>OX422210.1:203052618-209042618 GCA_949130495.1 Sambucus nigra
ATATTAAACATAAATTTCTTATGTTTTATACAAAACCCAAAGCAATGAGTTCATGTAACCAATTTAATTACATGGTTCATCTTTCTTTAGAATATTTGGAACGGCCCAAAAAAAACAAAAAATCATTGATCAAAACCCAAAAAATAGATCCATATCTACATCTCGAGACACATAAAACATATAAGAAAAGTGGTAAAGAAGAGAACATAGAGCTATAGGAATAAAAAAATCAAACCTCAGTATTTGGTTCTAAAAAGAAAAGAAAAACATCCAAATCTCACAACATAACAGTTATAGAAGAAAAACATCCAAATATCTCAGAACATAGAGCTATAGGAAAGAAAAATAATACACTTCCAGATCTACCAACTGAGCCAAGATCTAAACTCAGATTTGACCATTAAAAACACCAAACTCATAATAGTTGAACTGTAACTGGCGATTCAGACAAATGCAACTTCAATGTTTCCCAGCGTTCGTCGTTAGCCTTGTGAGAGAGTGGTTTGAAGCTAACCTGTGAAATGTAAACGAAAAAAAAACAACATGGGAGAGAGAAATAACAAACCTTTGTTTAAAATAGACCGATCTGAAGTTCGACATGCTAACACCTCCTCTTGGCACCTTTCAATTAGAAAAGAACATGAAAAATTAAACTAAGAAACTTTGTCTCTTATAACCAGGATAGAGGTGAAAAATACCTGAAGGTATACAATGGCCACGATAGAGAGGAAACCACTCATGGAAGCTCATGAAAAAACAAAAACCGCTCAGAAACTCATATAGAACAAAAATAGAACAAAAACCGCTAGTTTTCCCAAGCCCGTGTTGATTACTCTCTGTAAGAAAAAAAGGTCAAACAAAAAAAATGTTCGTGGTCAAACATAGAAAATGTTTGTGGAGAGATCTGCAAAAATTAAGCCCGTGTTGATTAACAAAAATATATAGTTTGTACAAATGTTGGAACCGAACAAAAAGTCGTGGAGATTATGCAAAATCAAACAAAAAATGTTAGCTATAATTTCTTAGATTTTGAAATCCATGAGTAGTAAAAACTCATATACCTGGGCAGATCTTTGTAGATAAGATAAGATAAGATAGAGAGAGAGAGAGTAGAAAGATAAGATAGAGAAATACCTTCTTTGAAAATGGAGATAATCTTTGCAGACAGAGTTATGAGTGGCGTGTGACAGTCTTTGCAGCCCCTTAGCTACTTTATGGGGGCATGTAGGATAATTGAAAAGACCATTTACACTTCACTTCATACGTGGATCTCTGAGCCATTAATTAGCTTATTAGATAGTAGGACTTGTGCCGAAGTGGAGATGAAGGAGCTTTGGCTTTATGAATTAAAGGGTTCCAAAGTGTAGATGAAGGTGTTTTGGCATATTATAAAATTTATGAAATGGGTGAAGCTTTTAAGAGAGAGAAATGGGTTGGTAAGTGTGTAAGTGGGCAGAGCTTTGGCAGATTATTAGAGAGAAATGGGTTGGTAAGTGTGTAAGTGCACCTCGAGCCACGCATATTTAGATAACTGATAAAGATTGACATATTTATGTCGTAGGTATACGGATTTGGCAGAATGAATTAAAGGGACGTGCCAAAAGACAACTTGTTCCTTCCGAAATATTGTTCGTTGGATTGAACTTTTACCTAGATTAAATCTCATCCGTCAGTTGATAAAGACCAAATTCCTTAGACTTAATCTGAGCCATCAGTTGGAAAAGACAAAAAATCCCTCCTCCTTTATTTTATATATATATATATATATATATATATATATATATAGAGAGAGAGAGAGAGAGAGAGACTCACCTACATCATGATGTATACATCACCTAATTCTAAGTCCTACGAAACCTTTTCTCCAATTTTTTTATTTTTCTATTGAAATTAATCTTCTAATCAACCCATATTAAAAAAAGAGGTCAAAATACATTTTGTAGCTATTTTTAAAAAATCCACAAAAAACTAATGGCGCAGACCCTTATAAATAAGGTATTTCGAGCCGTTTTTTGTGAATTTTTTAAAAATAGCTACAAAATGTATTTTGATATAATTTTTTGAACATGGGCTTATTGAAAGATTAATTTCAAGAGAAAAATAAAAAAATAAAAAAATAGTTTTTTCGCCCCCAACAACTAGTTCTGATGTATGAATGATATATATAAAATATAAAGGAGGATGGGGTTTTGCCAAGTCATAAGGTTTTGTATCTATCTTTATAATTTAACACGAGAGTTTGTATGAAAAGGACGATTATGTGTATACCACCTAAAGCCCATCTCTGACTCTCTGTCAAAATTGTTTGACACTCCACATCTTATACTCATCAGATATCTACTCTACCACAAAATGCCTCACACTCTCTCTTACCTCGGACATGGATCTCTCTCTCTCTCTCTCTCAAATTTGGGACTCCTTCTGTTCAGACCCTCCAAACCGGAAATGGGTCTCTATCTCTCAGTGTATGATTCTTAACTCTTGACCGAATTATACCTGAATTTTTAGTGGATAAGGTTTGTAAACGTTTCGGTGAGTTTCGAGTTTCTACCCAGATGTAAAGTGATGGTCAATCCGATGAGTATTGAGGTAAAAAGCATGGATCTTGGAGGTTATGGATCCGGGGATGATGAAGGGTGTGGGCAAAGAAATTATAGGGCTTTATGTCTTCGGGATTCCGTTCATTAGACCGTTCAAGTATTTGGATCTCTCTGGGATATGATTTGACTTTGTTTGTGATGAAATTCACATAAAAGTTTACTGGATTTAATTTACATCAAAGTTTTATTTGATTTTATTTGTGCTGGATTTGATTTACATCAAAGTGAAAATGTTTCGTTCAGGTATTTCTTTTTCTCTTTAATTTTCATTTTGTTTGAAGATGTTTAGTGTTGTGTAATGTTTGTATTTGTGTGGGCTTTTTGTTTTGTTTGCAGATGTATAGTATCCCCTAACATATCACAAAGATCTTTTGAGAAATGCAGTTACTTGGTAGCTGATGGTGCCTCTGTGTTGACGAAAACATATATGGTGTTGGAGATTTTTAAAATAAGAGAGTAAGAGTTTTTGGGTGTAAAAGCCTTAAAAGCTTGTCCCACATTGGAAGTGTGTGGAAGAGGTGGGAAGCTAACCCAAATATAAAAGGGGATAGTGTCCCACATTGGAAAATGTACAAAGCTAAGTGTTACCACTAAGCTATAAAAGGGGTGGGCAACCTTTGAGTCCCACATTGGAAAAATGTTAAGAATTTGTACACTTAATAAGTACAAATGGAAGATGAAGAGTTAATTCATCTAGCATTTAAGAGGCTATTCAAGAGACCTCAATACGGTGCGAAGCACCGTACGCACACGCACACGCGCGCGCGCGTGCGGGTGCTGGGCAGTGGGCTGTAGAGGCGCTAGTGGCGCACTTTGCACTTCGCACGCCGCGTGTCCGCAGTGGTAGCGGGTTGCCGGTCATACCTGTTCGGAAATGACTTAATTCAACAGTCATGACTCTTGAAGACAAAGCCTTTCATTTTCTATAAATAAAGGCTCCCTAAAAACGGAATTACATTGATAACAAAAACCAGTTTCAGATTTCCATACCCTGCTATTACTCTCTTACAGTTTTCAGGAGATATAAATTCTCTTATTCTGTTTTGTGCACATAAACAGAATAAGAACTTGATTGACTGTTCTTCGCTGCTACATCCAAGGGCTGTCTTCAAATATACATGTTGCAGACAGTGCAATTGCTTCATTGTATCTTGAGTACGGATTTGCTGATTCCCGTTTGTATACCGAAATTCTTCGTGTGGGGCAAATACTGTATTTAGGAAAGTGACATCACGCCTTGAAGTTTTATAGTGACTATTCAGAAATTACATTGTTGTATTGAAGTTGACATTTTGAGATATATAAAGAGTTCCATTTCTGTATTTGCATTCATAATTTCCAACAATCTAAATACAGTATTTTGGAAATGGCCGACTCTTCCAAATCACTTCGAAAAATAACAGAAAGCTTTCTCAAGTTGGATCGTTTTGATGGTGGTAATTTTCTGCGTTGGCAGAAAAAGGTTCATTTTCTTCTAACAACATTGAAGATTGTATATGTCTTGTCACAACCAAAACCAAATGAAGATGAAGATGAAACCGTGGAACAGACTAGGCAACGCACAAAATGGGAGACCGATGATTACTTGTGTCGTGGTCACATTCTCAATGCACTTGCTGATAATTTGTTTGACTTGTACCAAAATGTTGGGACTGCAAAAACCTTATGGGAAACATTGGAGACCAAATATCTAACGGAAGATGCTACAAGTAAGTAGTTCCTTATTGGTCAGTTTCTAAGCTTTAAAATGCATGATAATAGGCCTGTGCTAGAACAATTTCATGACATCCAACGCATCATAAATCATTGCAAACTGAAAAAATTAAATATGGATGATAATGTAATTGTTGCTGCCATAATTGAAAAACTTCCTCCTTCTTGGAAAGACTATAAGAAAGAACTCAAACACAAAAGGGAGGATCTTTCACTTGAAGAATTAGAGACTCATTTAAGAATTGAACAAGAGTCTCGAATTCTAGATGGTAAAGAGGAACAAAAAAATTCTGTTTCTAAGGTCCATGTGGTGGAGGAAGGAAAGGAGCAAAAATATGGCAATCATGGAAAAAATAACAAGCGAAAGAATTTTTCAAATAATTCTAAAGCAAACAAAAAGAAGAAAGGAAATTGTTTTCATTGCAACAAACCAGGTCACTTCAAGAAGGATTGTCGTGAGTTCAAGAAACTAAAGGAAAAAGGAGGGACATCAGACACAAAGCAAAAATTTGCTGCTATGATATCCGAGGCTAATATGCTTGGAGAAGACAACTCTTGGTGGGTTGATTCTGGTGCCACAAGGCATGTTTGTAAGGACAAGAACTTGTCTCTGCCTATGAAACAGTGGAAGGAGATGTTCTCTATATGGGAAATTCATCTACAGCTGCGGTTAAAGGCAAAGGGACAGTGGATCTCGAATTCACTTCCGGGAAAATCCTTAGCCTCACCAATGTTTTTCATGTTCCTGATGTTTGGAAAAATTTAGTTTCTGGAAGTCTTCTTAACAAATTTGGCTTTAAGCTTGTATTTGAGTCAGACAAATTTATTCTGACTAAGAATGGTACCTTTGTAGGCAAAGGATATTTGTATGAGGGCATGTTTAAGCTCAATATCAATGAAAAGGATTCTTCTGCTTATATCGTTGATTGTCTTTCATTATGGCATAGTCGTTTAGGACATGTTAATACAAAGAAAATGCATTTCATGGTTAATTTAAATTTAATTCCTAAATATGAGAATGATATGAATGAAAAGTGTAAAATATGCATGCAAACAAAAATAACAAGATTGCCTTTTCCTAAAATAGAAAAAACTACATCTTTGTTGCAATTAGTACATAGTGATGTTTGTGATTTGCATGGAACGCCTACTAGAGGTGGTAGTAAATATTTTGCTACATTTATTGATGACTTTTCAAAATATTGTTACGTATATCTTTTAAACTCTAAGGATGATGTGCTTAATAGATTTAAGACATATAAAAATGAAGTTGAAAATCAATGTGATTCTAAAATAAAATGTCTTAGATCTGATAGAGGTGGTGAATATCACTTTCCTCAATTTTGTGAAGATATGGGAATTATACATGAAGTTACTGCACCTTATACACCACAACAAAATGGAGTAGCAGAAAGAAAAAATAGGACACTAACTGAAATGGTTAATGCTATGCTTTCTTATTCTGGTTTAAGTAAAGGTTTTTGGGGAGAAGCACTTTTAACTGCATGTCATATTCTGAATAGAATACCTGTTAAAGATAATAAGAAAACTCCTTATGAATTATGGAAGAATAGAAAACCTAATTTAGGTTATCTTAAAGTTTGGGGTTGTAGAGCTATTGTAAGACTACCTGAAACTAAGAGAAAGAAATTAGGAAGCAAAGGTGTTGAATGTATTTTCATAGGTTATGCACAACATAGTAAAGCCTATAGATTTTTGGTTAGTGAACCTAATGATTCTGTTGAGGTAAATACAATAATTGAATCGAGAGATGCAATTTTTTATGAACAAAGGTTTTCTTCTATTCCTAGAATTAATAATGAAAAAGAAGTAAGCACTCCTTCACAGTTACCTGTAACTCCACTAGTAGAACAAGAAGAGATTAGAAAAAGTAAAAGACCTAGGAAAGAAAAAAGCTTTGGTCCCGACTTTGTAGTCTATCTTGTTGAAGGAACTAGAAACACATCTTGTAATCAATATGCTTTGACTCTTAGCGTTGAAACAGACCCACAAACTTATAATGAGGCAATTAAGTATGTAGATTCAGCATTTTGGAAAGAAGCTATAAATGATGAAATGGATTCAATTTTTGGAAATAAAACTTGGAAATTAGTAGACTTACCTCCAGGATCTAAACCCATTAAGTGTAGATGGATTTTTAAAAAGAAAATGAAAATAGATGGAACAATTGATAAATTCAAGGCTAGATTGGTTGCTAAAGGTTTTACACAAAAAGAAGGAATTGATTATTTTGATACCTATGCACCTGTTGCTAGAACCGCCACTATTAGAATTTTAATTGCATTAGAATCTATATATAATTTTGATATTCATCATATGGATGTGAAAACTGCCTTTTTAAATGGTGACTTAGAAGAAGAAATTTACATGGAACAACCTGAAGGGTTTGTTATGCCTGGACAAGAAAACAAAGTATGTAAACTTATTAAGTCCTTATATGGCCTAAAACAAGCACCTAAACAATGGCATGAAAAATTTGATAAAGTCATTATTTCTTATGATTTTAAAATTCATGAATCTGATAAGTGTGTTTATATTAAATTTGCTAATGGTAAAGGTGTGATCATTTGTTTATATGTAGATGACATGTTAATTCTTGGTACTGATTTAGAAAGCATTAATAATACTAAGAGTTTTTTGTCTTCTAAATTTGATATGAAAGATATGGGTGTAGCTGATGTCATATTAGGAATGAGAATAATAAGGAAAGATAAAAATATAATTCTCACTCAATCTCATTATGTTGAGAAAATTTTAAAGAAATTTAATCAGTTTGATTGCACACATGTTAGTACACCTTTTGAACCACAGCTAAAGATGATCCCTAATAATGGTAGAGCTATTTCACAATTGGAATATGCATGAGTAATTGGTAGTTTAATGTATGCCATGACATGTACTCGACCTGATATTGCTTATGCTGTTGGTAAATTAAGTAGATATACTAGTAATCCAAGTTTATTGCATTGGCATGCTGTCAATAGAATATTAAAATATTTGAAAGGAACTATGGACTATGGTATATACTATAGTGGATATCCTTCAGTATTAGAAGGGTTTTCTGATGCCAGTTGGATAACTGAGCGGGAGGATCATTCCTCAACAAGTGGATGGATTTTCACTCTTGGTGGAGGAGCTGTTTCTTGGGGATCAAAGAAACAAACTTGTATAGCTGACTCTACTATGGTAGCTGAGTTTGTAGCATTAGCTGCAACTAGTAAAGAGGCAGAATGGATAAGGAATTCATTAATTGAAATTCCAGTTTGGCCAAAACCAATGCCTCCAATATCTATACATTGTGATAGTGAGTCTACACTTTCCAGAGCTTATAGTAAAGTGTATAATGGAAAGTCTAGACATATTGGCCTGAGACATAGTTATGTCAGACAAATGATTACAGATAGTGTAATCACAGTGGATTATGTAAAATCAAGTCAAAATTTAGCTGATCCTTTTACAAAAGGTCTTGCAAGAGGACTGGTGTCTAAGACATTAATAGGGATGGGACTAAAGCCCATTAATAATAATCACTCTTGATGGAAACTCAACTTGAAACTTGATATATTCAAGTCTCAAGTTCAATGATTAAAGTACATCATACGACGTGATTGTAAGCACTATGAAATTTAACATCCCAAGGATAAGTTCTTAGAACATGTAATGGATAATGAAAGAGGATGGGTTTAACCTTAATAGATTTATGGTGTTTTAAGTTACATGGACACCTATGATAATCTACCTATATGAGTGTGGAAGTGGTGCCGCTTCCTATGAGTATTGGGCTTGACTCTAAAGCACTCATGAAATCAAGGTACAGACACAAGGCCTAATTCATGTGTCGGCTTATATGGATAATCAGTGACTAAAAGATTTGTGTGTGAAGACAAATCCGGATAATCAATATAGATTGATAGTTCAAAGACAAGTCTACTATACTTTCATGGTTAACCTTGACGAACCTTCACAGGGTATTGGTTCAAGTCGTGAGACACCAATGCTTATACACAGTCTTACAGACAATCAAAGATTTACAAAACTTATTTTGAAAATGGTGGAGGAATGTTGGAGATTTTTAAAATAAGAGAGTAAGAGTTTTTGGGTGTAAAAGCCTTAAAATCTTGTCCCACATTGGAAGTGTGTGGAAGAGGTGGGAAGCTAACCCAAATATAAAAGGGGATAGTGTCCCACATTGGAAAATGTACAAAGCTAAGTGTTACCACTAAGCTATAAAAGGGGTGGGCAACCTTTGAGTCCCACATTGGAAAAATGTTAAGAATTTGTACACTAAATAAGTACAAATGGAAGATGAAGAGTTAATTCATCTAGCATTTAAGAGGCTATTCAAGAGACCTCAATACGGTGCGAAGCACCGTACGCACACGCACACGCACGCGCGCGCGCGCGCGCGCGCGCGCGCGTGCGGGTGCGGGGCAGTGGGCTGTAGAGGCGCTAGTGGCGCACTTTGCACTTCGCACGCCGCGTGTCCGCAGTGGTAGCGGGTTGCCGGGATTCGTCCGGGTCGGATCGCGGTAGCTCGGGCGCGGTCACTTTTTGGTTGACCCGTGCAAAACCGATTCGGTATTATTATACCTGTTCGGAAAGGACTTAAGACTGTTGGTAATTAACAGTCATACCTGTTCGAAAATGACTTAATTCAACAGTCATGACTCTTGAAGACAAAGCCTTTCATTTTCTATAAATAAAGGCTCCCTAAAAACGGAATTACATTGATAACAAAAACCAGTTTCAGATTTCCATACCCTGCTATTACTCTCTTACAGTTTTCAGGAGATATAAATTCTCTTATTCTGTTTTGTGCACATAAACAGAATAAGAACTTGATTGACTGTTCTTCGCTGCTACATCCAAGGGCTGTCTTCAAATATACAAGTTGCAGACAGTGCAATTGCTTCATTGTATCTTGAGTACGGATTTGCTGATTCCCGTTTGTATACCGAAATTGTTCGTGTGGGGCAAATACTGTATTTAGGAAAGTGACATCACGCCTTGAAGTTTTATAGTGACTATTCAGAAATTACATTGTTGTATTGAAGTTGACATTTTGAGATATATAAAGAGTTCCATTTCTGTATTTGCATTCATAATTTCCAACATATGGGTTTATTTTTTTATGGGTATAGTTCATCTTGCTCGGTTGATGAAAACATATATGGGTTCCGTTTGGCTGCTGAAAAAGTTGAAGGGAAATTCCAGGTTGTTTTCTTTATTTGTTTGCTCTTTTATTGTTGAGAAAAGAAAACTAAATTTGAAAGTCCTATTAATCCTATTTTTTGGGTTCATTTATAGGTTTCTCTCCTCTCTTAAAAATTATATACATTCAAACTATGTTTGGTAGTTGAGAAATTTAAAATGTAAATTTTGGCAGTGGTTTTCTTTCTTTATTTACCCCTTTCCTACTAAGAAAAGAAAATTCAATTTGCAAGGTTATGTGTTTGGTTTATTTGTTTGCAGAGCTATGGAGGGCATACGTTGGACCTTTTTTTCATGTTCCTCATCGTGGAGAGAGAGTTTAGCAAGAAATATGTATTCTTAAAAATATTAATGGTTTCTATGTCATGATTAATGGTTTATATGTTTAATATAAGTTATGAGTCAAATGTCTACTGACGTGTTGTTCATATCTCTGTCATGAGTGAGTATGAATCATTTAGTTGTTTTTTCTTTTAGCAGTAACGGTTTATATTTTACACATACTTTTTGTGTCTAACCTTTGGACAATATGAAAGAGTAGCAACGGACAAAACCAACAACTAGAGCGCCAGTACCAAGCTTGCTTTTAAGATTTAGCATGCACAACAAGATCCACAGACTGTCCAAGGGTGGTTGTGGAGTCCGCGTGATTTGACTTCACACGTAAGATTACGCAGAACTGATAGACACGTGAATAAGGCGTGGGGCCCTAAAAAATAATTATATGTAAAAAAGAAACATTATTGACGTTACAAATAATATGACTGAGGCCTAAAATATAAGTTTTAAAGTTTTCAAATAACGGACAAAATAAATTGTACTTGGGATTTGTATTGTTTTTTAACAATTTTTTAAATTCTACACTTTTTTATATATAAAAAACTCTTAAAGCAACATATTTTAAAACTAAAACACTTTTAAACTGTAACAGTTAATTTTCTTTTAAAGTGTACATTAAAAAATAACTGAAAAAATAAGGATTTAAATCATTTTTTATATTTTATAAGATTATTTTTAAAATTTTATAAGATTATTTAAAAAAATGTACAATATTTTAACTAATGAAGCTTTTACCACAACATATAATAAGGATTTTGTGGCTTTATTGTGATACATGAAGGGACAATTTTCTTTACATGGCTCGCGGCAAAAAGAAATCTTCATAGTTTAATGTTTATCAATTTCTAAAGGCAGTGAAAAAGAAATAACTATAGACGTTTGAACATGTATAACAATTTTGCTCAAGGATGACAATACAAATAGTATTTATAAAAAAATTTATGTTTATAGTTATACACAAATGTATATATGGTATATGTAGTACATAAGGATTTACACGCGCAGGTCTCTATTGCAGCCAATGTGTTTAATCATATTTCCATAGTTGTTACGTGGCTCGAGAAATGATGACTCCCCTATGTTATCAGAGCACAAGGGCAACTTACAATGTCATTAAAGTTTATAAAATTTGGTTCAACAAAGCTTAAAATGTTATAATAAAAAAGATACTAATTGCAAATCTAAACTAGATGTTATTAAGATACAAATGCATCGTATTAAAATCGTAACCATATCACAAGTGTACCAAGGGGTTACCAACAATATTTATATTTGCACTATTGGTGATATGGGAACAAATTTGTCATGGGAACACATTTATTGTTGTGCCATCGGCACAGGTACAAAATATCACGGGAACAAATTTATTGTCGTGCCATCGGCACGGGTAAATTCTAGTGTATATATATATAGCAAACATCTTTAAGAGAAATGAAAGGGAAAAAGCCCTTGTCATCCTAAACATATGCTTCTTAATGACCCCAGGTTGTTGGATCATATTTGAGTGATTTTAAATAGAAACCACTCCTTTTTCTTGTTCGACCAACAAGTCATTTTTCGGAGGGAGTGTTCTCCCTCTTGTGTAGAAAAACAAACATGCTCGCTCTCGCTCTCTATCTCTCTCTCTCTCTCTCTCTCTCTCTCAAACGACTCCACAAGTCTTAAGAGCCTAAAACATCGCATCAAACCATTTTCCCCGACCTAAATCACCATTGTATCTATTGTATTTTCAGTCCACTCCATGGGAGGATAAAAACCTTATTTTTGCAAAAAGTTTAACATCATTTTTAGGGTGTTTGGGATTGTGTATTTTTGTTAAAGAAGGAGTTTATTTTGGAGTGCACAGAGGGAGTTCTTAAGTGAAGCTTTCATGGAGTTTTAAGGAGTGGTCCTAGTGGAGCTTGAAGTGGAAATTTTACTATGAAATTTCATAGAGCATATTTTAGGAGCCTTGGAGCCTATTCTCTACACAACTCTTGGAGTATTTCATCATTAGAGGTGGGATTTTATATATGACATTATATTATGAAATTATAATATGCATGTTAGAGGTATATATTTGCGTATATGTGTATGTGTGTGTGTGTATGTGTATATATTTGTGTGTACACACACACACACACATACACATATACACAAATATATACATCTAACATGAATATTATAATTTCATAATATAATGTCGTATGTATATATATATATAGAGAGAGAGAGAGAGAGAGAGAGTAAATAATAATAATAATAATAATAATAATAATAATAATAATAATAATAATAATAATAATAATAATAATAATAATAATAATAATAATAATAATAATAATAATAATAATTTCATGTGGAACAAATACTAAATATGGGTTTGAAACATGATTCACAAATAGTAATATTTTCATAATGTAAAAATGGGAAAGGTTATGAAATTATTGAATAATTTAACGGAGAATGAAATATTAAAAGCGAGTCTTGAATATTGTCTCAAGGGGTAAATTTTTAGAGTAAAAGAGTATTAGTTTTTACGAAATAATATTCATATTAATGTGATAAAATTTGATGTTTTCATGAAAACACTAATGTAAATGTATGCCTTGAATGAATTATCAACAAATTTAATAACATTGGAGTATACTCTCATGAAAGTGATGAGTAAAAATATATATTATTTTATGAAGAGAAATAATAAATTAAGAGGGTTGTTATTTCATGTACGAGAAGGGTCAACGAAAGTCACATATTGTCAGAAAGGAATTTATGTGAATATGTTTAAGAATTAATTTACATATAAGAATGTGATTTAAGGTGAAAGAAACTATTAAATGTTGCTAAACATTTAAGGGGGCTTTGTTGTACGAGACTTTAAGTGAACACTAAATGATGGAAATGGTTCTTAAATTTGGAAAAGGAATAAGACTTTGTAAAAGGAAAGATGTTGGTAATACGTTAAATAATAAGTAATAAGGACTAAAGGGTAAGACGTATTCGAATGTAAAACAAGGCTGACAAGGTGGTAATTACCTTGGGTTTTCGCCTTTGGCTTGGTAAAATGGATAAAATAATTTTAATGGGGCTAAAGACGTAAATGTGACAACACGAGGACGACGCAGAGCCGAATGTTTTAATACAAATGAAAGTTGGACCACAAGTAAATGAACTTAATAAAAAGTGATAGAGTGTTCACAAAGGAGTGCTGAGAAAATTTAAATAAGGGCGTAACCCTAGGGTTCGACTTCAGCCTAGACCCAAAACCACTTACCAGCGAAGCATATTATGGCATTTGTGGCAGTCGGTGTAAGTCTATAAACACAAATGGAATATGCTTAACTACAAGATTAAATGTAAATAAATATGTAAACGGTTAATCAGTTTATATAGATGAATTATTTTGGGTGTATACGATATGTATTGAAATAAAGGGTAAACTTGTAATTGAGATAATTGACAAACCCATGGTATATGAAGTAAATTTTGCAATGAGATAGCAAGGTAGTGTGTTGATAAGTTAAAGGTTAAAAGAAATAAAGTAATTAGTATCGTAATTGGGTGTTAAAATGACCTATAGTGGTTATAACTCCAGAATGACATATATGCTTAAACAAGTCTTTGTACACAAGGTGAACATATAGAACTATTATTTTTTTTAAAAGTGACATTGAAGTGGAATTTTTAGTAAAACAGGATAAAGAAAAAGGAGGTAATAAGGAAATATGTTTTCTAATGTATTAATCAGGTTAATTAATGGATGAAAGAAATATTTTGAAATAAAACGGCGAAGTTTAAAATCTAAGGTTAATAGTTTTTAACTAAAGTCAAAAGGAAACGTTTTTGAATAAAAACATGGTTTACGCATACATTGTTTAGTTATTGCATGTTCTTTATTTCATCCTTTCCTTTTGTCGTTCATTTCTTTATCGCATTATTATAGGGGACCCCACTAGGTATTGGATTACCCCATTCCATTTGTCACGGTAGGTTAAGTGATATTTCATCATTTGAGGGCGTTTCACAGATAAGTTATTCTTACTATTTACATTAGCAGCTCTGATTAAACAACCTTAGGGTTTGCCTAATGGGATCTGTGCTTGTTCGAATTTATTCATACGTCTCAAAAATGTAATTTCATGGTCACTCATTTAAATTAATTATATGAAATGGACTCGAAACATTATATAGGTTGTTTCACATCTCTCTAAACTTTAAGGCTCCAGACCAGTTCAAGTTGACCCATTAGTAACCCATAAATCTGGGTTGGGGTGTTATCACTTGATATCATAGCTTTAGGTTTAAATTCCTTATGGTAGTGACGTGTAGTCAGAAGATCATATTTTGATCTACGAGCATCAAAAGTTCATCTTTAGGCTTGACCTTGTAAGGTGTACGAGAACTCCAATTAATACTCTCGTGCAATCGCGGTGTAAGAGTTAAGGATTTCATCATCATCTGAAGTTTCTTCGTTAACATCAATGGGTGGAGTTTAGTCGTCATAGTTTCTCATCGGTATCCTTGAGTAGGATGTCAAACGTCTTGGTGAGTATTCACCATGAAAACATGTAGTAACATTAATATTTTTGGAAAGTGGATAACACCCCATGTAGCGTAGTGAAGGGAATTTAGGTCTTGATAAATATCGAGTAATGTCTTGAGGTATTCAAAGGGAAGGGGCCCATAGAAAAAATTATGTCCACTAAAGGAATTAAGTCATCAGAGTAGTGCAACAGAAGCACGGTGGGACTATAACCCACAAACAAGTGCCTCAGTTTGTCACCCACCATGATACAAAGGTAATAATAGTGATCAATAGTGTCTTGGCACCTGGGTGCGTCACGTCATTGGCATTATCACAAAATGTTTTGAAATACGTGTAAGTGTCGGTAGAAGAGAAAGAATACGCACCGAGGATTAATGTTAGTGAATTTTAGGTATTGTTGAATAAATATTTCAAAAGGTTTTGGTATCTAATTTAAAAGGTACACGTTACCCAAGGAAAATGTGAAATCATAGTGAGGCATCGTGCACCGCATCAGGTGTTAGAAGGATTTTCATCCGTTAGTGAAACACCTATAGAATTTTAAGGTCAAGGATAATTTAGGTTTCTCGTATTGTAAGAGTTGAAACATTTGAGAGGGTTTCTCATCTTCTGTGAATGATATTTATTATATAGGCATTTTTGGGCAAGAGTGTTACCAATAATGCCTATGGGGTTAAAAATGTTTTAATGATCATGAATCGTTAGAGAACTAGGAAGTTATGGTTTTTCAATCTTTGGAGATCTGTGGAAACAAACTTATGATAAAGGTTGAAGATATGTAGTTTAGAAAACTTCATTTGCATTTATGTTAGGTAGAATAATGTTGGGAATGTCTCAAAAATTGAACGTCAGAATGTATATAGAGCTTTTGAGTCTCGTAGTGGTTTCACAAAGAGAAGTCAGGGGTAAACATTTGGCCTCATGAATAGTCAGAAAGAAAAGGGGTGGTAATGTCGCTTTTTAATTTTAGAAGTAATATCCAAGCATGGGTAGTAATAGAAAGTGTAATCGCATCGTGTGCATCCGGAAAAAGGTCGGTCAAATTTCGTGGACAGGAATAAGTTGGACCTCCGCATGTCCTGCACATGAAGTGGAAACTAAATAATATAATTTAAAGGATCGATGTGGTATGAACATCACGATATTTCCAATATGTCAACGTCAACTGGTATAATTAGCATACTAATCAAGTGAAGGGATATTGCCTCAGCTACTGTGAAGTATACGATAAGTTAGCATTGTAGTAACAACATTCATAGTGAGATGGGCACACCACGAGATAGTCGTGTAGAAAATAGCATTCTTGGTCACCGATCGCTTGTATCCTCTTGTATTTAAAAATTATACTACCACATGGACCAATGATTAATGCCCACCTGTCATCCAATGTGGCCGACCATCCACCCTGATTGGCATCAGAGACCCTTAGTCAGCTAGAATGCCGACGAACTCTAGATGGTTAACAAATAAGAATAGCAACAATTACTCAGATAGGGATGCCAACCAGCACTGAATTCTAAGAGGTTTACTTATTATACACAAATGTAAACATCTGGGAATATAAAGCCTCTCCATCTCTTAGGCTTTGCACCCCTATAAAAACAAATTAATCCCTTAGCTCAAAGGAGGTACTCAAATCACTCATATGAACACCATACTAAGCTATTATAAACCCTATTGAATAACAACAATAGTGGACGTAGGCTATTTTACAAATGAACCACTCTAAAATCTTTGTCTCTTGAGTGTGTGTGGTTTGAGTTATTTCTATTATGTTTATTCGTGATTATAAAATTAGAGTTAGTCCATTTTTAGACATCAACAGATTGGCACCATTTGTGGGAATGTTTGTCTGTCATCGTACTCTACCATTTGCTTCGTTTATTTATCTTTGAATAAATGAATGATCCTGAAAATAGCGCTCGAAAGGAAGGCAACACCATAATTCCATCCTCTCCCCCTAGTGCGACAGATTTATAAGACATTCTTCTCAAATTTTTTAAAGGTCAAGAATCCATGCAGGAGACTGTCAAGCAGTTGGCTCGGACCATGCAATCTAAGTCCTCTAATTCTAGGAGGGACAAGCCACCACCACCACCAGTTAGGTATGAAATAAGTTATCATTCTCGTTCTTCTCACGATAGGTCATATCGTCCTGGCATAACCTCTTCATTCCAATCAACTGATTATTATGATGGTGGATCTTTTTCTAAAGAAAGACCAAGTGTCCTGAAAAGGCTCAGCAGGATGCTTGCCTTTGATAGGATAGGCCCTCACGTAACTAGAGGGCATCATAGGGAGCGAGATCATCTCCATGAATATAGAGAAGGTTCCACAACATCCAGGGCCAGTATGAGGGGTTTTATGCATGCCGAGCAGACCTCTCAGGAGGAGAGCTCAGCACATAAGCACGACAAAGATGCCAAATCTACCTCGACCAAGAATAAACAAGAAGAGAAATCGTGGAAGGGATCTATGCAATGGTTGGTAGATAGTCTAAGAGAAATAGCCAAGACCAAGAATCCATTGCAAAGGAGTTTCATCAAAGGATCACCTTTCATTCAAGAAATTGTAGAATCTCCAACACATTCCAAGTTATAACCGTCAGTGGTAACTCCCAAGTATGATGGGAAAAATGATCCAGTCCTATATATAGAGAAATATTAAGCTATTGTCGACATCTAATCAGTGCCCAAAAAGATGAGATGTAGAGCTCTCTCTAGTTTTATAACTGGGCCAGCTCAAATTTGGTATAATAATCTATTTAGAGGTAAGATATCTAGTTTTCACCAGTTAGCTAAGTTGTTCATTGATAACTTTTTTTTATGGCTAAGTCGATCAAGAGTGTCAAACATCTATTAACTGTGGAACAAAACCTGGAGAAAGCACTAGAGAATATATATCTTGTTTTAATAATGAAAAGCTAGAAGTGGTAGACTATGAGGAGAAAATAACCAAAGCAACTCTTATGAATGGGTTACTTGCTAAATATCTTTACTATTCCTTGGCAAAAACATCCACCCAACACAATGACAGAACTAATGGCTAGATCTAGAAAAATAATGAATCCCGAGAAAGCTATGGCAACCAAGGAAGCAATTGAGACCAAAGGTGAAGGTAAAAAAATAACTCTGATTCCTTCAAAAAGTATCAAAAATACAAAAGGCTAGATCTAATAAGGAAGTATGATGAATATACCCAGTTCAATAAAGGTGTACACCATATCCTAAAAGAAACCAAGGGAAATAGAGACTTAACTTGTCCTGGAAAGGTAAAAAATCCTCCTAACAAAAGGGACAAGTCCAAGTACTGTGACTTTTATGGGAATTATGGGCACAACACCAATAGTTTCATTACACTAAAGAATGAGATTGAAAATCTTATTTGACGTGGAAAGTTAAGCAAGTTTGTTAATCGCAATGGAAACAAAAATGATTGAAAGAGGTCAGAGTCTCCAGTCCGATCAATGTATGACGACAAGAGAGCAAGGATTGATGATTTTTAAAAGATCCAGACTTATCGAAGGTGATGCTGAAGGAGATTCCATAGAGAAAAGGAAATCTCATTTAAATGAAGTCGAAGAATGACCAATTGTAAGACAGATGGATATAACTGAATCCAATGATAGTAGGGTGATGAAGGTTAATAGAGACAAGCTAGTAATTGGATTTTTTAAGAATGATCTGAATGGGGTTATTTATCCTCATGACGATCCGTTAGCTATCATATGTAGGGTTAATCATGGTAGAATTGCAAGGATGTTAATTGACAATGGGAGCTCAACTGATGTAATGCTCTACAACTGTTTCAACGGCTTAGGGCTGAAGACCAGCAAGCTAGGACCATACCACAGGCCTCTCATTGGATTTGTAGGGGATAGAGTATACCCATTAAGGACCATTAAGCTGGAAGTCTTGGTCAGCACCTGGCTGATGAGCAAAAAAAAAGAATCCACTTCTTTGTATTAGATAAAAATGTCCCATTAACTTACAATATCATCCCGAAAAGAGTGGGAATCAAGCAATTGGAGGCTGTGCCATCTACAGTGCACCAATACATGAAATTTCCAACAAACTATGGAGTCATCATAGTGAATGGTAGTCAGAAAGATCCTAGGGAATGTTATTACACATCAACCGGCCAACAAAAAATGTGAATGAAGAGCATAACCACTTTCCACATCGACACTCTTGATCCCCGGGAAGAAGAAACACCGGTGTAGGGGTAAGTTATGGAAGAAACTGAAGTTACTGTGTTGGACGAAGAAAAGACATAGAGAACCACTTATATTGGTTATAGGTTTTCTCCTTCTCTCAAACAAGAATTGATCACATTGCTCAGAGAAAGCAAAAATGTTTTTGCTTGGATCCATGAAGACATGCCAAGAATTTATCTGAACTTCACGTGCCATGAGCTTAATATTTATCTAGTTTCACGCCAATCAAGCAAAAGAGAAGGGTCTTAATTCTCGAGAAGAATGTAGGAATCCAGGAAGACGAAGAAAAATTACAACGAGAACAGTTCATTCGAGGATGTCATGTAGTCAAAAAGAAAAATGACAAGTGGTGCATGTGCGTGGATTCTACAGATCTCAACAAGGCATATCCAAAAGATCATTTTCCTTAACCAATGATTGATCAATTGGTTGATACTACAGCAAGTCATGATCTGCTAAGTTTTATGGATGCCTAATCTACTTACAACTAGATTAAGATGAAGCCCAAAGATAAGGAAAGAACTTTCTTCATTACCAGTCGAGGAACTTATTGCTATGATGTTATGCCTTTTTTATTGAAAAAAGTTGGAGATACCTATCAGAGACTGGTAAATAAGTTTTTTGAAGAGCAGATCATAAAAAAAACAGAGGTATATAGAGATGATATTCTCATTAATAGCAAATATGGTGCCGCTCACATAGCAAACTTGGCTCAAACCTTTGATATATTGGAGAAGCACCAGATGAATCTCAATCCATCTAAATGCTTCTTCAGAGTACAAGAAGCGATGTTCCTAGGGTAAATTATTAATCAAAGGTAATACAAGCAAACCCTGACAAGATCAAATTTTTGCTTGAAATGCAGTCCCCGATCAACAAAAAAGAAGTTCAAAAGCTTATAAGAAGAGTAGCTTCCTTGAATCATTTTATCTCTCGAGAGACTGATAAGTGTCTTCCATTATTTAAGGTTATTAGAAAAACCTTTTAGTGGAATGCCGAATGTGAGAATGATTTCTTGGAACTGTAGAAGTATTTGGGTTCTCCACCACTTCTCTCTCGACCAGTTCTGAGAGAAAAATTATACTTATACTTGGCTCTTCAAGAATCGGCTCTTAGTTCGGCTCTGATTCGACTTGATAATGGAGTTTAGAGGCCAGTGTATTACACTAGTAAAGCCTTAAAAGGAGATGAAATCAAATATCCATGCTTCATGAAGTTAGACCTGACTCTTATTGAGGCATCTAAGAGAATGAGACCATACTTCCAAGCCTACACATTGTTGTCTGAACAAATTTGCCTTTGTGACAAGCATTGAACAAACCAGAAAAATATGGAAGATTAATGTCTTCGGCAGTGAAATTGGGAAATTATGAAATTGTGTATGAGCCTAGAGTTGTAATAAAATTCCAAGCAGCGAGGAGCAAAATAATCCATATTTTCCTGTTGAGAAGACTTATATGGAAGAGTGCTTAGCCTAAAGGAAAACAGAGATTACGCTCGACCAGACTGACTCATCGTCGACCCAAGAAAAATTACAACAAAGTAAGAAAATATTCAAGTATGTAGTGCTAGTGGAATAGGAATTCTCTAATGATATTCCAACTTGGAAACTATTTATAGATGGGTCCTCACGTGCTACTGAAAGTGCAGCAAGCATCATCATTAATAATCTAGACAACTTTGGTGTGGAATATGATCTGAGATTCCAATTCAAGGCATCCAACAATGAGTATGAGTATGATACACTCATCACATGACTAAAATTAGCTTCATCACTAAGTGCCAACTAGGTATTGGTGTACAGTGACTCCCAATTGATTATTAACCAAATGTAATAGATTTATGGTGTGATATGAGAAACTATTATAAGATATCCCCAAAACCTAATGGAAGTCATATCTATGATCATTTTAGTCAAAATAGAGAGGATTCCAAGATTTGAGAATGCCCGAGAAGATCCTCTTGCTCTAATTGCTTCAATAACTCCAATGAAACTCAAACGAACAATCCCAGTAGATATTGTTTCACATAGAAGTATTGACAAAATGGAAATCAATGTCATATGTGTGGAATTAGGTCCTTCTTGGATGGACCGAATTCAAAAATACATCGAGTAAGGAACATTGCCATTTGACCAAAAAGAAACCAAGAAGGTAAGGTATAAAACAGCAACTTATGTGCTAAAAAAGGTGTCTTCTACAATCGAGGATACAATGTTTACCTAGTTCATTGTGCTCATCCAAATGAGGTAACTGATTTGATCAAAGAGGTGCATGAAGGTTCACGTGGATCATATGCAGCTGGAAGGTCTCTGCGATAAAGAATAGCAATACAAGTTTACTACTGGACAACAATGAAAGCGGATTGTGTTTATTTCACCAAGAAGTGTGATAAATGTCATAAATTTGCTACCTCCCATAACCTTTTTCTACATGGCAAATTGATTAGGTCGAACCACTGCCAACCACCAAAGGAAGATTAAAGTACCTAGTTATATTTATTGATTACTTCACCAAATGGGTTGAGGCAGAACCCCTAGTTGAAATGACCTATCAGAGAGTGTTCCAGTTCATATGGAAGTAGATCATTTGCAGATATGCTATGACTTATGCTTTCATCGACCATGGTACTCAGTTTTATAATGAAGAATTTAAAGATTATTGCATTCAGTCAGGCATCCAGAAACTTCATTCAGCACCTGGTCATCCACATTGCAACGGCCAAACAGAGATCAATAATAAAACCTTACTAGATGGGTTGAAGAAAATATTGGATGAAGCTAAAGGCAATTGGATTAATGAACTTCACAATGTCCTTTGGGCATATAGGACTAATCCCAGAACAAAAATAAGAGAAACTCCATACAGGTTAGCTTTTGGCACCAAAGCAGTAATTACGATGGAAATACGTATGCCCACTCACAGAGTATTAAATTTTGATTCACCAAAGAGTGATATTATGAGGAGACTATATTTAGACATGATAGAAAAAGTTATAGAATAGGCTTCTATTCGGATGGCTGCTTCAATAAAGGATAAAAAGGTTATATAATCAAAGGGTCAAACCGACCAACCTGAAGCAAGGAGACTTCGTACTTAAGAAAATAATCTAGAAGAGTAACAAGATGGAGCCTAATTGGAACAGAGTATTAAATTTTGATTCACGAAAGAGTGATCTTTTGAGGTGACTAGATTTGAACATAATAAAAGAAGTCTGAGAAAATGATTATTTATGGATGGTTTCCTATCAACAAAGGACAAAAAGCACTACACCAAAATGACAAAATTGTCACCTTTCAGCCGGCCACCCTTGTCAAGGTCATTGACCGTGACAAAAAACACGCGTTTTATGTCACGGTCATTGACCTTGACACGAAAGTGATAAAGAATTGTCACAGTCAATGACCGTGACGAGGTCATGACAAATTTACTTATCATGGACTTGTCACGGTCAATGACCTTGACACGGCCGTGACAATGGTTCCAGCAAAAACCCTTTCCCCCTTCTTTTTCCCTCCCGCCGTCCCCCCCCCCCCCTCTCTCTCTCTCTCGACGCTGCTCTCTCTCTCTCCCTCTCTCTACTTTCAGGTTTAATTCTCTCTCTCTCTCTTCCATTTATATATATGTTTGTGTGTATATATATGTGTGTATGTGTGTATATATGTGCGTGTGTGGGGGGTGGGGCAGGGTGGGGGTAGGGTGGGGGTAGGGGGTGGGGGTAGGGGGTTAAAAATGTAAATAAATAAGTAATTTTCTATAAATTTCCAAAAATAATATCCAAAAATGTAAATGTAAATAATATCCAAAAATGTAAATGTAAATAATATCCAAAAATATTGGATAACAATTTATTTTCATTCAAAATAAATAAGTAATTTTCTACAAATTTCATAAAAAAATGAAGGCCGGCTTAATATGTGATTTAAGTGTGAAATAATCGCTATATACTTATACTAATGGAGAAAAAAACCATATATCGTGAAATAATCACTTGACTTTATATCCATCAAATAAAAGCATGAAAACTAAAAAACTACAATAAGGGTTAAAATGGCATCCGAAGTTGCTAAAAGCATGAAAAATAAAATATTTTAAAATTTTGTAGTAATTGTCTTATAATAAAGATCAATTAGTCTATGTTGTTGAAAAATTTGATCAAATTGGTGAGCCCTTCATATTTTAAAAATGTTGTTTTTATTCCTATTTAACTTTTCTTTCTATACACCCCTAATTATATTTAAAGTTTAATAAAATAGGAGTTATAGAAAGAAAAGTGGGGTTTCCATAATATTACTTTGTCACAATTAATTTATATGCCTCAAAGTTATTTTATCACTCTTAGTTTATATTTGTGATAATACTTTATTAAAGATTTTTATGGGAACTTGTTATACTAGAACTTAGATGAACACTAGGTGATGAAAATAGTCCTTACAATTGAAAATTAAATAAAGTTTATAAAAGTAAAGATGCTGGTAATACATCAAAGATAAACTAATAAGGACTAAATAACAAAACGTGTTCAAGTGTATAACAAGAAAGAAAATGTGGTATTTAGATTGGGTAAAATTCTTAAAGTAATGTTAAGGGACTAAAAGACCCAAGACAACTGGCCAGTAAGTCACGGACCGAAAAATTTATGACGGGTGATGAAAGCCCGTAAACATGTTGGGGTGGGGGTGGGGGTGGGTGGGGGTGGGGTATGATTTATAAAAAGCACAAAACAATAGTAGAAATTCAATACCTGAAATTAACATTGAGATTATTTTAAATAGACAGTCACTACTGTGTGTGTGTTTAAATTGAAAGAAGATATGAGAATTTTATTAAAGATTTTTATGGGAACTTGTTATACTAGAACTTAGATGAACACTAAGTGATGAAAATAGTCCTTAAAATTGAAAATATTATATCTGTACAAATAACATTTTTTTACAGCAAATGTCTCCTTCAGATATTAAGGCGAAGATGATGATGCTGTTTATGATGATGTCGTCTGGGGTCGGTGATAGTGGAGGCGACGAGGGCTCTTTCGCCCCTAGGCTCCCCAAATATGGGAAATATGGGATTACCGTCAAGAACAAATCGGAGATATTAGCGAGATCCCTCGTTCTGCTAAAGACGGTCATCGACCCGGGGTTTATGAGTTGGAAGGAGGTGCCATATGAGCTCAAGTTAGCTGTTTGGGCGGCACTACATGTAATATATTTCAATTTCAATTTCAATTTCAATTTCAATTTCAATTTCAATTTCAATTTCAATTTCAATTTCAATTTCAATTTCAATTTCGATTTCGATTTCATATTTATATTTATATTTATATTTATATTTATATTTATATTTATATTTATATTTATATTTATATTTATATTTATATTTATTCGCAACTAACATTGTATTTGTTGGACAGGAGCAATTCAACTTGGATCCAAAGCTACGGGATCCCGTGTTGGAGCAGATTAGGGAGCAACTCAAGTCGTGGAAAAAAATATGCGGGCACGGTACTTTGGGAAAACACGAGAGTCGATTATCCAATGGCGTGAATCTGTCCCCCCCAAGTAGCCGATCTCATTGGCACAATGGCAGAAGTTCATTGACAATGAGATCGAGGATCGACAATTGGCATCTCGCCAATTGGGGAGGGAAAATCGGGCAAAAAAGACGGACGTACACTACTCCGGCCGGACCTCTTACGCCGAGGTGGAGCATAGGATGCAGGTAAGATTTAATTTTTCTATAACTATAGAAATATACTATTCTTCATTATTTTACTTTGCGGGGCCGATACTAATTTTACTTTACTTTATTTTATTTCAGGGGGTTGGGAGTGGGCCAGGGGGTAAGCCACATAGGCTCGATACTTATGTGGCTCTTCGGACGAAGAAGGGGAAGGACAAAGAGGTGTCCCCGAGCATCGCGGCCACGATTGTAAGTAATCCGACAGTTTAATTTTTGTTAATTACGTTATAATTTTCTAGTTTACTTATTTTACTAATCATGTGCTTTTTGTCGTTTCAGGCAAAGCTTAAGGAAGTGCATGAGTCGCAGTCTGATGCCGACAAGGCATTTTTGTCCACAAATGCACTCAGCCAAGTGCTTGGATCTGATCGCAAGGGGAGGACAAGGGGGGTGAGCTCGCGGGTGGCTCTGCCCCATTTGGAGGAGACGGTTCAAGATATGTACGCATTCATGAAGCGTATGTTGGGCGGAGACTGTAAAGTGAAAGGGAAAAGGAAGGAGAAGGCGGTGGAGGAGGAGGTGCGGGAGGACGAGGCGCAGGATGACGAGGATGTGGACCTCGCTGCTTCATCACCGACACGTTCGTAATTCGATGATCCACCTCCCTATTTGTCGCCCTTCAACAGACCAATATCGACACTTGGTTGGCCAAGCGGGTTCATATTGGACGTATTTGATGGCCAGCGGATAGGGCGGGGGTTGAGGGACCCGAATATCGTCCAGGGTGGAATAGTTCATGGACGTGCGCTTCAAGAGATGGAGTCCAGGGTGCTCATCACGCATGTCATACCCGAAAAGGAGAACTCTCTATTGTGGTTGCGCGAACAATGCGGCACGACGTATATTAGTGGGTGCGTCAATTCGTATGTCGTGTGGCCTACTCACTTCCTCAGTTTTAACAATACACCAGACATGTAGTGACATTGTTTTAAGTTTGAATTGAATTGTTTTAAGTTGTTACATTTGGATTATATCGTGATGCATATTGTCTCTATTTGAATATATATTTGCATTATCTTTAGTTTGTTTGGATATATGATGTTTGGATACTGCTGGGCAGTGGCAGTGGCCATACTGCCCAGCAGATGTTTTTAAATTCTGACCAGAATTGTCACGGTTATTGACCGTGACAAAAGTTGTCACGGACGTGTCACGGTCAATGACCGCGACAATTTTTTAAAAAAGGGTCACGACTTTGTCACGATTTATAACCGTGACAAACGTGTCACGGTTATTGACCGCGACACGACCGTGACACAAAACGCGAGTTTTGTGTCAAGGTCAATGACCGTGACACGACCATGACAAAAAAAAGTTGTCTCGCCTCGAAATGTCACGGTCATTGACCTTGACAAGTTGGATTTGTCATGGTCAATGACCTTGACAATTGGACAGATTTGGTATAGTGAAGGTTCTATAATCAAAGGGTCAAATGACCAACCAGAACCAAAGAGATTTGGTACTTAATAAAGTAATCCAAAAGAGCAACAAGATGGAGCCTAATTGACATGGTCCATACCGTATCTCGATGGTTATCCGACTAGGAACTTATCGATTGGAGACTTTAGCAGGGGAAGAATTCAAAAATCCCTAGAACACAGATCATCTGCGCACATATTATTAGGAATTTACTTTTAAAATCCCAGCCTTAATGTAATTTATTATTCAAGTTAATGAAATATCATTTTTTCTCCATTCTCCATTCTTTTTTTTTCCAGAGTATGATGGCTAACACGCCTAATTAAATATGAGAGCAATTTAAATTGTAAGTTTAATTCAAATTTTTAAAAAGTTCCTCACCGAAAAGGTCATTGTTCAAACTTTTCCAACTACAGAGAAGTTCTTAAAAATTTCTTGGCCAAATAACATGGTTAAAACTTTTACAAACTTTTCTAACTTCAGAAAAGTTCAAACTTCATGTATGATTTGTCCGTGGTAGGTCACGAATAAGAATTCAGTAAAACTAGAAGTTTTACCTGACCCGGTTAAAATACTAAAATACTTATAAATTTTGAATACACTTGGTCGCCAATGATAACTAATGCTGGAACTTAGTACAATAAAGTTATTCACAATTTTATCTAAGTGCATTAGTCGAATCTAAGGTCGTATACATAATTCAAACATGAATCAAATATAAACATTTTAGCAGGTTATTTAGTCTATAAGATGATTAACTAATCTTTATACAGTTTACCTAGTCGATAAAAAAATTAATCATAACTATAAGCTTAAATAAAGTGAATTCAATCAATAATAACTCCATTTCATTGATGATAGTGCATTACAATGGCTATAAATAAACAAAAGGCAGTATAAGAAAGGTATATTTATTTCCCTGAATGTTTTCCTTGTGCCTTGCCCATTACTGCTGGAGGATCATCCAAGGTATATGGATAGTTGATTGTGTTTAATTCCCTTCACATCTGCATGTTACTGCTACTTGGCCTATCAAGCAAGTGTCGAGGTCAAACTATCTCATTCACATCATGGAGACTATAATCCCCTAGGTACTTAGTTATAAGGCATTGGGGAATGGCATTATAAGGAATCTATATTGTGTCCAACATGAAAGGAGGCTTATCAAAGTCCAAGAAACCTGGGTCATTCCAATGCCACAAGGTATCGTTCTGATCACACTTCAGCAAAGTTAGCAAGTTGCTCCATCCCTATTTGTATCCTTCACGATTGATTTGAGAAAGGTATTCATCCATGTGGGCTAATGTCTCATTGTAACCCTTGATCAAAACCTCCATGGGCTATTTATGGAATTGGAGCGTCAACTTCTCCACCTGATTTTGAAGTTTCTTAAGAACATTATCTTTGGCTTTCAGTTGAGTATCTTGGTCGACAATGGCAGCATCCTTTGCTTTCAATTGGCAGTTCGGTCGACAAGAATTTTACTAGTTCTTTCTTCCTCAATTATAGGCCGAACAAACAGCCTATGTCTAGAAGTTTTCCCAGATTTAGATGTTTTCTGTTGTAGTGCTTCCTGTTTTTCCAACAATCTTACATTTTATTTATCTAAAAAGGAAGCACCTTCATCAAGAACAGTGATAGATGATTTCTTCAAGTTATCAAGTTTATCCCTCAGGGCATTATTTTCTTTCTCTAATATGGAAGCAATTGGATGAGCACTATTCACATCTTATCTCAAAGATAATTCCTTCTTGTTCAGAGCAGAGTTGATATCCTTCAACTTCTTGTCAAAACCCCATCCTTCACATAAAGATTTATACTTGGACTCATAATCAACATGGAATAGGGCTTTCGACTGTGTGTGATCTTCTTGAAGTTGCTTAATCATCTCATAATATGCAGCATTATTAGCAACAACCTTGTCTAATAAAAAATAGAGATCAATATATGATTTTTTGACTTGGTCAGAGACATCAAGGCCGAGTAACCCATTAAGTCTTCCTAGAAATTAGAAACATGACCATTTACTAAAAGTTTCCTACTTCGCCTGAGCAGATCATATTCAACAGATTTTATGGCTTTCTTCCAAGCGTCAAACTGGAAAATCATAAATATATATAAGTTTGTGGAATAAATCCGGGACATCAGACAACACAAGTAGTAAATAATGCAGTTCAACAAGAAATCAAGTTCATTTAAAGGCACAAAAAGTTATGCTTTCATTGATTAAGAGTTGAAGTACAAAAGTTGTTACATCATCAGGAGAAAAAAAACAAAATGAACAGAAAGTGAAGTGGCTGGACCTTCTCCTTGGCTTTGGCCTAGTATTGGCCAGTAACTGGTAGGTTAACACTGATGTTAGGCACTATTGAAGACTTAGGGGGCATAAAAGAAGATTCCCGTGATCCCTCCTCATAGTCAAATTCCTCACCCAAATTGGGAGGAGTACCAGGATCATGCCTTATAAAGAATTCAGAGCTTTCTTTGGTGTCAACCGACTTCAAGGCCTCAGTCCACCCTTCTTTGAAGGATAACATTTTAGCATAATCAATTTGAGTAGAGGAAGTAAAAATGGCCTTTTCCCAACCTTTATCAAAGGCAGCCCTGCCTTTAGACTTCAAAGAAACAACCTCAGAAGTCAGACCAGTCATTTTGTCTTCAGCATTTTTGGTCTGAGTGGTGACCTCTTTAAGCTTCTCCTTAGAAGTTTTGGCCTTACCTTCAGTATATTCTTCTCTCTCCTCGACAGCCTGTATTTTTCCCTCACCATTTTTGGCCCTATCACTCGCCTTTCTTAGCTCTTCTTCTTAATACTTTTTCTTTGACTCTAAAGCTCATGAGGACTATGCCAATGAATTCTTCAGAACTTCAAAGGACTCTTCAACTACTCCCGAAGAAGAACATAACTGGATGTCCTTCTCCACCATCTGGTTAAAATCAACTAGGAACTTCAAATAAAGGCAATGATCCTTTTAAAGAAAGGGACAAACAAGGAGAAGAAATTTACCAGTGCGAAGTTATGGCAAGTTCTTTCAATTAGCCGGGACCTGGATATAGAGGCTGATGCATCTCAATTAGGAGGGAGTTGTTCCATACTTAATCAGACCCTTGGCCAGTCCAGGGTTAACAATAACAGAGGCTAACCTAATGTCAAGGTCAACAAAAGTTTTTCTTACCAACTCCTAATGGTCAGCAGATTTTTTGGCAGCTAATGTCTGCTACACGACTTATGTTTTTTGGACCTATTTTGAAGGATCGAGTAAAATTTTATTCATCCTTTTCAATTGATACTCCTCGATCTCAGTGATATCAGTACCAACAAGCCTCTTGTCATTGGCCTTAGACTTTGTTTTGCCAATATCAATAGCTTTGGGGGGAAGATATAGGGCACCACCCATCAAGTTGGTCATCTTCCTCTTAGTTATATCTACAAAAGGTGAAAGAGGAATTTAAGAAATTCCTAAGGACTCAAATGAGTAAGAAGTTCCTCCTCGAATAACTTCAGCACCTTCAGAATCAGTAGCTGAAGAGGTGGGCACAGTATCTTAGTCAAGCTTGACTATAATTGAAGGCATTACAATTGTAGGTTGGGAAAGAAAAGATGTGATGGAACTTTAATATTCCAGCAATAATGATGCATCCCTATGATGTTATTCTCCAATCTTCTGGTTCAAGACCCACAAAAATTTAAGGTCGTGAGGTTGATTTCCCCAAACTTAGGGCACCTTTTCTTACTTTCCTCTGCATAAAAAAGAAACATCAATGTTAGTCAGCAAATATCAAAATTTTAATCAAAAGAGGATAAATCATTAATAAAGTACAACCTATGCCACATCCTGATTGGGGACATCTGGGACCAGTATGAGCCACTCCAGTAGAGAGAGGAGCATATTGCCAGTTCCTGAAAATAATAGCTTACTCCCAATAATTCTTATTGGAATCACAAAAATTTATTACTAAAGCCCTATTGGCTTACTTAGTCCTCAAATTGTGGGTACTGCCTCTAACAGTTTCCCACTTGTAACAAAACATTAGCTTCAAAATCCCAATATGGGTCCCATAAAGCTCGTTTAATCCATAAACCTCATTTATAACCCTCCAAGAGTTGGGGGCTACCCTAGTAGGAACTATATCGAAACATTGGCAAAATTGAAGAAAAAAGGGTATTTGGTGGAAGGGTGATACCACACTCTGCTACATATAAAGTTGGGATCCAGTGACCCTCAGAAAGGGAATAAATGTCAATGGGACCCTTGGGTATCTCTAAGTCTACCCAAGATGGAATTTACCTTTTCTCCATAAACTCATCTAAAGAGTTATCATCAACAATGTGAACCATGGTGAAATAGAAGAAAAGATGATAAAATAAAGAAAAAGGAAGGAAAACTTACAGGGATCTAAGGATTCAGCAAGAACTGAAGAAAAATAGCAGCAAATGACCGCAGAAAGAAAAACTCAAAAGCAAAGAGAAAATAAAAATTCAAAAGATTTGAGCTAGAAAAGAAAGAGGGAACCACCGACAGCACATTTTCAGCAGCGTCGAAAGATGATTGTCCTTTGGCGATTCAAAAAAGTTTAAATTATTCACAATAATGCCATTATCAAATAGTGCCAACATAAATTTTTACAAGTATGGGAAGTATGGGAGGTCGGCTACCGACCAAACACTAGAACACTAAATCGCATAACTTTCTCGACTAAATACTCCATACTTTTATGCAAGCATCAAGCATGGAGCATTGGGGGCTTTTGTTGTATGTAAAAATTATACTCCCACATGGACCAATGATGAATGCCCACCTGTCATCCAATGTGTCCGACCATCCACCCTGATCGGCCTCAGAGACCCTTAGTCGGCTGGAATGCTGACTAACTCTAGAAGGCCAACCAATAAGAATAAAAACATTTACTTGGATGGGAATACCAACCAACACTGAATTCTAAGAGGTTTACTTATTGTACACAAATATAAATGCCTGGAAACATAAAAGTGCTCCATCTCTTGTAATTTGCTCCCCTATAAAAACAAACTAATCCCTTAGCTCAAAGGAGGATTAGAATTACTCATATACACACCATACAGAGCTATTCTAAACCCTATGAATAACAACAATAGTGGAAATAGGTTATTTTATAGCTGAACCACTCCAAAATCTTTGTCTCTTGTGTGTATATGGTGTGAGTCATTTCTATTATTTTTATCTGCGAGTGTAAAATTAGAGTTAGTCCATTTTTAAACATCAACATGTCCTAAGGAATCTTGTGATCTAGGTGAGTTTAGTGGGTTCATTATTGAGTTTCTAGTCAAGGTGTATTGTGTTCACAATGGGTAAGGAAAGGTTTTATGCGTGGGAAGTAAGAGAGGTCATCGATGTTTAAGAGGTTATTTGGTGTTCACTGGGATTAAACAAAAAAGGATAGGCACCTATCCTAAGGAGGGAAGTATATCGTTATGATCATCCTAATAGTGATGTATTCGTATACATTATGTAAGTTTGACTATTTTATTGCTCAAATCATTACAGGTTAACACCTTAGGCCAATGGTACGTGGCCATGCAAGGACTGGGTCAATTTATAGCAAGAAAAATTATCATTATCTCTAGTTACGTTCAACGTTGAATCTGCAACGATCAAGATGTGGTCTATTGTTTATGTACAAAAATCTCTCGAGTTATCAAAAAGCGATGTTGGGCAGTAGGCTATATTTTGAAGGAATTTTCTTTGATTATAAAGGTTGAAATATTTTTACTCAGTGACTACCTGTGTACTATATAGTTTTTACTCACTGGTGGTGCGGGTTAGGTCAGATAGGGTTGGTGCACCACGGTAACTAAGGGAGTATTCTATATGATTATTCATTTAGGTTGCATGAACATCCCGTGTGGTCATGGTCGCACGTTAGTTAATTTTTTTTTATAAAATTCTAAAAGTGTGATGGACGAATGTTCGAGTAATTATATATGCATATTTGTTTGATTCTTTGGGCCTAATTGTCCGTTGTATGTGTCCAGTAGAGCATATGATATAATTAAGGTCGTCGGTACCCAATTTCATCATTCAAAGGTTGATTTGGAGCTATTATAAGATTTTTAAATTGTGGGATATAAGTAGAGTCATCAAATTAGAGGTTCGACTTCGTTGGTCACCCATCCTAAGGGAAATAGTGTTTGACATCGTTGTTTACTATCATGCGTTACGTGGGTTATATGTGTAAAGCCTAAGACATAACTATATGTGTATGGGATGCATATTTGGAACAATTTCCGCGTAAATGAATAAAATATTAATAAATTTGAAAGATTTTTTCAAACGAAAAATACGATACGTATATGAGGTTATAAGTAAGTCATATAATTGAAATGTAGCTTAGGGTACTCCACAAGAATATTCAGGTGTCAGTATATGTGTTAGATTATTGTTTATGCTTAGGGATAGTGACAGCTTGTGAGATTTTTGGAGTGGTAGTTATAACTTCTATGGGTGATACTCGAGGAATGTGAAAAGATAAAGGTTGTACTATGTATGTGGGTGTCATGCGTGCGGTGGTTATGTATGATCTAGAGTAGGGAACATTGATAAGATAGTCATGACGTGGGAACATCAATGGCTATGAATGAATAACGAAATTTTAAGGACGAAATTTCCTAAGGAGGGAAGAATGTAATACCCTTGATTTTAATACATAAAGTAATTATTAAATATTTAGTCATGCGAGAGTTTTACGTAAAATAGTCACATGTGTTGCATTATATGGGTCACGTAATTACTAAAAAGGATAACTTATGTTTTAAGTGAACATTTGACGTGAACGTTTACACGGAAAAAATTATATGTAGCATATGGTGGTTGAATATGATGAATAGGAACTTGCATGTTGTGTTCGGTCTTGGCTTGGTGCATGCAAGTAGCGCATGCATAATAAGGCTAATAAATGGACAAAAAGGGCACTTGTCCTTAAACGATGAAATAAGACTGGGTGAACCACTTGTATTATGTTAATATCATATAATAAGTGTCATAGACGTAATATTATTGTTATTTTATACATGGGGTAGAAGCCTTAATTTAGTAAAGTCGTATTTTTTAGAGATATTAATTTGGCATAAGAAATTATTTCGTGGAAAAATAATTGAAGTATACTTCTATAAGTATTTGTGTAAATTTATGAATTACTTAGTGTGTATATATATATATGTATGTGTGTTTATATATATATATATATATATATAAGATTGTAGCGCATTTTGGTGATTTGTATAACATGTATGTGTGTGTCGACTTCAACATGTGCAAAAAGAGGGGGGGGGGGGGGGGGGGGGGAGGAAGCGCACCTTGCCTTCATCATTAAAAGGCATAACATTATATATAGATGGGCAAACCTCTTTAGGAGAAATTCAAGGGCAAATTCCCTTATCATACATGATTTGTGCTGCCTAATGCACCCCAGCCGTTGGATTATATCTGAGTGATTTTAAATAGAAACCACTCCCTTATCCGTATTCATGTTAGGCCAATAAATAATTTCATAGTGGATAAAAACCCATTAGTTATATTTCTTTCTCTTCCAACCAACTCCAAAAGCCTTATGGGCCTAAATTACCACACTTAAACTAAGTTTCCTCCACCTAAATCACTATTGTATTATGTACTTTTAGTCCACTCCTTAGGAGGTGTTTACAACATGTTAAAACAAATTAATGAGGTGTTGCCACGTAATATTTAAATCGACAAATATAGTCGGATTATAATGTAAAAATACAAGATAGCCAACATTATGCATGCATGGAACTTATCCCAAGTTGGTACATGCTATTCAAAATGGAAGCATACTACAATTCAAATTGCGGCATTAGTGCACCAAAGTGGAAAAACTCAAATGTGTGAGTAACCAACTGGATGTTACCAAAGAGAAGTTATGTTGCATGGAAACAAACACGATAAATAATAAACGAACCCAACAACAAAGAGAGTACTCCCTCACTAAAAATGCTTTCACATTACTTTTCTCTCTCTTTTCCCCCTTTCCTTTTCCTTTTCCCTTTCCCATTCTCTTCTTTTTCTTTCTTTTATCTAAAACATTTCTTTCATTATGCAAGTATATTGTAAGGTACTTTGTAACCTTTTCTTTACAAGTTTATTTCTTTTACATTTATTTAAATTTACTATCTTGCTTTACTTTTCCTTAGTATAATTCGGTACTTTACTCACACTTTACATTTAGGTAATCTTTTACTCCAATCACAATTTCTTTCGATTTATTGAAAACAAGTTAATTTTCTTTAATTCATGAAATTTTGATTTTCTTTTGTCCTTGTTAATTACCATAACATGAACCTCACATTTAATCCTTCCCTAAGGGAATCATAAGTCATCTTAATTGAGGCAATGAACGCAACACAATCGCTTGATAACTGCCACGAGGTTAAAATCTTTGGTTGGAAAGACTATGAATCTTACCTGGCACACTCGCAACCCTGAATAATTTTATTTATCAAGCTAAGTAAAAATAATTCAAATATATTTCTGGCATGCCCAGTGGAACAATTAGTGTTGTGTGAAGGTTATAAATGGCTAGGACACTTCGAAGCAGAGATATATAAGAAAACGTTGCAAAAGTTGGCTCTACCAGCCAACATAATATCACTTTAGAGCCAATAATCATTTAAATAAAGCAAGAGTTAGGACCCATGGCTCTCAATCATAAATTGAATATTCTGCTGGCTCAAAGAGTGAGTACTATTCAAAATACACCATAAGTTGGTGTGCCCATAAACATTTAAGAATAAATGATCAGGAATTTTTTTTATCACGTCGAGAATGTGGTATAAAATCTTAACACCTTGATCACTACAATGACCAATAGGTATACTTTGCCCAATGGGATGACACTAGTGGTCAGATATATGGACCAAAAATTGGTGTAAATATAACTACTCAATTAAATCCTTACTATCCTGTCTATTACAAACGTGATACTGGTGAAACTAATTTTAGAAATAAACCTAGGACATGAGGATAAGACAATGCCACTAGTTTGAGTTTAGAAATCTAATGGAAATTATCGGATCGCCTAACACCTATTAACGAGTGGGTTATAAAAATCTAATAGGGAGAAGACCTCTCCCAGAGGTAGGAAGGACTAGGACTTACCCAAATGAGACAATTTTGGCTTCCCAAGTGATTTGAACTATGGAGTTATCAATAACTCAGGGGCGGGGGGGGGGGGGGGGGGGGGGGGGGGGAGCCCTAGGAGGTTGGATAACCAAAATCCTAACGTATGTTAACCTATGAATTAAAATTATGCTCCCATAAATTCCACCACCCTTGGTGCAACCAAATAATTTGGTAAATCAAGTAACTTCCCCACAAAATAGGCAATAGACTGGGGGAATGGGGAGGAGTGATATTGTGGAGTTGATACATGAAATATGCAGACCACTATCTTGGGGTACAAACCCCAGTTTATAGAAATCCATATCCAGAATGGGTAGATAGGGTTGAACTTCATAAATACTTCAAATTACCAACCTTTACCCTCCTCTCAGGGGATGTGAGTCAGACCACAGTGGTACACATTGATAGGTTCATTAGACAATGTGCTGATGCTGGAATAAATTATTACTCAAGGCTACAATTATTTTCCAGTTCCATCGCAGATTAAGTATTTGCATGGTTCATAATTTTTCCACCAATTTTTTTCAGACTTGGCAACAAATGGAAAATATTTCATGCACAATTTTTCAAAATTTAACCAAAGGTTTCCATGGCTGACTTGGATAGATTAACTCAAATTCATGATGGAAAGGCTACCACATTCATAAACAGATTGAAAAGGGATAGGAATAAGTGTAAAATAGTCTTGCCTGATTCAGAATTTGTAAAGTGGGCACAAAATCGTTTAAAGTTTAGATTTTGAAAGAAGTTTAATGCCACTAAATTTAGAGGCTTGGTGGAATTAACAGCCAAAGTGTCTATATATACAACTCTTCTTGAAAAGGAGAATGAAAGAAATGATATTTCATTCAAAACATATTATAAAGATCTTAATTTTAAAATTGATGTTGCTAAAAATATGGAAAATAAGACTATAATATCTAAACCATTGGTTTGAAAGGATACCACAATAAAATCCTTTGCACCAAAGTCAAAGGGAATGATAAAAAGGTACTCTTTTTAATTTACCAAGGTTGGTGAGGTCTTTGACTTTCTCTCAAAAGCTATAATGTTAAAACCACCCGATGATGCTAAAAAACACATGAAATCAAGGCAAAAAAATATATTACAAATGGCATCATGTGTTTTCTTACTCAATTAATGTTTTCTACGTATTTCATGACAGGATGAAAGAGTTGATCTGGTTGGGAAAACTCAAATTCCTTGAAAAAAAGGAGAACACAATGGGAGTTGATGAAGACCCTTTCCCTAAGATCAAACACTATTGGACAAAACGGACGACCACTACAACGCTGAAAACAACACAAACCCATTTTACTGGGCGACCACACTTAAAACTCCATTTCCCTGGACACTTATGTGCCTCAAAGCAAGCGATTCAAAGATTTGTTGGGTAAAGAGGACTCTACGGGTTATCCTACAAGTCAAATTGATCGAAAAGGGGCCTACGAATACCATATCATATGGGGATAACTAGTTGATTGATTTTAAATTTAATAATAGCTAGGGTAACACACAATGGATAAGTGAGTGAGTCGGGGTGATGAACTCCCTTCTCTTGAATGATCGAGTGTAGCTTTTAATTGATTAATTCATCACCCCATTCAAAAAAAAATGCGAGAATAAAAATCACATAAGTGCATGTAGTCACACACAATATAGACTCTCCTGTAGGATATTCAAGAGTGTTTAGAAATGTACCTCCCACGGTTTTGATACGTGTGGGATGGAGATCAATTTGAGTCGACCATGGGAAGATCGCTTATCTCAGTCGGCCTCAGGAGTTCGATCGGCCCAAAGTAGAGAGGCTTCTTTTCCTCTGCTCTGGATTCCCTCTCTCAACCTTGTTCGATTTCCCAATCATGCTTTTCTTCTTTTATGAATTTTTACAAATATAAATGAAAAATAAAATGGTGTCTCCCAATAACCGTAATACAAGCTAAATGATGAAAACCTAACACAACACTTCTAATTAAAAGAAAAATGAAATAAAAAATAACTAATGAATTACAATCTAAAAATCTTCTCGAGTGCGTCAATCTCCAAAAAGCGGCAACGACACCATTTGATAAAAAGGCTTTTTGTGTATCGTTGAGTCATTTTTGCAAAGCCTCTCCAATAAAAAATGTCCTTCAATTACCTACAAAAAAATCATAACAACTAGTATAAACATAAGTAAGGATGCCAATCTAACTCTTTTGAGTGAAACATACGAAAAGTGATGTAATCCAAGTTTGTAGCTATTTTTCTTGAAATGTTTTCTTTTTCTATGTTTTCTACTTTTTTATTTATTATTTTTTTATATTAAAACAATTTTATGTGATGGTGATATAACTAAACTCGAGAAAAACTCTAATGAAATAACTAAGACGTGTGTGAGGAAAATGAGTGAGAGATAACTAAGTGAGAGATACTAGTAAGAAATATCAAGGGATGTAAATCCACTCCAATACATACAATTAATTCTAGTTAGAAAAATTTTAATTTGACGGATTTCCAAAATATTCGTCTAATTCTAAAGTTAATTCTCATTACACTAATGAATTAAGTAAATATTATTTTAGAAAAGTAATTTCAATTCCTACAACTCTACTCCAAATGAATTAAAATTAATCTAATGAATTACCCCTAGGGAAAATTCCCCTAACTAATTTTAATTAAACAAAATAAAACATGAGTAAAAGAAAACTATATTATAAATTTAATCATTTTCATAAACATATCTCTGGTTTGAATAAAATTGATAAAATTATAACATAAGGTTTCAATTATTTCTCAAGGATGGTTTCCCATTTCTCAATGCAAAAACTAGTGTAGCAATTAAAGTTACTAATCAAAGGAAATTAAACAAAAATAAAATTAGCAAAACTAGATAAATTGGATCCATGGGGGCTTCAATTCAACCCTTGAATGGGATATTAACCCTCCATAATGGGATTCCAAAACATAAAATAAATAAATAAAAGTATGTAAGGACTAAACAAGATGTAATTAAAAGAAGAATTGATCAAACTAAATTTTTCTTAAATTGAATTCAAACTCCATCAATTACATCAATAATTCCCCCAATCTAATTACAATCACTTAACTATTTTTTTTCTAAAATAAAAACTATAAATAAATTATTTCTCTCTATTCTAAACTCTGTATATGGTCTTCTCTAACTCTCTCCTCTAAAAAAAACAATCTCAAAATGAGAAAAAATTACAAAATAAGAAAGAAAAAGAAAATTTACAATATGTACAATGCATGAATTCTTATGGACTCCTAAATAATGAGAGAAATTTGCTAAAAATTACAAAGCCTCCCATTATAAATTTATACATAAGAATTCTTCCAAAATAAATAAATTCTAGCACATATTTTTATATTGAGATATTTGCTAAAAATGAAAATACTCTCTATAAAAGGATGGCGAAGGATTTATTTCAAGATTAAAATTAAAATGAAGGTTTCTTTTAAAACATTTTGGTTTGTTGGGGTTATAAAAAATATGGGATGGTAGTCTTTGGGAGGTTTAAATGGGTTTTGGGTAATGGAGATTCCAATATGGGCTTGTAGGTTGGATTAGGGCAAAAGAGGTTCGGGTTTAAGAGGAAATGGGTTACGGGTAGGATGGATTTGGGTTTTCGTGTCAAAGGTTGGTTTCGAGTTGGTTGGAGGTTAGGCAGGTGATGGAGTTGGGTTTCGGGTAGATGTAATGGTTTTAGGATGCATAGTAGGTAGGATCTGGGTATGTATGAACATGGCAGAGGATAGGTTTTGGTTTGATCAGGTGTTAAAGGTGGCGACATTGCTTGGTTGTTAGCCAGAGTTAGGATATGGTGATTTGAGGATGAATTTGGGTTTAGGGTAAAAGGTTGATTTTGGGTTGGAATCGGGTTATGGAGGAGGAGGAGGAGGAGGAGGAGGGTTGAAGAAGTCATGGGTTTTCTTTGCAGAGAGAGGTTAGAGGTTAGAGGTTAGAGTGGTGAGCGAATGAATTTTTTGTGGGGTGTGTATGGTAGGGAGTGTGCGTGTTTTGTTTGCCCCTAAAAATTAAAATAACACTATCTAACATTTACAAATAAAAATTCAAAAATTCAAAAAAAAAATAATAAAATTGAAATCTATTAAATTCTATGAAAATGAAAAACTTAAAATCAAAATCCTAATCTAAAAAGACTCAAATAAAATAAAATATAATAACAATAATGAGCCTAAACAAATAGAATGAAAGACAAATAAAATAAAAATAAAGAAAAACCAAATAAAATAAAGATGCCTATATAAAAGACTCAATAAAAAAAATAAAAAACTTATATTTACAATGCATACCTATAAAACTACAAGAAAACTAAAAATAAAATAAGATAAAAATGCCACTAAAAATAATAAAGTGAAAATAACACTACGTGACCAAAATTATGTACATGACTCAATTAACGACACCCCTACATTTACATATACGAACTTAAAATAAAAATGTAAAATGACAAAAACATACTCACGAACATTATATTTTCGTAAAATATTAATACACTAGATAAAATAAAATGAGTAAAAATAAAATAATAAAAATAACTCAAAAACTATATAAATTAATTAAAATAATACTACACACACATTAGGGATTTGGGATCCTTGATGAGCTCCCTTGCAAGTTGATATGAATGCTGGATGAGAGAGAAGGATATTTTTGCTAAATTGGGTATGAAAATGATGTGAATGAAAGATGGAAAAGAATTTCACACAAGGAAACTTCGCTGATTGCAGAAGAATGTTGCCAAGATCACTAATATTGATGGATCTAAGTGTGACCTAGAAGTGAGCTCATGACCTCCTTATATAGGGTAGGGGGACTGTCAATTGGCATATACCTAGTCCTTCCAATCACCAGGTGACCTTAAACACACTGTCGATTGGTAGGAAACGGATCTGCCAATTGGCAGTCTCGTGTAGATTTTTTTTTAAAAAATGGTCGTACAATCCAATCCGTAAATCCAAATCGTGCATCAGTCATACCATTAAAAAGGTAATTCGCTGACCTTTAAGAGTCAATTGGGTCGCTCCCTAGTCCAATAGTTGACTTTGGGTCAAACGGGACTCGAAAGCGCCCGTCGGTCCTTTGGATGGAAGATCGTCGGATGGTAATGGATCGTTCATCCAAATCGTAAGTTAGAATTACACATGGGGTAAATTATTGGAAAGGTTACGTGAGTCAATTCGTCATTCCAAAGAGATTCGCTCGGTTTGGGGCTTTGCATTTCGTCAAATGGAGCCCAAAGGTGTCCAGTGACCTTTAAGAGTGAAACGGTTCATTTTTTCGTATCATAAAATTGATTCGTGCATGGGGTAGACCGTTGGAAAAGGTATTTAGTGCCCTTCGAATATTTATCCAGTCTCATTTGATCTAAATAGTTAACATTGGTCAAAGGGATCCCGGGAGCACCCGATGGTCTCCGGATAAGTTTTTGGGGGAAAATGGATCGTTTGTCCAAACGGATATACCATTTTTTTCATGGGGCAAATTGTTGGAAAATGGGTTTTAGTGCCTTTAAAATTTTCACGAAGATTTTGCTTTGGCGATGAAGTTTATTGGGGTCAAATTGGGGCCCTGGAGCTCACGATGGCCTTCGGATCAGTACTTGGAGTATAAACTGGGGTTCAAGGGGGAGGTGCTAGGGAACTAAGGAGAGACTTAAGGATACATATAATGTGGTTTTTACAGTGTCACTCTACGGGTGAGCTTGGAACAAGTGAAATCCTTCGAATAGACACCACAAGATGTTTTGGAAAATAGGTTGATTCTGAGGACCTAAAGGAATGAGGATGATCGATTCCGAGGGTCGAGGTTGATTATGAGGACCTAAGATGATGCTGGGAATAGACAATTCTTAGGGTCGAGGTCAATTCTAAAGACCAATAGAAAGTGACCATTTTTAGGGTCGAGGTCAATTCCGAGGACCCTAAGTGGGAGCCACTAGTTCTGAGATTCTGAAGACCTAAGTGGGAGAAAACAATTATGAGGGTTGATGTCAATTCTGAGGACCTTGAGTGGGAGCAATAAATTTTAAGGGTCTAGGTCAATTCAAAGGACCTTAAGCGGGAGCGACAGATTCTGAGGGTTGTCGAGGTCAATTCTGAGGACCTTAAATGTGAGCGACCAATTCTGAGGGTCGAGGTCAATTCTGAGGACCTAAGTTCGAGCGACCAATTCTGAGGGTCGAGGTCAATTCTAAGGACCTTAAGTGGGAGCGACCAATTCTGAGGGTCGAGGTCAATTCAAAGGACCTTAAGTTAGAGCGACCAATTCGAAGGGTCGAGGTCAATTTTGAGGACCTTAAGTAGAGGTGACCAATTTTAAGGGTCGAGGTCAATTCTGAGGACCTTAAGTATCGGTGACCAATTTAGAGGGTCGAGGTCAATTATGAGGATATTAGGTAGATATTTTCAAACTGGGGGTCCCGTGACATCGCGATCAGTTCTTGGGAGTTACATTAGTCTAGTATGAGGTCTTCGCGCCTCTCACAGGGCTGTTTGGGGGGTGTTTTGGGTTTTCGGCCTCTAATGGCATGTTTTTGATCCTAAGTGTAGATATTTTCGAATTATTGTCATATTCTCAAATGGGAGTCCCGTGACTACGTGGTTAGTTCCTGTCAGTTACATTAGTCCCGTTCTAGGTGTTTGCGCCTCTCATGGGGCCGTTTGTGGGGTGTTTTGAGTTTTTGCCCTCTAACAGCACATTTTTAAGCTTATGTAGAGATGTTTTAAAATTATCTTCATATTCTCGTATGGTACCGTGACCACATGGTCATCTCATGCGAGTTACATTGGCCTCGTTCGAGGTGTTCGCGCCTCTCACAGGGTCATTTGGGGGGTGTTTTGGGTTTTCGCCCTCTAACGAGATGATTTTATGCCTACGTGTAGATAATTTAAAATTATCATCATATTCTCAATCTAGGTGTCCCGTGACCACGCGGTCATTTCCTGCGAGTTACATTGTGAGTTCTCGCCTCTCACATGGCCATTTTTGGGGTGTTTTTGGTTTTCGCCCTTTAGCTGCTTGTTTTAAGCCTAAGTATAGATATTTCAAAATTATCATCACATTATCAAACTGGGAGTCCCATGACAACGCGATCAGTTCTTGCGAGTTACATTGGTCCCGTGAGAGGTGCTCGTGCCACTCACAGGGCCATTTTTTTTTTTGGGGGGGGGGGGGTTGCCCTCTAGCGGTATGTTTTTAAGCCTAAGTATAGATATTATTAAATTATCATCATATTCTCAAACCAAGAGTCTCGTGACCACATGGTAAGTTTCTGCAAGTTACATTGGTCTCGTCCAAGGTGTTCGCGCCTCTCACGGGGCCGTTTGGGGTGTGTTTTGGGTTTTCGCCCTGTAATGAATTTTTTTAAGCTTAAGTCGAGATATTTTCAAATTATCGTCATATTCTCCAACCGGGGGTCTCGTGACCATGAAGTCAGTTCATTCGAGTTACATTAGTCCCGTGCGAGGTGTTTGTGCCTCTCACGGGGCTATTTTGAAAGTGTTTTGGGATTTTATTCTCTAACAACATGTTTTCAAGCCTAAGTCGAGATGCTTTCAAATCATCATCATATTCTCAAACTGGGAGTCCCGTGACCATGTTGTCAGTCCCTATGAGTTACATTGGTCCCGTGTGAGGTGTTCACACCTCTTGCGGGGCAGTTCGAGAAATGTTTTGGGTTTTCATCATCAAACGACATGCTTTTAAGCCTAACTCAAGATAGTTTCAAATATCGTCGTATTCTCAAATCGGGTGTCCTGTGACCACGCGGTTAGCTCCTACGAGTTATATTGGTCTCGTGCGAGGTGTTCGTACCTCTCACGGGGGGTGTTTTCGATTTTCTTCCAATAATGGCATGTTTTTAAGCCTAAGTATATATATTTTCAAAATATCATCATATTCTCAAACTATGGGTCCCGTGACAACGCGATCAATTTTTGCGAGTTACATTGGTCCCGTGTGAGGTGTTCGTGCCTCTCATGGGGCTGTTTGTGGGGTGTTTTGGGTTTTTGCTCTCTAGTGGTAGATATTATTAAATTATCATCGTATTCTCAAATCAGGAGTCCTGTGAACACCTGGTCATTCCTGCGAGTTACATTGGTCCCGTGCGAGGAGTTAACACCTCTCACGGGGCCATTTAGGGGGTGTTTTGGGTTTTTGACCTCTAACGGCTTTTTTAAGCCTAAGTCAAGATATTTTCAAATTATAATCATATCCTCAAACCAGTGGTCTGTGACCACGCGGTTAGTTCCTCTGAATTGTATTGGTCCCGTGCAAGGTGTTCATGCCTCTTGCGGAGGCGTTTGGAGGGGTGTTTTTGTCTTCACCCTCTCACAGCTTGTTGTTAAGCCTAAGTCTAGATACTTTCAAATTGTTGGCATACTCTCAAGCTGAGAGTCCCGTAACCATGCATACAGTTCATGCAAGTTACATTAGTCCCGTACGAGGTGTTCGCACCTCTCACAGGCCATTTGGGGGGGTGTTTGGGGTTTTCTCCCTCTAACGACATGTTTTTAAGCCTAAGTGTAGATATTTTCAAATTATCATCATATTCTCTAATCGAGAGTCCCGTGACCACGCAATCAATTCCCACGAGTTACATTGGTCTCATGATAAGTGTTAGTGCCTTTCATAGGGCCGTTTGTGGGGTGTTTTAGGTTTTCGCCCTGTAATGGCATGTTTTCAAGCCTAGGTGTATATATTTTCAAATTATCATCATATTATCAAAACGGGGGTCCCGTGACCACCTGGTCAGTTCCTGCAACTTGTATTGGTCCCGTGTGCGGTGTTCGCGTCTTTTACGGGGCCGTTTGGGTGGTGTTTTGGGTTTTCACCCTCTAACGACATGTTTTTAATCCTAATTGTTGATATTTTCAAATTATCATCATATTCTCAAACTGGGGGTCCCGTGACCACGCGGTCAGTTCCTGTCAGTTACATTGGTCCCGTGCGAGAAGTTCGTGCCTCTCACGGGGCTCTTTCGGGGAATGTTTTGGATTTGCTCTCTCTAATGACATGTTTTTAATCCTAAGTGTAAATATTTTCAAATTACCATCATATTCTCAAATCGGGAGTCCTCTGACCACGCGGTCAGTTCCTGCGAGTTACATTGGTCCCATGTGAGGTGTCCTCGCCTCTCACGGGGCCGTTTGGTGGGTGTTTTGGGTTTTTTCCTTCTAGCGCCATGTTTTTAAGCCTAAGCCCAGATATTTTCAAATTATCATCATATTATCAAACTAGGATTCTGACCATAGGGTCAGTTCCCGCGAGTTACATTGGTCCCGTGCGAGGTGTTCACGTCTCTCACGAGGCCGTTTGGGGGTGTTTGGGTTTCGCCCTCTAACGGCTTGTTTTTAAGTATAAGTCTTGATATTTTCAAATTATCAAAAAATCCTCAAACCAGGGGTCCCATGACCATGCGATCAACTCCTGTGAGTTACATTGGTCCTGTACGCGGCGTACGCACCTCTCATGGGGCCGTTTGGGTGGTGTTTTAGGAAATTTCCCTTTAGCGGCATGTTTTAAGCCTAAATCGAGATATTTTGAAATTATCATCTTTTTGTCAAATCGGGAGTCCCGTGACCCTGGGATCAGTTCTTTCGAATTACATTGATCCAGTGTGAGTTGTGCGCCTCTCACAGGGCCGTTTGGGGGTGTTTTAGGTTTTCACCCTCTAACGGCATGATTTTATGCCTAAGTCTAGATATTTTAAAATTCTTATCATATCCTCAAACCTGTGGTTGAGGGACCATACGTTCAGTTCAACGAGTTACATTGTTCCGTATGAGGTATTTGCGACTTTCTCGAGGCTATTTGGGGGGGGGGGGGGGGTTATCCTACTAACGGCATGTTTTTAAGCCTAAGTCAAGATATTTTAAAATGATCATCACATTCTCAAACCAGAGGTCCCATGACCATGCGGTCAGTTCTGGTGAGTTACATTGGTCCCGTCCGAGGTGTTCACGCCTCTCATGGGGCTGTTAGGGGTGTGTTTTAGGTTTTCGCCCTTTAATGACATGTTTTTAAGCTTAAGTCCATATATTTTCAAAGTATCATCATATTCTCCAATCGGGGGTCTCATGACCATGAGGTTCCTTTGAGTTACATTGGTCCCGTGCGAGGTGTTCGCGCCTCTCACAGGTCCGTTTTGGGAGTGTTTTGGGTTTTCACCCTCTAACGACATGTATCGAAGCCTAAGTTGAGATATTTCAAATTATAACTCCTAGACTCCTTAAACTCTATAATTTCTTTCTTTAAAGCTTCCATCAGACCATTAAGTCTATCTCTCTCCTTTTCAACATACTTTAGCTTCTTCCTAAGAATATTCTCCCGTGACCTATGATCCTCAAATAAAGCATCATTATTCTTTATGACACGCTCATTCAACCTTGCTTGCAATTTCGAGTTTGACTTTTTCACCTTTACGATTTCCTAACATAACTCCATAAAGGTAACTTGCAACTCTCCTACATCGATCTCCTCATCCTTACTAGCTTCACCCTCACTGACTTGGGATTCACACTCAATGTCCTGGAAAGTGTCATGCACATGAGAATCTTCATGGAAAGATTTATCCTCTTTGTTCACATGACATGCCATCAACTCTATAAACTTAGGCTCAATGGGGTAACTCTCTCCCTCTTTCGATTCACTATCACTTAAGGTGGGATTATATGCTATCGATTTCTTTCCCTCCTTCTTAAGTCTAGTGGCACACTCGGGAACCTTATAACCATACCCCTCACACCCAAAACACCTATCTGACTCAACCCTCTTGACATTATCACTCTTATCCTTAAGGTCGGGATCTACCTTGTTGTTCTTGAATTTTTCAAATCTTTTGTCACCTTTTAATTTCTTTTAGAATTCAAGAATTTTTTTGAATTTCTTTGCCAGCAAGGCTACATCCTCAAAATCGAAATCGGAATTATCGTTCGAAACTTTAGTCTCCTCTTTTTGTACTTTCGAAGCAAGGACCTTTTCTTTCTTTGGTACTTGCTTGGAGGAAAATATATCGAGTTTATAGGTTTGTAAGTCACCTACAATCTCTTCAAGTTTCATTGAGTCAAGTATACAGAAGGAGTTCGAAACTGTCACTTTTGCATCAAACCTACTCGGCAACGATATCAAGATTTTCTTTATCACATGATAGTCGGGTATCTTCTCTCCTAAATTAAACGATGAGTCGATAATATTAGGAAACCTAGTGTAAAACTCATCAAACGACTCACTCTCTAACATCTTAATCGTCTCAAACTGTGTAGTGAGGTTTTGAAGTTTAGAAGCCCAAACAGTGCTAGTGCCCTCATGAGTAAGTGCAAGTGTATCCCAAGCCTCTTTTGAAATTTCACACATCATGATTCTATTATACTCTTTCGGTATGACATATGAGGAATAACGTGAAGACCTTTCAAGTTGTAAAGTGAAATTCTATGTTTGTCTTCAGTCCATGACTCAATGGGTTTTAAGGTAATGGACTCACCCTCTCATGTAACCGGTGGTGTCCAACCCTTTTAGATCGCTAACAACACATGCTCATCAATATATTTTAAAGCACTTCTCATACGCATCTTTCAATAAGCATAATTTGTGCCATAAAAAATAGGAGCATGAAAACTTCCCATACCTCCAAAATTCATCCTGAAAAACACATGGGATCCAAACACAAATAAAACATTTTTCTAGCTCTGATACAAATTTGTAGTCCCCCTTTTCTTTCGAATGTGTTTTAAAATGCTAATACCACCTTTCTTTTTGAAAAACCTTTTTCCAAATTTTAAACCGCACCAAGTTGTGAACCAATTTTAACTTAACCAAATTTTATCTTGATTAATCCTAAACATGCATCTAATGATTAAAACAAGTAAAATAAAGCAAGGTCACAAAAGCGACATCAGATGTACGAGAAAACCACTAAGGAAAAAAACCTCGGCCGACCCAAGATAGATAATCATTATGATTTAGTATTGCAAAGTACAAAGAGAGACTTACTCAACGACTCGATCCCCAAAAGTCTTGAAGCTTCTCTAAATCTTCAACCACTCCTCCATAGTGCCGATTAGAATCCTTCCGCGATACTTATCCACAACACTCACATCTATAAATGCCTCGGTGTCCACCAATGTGGCTTGGAAATGTCTACGATGTTGAACAAGAACTTCTTCACTACAAAACCCAACGATGTTCAAAGTGTTGAACAACTCCAAATGGTGAAAAGAAAGTTCATAATAGTATATGTGAATGAAAGCTCGGATCTTTAAAACTCTAAGGATGTTTTTAGACTTTTATTACCATAGAAAATTTGTGCAAAAAAAGTAGTGTATGTAAACTATTTTTTAGACTACACACACACGAAATTCTGAGTGAAACATGACTTATATAGAAAATTTGAGGCGGGGGATCATTTGAACGAAATAATCCTGTTGCTCGAACGAAATGCACATGTTGTTCGAATGACATGATGATATCGCTTGAACGACTAGTAAAGTTGTTTGAACCACTGAAAATGAGAGTTTGTAATTTACACAACTCTAAACCATTTTTTTCTCAGAATAAACGAAGTTTAAATCTTTTAAAACACTTTTTTAATAAAAATAACATCCTAAAATATTTTTTCGAGTCCCATAAACAATACACATTCATACCTGAGCGATCTTGGAATGAATTTAAGACGTGAAACGTGCACCAAAATAATCTTGGCATAATTTATCTTTTAATCTTGACCGCAATGTCCTCAATAAACTTTATGTCATACACTCTGTGGGATCATGGCAATAAATATCTATCTATGGCTCAAAACATATTTTGTTTAGGGAATAAGTCAAATACTATAATGGACTCAATTGGATATTTTGTACTTACAAATGTATAGAGTGTGATGCAGGAGAGCCTTCCTCACTATGTGTGTGTGTGTGTGTGTGTGTGTATATATATATATATAGTTATTTTTCCATATTATTTTATTATATTTTTAATATAAATTTGATTTATAATTATTAGTTAAATTTTAATTAGTTATTTGTTCCCTATTTTTTATACTTGAATTATTTATGTAAATTAAACTATGTCCATGTAATTTTAGTTAACATGATGTACAATTAGTATGTATTTTGTGTATATTTTAAATTTTAATTCTATGTCACCATATAATATTAAAAAATAGAAAAAATATTTATTTATCAAGTGTTTCTTTTTTCTCTCGTGTTTCAGGATTGCTTGGCAGTAAATAAGGTAAAGAAACACTAGTAGTCTAAAACTACGATGTAAGTCGTGATATTTTTATAAATTTATTTATCTTTGAAACTTTGTTTTTCTTTATTTTTGCAGGTTTTGCTAGAATTTTATCATGCTCGTGGACAAGGTGTTTTCATGGATGTTAGACATATGTTTAGTATTAGGCTAGGGATAGAATATTAGTATATGTATATTTTGTTTGGGATTTAGATGATCTGATGTTTTCAAATTATGTTTAACACTATCAGGTTATTAGTGGAGAATGTTATACTATTTTGATGCTATATATGTTGATATTTTTTTGGGATAATGGTATATAAAGGGTGACTAGTTAATATAAATAGCTCAAATTATGTTGTTTTGATAATTTGGTGTCATTATAACATGCTTAATATTTCTGAATACACAAAAAAAATTGCGATGTTTTTATGTTATTGTTGGCATAAGTTTGGTAAGGAGTAAACAATCCCGACATTTTTGAAAGTCGATGAATATATAAATTTAAATTTTTTTTCAAACGTGATAAGTGGTTGGTGGGCTAGACAAATAACCCGACGTTTTTAAAACATCGGTACAAACGTCGATAATATATATTCTGACGTTTCTAAAAAATGCTTTGAATTCCCTACTGCAGCAACGCCGACTTATAAAAACACTGGGATATGTTTTCTCGACGTTGTTTAAATGTTGTCTAATCCTAAAATGATTTTAGTGTATCAATGTTGTATAGGAAGAAGTGACATTGGGATTCTATGAAAGTAGTTTTTTTAAGTATCCAATCGCTCTATCTAGGAATAAATGTCTTAGAATACTTGATTAGATGGAAGGAACAAAGAACATACATAATGCTTCGGTGGTGGATAACCTCATAAATTCGATATATATTGTGTGAAGAGACCAAAATATGATATGCTTTTGGCATGGTCAATAAATTTATGTCTATTGTTATTGTAGCTTCTAAGAGGAAAGACTAAGCTTTTAGTAAGATAAGGATTCTAAGTTTTCTACCTTGGAATATGTGTTTACCCAAAGAGGTTGAGCTATAATTTGGAGCAGTGTGAAGAAATTTTAGATTGCTAACTCCACCAAAAAAGATGACGTTGTTTCTACTTTGGATGGAACTAAAGAGGTTATATGAATCGATTAGTTCCTAAGTAATTTAGGTGACGCTCCTTTAAGAGATATTAGCTATTACACGTTTCAGAGAATATAACAATACAATTGTAAGTCCGAAAGAACCCATAACCTACAAAAAGGATACGTAGAATGAGTGTAGATTTCACCAAGTTAGAGAGATTGGACATAGCAGGTGATAAGTTTATGACCAAGGTTATATCAAATAACACCCGATTAGTCCTTGTACCAATACGTAACAAACTGTTGTATAAATGTGTTAGGAGTTCGATAGATGGATTTAAGACTAAGTGAGAGATTGTTGGGGTTTTATTATTAAAACTATATATGCCATGTAGCTTTTAATTAAGGTGTGTCAGTTAATTTTGGAAAAAAATCATAGTTATGAGAAGGCCTTATATTTGGTTTAAATATATTGTAGACATTTAGATCAATAAAGATCAATAAGAATTTTGATAAGTCGTCTTTAGGTTAATCACTAGGAGATTGGAATTCCGTTTCTAGCACTATTGAAACATTTTTCACTAAAATAGGAAGTTGACAACTGATCGGAATGGTTGTAATGAAATACCTTTAGTTAATCTAAAACTATGGGACTATTTAATGGTTTCAGAACTTTTTAGATAATTCGACAGAGGATTATGATCTGAACATCCTAGGAATGTATTGAACATGGCTACCCATGAGATTTGAGTCTAAGGGTCATCTTGTTTAGACTCAAGCAATATCACACAATTTGCAAAGGTTGCATGGATTCTTAATCTAGAGAACTATGAGAATTGGAATGCTTTCGCAAATGTCTCGTTCAAATTATTTATTAATTTCATATCTTGTGTCATTTCCTTATTTATCTATATTATACCCATACGTATATTTAATATATAGTGAAATCGCACGTCACGAGCACACACATAATATTTTATTTAGTATATACAGTTATGGGGTATTACATTCCTTCCCCCTAAAACAAAGAATTTCGTCCTCAAAATATGAGTATCACCTCATTTGAATAATTTTGGATTCCTCACCTACATGTACTCCTATCCCTTCTAGGTGGACTCATAAACACTATGATGTCCCCACTAAACTCCCACTTGAGAAATAAGGTTCGATCTCAAAGTTTTCTCTCTCCAGTCAAGAATACACTGGAGATCTCCTCGTACTTCCTCAATATGGATATGTGAAAAATGTCAGGTAACCTATAAAGGTGATCATGAAATGCCAAAAAATACACATCGGGACCACTCTCTCCATAATCATAAGGGTCTACATAACGGGAATCCAACTTCCCCTTTGTTCCAAATCTATCCAGCCCTTTCATCAGGGAGACTCTTAACAACACTTGATCCCTCTCTTGGAATTATAACTTATGCTTTATCTCATTTACTTAAGCCTTTTGATGTTTCTAAGCTACTTCGATGAGAATCATAGGGTGCCTCACGTTCGTCGAGGTGTACCGAATATGTTCCGGTGCAAACCACTTAGACTCTTATGAGCCTTCTCAACAACTGGGTGAACGACTTACCCATCCATATTGTGCCTCTTAAAGTTCCATCTTAATCACCTTATGGTGGATATTTTTTTATAAGAACTCATGAAGTGTCAATGTACATCCAAATTTCCCTTGAGGTCTAACACTCAAGCCCTGAGAATAGCCTCAAACACCCGATTTACCCTTTTTCGTCTGGCCATCCGACTAGGGGTGAAAAATCGTGATCAATCTTAACTGAACTCTCATTGCATACTTAAATTCCGTCCAAAATTGGGAGAATAAAGTGTTACATCTTATCTGACATGATTTCGAGGGACCCCCATATAGTCTCACTATGTCGCCTATAAATAACTTTGCGTACTGACCTGTGGAATAATCGGTCCTAAAAGGTAGGAAATGGGGCACCTTTGTCAATCTATCCACAATAACGCAAATATAATCATGATCATGCTACAATCACTATAACTCGATAATAAAATCCATTGAGGTGCTTTTCCACTTCCATTAAGGTACCTTCAAATGTTGAAACTATCCTACCGGTTGTGGGTTTCTCCCCTTTTACTAACCAATAATTAGTAAAATTTGACACAATATCGGTAATATCCATGTTCATTTATGGCCAACCAATATAACCACCTTATATTCACGTGCATCGTGTCCCATTCGAGATGCATAGTCTACTATGAGACGTGAGTCGTCCCTCTAATCGTAAACCTTCATCTAACTCGATCGAGATGGAATGAACTCTTCCCACTTCTAGCTCCTTTACCTTTACATAACAAATAGGATCCGTCAACTGGGCTAGACACACCCGTGAAATAATGGTCAGGGTAACTTTTGCCATTTCCATGAAAACATCCCCTAAATCCATCTCTCTCAGCCCAAAATTTTGGTTAGTCCTCTCTATATTCCATCCACTATCATTAAAGAATGTATTCCATCCATGAGATATCATATCCTATTATCTCTCATCATAACATCGCGTTCGGCTATACTCCTAACCAAACAAATATAACTACTGAAACACCAACTTGACATTTAAGGATTTCGTCTGTTATTCCATTGTGGAAAAGCATCTCCTATAGTAATGGTGATAATGTGAGATCAAAATACATCAGCCTCACTCGACCTAATATCTCTAAGAATAACTATCCATAGGATGTCTATTACCTATTAGAAGCCTCCTTCCACGATTCCCATACTGGAATGATCATTAACGACACTTGATCTCTTATTTAAATCTCCAACTATGCTTATGCTCGCTCCTAATTTTTCTTTTGTTTGTTCCGAAATATGAATGTATTCTACCATGGATACATTAACCTCCGAGGCATTCCCACACATTCACCCCCTAAAAACATACTAACTCATTAGTCTAAACAACTAGATCAATCAAATCCACTGACCCCCAAATGGTCTTTTGTCCCCCTTTTGAACCCTATCACAATCAAGTATGTATACTTACTTACTTCAATATTTTTAATTGTCTATAGAATGTATAGTGAATCATCAAACACATGCCTTGGTCAATGATATTTCTCATAATTTAAGACCCCCACCCTAAAAAAGTTTCCCCCAAAAATATAAATCTTTTCTATAATCAGACAGAAAAAGAACCTATTCCCAATACTATTTGAATACCATCTCCTAATAATGTTCAACGCTAGGGCATAAACCACCCCTGATAATAGATTTGGGTGTAGAAAACTCCACTACTACAATATCCTCTCTTCACCGTGATAACGTCATAATTAACAATGAACTAGCCCTTCGCGCGGTCAGAATCCACTAATAACGCTCCCTCTTCATGTTGTTCTAGAAAGTTGCCATCAGGATATCCTCCTCTCGATCTTACCACTGATGATAACTCAATCACAATTAAATAATCAGGAAGAAATACTTTCCTCCACTATTCGGACAGGCTATTAATACATAACAACAAACACTCATCATTTATCTTGACCTTATCCTATTCCTGGTGTCCCACCCATTGCTTAGTGATTCATCCATCTTTTGGAACTTCCTCAAGGTTACGCAGTTCTCGAATAATCAACTGGTTTAAAAACTACGTTGTTTACCCCCAAGAAACCTCTATTATCCATGACAAAGTCAATAACATGGAATTACCTCGCATTGGGTTCAATGCTAGTGCCCATTCGAAGGGAAAAATTAAACGCTTATGTTAGTGATAACTCAACAACCATACCACTAAATACTAGAAAAGTTTGGAACCACCAGTGATACCTTTACGCAATCATAATCCCATTTAGTGTAATCACCCCCATACATAAACAAGTATAAAAGACTTTCTTTTTAGCCTAAGAACAACTGCTCAAAGAAAATCATAACCCTAAAAAATCATATACAATCCTACTCCCTATAGTCGATATAAGTATACACTTAGCTAAACATGCAAGCTCGGTACTAATACAATGGTATCTCCCCAAAATTCAACAAATAGGTTGGGAACTAAGACGACAAAACAAACTACCACGTCTTTATATTCACGACATGAAGGAACCCTTACCCTCTAGGGTGTCCACATATACATAAATCTCAGAGATAAAAATACATATACCTCATAATTGTATTACACACACTACTAAAAGAGAAATGACAAATCCTTGGTGTCTAAGCAATACTAACATGTGTAATCCATAAACATACCCATGGCCATCCCTCGAAGGTATCGCAAAAGTTGTTTTCCACTAAGGAATCTAATAATTAGGTGGCCCCAATTTCCACGAGGGTAACATCTTCATCTAAAGGAACTATATAAATGGTAGACTTACTGGAAGAACTGGTGACCTTACTTTTTTGGTCGGTTCTGTAAACAAAATTCCCCATTTTCCCTGCTATCATAGGTCGTGGCTCCATTGGACAATATTTGCCCACTACTGGCCAAAACAGATCACATCATTTATTCATGGAAGCCTCTTTCGGTCCACTTCCCATATGTGGTTCCTTATGCTGGTGAGGTCACCCTACTAAGGTCCACGCTATACCGTCTTTACTTATTGGGTCCACTTTGGACCCGATCTTCCAAATGTTAGGGAATTTATCCATATAATAGTTATAATTCTCCTACTAACGTAAGAGTGAAACTTCAACCACTCACGCGCAAGTGGTGAAAAGTTAATTACCTAGTAACACCTATCAAGCCTTTCATAGATGGTTTTCTGTCAACCCAAAAAGTCTTTCTTGTATTGGACTGGTAAAATTAAACTCCATCTTCATTTATGTATTAATCTGTCCTGGTGAAGAAAGAGAAAGATAGTCCAACTCCTCCTCATATTAGCTCTCTTTTGGTTGCACATACGATATCTTCAAAACTTAATCCTAACTCTGTCACAGATGGTAAGGGAAAGAATTTACCCTCGAACCATATGCTAAGCACTTGCTAATTGAAGTCGACCTAATGGATGGGACGTCTTGCTAAAGAAATTTAAATAAGGAACCCTTCTAATACACTTGGCCAATCCGAGTCGCTCGTCATGAAACAACGACACAACACCCTAAGCGGTCATTGCTATAAAGAGTAAAACCCCTAAATTGTAAGGCTCTATAGTAGTCAAAGAACGCAATGATAAAAAGAAACTAGAGGACTCAATATCCCTAGGAAACTAGAACGTGGAATGATCTAATACCAACTATAATACCTCATAATATTTAAAATAGATTGATCACTTCTAAGTTAAATAATACAAAAGTCTAAACAATTAAGTACCAGTATAAGCATGCGTGAAAACAAATAAACTGAAATCAATACTTAGTAACTATAATGAAAGTCATGCCATAACTATGATATGTCATCATAAACCCAAAATAAATATATCAACTTTACCAAACAAACTAATTCCTATCCATATAAAGTGTACAAATACAAGTATGTATCTCTAATTAATATAATAAAAAGACAAATGAAATGATAGAATTTGCATGCAAATTAGGGTTACCTACATTCGATACAGAACTACAACAAGAAGGATGAAGTGATAGCATCAATATCGACCAAGGTTGTGGAACGACGACCTCAGTTGTTAAATGTTAAATCCACAACATTAATAGCAAGTCCAAAATGAAGAAATATATAACCAAAATTGAAATAAATCATAATTAGTTTGTTTGGTTTAACACGGTATTATAGCTTAGTACTTCATTGTCATTGGGACCCGACACTGAGGAGATAATCCAATCAAGGAAACCCTCAATATCAAACCCCATACTCATCCATGGTCTCCCATAATAGGTAGCCACATTCAAAATATTTATTAATGTTTTACTGTGTCTTATTTTCCAATTTATTTATAGACTTGTTGGCATTTTAATACCATGAAGCTTAGTCCCTTTTTCACTTCAAAACACAATGTATCAAAACTGGCACATAAAATCCCAAAGTTTTCACACTGCTTCAATCCAGACCCCGCCGTTATTAACGAAAATAGTTCAAGATGAGGGTAAATGCGTCACAATACTCTATGGAGTTTTATGTGCTAGTGTCTTGATACATTGGGGTTTGAAATGAAAAAAATGACTAAAATTCATGGTAATAAAATTATTTTTATAATTTGAACTAATATTTTTAATTTTTATTTATTTTATTAATAGATAATATAATTAAAAAATTAGGTACCTATATAGAGAGATGATATTAATAAATAATATCATATATGAATTATTTCATCAAAAAATTCAATTCTCAAATTGATGAGATGATTGTCCAAACTGGAATGTCTCTCTAAGAGAAAATGAGAGCCTTTTCACCGATAGGTGCCTGTGATGGACCGTTTCTAAAAATATAAAAAAAAATTATTTTTTTATTTTTACTTTTTTGTGTGTTCTTAAACATTTGTACTTGTAAAAACTAACATATTTTGATCTGTTTTTTAAAATAGCAAAAAGTGCATTTTGTGTTGCTTTTTTTTACATGCCTCTAATATGATTAAACAATACAAATAAAATTATATATAGACACACACACACACACACACACACAGGGATCTCCAATGGACCCCTCAAAATGGGTGGGGTAATGGAAAAATTTTTAAAATTACAAAAAAATATTAATTTTTTATTTTTTTGCATGTATTTAAACATATCATTGCACCTAAAAAAATCAACTCAAAATATTTTTTTTCTATTTTAAGAAATTGAATAAAATCTATGTCCCTTTTAAGCTCTTCAAAATGGGTCAAATATATGTCATTCTTTTCTTTCAATTGACTTTCAAGGTCTTTTGGAACTGCAATTTTTCTACAATTAACATTGAATTATGGTATAAATATTGCAATTATGAAAGATTTTATTAAATAATTTTTATGAATTAAAAATAAATAAAAATTATTTTTAACAATATTATCAATTAATAAAAATGAATTTAAAATCAATAAAAATCATTTTTAACAATAATTAATTATGATGAGAACTTCGAGGGTATAAATATTACATTTTTGAAAGCTTGTAATAGTTTCTTCAGTAAATAAATTTGTATTGCATCAATATTATCTATTAATAAATAAAGATTAGATATATTAGTTCAAATCATAAAAATAACTTTATTTTAATTATAATGAAAATTAGGGTTAATGGAACTTTACTACCATAAAGTTTAGTCATTTTTGCATTTCAAACCCCAATATATTAAGAGACTGGCATATAAAATCCCATAGAGTATTTTGACGCATTTACCCTCATCTTTGACTATATCCGTTAATAAAATTAACGACAAGGTCTGGATTGCAGCAATGTGAAAACTTTGGGATTTTATGTGCAAGTTTTAAATACATTAGGGTTTGAAGTGCAAAAAGGAATAAACTTCAGGTTACTAAAATGATAATAACTTTTATTTATATTATACCTATATGTATATTTACATATATAGTGACATTACACATCATGAGCACAAAAAGAATATTTATTTTAGTATTTAAAATTATGGGGTAGTACTGATTATCTTGACTTTTATCTAAAGTGGAGTAAATAGGTGACTGATGATCGAATGAAAACTGAGTGCTCATGTAAGGACATTGTCGTTGTTTGGTTTACCGCCTCAATATAAAAATCTAAAATTTTACTACATTTTTTATGAGTAAATCGGTTCGTAGGGTATAGAATCCACTGGGAATGGATGTTAGAATTAAATTTATTTATAATTTCAAATAAATTGTAAAGTTGCATTTTGTATTTTAGTTTTAACATGATTTTACTTGTAAATAAATTCAAGGGAGGTTATGGATAATTTTTTTGACCTCTGAAATATGTGAATCAGAGATGGATATTTTGAAGTTACTTCAAGAGTTACACACTCACTTTGGCAAGAAATCAAACATATAGGGTAAAAGCCTTACATGAAAGATGGAAAACTTTAATAGGTACAATGTAACTTTTACCACACATTGCATCTCATATGATAAAAAATAATGCTTGACATTATATGTGAAGCCTCCTGTGGGTACCCGAATTTGGCATTACGGGCCCGGACGAGTAGCCTAATTAAAACGCCCAAAGTCCAAACCCTTTGCACCTTAACATTAATTCAGTTATGACTTAGTCTTCTCCCATGTTCTCGTATAGAGATGTTCCAGGAGAAGATGGTAAATGTGGGGGAGTCCAACACCCCCACTCCCCGAAGACAGACATGTATATAATAAACCCTAGGTCTGGGGCAAAAGAGACGCACTGTATTCTCTGTAAATGCTCCCCGGAGTACATAAAAATAATACTAACTGTACCCCCGTGGACATAGGCATTCTTGCTGAACCACATATATCTTCTGTTGTGTGATTGGCATTTTATGTTTCTTATTTTACTTGGTGATTGCGCTTTTCTTATCTATTTGTGTTGCAAATAATTGTCACCACAATTGGCGCCGTCTATGGGAACGTTTATCTTCCCTGAGAAAGCCCACACCAACAAAGAAGTTTGAAATGTCTAATCACAGTAGTAATGCTCCTCAAGCAGGAGATATCCAAGAACAACCTGCTCCTCGCAGGATCAGATTTGAAATTCGGCGTTCAGATCAGAGGGCTCGCCTAGAGAGGCCAGCCTCAGAAGAAAGCCAAGGACCATCAAGGTCCACACAAATATCCAGGTTGATTGATGCATATGAGGCGAGGATGCAAGAGCAGAGGGAGTCTTATCGCAAGCACAAAGCTGAGAATGCTTGCCTCAAAAGAAGGTTAGAAAGAATGGAGAGAGAGCTCCATCATGGCACCAGGAGTTGTTCTACTGCACTCCTAGCCCTCAGGCGAGCAAGTCTCGCAGCCAAGGAAGGAGCCCTAGATGCAAGGGAGACGAGTTAGTGGATGACCTGCTCAAGCAACTGTAATTAGCTCGCCATTATAAGAGCCCAGCTCTCAGTAACAAGGACATACGTAATTTGGTCTGAAGGGAGATGGACCAACATCCTGCGCCTCACGGTGTCAGATCGACTCGAGAGCTTACTAGGCGAGCTCTCAAAACTCAGATAAAATCACCTTTCTCAAGGTAAATAGAAGAAGAGGAAGCCCCCAAGAAATTTGCTATTCTAAGATTCAAGATTTATGATGGTAAAACTGATCCCATTGATCACGTTAGGCAGTCTAGGCAAGCCATGACCCTCTGGAACCATCGGGATGCACTTATGTGATGAATTTTTCCCTCGAGCCTGCATGATGTGGCATAAAATGGTTCGAAAGGCTCCCCTATAGGTCTATCAGGAGCTTTGAGTCCCTAGCCGAGCTCTTTATAGCCCATTTCATTACTAGTATCTCCCATCCCAAAAGGATAGATGCTTTGCTAATAATGAAAAAGACACCTCAAGAGACCCTCCGAGACTACGCGAAGAGTTACTGGGAGTTATTCAATGAATTCGAGGATTGCTCGAAGCAGGTAGCGGTGGCCTCTTTTAAAATTGGGCTACTCAGCTCTTCCCTTCTATACCAATCCCTAACAAAGAAAGAGGCCACGACCATCGACGACCTAATGGCTCACATTAAGAAATATGCCAAGGTGGAGAATGTCACTCACCTCATCACGGGAGAAAACGGTCAAACTAAGCTCGCTGCGAAAGGCAGGGACAAAACTGAGAACCAGAAGAACGGAGGAAAGAAGGGGGGCAAGAATGGCTCCAAGAACGGAGGCAAGAATGATGTGTCGAAAGCATTTCAGGCAGTCAATACTGTCTTCAGAGAACCTATTTACAAGATTCTTGCAAAGATCAAAGACGAGCCATTTATTAAGTGGCCCAGAAAGATGGGAGGAGATCCCACAAAGAGGAACAACGCACTGAGGTGCACTTTTCATAAAGAGGGAGGACATAAGACCGAGCATTGCAAGGCTCTTAAGTCCCACCTCGAAGAACTGGCCCAGTCAGGGAATCTGAATGAATTTTTGGAAAAGAAGGCAGAGAAAGTTGTTGCCAATGGAGAAGCGAGGCCTAATAACGTGCTCGAAGATTATGCTGGTCATGAATTCGTAGTAATTCATGGGGCATCTGATGTCAAGCAGATTTAAGGAAATTCATCTCGAATGGAGGTAAAAAAGCTTACAGCAGTGATGCAAGATTTTTAGATCAATCCAGTAAAAACACAATCAGGAAAGCATCGACGAGTAGATGACGTCGACTATAGTAATTATATCGTATTCATAGATGAGGATCTGGTGGGAATAAGAACCCCACATCATGATGCTTTGATCATTACTCTCAGGATAGCTAACTATGAAATCGATAAGCTACTCGTCGACCAGGGAATCTCATCCGAGGTAATGTACCTCGACCTGTTCAGAAAATTGAAGTTAAGCATTGCTGACCTAAAGGAAGCCACTATCCCTTTAGTTGGCTTCGCTGGGAAAGTGACTACGCCCTTGGGAAAGATCGTGCTTCCAGTAAGGACAGGAAATGTCTCCAAGATGATTGAGTTTTTTATGGTTGATATTGACTCTCCATGCCAAGCTATCCTCGGTAGAGGATGGTTGCACGCAATGAAGGTAGTCTCCTCAACCTACCATCAGAAACTCAAATATGTGACCAAAAGAGGAGTAATGGAGATCCACAGTGATCAAGTGATGGCAAGAAAGTGCTTTATAGCAGCCATCCACCCAAGACCAGAGAAGAAGGCCGACAGGCCCAGCGAGAAAGTTGAGGAACAAAAAAGTCTGATACCTTCGAAATAGCAGTTAAAGTACGGAAGACCCGAAGTGGAGGAGACCAGGCTCCTCCGCTCTGAACGGGTCGTCAAGAACTTGGAGGAAGTTATAGCTGGAGGTAGCGATGATGACAGGGTTTTCTTGATTGGAGCTTCTCTCACATATTAGGAAAATAAGGAGTTTATGATTCTTCTAAAGAGGAATGTAGAAGTTTTCACATGGGAACCATACGAGCTTCTTGGGATTGATCCTAGTGTGGTTTGTCATCAGCTACACACTGACCCCACTTTCAAACCAATCGCCCAGAAGGAACGGTGAACTGCACTCGGGAAGGCAAGGGATATGGAAGAAGAAGTTCAAAAACTACTGGATGCAGGATCCATATGGGAGGTCCAATTCCCTAAATGGTTATCCAACCCAGTAGTAGTTCCAAAGAACAATGAGAAATGGAGAGTCTGCATCGACTTCACTAACCTTAATAGGGCGTGCCCTAAAGACAGTTTCCCTCTTCCGAAAATTGATCAACTAGTGGACGCCACAGCAGCTCACGAGAGAATGAGTTTTCTGGACGCATACTCAGGGTATCATCAGATCCCTCTATACGCTCCAGACCAGGACAAGATAGCATTCATCACCATCATTGGATTGTACTGTTACAAGGTCATGCCCTTCGGGCTCAAAAATATAGGGGCAACCTACTAACGGCTGGTCACCAAGATGTTTAAAGACCAAATGGGAGACACCATGGAAGTGTACATCGACGATATGCTCATCAAAAGCAGGAAGAAAGAGGAACACCTCTCAGATCTGTCAAGAACCTTTGAAATCCTCAGGAAATATCGAATGAAACTTAATGCCAGTAAGTGTTCTTTCGGTGTCCATTCAAGAAAATTTCTTAAGTACTTGGTCACTAAGAGAGGCATCGAGGCTAATCCTGACCAGATCAATGTAGTAAATAGGGTACAACCTCCTCGCAAAATTCGAGACGTACAGAAACTCACCGGTATGCTCGCTGCCTTGAACTGTTTTATATCAAAGTCCTTCGAGAAGTGAAAACCCTTCTTCCAGCACCTAAAGGAAAATAAAATAGTAGAATGGAATCAAGATTGCTCGCGGGCATTGGACGAGGTCAAGGCTTACCTTAGCTCACCACCACTGCTCGTCATACCCCAGGAAACAGACTCCTTGTACTTATACCTCATTGTTTCCAACCACACTATCAATTTTGCATTGATGTGTGAAAAAGCAAGAATCCAGCACCCCATTTATTACACAAGCAAGACTTTATTGGAGGCTGAGCAGCGGTACCTACCACTAGAGAAGCTCACCTTTGCACTAGTAGTGGCTTCAAGGAAGTTGAAGAACTATTTTGAAGCTCACACTATAATCGTCCTTACATTGCATCCCCTTAAAGCAATCCTAAGGAAAGAGGATTTGTCGGGCAGACTATCTAAATGGTCAGTCGAGCTCGGATGATTTGATATCCAATTTCAACCAAGGAACGTAATCAAAGGTCAGGTTCTTACTGATTTCATAGCCAAATTCACAAGCAAGAAACCTCCCGACCAATTACAACTTGTGAAGCAAAGAGAGAATCACACAAGAGAGGGAGTTTGGAAATTATTTGTTGATGGAGCCTCCAATTCAAAGGGGGCAGGAGTAGGCATTGTGCTTGTCACTCTAGAGGATATAATCCTCGAACAAGGAATCAGTCTTGGATTTGAAGCCTTTAACAACGAAGCAGAATATGAGGCTTTAAAAGCCGACCTCCAGAAGGCACATACTTTGGGGGCAAAGCAGTTATAGGTGTTCGGTGACTCATAATTAGTCTCCAATCAGATAAGTAGAGACTATAATGCAAAATATGAAAGAATGGAAGACTACCTCGCCTTGACAAAAAGGCTAATGGACAGCTTCGAGGAAGTCAGTGTCCAGCAGTTTCCCAGAGGATAGAATAGCCATGCTGACACCCTAGCAGCCCTAAGTTCAGCAATCAATTTCAACTTAAAAAGAACAATCCCCATCGATTTCCTCGCTCATCCGAGCATTAACAGTAACAACGAGCTGCCAAGCATGGAGCATGTGCTCCAAATTGAGTCAGCACCCAGTTGGATGGATCCTTTAAAGGACTATTGAAGGATAGCGCACTTCCAGATGATAAGAAGACTTCTCACCAGATAAGAGTCAAAGCTGCTCGCTTTCACTTATCTCCTGAGGGCAAGCTATATAAGAGATCGTTCTTTGGTCCATACCTTCAATGTGTTCACCCTAGGGGTGTCAAACAAATTTTACACGAACTCTATGAGGGAATCTGTGGAGGCCATATTGGAGGAAGGTCATTGGCTTTCCGAACAATGAAGGAAGGCTATTGGTGGCCATATATGCAAAGAGACTCTACAGTGTATGTTCTCCAATGCGAGAAATGCCAACTTCATGCTCCTATGGTCCATCAACCTGCCAGCGACCTAAGATCACTCTCCAGCCCATGGCCATTCGCCCAATGGGGAATGGACATCGTATGACCTCTTCCTATCGCTTTCGACAATCGTAAATATCTGTTGGTCGTAACTGACTACTTCACCAAATGGATCGAGGCGGAACCCCTGGTGAACATTTGAGACACGGATATGATAAGATTCATATAGAAAAACATAATCAGCCATTTTGGCATTCCCAGTACCATCATCGCTGATAATGGAACACAGTTCGAGAGCGGTTCCTTTCATATTTTCTGTAATGAGCACGGAATCAGACACCATGTTAGCTCGGTGGCTTATCCTCAGAACAATGGCCAAACCGAGGCTTCTAACATGACGATGATCGATGGGTTAAAGAAATGATTAGAACGAGCCAAAGGCGCATGGGTGAATGAACTACCGCATATTCTGTGGGCCTACCGTACTACCCCACGTCGAGCAACAGGGGAAACCCCATTCTCACTAACGTATGGAATGGAAGCAGTTATCCTATTGGAAGCAGGCTTTCCCACTATGAGGTCCCCCCTTGTTGACCAGGGCCAGAATGATGCAGCATTGCTCACTGAGCTTGACCTAGCCGATGAACGTCGAGAGCTTGCCTTAGTGAAACTAGAGAGCTATTAGTAACAGCTCGCAAAGCACTATAACAATAAGGTTAATCCAAGGGCATTCCGAGTTGGGGACTATGTCCTAAGAAAAGTTTTGGGCAGCCCAGTAAAACCATCGGCCGATAACATAGGGCCAAACTGGTAAGGACCATTCAAGATAATAAGAGATGATCTGTGAGGAGCCTATCACTTAGAAACGCTGAAAGGCAGAGAAATACCTCGAGAATGGAATGCATCCAATCTTAAGAAATTCTATTTCTTGATTCTTCTGTTGCATTGCACTTATGAGACTGGAAGCTCATTTCCTTATCATTAATAAAAGTTGTTTAGCAGTTGCATTCTACGAAGTGTCAGTTAACTAGTATATGAACTTTATAACTCACACACCCTTTCCAAGTGACAGGCACATTAATCATTACGCGATAGTAGGGAAATCACCCTCCTCAGGTTTTCGTTATGAAATACGAGAAACCTCTTAACATTGCCCCTGGAAATACATGAAGCCCTACAGGAGATCCTTAGGCAATATGGCCAGATCAAAATTGGTCGCCAAACAATGTTTGGTTAATAAAATCCTGATTGCATAAAGCATCCAACACCAGGTGTGTCCTCGCTAATTGCCACACTTAGTCCTAAAGAAGTGTGATGACACGACCTAAAAGATAAAGTGGGATAGAATGGTATCTCATAAGCATACTAGACTGGAGGGACACTTACTCGATAATAAAAACTTACAAATCTAGTGGTCCAAGAGAGGCCGAAGGTTATTAAGAAAAATCTAAAAGATGTGGAAAATATAAAACACTTATTGAGTCGGCAAATTCGCCCGGAACATAAACTTTATATTACGTCATCAAATTTACAGCAAATACAACCCATGTTTAGTCGACGAGCTCGCCCAAACATCAACATTACATCACTTCATTACAAAGTATACAGAGTTACTATTGGAAAAATCTCAATGAGGTCGAGACCTCTGAACGATATAGTCAGCCACTTGGTCTCTTCGGCCGTCGTCGGGATGGGGAACTAGATCCTCCTCGACTCCATTTGCATCCAAATCCAATAGCTGCCAAGGCCCTGTTGCCTACTGGCGACTCTACACACATACGAATATTACTCGTGGTCTCTAGTAACCCGACCCGTTTAGAAAATTTATATTTAATGAATGAATGATATGCTCCCGTATCAAAAAGTATACTACCCTCATGACCACGGATGAGAAACATACCCTTAACCATTAGCGGCGCCTGCTGTGCTGGGGGTTGGGAACATCCCGGACATTGTAAACACGCCTATAGTGCATTTTCCCTTACTGCTGTAGGGCTGGTGGAGCCGGTGTTACTGGAGGTATCTGTCCCTGCTACCCTTGTTGGGCACCCTAATGTTGGCCTCTACCCCTCTACGGGCACTCCCTCTTGAAGTGTCACGTTTGGCCACAAATAAAGCAACGTCTCTAACCTTCCCCCTATCGCTGACCCTACTGGCCTCCCCCATTATTCCCTTGGCCTTGACGGCCCTGAGGAACCTCTTACTGCTGATTTGGGCCCGGCTGGCCCTGCCTAAATCCCTGTCCTCTCGGTTGAAACCCACCAGGCCTAAACTTCTTAGCCTGATTCGCTTGCTGATTCTTAGTCGACTACTAAGCACCACTTTTGTCACTACTAATAACTGCCTTGCCCTGCTGGCTCGGCTCCCCTACATTCTTGCTCCCCTTCGCATAGAAACGATGATTCTGGCAATGTACAAGAGCGGCATTAACGACATCTGTATATGTCACTAATGCATGATTCCTAATCAAGTGATGCATGATCCTCCAAGCCAGGCCATCCATGAACTTCGACTTCTTTCTCTCCTCGTCTCTCACCTCATTTGGCACAAAGTTCACCAAACGGGTGAATTCCTCCTCATAATCTACCACTGATCGGTCACCCAGTACTAACTCGCTGAACTTCTTCCACATTTCGGCCTCTACCGCTGGTGGGAAGTATTTGCGATCGAACCGCACCCAAAACTCGGATATCATCATCAAATCCCTCTCCTCAGCGATGGTAACTGACTCCCACCACTGTAAGGCTTCCCCTGATAGATGGAAGGTATCAAGCATTTGTTTCTGCACATCGGTGCACTCCAGCATGCACAGATGGCGTTGAATATTCTTCTTCCAGTCACAAGCCTGTACTACATAGGTACTACCCCAAAACTCGGCTGGGTGATGCTTCTGGAAGGTCTCCCTAACTCCCTGCCAAGATGGTGGCCCCACGTGAGCCTGAACTGCTAGTGCCACTAGAGGTGGTGCCTGGAGCTGAGGAAAATGGGTTGCCATATCCCTCATTGCTGTCTCAACTGCCTGGCCCACTATCACGGCCACCTGAGTAGTGGAGATCAACTCGGGTGGGGGTGGTGGGGGCGGTACCTGTGGCTCCTGATGAGCCTCCCTTAACTCGACCCTAGCCTCATCCCTCTCCTCTCTCTGCCTCTTCCGTGGCATCTAAAAATAGATCGAATCGTATAAGTACACAATTTATACAAAAATCTAATAGCAGAAAATACGATATCTCAAAAGTGGAAAATGAATCAATAGTCCTAATATTAGGGCTCTATAACAACTGAACGCTATGCTGAAACATACTAAGTCGCACAGATCCTAAGGACAGTTGAACCTAATGCTCTGATAACATCTATGACACCCCGCCTAATTAACCCCGGGTGATCAGTCCATAATTAAATTAGAACATGTTTCTCATTTGGTTCATTCTTAGCATCACTGTCGTCTTTTTAATTACTAACCACCTAAGTGAGAAAATTAGAATGGTGCCAAGTTTTATCTTTCATTAATCTAATGAAATACTCATGCGTAAACAAATTTATTTAACTAATCACAATTAACTGAAATCAACCATTCACATCTACATAACTGATCGAATAAACCATCGGCTCAAAACCAACAAAAGTAAAGACAAGTAATAAATCTCAACAAGTCTGACATAAGTATTGAATAAACTATGAGCGACATGCTCGAGTAACTGAAAGGAAATCTCTATACTAGGAATGAAAAGAATGAGGCGCCTATCCAACTCCCGCAACATCCACATGTGCTGCAGTAACGGATCCCTGGAATGAGTCAAGCCTGGTGTCCCTGTGGCTGGACACCTAAAAGGTTTTTAAAAGTTTTTATAGCAAGGGTTAGTACCCAAAACATTTGGAAAACATTTAGCAATTGATTAATTTCCGTAATAAGTATGTATGCATGTTCATCATATTCCTCACTCCCTTGAGGACATCCTCACCCCTCCTCTAATGTACACTACTAACGCCCTAAATAATTTACCTAGTTATTTGTCCCATGACAAGATACCTGATATAACCCCTGCAACCACCCTACTCTAACCGAGTATGCCATAATTATGATTTCTAAGTTATTATCAACACTAACTTAATTAATCATTCCCCTTTTTAAATTCATATAACCTTCACACCCATTATACATATAATACAATTCACGGTCTGTATTAATTAACCCGTATATAATTATCTACCTCATTATATACGTATAGTCATATTACAGCATTCATAAATATGCTGAAATAATAATTAATAATGACCATCCTCCCGAGTAATAACTCACCGTATGTATATTCTCTAAAGTGATATCCCACTAGGTATATTCACACAACCTAGTTACCCTAAGTCAGAATCGCTCACTAACTTGGTTAATACATAAATATTGGAGGCGGTCATATTCCTTCCCTGAAAGTGAGATGCCCCTCACCCATATAATGGGCGTTATGACCTGGGAGTATACTCTCCTTACTCCTCAAGCTAGGGGATTCACCCTCTACACGCAACCTCCCTCGATAGAACTAGAGTATATATAATAATAATATCTAGACACTGATATTAATGTACACACCATAGATATATACTATCGCCCACCGTATATATATATAAAATGCCCCGGCTATACCATGTACTATGTTCGTAACACAAGCCCATACAATTTACCATGAGTTTACGGCCCAACTCTGATTATTAATTAATTTGCACATTAATTAATTGGATTACTTTTGGTGTATCTCCCACCAATATATTCAGACTCGCTCTCGTGGCCTGAAATAAAACAATACCCGAGTCTAAATCCCCGACTCCAAATTATTTATCTTTCACTCTAAGTTAATTCAATGCCTTGGTATCGTTCAACCAATATACCCGGACTCGCCTGCTCGATCGGTATTTAATTATTTTGAAATATTCTTCCCAAAGTTTAACCATAGTGTGTTACACATAAACTCCCTCCAATCCCAATTATTTTTCCCTCATAATTAATTAGGTTGTGTATCCTATATTTATTTCTCATTAAATAAGGTATGGGAAGAAATTTTAATCAAATCTCCTTATATATATAAACTAGCCATACTGCCAAATATCCCTGACCATCGATCGATCGATCCCCAGCCATCGATCGATCGATCGAACAGGTCTTCATCTTCCCCAGGTCTCTGTGTCAGCCATGGATGAAAAACTCAAACCCCAACTTCTTCTACAATCTAACCCAAGTCATCTCATCAATATAATACATCAACAACCTCATAAGGAACCACAATAAAGTCCCCCAAACACAGTTTGATTTTCGTTCTCTAGTGTTTTTCTAAATTGGGAAAAAACTGTATTATTTATTAACCCATCTCAACATCAATCTTTATGTCAAATTCGTTCCTAACTCGTCAGGGTTTACACATTTTACCAGATATATACAAATCTCATATTATACAGAATTTTTACAGAATTTTGAAATCAGGGGATTGATTTACAAAAAAACCATTTTTGTACCTCCTTAATCCTAAAAACGAATTTTGATTTCTCACATCACATAAATATGAATCATAATGCAAATTAAATGATACAGAAAGTTAACCACTTGCCTTATGGTTTTGTAGGGTCTGATTTGAAGTTGTGAACCTCAAGGTTGAAGATGAAATCCCCCTTTGGCTCTTTCCTTTGTCCCCCAAATTGCCTTTAACTGCTTCTTAGGGTTTCCTGTCCCACTAAGCATTTTCTAATCTCCCAACAGCCATTCCCCTTTTTCTTTTAATTAATTAATTATGCTTAATCCCATTTTTTTTCCTAATGGGTCTAGCCTAAGTGACCCAAATACCCCCGTGTGGGCTCGGCTATGCCTAAAAACGTCCCGTGACCCGTTTACTATCCCCGGGTACACTTTTCCGACTATCTCGGCCCATTCGGACTCAATCGTACACTCATAATTAGTATCTAAATTTATTTATAAAAATCCTTATCTCACACCCAATTTAGTCTATACCGACTCCCGACTGAGATAAGTACATACCCTGTCACTAATACCCAAAATGATGTAAATAAATTATTACTATTCACTTAGTAATTAAATTTCCCTAAATATTAACCATTATCTCCCCCATTAATATTTAAATAAATATTACCATAATTAATTCAATCAAAATTATGACACACAAGTAATTTAGAATTCCTGAATTAATTTAATATTAAATGCATAAAATTACGGGGTGTTGTAAAAACCCAACCCAACATCACCTTATGAGGCTTTTCATGTCCTTCTAGTTTCATCTCAATGCTCTAATAAGACTACTCATCGGGCCTACAATCTCTCCTTCCATGACTCCTAAAGAAGTCGTGAACATGGTTGGTTCCTTGACTTTTTCCAGACTCCTCTAATTTTCTAAAGAAGAGATACCAAAGATCGACCCTGACCATAACTATGCCACATCATCTCTTGTGAAGTGTTGGGAAAGATAGTCCCGCTCTCCCTTTTTGATAATAGATCTACCCTCAATGTTTTCCCTCTTAGAATCTTCAATTGCTTGGGCTTAAAAGTTGGCGATCTCACTCCCACTTTCACCATTGTGCATGCTTACGACAAAGCCCACCGAGAAGTAACGGGGTCTATAAAACTCATAATAGGGTCTAGCTCTATCAATTATTTCACTGAGTTCTACGTTATTGCTATACCGACGTGTTTTAACTTTCTTCTTGGTTGTCCATGGCTCCACAGTACTCAAGGGGTATCATCTTTTCTTTATCAGAAGCTAAAAATCATTACCAATGGCAAGGTTACCACCATCTTGGGGGATGACAATAATTTAGACACCGCTAGTACTTATAATTCGGTATTAGAGATCTAATAACGGATGAATGACATGCTTCTCTCTGGCTTCAGTGTCGAACCACTTCTCCTTCCAGCAGGAGATAGTTTCAAAGACCGGGTATGTCCAAAACACAGCCCTCACGGCAACACCAACATGATTCAGATGTTAGAAAACATGCACTTCATGCCTGAAATAAGGCTAGGACAACTCTAGAAAGGGATCCTTAAGATCATAATCTTGAAAGATTCCTTTCACCATATGGCCTGGGCTACCAACCCTCACCAGAAGAACTCAAATCCCTAAAGAGGCCACCACCGTAAGGAATCTTGGAAGAAGGAAAGACTATTTCAATAGACTCTTTAAATGGAAGGCTTATTAAGGAAGGCGAAGATTTTACTTTCTGCAGCTTCCCCGAACCATGGTATGACCACGTTGATAAGAAGATGAATTCGGGTCTTGAAATCTTCTTTCAAGATAGCAACCCTTGGGCCGTAGATAGCTAGCATGAAGTTCAACCTCTCACTGAGAAAGTTGTGAGGGTTACTGGGGATTATGAAGAAAGTTATTTCGAGGACTCATTAAACCTTTAAACACAGGAACTGAGTTTATGCATGATCCGTTCAGATGATGTGTCGTCAGATCCGTTTTGTTAGATTAGAGCTACTAACATGACTCTCCTCAACTTGAATGTCATTCTTATCCAACAGCCTAGATTCAAGTCGACCGTGTTGTCTACCCTATCCAAATCTTTTCATCCGATCTCGTTGTTCCATTTTCTAATATCAATGTAATTGAGACCTCTTTTGATGAAGTTCTCAATGCTATGTTTCTTGAGAATGAAATAAATGAATATTTTGAGTACCTTGTTGTGCCTTACATTAATTGTATTGATTCTAATTAAACTCTTCATGGTGATGATTTTGCAAATGAATAATTCTTAACTAATCTTAATAAGGAGAATAACAAACAACATAAATGTGTTCAAATTAATCATGATGAAACTATTGTTATTAATCTCGCTTCTAGTAGCCATCAACACGAGATTATGATAGGGTCCACCCTTAACGAGCATAATCATGAGCAATTTGAAGACCTACTAAAGGAATTCATGGACTTTTTTGCATGGTCCTACTATGACATGCTCGATATTGACCCAGAAGTAGCCCAAAATGAGATCCCACCATTCCCGGAATGTAAACTGGTCAAACAAAAGCTAAGAAAGATCTGCACCGAATGGTTGCTCAAAGTCAAAGAAGAAGTGGTCAAGAAACTAAACGTAGGTTTCATTCTCATAGTTAAATATCCTACATGGCTTTCCAACATCGTCCATGCACTGAAGTCAGGAGGGAAAGTTTGCATGTGTGTCGACTATCGGGATTTGAACAAATCATCCCCAAAGGACGACTACCTGTTACCCAACATCGACATAATCGTAGAAACTATGAATAGGCATGCCCTAAGTCATTTAACAATGGATTTGTCGAATACCATCAGATCAAGATACACCCTAACCATCAGGAGAAAATCGCATTCATCACTCCATGGGGAACTTCCTACAACACCGTTATGCCATTCGAACTTAAGAACATCGGGGCGACCTGTCAGAGGGATACCACAATCATCCTGTATGACCTTATTCATAATGAGATCGAGGCCTAAGTGGATGATATGATCATCAAATATAAGACGCAAGAAGGCCATATTCCCACCCTTCGAAAAATTTTTGAGCGACTACGAAAATACCTGATGCGGTTAAACCCATAAAAATGATTTTTTGGCATCAATAAAGGAAGACTCTTGGGATTCATGGTCAGTGAGACGGTAATTAAAGAAGACCCTACCAAGATGAAAGCCATACTTGAGATGCCACCACCTCGGATGGAGAAGGAATTTCGAGGATTCGTGGAAAATCTAGAGTACATCAGTCGATTCATCAACCAACTGACTTTTATCTGGGAACTATTTTTCAAGTTTGTAATGAGGCATGCCAAGAATCCTTTGACCGAATCAAGTCACACTTTACCCAACCACAAGTGCTTATGCCGCTACAGCCAGGTCTCCCCCTGCTCCTGTACTTGACCGTCACTATTAATGCAAAAAAGTAGACTAGGCTTAATTAATTGATCACTGAAAAATTAAGTAAAACAAATAATACACAAGCAATTTTTAAAGTGGTTCGGCTCAATGGAATAGCCTACGTCCACTGTTATGTATTGACTGCCTTGAGTTATTTTTTGGTCCTCTGTAATGAGGGTGATACAATGTATTTATAGCCCAAGGGGGGTCTTGATCGTTGTCATGTGAAAGGATGGAATGCCTTTATTTTTTAGACATTTACATCAATACATAATGAGAATTAATTATACGAACGTTGTCACTTCATAGGAAATAAGGTTGTAATACCCTTAGCGCTTGGTTGGCTGTACATAATGGATTTTTGGTTGTTGGTCGGGCTTCTTAGTTGGTCGGATAACCATGTTGGTCGGTCGTTTCTATCATACTGACTTAGACTTGTGCCACATAGTATGACACGTGCTGGCTTGTAATTGGTCCATGTAGGATGGTAGATTTTGGTATCAACAGAAGGCCCCAATATTTTATACTTGGAGTTGATAGGAAAGTGTGAAATATTATACTCCAATAGGAGCTCGGGCTCTGTGTTTTAGCAGCAGACCTTCCATACTTGTGAATTTTATCTTTTCGATTGATGATTTTAGGAGAGAATGGTAATTTTGTAAATATTTCAAATTTTAGTGAACTTTTACGAGGTATCTTCGTCTTTTCCTTTATTCTTCGTTGTAAACCCAAACGTCATTCTCTTTAATCATTACTTTTCCCAATTTCTGATCCGTCTTATAAAAAAGGGCGGTAAAAACTTCGATCATCTTCCACCTCTTACTTTTGATTCTACTATTGTATTCTTTGCTTTTGTGCGATCATTTTCTTTTCTGTCTTCAGTTCTTGCTGAATCCTTAAATCTTTGTAAGAATCTTTCTTCTCTTGTTCTTTGTTTTATTCATCATGGTTTACTCTATCGAGTCACTTGATACGTTTAAAACCAATTTTAATATTCCATCTTGGGTTGTATTGGAACATCCCACTTTTCCTTCTAATTTTTTCTTTCTTGTTGAGGGTCATTGGTTCCCCTCCATCTTTATTGCTGAATGTTGTTTCACGGTTCCTCCCAATCCCTTTTGTTTGCAGTTTTATCAATATTTAGACATTGTACCTGCAAGAGTGTCTCCTAACACATGAAGAGTTGTTAATGGAGTTTATAAGTTAAATCAAATTTATGGAACCCATCTAGGGATTTCAAAAATTATATTTTCTTATTAATGGGTAACTAGTGATACCACCTTTTATTTCAAAACCAGGGTTGTTAATAAAGCTTTGGTAGTTAATCTCCCTAATTCTAGTATGGATTATTTTGATCATGGGGTCATTGAAAAAATTGGCAACATGGACCTTTAGTTGGAGGTGCTAAATACTAAGGACCTAGATGTCCTCTCTTTGGTAATAGAATAGGTTGTTTTATGTTTTAGTAAATTTTCCCTGTTTATATTTGATAAAATGTCATGCTAACTGTTATTTTATAAATGATTTGCAGTTGAGCAAAAAGGAAAGTGCCCCAAAGAGAGTGAAGTAAATTTGAAAGAGTTAAACATTATTTGCGGTCTTTTTAAGGTAGTTGCTGAAGAGCACGTTAGGTCTGCTTCCTATTTGCTCTAGTACAAAACCATTGTTTCTTTTTTATTACTAGAGTTGCTACCTCTCCTTCACTGGTAATTGATCTTGAACAAGAGGTTGTTATTGATTCTGATACTCCTTTGTCTGAAATTATGAAGAAGAGGATGTTTCCTGGTCTTTACAGCGTTAGTGCTTGTGGTTCCCAATCATCTGTTGAAGGAGCCAAGAATAAAACAGGGGATGTTATAAAGCCCCCAGCTCCCAAAGGTCCAACTCCTAAGTATCCATCCCCCAAAGACTTGGCTCTTAAGGATGTAGCTCCCAAAGAGGTTGAAGTTACTCCGAGGAGACTTAGGAGAGGGCGTACAGAAAACCAAGTCGACCAAATGATCGATCAACTATCCTTGGTTGATTTACCCTCTTCTGATGTTGTTCCTCCAATAATTATTACTCCTAGTTTATCTAATAGGTTGATCAAGTCTGGTACTCTTCCAGACCACAGGGGTGGATGCCAAGCTTCCCAGAACAAAGGTCTCTGAATTGTCTTCTCAGAACCCTGCATTAGTAAGTAATTTCCATTATCTTGATTTGGTTTTCATTTACATTCTTCATATGCTCACTTTAATCTTCGTATTTTATAGTTATTGGTACACTTCAATAATATGCTGGAGAAGGATGATGCAATTTAGTCTTATTCTTGAAATGAGGTGGATGAGGCCTTGTCTGGTCTGCAAAAGTCTCTGCTTGAGTCTCAGCAAGCATTGGAGACTGAGAGGAGCACTTGGGAAGATAAATTGAAGACAGATGAAATGGCTCATCAAATGTCTGATACAAATGCCCTAAAAGCTGAGCGCGTGTCTAAGGAAGATGGGCTCTAGAAAGAGGAAGTTATGCGCAAGAAAGAGGAAGCTAAGGGCCAGAAAGAGGAAGTTCACTGCAGGGTAGATGAAGCTGAGCACACATTCAAGGCTACTAAAGAGCGTATATCCTCTCCTAGAGCTTAGAGAAAGTCTACCATGAAGGTTTCCTTCAGTGCTGGTTGCGTCAAGGGCTGGAACAAAGATAATTCTACTACTTATTCTCAGATTGAGTATTTGAAGCAAAAAGGTTTCAGAGATGGTTAGGTTGCTTCCCTTCAAGAGTTGAACACAAATGGAGACTCTAAACTTTTTTAAAGGTATATTCACGGTCCTCCTCCAGTCAAAGAGGATGAGGATAAAGATGAATATTCTTCTGAAGAGTCTTTATTTGTGGTTGAGTCTGCTGCCAAATAACCTGAAGTCTATGAGTCTTCCATTCCTCTAGCTGAGAAAATCGAGCAAATCCAGCATGCAGCCCCTTCTTCTGAGCAAAGTAATAAGGGTGAAAGTGATAGGGATAAGGTGTAATGTTGTTCGGCATTTTTCTCTTTTATTGTTCCTTGTACCTTTTTCCTTTGTTTTGATTGTACTTGAACTCTTTATTATTATTAAAAAGCACCTCTTGTTGTTCCTTTTTATCTCCTACTGATTCTATATGTTCTCCATTCTTATTTTTGATTGGTGATTATTTCTTATTGCTAGTTTATTACGGAGATGGAACAACTGTCTTCTCATGATACCGAGTTACTGAAGAAATGCAATGTTTTTTTTCAAAGATGTCCATATGGACTTGTTCGAAGAAGAAATCACTCAGCTGCTCGATGATGATGCCTCAGAGTAGGTTAAATAATCCTACAAGTATTTGAAGTATTTACTTGATCCGGTGATAGAAAATAATGTTACATATTATGAAATGACAGAAGAACTTCAAGATTAGTATAAGGAATCCACTGTGCTGTGGCATCAGAGTTATGAGCAGAAGTATTAAAGTTTGATTGTAGATCGAGAATTTGATAAATTTATCTCGATTTATATTAAAAATGAAGCTTTACTCTTGCTTGAAATTGAAGAAACTAGGACTATTGGCAAAATCCTGGAAGAGGAGAATAATAATTTGAGGAATGAAGTGAGTCTTCTGAAGTCTTCCTGTGGAACTATTGTTGCTACTACAGATGAAGGTTATTCCTTTTTAGAAACTGAGAATGCCACATTGAGGGATGAATTGGCGACCTTGAAGAACATTGAGTCCTCTTCTTTTTCTCGAGATAGAAATAGATCTGGCCGAGGAACTATAGAGGAAATTAGAACCCAACAGGAGCTTGCTAATCAAGCTGTACTGCTAAAAGAAAAGGACCGAGTTATTCGCAATATGTTCCAAAAGATGCAGACATTATCTGAACAACTGTCCACTCAATCTTCCCAATTGGAGGTTAAGGATGGGGTACTGAAGAAGATGCAATCATAAGTTGATAAATTAACTTTTCAATTCCAAAAATAGCCCAGAGAATTTTTGATGGGTGGATATAATGAAGCTTTGGGACATTATAACGATACAATCTAATAGGACCAAAATGAATCCTACAAATGGGACTGGATAAATGCTTTAAATGTGCTGAAGGTGGACGAGAATGATTATCTGTGGGATTGGTATGATCCAGGATTGCTATATCTTGACAATCCTCCATTTAAGTTGGATGTTAATTGGGTACTTGTTCATCGTATTCCCCAATGCTTGATTTCCAAGTACTTAGGGGATTACGAATTGCATGATGAATTAGAGATCGTCGTCCCCCTCATTTGTTTGACCGTCCTAGTAGCAGCAATACTAGGATGCTTCAGAACCTTAACTTCATCAACTCTCCTTTTACTTTGGATGATCCTCCAACTGGCATGGATTCTGGATTTAAGGCTGAAGGAAAGCGTCCTGTAGAATTAACTTTTGTATTTTGTTTTTCCATGTTTAAGCAATAATATGTAATCATTTATCTTTAATGAAAAGCTTATTGAATGGATCAACTCTTAGTTAATATTTGAATATCTGTGAATGTTTTCTTAGTCTTTGACTATGAATGTATCAACTTTTAGTTAATCTTTAGTTTTTCATGGGTTCTAATTATATCCTTAGGACTATCCTAAGTTTTATACCAATTACCAATGTTTCACCATGGTTCTAATAATATGCCTAAATTTTATGGTAATTGTATTAGTTACCTTAGTTCCCAGGTGTGAGTGGAACATTTGTCCATCTTTTAGCCCAGTTTAGATGAAAATTATTCATCCGGGTCATCGTTAACCAAGCATGTGGGACCTATGATTTTTCCTTGCTTGGTTTTATATGTTCGACAACCAACTTTTTGGTGCCTTAATTGATGCCGACCAACTTTGTTGTCAGTTTTATTGATGTCGACCAACTTTGTTAGTGGCTTAGCTATTACCGATCAACTTTATTGGTGGCCTTCATTGATGCCGACCTACTTTGTTGGTGGCCTTAATTGTTACTGACTAAATTTATTGGTGGACTTCATCGATGCCAACCAACTTTATTGGTGGCCTTCATTGATGCCGAACAACTTTGTTGGTGGTCTTTGTTATTACTGACCAACTTTGTTAGTGGTCTTTATTGTGTTTGTAAGTGTGCATAGCATTATTTCTCCGAAAAAGAAAACAAAAATGATAATTTTGGGAAAGTCGTGTTCTCATTAAATTTGAAATGAACTGAGTATAACATAACTACTTTTAATTATAATACTTCTTCAGGTGCTCTGCATTCCATGGGTTCTTGAATTCCTCTCCTTCCAAAGTCTCAATCCGATATGTGCCTGGTCGAATAACTACAGTAATACGATAAGGCCCGTGCCAATTAGCTTCTAGCTTGTTTTTCTTCTGAATCACTTTCTTCAAAACATAACCGCCCTATTTTAAGTTGCTCATCATGACCCTCTTGTTGTAGAAACGTGCAGTCCTTTGCTGATAGGATGCATTCCTTAAAGATGCATCTTCACGAACTTCTTCCAACATGTTTAAATCCAACCTTCTCATCAAATTGCTGACTAGGGTATTGAAGTTAATAACTCTATGCGTAGGCAAACCTAGATTATCAGGGATCACGGCTTCAGTACCAAACTCCAATAGGTAGGGAGTTTTTCCAGTAGCTGTTCTAGAAGTTGTTAGATAAGCCCACAAGACCGAATGCAACTCATTGATCCAATTTTCTTTTGAATTTTCCAACCTTTTCTTCATCCCGTTCAGCAAAATTCTGTTAGTTACCTCTGTTTGGTCGTTTCTTTGAGGATGGCCAGGAGCAGAGTGGATTTTTTGGATATTGGACTGGGTGCAATAAGCAGCGAATTCATCATTGTCAAACTGTGTGTAATGATCAGTTATGAATGCATAAGGTAATCCATACCTACATATAATACTTTTCCAGATGAACTAATAAACCTTTTCATAGTACATATCGATTAGTGGTTCATCTTCCACCCACTTTATATAATAATCAACATCTATAACCGGGTACTTGAACCTTCCTTGGGTGGTTGGTAGGGGCCTGACCAAGTCAATTCCTTACATAGCAAAAGGCCAGCGTGAAGTGATTGTTAGAGAACTTGTGTAGCCTTGCATATACTGGAAAACCTCTGGAACTTAGCATATTTCTTGACAAAATCTACACAATCTGCTCGCATGGTTTGCCAGTAGGACCCTTGAATATGTATTCTTCGTAACAATGTTCTTCCTGCTACATGGGCTCTACAGGACCCTTAATGGACTTATTTAATCAAATCATTTACCTCAGTTGGATGCACACGTCGTTGTATACCAGCAGTTAATCCTCTTCTGTATAACACATCACCATCTAGCACAAATCTTGCAGCTTTGTATTTCGGCCTCTTAGCTTCAAGTAGATTGGGTGGAAGAATCCCATCTTCGATATATGCTATTATGGGGTCCATCCAAGATATCCATTATCAACTGTAATAAAGTTAACCATCAAACCTTCATCAATGCTCCTATTAACAAGTAGCTCAATACGAATAGTTCTTTGTATCTCCATTCTAGTTTCTGAAGCTAGCCGAGCAAGTGCATCTGCTCTGGCATTTTCCAATCTTGGAATCCTGACCATCTAGACAGCTAATAAAGTGGCAATTGTTTCTAAAGTTTTGGCCAAATATCTTTTCATTAGCTCTTATTTTGCTGCATATAAGCTCAACACCTGATTTACCACCAACTGTGAATCTCTATACACCACAACTTGCTCAACATTCAGTGATTTAGCTAGATTTAAACCAACAATCACAGCTTCATACTCTTCCTCATTATTGGAGGTTTGAAATTGGAAACGTAGAGTGTACTCTATGTCTAGCTCCTTTGGAGTATTGAGAATGATACTAGCTCCACATCCGGTTACACAATATGACTCGTCAACATACAAACTCCATATGGGGATATTGCTATCAAACGTTTGGTTTGTTAGAGTCCCTTGGTGGAAGATTTTATCCTTCACCTCCTCATATTTCTTCTTCATCTCTTGTACTCCACTGGATGGTTCTGGTTGGTCTTTTTTTATAGTTTCTCTTATTTGGAGTTGGTCGTAAGTATCTCTAGTTGGTGTGCTGACTCCTGCGTGTTGCTCCGCTGGAGTTCCTTGTTGCTCGGGGACCTCTATATAAGTAAACTCTGTAATAAATCAGCCACATATTGGCCATTTAAATAAGTCCTTGGTTTATACACATGGTCATATTCCCCCAACTGCACAACCCAATACATCAGTCTTCAAGATATCTCCGGCTTATGTAATGCCTGCCTTAATGACATTTCAGTGTAGATCACTATTGTATGGACTTGAAAGTATGACTTTAAGTGTCTACTAGATTCAATTAAGGCCAGTGTCAATTTTTCTAATCTAGGATATGTCACTTCTACCCCTCGAAAAGCTTTACTATTATAATAAACTGGCTTTTGCACTCCATTTTCCTCCCTGGTCAAGGCAGAGCTAACTGCTGACTCAGATACTGCTAGATACAAATACAGTTTTTCTCCCAACATTTTTCAATAAAGTAGTGGATGTGTTCCCAGATACTTTTTCAACTCCAGGAAGGCTTTTTCACATTCATCGTTCCATTCACTACACCAAATCTGCCCATTTGTCAAGGTCATTGACCTTGACAAATTCACCTTGTCAAGGTCAATGACCGTGACATTTCGAGGCGAGACAACTTTTTTTGTCACGGTCGTGTCACGGTCATTGACCTTGACACAAAACTCGCGTTTTGTGTCACGGTCGTGTCGCGGTCAATGACCGTGACACGTTTGTCACGGTTATAAACCGTGACAAAGCCGTGACCCTTTTTAAAAAAATTGTCACCAACCCCGTGACAAATGTTGTCACGGTTTTGTCACGGTCAATAACCGTGACAATTCTGGGCAGAATTTAAAAAAAATCTGCTGGGCAGTATGGCCACCGCCACTGCCCAGCAGTATATTTGTACCTGTTATAGCAACGTTGTGCCTGTTCCAAACATCATATATCCAACACAAACTAAAGATAATGCAAATATATATTCATGACAGTATAATCCAAATCTTCAAAGTAAAAATAATATACATGACGATATAATCCAAATATAATTAAAATGGACAAACTTAAAAATAATGTTACTACATGTCTTAGATAAAACTGAGGAGGTGAGTAGGCCACACGACATACGAATTGACGCACCCACTAATATACGTCGTGCAGCATTGTTCGCGCAACCACAATAGGGAGTTCTCCTTCCCGGGTATGACATGCGTGACGAGCACCCTGGACTCCATCTCTTGAAGCACACGTCCATGGACTAGTCCACCCTCGACGATCTTCGGGTCCCTCAATCCCCGCCCTATCCGCTGGCCATCAAATATGTCCAATATGAACACGCTCGGCCAACCAATTGTCGATAATGGTCTGTTGGAGGGCGTCAAATAGGGAAGTGGATCGTCGAAGTACGAACGTGTCGGTTATGAAGCAGCGAGGTCCACATCCTCGTCATCCTGCGCCTCGTCCTCCCGCACCTCCTCGTCCTCCCGCACCTCCTCATCCACCGCCTTCTCCTTCCCTTTCCCTTTCCCTTTCCCTTTCTCTTTACGGTCTCCACCCAACGTACGCTTCATGAATGCGTACATATCTTGGACCGTCGCCTCCAAACGGGACAGCTTCGCGTCGTGTGAATCCACCGTTCGAGCCAACCCGGTGTCGCTCGTCTCCAATCCGATGATCCTAGATTTGGCCACCCGCGAGCTCACTCCCCTTGTCCTCCCCTTGCGATCATAGCCAAGCACTTGGCTGAGTGCGTCTGTGGACAAAGATGCCTTGTCGGCATCAGACTGCGACTCATGCACTTCCTTAAGCTTTGCCTGAAACGACAAAAAGCACATGATTAGTAAAATAAGTAAACTAAAAAATTATAACGTAATTAACAATAATTAAACTGTCGGATTACTTACAATCGTGGCCGCGACGCTCGGGGACACCTCCTTGTCCTTCCCCTTCTTCGTCCGAAGAGCCACATAAGTATCGAGCCTATGTGGCTTACCCCCTGGCCCACTCCCTACCCCCTGAAATAAAATAAAGTAAAGTAAAATTAGTATCGGCCCCGCAAAGTAAAATAATATCCAATAATATATTTCTGTAGTTATAGATAAATTAAATATTACCTTCATCCTATGCTCCACCTCAGCGTAAGAGGTCCGGCCGGAGTAGTGCACGTCCGTCTTTTTAGTCTGATTTTCCCTCCCCGATTGGCGAGATGCCAATTGTCGATCCTCGATCTCATTGTCAATGAACTTTTGCCATTGTGCCAATGAGATCGGCTCCTTGGGCGGGACGGATCCGCGCCATTGTAAAATGGTCTCTCGTGTTTTTCCAAAGTACCGTGTCCGCATATTTTTTTTCCACGTCTTGTGTTGCTCCCTCAACTGCTCGAAGACGGAATCGCGTAGCTTTGGATCCAAGTTGAATTGTTCCTGTCCAACAAATACAATGTTAGTTGCGAATAAATATAAATATAAATATAAATATAAATATAAATATAAATATAAATATAAATATAAATATAAATGTAAATTTAAATATAAATATAAATTGAAATTGAAATTGAAATTGAAATATTCATATAAATATTACCTGTAGTACCGCCCAAACAGCTAACTTGAGCTCATACGGCACCTCCTTCCAACTCATAAACCCCGGGCCGATGACCGTCTTTAGCAGCTCGAGGGATCTCGCTAAAAGCTCCGACTTGTTTGCGATGGTAATCCCAAATTTTCCATATTTGGGGAGCCTAGGGGCGGAGGAGCCCTCGTCGCCTCCGCTACCACCGAACCCAGACGACGACATCATCATAAACAGCATCATCATCTTCGCCCTAACATCTGAAGGAGACATTTTTGCTGTAAAAAAAATGTTATTAGTACAGATAGAAAAAATGTTATTAGTACAGATAAAAAAATGTTTCGTCTATATTATAACGTATGTGTAAGTTCCGTCAATACCACCCCCGCCACACGCCCACACACACACACACACACACACACACCACCCCTACCCACCCCACCCCACCCCCGCCACACGCACACACACACACGCACACACACACACACACACACACACACACATATTTTGAATGAAAATATCAATTATATTTAAAATTGATGTCTACTTTTAGTGTTGTGTATATATGTTAGTCTACTTTTGCTTTTTTTTTTAAATAATCAATTAACCAAATTTCATAATAGTGAATAAGGGTTAATCCTAGCCATTGATTAAGTGTATTATCAGTAAGTACAAAAAATAAATATGGACTCTTAATCTAGGATATAAGGAGTATTTGTTAGTGAAATAATAATTTAGTGATAAAAACACACTCGAACACTACCAAGTTTTGACGACACGGGTCTCTAGAAAGAAAAACAAGCATTTCCAAATTACACGTCGAAATAATACAAGTGCATGCTTTGCAATCAAAGGTATTTATTTTTAGGGGTTTGTAAATTTAGGATTTATTGTAATATGTATTTTGAAAATAGGACAACAAACATTTTATTTATGATTTATCATCCGAGTTCGTGTCGGGTATCGTGTCGTGTCAAAAATTGCCACCCCACCCCACCCCTGCCCCCCTCCACCACCACACACCACCACACACACACACACACACACCCCACCCCACCCCACCCCACCCCCTCCCCCACCACACACCACCACACACACACACACACCCCACCCCTAACCACCCCCTGCCCCACCCCTCCACCACCCCCTCCCCCACCACACACCACCACACACACACACACACACCCCACCCCACCCCCTCCCCCACCACACACCACCACACACACACACACACACCCCACCCCACCCTCCACCACCCCCTCCACCACCCTGCCCCACCCCCTGCCCCCCTCCACCGTCCCCACCCCCTCCCCCACCCTGCCCCACCCCGCCCCACCCCCCACCCCCTGCCCTCCTCCACGCACATGTAATACCCCATACTTTTGGCTATATTTATTTTTGGGATTAATTAATTAATTAGCGTATTAATTGGAAATTAATCCGGGTTATAAATACTAATGAGATGCGAATTGGTATTTGATTATGTACATATATGATTATATATGTATTTGGTATTTTAAAATTTATCGTGGGATTTATATACGGCATTTTAGAAATTTTGTTGAGACGCGTGGGACCGCCGCGTCACGGTATATTATTTTGTTCATAAAAGTGAATTTAAAATCTATAATCCGTATGGTCGTTTTGAGTGCGTCAACGCGTCCGGAAGGGTCGAGATAGTCAGAAAACACTAGCCGGGGGTATAGTTCGGGTCCCGGGGTATTTTTAGGCCATACCGGCAACTTAAAGGGTATTTTAGTAATTTGGTATTTTTGGGTAATTAAAAGTGACGAACATTGAGAGTTGTAATCTGATAAGGATTGACCCAACCAACCCTTTATTAACCCCATAAGCTACGTAGGTTATCATTTAGTCTTCCAACTCTCCCAAAGCAAACCCTAGCCACCATAGCCTTTTCGAGAAGAAAGCTTGGAGAAGGAGAGAGAGAGAGGAATTCTGCAGAGATTCTTCACCAAATCAACACCAAATCCGAAATCAAACCAAGGCAAGTGATTTATTCCATTTAAATTTCAGAGAATGCTTCTTCCATGTTAGATTATTCAAAAACTTTGTGTGTTCTTGGAAGATAATGAAAAACCCATAAGATTGGAGTTATTAGTTTAAATTTTGGGATATAGGTTGCATGTAGAATGTTACTGGAAGATTATATTAAGAGAATTATCAACTTTTGTTATACCAAAAACGGATTTAAGATGAAGTTTATGAATGTTCTTGAGATAAAATCTGGAAACTAGGTTTTTGATGAAGTTTGACCCATATGTAGCCTTTAGATGTTGAATTAGTGGTTTGTGGACGTTAGTAATATTGTAGGATTGTTAAATGACATTACTATAACGTTATATTTGAGAATCATACGTTAGAAATAAGTTTTGGGACGTTTTCAAATCTGCAGAACAAAGCAGTCCGTAGCCATACCTGTTCGATCGATCGATCGACATTCATCAGTCGATCGATCGACTTGATCGATCGATCGATATTCATAGGTCGATCGATCGACCTTCCCAGAATGAGTAAAATTTTCCTTAATATGATTTTAATGGCAGAAACCCTCGGAGAATATGTTTGGAGAACTTATGAATACCCTCACCCTTAAAGAAGACCAGTAGGTGTGATTATTATAGTGGACTTTAATTAGAATGCAATTCGGGGAATTATTCTAGATTATTGAAATTCGTTAGAGAGGTAACGTTTGGGTTAATAGTGTAAAATTGTGTAATTCGATGAAATAAGGTTTAGAGCAGAAGTAAAGACCTTAGGAATAAAGATGTTATATTTGGGAATAATCGGAACCTAATAATCTATTATAGATAGGTTTTAAGGTTAAGGGTCTACGACGTGAGACGTGTTGGTAATTTAACTTTATATTAACGGGAGACTTGAAAAATATAAGTTTGGAATAATGGTATTATGATGTAGCCTATACCTTATTAAAATGGTAATATCTAAGATGTGTGAATGCTTAGTATATAGTTTATGTGTATGACATACCTACCATACTTGCTATCACGGGAGGTTTGCGTTCGCTTAGGACCCTCTAATCCTTGTGTGCCTACGGGGGGGATTTAGACTGGTACCTTGATGAACATAGGTCATAGAAAGACTTATTGTGATATTAATAAGTCCGCTGACCATGGGAGCGTAGGTATGTGCGTGACCCATGTGATGGTGACTGTGTTCGCCTCCACTATTTGTGATTTGTGTTATCTAAACTATTCCTGAGAGATTCGGAATATGTGATCCTTATGTACGTGATGTACCGGGATGGATAGCAGAGTATGTGTGCACCATAGCTTAGATTGCGGGGTGCTTGTATTGTATATTTATGATGTGAATAATATACATCAAATTAATGGGAATCCTCATGTTAATGTTGTAAAAATATTACGGTGTTATTTCAAGTTCTATAATGAGTTAACTGATAGTTATATCAATGGTATGTTTAGTAACTGAGTTTACGTTAATCCCCTATTTAATTACGAACGTTGTTATATTAAATGGAACCGAGTAAAATGGGTAGAACATTTGGCAGTCTAGCTAGTTATGGTCAGTTAGCTAGTAGTATGGGTCGTTATAGATGGGTACTTACGTTAGGAGTGCACAGTTAGTCGAGAGTTGAGAATTTAATGTGAGTGCACGTCCTAACATGTACTTTGCATTTAATGTTTTAAATGTTTTTAAAGCACTTGCAGGTTTTTAAAATGCTTTCCACTTTTGGGCTCTGACCCATTTGCTTTCAAATATACTTTCTTGTAAAACCATTTTAGGTGCCCAGCCACAAGGACACCAAGCATAGGATTCTCATTCAGAAGACGAGCTGTAGCTGGTTGTGGAAACTACAGGGACTTGCTTTTAGACGCCTCTCTCATTTGGATTCCAGTCTCAGCATCTATCAGTTGTAGGGCATGTTGCCCAATTCTATTAGACATTTTTACATTTCAGTTTTCAGACTCTAGCATGTATTGTTCAGTATTCAGTTTTAGTTATTTATTTCAGTTTACTTATCAGTTGTGGGATTTGTATTGAGGAGTTTTTCCTATAGAGTTTATTTACATTTTGTGATGGTTATTCATTTTACTTCAGTATGGTGAATGGTGTTATTTATTTCTTTACACTTGTTGCATGTTTATCAGACTTAAATTAAAATTTGGCAACTTGCTTTTTAAATACTAGGTGGTTAGTAATAATAAAATGTTTTCGACAGTGATGCTATTAACTGAGCCAACTTGGCATTTTGAATTAATTTTATAAAGGAGTAGCTACCCGGTATTTAATTATTCGGGGTGTCACAGCACACACATACACACATATATATATACACATACACACAAATATACACACAAATATATATATAAATGAAAGAGAGAGAGAGAGAGAGAGAGAAAATGGACCTGAAAGTAGAGAGAGAGAGAGAGAGAACAGCGTCGAGAGAGAGAGAGAGAGAAATGGAGGGAACGGCGCGGGAGGGAAAAAAGAAGGGGGGGTAGGGTTTTTGCTGAGAATATTGTCACGGTCGTGTCAAGGTCTTTGACCGTGACAAGAATTTAAATAATTGTCACGGTCAATGATCATGACAAGTCCGTGACAAGTAAATTTGTCACGGGCTTGTCACGGTCATTGACCGTGACAATTCGTTATCACGGTCGTGTCAAGGTCAATGACCGTTACATAAAACGCGTGTTTTTTTGTCACGGTCAATGACCTTGACAAGGCTGGCCGGCTGAAAGGTGACAATTTGCCCATTTTGGTGTAGTGATTCAAAGGTTTTTCTGATTACCTTGAACAATGGCAAACATTTATCCGTTGCTTGGGACACAAATCTATTGAGTGATGTTAAGCGTCCAGTTAGCCTTTGAACATCTTGTTTACAGACCGAAGAATTCATTTTGATCAGATCTTTAATCTTATCTGGATTATCTTCAATTTCCCTTTGATTTACTATATACCCGAGGAACATTCCCTCTTGCACTCCGAAGATGCATTTGGTGGGGTTTAACTTCATTTGGTGCTTTTCCAATAGATCAAACGTCTGGCTGAGGTTAGCAATATGATCAACAACTTTTTTCCATATTATTTCCTATCTGCTCCTCAAATACTTTGTTCAGCAATTTCTAATAAGTAGCACCTGTATTTTTCAGACCAAACGGCATAACATTGTAGCAATAAATTCCTCAAGGGGTGATAAAGTAAGTACTTTCTCTATCTTCTGGCTTCATTTTGATCTGGTTATAACCAGAATATGCATCCATGAAACTAGCAGCTCGTGCCCTGATGTAGTATCTACTAATTGATCAATTCGTGGCAAAGGACAGTGATCCTTCGGGCACGCTTTGTTCAAGTCAGTAAAATCTACACACATCCTCCATTTGTTCTTCTTCTTCTTGACCATAACTACATTGGCCAGCCAATACGGATACTTCACATCTTCAATAACGAAAGATTTTTAAAGTTTCTCCACTTCTTCTTGTATAGCCTGGTTCTTTCCAGGCTAAAAACTCTTCTTCGATGCTTCATAGGTTTAACTTCCTTATTCATATTAAGCTCATGACATAGGAAATTTGGGTCAATGCCTGGCATATCTTCATGACTCCATGCGAACGCCTGTTTTCATTACCTTAAGAAACTTTTCAACTCCTACTTAAGAATTGGTTCCGATTATGCTCCTATTTGAGTTGTTCGTTCATGTTTATCATCATCCAGAATAATTTTTTATGTTACCTCGATCACTTGGCCTTTTACGAGCTCAGATTCATCTCGTGGATCTAAGGTTTTAACCTCAGACTCATTGTTCGGCTCAGATGTATCCACTTGATACGCGGTTGTTTTTCTTTTTGTCTCTAGCATATCTTCTTCCTCGACAGAGGAATAGTAGCACTCCCGATCTACTTTATGATCTCCTTTCACTACTACAACTTCAAAGTTAGTCAGGAATTTCAGGCATTGATGAACAATAGAGGGTACAACTTCGAATTTCTTCAAACCAACTCTTCCCATAATCATATTATAAGTAGAATGGACATTTTCATCCATTACAAAGAATCTCACCTTATCTGTCCTGCTTGTCAGCCATGTCCCGATCAATACGTCTAGCTTGATTGTCCCCAAAAGAAACCCTTTCTCACCCGAGAATCAAATGATTGGCCTCTGATAAGGTTCTAGTTGATTAATTTTTAAACCCAAACTGTCAAAACAGGGATAGAACATGATGTCTGTCGAACTGCCATTATCCACTAATGGTCTTGCTACCAATACTTCTTTAATCTTGACTCTGGTCACTAAAGGATCATCATGACGATACAACACTCCAAATAAATCATTTTTGGAGAACCCAATTACAAGATTATCCTTGTTAACTTTTTTTGGTCGATCTTCCTCGACAAGGTTGATCCGCTGGATATAAGAACAGGCTTGAGCCTCATTAAGGTAAGCTTTCCTTTCAGCTGTATGATCTCCTCCGGTATCTCCACTTGTAACCATGTGACAATCAAGAGATCCAAAACTTAGTGTAAATACCTTACGTTCCGATTGTCTAGGCTTCTTGGGAAGATCGGGATCATCTTCTGGATTATCGTCGTGGTTTCTCTTTTTCTCTTCCTTGGGCTTAACTAGCAATTTAGATCTCTGTCGACCTCTGCCTCCATTTCTCCCACCAATTTTCGGATCAACAAATTTGTCTAACTTTACTCTTTGAATCAAAGCTTCTATCTCATTCTGGAGGGCAATACAGCGGTTGGTAGTATGATCGAGATCTTTGTGAAACTCACAATACTTAGACTTGTCCCTTTTATCAGCGGGTGACCACATCTTTTTCGGCCAACTTAAATCATTATTATGCTTGATTTCTTCCAACACGTGATTTATGTCTACCGTTAAGGGAGTGCAGTTAGTAAATTTTTTGAGTAGATCTAGGCCTTCCTTTACCTTTGAACTCCTACACTCATTGTGATTCTTGTGCTCCTTCTTATCTGACTTCCCTTATATTTTTATTTCCTCCTTTGTGTCTGAATTCTTTATAAGGACATTATTTATAAGTTCCTTATCAATTAATTATGTCGTATACCGTTACAATCATCGAAGAAGTTCAAGATCAATCTACATCAAGACGGATCCAAATATATCAAGGTTCTTCGTCAAAAAGACTTCATAGAGTTTACTTTGGTAAGGTTATGTTTTAAATACCTTAACTTTGCACTTAGAGCTTTAGGATATTTTTTCAAAATATATTCTAAGTGTTGGAGAGGACTTTTTCGTCAAAATTTAAGAATGAGTAATTTTTCTAAGTCCTGTAGCGTTCCTCGATTTTGACGTCCAGGTTGTTCAAGCGAGATCTCATCTCGTTCGAGCAACATGGAGATGTTGAGCGATGTCGTTCAAATGACACGTGTCCTTTGTTCAAGCGAGATCCCTTTTTCGTTCAAATAACCAAGGCGGCACGTTTTTCTCTTAATACTCATTAAATGGTTTCGTTTTCATTAAGAAGTCCCCACGTTTTGAAAGACAGAAAACTACGAATCTGCAGAATTCTTTTTGACTTCTTCTTTTAGGGTTTTTACCCCTTTTGTTTTCAATTCACAAAAATCCCATATGCTTTGGTGAATTGTTTTGGTGTTCAAGAACACACTTTGCTTTTGATCATTCTTTGTGGGGAGAACTCTATAATCGGAGAGTTGCGTGCTATTGTGGAGGGAGTCCTTGTGAAGATTTTAGACTGCGTGTTTGGACTGCACGTCCTTATGGTATAGCTGTGCGAGAACCACTGCAGATTTCTAGCCGTTACTTTGAAGGTTTGACGAAGGCACCATGCGTTACTCTTGTGGGCTAAAGCAAGATCGTATGTAAGTCAATGGTCTTGTAAACTTGTCAAAGTTATAGAAATAAAAGGTTTTTCCCTGCGGGGATTTTTCCTGAAATTTTGTGTCGCGTGCTGTATCTTATTTGGCTTGATACGTAGTTTCATGTTTAGGGGATGAATTAATTTGGTTTAAAAATAGAGTCTAAATGAATAAGTGTGCCAAGTTAGAAGTTTAATCAATTATCACACTGTCACGCTTTACATTCTTTTTAGCATCCATAGCTTCTTCGGAGTTCATAATCTTCACTGCTTTGGTCATTAATTCTGTGAACTATAATATAATTTATCAGGGAGCAAACCACTCATGAGGGCGGTGATTTTGGTATTCTCTTCGTAATCAATAACTTCCATTTTCTTGTTGTTAAAATGAGTGATGTAATCCCTGGTACTTTCTCCCTCCTTCCGTTTTACACTGAGCAAATGAGCAACTCGTTTCACTAGTTTTGTTCCAAAGTAGAAATTTCCAATGAATAGCTCGACAAGTTGTTGAAAGCAAGAAATATTCCCGTGAGGAAGGCTTTTGTACTAGATTTGAGTAAATCCAGTGATTGTCCCTGAGAACGCCCGACATCTTATCTCATTAGGAACAGTGTAGATATCAGCAGCTGCTTGGGACTGCTCTATATGGAGAACTGGATCAGTCTTCCCATCATATTTTGGAGAAACTACTAGAGCTTTAAACTTGGTTGGTGTAGGGAAATATATGATGGTTTGCACAAAGGGGGATCCCTTAATAAAACTTCTTTGGAGGGGATTCTTGGCCTTGGCCATTTCTCCCAGCCTATCCTCCAGACATTGAATAGGACCTTTCCAAGCTTCACTTTCAACTTCATATCTACGGGTAGCATTTTTTCCATGTCGACCAACATATCGTGCTGAACTTTCTTCTTACGAACCTTCCCTCTGACTGGATCTATGATTCCGTCGGGTGCTTAATCTGGATTGGGCTGAACCTTCCCTTAAATCGCGTGGTCGTTGAGTATCTCTTGATGTAACCCTTTGGGAATTTCCCTTGGGTCCTATAAGATCAAAAGGAGAGGCCCTACTTAGCCTTTCTAAGGAACTCAATCTTTCTGGGAAGAGAGATTGTCCATAAGAGGAATTAGTAACCCTGATGGAGGAAATTTCTCCAGGAAGGTATGAAGGATCCTTTGAAGTTTTGAAATAGCTACGCCCAACACTCCTGGATGGCGGTGGTGGCATATTAAATTATGTAGGAACTCCAGCATGCAAAGTGTGGGCCAACTGTCTCATGGTATCTTTCATATCCTCTTGACCTTTGGCTAAACTAGCTAGAATTCTTGTTAAATTATCGTTATTTGAAGGGATAAAGGGATTAGGCGGAATTCCCTCATTTTTTGTACTTGATTCAGGAATCTCAGCCATGGATGGTGAATGAGTGACAACGTTTAGTAATACGTTCCCACAGATGGCATCAATCTGTTGATGCAAAAAACTAGACTTAGCCTAATTAATTGATCACAGATAAATTAAGTAAAACAAATAAGACACAAAAAATTCTTAAAGTGGTTCATCACAATGAAATAGCCTACGTCCATTATTATGTATTCACTACCTCGAGTTGTTTTTTGGTCCTCTACAATGAGGGTGATACAATGTATTTATAGCCCAAGGGGGATCTTGATCTTTTTCATGTGAAAGGATGGAATACCTTTATTTGTTAGACATCTACATCAATACATAATGATAATTAATTATATGAATAATGTCGCTGCATAGGAAATACAGGCGGTAAGACCGTTGTCATTTGGTTGGCTGCACATAATGGATATTTTACTGTTGGTCGGGCTTCCCAGTTGGCTGGATAACCATGTTGGTCGGGCTTTTCTATTATGCTGACTTAGACGTGTGCCACATAGGATGACACATGATGACTTGCAATTGGTCCATATAGGTTGGTAGATTTTGGTATCAACAGTCACAGATATTGCAGTAGGGGATTTACTAGCCAAGTACATTGAAGAATCCCATCAGGAAAGAGCCATTTATTATACTAGCGGGAAATTATTCGGGTATGACGTCAACTACACTGCGTTGGAGAAAGAATGTGTTGCCCTAGCCTAGGTCATGCAAAAATTACGGCATTACATGATTGCCTTCCCTATCAAACTTGTATCCCGTATGATCCCGTCAAGTACTTTCTAGAAAATCCCACTTTGTCTAGTCGAACGACTCGATGGTTGATATTGCTAGTCGAGTTAAATCTATGGATGGGAGAGCCATCTTCGACTACCTTGTTGATTAGACCACAGAAGAAGTCCATGTTTGGGTCTCGAAATTCCCAGACTAAGATATTCTCTGCACCTCTTAGGAGGTCCTCCGATAGCAAATTTTCTTTCACGGAGCTGCCAATAAAAAAGGATATGGCATTAGGATACTCCTAATTGACCCTGATGAATCTCACTCCCCTATTGCCATCAAGCTATAATTCCCTTACACCAATAACATGACTGAGTACGAGGCATGCATGATAGGCCATAAGATCACCCTTTAAAAAGGAATTCGGCACCCATACATCTACGAAGACTCTGCCCTTATCGTCGGTCAAATTTTCAAAAAATGAAAATTCAATGTTGAAGAACTCCTACCCTTCCATGACCACCTTAATGATGTCAACTTCCACTACTTGTCCCAAGCCAAGAATAGCCTAGTTGATGCTCTTACCACCCAGGCCTCCATGGTCGACATGCCCGAAGGAATAATAATGGCCCCTTTTCAAGTTTAGAAAACAAGCTAAGATTACTCACTTCTACCACATTGAACTTGTTCTTGAGGAGGAATTTGATATGGTCGGGTTATTGTACTATGACATTTGGCACCTTCTCAAACATGGTAGGTATCCCCAAGACACCAATAAGAAAGATCGTACAACCCTTCGTAAACTGGCTTCCCAGTATATCATTTGTGATAAGGCACTATTCAAGAGAAACTTCGATGGAACCCACATGCCCTGCATTGCTGGGTCCGATGTTGAAGAAATAATGTAGAAGATCCGCAGTGGGGAATGAGGTCCCCACATGGACGATCACATGATCGCCAAAAAGTTCATCCGTTAAGCGTACTATTTGACCACTATGGTTCAAGATTACAGTACCTATGTTCGAAGATGCCTCAAATGCCAACAATTTGTCTATCTCTAACACTTACCTCCCCGTGAGCTATACATCATGACCTGTCATTATCCCTTATCCACCTGGGTCATTGACATCATAAGGAAAGTCACTCCCAAAGCTTTAAATGGTCACGAGTTCATATGGATGGCCATTGATTACTTCACCAAATGGGTCAAATTCGAGTCATACGTAGTGTTGAATGCCAAGAAAGTGGCCAATTTTATCAGAAAGAAAATCATCTGGCGATACGAAGTTCCCCGCGAGTTAGTGTCAGATAATGGGCTCCACTTTGAAGATGAGGTTACAAAACTAGTCGATGAGTAACGGATACAAATCTTCTCCCTACAGAGACCAAACTAATGGTGTCGTCGAAGCTTCCAATAAAAGGCTCAAGACCACAATCAGCAAGATGAACGAGAGTTATAGAGATTGGGCCGACCGAATCCCTTACGCCCTCTGGGGCTTCTACACTACAATCATAACACGCATTGGGTCTAACCCTTATTCTTTAGTATACATGGATTTAGTCCTATCCGTTGAGATGGAAATACCTTCCCTCCATATCCTACTCAAATGAAAAATTGACGAATAAGAGTAGCACTGGAGGAGCTTGGATGAATTATGACTCTTGTATGAAAAAAGAGTGAAGCTTTATACCATATACAGGGGTACCATCGTCGAATAGTGCGATCATTCAATAGGAAAGTTAAGGGTCGTGGTGTTCAAGAAAGAGCCTTTTGCCCGTGGGACCCTAGAGGGAAATTCAAACCGAATTGGATTGGCCCTTATATCATAAAAAAATTCTCTCAGGAGGCATCGCTAGGTTCATAGATCTCGATGGAGAAAAGATGGCACGTCTAGTCAACCTAGAACGTCTAAAAAAGTTTTACCCATTGTCCAAAATCTCGGTGCGCTATAACTCTTCTTACCCCCCTTATATTCTAAAAAATCTTCATTTCCCTTACCCAGAACAACATAGGACCTGATCCTCTCAAAAACATTTTCTTTTCAAAATGAAGCTCGTGAAAATTTTCAAACCCCCTAGAGGTACGTAAGTATCCCATTCGCCATACATGGGTTTGATCCCTTTCGTTTTACAAAATGATATTCTTTTCTAACCTATAAGAACAGCGGTTCATTTTATCATTTACATGAACAAAAGCATTATGTATGCCTTAGCAATTAATATAGAGAATTCAAATTTAGAACTCATCAAGAGGCACAACAAAATATGCCCAAATCAACTTTTATTTCTAATTAAGGATATAGGCACTATTACATGAAGTATCAGCGAAAGGACTCAAACCAACCACTCCTCTTCGCTAACCAAACTTCTCCTAAACAAACCAAAACCTCCCAAACTACAAAAAATTATCCCCAAACCCTAAAAACAAAAACACCCCAAATCACCATCGCTTCATAAAAATCACGAAAATCTTCACAAGGCATCGCCTTCAACTGTCGAAGGGACATACTTCATCATGATTACAAGTCTTTAGAGGTCCTCAAGTTTCCAACTCCTGATTGGGATTTCGTATATGCTCTATGGCGCGCTACGCCCTGATAAACTTGAACAAAACCACAACACCATCTTCCATATTGTCAAAAGCAACGTACCAACTCTAACCAGTCTATTTCACTAGGGCCTTCTCTACTAACTACTTCCATAGCCATTTTAGGTAGTCCCCGAGAATATGCCAGGACCCCTCCCAAGGGTTGTGATGTATGGATAGATGGTCGACGGTACTTCCACAAAGAGCATATCATCATCCTCAGTGATTTAGTTAAACCCTCTACTGGGAAGAAAATTGTTATACGAGGGGGAACAATATGTTACCACATGACGGCGCAGGAGCCGCTAGGGGAAATAGAAGGAAGTCTATCAAAGGCCCACTAGCTGCACATACCGATAATCTCTAAGTTACAATATAGGTATTGAGTCCCTCCACTATGGGACTAACCAGCGAAGACATTGGGCTCCATGCTCTACAAGCCAGTTTACCCAACTCTCCGCAGATGGTCCGAAGTTGAAGAAAGGTCAGGCAAAGAAATTGGGCACAACCGCTAAAGAGTACTCGGGAAGGGGTTCCAGACGGAACCTCTCTGCAATCCATATAAATAACATTACGGGGCTCCCCCACCCAGAAAGGCTGAATGATCGTGCTTCCACTCACCCATGCCATTCAAGGTCCCAACCGGCACCACCACTGTAGGAATATGGCGGTAAGACATCCAGGCCATTATCACAGTAACCTAGGGATTCATAGTCAAGTTACATGTCACCAATAATAGCCTCGCGGTAAGGCCAAAGGCAACAGCCCGAGAAAAGATGGCATTTTCAAATCCCCACAGATGTATTTAATACATAACTGCCTGAAGAGAAATGGCCCCTACGGTAACCAACATTCTAGCCACTGAGGGAGAAATGTGAAACAACTCCAACAAGAAAACACAAGGAGAACAGGAGAAATAAGGCATAACCAATGCCACACTATGGCTGACCCCCAACATGGCTGAAAACTCCTCATAAATAGGACATACCTCATCCACGCCACAACGAAAGACATGGTCCTCAGGGTAGCATAATTGTACCGCCGCTTCTAGCAAATTCTAGTCAACAGCTTCAACAAATCCATCACTAGTACAGTCTCTCCAATGCACCCGAATAAACATATCCCAATAAATGCAGCAAGCTCTAATTTACATCAAGCTTTAAATCTCCTCATCCATATACTAACTAATCCTCCAAGGCTTTCCTCTACTCAAAAATTCCAAAAAAAATGCAATTTTCCTAATTTTTCTCAAAATAAAACCTCAGCAGCGAACTAAAAGTGCATGTAGATTAAGCCATTAAATCAAGATAATCAAACAAAATGCATCATTTTTTCCTTGTTGAGTCTCTCTTTTCAGGTGCAAAGATATTACATCAAGCATACAACATGGTCAACGCCAAGCTCCTTCAGTCACAACAACATAATTTGTAAGAAAATCCTAAAAGGAATGAACCAGGATTGGATGTCACCTAATCGGTAAGCCTCATTAACCCAAACACCACCTTATGCGCTAGAAACCTCCTTATCTATACATGCATACCTTAGCCCCACGGCCCTCGAAGAAAAACTCCCAGGGTAGAATGTCACTTGCATCCCCAATAAAGATTTAGCAATCCACTCAAAAGCAAAGTCCTGAAGCCCCTGACCATACCGGTCGATAGTCATTTTTTCCCTTCCCAAGGAAGCCTAAGTTTTTGTTCCCTTGTTGATTGGAACCCCCCACGATTGCCTATCGGTAACCCCCCCCCCCCCCCCCCCAAAATTTCATACAAAAAGTGCAAGAAATTTCCAAAATATTGACCGAAAATTTTCCAAAAATCCTAAAAAATATATAGAACCTCAATTTTCTCAAGAAAACCATTTTTGGAGCACCAGGCCCCTTATAAATTCTCAAAAAACCAAGTCGGATAAATCTTACACCGTTATCTCCATCATAAATCCCCAGGCAGATTAATCCTGTAAGCGTTACCTCAACTAGTTCCACAAATAAAACCAACAATGCGGTTGCATCTAAGTCTATAATTCCCCAGCTTAAACAACCCTCAGTGGACTCTCAAGACAACATAATCCTCAGTCAGAAATCTCAAAGTTATATCCTTTCCTAGCGAAGTCTCAAATAAACAAAATCCACACCGGACCCATAGGTGCATCCAGACCCTCAGGATAATTTAAATTCCCCTAGAGAGTAACTCCCTGCATTATAACTTTATGTTCTCAGAATTGACCTCGGCCCTCATAATTGGTCGCTACAACTTTAAGTCCTCAAAATTAATCTCGGACCTCAGAATTGGTCGCAACAACTCGAGGTCCTTATAATTGACCTCGACCCGCAGGATTGGCCATCACCACTTAAGGTCCCCTATAAGGACACAATTCTCCGATTGAGTCTTAATGTAGTTTTGGCTCAATTTCGGACAAAAACGTTTATGTCATAGGATAGTTTTTAATTGTATCCATTCAAGCCTATGACAGGGTAGTTAAAGACGTAGAGGCTAAGATATTAAATCTTCATCAAATATCGTGTGTATTGTGCCTAATTTCTATGTCATCAACATGGTTCCATTGCTTCTAAGGTATGAATGCATTTTAATATATATAGGAGCTTGGAACAATAGTTAATTGGGTGTAATTTATCATTTTTATAAATTAATTTTAACGACTTTGTTTTAATTAGAAAAATATTTTTTAGAACTTTCCATAAATTTTTTTGGGCTTAAAACTTAATATTTCATTTTTCTGACACTTCATTCGATCCACACTGGAATCTTGTTCGAACGAGATTGCCAGGTCATTCGAATGAACTTCCATCTCATTTGAATGAGATGTCAGGTCATTCGAACGAGATTTTTGACGATTTTCATTTTTTCATTCTGGAACATCATTAGTAAATCCGTTCGAACGAAAAGTCGTTCAAACAAAAAATTCGTTCGAACGAGTTTTGGTGGGAAAGTTTATTTGGCTATTTTTGACAGTTTTCCCTCTTTTCCCACTACTTTACCCCAATACCTTTTGCCATATTTTATTAGTACGGGAACCAACATTTTTTGATCAATCTTTTCACATCTTTCCATCTCAAAGAGAGAGTTTGAGAGAAAAATTCCAAAAGGAAAAAGTTCAAGTTTGAGTGTTCATTTTTCAAAGAAAAATCCTTAAAACACTTATGTTTTACACCCATAGTTTGTATATCAAAGTTCCTCTATATATATACTTTGCTTGGAGTTTGGCACCGATTTTATCTCTACCGTTTGAAGAGAAGCTTGGGTTTGCTTCTAAATCCCACAAAGAAGAAGATTGTTTGCGTTGTCATACCCACTTGAAGAAAGGCTCCTAGTTCGAGTGACGGTGATCGAAAAAGTCCGATCGGTGGATTTCGAGACCGCGGTGGAGTTTCGTGGCTATTCGCTGGGAGGAGGTGTGTACAAGAAGGAACGTAGGGGCTTGAACATAGTCAAGTCGAGTGTTGTAAGTCTTTTGTGTCTTGTACTTGTAAAACCATACTTAGTGGATTTGAGGCTAGGGTCATCCGTGGTTTATTCCCGTTGTGGGTTTTTCCTCGTACATCGGGGAGTAGTGATTTATTATTTATTTTATCTTTCACAAAATTCACCTAGAACGCATGCTTAGGTAAAAAGATAAATTTGGTTTAAATCACTAGTCATGTTTAATTTGGAGCTAAAATGAATTGGGTAATGTTTAGTTAATTTAATTCAAGTCATCGTTTAATTTATTAAAATTGGTATGGCCTAATTTGGTAATATTGAAAATATGACTTAGGAAAATTTCTAGGACTTGGGTTAAATTATGTTGGTTTAAGTGAAATTAAATTTGTATGGATTTCATCTTATTTTACTTGTTTAATTTTAATTTGAAAGAAATTAAAATTAGTTAATTTGTTTAACTGAACCATCTTCATCTTCCGCATCTAAAAGGAAATTACTTTTTGTAGTAAAGCATATTAAATTTTGGGGGCCTATCCTTTTCAAATTGGTATCAGAGCCGGAGCGTTAATTTATCGCGTCAAAGATCCGTTTTTCGGCTATTATAATTTTTATGATCCTTATATTTTTAAGTGGTTCAATTTTTTACTCACTCTCATTTTTTTTGTATCTCTCGATGGGACGTCTTAATGATAATTTTTCCATTTCTAATGATAATGAAATTTTTGCTATTCGAGAGGAATTTAATGAGCTTAATAAGTGTAATGAAAAATTAAGAGAATTAAATTTGAGATTTGCAAAAAGAATTAAATTTCTTGAAGATGAAAATTCTTGTTTTAAAGCTAAAGTTGAATTTTTGCAAACCTCGTTATCTCAAAAAGATGTTTTTTCGTGAAAAGCTCATGGACATAAAGCACAATTTTAATATTTTAGAAATGTCCGAGAAAGAGAGTGATTGTCGAGAAAAGACTCTTAGGGACAAGTTTGCTCACATTGAGGGGGAGCGTGATAACCTTGTAGGAGTTATAGAAAATTTAAAGAAGGAATCCTGTAAAATTGAGGAGTCTAATTTATTACTTGAGTCCAAAATTTTAAAAATGAAAAATGATTTACAAGACTCGAGTAGTAGTTGTAATGGTTCTAGCTCATATAATTCAAATATTTCTGTTGCTAAAGCTAAAACCATTGTTTGTTTTAAAGGGTCAACTTTATCCAAGGACTTTAGAAAAGGTCACACCTTAGGTAACATTCCTCTTGTTTACACATGCTTGCATTGTGGTGGGAAAGGTCACCTTAGGTCATTTTGTTTTGATCTTAAAAGAAGTCCTAGGAAATCTATGTCCAGCATTTCATTAGTTCCCAAATCCCATCATTTTAAATATACATCTATATGGATTAGGAAATCATTTTTAGACGCGCTAGATATTATATTTGTTGATTCTCATTTTCTTTCACATGAAACCTTCCTTGCTAAATCTAAAGGTTGAATGTGCTAGTTTTGTTTGCATACTCTAGCTTTTTGTTCTTCATATTATATATCATTGCTAGGTGTATGCATGTTTAATCATTTTCTAGTCTATGCTCCATGCTTAATCACATGCTAGAATAATGATTTTTATTTATCTTTTGTATTATATTTCCTTCATTTTTGTTTGCATTAAATGAAAAATACAAAAAAGATTTTTATTTATGATTTGGGTTTTTATCTCTTGGAAACTTAAGCTTAATGAAAAATTCAAATCATTTTTGTTTGTCTTTTGAGTATATATTTTTATTTTTGGTTAAAAATTGTCAAAAACTCAAAAAGATTTCTTTTGTGTGTGTATTTTAGTTTGAAACACTCTACGTGGCATACACTTGTGTTAGAATCCCATCTTTTTCGCTCCCATGTGGCTAGAACTTTTGGTTTAGATTGTCAATCCTTATTATATTATTTACCATGCTTACATGGAGTAGTTGGATTTTGTGTTGCTTAAATGGATTCTATTTTTATATGCCTCTATTCACACATTCACGAGCTTTTTGAACCTTAACTTCACATGTTATATTTGAGCTTTCTGAGATGTTCTCCTACCAATCTTGTCATCTACATACTTTTGACCTAGGAGGACTAGTTCATGTCAAAATCCGTTTCACGTGAGATTCATGAGAAATAAAAATAATATATATAAATGTGCACGGGGAAGGGCTCTGAAAGGATTTATTATCCTTTGCGAATAGTAAGCCACCGTTTGTTTGGACCTAAAAGAAATACGTGGTCCAAAGGCCTAAAAATAGAATTATGGCATTAAAAATAAAAATAATTGCCAAGGCCTACTTTTGTTTGATATATTCATTCAAATATATATTCTTATTAAGGGATATTGGATGGTATATTAATGGTTTGCACAATGTCCGTTTATCCTAGTTGTACTTTCAATGTCATGACTCTATTGGGTTGTAGAAGCACCAAAAGTCTAGGCTTGTATGAATTGTGTATGTTTGTTCATTAAGTTCAATATATATTGTCACATGAGGTTATATTCAAATGTGATGAAGTTTGCAATCAATTGAGAACTTCGTGAACATGTCTTAAGTGATTGGGTCTAAATTTAATTGTTAATAGTTCACACCCCAACACTTCTGTTTCCATATGACACATTTTTTCCATACGGGAGTGATAAGCTTATCTTATTTTGTGTCATTTGTGTATTTATATCTATATATATGTGCGTGTGCATCTTTGGTATATCTAGAGTATGTATATATATGGTATTTTTATTTGGTTTTTACCTTTCTTTCTAGTCCATCTATGCTTTAATTCATAATTGGTATCTATCTTGTTTCATTCTTTGTTGATATCACATTATTAATAGTTATGTATCATATTGGTATCATTTTCTTGCATCTTAGTTAGCATCCATTATTATTTGCATGGATTAGATTGTTCTTTTGTTGCCCATATGCTTTCATGTTCTTATCACTCTAAGCATCATGTTTAAATTAGTTTGTCATCCTTTGTCTATTTGTGAACAAAAAGGGGGAGAATGATAGGGGGAGAAATGGTGTCTATTCGTATTGTACTCATATCTTAGTTTGGGGGAGATTTAACTTAGGGGGAGTCGCGACCTTCTTAGGTAGATCACAGTTGATAAAGGGGAGAATTAAATTAGGGGGAGTATTTATTTTATGCATTTAATATTCTTTATATTCCCTATGCATTTGATAGTTTGCTTAAGTGTAGAGGAATTCTTCTAAATGGCAACTTTCATCATCAGCAAGGATAATGATCCTTGGGTTGTTTGAGTCAAGCATTGTACTTTTATTTTGGATGGGACATTTTTTCTATGTCTAGTAGAGCTTGACGACCCTTTAGGAATTTTTGTTGGTTTTTGTCCCGGAATAGCCAAATGGGGAGATTTGTAAGGACACAATTCTCCGATTGAGTCTTAATGTAGTTTTGGCTCAATTTCGGAAAAAAAAACGTTTTATGTCATAGGATAGTTTTTAATTGTATCCATTGAAGCCTATGATGGGTTAGTTGAAGACGTAGCGGCCAAGATATTAAAGCTTCATCAAATGTCGTGTGTATTGTGCCTCATTTCTATGTCATCAACATGGTTCCATGCTCCTAAGGTATGAATGCATTTTAATATATATAGGAGCTTGGAACAATAGTTAATTGGGTGTAATTTATAATTTTTATAAATTAATTTTAACGACCTTGTTTTACTCAGAAAAATATCTTTTAGAACTTTCCATAAATAGTTTTGGGCTTAAAACTTAATATTTCATTTTTCTGACACGTCGTTTGATCCACTTTGGAATCTCGTTCGAACAAGATTGCTAGGTCGTTCGAACGAGATTTCTGACGATTTTTCTTTTTTCATTCAGTAACCTCGTTAGTAAATTCGTTCGAATGAAAAGTCGTTCGAACGAAAAAGTCGTTCAAACAAGTTTTGGCAGGAAAGTTTATTTGGCAATTTTTGACACTTTTCCCTTTTCTCCCACTACTTTACCCCACTAACTTTTACCATATTTTATTAGTGCGGGAACCAACATTTTTGGATCAACTTTTTCACATCTTTCCATCTCAAAGAGAGAGTTTGAGAGAAAAATTCCATAAGGAAAAAGTTTGAGTTCGACTCTTCATTTTCAAAGAAAAATCCTTAAAAAACTTTTGTTTTACATCCATAGTTTGTATATCCAAGTTCCTCTCTATATATACTTTGCTTGGAGTTTGGCAACGGTTTTATCTCTACCGTTTGAAGAGAAGTTTGGGTTTGCTTCTAAATCCCACAAAGAAGAAGATTTTTTGCGTTGTCATACCCACTTGGAGAAAGGCTCCTAGTTCGGGTGACGGTGACCGAAAAAGTCCGATCGGTGGATTTCGAGACCGCGGTGGAGTTCCGTGGTTATTCGCTTGTGTACAAGAAGGAGCATAAGGATGAAATATTAGGGTTTAATATCTAGAAAAAATAGTGAAGTAGATGAAATATTCAGATCAATAGTACGAAAGGAGATGTTAGAGAAAGGATGGGATGCAAAAAATTGAGTTTTCGTACAGCATCTGCTAATTCATGGAACTCTAGAATGTGTAAACAAAATATAGCTCAAGTGATGTACCAAAAAAGAAGAAGAAAAAGCAAAAACATGAGGTGTTAACTAATGCCTGTAAATTTCCATAATAGAATATAACAAAATAGATATTAATTGTGTTTCAATGTCATGTCAAATTTCTCATTTGGTTCAAGATTGATGATTATGAGATTGGGGTTTAAGATTAATGGTTGTGAGATTATGAGCAAGGATAAAGGAACCTTCCATGTTTAATAATATAATAATACCTAATTGTCATAAAAAAAAATAGGGTGTGAATTGTGGGAAAATCGAAATCTGATTTAGGTGTTTTTCGAATAATTGGGCCATTATGAAGAGTTCGTGCTAGGGAGTTAAATTGATTGGGGAAAAAATAAAGGAGAAAGAAAAACGGCATAACAAAACCTAAGATACAAAAATAGTGAGTGATCCATAGCGTTATGTTGTTCCTCCTCAAGTTTAATTACATATGAATGTATAGATCTCAACGTATTAAACAAACTGAATCATAAATCACCGACAATTGGTACCACATTCCATATCATGGGGTGAAGACATTCATTGCATTGATTAATATTGTTCACCTAAATCAGTCATCATTTTATCCTTCACCTATAACAGATCAAGACGGTTAGATGATATTTAATAATGAAGGAGTCTAGGTTTATGTCATCTATGTGATTAAATGCACAAAAAGGGTGTGTAGGTGGAAACGGATTACAAAAATACTTTAGCCGGCTGAAAAGTATTACAAAATCAACACCAATTCATATCATCTCATTTAATATACATAACATTAACAAAAAAAATTAAAAGGGAAATCTTCTCAATATTAAAGTATCATATGTAAATCTTAGCGACCCCTTACAAAAACTTATTCAAGAAACTCCACCATAAAAAAATAAATTCCAAGGAGTTGGATTAAACCAATACCTCCAGCACTTTGATGATCTGAACTGATTAGGTGCAACCAATTGTTCCTGTTCCTGGTAAAAATTAAAAATATTAAGACAATTAAACCAAGTAGTACAAAATAAATAGTCCCGGGTAAAGAGGTATCAATACTCAATATGAACGAATAGAAGCTTCATGCAAAATTTATTTTCATTTTGACTAAGCAATACAAAGTAGTTGCACAACTATCCGTACATAGCAATTACGAAAGCAATTTCACATAATAATTACACCATCAAAGCAAATGAGAGTGCGGGCAGAGATTCTACAAAATCGGGCATGCGGGTGGTGATTCAGTGCGAGTGCGGGTGCAACACCTACTTTGAATACTATGTAAACTAATAATGTTGAGTGATATCGAGGTTCATTAATGGTCTTGCAAATATAAATAACATTAAAATATTTGAAGCTAAACAGGGTGCCTTAACATTAAATTTTAATCAAATATTCCCCAATAGCTATGCCTTGATAAAAATGACATTTCTACTATTTTAAGACAAACTCAAGAGTGCGTTCATCACGTTGGTAATTGAGAGAAGAAAATCAATAATAAAAATGATTGTAGGCAGTTGCCTAGTAACATCAAAAAAGGTAAGAAACCAATGGTTTAAAAGAAACTAAATATTTTTTACACTATAATTAGCAAGTCAAAAAACTCAGTGGAGTATTGAACTACCAACATAGTGAAAAATACCATAAACAATGATAGCATGGGAAAATAATATCCCAACTAACCGAAACTTACATGTCAAGAATACTATCATGCTTAAAAAAATCCATTTAGCCTTTCTACAATGGTCAAGACATCTATAAAAATTAAAATGAAACTAAGATTGTCTTTATACTTGAAAAACAATATACATCTAAATATTCAAAAAAATATCAAATGATCCAACGTACTATATCATTTGTTAACTATAACAAAGAACTAAATTGTTCAAATAGTTTATATGAATAAGCATGACTTCCCAAGAATCCATTAGTTTTCTTAATGAATAAACCACTCTAACTAAACCATTTAGCAAATCTCAACTATTTATACCGAAATTAAAAACCAACAACCCCAAAAAGAGAGAAACAAAATCATACTGGAAAATGACCAAAATATTGCTGGATCTGTAAAATGTAAAGTCATATTAGTTGCTAGATCTGAAAAAAATGCTCAAAAATTAATATGAAAACCCTTAAAAACTCATAAATTCTCCCAATATAAATTTAAACCAAAATATTTAAAACTACAACACTAATTAATTAGTTGCAAACAATTAAAAAGAAAATATAGGGAGAGAGAACAAACAATATACCTGAAATCGTGGATTGGATCTGCAAATAAATGCACCGAGTTAGAAAGTGTAAAAAAACAAACTAACCATAAACAAAAATTCATTAAAGCATAATTAAAATGAAAGAAAAAATATTTCTTATCAATGGTGTCTTTCCATAGATCTGAAATAAAATTAGGGTTACTGCTACAAAACACAACCTAAGAATGTAAATAAGTAAATTAGAGATACAAATGACAATACCTGAGCTAATAAACCCAAAACTGACGAAATCCAAAGGAAAGAAACCCAAAATCGAACCTTGACATGGGAGGTGAGAGGTGAGCGGGTTTGTGAGAGTCTTCGCAAATGAAATCCGCAACTCTCACCCTAGAAGGAGGAGAGAGAACGACCAAATTTTTAGGTGAATGTTTTAATATTTTTTTCTTGTAAGTTACCAATTTAGCCCTTGTTTTGAATTGAAGTAAGAGAGGAAACTAATTAGTTGTCGGGATAAAGAGGGGGAAATTAAAAATAAAGGGGCAAAAGAGTAAATTGGAATAATCAATCTCAACCCTTCATTTTTTGCCTTACTGGCTCAATATGGACCACTAATTGTGTTATGATTTATGGAATAGTAACCAAAATTCTACTTTATATATATATATATATATATATATATATATATTGGTCAATAAATCTTAGTAATAATTCTAATGAGTTGAATTCAGGTTAATAACAAGGAGGATGGAATTCCGGTTCTAGTACTATTGAAAAGTTCACAACCTAGTTAGGGAGTTGACATCATATTGGAATGGTTATGATGTAATCTTAGTAGTTTATCTCAAACTATGGAAATATGAATGTTTGTTTGAGAACTGATATGGTAGTTCAACAGAGGATTGTGAATGGTACATCACATGAATGTATTAAATACCAACCCATGATATTTGAGTCTCAAGGTTGTCTTGGATATACTCGAGAAATCTCACACCATTTTCAAATGATGAATAGATTCTTAATCTCTAGAATAACGAGGATTGAAATGCTTATGTCATTGTTGCTTTAATTGTTATGCGTGAGATTAAATCTTATATTTAACCAAATGATCCTTACATATTGGGTAACAGTTATAGAAGTAGGTTTGAGATATTTTTTCAGAGGAATCCCCATCTGGAGATACCTTCAATTACGATACTCCCTTGATATACTTATAAGATTTATTTTCACTAGTAAACCTGATCAGTGGATTATTTATATTCTGGTGGAGTACAAAACTAAGTTAAGTTTGAGAATAAAGGAAGTGATTAGATGTTAGTTAAAGTCAATTAGCAGAAAAATGATTTGACCAAGCGGGAATCGAAATCTTAATGTGGGAAATCATATTATGTATTATTATCGACTTTTCAAATAAAACCTTGTAAGGACATTTTTGTCCATTGTCAATATGTATGTCGTACGCCATTACACCGTTGAAGAAATTCAAGATCGCATCTACATCAATGGATCCGAATATCAAAGCGTCTTCAACATCATAACCTCTGCGAGAATGAACTTGGTAAAGTTTTGTTTTTAAGTCCCTTAAAGTTTCATACTTAGTATTGGGAAACTTTTATAAAATGTTTTTATAAAAAATAAGAAGTAAATTTTTTCAAGGAAAATGAGGTTTTTAAAAAAGAATTTTTTTCTGATAAATCGGACCGATCCGCCTCTATACCGGACCTATCCTCTGTTCATCAGAACCAGTATACCCCGTATCGCGGGCAAACCGAAGAATCCACTTTAAAAAATGAACCGATCCGCCTCCAAGCTGGACCGATCCGGTCTTGATAAAATAGAGCAGTTCCGTGAGATTTTCTACCATCTCAAAGTTATATATATATATATATATATATATATATATATATATATATATATATATACCTATTTCGTTGGTGTATTTTCCAAGTCTTTGAGAAAACATTTCTAAGAGTTCAAACACAACAAGACTTCATTTTTTGATGTGCCAAACATATTTTTGATTCACACATAAAAATCCCAATTACTTTTGTGAATCTTTTGGAACCCTAGAACACAAGATTTGATGTTGTTCAACCTTTGTGGGGAGATCTTTGCAATCGAGGGTTGCGTGTCATTGTTGAGGGAGTCTCTACAAAGTGTTATGGTTGCGTGTCATTGAGGAGAGTTGTGGTTCTTCCTTTGTTGTTTGGACTGCGAGTCCTTGGAGGGTGCTGCGTGTATTCTCTTGCTGAGTTCAAGACTGCGTGTCTTTGTGGGTTGGCTGCGCGTTGATCCATTGCAGATTTCTCTATGTAATTGTAAGTTGTGATTTATTTATTCATAGTGAAATAAAGATTTTACCCCTGAAATCTGTGTCTCAGCATACTTACTGCGTTGTATGCTTTATCTTTGATGTGTTGATTTATATGCATGTTTCGGGGCTGTATTTATTTGATTTAAAAGTTGACTCTAATTAAATAAGGGTTACTTGGTAACTTGCGAATTTTAATTTAATCAATCATCACACAGTCGGACTTTTCAAATTGGTATCAACGTAGGTTACGCTAATTTATCACGTATTCCTATTTTCCGCAAAATCGTGTGATATAGATTTTTTCTGAAAAATCAGTTTTGTGAAAAAATCACATTTTTTCTTATGGAGCACTTATATAATCAGATGCCTGTTTTTGACGGGTCTAATTATGCCTACTGGAAAGCTCGTATGAAATCGATTTTAAAATCTATTGATGAGCGTGTTTGGTTGCTTTGCGAAAATGGTTGGACTCCTCCCACAGTCACCGTTAATAATGTCACCTATTTAAAACCCATGTCAGCCTGGACTGAAGATGATTATAAATTATCCAATTTTAATTCCCGTGGTTTGAGTGTTATTTCTGGTGCTGTTACTCCGGATGAGTTTTGCCGAATTATGACGTGCACCACGTCTAAAGAGGCTTCGGATGTTTTGAAACAGACACATGAGAGTACGAACGCTGTTAAAGAGTCTAAATTACAAAATTTGGCCACCCAATTTGAGACTATCACCATGTCTGAGTCTGAATGCTTTGATGATTTTTATGCACGTTTGTCGTACATTGTTAACAAATGTTTTAATTTGGGTGAGGTGATTGATAACACGCGTATCGTTAAAAAAAAATTGAGATTTCGCCCAAAACGTTTTATTCCTAAAGTCACTGTTCCGAACTCTTTGGGAAATTTGAAATCACTTAAGTTGGAAGAACTTGTAGGAGATCTTCAAACCTATGAGATTGACATGTTTCCAAAACCATTAAGGCTAAGGATAATGGCATTGCTTTAAATAATCATTTTAAGAAAAAGAATGAAAAAGTTTGATTTTAATGATATGGCCTTGTTTGCAAAGAATTTTAAAAAGTTTCTCAACATGAAGAAAAATAATTTTTCCAACAAAAATAGATTTTTTGAGAAAAATAAAAAGAAAGGAAAGGACAAAGAAAGCGATGAGAGGGAAAAAGAGAATGACTCTGATGAGGAGTGTGAGGAAGACTATGAGAATATGACTTGTTTTGAATGTGAGGGTAAGGGGCATAAGTCGTTCGAGTGTCCTACGTGGCTTATAAAGAAAAGAAAGAAAGTAGTCATGCCCGCCACACTTAGTGATAGTAGTGAAGGTGAGGGTAATGAGACTAGTGGTGAGAAGTTTGTAGCTTTTTGAGTCGTGTGAGCACACCCACTTTGTCTCACGTTGATAAAGGTCATGAGAGCACCAATGATGACTCGAGTGTTTTTAGTGGAGATGAGAGCGAGTTGGAGAGTGGAGATGAAAGTGATCTCCAAAAAGATTTTAGAGATTTGTACACCAAGACCTTGAAAACTAAGATATATAATCGTAATTTAGGTCGTCGGGTTTTAGATTTGGAGAGAGAGAAGGAGGTTTTGAGAAAGGAGAAGTGTTATTTGACCAACACGTTGTCTAGTCTGACGACACATGTATCCCAACTCGAGAGTGATCTCGAACATGCTAGGGAGGTCAAAGTCAATGTTATGAACGCACCTAAGAAGGTTGAAAAGGTGGTTCATAAGGGTAAAGGTGAGAAGTTAGGAATAAGTCATGACGGTGCTTCTACTTCCCAATTAGAACCCGAGACGGTTCCCACTTTATTATTTGATTCACATGAGTCTCACCCTAACCCACCTAGGCGTCCCATTCCTATTAGGAGAGTGCGTCCTAGAGTTTTTGAGAGAGGTGTTCCTAGTCCTATTTATGTTTGCTCACATTGCAACAGTAGAGGACACCTTAGGGAATTTTACTTTAAGTTGGGGTATGTGTCACGTTTTGATCCTACTCGTGTTTCTGGCACACATGCACCCACACATGATACTTTGCATTCTCCCGGAGACTACATGAGAGAGTTTTCACATTTAGGTGAGCAAGTTAAGTTTTTGGTCAAATCTTCACAAGAATTGATGGAGGTTTTTCATAAGTTGTCACCACCTTTGGAAAACCCCTCCACACCTACTGATTGAGGTTTGACTTGTTTACTAGCATAGGGTGATTTTCATGATTACGTTGTTGGCCTATTGCTAGTATGTATCATGTTTGTTTGTTTTATTTTTTTAAGAAAAATTTTGAAAAATACAAAAAGATTTTATTTTGATAAAATTTAGAGAAAATCCAAAAAGATTTTTGTATTTTGTTAGCACCGTTTATGGATGAACACTTAGGATGATCGAGTCACAACATCATTCCATTATTTTCATGTCACTATTTGATAGTGTTTTGAGACAATAGGTCAATTCATCCATGTGCTTTATAATGTTGGGAGTCATTAAGATGTAATTAAGTATTACTTCCTACATGCTTGACTCATGTTTTCTTGATTGCACACATGCATGGATTTTTTTGATAATTGTTCTTGTCTTATCACATGTTGGTTGGGTGTTTTCACTTCAATCCTGTCCTTAAAACGAACCAAGCGCGATAAATTTTGATAAGGAAATTGTGCATATAAAAATCATTTTGTGAGTTTGTGTGTTTTGTTTGAAAATGGGGAAGGGCTGTGAAAAGTTCATTTTGCCTTTGCGAATACTAAGCCACCGTTAAATTGAACCTAAAAAATGGAGGAATTTTATTATCCGGGGTCCAAATAGGTTAAAAGAGCCCAAAAAAATTGAAAGGCAATAAAAAGATATTCATGCAAAAAGGGTCCATTTAGGTTTTTGCACCAATTCTCCAAAGTTTGACAATTTAGTTTTTATACCTCTAAAAGAAAATATGCATGAGGGAGTTTGGTTGGAGAATTTAAAACGGGTTTGCACGTCCTTGAAATGCTTGAAAATTTGCTACATAGTTTTGGACGTTATTGAGGTGGAAATCACTTTGACTTTGATTTGTTGATTTGCATAAGACCATGTCATCTAAATTCGACAATCTTTTCACCAAAGTATTCTTTTGATGTTCATTCGTTAGGGGTACACATATGCATCGTGCACATATGATTGGTTGAGTTGATTTACCTATCGAATGTGTTCACACCCATTCATTCCATTTCCACGACTTAGTTGTTTGACTCTAAATCCATGGTGTGATTTTTGTAGCATATTTTTTTTTCAAATGTATCTTATTTTTGTATGAAAAATTGAAAAATCAAAAATAGTTTGTGCATTTGTTTTTTTAGCATCTCCTTGCAAGAGCACGTTTTCCTTATTGTTTGATACCTGGTTTGTGTACCGTGACACCCCGTTTTTGCTTATTTGATTCATTCTACTCATTTGTCTATTTGGGGACATCATAAAAATCCGGAGAAAGAATTATCATATAATGGTATCTATGTTTATCTCATTTCAAACTCGATATGTCACGTGGTATTTGCTTTGTCTCATTTGTGTAGGTACGAAGATTGAAGATCAATATGTTGCACACCCTGATGAGAAAAACTTTTGAGCATTGATGATTGTTGAAGATTGAAGATCAAACGATGAAGATTTAAACATTTGTATCTTTCCATCTTTAGGGTTCATGGGAGGGTAGATTTGTATAAGTCATTAGTTGATAATTCGGATATTTTTTATGTATGTACCGGCATAGACATAGGGGGAGATTGTAAGGACATTTTTGTCCATTGTCAATATGTATGTCGTACGACGTTACACCGTTAAAGAAATTCTAAATCGCATCTACATCAACGGATCCGAATATCAAAGCGTCTTCAACATCATAACCTCTGCGAGAATGAACTTGGTAAAGTTTTGTCTTTAAGTCCCTTAAAGTTTCATACTTAGTATTGGGAAAGTTTTATAAAATATAAGACGTAAATTTTTTCAAGCAAAATGAGGTTTTTAAAAAAGAAATTTTTTTTCGGGTAAACCGAATCGGTCCGCCCATTTTAAAAACGAAACGATCCACCTCCGGATCGATCCGCCTCTATACCGGACCGATCCGCTGTGCATTAGAACCAGTATACCCCGGATCACAGGAAAACCGAAGAAGCCACTTTCAAAAATGGACCGCTCCGAGGTCGAACCGATCCGCCTCCAAGCCGGACCGATCATGTCTTGATAAAATCGAGCAGTTCCGTGAGATTTTCTACCATCTCAAAGTTTTATATATATATATATATATATATATATATATATATATATATATACACCTATTTCGGTGGTGTATTTTCCAATTCTTTGAGAAAATGTTTCTAAGAGTTCAAACACAACAATACTTCATTTTTTTATGTGCCAAACATCTTTTTTATTCACACATAAAAATCCCAATTACTTTTGTGAATCTTTTGGAACCCTAGAACACAAGCTTTGCTATTGTTCAACCTTTGTGGGGAGTTCTTTACAACCGAGGGCTGCGTGTCATTGCTGAGGGAGTCTCTACAAAGTGTTATGGCTGCGTGTCATTGAGGAGAGCCGCGGTTCTTCCTTTGTTGTTTGGGCTGCGAGTCCTTGGAGGGTTTTGCGTGTATTCTCTTGTTGAGTTCAAGACTGCATATCTTTGTGGGTTGGCTGCGCATTGATCCATTGCAGATTTCTCTATGTAATTGTAAGTTGTGATTTATATATTCATAGTGAAATAAAGGTTTTACCCGAAAGGGGTTTTCCTGAAATCTGTGTCTCAGCATACTTACTGTGCTGCATGCTTTATCTTTGATGTGTTGATTTATATGCATGTTTAGGGGATGTATTTATTTGATTTAAAAGTTGACTCTAATTAAATAAGGGTTACTTGGTAACTTGCAAATTTTAATTTAATCAATTATCACACAGTCGCACTTTTCAAACCTCATTTTGTTTTAGTGATTTATGATATAATTAAAATCGAGTACAATTATAATTATTTAGTAAAATTAATATGTTTAAATAAATAAAGAAAATAAATTAAGGTAAAACTAATTTGGTATTTGCGAGTATTTATTTTGATAAAATCTAATTATTTGTCTTAAGGTCCCTAGTGTAGCCCATCTAGTCAAGTAGAGAGGCACATACTCTAAAACCCCCATTTTTGTCCGAGCCCACCTTTTGCACTTTTATATAAAGGTGTGGGAAGGAGTTTTCATTATTATTATTCATTAGGGTTTTTGAGGGGTGAGAGAAAACATTATTCACATTTTCGTGAAAAATCTAGAGAGAGATCATCATATCTCAATCATAATTAAGGGTTTTCATCTTAAAAGTTGTCCACCCACATATCTGACTTTGAGGAGGATCATAAATTAAAAGATTTGATCTTTTAGAAGATTTAAGAAATATTTTAGAGATCAAAAAGAAGGCATCCCTACATCATCAACAATAGCTTTTCTCCCATCGGATTGCAACCAGATCTGCAAAGATATTTTGTTCAAAACCCTAGGTTTGTTCCTCAAACATAGTTTTTGGTTTTACCTTTTTTATCTTTGATTAATCAGACATCCATGGATGAAATTTTTTACTCCATGTTGATTTATCCCCAACAATTGGTAATAGATCTTTTAGTTTAGATTAATCATCCATTAGAAATGTCCTTGTTGCCCCAATAAGAAAACCCTAGTTTTACATGTTTTGAAATAGTATATCTTTATGAGTGCTTCCAGACTAGCTAACATGGTTTTCTATAGATTCTTTGAATAAATCCCTTCCGTCATGGTCATGCATATTTTTTCTTTGTAAATGGATCCCATAATGGTTTATCCACAGTTTTTTTCTACTCCTAGATTCAATATAGATTTAATAATTTTGTTTTTATAATTACTTCAATATTGATGTATTTTGTGGCAATTGTGAGGGGAATGTAACATCCCGAGAGGTGCTACTAAAAATATCGATAAATTACAACTTTTTTTAACTCTAAAATGTCCTTTTACAAAATAATTTACAATAAACAAAGAGGTACATTAAAATTTTGAAAATAAATATATAGTGCCTCTAATGGCGATCCCAATTCTAATGATGACATAAATATCATCTCTCATCAAATCTAAAATACAAAATACAATGAGGGGTGAGTGGAAAACTCAGTAGCTCGTACGAATGCTCCAAGTGTAACTACACAGACTCGTGTGTGCGTGCATCATATACAAGAGTGTATGTAATATGAACACTCAAACTAAAATTCTAATAATATAATCATAAGCTAGGATCCCACAGTGGCACTACACAACCCAATACCCCATATCAAAATTCCTGCCTCACTTCCCACAGTATAGTATGGAATAACGTCCACTATCTTGCTACTTATTCTCAGAACAATCCGATGGCCCCTAAAAATAAATAGCATAACTCGGGTACATGACCCATCATAACCTGGAATTTCTACTATAAAATCTTGTCAGAGCCTAGTATTTGAATCTATACTAATACTATAAAATGCAATACAAGGAGTTATTTCTCTTCAACAATGAAGTTGTCCACATGGACATTTCTCTTAAACGGTAGCCTTGAGTCTTCACGTGAAAACTAAATGTTTACACTTAAAGAAATATTCAGCTCCCAGATAACCAACCCCTATCTGCCTTTGTCTCTTCCATTTCTTCAGCTTAGACCTTTTAGTTTCTCTAGGGTTTTAATAATTCAAACAGCTAACTCCATATACTTTCCAAGGGGTCTTAGTAAATCAATTGGGTTGTAGTTGTCAACGAAACCCATCACAACTCAAACGATACCTCTCTCTATATCTATCTCCTCAATTTATGCTACCCTCCATTAAAAAGCAAAACCAATTATTTGGATCAGGCTACCTTAGTTTCCAATAACGTAGGTGTGGCCATCCCCGATACTTGCCGCGCTGGGGCGGGCGCGCGAAGGGAGAGGATCCTTCGAGTCCGGCACAACCCTCTCGGGAGCGCTTCGACCGACGTCCTTTTGATATGAGGTGTAAAAATGTAGAGAGATTTAGAGTCGCTAATCTATTTTACTCAAAACAGACAAAAGAAAAAAGGGAAGCCATCCCTAAGGATGGAATCCAAAGACATACTGGTGCATGCGAAACCAAAATGATTCGAGAAGGGTTCGGAAGATTAGTTACGAAATGGGAAGGTGTTAGGCACCCATTCCGCCTTTTCGGTCTCTCATGGATATTTGCTATTTTCCTTTATATTTCCCCTGTGATATGTGTGCATGTGTGTATATATAATGGAGGTAGGAATACTCGACTTGTATCATGGAAAAGATAAAGCGAGTCATTCGTAGGAAGATATAAGAATAATATTAGAAAAATAAGATTTACGCGATTACCCCTACGTTGATCATTATAATGGAACGATAACGCATATGGAGCAATAAGTCACTAAGGGCAAGTATATATAATATAGGAATATTAGATTTAGAGAAAATACGAAGTAAAAGAAAAGGTGAGAGAGAGGACTCGAGTATCGGGTTTTACCCCGAGACGCCTACGTAGCCTATAAAGCCATCAAAGTCCACATAGTTCGCATACAAAACGAGGGGTGGGGTTTATCCCATAAATCCAAATGGGGGATATCTTATTTGTAAGTGTGTGTGTGTGTAGAAAAAGTTTTTTAGTTGTGAGAAAAGTGTGAGAAAAAGTATGAGAATCCCTATTTGGAATTTATGAGCAAACCCTCTTTTTCTTATTTTTTGGGTTTTTATCTATATGAAAATAAGAGATGTACAATAATACTAAATAAAAAAGTATATTAGGATGTGTGAGATGAGATAATAAAAGTGCTAAGTAATAAAACAAGTTATTGAGAGTTTAAGAGAATTTAAGAGAAAGTAGAGAAAGTTGGACCTTCTTAAAGATCTTAAGCTTGATCTTGAATGTTGGAGAGCAGAACTTGCACTTGGATGATGATGGAGAGTGAATAATTCACCAAGTTTGATGAAAAGGATGATGAAAAGTGGAAGTAAAAAAAGGATTTGGGGGTTGAAATCACGATGCCTTCGAGAGAGGTTTCTGGGATTCGTTGAGAGTAAATTTTATCGAATTTGGGCTCCCCTTGCAAATGAGGTGAAGGCCTCCTTTTATAGGCCCAGGTAACTACCTATCGGCATATACCTATTCCTGCCTATTGGCACCTACCGTTAGGCAGGGTCTAGAACCTGCCATTTGGCAGTGCGCTTCAGGCTTTTTTTGAAAATTGGCTGCCGAGGGCAAACCGTTGGTAAGAATCGTGGACGGGGCATACCATTGAAAATTTAATTTAGAGACCTTTGAAAGTCCTTTGGATCACTCCCGAGTTCAGGAGTTGACTTTGGGTTAAATATGGCTCGGAAGCATTTGTCGATCCATTGGACAGGGAATCGTTCAGACGCAAACGGATCATTCGTCCACACGATAAGTCCAAATCGTGCACGGGGTGGACCGTTGGAAAGGTTAGGAGATGTATTTCGACATTCCAAAGAGTTTGACCCGATTTGGGGAGTTGACTTTGGTCAATCGGGCCCTGGAAGCATTCGGTGACCTCTCGAAGTCGAACGGATCGTTCGTCCGCATGGTAAGTCGGAATCGCGCACGAGATGGACCGTTGGAAAGGGTATTCAGTGCCCTTCGAAGATTCATTTAGACTCGATTGAGCTAAAGAGTTGACTTAGGTCAAACAGATCCTGAGAGCGCCCGGTGGTCTCTGGGTCAAGCTTCGGACGCAAACGGATCGTTCGTCTGCATGGTAAGAAAGAATCGTGCACGGGAGGGACCATTGGAAAGAGTATTCATTTCCCTTTGAAGATTCATTCAATCTCGATCGAGATGAAGAGTTTGACTTTTTGGTCAAATTGAGCTGGGGAGTGCCCGATGGATTCTAGGTCAGTACTCAGGACATGACCTGGGTTTGTAGTGATGGAGGGAGGTACTAGGGACCTAAGGAGAGTTAGGGGGTAACAGAATGGGGTGTCTACAGAGCCCCTCGACGGGTGAGTTTGGAACAAATGATGACCGTCGAATAGACACCACATGATGATTTTGAGTGAGTATTACCGATTTGGAGGGTCGATGCCGATTCTGAGGACCTAAGGAGTGTGCTGGGGATGGAATGACGATCAAAGGTTTAGGTCAATTTGAGGACCTGAAGTGGTGTTGGGGGGGTGACCAATTCTGCGGGTCAAAGCTGAATCTGCGGTCCTAGGGTGAAGATCTAATAATCGAGGTTAATTATGACCTAAGAGTGGTGACGATCGAGGACCGGGGTCAATTCTGACCCAACTTAGTTGATGATCCAAGATCGAGATCAATTATGACCAAAAGAGTGGTGACGACCGAGGATCGGGGTTAATTCTGACCTAAAGAGTGGTGACTACCGTGGACCGGGGTCAATTCTGACCCAGCTCAGGTGATGATCCAAGACCGAGGTCAATTTTGACCTAAAGAGTGGTGACGACCGAGGACCGGGGTCAATTCTGACCCAACTCAGGTGGCAATCCAAGACCAAGGTCAGTTCTAACCTAAAGAGTGGTGACGATCGAGGACCGGGGTCAATTGTGACCCAACTCAGGTGACGATCCAAGACTGAGGTCAATTCTGACCTAAAGAGTGGTGACGACCGAGGACCGAAGTCAATTCTGACCCAACTCAGGTGACGATCCAAGATCGTGGTCAATTCTGACCTAAAGAGTGGTGACGATCGAGGACCGAAGTCAATTTTGACCCAACTCAGATGACGATCCAAGACCGAGGTCAATTCTGACCTAAAGGGTGGTGACGATCGAGGACCGGGGTCAATTTTGACCCAACTCAGGTGACGATCCAAGACCAAGGTCAATTCTGACCTAAAGAGTGGTGCGACAGAGGATCGGGGTCAATTCTGTCCCAACTAGGTGACGATCCAAGACCGAGGTCAATTCTGACCTAAAGAGTGGTGACGACCGAGGACCGGGGTCAATTCTGACCCAACTCAGGTGAGGATCCAAGACCGAGGTCAATTCTGACCTAAAGAGTGGTGACGACTGAGGATCGGGGTCAATTCTGACCTAACTCAAGTGAGGATCCAAGACCGAGGTCAATTCTGACCTAAAGGGTGGTGACGACCGAGGATCGGGGTCAATTCTGACCCAACTCAGGTGACGATCCAAGACCGAGGTCAATTCTGACCTAAAGAGTGGTGACGATCGAGGACCGGGGTCAATTTTGACCCAACTCAGGTGACGATCCAAGACCAAGGTCAATTCTGACCTAAAGAGTGGTGACGATCGAGGAACGGGGTCAATTCTGACCCAACTCAAGTGACGATCCAAGATCGAGGTCAATTCTAACCTAAAGAGTGGTGACAACCCAGGACCAGGGTCAATTCTGACCCAACTCAGGTGACGATCCAAGATCGAGGTCAATTCTGACCTAAAAAGTGGATGAAGATTGGATTTTGATTTTGTTGGGTAAAATGCTTTTATGATTTTGATTTCAGCTGGGGAGTTGATAGCTGGAGAAGCTTTTGTTTCATTAGGAGAACTTGTGGGGGGAACAACCTATTTTGGGTGCTGTAAGAGAATTCCGTTGGGTAAGTGATCAGGTGATCCTTAGAGATCCTCCGGAGCTTTGCCGGGAGGATTTTCACTTGGTTTTTGAGGATTTTGCTGGTAAAGAGGGGTTCCACTTAATGGAACGCGGAGTTTTCTTGGTGAAAAGGATTTAAATCCTTCCTGGGATTTTTAGGAATTTTCTGGGGATTTTTTGAGGCTTTCTGGTATTTTCTAGGAATTTCTGTACGAAATTTAATTGGGGTGCCGGTCGGCATAGTATGAAGGGTGCCATTCGGCAGTGGCACGGACTTTTGGGCTACCTTGGGAAGGAAAGGGGTTAGTGCCAATCGGTATGGTAGGGGGAGGTGCCGATCGGCATGGCGCTTGGCATCCTATATAAAGGGGGTGAATGCCTCCATTTTTTCACAGCTTCTTTTCTTTCTTTCTGTCTCTCTACGATTCTTCTGCAAATCGTTCTAGCATTCTGATCTTCAAGAAATGGCCGCTTTTGTGAGCATTGCAGTCCACCGGGAGTGGTTAACTGTTGATGACTGGGAGAATATGGAGTGGAGGGCTAGGGCGCCTCTTTCTTTGGGGAGTGAGAACTCCTTCGATGCGTTTGAGCTTGTTGCGGATGAGCGGACCTTGCTGCGGGAGCCATCGCATTATCGCTCTTCGAGAGTCAGTCCCGACGATTATGTAAGTAACCCGACCTTTGGCTTTCTTCTCTTTTTGGTGATTTTTCTTTCTTTCTTGACTTTTGATGAGACTTTTTCCTTTTTGCCAGTCTGATATTTCTTTGAAGAACATGCGTGCCCGTGGGACAACGGGGCTCAGGGATGTCTGGGATCATCTCCCACCTGTGGTGTGTTGGATGGTATCATCAACAGGGTTTGGGCGGTTGCCATCGGTGCTGGATGAGACACCTCGTTCGACAACGATCTTGTGCACTTTGGGAGAAAGGTGGTGGGATACTACCCACACCTTCCATTTCAGCTTCGGGGAGATGACTTTGACTCCCACAGACGTGCAGCAGCTGCTGGGGCTGGATTGTGATGGAGAGAAAATAGAGGTGGATCGCTCTTTACGGGTGAGACCGGAGGCTGTGCGTGCGGCATTTGGTGATGTAGGGAGGATAGTTTATAGGGATTCTATTCGTCTGTCCCTGCTGAAGGATGTTCTGCTGAGCAGGGTGATTGATGTGCAGGATGGTCTACAAGTGAGGAAGATGGCCCGATTATTCATTTTGCTGGTATTGTGAGGTTTCATGGTGGCGTCGAGCGATGACGTCCTTTATTTGTGGTTCTTGTCGTACCTGAGGATGTTTTCAAACATCCCCTTCTTTGATTGGGGGAGTCTGACTTTGGTGACCCTTTACTCTTCTCTGGATGCATTCAGCCAGTGCTACCAGCAGACTTTTATTGGGGCCTCGTACCTTCTTGAGGTATTCTTTAATTTGCGCATTTCTTTTCATGCATTCGCATTTTCCTTTCATACATCTCTTTTTAATTTCATGCATTCGCATTTTCCTTTCATGCGTCTATTTTTGTTTGTGAATTCAAACATGGTTCTATGAGGTGATTGGGTGCAACACCCCGCTGATTTCTTTGAAGGATGACACTATTGAGGACTTCTGTCAATTGTATCGATGGCATAAGTCCAATCGGCAGTCGAAGGGATCTCTCTCTCTGGAGGCGGTGAATCAGGAATTGAATGACCTGACCAGTGGTAGGGTAAGACTCTTTCCATTTCAATCTTGGTTTTTGCTCCTTCTGATCTTGTATTTATTTATGCCCGCTTGGATATTTTCAAGTGACCTTTTATCCTGGGGGACAACCATTCAGGATGCGGGGGCGACTGGGGTGAACGCGCGAATGAGGCGTTTGCTTATGCATGAGTTCGGCCATTCCTGGTATCTCGGGAAGATGGTGGTTCGTCATATTTCTGAGGAGGAGGTGGTGGTTCCACCTGCACAGCCTCTTACGTCTATGAGGCGGGAGCGACTGCTGTCGGAGGATGAGAAGATCGTGGTGATGATTGGCGAGTCCTACTTATTTAACACCGATACGGCTGCGCTGTATGATTATATGGACTTTGTGACGAGCTGGTTGATGGCACCCAACATATATGATGCCCTGCCTTTCCTTCCTGCGGGTTCGAGTCGGGCGGTGGGTTCTTCCCACAGCAGCGCTAGTCCATCGGCATCGGCGGCGACGGCGGCGACCTCAGAGGTTCCTTTTGTGAGGTTGCATACCCCTTCGTACAACATTCGGTGGACTGATGGAGGGATGGTGCCTATGTTTCACCATCCTTATGCGATGGATCCGGAGGAGTTGGGTTTGACAGAGGAGGTCCTTCGACCTACGGTATCTTTTTCTGTTCCTCTCTTTCTTTCTTTTCTGTTTTGGTCATTTCTACTTTGATACTGATCTGGCCTTTCCTTGCAGCAAGTCGGGTGTCGACCACTTGGCTAAGGGACATCAGAGACTGGATATCTTCTGCGACTGCCAATATTTAGGACGCGATTCCTGTTCCTTCTTTCTTGGTGCCATCTGCTTCGTCCGGAGAGGACTCGAGTTCGGGTAGTGGTGGTGCGTCGTCTCGCCATAGGGGGAAGAGAGCACGTCGCATGGGTGGAAGCTCTTGAGAGAGAGAGAGAGAGAGAGAGAGAGAGAGAAAGAATGTGGGTTCGGGCTGAGTCCCATTGTTTTTGCTTTTTCTTTTTATTTCCTGCAAAATTGATGTAACACATAATACAAATTGATGCAATGCAATGGAGTTTTTTTATTATATTTTATTTAATGATGAATGCATGCATATGCGCTTTTTACTCTGCTGCTGAGACAGTAAAAAGGAATATTTTTGGATTTTTTTTTTTGAAGATAAGTTTATGATTAAAAAGGGGGAAATTTTATAAGGAGAAAAAGGGATTTTGAGATTCTATTGAGAATGTCAATTTATTTTTATTGAGTTGTCTGATTTGACAAAAGAGGAAAAGAGGGAAATTTCTAAAAATGGGGGGTTGCCGATCGGCAAGCACCCTGACCTGACTATCGGCAGTTTAGTTCAGTCCCATCAATTCAAAGCTTTGATTGGTACCCTCTTCAGCCTTTGGTACCTTATGGGGTAGGATTCCCTCTAATTTCTGCAGGGATTGTGTCTCTTGTGAGGGTTCTTAAGTATAAAAAGGGGTAAGGGTGGGGTGTTTTCATCACACCTTTGCATTTTTACTTACTTGCCCACTATCTCTTAGCCTTGCAAAATGTCTCTCCCTGGTAGCATTGAGTTTGTCAACTACCTCAAAGCCTTGGAATCAATGTTATCTTATAATGTCGACTATGATGGTTTCAATATGCGTCGAGTCTCCTTGTGGCGCAATCGGCCTTTTGAGTGGAACATGCTGACAGCGGCGGTACAATTCTGGTACCCCAAAGACCATGTATTCCACTTTAGGTGGGATGAATTTTGTCCTACCTACGAGGAATTTTCTTCCATACTGGGTGTAAATCCTTGTGTTGCTGTGACTTTGCCTGAATTTTCTCGCTCTTCCAGGGATTTATTGGTCGGCCTTCTTCATATTTCGCCTTCGGTGGCTAGATCATTGGTTGCTAGAGGAATGATCTCCCTCCCGGCGGTGCTACAGTCCGTGCATTTGCGGGAAGTAGGTGATGCTGGCTATGTTGGAGCCGTTGTTTTGGGTCTGGTTTCCAAATTACTGCTGGTGGCTGGGGAGGTGCAAGTGGACCCACAACTTGCAGCCATTACCTCATGGATGTCATATCGTCACAATCTTGTGATGATAATACTGGCGGAGACCCTGAATGGCCTGGATGCCTGGAGAGAAGGCCGTTCTGACTTTTTGAGGGGTAGCTCTGTGATGCTGTTCATATGGTTATCAGAAAGATTTTGCTTGGCGACTCCTCCAGAGTATCCTTTGTCGGTCGTACCCAACTTATTTTCACTCTACTTCATCAGCCTTGGCCTCTCTGTTGAGAATTGGGAGCATTGGCTTGTGGAGCATGGGGCTCGTGGGCTGTATTGGTCAGTGCCTTGGTGGGGACAGTTGCAGCCTGTTCTGGAGCTAGGAGAGTATTCATATGTGCAGCTAGTTGGTCTTAGACATACCTCTTTTTTATTTCCCTTGGCGGCTTCTGCACCAATTTGACTGGGCATAGGTCGTGCCCCCTCGGACCTCAAATTTCTTTCCGATAGAAGATTTGACTGAGCGCCTACGTCTGTTGCTTGGGTCTCTGTGGGAAAATCGGCGTCCGTCGACCCGTCCTTCCCAATCTGTCGAAAAAGTTTGGCATGTCCCTGGGGATTATATGAAATGGTTTTGGAGGAGAGTAGTCAGCAAGATATTGGCAGTGGAGGCTGGACAAAGATGGTTTGTTTTATCTAACACCATGGAAGGGGGTGTTGTGGTCTTTTCTAAGATGGTTAAGGCTCATCGATCTATGGAATATTTATGGCACTCTATTTAGGAAGGGGAAACTTGGGGACATCCGGACGTAGATAATGTGGGCGCAGGCTCCTCTGGTGGCTGTGGGTAGGACTCCTAGGGAGTTTATTTGTGTAATAGATGTGGGGATTTTATTTGGCTTCTTATGGTAGTAAGGGGAAGGGAGTTATCCGTTCCTTTTTCTTATATAATCCGTGTTGTATTTTCTTATTAATGAAATAAACAAGTTTCTGATCATCCAGCTGTGCCTTTCGATGAATTTTGTAATTTTGAATTATCTAAACTGATCGCTAAGGCATACATAATCCTTTTGTTCAAGTATTCTTTAGAATGAACTGCCATTCTCGAAGGTAAGAAAATAAATGGTATTTTGTAAAAAAAAAGAAAGATCGCACTCATGTGAGGTGCATGAGTTGCCTACGTACCTTTGGGGTTTTTGAAAAAGTTTTTTATCCGTTTGAAAATAGTTTTTTTTTCTTTTTTTTTTGTAAAGGATCAGGCCCACGTAGTCCTGGGTAGAGGGAAATGAGAAAGTTTTTTTTTTAGAATAGAAGGGGGATGAGAAGAGTCGTAGCGCACTGAGATTTCGGACTAGGGGTAGAATTTCTTGAGATGGTCCAGATTGACTAGACGATCCATCTCTTCCCCATCTAGGTCAGTGATCATGGCGGCACCGTCGGATAAGATTTTCTTCACAATGTAGGGGCCGCTCCAATTGGGCTTGAATTTCCCTCTGGGGTCCTAGATGGGTTCTATTATCTCTTTGAGGGCTAAATCCCCCTCCCGAACACTGCAGTCCTTGACTCTCTTGTTGAATCATCGCGCTATTCGACGATGGTACCCCTGTATGTGGTAAAGAGATTTTAATCTTCTTTCATCTAGGAGGGCTAGCTCATCAAGACGGCTTTGGCACCAGTCTTCTTCACTAACTTTATTTTTTAGCATGACGCTTAACGAGGGTATTTCCAGCTCCACAGGCAGGACTGCTTCCATGTCGTAGACCAAGGAGTAAGGGGTATCCCCAGTAGAGGTTCGGATTTAGGTTCGATATCCCTAGAGGGTGTACAGGATCCGGTCGGAACAATCCCTATAACTTTCGATCATCTTGCTGATAATGGCTTTGAGGTTCTTGTTGGCGGCCTCAACTGCACCATTGGTCTGAGGTCGGTAGGGAGAATATTTGTGTCTCTGAATCCCGTAGTCATTGACTACTTCTATGACCTCTACTTCAAAATGCAACCCGTTATCTGACACCAGCTCGTGCGGGACCCCATATCGGCAGATGATATTCTTCTTGAGGAATTTGGCCACTTTCTTGGCATTCAACACTGTGTATGACTCATCTTTGACCCATTTGGTGAAGTAATCGATGGCGACTAGGATGAACTCATGACCGTTTGAAGCCTTTGGTGTAACCTTCCCTATGATGTCGACACTCTAAGTGGAGAATGGCCAGGGAGAGGTCATGTTGTATAATTCTCGTGAAGGCAAGTATTGAAGATTGGAGAACTATTGGCATTTGAGTCATCTTCGAACATAGGCGGTCCAATCCTGGGTCATGGTGGTCCAGTAGTAGCCCTATCGAATGATCTTCTTGGAGAGCATGTGACCATTCATGTGGGGTTCGCATTCCCCGCTGTGGATTTTTTGTATTATTTTCTCAATTTCGGGCCTTGCGATGTAGTGTAGATGAGTTCCATCGAAGTTCCTCTTGAGTAGATCTTTATAACAGATGATGTACTAGGCAACCAGTATTCGGAGGGTCATTCGGTCTTTCTTATTGGAACCCTTGGGATACCTACCATGTTTGAGGAGGCACCAGATATCACAGTACCAGCAATCGGCTAGTTTGGGATCTTCGGTGGAGACAAGCTCAATATGGTAGCAATGGGTCGGTTTGTCTTGCTTTTGAAATAGGAAGGGGGTCATTGTTATTCCCTCGGGCATGTCGACCATATAGGCCAAGGTAGCGAGAGCATCGACTAGGTTATTATTTGCTCGGGGTAAGTAGTGGAAGGTGATATCTCAAAATCGGGAGGCTAACTCTTCTAATTGGGCATGAAAAGGTTGGAGTTTTTCGTCCTTGACTTTCCACTATCTGAGCACTTGACCGATGATAACGGAAGAATCCCCGTAGACATCAAGGTATTGAATACCTTTCTTGAGAGTAACTTTGAGGCCCACTGTGCATGACTCATATTCCATTATGTTATTGGTGCAAGGGAAATCCAATTTAATGGCGATGGGAGTGTGGGAGTCATATGGGGCGATCAAAAGTATCCCAATGTCATATCCCTTTTTGTTGGTAGCACCGTCAAAGAACATTTTCCATCGAAGGCGGTCTTGACTGGTGCAGAGGATATTTTCATCTGGTAATTCGGAGATCTGGACATCTGCTTAGTCTATGGGATAATCGGCGAGGTAGTCAAAGATAGCTCTTCCTTTAATGGCCTTCTGGGTGACGTACACGATGTCGAACTTGGTTAGGAGCATCAACCACCGGGCCATTCGACTTGATAAGGAGGGTTCCTAAAGCAGGTATTTGATGGGGTCCATTTAGGATACTAGTTTGATGGGAAAGGCGAGCACGTAGTGTCGCAACTTTCGGGTGACCCAGACAAGTGTGACACATGCCTTCTCCAAGGAAGTGTAGTTGACCTCGTACCCGGCCAATTTGCGACTCGTGTAATAGATGACTCTTTCTTTATTGGAGTCCTCAAGGAATTGGGCTAGTAAAGCCCCAGCTGCAGTGTCGGTTATGGTTAGGTATAGGATCAAAGGGAGACCCAGCTATGGTGGCATGAGCACTGGAGGTTGGGTCATGTATTGTTTGATTCGATCAAAAGTTTCTTAGCAGGCCTCGTTCCAAACCTTGGTTGAATATTTTCGGAGGAGCTTGAAGATCGCTTCACAGATAGAGGTTAGCTGGCTGATGAACCGACCGATATATTGCAATTTCCCAAGAAAACCTTGGACTTCTTTATCTGTTCGGGGTGGTGGCATCTTAAGTATGGCCTTCAGCTTTGCAAGATCTGCTTTTATCCCCTTTTCGCTGACCATGAATCCCAAGAGTTTTCCCTTTGTAACGCCGAAGACACACTTATGTGGATTAAGTCGCATCTGATACCGTCACAGTCATTCGAAGAACTTTTGGAGAGCGGGAACATGACCTTCTATAGTTTTGGACTTGATAATCATATCATCCACATAAACCTCGAACTCCCCGTGAATCAGATCGTGTAGGATGGTTGTGGCAGCCCTTTGGTAGGTAGCCCCATCATTCTTGTGACCGAATGGCATAACGGTGTAGCAAAAGGCTCCCCATGGGGTGATGAATGCGGTTTTTTCTTGGTGGTCTGGGTGCATCTTGATTTGGTTGTATTCGAAAAAACCGTCGACAAATGACTTGAGAGCATGACTGGTTGTGTTGTCCACGATCATGTCGATATTAGATAACGGATAATCATCCTTTGGAGAATCTTTGTTTAAATCTCGATAGTCCACACACATTCGAACCTTACCTCCTGATTTCGGCACAGGTACAATGTTGGCTAGCTATGTGGGATATTCGATCACTCGAATGAAACCCACGTTCAATTGTTTGACCACCTCTTCTTTGACCTTGAGCGGCAATTCGGTGTGGAGTTTTCTCAATTTTTGTTTAATTGGCTTATGATCTGGGAGACTGGGGATCTCGTGCTGAGCTGTTTCAGGATCAATGCCGGGCATATCATCATAGGACCATAAGAAGACATCCACGAACTCCCTCAGCAATTCTTCGAGTTGAGCACGCTTATGCTCTTCAAGGGTGGCCCCTATCCTAATCTCGTGCAGTTGGCTATTAGAACCGAGATTAATAAAAACAGTCTCTTCTTTATTAACTTGAACGCGGTTATATTATTTATTATTAACCTTATTTAGATCAGTTAAGAATTGTTCGTTTGCAAAATCATCATCAAAAGTTCGATTAGAATCTAAACAATTTAAGGCACATCAAGATACTCAAAATCTTCGTTTATTTCATTGATAGGAAAGACAACATTGAGAACCTCATCAAAAGAGGTCTCGATTACATTTGAACAAGGATAGACAGTAGGAGAAGAAATAAGGTAAGCATTGGGGTTAGGGGGATTTCAAGAGGTAGAACTAGTGCAGCATGCCAGTTGAGGAGAGGTGTATCAGCAGCTTTAATCAGACGGGATGGGTCCATTGATGTAGTGCCTGAATAAACCATGCAGAGCGCCAGCCCCAATATCTGTAAGTTGAAGGAATATTAGGAATCACTTTCTTTAGTCTCTTCGGTATCTTTGATGAGCTGTTGTACGCGGTGTTAGAAATTTTTTGGCCCATGGGTAGCTATCTTTGAAAAAGATCTCCATTCCAGGATTCATCTTCTTGTATGTGTGGTCATACCATGGTTCTGGAAAGCCAAAAAAGGGGAATTCTTCGCCTTCTTTGATGAATCCTCCATTCAAGGATTCTCCTGAGATAGTTGGGATGTAGTCTAACCTTTTCTTTGGTCGAGACTGGTGGATCATTCTGAGCTCTTGTTCTGATGGTTGATACCCCAAGCCACAAGGAGGGAAATCTTTCTTCAGTTCGATGGGCTCGAGTATCCCTTATTGCCTTCGGCCTAGTCCCAGTCCGGGCATGAAGTGCATGTTTTTGAACATCTGAATCACATTAACATTTCCATGAGGGTCATAATCTGGATAAACCCTTTCTTTGAAACCGTCCCCTGACGGGAATAGGAGTGGCTCAACTCGGAATCCTGATAGGAGCATATCATTTTACCAGTGTTGTATCTCAAGGATTAGACTACTGGTGCTTGCACCCTCGATATTTTCGTCATCGCCCAAAATGGTGATGACTCCCACGTCGACTAAGAACTTCAATTTCTGATAGAGTGAGGAAGACACGCCCTTGATATTGTGGAGCGAGGGTCATCCGAGCAACAGATTGAAACAAGCTGGGATGTCTATGACTTGGAATTCGATGATAGGGTTTTAATGGACAACCCCTATTACATATTTTATGGAGACCATCACCTCCCGATGAGTATTATCATAGGCACGTACAGCGGTGGAGGTTGGAGCAAGGTCTCTTTCTTTCGGCCCAAACACTTGAAGGTTCTCAGTGGGCAGACATTCAAGGCGGATCCGTTATCGACAAGAGAGACTGACACGGCCTTACCCATGACTTTGACGGAGATGTTCAGTGCATGATTGTGATTCAGCCCAATTCTAGCGGTTTCTTCTTCAGAAAATGACAGCATTCGAGTAGAGGTCAAGGAACTGACCAGATTTACCACTTCTTATGGCGTGGTAGATGGAGGAACTATGGGTCCAATGAGCAGCTTGATTAATGCATGTCTGTGTAGCTGGGAAGACATGAAAAGTCCCCATAGAGTGATGTTAGCTTGAGTTTTCTTCAGTTGATCGAGGATCTTGCTCTACTCAATGGTCATCTCTGGCATAGGAAGGTTTTCAATGCCCTTCCCTTTGTCATTTGCTGGTAGTGAGCTTGGAACTTGGTAATGTATCCCTGATCTGGTCATGTGATTTACTGAAGAAGGGAAGAACATTGTCTCGTTTCCTCATCAATCTCAGGTTTTTCTGCCACCCTATTTATTTCTCCTAGGAGTTCTTCAAATGATATCATCCCACATATGTCGGCTACTGGGCCAGTTCTTCCTGAAGCTTATTTTTTACTCGAATCTTCGAATTCTCCCCCCATCCGGTGGTACCAATTCTGTCTTTCCATGTAAAGTCGATGCATTCCACAACTTAAACGATGTCTTCATACAAGTTCTCCCATTCTGTGGGGTTATGTGTGATTGAAGGGACCAAACGCCCTTGTAGCTTCAAAGTGTCAAGTAGCCCAGTGATAATGCAAATGTTGTTGGTTTCCCGAATAATTCTTCTATAGTCTGGACAACATCATCTAGGCTGACTTCGTCGGTTGGTACCACCCACTTGTCTGAATCTTGAGCCCACTTCCTAGAGTTTGGGCTAAAATTGCCCACACAGATGGTCATCGATTGTTGAACTTCTGGCAATCGATGACCATCTATGAGGGAAATTTCAGCTTGAACTCTAGGAGTTGGTTTAATACATCTGACAATTCCATACTTCCATTTTCAGAACGGGTACAGACAGCGATGCATGCTCTGTTAAGGAGTGACAATGCCTGATCAGCGAGGCTAGTAGGGCGTAGGATGAAGTATGGGCAAATTTGAAGAGGTTTAGGAGAGTATATGGGTGTGATTTGAGTTGAGGGATCAAAATCTGGGTTTTCTTCTAAGAAGAGGGCGTTGGCATGATTTGGAAGTGGATTGTGAGTAGTGTTTGGCTTAGGATTGGCTGGTGGGGCGATAGTACCCCGATCAATGAGATCTTAGATTATGTTCCGAAGGTGAAAGCATTGGTCGGTGGTATGGCCGGCAGTTTGGTAAAAGGTGCAATGAGCATCGGTCTTGAAATTTCTTGGGAGTGGATTTGGCAACAGACGTGGATCCAAGGGTTTGATGAGGTTTCGGCTTAATAGGGCTAGGTAAACTTTGGAGAGGGGAGCATGGAGCTCATTGTATTCCCTTCGGATGGGGGCAGGGCAGCTTTTTGGTGCCCATGATGTGGTTGGTTGAGAGATGTTATTGATGGTTGAAACTGTAGCACTGGCAGGCTTGTCATACTTTCTAGGGGTGAAATGTCCAGACACCTTCTTCGTTTCAACCTCTATTTTAATGAGGCTTTCCTCGATTTCCACTCCAGCCTCCCTGGAGCTCTGAAGTGGGGATAGTATTGTCCTCCCATCGTTGCTCGGATATGGGGCAAGAAGTTCTTCTTCACTATGTTGACCTGTTATTCCTCGGATGGCAGATTAGTCATGGTAGCTGCTTGCTCCCTCCACCGGGTTATGAATTTACTCACCGATTCCCTAGGATTATATTTGAGAATCTCTAAATCATGACGGGTGGGTAATACCTCGTATTTTTGGCGATATTTATTTTTTGGGATTAATTAATTAAATGAGAATTAATTGGGAATTAATCCGGATAAAATACTAGCGAGATGTGATTTGGTATTTGATTATATTGAGTATATATGATGTTATATGAATAATGAATTATGAAATTTTTCATGAGATTGATATACGGCAATTTGGACATTTTATTGGGACGCGTGAGACAGTCGCGTCAGGATATAATTATTTTGATTATAAAAGTGAATTTAAATTATATTAACCGTATGGTCGTTTTGAGTGCGCCAACGCATCCGGAAGGGTCGAGATAGTCAAAAAACACTAGCCGGGGGTTTAGTTTGGGTCCCGGAGTATTTTTAGGCCATACCGGCAACATAAAGGGTATTTTGGTAATTTTGTGTTTTTGGGAATTAAAAGTGACGAAAATTAAGAGTTTTTATCTGATTTCGAATTGACCCACTTAACCCATTAACAACCCATATTAACCTAGAAGGCTACGTAGGTTATTAGAATTAGGTTTTCTAATATTTCCCAAAGCAAACCCTAGCCACCATAGCCATTGGAGAAGAAAGCTTGGAGAGAGAGAGATAGAAGGGAATTCTGCAGAAAGAGAAAGAGAACTTCTTCAAATCGTCATCAAAATCAGAGATTAAATCAAGGCAAGTGGTTTAATTTACTTTTTTATGCAGTAAATGCTTCTTCCATGCTTAGACAATTCCATAATCATAATTAATTGAGAGATAATTAAAAACCCATAAAATTGGAGTTGTTAGTTTAATTTTGGAGATAGGTTTGCATGTAGAAATGTTATTGGAAGATCAAATTAAGAGAATTACTAATTTATGTGATACAAAAACGGATCTATTTCTGGGAATGGAAGATTTAAAATTTTAGGGTTTATGTTCTTGAGAATTTGGGGAAAAGTGATGAGACTTGATGATTTAATGATGTTGAGGATGAATTAATTCCTTAAAAAACGTTAGTATGTGATTTTAATATGTTTAGGATTGATTAGAGACCTTTAAACATTGTTGGTACGAATCTTGGTTGAGATTTGAGGTGTAGAAATTGGTGAAAAACGAGATAGGATTTCTGGGCTTGAATCTGGTCACTCGTTAGAAGACCTACCCAGGTCGTTCGAATGAGCTCGTTCGAACGAGCTTCTAACGAGTTGACAGTTTGGGGTTCTAACGAGAGGGATGTCATTCGATAATCTCGTTCGAACGAGATCTCAATAGATAGCCAGTTCGTTCGAACGAAATCTCGTTCGAACATCCTCGTTCGAACGAGACTTCTAACGAGCTGGCAGTTTAGGCCTTTTTGGCCTGTTTTGATTTTGGGAGTCCCGTAAACTTGTTCGATGATAGAGATAACATTCCTTTGATGATGGATTGGTATACTTGGGACATTTGGGATATAATGAGGAGTAAATTATATAATTGTGGGACGAATCAAATAGACATTTTGAGTCGAGACGTGAGTGCCTACTACGACGTGAGAATAAATTATGGCGTGTATGAATTATGAACCGGGATTATATAAATTGTATAAATTATAAGTTGGTACGAGAAGGCGATATGTACTACAATTAAACTACGGTGATTACTAAGATGCGCGTTTACTTAGTATTGATATATGATTTGTGTGTAGGACATACCTACCATACTTGCTATCACGGGAGGTTTGCGTTCGCTTAGGTCCCTCTAATCCTTGTGTTGCCCGGATTTAGACTGGTTACCTCGATGAACATAGGTCAGAGAAGGACTTATTGGGATGTTAATAAGTCTGCTGATCGTGGGAGCGCAGGTATGTGCGTGACCCATGTGATGTGACTGTGTTCGCCTCCATTATTTGTGATGTGTTATCTGAATGATTCCTGAGAGATTCGGAATGCGTGATCCTTATGGACGTGATGTACCGGGATGGATAGCATAGTATGTGTGCACCACAACTTAGTCTCGGGGTGCTTATATTGTATATTTATGTTGTGGAAAATATGCACTTAATAAACTGGGAACTTTCATATGGTATTGTGTGTATAACTATGGAATAACAAAAGGGATGATCTATAATGAGTTGTATTACTTTTACGTGAGAAACTGAATTTACGTTAAGCCCCTATTTAATTGGAGCGTTATAATGTTAATGAGAAACGAGTAATAAGGGTAAAACCTATGACAGTCTAGCTAGATATGATGTTACTTAGCTAGTGGGTTGTGTCATTTTAGATGGGTACTTACGTTAGGAGTGCACGGTTAGACGAGAGGTGAGAATTTCATGTGAGTGCACGTCCAAACATGTACTTTGCATTTAATGTTTTAAATGTTTTTAAAGAACTTGCAGGTTTTTAAAATATCTCCACATTCGGGCTCTGACCCGTTTGCTTTCAAATCTATTTTTCTTATAAAACCATTTTAGGTGCCCAGCCACAAGGACACCATGCATAGGATACTCATTCAGATGACGAGCTGTAGCTGTTTGTGGAAGTTACAGGGATTTGCTTTTAGACGCTTCTATCATTTGGATTCCATGTGCAGTATTCCTCAGTTTTAGGGCATGTTGCCCAGTTCCATTAGAGATACATTTCCATTTCAGTTTTTCAGACTTTGGCATGTATTGATTCAGTATTCAGTATTTAGTTGTTCATTTCAGTTGTGGAGTTTGTTGTGAGGAGTTTTCCTCCGGATTTATTTATATCATGTGATGGTTATTCTATTATTTCGTTATGGTTAATGGTGATATTATTCTTGCTTTAAATCTTGTACTGCATGTTAATCAGACATTAATTAAAATTTGGCAACTTACTTTTTAAATACTAGGTGGTTAGTAATAATAAAATGTTTTCGACAGTGATGCTATTAACTGAGCCAACTTGGCATTTTGATTTAATTTAATAAAGGAGTAGCTACCCGGTATTTAATTAGTCGGGGTGTCACAGGGTGACCTCAAGCTCTTCGTTGTATTTTTATTGTGACATAAATTCTCGAGCTACAGCCTCCACTCTACGGATTCTGGATTCCTCAAGCGATAAAAATGATCGGAGGGCACTATCCTTCAAAGTTTGCTGAAACAATTGGTCCATCACTTCTCCAGAAGTCCCTAGTAGAGACATGGAATGATGATAACTGCGAAGATGAACAATTGGGGGTCCACTCCCCCTGAATATCTTGATATTTAGCATCTGGAACTGCTCGGGTAACCTCGCTTTAGGATAAGGAGACATGTGGGTGTAGTCCATGTAATTCCCAGAGATCCTGACTTGGTCAAACTTCTTTGTAAGCATCTTGAGATCCTCTTTGACTTTATTCAACTCCTCCTCCTTTGGATCAGCGATCACAGGTAAGTTAGCCATAGGCTGGGCAATGTTGGGCATTGGGAGCTGGGCAGGTGGCGGCCCATTGGCAGGAGGGGCACGCGAAGCGTGATGATATTCCTTCGGAACCCAAATAGGCTCGGGTGGACCCATAGAACGAGGGAATAGGGACTCAGACTTTTGAGGAATTGGAACCTAGTTTCGTTGCATTTCTCGGACCTCAATATGGAGGTTGTCAATCTTGGACATGAGCTGAGCTAAGACTGTCGTCAGATCCGGCTGTATGACTAGTGCTTGATCTGTATTCACCATAGAAATTGGATGGATTCTGGACCCGAAAGAAGTATTAGAGTAACGGAAGAAACTCCGGGGTGATTTGACTGAAGACCAAAGCCAATAGGGAGCCAGACCAAAGGCTTGCAATCGACCTGAGAAGGCGTAGGATGAGATTTATTTTTGAGAAAAAAGGAAGAATTATTTTTGGATTTTTGATAAAGAAGGGAGAAATGTTTTTGGATTTTTGATAAAGAAGGGAAAAATGTTTTTGGATTTTTGATAAAGAAGGGGAAAATGTTTTTGGAGACGAAACTCAGCATGATTATTATGATTATTATGTTCTCACTTGTATTTAATTCTCCTAAATGCAATGTCGGACAGGACCCGAGCCTGGAAAAGTGGGGTTTTCAATATATACAAAGCAATGGTTTGGACTTGTAACCAGGCTCACGGAGAGGGTCCCGTTTTAAAAATGTGCAAAAATTGGGTGGCAGGCCGACTCGGAATTTTGGCAGCGTTTCGGGTTGAAACCGACAATCTAATGTGTGTGTCCTAGGTTTGACACCTATATGTGGGTATGCAGTTGGTTGGGTGAATCGGCATGGGTTCCCCCCTTGGTGTGACTTCCACGATATACCTCTTGCTTTTGTGGGCAATCGGTACATGTGGACAAGCCATTTGATATATCTGAGTGTACGTGAATTGTCTCACCATATACCTCGTGGAGATGGTACGTGTGAGAGAGGATTCGATATACTCGGTGTACGTAAATGAATTCCTTGCGAGATACCTCCCGTCATGACTTCGATCAAGCGGTACGATGCGGGGGAACTGTTCGATATACGTCGAAGGTACTTGGCCAATGGAAGGGGAGAGTCATATCGCTTAGGCTAACTGCGACCTGACGGACCATCGCCCATCACGAAGTGACACTCCAGTTACTGGGTAAAATTTGGTCAAATAACAATGCTCTTTGGTGATGTCGTGTGAATCATGTATGATTCTCTTATTAGTATCTTATGATGAGAATGCCTTTCTTGATTATTCCATACAGGGAGCAAAGTATAAGTACCCAAAAAAGGTACACCAAGTATGAATGGGTGATGCGTGCAACATGGGGATATATGTGATCCTAGGTGCACGTGGTGTGAAGTGTACATGGAGAACCTTCTACAAGTGTGTGAACATAAGCATAAGCATCGGATACACATGGAGAAGGGGAACATGCAGATATGGGGGGAAACATAAACAAATATAACATCCATGTAAATAGAGTCAAGCCCTCAAAACAAACACAAGTCCCCAACAGAGTCGCCACTGTGGCCATCCCCGATCCTCGCCGCACTGGGGCGGGAGCGGGAAGGGAGAGGATCCTTCGGGTCCCGTGCATCCCTCTCGGGAGCGCTTCGACTGGCGTCCTGTTGAGATGAGGTGTAAAAATGTAAAGATATTTAGGGTCGTCAGTCTATTTTACTCAAAACAGACAAAAGAAAAAAGGGAAGCCATCCTAAAGGATGGAATCCAAAGACATACTGGTGCATGCGAAACCAAAATGATTCGATAAGGATTTGGAGTCTTAGTTACGAAATGGGAAGGTGTTAGGCACCCATTCCGCCCTTTCGGTCTCTCATGGATATTTGCTATTTTCCTTTATATTTCCCCCCGTGATATGTGTGCATGTGTATATATATAATGGAGGTAGGAATACTCGACTTGTATCATGGAAAAGATAAAGCGAGTCATCCGTAGGAAGATATAAGAATAATGTAACACCCCGTATTTTTGTGCATTTAATATTTAATTAATTCGAGAATTTTAAATTACTTGTCTGTTGTAATTTTAATTGAATTAATTATGGCAATATATATATTTAAATATCAATTGGGGAGTGAATGGTTAATGTTTAGGGAAATTTATTTACTAAGTGAATAGTAATAATTTAATTACGTCATTTCGGGTATTAATGGCGGGGTATGCACTTATCCCAGCCGGGAGTCGGTATAGACTAAATTGCATGTGAGATAAGGATTTTTATAAATTAATTCGGATGCCAATTCTGAGTGTGCGATTGTATCCGGAAGGGTCGAGATAGTCAGAAAAGAGTACTCGAGGGTAGTAATTGGGTCTCGGGGCATTTTTGGGCATAGCGGGGCCCACACGGGATGATTTGGGTATTTTAATTAAGCCCATTAGGCTAAAAACGGGATGAAGAGATTTTAACCTAATTGGGAGATTAAGGAATGGCAGCCAACATAACTCTAAACCTAGGGTTTGAGAGGGGATTTGGGGAAAAGCAAATCAAGAGCAAATTGGAGATTATTGGAGCCAAGTTAAGGGACATCAACAACGGATCAGACCCTACGAGTGATTCCAGGCAAGTGGTTAACTATTTTTACTCCTAAATTGTGATATCCAATTCATATTTTAGTGATGTGTATACTAAAATTCGTTTTGGGGATAAACGGGTAAAAAAATGGGGTTTTTATTTATGGAACACTTGAATGAGATTCAAAGTAAGATTTAGATGGGTGATAGATCTCTGAGTATGTATGTATAATTTGAATGGGAAATCAAGAACAAAAAGGGGTGGAAATTGAATCTGAAATTTGAGATTTGTAAAATAGATAATTGAATTTTTATGGAGAAAAACCCATTTTGAAAAGTAGATACAAGTGGAGAAATTGATTATCTTAAGGTCCCTATGATGTGTGGGATATGGAATAACCATGTTTTTGTGGTGGGATGATGTAATTAAAGGTTTAGATTATGGGTCAAAAACCTTGAATTTCGTTAATGGTGGAAATCAGTGGGGAAGAAGATCTGTCACGAAGGGGTCAATCGATCGATCGGGGGGCATCGATCGATCGACCATGGGAAAATCTGGGCAGTTCGGCCAGTTGTGATATAAGGGGGAAATTAATTAATTAAATTAATTCCCATACATTAATTAGTGAGAAAAAAATTATGAAACACATATTCCTAGTGTAATTATGGGGAAAAGTAATTGGGACTAGGGGAAATTTATGTGGAGCACTTTATGGATGAATTTGATGAATGTTATTTTAAAATAGGGAGATACGGATTAAGTGAGTGAGTCCGGGTATATTGGCTAAGCGACGCCAAGGTAGTGAATTAAGTTTGGAGATAAACTAATTAATTTAGAGTCAGGATATAGACTCGGGAAATATTTAATTTTGGGCCAAGTGATCGAGTCCGGGTATGTTGGTGATTATAGGTAAATATAATTGGAAAATTTATGGAGATGCATGTGTGACACATTGTGGGCGAAAATGTGGGAATGAAATTATGAGAGGTAAAATGGACCAAGTGAGCGAGTCCGGGTATGTTGGTTAAGTGACACCAAAGTATTTAACTAATTATTGAGAGAGAGTAATTAATTTAATTAGAGTCGGATTATAGACTCGGGTAGGATTAAATTAATAAGTGTGATAATTAATTTAATTAGAGTTGGATTATAGACTCGGGTAGAATTAAATTAATAAGTGTGATAATTAATTTAATTAGAGTCAGATTGTAGACTCGGGTAGTATTAAATTAATAAGTGTGATAATTAATTTAATTAGAGTCGGATTGTAGACTCGGGTAGGATTAAATTAATAAGTGTGATAATTAATTTAATTAGAGTCGGATTGTAGACTCGGGTAGGATTAAATTAATAGGTGTGATAATTAATTTAATTAGAGTCGGATTGTAGACTCGGGGAGGTGTTAAAATAAAATGTGTGTTAGTTAATTTAATTAGAGTCGGGTGATAGACTCGGGAAGGGATTAAATTAATAAGGGTGTTAATTAATTTAATTGGAGTCGGAGCATAGACTCGGGGAAAGTATTATATAAATTGAAGTGTGAGTTAAATATATTAGAGTCGGACCATAGACTCGGGAAGACGAGAAATTATTAAGTGAGAAAATTAATTACGTTGAGTCGGGCCACAGACTCAGGAAATTGCAGGCAGTGTACGGGATATTAGTAAACGGTAAAGCCGGGGTTTATAATATATATATATATATATATATATACTAGGGTATGCCCGAGCCTGACGGCACGCTAATAATCGCAAAATGACGAAAATTTTCAAAATACGTAATTGCAAAAAGGCAAAAATTTCCTTACTCAACAAAACAAAATGTATTTTACAAAAAATAGTCATAATCTCGTTTATTTAAAAAATTGTCCACCTTGCTTGACAAATAACAAATAGTCCAACAACGTACAAATAATTTAAATTCATCAAATAAACTCACATATAACAATAAATATACAATATTCATCAATCAAATTCAGATTGTATCAAAGTATCAGTTTCATAAAAAAAAATTGGACATAATCTCCTTTGTTTATTGGACTATCCACCCGGCTTAAAGGGTAACAACCAAACCTAAAATATTCAAAAAGTCCAAATTTATCAAAGAAATACTTTAACGAAACAAACTTCTTTAAAAAAATCACACACACACACACACACACATATATATATATATATATATATATATATATATATATATATATATATATATATATATATATATATATATCAATTGAGAGTGTCCCACGTGTTCCACTGTAAGATTGTTCGTAGTTTTTAAATGCAACCTGATACAAAACAAAACAAAATAGTTAATCAATTGAAATAGCTAGTCAAAATGCAACATGCTAATATTATAGAGAGCTAGCTAAGCAATCGAATTTAAATAGATAAAAGTACCTAGCTTATGAAATAAACGCAGCCACTTTAAAGGCTGAAAAAAACTTGTAACAAAAAGAATACACAAACCACGTTCTCACTTGAATCATGATCAAACTCATGTTTTCACCGAAAATCAAGCTTGAATAGTTAGAAATGTAAAATTAAAATTAAAAATAACTAACATAAAAAAATATCAAACCAAAAGTAAATATGTGCAGATTAAAAAAAATGAATTCAAACCTGCAAAACAGATTTCAAAGTGATACATTTCCAGTTGCAGCTACCATAAGATTAAACCTGCAAAACACAAACGAAGAAGAAATAGCTCAAGAAACAGACACGAAACGGAGGGAGACTCAATATCACCCTACAAAAGGAAAAGGATAATTACATAGCTTTATTGTTTCCAAATTTCCTATTTTGTTAAGATAATACAACAATCAGTGTTTTAAGCTTTTTTAGCGGTGAGCTGAGTATGAGATGCAATACCAGGAACCCAATAGCCTGTCTTATATGCTTGAGCTCATCCCAAGCTGAACCTGCATGCCAAAATTTTCTTTCTTTCTTTAGTCAAGAAACAAAAGATGGCAAAGTGATAGAAAAAAACTTGATGCTTTTAGAAAGGGCCCCCTTTGGGGATGTTTTAAGCAACAACAACTGATGCTTAACATTATTACAACAAAATGTATGGTTCATGGAGTGTTTTTCATTAAAAATAGTTTAGGGGGACTAAAGTTAGGGAGACGGGGTTCCACTTTTACCCAAATTAATGAAAGACCCAATACTGAGTGTGCCAGAATTACATAAAGATTACGTCAGCTGTTGCCTTATAGCACCAATGTTCCAATTCAGCCAAACCTGCTTTCACATGTTCACCGTTACTAAATGAGCAGCATTCTCATCTAAGTAGAAGGCTGCAACCAGAAAGAGGTATAATCAGATGGCATAACATTAACCCACAAAAGAATTGAAATTATACACGCTTATGTAAGTGGTGCTAAGCCTGTTGAACAATTGTATGAACAATTTGCGAACTAAAAACGGGGGCACCTGGAAAAGAGAAATATTAACTAAACCTAAAAATATTTACCATAAGAAATATTATACTGAAAGACATTATAAATGACAGCAAACAATCGTGAGTTGGCTCATATCTCATATGAAAAGCACACTAACTAAACCTAAAAATCAAAATACAAAAATTCCTCTCTTTGCACATACACTGTCATGAGTTACTATCATAGGGGAATAATAAAACATTTTCAAATCATTGAACGCCATAATACGTACGTGTACACAAAATGTTTTAAAATCAATACTAAACCTAGCTTCTTGCTGCCGGAATCAGTATCCTCTTCCAATCGATATACAAAGTAGTGAAGTAATCATGCTAATTTCATGTCGATACATTGTGGGAATCTTCGAGTGGGGAATTTCAAGCACCTTTTGATCTGCCCATATTTTCACAAACTCATCCGCTATTTTTCTGTCGATTAGAATATCAACAATCCATTGCATATTAACCTAAAACGACCATCGATGAACACAGAGATTTCAGTTTCCAACCCCTTGGCCTGCAAACGAACACTAAAAATAGACATGTTTGTTTAAAACTTTTAAGTTTTAAAATTTTTGTTAGACTTGCTTCTCATGATTTATTTTTTCCAAGCAAAGACTTGGTTTAGCATTCGTTTTGCAAGGATATACCTACTTGTTTTTGGACTTGCTTCTTTTTTTTTTTTGCCTACAAAGACTTGGTCTCCATTTTTATGAGACCTTCTTCTATTACTTGTTTGCATACACCTGCTCACTTTTAAGCCTAAGAACTGCTCCTATTTTTCAGTTTGACCTACTTGCAAAAAGTAAGCCTACACTTGGTAGCAAAAACAAAGACATGCTTATTATGTTTTTTAAGACCTGGTCCTGGACCCCTATTGTAATGGGAAAAATGAGTTAGGATGTAAAGAAGAAAGCTAGTTCAATCTGTAGTGTCAACTTAAACAAAAAAAAACTAAAATCAATAGCAAGAAATCATTAAGGTTTTTTACCTTAATTATTTAATACGATAGCAAAAAAAAAGAGGAAAGGTGAAAACAGAATACCAACAATACCACTAAAAATGAAGAAAAATGAAAAGTAATACCACAGCAAACAGTTTACCTTAAATTAAAAAAAAAAATCCCTTTAGATCTAGGACATTTTTTGCTAACCCAACTCGAGGGGATGGTATTGTTGCTAACCCAACAAACATTTTTTGCTAACCCAATAGTTTACCACAACAAACATTGAAATGATATATGGTGTAAAATCGAAAAAACTAACAAATGAGAGAGAGAGAGAGAGAGATGTAATCAAAACACAAAAAATAATATTAATACAAAATTGTTTAGAACTAAGAGAATGGGAGAAATAAGAAAAACATTACAAAAAAAAAATTCCTTACCTCGATTTGGAAGGCACACAGAGCCCTGTGGAAGAACATACAAATTTTAAGACCCATTTCAGCTCCAACCAAACCCAGCTTCATAAATAACTACCCAACAAATCCAACACAGTACCTGTCCAAAATCGAAATCAAGTCATAATCCAAATCAAAATCAAAATCCAAACATATGAATACAAATTCCATAAATGAAACTTTACCTGAAGAAAAACCTCACAATCGCAACATAAATGAAACATGAAAAACTTGAGGAGAGAGAAACTTGCAAAACTTGAAATTTAATAGCAACTGCGATTTGGATATGTAATTAAAAGCAACTGCAATTTGGATATGTGATTTGGATTTTGAAAAGCAACTGCGATTTGGACCTAGCGGCGACGAAAGATGAATCTGTCGACTAAGGACCTGGCGGTGACGAAAGCGAAGGTGGAGAAAGGAAAAGGCCGCCAGACTCCAGATTGAGTCCATATGAGTTTCCACACACGCATCTATCCATCCACGGGTGAGTTTCCACACACGCTTGATCTTAGAAAGTTATGGAACGATGATGTTTAGATCAGTGTTTCGTTTGAGGATGAGACACCAGGTTGAGGTTGAGCTTTGTTCAGTGATTCTATGCAGTTTAGAAAGAGGGGTTCACATCTTGGTAGAAAAAGGTTTAGAAAGATATTTTCAAGATGAATTACCTCGAGCTTTGTACTCTATTTGTAAATGACCTCGAGCTTTGTGCGTGTAATTGACTAAAGAATTTACCAGGCTTCGTTGGACGAAAAAATGAAAGTTGGGCGTGATAATGAAATTGGGAGACACAATCTGGACCCTTTATTTTTAAGCTTGTAGAAAATACAATTATATCCTTATTTTTGAATTTTGAAGGGAAGGGGGAAAAATTAAAGTGTGTCAAAAAAGGGGGGAAATTAAAATTTTTAAGGATAAAATAGGTAGTGCAAAAAACATTGATCTCATGACATCATCAAATCAACTTGTGACATACATATCTTTGCTACTTTATTATATATATATATATATATATATATATATATACCTGTATATATTGTGTGTGATATTAAATTATAGGCAATGTACAGGATTTGGAGTACACGATAAAGCCGGGGTTATATTATATATATACGGTGCAGTGATAGTATATATACGTGTATATATTGTGTGTGATATTAAATATCAGTGACTAGATATTTATTCAAATTAATATACTCTAATGCTATCAAGGGAGGTTGCGCGTTGTGGGTGAATCCCCTAGCTTGAGGAGTAAGGCGAGTATATCCCCAGGTCATAGCGTCCGGTATATATGGGTGAGGGATTTATCTCACTTTCAGGGAAGGAATATGACCGCCTCCACTACGTTTATATTTTGGGCCAAGTTGGTAAGCGATTCCAACTTAGGGAACTAGGTTTTGTGAGCATACCTAGTGAGATAGCATTTTAGAGGGAATCATCCGGTGAGGGTATACTCGGAGGGATGGATATACGTATGTTATATGTGTGGATATTTTTGTAAAGGTATGTATATAATGGTATTCAATATTATATACGGGTAATAATACAGTGTGTGATGTATTTATTTTATATAACTTGTGACACGGTTATATGCTACTATTTAAGAGGAATTAATAAAGTTAATTGTGAGATAACTTATAATTCAAGAAATTATTATACTCGGGTTAGAGTAGTATGGCAAGGGAAGGTTATACCAGGACTAGTTGGACGGGGTAGTACAACTAGGTGGGGTTAAGGTAACCGGTAGGTGTGCACAATAGTGGAGGGGTGAGAATGTCCACAAGGGAGTTAGACAGTAACTTAAATATGAAGCGCATTCATGCATTTTAAATTACTGCAGTTAATTCACTTGCTAAATATTTTCAAAATGTTTTGGGTTCTAACCCTTGCTATAAAACTATTTTCAAAACCTTTTAGGTGTCCATCCACAGGGATGCCAGGATTGATATTCTATTCCAGGGACACGGAGCTGCGGCATATGTGGATGCTAGAAGGAGTTTGGATTATACGCATCATTCATTCATTCCTAGAGTAGGAATCTTGTATCAGTTTCAGTTTTATTTAGGGCTTGTCGCCCAGACTTCTCGAAATAATTTCCAGGTGTAATTTATTCAGGTGTTGAATATTTGTATTGGATTATTTCATTGGTGGACAGTTTTATTCGGCAAGTTGTGTAATTATGATTCTGTTTATTATCATTCAGTTGTGTGAATGATTTATATTTTAATTCCGCATGTACTATTTTGTTTAATCAAAAAGTTAAAATTTGCACCAGCTTTTGGAATACTAGGTGGTTAGTAAGTTTTAAAAAGTTTTTGACAGTGATGCTAAGAATGATCCAACTGGGATTCCTGTTTTAATTTGGTATAGGACTGATCACCCGGTATTTTATTAGGCTGGGTGTCACAAATAATATTAGAAAAATAAGATTTACGTGATTACCCCTACGTTGATCGTTACAATGGAACAATAACGCATATGGAGTAATACGTCACTAAGGGCAAGTATATAGAATATAGGAAGATTAGATTTAGAGAAAATGGTAAGTAAAAGAAAAGGTGAGAGAGAGGACTCGAGTCTCGAGTTTTACCCCGGGATGCCTACATAGCCTATAAAGGCATCAAAGTCCACGTAGTTGGCATACAGAACGAGGGGTGGGGTTTATCCCATAAATCCAAATGGGGGATATCTTATTTGTAATTGTGTGTGTGTAGAAAAAGTTTTTTAGTTGTGAGAAAAGTGTGAGAACAAGTATGAGAATCTCTATTTGGAATTTATGAGCAAACCCTCTTTTTCTTGTTTTTTGGGTTTTTATTTATATGAAAATAAGAGATGTTCAATAATACTAAATAAAAAAGTATATTAGGATGTGTGAGATGAGATAATAAAAGTGTTAAGTAATAAAACAAATTATTGAGAGTTTAAGAGAATTTAAGAGAAAGTAGAGAAAGTTGGACCTTCTTGAAGATCTTGAGCTTGATCTTGAATGTTGGATAGCAGACCTTGCACTTGGATGATGATGGAGAGTGAATAATTCACCAAGTTTGATGAAAAGGATGATGAAAAGTGGAAGTAAAAAAGGGATTTGGGGGTTAAAATCACGATGCCTTCGAGAGAGGTTTCTGGGATTCGTTGAGAGTAAATTTTATCAGATCTGGGATCCCTTTCAAATGAGGTGAAGGCCTCCTTTTATTGGCCCAGGTAACTACCTATCGGCATATACTTGTTCCTGCCGATAGGCAGGGTCTGGAACCTACCATTTGGTAGTGCGCTTCAGGCTTTTTCTGAAAATCGGTTCCCGAAGGCAAACCGTTGGTAAGAATTGTGCACGGGGCATACCGTTGAAAAGGTAATTCAAAGACCTTTGAAAGTCCTTTGGACCTCTCCCGGGTTCGGGAGTTGATTTTGGGTCAAATATGGCTCTAAAGCATTTGTCAGTCCATTGGACGGGGAATCGTTCGGACGCAAACGGATCGTTCGTTCACATGGTAAGTCCAAATCGCGCACGGGGTGAACCGTTGGAAAGGTTAGGAGATGTACTTATACATTACAAAGAGTTTGACCCAGTTTGGGGAGTTGACTTTGGTCAACTGGGCCCTGGAAGAGTTTGGTGACCTCTCGGAGTGGAACGGATCATTCATCCGCATGGTAAGTCGGAATCACGCACGGGATGGACCGTTGGAAAGGGTATTCAGTGACCTTCGAAGATTCATTCAGCCTCAGTTGAGATGAAGAGTTGACTTAGGTCAAACAGAGCCCAGGAGCGCCCGGTGGCCTCTTGGTCAAGTTTCGAACGCAAACGAATCGTTCGTTCGCATGGTAAGTCGGAATCACGTACGGGATGGACCATTGGAAAGGGTATTCAGTGATATTCAAAGATTCATTCAGTCTCGGTCGAGATGAAGAGGTTGACTTTTTGGTCAAACTTAGCCGAGGAGTGTCCGATGGCTTCTAGCTCAGTACTCGGGACATGACTTGGGTTTGTAGCAATGGAGGGAGGTACTAGGGACCTAAGGAGAGTTAGGGGTAACAGAATGGGATGTCTACAGTAGGCATTTCAAATGATGAGGTGCCGTTGATGCACAATGGTTTCATAAGGCGTTTCAAACCAATTCTTGAGCCTAACCCTCGCCAATTTCAGCAATGAAATGCTCAATATCATCATCAACGAAAACAGGATCTGTGAACTTGAATGCGAGTGTGGAGAGAGAAGAAATATCATATGCTCAAGAAGATCTAATATGGGGTCGAGGAAGATAGGTAAAACGATCAAAGCCTATGAGTTTGACCCCATTGGCATCGCAGGGTTGCCGATCAGGTTCCATTCAGGGCATGAGGTTAAACGATTTTTCATAAGCTATTTTGATTGTTAATAAGGTGGGTATGTTTATATATATATATATATATATATATATATATATATATATCAAGGTTATAAACAACTCGGGGCTTGATCGAGACGTGCAGGTCAAGCCTTAGAAGCCTAGGTAGGCCTTAGGCCTAAAAAGGCGTTTGGGCCTTCTTAATATATTTTAATATTTTTTAACCATAACAAGGCTATTAAAATACTAAAATTGTACATATCATAAAAATATGTCTGAATATATGCAAATTAAATTACTATTTGATTATTTTGGATCAGATAATGATCGGGTTTGTAAAAAAATTCTTTAAAGGGCGATATCATTTCACTAAAGCATTGTTGTCTTTAGAAAAAAATGCATCTTAAGGGTTTTACCAAGAATAAGGAATAAAAAACTTAAGGCGGGGCGTTTCTCCTAAGCCTCAAACCTAGGAGAGTTTTTTTAGAACAGTGATATATATATATATACTAGGGTATGCCTGTGCCTGAAGGCACGTGGATACTTTTAAAAAGTATAAAGTCGTGTCTTGGTGCGATGGAAAGTGCCGCCCTTCCCCAAGCTACGATTAGCTTCAAGTTCAAAACATGAGAGTTGCCTCTCAATATATACGGGTATGGTCATCTGATTGCACAGACATAAAAAAGTTTCAAAAATTTCACAATGGCGATTAGGTTTAAAAAATATGACACATGCGATAACATGATACGAATTGACACGAAGTTATAAGCTAATAAAATTTCAGATCATATCAACACAACCAAACAATAAATAATTTCAAATAGTATGACTAAAATAGTATTAGTTATACCAGTGCCTAAAGGATCTAAAATTATAAACTTAATATGGTAAGAAATAATTTTTATGTGTTTACTGTACTACATGCAAGTATTAAATAAAACTTGTATATTGTACTCACTTCAGTGTACTCGCTTTAGTGTACTCGTTTTAGTGTATTCAATAATGTAGTAACCACCACCTTTTTTTGCGGAAGGAAAAAAAATTCATAAAATTTTCTTAAATTATGACTTCATCGCATAAAAATGCGGGTAGCAAAAAGATGGAGGAAAGCCTTCTAGAGAAAAGAAAAAGATGCCAACTAAGACACCAAATCATACAACATAATGAGTTTTATTCGACTATGTAAGCCTAAGACATCGTATTTTTAAAAGGGATAAACATACACACACACTTTTGTACACGATTTCCATACACGGTGCATTAAAATGCTATACCTTGTTGTTGTAGGTCCCTCCAAGGCACATAGTACAACCCCTTACAGCCTTGTCTTATTAGGCGTGTATGGAAAACGTGTACGAAAGTGTGTCCGTGTAGTGATACTCTTTTAAAAGGGTTCACCGAAGGATGTAACTGCTGATAAACTCTGTCACCATCTCAGAAGCTCTGAAAAAGCCTCTACCCGTTATATAAATCAATATATAGGCATTGAGTTTTACAGATTTAATGGTCCACTCAATACACACCAGGAAAAATTAAGATGAATAGTAACAACCACATGATAATAACTGAACCTAGAACAAAGAATATAAAGAAAAATATTCAAAATAAACCGAACCATAACAGAATTAAATGAAAATAGAATAAATGCAAACACACTTGTTCTCCACTTCTTTATCACAATTCACTTGAGAAAATTAGCTTCATTTCATCAAACTAAAGACGATCTAAGTAGCGTCTTTACATACATGTAGAAAAGAATCACTCTGAAGAAAATATCTTCAAAACAATACCTGAATATAAAATAATGGGATAATTTTGATTTGTATGTACCTGATTAGACAATAATAAACTACATATTAAACGACTGAAAGTTGCTTGGAACAACATAATAGTAGCCGAACAGAAAAAGTTTAATGAACATAAAAAGTAGCCGACGATTTGGTAGCCGAATAGAAAATGAACTCTTTATTGTTAAAGTAGAACTAACTCCCTTGAAACCTTGGGTCATTGTATCAAAAGGGCAAGATCCTTGGTCATCTTCCCTATCTCCACCATCTCAGTGCACTCGTCCTTTAGCTTTTGAACAAAATTCAACTACTTTTCGTTATTATCAAGTTTGGCCTGATGTTTAGGCCTCGTGTCCATGCAAATGTGGAAGTAATAATGTTTGTACTGGTTTCTTATCCCTTGTGATACAGCCAAAAATGATGGGTTATTATCCCATGAGCAACCTCAGCTTCTAGTGTCTTCCTGTCAGAAGATAACAAAACAGATGCCATGAGGCCCAAAGAACCAAATTCTCGAGCGAGTAAATCATTTTGTACATCTCCATCATAGCTTTTGCATGCCCAAACATGTGAAGGAAGTTAGTACGTGAACACATCGTTTCCAATTGAATGACTAAAATCAGAACTATATAGAGTCCCTGCTAAAAATGCTAAAAGATGCGAGCTTATTATTCAACAGAGATCTAATGACATATATATTAGTTATTTATTCAAGTACAGAGGTAGGTTCTATAATGAGGTGGGTTCCAACTTAATAATGAAAAGTAGAACTCCACGGGAAAAAAACGTCAGCCAGTTGTTAAAGAATCCTTATATAATTAAGAGAGAAAATGGCAACAGCTTCTCTGGGTTCTTCAACTCTAATTCGGTCACCAACATGCCTATTTCACTACATAAATTACATGTGTTACTACAATGCATTTTTGTGCAAAAGTTGGTTCGGAGAGTAGTAGAGCTCTGTTTAATCTATAAAAAATGGCATCAGAAGACTTACATATAGCACTATAAAATTCATTATGAGATTGACGGCTGATCAGCCTTCAATGTGGCTCGAAACATAAAATATGTTGACAAAGCTTTTCTCGATGAAGAGAAAAGAGAGAATGTAATCACGGTTTTTAGATTCAAAAGTCAAAAGAGCACTGCCCATGGTAGTTTTTAAATACAAATAAAATGAAAAGATCTCAAAACCTTGATATACTGACTTTTGTTCAAAAATTAAGAGAACACTGCCCAAGGAACATAACTGATGATTTTTTGTCAAGGAGGAATAAAGGTTGCTTCTGAGCGCTTACAATTTGTGTGGCCCAATGTGAAATAAACAGATAAGAATCATAGTTGTTGCTCTAGCATCTAAGAAATAATTGACGAACATAGCTGTTATCTCTAACTTTCATAGTCGTTTACTTTCGTAGTTGTTTATGATTTGTTTGAACTACTGGAAATCTAAATACCCATGGAGGAGAAAGCCCAGGCTAAAGACTTGCACCCAAAACTTCTAGCAGGAATGTCTTTCTTTTCTTCACTTGGTGCCACTGATGGAGTAATATCCCTGTTCACTTTCGATAAACCCATCTTTGAAAGTCCTCTTGTTATTACAGGTTTGATTGGCTGCCAAACGAATAAATAATCCTATATGATCATGATCTTCAAGTCTCTGCAACAATATTAGAAACCCTGTGTAGAAATCAAAACTAAAAAAAATGAGTCGTTAGATTATAACTTGAAAATAATAATGAGGAGAACCGCCTCAATTAAGAATTAAAATATTTATTCATACGCGGTGTTGTAATTTCTGCAAAATGAGTTGTTAGATTATGGCTAAATCGTTGATTTGAATGTAACATAAGCGATGTTGTAATTTATGCAAAATTAAAAATAAACACTACTTGAGAGGCATGTTGAGTCTGCTAAAGAAATAAAGAAAGAAGAGTCTTAAGTCTGTCTTACTTTATTTCACAATCCGAAAGCATGTTGATACATGATCATGAGGATGTTATCAGAAATAATGCATATGCAATTGAGTAAAAATACCTGCAAGGACCTCCCATACATCCGACTCCTTCGAAGATTGAGCACGACCAACGCTATCTCTGTCCTGGTAAAATCATTTCCATATTGAACCCATATATCCATAGCATTACTAACAAAAAAACCTAGAACATCCATGATAGCCTTGAAAAATGCCAAAGGACCTCTTTTTCGTTGAGATCTTTTCCTACTAACATTTATCCCAGTATCGATAACACCAGCTCTTTTTGAGGTCCGTCCACATCCTCATCATTGGCCGCCACTCCAGAGAGTTCAGGTTCGAAAACTAATTTATTGTCATTTTCATCCTTCACATTGCCATCTTGAGCCACATCAACACCAGATGGTGTTTCCAGCTCAGAAAACATATTCTCCAAATCACCATTTTCTTCTCTGTAGTTGTTCATGCCAACCTGTGAAGAAAACGTACGTACCCCCATAAAGGATTCTGAATGATCATATGGGGTTCTATAAAATCTCTTAAAGAAGAGGGATTTATTAGATGTTACTCGCGGAGGCTCAACATGATCATTGTATGGACTTGGCATCATCTGGATTTCCCTTTCTTTTCATTTTCTTTAAAAGAAGTACACACTTTGGCCCAAAACGACATCATTTTGAACGAAATCCTTGCAAAATATTTTAGTCCCCACAGTTCACTTTAAGATGCTATCGAGATTAAGGTTTTGATCTCTTAATATCTGGCCTAAATATTGGACTGTAAGGGCCTGATCGGATGTGTTCCATGGTACGGGGCAGGAGGTCCATGATGACAACACGTGGGACAAACCTACTGCAACTAGATTCGTTGAAATAAACATTGAGGCACTCCAATATGATATATATATTGTATATAAAATATGTACATAAAAAATATAACTGTGTAAATTTGATAACGGTCTAATGTGAAAATTTCAATCAACATAACCAAATTGTTACGATATGATAGATTTAGGACCTTTAAAGTAAAATGTTTGACTGTGTACTGTGCAAATTTCAAATGTACTGAGCAAATTTCTAAAACTAAGAAATAACTTGTATTGTGCAAATTTCAAAACAATTCTCAAGTTCAACTGAAAAAGGAAACGAAATTGAAAACTATATACAAAATACAAAAATTATGAGCTGAAAATAAATTAAAACACATCACTGTATATGCATGGAATTAAAATCAATCAAAGATGAATAGATGTATATTAATATATTTCTTTATTCTAGGAGTAGTCATTATTGGAACATACTCGAGATTAACAAATGAGAAATGTAGCTATTAACCGAGTAGGAATGCATGTTCCCAACACGACTTACAAAAAGTGAATAACAGTCTGTAGTAGATGATGCATTCCATAATTTAGTTAATCTAAATGAAATGCAACCAAATCATAAACTCCAATGAAGTTATCATTTCAATTCATGTTTTAACAATTTCAACTTCATTATTTATGTAAAAATAAAGTTATCTTTTTAGTTAAACTCCAATGACGACAAAAAAAATTAAATTACACTTACTTCAACATAATCTTGATTATTGGCCTCATATTTCCACAATTAGTCGTTCGTAAGTTGCTACGCAATCTAACCCAAAAGGGGGGCCCATCTTCCTCTATTGGAAGCGAGTAATAGCCCCTCATTCATAGCTTCGTCACATCCATAGAGTATATCTGTATAGGAAGTGTAAAAGCTTAAAATTTATAGCCAAAACAAAATTTTCACATAACAAAAAATTAAAAAGAAATTCAAAATCAATGCCAAGTATATTTCTAACATCTCCAACCTAGTATAACTAATCACCGCAAAATAACCTCAAATCCCAATAAAGAGGATCATCAAATATCAATATAAGGACTAAAAATATAATAATAAACTTTTCTTTATAGCATAAGAACGAACAAATGGACAAATATATAGGACTGATAATGTTGCCAATTAAAGTTATGCTGAGATAATCATATAGCCTACAAAATGAATAAGTATTGTAAACAAAAATACCATTAGGCACCTAAATACACGTATACTCTTCATTGTGGCAAATGCAGTTATACATATGCCATTGATGATAATTGCATATATGCACCAAGCCATTACAAATATTGAACGCTCTATCATTAGATTTGGGTCTCCAAATTTGTTGATGGAACGTAAAAACAAATACGAAACGCTTTATCATGAGATTCGGTTAGCAAAACATACTATTTGATCGAAGAAGATTGCATAATTCCCTTGAAAGAGAAAAGATTCCCCATCTTATTGTTGTTAGGCATAACATGATACCAAATATAATGTGATCTAAAGCAGAGACAAATGTGACATATAACACTCAGTTAGTGTCCTCGTTGCGAGATAAAGTCATCCGTGACATCATCATCGTTGTTGTCAGTGTCACAAATGTGACATATAGCACTCAAACTTCTTCATTCCAATTGGAGCCCATCTGCAGTTACCCAATATCATAATAAACTCAACACTGAAACATAAACCTATATATATATATATATATATATATATATAATAAAGTAGGAAACTTATGTATGTCATAAGCATAAAAGATGATGTCATCAAGATAAATTTTGTTTACACTTTCTATTTTGCCCTTGAAATTTTTGAATTCCCCCTCTTTTCTTTCTCACTAAATTATTTCCCTCTATCACCTTAATTCAAACACAAGAGCATTTTATGTGACACCCCGACTAATTAAATATCGGGTAGCTACTCCTTTATTAAATTAATTCAAAATGCCAAGTTGGCTCAGTTAATAGCATCACTGTCGAAAACATTTTATTATTACTAACCACCTAGTATTTAAAAAGTAAGTTGTCAAATTTTAATTAAAGTCAGATTAACATGCAGTAAAAGATTTAAAGCAAGAGTAATATCACCATTCACCATAACGAAATACTAGAATAACCATCACATGATATAAATAAATCCGGAGGAAAAACTCTTCACAACAAATCCCACAACTGAAATAAGTACGAAATACTGAATACTGAATTAATACATGTCAAAGTCTGAAAAACTGTAATGGAAATGTCTCTAATAGAATTTGGGCAACATGCCCTACAACTGAGGAATACTGAACATGAAATCCAAATGATAGAAGCGTCTAAAAGCAAATCCCTGTAACTTCCACAAACAGCTACAGCTCGTCACCTGAATGAGAATCCTATGCATGGTGTCCTTGTGGCTGGGCACTTAAAATGGTTTTTCAAAAAAAATAGATTTGAAAGCAAACGGGTCAGAGCCCGAATGTGGAGATATTTTAAAAACTTGCAAGTGCTTTAAAAACATTTAAAACATTAAATGCAAAGTACATGTTAGGACGTGCACTCACATGAAATCCTCACCTCTCGTCTAACTGTGCACTCCTAACGTAAGTACCCATCTAAAATGACACAAACCACTAGCTAAGTGACATCATATCTAGCTAGACTGTCATAGGTTATACCCTTATTACTCGGTTCCCATTAACATTATAACGATCTCAATTAAATAGGGGGCTTAACGTAAATTCAGGTTCTTATATAAAAGTAATACAACTCGTTATAGATCATCCCTTTTTATGTTATTTCATAGTTATACACACAATACCATATGAAAGTTCTCATTTTACTAAGTGTATATTTTTCCACAACATAAATATACAATATAAGCACCCCGAGACTAAGTTGTGGTGCACACATACTCTGCTATCCATCCCGTTACATCACGTACATAAGGATCACATATTCTGAATCTCTCAGGAATAGTTCACAGATAACAACATCACAAATAATGGAGGCGAACACAGTCACATCAAATAGATCACGCACATACCTGCTCTCCCACGATCAGCAGACTTATTAACATCCCAATAAGTCCTTCTCTGACCTATGTTCATTGAGGTAACCAGTCTAAATCCGGGCAACACAAGGATTAGAGGGCCCTAAGCGAACGCAAACCTCCCGTGATAGCAAGTATGGTAGGTATGTCATACACACAAATCATATATCAATACTAAGTAAACACGCATCTTAGTAATCACCGTAGTTTAATTGTAGTACTTATCGCATTCTCGTACCAACTTAATATATATACAACTTATATAATCCCGGTCCATATTTATACGCGCCATAATTTATTCTCACGTCGAAGTAGGCACTCACGTCTCAGCTCATAATGTCTATTTGATTCGATCCACACTTATATAAGATTTTCTCCTCATAATAACCCAAATGTTCCAAATCTACCCATAAATCACCAAAGAAGTGTTATCTCTATCCTCGAACAAGTTTACGGGATTCCCAAAATCAAAACAGGCCAAAAAGGCCTAAACTGCCAGCTCGTTAGAAGTCTCGTTCGAACGAGGCTGTTCGAACGAGATTCAGTTCGTTCGAACGAACTGTACCTTCTAACGACATCTCGTTCGAACGAAGGTATCGAACGAAATTTCCCCTCGTTAGAAGCAACTGGTCAACTCGTTAGAAGCTCGTTCAAACGAGCTCGTTCGAACGACCTGGGAAGGCCTTCTAACGAACGACCAGTTTCGAGCCCAGAATTCCTGTATTCGTTTTTCACTAATTTTTACACCTCAAATCTCAACCAAAATTTGTCCCAACAATGTTTAAAGGTCTCTAATCAATCCTAAACATATTAAAGTCACATACTAACGTGTTTTAAGGAATTAATTCATCCTCAACATCATTAAATCATCAAGTCTCATCACTTTTCCCCAATATTCTCAAGAACATAAACCCTAGAATTTTAAATCTTCCATTCCTAGAAATAGATCCGTTTTTGTATCACATAAATTAGTAATTCTCTTAATTCGATCTTCCAATAACATTTCTACATGCAAACCTATCTCCAAAATTAAACTAACAACTCCAATTTTATGGGTTTTTATTTATCTCTCAGTTAATTATGATTATTGAATTGTCTAAGCATGGAAGAAGCATTTACTGCATAGAAATGTAAATTAAACCACTTGCCTTGATTCAATCTTTGATTTTGATGACGATTTGAAGAAGTTCTCTCTCTCTTTCTGCAGAATTCCCTTCTATCTCTCTCTCCAAGCTTTCTTCTCCAATGGCTATGGTGGCTAGGGTTTGCTTTGGAAAATTTTGGAAAACCTAATTCTAATAACCTACGTAGCCTTTTAGGTTAATATGGGCTGTTAATGGGTTTAGTGGGTCAAATCCACATCAGATATAATTTACTAATTTTCGTCACTTTTAATTCTCAAAAATGCAAAATTACCAAACAACCCCTATATGTTGCCGGTATGGCCTAAAAATACCCCAGGACCCAAACTAAACCCCCGGCTAGTGTTTTCTGACTATCTCAACCCTTTCGGACGCGTTGGCGCATTCAAAACGACCATACGGTTAATAGAATTTAATTTCACTTTTTAATTATCATAACTATATACCATGACGCGACTGTCACACGCGTCTCAACAAAATTCACAAATTGCCGTATTTCAATCTCACGACAAATTTCATAATTCAAAATTCATATATAATCATATATCCACATATAATCAAATACCAACTCGTATCTCGCTAGTATTTTTAATCCGGATTAATTTCCAATTAATACGCATTTAATTTAATTAATCCCATAAAATAAATATCACAAAAATACGGGGTATTACATACTTCCCCCCTAATAACTGAATTTTGTCCTGAAATTCGAAACTAGAAAGTACCTGGCAAGAACAACTCTGGATAACGTTCGCGCATCTCATCTTCGCGCTCTCATGTGGACTCCTCGACATTGTGATGTCGCCACTGAACACGCACTAACGGAACTATCTTTGACCGCAGTTTCCTCTCACTTCGGTCCAAAATAGCAATCGGCCCCTCCTCGTAGGAGCTATCAGGATGTAGATCAATATCCTCCAAAGCGATGTGAGAATGAGCAAAATCGTCTCTGAGATATTTCCTTAGCGAGGAAATATGAAACACAGTGTGAATCCGGTGTAAATGCTCCGGTAACCCGAGTCTATACGCAACTGTTCCAATCCGCTCAATAATAGGAAAAGGCCCCACATACCTCGGTGCCAACTTCCCCTTTTTCCCGAAACGCATAATCCCCTTCATAGGAGATACTCTGAGCAAAACCTGGTCCCCCACTTGGAACTCCCTGAAAGATCTCTTCGCATCAGCATAACTCTTCTGCCGGTCTTGAGCTACCCGAATGCGACTCCGAATCAACTCAATCCTTGTCGAAGTATCCTGAATCACTTCCGGCCCAAGTAGTTTGTTGTCCCCCACCTCCAACCAACATGATGGGGAACGACAAGGTCTACCGTACAACGCCTCAAACGGAGCCATGCCAATAGTGAACTGGTAGGAGTTATTATAAGCAAACTCTACCAGTAGAAGGTATTGCTCCCATCCACCTCCAAAGTCAATAATGCACATGCGTAGCATGTCCTCCAACATCTGATTTGTGCACTCGGTCTGCCCATCGGTCTGCGGATGATAAGCCGTACTCAACCGCAATTATTTACCCATGGCCTCCTGGAAACTCTCCCAAAATCGCGAAATAAATATCTTGTCTCTGTCAGACACGATATTTAGGGACACACCGTGAAGTCTCACAATCTCTGAAATGAAGAGCTGGGCATACTGTCCCGTAGTGTAGTCAGTCCTTACGGGTAAAAAGTGAGCGACTTTGGACAACATGTCCACAATTACCCAAACGGAGTCGTGACCCCTCTGCGACGTAGGCAACCCCGTGATAAAGTCCATGGATATGCTCTCCCACATCCACCTCGGAACCTCCAATGGCTGTAGAAGTCATGTCGGTCTCTGATGATCCACTTTTACTAGCTGACAAGTGGCGCATTTCGAAACAAACACATCGATATCTCTCTTCATACCGCTCCACCAATATTGGCGTCTCATGTCTTGGTACATTTTGTCCCCACCGGGATGTACCGCGAACCGTGAGCCGTGCGACTCTGCCATCACCTCGTGCCGCAATTCCTCCCCTTCCGGAACTACCAATCTCCCATTGAAGCGCAATCCCCCGTCTGAGCTAACGGTATAGGATTCGGCTCCCTCTGCTAGTAATCGAACTATCAGCTTCTGACAGAACGAGTCATCTGTTTGTGCCTTTACCACTCTCGTGACAATCTGCGGCGTAACAGTCATTATCGACATGAATGATCGGGCCACTGCATCCTGGTGTCCCAATTCTTTCCACTTTTCCTTCCACACCCCTGCCACTTCCTCTGCTGGCCTACGGCTCAATGCGTCTGCTACCACGTTAGCCTTCCCCGAGTGATATTGGATATCAAACTGATAGTCCTTCACAAACTCAAGCCACCTTCGCTGCCGCATATTCAACTCCTTCTGCGTGAATAGGTACTGGAGGGACTTGTGGTCCGTGAACAATCGAAACTTTTCCCCCAAAAGGTAATATCTCCATATTCGAAGGGCAAATACAATTGCCGCCAACTCCAAGTCATGAGTGGGGTAATTCTTCTCATGAGGCTTTAGCTTACAGGAAGCATAAGCTATGGCCTGACTCTCCTGCTGCAATACACCTCCAAGTCCTTGCAAAGACGCATCGGTGTATACTAGATACTCAACTCCCGGTCTCGGCAATGCTAACACAGGTGCTGAGGTCAACTTATACTTCAACTCATCGAATGCCAACTGAAAGGCATCACTCCAGATGAACGGCACACCTTTATGAGTTATATGTGTCAAAGGACCCGCTATCTTTGAAAATCCCCGAATGAACCTCCTGTAGTATCCTTCTAAGCCCAAGAAACTACGAATCTCAGTCGGTGTCGTGGGCTGTCCCCACTCCCTCACCGCGGATACCTTCCCCGGATCAACAGATATCCCCCGGTCAGAAATAATGTGTCCCAAAAACTGGACCTCCTTCAACCAAAACCCGCACTTCTCAAACTTTGCATACAGCTCGTTCTGACGCAACGTCTGCAAAACCTGCCTCAAATGCTCGGCGTGCTCCTCCTCTGTCTGGGAGTAAACCAGAATATCATCAATGAAGACAATGACAAACTGATCAAGGAACTCTATGAACACCCTATTCATCAGGTCCATAAACACTGCTGGAACGTTGGTAAAACCAAAAGGCATAACCCGAAACTCGTAAGAACCATATCTCGACAAGAACGCAGTCTTCGAGACATCCTCCTCCCTGATACGCAACTGATGGTATCCCAATCTCAAATCAATCATTGAGAAGAAAGAAGCTCCTCTCAACTGGTCGAATAAGTCATCGATTCGAGGCAACGGATACTTATTCCGTATCGTGACCTTATTCAATTCTCGGTAGTCCACACACAATCTTAGTGAACCATCTCTCTTCTTCACGAACAACACAGGGGCACCCCACGGTGAAGTACTCCTCCGTATAAACCCCTGACCCAACAACTGCTCAATCTGATCCCGTAACTCCCTCATCTCAGCTGGAGCCATACGGTACGGTGCGCGCGCTATGGGTCTCATATCTGGCAATAAGTCTATAACAAAGTCTATCTCTCGACTGGGGGGTAGGCCTGGTATCTCCTGAAACACATCAGAATACTCCCTGACAACTGGGATCGAATCTAAAGGAATCACAACCTCCTTAGAGGTATCCTCCTCTATGTAATACAGATGAGCGGTCGAACCTCCCTCTGGGCGAGGCATCGCCACTACAAACATCTCTTGCCCCGGAATGACAAAAACAATGCTCCCGCTGAAGCAATCAATCATGGCCCTATAAGCTACGAGTCAATCCATACCGATAATCACATCGTGCACATGCATATCTAATACCAACATGTCTGCAGGTAATACCAAACCACCAATCTCTACCCCCACTCCCCGGCATATAAAGAAAATAAGTGACCCACTCCCCAATGGTGAGTCTACACACGTCACTGTGCTCTCTGTCGTGGCTAACAACCCTAAGGCTTTCGCAAAATGTGTAGCTATAAAGCAATGTGTTACCCCCGTGTCAAACAAAACCCGACCCATAGTACCATGGATAGGAAACATACCCTCAATAGCGGGTGGTGCCTGCGGAGCTACTGCCTGGTGGACGTTATAGACACGTCCATACTGTAACTGTCCCTGCTGCACAGGAACTGCTGGAATGGCTGGAAGAGATGGCACCTGGGCTGGAGCTGGGAGGGCTGGTGGAAAAAGTGGCCTCTGTGGCTCATGTCGAGCACCCTGCTGCTGCTGCGGGGCCCTGCCCCTATCAGGACAGTCCTGGCGTTTATGGACAGTCTTGCCACAAACAAAATACTTCCCCGGAAAGTTCCCCCCTCTCGATCCCTGGTGGCCGTTACCATTCCTCCACTGGCCCTGCTGGCCCTGCTGAAACTGATGCTGACCATTCTGACCCTGCTGGTTCTGATGACCGTTCGGACCCTGATGGCCCTGCCGGAAACCTCCTTGTCCGTGCCTGAAGTTCCCTGACCTGAACCTCTTCTGATCCCCCTGCTGGGAACCCTGCTCACCCTGTCTCTGCCCCTGAACAGATTGTGCCCCACCGGCACCATGTCCTCTAGTCCTGCCCTGATGGCTAGACTCTCCCGATCTCTTGCCCTCAGCCATATGAAAGCGGTGATCCTGGCAGTGTAACAAAGAAGCGTTAACCACATCAGAATAAGTGGCCAACGAAAGGTTCCCTAACAGATGCTGACGGATCCTCCATGTCAACCCGTCGATGAATTTCAAAATCTTCTTTTCTGTCGGTATCTCATCCGGAACGATATTCAACAGATTCATGAACTCGGCCTCATACTCGGCCACGGTCTTACCCTCCTGCTTCAGACTCATCAATTTCCTCCTCATTTCCGTATGAACAGCGGACGGAAAGTACTTGCGGTCGAACCGCACCCAAAAGTCCTGAATAGTGAGAGTATCCCTCTCCTCCATGGTGGTAATAGACTCCCACCACTGCAGTGCAGATCCAACTAGCTTGAAAGTAGCTAGCACCTGCTTCTGAACATCCGTGCACTCATACATCCTCAAGTGCCTCTGTATATCCTTCCTCCACTAGCTCGAGACTACCACATCTGAGCTACCTGCAAACTCTGGCGGATGCGCTTTCTGAAAAGCGTCACGTACACTGTCGAAAACATTTTATTATTACTAACCACCTAGTATTTAACAAGTAAGTTGTCAAATTTTAATTAAAGTCAGATTAACATGCAGTAAAAGATTTAAAGAAAGAGTAATATCACCATTCACCATAACGAAATACTAGAATAACCATCACATGATATAAATAAATCCGGAGGAAAAACTCCTCACAAAAAATCCCACAACTGAAATAAGTACGAAATACTGAATACTGAATTAATACATGCCAAAGTCTGAAAAACTGAAATGGAAATGTCTCTAATAGAATTTGGGCAACATGCCCTACAACTGAGGAATACTGAACATGAAATCCAAATGATAGAAGCGTCTAAAAGCAAATCCCTGTAACTTCCACAAACAGCTACAGCTCGTCACCTGAATGAGAATCCTATGCATGGTGTCCTTGTGGCTGGGCACCTAAAATGGTTTTTCAAAAAAAATAGATTTGAAAGCAAACGGGTCAGAGCCCGAATGTGGAGATATTTTAAAAACTTGCAAGTGCTTTAAAAACATTTAAAACATTAAATGCAAAGTACATGTTAGGACGTGCACTCACATGAAATCCTCACCTCTCGTCTAACTGTGACTCCTAACGTAAGTACCCATATAAAATGACACAAACCACTAGCTAAGTGACATCATATCTAGCTAGAATGTCATAGGTTCTACCCTTATTATTCGGTTCCCATTAACATTATAATGATCTCAATTAAATAGGGGGCTTAACGTAAATTCAGGTTCTCATATAAAAGTAATACAACTCGTTATAGATCATCCCTTTTTATGTTATTCCATAGTTATACACACAATACCATATGAAAGTTCTCATTTTACTAAGTGTATATTTTTTCACAACATAAATATACAATATAAGCACCCCGAGACTAAGCTGTGGTGCACACATACTCTGCTATCCATCCCGGTACATCACGTACATAAGGATCACATATTCCGAATCTCTCAGGAATAGTTCACAGATAACAACATCACAAATAATGGAGGCGAACACAGTCACATCACATGGGTCACGAACATACCTGCACTCCCACGATCAGCAGACTTATTAACATCCCAATAAGTCCTTCTCTGACCTATGTTCATCGAGGTAACCAGTCTAAATCCGGGCAACACAAGGATTAGAGGGCCCTAAGCGAACGCAAACCTCCCGTGATAGCAAGTATGGTAGGTATGTCATACACACAAATCATATATCAATACTAAGTAAACACGCATCTTAGTAATCACCGTAGTTTAATTGTAGTACTTATCGCATTCTCGTACCAACTTAATATATATACAACTTATATAATCCCGGTCCATATTTATACGCGCCATAATTTATTCTCACGTCGTAGTAGGCACTCACGTCTCAGCTCATAATGTCTATTTGATTCGATCCACACTTATATAAGATTTTCTCCTCATAATAACCTAAATGTTCCAAATCTACCCATAAATCACCAAAGAAGTGTTATCTCTATCCTCGAACAAGTTTACGGGATTCCCAAATCAAAACAGGCCAAAAAGGCCTAAACTGCCAGCTCGTTAGAAGTCTCGTTCGAACGAGGCTGTTCGAACGAGATTCAGTTCGTTCGAACGAACTGTACCTTATAACGACATCTCGTTCGAACGAAGGTATCGAACGAAATTTCCCCTTGTTAGAAGCAACTGGTCAACTCGTTAGAAGCTCGTTGGAACGACCTGGGAAGGCCTTCTAACGAACGACCAGTTTCGAGCCCAGAATTCCTGTATTCGTTTTTCACTAATTTTTACACCTCAAATCTCAACCAAAATTCGTCCCAACAATGTTTAAAGGTCTCTAATCAATCCTAAACATATTAAAGTCACATACTAACGTGTTTTAAGGAATTAATTCATCCTCAACATCATTAAATCATCAAGTCTCATCACTTTTCCCCAATATTCTCAAGAACATAAACCCTAGAATTTTAAATCTTCCATTCCCAGAAATAGATCCGTTTTTGTATCACATAAATTAGTAATTCTCTTAATTCGATCTTCCAATAACATTTCTACATGCAAACCTATCTCGAAAATTAAACTAACAACTCCAATTTTATGGGTTTTTATTTATCTCTCAATTAATTATGATTATTGAATTGTCTAAGCATGGAAGAAGCATTTACTGCATAGAAATGTAAATTAAACCACTTGCCTTGATTCAATATCTGATTTTGATGACGATTTGAAGAAGTTCTCTCTCTCTTTCTGCAGAATTCCCTTCTATCTCTCTCTCCAAGCTTTCTTCTCCAATGGCTATGGTGGCTAGGGTTTGCTTTGGAAAATTTTGGAAAACCTAATTCTAATAACCTACGTAGCCTTTTAGGTTAATATGGGTTGTTAATGGGTTTAGTGGGTCAAATCCACATCAGATATAATTTACTAATTTTCGTCACTTTTAATTCTCAAAAATGCAAAATTACCAAACTACCCCTATATGTTGTCGGTATGGCCTAAAAATACCCCGGGACCCAAACTAAACCCCCGGCTAGTGTTTTCTGACTATCTCGACCCTTCTGGACGCGTTGGCGCATTCAAAACGACCATACGGTTAATAAAATTTAATTTCACTTTTTAATTATCATAATTATATACCATGACGCGACTGTCACACGCGTCTCAACAAAATTCACAAATTGTCGTATTTCAATCTCACGACAAATTTCATAATTCAAAATTCATATATAATCATATATGCACATATAATCAAATACCAACTCGTATCTCGCTAGTATTTTTAATCCGGATTAATTTCCAATTAATACGCATTTAATTTAATTAATCCCATAAAATAAATATCACAAAAATACGGGGTATTACATTTTAATAAAAGCACACACCAAAATGTACAACTTCTCACAACACAAACCCATACCCTCTTTTCACAAGGCCTCTCGGGCTCTCTCTCTTGCATTAATTTGAAGTACAAAGTTACAGAAATCACCATTTCTTATCCATGAAAAGTAGGAGAGAGAGATTCTACCTACAGGACAGCTCACACCCCTTTCCTTCATAATTTCAAAAACCACCACTACGACTAACAGTTCACGAACTTCAGTCGAACCAAACAGTTGAGATTTGTCATCTATAAAATCAAACTCCAAACGATTGAGGTATCCCTCATCTCTCTATTTGTATCCCTCATCTCTCTATATGTTTTCTAAAACCTCAGAAATTGAAATCACCACTACTGTTGAAACCTTGATTTCTTCTACTAAAACCTTGATATTCACTACGGTTGAAAACACCACTACGGCTGAGAAATTGAGAAGTAGAAAACAGAGAGAGATGAATTTCAAAAACCACCACTATGGCTGAGAATTCTTCTATAATTTCTCGCTCGCGCTCTCATGATTTGCAGGTTTATTTTCACTCTCATTTTATAAGCTTAGATTTGGGGGCTAGGGCTTTTTTCCAAGTTTTAAATTATCGATATGTTTTTGTAGATCTACCTACAATTTAATCATCTAACATATATGGTTTTTATATCTGTAGCTTATTCATCCCACCCATCTAATGTTTGATATTGAAGGTACTCTCTATCTAAGGTTTTTTTCTCTCTTATATCTCGCGTCATTGTTTTTTTTTGTTTACCAAAGTTTCAATATTCTACAGATTTTTTGATTTTTTTAGTATCTATTATTTTTATTGGTTGAAAAGAGGTTTTCCGGTTCAGTTCATTGGGTGTCTCTTTGGTTGGGTGGGCTTATAGGTTTAGACGATCTGGGTGTATGAATAGGGTGTAGAGTTTTGGTAAATGATGTATGGGACTTTCTCTTTCTCTCTGAACTGGTGTGGATTTCAAACACAGATGTTGGTTTGTAAACGTTATAGATACTGAGTTGTTCTGTAAAAGTTACAGGTGTGGATTTCAAACACAGATGTAGAGTCTGCGTATGGTTTTAGGAGAAATATTTTTTTGGGGTGAATGAAATTTCTATTAACTCGCGGTTAGGATTTCTGGTGAAAAATATCCCCCCGCCCGAGCCAAACGGGGCCTTAGGTGCCAATGATCTGTTATGGAACAGTCTATAAGTCAATAATGTACTTCTCTTTTGTCCATCTGTTGAATGTGTATAAAAACTGTTACAGTTTTTTTTTTTTTTTTTGGGAGGGGGGGAGGGTAATACATATCATGATTCATGAATCTTTCTTTTGAGGTAATATACTGGGTGGTTGACTCATTGATGAATGTTATATAAATCTACGAGGACCCTTACATTTAAAGAATAGGGATGCCATGTTTGTGTTAAGGATAAAAATGAACTACTAAATTTGGTCATATGGCACATGAGGGAAACAAAGACAAAATTCTGAACGACTTGAAATTACTAGGGTGTGTTTGATTGACAATTTTGAAAGCTTTCCAAAATTTTCAACTTTTGTTGTATGTTTGGATATGTGGGTGGATGGGTGGGTTAGGTGATGATGATATGATATCTGGGCTGTCTAACTGTATACTTTGTTAGCCAAAAGAAAAATTAAAAATGTAGAAGTTAATAGAAACTATACCCTCTTAATAATAAAAAAATCAACCAAGATTGCACCATGTACCTAACGAAAAGCACAGGGCCCTTAAAGGTACATTCGCAAATAATTTTCATCCACAAACATTGGTTTAATTACTAAAGTTTCAATTGGTTCATTTAAAAAGTACATGTTTTTTACTATTTAGTTTTTATGATAAGAATATAATTTAAATACAAATATTTAATTGAACTATTAACAACTAATATTTGCCTTTTATAATCACTCAATAACTGTTGTATTTGATTGTAACTCAAATGTTAATCTTACAACTTTTAGTATTTTACTAATTAGTGTAAATAATTCTAATTTTAATTATTCGTTCATTCATTCAGGTTTACTTTGATATTTTTGTTTCCCATTTTGCACTTAATTTTTGCAGGCCTGGTAACTTCACGATTTTGTATATATCTGTTATATCACGTTTTTATTTTTTTGTCTTTGGTAAGAACTTTGGTTGTACATGTCTATTTTTCTGCCTCTGGTGAGAATTGTGTTTTTACAGATCTATAAATACATGTATATTTGTATGAGTTTGAGTTTAGATCTGAGTTACATTTTCTCCCCACTATTACTATCGGCCACCGTGAATACGAAAGGTTTGTAGAGTTTGGTAAGATAACATACCTAGTATCATGTGTTTACGCTTTGTTTGTGGAGTTTGGTAAGATTGATGATATAAATGATTATACAGACCTTTTGTTCTTTTTTGTAATGTTTTCTCAATTACGTATTTTGAATTTTTTTACCATTTTGTGATTATTAGCGTGCCTTCAGGCACGGGTATATCCTAATATATATATATATATATATATATATATATATATATATATATATATATATATATATATATATATATATATATATATATATATATATAGAGAGAGAGAGAGAGAGAGAGAGAGAGAGAGAGAGAGAGATTTTAGTAGAAGTATCTAGTTTATATAGATGCATATATTACCTTCATTCCCTGAACTCTTTCATCGTTGGTAGCAACAGATGTAAAGTCCTTGTTAAGCTTGCGGGTCACGGGGAACGCTGAGGTGGACTTGAGGCTGGTGAATGGTACAATCACATAATTAATAATTAAAAATAAAACACAGTAATGACCTAAAATTCTAAGAATACATCAACATCATTAACCTGAGAATTGATCTGAGTATTAAAACAAAATGCATAACAAGTGTTTTCTTTCTTAAGTCACCGATATAGGTGGAGTTTATAGAAAAACCTTAACAAGTGTTTTCGTTGTTAAGTCACCGATATAGGTGGAGTTTATAGAAAAACCTTAACAAGTGTTTTCGTTGTTAAGTCACCGATATAGGTTGAGTTTTTGAAAAAAATCTTAACAAATGTTTTCGTTGATTAAGTCACCGATATAGGTGTAGTTTTTGGAAAAATCTTAACAAGTGTTTTCATTGTTAAGTCACCAATATCTTATAACAAAAAATCTTAACAAGTATTTTCGTTGTTAAGTCACCGATATTGGTGGAGGTTTTGGAAAAATCTTGACAAGTGTTTTCGTTGTTAAGTCACCAATATAGGTGGAGTTTATAAAAAAAATCTTAACAAGTGTTTTCGTTGTTAAGTCACCGATATAGGTGGAGTTTTTGGAAAAATCTTGACAAGTGTTTTCGTTGTTAAGTCACCGATATAGGTGGAGTTTTTGGAAAAATCTTGACAAGTGTTTTCGTTGTTAAGTCACCGATATAGGTGGAGGTTTTGGAAAAATCTTGACAAGTGTTTTCATTGTTAAGTCACCAATATAGGTGGAGGTTTTGGAAAAATCTTAATAAGTGTTTTCGTTGTTAAGTCACCAATATAGGTGGAGTTTTTGGAAAAATCTTAACAAGTGTTTTCGTTGTTAAGTCACCGATATAGGTGGAGTTTTTGAAAAAACCTTAACAAGTGTTTAAATTATTAAGTCACCCACATAGGTGAAGTTTGAGAAACTGAGAAGTACAGAGAAATGAGCAAGGTACCTCAGCAGTAGTAGGAGCGAGAATGGGAGTCACCACGGGGGCCATAATGGTAGGAACCGTTGGAGGCGGGCTCCTTGTCTCAGCAGCTTCAGCGGGGCCCTTAGTTGAAGAAGCTTCAACGATAGGTAAACTTCCCTCGCCAACATAAAGTACTAAAGCTAGCATGGGCAAATCATCGGAGGGAGACACTGAACCCTCAAGAGATGACCCAACGAGAGCAGTAGCATCGGTCGTGGCCTTGGAGGGCAAAAGGCCACTAAGGGCAAAGGGCGGAGAGAGACTTGGGGAAAGCTGCGAATGTAAAACCAAGTGTTAGACGCAAGGAGTAAACACAAAAGAATATGAGGTAGGAATGCATCTAACTTACCCCCATTATGGCACCAAAAAGAGTAACCGTAGTAAGGGGCCTAGTCAATACAGGTGGAAGGAGAATGTTGCCTATTAGTGATGCCACTTCCACCTAAAACGGCCCAACATGTTAGAGATGATAAACAAAACAAGGGAACAAATAAAAGATGTAAGACTTGGCAAGAAATTTACCTGCGGGGCACGCTCCTCGACCACAACAAGGGGCAGAGGGACCTCCTGATCCGAGGATAACTCAAAGGAGGCTGCAGTAGTTCCCTCAGGTTTGCCCAGGCATTTCGGGAGACTCAATGGTAGAAGCCTCCCTCGTAGCTTCTTTGGCCCATTGCGAAGATGAACGGCAAGAGTAGATCAGACTTATTAAGGGGGGACGGGGAAGACTAGTGTCTGCTGAAGAGACACCGCAACGCCCCCCCATGAAGAGGCCAACAGGGGGACTGGGGGGATAGGGCATTTCTTCTTCACCTCCCTGCACCAAAACATTTTCTTATTATGAAATGAGCAGATGCAACACACCTTAGGAGAAGGGGAATAAAACAAAATACAGAATGCACACATACCTCAGATTCAGATGGAGAACGAGAAGGTATAATTACTGGTGAAGGCAGCGAGGAAGCAGCGGTAGAGAGAACTGGTGATGGAGGTTTCTCAAGTGTTTGCCTCATCTGGGTCCTTGTACCCAGTGTTTTCTTCTTAGAGGTCGTGGAACCACCAGTTTCAGGCACCCTGTCCTTCTTCTCCTTTTTGCCGCTGGCTCCGTGGGATCAACCACAATCGTTGGAAACGCGCCCGGAGGAGGAACGACGATAGCGCGTCGTTGAAACTCAGCATGAATTCTGTCGACTTCAGCTTACACCGGCCTCCTCAGCTCTTCAGCCATCTCTGGAGACATAGGAGGGGGAACGGAGGCAATAGGGAATGCCTCCAAGGGAATTTGCGTTTGAACTTGGACCTTAAACTTCTTGGACTTAGATTTCTTGGCCTTCTTAGCAGGTGGCTCAGAAGGCCCTTCTCCCGTTGCAGCTTTGATCGAAGGTATAGTTCGTTTAGGAGCTGCAATGGACTTGGGTCTGGGCGTGGCAACAGGGATCATGGGGAAGTATGGAGAAAGTTCAGTGGGAGGTTCTTTGGGGGTCTGGCTTAGAGGGAACTCAACCCCAAGAACGGAATTTCCCTTCAACCCCAGCTTCATGGCAAAAAACGAAAGAACTGGAGGATACACGGGATCCCCCTCGATGAATTCAGCAATTTGGGCTAGTTATCTCGGCCAATACTTTATCGCAAACAGAGGGGTCACGTCCCCTTGCCTGGAGATACTGGGAATAGTGACTCGTCCAGCCAGTGTAGAACTCACTCCCCACGCGACAGTTGAGGAGAATAGAGAACATGCCTCGCCAAAGGACACCTTGGGGTTAGATAATTGAAACACAGGGCGAGGGGCCCTTAATCAAAGCCAAACTGACGGCAGCATCGGTTGGGATTGTAGTGCTCGTTGGTGTATACCCACTCGGTGTATGAGGACAGGTATCCTGGTGAAAATAGAAGCACAACGGCTAGTGAGGGGTCTTCAGTAATGAGGTCTACAGTGGTTGGTTGGACCACTCTTGCCCCATGTTTGAAAAAATCACAAGTATAAAGAAAAATATCCCTCTCATAGGGCCTCATTACAAAACTTGAAAAGTCATCGATAAAGGAGTTCAGATCCTTTCAGCTCTGCCTCTTGTGTAAACAAAGGAGCGAGGGGCAGGATTGTTTCCCCCGAGGGAGGACAGTTAGTCTTGGCTACTACGGTCGAGAAGCGCACATAGAGGAAGCCCGTTAGGAGGACGCAGTTGGCAAAATTGGCTAGGTTGTAACGACCCAGAGATCGTTCCATGTTAAAAAGGGCTCTATCAATCCATGTGTAGAGGGATCCCAAGGCGATTGCAGCCAGAGGGAGCTTGATACCCCGGGCCAAACAAAGGAAAATGTTGATGAGATCCCTTCGAGGCTGGTTGTTGGGTTTTCCCGTTAAAAAGAAGCAAGAAAGAATGAGAAGGATATAGGCAGGAAGCGCTAGCGATGTACCTTGTCCATGGGCAGCCTCAGAGGAACTACCTTCAGAAGGATCCTTAAATAAATAGTTGATAAGAGGATTGAAGGTAGCTTTGTTTGAAGTACCGATGCACCTTCGTCATATAAGGTCCAACTCTAAACGGTCAGTAGTCTCTTATGCATCCAGGGCTTCATCGGAGTAGGGCTCATGCCATGTTGCCTCAAGGCCTAGGAGCACGCACACGTCCTCCAATGTTATTGTAAATTCACCCCATGCAGCGATGAATGTATGAGTGGTAACGTTCTAGCGAGATGCCGGAACAGGGAGGGCAACATTATTTTTGGAAAGGGTGAACTCACTAAACCACTTGACCCGATGAAGCCCAATCTTAGTGAGGGTATCCGCATGGGAACTCTGCATATAGGAGTGCCAAGCAGCAAAATGAGTAGGAGAGCCCCCAGGACTTTCAAAGTCGATATGTGTAAGGACATTTTTGTCCATTAACAATTTATATGTCGTACGCCGTTACACCGTTGAAGAAATTCAAGTTTCATACATTCATCAACGGATCCGAATATCAGAAGAAGAAGAGGAATCAAAGTCTGACAACCGGACCGGTCCGCCTGCAATAAAAGAACCGATCCGGTCAACCGGACCAGTCCGCCTCAGACCGGATCGATCCGATTGCTGCAGATCCAGTATACCCCGGACCGCAAGCAAACCGATGAAGAAGAAATAAAAGAACCGATCCGATCACAACCGGACCGATCCGCCTCAGAATAAAAGAACCGATCCGGTCAATCGGACCGATCCGCCTCAGATCCGGACCGGTCCGCCTGGGATAATCTTAAACAGATCGTGTTCAGATGGTGGTCAGATTTTTATGGTTCAAGTCCTCTTATTTAATCCCATTACGGGAAGTGGTTTTCTAAGACTTATTCACACGATTTCCAGAGTAAAGAAAGCCCTAAGTCTTCACCTATTGAGCATCTAGACTCTAGGTTTTTTATTCACACAATTGCCAATCATTTGTGAATCTTTTTGGTAACCCAAGAACGCAGTTTTGCTGTTCAAACCCTTGTGGAGAAGCCGTTCTCTTCTTCATTGCAGCCCTCCTAGAAAGGGATATTTCCAGCCGCCGACTACAGAATCCGATACCTGAGGGTAATTCTTAGTCACTTGTATTTTCATTGTAATCCGAAATTGTATAGCTACAATATTATAATGAAAATAAATGGCTTTGCCCCTTTGGGGGATTTTTCCTCAATAGCATGTGTTTGAATGTTCTTTGCTTAGATTATCATCTTATTCAATCACATATTGTTGCATGTTTAGGGTTTGTTTGGGTTAAAAGGGTTTAATATATAATTTGTTCATTTGAACGCAAGCACATACGTTCTCAAATTGGTATCAGAGCAGGTTACGCTAATCTATCGCGTATTCCTATTTTTCGCAAAATTTTTCTAAGATATCAATTTTCTAAAAAAATTGATTTTTGAAAAAGTGCGTGTTCAAATGGAGAAGTTATATAATAAAATGCCTGTTTTTGACGGGACAAATTATGCTTATTGGAAAGCCCGAATGAGGTCGGCTTTAAAAGCCATAGATGAAAGGGTTTGGATTTTAGTTGAAAGAGGGTGGACTCCTCCCTCCGTGACTGTTGATAATGTGACCAACTTGAAACCTGACACTTCTTGGACTGATGAAGAATTTAAATGGTCATCTTTTAATTCTAAGGGTCTAAGTGCTATTTCTGGGTCTGTCACACCTGATGAGTTCAAACGCATAGCATGGGATGTTTTACAACTCACCCATGAAGGAACTAATGCTGTGAAAGAATCTAAGTTGCAAAATTTGACAACTCAATTTGAAACCATCACCATGCATGAATCTGAATGCTTTGATGAATTTTATGCTAGACTTTCTGACATTGTGAATACTAGCTTTAATCTTGGTGAACATATTCATAATGCGAGAGTTGTTAAAAAGATTCTTTGTTCTTTACCTAAGCGTTTTATCCCTAAAGTCACTGTGCTAAATTCTATGGGTGATTTAAATACGCTAAAATTGGAAGAACTTGTAGGAGATTTGCAAACTTATGAAATTGATATGTTCCCTAAAACTGATAAATCTAAAGATAAGGGAATTGCACTTAAAGCCCAAGAGAGAAGGAGTGAGGGGTCGGCTAGAAAAAGGGTAGAGTCGTCTAGAAAGAGAGAGACTGACACGTCAGATTCTGAGTGTGATTTTGAACTAGATGATTTGGCTCTTTTTTTTAAAAAATTTCAAAAGGATTCTCAAATTTAAGAAAAATGGCAATTTTAAAGATAAAAAGAAATTTGAGAAAAATAAGTTTGAAAAGAAAAATGAAAAAGACTCCAAAAATCCTCCTGAGAAAGAAAGTGAGAGATGTTTTGAGTGCGATGGTAGGGGTCATAGAGCCTTTGAGTGTGCCAATCGTCTGAATAGAGAGAAAGGGAAAGTTGTCCTTAATGCTACCCTTAGTGACGACAGTGAGGTCGAGACGGTGGATTTAGGAGATGAGTCACCGCATGAGTGCAACTTCACCGCATTCATGGCCAGTCAAGTGAGCACTCCTAGTTCTCTTCACGACGATGAAGATGATGCTTCACAGGGACACCTCGACAGTGAGATCGATGTAAGTGAGGAGGAGGATGACTCAAGTGAGAGCGAGAGTGATATTCAACGCGCCTACGCTGAGTTATATTCTGAGTCTTTTAAAACTAAAAAACGAAACAAAGCGCTAGTTCTTAAGATCACCGGCTTAGAGGATGATTTAAGAAAGGCTAGAGAAAGAGAGTCCTCCACCTTCACCGCCCTGAGAGAGACAGAATCTGCCTGTGTCGAGAAAGATATTCTGTTTCGAGAGAGAGAGAGTGTTTTAGAGAAAGAGAGAGGGGACTTGACTAAACAAGTGGCTAGTCTTACGAGTCAGCTCCATTCCTCCGTGGAGACTCGGAAGAAACTTGAAGCCCTTGTTGCCCAGCTGACTCATGATCTTGAGAAAGCACGGGAAGTCAAGGTACAAATTGAGGACAGATCTGGGAAGATGGGAAAGATGCTCCTCGGCCCCGCTTTAGGTTTTGGTGATCGGCAAGGAATTGGATATGATGGTGCCTCCACGTCCCAAATTGCTCCTGGACCAGTTCCTGAGTTTACTACGAATCCTTATGGCCGTCGTCAAAAACCTCGAAGGAGAGTTCGACCAAGAAAAGCAAACCAAGGTCCGCCTTTGACTGTGCTCTTTTGTACTTATTGCAAAAGAAAAGGCCACCTTAGGGAGTCTTGCTATAGCATGGGTCGGACACGACGTACTACTGCTCCACCACATCATACTGATGAGTTTTCTAGTCTGAGAGAGCGAGTTGAGTTCTTAGCTGCCACGACCCAGAGTTTAATGGAAGAATTCCGACGGATGTTTTTGCCGTTAGTGAATGCTTCTCACATTCCAGCTAAAACCAACAACAACAAAAGCAAACAAAAGGTCATCCCTGCTTGGGTACCTAAGAAAGATAAAAAGGCCTTCGTTGTTCATGTTGCTCTCAAAGAACATAATACCTCATAGTGGTATTTTGATAGTGGGTGCTCCAGACACATGACAGGTGATGCCTCATTTTTTACGACTCTTGAGGACTATCAGGATGGCAGAGTCAACTTTGGAGATGGGAGCAAGTCTAGCATTATAGGACATGGTACTGTCGAGTTACCTGGATTTCCTAAGCTAGAAAATGTTTTGTACATCAAAGGTTTGAAAGCAAACCTTCTCAGCATTAGCCAGCTGTGCGACACTGACTTTGCAGTAAAGTTTGACTGGGACGCGTGTAAAGTCTATAATCAAGCCGGTAAACTTTTGATGCAAGGGGTGAGGACCGAGGATAATTGCTATGGGACTGAGCCCACGTCCTCACTTATCTGCAACAGCGCCACGATCACTCCTATGGATCTGTGGCACCAACGTCTAGGTCACGTGAACGTTAGAGATCTCAATCGCTTAGCTAAAAAGGACCTAGTACGTGGCTTGCCATCTCTTGGAAAGTCAACTTCGACCGTTTGTGGACCCTGTCAGTTGGGAAAACAAATTCGTAGTCCTCATAGGAAGTTGCACTCCATTACCACCTCTCGTGTTCTTGAGTTGATTCACATGGATCTTATGGGTCACACTCGTACTGAGAGTCTAGGTGGTAAGAGGTACATCCTCATGATGGTAGATGATTTCTCCAGGTACTCCATTGTAGGTTTTCTGAGAGAGAAATCCGATGCTGTAGATTTTTTAACGACTAAGTGTCGTGTCCTGCAAAATCAACACGGTGTCACTATTAATAGGATGCGTAGTGACAATGGCACTGAATTCACAGAAGCAAAGGTAGACCTTTACTGTGATATCCTCGGGATCAAACATGAGTTTTCTGCTGTGAGAACTCCTCAGCAAAATGGTATTGTTGAGAGAAAGAATAGAACGATCCAAGAGATGGCTAGATCTATGCTTCTAGGTCGTAAAATTTCTAAGAGATTTTGGGCAGAGGCAGTGTCTACTGCATGCCACACGGTGAATAGGGTTTATTTACGTCCACACACACTTCAGACTTCTTATGAGTTGTGGACTGGCAAGAAGCCCAACCTGACATATTTCCGTATTTTTGGGAGTAAATGCTACATCCTACGGGATAGAGAGCAATTAGGAAAGTTCGACTCCCGGAGCGACGAGGGAATATTTCTAGGATATTCATCGAATAGCAGAGCGTACCGGGTTTTTAACCTGAAGAGCTCTAAGGTTATGGAATCAATAAACGTCACCGTGCAAGATGACGAACCTTCGACGGTTATTGATCCTAACCTTCAGTGTGAGGATGAGAATTGTTCTGACAGTGATTTACCTGTCCCTCTCTCACACTCTGTGGACCCTACTCCTGTGTTAGGGGACACACCTGCTTGGGTTCGCAAGAGTCATGACCCTTCTGCCATTGTTGGTGATCCCACACTAGGGGTCAAGACTCGTGCTCAGCTAGAGAACGTTGTTAGCCATCTTTGCTACACGTCCAAAGTCGAGCCCAAGAATCATAAAGCACTCAAGGATGAACACTAGATATCTGCTATGCAGGATGAGTTGCTTCAGTTTAAAAAGAATAATGTTTGGGAACTTGTCCCCCGACCTAGTGAGACTAATGTGATAAGTACCCGGTGGATTTGTAAGAACAAAATGGATGAAAATGGTACCATAATCAGAAATAAGGCTAGGTTGGTCGCTCAAGGCTACACACAGATAGAGGGTGTAGACTTTGGGGAGACATTTGCTCCTGTTGCGAGGCTTGAGTCCGTCCGTCTTCTGCTCGCCATCGCATGTCATCTGCGCTTCAAGGTATATCAGATGGATGTCAAGAGTGCCTTTCTGAATGGCATTCTACAGGAGGAGGTTTATGTGGAACAACCAAAAGGGTTTGAAGACCCTCAGCACCCAGAACATGTCTACTATCTGAGGAAAGCCTTGTATGGTTTGAAGCAAGCACCCCGTGCTTGGTACAAGAGGCTTACTTCATATCTCTTAGCTCGTGGCTTCAAGAGAGGGGGAGTAGATATGATGTTGTTCGTCAGGAGAGATGACGGTGCTATTTTGGTTGCCCAGGTCTATGTGGACGACATAGTCTTTGGATCCACATGCTCCCAGCATGCTCACCACTTTGAGGAGGAGATGAAAAGTGAGTTTGAGATGAGCATGGTTGGTGAGCTTACATTCTTCCTTGGTCTCCAGGTTCGTCAGCTAGAGGATGGGATGTTCATCTCCCAATCCAAGTATGCTAGAGACCTAGTGAAAAAATTTGCTTTAGACTCCGCTAAGCATGCACGTACACCTATGAGTACCACTACCAAGCTTAGTAAGGACACTTCAGGCAAGGACGTAGAGCAAACCTTATATCGGAGTATGATAGGTAGTCTTCTCTACTTGACTGCCAGTCGTCCCGACATCGCCTTTAGTGTTGGAGTCTGTGCGCGATATCAGGCGTCCCCAAAAGAGTCACATTTACTTGCTCTAAAACGTATTATTAAATACGTGAGTGGGACTCTATCATACGTGATTTGGTATTCCTTTGATACCGATGACCGTTTGTCCGCCTATTCGGATGCCGATTGGGCTGGGGATGTAGATGGTTGTAGGAGCACTTCTGGTGGGTGTTTCTATTTTGGTTCTGCTCTTGTCTCCTGGCTGAGCAAGAAGCAAAATTCCATCTCTTTGTCCACTGCGGAGGCTGAGTACATAGCCGCGGGGAGTTATTGCACACAACTCTTGTGGATGAAGCAAATGCTGGAGGATTATGGGATTTCACAGGACACCATGACCATTTCCTGTGACAACACGAGCGCGATACACATATCCCGCAATCCAGTTCAGCATTCGCACACCAAGCACATCAGGATACGTGAGCACTTTATATGACAGCTAGTTGAGGAGAAAGTCGTATCCCTGAGTTTTGTTCCCACCGACCGTCAGTTAGCCGACATTTTCACGAAACCTTTAGATGCCCTTAGATTTGAGAGTCTTAGGAAGTCTTTGGGAATTTGCACAGTTGACTGAGGGGTTGGTCTATGTCTAAAATAGGATGCTTCTTCATGTTCATATCATATGCTTCCAATTGCTAGTCTGTTTTATATGTACCATTGCTTAGTTGTGCAGCTTTTCTTAATCCTTTTTGCTTGTTATATTTCCTTTGAAAAATACAAAAAGATTTTCCTTTAAGAAAAGCACAAAAAGATTTTTTTTGATAAAATTTAAAAAAAAAAAATCCAAAAAGATTTCTGTTTTTGCTTCTTTTATGGATGAGCATTTAAGATATCCAAGTCACAACTTCATTCCATTTATTCCTGTGACTGTTAGATAGAGATTTGAGAGGCTACATCATTTCATCCATGTGCTTTACTTAGTATGGAGTCTTTGAGATGTAATTAGTGATATCTTCCTACATGTTTGACTCCTATATCCTTTATTGCACACATACACGGCTATATTAGATTATTGCACTTGTCTATCTCATATTGGCTTGAGTGTTTCCATCTCAATTCTGTCTATACAACTTACAAAATGCGATAAAACTTGACAAGATTGGAATGCATGTAAAAACCGTTTTGGTGAGACTGTGTGTTTTTGTATAACGGGGAAGGGCTGCGAAAGGTAATCATCTATCCTTTGCGCAAAAGCCACCGTTAAAAATGACCTAAAAATTGAGGAATTTTAATATCCGAGGTCCAAAGAGGTTAAAAGAGCCCGAAAAAAATTTAAAGGCAATAAAAAACAATTCATGCCAAATATGGGCCACTTAGGTTTCACCGTCAATTCTCCAAAGTTTGAGAATTTAGAATGCCTCTATTCAAAATTATATCTGAGGGAGTTTGGTTGGAGAGTCTTTAAACGGGTTTGCACTTCCTTGAAAGTCCTGAAAAAACATAAAATCGTTTTGGATGTTATTGGTGTGAAAATCACTTTGAGCTTTGATTTGTTGATTTGATTGAGTCAATATCTTATATTGTCATTATTTTTCACCAAAGGAAGCATTTGAGTTCATTCGCTAGGAATATCCAATATTCATCGCGCACATATGTCATGTTTGTATGCATTGATTTTCCTATCGAATTTGATCACACCACTTCATTTACGCTATCATCGTCTTGGTTGCTTTATGTTCATTCATGGTGTGATTTTATCCTAGTGACACCCCGCACTTGCTTATTTGATTTATTTCTCTCATTTGTCTATTGGGGACATCATAAAAAGGGGGAGAATGAATTATCTTATTATGGGGGAGATATGAAAGTTGAGTTTGCTCATAAAATTGTTATATATGTTTATCGCATTTCAAACTCGATATGTCACTCGGTATTTTGCTTTGTCTCATGTGTGTAGGTACTACATGGATTATTAATGGATTGCACACCCTGATGAGAAAAGTGTTGAGATTCCTGCAGAGTTGAAGAACAAACGCTGTAGTCTTATTCAATTGTATCTTTCCAGTTTTGGGTTCATGGAAGGGTAGATTTCTATAGGCATTTTTCGTTGATTTGATAATTCGGATGTTTGTTTTTATGTATGTACCGGCATAGACATAGGGGGAGATTTGTAAGGACATTTTTGTCCATTAACAATTTATATGTCGTACGCCGTTACACCGTTGAAGAAATTCAAGTTTCATACATTCATCAACGGATCCAAATATCAGAAGAAGAAGAGGAATCAAAGTCTGACAACCGGACCGGTTCGCCTGAAATAAAAGAACCGATCCGGTCAACCGGACCGGTCCGCCTCAGGCCGGACCGATCCGATTGCTGCAGATCCAGTATACCCCAGACCGCAAGCAAACCGATGAAGCAGAAATAAAAGAACCGATCCAGTCACAACCGGACCGATCCGCCTCAGAATAAAAGAACTGATTCGGTCAATCGGACCGATCCGCCTCAGATCCGGACCGATCCGCCTGGGATAATCTTAAACAGATCGTGTTCAGAATTCTATGGTTCAAGTCCTCTTATTTAATCCCACTACGGGAAGTGGTTTTCTAAGACTTATTCACACGATTTCTAGAGTAAAGAAAGCCCTAAGTCTTCACCTATTGAGCATCTAGACTCTAGGTTTTTGATTCACACAATTGCCAATCATTTGTGAATCTTTTTGGTAACCCAAGAACGCAGTTTTGCTGTTCAAACCCTTGTGGAGAAGTCGTTCTCTTCTTCATTGCAGCCCTCCTGAAAAGGGATATTTCCAGCCGCCGACTACAGAATCCGATACCTGAGGGTAATTTTTAGTCACTTGTATTTTCATTGTAATCCGAAATTGTATAGCTACAATATTATAATGAAAATAAATGATTTTGCCCCTTTGGGGGATTTTTCCTCAATAGCATGTGTTTGAATGTTCTTGCTTAGATTAACATCTTATTCAATCACATACTGTTGCATGTTTAGGGTTTGTTTGGGTTAAAAGGGTTTAATATATAATTTGCTCATTTGAACGCAAGCACATACGTTCTCAATATGGGACCATGGGAAGTCCCCTCGCTCAAGGCGAAATCTGAGAGTCCCCTCGGGAGGAAGAAAGCCCCAGTTATCAAAATTCTCATCTTCATCACCAAGCGTCATGGCATCATACTTGGCATTAAAAACGCAACTCTTACAAAACCCAGCAAAGTCATCACCTTTGCCAAAAATGGGGGACCGACGGTAGAAACGCAACTGTTCTTGACGAGCAACAATCAATATGAGGCGGCGACAAAGGGGGTGGCGGATGGAGCACTGGTGGAAGGTGTGGCGAGGTTGCTTGAAGAAGCCATCGCAGACAATAGAAGTAGGAAAAAGTTCAGTAAAAGAAGGTTTGGGAATGAAGGTGGAGGAGCACAACCGCAGGTGGTGGCGCAAAAGATGAGACAAGGAGGAGACTAAGTAAATAATGGGGCAACAATGGAGGTCGCACAGAGTTCGCACAAAGTTTCTCTCTCTAAGGGAATACGGGAGCTTGAAGAAGATGAAGAAAAGAGCAGGGTTTGAAAAAAGACGTTTGAAACCTTTTAAACCTCTTAAACCTGTCGTTTAAGTTTCCCACCACCGTACGTGCAAGGCCGACTATAATCATTTCAAATGCACACGTGGCACTTCGAGAAGTGTTTTGACAGTTGAAAAGACAGCGCTATGTCACCTACGAAGTGACGCCTGGGGAATAGAAAAGGTTGCTTTCCTAAGCAAGTTCGAGTTTTGGTGCTAATATTTTGTCAGGCATATCCAGTAACTCCCAACGGTTCAAAAAGATACGATGTTACATCGGGGAGAATTTCTTCTTTTTCGAACATAGCGAAGCATTACAAGGGGTAATTTCACTTACCAAGAATCAGAACGAGTATTTGATAAGGTTAGAAGGCCTTTCGGGAGAAGTTCGAATAATGAAGCTAGAACGGTTGAAGCGTAGTATAAGGAAAAAGTGGCGATGTCCCTTCGTCAAAGACCCAATGAGCCGTAGTGCTTCGGCTCAGGTACATCGGGGAGAATTTTACTTTTTCCTGGAGATTATAACGCTGCGGTTCTAACGAAGGAAAGGAGGCCAGAATTTTTACACACAGAGAAGGTTCATTGGATTGAGAAGTTTCGTTCAGACATTTCTTGCTCCAACAAATCTCTCCACGAAGGGACAAATGTAGAGTGGGATTGAAGGTAATTTTGAGATTAGAAGTAATTCCACATTAGCAACAGTGTTTTGGGCATTAAGGCACCGTGGCAGCTCAGTGTGGCAGCTCGGTGTGGCATCTCAGCGTAGCAGCTCAAGCGAGGCAGCTCAGCATGATAACTCGTATTTTAGCTTGTTGTATTAGTCATATTGTATCTTGGTTTATATTGACTGTAAGCTATAACGGTTGTAATCATGTAATGATAATAATAAAGAGTTTTAGTGTGAGTTCAAACGATACTCGCGAGAGACCAGGCTTGGTAGAGCCTGGGAGATCTTTCATGCTCTATCGAATGACCTCATCGTGGGAACTTTAGAGCGACTTGGTTTGGAGGATTGAGAAGTGAGGAACTGTTGGGGCTTGTCCTGACCATCTTAGATACCCCTGGTAAAACACTAAAGGACCCTGACCGTGGAACCTCGGGCGGAGCAGCTTGGAGTTCCATCGGGCGTTAGGCTATGAACCAAACAGCCCTCTACTTAATGTCACATCTACTGTAGGTGATGTCACTAGCCAGCTAAACAATATCAGACATGCACTTGAGTAAACCACCGTGGTATTTGGGGCTGTCAGGCAGTTGGTGAGCCACATCTGCGACAACAGTCCCCTGACACACAATGGTTAGGCAAAAGGCATGTTTTGGCATTTCATGTTTATGACGTGGAGACAACTAGTGCATCAGGCATTTAATGTTGTGACATAAAGTATGAGAGATGTCTTTCATAGCCTTGGATGGCTGAGTTGCCTCAGGGATGGTGTGGGGGGGCTATTTAAGGACCCCAACCACCCCAGAGTAGATGATGATCTTTTTTAGAGTTTAAGAAGTTATTGCTAGAGAGAATACACAACAGAGAGAGAGTTATTACAAACCATAGGTCTTATTCACCCGCCATTATCATTTATCACAAATCTTTTAGTACGTGACAGAGATCCTTGAAAGTGTTTGGTGCGTTTGTCTGCCTACCAAGGTGTATCTAGGGTGCTTACGTCTCTCTCCCTCTGGCTAAGTTACTTATAAGTTCTTTACTACTTTTTTGAGTTATACACGAGAGATTTGTGAGTTTAAACTAAGTCTTATCTTCATTGAGTTTGTGTTTGGGAGTTCTATCACTAATCCAAGGTTTTGGCTAATTAACTTATCATCACCATACTTCAAAGGGGTTACGCCTCCATCTATAATCTAAAGTACCCTCTTACACAAGCTATTATGGATTTTTCCACACCTTTAAAGTTTAAAGCTCCCGTAGTTACACCCAAATATGATGAGAAAACTGATCATGTCCTCTATATAGAGCAGTACCATGCAGCAGTTGATATTTATGACGTCCCCGACGAGATGAGATGTAGGGCATTCTCAGGAACAATTACAGGACCTGCCCAGATCTGGTATAATAGTATTCTTTGGGGGAAAATTTTTAGTTTCCATCAGTTTGCAGAGCTATTCATTGGTAACTTCTGCTTTTGAGCTAAACCAGTAAAACGAGTTGCTCATTTGCTCAGTGTCAGTCAAAAGGTGGGAAAAAGTACCAGAGATTACATTACTCGTTTTAATAACGAGAAGTTAGAGGTTATGGATTACGAGGAGAAGTGTGCTATAATGGCCCTTATGAGTGGGTTGCTCCCCGAGAAACTCTACTATACGCTTGCTAAATATCCCCCAAAGACAATGACAGAATTGATGGATAAGCAACCAAGAACATGAACACTGAGGAGGTAATGGCATTTAAACGGAGTTCGAAGGTAAAAGTTGAAGGGAAGTGTGAGAAAAAGGAGCACAAAGATTCCAAGGAGCACAAAGAATCAAAGCAGAAAGGGATTATTGATCGACTTAATAAGTATAACAGTTACACTCCATTAACGATGGGTATTCCCATGTTTTGGAGGAAATCAAACATAACAAAGATGTACGTTGACCTGAGAAGTTAAGGAGCTCCCTTATAAAGAGGGATAAATCCAAATACTGAGAATATCATAGATATCGCGGTCACATGCCAGATCATTGCATAGCTTTTTAGAACGAGATTGAAACTCTCATTTGAAGAGGGAAAATGAACCAGTTTGTTAATCGAAAGAATAATAAAGGAGTTGGGCGAAGGTTAAGGTCTCCTTAAAACCCAGAGACAAGAAAAAGAGGACCCGTGAAGATGATTAGGAGGATGATCTCGACCTACCCAAGAAACATAGGCAACCAGAACATGGCGTATTCATGCTCAGCTTTTGCTTTTTTGATTGTCAAATGATTACAAGTGGAGATGCGGGAGGGGAAGATCATACTACTGAAAGGAAGGCTTATCTCAATGAGGCACAAGCTTGTTCCTATATACAGAGGATCAATATAGCTGAAGAAGATCGACCGAGGAAGGTCAACAAAGATAATATGGTGATCGGCTTATTCAAAACATGACCTCTTAGGAGTATTGTACCCCCATGATGATCCTCTAGTAATCAAAGTCAGAAAGCAGGATATCATTATTTCCGGAGTACTAGTTGATAATGGCAGCTCGGTAGATATTATGTTCTATCCTTGATTTGAAACTCTATATTTTAAGCTCAGTCGGTTGGAGCCCTATCACGTACCTTCAATAGGTTTTTCTGGTGAGAAATTATTCCTTTTAGGAACAATTAAGGTGGTGGTGTTGATCGGCACATGGACAGCCAGCCGAACATAGAAGATACATTTCATTGTAATGGACAAAAATGTTCATTCGGCCTATAACATGATTATGGGAAGAGTAGGGTTGAAAAAGTTCGAAGCGGTGTCATCTACCGTCCATCAATTTTTGAAGTTCATGACCAACTTCAGAGTAGGAGTTGTAAAGAGCGACCTAAAAGTATCTCGGGAATGCTATTACTCATCTGCCGAACAGGAAAACTTGGAAGAAACAAAGAGGAAAACCACCACTTACCAAGGAGACACCTCTGAACCTGATAAAGAATCAAAGGTTGAAAATTTAGATCCAATGGAGGAAACAGAGTTAGTAAAGGATCAAATAGTCGAGGAAACAAAAAGCATTGTGTTAGACGATAACAAACTAGAACTCACCACTCAAATAGGAACAACGATGGATCCTGTTCTTAAACAGGAACTAGTGAATGTCCTAAAATAGAGAAAGCATCTGTTCGCATATAGTCATGAAGATATGCCAAGGATTAATCCTAACTTTCTTTGCCATGAACTCAATGTTAACAAAGAGGCCAAAGTTGTAAAGCAGAGGTGAAGAGTGTTCAGCCCCAAGAAGAACCAAGCAATACAGGAAGAAGTTAAAAATCTTCAAAAAGTTTCTTTTATTAATGAAGTGAAGTATCCTGATTGGTTGGCCAATGTAGTTATGGTCAAGAAGAAGAAGAAGAAGTGGAGAATATGCGTAGACTTTACAGATTTGAACAAAGCATGCCCAAATGATCATATTCCTTTGTCACGAATTGATCAGTTTTTTTACGCTACTTCAGGACATGAACTTCTCAGTTTCATGGATGCATACTCTAGTTATAATCAGATCAAGATGAAGCCTGAAGACAGGGAAAGAACTTCTTTCATTACTCCCCGAGGAACTTACTGTTATAATGTTATGTCATTTGGTTTGAAAAATGCAGGTGCCACTTATCATAGATTGGTGAATAATGTCTTTGAGGAGTAAATAGGTAAAAATATGGAAGTCTATATGGATGATATGCTGACAAAGAGTAAAAAAAATCTAATCATATTTCCCTTAATCAAAATTTCGATCAACTGGAGAAGCACCAGATGAGATTGAACCCGACCAAGTGCGTGTTTAGAGTACAAGGAGGATTGTTCCTCGGGTAGATAATAAACCAGATGGGAATTGAACCAAACCCATACAAAATCAAGGCGTTGATTGAAATGCAGTCCCCTACCTGCAAAAAGGATGTACAAAGGCTAACTGGGCGTGTAGCAGCTTTGAACAGATTTGTGTCTCGAGCTACTGGCAGTTGCCTACCATTCTTTAAAGTATTGAGAAACAGTTTCGAATGGAACGACGAGTGCAAACAAGCTTTTATGGAGTTGAAAAAGTACTTGGGATCATCCCCTCTGCTTTCCAGAGCAATTTTGGGAGAAAGATTATATTTATTCTTAGTTGTTTCTGAATCAACTGTAAGTTCTGACTTGATTCGAGAAGAGAATAGTGTTCAAAAACCAGTTTATTTTTTAGCAGTAGAAATCAGATACCCACGCTTGGAGAAGTTGGCGTTGGAATTGATTGAGGCATCCAGACGGATGAAGCCCTACTTTCAAGCCCATACGATTCTGGTGTATACTGATATGCCTCTAAGCCAAGCCTTGCACAAACCATAGAATTTTGGCAGATTAATATACTGGGTAATAGAATTGGGGGAGTATGATATTATTTATGAACTAAGGTCTTCTTTGAAAGGCCAAGCTGTAAAAGATGTTATTGCAGATTTCACTTACCTCGAGGTTCCCAAGCAACAAGATAGGAAGACAGAACAAGAATCAGGAGAAGATGATTCGAAAGGGGATGTTGGCGATCAAGCCCCCGAGCAATCTTCATCACAGGGAGAATCAGAAGAAATCGCAGTCGACTTACAGGATTCCTCTTCTAGAGCACAGGAAATGACCAAAAAATATGAGGAAGCAAGGAGAAAATATTCCATTATGGGAACTTGACAAACCAAGCATTTGATAGTAATGTCGCAATATGGAACATGTACGTTGATGGATCATCTTGTGCAACTGACAGTGGAGCAGGTATAACACTTAACACTCCGGATGGAATAAATATTATATATGCTTTGCGATTCCAATACCAAGCCTCAAATAATGAAGCAGAATATAAAGCTCTCATTGTGCGCTTAAGTTTAGCCCAATCACTGAATGTCGAGCAAGTTATAGCGCACAGTGATTCTCAGCTAATGGTGAATCAAATATTGAGATTGTATGGAAATAAAGGAGAATTGATGACTTGGTATTTAGCCAAAGCGTTAAATGTAATAGCAACATTATCAGCAGTTCAAATGAGCAGAATTCCAAGACTAAATAATGACCGAGAAGATGCACTTGCTCGGCTGGCTTCAGTAACCAGAATCAAGCTCCAACGAACTACTCTTATTGAGCTTTTAGAAAATAGGAGTATAGATGAAGACCTGATGATCAGTTTTATTGCAATGGACATGAGACTATCATGGATGGATCCCATCAGAGCTTTACATTGAAGAAGGAACTCTGCCAGCAGACATTATTGAGGCAAAAGTTGAAATACAAAGCTACCAGATATATGCTGGAAAAAGGAGTGTTATACAAGAGATTATTGACAGTTAACTTGCAACGATGTGTTCATCCGTCAGAGGTTCCGGACCTGATCCAAGAGGTGCTTGAAGGATCTTGTGGAGCTCACGTAGCAGGAATGACATTACTGCAACGGATTAATACACAGGGATACTATTGGCCAACTATACTAGCAGATTATACAGCCTTTGCTAAAAAGTGTGATAAATGCCAAAAGTATTCCATCATTCGCAAGACTCTATAGGATACCCTAACCCCAATCACTTCACCATGGACATTTGCAATGTGAGGAGTAGACTTGGTCGAGTCACTGCCAAACACCCGAAGAATATTTAAGTACTTGGTTGTCGTTGTGGATTACTTTACAAAATGGGTTGAAATAGAACCCTTGATAAACATACCTTATGAGAAGGTGTACCAATTCATTTGGAAGAATATCATTTGCAGATATGGGCTATCCTATGCCTTTATCATCGACCATAGAACATAGTTTAACAATGAAGACTTTGCTGCCTATTTATCCCAGTATTTACTAGAGCAAGGCTTTGGGCATCCCTTTCAGAATTTCTTGATCGGGGCATTGCAGAAGTAGGACCCCTGTGGTCTGGCAATGTACCAGAATTTATTAATTGTTTGGCCAAACTAGGGCCAATGGCCACTAGTTAGCCAGAACCAGATAAGTCGACCAACTCTTGTTGGTCGGTGCTAGCAGAAGAACCTTCAGCCAGCCTAGAAGAAAGCCCTATCTTCAAGCATTTGAGTAGGGCCTCTTTATTTTTCTTAACTGGGGGCTTCTTCCCAACTTCTTCTTTATTCTTGGCCCTATCAGCAGTTTGCTTGGAAGAGCCAGTAGCAGCAATGTCACCCAAAATATTAGGGAATTTCTTCTTCGTCATGGTTGTGGCAAGTGGCAAGTCTAAATCAATTTAAGAGGATATGGAAGCAGCAAGTTCAACACTTCCAGATGTAGTGGTAGATGGAGTAGAGATAGGGTCTTGATCAAGGTCAATCAATGGGGAAGAAACAGCAATAGTTGGGTGAGCAACAAAGGAGGTGATTGTATTTTTATATTCCGACAGGTACGAAGTCGGCCTAATGTGCTCCTCCCCTATTTTTTTATGAATGCCCCATATAAACTTCAATTCCCTGAGATTGACATCACTCTCTTTGGGACACTTCCTTTTCCAATTAAGTGCAACCTAAATCAACATATAAAGGTCAGTTTCAATAATTAGCAGAATGTTAAAAAAAGAGTTAGATACAATGATTGAAACCTATCCCATTGCCATATTGTGTGGGCATCTAAGCCCTTGGTACTCATCATTCTCAGCTATGGAAGCATGTTGCAAATTTTTTACAATTACCCTATGATCGAAGTAATTTCTGTTGGAGTCAGGGAGGTTAACAGCAAAAGCCCTAGTCTTTAAATAATAAGTAGTATCACTTGTGATCCACTTATAGCAAAACATGATTTTTGGGATCCCTATATGAGTCCCATGGACCTGATTTAATCTATAAACCCCATTAACCACTCTCTAAGTGTTGGGGGTTCTATAGCAGGGACCATATCAAAATACTAGAAAAATTCAAGACAAAATGGGTTTGGGGGAAAAGTGAACCCACGCTCAACAATAAAAATAGAAGGGAGCCAATGGCCCTCAGATAAATAAAAAAAGTCCGTAGGAGGACTGGACAGTTCCAAATCCACCCACGAAAGGATATTCCACTCATTCCTAAATTCCTCTAGAGAAGTTACAGAATAAACCATATTCGAAGATGAAGAAAAAGAAAAGAGAGAAGATTCTTACAAGAATTTAAGGATTCACTAAGAACTGAAGAACAAGGGAAACTATCACACTGAGTGCTAAAAAAGATAGCAGTAGAAACTCAAAAAGTATGAGGTGGGAGACAAATGTGCTTTTTCTCGCCTTTTATAGATCGCCTCGAAAACTGGTGAAAGTAATGATTAAAGGAAGCGTCGATTGAACTGTTTGCGGCTAAAGCCAAAAAAGACAATCTTGCCCAAAAACGATTTGTTAAAACATTGGATAATTATAAAAACGCCATCCGAGTCATGTGCCAATAGTTGAACCAATAATTTTACAAGTATGGGAAGTCGGTAGCCGACTAAACCTCATAATTGTTGCCCGGACAACTTTAAGAGATAAATGTTCCATACTCTCACAAAAAACCTCAAGCATAAAACATTAGAGGCTTCTATTGATACCAAAAATTATCATATTACGTGGACCAGTCATAAATGAGAACGAGTCATCCATCGTGGCATCATTCCTAGTCAGCAAGACTTATTACCAGACTAAGTCCAAGAATGCCGACCAATAGGTAGACTGTCGACCAACATAGAAAAGAAGCCCAACCAACAGCAGAAAGACCGACCAATGTGGTTAGCAAAGCGTCAATAGTTATATAGATTATGAACATTGTACTGATGTAAATGCCTATTTTATAAAGGCATTTCATCCTTTAATATTTTGACTCTTGTAAACCCTCAGGGTCTATAAATACATTGTAATACATACATCTAAAGGGTAAAACAGGAGACACTTGAACAAAGGCAAGACAATACACAACAGTGGACATAAACTTTTTCCTTCAGTCGAACCACTTTAAAAATCTTCTGTGTCTCTTTTATTTACTTATTTACATGTGATAAAACAATTAGATATAGTCTAGTTTTTTTGTATCAACAATCCCCTATCTCCCTTCCTCCATTAAAAACCCAATAACCCAATCAGGTTTTCTTTTTTTTTCTCTCCTCTCTCATCACTCATCTTCTCCCTCTCTCACCTATCATCATTACACCATAACTATTTTTACAACAACCCAACCTCCAAACTTACCCCCAACCAGCTTCGCCCAACAAAACTCGAGATCCATCTTACTCCTACCCACCGGACCACTGTAACAACCCGTAATTTTTAATTTTATTTTTTTTCAATTAATTCGGATTTTTTTGGGTAAAATAAAATTTTGGAATTTATAAAGTTTTAGTAATTCAAAAGGTTGAGTTTTAATATTGAAAAGTTGGATTTTAATCGAAATTAAAATCAGAGTCCAAATAGGAATTTTTTAAAAAAACATTTGTCACGGTTCTCGGCCATAACTAACGGACAAACTTTTTTTTAGTTTAAATAGAATTCTATTAGCATTAGAACTCCTAATCATTATAAATTAAAACTACTCCGTGGTTAGGTTCTTCAAATCGCTTTTTTCACAACTCTTCCTCCAAAAAGCTTCTTTAAAATTATTCCCTTTCAACCTCTAAACCCTAGCCCCATTCTACATAACTTTCAACTCAAGATTTGTCAAGTTTAATTGAGTTTTTTCAAGATTTTTCAAGAACGAGTTTTGATTGTTTTCGGGAGAGGAACGTAGTGGTGTGATCAAAATTTTAGTGCAGAATATTTATGGATTTCATGTGATGATTTTTAGGTACAAGACTTAAACAATATGCTCCTAAATTCTATCGAAAGTATTCTGTTTATTTCATGTGTTATTTGCACTCATATTGAATTGTGGTATTCATTGAAATCCTATGAGATATTTTTTGAATCTAAAATATTGATTCGCCGAGATATTATTTTTGTTGATGGGCATGGTGTCATGAGATTTTTATATGGCACGAAGAATGGGCACCCGCCAATAGTCCAAAAGTCCAATGGCCATGCTGAGGCTTTACGAAGCTTGGGTGACGTGAGGTGAGGTGAGGCCTGGTGACCCATTGATGTGTTATTGAAAAATTAAAATTGGTACAATCTTTGGTTTATTTTTGCGAGAAATTTAATAGTAATTATGTTGGAAGTGTAAATTTCGGAATCATTATATTCATTTTGTGGAATATAGATGCTCTATACAAATTATTGAGGATTTAGTGTAGTTTTTATCGTAATAGCGCCTCGTGTTTTGTGCGGGTTGTTATAGATGGTATCAGAACTTAGGTATACGACAACCTTCGGGTCTTTGGGTTTTGGGTCTAGCATGTTGGTTAGATGTGTTTCGTTGGAGATAGAAATTTTTGTTGACAATATAGCAGGCGTCGAGGTTAGGATTATAACCTTGATGTGAGGATGCTTAGAATGAATTTGAGGTCTTTAGTGTTGTGATGATTTTTGGGAGATATAATCGAGTAGTAATTCGTAAGACAATGCGAGGGGTACGTGCGTGTAGAATTGGGTGTATGGCGCCTATTCGTGGACCTTTGGTAGATGTTTGTGAACCGTTTTGAGCGTTAGGCTTCATCGAATTTCGAGGACGAAATTTCTGTGCTAATGGGGAAGTATGTAACAACCCGTAATTTTTAATTTTGTTTTTCTAAATTAACTCGAATTTTTTTGGTAAAATGAAATTTTGGAATTTATAAAGTTTTTGTAATTCAAAAGGTTGAGTCTTAATATTGAAAAGTTGAATTTTAATCGAAATTACAATCAGAGTCAAAATGAGAATTTAAAAAAAAAAAGTTTGTCACTAACGGGCAAACTTTTTTTTAGTCTAAATAGAATTATATTAGCATTTGAACTCCTAATCATTATAAATTAAAACTAATTCGTGGTTGGGTTCTTCAAATCGATTTTTTCACAACTCTTCCTATAGAAATCTTCTCCAAAATTATTCCCTTGCAACCTCTAAACCCTAGCCCCATTCTACATAACTTTCAACTCAAGATTTGTCAAGATAAATTGAGTTTTCTGAAGATTTTTCAAGGAGTTTTGATTGTTTTTGGGAGAGGAATGTAGTGGTGTGATCAAAATTTTGGGGCAGAATCTTTATGGCTTTCATGTGATGATTTTAAGGTACGGAACTTACACAATAAGCTCCTAAATTCTCTCTATAATATTCCATTTGCTTAATGTGTTATTTGCACTCATGTTGAATTGTGGTATTCATTAGAATCCTATGAGATATTTTTTGAATCTAAAATATTGATTCGCTGAGATATTGTATTTGTTGATGGGTAAAGAGTCATGAGATTTTTATACGGCATGGAGAATGGGAACCTGCAAATAGTCCAAAAGTCCAATAGCCATGATAAGGCTTTACGAAGCTTGAGTGATGTGAGGTGAGGCGTGATGACCCATTGATGTGTTATTGAAAATTTAAAATGGTACTTGAGTATTGCATTTGATTCGTATATGCGGATTCGTATTGTTGCGCTTTATTCACCGTTATTATTTATGAGCATCTATTCTTGTTCGTAATTTTTTAGTGGCAGGTTAGCATAAATTTGGACGGTACGGATTGTTTGGAGGATTTTAGAGCATGAAGATTGGATGATTTTTATTATTTTTCATGTAGCTTGGCAGTATAAGTTTTGGAGAATTCAGTTTCTTTTTGCGAGGAATTTAATTGCAATTATGTTGGAAGTGTAAATTTTGGATTCATTATATTTATTTTGTGAAATATAGATGCACTATACAAATTGTTGAGAATTTTGTTTAGTTTTTATCGTAGTAGCGCCTCGTGTTTTGCGTGGGGTGTTACAACCACCTCAACCACCAGCCACTTATCCGAGCCCCTCATCCCAACCCAACTTCCCCTACCAAACTGAGACCCATTTTTCCCATACCTGAATGAAACCCACTGCAGGCTTGTACCATCTTGACCAAGTTTCACCCACTAACTCGTACCACCCAGCTATCGTTTTGTGCTACCCATTGTCCTTCCCCCCACACACACACCTTTTTTACCCCCACTGTCAGTGGCGGATCTAGGATTTTCGAACTGTGGGTGCAAAATTTTTTTGACAAATGCCGAGGGTTCGGGGCGATTTTTTTGGATTAATTTTACTTGTTTTGCAATTTTGAAGGGTTAATTTTACTTGTTTTGCAATTTTTTGGGTTAATTAAACTTGTATTATATATTTTATTATTTTTTATTTTACGTTATAGTGTAATTGCCTAAATCTGAAACATTATTTTAAATTAGATTTTTAGTTACTAATTAAAATTAAATTTTAATACAAATTTTAGCAACAACAATAACTAATTTTGAGGACAAATTAAAATTTCAGCAACAAATTATTTTTTAATAACAATAACTAATTAAAATTTCAGCATACTAACAACTAATTTTGGGAACAAATTATTTTTTTAGCAACAACAACAACAACAATTTCAGGAAATTAACATACTCAAAAAAAATTCAGCATAAAATAACAATTAAACTCACACTAATTTCAACATACTCAAAAAATTTCAACTTAACAAAAAAAAATTACAAATAAAAACTAATCAGATCTATTAACAACAAACAACTTTAAAAAAGTAACTAATGAGATGAGATTTATTTTTTTAAAAAAACATACTCAAATCCTTTGACTCAAAGGAAATTGGGGGGGGGGGGGGGGGGGCTTCTCTACCTCTGCTTCGTGGATGAAGCTTGAAGGGGGTTAAGTGCGCTCTTCCAGATTGTCGACGTCACTGCGCTGCTTTGGCAGTAGGGGCGGGATGGGAGAGAAGAGGACAGGGGAGGGAGAGAACAGGGGCGGAACGGGACGAATGAGGGAGAGAAAAGATGAGAAAAGAAAAAGAGGCGGGTCTCTATCTAAGGTAAACGAAAACGTTCCATGTTTTTTTAGAATTTAAAACTTAAGGCTATTTAGATAATTGCCCCTATATTTTTAAAAACTTATAAATAGGTTTTAATTTTTTTTTCACCAATACTCATAACAGATTTCTATGAGTATAATAGATGGGGTAGGTCCATTCGAGGGTGCAGCCGACCCCATTCGGGATGGGGTAGGTCTGCCCTTGCCCACTGTCTCTGTTATAAGTATAATAGATGTACTTGCGCCGATGGCACGTTCAAAAAATCGCAAGAGTTTGACATCCTAACAAAATTGCACGTTCAAATAATTTTAAGACTTTGACATCCTAACAAAGCTGCAATGGTAAAATACATTAATGAGTATATTACACCGGTGGCCCCGAAATATCATTTCATTTCACTAGTGGACCTTCCCTCCATTTTTTTGGTGGTGATACGAATTATTTTTTAAGGTAGTAAAAACTATTATTTTGAGTTAATTATTTTTATGTGATATATATACACACACACACACACATTAGCTATAACTCGTGCCAATGACATAGTTTTAGATTCTTTGTAGAATATTGTCTCTTGAACAATAATACGACAAATATAGAACATTAAATTCACTAATTACGTTGACAATGTACGTGATACTAATAAAAAAACTTGAATTTCACTTATGGTAAATTGGTTCATCGTGCATACGACATGCTGCTCAAATCGAATTGTGTAAAGTTATCATTAACAATTTATTACTCCTGCGTATCACTCTCTCTGTAGATCCCCAAGCATCCTTACTTGTCATTTAACAAAATAACGCTAATCGGTGACATGTGCTTTATCCACACGACAAGATCGCAACTGTATACACAATTTGAACACAACACTGATGAGATATATCAGGGACCTAATTATGCATAATTCTTAACAAAATTGAGTACATGCAGTATTACTTTTGAAATAAATACAACACGACACGCCCTATTGTTTGATTTACCAACACAACTCTAGCGATTTATTAAGTGCACACCATTGACAAAGTGATATCAAGCCCAACACTTACTCAAATTTATGTGTTAATTGTGATAAGCCATGTAATTTAACTCGTCATTGTGTTGTTTAAATATGTTGCACAATAATATCTTTATTTTTATGGCCACGTTGTTGCGTGACAATTATTGTAACTAAAAAAACTCAACTACAGTAACAATGCGCATTTTAAAATAAAATACCTAGTATAATATCTTAACTTATAATCTTAGTGAGCAAAAGCAATCACAACTATCAATAAGCCACTGGTACAAATTTAAATATAATAATAAAGCCAAGTTTCGTGGTACACACAATATGGAGCAAGATATATGCATCAAAATGACACAATATATAAATCACTACTATAAGTCCCAAGGCATCTATTACATATCTCTAATACGATATTATTAGAGGTGTTAATGCTCAACCCATCCAATTAGTACTCCGTATAATAAAGATTATTAAAGTTCCCGCTTGAAATTTTAGTCCCATCAAAACGTTTGGGGTTCCGTTCACAAGGAATCATCCCTTCATTTCCAATTTACTCCTCTTTCGTCTTTTCTCACCTCCACCCTTTCATCTTTTTCTTTCTCTTATACTATAGTTCTCCTCTTCCTTTTAGTGTCCATACAATACTTGATGGAATATCAGGGCCTCCTGGAGAGGGTGATGAAGATGAAGATGAAGATGAAGATAAAGATAAAGATGAAGCCGACACTCATAGCGATCATCTAAGACGTCTATTCAAGGCTATCTCGACACAATTCTTTTGATCGAAGCACAAAGGTTTCTGTTTTCTTTGGTATTTAATGGGCAATTTCTTTTCTGGAGGATAAAAATATTAATTTTGTTTTATGGGTTTTTGAATTTGGGTTATGTGCAGAAAATTTGACTGGATAAAAGCTCGAGGATTTGCTTGTCAATATCTTCAAATGGGTTGGAAATAACAGGCATAGATGATGGAAGATATTGGAGTCGTATACCAACTGAAGAGTCTAGGTGAGGAATTATGGAAATATATTGTTGTTTTATTTTTTGTATCTTTATTTTTGGATTTGGTTTTTGTGAATTTTTCCTCATTTGTAATTCTTTATGTGTGCTGCCATGGTCAAGTTTTGCGTATTTGTTCAAGTGGTTTACGTTAAATCATTACCCTCCATAACTCGATATCCTCCTTAAACCGTCGAGGTTTTTTTGTTAGTCATCCTCTAATTGGGGTATATAATTGTCAAATAACAGACCCATGAAGCTAGGCTTGAAGTGGGACGGAATCACAATTTTCCGAAATGATGGGGATAGGTTTGGTTGTAATCTTCGAGAACTTCAGGGGTGATTAGAAATTTAAGAAGAAATGTAACTTTCAGAAGTGGTAAGGGGTTTAGAAGTAATCTTCGAAAGTAGAGTGGGGTAAGTTTGTAATTGTATCAAAGGTCGGGTTAAGGGAATAGGGAAAAAAATAGTGAGGGAAGGCTGAAATTTTTAGGAGGTTTTGTTCAAATATTTGAATTAATATAGTTTTCCTCTTCCTTTTAGTGTCCACACAGTACATGTTCAATGATGTGCCACCTGGAGAGAGTGATGAAGATGAAGTCGGCATTGCAATGACTTCATGAAAATGTCTATGAATTGGTATTGTTGCAATTCTTTTCTTTTTTGCGTTAATTTGTAGGCCTCACCCACCTAATTACCTAGGATATTTCATATTATGATTATTGATACCAATTTTATTCTCCTGATATGGAACTATCATTTGAAGACGCGTGTCAACCTATGTGGCAATTGTAAATGATTATACCGAGCTACTCAACCCCCCGAGGAATTCCTATACTCCAAACAACTCAATATCACCGAGCAACTAAGAAGCCACGAGGAACTCAGGGGCCCCGAGCAACTCAAACGTGTCGAGCTACTTAGGCGGTCCGAGCAGCTTAATCGGTCAGAGCTACTTAGGCAATCCGAGCAGCTTAGCACTCTAATCAGGATAATCAAGGAGACGACTGCGCATTAAATGCTCATTTATTATCATACAGACGTACATGTCTACTAGATAACAGCGCATTGTCCTTTCATTTGTACAGCCTGAAGGCTATAAATACATTGTAACCTCCTCATTGGGGGGGGGGGAACGGAATTTCTGGAGAAGATCATTCTTCGAGAATTTCTAACAAACAATCAGCAATACAAAAACGTGGACGTAAGTCATTCTTATAAGGCTGAACCACTTTACAAATCGATTGTCTATTACTTTTTATTCATTTTTATCTGTGATTAAAATAATTAGGTCAAATCTAATTTTTTACATCAACAGATTGGCGCCGTCTGTGGAAAATCGACTGTAATTAGCGTTTTTCACCAAAACAACTCATCGTCAATGGCTGATAATCCGAAATCCACTAATCGAAACACTGGGATTCCCCCGAATCCTTCTGCTCCCCCAAATTTTTCAGATCTGGCTGGTATAATGGCTAATTTGGCCCAAGGGAAAACGGCCATGCAAGAAACCATGCGTCAACTCATACAAACCATTAAAGGCGGAGTGTCAGCCCAATCAGGACAACGAAGTGTTCAAAGAAATATTTGTTTGCTCTCTTCGCGAACTAGATTCATATCGCACTGAGAGATCTAATGATCCTTCTTATCAACCCGGATCGACTTCCTCGGTACGAGCTACAGACACTCAACAAAATATCACTCTATCTCCGGAGAGAACAAGTGCTCTTGAGAGGTTAAGTAGAGTCTCCCATTTTGATCGTCTGGGTCCTAGGAGGAATAGAAGTCCCCCTAGGATTGTGTCGAGGAACTCTCAACGACCATTTGATTTAAAGGAAGGCTCTGCCCAATCACGACCAGTTGCTCGTCATGAAAGATCCCAAGAGGCTAATTCAACATGATCAGTTGCTCGAACCAATAGGATCGAGGATGGAAATGATGCATGGAAGGGCTCAATTCAAAGGTTGGAGGATATATTAGGGGAGATGGCTAAAATCAAAAATCCTCTACAAAGGACTTTTGTCCGAGGAACACCATTCGTACAAGAGATTGTGGACTTTCCCACACCGTCAAAATTCAAAGCCCCGGTAGTAACACTAAAATACGATGGAAAAACTGATCATGTTCTTCATATAGAACAATACCAGGCAGCTGCTGATATCTATGTTGTTCCAGACGAGATGCGATGCAGGGCATTTTCAGGAACCCTTACCGGATCTGCTCAGATGTGGTACAATAACCTTCCTGGGGGGAAAATTGCGACTTTCTTTCAGCTGGCAGAGCTCTTTATTGGAAATATTTGTTTTGGAGCAAAGTCAATCAAACGAGTAGCACACTTGCTAAGTGTTAGACAAAAGACGGGTGAAAGTACCAGGGATTATATTACTCGTTTTAATAACGAGAAACTGGAAGTAATTGATTACGAGGAGAAAACTGCAATTACTGCTTTGATGAATGGATTGCTGCCCAATAAATTGTACTACACTTTAGCCAAAGACCCACCCAGGACCATGGCAGAACTGATGGCAAAAGCAGCAAAAATCATGAATGCCGAGGAAGCCATGGCTGCGAAGAAGAAGGTCAATACTAAGGAGATCAAGGTGGAAGATGGTAAAACTGAAAAGAAGGAACAAAAGAACAACGGTGGTAACAGGCAATCAAAGGGTAAGCAAGCATTGGAACAGATGAAGAAATACGGAAATTATACTCCCTTGAAGGTGGATATAAATCACATTCTAGAAGAAATCAAGAACAGCGAGGAGCTAGCCTGGCCAGCAAAAATGAAGGTAGATCCTGATAAGAGAGACAAGTCCAAATATTGCGAATTCCACAAAGATCATGGTCACACGACCAAGCATTGCATAGCTCTTTAAAATGAAATTGAAGCACTCATTAGACGTGGAAAATTGACCAAGTATGTTGATCGTCAAAACGGTGGTCGAACCAGAGAACGAGGAAGGCAGAGGTCTAAATCTCCTCTTCGAGCAAAAGAAGACAAGAAAAGAGATCTTGAAGACGACCCCGATCTCCCCAAAAGACCAAGACAGCCAGAACGTGAGGTATTTTCAATTCGTTTTGGGTCATTTGATTGCAATGTTATTACAGGTGGAGATGCAGGAAGTGGGGACCTTACTGCAGAGAGGAAAGCTTACCTCAATAAGGCTCAAGCTTGTTCATACATTCAACGAATAAATCTAGCTGAAGATGATCGCCCGAGGAAGGTGAACAAAGATAAGCTGGTCATTGGTTTCTCCAAAAACGACCTCGCAGGTGTGCTATATCCTCATGATGACCCATTGGTAATCAAAATGAGGATGAAGGAAGTAGTGATTTCACGAGTATTAGTAGATAATGGTAGCTCGGCAGATATCACGTTCTACACATGTTTTGATAGTTTGAATATAAAGCTATCCCAGTTGGATCCATATCATAGGCCCCTCCTTGGTTTTACTGGCGAGAAAGTTTTTCCACTTGGGACGATCAAGTTGGATATGTTCATCGGTACATGACATGCTTGTCGAACAGAAAGAGTGCGCTTTTTCGTGATGGATAAAAATGTCCAATCAGCTTACAATATCATCATGGGAAGGGTAGGTTTGAAGAAGTTCGAAGCAGTACCATCTACGATACATCAATGTTTAAAATTCACAACCAACTTTGGAGTAGGAGTGGTGAAGGGCGACCAAAAAGTAGCTCGGGAATGCTACTATTCATCTGCCGAGCAAAAAGAGCGTGAAGAATCCAAGAAGAAGACTACTACTTATCAGGTAGATGAGATAGAAGATGCGGAGATTGAGACTTTAGACCTAAGAGATGAGTCTCAGCTCGTTAAGGGTCAGGGCATAGAGGCTACTGAACATATCATTCTAGACGACGAGCATCCAGAACGGACAACTCAAATCGGTGCGTCACTAGATGTGTCAATAAAGCAAGAGCTGATAGCGTTTCTAAGACGCAGAAAGCAGACTTTTGCATGGAGTCACGAAGATATGCCAGGGATAGACCCAAATTTCTTGTGTCACGAGCTCAATGTGAACAAGGAAATCAAGCCAGTGAAGCAACGACGAAGAGTGTTCAGCCCTGAAAAGAACCAAGATATACAAGAAGAGGTCGAGAAGCTTCAGAAAGCCTGTTTTATTAAAGACGTCAAATATCCAGATTGGTTAGCAAACGTGGTGATGGTGAAGAAAAAGAATAACAAGTGGAGGCTGTGTGTTGATTTCACTTATCTTAATAAAACCTGTCCAAAGGATCATTTTCCTTTGCCTCGAATCGATCAATTGGTGGATGCCACCTCGGGGCATGAATTGTTGAGTTTCATGGATGTTTATTCTGGTTACAACCAGATCAAAATGAAACCTGAAGACAGGGAGAGTACCTCTTTTATCATCCCCAGGGAAACTTATTGTTATAATGTTATGCCTTTTGGATTGAAAAATGCAGGTGCAATATATCAACAGCTGATGAATAAGGTGTTCGCAGAGCAGATTAGTCATAACATGGAGGTTTACGTTGATGATATGCTGACGAAGAGCAAGAGAGTTGTTGACCATCTAGTTGACCTAGGTCAAACCTTTGATCAACTAGACAAATATCAAATGAAGCTGAATCCCACCAAATGCATATTCGGAGTACGAGAAGGAATGTTCCTCGGATATATTGTCAACCAACGTGGAATTGAAGCAAATCCCATGAAGATCAAGGCCTTATTAGAGTTAAGATCTCCAACCACAAAAAAGGAGGTGCAAAGTCTCACAGGGCGAGTAGCAGCGCTCAACAGATTTGTGTCACGAGCAATAAATAGATGTCTCCCATTCTTCAAAACACTCCGAAAAACATTTGAGTGGTATGATGAATGTGAAGAGGCCTTTCAAGAACTGAAAAAGTACCTAGGAACACCTCCCCTGCTATCTAGACCAGTGATGGGAGAAAGATTATACTTGTATCTGGCAGTTTCGGAGAATGCAGTTAGCTCGGCATTGATAAGAGTAGAGGATGGAGTGCAGAAACCAGTCTACTACACCAGCAAGGCTTTTCGAGGAGCAGAAATCAGATATCCAAGGTTGGAGAAGCTGACAATAGCGCTGATTGAAGCCAACAGAAGAATGAGACCATACTTCCAAGCCCATACTATAGTTGTGCATACTGATATGCCATTGAGGCAAGCTCTACATAAACCGGAGAAATCGGGAAGGTTGATGTACTGGGCAGTAGAGCTCGGAGAATATGATATAATTTATGAGCCTAGGTCGTCGCTCAAAGGGCAAGCAGTAGCATACTTTATTGCTGAATTTACTCAAGAAAATGTCGTCGAAGAACAGGATTTGAAAACTGATCAACCTGTAGATGTTACAGGATCATCAAAATTAAACCCTGGCCAACTTACTTCGTTAGACGAGGAAGGAAAGATGACTGACGAGCAGCGAGAAGTATTGGAGGAGGATAAAAGGAAGTACCAGATATTTCACCAAGGAACTCCCTTGGATCAAAATTTTGATGATCAGTTACCCATATGGAATTTGCATGTAGATGGCTCTTCGGGTACTGCAGGCAGTAGGGTAGGGATTGTTTTGAAAAGCCCAGATGAGGTGGATATGGAGTATGCTCTGCGCTTTCAATTTAAAGCCTCTAATAATGAGGCCGAATATGAAGCAATGATTATAGGTTTAAGTCTAGCCAGAACGATGAAGGTAGAGCAGGTTATTGTATTCAGCGATTCGCAGTTAATTGTAAATCAGATTCTTGGAGTTTATGCAGCAAAGGGAGAGGTAATGATGAGGTACCATGCAAAAGCAATAGAGTTAAAATCGAGTTTTGTTACTATTCAGCTGGTTAGAATACCAAGATTGGAGAATGCAAGAGCAGACGCCCTAACGCGACTAGCATTAGCCACCCGCACCGAGCTACGAAGAACAATCCCAATAGAGATTCTAGCTGGTCGGAGCATAGACGAAGATCTGATCATAAACTTCATTCTGCTTGATTTGGGACCATCTTGGATGGATCCCATCAGGGCCTATATTGAAGAGGGAACTCTGCCAATCGATAAACTCGCAGCCAAAAAATTGAAGTTCAAAGCTGCTCGTTATGTATTAACCAATGGTATTTTATATAGACGAGGAGTTCTAGCAGCGCTACAGAGATGTGTTCATCCCTCCAAAGTGAAAGACTTGATCGAAGAGGTTCATGAGGGGTCTTGTGGAGCCCATGTAGCTGGTCGGATGCTTTTGCAGAGGATAACCACGCAGGGATATTACTGGCCGACGATGAGAGTTGATTGCGCAGCTTATGCTAAGAAATGCGATAAATGCCAACGCTTCTCGTCCATCTGAAGAACTCCTCATGCATTGTTAACACCCATAACATCTCCTTGGCCATTCGCTATATGGGGAATAGATTTGGTCGGACCACTACCAACGACTAAGGGAAGATTCAAATACTTAGTGGTCGCAGTGGATTATTTTACTAAATGGGTAGAAGCTGAGCCTCTTATTGATATGACATACAACAAAGTCTATCAATTTATTTGGAAAAATATAATTTGCAGATACGGCGCCCCACATGCGTTCATTACTGACCATGGAACCCAATTTGACAACGAGGAGTTTGCTGCATATTGTCAACAATCCAATGTACTGAAGGTCCATTCTGCACCAGGTCATCCCCAGAGCAATGGGCAAACTGAAGTGACAAACAGAACGCTGCTAAATGGTTTGAAAAAACGACTGGATGACGCAAAGGCAAATTAGATTAACGAGCTACATTCTGTGATGTAGGCTTATCGTAATACACCGCGAACAGCAACAGGAGAATCTCCATACATGCTGGCATTTGAGAGTGAAGTTGTTATATCTGCCGAGTTGGGTCTACCCACACACAGGGTGCTGACTTTCAATTCCCCTATCAGTGAATTGATGAGGCGATTAAATCTAGACATGCTCGAAGAAGTTAGAGAAGAAGCAACAGTCAGGAATGCTGCATACCAACAACGAACAGCTCTGTTTTACAACAAGAGGGTAAAGAAGTGTGATTTGAAGGAAGGAGACTATGTGCTAAAGAAAGTAATTCAAAAGCACAACAAACTGGAAGCTAACTGGCATGGACCCTACAGAGTAACAGAAGTTGTTCATCCAGGGACTTACAGGATTGAAACCTTGGAAGGAGAAGAATTTAAGAATGCATGGAATGTAGAACATCTACGCAAGTATTATCAGTAGTTGAAATTTCTATGTAATGGAGTCTTCTTCAGTATGAATAAAATGTTGAATGTTTTACCCAATTCCCTCTTTTTCGAAATTTTTTGGAGTATTAGTGCTACACACTATGCATCAAGTTCAGAATCAATCTCTTCAAACTCCGATTGGTCGGGACCAAATATGACCAACTTCGGTTGATCGGCAATATAATTACCACCAACTCTGGTTAGTCGGGAAGCAATTACCACCAACTCCGGTTGGTCGGCAAATAAATTACCACCAACTCCGGTTGGTCGGCAAATAAATTACCACCAACCCCGGTTGGTCGGGAAGCAAATAAGACCAACTCCGGTTAATCAGCAATATAATTACCACCAACTCCGATTGGTCGGAAAACAAATTAGCACCAACTCCGGTTGGTCGGGAAGCAAATACGACCAACTCCGGTTGATCGGCAATATAATTACCACCAACTCCGGTTGGTCGGGAAACAAATTACCACCAACTCCGGTTGGTCGGGAAGCAAATACGACCAACTCTGGTTGATCGGCAATATAATTACCACCAACTCTAAGTTGGTCGGGAAGCAATTACCACCAACTCCGGTTGGTCGACAAACAAATTACCACCAACTCTAAGTTGGTCGGGAATCAAATTACCAACTCCGGTTGGTCGGTTAATAAATACCACCAACTCCGATTGGTCAGCAAATAATTTTCACCAACTCCGGTTGGTCGACAATTTAAAATAACACAGGATGTTTTTTGTCTTTATATAGATATACATACTTGTTCATCAGTAAATAAATGAGATATTTCATAAAATATTTCCAAACCAATAACAATTAAAATTGCAAAGAAAACTAAAGATTTCTTCATTAAAACCAGAACAAATTACATATGATATAAATTGCAGATTACATGTAATATGAATGAAGTTCATTACATAAACAAATCCTATTCTATAGGTTTCTTTCCCTCTGCCTTTGACCCAGGGTCTACCCCAGCTGGAGGATCATCAAGACTATAAGGGGAATTTATGAAATTCAGATCTTGCAGCATTCTGACGTTCATTATTGATGGACGATCAAGCAGGTGTTCTGGGTGAGATATTTCAAAATTCGAATGGAGACTATAATCATCAAGATACTTGGAGATTAGAACGCGAGGAATGGCCCGGGCTGGAATCTAACTAAGGTCAAGCTTGAAAGGAGGCACGGGTAAATCAAGAACTCCAGGATTATAGTAATCCCACAGAAAATGACCTATTCTCCAATTTTAAAACACAAAGAGCATTCAACCAGCCATGTTTATACCCTTCGTTGTTCGACTGTTCTAAACGAGCATCAAGATGACAAAGTGCTTCATTATAACCAGCCATCCAAAACTCTCTGGGTTGTTTATGGAATTGGTAAGTTAACCTCTCCAGTTGCTCGTGAAGATTCTTCACCAGAATTTCTTTATTTTCCAAGTTAGAGCTTTGTGTAGAAAGTTTCTCGCTGCGGTTCAGAATCTTCTTGGGCATCTCTGTTAAGGCTTGGTTCTTCGCCATCAATTGGAATGCCTGATTCTCCAATGTTGCTTGAGTTCTTGCTTCTTCAATAGAAATCCGACCAGCTCTTGCTCGTCCACGAGTAGAAGTGGAGGGCCCATTTAATGGAGGATGTTGCCAATTTTTCATTACCACTCCATGTTCAAAATAATCCCTGTTGGCATCAGGAAGATTGACAACTAATGCCCTATTCAAAAACCTAGTTTTTAAATAAAAAGTACTATCACTGACGACCCATTTGTAGCAATACATTATCTCTGGAATCCCTAAACGGGTTCCATGAAGTTGGTTCAACCTATGAACTCCATTAATTATCCTCCAGGTATTTGGCGCTATTTTTGCGGGTACAACGTCAAAATACTGACAGAACTCCAAACATAAAGGATTTGGAGGAAAAGAAAAACCACATTCGACAACAAAGAGACTTGGAAATCAATGTCCCTCAGCTAAAGAAAAATAGTCAGAAGGTTCAGAAAGTTCTTCCAATATGACCCATGAAGGAATTGAAAATTCAGAGCGAAATTTGTCAAGCGACTCAACAAGGTAAACCATGATGAACAAAGTAAATAAAAGAGAAGGAAGAAAATCTTACAGGAAAAGAGTGAATCAGTTGACAACGAACGCACAAGATAGAGAAGAAATGAAGAATTCAAAGATACAGATTTGAAAAAGGAAAGACGATAGGATTTCTGCCGCGTTTAAATACTTTACCTCGGAAATAGAGAAAAACAATGATTATCAGGACGGACGATTGCGTATCCGGCGGCTAAAAAGAAGAAAAAGGGCACAAAAACGAAGCGGTTATGGAAATTCAAAACACTTTAAAAGCCTGATACTATGCACTCAAAAAAGGAGTTATATACAACAAAAGTTTGTCTAAAACCCATAAAAACTGAAAGTCTAAAGTAACAAAATGTTCCATACTTTTCTTCAACATCCAACTACGAAACATTGGGGGCTTCTGTTGATACCAATTTTATTCTGCTGATATGGACCTATCATTTGAAGACGCGTGTCAACTTATGTGGCAATTGTAAATGATTATAGCGAGCTACTCAACCCCCCGAGGAATTCCTATACTCCAAACAACTCAAGATCGCCGAGCAACTAAGAAGTCACATGGAACTCAGGGGCCCAGAGCAACTCAAACGTGTCGAGCTACTTAGGCGGTCCGAGCAGCTTAATCGGTCCGAGCTACTTAGACAGTCCGAGCAGTTTAGCACTCTAATCAGGATAATCAAGGAGACGACTGCGCATTAAATGCTCATTTATTATCATACAGACGTACATGTCTACTAGATAACAACACATTGTCCTTTCATTTGTACAGCCTGAAGGCTATAAATACATTGTAACCTCCTCATTGGGGAGGGGCGGAATTTCTTGAGAAGATCATTCTTCGAGAATTTCTAACAAACAATCAGCAATACAAAAACAGTGGACGTAGGCCATTCTTATAACGCTGAACCACTTTAAAAATCGATTGTCTATTACTTTTTATTCATTTTTATCTGTGATTAAAATAATTAGGTCAAATCTAATTTTTTACATCAACAATGATGTTTCCATGTTTGTATAAAATTTTGGACAAATAGAAGTTTGGGGTTGTTTATGTAGTAATACCGTAGAGTTGCTTTATTCTTTATTTTTATGGGCTAAAAAAACATCTTAAGGCCCCTATTAAAATATAAGCAGATATTGATCTTTATTGATTTTGGTTTTTTAGTTGGTGTTTGTCTCTTGAATAATGTTAGAGTATAAGGTTTGTCTATTGATTGTTAATCTGAATTTTTTTTTTGGATAATCGGATAATTTGTTTCCTTTCTTTTTTTTTAACAGGATAATGAAGACTACAATGGGTTTCACATGTTTAACACCACATTTCGGAGCTCAATAATTCAATTTCCCCATTTCTTTCTTTTGTTTTTTCATCCACTAATCTTTCTTTTAATTACATATACATATTCCCATGGTTTGTACTAGGTTTAAACTAATTTTCCATGTTGGATTTTTTTATTTTTTTTAGCACCTTCTCAAGTCCGTTGGCATGTATTTTGATTAATTATCATTCATTTTTGCTAAAATGCATCTATTATATAAAATGGAAAATACGGTGATACTCCTCTCGATTATTTTTTAATATATTTTTTGTTGTGGATTTTTTTTATTAGGTACACATTGCTACATAACTTCAAAATGATTATAATGGTAAGTCCCTTTAAAACATCTATTTATTTTAATTTAATCCTTGGTGAAGAAATATCATTTAGATCCAAACATCTATTTATTTTAATTTAATCTATTATTTTTATAAATGAATTCCATGAATTTGATTTAAAGTTAAAAGGCATCACAACATATTAACAAGTATGTATAGAAGTACAAATATTTATCAAAATATAACAACTTTTAACCCATAGCTACTCAAAGAATTATATAAAGCGTCGTGCATCGCACGGGTTATATGCTAGTTGTAAAAAATACCACAACCCAAATCATTCTAAATTAGTTTTTACTTCATTAACGAAAAACCATTTGGCAAAAACAAAAAGGTTAGACAAATAATTGGTATAAGCTATTTGATATTGTTTTGAGACATGAATTTCTCAATTATGCCCTCTGTATCTCATTATATTAAGTAGAAAGGAAAACAAATTTAAGATACTGCATTAAAGATTCTGTGAGCATTTAAAAACAAGAGCGAAAATATGAGAGTTTTTTTCCTTTTGCCACGTATTACCCATCACGACCTTCCAAATCCATATGAATTGATTCATCAGGGCAGTAGTTTGAAAATTTCGTAATCGAATCTGGACTCAGTGCCTGATACTAAAAAGAAAAACTCAAAAACTACAATTTTTGAAACCCATTTAAAATGGAATTTATAGTGAGAGGCAGAGATCTTACCACGACATAGGGCAGTGATCTGATTCAATAAACTATAAGAGTTGTGTATAATGAGTATAAACCCACCATTCTTGTCAACCATAGTCACGACCTAATGTTAAAAACATTCGAATAGTCAGATAAATTATGAAGGCGATATATCCCTAAGTTATAACACCCTTGAATGAAACTCATTCTACATTAAAAAAAACACTTAAAAGAAAAAACTCATGCAGATAGCACAGTTATATTTTTCTTCGTGCTTATTTGTGTATACAACACACCAATATACCATGTGTGCAACATGCCTCGATTGTTTGACCTTGCATGTGGTGCCCATAACACTCGTGCAAACAACCTTTAATGTACCTTACGTGTATTTTATTTTTTCCCTATTAGTTTATATATTTAATTATTAAGTGGACATAATTTAGTAAACATATTCTCCATAGTTTTCACTTGTTGACCTCAAATTAGGTGTTCAATACATACAAACTAATTTGATTGTTATATGAGGTAGAATATAAAATGAGGTACGGTAAATAATTTTTTTGTAAGTTATCAGTGAAATAATAGTTATTCAAATTCAGGAATGACTACTTATAAAATTTACTTGTGTATCCAGTGAATAAAAACTTTATAATTGGATTGGTCATACAATAATATCACAACAACATCAACATATTAATATACAATTAAGCACCATTCACCATTTTGACAACATTTATCAAACAATGTATATGCCTTTAAACTACCTTAATTAAAATATGGAAAATATTATTGCCCATTGATTTATCAAACAATTTTTTTTTCTTTTTTGAAAAGGTGGGGGGGTGTCACACCCATTTATTTATAACATATAATAATCAAACATGATAAATACCCACTACCCAAATCCATATAAACCAAAAGATCCACAACCCTAAGGAAATCAGAACATAGCAATCAGTGAAACATATGAACAAATGTCAAAATTCGATGAAGGGGGAAAAAGAAATCGGAAAAGGAGGACTTACGGTTAAAACAAATGAAACAATTGGAGATAATGCTTTGCTTATTTCTAATATTCAACCATATACAGAAATTACCATCAAAATTCTGACAAAGGGATAATATGAAATAAATTTATCTGGTGGTTTTCATTTTGCATCAAATAAAATTCCAAAAAATCATATGTCAGGTTGACATAAGTATGCCTAATAATACAAAATCTATCAAAGATTACATTCATAAAATTGGGAGGAAAGTAAAGCACCAGTCTAAGGAAACTAACCACATGAGCAAAATAAACAAAGACTCCGCTGCAAAGAAAAATTATAAAAAATCTAAATAAGGGAGATAGTGAAGTACCAGCGAGTTTACTGTATCAAATAGTTTACGGACTCTAGAGAAAGAGTGAGAAAATAGATGAGGGATTTTGGTTCTTTGCCGGCCTCCTAGAAATAAAAGTTGGGTCAACTTGCAATTTTCGTGCCAGGGAAAGAGAAAATTAGTGATTATGTCTGAGAGTGAAGATTTTGATTTTTTTTATCACATTAACACTGTTGTCTGGTATATTGTTGAGGACTTTAAAAATATTCGCTCAAACTAATTTTTTTATTATTTAAAAAAAATAATTCATCATTAAATGTTTTTGAACGGATTATTTTCCTTAAAGTAGTAAAAAAACCTTGTTTTGAGTTGACATATTTTCTGAGATATATACACATTTAGAGAAACCCCTAAAACAAATTTTATTCCAAAATGAATGTGTTGCTGAAAAATCTATATAATAAGGAGTATACTTTGTTCACTATTCTATAAGTTGATAACCTAAGTAGGGTTTAGGATTGAATGGTATAAAATTGAATCCAATGGCTCACATTTTATTAGAGTAAGATGGTAAGGTTTCCCCCTCTTTTCTCATTCTCACTTTCAATTTAATTCAAATTAGTGGGTATTTTTGTAAAAAACCCCTAATCTCCTCTCAATCACCTCACTCACGATCAATCATGCTCTTACAATACCTTACTCAACCTTTACACTCAACCTCTACACCTCACTCAACCTCTCACGAATACCTCTATCTCCCTCTCTCGATTTCTTCTCTCGTTGTCGCAATATTATGGACATAAGTCTCGATTTATTCTCTCTATTCTCTCATCTATTCATTTTTACAGGGTTTGTTTGGTTGGTTTTGTTTGCTTGATTTGGGATTTTTTTGTTTAAGAAACTTAATGATACATATTTGTATAGGTTATCCCATATTTTTGTAATAATACATATCTGTATTGTCCAATTTATGTTTTTTTTTTTGGTTGGTTTGAGATTTTTTTGTTTAAGATCCTTAATGATACACACTACATATCTGTATAAGTTGTTCGTTTTTTTGTAATGATACATATTTGTATTGTTTGATTTTTATTTGTTTGGTTGTTGTTTTTTAGTTGACAATGACATTTCTGAGTGAGTTGGAGAAAATGGCATCCTGTGTGTTTGTCTATTTGCTCTAATGACATTTCTGAGTGTGTTTGTCAAATGTTTTTTTTCTCTGCTTGATTATCATGCTCTACATTTCTGAACTCATTATTATTGTTGTGTATAGATTAGCATTATAAAAAAAAAACTTCATGTTTGTGTATTGGTTAAATGTATGGCCAATACATTGTTTAGTTTTCACATGTGTTTGAAAAAATGCCTAAAAAAGCCTTCTCATTCACTATTTTCTAAAATAGGGATTTTGTTTTCCTACTCTCTTTCTCTCATATTGGTAGGTATTTTAAACATATTGGTATTTTTGGTATATTGAACATATTGGTATTTTTCAACATCTCATATTGGGTTTTTTGGTATTTTTGAATATCTCATATTATTTTTTTTCAACAGCTCATTCCCCAATGTATTCCATCTCTCTTTCTCGGAGAGAACAACGAAGAAGGAAGGATCTTTTGTAATCTCATAATCTTCACGGTTCTTCATCTCCTTCTTCTAGGGTATGGTTTTTCATTTTTGTTCATTTTGTTTTGTTAGGGTTTTAATTTTCTCATTATACTTGATTGTGATAAAATGCAAGGGATAGACTTGATTGGTGGTTGTCATGTACCAATGCATACCATTATAATCAGTTAGAATGATTGTGTGATATTTTTTCACTTTTAATTTGGGATCCCACCCATTAAACATCATGAATATTTGGAAGATTACTATTATCTTTGATTATGTTTCCTATTATTTGCCACATTGACTGAAATATTGCGAGAATGGTAAAATGTGTAGTGTTTGAGGTTATTAAAGTATCGAGGAAGAAATTGGACGGTTGAGATTCATCCATGTCATCGTCCTAGCGTGACTATCGTGGGGTTTATTGTAACTTTTTTATTTTTGATGAATTTCTAACTTTTTATCATAATTATTGGTAATACAATTGATGGTACTTATTAGCTATCGAATTTCTAACTCTTTTTTAAACTGAATTTAACTCTTCGTATCTATGTAGCATTGTGGTAGCTATTGATTTGTTATATGTAATTTATATAGATTTTTCTGAATACATATTAGGTTTAAGTACTTTTTATAGAGTTTTCTTTTTAATTTTTTTAGGATTTTGATTCGATTGAACAATCAAAATAACGATTCGATATAACTGTTATTGAATCGTTATATTTTATGTTATATAGTAGTTCAATAGAAGGAATAGCAGTTCAATCGAAGCAATGAAGTAGTTCAATATTCAATAGAAGGTATAGATGGTTGCAAAACATATAACAGGTACAGTAGTACAGTCAATATTTCTTTTGAGATAACTATGGAACTGCTATACCTTCTATTATAGCAGTGTCTTTTGAAAGATTGAGAAAACATATAGCAGTGTAATCTTTTGAACATATAGCAGTGTAATCTTTTGCGAAAACATATAACTATGTCTTTTGCGAAAACATATAACTATGTCTTTTGAAAGATTGCGAAAACATATAACAGTCTTTTGAAAGATTACACTCCTATTGCGAAAACACTGTTATTGAAAGACATAGTTATCTCATAGTTATCACAATATACCTTCTATTAAAATATTGCGAGAATATTGACTGAAATATTACAAGTGGTGAACTGCTATACCTTCTATTGGATATGTCTTTTGAAATAACTTCTATTGGAACTCATTTTTAAACACACCTGATCGGAACCACTACCAATCAAAGCAGCTGTAATATCAAGTTGTAATAATTTGGTCGTGTCTATTTTAGTACGATTCATTTTTAGTTAAAAAAATGTATTGTTGCCCTTTTACTTGGTCACCAACTCTCTGATTAAACTTAACGCTTCAATAACAAGTATAACATAATTATTATAGCAAGTATTCTTTTTTTTTCCTTAATTTCAAGTAGCCAGGACTGATTTTGTAACTTTAAAAGTGTTCTAATTTGTAAGTTTCGTTCTTTCGTCTTCCTTTTCTTTGCAATGTAACCCTAAATAAGCGTGTGGTTTGTTAGGACATCGGAGATATATCAGATATATCATGTATGGTAAGCATGTGGTTTGTTAGGTATAGCAGTTCATGTATATCAGATATAGCATGTATAGTAAGCGTGTGGTTTGTTAGAAGATCGGAGACTATAGCTGTTCATTTGTTAAGTGTATGGTGGGTTCAATTCTTCATTTGTTAAGCATTCAAAGCAGTATAGGAACCACTGCCAATCAAATCAGTGTGGAGTTATCCTTATCGGAATTATCGAAACCACTGCTAATGTCCCATGGTTATGTCCCATTATGTTCTCTGTTATATGACGGGTATGTAGAGTAGATGCAACCGGAGAGCGTTACTGTAATAAACGACATGGTGTTTAATTGATTAGAACTGGTGTAACTCATTTTCAGTTGAAAATCAAGATTAGAATACGCATTGTGTACGGCAAAGTCCAATTTATTAGTAATCTATAGTTTAATTAGTAACATACAGTTTATCTGCTGCCTTAATTATGAGTTTTAATTTATCGTACCCAAAAATAGTATGTAACATATGTTATCAAAAATAATTTTTCGATTTTTTTACGGAATATATCACCAGTAATTAAACCAAGGAGATTGTCAGTTACCTATGATCCTTGCTTAGCATAATGTCATTTTGCACATGTTTGGATTAGTAAACAGTTTAATTTCTACGAATTCCTTATCCATCTTTTCATTTTGTAGTTGATAATTGACTTCGTTCTCGACATGGAGGAAACTATTGTATTCGGCATAATACGTTACATATAGTTCTTCTGTCCCGGGCCTTAAATTATGTCATTCTCAACCTACTAACTGCGTTCTTTACTTTTTTTCTTAAAGGTTGATGAAGACGCACAAAATGCTGTAACAACTGCCCCTTCTACTCTATTCTTCTGTTTTACAACTACATGTTTTTCTTTTGACTTTAAATATTGACTTTTCACTCAGATTCAAAGGTTGCGCTGTAATACCCCGTACTTTTGACTATAATTATTTTTGGGATTAATTAATTAATTAGCGTATTAATTGGAAATTAATCCGGGTTATAAATACTAATATGATGCGAATTGGTATTTGATTATGTACATATAAGATTATATATGTATTTGGTATTATGAAATTCGTCGTGAGATTTATTTACGGCATTTTAGAAATTTTGTTGACGCGTGGGACCGCCGCGTCACGGTATAATATATTGATGATAAAAGTGAATTTAAAATCTATAATCCGTATGGTCGTTTTGAGTGCGCCAACGCGTCCGGAAGGGTCGAGATAGTCAGAAAACACTAGCCGGGGGTATAGTTCGGGTCCCGGGGTATTTTTAGGCCATACCGGCAACTTAAAGGGTATTTTAGTAATTTGGTATTTTTGGGTAATTAAAAGTGACGAAAATTGAGAGTTGTAATCTGATAAAGGATTGACCCAACCAACCCTTTATTAACCCCATAAGCTACGTAGGTTATCATTTAGTCTTCCAACTCTCCCAAAGCAAACCCTAGCCACCATAGCCTTTTGGAGAAGAAAGCTTGGAGAAGGAGAGAGAGAGGGGAATTCTGCAGAGATTCTTCACCAAATCCGAAATCAAACCAAGGCAAGTGATTTATTCCATTTAAATTTCAGAGAATGCTTCTTCCATGTTAGATTATTCATAAATTTTGTATGTTCTTGGAAGATAATGAAAAACCCATAAGATTGGAGTTATTAGTTTGAATTTTGGGATATAGGTTGCATGTAGTATGTTACTGGACGATCATATTATGTGAATTACTGCCTTTTGTAATACCAAAAACGGATTTAAGATGAGGTTCATGACTGTTCTTGAGAAAAATCAGAAAAACTAGGTTTTTGATGAAGTTTGACCCATATGTAGCCTTTAGATGTTGAATTAGTGGTTTGTGGACGTTAGTAATATTGTAGGATTGTTATATGACATTACTATAACGTTATATTTGAGAATCATACGTTAGAAATAAGTTTTGCGACGTTTTCAAATCTGCAGAACGAAGCAGTCCGTAGCCATACCTGTTCGATCGATCGATCGACATTCATCAGTCGATCGATCGACTAGATCGATCGATCGATATTCATAGGTCGATCGATCGACCTTCCCAGAATGAGTAAAATTTTCCTTAATTTGATTTTAATGGTGGAAACCCTCGGAGAATATGTTTGGAGAACTTATGAATACCCTCAACCTTAAGGAGACTAGTAGGAGTGATTATTATAGTGGACTTTAATTATAATACAATTCGAGGAATTATTCTAGATTATTGAAATTCGTGAAGCGAGATAACGTTTAGGTTAATAGTGTAAAATTGTGTAATTCGATGAAATAAGGTTTAGGGCAGAAGTAAAGACCTTAGGTATATAGATGTCATATGTGGGAAGTATGGGAACTTAATAGTGTATTCAAGATAGGTTTTAAGGATAAGGGACTACGGCGTGAGACGTGTCGGCAATTTAACTTTATATTAACGGGAGACTTGAAAAATATAAGTTTGGAAATGGTATAATGATGTAGAGTATTACAATTATACTACAGTGATTACTAAGATGCGTGTATACTTAGTATTGATATAGTATTTGTGTGTATGACATACCTACCATACTTGCTATCACGGGAGGTTTGCGTTCGCTTAGGACCCTCTAATCCTTGTGTGCCTACGGGGGGGATTTAGACTGGTACCTTGATGAACATAGGTCATAGAAAGACTTATTGTGATATTAATAAGTCCGCTGACCATGGGAGCATAGGTATGTGCGTGACCCATGCGATGGTAACTGTGTTCGCCTCCACTATTTGTGATTTGTGTTATCTGAACTATTCCTGAGAGATTCAGAATATGTGATCCTTATGTACGTGATGTACCGGGATGGATAGCAGAGTATGTGTGCACCATAGCTTAGATTGCGGGGTGCTTGTATCGTATATTTATGATGTGAATAATATACATTTAAATTAATGGAAATCCTCATGTTAATGTTGTAAAAATATTACGGTATTGTTTCGAGATATATAAGGAGTTAACTGATACTTATATATATGGCATATTTAGTAACTGAGTTTACGTTAAATCCCTATTTTAATTACGAGCATTATTATGTTATGGAACCAAGCATATGGGTAGAACCTTTGGCAGTCTAGCTAGTTATGTTGTCAGTTAGCTAGTGGTAAGGGTAGTTATAGATGGGTACTTACGTTAGGAGTGCACAGTTAGTCGAGAGGTGAGAATTTAATGTGAGTGCACGTCCTAACATGTACTTTGAATTTAATGTTTTAAATGTTTTTAAAGAACTTGCAGGTTTTTAAAATGATTTCCACTTTCGGGCTCTGACCCATTTGCTTTCAAATATATTTTCTTGTAAAACCATTTTAGGTGCCCAGCCACAAGGACACCAAGCATAGGATTCTCATTCAGAAGACGAGCTGTAGCTGTTTGTGGAAGCTACAGGGACTTGCTTTTAGACGCCTCTCTCATTTGGATTCCAGTCGCAGCATCTATCAGTTGTAGGGCATGTTGCCCAATTCTATTAGACATTTTTACATTTCAGTTTTCAGCCTCTAGCATGTATTGCTCAGTATTCAGTTTTAGTTATTTATTTCAGTTTACTTATCAGTTGTGGGATTTGTATTGAGGAGTTTTTCCTCCAGAGTTTATTTACATTTCGTGATGGTCATTTGTTTTACTTCAGTATGGTGAATGGTGTTATTTAGTTATTCATTACTCTTGTTGCATGTTAATCAGATTTAATAAAATTTGGCACTTACTTTTTAAATACTAGGTGGTTAGTAATAATAAAACGTTTTCGACAGTGATTCTATTAACTGAGCCAACTTGGCATTTTGAATTAATTTTATAAAGGAGTAGCTACCCGGTGTTTAATTAGTCGGGGTGTCACATGCGCATAAATAATATAGGTGTTGTTATCCATGATGAATCCCGCTTCAATGTTATTCGTTATGTGGTAACATAATGCAACTATTTAGTGTCTTCATACTTATTAACAATTTCCTTCATTAGTAGTTTATTTTTTTTTCCTTTTTCCTTATTGGCGGGGGAATGGAAAAGAAAACATGGCACCTAATGTGGATAAAGGGAAAGAGAAGTAGAAGGAATCTTCACAAGTGGTATGTTTAATATTTCAGTGGTTATGACTCTATTTGTTCTCATTATTTTATCATCATGTTCTTCATTTTTTCTATTCTCTTTAATCTACCCTCTTTGTTTTAATTCTGTCTATCAACTTTGCCTTCGTATTATATAGATTCAAATACTAGGCAAATATACCAGAGGTATTGTTATACATGATGATGTTCAACTTGATGATATTTGTGTTGTGGTCACTAATCGTCTTTATATGTTTTTTCCCTTCATAATTCTTATAATCAAGTTCTTATTCACATTTCATTAATGTTATCAATGTTATTTCATTTACATAACCGCATACTTAGTATAACAATGGAAACGACAAAGGCAAGGGGAAAGAGAAATCAAATGCGGCGCCTATTAGGGTAAATATTTATCATCAACTTTCCACAATTTTCTTTTTTAGTTAAAAAAACTGTACCTTATAATTCTTTCATCTCTTTTTATATGCTTTAATTATTTCTATAGGCATCTTGGATGGGTAAGGGGAATGTCTCTTCTGGAGCGGTATGTTTTTTAAGATTACCTTTTTTTTTATAATGCATCTCTACTTATAGGGTCATATTTTGCATTTATCATGTAGTGTGACTGTAAATGTTAAGTACACCATTCTGAATAATTTACATCTTTAATTTACCATCATGTTATACACCGTACGATTACTATATAAGACCATTATTTGAAACCCCTTCATTATTGTCACATTATGTGCTGATAATCTTTTTTCTTCTTTAGGCATCCTATGTACCCTTAATCTCTAAATGTGCCCTGGCGCAACGAATGTGAGAGGAACCAGAATGGGAAAGATTTATTCATTTGCCAACTACAAATGAAGTCTGCTTGCCATCATAATCTCTCTCGTTGACTGAACATCTAACACTATCTGATAACTTAATCTCAAGCCGTGTTCTAGCTCAACTACGATGCCGAGAACGTGAAAGACTTTCTCGCTTTCAATCTGCGTGTGATGTTATGCCTCCAGAACCTACATCTGCCAATCCCCATCACTTTGCACCACAATCCACCACAAGTGTTGAATATATGGCACCATGTAATAGCTTAAACTCAAAACGTGTGCTTGCCCTTCGATAACGATGCGATCGAGAAAGAGCACTTCGATTACAAATAATACTAGACAATCAATCATCTACTCAGACTCCTAATGTTCACAAGTCAATAACACCACCTACCCTTTCTAGAACATAAAGTTTTCCTAAGCGAGCAAAGGTTTCACAATCGTCCTCTATTGATGAAAGGGTTGAACTCCCTTCAACAATAACTAAGATTTTTATACAACTGAGAACCCCTGATCAATTGGACTTTCCTCTACAAAGACGTAGTCCTTTGACTGATAGTTTACCAATCCCAATTGATTAAATTTATATGTCCCCAATAGTTTTTCCCCGCAACCTCTGTCAAGATTTTAACCAAATTGAACTCAACACATTTGTTAATCATGACGTCCCCTGTAAACCATCTGAAACTATTCAAAATCTAACTCCCACTGATACAGATAGTATTGAACGTCTCCCCCAAACTGAAGATAACCACCTTAGGTAAATCTTTTATATATCTTTTATTATTGGAGATTTATCTAATTACATTTTTTATATTCCTTAACACATTCTTTTCATTTTATACGTAGATCCACTCTATCAGGCAATGTTGCAAGTATGAGTACATCTCGAAAATCATATGCCGACTTTAGTAGACATTTTCTTGGCCCCATGACTGTTCCGTGCCCTTATTATCACACTTTGCATTGGATGGATAAAAGGTTATCCGTCACATCGAAAGTGCGCCCCCTATTTAGAAAGTGTTGTAAACAGGGTCAAGTTCATTTGCCAAATCTCATTGAACTCCCACCGAAAATTAAATATTTATTTGATGGCAACGATGTTCAATGCAAGTCTTTTTAGAATCATATTAGGGAGTATAATGGTGCTAATGCATTTACGAGTCTAGGTGTCCAGATGGATGATAGAGTCCTCACAGGTAGGGGTCCCACATCTTTCACCATTCATGGTAAGCTACGTCGTCGTACCGAGGCCTTATTACAGGAACTAGGGCTTGAAAATGAAGTTTCATATGCACAATTATACATATACGATTCGGATGTGGCATTGCAAATTAGGGAACATAGAAATCCACATTTACGTAGCGATGTCTTCTAAATAATTCAAGGTTCCACAGAGGTGAATAATCCGTTTATATATAAATATCGCCAGGCATTTGCAATATTAGAGGAATCCTTTTGAGCGGGCCAAAACTTGCCAGCATACCTTCATTACAATACTGCAGTAGATCGTAGAAGGTATAATTTATCGTCAATCGATGAGATTGTTGTTCTTTTGCTTGGAGCTGGCCACAATTCCTCTACAATGAGAGATATTGTTATTCTCTTACATGAGGGAAACCAATTGATGCAAACTAGTTAATGTCACCCGGCATACCTTCTTTTACATTATGTACTTCTATACCCTCACGGTCAGCTTAGATGGGAGACTAAAATGAAGCTACGGGTTGTAGTAAATAATATTGAGCAAGATAATGGACTTACTCAGTTGCATTGTTATAGTTATCATTTGTTTCAACACGATACTGAGTACTCTAAAATTTTGAGAGGAGGTAAACTTTTTCAGGAGTTCATTGTGGATGCTTGGGCTTCTACCGAACAAAATCGCTTAACTTATTTCAGACTTAATCAGAACACCCTTCGCGCTGAATTATACAAAGATCTTACGGATTGTATATCTTAGGGTGTTGAACCATTGTAAATTGGTAGACGAATGATTTTACCCTCTTCCTTCACTTGTAGTGCATGACATATGTTTGAGGTCTATCAGATTTGATGGCCATAACACGATTCCATCAACACCCAGATATTTTTATCATAATGACTGCCAGTCTTATATGGCCTGAAATTACTAAGGAACTATTATCGGGCCAGAATGCGGTCGATCGTCCCTACTTGGTCGCACGTGTATTTGAACTAAAGAGAAAAGCATTAATGAAGGAGATCAAGGATAAAAATATATTTGGTAAGAAAGTTGCCCATGTTTTTACGATCGAATTCTAAAAGCAAGGTTTACCCCACATGCACGCTCTTCTTTTCCTTGATAGCTAAATCAAGATTAAAACATATGTCCATGTAGATAACATCATTTGTGCAGAGTTTCCAGACCCCATCGACGATCCAATGCTTTTCCAAACCATTCCTGGTTATATGGTTCATGGTCCCTACAACTCCTTGAATCCTAATTCTCCTTGCATGGAAAATGGTAGATGCACGAAGAAATATCCACGAGCATTTACAGATGCCACTGCAATGGAAAGAAACATATATTCAATCTATCGTCGTCGTGACGATGGTAGGGAATATACTAATTTCAATAGAAAAAAGGTACGAAACAACGATGTTGTGCCTTATAATCCGTATTTATCTCGGCTATTCAATTGTCACATTAATTTTAAGGTTTGTTTCGATTTAAGATGCGTTAAATATATTAACAAGTACATATATAAAGTCCATGATCGCACAACTATGGTCTTGGGAGTTGTTAATGAAATCCAACAATACCTCGATGCAAGGTACATAGGACCCCCAGATGCAACCTGGAAATTTTTTTGGTAATCACATGCATCAGGAAAAACCACCTGTTATGCGGTTAGATTTACATTTACCTAGGATGCATCATGTTGTGTTCAATCATACAGAATCTCTAAGTACGATTGTTGATAGGGCCAGAGTTCAAATGGGTTCTTTAACTGGATTTTTTACTTTCTTCGCATCGAATGTTTCTCCACGAGCTTACACCTACCAAGAGTTTTCATAACATTATGTTTGGAGTAATAAAACATAAGTTTGGACTCTAAGGAAAACACCCGAGTTTTCTATTGGTATAATGTACTATGTTAGCTGTAATTCAGGTGAAAGATTTTATTTACGATTTCTTTTGATCGTTGTCAAAGGACCTACATCCTTTGAGTGCTTATGCATGGTCAACAATGTCGTAGAGGATACCTTTAAGTATGTGTGTATAGCGTGGGGATTACTTGAAAATGATAACAAATGGATTCAATGTTTACAAAAGGCATCAATCATCCGAACTGGATATCAACTTATACGTCTTTTTATCTTATACTTACACAATGTTTCCCTTTGCATACGGATTTATCATGGAATCAATTTTCTATTCATATTTGTGATGGTATAATGCATAAGTTCCATACACTCTTTACTATTCCAAACCCAATATACATCCAAGTTCAAGATTATGGTTTGTTTCTTTTAAATGAGGTTCTTCAAGAGTCTGGTAAGACTTTATCATACTTTCCTCCAATGCCTCTACCAACTTCAAATTGGAGTACTATGGGTGGGAATAGGTTACTGTGTGAACATCAACAATTACAATCGTTAGCAATCAAGACGACGCATAAATTGATGTTACATGCCTTAATGAGGGGCAACGTTTGGCTTACACAACGATACCTTCATCCGTTTTTAAAAATAAAGGAACTACTTATTTCTTGAATTGGGGTGTTGGCACTTGCAAAACATTTTTGTATAATACAATTGCAAACTTTTGTCATAGTTTAGGTCATACGATTATTATCGTCGCATCATCAGGGATTGCTTCTTTATTGTTGGTTGGTGGTCGAACTGCATATTCAACCTTCTACATTCCATTAGACATTCTTGGAAACTCCAATTGTGACTTTACAAAGCAGTCAATCCATGACTAGTTATTTAAATCAGACAAACTTATCATATAGGATGAAGTCCCAGTGAAATATAGGCATTATGTTGAGGCCGTTGATCGAACTCTTCAAGATATTTGTAATGTTAAAAAGCCTTTTGGGGGGAATAACTGTTATTTTAGATAGTGATTTTAGACAAATCTTACTTGTTATCCCGAGAGGAGTTCGTGAGGAAATTGTAGCTGTGTCACTTAGGCGGTCTGCGCTTTGAAAACACATACATGTTTTGACCTTACATCTAAACATGCGACTCAATCATTTGGAGGCTGAAACTATGTCGTTTTCAACATTCTTAAATGAGGTATCACCTTTTATTTTATATATATGTTCAATTCTTGATTATACTTACTACGTTAGTTTGACTTTTCCCCCTTTTCATTTGATTGGGTCCAATAATGTTACCTTGGACCATAAAGAAGTTTAATGATGTTGAAGATTTAATTGCCAGGGTGTATCTATTATTGAATGTGGATGGTATTGTTACTCCAAGTTTCCTCACTAAATGAACAATTCTTTCTGAGCGGAATGATGATATGAGTGCTATAAATAATTTAGCCTTAAATATTTTCCCAGGTGATACAAAAACGTATTACGATGCTGATAAATTATTGGATCATGAATCGGGTACAGACATACATAATCAACACCCGAACAAGTTTTTGAACTCTCTTACTCCTTCTGATTTACCTTTATTTAAGTTGGACCTCAAAGTAGAGTATCCAATTATATTGTTGAGAAATATTGCGCCAAAAGATGGTCTTTGAAACGGCACACGTTTAATCATTACGAAGCTTGGAGAGCATGTCATTGAGGCCCCAATACTAACTAAGGATAAGTGTCGCAATTTAGTCTTTATTCCAAGAGTATCTTTAACTCCATCGTCTGCAAAATTGCCTATCAAAATGACAAGACAAAAATTTCCAATTCGACTTGCATATGCCATGACAGTTAACAAATCGCAAGGTCAATGTGTAAAGTTTATGAGAATTGACTTGCACACATCGGTTTTCAGTCATGGGCAGTTATATGTAGCGTTATCTCGATGCACAAGTGCTAATCGAATTAACATCATCCCTCCCGATGATGGTTTGATTTTCATGATAAACATTGTGTACCCGGAAGTGCTCTTATAAATTCCAATGAGATGAATGTCATTAGTTTTTTTATGCATAATATCTTTATACATAAGACGAATCTATATAAAATTCTAACCACTTTCATCCTTTATTAAGATTGGGAGTCGATGGCCAGGCATCAAACGTGGATAAATTCTCACAGATTATTTAAATGGGGTTCCCACAATAAGGTACATCGTCTATATGTCGTATTTATATCTCTTTTCCATTTCATGTGTTTTCTTTAATCAATTCTAATTATTAATGTTTCTTCTAGATTATCGTGCACAACCCTAATCTCCATTGGAAATACGTCGAGCTTGATACAAGGACATTTTGTAGAGGATTCAGATAATGCAAGTATCCCGGAAATGCAATGTGATTGCCTATCAATGGGATATTCCTTTTTTGAGGCCTACTTTTGTATAGTCTACTAGGCCTTTCTTTTACCTTACATAATCAGTAGGTCTTTTTGTAAGTGAAAATTGACAAAAGTTGGTTTGTGACTTTTGGTTTAATGCATTGTAAAGAACTATACCATAATTCTAAAATGGATCAATCATGTCGTTTATCTCACAAGTGTTTCAACTTCTTTGTTTTTATTATTTTTTTTGGTGATGCTTCAAAATTTCAGTTGTCGTATTTTCAGGTATGCTAACTCATTCGTATCCCTTTATGTTAATATTTCAATGCTAATATTTAAATGACATTTCACGTATATTTTTTTAAGCATACAAATGTCTTTAACACATACAAATTATGTTATTGATTATTTTATTTTTATTTTTGTGCAGTGTCCGTGGTAGGATTTGCAATACTTGATGTCGTCTTCGAGCAAAAACTCTCTTCGACCTTTGGAAGAAATTGTTGATCACAAATTTATTGTACATTGAACTAGATGTTCATTTGATATTTTTTTTTCATAATAGTATAATTGTGATGGTATTGTTTTTGTTGAATTATTTAACATGGTGGATAGTCTAATAAATAAGGGAAACTATGCCCAAATTTTTAAAAAATATTTACACTTTTGCATCATACACAATTTTTTTGTATTATAGTGATGTTTCATTATGATGTTTATTCAAGGTCCAGAACTGACTAGGGTGGATAGTCCTGTAAATAATGGAAACTCTGTCCAAATTTAATAAATTCTTCCCATTTATGTTGTAATAAAACTCGACTAAAATAGTTTACATATTTCAATAGTCCTTTAAACAAAGGAGATTATAACCATTTTTAAAATTATACTTTGTTTTGTTGGGGAACGAAATTTTTTCCATTTTACAATTATGCACGTTAAAAATTTTACCCGTTTTATAATTACGTACTTTGAAAAGTTTCGCCGTGCCTTCAGGCACGGGCATTCCGCTAGTCAATCTATATAAAAACTAACATATGTTGACTATTTTTTTTAAATAGCAAACAAATTAATTTTATGCTGAAATATTTTTGAGTAATCCCCCTAAGTATATATGTATCACAGAAAAAAATATCAACTCAAAGCATTTGTTTTTACAACTCAAAGAAGAAAATACGTGTTTGCGCAAAAACAATGGAGGGAAGGGCCACTGATGAAATGAAAGGATAGTTCATGGGCTAAAGTGTTACAAAAAAACGATAAGGGCCAAAAGGTTATAATTTGCAAAGGGTACTCACTGTAATTTATTTTACATTAAGTGATAGAGTTATTTTTATTTTTCCTCAAAAAAACTTATATTTTTAGTTTTTGTGAGTTTATCAAATATTTTTGGAATATTTTTATGTGTCACTAAAAGTTATTGAGAGTCAAATCTAAAATAGTAGACATGATGATAAAGTCACTATCGAATTAGTACGTGCTTTTATAAATATTGTATGTTGGCTAATTAGTTAATTACATAAAATTCAAGTTCAACCTTAATATTAAAAGGTTGATGTGACTTTATTTGTCAAAAGAGAACATTTTCAGACCAATTAGATTCCTTTAAAATCTGATGGGTTTTTAATTGACTATTTTATTTGGAGGTATCATATCAAAACAATGACTTCAATTGAGCTCCTTTGCCACAGTAATAAGGTTGTTATTTTATGATCGTGATTTCTTAGGTTTGATAATATCAAACCTAAGAAACACAACAAAAGAACAACATGTACAAGACTTTGTAGATCGAGAGAAAAAATAATTGAGAATTTATCTCTCTCTAACCCATTTTAGTGCCGCTTTTTTATAAAGGAAAAAGATAACTTGTTCCCTTAGGCACATGCTATAAGTCTCAAAATAGTAAGTATTGGAACTCCACATGACTATCTCTACCCTATTAAATGTATGTCAAAAATCTGTCTCTACTATTTTGTGTGCCCTTAGGGCACATGTTATTAGGACCCTTTTTTATAAAAATATTTTTTTAGTGCCACTTTTTTGTAACAACCCGTGATTTTTAAACTGGTTTTAATTAAATTATCTCGGATTTTGAAAAAAAAATAATTTTGGAATTTATTTAATTTTGGAATGTAAAGATGTTATTTTTTATATATATAAAAAATAAGGTTGCAAGTGAAATTTAAATCGGGATTAAAAATTGGAAATTATAACTTTTCGTATAAAAATCGCGGGAGGATTCGAGCTAAGGAGGATAAAAAATATTTTTTAAAATTGGTTGTCCGATTGAGCTGAATTGTTCACAGTAGCTCCATCTCATTGTTCGCTACAACATACTAAAATTTCAAGTCATTCTGACGGTCGGATCGCCTGTAATAATTTTTCGAGTGTTTGTATTTGATTATGACTCAAATTTTTTTTGGTATATAAACAAAGTGACGGGTTTTGTAAATTTAAAAAAACATTCTTCTAAACCCTAAGAGCAGGAATACCCTCTTTTACATCTTCTTCCTCCCTCAAAACCTCAAATCCATTGGAGAGCTATTTTCAATCCAAGTTTTGAAGATTTAAATCGTGTTTTCTCAAGATTGTTCAAGAACGATTCTTTGCTAATTTTTTTAGAGGAATTCAACAATCAACTCATATTTTCTTCATCTAAATCACGAGCATGAATACTCTATTCCCTTCCTTTAGTATTATGTGTTTTATGTGTCGCCTAAACCCTTAACCATGTCTTTTCTTAAAAGAGATTAATGACTTATTAGGAATAATGATAACAATTTTTGGGACTGTTTTTTGTAAAATCTTTCAATATGAATAATATTCATAACTCTTGGGTACGTAGGATTTATGAGTGGATTTTGGGTTTTATTGGTGTAAGTTGCATATAGAAAAATCTTAGTTTTGATTTAAATGAATTTGGGGGCGTATAACTCATGTAATTTGTGTTGAGATAATGAAAATTGAAATTATGATGTATTAATGATGAAATCTCAGTATATTTAATTTAAAATAATTAAATGAGATTAATTGGGTGTTTATGACGATGTGAAAATTAAATTAAGATTTAATTGAATTGAACTATCATGCGTAGTTTAATACATTGATTAATTATGCTTGTCTGTGTACATTGATTAATTATGATTGCTTGTGTGACTTATTGGTATTATTAAATTGCCATTGTGATGACGAGTTGTTGGGTAATTTTGATCTCCCTATATTTTAGGATTCCATATAGGTATGGAACTAGTGGTTAGGCATTTTGATGATTTACGCCTTCTAGGTATGGGACTAGTGAGGGTAGATTATCACGATTTTATCATATCAGGGGTGGGCTGTTTTTCGGTATTTTATCATCGTTACACTAGTCTAGGTACGTGACTAGGTCGAGATTTATGTTAGAAATTCATCATATACATAGTTTAGGACGTATTAATAACTTGGAGACCTAGGTATGAGACTAAGGGGTATTTTGAGGATCTCACGTCGATAATATGGGTGGGAGAAATTTGTAAATTATGAAATTGAGAAAATTAAGAATTTAACACCTAAGATAATAAAGCGGGTATTAAAATATACTAGCGTCGTTAATAACGTACAGGACCGACAGTTTAAACGGGTTGGCTGGCTATTGTGACGTGTGAGTGTGTGACATCTGAATAACGTGCATGGGTAATAGTTTAAACGGGCTGGCTGGCTATGGCGACGGGAATTACGAGTGGTGTAGAATTTATTACGAAAGTACCGTAATGGATAATAAAATTGAGATAAATGATAACTGTGGGCTAATTGAATTCAATTAATACTTTGGGGTAGTGGGATAATTAAAATATATTGGTGTGATTTTTATAAAAATCTTTAGGGGTGGTTAGTAATTTATCTTTCCCGCGTTTAAATTACTCGTCTAATTAAAATACTCTATTGTGATATTTATTGCGTATAATGCTATTGTCTGGGTTCACGGACCCTATTTGAGGGGAGTACTGTGTACTCATGCTCGCGGCTCTAACCTCGTGCATTGACTAACATTTTCAGGTATTAGTACTGGAGTAGCTGCATAGGATTTTCAGAGTTATCATTTGGAGGTGCGGCTGGAGTCTACTTCATTTTTATTGTTTTATTTAGCTTAGACATTCTTTTTAGTCGTATTTCATTATGAGACATCATTTGGATTTTTTATTGGGCCATTCGGTTCCAAAGTTGTTAGAGGATTTCAGTTGAATTTTTTTTACAGTTGGTTATATTTAGTTTTTAATTAAATCATGATTGGAGATTGGATTTATTCGAAGTTTTAGCATGTGATGGATCTTTTATCGTTTAGTTGTTATTATCATTTGGGATTGATTCAATTATTGATCTTGTGGATGAATTATTTATGTCTCATATCTGTTTCATGTTAAGAATGATATTTATTTAATTCACGCCCGGCGTAGTTCGGCGGCAGTGGCTGGCCACCCCGTCTGTCTGATTATGCGGGGTGTGACATTTTTATCTCAATAGGCTAGTGTCGCTGGCACGGACTCACATTCATTAAGAGATGTGGGTTCACGCCAGCGGCACTAACTAATAACGATAAAAAACGACACCAAAAAAATTAAAACATAATAATAACGAAAAATGCAAGGTTTAAATACAAAAAAAAATTAGTGTCGCTTCTTAATTTTTTGTTACTATTATATTTTAAATTTTTTAGTGCCGCTTTTTATCCCAATCGGTTAGTGCAGTTGGCGCGGACCCACATCTCTTAATGAATGTGGGTTTGCACTAGCGGCTATAATCAATTGCGATAAAAAACGTCACTAAAAAATATTTTTGTATTTAAACCCTGTATTTTTTGTAATTATTATTTTTTATTTTTTTATCCTTAAATATTTTTGGATATTTTACTGTTTCGAGTCCAGTAATGAATTCACTAGAAATGATTTTATATATAAAAAACACTGACAAAACTTTTTTAAAAAGACAATATTTTTTTGAATAAAAACTATTTTTTAAACTTTGATGATAAACTATTTTTTAATGAATATGGGTGTGTGTGTATATACATACATACATATATAGATTTTTATATACGTGTGTGCACATGTGTGGTAAATATTTTCAAGACCCAAATAAAATTAACCCGTGTACACACCAAATTTTCATCTCCCTTCACATTTTTTTTATAGAAATACCTATTTTATTCCATGTGCCTATCTAAAATTACCCCTATTTCCTTCACCTATATAAATGAAGCTTCGAGGCATTTTGGAAAGGAGATCATAACGCAGTGAAGTGTAGAGAGTGGTAGAGAGAGAAACACATTTTTAGTATAGTTTTTAGTGTAAGTTAGTGTAAGTGTTAGGATAGTGTTTTAAGTTATTACTAGGTGTAAACCCGCGCGATGCGCGAACGATATCGTTAAAAATATCGATAAATGGCAAATACTGTATTACAAAAAATGTTATATGAGGTTGATTTTGCTTCATTGAGAAATGAGAAATAAGATTCTTTTATTAAAATGAATGGACTGTAATTAAAGATGATGAACAGTCCCCATTGCGAATATGTGCATACACAACATGTCACTCATTAAATAATACATTTTTAAGGTATTAAAGCCCATAACCAATGAAAATAGATGGCATTAGTAGGGTTTAAAGGCAATCAAATCATGTGTTGTTACCATAATCACATAATAAATAAGTGAATCAATAATCAAAAGCCTAAATCATAAACTATAATTGATCCAAAAGCCTACAAATTTTGATAAAAATCTATGTAAGTCAAATCTAAACATCAAATCAACCACCATAACACCATCCACACTGTTAAACATCAATAAATCTCTCATGATGCACATTAATTAGCACAGACTAAAATAAAAGGTATCAACTTTTGATACCCATGTTTTTCAGTTGAACCCAAAATTCTAAAGGAAGCAACAAAACATTGGGTTTAAACCCTAAGTAAAGTAACAACAGAATGATTATTCCATCCACATCCATTTTATTTATAAACACTGTTATATTTAGAAACCATATCGAAAAACCCAAAAACAAAATCTTATTCCATTGGACCGACAGAAAGTACCTTTGTTCAGCCTTTTGTCAAAGCCCATTCACATAATAAATGTCATTTGCCAATAAAGACCCAACAAAGAAGAATAATGCTCACTGGAGCCTTGTGTCAAAAACTTGGCCTGCATCATTAGCCTTTTGACTTATACTTGGCCTGCATCATTAACAATCAAATCAGCAAAAAGAGAGAAGCATCGATAAAAAAAAAAATCAATTTGAAATATCTAAGAACCCCAAAAACTACAATAAAAAAATACAGTAAAGAGAGAGGCTTAAGAAGCCCCAAAACTCAAAAAAATTTAGTTGGCATACTTTTGTAGAATATCCATCAGATGTTTCTTTAATACCCACATAGAGTAGCAGTGATGGACATCGGATAAAAACATCATTGTATCATTCAAGTAAATAGTAGTGATATATACAAATGTCTGCCTAACATCAATAGCATAACTTTGATTTTCATGAGACGAAAAAAACGACAGAAAATAAAAAAATGCGTACAAAATAGCAGGGGTGAGACTGAATCAACAATTATTTTATTACTGCACACCGTATAAACTCATTGGACTTATTATAGGCATCACTAAGTCAAAAGGACAAAAAAAAATACCCGATTGTCTACCCAAATATCAACTCAATGAGATCTCTTCCTGCAAGGAAAATACATCATTCAGTACATCAAAAGATATTACAAATTTGAAATATGTATAATATTATGGATATATAAAGAAAATAGACCATTCAACACCACCTGCGAAAAAAATTGTCAGTCAGGGCGCCTTTATATTAATAAATAAAAATTATACAACACAACATGTGCAAAACATCTATTTTAATAGAATAATTGTAAAAGTGCCTGAAAATATATTTCAATATAATAATCAATAACGTGGGCATCGCACCTAAAACAAAAAAAATTACATCCACGGCTAATCACTGTGTATTTTCTTATTTGCCAATACAACCGAGATCATATCCAAACAAAGCTTTTAAATATTAAGCCCAATTTAAGAATGAATCTGTAAACCAAAAACATGTCTAGTATGAAATGTATATAAGGAAATAATATGCTAAAATTCTTAAAGTAATGAGGCATACTTAAGAATGAGATATATGAGAAGTGAGTATCTCTTGTGTGAACAAAAGAACCTGTTTTAAAGACTCATCAAAGCCTACGTGTCGTGCAAAGGTAATGAAGACCACGCGTGTCATCCACCGACGAATTAACCAATCAAAAATCAACGGCCCAAAACCCACTCAGTCTTCAAACATCTTACGAAGTAACTCAAACATCATATCATTCAAAACAACTTCAGCCTCCCAAAAACCCAACCATCTTCAACCTTAGCCCCACAAAAAAAAATGAAAACTCCTGTTAATCAGCCAAATATGCAACCAAAGCCACCCAACCACAAACCAAACATGTAAAATTCGCAGGTCTCTAAGAATCAGCAAACCAACCAAACTCAAAATTATTGAAAATTTGTTTGTTTAATTCCATCTGGTAACCATCAACAAACCAGAGGCATGTAATCTTTTTCTACATAAAAACTAAGAAAAGAACCCCAAAATTCTCCAAAAAAAAAAGAAAAGAAAACGTAATATAATAAACATAAGTGAACTTGCCATGTTATTAAGCAGGAAAAGGTAAAAAAATAAACATAAGCAGAGTTGGGAACATATTACACAAAACCTCCACCGACACCTTAATCGATGTCCAGCTTGATACATGAACTCAACACACACTTTTTTTAACCCTTTCATGTTACCAATCCTCAACTGATCCAGTGATGGTAGTTGCCCTAGGGACGATAAATATGTGCAATTCATAGAATCACTTGGATATAATTTTACGACATTCTAGAATGAGGGATCCCCTAGCCAAATTGGAAATTTTACGCCCCCATACCCTCGGATGCAGAGTTCTCTCAACTTCGTGTTAGGTTTTATCATATCAAGCACTTCGTATTCAAGTCTTTCCCTTCGAGAACCATCAAAACTGCAATTAACCCACTATCCAATCACCAGCGACATCACCATGGGAAAAAAAGAAAGAAGAAGAAGAAAAAGAAAGCGAGGTCGCGAATCCATCGTCGTCGTTATCGTACATCGTAACTGACGTTTCATTGCCACCCACCAATGATTTCTTATATCTAAGAAACATTCAAAACTGACAGGAGGAGACGGGTGATGATGATGGAATTGGGTTATCAATAACCAATTTGTAGAAGGAGAAAGGGCGGAGAGAGAAAGGGTGGAGAGAGAATGGTGAGAGAATGGCTGAGTAAATGGGGGTGAGAAACACGCTTTGTATGGAGTGAAAAATAGATGGAAATGAAGAGTAATTGCCTACGTAGATAGGATGGATGGAGAGGAGTCTTAATGCATTGTTTTGCATTTATTAGAGTTGTCTACGTGGATAGGCTGGACGAAGAGGAGTATTAATGCCTTGTTTTGCATTTTATAGTAGTAAGAGATTTCTTCTTTTGTAATTTTTTAAGTGAGTTGAATGTGAGGTTGAAATCAAATATATGAGATCCAAATTAGAGTATTTGAGTTAATTTTCAGGGGTTATTTATTGTTGGAAAACTCATATTTGTGGGAGTTCTTCATATTCAAAGTTTCGAGGTTCAATTAAAGATTAAGGAGATTTGGTTTAGATTTTTCTCTTCTCTCTTCTATTATTTATATTCCTCTTATTGTATTATTATTACACTTTGTATATAATCAAATCCAAATGATAGGCTAAATACCCCATTCATTGGGTGTGATGGAACTCATACTATTATTATTTAAATTATTTATTTAGTTTATTTATTTATTATGTTCCTTCGAAATTAGTTTTGAACTTTCACCTTTTACTTTATGCCTCGAGAGGGTAAATCATTTTAGAAAGAAAATCGAATTTGATATATAATGTTCATTTTTAGAATCGAATGATAGATGGGTATTTGTTTAAGTGTAGCATTATGTTTTAAATTTTAAACTCTATTGGTAATTTTTCTAAGGATAAATAATTGTTAATAGGTTTGTCCTAGCGGGTAACTTTTTAAAAATAGTTTAATTCTAATATTGAGAGTTAGTGAAAGCTTTAAAATTAATCTTCTAAAAGGATAATGTTGAAATTATATTTATGTCGGAACTTGACTTGTGATTTTAATAATATCTATGACCATTTTAGAGAAGTAAATAAATAATCAAAATGATTAATATATGTAGTAAAGTCTCATCCCTTATTTGTTCTCATATTTATTCACCTCGCCCATCTCTTATTTTATATTTTTATTGTTAGTTTAGTTTAAATTTTGACCCATATAGTTATTTAGATTAATTGTTCTTTGAAAATAATTTTTAAAAATCATTATTGTCTTCATTCTGCTCTTGCCCTCATTAAGACATCGGATTAATAACCCTTAATTACCTTATATATATTTTGATGTATTTTATAAGTTCAAGGAATTTTCTATTGATAAAGTATTTGACACAACGGCATACACACAAAAGGCTTTTCATTACTCATTTTGTTTTTTATTGAATTTATTTATTTATTTGCAATGTCTTTTTTATTATACTATGTTTCGTAATTCGTGTGATAATTAATTGAAAAATTAGTAACACTCGATTTTATGAACAATATGGATTATACTATTTATACTGGCCTAGATCACCAATTTTCTTTGAAAACTTGTGTTGTATTTATTCTTTTCTAAATTGAGTTAAAACGAGGTGTCTAAGTTTTATTTAATTTTGGAAAATTCAAATTATTATCATTTTATTTTAAAAAAAAAATCAAATATGAGATCAAGATATTCATACAAGTAAGTTTGAAAATTTTAAGGATTTAATATTGGTTTTCCAAAACATTGATTAAGTAAGGGGTTTCAACATAAATCCCATGGTCTCCATCAATGTTTTCATGGATCAAGGTGTGACTAATTTATCGCGTCAGTTAGGTTGCCCCCTGGATGGAATTAATCAAGGCATCAAGTTTTCATTAAAAATCTTGAATGATAGTTCTAAGAGTTAGAATGTCAGTGATTTCGATCCCCCCAACCATAGAGTCACTATCATTAATTATAGAACCAAGAGGCGCTGACTATTCAATTATATTGGAAAGAGGATCATGAACTATCCAAGCACATAATTAAAATATCAAAGTCTTTTTAGTTTAAGTTAAGGTTATTTAATCTCCCCATGATAAATCTTATTCCATAACGGAACTAGGATGTCTAGTGGGTTTTTATTTTGACATTGGAGGCGAGGGAGACTCTTTAAAATTAAAATGATGTTAAATTCTCACGTGTATATATTGAAATTAATTCTGTTTTCAAAATTTATGATTCTTATATTTCAAAATAGGATAATCATTCAACCCACTTAATTCAATTTAAAAGGATTACAAGTTAACAGGAACAAACTATATTGATTGGAAACAAAACCTAGACATTATCCAACTTATGAGGACTTTAATTTTGTTTTGACGGAGACCCACCCTGCCAAGCCAAAAGAAGGGGAACCCAAAAGGGATGTTCAAGCCTACCAAAGGTGGTAAAAGGCAAATCAAATGGGTCGTTGCTACATATTGGCCTCTATAAATAATGTATTGTAGCACCAACATCAATACATGTCCATTGCTTATGACATGATTCCAAACCTCAAGTATATATTTGAGGATTAGAACCATGCCACAAGGTTAGATGCTATGGTAAGGTTATTTAAAACTAAGATACCTGAGGGTACTCCTATATGCGAGCATGCTATAAAGATAATGTCCATCTTAAGGGAACTTAAAGCACATGGATATGAAATCGATGGGGAACACTACCAGATTCATTTAAACAGTTTCACCTAAATTATTCTATGAACAAATTTGATTACTCATTGGCGCAACTTTTTAAGAAATTCCTGACTGTGGAGAATATTAACGTGGATAAAGGTATGATTCAGGTTGCTGAGAAAGTCCCCTCTACTTCTATCCCAGAAGGTAACTAGAAGAAGAAGGGAAAGTTCACAAGAGAAAGATGTCAAACAAAACTTTAAGCCTCCACGAGCATGAAAGAAGCCGAAAGACAACTGTTACATCTGTAAACAGGACTAAATACAACAGTGCCCTATGTTCTTTATCCAAGAAGAATGAAAATGTTAATTTCTCTCACGTCATTGACACATGTTTTGTGGTTCAATACACCCCTACCTGGTGTGTAACTTCGGGAGATAATAATCATTCTTGCAATTCTTTATAGGGGTTATATGTAACTAGTGAGCTGAGTGATAGAGATATATTTCTCGAACTAAGGATCCTCTCATATAAAGATGACTTAACTCAATTAAGAGAAAACTTCAAGCTACTAATTCGAATGACAGGAAGGCAAACAATGCTAGGATAAAAAGGTAGCTAGTTTAATCCCTAATAGTGGTGGTGGTGGTGGTAGTGGTAGTAGTAGTAGTAGTAGTAGTAGTAGTAGTAGTAGTAGTAGTAGTAGTAGTAGGAGGAGGAGGAGGAGGAGGAGGAGAAAGAGTATTAATAATAGTAGTAGGAGGAGGATAATGAGAAGGATTAGGAGGAGTAATAGAAGAAGAAGTAGTATAAACAACAACAACAATAGTATTAGTAGTAGTAGTAGTAAGAGGAGGAGGAGGAGGAGGAGGAGTATCAGTAGCAGTAGCAGTAGGAGTAGGAGTAGGAGTAGCAGTATGAGGAGTAGGAGGAGCAGGAGTAGGATTAGTGGTAGTAGTATTAGTAGTAGCAGTAGTTGTTGTTGTTGTTGCTATAGTAGTAGTAGTAGTAGTAGTAGTAGTAGTAGTAGTAGTAGTAGTAGTAGTAGTAGTAGTAGTAGTAGTAATAGTAGTAGTAGTATTGGTACGAGGGCGAAAAGTAGCGTATGTAAAGACGCTAATCGTTGTTTTAGTTTCGTCGCCTCAATACAAACAAACCTAAGTTACGACTACACTTGCGATACAAGTATAGCGGTAAGTCGGGTATCGAATCCACAGGGAGTGTCTGACAAATTTTAATTGGATTATTAATTCATGAATAAAAGTGTAAAATGGTGATGTGTGAATGTAAATAAAAGAAAAGAGAGAAGTTAAGTCTAAATAAAGTAAAAGCTAGGATCGGGATATCATCCAACCATACGGCTCGACATAACTACTAATCAAGATTCTGGCTCGAAAGCAATTTAATCCAGCATTATCAATTAATCATAAACTTCCCACAATAAGGAATTCAAGCCAAAGTTGCGAGAATAAACATGTAACCGAAAATTGGTCGCACACGGATTAAATTCGAATTATCGCTATAAACACTAACGTTGCATGACAAAGAAAGTTAAACGCATAATAATCCGACATTAATTCGCGCGGGTTCAATTAAATGCAATTTTGAACAAAAACTCATTTTCGAAGATCGGGGCCCGAAAATGGCGGAACAAAATCCCGATCCTATTTATCTAGGGGAAATACATGAATTACACTAAATTACAACTAATTAAACTAGGAAAGCAAGAATTAAAGCAATTAAATTAACTACAAAGCATGGAAACTAATTTATAAAGCAAGGAAAAATGAAGAACAAAACTATATTAAAGGAGATGGAAATGAAAAGTTCAATTTTACAAGACCAAATGGTTGTCACCCCAAGAAGAAAAGAAGACGATCTATCAAAACCAAACCCTAACCTAAAATGTATTCTAAAACTAAGTATATATGATATTACAACAAAATTAGGTTATATAGTAAGTTGGGAGAAAATAAAAGAAGAAAGAAAAGAAAAGTAAAATATCTGCAAAAAATAGGGGATCGATCGATCGACCCCTTTGGTCGATCGATCGATTGAAGAAATTTCCCACTGTCGATAAGGATCGATCAATCGATTAAGCAGGGCAGATTCAAGCAGTATACTGCATTCCTTTTCTTCATCTTTTCCCCTTCTTTTGGTTTCTTTGTTATTCCTTCGGCTAAAAACACCGTAACTTCTTCGTTAAAGATCCGAATAGATCACCGTTCGAGGACACGCGAAGCTTGCGAGTAGGTCTACAACTTCCGTGAGATGTCAGGCCAGGTGCCCAAACTGTGGATTAACCGAATTGCCCTTAAACGTGAGGATGCGTACAAAACTTGAGCGGAATGCGTCTGAACTCCATTATTAGAACCTAAATACCTACAAAAGCCCAATTATACCTCATATAGCATGTTAACAATATAAACCGAGGTTGTCTGGTTAACGGGATTAAATATAGAGATTAAGGCACCCAAGGGGGCTATAATGCGTAGGTTTGACGGATGAAATACGCAATATTTGCGTATTATCACACCCCCTAACATACACATTGCTAGTCCCTAGCATTGAAATAGGATGCAACAAGAACAACAAGTAAACCAAAAGCAGTATAAGTACAAAAATATGGTATAAGCGCATGAGGCCGCTTTCGCGGGAGATTCGATTGCGTTTAGCGTATGCAATAAGACGTTAAACCTCTAGGTTACCCTAGTGGACGAGTGTCGTCTCGTGAGGGTTTTCAGGGATGGTACCCACAAACATCACATAGTTTCCTCAAAATATGCCCAATCACAAGCGACAAACTCAACAATACGAATAAGATTTCAGCATGCTATTAGCATAGCAAACAAATTCGCGTGAAAAGTTCGTAGTTATTAACATTATAGAATGGACCTCAATGAATTGAAACCTTAACATGTGGGAGGGGAGTGAGCAAACGCAAAATATGATTTGGCAAAAACTTAAATAACTCGGATATTAAATATCAAAGCATGCATAAAAGTCAATCCTCATGGGCATTACACTCATCAAATGAATTCACTTGAAACAGGGAGGTAACACACGGGACATGCAGGCATAAGGAGTAAATGTAAAGAGAAACTAGGCCGTGCACATGTCACAATTGAAGAACGCTATATATAAAATAAAAATTGTAATCTGAGTGAAAGGATACCGCACATATAAAAGAGGCGAAATACATTTTCACAGATTATCAAAACTATTTAAACCTTTGAATTATATCTACTTAAGATCACATAGGACTTTAATAGGATTGTAATGTAGGCTAGGCTAGGCTACGAAATGAAAGGGATGTATATACGAATTCAAAAGTGATTGGGGATGAAACTCGGGATAATGGGAAAAAGTGGGCAATTTCAAAATTGGACAAATGATTTCCAAACGAGCATTAGATATAACGCTCGAGAGAGTAACAAGGATTATTGAATCACTATAGACAACATATACAAATATTCTATTTCTCTTTCTTTTTCTTTTCTTCTTTTTCTTTTGTTTTCTTTTGTTTTCATCTTTCTCTTTTTTCTTCTCTTTTTCACTACACTTTCTTCTTTTCTAACTCTTTTCATGCTCAAATTGCAACCACATTACACAACAATATCATTCAATCCCAAGTAAACAACCCAAACACGGGTATGTAAGGCACTATGTATGGTATAAAACTCCAATTTGGAGTTGGTTATGTGATTTTGGGTAATGAAATGAAAGGCTAGTATTTAGTCTCAAGTGGGTTGACTTGGGAACATATAAAAGGTGTGGTCAAGGTCATATGGGTTATATACAAAGATGGCCTATGATCATTTCAAAAAGTTTACGAAATTCTCGAGTCAAAATAATATATGAAAATCATGCTCAAGTAATACATTTCATATATGAATTCAATTAATGAATGGTCAATGAAAGAATAAAGAGATTACCAACGACTGTGACGTTTTCAAAGAGGAAAGAATAGTGTATACACTCACAAATGAAGATAAGTCTCTAACCTCACTCGGTGTAAGTATATACAATGTGACAAAAGATTACCAAGTTATAAAAATCTTAAACTAAATCAATATAACAAGAAAAACACGTGTACTCACGGGATAAAGTTTAATTCATGAAGTTATTCATAATATTAGGACTAAAGTCTAATAACTTCTAAAATCGAGAACATACATCGTTGAATTGTCTAATGGATCGGGCAATTATTAAAGTTTATCATCGAAAACAAAGGAAAAATGCCCCAAAAAGAGAAAAAAGAAAGAAAATCTTTTTGAAAATCTTAAATTTTTAACAAGAAAGTATACTTATAAACTAACATGTGAGCAAAAACATGGACATTACCAATGAATGGATAGAATATCCCACACCCCTAACTTAAAACCTGACATTGTCCTCAATGTTAATTAAGAACCAAGTTAAAGAAGGAAAATAGCGATATTACTCAAAAAGGAGCGATCTCCGGAAAGTGCGAGTCCGATGATTCTACAAAACAAGTTAGTAACAAGCATAGCAAAAACAAATAAAAAAAGTAAACTAATTACACGAAATTAAATTAATAGGAAGAGAAAAGATAAAAAGAAAAAAGGAAAAAGGAAAAGTTAACTATATACAACATATTATTTAGACTCCTAACTAACTATAGACTAGAAGTCTAAATTTTTTAGGGTCCATCCAAAATATAATTTGACTTTGGAGGATCAACGGTGGACCCTCCCTTTCATGCATGCCTCCCAGAAAATAGGAATTCCGTTCAAACGACGGAAGGCATGTGGGTGGTGGAAAATGTGAACTATCCCCAATTAAAAATTTGGGAGGGAGGATGGGGGATTTGGATAGGACGGGTGACAAATACACAAGTGGAAAAAAAAACTGAATTTCCTCCCAAAGATTTAGAAAGCAGAATGAGAGGTGGTGCACATGAGGGGAAAGATGCCTTCTTGGAAAGAAAATCGAGCAAGTACTCCTCGTCGGTCAAAGGGTTGAACGCTTTAAAGTTCGGTACCGATTCATCGGGTACTTGCGACGGTGTGATAACGGAGAATGAAAATGGGGAGGAAAGAAATTCAAACTCAAGAGATGAGTTATCATCCCTCAAAGTTGGAATTTCAAAGGAGATAGGATCATTTTCAATGAAACTTTCTTTTTTGGGATCCAAAGAAGAAATCATCTCATTGCAAATAGATACTACATCCATTTCATCCTTGATTTCATTTTCAATTACAATATGGGCCAAGTGACGAATGGTTTGTTCCAAAGTAGGCACGAAGTCCTCATTTGGTTCAAAACATTCCTCGACTTCAAAAGTCTCGGAAGATAAATCGTCGTCGGATTCAAATAATAAATCCAAGTCTTGCTCCCAACAACGATGTTCTTCCCGATAACGTTCTTCATACCTCTCATTCTCAAGCATAAGCAAACCCTCATTGAAAGTCATAGGTCGAGGTGCGGATGCTTGAAAATCATTATCGGCACAAAAGTTAAACTCATTATTATAGGAGTTTTGAAAACTATTACAATTCGTTTCAAAAATCCAATTATAAGGAGGTAAAGGCCCAAAATCGGTAGCATCATCCTCAAAATACACGCACTCAAATGCTTGACTTTTGTAATACTCGCCCAAGGTCATTTTAGATTTTGCAATTTTTTTGGACTCTAAGTATTGACCAAAAGTCATAGGAGTAGGAGGATTTTGAGAATTACCATAATGATTATCGAAATGATTAAAATAAGACATGCTTACCCCAAAGAAGGCTCGAGATGGCTATTTCCACAAAGATGATGTGCGACAGGAAAATTCAAATGTTTCCAGGTGCTCAAGTGTAGAAGTCCTGCAAAAAAGGTTAAAAGAAAGAATACAAAAACAAAAAAAAAAGAATACTACAAACTAATAAGACAATTACAATCTATAACAAAACACTCCCCGACAATGGCCCCATTTTGGTACGAGGGCGAAAAGTAGAACGTGTAAAGACGCAAGTTGTTGTTTTATTTTTACCGCCTCAATACAAACAAACCTAAGTTATGACTACAGTTGCGATACAAGTATAGCGGTAAGTCGGGTATCGAATCCATAGGGAGTGTTTGACAGATTTTAATTGGATTATTAATTCAGGAATAAAAGTGTAAAATGGTGATGTGTGAATGTAAGTAAAAGAAAAGAGATAAGTTAAGTTTAAATAAAGTAAAAGCGAGGATCGGGATATCATCCAACCATACGGCTCGACACAACTACAAATCAAGATTCTGGCTCGAAAGCAATTTAATCAAGCATTATCAGTTAATCATAAACTTCCCACAATAAGGAATTCAAGACAAAGTTGCGAGAATAAACAGTTAACTGAAAATTGGTCGCACGCGGATTAAATTCGAATTATCGCTATAAACACTAACGTTGCATGACAAAGAAAGTTAAACTCATAATAATCCGACTTTAATTTGTGCTGGTTCAATTAAACGCAATTTTGCACAAAACCTCATTTTCGAAGCTCGGGCCTCAAAATTGGCGGAACGAAATCCCGACCCTATTTATCTAGGGGAAATACATGAATTACACTAAATTACAACTAATTATACTAGGAAAGAAAGAAATAAATCAATTAAATTAACTACAAAGCATGGAAACTAATTTACAAAGCAAGGAAAAATGAAGAACAAAACTATATTAAAGGAGAAGGAAATGAAAAGTTCAATCTTACAAAACCAAATGGTTGTCACCCTAAGAAGAAAAGAAGATGAGCTCTGAAAACCAAACCCTAACCTAAAATGTATTCTAAAACTAAATATATCTGATATTACAACAAAATGGGTTATATAGTATGTTGGGAGAAAAGAAAAGAAGAAAGAAAAGAAAAGAAAAATATCTGCAGAAAACAGGGGATCGATCGATCGATCAAGAAGAAATTTCCCACTGTCGATAAGGATAGATTGATCGAACCTTTTAATCCATCGATCGATCAAGCAGGGAAGATTCAAGCAGCATACTGTATTCTTTTTCTTCCTTTTTTTCCCTTCTTTTGGTTTCTTTGTTATTCCTTCCGCTAATAATGCCGTAAATTCTTCGTTAAGGATCTGAATCGCGCACTGTTCATGGCCATACGAAGCTTGCGAGGAGGGGTATAATTTTTGTGAGACGTCAGGCCAGGTGCCCAAGCTATAAATTGACTGAATTGCCCTTGAACGTGTGGATGCGTACGAAACTTGAGCGGAATGCGTCCTAACTCCATTCTTAGTACCTAAATACCGACAAAAGCCCAATTATACCTCATATAACATGTTAACAATATAAACCGAGGTTGTCTGGTTAACGAGATTAAATATAGAGATTAAGACACCTGAAGGGGCTATAATGCGTAGGTTCGACGGATGAAATACGCAATATTTGCGTATTCTCAAGTAGTAGTAGTAGAAAATTTAGTTTTAAATTTTGATGGAGATGATAAGTTAGTATTAGTATATCGTTTTTATGTTCTTCTAATTTCAAGATTTTTTATGTCGGTTTCTAACCTTGTGATGAATGAATACCTACTGTATAAATGGATTTATTTAATCAAAAATGAAAAATCATTTATCTGTTTTGGAACTTCAAAAATTGATCTTTATATTATAAGACATGTCTTACCGTTACGGCTTAATACCGAATTGAGTAACTAAAATGTAAATAACCTATATAGAAAGGAACCTTCTAAGTTAAACTAAACATATTTTTGGCACTTACGTTTAGGTCATATCAATCTAAAAAGGATAAAAAGACTAGTTTTAAATGGGCAATTGAGTTCATTAGAAGTGGAGGTACTTTCAGTCTGTGAATCTAGCTTATAGGGAAAGATGACCAAAAGGCCATTTACAACTAAAGCGTATAGAGCCAATGATGAGTTAGACTTGGTTCATATAGATTTCTGTGGGCATATAACTATCCGGGAAAGAGGTGATTATGAGCACTTTATCACTTTCATTGATGATTGCTCAAGGTTTTGATATGTTTACCTAATGCATCACAAGTGTAAAGCCTTTGATAAGTTCAAAGAGTATAAGGTTGAGGTGGAGAATTTCCATGGTAAGATAATCAATACTTTACAATCTAATTATGGAGGGGGAACCTCTTAGGAGAGTTTAGGCAACACTTATCGGAGTTAGGAATTATAACCTAATTGTCTACACCGGTAATTCCACAGAAAAATGGTGCAAAGGAATGAAGTAACAAGACTCTTTTGCATATGGTTAGATCCATGATGAGATATTCAGATCTGTCAGATTCCTTTGGGGTTATACACTTGAGACAGATGCATATTTGTTGAACTCAGTTCCATCTAAATTTGTCTCTTCAACTTCCACAAAACTATGGAAAGGGTGAAAACCAAGTTTAACTCACGTTTAGATATAGGGTTGCTTGGCCCACATGCTGCAAAAGGTGCCAATAGAGTTGGAATCAAGGACAGATGTATATCTCTTTGTGGGATACCCCAAAGGATCTAATGTGGATAATTCTATGATCCCGAGGACCGAAAAGTATTTATTTTCACAAATGCTAGGTTTATGGAAGAAGATTATATAATTGACCTCAAGCCCAAGAGCAAGATTATCTTGCAAGAGCTAAGATGACAATTGCTTCAGGACCACCCATACATGATTAAATACAACAAGATATTGGTATTGCACCACATGAATCTAGTGGGAGTATTGTCGATGATCAGAATTCACGTGTCACTTATACTGGACTATAAGCGGAGCCACATCGTATTGGGAGGGTTAGGAGTTATCTTGATAGGTTCATGTATTTAAGAGATAACTTTTGTGAAATCCCAAGAGAACACAAACTAAATCCCGATCATTACGATGAGGAACTCGAAAACAAGGATGCCGATCATTAGCTAAAAGCTATGAATACCGAGATGGATTCGATGTAATGGAATCAAGTGTGGGATCTTGTAGACTTTCTATATGGGATAAAACCCATTCGATGCAAGTGGACTTAAAAGAGGAAGAGAGGGAAAATGTGAAGGTGGAAACCATCACAGCACGACTTGTTACGAATTGGTAAGTGTTGGTATGTACGAAATGGTCTAAATAAAAGCCAATTTTATTTTTTGTAACTTAAATATTAAATCGAAATAATTTAACCCAAAGTAAAATGTCGCACCAATTTTAAATAAGTAATGATTAAATAGATTAACCAAGTTTATCTTAGCATAAACATGCATCTAGGTGATTACAAGATAAAATAAGTAAATCAAACCACAATGCCCAATGTGCTAGTAAAACCCAAGTGGAAAAAACCCCGGATGGTCGTGCCATACAAATTTTCTATGACATGAAATTACACAAGACTGATAGAAGACTTACATATTAACTATATGCCCTCGTAGGCCTTGAGGCATCTTCAATATTCAATCGTTCCTCCAAGGACAACGCATGATTCCACCTACACAACTTCCACAACATCCAAGTTCACACACATCTCGGTATCCACAGAAAAATTCAGCAATTGTCACATAATACAGAGTCCACCATATGTAAACAGATCAGTCACAGAATCCATCGCACTAAATTTTTCTTTACCAAGATGATGAAATAATAAAACTAAAGCTACCCAAAAACTAGTTCTCAATATGATAACACTTGGATCTAAAACAGTTTGGGTATTGTTTCAGTAAAACGTTAGATCTTTTTAGTAGAGTTTGGGAACTCTAACCATAAGCTTTTCTCTCAAATGAAACTGATTCTCCGCACTCTTATTTATAGGATATTTTTCAAAATCGAGATAAGGATAAAAAGAAATTTGGAAAATCTCGGAATTATAAAAAATTCGTAGGTTCGTTTGAAACCTCATTCGAACAAAGTATATGATCTCATTCAAATATGTATCTTACTAGCTATCAAATGAGATTCCAGTGGAGGTGAAGTTTCGTTCGTTCGAAGTTTATTAGAACATATTCTTATGAGGTACCACATCTCATTCGAACGAAGTCGCAGGAAAAATATTTTCTTCTAAAAAATATTAAAGGGAGATAAAAATATTTTATAAGATCCTAACACTCATACATAAAAACTTCAAGGATAAAAATATTTATGCATCCATACCGGAGAGGTTCTTAAAATGTGAAGATGAAAACGAGCACGAAACGTGATACGATGATGTAGATTTTATAACTTGGTCGCTACATCTTCAAGAAACTAAGTTATAGTCTTAAAATGTCAACACACTTAAGTCCTAACCTATGACTCAAATAGTTTTGTCCAAACATAAAGGAAAGTTAAAATAAATACAAATTGACTCTCTCATAAATTTGTCCTTACAAATCTCCCCATTTGGATATTTCGGGACAAAACTAAAAAATAAAAAAACATATGGGTCATCAAGCTCATCTAAAGCTCATTTCCCAACCACAAAAAGAAAAAGTCCAACCCGATCGACTCATAAACCTTAAGTAGCTTTGCTCACTTGTAAAATTTACTGCAAGTTGCGAACCTGCACAATTAAATACACATTCAAATGCAAAGAGAATTTAACAATATAAAAAAAATTCATAAGAATAAACTCCCCCTATGACTAATGATCCCCTCCTACGTAAGACGTCTCCCCTTAAGATAAAGGTCTCCTCTTAAAACTAAAGTGAAAGATACCATTATCCCCCCTTTTGTTCTGGAATATATAAAGAAAGAATTCATAATAAAATATTTCTCCCCATTAATCATATCACCCCAAACATGTGATATCATTTGGAAATATAGAGGAATAATAATATCACGCAATAGTGTAAAGTGCAATAAACATAACATGGTAAGCCAGACACAAATAATTTAAACAATGATCAATCAATACCAATATTGATGCAATAAATGATACCAACTTGAATACAAAAGGAAACATGATATACAAATGTAAACAAGAAACAAGATATAACAATATGATAATATAGAATGCTAATTTGATTAAAAAATAAATCACATGATAAGCATGGATTAAATGCAAACACAAAGACTAAAAAACAAATTATACCATGTATATAATATGTAAAATATACCAACGACACACAAGCATATATATATATATATACACACACACACACACACACACACACACCAGATTTAAGTCCCGCGCGATGCGCGGGTACTTTGTTAGGCTTATTAATAAATTGCATAATAAGAGAAATTAAATTTGACTTTTAGCGAGCATGTAAATATAATTCAAGAAATATTTACGATTGTATGATTTTTTCACCTACAAACCGATATCGACAATATTAAGACATTTTTGTAGTGAAAATTAAAACAATTTAAAATTATTCTTCATTTGATACCAAATCCACTAAATTGTAAAAATTAAATAAAATATATTAATAATATCTAAAAAAATATTGAAACCAAAATATATAAATTAATACTATATAAGGTGAGGAATACATGGTTTTCTCTACCCCTATTAGCATTTCGAAAAACAAATAACATGAGATAACATATTAATACCCATTCCCTCAAGCAAAAGTAACATATAAAGTAAATTAATTTTTCCAAATAACATTTTTTCAAGGATCCAAAAGTATATAATAATCTAACTTTACTTTTAGATAAGTGTTGAGCTTTCAAACATCGACACAAAAAGTTTGGCTAAAACTTTCAAAGTGAGTTATAAGCACCACCCTCTACAAATTAATTATTCAACCACGTCAATTTTCTTTCGTCATATACCTATTTAGATTACAAACAATATATTTGATATATCTCATATAAAAAAAAAAGAATGAGAACCAACATACATCAATATTTTCAAACATCAAAGTAAGTAGGGAAAAGACAAAAGAGATGTGTACAACTATTAAAAACTACACACCAGAGATCAAGTCCAGAATAGCTCATTCAAATTGATGTGGAAGCACATGTCATAGAAAGAAATGGAAAAACTAAAAAGCATTAGTAACAAAATATAAACCTGGATAGGTTGGCAGTATCTTAACTTGTAAGTTCCAAGGACAATGTGTCTGATAAAATCTACCATAGGGGTTCCTTAGAGAAACACCGATAGTTTTTTTCACACGAAAAAAGTCAGATGTGTAGATTCGAAAATGACTCGGCACGAGTCATTGAGAGGTCTGCCCTGTAACCCTAAAACAAAACCAACACCACTAACAAAATCCTAATTCTCCATTACAAAAATTTTGAATTGCCCCCACCTAAAACCTCGAACAATAATCTGATACTTTATGTGCAATTAGTGAAGGTCATACAATATGGAAAAATAATACGGAGAAATCATAGATATACATCAAAATACCATGATCTAACCAGATGTCTGTAACCATTGATTTTTTAGATAATCTTAGAATATCCATTTTCAGCCTTTCCTCACCTGCATGCTTCTCTATCTATCACATCATAAAAACGAAAAGAATTTTTAATTCATCATCTGGGAATAAAGTAGAAAAAGAGAAACCACTGGGGAGGGGGGGGGGAGATAAGAACAAAGGCTCTAAGAATAAGAGAAATAAAAATAAAGGAGAAAAAGGGATATAGAAGGAGGGCAGAAGAAGAGGCAAAATGAGATTAAAGAAGGGAAAGGTATGGTGAAAGTGAAATGATGGATGCTTAGATTTGGATATGTCTGTATGTATTCCATTGAAAGGGGGAAGAAAGAAAAGAACAATAAAAGAAAGAGACACGTGGATAGCAAAGTCTTCCATTTTATAGAGTTTAATTAGCATTTATTAGATAAGCCACGTGACATAACTACACAATGAGACACTATATATATATATATATATATATATATATATATATATATATATATATAGAGAGAGAGAGAGAGAGAGAGAGGCTCTCCAACACACCTATGAACATACCTATTTTTTTTAAATAGTAAAAAATTAATTTTGAGTTAATATTTTTTATATGGGTTCATGATATTTAATGTGTCTGTGTAAAAATATTCAGCTCAAAATAATATTTTTTGTTATTTTTAAAAAATAGGTAAAAAATCTGACAATTTTAAAGGGTAAAAACTGTTAGTTTTTTGACTTATTTTTTAAAAATAACAAAAGACATTATTTTCAGTTGATTTTTTTACAGTGGCACATTAAAATATCACGAACCTATATAAAAATAACATCTCAAAATTATTTTTTTTACTATTTTTTAAAATGGTATGTTCATAGGTATGTTGCTAGGAGGTATCTTGGAGAACGTGACTATATATATGTGTGTGTGTGTGTGTGTGTGTGTGTGTGTGTGTGTATAAACACCAAAAATAAGACACAAAATACATAAGCGTTATGAACTAGCATAGTATCAATGTGTTTAAACATGTGGGATGAAGTGAAGGGGTATGAAGTAAAAATAAAAGAATTATAACCTAATCACTCAACAATGTTCAAGAAGTTATATTTGACTGCACTAAATTAATCAAACAAAGATTTAATATTGTAATGAAAGATAAAGTGAACTCATAATGGAGAAACAAACATAATTCACTTTAGTCTAGAAAATATTGATGATTCTCAAATCAATAACATCAAATATGAAATAACTAGGACTCATTGTCTAAACCCAATGATCTTAAATTTATAACACTCTCAAAATTATAAATATATCATTTTTCACTCTCATATTTTGAAGATACCAATTTAATTGAAGAACCGATGAAACAATTTTTTTGCCTTGGTAATATTTTCTTTTCTTTTGCCTATTAAATTTTGTAGACTCTTGCCAATGATGGCCTTTCACACAAAGAAGATTTCTCCCTTTGTAGACTATTTCTGTGCACACTCATATTTTTAATTAAATCATAAACTCACGGGTAATGGTTTTTGCATGCACAAATCCCCTAATAAAATAACATGTATAATGACAAGATTATTAAGAGAACACCTTACTTAGATCATGTAACATATGGAGTTAAAATTCAAAAGATCTTGTGCATATGTGATGAGATATATGCAAAGTGAATCCATTAAGCAAGTCTTTTTCAAACTGCTCCATGCAGGTATGATTAACAATAATCTAAGCATTAAATATCGTAATCAAATGTCCTAACCACATAAAAACATGGAATGAAGTGAATTCAAATGCAACAATATTCCATACAAAAATGTGTAAAACTAGACTACATATAAATCAAAAATTATTTTAATTTTTTAAACATGTATGACACCAAAACAAAAAAACTCAAAAGCCACACAAATATTTTATTTTTTATTTTTAATAAGGCTCAAAAAAGGAAAAATCAAAATACAAAAGGATAATCATTATATAACTAGAAAACATGTATATCATGAAGTACAAAATCTAATGTCTGGAAAATATGCAAGAAATCACTTATAAAGTATAGCATGGGAAGAGTCATTTGCAAGCATGATAGAATCAACATGTCTAACATTCAATGTCTCTAAAAATAGTTTTCTAACCAAAATAGATAAATTCCACCAGTGCCTCATAATTTAGGAACCATGGTGACACGGGATCCAGACTTCTGAGACACCCTGCTTATTAAAATAACAGGTGGCTAACCCTCTACTAAAATAAAATAGGATTTTCATTTGACTCATTCTTAGCATCACTGTTGAAACCAATTAATTATTAACTACCTATTGTTAAATTAATTCGTGTGTTAATTTTAATGTTAATTAACATGACACAACAACACTATATTTAAACCATAATTCATTCAGACAATAATCAAAATCCACAATCACATATTAAGTCTGAACGATGAGATAAAATAAAATAAATGTGACTCACATGGCAACATTCCCGAATATGAAAAAGGGTCCTGTCTAGAATACGGGAATAGAAACGACTACCCCAAATCCTGCAAAGTCTCACAATTGTCGTAGCTCCGATACCCGGGAAGATGATCACGCCTATCGTCCCTGTGGCTGGACGCCTAAAAGGTTTTGAAAATATATTTTGAAGCGGGTCAGAGACCAAATCCATTTAAAAATATTTTGCAAGTAATTAAAATGCATAAATAAATATATAGTCATTTACTAATATTTTTAAATTGGTTCCACACTCTCTCATGAGACAATACTCACATTTCATCAAAGTACGCACCTAACATATGCATTTTAATCACCTAGTTATGCTACCCGCCTAACTAGTTTCCAGTTATCCTTAAATTTTGTATGATATCCCATCCTGCATAATTTATTTATTTAGCTTTCACATTGCTAATCATTATAATTCTCAATTCTAATTTATGGAACCATTTCCAATAACTTTCACTAGTTATAAAATTTTACATTTTAATTCAATATGCCCGTATATATATTTCTGCACAAATATATAGGTATTTTATTAACGCATCATTAAGACATATATATCACTCACTATATATGTATAACCGTCCCTAACCATAATAAATTTATCGAATGCGGGTCTATAATGTTATCATAATCTAAGGAATACTCACATCATCGTGGCTACCACATCGGGATCTTACACTGAACTACGATAGAAAACAAATGACGACATTGGAGGCGGTCATAAGTTCCCTGATTAGTGAATAATAACCATACCCGTAATTACCTCATATCGGACTCAACCTTAACAGGCACACGCATTGTGATTATGACCTATGAATAATATTAATCCTGTATTCTCTAGCCAGGGAAGATCACTCACTCGCGCAACCTCCGATGATAGCCCTTAGATGGGTATGTCATAGTATCAAGATAATAATATTTTTCCCACCATATATATATATATATATATATATATATGGCATAAATGGCATTATTTTCCAATACTCCATTATATAATCAATTAATTATTTATTCACTTAATTAATTAATTTATATCCAAAATATAATTTCTGGACACACAACTACATCACTTAGCCTGTATCCCAATTTACAAATTTTTATCACAATTCATTAATAAATCTCCTTGTATGATTCACCTCATATACTCTAAATTTCCCTTCGAAATATCACAATTTTAGACCTATTCTAAAAAATGCAGAAAATGATATGAAAAATGATCCAAATCGACAATTCGACTTCAGATTTAAATTCTACATGAAAAATTGAGCTAGGTATATGTTTTGAGATTTTCTCAAATATCTTTCGAAAGAAGCCCTAAACTCTCCAACATCGATTTTTCTCTATTTAATTTTAACCAACTCAATCACAATACATATCATAACCAATATATCAAAGTCACATAAATACCAAGTATAAACCTTCTATTTTTATCTAGAATTCAACTACACAAGATGAGTATATGAAATTTGTGCTTGATCTCTAATTAACATAAAATTATCATAATTATCACACTAAATCATTTTTTTCAATTTTTCCTATCAACATCAACTCTTGAAAATTCAGAATCCTCAATCAATGCGAATTCTCTAAAAAATCAATAATTTATAACTTTTGCAATTATAAATAGTTCCAAATTATAAACCATATTCTAAAATCCCATCCTTTTTATGTGATAATATTTGAAAATATTATTTCTCAACTATGATATGACTAAAGTTGAATATACAAATTAAATAGAAAGTTAATTACTTGCCTTGACGTTCGTAGGGCCTGAATCTGGTGAAGATATTGATACTCCTCTAAGATTTTTCTTCCCAAATCTTCACTCCTAGAATATTCTTGCAAAAATTCTTCAATTTCTTCTTTAGACTATTGAAATTTATTCTCAATTCTCTTCACTTTCTCTCTAACTCTTTGTATAACTCTCCTAACCTTTGAATTTGTGAAACGACTTTTTCTTAATCCCCAAACCTTTCATTTTATCATTCAAATACCGTTTTTGATTTTTCTGTGACAACCCGTATATGATTATGATAAATTATATTTAAATCATAATTATGCTATGTGATATGAATAATGTGTTATTAGTATATCTAATGTTAAGTGATTATGGTTAGTATAATTCTACTTTCATAAATCATGAATTGTCGAATTATTTACGAACACAAGATTTGGTTATTTTCGATAGAAATGTTCCTGTTTAAGACTAGTTTTGACCCTTGTAAAATTACAATCGACTTGAGGTGAAAACTACATAGTTGTAGATATGTGAGTTAGGGTTGTAACACAACAAACTTTGCATCAAACGGATGTTCGAGTAAGAAGTTAGGTCGAAATTACGAGAAAGGGTGAATCTGTCAATTTCCTTAAGTGATAAATTGTCTTTTATTAAACCAAATGTTTTAATTTGATTGGATGGATTGGGAGGCAGCCTTGGCCGACTTAAAACTCTCCCTTAACCTTATTTCTTCAGCAAATAAGTCCCTAGGTTCAGTTTTAGGTGATATTAGCTTGAGGAAAGAGAGGTAGAAGTTAAGGAAGAAAGGGTTACAAGGAAAATCTAGGAAAACAATTCCAAGAAAATCCTTAAGGTGTTTTCAAGGTAATATTATGTGTTAATATTGTTTTAATATTCTATTATACTTATTTCAAAGTATATAAATCGTGAATTATTGATCCAAATTCCATCCTCCTTTGTGATAATATGTATTGGTTCATATGTGAGATAAGTGGTGTTATAGGTCATATTGCTTTGTATTGAAACCCTTTGTATTCAAACTTGCATATCTCTTTGTGTGCTTACTGAAATTAAGAAATTCAAATTGGATATGAAAATAGACTTATATATTCATATCATATCCGAAAATCAGAATTTAACTCCTTATGGTTAGGTCTTAGTGATGGTTGCAAGTTGGTATATAGTTGCTGTTTGAATATTTCATTTCGGTATGCCCTGAGTTTGGTCAAGCTTTTGAGATAACAAATGAAGTACAAATATTATGAAACTTTAATTATTTACTATTCAGTATGTCTAATGAAAGTGTGTCGAAAATCATGGAAAGTTATGCTGTAGAAAAATTATGAAAATTCTTGGAAGTCAAAGGAACAATAGAGGAGTTTGTAGGAAAGATTTCTTGTGTTGTAAAGAAATGACCATAACTTGCCCTAGGAAGCTTGAAAAATTACACCGTCACTTGTAACGGAAAGTATATTCAGATGTGTTTCCAGATTGATAAGCTTGAAAACCTGTATGTGTACTATTTATGAATATGGGATGGTTAAGTATAAAGGACAATGATTTGACGCCATATTGGATACCCCATGAAAGAATGTTTGTATCTACTCCTTCCCAAGGGTATTTGGAGTACATGTTTCATGTGTATATATATTCAGAAGTATAATTTTATGTTTACTTGAGTTTAGTTATAAATTCCTTATGAGGTAGTTTCTAGGGTTGAATGTTCATGACCTTATCAACATATATACCATCGTTTCGTCTTTACATATGTTTCATGGAATATGACTTGAGTAGAATCATATTGTGGTTGTGTACTTATTTAAAGTTACATAATTATATTAAGATAATACTTATGATTGAGTTTCAATACTGATTTAGTTGGATTAACAGGTGTAAGGTCAAATCAACCAAGTTCAGCTCCACCCGAGGGAAACGTGAATACATAGTTGACAACACAAGGTGAGTGTACTTACTGAGTTGATTTTGGATATGACATATATATAGAATATGTTGAGATGATATGGCTTATTTAAAAGTCATGAGATGTTGATATGTTATGGCTTATTTAAAAGCCAAGAGATGTTGAGATGTTATGGCTTTATAAAAGTCAGGATATGTTGAGTTGCTATGCAATTCAGGAGATGTTAGGTTTTTAAAACCTATGGATATGATCATTGCCTATGGGCAGGAGATGTGGGGTTTATTAACTCCGGATATGTATATGGCCTAATTTGGCACAGAGATGTATATATTGTTATGTTGATATGTTAATATAGTACTTTTACTATAGATAGCTGTAGTACATTCGCTGAGTTTTTAAACTCATGGTTTTATATGTTTACATTTTCAGGTTTTTCAGCTGCCACTGCCAAGTCTAGGAGGTTGAGTACATAGAAGTAGGGTCTTGTTAGTTTGTTTTATTATCTGCACTAGTTGTAATTAAGTTAAATGATATGTGAGTTATGTTGAAATTATGTATCCTTAAAACGATTGGATTTTTTTAATATTCCGCATTTTAACCTTGAAGTTGTTTAAATATGTATTACCTAAATAATAAATAAATTATAATTGTTGTTTGTAAACTATCTAGTTAATTATATCCTAATGGGGTTAGGGTGTGACATTTTCATATGCCCTTAAGGAGCCCAAAAGTTACCTAAATAAGTCCCGATTAATTTCAAAATCCCTCGAGACCCGAACACGTCCCCCAAGTACTCAATTTTGACTATTTTGCCCCATTCTGGATCAACCGTGCATTCAAAATCGTCACCCGAGTCACTTAAATTTTTTTTACCATCTTAACCTATTTTAATTTAATCACGCGTGTCCCGGTTGAGATAATATTAAATTCCATCGCATTTACTCACTTATGACTTAATTCTATTTTATTTACTATAGCACACTAGTAAATAAATAATCACATAAATATAATTTCATTTCACTCCAAATTAAGTTTATTTAATTTCTCATTATTTCGTAAATTAAATTATGCGTCACCCACATAATTAAAATATCTAATATATATATATATATATATAACTATGAGGTATTACAACTTCCTAGGACCTCTTGTAGTATCATAACAAAACGCCCTAAGATGACATTTCCTACCAGAATGCGAACATGTGGAAACATGATAAAAAAGACATTTGAGTTGACCTTTTCTAATGTGATGGGAAACGATTGATGCTCTAAAACAAAAGTTGCTCATATCTTTAGAAACAAAAGCATTCGAATTATCGAAGTCAGTGTCAACACTACTTGACTCTCTTAGATTCTCTTATATCAATAAAATTCACGACTCAAGCAAGGAACTTGACTCTTTAAACATAAAGTACTCCTTCTTTAAATTTTCAATATTACCTAGAAGGTTATCTTTCTCCCCCTCAATGCAAAAGAATTTATCCCTGAGAGTCTTCTCACATGCCCTTAAATTTTTAATCAATTTATCATTATCCTCAATGGCACGTTCATTAACCCTAGTCTCAAAATTTTTAGACTCCTTTACTTCATTCTCTAAAATATGGACTCTAGCCTCATACTTTTTCTTGGACACTTCTAAATTTTCAAAATTATGTTTCATGTCCATGATCTTCTCACAAAGGATATCTCTTTGAGTTGGAACAATTCTCAAAATCAACTTCAGCTATAAAACAGAATTTTAGTTTTTTAAGAATTTTAATTATTTTTGCAAACTTTAAAATCAAACAAGTTAATTTTTCAGCATGATTATGAAGCTTATTCAACTCCTACCAAATATAAAAATCATCGCCATCACTATAAACATTAGACAACTTATAATCACTACGGTGATCCATCGAGAGAAAAATAAATAACAAGCACTACACCAAAAACAGCAATTTGGCACACCTTGATATTAAAAATCTGGCACAGTTTAATGACAATTTGGCACACTTTAAAGCAGTGCCAAAATTTGGCACGGTTTTAAAATGTGCCAAAATGGAGTACACTTGACTAAAATATAAAATATCCTAAAAAAATTCTTTATCCTAACTTTTTGGTATCCCTCTCTCTCTTTCCCGCTCACCCTCTCATCCTCTTTCCCTCTGCTTGGATTTCTCTTGGCTCAACTCTCTCTCTCTCTCTCTCTCTCTCTCTCTCCGCTCAGTTCTCTCTTTCTCCATTCATCCCAATCAGGTTAGCATTTGTATTTTTTTAACCTAAGTCTTTACAAAGACAATATGTGTTTGTTGAATAACGCCTCTAATCTTCTTTAATGTCAATATGTGTTTGTTGAATAAATGAACTGTTTTTGGTAGGGAAAATATGGCGCAAAGTTGGTTTGTTGGCTTCTTGGAATTGGGTGCCTCTTTTCAATCGAAGATTATTATGCTTCATTGTTCCTGGTAATGTTTTAATAAATGATTTTGTTATATGTTTGATTATTATGAGTATTGGTAGTTTCGAAATATGTAAGATTGGTAATTTCATATATAAAGTTTTCAATTTTATCCAAGAATTTAAGCAGAAACAATTTTATTTTGTAAACTCCAACTTTATGGGAACAAGATTATAGAAAATCACAGAAGGTTGAAGCAAAACATACTAGAACTTAAATATGCCCCACTGAATGGCCCACGAAAAAAATTACATAATTTGATTAATTTTTGAGAAAATAAAAAAATTCTTGACTTTTAACTACTTGGGAATAACCCCTGTATGTTCAAATAACCCCCTAAACAGTATTTTGCTGCAAAGACTCCGGGACTTTTTAGTGACAGGTGAGGGTTTTTGTAATAAAAAACAAAGTATCACTCCAACTCACTTGACATATAACTTCCTTAATTGTATAGACCTCAAGGGTCCTTACTCTTATATAACAACCATTCGTGCTAGGAACACTCGCAATTCTGGCATACAAAGAGGCAACAATCAATACTAGATGATGGAATCTCTTTGGATATGCTATTTTCTTCATAAGTACCCTTTTAGTACTAGACAATTCATCCTTCCTGAGTTCATTAAAGTAAAGTCCCCAAAGTTTCTCTTTAGAAATAAGTCCGTTTTTAAATGTCTGAATGGATCCGCTCGTTCATTTTAAATGTGGATTAGATACTTTATTTAGCACATAGATACCATGCCATACTTTCAGTCTGCGAATATCCCACATATATGTGGACAACATCCTAATAGCTAAAACTTGTTTCCCCAGGGACAAATTCTAAAAGACCCTTCTTTTTGCCCCCTTTCTATATTTTATCCAATTTTGAAATACTAAGATCCTTTTGTTCATTGTGTTGTTCAGTCTTTCCTAGCTGGTCTGTCCACATTAGGGGCTCTAACCTCTGGTTTATGGCTGATTACAAAAGCAGTATTTGAGAATTCAGAGAATGGGTTAGAAAGGGAGCTAGTAAGTTCATAACCCCATTTATTTATTACTTTATAATTTTTTTATGTTATGAAATAAAACATTGAAGAATAAATGTTCTTTTTGGTATATAAACTGATAGTGTGAATGTAAAGTAGATTGAAAATAATTGTTCAATATCTCCATCGTTATGTTTTCTTCATTTTTAAATCTTTCTTATAAAAGATACCTTGGTAGGGCTTTTCTACCAATAATTTTAATAAATTGGGGATTCAGTCCTCTCAATTACAATAACAAGAGTGTGTATTCACAAGATGAAAGATGATCAAGGAAATTGGATTCATTTTGAAAAAATTACTCAAAATGATTCTAATCACTTCATGGACCTTATTTTTTCTCAATCCCAAAGTAGTGTTCACAGTTACCTCATTCATATTAAACCTAAGTTAATTTATGATGAAGATAATGATTCTCTCACAAGTTTCCCACAAATAGACGAAGTTTAATCTATAGTATTTGGCATGAATGGTGATAGTTCAGCTAAACCAGATGGTTTCCATGGTTATTTCTTCCGCAAGTGATGGGATAATATTAAATAAGATATAGTTGATGATATGAGAAGCTTCTTTCCTGGTAGTCAATTGCCAAAATATTATTTTAGTACTCGTATAGCCTTGATTCATAAGGTTCAAGGTCCCACTCTTTTTAGTGAACTTAGACCTATTGTTTTGTGTAACCTCTTTAATAATATTTTAAATAATCTCGTGGTTGCTAGGATTGCTTTTATATTGCCTAAAATCATCTATAAATATCAAAGTGCCTTTGTCCTTGGAAGAGAAATTGATGATAATATTCTTATAACTCGAAGCATTAATAAGAAGTTTCATGGTGGGAATGCAATTTTTAAACTATACATATCTAAAGCATATGATAAAGTAAGCCGGTATTTTTTTTATTAAGGTGGTGAGGCAATTTGGCTTTTGTGAATGATGGATTGATCTTCTTTGGAAGGCTATTTTAAATTGTTGGTTATTTTTCTAGTTAATGGTGGTCCTATAGGTTTCTTCTCTTCATTTAGAGGATTAAGGTAATGGGATCCTTTATCCCTACCCTCTTTTCCATTGTCACATAAGTATTTAGCAAGAGTTTGGATGATAGGATTATGGAGGGTAGAATAAAACCTTACATTGCTGCTAGAGGTTCCCCTATTATATCCTTTTTGGTTTATGCTAATGATGTTCTTATTTTTACTAATTTAGGCAAGAAATATATTAGAGAACTATTGAGGATCATTTAAGAATATGAAACTGCTTCTGGTCAACTTATAAACAAGCCTAAGAGTGGCTACCAAACATCCCCTTTGATTAATAGTTCTAGAACTAATATGATTGGTAATATCACTGGATTCTCAAAAAAATATTTTCCAATTACCTACCTTGGTTGCCCCTTGTATGATGGTATTATGGATTATTTGATTATCTCATTGACAACGTATATACCAAAGTCCAATAATGGAGTAGTAAACTTTTATATATGGTTGGAAAATTGATTATCAGTAAACATGTTATCTTAAGTATGGGAATTTATTTATTCTCTATTTTAGATCCTTTAAAACAAGTCATCATAGAGATTGAAAAGATTTTTGCAAACTTCTTTTGGGGAGAGACTGATTTGGTCATAAGCTTCATTAGAGGAAGTGGGATGCTATGTGTAAATAAACTAAAGAATTATATCTATGAAAAATATCATCAAATCCCTTATCTCTAAACTTTTCTTGGAAATTTAGAATCGTGAACTCTCTTTCGCAGTATTTCATGTATGTTAAATACTACAAAAACTAGTATCCTATTGTGGCTAATTGTAATGGTTATGCTTCCAACATAAGAATAATATTATTCATATCATATCAAAAATTAAACCTCATTTAAGATGGATTATTAGTACTGGAAAGATACATTTTTGGAGATATCAATGGCTTTTTTATGGTTGTTTAGCAAATTTGGTGCAACCTGTTGAATCCACTTAATTCTAGCATGCTTCTTCCAGTATTCTTCTTTTTAGAGTTCTAGTAGATATTGAGCTTTCTCTTTATGTAGTAGTTATTGATTGTACTCTGTATGAGCACTCTTAAACCCAAATTCTTTTTCTAACAATTTGACAAGGAATATATCACTAATTCTGAGCAGGTATTTTAAGTGCTGATGCGTTCGTTATTTTCGTATTCATGGCTAAAATTTGTTGTATATATATGGGACTAATGAGTACGGGAAAGCAATGGAGAAGAAACCCATGGAAGAAAATTCCATTCCTGAATCGATTTGTGACAAGTAAAATTGCTCAGCTCACCATCTAGTGCTAGTTTGGTTCAAGTTTTTACGTGCTTTTCCTAGAAATTCTTTGTGACACCCCGCCTAATTAATCCCGGGTGATCAATTCTAAATCAAGTTAGAAAAGGTTTCTGAGTTGGTCCATTCTTAGCATCACTGTCGTCTTTTTAATTACTAACCACCTAAGTGAGAAAAGTAGACCGGTGCCAATTTTTATCTTTCAATTAATTAAATGAAACTCATGCGGAACATAAAATAATACACAATCACAGTTAAATAAAATAACCATCCACAAATAAAATACCTAACCGAATAAACCATCGGTCCAAATATCCAATACAAGTAAAGATAAGAAGAAAATTTCAACAAGTCTAATACTGATAAATGAACTGTGAGCGACAAGCTCAGATAACTACTAGAAAGTCTCTACACTAGTGAAGGAAGGAGGCGTCTATCAAAAAACCCCGCAACATCCACATGTGCTGCAACAAAGGATACCTGGAATAGAGTCAAGCCTGGCGTCCCTGTGGCTGGACACCTAAAAGGTTTTTAAAATTTTTTATAGCAAGGGTTAGTACCCAAAAACATTTGAAAACATTTAACAAATGATTAACTTGCAGTAATACATAAATATGCATGCTCTTCATATTTTAGTTAGTGTCGCACTCTCTTGAGGACTTCCTCACCCCTCCTCTAATGTGTACTATTAACGCTTCCATTTAATTTACTAGGTCCTACGCTCCTGACCCAAAACTTATGTTAACCCTTGAAATTACCCTACTCTAACCGAGTATGCCTTAGTTCATGATTTTTAAGTTATTATAAACGTCAAACTTAATTTAAATCATTACCCTTTTAATTTCATATAACATTCACACCTGTTATACACATAATACATTATACACTATGTATTAATTATCCCATATATAATTATTTACCTAATTATATATTTAATCCTTTTACAGTATTCACAAACATACTGAAATAGCATTTAATACTAACATTCGACCGAGTAAAAATACTCACAAAATATAAATTTTCTCAAGTGCTATCCCACTAGGTGTATTCACATAACCTAGTTACCCAAGTCAGATTCGCTCACTAACTTAGTTTAACGTACGAATTCGAGGCGATCAGATTCCTTCCCTAAAAGTGAGATGCCCCTCACCCATATAACGGACGCTATGACCTGGGATTATACTCGCCCTACTCCTCAAGCTAGGGGATTCATCCACTACGCGCAACCTCCCCCTATAGCACTTATACTAATAATATTCAATCACTGATATTAATGTACCCACACTATATATATATATATATAGATATATATATATATATATATATATATATATATATATATATATATACTATCACACTCTGTATATATATATATATATATAAATATAAAATGTCCCGGCTACACCATGTACAAAATCCGTAACACAAGCCTATTTAATTTATTAAGAGTTTATGGTCCAACTCTAATTATTAATTAATTCGCACCTTAATTAATTAAGTCACCTTTGGTGTCGCCCCCACCATAAAATTGGACTTACTCTCGTAGTCCGAATTAACCTCACCCGGGTCTAAATTCCCGACTCCCGAATTATTTAGCATTTACCTAAATAATATTTATCTCACGGTATTCCTCAACCGTTATCCCCGGACTTGTTCACTACATCTATATTTAATCCTTTCGAACATCTTCCCAAAAATTCAATCTTAGTGTGTCACACCTAATTTCTCCAAAGCCCAATAAATTTAAATTATGATGTCACACTAAGTCGTCTCTAAATTCTAATTAACTTTATTCACTATTAATTAGATTTAAAACCCATGTATAAATTTCTCACCAAATTAAGTCCTGGAAAAATATTAAATTAAATTTTCTTCACATAAAAGAAAACTGGGCGAACTGTCAAAATCTGTCGACCATCGATCGATCGACCCCAAACCTTCGATCGATCGATCGAGCAGGTCTTCGTCTTCTTCGCAAAGACAGATTCTGCCATGGACGAGTTTCATAAAACCCTAACTCCTTCTACCAGCAATCTCAAGCCTTCTTAACAATAATACAAGTTAGGAACCTTATTAGGGACCTCCAGAATGTCCTCCAACGTTATTAATTCGTCCATTAACTACCATTTCTGAATTTGGGGAAATATTCATCTTTAATACCTTACCCACATACACCCCAAATCCCTTCACCAAATTCGTTTCTAATTATCCAGATATCATCCTACCAGATATGTATCGATTTATAATATCAGATTTCTACAAGAATCCTCATTCAAATTCGTAAATCAGATTATTATTTTCGAAACCTCATGTTTATGCCATGAACACTCAAAACGAATTTTGATCAAACACATCACATGAATATGAATTGAAAAACAGATTCAATACTATTGCAAGTTATCCACTTGCCTTAGGTTTCATAGTGTCTGATTCGGAGATGAATTCCATGGTTGAAGATGATCCTTGTTGGCTCTCTAGTGATCCCAAAACTACCTTTAACTGCTATTAGGGTTCCTTAATACACTTAGCCTTTTTCTAAAACTCTATTAGCCATTTCCTTACTTCTCCTAACTTAACAATTAACCTAAATCCCGTTTTTTGCCAAATGGGCCAAGCCCAAATGACCCAATTGCCCCCGTGTGGGCCCGACTATGTCTAAAAATGCCCCGTGACCCGTTTACTACCCCCGGGTACACTTTTCCGACTATCTCGGCCCATCCGGACTCAACCGTACACTCAAAATTGGCATCCGAATTAATTTATAAAAATACTTATCCCCCCACCCCTATAGTCTATACCGACTCCTGGTTGAGATAAGTGCATACCCTGACATTAATATTCGAAATGACTTAAATAAATAATTACTATTCACTTAGTAAATAAATTCCCATAAATATTAACCATTCACTCCCCAATTAATATTTAAATAAAATTTCCCTAATTAATTCAATTAAAATTACTACTCACAAGAAATTTTCAATTCACGAATTAATTAAATATTTAATGCATGAAAAGTGTGGGGTGTTACATACTCCCCCCCTACAAAGGAATTTCATCCCCGAAATTAGGTCATTCCTGTGATGAAAAGCTCTGGATATCGCTCTCGCATATCCTCCTCCCGCTCCCAGGTGGACTCGTCGACGTTGTGATGACCCCACTGTACTCTAACTAGTGGAACAACCTTGGATCATAATTTCTGCTCGCTACGGTCTAGAATAGCTATCGGCCTCTCCTCGTATGAGATGTCTGGCTGTAAATCAATTTCTTCGAGTGGAATGTGTCAGAAGGCCCTCTCACTCCTGCGATATTTCTTCAGCGATGCCACATGGAACACGTCGTGTATCCGCTGAAGGTGCTCCGGCAATCCCAGCCTGTAGGCTATAGTCCCCACCCTCTCGATAATAGGGAAAGGTCCCACGTAACTCGGTTCTAGCTTACCCTTCTTGCCGAACCTCATCACCCCTTTCATAGGGGACACCCGACCAATACCAGATCCCCAACCTCTAACTCCACATGTCTCCGTAAAGCGTCAGCGTAACTTTTCTGCCTATCCTGAGCTATTCGAATCCTCCCTCGGATCAGTTATATCTTGGCAGATGTCTCCTGCACAATCTCCGGCCCCAATAGTTTGTTATCCCCCACCTCTAACCAACAAGCGGGTGAACGACAAGGTCTCCCGTATAGCGCCTCAAATGGTGCCATGCCGATCGTGAATTGGTAAGAGTTGTTATACGCAAACTCTACCAGAGGAAGATACTTATCCCGACCTCCCCCAAAGTCTAATATGCACATTCTGAGCATATCTTCCAGCATCTGGTTGACTCTCTCTGTCTGTCTGTCAGTCTGTGGGTGATAGGCTATACTCAAACGTAACTCAGTGCCCATGGCCTCCTGAAAACTCTGCCTAAAGTGGGCCACAAAGATCTTGTCCCTATCCGACACAATATTTATTGGTACCCCGTGAAGCTTAACAATCTCTGCTATGAATAGTTGAGCATAACGCATCGTCTCAAAGTCTGTGCGAACTGGCAGGAAGTGGGCCACTTTGGCTAACCGATCCACAATGACCTATATGGAATCGTGACCCTTCTGCGATGTCGGTAACCCTGTAATGAAGTCCATAGAGATGCTTTCCCACTTCCACATGGTAATTTCAAGTGGCTGTAGCATCCCTGATGGTCTCTGATGGTCAACTTTCACAAGCTGACACGTGGCACATTTCGAAACAAACTCTGCTATGTCCTGTTGCATTCCTTCCCACCAATACTGCCTCCTCATATCTTGATACATCATATCCCCACTGGGATGTATCGCGAATCTCGACCCATGAGACTCCGTTATAACAGCGTGCCTCAACTTCGCATCCTCTGGCACAATCAACCTCCCATTATGGCGTAAGCCTCCCTCTGAGCTGATCTAGTAACCCTTTGCTCCCTCAGCTAGAAACTGGCTCACCCTATCCCGATAGGTCTAATCCTCTACCTGAGCCCTCACAACCCGCATAATGATCTCGGGTGTGATGGATAATGCTGACATGCAAGCCCTGGCTACATCATCCTCGTATCGAAGTTCTCTCCACTTTGCTTTCCAGACTTATGATATTTCCCCAGTCGGTCTCCGACTCAATGCATCTGCCACCACATTAGCCTTACCAGGATGATACTGAATATCAAACTGATAGTCTTTCATGAATTCTAGCCATCGCCTCTGTCTCATAATCACATCCTTCTGAGGGAAGAGATACTGAAGTGATTTGTGATCCGTGAATAGCGTGAACTGCTCCCCCAGGAGATAATGCCTCCATATCCTCAAAGCAAAAACGACTGCTGCTAACTCTAGGTCGTGAGTGGGGTAATTCCTCTCGTGGGGCTTTATCTTCCTGGACGCATAAGCTATAGCCCTTTCCTCATGCTGAATCACACCCCCAAGTCCCTGTAAGGATGCGTCAGTGTAAACCTGATACTCTAATCCTCCTTTCGACAATGCAAGCATGGGTGCAGATGTCAACTTGTACTTTAACTCGTCGAAAGCTAATTGACAATTATCGTTCCAAGTGAAAGGTACCCCTTTCCGGGTCAGATTCGTCAAAGGGCCCGCAATCTTTGAGAATCCTTTGATGAACCATCTGTAATAACCGGCCAACCCCAGAAACTGTGCACTTCAGTTGGTGTCGTGGGCTGTCCCCACTCCCTCACTGCCGATTCTTTACTTGGATCCACCGTAATACCCCAGTCTGGCACCACGTGGCCAAGAAACTGAACCTCCCATAGCCAAAATCCACACTAACCAAATTTGGCATATAGCTGGTGATCCCGCAATGTCTGTAACACTATACGCAGGTGCTCTGTGTGCTCCTCCTCGATACACGAGTAGATCAGGATGTCATCAATGAACATGATAACAAATTGATCGAGAAAATCCCTTAAGACTCTGTTCATGAGGTCCATGAACACTGTTAGTGCATTGGTGTGCCCGAATGGCATCACCCTGAACTCGTAAGATCCATACCGCGACAGGAAAGCGGTCTTCGGAACATCCTCCTCTCGGATACGTAGTTGATGATACCCTGACCTCAAGTTGACCTTAGAGAAATAAGATGCCCCTCTCAACTGGTCAAATAGGTCGTCAATCTTAGGCAACGGATACTTATTCCGTATCGTGGCCTTATTCAGCTCTCTATGGTCCACGCATAATCGTAGTGAGCCATCTCGCTTTTTCACAAACAACACTGGTGCACCCCACGACGATGTACTTCGTTGAATGAAACCCTGCCCCAGAAGTTGCTGAATTTGCTCCCTCAACTCACGCATCTCTGAAGGGGCCATACGGTATGGGGCCCGAGCAATCGGCCTCGTCCCCGGTGCTAAATCGATCACAAATTCGATTTCCCTGCTCGGTGGCAATCATGGTATCTCCTGAAACACATCCTTAAAGTCTCTCACCACTGGGATTGAGTCCAATGGAATAGCCACCTCCTGTGAGGTTTCCTCCTCAATGTAATACAAGTGTGTGTGTGACCCTCCCTCAGGTAGCGGCATTGCTATAAAAAACATTTCCTGCCCTGCAATAGAGAACACGATGGTTCTCTCATAGCAATCCACCGTCGCCCGATAACCTGCCAACCAATCCATTCCTAAAATGACATCGTACCCCTCCATATCCAACACTAAGAGGTCCGCTGCTAAACCAAGTCTCCCAATCAAAATGTCCACACCCCGATAAATCGGGTGAATCGTAGCCCCGCTGCCTACTGGAGACTCTACACACATTCGAAGACTACCCGCGGTCTCTAGTAGTCCGGCCCATTTAGCAAAATTTAATTTAATGAATGAATGTGATCCTACCGTATAAAAAATAATACTACCCTCATAACCATGAATGAGAAACATACCCTCAACTGTTGGCGGTGCTTGCTGCGCCAGGGGATTGGGAACATCCCGGACGTTATACACACGTTCGTAGTGCATCTTCCCCTGCTGAGGTGGGGCGGGTGGGGCTGCTGCTGCTGGCGGTAATTATCCCTGTTGCCCCTGTTGGGCCTCCTGCTGTTGACCTCTGCCCCTTTGTGGCCACTCCCTCTTGAAATGCCCTGGCTGGCCACAAACAAAACAACGTTTCTGACCATCCCACTGTCGTTGGCCTGTTGGCCCTGACGCGGCTGACCCTGGACCTGCTGGCCTCCCCCATTATTCCCTTGGCCCTGATAGCCCTGAGGAACCTGCAGCTACTGATTCGGGCCCGGCTGCCCCTGCCTGAACCCCTATCCTCCCGGTCGAACCCACCAGGCTTAAACTTCTTAGCCTGATTCCCTTGTTGATTGCCCGCCTACTACTGAGCACCATTTGTGTCACTACTAGTAACGACCTTGCCCTGTTGACTCGACTCCCCTGTTCTCTTGCTCCCCTTCGTACGGAAGCGATGATCCTGGAAGTGTACAAGTGCGGCATTAACGACGTCTGTATACGACACTACTGTCGGATTCCCAATCAAGTGTTGCCTGATTCGCCAGGCTAAACCGTCCATAAACCTCGACTTCTTTCTCTCCTCATCGCTCACCTCATTTGGCACAAAGTTTGCCAAGCGGGTGAACTCTTCCTCGTAGTCTGCCACTGATCGGTCACCCTGAACTAAATCACTGAATTTATTCCTCATCTTAGTCTCTACTGCTGGTGGAAAGTATTTGTGGTCGTACCGCACCCAAAACTCTGCTATCGACATCAAGTCTCGCTCCTCGGCGGTGGTAACTGACTCCCACCACTGTAAGTCTGCCCCCGACAGACGAAAGGTAGCAAGCATTTGTTTCTGTACCTCGGTACACTCTAGCATGTGCAGATGGCGCTGAATGTTCTTCTTCCAGTCACAAGCCTCTATCACATCTGTGCTACCCCAGAACTCAGGTGGGTGACCCTTCTGAAAGGTCTCCCTAACTCTCTGCCAAGATGGTGGCCCCACTGGAGCCTGAACTGCTGGTGCCACTGGAGGCGGTGCCTGGGGCTGTGGAAAGTGAGTTGCCATAGCTCTCATTGCTGTTTTGACCGCCTGGGCCACTATCATTTCCACATGAGTAGTGGAAATCAACTCGGGCGGGGGTGGTGGTGGCGGTACATGCGGCTCCTGGTGAGCCTCCCTGATTTCATCCCTAGCCTCAGCCCCCTCCGCTCTCAGTCTCGTAGGTGGCATCTGAAATAGATTAAATCGCATAAGTACACAGTTTACACAAAAATATTCACATCAGAAATACGATATCTCACAAGCGGAAAATGAATCAACAGTCCTAATAATAGGACTCTACAACAAACGAGTGCTACGCTGAAACGTAGAAAGCCGCATAGAGCTTAAGGACACTAGAACCTGATGCTCTGATACCATCTGTGACACCCCGCCTAATTAATCTCGGGTGATCAGTCCTAAATAAAGTTAGAAAAGGTTTCTCAGTTGGTCCATTCTTAGCATCACTGTCGTTTTTTTAATTACTAACCACCTAAGTGAGAAAAGTAGACTGGTGCCAATTTTTATCTTTCAATTAATTAAATAAAAATCATGCCGAACATAAAATAATACACAATCACAGTTACCTAAAATAACCATCCACAAATAAAATACCTAACCGAATAAACCATCGGTCCAAATATCCAATACAAGTAAAGATAAGAAGAAAATTTCAACAAGTCTAATACTGATAAATGAACTGTGAGCGACAAGCTCAGATAACTACTAGAAAGTCTCTAGACGAATGAAAGAAGGAGGCGTCTATAAAAAAACCCCGCAACATCAACATGTGCTGCAGCAAAGGATACCTGGAATAGAGTCAAGCCTGGTGTCCCTCTGGCTGGACACCTAAAAGGTTTTTAAATTTTTTTATAGCAAGGGTTAGTACCCAAAAATATTTGAAAACATTTAACAAATTATTAACTTGCAGTAATAAATAAATATGCATGCTCTTCATATTTTAGTTAGTGCCGCACTCTCTTTAGGACTTCCTCACCCCTCCTCTAATGTGTACTGTTAATGCTTCCATTTAATTTACTAGGTCTTACGCTCCTGCCCCAAAACTTATGTTAACCCTTGAAATTACCCTACTCTAACCGAGTATGCCTTAGTTCATGATTTTTAAGTTATTATAAACGTCAAACTTAATTTAAATCATTACCCTTTTTAATTTCATATAACATTCACACTTGTTATACACATAATACATTTTACACTATGTATTAATTATCCCATATATAATTATTTACCTAATTATATATTTAATCCTTTTACAGTATTCACAAACATACTGAAATGACATTTAATACTAACATTCGACCGAGTAAAAATACTCACAAAATATAAATTTTCTCAAGTGCTATCCCACTAGGTGTATTCACATAACCTAGTTACCCAAGTCAGATTCGCTCACTAACTTAGTTTAACATACGAATTCGAGGTGATCATATTCCTTCCCTAAAAGTGAGATGCCCCTCACCCATATAACGGACGCTATTACCTGGGATTATACTCGCCCTACTCCTCAAGCTAGGGGATTCATCCACTACGCGCAACCTCCCCCTATAGCACTTATACTAATAATATTCAATCACTGATATTAATGTACCCACACTATATATATATATATATATACTATCACACTCCGTATATATATATATATATATAAATATAAAATGTCCCGGCTACACCATTTACAAAATCCGTAACACAAGCCTATTTAATTTATTAAGAGTTTATGGTCCAACTCTAATTATTAATTAATTTGCACCTTAATTAATTAAGTCACCTTTGGTGTCGCCCCCACCATAAAATTGGACTTACTCTCGTAGTCCGAATTAACCTCACCCGGGTCTAAATTCCCGACTCCCGAATTATTTAGCATTTACCTAAATAAGATTTATCTCACGGTATTCCTCAACTGTTATCCTCGGACTTGTTCACTACATCTATATTTAATCCTTTTGAACACCTTCCCAAAAATTCAACCTTAGTGTGTCACACCTAATTTCTCCAAAACCCAATAAATTTAAATTATGATGTCACACTAAGTCGTCTCCAAATTCTAATTAACTTTATTCACTATTAATTAGATTTAAAACCCATGTATAAATTTCTCACCAAATTAAGTCCTGGAAAAATATTAAATTAAATTTTCTTCACATAAAAGAAAACTGGGCGAACTGTCAAAATCTGCCGACCATCGATCGATCGACCCCAGACCTTCGATCGATCGATTGAGCAGGTCTTCATCTTCTTCGCAAAGACAGATTCTTCCATGGACGAGTTTCATAAAACCCTAACTCCTTCTACCAGCAATCTCAAGCCTTCTTAACAATAAAACAAGTTAGGAACCTTATTAGGGACCTTCAGAATGTCCTCCAACGTTATTAATTCGTCCATTAACTACGATTTCTGAATTTGGAGAAATATTCATCTTTAATCCCATTTACACCCCAAATCCCTTCACCAAATTCGTTTCTAATTATCCATATATCATCCTACCAGATATGTATCAATTTATAATATCAAATTTCTACATGAATCATCATTCAAATTCGTAAATCAGATTATTATTTTCAAAACCTCATGTTTATGCCATGAACACCCAAAACGAATTTTGATCAAACACATCACATGAATATGAATTGAAAAACAGATTCAATACTATTGCAAGTTATCCACTTGCCTTAGGTTTCGTAGTGTCTGATTCGGAGATGAATTCCAAGGTTGAAGATGATCCTTGTTAGCTCTCTAGTGATCCCAAAACTGCCTTTAACTGCTATTAGGGTTCCTTAATACACTTAGCCTTTTTCTAAAACTCTATCAGCCATTTCCTTACTTCTCCTAACTTAACAATTAACCTAAATCCCGTTTTTTGCCTAATGGGACAAGCCCAAATGACCCAATTGCCCCCGTGTGGACCCGGCTATGTCTAAAAATGCCCCGTGACCCGTTTACTACCCCCGGGTACACTTTTTCGACTATCTCGGCCCATCCGGACTCAACCGTACACTCAAAATTGGCATCCGAATTAATTTATAAAAATACTTATTCCCCATCCCTATAGTCTATACCGATTCCCGGTTGAGATAAGTGCATACCCTGACATTAATATTCGAAATGACTAAAATAAATAATTATTATTCACTTAGTATATAAATTTCCATAAATATCAACCATTCACTCCCCAGTTAATATTTAAATAAAATTTCCCTAATTAATTCAATTAAAATTACGACTCACAAGAAATTTTCAATTCACGAATTAATTAAATATTTAATGCATGAAAAATGCGGGGTGTTACATTCTTGTAAAGAGTTTGAATCACATTATGGCCGTATTTATCTTAACTCCTAAACTTTATATATGAATTATATAATATTTATTTCAAGAATAAGCAATAAAACAAATTAAATTAGCACTAAAAGAATTATTACACTAAGTATATTTGGAACTAGTGAATGATAATTCCATAAGACCTTCTTCATTAATGACGAAGTTCAAATCCATCACAACTCCCCTATTAATTTATTGCCTGCAAGATTCTTTTCATGATTGGGCACTACATTAAAATCCCCTCATATCAACCATTATTCTTTACATTTCACTACAAAATCCAACAATTCATTCCATAATTACCACCTCTCTCCTCTATCACATTTAGCATATACGCAAAAGAAAAAAATAGGAGTCAAAATGTTTAAAAAAGTTATAGACACTATTACGGAACCTCCACTTCTTTAAAAATTTCTCTGTTTTACTTGAACACACTTTAGTCTCCAATAAGGCAATGGAATGAAGGGAGTAGGACCTCATCTAGCTTTTTATTTTATTTTACCTTAACACACTTAGGTTTTGTCAAACAATTCTTGAAGACCTTATTTGGTTGGGGAGAATTCTTGAATTACTTTCTACATGTTCGTTGAGTTGCTGATCAACCTCCTTTACCTTTATTGGTCTTGATTCAACCACCACCACACCATTAGAGATATTCGCGGATTCATTGATGCTTCTCGGCCTTATGGGCCTAGGTCTTATCAACTGCAGACAGTAGGATTTCCTCCAAAATAACTTACAGATCTGGACCAGATGATAGAGCAGGCTGGCCTAGCCAATTCAGTTTTGATCCAGAAGCTATACCAAGTTTTGATAATGGGATAGCATGTTAATTTGACTCGTGATATGCTACTAAATATTATAGGTATAATTGTAACTTTTCTTCACGTTTTTAGCAGGTACTTGAACACGTTTTCTGCATTGTAACTTCTCTTCATGTATTATGTAATCGTGTCATGTTCTTGTCCAAAAACCCGTTTTTCTGCATTGTTAACAAGTCTGAAAAGGTTGAAGTTGCTCCTAAGGTCAGTCACTCCCCATTCCTTTAAGAAAAATTTATGCTTACTGGTTTTTAATACTGGTAACACATTGAATGCTTACGTTGTTGAATTTATTTGGTAGTTTATGAGACTTCTAAATTCATGTTTATGGGTAGTAGTTCGTTCAGTATATTTGTAACTTTGTTAGCATACAATTTGTGAAACTCTGTTACTGTGGAACTCTGTGCAGTGTGTTCACGTGTACCTGGAGCATGTCAAACTGTGTGTGTGTGTGTGTGTGTGTGTGTGAAATTGTGCATGTGACACTAAAACTGTGTGAGCATGTGTGAAATTGTATGTTTAGTATGCATAACTGCGTGGTGTAGTGTGTTTGACATTGAAACTGTGTGTGTGTGTGTGTGCAGAGTAGTTGTATGACATAGTGTATGTGAAACTATGTGCGCATTAATTGATCCCTCTATGTCAATTCCATAAAACCGTGATTCTATAATTATCTACTTTTACTTTGGAATTAAATTTATCCTTATAATATACGGATAAATGGTCTAACTAGGGATAATCTCACAATATACGGTCTATACCACTCATAAGACAAATGGTGTATTGCAAAACAACACCTAATGATAGGACTATCCTCAACTCATACGGATATCCTAAATCCCAGTCAAATTAATGACCTACATATCGTCATGTAAATATATGTTGTTAATTTCTAACGTAAACAATAATAGATTTGTAATTCTTATAAAGTCTACCCTATGACTATTTGTCAAATACTAATGTTATAATCTATATAACCTTAACTATATGTTTCTGGTAATTTCTATATCAACATAATGTATCAACAAACGACTCCAACCATCGAAGGCAAAATAACCAAAAGAATCCCACATTCATATGAACAGTTGGTTTTTAAATTGTGTGCATGCTACCGTATGAAAAGTTACAAACCTCAACGTGCACACACTGGAATGCAGAATGCCCAATGCCCAATTATTTAAACCCATACAAGAGAGAAAAGTGCATGTGTGTTCAAACATATGATTGTGAGGTCTAGTTGTGTATTTTTATCTTACCTTTAGTGCCATAATAAAAGGTAACATAAATATACACTACTAGGCTGTATAGGGCTTATTGGTTTTGTATGTGTTTTTCTACATCAGTGGTGTGTGCCTAGAGTGTATAGGGTTGTTGTGTTGCATCACGAGAGATCTTAGTAAAGTTTTGGTGAGACAAGCAGTTTATCAAACACTGCAGATCCAATGCTTAAATTTTGTCTCTGCCCATTTCGGGGATGTTGTGGGGGGCTACATTTAAGTGATGTCCATGTGCTAAATCTCAACACAATGGCTTGGAATAATCTAGTAACCATGGGCCACAGCCCGGGCCCATGAGATAGCCACATTTATGTAATCGTAGGGCACAGGATGATTGTGTTTGGGGGCACAAATGGCTCTAAGAAATTAATGACCTGCACATTTTGGACCTCGAATCTTCAGAGTGGATGCATCCTAATTGCAAGGGGGTCCCACCCACCTGCACAACTGTAATATGCATATTATGCACTGTATATACACTGATTTAATATACAATAATATACACTGATATACACTGATATAAACTGATTTATACACTGATTTAATATACACTAATATACACTGATATTAACTTGGACAGACCCTGATGAAACGTGCAACAGATGCGATGAACGGGTCTCGTGCCCCTGATTTTCTTGCCTCGGTAATTGGATAACTTCTGATTGTGAATGTTTTCCATGGTTATATATGGTTATAGCTTATAGGTTGTTGCTGTTCTATTTCGTTTTGTGACAGTTAAATGCGCTTAGCTACAGAAGGATGGATTTTGGAGAATTCCGTTTAGCTACACTAAGTGTACATTAGCTGGAGACACTTGATCACTGGGAACTAGATGCTCATCGTGCGTATATAAATTTTGTGAAAGAAGGAAATCAGACTATTATCATCAACGAACTTGCGTCGGTAAGTTGAGTTTTATTTTGTTTCTGTGAGTTTTTTGTGGTTCATATGTAATTTCCTTCTTATCATGTCTAAAACCACGAAAAAGAAATATTTTATGAAACCACGAAAAAGAAAGATTTTATGACACATACATGCATTATTTCTCTAGTTATTTTGTAATTTGGTTGCCACTATCAATATCATGATCATTAGAATTAAGCTTTTGTATGCAAGTACCAATATGTATGCAAGTACCACGAAGTCCCGGGTCTCACGGTTTGAGAATATGACGATAATTTGCAAAAATAACACTTAAACTTAAAAACAAGCAGTTAAAGGGTGAAAATCCAAACCAGCCCCCAAACGACCTCGTAAGAGGCACGAACACCTCGTACGGGACCAATGTAACTTGTAGGAACTGATCGTGTAGTCCCGGGTCTCCCGGTTTGAGAATATGATGATAATTTGCAAAAATAACACTTAAACTTAAAAACAAGCCGTTAAAGGGTGAAAATCGAAACCAGCCACCAAACGGACCCGTAAGAGGCACGAACACCTCGTACGGGACCAATGTAACTTGTAAGAACTGACCGCATAGTCCCGGTCCCCCGGTTTGAGAATATTACGATAATTTGCAAGAACAACACTTAAACTTAAAAATAAGCCGTTAAAGGGTGAAAACCTAAACCAACCCCCAAACGACCCCGTAGGAGGCACGAACACCTCGCACGGGACTAATATAACTTGTAGGAACTGATTGCGAAGTCCCGGGTCTCCCGGTTTGAGAATATGACGATAATTTGCAAAAATAACACTTAAACTTAAAAACAAGCCGTTAAAGGGTGAAAACCGAAACCACTCCCCAAACGACCCCGTAGGAGGCACAAACACCTCGCACGGGACCAATGTAACTTGTAGGAATTGACCGCGAACTCCCGGGTCTCCCGATTTGAGAATATGACGATAATTTGCAAAAATAACACTTAAAACTTAAAAACAAGCCGTTAAAGGGTGAAAATCCAAACCAACCACCAAATGACCCCGTAAGAGGCACAAACACCTTGTACGGGACCAATGTAACTTGTAGGATCTGATCGCGTAGTCCCGGGTCTCCCGATTTGAGAATATGACGATAGTTTGTAAAAATAACACTTAAACTTAAAAACAAACCATTAAAGTGTGAAAATCGAAACCAGCCCCCAAACGGACCCGTAAAAGGCACGAACACCTCGCACGGGACCAATGTAACTTGTAGGAACTGACCGCATAGTCCCGGGTCTCCCGCTTTGAGAATATGACGATAATTTGCATAAACAACACTTAAACTTAAAAATAAGCCGTTAAAGGGTGAAAACCTAAACCAGCCACCAAACGACCCCGTAGGAGGCTCGAACACCTTGCACGGGACCAATGTAACTTGTAGTAACTAATTGCGAAGTCCCGGGTTTCTTGGTTTGAGAATATGACGATAGTTTGCAAACATAACACTTAAACTTAAAAACAAGTCGTTAAAGGGTGAAAACCGAAACTAACACCCAAACGGACCCGTAAGAGGTACGAACACCTCGCACGAGGCCAATGTAACTTGTAGGAACTGATCGCGTAGTCTTAGGTCTCTCGGTTTGAGAATATGACGATAATTAGCAAAAACACTTAACTTAAAAACAAGCCGTTAGAGGGTGAAAACCTAAACCAATCCCCAAACGACCCCGTAGGAGGTACGAACACCTCGCACGAGACCAATGTAACTTGTAGGAACTGACCGCGTAGTCCCGGGTCTCCTGATTTGAGAATATGATGATAATTTGCAAAAATCACACTTAGACTTAAAAACAAGCCGTTAAAGGGTGAAAACCAAAACCAACCCCGTAGGAGGCACGAACACCTCGCACGGGACCAATGTAACTTGTAGGAACTGACCGCATAGTCCCGGGTCTCCCGGTTTGAGAATATGACGATAATTTGCAAAAACAACACTTAGATTTAAAACAAGTCGTTAAAGGGTGAAAACCCAAAACAACCCCCAAACGATCCAGTAGGAGGCACGAATACCTCGCACGGGACCAATGTAACTTGTAGGAACTGATCGCGTAGTCCCGGGTCTCTCGGTTTGAGAATATGACGATAATTTTCAAAAACCACACTTAGACTTAAAAACAAGCTGTTAAAGGGTGAAAACTCAAACCAGTCCCCAAACGACCCCGTAGGAGGCACGGACACCTTGCTCGGGACCAATATAACTTTTAGGAACTGACCGCATAGTCCCGGGTCTCCCGGTTTGAGATTATGACGATAGTTTACAAAAATCAACACTTAAACTTAAAAATAAGTCGTTAAAGGGTGAAAACCTAAATCAGTCCCCAAACGATCCCGTTGGAGGCACGGACACTTCGCACGGGACCAATGTAACTTGTTGGAACTGACCGCGTAGTCCCGGGTCTCTCGATTTGAGAATATGACGATAATTTATAAAAATCACACTTAGACTTAAAAACAAGCCGTTAAAGGGTGAAAACCCAAACTAGCCCCCAAACGACCCCGTAGGAGGCACGAACACCTCGCACGAGATCAATGTAACTTGTAGGGACTGACCGCGTAGTCCCGGGTCTCCCGATTTGAGAATATGACGATAATTTCCACTCGTATATGTAATTTTTTAGTTTGAGTAAATTTGTTTTTGTAAATTATTGGGTTACTAATATCGTATCTTTTTTGTATCCTATTTTTTTTGCAAGATAACCGTTTATCGTTGGTAATTATTCACGTGGAACACATAGGGAACTCAATGGTTTACAACAAGGGGTTTATTCATGGTTCTATTTTTTTTGTTATGGCCATGCGGGCTTTTGTAGTTTTATTGTTAACTTTTATGACCGTGCGGGCTTTTGTAAGTTAATTGTTATATTTTGTGGCCGTGAGAGCTTTATGTTAGGCAGGTTTTGTATTAGCAGGTTTTGAAATGTCCAAAAAATAGAGGAAACTTTGCCCAATTTTTTTTGGCCGGTGAACTATTAAAGGCTTGTAATATTTTGAAGTTTGTATGTACATTAGTTTATCAACAACGTACAATTTTTTTAATTTGTGAATTTTTGTGCTTTCAAATAATTGTATTTTTTTCTTTTTATAAAAAAATTTGGCATAGTTCAGAACCGTGGAAAAAGTGTATCGTATTTTGGCACGGTTTTACACTGTGCCAAATTTTTCTAAACTGTGCTGAATCTGGCACAGTTAAAAACTGTGCCAGAAATATCAAATTTTGGCATGGTTTAAAAGTGTGCCAGAAGTGTTCCTGTTTGGCAAAATCTGGCACACTTTTGAGCCGTGCCAGAAAAAATGGCCATTTTGGAACACCTGATTCTGGCACAGTTCAAAACCATGCCAGATTTGATCTGGCACAGTTTTAAACCGTGCCAGATTCCTGTTTTGGGTGTAGTGAAGAGATAGACAAAACAACTAATATAAAAATATAGATCGACATGATAACTTAGTGTACCTGCTCTGATACCAATTTCAACGTGCGTGTATATACAAAATTGCCTTAAAAAAGTCAATTCATAATTTTTTTAAATAAAATATTAAACTTAAGCAATTTAATCCAAGTAAAACTTTGCACCAATTTTAAACAAGTTATGATTAAATATATCAACCAATTTTATCTTAACCTAAATATGCATCTAGGTGAGTGAAAGATAAAATAACTAAATCAAATCACAATACCCGATGTATGAGAAAAATCTAAATATGGAAGACCTCGGACGACTCAGCCAAGTAAATTTAATATGATAACGAATTACGCGAGACTGACAGAAGACATAAACAACAAATTGATGCCCTGGTAAGCCTTGATGTGTCTTTAATTTTCAATCGCTCCTCCACAGGATAATGCAGGAGTCCACCTACACAACTGTCACACCGTGTGATTCCATATAGGTCTCGGTATCCACTTAACAACTCAGTAACCATCACACAATATGGAGTCCATTATATGTAAACAGATTAGCCATGAATCCCACTGCACTAAATTTTTCTCTATTAAGATGACGAGAGAATAAATCAAAGGTTACAACAAATTAGAACTCAAAGTATAATATGATGAAACTTGGATCTAAAAGTGTCCAGGTGAAAGCTAGTGTTTGAGTAAAAGAGGAGAGCTTTATGGTAGAGTTTGGAAACTCAAAACGTATGTCTTTATCTTGAATAAAAATGCTGCTCCACACTCTTATTTATAGGATTTTTTCAAGATTGAGATAAGGATCAAAAGCAATTTGGAAAGTCTCGAAATCATGAATAATTCGCAGGCTCTTTCAAACGAATTTGAACCTCATCCGAATGAAGTATATGATCTTGTTCGAACATCTATCCAATGATCTATCAAATGACATTTCAACGAAGGCCAAAGTTGGTTCGTTCAAAGTTCATTGGTACCTGTTCTAATGAGTTACTATAGCTAATTCAAAAGACATACCTAATTTTATTCTAATGAAGACATAAGAAAAATATTATTCTTCTAAAAAATATTAAAATAAGGTAAAAATATTTTAAAATAATTTTATTAAATCCTAACAACCAAATATAAAATCTCCAAGGATTAAAATATTTATGCATCTATTCTAGGGAGATCCTCAGAACGTGAAGAAGAAAACGATCATGATGATGTAGATCTTATAACTTGGCCTCTAGATTTTCAAGAAACCACGTCATTGACTTGAAAGTTCAATACACTGAAGTCCTAACCTATGACTTAAATAGTTTTGTCCAAACACGAAATAAAGTCAAAATACATACAAATTGAATCTATCAAAAAATTGTCTTTATTGGTTCACTCATAAAGAGGGAAATTGAATATGAGGAGACTTTTTCGCCGAGAACCATGATTAAAACTATTCGGATTCTTTTATCCATTGTTGTGCATTTCGATTACGAGATTTGGAAAATGGATGTTAATAATGTATTATTGAATAGCAGTCTGTACAATGCATCTATATAGCAAAAGCCACAGGATTCATAAATAGGGCTAAGAAAGCAAGATGTAAAAGATTAAAATATCAATTTATGGACTTAAGAAAGCGTCATGGTCTAGGAATATCGGATTTGATCAGGCAACCAAATATTTTTTTATCAGTGTATAAATGAAACTTGTGTATATAAGAAGAATGATGAACGCGTGGTGATATTTCTAATACTATACATAGAAAATATTCTCCTAATGGAGAATGATGTTAGTGCATTGTCTAGTGTAAGTATGTTGTTGTCTAGTCAGTTCCATATGAAGAACATAGGATAAGCCAGTCACATCCTAGGAATAAAGGTACTGCATGAACGAAAGAATAGGATGCCAGGCTTATCACAAGCCACTTTTATATATAAATTCCTCACAAGGTTTATCATGTCGGATTCTAAGAAATGGCTTCTCCATTTCAGGCATGGAATTCTTTTATCAAAGGATCAGTGTCCTAAGACACCTGATCAGATACAGAGGATTAGGAACATACCTTAATCTAGGATAAGATCACTAAACAACTATAAAGCACATTCTTAAGTATCTTAATATGACTAGAGATTATGTGATTGTTTACTCAACAGAGAGTCTAGTACCCATTTGGTATAAAGACTCGAATTTTCAGTCAGATAGGGATTCAAGGAAATCGGCCTCAGGATATTTGCTTACCATAGGAGGTGGAGCCATAATTTGAATGAGTAGTAATCAATCATGTATTTCTATTTCAAAGATGGAACCTGAGTATGTTGTCACTTAGGAGGCAGCAAAAGAGGTTGTTTGGCTCTCAAACTTCCGAAGTGACTTGGGTGTGGTTCCTTACATACAATCATCTATTACACTTTATTGTGACAATGAGGTACGGTTTTAAATTTTAAAGATCTAGTGACTCATCATAGGAAGAAGCACATTGAGCGCAAGTATCGCCTGATTCAGGATATCCTGTAGAGGGCTGCATCATTGTGACCAAGATTGCTACTAAGGACAACCTGGTAGAACCTTTTATAAAGAGCTAACCATTTAAGACTTTTAAGAGTCATGTAAAAATAATGGGAGTCAAATGCATGCCCACATGGCTTTAATACTAAGTGGAAGATTTTTTTTTTTTTTTGGGGGGGGGGGGGGGGGTATTCTTAAAACCATGTGGAAAACATTTCATTGATCAATAAGGTATTATTTTATTTATTTTGAAATGAGAATAAAGTTTACGAGAATGCTTTATATTTGTTTAAATATATTGCTTCATATATATGTCGGTAAATATAGCTAAGTAGGAATTTCAATGGGTCGAGTTTGGGTTAATCATAAGGAGATTGGATTTTCGATTCTAGCACTACTAGAAAGTTCACAACCTAGATAAGGAGTTGACATCCTATCGGAACGGTTGCTATGCAATCCTAGTAGTTTATCTCAAACTATTCGAAACTATATCATGGTTCGAGAACTTGTACAATTTTTCAAACGATACATTCTGGGAATGTATTGAACAGGAACACCAGTGAGATTTGAGTCTATCTTGATTAGACTCAAAGAATCTCACACCATTTGCCAAGGGTGTATAGATTCTAAGTCACGAGAATTATGAGTATTGTAAGGCTTATGTAATGGTTTCTTTGATTTATATGGGTGCGATTCAATGTAGATTGAACCAAATGATCCCCCCATATTGGGTAACAATTATGTAAGTAGGTATGAGATCTTAATTTAGATGAATCCACGTCCGGGGATACCTTTGATTGCGATACCCCTTGATAGACTTATAAGATTTATTTCCATGATTAAACCTAATTAATGTATTATTTTATAATCTGGTGGAGTAGCAAAATAAGTTAAGTATGAGAATCAAGTAAGAGATTAGATGTTGATTAAATCCAATAAGTGAAAAATTAATTTAACCAAGCGAGTATTATAAGCTTAACGCGGGGAATCATATTATGTACCATTATCGACTTTGCAAATAAGAACTCATTATATTCGAGTTATTTATGAGATTATCAAATTGGAGTGCAATCATAATTATTTAGTGGAATTAATTAATATTAAATAAAGAAATCAAATAAATTACAGTAAAAGTAATTTGGTATTTCCAAGTGTTTATTTGGAGCTTTTTCAATTATTTGTCTTGGGTTCTTAGTGTAGTCCATATATCTACGTAGTCAGGCCCATTCACTTAAGAAATCCAGTTTGGCCTAAGCCCATCATTTGTACTTATATATAAATGTGCGGTAAGGGGTTTTAATCAGTATTATTCATCATTAGAGTTTTAGAGGGATGAGAGAAAACACTATTCATATTTTTGTGAAAAGGCTAGAGAGAGACCACCATATCTTAATCACAAATAAGGGTTTTCATCCCAAAATGTTTCCACCAACCAACTTGACTTTGGAGAGGATAATACATTAGAAGATCCGAGATTTCAAAAGGTTTAAGCAAGCTTTTGGAGATAAAAGAAGGAAGCCCTACATCCTCAGCAAATAATTTTCTTCCCATCGGATCGCAACCAATTTCGCAAAGGTATTGTGTTCTAAATCCTAGGTTCGTTCATCAAACCTTGTTTTGGGTTTTACTTTTCTCTATTGTTTGATTAATCGAAGACCCATGTATGAAATTTTTTATTTATTATTTATCGATCTTCCATAGGGGTTGCCTTTAATCTTTGATGATCAATGAGAGATTCTCTATGGTCATTATAGGTAATTTCATCATTATTTTCGTATTCTTCATTAAAGGAATGCTATGTCTCCACTTCTTCTTTAATTAGTGAAACAATCTTCCTATTAGGACACTCGAAAAAAATATGTTTAAATCTATAGTACTTCAAACATTATCGAGTGATGGAGTTTGATTAACATGGTCGAGTTGAGGTCTATTTCCCTTCTTTCTTCGAACAGAGCATTTTGGTAATAACTTTTTTTCAAGGTGAAAACTTTGATATTGAAACATCCCCACAATATGGAAGCACTTCCACAATCTGGGTACGAGAAACACCATTCCTTGAGTTCTCATTCCACCCTACTGGAAAAATTAAAAAGACCATTGTAATTCTAATAATGTTGTAATTAGACAATGTTCAAATCTCTGATGTAAGTCCACCAAGGTAGTGAGCCGTAGTTTGTTCCTCTAACTCCCATGAGTCACAACACATCATGGGAGTATAAAATTGAGAAATATAATATTGTACGGGAAACCCACTTTGGTTGCAATCACGAAACTTAAGAAAATAATCCTATAGGCAATGATCCATCCTTAGGTGTTTCTTCATCTTCTTCAAAATAACAATTCTACCTTTTCCTTATAAAATATTGTTTCTTGATATATTACAACCAAATTATAGGTTGTCTCTTCAATTTTATAACAAAAATTTTTATCTTATGATCTTTAGCAATGTCATTATTGTCAAAGATCCTCTTTATGGTATTTATCCAATCAGTAAACTCATCCTTGTGGATTCTTCTCTTGCATTATGTAATTTCATGTTTGATGTTGAAATCTCTTTCAAAATCCTGGTTCCATATAAATTAATGGGGTAAAGGAGCCTCTTCGTCATGATCATGGTGAAAGGAGATAATGTCCTATCCATCATCCAATTGTTCTTTACTTGAATCGTAATGTGATATATCGTGTTCTAAATATTCATAACATTTTAGATGTTATTGGAGAAACTTCACTTGCCTCTTTAAATCATCCATTTCAATGACATGATTGCTCTATTCACATATCGGTGCCTCAACATTCGAGCAACAACAACGATGGCTTTGATATCAGTTTGACACCGAATTTAAGTGATATATGATGAGATAACACAAGTGAACACTCAAAGTATCACACTTGCATTTAATGGAATCTATGAAACGGAGGTATCAATACTCATCACTAATCGAAATCCACAAAAAAGTTACGGTAAAAGATGATTAAGACTGCATGTTCTTATAAATTTTTAATTTTGACATTAAATGAATTTTCTTTATACAGTGTTATATACTACATAGGAGGCTTGGGATATCCTTCTTGCCATATGTACGTGCAAAATAATTAATAAAATACTTAGGAACAATAAACCAATAAATGACAGAACAACCAAAATGACAAGGTTCAATGAATTTGTATTGAGACAACGTTTCGTTCCTGAAAATCAGCTTCTATTACCAATAATTGCATTAGTTGTGAACTTATAATTAGAATATGTACAATATACTAAAATATGCATCTGAAAGTTGGTTTTCCATGACTAGTTAATCTTATTTCATAAAGATAGATATGATTGTTTTACTAAATCGTGTTTATGTTTACTTCAAAATTCAAGAATGGACTTTTGAAATGAAATATAAAAAAAATTAATGACTTTCTTCTGCATTGTTTTACTTGGGACTACGAGGGGTTACATTGGCATCAAAATTGTCGAGACAAAACAATTGAAGAATAAAATAATAGAAGAAAAGGATGAAGATAATACAATGATTGAAACAAATGAGATATTTGGAATTATTCTTGTAGATTTTGAAAATGAAGAAGTGGTTGTGTTGCTTGTTTATGAAAACTTAGGTAATGCAAATGTCGATTAAATTGAATTGCAAGTGGTTGAAGACTTAGAAGTTGACGATATAGAATGAAGTGGACTTTATTCTTATGAAGAGGTGGAAAATAATGGGGAGATGATGCATGGATTTGTTAGGAATTCGAAAGTGAATGAGATCTTTTGTATCTTAAATTCTGACCATCAAGATAAATATGCCAATTTGTTGGCTATGAAAGAGAAATATTTTTTTTGTTATTTCATTTTTACAAAGTTAAGAAGACGTTAATTTCCAAACAAAATTTAGATTAATATATTGGTGAATTTAGAAAAGTTAATCGCATTGATGAGGATCCTTACGATGTTTCGGTGAAAGATGTTTTGTTATGTATAATGCTGAAGATTTTCATAAGAAGCTTTTTTCCACCCATGCGAAAGATAGTGGATTTATGAAAGCCTTTGCATTTTTTAGGGAGCTTGACAAAGTCCTTTTTACATAATACATTTCCTAATAAGTCGTATCATAACATTTTTTTCCAATAGGTCCTATTTATACATATAGTGAATATTCACTATACCTATTGGAATAAAAATATTTTTTTCATAGGACCTATTCGAGAAAAAAAAAGATAGTGGGATCTATTGAACTACATAATTAGTAAACAAGACTAATTAGTAAAAAAAATTCTTTTTTACAGTTCGGTGCAAAGAATTTTTTCAGCAGCATGATTTGGGAGAATATATAATCATCTTCAATCCATAAGAACGAGCAAATGAGAGATATAAACCAAAAAATACATATGGAACACACAAATGACGAAGAAACATAGTTTGTCAACCTACATGACATTTCACACCAACTTTATACATTAAAATGTTAGATTTAGATTTAATAAATCAATTAACAGTTTTTATTGATCAATAATAAAATACATGAACATATAAACTGTAACATAAATATAGGACCTTAATCTACATAATTATCACATGTGTCCAAAATATAGATAAAAACATACCTAAGTCAACATTAGAATTGACGAGTGAAGAGGTTGTCATTGGTGCCTCCAACTCCATCATGTCACAAATAGAAAGATTAATGGAGAAGTCGACCTTAAAATTGTCCGATTGGACTGAATTGTGGACCACGATTGTCTCTCATACACGACAATAACGTACTCCAATTTCAGTATGTTCCAACCGTTGGATCTTCTTTTATAGCTAAAATAGTATTATAAAATAAAAACAAATTTGAGTATTTGGATTTCTCTCCCTTATCCTTTAATCACATTATGTTGTCTTTTTATGTGTCTGAATGATAGAACTCAGTCACTCATTTATAGACAGGGACATGACCCAAATCTCCAACAGTCACTTAATCTTAACCGTCCATCAAGATAGATAATCAAGAGTCCTTTTGACTCTTGGTATTTGGAGTACCCTTTCATTAACCAAAGTTACTCTTGGTATTAATCTACTTATGGATCATATTATGTAGAATCTATACTAATCTATACTAATACTATAAAATGCTATACAAGAGTTATATCTCCTCTTCAATTAAGCTATCCACGTGTCAGCACATTTTTTATTATTTTTCATTCGTTTTAGGCTCCTCTTGCTTTCCCAACATACGTTAATTATCTAAAATAAGATGCCTCCAGGTCTACCATATCTATCTCTCTATGTCTGCCTTCTGGCCTTTGATACCCCCACTCCATTCCATTATAAAATCGAACAGCCATGCATTGATTTCTCATCTAATAATCGATTAGGTTTTCCATCCATCTATTATTCAGATATGTTAATAGGGTATTACCTTCTTTATCCATTTTTTGTCTCTAACGTTTTTTCTTATTTTTGCCCAATAACAGGGCGGTAGCTATGAAGACGGGTCGCCGGCTTCTATGGTTCTGGGGGTGTCTCCAGTTTGGATAAGGGTTCGATTCATTTGGGATGTGTGGATTTTGTATGCCGTTGAGGTATTTGTATGCCAATTTAACATTTTTTTATAATTACTATTTCTCATCCCACCAATCTTCAATCAAGATTCAGAAGAAAACCCTAGCGGACTTGATGTCGCTTTTAGCTTTGGATTAATAATAGTTTTAAGTTATCAATTTTTTGTTTTGAATTTAAATTTCAGATTTTGATTCCCTCTCAGGGAGAGAGAGCGAGAGAGAGAGAGAAATGGGGGTGGGGGTGATCAACAGTGTGGGGGTGGGGGCGGCTGAAGGCTTTGGTGGGTGGGCGGAGGGGGTGTCAGGATGCGATGGGGGTTGTAAATGATGTTGTTCTTATGTTTTGTTGTTTTATTCTTTTTTACTTATTTAATTAGTTTCTCTTACTTTTTTGTTATCTATGGACTTCATGGTGCTGACTACAACGTTTCCATGAATATCAATTCTTCTTACAAGTTAAAAAGTGATTATTAAAATCTGAAAGTTTTTGGACGCTAGGATTGCCTAAATAATTATAAAAAGAGTAACAGATTTTGTCATCTTCTAAATTTTAACTTACCAGATTTCTGTAATCTTTGTTTCATTTTTTGCAAGTTGTTTTACAGATTTGACATGGTGATAAATAATTATCTTAATCTTTGTTGTTTTATATCAGTGATAAACTTTGGACCACCAAAACTGGATAACATCAATAACAACAGTAGAGTAATAATCCAAAATTTTGATAATATAAATTCAATTTGAACTAAACTTTGAGGGTCAAAAAAGAAATGCCCAATAATTTTTTTTAAGGCTTTGTAAATTTAGGATCCATTGCAATATGTATTCTCGAAATAGGACTATAAACATTCTATTTGTAATTTTAGTCCCTATTTTTTAATAAAGTCGCTAACGCGGACCCACATTCATAGAATGTCAACCAATCAAAACATGCCACGCCAATCGATAATTTGAAAATAGGAATTAAAAATGAAAACCAAATGTTTTTTCTCCTATATTATTTTACGCCCTAAAAATATATAAACTTTTTTTTTATATATCACACACATTTAAACCATTTTTTTTATCAGATCAAATAACGGAATTTGTTTAATTAAAATCGTAGTACAAATATTTTTAACTGACACCCATCAGAACCAACTACTACTTCCATTATACAGTATCTTTGGTTAATAAGAGCACGCGCACTAGCAAATAATCAGTCACAGTCCCCTAAAGGATTCATATAGCATTAAACAGTCTTAGAGGAGCAGCTGGCGTGGAAGGAAGATTGACATCTATTTTTCTATATGAGATATTTTTTCATTATGGGAAGAGAAAATAATTTCTCACGTGAGACTGAAATATAAATAAAAAGCTTCATTTAGGCATTTTAGTGAATAACATATGCGTCACAACTTAAATCTTTTATCTATTATGAAATCGCATTGCAATAATTTATGATAATTTATCACACAAAGTGCCACTTGTACATTTTTTGAGGGAGAGGCATTTATTATTATTTTTTTCTCTCACCGTTTCAATCACTTGTATCTCAGTAATAATTCCATGTGTTTCACGGAACTTGGCCGAAGAAAAGCCAGAATCGGTGGACTACGAATCGAACATTTTTAACGTGGATTATTTGATTACCTGTTTCAATATATATTTTTTTTAAACTTAAATATGAAACAATTTGGTTTGTTCTTGGAATACCCTCTTCAACACAATCGTGTGTATTGCGACTCGCCCCCGCATCACGCGGGTTTACAACTAGTTATAAAATAATTCTAACATTCTCCCACTTAGTCCATAATTATCATAAGGCGCGCAATAATCTTTGAGTCATCCTTAAATATTTTTTCATAAACACCTTAATCAAATAAGCCATTAATACGGATCATGACGCTATCATACTAATTCAAGAGCATGATCTCTTTCATGTACCAGAACAGTAATAATTCATCCAACAAGGTCTTTAATCGGGTTATTCAATAATGTTCCAATAATGTCTTATAGAAAAGACTATTTCTGTCATATCAATTAACATGCATGTAAACTTATATTGCAAAACAGAAATCAAAATGTTCAGAATACACTTCAATCGATAACAAGTATAGTGCCAAAATATAAGCATCAAACAATATACAACACTTATACTTAATGGGCTACTCACAATACTCATATCTTAAGCATGTTTCATGAATGTCCTTTTGTGATAGCCCATTTATTAGTGAATATGCTGCGTTAACACTTAAACTAATGTGTTTGACTGGCACTTATTGTTTCCGAACTTCTTTGTTCACATATAGGTATTATATTCTAATGTTCCTAGCTTCTTTAAAATACCTATCAGTTCTTTATAACGAAGAGTTTAGAGGAATTATTATAATATTTCAGTGACTTGATAATAGTGTCGACAACTTCAAATCCCAAAATAAATTTTTCGCAACCATAATCCATAAGTTGTAGCCCCAAAGCATGCTACATACAATATTTAATTGTTTATCTCTCTTTCACAATATTGGTCACTGTGACACCCCGCTTATTAAAATAAGAGGTGGCCAGCCCGATACTCCAATAATAACAGGAATCATAGATGGACCATTCTTAGAATCTCAATCAATATAATAAGTTTACGAGATAACCACCCATTATTTTAGAAAATGGATTGTCAAAAATTTGATTCGTAAGTTAAAGAAAAACATTTAAACAATCCAATTGGAAAGGAGGTTGATAAACGTAAGGATAACAATGAATCAACAACCATATCCAATAAAATAACCGACTAAGCTCTCGGTTAACCGACATAAACATCAGAGTTACACAAAGTATTACAGTACAATATCACATAATATAATACAAGTACAAAACGTGGGCAACACGCCCAAACGTGTAACCGATCATAACTAGAATACAAAAGATGAAAGCGTCTATATCAAAATATCCTATAACATCCGCAAGGTGTTACACCTCCAAGAAACTGGAATGGAAAAGTCAATACGGGCGTCCTTTGCGGCGGAGCACCTGGGCGAATACAAGATTCATGCAGAACAAAGAGATATAAACGGGTCAGGACCCGATTTGATATAATCACCAAATGAATAAAATGCATGATAGTTAAGGACAATTTAACTATCATGAATGAGCTAATTACGATCATCAACAATAATGATAAGGAATCTAATATATCTAAGTTTAAAAGCATAACCTAACACCAATATGATGACCATAATCAAAATTCGGTTTATGCTATGAATATTGTCATACTTATAGAGATTTCCATTTCAGTTTTACACCATTTTATTTCACCATTCCTTTTCTCATTAGGAAACGTATTATAGCATTTTATCTCATAAAGTGCCGGGAAATCAATAAGATCCCACTTTAATGTGAATAGTTATATAACACAACATATAACGATTCTAAGACCGTCCTTTCGAGTTTCCCCACTAGACGCGCCCCTAAATAGCTATCATCTTCCAGGGCCTATCACACAAGACAACCTGGGCATCCTACATCGCGTGACGTCGGGAAGCGGCCATATACCTGCGACAGGGAGTCATAATCACACCTGAAATTACCTCACTTCGCACAATAATCACATAATATATAATAACCGGTCCTATGGCCGAGGACTATATTCATCCTGCATTCACTAGCCAGGGAACTTAACCTCATACGCGTAACTTCCCCTATGATAGCATTTAGAGAGGTGTGTGTGGGTACCCAAAAATTAGAATGTAATACCCTGTATTTTTGTGATATTTATTTATGGGATTAATTGAATTAAATGTGTATTAATTGAGAATTAATCCGGATAAAATACTAACGAGATGTGAGTTGGTATTTGATTATAATGCGTATATATGGAAATATATGAATATTGAGAATATTAAATTGTCGCGAGATAGAAATACGGTAATTTGGAAATTTTGTTGGGACGCGTGTGACAGTCGCGTCAGGAATATAATTATTTTAATTAAAAATTGAATTTTATTTTTATCAATCGTATGGTCATTTTGAGTGCGCCAACGTGTCCGAAAGGGTCGAAATAGTTAGAAAACACTAGCCGGGGGTTTAGTTTGGGTCCCGGGGCATTTGTAGGCCATACCGGTAACTAAAAAGGGTATTTTGGTAATTTTGGAATTTTGGGATTTTTGACCAACGAATTTTGGGAATTAAAAATAGGGAATTTAATGACCCACTAAGCCATTACCAGCACTTAAGTGATTAGAGGGCAACGGGAGTTAGAGGAGGAAGTTAGAAAAGTTCCCAAAGAGAAAACCTTAACCTCCATCTTCAACCTTCAACCTTGGGAGAGAAAGAGAGAGAGCAACCTTCATCAATTCAACAGCAAATTCAGAGAATAATCCGAGGCAAGTGGTTTAATTACGTTAATTTCAAGCGAATGTTTCTTCCATGCTTAGAAATTTATATAATTGCATTGTATTGGGAGATTTATAAAAACCCATGAAATTGGAGTTGTAAATTCAGGTTGTGATATAGGGATTGCATGTAGAATTGTTATTGGGTGATTATACTAAAAGAAATATGACTTTTATGATGCAAAAATGGATTTAATTATGGGAATTGGTGACTTTAGATTTCTAGGGTTTATGTTCATAAGGTTTGGGAAAAATTGGGGAGTTATGATAATTAGATGATGTGTAGGAAGATTTGGCCCTATATAAATGTTGAGTTATGACCTAAGAATGTTTAGTGATGATTAGAAACCTTAAAATACTATTGGGACAAGTTTTAGATGAGATTAGAGGTGAAGGAAATTGAGAAAAACGAGATAGGAAAATTCTGGGCTCGAAACTGTCACCTCGTTAGAAGGCCTGCCCAGGTCGTTCGAACGAGCTCGTTCGAACGAGCTTCTAACGAGTTGACAGTTTGACTTCTAACGAGTGGGATGTTCGTTCGATGCCTTTCGTTCGAACGAGATCTCGTTAGATGGCCACTTCGTTCGAACGAACTCTCGTTCGAACGACCTCGTTCGAACGAGACTTCTAACGAGTTGACAGAATGGCCTTTTTGGCCTGATTTGATTTTTAGGGTCCCGTAACCTTATTTAATTGTAGAGATATCTTTCCCGTGTTAACTAATTGATATAGTTGGGAGATTTGGGATATATTGAGGAGTAAAATATAGAAGAATAGTTTGAACCAAATGATATTTGTGGATTAGAACGCGAGCAACTAATCACGATGCGAGGATAATTAATGACTTAAACACATATAAATCGGGGGCATAAGATTTATGTGACATTAACAGTTGGTATGAGAATAAGAAGTATACCACTAATAATTATGGTAATTACTAAGAAGTGTGCATGCTTAGTATATATGATTTTATGTGTATGACATACCTACCATACTTGCTATCACGGAAGGTTTGCGTTCGCTTAGGGACATCTAACCTTTGTGTGCCTACGGGGGGGATTTAGATTGGTACCTCGAGGACATAGGTCAGAGAAGGACTTATTGGGAAGTTAATAAGTCTGCTGATCGTGGGAGCGTAGGTATGTGCGTGACCCATGTGATGTGACTGTGTTCGCCTCCATTGATTGTGATTGTTGTTATCTGAGAACGATTACTGAGAGATTCGAAATGCGTGATCCTTATGTACGTGATGTACCGGGATGGATAGCAGAGTATGTGTGCACCGCAGCTTAGTCTCGGGGTGCTTGTATTGTATATTTATGATGTGAATGATATACGGTTAAATGAACAGACTTGTCATGTTTAATTATGAGAATAATTTATAATAACTCCTTGAGAAGATAAATAAGGGGATAACTTCCAGTATATGGTAATGCTAATAATTGAGAATCCGAGTTTAAGTAAAGCTATCTATTCAAGTGATAACATTGGGAATTCATATTGTGAATCGAGTAGATGGGTTAGAACTTATGTCGATTTAGTTAGATATAAATACCACTTAGATGGGTACTGTACGTTATGAGTGCACGATTAGTCGAGAGGTGAGTATTTCATGTGAGAGCACGCCCTAACATGTATTTTGCATTCATTATTTTAATGTTATTAAAGCACTTTATGTTTTTAAAATACTCTCCACTTTCGGGCTCTGACCCGTTGGCTTTCAAATCTATTTTTGTAAAAACCTTTTTAGGTGCCCAGCCACAAGGACACCATGCATAGGATTTCCATTCAGGTGACGAGCTGTAGCTGTTTGTGGAAGTTACAGGGCCTTGCTAGTAGACTCTTCTTTTGTCTTGACTCTATTCAGTTTTCACAATTTGTAGGGCATGTCACCCATTTCTGTTAGAGACATTTCATAAATCAGTTATTCAGACTTTTGGCATGTAATTAATTCAGGATACACTGTTTTATTTATTTCAGTTGTGGGATTGTTGTGAGGATTTTTCCTCCGGACTTACTATTATTTGTTGGTTACTTTATTGAGACTTTATGGTGTATGGTTATGTTATTCTTTCATAATTCTTTTCGCTTGTTGATCAGATTTAATTTAAAATTTGACATCTTACTTTTTAAATACTAGGTGGTTAGTAATCATTAAATGTTTCGACAGTGATGCTATTAACTGAACCAACTTGGCATTTTGAATTAATTTAATAAAGGAGTTGCTACCCGGTATTTAATTAGCCAGGGTGTCACAGGTGGTATCAGAGCATCAGGTTCTAGTGTCCTCTAGGATCTGTACGGCTTATTATGTTTCCGCTGAGATCTCTTTGATGTAGAGCCCTATATTTTAGGACTGTTGTATTCCTTTATGTATGCTTCGCTCTTCAGCTATTTTAAGTTTATAACTGCGAACTTATAGACTTTACTCTTATTTCAGATATGCCTCTACGACGTGCACCACGGGTTCCTAGGAATGCACAGCCAGAGCCCCAGCCAGCACCAGTACAGGGCACTATGAATGCCGCTGAGGTTGCAGCCATTGTAGCCCAAGCGGTAAATGTCGCTCTAGCAGTTGTACAACAGGCACCACCCCAGGTGCCAGTTCAGGCACATGCATTCCCGTCTGCTTGGGAACGTGTACGTGATGCTTTTTAGAAAGCGCACCCACCGGAGTTCGCAAGTAGTTCCGATGTTGTGGTTTCAAGTCAGTGGAGGAAAGACATTCAGAGGCACTTGAGGATGTATGAGTGCACCAATGTTCAGAAGCAGCTACTAGCTACTTTCAAGCTAGTGGGAACTGCACTGCAGTGGTGGGAGTCTATTACCACCGTGGAGGAGAGAGATACTCTCACAATACAGGAGTTTTGGGTGCGGTTTGACCGCAAGTATTTTCCGTCAGTCGTTCACACGGAGATGAGGAGGAAGTTAATGAATCTCAGACAGGAGGGAAAGCCTGTGGCCGATTATGAGGCCGAATTCACTAACTTACTGAACATTGTTCCTGATGAGATACCGACAGAGGAGAAGAAGATCCAGAAGTTTATATATGGATTGACATGGAAGATCCGTCAGCATTTATTGGGGAACCTCTCGTTGGCCACTTATTCTGACGTGGTTAACGCTGCACTGTTACACTGTCAGGATCACCACTTTGACATATCTGAGAGCAAGAGATCAGGAGAGTCCAGCCATCAGGGCAGGACTGGGGGAAATGGTGCCAGTGGGGCACAATCTGCTCAGGGGCAGAGGCTGGGTGACCAGGGTTCCCAGCAAGGGGATCATAAGAGGTTCAAATCGGGGAATTTCAGGCACGGACAGGGAGGTTTCAGGCAGGGCCATCAGGGTCCGAATGGCCATCAGGGCCAGCAGGGTCAGAATGGTGAGCAACAGATTCAGCAGGGCCAGCACGGACAGGGGAGGAATGGTAACGGCCACCAGGGCCGAGGACAGCCGGGACAGCGAGGGGGAAACTTCTCGGGGAGGTGTTATGTTTATGGAAAGACTGGCCATAAATGCCAGGATTGTCCTGATAAGGGCAGGGCCCCACAACAGCAGCAGCAGGGTGCTCGACACGAGCCGCAGAGGCTTATGTTTCCCGCCGCCCTCCCAGCACCACCACAGATGGCAACATTACCACCCATTCCAGCAGTCCCAGTTCAGCAGGGACAACTTCAGTATGGGAGAGTGTATCAGCTCCAGCAGGCCGCAGCCCCACAAGATCCACTAACCATTGAGGGTATGTTCTCTATTCAAGGGACTATGGGGCATATTTTATTTGACATGGGGGCTACACACTGTTTCATTGCTATGAGATTTGCACGCACCATTGGGTTGTTAGACACCGCAGAGAGCAGCGCTACTTGTGTAGACTCACCGTTGGGTAGGGGTTCCATGATTTCTCTTATGTGTAGAGGTGTGGGTATAGATATCGGGTGGTTTACTTTACCCGCTGATATGTTAGTGTTAGAGATGACCGAGTATGATGCCATTATTGGTATGGATTGGCTAGTTGCGTACCGAGCCATGATTGACTGTTTTAGTAGGAGTATTATCTTTGCCATTCCCGGGCAGGAGATGTTTTTGGTGGCGATGCCTCGTCCTGAGGGAGGATCGTCCACTCACTTGTACTGTATAGAGGAGGAGACCTCTAAGGAAGTGGTGATACCACTTGATTCGATTTCGTTTGTTCGAGACTTTGCCGATGTATTTCAAAATATACCTGGACTACCTCCGAGTAGGGAGAGATTTTGTGATTGATTTGACGCCAGGCACTCGGCCTATTGCCCGCGCACCTTACTGTATGGCTCCAACTGAGATGAGAGAGTTACGAGATCAGATTGAGCAGTTGTTGGGTCAGGGGTTTATACGGAGGAGTACTTCGATGTGGGGTGCCCCTGTATTGTTCGTGAAGAAAAGGGATGGATCATTGAGGTTGTGTGTAGATTATCGGGAGTTGAATAAGATCACGATACGGAATAAGTATCCGTTGCCCCGAATCGATGACTTATTCGACCAGCTGAGAGGAGCTTCTTTCTTCTCAAAGATTGATTTGCGATTGGGATACCATCAGTTGTGTATCAGGGAGGAGGACGTCTCGAAGACTGCTTTCTTAACGAGATATGGTTCCTACGAGTTTTGGTTTATGCATTTTGGTTTGACCAATGCTCCATCCGTGTTTATGGACTTGATGAATAGGGTGTTCAGAGAGTTCCTAGGTCAGTTCGTCATTGTCTTCATTGATGATATTCTGGTTTACTCCCAGACAGAGGAGGAGCACGCTGAGCATTTGAGGCAGGTTTTGCAGACGCTACGCCAGAATGAGCTATATGCAAAATATGAGAAGTACGAGTTTTGGCTGAAGGAGGTTCAGTTTTTGGGGCATATTATTTTGGACCGGGGGATATCTGTTGATCCGGGGAAGGTATCCGCGGTGAGGGAGTGGGGACAGCCCACGACACCGACTGAGATTCGTAGTTTCTTGGGCCTAACAGGATACTACCGGAGGTTTATTCGGGGTTTCTCCAAGATAGCGGGTCCTTTGACACATCTGACTCGTAAGGGTGTGCCATTCATCTGGAGTGATGCCTGTCAGTTGGCATTCGATGAGTTGAAGGATAAATTGACCTCAGCACCTGTGTTAGCATTGTCGAGACCAGGAGTTGAGTATCTAGTTTACACCGATGCGTCCTTACAAGGACTTGGAGGTGTATTGCAGCAGGAGAGTCAGGCCATAGCTTATGCTTCCCGTAAGCTTAAGCCTCACGAGAAGAATTACCCCACCCATGACTTGGAGTTAGCGACAGTGGTGTTTGCCCTTCGGATTTGGAGACATTATCTTTTGGGGGAGAAGTTTCGATTGTTCACGGACCATAAGTACTTGCAGTACCTATTCACGCAGAAGGAGTTGAATATGCGGCAGCGAAGGTGGCTTGAATTTGTTAAGGATTATCAGTTTCATACCCAATATCACCCGGGGAAGGCTAACGTGGTAGCAGACGCGTTGAGCCGTAGACCAGTAGATGAGGTGGCAGGGGTGTGGAAGGCAAAGTGGAAAGAGTTGGGACACCAGGATGCAGTGGCCCGATCATTCATGTATGTGATAACTGTTACACCGCAGATTGTCACGAAGGTGGTAAAGGCACAGGCAAATGACTCATTCTGTCAGGAGAAGATAGTTCGATTACTAGCAGAGGGAGCCGAGTCCTATACCGTTATCTCAGACGGGGGATTACGCTTCAATGGGAGACTGGTAGTTCCGGAAGGGGAGGAATTGCGACACGAAGTGATGGCAGAGTCGCACGGCTCACAGTTCGCGGTACATCCCGATGGGGACAAAATGTACCAAGACATGAGACGTCAGTATTGGTGGAGCGGGATGAAGAGAGATATTGCCGTGTTTGTTTCTAAATGCGCCACTTGTCAGCTGGTAAAAGTGGACCATCAGAGACCGACAGGACTTCTACAACCATTAGAGGTCCCGATGTGGATGTGGGAGAGCATCTCCATGGACTTTATCACGTGGTTACCTACGTCACAGAAGGGTCACGACTCCATTTGGGTAATTGTGGACAAGTTGACCAAAGTCGCTCATTTTATACCCGTAAGGACAGACTACACTATGGGACAGTATGCCCAGCTTTTTATTCAGAAATAGTGAGACTTCATGGTGTCCCCTAAATATCGTGTCTGACAGAGGCAAGATATTTGTTTCACGATTTTGGGAGAGTTTTTAGGAGGCCATGGGCACGGAGTTGCGGTTGAGTACGGCATATCACCCGCAGGCCGATGGGCAAATCGAGCGTACAAACCAGATATTGGAGGATATGTTACGTATGTGCATCATTGATTTTGGGGGTGGATGGGAGCAGTACCTTCCACTGGTGGAGTTTGCTTACAACAACTCCTACCAGTTCACCATTGGCATGGATCCATTTGAGGCGTTGTACGGTAGAACTTGTCGTTCCCCACCATGTTGGTTGTAGGTGGGGGACAACAAACTACTTGGGTCGGAAGTGATTCAGGATACTTCGGCGAGAATAGAATTGATACGGAGTCGCATTCGGGTAGCTCAGGATCGGCAGAAGAGCTATGCTGATGCGAAGAGGTTCTTCAGGGAGTTCCAAGTGGGGGACCAAGTTTTACTCAGAGTATCTCCTATGAAGGGGATTATGCGATTTAGGAAGAAGGGGAAGTTGGCACCGAGATATGTGGGTCCATTCCCTATCATCGAACGGATTGGGTCTGTTGCATATAGACTTGGGTTACCGGAGCATTTGCACAGGATTCATGATGTGTTTCATATTTCCTCGCTAAGGAAATATCTTAGGGACGATTTGTCTCATTCCCACATTGCTTTGGAGGACATCGATCTCCAGCCTGATAGCTCCTACGAGGAGGGGCCGATTGCTATTTCGGACCGAAGTGAGCGAAAACTGCGGTCAAAGATAGTCCCGTTAGTACGTGTTCAGTGGCGGCATCTTAATGCCGAGGAGTCGACATGGGAGCGCGAGGATGAGATGCGCGAACGTTATCCAGAGTTATTTGTACCAGGTACTTTCTAGTTCCGAATTTCGGGACGAAATTCTGTTATTAGGGGGGAAGTATGTAATACCCCGTATTTTTGTGATATTTATTTATGGGATTACTTGAATTAAATGTGTATTAATTGAGAATTAATCCGGATAAAATACTAACGAGATGTGAGTTGGTATTTGATTATAATGCGTATATATGGAAATATATGAATATTGAGAATATTAAATTGTCGCGAGATAGAAATACGGCAATTTGGAAATTTTGTTGGGACGCGTGTGACAGTCGCGTCAGGAATATAATTATTTTAATTAAAAAGTTAATTTTATTTTTATCAACCGTATGGTCATTTTGAGTGTGCCAACGTGTCCGGAAGGGTTGAAATAGTCAGAAAACACTAGCCGGGGGTTTAGTTTGGGTCCCGGGGCATTTGTAGGCCATACCGGCAACTAAAAAGGGTATTTTGGTAATTTTGGAATTTTGGGATTTTTGACCAACGAATTTTGGGAATTAAAAATAGGGAATTTAATGACCCACTAAGCCATTACCAGCACTTAAGTGATTAGAGGGCAATGGGAGTTAGAGGAGGAAGTTAGAAAAGTTCCCAAAGAGAAAACCTTAACCTCCATCTTCAACCTTCAACCTTGGGAGAGAAAGAGAGAGAGCAACCTTCATCAATTCAACAGAAAATTCAGAGAATAATCCGAGGCAAGTGGTTTAATTACGTTAATTTCAAGCGAATGTTTCTTCCATGCTTAGAAATTTATATAATTGCATTGTATTGGGAGATTTATAAAAACCCATGAAATTGGAGTTGTAAATTCAGGTTGTGATATAGGGATTGCATGTAGAATTGTTATTGGGTGATTATACTAAAAGAAATATGACTTTTATGATGCAAAAATGGAATTACGAGCTCGTTCGAACGAGCTTCTAACGAATTGACAGTTTGACTTCTAACGAGTGGGATGTTCGTTCGATGCCTTTCGTTCGAACGAGATCTCGTTAGATGTCCACTTCGTTCGAACGAACTCTCGTTCGAATGAGACTTCTAACGAGTTGACAGAATGGCCTTTTTGGCCTGATTTGATTTTTAGGGTCCCGTAACCTTGTTTAATTGTAGAGATATCTTTCCCGTGTTAACTAATTGATATAGTTGGGAGATTTGGGATATATTGAGGAGTAAAATATAGAAGAATAGTTTGAACCAAATGATATTTGTGGATTAGGACGCGAGCGACTAATCACGATGCGAGGATAATTAATGACTCAAACACATATAAATCGGGGGCATAAGATTTGTGTGACATTAACAGTTGGTATGAGAATAAGAAGTATACCACTAATAATTATGGTAATTACTAAGAAGTGTGCATGCTTAGTATATATGATTTTATGTGTATAACATACCTACCATACTTGCTATCACGGGAGGTTTGCATTCGCTTAGGGCCATCTAACCTTTGTGTGCCTACGGGGGGGATTTGGATTGGTACCTCGAAGACATAGGTCAGAGAAGGAATTATTGGGAAGTTAATAAGTCTGCTGATCGTGGGAGCGTAGGTATGTGCGTGACCCATGTGATGTGACTGTGTTCGCTTCCATTGATTGTGATTGTTGTTATCTGAGAACGATTACTGAGAGATTCAAAATGCGTGATCCTTATGTACGTGATGTACCGGGATGGATAACAGAGTATGTGTGCACCACAGCTTAGTCTCGGGGTGCTTGTATTGTATATTTATGATGTGAATGATATACGGTTAAATGAACAGACTTGTCATGTTTAATTATGAGAATAATTTATAATAACTCCTTGAGAAGATAAATAAGGGGATAACTTCCAGTATATGGTAATGCTAATAATTGAGAATCCGAGTTTAAGTAAAGCTATCTATTCAAGTGATAACATTGGGAATTCATATTGTGAATCGAGTATATGGGTTAGAACTTATGTCAGTTTAGTTAGATATAAATACCACTTAGATGGGTAATGTATGTTAGGAGTGCACGATTAGTCGAGAGGTGAGTATTTCATGTGAAAGCACGTCCTAACATGTATTTTGCATTCATTGTTTTAATGTTATTAAAGCACTTGCTGTTTTTAAAATACTCTCCACTTTCGGGCTCTGACCCGTTTGCTTTCAAATCTATTTTTGTAAAAACGTTTTTAGGTGCCCAGCCACAAGGACACCATGCATAGGATTTCCATTCAGTTGATGAGCTGTAGCTATTTGTGGAAGTTATAGGGCCTTGCTAGTAGACGCTTCTTTTGTCTTGACTCTATTCAGTTTTCATCATTTGTAGGGCATGTCGCCCATTTCTATTAGAGACATTTCATATATCAGTTATTCAGACTTTTGGCATGTAATTAATTCAGGATACACTGTTTTATTTATTTCAGTTGTGGGATTGTTGTGAGGAGTTTTCCTCCGGACTTACTATTATTTGTTGGTTACTTTATTGAGACTTTATGGTGTATGGTTATGTTATTCTTTCATAATTCTTTTCACCTGTTGATCAGATTTAATTTAAAATTTGACATCTTAATTTTTAAATACTAGGTGGTTAGTAATCATTAAATGTTTTCGACAGTGATGCTATTAACTGAACTAACTTGGCATTTTGAATTAGTTTAATAAAGGAGTAGATACCCGGTATTTAATTAGTCGGGGTGTCACATAGAACTATGTGCCTGGACGAGTAGCCCAGCCCTAGCGGCCCAAAGTCCAGGCCCCTCATCTTTCGTAATTGATTCGGTCTCCCCCCACGATCCCATGAAGGGAAGTTTTAGGGGAAATGGAAAACCATGGTGGAACCCATCACCTCCACTCATCTACATGTACATGTATATATTAAACCCTATGTTCGTGGCAAAAGGACACAAGTTGTATTCTCTGTAATCACTCTCCGGAGTATATAGAAATAATATCGACTGCACCACCGTGGACGTAGGTACGTCTTGGCTGAACCACGTACATCCTTTGTTGTGTGATTGGCATCTTGTATTCCTTGTTCTTTCCTTGATAATCTTTCTCTCATATTTATTTGTGTTGCATAATAATTGCATCTACAATTGGCGCCGTCTGTGGGAAACGTTCATCTTTCTCTGAGAAGAGCCTACGCCAAGATAGGAGTTTAAGATGTATGGCTACAGCAGCAATGCTCCCCAAGAAGGAGATATTCAAGAGCCACCTGCTCCTCGCAGGATTAGGTCTGAAGTCCGACGTTTAGATCAGAGAGCTCGCCTGGAAAGACCAGCCTCAGAAGAAAGTAAGGGACCAGCGAGGTCCACGCAGATATCTAGGTTGATTGATGCGTATGATAGAGGCTCCACGAGCAGAGGGAGTCTTCTCGCAGATATGAGGCTGAGAATGCTCGCTTGAAAAGAAGACTGGAAAGACTGGAGAGGAAGTTTCGTCCTGATAATAGGAGACGCCCATATCGCACTCCTAGCCCTCAGGCGAGCAAATATCGCAGCCGAGGAAAGAGCCCTAGGCGAGAATCGCAAAGGGACGAAAAAGGCGAGTCAGACGACGACCTCCGCGAACAGCTGCGAAGAGCTCGCCGCTACCAGAGCCCTGCTCGCAGCGATGAAAACCTACGAAACATGGTCCGCAGGAAAATGGACCAGCATCCCGCTCACCACGGAACAAGATCAACTAGAGAGCTCGCCTCAAAACCCAGATGAAGTCGCCTTTCATAAGAGAAATCGAAGAGGAGGAAGCTCCCAAGAAATTTTCCATTCCAAGGTTCAAGATTTACGACGGAAAGACTGGTCCCATCGATCACGTCAGGCAATACCGACAGGCCATGACCCTCTGGAGTCATCGAGATGCCCTGATGTGCCGTATTTTCCCCTCGAGCCTTCATGATGTATCACAGAAGTGGTTCGAAAGGCTCCCCCACCGGTCGATCAAGAATTTTAAATCCCTAGCCGAACTTTTTACGGCCTGATTCATCACCAGTAGATACCATCCCAAAAGGATGGATGCTCTACTAACAATGAAGAAAATGCCTCAGGAGACCCTCCGAGAATACGCAAAGAGGTACTGGGAGTTATTCAATGAGATCGAGGACTGCGCGAAGGAAGTGGTAGTGGCCTCCTTCAAAATTGGGCTCCCTAGTTCTTCCCTCCTCTACCAATCCCTGACAAAGAAGGAAGCTATGACTATTGACGACCTAATGGCCCGAATTGAGAAATACGCAAAGGTGGAAGATGTCACCCGCCCTAATACAGGAGAAAACGGTCGAGCTAAGCTCACTACCAAGGTAGGTGAGAAAAATGAGAACCAGAGGAAAGGAGGAAAGAACGGAGGCAAAAATAGCTCCAAGAACGGAGGGAACCAGGACGCGTCGAAAGCATTCCAGGCAGTCAACACCGTCTTCAAAGAACTAATTTACAAGGTTCTCGCGAAGATCAAGGATGAGCCATTCATCAAGTGGCCCAGGAAGATGGGAGGAGATCCATCGAAGAGGAACAATGTGTTAAGATGTGCTTTCCATAAAGAGGGAGGACACAAGACCGAGCACTGCAAAGCTCTTAAGTCTCACATCGAAGAGTTGGCCCAGTCCGAACATTTGAACGACTTTGTGGAAAAAAGGGGAGAGAAAGTGACTGCCAACAGAGAGATGAGACCCGACAATGTGCTGGAGGATGATGTTGGACACGAGTTCGCCGTAATTCACGGAGTATCTGACGTTAAGAAGATACAAGGGAACTCAGCTCGAATGGAGATGAAAACACTTACAGCGACAATGCAGGCTTTTCAAATCTATCCAGCAAAGTCACAGTCAGGAAAGCGTCGATGAGCAGAGGACGTTAACTATAACAAGCATATTGTTTTCGCGGATGAATATTTGATGGGAGTAAGGACCCCACATCATGATGCCCTGGTCATTACACTCAGGATAGCCAACTTTGACATAGACAAGTTGCTCGTCGATCAAGGAAGCTCATCCGAAGTAATGTACCTCGACCTATTCAGGAAATTGAAGTTGAGCGTCGCCGACCTAACGAAAGCTACTGTTCCCTTGGTCGGCTTCGCTGGAAAAATGACCATGCCCCTAGGCAAGGTAGTGCTTCCAGTTCGTGCCGGGAAAGTCTCCAAGATGATTGAGTTTTTGGTAGTTGACATCGAATCACCATACCAAGCCATCCTTGGCCGAGGGTGGCTTCATGCAATGAAGGCGGTCTCCTCGACCTACCATCAGAAACTCAAGTATGTAACCGAGAGAGGAGTAATGGAGATCCACGACGACCAAACGATGGTTAGGAAATGCTTCATAGCAGCGATCCGACCAAAGCCAGAGAAGAAGGCCGGTCAACCCAGCGAGAAAGTTGAAGAGGGTGTGATACCTTCTAAATAGAAACTAAAGTATGGAAGACCAGGAGTAGAGGAGACCAGGCTCCTCCCCTCTGAGCGTGTCATCGAGAAACTGGTAGAAGTTATAACCAAAGTTAGTGACAATAGCAGAGTCTTCTTGATTGGAGCATCTCTCACCGACCAAGAGCAGAAGGAGTTGACGACCTTGCTGAGACACAATGTAGATGTTTTCGCATGGGAACCATATGAGCTACCTGGCATTGATCCTAATATGGTCTTTCATCAGCTGCACGTCGACCCCACATTCAAACCAGTCACGCAAAAGGCACGAAGAACTGCACCCGAGAAGGCTAAAGTGGTCGAAAAGGAGGTCGAAAAACTGCTGGATGCAGGATCCATACGGGAAGTGCAATTCCCCAAGTGGTTGTCCAACCCAGTAGTAGTTCCGAAGAACAATGGGAAGTGGAGAGTTTGCATCGACTTCACTGACCTCAACAAAGCATGCCCCAAGGATAGTTTCCCCCTCCCAAAGATAGACCAACTAGTAGATGCCACTGCAGCTCACGAGCGAATGAGTTTCCTGGACACATACTCTAGATATCACCAGATCCCCTTGTATGCCCTAGACCAGGACAAAACGGCATTCATCACGACAGTTGGGTTGTATTGCTACAAGGTCATGCCATTTGGGATCAAGAATGCGGGGGCAACCTATCAGCGGTTGGTCATAAAAATGTTCAAGGATCAAATGGGAGACACAATGGAGGTCTACATCGATGACATGCTCGTTAAGAGCAAGAAGAAGGAAAATCACCTCTCAAACCTGTCAAAGACCTTCGAAATCCTCAGGAAGTACCGAATGAAGCTTAATACGAGCAAGTGTTCCTTCGGTGTCCAGTCAGGAAAATTTCTTGGATACTTGGTCAGTAAGAGAGGCATAGAAGCTAATCCGGACCAGATCGATGCAATCAATAGGGTACAACCCCCTCGAACAGTTCGGGACGTGCAGAAGCTCACTGGAATGCTCGCTTCCTTAAATCGCTTCATTTCCAAATCCTCTGAGAAGTGCAAGCCTTTTTTCCAGCTTCTAAAAGGGAGTAAACCGATAGAATGGAGCCCGGACTGCTCGCGAGCTTTGGACGAACTCAAGTCCTACTTAATCTCTCTACTGCTGCTTGTCATACCACAGCAAATGAATTCTTTGTACCTGTACCTCTCGGTATCCAATCACACTGTCAGCTCGGTGTTAATATGCGAGGTCGCGGGAATCCAACACCCCATTTACTATACGAGCAAGACCTTATTAGATGCCGAGCAAAGGTACCTGCCATTGGAGAAGCTCTCCTTTGCACTGGTAATAGCCTCGAGGAAACTGAAGCATTATTTCGAAGCTCATACTATCATCGTCTTTACATCGCACCCCCTTAAGGCAGTCCTAAGGAAAGCGGATTTGTCGGGAAGATTATCTAAATGGTTAGTCGAGCTCGATCGGTTCGACATCCAATTTCAACCAAGGGCCGTTTCAAGGGTCAGATCCTCACTGATTTCATAGCCGAATTCACTGGCGAAGAACTCCCCGACCAACCTCAACCAACAAAGCAAAAGGAGAACCCAACAACAGTTGAAACCTGGAAACTATTCGTTGATGGAGCCTCCAACTCAAAGGGGGAAGGCGTAGGCATTGTTCTCATCACCCCAGAAAACACCATCCTTGAGCAAGGAATCAGGCTTGGATTTGCAGCCTCCAACAACGAAGCAGAGTACGAAGCCCTAATAGTCGGTCGCCAAAAGGTGCAAACTCTAGGAGCAAAACGTTTATAGGTGTTCGGCGATTCCCAACTAGTCTCCAATCAGATAAGTGGAGATTACAATGCGAAGGATGAAAGAATGGCAGCCTACCTCACCCTGGTGAGAAAACTAATGACAAGCTTTGAGGAGATCAACATCCAATAGTTTCCCAGAGGGAAAAACAGTCATGCCGACGCCTTAGCAGCCCTAAGCTCGGCAGTCGATTCTAGCCTTAAAAGGGTCATCCCCATTGATTTCCTCATTTGTCCAAACATTAACCACAACAGCAAGCTTCCAAACGTGGAATAAATACTCCAGGTGGGATCGGCCCCCAGCTGGATGGACCCCATAAAAGACTATTTAAAGGTGGGCACGCTCCCAGAGGACAGGAAAACCGCCCACCAGATAAGAGTCAAAACTGCTCGCTTTCACTTATCCATAGGAGGAGACTTCTATAAGAAGTCCTTCTCCGGTCCATACCTTAGATGCGTCCACCCAGGCGATGTCGAGCAAGTGCTGCGCGAGCTTCATGAAGGAATCTGTGGAAGTCATGTCAGAGGAAGGTCTCTAGACTTTCGAGCAATGAAGGAAGGCTATTGGTGGCCATATATGCAAAAGGACTCCGCAGTATAAGTCCGCAAATGCCCAAAATCCCAACTTCACGTTCCAATGGTCCACCAACCCGCCAGCGACCTAAAATCCCTGACTAGGCCATGGCCCTTCGCCCAATGGAGAATAGACATCGTGGGACCACTACCCACTCTGCTGGCAATCGCAAATACCTGTTGGTTGCAACTGACTACTTCACCAAATGGATCGAGGCAGAACCATTGGATAATCACTCGATTCGGAATCCACAGAACCATCATCACTGATAATGGGACATAATTTGATAGTGGCCCCTTTCAGGACTTCTGTAACGAACACGGGATCAGGAACAACTTTAGTTCGGTGGCCTACCCTCAGAGCAATGGGCAAGCAGAAGCTTCCAACAAAACTGTGATCGATGGATTGAAGAAGCGATTAGAGTGAGCCAAAGGTGCATGGGCAACCGAGCTACCCCATGTCCTATGGGCATACCGAACAACTCCTCGGCAAGCAACAGGAGAAACCCCATTTTCGCTAACATATGGCATGGAAGCAATCATTCCACTAGAAGAGGGTTTGCCAACAATGAGATCCGACCTTGTCGACCAAGGCCAGAATGATGAGGCGTTGCTCGCTGAACTCGACCTCGCCGACGAGCGTAGAGAACTTGCCCTAGTGAAGCTTGCGAGCTATCAGCAACATCTCGCAAGGCATTACCACAAAAGGGTTAACCCGAGAAGATTCCAAGTTGGGGACTATGTTCTAAGGAAAGTCTTGGGCAACACAGTAAGGTCATCAGACGGTAAGCTAGGCCCAAGCTGGGAAGGACCCTTTAAAGTAACTAAAGATGACCTGCAAGGTGCCTATCATTTGGAAACGATGGAGGTCAGAGAGATACCACGAGCATGGAACGCAACTAATCTCAAGAAATTCTATTTTTAGATTCTCAAGGAATTCTATTATTGAATCTTTTTCTTGTATTTGTTATATGAAAGGACAGTTCATTCTCCTTATTACTAATGAAAACAGTAACTGCATTTTATCACACATCTCCAAATCACAGGCATGATGGTCGATATAGCAGGGGAATAACCCTCCTCAAGTCATCGTCATGAAACACGAGAGACCTCTTAGCATTGCCCTTGGCAATATATAAAGCCATACAGAGGATTCTTAGGCAATGCGACCAGATTTTATACTGGCCATCAAACCTACTTTGGTTGAGGAAAATCCTGATCGGATGAAGACATCCAATACCAGGTGTGTCCTCGCCAATTGACCTACTTAGGCCTAAGGGAGTGTGACGACACAACCTACAAGGTAAAATGGGGCATAATGGTATTTTGGTATTATACTGGACTAGGGGGACACTTGCATGACAAAACAAAAAGGATTATGAAGCAGCAAGAATATAAAAAGATTGGATGAACACGTTTAGTCGGCAAAATTGCCCAAAACACGAACTTTTCATTAATCTCTTATATTTACAACAATGATAATACATGTTTAGTCGGCAAAGCTCGCCCAAAGCATTTACATTATCAAAAAAGACAAAAGAATAACAACTTGTTATATTTACGACAATGATAATACATGTTTAGTCGGCGAAGCTCGCCCAAAACGTTTACATTATCAAAAGAATAACAACTTGTTATATTTACGACAATGATAATACATGTTTAGTCGACTAAGCTCGCCCAAAATGTTTACATTATCAAAAGAATAACAACTTGTTATATTTACGACAATGATAATACATGTTTAGTCGACGAAGCTCGCCCAAAACGTTTACATTATCAGAAGAATAACAACTTGCAAAAATTCAAGAAGGTAGAAGCCTCCGAACAAGATAATCTGCCACTCTAGCTCTTCGTCCGTCATCAGGAACGGGGACCAGCTCTTCCACAAACTCATCTGTGTCCAACTCTAATAATTGCTGAGGAATAGCATCAATGGGGATCCATCGTTCATCCCTCCTGAATGGGTTGGGCATCAGAGTAGAGGAGGACATCTCGGGACGATACCATAACACCGAGTTCCTCGGTACCTGGAGCTCTTTCAAGGCACTCAACTACCCTCTGATGAAAGAAAGTTCCTTGAACTCGGATAGTCTTGTTGGAGCATCTAGCCAGCCTTGATCATAACCGTCAGCCCACGCTTATCGAGGACCCTTCTTGAATAAGTGCCGCAATCGGGTAACGTCCCTTTGAAGCCCAGCATCAATTATATATGCTCGTCGGACATCATCACGAAGCTCCTCCATCTCCTTATCATGCTGTTCTTCTGCTTCCCTGTTTCTGCCCCCGGTGCTCCTACCAGCTCGCGGGAGGGGAGGACGAGTGGAACCAACGCGGCATAGGAGTATGTCCAGCTCACGAAGACGAGGAGCCTTGCAGAATCGCTGAAACAGTGCTCGGCGCATGCTCTCTAAGTTGCAAGACTTCCCTCCTCAGGTTTTCATTCTCCTGCTGCAGCAACTCGCTAACTTGGTTTATCTCGGTGGCCTCTAGTAACCTTGCTCTCAGTACATTGAGTTCCTCTTGTACAGAGGCACCAATGCCTTCCATCTCATGGACCCTGTCCTTCAGCTTAGCCACTAGCTCGGACTGCTCCTTATACTTTTGATTCCTTGACCTGAGAGATTTGCAAAGCCTAACAAAGGCCTGACGAACCTGAGGACTGGCATTGGGACTAAGAGTACTGCCCAATTGAGATGTGGCAGGAATATACTCTTATACATCAGTCAACTACAAGACATAAAAGGGCAATGGAAAGAAAAATCAATCAATGCACTGGAAAAATAAGCCTTTTCATTTCATTGATAAAAGTCAAGTACATCGAGCAGAAATTGGAAAAATTACAAGCAGAAGTACAGAAATAGTCCTAAAAGAAAAATTAACTAGCAACCTCAGGCTGCCCAGAGGTGGTTGGATGCTTCCCCTTGTCAACAGCAGCAGAGGCATCCCCCTCTACATGGATGCCCTCATTCGCTTGGGCAGGACTAGCATCAGCAGGAGTTATCTGAGAGGAAAGATCAACACCCTCGATGACTGGGGCAGGGGATTCTTCATCCACAGTTGGCCTCGGACCCGGATCATGCTCGTCGAACAGAGGAGATTCAACATCAACGCCAGCAGCTAAGAGGGCCTTGTTCTAGCCCTTCTTGAAGTTCAAATGGCTGATGTAGCCTATCTGAACTTCGGCGTCTTCATAAGCAGCAGTCCACCCAGAGTTGTATGAATCCTCCTTGACGGTGGCTACCTGGGACTCTTTCTCCTTTAACTACTCGGTCAAAGCCTTGTCTCCTCCACGACACCTAGCTTGCTCGAACAGACTAGGTCATAGGCCTGCCTCAACTCGCTCATCTCCTTAATCGCCGCATCCCTCTCTTGATTAGAATTGATGAGGGCCAGATTGGAGGAAGCTCGGGCGGCATCAGTAACCTTCAAATTAGCCTCCAACTGAGAACCCGTGACTTCCAGAGTGGACTTATGCTGCTCCAGCTTGCCATTCCTTCTCACCAAGTCGTCGCGAGAACGGTAGAGCATGACGAAGTCACTCATAAACTGCCAAAAATAAAGAAGAGATCAAGATGGAGAAACAACTAAAACTTGTTAAGGAATTGAAAAATGGAGAGGATCTTACCAAGGCTAGCCTTTGGCTAGCTTGTAGGTCCAATTGATCAGACTCCAGAGCCCTCTAGCGATCTGCAGGAAGAACTGCCCTCTCGAGCAGCGCAGGTGCCAGCTGAGGAGAAATGGCAACTGTGGCCCCCTTGGGCAAAGTAGACACCGGGACCAAGGCTTGCCCAGCCTTCGTCCTCGACTCCATCTTTCTCCTCTCTTCCTCTTTCTCCCTCTCCATCCTATTCCTCTCCTCCATCCTATTCTTTTCCTCCACCTTCTTTCTTTCCTCCTCCTTTTTCCTCTCCCTCTCTCTCACCTGCTCTTCCTCTCCCCTCTTCTTCTCTTGCTCCTGAGTAGAAGACCGAGAGCCAGTAGCCACGGCCCCTGAAGTGGACTTTTGTTTCTTTGACCTTTGTGCAAGGAGCACGTGGTCCTCATCATCATCGTCTCTAATCAGGTTCTTCCTTGGAGGAATCTCTTCACCTGAACTGTTGGAAATGCTCGACGATCCTCGAGCTTCAGAATCCTCTTCACAGTCAGAAGAACTGCTACTGTCAGAGCTCCCTTCACCCAAATTACTCGCAGCTCTCCAGGCTCACTCTCAGAGCTGTTCTCCTCTTCGTCCAACTGGATAGGCTCAGCAGTAGTCTCTCCGAAAGAATCAAACTCTGGAACACTATCCACAGGCCGTGCTATGAAGCTGGAGCCTACGTTCTTATACTCGAGCAAAAAGGCAGTAGACCTGGGATGCTCGCCGTCACCCAGAGGCTCCCTGATATTCAAATCTTTCACTAACTCCGAGATACGAACCTCGCTGAGAGCAGGCTCCAAATTCTTTGTCCTCGTTGTGGAAGAAAAAGAAAAGAGGGGTTAGAAAAGTCACAAATCAGCAAAAGTTGAAACAACAGTACAATGTTTACCTATATATTCCTCTCCGTAGAAAGGAACAGAGAACCTCTCAGACCTCGACCCTTCAAACTGGGGAAGGAACTGCCAATTCCTAACGAGGAAACCCTCTTGCCAGTAGTCCTTATGGGAATTATGTAGGTTTACTACCAATACCCTATCAAGACTCATAGCTTTGAGGTATAAGACACCTGAACTAGTTCGAGAAAAAGAATAAAAGAAACAGATCTCGGCAAGTCCTAACCTAGTACCATACAACTGGTTTATTCTGTGGACGCCATTTACTATCTTCCACACATTGGGCGAGCACTGTGCGGGAACCATATTGAAATAGCCAAAGAAATGCAAAGATAGATCCTTAGGGGGAAAAGTAAGTCCCCCTGGGAAAGCAACAAAACATGGATCCAGTGGGCATCCTCTATATCCCTAACGTTCCTAGGAGGGGAGGCACAACATTCAATATCTACCCACTCAGGAATGTTGTAGAACTTCCTGAATTCGAAGATTGACCTATTTCCAATCTTCGCCATTGAAAAACTCAAGAAAATCTACAAACCAAAGAGAAAGTGCAAAGAAAGGGCACGATAAACTTACAAAATAGAAGATCGGTTCAAGTGATGAAGAAGCACGAGCTCAAGACGACTAAGAAGCAATGGGAATGGGGATTAAGAGAAGAAGGTACGAGGCGCTAGAGTTCTCAGAAGAATGAAGAGTACTAGAAAGGCTGAAGCGATGAAAGAAAAAGTGGCTATCCCAACAAGCCTTCAATTCTAATCATAGCGCACAAATAGCGAAGCGGGTGCCTCCAAAGCTACTTCACAGTTTTCGAAGAATCGTAAATCAGATATAATGGCTGATCATTTAAATTCATTGGACCCATAAACATTGCCTAACAAATTTAGGGGCAATTGTGGGTACTCGAAAATTAGAACTATGGGCCTGGACGAGTAGCCCAGCCCTGGCGGCCCAAAGTCCAGGCCCCTCATCTTTCGTAATTGATTCGGTCTCCCCCCACGATCCCATGAAGGGAAGTTATAGGGGAAATGGAAAACATGGAGGAACCCATCACCTCCACTCATCTACATGTACATGTATATATTAAACCCTGGATCCGGGGCAGAAGGACACAAGTTGTATTCTCTGTAATCACTTCCGGAGTATATAGAAATAATATCGACTGCACCACCGTGGACGTAGGCACATCTTGGCTGAACCACGTACATCCTTTGTTGTGTGATTGACATCTTGTATTCCTTGTTCTTTTATTGATAATCTTTCTCTCATATTTATTTGTGTTTCATAGTAATTGCATTTACAGTGTGTATATACAAATTTTCATTCACAATTTATTTACTTTATCAAGTATGCATTACATTATATCCGGAGCCATAAGCTTTAAATGTTCTCATTATAAGTCTAAATGTATAATTATCTTTCAATATAAATCTCCTTGAATTAACATTCCATCTATAGTCCCTCATGAATGATATTCCTCAATACGATTCTAAAGTCGATATTAACTCACTCTAGTTCTCCTTAGATACGGACTAGTTCATATACGAAAAGAATCATCCATTTCCCTCTAATCTAACTAACTAAAATAATTCTCGAATTAATCCCCAACTCTCATTTCTACTTAGGTTCTTGAATACCTTACTAGTAGACTCTAATACACTAGTTTTACTTCATTCAAGAAGGTTCTTAAGTCCCTATCTTAAAAGAAAGAAGCTAAGAAGAAAATAGGATTTTAATAGTGAAAAACAGGGGACCGGTCGATCGGTCATGGGACCGCGATCGACCGAGTCTCAAGGATTTTGCCTAGGAAGAAATGCAGAAAACTCATTTCGAAAGTCCGGTCGACCGGTCCTGGGACCGCGGTCGACCACGCTCTAAATTTATACTTATTGAGGAAAGCAGTAAGCCTCCCCCTTAACGGCCGATCGACGTCTGGGGACCGCGGTCGGCCGCGCCTATCAGACCTGCGATTTCTTTTCTTCTAAAATGCTAAGCCCCAAAACCTAAACCACCTATTCTTAATCTTCTTTCATTCTCATCAACCAACAACACTACCACAACATCTCTACCCATAACAACTCTCATAACCAACTTAAATCATATAAACAACACATTCCAAGGGTTAAACATCAATATTTAACAAAACCTAACATTTTCTCAACTATTCCAAATACACACTATCATTACAATTTATCCACAATAAATCATATATTTTCAAGTAAAAAGTTGCCTTAGGATTGTAGTCTCGGATTTCCTTCCGGTAGCAACAAATCCAAAGCCCCAATCTTCAATTCTCTTCCTTTTTCTCTCTTTTCTCCACACTTCTCTTTCTCTCTAGGTTTAGGAACATATAATGGAGAGATGAAAAGGGGTTACAAGACTTAAATCGTGTCCTTAGCATTTATTCACATCTTTTAAATGTTAATACACCCTTAACATGACTCGTAACTACATAATTAAGTTATAATCTGTCAAAAGTGCCCGGAACCCAAAAATACAATATGGCACCTATTTTGAGTATCTTGACCATTTCGGGAACAACCGCGCCCTCTAAATTGGCATTCAGAATAATGTAAATCATTTCCAATTCCAACTTCATTTAAACCATAAATGCCGTTTAAAGCACAATGACACCATGAATCATAACATAATGCTATTTACTTCCATATAACAGCAAATATGCAAAAATCTAGTAAATATTATCTTTTAATTCTCATAAACTAATATTTACCCCATCATTAAATATTTTATATAATTACCTCACATGGAAAATTAATATAAAATAAATTACTCAAAAGTAAGGGTTATTACAATCACTAGGCCAAAACAAATCTACTGAATCAAGAGAGAACAATTATCATAAGTGTGAGCATATAATATTTTAAGCATCCCATTACTTCATACTCTTAAACTATTTTATTTCTCTATGATTTACTACTAAGAGAAATTCAAGATATACATTTATTTCCACTGACTTTAAGGTATATATATATATACTTAATCAAAATACATAAAGTATTCTTAAAATACAATTGATGGAAAACTTACACAAGTTTATATAGTGATATCTCAACTTATACAGTTTTTTTTCCAGACTCTCATAAGTTTTCACACTAAATATAACTCTTACTCAAAAAGGTGCTATTAGAGCTATAAAATTTTAATATTCTAAGATATAGGTGAAAATATTTATTTACACCACTTTCTCTATTCGTAATGAAAACTTTTACCATAATTCTAGCTTTATATCGTTGATTATCAAAATCGAATATTTTCTTACCTCTCTGTCAAATTCGCATTCTTGGGATAAATCTCACAATTATTCATAATAGCAAAATCATTTAAGAGCTTCTTAAAACTATGCATATCCATTAACCAAAAGAAGAATTACTTTGCACGTTAAAGGAACGACATGAGTATCTTAACGTCTTTTATAACCGCATTAGGTGATTTGATACTCCCACTAATTTCATCATTCTATAAAGAATTTGACATTTGATGTTTTCGATTTCAAAAGTAAGTAGTGTAACCTCTTTCAAGTGTAAAAATAATTATAAATTCTAATTCTTTTAGTGAATTATAAATCCATACATGTACTAGACACTCTCAATCATACGGGCGTGTCAAATGGGGTAAGTAAAGTATAATTTATATAATACACTTTTACCATATATATTAATTTGTGTGTGACTAAATAGCGATATCGACTTGTGGCATTTAACTTGTTGTCTTGTTGCGTTTGACTTGTTATTTTATAACGACATATTCTATGTAGGTCCACTATAATTCGCCCACTTGGGCCACATAGAACATTCTAAAATTATAAAACCTTAAGAGCTCAAACATGAGTGTCAAGATTCATAAGTGACAGCCCAAAGACAACCTAAACTTACAAGAATGTGATATTCAATCCACAAGTTCGAAAAGCTACTTTGAATTTCAACATTATGATATAAGATCACAATCATTTTTCTTATAAAAGTTTTATCAAAAACATAATTTTACAAACCACTAATGAGAACCTTATAATTAAGAAAATGTATTCTCATAGAAACAAAATCTTTTTGTATACTTAAGAGAAATATTTAGAAAGGTCTTTTTGAAATAATTCCAAAATAACATAAGAAAAGGAATCCAAGAGTTTAATATTTGTTTGACGTTTTTTCTTGTAACGATCCTCATACTGAATTAAACTATGTTACGTAACACTTTAGTTTTTTTTTTAAATTGAAATAAATTATTTCATTCATATCGAATGACACATCATAATTCACACATTGTATATCACAAAATGGGTTCTCATATTTCAATCTCTAATATTATGAGGTTTTGCTTAAACTCTTCGCTTAATCTTTTTAATAATTCTTCAAGGTTTATAAGAGTTTCACATACTAATTCATTAATAGTGGGATCCTCAAGTAAAACTGTATTATAACGATTTAGCATTTTTTAAGTGAAACTTAGCTTCTTTATTTCGTTCTAAGAACTCAGTCTCAAGGACATTAAAGTGATAAAACATGCATTATTAGAGAAATAAAATAATATAAAATGAATGAAATAAATAGCTCACTACATTAATGCTATGAGTTGACAACAAGTACATTAATAACATTTTATAAATGTGAACTTTCTTTCATAATAACTTTGAATATTTATATATATGACTTTAGTGGGTACCATGTTATATAATTTAGATAAGCATGTCATCTAGGATAACTTTTCACCACATAATTGCATAATCCCTTAATATTTATTTCAGTTATTCAAAATAAATTTCCTTTGGAAAATTATCTTGCTTGACGAATTCAATAAATCGAATATACCCCATTAATATCTTTACATATATAAGCATAATGAGTTATTACTAGAACTTTTATCTTTAAATTTAATATTCATATGCATTTTTTTAGGTCACTTTGGTAGCTACCAAACTATCCATTATATGAATATTAAATTATTTTATGGGTTGTATAATAATTTCAATAATCACTAATGTTTTCAAAAGATTATAAATTAAGGATGGTTATAGACTCTTTGTCGCAATCGATACCAACCTTAATAAACAAACATATGGCCCCTTAATAGTAACTTCACCATTGTAACTGAACTCTTTGGAGCAACTAAATCACAATGGCTTAATCATAATGAAATTATTAATTATTCGAACACTCAAAACCATATCCGGACTCTTTGGAGTAACCAAGACATAATATTTAAATGTTATCATAAAATTCAGCATTTACAATTTAGTAGTTTAGACCACTTTGGTGGAATCGTAACCTAATCGTGATATAAATACTGAGATGAAAACCTTAAGGCATGCCAAAATATAGTATTGCATGTTATCATAAATTTGACATTTATAGTTTATTAGACTACACCACTTTGGTGGAATCATAGTCTAATCGTGATATAAATGCTAAGAAGAAAACTTTAAGGCATGCTTCTAATATTGCTTTACTCCTATTGGGCATAATCAGCATATACACATTAATATAATATTTACAATTTTGAACACTGAATAAAACTTTACACAGATATTAGTCTCAGGGAGAAATATAAATCAATTGAGGTTAAGTTGATGTGAAAAAAAATTGCTCATTAATGTTCATTTGATAATCGAAATTACCCATTTGGTACAATGAATAAGCTGCATCATCATTGCATCAACAGTCTAACATTCATCATTATATTTGGACTCACTGGCAGCCAAATTTATATACAATAATTTAATATTTATAATTATAGATTATGACACTTAAATGGATACCTAATCTAATCTAATATAAATATTAATTTCAAAACCTTAACCATAACCATAATAGTCATAACAATATTTGGTATATACCGAAAATATTATGACAGCCATATAAGATAAGACAACTGATGTATTTATTAAAAGACATAAAATGGAGAAATCCATAATTTTCAATAATGGAGAATTTGAGTAATGACAATAAGAAGATTCATAAAAAAATAACCTTCCCAATAAGAGAAATTTAAAAAAAAAAATTGAGAAATAAATAATTGTCAACTTTATTACCAAATATGACAAGTTTAAGATTTTTGAGAGCTTAAACGTGATCAAATAGTCATAACAACGTTTATTACTAAAAAAAATGTGATTTTTCATCATTAAATCCTCTCGAATTGCCATAAAAAAATTTATCAATCCTGGGTAAGTCGACAATTTTAATCTCAATTATTGCTAATTAGAGGCATAAGAAAACTGTTACTAAAAATGTCTCAAAATATTATGATTTACAGTTTTATAAAATAAGCGGCTTTAAATACATAATTGAAATTGACACGAGAGAAAATCACAATTAGGGAACCAAAACCAATTTTAATTTGGTCATAAAAGTTTGGTAAACAAAATCTCATTTTATGAAATTTTCTTTTATGTGATTATATAGATGCACCAATTAATTCATTTGGTTCCATTCACACATATCCTAAATTGATTTATCCTTAATTGCGCTTAAATCGTTAATTCATAAAGTGTGCAAAATAAATTTACTTTCATGGACATACTTGCACACACATATTACGTAATGGATATAAAATTAATATCCCAGAAAAAAATATTACACACAATTCTTGCTGGATAATCAGAGGTCCAAATATAGAAGCGTACTCAATAATTGAATTTTTATGAATATAGATTAAGACACTTTCCTCCTAATCTAACATCATATAAATGTTATGTCACAATTATTTTAGAAATTTTTGTAACCAAATAGAATATACACTTTAATCTAATATACGCTAACATTGGGTAGGACACTTAGGTGGACATATATCCCATCTTTATGAAAATATTAGCACATGAGATTATTAACATGAGAAATATCCATACAATGATTTGGAATGATATAAAGTATATAAGAACATATAAACAATATAAACATTACATATATAGTGAAAAAAATCGTAAAATATAGAATACTACAAAATATCCAAAAATGTAGAATTAGTTTTGACCACATATATGTTTAGAATTACAAAAGAATCACTCTCCAATTTGCGGAATCGAAAGTATAATTTTCGTGAGAGAGATATAAAAGTAAACGTTATTTCCAAATCATTTTTTTTATTGGTGACACAAAAAAAATTGTCGCTTGAAATGCAGAGTTCATAATAGGTAATAAGATTTCAGGGACGAAAATATTCAAAACGTCACATAAATGAATGTAGACAGATTTAATGATAGAAAACATAAACATTACATAAGATTTTCATACATAAATATTAACAGACTCAGCGACAGAAAGCTAAAACGTCACAGTAAGTTTCACACATCAATATAAGCATATTCAGCGATAGAATATCAGAACGTCGCAGAAAGTTTTACACAAATCTTAACAGATTCAGTGACAAAAAATCAGAATGTCGCAGAAAGTTTTATACATAAAGATAAGCAGATTTTAAACTAAGTCCAAATTAAAGTAAAAAAAAAAATATACAACAAAAATACCACATATGTCTCATAATTTAGAATATAAAATCTGCTATAAAATATGATTTTATTGCTTAGACATAAAGGATAATTATGTGATCTAAACCATATGCTCTAATACCACATGTTAGATTTAGATCTAATAAATCAATTAACAGATTTTATTGATCAATAATACAATACATGAACATATAAACTGTTACGTAAATATATGACCTTAATCTACATAATTATTACATGTGTCCAAAATATAGTTGAAAAACATACATAAGTCAACATTAGAATTGACGAGTGAAGAGGTTGTTATTGGTGCCTCCAACTCCATCATGCCACAAATAGAAAGATTGACGGAATAGACGACCTTAGAGATGTCCAATCGGACTGAATTTCGGACCACGTCTTTCTCTCATATACGGCAAGAACATACTCCAATTTCAGTATGTTCCAACGGTTGGATATTCTTTTATAGCAAAAATAGTATTTTAAAACATAAACACAAATTTGAGTATTTGGATTTCTCTCCCTTATCCTATAATTACATTATATTGTCTTTTCATGTATATGAATGATGGAAATCACTCACTTATTTATAGGCAGGAACATGACCCAAATCTCCAACAATCACTTAATCTTAACCATCCATCAAGGTAGATAATCAAGAGTCCTTTTGACTCGTGGTATTTGGAGTAATCTTTCATTAACCAAAATGACTCGTGGTATTAATCTAATTATGGATCTTATTATGTAGAATTATAAAATAATTCTAACATAAAATAGATTAAACCATGGAACAAGTTGCACTTTGTAGAGTTGGAATTGAATATAAATATTCAATATTGTCACCAATCATCTCAATATTACGCTCATGGTGGAATTTCCCATCAGACTAGACCATAACAGCGCTTATGGCAGAGATTTTTGTTGTCTGATTGAAGAACCCAGGAAGCACTTACAACGGTTTGATATTTCACCACAATGACTAATTTGAACCTAGTGATTCAGAAATTTTCCTACAATTTTTCCATTTGATATTTTGATATAGAAGGATCTCATTATTTATTTACTGTGGGTTATGGCAACTTTAAGGGTGAGCGGAGTAACGTTGACCTTTTGAATCATGAAAATACATTAGTTTGTTGAAAAAACTTTGTTGGTTAATGTATTAATTAAAGGTTGTCTTAGGGATGGTCCTATTTAATATATTGGATATATGTATTTGAATAAATACATATTAGAGCATCCACGATGGGGATGCTAGACTCCAAGAAAAATTGTAAGTTTGCAAATTTAGATGACTGCAATGGTTGGTTAAAAGGAAGAGATTCTGTAGACGGATTGGTAAAGGTTCTCGAAATTTACAGAATTAATACATAATTTGTAAAGATTCCTACGAACTTCATTTGTTCGTAGAAATTCCTAAGAACAAAGAAATTTCGTAACAAATATAAATAATCCCTTTAATTATATATATGGGTTCCTACGAACAACATTAGTTCATAGCACTTCTTAAGAACAAATGTTGTTGGTAAGAATTGTGACTTTTGTTTCCTACGAACATGAGTTGTTTGTTGAAATATATATTACAAATGTGTCTAAATTACCATTGTGAAGACTTCCACTAATGAAAAGGTAAATTTACTTTTCATTCTCTAAAACTACCTTTTCATGCCTTACACCATTATAGTTGCTCTTAGAAAGCTTATATACCTCATGTAAGTTGAGTCATTTAAAAACAAGTGGATTAAGAGTATTATGAGGATTGCATGTTAAATCAAGTGAAATCGAAGAATGTTCAACAGAGAAGATCTTCTCTATTTCTCGCTTAGTTCTCATATTTTTGAATTACCATGGTGTTGGGATTTAGAGGATTCTATCAAAGCCACATTCCACGGATAACCCTTAAGAAGTAATGTAGCATATAGTCATGGGCTATATGAGTTGGGTTCAATTTGGATCTTATCCTTGTCTATTCAACTCCTTAACGCGAGTGTTAGTGTTTTCTCGAGACTGTACAAAACAACATACACAAAAGTTGAACGGAATTTTTCAGTCTTGGGATGGAAGTGAACAAAAAGTGGACAGGCTGACACGGGGAGGCGCTAACGTTGAACTCTGTGGTGTGGAGTAATAATGAGAAGTGAGCTTTCTAGCAACTAGGCAGATAGCCTCTACTGCATTTCTCAAACATAATGTTGGCCCTGCGGGGTTCTTTAGTGGAATCAGGAATGGGCATATTTTCAGTTACGACATGTGGCCTCCTCTCTCTCTCTCTCTCTCTCTCTCTCTCTCTCTCTCACACACACACACACACACACACACACACACACACACACACACACACTCATACATACTACAGTATTGTATGCATCACCTCTCATGCTGATAACACATTTTTGTTTAATTTTTTTTTAATGTGAAGAGGATAGAGGCCAAGAAATAGAAGGCAATGATATAATTTGAATGATATTTCAATATTGGTTAATGCACAGGCAACTATTTTAGTGTGACGTTGAATGAGATTCCATTTCCAAGAAAATTCAGAAAGTATCGTCTTCTTAATTACTTCAATCAATAGTATGAAGTTATACCCCTATCTAGGATACATATACAAAACACTACATGTCACTGAGGAGCATGATATCATGTTATTTTAGGGCATATGTTTTAAGATTCAAAATAATAAGTATGATAGTTTTACATGAATATCTGTATCTTATTTATTATATGTCGGAATCTTATTCCTACTATTTTTGAGTTCTAAGTATGTGTTTTTATGCCACATGTTATCGGCCCCTTCCACTAATTAGGGCTCTTTGACTTGAAGAAAAAGTATAACATTGTCCTCCCTCTCTCTCTCTCTCTCAAGAGCAGTCTGCATAACTGTACATATATCACATCTGCATAAATATATGAAAAATGATAACATGTTTCCTTAAGTTACATGTTTTGAGCTTCAAAACATTAAGTATTATAGCGCCACATGAGTATCTGTACCATATTAAATACATGTTGAAACTCTGTTTCTACTATTTTTTGACTTTTTAGTGTGTACTCTTAGTACACGTTATTATGACCCTAAATATATATACACTGACAACATATGATGAGAGAGGGCCATTGCATAAGTTGATTAGAAGTCATATCAACGTGAAAATGTGCTCCTTCCTTGTGAAGCTGTATGATTTGTGAATTTTTTATCCAACCAACAGACTAGATAGTGTTATGTGTTCTTACAGAATAACACTAAAAAGACACCAGATATTTTCATATGGAATTCTTGTTTTTTTACTATGAGTAACATATGGAACACGCGTCAGGTAAGTATTCAGTAGATGATAATATTATGAACACGGATACCTTAAATCATATTGTCCTTTTTCCTGCTAAGCTGTTTTGGATGCACAATTCTCACTTTTTCAATTAATATGGGTTGTTTGCATGTTTATATTATCGAAACATAACTGTGTCGCATAATTTACGAAACCCTAAGTTAAACAGTACTCCCTAATGAATAGGTAAATAAAAGTTAGATTATTATGAAACTACATAAGATTTGGAAAGAAAAAACTACCAGAGCACAGCGAACATGATATTGGCACGGCTCAATCAGATTAAAGGACCCAATTCCTTTGGGCGATTTTATTTGATTGAGCCGTTCCAACATCATCTCTTAACACTCTGAACACAAATGGTTAACAACAAAGTATTAAGGAATAATCACGTTACCTCAGCATGTAATAATTATATATATCTTCAATGAAGCAAAAAGCTCGTAGTTCTTTTATTTGTTTGTGTCATGATTCACGATGATAGCGATGATGATAGAGCGAAGAATGATGAAATATAATTGTATTGGTAGCAAAGATTAGCTACCTAGCAATAATAGTATAGTTATGGCGGTCTGGTGATGGATATACAAGAATGTAAAAAGAAGGAGGAGGAGAAATAGGACTTCCAGGAAAGAGAAAAATGGTTGAGATGTCCAAGTTGTTGCTTGGATTGAAAGAGGGATATTATATATATATATATATATAAGGGGAAAAAAAATTGCCATTAGGTCTTCCACGACACATTTAGTGGTTGATGACATTAACAGAATCGTACCAGGCGTCTCTTTCTTCTAATAGTATTTTTCCCTTTTAATCCTCATAATGTTTTTAATGATTGATCTAATATGTACACAGTAATTTTTTGTCATCATCATCATGTCAGCCTGGCATTTGTTGGATTTGACACGAGCAAGAATCAGAATTAAACTTATTGATTAAACAAAATTTGAAAGCACGTTGACAAACCAAATTCATTAACATATGAAAAACTTATTGATTGATTTATAGTTTTGTTATTTTATGTTATTCTATATATACAATTTACACCATGTTAGATTTTCGACAGTCGGTGCGAGCTATGCGCTTGCAAATATAAAATAGGGGCTTTGTAAATTTAGGACTAATTGTAATATGTATTTTGAAAATAGGAAAACAAACATTTTATTTATAGTTTTAGTTACTATTTTTGAATAAAATCGCTGACGCGGACCCATATTCGTAAGACGTCAACCAACCACAGCATGCCATGTGTCCATTTAATTTGAAAATAGGAACTAAAAATAAAAATGAAACCTTTGTTGTCCTATATCCATGATCAATATTATTTTAAGTCCTAAAATTACATAATTTATACAAAATATTGTGTTAACGTTTTTCATTTTTTTTTGTAGTAATTAGGCTACGTTGTACAAACTAACTCCTCATTATTTTATGTGCTTCGACGTTCTCTTTTGAGCCATATGATACATCAACATTCACATGAAATTTATAGTCTCTTTTTCTTATTTTTTATATTTTTTTCATATGTAAACGGAATCCTATATATAGGATATATACATGTTGATGCAAAAAACTGGACCGAATCCCATTTTTATCATCACAGATAAATAGATAAAAGCAATCCAATCAAGCACATGAGAGACAAAGATTTTTAAAGTGGTTCGGCTATAACGAAAAGCCCACGTCCACTGTTATTTTATTCCCAGGAGTTTACAATAGCACAATGTAGTGTAGAGAGAGAAAAATGTGTGGATCTTGTGTATGGTGTCTCTCATCCTTGTCGGATCTCCTCCTCTTTTGGCTAAGGGGATACATGTATTTATAGTGATGGGAGATAAAGAGATTCATTGTATGTAGACATTTATGTCTACATTCAACGAATCTAATTATTGAATTCCTTGGTATGCTATGTGTTGTCATCTACAGTATAAATGTACATTAATGCTCATTAAATGCATAGTCATCTTCATTAATGCACATTAAATGCATAGTTATCCCTTGATCTTCCTGGTTGGTATGCCGACCAACTCTCCTCGGGTGCCGACTAACTCTCCTCGGGGGCCGACCAACTCTCCTCGGGTGCCGACTAATTCTCCTCGGGTACTGACCAACTCTCCTCGGGTGCCGACTAACACTCCTCGGTGTCGAATATTGCCACGTAGGATGACATGTGTCCTTTTCTCATTGGTCCTCGTAGATGGATAATTTTTACGTTAACAGAAGCCCCCAATGCTTCATGCTTGATGGTTTACTTGAAAGGATGGAGTATTTATTCTGCAGTGTTGCTCGGTGCTCGTGAAATTCTTCATCTACCTTCTTGATTTGTTCAACATAAAGTGAATTATCTCCTGGACGACATATGATGCAGGCTGATCGATGGTTGCTAATCTTTCTTTTGAGGAACTTCGTGTGCTATGTATCACCCCTGGGAATTTGGATGCAGCCATGCCATAGTATGAAGCTTGTAGCTTGTCATAATCTTCAAGTATGTTGATTGGCTCGCTAGCCGACCAACTGCCTGCTGTGCCGAGCTACTGAGTGCTAACTTCACGTGCTTGATTCTTCTGATTTATGATCCTCTGAATACTTTGTCGAGTAACATACTAGCTTTTGAACCCAACTCTTCAATCTGATTAGTACCAAGCTAGTGGTGGACTTCGGAACATTTTCATACAACTTCTTCTTCAATATTGGTCGGGATAGTAGTGGTAAAGATCTCAGTGCTGTAGATGCTAAATTTGACTTCTGAACTTCAATAGTATGTGCATAATAACTCTTGAATATGCCTCCTGAACTTCTGAATACACCTCCTGAACTTCTGAATACGCCTCCGTGTGAGTTTGTAAAGTTGAATTTGGTGCTCGACTGCATGATGTTATAAGAATGTGCCACCAAATGAACAAATATATCTGTAATAGAAGCCCTAAAATGAACAAATACTTTATCTAGCACCTCCTAGATTGACTATCCGTGATGAATATCAGGATGCTCAAAAATCTTAACTTCATAAATTCTCCTCTTGCTTTAAATGATCCACCTGCTGGCGAGGAACCTGTTTCAAAAGCAGAGGGGAAGAAACCAATAGAATGGGAATATTGATGTAATAAATTTGTATTTCATTCCTGATGTATTTTGTTTTTGATTTTAATGAAAGACTTTCATTTTTTTTCGCAATTTTAATTGCTATTGTCTTGTAAAATACTTTACATCGGTGCATATGTATCTGTTAAAAAGATAACAATATTGTGTTGTTTGTCGATCAACTTATTATCGACTAGTTTGAATTTGTGGTAACCATTTGATAAAAATGATGTTTTGTTTGTCGACCGACTTAGTAAAAAAGTTACGAGTATAAAAATGTTGCTCGATCACTTTCTCATTTTCATAAAATGTTTTCGACCAACCAAGGTCGGTAAATTTTCCTTTTCGACCAACTACAGTTAGTGGGTTTTTATCCCCGACCAGCCATAGTTAGTGGATTTTTCCTCTACGAGCAACTTTGGCGCTTTCTGGAATAATCTTACCTGACCAACATAAGTTGGCATTTCCGAGAATATATTTACCTCCCGACCAACATAAGTTGGCATTTTCGAGAATATATGTACTTCCTAACCAACATAAGTTGGCATTTTTAGGAATATTTTGTTTCCTAGCCAAACAGGTTGGAATTTTTAGGAATATTTTGTTTCCTAGCAAAACAGGTTGGCATTTTTAGGAATATTTTGTTTCCTAACCAACCGAGGTTGGCATTTTTAGGAATATTTTGTTTCCTAGCCAAACAGGTTGGCATTTTTAGGAATATTTTGTTTCCTAACCAACTGAGGTTGGCATTTTTAGGAATATTTTATTTCCTAACCAACCGAGGTTGGCATTTTTAGGAATGTTTTGTTTCCTAACCAATCGAGGTTCGCATTTTTAGGAATATTTTTGCTGAGTAGTCTGAGCTTTGCCGAGTTTTGACGAGTAGTGTGTAGCATTAGTATTCCCCAAAAAAATTTCAATAAAAGGAGCAGGTATAACAGCTTCACTTCCAAACGCCAGTATATATGGTGATTCTCCAGTTGCTGCTCGGGGAGTAATACGATAAGCCCACAGTACTGACTGTAACTCGTTGATCCAGTTTGCTTTTGCGTCACTTAGTCTTTTCTTCAATCCATTTAGCAGTGTTCTGTTCGTCACTTTAGTTTGTCCGTTGCTTTGAGGATGTCCTGGTGCCGAGTGGATCCTTAAGATATTGGACTGATGGCAATAGGCAACGAACTCCTCATTGTCAAATTGTGTTCCATGGTCTGTGATGAAGGCATGAGGAAGACCATATCGACAGATGATATTCTTCCATATAAATTGGTACACCTTGTCGTACGTCATATCAATGAGAGGCTCCGCTTCTACCCACTTAGTAAAATAATCCACTACGACGACGAGGTATTTGAACCTTCCCCTGGTTGTTGGCAGTGGCCCAACCAGATCTACTCCCCACATGGCAAATGGTCAAGGGGAAGTGATGGGTGTCAACAATGCTTGTGGAGTTCTTTGGATGGAGGAAAAGCGCTGGCACTTGTCACATTTCTTGGCATAGGCTATACAATCAGCTCTCATCGTTAGCCAGTAGTATCCCTGCGTCATCATCCTTTGCAAAAGCGTCCGACCTGCTACACGGGCTCCACAAGACCCTTCATGGACCTCTTCAATCAAATCTTTCACCTCGGTGGGATGCACACATCTTTGCAAACCTTCCATAATCCCTCGTCTATATAGAATACTGTTAATTAATACATACCGAGCAACTTTAAACTTCAATTTCTTGGCTGCGAGCTTGTCTCCCTCCTCAATATATGCCCTGATGGGATCCATCCAAGATGGTCCTAAATCAAGGGTAATAAAATTCATCGTCAGATCTTCATCTATACTCCGACCAACTAAAACTTCAATTGGGATTGTTCTTCGTAGCTCGGTACGAGTAGCTGATGCTAATCGAGCTAAGGTGTCTACTCTCGCATTCTCCATTCTTGGTATTCTGACCAGCTGAATAGCAACAAATTCTGATACCAACTCCATCACCTTTGCATGATACCTAATCATTGATTCTCCTTTGGCTGCATATATTCCCAACATTTGATTTACGATCGGTTGAGAATCACTGAAGACAATAACCTGCTGCGCTTCCATAATTTTTGCCAAATTAAGACCTGCAATCATGGCCTCATACTCAACCTCATTATTGGAAGCTTTGAATTGGAATCGTAGGGCGTATTCCATGTCGACCTCGTCCGGGCTGTTCAAAACGATTCCTGCCCCACAGCCTGTTGTGCAAGATGAGCCATCTACATATAGCCTCCATATAGGTAACTCGTCTTCAAATTTCTGATCTGACAGAGTTCCTCGGTGAAATATTTGTTGTTTCCTTTCATCCTCCCCTGATATTTCTTGCTCCTCGTCGATCATCTTTTCTTGACCTTTTACCAACCGGAGTTGGTCTGAGCTCGAAATTGATGATCCTGTAACATCCACTCTCCCTTTTACCAATCGGAGTTGGTCTGAGCTTGTGTCTGTTGATTCTGTAACATCCACAGGTTGATCAGCGAGCAACTTTTGCTCCTCGGGGGTATCAGGATAGGTGAACTCTGCTATAAAATCTGCTACAGCCTGCCTTTTTAGCGATGATCTGGGTTCATAAACTATATCATATTCACCGAGCTCTATTGCCCAATACATCAATCTCCCTGATTTTTCTGGTTTATGAAGGGCTTGTCTCAACAACATATCAGTATATACTACTATGGTATGAGCCTATAAGTATGGCCGCATTCTCCTACTTGCCTCAATCAACGCCGGTGCCAATTTTTCCAGCCTCAGATATCTGATTTCTGCTCCTCGGAAGGCCTTACTCGTGTAATAAATTGATTTTTGCACTCCATTCTTCACTCTGATCAATGCCGAGCTAACTGCATTCTCCGATACTGCTAGATACAAGTACAATTTTTTCCCATCAGCGTCCTGGACAACAGTGGAGGTGCTCCCAGATATTTCTTTAAGTCTTGAAAGGCCTTCTCACATTCATCATTCCACTCAAAAGTCTTTCGGAGCGTTGTGAAGAATGGGAGACATCTATCAGTTACTCGCGATACAAATCTGTTGAGTGCTGCTACTCGTCTTATGAGACTCTGTACTTCTTTCTTCGTCATTGGAGATCGCAGCCCTAATAGGGCTTTGATCTTTTCAGGATTTGCTTCAATGCCTCGTTGATTGAAAAAGTACCCGAGAAACATGCCTTCTCGAACTCCAAATATGCACTTTGTCGGGTTCAGCTTCATTTGATATTTATCTAGTTGATCAAAGGTCTGGCCTAAGTCAACTAGATGATCGACATCTTTCTTGCTCTTTGTCAGCATATCATCAACATAGACTTCCATATTGTAACTGATTTGTTCAGCAAAGACCTTGTTCATCAGCCGCTGATATGTCGCACCTGCATTTTTCAAACCAAAAGGCATAACATTATAACAATAAGTTCCCCTAGGGGTAATGAAAGAAGTACTCTCCCTATCTTCAGGTTTCATTTTAATCTGGTTGTAACTAGAATAAGCATCCATGAAGCTCAGCAACTCGTGTCCCGAGGTAGCATCCACCAGTTGATCAATTCGGGGCAATGGAAAATGATCATTTGGGCATGCTTTATTGAGGTCGGTGAAGTCTACACACATCCTCCACTTGTTGTTTTTCTTCTTTACCATCACTACATTGGCTAACCAGTCTGGATATTTAACATCTTCAATGAAACAAGATTTTTGGAGCTTCTCGACTTCCTCCTGTATAGCTTGATTCTTCTCGGGACTGAATACTCTTCTTCTCTGCTTCACAGGCTTGATCTCCTTATTCACATTTAGCTCGTGACATAAGAAGTTTGGGTCTATCCCAGGCATATCTTCATGGCTCTATGCAAAAGTTTGTTTTCTGCTTCTTAGGAAAGTTATCAATTCCTGTTTTAATGAGGTATCCAACGACGAACCTATTTGAGTAGTTCGTTCAGGGTACTCGTCGTCCAGAATGATATTTTCAGTAGCTTCCACCACTTGACCCTTCACGAGTTGCGACTCATCTCTAGGATCCAATGTTTCAATTTCTGCACCTTCATCTACTTGATAAGTAGTAGTCTTTTTCCTCGACTCCTCCAGCCTCTCTTGCTCGGCAGATGAATAATAACATTCCCGAGCTACTTTTTGATCACCTTTCACAACTCCTACTCCAAAATTTGTTAAAAATTTTAGGCACTGATGTACTATAGATGGCACTGCCTCGAACTTCTTCAATCCTACTCTTAACTCGATTAAGTCAAGTATGAAGCTCTATGGCCAGGATTGGGGCATGTATGAAATGAATCTGATGGTGCCAATTGAATTTGAGAAACCGAATAGGTTTGGTGTGTGATAATTGATTTAAATAAAATTCGCAAGTTTCCAAGAACCCTTATTTAATTAGCGTCTACTTTTAAACCAAATAAAATCAACCCTTAAACATGTATCTAAATCAACCCATCAAATATAAAGCATGCGACACAAAGTTAAGGAAAAATCCCCGAAGGGTAAAACCTTTTATTTCTAGAAGTTTAAAGAATTTACAAGACCATTGACTTACATACAACCTGATAATCGCCCACAAGTGTAACGCACGGTGTCTTCGGTAAACCTTCAAAGCAACGGCTAGAAACAGTGTGACACAGAAATACCCGCAGGTGTCGGTTCCTATGTCGGCGGATGGAAGTTTCCCTTTCCAGGAGGGCAGCAATGAAGAAGAGAACGACTTCTCCACAAGGGTTGAACAAACTCAAAGTTGTGTTCTTGGGTTACCAAACAGATTCACAAAGGATTGGAAGAATTGTGTGAATCAAAACATGAGTCTTGGGACTCAAAAATATGAAGACTAGAGGTATTTGGACTCTCAAATTCGTCTTTCAAAGTCTTGGAAAACAACTCCCCGAAGTTGGCTTAAATAGGAAAACTTTGAGCCTAAAAAATCTTAGCAGATCTGGAGAAGTTTATCCAAGGCGGACCGGTCCGGCTTGGGGGTGGATCGGTCCGGTTGATCGGGTCGGTTCTTTTAAAATATGGCTCCATCGTTTCGCAATCGGTCCGGGGTATACTGGATCTGTAGCAAGCTGATCGGTCTGATTAAGGGGCGGACCCGTCCGTTGGCGGATCGGTCTGGTAGGGAGGCGGACCGATCCAGTTGTCAGACTTTGATTCCTCTTCTTCTTTTGATATTCGGATCTGTTGATGAATGTATGAATCGTGAATTTCTTCAACGGTGTAACGGCGCGCGACATAATAAATTGTTAATGGACAAAAATGTCCTTACAGAATTGTTGTTTGCAGTCTTGCTGTTGTGTTGTGTGCAGTCTAGCTGCGTTGTTTTTGTTTGGTATTGACCTTTTAAGGTCTTTATGTGCTGTTGATGAGCATCCAAGAATTGTACTGGTCAGATAATTTTTCCTGAGCACCTGTTGAGGGTGAATCATATAAAAATTACGATTAGAATAATTATTCAGCCGACCAATATATAGTGTGCATTGGCTTCAATATTGGACAATTTAAATTTCCAGATAATAATATGAGAGATAACAATCAAAATATCTCGTGTTCTCATAAAAATATGATGTACATAAACGTGTCTCCATAAAAATATTTAACGGACTTGTGATTATGAATTTTTTGTTTATTCATATTTGAAATAAAAACCGATCCACTAATTTAATAAAATCGTGATTTGCAATATTTTGCAGATTTGATAAATAAAAAATTGGACAACTAATTTATGTTTATAATCATAAAAAGCATGACTGAATCAAAAGATGTATGTATGTATGTACAACATATAATTGATTATTCATATATTGATAAAATTGATCGTATCAACACAATTACATAATATGATTATTTGTGCAGAGAACATAGTTTTCTTGAAGAGAGAGAAAATGGGTCTGATTCAATTCATGTTAATATCTGAATGGAAAATACATAATCGTTCTTAATGCTTATCCATATCCTAACATATTTGTTCAGAAAATCTTCAAGTGGATCCATTGATGCAAGGATTTGTATAATATTTATGAGTCTAAAATTCACCAGATCCCCAAATTGAAATCGATCACACAGTTAGTGCATATAAAAATTATGACTAAATTAAAAGATTTCCAAATGAATCAAATTTGTATATACTCATATAAAAGAGATTTATGAATATAGAGAAATTATTTTATCTCCTTAAAGAAGAAATAATATAATATGTACACAAATTTCTCAAACTTTGTGATTATGAAATGTACATTTATCCAGATTTGTAAAATTAGATTCAACAATTTGTGAATATAAAATCATGATTGACTTAAAAGATGTATGCACAATATATAATTGATTTGATCTCTATGTTTATGGATATAAACATATGAGAATCATGATTTGAACAAAAATATAATGGGAATTTGAATAGTCATCAAAGATCTTTCGCAAATTATTTCAAAATCAACAAAGAAAATTATCAAATCTTACAATCATCGTATATATTGGTATATTTAATCATTTAAAATATTTATTCCATGATATAAAATTGAAACTTGAGAATCAAGCAAAAAGTTATGATTTATGAAATCTACTATTTTTCAGATTTCTAAATAAGAATTAATCTAACAGTTATGATTTTAAAATCATGATATGCAATATTTTGCAAATAAAAATTGGACAATTAATTTATGTATATAAACATAAAAATCATGATTGAATCAACATATGTATGTATAATATTTAATTTATTATACATATAGAAAATAAAAACTTAGCTTTTGATGGAGAACAATGCTTGTAACACGTTCCCACAGACGGCGCCAATCTGTTGATGCAAAAAACTGGACCGAATCCCATTTTTATGATCACAGATAAATAGATAAAATAAATCCAATCAAGAACATGAGAGACAAATATTTTTAAAGTGGTTCGGCTATAACGAAAAGCCTACGTCCACTGTTATTTTATTCCCAGGAGTTTACAATAGCACAATGTGGTGTAGAGAGAGAAAAAGGTGTGGATCTTGTGTATGGTGTCTCTCATCCTTGTCGGATCTCCTCCCCTTTTGGCTAAGGGGATACATGTATTTATAGTGATGGGAGATAAAGAGATTCATTGTATGTAGACATTTATGTCTACATTCAACGAATCTAATTATTGAATTGCTTGGTATGCTATGTGTTGTCATCTACAGTATAAATGTACATTAATGCTCATTAAATGCATAGTCATCTTCATTAATGCACATTAAATGCATAGTATTCCTTGATCTTTCTGGTTGGTATACCGACCAACTCTCCTCGGGTGCCGACCAACTCTCCTCGGGTGCCGACTAACTCTCCTCGGGGGCCGACTAACTCTCCTCGGGTGCTGACTAATTCTCCTCTGGTACTGAACAACTCTCCTCGGGTGCCGACTAACACTCCTCGGTGTCGAATATTTCAACGTAGGATGACATGTGTCCTTTTCTGATTGGCCCTCGTAGATGGATAATTTTTACGTTAACAATACCCTACAAAAAAAAAAAAAACCAACCAAGCCCTACTTAGACATAAAAAAAATCTAATTTCCTCCATGTAATTCCTTCAACAAGTCCATGAGTGAAGAAAGTGACGGGATATGATTACTCTTATGCGAGAGTAGAAGCATACTCTAAAAGTTATAACGAAGTCTCTGTGGAGCCACTTTCTTCCCATCGAAACACCTCATGTTCCTTTCCTGCCAAATTGTCCAAAGGATGCAATGCAAGGCCATCCTCCAAACTTACATGTCCCCCTCCAACCCTTGGACATTTCCATGTGGCCATTTCCTCTCTCACCGATTGAGACATAACCCACTGGGCCTGACATAAGGATAAGAAAACATCCTATAAACCCTTGTCGCCCAATAATGTAGGATATAATAATTAGTCTACTCATCTGTCACCTTACACAACCAACATCAACTGGTCATCCATGTCCCCCTCTTCTATAATCCCTATATTGTCAAAATAGCCAGTCGAACAACAGTCCATACAAAGAAAATGACTTTCGGGTAGCCTTCACTCTCCAAAATTCTTTTCACAGGAAAGAAGTTCTCTCAGAACCCCTTAATAGTGTGTAATATCTCCTAATCGAGAATAGCCATGTCGTGCTCCTAGCCCATTGTGAAGAATTCTCCACACCTATTGGAACTGGTGCCGATTCTAGCCATAAAAAATGGCATCCGCCTCCTTGAGCTCCCAATCATGCAGTCTTCTTTTAAATTTTGAGTTCCTCGCAATATTATCTACTACCCTCAACATGTGATCTGGCACAAAACCCTTTTTATCCCTTCCTAGTCGATAAATTTTGGGGAAAAGATCCTCCAGTGTGTCATATTTCCCCCAACTATCTTTCCAATATCTAATTTTCTCCTATTCCCTAATTGGAAAGACGTGAGTCGAGCAAATTCCTCCTATCTTTAAGTTATGTTTTTCCACATCCCCATTATATGCACGAATCTCCCCACACTTAAGCCCCACCCATAGTGAGAGGATCCACTCCTAGCCATCACCACTATCCTCCACAATCTATCTTCCTCTCTATTAAACCTCCACAACCACTTACCCAATAAGGCTTTATTGAACTCATCTAATATCTTCACTCATGCTCTGCTTTCCTTTAGCGTCTTGCACACCCCTCCCAACTCACTAAATGTTACTTAAAGCTCTCCTTAGTGCCTCTCCATAATAAATTCATCGTCATCTTCTCCAAAACCTCATGCATTGAGCTCGAGAGAGTTAAGACTGACAAGAAATATGTAGGTAGACTCGATAATGCAATTATTTATCAACGTTAGTCTACCTTCCTTTGAGATAAAACAGTTCTTCCACCCTACCAACATCCGCCGCACCGTCTCAAGAAATGGGTTCTAAATAACTCTAGACATGAACTTGGCCTCTAACAGAATTCCAAAATATACAGAGCGAATCGAAAACCCCTGCGACCTAACACAATAACCAAATGGACCACATTCTCCATTCCTCAATTGCAATCATATCGCATTTCCCCACATTGATATGCAACCCTGACACCGTCTTGAAACACAATAGCAAAAACCTAAGCGATCTCACCAGGCCCATTACCGCATCTCAAAAAAGCATCGTGTCGTCTGCAAATAATAGATGAGAAATTCTAACTGGCTGTGAGTTCGAATTACTAATCATGAATCCAAAAATACACCCCGCCTCAACTGTATGACCAATCATCTTCGTAAAAGCCTCCATCAATGGGGATAATGGATCCCCTTAGCTAAGCCCTCTAGAACTCAAAAAGAAACCCCTGAGGACCCCATTCACCAACACATAAAATTTAATAGACGAGGTGCAAATTTTGATCCAAAAGCACCATCTCTTCTCTAACTCCTTCATCCTCAACATATGTAAAAGGAACCCTGAATTAACAAGATCATATGCCTTATTAATGTCAAGCTTTCATATAATGTCTGGTTCACCACTCCTCATATAAGACTCCACACACTCATTCACCACAATTATCGCATCAATAATTTGACTTCCTCCCACAAAAGCATTTTGGGCCTCTGAAATGAGAGGACCAATAAAGCTTCTCAATGTGACTGACATAACCTTGGTAAATATCTTACAAACACATCTACTAAGCTAATCGAACTAAAATCCCTCACCTCCACATCCCCTCTTAGGAATTAGCACAATAAAAGTAGCATTTAGAATTCTTAGGAAATAATCCCTGTCATGGAACTCGGTGAAAAAAGCCATTACATCCCCTCTTATGATACCCTAACAATGATAAAATAAGGCCATAATGAAGCCATCTGAGCCAAGTGCTTTGTCACCATCTATAGACATCAGAGCTCGCAATACCTTGTCCTCAGTGAATCATCCCTCCAACCAATCAACTTCCTCCCCTACAATGCTACTTACCTTTAACCCATCTAATGTGGATCTCCAAGGTTCCTCCTTCATGTACAACCTCTCATAATACTGTTTGATTTCCCCCTCACTTCACAATCCTCAAAATACTCCTCTTCCCCCATTACAATTTTTGCAATATAGTTAAAGTGGCAGTGGGAATTATCCATTTTATGGAAAAATTTAGTATTTTTACCCCTTACTTAAACCACAGAGCCCTCGATTTTTGCCTCCAACTAATTTCCTCTTGAATTAACCTCCTCCCCACCTCTCATTTTCTCTACTCCCTCACCAAATTTTCTTCCCTCGAAAGACCAACCGTCCATTCCTTCTCGTCAAGAACTCGAATTTTCTCTACGTATCTCTCAATGAGATTCCTCACATTCCAAAAAATATCTTTATTTTGTCCTTTAACGTCACCCTTGAGAAGAGAAAGCATCGTTTCCAAGAAACGACTAACATTTTCCAGCACCTCATACCCTTTCCACCACTACTTCACCCTATCCACTTAGTCTATTTATTTTATCCATATATTTTCAAACCGAATGGGTATCATTCCCCCTCTCTACTCCCACATTATAAATGAATCGGAGTATGATCTAATATCAACTTAGGTAAGAAAGATAAGATCACACTTGGAGAGTGTCCCCCCCCCCCCCCCCCCACACACACATTAGAAATTAAGAACCTGTATAACCAGGAAAATAAAGGGGGCCATCCTTATTATTGGACCAAGTCAGCACCCCTCCCTCCAACGGTATGTCCAAAAATTCCATGTCATCAATGAAATTCAAAAAAACCCCCCATCTAACTATTCACTCTCCCCCACCACTCTTTTCTAATGGAAATAAGACAATGTTAAAATCACCCCTGGTACACCAAGGAGCCCCCACTCCACACACCCCTCATATCCACTAGCTCCTCCAATATCTCCCATCTAATTGAATCATCCACTAGACTATATACCCCCTGAAAAACTCCAACTAAACCAATCCTTCACATTTTTAAATAAAGAAGACAACGACCAACTTCCCTGTAAAATCTCTATTTTCCCCACTACTTTGGAGTCCCACATAATTAATAACCCTCCCAAAGATCTCACACCATCCAGACTGCACCACTATATCAACTGCCCTTCCGATATAGACTAGCCAACTCCCTATCCAACCTACCCAACTTAGATTCCTCTAGATATAAAATATATGGTCTCCACCTTGAAATAGATCTACTAAATACCCCTCTTTTTTTCGTGATCATTCAAAACCCTCACATTTGATGATATCAGTCGCAACTTCATTGGACCCTCATCCCCCCTCCACCCATTTTAGCCCTATTTTTTCCTCTATATTTCTAAATAACTTCAATTCCTCCCCCTCATTCCCCTCATATGATATTCATACTTGTCTGCTGAATGACCTATCATATCCTCTACCCATATTTCTCCTTCCTCGCCTAACTCCCCTCCACCAAGCCACCTACTAATATGTCTCTCCGTTCTTGACTCAACCTCCCTCCTTAAGACCACCAGTTCTATCCAGAGCCTAGGATTTTGGAAATTTTTAGATTGTCCTTTATCCTCTCAATTGCTCATTGATTCCCATGTAGAATTTGAAAACTATTGATCATCTTCCCATTAATACCTTTCCTTTTCCATTTCGTAAGGAAACATTTTGCTTCGGAGCCATCCCCTGCCATTTGTTCACCCATGAATCAATAACCCACCTCTTCCTCTCTGACCGGTCTTAGATAATTATTTTCTTGTGGTAACACCATATCCATCCTAGTTTTATAATTATTTTTAGCTATATCAAGAGTCAAATAAGTCTCAGAAATATTTTCCTCGATTTCCCAAATCTCGCGTATCTTTCTTTCGATCTACAATTGCCCCTTTATACCTTTGCTTAATTTTTTCCTTAAAGATCCCTCCTGAATCACTTTTCTTGAATTTAAAATAGGCCCTAAGTGTTTTAAACTTATCCACGATCTCCCATTTTTAATAGACATTTGACCCCCTCCTTTTTAGGATGTATTATGTTCATCCGTGTGTTTCCCCTTAACCAATCCTTTTTATTGACATAACCACTTTTCCTTTTATTCTTATCGTTTTACTTAAACACAGATAATCTTCTCCTAGCATGATGCTTTCTCGAAGGATTATATTTTCTATCATACACTCTCTTTCTAAAGCTCCAAGATTTCTCCACCATGTCGCCCATGTGACCCCCTCTCTCTCCCTTAGCAACTCTATCTTATTTGACGTTGCTTGGTTCTCCGACGTGTTTAGATTCTGTAATACGATTTGCTCTGAAAAACCTTCTTCCTCTTCTGTCCCTCCTCTAACCTTTTTATCTGCAGAAGCTTAACTGATGTTCCTACTATGATCCCCAACGTCCTTCAGGTTTGGACCAAAAGTCTACCCCATCGCCTTTTCCTAGCTTTCCCACCTCCCATTCCTCTCCCTGCTATACTCTGGCATGCCATCCACCGCTACCTTCAAGAATACCTTAATCTCGATAGGAACCGTTTAGACAAAGATTCACAGGATGGTGGTGCCTTATTCATACCTTTGACCTTCCCAACTAAGGTTTTCTGAACATACTTTAATCTAGAAATACAAGGTGAAATTACATTATAATTTTTGTGCATTTATTCTAAGTTCCCAAGAGGCCAATGAAAACTACATCTTATTTTCAAATAATATATGAAAAGAAATCATGGTATAGAATTTCTCAACGTAATAAAGGCTTGACCCATAATTTATAAGGAAAACACAACATAATGAAGGATGGCGATAGGTAGGATTGTTCCACAATTATGTTGTGTTGTCTAAGGAGATTAAACATAATATTAATTATGATAGAGACTTTCGCTAAGGTGATTTGGGCAAAGCTTGAAAATCTTTATTTGGATAAGTCTTCGACTAAACAGATTATTCTAAAAATGGAGTTGCACCATTTTTGCATGGGCCTGAGTACTTAATTGCATGACCACGTGGAGGTGACGATAGATAATGAGACAAGGTTGTGGTTTTATTGGCCTCTCTTCCTGAGATGAATGATTATTTAGTGACAGTGATGATGTACATGAAGAAAATTAATGTTTTGGATGGCGTCATATCAACCATTCTCTCAAATAAAAATAGGAGGAGACTAATTTAGGGTGACGCTAGTGCCACAAGCTTAGTCGTTAGAGGAAGACTAGAGAACCGAAGTTCGAGGGGCATCATGTCAAAGTCAAAGCAACAGAAACATGGTAATGTTACTAGATAGGGAAAATAATTCCTTCATGTCCCCAATGAAAGAATGATAAAGTCAAGGAGGTGCTTCAAGATGCATCATCAGTGGTAGCGAATGCAAGTAATTAAGATGATATAGGCATTTTTTCTCTCATGGAAGCCAGTAATTTAAGTGAGTCATTTAATGATGTTTGCATTCTTTATTCCGATTCTCCAATTTATATGTGTCCAAATCAAAATTCTTTCTCCTCCTATAAAAAGGTAAAAATTGGTTCTGTTTTCATGTTCAATGGGAGAGCCTTCAAAATTATGGGAATTGAATCAGTCAAAATTAATACATATTATGGGTGGGTGAAATTTTATGGTGTTCGATGCGTTCAGATCTTTGGGTGAACCTTATGTTGATGGGTGTGTTAGACTCACTATAAGAAAAATATCATTTCGTAGTAATTTTATTAGCGGCTAATCATTTATTGCCACTAAAACATATATTTTGTTGCAAAATTTATGTTTTCCACTAAAAGATAATGCATTAGTGGCAACAAATTAAAATCGCCACTAATTTTGCCACTAAATGTTAAATGAGAAGAATTAAACATTTAGCGGCAACACAAAATTTTAATTAGTTGCAATCTTAAAATATTTTTCACTAATGTATATTCATTAGTAGAAAATATTCTACTTTGCCACAAAACATAATTTAGATACGTTCCACTTACCCTCCAAAATTAATTTCTAAGAAAACAAAAGTAGGAGCATTCCCTCCAAAATACACCCACTACCTAAGTGCTCCCATTAATTCCCCCAAATCCTCTTCATCTTCCATTCTTTCCCCAAATCCATTAGCCAAATGTGTTTTATCTCTTGTTACGAGCTCCTATAAAATTTTCGGAAATCATCTGGCTGTAGACAAATCCATTAGCCAATGTGTTTCATCTTCCGTTATTCACCCACTACGTAAGAACACGACTCTGTAGCACCGCACGCACACGGCTCTCTCCTTTGTCATCTGTCCGCACTTGTAGCGACTGTAGCCATCGTCCGCACACGACTTTCCTATGTCGATCCTCTGCCCTTCCCTCCGCACACGGTTGTCTCATTTTGCCACTGCATATGTCTATTTCTCTAAAGCTAGGTAATATTTACTTTCTATCCTTTTTTTAATTCAATATTCATTATTCACTTATTGATATATGGAGATTAATTGAAACCTTATTAATTTTATTTGTCCATGTTATTGTTTCAAATATTTTGTTTGCTAACTATTTTTAAAAATAGTTAGTAAATATATATAGTTAATTATTGAGTATTGTTTATTTGGTAAATATATTGTTTGTCCTTTGCTATTTTTATTTGCTTAATTCCTATAAATTAGTAGTAATATTCTTTTGTTGAATTTTTTAATTTTTCTAAATTTAATTGTTGTCATTTGATTGCTAAAACTTTAATTTGAAATAAATTTTCAGTTTGGGCAATTATGTTGAGTAATTGTTAGAAGGGGGTTTTGGGAAAAGGTCCTAATAATGCTCAAAGTGTATAAAAATAGGACACTTCATACAATTTTATAAATTTAGTCCATGTACTAAAAATACCATGAAAAATGGTGAAAAATAGTGCCGCTGGCGCAGATAAAAAAATAAAGGCTATTATACCACAGGGACTAGATTTATAAATGCTATTGTACCACAGAGATTAGATTTATAAACTTGAAAAGCATTGTCCTAAAAATTCAAATATAGGAAGGAACATGACCTTTACCTTAATTCTCTATTGTTTAGAATACAAGTATTTGTGAATTAGTTAATATATTTTTGGAGCTAAAAATTTGAATAAAACTTGAAATAACCTTGAAAAAAATCATCTCCGGGACGAACCCCTGATACCACTCTAAACTTTCTTACTCCCTAACCAAATATCCCGGGTCCGCCACTATTTAGCAGGTGCGATTTTGCTACTGATTTTCTCCGATTTGATTTGGTCCGGCCTGATTTGGTCCTATTTGATATTACTTTAATCTGATTTGCTATAGGTGTGTTATCTTTTGACATATAGTTTTGCGTTTTAGAAAATTTTTTACTATTTAAAGATGAGAGTTTTAATTTTAATTTTCCTACTATTGCAAATTAAATTAGGTTCATTGCAATAATGTGATGATTGAGTTAAATTATTTCGACATATAAAGTTATGAACCAATAATAAAGATATGAAACATTGACTTTTGTAAGCATTCATATCCCCAAATTTCTGTTAGAAAGTTGTTTATGTGAAGTTTTTTTTTGTATAAGTGATTCTTCATTGGGTGATTAATGAATCTCATTTTAGGTGAATGCTCTGATGTTCCATTTGGTCTATATTTGCATGCTTAAATCGGTGTTCCATTAAGTAACCGTGCAACATGGATGAAATATACTATTACAAATTAAATTAGGTTCATTGCAATAATGTGATGATTGAGTTAAAATATTTTAATTTTTGTTTGCCACTGTTATAAATTATAATTACTATTTATCTTTATTATTATAATTATTTTAGGAAGAATGCAAAATTTACCCAAAAGTTAGGCCTCATTTTCAATTCAATCAAACACACTAAAAATTCATGCTAAGCGTGTGAATCTCATAATGTTAATTCCTTTCCTAATTAGTGTGTGTATGTGTCACCCACGCCTCACATGAGAATCGTATTTGGGAATCATGGTTTGTAGGTATTTCTCTCATTATTTCGAAAAACTCTTGGAGAACCCATCAAGGAGGTGCGTGCGGTGAATGAGGAGGTTTCTATTTGAATAATAAGTAAATATTATTTCAATATATAAAGTTATGAAAGAATAATAACAATAATATAAATCTGAAACATTGAATTGCATAAGCAATAATAACAATTTATATTTGAATTATAAGTTCATTGTTTTTTTGTTGATGCATTTTTTTATCGTGTGATATAGGGTCATTAGGATGGATAAGAGCTGGATGAATCACTCAAATAGAATTAGTATTGAGTATCGAGATGGTGTTAAATACTTTCTTGATTTTTCCCTTGCAAATGTTGAGTCAAATGGTAATATTAAGTGTCCATGCAAAAAATGTAATAACTTTTATCGGAGAATTGTCAAGATGTCCAGAGTCATTTGATTATACATGGCATTGTGTCGAGTTATACTGGGTGGATATATCATGGGGAACCATTGTTATTGCCAAATGACAATGCTTATGATTACAGTGAACATGCATTTGAAGTTGGAGAAGATAGTACGGTGCATGAAGATAATGCTAGAGATGGGTTTGAGAAAGATGACATAGAGGGAATGTTACGTGATATGTTTAATGGATCCTACAATCATGAAATGATAGGAAATGAATTTGATAGAGATGCCATTCAAGGCAATGAGGGCGATAGGGAAAATTTTGCTAGATTAGCTAGGGATACACAATAAAATTTGTATTCGGGTTGTGAGAAGTTGTCAAAGTTAACATTCATTATTGAGCTACTCCATTTGAAGTCAATGAACAACTGAAATGAGAAATCTGTTAACTCGCTTCTTGAACTTTTTAAGAAATCACTTCCGAATGATGCCCACATCCCGAAGTCATTTTGTGAGGTGAAGAAAATAGTTTGAGACTTGGGTCTAGACTATGTAAAGATTGATGCTTGAAAAAGTGACTGCATTCTTTTTTGGGGACCAAATGAGAAAGCAACTAAATGCCTAACGTGTGAAGAGTCGAGATGGAAAGTTGAGAAAGGAATGCCTCCAACACTTCCACTACCGTTGCATCTGATGTTAACAATGATGGTATGATTTTTATATTATTGTTTAGTTATTTGTTACTATGTTAATCCATGCCACGATTGTTATAGGTCATAGAGGAACACACATGTCACGATCTGTGACAGAGTCTGATCAAGCTCCTTTTCATTCTAATCATCCATTGGTAGGCAAATCTCTCAACATCGTTTCATCGGTGTTAAAAATGGCGAAGGCATAAAGCAATTATTTTGTAACTTTACTTGAACACTTGTTTACACGAAAGAGTTATGTTTGATCTGATCGTGAAGCCCCGAGATCTTCCGCGTGTCAAGGATGTACACAAGAACACATACGTCATCCTTCCCATTCAGTAATTCCAAATGTATCCAACATGCCTAACACGATCATATCTGCTGTTAACACTGAAGGTATTGTACTTGCATGCATCTTGTAACCGCGCTTCTGTTGCTTTTAGTTTGAGTTCTTTTATAAAAATCATGAGTTCTTTTGCAAAAATCATGGTTAAATTGATTCAAGAACATAGTTTTTAGTTGTTCGTTCTTAATTGTGTATTCTGTGTGTACAGATACTCCCCTTCTTTTAGATACCTCGTTGTTTATTTATACTGATGGTCCTCACACAATATGTCTTCTTATGTATGTAGATGACATACTTTTTCAGGCTTAGTCCAAGGAAGTGTTACTTGTATCCTATTGTATATATTCACAATGCATCCCTCCATTATTTTCACTTGTTTCAGTTTCTTCTCTCGTGCACATTGGCGTTGGGGTTTGGTGTAAAGTAAGAGATGCCATTTTTTATCCTAGGCATACAGCCCTTACTAGTGAGGTCAATGTCAACAAGTTTAAGGCGTATATGAACGCTGCAGTCTGTACTAGTTCTAGTATGGTTGCCGTAGGTGAATTCAGTCCGATTATATAGTTTAAGGCATATATGAACGCTGTAGTCTGTACTGTTTTCTCTTTTGATGACTTCGAATATAATTGCAATGGAACTTCTTGGGTAGGTACTTAACACTTTTCTTTAGTAGACAGTTGTTGAGGCTTGGAATTTGGTGGTTCCATCAACTCAAAGCCTCTGGTAGGAAGAGATGAAGCGAATTTGCCTGAATTGGTCCGTCGAATCTAATTGAGGGAGCCATCGATAAAATCTTTGTCACCAATCGAGTGTGTCGATCGTGATATACTTACATGGCGTGTCGTGGTTGGTTAGTGTCGTTAGCACGAATCCATATTCATAAGGCAATAATCAATTGCGTACGACACGTCGCTGTATCGTGACGTACGCATAGAAATAATGAGTTTACTTAGACTTATTATTTTGGAATACACCTATAGGATCATAGGGTCTTAAGTGATGGTTTCCTTTAGTAGATTAGCTACTGTTATGGATTTCAATAGGATTTGACGTCTTAGAAGCCATAGGCCATTTATTACAGTTATATGATTCAATAGACCTTTACGCCATACCTTTTAGATGTGCCCCGTATAGATTCTAGCCATATGGTTTATTCTATCCATACAATTATATGATTCATTAGACCTTTAGGCCATACCTTGAAAATATGTGAGTACCCGATGTGAAAGAAAAATGAGCCATGGTTGCCTCTGCCTATCAAGAGATGCAAGGTAGTGCTCGATGAACATATATTGCTCCATTCCCTCTCTCTAATCATGTTCTATATCCGTTATGCAAAATCTAAACATTCCATAGTCAGTAGAGTACCAGAATTTAGCCATGTTCTCAGTAGGGACAGAAAACATAGTCTCAGCTAAAACCCCACATTCTCCTCCTGAGTCCATGTTTCTATAGAAAGATCCCATTCCAGTCCAGTCACGTTCCTGGTTACCACACATGCTTCTACGATCAAAAGTTAGTGTTCCAATAAGAGAATGTGTATGCTATCCTCCTTGCAGACCCTATTTAACAAAAGGTTCTGCCTCATTAATTCCATATCCGCTTATCCATGTTACACTCATTTCATTCCACATCTTTCCTTGTGCTAACTGTGGGTAAACTGGTGCTTTTGGATTCGTAAAACCAACTATAGTCGACACTGCTACCATCTTTGGATTTAATAATCCGTCGGTAAACAAAGCAAAAGAGAAGTCCGATCTTTTGTTAAATTTTTTTTTATAAAAAAATAGTTATTTTGTTTGTTACAACAATTTTTATTTTGGCTCATATATCTGTTAAGATGCTCTATGTTCCAATGGTAATTCAGTTAGAACTCGTTGAGAACATGTCCAGATCTAAAATGTCTTTGGGTATTGGTTAGCATATACCGGCTCATATATTTGTTAAGAACATGTTCAGTTTGATTTCAGTTTGGCTCATATATCTGTTCAGATGCTCTATCTCTTGCTATAATAAAAAAAGTTTCCTCATCTGAGTTCAGATAATTAGGATATCATGATGAACACTTAAAAGTTTCTACATTCAAGGTTCTCCGCCCCACATCAACATATTATTGTATATATTCAAAATGTATCTCTCCATTGTTTTCACTTGTTTCGGTTTCTTCTCTCGCGCACATTGGAGTTGGGTTTTTTATTCGGTATTCAGTCCGATTATATAGATTTTTATTTTAAGAAACGGTTCCCATCGTTGCTTCGCATCATTTTCATCGCCAACATTATTCTCTTTTTCATTGCAATGTGCATTAATGATTGTACTCATCATTCACATGTCCATGGTTAGTTTGATAAATATCTATATCTCCTCAAATTGGTTTGCAATCAACATATTGCATTTTCAATACCCAAAATAAAGAAGTCATGAATTGTATGCCTACAACTGATGTGTTTCCATTGCATATACACAATGGACTGTATGCCTACAACTGATGTGTGATTTGGTAACTGAAACTCTTGAAAAGTTTGACTGGAACATAACTGATTAGCAGATTTGTTCCCATTCATGAATTTTACTTGGTGTTTAAACTTACTAGTGCGGATGGAAATGTAATAGGAGGAAACGCAAATTAAGACAGCAACAATAGAGATTAGAAACATACAATTGTGGCAAATTCTATATTGATGGATTGGTGTTATTTTATAACTAAATATGTTGTTGTTTGTTGATGACCTTTAATCTAAGCTATTCATTGTAAGAAAATGTGTAAACATAAAAACTAAATTTTCATTGTATGTACGTTTTACTAGGTTCATCTTCCAAGAAACGAGTCAGAGGACCAACACGAGGAATTGGGTTCAAAAAAAAACTTGAAAGGGGGGAGAATATCGAAATCATCATCTTGGAGGGCCGTATAGTGGGTAATTTTTCATCTAATTTCAAATTTGAAATCTGCATTGTTATTCGCAATAACGCTCCATTTAAGTTTCGATTATGGGGTGACATCCAGGAAGAGAGCAAAGAGCACATGTGGACAATTATGCGAGCAAGCTTTTACTTATGCTCGTATATAGAACGTATCCCCATGTAAAGTTCATTTTAGTGGTTTTTTTCCTTTTAAATAGGATAAGTTTAAATTTCCAAATGAAGATAATATAAAGGGCGTAGTGATGGATCAACTCCATACTCAATTCCGTAACTACCGGTAAAAAATGCATTGTGAACGTTTCAAACCACATGGCTCTTTAGAACGAGCTCTTGAGTGTCGTCCGCCTGAATTATCGTCAGATGATAAATTGATTGATCTTTGTGGGACATTTGTTAATGCAAAGTACAAGGTAATATTAAATTTTAAGTAATTCTTTTTTCATGCGAATTCTTTTAAAGTTTTATTGCTAATAAATATCTTATGTTATTTTCAGAAAAGAAGTGAAATGAACTTGATCAATAGATCTAAGCATCAAATTATGCATTGTAGTGGAACTAAAGGATTTAGTCAAATGGGGTATGAGATGATAACATATATTTCTTAAAAAAGTTATGTTTGGTAATTATTATTTTTTTTGTTATTGGTTATGATACTTTATTTATCTCAAATTCGTTTAGTGTGACAAGAAAACTGGAGATCCCGCGCTTATGGCAAATGTGTGGTATATGAATCATTAGAGCAAAAGAAAGGACAATTGGGTTACTCTAAAGGCTAGAAGTGTATATGTAAGATGTTTTTAAGTTTTTTTCTAACTACATTTTTTTTATAATAACATTATGTTAAATTATACATTATTTACAATTGTTAATAGGATGAGGTAAAAAAAAGTGCTTGCATCACAATGTGAAGATGGATGATGCATAACCATTTCAAAATGTTTTAGGGTATCGCTTTGGCTATGTACGTGGGCGAGGGGTTGGTTCTAAGGCCAATTAACTTGAAGCTATGCAAAGGGAGAAAGATATTGAGAGGGATATACAAGTTGTTGAGGCGAGGAGAGAAGCTGATGAGGCGAGAAGGGAAGCTGACGAAGCAAGGAGAGAATAAAATGAAGCTCGAAGGGAGAACGCTGCAATGAAAGAACGAATGGATGACCTTTTTGGAAGATTTGAGGAGTTATCTAATCGCTTAGCGTGTAATGATACATGGGTGTACCTATTTTTTTTAACGATGCAACGATTTCTGTAATTGATGTATTTGACTTAATTTTGATATGGAATAGTTCAAATATTAATTGTCACATTGAGTATACCATATCATAAATATATTTTGCGAAGCAATGAAGCATAAAAGTTCTTACTACATTGTTTTTATTATCCTAAATATTAAATATGAAAATTGAATTCTAGTATTATTGGTTAATTAATTTATGCATAAAATCTGAATATTAAATGCAAAAACTATTAGTGGAGGGAATAATTTGCTGCAGAAAAATATTTTTAGTGGAAAATCTGAATTGCCACATAACTATCTTGACCTTAAGCAAAAATTTAGTTTTGGTAGAAAATCTTAAATTTTCTATAAAAAGAACCTTTTAGTGGCAAATCTGAATTGTCACATAATTATCTTGACCTTCAAGTGCAAACTTAGTATTTCTAGCAAATCATATACTTTCTACAAAAAGAATCTTTTAGTCGCAAATAACATGTTTTTAGAGACAATTTTGATGGTTTTTTGTAGCAAAAAAATTGCCACTAAAAGTACACCATTTAGTAGCAAAATCTGTAACATTTAGTAGCAAACGCAAAAATATTTCCACTAAAGGTATTAGCAGCAGGTCTTTAGTGGCAAAGCTGTGACAAATTTTTTTTACCACTAAATGATTTAGTGGCAAAATTTTAATGATAAGTTACAATTTTGTGTTTCAACTAAAAGTCATTTTTCTTGTAGTGACTCCATGGATTACAAGGTGTAACTTGGGTTGGAGATATGATGATCGTGGAAGGTTCCCTTTTGGTGGTTATGGGAACCAATGTAAGAAATTTATATGTTCTCCAAGGAAAAGAACTAATTCGTGGAGCTATTATAGGACATTCGAGTGTAAACTCGCACTCGATGGTTGGCAATGGGGGAGCAGGCAGGCATGGCTTGCATTACAAGAAGAGTGGTGATGTTTACTCTCATTTGGGGTGTAAGAGAACTACACAACATTTTGAAAGAGTGAAATCCTATTCTAGATGCCAACGGGAATTACAACTATCCTTAAAGGGAAGTAGACCTATGAGGACGTGAATGGCATTAGCTTGAATTAGTTTTACTAGCATTGAGATATCCTATTTAGGAGCAATGAAGATTAGTAGGAGGCAAGCATCAGATCATTATAGAGATGCAAGGGAAAGTCGTGGATTCCTATATCTCCCAGTGAGGGAGAAGTTGACTTTAAATTACAAATAGGACGCTATGAGGCTATTTTGCAAGTATTTTTAGGTGTAATGTCAAACCAAGGGATTTCGAGAGTGATATGGAGCATTATGGGTTTGATAGAGATGGTGGAGGCATTCTTGTGGTTGCAAATGATATTGCATCGGTTAAAGATTGAGTTAAAGGTTAGGTTTAAGGAGGCCTCAAAATTATCGAAAAATCTCTATTAGTGTTTTACAGGATGGAGACCGTATATTTTGGTGATAACCCCCACTTTATATTTTTGTTAGATTGTTCGTTGGAGCTTGCTAGACGTAATATTGCGATTTGAGATTTTCTGTTGGAGTTCGCAACCAATGCACATTTTTTCGCCTCATTTTAGTGGGAAAATAAACTAGCTTGGTGCTTGACCAGGAAAGGTTCCACCAACGAAGAAATTTTGCTTCCTTTGTAAATGAGTCGACAATAAGGTTTGGAAGACTCATTTTAGTGTTTTAACTCTACTCGCCAAGGTAGATATTTGTAGAGTTTGGCTCGAGTTTCACTACTACGATTATAGACTCTAGGAAAAAGAGAGTTTGTGTTCCTCTTTGATTTATCTTATATTATTCGGTGGAATATTTGTATCCAAGTTAAATAAGTAACTCAGTTACCTAGTTTTTGAGGTGGCTTACACCATTTGGATTTTAGCTCGTACTTAAGGAGTGCTTTCTCACGGAAAATTGGATATGAGGAAATTGAGCTATCTCCATCTTGTAACCTAATAGAGAATTTTGTGAGTGAAAATTAAGGATTCACTTTTATCGAAAATTGATTATTTTAGGAATCAGTTTTGGGTGTTCTCTATTGAGGATTTGCGTAAAGTATAGATGGATTTGGTGATATTAATATTTTCGAGTCTTCCATTATTGTGTGTTAGGGTTATTAGTGAGAAGGGAGATTTTTTTGTGTGAGGATGGAACAACAAGTCATTCCATTTGTAATCATCTTCTATTTAGTGACAGAAATAGCTTGCATAACCAATTTGGTGACCCTCGTAAATTTTTTATTCCTTAATCTTTTTTATGTTTTCTTTATTTGAATTGCTATGTTTTGGTGTAATTGATTTATTTCTCACAGAGACCTAGGCGGTACACGCACCGCACTCCCGCACAACAAGGATTGCCAAAACAAGTTTATATATTTTCATTTTTATGGAACACTTCAATATGTTTCATTTTTATCCTTTTTAGATATGATAGGTATTTAGTAAAATCACAAATTTGGAATGTTATTATTATCTTTTGAAATTGACATATTTAAATGTCAATATTATATTGTTCTTCTTTCTTTCTTTAATAATTTAAGTAGTAGAGTATTTTTCTTCATAGGTTACTGAATTCTTTTTTATTTTAGTAAATATATTTAGGGAGTTTTCCATTTTAATGCTTCACCAATATTTTTTTCCCTCTAGTCCACATACGTGTTTTTTGGACACTAACATCCCTAACATTTTAGTATATACGTTATAAGTTAGGGTATACACAAACATACTACTTTTATATTACAAAAATTCATGTATACCTTATAAAATTACACGCAAAAATTATAATTTTTTTCCAATAAAATAAAAAGATTCAGTGAGTAATTTATGAATTAATTGTACTTTACTAAAAATTAGGTATACATTAAGGGATAGGGACCATAGTGCCCAAAAATATATTCGTGAATACCACCCAGTAAGTTAAGCCAAAAAATCGATAAATTTGATGCTTGTTTATTTGGGATATATATGTACATTTTTTCCCTCTAGTCCACATGCGTGTTTTTGAGACACTAACATCCCTCACATTTTAGTGTATACGTTATAAGTTAGGGTATACACAAACATAAAACGTTTATATTACAAAAATTCATGTATATCTTATATAATTACACGAAAAAATTATAATTTTTTCCAATAAAATTATAATGATTGTGTATATTTTATGAATTTATTGCACTTAACTAAAAATTAGATATATATTAAAGGATAGGGACCATAGCGCCCAAAAATATATTAGTGAATACCAGCCAATAAGTTAAGCCAAAAAATCGATAAATCTCATGCTTGTTTATTTGGGATATATATTTACAAAAACATCGTCACCCTCCCTACAAAAGAAATATAGCAACAAAATTAAAGTGTCAAATACATATAAATTATTTCACACTTGACCTAAAAGAAAATGAAAAGTTCAAAAGATTCAAAAAGAGAAAAATAAAAGTAAAAAGAGCAAGTGCTTGAACCAGTCCATAGTGCTCCACATCAGATAGTGGTGGTCGGTGTCCTGGTGGGAATTATGTAACATGATGCTAAAATGATAATAATAACAATTCTTGGTAGGTTAATTATAATGCTATTAATAATAAGTATATCATATTAGGCTAGCCCCTAGCTATAAGTTTCCTTGTAATACAGCTTTAAATTAGTAGCCACCGTTCAATATAATTCATGCTTTTGAAAATAGTTTTCAATTTTATTTTCGGTCAATGACTAGCCAAACCCCCTACCCTCTTCTACAATTATTGCTGGATGAACAACAGGGATTGACCATGTATTAGAGTTAACATTAATTGCCATTATTATATATATAGCCTGTTAACTTTGGAAAAATAGATTGTGGCAATCACAACTTGGATGAGTTATCTGGTTACCGTTCTAATCAAGGCACGTATGTTTCAATTAAATCCAAATAAAGGTTATTCTGGGGTGTTTCAATTAAATCCAAATGAATTGAAGGAAATGAAAATGTGTTTCTTTAGCTTGCAAACAACACCTAAGAAGATATACAACCGCATGGGGTTGGAGGTGGTAAGATACCATCCTCTCGAAAAGTATGTGCAATCATTAGAATCTTGCCATTCAAGCGGTATTTGACAGAATATCCAACAGCTAATACGGAAACATATGGATGGGAGGACGATATCCACACCCACTCTTGCTTATGCACCCCACATCCATATTCATCTTCAAAATTAATTTTTTTTTTTTTTTTGGTGAAAATCTTCAAAATTAATAATATGATAAAGATCGGTGTACACATGTTTTTTCGCTCATTTTTCTTATTTGGTGTATTAAAATTTTATATTTTATTATTGTGTGTTTCATCAAAACATAAAATACAAATTTTTATTATCATGTTTTATTAAGTGAATATGAAAATGGATATGAAAATGTGCTAGTATAGTAATACTCAATTAATAAGGTGTACGCAAGCGATAATACCTTTTGTTTACATGGTGCTATACATTTAATAGATACTACACATGCGCAATATTGTCCTCGGATGTCCTCTTATAAAAAAATAAAATCTACATTTTATATGATGGATAATTATTTATTTTGAGTAGAAAAAGCTTTTGGGTGCGGCTATTGCCGCTCCACCCAAATCTGGAGGCACTCAAGGTTTTAACATAATGACAAAAGTACCCTCATAATTTTTATGTTATTGTTTGAAGAGTTCATTATTTAAAAACAAAAAGATATTACAAAAATCCAATTATCTCTTTCATCTGTAATTAAAATATTTAATACCCCAACAGTAACTAAATATAAATTACTTCCTTACAACATATGAAAATAATTATGAATGTTAAATTTGAACCCATTTATTTTTATTTTTTTATCAAACACAAGCACAACCTAATTAAAACGCGACACGACATAACATGACAAGAAATATTATTTTTTTAACCTAATACGAACATGACAGAACATGAAATAATACAAACGACACAACACGACACGCGAAATCTCATTTTTCAACCAATCATAAACATGGTCAATTAAAACGAAACACGACACATAAAAACAACACAACACAACTCGACATGATTTTCTTTTTGAACCAAACATGAACACGATCCGAATAAAAGTGACACGACACAGCATGAAATATTATTTTTTTAATAAACACGAACACAACCCAAGTAAAAGTGACACATTACAATATATGTTAATTTTTTTAACCAAACACGAACCCGATCGAAACCAAAATGACACGACACGCCTCAAAATCTTATTTTTTCCTAAAACGAAATACGACTCCTATAAAAGTGATATGGCACGATACAAAATCTTAATTTTAACACGACACAATTAACACGAATGCGACCAAACTAAAATTAACACGACATGGCACGACACACCTCAAAATCTTAATTTTACATAAAATGAATATGACTCATATGAAGGTGAGATGACACGACACAAAATCTCTTGTTTTAACAAACACGAACGCAACCCAATTGTCGTGTTGCGTTTTAAGTGTGTTGCGTTCTTATTTGGTAAAAAATGAGATTTCATGTTGCGCCACATCACTTTTATAGAAGTCGTGTTTCGCCTTAGGAAAAAATAAGATTTTGAGGGGTGTCGTGTCATTTTTATTTCGGTGGGGTTCATGTTTGGTTAAAAATATTAACATATATTGTGGCGTGTCACTTTTACTCGTGCAGTATTCGTGTTTATTAAAAAAATAATATTTCATGTTGTGTCGTGTCACTTTTATTCGGATTGTGTTCATATTTGGTTAAAAAAGAAAATCATGTCGAGTTGTGTTGTTTATATGTGTCGTGTCTCGTTTTAATTGCCCATGTTTATGATTGGTTGAAAAATGAGATTTCGCGTGTCGTGTCGTTTGTATTATTTTATGTTTTGTAATGTTCGTATTAAGTTAAAAAAATAATATTTCTTGTCATGTTACGTCGTATCGCGTTTTAATTAGGTCGTACTTGTGTTTGATAAAAAAATAAAAATAAATCGATTCAAATTTAACATTTATATTTATTTTCATATGTTGTAAGAAAGTAATTGCATTTATCAAAAAGAGAATTGAATCTTTGTAATATCTTTTTATTTTTAAATAATAATTTTTTAAAGCAATAACAAAAAAATTATAAGAGTACTTTTGTCAATATATTAAAACTTGAAGTGCCTCCAGATTTGAGTAGAGAGACAATAGCCGCACCCAAATCTTATATGGCTTGTAATATTTTGAAAGTCTCATTGTGGTTTATTTATTAAATGTGGAGTAAAACAGCCGGTCATATGGATCCTACAAATTTCATTTCTCAGTGTTGGAAACATATTAGAGCATTGAACTTTTGGTTCCTAATATAATATTCGACCAAACAAGAATGACTAGTCCACGATTGTTAAGATTTTCAACTTGCCGAAACTTCCTCTCAACTGGTTGGCCCATTTGACAGCAAAGACACAAAGAAAACAAAGATTCCCAAACCTATACCATTTGATTAACATGCTTACCTAATTCCTAGTCACTTCTGTTCCATTGCTTAAAGTTTAGTTCATTGAAACAATTTAATATAAAACACACGGTCATAATTGAATGATGTTAAATATCAAGAGAGATTTTTACTAGCCGACGCAAAAAACATAGAAAAGAAAAGACGGAACATTTACTAATATATAACTCATTTTTTTTTTAATAAACGTTAAGAAATCAAATTTTATGAAAAATATCAATGGATGGATTTTCTAGAGTAATTACATGAGAAAGTCATTTTAGGACAAACTTACACCGGATTAAGAAAGAGAAGGAGACAACATAACTGTAAATTCAGTTAACACTCTCACGCTTTAAGAAAAACTCTAAGAAATCCAACAAAAGAGTGGGACCAACACTCGTAACTAATTAGAATTCATCAAAAGGTTTTTCTTAGATAAAGGTTTGTTTATATTCTGAAATCAGTTTGTCTTATCTTTATACACTCTCAACATTTATATAGGAGCTTAGAACATCCATTCATTGATGGACAATTAATAAATATTAAAGAAAATTTTAAATAAATTAGAAGTTGGAAAATTATAAGACCATACCTTTGAAACTCCAAAAATATCAGACTTGAAATTTAACGTTACTTCAAATATTTGTCTTTCTATCTGTACATTGAATTCAAAGTAAACCATATAACAAATGAAAATTATGGAAGTCTTATTTTCAATGACCTTTCAATCACGTAATTCGGACTTCTGAGGAGTGAGTTATGCCCATTTTACTAAAGGGTATAAATGTTGGCTGTGCAGAGTGAAATTAGACTATGGAGAGTTTCTTTAATCCCAATTAATGAATCATGAAGCTTCTAGCGACGTGTAGGAATTTCAGAGGTTTCTCTTGCATCATTTTCCCTTGGTTAAAAAAGATTCATCATCGAATTTAAGTTAGCTTCATTATCATGGTATGACGAAAGATCCGTCACATTGAAAGTTGTTGAAACTCCATATTCCCATTATAGTTCGATGTTATAAGCATTATCTCCATACCTCTCAAGGAATTTAAATGGATCATCATCTCTGGGTTTATGTTTCTCATGTCTCCCACGAGGAACCTTTCTTTTTGTGGATGAATCCACACCAAGCCATCCATTTTTAATGCAGCAGGCTTACGATACTTATTGGATTGATTTTGATACTTCTCATTCTACTTGATTATTCGATCACGCACCTACTCATGTGACTTTTTGATATACTTGGCTTGTTCTTTTGCATCTCCACTGGATTTGTGAGGTGTTGGAAGTGGGGTCAAATTTAATGGGTTGATTGGATTTTTTTCCATACACAACATCAAATAGACTAGCACCCGTCGTTTAGCTTGCAGACTTTTGTAAGAAAATTTATCTTGTGCTAGGATACGATGCCACGTTCGGACGATACTTCCCACCAAACTTCTCAATCAATATCCCAAGCTTCGATTCATAACTTCCGTTTGTACATCATTTTGGGGATGATTAAATGAATTAAATTATAAACTGGTTTCAAGATTTCTCCATATGGCATGCAAAATGTGACTCACAAACTTCGAATCTGAATCAGAAGTGATGATCTTTTGAATGCCATGTAACTTGACAATTTCATGAAAGTAAAGATCAACAACGTAGTATGCCTCTAAGGTCTTATTACATGGAACAAAATGAGCCATTTCAGATCATCGATCAACAACAACCATAATTGAATCGTTGTTCCTTGGAGTTCATGGTAAGCCAAGAACAATGTCTAAACTCACATCTTTTCAATGAGCTAATAGAATGGGTGGAGGCGTGTACAGACCCATATTTTGGGAATGGATATTTGCAACATGATAGGTTCTACATCTCTCCACATGCCTAGAAACACCACTCCCAATCTTTGGCCAATAAAATTTCTCCTTAACAATAGTAAGTATTTTATCTCACCCAAAGTGTCTGCCAAGTACACCATCATGAGCTTAAATTTAAATATCTTCTCTTAATGAGAGATTAGGAATGTATATCTGATTGTTTATGAAAATATAGTCATCATGTAAAAATAATTGTTGATAAGGATGATTGGAACACTTCTCTCAAATCTAACTAAAGAAAAGATCATCGTTGTACAACTCCTTTAACTCTTCGAATACCAAGACCTTCACTTTCATAGAAATTAGTAAGAATGCCTTCGACTAAATGCATTCGCCACTTGATTTTGATCACCAAATTTTTGCTTGATATGAAAATATAGGCCTGGAAAAATTCAACTCATTGAACATGTCTTGAATTAAGTTTGTGTTGACTATTAATTTTTTTCAGTGCCTTATGATTCATAAAAAAAGAATGAAATCTTCAGACAAAAGATAGTGTCTCCATCGATCCAAGGTTCAAAAATTAACATAGAACTCCTTGTCATAAGTTGAATAATTTTTACCAGAATTGCTTAATATCTCATTAAATCATGCAATAGGCTTCCTTTCTTAGGTAATAACAGTGCCAATACCCACATCTTAAGCATCATATTCAACATTGAACACCTTTATAAAATCTGGAAGAAAGAGAATTGATGCTTCCACAATTTTATATTTTTATAACCTCCAAACTCTTTTGTGCTTACTTACTCCATTTAAAGGTACTCTCCTTTAAGCATTGAGTAATTGGAGCAATGATTGTGCTAAAGTTCTTTACAAATTCTTAATAAAAGAATCAATGTCATGAAAACTTTGAACATCATGAATCGAACTAAGAATTGTCCAACTAGTAATTTCCTCAACTTTGTTTAGATACACCTTCATTCTTGAGACAATATACCCTTAGAAGACCAAGCTATTTGTCAAAAAGTCACACTTTTTTAAATTATCATATAGCTTTTGATCTCTCAACACATAAAAAAACATTTGAAGATGCTCAAAATAATGATTTTGATCTTTACTAAACACAAGAATTTCATCGAAGTAAACCATAACAAACTTATCAATTTAATGCTTGAATGTGTGATTTATAAGACGCATAAATCTACTAGGAGCATTAGGTAGCCCAAATGTCATCACAATCCATTCAAATAGTCCATCCTATAGCTGGAAATCAGTTTCCCATTCATCTTGTAGTCTCATGTGAATCTGAGGATAACAACTCTGAAGGTCTATTTTTTAAAAGATAACAACCCCACAAAATTGGCCAAATAGGTAATCTAGTTGAGGAATAGGATAGATATACTTGACAAATAATTTATTCACCACCCTAGTATCGACATGCATCCTTTAAGATCCATATTTCTTAGGAATAAGTAACGTCGGGACAACACAGTGGCCATCCCCGTTTCTCCTTGCAGGGTCGGCTCTCACGTGAGAGATAGAGAGAGAGAAGGTCTTGCGCCCTTTCTAGGAACGCTTCGGCCATCGTCGATGTGGGTTGATGCAAAGAGATAAAGTCACCAACCTATTTTGCACAAAATAAGCAAAAGAACATGTTTCCGCCTCGAGAGAACGACATAAAAGGCAAATTGATGTTTGCAAAACAAATTAGTTCAGAGGTTCGAGGGCTAAGTTACGGAATGGGAAAGTGTTAGGCACCCATCCCGCCCTCTCAATTTCCTATGGACTTACATTATTACTCTCCTTAATTTCTCTCTAAAGTGTGTGTGCGTGCATATAAGTGGAGATGGGAATTTCTCGACTCGCATCATGGAAAAAAAATGGAGGGAGGTCATCCATAGAAGTGTTCCCAAAATAGTAGTTAAAATTATGATATGTGCGCTTATCAAGATATCAATCATTATGATGGAATGATAATATGTGTTGGATAAGACGTGCACATGAATCACAAGAGCTAACTGAACAGAATACTTGGAATAAAAATACTCCGTCCAAGGGCCCAACCCCTCGCCAGCGCCAGAGGAAGCTTCAAACTCTACATTTGAATAGGAGAAATTTCCACGTTCAATGCGAAATGAGTAACGGTGGTGGTGGGGATATAAGAAAAGTTCTCAGTGTCCTCACCCTCCTCCATTAGCAGGTTAGGGTTTTCAGTTGGCACCAGTTCGTCAGGGAATCTCTCCGTCGTTTGCCAGGAGCGATCTTCCTCGCCAAAGTATGGAGCACAGAGGTAGCACACCCACTGGTGTTGGCGCGCTTGAGTCTCAAGAGAAGCCCTCCTGGAGGAGTGGGTTTGTTTCATGACAGGTGCCATGGAAGTTTAGATAAATGGGGACAAAAGGTCAAGTTGAAAAAGTGAAAGAGATGAAGATAACAAACATTCGCAAAATCTCAGTACAAGAGAATAGAAGCCCAAAGGCGATTGTTTGAAAATGGGGATACCCCTTTTTATAGGGGCAACACGGACCCCAAAAGACAGCAAAAAGGTGACGCTTTGGAAAACGTTATAATGAAAGGTTTAGATTGCGTGGCCGTGAAGCATGCACGGCTGTAGAAAATTAAAGGTTGTAATGATGATGCTTTAAGGGTTGACATGCAAATTAGCAGCATTGGTTACATGCGCGCACCATGTGGTTGCCGCGTGTCATAATACAGAAGAACAAATCTCAATTCCATTTAAAGCAACATGCTTGAAGTCTTTTCTACCATGGGGAATGAAGAGCTTTGAGAGAAATTTAAATAAATCTCTTCATTTTCCCAAAAGAAAAGACTGAAGATCTAAAAAGGGTTTCGTACAGATATTTCTTCATGCAATAAATAAATATCTTTACGAAGGGGCAAATGTAGGGGGTCCCCATCAAAGGGTGGTTAACTCAGTCAAACAAATTGATTGGTTCATGAAGAAAGAGAAGGGAGGCTACCCTATGGACCCACATCGACGATTCTTCACAGAAGTGGATCGAAGGACCACCTCGAAGATTCTTTACAGAAGTGGATCGAAGGATCCACCTCGAACATTCTCCAATTTACCTGATTCGAAGGATCCAATTCATAGATCAAAGTCACCTGGATGACAATAGTTTGTAATAAGTAATAGAATACTGTGTCATTTACTTTATCTTATAAATGTATACTGAGTGGGGTTGTTTGGTACCCACAAGGGACCATGCCTGGCAGGGTATGGGAGAGCTAACAAACTCAATCGAGCAACCTCCTCTTGGGAACAATGCAGGGACATGGTTTGGAGGATTGAGAACAAGGCAACGTTGGGAATGTAATTACTAACCCTCTTGGCACACTTGGGCAAAACTTCATTCAGAACAAATAGTCACTCGAGCCACAAATAGTCGAGCCACCTTAACACTTACCTGTTAGAAGGAACCTCTTCGAGGTACTTGTTTCTTACACCTTGTCCCCAAAATAACTCTTAACCAAAAAATAGATGCCAAGACACTCAGGCCACCTATCAGTCGAGAAGCCTCAAAACAGATACCATCTCGCCTGACTAATGTGACCATATACCTAGCAGAGTCACCGTTTAAACCACTTTCTGACGTCATAACGTCTGGAATTTAAGGACTCGAAAATGTAGCACTTGAGTGGGTCTATCCTTAGGATGGCAAACCTAGTTCACCAAACTTAACCATTTAGCCATCCTCAAGTTAACATGTCATGTCCCTCATTAATGCCCACAATACTTCCAGCTAATATAGTGGCTTCCCTCGAAAATCATGAGATCCCATGCATTTAATGCAATATCTCGTGTATTTAATGTACCCAATCAGACCGCTCGCAGGCAAGCTTAATTGAGTAGCCTACCCCTCATATATATACATCAGATGAACAAGTTAAAAAGGGAGAACATTTTCCGAGCCTAGAATTGCTGCCCAAATTCCTCCACGGTTGAGAACCACTGAGAGAGCATCAACTCCCCACACCCATCTAATACAGTCATCATTGAGCATTAACTGAGATTGAAGTTCTTGCCTTGCTTTTATTGTGACTAGAGTGCTTGTTCTTTCTCCTTTCAACTATGCTTCCTGCTGGTCTCATCTATTTATTGTGCGTGTCATGCATCCTTTGTGTCAATATGATATTTAATATAAGTCTGAATATTGAGTTCTGTTGTCTCTGACTCACCTGTGGCTATTGCTAGCATTTAATACTTAACGGTGTTAATCCCGATATTGATAAGGGGTTACTCCTCACTTAATACTAACTTTATTTGAAGAACCCACATCTTATAGATATGTATAAATAATGTATGGATAAAATATGAAAAATAGGAAAATAGGACTCGAGTCTCGGGTTTTCACCCGAGGCGCCTACGTAGCCTATAAAGGCATCAAGGTTCACGTAGTTCGCATGCGCCACGAGGGTGGAGTTTATCCCATAAATTCAAATGGGTATTTTATTATATGTGTGTGTGTGTGTGTAAGAAAAATGTATTTTTAGTTTTTAGAAAATGTGGTGTAAAATCCGATTGGAATTTATAGGTGTAACCGTCTTTTTCTTGTTTTGGATTTTTTATAGAAAATATATTATGTGCAATACTACTAATAAACGATTTAATATTAATATGTGTATTAATTAAAATAAAAGATAAATTAAGAACTTATATAACTAATACGAAAATAAAGATATTTAAAGAGAGAGAAGAATGTTTGGACCTTATTTGGAGACTTCGAGATTGATCTTGATTGTTGATGAGTTTCCTTGCAAGTGGGTGGGGAATGTAGGGGGATGTTGCTAAATTGGGTGTGAAAGTGATGGAAATGAAAGGAGGAGTGAGGTTTCAAATAAGGAAACTTCGCTGAGTTTAGAAAAATGTCGCTGAGATCACTGAAGTTAATGCTTCTACGGTGCCTTTTGGGGGTGAGATCATGTTCTCCTTATATAGGGTCACGGGACTGCCGATCGTGATTGTCCTTGTCCTTCTATCGGCATGTAAACCTAGACAAACGGTCGATAGACAGGGAAATGGACCTGCCAATTGGCAGTCTCGTGTAGATTTTCCAAAAAAATGGTCCTAAAACGCTATCTGTAAGTTAAAATCATACACAGGCATATCGTTGTAAAGGTTATTCAGAGACCTTTGAAAATCCTTTGGGTCGCTCCCGGTTTTAGGAGTTGATTTTGTGTTAAACGGGGATCGAAAGCTCCTTTTAGTTTTATGGATAGGATATCGTTGGATAAGGCCTGAGCGGTCCAAGGACGAGCTAAAGATGACTGATCAATAACATGTCCTCCTGGGACGGAACGACAACGCCGACTACCCGCCATTAAAAAGACTAAGATCAGGATAGGGTGCCCCAGAATATGAAACACCGTGATAACCAAAACAAAATACTAAATCTATCTTCGTATATTATCTAACCAACCCCCACGAAAACCAAATGAATAAACAAGTCAGGAATAAGATATATATGATCAGCACTAGGATGAGTAACCAAAAAAAAGGCTCTATAAAAATAATCAAAACATATATAAGTGTTTATGAAGGCTGTTAACCAAATCGTATTTAATCAATTTACATTACTCTATTATATAGAGTTTTTATAGAAGGTGTACACCCCATAATTCATAGAACATGTGCTTGCCATTATCACAGAACGTATGCTTCCCATTATCCCATTATCACCACATTAGCTATCTGTAATGATATATCCTAAATAAGAGGAAGCTCTCATCTTGTGCTCCATGTTTTTTACTGATGTGTGTGAATTAGTCAAGTCAGTTAAGGCATGTGCCTTAACTGAGTCTTCTATGAGTTGCTATGTGCCTCAATAGGCGCAACAAAAATACGCAAAACAAAATGACATTACGTAAAATCGATTTCGTAATATTGTATTCAGATATGATCGAATTGCTTTGGATGAGGCTTTGCTAGTTAAATAATTTTTTTTTAAAAATTGTATCAAAATTTGTAACCGTTTTAAAAACTAACAAATTCTCAAACAGTAACGGTTCTAAACAATTATAAATTAGAAAATAATAAACGTTTTAAACACTTATAAAATTAAGAATAGTAACAATTTTAAACACTTATAAAATTGTAAAACAGTAACGGTTTTAAACACTTATAAAATGGCAAATAGTAATGGTTTTAAACACTTATAATGGGTTAAGTATAACGCGTAACCTCCGAAAATATTAACCCATTGGACCGTTACTAATTGTTGTTTGTAAGTGTTTTGAACAGTTACAAAAAAATTATAACCCCCTATTTTATAACAGTTTAAAACCATTACTATTTGATTTGTAAGTGTTTAAAACACTTATAAAACAACGTTTTTGGTGTAGTGGTAGTCAAAGATGGATCTTCCTTTTATGGCTTTGTGCGTGACATACCCAATATCAAACTTGACTAGTAGCATCAATCATCGGACCATTCGGCCAGACATGGCGGGTTTCCTAAGAAGGTATTTGATAGGATCCATTCTAACACAAGTCTGAGGGAAAAAGCGAGCATATAATGTCATACTTTTTGAGTGACCCTAATAAGGGCGAAGCATGCTTTCTCCAACGTAGCGTAGTTGACTTCGTACCCATCCAATATGTGATTGGCATAGTATATGAACCTTTCTTTGTGGGATTCTTCAAGGTATTGGGCTAGAAAAGTCCCAACTATAGTATCCGTTATGATTAAGTATAGGAGGAAAGGGAGACCAGGTTGCGGTGGCATGAGTACCGGAGGTCGGGTAAGATAGAACTTAATTCTGTTGAAGGCTTCCTGACAGGCTTCATTCCAGACTTTAGTGGAATCCTTTCATAAGATTTTAAAGATGGGTTCATAAATGGAAGTCAACTGGATGATGAACCGACTGCTGTACTGTAATTTTCCCAAGAATCCCCGGACTTCCTTTTTCGTTTGGGGTGGTGTCATTTCTAGTATGGATTTCAGTTTTACTGGGTCTGATTTAATTCCCTTCTCGCTAACCATGAATCCTAAAATCTTTCCTTTGGTGATGCCAAAAATGCATTTCTGTCGGTTTAACCGCATCTCGTATCACCGCAGCCGTTCAAAGAACTTTTGAAGTGCAGAAACATGACCTTCCCGAGTCTTAGACTTAATAATCATATCATTCACATAAAACTCAACCTCTTTGTGTATCAGATCATGCAAGATCGTTGTGGAGACCCTTTGGTAGGTGGCCCTGCATTTTTTAGCCCGAATGACATAACTGTGTAACATAAGGTTCCCCAAGGGGTGATGCATACTATTTTTTCTTGATGATCAAGGCACATCTTGATTTAATTATATTCGGAAAACCCATCGACAAATGACTTGAGAGCATGACTGGATGTGTTATCCATGATCATGTCGATGTTGGGTAATGGGTAATCATCTTTCGAAGATGTTTTGTTCAAATCCCGGTAGTCGATGCACATGTGAACTTTTCCTCCTGATTTTGGCATAAGTACAATATTATTTAGCCACATGGGATATTCGATCACCCGAATGAAGCCTACGTTCAACTATTTGATCACCTCTTCTTTAACCTTGAGCAATCATTCGGTGCAGAGCTTTCACAGTTTCGATTTGATCGATTTGCATTTTGGAAGAGTTGGAATCTCATGTTGAGCTATTTCAGGATCGATGTCGGGCATGTCTTCGTAGGATCATGTAAAGACGTCTATAAATTCATTCAATAGTTTTTCAAGTTACGCCCGCTCATGCTCGTCAAAGGTGGACCCTATCCTAATATTACACTGTTTAAACGTGATAACATTTCTTGTTATTAACCTTATTAAGATCAGTTAAGAATTGTTCATTTAAAAAATCATCATCTTCAAAAGTTTTATTACAATCAGGACAATTAATCTAAGGCATATAAAATACTCAAAATCTTTATTTATTTCACTTTTCGAAAAAACAACGTTGAGAACCTTATCAAAGGAGGTTTTGATTACATTGTTATCAGAAAAAGGAGGAACAATAAAAGATAAGGAGATAAGATAAACCTATGAGCTGGGTTGCATTTCAGTAGGTGGAACTAATATATCATTCCAATTGAGGAGGGGTTTATCAGCAACCTTGAATAGAGTGGACGGGTTCGATGATGTAGCGCTTGAGTGGATCATGCAGAGTGTCAGCCCCAGTGTCTACAGATTGAATGAGTCCTTAACATCACTTCCCTAAAAAACCTTGGCAATAACTATAGTTTAACGAGTGATTGCAGGTGATGCTTAGAGTCTTTGGCCCAGGAGTAACTGTTTTGAAAGAAGATCTACATCCCTAGATTTATATTCTTATCCACATGATCATACCAAGGTTTGGGAAAGCCACAGAAGTGAAAATCTTCGCACTCTTTAACGAATCTCCATTCAAGGAATCCCTTGAGATAGTCTTAGCACTTTCTAAGCTTCTTTTCAACCATGGTTGTCGGAGCATACTGAGTTCCTATGATGACAGTTGATAACCCAGGCCACATGGAGGAAAGGTGTTCTTCAGGACTATGGGTTCTAGTATCCCCTGTTGTCGTCATCCCAACTTCAGTCCATGCATGAATTTTATATTCTTAAAAATCTGTATTACGTTGACTTGTTGTGAGGGCTATGCTCTGGATATAATAGATCATTAAAATCATCCTCTGCTGGAAGGGGAAGTAGATCAACCCTGAAGACGAAAAGAAGCATGTCATTCATCCCATACTGTATTTTTAGCATCAAATTATTGGTGCTGGAATTTTTAGTACTATCATTGTCTATCAAGATGGTGAATACCTACCCCTCAGCGAAGAACTTTAATTTTTGATGGAGATATGAAGATACCCCCTTGATGTTATGAAGCCACGATCGACCAAGCACTAGATTGAAATAAGTGTGTATGTCGATAAATTGGAAATCGATAACGATATTGATAGGGACAGCCCCTATTGTGAGTTTTATAGATGCCATAACCTCTTGGCGAGTGTTGTCATAGGCACAAACTGCGAAAGAAGTCGAAGCAAGGTTACTTACTTTCAAACCCAGGCAATTGAAGGTTGTTAACGGGCAAACATTCAGTGCTGATCCGTTGTTGACGAGTGAGAGTGGGAATGTCTTCAACCTCAATGGAGATGTTGAGAGCATAGTTATGATTAGGACCAAACTTTGAGATTTATTCTTCGCAGAAAGAAGGTAATCTAGTATAGGTTAAGGAACCGACCAAGTTCATGACTTCTTCTAAAGTGGTGGAAGGAGGGACTATGGTCTCCACAAGGTGATGTTGGCTTGAATTTTCTTGAGTTAGTCGAGGATCTTGCTTTCCTCGATGGTCATTTCTGGAACAGGGAGTTTCTCGATAACTCCCTTTCCTTTATCTATCCATGCTGACTAAGGATTCGGACTCTGGTAGTGTCTCCCAGATCTTGTCATATGGTTCACAGAGGAGGGGAAGAACAAAAACCTCACTTATTCATCTAATTTGGACTGTACGACCACTTTATTGATTTCCCTCAGCAGATTTTCAAACGATATCTTCCCACACATACTGACTACCGGAATAACATTTCCTCATCTTGGTTCTTCATCTAAGCTATCAAACTCATCCCCCATCCTATGGCAATGATGTTGTCTTTCCATGAGAAGTCAATGCATTACACAACTTCAACGACTTCTTCATATAGATCCTCCCACTCAACGGGGAGGTGCAGAGGTGAAGGGACTAATCGCCCTTATTACTTTAAGGCATTGAGTAGCTCGGATATACTACAAATCTCATTAGTTTGGCTAAACAAGTTTTCCATAATATGTACTGCATCGTCCAGTTTGACTTCATCAATGGGTACCACAAATGCGAAAGAAATCGAGCGTCCGTGTAGAGACGCTTATCATTGTTATCAGCTTCTGATCACAATCTAAAAAAACCTAAACTTTAACAACACTCTTACAGAGTATAACAGCAAATTCGGCTATCAAAAATTCACAAGGAATATTTGATAGACTTTAATTGATTTATCACTTCTAAAATAAAAGTGCAAAAGATGATATGATGTAAAATGAGAAAAATGAAAATAAGAAGTTAACTACACTAATTAAGACTAAAAAAAAAGAAACGAGATTTGGATCACATCCCCGCTATGGGCTAGACAACGTGTAATTTGATTTTGGTTCGAAAATCATTAATCGGGCATAATAAATTGATTATAAACATCACACATGAAGAGACTTAACCCAAAAATACGATATAGAACTTTTAATAAAAAATGATCACAAATGGATTAATTTTGGAATATTTCTTTAAAAATAACATTGCGTGACAAAGAAAATTAAACGCATAATATTTCAACTTTAATACATTAGGCTTTAATTAATCGCATTTTTACCCAAAACAGCTCGACGCCCATTAATGGCAGAGATGTGGCCCCAACCCTTAAACTAGACAACACACATAATTAACACAAGTAAAATAACTAATTAATAAATGAAAACAATAATTAAACTACCAATAACTAATAAATCAAATCAGTTAACTAATTATCCAACAGAAACTAAATACAAAGCAAGTAAATTAACTAATCAAAGCTTGAAACAAATAAATGGAACTTAAATTAAAGGGAATAAGACAATGAATAGTACTTAAATAAATATAATGGGTTGAAACCCTAGAGAGAGAATATCCCAAAGTGAAACCCTTAAAATCTAACCTACAAATGAATTATATCCCCTAAAGTAAAAACCCCAACTTTCTATTTATACTGCAAAGAAAATTACAAAGAAAATGCACCAAAATAACCCAAAAAATGTCATGTTGTGTCTTTATTTGATGGGCCTAATCGACCTTGAAAAGTGCCCGGTCGACCTCACAATGAAAATATGCCCTGGGCCGTTGGAAACCCCTTTTCTCACTCCGATCCAATTTTGACGCATCGTACAGAAACAACAATAACTTCTTCATACAGAATCAAAATGATGCGTGGTATGAACCCACGCGAAGATAATTCAATTCTCTACATGATTAGGTTTTGAAACCCTCAAAATTATGCAGTATGAAATTACTAAAATTTCCTTTATGTAGAAGAAAATGTTAATACTTTTCGAAAACGATCATAACTTCCTCATTCGGGGTCAGAATGACGCACAGTCAGTGGCCACATGAAGCTGATTTGATAATATACATGTTGGTAACTTCATTCCATACAAAATAGTGAGTTTGAAAAGAAAAAATTTCCCTTAAAGTTCCCTTTTGTGATGAAACTTTCCCAAAATGCATCTAGCTTCACACTATGCATCCATAATACCTACAAAAGCTCAAATATACCTCATAAATTAAAAGATAGATCAAAGGTTATTAAATATATGAGCTTATATATAGGAATTAATGGACACGAGAATGCTAGAATGTGTACAAATAAAGGGTACTAAATGCAATATTCACGATTAATCACACCCCCTAACTTACACATTGCCAGTCCCCAACAGCAACGATGAATGAAAATGAGAAAAAGAGGTAGGCCAACCGGAATATATATATATATATATATATATCATCAAAAGCCACTTTATTGAGGAACACGATTTCATTTAGCATATGTAATAAGCCATTAACCCCCTAGGTTACCCTAGTGGACAAGTGTTGTCTCGTGAGGGTTTTCAAGGATGAAATACACGAACATCAAGTTTTCTCTAAGGTAGGCCCAAAAATAATGCGACAAACCAAACAATAATGAAAAGAATTTTAACATATTATTAGCAAAGAGAATGAATTCATACAAAAGTCCTTAGTCATTAACATTATAGAATTAACTTCTAGAATTAAAACCTTAAGTTTGGAGAAAAGGTGAGAACATGAAAAGTATGATTTTGAAAACCTTTTTATAAACCGGATAAGCATTAAAACGTGCATATATGTTAATCCTCATCGGTGAATACACTCAACAAATGAAATCCATATGAAAGGTAGGTAATACACATGATATGCGGGTATAAAGAGTTAATGTAAATGCATACTAGGCCGTACACATGTCACAAATGAAGAACGTTATATAAAAAATGAAAAACATATAATCTCAATGAAAGATACCATCATAAAAGGAGGCGAAATGTATTTTCAAAAATTATCAAAACTATTAATACTTTCGAATAAAATTCACCCTATGATCACATAGGACTTTTATAGCATTGTAATTTAGGCTTGGGGTTAGGGTTGTGAAATGAAAGGAATATGTATGGATGCAAATGTGTTTGGGTATGGAAAACTTGGGATAATGAAAAAATGTGGGCAACTTCAAAATTGGAAATGATTTCCATAATAAGCATTAGATATGAAATCGGAGAGCGATAAGGATTATTAAATATTATATACATCATATACAAACTCTATTTCTTTTATTCTCTTACTCTCACATGCTTAATTGCAACCACATATCAATAACATCATTCAATCTCGAGTACCATTCCAAACAAAGGTATGGAAAGTAATATGTATGGTATATAACTCTAATGTGGAGTTGGTTATGGAATTTTGGGTTATGAAATGAAAGGCTATATTAAGGCTCAAAGGGATTGATGAGGGGATACATATAAGGTGAGTGATGTAACAAAAAGGGCCTATGATCCTTTTCTAAAATTTATGCAATTCTCGAGTCAAACAACTTTAAAAATCATGCTCAAGTAACACATTTCAAAATATGAACTCAAATAATGAATGATCAAATGAAAGAATAGTAACATTACTAACGACTTTAACATTTTCAAGGAGGAAAGAGTAATGTATAACACTCACAAACGAAGAAAATCCCAAAGCTCACTAGGTGTAGGTATGCAAAAAGCAACAAAATATTACCGAGTTATAAAGTCCTTAAACCAAATCAATAAAACAAGAAAAATGCATGTGCTCATGGGATTAAAGTTTAATTCATGAAGTTGTTAATATTATCAACGATTTGAGGACTAAAGTCTAATGAACTTCTAATATCGAGAACATGCATCGTTGAATTGTCTGGTGGATTGGGCATTTATTAAAATTTATCATCGGAAACAAGGGCAAACGCTCAATAAAAGAGAAAAAAGAATGAAAATATTTTTGAAATTTTTTATTTTTTTACAACAAAGCATGCTTAGTAAATAACACGTGATCAAATCAATGGAACTAACAATGAATGGATAAAATATCCCACACCGCCTAACTTAAATATTGCATTGTCCGCAATGGAAATCAAGAACACAGTATAAAGAGAGGAAAAGAAAGATATTACCGAAAGTGGAGCGATCCCCGATAAGTACGAGTCCATTGAATCTACAAAACATGTTAGAACCAAGCATAAAAAAGGAATAACAAAAACTTTAACTAATTACACTAAACTAAAATAAAAAGATAGAAAAAAGAAAGAAAGAAAAACTAACTATTTACAACCTACAATTTTATCTTCTAACTAACTATACACTAGAAGTTGAATTTTTTGAGGTTCCACTGAAAATATGATTTATCTTTGAGGGATAATTGGTGTACCCTAAAAAAAATGCATGCCTCCCGAAAAATAAGAATTCCGTTTGAACAATGGAAGGCATGTGTAAGGCGTAAGAAATGAAACATCACTAATTAAATTTTTTAGGCGAGTAATGGGGGATTTGGATACTATTGGTGACAAGACCACATTGATCTCGAGAGAATTAAAATCGTGTCCCCCAAGTTTTTCAATTGGAAAGGGAGGTGGGGAAAGTGAAATTGAATAGCCCATGAGATGAAGCATCTCAAAATAACACTCTCGTTTAATAATCAGGTCAAAGTCCTCAGGACTCTCAACCGATTCTTGTGATAAATTTAATGGTTCGATAATAGCGGGGAACCAATGAAATGAAGGACTTTCAACCGCGAGAGAATTTAAAATATTAATAAGAGGTTCAAATTAGAAAGTGCTTGGATCACTCTCAATAGAGATTCGTGAAGAAGAAATAATATCAGTTAGTTGGCCATTTATTTCTAAAGACCAAGCTTTAAGACTCTCAGATTGGTAATTCAATTCCTTGAAAGATAACTCATGATCAAACCAACAGGAAGACATAACATCTTCTTGGGAGGTTTTCTCATAGCTAGAGGATTCCCTACTTCCCAAAGTTTCTTCCCAAGGCGATGATGGATTACTTATAAATTCTTAAATTTCACGCACAATTTGTTCATTTTTAAGAATTTATAGGCATTCTCGGATAGTCTTGGGAGTGTAACTTGGAAAACTATTCTCATAAAAATTAAGGTTATCTAAAGAGTGATAGCGAGACATTTCAAATTAGGCAATTCAAAAACGCGACAAGCATAAAAATTTGAAGGTTCTCGAAACAATTTAGTAAAAGTAAAAAACAAAGGAAAAACAAAGAATACAAACATAAAGAAAGTAATACTATGAAATAATAAAAGAATTCTAATCTATAGAAAATTCTCCCCCGCAACGGTTCCCATTTTGATGCGACGAAAATCGAGCGTTCGTGTAGATATGCTTATCGCTGTTATCGTCTTCCGACTATAATGCAAAAAAACTAATCTTTAACTACACTCATATAGAGTATAGCGGCGAGTCCGGATATCAAAAATCCATAGGGAATGTTTGATAGACTTGACTTGATTTATCACTTCAATAATAAAAGTGTAAAAGATGATATGGTGTAAAAGGAGAAAAATGAAAATAAGAAGTTAACTACACTAATTAAGACTAAACAAACAATACGAAATGGGATTAGGATCACACCCCTGCCATGGACTAAACAACATGTAATTAGGATTTTGGTTAAAAATAATTAACCAAGAATAATCAATTAATTATAAACATTACACATGAAGAGACTTAACTCAAAAATGCGAGATAGATCTTTTAATCGAAAATGGTCACATATGAATTAATTTTGGAATATCGCTTTAAATACTAATGTTTCCTGAAAAAAAAAGTTAAACGTATAATATTCCAACTTTAATACACGAGGTTTTAATTAATTGCATTTTTAACAAAAACCTAACTTTCGGAGCTCGACGCCCACGAATGACAGATAAATGACCCCAATCCTTAAACTAGCCAACTCACAAAATTAAAATAAGTAAAACAACGAATTCATAAATGAAAACAAGAATTAAACTGCCAAAAACTAATAAAGCATAGCAATTAACTAATTATCCAACAAAAACTAAATACAAAACAAGTAAATTAACTAATAAAAGCTTGAAACAAAGAAATGGAACTTAAAATAAAGGGAATAAGACAATGAATAGTACTTACATAAACAAAATGGGTTGAAACCCTAGAAAGAGAATCTCCCAAAGAGAAATCCTTAAAATTTAACCTATGATTGAATTGTATCCCTAAATTAAAATCCATAACTTTCTATTTATACCCCCAAGAAAAATACAAAGAAAATACACCAAAATAACCCCAAAAAGGTGAAATTGTGTCATTATCTGATGGGACCGGTCAACATTGAAATGGCCTGGTCAACCTCACCCTGAAAATATGCCTTGGGCTGTTGGCAAACCTCTTTCTCACTCCAATCCAATTTTGACGTGTCACACGAAAATTACTATAACTTCTTCACACATAATCAAAATGATGCGTGGTTGGAGCACACGTGAAGATAATTCAATTATCTAATTATGCAGTATGAAATTACCTAATGAAAAAGCGTGCGAGACTGTGTGATAATTGATTAAATGCACAAGTATCTAATTTGGATCACTTATTTAATTAGAGTTTATTAATTCAGCCCCTAAATATGGATCTATGGTGCGTGTGACAAACCATTAACAAATACCGCATGCGACACAACAAATATGCTGAGACACATATTTCAGGGAATAAAACCTTTGGGGGAAAACCTTTATTTCACTATGAATCTATAAATCACAACTTACAATTACATAGATAAATCTTCAATGGATCAACGCGCATCCAATCCACAAAGACTCGCAGTCTTGAACTCAGTAAGAGAATACCCGCAGCACCCTCCAAGGACTCGCAGTCCTATCTTCAACAAAGAATCTTCACGCAACAAGATCCTTAATGACACGCAGCTATACGGTGTAGAGACGCACTCCACAAAAGATGAACAAAGGCAAATATGTGTTCTTGAACACCAAAACAATTCACTAAAGCAAGATGGGAGTTTTGTGAATTGTAAATCAAAAAGGGATTAAAACCCTAAAAGAAGAATCCTAAAGATTAATGCTTTGGCAGTGTTTCTGTTCTGGAAAACGTATGGACTTCTTAATGAAAACGTTACCATTTAATGAGTATTTATACAAAAAATGCACCGCCTCAAAATTCGAGCTCGTTCGAACAAGAAGCATATGTCGCTCGAATGAAGTAGGCATGTCATTCAAACGACATCGCGCGACTTCCAATCTCGTTCGAACGAGATGCTTATCTCGCGCGAACGACCTGGGCATCAAAATCGAGGTCCGCTTCAAAACTTATAAAAATACTCTTTCTCAATATTTGACGAAAAAGTCTGCTCCAACACTTGAAAATATTTTGTAAAAATCTCCCAAAAACTCTAAGCGAAAAGTAAAGGTATTTAAAACATAACCTTACCAAAGTAAACTTCGCGGAGTCTTGAATGATGAAGAACTTGAGTAATTCGGATCCGTCTTTGATGTAGATGTCTCTTGAATGTTCTTTGACGGTGTAGCGGTATATGACATAATAAATTGATAACGGACCTATGAAAATATGTCCTTACAAATCTCCCACTATGTCTATGCCGGTACATACATAAAAAATCCGAATTATCAAAAATCGAAATGCCTATACAAATCTACCCTCCCATGAATAAATTTGCAAGACCTCAAATTGTTCTTCAAAAAGTCTTCATCAAATCTCAAAGCTTTTCTCATCAGGGTGTGCAACATCATAATCTTCAATTTTGTATCTACACACATGAGATAAAGTAAAAACCTTCGTGATGCATCGAGTTTGAAATGATATAAGAATAAAACATTAATAATCAAATCTCCCCTATAATGCAAAAACTCCCCCATAACATGATAATTCTTTCTCCCCCTTTTTATGATGTCCCCAAATAGACAGATAAGAAGAAACAATCAAAACATGGAGTGTCACGATAAAATGCATAGAAAACAAAGATCAAGCTACGCGCATGCAAAGGGATATCTCACAAATTTCACAAACTATTTTTGGATTTTTTATTTTTTCATACTAAAATAATATACCACTTTGAAAAATATGATACAACAAACACACCATGGATTTAAACTCATACAACCAAGACATGGAAACGAAGGGAATGGGTGTGAACACATTTGATAGGTAAATTAACTCAATCAATCATATGTGCACGATGAATACGTGTACCCCTAACGAATGAAAATCAAAAGAATCTTTAGGTGTAAAAATTTGTTCAATTTAGATGACATCGTCTTATGCAAATCAATAAATCAAAGTCAAGTGATTTCCACACCAATAACGTCCAAAACTATTTAGCGCATTTTCAAGACTTTTAAGGACGTGCAAACCCGTTATAAATCTCCAACCAAACTCCCTCATATATATTTTCTTTTAGAGGAGAATAAAATAAATTCTCAAACTTTGGAGAATTGGTGCAAAAACCTAAATGGCCCATAATTTGGCATGAATTTATTTTTATTGCCTTTAAATTTTTTCGGGCTCTTTTAAACCTCTTTGGACCCTGGATAATAAAGATCCTACATTTTTTATGTCCAATTTAACGGTGGCTTAGTATTAGCAAAGGCAAAATGAACCTTTCGCAGCCCTTCCCCATTTTTTAAACAAAGCACACAAACTCACAAAACGGTTCTTAAATGCACAGTTTCCTTATCAAAATTTATCGCGCTTGGCTCGTTTTAAGGACAGGATTGAAGTGAAAACACCCAACCAACATGTGATAAGATAAGCAAAATAATCAAACAAATTTGTGCATGTGTGCAATCAAGGAAACATGAGTCAAACATGTAGGAAGTAAACACTTAATTACATCTTAATGACTCCAAACATTATAAAGCACAAGGATGAATTGACCTATTATCTCAAAACACTATCAAATAGTCACAGGAAAATAATGGAATGATGTTGTGACTCGGTCATCCTAAGTCTTCATACATAAACGGTGCAAACAAAATACAAATATCTTTTTGGATTTTTCTAAAAAAATTTATCAAAATATTTTTTTTTGTATTTTTCAAAATTTTTCAAAAGAAAAAATTTATACAAAAATGATACATACTAGCAATAGGCAAATAATGTCATCATGAAAATCACCCTATGCTAGTAAACAAGTCAAACCTCAATTAGGTGCGGAGGGGTTTTCCAAAGGTGGTGACAACTTATGAAAAACCTCCATCAGTTCTTGTAAAGTTTTGACTAAAAACTTAACTTGCTCACCTAAATGCGCAAATTCTCTCATATAGTCTCCGGGATGATGTAAAGAGTCATGTGTGGGTGCATGTGCATCAGAAACACGTGTAGAAGCAAAACGTGACACATACCCCAACTTAAAGCATAATTCCCTAAGGTGTCCTCTCCTTTTGCAATGTGACCAAACATAAATAGGCCTCGGAACACCTCTCTCCAAAACTCTAGGACGCACTTTCCTAATAGGAATGGGACGCCTAGGTGGGTTAGGGTGAGACTCATGTGAATCTATCACTAAAGTGGGAACCGGCTCGGGTTCTAATTGGGAAATAGAAGCACCGTCATGACTTATTGCTAACTTCTCACCTTTACCCTTAAGAACCACCTTTTCAACCTTCTTAGGTGCGTTCTCAAAAATGACTTTGACCTCCCTGGCACGTTCGAGATCACTCTCGAGTTGGGATACACATGTCGTCAGACTAGACAACGTGTCGGTCAAATTACACTTCTCCTTTCTCAAAACCTCCTTCTCTCTCTCCAAATCTTAAACCCGACGGCCTAAATCACGATTATAGTTCTTTGTTTTCAAGGTCTCGGTGTACAAATCTCTAAAAGCTTTTTGGAGATCACTTTCATCTCCACTTTCTTCCTCCCTCTCATCCTCATTAGAAGAACACAAATCACTATCATCGCTCTCGTTTGCACTCTCGTGAGACAAAGTGGGTGTGCTCACACGACTAGAAAAAGCGACAACCATCCAATGAGCTAAACCTTTATCGGACTCATCTCCCTCATCACCCTCACTATCACTAAGTGTGGCAGGCATGGATACTTTCTTCCCTTTCTTTCTAAGCCATGTTGGACACTCAAACTACTTATGTCCCTTACCCCCACATTCAAAACAAGTCACGTTCTCAAGATCTTCCTCACACTCCTCATCTGAGTCATTCTCTTTTTCTCTCTCACCGCTTTCTTTGGCCTTTCCTTCCTTCTTATTTTTCTCAAAAAATTTCTTTTTGTTGGAAGAATTATTTTTGTTCATGTTGAGAAATTTTTAAAAAATTTTCGCAAACAAGGCCATATCATTAAAATCAAAGTCTTCCTCAGAATCAGACTCACAAACTTTTTCTTTCTTTTCCTTACAAAGAGTCTTTAAAGCAATGCCATTATCCTTAGCCTTAATGGTTTTGGAAAACATGTCAATCTCATAGGTTTGAAGATCTCCTACAAGTTCTTCCAACTTAAGTGATTTCAAATTTCCCAAAGAGTTCAAAATAGTGACTTTAGGAATAAAGCATTTTGGGAGAGATCTCAAAATCTTTTTAACGACACGCGTGTTATTAATCACCTCACCCAAATTAAAACTGGTGTTAATAATGTCGGACAAACGTGCATAAAAATCATCAAAGCATTCACATTCAGACATGGTTATAGTCTCAAATTGGGTGGCCAAATTTTGTAACTTAGATTCTTTAACCCCGTTCGTACCCTCATGTGTCAATATCAAAACATCCTAAGCCTCTTTAGACGTGGTGCACGTCATAATTCGACGAAACTCGTCAGGAGTGATAGCTCCAGAAATAGCACTCAAACCACGTGAATTATACTTAGACATTTTACGATCATCTTCAGTCCAGGATGACACGGGTTTTAAAGAGGTGATATTATCAACGGTGACCGTGGGAGGAGTCCACCCATTTTCGCAAAGGTACCAAACACGCTCGTCAATGGCTTTTAAACTAGATTTCATGCGAGCTTTCCAATAGGCATAATTAGACCCGTCAAAAATAGGCATCTTATTATAGAAGTGCTCCATAGAAAAAAATGCGATTTTTCACAAAACTGATTTTAAAAAAATCAATATCACACGATTTTGTGAAAAATAGGAATACGCAATAAATTAGCGTAACCTGCTCTGATACTAATTTGAAAAAGCGTGTGAGACTGTGTGATAATTGATTAAATTCGCAAGTATCTAATTTGGCTCACTTATTTAATTAGAGTCTATTAATTCAGTCCCTAAACATGCATCTATGGTGCGTGTGACAAACCATAAATAAATACCGCATGCGACACAACAAATATGCTGAGACACAGATTTCAGAAAAAAAACCTTTCGGGTAAGACCTTTATTTCACTATGAATCTATAAATCACAACTTACAATTACATAGAGAAATCTTCAATGGATCAACGCGCAGCCAATCCACAAAGACTCGCAGTCTTGAACTCAGTAAGAGAATACCCGCAGCACCCTCCAAGGACTCGCAGTCCTATCTTCAACAAAGAATCTTCACGCAGCAAGATCCTTAATGATACGCAACTATGAGGTGTAGAGACGCACTCAACAAAAGATGAATAAAGGCAAAGATGTGTTCTTGAACACCAAAATAATTCACTAAAGCAAGATGGGAGTTTTGTGACTTGTAAATCAAAAAGGGATTAAAACCCTAAAAGAAGAATCCTAAAGATTACTGCTTTGGCAGTGTTTCTGTTCTGGAAAACGTATGGACTTTTTAATGAAAACGTTACCATTTAATGAGTATTTATACAAAAAACGCACCGCCTTGAAATTCGAGCTTGTTCGAGCGAGAAGCATATGTCGCTCGAACGAAGTACGCATGTCGTTCAAACGACATCGCGCGACTTCCAATCTCGTTCGAACGAGATGCTTATCTCGCGCGAACGACTTGGGCGTCAAAATCGAGGTCCGCTTCAAAACTTAGAAAAAATACTCATTCTCAATATTTGACGAAAAAGTCCGCTCTAACACTTAGAAAATATTTTGTAAAAATCTCCCAAAAGCTCTAAGAGAAAAGTAAAGGTATTTAAAACATAACCTTACCAAAGTAAACTTCGCGGAGTCTTGAATGATGAAGAACTTGAGTAATTCGGATCCGTCTTTGATGTAGATGTCTCTTGAATTGTCTTTGACGATGTATCGATATATGACATAATAAATTGATAACGGACTTATGAAAATATGTCCTTACACCTAAATGCCTTTGAAATATAAGAAAATGCTGAAACTTTTCAAAAATGACATAACTTCCTCATTGGGGGTTAGAATGATGCATGGTCAGTGGCCATGCAAAGATAATTTGATAATATACATATTGTTAACTTCATTAAATAGAATATAGTGATTTTAAAAAGACCACATTGCCCTTGAAGTTTTCTTTTACGACGAAACTTTCTCGAAACGCATCTAGCTTGACACTATGCATCCATAATACCTATAAAAGCTCACATATACCTCAATAAAAATATTAAGAGATAGAAAAAGGTTATTCAATATATAAGATTAAATATAGTAATTAATGTACACGAGAATGCTATAATGTGTAAGAATAAAGGGTACCAAATGCAATATTCATGACTAATCAACCACCCAAATATCAGGCTCCTGAGCCCACTTTTGGGCTTCCATGAATAGGATGTTGAACTTATAACAGTCAATGGTCATTTCAGATGGCAATTTCATCCTAAAATCTAGAAGCTTGTTATGTAATGATAGAAATTTCGTATCTTTCCCTCAGACTGGATACAAATGACAATACACGCTCTTGTGAGAGAGGTAGAGCTTGGTCGAAAAATTAATTAATGTGTAGGAGAAAATATGGGCAAAATTTAAGGGGTTTGGGTGAAAATATGGGTATGATGGGTGCTTTACTGGTACAATATGGCTAGATGGATCGAATTTTGGGTCATTCTCTAGGAGGATGGCATTTGTACGGGTTAAAAGTCGATTGTGAGTAGTGTTAGGTTTGGGATTGGCCGGGGGGGGGGGGGGGGTAAGATAATACCCGATCAATTAAATCTTGGATTTCATTCTGGGGATGGAAGCACTGATCAGTGGTATGGTTGGCAATTTGGTGAAAATCACAATGGACGTCGAGCTTGAAATTTTTAGGAAGTGGGTTTGGTAGTGGATGAGGGTCCAAAGGTTTGATGAGATTTTGGCTTAACAAGTATTAGTAGACTTTAGAGAGGGGAGCATGGATCTCTATGTAATATTTTCTGACTGGACTATCACTATTTTTTGGCACCTAAGAGGTAGAGAGCTGAGAGATGTTGTTGATGGTCAAGATTGTATCAGGCTTATCATATTTTCTTAGAGTGAACTATCTGGATACTTTCGTTGGCTCGAGCTCTGCCTTGGTAATAATTTCTTCAATATCCACACCAGCTTCCCAAAGAGCTCGAAAATATGGGTAATACTTTCCTCCCATCGTTGCCAGAACATGGGGTAAGATGTTTTTCGTTACAATACTAACTTGCTCCTCTACGAAAGACGAGTTAGTCATAGTAGCTGCTTTCTCCCTCCACTTTTCTATAAAATTGCTGACAATTTTTTCGGGGTTCTTCTTGAGCAATTATAGATCACGACGTGTAACCTCCAACTCCTCGTTATATTTGTACTGTGACATGAATTCACAAGAAACATCCTCCCAACTATGAATTATGGATTCCTCGAGGGATAAAAAATAGCGTTATCTTTCATAGTATATTAGAACACCTAGGCCATTATTTCCTCGGAGGAACTTAGGAGATTCATGACTCGGTGGTATCTTTGAAGATGAATAATTGGGGGTTGGCTACCCCCAAACTTGTCAATGTTAGGACTCTTGAACTTTTCTGGAAGCTTTTCTTTAGGTTAGGGAGATATATGGGTGTTATCCATGTAGTTCCCGAACATTTTAAACATGGTCAAACTTCTTGGTTAACATCTTAAGGTCCTCCTTGATCTTGTTTAACTCTTTTTCCTTCGTATCGATAAGTACTGACAGGTTAGCCCCTAGCTGGGCAAGATCGGCATAGGGAGTTGAGATGGTGGTGTCCCATTGGAAGGAGGGGCATGTGATACATTCTGGTATTCTTCTAAGACCGAAATAGGCTTAGGTGCGGGTGGACCGATTACACGAGGGAAGAGTACCTTGGGCTCCTCGGGAATATGGACCGAGTTTTGCTACATCTCTTGAACCTCAAACTAGCACAATCATAAAATCAGGTTCTACATTTGGTACTTGGTTTGAGTTATCCATGAAGGGTTGGTGAAGGTAGATTCCAGACTCAGAGGAAGTAGTAGAATAAGTGATGAAGCTTCGAATTGGTTCGACGTAAGACCGAAGCCAAAAGGGAGCCAGGTCAAGGGGTGGGTATGCGATTAACTTCAGAAGGAAAATTATTCGAATTTACTTTTAAAAGAGAAAAGGAAGGATTTTTTTATTGAAAAATATTTAAAATGTTTTTGAAATTTTTTTGGAAAGGGGAGGAGAAAATGTCTTTGGTATTTTTTTGATAAAATGAGGGAAAAATGTTTTTAACATTTATGATAAAAATGGAGAAAAATGTCTTTGTTATTTTTTTTATAAATAGAATAGGAAAGAAAAAAGTGAGGGAAGAATCTCAGCATGATTATTATTATTACGTTTTCACTTGTATTACGTTTTCCTAATTACAAAAATAAATGCTAGACTGGACCCGAGCCTTGGAAAATTAGGTTTGAAAAATATGTAAAACATGGTTTGATTTGTTTCCAAGCTCGTGGATAAGGTCACTTTAAAAAAAAAGACTAAATCACGCAAAAAATTTGGCAGTATGTCAACCCGATATTTTGGCAGAGTTTTGTGTAGTAATCGACAAATAAATATGAGTGCCCTAGGTTTGATGCCTATATGAGCATATGCAGTTGTTGGTTTAGTGGAAAGGTTCTCCCTTTGGCATGACTTAGACGATATACTTATTCTTTTTTAGGTAAATTGGTACATGTTGTCAAGCCATTAGATATACCTAAGTGTACGTGAATTGCCTGACTATATACGTCGTGGGGACAATACGTGTGTGAACAAATTTGATATACTCGACGTACATGAACGAGTTCCCTTCTCTATACCCCTCATCGTGAGTTCGGTCAAGCGGTACGATGTGGGGGGAAACATTCGATATACATCGAAGGTATTAGGCCAATGGAAGGTGAGAGTCATATTTCTTAAGCTAACTGCGCCCTGTCGGACCAATGCCCATCATAAAGTGAACCCCGGTACGGGACAATTTTTGGTCAATATAGAATTGCTCTTGGTGATGTAGTGTGCATAATGCATTATTCCTGATTAGTATATTAGGGAGAGAGTATTTTATTTAGCATGATGAGAACTATACCAATAAGGAAGAATGTAATAGTGTCATAAAAAGTAAATCTAGCATGGAGCATGAAGATTACATTAAGCATGGGTACGTGAGAGTGATGTGTGAATATTTATAAGTGAGTGTATATTAGTGAATCTAAGTAGGGATCAACTACAAATGGTATGTGATAAGTGCAAGTGAGGATGGATATGTGCAAGTGTACATAAGTAAGTGTGATAAGTGGAGGTGTGTGTTAGTAAATCCTAAGCCTGGATATTCAAAATGGTGTGTGAAACATGTGGATATAAGTGACCTTATATACAAGTGTAAGTAGTGAGGTGTACATGGAGAGTATTTACAAGTGTGTGAAGTGAAAAGGGAGTGAGAGGTGATATAAACATGAGGTAGATATATACAAGAAGTAATAGATGAGAAAAGGAAACATACAGGTAGGTTAATACGCACACAAGAGAAAAATTATAACACCCATGCACACAGAGTCTAGCCCTCTTAAATAAGTCATCCCCAACAAAGTCTCCATTGTATCCATCCCTATTTCTCCCCTCGGGGTCAGATCTCGTGCGTACGGTGGAGAGAAAGAGAAGGTTCGCGTCCTTTCTAGGAACGCTTCATCCGTCATCACTGTGGGGTGATGCAAAGAGATAAAGTTGCCTTGCACAAAATCGAAAAAAGAATATTTTACTACCTCGAGAGAACGACATTTAAAGACAAACCGATGCTTGCAAAACCAATTAGTTTAGAGGTATGGGGGCTAAGTTATGGAATAGGAAGATAATTGGAATCCATCCCTCCCTTTTGGTCTCTCATGGGATTATGTTATTATTCTCCTTAATTTCTCTGTGAAGTGTGTGTGTGTGTGTGTGTATAAGTGGAGATAGGAATTGCTCGACTCGCATCATGGGAAAATACGGAGTGAGGTCATCCATAGGAGTGATCCCAAAATAGTAATTAAAAATATGATGTGTGCGCTTATCAAGATATCAATCGTTATGATGAAATGATAATATGTGTTGGATAAGATGAGCATATGAATCACAAGTATAATATGTACAAATAATGTATGGATATAATAGGAAAAAGAGGAAATTAAGAAAATAGGAAAATTGGACTGGAGTCTCGGGTCTTAGCTCGAGACGCCCACGTAGCCTATAAAGGTATTAAATTCCACGTAGTTCACAGAGACACGAGGGTGGATGTTATCCCATAAATTCAAACGGGGATTTTATTATATGTGCATGTGTGTGTGTGTAAGAAAATAGTGTTTTTAGTGTTAAGAAAATGTTGTGAAAAATCCCGTTGGAATTTATATGCGTAACCTTCCTTTTCTTGTTTTTTTTATAAAAAAATATATTATGTGAAATACTACTAATAAAGGATTGAATATTAATATATGTATGATTTAAAATAAAAGCTAAATTAAGAATTTATATAACTAATATGAAAATAAAGAAATTTAAAGAGAGAGAAGAATGTTTGGACCTTCTTTGGAGACTTGAAGATTAATATTTATTGTTAATAAGATTTATTTCAAGTGGGTGAGGAATGTAGAGGGATTTTGCTAAATTGGTTGTGAAAGTGATGGAAATGAAAGGTAGAGAGAGGTTTCAAATAAGGAAACTTCGCTAACTTTAGAAGAATGATACTGAGATCACTGAAGTTGATGCTTCTGAGGACCCTTTTGAGGTGAGGTCATGATCTCCTTATATTGGGTCATGGGACTACCGATCGGAATTGTCCTTATCATGCCTATCGGTAGATAACCCTAGACACATTGCCGATAGGCAGGGAAATGAACCTGTCAATTGGCTGTCTTGTGCAAAATTTCTAAAAAATGGTGGTAAAATGCAATCCGTAAGTCCAAATCGTTCACGGGGCATACCATTTAAAAGGTTATTCAGATACCTTTGAGAATGTTTTGTCATCTCATGGGTCCAGGAGTTGACTTTGGGTAAAATAAGGCTCGAAATATCCCTTCGATCCTTTGGACTAGAGATCTTAGGATGACGATGGATCATTCGTCCAAACCGTAAGTCCGAATGACACACAAGGAAAACCATTGGAAAGGTTATGTGAGTCACCTTGATGTTCCAAATATTTGCTAGGTTTAGAGAGCTAACTTTGATCAAACGGGGCCCAGAAGCGCCTGGTGACCCTTTGGAGTAAAATGGGTCATTTATTCGTACTATAAGGCTGATTCGCATATACGATGGAACTCTGGAGAGGTTTTTCGTTGCCCTTCAAAGATTCATTTAGTATCATTCGATCTGAAGAGCTAACTGTGGTCAAATGGAGACCGAAATTACCTAATGGCCTCCGGATCAGTTTTTAAGGGAAAATGGATCATTTGTCTGAATGGTTATGTCATTTTGCACGTGTGGTGGGCCATTAGAAAGGGAATTCAGTTCCCTTTACAGATTCATTGTGCTTTCTATCTGATGATGAAGTTGATTGGGGTCAAATTGGGGTTCGAGTGTGCCCGGTGGCTTGCAGATCGATTTTTAGTAGGAAATGGTATGTTTGTTCGAACCATTAGGCGTCTTAATGCATGGGGCAAAATCCTTGGAAATGAGATTTATATCCCTTTGAAGATTCATTGAGTTTTCTTTATGTCAATGAAGTTGACTGGAGTCAAATGGGGTCCGAGAGCGCCCGACGGCCTTTCAGATTAGTACTCGGAGTATGACCTAGGGTTTATGGTAAATGGGGAGGTGCTAGGGACCTAAGGAGAGATTTAGGGGGTCTTAAAATGTGGTGTCTAAAAAACAAGGTTTTATGCTCTCCCTGACTAGTTATTTTACTAATAAATCATTAACTTTCTTTAGAAGCTCTTTATATTCTCCCGGATTGATTCAAAAGGCTACTTTGAACAATAAGAGATTAACCTTGGTCACCATATACAATTTCAGCCTCATTTTCATATTCATCACTGGGCATCGGTTCCACATTTTCTTTGACATCCTTTGCCACTAATGAAATGATATTTCAATTTGGACACTCATATGAAATATGCCCAAATCCATGGCATTTAAAACATTGTCGAGAATTTGAATTCAAAGAACCGAACTGAATTTATTTACCCTTTACATCCTTCTTTAAAGGTGGTTTGAAAGAAGAAGGATTTGAAGTCTCGTATGTTAAATCACTTCCCTGGTTAGAACCTCTTTCACGACTCCAAGTTCGAAAACTACTTTCCTCCTTGAGTTCTCTATCCACCTTAATGGCCTATTTAAACACATAAATATAAGTCCAATTAGGTTGCAATTGGACAACATTTAAAATTTCAGTCATCAAACCAATAAGATATTGATCAATTTTTTATTTCTCAAGATTGAATAAATCATATCACATTATTAGATGATCAAATTGTTTTTAGTACTCCTCCAAGACAACTCAATTTGCTAAAAGGTGTGAAATTAAATAAAAGCATCTTGTAAGTAATGAATAGGAAATAATTTCTTATTTAACTCCTTTTTTATCTTCTCCCATGTTATAATTCTTATTTTGCTTTATGGTTACGTTTCCTCTTTAGATGTTCGCACAAATCTGAGGCATGTTTCTTCAACTCAATGACAACTAACTTCACCTTTCTGATCTCTAGAACTTCATGGCAGTCAAAGGTTCCCTCCACAATATTAATACATCGATAACCTTATCATCCTAGATTTTACCTTAATATTCTAGAATTTCAACGTTGATATAAGCACGGTGACCAGGTTGATTTCTTTCACCTATATGATTTAAATGAGCCCCGTCTTTAGATACTCGATCATGGGAAATAAAAAATGGGCTAATCTCATCTTCATCTTTTGATAATTCATTCTTTATAACATAACATGAGTCATCATGTTCTCGAGATTTGTAGCATAGAAAAAACTGTTGGAGTTGTTTCACTCGTCTCCTCATATCATCTATTTTAATTTTATGCTAGTCTCCTTCGTATAATAATGCATGAACATTAAGGTCACGAAAACAATAGCTAGACATCATAATGAAAACTTTGATACCAATCTAACACCAGATAATGAAAGAAAATAGGATAACATAAGTTTAAACTCATGTAACTCACTCACACTGTAAGGAATCCATCGATGGGAGGGATCAACACTAGTCACCAATTGGAATCTACCAAAAGGTAATAAGAAAACACAATAAGATTGTTGATGTAAAAAACTAGATTATCTATAATTAATCAATCACAGATAAAGAAATTAATAAGACAAATGATTTTTAAAGTGGTTTAGCCTGATGAAAATGGCCTACATCCACTGTTTTTGTATTGCTGACTGTTTATTTGGAATCTCGATAATTGGTTTACCAAGAGATCCCAAAGTCCACATCTTATGAGGAAGTTACAATGTATTTATAGCCTTGAGGCAATATATATGAAAGGATAGTTCGCTGTTATCTAGTAGACATATACATATGTACGACAATAATGTGCATTTAATGCATAGCTGTCTTTTGATTCTCTTAATTTGGATGCTCTGCACGCTAAGTAGCTCGGACCGCCTGAGTTGCTTGGTACGCTTAAGTTGCTCAGGGCGGCTGAGTTGCTCGGTGACAGTATGTTGTTCGTCTAAAGTATGTGTATTTTCCACGTAGGTTGACACGTGTCTTCAAGTGATTAGTCCACATCAGCAGACTAAATTTGGTATCAACAGAAGCCCCCAGTGTTTCATATTCGAGGTTGAAGGAGAGTATAGGACATTTTGCTTGAAAACTGATTGGATTACTGATCTTCATGGATTTTAGGAAAATTTTCAATATATGATATTCCTTTTTGAGCGCATAATATCAAGCTTCATAAATATTTTGAATTTTCACGATCACTTCGATATTTGTGCCTTTTTCTTCTTTTAGCCGCCGGAAACGCAAACGTCTTTCCTTGTAATAATTATTTTTCTCTATTCCCGAGGTAAAGTATTTAAGTGCGATAGAAATCCTATCATTTTTCACTTTTCAAATCTGTATCTCTGAACTCTTCATCTTATGACCGGGCGGAAAAAGTGTGTTCGTGTGAGGACACAATCGTTGTGTGTTTCGCCGCCGCGATACAAAAACCTAATATACTAGTACACTTGCGAGGCAAGTAAAGCGGTAAGTCGGGTATCGTAAGAAATCCACAGGGAGTGATTAAATTTTAGATGTTAATTGTTTTAAAACTTCAAGAATAAAAATGGTGTAAAAGAAATAAGAAAAGGTGATGGGTGGTTATGGTGGAAAAACAAAAGAGAAGTTAACGCTAAATTAAAGGAAAGCGAGGATCGGGATCGCATACACGCATTCACGGGCTAAACAACTACTAATTAGAATTCCGGCTCGAAAGCAATTTAATTGAGCATTTACAATTAAGCATAAACATCACGCAATAAGGAATTTAACCCAAAGTTGCGAGATTAAACATTTAACGGAAAATGGTCACACACGGATTAAATTCGGATTATCGCTATAAACACTAACGTTGCATGACAAAGAAAGTTAAACGCATAACAATCCAACTTTAATACACGCGGTTTCAATTAAATGCAATTTTACACGAAACCCTAACTTTCGAGGTCCAAACCCGTAAATGGCGTAACGAAATCCCGACCCTATTTATCTAAGGGCAATACATGAAAATTAACTAAATTAAACTAGGAAAGAAAGAATTAAAGCAAGAAAACCTAATTATGAAAGCTTGTAATTTATCTAGAAAGCAAGGGAATAATGGAAAACAAGCTATATTAATGGAAATGGAAGAGAAAAGTTCAATCTTACAAAACCACAAGGGTTGTCAATCCAAGAGGAAGAGAAAATGAGCTCTTCAAACCAAAACCCTAACTATTCTAACCTAAAAATCATTCCTAAACTGATATATGGTCTTATTACAACAAAATTGGCTTATATAGTAAGTTGGAATAAAAAATAAAGAAGAAAGAAAAGAAGGCAAAATATCTGCAGAAAACAGAGCATCGATCGATCGACCTAGGCAAAATTTTGACAAATCAGAATGGTCGATCGATCGACCATAAGCGTCGATCGATCAATCAAGCAGGGCAGAATGCAGCAGCCCACTGCATTTCTCTTTTCCTCTTCTCCTTCTCCTCTTTTGCTTCCCTATTTTTCCTCCGCTGAAATCGCCGTAACTTCTTCGTTATGAATCAGAATCGCGCACCGTTCACGGCCACGCGAAGCTAGCGAGGAGGGCTACAACTTCCGTGAGATGTAGGGCCAGGTACCCAAGCTATAAAAAGACTAAAATGTCCTTGCGCATGCGATTGTGTACGTAACTTCACCGGAATGCATCCGAACTTCATACTAAGCATCCAAATACCTACAAAAGCTCAATTAACCCCTGCAAAACATGTTAGCATAGAAATCCTAGGTTGTCTGGTTAAATAGCATAAGTATAGGGATTAAGATACCCAAGGGGGCTAATAAGGCGTAGGTTAACTGGTGAAATACGCAATATTTGCGTCGTATCACACCCCCTAACCTACACATTGCTAGTCCCTAGCAAAGAAATAAGAAACTACAAGAACTACAAACAGACCAAAAGTAGGATACAAGTACAAAATGGGATGAAAAAGAAATAAAAAGATAAGGCCACTTTCGCGGGCGAACGATTGCATTTAGCAGATGCAATAAGCCATTAAACCCCTAGGTTACCCTAGTGGACGAGTGTCGTCTCGTGAGGGTTTTCAGGGATGAAACCCACAAACATCATATGGTTTACTCAAAATATGCCCAACCCAACATACGACAAACTCAACAATAACGAAAAAGATTTCAAACATGTTATTAGCATATTGAACGAATTCAAGCTAAAGTCCGTTGTTATTAACAAGTTGAATGCACCTCATAAATTGAAACTTTAAAAGTGGGAGGGGGGGAGAGCACATGCATAGTGTGATTTGGCAAAAAACTTATATAAATCGGATACTAATCAAAGAAAGCATACATTCAATCCTTACGAGCATTACGCTCAACAAATGAAATCACTCGGAATGAGAGGTAATACACGGGACATGCGGGCATAAAGAGTAAATGTAAATGGAAACTAGGCCGCACACATGTCACAAATGAGGAACGCTATATAGGAAATTAAAAACTGTAATCTCAATGAAAGGATACCGCACACTAAAAGAGGCGAAATGCATTTTCACAGATTATCAAAACTATTTAAACTTTTGAATTACATCAACCTAAGATCACATAGGACTTGTAATAGGGTTGTAATGTAGGATTGGGGTTAAGGTACGAAATGAAAGGTATATGTACGGATTCAAAGTGTTCGGAGATGAAAACTTGGAATAATGGGAAAATTCGGGCAATATCAAAAATGGAAAGTAACTTCCAAACAAGCATTAGATATAACAACTGGAGAGTAATCAAAGCTTATTGAACACTATACACAACATATACAACTTTCTCTTTATTTTCTTTTCTTCTTTTTCTCACTTTTTCTTTTTCTTGTTTTCTTTTGCTTTTTGCTTTCTCTTTTTCTTCACTTTTTTTTTTCACATCACTTTTCTTTACTTTTCAAACTCTCATATGCTTAAAATTGCAACTGCAATACAACAACAACATTCAATCCCAAGTAACATTCCAAACAAAGGTATGTAAGGTGTATGTATGGCTTAAAACTTAAATTTGGAGTTGGTTATGGGATTTTGGGTAATGAAACGAAAGGCTAGTATTTAGGCTCAAAGGGGTTGACTAGGGAAACATATATGGTGAGGTCAAGGATAATATGGGTGATATAACAAAGATTGCCTATGATCATTTCACAAAGTTTACGCAATTCTCAAGCCAAAACAATATATGAAAATCATGCTCAAGTAAAACATTTCGAGTATGAACTCAATTAATGAACGGTCAAATGAAAGAATAGAGAGACTACCGAGGAATTCAACGTTTTCATAGAGAAAAGAATAGTGTATAACACTCACAAATGACGAAAGGTACAAAGCTTACTCGGTGTAAGTATATACAATGCAACAAAAGATTCCCGAGTTATAAAAATCTTAAACCAAATCAATATGACAAGGAAAGTGCATATGCTCATGGGATAAAGTTTAATTCATGAAGTTATTCACAATATCAATGATTTGAGGACTAAATTCTAATAACTTCTAAAATCGAGAACATGCATCATTGAGTTGTCTATTGGATTGGGCAATTATTGAAATTTATCATCGAAAACAAGGAAAAATGCCCAACAAAGGAGAAAAAAGAAAGAAAATATTTTTGAAAATTTTTAAATTTTTAACAAAAAGGCATACTTAGTAACTAACAAGTAAGCAAATCCATGGACAAAACAAAGAAATGGATAGAATATCCTACACCCCCTAACTTAAATGTCGTATTGTCCTCAATGCGCATTAAGAACACAACACAAAGAGAGGAAAAGAACGATATTACCCAAAATTGGAGACATCTCCATAAGCACAAGTCCAATGAAATCTACAAAACAAGTTAGTACCGAGCATAGCAAAAACAAATAACAAAAAGTTTACTAATTACACTATACTAAATTAAAAGGAAAGAAAAATTAGAAATAAAGAAAATTAAAAAGCTAATTATTTACGACCTACTGTTTAGGCTTCACACTAACTATACACTAGAAGTCTAAATAGTTGAGGGTCCACCATAAGAACGATTTGACTTTGGAGGATAACCGGTGTACCCTCACATACAAGAATGCCTTCCGGAAGATATGAATTCCGTTTGAACAACGGAAAGCGTGTGGGTGGTGAAAAAAGTGAACCATCGCCAATTTGAAATTTTGGGCGGACGATGGGGGATTTGGATAATAAGGGGGAAAGGTACACTTGAGGTCCAAGAAAAATCGACTCATCTCCCAAAGATTTTTCAAATGGAATGGGAGATGGTGCACACATCGGGATAACATCCATCAAAAACAAGTCCGGCAAGGAGTCCTCATCGACAAAAAGTGTAGAAGATTTAAAAGTTTCTACCGACTCATAGGAATCAACCGGTAATTCTAATGGTTCAATGACGGAAAACTTTTATGGTAATGAAATAAATTCAATCTCCGTCAACATATCGTCGGAAGGAGATTGAATTTCGAGGGAGAGAGATTCAGATTCGATGAGAAATTCTTCGAAAAATTTAGGTGAAACACAAGTTTCCACCGCCTCGTTGTTTTGTGCATAAGAATTCATCTCATTGCAAATTGCTCCAAGTCTCATTCCAGCACCATTTAGGCTTTCCAAACCTTGGGAGTAAAGAAGAAAAGTTTCTTCCAAAGTAGTCTTCCTCGGCTCAAGAGCTTCGGACTCCTCATTTGGTAAAATCTCATCTTCTAAATCATCGGAATAAAAATCATCATTGGTTTCAAAATATGAATCCAACTCAAGCTCCCAATACCGATTTTCATTTCGATAAATGTTTTCAAGTCTTTCATTTTCAAGAAAATCTTGAAAATGGAAAACTTGAAAACTATCCCCAAAAGTATGAATCATTAGAATAATCGTAATAACTATAATAGTAGGACATGACTACCTCGTTGTTTGTAGATGGAGAATCCGAGCAAGAAAGTGAGCAACCACGAATCAAAGTTTCTTAGCGCTCAAATATGCTATCCTGCAAAAAAGGTTAAAACAAAGAATACAAATACAAAAGGAAAAATACTACGAAATAATAAAACAATTACTATCTAAAACACACTCCTCGTCAACGGCGCCATTTTGTGACTGGGCGGAAAAAGTGTGTTCCTGTGAGGACACAATCGTTGTGTGTTTCGCCGCTGCGATACAAAAACCTAATATACTACTACACTTGCGAGGCAAGTAAAGCGGTAAGTCAGGTATCGTAAGAAATCCACAGGGAGTGATTAAATTTTAGATGTTAATTGTTTTAAAACTTCAAGAATAAAAATGGTGTAAAAGAAATAAGAAAAGGTGATGGGTGGTTATGGTGGAAAAACAAAAGAGAAGTTAACGCTAAATTAAAGGAAAGCGAGGATCGGGATCGCATACACGCATTCACGGGATAAACAACTACTAATTAGAATTCTGTCTCGAAAGCAATTTAATCGAGCATTTACAATTATGCATAAACATCACGCAATAAGGAATTTAACCCAAAGTTGCGAGATTAAACATTTAACGGAAAATGGTCACACGCGGATTAAATTCGGATTATCGCTATAAAAACTAACGTTGTGTGACAAAGAAAGTTAAACGCATAACAATCCAACTTTAATACACGCGGTTTCAATTAAATGCAATTTTACACGAAACCCTAACTTTCGAGGTCCAAACCCGTAAATGGCGTAACGAAATCCCGACCCTATTTATCTAAGGGCAATACATGAAAATTAACTAAATTAAACTAGGAAAGCAAGAATTAAAGCAAGAAAACCTAATTATGAAAGCATGTAATTTATCTAGAAAGCAAGGAAATAATGGAAAACAAGCTATATTAATGGAAATGGAAGAGAAAGTTCAATCCTACAAAACCACAAGGGTTGTCAATCCAAGAGAAAGAGAAAATGAGCTCTCCAAACCAAAACCCTAAATATTCTAACCTAAAAATCGTTCCTAAACGGATATATGGTCTTATTACAACAAAATTGACTTATATAGTAAGTTGGAATAAAAAATAAAGAAGAAAGAAAAGAAGGCAAAATATCTGCAGAAAACAGAGCATCGATCGATCGACCCCTTTGCTCGATCGATCGACCTAGGCAAAATTTCGACAAATCAGAAAGGTCGATCGATCAAGCAGGGCAGAATGCAGCAGCCCACTGCATTCCTCTTTTCCTCTTTTGCTTCCTTGTTTTTTCTCCGCTGAAATCATCGTAACTTCTTCGTTATGAATCGGAATCGCGCACCGTCCGCGGCCACGCGAAGCTAGCGATGAGGGCTACAACTTTCGTGAGATGTTGGTCTAGGTACCCAAGCTATGAAAAGACTAAAATGCCCTTGCGCATGCGATTGTGTACGGAACTTCACCGAAATGCATCCGAACTTTATACTAAACATCCAAATACCTACAAAAGCTCAATTAACACCTGTAAAACATGTTAACATAGAAATCCGAGGTTGTCTGGTTAACGATCATAAGTATAGGGATTAAGATACCCAAGGGGGCTAATAAGGCGTAGGTTAACGGGTGAAATACGCAATATTTATGTCGTATCATCTTATCTCTATCTTGTGCCTTCGTTCTTTCCATCGTTCATTGACAACTGATCTCTATTTCCTCTGTAAGATTTTCTTCCTTTTTCTTTATTTTCTTTATTCACCATGGTTTATCTTGTTGAATCGTTAAACAAATTTCGGTCTGAGTTTTCAATCCCTTCGTGGGTTATCTTGGAAGAAATTTCTTATCCTTGTGATTTACTTTCTTTGGCGGAGGGATAGTGGTTCCCAAGTCTTTTTGTAGCTGAGTGTGGCTTTTTTTCCCTCCAAATCCCCCGTGTTTGGAGTTTTGTTAATATTTCGATATTGTACCTGCAAGAGTAACTCCAAATCCATGGAGGGTAGTTAATGGCGTACATAGGTTGAATCAACTTCATGGAACTTGTTTGGGAATTTCAAAAATTATGTATTGTTATAGATGGGTCACTAGGGACAATACTTTCTATTTAAAAACAAGGTTTTTGAATAGAGCGTTAGTTATCAATCTTCCCGATGCCAATAAGGATTATTTTGATCTGGGGTTGTGATGAAAAATTGGCAACACCCTCCATTAAGTGGAGATGGCGTGTACCAAGGTCCCAGGCGTCCGCTTTATGGCAATGGGATAAGTTGTTTTTATTTTTAAAATCTTATTTTCTTTGTATTCGATGAAATGCACCACTGACATTTCATTTTTTTGTTACAGTTGATAGTAAAAGAAAACCTCCAAAAGAAATCGAGATTAATATAAAGAATTTAAAACTTATGAGGGGCTTGCATCAATCTGTTGCTGGGGAGCACATTAGATATGCTTCTTATTTGCTGTAATACAGAAGCTACACCTCGTCTTTCATTACTCGTCCTCGTCCTATGGTAGTTGATCTTGATCGGGTACCAACTTCTGAGACCAGTGTGGAAGGTTCTTCTTCTGACTTGAGTATTCCTATTACTGACCTGATGAAGAAGAGGAATGCTCCTGCCTTTTTTGATAAGTCTTCCTTTGCCACCGATGAGTCAAAGAAGAATAAACAAGATATCCCAGATGAAGGGACAAAGAATACAGATGTACCCCCATCTATTGTTTCCAGGGAAGCTAGTAAGAAGCCCCCTGTGCCTCCAAGTAAGACTGTTGTCATCTCACCTTCGAGTGAGACTGTTGTCATTCCACCAACAGAGATAACTTATTTAATTGAAAATGCTTCGGCTCCTCTGAGGAGATTAGAAAGAAGTTCTTCTGAGAGACCTATTGAACCTATCTCTCAACCTTCGAATGTTGAAGGTAGTACTCCAGCTCTTGTTCTTTCGATCTTTATTGTGGGATTGATAAGATCCTGGACTGTTCCAGAATTCCAAGGTGTTGAGGAAACCTTTTCTCATGAGAGACTTACTACATTAGCTGCTCAACACATTACTTCAGTAAGTATCTTTAGTCCGAGTCCTTTATTTCTAGTACTATGTTCATATATTGACTTAAAATTATTCCTTTTTTTGCTTGTGACTTGCTTCAATAGTATTTTGAAGAAGGACGAAGCCATCATGGCATTCAGCTCCTCGGGTGGAGTAGAAGAAGCTTTTGCTGGACTAACCCAGTCTTTGAGGGAATCTCGTCAGAAGTACAAGGAAGACAAAGATGTATGGGAGAAGCAATTCAAGTTTGTTGAAGCAAACCGAGACCAAGCTGTGACTGCCTCCAAAGAGCTGGAGAAGAAATTGAAGGAGGTTGAACAACATAATAGCGAGCTTGAAGTCAAGCTTAAGTCTGCTGAAGAAAATGTCATCAAGCTCCAAGATGCTGAGCGATATAAGATAGAGTTAGAAGAAAAATTAAAGTCTACCGAGGAGCTCCTTAGAGAAAGGACCTCCTCAAAAAAACCTAAAAGGAAAGTTGTTGTTAAAAGATCCTTTAGTGCTGGTTGGGACAAGGATTGAAACAAGGTCCTGGCTGTCATGTCTTCTCAAATGGAGTATGCCAGTGTCAAATATTTTAAGGATGGATGTGTAGAAGCCTTGAAGGAGTTGAAGGTTACTGAGAATTCTGAGTTATCCCAACAGCATACTCATGGCCCTCCTCCCTCTCCTGGAGAAGAAGAAGATGAAGCATCTTCAGATGAGTCTTCCATGACGACAGGAGAGCAGGTCCCTATTATTGGTGTTGCACAACCCTTAGAGAAAGTCCAACAAGCTAGAACATCTACCGAGCAGCTGCCCTTGCCCTCCGAGCAACCAACCCCTTCACCCAAACCATTTGAAGAAGTTGTAGGAAACAAGGAGAAGGTGTAAAGTTGTTTGGGTCTTTTATTTTGCTATTTTCGTGAATGTAACCTTGAACTATGTTTTCTTTTATTATGATGAATGAAATTTGAACTTCTGTTGTTCGTCTGGAATTTCTCTCTTACTTGCTCTGTTCGCACCATTGTTGATTTTTTTTATTCTTCTCTTTGCTAGTTTATGGCCAGGATGGAGCTCTTATCAGCTCATGATACAGAGTTGATGAGGAAATGCAATGACTATTTCAAAGCTGGTCATGTAGACCTTAATGAGGCCCAGATAACTGACATCCTCGGATCAGGTGTTTCTGACCGAGTAGTTGAAGCTTATCAATACTTGAAGTGCTTAATTTATCGTGTTGTAGCCAATAATGTGGCCTACTACGAGATGATTAAAGATCTTCAAGGAATGATCGAGGAGCTTCAACAGCAATATAAAGAATCTACTACACTTCTGCATCAAGGATATGAGAAAAAATACCGATAATTGAGTGCTGACAAGAGATATGACAAGTTCATTTATGCTCATGAGAAAAAAGGAGAGTGTACTAAAGCTTGAAATTGAAGAGCATAGACATATCGCCAAGCTGCTGGAGCAGGAGAACATTGCTTTGTAAGAGGAAATAAAATAATTTAAATCTGCTGCTTCTTTTTTGGGAGCCTTGGTCCCCATAAATGATGATGGTTTTTCATTTTTAGAAGTAAAAAATGCTAACCTAAGGGATGAGTTAGAAACTTTGAAACGAGCAGGATCTTCCACACCTGCTTGTGGTATAACAAGATCTTCTTCTCGTGGACGAGCAAGGGCTGGTCAGGTTACCATTGAAGAAACGAGGACTCAGTCGACTTTAGAGAATCAAGCCATTTAGTTGGTGGTGAATAACTAAGCCTTGGCAGAGATGTCTAAGAAGATTCTGAATTTCACTGACTAACTCTCCACACAGAGTTCTTCTTTAGAAAGTAAAGAAATTTTGGTGAAGAAGCTCCACGAGCAACTTGAGAGATTGACTTATCAATTTCACAAGTAACCCAGGGAATTCTGGATGGCTGGGTATAATGAAGCTCTGTATCACCTTGATGCTCGTTTGTAGCAGTCGAACAACGAAGGATACAAGCACGGGTGGTTGAATACCTTATTTGTCTTGAAGGTAGAGCAAGGTCATTTCTTGTGGGATTATTATGATCCTGGAGTTCTTGATTTGCCTATGCCTCCCTTCAAGCTTGATCTTAATTGGATTCCAGCCCGTTCTATTCCTCTAATTTTGATCTTCAAGTATCTCGGTGATTACAGCCTTCATTCAAATTTTGAGATATCTCGTCCTGAACACTTGATAGATCGACCATCCATAATGAATGTCAGAATGATGCAACATCTAAACATTATAAATTCCCCTTATACCTTAGATGATTCTCGAGCTAGGGTGGAACCTGTTTCAAAAGCAGAGGAAATAAACCCATGTAATAGGATATGTTTATGTAATGAACCAAACTTCATATTATCTGTAATCTACTTGATTTTAATGAAGAAATTTTTAGTCTTTGATAATTTTATTTTTCTTCGAAATAATTTGTAGAATGTCCTTGTTTGTTCGTTGATATATATATATATATATATATATATATATATATATACCATACCCATCCCATTTGTTATTTGATTATAGTGACTTGTCACTCTTTAGGCCTAAGCAATGGAATGATTTTCATCCCATGTTCCTACTTAGTTGTAGTAATCTCGTATAGATTACTTGGTTGCCTAGACAGTGGACGCCCCGGGAGGTAGTCCAGCTTCTTGCCTAGTTTAGTACCAACCAACCAGAGTTGGTGGTTATTGATTTACTGACCAATAGGAGTTGGTGGTAATGAGATGCCGACCAACCGGAGTTGGTGGTATTAAATTACCGACCAATCGGAGTTGGTGGTAATGAGATGCCAAACAATCCTAGTTGGTGGTATTGATTTACCGACCCATCGGAGTTGGTGGTAATGAGATGCCGACCAACCGGAGTTGGTGGTATTGATTTACTGACCAATCAGAGTTAGTGGTAATGAGATGCCGACCGACCGGAGTTGGTGGTATGCCAACCAATTGGAGTTGGTGGTAATGAGATGCCGACCAACCAGAGTTGGTGGTATTGATTTACCGACTAACTGGAGTTGGTGGTAATGAGATGCTGACCAACCGGAGTTGGTGGTATTGAGTTACCGAACAACCGGTGTTGGTGGTTATGAGTTGCTGAACCGACCAACCGGAGTTGGTGGTATGGATTTACCGACTAACTGGAGTTGGTGGTAATAAGATGCTGACCAACCGGAGTTGGTGGTATTGAGTTACCGACCAACCGGAGTTGGTGGTTATGATTTGTCAACTAACCGGAGTTGGTGGTGTTTGCTTTGATTTTGGGTTTGTGTAGTGTGTAGCACTAATATTCCAAAAAATTTCAATAAAGTAGGAAATATGGGCGAAACATCACGTTATTCATATTGAAGAAACTGTATTACATAGGAATTTCAATTACTGATAGTACTTGCGCACGTGTTCCGCATTGCATGAATTATTGAATTCTTCCCCTTCTAAAGTTTCAATTCTGTATGTCCCTGGATGAACAACTTCAGTTACTCTGTAAGGTCCATGCCATTTGGCTTCCAGTTTGTTATGCTTTTGGATCACTTTGTTCAGTACCTAATCCCCTTCTTTCAAATCACACTTCTTCACTCTTTTGTTGTAGAACAAAGTTGTTCGTTGTTGATAAGATGCATTCCTGATTGCTGCTTCTTCTCTAACTTCTTCGAGCATATCCAGGTCTAATCGTCTCATCAAGTCACTGACAGGATATCTAAAATCAAGCACCCTCTATGTGGGTAGACCCAATTCAGCAGGTATAACAACCTCACTTCCAAATGTCAACATGTATGGAGACTCCCCAGTTACTGTTCATGGTGTGGTGCGATAAGCCCATAACATAGAATGTAGCTCGTTGATCCAATTTACCTTGGCATCATCCAACTGCTTTTTTAATCCATTCAGTAGGGTTCTGTTTGTCACTTCAGTTTTCCCATTGCTCTGGGGATGGCCTGGTGCGGAGTGGATTTTTTGGGCATTGGATTGATAGAAATATGTAGCGAATTTCTCGTTGTCAAACTGGGTTCCGTGGTCAGTAATGAGTGCATGTGGGAGGCCATATCTGTAAATAATACTCTTCTAAATAAATTGATAGACTTTTTCATATGTCATATCAATGAGAGGTTCAACTTCCACCCATTTGGTAAAATAATCCACAACAACCACAAGGTATTTGAATCTTCCTTTGGTCATCAGAAGTGGCCCGACCAAGTCTATCCCCCACATAGTGAATGGACAAGGGGATGTAATGGGTATTAATAATGCCTGGGGAGTTCTTCGAATGGAAGAGAAACGTTGGCATTTATCGCACTTCTTAGCATAAGCAGCGCAATCAGCTCTCATCGTTGGCCAATAATACCCCTATGTCGTTATCCTCTGCAAAAGCGTCCGACCTGCTACATGAGCTCCACAGGACCCTTCGTAAACCTCTTCAATCAAGTCCTTAACTTTTGAGGGATGGACACATCTCTGGAGTGCTGCTATAACTTCTCTTCTATATAAAATGCCATTGGTCAAACGTAATGAGCAACTTTGAACTTCAGTTTCTTGGCTGCGAGTTTATCAATGGGCAAAGCCCCCTCCTCGATATAAGCCCCGATGGGGTCCATCCAAGATGGTCCCAAGTCAAGGGTAATGAAGTTCATTATCAAATCTTCTTCTATGCTCCGACCAGCCAGAATTTCTATTAGGATTATTCTTCGTAGCTAGGTACATGTTGCTGATGCCAGCCAAGCTAGGGCATTAGCTCTTGCATTCTTCAGTCTTCATATTCTGATCAATTGTACTGCGATAAAAGTCGAGACAACCTCCATAGCCTTTGCATGGGACTTGACCATTAGTTTTCCTTTTGCTGCATACAATCCAAGAATTTGATTTACGATTAACTGTGAATCACTGAACACCACGACCTGCTCTGCCTTCATGGTTTTGGCCAAACTTAGACCCACGATCGTAGCCTCATATTCAGCTTCATTATTAGAGGCTTTAAATTAAAAACATAGAGCATATTCTATATCAATCTCATCATGACTGTTTAAAATAATTCCTGCTCCACTACCTGTGGCACACAAAGAGCCATCCACGTACAGATTCCACATAGGTACTTCATTATCAAATTTTTGATCAGACAGAGTTCCTCGGTGGAATATTTGATACTTCCTTTTATCCTCCCCCAGCCCTTCTCGCTTCTCGTTGATTATCTTCTCTTGATCTTCCACAGATGGAAGTTGGTCGGGGGTTAAATTTGATGATCCCGTAACATCCGCAGGTTGGTCTGTATTATACTCCTGTTCTTCGGAGGTATCTTCCTGAGTAAACTCTACAATAAAATCCGCTACTGTATGCCCCTTAAGTGACGACCTAGGCTCATAAACTATGTCATATTCACCAAGTTCTACTGCCCGGTACATCAATCTTCCTGATTTCTCCAGTTTATGTAGGGCTTGTCTTAATGGCATATCAGTGTACACCACTATAGTATGGGCTTGGAAGTATATCCTCATCCTTCTGCTCGCTTCGATTAGTGTCAATGCTAACTTTTCCAACCTTGGATATCTGATCTCTTCTCCTCGGAAAGCCTTGCTGGTGTTGTAGACCGATTTTTGTACTCCACCTTCCACTCTTATCAACGTCGAGCTACCTGCGTTCTCTGAAACTGCCAGATACAAGTATAATTTTTCTCCCATCAGTGGTCTAAATAACAATGGAGGAGTTCCCAGGTGTTTCTTCAAATTAAAAAGGCTTCCTCGCATTCATCATTCCATTCAAACGTTTTTCGAAGTGTTTTGAAGAATGGGATGCATCTGCTTGTTGCTTGTGAGACAAATCTATTTAGTGCTGTAACTTGCCCTGTGAGACTTTGTACTTAATTCTTCGTAGTTGGAGATCGCATTTCTAGTAGGGCCTTGATCTTTTCGGGGTTTGCTTCAATACCTCGCTGGTTAATAATATATCCGATAAACATACCTTCTCACACCCCAAATATGCATTTGGTGGGATTCAACTTCATTTGATATTTATCTAGTTGATTAAAGGTCTGACCTAGGTCAATTAGATGATTAGCAGCTTTCTTGCTCTTCGTCAATATATCGTCGACATAAACCTCCATGTTATGACTGATTTGCTCTGCAAACACCTTATTCATCAGCCGCTGATATGTTGCACCTGCATTTTTAAGTCCGAAAGGCATAACATTATAGCAATAAGTTCCCCTTGGAGTGATAAAAGAGGTACTTTCCCTATCCTCAGGCTTCATTTTAATATGGTTGTAGCAAGAGTAAGCATCCATGAAACTCAACAATTCATGCCCCGAGGTAGCATCCACCAGCTGGTCGATTTGAGGCAAGGGAAAATGATCCTTCGGGCATGCTTTATTAAGATCAGTGAAGTCCATACACATCCTCCACTTATTGTTTTTCTTCTTGACCATCACCACATTTGCTATCCAATCAGTATATATGACATCCTCAATAAATAGGGCTTTCTGTAGTTTCTCTACTTCTTCCTGTATAGGTTGATTCTTTTTAGGGATAAATACCCTTCTTCACTGCTTCACTGGATTGACCTCATTGTTTACGTTGAGCTCGTGGCACAGGAAATTCGGGTCTATCCCTGGCATGTCTTCATGACTCCATGAGAAAGTCTGTTTTCTATGCCTTAGAAATGCTATCAGTTCTTGTTTTATCGATACTTCCAATGACGCACCGATTTGGGTTGTTTATTTTGGGTGCTCGTCATCAAGAATGATACATTCAGTAGCTTCCATGACCTGTCCCTTCACGAGATAAGAATCGTCTCTAGGGTCTAATGTTTTAATCTCTTCATCTTCGATTTCATCCACTTGATAGGTAGTAGTCTTCTTACTGGATTCTTCGCGTTCCTCTTATTCAATAGATGAATAGTAATATTCCCGAGCTACTTTTCGGTCTCCTTTAAGCACTCCTACTCCAAAATTGGTTGGGAATTTTGAACATTGATGTACAGTAGATGGTACTTCTTCGAACTTCTTCAAACCTACCCTTCCCATGATGATATTATAAGCTAATTGGACATTTTTATCCATTATAAAAAAGCGTACTCTTTCTGTTCGACAAGCTGGCCATGTGCCAATAAGTATATCCAACTTGATCGTCTCAAGTGGAAAAACCTTTTCTCCAGTAAAATCGAGGAGGGGCCAATGATAGGGCTCCAACTGGGTTAACTTTAAATTCAAACTGTCGAAGCATGGTTAAAACATGATGTCTGCAGAGCTACCATTATCCACCAGTACTTGTGAAATCACCACTTCCTTCATTTTCATCTTGATTACCAATGGGTCATCGTGAGGATATAGCACACCTTCTAGGTCATTATTAGAGAAACCGATGACTAGTTTGTACTTATTCACCTTCCTCGGGCGATCATCTTTATCCAAATTTATGCGCTGTATGTATAAGCAAGCTTGAGCCTCATTGAAGTAAGCTTTCCTCTTCGCAGTTAGATCTTCACCTCCTGCATCTCCACCTGTAATGACATTATATTCAAATGACCCAAAATGGATTGAAAATACCCCATGCTCTGGCTGTCTTGGTCTTTTAGGAAGGTCGGGATCATCTTCTAGATCATCTTCGTGAACTCTCTTCTTGTCTTCTTTTGCTCGACGAGGAGATTTAGATCTTTGCCTTCCTCGGTCGCTGGTCTTTCCACCATTTTGGCGATTAACATACTTAGCCAATTTTCCTCGCCTAATGAGTGCTTCAATTTCATTCTGGAGAGCTATGCAACATTTGGTCGTGTGACCATGGTCTTTGTGGAATTAACAATATTTGGACTTGTCCCTTTTGTCAGGATCCGCCTTCATTTTCCCCGACCAGGCTAGCTCCTCGCTGTTCTTGATTTCTTCCAGAATTTGATTTATATCTACCTTCAAGGGAGTATAATTTCCAAATTTTCTCATCTGCTCCAGTGCCTCTTTTCCTTTTGACGGCCTGTTAGTACCATTATTCTTTGGATCCTTTTTCTCTGTTTTACCAGCTTCAACCTTGGTCTCCTTAGTTTCTGTAATCTTCTTCGCAGCCATGGATTCCTCAGCGTTCATGATTTTGGGTACCTTTGCCATCAGTTATGCCATGGTCCTAGGTGGTTCTTTGGCTAGAGTATAGTATAACTTGTCTGGTAACAATCCACTCATCAGAGCAGTAATTGTTGTCTTTTCCTCGTAATCAATTGCTTCAAGCTTCTCGTTATTGAAATGAGTAATGTAGTCCCTAGTACTTTCTTCTGGCTTCTGTCTAACACTTAGTAAGTGTGCTACTCGTTTAACTAGTTTTGCTCCAAAATAGAAATTCCCTATGAACAGCTCTGCCAGTTGAAGGAAAGTCACAATCTTCCCCCGAGGAAGGTTGTTGTACCATATCTGGGCTGACCTAGTGAGCGTTCCTGAAAATGCCCTACATCTCATCTCACCCGGAACCTCATAGATGTCGACATCAGCTTTGTATTGTTTTATATGAAGGATAGGGTCAGCTTTTCCATCGTATTTAGGCGTCACCATAGAAGATTTGAATTTTGATGGTGTGAGAAAATCCACAATTGCCTGTACGAATGGTGTCCCTTGGATAAAAGTTCTTTGTAGAGGATTCTTAGTCTTAGACATTTCCCCTAGTCTATCCTCCAAACTTTGAATAGAGCCTTTCCATGCATTGTTTCCCACCTCGGGCCTATTTCTTCGAGCAACTGATCGCGTTGATTTTTCCTCTTGGGACCTTTCATTACGGGTTGCTGGGCGTGATTGGGTAGAGCCTTCCGTTAGGTAGGATGTTTGTTGAGAGTTCCTCGACGCAATCCTAGGAGGACTTCTATTCCTCCTAGGGTCCAATTGATCAAAAGGAGATACTCTACTCAACCTCTCTATCGCACTAGTCATTTTTTAGAGTGAGAGTGAAATTTCGATGGGAATCAGTAGCTCGTACTGATGAAGTCTAGCCTGGTTGATACGAAGGATCACTAGGTCTTTCAGTACGATATGAGTCAATATGTCTAGATTGAGAGACCTCTAGGAATAACTTTCTTCTAGTTCATGAAGATGGAAAATGGGTATTTCTTTGAACACTTCGTTGTCCTGATTGGGCCGACACTTCACCTTGAACAATTTGTATAAGTTGACGCATGGTTTCTTGCATGGCCGTTTGGCCTTGGGCTAAATTAGCCATTATGCCAGCCAGATCTTAAATATTTAGGGGAGTTAAAGGGTTTGGAGGGACCCCAGTGTTTCGATTATTGGATTCTGGATTATCAGCCATAGATGCTGAATTATTTTGGTGAAAACTACTAGTACAGTCGATTCTCACAGACGGAGCCAATCTGTTGATGTAAAAAAACTACATTATCTCTAATTAATCAATCACAGATAAAGAAATTTATAAGAAAAATGATTTTTAAAGTGGTTCAGCCTGATGAAAATGGCCTACGTCCACTGTTTTTGTATTGCTGACTGTTTATTTGGAATCTCGATAATTGGTTTACCAAGAGATCCCAAAGTCCCCCTCTTATGAGGAATTTACAATTTTATTTATAGCCTTGAGGTTGTACGTATGAAAGGATAATGCGCTGTTATCTAGTAGACATATACATCTGTACGATAATAATGTGCATTTAATGCGTAGATGTCTTTTGATTCTCTTGATTTTGATGCTCTACACGCTAAGTAGCTCGGACCACCTAAGTTGCTCGGTACGCTTAAGTTGCTCGGGACGCCTGAGTTGCTCGGTACTCTTAAGTTTCTCGGGTAAGCTGAGTTGCTCGGTGACAGTATGTTGTTCATTGAAAGTATTTGTATTTTCCACGTAGGTTGACACGTGTCTTTAAGTGATTGGTCCACGTGAGCAGACTAAATTTGGTATCAACAAAGATTCTAATTCCAAGACAAAATTTTGTTTATATTCTCAAATCAATTTTCCTTAGATTTATATATTCTCAACATTTATATAAGTGCTTCGAATATTTCTCCAGTCGTGGGTAATTAATAGATTTTAAAAAGAACTTTAAATAAACTAGAATTTGGAAAGCTAAAAACCTAAACCTTTGCAATTCCAAAAATAGTAGCCTTGTAATTTGACATCATTTCAAATTCTAGCCTTTATATGTGTAAATTGAATTAAAAAGGAAAATCATATATAAAAATGAATTGTCTGGAAGTCTTTTTTCTGAAGAATTTTGAATTATGTAATTTACACTTCTGATGAGTGAATTATGCCCATTTTACTAAATTATGTAAATGCTCACTCTGCAAATCAAAATTAGACTATTGAATTTATTTAAGACCAATTAATGAACATAATTATTTAGAGGCTTATAGAAATTTCAAAGGTTGCTCCTGCAATACAAATCTTGACTAGCATTGGGTTGTGTATTTAACTACATTGTTTTCTATGTAAAGTCCATAAAGATTGTGTAATTTGACCCAATAGTGCGTTTAAATAACCTCACTATGTCAATCAAATTATATCCCAAGTTAGTGTAAGAATATAATTTCTAATATTAGAAAGTGCTATAATGTCAATTTCAAATATAGATTACCAATTTAGTAATTATCAAACAAATAAGAGATGAATAACTATGAAATGGATTGAAATGAAGATAAAAAGAAAGAGGGAAATTATGAGCCCAAAAATACGTGGTTCTACCGAAATATGTACCTACATCCATGTAAGAAAACAATTTTCACTATATTAGTAAACCATCTCCATTGGAGAATTATTACAAGCTTTCTCTCCATCTTACTTTAGTTTCATATCCTGAAATTACAAACTCATATATCTCTTTCTTCTCTAAGGGCTAAATGGTTGCTACTTGTAAGTGAGTGAAGTGTGAGAGTGTGATACCTAATACACATGTATCAAATTTATAAAATTGAGGTGAAATCATGTTTTACTTGAAAGTAATGGAATAACTAGAAGTTATTTATGACTCATGGGTAATAATATCTCAATATCTCCTCTCATAATCCACTTTTGCTCTACGATCTCATTATCATGTGACATTACTTATTAAAATAAAAATGTCATCTAATGGGGTTAGAGTCTTTGAATAACAACACTGGTCTCATATCAGCCAAGACATATCTTTTGTTGGGCTCACCCTAGTTTCCATCAGCTATGAGGTTGTTCTCATAGCATATGTGGCGAAGTTGGGTTGATTTATGGGATAGGTGGCACCTCCATGTGTCTTGTTATGTCTAGGCTATACACATAATTTCTTTATTGCCTAACTTAATTATCACCATGGCACTTGATTGAGCTCCAAACTTAGGAATTATAAGCACCATAAAATCATTTGATTATCTTAAGAATTGCTAGATATGCCAACTCATAAAATCATCCCTATAATAGGGCAAGGGATGAGATGTATAATAATAATAACAAAATGACAAGATATGGAGTGGTTCAACTCCTAATTTTAAGGGTTTACGTCCACCGTGAAGGTATTTTCTCTCACTAGATAACATTAAATGACGAAGATTACTATCATAACACCCCTTAGGCTAAGTAGAGGTTGGTAGCACAAGAACTATACTTACTACCAACATGTCATATCAATAATGATATTTTTTAAACTTTCTCGGACTATCCTTGGATTTCTAAGGTTGTGGAAGGGTTTTGGGAACCACTAGGAAAGTTATCCTAGAAATATACCCAATAAGGGAGGTGAATTAAGTATTGTAAATTAAATTTCTATTTAAAACTTTGTAAAATAATCAATTAAAATATTAATTACAATAGTATGATTCAATTAGTAGTAAATAATTAATAATAAGGGTATATAGTTAATAACAATATTAAAGAGAGAGTTAATAGAGACTTTGCAAACTAAAATTTTAACATGGTCTGACCATACATACATTCAAGATTGTTATGGTACTTGAAAAACTTCACTATCTCCGATTCACAAAGGTAAAACCAATATCCTCACAAGGATTTATCACTCCTCAAAAGGATTTATCACACCTCACAAGGATTAATCACACCTTTTGCCATGATTGATCACACACCTCAACCCTAACAAATAAGATGTTAAACTCATCCTTGTTTAAGTGATATCCACGCAAGAGCTCAAGGTCTAATACTACCTTTAGTCCTCACAATTATGACACTATTGACCATAAAGATAAAATGAATTTAACTGTAGTAACAACAATCTGTATGATAACCAAAGTGTAAAACAAGGATTGCGTAAATAAGCAACAATGGTGAAATGGGTTTTTACTCTTTATTTCTAGAAAGGAAACTTTCAAACAATCACAAGAACAATGTTTAAAATGTTAAGCTTTTGAGTCATTATCATAAGTGGGCAAGGGATTGGAAATTTTTCTAAAGGGGGTTTGGATCAGAACTTTTTCTCAAGTAGGTTTTCTTAAAGCTTTTACTTCAACGGAGTTTTAGCGACTAAAACTTTCGAATAGGTTTTGGGAATTGATTTCTCTTTATATCAAGGATGGAATTACAAGTTCTTGATGATGGAACATTAAATTTTGGAATAATTTTGTAAAAACTTTTATGTTTAGGAAAAGAAGCAAAGCATTCCTCTTATAGGCATTTTAGAAAGTAACCGTTGGAGGGTAGTTTGGTAATATAAGGGAACATAGCTATTTTGAAATTCAAAATGAATTTGTTGAAAATATTTGTCCAAAATACCCTTGGGGTCATTTTTACACATATGGAGTCAACTCTATATGGGGGGGGGGGGGGGGGACATTTGAAAACTTGATTTTTTCCCAAAGTGAAAAAGTTAGAACGTAATGGCCTAATATACATTTACTTGGAATAATCTCAATCTTAACTTGAAATCTACTCCATCCTATTTTGGAGGAGATTCTATAAAGGGGAAAATGATTGTTTTTCTTTTGGTATAGGTAAGGTTTAGGGAAGTTTTTTGGAGTTTGTAATATCTTTTGTGAGATTGTTTACTTCTTTACCATCACTTCAAAACCTTTAAAAATAGGATGGACTTTTTTTATTCTATTGATCTCTTATCTTTGAGTGATGTTTCTTGAAATGATCTTTGATTTTGCTTTGGTTTGATAATATGCTTATTTATTGGTTGACTTGCTTATTTAGAAGATGGAATGCTTTGCTTATTCTTTTCATGGAATTGGAATGTTGCATTGATCTTGATCTTCACATCTCTTTACTTTGTTAATGAATTCATGTCATGGTGTTGGCTTGTATCTTCATTTGCAATTCTTAAGTCTCTTATTTTATATGATCCTTGTTGTATGTCATCATGTATTGAGTGCTTCTTTTTATCTCAAGTACATTAGAGACAAGATAGTGAAGTATAATCACATATGAATTGTGTTGTTACCATACAAAATCCTTTTATTTGATGTACTTTATTTTCACAATCTCCCCCTTTTTTTATTATGAAAATACAAATGATATGGTTGAAGTAAAATGTGTTTATTGGTACTTCGTATGCCCCTTTGTTATAGATTTTGTCTTTCTATTCTCTATCTAAAATTATATTTTCTCCCCCTATCATTGCAATGAGGAGGTTTTTTTTAAAGTGTTTGTGAGAGACATCCCAAGTAGTTGGCATGTGAAGAAGAGAACTTTTTAAAATGGTGGTTAGTATAACATATAGAGAAGGGACAAAGCATATGCAGGAAATATAATGATATGTTTAATTTAGTTCATTTCATGTAGGTTTGGCATGCCAAGTTCACAGTGGATGACATAAAATCTATCTAACCAGACATGTCTAGTGGGAATATCTGCATGTTTTTTTGGTAGAAATAAATTGGAGTTACAGATCTCCTTTTTGTACGTGATCTTGTAAAAAAGTTATGTTTGATGTCAACGTGTTTGGTTCAAAACTATTGCACTAATTTTTTTGTGATGGAAATAACACTTGTGTTATCCCATATAATCAGAATTCGAGTGACAAACACTTAAAAATATCCTAAATATTATTTAATGCCTATTTAAACTCATTTGAAATTTAGTATGCATACATTTCGCAAAATATTCAGACATATTGTCATGGGTGGATCCAAAAATCATATCACCGATGTAGACTTGAATAAGAACGATATCATGGTTTTTTATTTTGATAAAATTGGTTGTACCAACCGATCCTCACACAAAGTTATTAATGATGATAAAACTACTTAGTCTTTCATAACATGCTTGTGGGGCTTGTTGGAGTCCATATAAGGCTTTCGTGAGTTGGAAAACTTGATTTGGATATGTATATTTTTTTTAAGAACAAGGGGTGTTGTACATCGACTTCATCATTTATGAATCCATGTAGAAAATATCTTTTAACACCCATTTGAAAAGGCTTAAATCCTCTAAAACATGCAAAATATAATAGCATACGTATAGCCTATAACCATGCAATGGGGAAAAATGTTTGTTCGTAATCAATTCCTTCCACTTCCTTGTATCCTTGAGCGATAAGATGAGCTTTATATCAGATCATTTTTTTTATTTCATCTTTCTTATTATTGAAGATCCATTTGTTATTTATGATGGATTTGTTCTTGGGTAGTGGTAAACGGTTACAAACTTTTTTTCTTCTTCGAATTATATGAGCTCCTCTGACATAGAAAATAACTATGATTTATCTATTTCGGCTTCATCAATAGTTTTGGGTTCGTTTTAGTATATGAATGCAAAGTGGTTTCATCCATATATTCTCTTGGATCTAGTGTTCCCTCCTTGTGATGTTTATTTAATAATTTGATCTTTGGGATTGTTTCTAACTGACTCCCAACTTCGAGGTAGGTCTTGGTGGGTTTCTTTTTCGACTCTTTTTTTGTGAAATTTGTAACTGATTATATGGAAGGGGTTTATATATTCATTCTGACTAGGTCGATTCCTCATCATCATCGTGTTGTTGGGGAGAATAAATATTATTTTCATCAATTGTAACATGCATGGATTCTTGAATGACATGGGTTCTTTTGTTGAAAATTCTGTAGGCTTCGCTATTCGTAAAGTAACTCAAAAATGTTCCTTCATTGATTTTAGGATCAAACTATTTTAAATTTTCCCGACCATTGAAAATAAAAATTTCATCCAAATAATTTGAAATAACCAACGTTATGTTTTTGACCTTTCAAGATTTCATAAGGAGTTTTATTAATTACCGCCCGTACTGTAAGTCTATTTATCATATGGCAAGACGTGTTTATGGATTTTTGCTAAAATTATTCCAACAACTTGTATTCATTAATCATTGTACAAGACATCTCTTGAAGTGACTTGTTATTCATTTCTACCACTCCATTTTGTTGTGGCATTTGAGGATCCTACAAGTTATGATTTTACCGATGTTCATTGCAATAGTCTTCCATATCTTCTTTTTTTTTAATTCTCTTCCTCTATCATTTTGTACAAGCTTTATCATCACCAATTTCTCTTTTTGGACTCTTTTACAAAACTTCATGAAGATGTTGTACATTTCACTTTTGTTGGTCGAGAAGAACAACCAACAATATCGAGAGATATCATCAACAATTTGTGACACCCCGACTAATTAAATACCGTATAGCTACTCCTTTATTAAATTAATACAAAATGCTAAGTTGGTTAAGTTCATAGCATCACTGTCGAAAACGTTTTATCAATTACTAGCCACCTAATACTTAAAAAGTGAGTTGTCAATTTTAATTAATTCCGATTAACATGCAATAATTAAATTATGAAATGCTAACATAACCACCACAACATAATGACAATGGAATAACCATAAAATTGTAATGAGTCTGGAGGGATACTCCTCACAACAATCCAAATACAGGAATAAACAAATACTAAGTCAGCATCACTAAATTAATTACAACCCAAAAATCTGATATAACTGGATAAATAAAGTGTCTAAGAGAAATGGGGCGACGTGCCCAACAGATGAGGAAAATCTAGTAACATAGAGTCAAGATCGAAAGTGGAGGCATCTACAAGCGAAGTCCGGTAACTTCCACGGCAGCTACAGTCCGTCACCTGAATAGAACTCTTATGCATGGTGTCCTTGTGGCTGGGCACCTAAAAGTTTTTTACAAAAATATATTTGAAAGCAAACGGGTCAGAGCCCGATTGTGGAAAACAGATTAAAATATAGCAAGTGTTTCAATGACATAAAACAATGAATGAAAAATACATGTTAGGACGTGCTCTCACATGAAATACTCACCTCTTGACTAGCTGTGCACTCCTAACGTATCCGTAATCGAATCTCGTTATGCCCGTATCTAACTATTTCAATATAAAATCTAACGTTACTATACGATTCACGATTTAATTCCCGACATCTTATATTAGACAGAGTGTTTTGCTCTTCTACACAGTTTCCCATTTTAGTACTACTAATCACTAGAGATCTTCCATTTTATTTTTTACAAAACGTTGATATTATAGATACTCACATTTATACATTACAATTCATTTCAATTTACAGTATATTATTCTCATCATAAATATACAATACTAGCACCCCGATACTAAGCTGCGGTGCACACATACTCTGTTATCCAATCCCGGTACATTACGTACATAAGGTCCACGTATTCCGAATCTCTCAGGAATCGTTCTCAAATAACAACAATCACACAAAATGGAGGCGAACATGGTTCACATCACATGGGTCACGCACATACCTACGCTCCCATGATCAACAGACTTATTAACTTCTCAATAAGTCCTTCTCTGACCTATGTCCTTGAGGTACCAATCTAAATCCCCCCGTAGGCCCACAAAGATTAGATGGCCCTAATCGAACGCAAACCTCCCGTGATAGCAAGTATGGTAGGTATATTTTACACATAAAACCACATATACTAAGCATTCTCACATCTTAGATATCTCGAATTATTAGTATAGGTATGCTTCTCGTTCTTATACCGTCATTTAATGTTATACGTTTACAAATCCCCGATCTGTATATTAACGTTGTCAAACCGTCTCACGTCGTAATTAGGTATTCGTTTCCTATTCCACAAATGTCATCCGGATTACTATAAGGTTCTAAGTTATACTCCTCAACGTACCCCAATTCTCACAATTATACCCACTAGTCAATAAGGGAAGGTTAATTATCAATTACTTAAGTCTACAGGACATTTGAAATAAAATCAGGCCAAAAAGGCCATTCTGTCAACTCGTTAGAAGTCTCGTTCGAACGAGTGTCGTTCGAACGAGTGTCTGTGACACCCCGACTAATTAAATACCGGGTAGCTACTCCTTTATTAAATTAATTGAAAATGCCAAGTTGGTCCAGTTAATAGCATCACTGTCGAAAACATTTTACTGATTACTAACCACCTAGTATTTAAAAAGTAAGTGCCAAATTTTAATTAAAGTCTGATTAACATGCAACAAGTGTAATAAAGAATAATAACACCATTAACCATAATGAAGTAAATAGAATAACCATCACAAAACGTAAATAAAGTCTGGAGGAAAAACTCCTCACTACAAATCCCACAACTGATAAGTAAACTGAAAACTAAATCAATACATGCCAAAGTCTGAAAACTGTAATGTAAATGTAACTCTAATAGAAATGGGCAACATGCCCTACAACTGATAGATAATGAAGCTGGAATCCAAGTGAATAGAGGCGTCTACAAGCAAATCCCTGTAGCTTCCACAAACAGCTACAGCTCGTCACCTGAATGAGAATCCTATGCTTGGTGTCCTTGTGGCTGGGCACCTAAAATGGTTTTACAAAGAAAAGTAGATTTGAAAGCAAACGGGTCAGAGCCCGAATGTGGAGTTATATTTTAAAAACCTGCAAGTGCTTTAAAAACATTTAAAACATTAAATGCAAAGTACATGTTAGGACGTGCACTCACATGATATTCTCACCTCTCGTCTAACTGTGCACTCCTAACGTAAGTACCCATCTAGAGTGATACAAACTACTAGCTAAGTGACAACATAACTAGCTAGATTATCATAGGTCCTACCCTTATTACTCGGTTCTATTAACATTATAACGCTCGTAATTAAGTAGGGGTTCAACGTAAACTCAGATGCTCAATATGCAATATATTACACTATTAGCTAACTCGTTATGTTTCTCAAATCAATACCGTAATTATTTCACAACATTAACATGAAGGTTCTCATTAATTAAGTGTATATTATTCACATCATAAATATACAATACAAGCACCCCGAGAACTAAGCTGCGGTGCACACATACTCTGCTATCCATCCCGGTACATCACGTACATAAGGATTACATATTCCTAATCTCTCAGGAATAGTTCACCGATAACAACATCACAAATAATGGAGGCGAACACAGTCACATCACATGGGTCACGCACATACCTACGCTCCCACGATCAGCGGACTTATTAATATCCCAATAAGTCTTTCTATGACCTATGTTCATCAAGGTAACCAGTCTAAATCCGGGCAACACAAGGATTAGAGGGCCTTAAGCGAACGCAAACCTCCCGTGATAGCAGGTATGGTAGGTATGTCATACACACAATTCATATACCAATACTAAGTAAACACACGTCTTAGTAATCCCGTAGTTTAATCGTAGTACATATCGCATTCTCGTACCAACTTATAATATCTACAACTTATATTATTTCGGTTTGTAATTATACGCGCCATAATTCATTCTCACGTCGTAGTAGACACACACGTCTCAACCCAAACCGTCCATTTAATATAACTCTCGTATATAATTTCCTTCTCATAAATACCCAAAAGTCCCAATTCTATCATTACATCATCATCGGAATGTTATCTATATCCTCGAACAAGTTTACGGGACTCCAAAAATCAAAACAGTCCAAAAAGGACCAAACTGTCAACTCGTTAGAAGTCTCGTTCGAACGAGATTCCACTGCCAACTCGTTAGAAGTCTCGTTCGAACGAGACTGTTCGAACGAGATTCCAGTTCGTTCGAACGAACTGTACCTTCTAACGATATCTCGTTCGAACGAAGTTATCGAATGAGGCACCCTTTCATTAGAACGACTGGTCAATTCGTTAGAAGCTCATTCGAACGAGTTCGTTCGAACGACCTGGGCAGGGGCTTCTAACGACCTACCAGATTCGTCCCAGATTTGTCTAATCTCGTTTTTCATCCATTTCTACTCCTCAAATCTTCTCCAAAGTTCGTTCCAATAATGTTTTAAGTTCTCTAATCATCCTAAAACATGCTAAGGTCATAAACTAACATCTTTTAAGGCTTTATTGCACCCTATACATCATTAAATCACAAGATTCTATATTTTGCCCCAATTTTTATAAGAACATGAACCCTAGATCTTTATCATCATCAAATCACCGAATTAAATCCGTTTTTGTTACAACCAACATACATTAATACCAGAATAATCATCTCTATGTAATTCTACATGCGATTTGTCCTCAATATTCAAGTTCTAAATCCAATTAATATGGGTTTTCATTCAACTTTCAAGAACAATTAAAATTCTTCAATTTCTAACATGGAAAGGACATTCTCTGAAATTAAATGGAATAAAGTCACTTGCCTTGATTGTCTCTGAGTTTGGTGTAGGTTTAATGAAGATTTTTGCAGAATATCTTCTCTTCTCCAAGCTTCTTCTCCAATGGTGGCTTCAGGTGGCTAGGGTTTGATTTGGGGAACTTAGAAAACTCTTCTAATAACCTATGTAGACTTCTAGGTTAATATGGGTTGGTTAGGGGCCTAGTGGGTCAAATCGACATCAGATTAAAACTCCCAATTTTCGTCACTTTTAATTCCTAAAAATGTAAAATTACCAAAATACCCTTTATGATGCCGGTATGGCCTAAAAATACCCCAGAATCCAAACTACACCCCCGGCTAGTGTTTTCTGACTATCTCGACCCTTCCGGACGCGTTGGCACACTCAAAACGACCATACGGTTTATAGATTTTAAATTCACTTTTATAATCAAAATATTACACCGTGACGCGGCGGTCTCACGCGTCTCAACAAAATTTCTAAAATGCCGTATATAAATCTCACGACAAATTTCATAATTCCAATTTCATATATACTCATATATGCACATAATTAAATACCAACTCACATCGTTAGTATTTATAACCCGAATTAATTTCCAATTAATACGTATTTAATTAATTAATCCCAAAAATAAATATAGCAAAAAATACGGGGTATTACATACTCCCCCCCTAATAACTGAATTTCGTCCCGAAATTCGAAACTAGAAAGTACCTGCTAAAAACAACTCTGGATAACGTTCGTGCATCTCATCCTCGCGCTCCCATGTGGACTCCTCGACATTGTGATGTCTCCACCGAACACGCACTAACGGAACTATCTTTGACCGCAGTTTCCTCTCGCTTCGGTCCAAAATAGCGATCGACCCCTCCTCGTAGGAGCTATCCGGCTGGAGATCGATGTCCTCCACAACAATGTGAGAATGAGACAAATTATCTCTAAGATATTTCCTCAGCGAGGAAATATGGAACACATCGTGAATCCGATGCAAATGCTCCGGTAACCCAAGTCTATACGCAACCGGTCCGATCCGCTCAATAATAGGAAATGACCCCACATACCTCGGTGCCAACTTCCCTTTCTTTTCGAAATGCATAATCCCCTTCATAGGAGATACTCTGAGCAAAACCTGGTCCCCCACTTGGAACTCCCTGAAAAATCTCTTCGCATCAGCATAACTCTTCTGCCTGTCTTGAGCTACCCGAATGCGACTCCGAATCAACTCAATCCTTGCCGAAGTATCCTGAATCACTTCCGGTCCAAGCAGTTTGTTGTCCCCCACCTCTAACCAACATGCTGGGGAACGACAAGGCCTACCGTACAATGCCTCAAACGGAGCCATGCCAATAGTGAACTGATAGGAGTTGTTGTAAGCAAACTCCACCAGTGGAAGGTACTGCTCCCATCCACCCCCAAAGTCAATAATGCACATCCACAGCATGTCCTCCAACATCTGATTTGTGTGCTCGGTCTGCCCATCGGTCTGCGGATGATAAGTCGTACTCAACCGCAATTCTGTGCCCATGGCCTCCTGGAAACTCTCCCAAAACCGCGAAACAAATATCTTGTCTCTGTCAGACACGATATTTAAGGGTACACAGTGAAGTCTCACAATCTCTGAAATGAAGAGCTGGGCATACTGTCCCGTAGTGTAGTCAGTCCTTACAGGTAAAAAGTGAGCGACCTTGGACAACTTGTCCACAATTACCCAAACGTAGTCGTGACCCCTCTGCGACGTAGGTAACCCCGTGATAAAGTCCATGGATATGCTCTCCCACATCCACACCGGGACCTCCAATGGCTGTAGTAGTCCTGCCGGTCTCTGATGATCCACTTTTACAAGCTGATAAGTGGCGCATTTCGAAACAAACTCAGCGATATCTCTCTTCATACCGCTCCACCAATACTGCCGTCTCATGTCCTGGTACATTTTGTCCCCTCCGGGATGTATCGCAAACCGTGAGCCGTGCGACTCTGCCATCACATCGTGTCGCAATTCATCCCCTTCTGGAACTACCAATCTCCCATTGAAGCGTAATCCCCCGTCTGAGCTAACGGTATAGGACTCGGCTCCCTCTGCTAGCAATCGAACTATCTGCTCCTGACAGAACGAGTCATTAGCCTGTGCCCGTACTACCTTCGTGACAATCTGCGGTGTAACGGTCATCACAGACATGAAAGATCGGGCCACTGCATCCAGGTGTCCCAATTCCTTCCACTTAGCCTTCCACACCTCTGCCACCTCATCTGTTGGCCTACAACTCAACGCGTCTGCTACCACGTTAGCCTTACCCGGGTGATATTGGATGTCGAACTGGTAGTCCTTCACAAACTCAAGCCACCTACGCTGCCGCATATTCAATTCCTTCTGCGTGAATAGATACTATAGGGACTTGTGGTCCGTGAATAGTTGGAACTTCTCCCCCAAAAGTAGTGCCTCCAAATTCGTAGGACAAATACCACTGCTGCCAACTCCAAATCATGCGTGGGATAATTCTTCTCATGAGGCTTAAGCTTACGGGAAGCATAAGCTATGGCTTGTCTCTCCTGCTGCAATACACCTCCCAGTCCTTGCAAAAACGCATCGGTGTAAACCAAATACTCAACTCCCGGTCTCGGTAATGCTAACACAGGTGCTGAGGTCAGTTTGTCCTTCAATTCATCGAATGCCAACTGACAGGCATCACTCCAGATGTAAGGCACACCCTTACGAGTCAGATGTGTCAAAGGACCTACTATCTTCGAGAAACCCCGAATAAACCTCCTGTAGTATCCTGCTAAACCCAAGAAACTACGAATCTCCGTCGGTGTCGTGGGCTGTTCCCACTCCCTCACCGCTGATACTTTCCCCGGATCAACAGATATTCCCCGATCGGAAATGATATGTCCCAAAAACTGGACTTCCTTCAGCCAAAACCCGCACTTCTCATATTTTGCATACAACTCGTTCTGACGAAGTGTCTGCAAAACCTTCCTCAAATGCTCGGCGTGCTCCTCCTCTGTCTGGGAGTAAACCAGAATGTCATCAATGAAGACAATGACAAACTGATCTAGGAAATCCCTGAACACTCTGTTCATCAAGTCCATAAACACTGCTGGAGCGTTGGTCAAACCGAAAGGCATAACCCGAAACTCGTAAGAACCATATCTCGACAAGAATGCGGTCTTCGAGACATCCTCCTCCCGGATACGTAACTGATGGTATCCCGATCTCAAATCAATATTCGAGAAGAAAGAAGCTCCTCTCAACTGGTCGAATAAGTCATCGATTCGAGGCAACGGATACTTATTCCATATCGTGACCTTATTCAACTCTCGATAGTCCACACACAATCTCAATGAACCGTCCCTCTTCTTCACAAACAAAATTGGAGCGCCCCAAGGTGAGGTACTCCTACGAATAAAGCCCTGACCTAACAGCTGCTCTATCTGATCTCGTAACTCTCGCATCTCAGCTGGAGCCATACGGTACGGTGCACGTGCTATAGGTCTCGTACCCGGTAGCAAATCTATAACAAAGTCTATCTCTTGACTGGGTGGTAAGCCTGGTATCTCCTGAAACACATCTGAATACTCCCTGACAACTGGGATAGAATCTAAAGGAATCACTACCTCCTTAGAGGTATCCTCCTCAATGTAATACAGATGAGCGGTCGATCCTCCCTCTGGGCGAGGCATCGCCACTATAAACATCTCTTGCCCCGGAATGGCAAAAATAATGCTCCCGCTGAATCAATCAATCATGGCCCTATAAGATACGAGCCAATCCATACCGATGATCACATCGTGAACATGCATATCTAATACCAACATGTCTGCAGTTAATACCAAACCACCAATCTCTACCCCCACTCCCCGGCATATAAAGAAAATAAGTGACCCACTCCCCAATGGTGAGTCGACACACGTCACAGTGCTCTCTGCCGTAGCTAACAATCCTAAAGCTTTCGCGAAGTGTGTAGCTATAAAACAGTGTGTAGCCCCCGTATCAAATAATACCCGACCCATAGTTCCATGGATAGGAAACGTACCCTCAATCGCGGGCGGTGCTTGTGGAACTGCAGCCTGGTGAACGTTGTAGACACGTCCATACTGTAGCTGCCCCTGCTGAGCTGGGACTGCTGGAATGGGTGGCAATGCTGCCATCTGTGGCGGTGCGGGGAGAGAGGCGGGAAACATAGGCCTCTATGGCTCCTAGCGAGCACCCTGCTGCTACTGCTGTGGGGCCCTGCCCCTATTAGGACAATCCTGTCGTTTATGGCCAGTCTTGCCACAAACAAAACACTTCCCCGGGAAGTTCCCTCCTCTCTGCCCCTGTTGTCCCCGGCCCTGGTGGCCGTTACCGTTCCTCCCTTGGCCCTGCTGGCCCTGGTGAAACTGCTGCCCATTTTGCCCCTGTTGGCCCTGATGGCCGTTTGGACCCTGATGGCCCTGACGGAAACCTCCCTGTCCCTGTCTGTAGTTCCCTGACCGGAACCTCTTATTATCCCCCTGCTGGGGGCCCTGCTCATTCTGTCTCTACCCCTGACTAGATTGTGCCCCGCTGGCACCATGTCCTCCAGTCCTGCCCTGATGGCTAGACTCCCCCGACCTCTTGCCCTCGGCCATATGAAAACGGTGGTCCTGGCAGTGCAATAATGCAGCGTTAACCACATCAGAATAGGTGGCTAACGATAGGTTCCCTAGCAAATGCTGACGGATCCTCCACGTCAACCCGTCCATGAACTTATCAATCTTCTTCTTCTCTATTGGTATCTCGTCTGGAACGATGTTCAACAGATTCATGAACTCGGCCTCATACTCGGCCACAGTCTTACCTTCTTGCTTCAGACTCATCAATTTCCTCCTCATTTCCGTGTGAAAAGCCGACGGAAAGTACTTGCGGTCAAACCGCACCCAGAAGTCCTGAATAGTGAGAGTATCCCTCTCCTCCGCGGTGGTAATAGACTCCCACCACTGTAGCGCAGATCCAACTAGATTGAAAGTAGCTAGCACCTGCTTCTGGACGTCCGTGCACTCATACATCCTCAAGTGCCTCTGCATATCCTTCCTCCACTGGCTCGAGACTACCACATCTGAGCTACCTGCAAACTCTGGTGGATGCGCTTTCTGAAAAGCGTCACGTACACGCTCCCAAGCAGACGGGAATGCATTAGCCTGTACTGGCGCGGAAACTGGCGCCTGAGGTGGTGCCTGCTGAACAACGGCAATGGCGGCATTTATCGCTTGGGCTACTATAGCTGCAACCTCAGCGGCGTTCATCATGCCCTGAACTGGAGCGAGCTGGGGTTCGGGCGTTGCATCCCTGGGAACTCGTCGTGCACATCGTGGAGGCATCTGAAATAAGAATAAAGCTTATAAGTTCGCTGTTTATAAACTTAAATAGCTGAAGAACGAAGTATACACAAAAAGAGTACAACAGTCCTAAAATATAGGGCTCTATATCAAAGAAACTTAGCGGAAACATAATAAGCCGTCAGATCCTATAGGACACTAGAACCTGATGCTCTGATACCACCTGTGACACCCCGACTAATTAAATACCGGGAAGCTACTCCTTTATTAAATTAATTCAAAATGCCAAGTTGGTCCAGTTAATAGCATCACTGTCGAAAACATTTTAATGATTACTAACCACCTAGTATTTAAAAAGTAAGTGCCAAATTTCAATTAAAATCTGATTAACATGCAACAAGTGTAATAAAGAATAATAACACCATTCACCATAATGAAGTAAATAGAATAACCATCACAAAACGTAAATAAAGTTTGGAAGAAAAACTCCTCACTACAAATCCCACAACTGATAAGTAAACTGAAAACTAAATCAATACATGCCAAAGTCTGAAAACTGTAATGTAAATGTAACTCTAATAGAAATGGGCAACATGCCCTACAACTGATAGATAATGAAGCTGGAATCCAAGTGAATAGAGGCGTCTACAAGCAAATCCCTGTAGCTTCCACAAACAGCTACAGCTCATCACCTGAATGAGAATCCTATGCTTGGTGTCCTTGTGGCTGGGCACCTAAAATGGTTTTACAAAGAAAAGTAGATTTGAAAGCAAACGGGTCAGAGCCCGAATGTGGAGTTATATTTTAAAAACCTGCAAGTTCTTTAAAAACATTTAAAACATTAAATGCAAAGTACATGTTAGGACGTGCACTCACATGATATTCTCACCTCTCGTCTAACTGTGCACTCCTAACGTAAGTACCCATCTAGAGTGATACAAACTACTAGCTAAGTGACAACATAACTAGCTAGATTATCATAGGTCCTACCCTTATTACTCGGTTCTATTAACATTATAACACTCGTAATTAAGTAGGGGTTCAACGTAAACTCAGATGCTCAATATGCAATATATTACACTATTAGCTAACTCGTTATGTTTCTCGAATCAATACCGTAATTATTTCACAACATTAACATGAAGGTTCTCATTAATTAAGTGTATATTATTCACATCATAAATATACAATACAAGCACCCCGAGAACTAAGCTGCGGTGCACACATACTCTGCTATCCATCCCGGTACATCACGTACATAAGGATTACATATTCCGAATCTCTCAGGAATAGTTCACCGATAACAACATCACAAATAATGGACGCGAACACAGTCACATCACATGGGTCACGCACTTACCTACGCTCCCACGATCAGCGGTCTTATTAATATCCCAATAAGTCTTTCTATGACCTATGTTCATCAAGGTAACCAGTCTAAATCCGGGCAACACAAGGATTAGAGGGCCCTAAGCGAACGCAAACCTCCCGTGATAGCAAGTATGGTAGGTATGTCATACACACAATTCATATACCAATACTAAGTAAACACACGTCTTAGTAATCCCGTAGTTTAATCGTAGTACATATTGCATTCTCGTACCAACTTATAATATCTACAACTTATATTATTCCGGTTTGTAATTATACATGCCATAATTCATTCTCACGTCATAGTAGACACTCACGTCTCAACCCAAACCGTCCATTTAATATAATTCTCGTATATAATTTCCTTCTCATAAATACCCAAAAGTCCCAATTCTATCATTGCATCATCATCGGAATGTTATCTATATCCTCGAACAGGTTTACGGGACTCCAAAAATCAAAACAGTCCAAAAAGGACCAAACTGTCAACTCGTTAGAAGTCTCGTTCGAACGAGACTGTTCGAACGAGATTCCACTGTCAACTCGTTAGAAGTCTCATTCGAACGAGACTGTTCGAATGAGATTCCAGTTCGTTCGAACGAACTGTACCTTCTAACGATATCTCGTTCGAACGAAGTTATCGAATGAGGCACCCTTTCGTTAGAACGACTGGTCAATTCGTTAACGACCTGGGCAGGGGCTTCTAACGACCTACCAGATTCGTCCCAGATTTGTCTAATCTCATTTTTCATCCATTTATACTCCTCAAATCTTCTCCAAAGTTCGTACCAACAATGTTTTAAGTTCTCTAATCATCCTAAAACATGCTAAGGTCATAAACTAACATCTTTTAAGGATTTATTGCACCCTATACATCATTAAATCACAAGATTCTATATTTTTCCTCAATTTTTATAAGAACATGAACCCTAGATCTTTATCATCATCAAATCCCCGAATTAAATCCGTTTTTATTACAACCAACATACATTAATACCAGAATAATCATCTTTATGTAATTCTACATGCGATTTGTCCTCAATATTCAAGTTCTAAATTCAATTAACATGGGTTTTCATTCAACTTTCAAGAACAATTAAAATTCTTCAATTTCTAACATGGAAAGGACATTCTCTGAAATTAAATGGAATAAAGTCACTTGCCTTGATTGTCTCTGAGTTTGGTGTAGGTTTAATGAAGATTTCTGCAGAATTTCTTCTCTTCTCCAAGCTTCTTCTCCAATGGTGGCTTAAGGTGGCTAGGGTTTGATTTGGGGAACTTAGAAAACTCTTCTAATAACCTACGTAGACTTCTAGGTTAATATGGGTTGGTTAGGGGCTTAGTGGGTCAAATCCACATCAGATTAAAACTCCCAATTTTCGTCACTTTTAATTCCTAAAAATGTAAAATTACCAAAATACCCTTTATGATGCCGGTATGGCCTAAAAATATCCCGGAATCCAAACTACACCCCCGGCTAGTGTTTTCTGACTATCTCGACCCTTCCGGACGCGTTGGCTCACTCAAAACGACCATACGGTTTATAGATTTTAAATTCACTTTTATAATCAAAATATTACACCGTGACGCGGCGGTCTCACGCGTCTCAACAAAATTTCTAAAATGCCGTATATAAATCTCACGACAAATTTCATAATTCCAATTTCATATAAACTCATATATGCACATAATTAAATACCAACTCACATCTCGTTAGTATTTATAACCCGGATTAATTTCCAATTAATACGTATTTAATTAATTAATCCCGAAAATAAATATAGCCAAAAATACGGGGTATTACAGTGTCGTTCGAATGAAAAGCTTCAAACGAACTACCAACTCGTTAGAAGGGATACTGTCATCTCGTTAGAAACTCGTTCGAGCGAGGTCGTTCGAACGACCTGGCAGGTCTTCTAACGAGATGGAAGTTTTTGCCCAGAAATTTCCCCAATTCGTTTTTCTTCAATTTCTCTTCCCTAAATCCATACTAAGATCATCCCAATTGAGCTTTAACGTTAATAAACTACTGTAAGTCCTCCTAGGTCACTCTTTAACATATATTTGGGGTCAATACCTCCTAAATTAACATGTAATCATCATAATTTCCAAACCTTGTCTGAAACCCTATAAATGTAAACCCAAAGTTTTAATGTCTATAAGTATTCCTTATAAATCTGTTTTTTAAATCATCAAAAGGTATATTTTGGATCTGAAATTCATCCATAACCATTCTACATGCAATCCCTATCCAAGATTATAAAGTCTATCTCCAATTTCATGGGTTTTCATCAAACTTTCAATATAAGACATATATTCAATTCTAAGCATGGAGGAAACATTCACTTGAAATTATGTAATTAAACCACTTGCCTTATATGTTCTGATTTGATGTTGAAGGATGAAGGCTGATTCTCCTCTTTCTCTCTACAAATTTCTCCTAAAGATGGTGATGGGGGTTTCTTTCGGAACCTCTTAAGACTCTCCCTATAAGTCTCGTAGTGCACTACTTGTTAAATGATGATATTGTACTTAGTGGGTTTATTTCTAATATAAAATTAACCTCTAAAATTCGTGGGTTTTAATTCCCCTATTTTTAAAATTGCCAAAATTCCCTTCTAGGTTGTTGGTATGGCCCAAAAATGCCCTGGGACCCAAACTAAACCTCCGGCTAGTGTTTCCTGACTATTTCGTCCTTTCCGAACACGTTGGCGCACTCAAAATGACCATTCGGTTGATAAAAATATAATTTACTTTTTAATTCAAATAATTTCATTCCTGACGCGACTGACACGCGTGTTCCAATTAAATTTCCAAATTGTCGTATTTCTGTCTCGCGACAATTTTAACATTTTCAATACATGAAATTTTTAATTTTGACATTGTAATCAAATACCAACTCACCTCTCGCTAGTATTTGTACCCAGATTAATTCCCAATAAATTCTCATTTAATTGAATTAATCCCTTAAATAAATATCAATAAAATTACGGGATATTACATACTCCCCCCCTAATAACAGAATTTCATCCCGAAATTCGGAACTAAAGAGTACCTTGTAAAAATAACTCCGGATATCTCTCGCGCATTTCATCCGCGCGCTCCCATGTGGACTCCTCGGCATTATGATGCCGCCACTGCACACGTACTAACGGTACTATCTTTGACCTCAGTTTTCGCTCGCTTCGGTCCAAAATAGGAATCGGACCCTCCTCATAGGACCTATCGGGCTGGAGATCAATGTCCTCCAAAGCAATGTAGTATGGGACAAATCGTCCCTAAGATATTTCCTTAGCGAGGAAATATGGAACACATCATGAATCCTATGCAAGTGCTCTGGTAACCCCAGTCCATACGGAACTGGCCCAATATGCCCGATGATAGGAAATGGCCCCACATACCTTGGTGCCAGTTTCCCCTTCTTCCCCAAATGCATTATCCCCTTCATAGGAGATACTCTTAGTAACACCTGGTCCCCCACCTTGAATTCTCCGAAGAATCTTTTTGCATCAGCATAGCTCTTCTGCCGGTCATGAGCTACCCAAATGCGGCTCCGTATCATCTCTATTCTTGCCGAAGTGTCCTGAATCACTTCCGGACCAAGGAGTTTGTTATCCCCCACCTCTAACCAACATGATGGGGAACGACAAGGTATACCATACAACGCCTCAAATGGAGCCATGCCAATGGTAAACTGATAGGAGTTATTATAAGCAAACTCACAAGTGGAAGATACTGCTCCCATCCACCTCCAAAGTCAAGGATGCACATACGCAACATGTCCTCCAACATCTAATTTGTCCACTCGGTTTGCCCATCCGTCTGCGGGTGATAAGTCGTACGCAACCATAACTCCGTACCCATGGCCTCCTAGAAACTCTTCCAAAATCGTGAAACAAATATCTTATCTCGATCAGACACGATATTTAGAGGTACCCCGTGAAGTCTCACTATTTTCGCAATAAAAAGCTGGGCATACTGTCCCGTAGTGTAGTCGGTCCTCACGGGCAGAAAATGAGCAACTTTGGTCAACCTATCCACAATTACCCAAATGGAGTCGTGACCCCTCTGCGACGTAGGTAACCCCATGATAAAGTCCATGGAGATGCTCTCCCATATCCACGTCGGAACCTCTAACGGCTGTAGAAATCCTGCCAGCTTCTGTTGGTCCACCTTTACTAGCTGACAAGTGGCACATTTAGAAACAAACACAGCAATATATTTCTTCATCACGCTCCACCAATAATGTTGTCTCATGTCTTGGTACATCTTATCCCCACCAGGGTGTACCGCGAACCGTGAGCCATGCAACTCCGTCATTACCTCGTGTCACAAGTCCTCCCCTTCCGGAATGACCAGTCTCCCATTGAAGCGTAATCCCCCGTCTGAGCCAACGGTATAGGACTCGGCTCCCTCTGCAAGTAATCGAACTATCTGCTCCTGAGAGAACGAGTCATTTGCCTGGGCCTTTACCACTCTCGTAACAATATGAGGTGTAATAATCATCACAAACATGAACGATCGGGCCACTGCATCCTGGTGTCCCAACTCCTTCCAGTTAGCTTTCCACACCTCGTCCACCTCATCTATCGGTCGACGGCTCAACGCGTCTGCTACCACGTTGGCCTTCCCTGGGTGATACTGGATATCAAACTAATAATCCTTCACAAACTCAAGCCACTCACGTTGACGCATATTCAACTCCTTCTGCGTGAAGAGGTATTGTAGAGACTTGTGGTCTGTGAACAACCGAAATTTCTCCCCCAGGAGATAGTGTCTCCAAATCCGAAGAGCGAATATGACTGTCGCTAACTCCAAGTCGTGGGTGGGGTAATTCCTCTCGTGAGGCTTAAGCTTACGGGAAGCATAAGCTATGGCCTGACTCTCCTGTTGCAGCACACCTCCAAGTCCTTGTAAGGATGCATCGGTGTAAACTAAATACTCAACTCACTGCCTGGGAAATGCTAACACTGGCACTGAGGTCAACTTGTCCTTAAACTCATCGAATGCCAACTGACAGGCATCGCTCCAGATGAATGGTACACCTTTGCAAGTCAGATGTGTCAAAGGACCCGCTATCTTTGAGAAACCCCGAATAAACCTCCTGTAGTATCTTGCTAGGCCTAAGAAACTACGGATCTCAGTCAGTGTCGTGGGATGCCCCCACTCCCTCACCGCGGATACTTTCCCCGAATCAACAGATATCCCTCGGTTTGAAATGATATGCCGCAAAAACTGAACCTCCTTCAACCAGAACCCACACTTATCATACTTTGCATAAAACTCGTTCTGACGCAACGTCTGTAAAACCTGTCTCAAATGCTCGGCGTGCTCCTCTTCTATCTGGGAGTAAACCAGAATGTCATCAATAAAGACAATGACGAACTGGTCTAGGAACTCTCTAAACACCCTATTCATTAAGTCCATAAACACGACTGGAGCGTTGGTCAAGACAAAAGGCATAACTCAAAATTCATAGGAACCATATCGCGTCAAGAAAGCAGTCTTTGAGACGTCCTATTCCCTGATACACAACTAATGGTATCCAGATCGCAAATCAATCTTTGAGAAGAAGCGGGATCCTCTCAACTGGTCAAATAAGTCATCGATTCGGGGCAATGGATACTTATTCCGTATCGTGACCTTATTCAACTCCCGATAATCTACAACACAACCTCAACGATCCATCCCTCTTCTTTACGAACAACACAGGGGCACCCCACGATGAAGTACTCCTCCGGATAAACCCCTGACCCAACAACTACTCTATCTGATCCCTTAGCTCTCTCATCTCCGCTGGAGCCATACGGTACGGTGCGCGGGCAATGGGTCGTGTGCCCGACATCAAATCAATAACAAAATCTCTCTCTCTACTAGGAGATAATCCAAGTATATCCTGGAATACATCATCAAACTCCTTCACGTCTGGAATCGAATCAAGTGGTATCACCACTTCCTTAGAGGTCTCCTCCTCTATATAGTACAAATGAGTGGACGATCCTCCCTCAGGGCGAGGCATCGCCACTAAAAACATCTCCTGCCCGGGAATGGCAAATATGATACTCCTACTGAAACAATCAATCATGTCTTGGTACACAACTAGCCAATCCATACCAACAATCGCATCATACTCAGTCATCTCTAATACTAACATATCAACGGGTAAAGTAAACCTCCCGATCTCTATACCCACACCTCTATAAATAAGCGAAATTACAGAACCCCTACTCAACGGTGAATCTACACAAGTAATCGTGCTCTTTGCAGTGTCTAACAACCTAATAGTGCGTGCAAAAATTGTGGAAATGAAACAATGTGTGGCCCCTGTATCAAATAAAATACGCCCCATAGTCCCCTGAATAGAGAACATACCCTCAATAGCTGGTGGGTCTTGTGGGACGGTAGCCTATTGGAGCTGGTACACTCTCCCATACTGAAGTTGTCCCTGTTGAACTGGGATCGCTGGAATGGGTAGTAATGCTTCCACTTGTGGTGGTGCTGGGAGGGCGGCGGGAAACATAGGCCTCTGTGGCTCGTGTCGAGAACCCGACTACTGCTGCTGTGGGGCCCTGCCCCTATCAGGACAATCCTGGCATTTGTGGCCAATCTTGCCACACACGAAGCACTTCCTCAGGAAATTTCCTCCTCGCTGTCCCTGCTGCCCTCGGTCCTGATGGTCGTTACCATTCCTACCTTGACCATGCTGGCCCTGCTAAAACTGTTGCTGCTGACCAATCTGGTCCTGCTGGCCCTGATGGCCGTTCTGAACCTGATGGCCATGTCTGAAACCTCCCCGACCATTCCTAAAACCCCCAGATCTGAATCTCTTAGGATCCTCCTGTTGGGAACCCTGTTCACCCTGCATGTGCTGACCCTGAACGGATTGCGCCCCGCTGGCACCATTTCCCCCTGTCCTGCCCTGATCGCTGGACTTTCCTAATCTCTTACTCTCAGACATGTGAAAGCGGTGATCCTGGCAGTGAATTAGTGCCGCGTTAACCACGTCAAAGTAAGTGGCCAACTAAAGCTTTCCCAACAAGTGTTATCGAATCCTCCAACTCAATTTGTCCATGAACTTCTGAATCTTCTTCTCCTCAGTCGGAATCTCATCGGGAATAATATTCAAGAGATTTGTGAATTTGGATTCATACTCGGCCACGTTCTTCCCCTCCTGCTTGAGGTTCATTAACTTCCTCCTTATCTCAATGTGAACAGCTGATGAAAAATATTTGCGGTCGAACCGCACCCAGAACTCTTGAATAGAAAGGGCATCCCTCTCCTCCGCGGTGGTAATAGACTCTCACCATTGCAATGCTGATCCAACTAGCTTAAAAGTATCTAGTATATTCTTTTGAACATCCGTGCACTCGTACAACCTTAAGTGCCTCTGAATGTCCTTCCTCCACTGACTGCACACTACAACGTTGGAGCTACTTGTAAACTCCGGAGGGTGTGCTTTCTGAAAAGCATCAAGAACGCGTTCCCAAGCTGAAGGGAATGCATGAGCCTGAACTGGCACGACTATCGGCGCTTGGGGTGGTGCCTGCTGTACAACTGCTAGGGCGAAATTCATCGCTTGGGCTACAATAGCTGCAACCTCGGCAGCATTCATGTTGCCCTGAACCGGTGCAGGCTGTGGCTCAGGCTGTGCATCTCTAGGAACTCGCTGTGCACATCGTGGAGGCATCTGAAATGAGAGTAAAGTCTTATCAGTTCGCAGTTATTATCTCAAAATATCTGAAGAGCGGAACATACGTAAAAGAATACAACAATCCTAAAATATATGGCTCTACGTCAAAGAAAGCTCAGCGAAAACATAATAAGTCGTACATATCCTAAGGACACTAGAACCTGATGCTCTGATACCACCTGTGACACCTCGACTAATTAAATACCGGGTAGCTACTCCTTTATTAAATTAATACAAAGTGCCAAGTTGGTTCAGTTCATAGCATCACTGTAAAAAACATTTTATCAATTACTAGCCACCTAATACTTAAAAAGTGAGTTCTCAATTTTAATTAAATCCGATTAACACGCAATTATTAAATTATGAAATGCTAACATAACCACCACAACATAATGACAATGGAAAAACCATAAAATAGTAATGAGTCTGGAGGGATACTCCTCACAACAATCCAAATATAGGAATAAACAAATACTAAGTAAGCATCACTAAATTAATTACAACCCAAAAATCTGATATAACTGGATAAATAAAGTGTCTAAAAGAAATGGGGTGACATGCCCAACAGATGAAGAAAATATAGTAACATAGAGTCAATATCGAAAGTGGAGGCGTCTACTGTTAAAGTCCTGTAACTTCCACGGCAGCTACAGTCCGTCACCTGAATGGAGCTCCTATGTATGGTGTCCTTGTGGATGGGCACCTAAAAGGCTTTTACAAAAATATATTTGAAAGCAAACGGGTCAGATCCCAATTCTGGAAAACAGTTTAAAATATAGTAAGTGTTTTAATGACATAAAACAATGAATGCAAAATACATGTTAGGACGTGCTCTCACATGAAATACTCACCTCTCGACTATCTGTGCACTCCTAATGTATCCATGATCGAATATACTTATGCCTGTATCTAACTGGTTTAATATAAAATCTAACGTTACTATACGATTCACGATTTAATTCCCGACATCTTATTTTAGACAAAGTGTTTTGCTCTTCTACACAGTTTTCCCATTTTAGTACTACTAATCACTAGAGATCTTCCATTTTATCTTTTACAAAACGTTGATTGTTGATGTAAAAAATTAGATCACTCTAATTAATCAATCACAGATAAATAAATGAGACAAAAGATTTTAAAGTGGTTCAGCCTTATAAGAATGGCCTACGTCCACTGTTGTTTTATTGTTGAATGTTTGGGAATTCTTGATTACAAGAAATTCCGTTCTCTCGATTCCAGAGTTTGGATTCGGTCTCCCACAATGAGGATTGTACAATGTATTTATAGCCCTGAGGCTGTAATGTGAAAGGGTAGTACATTAAATTGTATACATATGAAAGGGAAATACATTTAATGTTCTTTTTGTGTATGCGTCTGAATGATAAGCATTTAATGAGCAGTGAAACTGTTGGTATCCTGCTTCGAGGTGCAGTTCGGACCACCTGAGTTGCTCGGATCGCTTGAGCTTCTCGGTGCTTAGGAGTTCCTCGGAGTAACATGGTTCCTCAGAGCGTGCGATCATCTCGGAAGTGCTTATTGTTGCCGTGTATATAGCCACGTGTCTTCATATGATTGGTCCATGTCAGCAGATTAAATTTGGTATCAACAGAAGCCCCTAATGTTTCATAATTCAAAATTTGAGGAGTATGGAACATTGTTTCTCTGAATATGGTAGCTTTAAATAGTCTTCTTGATTTTTAGGAGCGTTTCCCTTGTATTTACTTCTCCTTCCCAATTCGTAGACTAATGCTTTTATGGACTTTTCTGCGCACTTCGATTCCTGCGTTACTTTTCGTCTTTTTAGCCGCTGTTGTCCGCTTTGAATCCCGCGCCATTTTTCATTTTTTTAGCCTCCGATAACGTAATCATCCTTTTTTCGTAATCATTACTTCACCATTTCCCAAGGTAAGGTATTTAAACTTCACAGACACTCCTATCGTCTTCAACCTTTTCAAATTTTCGTCTTTTGAGTTTTATGTCGTCTCTTCCTACTCTCTTGTGCGTTTATCTTTTCCGTCGTTCGTTGTCAGCAGATCCATTCTTTTCCTGTAAGATCTTCTTCCTCCATCTTTATTTCTTTATTCACCATGGTTTACCCTGTTGAGTCTCTTGAGAAGTTTCGTTCTGATTTCTCCATTCCCTCTTGGGCTATCTTGGAAGAGCTTTCTGAGCCTTCTAATTACTTCCATTTGGCTGAGGGACATTGGTTCCCCAGTATCTTTTTTGCTGAATGTGGATTTTCTTTTCCACTAAATTCCTTGTGTCTGAAATTCTGTCAGTACTTTGACGTTGTTCCTGCACGAATAGCCCCCAACACATGGATAGTAGTTAATGGGGTACATATGTTAAATCAATTGCATGGAACTCGTATAGGAATTCAAGAAATCATGTACTGTTATAGATGGGCAGTTAATGAAAATATTTATTATTTAAAAACTAGATTTTTAAATAGAGCCTTAGTAGTCAATCTCCCTGATGCCAATAGGGATTATTTTGAGCATGGGGTTGTCATAAAAAATTGGCAACACCCTCCATTAACTGGAGATGAGGTTTACCAGGGTCCCAGATGCCCTCCTTATGACAATGGGATAGGTTATTTTTATTTCATTTTATTTTGAAATTATGCTTATTTTGTGTTTGATAAAATGTGCCACTAATAACAATGTTTGTTTATTTGCAGTTGATAACAAAAGAAAGTACCCAAAAGAAGCAAATGTCAATATAAGACACTTGAAACTTATCTGGAGTCTGCATCAAAGTGTTGCTGACGAACACATTAGATCAGCTTCATATCTGCTCCAGTACAAGAGCTACACCACTTCTTTCACTGCTCGCCCAGTGATAAGTGAGTCAGAGCCAGTACCAACCTCCACCAGCTCATCGCCTGAATCCCATATTCCTTTAAGTCAAAGGATGAAGAAGAGAAGACCTCCCACCCTATTTGAGAAGACTGCCTCCGGTTCTGGGGAGGCAAAAAGGAGTAGGACTGATGTCCTGAAGGAGGGGACAAAGAAGAATGATGCAGCTCCCCAAGTTGCTTCTGCTAAAGTTTCCGAGAAGGTTGTTGAGAAGCCCGTAGTGGCTCTAAGCAGGTCTGCTGCTCCTGGAGAGGTGATTGTGATATCACTGACCAAGGGTTCTTCTTTGGTTGAATTTGTATCTGTTCCGCCGAGGAGGCTGAAGAAGAGCTCCTCGGTCAATTTGGCTGACACTTTTACTCAGCCCCCAGCTATTGGGACTGGAGTTCCCACTTTTGTTCCCCCGAGCTCTGACATGAGCTCGGTAAAGTCCTTGATCATTCCCGAGGTTCAAGGTACTGAAGAAAACCTTACTCGGGATATGGTTACCTCACTAGCTGCTCGTCATCTTGGTTCTGTAAGTCTCTTTACTTAGAATTTTTCATATTTCCTTTGTCATTTCTGTTTCTAACTTGCTTTCTTTTTCCGTTCATAGTTGACGAGCTGCTTTAATATAATCCTGAAGAAGGATGAAGCGATTAAGGCTTCTTGCTCCTCGTCCAGTGTGGAGGGAGCTCTGGAAGAAGCTACCAAATCTCTAGCAGATTCTCGCCAGAAATATGCTGATGATAAAGCTGCCTGGGAGAAGAAACTTGCCTCCTCCAAGTAAGAAAAAGCTCGGACTGTTGATGCCTCCAAGGAGTTGGAGAAGAAAAAGAATGCCTTGGAGAAGGCAAATAAAGAGCTCGAAGAGAAGCTCAAAGCTGTTGGAGAGTTGGAAAATAAACTTAAGGCCGCCGAGGAGGATTTGGCCAAACTTCGGGAAGTAGGTCGACAGAAGGAGGAGGCAGAAAATAAATTGAAGGCTGCTGAGAACCTGCTGTCCGAGAAGCTTGCCTTGGAGAAGACCAAGAGGAAAGCTGCTGTGAAGAAGTCCTTCAGCTCTGGCTGGGACAAAGGGTGGAACAAGGGGTTAGCTTCCATGGTATCTCAAGTGGACTATGGCAGTCTAAAGTACTTTAGGGATGGATGGGTTGCTGCCTTTCAGGAAATGAAGGTCGACTAGTCATCCGAGCTCTTCCAGAGACATATCCCTGGTCCCCCTCTAACTCCAGAAGAATTAGAAGAGGACGAAGCTACCTCTGAAGAGTCTTCGATGGTGATAGGAGATCATGACCTAACCATTCATCCTACTGCCGAGGAAGATCAACAGATCATTTCTTCCTCCGAGCAACTGCCTACTCTCCCCGAGCAACTATCCCTTCCTTCCGAGCAACCTACCTCTTCATCCCAGCCTCCCGAGAAGGTTTTGGGAGATAAGGAAAAGGTGTAGTGTTGTTCGGGTTTCTCTTTATTTTGTTTCTCTTTATCAAATGTAACTCGGAAGATGTAACTCTGAATTATGATCTAATAAAACTTGAACTTTTTGCATACTGTTGTATGTCTTTCATTCATACTCTGCTTATTCTTCTTATTGATGATTGCTCTTCCTTCTCTGCTAGTTTCTGGCCAGGATGGAACTGCTATCTGCCCATGACACAAAGTTGCTGCAATAATGCAATGAGTACTTTAAGGCTAGTCACACAGACCTGAATGCTGCACAAGTTTCCGACATCCTTGGTCATGATGCTTCAAAATAGGCAGTTGAAGAATATCATTACCTAAAGTGTCTACTTGATCGAGCAGTGGACAATAATGTGGCTTACTATGAAATGATCGAGGATCTCCAGTGTACCCTCGAAGACCTTCAGAATCAATATAAGGAATCAACTGCCCTGCTACATGAGGGGTACGAAAAGAAGTACAAGCTGATCATGGCTGACAAGGGCTATGAGAAGCTTTTTGCTGGGTATGATGTAAAGGAGAGAACCTTGAGAGGCGAGGTCGAAGAATGTAGACAGATTGCTGAGTTACTGGAAAAGGAAAACAACAACCTGCAAAAGGTGCTATCACAACTGAAGTCTGCAGCTTCTACTTCTAGTGCCTTGATCCCAGTGACCGACGAGGGATTTTCGTTCTTAGAGGTTAAGAACGCTAAGTTAAGGGAAGAGTTGGACGCCTTGAGGAGGTCGGGCCCTTCCACATCTTCTCGGGGCCGAGCAAGAGCTCCTCGGGGATGAGCAAGAGCAGCTCGGGTTCTTGTCGAGGAACAGAGGACTTAGTCTGCCTTAGAGAACCAGGCCTTCCAACTAATGGCGAAGAACCAGGCGTTGTCCAATATGTCAAAGAAAATTAGGGACTTGGAAAAACAACTCTCCGCGCAGAAGTCAATTTGGAGAACAGGGAGCTTTTCATCAAGAATCTCCACGAGCAGCTAGAAAGGCTAACATATCAATTCCACAAACAGCCCAGGGAATTCTGGATGGCTGGATACAACGAAGAACTATTCAACCTGGACGATCATATCTAGAATGCCAATAATGAGGGCTACAAACAAGGCTGGCTGAATGCCTTAGGTGTGTTGAAGCTCGAACAAGGTCATTATCTGTGGGACTATCATGATCCCGGGTTGCTCGACTTGCCTGTGCCGCTATACAATTTGGAGATGGATTGGATCCATTCTCAGGCTATTCCTCGGAGCTTAATTTCAAAGTATCTCGGTGACTACAATTTACATTCTCAAATTGAGGTATCTCGTCCCGAGCATCTCTTAGATCGACCATCCGTGATGAATGTCAGGATGTTGAAGGATCTCAACTTCATCAATTCTCCTCTGTCTTTAAATGATCCGCCTGTTGGCGAGGAACCTGTGTCAAAAGCACAGGGGAAAAGACTAGTAGAATAGTAATTTTTGATGTAATAGTTAGTATACATGTCGATGTAACTGTAATTTCATTATCAATGTAATTTATTTTGAATTCAATGAAAGACTTTCATTTTTGTTTGCTATTATCTTGTTGTTATCAAACACTTTATATTTATGCATATCTGTTAAAAAGATAACAATATTGTGTTGTTTGTCGACCAACTCAATAATAAAAAGTTTCAAGTTTCAATAATATAGCTCGACCACTTAATAATAAAGTCACGAGTATAGAAAATGTTTTAAAATTTTTCCAACCAACCAAGGTTGTTAAATTATGCTTGTCGACCAACTACAGTTAGTGGGTTTTTATCCCCGACCAACCATACTTGGTAGATTTTTTATAAAATGTGTCCGACCAACCAAGGTCGAAAATTCTTCTTGTCGACCAACTACAGTTAGCAAGTTTTTATCCCCGACCAGCCATACTTGGTAACTTTTGCACTTTCTGGAATAATCTTACCTCTCGACCAACATAATTTGGCCTTTTCGAGAATATATGTACCTTCCGACCAACATAAGTTGGCATTTGCGAGAATATTTTGTTTCCTAGCCAAACAGGTTGGCTTTTTTAGGAATATTTCGTTTCCTAGCCAAACAGGTTGGCATTTTTAGGAATATTTTGTTTCCTAGTCAAACAGGTTGGCATTTTTAGGAATATTTTGTTTCCTAGCCAAACAGGTTGGCATTTTTAGGAATATTTTGTTTCCTAACCAAACAGGTTGGCATTTTTAGGAATATTTTGTTTCCTAGCCAAACAGGTTGGCATTTTTAGGAATATTTTGTTTCCTAACCAATCGAAGTTGGCATTTTTAGGAATATTTTGCTGAGCAGTCTGAGCAGCTTTGTCGAGTAGTGTGTAGCACTAGTATTCCCCGAAAAATTCTCAATAAAAAGGAGAGACTTTGGTAGAATATCTTCATTTTATTCATACTAATGGAACTACGTTACATATACATCGCTGATAATACTTGCGCAGATGCTCTGCGTTCCATGCATTCTTAAACTCCTCGCCTTCTAAAGTTGCTATTCGATAAGTTCCTGGTCGAACAACTTCTATAACTCGGTATGGTCCATGCCAGTTTGCTTCCAGTTTATTGTGTTTTTGAATTACTTTCTTCAACACATAGTCTCCCTATTTTAGGTCGCACTTCTTCACCCTTTTGTTGTAGAACAAAAATGTTCGCTGCTGGTAAGCAGCATTTCTAATGGCTGCTTCTTCTCTAACTTCCTCGAGCATGTTTAAATTCAGTCTTCTCATTAAGTCGCTGAAAGGGGAATTGAAATTCAGTACCCTGTGTGTTGGGAGGCCGCTCTCGGCAGGTATGACAGCTTCACTTCCAAACGCCAGCATGTATGGTGATTCTCCAGTTGCTACTTGGGGAGTAGTTCGGTAAGCCCAAAGTACTGATTGTAGCTCGTTAATCCAGTTTGCTTTTGCATCATCCAATCTTTTCTTCAAACCGTTCAGCAGCATTCTATTTGTTACTTCAGTTTGTCCATTGCTTTGAGGATGGCCTGGTGCTGAGTGGACCTTCAAAATGTTTGACTGGTGACAATAGGCGGCAAACTCCTCGTTATCAAATTGTGTTCCATGGTCTGTGATGAAGGCATGAGGTAGACCATATCGACAAATGATGTTCTTCCAGACAAATTGGTACACCTTCTCGTACGTCATGTCAATTAGTGGATCAGCTTCTACCCACTTAGTAAAATAATCCACTGCAACGACGAGATACCTGAACCTTCCTCGGGTCGTTGGCAGTGGTATAACCAAATCTATTTCCCACATGGAAAATGGCCAAGGGGTAGTTATGGGTGTCAACAATCCTTGTGGAGTTCTTTGGATGGAGGAGAAGCGCTGGCCCTTGTCACACTTCTTGGCATAGGCTACATAATCATCCCTCATCGTCGGCCAGTAGTATCCCTGCGTCATCACCCTTTGCAAAAGCCTTCGACCTTCTACATGTGCTCCACAAGACCCTTCATGGATTTCTTCAATCAATTCTTTCACCTCGGAGGGATGTACGCATCTCTGCAAACCTGCCATAATTCCTCGTCTATATAAAACACCATTAATTAATACATACTGAGCAGCTTTAAACTTCAATTTCTTGGCTGCGAGCTTGTCAACTGGCAATTCTCCCTCCTCGATATACGCCCTGATGGAATCCATCCAAGATGGTCCTAAATCAAGGGTGATAAAGTTCATCGTCAGATCTTCATCTATACTTCGACTAACTAACACTTCAAATGGGATTGTTCGTCGTAGCTCGGTGCGAGTAGATGATGCTAGTCGAGCTAGGGCGTCTGCTCTCGCATTCTCCATTCTTGGTATTCTGACCAGCTGAATAGCGGTAAATTCTGACACCAGCTCCTTTGCTTTTGCATGATATCTGATAATTAATTCTCCTCTAACTGCATATATTCCCATCATTTGGTTTACGATCAATTGAGAGTCACTGAAGATCACAACCTGCTGCGCCTCCATAATTTTTGCCAAATTAAGCGCTACAATCATGGACTCATATTCAACCTCATTGTTAGAAGCTTTGAATTGGAAACGTAAGGCGTATTCCATGTTGACCTCATCTGGAGTGCTCAAAACTATCCCCGCGCCACATCCTGCAGTGCAAGATGAGCCATCTACATATAGCCTCTATATAGGTAACTCGTCTTCAAATTTTGAATCAGTCAGAGTTCCTCGGTGACATATTTACTGCTTCCTTTCATCCTCCACGGATTTTTCTCGCTCCTCGTCGATCATCTTTTCTTGCCCTTTTACCAACTGGAGTTGGTCTGAGCTCGAAATTGATGATCCTGTAACATCCACTCGCCCTTTTACCAACCGGAGTTGGTCTGAGCTTGTGTCTATTGATCCTGTAACATCCACAGGTTGATCAGTGAGCAAATCTTGTTCCTTATCCGGAGTCCTCACAACTATCTCAGCATCACATCCTGTAACATCCACACGCCCTTCTACCAATCGGAATTGGTCTGAGCTTGTGTTTGTTGGTCCTGTATCATCCACAAGTTGATCAGCGAGCAACTTTTGCTCCTCGGGGGTATCAGGATAGGTGAACTCCTCTATAAAGTCTGCTACAGCCTGCCCTTTTAGCGATGATCTGGGTTCATAAATTATATCATATTCACCGAGCTCTATTACCCAGTACATCAATCTCCCTGATTTTTCTGGCTTATGAAGGGCCTGCCTCAATGGCATATCGATATATACTACTATAGTATGAGCTTGGAAGTATGGTCTCATTCTCCTACTCGCCTCAATCAGCGCCAGTGCCAATTTCTTCAGCCTTGGATATCTGATCTCTGCTCCTCGGAAGGCCTTACTTGTGTAGTAAATTGGTTTTTTCACTCCATTCTCCACTCTGATCAACGCCGAGCTAACTGCATTCTCGGACACTGCAAGGTACAAATACAATTTTTCTCCCATCACCGGCCTGGACAACAGTGGAGGTGCTCCTAAGTATTTCTTCAAGTCTTGAAAAGCCTTCTCACATTCATCATTCCACTCAAAAGTCTTTCTGAGTGTCTTGAAGAATGGGAGACATCTATCAGTTGCTCGCGACACAAATCTGTTGAGTGCCGCTACTCGTCCCGTGAGACTCTGTACTTCCTTCTTCGTCGTTGGAGATCACAACCCTAATAGAGCTTTGATCTTTTCAGGATTTGCTTCAATGCCTCGTTGATTGACAATGTACCCGAGGAACATGCATTCTCGTACTCCAAATATGCACTTCGTCGGGTTCAGCTTCATTTGATATTTATCTAGTTGATCAAAAGTCAGACTTAAGTCAACTAGATGATCGGCAGCTTTCTTTCTCTTTGTCAGCATGTCGTCAACATAGACTTCCATATTGTCACTGATTTGTTCAGCAAAGACCTTGTTCATCAGCCTCTGATATGTCGCACCTGCATTTTTCAAACCAAAAGTCATAACATTATAACAATAAGTTCCCCTAGGGGTAATGAAAGAAGTACTCTCCCTGTCTACAGGTTTCATTTTAATTTGATTGTAACCAGAATAAGCATCCATGAAGCTTAGCAACTCGTGTCCCGACGAGATACCTGAACCTTCCTCGGGTCGTTTGCAGTGGTCCAACCAAATCTATTCCCCACATGGAAAATGGCCAAGGGGAAGTTATGGATGTCAACAATGCTTGTGGAGTTCTTCGGATGGAGGAGAAGCGTTGGAACTTGTCACATTTCTTGGCATAATCTATACAATCAGCCCTCATCGTCGACCAGTAGTATCCCTGCGTTATTACCCTTTGCAAAAGTGTCCGACCTGCTACATGTGGTCCACAAGACCCTTCATGGATTTCTTCAACCAATTCTTTCACCTCGGAGGGATGTACGCACCTCTGCAAACCTGCCATAATTCCTCGTATATATAAAACACCATTAGTTAATACATAGCGAGCTGCTTTAAACTTCAATTTCTTGGCTGCGAGCTTATCAATTGGCAATTCTCCCTCCTCGACATATGCCCTGATGGGATCCATCCAAGATGGTCCTAAATCAAGGGTGATAAAGTTCATCGTCAGATCTTCATCTATACTCCGACCAGCCAACACTTCAATCGGGATTGTTCATCGTAGCTCGGTGCGAGTAGCTGATGCTAGTCGAGCTAGGGCATCTGCTCTCGCATTCTCCATTCTCGATATTCTGACCAGCTGAATAGCGGCAAATTCTGACACTAGCTCCTTTGCTTTTGCATGATATCTGATCATTAATTCTCCTCTAACTGCATATATTCTCATCATTTGGTTTACAATCAATTGAGAGTCACTGAAGATCACAACCTGCTGCGCCTCCATTATTTTTGCCAAATTAAGCCCGGTAATTATAGCCTCATATTCAGCCCCATTGTTGGAAGCTTTGAATTGGAAACGCAAGGCGTATTCCATGTCGACCTCGTCCGGAGTGCTCAAAACTATCCCCGCGTCACATCATGCAGTTCAAGATGAGGCATCTACATATAGCCTCCATATTGGTAACTCGTCTTCAAATTTCTGATAAGTCAGAGTTCCTCGGTGAAATATTTGTTGCTTCCTTTCCACCTCGGATTTTTCTTGCTCTTCGTCGATCATTTCTTTTTGCCCTTTTACCAACCGGAGTTAGTCTGAGCTCGAATTCAATGATCCTGTAACATCCACTTGCCCTTTTACCAACCGGAGTTGGTCTGAGCTAGTGTTTATTGATCCTGTAACATCCACAGGTTGATCAGTGAGCAACTCTTGTTCCTCATCCGGAGTCCTCACAACTATCTCTGCGTCACATCCTGTAATATCCACATGCTCTTTTACCAATAGAAATTGGTCTGAGCCTATGTTTGTTGATCCTGTAACATCCACAGGTTGATTAGCGAGCAACTTTTGCTCCTCCGCGGTATCAGGATAGGTGAACTTCACTATAAAATCTTCTACAGCCTGCCCTTTTAATGATGATATGGGTTCATAAATTATGTCATATTCACCGAGCTCTATTGCCCAGTACATCAATCTCCCTGATTTTTCTAGCTTATGAAGGGCTTGTCTCAAAGGCACATCAGTATATACTACTATAGTGTGATCCTGGAAGTATGGTCTCATTCTCCTACTCGCCTCAATCAGCGCCAGAGCCAATTTATCCAACCTTGGATATCCGATCTCTACTCCTCGGAAGGCCTTACTTGTGTAATAGATTGGCTTTTGTACTTCATTCTCCACTCTGATCAACACCGAGCTAACTGCATTCTCGGACACTGCAAGGTATAAATACAATTTTTCTCCCTTCACCGGCCTGGACAACAGTGGAGGTTCTCCCAAGTATTTCTTCAAGTCTTGGAAAGCCTTCTCACATTCATCATTCCACTCAAAAGTATTTCTGAGTGTCTTGAAGAATGGGAGACATCTATCAGTTGCTCGTGACACAAATCTATTGAGTGCTGCTACTCGTCCTGTAAGACTCTGTACTTCCTTCTTCGTCGTTGGAGATCGCAGCCCTAATAGAGCTTTGATCTTTTCAAAATTTTCTTCAATGCCTCGTTGATTAACAATGTACCCGAGAAACATGCCTTCTCGTACTCCAAAGATGCACTTCGTCGGGTTCAGCTTCATTTGATATTTATCCAGTTGATCAAAGGTCTGGCCTAAGTCAACTAGATGATCGGCATCTTTCTTGCTCTTTGTCAGCATATCATCAACATAGACTTCCATATTGCAACTGATTTGTTCAGCAAAGACCTTGTTCATCAGTCGCTGATATGTCGCACCTGTATTTTTCAAACCAAAAGGTATAACATTATAATAATAAGTTCCCCTAGGGGTAATGAAAGAAGTACTCTCCCTGTCTTCAGGTTTCATTTTGATCTGATTGTAACCAGAATAAACATCCATGAAGCTCAGCAACTCGTGTCCCGAGGTAGCATCCACCAGTTGATCAAATCGGGGTAGTGGAAAGTGATCCTTTGGGCATGCTTTGTTTAGGTCGGTGAAGTCTACACACATCCTCCACTTGTTGTTCTTCTTCTTTACTATCACCACATTAGCTAACCAATCTGGATATTTAACATCTTCAATGAAACAAGCTTTCTGGACCTTCTCGACTTCCTCCTGTATAGCTTGATTCTTCTCGGGACTGAATACTCTTCTTCTCTGCTTCACAGGCTTGATCTCCTTATTCATATTGAGCTCGTGACATAAAAAGTTTGGGTCTATCCCAGGCATATCTTCATGACTCCACACAAAAGTTTATCTTCTGCTTCTAAGGAAAGTTATCAATTCCTGTTTTAATGAGGCTTCCAACGATGAACCTATTTGAGTAGTTCGCTCAGGATGCTCGTCATCCAGAATGATGTTTTCAGTAGTTTCCACCACTTGACCCTTCACGAGTTGCGACTCATCTCGAGGATCCAATGTTTCAATTTCTGCACCTTCATCCACTTGATAGGTAATAGTCTTTTTCTTTGATTCTTCCAGTTCTTCTTGCTCGGCGGATGAATAATAGCATTCCCGAGCTACTTTCTGATCACCTTTCACAATTCCTACTCCAAAGTTTATTAGAAATTTTAGGCACTGATGCACTGTAGATGTCACAGCCTCGAACTTCTTCAATCCTACCCTTCCCATGATGATATTGTACGATGATTGGACATTCTTATCCATCACGAAGAAACGTATTCTTTCTGTCCGACAAGCAGGCCACGTACCAATGAATATATCCAACTTGATCGTCCCAAGTGGAAATACTCTCTCGCCAGCAAAATCGATGAGGGGTCTGTGGCAAGGCTCCAGTTGAGATAGCTTTAGATTTAAACTATCGAAACACGAATAGAACATGATGTCTGCCGAGCTACCATTGTCGACCAGCACTCTTGAAATCATTACCTCCTTCATTCTCATCTTGATCACCAACGGGTCATCATGAGGATATAGAACACCTGTAAGGTCGTTCTTTGAGAACCCAATGACCAACTTCTCCTTGTTCACCTTTCTCGGGCGATCTTCCTCAGCTAGATTTATTCGCTGAATATACGAGCAAGCTTGAGCCTCACCGAGGTAAGCTTTCCTTTCTGCATTAAGGTCTCCTCCGCCTGCATCTACTCCTGTAATGACATTACAATCAAATGACCCAAAGCGTATTGAAAATACCTCTCGTTCTGGATGCCTCGGTTTCTTGGGAAGATCGGGGTCATCCTCTGGATCAACTTCATGCTTTCTCTTCTTGTTTTCCTCTACTCGATGAGGAGATCTAAACCTCTCTCTATTTCGGTCGTTGTTTCTTCTTTCGCCTCCCCGATCAACATACTTCGCTAGCTTTCCTCGTCGGATGAGTGTTTCAATCTCATTCTGAAGAGCTATGCAATTTTTGGTCATATGGCCATGATCCTTGTGGAACTCGCAATATTTTTCCCTATTCCTCGTGTTAGGGTCTGCCTTCATTTTCTTTGGCCAGTTTAACTCCTCGCTCTTCTTAATTTCTTCCAGGACGTGGTTGATATTTACCTTCAAAGGTGTGTAATTATCAAATTTCCTCAAGACCTCCCATGACGACCTATTTTTGGATTGTTTGTCACCACCATTGTTCTTATGCTATTTCTTCTTAGCTTTATCACCTTCCGCCTTGGTTTCTTTGGCGTCCATAGTCTTCTTCGCAGACATAGCCTCCTCGGCATTCATAATCTTGGACGCTTTTCCCATCAGGTCCGACATGGTTCAAGGTGGATCTTTGGTCAAAGTGTAGTACAACTTGTTTGGCAATAGTCCACTCATCAAAGAGGTAATCATTGTCTTCTCTTCATAATCAATGACTTCGAGTTTCTCGTTATTAAAACGAGTTATATAATCTCTGATACTCTCACCAGATTTTTGTCTAACACTTAACAAATGTGCTACTCGTTTAACTGGCTTCGCCCCAAAGCAAAAATTTCCAATGAATAACTCGGCCAGTTGAAAAAAAGTTAAGATCTTACCCCGAGGAAGATTATTATTCCATATCTGAGCAGATCTGGTAAGAGTTCCTGAGAATGCCTTGCATCTAATCTCGTCTGCGACAGCATAGATGTTGGCGGCAGCTTGATATTGTTCTATATGAAGAACAAGGTCAGTCTTTCCGTCATATTTGGGGGTCACAACAGGTACTTTGAACTTTGATGGTGTTGGAAAATGAATAATATCCTGGACAAAAGGTGTTCCTCGGACAAAGGTTCATTGTGGAGGGTTCTTGGCCTTATCCATTTCTCCTAATCTATCCTACAACCTCTGAATAGATCCTTTCCATGCATCATTTCTTTCCTCGGGCCTATCGGTTCGAGCAACTGATCGCGTTGAAGTGGCTTCCTGGGATTTATCTTGACGAGCTGCTGGTCGGTCATTGGATTTATCTTGACGAGCAGCTGGTCGCGACTGGGCAGATCCTTCCCTTAAATTTGATGATCGTCAAAAGCTCCTCGATGTTGCATTAAGAGGACTTTTGTTCCTCCTAGGGCCTAATCGATCGAAAGGAGAAACCCTACTTAATCATTCCAATGCGCTGGTCCTTTCCGTGGAGAGGGTGACACGTTGTTCAGTATCTGTGGCTCGCACTGACGAAGTTCATCCAGGTTGATAAGAAAAATAGTCAGATTCCTTATTGCGATATGAATTAGTACGCCTAGTACGCGAAGAAAGCGCACGGGTATTTCTTTGAATGCTTAGTGGTCCGGGATGGGCTGATGCACAGCCATGGAGAGTTTGGATGAGTTGTCGCATCGTTTCTTGCATGACGGTCTGGCCGTGAGCCAGATTTTCCATTATTCCAGCCAGATCTAGAATAATTGGTGGAGCAGATGGATTTGGAGGGGTTCCAGCATTTCGATTACTGAATTCAGGAATATCATCCATTGGTAATGGATTGTTTTTTATGAAAAATGATATTATCAGTCGTTTCCCATAGACGGCGCCAATCTGTTGATGTAAAAAATTAGATCACTCTAATTAATCAATCACAGATAAATAAATGAGACAAAAGATTTTAAAGTGGTTCAGCCTTATAAGAATGGCCTACGTCCACTGTTATTTTATTCCTAAATGTTTGGGAATTCTTGATTACAAGAAATTCCGTTCTCTCGATTCCAGAGTTTGGATTCGGTCTCCCACAATGAGGATTGTACAATGTATTTATAGCCCTAAGGCTGTAACGTGAAAGGGTAATACATTAAATGGTATACATATGAAAGGGCAATACATTTAATGTTCTTTTTACGTGTGCGTCTGAATGATAAGAATTTAATGAGCAGTGAAACTGTTGGTATCCTGCTTCGAGGTGCAGCTCGGACCGCTTGAGCTTCTCGGTGCTAAGGAGTTCCTCGGAGAGGTGAGATCCTCGGAGAGTATGAGTTCCTCGGAGTAACATGGTTCCTTAGAGCGTGCGATCATCTCAGAAGTGCTTATTGTTGCCGTGTATATAGCCACGTGTCTTCATATGATTGGTCCATGTCAGCAGATTAAATTTGGTATCAACATTGATATTATAGATACTCACATTTATACATTACAGTTCATTTCAATTTACAGTATATTATTCTCATAATAAATATACAATACTAGCACCCCGAGACTAAGCTGCGGTGCACACATACTCTGTTATCCAATCCCGGTACATCACGCACATAAGGACCACGCATTCCGAATCTCTCAGGAATCGTTCTCAAATAACAACAATCACACGAAATGAGTCGAACATAGTTCACATCACATGGGTCACGCACATACCTACGCTCCCATGATCAGCAGACTTATTAACTTCTCAATGAGTCCTTCTCTGACCTATGTCCTCGAGGTACCAATCTAAATCCCCCCGTAGGCACACAAAGATTAGATGGCCCTAATCGAACGCAGACCTCCCGTGATAGCAAGTATGGTAGGTATGTTTTACACATAAAACCACATATACTAAGCATTCACACATCTTAGATATCTTGAATTATTAGTATAGGTATGCTTCTCGTTCTTATACCTTCATTTAATGTTATACGTTTACAAGTCCCCGATTTGTATATTAACGTTGTCAAACCTTCTCACGTCGTAATTAGGTATTCGTTTCCTATTCCACAAATGTCATCCAAATTACTATAAGGTTCTAAGTTATACTCCTCAACGTACCCCAATTCTCACAATTATACCCACTAGCAAATAAATGAAGGTTAATTATCAATTACTTAAGTCTAGAATACCTTTGAAATAAAATCAGGCCAAAAAGGCCATTCTGTCAACTCGTTAGAAGTCTCGTTCGAACGAGGTCGTTCGAACGAGTGTCATTCGAACGAAAGGCTTCGAACGAACTACCAACTCGTTAGAATGGATACTGTCATCTCGTTAGAAACTCATTTGAATGAGGTCGTTCGAACGACATGGGCAGGTCTTTTAACGAGATGGCAGTTTTCGCCCTGAAATTTCCTCAATTCATTTTTCTTCAATTTCTCTTCCCTAAATCCATACTAAGATCATCCCAATTGAGTTTTAACGTTAATAAACTACTGTAAGTCCTCCTAGGTCACTCTTTAACATATATTTGGGGTCAATACCTCCTAAATTAACATGTAATCATCATAATTTCCAAACCTTGTCCGAAACCCTATAAATGTAAACCCAGAATTTTAATGTCCACAAGTACTCCTTATAAATCCGTTTTTTAAATCATCAAAAGGTATATTTTGGATCTGAAATTCATCCATAACCATTCTACATGCAATCCCTATCCAAGATTATGAATTCTATCTCCAATTTCATGGGTTTTCATAAAACTTTCAATATAAGACATATATTCAATTCTAAGCATGGAGGAAACATTCGATTGAAATTATGTAATTAAACCACTTGCCTTAGATGTTCTGATTTGATGTTGAAGGATGAAGGCTGATTCTCCTCTTTTTCTCTACAGATTTCTCCCAAAGATGGTGATGGTGGCTAGGGGTTTCTTTTGGAACCTCTTAAGAATCTCCCTATAACTCCCGTAGTCCACTACTTGTTAAATGTTGATATTGGACTTAGTGGGTTTATTTCTAATATAAAATTAACCTCTAAAATTCGTGGGTTTTAATTCCCCTATTTTTAAAATTACCAAAATACCCTTCTAGGTTGTCGGTATGGCCCAAAAATGCCCTGGGCCCAAACTAAACCCCCGGCTAGTGTTTCCTGACTATTTCGACCTTTCCGGACACGTTGGCGCACTCAAAATGACCATTCGGTTGATAAAAATATAATTAACTTTTTAATTCAAATAATTTCATTCCTGACGCGACTGACACGCGTGTTCCAATTAAATTTCCAAATTGTCGTATTTCTGTCTCGCGATAATTTTAACATTTTCAATACTTGAAAATTTCAATTTTAACATCATAATCAAATAACAACTCACCTCTCGCTAGTATTTGTACCCGGATTAATTCCCAATAAATTCTCATTTAGTTTAATTAATCCCTTAAATAAAAATCTGTAAAATTACGGGGTATTAGACAATTACAAATGCTTATATTATTTAAGCTAGCAACAGAATTTGATCTAAAGAAATATAAACGTATGAGTTTAAGAGGTCTTAGTGAGGCTATATATGTTTCCTTCTAAATGATGTTTTATGTTATTATTCGTATTGACATGAATCAATGATTTTATCTTTTAGGTATTTTACTTTTGGAAGCCCTCTAACAAGATCATTGCAACAAAGTTTGTTAATGAGTTCCATATGAGCATGTCCTAATTGTCTATGCCATAACCAAGAGAATTCATCTGTAGCGGTGAGAAATTTCATTTTTTTTAGTGGTGAGGTTATTTTTATCCAATGGGTAAATATTTGAGGGAATTCTTGTTGGAAAAAAAACAAATTTGATTATTTAGGAAATTTTTTAGTAGACATTGTTTTGAATAATTTTTTTTTTATTTTTAGTCAATCAACAAGACATTATCAATGCAAGGAGATTTCTGTATACCAATTTTACCTTTGTCGATGATTATTCCTTTTTAATTATAGCCAAACGCGAATTTTACTCCTTTGTTTTAGATTAATACAGATAACTTTATCTCTCGCCATGTGTCAGGAAGATCCATTGCTTAGGTACCATTTCCCTTATTGTGGGTGACTTCATGCACACCTACATTATTCATTATAACACCATTGTTTTAGGTACCCATGGAATGTTGGGTCCATACAGGTTAACTTGAGGTGATAAACCATGATGATTTTGCGAGTATACCTTTACGGGAGCATTCATCTTGTTAAGGACACCTGATATGAAATCAGGGTGTGGTACATTTTTTCCCATTACAAATGACCATGGACACGACCCCCCCAAAAAATCCACAAATTACCAGAGTTTGAAACAAAATATAGAAGTTCACGGGATCAAAAAACCAAGAACAGAACCCCAAGGGGTTAAAATGAAAATAGGAAAAAGAAGGAAAAAGGCGAGACAAAAATCCCCTATGATACCTTTAACCTATCAATTAAAGCCCCTCCAATACTTTAAGCGGTCAGTTAAAGCCCCCCAAATCGATTACAAATCTGTTATCCCCTCCCAGAGTCATCGTTACGAGATCTTTGGGAATATCTTCTCATCCATACACGTGTTTTAGTACTTGGATCCACCATCGAAGGGATTTAACTGATTAGTTAAATGCCCCAAACCAGACCCCTATAAATAAATGTACCCACCAACCAAGAAAAGGGCAACAAATCCTGGCTTCGATTCGATTTTTTCACTTTCTTCTCCCTGAGCAACCGAGATACTCTATCTCATTCTAAAAAGTCCCAATGAAGTTCTTAGTTCAGAATAGTCTCCTCCGAAATAAAATAAGAGGCAAACCTCTGTGCCCACTTCGTGAAAGTTAGTGCTTTAAAACGAATATTCTTTCGACTAAAACATAAATCTACCCACATCGGGCAACTCAAGTGGGAACACTCCCCTGTAAAAATTCATCTCATACTACAAGGGAAAAGAACCTATGTTCAAATTTTGGCTCAAATAACCCATATATATTGTGATAAATTATCGATATTTGTTTACCTCTTTTAGCCCAGACCTCGTTTAGTGAACTGAATATGCTCTTAAAAACATTTATATTTTGAAGCCCAATTTTTAACCCAACACCTTTGTTAACTGACATGTCATGCTCATATATTAAAACAATTTTAAACAAATACCACAACAACCATTACAAAATATGAAAACATACTTTTCAAAATATTTCTAAGGAAAGAGTCCCTAATCCAAGTTTGTCTGAAACTTTACACAAGACAAAGTCTAAAATCCGAATACTCCCACCGCTTTGCCAAATGAACAAATCTCGTCCCTGTAGAGGCACCCCAGATATGTGTTTTCATATCAAACACTTTTCAAATGTCGACCTTTGATTAGACACGCTTTTAACATATAAATATATCAATCTAACATAATGAAAATACAATATTGAGGACTAGGGTTCCATAAACACCGTAACATTGTATGTTGTATACTTGATATGTCCTCACCTACACCTGTAAATATGTCCCGTTTGTTAGAGCTTAGTATTTTTAATCCCAAGCCTCCTTGGGTACGTAGGCATTATACTGAACTAAACTCGTGAATTCCAAGCCCCGTAATACATCCTACGATGTATTATTTCTTAGGGATGCATCTGTCCCTAGTCCAAACTCCCCTGATTTCTACCTCTACCCCCATATATTCTGTTTAGGGCTTGTTGGTTCATTCATTATTGAAGGTATAACTTTGTGCATTTGAATTGCTAAATTCAAAACTTTCATCTAGTTTTTCCCTTTTTTTTTCATCATTTCTATTTATAAATAACTTTTGACATTTTCTATATGTTTAAGATATCATAAAAGTTGCAGTTTCACACAGAATGAAAGTGAGAGTCTCTTCTTGTTATGGTCATGATCCCAACATAATTCCAGTCATGACAAAGGTATTTTCTGGTTCTCCTAATAATATTCAAAGATAGCTCATATGAAGATACAGAAATTGATAATGCTCTTAAATATTGTCATTTATAGGAAGTATAAAAATGAATTCTTCTCTATTTGTGGTGATTGATACTAAATAAATCTTATTGCAGGTGGAAACCTTTTTTGGACAAAAAAAATAACTAAAGTCATTTGATTGGAGGTATTATGCTTTAAGATTCCGAGTTTACGCTGACATCATTTTATGTTAGGACTAGATGAGTTTTTATGTATTTTTTCTAATGAAACTAGTGAAATATTTGAAAAACTTATTATTACTCTTAATGTTTTGATTAAAGCAACTTTGATTTAGGTTGGTGGACACGATGTTGAATTATTGATTTTACTTGTATTAATTCTAATTAAAGTTGAATGGGAAATTGTATGTTATATATGTTGAAATCAGTTCCAAAGATGTTATATACTATTTTTATGTGGTTTTCTTAATGATTATATAAAATATATTCTGGAACGGATGTAATTCTAATTTTGGTGTCAAAATTATTAATGACGACTTCCTTGGCTTCTCAAAAGGATCCTATAAATAATGAGGTTTTGAGACGATTAGTTACCATCTCAAAAAATCCATTTGGAACTGCTATTAATTTCTCAAAAATAATTTTAAAAGATGGCTTCTTTGTTGTCTCAAGAGGATCCCATAGATGATGACCTTTTAAGATGACCTAGTTCCTATCTTAAAAAAACCCTTTTGGAATGGCTATTGCCATCTCAAAAAGTATTTAAAATGGGGGTCTAATAACACCCACTTGCGTTATCTCAAATATCGTCCCAATAAGTATTTTTGATGACTAGAGTACCTTTTAAGGCGACTGGAGCACCGTCTCAAAAAGCAGTTTTGTGTTGTACCTCTAGGGTGTCAAAACGGGCTGTAGTGACATCCTTCACTTTATCCCACCCCCGAGTTACACTCTCCTCCACTTCTATGGCTCTCTCCTCAGCTTACAACCATTTTTAATATATATAAGGTCCCACTAGCCTGGCTTGGAACCCGATGCCGAAAATAACCACGCATAATTTATAAATTGCTAGAAAGAAGGGGTCCCCGCACTTCCCTGAGCCTACCCTAATGGACCAACTACCTCTGACCCAAATTCTAAATCCTCTACCATAACATCCATTGGCCCAAGCACATCTACCGGTACTGGGGAAAAGGATATCCTAGAAGTACCAAGATCCCTCATAGTCCCCGAACCCATGTTGCACCACATACAGGTATATTTTGACCCCTAGCATCCCCCTCGGGAACTGCCCCTTGTGCCCTCTCACCCACTTCAGGCACTACCCCCTAAACTCTAGACCCACCCTAAGGCACACCCTTCTACTCCTTATGTTGAACCCCAAGAGTTGATTGGCCCTCACCTACAACCTTTAGCTAACCCATTGGGGCTACCAACTCCCCATCCACTGCTACAAGCCCCTCCCCCGCTGGTACCACTCCTACCCATGCTAACAAGACCTCCCAAAGCATGGGGAGAGGCATCCTCATCACCCACTGATCCAGAAAGCCCTGATAATTAGTGTCCCCCTGAGAAAATCCCCAGCAAGTATCCCATCCACATACGTCTACATGTCCGCCTCAATTAACCCCTTTGTATGCCTCATACGGTAAGGAGGGGGAACATCACCCTAATCGGGACACCCCACACATACTGCCGAGTCACTATCTCACCCACTAAAACATGGACCCAAATAGATCCTCCAATAATAACATCTTCCCCAAAAATCCCATGCTACAACACTCGCCCTCGATACATGACGAGCAAACTCCATGTCACCTATGATAAGAATACACCAAGAATAAAAGAAAGTCATCATAAGCATGTAAGTACTAACAGTAAGAAGGGAAGGATAAAAATAAAGTATATTGAAAAACTTATCGTTTCCATGATCATCTTGTTCAAAAGTTCCCTAGCCATCTCTAACGACATCGATGACCCCGACCTCAAGTTCCCACGTACATATCTCTTAAAGAGAGGAAAAGAACCATACATCGGTTTTATGGCCTAATAAGGCTCAGAGTAGGTGGCCACATAACCAAAAAACCACATATACATAAAATAAAAAGGCAAGAAACAATGTGAATAAACATAGAGAATAACATTCAAATAAAACAAAAAAGATGAATAAAATTAAAGAAAAACATACATCCCACAAATATACAAAACCCGCAAATCTGTTAATATGGTATCTCGAGAAAAAAGGTTCATGGATCGATACATCTCTACTAGACCCATCCGCCCCGAGACATATCCCGAATTGGGGAAAAATCCATTAAAATGGTAACCACCATAAATGGATCCCACGAGAAGCACCCGACACTAAAATCTCTCTAATATTAAGCAATAACTTACTTCGGGCATGCCGACTCACTACCACTACATCAAGCCCCCAGATCCAACACCACATGTCACATCTAGGTCATCCGAGTGTGGGCGTTAACTAGATAATTACTACATCATAAGTAAAAAAAATATTTCTTCCAAAAGCTAAGACTATTTTACTAACTCACGGTGTTATGGCCTAAAATCTGAACTGACAGTGCTAAGTACGTACCTTTGGTCTGATTAATAACTGATCGGTATCTTTATTCTCTAATCAATAATATTCCCTCGCTTTGTATGAGTCTAGTTGAAATTACTGACCATTGCCTAAAGGTACCTGTATAAAGTAACTAAAAAGGAAGGAATTAGCAAAACTTTGCCCAAGAGATAATTCTAGTTCTATAACAATGTAAATATGGGAATAAAATAACTGGGTTTGAAATGTTCGAAATATAAACAGTGTATAGTAATCTGAAGCAACAAGAAATATCAACAAAACCAAACAGGGGTATACTGAAGTATGTGATATATGAAAGAACTGTATAGCGATTAGAACCGGATATGGTGTTTATCGAGTTATAAATAAAGTTCAGAACATAATACGATAACCCATAAATTATTGTCTATATGGGCTACAAATGCGTAGACATACCGTAACAATATCACTCAAGGCATAAAATGCACTTGAACATAAGATCCCAAATAGTAAATGAATTATAACTTGGCACACTTAGCTAGAGAGACACATATACGTATAGAAAATATAACAACAAGTCACTCAATATTTGAGTCCTTCTGGCCAATTAGATTTACCGAGGGTTTATCGCGTCTAATCCTTGGATTATATGGTATGCAAATAAATGTTTCATTAGTAATATTTATCAAATGGCAGGCTATGCAACAAATAATAACTGAAACCAAGGTTTAGTAACATACAGGGTATACTGCAATAAGGTAATAATAGTTTAAATCGTTGGTCAACAGGATGCAGGGGTGCACTACAATCCAAAATATTTACTGAAATCAAATATGTTGTCTGGGTTGGGTTGGCTTGAGTTTAATCAGATAAAAGATTGAATTAATATTCATAGTATAGTTAAACTATAAAAGAGTTCATAAATGAGAATACGAGTTCAAACCTATCACATATTGATATAACAAGCAATAATGTCAAAGACATAAGTTCAAGGTATAATAGTGAAATAGAATCACCTACTGGTATTTACGAACCTTTCATTCTTAGTCATGGATCTTTCATTGTTGCATTCCACTTCCCGTAGTTATTGGGCTCGAGGGTTTAAATGGGAGTGGGTATAACAATGTTTGGGGAGGATGGTTTGGGTTTAGGATATCTTACATTTGGCAGGTAATACGAATAAAACTTATTCTTTAAATGGAATCAAGGGATTCAATTTATCTAAATAAATTGAATGAACAACATATTAATCGGTCAAATATTCGGTTTAGCTATTTTAACAAAATCTCCAATTTATATGAACATAAAGACCTATGTTCGGGTATTGTCCCGATATGTGATTCCAAAAATATTAATTTTCAAAGTTGGTCCGAGATTAATTGTTTACATAAATTAATTAAAATATTAGTTCTAATTCGACACCGTGTTAGTGTTTACTATTTCCGTTTGTCTTATTTTATATTATTCGAGTGCCAATATTAGGTACGTGTAGTATAAAATTAAAGTTTTTTATATAAATAAAATTGAAAAATACCTTCCTTATTTGTACAATAAACCAGTGGTCATGCCACTACAAATATTAGTTAACACAACACAACAATTTATCCATCACCTGCATAATCTTATTTTTTTTAAATGGCTCGTAATATCGTCTCAAATTATACCGATATAATTTCGAGTCTTTGGTGTCATAATTCGTTGTAAATGTACTTTTAAAAGAAAAGTGACAATTCAATTAGAAAAATGACAGCAAGTCCAATTATATTCAGAAAAATGTACGATTACTCTTATATGTCAAGATTTCTCGTTTATGACCATTTTTATACGTAATTGAGTATATATAATTAATAGTTATTGTTAGGATAACAATTACAGTAGCTAATACCAAATTAAGATTATACTAACCGAAGATCCAAACCGAAACGGGATGGAATTCAAACAAAGAGCATCAACATACCAATAATGTCACATCGAGAAATACATAAATGTAGGTATATGTATATATATGCATTTATATATATAAATAAATAAATGGTAGAAATCCAAATCTGGCTTTGGCAGTCGCCAACCACCACCATGGAAAAGGTGGGGTCGGAGCTTCAAATCGCCCACACACACAAATATATTCATTCATCCATCCATCCATACATATATAGAATCTTTGATATTCTTTAATGGAAACAAAAGAGAAATAAAAAAACATAAGAAGAAGTGAAGGAAGTCCGGCGTGGAAAAGAGTTTGGGGAAGAGGGAAATTGGGCAAAGGTTGAGCGGTATTGGGTAGGAGCAAAGCAAGGGTTTTGTTTTGAGAGATAAAGAAACTGAATTTTGTGTTTTAAAGACAAAAGGGGTGGTCCTATTTATATTATTTGAAGTAGGTACAGTCAACTTCGGATAATATTTGAAATTGAGTGTATTTGGTACTCACTTATAATTTTTACTAGGTATAATTACTTATATTTCTTATAATTTCAACCAACTATAAATTAGTAGTGGGCCATGTAGAACATGTTAACGTGGGATATTTGTATTAAAAGTAATTTCGGATTACACGGATTTATACACACTTGAATTCGAATAATAATTTGAAATAATACACTTTAACTTGGTTCTAGTGTTCGTTTATATGAAAAATATTTATTTTGAATACAGGAATAAATATGACAACTCTATTTTTATGTTATAGTAAATACATATGGGTCGCACATGTTACAAAATTTAATAATGATCCACATTATAATTAAAATTTAAATTTATATCAAGAATAAAAATATGAATCACTATGCGATCAGGGAATTTTTCTCGGATTATAATATTTTGAGTTGTTATTCAATCATTTAAATAATAAACTAAATTGTGAGTTATTACAATCTACCCACTTGAAAATTTTCGTCCTCGAAATTTCGATATTCTGAAGTTTCAAAGTCTCATAGTGCGTATATCGTCTAGGGTATGTAGCATATTGGAAAAGTTTTTAATTGAACATGGTCGGTCTTCTTAAGACTAGTGATATATTACAACCATATAATAAATAATGACATAATCAATGATACACTAAGAACATTGATTCAACAGTTGAGGTGAAATAATCAAAATAATATATGATGCTGCTGTTAAACAATGACTAGATCAGGTTAAAGGCTACGATGGGTTTATAAACATATAACCCCTAATTAGCTATCCAGATGCTTAGAGCAATAGAAAATATGTAAAACTAATCAATCCAATAAAATTTGAGATAATCAATCCAGATAGCTGAAGATAATAGTAAGCGAAAAAGGTTTTCAGATGATCAATTGGTATATTTACAAGCTCTTGTGGGTATCGTGTATCGAAAATATGGTTTTGGTAACAGGGTTCGTATATAGTCGTGTGGTTTGAGGTTCGTTTCATACAATTCATTTCATCATAATATACCAATGGGAACAAGTAAGAGAATATTATAAGTTGAATCATGGGTTTCACAATAACAGTATTGTATAGTTGTTTGCAAAATAGGTATTGAATTTATCATTCTAAGGTAAGGATATGTATTCTTCATAGTCATTTGATCAACTTTACAATAGTTAATATCTAATTGAAATGTTCTAGCCTTCGTTCTCATAATCAAAACTGGTAAATATTTAAGGTTAAATAAAGACTTTCTCGACTAATTCGTCATGTTTGGTTCACGGTTTATTAAGTCCTAGGTACCATGCCATAAAAGTAATAGATTATAAGGGCAATCCTCCTTAAAGGTGAGAAATGTTAATTTAGAATTATGCTAAGCATAACTTAAAACTTCTAATGACTTTCAAGATTCATTAATTACGATAAAATGTTGATTATGATTATTAGATTGAATATTTTGTTTCATCTAAATACCAAGGCTATAATAAGAATTTCAATCCATATTCTAGTGAGGCTGTACTTTATGTTTATTTCTTTTGCTAGTGTTTCTATTAATAAAGAACATGTTAAGGAAGTCCTAAATCATTTTACTATGTTTATGAAATCACATGTTGGTTCATTGTAAAAATACATCGTTTACTCATTGTGCTTTACAATTTCGAGAGCGATTTATTTAAATTTCTTATACTGGGGAAGAATGTATATGGGATCTTGATGTAATGTGTACTTAACTTTTTGAACATCAAATTGACATATCTTTAGAGTTCTTATTCCTACGAAATCACAAATTAACATATAAGGCAGCGTCTACTAAGGATTCAGTATCTTAAGTAGGTTCATTGATTTGACCGGTTCTGTGGTTTACGTAACTTTACTAAAAGTTACTTCATGTATGTTGTCTAGTATTATAGAACTATTCTTCGGCGATCTTCCGTACTCATTCGAGATAAAAGGATTCTTTTAAGGTACAGTGGGGCTATGCTAGATATATCCTATGAATTTTTAAAATTCGAATCTCTTAGATAAACGGGGTTTATATAATCCAAGGTGTACTAGTGAGAATAAAAATAGTTCCTTCAAACATAGTTCGTATAATAATGGGAATGAAATTACCAACATCTATATCGGTCAATATAAAGATACTATTATTAGGAATATATTTATAAAGGTGTATTGCTCTCAACTAATATATATACTGGTATATCTGAAGTCGTAGTCTCTAATACTTGGGTTTACTAGCATTGAGTCATATAATCAAGGTAAGATACTAATAAATCACGATGAGGTTTCGTCTAAGCTCATTCATTTAAGTGGTAGGTATAATCTAAAAGAGCATACTCTTATTCCAATGTTCAAGGTTATCTAGCCTGTTAGGTACGTCTGTTTCTTCTACTCAATGACTATAGGCTTTTTCATATTAATCATATTACTATAAATTCTTCAACATAAAAATTTGAAATTAATCAGTAGTCTTTATTGGGATAAAATGGAAAATTTGGTGAGTCGTTCTACTATCACGCATACTGAATTGTATGTATGAAACATTCCAGTAATAAAATTAATTGTGATACAATCCACTTATGTTTTTAGATCGAAATAAGTTTAAATGAATTCAGGGGAATACTAGTGTCTTATCTAAACTTGGTAATAACTATAATAATTCCTCAAAAATTTCTTAACATCAATTTTATATTAGTCACTAGTGATATTCCTTATCTGCATGATACATTCTTAAGTTTTTGGGGTGTATATTGTGTCTAGAACGAGGAGCTTTTAGTGACATCTCTCAACATAGTGATTCATAAGGACATGTAATCTATTTCTAAATTATAGGTTCATTTTCCTATTGTAGGACAACGCTAAGTTCTTATCTAGCATGTGTTTCGTAAAAAGGGATATTGGAGACCATTATTCTAAGGTTTTCTTTCTCAGGTTCTGATCGTCAAATGGTATTAGTGAAATTTGGAAATCACGGGGTTTTGCTAACATTTACATGGTTCTTTGGTATCAACAACAATATATAAGGTCAAATAGTTAAGTTTCCTAATAAGATCACGATAGTAAGTGTTGGTTACAAGTTACAATGTTTATCTCTCTGGATGATAGTCTAACTTAGATTTGTATCCTTTCTAAGGTCCATTCAAAATTTATGTTTCCAACTCAAGTTTTATTGGGTGAAGACGTATTTCAAACTTGGCAGGATTGAAGTTACTTGGATTTTCAATTGTCCACTAAAATATTAGGGTTTCCTATATTTATCCAAAAGGTAACACAAGTATAAAAGTTATAAAATACTCATATGTGAGTCTAACTAGGTATCTGAAGCACCATTAATAGGATGAAGGTAAATGGATGTAACGGGGTCTGAATTGACGATTCTCTTAATTTGGGTGGTTATGGTATACAAATGATAACGAAACGTGTAACAATTTCATAGGCTAATGGGTTATGTTGATGTTTATCCCTAATCCGTCGATGCTTTTGGATTCTAAAAGGTCATAAGGGTATTATATTGAGTAATCATTCCGGGATGCCAGGTGAATATTTATTGGAAAGAGTTCTAAAATTAAAGGGGTCACTAAAGGATCTTACAAACGTTTCAAGTATTTAAACTATACCAAATAAAGAGTTAGTTAATCTAAAGTTTATCGTAACGTAATAGGAATACATGTTGTCGAACGTAACTTATTGGATGTCGTCATGGGATCTCTATGATTAAAGCATAAGGTTCCGGTACATATCTATGGATTTGTTACTGGACTATTAATTTATTCTTTAATCATTCATAGTAACTTAATAAGAAAATGAACAGGTAATCCAGGACTAAGGATTTCCATATACTGCAAAAATCTGGTTGATTAAAGTAAACAAATACTATTTCATATAGAGCTTAAGTCGTCTTGATAATTCATGACAAAGTCATTAACACATGTTGTTTTTATTCACATGGTTTATTCATATTTCTTCCCACGTAAAAGGATGAGGGAAACTATTTGTTTTAACATTTACCTATCGGGTTAAAAAGTCATATTGTCTAATAACAAGATTATCTGGTTTTATATTAAGGTTACTTTAAGAAAATGAGTTCCAAGTAAAATACATTTGGGATATTCAAAACAACTAGGGTCGTTGTTTAGGATAAGAATTATATTTTTCTATGGAGCCCATAGTGTTTCTAGTGATAAAATTTTCAATAACATTCTAAGTCACGATAAACTGGAAAATAATTTAACGTTGGTTACAAGGCATATGATATAAATTAAATAATCATAAATCGTAACCAAGTTTATATAAATTTGAGCAAATTTATAATAATGGGATTCGATCCAGTAAGTAATACCGTTACGTTCTGAAGAGTATAACGGTCAATCAATATTTCTAATGCCTTCAACTTTCTTATGAAGAACTCATAATATTCATTACCAATTGTTTGAATAGTCGCCTATCTATTCCCGAACATGTACCATTATAACATAAGTAATTGTACTTGTAATCTAATGGGAATAGTATGGAGTATAACAAGAGTACACTGCGAAAGCTGATAATAAAAGTTCAATAGAGAAGTGAAATAACTTTCAAAGATGAAAGTGTTTGGAATTAAAAATGAAGTAAATAATTTTCAAGGGGTGTATTAATTGAATAGTGTAGACAAAAGAACAATGATGTACATACAGACTTATGGAGTATAGCGTACACAATCCCGTCCTATAATAATTTTCTTAGTATATTTCTAAATCCTCAATCACATCGTTGATAATCCCAAAACTCCTAATGATTCGTCCGATCACGTACAATCTAATATCAGAACTAATCACATATCTCCAAGTCGTAAGTCAAGAACTTATTCTCACAATTCCTATAAGCATGGCGTATGAATATCAATTATTATTTTTATCTTCCAAAGCCATTTCCTAACCAAAATCCTAATATTTCACATATAATGTCGAGATCGATTTCCTTTACTCAAGTCTAACATCTTATTCTCACTATCCTTATGGTATAAATCATTCACCTGATACTAATGCTCAACTTACGTGCCACATAGGCTAATTAACCTGGTTGACCTCTGACACCAATTTGCACCTCTTAAATGTAATTTCTGCAGTGACCCTTGCAGTGGCACTTCTCGGATGACATTTCTACGGTGACCCTTGTGGCAGCCCTTTTCGATCTTGGGCTTTCGCACTGGCCTTTGCGGGGCACTTCTTCAAATGTCATCTCTACAGTGACCCTTGTGGTGGCACTTCTCGAATGTCACTTCTGTATTAGCCCTTGCGATGATGCTTCTCAATCTTGGACTTTTGCAGTGGCCCTTGCGGGGAACTTCTCATATATCATTTCTGCAGTGACCCTTACGGTGGCACTTCTCGAATGTCATTTCTGCAGTGACCTTTGTGGTGGCACTTCTCGAATGTCATTTCTACAGTGACCTTTGCGGTGGTGCTTCTCGATCTTGGACTTCTGCAGTGACCCTTGCAGGGCACTTCTCAAATGCTATTTCTGCAGTGACCCTTGCAGTGACACTTCTCGAATGTCATTCTTGCAGTGACCCTTGTAGTGGCACTTCTCGAATGTTATTTTTGTAGTGGCCCTTACGGGGCACTTCTCGAATGTCATTTCTGCAGTGACCCTTGCGGTGGCCCTTTTCAATCTTGGACTTCTGCGATAACCCTTGAAGTGGACCTTCTCAACTTGGACTTCTGTAGTGACCCTTGCGGGGCACTTCTCAAATGTCACTTCTGCAGTGGCCCTTCTCAACTTGGACTTCTGCAGTGGCTTTTGCGGGGCACTTCTCAAATGTCATTTTTGTAGTGGCCCTTACGGGGCACTTTTCGAATGTCATTTTTGCAGTGGCCCTTCTCAACTTGGACTTCTGCAGTGGCCCTTGCGGAGAACTTCTCAAATGTCATTTCTGTAGTGGCCCTTATCAACTTGGACTTCTGGAGTGGCCCTTGCGGGGCACTTCTCAAATGTCATTTCTGTAGTGGACCTTATGGGGCACTTCTCGAATGTCATTTCTATAGTGACCCTTGTAGTGCCCTTCTCAACTTGGACTTCTGTATTTGCCCTTGCGGGGCACGTATCGAATGTCATTTCTGCAGTGACCCTCGCGGTGTCCCTTCTTAACTCGAGTTTCTGTAGGGACCCTTGCGGTGGCCCCTCTCAACTTGGTCTTCTACAGTGGAGGGACCCTGGGGTTCCTTCTCCAATATAGCACTTCTGTAGTGGAGGGACCCTGGGGGTTCCTTCTCCAATATATTTTTTATAAGATGAAGGGGGGGTCTTTGAGGGATCCTCACTCACAAATAGAGTGGTAAAGCTTGAAACACCCTTCTACATTATCCCCTCGTGCAAAGTCTTTTGTGGTTGGTAGACCAAAAGACTTTGTACGCCATAAATTTGGTTTTTTATTTTGAGGGACCCTAGGGTTCCTTTATCATCACCTTTAAGGTGATTAAATGTTCTGTCACTTCATCACATATTCTGTAGATAAGGCCAGTTATAATGGACCTGGGTATCAATTTGGGCAGAGGGGTTACTCACGATGAGCCCCTCGTTCTTGGCTTTCTTCTATGGCCTTCTATTTTGTTTAGCAGGGTTACTCATGGTGAGCCCCTCGTCCTTGACCTTTTTTCTGTGGTATTCTATCTTGGGTAAAGGGGTTGCTCAAAGTGAGACCCTCGCCCTTGGCCTTCTTCTATAGCCTTCTATCTTGGGCGGAGGGGTTTCTCGTGGTGAGACCCTCGCCCCTGGCCTTATTTTGTGGCCTTCTATCTTGGGCGGAGGGATTACTCGCAGTGAGCCCCTCGCCCTTGGCCTTCTTCTGTCGCATTTCATCTTGGGTAGAGGGATTGCTTGTAGTGAGACCCTCAATCTTGGCCTTCTTCTGTGGCCTTCTTTCTTGGGAAAATGGATTACTCGCGGTGAGCCCCTCGCCATTGGCCTTCTTTCGTGGCCTTGTTTCTTGGGTAGTGGGATTAATCACGGCGAGTCCATCTTTCTTGGCCTTCTTCTGTGGACTTTCATCTTGAGCGGAGGGGTTACTCGCGGTGGGCCCCTCGCCCTTGGCCTTCTTCTGTGGCCTTCTTTCTTGGGTAGAGGGATTGCTTGCAGTGAGACCCTTAATCTTGGCCTTCTTCTGCGGCCTTATTTATTGGACAAAGGGATTACTCGCGGTGAGCCCCTCGCCATTGGCCTTCTTCTGTGGCCTTATTTCTTTGGCAGAGGGGTTAATATGAGGTGAGCCCCTCGCCCTTGGCCTTCTTCTGTGGCTTTCATCTTGGGAGGAGGGGTTACTCAAGGTGATCCCCTTGCCTTTGCCCTTCTTCTGTGGCCTTCTATCTTAGGCGGAGGGGTTACTCGTGGTGAGCCCCTGCCCTTAGACTTCTTCTGTGGCCTTTCATCTTGGGCAGAGGGGTTACTCGCGGTGGGACCCTCGCCCTTGGCCTTATTCTGTGGCCTTCTGTCTTAAGCAGGGGGGTTACTCGGGGTGAGCCCCTCGCCCTTGGCCTTCTTCTGTGGCCTTTCATCTTGGGCGGGTGGAGCCACTCTAAGTGGATCCCCTCACTCCAAGCAATTTTATTATTTATTCACTTTTCTTGAGGACTTCTCAATATTCGCCCCCTCGTGAAGAAGTGTCTTCTAATATCGAGAGACTTGTGCACGAAATTTTCGTTCCTTTTATTTATACTTGGCAGTTGCTCAAGATTGTGAGCGCTCCGGTGCCCTTAGTACCTTAGGTGCTAAATTGTCGCACCTTACATTTATACTTTACACTTGCTCAAGACTGTGAGCGCTCCGGTGCCCTTGGAGCCTTAGGTGCTCAACTGGTGAACCTTTTTTTTTACTTGTACTTGCTCAAGACTGTGAGCCCTCCGGTGCCCTTGGAGCCTTAGGTGCTCACATTGCACACCTTATATTTATACTTGGCACTTGCTCAAGACTGTGAGCGCTTCGGTGCCCTTGGATACTTAGGTGCTCAACTAGTGCACCTTATATTTATACTTGACACTTTCTCAAGACTGTGAGCGTTCCGATGCCTTTGGAGCCTTAGGTGCTCAACTGGCACACCTTATATTTATACTTGGCCTTTTCTCAAGACTGTGAGCGCTCCGACGCCTTTGGAGTTTTAGGTGCTAAACTGTCACACATGTACTTATACTTGGCAATTGCTCAATATTGTGAGCGCTTCGATGCCCTTGGAGCCTTAGGTACTAAACTATCGTACCTTATATTTATATTTGGCACTTGCTCAAGATTGTGAGAGCTCCGGTGCCCTTGGAGCCTCAGGTTCTCATCTGGAGCACCTTATATTTATATTTGGCCCTTGCTCAAGACTGTGAGCGCTCCAGTGCCCTTGGAGCCTTAGGTACTAAACTTTCGTACCTTGTATTTATACTTGCAGTTGATCAATACTCTGAGTTGCTCTATTTTATGTGAGAATTTCAAGATTGAACTTCTCCTTCTAATTGTGGGGTATTTTCATATGAGATGAGTAAGTTGAAATTTGGAAGCTGCCCCTTTAGCTGCGGGGTACTTGTATATAACTGAGCAAGTTAAAATTTTGAAGTTTCCCCTTTAACTGCAGGGTACTTGCATATAACTGAGCAAGTTAAAATTTTGAAGTTTCCCCTCTAACTGCGATGCACTTGCATATAACTAAGCAAGTTAAAATTTGGAAGCTGCCCCTCTAACTACAGGGTACTTGCATAAAACTGAGCAAGTTAAAATTTGGAAGTTGCCCCTCTAGCTGCGGGGTACTTGCATATAACTGAGTAAATTAAAGTTTTAAAGCTGCCCCTCTGACTGCGGGGTACTTGCATATAACTTAGCAAGTTAAAATTTGGAAGTTGCCCATCTAGATATGGGGTACTTGCATATAACTGAGCAAGTTACAAAATTTTGAAGCTGCCCCTCTAACTACGGGGTACTTGCATATAACTGAGCAAGTTAAAATTTTGTAGTTACCCCTCTAACTGCGGGGTACTTGCACATGAGCTGAGAAAGTTATATTTTTATAATTCCCCCTCTAACTGCAGGGTACTTGCATATAGGCTGAGAAAGTTAAAATCTTGAATATGCCCCTCTGACTGTGGGGTACTTGCATATAACTGAGCAAGTTAAAATTTGAAAGCTGCCCCTCTAGCTGTGGGGTACTTGCATGCATATAATTGAGCAAGTTAAAATTTTGGAGTTACCCCTCTAACTGCGGGGTACTTGCACATGAGATAAGCAAGTTATATTTTTGAAATTTCCCCTCTAACTGCGGGGTACTTGCATAAAGGCTGAGCAAGTTAAAATCTTGAAGCTTCCCCTCTGACTGCGGGGTACTTGCATATAACTGATCAAGTTAAAATTTGTAAGCTTCCCCTCTAGCTGCGGGGTACTTGCATGCATATAATTGAGCAAGTTAAAAAATTCTTAAGTTGCCCCTCTAACTGTGGGATGCTTGCATATAGGCTTACCATCTGTAAATTTTGAAGTTTCCCCTTTAATAGTGGCGTAATTGCATATAGCTGAGCAAGTTATATATATTTTTTAGCGCAACCCCGTGTGACTGTGTGGTACTTTTAGTGCAACGCCGTGTGACTTTGGGGTATTTTGTTATGCATATTCATTTCTTGGGAAGTAACTAAGAGATGGGGTTAGACCTTCTCCTTCCCACAAACTTTGCATAAAATTTCACATATATTATAAGTAAAGAAATAATTATTTCTTTATACTAAAATTTCCATTAATCTGCAGGGTCCTTGTTCCAAACTTTTCTTAGGAACATTGTTGTCTTATAAAAATAACAAGTTTAGAGAGTGGAGGTAGACCCGCTTCTCCTTATTTTCTGAAAACTGGTCAATTACAATTTTTCTTGAGAACAGAGGTTAGGACTTGTTATCTAGGCTATAAATCTGTATGGAATAATAAAAAAATGTAGTGATTTTTTTTTATTATTACTAGAAGGATAAACTCCTGCTGGTTTTGTCGGGTCTATAGGGACTTTTCTCACTATACTTTTACTTTTGGGTTGGATATACCCCCAAGTATAATGAGGAAAGTTACTTATATCATGGTCCCTCTTCTAATCTAGTAGAGGTTCTACCCTTCTTATGAGAAAAGAACACATAAATCTAGTGTACCCACCGCATAATGTAGGTAAATGAGTCATGCACAAATTTTTAAGTGCCAACAAAATATAACTATTCATTTTTGCATTATAGTCACTCTTTGTATTTCTTACAAAGAGTGTGCTCATATAATGTTTTTTTTTCTAAAAAAAAACTTTTCTGCACTCAGAGCAAGTGGTTCAATCTTTTAAGAAAATGAAACTTGGCAAGAGTTAGGCATAGTACCTTTTCAACCATAGTGGTAAGCTGGCGGGGGGTTCTCATTAACCTCTACTGGCGAAATTTGCAAAGTTCGATTGGCTACCTGCTCGCTAAATGAAAATAATCTTTGGTGGCATGCTGATCCCTCTGGTGGCGCTCACAAAACTTTACATCCTCCTTGTTTGTTACTTTTGGGATTTCCCGATTTGAGTGAGGGAGTCCTGTTACACCCCTTCTCGTACTAGTTTTTAGAAGTATATCTGGATAGGAGATTTGTTAACGGCGGATTGAATTTTGGGGCAAGGACCTCTAAGGGTCCCTCTCCGCTTTCTGTGGTAGTCGAGGGTTCCTCGTCTGAGGCCTTGAATTTAGGGATACCTCATCCGCCGCTTTGGATTCGAGGGGTTCCTCGGCCACACGCTTCACTACTGTGGATTCTTCATTTGAAAGTTTGAACTTGAGGGGTACCTCATTCACCCCTTGATTTTGAGGGGTTCCTCGCACCACGTAAGGGAGACCGCGGGTTCCTCGCCTATTGCTTCCAATACAAAGGGTTCCTCGACCACGGGTATCTCATCTGGAGAAGTGGGTTTTTTACCCCAACGCTACTGCTGGTAGGGAAAATGATTTTGAAAAGCCAACTGGTATGGATTCCTTATCGAGGGTCGTGATGGGTGAGGGTCCCTCGCAGGAGGCTGCTACTGGTGCCGACTTAGGTTCCTCAAAATTTAATACTTCTTTATTTATGGGTTCCTCGTACGAGGTGCTGACCCAAGGGTTCCTCGCCTGGTGGAGCTTTGTTTGGGGAGGGGGATCTCGTCTGATTTACACGCGTCTTTGGGATTTGCATTTGAGGCAGCCGTTGCCAAAGGTTCGTCGCGGGTGTACCCAATATCGGAGGGTTCCTCGCAGACTACTCATTTTGCTTAGGGTACGTCATCGTGACTGTCGTTAAGGGTATCTCGACCTTGCATTTCGTCAAGGGTATCCGAGGGTATCGCAACCTTACATTTTGTCAAGGGTTCGTCGACCTTATGTCGCATCGAGGGTTCCTCGCGCGTTGACTTCACCTCTAAGGGTATCTATGCATCTTCTGATGTTGATATAGGTTCCTCGTGGGTAGATCTCATGTCTGAGAGTGTCTCGCCGACTTCCCATGCTATCAAAGGTTCCTCGTGTACTGACCTCGTGCCCGAGGGTGTCTCCCCTGCTGGAGCTTTGTTTGGAGAGGGAGGGTCTCGACCCCTAGTTCTTTATTTTAAGAGGAGGGTGTATCTCGACCCCTAGTACTCATTTCTCTAAGGGTTCCTCGTCGCGACTGTCGTTGAGGGTATCTCGACCTTACATTTTGTCAGGGGTCTTCCTCGACCTTATGTCGCGTTGAGGGTTCCTCATGTGTCGAGGTCACCTCTAAGGGTGTCTCGACATTTGCTGATGTTGATAAAGGTTCCTCGCGCGTCGACCTTATGTCTGAAAGTGTCTCGCTGACTGCCAATGCTATCAAGGGTTCCTTGATCAAGCGGTAAAAGTGTGTTCGTGTGAGGACACAATCGTTGTGTGTTTCGCCGCCGAGATGCAAAAACCTAAACTACAGCTACACTTGACAAGCAAGCACAGCGGTAAGTCGGGTATCGTAAGAAATCCACAGGGAGTGATTAAATTTTAGATGTTAATTGCTTTAAAACTTCAGGAAAAAGTGTAAAATAAATAAAAGAAAAGGTGATGGTTGGGAATGGTGGAAAAAGAAAAGAATAAGTTATGCTACACAAAAGTAAAGCGAGGATCGGGATCGCATTCTACCACACGGATCGAAATAACTACTAATTAGAGTTAAGGCTCAAAAGAAATTTAATCGAGCATTTTCAATTAATCATAAACATCACACAATAAGGAATTCAATCCAAAGTTGCGAGATTAAACATTTAATCAAAAATGGTCACACGCGGATTAAATTCGGATTATCGCTATAAACACTGACGTTGCGTGACAAAGAAAGTTAAACGCATAATAATACAAATTTAATATATGAGGTTTCAATTAAATGCAATTTTACCCAAAACCTAACTTTCGGAGCTCGACGCCCATTAATGGCGGAACACAATCCCGACCCTATTTATCTAAGGGCTAAGCATGAATAAACTAATTAACAACTAATTAAACTATAAAATCAATAAATAACAACAAATACAGATTATCTAGGCAAGAAAATGAGATGGAATCAATGGAAATAAAGATAGAACAACAAAAGAAACAATTAATAGTAAACTTACATAATAAAAATGGGCAAAAACCCAAACCAAATGGAGAGGTGGGTGAAGAGCTCCCCTTACAAACCCTTGAATCTAATTAAAATGAGAGATATCTATCTTCAAATTGAAGAGAAAGTGTATTTATACATAAAAAATCCCATGGAAAACTTGTGAATAAAGAAGAAGAAAAATAAAAATCTGCAGGACCGAATCGATTTTGGGGGTCCGAATCGATTCGCCCCTACAGGTCTGCAATTCTGCAGCTTTGTCCTGTTTTACGGAAAATGCCGTCATTTCTTCGTTATAGCTCGGAATGAGGCACGGTCGAAGGATACGCGAGGATAACTCAGAGGAATACAACATCCAAGAAGACATTAGGCTAAAAAACCAAAATATGAAATGACTAAAATGCCCTTGAATGTGACCTTGAGTGAACTATTGCACTAAAAACCATCCTAAAAATGCCATAACTCCATCGATACAACTCGGAATAATGCACCATTGGCGGCCACACGAAGAGAAATCAAAGGTATTCAACTTCCATGAAGAGCTCGGGATTCAAACCCGAATGCTGAAATTACTAAAATTCCCCCGAAGCTGCAAAAGTCGACGAAACATTTCCGGAAAGCGTCCGAACTTCATACTAAGCATCCAAATACCTACAAAAGCTCAATTAACCCCTGTAAAACATGTTAACGTAGAAATCCGAGGTTTTCTGGTTAACGAGCATACGTATAGGGATTAAGATACCCGAGGGGGCTAATAACGCGTAGGTTAACGGGTGAAATACGCAATATTTGCGTCGTATCACACCCCCTAACTTACACATTGCTAGTCCCTAGAAATGAAATAAGAAACAACAAGAACTACAATAAAACCAAAAGCATGATACAAGTGCCAAATGGGATGAAAAAGTAATAAAAAGATAAGGCCACTTTCGCGGGCGAACAATTGCATTTAGCATATGCAATAAGTCGTTAAACCCCTAGGTTACCCTAGTGGACGAGTGTCGTCTCGTGAGGGTTTTCAGGGATGATACCCACAAACATCACATAGTTTCCTCAAAATATGTCCAACCCAACATGCGACAAACTCAACAACAATGAAAAAGATTTCAAACGCGTTATTAGCATATTGAATGAAGTCAAGCTAAAGTCCGTTGTTATTAACAGGTTGAATGCACCTCATAGAATTGAAACTTTAAAAGTGGGAGGGGGGAGAGAAAATGCAAAATATGATTTGGAAAAAACTTAAATAAACCGGATAAACATAAAGCAAGCATATATTCAATCCTCACGGGCATTACGCTCAACAAATGAATTCACTCGGAACGAGAGGTAACACACGGAACATGCGGGCATAAAGAGTAAATGTAAATGGAAACTAGGCCACACACATGTCACAAATGAAGAACGCTATATATAAAATGAAAAACTGTAATCTCAATGAAAGGATACAGTACACTAAAAGAGGCGAAATGCATTTTCACAGATTATCAAAACTATTTAAACTTGTAAATTAAATTCACCCTAAGATCACATAGGACTTTTAATAGGGTTGTAGTGTAGGCTAGGCTAGGGTGCGAAATGAAGGAAGGTATGTACGGATTCAAAGTGATCGGGATGAAAACTCAGGATAATGGGAAAATGCGGGCAATATCAAAAATTGGAAAACAAGTTCCAAAACAAGCATTAAATGTATCATTTGGAGAGTAATCAAATCTTATTGAACTATATACACAATATATAGAACTTTCTCTTTTGTTTTTCTTTTCTTTTCTTCTTTTTCTCATGTTTTCTTTTGCTTTTTTGCTTTCTCTTTTTCTTCACTTTTTTTCACATCTCTTTTCTTTGCTTATCAAACTCTCATATGCCTAAATTGAAACCGACATGATAACAACATCATTCAATCCCAATTAACATTCCAAACAAAGGTATGGAAGGTGTATGTATGGTTTATAACTCCAATTCGGAGTTGGTTATGGGAATTCGGGTTGTGAAAAGAAAGGTTATATTTAGGCTCAAAGGGGTTAACGAGGGTAAACATATAAGGGTGAGGTCAATGCTAATATGGGTGATATAACAAAGATTCCCTATGATCATTTCATAAATTTTATGCAATTCTCGAGTCAAAACAATATATGAAAATCATGCCCAAGTAACACATTTCAAGTATGAACTCAATTAATGAACGGTCAAATGAAAGAATTGTGAGATTACCAACGAATTCAACGTTTTCAAAGAGGAAAGAATAGTGTATACACTCACTAACAACGAAAGGTACAAAGTTTACTCGGTGTAAGTATATACAATGCAACAAAATATTCCCGAGTTATAAAAATCTTAAACCAAATCAGTATGACAAGGAAAGTGCATATGCTCATGGGATAAAGTTTAATTCATGAAGTTATTCACAAAATCAATGATTTGAGGACTAAAGTATAATAACTTCTAAAATCGAGAACATGCATCATTGAGTTGTCAATCAGATTGGGCAATTATTGAAATTTGTCATCGGAAACAAAGCAAAATGCCCAACAAAGGAGAAAAAAGAAAGAAAATATTTTTGAAATTTTTGAAAATTTTCACAAAAAGGCATACTTAGTAACTAAATGTCAGCAAATCTATGGACAAAACAAAGAAATGGATAAAATATCCTACACCCCCTAACTTAAATGTTGCATTGTACTCAATGCGCATTAAGAACACAACACAAAGAGAGGAAAAGAACGATATTACCCAAAATTGGAGCGATGACCATAAGCGCGAGTCCAAAGGAATCTACAAAACAAGTTAGTACCGAGCATAGCAAAAACAAATAACAAAAAGTTAACTAATTACACTAGACTAAATTAAAAGGAAAGAAAAGTAGGAAATAAAGAAAATTAAAAAGCTAACTATTTACAACCTACTATTTAGACTTCACACTAACTATACACTAGAAGTCTAAATAGTTGAGGGTCCACCCAAAAAGGGATTTGACTTTGAAAGATAAATGGTGGACCCTCCAAAGCGAACATGTCTCCCAAAAAATAAGAATTCCGTTCGAACAACAGAAGGCATGTGAGTGGTGAAAAAAGTGAACCATCGCCAATTTGAAATTTTGGGCGGACGATGGGGGATTTGGATAATGAAGGGGAAAGGTACACTTGAGGTCCAAGAAAAATCGACTCATCTCCCAAAGATTTTTCAAATGGAATAGGAGATGGTGCACACATCGGGATAACATCCATCGAAAACAAGTCCGACAAGGAGTCCTCATCGGCAAAAAGTGTAGAAGTTTTAAAAGTTTCTATCGACTCATAGGAATCAACCGGTAATTCTAATGGTTCAATGGCGGAAAACGTATATGGTAATGAAAGAAATTCGATCTCCGTCAATATATCATCGGAAGGAGATTGAATTTCGGGGGAGAGAGATTCACATTCGATGATAAATTCTTCGAAAATTTTAGGTGAAACACAAGTTTCCACCGCCTCGTTGTTTTGTGCATAAGAATTCATCTCATCGCAAAGTGCTCCAAGTCTCATTCCAGCATCATTTAGGCTTTCCAAACCTTGGGAGTAAAGAAGAAAAATTTCTTCCAAAGTAGGCTTCCTCGGCTCAAGAGCCTCGAATTCCTCATTTGGTTGAAACTCGTCTTCGAAAGTATCAAAATAAGAATCATCATTGGATTCGAATAATGAATCCAACTCAAGCTCCCAAAAACGTTTTTCATTCCGATAATTGTTTTCAAGTCTTTCAATCTCAAGAAAATCTTCAAAATGGAAAACTTGAAAACTATCCCCAAAGTAAGAATCATTAGAATAACCGTAATAACTATAATAGTAAGACATGATTACCTCGTTGTTTGCAGATGGAGAATTCGAGCAAGAAAGTGAGCAACCGCGAATCAAACTTTCATAGCGCTCAAATATGCTATCCTGCAAAAAAGGTTAAAACAAAGAATACAAATACAAAAGGAAAAATACTACGAAATAATAAAACAATTACTATCTAAAACACACTCCCCGGCAACGGCGCCATTTTTGGTCGAGCGGTAAAAGTGTGTTCATGTGAGGACACAATCGTTGTGTGTTTCGCCGCCGCGATGCAAAAACGTAAACTACAACTACACTTGACAAGCAAGCACAGCGGTAAGTCGGGTATCATAAGAAATCCACACGGAGTGATTAAATTTTAGATGTTAATTGCTTTAAAACTTCAGGAATAAAAGTGTAAAATAAATAAAAGAAAAGGTGATGGTTGGGAATGGTGGAAAAAGAAAAGAATAAGTTATGCTACACAAAAGTAAAACGAGGATCGGGATCGCATTCTACCACACGGATAGAAACAACTACTAATTAGAGTTAAGGCTCAAAAGAAATATAATCGAGCATTTTCAATTAAGCATAAACATCACACAATAAGGAATTCAATCCAAAGTTGCGAGATTAAACATTTAATTAAAAATGGTCACACGCGGATTAAATTCGGATTATCGTTATAAATACTGACGTTGCGTGACAAAGAAAGTTAAATGCATAATAATCCAACTTTAATACATGAGGTTTCAATTAAATGCAATTTTACCCAAAACCTAACTTTCGGAGCTCGACGCCCATTAATGGCGGAACACAATCCCGACCCTATTTATCTAAGGGCTAAGCATGAATAAACTAATTAACAACTAATTAAACTATAAAATCAATAAATAACAACAAATACAGATTATCTAGGCAAGAAAAAGAGATGGCATCAATGGAAATAAAGCTAGAACAACAAAAGAGACAATGAATAGTAAACTTATATAATAAAAATGGGCAAAAACCGAAACCAAATGGGGAGGAGGGTGAAGAGCTCCCCTTACAAACCCTTGAATCTAATTAAAATGAGAGATATCTCTCTTCAAAGTGAAGAGAAAGTGTATTTATACATAAAAAATCCCATGGAAAACTTGTGAATAAAGAAGAAGAAAAATAAAAATCTGCAGGACCGAATCGATTTGGGGGGTTAGAATCGATTCGCCCCTACAGGTCTGCAATTCTGCAGCTTTGTCCTGTTTTACGGAAAATGCCGCCATTTCTTCGTTATAGCTCGGAATGAGGCACAGTCGGAGGCTACACGAAGATAACTCAGAGGACTACAACATCCAAGAAGACATTAGGCTAAAAAACCAAAATATGAAATGACTAAAATGACCTTGAATGTGACCTTGAGTGAACTATTGCAGTAAAAACCGTCCTAAAAATGCCATAACTCCATCGATACAACTCGGAATCATGTACCGTTGGCGGCCACGCGAAGAGAAATCAAAGGTCTTCATCTTCCGTGAAGAGCTCGGGATTCAAACCCGAATGATGAAATTAGTAAAATGCCCCAGAAGCTGCAAAAGTCGACGAAACATTTCCGGAAAGCGTCCGAACTTCATACTAAGCATCCAAATACCTACAAAAGCTCAATTAACCCCTGCAAAACATGTTAACATAGAAATTCGAGGTTTTCTGGTTAACGAGCATAAGTATAAGGATTAAGATACCCGAGGGGGCTAATAACGCGTAGGTTAACGGGTGAAATACGCAATATTTGCGTCGTATCATTCCTCGTGCCCGAGGGTGTCTTTCCTCGTGGAGCTTTGTTTGGAGAGGCGGGATCTCGATCCCTAGTTCTTTATTTCGAAAGAGGGGGTATCTAGACCCCTAGTACTCATTTCTCTAAGGGTTCCTTGTCGTGACTGTCGTTAAGGGTATCTTGACCTTGCATTTCGTCAAGGGTCTTCCTCGACCTTAAATCGCGTAGAGGGTTCCTCATGTTTCGAGTTCGCCTCTAAGGGTGTCTTGACATATGCTGATGTTAATAGAGGTTCCTCGCGGGTCGACCTCATGTCTGAGAGTGTATCGCTGACTTCCCATGCTATCAAAGGTTCCTCGTGTACTGACCTCGTGCCTGAGGGTGTCTCGCCTGGTGAAGCTTTGTTTGGATCGAGGGTCTCGACCCTTAGTTATTTATTTCAAGAGGAGGGGGTATCTCGACCCCTAGTACTCATTTTACTAAGGGTTCCTCGTCGCGACTATCGTCAAGGGTATCTTGACCTTGCGTTTCATCAAAGGTCTTCCTTGACCTTATTTCGCGTCGAGGGTTCCTCATGTGTCGAGTTCACCTCTAAGGGTGTCTAGACATTTTCTGATGTTGATAGAGGTTCCTCGCGCGTCGACCTTATGTCTGAGAGTGTCTCGCTGACTACCAATGCTATCAAGGCTTCCTCATGACGAGGGTGTCTCACCTGGTGGAGCTTTGTTTAGAGAGGGGGGGTCTCGACCCCTAGTTCTTTATTTCAAAAGTAGGGGGTATCTCGACCCCTAGTACTCATTTCGCTAAGGGTTCCTTATCGCGACTGTCGTTAAGGGTATCTCAACCTTGCGTTTCGTCAAGGGTCTTGTGACACCCCACCTAATTAAATACCGGGCGATCACTCCTTTATTAAATTAAATCAAGGTTAACAGTTGGTTCATTCTCAGCATCACTGTCAATAAAAATAAATTTTCCAATTTAACACCCTAAATAATTAAGCTAAGTGTCAAAAACATTTTTCATACAAACTTCCAAATTTTAATTAAAGAAAAAGATTTATTTATATAAAACAACATTTCTTCAATTAATAATCACACCACGATAAGCCAAATAATATAATACATTCGTCAATCGAATGCCAACATATGAAAACTAAAATCACAAGTCCATACTGAATAAATCCCAAAGAAACAATACTGGAATGACTGAAATATAAAGGTCCTAATAACAAATGAAATAATGAAAAGGGGCGACACGTGCCCAATAAATGATAGTAATAGGAGTGGAGTCAATAACGGAAGCCGTCTACTCAAGTGACCTGCAACTCCCACCTAAGCTGCAGCTCGTTCTTCTCAAGGGATCCTAAGCAAGATGACCCTGTGGCTGGGCACCTGAAAATATATATATATATATATACAAGAGAAAGAGAGAAAAAGAAACGGGTCAGATCCCGAAAGTGTGTTTGATTTTAAAATACGTTTAGCAAGTATTTAAAATGATACAGGCCAATGCAATAACATATTAGCACGTCACTCTCTTGAGAAAATACTCACCTCTCTTCTAATGTGCACACCTATCGCACTAACCTTTCCCCACGGTTACTTATCATTTAACGCACTAGTCTTTCTAAAAGATTTAACTTAACTTAGATTACTCGCAATATTTATAATACGATTTCATTTTAAAAGGAAAGTTCCCAAATAGTAATCAAAGTCCTCCATTTTAACTTTATAAAATCCATAAAGTTTACAGTGACATATTATACTTTTTCAAAACAAGTATTTAATAGTTTGAGTTAACAACCATGTCCTACTTAACAAATTTCAGTAGACAGTTTCAAATATCATAATCTCATATATATATTAACTACTCGTATAATATATATATATAACAACACCCCGAATAAAACTATGGTGCGTGCATACTCTACTATCCAAAGCCCCATATCACTCATATTAAGGGGAATACATTCGGAATCACTCTCGAATTGTATTAACATGAATACACAAACAATATTGAGGCGAAGCATAGATTCCAAGTCTCTAACAGGGTGGCACATACCGGTGTCTCTTAGGACCGTCTGAACTATCACATCGACAGCCTGTACCAAGGACATCTATCTTCTAGGGTACAAGTCAATATCCCCCATAAAGGTCCCATCGAGATAAGACTTGTCCCAGCGCGGAAACCTCAGGGATAGCAAGTAGCGTGGGTATGATTTTCACACATATATAATATATGTACACACAATCATATAAATATACCAATTTCATATTAATATAGGTTCTTATCCTCACCCGTAATTATACCGTTTATTCTTAATTTCACATTTAAAGATTTACGCATAAGGTTTCATTCCTATCCTTATCTTAAAGGGTTTTTCTCACTTATTACCTAACACTCATGGATTATATCTTCCCAATTTCTGAAATTCAGTAAGTGACTTTATTAGATTCCAACGTAACTCTCTTACGCACCTCCCCCTTTAAATTCATAAATTTACCAACCTAAAGTAAATATGCCAAAAATACCATTTTCGATGAATCTTAAAGGTTCCAACATTTATTCATATACCCTACTGGTCCTCAATGTCTCCCAAATCGATTTATCAAGAATGCCCAAGAATTATTTCACGATAATTTAATTTAACTAATTAAACAAGGAAAAAGAGCCTGCCAGGAGGGGTCGATCGATCGAAGCTTGGAGCTCGATCGATCGAACCTTCGATCGATCGATGCTCTATGTTCGATCGATCGATCAAGCAGGTCTGGATAAAATTCTGCAGAATTGCAGTTACGGGTTCTACCACTATTCTTCATCAAATTCCATATTTTTCAATAATAATCGACCCACAAATTCTACTACTAACATAATAACATAATTCCAGATGTTTTTAACGTTCAGCATGCGTTTATTCATCATTAAACATGGTTAAACAACCCAAAATCACATCTAATCATCAAGAACCCTAAAGTTTTCATAACTATGATCCAATTCAGTTTTTCTCCAGAATTTCTTCCTAATATAACATCAAAAGTTCGTGGGTAATACATCTATATCATCAAAAGTTTCCAGCATAAGGTTTTAATCTTCTCTACATGCAATTTCCTATCAAAATTTGGGTTTTCTTACATGGATTACATTCTTAATTAATCCTAAACTAATATGAACATTGCACTAACGAAATACGCAAGTTAAACACTTGCCTGGGATTTTCAAAAGTCTGATTTCCTGTTGATTATGGTGTGGTTGCGTTCTCTTCCTCGCGATCTACGCGTTGGTGGTGATGGCGGTGCAAACGGTGGTGTTTGGGCCTTGAATCTCCTTGAAAGGTCTCTCCTCTCCTCTCCAATGGATGTTCTAGGGTTTTGAATGTTCTAACCCTAAATGGCTAACCTAACCAGCTGATAAAGGCTGCTAAAATTCGTGGGTTTAATTACCCTATTTTGTAAAATGACCAAAATGCCCTCCCGGGTCACTAATTAGGCCTAAAATGCCCCGAGGCCCAAACTAACCCCTCGGGTATACTTTTCTGACTATCTCGACCCTTCCGGACACGTTGGCGCACTCAAAATGACCATACGGACAACTTATAAAATATTCACTTTTTATTTAACAAAATTAGTCCCGACGTGACACGGGCACGTCCCGACTTAAATTTTCGAAATAGTCATTTAATTCACTTATGACTTTCAATATAACCAATATAATATATTACTATGCTCAACAGTAATATTCAATAAGTTTCCCATAATTACTAACTCTCGTCACGTTAATAATTTTAACATAATTAATTTCCGGATTTTTATTAAATAAACCATTACATTAAATTTAATAAATCCCCAAATTAAATATAGCATAAAAATAGGGGGTATTACATACTTCCCCCCTAATAACGGAATTTCGTCCCGAAATTCGGAAAATAAGGCATACCTGGTAAAAACAACTATGGATATCTCTCGCGCATATCTGCATCACGCTCCCAAGTGGATTCCTCCACATTATGATGCTCCCACTGAACTCGCACAAGTGGAACTATTTTCGACCTCAATCTCCTCTCACTATAGTCTAGAATAGCCACTGGTCTCTCCTCGTAAGAGCTATCAGACTGTAAGTCAATCTCATCTATCGCAATGTGAGTATGGGCCATATCATCCCGAAGATATTGTCTCAACGACGAGATGTGGAATACATCGTGGATGCGATGTAAATGTTCTGGCAATCCCAACCTGTATGCTACCGGCCCAATCCTCTCGATGATGGGAAATGGTCCTACGTACCTCGGAGCCAACTTCCCCTTCTTCCCGAACCTCATCACTCCATTCATAGGAGATACACGCAACAACACTTGATCCCCCACATTAAACTTTCGTAAGAACCGTTTAGCATCGGCGTAGGTCTTTTGCCTGTCTGGGGCTACCCGAATACGACTCTTGATTATCTCAATCCTCGCGGAGGTCTCCTGAATCACTTCTGGTCCTAGCAACTTGTTGTCCCCCACCTCGAGCCAATAAGTTGGAGAATGACAAGGCCTACCATACAAAGCCTCAAATGGAGCCATGCCAATCGTAAACTGATAGGAGTTATTATAAGCAAACTCTACCAGTGGAAGGTGTGGCTCCCAACCTCCTCCGAAATCGAGAACACACATGCGTAGCATATCTTCCAACATCTGATTAGTACGCTTTGTCTGTCCATCTGTCTGTGGGTGGTAAGCTGAACTCAGTCTCAACTCTGTACCCATAGCCTCCTGAAAGCTTTCCCAGAAACGTGACACCAAAATCTTGTCTCTATCTGACACAATATTCAGGGGCACCCCATGTAATCTGACAATCTCAGCGATGAACAACTGGGCATACTGTCCTGTGGTATAATATGTCCTCACTGGCAGAAAATGATCCACCTTGGTCAAACGGTCTACAATCACCCAGATAGAATCGTGGCCCCGCTGTGATGTAGGCAACCCTGTAATGAAATCCATGGAAATACTTTCCCACTTCCACGCGGGTACTTCCAACGGCTGAAGTAATCCTGACGGTTTCTGGTGGTCCACCTTCACCAGCTGGCAAGTAGAACACTTGGACACAAACTCAGCGATGTCCTTCTTCATCCCACTCCACCAGTACTGTCGTCTCATGTCCTGGTACATCTTATCGCCTCCCGGATGTACTGCAAATCGGGACCCATGAGAATGAGTCATCACTTCATGAGGTAGATCCGCTCCTTCTGGAACCACTAATCTCCCATTAAACCGTAACCCTCCATCAGAACTAATAGAATAGGACTCAGCACCCTCGGCTAGAAGTCGCACAATCTGCTCCTGACAAAACGGGTCTGTGGTCTGTGCCTGTATCACCCTCGTAACAATCTCGGGTGTGACTGTCATCACGGATATGAAAGAACGTGCTACTGCGTCGTGGTGACCCAACTCCTTCCACTTTGCTTTCCAGATGTCCGCTACATCGTCTACCGATCTACGGCTCAACGCATCAGCAACTACGTTGGCCTTCCCCGGATGATACTGTATATCGAACTGGTAATCTTTCACAAACTCTAACCACCTGCGCTAACGCATATTCAGTTCTCGCTGAGTGAACAGGTACTGCAGTGACTTATGGTCTGTGAACAAACGAAATTTCTCGCCCAATAAGTAGTGCCTCCAAATTCTCAATGCAAAGACGACCGCTGCTAACTCCAGGTCGTGGGTGGGGTAATTCTTCTCATGCGGCTTAAGCTTGCGCGAAGAAAAAGCTATAGCCTTCTCTTCCTACTGAAGTACTCCCCCAAGTCCCCGTAAGGACGCATCGGTGTAAACCAGGTACTCTACACCCGGCTTCGGTAAAGCAAGGACTGGTGTTGAAGTAAGCTTGTCCTTCAGCTCGTCGAAAGCCAACTGACAAGCGTCATCCCAAACATATGGTACCCCCATGCGAGTCAGATTTGTCAATGGACCCGCTATTTTGGAGAATCCCCGAATGAATCTCCTGTAGTATCCAGCTAACCCCAAGAAATTACGCACTTTCGTCGGTGTCGTGGGCTGTCCCCACTCCCTCACCGCTAACACTTTGCTCGGGTCAACTGCTATCCCCTGCTCAGAAACAACATGGCCCAAGAATTGTACCTCTCGCAACCAGAATCCACACTTCTCATACTTAGCATACAACTGATGCTCTCGTAGAGTCTGAAGAACCTGCCTCAAGTGCTCGGCATGCTCCTCCTCGGGGTGTGAATATATCAAGATATCATCTATGAAGACGATGACGAACTGATCCAAGAATTCTCTGAATACTCGGTTCATCAAGTCCATGACAATGGCTGGGGCATTTGTCAGTCCGAACGGCATCACCCTGAACTCATAGGACCTATATCTCGACAAGAAGGCAGTCTTTGAAACATCCCGCTCTCTAATCCGTAACTGATGGTACCCCGACCTCAGATCTATCTTCGAAAAGAAAGTTGCTCCCCTCAACTGGTCGAATAGATCATCGATTCGAGGCAACGGATACTTATTCCGTATCGTGACCTTGTTCAACTCCCGGTAGTCCACACACAATCTCAGTGAACCATCTCTCTTCTTTACAAATAAGACTGGAGCGCCCCAAGGTGAGGTACTCCTACGAATGAAGCCCTGACCTAATAGCTGCTCTATCTGATCTCGTAGCTCTCGCATCTCTGCCGGAGCCATACGGTACGGTGTGCGTGCTATAGGTCTCGTATCTGGCAATAAATCTATAACGAAGTCTATCTCACGACTGGGAGGTAGGCCTGGAATCTCCTGAAACACATCGGAATACTCCTTAACCACTGGGACGAAATTCAAAGGAATCACAACCTCCTTAGAGGTATCCTCCACAATGTAATATAAATGAGCGGTCGAACCTCCCTCTGGGCGAGGCATCGCCACTACAAACATCTCTTACCCCGGAATGGCAAAAACAATGCTCCCACTGAAGCAATAAATCATGGCTCTATAAGCTGCGAGCCAATCCATACCAATAGTTACATCATGCTCGTGCATGTCTAAGACTAACATGTCTGCAGGTAATACCAAGCTACCAATCTCTACCCCTACTCCCCGGCATATAAAGAATATAAGTGACCCACTCCCCAGTGGTGAGTCGACACACGTCACGGTGCTCTCTGCTATGGCTAGCAACCCTAAGGACTTTGAAAAATGTGTAGCTATAAAACAACGCGTTGCCCCCGTATCAAACAAAACTTGACCCATAGTACCATGGATAGAAAACATACCCTCAATCGCGGGTGGTGCCTATGGAGCTGCTACCTGGTGGACGTTATAGACACGTCCATACTGCAATTGCCCCTGCTGCACTGGAGCTGCTGGAATGGCTGGTAGGGCTGGCACCTGGGCTGGAGCTGGGAGGGCAGGTGGGAAAAGTGGTCTCTGCGGCTCATTACGGGCTCCCTGCTGCTGTGGGGCCCTATCGCCCTCTGGGCAATCCTGGCGCCTATGGCCATTTTGTCCGCACCCAAAGCATCTGCCTTTGAAGTTACCTCCCCTTTGACCCTGCTGGCCGTTACCTCCACGCCACTGGCCCTGTTGGCCCTGATGTGCACGCTGTTGGCCTTGTTGGCCCTGCTGTTGTCCCTGTGGTCGGTGCTGGCCCTGCTGATTAGGCTGACCCTGATGGCCCTGCCTGAAACCCCCGAATCCCTGCCTAGAATCACTTGAACGGAATCGCTTAACAGGGTCCCCCTGATGGGAACTCTGCTCATGCTGAAGAGTATGTCCATGAGTTGGTGCCCCACCGGCACTATTACCCCCGGTCCTGCCCTGCTGGCTGGACTCTCTTGCTCTCTTGCTTCCCTGAAGATGGAAGCTGTGATCCTGGCAATGTAGTAACGTTGCGTTGAGTACGTCAGTGAAAGTACTCAGGGATAGATTCCCAATAAGGTGCTGACGCATCCTCCAAGCTAACTCGTCGACAAACAGTAAAATATTCTTGCCCTCAGTGGGTGCCTCATCCGGCACAATAGTGAGAAGTCTCGTGAACTCCTCCTCATACTCAACTACAGTAAGGTTCTCCTGCTTTAGATTTAGTAATTTCCGCCTCATCTTGGTCTGCACTGCGAGTGGAAAATACTTGCTGTCAAACCGCTCCCAGAACAACTGAATAGGAATCGTGTCCCTCTCCTCCAAAGTAGTAGTGGACTCCCACCACAGTAATGCGGCTCCCACCAGCTTAAAAGAAGCCAATAACTACTTCTGCACGTCAGTGCACTCATACATACGGAGGTGCCGCTGGATGTCTTTCTTCCATTGGCTGACTGTAACAATATCGGAGCTACCAGAAAACTCAGGGGGATGCGCTTTTTGAAAAGCATCCCGCACCCTCTCCCATGCGGATAGAAGCTGTGCTGGTACTGGTGCCACCGCCTGAATCTGGGGTGGAGCCTGCTGAATCACCGCTATTGCGGCATTCATCTCCTGAGCAACAATGTCGGCTACTTCATTCGCATTCATTGTTCCTGGTGCTTGAGCTGCTGGCTGCTCGTCTTGGGCACGCCTATCTTTCGGAGCACGTCTCGGAGGCATCTGAAACGTGAACAAGTTTATTAGTCTACAATTATCAACAAATATCAAATAGCTGAAGACTTAAACGTAAAAGCAAGAATACAACAATCCTAAAAATAGGGCTCTATAGTAATAACGTTAAGCTGAAAGAGAAATAAGCCGTACAGATCCTATGGACACTAGAACCTGATGCTCTGATACCACCTGTGACACCCCGCCTAATTAAATACCGGGCGATCACTCCTTTATTAAATTAAATCAAGGTTAACAGTTGGTTCATTCTCAGCATCACTGTCAATAAAAATAAATTTTCCAATTTAACACCCTAAATAATTAAGCTAAGTGTCAAAAACATTTTTCATACAAACTTCCAAATTTTAATTAAAGAAAAAGATTTATTTATATAAAACAACATTTCTTCAATTAATAATCACACCACGATAAGCCAAATAATATAATACATTCGTCAATCGAATGCCAACATATGAAAACTAAAATCACAAGTCCATATTGAATAAATCCCAAAGAAACAATACTGGAATGACTGAAATATAAAGGTCCTAACAACAAATGAAATAATGAAAAGGGGCGACACGTGCCCAATAAATGAGAGTAATAGGAGTGGAGTCAATAACGGAAGCCGTCTACTCAAGTGACCTGCAACTCCCACCTAAGCTGCAGCTCGTTCTTCTCAAGGGATCCTAAGCAAGATGACCCTGTGGCTGGGCACCTGAAAATATACATATATATATACAAGAGAGAGAGAGAAAAAGAAACGGGTCAGAGCCCGAAAGTGTGTTTGATTTTAAAATACGTTTAGCAAGTATTTAAAATGATACAGGCCAATGCAATAACATATTAGCACGTCACTCTCTTGAGAAAATACTCACCTCTCTTCTAATGTGCACACCTATCGCACTAACCTTTCCCCACGGTTACTTATCATTTAACGCACTAGTCTTTCTAAAAGATTTAACTTAACTTAGATTACTCGCAATATTTATAATACGATTTCATTTTAAAAGGAAAGTTCCCAAACAGTAATCAAAGTCCTCCATTTTAACTTTATAAAATCCATAAAGTTTACAGTGACATATTATACTTTTTCAAAACAAGTATTTAATAGTTTGAGTTAACAACCATGTCCTACTTAACAAATCTCAGTAGACAGTTTCAAATATCATGATCTCATATATATATTAACTACTCGTATAATATATAAATATAACAACACCCCGAATAAAACTATGGTGCGTGCATACTCTACTATCCAAAGCCCCATATCACTCATATTAAGGGGAATAAATTCGGAATCACTCTCGAATTGTATTAACCTGAATACACAAACAATATTGAGGCGAACCATAGATTCCAAGTCTCTAAGAGGGTGGCACATACCGGCATCTCTTAGGACCGTCTGAACTATCACATCGATAGCCTGTACCAAGGACATCTATCTTCTAGGGTACAAGTCAATATCCCCCATAATGGTCCCATCGAGATAAGACTTGTCCCAGCGGGAAAACCTCAGGGATAGCAAGTAGCGTGGGTATGATTTTCACATATATATAATATATGTACACACAATCATATAAATATACCAATTTCATATTAATATAGGTTCTTCTCCTTACCCGTAATTATACCGTTTATTCTTAATTTCACATTTAAAGATTTACGCATAAGGTTTCATTCCTAACCTTATCTCGAAGGGTTTTTCTCACTTATTACCTAACACTCATGGATTATATCTTCCCAATTTCTGAAATTCAGTAAGTGACTTTATTAGATTCCAACGTAACTCTCTTACGCACCTCCCCCTTTAAATTCATAAATTTACCAACCTAAAGTAAATATGCCAAAAATACCATTTTCGATGAATCTTAAAGGTTCCAACATTTATTCATATACCCTACTGGTCCTCAATGTCTCCCAAATCGATTTATCAAGAATACCCAAGAATTATTTCACGATAATTTAATTTAACTAATTAAACAAGGAAAAAGAGCCTGCCAGGAGGGGTCGATCGATCGAAGCTTAGAGCTCGATCGATCGAACCTTCGATCGATCGATGCTCTATGTTCGATCGATCGATCAAGCAGGTCTGGGTAAAATTCTGCAGAATTGCAGTTACGGGTTCTACCACTATTCTTCATCAAATTCCATATTTTTCAACACTAATCGACCCACAAATTCTACTACTAACATAATAACATAATTCCAGATGTTTTTAACGTTCAGCATGCGTTTATTCATCATTAAACATGGTTAAACAACCCAAAATCACATCTAATCATCAAGAACCCTAAAGTTTTCATAACTATGATCCAATTCAGTTTTTCTCCAGAATTTCTTCCTAATATAACATCAAAAGTTCATGGGTAATACATCTATATCATCAAAAGTTTCCAGCATAAGGTTTTAATCTTCTCTACATGCAATTTCCTATCAAAATTTGGGTTTTCTTACATGGATTACATTCCTAATTAATCCTAAACTAATATGAACATTGCACTAACGAAATACGCAAGTTAAACACTTGCCTAGGATTTTCAAAAGTCTGATTTCCTGTTGATTATGGTGTGGTTGCGTTCTCCTCCTCGCGATCTACGCGTTGGTGGTGACGGCGGTGCTAACGGTGGTGTTTCGGCCTTGAATCTCCTTGAAAGGTCTCTCCTCTCCTCTCCAATGTCTGTTCTAGGGTTCTGAATGTTCTAACCCTAAATGTCTAACCTAACCAGCTGATAAAGGCTGCTAAAATTCGTGGGTTTAATTACCCTATTTTGTAAAATGACCAAAATGCCCTCCCGGGTCACTAATTAGGCCTAAAAACCCCCCGAGGCCCAAACTAACCCCTCGGGTATACTTTTCTGACTATCTCGACCCTTCCGGACGTGTTGACGCACTCAAAATGACCATACGGACAACTTATAAAATATTCACTTTTTATTTAACAAAATTAGTCCCGACGTGAAACGGGCACGTCCCGACTTAAATTTCCGAAATAGTCATTTAATTCACTTATGACTTTCAATATAACCAATATAATATATTACTATGCTCAACAGTAATATTCAACAAGTTTCCCATAATTACTAACTCTCGTCACGTTAATAATTTTAACATAATTAGTTTCCGGATTTTTATTAAATAAACCATTACATTAAATTTAATAAATCCCCAAATTAAATATAGCATAAAAATATGGGGTATTACAGGTCTTCCTCGACCTTGTGTCGCGTTGAGGGTTCCTCATGTTTCGAGTTCACCTCTAAGGGTGTCTCAACATTTACTGATGTTGATAGAGGTTCCTCGCGGGTCGACCTCATATTTGAGAGTGTCTTGCCGACTTCCCATGCTATCAAAGGTTCCTCGTGTACTGACCTCATGCCCGAGGGTGTCTCTCCTGGTGGATCTTTATTTGGAGAGGGGGGTCTCGACCCCTAGTTCTTTATTTCAAGAGGAGGGGGTCTCGACATCTTCGGATTCTAAGGAAATGGCTGTCTCGACCCATGGAGGAATGGTGGTCTCGTCTTCGCAGACTAACCATTTAACTAAGGGTTCCTCGCAGGCTATCCCTGTATCCGCGGGTCCCTTATCGGCAGTGACATCGATGGAAGGTAGTTCCTCGCGTGTCATCCTCATAGCTGGGGGTGTCTCGACTGTGGGTATCTCGTCGATAGTTATACTAGATCTCCTTCTTGCTTCTAGTTTCTTGTCGATAGCTTGAGCCCGAGGGTTCCCTCGATGCTGCATAAGATGGATGGGAGTCCTCGCAAAGGGGCCCCTCATCACAATCTAATTTCATAAGACACTCACTGGTCAACTTAGGACCGAGGGGTTCCTCGTCGAAAATTTTCACCGTGAGGTACCCTCGTCTGGACCCTTCTTAGCTGTGGGTTCCTCATCCGAAGTTTTGAACATAGGGGGTCCCACGTGCGCGACTAGTTTAGGACTTATAGGTTGCTCGCCAAACAGAGCTTCAACTATAGGACCCACTGCCAAGGGTCCCTCGCCCATAGTTAACACTTCCAAGGGTCCCTTGTTTAAAGGGAGTTCTAACTTGAATGAATAATACTTCTGGGGTTCCACGCTGACTGCCAAGGGTCCCTCGCCCATAGTTAACACTGTCAAGGGTCCCTCATACAAATGGAGTTTCAACTTGAATGACTAATACTTATGGGGTTCCGTGATGACTGTGGTTATCATGAGGAGTGTGATGACAACCAAGGGTCTCTCGCGACCGCTATGTCCCAACTACCTCTAGGTTCCTTGACGGCTATGTCCCAACTACCTCTAGGTTCAAGTGAGACTTTGAGCCCTTACGATGTAATAGGTTCCTTGCGCATTGGTTCGCTTGCCATTGAATTTTAAAATTTTGGGTGGAACATACCCCTTTGGGCATGGCTTCTCATTCACGTCTTGTGGGCGGGATCCTGTAACTCTTCATACAAATGAGGACCCTCTCCCTCTGAGAAGAGGAGAGAAACTTCCTGACCTCCTTCTTAGTAACGACTTTAGAGGGTGATTCCTCTAAACTCCTGCCCTTGCCTACTGATGAGCTTAACGATGTCACAAATTGTTCCGACGTCGCCCTCCGCGGCCGAGCTGAATCTACCAGAATCGCTACCGAAGCGACTGCCCCTGCAGAGGGGGCTATCACCGGAGCCGCTGCCGGTGAACTGGTATGTCCTCGCTGAGGATATTGTACTCTAGCTCCGATCACCACCGCATCCTCCTGAGTGGTCTGGTCTCTTTGAGCTCCATTCCTAGATGGAATGACTTCAAACACTAGCTGCTTAGAAACACTAAAACCTTCTTTGTCTATGGAAGTGGGGATACCTTCCCAGTGGAGTCGCCAAATGTAGGAGGGTAGTGAGACTGGGGTCTATGAATAACTGGAAAGGGTGAGGCGTGACCCACTCCAATGGACGCTGTCTGCAAGGTTCTCAAGAACTTCTGGAGCAGCTTCTGATGAGACCTTCTCCTTTTGGTAAAAATGGAGCTCAAGCTGGAACTCCCTCCCTACAAGAAGATTAACTTCCACAACAATAATAGTAATTTTCTCAAGAGGAGCTCCTGAGAGTGATGACTGTCAGTAGGGAGTGAAAGAACAAGGCACTCAGTACTAGAGCGAGAGCAGAGAGAGAATACTAGAGAGGTTCTGGTGTGATTTTGTCAGAGTGACTTTCCTATTGAGTTTTTCTATCCATAACATTGCCCAGGGGTCCTATTTATACTTGGGCACTAAGGTTGGGTTGGAACTTTTGGCGCCAAAACTTAGAGGGTTGGCGTGGGACAAAGTATGCAATATACTATTTATCCCTACCTGCAGGCAGCTCTCCCTGTCTCCTCTGGAAAATTCCCTCTGGTGCCAACCAAAGTTCAAAAGAAAATATGTCTTCTAATGGAGGCAAAATATCCGATTTGCTAAATATCTTTTGAAACGGTAACTTTTGGTACAAACTTTGTAAACTTGAGAGGGGGTCTCGAGGACCACCTCCTCTAAAATCTTTGTAAGTTTGAGGGGGGTCTTCAGGACCCCCTTCTAAAATCATTTTTCTTGAGAAGGGTTTAGAGGACCCTATCCTTTAAAATCATTTTATAAACAGTTCTTTTCTTGTGAGCAGCTGGCCCTTTGGCTGCTCACTTCACTTGTGACCAAGTGTGAAGTGTGTGTAGTCTTGAGTGACTTCTGGGTCTTCCTACTAGTATTCTCTCAATCCTATAGTGCTAAGTGGTTGGACTTGCCCAACATACCTTATCCTTCAGCCACCAAGCCAAAAGTCCCAAGAGATCCCAACTGGCCTACTTGAGCCATGTTTGCTCAACTAGGCAACCTGTACAAGAAAGCAAAGTGTTAATACTGTTGTTCTTTTAAGGAATGACGTTTCATGATGAGGATTTGCTTATGGTATCCACTCCCTCATCCTTACCTATTTTTCTGGAAGCTGGGGGGCAGGACCTTGACTACTCCTTGCCTTGACATTTTCTATTGTTAAGGGACCTCGAGGGTGGTTCCTTCTCAATGTGAGTTTCTACCGAGACCCTGGGGGTTCTTGCTCGATATGAGTTTCTGTCGGGATCCTGGGTGGGTTCCTTCTCAATATGAGTTTCTGTTGGGACCCTGTGGCGTTCCTGCTTAATATGAGTTTCTGCCGGGACCCTGAGGGTTCCTGCTCAATATGAGTTTCTATCGGGACCCTAGGTGGGTTCCTACTCCAAATGAGTTTCTGCCAGGACCTGGGTGGGTTCCTTCTCGATATGAGTTTCTGTCGGGACCCTGGGGGTTTCCTTCTCAAAATGAGTTTCTATCGGGGCCCTGTGGTGGTTCCTTCTCAATATGAGTTTCTGCCGAGATCCTGGGGGTTTCTGCTCAATATGACTTTCTGTCGGGACCGTGGGAGGATTCCTTCTCAATATGAGTTTTTGTCGGGACCCTTGCGGTGGCACTTTTTGGAAAACATTTCTACAGTAACCCCTTATGGTGCACCTCTCAATTGTAAGGGGTGTCAAAGCTCTTCGAAGATTCATTTAGTTTTTCTTAGGCGAGGAAGTTGATTGGGGTCAAAATGGGGCCCGGGAGCACCCAGTGGGCTGCAGATGGGTTTTGATCATAAAATGAATTGTTCGTTCGAACCATAAGGCCGATTCATGCACACTATAGACCGTTGTAAAGGTGATTTAGATCCCTTGAAAATTCATTGAGATTTTTCTCGGACGATAAAGTTGCTCGAAGTCAAATGGAGCTCGGGAGCACCCGGTGGCCTTTTAATTGCTACTCGAAGTGTAACCTAGGGTTTATTGTGAATGGGGAAGTGATAGGGACCTAAGGAGACCTTAGGGGGGTCCTAGAATGTGGTGTTTACAGATTCCCTCGACGGGTGAGCCTGGAATAAGTGAATGCCATCGAATAGACACCACATGGATGTTTTGGGGAAATAGGTCCATTATAAGGACCTTAAGGGACGACGATGACCGGTTCAGAGGGATGTCATCAATTCAGAGGACCTATGGTTATGTTAGGGATTATCAATTCTATGGGTGGAGGTCAATTCTAAAGTTCTGTGCGCTAACGCTGCGGGTCACAATCAATTCTTTGGACGTAAATTGATGACAATCGATTCGACGAGCTGAGGTCAATTCTGAGGACAAAGTTGATGCAACTTCTGAGGGACAAGGTCAATTATGAGAACGTAAAGTGATGGAAATTGATTCTACTAGTCTCAATCAATTATAAGGACCTAAAGTTGTGACGATTGATTTTGAAGGCCAAGGTCAATTCTGGGGACCTAAAGTTGAGGAGAAGGATTTTATGAGTCGAGGTCAATTCTGAGGGCCTAAAGTTATAGCGACCAATTCTACGGGTCAAGATAAATTCTTAGGACCTAAAGTGATGACGACCAATTCCGTGGGTTGGGATCAATTTTGAGGACCTAAAGTTGAGATGACCGACTATAAGTGTCGAGGTTAATTCTGATTATCTAAAGTGAGACGATCGATTCTGAGGGTCGAGGTCAATTCTGAGGACTTAAGGTTGTGACGATCGATTCTATGATTCATGGTCAATTCTAAGGACCTATGGTTGTGACGACCTATTCTTAGGGTCGAGGTTAATTTTGAGGACCTAAAGTTGTAATACGAAGAGGTTTGCTCTTCTGGAAAAATTTTAAATTACCTTGGGGATGCTGATGCACTTATTGTTCCACTGAGGGTTGTGTTGTTTTGAGACTTTAATGGGGAAATACATCTGGCTAGGGATTATGTCCTTTTGAGAGGAGATAGCATTGCTAAAGGTGAAATTCTTATGGTGGATGTATTGTGAGAAAGTTTAATATGGAAATTTTGCCGGGAAATTTTGTAATCTTTTGGGGAAGCATTTAATTTTGAGGTTTGGGTTTCTCCAGGGATGACTTGAGATTTTATTATTCCGCAGGGAAATTGTAATGAACTTTGGGATGCGGGCACACTATGTATGCAATATGTTTAGGGTTTTATGGTGGGGATAAGAGTGTAATATTAATCCGATTGGAGATTTTGGGAGCTTAAATGATTTTCATAGTGAAGAAATGTTCTGATATTTGTTTGGCTTTTTCTGGCCTTTTTGTATCATGAGTAGACGTTGATTCTCTATTGGGGATAGCAGGTGACCTTATATTCCCGGGGGATAACTTCGCGGGGGTTACGATCATGCAGGCACAGATGAGGTGGTTGAAGTTATATGAGTTTGGGTATGTATGGTACCTAGGAGAGAGGGTTATGGGGAAGATGAGGTGACATCTAATTTTAGTTCTTTCCCTTTAGGATTTTCTTACAGATTCTGTAAGGACATAAATTTCTAATTGAGTCCCTGTATTGTTTTGACTTAATTCCGTGAACAAAACTGTGTTTGTAATATGTCATGGGAAGATTTTATTTTGTCACGATCCCACTTGGTCTATGACGTATTGAAGAAATTTAAGACGTTGCGACAAAGCTTCAAAGATTTAATCATGCCGAAGTTTAATTAGTGCAAGTTTATTCGTCTTCAAGTTAATTTCATTTCGAGATCACACATGTATGAATGCATATTATTAATGGTGCTCAGAATAGTTTTTATAAAAGATAAGGATGTAATTTTATAAGGAAAAATATTTTTAAATGTTTTAAAAGTGTTTTAAATGTTTTGGACTACGTTTTATTCTGATAATCTCAAAAAAATAGTTTGACTTAATTGGATCTCTTTTGGAAGAAATATTTTAAAGAAAAAGTCAAATTGGCACGTGCGTCGTTCAAACGACAACTCAACTCATTCGAGCGAGATGGCCATATTGTGCGAATGACTGGTAAAACTCGTTCGAGTGACACGGGTTTTGAGGCAGTTAAGTTTTCCTATTTAAAGCATGGTTCCGTCAGAATTAATGTAAGGTGCAATCTGGAAAATAGTTTTCAATCCAGTACGATTTTTGCACATGTTTTTCTAAGGTTTAAAAGCTTAAACACATCCTTAGAGTTTGCATAGATCCGAGTTATCATTACTATATGTTTATGAGACCTTGCTGCACCAAGAAGGTTTGTTCTATACTTGAACATCTGGGTTTTGCGATGAAGAAAAGAGAAGGATTTCTTGTTCGACATCGTAGACGTATCAAATCCATTCGGTGGACACCGAGACATACGTGGACGCGTGTGTTGTGGACATTTATCGTGGAAGAAGGACTTTATGCATGGTCACTGAAAGAGGAGTGGTTAAAGATCAAAAGAGCGCCAAGACCTGTGGGGATCGAGTCATTGAGTGAGTCTTTTGTGTGTTCGTTGTAATTCCACATTCATAGCGATTGTCTGTCTTAGGCCGTCCAAGCTTTTTTCCCATCTTGGATTTTTCCTCGTACATCCTGCGTTGTGAGTAATCTTTACTTTACTTTACTTGATTTAATCACTAGATGCATGTTTAAGATTAATCAAGATCAAATTGGTTTAAAGTAAAAATTGGTTTTTCACAACTTGGTGTGGTGCTAATTAAAAGTTGGATGATTTTTGGTGAAAATTGGTTTGATTTGAAACACACTTGTGTAGGGCCACTCTTTCAAATTGGTATCAGAGCTAGAAAACATAATTTATTTGTTTTGTGATCCCGTGTGTTTTAAAAGATGAATTTAGGAAATAATGAACTTTTCAAACTCCAGTTTTTGATGGAACTAATTACACCTATTGGAAGATGAGAATGAAAAGTAATTTAAAATCTATTGATGAGCGTGTGTGTCTAGTAGTTGAGAAAGGTTGGACACCCCTGTCACTATTTTAGGTGAGGTCACTAATTTAAAGCCTGTCGATTCATGGACCGAAACCGAACATAGACTTTCACAATATAATTCTAAGGGTTTGAACGTTATTTCTTCACATGTCACACCGGAAGAATATAATATAATTATGACTTGTGAAACATCAAAAGAGGCTTGGCACGGTTAGGGCATCGAAACTTCAAAATCTTATAATACAGTTTGAGAACATTAGGATGTTAGAGAGTGAGACTTTTGATGAGTTTTATGCTAGGTTGTCCAATATTATCAACTCGTCATTTAACCTAGGTGAGAAAATTCCTCACAACCGTGTCATTAAGAAAATCCTTAGGTCATTGCCTAGTAGGTTTGATGCAAAAGTGACTATTTTAATTGTAGGTGACTTACAAACCTATGAAATAGACATGATTACCTCCAAGCAAGTACCTAAGAAAGAAAAGGGTATTTCTTTGAAAACCCGAACGGAGGAAATTAAAGTCTCGGATTCCGATTCCGATTCCGATTCCAATTTTGAGGATGTTGGTTTGTTGGCAAAGAAATTTAAAAAATTTATTAAGTTTCAAAATCAATCGAAAGATGCCAAGAAGTTTGAAAAATTCAAGAACAAAAAAGTTGATCCCACCTCTAAAGATAGGTTTGAGAAGCCTAAGAGAGATGAGTTGTATAAGTGTTTTGGGTGTGAGGGGTACGGTCACAAAGTTAAGGAGTGTCCCAGTAGACTTAAGAAAGAGGGCAAGAAACCTACTGTATATAGTGCCACCTTACGTGATAGTGATCCGAAAGAGGGAGAGAGCTCCCCATTGAGCGTAACTTTGTTGCGTTGATGGCATGTCATATGAGTGACGACGATTCTCATGTGAATGACACTTCAGACGACGTTTTGAGTGAATCTCATGTTAGTGAGGGAGAAGAGAGTGACAAAAAGGAGGTAGATGTGAAAGAATTGCAAGTTGCATTTAATGAGTTGTATGCCGAGAGGATTAAGGTGAAAAAGGCAAATACAAAATTACAAGCTAAGTTTAATGAGCCTGCCATAGAAAATAATGATAGTTTAATTGAGGATCTTAGGGCATGAGAGAAGACTCTTAGGGAGAAATTAAAGTATGTCAAGGGCGAGAGAGATAATATCCGTGGTTTGATGGAGTCTTTGAAAAAGGAGATTTTAGAGTTTGAGGAGTCTAGGCATTTTCTCGAGTCTAGGATTCATGAGTTGGAGGAGAGATTGAGAGACTCGTATAGAGTTAAGTTTAATTTGGAGGCTAGGTCGGAGAAGTTAGATAAGATCTTAGGCACCGTCCAAATTAAGGAAATAGGGGAGGTATAGGTTTTGATGAGAGAGTTGTTCCTATTCCCCTACACGTGTGAGAAACACTTGAAAGGTTATAAAAGGTCCACATATAGGTAATCATTCCCACCGTCACTACACTTGCACACTTTTTGGTAGGAAAGGTCACCTTAAGCGTTATTATTACGACCTTACACAAGCTCCTAGGAAGTTTACGAATAAAGTTGCCCCGATTTCCTAAACCCCCATGCGTCGTTTTACACGTACTTGGGTTAGGAAATCTTATTTAGTGGCTTTAGGAATAAATCTTCATGATTCTCGTTTGGGTGCACTTGATTCTTCTCATGCTCTAAAGGATGATAGTGTTTCCATGTTTGTCATATGCTAGTTTGCTCCATGATATATTCATTTCTAGTATAATGACATGTGTATCATTTTGTATTATTGTTTTCATTTGTTTGAGTCCTATTGAAAAATACAAAAAGATTTTGTTTTTGAGAAAACTTTTGAAAAACCAAAAAGATTTTGCTTTTATTTGAGTCAAAATATGTTTGAAAAGCCAAAAAGATTTTCAATTTTTTTGTTTTTGAGTTTACATGTTCGATGTGGTATATTGGTGTACTTGGACCCCCATCGTTTCATATCCACGTGGCTAGGACATTTGGTCATTATTATAGATGCTTAGAATGATCTTAACCATTGTTTATATGGGGTAGTTTCGAAGTTGATATGCATTTTAATTCAACTTTGAATATATGCCATCAATACACACATGCACGAGTTTATATAGATGTTTGACTTCTCTTGAATATTTGAATTTGGTGAGCCGTTCTTATCTCAATCTTATCATCTATGCGTAAGTAGACTTAAGGAGAAGTGTGCATGTAAAAATCGTTTACCGTGAGGAATTGTAATGATATCAAAATTAAAAAATTGATGAGTGTTTCACGGGAAAGGGCTGCGAGAGTTCAAAATTGACTCACCGTGAAAGCCACCATTTAAAAGAGCCCAAAAGAAAATGAAAAATGATAAGAAAAGGGCCAATAATATTTTCTCTAAGTTTAGAATGCTAGAAACCTCAAAAGAACTTAAAAAATTATGTATATATGAGGGAGTTTGGTTGGAGAAATTTTAAACGGGTTTGCACAACTAATACTAATGTTAAAACATTGTAATTTGACGCTATTATTTGTAGAATCGTCAAAAATCTAGATTTGTGTGAATATAGTATGTTTAGTTCATTAAGCTCACACTTTAATTGTCATATAGCTATGATAAGGTTTGATATTTATCGCTATCAATTAGAGCTTCTTGATCTTTTCGATGTGTTGGAATTGTGACTCATTTGTTGTAGTTTCACGTCCATACATTCCATGTCCATGTTTGAAGCACATCAGTACTATGTTTGCATGTAACTCGCATTGTTAATTTTTATGCATTTTGGGTAAAAAGCTTACTGTTTTAGCACTGTTTTGCTAGTGTCAACCCCTTCCTGGCTTTTTTCCCTGGAAATTTTTTCGCTGGGTAAAAATTTATGATATTTCTGGGAATTTGGGAAAATTTGGCATGTTGCGAGAAGTCGTTCAAACGACATCTCCATGTAGCGAGAAGTCTTGTTCGATCGATGTCCTCATCTCGTTTGAGCGACGACCCTGGCTCGTTCGAATGAGAGTCTGGGAATTTTTGCTTCTACCTGTTTGCAGTCCACTGGTTTATTTTGTGATATTTTTGGTACTACTGAAAGCTTTTTGGGCTGACTGTTTTATATGCAGCTTATATTGTTTCAATCTTGATATTTTTCATATGATTTCGTTTATCATACTTGATTAGTTTGTTATATTCTTTGTGTGATTCCTTTGTTTACTAGGTACTGATTTGTCATCTATTGATCATATTTAGCTGGTTGTTTCATGATTATCTAGTGATTTTTATTTGATGTATCTTCATGCTAGATACTTGTTGATTGGTTTATCTTTTCACCGGGTTGTCTATTCGATATTAAAAAGGGGGAGAGATGTATGTGATGTAGGGGGAGATTTGTTGAGCATATTTTTTATTACATATTCTACAAATTGGTATCATTTTGTTGCTCAATTGTTTAACAAATGATTTTTCTGAGTTTATTCATATTGGTATCTATTGTAAAATTGGCAGCATTTGGATATATATATATATATATATATATATATATATATATATATATATATATATATATATATATATATATATATATATTGGTTTCATTTGTTCCTCCATACTTCACTGGGTATTTGTTTGCCTGTTTCATGTGTATAGGTATGCTTCAGAGATTCAAGATTTCAAGTCTACATCACATTCAGACATATTATTCTTTTCGGTGCTACATATACTAGTCTGTGTCCTGTATTTTTTATTTTGGGTTTATGGGATGGGATTTAGGCTTCATACAGCTTGACGGCCCGGCTTAGGAATTTCAGTGGTTTAGTATTGCCCCAGAATAGTCAAAGGGGGAGATTTGTAACGACATAAATTTCCAATTGAGTCCCTGTATTGTTTTGACTTAATTCCGTGAACAAAACTGTGTTTGTAATACGTCATATGGAGATTTTATTTTGCCACGATCCCACTTGGTATATGATGAAGAAATTGAAGACGTTGCGGGAAATCTTTAAAGATTTAATCAAGCCGAAGTTTAATTGGTGCAAGTTTATTCATCTTCAAGTTAATTGCATTTCGAGATTACACAGGTATGAATGCATATTACTAATGGTGCTCGAAATAGTTTTTATAAAAGATAAGGATATAATTTTATAAGGAAAAATATTTTAAAATGTTTTAAAAGTTTTTTAAATGTTTTGGACTACGTTTTATTCTGATAAGATCGAAAAGTAATTTGACTTAATTGGATCTCTTTTGGAATAAACGTTTTAAAGAACAATTCAAACTGACACGCGCGTCGTTCAAATGACAACTCAGCTCGTTCAAGCGAGATAGACATGTCGCATGAACGATTGTTCAATCTCGTTCGAGCGACACAGTTTTTGAGGTGGTCAAGTTTTTCTATTTAAAGCGTGGTTTCTTCAGAATTAACGTAAGGTGCAATCTAGAAAATATTTTTCAATCCAGTACGAGTTTTACACATATTTTTCTAAGGTTTCAAAGCTTAAACACATCCTTAGGGTTTGCAAAGATCCGAGTTATCATTACTATATGTTTATGTGATCTTGCTACACTAAGAAGGTTTGTTCTATACTTGAAAATTTGGGTTTTGCGGTGAAGAAAAGATAAGGACTTCTTGTTCGACATTGTAGACGTATCAAAGCCATTCGGTGGACACTGAGACATACGTAGACGCGTGTGTTGTGGATAGGTATCGTGGAAGGACTTTCTGTGGGCATTGTGAGAGGAGTGGTTGAAGATCAGAAGAGCATCAAGACTCGTGGGTATCGAGTCGTTGAGTGAGTATTTTGTCTGTTCGTCGTAATGCCACATTCATAGTGATTGTCTGGATTGGGCCGTCTGAGGTTTTTTCCCGTCTTGGGTTTTTCCTCATACATCCTGCGTTGTGAGTATTCTTTACTTTACTTGCTTTAATCACTAGATACATGTTTAGGATTAATCAAGATAAAAAAAACGTTATGTAAAAATTGGTTTTTCACAACTTGGTGTGGTTCTAATTAAAAGTTGGATAATATTTTGTGAAAATTGGTTTGATTTGAAACACACTTGTTTAAGGCCACTCTTTCAGATTCATCGTTCGACTTGGGGAGCTCGACGTTGACCATGTTGCGTACTTAATGTAGCGGCATTCTAGCAAGGCAAAAAAGGAAGCATATTTTGTTTGAATATCTTGATCTAGTGGCTTATTCTACATGAATTTTAATTTGATGATGAGTTTTTGCTTTGAGAAAGAGTAAGAAAAGTGTGTTTTTAGAAATTTTTGAATATGTGTTTGGCATGTTTGACTAGGAGATGGCCTCGAAGGCTTGCTTAAAAAAGATCTTTCCTTTTTATAAAAAATTGGAACGATGAGTTTTTTTTAGAATTTTTTGAATAGAGGAAGGCCTTGGCGGCTTGGTTGGTATATGGATAAGGGGATAGGAAGCTTGGTTATAAAGTGGGGCTAATTACATTCGCTGGATTATGCTGACTCTGGTGTGTTTAACAGGCTATAATGATGTTGGTTTTACCGAAGCTGTTGATTTGGATGAGACATCACCTTCTACTGCGGTGTTCTGTGCTTTGGGATAAAGATAGTGGGACACTTCCCATACTTATGTTATCTTCGGGGAGGTGACTGTCACTCCCATGGATGTTCAGTAGATGGGTATTAATTATGAAGTGTTTTGGTGATGTTGGCTTTACTAGAGCTATTTCCTTGGGCCTTACTTTGAGGCTTCTGGTGGTGAGATGGGACTTAATGGTGGATCCCCACCGTCGCAGTCCTGTGGCGGTGATATTGGCTGAGACGTTGAATGGTCTTGATGCTTGACAAGAAGTTTGTTTTGACTTCTTGGGAGGGATCCCAGTGATGCTGTTCATGTGGTTAGCTGAGAGATTCCGCTTGGCAGTTCCTCCTGAGTATCCCTTTGGTAGTCGTGCCGATTTTTTTTAATCGATACTCCATCAGTTTTGGCCCATCCATGGAGAATTGGGTAAATTAGTTTTTGGAGCACGAAGCTCGATGGCTTCTCTAGTCGGTGACATAGTGGGAAAAGTTATAGCCCATTCTAGAACTGGGATAATAGTGGTATGTTCGGTTAGTTGTCATTCGGCAGACCACATTCTATATCTCTTGGAGCCTTCTGCGCAAAGTCGGATGGGATAAAATATTGCCTCCTCGGGCACTAGACTTTTTTCCTATGGAAGACTTGATTGAATCCATGGACATGAGGTTGGGTTATTTATGGGAGAATCATCGGATGTCAACACATCCATCTCAAACCACGGGTAGGGTCTAGTATCTATTAGGAGACTATCTTAAATGGTTGTGGAAGCGAGTCGTGGTGACAATCTTGGCGGAGGAGACCGACCAGAGGTGGTTTGTCCTTTTTAACATTATGGAGGGGGAGTATGTAGTAGCGGAAGTCCAAGGGCCTATTGACAACATTTATAGATCGAACTACAAGAAAACTACACATACGTGAAATCCTGCAAGGTAGATTTAAGATTTACCAGTGATATCTCTTTGATTTGATCATGTTTTATCACAAACAGAATATGCGATGGCTCGATTCACCTCACGATCTTCAACTGTATTCCCGATATGGACAGCCACGAGTCGATTATGGGATCCTATTTCGTGACCACCTTATTATCTCCTCTTTCTTCTCTACTGTCTCTCTTTTTCATAAGTATGAACTCGGGTCTTTTGAGTATCCAATAGTGACGGCTATGTTAAGAAAGAATGAGACTTAGATACATATATATAGGCTACAGTAAGGACCCTAAGGAGAGATGAGGATGTGGCTCCTAATAGACCTTAGAAAACTTAATCCTTCTCGGATCCTAATCTCAGTCCCTTAATCTTAATTAATACCACTAAATAATTATAATTTCAACTCCACTCCTTAACTCAAAATTATATTTCGGTCTCCTTATTATTAATTACTTAATTATCCCCACGTTAAGGTTACAAATACCCGTTGATAAAATAAATTATTGATAAGGTATTTGATTAACTTCTCCAAGTCCTTGAGCGGTCCAACATAACTTATTTGTAGTGTCAGATTAACATAATCAACCTGTAGGGTATGACACATACAAAACTTATATATATCTCAAGGGGGTATCACCAGTGTCTATACCAAGACATGGATTCCATACATAAAAGATTTTCACTATACATAAATCACCATTACCCAATTTATCAAGATTTTTTATCCATTAATGAATCTCACCCGATAAGTCAAAATAATAAATAACTAATGCTTGTGTTCATCAGTCATATCAGGATTAAGAGCCTTAAGTAAACCTAATAATCACGAGTTGCCTTATAAAATTAGTATAAAATAATGACCTCAAATTGGTCCCGTTCAATACACACAAAGTGTACTAGCACCATAAGTTAAACTATATAGTTTCATGTAATCAATACAAACCTACGAAAATATTGTGCTACATTCCTACTGATGGTGTGTCAAGTTCCATATTAGACTATGAACGACAAAACTTGTATTCCACAAGAACTGATGATCTGGTCCTTTGTGTGTAAGTAGTACTCTACATACCAGAACACATACTGGGCATAATAAAAGACATTAGCAATATATAAAATACTACAAACATTATGTCCATACATGATTCTCATTAAAATAGGAATAACGTATTTTATTATAAATATAAATCCATGACTAAAATTATTACATAATACATGGTTTTAGTTTACTTCTCTAACAATCTCTCACTTAGACTCAAAGCCATGATGCAATGGATCTCACTCCCATCCCCTTTACATGACTATCAAAAGTCTTGGCCGGTAAGCTCTTTGTGAAAGGGTCTAAGAGGTTGTTCTTTGATGCAATCTTCATAACTGTGACATCACCCCGCAACAGAAATTATCAAATGAGATGATACTTATGCTCAATGTGTTTACCTCTCTTATGGCTCCTGGGTCCCTTTGAGTTAGCAACTGCACCATTATTATCATAATAAAGTGTAATAGTCGATTGACCTAAAGGTACCACTCCTAGATCCATTAGGAAGTTTCTAAGCCATACTATTTCATTGGCTGCCTCGAAAGGCCGTCACATATTCGACTTCCATTGTGGAATCAACAACGTAAGATTTCTTGATACTCCTCCAACTAATGGTTCTAACTCCTAGGGTAAACACATGTCCAGAGGTTGACTCTCTGGAAATACTATCAGATTGAAAATCTCAGTCGGTACTTTATGCCTGATAAACTAGTATATAATCTCATGTTCTTTTCAGGCATTTCTGTATATTCTTTACCACATTTCGGTGTTCTTACCAGGGTTTAGACTGATATCTACTAGCCATGCTAATGGAAAAGAATATATCAGGACTAGTTCACAGCATAACATACATAAGGCTCCCAACTGCCGAACAATAAGGAATGCCTTTCATCTTCTCTATCTCATCAGGTGTCTTAGGACACTAATCCTTGGAGAGAGATATTCCATGTATGAAAGGGATGAACCCTTTCTTGGAATCTTTCATGATAAATCTTGCAAGAATGGAATCGATATAAGTTTCTTGTGATAAACCCAACATCCTTTTCTTGTGATCACGCATAAGCTTGATCCTAAGGATGTGACTAGGTTCCCCTAAGTCTTTCATATCGAATTGGCTAGATAACCACACATTAACTAAAAACAGCACTTCAACATCGTTTCCAATGAGCATAATGTCATCCAAATATAATACTAAAAACACCACTATGTTTTTTTTTCATTTCTTATACACACAAGGCTCATTTGGACATTGATCAAAACCAAAATATTTGATTTCCTGGTCAAAAAAAAAATTCCAAGTTCTTTATGCTTACTTAAGTCCATAAATGTACTTCTTAAGATTACATAATTTATGTTCTTGGCCTTGGTCAATAAAACCATATGGCTGCACTATATAGATACATTCATCAAGATTCCCATTAAGAAATGCAGTCTTGATGGCCATTTGCCAAATTTCATAATCAAAATGATTCGCAATGGATAAGAGAATTTAGATGGACTTCATCATATCTACCGACAAGAAGGTTTCCTCATAATCGATGCCCTCTTTCTAAGTAAACACTTTAGTAACTAGTATGCCTTAAAGGTCTCAACCTTCTTGTCCATCCCTCTTTTCCTATTATAGACCCACTTGCATCCTATGGGTTTTATCCTTTAGAGTGGATCTATAAAAACCCAAACCTGATTAGAATACGTAGATTCCATCTCATAGTTCATAGCTTTATGCCAAAGTTCTGCATCTTTATCTGGGATAGCCTCATTATAGTTATAGGGATCGGCTTCGAGTTCATCAGTAACCCTGTCATAAGACTCTTCCAATAACATAAACCATTCAAGTTGACATATCACCCTCCCACTACGACGAGGTAGTCCCTGTGTTGGTCTAGTAGTGTCAACACATTGTGTTATTTCACCCTTTATTGGTGGTGTTAACGAGTCATTTTGGTTCCCTCGCAATTCTTCAAGAATAACTTTACTTCTAGGTTTATGATCCATCATATAATCCCCTTCTAAAAATCGAGCATTGGTGCTAACAATGACCTTCTAATCCTTAATATCATAGAATATAAAAAAAAATTGGTTTCCTTAGGATATCCTTCAAGGAAACAAACTTCTGATCTTGATTCCAACTTACTAGGATCTCTATTTAGCACATGTGCTGGACGACCCTAGTTTCAGATATGTTTCATATTGGGCTTGCTCTAAATCCAAAATTCTTTGGGTGTAGTAGAGATCGCCTTTGAAGTACCAAGTTCAGTAAATAAGTGGTTGTTTCTAAAGCATGCCCCCAAATGGAATATGGGAGATCTGTATAACTCAATATGGACCTAATAATATCCAAAAGAGTCATGTTCCTCCTTTCTGCTTCACCATTTTCCTGAGGCATACCAGGTGCAGATAATTGGGATATAATCCCTTGATCTTCTGGATACTACCTAAACTCCCCTAAGAGGTACTCGCCACCATGATCAGATTGTAGTGTCTTGATACTTTTACCTTGATGCTTCTCCACTTCTGCCCTATACACTTTGAATTTCTCAAAGGCTTCGGACTTATGGTGCATTAGGTAAACGTACATATACCTTGATTAATTATCTATGAATGTCATAAAATACTCAAATCCCCCTCTTGCTCAAGTTGTCATCGGACCACATAGATCAAAATTAACAAGTTCCACCAATTGTTTGGCTCTATAGTGCTTGGCCGAGAAAGTACTCTTGGTCATTTTAACTTCTAAACATGATTCACAAACTGGAAGTGACTCCACTTCTAGTGAGCTCAATTGCCCACTTGCTACCAGTTTATGAATCCTTTTTATATTAATATGACCCAGGCATAAGTGTAAAAGATAGGTTTGGTTCACTGAGGATGGTTCCTTTCTCTTTAAATTTGGTCCAATTGAATTATGCAAAACATTAATTTTTTGCGTGGGAGAGATAGGATTAATAATATAAATATTATCAACTAATGTACCAGAACAAATAAAAGATTTTTTTTAATAACCTTGATTTTATTAATAGAAACTGAATATCCATAAAAGTCTAAAAAAGAAACTGAAATAAAATTCCTTCTAATGGAAGGTTCATAAAGACAATCTTTTAAAAATTAACTCTTACCATTATTCAAGCGTAAATGAATAACTCCCACAACAACTATCGCACTCTCGTAGCATCTCCCTGAGTCAGATAAATCTCACCATAACTTAGTCGACTGGTTTTCTGGAACCCCTGCAATGAATTGCATTACATGATTAGTGGCTTCCATATCTACACACTAGGTCACAGTAGTACGAACCACAAAACATGATTCAATGACAAATGAATAGAATTTACCTATGTTGTTCTGTTCATTGCAGAATATCGAACAATTATTCTTCCAATGTCATGACTGCTTACAGTGGAAACACTTGCCCTTGGGCTTTTTCACACCTCCCTGAGGCCCACGAGATGCTTGAGGGACCACAACTTGTTTCTGATACTTCTTCTTCTTTTTATTCTTGCCACGGGCTTAGAAGTAGAACCTTTCTCAATAACAAAGGCACTTACTGACTTATTTATGAGACCATTGGTTGTTTATAGTTATTTAAGTAGTTCTACCATAGAGTAAGAAAGTTTTTTCATGTTATAATTTAGGCAGAACTTCTTAAAGGACTCAGGTAGCGATTGGAGAACAATATCCACCTAGATTTCCCCGTTGATTTTCGGTCCAAGGGTTTCAGTCCCATTGAGAAGGGACATCATCCTTAAAATATGTTACCTCACTGAAGTCCCTCCAGTCATGTTTGTGTCCATGAGTTCTTTCATGGCAACTTGCCTTGCATCACGATTCTGATCCCCAAGCATATCTTTGAGGTTTAGCATAATGCCATAAGTAGTGTCCATCGACTGATGTTGATGTTGCAGAACATTTGACATAGATGCCAAAATATAACACCGCGCCATCTCATCAGCCTTGATCCATTTTTGGTAATCCGGGGTTTCCTTTTCTGTTGCCACCTCACCAGGTTTTTCAGGACAGATCTCATAAAGCACAAACTTGTCCCCTTCAGCAATCAACACAATATCCAAATTCCTTTTCCAGTCCATGTAATTAGGTCCAATTAATTTGTTTTCCTTAAGAATGATGGCAAGTGGATTGAAAGATCTTTCCATTTTAACACTGAGAATCAAATAATAAAATGAATCATTATAGGGCATAAAACTTTTTGAATTCTAAAATAAAATTACTATACCGTTTATCAAATTTGGAAGAATTCATCGGCATCCCAATTACCATTTAAATAATATTCATCTTAAGAGAGTCCACTTTCCAAAAAAATTAGGGAGGCTTATTACTTTTAATTTTATTATCTAGACAAAACCTATGTCAAATAAAATTAAATAGCTGAGACTTTGGTCCCACAAAATCATATCATTCCTCGTAAGAGAACCTACCATTATTTTATGTCCAAGTTTATACCCCCAGCTAATTTTAGATTACCTCATATCCAAGGTTCTAAACAACGCGGGGCGTGGTCGAGGCGTGGAGGCCAAGCCTTAAGCCTTAGAAGCCTAGGCAGGCCTTGGCGTAAAAAGACGTGAAAAGGCGTTTAGGTCTTTTTAATATATTTTAATATTTTTAACCATAAAAAGGCTATTAAAATACTAAAATTGTACATATCATAAAAATATGTCTGAATATTTGCAAATAAAAATACTATTTGATTATTTTGGATGAGATAATGGTCCGGTTTGCAAAAAAATCTTTAAAAGGCGATATCGTTTCACTAAAGCACTGTTGTTTTTAGAGAAAAAGTACGCCTTAAGGGTTTTACCAAGCATAAGGCATCAAAATCTTAAGGCGAGGCGTTTCTCTCAAGCCTCAAGCCTAGGCGGGTTTTTTAGAACAGTGCTCATATCATATAGACTCCTTCTTTGGGGGCCGGCTATGTGAATAATGAATCCAAAATTACACTTAAGGAAATTTATACCGACTACAAAAATAATTTGCATTCCTCGTTGGAGGACCTACTTATTATTGAAAGTCTGCAAATCGTTGACAGAGACCATGGGATTTTCTCTTGGAAAATTACCTCTCCCACTTAGTAATTTAAAATAATTTTGTGAGGGTAAAAAAAAATGTGTCCAATTCTTAATTAACTTAAAAAATCTAAGACATTTGATATAGTTTTAAAAATACCGAGATATCCCTATTTTAATATATCAAGCAAATGTGTGATAAATAAAAAAAATTCAAATACCCCTGATCGTTAAAAAAAATACTCAATTTTTTGTTATTCTCTAACCACGCATATTAATGTCCATAATTCAAAATAATTATGAATTATTCACATTTAGCATATACATGATTTAAGTCGGGTCGGTATTCCATGTTGTCCTAATTCTAAGGGAACCGTTAACACATGTTAACAAACAAACAATTAAAACATGAATAACAAAGACATAAATCAATGTAAATAAGAAAATCGAGATAAATAAGGATTCCCAACTATTATGGCTAAGATACAACCATGTCATAGATTGGAGTTCTCAAGAGTAATCCTTGAACTCAACGATCATCCTTGAACTCAACAGTAATCCTTGAACCCAACAGTCATCCTTGAACCCAAACACTTTATGTTGCCACTACGTTGGGATGACACGGGGTTCCACCTGCCTAGTCAGGTGGCGGGGTCGAGGGGGGCCACCCTGTGTGATCTAGGGGAATCACCCCTACCTACAAGCACTGTTTAACACTGTTGAAACTAACTTTGTGCCAAATACTACCTTCGATTATCAATCTTTCATCACACTTCCCCATTGACAATTACGATAAAAAAATAGTAACAAGTTACAGATGTTCGATGCATCCATGAAGGAGTTCACATTCTACATCAACATTACATTAATCCAGCATAAAAAATTAATCATGAATAAATCATCGTGGGATCCAATCACCTAAAACAAACCTATAAATACGTGACCATAATAGTAGGATAAGATCGCTGTAAAACATAAGTTATCACAGAACTATATTCTACCCAACATCCATGCACATATACGATTGTCTTAATTGGAAAACATGGACGAATTAGGGCTCTGATACCAATTATTGGAGCGGAAGTCCAAGGCTCTATTTAAAATGCGTATAGATTGAACTACAAAAAAAATACATATAGGTGAAACCCTACAAGGAAGATTTAGGACTTACTTGCGAGATCTCTTTAATTTCATCTTGTTTTATCACGAAAAAAATATGTGATGGCTTAATTTACCTCACGATCTTCTATTGTATTCCCGATATGGACAACCACGAATAGAGGGTGGGCTCCTATTTCGTGACCACCTTCTTGTCTCCTCTTTCTTCTCTGTTGTCTCTCTTTCTCACAAGTATGAACATTGGTCTTTTAAGTATCCAAGAGTGACGGCTAGGTTTAGAAATAATGAGACTAAGGTGAATATATATTGGCTGCAGTAGGGACCCTAAGTAAAGATAAGGATGTGGATCCAAATAGACCTAAGAAAACCTAATCCTTCCCGGATCCTAATCTCAATCCCTTTATTATAATTAATACCACTAAATAATTATAATTGCAAGTCCACTCATTAACTCAAAATTTTATTTCGAGCTCCTCATTATTAATTACTTAATTCTCCTCGTGTTAAGGTTACAGATACCCATTAATAAAATAAATTAGTGATGATGTATTTGATTAACTTCTTTAACTCCTTGAGCGATCCAACTTAAATTATTTGTAGTATTGGATTAACATAATCCACCTGCAGGTTTGACCCATACAAAACTTATAAGCATCTCAAGGGGGTATCACCTGTCTCTATACCGAGACGTTGATTCCATCCATAAAATAATCACCATTACCCAATCTATCAAGATTATAAATCCAATATTGAATATCACCCAAAAGGTCAAAGCAATAAATAACTAGTGCATGTATCCATCAATAGTACTCGAATTAATAGCCTTAAGTAAACAACAATCAAAGGTTTATGTTGTCTTATAAAATCAATATAAAGACAATGACCTTAAGGTGGTCCTATTCAATACACATAAAATGTACTAGCACAATAAGTTGAAACTATAAAGTTTCCCATAATCAAGATAGACTTATTAAAATATTGTGTTGTAGTCCTACTGATGGTATGTCTAGTTCCATCTAAGACTATGAACAACAAAACTTATATTCCATAAGAACTAGTGACCTAATCCTCTGTGTGTAAGTCGTACTCAACATACCAAAACACCTACTGGGTAGAATAAAAGACGTCGTCAATATATAAAATACTGCAAATATTATGTCCATACATGATTCTTATTAAAATAGGAATACCTAATTTTATTTTAACAATAAATTCGTAACTAAAATTGTTACAAAAATCACGATTTTAGTCTACTTCTCTAACAGAGTAGTGGTTTTCTCCAGGCTAGTCAGGGCATATCACTCTATAGAGGGCCTTCGGAATACCAACGAGGGAGGGCAAGTTTGGGGGCCTCAGGGAGAAAATTATGATGGGGTTGGTTCTTTCGATAGCTATGGATATTGTCTTTGTGAAACTAGGTTTATATTATGTGAAGATTTTGGTGACAAGGATGTGTTTGAATGTTTTTTGGTTTTCTAAGATTTGGGTATAATTTTGAAGTTTAGTTAGGCTAGTTTTAGGGATAGTTCGGTTAGAGGAGGGTGGTTATTTTTACTCCCTTCGCAAATACTTTGTGTAATTGTACTGAACTCATTTATTTGAAATAGAAAAGATTTTGATCATATTGTTATACCTCTTGATGAGTTTTACATTTGAATTATCGATAGTAATCGTTAAGGCATATATAATCCTTTTGTTCGAGTAAATGATGAAATGAATTTTCATTTTTGGAGGTTAGAAAAGAATAGCATTTTTTGTAATAGAAGGGGACCTTGCCCATGTAAGTGTATGAGTTGCCTACATACCTCTGGGGGGTTTGAAAATTTTTTGAGTTTCATTTTGAAAATAAAAGGTTTTTTTAGAGGATCAGGCCCCACATACTTCTGGGTAGAGGGAAATGAAAAATTATTTATTTTTTTATTTTTTATAATAGAAAGGGGATGAGAGGAGTCGTAACACGTCGAGATTTATGACTAAGGGTGAACCTTCTTATGACGGTCCAGGTTGATTGGACGTGCTATCTCTTCTTCGTTAAGTTTAGTGAGCATAGCGGCGGCGCCTGACAGGATATTTTTTATGATATAGGGGCCACTCCCATTGAGCTTTAATTTTCCTCTGGGGTCCTAGACAGGTTTTATGATCGCTTTAAGGACCAAGTATCCTTTTTAGAAACCACAAACATTGAATATTTGGTTGAATAATCGCGCTATTTGGTTTTGGTACCCTTGTATGTGGTATAAATCCTTCAGCCTCTTTTCATCCAAGAGTGACAATTCGTATAAGCGACTCTGATACCAATATTCCTTACTGATTCTTTTTTCAAACATTACACGTAAGGAAGGTATTTCCAGCTCAATGGGTAGGAATGCTTCCATGCCGTATCATAAAGAGTAAGGGGTATCCCTAGTAGATGTTTTCATTGAAGTGTGGTATCCCTAGAGGGCGTACAACATCCCATCGTACTAATCTTGATAACTCTCAATCATTTTACTGATGATGGCTTTTAGGTTTTTATTGGAGGTTTCAACTGCACCATTGGTTTGGGGTCAGTAGGGAGAAGATTTGTGTCTCTAAATCCCATATTCATCGACCAATTATGGGGCCTCAGGTTCAAAGTGTAACCCATTATCTGATTCTAGATCATGAGGGATTTTGTGTCGGTATATAATATTCTTTCGGATAAACTTGGCTACATTCTTATCATTTAGAACTGCATATGACTCGACTTTGACCCATTTGGTGACGTAGTCACTGGCGACCAGGATGAATTCGTTATTGTTGGAGGCTTTAGGTGTGACTTCCCCTTTGATATTAATGCATCAGGTGGAGAACAACGAGGGAGAAGTCATGTTGTATAATTCCTGAGGAGGTAAGTGCTGGAGATTAGCAAATTACTAGCATTTTAGGCATCTTCGAACGTAGATGGTGTAATTCTAAACCATGGTGGTCCAATAATTCCCTTAACGAAAGATTTTCTTAGTAAGCATATGATCGTTAATATGGGGTTCGCATTCCCTATTATGGATCTTCTGCATCATTTCTTCAATGTCAGACCCTGCAATGTAGTGAAAATGGGTTCTATCGAAGTTTGTTTTGAACAGTGCTTTATCATAGATGATGTACTGGGCAGCCAGTTTGCGGAGGGTCGCACGATATTTCTTATTGTCATCTTGGGGATACCTATCATGATTGAGGAGATGCCAAAAATCGTAGTACCATAACTCATCCATAACAACATATTCCTCTGTAACGAGCTTAATGTGGTAGCAGTGGGTTGGCATATCTTATTTTTTTACTATGAAGGGGGACATTATTATTCCATCGGGCATGCCGATCATGGAGGCTAAGGTAGAAAGGGCATCTTCTAAGTTTTTCTTTGCATGGGGAAAGTAGTGGAAGGCGATATCTCGAAACTAGGATGCCAACTCTTCTAGGTGGGCGTGGAAGGTTAAGAGTTTCTCGTCTTTGACTTTCCATCTTCTTAGGACTTGGTCGATAATGAGGGAGGAGTCCCCGTAGACATCAAGGGGTTTGATACCTTGCTTGAGGGAAACTTTAAAGCTTACAATTCACGCCTCATATTTGGTCTTATTATTGGAGTGAGGAAAATCCAGTTAGATGGTAATAGGAGTGTGAGAGTCATCAGGGGAAATCAGGAGTATCCCAATGTCCTATCCTTTCTTGTTGGAAATTCCATCAAAGAACATTTCCCATCTGAGGTCCTCCTGAGAGGTATATAGAATATCTTCATCTAGGAATTAAAAGACCCAAACATCAATCTCTTCCATGGGGTAGATAATAAGATAATTGGAGATGGCTCTTCTTGTCATGGCTTTCTGCGTAACATACACGATATCGAACTCATATAGGATCATTAACCATCGGGCCATTAGACTAGATATGAGAGGTTTTTCAAGTAAATATTTGATGGGATCCATTTGGGACACAAGTTTGAGAGGACAAACGAGCATATAGTGCCATAACTTTTGAGTTAACCAGACTAGCGCAACGCATGCAGTGTACTTGACTTCGTACCCAACAAATTTTTGACTGGAGTAGTAATGGCTCTTTCTTTGAGGGTTCCTTCAATGTATTAGGCTAGTAAATCCCCTACTGTAGTATCTATTATGGTTAAGTATAGGAGTAGAGGTAGATCAGGCTGTGACGGCATGAGTGAGTACCGAAGGTAGGGTAAGATATCGCTTAATTCTGACGAACGCTTCCTGACAGGACTCATTCCAAATTATGGTAGAATCCTTTCGGAGGAATTTAAAGATGGGTTTGGAAATGGAAGTCAGTAGGCTCATGAACCAGATGATATACTATAATTTTCCTAAGAATCCTTTGATTTCCTTCTTCATTTGGGGTAGTGGTTGAGTATGGATTTCAGTTTGGCAGGGTCTGCTTTAATTCCCTTTTCACTAACCATGAATTCCAAAAAAAATCCTTTTGTGACATCGAAAACACATGGGTTTATCCGCATTTGGTATCACCAAAGTCATTAAAGAACTTTCAAAAGATATGAATGTGACCTTCTCGATTTTTAGGCTTAATGATCATGTCATCTATGTATACTTCGACCTCCTTGTGTATCAGATCATGCAAGTTGGTTGTGGAAGCCCTTTGGTAGGTATCACATGCGTTATAGAGCCCTAATGGAATAACCATGTAATAAAAGGTTCCCCGAGGGGTGATAAAGGCTATTTTTCTTAGTGGTTAGGGTGCATCTTGATCTAATTATATTCAGCGAACCCATCAACGAATGACTTAAGAGCATGACTCTTTGTGTTATCCACAATCATGTCGATGTTGGGTAATAGGTAATCATCCTTTGGAGATTCTTTGTTCATATCCCAGTAATCGATGCACATACAGACTTTCCCTCTTGATTTTGATACAAGTACAATGTTGGCGATCCATGTGGGATATTCGATCACCCGGATGAAGCCTACATTTAACTGTTTGATTACTTATTCCTTGACTTTGAGAAACCATTCAGTGCGGAGCTTTCACAGCTTCTGTTTGAGCGGTTTATATTTTGGGAGATTTGGAATCTCGTGTTGGGCTATCTTAGGATCAATGTCGAGCATGTCGTCATAGGACTATGAGAAGATGTCCGCACATTCCTTTAGCGTCTCTTTGAATTGCGTGCTCTTATGTTCGTTAAGGGTGAACCCTATCCTAATCTTGCGTTGTTGGATACTAGAAACTAGTTTAATAACAAAGGTTCATCCTTATTAATTTGAACACGGTTATGTTATTTGTTATTAACCTTATTAAGATCAGTTAAGAATTGTTCATTTGCAAAATTATGCTCATCAAGAGTTTTAGTAGAACCAAGACAATTAATGTAAGGCATGGCAAGATCTCAAAATCCTCATTTATTTCACTTTCGGGAAAAACAACATTGAAAACCCAGTCAAAAGAGGTCTCGATTACATTGTTATTAAAAAAAAGAAGAATAACAATATATGAAGGGATATGGTAAACAGCCGGATTGGGTTGTATCTCAACAGGTGGGACTGGTATAGCATATTAGTTGATGAGAGGTGCATCAACGGCCTCAGTCAGAGTGGATGGGTCAAACGATGTAGTGCCTGAAAGGATTATGTAGAGACTTAGCACTAGTGTATGCAGGTTGAACGAGTCTTCGGAATCACTTTCCTTAGAGACCTTGATAATATCGACGACTTTTGGAGTGAGAGGTTACACTAGGTGATGGCAGTCTTTGACCTAGGAGTAGTTATCTTAAAACAAATTTCCATCTTTGGGTTCATCTTCTTATCCACATTATCACACCATGGTTCAATAAATCTACAGAAGGGGAAATCTTCACCCTTTTTTACGAATCTCCCATTCACAAAATCCCTCGAAACAATTTTGGCATCTTCTAAACTTCTTTCCATCCGTGGTTAGCGAAGCATTCTAAGTTCTTTCGGTAAAGCCTGATAATCTAGGCCATATGTGAGAAAGTCCTTTTTCAAGACTATAGGATCTAGTAATTATTGTTGACATCACCCCAGCCACAGTCTAAGCATAAAGTTTATATTCTTGAACATTTCTATCATGTTGACATTTTCGTGAGGGCTATGCTCTATACATTCTCGATCTTTGAAATTATCTCCTGCCGGAAGGGGGAGTGGATTAACCCTAAATCCAGAGAGAATCATATCATTCGTACCATATTGTATTTCTGGTACTAGATTGCTGGTGATGGCATTTCGAGTACCATCATTGTCTCCCCAAAATGGTAATGACTTACCCCTTGGCAAATAATTTCAATGTCTGATTAAGGGAGGAGGAAACCCATCAAATGACATGAAGCCACAGTCGACTAAGTATTAGATTGAAGCATGTGGGTATGTCAATAAATTTAAACTCAGTAACAAGATTAATAAGGTTAGCCCCTATTATGAATGTTATGTATTCCATCACCTCTCGGTGTTTATTATCATAGGCAAGCACTGTGGAGAAAGTAGGAGTTAGGTCACTTACTTTCAACCCCAAGCAACAGAAGGTTATTAGTGGGAAAACATTGAGGTTCGATCCATTATCGACGAGTGAGAGAGGTATTGTGTTTCCCATCACTTCAATGAAGATATTGAGCCCATAATTTTGATCTAGCAAACCTTCACAATTTCTTCGAAGAAGAAGGAAAGGAGTCTAGCGGTGATCAAGGATCCAAATAGGTTCACAACTTCTTCTGGAGTGGTCAAAGGAGGAACTATGTGCTGGTGAGAAGCTTTATCACAGCATTTCGGTGTAATTAAGAAGATATAAAGAGCCCCCAAAAGGTAATATTAGCTTGTGTCTTCTTGAGTTGATCTAGGATCTTGCTTTCTTTGATGGTCATATCTGGCATGGGGAGTTCCTCGGTAAATCCATTTACCTTATCTATTCTTGGTAGCTAATGATTTGGATCTTAATAGTGCCTTCCTGATCTAGTCATATAGTTTACGGAGGTGGGGAAGAATAGGAACCTCGTGTCTTCATCGATTTTGGGCAAAGTGTCTACTTTACTGAACTCCCCTAATAGGTCCTCAAAATATATCATCCCGCACATGTTGATCACTAGATTGACCCTTTCCTAACTCGGTTCATCATCAGAGTTGTCAAATTCATCCACCCATCCTGTGGCAACAATGTCTTCCTATCAAGAAAAGTCAATGCATTTCTCAACCTCAATGGCTTCTTCATATAAATCCTCCCACTCAACGGGGAGGTGCCAGAGTAAAGGGACCAATCGCCCTTGAAGCTTCAAAGCGGTGAGTATATCGAAAACACTATAGATTTCACCAATCGGTGGGAATATATCTTCCATAGTCTATACTGCATCATCCAAACTGATTTCACAATGGGTACCACCCAATTATCTGACTCCGGAGCCCATTTTCGGGCTTCCATGGATAGGATGCTGAACTTCTGACAGTCGATAGTCATTTTGGAGGGCAATTTCATCCCCAAATCCAAAAGCTAGTTCAGAACATCTGACAACTCCATATCTCTTCCTTCAAATAGGGTACAAACGGCAATATAGGCCCTTATGAGGAATGACAGAGCTTGGTCAGTGAAGTAAGCAAGGTGTAGGAGAAAATATGGGCAAGCTTTGTGCGGTTTGGGTGAAAATATGGGTATGATGGGTGGTTTACTGGGCATAATTCGAATTTCGGGTCATTTTCTAGGAAGATGTCATTTGTATGGGTTGGAAGTGGGTTGTGACTGGTATTTTAATTCGGATTGGCTGGTGGGGGAATGATACCCCAATCAATTAGACCTTGGATTACATTCCAGAAGTGGAAGCACTGATTAGTAGTATGAATCGTAGACTGGTGGAAATCACATTGGGCATCGCCCTTGAAGTTCTTAGGAAGTGTCTTTGGTAATGGACGAGGGTCCAGATGTTTGATGAGGTTTCGACTTAGAAAGGATCAGTAGACTTTAGATAAGGGAGCATGGAGCTTGGTGTATTCCTTTTTAGCGGGATTAGGACAGCTTTCTGGCACCCAAGAGGTAGCGGGTTGAGAGATATTATTGATGGTTGAGACTTTGGCCTTGGCAGTATTCTAATACTTTTCGGGGGTGAACTTTCCAGACACTTTCTTTATTAGGCTTCTATCTTGGTGACCCTTTCTTTAATCTCCACGACCATTTTCTGAAGGGCTCGGAAGTGTGGGTAATAATAACCTCCCATAGCTGCTCTGATATGGGGCAGGAAATTATTCTTCACTATGCTGACTTGTTCTACTTTAGAGGGCAGGTTAGTCATGGTGTCATCTTTCTCCCTCCACCTTGTTATGAATTTGCTGACGATTACTTCAGGGTTTTTCTTGAGAAGATTTAGATCACGGTGTATAACCTCTAGTTCTTCGTTGTACGTCTAGTGTGACTATTAGAGAAGTAGACTAAAACCATGCTTTATGTAATAGTTTTAGTTACGGATTTATTATTAAAATAAAATATTTTTTTCATGTTTTAATGAGAATCATGTATGGACATAATGTTTGCATTATTTTATATATTGTCGATGTCTTTTATTCTTCTCAGTAGGTGTTCTAGTGTGTAGATTACATCTTACACAAAGAGGATCATATCACCAGTTCTTATAGAATATATGTTTTATCGTTAACAGTCTTAGATGGAACTGGACACGCCACTAGTAGACCTATAGCACAATATTTTAATAGGTTTGTCTTGATTACGGGAAACTGTATAGTTTTAACTTATTATGCTAGTACACTTTATGTTTATTGAATAGGACCACCTTAAGGTCATTGTCTTTATATTGATTTTATAAGACAACGTAAACCTTGTGATTATTAGGTTTACATAAGGCTCTTAACCCGAGTATGATTGATGGACACATGCACTAGTTATTTATTGCTTTGACCTTTCGGGTGAGATTCATCATTGGATAAGTAATATTTATAGATTGGGTAATGGTGATTGCTTTATGGTCAAAGTTTTTTATGGATGGAATCCACATCTTGGTATTGAGACTGGTGATACCCCCTTGAGACGCTTTTAAGTTTTATAATGTGTCAAACCCTGTAACTGGATTATGTTAATTCGACACTACGAACAAGTTAAGTTGGATCCCTTAAGGACTAAAAAAAGTTAATCAAATAAATTATCAGTAATTTATTTTATTAACGGGTATCTATAACCTTAACGTGTGGAGAATTAAGTAATTAATAATGAGGAGCTCGAAATATAATTTTGAGTTAAGTAGTGGAGTTGCAATTATAATTATTTAGTGGTATTAATTATAATTAAGGGGCCGAGATTAGGATCCGAGAAGGATTAGGTTTTCTCAGAACCATTAGGATCCATATCATTATCTCTCCTTAGGTTCCCTATAGTAGACAATATATATAAACCTAAGGCTCATTCTTTCTTAAGCAATCCATCACTCTTTGAGAAAAATTCGTACTTATGATAAAGAGAGGAAGCAAACAGGAAAGAGGAGAAGAAAAGGTGATCATGAAGGAAGAGCCCACACTCTGCTCGTGACTGTCCATATCAAGAATGCAGTAGAAGACAGTGAGGTGCATTGGGTCTGCATTCTTGATCAACTATAATCACAAACGATTTGTGCTAAAGATGATATCAAATCAAAGAGATCTCGAAGGTAGATCCTTATTTATCTTTATAGTATTTTGTGTATGTGTAATATTTAAGTAGTTCAATCTATACGCATTTTCAATAGACCCTTAGACTTTCACTCCAATAGTGACATGAATTCTCGGTCAACATCCACCCAATTGCGGATTCTAGATCCTTCGAGGGATAGGAACCAATAGAGAGCATTTTCATTCAAAGTCTGTTGAAACATCTGGGCCATCATCTCCTCAAATTCACCAAAGAGAGTCCTGGCTTGGTGATAGTTTCGAAGGTGAATAAGTGGGGTCCCACTGCCCCCGAACTTCTCGATGGCTGGCATCTTAGATTTCTATGGAAATCTTACTTTAGGGTAGAGAGACATGTGACTGTAGTCCATGTAGTTCCCGTATATCTTAACTTGGTCAAACTTCTTCGATAGCCTTTTGAGGTCTTCTTTGACCTTGTTCAGTTATATCTCTTTGGGATCAACGGGTACGGGAAAGTTAGCCACTGGTTAGGCAAGGTTTGGTAAAGGAATCTGAGCTGGTCGTGGCCCATTGACAGGCGGGGCACGTGGAGAGTGTTGATTTTCTTCTAGGACCCAAACAGGCTCAGGAGCGGGTGGACCCATTACACGAGGAAAGAGAACCTCAGGTTCTTCGAGAACTTGGACTCGATTTCATTGCATCTCATGAACCTCGATTTGAAGGTTGTCAATATTGGCACTGAGTTGGATAAGGACTACTAGAAGATCAGGCTATACAATTGGTGCTTGATCGACATTTTCCATGAAGAACTGGTGAAGGTAGCTCCCTGACTCAAAAGAGGTTAGAGGGTAATTGACATAGCTTCGGGGCAGTTTAACGAAAGACCGAGGCCAATAAGGAGTCAGGCAAAGAATCGAGTATGCGATCGATCTTAGAAGGAAAATGATTCGGAATTATTTTTGAAAAAGGGAAAAAGGATTTGTTTTTTGTTAAAATAGAGAGAAAATGTTTTTTCACATGTTTGGTTAAAAGGGAGGATAAATGTTTTTGGTGTATTTTTTATGAAAAGGAGGAAAAAATGTTTTTGGTGTATTTTTTATGAAAAGGAGGAAAATGTTTTTGGCATTTTGGTTTTTCGAGAAAGAAGAGTAAAAATGAGAGAAAACGTCTTAGCATGATTATTATTATGTTTATGTTTTCACTTATATTAGGTTTTCCTAAATGCAAAAGAAATGTCGGACAGGACTGAGCCTGGGAAACTTGCATTCGAAAAACAGGTAAGATAGGTTTTAACTTGTTTCCAGGCTCATGGATAAGATCCTGTCTTAAAAAAGACGAAATCGTGCAAAAAAATTGGCGGCATGCCGACATGAAATTTTGGTAAAGTTTCATGTGGTAACGCTTAAATGAGTTTTATGCAATTATTGGGTTAGTGTAAAGGTTCCCCCATTTGGCATGACTTCCATGATATACTTATTGCTTTTGAGGGCAATCGGTACATGGGGACAAGCCATTTGATATACCTAAGTGTACGTGAATTTCCTCACTATATACCTCATGGGGACAGTACATGTGAGAATGAATTCGATATACTCGACGTAAGTGAACGAGTTCCCTTATATATGCCTCCCATCGCGAGTTTGGTCAAGCGGTACAATGTGGGGGGAATTTTTCAATATACAACAAAATTACTAGGTCAATGGAAGGTGAGAGTCATATTTCTTAGGCTAACTGCAACCTGTCGGACTAGCGCCCATCACAAAGTGACCCCATAGTACGAGACAAATTTTGGTCAATATCCATTCTCTTGGTGAAGTAGTGTCCAAAATGCATGATTCTTGATTAGCATATTATGGAGAGAGTCTTTTATTTCTCATGAGAAGCACTATACTAATAGGGAAGAATGTAGAAGTATCACAAAAAGTAAATATAACATGGAGCATGAAGACTACACTAAGCATGGATACATGTGAGTGAGTGATGTGTGAAAATCTAAAAGTGGTTGTGTGGTAGTGAACCTAAGCATAGATCAACTACAAGTGGCATGTGATATGTGCAAGTGAGCATGGATATTCTAAGTGGAGTGTTAAATATGGGTGTATTAGTGATCCTACATGTAAGTAGTGTGAGGTGTACATAGAGGATATTTACGAGTGAAAGTGAAAAGTGAGTGATAGGTGATATAACCATGAGATAAATATATACAAGAAATAAATAGAAGGAAAAATGGAACATACAGGTAAGTTCATATGCACACATGCGAAAAATAATAACGTCAATACAAACAGAGTCTAGACCTCTTATGACAAGTAATTCCCCAGCAGAGTCGCCATTGTGTCCATCCTCGTTTTTCCTTTTTCCTTCCCCCTTCCATGGGGGGGGGGGGGATTTCGACACTCGTGCACGCAGTTGGTGGGAGAGAAGAAGGTCTCACGACCTTTTTTGGGGAGCTTCGGCCTTCATCGATGTGGGGTGATGTAAAGAGATAGAGTCGCGAGCCTATTTTGCACAAAACATCTAAAAGAAATGTCATTACCTTGAGAAAACGGCATCGAAGACATACTGATGCTGCGAAACCATTTAGTTCAATGGTTCGGGGGCTAAGTTACGGAAGGGGTAGGTGCTAAGCACACATCCCGCCCTTTCGATCACTCATGGGCATGTGTTATTATTCTCCTTAATAACTTCGTGAAGTGTGTGATCATGTATATATAAATGGAGAATGTAATTACTCGGCTCGCGTCATGGATAAAGGAGGAATAAGGTCATCCGTAGCAGTATTCCCAAAATAGTCATAAAAAAATATAATGTGTGCTCTAATCAGGATATCGATCATTATGGTGAAACGATAATATTTGTTAGATAAAGAACGAATAAGAATCAGAAGTATAATATATATAAATTGTATATGAATAAAAATATTAAAAGAGGACTCGAGTCTTGGGTTTTCACCCGAGACGCCATCAAAGTCCACGTAGTTCACATGCAACACAAGGGTGGGGTTTATCCCATCAGTCCAAATGGGGAATTTATTTAGATGTTTGTGTGTATGAAAATGATATTTTAATTTAAGAAAATGTGGTGAGGAATCCCGTTTGGAATTTATAAGAAAACCCAAGTTTTCTTATTTTGGGTTTTTTTTTATTGAAAATATGGTATGTGCAATACTCTTAGTAAAAACTGGGATTATTAATATGCGTAGACTAACAAAGATGAAATGCTAAAGTAAGGATTAAATAACAAATCAAAAATAAGGAAATTTATAGAGAGAGGGAAGAGTGTTTGGACCATTTTTAAAGACTTGAAGGTTGACCTTGATGGTTGAAAGGTTGCCCTTGCAAGTAGATGGAGGTGGTAAGAGGAGAGGGAAAAGATTTTGCTAAATTGGGTGTGAAAGGGATGGAAATGGAATGTGGATAGATTTCTATAGGGAAGTCATGCTGACTTTGAGAGAATGTTGTTGAGATCAGTGAGATGGATGTTTCTAGGTGCCTTTCGAAGTAGGCTCATTATCTCTTTATATAGGGTCAAGGGGGTGTCGATCATCATTGTACTTGACATGCCTATCGGCATGCATCCCCAGACACACTGTCAATAGGTTGGAAAATGAGATTGACATTTAGCAATCTCATGCGAATTTTGTGGGAAAATGGTCATAAAATGCAATCCGTAAGTCTGAATCACACACGGGGCATACCATTGGAAAGGGTATTTAGATATCTTTAATAATGCATTAGGTCGCTCCTAGGTTTGAGAATTGACTTTGGTCAAATGGGGCTCGAAAGCGCTCGACAGTCTTTTGAATAAGATATTCCCAAAGGAAAGCGGATTGTTCGTCCGAACCGTAAGGCGGATTCGCACACGGGACAGACCGATGAAAAGGGTATTCAAAGACCTTCAAAGATTCATTTAGTCATGTTCAGTTCAAAGAGTTGATTTTGGTCGGATGGGGCTAGAAAGTTCCAGATGACCTTTTGGAGTAAACGAGTTGCTCGTCTGTACTGTAAGGCTGATTTGTGCACGGGAAGAATGTTGGAAAGGTTATTCAGATCCTTCAAAGATTCATTTAGTTTCATTAGAGCGTAAGAGTTGACGAGAGGCAAATAGAGTCTGAAAGAGCCCAGTGGCCTCCGTATCAGTTTTCAGGGGACAACGAACCGTTCGTCCGAACCTTAAAGTCGATTCACGCACGGGGTGGACCGTTGGAATGGGGATTCAAAGCCCTTAGAAGATTCATTGAGCTTCCACACAAGTGAGGAAGTTAATTGGGGTCAAAATGGGGTCAAATGGGGCCCAGGAGCGCCCATTGGCCTCTAGATCGATTTCGATAGCAAAAAGAATCGTTTGTCTGAACCATAAGACTGATTCAAGTATGGGATGGACAGCTAGAAAGAGGATTCATATCCCTTCAAATATTCATTAAAATTTTGCTTGGTTGAAAAGATGACCTGAATCAAACGAGGCCCAGGAGACCCTGGTGGTCTTCGTAAGGTTGATGGTACACGGGATGGACCATTGGAAAGAATATTCAGAGCCCTTCGAAGATTCATTGATCTTGCACTCTAACGAGAAACATAAATGAAGTCAAACGGGGCTCGAGAGTGCCCGATAGCCTCTCAATTGGTACTCAGAGTATTACCTAAGGTTTATGGTGAATGGGGAAGTGCTAGGGACCTAAGGAGAGGCTTATGGGGTTCTAGAATGTGGTGTTTACATACAAGGCTCCTCTTGAAATTGCAAAATGGTCCCTAGGGTACAACCCTTACATTTATTCATCCATTTACCCTATCTAGGTTTCTCTCCTTTACTTTCTGTTCATTTGTTTAACAAAATTTCGCTTTTTCCATCATGCAAATTGTTGGTAATTAATGAAGCAATTGCTAATATCTCTCTCCCTAGTTAGGCTCGTATTTATTTCAAAGTTGATGTCTCTAAAACTCTCCTTAAACATTCTTGGATTGGAAATGGTCACGGAGGATTTTGGCAAACTTTTGTTTACAAAAAGATGCCCATAGACTGTAAGCATTGCATGAATGTCGGCCATGATGATGGAGATTATCCCATAAATATAGAAAATGATAAATTATCCCAAAACCCTACTAAGGATAATAATAATAATAATAATAATAATAATAATAATAATAATAATAATAATAATAATAATAATAATAATAATAATTGTAATAATAATAATAATAATAATAATAATAATAATAATATTAATAATAATAATAATAATAATAATAATAATAATAATAATAATAATAATAATAATAATAATAATAATAATAATAATAATAATAATGATGGTATAGATGTAATTGTTGTTAACCGTATAGTCGCCAATATGATATGAAGGGAAAAGAATTCGGCCTCAAAGTATTAAATCCTAATGCTAACCCTAAACCAAGTAAATACCAGTCAAATATTATTTCCTCAGTTGCAGATAGTCATGTCTCCAAGAATCCAAAGGTGGGTGAGCCTTTTAAAACTCAGTACCCAAAACTTGATAACTTGATTATGGATTTAGTTACAACTTAGGCCAATCAACTTCAAATTAATTTTGCAGATAATTCAGAAGGAGAATTTGGTAACAGAAGATAAGGTGACAAAGAATAATTAAAAATGGATAATGGTAAAGATATAATCATCTCTATTGTGGTGGATCATCATACTTACGAAGAGGGCGAGCTCATCCAAGATTTAACTATCTCTGATGCAAGAGATCAAAATAAAAAAATTTAAAAAATCAATATGTGTGGAATCCCCAAGCTTACTAAATTCCCTACCAATAAGAGGTCAATAATTTTTCCCCCCGACCCTATGTTAAACCTTATGCGACCATGGAGCGAGACAAATGAAAACCGACATGGGTTTCAGACACAGAAGATGGAGTTAATGATGAAGAATTTTGTATAGCAGATAATCTGGATTTCTCAAGACTTCTGAGAGAAAAATACCCATGTTTTCAGAAAGAGGAAATGTTTACTATAGTCTAGAGAAGGAAGAGGAAAAATAAGTCTAAAAGTTCTCAACATTAACCCATAACTACTATATCAGCTAGTAAGGTTTCACAAAATGAAAATGTGACACCCCATCTATTTTAATCACACGTGATATGTCCTTTTTCAAAATAACCAAAAATCTCATATGGTTCATTCTTAGCATCACTGTTGAAAAACTTTTTAATTACTATCCACCTACGTTAAATTAAGTCGGTGACAAATTTTATCTTTCATTTATTTAACCACATAATGAACTTAAATAAATTGACCAAACCATCCACACAATATTAATTTGAATAATCACACGGTAGATATTTAAATAAATAATACCGAATAAACCATCGATTCCCAAAACAAATTCAAATACAAGTCGAAAATAATAAACTAAATTTGAGTAAAGTCTGATAAATAAACTAAAGAAATAAATAGTCTGAAGGGTTAACACACCCAAATGAAATACTGAAGAAACTCATATCTAGAAGTAAATAAACTAACGCATCTAAATCAAGTCCTGCAAGCCTCAACAAGTATTGTAGATACGCATCCCTAGATAGAATCATCAAGCTTGGCATCCTTGTGGCTGAACACCTAAAAGATTTTGAAAAGGTTTTGACATAGGTCAGAGCCCAAGAAAAGAAATTTGAAAATATTTTCCAAGTGTTTAAATAACAGTTTAAATCAATTATTAGATACACATGTTATTTCTACGTACACTCCCTTGAGAACCGCATCTCTCAACTAAAGCGCACACCTAACATACTCTATCTAGCTATACTATCCATTCAAACTATATAACATATCTAAATAACCTCAATAGGTCTAGCTCTCTCGTATTACTCATACGACATGATACCAAAATATCAATAATATATTACCTACATATTATTATTGAGTCATTTATTTATGTTTCTCCACTTATTTTACTTTTAGATACATACAATCTATCAATTATACTATCACATATAAGTAAATATATTACACTTGTATATATTTAACCCATATAATATATACAACTATAGCATCCCTGGAATGGACCCTCGTGATGCTGGCATACTTTGCTATCAATTCCATGTAACTCTCATACTATTCAAGGATTATTGGTTCGGCATGTCTCCTCGAACCCAAAATTAATCAACATACACTGGAGGCGAACATGCTTCTAAGCCTTTCAGAAATGCACATACGTAATGTACCCAAACAACACATCGGTCTCACTAATACACAACACATAGTGAGCCGCCCTAAGTTCCATGTTCTGGGGCACACATCCAGATATTACTGGAATCGTCAAGGTGGGATTGCCTCTGCACAAAAACCTCTAGATAGCAGGTAGCGTAGGTATGTTCACACGTATAATCAAATCACAACCATATGTATTCACACAACCTATATTTTCATATTATTCAGTAGATATGCACACAACCCATTGTATCAACCCATACGTAGTATATATCTCTCGCATACAATGTACAATCAACTACATTTTTAACCTTTTATTGTATATGTTCGAGTATCGCTTACTATCCGAAGGGCACGCCTTAATAAATATCAATAGCTAATACACTCATACATTATTGGTTTAAATCATAGGTTCACTTATCTCTCTGTGAGCTGTTATAGGTCTCGTAAATTTATTAAGATTCACGTTCTTCTCGATAGGTTCTAGATTTAACCCTCCCATTTTGACTAAGCCTAACTTCAGCAAAGGTTTACTAAATTTCACTATATTCCTCACTATAGTTTAAGAGAAATTTAAAAGTCTCTAAATTAATTATTCGTAAATTTCGAACATAATAAAGGAAATTGGGCAAATCTAGGTAGCCAAATCTATTTGGCCAAGAACCCGAATAGATTCACTTTTCGAATCAATTTTCTCATGGAACCGAATCAATTCGCCCATAGAAATTCATCTTCTTCGTCGAACTGTTAGGTTTTTCACCATTTTTATTTCTCTAAATCTCTATACAACAGTCCCAAACTCCCAACCAACATAACTAAGCATTATATATATATATATATATATATATATGGGGGGGGGATGATTTCTAACGTAAATCATGTATTAAATTCGTACAAATTCCATACAAGATCAGATTAAAACTCCATTAATCATTAAAACACTAGATTTTGTGTTCTTCATATAAATTCATCAAAAACCCAAATTTCTTTCATGTTCTTATTTCCATAACTTCTGATTTCGTTTTATCTACACACATGGATTCATTACATTGCAATCCTACCCATAATTATGAGTTATATTCATCAAACTCTTAAGAAGATCATCAATTTTCATTAAATCAAAAACCCTACATTACATAGGTATTATAACTCATAAAATTATGCAAGATAAACACGTCCCTTATCAAGAAGGTTTGAATTTTTTTTTTTTGTGTGGTGAAGGTTCCTCCCTTGCTTTCGGTAAAAATTGTGGGTGAATTAAGATGTTGCACCTCCAAACTCTCTTTTCTTCCTCTCTAATGGCCTCTCCTCTCTTCTCCTTTGATTCTTAGGGTGTGAGATGTGTTATGTTGCTTCCCAAAATGACTAACCTTAGGTTTTAAATCCTAACTCCCAAAATTGGTCTAACGGGCCAAGCCCAAGTGATCCGAACACTCCCATGTGGGCTCGATTATGACAAAAAGGCCCCGGATCCCAATTACAACCCCCAGGTACACTATTTCAACTATCTCGACCCATTCGGAATCAAACGTGACCTAAAATTCCACATCAGAATCACTTTACAATAAAGTCCTATCTCGACCCCAATTAATGTCTACACGTGATTCCAGGTTTAGATATAATGTTGTCACATCGCTATCACCCGCTAGGACATAAAATAATAATTTACTATTCACTTAGTAATTCTTATTACACAAATATGAACCATTATCTCTCTCGAGTAATATTTTTAATTCACATAAAATAATTAATTTATTTAAATTATAGCACACGTGTAATTTAAAAATACCAGAATTAAATAAATAATAAATTCTCAAAAATACGGGGTGTTATAGAAAATCAAACTGATTCTCAATGATTAGGCTTATATATTGGAATATCCGTGGAATGGGTAATTTTTCTTCTATCCGTAGACTTAATCGCATTATTACCAAATTCTATTAGTGTTGTAGCTTTGATGGAACCTAAAATTGATCAGTCTATTCTTTCGGAGGTGTGTAGGAAAATTATTTTTTATTGGGGAGTGTCCAATATAAATAATAAAATTTGGATTTTCTTGACTAGGACATCGCCATTGTCAACAAGTTTGATCAAATTATCACTGTTAGAGCCTCATATGATAATTTTAATGCTCTAATTCTTTTTTCTGCGATATATGCTAATTTTAATAGGAGTGAAGAAGAAGAATACCTTTGGGGGCATATGTTAGACATTTCTAGAAACTTTAATGATAGATGGATAATAGGTAGTGATTTTCATATTGGTATAACCAAGAGGAAAAGTTGGGGGGAAACGTTATAGAACACTCAAGGGGGTGGGAGAGTTTAATGATGAGTCCTTCTATACCGACACAGTTTTTGTGACACATTTAGTGCGATAAAGTGACGTGTCGCACCGGTATTGGATATTTCCATTGGCGCAGACCCACATCCATAAGGCAATAGTCAATCTCGGTGCGACGCATCACTGTGCCGCACCATTTTATGTCAACCTAGCATTTATGTTTAATGATTCGTTGACGCAATCTGGGTTACTTGAAATCCCGTATAATGAAAGGATCTCGATTCATGTGGTGTAATAATCATGATGTCCTTGCTCCTATTTTGGATAGAGTTTTGGGAAATAATTAATGGTTTCAACTGACCTGAACACTTCCATTGAGCACCTTCCACGAACAAATTCAACCACTGTCCTTCTAGTTGTTTCTATTTCATATCCATCAGACAAAGTGCCCAGACCTTTTAGATTTGTCAATGCTTGGCTTAATCACCACTCCTTTATTTCTATCCTTGTTAATGCTTGGTCAGTTCCTCAACATGATGATCCCATGAAGAAATTTGCTTTAAAGCTTGAACATAACAAATCGATTATAAAGCAGTGGAATTTGATCACTTTTATAAATATTGGTCAACAAGTTAATGAAGTTGAGGACCTAGTGTTATCTATGCAGGTGATCTGATAGGGAATAACAGGACTATTTGGTATAAAGCCAAAGTTGAATACAATCTTATTCTGAAAAATGAGGAATCATATTGGCGACAAAAATCACGATTTAAATGAGCTGAGTTGGGGGACTATAATTCTAGTTATTTTCTTGCTATAGTTAATTCACAATAAAATGATGTTTAATAATCATGTGATTCTCGAAAATGAAATTTCCAAAGATATGAGTTATTTATAGTTATCTCTTTAACTTTGTTAATCATACAAGAAATTGACTTTCGGCTAAAACAAATGAATTAACTACTGGTAAATTTTTTTCTAATAATCTGCATTCCATGGGCTGGAAAATCATTCTCCTTCAAGATTTTTTAGCCTATATGTTCCTGGAACGACCTCCTGTAATACCCCATATTTTTATGTTATATTAATTTGGGGGTTTATAAAATTTAATGTGAATTAATTATTTAATAAAATCCAGAAATTAATTATGTTATAATTATTAACGTGACGAGAGTTAGTAATTATGGTAAATTTGTTGAATATTACTAATGAGCAAAGTAATATATATTATTAGTTTATTGAAGGTCACGAGTGAATAAAATGACAATTTTGGAAATTTGAGTCGGGACGCGCCCGTGTCGTGTCGGGACTAATTATTGATAAATAAATGTGAATATTTCATAAGTTGTTCGTATGGTCGTTTTGAGTGCGCCAACGCATCTGGAAGGGTCAAGATAGTCAGAAAAGTATACCCGGGGGTTTTATTTGGATCTCGGGGCGTTTTTAGGCCTAATTAGTACCCCGGGAGGGCATTTTAGTCATTTTGTATTTTTGGGTAATTAAACCCACGAAAATTAAAGGGGTTATATCAGATGTTTAGGTTATCTCCTAGGGTTAGATAACTCAAAACACTAGAACGGACATTGGAGAGGAGAGGAGAGAGCTCTCAAGGCATTCCAAGGCTCAAAACTCACCCGTTTGCACCGCCGCTACCGCCAAAGCGTAGATCGCGAGACGGGGAACGCAACCACACCAATTTCGGCACCAAACCAGACTTCTGAAAATCCCAGGCAAGTGTTTATCTTTCTTATTTCATTGATGCATCTTTCATATTAGTTTAGGAATGATTAGGATGAATTATATGGAAGAAAAACCCAATTTGAGATAGGAAATTGCATGTAATGATGACTTAAATGATATTCTGGAAACCTTTTGTGATGTAGAGGATTAAACCACGAAATTTTGATGTTGCATAAGAAGGAACCACGAAATTTTGATGTTGTATAAGAAGGAAACCTTAGAGCCAATCAGAATAAAGGACAAAAATTGCGCTTCAGGACCCCCTCACCGGTTCACATGTTCCTCGAACCGGTTCGCCCCCCAAATCGGTTCCCCCTGGGTTCGCGAATGTTTGCTGGTCTGGGGTGCTTTTTCTTCCATTCAACACTTAAAAAAAAAATTCTTGTTTTCTTTCCTTTCTTCCTTGGATTTTTCTTCAACTTCAACGGGTCATAACTCATCAACCGTACCTCGGATTTGGGTGCCATTTCTTCCAGTGTTCTCGTTGTTCCGAGCTCTTCAACTTTATAGTTGACTCCTCCTTCGGGATATGGCTGCAGAATTACCAAAATTCTCTTGAACTTGCCTTCTTAGCTTTTCTTTCATTGTCTCGCTTTCTCTTTTGCGCTGCTTGCATAATTAACCTGTAAAACCAATAAGAGAAGCACGAAACACGAAATACTTGCCAACGATCACTCGGGTTCACAAATGCACTGAAATTAGGGGAATAAATATACAATATTTATGTCAAATCACGTATTAAGTTGGAAAAATCCTTTGAATTAAAGTTAGAAACGAACCATTATACTTGATATATAATAATGGGAAAATAAGGATAAATGTTGTGAATGTAGGTTATAGGATAAACCCAAATTGATATAATAAAGTGATATATTTATATGATTGTGTATGCATATATTATATACTTGTGAAAATCATGCTCACGCTACTTGCTATCCCTGAGGTTACCGCACTGGGGCAATCTTATCTCGATGGGACCTTTATGGGGGATATTGCCTTGTACCCTAGAAGATAGATATCCTTGGTACAGGCTATCGATTTGATAGTTCAGATGGTCCTAAGAGATACGGGTATGTGCCATCCTCTTAGAGACTTGAAATCTATGCTTCGCCTCAATATTGTTTGTGTATGTGTTAATACAATTCGAGAGTGATTCCGAATTTGTATTCCCCTTAATACGAGTGATACGGGGTTTTGGATAGTAGAGTGTGCCCGCACCATAGTTTTTATTTGGGGTGCTGTTATAATATATATATATATATATATATATATATATATATATATATATATATATATATATTATACGAGTATTTAATATATATATATATGAAATACTGTAATTTGGGAACTGCCTACTGTGATATGGTAAGTAGGACATGGTTGATGACTCATATTGTAAGTACTTGTTTTGAGAGAGTATAATATGACACTGTAAAACTTTATAAATTTATAAAGTTAAATGAGAATTTTGGATACTAATTGAAATATTCTTTTCAAACAATTGTATCGTTCAATTTTAAATCCTGCGAATAACCTAAGATAAGTTAAACCCTTGGGGAAAATAGTGTGATATATGACGAGATAAACCATTGGGAAGGTTAGTGCGATAGGAGTGCACATTAGAAGAGAGGTGAGAATTTCTCAAGAGAGTGTCGTACTAATATGTTGTTGCATTGGCATGTATCAATTTAAATACTTGCTAAACAAATTTTTAAATCATTTACACTATCGGGCTCTGACCCGTTTCTATTTCTCTTTCTCTCTTGTATATATATGTATATATTACAGGTGCCCATCCACAGGGGCGTCTTGCTTAGGATCCCTTGGAAGGAACGTGCTGCAGCTTAGGTGGGAGTTGCAGGCCACTTGCTTAGACGATTTTATTTACTTGATTCCACTTCTATCATTCTCAGTTATTGGGGCATGTGTCACCCTTTCCACTATTTATCTGTTTTATTGGGACATTTGTATTTCAGTTATTTCTAGCACTGTTACTTTGGGATTTATTCAGCATGTATGTTTACTTTAAGTTTTATATGTTGGGATTTAGTTGTTGAATGTTTAAATTAATTGGATTATATGTTCCAGGATTATTGTGGTTTGATTCGTTATATATTAAGTTGTTGTAAATAATTAAATCTTGTTTTCGAAATAAAATTTGAAAGGTAATGTTTAAAATGGTTTTGACACCTAGCTTAATTAATTAGGGTGTTTAAATTGGAAAAGTTTTTCATTTGTGACAGTGATGCTAAGAATGAACCAACTGTTCACCTTGATTTTAATTTAATAAAGGAGTGATCGTCCGGTATTTAATTAGGCGGGGTGTCACAGGTGGTATCAGAGCATCAGGTTCTAGTGTTCATAAGATCTGTGCGGCTTATTATGCTTTCAGCGTTGCTTTCTTTGATATAGAGCCCCAATACTAGGAATGTTGTGTTTATCTCTATACATTGGAAATTCGTGCCTCTGCGATTTATTTATACGAATGATGAACTCATTCTGATGTAAATTTTATTTAAACTTTCAGATGGCCCATCAGAAAGAACAAGCTAATTCCATTAAGGAAGTTAATGAGCAAAGACAACTCACGCCTCAGGTGTCTCCGAAAAGGGTACCAATAGCCGAACGTGCGGGCATTATAGCACAAGCAGTGACCACTGCAGTTTTACAGTACCACGAATGCAGTATGCGACTAAAAGGAGGAAAAAGACCTAGAGAGGTTATTCATATGACTAACGTTGAAAATTGTGCGAAGGCACCGAATCTGCGGCAACAAAACAATCAAGATCGAGTCAGTTCCAGAAGTAACAAGATTTATGTACAGGGGCAAGAGTATTAGGGCCAACGGAGTTAGATTCAGAATGAAATCACAAAGAGGTGTTTCATTTGTGGAATGGACAATCACAAACGTAAATCTTGTCTGAATCAGACTGGGGATAAACTACAATCCGACCAGCGAAGAATTTCAAAACTCTGCTATAAATGTGTACAGCCGGGTCACAAGTGGATGGATTGTCCTCACCTTGACATAGTTTTTTCACAAATTTTCCTCCAAAGCCAACAAGATCAGGGAAAAAGTGAGACTAGTCAACAAAGTGGTGAAGTGGAGCAGTTTCGAGAGAAGCGTTTTCGGTGTGACAGGAAAGACCATAGTTCTCAGAATTACCCCGAGCGAAATAAAGTCCCAAGTCGGCAAGGCCGACAGCAGCAGGGTCGGGGGGGAGTAACTTCAGAGGCCGATGTTTTGTGTGTGGCAAGCATGGCCATAAACGCCAGGATTGCCCAGAGGGTGTTAGGGCCCCACAGAAGCAGGGTGCCCGTAATGAGGCGCAGAGACTACTTTTTCCACCTGCCCTCCCAGCTCCAGCCCAGGTGCCAGCCCTACCAGCCATTCCAGCAGCTCCAGTGCAGCAGGGGCAGTTACAGTACGAATGTGTTTATAACGTCCACCAGGCCGCAGCTCCACAGGCACCACCCGCGATTGAGGGTATGTTTCCTATCCATGGTATTATGGGTCGGGTTTTGTTTGATACTCGGGCGACGTATTATTTTATAGCTACGCATTTTGCGAAGGCCTTAGGGTTGTTAGCCATAGCGGAGAACACAGTGACGTGTGTAGACTCACCATTGGGGAGTGGGTCGCTTATCTTCTTTATATGCCGGGGAGTGGGGGTAGAGATTGGTAGTTTGGTATTACCTGAAGACATGTTAGTCTTAGATATGCATGAGCATGATGTTATTACCGGTATGGATTGGCTCGCAGCTTATAGAGCCATGATTGATTGCTTCGGTGGGAGCATTGTTTTTGCCATTTCGGGGCAAGAGATGTTTGTAGTGGCGATGCCTCGCCCAGAGGGAGGCTCGACCGCTCATTTGTATTATATTGAGGAGGATACCTCTAAAGAGGTTGTGATTTCGTTAGACTCGATTCCAGTTGTTCATGAGTATTCTGATGTATTTCAGGAGATACCAGGCCTACCCCCCAGTCGAGAGATAGACTTTGTCATAGATTTATTGCCAGATACTAGACCTATAGCACGCGCACCATACCGTATGGCTCCGGCGGAGATGCGGGAGTTACGAGATCAGATAGAGCAGCTATTAGGTCAGGGCTTCATTCGCAGGAGTACCTCACCTTGGGGCGCTCCAGTCTTGTTTGTGAAGAAGATAGATGGTTCACTGAGGTTATGTGTGGACTACCGGGAGTTGAACAAGATCACGATACGGAATAAGTATCCGTTACCTCGAATCGATGATCTGTTCGACCAGTTGAGAGGAGAAACTTTCTTTTCGAAGATAGATCTGAGGTCGGGGTACCATCAGCTACGTATTAGAGAGCATGATGTTTCAAAGACTGCCTTCTTGACGAGATATGGGTCTTACGAGTTCAAAGTGATGCCATTTGGTCTCACAAATGCTCCAGCCATATGCATGGACTTAATGAATCGAGTATTCAAAGAGTTCTTGGATCAGTTTGTTATCATCTTCATAGATGACATTTTGATATATTCACACTCCGAGGAGGATCATGCCGAGCACTTGAGGAAGGTTCTTCAAACTTTACGAGAGCATCAGTTGTATGCTAAGTACGAGAAGTGTGGATTCTGGTTGTCAGAGGTACAGTTCTTGGGGCATGTTGTTTCTGAACAGGGGATAGCAGTTGACCCGAGTAAAGTGTCAGCGGTGAGGGAGTGGGGACATCCCACGACACCGACGGAAGTGCGTAGTTTCTTGGGGTTAGTCGGATACTATAGGAGATTCATTCAGGGATTCTCCAAAATAGCGGGTCCATTGACGAACCTGACTCGCAAAGGGGTACCATATATTTGGGATGATGCTTATCAATTGGCTTTCGACGAGCTGAAAGACAAGCTTACTGCAGCACCAGTCCTTGCTCTACCAAAGCCGGGTGTGGAGTACCTGGTTTACACCGATGCCTCTTTACGGGGACTTGGGGGAGTACTTCAGCAGGAAGAAAAGGCTATAGTTTTTGCCTCCCGCAAGCTTAAGCCGCATGAGAATAATTACCCCACCCACGACCTGGAGTTAGCAACGTTCGTCTTTGCATTGAGGATATGGAGACACTATTTATTGAGGGAGAAGTTTCGTTTCTTCACAGACCACAAATCACTGCAGCACCTGTTCACTCAGCGAGAGCTGAATATGCGTCAGCGCAGATGGTTAGAGTTTGTGAAGGACTATCAGTTCGACATACAATATCATTCGGGGAAAGCCAACGTAGTTACTGATGCATTGAGCCGTAGATCGGTAAATGAGGTAGCAAATGTCTGGAAATTAAAGTGTAAGGAGTTGGGTCACCAGGACGCAGTAGCCCGTTCCTTCATATCTGTTATGATAGTCACACCCGAGATTGTTACGAGGGTAATACATGCCCAAACCACAGACCCTTTTTGCCAGGAGCCGATTATACGACTTTTTGCCGAGGGTGCTGAGTCATATTCTGTTAGTTCTGATGGGGGTTTGAGGTTTAATGGAAGTTTAGTGGTTCCAGAAGGGGCAAAATTTCTTCATGAAGTGATGACCCATTCTCACAGGTCCCGATTTACGATACATCCTGGAGGAGATAAGATGTACCAGGATATGAGGAGACAATACTAGTAGAGTGGGATGAAGAAGGACATTGATGAGTTCATGTCCAAGTGTTCTACCTGCCAGCTGGTGAAGGTGGGCCATCAGAAACCGTCAGGATTACTTCAGCCATTGGAAGTACCCACGTGGAAGTGGGAGAGTATTTCCATGGATTTTATTACAGGGTTACCTACATCACAACGGGGCCACGACTCCATCTGGGTGATTGTAGACCGTTTGACCAAGGTGGCTCATTTTCTGCCGGCGCGGACAGATTATACCACGGGTCAGTATGCTCAGTTGTTTATTTATGAGATTGTCAGATTACATGGGGTGCCCCTTAATATTGTGTCAGATAGAGAAGAGATTTTCGTGTCACGTTATGGGAAAGCTTTACATGGGGTGCCCCTTAATATTGTGTCAGATAGAGATAAGATTTTCGTGTCACGTTCTGGGAAAGCTTTCAGGAGGCTATGGGTACTGAGTTGAAGGTGTGTTCATCTTATCACCCACAGACAGATGGACAGACAGAGCGTACTAATCAGATGTTAGAGGATATGCTACACATGTGTGTTCTTGATTTTGGAGGAGGTTGGGAGCCACATCTTCCACTGGTAGAGTTTGCTTATAATAACTCTTATCAGTTTACGATTGGCATGGCTCCATTTGAGGCTTTGAATGGCAGGCCTTGTCGTTCTCCAACTTATTGGCTCGAGGTGGGGGATAACAAGTTTCTAGGACCAGAGGTGATTCAAGAAACCTCCACGAGTATTGAGATGATTAGGAGTCGCATTCGAGTAACCCAGGACAGGCAGAAGAGCTACGCCGATGCAAAACAGTTCTTTCGGGAGTTTAATGTGGGGAACCAAGTGTTACTGCGTGTATCTCTTATAAAAGGAGTGATGAGGTTCGGGAAGAAAGGGAAATTGGCCCCGAGGTACGTGGGACCATTTCCCATTATCGAGAGGATTGGGCCGGTAGCATACAGATTGGGACTACCAGAGCATTTATATCGCATTCACGATGTATTCCACATCTCGTCGTTGAGACGGTATCTTCGGGATGATATGGCCCACATTCACATCGCGATAGATGAGATAGACTTACAGCCTGACAGCTCTTACGAGGAAAAATCGGTGGCTATCCTAGACTATAGTGAGAGGAGATTGAGGTCGAAGATAGTTCCACTTGTATGGGTCAAGTGGGAGCATCATAACGTGGAGGAATCCACTTGGGAGCGCGAGGCCGATATGCGCGAGAGATATCCAAATTTGTTCTTACCAGGTATGCCTTATTTTCCGAATTTCGGGACGAAATTCTGTTATTAGGGGGGAAGTATGTAATACCCCGTATTTTTATGCTATATTAATTTGGGGATTTATTAAATTTAATGTGAATTAATTATTTAATAAAATCCGGAAATTAATTATGTTATAATTATTAACGTGGCGAGAGTTAGTAATTGTGGGAAATTAGTTGAATATTACTAATGAGCAAAGTAATATATATATTATTAGTTATATTGAAGGTCACGAGTGAATAAAATGACAACTTTGGAAATTTGAGTCGGGACGCGCTCGTGTCGCGTCAGGACTAATTATTGATAAATAAAAGTGAATATTTTGTAAGTTGTTCATATGGTCGTTTTGAGTGCGCCAACACGTCCGAAAGGGTCGAGATAGTCAGAAAAGTATACTCGGGGGTTTGATTTGGGTCTCGGGGCATTTTTAGGCCTAATTAGTACCCCGGGAGGGCATTTTAGTCATTTTGTATTTTTGGGTAATTAAACCCACGAAAATTAAAGGGGCTATATCAGATGTTTAGGTTATCTCCTAGGGTTAGATAACTCAAAACGCTAGAACAGCCATTGGAGAGGAGAGGAGAGAGCTCTCAAGGCATTCCAAGGCTCAAAAATCACCCGTTTGCACCGTCGCCACCGCCAAAGCGTAGATTGCGAGACGGGGAACGCAACCACACCAATTTCGGCACCAAACCAGACATCTAAAAATCCCAGGCAAGTGTTTATCTTTCTTATTTCGTTGATGCATCTTACATATTAGTTTAGGAATGATTAGGATGAATTGTATGGAAGAAAAACCCAATTTGAGATAGGAAATCGCATGTAGTGATGACTTAAATGATATTCTGGAAACCTTTTGTGATGTAGAGGATTAAACCACGAAATTTTTATGTTGCATAAGAAGGAACCACGAAATTTTGATGTTGTATAAGAAGGAAACCTTAGAGCCAATCAGAGTAAAGGAGAAAAATCGCGCTTTAGGACTCCCGAACCGATTCGCATGTTCCTCGAACCAGTTCGCCCCCCAAACCGGTTCGCCCCTGGGTTCGCGAATGTTTGCTGGTCTGGGGTGCTTTTTCTTCCATTCAACACTTAGAATTTTTTTTTCTTGTTTTCTTTCCTTTCTTCCTTGGATTTTTCTTCAACTTCAACAGGTCATAACTCATCAACTGTAGCTCGGATTTGGGTGTCGTTTCTTCCAGTGTTCTCGTTGTTTCGAGCTCTTCAACTTTCTAGTTGACTCCTCCTTCGGGATATGGCTGCAGAATTACCAAAATTACCTTGAACTTGCCTTCTTAGCTTTTCTTTCATTGTCTCGCTTTCTCTTTTACGCTGCTTGCATAATTAACCTGTAAAACCAATAAGAGAAGCACGGAACACGAAATACTTGCCAACGATCGCTCAGGTTCACAAATTCAATGAAATTAGGTGAATAAATATACAATATTTATGTCCAATCATGTAGTAAATTTGAAAAATCCTTTGAATTAAAGTTAGAAACGAACCATTATACTTGATATATAATAATGGGAAAATAAGGATAAATGTTGTGAATGTAGGTTATGGGATAAACCTAAATTGATATAATAAACTGATATATTTATATGATTGTGTATGCATATATTATATACTTGTGAAAATCATGCCCACGCTACTTGCTATCCCTGAGGTTACCGCGCTGGGACAGTCTTATCTCGATGGGACCTTTATGGGGGATATTGACTTGTACCCTAGAAGATAGATATCCTTGGTACAGGCTATCGATTTGATAGTTCAGACGGTCCTAAGAGACGCGAGTATGTGCCATCCTCTTAGAGACTTGGAATCTATGCTTCGCCTTAATATTGTTTGTGTATGTGTTAATACAATTCGAGAGTGATTCCGAATTTGTATTCCCCTTAATACGAGTGATACAGGGTTTTGGATAGTAGAGTATGCCCGTACCATATTTTTTATTTGGGGTGCTGTTATAATATATATATATATATATATATATATTATACGAGTATTTAATATATATATATATGAAATACTGGAATTTAGGAACTGCCTACTGTGATATGGTAAGTAGGACATGGTTGATGACTCATATTGTAAGTATTTGTTTTGAGAGAGTATAATATGACACTGGAAAACTTTATAAATTTAGAAAGTTAAATGAGAATTTTGGATACTAATCGAAATATTCTTTTCAAACAATTGTATCGTTCAATTTTAAATCCTGCGAATAACCTAGGATAAGTTAAACCCTTGGGGAAAATAGTGTGATATATGACGAGATAAACCATTGGGAAGGTTAGTGCGATAGGAGTGCACATTAGAAGAGAGATGAGAATTTCTCAAGAGAGTGTCGTACTAATATGTTGTTGCATTGGCCTGTATCAATTTAAATACTTGCTAAACGAATTTTTAAATAATATTCACTATCGGGCTCTGACCCGTTTCTATTTCTCTTTCTCTCTTGTATATATATGTATATATTACAGGTGCCCAGCCACAGGGGCGTCGTGCTTAGGATCCCTTGGAAGGAACGTGTTTCTGCTTAGGTGGGAGTTGCAGGCCACTTGCTTAGACGATTTCATTTACTTGATTCCACTTCTATCATTCTCAGTTATTGGGGCATGTGTCGCCTTTTCCACTATTTATCTGTTTTATTGGGACATTTGTATTTCAGTTATTTCTAGTACTGTTACTTTGGGATTTATTCAGCATGTATGTTTACTTTAAGTTTTATATGCTGGGATTTAGTTGTTGAATGTTTAAATTAATTGGATTATATGTTCTAGGATTATTGTGGTGTGATTCGCTATATATTAAGTTGTTGTAAATAATTAAATCTTGTTTTCGAAATAAAATTTGAAAGGTAATGTTTAAAATGGTTTTGACACGTAGCTTAATTAATTAGGGTGTTTAAATTGGAAAAGTTTTTCATTTGCGACAGTGATGCTAAGAATGAACCAACTGTTCACCTTGATTTTAATTTAATAAAGGAGTGATCGCCCGTTATTTAATTAGGCGGGGTGTCACACCTCCTCAGTGACTCTGTAGTATACATGCTAGTTAGGATGGAGCTTGTTAATTTTTTGGATTACCTTCTTTAGTATGAGGTCTCCTACTACAATATGTCGAGACTTAACCCTCTTGTTATAGAATTCAGTGACTCTTTGTTGATAGGCTGACTGGGTAATGCATGAATATTTTCATTTTTCTTTGATAAGGTCTAAGTCTAATATTATTTCTTCCACATTTGCCTCAAAGTCATAGGCTTGAACCCTGGGCTTGGCAACCCAATCTCTACAGAAATTATATCTTTTGGCTCATAGTCCAGCATGAATGGTGTTTCTACTATATTGGGGTTCTTTCGATTTTCCTATATGCCCATAGAATACTATGTAACTCGTCAACCCATCTTCCCTTGGTGTTTTCTAGTTTTTTCTCGATTCCATCCAATATCATTCTATTTGTTACCTATATCTGCCCATTAGCTTGAGGTCGATCCTGGTTCTTGAATTATTTCCCATTTATCGGATATCAAAGTGTTGGGCAGTCTGTAATGATAAATAATGTTTCTCAATTTAAATCTGAAGCATTTCTCCTCAAGTATGGTTATCATAGTCTAAGCTTTTACCCACTTTAAAAAGTAGTCATTTGCGATACTCGGAAAGAGAAAATTCCCCTTTGCTCTGGGTAAGGATCCGACCAAGTCAATCCCCCACATTACAAAAGGCCAAGGGGTCGATATTGGAGAAAGAGGCATATGGGGTTGATGGGGTATAATAGAAAAATGTTGGAATTTGTCGCACTTAACAATATATTTTGTAGAGTCCTTGGTAAGATTCGGCTAATAATAACCCTGAGTGACGATCATTTAGGTTAAGGATCGTCTACCAATATGGCTTACACTAAAACCCTCATGTATATCGTTGAGAACGTAATTTACCTCAGATGGATGCTCATATGTCAAGAGGGGAAAAATAAAACCCATTTTACATAACACATCCCCAATTATAGGAATTTAGTTACACGGTATTGCCCCTTTTTATGCTCGGCTTTAGCTTTCAATAGATTTTTATCACTAAATTACTCTATCATCGGGTCCATCCAAGATTGTCCCATGTTTTAATTAATACATGCTTTAATGTCTTTTTCTCCTATCTCTATGCTCAGTTTCATAAGGATATCTGCAGGTACAAATCGAAGGATGTCTATTCTGGTAGCTGATGCGAGCCATACTAGTGCATATGCCCTTCCATTTTTAATTCTGGGAATTCTTTTGATCTTGAGTTCTTGAAAGTTCTTTAAAATCATCCTAACCCTGGCTAAGTACTTAGCCATTTTCTCTTCCTTTGCTTCATATATCCCCAAAATTTGGTTAACAACCAATTAGGAATTGTTATGGGAAACTATTTAGTCGACATTGAATGCCTTTCCAAGCGAGAGTCTTTCCAGCAAGGCTTCATACTCTGACTCGTTATTTGATGCTTCAAAGCTGAACTACAAGGCATATTCAATATCAGTCCCATATGGCACTGATATTATCAATACTGCCCCACTATCATCTGCACAGGACTAACCGTCAATAAATAAAATTCATATCGGTGACCCCGGTATAAAGCAACTTTCTACTGAGGCACCTTTTTTTAATAATAAATCTCGATTTAGTGTGTCATCTGTGGTGTGTCATCTGTGGTGTCAATCGACATTATGTCGGTTGTAATTTCCTTTCCTTTTTGGATGACCTGTGGAACATCAACCAAATTCTCTTTTTTCTATGTCATCTATGGATTCCTATGTAAACTCGACCACAAAATTTACCAATGCCTGCCCTTTAATCATAATTCTTGACTAATAGATTATATCAAGCTCACCTAGTTCAACTGACCAAGCCATTAACCTGCCAATTTTCTCATTATGAATTACTTATCGAAGGGTCATATCGATGAGCACTATCATTATATGATCTTCCAATTAGGGCTTTATTTTCCTGAAGGCATGGATCAAAGAATATAAAACCTTTTCCATCTTCGAATACCTCAACTATGTTCCTTGGATAACTAAATTGTTGAAGTAAATAAGTTTTTAGACTCCATTGTTGTCTTGGACAATAGCTTCACTGATGGATGACTTTGAGATGGCCAGGTACAGGTATAACTTTCTCTTTCGATAGAACAGAAGAGGAGCATGGGTGAGCCGAGATACACCTTTAACTCTTAAAATGTTGTTCCACACTCCTCGCCCCAGATAAGCACTTTCCTCAAAATCTTAAAAAATGGCAAACACTTGTCCGTTGCCCTAAACACAAATCTATTCAACGCACCAACTCATCTCGTCAGTCTCTAAATTCCTTTGGTCATCTTCGATGTCTTCATGCCAATCAATTCTTTTATCTTGGCAAGATTACAATCAATGCCCCTCTGATTGATGATAAACACCAAGAACATTCCCGCTTCAATGCCGAATACACGCTTTGTCGGATTCAATTTCATTATGTACCAATCCATTGTGTCGAACTATCTTTCTAAGTCGGCCATGTGACTCTCGTCCTTTAAACTCTTCGTGAGCATATAGTCCATGTATACCTCCATCGTCATTCTGATTTGATCCTTGAAGATTTTGTTGACTAACCTCTATTTGGCAGCCCCCTCATTTTTTAAGCGGAATGGCATAACTTTATATTAGTATATTCCTTTATCTATGATGAAAGAAGTTTTCTCGACAATCCCATCATGCAGATAATTTTATTGTACCCACAATAAGCATCCATGAAACTCATGAGCTCATGGACGGCTATGGCATCCACTATCTGGTCAATTCTTAGCAAAGAAAGGTTATCCTTTCGGTAATCCATGTTAAGATCAGTAAAATCTACACACCTCCTCCATTGCTCATTCTGCATAGGCAATATGACAATGTTGGATAGACACTCTGGGTAATGCACTTCTATGATGAAGTCTGCAGTTTGTAACTTCTTCATTTCATTTTGTGTAACTTCATAGCTATCTCTAACAAAGGTCCATTTTCACTATTTTATCGGTTTCACTGCCTCGTCTATGTTAATTCGATGACAAATAACCTCAGGTTCAATCCCTAACATATATATCACTATATCTCCACACGAACACACATTACCTTATTCTTAGTAACTCAACCAGTTCTTTCTTTATTTCTAATTTGAGGGATGAGCCTATTAGGATGGTTTTTTACGATTCGTCCTCATTGAGGACGATGGATTATACTTTTTTTTGTAAGCTCTTCATTTTTTTCTTCTTTTCATCTATAGGGTCAAGAGTGTCAATGTTGTACGAGGTCATATTTCTCTTGCGGGCCTCCCTTTCTTCTTTCGAGGTGAAGTAGAACTCGCGTGCTACTACCTGATCACCATTCACTTCCCATACTCCATAAAGAGTAAGAAATTTAATTATTTAGTATATGATGGAAGGAATATCTTCAAACTTCTTGAGTGATACCCTCCCTAGAATTATGTTGTAGGTCGAGAAAACATTTTCATCCATCAAAAAAAAAGTTGATCTTCTTAGTTAAGCACCTTGGCCAGGTTCCCATGCACACATCCATTTCAAAACCCCTGGCAAGTGGACTTTCTCTCCACTGAGCCCAATAAATGGGTGATGAGATGGGATGAGTCTCTATTATCTTAGTTTTATCCCTTTGAAACAATCCCAGAATATGACATCGGGTGAGCTTCCCTTATCCACTAAATTGTGAGTTTCATTGTAGCCGTGTACTTATGTGCTGATGATGAGGGGATCAACATGTGTGGCTAAAATTCCCTTGAATTCCTACCTACAAAATCCTACTATGAGACTCTCCATATCAACTTTATTTAATTTTCTATGCTTACTCTTAGCCTCGGCCAAATTTACTTCAACTCTCTTAAGCCCTACCTTGGCCTTAATCACCTGAGCCTTCCAATCCGTCGGTTCAGTCCCTCCACCTACCATTACTCCATATATCATTTAAACATCAAAATAAATCATGTTATGATTACCTTTAACTATAGGAGATTTGGCAAGAAGGTTCGGGGCATCTTCATCACAATTTCTTAAATATGGGTCATTTTTGTTTAATTGTACCTCCTTGTTTTTAAGCCTGATTTCCTTTAGTGAAAAGTGTCCCTTTTTGTTGTCGTCTAGACCTCCTTCTTGTCAATGTACTTCCATATCTTCCCCTATTTCAGTAACTTTTTAATCTTGTCTTTCAGAGTGAAGCATTAGTCCATCGTACGGCCATAATCTTGATAGAACTCACACCATTTACTCTTGTCCCTCTTGTGAGGGGTATCTCTAAATTTCTCAGGCCACTAGAGCTCTTTGCTATCCTTTATCTTGTTCAGAATCATATCAGGACTAACTATTAGAGGAGGGTACTTTGCAAACTTATCATCATTAGATATTTTCTTCCCTTTTTTTTCTTTATCTCAACTTTGGATAGACTGGTTGTTGTCAGTCTCTTTTTGGTATCCTCTCTTGGTCATTATGGCCTCTTTCGCGTTCATGATCCTCTTAGCCTTGGCCAAAAGTTCTATCATGGACTTTGGAGGATCCTTGGAGAGATTTTAATAGACTTTGTTTAGTTGAAGTCCACTGATGAGAGTTGTCATCTAAATGTTCTCTTCATAATCCTTTACTTCTAACTTCTCTTTATTAAACCAAGATATATAATCCCTTGGAGACTCACTCTTCCCTTATCTGACGTTCAGCAAATGAGTAGCACGCTTGGCCTGCTTCATGAAAAAACAAAATTTATGGATAAACTTCTATGCTATCTATTTAAAACTTTGAATGGTACCTCTCGACAGTTCGATCTACCATACATGAGTAAAACCAGTAAGCATAGTAGAGAACGACTGGAATCTCATCTCATTTGTGATGGAGTAAATCCTGATAGCTGACTGATGCATCTCAATGTAATGGATGATATTAGTACTCCCATCATACCTTGACGCCATGGTTGGAGGTTTGAACTTCCTAGGGGTTAGATAACTGACTATTCTTGGAACAAAAGGAGATCCCTCTATGTATCCCCGGTTGTAGGGATCTCGACTTTTAATGAGATAACCGATCTCATCCTCTCACTTTTGAATTGATCTATTATAAGATTTTTCCTCTTAAACTGCATTGTCACCTGCTCCTTCCACTTCAGCAGCCATTTCGACAGCTCATCCCAACCTGAATTTCTCCAAACAGTTATCCTCTTCAGATTGAAAATCCCTCGTATACTCTTAAACTCCTGTACCGGGGCAGAGACATCATAGGTCGATGATTTCTCTCTGTCTGAGATGAATTTGGACTTCTTTGGCGGGAGCTGGGGTGGACCCCCGACTGTCGGATGTGTGGCCTCTTTTTCGATCGGAGTAATGAGATTTATGGTGGGATCCCTAGGGCTACTAATTATAATAGCTTGGCTAAAGGCCAAGAGTTTTTTTTTCATCTATTTTAGGCCGTCTAGAAGGGACTTGAGCTTCGCCTCCACATCAGCCATTTTTTATTGATGAGGTTGTTAGCTAGGACTAGCCCCAGGATTTGATGGTGGATCAATGACCATCTTTGGTTAAACGCAACTAATTAACAAAAAGGGTGAAGAAAGAAGAAAAAAACATCGAAATAGGATTAACCAATGAAGATGATAAACCTCCCAACTCAAGATCCTTCAATGGTGATTCATTCCCAATAGTGGTGGGACTGGATCACCACCAGAGATGAGAAATTATGAGATCAAGCTGAGACGAGGAAGAAAGCAAATTCGCTTCTTATAGACGGTACCAAAATGATGATGCTATAAATTATCCTTTTGGGTTTAACTTGGTTTAGAGCTTAACAACAATGGATGACATAATAAAAATATGTAGAGTAGTCGAAGGTATGAGAGAAAATAGATGAACATAAGTATTTAAGTGGATCGGCCTTAGTTTACATCCACTATGCAACGTATGGGAGTGATTCCACTATAAATATTAGAAAATTTCCATGGATGGAGCATAAAAGTTTCTCTCTCTAAAAATGGGCAGAATAACAGTAGGTTTTCAGAAATTTAATCCCTCAAGAAGGAGACACGTGGTGCCTTTTATAGGTTTGGTGGTGCACAATGTCATCGCTCAAGCATGCACTCCATGTGTGAATTAGAGATAGACCAATGAGTGTGTGACACCTATAGAGAAGGGTGTAGAAGCCATGATGAAGAATATTCTCCCCATGTGTTAATTGATCTTTTATAATGGTTTTAATTGGATATGTCACCAATACCCTTGTCATTATTTCCTTGTGTGCACATGATGTCTGAGGTAGAAGTTCTCGACTAGCTAGGTCTGGTGAGGTTTTATACCACATTTGTTAACCCGAGCCGAGACTAGTTAATTTTCTTAGACTGATACGAATGGTGTTATTGAGTCATCCTTCTGGTACAATCGAAGGAAGACACTGACAATAGCCGCGGTTGTTGTCATTCACTGAGGCAACTACTCTTACTAGTTATCTAGATTGGTCTCTAAGGCTGACACCATTTAAGATGGGACTGTATGTGAGGGATTCTGGAAGATGATAAATCTAATTGAAGACATGTTCGTATGAAGACTCTTCCATGGTAGGTCGTAAGGACGAGAGCAAACTTATGTATATTAGATCCTAAATCCACCCTCAAAGGAAAAGGGGCTAATCCTAAGAAATACTGTTTGCCCCAACTTACAGTCTATACCAAAGTTACCAAATGATCAGAGGTCAATCCAAAGGTGTCTCGACAAAACACGGATCACCTCATCTCCAACATCAAGGAAATCACCATACTGAAGAATAGGACCTCTATTGTATGCATCCCAACACCCATCAAACCGAGGCCTTTTAAATCTATCATGTTAGATAAACAGTCCCGCCCTATCCCTTATCCTATTGTATCCCTCTATAAATTAGACACTTCTACTATTATCAATATTGTCCTTCCTCCCTTTGATGGCATAATAAATAGTGATTTTTGGTATTTGCCTGTGTGTTACATGTGATGATAACGAATCCAATAATATATTAGAACTCACCCTTAATAATAATAACTTTGTGGTCTTAAAACACTTGAAAAACTTAAGCAAGTTCAAAATAAGTGTATGTCTTCTTATGAGGATAAAACAATAACTTTAAACTTGGTCACTCCCCAAAACCCCAAACAGTTACAAATAAGCTCCTCTTTAGATAAGAACGAATGAAAAAATAACTCATAGACCTCCTTGCCAATTTTGAAGATATTTTCGCTTGGTCCAAAGTCAACATGACCAGCATCGACGGGACTATTATCATACATGAGATACACACTCTTACTAATGCAAAGCCCATAAAGAAAAGGCTCCGTAAATTAATACCTGAATGGTCCTTGAAAGTAAAGGAAGAAATGGAGAAGCATCTCAATGGCAGGTTCATCAGAGTGATCGATTATCCTACTCGGCTAGCCAACATTGTACCAGTACCTAAACCAATGGCAAACTTCGTATGTGTGTAGATTAAAGGGATATCAATCGGTCATAACCCAAAGATGATTTTCCTTACCACGCATCGACTTATTAGCAGACTGCACAGCCAATAATGCACTCAAGTCCTTCATCGATGGATCTGTTGAATATAACTATATCAAAATGCACCCTGACTATAAAGATTAAACCATGTTTATTATCATGAACTTCGATCTCAAGAATGCTCGAGCAACTTACCAAAAAGTGGCCACATCCATCCTACACGACCTCATACATAATGAAGTGAAAGTCTACATCGATGACATAATCATTAAATCCAAAGATTGAGAAGCACATGTCCGAAACTTCAAAAATTCTTCCAAAGGTTATGCCTCTTTAAAATGAGTCTAAATTCACAAAAGAGTGTCTTTAGAGTCACTAAAGGGAAAGTTCTCGACTTTATCGTCGATAAAAACAGAGTCAAGGTAGACCACTCGAAGCTTAAATCCATAGGGAAAATGCCACCACCAAGAAAAGGAAATGAATTCAAAGGGTTCCTAGGCCAAGTATAGATCATGAGTAGGCTTATGAACCATCTCACCACCATTTGTGAACCCATTTTCCAAATACTCAAGAAGAACTCGCCCAAAGAATGGAATGGCCGATTCTAAGATGCATTCGAGAAAATACAAGAGGACCTAACTCATGACCATAATCGATATGGATGTTGGAGAAATGTTGGACAAATACATAGAGAGTTCTCGAAAAGAATGTGGAATCTACTATGTTAACAAAAAGCTAGTCTCCTATGATATCAAATACATCATCTTAGTTAAGGCTTGTTTATCCCTCATATGGATCACTCCTAAACTACGGCACTACATAATGTCCTTCAGCATATGACTCATCTTCAGGATGGATCCCCTGAAATACCTCTTTCAGAAACCCTTTCTCTCTAGCTAGATGGATAAGTGTCCGCTAATACTATTCGAATTCAAAACCACATATATCACGCAAAAAGACACTAAAGGGAGAACCATCTCTCACCTACTCGTAGGACAATCCCTGTCAGATAAAGAAGACCAAGAGGATAAATAATTCCCCAAGGAGAATCTGTTTTCCCTAAACAATAGAGAAACTTGGGAACTCCATTTTGATGGGGAATTTAAAAAAAGGGAATTTGGCATAGGAATGCTAATTAAATCCCCGAACTTAAGACGGACACTCCATTATCAAGATCACATATGAATGCACTGGAAATATGGTCGAGTATGAGGCTTGCATCACTTGTATTAAAATTGCCTTGGAAATAAGAATCACTGATATGAAGGCCTATGAGGATTCCAGCCTAGTCATCAGTCATATATAGGAAAAATGGAAGATCTGAGATGACAAAAATACAACCATACCATGCCTACTTAGAGCAGGGAGCATCACGATTCGAGCATCTCATATTTAACTTCCTACCTGTAACACCCCGCCTAATTAAATACCGGGTGGCCAGTCCCATACCAAATTAAAACAGAATATACAGTTGGCTCATTCTTAGCATCACTGTCAAAAACATTTACAACTCACCCAATACTCAATTAAGCTGGTGTTAAAAACTTTCCAAAATTTTAATTCAACAAAATCCATTTTTAGTCTAAGAATAACACAACACATTTTATTCTACAACGCTGATAACCAATTAGATAACACAAAAGAATTTGAATGAAATTGGAATAAACATTCCCAAATAATATTAATCCATTACAATAATCCCAACAATATCAAATGTATTAAAATGACACGAATACCATAGTATTTGACCCCGATAGAAGAAGATAATTGAATCCTTTGGGCGACATGCCCCAACTAAGAGAATACTGTGAATCAAATGATGATAGGCGTCTAAGCAAAAATCCATAAATCCATAGCCTGTCATAATCCGCTAAGGTTGGCGTCCCTGTTGCTGGACACCTGATATAGAGATACAATAGAAGAGAAAATATGCAAGGAAACGGGTCAGAGCCCGAATGTGTAGATTATTTTTAAAACAGCAAGTATTTAACAAGTGCAATAAATCTTTTATTATGTACATGTTAGACCCAACTCTCACTTGCCATTCTCACCTCTCAACTAGAGTGCACACTTAATGTTTCCTATTAACCTCCTTGTTAATGATTCCTCTTTAACAATTCCATAATATAATTCCATTCCCATATCATAACCCCATATGTCCCATACCATACGTTATATAATCATTCTTATACATTTTTCATTTATATGAATCGTTGCTCATTAACATGAATCATTTCTCATTAATATGAATTAAGCTTTTCAATTCTATAAGAATAAACATTCATTAACTTAATTCCATTCTTTTCTCAATTCGCCTTTATCTACAATTATCACACAGTAGATGACTTAACCACAATATAACCATTCAATCATTTAATTCATTATATATATATATATATATATATATATATATATATATATATATATATATATATATATATATTCAAATATAATACGGCACCCCGAGTCACAGCTGCGGTGCAATGCATTACTCTGCTATCATGTCCCATCATCGTTGGTCGCCGAATAGTGGACAAAAGGTTCGGTAAGGATTCCTCGAACCACAAACATCAACAAACAAATTGGAGGCGAATATAGTTATCGTATCCATGGGTCACGCACATACCTACGTACCCATAGTCAGCGGACTTATCAACTCCCCGATAAGTCTTTCATAGACCTATGTTCTCGAGCGACAAATCAAAGATCCCATGGATTCATCAGGATATGACTGCCCTCACGCGCAAACCTCCCACTGATAACAAGTAAGCTAGGTATGTCATACACATAATCATTAATCAAGCAAATAGGTATTATCATACCTATAATATAATATCAATAAGGTACTCACATTACCCTTAGATAATTCTCATACATAGCATTATATCTTTCAAATCCTACGTATTAAAATATCATATCGTTACTTCATAATTTAATTATCCTCGCATCCTATAACATCTCTCCACTCCCGACGTCGTTAAGGTTCATGCGCGGAGCATCTCGCAAAGCGAAATCCAAACAAGGAACCCCTCCAATACACTCCTACTTAACTTTGTCAATCGAGGAGGTCCATCAACATTAAATACGTGATCGGGATAAGCTCATACCCTCTTTCAACCAAATGTGTTCTAAACTCCCATCTCTATCCAGGAGTCATACTGCTAAGCGATCGTATTACACTTAGTCCTTGCACAATCAATAATGAGCTTAAACTCAGTCCTTGATGTTCATATTGTAATCCTAAGGCTACCCAGGTGTTACATTCAATCACCACTACTGGACCTATCCTTAATCCTCAAGCAAACCAATTATAATCAAACAAATGAATCTAGCAACCGAAATTTCTTCCAATTTAACTAACATAATTCCAATCAATTAAATCCCAATCAAATCAATTAAAATCTTATCTAGGTCTTACTGATCTCCTCTAAGTCCCATAATATCCAATTAATAATCACCGAAGATCTACAAAAGTTTTGGGATAAGAACCAACATAAAAAAGAAACAACATCATGAATTCTCATATTTTATATACTCAGAAAAATTAGATCCAAAAATTATTCAAATCATCAATCCTACTTCATATTTGGATTCTACACGAAAAATTGAGTCAGGTATGTGTTTTGAGTTTTTCTTAAATCTCATCCAAATGCACTTAAAAAGAAGATCTAAACATTCCAAATTGGCTCTTCTCATTCCACTCGTTTTTGCCTTTTTTTCCAAAAAATTATCAACATATTATCTTCAAGAACACTAAATTATTTTCAGAATTTCTTCCACAAATTGATGAATATTTATTGGATTACTAACTACCTACAACATGAGTTTAATTCCTATATATTTTTATAATCCAAAAAATCCATTAACAACTATATCCTTTCATCTTCCAAGCATGAAAATCATCTCTTTTTATAACTATCCTAACATGGACAATATACGAACTTAAATTGCAAATATCAAACACTTGCCTCTAATGAAGATCTAATCCTTTGGGGTTGAATAACATAGGTGGTGATGGTGGTGGTGACCTTTGACCTTTGGTTCTCCTCCTTCCCAAGCAAACTTCTTTTTCTTTCCAAGCAACCTTTCACTCTCTCTAAGAAGATGACCTTTCAATTTTGTGTAGAAGAGATGAATGAACCCACATTCAAATAATCTCCAAATACTTATAATAAGACAAAACCCGAAATCACTATTCATCCCCCTTGTAAAAATAACCAAAATGCCATTTTGGGTTGTCTTTTCATTTCCAAATGACCCGAGACCCAATATCAACATTCAAATAGACTTTTCTGACTATTTCGAACCTTCCGGACGCAACGACGCAGTCGAAATGACTATAAGGTCGATAGAAAATAAATTTCCTTTTTAATTTAATAAATTACTCCCGACACGTCCCATACCGCGTCTGACTAAAAATATAAATTACCTAATTTATATCATACCGTCATATCAATGACATCACATTCATATATTACCTAAATATCTTTAAGTAATATTCAAAATCATCCATTTTAATGTACACAATTCGGATAAAACCCAAATGAATTAATTTATAATAAGATCCAATTAATCCATTAATTTAAAATATAACCCATTTTAAAAGTCATTAAAATTATGGGGTATTACACTACCAAGAGCTAAATATAACTCCATAGATGCACTTTCCACCATAGCCTCCATGGTCAACATGTCTGAGGGCACCATGGAGATTACATTCACCGTAATTAGCCGAAACATCCATTTATAATACTTTGAGGTCAATATCATCGATGAAGTAACCATAGGACCCGCAGTCTGGTACTACGATATATGAACTTTCTCAACATCAATCACTACCCATCAGATTCCTCCTCGAATAACCAACTTACCCTATGATGATTGGTATCCCAATTCATCATATTTGGGGACCAACACTGTAAAAGAGGGTTCGATGCTACACACTTGCGATGTGTCATACAGGACAAAATCCTCAAAATTATGCCAAAATCCAAAGTGGTGAATGTGTCCTGCACATGAGTGGTCACACCCTCTCTAGAAAAATACTTTGGTAGTCATACTACCAGACCACCATGAAAAAGGACTGCACTGAGTACTTCAACAGGGACCTCAAAAGTCAATTATATCCCCCCAATAACATCTACCTCCTCGAGAATTATATTGCATGACCTCACCTTAGTCATTCTCCACCTGGGGAATCGAAATAATAGGGAATGTCACTCCCAATGCCTCCACAAGGAATGATTCCATCTTAGTCGCCATCTAATACTTCACCAAATAGGTCAAGACCGAATCCTATGCAGTTCTAAAAGCTAAGAAAGTGGCCAAATTTATACGATGAAATATCATTTTTCGCTTCAGCGTACCTCATGAGATGGTATAAGACGATGGATTTCACTTCAAAAAGGAGGTATCTAACCTATTACACGTGTACAGGATCACTAAGTATAATTCATCCTTGTATAAATCCCAAACCAACGGAGCTATCGAAGTTGTTAAGAAAAATTCTGAAAACATCATCACCAAGATGATCGAAACCTACAATGATAGGTCAGATAAACTCCCTTATGCCCTCTAGGGCTACCGTACTACTGAACTAAAATAGTTTATAGCATGTAGGCAGTCCTACCCATCAAACTCAAGGTTCCCTTACTAAGAGTCATGCTCGAAAGTCAATTAGCTAAAATTGATTGGGTTCAAGCCCGCTACGACAAACTAGCCCTCCTTAACGAGAGGAGGCTAAAGGCATATTACTAAAGATAGGGATACAATCAGCGGGCATTCAATAAATGAGTCAAGAAGAGAAAAATCCAAGAGGGATACCTACTCATGAAAGAAAATCTCAAAACTTCCCAGACTCGCGATGGTAAATCCGTACCCTACTGGGGAGGACCCTATCTAGTCACCAAAATAAACTCTGGCGAGGCAGCTACTTTAATTGATCTAGATGGAGTCACGTTTTCCCAACACTTTAATCTTGACCGATTGAAGAAATTATTTCCTTGAACCTACTTAGGGTGAAAAAATAAAAGGGTCTAACGATCGATCATCGTGAGAAAGGAAGACTATGCAAGCCCATACACATTCCCATCCCTACATCAAAAAGCCCACTTGAACCACCAACCTTTCACTTAAAGTTGGATAAAACACTTTGAGCCCCCAAATTTTATTTGTTTTTAGATATAACTACGTAGACTTGATTCTCCGCTATATTATAATTGTTAGCATTCAAAACTACGGGCCCACCGTCACCTTTGAATTAGAGATACGTAGGCAGCTTGAGATATCACTTTGGGCCCAGTCAAAATAAACACAAAAAAAAAACCAATGTTATGAGAAAAACTTGTCTATGGTTATTGTTACCTCACTCTTAAAAGGACAACGTAGCCTAAACAAAATAGAATAAGTGTTAAGCAATAAAATAGTTTTCTAATGCATTTTAAGGCTCCAAAAAGTCATCCTTATTTAAACTATATACAAAAGCTAATACTACGAGAAACAAAAAAAGAAGCCAAAAATGGAAAACACGCTACCCCTATAAAATTCTCCCCTAGAAAATCAATACCAAACACCTCATATCCGAGGCGGATCATCAAGATAAACAAACTCACTAAGGGCTCCCTTCAAAGGGCAGTGACATATTTCTATTAAAAGGGTGACATTCTAATTCCAAGTCTAAATAAAAAGGACTTTTACCCATTAAAAAGATGGGAAGGGGGATTTACTTTCCTCAATATCAATACAAACAGAGAGACTCACTACGTTTTCTATGCAAAATGGCACCCCATTCTTTCCAGAAGGATGACACTTCGACTTTAAAGAAACATTAGAAGGCCCTTGCCATATCACAGATAGACGAAATTGGGGTTTTACCCCCCCCCCCCCTATGACACTCAATCAAACAACATGCCTCACCATCAAGTAGATAAAGGGCGCCTCTCTCTAAGAAGAGAAATATTAAAAAGACTTAGTCCCCTACGCGACCTAAAATTAGAAGCCCTTCTTAAAATAACTCGGTCCTTTATGCAACCTAAAATAATAAGCCTTGCACTTCAAACAACTCGGTCCCTTAGGCGTCCGAAAATAAAAAGCCCTGCTCTTCAAATAACTCGGTCCCCTACGTGACCATAAATAGGAAGCCTCGCTCTTTAAACCAAATTGGTACCCTACGTAACCTTAAAGAGGAACCCCAGTGCTTCAAACCAAATCGATCCCCTACGTGACCTTAAATAAGAAGACTTGTTCTTCAAACTAATTTGGTTCCCTACGTGACCTAAAACAGGAAGCCCTATGCTTCAAAATAAATTCGGCCCCCTACCTAACCTTAAATAGGAATCCCTTCACTTCAAAACAAATTTGGTCCCTTTTGCGACCAAAATAGGAAACCCCATGCTTCGAAACCACTCGGTCCCCTATGGGACTTTAAGTAAGAAGCCCTGCACTTCAAAACCAACTCGGTCTCCTACGCGACCTAAAATAGAAAGCCTCGTACTTTAAACAACTCAGCCACTTATGAAACCTAAAATAGGAAGATCCATACTTTAAACAAATTAGTCCCCTATACAGCCTAAATAGGAAGCTCAGCGTTTCAAATAACTCGATCTCCTATACTATCTAAAATAAGAATCCCCATACATTAAATAAATCAGTCCTCTAAGTGACCTAAAATAGGGAGCCCTGCACCCTAAACCAATTTGGTCCTCGACGCAACCTGAAATAGAGACCTCCCCATGTTTTGAGTCGCTCTACACTCGCACTTAAGCGACCTATCTTCAACTACGAAGGTTAACCAGTCATGAAGTAGTCCTACACCCCGATAGACGTCATCGAAACCCTGCGTTTCTACGTCTTCTCCCCCTAGCAATCTAAACTATTAGGGGTGGGAATATTTTTAATCTTTGCTAAAACCAAAGTTAAAAATTAAGGTACCTTATACCAACCATGTATTTATCCCTCCCCATGTTATGAGTCGCCTCACACGCACACTTAAGCTACCTCTTTTCAACTAAGAAGGTTAATCAGTTGTGAAACAATCCTACACCCTAATAGATGCCACTTAAACCCTACAGTTCTGCGTCTAGTCCCCAAGCGATCTAAAATAGATTGGATGGGAATATTTTGGATCTTTGATAAAACTAAAATAAAAAATCTAGATACCCTGCACCCCACCAAAGATTTCTCCCTCTCAGTGTGTTAAATCACTATACATTCACACTTAATCCCCTTACCTTAGTTTCTATTAACTAGGAAGGATAACCAGTCATGAGGTAACCCCAAACCCCCTGGAGCTTTATCTCTCTCTTTATTTAAACTATCATACTTTCACACTTCATTAACCTATATTCGGTAACCGCTGACCAAGAAAGTTAATCAGTTATGAGGTATCCCAAAAGATGTTCCCAACCCTGACCTAGCATTGAGCACCCATCGTTCCTGCATCACACCTCTAGATTCTCTCTTACCATAGACCCCCATGCAACATCAATATAGACCTTTTGGGTCTCGATCATACATTCACCCCCTTTGATGAACAACCTAAATTCTCACACCATCAAGGATCAATCAGATAATCAATTTCAACGAAGAGTGTTTGCATGCGCACACTCTTAGTCGACCGCCTTTGTGGAAGCCTCTTATGTACCTTAAACATAGCCTCGCCCAAGTCTCGGACCCTAAACCCGGCCCCACCTAAGTCTTGGAGAGAAACCACCCTATACGGACACAAAAATGACCAAAACAGATTATAAAAAACTTTTAGGGTCTAAATTGAAAATAAATATAATTATAAAAATGCCCCAAAACTATATCTAAGAGCTTTGTCCGATCGGCAAAAGGCCCAGAGCCCCTTTAACCAACCGTTAAAAGCCATGTCAAAATGAGTTAACTCATTCGCCCACGTAGTAGCCTTATCAAAATACAACTTCTCTCATCCTTCTACTGAATGACACCAGGACTCTCTTTATTCCTTATAAATATAGGACCCCACCTCCCATTTTAAGCACTTCAAAAATCATCGAGAGCACTCTGAAAATCATCAAGAGCCCGAAAACTTGGTTTTCTAACTTTATTCTCCCCTGATCATCTGAGATACTCGAGCACATTTTGAAAGTCTGAGGTATCTCATACTCTAAAAAAGTTTCTTTCCCTAAAAATGAAAGATCGTATTTTCGTGAAGTCACTTTTGAGTCCCAAAAAGAGTCAAACCTTTGTAGAAAATCTGAAAAATCAAACAATTCTAATCGAATCTCTCTCCAACTAGAAATAGTAAAAAAACATAAGATTCAAGACTTCTGGATGAAGCTTTACCAGACTCAAAAATGCCAAAAAAGGGGACACTTCCCCGCCAAGAAATTTGGGTTTTTCAGCGAGGGTAAAGAACATATGCCCAAATCTCGGGTCAATGTCACCTATATATTGCAATAAATTGTACATATCGTTGCTTTTCATTTATCCTAGCCCTGGTTTAGGAAGCGGGGTATGCAATTTGTAACGTTTATATTTTAAAGGATAGTTTTTAGCCCAACACCTCTATTAATTGACTTGACATGCTCATATAGTAAAACAATGTTAATCAAATGACACAACAAAAATTACAAAACGTGAAAACATACTTTTCAAAAATCATTCTGAGGAAAGTGTTCGTGAGCTAAGTCTGTCCAAAACATTTCATCGAGCCAAAGTCTAAAATTCGAATACTCATCAAATATTGACCTCTGATTAGATATTATTTTAACATATAAATATATCAATCAAAAACAACATAAATTCTATATTAAGGACTAGGATTCATAAATGTTGTAATGATGTATATTGTATACCCGGTATCCTATCGCCTACACCTGTAAATATACCTCGTTACTTATAAATACGTTGGATTTTATCCCAAGTCTCCTTGGGTACGTAGGCTCTATACCAAACTAAACTCGTGAAGCCCAAGCTTCATAACGCTTATCTCGACGTATTATTTCATAGGTATGCATACGTCCCCAATCCAAACTCCCAGACTTCTACCTCTACCCCCATAGATAAGGATTTATAAAACATTAAATCATTAGCCTTACACCACTAAGATAATCTGAAAGACCATACCTTCTGACTAGTGATCACCCGATGATCATAACATGATAAGAATATATCATTGATCTTCAAGTCCACTCCCATTATCACCCTTTATAAAACATCCCTCCCCCTACAAGACAAGTCCTACACTTTAACACACATCACGTTGGATCATGTGAAAACCGAACTACATATGGTTTGATTTAATGAACACACGAATATATAGGCATAATGCTGAGTCCTTCTCGTGAGCTCGAACCTCGACAATATGTCTATCGGTATGTTGTCTCTATCGAGATGCACCCATCTCTTAACTCCAATACCTTACATATACATAACTAAAATGAGAGGTGGAATAATATTTAATATATGCAATTGCTCAAATGCATACTTATCAATTATCCAATGGAGTTGCACATATCTCCTCTCCCTCATATCATCTTTGAACAATTTAATATGAGATAACAAACTATCTCAAGGTACGACCTCCCAAACATATCCCTACATACAAATGCTCAAATTCATACAAATGTGCAAACACATATATACTAATTATATTAGAGATTCACTCGTATCTCACATTTATACCTCTCCTTAATTAGGAAAAAGATATCAAACTATCTCCAAATCGAGTTTTCTAGCACACCTACATCCATAATAACGGCAATCCATTATAGGAAAATAAGAACGGAGTCATGCACAAGAAATCTTATGTATTCGTAGCAGTTGAAGTGAGTTTCTATACCTCTCACTCACTACACCAAAATACTAGTTTTGTGACTGCCTTCTTGTAACTGCTAATGGAGTGACAAACATTATCACTGCCATTAGGAGTCACAACATTATTTGTAACTGCCATTAGGGGTCATAAAATATTTGGGTAATGAAAAATTGGAGTAAATTGGATTGTCACTGCTAATGACAGTCACAAATCTTACCCATATAATTAATTTGTAACTGCTATAAGGAGTCACGAGTTTATAACCGCCATAAGGAGTCACAAATTTATCACTAGACTTAACTTATGACTCGTATGAGCAGTGATAAAATTATAACTGCTATGAGGAGTCACAAATCTTAGATTTTTTACCGCTACTAGCGGTCACAAATTTGTGACTGCTCATGGCCATTATAAATTTTGTCTTACAACTTAATTTATGACTGCTATGAGTGGTCATAAATTTATGACTGCTAATAGCGGCCACAAATGTGTAAGAGTTAATTTATGAGTGTTGTTAGGGTCAGCAAAAATTTTGACAGAGGTTTAATTTCCCTCTTCTCTCTCCTACTTCTCTTTAATCTCCCGCTCCCTCCTCCATCCCTCTTCAATCTCCCGCTCCCTTCTCATAAAATTTTGCCTTGCACTAACACTGGAATATTAGGGTTTGGTAGAGAGAAAATAGTGGGAAGCGCCATAGTGGAGAAGACATAGCAAGATCTTCGCAAAGAGATCGAGGAGCTTCATCGCCAACGATGGGAGGTCCTCTCTCTCTACTTCCTCTAGTGCCTGACTTGTAATCGTAAGTGCACATTCTCATGCATTTGTTCTTTATAAATTACATTGCTTTTGGCATTTGAATTGACTCTAGACTATTAGGGTTTTCGTATACCATTTTGTTGTTATATATATATTGTTTAAATTGTACTTGCTAGTTGCAGTAACTGTGATTTTAACATCTGTGTAGTTCCCATATATTCTAAACTACTTTATTAATCAATTTTAATCAAATTTTCTGCTATGATGATAGTATTTGTAACCTTACGGGTCTTCGTCGTGGAGGTTTATCAGGTTCTGCCCCTCACAATTTCACCGCCAATGGTGGCTTTGTTAGACCTGTAATTTCTCTCACCTCTCTCTCTCTCTCTCTCTCTATATATATATATATATATATATATATATATATATATATATATATATATATTGTTATTGATTGATTGGTTATAGGAAGAAAACCCCAATCACTTTTTGCTAAATCGTAATTCTATAACTAATTTTGATTTGGGGGGTGAAGGTTGAGGTTGTTGCAGTAGTTGCGGTTGTGATCCCTCCAAAAATTGCACATCATTTTCTCAAAACCCTGCTAGTTGTGTGAAATAGTATATAAAGTAATCCCATTCCCAGAACTCATCAAAACTCATATGTTAAAATTCAATTAACTTCGTTTGTATTAAGTTGATATGTGAAACAAACCCAATTACTTTGTCATAATAATAGATTTATGAATCCATAGCTAGTTAATACAATTTCCAGGTTTGGCTCATCTCATGGCAGGTAACTGTTAGTAATGACACCTTCGACATGCTCTGATACGCATGTTTGGGGAAAAATTGATCGAGTCCATGCTGTCGAGGCTATGCTCTGATTCGCAAACGTTGGTCTCTCCACCTTCGACATGGACGATCACTGTAATTCCCACTTTTAATTCCAATTATGTCTTCTATTTCTATAATTTCCATCGCTAATTATGATGCGAATGTTAAATACATTTTGTATCCTACTAACGCAACACTGAAAGAGGCTCTATTCAAAGTGTTTTCTCTATGTGGCCTCGTATTTGCTTCAATATGTTGATGCTGGTTTCACCACTTTTGATATCTCTCATTTATCTCCAAGGCTCTATTCATCGTCTCTCTTTTAACTGGTTAAAAGAGAATTTTCCAATTATGGGCTCATAAGTATGTTTGGGAAACCATTTAATCTTATATTATTGTTGTAACTACATTGAGAATATTACAGTATTATGGTTAACTAACCATTAATAGGCTACAATTCTTAGATTTGATTTATCCCCAGTACAAAACCATCCTCTAGGCATAGCTGCACTCACATTCTTGTTATGTTTTAGAAGGTAAAATTATTCTAAGGATTTGTTTCAAGAGCCATCCATTAATATATAATATTCTTCTGAGGTTAGTAGTAGTAGTAGAGCAATGATGGTGAATCCAATTTACAAACTGGATCGCAGACACCTAATCAGCAGATTTTGAGGAAACAAAGACGATGCTTGTCCCCTGAGTTGCATAGACGCTTCGTGAGTGCCCTACAATAACTTGGAGGTTCACAAGGTTAGAAAATGGAATGAGATTAAGTGATAAGGTTCAAATGAAAAATGAGTTTTGGGTGAAGTTTGTGGTTTATTTGATTGACTTGAACATTGTGGATAAGGAGTCTGCATTATATAGTAGGAGTGAAATTTTGTTTTTCTTTACCTCTTTAGTTTAGAATTATCTTTAGAATCTTAGATATCGAAACTGGAATTGATTAATCACTGCTTGCTAACTGATTAAGCACTGAATTGAATTGAGAATTTGCATTGAGTACTGATAACTGCTTGCTTGATAACTAATATATTGAATTGATCACTTCTTACTTGATAACTGATATATTGAATTGATTGATACCTGATACCTAATATATAACTAATAACTTGAATTTATCAACTAATACCTTAATAACTGATACCCGATACCTGATAGACATGAGACAGTGGACTTTCTTGATAATTGATATATTAAATTGATTAAGCACTGATAACTAACATATGATTGGGATAGTAGACTTGATAACTTGATAACGGATATATTATTCGCATGTTGGGAACGACGCTTGTGTAAGAGCCAACATTGTGGATCTCTTCATTTCTAATCTAGTCTTTCTTTCTATTTTCTTTTGTGTTTTATATTATATCTTTATTCAAGGGAAAATCTAATGCTCTTTGTTGTACAGGGCCACTTCACTACCGTCATTTGCTTTGGAGGCTTTTGTTCAATGTGAAGGGGAGATTAGGTTAACGCGGCTTTGTCAACCTTTTTTGTATTCTCACTCTTCATCAAATGTTCTTAAAGTTGAGGTATTTACTAAAACTATATATATAGAAATTGCTAGTAGTGTTACTTGAAGTTGCTCCCTCAAACCTCCTTAGAAATGACAAAGTAAATAAAAATAATTAAGCGTAAATGTAAAAGAATACAACTTAGCAAGGAAAAAAGATGATAAATAAATGAATACATATGGTCTAACTACCAAGATAAATTTATTTGACAATGCTGCAATCGAATGAGATCGTTGATGGAATAGTGTATACAATAATATACTTGTGCAATTTTTTCTGATCAGATCACCCCTGTACAAAAAAAAAATAGATCGATTCAGGAGAATGTTCCTTAGGAATAAGAGGGAGGAAATGATGAGCCTAATTAGGGCTACAAACAAAGAGAGAGAATTTTAAGAACCGAGGACGAATCTCCCTTAGAGGATGATGGAAAATCAGAAGATGAAAAGTTAAGTTATAGGGGACAATTTTAATTTCTTTATGTTTGGCCAAATAATATCAAACTAGTATGCCTATAGCTTAAGTCTGCAGAAATTTTAGGATGACACGCTATCCTATCCAACGTATTACATTATTGATTGTTCACTATCACTTGGATGACTTCGTGTTATGTGAGCCAAATTTTCACTCTGTAAAGATTGAAAAAGAGTGGGTATGTCACTTCTAGCAGATAATTTGGTGATTAATAGGAGACCAATTATGTGGTCACTAATATCATGTTTACATTCATGTACATGCCCCCATACTGATATATGTTGTAATGTTTAGTTCCTTAACTCTTCGTTCATATCTTCATATATATGGCCTCCATTACGTTCATTGTGAGGCTGATTAATTGAATAATGCTGAACTGATGGAGAAGTTGGCCATATTCTCTTTGATAATGATTTCAGTAATATTTTGTGTTAGACTTGTCAAAGAAAAACACTAATGTGTTATTTTGATCATCTTTCATCTTATTAATTTCAGTCAATGGCTAGTAAGCGGACAAAGTAAATTGAGGATGATAGCAGCAACAACAATGGAAATGATACTGATGGAATAAGGTATTTTCCAGATCCCATAGTCACATTTTCTCTTTCCTTCCAACGAATATGCGTTATCTCAAAAAGATGGCAAAACTTTTGGCGCTCACTTACTTCTTTAGAATTTGATGACACTCATTTCTCTTTTCAGATCCTTCTTTTGATGATGTTATTGATTGCATTCTCCGTTTACGCGATAAAACTGACATTAAGAAACTACGCATCTCATGTGGAAAACTTGACATTAACGATGACGTATCATTGATTAAATCCTTTATAGTATCTTCCATGAAACGTTATTTGCAAGTTCTTGACCTTGAAGTTTCATCCTATCCATTTGAGTTGACATGTCATGTACTCACATTTTACCAATATACAGTTAGTTGTTCAATTGAATGAAACAAACTTCTTGGTTTTCTCATTTTTAACACAAACACCTTCAAAATAGGCATTGTGACAACAGTGGCACCTAGATGCCAGTATTTTGGATAACATCATCAAGAGGCACAATATGCATAAGACATTTCCAAAAGAACAAAAAATGTTTAGAGGAATAGAAGAATTCCACACTGCTTTGAAGAGGAAAGAAGCAGGTTTAGAGTGCCTAATGAAATTCCATGTTGAATTTGAAGTAGACTTTTTTGAAGAGGAAAGAAGCAGGTTCAGCCTCAGTACTGGACATGAACCCGAAATGAGACAACACGACACACCTAGATTCACCTCTACTTTATCATAAATGTACTCAGAATATTGGGAATGTGTGTGGTTATTGTTGGACATATATGTCCTTTCTATTGCTTGCATTAAAAATGTGAGTGGTTGTCAATAGTGCATTACCTGATCTTGGATATTCTAATCCGTATTAAAATTTAACATCACTTCACAATCATGTTTAACTTTTCATTGGTTATTAAATTATTTAAGTCAGTGTGTTGCACAGCATGTAGAATATTAGTTTAACAACTCTTTAGTGATTCTTCTACAGAATGACTAAGGTGTTATGAAATGAGGATGGGATGATCAAGTTCTTAGTGAAACCCCACTCAAGTTTAGGAGTGCGGTTGAGGTTGTCCAGAAACCGAGGGAGGAACGCAATGTAAATGCATAAGGTTGTCCATAAACAAGTATGGGATGCCAGTATATATATTGGTTGTAATCCAGATTGAATATTCTTCTTCTTTTGACTCATATAGAACTTTTATATTGATAATAATTAGTTGTGTTTTCTGAATTTTTGTTGTGGTATTGGTTTTTAGGTGATTCCGGGAGAGTATGGCTTTATTGCGCAGCTGAACGAGGGTCATCACCTCAAGAAGAGGCCAACTGAATTTTGCGTGGATATGGTTCTGCAGCCTTTTGATGGGGGAAAATTTAACTTAACAAAAGTTGGACAGGAAGAGGTGCTTTTTCAATTTGAAGCGAGTGAGGATGATGAAGTCCAGTTCTACCCTAAAGCACCCATTGACGTTGAGAATTCGCCAAGTGTTGTTTCCATTAATGTATGTCACTTAGATGTTTATTTTCTAGGGGATTATGTATTGTGTAAGAGTTTGTACTAACCTCATTTTTGTTGTGTATGAAATTAGCAGGTTAGTCCAATTGAATATGGGCACGTTCTTCTCATTCCTCGTGTTAGAGTGCTTGCCATAAAGTATTAACCATGAAAGCTTCTTTCTTGCAATTGAAAGCTTCTCATCCCTACCCGTTCCTCAGCCCCGGCTGTAAAAAGCAAGCTTTGTAATAAATACAACACTGCCGAAGGCTGCAAATTCGATGACAAATGCAATTTTCCACTGTCAAGTGGAAATGAGGAAACCTATTTCTCCTTACCATGAGGACCAATGTGCTGTGGGATCCATGCCAAACCGTTTTGGTGCCCCAATGCATCTACCCGCTCCAGGACCAGCCCAAGGGATTAGGTCTTGGTGCTGAAATTATTGTTACCTTTGTTCTTGTCCAAATTGTCTTCTCTGCTACTGATGCCAAGAGAAGTGCTAGAGATTCTCATGGCCATGTATGTACGTGTTAATTAATATTCACCTTTTGTAAATTGATATATCTACTTTTGTTATATATTTAATTTATTAACTTAATGTGTTTAGCTAATTAACTTTTCTAAGAATACTTGGCCTCAATTTCAACATCTGGTCTGATGAAAGCATAAATTATTTGCATGGGCAATATAAAATGCTATGTATTTAATAAAAGGATTTGCACAAAAACGATATTAATCATATCTTTTTATGATAGAAAAATAATAGTTACTGATAAATGATATATTTTATTATTTGCAGGTATACACATGGCATACCTGACATACGTAGTATTCAAAGGCCTCACTCTAGGTGTTTACACTTCCTGACAAGCAACAAAAGAAGAAGTCAATAGATATCGAGACACCACATATAAAAAATTGAGTCAATTGAACTTGCTCAGCAGACGTATGTACTCCGAGTACACAAGGGAGGATGTCACTGCATCAATACGCCCCACATTTGATATCATTGAAATGTTGTGTCGTCATTTTTTTAGTTTATTTTTTATTCTATGTTCTTTTTGTACTTAGCGCCCAAGAAGGGTTTGTTTGATGTTAAGTCTAAACAAGTTTTATGTGTACCAGATATTCGGAACGTCGAAAATATAAATGAAATATTGTCGAATTTTTTTAGACTTGTTACATGTTCATGATATTTAATCTACTTCTTTATTTTAGCTTATTTTTTATTCTACTCTCATAATTTTGTGAAAATATAAAGATATTTGTAACAATTTTTATTACATTTAACAAATTCAACCTTCATAACTGCTAATAGCAGTCACAAGTTCGTAACTATTGATAGCAGTTACAAATTCGTAACTGCTGACAACAGTCACAAACTCGTAACGGCTGACAACAGTTATAAGTATTAGATTTGTAACTGCTGACAGCAGTTACAAAAGTTAGATTCGTAACTGCTGATAGTAGTTACAAATAACAGTTACAAATTGGGGTCACCAGTCATAACCCCAAAGGGGTTATATAAATTTGTGACTGCTGTTAGGAGTTACAAATTTTCTTTTGTCACCCCCTAAATTATGACGGTAAATAGCAGTTATAAAGGTCATTTGTGAGTGCTAACAACACTCACAAATCTCCCATTTTGGTTTAGTGACTAATACCACTTTCCTACCTAAGCACCTATCTACTTTTAAGGGATTATCAACCTAAGGTCCCTAAATCAGTTCTAAAAATAACTAAAAAATAATTGACTAATGTAAAGTGAAATAATAAACATAAAATTAAATATACATATAGAACAAGTGGAGTGCCTAATACTTTCCCCACTCGTAACCCAATTCCCAAACCTTCACTACAAGAATCTTTGGACCAATAGCAGACATTAAAACATACCTTCGGATTATCCCAAAAGGTCTAGCCCAAATCTTTTATTTGTTTTTGTATAAAATAAATAGGAACTCTAAACAAACCAACCGAACCCCTTATTGTTGGCAACTCTGAACAAACCTATCGAACCCCTTATTGCAAAAAACATACTTAGGACCAGTCCTAAGAACCAGCAGTGTGAGACTCAACTTGGACATGGTCTCAAACATCTTCCATGGAAAAGTCATTGAGTCCCTCCTCAAATCGATAACCCGACCTTGGGGGAAGGCAACGGACTAGGAGACAAGCACTTGCGTGCCCGTCGTCGCACTAAAAATTATCTTCCCCGGCACTCGATTCCCACAATAACATACGGTGGTAATAGCAGTGGATGACACATTTATGGAAGAATAATCCATTAAAGTGAAGAAATTTGAGGAAGAAAAGGTAAATTATCTAGATAGGAAAATAAAAGCACGAGAAAGTTTTTCTAAAAGCAACAAAAGTGGCAAGGTAAACTTTTTAAAAATGGTTTGGATTATTTATACTTTAGGAATACAAAAGGGCATCATCAGTTTAATAAAGGGTCTAATTATTATTGAAACACAAGTGCCTCTCCCCAGCACAACACGTGGATTTTTGAAATACTGAGAAATGTGTCTTATATGTCCAAACGTGCCAGAGCATTAAATGAAACACAAAAATTAATGGTGATAAAAATCCTTTCAAAATCCCAAGGTGACATTTCATGCATATATCTATCTTTTTAAATGAACAAGAAACATCTGAATAAGGGGGCGAATGAAGAAGGGGTACACGAGCAACCCATCAGCTTCTTGAGGGTTATGCGAGCAATGCCCAAGAAGTAAGGAGGTTGAACGAGTAACCCCTAAACCATAAAGGCAAGCATGGGAATTACCTCAAACATAGGCAAATGAATAAGCAACCAAACACAAGGATAGAGAGAGTAAAACACGAGAAGTTCCTTTAATGTACAAAAGAAAGTAGGTGATCCTTGGATGAGCAAGTAGGGCTCTAGTAAAGGGCCAGTAAAGAACCCTTGAGAATTTTGATTTTTTAGCTGAGAAGTAAGTCTTGTTAATCAAGTTAAGGCTCAACCACTTTAATATATTGAGAAAGAGAGAATATTAGTGCGAGAGTCCCAAAAGGTTACTCTCACACACACACACACTCATTACACAACTACATCGTACACACAAACCTCCAGCAACCACCTGAGTTGCTTATAGATCATTTCTAATGTTACAAATGACGAGTGACTCTCAAGGTCACTCGTAAGTTTTCAAACTTGTCCAACAAGCCATTTTTATAAAAGAAAAAATTATACTTGTTAGCATCATGGCCAACAAGATCATCCTTTATCCAGTATTACACTAGATGTCACACCATAAAAGACATCATGGTAGGCAGTGGCAAATAGTAATAAGAACAAAATATTTTTTAGATATTTATCATAAGCGAATATTCTTGGGCATGCAAGTGCCATGTATGTCCTAAAAGTTTTTCTATAAAAATAGCACTAGGTGAACATTTATTGATAATGACAAAACCAGATTGTTATGTTGCACAAACTACCACATAAATATATTTTACCCCTTCTCTCTCTTAGGTATTGAATTGATTACTTCTCCTCTCTGAGAAAATCATTCCTCTCAGGAGTGTTCATTCATTTATTTATTATTGGGAAGTTGATTCAATCATTATGTTCTCATTCTTGTAATAAGGATCTCATTATTGTAAAGGGAAAGTTTATTTTGTCTCTATTCTTGATCTTGAAATATTGTTATCTTATAAAAATTATTCCATTGGATTGGGTCACTCCTCACCCATTCAAGAGACACATTGACCCCAGTAGCACTAGCCTTCCTACATAAGTTTGAAGGCAAGCTAGATAGGAAGAAGAGGAAGAAGAAGCTCCTATTGTTTGAACAACCAGGTCAAGGTCTTTATCTAACAATTCAACCAGTACTTCTTTAAGCACTACTGGGCTTGGTGTGAAAAAATCTAAATAGAACTAGGTTTTACTTTGCTTGAGCCTGCACTATTTAGTGTTTTAACTAATTTTGATAACTACGCAAAAATAATTTTAGATTCAAGAACTACTTCATTGGTACATCAAAAATATTCTCAAGAGACACCTACCATATAACAATAAGAGTGAGGTGCTAAAATGACCAATAAACTAGTTCACATACATCATAAACACATCGCATAATTTTTCCATATTATTTTTTCATTCCTCCTTATTTTATATAATGTAACACCCGCCCCCGCATTTTTTACCGTACCCAAATGAGTTAGTGAATTTATATGACCCAGTTGGTCTTTAGACTTTGTAAGATGAATTATGGGTCAAATTTGGATTATATAGTGGCCTTGGTGCAATTAATTGCATTACAATAGCCTTATAATTAATTTGGGGAAAATGTTGGGTTTGTTCAATCGAAATGCTGACTCATTCGAACAAGATTCAAATCTAGTTAGAACGACTGCTTCAAACGACCATCGAAAGAAAATAATATGTTCACATTTCCACCCTCATTAGAAGCTCGTTTGAACCTCGTTCGAATGAGATTGTTATGTCGTTCGAACGAGGTCCATTCTCATTCGTACGAGATTGCAAAAATTAAAATTTTTAGATTCGGAAAATGCTGTCAAAATCTAAGCCCTAGGATTATTTGAGCTGTGAAGCTCTCAATGGAGAAGAACAAATGGGGATGTGGTTGTTTGTGGACAAAAGGTAAATTATTTCAGGGGATTCAACATATAAATAAGAGAGAGGAGGGTGTTAGGAGCCATTCCAAACTGTTACATCAGATTTTCACTTTTTCTAACTCTTGGGTCTTCTCCACCACCAAATCACCCTCGACCACCATAGCACCACCACCCCTCCACCCTAAACCACCATACTTTAACCCCCTTCCACGATATTTGAGCCCATAAAACCCATATACACCACATGTTAGGCATGATATCATTTTATAGAGATGTTATTGGGGATTTGGGGAGAAGAAATGAGGAATATTAATGTATTTTGATAGGGGTTTTCTTAGAAATTTTAAGAAGCAAACTAGTGGATCTAGGCAACCTCCTTGAGGCCACCTTAGGCGGTAGGAGGTTTCTACCACCTTCTTCTTCATTCAACCTTGTTTAAGACATCTTTGAGGTGGAAAACTCTACTCTTTAAGTTTAAGAACTCTATTTCATCAATATTTGGTCTTGTATAAAGAGTTTTAAGATTAGAATGCATGTATGATGTGGATGATTATTTTATCATGATTTATGTAAAATGGTTTCAAAGTTTTGAGAAAATGATTTGTTTCAAAAAGACTTGTCATTAAACTTTTTACGAAATAAAGTGTTTTAAATGGATACTTATCTTGTTAAGATATATTTATGCACAAAATCCTAGAGTTTTCTTATAAAAAATGGGATTTTCATGAAGTTAGACATTTATTAAAGTTTTAAGAACAAAAATTTCCTTTAGTCTTGAAAAATATGTTTTTGAACATTTTATGAAATTTCTAGAATAAACTACGTGTTAAACTCATTTCATTAGATTTTTAGACTTAAAATCCCTCTTTCAATGTATATAAACTTGTAGTAATTTGGCAATGAGCATATGAACAAGTTGAAATAAAGAAAATAGAAATTTCAGCCTTTTCAAGTGTGTTAATAAGTGTCAAAAATATGATAAGTGTATGTTTTAGGACTATATATGATGATAAAGGAAAATGGTATTTTTCTTATAAAGTAGTCCTCAAAATGCCAAATGACTTCTTTGTTAAAAAAAGTGATGAGATAAACAGATATTTAACTTGAAACATGTGTTAACTCCAAAGTGTACAATAAGTGTTAATGAGTAAAATATTCAAGAAGTTGGTAGGTGTAACTTATTAATGTTTGTGGGAAATAACACTTATGACAATGGAGGAAAAGGAACGTTTCGAAAAAAATGAGTAAAAAGGTAGTTTTAGGTAAAGAGGAACATTTTTATGAAATAAAAATATTGAAAAAGGTGTTACACAAAATGGTCCCAAAAGAAAGTGATTTGTGGGATGAAATAAACTTAAATGTGTAAAGGACAAGAAATGGTGATTTTCAAGTGTAATAACACAAAGATGGGGCATAATTCCTGGGATTTTGGCTTCGGACAGTAAAAGTGGAATAATGTAGACATTTGCAAAATATTAAAACAGATTGAAAAAAGACTTTGATATGACTAGAAAAAATTAAGAAAGGCCTGAAGCCAGAGGTGAAAGACCCAAAATCACTGGCCAGAGCATATGGTGGCATCACCAGTGATGTGGAGCCTGTTAAAGTATATGGTATTGGTGCATTACGAGCAAAAGATAAGGAAAAAATTAGAACATGATAAAGGAATTATTTGTGCTAAGAAAATGAGAAAATACAATGTGAAATCAAATTAATAAAGTTTCCTTTTATGAAAGGGTAATTTGGACGAGAAATATAACAATGGCTAAATCCAAGTAAAGTGTGAGTTAATGATACAAGTGAAGTGTTTAATAAGCTATCAAGCTACCTAAAATGGTTTTAACCCATAATTAACACCTGTGTGTGTTGTGAACGGTTTTTAAATGGAAAACAAGTATTTTTTTACAAGGAGTGTGGTGTGTGTGTGTGTGTGTGTGTGTGTGTGTGTGTGTACTGAAATGTGGTTTTAAGGAAATACTAAAGTGGATTTGGTGGGGGTAAAATGGAAATTTCAGTAAGTGAACTATTTTTTCTAAACAAATGATATTTTGTTTAAGTATTTGACTGGGTGCGTTAAATTGGGAAAATGATGTTATGTTAAGTAAGCAAGAAGGGTCCTTTCGTAAGATTAATGTGATTTAATCAAATCAAATCGAGTAATGTTTTTGGAATAAAAATGGATTAATGCATTAGTATATATGTGTGTGTGTGTGTATACGGTATTTGCATGTGCACGTAGGTGGTATGTTATAGAGTCTTTTTTCAGCTGTTCGATTCTATGTTGTATTGTAGTACTTCCCACTGGACATTCGACTCATCTCCTTTCCTTTGTTACAATAGGTTGTACGTGATTTCTTACTTTGACAGCGTTATAAAGGTAAGTATGTTTTTTTTATTTTACATTTTTAGCTCTGTATGCTTAGATTCGTGGAACACTTCGCACAGGTGCCACATGTAGCTAGATATGAATTGGAATTGCATGTTAAACAAGTAAAATGTTGATTAAATAAAACTGGACTAGGAACATTATTTAGGTTGTCTCATTGCACTTCACACCTAACGTTCGAGTCGAATCGCACTAACCCACGGGCAAACTATAAATTTGAGTTCGGGCATTACAATTGGTATCAGAGCACTAGGTTCAAAGTTCTTGTGGTGACAATTATATTCAACACAAATAAGTGAGAGAAGCGCAATCACCAAGGAAAATAAAGAAGATAAAATACCAATCACACAACACAATATTTACGTGGTTCATCAAGAATGCATATGTCCATGGTGGTGCAGTCAGTATTATTTCTATATACTCTGGGGAGCGTTTACAGAGAATACAGTACGTGTCCTTTGCCCCAGGTCTAAGGTTTATTATATATATGTCTATCCTCGGGGAGTGGGGGTGTTGGACTCCCCCACGTCCCTCACATTCTCCTGGAATATCTCTATACGAGACTCTCAGAAGAGACTAAGTCATAACTCTTTTTAGTTCAGGTGAGGGGTCCGAATTTTGGGCCGTTTTCATTAGGCTACTCGTCCGGTCCCATAATGGTAAATTTGGGTACCCACAATTGCCCCTAAAGTTGTTGGGCCACAATTTGGGATCAATAAATTTAAATGATTTGCCATAATGGTACTTTTGTGAATCATGTAACTCTTCCCAAAGTCGAGTGATGATTTAGGTGGCAGTTGCTTCGTGTCCTGTACGCGATGATTGGGAGCATTTAAAAGCTATTTGGAGCAGCGTTTTATAGTTTTCGTTTCAAATTTCTTTGCATTCACTCATCTTTTGTGAGTTTTAGCTGTTGTGTTTCCTTCTCCAGGCCTTCATTTTCTTAACTTTCAATCTTCCTCGTCATCTGGGCTTGTGATCTTTCACCTCGTAAGTCCTCTATGCTCTTTCTTTGTGCTTTCTTTGTTGAGTTTTCTCTAAATTTGCAACTTTAGGGTTTACAAATGTCAAAGATAGGTAATAGATCAGTGCCTGAGTTTAGGAAGTTCTATAATATCCCAGAATGGGTAGAGATTGAGTGCGCCTCTCTCCCTAAGAATGTTAGAGAGATAGAGGGTGCTCATTGGATTCATGTCTTGTTGCTTTCTCAAGGGGGGCTTACTTTTGCTCTAAATAATTTGTTCCATCATTTCTTTGGTTATTTCAACATTGTCCCTGCACAGTGTTCACCCAACATATGGAAGATAATTAATGGTGTCCATAGAATAAATCAACTTTATGGCACTAAATTAGGGCTCGCCGAAGTTTTCTTTTGTTATTACTTTTCTCGAACTAGCTCTGGTCTTCTTTACCTCAAGGCCAGGAGTCCTAACAGGGTATTAGTAGTAAATTTACCTCATTACCACAAGGACTACTGACAAGATGCCTTTCTTTCTAGGAATTGGCAATTCTCCCCCCAGACTGAGGGGTAGAGGTCTGATAGATTCACTGTTCCCTTTTATGGGGAAGAGTACATAGGTAGTCTTTGCTCTTCCCTTTCAATTTCTTTATTGATGTGCAATTTTTCTGACACTTTCGTACTTTCTTTTCAGTGAGGACAAAGAACTTTGAGCCTGCCCTCAGTGAGGTTCAAACTTCTGAGATGATTAAAGCTTGGAATATCAGGGAACCCTTGGCTGGCGATGAACATCCCCAGTCTGCTGCTTTCCTACTCGAGTACAAGAACGTTGGGCCTAGTTTTATTACAAGGCCCGTGGATAACATTCCTAAATTTGATACTTCTGAAGAAGTTATTGCCGATCCCATTCAGCTGGACGAGGAAGAGAGCAATTCTGAGAGTGATATCAGAGGAGGTGGTGAAGGTGGTTCTGGGGAGGAGAACTCCAGTAGTGACAGTGCTTCTAGCTTAGAAGAGGTTTCTGAAGCCCAAAAATCTTCAAGTACATCTAGCATCTCTAGCGAGGAAATGGTTCCCCCAAGAAAAAACTTGATCCGGGATGATGATGATGATGATGATGATGTGATTCTCGCTCAATGGTCAAAGAAGCAGAAGTCTAACAGTGGGGCTATTGCCACTGGTTCTCGGTCTGCTGCTCAGGAATAATAGAAGAAGAGAAAGGAAGAAGAGCAGGTGAGAGAGAGAGAGAGAAAGAGAGAAAGAGAGAAAGAGAGAGAGAGAAAGAGGGAATAGGAGAAAAAAAAGACTAAGGAGAAGAAGAAGGTTGAAGAGAGGAAAAGGGTAGAGAAGGAGAAGGAAAGGGAGGAGGAGAGGAGAAAAATGGAAGTGAGGACGAAGGTTGGGCAGGCCTTAGTGCCTATGTCCACATTGCCAGGGGGCCTCGGTTGTCACTTCTCCTCAACTGGCCCCTGCGCTGCTCGAGAGAGAAATCCTTCCTGTTGATCGCCAAAGGGCGATGGGGACTGACCAGTTTGCCCTGCAAGCGAGTCAGAGCCTAGCCTTGGTAAGTCTATTTCTCTTTTTGTAATGCTCATCAAATTCTGTCTGTTTCCTTCTTCTAATATCTTCTTCTACTTGCAGTTTGTGACTGATTTTACTATGCTCTATCGATCCTGCGACGAGCTGATCAATAAGAATGGTGAGCTGGATAAGCAGAATACTGCTTTGAAAGTGAAGGGTAACAAGCTCTAAGCCAGCTTGAAGGCCGTTGATGCTGCTTGGACATCTTCTGATCTCGAACTTGATAAAGCCAATTGAGAGGGGGAGGCAGCGGTTAAAGAACTGAATTAACTGCGGTAGGCCTACGACTTGGTCTGCTCGAGTAAGCTGGCGATCGTGGAGGAGAAAAAGGTGCTGAAAGAGAAGCTGAAGGAGAAGGAGTCTGAGGCAGCCACCATTAAGGAAGACTCATTCAACTCCGTGTGGGCTATCGCATATGAAGATGTTGAGGTTTAAATAATCTACATCAGTCGTCTAAACTTCAAGAAAGGCTGGAACAAAGCCCTCTTAGCTGCCGAGGTGGATGTTGCCTCTCCCTTATTCTATGAGCATGATCCAGGCCCAAAGCCAATTATGGATGAAGCCCGTGCCTCAGTCGTCGAAGGTGTTGACCCTGCCTCCCAGTCAGTTCCTGCTGATGCCCTTCCTGTTCGGGCAATAGAAGTGGTCCCTGCTAAGGGGGTGCTCCTACTGCTACTGACAAGGGGAAGCATCCATCTTATTCTGAGCAAATCGAGGTCACCAGCTAATTTATCCTTAGGGTTCCTTTTATATTTTTGTTTGTAATATTCTTTTTTGTTTCTCGATGTACTCTGATCCTTTTATGTATTAATGAAATGAGAAGGTTTCTTCCCTCAGTGTACTAATTTATTTTATCCTTTACTTCTCTTTTATGGCTTGTAGTTGATTGATGTAGATGACTATATACCAGCCACTTCTCAATTGGGAATGATGCTTGGTCCTGATGTGAGTCCCAAAGTTCGTCATACCTTCGTGAGAATTTACAAATCGCTGTGATTGAGGAACAAGCGTTTCATAGAGAAGACTGAGCTCGTTGTTAAACTAAAAGACATGCTCTAGGAGATGGAAGAGGTTGGAGCTTCTATTCAAGAGGAGGTGAATACTCTGAGAGAAAGACTCCTCGATGCTACCGAGATTATCCAAGTTGGAGAAATTATGCAACAGTAAAATGAGTCTTTGAGGAGGGAAGTGTTGCTCCTCAGGGAGCACGCGTCGAGCACTGCACCTCGCATTTTAAGGGATTCCTCCTCATCGTGAGCTGGCACAGGATCGAGTGATGTTCCTTCGATAATACGAGGCTCTACCCCATCGACCATTCCGCGAGCTGGTACAAATGCAAGAAGCCCAGCGAGGGAAATGGATGAGCTTCATGAAGATGTTCGATGGGCTTACGTTATTATTGTTGGGCTTCAAAGGGATGTCACACGGCTAAGGCATCTTTTAAGAGAGGACCTCGGCAAGTATGGTCTGATGGTTACGACCAAGGTTGGGTGGATGCTTCAATGAGTCTGACAGAGTTTGAAGAGCTCGCCTTTATTGGGGGATGGTTGAGTTCCCTAAAGGATCTACAAGTTCCTAGGAACTCAATACTCTGGTACCGTCATGAGATGTCCCATTCCACTTTAAGGCCTAATCCCTTCAGGAGGGATGATCAGTGGATCCCCATCGATGCCATCCCTCGGTAGCTATTGGAGTCAGATGCGAACGAGGTTAAGGAAGGACTAGCTCCTCATCTAGACGATGATTGAAGAGAACAAGTTACTGATTATCTTATACAGAGGCCTCGGCCTCATTAAGATTTTTCCAGTTGTAACTCTGTACACATATGTAATGAAGCAATGTAGCATTGATGCTTTAGGCGGTTTCGCTGATTATACATGGGTTGTTTATTTCTGTTGTGACGAAGTAATATAAAATTTATGTTTTGGGCGAACTTGCCTACTAAACAAGTGTTTTATATTTCTTGCATCATTTATTCTTTGCTTAATAATCTTGGGCCTCTCTTAGCCGACTAAATTGGTAAGTTTTCATTATCGAGTAAGTGTCCCTCCAGTCTAGTATACTTATGGGATACTATTCTGCCTTACTTTATCTTTTAGGTCATGTCGTCACACTCCCTTAGGCCTAAGTGTGTCAATTGGCGAGGACACACCTGGTGTTGGATGTTCTATCCGATCGGGGGTTTGCTGACCAAACATTATTTGGCGACCAATTTGACTTGGTCGAATTGCCTAAGGATCTCCTGTAGGGCTTCATATATTGCCAGGGGCAATGCTAAGAGGTTGTTCGTGTTTCATAATGAAAACTTGAGGGGGTGTCTTCCCTGCTATAGCGTACTGAGTAGTGTGCCTGTCACTTGAAAAGGGTGTACAAATTATAAAGTTAATATATTAGTTAACTAACACCTCTTAGAATGCAACTGCCAAACAACTTTTATTAATCATAAGTAAATGAGCTGCCAAAATCTGGTAAAAAAGCGAAAGAAAAAACTAAAAATAGAATTTCTTAAGATTTACTGCATTCCATGCTCGTAGTGTCTCTCTTCCCTCCAGCATTTCTAAGTGTTAGGCTCTTTGAGGTCATCTCTTGTTATCTTGAATGATCCTTCCCAGTTTGGCCCTAACTTGCCATCTGATGATTTTACTGTGCTGCCAAGGACTTTTCTTAGGACATAGTCACCAACTTGGAATGCCCTTAGATTGACCTTCTTTTTATAGTGTTTTGCGAGTTATTGCTGATAGCTCGCTAATTTCACTAAGGCAAGTTCTCTGCATTCATCGGCTAGGTCGAGTTCAGCGAGTAATGCTGCATCATTCTGGCCCTGGTCGAAAAGGGTGGACCTCATAGTTGGTAGGCATGCTTCTAATGGGATGATCGCTTCCATTCCATATGTTAGTGAGAATGGGGTTTCCCCTATTGCCCAACGTGGGGTAGTGCAGTGAGCCCACAGAATATGTGGCAGTTCGTTTACTCATGCGCCTTTAGCTCGCTCTAATCGTTTCTTTAACCCATCAATCACTATTTTATTGGAAGCCTCGGCTTGACCGTTGCTCTGAGGATATGCCACCGAGCTAAAATAGTGATTTATCCCGTGCTCATTGCAGAGGCATTGGAAAGGGCCACTTTCGAACTGTGTTCCATTATCAGTGATGATGGTTCTGGGGATTCTAAAACGGGTAATTATGTTTTTCCATATGAATCTCATCATATATGCATCTCGAATATTTGCCAGTGGCTCTGCCTTGATCCATTTTGTGAAGTAATTCATTGAGACCAATAGATACTTGTGGTTCCCGACGGCGATAGGAAGTGGTCCTACGATGTCCATTCCCCATTGGGCGAAGGGCTAGGGGATGGTGAGTGATCTTAGGTCACTGGCAGGTTGGTGAACCATAGGAGTGTGTAGTTGACATTTCTTGCACTTACGGGCGTACACTGCTGAATCTTTTTGCATATACGGCCACCAGTAGCCTTCCTTTATAGCTCAAAAAGCTAGTGATCTTCCTCCAATATGACTCCCACAGATTGCTTCGTGGAGCTCGTGTAGAATCTTTTCGACATCCCTCAGGTGAACACATTGTAGGTAAGGGCCGAAGAACGATCTCTTATACAGCTTTCCCTTAGGAAATAAGTGAAAGCGAGAAGCTTTGAATCTTATCTGATGAGTGGTCTTCCTATCGCTTAGAAGTGCACCATCCCTCAAATAGTTCCTTAAAGGGTCCATCCAACTGGGTGCTAACTCAATCTAGAGCATATGTTCCCCGCCTGGCAGCTCATCGCTCCGGCTGATCCTCGGGTGAGCGAGGAAGTCGATGGGGATCGTTCTTTTCAAGTTGGAATTGATAATCGAACTCAGGACTACCAGGGCGTCAGCATGGCTGTTCTGTCCTCGGGGAAATTATTGGACACTGACTTCTTCGAAGTTAGCCATTAGCCTCTTGGCCAAGGTGAGATAGGCTGCCATTCTTTTATCTCTTGCGTTATAGTCCCCGCTTATCTGGTTGGAGACCAATTGTGAGTCGCCGAACACCTGTAACTGCTTCGCTCCCAAAGTGTGTGCTTTTTGGAGTCCGGCTATCAAAGCTTCATATTCCGCCTCATTGTTGGAGGCTTCAAATCCAAGCCCGATTCCCTGTTCGAGGGTTGTACCTTCTGGAGTAATAATCACAATGCCCACTCCTGCACCCTTTGAATTGGAGGCTCCATCAACAAATGATTTCCAAATTCCCTCTATTGTACGGTTTTCTCCTTGCTTCACGGGTTGAAGTTGATCTAGAAGATGATCGCCTGTGAATTCAGCTATGAAATCAGCAAGGACTTATCCCTTTATTGCATTCCTTGGTTGAAATTGGATGTCAAATCGTCCGAGCTCGACTGACCATTTAGTTAGTCTTCCAGACAGATCCGCTTTCCTCGGGATTGTTTTAAGGGGGTGCGATGTAAGAACAATGACGGTGTGAGCTTCAAAATAGTGCTTCAACTTCCTTAAAGCTACTACAAGTGCAAAGGCGAGCTTCTCTAGTGGTAGGTACCGCTATTAAGCCTCTAATAGAGTCTTGCTCGCGTAATAAATGGGGTGTTGAATTCCTGCTTTCTCGTATACCAGCGCAGAACTCACGGCGTGGTTGGAAACAGCGAGGTATAAGTACAAGGAATCTCTTTCTTGAGGTATGACGAGCAGGGGTGGTGAGCTAAGGTAGTCCTTGAGCTCGTTCAATACGTGTGAGCAATCTTGATTCCATTCTTCTGTCTTGTTTCCCTTCAAGACCTAGAAGAATGGTTTTCATTTCTCGAAGGATTTTGAGATGAAACGGTTCAAGGCAGCGAGCATATCGGTGAGCTTTTATACATCTCGTATTGTGTGAGGGGCTGTACTTTGTTGATTGTGTCGATCTGGTCCGGGTTAGCCTCGATGCCTCTCTTACTGACCAAGTATCCAAGAAATTTTCCTGACTGGACACCGAAACACTACACCAAAATTGACGATTGGTCACGACCAAAATCCATGACCAAAACTGTGGGTCGCGGACTTGGGCCGTGACCATTTTCGTGGGTAGCGGCCCAAGTCCATGACCAAAAAATGGTCACGGACGAGAGGGCTCACGGAAGATGGTCGCGGACTAAGGCCGTGACCCATGTCGTGACGGGTCGCGGCCCTCATCCGTGACCCACAACCGTGACAAATTGGTCGCGGCCAAAGTCCGCGACCCACGACCGTGACAAAAAAATAAAATAAAAATGGTCGCGGTCCTCATCCGTGACCCACAACCGTGACAAAAAAAAATAAAAAAAATTATCGCGGCCCAAGTCCGTGACCCACAACCGTGACGAAAAAAAGGAAAAAAATGGTCGTGGACTTTGACCGTGACCTATTTTTATGCATGAAGAAAAAAATAAAAATGGTCATGGACAAAGTCCATGACCATATTTAACTATAATTTTAAAAAAAATGTATTTTTTTGGTCCAATCCTAAAATTGGGGGTCCAATCACAAACTGCGAATCGAGAAGGTTGTTAATAAACAAATATATATACAAACTTATAAATATTACACGTCTTAATAATTCACAGACCAAAAAAAATTGGGCAGAGTTTCCTCTATTTTCTTGACATTCCAAAACCTATAAATGTAAAACCTACTTATTATAAAGCCCGCACGGCCATAAAATTCAACAATCAAATTGTAAAAGCCCGCACGACCCGTAAAACTAAACAATAAAAACCGCACGGCTATAACACAAAAAATAAGATCCTGAATGTCCATAACATATAAACAATCTTCATGTTGTAGGCCTCCTTCGTTTGTTCCGCGTGCAAAAATCCTACAAATGATAGGATACATAAAAAAAATATCAGTAACCAAGTAGTTTTAAAAAAAATTTAATTAAGATGAAAAATTGCATATATGAGTTAAAATTATCAGTACCCAAGTAGAAATATGAAAATTACCGTCGTATTCTCAAACCGGGAGTCCTGCGACTGCGTGGTCAGTTCCTACGAGTTACATTGGTCACGTGGGAGGTGTTGGTTCCACCCACGGGGCCGTTCGGGGGCTATTTCGAATTTTCACCCTCTAACGTCATGTTTTCAATCCTAAGTCTAGAAATATGCAAATTACCATCCTACTCTCAAACCGGGAGACTCGCGGTTGTGGGGTCAGTTCCTACGAGTTACATTGGTCCCGTGGGAGGTGTTGGTGCCACCCACGGGGACGTTCGGAGGCTGTTTCGAGTTTTCACCCTCTAACGCCATGTTTTTAAGCCTAAGTCAAGAAATATACAAATTATCGTCATATTCTCAAACCGGGAGTCTCGCGGCTGCTGGGTCAGTTCCTACGAGTTACATTGGTCCCATGGAACGTGTTGATGCCACCCACGGGGCCGTTCGGGGACTGTTTCGAGTTTTCACCCTCTAACGCCATGTTTTTAAGCCTAAGTCTAGAAATATGGAAATTACAGTCGTATTCTTAAATCGAAAGACCCGCGGCTGCGAGTTCAGTTCCTACGAGTTACATTAGTCCCGTGGGAGGTGTTGGAGCCACCCACGGGGACGTTCTGAGGTTGTTTCGAGTTTTCACCCTCTAACGCCATGTTTTGCTTAAGTCTAAAAATATGTAAATTATAGTCGTATTCTCAAAACGGGAGACCCGCAACTGCGGGGTCAGTTCTTACGAGTTATATTGGTCCCGTGGGAGGTGTTGGTGTCACCCACCGGGACGTTCGGGGGTTGTTTCGAGTTTTCACCCTCTAATGCCATGTTTTTATGCCTAAGTCTAGAAATATGCAAATTTTCTTCGTATTCTCAAACCGGGAGTGCTGCGGCTACGCGGTCAGTTCCTACGAGTTACATTGGTCCCGTGGGAGGTGTTGGTGCCACCCACGGGACCGTTCGAGGGCTGTTTCGAGTTTTCTCCCTCTAACGCCATGTTTTTAAGCCTAAGTATAAAAATATACAAATTACCATCATATTCTCAAACCGGGAGTACCAAGGTTGCGTGGTCAGTTCCTGCGAGTTACATTAGTGCCGTGGGAGGTGTTGGTGCCACCCACGGGGCCGTTCGGGGGCTGTTTCGAGTTTTCACCCTCTAACGCCATGTTTTTAAGCCTAAGTCTAGAAATATACAAATTACCGTCGTATTATCAAACCGGGAGTCCCGCGGCTGCGTGATCAGTTCCTACGAGTTACATTGGTCACGTAGGAGGTGTTGGTGCCACCCACGGGGCCATTCGGGGGTGTTTCGAGTTTTCACCCTCTAACGTCATGTTTTCAAGCCTAGGTCTAGATATATACAAATTACCATCGTACTCTCAAATTGGGAGACCCGCGGCTGTGGGGTCAGTTCGTACGAGTTACATTGGTCCCGTGGGAGGTGTTGGTGCCACCCATGGGGCCGTTCGGGGGCTGTTTCGAGTTTTCACCCTCTAACGCCATGTTTTGCTTAAGTCTAGATATATGCAAATTACAGTCTTATTCTTAAACCGGGAGACCCGCAACTGCGAGGTCATTTCTTAAGAGTTATATTGATCTCGTGGGAGGTGTTGGTGTCACCCACGGGGACGTTCGGGGGCTGTTTCGAGTTTTCAGCCTCTAACGCAATGTTTTTTTGCCTAAGACTAGAAATATGCAAATTATCATCATATTCTCAATCCGGGAGTGCCGCGGTTGCGCAGTTAGTTCCTACGAGTTACATTGGTCCCGTGGGAGGTGTTGGTGCCACCCACGGGGCCGTTTGGGGGCTATTTTTTATTTTCACCCTCTAACACCATGTTTTTATTGCTAAGTCTAGAAATATGCAAATCACCATCGTATTCTCAAACCGGGAGTACCAAGGTTACGTGATTAGTTTCTACGAGTTACATTAGTGTCGTGGGAGGTGTTGGTGCCACCCACGGGGCCGTTCGGGAGCTGTTTCGAGTTTTATTCCTCTAACGCCATGTTTTTAATCCTAAGTCTAGAAATATGCAAATTATCGTCGTATTCTCAAATCGGGAGTCCCGCGACTGTGGGGTCAGTTCCTACGAGTTACATTGGTTACGTGGGAGGTGTTGGTGCCACCCACGGGGCCGTTCAGGGGTTATTTCGAGTTGTCACCCTCTAACGTCATGTTTTCAAGCCTAAGTCTAGAAATATGCAAATTATCGTCGTACTCTCAAACCGGGAGACCCGCGAATGTGGGGTCAGTTCCTACGAGTTACATTGGTCCCGTGGGAGGTTTTGGTGCCACCCACTGGGACGTTCGGGGGACGTTTCGAGTTTTCACCCTCTAACGCCATGTTTTTAAGCCTAAGTCAATAAATATGCAAATTATCATCATATTCTCAAACCGGGAGTCCCGCGGCTGCGTGGTCATTTCCTATGAGTTACATTGGTCACGTGGGAGGTGTTGGTTCCACCCACGGGGTCGTTCGGGGGTTGTTTTGAGTTTTCATCCTCTAACGTCATGTTTTCAAGCCTAAGTCTAGATATATGAAAATTACTATCGTATTCTTAAACCGGGAGACCCGCGGCTGCGTGGTCAGTTCCTACGAGTTGCATTGGTCCTGTGAAAGGTGTTGGAGCCACCCACGGGGCCTTTTGGGACTGTTTCGAGTTTTCACCCTCTAGCGCCATGTTTTGCTTAAGCCTAGAAATATGCAAATTACAGTCATATTCTCAAACCGAGAGACCCGCGACTGTGGGGTCAGTTCTTACGAGTTATATTGGTCCCGTGGGAGGTGTTGGTGCCACCCACGGGGACGTTCGGTGGCTGTTTCGAGTTTTCACCCTCTAACGCCATGTTTTTATGCCTAAGTCTAGAAATATGTAAATTGTCATCGTATTCTCAAACCGGGAGTTACGCGGCTGTGCGATCAGTTCTTACGAGTTAAATTGGTCCCGTGGGAGGTGTTGGTGCCACCCACGGGGCCGTTCGGGGGCTATTTTCGGTTTTCACCCTCATACACCATGTTTTTATTCCTAAGTCTAAAAATATTCAAATTACTGTCGTATTCTCAAACCAGGAGTACCAAGATTGCGTGGTCAGTTCCTACGAGTTACACTGGTGCCGTGGGAGGTGTTGGTGCCACCCACGGGGCCGTTCGGAGGCTGTTTTGAGTTTTCACCCTCTAACGCCATGTTTTTAAGCCTAAGTCTAGAAATATGCAAATTACCGTCGTATTCTCAAATCGGGAGACCCGCGACTGCGGGATCATTTCCTACGAGTTACATTGGTCACGTGGGAGGTGTTGGTGCCACCCACGGGGATGTTCGGGGGGCTGTTTCGAGTTTTCACCCTCTAACGCCATGTTTTTAAGCCTAAGTCAAGAAATATGCAAATTATCGTCATATTCTCAAACCGGGAGTCCCGCGGCTACTGGGTCAGTTCCTACGAGTTACATTACTTTTTTGAGTGGAATTTAATCCACAATACTCTAAATAATGAGCCTAGAAGGGTTTGGATTGCCCGGGATCCTAGTGTTTTCGAAGTAGAAGAGATGAGTAGTATGAGGCAAGAGATAACAACTAAAATCAAATTTAGAAATTATAATAAATCTTTCATTTTTACTAGAGTTTATGGGGAAAATAATGGTGATTATAGAAAACCTTTGTGGAGATACTTAGAAGCTTTTGAAAGTTTTTAGAGCTAAGGTTCCTAATCCTAGTACCATCAAGGATTTTAATCCTAGTACCATCAAGGATTTTAGAGATATATCTTGTTGTAATACTACATATGAAATTATCTCTAAGGTGATTATTTCAAGGCTTGGTGGCATCATTCCTGATTTGGTGAATAATAGACAATCTGCATTCGTTGAAGAGAGGAATATAATTGAATTTGTCCCGTTGATGCAAGAATTGGTGAGAGGGTATCATAGAAATAGTACGGAGCTTAGATATGATATGAAAATTGATTTGATGAAAGCCTATGATTCTATTAATATGAGTTTTCTTGTTGATATTTTGACGGTTATTGAGTTACCTTATGCGATGATTCAGTGGATTAAGGAGTGTGTTATGATAGTAAGTTTTTCAGTAAGAATAAATGTTATGACAGTCAATATGGACCATATTTTCTAAATTAAACAAAAAGATAACAAAACTAATCTAGTATCCATTATACCACCTATACCATATCATACGAAGTATACACGGCTATTAGCGAATCGGGTATGGACACAATAATTATGGAGTTCAGCTAGAGTGAGTTTAATTGTGTGCCAAGCTATTATAAATTTATTTAAATTAAAAGTATAAACTGAGATGGACTAACCTCTTGCTATCATTCTAAGGTATCAAGTTGAAATGGATAAAAAGGTAGGCAGCGCTCTTAGTTGACCTTGACCACATATCTGTAATTTGGCTAAAGCCCGTGAATGCTAAAGTCTTCTGCAGGCTTCCATGTCTTTGGGTAGAAGCAGCCACGCTTGTTGTCATAGTATGATCTCGACCACTGCATTGAAAAAATTCAGTTGACTTTTAATACACCCGCTAATTAAGTTTTCCCATATGAGATACAAATACATGGGGAGTGAATATTTAAAGTCTTCTCGGACACTACATTAAATATTTGAAATTTTAATAGATTAAAATTGAAAAGATAAAGATGGTCATAAATTAATAGAAATAAGGTAGATTTTTGCTACACCATTAGTATTCCAAATAATGAAACCTAGAACTATATGATGAAGGATCAAAATAAATATGAAGATTTTTGCTACACCATTGGTCCAACTGTTTCAATTCCAGCAGCAGTTAAGTCTGCTGGTCTTGAACTCAGTGACATTGATGTTTTTGAGATCTTTTTTCGCTCAGGACCTATTCCTCTTGAAAATAGAGACCTCTATTTTAAGTATACATCCCTTTATGAAAAATAGAAAAAGGAAATTAGACACAGAGTCAAGTCTTATGTCTATAGAAGGATTCAAAATAATATATGCTTATTGAATTTACAATGTTGAAGTTGCCAACTTATTCCTTAAAATCACCCTCTTTCAAATGAATAAAAATCAACAATAAATGAAAATCTAGCAAGTTAGTTGAATATGTTACTTTGTATCAATTCACACTGTGTGCAAATCAATACTATTTGAAAATAGTTGAAATAAACATTTTAATTAAATTGCTGAAATAGATCAGACGTACTAATGGGATCAAAAGCATGCACAAGAGTTTGGAGAATTCACATAAAATACACCTTCGAGTGTTGGTTTTTATGATTTGAGCTCCACAATTTCATTCTGGTGAATGTGATGGCAAATTCCCAAACCGTGTGCGATTCATCTAATACCAACCTATAAATTGTGTTTCCAGATACTAAAACAACTACAACACAATTGATTTCTTAATACGCACTGAAAAGTAAATTAAGCACAGTAAGTACCTGTGTGGAGCATTTTGGGATTCATCTTATAAAACCACTATTACCTCCTTAATTCAGAGTTGATATGGTCGCCTTCAACTTTTGCAAAATTGTCCACTTCCTATAATGATAGCATATCAGAAACAAATCATATGTAAGGATATATTAGGAGGCTTCGTACATCATCCGATGCTAAAGTCGAAATCTCCATGAGATTGGAGTTTAAAACACTGACAATTAACTTATATTTCCTAATTTCAAATCGGATCAGCATAAAGCATTAAATATTCAACCATAATCTTATAAATGCGAACAACCTTAAATCGAGATAAAAGGGGAAAAACAACTCATGCCAAAAAATTGAATAACTAATCTTCTGAACAAATTAAACATTAAGAAAGAAGTAATTCACTACAAATAAGTTATACCTTTAATATGACATGCAACCAATTATGCACATGAGAAAACCATTTAGTACTAATTATACATTCAAGTATGTGCTATCAAACTCGCAGTTTAGATTCATTGTTCAATACCTTAGTGTGTTCAGCAAAATCTTTCTGCTCACATTGGTTATTTAGTTGACTTCAATCGGTAACAGTTTATGCTTCCAAGTTCCATTGGCCTTCTCTCATGTCAATCAAGTGCGTGTAAACATCAAATGCCAAAAAAACATAATAACATGATATGTGAGCAGCAAGATATGTGAGCTAAAATAGCATATTAAGAACTGAACTCTTACCTTTCCTGTAACAGCATGGGCACGAACCTATCAAGTTATAAAAGTTATCGACGCCACTTCTTGAGTACTCTCTCCATTTCCAACCTACTACAGCAGCAGCTATGTTTTCTCTCTCTTTCGTCTCCTCTGTACTTTGGTAATCTTTACCATTGACCTAAAGGTTGCTCCAGTATGATTCTATTGTCTATTTTCCCATCGAGATCTGTCCATTCTGAAAACATCCATTGATCCCATAATAAATACATGCCTGTACAATTAAAACTCGTGTTTAAGTCTCAAATAGTGTTTCAAGAAAATAAAATGTGAGAAGTAGAAAATGTAATAGAATGCTTAGAATAAGAAAGGTCATGAATGTCTCTTTCATTGGTAATACATCCCCGCTTCTTGCTGAGCAAAACCAAAAGAGGTACAAAACCCTTCGGGATGTCTCTTTCATCGAGGAGGGGTTTCAAGATAAACAGAGATGCAAGTCACGTTAAATTCAAAAAATAGTAATATAAAATAACGGCAAATAAAGAGTAGGAAAAACATTCCATTGAGAGTTGATAATTCAAAATATAACTTTAGTTAGTAATACAATCCAAAATATGTAAATACACTCATTAGATACAACAACTCAAGCGCATGAGCTATTAAATCGTAAAATAAGATCTAAATCAAATGAAGATAAAGCAGGAAAAAATAGAACTTGAAAGTTTTCACATGTGTGTGTGTGAAAAAAAATCGAACCATCAGAACTTCACAAATAGCACAATCACAAATCATTCCCAGAAATTATAATCATTCATGTATCATATATTGTCCTTGTGAAGTATATTAGTTGTTAGTCTCAAAACCAAACATTGATATTAAGTCTAATTTTTTTTAAATTCACATCGTACACTCAAACCGGGAGCCCCGTGACTACGCGATCGGTTCCTACGAGTCACATTGGTCCAGTGCGAGGGGTTCGTGACTCTTACGGGACCGTTTTAAGGTTGTTTTACGTTTTCACCCTTCTATGGCATGTTTTCATGCTTAAGTTTAATTTTTATTAAATTTCCGTCGTACACTCAAACCGGGAGCCCCGTGACTATGCGGTCGGTTCCTACGAGTCACATTGGTCCCGTGCGAGGTGTTTGTGACTCTTACGGGACCATTTTGTGTTTGTTTTATGTTTTTACCCTTCGATGGCATGTTTTTATGCTTTAAGTCTATTTTTTTCAAATTTACGTCGTACACTCCAACCGAGAGCCTCGTGACTATCCGGTCGGTTCCTACGAGTTACATTGGTCACGTGCGAGGTGTTCATGACTCTTACGGGACCGTTTGGTGTTTGTTTTACATTTTCATCCTTCGATGGCATGTTTTTATGCTTAAGTTTAACTTTTTTGCAAATGTACGTCGTACACCAAACCGGGATCCCCGTGACTACACGGTCTGTTCCTACGACTTACATTGGTCCCGTGCGAGGTGTTCGTGACTCTTACGGGACCGTTTTGTGGCTATTTTACGTTTTCATCATTTGATGGCATGTTTTTATGCTTACGTCTATTTTTTGCAAATTTACGTCGTATAATCAAACCGGGAGTGCTGTGACTATACGGTCAGTTCCTACGACTTACATTGGTACCGTGCGAGATGTTCGTGACTCTTACGGGACTATTTTGTGGTTGTTTTACATTTTCACCCTTCCATGGCATCTTTTTTTATTCTCAAGTCTAACTTTTTACAAATTTACGTCGTACACTCAAATCGGGATCCCCGTGACTACCCGGTCGGTTTCTACGAGTCACATTGGTCCCGTACGAGGTGTTCGTAACTCTTACCGGACCGTTTTGTGGTTGTTTTACGTTTTCACCCTTCGATGGCATTTTTTTATGCTCAAGTATAATTTTTTGGAAATTTGTGTCGTATACTCAAACCGGGAGCCCGTGACTACACGATCGGTTCCTACGAGTCACATTGGTCCCGTGCAACAAGTGAATAAGATGAGCAGTCACAAATTGCAAACCCAAGAATAACTTTCGAACCATGACTAATTTTTATTCCCATTTTCACATCTCTCTTATTCATCTCGGACTAATCAAGAATATCTTTAAGCTAATAAACAAATGGTTACCAATTAGTTTAATGTGGACCATTGCAGAGAAATTGACACGCCTTAAACCTAGAAAGTGCCAATCCATTGGATAATGCCTTCTTTTTCTAGTGTTCACCCTAACTATTCTTTGTTCAAAAGTTATGTAGTGCCCCCCTAGAAGTGACAAGAAACAAATGCGCTAACAATGCCCAAGCTATAGGGGCACAAAAGAATTAAAATTATGGGGTTTAGACATAAATGGGATCCATACCCAAAATAATTTAAAAAAATTGAATTGATGCATATTTAACCTTAAAATAAAGTTAATCATAGGTCTATCCATTACCTAGATATTTGGTTACACCCAACGCCAATCAGAACCTTCTCTATGCCAGCAGCGATGCAATTTCAGATTATGTTTGATAGTAGTTCGACCCCAACATCAATGTATCCTATGACAGTGAAAAAATAATGAATTTTATGCAAATAGTTATGTTCAATTAAAAAAATGGTAGAACCAAAAAACAAATTCAAAACCAAAGGAAGAAAACCAGAGCTTGTTCTATGTGTGTGGTGTGATTTTCTTGAGTCACTCACTGCCCCAACTTGACTCGTGGTAAACTTGTTTGAACTGAAATTCGTTAATCCTCATTGATATTTTATTTCACGTATATAAGGATTACTACAGAGAAAAAAATAAGATGTACTTATATTGAGAAGATTACAATTGATTTTGATTACATTTCAAAATCCAATACCTATTCAATTTCAACAATAATATAAAATGGCATAACAGGTATATCATAATATAACCAACACTAATCTAATTAAACCAGGTATATATCTATTCATTTTTTTTTCACAAGGATAAATCTAAAACCAAATTGAAAATACCAAGGCCAAGAACAAAATTAACACTTACAGAATTCTTAAGGGACTATTTGTTGCTTCTAACCCCCAACCCGGTCTCCACCCGTCTCCACCGCATACTATTTAGGGTTTACTAAACCCTAATATTTTTTGACATAAATCTACACATACACACACACACAATCTATACATATTTTTTTGACATAGATCTATACATACACACACACACATACAATCTATACATACACACACATACAATATAGGGTTTATTGACAAAAAAATAATTTATTTGTTCATAGTTGCACACATAAACATACATATACACATAAATATATGCATACACACACATATAAACATAAATCTATGCATACACACATACACATATACAAACGTAAATCTACACATACATACACCGAAATTAGGGCTTTTGATATAAATCACGAAATCCAAATGAAATCAAAAGGAATCAATACATACCATGGCTTATTGGCATAAACATCAAAACATGCACATTAATCGCAAGATATGTGATATACTTTTTCATAGGCAAATCAAGAGCACACCTAACAAATTTAATAACATGTACATTTATCGACACTAGTATCAATTCAATAAATTCAACATAGTATCCAACAACCAAGCCAACAATATCTCACTATAGTGCAAAAAATCACGACATGTATATAACCCCCAATATAATATGATGGCACGCATATAACCCCCAATAAAATCACGACAAGGTGGATGTAAATTTTTTTACTCATTAAAAATCCATTTAATTATATTTTGTCAAAAAAAATACACACACACATACAATTTAGGGTTTATTGGCATAATCTATAGGTACACACACATACAATTTAGGGTTTATTGACATAATCTATACATACACACAAATACAATTTAGGGTTTACTAAACCTTAATATTTTTTTAACATAAATCTATACATACACACACATACAATCTATACATACACACACATACAATATAGGGTTTATTGACAAAAAATAATTTATTTGTTCATAGTTACACACATAAACATACATATACATATAAATATATGCATACACACACATATAAACATAAATCAATACATACAAACATAAATCTACACATACACACATAAAACTTAGGGCTTTGAATAGAAATCATGAAATCCAAATGAAATGAAAACAAATCTATACATACCAGGGGTTAATCACAATGAAATCCAATTGAAATCGCTTAGCCCTTAGAAATGACACCAAATCGCATGAAATCCCTCAGCCCTAATACACAGCCCTTACAAATTGCAAATGACTAACCAGCGTTTTTTTTATTAAGTCATGAATCTGGTCACGGCCTAGAGCCGTGACCCACAAAGCGCGCGACCAATAAATGAAACTCAGGGTATTTCTGGCTCGCACCTGGTCATGGCTTAGAGCCGTGACCCCCCATTGACGACCCTTTTCCACCCTACTAACTGCATGAGGATTGGTCACGGCCAATAGCCATGACCCACACCATGAACCTAGTCACGGCCTAGAGCTGTGACCCACCATGCACAACCCTCTTCACATCAACCCTACTTCCTAAATGATCTTTGGTCACGGCCCATCGCCAAGACCCACACCCAGAAATGGTCACGGCCCTAAGCCGTGACCATCAATGTGTGTACTCTCTTCTTCGTCATGCCATGGGTCACGGACTTGGGCCTTGACCCACCCGCGACCAAGCTTGGAGGGAATTTTAGCGCGAGTTTAGCGCCAAGATGGTCACGACCTGGTCACAGCCCAAGTCCGTGACCACTGTGGTCACGGACTTGGACCATGACCACTTCTCGAGCATCAATAATTTAGTGTGGTAATAAATATGGTCACGCCAAATATTGAGTGGGTCACGGCCCAAGTCCGCGACGAGCTGGTCGCGGACTTGGGCCGTGACCCACTGAGCGTGACCATTCGCAAGATTTGGTGTAGTGAAAGAACACTTACTCGCGTATAGCTTCATTCGGTATTTCCTGAGGATCTCGAAGGTTCTCGATAGGTCTGAGAGGTGGTCGTCTTTACTTCTGCCTTGACGAGCATATCGTCGATGTAGACCTCCATGGTATTTCCCATTTGGTCTTTGAACATCTTTGTGACCAGCCGCTAGTAGGTTGCCCCTGCATTTTTTAGCCCGAAGGGAATGACTTTGTAATAGTATAATCTGACAGTGGTGATCAATGATGTCTTGTCCTGGTCCGGTGTATACATAGGGATCTGATGATACCCCGAATATGCATCCCGAAAACTCATTCTTTCATGAGCTGCTGTGACATCCACCAATTGGTCAATTTTTGGGAGGGGGAAGCTGTCCTTAGGGCAAGCCCTGTTAAGGTCAGTGAAGTCGATGCAGACTCTCCATTTCCCGTTATTCTTTGGAACTACTACTGGGTTGGATAAGAATTTAGGGAATTGGATCTCCCGTATGGATCCTGCATCCAATAATTTTTCTACTTCTTTCTTTACGACTTTTGCCTTCTCGGGCGCAATTCACCGTGCCTTTTGGGTGATAGGTTTAAAAGTGGGGTTGACATGCAACCGATGACAAACCACACTTGGATCAATTCCAGGAAGCTCGTATGGTTCCCATGCAAAAACGTCTACGTTGCTTCTCAATAAAATCGTCAATTCCTTTTTTCTTGATCTATGAGAGAAGCTCCAATAAAAAATACCCTGTCCTTTTCACTACCACCAGCTGTAACTTCCACCAGGTTTTCCATGACCCGCTCAGAGGGGAGGATCCTGGTCTCCTCCACTCTGGGTCTTTCATACCTTAACTGCTATTTTGAGGTATCAGACCTTCATGTTCCTCGACCTGCTCATTGGGCTTCTCGGCCTTCTTCTATGGTATGGGGCGGATAGCTGCTATGAAGCACCTTCTTGCCATGGCTTGATTGCCATGGATCTCCATTACTCCTCGCTCGGTCATATACTTAAGTTTCTGATGGTAGGTCGAGGGGACTGCCTTCATCGCATGTAGCCATCCTCTCCCGAGGATGGCTTGGTACAGCGAGTCAATGTCGACTACTAGAAACTCAATCATCTTGGAGATACTTCCTGCCCTTACCGGTAGCACAATCTTTCCCAGTGGGATAATTACTTTTCCAGTGAAGCTAACTAGAGGGACAGTGGCCTCCTTCAGGTCGACGATGCTCAACTTTAATTTCTTAAACAGACCGAGATACATTACCTCGGATGAACTTCCTTAATCGACGAGCAACTTATCGACATCATAATTAGCAATCCTGAGCATAATGATCAAGGCGTCATGGTGTGGTGTTCTTACTCCCACCAGATCTTCATCTGTGAACACGATATGCTTGTTATAGTCGACGTTATCTGCTCATCAACGTTTTCCTAATTGGGTCTTTGTTGGATTGATCTAGAAAGCTTGCATCACTATTGTAAGCTTTTTTACCTCCATCCGAGCTGAATTTCCCTAAATATGCTTCACATCAGATGCCCCGTGAATTATTACGAATTCATGGCCAGCATCATCCTCGAGTACATTGTCAGGTCTTGCTTCTCCATTGACAGCGACTTTCTCTGCTTTTTTCTCCATAAACTCGTTCAGATGCCCAGACTGGGCCAGTTATTCGAGGTGGGACTTGAGAGCTTTGTAATGCTCAGTCTTATGTCCTCCTTCTTTATGAAAAGCGCATCTCAGCGCGTTATATATCTTTGAGGGATCTCCTCCTATCTTTCTGGGCCACTTAATAAATGGTTCGTCTTTGATCTTTGCGAGAATCTTATAAATCAGTTCTCTGAAGACAGTATTGACTGCCTGAAATGCTTTTGACATATCGTTCTTACCTCCATTCTTGGAGCCATTTTTTCCCCCATTCTTTCCTCCTTTCTTCTGGTTCTCATCTTTGTCATTGCCTTTAGCAGTGAGCTTGGTTCGACCATTCTCCCCTGTGCTGAGGTGGGTCAAATCCCCCACCTTGATGTATTTCTCGATGCGAGCCATCAGGTCATCGATGGTCGTGGCCTCGCCTAATTTTGAAAGAGGCCACTGCCACCTACTCCGAGTAGTCATCGACTTCGTTAAATAACTCCCAGTACCTCTTCGCGTAGTCTCGAAGGATTTCTTGAGGTGTCTTTTTCATTATTAGCAAACCATTCATCCTTTTAGGATGGGAGCTACTAGTTATGAAGCGGGCCGTAAAGAGCTTGTCCAGGGACTCAAAGCTTATAATAAACCTCTGAGGGAGCCTTTAGAACCATTTATGCACCACGTCATTTAGTCTCAAGGGAAAAATCTGGCACATCAGTGCATCTCGGTGGTTCCAGAGGGTCATGGCTTGCCTGGTCTGCCTAACGTGATCAATGGGATCAGTTTTTCCATCATAAATCTTGAATCTTGGAATAGCGAACTTCTTGGGAGCTTCCTCTTCTTCTATTTCCCTCGAGAAAGGGGATTTCATCTAGGTTTTGAGAGCTCGTCTGCAAGCTCCCCGGTCGATCTTGCGCCGCGATGTGCTGGGTGTTGGTCCATCTCCCTTCAGACCAAATTTCATACGTTCTCATTGCTGCGAGATGGGCTCCTGTAATAACGAGCCGATCGGTGCTTCTCGAGTGAGTCGCGGCCTAACTCGTGCCTTTCACTCTTTTGGGATCCACGCCTAGGGCTCCTTCCTCGGCTGTGAGACTTGCTCGCCTAAGGGCTAGGAGTGCGGTACGGATGTCGTCTAGTGCTGTGATGGTGCTCTCTCTCCATTATTTTTAATTTCCTTTTGAGGCAAGCATTCTCAGTCTCCTGCTTGCGAGAGGACTCCATTTTCTCGTGGAGCCTTGTCTCATAGGCATCGATCAGCCTGGAGATTTGCATGGACCTCATTGGTCCTTGGCTTTCCTCTGAGGCTGGCCTCTCTGGGCGAGCCCTTGGATCTAAACGCCGAACTTCAGACCTGATCCTGTGAGGAGAAGGTTATTCTTGGATATATCTTTCTTGAGGAGCGTTACTACTGTGATCAGACATTTCGAACTTCTTTGTTGGTGTGGGATTTCTCAGGGAAGACAAACGTTCCCACATACGGCGCCAATTGTGATGACAATTATATTCAACATAAATAAGTGAGAGAAGCGCAATCACCAAGGAAAATAAAGAAGATTAAATACCAATCACATAACACAATATATACGTGGTTCATTAAGAATGCCTACGACCACGGTGGTTCAGTCAGTATTATTTCTATATACTTTGGGGAGCGTTTACAGAGAATACAATGTGTGTCCTTTGCCCCAGGTCTAGGGTTAATTATATATGTCTGTCCTCAGGGAGTGGGGGTGTTGGACTCCCCCACATCCATCACATTCTCCTGGCATATCTCTATACGAGACTCTTGAAGGAGATTAAGTCATAACTCTTTTTAGTTCAGGTGAGGGGTCTGGATTTTTGGCCGTTTTCATTAGGCTACTCGTCTGATCCCATAATGGTAAATTTGGGTACCCACAGTTCCTTTTAGTAGTGATGTTGTGAGGTCATTAGTGTATTTTTTACGTCGGTGTTGGTTTTAAGTTCATCAAGCTAGACAGGTGACGGTTTTGGTTCGTATTCTCAACGATGGATTCAAGGAGATTAGAACGATGGATAATTCATTACCAAGTAGCAGGTGGCCAAGTAACTTGCCATTAATAGTTTTAAGCACTTCTGATGTAGACGTGTTAGTAATTTGTGACTGTTTGCATAGGCCATTAGTGGTGACACCGCGTTCTCTAGTTTGAGGTGCACTTGTGCCAGCCTTTGATGATGTGAGAGGCCTATTAAGATGTTAATAAGGTAAATAGGGTCCATTGAATTTTATATGTGAGTTGTTTAAACTTAACTGTGGACTTAAGTGATTAGATTGGCATGTCTAAGCAGTATTGATTTTGTGATAAGGATGCATTAGGTTCCTTGGTTAGTTATTTGCAAGTGGATAATAATGATGATGCGATTTGGAAAACTTGATCCTCGGGGTAGTGTCATGTCGTAATTATTTAAGAAATTGGTAGGCATATAAACCCATGTTGGTCATTATTTGAGGATGTGCACTTAGGACTTAGTTGATAGTATACTATCACTGTAGATGAGTGCTTTGTAATTGCCGAATGATGGGTGTATATCATAAGCTATGATGTGAACTACCAGTCATTAGCGATAAGTGTGTTACACGTATAATGATAATGATTCGAAGCGACATAGGAGTAAATCCTAGTTATCATTCTATGATGTGGTTTTGGATAATAGGATGCGACATTTGAGTAATAGGATCAATTGTGATGTCGATTGTGTGGACTTAAAGTCATATAGGTTGTACACGACATCCAATATCCTACCAAAATCCTTAGTATTGTTAGCTTTTGGTTTAATATGTAATATATGGCGTCAGTCATTGAAAGAAAGTTTTTGGACATTGCATTAGGTCCCTAGTACAGGGTCGTAGGCTAGATCCATTCCAAGGTTTCAAACGAAAGGGAAAATAAGATTTTCATCTAAATACCCTAGCCCATTTTTAATTGCCTAAGTGATGACCGAACGTGAAGTGGTTTCGATATGAGCATCTGACTTCAACAGAACCATTGCTTAATGTTATGCGAGAAATAACCTTTTTTAGTCCTTTTCCAATAGCCATTCTAAGTGGGATTATTTAATAAGGAAATTATCTACTCAATCCAACCCTTGAGATCAATTGCATGTGGCGTCTTTGGGAATATAAGTCTACTTATTGTGCTGCCTTGAGGTATTCGACGATTATGGCTCACCATGTTTGCAGACTTATAAGATAGTATTTGGGTGATTATATAATAGTCTTGTGATGGATATTGGGAAATCAGTAGAGCTTACCTACTATGAGAGGATCATAGGTGATGAAATCTTATCAAGTTTTTGGTGACTTTTACTTTGGGGTATGACGGGTGTCCTTAGGGAACCAATCAATTTTAGTTTTATGGAGTGCGGGTGTTTTTATGATAGTGGTACTGAGATTCGTGTGATCATCTCAAGTTATTAGTCAAGTTCAAAGGAATCGAATCATGTAGTGATTGATGAAGTCATCAAATTTGGTACTAATAGGTGATGTAACCTTTTGAGGGTAATGGAGATTTTTGTCATGATTGGACATAATGCTCCTTTGTCATAAGATGACTAGTGTAGAAAGTATCATATTTGACTTTGACGAGTATTAATAAATGCGTTAGAGACTTGGATTAATGATGTTATGATTGAGGTCTTGAGAATAGCATCTCAGATGGGATATTGAGGTATGATTAGGGTATCATAATGTTCTATATATATGAGATAAAATAATTGTAGCAAGGAAAGGACTTGTTCTTGGCACATCTTACCGAACCGGTATGAATTAGGAGGTGTAGACCTGTGCAGTATTTACTATCCGTATAGTGCTAATGGCAACTGGTGTGGTCCTCACGTAGATTTAGTTTGGGTAGAATTTGGAGATAGGCGTAGTGATGACCTTGTGTCATTGGAGGTTATAATAAGGAAAGTGTTTTGCCTAGTTTCGAATTGCCTAATGAGGAAGCCTTATTCCTAAGGAGGTAAGTCTAGCATTTGACTTCCCAAAGGATAATAGTTCGTATTTAACATTATTCTCGTAATAATGAATGGTTCATGGTCTGATTCATTTTGACTAGTCACTCAAGTGAGGGTGTATGGCTAGGATAGGATTCGATAAGGACATTTAGGAGGAATTATAAACTTCAAAGTGTATGGAGTAGGTTCGCACTTCATGAACCATAATTCGTTGTATGTGGATGGAATTATCTTAGAACGTTTTTTCGTTCATTCTAATATGTTGTGTTCTTTTAGTCCTGATAGTCAAGGACTGTGTTCTTTCATTTTCGATAGTCGAGGATTGTCTTCCATTAATTGCAGTAGCCTATGATTGTATCGTGTTGTTGTTACGACATAGTTTGACTTAATGAGAGTGTAGTTGGACCTAGCATGGTCAATGCATCTCGGTAACGGGTGCGCCCTTATTTGAAGTATCTTTTTATTTTGCACAAGTTTTGTGTGCGTGTGGTTGTGTGTTATCCCTCACGGTTTACTTTTGGTATTATCTTTCCCTAGGATTAATGACCTTAGGGACTGATTGGAATGAGTGTTATTGTAAGACCAAGGATTTTAAATAATCGCAAATTAAAATAATAATTTCCTTTTTTTTAAACAAATGCGGAAGCGTTAAATACAAGAGATGGTTCAACAAAACAAGGCCGAGTTTTAATATCTTAACAACGAATTAAGACATAATAATTCAAGTCCTAGAATTTGCCTAAGTCATAATTAACAATTATACAAAGTTAGGCGAAACCAATTTTAGCAAAAGACTTGAATAAACCAATTTTACCCAATATTTAATTTAAGTCCCAAATTAAATGAGTGTGATAATTAAACCCGATTTTATCTTGAATTAAACCTAAAGCATGCGTTCTAAATGATGAGCAAGATAAAATAAACAAAGTCACACTACACCGCGATGTACGAGGAAAAACCCACTAACGGGAAAAAAACCTCGGGACGGCCCTAGCCTCAAATCCACTAAAAACGGTATTACAAAATACAAGACAAAAGACTTACTTCCTAAACTCGAACCCTCTCAAGTCGTGATGCTCCTTCTTGTACCAACCTCCAATTAACGGATAACCAACGGACCTCCACCGTGGTCTCGGAATACACCGATGGGACTTTAAACGGTCACCGTCACCCGAACATGGAGCCTTTCTCCAAACGGGTAGAATCTCAACAAAGGTCTTCTTTGTGATGGGGTGTAGAAGCAAACCCGAAACGTCTCTTGAATTCGGTAGAGAAAACCGGTGCCAAAAACTCCAAGTAAGGATATGTATATATAGAACTTGGAATAACCAACAATGGGTGTAAACTAGAGTGTGTATGAATTTTCCATTAAAATTAACACTCAAAACTTGAACATTTTCCCTAAATAAATTTGCTCTCAAACTCTCTCTAAGAGATGGATATGGATTGGAAAAGTTAGGAAAAGTTATCTTGGAAAATGTGTTTCCCGCACATAATATTGCATGAAAAATGTTGGTTGAAAACCAAGTGGAGGAGTGGGGAAAAACTGCAAAAAACTGCCAAATAACTGTTCCCGCTGGAAGTTCGTTCGAACGAACGTGATTCTCGTTCGAACGAGACTTCTAACAAGTGACCAGCCTGGGCTCGTTAGAGGTTCGTTAGATACCTCGTTAGAACGACCATTCGTTCGAACGACATATCGAACGACTGTCCAGTTAGGGTCGTTGGCAAAACTTGTTCGAACGAACCTGGTTCGAACGACAAAACTCGTTCGAACGAAATCTGGTTCGAACGAAAAAACTCGTTCGAACGACATTTCAAACGAACAGCCAGAAAGTTTATAAAATGCGATTTTGGCCCATAAACTTTTATATACTTATTTTTAAGTTTCTAATGATTCTTTCTGAAAATAAAATGCAGTTTTATTTCACCTAACACCCAATACAAATTGTTCCAAGCTCCTATATACATATAATTACATTCATACCTTGGGAGCATGGAACCTTAGTTGATGACGTAGAAACGAGGCACGCAAACCGGCATTTTGATGAAGCTTTAAATTCTTTGCCGCTACGTCTTCAACATACACTTCATAGGCTTGTGAATATTACAATAAATACTATCCTATGAATAAATGTTTTTGTCCGGAATTGAGCCAAAACTATATATGGACTCAATTGGAAATTTGTGTCCTTACAAATCTCCCCCTTTGGCTATTCTGGGACAAAAACCAAACAAAAATCCTAAAGGGCCGTCAAGCTCTACTAGACTCAAAACATAACCCGCCCAATCTTGACTCAACCCAAGGATTAAACTCTTTGCCATAGAAAGATGCCGCTTTAGAATAATTCCTGCACACTTAAGCAAGCTCATCAAATGCATAGGGAATATCAAAATATTAAATGCAATTAAATAATTACTCCCCCTAAATTATTTCTCCCTTTAAACACATGACCTACTTAGAAAGACGTCTCCCCCTAAGATAAATCTCCCTCAAACGAAGATACGATAATAATAGGATTAGATACCATTTCTCCCCCTATCATCATTCTCCCCCTTTTTGTTCGGGAATAGGCAAAGGATAAAGAACTAATAAATAGCATGTGAAATCTTAAAGTGATAAGACATGAAAGCATATGGGCAATTAAAAGCAAGGCAATGACAAACAAATATCATATATATATATATACTAGAAATATATCAATGAAGCACTTGTATATATATATAGATATAAACGCACACATGACACAAAATACAATAAGTTTGCACACTCGTATGGCAAAAATGTGTCATATGGAAATGGAAGTGTAGGGGTGTGAACAAGCAACAATTAAATATAGACCCAAACACTTAAGAAACGTTCACGGAGTTCTCATTTGATTGCAAACTTCATCACAGTTAAATATAACCTCATGTGACAATATAAAGATTGAACTCAATGAACAAACATACACAATGCATACAAGCCTAGCATGATGATGATTCTACAAACCAAATAGAGTCATGACATTAAAGACAACTAGGATAAACGGACATTGTGCAAACCGTTGATATACCATCCAATTCTCCCTCAATGAGCATATATATTCTTGTTTTTTTTTTAATGAATATATCAAACAAACATAGGCCTTGGCAATTGCTTTTTGTTTAATGCCAAATATTCTGTTTTTAAGCCTTTGGATCACGTATTTCTTTTAGATCCAATCAACGGTGGCTTACTATCGCAAAGGATTTAATTCATCCTTTCGGAGCCCTTCCCCGTGCATATATTAATTTATCATGTTTTCGCACAAATCTCACATGCAACGGATTTTGACATGCACTAGTCCTCCTAGGTCATAGAGATGTAGATGACTAGATTGATAGGAGAACACCTCAAAAAGCTCAAATATAACATGTGACATTAAGATTTCAAAAGAGCTCGTGCATGTGTGAATAGAGGCATATAGAAATAGAATCCATTTAAACAATACAAAATACAACTACTCCATACAAAACATGGTAAAGAACATTGTAAGGATTGAAAATCTAAACCAAAAGTTCTAGCCACATGGAAGCGTAAACGATAGGATTCAAACACAAATATATGCCACATAAAGTGTGTCAAACAAAAATACACACAAAACAAAATCTTTTTGAGTTTTTAACATTTTTAATCAAAAATAAAAATTTACTCAAAAGGACAAACAAAAATCATTTGTATTTTTCATTAAGCTTAAATGAAATAAATAAAACACAAATGATAAACACAAATCTTTTTATATTATGCAGTCAATTCAAACACAAAATATAATACAAAAAGATAAACAAGTCATAATTTCTAGCATGTGATGTGAAATAAGGCAATGACTAGAAAATAACTAAACAAGCATACATTTAGCATATGAATAGGGCATGAAGTACAAAAGCTAAAGTATGCAAAAACTAACACATTCATCCTTTAGATTTAGCAAGGGAGGAGGCATGTGTAAGTAAATGAGAATCAAAATCCCTATTTTGTAAGGCAACCAAGTCATATTTCCTAACCCAAATTAATGAAGAATTACTATTTTGGGGTGTAGGAACGTTAGCTATAGTGGTTACTTTACTATGGGATTTTCTAGGAATTCGTTTAAGATCTAAACAAAATTTCCTAAGATGACCTTGTCGACCACAATGTGTACAAGTGAGAACATGTCGAGAAGATTTACTTAAGGAGTGATCTTTAAAAGTATTCCTAGTTGATTCTCCTAAAACTTTGGTTTGGGCATTATGAGTAAATTCATTACAAGGATTGAAGCCTAAACCACAAGTGTCATTTTTAATTTGGATCGTTCCTAACATTTTATCAAGTTTTTCCGAACGACACTCCAAGTCAAATTTGACAATACTAGAATCTTTTAATTTATTTTCCAACTCAACAATGTTAGATTCTAGTAAAACATTTCGCTCTTCAAAAGCAAGAAGCTCCTTTTTCAAGGATTCCATTAAACCCCTAAGGCTATCTCTCTCGCCTTCTACATAGTTAAGCTTCTCTTGAAGAGTCCTCTCATGTGTCCTAAGGTCTTCTATTAAGGCACTTTCATCAATGACCTTGACACTCTCTCTTAAACTCGCTTCTAACTTCAAATTAGCTCTTTTCAATTTAATAGATTCTTTATATAATTCATGAAAAGCATTTTGAAGTTCACTCATATCAACCTCATCTTCATTTTCACTCTCTCTTTCTTCTTCACTCTCACTATCATCAAAAATAAGAGAATCATGTACAATGACCTTGGAAGTGGCATGTGCTATAATTTCATCATTCGATGAGTTCTCATTATTACTCACATGTCTAGCCATAAAAGCCACAAAATTTTTCTTAGTGGGGGAATCGGGCTTTTCTTCCTTATCACTATCACTAAGGGTTGCATCATATGAAATAGGTCGTTTACCCTCTTTCCTTAGTTTAGTGGGGCACTCAAAAGCCCTATGGCCATAACCTTCACAACCAAAACATTTATTAGACTCGTCCCTATCAATATTTTCATTACTAGGTTTAGGAATCTTATCGGATTTAGAAATCTTCTCGTTTTTATCATGTTTAGAAGATTCAAATTTCTTAAAATCATTTTTAACTTTATCTTTGTTAAATTTAAGAAATTTTCTAAATTTACGAGCAAACAAAGCCATATCTTCCGAGTCACTATCACTATCGCTCTCTACTACTTGTTTAACCTCTTTGCGGGCTTTTAAAGCAACGCCCTTTTCAATTTTCTTTTCAGTTTTAGAGGGAAACATATCTAGTTCATAGGTTTGTAAATAACCTACAAGCTCTTCTAATTTCGTAGAAGCTAAAGTTGGTAAAGAATTTAAAACGGTCACCTTTGGAATAAATCTATCGGGTAGGGACCCTAAAATTTTCTTTACTACACGGTCGTCAGGTATTTTCTCTCCCAAGTTAAAGGATGAATTAACAATATCAGAAAGTCTAGCATAAAATTTATCAAAAGTTTCTTTTTCATCCATTTTGATAGTTTCAAATTGAGTGGTGAGGTTTTGGAGTTTAGAAGCTTTAACGACACTCGTTCGTTCATGAGTTAATTGTAAAATATCCCAAGCTTCTTTAGTGGTTTCACACGTCATAATACGTCGGAATTCATCCGGTGCAACAGCGCTAAATAAGGCAATTAAACCACGGGAATTAAAATTCGCAAGCTTAAACTCATTTTCAGTCCATCTATCAACGGGTTTGGGAACTTGTTCATTTTCAATTAAATGTGTTGGTGGAGTCCAACCGTTAACAACAAACATCCAAACACGTTCATCGATAGATTTAAGTGCCGATTTCATTCGCGCTTTCCAATACGCGTAGTTAGAACCATCAAAAATAGGAAATTTTGAAAATGGGGAAAAATCCATATTTAGCCAAAAATTAAAGGATCTTTAACGAAATAATTTATCGTTTTTGGCTCTGATACCAATTTGTAAGACCAGGGATTTTAAATAATCGCAAATTAAAATAATAATTTCCTTTTTTTTAAACAAATGCGGAAGCGTTAAATACAAGAGATGGTTCAACAAAACAAGGCCGAGTTTTAATATCTTAACAACGAATTGAGACATAATAATTCAAGTCCTAGAATTTGCCTAAGTCATAATTAACAATTATACAAAGTTAGGCGAAACCAATTTTAGCAAAAGACTTGAATAAACCAATTTTACCCAATATTTAATTTAAGTCCCACATTAAATGAGTGTGATAATTAAACCCAATTTTATCTTGAATTAAACCTAAAGCATGCGTTCTAAATGATGAGCAAGATAAAATAAACAAAGTCACACTACACCGCGATGTACGAGGAAAAACCCACTAACGGGAAAAAAACCTCGGGACGGCCCTAGCCTCAAATCCACTAAAAACGGTATTACAAAATACAAGACAAAAGACTTACTTCCTAAACTCGAACCCTCTCAAGTCGTGATGCTCCTTCTTGTACCAACCTCCAATTAGCGGATAACCAACGGACCTCCACCGTGGTCTCGGAATACACCGATGGGACTTTAAACGGTCACCGTCACCCGAACATGGAGCCTTTCTCCAAACGAGTAGAATCTCAACAAAGGTCTTCTTTGTGATGGGGTGTAGAAGCAAACCCGAAACGTCTCTTGAATTCAGTAGAGAAAACCGGTGCCAAAAACTCCAAGTAAGGATATGTATATATAGAACTTGGAATAACCAACAATGGGTGTAAACTAGAGTGTGTATGAATTTTCCATTAAAATTAACACTCAAAACTTGAACATTTTCCCTAAATAAATTTGCTCTCAAACTCTCTCTAAGAGATGGATATGGATTGGAAAAGTTAGGAAAAGTTATCTTGGAAAATGTGTTTCCCGCACATAATATTGCATGAAAAATGTTGGTTGAAAACCAAGTGGAGGAGTGGGGAAAAACTGCAAAAAACTGCCAAATAACTGTTCCCGCTGGAAGTTCGTTCGAACGAACGTGATTCTCGTTCGAACGAGACTTCTAACCAGTGACCAGCCTGAGCTCGTTAGAGGTTCGTTAGATACCTCGTTAGAACGACCATTCGTTCGAACGACATATCGAACGACTGTCCAGTTAGGGTCGTTGGCAAAACTCGTTCGAACGAACCTGGTTCGAACGACAAAACTCGTTCGAACGAAATCTTGTTCGAACGAAAAAATTCGTTCGAACGAACCTGGTTCGAACGACAAAACTCGTTCGAACGAAATCTGGTTCGAACGAAAAAACTCGTTCGAACGACATTTCAAACGAACAGCCAGAAAGTTTATAAAATGCGATTTTGGCCCAGAAACTTTTATATACTTATTTTTAAGTTTCTAATGATTCTTTCTGAAAATAAAATGCAGTTTTATTTCACCTAACACCCAATACAAATTGTTCCAAGCTCCTATATACATATAATTACATTCATACATTGGGAGCATGGAACCTTAGTTGATGACGTAGAAACGAGGCACGCAAACCGGCATTTTGATGAAGCTTTAAATTCTTTGCCGCTACGTCTTCAACATACACTTCATAGGCTTGTGAATATTACAATAAATACTATCCTATGAATAAATGTTTTTGTCCGGAATTGAGCCAAAACTATATATGGACTCAATTGGAAATTTGTGTCCTTACAGTTATAACTCGAGGAAACATATCATGTAGTATAATTTTTCCACACTGAGTGGATTGGTGTAATACTCGGGTGAGTGTTTCATAATTAGATACCTATAATGATCCAAGGTTCATAGAAGGATCTTGTGGAACGTATTAGTTGGAAGAATGATTTGTGACTCAGTTGGTATGTTTCTCCTCGGAGTAAGTGACTAGAGGTGCGAGGTTAGTATCAAGTCTAAGTGAATTTGTGTGGTGAGGATAACCTAAGAATTCGAGGAAACTCAGGATATTTAGTCCTAAGAATTGAAATAATTTATGATGATGGATTGGATGTTATTTGTGTGTCATTTTACTCTTGTGTGACTGTCATTCACTAGAGAGTGTTGCCCCAATAGATGTGCCTTGGTACTTAACAAAGAAGCCTTAGGAGTTGATTGAGTGTGATCATCGGATAAGTGGAGACTCGAGGACTGTTATTTAACATTGATGGCTAGCCTAATGGTGAGCATTAGAATATGTTTCATATCGAGTTCTTTAGTGACAACCCCTTGTGAAAGGGCGTATGATGACTTCTTAGTGATTGAGGATTTCGATGACCTAGCTTTAAAGGATTCCTATGACATAGAATAAGAATCGATAACCTTCAGGAACTTGAGGAATTGATGGATTGAAAATTTCGAGGAAAAAACTCCCTAAGGAGAGAAGAATTTAACAACCGCCCCCGCTGTTTTGATCGTACCCAAATGCATTGGTGACTTTATGTGACACATTTAGGATTTAGACTTTATAAGATGAATTATGGGTCAAATTTGGGTAATGTAGTGGCCTTGGTTCAATTAAATGGATTAAAATGACCTTATATTTTATTTGGAGAAATGTGTGGGGTCGTTTGAACAAAATGCTGAGTCATTCGAATGAGATTTAAATCTCGTTAGAACGAGTGCTTCAAACGACTATTGAACGAAAATCACTTGTTCGTATTTCCACCCTTATTATAAGCTCGGTCAAACCCTATTCGAATGAGATCGTGTTTTCATTCGAACGAGGTCCATTCTTTTTCGAACAAGACTGGAAAAATTAGAATGTTCAGATTCAGATAATATTGTTAACATCTAGGCCCTTAGATCATTTGAGCTATCAAGCTCTTAATGGAGCAGAACAAATGGGGATAGGGGTTTCGGTGGACCAAAGGTTAATAGTTTTAGGGATTTGGGGTATAAATAAGAGAGAGGAGAGTTTTGGGGTCCATTACAATACTTTCCCATCATATTTTATCTCTTTCTCTAACTCTTGGAGCTTCTCTACCACCCAAACCACCATTCACCACCATAGCACCACCACCCTTCCACCATAAACCACCATACTTTAACCCTTTTCCACCATATTTAAGCCCATATACACCACATGTTAGGCATGATATTATTTTACGAAGATGTTGTTGGGGGTTTTTGAAGAAGAAACGAGGAAGATTAATTGATTTTAAAGGGGGTTTTATTGGGGGTTTCAAGGAGTAAACTAGTGGAGCTAAGAAACCTCCTTGAGGCCACCTTAGGAGGTGAGAGGTTGTCATCACCTTCTTCTTCATCCAACCATGTTTAAGACATCTTTGAGGTGGGAAACTTGGCTCTTTGAGTTTAAGAACTCTATTTCATTAGTATTTGATCTTGTATAAAGAGTTTTAAGAGTATAATGTATGTGTGTTGTAGAAGGTTATTTTTTCATAATTTATGTAAAATGATTTTATAAATGGTTTCAAAGTTTTGAGAAAATGATATGTTTCAATAAGACTTGGTATTAAACATTTTATGAAATAAAGTGTTTTAAAAATTTACTTATCTTGTTAATATATATTTATGCACAAAATCCTAGCATTTTCTAGTAAAAGATGGGATTTTCATGAAGTTACATTTATTCAAGTTTTTAAGAACAAAAATGCCTTTTAGTCTTGAAAAGCATGTTTTTGCAAGTATGATGAAATTTCTTGAATAAACCATGTGTTAAACTTATTTCATTTGATCTTGAACATAAAATCCTTCTTCCCTTAAATAAAAACTTGTAGTGATTTGGCAATGAGCATATGAACAAGTTTAGTAAAGGCTTAATAAGTTTTAACATGAAATAAAGAAAATAGAAATTTTGGCCCTTTAAAGTGTGTTTATAAGTGTAGAAATAGTGATAGGTGTATGTTTCAAGACTACATATGATGATAATGGAAAATTGTGTTTTTCTTGTAAAGTAGTCTTGAAAATGGCCAATGACTTCTTCGTTAAAGTGATGAGATAAAGATATTTCCAACTTGAAAAGTGTATTAAATCCAAAGTATACAATAAATATTAATGATTAAAACATTTAAGAAGTTGGTATGTATAACTTAATAATGTTTGTGGGAAATAACACTTGTGAAAGTGGAGAAAATGCAAGTTCAGATTTTACATAAAGAAGAACATTTTTATGAAATAAAAATGTTGGAAAGGTGTTACACAAAATGGCCCCAAAATAAAGTGATTTTCGGAATGAAATCAATACAAAAAAAAAGTAAAAACCGAGCGTCCGTGTAATACGCTAGTCGTTGTTATCGGCTTCCAACCTCAATACAAAAAAAACCTAAACTTTTAACTACACTTTTATGGAGTATAGTAGTAAGTCTGGGTATCGAATCCACAGGGAATGTTTTATAGAATTTAATTGATTTATTACTTCTAAAATAAAAGTAAAAAAAATGATGATGGTTGACAAGGGGAAATAAGTTGGAACAAATTTATAAAACTAATTCAAATGAATGAGGAAATAGGTTGTAATACAATCCCCCAATCCCTAGTAATTACCCATTAGAATACTAGAATTGTAAATTATAAATTTGAATGAATCCAGTCTTTATAGATCCTAAGCATTACATATATGAGGTTCAAGCCCGCATCATATGAAATCAAAGATAAATATAAAGCGGTGCTAAATAATTACACGCACATCATATTCTTAAATATCCCAAGTACCTAGGGCAAGAGAGATTAAAAGATCTAGGATGATTGTGAACTTCTCTTACACGATTCTTTCAAATTTAAATTTAAATTCTATTTCCTACGTAGATAAATTACATCGGGATGGGTTAATGCATCCCAACCCTTAAAAATTAGCTAAACATGATGAAAACAAAAGAAAACTCTAACAAACATTGTTAACAATTTGCAAAACAATTGAGAATTGAATGGAAAAATAAAATAGAGAATAGAAATTGATACTTGTATTTAGCAAGAGGGGAAAGAGATGAATTTGAATCTTGCAAAACCTCTTCTTCAAACTTACAACTATAGTTTATGAAAACTTCTACCAAAGAAAAATACAATCTAACTTTCTCTCTCTAATCCTACTCCTACCCTCTAGAATTTGACTCCCTCTCTCTAGAATTCAACTCCTCCTGAAAATGAGGTAGGGCTTGGTCTTTTATAGCACTCAAAAATGACATTTTTCATGCCTCTACACGTTTTTCCCTTTTAATATACTTAAATGAGACTCTTCCCATGCCTCTCCACGTTTTACAACTAATAAAAAAGAATTAAAGAAGAAATTCAAGAGTTTTGACTCTTCAGCTTCTAGAATAAATTTCAACTTTTGACTTTCTGTCTCCAACTTTAAATGGGCATAACTTCTTCACCGTAGCTCGAATTGGGGTGACGTTTTTTCCAATATTCTTGTAATTTAGAGCTCTCTAACTCTGTAGATTTCCCCACCACCGGAATATATATGTAAAATTATGAAAATGCCCTTCAACTCCCAATTTCTTGGTTTCTTTCACTGTTTTGAGTTCTCCTTCGCACTAACTTGCATGAAATACCTGTAAAACACACGAGAAATACACAAAACAAGAAATACTTGCCAAAAAAGGTTAGTAGCATAAATACGAGATAAATTCAAGCTAAATACACTGCATGGGATCATAAAAATACCGAAATTAAGGGGATAAATGTGAAGAATATGTGCATAATCAGTGTTACACAAAATGGCCCCAAAATAAAGTGATTTTCGGAATGAAATCAACGTAAATTTGTAAAGGACAAGAAATGGTGATTTTCAAGTGTAACACAAATATGAGGCATAATTCACGGGATTTTGGCTTCATCTGGTAAAAATGGAATAACGTAGACATTTACAATATGTTAAAACACATTGAAAAAGGACTCGGATGTGACCTAGAAAAATTAAGAAGGGAACGAAGCCGGGGGTGAAACACCAAAAATCCATGGCCAGAGCATATGGTGGCATCGTCGGCGGTATAGATCCCATTAAAGTACGCGGTATTCGTGCATTATGAGAAAAAGATAATGGAAAAAGTGTAACGTGATAAAGGAATTGGTTGTGCTAAGAAAATGAGAAAATACGAACACTGTGAAACGAAATTGATAATTGTTCTTATTTTGAAAGGGTAAATTGGACAAGAAATATGAAAATGACTAATTCCAAGTAAAGCGTGAGTTAATGACAGAAGTGAAGTGGTTAATGAGTAATCAAGCAACCTAAAATAGCTTTAACCCATAATTAATACAACTGTGTGCTGTGAACGGTTTTCAAAAGTAAAATAAGTATTTTCTAACACAAAGTGTGTGTGTGTGTATGTGTGTGTGTGTGTGTGTGTGTGTATGTGTGTGTGTGTGTGTGTGTATGTGTGTGTGTGTGTTAAAAGGTGGTTTGCAGGAAATACTAAAGTGGATTTGGGGTGCATAAATGAGAAATTTCAGTGAGTGTATTATTTTTCCTAAATAAATGGTATTTTGTTTAAGTATTTGATCGGGTGCTTTAAATTGGGAATGCTAAGTTAAGTAATAAAGGGAAAGAAGGTTCCTTTCATAATATTAATGTGATTTAACCAAATCAAGTAATATTTTTGAAAAAAAATGGATTTATGCATTAGTATATATATATATATATATATATACGCTATTTGCATGTGTACATAGGTGACATGTTATAGAGTCTCTTTTCTCCTGTTCAATTCTATGTTGCATTGTTGTACTTCCCACTTGGCATTCGGCTTATTCCCTTTCCTTTGGTATGGAAGGTTATACGTGACTCCATACTTTGAGCGCGTAATACAGGTAAGTATTCTTTTTTTATTTTACGTTTGTAGCTCTGTATGCTTGGATTACGAGGACGCTTCCCATGGGTTCCACACGTAGCTTGATTTGAACTAGAATCACATGCTAAGCAGGTGAAATGTTGATTAAATAAAACAAGACTAGTAACATTATTTAGGTTGTCTCATTTCACTTAACAACTAACGTTCGGGTCGAACAGTGTTGATTCACGGGTAACCTATAAATATCGGCCGGTACATTACATATTACATAATATGAATTAATTAATTATCATAACTATATGCCATATTTTTGGAAATATCAAAATAGTTGTGAATTTGACAAAAACTACCTTTTCATATTTTTATCTAAAATCGAATGAATTTTTCAGATCTCAAAAATAAGTTTTAAAGTATTTTCACTTAAAATGGTTTAAAACAGAATTTCAAATTTAAAAACATTTTATTCTATAAAAATGTTAACAAATCTCTTCTTGACTCGTATCGGATCAATGCAATGCAAGAAAATCTAGCCCAATTCAAAATTCATGATGTATGGTATCTAATCCATTGGCCTAACAACATTAAAGTAAGATATTAAGTGGATTTTTAAAAACAAAACTGATGAAACGAGCATGATCGTTAGAAATAAAGTTAGGTTGGTTGCCCAAGGCTACAACCAAGTCGAGGGCATAGACATAGATGAGACCTTTTTTTTGGATACTCGTATAGAGTATGTCCTCCTCTTCCTGGACATTGCATGTCATTTGCAATTCAATTTATTCCAAATGGATGATAAATCAGAATTCTTAAATGGAATTTTAACGGAGGAAGACTACGTCGAACAACCAAAAGATTTTGTAAACCACAAATACCCTAACCATGTCTATAGATTAAAAAAAGGCTTAATATAGATTAAAAAAAGCCCCTAGGGCATGGTACGAGCGCCTTTTAATATTTTTAATCAATAAAGGCTTTGAAAAGGGCGGCAGTGACCGACGCATTTGGCTAAAAAATAAAAGCCAAGGTTTTAATTGTGCAAATATACATTGACGACGTTGTATTTGATTCTACTTCACAAAATAAAGTAAATGATTTTTCAAAAATTTTGTAAGGGGAGTTCCAAATGTCCCTAATGGAACAGTTGTAATTTTTCCTAAGTCTTAAAGTTAAACAACTAAGTGATGGGCTTTTTATTACCCTAACTAAATATGCTAAGGATTCAATTAAGAAATTTTGCTTACAAAATTCCAAAACAGGGCATAGCCCCATGAGTACCAGTACTAAAATGACTAAAGATGAATCTGGTAAAAACATAGACCCGATGCTTTATCGTAGTATGTTAGGATGCCTGCTGTATTTAACAACCTCTAGGCCTTACATTGTGTTCTCAGTTTCTATATGCACTAGATATCAATCGATGCCCAAAGCGAGTCACCTTAAAAGTGTAAAACGAATAATTAAATACACAAAAGTAACTTTTAAATATGGTATTTCAAACACAAAAGATATGACTAGTTCTAAAGTAGGATACAACGACACCAATTGGGTTGCACTTTCTGGCAATAGTAAAAACACCTCCGGGGGAAGCTACTATGTTGGAAAAAACTTAGTGGGTTGGAGTTGCAAGACATAATTATATTTCACTTTCGACTATGGAAGCAATATATATATATATATATATATATATATATATATATATATAGTGGGTAGTTGTTATGCATAGATTATATGGATTAAGTAAATGCATTACAAATACATAATTTTTGAAAACCAGGTAACTCTTTATGCGATAACCAAAGTGCGTTCAATATTTTAAAAAATTCGATGCAACATTCTCTCACTAAGCATATTAAAATTAGACATCAATTCATTTAAGACCTAATTGAACCTAAAGAATTACTAATTGATTGTGTCAATACTGAAAAAAAGTCAGCGGATCTTTTTGTAAAACCTTTGGATAGTATTCAACTTACGAAAAGCTATAGGAATGTGCGTCATTGATTAATCTTCCATATGTACAAGTTTTCCTGTATTAATTATGGTGATAATATGTCCTCTGAGGTTTTAGCGAATGAATGTTTAGTAAACGACAAAAGATGCCTCCTAAAACTATTTTACGTAGTGACACCTATTTAGAGCCGTTTATGTGTTCTTATGGTAGTAATTCTTTATTGTTCTCCCTATCTTGTGATTTTGTTACCCTTGTCTATTTGAGACAAAAAAGGGGAGAGAGTACATACTATAGTAATCTGTATTTTTTTATATTGGACACTTATTTCTCACTTGATCTTTGTGTGATTAATATTATTTGTAGATTCTTGGAAAGCCAAAAAGGCATTGGTATGTATGATAGTCGAGTTATGTATTTTTTTTTCTTTTTTTAGGCTTGGGATGGGTAATTATAACATTTTTGTATAGGGCTTACGAATTTTATTTTTTCCTTAATAGTATCCACAATGTACTCAAAGGATTTTATCATAAATATCCAAAGAGGGAGATTGAAATACCCTAAATAGTTGACTCCTACGTTTTTCTTGAGTCTATATTATTTAGTGTTTCAACTAATTTGGAAAATTTTGCAAAATATATTTTTTAGATTTGAAAACTACTTTATTGGTACATCAATAAACTACTTAAGAGAGACTACTACAGCAAGAATCTGTCCAATAGAGACCTACCATATTATTCCAAGGGTAGGATGGTAAAATGACCAACAAACTGGTTCACACACATCACATTATGTGGCCATATTTTTTCTGCATTTTCCTTATTTTGTAATGCATAATTGGCTTTAATTTGAATTAATAAAATATCATAAGTATATGCCAAATTTTTGGAAAAATAAAAATATTTGTGAATTTGATAAAAAAAATATTTTTCTATTTTTATTTGGATTTAAATGAATTTTTCAGATTTTTAAAATAAGTTTTAAAACAATTTTTGTTATTTTTTATCACATGTTACTTTTAAAGAAACATGAGTGTATTTGTTCTTACACACATTTGTTGGGAGTAGTATAGACCATTGATGAGATTTTTTATCCTATGGTATTAAGGCTTGATCTATGTCATGGTTGATCAGCCAATAGAACTCTTCTACTATGTACACATGTACTAACTTAGTAGTCATTAGATCACCATAGGATTTATTTTAGAGACTTATAGCCTCTATATTCTTTACACTAGAGAACCAGTTTCCTCATCTTCTCTAAATGTGGTACAATGGCATAGCGTTATTGTCGGCAATACTCACGTGTTGCTTTGTTTTGATTGGGTATTGATTTGAGAGTAACATTTTCTTAATTAGTTTGTTGCAGTTGTGAAAGTGTTAAGCCGGTGGATCCTCTTTTAAATTTAGACACCGGATTAATCGTGATCGTTAGACTTCTTATGTTGTTTTTAGCGTTCCATTTTCGTAAACCTTATACCGACAGTTGTAATATTTATAGTGGTTTTAAGTTTGGGACATATACCAAATAGTCCCTCGGACATTTTTTAATACCCATTTAGTCTAAACTTTTTTATTTTGCCTCAAAAAGTCCTTTGCCACATATTTTGGAGAGGGAGTGCCGCTGGCGCGGACCTCTAAAAATAAGAGGATATTGAGTGCTTGAGGGACTAAATGGGTTAAACTAAAAATATGTGTCCTTTTTAAAAAATATATATTTATAGTAGGGACTATTTAATAATTGACCCTTTAAGTTTTAGGAAAAACATCCTTAATTTGTTATCTTGTATAACCAGTTATTTTTATATCAGTTGATATTTTCCTAAAGATATCACCAGATTACCTATAATTATAGGTTAGCTTAATTTTTAAGCAGAAATCTCAGCCTTAGATTTTCACACTTCCGGTATATTTAATCATGTACCTTCATTTCTTTAGGGGTTTTAGGTTATTCTATACCTTAGTAAATAAACCATATTACATTTATCTGTTGGTTTAGTGAACTCACATTTTAAAGAGAGAAAAATAGAGATGAGCGAGAGACCCAAAATTGTTAGAGAGAAGAAAATAATGAATGAGAAGAGGGAGAAACGAGGAATAAGGGTAGAACTTCTTGGGGTATTACAATATGATTGAGAGAGTTTTGTTTTGAACCTTATAGTACTCCTAAGAAGTGTTATGCAAGTATTAACCTAAGAATTAGTTTCAAAATCTCTTGTTTCTTCAATAAACTAAGAGATTTAGTACTCGGTTCTATATTTTTCTCACAAACACATTAGGGTTAGGGTTTTTTTTAAATAAAAGGTTTTAGAACTTGAAATTTTGTTTTAAGCCATTTATAAGTGAAAATCATTTTAAAGCCTTATATTCTTTTGGATCTCGTTGTTGTATATTTTATCTTATTTAAATCTAACCTCTCTAGTTGAATCAAAACGGGTTTTAAAAGTTTCAATTTCTAGGTCTTGTGTATATAGTGTTGAAACGATTTTAAATCTTTTGAAATCTTTTCAAAGATAATAAAATAGTTCAGATCTGGTATTTGGTTAGATCTGATTTTTCGAATTTTGTAGGTTCTAGATCTAAAAACTATTAATCAAAATTTTACAAAATTTTGATTCAACCTCTTGTAACATGTTCTTGATATATTAGATTCTTAGTAAATTGATAATAGGAATAATTTGTACTTAAGTGTGTGTGAGTATTTTGAATGTGCATGTAGTTTAGACCCTTACACTTAAATGACACATTTTCACACACAAAATCAAAAACTGTTTGTTGGTTGGCATTTTGAAAATCAGTCGACCGAAAAAAGTTGAAGGTTTACCATTTCTACATCAGAAATAAGAAAAGAGTACCTAGACTTGGATCTCAGTTTAGGTATATTTTATTTTCATTTTTAACTCATTTTGACTGTATTATGAACCTAAAACTCGTTTGTTTAATGATTATTTTAGATTTTGGCGTAAAGGTCACGGTGGATGTTTTCTCGTTGATTGGGGTTTTATCATGTAAAAATATGGTGTTGTGTATTCTGTTTATATCTCTCTTATATATCTCATACTAATTTACGAGTTAAAATTGTGATAAAAGTTTTCTAAAATCAATTATAAAAACTTAATAAGGATTTATTCAATCTAAAACCTAACTTAGGTTATTTGATATTTCTTGAACACAACTAGTGTTTATAAATTATGTTCTATTTTACAAGAAAAGAGTTTACTCAATATAAGTTGTGAATAAACTTAAAGACCATTTAACTTTCTTAAAATCAATCTATAAGTTTATTCATGTTGAACCTCCGATTTTTCTTTGTTCATCATTCATAAGAATAAGGGCGTGAAAACAATAGCAAGAAAACATGTGCACTAAGTTCGTTTGTCAAGTATGTTAATTCCTTTTTCCTTTTGAATTAATTATTGGTAATTTAGCATAATTCCACCAATAAATATGACTAAGAAATATTTTTCTCCTACCATTGGTTCAACTGATGTCTGAGTTAATATGGAGAATTCAATCCCAATTGGAGATTCCAAGACACCTCCTCTATCATCCCCAACAAATTAGTCGGTTGATAAGCAGTTGATGATCCTGATCCACTATTTATCCCCACTTCGAACCTTATTGCTGAGGAAGGAATGGTCCTAAATACTATTTTTTACATCCCCATTCCCATCTACAATGATGAGATAACTGGGACCTCGGTTCTCAAAGTAAAAGATACTATGGAGGATTCTAATATTATTGGCAGTGTTCCAAATCACATGTCATTCCATCAGTTCTTGAGGATGCCTCAGGTCCAAGAAATTCATTATTGAGAGAAGCATCACTGGAATCAAAGGTTAATTATCCATCAAAATATGTTCCTAGTTTTATGACACCAACAAAGGTCATTTCCTTCCATGGACAACTTCTATATGTCATGTCTAAGACTCATATCTAAACTCAAGAAATTACTACTAGTAGTATAGAACAACAACTCTAACATCTCATCCAAATTCAACTATCTCCTCCATCTTGGTATTTATAGGATCAATAATCTCTAGAGCTTCTTTAAATCTATTTTAAAATTCTATTTGAGAACTTAATTGGCTTTACCTTTCTCAATGAGCTCAGGGCAGCCTACTCCTGAATTTCTAAGCTCGGAGATCTGGAGGAAAGTGTTGCGAGTTCTTTAAACACAAGTGTCCATATACTCCCATATCATATCATAACTATGACTAAAGCAGAGGTTGAGGAGAATGCCTTGTCTATAGATAGAACCTATTTATTAAGATAAATAACTGAAGTTTCCCAGGGTCTATAATACTTAGGAGTTATTCAAAGCAAAAAGACTGGCCTTCTATTTGAGAAATAAAAGTTGGAAAAATAATTGGCTAGCGTTAATGATAAACTAGAGTTGTCCATTATGGAGGAGGTTGATTGACTCTAAAGAATGGGCCAATTGGTTGGTTAAATGTAGGCTTCAACCACTAATGAAACTCAATTTAAGGATAGGGACGTTCAAATTAGAACTAAGAGATTCATGTATGCACCCTTTTGGAGCTCTTTTAGGCCATTTTTATTCAGATGTTTACATTAGCATGTAAATTTGCAAATATTTAATTAAATTATGCTTTTTCTTCTTGTTGCCTTGCTTCCTAAATAATTGGGTAATATGGCTTTATAAATCTTCAGTTTGATTTTCTCATGTGAATATAACCAATAGTGTTTCTTAAATAGTATGATCCACCTTTGAATTCTCTATAGATTTGCTATGGCCCTTCCCATTTTGGGGACCACTTTCCATAAGCTGGATCTCCCAAAGCCAATATGGTTTTCCGGGCCAAGTCCCCTTCATTCATGGTCCTTTTTTCACTTTCTTATTATAGCTACTATTTATATTCTTCTTTTAGGATTGGACATTATTAAAGGCTCTGACCCTATACTCCTCTATGTTTTCCAATTCCATGTGTATGGGTTTGTCATATCCCTTTACTGTTAATTCATTTTGGGCCACCACTACTAATGAATTCAGAGTGATTTAACTAGTAAAACAACATCATGCCCATAAGTCAAGGCATATGGAGTTACCCCGGTACTTGATCTTTTAGATGTCCTATAATCCCATAGAACTTCTGGCAATAAATTGTGGCAATCCCTTGGGGTTTTCTCAATTACTTTGCTCAGGTTTTTCTTAATTAGCTTATTTCTAGCTTTTGCCTGACCATTTTATTGAGCATAGTAAGGTGTTGCTTTTGTTAAACTTATTTCTAATCTTAAGGTGAATTACAATATATTTATGATTCGAACATTGTTGCATTATCTGAGGTTAGAGGATAAATTTTTCCAATGAAAATATTATACCACCCCTAAATGGCCAAGGATTTACTACATACTGTAGATTTATGGAAGGCACATGTTTTAGAGGACCAATTTATTGGAATTTTTGGCATCCCTTTGCAAACTCAATACAGTCTTTTAAAATAGAAGGCCACTAAAACACATGCCTTATTAACAACTATCTCATCTTAGGACCTGCCTTATGAGCCACGTAAATTCTCTCATGAACTCGTGCTATGGTTGTTAAGCCGTCATCCTTACTTAGGCACTCTAGGATCATTCCATTATCACCTCATTTGGATACTATTCCAACATACATAACAAAAAAAAATTCTCTTAGACTTACAATCCTATCACTCTTGATATTTGGGTTAGTTAGATATTTAATTAATTATTTTCTCCAATCTTCTTAAATATCGATGTTCTCTATTTTAACCAAGGGCGATATGTTATGTAACAGTGGAAAGAAACCATCAAAAACACTAAGATTTAACTTTGCTTTGAAGTTTTCATCAAGCTTAAAACCTGAAGTATTTTAATCCATTTCATTAGATTCTTCATACGTCATCAAATTTAGACAATAAATTAAAAACCACTTGGTTGTACAAAGTTAAACAATCATGATAACGTTTATATTCACCAGTTAATTATCTTATAACCAAATGGAAAATCACGAAAAAAATTATCACAAAAGCATTATAACTTTGATAATATTTAGGCCAATTATAACAGACTCGAATTCCACTTGGTTATTGGAACATATGTTTTATTCTAACCTATATCCATGTTGGATTTTAATATGCTCGAGAATTTAATTACTACCCCTATTCCAGACATTATCTTAGTCTTCTAACCGTCAAACCAAAGCTTTTAAGGACTTAGAAATATATATATCTTATCTCATATTCCCCATATGGATCATCCTCACATAGATGATCTGCCAAAAAACTAACCAAGGCTTGGCCTTTTACTTCTCTTTTAGGTACATAGTGTAGGAAAAACTCGAATAGAGATAATACCCATTTACCAATTCTATTGTGCAAAATATGTCTAGTCAACAAATATTTGATTAAATCAAACATTGAAATGACAAATATCTCTCTAGGAAATAGATAATATATTAATTTTATAGTAGCAAAATACAAAGCCAAACATAGCTTTTCAATTATGGAATATCTACATTCACGGTCGTTTAAAAACCTACTAAGGTAATACACATCTTGATATTTGTGGTTCTCACTATCTTGAGCCAATAAAACTCTAATTGATGAATTAGAGGCTGAAATGTAAAACGTCAAAGGCTTGTCTTCTCTTGGAGGTGCTAAAACAAGTGGCTTGACCAGGTATCTCTTAAGTTCTTGGAAAGACTGCTCATGCTCCTCTTTCCAATCCATCTCCTCTTAGTCATTTAGCTTCAATAAAGGATAAAACGCTTTAGTTTTTCCCGCTACATTAGACATAAATCTACTAAGGAAATTGACTTAACTCAGAAACCTTTGTAATTATTTCTTATATTTGTGAGTTGTGCTTTTAAATATAGTTTTATCATTATTATGATCAACTTGTATTCCTTTTTGGTGTACCAAATAACCTATGAAATTTCCTGCAAAAACTCCAAAAGCACATTTCAAAGCAATTATTTTTAAGATGATATAGCCTCATCCTTTTGAAGGGCTTTCTTAGATTTGTTTTATGATTAGTTCTATTTTTTATTTCACGATTATATCATTAATATAACACTCTAAAAAGGTTTCAACCCTATCATGGAAAATAGTATTCATTCCCCTTTGGTATATGGCCCTTGCTATCATCAATCCAAATGGTATTTTTATCCATTAAAGGGTTCTCAAATTACCTGGGCACCTAAAATCATTCTTATGCACATTTTCTCCAGCTATGCAATTTTGGGTATAACCAGAATGATCATTCATTATAGACATGATAGTAAGACTAGCTGATGTGTTAACCAATAAATCTACCATTGGCATTGGATATTCATCCTTTGGAATGGTTGCATTTAGATTTCTAACATTAATGAACACTTTCAATTTGCCATTTTCCATAATTATTGGCCCTATATTGGAGAGCCATTCAACATACTTAAAAGTTCAAATGAATCCAGCCTTCAATGACATTTTTGTTTCTTTTTTATTGGTAGGTTTTGTTCCAACAATTTTCTATCCAAATTTAGCATCTCGTCATATTCCTAAGCAAAACAGTCCTTGTAATGATGTAAAAGGTCTACAACCAACAGTTGGTCTTCTTTGCTTAAGTTGTCACTAATGTAGGTGACTTTCCTATTTTGATTTGTTCCCAAATTGATTTATATTAATGGATCCATTTGGTTCAACATAAGTTCATCATATTTTATTGCTGAGCTTTCTAATTCACCATTGTCTTGGGTATCTTCATCTTCCTCATTCTCTTTGAAGACAAAATTAGCCCAATTGATGATCTTTTCCTCACTAATTTCGGTGCTCAATTCTAAATATCTAAACTTATATAATACCATGGCGAAACTTTCATTGTCATGTTCAATATCAATAGATGTACTATTTATTAAATAACTTTTTATTTTCTTTAGTTGGTCCCATTAGACCAAAAATAAGTCATCCCAAGCCTCATCTAAGACCTATCCTTATAATGCCTTTGGATCTATAGCATCTGCCTTCACCGGTCCCATATTTTCCTGGTAAAGCCATGCATCTACATTATTACGGCTAGTGTGAAAAGGAAATGGATCAACTTCCACTTCTTCCACAATCACATCCTTTTTCATCAAAAGAAATTTTCAATGCATAGAAGAAGGAATACATTTTTTAGAGTGAATCAAATATCTACCAATTAATGTATTGAAGATTGATTTTCCATTAATAATGTAGAAAGAAATTTTATATTTTCTAGTGCCTACTTCAATATTAACTGACAGTACACCTTTGGTCAAATTTTATCCCCAGCAAAACTAGATATAACAATTTGAGTCAGGACCAATTTAGTGTTTTGTTTTTTATTTTAGAAAACTTGCAGTATGGCATTATATTAACAAATGTGTCATTGGATACCAATATTTTGTTGATGAAAAACCCGTTTACCCAAGCTTTTTTAAACAAAGGTTTGATATGATTAATCATATTCTTCGTGTGCTCTTTGAAGCCATATATTAAATCTAGAGAAAATACAAATAAGTCAAAGTTTTCTATCTCTGACTTCTCATTTTTATTTACTTCCATTATAGTAACCTCATGTCGTTTTTTAGATTTGAACCTCTTTAAGGGGGTCTTAGCCATATTAATTGGCACTTGTGGGGCCCAAAATGGATTAACTACTACTGCTCAACATCTTGGTCAGGCATTATGGCATCTACTACTATCATGCAATCCTTCTCTTCTTCACCAGAAGTGCTATATACAGATTCCCATCCACGTTCATGGATTTTTCATCTCTTTAAGCCTTTCTACCAAAAAGTCTTAAGAAGATTTGCTTGCCTCTAGCTTCCTGTGAAACCTTGGGTTTAGATTTTATGATGAAGAAGCAAACCCCTATGACCCACTTGTACGTACAATTTTAGAGGCTTCTTACTAAGCCTTGTAATTCCTTTAGATTCTTCTTTATTGGGTATGAGAAATCAAAACCTCTAGTTGTCTTCTCTTTAACTTTTGTGGTTGCAACAAATTCCACATATATGGGGACACTTGCTGAGGTTTCATTACTTTTGGACTTTTTGGCAGTTAATTAAACTATTGATGTAACTTTAGATCTTGGACTAAAAACTAATCAGAGGCCCTTTTTTGTATTGGAATCTTTGTAGACCCTAAGTTATCCATAAACTTTCATGATTTGGACCCATTAAAGCCAGGCCTGATGTACTAGTTGTTTCATGATATCTTGGCATTCCCCTGAGGGTAGTAAGGACATAAAAATGATCTCACCTTCGTAAAAAAATTCTCTTTGGACTTACTATTGACCTCGAAACATTTAGACTTTAGAAGTATATCCATCGTTCCCATTTTATTGCTTTTCATCCATTGTTTTCCTTTCAAAGCCACAAATTGGCACATCCCTGCATAATGTCTTCAACACCTAATACATAGGTGTTTCATGAACTTTCGATATGGGTTATCAGTCACTTTAGGCTTCGAAGCCTTTGGTTCAACCTTAATCTTCATTTTAAATTCAAAATGCGTGTAGACAAACCATCCTAGTCCCCCTACCACCAAGAACTTCCTTAGATACCCATCACTTACTCGTTCACCATGAACCCTAGGTCATACTCCGAGTACCAATTTAGTGGCTATTAAGAGCACTTGGGCCTCGTTTGCCTTTGGTCAACTTTCTCGTCTGAGTGAAAGATTAAGAAATATTCAAAGGGCTCTGAATCCCATTTCCAACAGTCCATCCCATGACCGAATCGTCCATATGGTTCAGACAAATAGTCCATTTCACAATCAAAAACTGGTTTGGAGGCCACCGAGCGCTTTGGGGCCCATTTGACTCCAATCAACTTTCTCACCTGAGTAAAAAATTAATGAATATTTGCAGGGATTTGAATCCCCTTTCCAATGGTCCGCCCTGTGAATGAATCATCCTTACGGTACAAACGAACGATCCGTTTTACCTCAAAAACTAATCTAAAGGCCATCGAGCGATCTCGAGCCCCATTTGACCCCAGTAAAATCTCTAATTTTATTGATGCTTAATGAATCTTCTAAGGTCTCTAAATCCCCTTTCCAATGCTTTGCCCCATGTGCGAGTCAGCTCTATGGTACGAACAAATGACCCATTTTACTATAAAGGGTCATCAGGCACTTTCAAGCCCCATTCGACCTTGGTAAAGTCTTTGAACTGAATGAAGCTGAATAAAAGTTCGAAGGGTGCTAAATACCCTTTCCAACAGTTCAACCCATGCACGAATCTTCCTTACGATTAGGACGAATGATATGTTTTCCTCCTAAAATTTCATATCCAGTGATTAATGGGTTCTTTCGAGCCCAATTTAACCTTGGTCAATTCACGGACCGGGGAGTGGCTTAATTTATTCTTAAAGGTATCTAAATACCCTTTCAAACGGTCTACTTCGTGCGCCATTCTGACTTATGGTTCGCATTTTATGACTTTTTTTCTAGAAAACCTGCCCCAGACTGTCGATTGGCACATCGACAGTGTGCCTGAGGGGTTATGCCAATTGGCAGGTCCAGGACCCTTTCGATCAGGAACCACCATGGCCCTATAAATGTAGTCCATGACCTCACTTTGAAAAACACCTCTGAACATTTCTCTCAGCAATTCAGAGAACATTCTCTCGAATTCAGAGTTGTTCATTTTCTAAAAAAACCATTTCCTACATTCCTTCCATACTTCATTTAGTAAATTACCTCCCATCTCCTCATACCACCTTCACCTCATTACAAGATCAACGTATCTACACTGAAGATCCACTTCAAGTCTTCTTAAGGAGGTCCTATTCTCCATCATTTTCTCTAAATTCTCTTAATTTAGTATTAATTGTTTCATCCCTACTTTAGCGCTTTACTTCATTACATCACATACCATAATCTCAAACTTTTATTAGTAGTATTGGCACATACTTTATTTTCATAAAAAAACAAAAACAAGAAAAAGAGGATAAATCTATAAATTCTAAAGGAGGGATTCTCATTACACATTCTCACACTTAAAGCACACTTATCCCTACACACACATATATGAGAAATCCCCCGCTTGGATTTATGGATTAAACCCCACCCTATGTTATCTTTGAACTATGTGGACTTTGATGCCCTTTGGGCTACGTAGGCGTCTTGGATATATCCCGAGATTCAAGTCCTCCCCCATAATCATTTCTCATATTATTTTTATTATATATATATTCTTAATAAATATCATATTCTTGCGTTCTTGTGTCTTGTCCGACGTATACATTCGTTCCTCCATAACGACTTGTGACTCGGCAAACATTAACTTTATATTTTGAATTATTATTTTTGGTAACACTCCTAAGGATGAATTCATTTCGTCCTTTTCCATGACATGAGTTTAATGATTCCATTCTCCATCTATGTTATGCACATAAGCACACACTTCACGGAGTCTAACAGGAGAAGATTAATATATGCCCATGAGAGACCGAAAGGGGGAGATGGTTGCCTAACACCTTCCCATATCGTAACTTAGTCCCCGGACCTTTAAACTTTTGGTTTCACAAGCATTAGTATTGTCCATGATGCCGTTCTCTCGAGACGACAACATTTCTTTTGCCTATTTTGTGCAAAATAAGCTGAAAACACTATCTTTACACATTACCCCACATTGACGACCATCGAGCGCCCCGAGATAGGGAACAATCCCATGTGCATGTCAAACAGAGAGGAATGGGTAAGCCCCCCATCACCCTAGATATGGCCACTATGGCAACTCTGCTAGGGAGATTTTAAGAGAACTAGACTCTATTTCTGCATGTGTACGTATGCACCTACCTATATGTTCCATTTTCTCCTCTAATTACCTTTTGTATATCTACCTCATGTATATATCACCTTTCACTCGCTTATACACTGCACACACCTTTATATACTCTTCATGTACACATCACACACTTATACTTCACTTCATTTTTACTCACATGATTCACACACCACTTAGAATATCCCTGCTTAAGCTTCACTAGAACACACCCACACTTCCCACACTTGAATATATTCATGCTCACTTACACATACCACACACCACTTGTAGTTGATCCATGAATAGGCTCACTACCAAACACACTCACTTGTAAAATATTAACACGTCACTCGCTCACGCATATCCATGTATAGTATAGTCTCCACACTTTATGATAGATTTACTTTTCAGGATACTTGTATGTGTTCCCTCATTAGTGTAGTATTCCCTTTACTCACCATATGAAAAAATACTCTCTCTATGGTATGCTAATTAAGACTCGTGCATTTTTGCACATTACATCACCAAGAGCATGGCAATATTGATCAAAATTTTATCTCGTACTGGGGGGTCACTTTGTGATGAGCACTGAACCTGCAGGGAGTGGTTAGCCTAATCCTAAGCGATATGACTCTCATCTTCCATTATATTGAACTGTTCCCCCACATCGTACCGCTTGACTGAACTCGTGATGGGAGGTATATAACAAGGAACTCATTCACGTACATCGAGTATATCAAATTTTCTCTCAACATATCGACCCCACGAGGTATATAGTGAGGCAATTCACGTACACTCGGGAATATCAAATGGCTTGTCCACACGCATCGATGAATAATTGCCCTTATAGGCAAGCGGTATATTGCGGAAGTCATGTCAAAAGGGGGAACCTTTCCACTAACCCAACAATTTCATAAACCTCATATAGATTTCAAACCTAGGGTACTCATATTTATTTTTCCATTTACCATGCGAAACTCGGTCGAAATTCAGGGTCAGCATATTTCCCGAATTTTCACGATGTTTCGCCTTTTTTTAAAATAGGACCCTGTCTGTGAGCCTAGAAATAAGTCAAAACGTGTCTTACATATTTTCAAACCATATTTTCCTTGGCTCGGGTCCTGTCCGACATTTTTTCTACATTTAGGCAAGCTTAATACAAGTGAAAACCTAATAATAACATTAATAATAATAATCTTGTTGATATTCCTCTCATTTTTCCCTCCTCCTTTCGAAAATCAAAAATACCAAAAATATTTTTTCTCCTCCTTTTAAAAGATCAAAAAATTTCTCCCTCCTTTCGAAAATATATTTAAACCTTTTTCCCTCTTAGGTTGATCACATACCCTATTTTGGCCTGGCTCCCTATTGGTTTCGGTCTTCCATCAAACCGCCCTGAAGCTCCACCGCCTCTTTTGCTACTTCGTTCGAATTTGGGATCTATCTTCACGAGCTCTTCATGGAAAACACTAACCAAGCATCGAATGCACAGCCTAATCTGATGGTGGTTTTATCCCAACTCAGTGCCAAGATTAACAAACTCTAAATCGAGGTCCATAAAATGCAGCGACACTGAGCCCAGTTTCTCGACTCCGCGTGCCCCACTTGCCAATGGGCCACCACCATCTCAACTCCCTATTTCGAACCTTGCCAAACCATGGGCTAATTTTCTAGTACCCGTGGATCCTAAAGAGGAGGAACTCAACAAGGTTAAGTAAGACCTCAAACTGCTATCTAAAAAGTATTACCAAGTCAAGATATTCGGGAACTATATGGAATACACCCACATGTCTCCCTATCCCAAATCTAAACTGGTAGAGAAGTTCAAGATGCCAAACCTCGAGAAATTCGGGGGAAGCGGACCCCCAATTGTTCTCTTTCGAAGCTATCGACGAGCCATGACCCTCCTTGGTGCCTCTAAAGAGATAATGGCCCAGATGTTTCAGCAGACCTTGAACGAAAGTGCCCTCTGGTGGTTTCTGTCTCTCGAAGAATTCGGGATCCGTAGTTGGGAAAATGTCACCCGAGAATTCATGTCTTAATACAAGTATAATGAGGAGATAGAGGTTATGCGCAGAGATATAGAGCTTCTTAATAAAAACCCTAAGGAAACAGTTAGTTTCTTCATAAGAAGGTGTAAAGAGAAAGCTTCTACCAATACTAGCAGACCCTCCGAGGAGGATCAAGACCGTATTATGAAGAAGAACTTATTTCCTCATATTCGAGCGTCTATGGGAGGACAGTATTACCCACACTTTATATCCCTTCGAGAAGTTGGAGTAGAAATTGAGCAAGGCATCACCAAGGTGGAATTTGAACCAAAGAAAGAGACCGGATAGTTCACTCCCCGAAAGTATGAGAAGCCTTCCAATGCCACAGTCTCAACCATCAATAACATCTCACAACCTGCAACCTCTTGGGCGTCGAAAATTTGCCCTAATCTAGCCAAAAAAGAATACTTTGAGATTCATGCTCTCCTGTCCAAATTCTACCAGTCCATGTTAAGACGAAACCTCGTCAAACCCTTGGATACCCATCCATTACCAAATCCATCCTTAGAAACTCCAAACTCGATGCCCGTTGTGATTTCCATCAATCTGCAGGTCATACCACTAACTAATGCTTCCACCTTAGAAATGCGATCCAAAGCCTAATTAATCGAGGTATCATCACCCCATCGGTTAATCCTAAACCCAATACCACTCATAACCCACTTCCAACACATACAAATACCATCTTTCTTAAAAGTGACCCAGAATTTGACCCATCATTCCCAAAATCTCACCCAAATCGCTCAAAGTTTGTCCATATTTTATCCTACACCCTACCTGCTTCACCAGTCAATCTTTATCACTCCTTACAAGGGCATGTATCGTTATTTGCACCCTATCTGAAGTGGGAGACATAGAGTTACTAGCTATTTTGAACCAACTCTTGGAGTTTTGGCTAAAATTTCCCACCGAGATGACCGTTAATTATCAGAAGTTTAGTGTCTTATTCATTGAAACTCAAAAGTGGGATCGAGAATCAGATGAATGGGTGGTACTTATTAAATAAGTCAGTCTAGATGATGTGGTACAAACCATGGCCGATATTTTTCGATAGATAAGTGAAATATGTAGTATTTTTAAATTTCTCACTGCTTTGAAGCTCCAGGGACGGTTGGTCCCTTCACTCCTACACCTCCCCACTAAGTAGGAAGATTTATATGATGAAGCTATTCAGGTTATTAAGGTTATTTAGTTTATCTATTACTCTTGGAAAGAATATATATTCTCCACCGGATGAGGGGATTATTTTGACAACTCAGATGATGAACTTAGTCTGGAAGAAGTCCATCTAGTAGCTAGCCTGTGTGGAATGATATCCTTTGAAGATCAGTTGGGGGAAATTAATAAGGTGACCATTAATCCCGAGGTAGATGAATCCATGGGGTTCTCATTCTTCCCTTCCTTAGTAAACCATATGACTAGGTCTGAGAGACACTACAGAGATCCAATTCCTCATGAAACCAAAATAAATAACGGAAATGGAATTACCAAAGACCTTCCCATGCCAGAAATGACCCTTGAAGAGAGTAAAGTCCTTGATCAACTCAAGAAAACCTAAACCAATATCACCCTATGGGGGCTTTTCGTGTCTTCTCAGTTGCACCAGAATGCCTTGATAAAACTCCTCACCAAACGCATAGTCCCTCCTTCCATTACTCCTGAAGAAGTCGTAGATATGGTTGGGTCCTTGACCTTTTCTATACTCCTCTCCTTTTCTGAAGAGGAGATACCAAAGTTCGACCTTCATAATAATTATGCCCTCAACATCTCCATTAAATTCTTGGGAAAAATAGTCCCACTGTCATTTATCTATAATGGATCCGCCCTCAATGTTTGTCCTCTTAGAACCTTCAAATATTTGGGACTGAAAGTCAGTGATCTCACTCCCATTTTTTCCGTCGTGCGTGCTTATGACAATACCCGCTAAGAAGTAATGGGTTCTATAAAACTCACACTAGGGGCTAGACCTATCAATCTTGTCACCAAATTCTAAGTCATTAACATATATGCATGATTCAATATTTTCCTTGGTCGTCCATGGCTCCACAACATCTGAGGGTCCCTTCACTAGAAACTGAAGTTCTTTGCTAAAGGTCAAGTTATCACCATTTTGGGGACAACAACAGTACAAACAATGCCAGCACTATCAATCCAGTATTGGAAATCTAGTATGGGACAAATGATATGCTCCTCACTAGTTTCAAAATTTATTTACTTCCCCTCCAATCAGGGGGAAACTTCAAAGACCAGGTCCGTCCAGAACATCGCCCTTATGTAAATGTCAATTTAATTCAAATGTTCAGGAATATGCACTTCATCCCCGGAATGGGGCTAGGGCAATGCCAATAAGGGATTCTTGAGCCCATAGTCCTAAAGGAGTCCTTCCCCCATGTGGCCTAGGTTAATAACCTTGACCAAATGAACTCAAAGCACTCTGTCGATCGAGATAAAAAAGATGCTTGGAAGATGAAAATACTGTTATAATAGACTCCTTAAATAAAATATTTGTTAAGGAGGGCGAAAACTTACCCTTCTGTGGCTTCCCTGAACCGTGGTACTATCACATTGTCAAAAGGATGAAATCAGGGCTAGAAATATTCTCTTAAGACAAGAGCTCTTAGGTTGATGACTACAAACATTAAGTAAAACCCCTAATCGAGAAAATTGTGATAAGTACCAAGGACTCTAAGGAAAATAATTTCGAAGACTCATTCGACCTGCACACACTAAGGCTGAGTCTCCACTTGATCAGCTTAGATTTTTTGCCATCGGACTCGTCTGCTCAAATCAAGGCTGTTGACATGCCTCTACTCAACTAGAGCTTCCAACCTGCTCAGAGTCAACTTAACCCTATTATTTATCTTATCCAAGTCTCTTCATCTGATGTTGTTTTTCCTTTTGCCGATATCAATGTAACTAAGACCACTTTTAATAAGGTTCTTAATGTTGTTTTTCCCGAAAATGAAATAAATAAGGACTTTGAGTATCTTGTTGTGCCTTACATTAATTATCTTAATTCTAATCAAACTTTTGATGATGATGATTTTTCAAATGAACAATTCTTAAAGGATATAAATAAGGAGAATAAAAAAAATGTAATCACGTTAAAATTAATGATAATGAGATTATTGATATTAATCCCAATTCTATTATCCATCAGCGCGAGATTAGGATAGGTTCCACCCTTGACGAGCATGAGCATGAACAATTTTAAGAACGACTGAAAGAATTTGTGGACGTCTTCGCATGGTCCTACAATGATATGCCCGGTATTGACCCAAAAATAGCTCAGCATGAGATCCTAACATTCCCAAAAGGCATTCCAGTCAAATAAAAGCTAAGGAAACTCCATATCGAATGGTCGCTCAAAGTCAAAGAGTACTTGGTCAAACAAGTGAACAAAGGTTTCATTCGCATAATCGAATACCCAATATGGCTCTCAAATATCGTCCATGTGCCAAAGTCAGGAGGAAAAGTCTGCATGTGCGTCGACTGTTGGGATTTTAATCTCCCCAAAGGAACATTACCCGTTACCCAACATCAATATGATTATGTTCAACACAGCTAGTCATGCCCTCAAGTCATTTGTCGATGGATTTTCCATATTTAATCGGATCAAGATACACCCTGACCATTAGGAGAAAGCTTCCTTCATCACCCCATTGGTAACTTTCTACTATACTCCCATGCCATTCGAGCTCAAGAATATTGGGGTTACCAACCAAAGTGATTTCACAACCATCCGACATGACCTTATTCACAAGGAGGTCGAAGTCTATGTAGACGACATGATCATTAAGTCTAAGAAACGAAAAGCTTATATTCTCACCCTTCGAAAGTTCTTCGAGCGATTCAGATAATATCAGATGCGGTTAAATCCACAGAATTGTGTTTTCGGCATCATAAAGGGAAAACTCTTGGGATTCATGGTTAGTGAAAAGGGAATCGAAGTAAACCCTGCTAAGATGAAAGCAATCCTTGAAATGCCACCACCACAGACGGAAAAGAAAGTCTGAGGATTCCTGGGTAAATTATAGTACTTCGATCGGTTCATCAGCCAGCTGCGAACCCATTTTAGAACTTCTCTGATAGGATTCAACCAAAGTCTGGAATGAGGCCTGCTAAGGAGGCTTTGGCCAAATCAAGTGATGCCTCACTCAACCTCTGATGCTCATGGCTCCGCAGTCAGGTCTTACCCTCCTCTTATTCTTAGTGGTAACACATACTGCAGCAACAGGTTTTCTAGCCCAATACATTGAAGAATCCCATAAAGAAAGAACCATTTATTACGCTTGTCACAAATTGGTTGGATACGAATTCAACTACACTTATTTAGAGAAAGCATGTGTCTCCCTGGTTTGGGTCACGTAGAAGTTATGGCATTACATGATTTCCTTTCTCATCAGAAGAGTATCCCGAATTGATGCCATAAAGTACCGACTAGAAAAGCCCGCTTTGTCCAATCAAATGGCGCATTGGGTGATGTTATTATTCATATTCTATATTGTGTATATCACACAGAAATCTATGAAAGGGAGAGCCATCTTTGAATACCTTGTTGATTAACCCATAGAAGGAATAGATTTTTGGGTCTCTGAATTCCCACATGAGGATATTCTCTACACCTCTCAAGAGGATCTTAGATGGTAAATGTTGTTTGATGGAGGTGCCGATAAAAAAAGGAAACAGCGTTGGGATACTCCTAATCTCCCCTGATTACCCCACACTGCCATTTCCATCAAGCTAGAATTTCCTTGCACCAACAATATGACTAAGTATAAGGCATGCACTGTAGTCCTCAAAATCTCCCTCAATAAAGGAATTTGGCACCTAAATGTCTACGGATCCTCTACCCTCATCATCGACCAAATCCTCAGGAAATGGAAAATCAAAGACGAGAAGCACCTATGCTTCCACGTCCACCTAGAAGAGTTGTCCTACTAGTTCGAAGACGTCACCTTCCATTAACTTCCTCGTGAAAATAAAAACCTAGCTGAATCCCTTGCTACCCTGGCCTCCATGGTCGACATGCCTGAGGGCATAATAATGGCTTTTTTCTGGTTTAGAAAAACGTTATGCCCACCCACTTATACCACATTGAGCTCATCATCGAGGATGATTCTGATATGATCGGGCTACGGTACTATGACATTTGGCACCTCTTAAGACATGGTAGGTGTTGATACAAAAAATAGTCAGCTGACGTGGACCAATTATATAAAGACATGTGTTATCCAACATGGCACGAGCTTAAGTACCGAGCTACTCTACGTACTGATCTACTCAGCGTACCGAATAACTTATTGGGAAGGCCAAATGACCAGACAGATTCAATGTTTATTATATTACATTCATTCCTTACCATGTACAAATGTATACGCCTATTCAATAAAGGCATACTATATATTCACACTGAAAGCCCAATGGACATAAATATATTGTAATACCCTCTCAGCGGGGTAAGCTAACCAAGGAAACGTAATGGAGATCAAGGCAAGACACCCTGTAATACAAAATAGTGGATGTAGGCCATTTCGTTAAGGCTGAACCACTTTAAAAACTCTCTTGCCTTATTTCTTTACTGGTATTTATCTGTAGTTAATTAATTAGATCAAATCTAGTTTTTTACATCAACAGATTGACGTCGTCTGTGGGAATGACTATATATAGCGTTTTCACCAAAAAAACTCATCATAAATGGTTGATATCCCAGAATCTAGCAATAGGAATAATGAAGGGAATCATCCTAACCCTTCTGCTCCTCCAAATGCAAACGATATCACAAAAATCTTCGTAAACTTATCCATAGGACAAATGGCTATGCAGGAAATTATGCATCAGTTCATTCACACTATTTTGAATGGAGCATCTGCCCAGACAGGCCAACGAAATGTCCAAAGAATCATGCATCCACCATCTTCACGACAGCCACGATCTATGTCACGATCTAGACATACTGAATTCCATTATTCTGGGAATACAAGTTATCAATCCTATCATCCCTGTTTGACTTCTCCTATAAGAATTTTAGATTCCTAGGAAAACATCACTCTAACTCTAGAGAGACCAAGTACTCTAGAAAGGTTAAGCAGAGCCTCTCCCTTCGATCGTTTGGGCCCTAGGGGGAATAAAAATCATCCTCGGTTTGCATCGAGAAATTCTCAATGACCAAATGAGTTGAGGGAAAGCTCAGACCAATCACATCCAAAACCAAGACCTATAGATCGAAGAGAAAGATCCCAAGAGAAAAATTATGCGCAATCTGTCACTTGGGAAAACACAAATAAATCAGGGGATGGAAATGATGCATTGAAAGGATCTATTCAGAGGTTGGAAGACAGGTTAGGAAAGATGACCAAGGCCAAGAACCCTCTCCAAAGAACCATTATTAAGGGGTCTCCATTTGTGCAAGCGATTGTGGATTTTCTTACACCAACAAAGTTCAAGCCTCTTGTGGTGACACCGAAGTACGATGGAAAAATCGATCATATTCTTCACATTGAGCAGTACCAAGATGCAGCAGATATTTATGCAGTCCCAGATGAAATAAGGTGCAGGGCGTTCTCCATAACCATTACAGGATCTGCTCAGATATGGTATAATAGCATTCCTCGGGGGCAGATTGGAACCTTCCACCAACTGGCATAGCTCTTTATAGGAAATTTTTATTTTGGTGCAAAGCCAGTTAAAAGGGCAGAACATTTGTTGAGCGTTAGGCAGAAAGAAGGTGAAAGTACTAGAGATTACATCACTCATTTCAACAATGAGAAACTAGAGGTCATAGATTATGAGGAGAAGACAGCCATCACAGATCTCATGAGTGTTCTTTTTCCAGACAAGTTGTATTACACCTTAGCCAAGGATCCCCTAAATTTATGGCTAAATTGATGGCAAAAGCATCCAAAATTATGAATGCCTAAGAGGTTGTGGTTGAGAAGAAGAATGTTAAGGCAAAGGTGGAAGCTAAAACTGAAGGCAGGTCAAACAAGAAAGATCATAAGAATAACGGTGGGAGCAAGAAATCGAAAGGCAAAGAAACATTGGATCATCTAAGGAAGTATACACATTATACTCCCTTAAAGGTGGATATAAACCATGTCCTGGAGGAAATCAGGAACAGCGAGGAACTGAATTGGCCAAAAAAGCTAAGGATAACTCCCAAAAGGAGAGATAAGTGCAAGTATTGTGAGTTCCATAAAGGTCATGGCCATACGACCAAGCAATGTGTCTCCAAAATGAGATAGAAGCACTCATTCGACGAGGAAAGCTCAACAAGTTTGTTAATCATCAGAATGGTGGGAAGACTAACAATAAAGCTCGACAGAGATCCTAATATCCTTGTGAACCAAGAAAAGATAAGAAAAGGGACCATGAAGATGATCACGATCTCCCAAAAAAGCCAAGATAACCTGAGCGTGAGGTATTTTTGATTCGTTTTGGTTCATTTGATTGTAACATGAGTACATGTGGAGACGTAGGAGGGGGTGATCATGTCGCTGAAAGGAAAGTTTACCTCAATGAGGATCAAGCTTGTTCCTATATACAGAGAATAAACCTGGCAGAAGAAGATCACCCAAGGAAGGTCAACAAAGATAAGCTGGTCATTGGTTTTTCTAAAATTATTTGGAAGGTGTTTTGTATCCTCATAATGATCCTCTGGTGATCAAAATGAGAATGAACTATGTAATCCTTTCAAGAGTGCTGGTGGATAATGGTAGCTCGACAGATATCATGTTTTACCCTTGTTTCGATAGTTTGAACTTGAAACTTGGTCAGTTGGAGCCGTATCACAGGCCCCTCATTGGGTTTTTTTGGAGAAAAAGTATTTCCACTTGAAACGATTAAGTTAGACATATTGATTGGTACCTAGCTAGATAGAAGAATAGATAAGGTGTGTTTCTTTATTATGGATAAGAATGTCCAGTCAGCCTATAATATAATCATGGGGAGAGTAAGATTGAAAAAGTTTAAAGCAGTTCCATCCACTGTACATCAGTGTTTAAAGTTTTCGACCAACTTTGAGGTTGCAATTATAAATGGAGATTAGAAAGTAGCTCAGGAGTGCTACTACTCATCTGCCGAGCAAGAGGAATTGGAGGATGCTAGGAAGAAGATAACCACTTATCAAGTGGATGAATCTGGTGAATCTGAGATTGAAACCTTAGACCCAAAAGATGAAACAGAACTCATTAAAGGACAAGTCATGGAGATAACAGAAAGTATTATTCTGGATGATGAGCAACTAAAAAGAGCAACTCAGATTGGTGCTTCACTTGATCCAGTGTTGAAGCAGGAGCTAGTAGTGTTTTTGAAATAAAGAAAATAGGTATTTGCATGGAGTCATGAGGATATATCGGGGATAGACACAACTTTCTCATGTCACGGGCTCAATGTCAACATAGAGTTCAAACTAGTGAAGCAAAGGGGAAGAGACTTTAGTCCGGAGAAGAACTAGGTTATTCAAGAGGAAGTGGAAAAGATGAAAAAATATTATTTTATTGAAGGCGTGAAGTATCCAGATTGGTTGGCCAATGTTGTAATGGTAAAAAAGAAGAATAATAAGTGGAAAATGTGTGTGGACTTCACAATTCTGAATAAATCTTGCCCAAGAGATTATTTTCCTCTGCCCGGAATAGATCCGCTAGTGAATGCAACTTAAGGGCACGAGCTGCTAAGTTTCATGGATGCCTATTATGGATATAATCAAATTAAAATGAATCCATAAGACAGGAAAGTACCTTTTTCATTACTCCCCGAGGAACATATTGTTACAATGTTATGCCTTTTGGTCTTAAAAATGCAGGTGCTACATATCAGAGGTTGGTGAACAAGGTATTTGCGGAACAGATTGGAAAAAATATCGAAGTCTATGTCGACGACATGTTAACTAAAAGCAACAAAGCTACTGACCATATAAGTGATTTGAGCCAAATCTTTGATCAACTGGAGAAGTACCAGATGAAGCTGAAACTGACCAAGTGCATTTTTGGTGTACAGGAAGGCATGTTCCTCAGATAAATTATGAATTAAAGAGGTATTGAAGCAAACCCTGACAAGATAAAATCTTTACTGGAGTTATAATCTCCAACCACCAAGAAAGAAGTGCAGAGCCTTATGGGGCGTGTTGCAGCTATCAATATATTCGTATCTCGAGCAATGGATAGATGTATTCCATTCTTCAAGGTGCTCAGAAAGACCTTTAAGTGGAACGATGAATGCGAGAAGGCGCTCTTGGAGTTGAAGAGAGACTTGAGGACACCTCCTTTATTGTCCAGGCCAGTAGAAGGAGAAAAACTATACTTGTACTTAGTTGTCTCAGAAAGTGCAGTTAGTTCGGCCTTGATAAGAATAGAAGATGGAGTGCAAAAATAAGTTTATTATACTAGCAAGGCATTCAGGGGAGCAGAAATTAGGTATCCCAAACTGGAGAAGTTGACATTGGCATTGATTGAAGCAAGTCGGAGAATGAAACCTTATTTTCAAGCCTATATAATAGTGGTATATATTGATATGCCACTCAGACAGGATTTACATAAGCTAGAGAAGTCTGGAAGATTTATGTATTAGGGAGTGGAGTTAGGGGAATACGACATTATCTATGAGCCACGATCCTCTCTCAAAGGACAGGAAGTGGAAATTTTCATTGCTGAGTTTACCTACCCAGATAACTCCAATTAACAATGGGCTAATACAGAGCAACTCAAGGATACTAGAGGATCAATAGAAGGGATGGAAACCGATCAACTAGAATCCTCTGGTAAAGTATAAGAGCTGAAAAAAAAGTATGAAGAAATGAAGGATAAGATATTCCATCAATGGATTCTGTCAGATCAAGGGTTGATGATCATATTCCTATATGGAATTTATATGTTGATGGTTCTTTATGTGCAACAAGTTACGGAGATGGAATTATTCTCAACAGTCCTAATGGAATAGACATTAAATATGCTATGTGTTTCCAATTTCAAGCTTCCAATAATGAAGCTGAGTATAAAGCTGTGATTGTGGGCCTCAACTTAGCTAAATCATTGAATGCAGAGCAAGTTGTGGTGTTCAGCGATTCGCAATTAGTGATAAATCAGATGTTAAGTCTTTATGCAGCAAAAGGGGAGTTCATCTCAAGATACTTAGCCAATGCTCTGAAGATTATAGCCAATTTGGCAGCTATTTAGGTGGTTAGAATACCTAGACTGGAGAATGCAAGGGCAGATGCACTTGCTAGGTTAGCCTCAGCTACTCATATCGAGCTACGGAGAATAATTCCCATTGAAGTGCTTGCAAGCAGGAGTATTGATGAAAACCTAATGGTGAATTTTATCACTTTAGATATGGGACCATCTTGGATGGATCCCATCAGGGCCTATATTAGAGAAGGTATTTTACCATCCGACCTACTCGCAGCCAAAAGGTTGAAGTATAACGCTGCCAGATTTGTTTTGAATAATGGAGTTTTGTACGGAAGAGGTTTGATAGTTGGTTTGTAGAGGTGTGTTCATCTAGCAGAAGTCAAGGACCTAATAGAGGAAATTCATTAAGGATCTTGTGGGGCTCATGTAGCAGGGCGAACTCTACTACAAAGTATGAGTATGTAAGGATACTACTGAAGAAAAGCTTTAGGGTTAAAATCTCGTTTACAAGATTAATAACAAACAGTTATAAGTTGTGTAAACTCCAAATAAACTTTTTGGGCAAAAATCATTTCGAAAAAAACACAAAATGTGTTATAAAAGACCTTCTGAATGTATGGTTTGAATTTCATAGTTGATTACCTTCTTTTTAATTTTTAATAAACATCTACTAAAGTTACCATGCAGTCCCAATCACAACAATAGTTAAGAACATTCAAAGAAATAGACACGGGAATTTTTAACATGGTAAAAACCTTATACAAGGGAAACATCCACGGTGCCTTCTACGGCACAGAATAAAAATACACTAGAATAAAGAATCAAGTTACAACACTTAAGAAAATCACAAAGATCCTAACCTAAGTTCAGAATATACCTACTTGAGATTCTCCACTCCAAAGGTAATCTGAATTGGACTGATCTTTTCTTGATGCTTCTTTGCTTTTTCCTTGATCTCCTTATCTTTGAATTCTGATTCCAGCAACTCATTCAAAATCCAAGATTCTCAGACAGAACCATATTCTCTAAGTGTTCGTGTGAGATATTATTTGTGATGTGCTACTACATGCAAACATGCTACTCATCCTCTCAAAATTATACAAACATTCCTAATGAATTACAACAGTTCTAAAATGATAGGTTATTTCTGAATCTTAATTTTTCAAGCCAAGACTTCTTGATCTTTTATTTCGGGTTTAGAGTCAAGCTATGTAATTTTTTTATTTTGGGTGAGTTGTTTTTTAGTCTAATAGAGCTTGACGGCCCTTTAGGATTTTGTTTTGGTTTTTGTCCCGGAATAGCCAAAGGGAGAGATTTGTAAGGGCACAAATTTCCAATTGAGTCTTAATGTAGTGTTGGCTCAATTCTGGACAAAAACATTTGTGTCATAGGATAGTATTGAGTGAGTATCCTCCAAGCCTATGACATGCTAGAGTTGAAGACGTAGCGGCCAAGACTTATAAAGCTTCATCATTGCCGAGTTTTAAGTGCCATGTTTCTACGTCATCAACACCATATTCCATAATCTCCAAAAGGTATAAATGAATTTATATATATATATATAGGGAGACTTGGAATGATTTTATAAATGGTGTAATTTTATATTAAAATGAAAGGTTAATTTTAGATCTTTTAACAAAGTTTTTGGGCTTAAAATTGAATTATGAACTTTCTGGGACTTTGTTCGATATTGTTGTTCGAACGAGAATGTCGTTCAAATGAGTTTTCCAATGACTTTTTCCAATTGGCCTCTGCAACTTCATTAGAGGGGTCGTTCGAACGAGATTTTGGGGCGAAAAAATTATTTGGCAGTTTTTAGCAGTTTTTCACCACTATCTCATTTTTTTTTATTCCCACTAACTTTTCCAAATTTATATTGTGCGGGAACCTCTTTTGAAAAACTAACTTTTGATAACTTCTAAACACTCCTTGAGTGAAAATTTTGAAGAGAAAATTTTCCAACATCAAAGGTTCATAGTTTTTGTGAATCCATGAAATAAATCCTACCAAAAAACATACATCCAATTATTATTTTTAATCCAAGTTTCTATATATATATATATATATATATATATATATATATATATATATATACATCTTGCTTGTAGAGTTTGTTTGGCACCAGATTCATCTCTACCGTAAAAGAGAGTTTGGATTTTCTTCTACATCCCAAGGAGAAGAAGAGTTTATTTGTTGTGACATAACCACTTGGAGAAAGGCTCCTTGTTCGGGTGGGGGTGACCAGAAAAATCCCAATCGGAGGAATTCGAGACCGCAGTGGACCTCCGTTGTTATTTGCTTGGCAAAGGTGTGTACAAGAAGAAGCATCGGGGCTTGGATGGAGTCAAGTCGAGTGTTGTTAGTCTTTTTGTCTTGTACTTGTAAAACCATACTTAGTGGATTTGAGGCTAGGACCATCCGAGATTTTTCCCATTGTGGGTTTTTCTCGTACATCGCGACGTAGTGTGTGGTGAATTTATTGTATCTTGCAAAATCACCTTGAACGCATGCTTAGGACTAAAAGATAAAATATGGTTTAATTAACTACTCTTATTTAATTTGGTGCTAAATTAGTTTGGGTATAATTTAATTAATTTAATTCAAGTCATTAACTTTAATTTGGTAAAATTTGAATTGGCCTAATTTGCAAAAAATTAAATATTTATCGTTAGGCAAATTTCTAGGACTTGTATTAAATTGATTTTTGGGCTTAAAGTAAAAAAAATCACAAATTTGATTTTTAGTATAATTTTAATTTTGAGAAAATTAAAATTTGTTTTACTTTAGTTTTAATTTGTTAAGAAATTAATTTTTAGTTTATGTAGTTGTTTAGTTGAACCATCTTTATTCTGCATTTAAAAGGATATCATTTTTAATTGAAAGAAGAATTTTTTTAAATTGGGGTCCTATCGTTCTCAGGGTATAAATCCCAAAAGAAAAACATATATTAATTGAGAGTTATCATGCCTATAGTTGTGCGCAAATACTCAAATCGTATGTTATCTAAATGTTTTGTAAAGAGATTTGCGAGCTACTTTTGAGTGTTCAGATATTCAATAATGAGATATTTGTATTCGACAAGGTCACGGATAAAGTGATGTCTATTCTTAATATGCTTAGTTACTGAGTGCATTACAGGATTTTTGGAAATATTAATGGCACTTTGGTTATCACAAAATGGTTAATTATTTTTTCGTTAGACCATAATCACTAAGCATCTGTCTATTCCATAGTAATTGAGCACGACAACTACTAGTTGCTATATATTCAGATTCGGCGCTAGATAATGAAATACAATTATGTTTCTTACACGACCAACCTACGAGATTATTGCCTACGTAGTAGCAAGCATCAGAAGTGCTCTTACTATCGTCAGAACACCCAGTCCAATCGGCATCGGTGTATCCTACAATAGAACTAGTCGTATCATTTGTGTACGAAATACCAAATTTTAGAGTACCCTTAATATATTTAATAATTATTTTTACACTTAATAAGTTATATTCTTTAGGGTTACTTTGATATCTAGCACAGATACACACGGCAGAGGATATGTCAGGTTGAGACGCGGTAAGATACAACAAACTCCCTATCATACTTCTATAAAGGGTGGGATCAACACTTTTCCCATTATAATCCTTAGATAGTTTAGTTGAAGTACTCATGGGGGTTCTATAAATTTTTGCATTTTCTAAGCCGGATTTTTTAACTAAGTCTGCAGTATACTTGGATTGAGAAATAAAAGACCACCACTGCATTGTTTGACTTGTAAACCCAAAAAATATTGTAGTTCATCCATTAGAGACATCTGAAATTCAATATACATGATATCAGAAAAATTCTCTACTTGTTCAGGACAGGTGGAACCGAAAATAATATCGTCCACATATACTTTTGTGATTAAGAGATGTTGATTTTCCTTTCTAATAAACAAAGTTTGATGGTTTTCGCTACGGACAATATTATGAGACACTAAAGAGGTAGACAGTCTCTCATACCAAGCTCTAGGAGCTTGTTTCAACCCGTATAAGGCTTTCTTAAGTCTAAATACGTGGTCCGGGTGTACAGGATCAACAAATCCTTTGGGTTGTTCTACGTATACTTCTTCAGATAAAATTCCATTTAAGAAAGGGGATTTAACATCCATTTGGAATAATTTGAATTGCATATGACAAGAAATTGCAAGAAGAAGACGAACTGATTCTAGAAGAGTAACAGGTGAACATGTTTAGTCAAAATCAATTCCCTCAATATGGGAATATCCCTGCGTAACCAATCTAGCTTTATGTCTAATGACCTCCACATGTTCATCAGTTTTGTTTTTAAAAATCCATTTAGTGCCAATAACCTTTGAATCTTTTGGTCTAGGAACCAGATTCCAAACATCGTGACTCTAAAATTGGATTAGCTCTTCTTGCATAGCATTTATCCAAAATGAGTCAGTAAGGGCATCAATAACATTTTTAGGTTCCTCAAGAGAAACAAAACAAGAAAATTATGCCACTTATCGAAGTTGGAATCTAGTTCTAACTGGTTCCGAAGGATTACCGACAATGGCTTCAGTGGGATGATCTTTAGAAACCCAAGTAGGTACAGAGGGACTCTTAGGTGGAAATGAATCAGTATCATCTTGAGGATCAGTGGGTAAAACATGTTCGTCCTCATCACTTGTTACTGGTTGAATGTCACTTCTCCTAACACTCGTATCATCTATAATTATATTAATTGATTCCATAATAGTTTTGGTTCTATAGTTGAAAACACGCAAAGCCCTACTATTTTTGGAATATCCAAGAAAAATTCCCTTTTCTCCTCGGGTATCAAATTTTGAAAGTTGCTCTCTATCTTTGCAGATAGAGCAGATACTACCGAAGGTTTTGAAATATTTCAAGTTTGGCTTTTTATGCAACTAAAAATCATAAGAGGTTTCTTTGGAATTTTTTCTGAGCTAGATACGATTAATAATCTACACGCGGTTTGGGCAACTTCTACCCAAAAATATCTAGGGAGATTCTTAGCATGTATCATAACCCTAGCCATTTCTTGTAAAGTCATATTCTTATATTCAGCTATATCATTCTGATGCGGGGTTTTGGGAGCGTTAAACTCATGTTTATAGCCATTAGCTACGCAAAACTCAGAAATTCCAGAGTCCTTGAACTATCCACCTCTATCAATTCTAATTCGACATATCTCTGTATCCTTATCATTCTCAATTTTTAAGATAATTCTTAAGAATTCATTGAAGGTATCTGATTTTTTTTCCATAAAAGCTACCCATGTATATCTCGTATAGTCGTCCACTATAACTAGGATGTAAGAGTTTCCACATAAACTAACAGTTCTTGAAGGACCCATGAGGTCCGTATGGATAAGTTTTAGAGGCTTAGTGGTCAGGACATCATTATGAGGGAATTTAATTATTTTGCCTTCTTGACAAGGTCCACATACAGGATTAAAAGAATTTTTAATTTTAGGTAAACCGCTAACTATCTCTTGGAAACTCAATATTCTAAGGTTATCATAATTTTTGTGTCCCAATCTATTGTGCCATAGATCAGAATCCTCTAATCTGACAACCTTACAAGATTCAGAATTGAGGATTACTGTATAACAGTTTTTTGGGGTTCTGTTTCCTATTAAAATATGATTACCTTTTTCATCAATAATTTTGCAATCTTTTTTTGAAAAAGTAACTGAGTGATTGTACTCACAAAATTGTGATATACTTAAGAGATTGGCTTTAAGACCTTTAACTAAGAGAACATCATTCAGTTCAGGAAGCCCTTGCTCACTCAATATTCCCTTACCTATGATCTGAGATGAAACAACATCTTCAAACATGACACTACCTCCAAGGAAGTCTGTCTTGTTTTACAATTTGGTTTCATCCCCGGTCATATGTTTAGAACATCCGGAGTCCAAATATCATCAAGTTGAAGTGCTTTGTGCCTATAAAGTATAAATGATAATGTTGCACTTGAGCTGGGGTAGTAGATCATCTTTTCTAATCCAAATAGGCCTAGTCTTAAAATTTTGTGTCCTTTTGATTTAGAAAAGGTTTTAGGGGCTTTCTAAATGACTTTTTCGGACCCTCCCTTTTTCTTTTTAGAGTTAGATTTGTTTGTGGCCTGTCTAGGAAGTACATAAGTATTTCTTGATTTCCTAGAGTAGTTCAAGTTTTGGTAGGTCGGGGTGTATAATCTTTTTTGGAAACATTCATCAAGAGTATGGCCAAAAATATCGCAGTAAGAACAATACTGATGGGTATAGGACTTGACTTTCTTGCTAAAGTCTTTGAAAATTGGCTTAAATCTATTGGGTATAGTAGTTCAGTCGTCATTAGGTTTAGGTTTCTGTCTTTGGTTTCTGGAAGAAGGACAAGCGTAATTGGTCTGACTATTTAGTTTCAACTGTTCATTGTACTGATTATGTGTTGTTTGAGAGACATTGAGTGTGGATTCACCTGTTTGAACAGTTTGAAAAGTTTGGCCTTGTTTAATAAAAGTAACATTTTCAGGAGAAACTTTGGTCTTACTTGTGTGCACTATTTCTCCAAAACCTAGGCCAGACTTATCTTCAGAGTCAAATTTGCTACAAGAACAATGTTTTCATAAGTCTTGGTTTGTGTTTCAAAGTGTTTGCATTTTTTAAACACATTTGAAACCTTTTGCTATGACTCTTCTAGTTCAATATGGTTTGCCTTGTATTTTTGTTCAAATTCATGGTTCTTTTTAATCAAAGATTATATTCTCAAGGTGTAATTCTCAATCTCAATCTCATGAGCAACATATTAGGCAGTACAATCTTTTGTGTTCTTCCTAATGGTCTGGTTAAGTAAATCGATACACTCACTTAAGGTTTTTATCACTTTTTTTAGGAGATCACTCTTCTTAACCGTTTTAGCGTATAATTCATGAATATTAGCCAGGTCATCATTAGAATCACTATGTGCATAGTGTAAAGTGTCCCCTATGTTTTTGGTAGGTTCTTTACTCACGCACACGTTCAATTCTTCATCAACTTTATCACTTTGATTCACACATAGTCTTTCAGCAGTAATAGGAACGGAATTATCAGCAAGATCATTAACAACATCAATAGGCATATCAAGTTCATGAGCAGGTAAGCATGCATCATAATTATCTATTATTTGAGCAAAGAAAGATAAGTAGTACTCATTTATCTGGGTTGACTCAGTTTCATCTTCATCAGAATCACTAGAGTCATCCCATGTCTTACACATATTGGCCTTATTATTGTTATTAAAACTAGTTGGACATTTACTAGCATAGTGACCAAGTTTACCACAACGGTGACACTTAACATCTTTTATGTCAAGTTTAGGTCTCTTGGGATCATAATTCCTCCTATTGTCATAAGTGTGTCTGGTATTGTCTCTATCATGAGGTCTGTTATATTGATTACCTTGATAATTTGATTTGCCTTGTTGAGAGGCTACAACATTTCTAAATTTCAAAATCTTTTTGAAATGCTTACTCATAAGAGCTATTTCATTGTCAAGGTTTTCCAAATCAGAGTTTTCAAGACAACCAGTGTCAAAATATATAGTGTTCAATTTAGGCACTGACAATTTAGAGGAAAACATCATATTTGAACTAGAGGCTTTATTAGTCTGTCTGGTCAATTGATTTTTGAAGTCTAGTTCCAATTCTACAGTCCTCAATTTAGGGTCATTCATTTCCTCAATAGCATATCTCTTGTTGTCAAATTTAGATGGAAATGACCTAAGAATATTTGAAACAATTTCCTTTCTACTATAGCTTATACTATTTGCATGAAGTTTTGTAAAAATATCAGTTAAACTTATGTAGAAATCACAAAGGATTCATTGTCATTCATAATCAAGGTGTTATATTATTTAATGAGCATTTGAGTTTTTGTAGATTTGACACGTTCATCACCCTCATGAGCAATGATAAAGTGTCCCATGACTCTTTAGAAGTAGAACATATGAATATTCTTTTGAATTTATGTTTTTTTATGGACATAAAGTTGGCATTCTTTCCTTTGTTATTATCTAGAGACAATTTTTTCTCTTCCTTAGTAAATTCACTGAGAAGTTTCTTAATCCTTGTTAGATCAGTGGCTTAAGTACGTTTAGTAGGATGTTCAAACCCTATTTCAATCATTTCCCAGACTTCATCACCCAGGGTTCCTTGAATAAAAGAAGGCATTCGTACTTTCCAGTACGAAAAATTATTTCCATCAAAGAGTGGTGGTCTGGATAGGTTACCTAACTTCTGAAATTTTTTCTTCCATATTCAGAAATTTTTCAGAAAGAAGTTTCGAAAATAATTTCTATAGTTTCAGGATCACAAAAGGTGTTCCCGCTCTGACACCAGTTGAAGAAAAGCTTTAGGGTAAAAAGCTCGTTTACAAGATTAATAACAAACTTTTATAAGTTGTGTAAACTCCGAATAAACTTTTTGGGCAAAACTTTTTTTGAAAAAACACAAGATGTGTTATAAAATACTTTCTGAGTGTATGGTTTGAATTTGATAGATGGTTACCTTCTTTTTAATTTTTAATAAACATCTACTAAAGTTACCATGCAGTCCCAATCACAACAATAGTTAAGAACATTCAAAGAAATAGACATGAGAATTTTTAACATGGTAAAACCCTTAAACAAGGGACACATCCACGGAGCCCTCTACGGCACAAAACAAAAATCCACTAGAATAAATAATCAAGTTACAACACCTAAGCAAACCATAAATATCTTAACCTAAGTTCAAAATATACCTACTTGAGATTATCCACTCCAAAGGTAATCTGAATTGGACTGATCTTTTCTTGCTACTTCTTTGATTTTTCCTTGATCTCCTTCTCTTTGAATTCTGATTCCAGTAACTTGTTCAAAATCCAAGATTCTTAGACAGAACCACAGTGTCTAAGTGTTTGTGTGAGATAGTTTTTGTGATGTGCTACTACATGCAAACATGCTACTCACCCTCTCAAAATTATACAAAAATTCCTAATGAATTACAATAGTTCTAAAATGATAGGTTATCTCTGAATCTTGATTTTTCAAGCCAAGACTTATTGATCTTTTATTTATCCACAGATCTCAAGGATACCCTGCTCAGAAGATGGTTCAAGGTCTTAAACAATTTCAGTATTTTAAAAATATTTTTAAAATTGTAAATCTCCAATTGAGATCCAAACTAGACTAGAAGTCTACTTTATTAAAACAGATTCAGACTTAACATGCAGAGACTGATTCAATAATTCTTGACATAAAATTTCTTTTCTCAGATCTAGGGTTATACTCTCAAACCTTTAATAGAAGTTCTTTGTGTTCTTTTTATTTTTGTACACACGTATTTCATGAATCATGAAATAAAAATTTAGAAACACAAACAACACACTAGATCTGGAAATATTTCAAAACTCAGAAGTTTTTATTTCAAAACTTGTTGAAACAGAATAGATCTATAATACCAGATCTAAAAAGAGAAACAGATAACAAATCGTGTGACATTCTCTTTTAGAAAATCTCAGTTTCAACAATGAAACTTAAATCTCTCTTAGAGATGAGTTTTGAGAGAATCAAAGATTTGAAGAGGTCTTCGAACGAAAACTCAACACCAAAAACACATAAACCCTAGAAGGATCTAACTCTCAAAAAGATGGGTTTTCTGGTGTATGGAACTTTTAGGTTTTGGTGTTTGGCTTGGGAGAAATCACTCAGAGGTTTGAACTATGAAGAAACTAGGGTTTCTTCTTTCTAATCTCTCTCTATTTTTTCCTCTCTTCTCCCTTCTCTCTTTTCTCTCTCTACTCTCTCTTTTCTCTCAGATTTTATGAAATGGCAAAAGTCTCAAAATACTGAGGCTTGGGTCCTTTTTATATGAACAGAGGAAGGATCCAGAACATCGACCTCAATCCTATGGCTGGGATTGAGTCTTGACTAATTGACTTTAATCCAACGGTTGAACACAAGCAGTGGGTTAAAGGTTTGGTGATTGGTTTAAACTGGCTTCACGAGGATTGACTCACAACACATGCAGTACGTTGATTAGGTTGATCCAAGGGCTAACAAGGTATAAGCATTTTATGTCTTACAGAAAACACAATCTAAGCTGTCAGGAATGCAACACGTGTACGCATCAGATGCAAGGCAAATCGCGTGTTTGAAAATAATTACAAAGGCTACCTTAAATTGTCTAGCACTTTTGGATTCTACCCAGGCAAACCATCATTAAAGAAAATCACTTTTATAAAATTCACGTTTTACCCCCAACACTTTCAAAAACATTTTTTAATTAATTCAAAAATCATTTGAAAATTATTTTAAAATGTATAAAATGATTTGAGTTGAATTAAATTGATTTGAAAATGACTTGAAGTGTTGAAGAACCATTAGTGCAAATAGATGATATGAATAATGCATAGTGTGTGTCCGATTTGTGGTTTTAAGGATAGAAATAACTTCCATTTGAAGATTCTCTCGGACAGGATTTCTTCTTTAGGCTTGTACCTTTGAGGAGATGGAGTTCTCATAAAATATAACTATTTTGTCTAAATATCTAAACTAGTTAGAACTCCTATATATGTAGACTCAAGTAAGTCAATATATAGTGTGTTCTCAATCTCTCCCTTTGGATATTAGAGACAATATTTCCTTGAGTATTCATAACTCGTGGGTCAAAATAAAAAGAAATCCTATGTGTCCTATACAAAAATTCTAAGTACCCATTCCCATCCTAGAATCGAAAATAAGGTAAAAAAATACGTCACTCAACTATATACAGACCAATACCCTACAAAGTAGTAATAAGATATACAATGGGACTGAAATGCCTGTAACAAGACAAACACTAAATTGGCATATTAGTTGAGTTAGAATCAGGAATATATAGAGAAATCGCTAACAAATACTCAAGATCTTCTCCCCCAATTTTTCTCAAATATACAAGGAATATGTAAGGACACAAATTTCCAATTAAGTCTTAATGTAGTGTTGTCTCAATTCCGTACAAAAACATTTGTGTCATAGGATAGTATTGAGTGAGTATCCTCCAAGCCTGTGACATGCTAGAGTTGAAGACGTAGCGGCCAAGACTTATAAAGCTTCATTATTGTCGAATTTCAAGTGTCATGTTTCTATGTCATCAACACCATATTCCATAGTCTCCAAAAGGTATGAATGCATTTCTATATATATAAGGAGACTTGGAATAATTTTATAAAGGGTGTAATTTTATTTTAAAATGAAGTTTATTTTCAGAAGGTTAATTTTAGATCTTTTAATAAAGTTTTTGGGCGTAAAATTGAATTATGAACTTTTTGGGACTTCGTTCGATATTGTCGTTCGAAGGAGAATGTAGTTTGAATGAGTATGCCAACTAATTTTTCCAATTGGCCTATGTAACTTCGTTAGAAGGGTCATTCGAACGAGACTTCGTTCGAACGAGATTTCGGGCGAAAAAATTATTTGGCAGTTTTTAGTAGTTTTTCACCACTATCCCATTTTTTTGTTCCCACTATCTTTTATAGATTTATATTGTGTGAGAACCTCTTTTGAAAAACTAACTTTTGATAACTTCTAAACACTCCTTGAGAGAAAATTTTGAAGAGAAAATTTCCCAACATCAAAGGTTCATAGTTTTTGTGTTTTTGTGAATCCATGAAATAAATCCTACCAAAACACATACATCTAATTATTTGTTTTAATCCAAGTTTCGATCTATATATATATATATATATACATCTTTCTTGGAGAGTTTGTTTGGCACCGGATTCATCTCTACCGTAAAAGAGATTTTGGGTTTGCTTCTACATTCGATAAAGAAGAAGAGTTTGTTTGCTGTGACATACCCACTTGGAGAAAGGCTCCTTGTTCGGGTGGCGGTGACTATAAAAAATCTGATCGGTGGATTCCGAGACCGCGGTGGACCTCCGTGGTTATTCACTAGGCAGACATGTGTACAAAAAGAAGCGTCGGGGCTTGGACGGAGTCAAGTTACGTGTTGTAAGTCTTTTTTTCTTGTACTTGTAAAACCATACTTAGTGGATTTGAGGCTAGGGTCGTCCGAGGTTTTTCCCGTTGTGGGATTTCCTCGTACATCGTGGTGTAGTGTGTTGTGAATTTATTTTATCTTACAAAATCACCCAAAACGCATGCTTAGGACTAAAATATAAAATATGGTTTAATTCACTACTCTTGTTTAATTTGGTGCTAAATTAGTTTGGGTATTATTTAATTAATTTAATTCAAGTCATTAACCTTAATTTGGTAAAATTTAGTTTGGCCTAATTTTCAAAACATTAAATATTTATTGTTAGACAAATTTCTAGGACTTGTATTGAATTGATTTTTGGGATTAAAGTAAAAAATTCACAAATTTGATTTTTAGTATAATTTTAATTTTGAGAAAATTAAAAAAAAATTACTTTAGTTTTAATTTGTGAAGAAATTAATTTTTAGTTTATGTAGTTGTTTAGTTGAACCATCTTTATTCCGGATTTAAAAGGATATCATATTTAATTGAAAGAAATTTTTTTTAAAATTGGGGTCCTATCGTTCTCAGATTGTTATCAGATCTGGAGCGCTAATTTATTACGTTAAGGTCCTTTTATAAATTTTTGGTTAAAAATGGAATTTTCTCCATTTTCAAAATTTCCTATTTTCGATGGTTCTAATTACGCATATTGGAAAGCACGTACGTGTTCGGCACTTTGGTCTCTAGATGAAAGGATTTGGTTGTCAGCTGTTAACGGGTGGTCCCCACCTACATATTTGGTAAAAAATGAGCGTGTTCCCAAACCCACAGATAGATGGATTGAGAATGGATTTAAACTTGCAAATTTTAATTCCCGAGGTTTAAATTCCTTGTTTAGCGCGATCACACCGGATGAATTTTAACGCATTATGACGTGTAAAACCGCTAAAAAAGCTTGGGATATTTTACAACTTACTCATGAAGGAACCAGTATTGTAAAAGCTTCTAAACTCCAAAACCTCACCACTCAATTTGAAATCATCCAAATGAACGAAAAAGAAACATTAGATGAATTTTATGCTAGACTTTACGATATAGTTAATTCATCTTTTAATTTAGGAGAGAAAATACCCGACGACCAAGTAGTAAAGAAAATTTTAAGGTCCCTACTCGATAGATTTCTTCCTAAAGTGGCTGTGTTAAATTCTTTACCCATATTAGCCACTACGAAATTAGAAGATCACGTAGGTAATTTACAAACCTATGAACTAGACATGTTTCCCTCTAAATATGAAAAGAAAATGATAAGGGCATTGCTTTGAAAGCCCGAAAGGACGAAAAACAAGTAGTAGAGAGCGACAGTGATAGTGACTCGGAGGAGATGACTATGTTTGCCTAGAAATTCTGAAAATTTCTCAAGTTTAACAAATATAAAAATGATTTTAAGAAATTCGAAAACTCTAAGCATGACAAAACCGATAAGATCCCTAAAGTTCAAAAAAATGATCTTAATAGGGACGAGTCTTATAGATGTTACGGTTGTGAGGGTTATGGCCATAAGGTGAGAGAGTGCCCCACTAAACTAAGGAGGGAGAGTAAGCAGCCAATTTCCTACAATGCAACCCTTAGTGATAATGATAAGGAAGAGGGACCCGATTCCCCCACTAAGCCCAACTTTGTGGCTTTTATGGCAAGTCATGTGAGTGAAAGTGATCACTCCTTTATTGATGAAATTTTAACACATGACACTTCCAAGGCCATAGTTTGTGAATCCCAAAGAGATGATGGTAGTGAGAGTGAAGAAGAGAGAGAGAGTGAAAATGAAGAAGAGATTAATGTGAGTGAACTTCAATTTGCATTTCAAGAACTATATGAAGAATCTATTAAATTAAAAAGAGAAAATTTTAAGTTAGAAGCTAGTTTGAAAGAACGTGTCGAGGTCATTAATGAGAGTGCTTTAGTGGATGACCTTAGGACACGTGAGAGAGCTCTTCATGAGAATCTTGAATATGTAGAAGGCGAGAGAGATAGCTTTAAAGGTTTAATGGAATCCTTGAAAAAGGAGCTTCTTGAGTTTGAAGAGCACAATGGTTTATTAGAGTCTCACATTGTAGATTTAGAAAATAAACTAAAAGACTCTAGTAAAGTCAAATTTGATTTGGAGTGTCGTTCGGATAAATTATATAAAATATTAGGAACGGTCCAAATTAACAATGACACGTGTGGTTTAAGCTTCGATACTTGTATTAAGTCAACTCATAAAGCAAAAACCAATGTTTTAAGATAATCCTCTAGTAACAATTTTAGAGATCATTCCTTAGGTAAGTCTTTTCGCTGAGTCTTTAGATGCTCTCATTGTGGTCGAAAAGGTCATCTTAGGAACTTTTGTTTTGATCTTAAAAGAGGTCCTAGAAAATCCCTACGTAAGGCAACCGAGGTAGCCAAGATTACTAAATCCCGATATCGTCATCCGTCATTAGTTTGGGTTAGGAGATCCAACTTGGTAGATTTACAAGATAGGATTTTTTATTCACATTTACTTTCACATGATACCTCCCTTGCTAAATCCAAAGGTTGAATGTTTTAGTTGTTTGAATACTTTAGCTTTTATACTTCATGCTATATTATCATGCCAATTGTATGCTTTTTTATCAGTTTCTAGTCATTCCTTTATCACATATCGCGTGCTAGAATTATGATTTTTTTTTATCATTTGTGTTTTACCTTTTAGTAATTTAGGCTCAATGAAAAATACAAATGTCTTTGTGTTTGTCTTTTGAGTAAATATTTTTATTTTTGGTTAAAAATTTCAAAAAACTCAAAAAGATCTTTTTTGTGTGTGTATTTTAGTTTGACACACTTTATGTGGCATATACTTGTGTTTGAATCCCATCTTTTTCACTCCCATGTGGCTAGAACTTTTGGTTAAGATTGTCAATCCTTAAAATCTTCTTTACCATGGTTACATGGAAAAGTTGGATTTTGTGCTACTAAACTGGATTCTATTTTTATATGCCTCAATTCACACATGCACCAAAAATTTTAACTTCACATGTATATTTGAGCTTTGTGAGGCGTTCTCCTACTAATCTAGTCATCTATGTATTAAGTGACCTAGCAGGACTAGTGTATGTTAAAATCCGTTGCACGTGAGATTTTTGTGAGATATAAAAGTGATATATATAAATGTGCACGGGGAAGGGCTCTGAAAGGAAATATTATCCTTTGCGAGTAAGCCACCATTTACTTGGACCTAAAAGAAACACGTGGTCCAAAGGCCTAAAAGAATAGTGGATTTAAAAGAAAATATTTTCCAATTCCTATTTTGTTTAGTTGATTTATCCATTCAAAAGATTAAAATATATATGCATATTTTGAGGAAGATTGGATGGTATATCAACGGTTTGCACAATGTCCATTTATCCTAGTTGTACTTTCAAGTCATGACTCTATTGATTTGTAGAATCATCAAAATTCTAGGCTTGTATGCATTGTGTATGTTTGTTCATTGAGTTCAAATTATATTGTCACTTGAGGTTATATTCAAATGTGATAAAGTTTATAATCAAATGAGAACTCCATGAACATGTTTTAAGTGATTGGGTTGAAAGTTAATTATTACTAGTTCACACCCCTAAACTTTCGTTTACCACATATATTTGGACACATTTTTGCCATACGAGTGTGAAAAGCTTAATGTATTTTGTGTCATGTGTAGTGTTTATACCTATATATATATATATATATGTGTGTGTGTGTGTGTGTGTGTGTGTGCATGTTTGTAAGTGATATTCATTATGGATACACATATATGGTAATTTATTTTTGTCTTTGCCTTACTTTCTAGTCCATCTATGATTCTATTCCATAATTGGTATCTATCTTGTTGCATATTTTGTTTGATAGCACATGCTTAGTATCTTATTTGTCAAATTGGTATCATTTTTTTTATCATATGTTGGTATCTATTTATCCTTCTTATGGATTAGTTCGTGCTATTGTTGCCCATATGCTTTCTTGTTCTTATCACTTTATGCTTTATCTTGTTTCATTAGTTCTTTTATCCTTTGTCTATTCCTGAACAAAAATGAGGGAGAATGATAGGGGGAGAAATGGTATATAATCCTATTATAATCGTATCTTAGTTTAGGAGATTTAAATTAGGGGGAATAGCGACCTAGATCATAGTGGATACAAGGGGAGAATTAATTTAGGGGGAGTATTTATTTTAATTGCATTAAAACTTTTGATATTCCCTATGCGTTTAATGTTTTGCTTAAGTGTGCAGGAATTCTTCTAAGTGGCAACTTTCATCGGCAAAGATACTGATCCTTGGGTTTTGAGTCAAGCTATGTAATTGCTTTATTTTGGGTCAGTTGTTTTTTAGTCTAGTGGAGCTTGATGGCCCTTTAGGATTTTGTTTTGGTTTTTTACCCGGAATAGACAAAGGGGGAGATTTGTAAGGACACAAATTTCTAATTAAGTCTTAATGTAATGTTGGCTCAATAATGGAAAAAAACATTTGTGTCATAGGATAGTATTGAGTGAGTATCCTCCAATCCTATGACATGCTAGAGTTGAAGACGTAGCGGCCAAGACTTATAAAGCTTCATCATTGCTGAGTTTCAAGTGCCATGTTTCTATGCCATCAACACCATATTCCATAGTCTCCAAAACGTATGAATGCATTTCTATATATATATATAGGGAGACTTGGAATAATTTTATAAAGGGTGTAATTTTATTTTAAAATGAAGTTTATTTTCAGAAGGTTAATTTTAGATCTTTTAATAAATTTTTTGGGCTTAAAATTAAATTATGAACTTTCTGGAATTCGTTCGATATTGTCGTTCGAACGAGTTTGCAACAACTTTTTCTAATCGGCCTCTGGAACTTCGTTAGAAGGGTCGTTCGAACGAGATTTTTGGTGGGAAAATTATTTGGCAGTTTTTAGCAGTTTTTCACCACTATCCCATTTTTTTGTTCCCACCAACTTTTCTAGATTTATATTGTATGGGAACCTCTTTTGAAAAACTAAATTTTGATAACTTCTAAACACTCCTTGAGAGAAAATTTTGAAGAGAAAATTTCTCAACATCAAAGGTTCATAATTTTTATATTTTTATGAATCCATGAAATAAATCCGACCAAAACACATACATCCAATTGTTTGTTTTAATCCAATTTCTATCAATATATATATACATCTTGCTTGGAGAGTTTGTTTGGGAGTGGATTCATCTCTACTGTAAAAGAGAGTTTGGGTTTTCTTCTACATCCCATAATGAAGAAGAGTTTGTTTGCTGTGACATACCCACTTGGAGAAAGGCTCCTTGTTCGAGTGACGGTGACCAGAAAAGGTTCGATCGGTGGATTCCGAGACCGCGATGGACCTCTATGGTTATTCCCTAGGCAGAGGTGTGTACACGAAGAAGCTTTGGGACTTGGATGGAGTTAAGTCTAGTGTTGTAAATTTTTTATCTTGTATTTGTAAAACCGTACTTAGTGGATTTTAGGCTAGGGTCGTACGAGGTTTTTCTCGTTATGGGTTTTCCTTGTACATCGTGGCGTAGTGTGTTTGAATTTATTTTATCTTGCAAAATCACCTAGAACGCATGCTTAGAACTAAAATATAAAATATGGTTTAATTCACTACTCTTGTTTAATTTGGTGCTAAATTAGTTTGGGTATAATTTAATTCAAGTCATTAACCTTAATTTGGTAAAATTTGGTTTGGCCTAATTTGCAAAAAATTAAATATTTATTGTTTGGCTAATTTCTAGGACTTGTATTAAATTGATTTTTGGGCTTAAAGTAAAAAAATTCACAAATTTGATTTTTAGTATAATTTTAATTTTGAGAAAATTAAAATTTGTTTTACTTTAGTTTTAATTTGTTAAGAAATTATTTTTTAGTTTATGTAGTTGTTTAGTTGAACCATCTTTATTCCGCATTTAAAAGGATATCATATTTAATTGAAAGAAGATTTTTTTTGAATTGGGGTCCTATCATTCTCGGGGTATAGATCCCAAAAGAAAAACAGAGATTAATTGAGAGTTATCATGCCTATAGTTGTGCGCAAATACTCAAATCGTATGTTATCTAAAGGTTTTATAAAATGTTCTACGAGCTGCTTTTGAGTGTTCAGATATTCAATAATGGGATCTTTGGATTCGACAAGATCACGGATAAAATGATGTCTAATCTTAATATGCTTAGTTCATGAGTGCATTACTGGATTTTTGGAAATATTAATGGCACTTTGGTTATCACAAAATATGGTTATTTATTTTTCTGTGAGACCATAATCACTAAGCGTCTGTCTAATCCATAGTAATTGAGCACAACAACTACCAGTTGCTATATATTCAGATTCGGTGCTAAATAATGAAATACAAATATGTTTCTTACATGACCAACCTACGAGATTATTGCCTACGTAGTAGCAAGCACCAAAAGTGCTCTTACTATAGTCAGAACACCCAGCCCAATCGGCATCTGTGTATACTACAATAGAACTAGTGGTATTATTTGTGTACCAAATACCAAATTTTAGAGTACCCTTAATATATTTAATAATTCTTTTTACACTTAGTAAGTGAGATTCTTTAAGGTTACTTTAATATCTATCACAGATACTCACGGCAAAGGATATGGCAGGTCGAGACGCGGTAAGATACTGCAAACTCAATATCATAATTATATAAAGAGTGGGATCATAACTTTTCCAATTATCATCCTTAGATAGTTTAGTTGAAGTACTCATGGGGGTTCTAGAAATTTTGGCATTTTCTAAGCCGAATTTTTTAACTAAGTCTGCAGCATTCTTGGATTGAGAAATAAAAAGACCATCTCTGCATTGTTTGACTTGTAAACCCAAAAATTATTATAGTTCATCCATTAGATACATCTGAAATTCAGTATGCATGATATAAGAAAAATTCTCTACTTGTGCAAGACAGGTGGAACCGAAAATAATATCGTCCACATATACTTGTGCGATTAAAACATGTTGATTTTCCTTTCTAACAAACAACGTTTGATCGTTTCCACCACGAAAAAAATTGTGAGACACTAAAAAGGTAGACATCCTATTATACCAAGCTCTAGGAGCTTGTTTCAACCCGTATAAGGCTTTCTTAAGTCTAAAGACGTGGTCCGGGTGTACAGGATCAACAAATCCTTTGGGTTGTTCTACGTATACTTCTTCAGATAAAATTCCATTTAAGAAAGGGGATTTAACATCCATTTGGAACAATTTGAATTGCATATGACAAGAAATTGCAAGAAGAAGAAAAACTGATTCTAGACGAGTAACAGGTGCAAATGTTTTGTCAAAATCAATTCCCTAAATCTGGGAGTATCCCTGCACAACCAACCAAGGTTTATTTCTAATGACCTCCCCATGTTCATCAGTTTTGTTTTTAAAAATCCATCTAGTTCCAATAACCTTTGAATCTTTTGGTCTAGGAACTAGATTCCAAACATCGTGAGTCTTAAATTGGATTAGATCTTCTTGCATAGCATTTATCCAAAATGAGTCAGTAAGGGCATCATTAACATTTTTAGGTTCCTCAAGAGAAACAAAATAAGAAAATTGTGCCACTTATCGAAGTTGGGATCTAGTTCTAACTGGTTCCGAAGGATTACCAACACTGATTTCAGTGGGATGATCTTTAAAAACCCAAGTGGGTACAAAATGACTCATGTGGCAATGAATCAGTATCATCTTGAGGATCAGTGGGTAAAACAGGTTCGTCCTCATCAAATATTACTGGTTGACTATCACTTCTCCTAACACTCGTATCATCTACAATTACATTAATTGATTCCATAATAGTTTTGGTTCTATATTTGAAAACACACAAAGCCCTACTATTTTGTGAATATCCAAGAAAAATTACCTTTTCTCCTCAGTTATCAAATTTTCAAAGTTGCTATCTATCTTAGCAGATACTACCGAAGGTTTTGAAATATTTCAAGTTTGGCTTTTTATGGAACCATAACTCATAATAGGTTACTTTGGAATTTTTTCTGAGCTAGATACGATTAATAATGTGACACGCGGTTTGGACAGCTTCTACCCAAAAACATCTAGGGATATTCTTAGCATGTATCATAACCCTAGCCATTTATTGTAAAGTATTATTCTTACATTCAGATATACCATTCTGCTACGAGGTTTTGGGAGCGCTAAACTCATGTTTATAGCCATTATCTACGCAATACTCAGAAATTCCAAAGTCCTTGAACTTTCCACCTCTATCACTTCTAATTAGACATATCTGGGTATCCTTCTCATTCTCAATTTTCATAAAAATTCCTAAGAATTCATTGAAGGTATCTGATTTTTGTTTCATAAAAGCTACCCATGTATCTCGTATAGTCGTCCACTATAACTAGGATGTAAGAGTTTCCACTGAAACTAATAGTTCTTGAAGGACCCATGAGGTCCATATGGATAAGTTCTAGAGGCTTAGTGGCCATGACATCTTTAACTTTCTTATGAGGGGATTTACTTATTTTGCCTTCCTGACAAGGTCCACTTACAGGATTAAAATAATTTTTAATTTTAGTTAAACCTCTAACTATCTTTTGGGAACTCAATCTTCTAAGGTTATCATAATTTGTGTGTCCCAATCTATTGTGCCATAGATCATAATCCTCTAATCTGGCAACCTTACAAGATTCAGAATTGGGAATTACTGTGTAACAGTTTTTTGAGGTTCTATTTCCTATTAAAATATGATTACCGTTTTCATCAATAATTTTGCAATCATTTTTTGAAAAGCAACTGAGTGATTGGAGTCACAAAATTGTGGTATACTTAAGAGATTGCCTTTAAGACCTTTAACTAAGAGAACATTATTCAGTTTAGGAAGCCGTTGCTCACTCAATGTTCCCTTACCTATGATCTGAGATGAAATACCATCTCCAAACATGACACTACCTCCAAGGAAGTCTATCTTGTTTTTCAATTTGGTTTCGTCCCCGATCATATGTTTAGAACATTCGGATTCCAAATACCATCCAGTTGAAGTGCTTTGTGCCTTTAAAGCAGAAATGACAATGTTGCAATTGAGTTGGGGTAGTAGATCATCTTTTCTAATCCAAATAGGCCTAGTTTTAAAATTTTGTGACCTTTAGATTGAGAAAAGTTTTGAGGGGTCTTTCTAAATGATTTTTCCTTAGTCTTGGACCCTCCCCTTTTCTTTTTAGACTTAGAGTTTTTTGTGGCCTGTCTAGGAAGTACATAAGTATTTCTTGATTTCCTAGAGTAGTTAAAGTTTATGTAGGTTGGGGTGTATAACCTTTTTCTGGAAACATTCATCAAGAGTATGGACGATAATATCGCTGTAAGAACAGTACTGATGGGTATAGGACTTGACTTTCTTGCTAAAGTCTTTAAAAATTGGCCTGGATCTATTGGGTATAGTAGTCAAATCGTCATTAGGTTTAGGATTATGTCTTTGGTTTTTGGCAGAAGGACAAACGTATTTGGTCTGACTGTTTGGTTTCAACTCTTGATTGTACTGATTATGTGTTGTTTGAGAGACATTGAGACTAGATTCACCTGTTTGAACATTTTGACAAGTTTGGCCTTGTTTAATAAAAGTAACATTTTCAGGAGAAACAAATCCTTTGGGTTGTTCTACGTATACTTCTTCAGATAAAATTTCATTTAAGAAAGGGGATTTAACATCCATTTGGAACAATTTGAATTGCATATGACAAGAAATTGCAAGAAGAAGAAGAACTGATTCTAGACGAGTAACAGGTGCAAATGTTTCGTCAAAATTAATTCCCTCAATCTGGGAGTATCCCTACGCAACCAAGCTAGCTTTATTTCTAATGACTCCCCATGTTCATCAGTTTATTTTTAAAAATCCATCTAGTGCCAATAACCTTTGAATCTTTTGGCCTAGGAACAAGATTACAAACATCGTGACTCTTAAATTGGATTAGATCTTCTTGCATAGCATTTATCCAAAATGATTCAGTAAGGTCATCATTAACATTTTTAAGTTCCTCAAGAGAAACAAAATAAGAAAATTGTGCCACTTGCCAAAGTTGGGATCTAGTTCTAATTGGTTCCAAAGGATTACTGACAATGGTTTCAGTGGGAAGATCATTAGAAACATAAGTGGGTACAGAGGGACTCTCAGGTGGAAATGAATCAGTATCATCTTGAGGATCAGTGGGTAAAACAGGTTCATCCTCATCAAATGTTACTGGTTGACTGTCACTTCTCCTAACACTCGTGTCATCTACAATTACATTAATTGATTCCATAATAGTTTTGGTTATATAGTTGAAAACACGCAAAGCCCTACTATTTTGGGAATATCAAAGAAAAAATCCTTTTTTTCCTTGGGTATCAAATTTTGAAAGCTTCTCTCTTTCTTTTCAGATATAGCAGATACTACTGAAGGTTTTGAAATATTTCAAGTTTGGGTTTTTATGGAACCATAACTCATCAGAGGTTTCTTTGGAATTTTTCTGAGCTAGATACGATTAATAATGTGACACACGGTTTGGACAGCTTCTACCCAAAAATATCTAGGGAGATTCTTAGCATGTATCATAACCCTATCCATTTCTTGTAAAGTCTTATTCTTACGTTTAGCTATACCATTCTGGTACGAGGTTTTGGGAGCGCTAAACTCATGTTTATAGCCATTAGCTACGCAATACTCAGAAATTCCAAAGTCCTTGAACTCTCCACCTCTATCACTTCTAATTCGACATATTTGGTTATCCTTCTCATTCTCAATTTTCAAGATAATTCTTAAGAATTCATTGAAGGTATCTGATTTTTGTTTTCATAAAAGCTACCCATGTATATCTCGTATAGTCGTCCACTATAACTAGGATGTAAGAGTTTCCACAGAAACTAATAGTTCTTGAAGGACCCATGAGGTCCATATGGATAAGTTCTAGAGGCTTAGTGGTCAGGACATCTTTAACTTTCTTGTGAGGGGATTTACTTATATTGCCTTCCTGACAAGGTCCACGTACAACATTAAAAGAATTTTTAATTTTAGGTAAACCTCTAACTATCTCTTGGGAACTCAATCTTCTAAGGTTATCATAATTTGTGTGTCCCAATCTATTGTTCCATAGATCATAATCCTCTAATCTGGCAACCTTACAGGATTTAGAATTGGGGATTACTGTGTAACAGTTTTCCGGGATTCTATTTCCTGTTAAAATACGATTACCTTTTTCATCAATAATTTTGTAATAATTTTTTTAAAAAGTAACTGAGTGATTGGAGTCACAAAATTGTGATATACTTAAGAGATTGGCTTTAAGACCTTTAACTAAGAGAACATCATTCAATTCAGGAAGCCTTTGCTCACTCAATGTTCCCTTACCTATGATCTGAGATGAAAACCATCTCCAAACATGACACTACCTCCAAGGAAGTTTATCTTTTTTTTTCAATTTGGTTTCATCCCCGATCATATATTTAAAACATTCGTTGTCCAAATACCATCCAGTTGAAGTGCTTTATGCCTTTAAAGCAGAAATAACAATGTTGCACTTGAGCTGGGGTAGTAGATCATCTTTTCTAATCCAAATAGGCCTAGTTTTAAAATTTGTGACCTTTTGATTTAGAAAAGGTTTGAGGGGACTTTCTAAATGATTTTTTCTTAGTCTTGGACCCACCCCTTTTCTTTTTAGAGTTAGAGTTGTTTGTGGCCTGTCTAGGAAGTACATAAGTATTTCTTGATTTCTTAGAGTAGTTAAGGTTTTGGTAGGTCGTGGTGTATTACCTTTTTTTGGAAACATTCATCAAGAGTATGGCCAAAAATATCGCAGTAAGAACAGTACTGATGGATATAGGACTTGACCTTGTTGCTAAAGTCTTTAAAAATTGGCTTGGATCTATTGGGTATAATAGTCCAGCCGTCATTAGGTTTAGGTTTATGTCTTTAGTTTTTGGCAGAAAGACAAATGTATTTGGTCTGAATGTTTGGTTTCAACTGTTGATTGTACTGATTATGTGTTGTTTGAGAGACATTGAGACTACATTCACCTGTTTGAACATTTTGACAAGTTTGGCCTTGTTTAATAAAAGTAACATTTTCAGGAGAAACAAATCCTTCGGGTTGTTCTACGTATACTTTTTCAGATAAAATTTCATTTAAGAAAGGGGATTTAACATCCATTTGGAACAATTTGAATTGCATATGACAAGAAATTGCAAGAAGAAGACGAACAGATTCTGGACGAGTAACAGGTGCAAATATTTCGTCAAAATTAATTCCCTCAATCTGGGAGTATCCCTGCGCAACTAACCTAGCTTTATTTCTAATGACCTTCCCATGTTCATCAGTTTTATTTTTAAAAATCCATCTAGTGCCAATAACTTTTAAATCTTTTGGTCTAGGAATAAGATTCCAAACATCGTTACTCTTAAATTGGACTAGCTCTTCTTGCATAGCATTTATCCATAATTATTCAGTAAGGGCATCATTAACATTTTTAGGTTCCTCAAGAGAAACAAAATAAGAAAATTGTGCCACTTGGCGATGTTGGGATCTAGTTCCAACTGGTTCTAAAGGATTACTGGCAATGGTTTCAGTGGGAAGATCTTTAGAAACCCAAGTGGGTACAGAGGGACTCTCAGGTGGCAATGAATCAATATCATCTTGAGGATCAGTGGGTAAAACAGGTTCGTCCTCATCAAATGTTACTGGTTGACTGTCACTTCTCCTAACACTTGTATTATCTACAATTACATTAATTGATTCCATAACAGTTTTGGTTCTATAGTTGAAAACACGCAAAGCCCTACTATTTTGGGAATATCCAAGAAAAATTCCCTTTTCTCCCCGAGTATCAAATTTTGAAAGTTGCTCTCTATCTTTGCAGATATAGCAAATATAACATACCTCCCCCCTCCACTAACTAAACCATATTTAAACTTAAACTAGCTTCACAAAAATTATTGCTAAACCCACAGGAAAACCACAAAAAAACACCAAAACCCCAAAGTAACCCTAGCTTCATAAAATATCACCCAAGCTTCACAAACATTGCCTTCAATTGCCCGATTTCCCAGCTTCATAATCATTCCCGGCCCTAGGAGTTCCCCAAGTCTCCCACTCCTAGTTAACATTTTGTATTCTCTCCATGAAGTGGTACGCCCTGACTAACCTGGATAAAACCGTAACACCTACCTCCATGGTTCCAAAAGAAACGATCCACCTTTGGCCAATCTCTTCCACCATCATCTTCTCCACTGCCCGCTTCCACAATCACTTCAAGTAGCCCTAGACACATGTCAAGCCCATCCTACGGACTGTGACATAGACGGTCGTTGGTGCGGTCAAAAGGAACCTAGCATCATCCGTAGTTATTCAGTCAAGTCATCCATAGGGAAGAAGTTCATTATGCGAGCGGGCACAATTTGTTTCCATCCGACTTAGCACAGAAGTCGATAGGGGAAATAAAATGAAGTCTAATAAAAGCCAACCAACCACACATACTGGCATTCTCCAAGCAGTAAAACAGACTACAAATCTGCCTACCATAGCACCGACCAATGAATACACAAAGCATTATGCTCCACAAACCAGTTGACCCAGTTCCTTACCAATGGGCCAAAACTGAAGAAAGGTCAGACAAAGCATTAGGTACACACACTAAGGGGTACTCAAGAGGGGTTGCCAAATAAAACCTCTATGTAAGCCATATGAATAACATTATCAGGCTCCCCCTTCGAAAATCAAAACGATCCTCTTTCCAAGCATCAAGGTCGTTCAAAGTATCAACCAGAACCACCGTCGCGGGATTATGGTGATAGGACATCCATGTCTTTATCACAATAACTTGGGGATCAGCTGTCAAGTCCCCCATCACTAGTAAAAGCCTCACAGTAAGGCGCAAAGAAATAGCTCCGATAAAGTTAGCATCCTTAAAGCCCCTCGGGTGCACGAAAAATATAACCGCCTGGAGATAAATAGTCCCTCCAATAACCAACGGTCAAGTCGCCGAAGTTGAAATATGGAGCAACTCTACCAAAAATTCCCAGGGAGAATGCGAATAATCGAGCATGGCCACCGCGACACTGGGGTTGACCCCCAAAACTGCTGATAATTCCTCATAGGTAGGACAAATATCATCCGGCCAAAACAGAAGATATGGTCCTTAGGGAACTAGAATTTTGCTGTTGGTAGCAAATTATAGTATATGGCTCGATTACACCACTGACAATCCCGGCATAAGCTAGAGGCATCATAATCAACATTGTAAAGGCACATGGCCTCAAGACCTTCAAGGTAAGAGGAGAATTCTTCATACATGGGATGTGACATTTGGGGAATAGGAAATGAGAAGAAAGAAAAGAAATGTGGTATTTAGTGAAGAAAACACACCCCATACCACTACTTTTATACCCAAAATCCTTGGCAAAAAACAAAATCTCTGAAATTCTATGTAACTCCCTACCCTACCAAGTACCAAAGAAGTGCAGGAAAGTGGAATCAAAGCCTAGGGGTGATTTGACTTGACCCCTATGTTGATAGGTAGGTCAAGGGGTATGTCGATCGATACCCACTTATTTTAGAAAATTCCATCTTTCCTCTTTTATCAAAAATCAATTTCCAAATAAATCCTTATTTTGAAAAACTACCCACGGGTTATTCCTTTTAAAATTACTCCTCTTCTCTATATTTTCCTCAATAAAATCATTTTCATTCTCAAATAAAATTATTACTTAGAACAAATCTTTTTCGTGAGTTAATTACTTTAACTCCCAATTTTCTAAAAAGAAATAAACATTTTTTACTTTCATTATCATTTTCATTCTCATCTCTATTTTTTCATAAAGTAAACAATCTCGAAAAATTAAAAGTGCATATAGGATAAGTCACTAAATCAAGAGAAAAATATCAATAAAGAAATTTCATACCATATGTGACTCTTTATTACATATTTTGTTGGTACAAGAAGTAAAAAAATAAAAAAAATACAAACAGAACTATGTTCGAACCCTCAAACCTTCCTCTCAAGCCCTCAAACTCCCCGGCGGACACGCTTTTCCCGACGACGAGTAGTGGATCCTCCACTCCCAGAACAAGAGCCCTCATTAGAAGTGACAGGTGTCACAAAGTAGGAAGGAGAAGACTTCTTGATATAGTCATACATGGAGGCCGTCCAGTCCTTGATATCCCGCAGCCAGTTGGTCGGTACCCGAACATACTACAAGCAAAGAATAATAAAAAAGGAAAATTAGTCAGTAAAGAGAAAGAAAAATCAACATAAAAGAAAAAGAGAAAGGATATAGCTTAGTTCGGAGGGTCTCATTCGTACTCCCCATTAATCCAGCACTGATGCATGAGGACGATGTGCACGCTCAGTGACTCCCTGATACTTAGTCAAAAATTTTAGTAAGGGATAGTAACTTGAATGATCGGAGCCTCCTCTACCGCCACCGCTATCGATGTACCACCACCCATGTTGTGGGCCGATCTCACCGGTGCATTGGTACCCCTACCCGAAGCCGTGATTGGTGGTGGAATATTCCCCAAGTCATAGATATAGGAGGGCATCAACCAGCTCGTCATAAAATTCAGATAACAATAGCTCGCCACTGTATCCGTATAATACGTATAGGGCTCGTCAATCATCGTTGTCACCCTAGTGTCATCAAACATCTCCCTCACCCAACTCATATACATAGGGGCACCGACGGTGGGATAACCACCTATTCCTCTATAATCTTCCTCACCACCCTTTCTCCCAGGTACTAGACATGCCCAAACTCGTGCGCAATCAACCGTTGCATTTGTGCATGCATGCCCGTCACCCTCGAACCCCGTGTAGTCACCCCCAGGGGTGGAAGGTCACCAGTATTCCCTAACAGAGAATTAGTATCTACTTAAGAAATAAATATGCCAAGAAGAACTCAGAAAATACAAAAGATATCTTGGTCACTCATCAGGGTGTTCAAAACCCGCCACACGTACGCCAAATATCAGGATTGATTTGACCATAGGTTGGACTTATGCCACCGAAACATCCAGTAGAAATCCCCTAAATCCTCATCCTTCAGGGCCATTAACCCTGCATTATTCCCAGTCACCTCATAGAATCAAATCTGCAAAAGATAGGAATCAGTAAAAGGAATAAAAGAAGAATGAAAGGAAATGCATAAAAAGAAAAATAAATCCAAAATTACCTCTAGAAGTTACATTCCCCCCCATAAAAGTCTATCGGTAGAACCGGCTAAATGCATCCAAATAAGAATAGAGGGATGCAAAAGTCAAGCTATCCCAATCATACAGTTGGACGTTAAAAATCGTCCTCAAAAATGGCAAAAACCAAATATAAATGACGTCGCCGCTCGTCACCACCAAGAAACCTCCAAGCAGAAGAAAAATAAATAGACGGGTCATCTGCCTCACCTGTCTCTTGTCGGTCACGTCCATCCTCATCCTCGAGAGCGTCTCTCTCAAACAGAAATGCGGATAGAATCCCCCAACATAATTCTACCCACGTCTCCCAAATCCGCCTGCACTACCTCTCGTATCACCCTCTAGTGTGATCCGCCACTATCTGGAACCCCTTGCAATCCATCCCCAGCAACTGTTGGACATCTATGGGAGTAACAGTCATCACCCCAAACCCAAGATGGAATGTGTGGGTAGTGTCCCACCACCTCTCCCCAAGATCACATACGTCGAAAGTTTGTGCCAAATAACCAAAACCGGCGTATGAAACCATCCAGCGCACAATAGCAGGGAGCTTCTCCCAAACCTCCTTCATACCAATCGTCCTCCAAAATTGAATTCTCGATGGACCTACATCAGTTTATAAGAAGAACAGAAGAAAAAATATTCATTAGCACAAAGAACAAAGAGAAAAATAAATTGGAAAACCAAATGTGACCATACTTAAATAGCCACTAGGGTTCTTCACCCTAAACGAATAGTGGTATGTAAGCTCACGTAACAGGATATGTTGATTAGCTACAGGATTAAATAGATCAAAGGAATTCTCATTGCCCAATGCAAGGAGCACCATAGACCGCCACTCCAGGCCGACCCAATCATTTGAAGTCTTGAAGCAAAAAGAACATAGGAACGGTTTTTGAAGAGAAAAGGAGGAAGATTCAAACACTTGAAGATGTGAAAAATGGGGAGGAGTCACCCCCTTTTTATTGAAGGCTAAAAGGCATGTCAATTGGCATCCCCCAACCCATACCGATTGGAATTTGCATTTTCCTCTTCCAAAGGAAGCCCAAGAATCCGTGCTGTTATCAATTGGCACCCCCTCAAGCCTACCTATCGGTAGTCCCTTTTAAATTTTGAACAAAAAATGCCCAAAAATTCTAAAAAATCCCTGAAAAATATGGCACATTATTTTCCTCAAATCATTTTATTTAGCATTAATCCCCTTATAAACTCTCAAAATCCCCAACTGGACTAAACTTATACTCTTATTCTCAACATACTTCGCATCATAACAATTGATGAACCCACATCCAAGTCTACTACAATTCCTCAGTCGAAACCTCTGAACTAAACATCCCCCAATGGAGTTTCAAGATGACACAATCCCCGGCGGAGCCACAAGTGAACTTGCACCCCTAAGATAATTTAAATTCCCCTAAGAGAGTTATCCCCCGCGTTATAACTTAAGGTCCTCAGAATTTACCTCAACCTGCAAAATTGGTCGTTATAACTTTAGGTCCTCATAATTGACCTCAGTCTGCAGAGTTAGTCGCCCTAACTTAAGGTCCCCAGAATTGACCTCGGCCCTCACAATTAGTTGCCCTAACTTAAGGTCCTCAAAATTGGCCTCGACCCTCAGAATTGGTTGCCCCTAACTTAAGGTCCTCAGTATTGATCTCAGCTCGCAGAATTGGTCTCCCCAACTTAAGGTCCTCAGAATTTACCTCAGCCTGCAGAATTGGTCATTACAACTTAAGGTCCTTATAATTGACCTCGACTCGCAGAATTAGTCGTTATAACTTTAGGTCCTCAAAATTGACCTCGATTCATAGTGTTGGTCATCCCAACTTTAGGTCCTAGAATTGACCTTGGCCCTCAGAATTGGTGGTTAAAATTCAAGGTCCTCATAATTGACCTTGACATGCAAAATTGGTCGTTCCAACTTAAGGTCCTCATAATTGACTTCAGCCTACAGAATTGGTCGTTACAAATTTAAGTCCTCAAAATTGACCTCGGCCCTCAGAATTAAACATCCGTAGCATAACCTTAGGTCCTTAAAATTGATCTTGTCCCGCTGAATTGGTCATCTACGTCTCCTTAAGTCCTTTGAATTGACCTCGGCCCATAAAATTATTCGCCATAACCTTAGGTCCTCGGAATTGATGTCGTCCCTCAGAATCAATCATCTTCATCTCCTTAGGTCCTCAGAATTGATCTTATCCTGCATAATTGGTCGTCACAACTTTAGGTCCTTAGAATTTACCTAAACTCACTAAACAGGTCATCCTAGCCCCTTAAAACTAACCTTATCACATCCTCCACCCATTGAATCAGTCACCCTATTCCCCTTAGGTCCCCAGAACTGACATCGACCCTCTTAATCAATCACCCTCATCCTCTAGGTCCATAGAATTGACCTAAAATCCTCTCCCCTAATGTCGATGTGTTGTCTATCATTCGATGACCTTCACTTGTTCCAAGCTCACCCATAGAGGGGCCCTTTATAGATACGCTATCCTAGGACCCCCCCCCCCCAAGTACTTTCTTAGGTCCCTAGCACTTACTCGTTCACCATAAACCCTAGGTCATACTACGATTATCGATCTAGAGTCTATAGAGCGCTCTTGAGCCCCGTTTGAATCTGGTCAACTTTCTCGTATAAGAGAAAGCTCAATAAATCTTAGAAGGTCTATGAATACCCTTTCTAAAGGTCCATCTTGTGTGAGAATCGGCCTTACGATTCGAACGAACATTTTGTTTCACCATCAAAAATTGATCTAGAGGCCAGCTGGAGCTCCCAAGCCCCGTTTTACTTCGCTTAACTTTCTCACCTGAGAAAAAGCTCAATGAATCTTTGAAGGTATGTGAATCCCCTTTCCAATGGTCCGACCCATGCACGAATCAGCCTTATGAAATGAACGAATGATTTGTTTTACCTCAAAAACAAATCTAGATGTTGTAGGGCACTTATGGGCCCCGTTTGATCCCTATTAACTCTCTAGTTTGATTTAGATCAATGAATATTCAAAGGAATCTGAATCACCTTTCTAATAGTCCACCCTGTGTGCGAATTAACCTTATGGTACGACCGAACGACCCACTTTACTTCAAAGGGTCATCGAGCGCTTTCGAGCCCCGTTTGACCTTGGTCAACTCTCCAAACCAAATGAAGCTGAATGAAATATCAAAGATCACACTGAATAACCTTTCCAACGATCCATAGCATGCACGAATAAGCCTTTTGGTTCAGAGAAATGATCCATTTTCCTTCGAAAATTTCCCATCCAATGACCAACAGATGATTTCGAGCCCCGTTGACCTTGGTTCACTCCTGAAACCGGGAGTGGCTTAATGAATTATTAAAGGGATCTGAATACCCTTTCCAATGGTCCACTCCGTGCGCAATTCAAACTTATTATTCATATTTTACAACCTTTTTTCGAAAAACTTTCCCCAGACTGTCAAATGGCACCCTCAGACCCTGCATATAGGTTGATATGCCCTAAGTGTGACCTCGCCCTAGAGACACCAACCTCGGCCGAGGTGATGGCTAAGATATTAATCGACCCAGGATAAGTCATGGGCCCACGATATCAGCCCTCGGCCTTAGTAAGGTCGGCCCAGGCCGACACTATCACCTACATTTCCAATGGACACTACGCGCATCACAGGCATCAACAGCATTCTCATATACCTGGGTATGGCAACCTCGGCCGAGTGTAGGCCGAGGTGACAAGAAGCCTTGGAATCTTCAATATGGAATCAGTCTAACCTCTGCTGGGGCTGACCCCAGCATAATGTCTCGGCTGAGATCAGGCCGAGACTCCCTATGGCACATCTCGGATTGAACGAATATCAAGCCTTTACGGCTGGGCCTCTCCCAGGCCGAGGTCATGCACCAATATGGCGGCCAAGCATCTGTTGACATTTGGATAAGGACACATGGGCACAAATCAGTTGTAACAAGATTATTCTCCACACGTGGGGTGAATATTTCATCATCATTCCTTACATGTGACAGTGACAGGTAGCTTCCCCTATTGGTGAGGCTAACACACATGTGCATATTACATGCATGGGGGTACACTACACCCCCTAAGTACTATATATATAGAGGTCATCCTCTACCTTGAGGGGGACAGATATTCAAACCTAGATGAAACTCTGTCTAGATACACAGTAGAGAGAGAAAGCTTGAGAGATTGTATCCATAGTCGTTAGTGCCTTGTTGCAGAGAGGTTATTCACACACACAGTGGACGTAGGCCAATTTAGGCTGAACCACTTATATCCTGGTGCTCTCTCCTCTTCTCCTCATCTCATTTTCTTACCTTTTACATAACTATGCTGCCATTGTTGTTCTTAGATTGGGCTTGAAAACACCTTATCTGGTAGTGCTAATTCCAGCATCATCATTTTGGCGCCGTCTGTGGGAACGAGAAGCTATCTCTTCCTCTTTTTCTGCTTAACCTCACCGGAGACTCTGGTGGTGAACCAGGCCTCCCCCTAGCGTGGAGTTGTTTCACCATTGAAAGAGGTCCTGTGAGGTGCCGAGCTCATTTGCTACTCAAGCTCTATAGTGTTAACATATGGCACCATACTTACCACCGCCTCTTCCGCCGCCCGGGGGTGGAGGCCTAGCTCCAGTCAGGAGCCCCTCCAGTCCGAAATGGCGGAGGTAGCAACGGCCTTGAAATCTTTAGCTGCAACAAAACAAGCCATGAAGGAGAAATTTGCTCACCTCAGTCAAACTATGATGAGGCCACCTGGAGTCTCACCGGACATGATCACTCCGGCGGCAGTTCAGCCTCATCCTGACACCAAAGGACCACCCCAAGCGCCAACGAAGGACCAGCCTGCACCCCAACGGAGAAGGGACACTGCTGACCCTAGGCGCTTGCGCCTGGGGAGGCAGGGAAACCCTTACCCAGAGGACAGGTATGATGACCTAGAAGCTGAAGAAGCCCCAGAAGACTGCTGGGAGTCGTATGAGGTGTCAAATAACACTATACGACCTCTTAGGTAGAGTCAAGGATGTGTCGATCGAAGAGGTGAAGAGGCCCAACAAACAGGGTCGGCCTTCAAGAGACTGGGCCCGGTGAATGACCTAAGACAGAGGTTGTCGAGGTCAAGGAGCGCAGCAGGCTCTCAGAGAGGGAATAGGCAGGGTCGGCCAGACCAAGGCCGACCCTGTGAAAGAAGAGGCAGGGAATACGAAGAGGTCAACAGCCAACGTGTCGTGGCTGGGGAACCCTCTGTCCATCGCAGGGAAGTGGCAGGTGATAACCTCGACCAAGTTGATGACAGAAGACCCTGGAATGATTCTATCCAACGCCTTGAGGAGAAGATAGGAGATCTCATTAAAAGCATGGACCCATTACAAAGGGGTTACTCAGAGGGCTCCCCATTTGTGGCTAGGATAGTGTGGTTCCCAACCCCAGCCAAGTTCAAGCCTCCTACAGTGACCCCAAGTTTGATGGCATCACTAACCCTGTACACCATATCGAGATGTACCAGTCGGCAACAGACATTTACTCGATACCCGATGAGATGAAGTGTAGGGCTTTCTCAGGGACCTTGACAGGGGCAGCACACAGTTAGTTCACCTCCCTTCCGAAGAACTCAATTAAGAACTTCAAAGGCTTGGCTGAGCAGTTCATCCATAACTTCTGCTTTGGGGTAAGACCTCAAAAGAAGACTACCCACCTACTGTATGTCAAACAGGCCAAGGGTGAGAGCCTAAGAGACTACATAGCAAGATTCAACAAAGAGAAATTGGAGGTGGAAGATTATGAAGAGAGCATAGCCATGACCGCCCTTATAGGAGGCCTCCAGAAGGGGAAGCTATTATGGAAACTGGAGGAAGATCCCCCTAGGTCTATGGCGGAGCTGCTGGAAACCGCAGGGAAAGTGATGAATGCGGAAGAGACAATGGCCTCCAAGTGTGAGGAGGAGAACCGCGGTGGAACGGGAAAGTCCCAAGGTAAGAAAGAGGGGAAGAAGAGGTCAGGAGATGACAAGTTCGCTCATTACACTCCTCTGACTGTGAGCTGTGAGCACATCCTCAATGAGATTAAGACTAACCGGACTCTGAGGTGGCCAGAGAAACTGAAGTCCCCGCCACATAAGAGGAACAAAAACCTATGGTGCGAGTTCCATCAGGATCATGGCCATGTCACCGATAGATGCTTCTCTTTAAAGGATGAGATTGAAAAGATGTTGAAATCTGGAAAGCTGAGGAAGTATGTGGATGGTAAGGCTCCAAAGGGTGGAAGAGATGACCCTAAGAAAAGAATAAATGACAGATGCCTTGGCAATATCCCATCCAGAAGGGACGATGATTCAGAAGGAGATGATGAAGACGACCCGGATCTTCCGCCAAAGGATGACAACACCCCGGTGAAGAGGGTCGGTATGATCTCCTTTGGTGTTAGCACCATATGTGGGGGATTTGCAGGAGGTGGCTCTGAGGTAGCCGACAGGAAGGCTCATGTAGCAGAGGCCAGGTCATTGGCCAAGCTCAAAGTTATGAATCTAACGTCTTCTGATGCAGTGCAGAAGAGGAAGAAAGTAGACATGGACACCCTCGTAGTGGGGTTCTCCAGACTCGACTTCAAGGGTATCTTAGCCCCCCATGATGACCCTTTGGTCATAACAACAAGGGTGCATGGGTGCGAGGTACGGAGGATCCTTATAGACGGAGGAAGCTCAGCAGACGTGATGTTCTGTCCTTACTTCAAGAGCCTGGGTCTTAGCAGGGCAAGGCTGGTGCCCTATCATCACCCATTGATAGGCTTCAGTGGCGAAAAGGTCCACCCATTGGGCATGTATGAGATGGATGTACGGATGGGGGATGAGTGGCCTAGGAGGCTAACCAAGAAGATAAAAATTTTCGTTATGGACAAAAACGTCTTCTCGACCTACAACTTCATCATAGGAAGGGTGGCCCTTAAAGAGTTTGAAGTTGTGACGTCGATAGTCCATCAGATGCTAAAATTCCTGACTCCTTATGGAGTAGGGGAAGTACAAGGGGACCAGACCACGGCGCGAGAGTGTTACTTTAACTTGGCCGAAGAGAGAGAAGCCCATAAGAGAGCAACCACAACTTACAGCATTGACACTCTTGACCCAAGAGACGAAACAAAATTGAAGAAGGGTGAGGCCACGGAAGAGGTAGAATCCATCGTCCTCAATGAGGACGAGCCGAAAAAAACCGTCCAGGTCGGTAAGGCCCTAGAGCCAGGAATCAAGGAAGAGCTGACAAACTTCCTCAGGAGGAGACGGAGTGTCTTCGCATGGAGTCACGCAGACATGTCTGGCATCGACCCTGAGGTCATGAGCCATAAGCTCAACGTGGACAGAGATGCCAAGACAATCAAGTAGAGACGAAGAGTCTACTCCAGGGAGAAGTATGATGTCATCCGAGAAAAGGTAAAAAAGTTGGAAGAGGCCGAGTTCATAAGAGAGGTTACCTATCCGGAGTGGCTCTCAAATGCAGTCATCGTGCCTAAGGCCAACAGGAACTGGCGAATGTGTGTAGATTTCACTGACCTGAACAGGTCTTGCCCGAAAGACAGTTATTCCTTACCTAGGATAGACCAGATGGTGGACGCAACGGCGGGGCATGAGCTCATGAGCTTCATGGACGCTTATTCAGGTTATAACCAAATCTTCATGGATGTTGAAGACTCTGAGAAGGCAGCCTTCATTACTGACAAAGGGACGTACTGCTACAAGGTGATGCCCTTCGGTCTGAAAAATACGGGGGTAACGTATTAACATCTTTTTAATAAGATGTTCGAAGAGCAAATAGGTAAGACCATGGAGGTTTATGTAGACGATATGCTAACGAAGAGCCTGAAAGCATGTACTCACGTAGCGGACCTTGAGAAGACCTTCGATGTCATGGACTCGTACAGAATGAAACTCAACCCAGCAAAGTGTGTCTTCGGAGTAGGAGCTGGGAAGTTCCTGGGATTCATCGATAATCAGAGGGGTATTGAAGCGAACCCTGAGAAAATCAAGGCATTACTCGACATGAAGACTCCTAGGAGTATCAAGGATGTCCAGAGACTCACGGGAAGAGTGGTTTCCCTTAACAGGTTTGTTTCTAGGGCAACGGACAAGTGTCTTCCATTATTTAAAGTTCTAAGAAAGTCCTTCCAATGGGACGAAGAGTGTGAAAAAGCCTTCAACCAACTCAAGTCCTACTTAGGGTCTCCCTTATTACTGTCTTGGCCCATCACGGGGGAAAGGTTGTTTGTGTATCTGGCAGTCTCTGAATCAGCCATCAGCGCGGTCATCATACGGGAAGAGGATGGGGTCCAGAGGCCTGTGTACTTCAACAGTAAGGCCCTTCAAGGGTCTGAACAAAATTATCCCCGAATGGAGAAGTTGGCTTATGCCCTAATACATGCCTCAAGGAAAATGAAGCCTGACTTCCAAGCTCACTCCATGGTAGTCCTCACTGACTCCCCACTAAGGCAGGTTCTACACAAACCTGAGAAGTCTGGAATATTGATGACCTGGGCCATCGAACTAGGAGAATATGATCTTACCTACCAGCCTAGGATAGCCATCAAGGGAAGGCCCTCGCATATTTTGTCGCAGAATTCACCTGGGAAGAGGCCGGTAGAAGTTTGGAAGAGGCCGAGACAGAGAAAGGCTTAGATGATGGCAAAGAGACGAACCGTAGTGTCTTCTGAGATTCGGAAGAGACGGCACCAAACATCTTCCGAGATCGGGAAGAGGTCATCTCAGGCAAAACCCGAAGTGAAATATAAGAGAACGAAGAGGATCGATACCTCTTAAAGAAGGGGGTTATGAGAGAAGGGGTCTTCTCATCAGATACAGACGTCTGGAGCCTCTTCGTTGATGGCTCTTCCTGTGATAGTGGAAGCGGGGCGGGACTAATACTCTCAGCTCCAGATGGTGCCAACATCGAATACGCCTTGAGATTCAACTTCCAGGCCTCAAACAACGAGTCCGAGTATGAGGCCATGATACCGGGTCTCTTATTGGCAACAACTCTTCGAGTAAAGCGACTCCTACTCCATAGCGACTCAAGGTTGGTTGTCAATCAGGTATTGGTGATATACGAGGCCAAAGACGAAAGTATGGCCAAGTACTTAAAGAAGGTAATAAGTTTGTTAGAATATTTTGAAGAAGCAAAACTGAAGAGAGTGCCTCGACTGAGAAACAATCACGCTAATGCATTGGCAAGGCTGGCCTCAACAGTGAAGACAGCTATGGGAAGGACCATTCCAATCGAGGTCTTTGGAAAGGCAACCATCGAGGAGGATGAGGTATGTAGCCCTTGTCACAATGTGAACCTAGGAGACTCATGGATCGACCCGTTCGTCAGATACCTAAGAGAGGGAGAGATGCCTGAGTCCAAGCTATAAAGGAGAAAGTTGAGATACATGGCTGCCAAGTTCTCAATGATAGGAGACGCCTTGTACAAAAATGGGTTTCTATTGCCTCTCCTCAGATGTGTGCATCCCATGGAAGTACCTCGGGCCTTACAGGAGGTTCATGAGGGTTCTTGCTCTAGCCACATAGGAGGAAGGCCCTTAGCCAAGAGGATCATCACTCAGGGATACTAGTGGCCTACCTTGTCTAAGGACGCACTATGTGAAGAGGTGCGATAAATGTCAAAGGTTCGCCACTATCCCTCACCCATCAGCCTATGACGTCAATATCTTCTCCATGGCCATTTGCGGTATGGGGAATTGACTTGGTAGGACCTTTGCCAAGAGCTGTCAACAACTATAGATTCTTGATAGTTGCCATTGACTACTTTTCAAAGTGGGTGGAGGCAGAATCGATGATAATAATTACAGAGCAGAAGACCTTGGAGTTCATTTGGAGGAACATCATATGCAGATATGGCCTCCCAAACACTCTCATCTCGGATAATGGGACCCAGTTCAAGAACTCCTCTTTAGAAAAGTATTGCCTAAGAGTGGGGATTAAACAGTTCTTCTCATCTCCTGGTCGACCTCAGGCAAATGGCCAGACCGAGGTCACAAACAGAACCATCTTAGACGGAATCAAGAAGAGGTTAGAAGATGCAAAGGGGAGATGGACAGAAGAGGTCTACGCTGTGTTATGGGCCTACAGAACCACGACAAGGACACCAATAGGAGAAACCCCATTCATGCTGGCACATGGCTCAGAGGTCGTCATACCAACGGAAGTAGAACTACCAACTCATCGGATTCAGACCTACGACCCAGACAGCAATGGGGAAGAGAGGAGGCTAGACCTGGATCTTATCGAAGAAAGAAGAGAAGATGCAGAGGTCAGAAAAACAGCCTACCAACAGCAGGCAGCGAAATTCTACAACCAAAGGGTGAAGTCAAGACCCATTGCAGTGGGAGACCTAGTGCTAAAGAAGACCCTACAAAAGGCAAATAAGCTACACCCAAACTGGCATGGCCCCTACAAAGTAACAGAAGAGGTTGTGCCTGGCACTTACAGGCTAGAAAACCTAAAAGGAGAACCTTTCACTAACCCATGGAATGCTGACCACCTAAAGAGATATTACATATGATGTTGCGTAGAATTTTATGTAAATATACCATCTTATTGAGAAGAGGTTATTAATAAAGATTAGTTTCCATGACAATTCTTGCTTCATTCTTAGACCAGAGATATATTATGAGGCTAACATCTTAGGTGATGACCTCAGACCCTCATAACACCATTCAGTGGTGACGAGGTCTGAGCTCAGACACCATAATGAGATGACCTCAGACCCTTAACATCATTAATTTGGTGAAATTTATTTTGAGGCTAACATCTTAGGTGATGACCTCAAACCCTCATAACACCATTCAGTGGTGACAAGGTATGAGCTCAAACACCATAATAAGATGACCTCAGACCCTTAACATCATTAATTTGGTGAAATTTATTATGAGGCTAACATCTTAGGTGATGACCTCAGACCCTCATAACATCATTCAGTGGTGACGAGGTCTGAGCTCAGACACCATAATGAGATGACCTCAGACCCTTAACATCATTAATTTAGTGAAATTTATTATGAGGCTAACATCTTAGGTGATGACCTCAGACCCTCATAACACCATTCAGTGGTGACGAGTTCTGAGCTCAGACACCATAATGAGATGACCTCAGACCCTTAACATCATTAATTTGGTGAAATTTATTATGAGGCTAACATCTTAGGTGATGACCTCAGACCTTCATAACATCACTCGGTGGTGACGAGGTCTGAGCTCAGACACCATAATGAGATGACCTCAGACCCTTAACATCATTAATTTGGTGAAATTTATTATGAGGCTAACATCTTAGGTGATGACCTCAGACCTTCATAACATCACTCGATGGTGACGAAGTCTGAGCTCAGACACCTTAGTTAGATGACCTCAGACTCTTAACATCATTAATTTGGTGAGATTAATTGTGAGGATAACATCTTAGGTGATGACCTCAGACCTTCATAACATCACTCGGTGGTGAAGAGGTCTGAGCTCAGACACCTTAGTTAGATGACCTCAGACTCTTAACATCATTAATTTGGTGAGATTAATTGTGAGGACAACATCTTAGGTAATGACCTCAGACCTTCATAACATCACTCGATGGTGAAGAGGTCTGAGCTCAGACACCTTAGTTAGATGACATCAGACTCTTAACATCATTAATTTGGTGAGGTTAATTATGAGGATAACATCTTAGGTGATGACCTCAGACCTTTATAACATCACTCGGTGGTGACGAGGTCTGAGGTCAGACACGTTAGTAGATGACCTCAAACCCTTAACATCATTAATTTGGTTAGATTAATTATGAGGATAACATCTTAGGTGATGACCTCAGACCTTCATAACATCACTCGGTGGTGAAGAGGTCTGAGCTCAGACACCTTAGTAGATGACCTCGGACCCTTAACATCATTAATGTGGTGTAGTTATGGGAATAACATCTTAGGTGATGACCTCAGACCCTAATAGCAATTCAGTGGTGAAGGAGTTTGAGGTCAGGATTATTGATCGAGTATAAATAAGATATCTGAACAAAATAATAGAAGAGATAACATGACATTCAGCAAAATTAAGCGAAGACAGCCCTCCTCAAAGGTTGATATATAAAGAAATAACAAATATTCAGCAATTACAAAAAAGTTATGGTGTTACAAGTTACAAGTTACAAATCCTAAAGGTTTGGGGGGGGAACATTAACAGTCTCGACCGCGTTGGCTTGATTAGCATTAGTCACCTTGGCCACGTCATCAGTATGGTCTGCCCCTCCGACCTCGGTCCCTCCCAGAGTTGTAGTCTCAGCAGGAGCAGCAGCCTCATCCTCCACCTCTTGAAGAGCCTGTGCAAACTGGGGGTTAGTAAAGCCGAGACCTACAAAGTCAGAGGCCTTTAAATTACCGACCTCCTTCTCCCGGACTTCAGCCCATTTGGTAGTAGCCTTGATACCTCTTTCGAGATATTCAAAACCAAAACCCATGAACTCGTCCGAGGCTTTGTAGTCAGAAATTATTTGGGCTGAGGCATCTTCAAGGGCAGACTTGACAGCTGAGCTGACCTTCTGCTGCAGAACGTCATCTTTGGCCTTCAGGGCTTTGGCATGATCTTTCACGAGCAGAGAAATGTCTTTCTCCAACCCCTTAACCTTACTTTCAGAGTTCTGCAGCTCTGATTTTAGACGATCAACCTCAGCATTTAGGGCGCGCTGAACCTTCTCGGCCTCTTGCCCCTTCTGGATAAGGGGCAATTTCCTCAGAGTCCAGTTCGATAGGTGGTGCATAGCAGCCACTCCCTGCACATTTAAGGAAGAGGTTAAGCTGGATAAAAGTCAGATGTTGCACTTATAAAATTTTGATGAGAGATCAAGACGTACCTGAATGGCTCTGTGAAGGCCGAACTCAACCAGTAATTGTGTATCTAGAGACCTGAAAAAGCGCTTGTCAGCCTCGGTCATTGCAGAGCCGATGGCGTCAAAGGCCTGCAGATTATGCTGTCAGATAACTTCAGCTGGTCCAGGCGGGCCGACAGGGCGTCGGCCGAGGAGATTGGAATTGCAGCATCAGAGGCCTTCTTCTGTCTCAAGGTCGGCCTCTGATCCTCAGAGGCATGGGCTTCTGGGCCCCTCTTCTTTGAGGTCTGATCCTCAGAGGAGCGCTCAGACCGGATTTTTTGGCAAGTCTCGCTAAGCTCGGTGCAGCCATCTCCCACAGTTCGTCTGAAATGCCTTGTGGTCGCACTGCAAAAGTTAAAAGATATGGGTTAGAGATCAGATATGAATGAGTTCAGAGGTTAAGCTTAAAAGAAAAATCCTTACCAAAGTCAACAAGGGGACTTCCACCTAGGCCCGTCCCCAATAGATAATGGGGGGTCAGCAAATGTTCGAACTTAACAAAAAGTCCATGTGCCCCTTGGTCTTGCAGGGCTTTCACCTTCTGGATATTCTGAAGACTTAGACCAGGGTCGGCCCTGGCAGACATGGTGACCTTACCCCATTTGAGGGGTATCCTCGGCTCAAGTGTGGAAGAGGGAACGCATGGGCCAAATTCCCATGGTCCAGAGGAGAAAAAATAGCGGGGCTTCCAATTATGGTTTTAGGTCTGAGTCACCTGGAACATTTTCTTCTCAGGCCTCCGAGCCATAAAATGATAGTAGCTCGGATGGTTTTTGTCCGAGGTTGGGACATAACAACCAACGAAGACCTGAACTGGGAGGTCAGAGTGGTGGACTGCCCTCCATAAGATAATGGCCCCTATGATGACTCTCCAGGCGTTGGGGGACAGCTGTGAGGGAGCTAAAATGATATATGAGAGTATGGATTTGATGATGGGATGAATGGGTAGGCGAAACCCTAACTTAAACATCTGCTCGTACAGGCAGATTTCTCCCTCCTGGCCATAATAGGCCCTCTCTTCCCTCAGAGGTCTCCTTAATTTTATGGAGGGACCAATGGAGTACGAATATCTGAAGCAGAGAAGATCCACCTCAGTTACCGTGCTCTCGTACTCGGCCGCCTCAGAGATGTCGACATCTCTTTCAGCATCTTCATCATCATCAAGCTCAACGTCGGTCGGAGCAGATGTAGATGGGTTACTAGCGAATCTCTGAGCGAACTCTGCCCCTGTGACGGCCGACAGGGGGATGGCATCAAGAATGGGTGGCACATCCACACTCGGCTCAATAATTTCAACCTTTGAAGAAGAGGCTGAGGTGCTTGAGCCAAAATAAGATGAAGCTCGGCTGGATACCTCGGCCTGATCAGGGGCCTGACCAGGCCGAGGTGTGAAATCCATGGCTTCCTGAAATGAGTCCACAGACATAGGGTCTGAGGTGGAAGACTCAGACTCAGACATCGGTATGGGGTTGACAGGGACCTCTGTCTGATAGAATAACTCAGGGGGATCAGGATATACCACCTTGAGAGGTGGGGGAAAGATAAGTCTAATTAGAAATTCTTACAACCTACGAGCCTCTTCTTGAGCCCTTTCTATTTGCCTAATCTTTTCTAGGGACTTCTCTCTAAGAGAGTGGAAATCCTCAAGAAGCTAGTATAAAGGTCTGATCATCAGAGGACGACCCTAAACTTTAGAATAACTCCTAAAACTACAAACAGGATTGACTTGTAAAGTAAAGAAATCTAAAGATCAAACTTAAAAGTTTAAGGCGAATACTGTTCGCCTGAAACTATGGAGATCGCCGAAAAAAGATGAAGCTCGTCGAAAAGTGCAAACCAAAAGTGAAAACAAAGGAAATGGAAGGGAAAAAAATACCTGGAAATGAAACAATGAAGGCAAATGAAGAAAGCTCGCGAAAAAAACCAACAAAGGCCTCGGCAGTAGAACGTTGATTAGAGAAACTTTAGAGAGAGAAATGGCAAGAACAAATCATGCACATGAGAGAAGAAGTGAAGAAGAAGGAGGGAAAAGGGTTTTGAAACCCTTAAATACATGGGCACATTTCCCAAGGCCCATCATTGCCTTGGGATCCCCAAAGGGCGGCTGACAGCACGCGCCTACCAAATGAGCATGCTCCAACATTGGACAAATGTCAAGCAAGTACTGGTTCGTAAGAAGACAGGCCTCAGATGTGTACTAATCCCCTAGTCACCTTCCCTCATATGTGTGACTAGGGGCTGGGGGTGATTGATATGCCCCAAGTGTGACCTCGGCCAAGAGACACCAACCTCGGCCGAGGTGATGTCCGAGATATTGATCGACCCAGGATAAGCCATGGGCCCACGATATCAGCCCTCGGCCTTAGTAAGGTCGGCCCAGGCTGACACTATCACCTACATTTCCAATGGACACTACGCGCATCACAGACATCAACAGCATTCTCATATACCTGGGTATGGCAACCTCGGCCGAGTGTAGGCCGAGGTGACAAGAAGCCTTGGTAATCTTCAATATGGAATCAGTCTAACCTCGGCTGGGGACGACCCCAGCATAATGTCTCGGCTGAGATCAGGCCGAGACTCCCTATGGAACATCTCAGATTGAAAGAATATCAAGCCTACGGCTCGGCCTCTCCCAGGTCGAGGTCATGCACCAATATGGCGGCCGAGCATCTGTTGACATTTGGATAAGGAAACATGGGCACAAATCAGTTGTAACAAGATTATTCTCCACACGTGGGGAGAATATTTCATCATCATTCCTTACATGTGACAGTGACAGGTGGCTTCCCCCTATTGGTGAGGCTAACACACATGTGCATATTACATGCATGGGGGTACACTACACCCCCTAAGTACTATATATATAGAGGTCATCCTCTACCTTGAGGGGGCCAGATATTCAACCCTAGCTGAAACTTTGTCTAGATACGCAGTAGAGAGAGAAAGCTTGAAAGATTGTATCCATGGCCGTTAGTGCCTTGTTGCAGTGAGGTTATTCACACACACAGTGGACGTAGGCCAATTTAGGCTGAACCACTTATATCCTGGTGCTCTCTCCTCTTCTCCTCATCTCATTCTCTTACCTTTTACATAACTATGTTGCCATTGCTGTTCTTAGATTGGGCTTGAAAACACCTTATCTCAGCATCATCATCGGTAATGTGCCTGAGGGGCGATGCCAATAGGCAGGTTCAGGATCCTGCCGATCGGCATCCCCCTTGACCCTATAAATAGAATCCATGACCTCACTTTGAAAATCACCCAGGAACATCACTCTATGATATTCAAAGTACATTCTCTTGAATTCAGAGTTGTTCTTTTCCTAAAAAACCCATTTCACACGTTCCTTCCATCCTTTCCATACCTCATTTAGTAAATTCCCTCCCAATTTCTCATACCACCTTCACCTCATTGCAAGATCAACGAATCTACACTAAAAATCCACTTCAAGTCTTCATAAGGAGGTCCTATTCTCCATCATTTTCTCTGAATTCTCTTATTTTAGTTTTAATTGTTTCATTTGTACTTTTGCGCATTACTTCATTACATCACATACTTTATTAGTAGTATTGGCACATACTTTATTTTCATATAAAAAATAAAAACAAAAAAAGAGAGTTTATCTATATTTTCAAATAAGGGATTCTCATTACACATTCTCATACTTAAAGCACGTTTATCCCAACGCAAATATATAAGATAAATACCCAACTTGGATTTATGGGGTAATCCCCACCCTATGTTATCTTCGAACTACGTGGACTTTGATTCCCCTTGGGCTACGTAGGTGTCTTGGATAAATCCCTATATTCTAGTCCTCCCTCATGCTCATTTGTCATATTGTTTTTATTATTATTATATTTACTATTTTATATATATATATATATATATATATATATATATATATAATCTTAATAAATGTCTTATTCTTACATGCTTGTGTCTTGTCTGATGTATAGATTCGTCCCTTTATAACGACTTATGACTTAGCAAACATTAACATTATATTTTGAATTATTATTTTTTGGAACACTGTTAAGGATGAATTCACTCCATGCTTTTCCATGACACGAGTTTAACGATTCCATTCTCCATCTATGTTATGCACATAAGCACACACTTCATGGAGTCTAACAGGAAAAGATTAACACATGCCCATGAGAGACCGAAAGGGCGAGATGGGTGTTTTACACCTTCCTATTCTGTAACTTAGTCCCCGAACCTGTAAACTACTTGGTTTTACAAGCATCAGTATTGTCCATGATGTCGTTCTCTCGAGGCAGAAACATTTCTTTTGCCTATTTTGTACAAAATAGGTTGGCGACTCTATCTCTACGTATTACCCCACATTGACGACCATCGAGTGCCCTGAGAATGGGCACAATCCCATGTGCATGTCGGAGAGAGAAGAACGGGTAAGCCCCCCGGCCCTCTCGAGATGGCCACAACGCCCTTTGTTTCGAGGTAGCTGAATAAACTCCTTGTTTGACCATATATATTTTACATTAGGGAATGGGTCTTCATCCACACCCATGGTGCCTTTTTCTTTTTTAGGGAATTTTATGTTTTCCTCTCATGATAAATTCTTGAATCCTATCATGAAACACAGAACAAACAACACTTGAATGGGAGAAAACTTTATTGCATTTACAATAGTTTTTCTATTTAATTTTATGTGGATTTTTATCATCATCGGGAGGTTCTAACATTTTAGCATTTAAGAGATAATCAAATATCTCAATAGCCTTAGAAATATCAAATGACTATTTTTTATCATTCCCTTTTATTTAGGGGAAAAAGACTATGTCGTTGAGTCATTTCGAACTAATGGTTCACAGATTATAGTTACGATTCCTTTAATCTCACCAGCTTCTATTTCACGATTGCCTATTTTATGGCATCATTGCCTGATTTACTATGGGAACTGGTTGCACCAATGGGGGTGGAACCTGTGGAACCACATTTTGTTGTGCTTGATAAGGCATGGACTGAGAGACTTAAGGAATTTGGTTGTCAAATCTCCTGTTGTTTCCTAACCCACTGAGTTCTTATCTGAACATAGGATTGTTAATAATTCCATAGTTCTAATCACCTAGGAATCCTAGATTGTTTTTTTAGAGTTATCCAGTTCTTCCTATACCTGGGAGAGGCATTTTCCCTATTGGGTTATTGTAACCCAATTGTTGGTAAGTGTTGGATACTCCTACACCCTCTGGCGAGTTGTCATACACAGACTAGTGGCATTAGATTAATTTCACATCCCTAGGTTATTTCTAAAGGTGGTTTCACCCTTGTTAGGCATTTAGTAGACAGTATGATAAGGATTGGATGAGTAGTGGGGTTTATACCAATCTATGGTGCATATCCTAAACCATTAGAGGCTGCAACAGTAGGTGTAGACAACCTGCTAGTTACTATGGTGATCATAGTGTTGATGTTTTGCATTATGTTCCCAACGTGATAAAGAAAGTGGTTTAACTGTTTGATCAATGGATCTTGGGCAATTTTTGGATACACCAACAACTGGTGTACTGTGAATATTGTCGCTCTTGGAGTCATTGGCATATTTAATTCCTGAGTGTGAGCAATTGATCCCAACTCATGAGTAATCATTATTTTCTCCGTAGTGGCAAAGTATTGACAATTTTGAGTAAAATAAGTCAAAATGTACCTTACAATCTACTTTGAATGAAAAAATCAGTAAATAAATGAAAAGAAAATTAAGGAAAAAAAGGATAAAACGACTAAATGTAGTTTACTAGTGAGGGAGTCCTTTTTTCCTTTGTCTTTTTCTTTCCTTGCAACTGTCATGTAACTGCTGGGTAGTTACCCAATTAGGTTTTCCCACCTATATGAATTAGTATTCTTATAAACGTTGATTAGTGCTTAATCCACGTCCAAAGTCTTTACATGAGTCAAATATATAATCTTCCTTTATTATTAATCCCATGAATTTTACTCAACTATTATTTTCATTTAGTAGTAATATGTGGCTAGCCTTAATTAGACGATATAAACACATATATTCAAAAACTATAAACACACACACACACACACACACACCGTATATATATGTAAATCATACATTTTGAGTGAATGAAAATTGGGGATTTTGACCGGGGGAGAGAGAGAGAGAGAGAGAGAGAGAGAGAGAGAGAGAGTTGGGTTCATGAGACTAAAGATGGAAATAGACAAATAGGGCCAAAATAAGGGTTTATGTTAGTTTTTCTCATCAAAATTGTCACGGTCCTTAACTGTGATAAGGACAATGATAAAAACATTATCTCATTTATTGTCACGGCCCTTGACCGTGACAAAGGATGGCTGGAAAAGTAAGAATTTTTTGCTCTTTTAGTTTAGTGTGGTGTATGGTACTTAATGGGATAATTAGATGCATATTATATCATTAAATGCTAGTGGGAGTGAATGGAAACAGTAAGTAGATTAATATTTGTACCTTTTACCTACCCGCCAGAAAAACTATAGAAGCTTTGTCGGAGGGGTCCTAAAGTGTCCCAGGTCATCCTAAATTGGTATGAGCTTACTCTTGTGGCATAATATGGTAATGCATCCTTGGTGTTGGGGACATGAACCCAACAGAGGTCAGTTCTTGCTAGACAAAGGTCTATTGGAGTGAAGGTGTTCTTCTTGAGGTCACTAAGCTTAGTCTTCAAGGTCTAGTAGTGTGACAGACTATCGCGTAGCTTTGAGGATATTTTTATGGTCTTTGACTCCATTGTGGATCCTTTTTTAATATAGACATGGTCTTTGAGAAGTAACACTGGTATGGCAAAGGTCTGTAGTAGACTTTGGGGCCTATTCCCTTACTCGAGGAAGGTAAGAGGCTAAAGATCCTTGGAATGTCCAAGAAACCAATTATGGTGTCATAAAATGCCCCATATTGCTTCTTGCAAGAATTACAAAGGGAAATACTTATTCGTTTAAATGAAAATCTCCACTCCATTACTATTCGGTAAGATTGTGAACATTATGAGATTACATTGGGAAGGATTATATTTTGAGTGCGGAAGGTGGATAGGTGCGATGTGTCAGTTCTTGGAGGGCTATAAATGGACCTCTTGGGATGATTGGACTCTTACCTTTCACTTATGCAATTATCTCTCTTATTTGAGCTTCCTTTTGTAACTTGTTGATCTCTTTATTTCATTTCCTTCAAAACCATAGTTTCTGAGAACATTTTACCCTCAAAGGTCATGAATCCCACTCCTCTTTTGGTATTAGGTCCCCATATCTTTTAAACTCCCTACGTAAAATATGGAGCTGGAACTTCAGCCAAGCCCCCCACCCACTTAGGGGATCCCTTCTAAGACTCGGGTTATCAAATACTTGAGGGCCAATGATCTTAAATTTCTCAGGTAGGGCCCAAGTGTCTTAAAAATTACTAACAAGGACTTGGAGGACATCCATCCGATCTATCAAACCAGACAATATGAACTTGAATGTTGTCAAGATTGATGAGAGAGATTGTTCTTTTTTACTTAAACACATCTACTTAAACGAATGATTTATGGCTTATGGGTCTAGGTTTCCACACCCTCGTCTAATGGTGGATATTCTTAAGTTCATTGGGGTATCCCCTATCCAAATTGAGTCTAGCTCCTACAGACCTCTAATGGCTAATGTTTTAGCTTGTAGAGAGGCTAGGGGATGCAAGTCTGACGTGAAAATTATCGTGTCAAAACAATTGAGTTGTTGAGTCATTCAAGTCATATTAACTCGATACTTCTGAGTGAGGTGCACTCATTTGTGTTAGATGAACCTTTGAAGAGTGAATATCTTTCAAGCCGCTCATTAAACCTTTTATTTCTAAAAATGAAGTATATCATTTTACTAAGTTTGATTTATTTTTTTCTATTGTACACACTCACGTGTTTTCCAATTGAGATAATTTTTCATAAAATGTTTTTGAAAAATACTTTTTTGAGTGGTGTATTTTTTTTACTCGCGTACGTGACACACATTCTCATGATGTCTCCTTGGCTCAATTCTTTACTTTCTATTGGGTTCAAGGGTATAGAAAAGATAAGGAGAAAGGTTTGAATTACTGTGTGAAGCCCTTATACTTTTGACTCATTTGAGTCTAGACTGTATAAGAGCTCATCTAGTTTGGAAATTGTGACAAAATTGTGTCCATCCTAGAAACCAAAGAGCCTCAGAGATTGTTTTGCTTCTTCTCCTATTCATCTTGTAATGATCCTGAGACTATAGCCATCACTCACACACTTAGAACTTAATTTTTGCATATCATATTGCACCTTTATGTGTATTAATGTGGTGAGTGTGTTTAAATCCCTCAATTTGATTTTTATTAATTTTTTGGGAATTTTAAACATCTTTTAATTAAGGTTTTATTAAACTAAAACTTGATTTAAAAAGTTTTCGGGTTAATATCTAAATATGTTTTGTTGTGGTTTTTGGCCTTAAGTTACTCTGGGTAGAAACCAAAAGCGCCAGAGACTCCAGAGTTGGCTTTGTAATTAGTTTTGGACGCGCGTTTGTATTCGTTCTATGGCCAACACTTGCTGCTCCCTGATTGGCCTGGCTTGTGTTTCTTTACAGAGACATTAGTTGAGAATGTTATCAGCCCTTGGATCAAATGTTATCGATGGCCTGCATGTTGTTTTGGTGAATCCCCGTGTAATCCCCTAAGCCAATCACAGCCTGTTTAATCCACCGCCTGTTGTGAGCCCTTGGATTGAAGTCAAAGAAGCTTGACTCAATCACAGTCGTCTGTTTTGATTGAACGTCTGGAACCTTCTCCTCTTTCTATTTAAAGGACTCCCATCTCAGCCTTAGAAAGCTTTTGTCATTTTGAAAATTCTCAGAGAAAGAATAGAGAGAGAGAGAGAAGAAAGAGAAGAGAGAGAGAGAAACCAGAGAGTCAAGTTAGAAACCCTAACTTCGTCTAAAACTTCTCCAACCTAAACCACTTACCTCTCCAAAACACCATAACCAAATAAACACCATCTTTAGTGTTTCTTGAGTTTATGAGAGTTCGAGTTGAGTGATCTTGGGTTGCTGTAACCTTGTGTTCATAAAATCTTATTTCCAACTTAGACACCTACTCAGATCTTGTTTCTGATTCAATAGAAATCATAGATCTGAAGTTTTTCATGTCATAATACACTTAGTTGCATTTTATTTCTCATCTTGAGAAGTACATTGTTGATTGTTTTCTGTTAAAACATTTTATTACTTCAGAATCAACAATAGATGTTTTCTATTTCTAGTTCTTGTAAAACTAAACCTCTGACCTAGTTGGAATCACACTTGGAGATTTTCAGTCTCAAAAATATTTTCAAAACTGAGACTGATTAAGATCTTAACCGATTTATAAGCAAGATATCCGTGGGTTCTGGGATATATTGAAAGGTCAAACAAGGTCCTAAGTTTTGTAAGAAACAAAGAAAAGAAAATTTCACAGCATATAGTGTAAATTGTAATTTGTTAGGATTGTTTGTAACTAATAAGAGTGCGTGTGTGCATGCATGTGTTATAGAACACTTTTCACAAACATCTTCACACTACATACACTGAAAGTGTTGGCTATAAGATTTGGTGAACATAAGTCGACGTAACGTGCTGAAACAAAGGAAGAGTTGACAAACTGAGAAGACTACATCAACAATCAAGATCTGCAGAAAAGTTTAAGGACGCCAGAGGGTACAATCCTGAACTTGTATAGATTTGTTATTGTTTGCATGTTAGTTAAATAGATTGTAACTCACATATTTGTTTTAGTGAATTTTTTGTGTTACTCCGTAGAGGGAGTCGTGGATGTTTCCTCAAGGGTGAGGTTTTACCACGTTAAAAATCCTGAGTATTGATATTTCTACATCTTCTCATCCCATTCTGATGTGTGCTGAGTTTAAAATATTTTAAACTGTTTACTAAAACTTGTTATCAAATCTTGTCCTAATCTCGTACATAATTTTGTTAACACATCTTGTGTTCAAAATCAGTTTGATTTAAGTAAAGAGTTTCTTCAACAAACTTTTCGGAGTTGCTTAAATAGTTTATTTTCAATAAATGGCTTTAGCAATGCTATTTCACTCTGCCCCAAGATTCCCCGTGGTCTTTATGAGGTGAATCTCAATTCTCCCAAACAATGGAAGGATAGATTCTTCTTTATTGGTGGGCCTGGTCCACCCTAGATTCTATGGAAAAGTTTAGTTAGCCTACTATGTGGTGCATTCCCTCAGCCCTTGGTGAGTCTTATTTTAATTTTTTTTCCCCTTATTCTCTTAGGCTTAAGTAATATTAACACCTCTTTTCTTACAAGATCCATTGTCCTCAGCCACGGGGAGTTTGAGAGGTTGAAGGAAGCCCTAAATTCATCTACTTAAATGAATTATTCATGGCTTATGGGTCTATATTTACACTTCCTCATATGATGGTGGATATTCTGAAGTTCATTGGGGTAGCCCCTAGCCAAATTGTAGCTATATCCTAGAGACGTCTAATGGCTACTATTTTAGCTTGTAGGGAGGCTAGTGGAGCCAAGTCTGGGGTGAAAATTTAATTTTGTAATATAAATTAGTCTCCTTATTATCGTGTCAAAACAATTGAGTCGTTGAGTCATTCAAGTCATATAGACTCGGCACTTCTGAGTGAGGCGCGGTCATTTGTGATAAATGAACCTTTGAAGAGTGAATATCTTGCAAGCTGCTCATGAAGCTTTTTGTTTCTAAAAATGAAGTATATCCTTTTATGAAGTTTGATTTATTTTATTCTATTGTACACAAGGGTGTTTTCCAAGTTAAAATAATTTTTCATAAAATATTTTTGAAAACATACTTCTTTTCAGTGATGTTTTTTTTACTTGCGTACATAACACACATTCTCATGACGTCTCCTTGGCTCAATTATTTACTTTTTATTGGGTTCAAGATTAGAGAAAAGATAAGGACAAAGGTTTCAATTACTCTACCCCAAGATTCCCCGTGGTCTTTATGAGGTGAAGTTGAATTCTCCCAAACAATGGAAGGATAGATTCTTCTTTGTTGGTGGGGCTTGTTCCACCCTAGAACCTATGGAAATGTTTGGTTGCCCTACCATGTGGTGTATTTCCCCAGCCCTTGTTGAGTCTTATTTTAATTTTCTTATTATTATTATCTTGGTCTTGAGTAATATTAACACCTCTCTTCTTACAGGATTCATTGTCCTCGGCCATTAGCAGTTTGAGAAGTTGAAGGAAGCCTTGAATTTGGTAGACACCCCTTTTGAGGTCTTGTTCACCCCAAACCGCTTGTAAAAAATGGGTCTTGGACCTCAACCCAAATTTACCCCTCCAGAGGGGTACCTGAGTCTCCATGGATCATCGTTGGGGAGGTGGAAGGAGCTAAGTCTTTCACCTTGGTCATGAGGAAGTGTAAGAAGGTGTCCATTGACATTCTTAAAGGCTTGGTTGTTGTCTCTAAGTTTTTGGAGGACTGTAAAGGTAAGGATGAGTGGGCAAAGAAGGTCATTGAACTTCACCTTAGCATTGGTGAGGTCTTTTTCATTCTCGATTCAAATTGTTCACCAAGTAAGCTTGTTGTATTTTTTTCCTATTTTTTTTTTTTTATATATTTCATTCACAAACACTTGGTTATTGTGGCTCAGTAGATTAACATGAACAAAGGAAGATGGCTAGTAACCAAGTCAGGATGACATATGTCCCTCCATCTTTAGTGAAGGGGAAGAGTTCTAAGGCCGTAAAGCACGTGAAATTCAATACCTCTATGAAGATACTTGTGTCTTCTGTGAAGTTGGTGGAAGAGCCTGAGAAAAGGCCTGAGCTAAAGAAAATATGTCATTGGAGAAAGTTATTAAAACCATACCATTATTGCAAGCATTACCAGAGGTAGGTGGGTCATCTTAGTCATCCTACAGTGAATCTTCTATCCTAGGGGACTTACAGTCCCTGGTCTCATCATTAAATGACTCCTCTGAAGTTGTATGAGAGATCCCCTTTAAAGGTAAAAAGCACATCAATGGCCTCCCCAAGGACCTCGAACCATCCTGGTGAGCATGTTAAGAGGATGTAATGAGATCTTAGGTTATTTTAACAAGACAAGTATTCAAGACTATAATCTTATATGGAAAGGAACTCCTGTGAATCAACTATTAAAGGTTTAACAATGATGACCAAGACCATTTTTTCTGAGATGGTGTCGATGCTGAGAGGCAGGGGGCCTTAACCAACTTTGAGGTGTTGGTTGAAATTCTTGGAAAGGTAAATTTTCACTTCTACATTTCTTTCAAGTCATTATTTTTTTCTCACTTTACTTTCTGCTAACATCTTTCTTTTGTGTTTTAGGACCAGCATTTTATTGAGGCCTTTATTGCTGATTCCATTGAAGGTCAGAGGACGTGGAGAAAATCTTTTATGATAGTTGAGCAATGGGACATTGCAAAGATTGATCTACATTATTTGGTTCTCACTCAATAGTTGGAGATGGTTGCCTTGGAAGATTAAAACGAGAGCTTCAAGTCTTAAATAAACTCTTTGGAGTAGACATGTCTCCTAAATGAAAAAGGATATTCGTGATATTGCTTATCTCCTTTATGCTGCTCAAAGCTTATTGTCTAAGGCTAAGAAATACAACTTCGAGAGGCCCTCCGAGATGAAGTGATCAAGATTCGAGTTGAAAATTACATGTTCCAACATAAAGATGAGGACATGGACTTAGTAAAGAAGCAAGTCTCTAACTTTAACAATCTGAAGGACCTCATGATGTATAAAGGCCTAAAGTTATAGGAGGAGTTGTCTAGGATTAAATAAAAGCATTATGATCTTCTAGGGAATGTAAACTATATGTCGAGGACTTGTTTTGACACCTATCTAAGCTTTGATGCCTATAGGAAGTTCCTTTTCTAGTTGTACTCCACAGTATTTGAGGCCTGCAAAGATAAGGTCCAGTCTCCCTTCCTCGAATTTGATGTTTCTCGTATTTTCACTAAGGATTAAACTTTTAACGAGGAGGACATTAATAGCGAGAGTAGAAATAAAAGGGAAACTGTTGAGGATTCTAACTTTAAATCTAACGATTAGGACTCTACTCCCTTAGCCGTGGAGACCAAGTTTGTGCCAAACCCTTTTGCCAAAGAACTAGCTACTAAAAACCTTAAGAAGCTTAAGCCTTGAACGGCTTTTAATCTTTGTATTTTTTTTTTTGTCCATATGGACTTTGTTGAACATGTAATCCCCTCGATATCAATGTTAATGATCCATTCTGAATTTTTTATTTTTTTATTTATTTTTCTTTGCTAAGGAAATTCTACTTGTGTTTGTCTGAGGTATGCGAGGTAGGTAATATCCCCATAGCCCTCAAGATTTCTTAATAAAGCAATGAGAAATAATTGGGAACACTTCAAAGTCATTCTTGAGGGTCTAAAGGCCTGCTTAATATAAGATGGTGAGTATAGAATCTAAGAATCACAATTCCAATATGGTTCCAAAACCTCATAACTCTAACCAACTAGGGATGAAAGCCTTAGAAGATAAAATGAACTTTTTCTAAGGGTCCAAATAACTTAGAATTATAATCAACTAAGGATTAAAGAATAAGATGTTAAAAAAATAAATTTCCACTAAAGGTTCTAAGACATCTGAACTATAGTCAACTAAGGATGAAAGCCTTAGAAGTTTAAATTGAAGTTCAACCAAGGCCCTAGACCTCAAAAGTATAGTTAAAAAAACTAAGGATAAAAGCCTTAGAGATTTTAATTGATGTTTCACCAAGGGTCATAAGACCTCAGAACTATAACCAACTAAGTATGAAAGCCTTAGAAGTTTAAATTGAAAATCCACCAGGGGTCCGAAGACCTTAGAACTATAATCAATATAGGATGAAAAATTTAGAGGTTTGGGACTTGCTTTGCACCTTTGTTTTAAAATTAAAATTTGGGAATTTTTGTATACACTCTTAGCCCCCCCAAAATTTTGAGAGTGGAAGTTTTAAAATTTAATTTTAATGGATTTTTCATATTTTCAATGCTTGGCCCCCTAAAAATCTTTTTAAAGCAAGGGCTAATTTTTTTTGGAGATAATTGCCAATTTTTTTACAACTTTGGTTTTTTTAATAACATATTCAAGTGAAAAATGTCTTTTAAATTGATCGTTTTGGGTCCTTATACCTCAGCCAACTCGGCTCGAATCAAGGATAGAAGCCTTGGTAATTCATTTGGTCTATATAGGGTCTTTAGACCTTAAACTATTTGTTTGAGCCATTGATGGATGTCGTGCAACTCTTACGGGATCTTGAAGACCTTAGAGTCTTAGTAACCAAGGATAAAAGCCTTCCGGTTCTTAGAGTTATTCATTTGAGGTCTTTTGGACTTGGGTCATTTTTTTTAGAGACAAGGATGAAACCCTTATAAATCTTATTAGGTCTTGAGACCTTAGTTTTAATTTAGAGTCAATGATTATGGAATTATAACCAATTATAACACTATATAGAGACAACGAAGGTAATAAAAATATTATTTTCATTCTATTTCATAACCAAAGTACATAATTGGAACTATTTCTTGAGATGTTCAATGTTCCAGGGATGCAGAAGCTTATATCCTTCCATATCGGACCTAATTTCCCTTCATTTGGATATTTGGTGGGGATGGAAAATTCTCTTAGAACCAGGTCACCCACCTTGAATTTTTTGTGACGTACTTTTTTGTTGAAGTATGAGATTGTTCTCTAATTATAGTTACCCATTCTGATAAATGAAGCTTCACACAATTCTTCTAGCTCATCTAAAGACCTCTTAAGCCCTTCATCGTTCGTATCTTCCCCCAACGGAGCTACCCTCTGCATTGGAATCTTGATCTCAGCGGGAATGACAACCTCAATGCCATAAGTCAAGGAGAAAGGGGTTCTCTATTAATTCCTCTAATTGTGGTCTTGTAAGCTCATAATATGCTTGGCAGATCTTCAGCTCATAGACCTTTAGCTTTTGCTATCTTTTTCTCCAAATTATGGAAAATGGTCTAGTTTTTTACCTTTACTTGTTTATTTTCTAGTGGATGTCCCGGTGATTAGTAGTGGTTATTGATCCCATAATCTGAGAAAAATTATGTGAAGGTTGGGTTGTCAAACTAATTCCTATTGTTTGAGATGATGGCCCTTAGTAAGCCAAACTTAAAAATGATGTTCTTCCATATGAAGTCTATGGTCTTCCTCTCCATGATGGATGCCAAGGGCTCAACCTTATCCCATTTGGTGAAATATTCAATCATCATAATACAAAACCTATTCTAACCTTTGTTGTGGGGTATAGGCTCTACCAAGTCCATGCCCCATTGAGAAAAGGGTCATGGACATAACATTAGGGCCATTTTTTCTTATGGATGCTCTGGTACGAATGCAAACCTACGACATTTGTCATGGTATTACACTAGATATTTAGATTATTTTATCAAGGTGTCTGAAGTATCCTTGGGCACCACATAAATCTTTTGAGAATATAGCTGGCCTCCTAACGACTAAGCATCGCTATGGAGCTGAAAGATACCCATTTTTTAATTGGACACCATTATCCATGTAGTATATTCATGCCAAATATTTCAATCTCCTAGATTGAAGCTTTTCCTTGGGAAAGCTTCCATCTTGGAGGTACTTTTGATGGGTGGGGTCTAGTTTGAGCTATATTCTTCCTCAGCCATGTTGATTTGGAGTTAGGTGATGCTTAGCTGATCTTAAGTGACTATCAAAACATCTAGATTTACCCTTTGATATGCGGCACCTCCATTTTTTAGTTCAAAAGGAATAACTTTGTAATAGTAAGTTCCATTATGAGTGATGAGTGAGGTTTTTTCCTCATCTGTGGTAGCCATTTTGATCTAATTGTAACCAAAATAGGAATCCATAAAATAGAGTAGCTTGTGACCAGTAAAAAAATCCACCATTATCAATGCGGGGTAAGGGGTAACAATCCTTAGGATAGGCTATGTTGAGGTCAATGAAGTCCACACACATCATCCACTTCTTGTTGGGCTTAGACACTAGCACCACATTAGAGAGCAACTCTGCGTATAGAATCTCCCGAATAAAGTTGGCATCTATAAGTTTATTATCCTCTTCGATAAATGATATATTTATTTTAGGGCCAAATAATATTTTCTTCTGATGTACTGGCCTATGGTTTAGGTCCATGTATGAGTGGCTCCATGCGAACACATCTTTGTTTTCTCGTAAGAACAAGATCAACTCCTCTTGGAAGCAAGAGCTGAGACCAACCCCAATTTGGATGACTTTTTTGGATTGGTTTCATCAATGAAAATAGTTATTAGATCCTTAGCAAGTTCACCTCTCTATACTTTCTATTTATTCTGAGGATACAGAATGTCCACGTTCTTTAACTATATGCACAAACTCCCTTTGGGAGCACAGGCAATTGCAGTGAGGGTGATAAAGCCTCTGTGGAAACCTCAGCAGTGAGACTTTAGGAAATCTTTGATCAGGGTCTTCTTCTCTTTCATAGAAGTTGTGTAAAACTCCCTAGATTTCTTCTGATCTCCATACACTCCTCCTTCACCTAAGGGGGTTGTAAACCTCATCACCATCCTCTAATTAAAATAACAACATCCAACTCATTGAGCGATGGTTTGCCCGTGATCACATTGTAAGCTGAGTAAAGTCCACCACTAAGAATTTATTCTAGATAGTAGAGAAACATTATTTAGAGCCAACCATAACGGTAAGAGTGACATACACCATGCATTAGGTATGTTCTCTATTAAACCCAACTAATGGAGTATTGATGGGTAGCATGTGCTTTATTGTGAGGCTCGTGGTCTTGAAAACATATAGGAACAAGATATCATTAGATCTCCCTTTATCGACCAATAAACTCCCCATATTTTCCTTGCCCGTGATCATCATGATAACCAGATGATTGTCATGCAAGAGGGAAATCCTCTTAAGTGACTGGGAAGATCATCATGGTAACCTCTCTTGGTGACTTATTTCGGTAATATAGGTTATTGACCTGCACTCCATCTTATTTCATGCTCCTGAGGTTAGATTTTCTTGTTGTGGATATGGGTCCACAACCGGTGAATTCTCATGATAGTATTAATGTTAATCGGAGGTACTTCATCTTCATTTTCGTTGTTACATTGAGCTTTTCCAGCGAATTTGGCTACAAACCCCTTGAGGTATCCCTTATTGATCACTCCTTCGATGGCCTCCTTGAGTCAAAAGTAATCATTTGTGAAGTGATCGTGGTCTCTATGGAATCGATAGTACTTGGTCTTATCCCACCTACCCTTTGGAGCACTCATGGATTTGAGTGGACGCAAGAGTTCTTATGCTTCCATAACTGTGAAGACCTGTTATATGGTGGTTATGAGGTGAGGGGAGTGTTTGGTTTCTATAAGCCCATTCTTCTTTCCTCCATTCTTTTTATTCTTGGGCTCAGTGGCCTAAAGGGACTCTCTGGGGTGGGAGAACATATCTTCCCTAATTAGTGGGAGGCTATCGTTCTGCTCACTATGATCGAATCTTTTGTATTCATATATTTCTGAGATCTTTCTAGAAGCTCCATCATGGACTGAGGGAGGCCTTTAGCTAAAAGACCACAACAAGTCCTCTAATGTGAGGCCTGAGATAAAGGAGGCCAGACAAATGGTATCATTTAATTCATTTACCTCTAAATCTTCTTAATTTAACCTCTTAGTATATTCTCTATGGGTTTCACTGAATTTTTGTATGAAATGGAGGAGGGGAGTAACATGCTTCCTCATTTTTTGAGCTGTTATAAAATAGTTGATAAACGATCTTGATAACTTCGTGAAGTTTCCAATGGTACTTTGTTTGAACTTAGCAAACCAATATATGGTTCTCCCGATCAAGGTATAGGGGAAGTATATATAAAAAAAACCTCGTTGGGGGTATCTGGTAGAAACATGAGGAATTTGTAGGTCTCTAAGTGATCAATGGGGTCTTTGGACCCATTGAAGGGTTCAATACTAAGCATCTTCCACTTAGGTGGAAGAGCATAGTGTTGAACCTCATTGGATAAAGGAGACAGCATATTCTGGCATGCAAACTCTATAGTGTTTAAAGTCTGAGTCTTATGGAGGTTAAGGAAATTCCCCAACCTATCTTTCATCTTCTTGATTTAATTATCCCATGGCTTAGTATCCAGGAACCTCTGTAGGACTGGCCTCCAGGATGTTACAATCGGTCCTTAGTAGGGATGTATGTCACGAATCTTTACGGAACATGGGCCACACCTTCTTAATCATTTTCCCTTTCCGAATAGAGCTCAGGGTTTTCCCTAGTCCTGCTGAGTTTAGATCTAGTTGGTGTTTACACCTTATTATTAATGACTAATAGGACATCTCCATATGGAAATATAAACCGATTATCATAAATGAGAAATACATTAGGCCAGACTATGGGGTACAGACTCCAATCTATAGAAAATCATACCCTGAATGGGTAGATAGGATTGAACTACCTAAAGATTTTAAATTCCCAACTTTATCCCATTTTTCATGAGATAGTAACCAAAACATAGTGGAACATGTGACAAGATGTACTATTTAGTGTGGTGATGCGGGAACAAATGAATATCTCAAACTAAGTTTGTTTTCTAATTCCCTCACTATGCAACTTTTGCTCAGTTCATAAGTCTGCCACCAAACTCTACTTAAAGTTGGAAGAAAATGGAGGATATGTTCCATGCCCAGTTGTTCTAAACTGAACTAGATGTCTCTATAACTGACCTAGATGGAATAATCCAAAGAACAAATGAAAAGGAAACTATCTTGATAAAGATATTCAAAAGATCTAGGAACAAGTGTAAGATATTGTTACCTGAATCTAAGTTCGTCAAATAGGCCAAAAATAGGATGGAATTTAGACTTCGAAAGAAGGCTGATGTAATTGAATTTAGATATCAAGTGGAGTTAAATGCCAGATTGTTCAAATATGAAGCTCTTGCATGAAAGAAACACTTCCTCTTTCAAAATGTCTTATAAGGACCCCCAATATAGATATGGATACGGCTAAAATAATTGGAACTAAATTCATAGTCTATGAAACTTTGGTTTGAAAAAATATAGCAGCGGAGTCATATGCACTTAAGTTAAAGGGGATAATTAAACATATTCCTTTGAAATCTCAAATGTGGAAGAGATCTTTGATTATCTTCTAAGAGTCAATGTGATAAAATTACCCGACGATGTGAAAATGCCAAGAATAAATTAAATGAAAGGAAAAAATTATTGCAAATGACATAATGGCTTCTCTTAATCAACTAATGCTTGTTTTGTTTTCCGTGATAGGGTGCAAGAGTTTATAAGGAAAATAAAGGTTAAATTTTATAGAAAAGAAGAAATAATATAGTGGTCGATGAAGACCCATTTCCCAATGTAAAATAAATGAAAGTCAATATGCAGTCCACAATGATGGGTATTGAAATCGTTTGAGACCTCAAACCTAATAGGTGTCTCCCACATAAACTCAGATAGGTTAGTGGGGAGATGTATCAAAGGTATAGACAAGTATATAAAGTGGTTCGTAACTCAGCTGAGGATCCTACTTCCACTATAAATGGTGTTTTCCTCTATATTTGATTATAAATAAATAAAAAAGGGTTTTACAATCTAGAGACCTCTTGTGATATGGCCAAGAGAGTTTAAGGTAATTTTATTATATGTCACTACTCTAGAGGTCCTCAAGAAGTAACTAATGGACTTATATAAGGGGTCCCCCAGTCTTAGTTTAGGACTCAACGGGGTATAAAATATGTAAGGAGTTAGAAATGATCCAAACTCTAGATATTTTTTACTAACGGTGGGTTGACAACGTATATTACAATAAGTAGATACTTATTTGATTTATTTGGCTCTTATTATGCTTGTATTTGATGATATCAGGTTCCCCTTCACTATTCACAAGCCTCCCATATATTTTTATTCTCTTAAAGAGAGAATGAGTGGACTACAGAAGCATGACTAGGGCTTCTCTAAGGTCTGATGGCTAATGTAGTAAGGTGGAATATGGGAAAATGGTTTGAAAGTGGTGTAAGGTAGTTGATGGGAGTATTTAATGAGGATTGGATTCATAAATGCTAGTTGGGGTGAGTGGTGGCGATAGGTAGAGCAGTCACTGTCCCTTCTACCTTCCCGCTAAAGAAGCTAAAGAAGCTTAGCCAGACGTATGAGGAGTTTAGAATTAATAGAGGTTCCTCCTTATGTGGTCTTATGCTGAGTTGCAATAATATATCCCTAGAAGATGGGTCATTGGACTTCTGAAGGTTAGTTCCTATCATAACAAGAGCTATTGTGCAAGTCTAAGATGAGAAGCACTGGAATTGAGGTCTCTGAGCTTGGTTCCTGAGATGTGATGAAACGACTGAGCATCTGGGGATAACTATGAGGTAGTTGAGGCTTATGAATCTATCGTGGTTCCTTCTATAAGGTAGTTATGGTCTTACGAGCCTAGTTCTAATCTGGTTGAGGTTTGTATTGGACCATAGTTTCTCTTCTCGTGTATGGGTGAAGATAAAGGGGTTGTGAAACTTTGGAGTTTTAACACTTAAATGTGGTATCATCATATACAGCTACCAAGAAACGAAGGACATGTCGAATTCAAGATGAAGATGAAAGAAAATTCCAAGGCTTTTAAGGCTGAAGTAGATGTTGACCTAGGTCATAAGATCCTAAGACACCTATATATTAGGTGTGGTAAGAATACGTTGACATATGTGAAATTATTGCTACAAAAGGAAAGAAATAATAAAAGTGTACGAAAAATAAAAATAGCGGTTATTCTGTCACGACTCGGGAAGTCCAAATTTAGGAGAGTTTCCAAGGAACTATTCTAAGGTAAATGAGGCCATTCCCTGGCCCTTATCATCGTCAGGGAAGCACACAGACACCAAGTAACTACTAGTGCATCAGACTGCGCTTCAATGAAGCAAAATCTTGTCAATACATGGGAACTCTAGGGCTCATAAAGATCGCTAAATTGGTTCCTATAGTGAAGGGAGTGACAGATTGGTTCATGGAACAAGAGCCAAAGGTTGACCAATAGTTCAATAATATGCCTAGGAGTACAAAGGCTATATAGACTCAACACGTAGCTCCAAGAAATTGGCATCTTGTCCAACCACTAAAATCAAATAATAGAGAGACAAAAATTGTGATCTCTTACACTCAATAAAATGCAAATTCAAAGAAAATATAGGGTCTCAAAAGAGGACTTAGAGATATTTCGCCCAAGTGGATTTGAAGGTATCGCATTTTGGTTTTTGATACCAAATCCAACATTCCATTGAAAGCGAGAAGGGATTTAATGTTCTTCAAAAAATGTTGGTCAAAAATATTAAATAATTGGAAAAGGCTATGAGTGTCGATGAACATAGAAATTTTAAAATACATTCCTCCCGTGAAGAAGAAACAGATGAAATTATGGGTGCTGATGCAACAGGATTTTCTTAAGGGACTTCTTAACAAAACAATCATCCAGATTGGATCTCTACCATACCTAGTGCTAATAAACATGGAAGTGGTCCTTCTAAAGAGGTTCGAAGCTGGAGAGGGATGAGAAGTTCCAGAGATAGAGATGGATGAAGATAACGGATCAGAGATTGATAAATTTGATTTATTTGTGTCTAATTTAGATCCCATATATGGGTTCAAAGATCCTATCAAAAATATGACCAAATACATTAAACATTTGTTCATTAAGGCTTGGGTTAATGGAGTACTAATAAATAAAATATTAATAAATAACTTGGCGGCCGTTAACATAATTCAATAATCCATGCTTTCTAGAATAAATAAACATAATTATAAATTGGTTCAAACTCAAATTATATTTTATGGTTTTGCTGGAGATAAAAATTCGACCAAGGATGTACTACTGGTAGACATTGAAGTAGGCACAAAAAAGTCTGAAACTCCTTTCTTTACCATCGATGGTAAACCAAGATTTAATGCTTTAGTTGGTATATATTGAATCCATTTTAATAACTGTATTCATTCTCCTGTGCATCCAAATTTATTGCTAATGAATGAGGAAAGGAATGTAGAGGAGGTGGAAGTAGATCCTTTGGTATTCCACATTAACTCTAATTGTGTTAAAGTTGAACTCTACTAGGATAATGTGGGACATGTCAAGGTGGACACATTAATACCTGAGGCATCAGAAGGACAAGTCTCAGATGAAAATTAGGAGGAACTATTCTTTGGAATAATGGGACGAAATGGAAAAGAAAAAATAGTTGATTAATGGATAACACACCTATCGATGTAGAAACGTCCAATGAAACTTTAGCCATTATATTGTATAAATTTAGAGAGTTAGACTTGAATATAAAAATTAGTGAGGAAAGGACCATCAATTAGGTTGACTATGTATTTGAAGAACATAAAGAGATTGAAAAATCTCATAATAGTGGTAATCTATAAGTTCACCAATACAATATGAAGAACTCATGATAAACCAACCGTACCCTTAGTTGGAAGTGAACTTAGGAAAAAAAAGGGTGACATACATCAGTGCCAACCTGAGTAAAGAAGACTTGCAATCGGTTATAGGCCTTTTACATTAGTATAAGGACTGTTTCTCTTAGGAATATGGTGAATTACCTAATTTATATAGAAAACTAGTGGAGCATATATTGCTAATCAAAGAAAGATATAAGCATGTTAGATAGCTGTCACGCCAGATGACTCCGAAAGTCATAATAAAAATAAAAGATGAAATTAAAAGGCTGTTGAAGGCTTGGTTCATTAGAATTTCCAGGTATGTTGAATGTATCTCTAATATAGTTCTATTGATTAAGAAAAATGTAAAATTAAGAGTATGCATTAACTTTAAAAAAAACTTAAATGCAACCACTCCAAAGCATGAATATCCAATGCTAGTGGTAAACGTCTTGGTTGATAGATCTATTGGTTATGATATCATGTCTATAATGGATAGCCAGTAAGGATACAACCAAATATGCATAGCTGAAGAAGGTGTGCGTAAGACTGCTTTTAGGTTCCCCCATAATTTAGGGCCCTTCAAATGGGTTAATATGCCATTTGGATTAATGAATGCAAGAGCCACTTACCAAAGGGGAATAAATACCGTTTTTCATGACATGGTTGGCACCATTTTAGAGTGTTATATTGATGGCATAATTGTCAAATAAAAAACAATGACTCGTTATATAACGCACCTACAAAATTCCTTCGAGAGAAAAATGAATTTATCAACTTAAAATGAATCCTTTAAAATATTCCTTAGGATTTTCTACAGGGAATTTCCCGGGGTACTTGGTACACCAAAAGGGGATTCAACTTGATACGAATAAGGTCAAGGCCATGATCGAAAGCACAACCCCTAAGAATAAAAAAATTATAAAGGTTTTTAAGACAAGATAATTTCCTTTGTATATTTATATCTAATGCTATAGGAAAAACTAAAGTATTTTCTCCTTCCTTGAAGCTAAAGGATCAATAAGAGCTCGATTGGAAGGAAGAACGTGAGCTAGCTTTCCATGCATTTAAGAAGTATTTTTCCAAGCCCCTTATTTTTTCACCTCCAAAAGATAATAGTCTATTGAAGCTTTACGTTTCTACTTCGGACACCTCTATTGTAACAATACTACGAGAAATACAAGAACCAAGTTGTGCATTACTTAAGTAGATTTCTTAATGAAATGAATGTGGATACTCTATCATGGAAACGATATATTTAACTATATATTTTACAGCAATAAAATTGACATACTACTTATTTTTAAGAGAGGTGTATGTCATTTCAAACTTCAATCTGATTCAATATGTGCTTACAAGGTCAATTTTGTAGAATAGGATTGGTAAATGGGTGTTAGCTCCATCCGAGTTATGCCTATACTATATATCTCAAAGGGATATAAAGGGCTAAGCATTGGCTGAGTTTTGGGGAGATAATCCATGTAAGGATAAAACAAAAGGTGAATATGACATAGGATACATATCTTGAAGCCCATAGAAATTATGGTTTAATGGTTTGAAGGCAACGATAAGATAAAAAATATGGGTAATTATTGAATCCTTTGAACATATCAAAACTAAACATGGATTCAAGTTGGATGGAAATTCATGTTCCAATAATCAAGTGGAATATGAAGTTGTTATAATGGGACTAAAGATCTTTCAAATCTGTGATTGAAATTTATAGGGAATGTTAGTTGGTCATAAGACAATTAATGGTGAATATAGATGTATCACTGATGGTTTAACCTTATATAACCAAGTGGTTTTGGATTTTCTATCCAAATCTGATGGAGTAGCATTGAATTATGTTCCCAAATTTCTAAATGAAAAGTCCAACGAAATGGCCCAAAAAGCCTTAGGTTTTAAGCCTGATGATAACTTCGAAGATAAGTTAAAATTTAGTTTCATCAATGGAATATTGTCATTACTTCAAAATAGATGGATTTTAGTTGAAATTGGAAACATAGATGTTCATGAAGATTGGATAAAATCATTGATTGAACAACTAATTGACCCAAATACCATAACTAATAGGGTTGTCAGGTTAATAGCAACCAATTATGTTATGTATGCTAGAATATTATTCAAAAGAGGTACTAATGGAATGATCCTAGAGTGACTAAGTAAAGAGGAAGGATTAATAACCATTGCTCAATTTCATGAAGCCATATGTGTGGCTCATCAAGTTGGTCCCAAAATAAGATGGTTTCTAAGGTGACATAGTTTCAATTGGCATTCCATTTTAAAAGAATGTATGGACTTGACAAAGGATATCAAAAATGCCAAAAACATGGCCCTCTAAAGCATGTGCTTGCTATTGATTTATAATATGTAGTAAAACATTATCCATTCAGAGGATGAGAAATTGATGTTATTGGAAAGATATATCATCCATCTTCAAAGCTACATGATTTTGTACTAGTAGATACAGATTATTTTACCAAGTGGGTGGAGGCTAAGGATTTAAATTAAATAACCCAAAACGAATTGGTATACTTATTTCCAGACATTGTGTCTAGGTTTAGGATTCCAAAAACTATAACCTCGGACAATGCAAGATTATTTTAGTCAAAAATGGTGTTGGAATTTACTTGAAGGTTGGGAATAAGTTTGACAAAGGTTGCACCTTATTTTTCTCAATCAAATGGTCAGGTAGAGTCTACAAACAAAGTGATCAAAAATAATATGAGAAAAGTAATTGAAAATAATCCAAAAGGCTGATACAACTTGTTTTTAGAAGTATTATGGGCTTAGAAGACTTCCAAAGATCAAGTACTAGAATAACTCCATATGCTTTGACTTATGGGCATGATGATGTTCTACCAGTTGAAATCCCTCTAAATTCATTAAGAGTGATAGCCTAAAGTGAGCTAAACATAAAATGCTATGACCAAGCTGAACATATGGAACTCAAAAACATATATGAGGAAAAAGTCAGAGCCTTAAATAATATATTGGTCCAAAAGAAGAAAATAGTTGACAACTATAATAAGAAAATAAAAAATAGGATCTTAATGAGGGGTATTTGGTTTGGAAGACCATATTACCTTTAGGATCAAAATATCCAACTTATGGAAAGTGGCCTCAAAGTGATAAGGGCCAATCCAAATATATAGAGCATTCAAAGGAGGATACTACTATTTGAGGGACATGGATGGTCATATACATATGAGGAAAAGCAATGCTAGATTCTTAAAGACATATTATCCAATTATATGGGAGGCAAGATAGTGAAAGCACAAAAATATAACAAAATTATACTTGAATTCATATGGTGTTAAAGTGTTTGCTTATAAAAGACCTAAAATTGGTCCAATAACCATGGTACATTGTCATTTTAGTATTTATTCAAACCATATTTTCCTCAAACATGGTTGCATTTTGAGCAGACACATGCATTTCACCTACCAACAAGTTCAACCTTGATTGATAGTCAACCTATCTTGTGTGAAGTCACTTTTAACTCAGCATTGACTTGAGACAACTACTTTTCCAATTCTTCCTTCTCTATAAAATGAGTAACCCTCTTAGCTAAACAATCTTTAAATCCTCTAGGCCTCTAGCTGCCTCAGTTTTTATTGAGAATATTGGACTTGGTCAGTAGATAGATTATTTTCCTCTACATCCACCTGGATTGTCATCTCAAGATAAACTAAGAGCGAAGAAATAGTAGTTGTAAGGTCTTTTAAGATATCAAATTCAATACTTTCGAGCTGGAAAAAAACTAGAATAAGTTATTTTCAGCCCAGTAAAGGAGGATAAATCAGTCTGGGCTTTAAAGGCACTCTGCCAAAACTTCAAAGTAACTTCAAATCTTAGGGAGTTTTTAAGTCATAATAGAATAGAGATGGTTGAGTTTGAAAAATATATTGCAAATGTTGTTCCATACTAAAAGAAGATATATTTGATGCTTGAATAGAGGCTTAAGACATTATTTGTTGAAGTTCCTCTTGAAATTCATTAACTTCACCTCGAAACATCAACTCTGGAACATCCGTAGTTGGTGGGATAACCTCAGTTAGTGGAGGAGTTTCCTTACAATGAGAAGCATGTGGTTCTAGAGCAGATACAGAGGAATTAGGGATAGAAGATGTCTTGGGAATAAGCTTAGAAGGATTATTCTTTTCATTTGGCTCCTGTACCACAAACGTTGGAGTACCAATGACCTCTTCTGCTAGAGCAAGAATGGATCCTAGATTATCAAGGATAATTGGCGTTAAATCCACTACAAGAATTGGATTCAATATTAGTGTTAAATGAAGTAGGATTTGGAGATATAGGGGAGGAGACATATAATCCTCAGTTGGTATAATATCTTTCAACCCAATAAAATTTGTAGTTGAAGCTACAAATGGAATAAGATAATTTAGAACAAGGAATAATTGTGTGGTAATACTAAAACAAAGAGAATATTGCTAAAGGTTCAAACATTGGTATACCTTCCATCTCGAACTTATGAGAAGGCTTCCTAGAAATAGTTTTCATTCTTCTCCTCCTAGGAACCTTGAACATTTGATTCAATAGAGGTTCTACAAGCTCCAGAACATTTGATTAAGTATTATATAGGACCTTAGATGAAGATTTATTCCTTGGCTATCGAATAAGAGGGGCCACATTTTCCTCTTCTTCAACTTCTTATTTGTCTTTAAGTACAAGATTTCTCTTTCTAGAAGAGACATAAGAAATAGGAGAAGGGTAGCCTATAATAAAAAAAAATGGCTAAGCAAGGGCCCAAAACTTAAACATAATATGAAAATCAAATGGAGCCTTACCAAAGTAAGAAGGCATTGAATTATCTATATTTGAATGTTTTGGGTTTAAGTGATGCTCAACATGAAATGATAACTATTTTCAAAGACTTCGGTCACTCTGGCATTAAATTCAAATCTAACTATGCTAAAAGTTCTTCGAATCTCATCATAAATCGCAAACATTGCCAAAATATATGCCTCAGGGACATTTGAGGATTTGGCAAACAAGAAAATATTGGCACCACTCCTCCTGGGAATAGGAATGTCTTGATAGAAAACAAACTGCCTTAAAATTTTGGCCAAAAAATAAAGTTTGCCACAAAATTTAATGTCAGAGGTCTTGGGGTGAAGTTCCATAAAATAAGTCTTTGGTAATTAAGAATCTTCCCTATCAAGAATCTCTTACCTCAATAGGGGATGAGTTAGTCAAAATTAAGACAAGCCAAAAAGGGGCTTGGGTATCCTCCAACAAAGGTTGAAAAAATAACTTTATAAGGTCATATTTCAAACCTATAAACATGCTAATAAGATCTTCAAAGGTCTTCTTACCATATTTGGTGTGATAAAAGGCGTAGAGATAGATAAAACCTGACCTACCTTTGACATGATGAACCTTAGGAATGTAAGCATGCAACCACACTTGTAGGATCCATAGTGGACTATCTTGATTCAAGTTAAAGTAATTGACTTGAAGCTCATAGCAGCTTTTATAAAGAGAACCTAAGAGATAAAGGTCTAGAGAAATCACTATCTCCTAAAAAAGAGTTAACGCCAAAAGGGAATGCTCTAATATTACCAGTTAAGACTTAACACAGAATACATGCCTTGAAAGCCAAAGCATGTGAAAACAATAATATTCCCTATTAGTCGCAACTCTTATGATTTTCTTGTGCCTCTTCATAAAACTATAATAAGAAAGAAGAGAATTTGTATTCTTTAAAGTCGCGGGACATTTGGACGATAGCATGTAAGAACATAATTCTTATCATGTACTTTTGTTTTAATTGGCTTAATTCCGGACAAAATAAATTAAGCCTAGGCTAGTTTTTATTATGGAGTTTAATTGAAGCCTACGACAAGTCCAAGAATGTGCAATTTAAAGCTTTGAATAATATTTCAAGTCAAGAGGTGTTGCATTTGTTTAAGATCACTCAGGTATGAATACTTATAAGCATTTGAGTAATTTTGTATATTGATTAAATGTTGGGTGATTTAAATAATTGGGAATTAAATCTTTTTATGTTTTAAAAATATTTTTGAGTTGCAAAAAGGTTTAAAGAAAATTCGAGGATTAATTTAAAAGAAAAATATTAATTTAAAATACTGTAGCTCGCTCGAACGAGATAGTAAGTCATTCAAACGACATTCACATGTCGCGCGAATGAGATCTCTTCTCGCTCGAATGACCTACCGCCTCGATTTTCGTGTTTTCATTTTCTTGGACTCTGTGCTGCTCAGTTATATAATAAAAAGTTTCTAAAAAAGTTTTCCAAGGCAAAAAAGTTTCGAAAACTTATTCCCATACAGTGTTTCATTCATCCGGTGTTTATTCAAGATCGTATTACTCAATTCCAAAGTTAAGTGATCTTGAATGCGTTTATCGGAAGATAATTCATTCACTACATCATTCTGAACTTTGTGAGGAGAACTCTACAACTGAAGAGCTATGCGCTATTGTAGAGGGAGTTCTTATGAAGTAACTTGTGGATAAGCCGTCTTCTTCTCTACTGCTGACCACCTAGAGTTCATGCGGGAGATTTCAGTCGAGACGTCGAAACGGACACCTGCGGGTATTTCTTATGTCACTCTATTTCATTGTAATCCATGTAAGTTGTGTCTTAAAAATTATAGTGAAATAAAAAGGTTTTGCCCTAAGGGGATTTTTCCTGAAATTGTTTCTTTTACCGCATGCTTTATTCATGGAATGGATTTAATCACTTAGATGCATGTTTAGGGTTTAAGAAGATAAATTTAGTTTTAACTAAAAATTAGAACAAAGTTGTTTACTTAAAGAATACACTAAAGGGCCGTTTCATAGCATTAGAATATGAAAATCCTACCCAATGAATTTGAGGCCAGACAGTTGACAAATATACAAAACTATAGGACTGGCCATCCTAAAATTAAAGTCACAGAAATTAAATGATGGTTTCTAAAAGTTAATGGTGTTGGAGATGACAAATGGACGGTATTCATTGCCCATTAAGAAAATTTTGACCACATCAAGAATACCAATTTTCTATATGGCTTATGTCTTCCCTTTGAGCATGTGATTCAGCCATTGTGGCCACTCATCATTATTCAACAATGTGGAAGAAATTCTAAATCTAAACGAGGAGGGTTCTCTAGTGAAGGTAGAGTCTTCAATATGAAGATTTTTCTCCCCAAACAAGGGATAGAAAATGGATATATTCAGAGGAAGTTCATCCCAAAAGGGGGATCCATAGTGAAACGGGAAGCCCTATATGACAGCTGGATGGGGAAAATAATGTCCCCAACAATGATGGTCCATCAACCATGAACTCATCAATGGTTTTATCAAACTGAGTATAAACATTTAGGGATTCTGAGCTGGAAGCCATTATTGATGAAGGGGTTGTGAGAAGAGAGCGAAGAGTTAAAAAATATTGGAGAGAGAAAGTGAATGATAGAAAGGTAGGAGAAGCTAAAGGGGGAGTTCAAAAGGCTCAAAAGGAACTATTTAAATAGCAAAATAATACTATGTAAAATCCAACACATGTCTTTTGAGGCTTCTCCTAACAAAAGGCAAAATATTGGAAGAAACCACAGGCTTTATTAACTCAACGTCCTCATTAAACTGGCAACTTGTCGGTGTCCTAAGAAACTAAAATCAACTGGAAAGGTCCCCAAAATATTTAAATAAAATGGTTAAAGAAAACAATATAAATTGCCCAACTACGAGATCTAATTAGTCCAATGGAAGGAAAAAGTTATTATTTAGACGCTTCCACACGTGTAATTAGATTTTGTGGAACAACTACCAATAATAAGACATGCATGCAGAATAGGCCAAAATTGATACATTTTTAAGTCTAAAGGTACAAAAAAACACATATAATTATTTGCAACATACCAAATTTGGTTACAACATAAAATACTCATCAAATGGCAAAAGTTTAACATTTTCCAGGATTATAAAAAAAATTAAATTTAAATTAATCATCAAAATGAATATAAATTGTGTCATAATGAGTGAAGCAATATACAACATAATTAGCGAAGACACAAGCCCACAATAGTAATTTGAAATGAAAGTTGACTTTTCATTCATTTAGAAAAGCTGGAGGTTACAAAACTGCAAAAAAAATAATACATTGCTTTCTTTGGATTGAAAAGTAATGAGGAAATAGTTGGATTACAGTTTTGTATAATATGTTATACAAATAATTGATGTGACTTTCCTTTAAATTCAAATAATCTTTATCTTGGGACAATTTCAAAAACCATGTTTTATGATGTTGGAAGCTCTGAATTGCCTCTTATGCTTTATGTTTCAGTTCCCTAGACTTGAGAATAATTTCTTTAGGTGAAAGAGTTTCCAATCCCTAGTCATCTGGGTCACCTTTTCCATTCAGATAAATATTTTCAAAATTTTTCCAATCTTTAAAACCCTACTGGAAGTAGCACAAAGTTCATCATTAGCATAAGTTTGAAACTCATAGTCCTTCAGTTCAAAAAAAAGTTGATTCACCCTTTTAATAAAATAGGGGTAGATTATAAAGTAAAAGGAAATTTGAGAATTGGTAATGCGAGGGAAGTTTCAAAGTTCTAAATGACTATACGTGCCCAAGTAACATTATTTTGAGCTTGGACTTTTAAAAAATAGACGAGGGGTGGTGGGAGAAAGCATGTAGATCTTACAAAGCTTTGCCAACTTCAATGGCAATGGAAGGGTACCATAGTGACTAATAACCAATATCTAGGCCTTATTGACCATATTGCTAGAGATCACATATTGGAGCCCCTGTTTGGATGCATGGGTAGACAATCAGATCAAAAAAAGGAGTATAGTTGAAAAGATGGACTCGATCACCAAAGCTTTGGAGGCACCCAAATCGAAGTTATCCTTAAAGGGAAAAAAGATAAATAGATACCATTAGAGATGATATGGTATGAGGGTGGTACAAAAGTATTGTTGATGGAGTTAATGGTACAATTTTTAGGAACCTCGTAAGTGGCGCAATGTTGGGAAGACAAAAGGCTCATGTACACACTGTCACTGGGTTGAAAAGGAAAATAGGGTTTACTTAGCCTTGACCAAGCATAAGATCTTTTCAATCAAAATAAATTTAAAATGTACTGTCTAAATTCACATTAAACCATCTTCGCTACGGCGGTTCCACAAATGCTCGATAAGATCTAATTTCAGTTGATTGTGTATTATCTCACTTGTTATTGCTTTAATTCGAATAATACGATTCTCTCGCAAAACATTCTCATCTCGATTAGGAATCAAGAAAAGGGGCTGGTAAAGATCCATTATGGACCAAGGTAGGATGGTGGCTTTAGAAATTAAATAAATTAATTATTCATATGCCATTATTTGTCTCTATGTTCACGATATGTTAATCATAGGAACTAGTACTGACATAATAAATACTACCAAGAAAATTTTGACATGAAAAACCTTGGAAAATTAAATGTCATCTTGTGCATAAAGATCATTGATATACCAAAATACACCCTCGGCTAGGGTGAGGGTATCCTCACCCTGGACGAGGATTCAACAACTACTGCACAGGAGGTCTTATCAGGGCCAGACGACCCTACAAAAGGCTGACCCCTCAACATATGCCAGAAGATCTTATAATAGGCCGGCCCCTCAACATATGTCAGATGACCCTACAACAGGCCGACCTCTCAACATATGTCGGATGACCTTATAACAGGCCGACCCCTAAACCTATGTTTGGATGACCCTACAACAGGCCGACCCCTCCACATATGTCGGATGACCCTACGTGGGGACGATAGTATGAGGCCTACATCAAGCAGCCAAGACCCGGTGACAGCATGAACTTTAGCCTCGGCATGGCATCCTAGGTCGAGGGTGACATCATCACAGCTCGTGATTTGGGAGACACGTGGAACAGTGCGTGTGGGACTTATATAGCATGTGGACCAGACCGTTATTATGTCATCATTAACCACAAGTGACACAGCCAGGTGTCAGCAGGGGGTTGACCAAATCATCATTCACATGCGCAATGCATGCTTGAGGGGTATACTACTCCCCCCAAGCCCTATATATACTTGTCACCTTCAACCTTACAAAGGATAGATAATTGTAACCTTAGCTAAAACTCTGCTTGTACACACAGTAAAGAAATCTTGTGAGCATTGTATCCAAGGCCATTAGTGCCCGTATTTAGTGGATCGCACACTCACAGTGGATGTAGGCCTGATTGGTTGAACCACTATACATCATTATCTTCATTACTCTTATACTCATCCCCTTATACACTTATACACATATACAACTCTATCGCTGAGCTTATCATCTCTTATTTAGTGGAGCTAAATCATAGCATCATCAGTTTGGCACCGTCTGTGGGGACGAGAGGCTATCTCTTCCTTTATACAGATTGACCTCACCGAAAACTCTGGTGGTGATACAGTTCTCCCCCTTTTGCATGGAGTTGTTTCACCATTGAAAGAGGTCCATTAAGGTTCTCAAACTCATCAGTATTTTAATCATTCATCTTTTCATAGCTCAAACATATGGTACCGGAGATGCCACCACCATCTCTTCCATCGAATAGTGGAGTAGGACCTAGTTTCAGTCATGCACCACCTCAGTCTGAGATGAATGATGTGGCGGTCACCCTGAAGTCTTTAGCAGCAAGCCAGTGAATTATGCAGGAACAATTTACAGCTCTTAGCCAAAACATACTGAGACCACCCGGAGTCTCACCTGAAATGATTACTCCGGCAGCAGCTCCAGGGCAGCATGAGGCCAGGGAACCACCCCAGGCACCACGCAAAGACTTGCCACCTCCACAACGGCAGAGGGATGTTGCTGACCCCCGGCGTCTACACTTGGGGAAGCAAGGAAACCCTTACCCATAGAACATATATGATGATATGGAGGTGGAAGAGGCCCCCGTAGATTGCTGGGAGCCGTATGAGGTCTCCAATAATACTGTACGACCTATTCAGGAAAGTAAAGGGAAGTGAAGGGGGAAAAATCCTGACGATTGTCCGAGAGGCTCAGCTTTTAATCGTCTAAATAGAGGGTCGACCTTTGACAGGCTGGGCCCAGTAAATGACCTAAGGGAAAGATTGCCCAAATTGAGGAGTTTTATGAGGTCCAGAAAGGAGGCAGTAGATAGCCGGCCCGGGATGATGGTCAGGGAGAAGTGAACAACCGATACAAACTCGCCGCAGTAGAACCTTTCGTTCACCCTAAAGAGGCGCCAAGGGATAACATCGGCCAAGCCGACCCTACGAGGCCCTGGAACGACTCAATCCAAAGGTTGGAGGATAAAATTGGTGATATCCTGAGAAGCAGGGATCCCCTTCAAGGAGGATACTCCATAGGATTACCCTTTGTGGCGAAGATAGTCAACTTCCCAACGCCATCAAAGTTTAAGCCACATATGGTCACCCCAACGTATGACGGGAGTACCAACCCTGTCCATCATATTGAGATGTATCAATTAGTAGCGGACATATACTCCATCTCAGATAATATGAGGTGTCGTTCCTTTTCTGGCACTCTGACTGGGGCCGCACATGTCTGGTATATGTCTCTTCCAAAGAACTCCATTAAAAGCTTTAAGCAGTTAGCAGACCGGTTTATCCATAACTTTTTCTTTGGAGTGAGGCCACAGAAGAAGACCACACACATGCTCTATGTTAAGCAGGGGAAGAATGAGAGCCTAAGAGACTACATAGCCAGATTTAACAAAGAAAAGTTAGAGGTCGAAGATTACGCGGAGATTATAGCCATAACAGCCCTCATTGGAGGACTCCAGAAGGGGAAGATATTATGGAAACTTGCTGAAGATCCCTCGAAGACGATGGCTAAATTACTGGAAATGGCGGGAAAGGTGATGAACGCCGAAGAGGCAATGGATGCAAAGTACGAAGATGAAAAAGGAGCCACTAGTGGGGGTAAGTACCAGAAAAAGAATAAAGAGGGGAAGAAGAGGCTAGCATATGACAAATTAGCTGATTACACCCCTCTGACGGTCAGCTGCAAACATGTTCTAAATGAGATAAAGAACGATCAATCCTTGAAGTGGCCTAAGAAGTTGAGGGCATCCCATCACAAGTGGAATAAAAACCTATGGTGTGAATTTCACCAAGACCGTAGCCATGTGATCGACAAGTGTTTTGCTCTGAAAGATGAAATTAAAAAAAGTTAAAAGAAGGTAAGTTAAGGAAATACGTTCACAAGGATGCCTTCAAGAGGGGTCGAGGGGACGACCCAAGGAAGAAGAGGGGCGATGCGTGCAGAGAAGATCAACCCAACAGAAGAGACGACCCCTCTGAGGATGACGATGACCTTGACGTGCCACCAAGAGATGACCACAGCCCCATGAAAAGGCTTAATATGATCTCGTTCGGTGTTGGAATGATCTTTGGGGGCCTGTAAGGAGGAGGATCAGAAGTCGCAGATAGGAAGGCCCGTGTAGCTGAAACCAAGGCAGTGACAAAAGTTGTGCATTCAACCTCTATTGAGGCCAAGTCAGAGAAGAGGAAGAAATTGGATATGGATACTCTGATAGTGGGATTGTCAAGAATGGACTTCAAGGGCCTCTTATCCCCACATGATGACCCTCTCGTCATCACTACTAGGGTACACGGATGTGAGGTGCCAAGGATATTGGTATATGGGGGTAGTTCTACATATGTGATGTTCTGGCCGTGCTTTAAGGCCTTAGGACTCAGTCATGCTAGGCTCATCCCATACCATCCCCCCTTGATTGGATTAAGTGGGGAAAAGTTCATCCCTTAGGAATGTATGAGGCTGATGTTAGAATGGGGGACGAGTGGCCGAGATGGCTTACCAATAAGTTCAACTTTTTCTTGATGGATAAACACGTCTTCTCAGCCTATAACATTATACTGGGGCGAGTGGCCCTCAAGGAATTTGAGGTCGTGCCCTCCAAGGTTCATCAGATGATAAAATTCCCAACCCCTTATGGGGTAGGGGAAGTTCAGGGAGATCGGACGACGGCACGGGAATATTACTTCAATTTCGCCGAAGAAAGAGAGGTGCACAAAAAAGCAATAACCACTTACAATATTAATACCCTCGACCCTAGGGATGAGACAAAACTGAAGAAAGGAGAGGCCGCGAAAGAGGTAGAATCCAACATCCTTAATGAGGATGATCCAAAAAAAATCATCCAAGTTGGCAAAGCTCTAAAGACGGAAATAAAAGAAGATCTCATCAAGTTGCTAAGGAGAAGACAGAACGTCTTTGCATAGAGTCATGCAGATATGTCGGAGATCAACCTCGAAATTATGTGCCACAAGCTCAATGTGGTAGAGGGTGCAAAGTCGGTAAAGTAGAAGAGGAGAATTTATTCTCGAGAAAAATATGAAGTCATAAGGGACGAGGTCAAGAAGCTAGAAGATGTTGAGTTTATCAGGGAGGTCATCTATCCCGAATGGATATCCAATGCAGTCATAATCCCCATAGCCAATGGGAAATAGAGGATGTGTGTAGACTTCACCGACCTTAATAAACATTATCCCAAAGACAATTTCCCTCTCCCACGCATTGATCAGATGGTAGATGCTACCACAGGCCATGAGCTAATGAGCTTCATGGATGACTATTCAGGTTACAACTAGATCTTTATGATCCCTGAGGACTCAGAAAAAATGGCTTTTATTACCGATAAGGGGACATACTATTATAGGGTCATGCCCTTTGGCCTAAAGAATACGGGGGCAACGTATCAGCGCCTTGTGAATAAAATATTCGAAGACCAAATTGAGAAGTCCATGGAGGTCTATGTAGATGATATGTTGACCAAGAGTTTGAAGCTGAGGATCATGTGGCCAACCTCGAGAGGACCTTTAACACAATGGATAAGTACCGAATGAATCTCAACCCAGCCAAATGTGTCTTTGGGGTCAGAGCAAGGAAGTTCTTGGATTTCATCGTCAATCAAAGAGGCTTTGAGGCCAATTCTGAGAAGATAAAGGCTCTGTTAGAAATGATGACCCCCAGGACCGTTAAAGAAGTTCAGAGGCTCACAGGATAAGTAGCTATCTTGAATAAGTTCATGTCCAAAGCACAGAAAAGTGTTTACCATCTTTCAAGATGTGCACAGAAAAGTGTTTACCAAATTTTAGGGGGTTCATACTCCCTTTGCTCAGAAGTTCCACACATCTTTCAAGATGTGCATGAGGGGTCTTATTTGAGCCATATTGGGGGCAGGTCGTTAGCAAAAAGGATAGTCACCCAGGGATACTGGTGGCCAACCTTGGGGAAAGATGCTACGGCATATGTTAAGAAGTGCGATAAATGTCAGAGGTTCGCTACCGTCCCTCGTCAGCCCCATTAGCCTCTTACCTCCATTATGTCCTCATGGCCATTCGCAGTATGGGGAATCAATTTGGTAGGACCCTTGCCCAGGTCCATCAATAACTATCGATACTTGATCGTAGCAATTGAATATTTCTCAAAATGGGTTGAAGTGAAGCCGATGGTCACGATCACAGAGCAGAAGACCTTCCAGTTCATCTGGGAAAACATTATATGCAGATATGGTCTCCCTAACACCCTCATCTTAGATAACGGGACTCAATTCAAGAATGTATCCCTGGAGAAATATTGTGAAAGAGTGTGGGTCAAAAAGTTCTTCTCTACCCCAGTACGACCTCACGGTAATGGGAAAACTGAAGTTACAAACAGAACAATCCTAGATGGAATCAAGAAAAAACTCGAGGAGGCAAAAGGAAGATGGGTTGAGGAGTTATACGCCGTGATGTGGGCCTATAGGATGATGACAAAGACCCCTACCGAGAAAACCCCTTTTATGTTGGCGTATGGCCCGGAAGTCGTCATCCCCACTAAAATTGGATTTCATACTGACAGAGTCCAAATGTATGACCCCTAGAGAAATATGAAAGAAAGGAGACTTGATCTAGACTTGTTCGAGGAGAGAAGAGAAAACGCTAAGATAAGACAAGCAGCCTATGAGCAGGGGACTGCCAGGTTTTATAACTAGAGGTTGAAGCAAAGTCCAATCGATGTGGGGAACCTAGTCCTCAAAAAGACATGGAAGAAACCCAATAAGCTCCACCCAAATTGGAATGGCCCATATTGGGTCATTGACGAAGTTGTCCCTGGAACCTATAGACCAGAGAACCTTGAAGGGGAACCCTTTTCGAACCCCTGGAATGCACACCATTTGAAGAAATACTATCAATAATGTTGTAACGTCCTATCGGACCACAGTTGTAATGAATGTGTTTCTCCAATAGAACACTTGGAATGTTAATGAGAATATTATATTGGCCCTTCATCTTGTGTTTTGTCAATTTAGATACGTTGGGGTAATTCTTTCTAAACCACCCTCGGCTATAATGAGGGTGAATGGTAGGGACGACCCTCTATTCACTCTCAAGAAAGATGAGGGGGGGCTTAAAATTGAAAACATCATTAGTTTGGTGGTAGCCACCCTAGGCTATAATGAGGGTGAATGGTAGGGACGACCCTCCATTCACTCTCAAGAAAGACGAGGGAGGACTTGAAATTAAAAACATCATTAATTTGGTGGTAGTCATCATCGGCTATAATGAGGGTGAATGGTAGGGACGACCCTCCATTCACTCTCAAGAAAGATGAGGGGGGACTTGAAATTGAAAACATCATTAGTTTGGTGGTAGCCACCCTAGGCTATAATGAGGGTGAATGGTAGGGACGACCCTCCATCACTCTCAAGAAAGACGAGGGAGGACTTGAAATTGAAAACATCATTAGTTTGGTGGTAGTCACCCTTGGCTATAATGAGGGTGAATGGTATGGATGACCCTCCATTCACTCTCAAGAAATAAGAGGGAGGACTTGAAATTGAAAACATCATTAATTTGGTGGTAGTCATCCTCGGATATAATGAGGGTGAATGGTAGGGACGACCCTCCATTCACTCTCAAGACAGACGATGGGGGACTTGAAATTAAAAACATCATTAGTTTGGTGGTATCCACCCTCGGCTATAATGAGGGTGATTGGTAGGGACGACCCTTCATTCACTCTCAAGAAAGACGAGGGGGGACTTGAAATTGAAAACATCATTAGTTTGGTGGTAGTCACCCTCGGCTATAATGAGGGTGAATGGTAGGGACGACCTTCCATTCACTCTCAAGAAATACGAGGGGGGACTTGAAATTGAAAACATCATTAATGTGGTGGTAGTCATCCTCGGTTATAATGAGGGTGAATGGTAGGGATGACCCTCTATTCACTCTCAAGAAAGACGAGGGAGGACTTGAAATTGAAAACATCATTAGTTTAGTGGTAGCCACCCTCGGCTATAATGAGGGCGAATGGTAGGGACGACCCTCCATTCACTCTCAAGAAAGACGAGGGGGAACTTGAAATTGAAAATATCATTAGTTTGGTGGTAGTCACCCTCGGCTATAATGAGGGTGAATGGTAGGGACGACCCTCCATTCACTCTCAAGAAAGACGAGGGGGGACTTAAAATTGAAAACATCATTAGTTTGGTGGTAGCCACCCTAGGCTATAATGAGGGTGAATGGTAGGGACGACCCTCCATTCACTCTCAAGAAAGATGAGGGGGACTTGAAATTAAAAACATCATTAGTTTGGTGGTAGTCACCCTCGGCTATAATGAGGGTGAATGGTAGGGACGACCCTCCATTCACTCTCAAGAAAGACGAGGGAGACTTGAAATCGGAAACATCATTAGCTTGGTGGCAGACACCCTCTGCTATAATGAGGGTGAATGGTAGGGACGACCCTTCGTTCACTTTCAAGAAAGACGAGGGAGGACTTGAAGATGATTGACACAATAGCATGGCCAAAAGGCATCATGAAAGAAGAAAATATAGAAGATAGGAAGAAAGCAATTCCATTATAAAATTGTTACAATATTTGTCCCAAAGAAAGTAAAATACAAAAGCTTTACAAGAAGAGGGTATGGTCCACAGACGGCCACCCTATTGAGCAACATCGAAACGCAGGGATTCAACATCAACAAGAGGAGTCTCTTTGATGACCAAAATAGGAGGCCGATCCTCAGAGGTGCCGGTACCTTCGACGTGCACTTGTGACTCTACATGTGCTAGAGCCTCATCTATCAGGGGGTCATCCAGCTCCACTGCCTCCAGAGAGGGGAAAATAGATGACACAGTGTCAGCAAATTTTAAGACGACCCATCGACAGTTCATTTTAATTCCCCTCTCCAAGTAATCAAGACCGAAGCCCTGGAACTCGTCGAAGAGTTTGTAAGCCTCCATAGCATCAACCTCGGCCCTCTTCAAGGCTTCATCAAGTTCATTCTTGAACTTGACCCCCTAGTTGGTCAAAGCCTCATATTTCTCTTTTATGAGGTTGTCCTTCAATTTCAGGTCGGCCTCATGCTGCTTCATAAGCTCATCCAGGACCCTCTCATGTTCGGTCCTCGCGCTCTCCAGCTCGGCCCTGGCAGTCTCCAACTCAGTCTTTAAGTCGGCCTCATTTTGAATAGCTCTCTCGACCCCATGAAACTTCTATTGGTTTGAAGCCATTCACTTGGTGTCAAATGTGAAGGCGCAGATAGATTGTATAAGATAAGAGAAAAGTCATGTTAAAGAGCCGAGGGAATAGTTTACAAAATATTGGTGAATCAAAAGCTGAGAGACGAATGAAATACCTGAGCTAGAGTATGAAGACCATAATTATAAACCTTGGTCGGGGGCATCTTACAAAAGAATTCATAGTCCGCGGTCGAGGGTGCCGAGAATATGGAGGCCTTGGCTTCCCTCAAGTTGGCTATGAGGGAGGAAGGTTCGGCCCCCAAGAAGGTCAGATTTTGAGACCAATAGGTGTCCATGCATAAAGAGGAGCTAGTTGCCTCAGTGTGTGTCTGAGGGACCTCTACCCTTGCCCTCGTTCGAGAGTTAAGATGAGAGCCAACAGGGACTTCTGGCTCCTTGCATTTGCGATTGTCCACTGTCAGCTCTACCTGTGTCGGTCCCACGACCTTTATCTTTTTTGGAGGATGCTGAGGCTCCTTGTTTTTCTTCTTGCCCAGGCCAGACATCAAGCTGGGAGCAGTCATTTCCCAAAGCTGATCAGACACGTTTGCAGGCCGACGTGAAAAAGAGATGATAAATCATAAATAGGCAATAATAACGAGGAAACACTTAGAAAAAAAATGGAACAAAAAGTAACTTACATAATTTTGTCAGGAGGCCGGCCCTCATACTAGCTATTTTGAGGAAACGAGGGGACATCAAATCTTCATATTTGGCAAGTTAACCATCTTTCCCTTATTCCCTCAAATAGTCAATAATATCCCTCTCATCCAAGCTGAGTCTGGAGTCTGACCGTGCTTTCATTGAAGGGTTGGACCATGCTTTCGGGACCCTCGAACTGTCTTCTAAGGGATCAACCCCGACGGGGAATTACTAATCCCCAGAGACGAAGAAGAACCTCTTCTTCCAATCATGGTTGGAATTTTGTGCTACATGAAGAAGTTTTTTGTCGAACTTCCTCTCCCTAGATGAAAATACCCAGGCTTCTTGGACGAGGAAGTTATGTTGTAGTGGGCTATGAACAAGTCGACCGAGGTCTCATCGATGAAAGTGTTCTTCTAGAGTGAAACATAGCCGAGGATGGTCCTCAAGGATTTTGGAGGAAGTTGAGAAGGAGAAACACCAAGGGCAAAAAGTATAACAACTATTGCAGGGTGCAGAAGAAACCTAACACCTACCCTGAGCATCTGCTCATAAACGGCAAATTCCCCTTAATTCCCTTGTAAGACCCTCTTATCTTCATTTGGGACCCTCATATTTATGTTGGGCTGTATACCAAAGACGTGCCTCCACAGTAAGAGGTCACGATCCCTAACAGATGAGACATAGGCCGAGGCCCTAGAAGTGACAACTTGATCAGTATCAGAATTCAAACTATCGTCCTAAGCCTCGTCACCTATCGATGGGCCATCTGGAAAGACCACCTAGAAGGAAAGAGGGGACAGGACTATCACAGGGACAGTCTCAGAATGAATTGTACCCTCGGCCTGTCGGTTTGGGCTAAGTGTTGATATCTCTCCTCTCCTAAAAGGCCCAGCACCCGTTGGTGATGATGCTCTCTCGTTCATTTCCTCCTCGCGTGTGTGTCGCTCGACTGGATGAAAAGAAGACCCAAAGGGCTCAGATGGTATAGTTGTCGCTAAAGGAATGGGGAAGAGGGGTCGTACCCAATTAGGGTCAGCCCCTCATCTTCGCTCGTTCTCTTCCTCTATTCGCCTAATCTCTGCAAAGAATTTATCCCTCAAAGTTGGAAAATCCTCGACTAAACCGTAGAGTCTTTTGAGCATTAAGAGGGGGACCCCACACTAAAGGAATTTTTTCAAACTAACTACAAACAAGTTTACAGTTTGACCAAATTGACTTTTGGATCAAACCTAAAGAAATAAAGGGTTTTTATGGGTGGACACTCAAGAACAAGGGGAACAAAGTTCACCAGAGAAGAATGTCGGAGAGCAGCAGGAAAGCCCAAGAAGCGTCACAAAGAGGCACAACCACCACGAAAAGGTTGAGGAAGAACCCTGGGAAGCCTAAAACCAAATGTTTAGACCTAAAACCGCCACAGGAGGGCGGGTTCTCACGCCAAAAAAATAAAATAACCAAGAAAATGGAAAAGAAACCCCAAAGCAGGAAACAAGTGAAAATAGAAGATAAAAGGGGAATTTAGGGCAGAGAAAATACCTGAGGATGAAGATAAAGACTAAACGAAGCTTGGAACATGGAAGAAAAGGCTGAAATTACAGAAATGGCGTTTGAGTTGCTAAGGAACTAGAGACAGAGAGCTTACACGAAAGAAGAAGAAGAAGAAAATGAATGATTATTTGAAAAATCATTTAAATACTTTGTTGTTAGTGGACCCATCAATCAAAGCATTGCACAGCCCACGAGGAAAAGCATCATTAGGGCACAAAGTCCCAAGAGTGGTGTGCAGCCATCGCACCTGGGAAACATAAACGATGATGGACACCTGACAATATGTCAATCAACTTGACAAATGTCACTCATCTACCTGACCACTCAATTGGCATTCAAAGGCAACATTATCCCTCAGCCATATCAACAGCATCGATGGCTAAGGGCTAGGGGTGATTGATATACCAAAAATACACCCTCGGCTAGGCCGAGGGTATCCTCACCCAGGATGAGGATTCAACAACTACTGCACAGGGGGTCTTATCAGAGCCAAATGACCCTACAACAAGCCGACCCCTCAACATATGCCGGATGAACCTACAACAAGCTGACCCCTCAACATATGACAAACAACCCTACAACAGGCTAACCCATCAACATATGCCGGATGACCCTATAACAGGCCGACCCCTAAACTTATTTTTGAACGACGCTAAAATAGGCCGACCCCTCAACATATGCCGGACAACCCTATGAGGGGACGACAGTACGAGGCCTACATCGAGCAGCCAAGACCCGGTGACAGCATGAACTTTAGCCTTGGGCTGCTATCCTATGGTGAGGGTGACATCATCACAGTGCGTGATTTGGGAGACGGGTGGAACAGTGCGCGTGGGACTCATAAAGCATGTGGACCAGACCATTATAACAATATCATCCCCTCACGTGAGGGAATATTATGTCATCATTAACCACAAGTGGCATAGCCAGGTATCAGCAGGGGATTGGCCAAATCATCATTAACATGCGCAATGCATGCTTGAGGGGTACACTACTCCCCCCAAGCCGTATATATACGTGTCACCTTCAACCTTGCAAAGCATCGATAATTGTAACCCTAGATAAAACTCTGCTTGTACACACAGTAAAGAGAGCTTATGAGTATTGTATCCAAGGCCATTAGTGCCCGTATTTAGTGGATCACACACTCACAGTGGATGTAGGCCTGATTGGCTGAACCACTATACATCATTGTCTTCATTCCTCTTATACTCATCCCCTTCTATATTTATACACATATACAACTCTATTGCTGCCATTGTTATTACTGTTTGAGCTTATCACCTCTTATCTGGTGAAGCTAAATCTTAGCATCATCAATCATTAGAACCCCAAAAGGTTTGATGTTATCTCAACCGCATTACATTGAAAATTTACATTATGAATTTTCCAAAACCCTATATTGTTGGAGCGAATTCCCCCAAATCTTAAACTTCTTTTAAATTTCACAATTAAAATCTCAAATATTAATTTCTTCCAACAAAAATTAAACTAAATGAACATTTTTAATTTTCACTTAAACAAAATTCAATCCAATTCAAGTTAAACAAACCTAGCATGAATATTATCAAATTAAATTAATGTCAACTTGAACTAAATTAAACTAAAATTACCCAAACATGAATTAGTACCAAATTAAACTAAAGTTGTGAATTAAACGAAAATTTTGCCTTTTTAACCTAAGTATGCATCTAGATGATTTTGCGAGACAAAATAAACATTCACATCCATAAGGCGCGATGTACGAGAAAAATCCACAATGGGAAAAACCTCGGATGGACCAGCCTACAAGTCCACTAAGTATGGTATTTTTACAAAAGACGCGACAATAGAAACTTAAAACAAAGACTCTCCTTTCAAGCCTTGATGCTCCCTCGCTCTTCAACCTCCGCCTAGTCGATAACTCGGGAGTCCATCGGAATCTTGGAATCCACGAACGTGACCTGACTATTGTCAATCCACACACGGTGCCTTTCATCATATGAGCACGCCGCAGGAAAACAGTCTCGCTTTTGGGGTAGAGAAAGAGACCAAACTTTATCCTTAATGGGTAGAGAAGAAATATATATATATATATATATATATATATATATATATATATATATATATATATATATACATATGAACTTGGATTTAAACTAGGCAAACATATTGGGTGTACATTTTATGTTTTGGGGAAAGGTTTGATCTTGAAAAACTTAACACGTGAAAGGGACTTTTGTTGGCAGTATTTTTGTTCTCTAAGGCACTCTAAAAAATGAAAAAGCCCTTACCAAAAACGGTCTTCCCGTCCTATTAAAGCTAGTAAAAAAGTAGAGGGGAGGTGGGTGGTTTTTAAAGAAAACTGTCAAAACTGACAGAATGTCGTTCGAACAACATTTGAGAGTCATTCGAAACGAGATTACTAACGATATTTCGGAAACACTGTCGTTCGATATTTCATTCGAACCAAACTTCTAACTAAAAAACAAGTGATATCTCGAAACATATCATTAGAAGTTCATTCGAATGACCTTGCAAACTCGTTCGAACGAGATGCACAGTTCGTTCGAACGACTTTACAGAAAATTTCAATTTTCATTTTAAGCCCAAAACTTTTTTTAAAAGTTCTAAAATGATTTTCTGAGGAAAATAAAGTCGATAAAAATATTTTATAAATTACACCCAAAATAAAATTTCCAAGGTCCTAAATATATATAAATGCATTCATACCTTAGAGACCTTGGAATGATATAATGTTGATGACGCGAAACATGGCCCTTGAAATCGGCAAAGATGCAAATTTAATATTCGGGCCACTGCATCTTCAACTCAACCTTTAAACGTCATAGGTTTGAAAGGATACAACACACAACTATCGTATAACACAAAGTGTTTTGTCCAAAATTAAGCCAACACTAAAAATTGACTCGATTGGAAATTTATCCTTATAAATCTCCCCCTTTGGCTATTCTGGGACAAAACCAAACCAAAAAATCTTGTAGGCCGTCAATCACATCTAGACACAATCCCACCCAAAAAAATACAGATGCTTGACTCGACTCATAGAAAATGCTTTGCCCCTTTAAGTAATGCCACTAAAGATGAAATCCTGCACACTTAAATAAACCGTCAAACTAATAGGGAATATGACAAATTAAAGTGCGTAAAATTAAATACTCCCCCTTAATTAATTCTCCCCTTTTATTTAACATGGTCCACTTAAGAAAATAGCGCTCACCCCCTAAGTTAAATCTCCCAAGCTAAAGGTTTAGATACCATTTCTCCCCCTTTTTGTTTAAGAATAGACAAAGGTCAAGAATAAAAAAAAAAACAAGTTAAACATGAAATGGTGCATAAAGTGACAAGAGCATTAAATCATATGGGCAACAATGAAGTACAACTAATCTATACAAAGATTAATAAATCTCACCTATGATGCGATGACAAAAAGATATCACTTGTAATGTATTATGATAAGCATGGGATATCAAACAAAATTCACAACAAGATAGATACCATTTTTTAACAAGATGCATACATGGATTAGATGTTAAGGCAAAGGCTCAAAACAAAGAAATATCATACATACATACATACACACATATATATATATATATATATATATATATATATATATATATATATATATATACAAAAATATACCAATAACTCTCACGCTCATATACATAGGTATTAAACACCACACAAGATACAAAATACATTAAGCCTTCCACACTCATATGGTCAAAATGTATCTAAATAGATGTGGTAGTGAAGGGGTGTGAACTAGCAACAAAAGAATTAAGACCCAATCACCTAAACATGTTCACGGAGCTCTCATTTGATTGCAGAACTTTATTAAATATAACCTTATGTGACAATATAACGTGAACTCAGTGAACAAACATACATAATGCACACAAGCCTAGAATTTTGATAATTATACAAATCAATAGAGTCATGACAAAATTAGCATAACTAGGATACATTGTCATTGTGCAACACCGTTGATATATCCAACCAAACTTCCTCATTAATATTCTTTTTCTTTTCTTTATGAACATACCAACTAAACAATGGAGGCCTTGGCTAATTTTTTTTTAATGCCACATTTTAGGCCAACTTTCAATGGTGGCTTTTCACGCAAATTTTTATCTTTCGCAACCCAATTCCATTGATAAACAACTACACAGGATATATATTTTTCTATTTTTTAAATCCAGAAAACGGTTATTACATGCACAAATCCGCCATAGTCATAGCGACATTAATTTTGAGTTGGTGCTAAACCAAATTTTAGTTGCACATATATGTATATACTTGGATTTAAACTAGGCAAACATATATGTATATACTTGGATTTAAACTAGGCAAACATATTGGGTGTACATTTTGAGTTGGAAAGGTTTGATCTTGAAAAACTTAACACATGAAAGGGACTTTTATTGGTAGTATTTTTGCTCTCTAAGGCTCTCTAGAAACTGAAAAAGTCCTTACCAAAAACTGTCTTCCTGTCATATTAAAGCTGGTAAAAAAGTAGAGCGAAAGTGGATGGTTTTTAAAGAAAACTGGCGGAATGTCATTCGAACGACATTTGAGAGTCGTTCGAATGACCCTGTTCAAACGAGATTACTAACGAGAATATAACGAGATTTTAAAAACATTTTTGTTCGATATTTCATTCGAACCAAACTTCTAAACAGAAAACATGTGATATCTCGAAACATTTCGTTAGAAGTTCGTTCGATAGACCTGGCAAACTCGTTTGAACGAGATGCACAGTTCGTTCGAACGACTTTACAGAAAATTCCAATTTTCATTTTAAACCCAAAACTTTTATAAAAAGTTCTAAAATGATTTTCTAAGGAAAATAAAGTCCATAAAAATATTTTATAAAGTACACCCAAAATAAAATTTCCAAGGTCCTAAATATATATAAATGTATCCATAGCTTTGAGACCTTAGAATGATATAATGTTGATAACGCAAAACATGGCACATGAAACCAGCAAAGATGCAACTTTAATATTCGGGCCGCTACATCTTCAACTCAACTTTTATACGTCATAGGCTTGAAAGGATACAACACACAACTATCATATGACACAAAGTGTTTTGTCCGGAATTAAGCCAACACTACAAATTAACTCGATTGGGAATTTGTCCTTACATATATTTCTATTATCATAAGAAAATTGAGAATATACACGTGTAACCCAGGGGTTCAAGATTATTAAGAGTTAGAAAGGGTTTTAAAGTACTTAAGATACACTATGAACTATGGGTTGCACTACATAAGGTACCTTGTGTTACTTAAAGATTATAGTTATGAAAATTGGATATCAGACTCGGAGGAGTAAAAATCCAGAAGTGGCTATATATATACCTTGGTAGGTGGAGCCGTATCTTGGAAATCCTCAAAACAGACCTGCATCACTCGATCAACAATGGAGTTTGAATTTATTTTTTTAGACAACGCGGGAGAAGAAACTGGACAGCTTCAACATTTTCTAAAGGATATTCCTTTCTAACCAAATCTTGTGCCTACCATAGCTATACATTGTGATAATCAAGAGGAAATCTCAAGGTCATAAAATTTTGTGTATAACGATAAATCTATAAACATTCTTCATAAGCGTTATACTATTTGATAATTTCTCTTTAATGGAATTATTTCCATTATATTTTTGCACTTAAAGAATAATTTAGCAGATTCATTTACAAAACCTTTATCAAAAGAGCAATTTTATTCAACATTAAAGGGAATGAGCTTAGAATCTTAAAATAAAGAGTCTCCATGATGGTAACCCAATGTATTTAACTACATATCCTAAAATTTAGGTTCAATGGGAAAACAAACTTAATGAATCTGCAGTTGCACTTTAGAGATTTTATCTCCTACTCATTCCTATCCTGTAAGAAGTGCAAACTACTGTATGATAGGATATGAAAAGATTTTATTTATCCCTATAGCTTTTTTAAAAAGTGGGGTATTAAAGGATACTCTTTATGGGGAATCATCTACATAAATGTTAAGTGGGGACTCTTTAATGATAATCTCAAATGATTGATTCTCTAAAGCACTCACGAGGCCTTGTAATGTTCAGGGCCAAAAGGAACACAATCGTGAGAAGCAAATTTATTCAGGATGGATATGTGTGAGACCTATTGTCATGGTTTACACAAACGACTGACAATTTAGGACATCGTATTCATTACTTATCTAGTAAATCCAACTAACTCTCACTAGGAAAGATTCAAAGTCATAAGCTACCTTTCCTAATGCGTTGAATTTCCTATTGAACTCGCGTTAGTGTCCACATATGTTTTTAGACTTTATTTTCCAACTTCAATCATGTGCGGTATTGTTGGAAAAATAATGGTTTTAAATAGTGAAACGGGTCAACTTTAGGCCTAAATAAAAGTAGGATATGTACACCTTTTAGGGCAGGCCCATATACTAATGCATTCCTCTTCATAAGGGAATTAACGTGATATATTTATATGTTAAAACCCATTAAAAGGTGAATGAGAAATTGGCCTTAAAATAACCCTCTTGAAATAGGTTAACTAGTGTGTAATGGAAAAAATAATTTTGTCCCGTAGAGAAAAATAAAAAGTAAAGTGGCTTGTACATTTACACATTATGTGGCTTGAGGGCTTGGATGACCTTGGGGTATCCCAACCCTTTCAAGGGAAAAATATCTACACTATGAATTGTTTGGGCTTTGTACCAAAATCCCATATGCACGCGAGCAACGTCGCCGCTCGCATGTCTAAATCGTGCGCGTGCTCATGCTTAGGTCCATGGGCTTAGTCCTTATCCTTTCTTTTTTAGCCAAAATTAATTTAACTTAAACTACTCCTCTCTCAAATAATTTCATAACAAATTAGGCCTTAATTCTTTAACCTAGTACACTATTTTGACCCGAGCCATTTGCATAATTTTTCAGATAAAAATTCCAACTATTTTTGGAATTTTTTTATCTGAATTTGCGCCTATTAAAAGGTAGTGTCTCTTCATAGTTATTTAAAGGTTGTGTATTCTTCTTTAGTGATTATTATGAAAATATTTCCATCTGTTTCGAATAAACATAATACTCCTATAACTATATCCATTTCACCCTTGCACTGTATAAAATTTAAATATACAAAAATTACTGTGAGTCTGTATCCATCATTCCGTTGAGTTTGGTATGCATAGATATAGAGTTCATCGCGGAAACATTGGTTCATAGGCAACGTTAATTGGAGTATTCGATGTTATGATATTGTTCTACTTTTGAGGATACTATCTAAAGATCTTTTAATACCTTAGCCTGGACGTAATTTTCTTAAGAAAAAATTATCCAAGAGTAGTAGCCTCGATCAAGTCAAGTTATTGCAGTCATTTTGTGAATCTAAATCTGTAAGTTTATAATATTTCTATTTGTAATATACAATTTAATTATTTTTTGTCAATTTATATATTTAATATAATTCTTTTACTGCATCAATTCACATTAACCATCATTAATAAGCAATAAAAGTTGAGTATTTATTACTTGAATCCCTGTTTGGTTTTTTGTTGACTCTCTTTCTCCTAAATCCATTCCTTTACAACTAGGTTTTTGGTTATCTATCTTGTTATGTTAATTATGAGAGTTAATAATTTATTTAATTCTCTCATTTTCACAGGTCTCCTACGGGACTAACTTAGAGAGCTTAAATAAACCCGAAAATGCTAACCACATGCTCCTCAAAGTTATTCCAAAGGGTTACCCAACCGTAGTGCCCAGTCCAGCACTATAAAAATAATATTTCATGCCTTTATCCCCTAGAGCCTGGTCTAATGACACATGCTCACAATATAAAATATTTATCAAAACTATTATTACATTCCGAGGTGTTTAGATATAATTAATTTTCTCAAACCAAGTTCAATTGTAACATGCATACAATATCTCAATAAATACGCGGTATTAAAGATTATTAATTTACCAATATCTCAATTTACCAAAATTTCCATGCACACATGCAATAGCAATGATTATTAATTAATTATTATTGGTTATATACAAATACGCGGTATTAAAGATCTTTTATGTGTTCTTCAGCCCTAAGACTCTTTGTTATCTTAACTTCCACATATATTTTCATCATTTTGTCAATGAAAGTTTCTACTAACTAACCTTTGATAAGTCGGTCACTTTTTAAGTCGAAATGCATCAGTTTATAAGAATATGTAGCTTTATCAGTAATTTTTTGTTTTCTTAACATCATCTTTGTGCATTCAAATTTGGTATATCCTAAGTAGACATTCATGAAACTCGTCAAATGATACCTGACCAGAGAGTTCACCATCTGGTCGATACGGGCCAGGGGAAATAATCCTTGGTCATTACTTATTTAAGTTCGTGAAATTAACACACATATTCCATTTATCAATTCGGTGGAAACCCATGACAAAATTAGATAGAGAAGAGGGATATTTCACCTCTTATATAAATGCAGTCTCCTTTCACTTATTAACAACTTCATGTATTGCAACAAACTTGTAAGGGATGTTCTTTTTTCATTTATATTAAATGCATTTTTCCTTAGGATCTCGTATAGTTCTTGACAAATCATCTTGGGATCGATTCTAGTGGCTCCATGAAAATACATATTTCCTTCGACGCAAGAGGTTAATGACAGGGTGAAAATTGAGCATCGTGTAAATACTCTTGTCATTGTCATCTCTTTCGCACCCTAATACAAAAACCTAAACTTTAAATACACATATTTTATATGTATAGCAACGAATTCGGGTATCGAACCCACAGAGAATGTTTTTTTAAAACTTAATTGATTTATTATTTATAAAAAAAGTGTAAAAGATGATATTTTGGTTTTTGAAATATCTTATACTATAATTAATCTAGGCAAATATTAAAACTAAATTTATAATAAATATGAAAACTATAGGTTGAGAATTAAATCCCTCACCTAAGAATACATAGCATAAATGGTTACATAGTAAAATGGGTTTAAAACATGATTAGTACTGGTTTAAATAATTAAGTGAACTTAGGGTGTCACTCTCCAAATATTTATAAAAGTCACAATTTTGGCATCAACAATGCTCCCAAAATTACATAGTGCAAGGTAACAAATATGGTGCATACATGATATACCCCATTAAGGTCGCTAGGTGTAATTTTGGGAATAATCAACCTGTTAAAATAAATCTATTCCACCATACCATAGTGAAGCAACTATACATGCAAGATAAGTTCATCAATCTCAACCTAATGAAAATTATCTAAAAATATTTTTAACTAGTTGAAATAATTATTAAGTTGATAGATCAATTAATAAAATAGATAAACTAATTTTATAAAAGCATTTAACTATTTATGAAAGAATTTAACTAAATAAAAATAATTAACTAAAGAGAGAAATAGAAATTAATAAATAAAATAAGATTACTGGTTATATAAAAAATTAGACTTGATCTAATTTTATACTCACAGATAATATATGTAATGGTAAATAAAGAGAAAGAGTTTTTAAAGTGGTTAGGTATGTAAGAAAGCCTACGTCCACTGTTATTTTATTGATTTTAGTGGTTACGGAAAGTTAGGTACTCTTGTAGATAAGAATATCCCAGAATTCATTCGACCGTGCCCTTGGTAAAAAAGGATACAATGTATATATAGTGACCCGGAGGTCAAGGGTTAGAATATCAAGGGATGGAATGCTTTTATATAACAAAGCATTTACATCCTTTCATAATAAATGTGATGATTGTTTGTATAAACCACGTGTAGTATGATCCTTGGTATGATGACACTTTATTATCTTGTTTGTCGGCCTTCTTTGTGTTGGTCGGCATTGCTTGTATTGGTCGGTAGAGTTACTATCTGCTGACTAGGATTTTGTCCACGTAGAAGGACACATGTTTACTTCTGATTGGTCCACGTAGGTGGATAATTTTTAGCATCAACAGAAGCCCCCAATGTTCTATGGTTGGCGCTTGGGTGAAAGTATGGATCATTTGATTCTAGGAGTAACTCGGAGTATTTTCATAATGCTTATTCGGCAGCCGACCTCCCACACTTGTATAAGTATTGGCACTGTTTGAAAATGGCATTTTTGCAAATTATTTGAATTTTAGCGAACCGCCAAAGGGCAAATGGGTATTTTTAACCTTCTGATTGGCGAAGCCGTTGGAATGTCAATCGTTTAGACATTTAATCATTTCATTTTCTATTTTCGAGGCAACCTATAAAAGGTGGGAGGCTTTTGCAGGTTTTGCCTTACCCCAAATTTTCAAACTGTAGCAGCCATCTCTGAGCTTTTATGTTATCATTTGCCATCGTTCCACCTTTATTTTGACAATTCTTGTTGAATCCTTATTCTTCTGTAAGAATTCTTTCTTTTTCTTTGTTTTTCCTCATTTCCTTCTTTCTGAACCATAGTTTATATACTTGATGTTGATTCTCTAGAGGAATTTATTGAAAAACATAAAATTCCTTCTTGGGTTGATTTAGAAATAGAAATACATCCCAAACCTATAGTTATTTACTCTTTAGCTGAGGGTCATTGGATCCCAACTTTGTTTATAACTTAGTGCGATTTTACCTTTCCACCAAACCCTTTTCTTCTTCATTACTGCCAATATTTTAACATTATTCCAGCGAGAGTAACCCCCAACACCTGAAGAGTTGGCAGACTGAACGAAATCTATACGACCCATACTGAGATTTCAGAGATGATGTTCTATTATAAATGGTCTATTGCAGGGGAGAACACTTATTATTTGAAAAGTAAACAAACCAATAAGGCTTTAGTGTTGAATTTTCTTGATTCCAATAAGGATTATTGGGATCATGCTTTAATAGTAAAAAATTGGTAACATGCTCCACTTGAGAATGGTGTTGCATATCATGGTCCCAGGTGCCCTCAGTCTGGGAATGGGATAGGTTGTTATTTCACTACTTTGCCCTTATTTATTGATTTCTTTTCTGATATATGCTACCTCTTGTTGTTTATTGCCTTTTTGCAGAGGAACATAAGGGAAAGTGCCCCAAGCCTGGTGAGGTGAATTTGGAAGAACTCAAATTTCTGTAGGGACTGAACCAAAGGGTAGGAGAAGAGCATCCTTGATCAGCTTTCGTACTACTAGAGTATAAAACTTCCATCACTTCTTTCGTAGCTCGGCCAACAAATGTTGTGCCTTTAATTATAATTTATTTAGAGAGAGATCCACTATCTATTTCCTCGGGCACCGAATTTACTGGTGTGAGTGTTAAGGTTGGCACATCTTCTTCCTTTGATTATGACCTTCCTCTCTTTGTCAACACGGATAAGAGGAAAATTCCCAACCTTTTAGAGGATGACTCTGTAGCTAGTGTAAAGAAACCAATTGATACTGTTGCCCGAAAAAAGAAGGTTATGGCTAGTAAGAAGCCCTTAGTCCCCAAAGGTGATAAGTCTCTATTCAAGAGACTAAGGAAAGGTCCTGTTGATAAGCAGGTTAAGAAAGTTGATGATGTTGATCAACAAGGTTTGGTCGGCATGGTCCCCTCTATTGCTAGCTCATCTGTGGCTTTTAGTCCCAGTTTGGCAGGGAAACTGATCAAGTCTGGCACCCTTCTAGACCATAGAGTTGTTGATGCCATAATGTCCAGATCACAATTATCGCTAAGAGCTACTCAAAGCTTTGCCTTGGTAAGTTTTTATATTTGGAGTTGGTCGGATACTTTTCATGTCTTATCTGACTTGTACTGACTTAACTTTTTCTTATAGCTCCTAGTTGATTACAACCAAATGCTGGAGAATGACGATCTATTATGTTCTTCTTCGGGAGAAGTAGAGGAGGCCTTTGAAGGTCTTAGGAACTCTGTCATGGATTCCCAGCAAGCTTTGGATATAGATAAGAATGTCTGGGATGAGAAGATCAAGATTGTCGAAGAAGCTCAACAGAAAGCTGATAATGCCTTATCTGTGGCTAACTCGAATACTGCTCAAGCTGAGCACGGGGTAAAGGCTGCTAAAGGAGAAGTAGACAAACTATCCACTGATCTTTTTGCTGAGAAGGCTAAGATAAATAAGGATAGGGAAGACTCCTTCATTAAGGGTTAGGATAAATCCATCTCTACACAAATTGGGTACACAAAGAAAAAATTCTTTAAGGAAGGTTGGTCGGCAGCATTGAAAGAGGTTAGCACTGTTGAGGATTCTGAGTTTTTTCTTAGGCATGACCCTGGCTCTCCCCGCAACTTTAATGAGTAAATTAATGATGATGTTGGTTCAGGGGAATCCTCTTTGTTGGTTATATCTACTACTTTTTCTATCGACCAAGACAAAACTATTATTGACTCGGTTATCCCCCCTTCTAAACAAGATAAAGTTCCTATGGACTCAGCTGCTCATTCTAACGTTGAAAAGGATAAGAAGAATGTATAGACTTGTTCGACTTTTGATCTTTATATTTTGCACTTTATTTTGTTTTCATTTTGTCTCTATTCTGATGTATTTCTAACATTTCTTATTTATCAATGGAAGAACTTTTCCTTCAATTCACGTGTCATTTATTGTTGCTCGGTTGTTGCTCTGTCTTCTTCTTTTGTTATTGATTAATTATTACATTATCTTTCTATTATATGGCTAAGATGGAACAAATTTTTTCCAATGACTTCGTTCTACTCAAGCTCAATAATAATTAGTTCAAAGCTGGTCACTTGGACTTGACTGATGAAGAATTAATAGACTTGATTAGCGCAGATGCTTCTGATCAGGTAAGGGATGCATACACTTATCTCAAGTTTCTTCTTGATCGAGTTGTGGCCAATAATGTTGCATACTATAAGATGATTGAAGATTTACAGGAAAAGCATAATGAGAATAAAGCTCTACTGCATACTGACTACGAAGCCAAGTATAGGGCATTAAGTTAAGGTTGGGATTGTGAGGAGAAACTGGAAAAAAATGCCTCTTCATACAAGAAGGAGTTCTTATTGAATCATGAACTTAATGAATCTGGAGAGATCGCCAAGCTTTTAGAGGTTGAGAACAATAAACTTTGAAATGGTCTGGAAAGTTTGAAAAAGTCTTCTAGTGGTGATACCGATGAAGGTGCCTCCTTTTTTGAGAATAAGAATGCTAAACTTGTGGAGGAACTTGATACTTTACAAAATTCCAACCCTGGACAATCCTCCAAACGATCAAAAATGAGTCGGCCAACTGTTGAGGAAGCCAGTACTAAGAAGACCTTAGTCAACCAAGTTGTTCAATTGAAAGCTTAGAGTCAGGATGTTGTTAAGTTATCTTCATAACTAAAAGCTAAAGACAAAGCTCTTGCTGACCAATACTCCCAATTAAAGGAGAAAGATGATGTAATAAAGAGACTTCAACATCATGTTGAGAGATTGACTTTCCATTTTCATAAGAAACCTCATGAACTATGGATGGAAGGCTATAATGAGGCTCTTGGCCATGTTGATGATCATCTTGCCCAAAGTCATGATGAAAGGTACAAGTGGGGATGGACCAATTATTTAACTTTGTTGAAGCCTGATCAGGACAGCAAGTTATGGATTGGAATGAACCTGGCCTACTAAATTTTGCAAATCCTCCCTTCAAGCTAGATGAATCATGGATCCCTCCTAACGCCATCTCTCAGTGTTTAATCACTAAATACTTACGGGATTATGATATCCATGATGTTCATGAAATAGTTCGTCCTTCTCATCTGATTAATGCCCCGAGCAACAGTAACAGGAGAATATTAGAAGACTTCAACTTTATTAATTATCCCTATACATTTGATGATCCTCCTGCTGGGATGGAAAGAGTGCAGTCGACTACCAAAGCTGAAGGGAAGCGTCCAACTGAATGATTATTCCGTATTTTATCATTCATTTGAATCTAATACAGTTTATATTAATGAAATATATTTGTTTTTATTAACTTATGATTATTTTAATGATTTAGTTAACTTGTGATTGTAATGCCATTGGTTATACTAATACACTTAGATATATCAATCCAAATTTAGTATTAGTTACCAGTGGTTATGCCATTAATTCTACTGATGCACTTAGATATGTTGATCCAAATTTAGCATTAGTTATCAGTGATGACCAAGTGTATGAGGAATATATGTTTATATTCCAGTATCTTGGAATTTTTACATGTCTTCCAGCATTTAACTTAGTCGGGTAAAACTTGTTTATGGCTTTTTTAGTTTTATATGAAGTTTTATACTTCTTATTCTTGACTTGTTTATACAAAATCATACATGAAGTAAGCAACCTCTTGTTCGTGATTTTGTTTTTACGACGTCATACATGAAGTAAATTGTTGTTGATGACCAAGTGTTGAGGATTATAATCCTATTTTGACTTGGTTAGTTATTATTTTTCTTGTTGTCGACCAAGTGTTGAGGGTTGTAATCCTATTTTGACTTGGTCGAAACTGAAGATCAAAAGTTATTTTTGTTCTGCGGGATGTATACCACCGTACTCCGAAAAGAAATCAAAAAATTGAAGAAACTAAAATCAATTTTTTATTGATACTGAAATAAAAGAAAGAGAGATACAATAATGGACATACTTTGAATTACTAATAATATTTTCAAAGATGTTCAGCATTCCAGGGATTGATAGTTGATATGCGATATGGGCCATGCTAGTTGGCCTCAAGCTTGTTATTTTTATGGATAAATTTTTTAAGAACATAATCACCCTCTTTCAAGTTAGTCGGATTGACCCTTTTATTATAAAAGTGAGCAGTTCGGTGTTAGTAGGCAGCATTTCTCAAAGATGCATCTTCTCGTACCTCTTCTAACATGTCGAGGTCTAGTCGCCTCATCAAATCACTAACTGGGTAATGAAAACTTAGTACCCTCAGGTTGGTAGGCCGATCTCGGTTGGTACCATGGCTTCAGTTCCAAATGCAAGCATGTATGGTGTCTCTCCAGTTGTTGTTCTCGGCGTTGTTCTGTAGGCCCAAAGAGCAGAGTGTAGCTCATTACTATAGTTACCCTTGGCAGCATCAAGTCTCTTATTTAATCCATTCAATAAAGTTTTATTTATCACTTCTGTTTGACCATTACTTTGAGGATGGCCTGGTGCAGAATGTAGTTTTTGGATTTTAGACTAGGCACAGTATGCTTTAAACTCCTTACTGTCGAATTGAGTGCCATGATCTGTACTGAAAGCATATGATAAATAATATCAACAGATTATATTCTTCCAAATGAACTGATATACTTTCTCATAGTGCATATTAACCAATGGCTCTGCCTCTACCCATTTGGTGAAGTAATCCAAAGAAACAACTAAGTATTTAAACCTGCCTTTGGTGGTGGGTAATAGGTCGACCAAGTCAATTCCCCGTATAGCAAATGGCCAAGTTGAAGTTATTTGATCAAATCTTCCACCTCCATCTGATGAACACAGTGCTGTAAGTAGATCGTCAATCCCCTTTTATATAAAACTCATTTGTCTAACACATACCTCGTTGCTTTATATCGGAGATTCTTAGCCTCTTTAGGGTCGGGTGGTAGGGTTCCATCTTCAATATAAGTTTTGATGGGATCAATCCAGGTTGGTCCCAGATCTACAACAATAAAAATAACCATCTGGTCTTCATCAATACTTCGACTATCTAGGAGCTCGATTGGGATTGTTCTTCTGAGCTCAATTCTTGTTATTGATGCTAGCCGAGCAAGTGCATCAGCTCGTACATTCTCTATTCTTGGGATGCTATTCATTTAGACGGTTAAAAATTTGGCGATGACTTCTATGGCCTTAACGATATACTTAGTCATTAATTTTCCTTTGACTCCATACAAATTCAGTACTTGGTTAACAATCAGTTATAAGTCACTATGCGTCACTACTTGCTCGGCGCCTAATGAATGAGCTAAACTCAATCCAATTATTAAGGCTTCATACTCTGCCTCGTTGTTTGATGCTTTGAACTGAAACCTGAGAGCATACTCAATATAAATATCATCAGGAGTATTAAGTATTATACCTGCTCCACTGCCAGTAGCACATGAAGATCCATCCACCTACATATTCCATAAATGGAACAACATCGTTGAAGCTTTTGGCTATCAATGATCCATGGTGGAATATCTTCTTACTCTCATCTTCATATTTCTGGGCCATTTCCTAAATTATGGATGACTCAGGTTGATTGGCGGCTACTTCGGCTTATTTTTGAGTTGAGCTCTCTTCTTTCAAAGTCTGCTTGGCAGGCAAGTTCTGTTGGTCGGGAACCTCTGGACAAGTAAATTGAGTAATGAAATCTGCCAAAGCTTGGCCTTTCAATGAAGATCTTAGTTCATAGACAATGTCATACTCTCCCAATTCTAACGCCCAGTACATCAATCTTCCTGACTTCTTAGGCTTGTAGAGTGTTCGCTGAAGAGGTAGATCAGTATACAAAATTATGGTGTGCGCTTGAAAATAAGGTTTCATACGTCTAGAAGCCTCAATAAGTGCTAGGGATAAATTTTCCATATGTAAGTATCTGATTTTAGCTCCTTTGAATGCTCTGTTGGTGTAGTAGATTGGTTTTTGGAGTCCATTGTCTTGTCTAACCAATGTTGAGCTCACTGCTGACTCAGAAACAGCTATATACAAGTAAAATTTCTCTCCCAATACTGGTTGGGAGAGCAATAATGGTGATCCCAGGTACTTCTTTAACTCCTGGAACGCTTCTTCACATTTTTCATTCCACTCAAAAGTTTTTCTCAACACTTTGACAAATGGTAAACACCTATTTATTGCTCGAGAAACAAATCTGTTTAAGGCTGCCACTCTTCCGGTGAGCCTTTGTACATCTTTCTTGCAGGTCAGCGACTATAATTCGATCAAAGATTTTATCTTTTCTAGATTGGCTTCAATTCCCCTTTGATTAACTATGAAGCCGATAAACATCCCTTCTTGTACTCCAAACACACATTTGGTTGGATTCAGCTTCATCTGATGCTTTTCCAACTAATCAAAAGTCTGACTGAGGTCGACGATATGATCTGAAGCTTTTTTACTCTTCATTAACATATCATCTACATAAACCTCCATATTTTTGCATATATGTTCTTCGAAGACCCTGTTCACTAACCTTTGATATGTGACACCTGGATTTTTAAACCAAAAGGCATTATATTGTAGCAATAAATTCCTCGGGGGTTGATGAAGGTTGCACTTTACCTGTCTTCAGGTTTCATTTTTATCTGGTTACAACCAGAATAGGCATCCATAAAACTTAAAAGCTCATGCCCCGGCGTAGCATTCACCAACTGATTAATTTTAGGCAAAGGGAAACAATCTTTAGGGCAAGCTTTATTTAAATCAGTGAAATCCACGCACATCCTCCATTTATCATTCTTCTTTTTTACCATTACAATGTTGGCCAACCAGTCTGGATACTTCACATCTTCAATAAACCGAGCTTTTTGAAGCTTCTCTACTTCCTCTTGGATAGCTTGATTCTTTTCAGGACTGAAAACCCTACATCTCTACTTGATCGTCTTGTCATCCTTGCTAACATTGAGATCATGACAAAGGAAATTGGGATCAATCCCACGCATATCCTTATGGATCCAAGCAAATACATTTCTACGTTGCCTTAGGAACATAACCAGCTCCTATTTAAGGATGGGATCCAGTGTTGAGCCGATCTGTGTAGTCCTTTCTAGTTTATCGTCGTCCATAATGATACTTTTAATTGCTTCCATAATTTATCCCTTGATCAACTTTATTTCATCTCGTGGATCTAAGGTTTCAACCTCAAATTCCCCATTAGGCTCAGTAATATCCACCTGGTAAGTTGAAGTCTTCTTATTCAATTCAATCAGATCCTCTTACTCGACTGATGAGTAGTAATATTCTCTAGCCACCTTTTGGTCACCTTTCACAACATTTACTCCAAAATGAGTTGGAAACTTCAAGCATTGATGAACTATCAATGTTACAACTTCAAACTTCTTCAAGACTAATCTGCCAAGGATCACATTATATGTAGATTGAACGTTCTTATTCATCATGAAGAAGCATATTTTTTCTCTGTAACTTACTAGCTAAGTGTCGATCAACACTTTTAGCTCGATTGTTCCCAAAGGGTAAACTTTTTCACCAGAAAAGCCTATTAATGGCCCGTGATAGGGTTCCAGGTGGATGAGCTTCAACTCTAAACTCTAAAAGCAAGGATAAAATATAATATTAGTTGAACTCCTATTGTCAATCAAAACTCTGGCGATGATAATATCATGGATTCTGAATTTGATAACCAATTGGTCATTATGGGGATACAGTACCCCATAGAGATCATTTTTTTAAAAACCAATCATTAGTTTGCCTTTGTTGACCTTCCTCGGTCGATCATCTTCATTCAGATTAATCCTCTAGATATAAGAGATGGGTTTCATTCAAGTAAGCTTTCCTTTCAGTAATGTGATCACCTTCTCCTGCATCGCCACCTGTAAAAATATGGCAATCAAATGAACCAAAACTGATCATAGCTACCTCACGTTCTGGTCATTTGGGCTTCTTTAACAGGTCTGGATCATCTTCATAATCGTCTTCATGATTTCTCTTCCTGTCATCTCTAAACTTGCATGGAGAATTTGACCTTCTTCTAGGTTCTCTACTATTTCCCCGATCAACAAATTTATTGAGTTTTCCTCGACGTATAAGGGATTCTATCTCATTTTGAAAATTAATGAAGTTATCCGTTGTATGACCATAATACTTATGGAATTTATAATATATGGATCTATCCCTCTTGTTAGAATGTGCCCTTAACTTCCCAGGCCATCACAAATCCTTATTGTGTTTGATTTCTTCTAGGATATGGTGAATGCTAACACTCAATGGAGTATATGTTCCATACTTCTTGAGCTTGTCTTCTTTCCTCGCCTTCTGCTCCTTTGACTATTTTTTATCCTTTTGATCCTTCTTGTCAGGCTTCGTGGCTGGACTCTGTTTTGTGGCCATCACTTCCTCGACATTCATTTTTTTTGCTGCCTTTGCCATGATTTTAGCCATAGTTTTGGGAGGATCTTTAGCCAGAGTATAATATAGTTTCTCGGGAAGCTAGCCTCTCATAAGAGCAGTGATGGTTCTTTTTTTCCTCATAATCAATTACCTCCAACTTTTCATTATTAAAACGTGTAATGTATTCCCTGGTACTTTCCCCTACTTGTTGCCTTACACTTAGAAGATGAGTTGCTCTTTTCACTAGCTTAGCTCCAAAATATAATTTGTTAATGAATAGCTCAGCAAGCTGATTGAAGGTGGCAATTTATGCTTGGGTCAGGTTATTATACCATATTTGGGCTGAACCGGTAATGGTACTTGAAAATGCCATGCACCTCATTTCATCGGGGACTGAATAAATATCAACTATAACTTGATATTACTCAATATGGAGAACTGGATCAGTCTTACCGTCATATTTGGGAGTAACCACGGGAGCTTTAAATTTTGATGGAGTAGGAAAATCCGCAATTGCCTGAACAAATGGGTATCCTTTAACAAAATGTCACTGCAAATGATTTTTTGCTTTTGCCATTTCACCTAATCAATCTTCCAATCTCTGGATTGATCCTTTTCACAATGGATTGCCTGCCTCAATTCTATGCGAAGCAGCTCGATTGTTTTGACCATGTGTCTGCACTGAACTCTCCTCCTGATAGGTATGCTCGACGTGTATAGATCGTCGGACGCTTGAACTTGATCTGACTGAGGCCTCATGTTGGTCGACTGATGTTGAGTGTTCCTGGATAACTCCCTAGGAAGATTTCTATTTTCTCAGGGTCCCAAATGATCAAAGGGAGAATCTCTGCTTAGCCTTTCCAAGACATTTGGCCTTTCAGGAGAAAAAGAATGGATATTATAGGGTTCTGTAGAACTGAGCGATGAACTTTCTCCTGGACAATAAGAGGTGTCTCGTGAAGATATGGAATAACTATGTTTGATGGATTTTGGAGTTGGAGGAGACAATTCTCTTCTGGATGAGGGAGACACTTGTGGTTACTGAGCCAATTGCCCCGCCATTTCCTACATGGCTTCTAGGATTCCAATTATGTCTGTTGTCATAGTCGGAGTAGACGCAACAGGCGGATTGCCTTCATTTCTGATATTGGACTCAGGTCAGTCATCGTGCTTTTGAACAATAGTATGTAAGAGTGAGAACGGCAATTAGAAACACATTCCCATATACGGCACCAATCTATTGATGTAAAAAACTAGACTTTATCTAATTTTATAATCACAGATAAAATATGTAATGGTAAATAAAGAGAGAGAGTTTTTAAAGTGGTCCAGCTATGAAATAAAGCCTACATCCACTGTTATTTTATTAATTTTAGTGGTTACAAAAAGCTAGGCACTCTTGTAGATAAGAATATCCCAGAATCCATTCGACCGTGCTCTTGATAAAAAGGGATACAATGTATTTATAGTGACCCGTAGGTCAAGGGTTAAAATGTCAAGGGATGGAAGGCTTTTATATAATTAAGCATTTACATCCTTTCATAATAAATGTGATGATTGGTTGTATAAACCACGTTTAGTAAGACCCTTGGTATGATGACACTTCATTGTCTTGTTGGTCGGCCTTCTTTGTGTTGGTCGGCATTCCTTGTGCTGGTCGAAAGAGTTACTATCTGCAGACTAGGATTTTGGCCATGTAGGAGGACACATGTTTACTTCTGATTGGTCCACGTAGGTGGATAATTTTTGGCATCAACAATTACAAATTAAAATTACAAATAATTTAAACTAAACCTAATCCTAAGAATGGTAGTAGATTCCTCCTACGGATGGTTTGAGTCCCTTTTATAGGTGAGGGGAAATCAAATTGAGGGTTACAAAGGGAAAATATGTGTGAGATTATTAAATATTAAAAAAAAAGTGGTCAGTGGATAATGGAAGCACAAATTTTGGATGCCTTTGTTTGCCTTTTAAAGAATCTTTAGCAAAAACTATTTTTTAAAATCCATTATAGAAGATATCAAACTGCCAATTATGAGGTAAAGGAAAAAAAAGGAAGGAAAAAACACACGTCCAAGTTATTTGCACGTAGGGGGTAGGTCGCATATCATGCGCAAGGGTTGATCTTGGCCAGTGAAAGGTCGCCCACATAGCGCGCCCATAACATTTAACAAAACCCACCTATTTTTTAGGGGGTGAGACTTAAACCTGAGTTCCCCTACCCCCACCCCAAACACACCTTTGAGTGAACCACTGAGCCAAAAAAGGTTCTCAATAAGTATAATGCATCAATAATATATAACCCCTTATTTGAGAAGGTTTCCATAATTTCAAGATAAACCCTAAGGTTAGTAACTTCATCATGCAGCCTCTAATTCATACATCACTTGAACCAACCTGACCTTCATTTTTACGCCAATAATATTTCAAGACTTTATGCATCATAAGGTCTGACTTGAGGGTTGATTCGGAGCTTTGACTTTTGACTTTCTTTAGAGTCCAAACTTTGACCAATCATTATTTCTTCATTGGAAAATGGATTGAAGCGCCGCTTGAATCCAGACGTTCCTTTTTTCGAGGCCAACAACTTTTGTGAAGAGTCCGAGATTCGAAATTAGTCCTCGAAAATTACCACTTTACCCTGAAGGTGCGTATGTGAACGTTTCTTGCTCCGAATGCTTCCAGACTTCACTATTATCTTCCAAAACCCTCTAAATACTCAAATAAACCTTGCACTGGCGATTAATCATGAATATTTAAGGTTATACAGTAAATGAGTATAAAGCGTGGGTTTAACGAGTATGGGGCTGAAATATTGGATAGAAAAGGGGGTAATAAAATATAATATTTTACACTAATGACACCCCCTGACTAACGTGTTACTAGTCCCTAGCGATAAAGTGAAAAATATATATTTCTGTCAAATTTGCTATTTTATTCAAGCATTATAAAAAAATGGATAGAGATCCACTTTCGTGGGATATATGGTTGCATTTAGCTTATGTATTAAGCCATTAAACCCCTTGGTTACCCTAGTGGGCAAATTTTGTCTCGTGAGAGTTTACGGTGATGATACTCATAAATATTATATTTTTCTAGACATAGTTACGCATTTTCCAATCAGAAAACTCATACGTAATCTTGAGTTTTAACAAGTAAATAGCAATGACTATAGATTTCTCCAATAGTTTTTAAAAATATAACCATTATGCTAAATTAATTCATGGGATTAAGATGTTGACCAAGTGCGTGGTCTGCGCCATAAAAATTACGAGTGAAATTGTGTGATAGATTTAATGACTTGATTCTTATAATGAAGCGCACTAGTTCAATTCTCGTCGGGGATTACACTCAAAAATTGAAAACACTCTCAATTGGTGTATGTCACTCGGGACATGAAGGCATAAAGAGTAAATGTAATCGAAAACAAAGTCTTGCACACATCAATGATGAAAGACATTTATATAAAACGAGAAAATATAATCTCACGATAGGATACTGTTTTCTAAAGAACGTGAAAATTTAATCTTTTCAATGTTGAGAAAATCATATTAACTCTGTGATCATATAAGGACTTTTAGGATGGAAAATGTATGAACGGATGATAAGAGTTAAAACGACAAAATGATTTTATATTTTTAAAGAAATGGTGAACTTTGAAGAGTTATTTTTTCTTCTTTTTCTTTGGAATTCTTTACTCTTTTCCAATTCCTTTATTTCTAATTTTCTTTTCCTTTCTCTCTCCTCTCTTCCTTTATTTTTGTCCAGTCCCTATTTTACTTTGTATTTCCTTTTTAATCAATTTTCAAGGTGTTAGTGAAGCATATGAAATGACGAAAACGGATTTCCTTTAATAAAAAATGAGGTTAAAACATAATTTTTGAATTTTAGTTCGAAAAAGATCATATCAACATTCCACAGTCAAAAGAAGGATATTGAGATTACCAACGACTTAAAACATATTTTTTAAAATAATAATGAATAAGTGTATACATTACTCACAATAGGAAAGAGAATACAAAACTCGCATGGTAAGTATACCTATGCAACTATAAATTTACCGAGTCATTTAGCTTTTAACAATTACACAAGTATAATTTGTGTTATGCATAAGGTGTTAATACATGAATTATATGAATTAATAAAGCATAATAGTGATGGTAAGTAAACTAAAGAGCTATTTAGGCAGGTCAACCCCTCAAATATGTTTATTGCTTTTTGTTAAAAGAGTGAGGCAACTACAGAGTAAAATCTATTAAAAAAACTAAAAATGAAGAAATAAAATATATTTTTTTCAAATTTAATTTTTTTATTTTAATTATTAGAGTTAGTTTCACCGAGAAACTTTCACCAAAAATCACTTACAGAAAAGTTTATTTATTTATTTATTATTTTATTCTTTTTATTTAATAATGAAAAATGAACATGATGTATGCAAATACATTATGAAACCCCTAACTAAAATGTTATATTGTCCTCAATTTTATTTAATAACAATATTTAATTCAAGTGATAAGAGATGTTATTCAATATGGGGTAATCCTCAGATATCACGTTGAATAATCCTGTAAAAATACGTTAGAAACAAAAAAAATTATAATAAAATATGTACAAAATAAAAAATTGTCTTCTAATTTACTATAAACTATAATATAATTTATTTGGGGGGGATCCTTCTAGAAAACATGTTGAATTTGTGGAATTAACGGTGGACTCCCACGATGTTTCATGCCTCTAAAAGACCGGAGTTTCGTTTAATCAATGGGGGGCATGCCTTGGGAGAAAAATTTGAACCATCAAAATTTTTTGGATAAATCGATTTTTGGGTGATGGGTGGTTTGGATAAAATGGGGGACAAGTACAACTCGATTCCAAGAAAATTAAATTTTCTCACAAAGATATTTTAATTGGAATGGGAGGTGGGGCACGCTCAAGTGAAAATTCCATCATGGAAATCATTTCAAAAAAGCATTTGTTGACAAGATCTGGTCAAAGTCCTCGAGAGTTTCATCTGATCCTTGTGGTACTTGTAATGATTTGATAATAGTGAACGAAAACGGCAAGAAAAGACATTCAACTTTGATATATTCTTTATTATTAAGTGTTGGTTGAATTTCAAAGGAGAGGGATTCACTATCAATTTGATCTTCAAAAGTTACTTGAGGGAAAACACAAGTGTCCACCTCATCTTTTTATAAAAGAATAAGTCATTTCACTAAAAAGTGACTCAATTTCCATATCTTTTCTATTTCCAGTCTCCTTTATGCATTGGGTGAAAAGAATAATGGTTTGTTCCAAAGTAGCAATCTCTTTAAAGTCCACAGATTCCTCATTTAGTTCAAAACATTCTAAGTTATTAAGAGAAAAACTATTATTCAATTCAAATAAAGCATCTAATTCTTTTTCCCAATAACAATTTTCTTCACGGTAATACTTATCAAATTCTTCGTTTTCGTGATTTTTGCAAATACACACCAAATAAATTTGGCGGCAAAGAAACTTCACAAAAAGAAAATTTTGATAAGTATTATCGTAACTATTTTCAAAATTACTTGAATAATAATTGATTATCGTTATAATATTTCGAATAATTATTATTATAATAGTAATTAATATCATTATAATAATAATTTTGAGGAATTTTGTCATTAGAAAAATTTTCGTATGTCCCCAAACCATTTTCATGCTTATGTAACTACTCGACCAAGGTCATTTTGCAATTTTTATTTATTTCGTTTTGCAAGTGTTTGCCAAAAGTCATAGCTTTAGGGGAGATTTGAAAATTATTATTACGACAAAATTTTGTAGCCATAATAACATTAGAATTACCAAGAATACTAGAATAAGACATAATTACCTAAAGTGATTCGTAGATGAAATCTTCACAAAGTTGTATGCGGTCGATAGATTGACGGTGCTTGAAGCTCAATTGTGCATGACCGGTACAAAGGTGAAATAAAAAGTATATACAAATATATGCACAAATCAATAAATAGATCAAATTCAAAAACAGATTACTCTCGGGTAATGGCGCCATTTTGATTGATTTCATTATCAGGATCAAAGCAATAAATCAATTAAGTTTTAAAGCAAATCATTCCTTAGAAATGAAGCCATTTGGACTTAAGTGCGTTATCGGGATTAAAGCAATAAATCAATTAAATTTTAAATCAAATCCTTCCCCGACAACGACACCATTTTTGACGGAGTGCATTGTCGGGATCAAAGTAATAAATCCTTCCCCGACAACTACCCCTTACGTTACCATCAATACTAACTAAATCGCTCTTCCTTACAGGGGAATCCATTGGTCTATGCTTAAATGTCCAAACCATCTAAGTAGATTTTCTCTCAATTTATTTTATATAGGAGATACTTTTACCATTTCAAGAATTTGTTCGTTTCTAATTTTATCCTTTGAGTTTTACCACAAATCCATCTTAATATTCGCATCTCTACCACACTCATTTTCTGCACATTTTTTTTAGTTGTCCAAAACTCTGTCCCATATAATATGGTGGGTCTAACGGTCATCCTATAAAAATTTTCTTTTAAATTCAAAGGTATACGGCTATCACACAATACGCCAGTAGCACTTCTCTGCTTAACCTAGCTTACTTTAATCCTATGAGTAACATCATCACTAATATCTCCATCTTTTTGAATAATCGAACCTAAATAATGAAAATAATCATTTCTAGGTATCTCTTGACCCTCCAATTTCACTACATCCCTGTTTGTTCTCATATTACTACTAAAATTGCACTCCGCATTTCCTGTTTTAGTCCTACTTATTTTAAATCCTCTTGTTTCCAGAGTTTCTCTCGATAATTTCAATCTAGCATTAATCCACCTCTTAGTTTCATCCCCTAAAATAATATCATCTGTAAATAGTATACACCACGGCACCTCATCTTGTATTTATTCAGTCAACTCATCCATAACAAGAGCAAGGAGATAAGGACTTAGTGTTAAACCTTGGTGCATAACTGTAGTAATTGGGAATTCAATACTTTCTCCAACTGATGTTCTTATTATATTCATGGCCCTATCATACATATCCTTGATCATATCAATATATCTACGAGTCACTCATTTTTTATGTAAAACCCACCATATTATATATTTTTGTATCTTATTATACGCCTTCTATAAATCTATCAAAATCATTTGAAGGTCCTTCCTTTTTATCCCTATACCTCTCTATTAATCTCCTCAATAAATAAATTGTTTCCATTATTGACCTCCTTGGTATAAACCCAAATTGATTCTCAAATAATTCGAAGAACTTTGTATGCTCCTTTTATTTTTATAAATAGGTACTAAAATACTCTTTCTTCGTTCACTGGGTATCCTATTAGTCATTATAATTCTATTAAATAATTTTATAGGCTAAGACAATCCTTTCTCCCCTAAGCAATTCCAAACCTCAATGGGGATACAATTTGGTCCCCCTTTAAATTTTCATCTTTTTTTAACCATCCTAAACGCTGTTATCCCATTTCTACGAAAAAATATATTTTCTTGAGTCTCCCTAAATTCCTGTATATATAATCTACTCCCATTATCTTCATTCAGTAACCACTCAAAGTAGTTTTCCATCCTTCTATAATCTCATCATCCTTGACTAGGACTCTCGAATCGTCACTTTTAATACATTTAACACTACTAAAGTCTTTTATTTTTTTGTCCCTAAGTTTAGCAAGCTTATAAATACTTTTTTTCCTTTCTTGTGTTCCTAATTTTTTATAAAGATCATCATACGCTTAACTTGGCATCTCTTACCATTTATTTAACTTTCTTTTCAGCCCATTTAAATTTCTCAAAATTTTCTTCGTTTCTAGCTATTTGCCATGTTTTAATGCACTCACTTTTAATTTTTACAAATAATTAACTAAAGAGAGAGATTTAAATTAATTGATAAAACGGAATTACAAATAAAAATTAGGAACTATCTAAACTAAAACTACTCCTGAGAATGGTAGTAAATGCCTCCTATGGATGGTTTGAGACCCTTTTATAGGTGAGGGGAAATCAAATTGAGAGTTACAAAGGAAATTACACAAATACGGGTGAGATTATTAAATACTAAAAAAAGCTGGCCGGTGGATAATGGGTGCACAAAATTTGGATGCCTTTGTTTTACTTTTGAAGAATCTTTGGAAAAAACTACTTTTTAAATACATTATAGAAGTTGACAAACTATCAATTATTGGGCAAAGGGAAAAAAAAGGAAAGAAAAAAACATCAGGCATGGGAAGCCAATTTGGCAAGGGTCGGGTTGTTTGTGCATAAGGGGGTAGGTCGCGCATCGTGCGCAAGTGATGATCTAGGCTAGTGAAAGGTCTCCACGTGGTGCACCCCATAACATTAGCAAAGCCCACATATTTCTAAAGGGGGTGAGACTCGAACCTGAATCCTGACCCCCCACCCCACCTTTGCGCAAACCACTGAGCCAAACAAGGTTCTCAATAAATATATTGCATCAATAATATATTACCCCTTATTTGAAAATATTTCCATAATTTCAAAATAGACCCCAATGTTTGTAACTTCATCAAACGACCTCTAATTCTCACACCGCTTGAACCTACGTGACCATCATTTTGATGCCAACACTATTTAAGCAGTGTCCGGATCATAAGGTCTAGCTTCAGGGTTAATCCGAAGCTTTGACTTTTGACTTTCTTTCGGGTCCAAACTTTGATCGTTCATAATTTCTTCGTTTGAAAATGGATTGATGAACAATTTGAACCTAAACATTCCTTGTTTCGAGATTGATAACTTTCATAAAGAGTCTGAGTCCGAAATTAATCTTTTAAAATTATCACTTTGCCCCTGAAGGGGCATATGTGAACATTTTTTGGCGCCGAATGCTTATAGACTTCACCATTAGCTTTAAAAACATTGTAAATACTCAAATAAACCTTGCATAAGCAATTAACCATGAATATTTAAGGTTATACGATAAATGAGTATAAAATGTGGGTTTAACAGGTATGGAACTGCAATATTTGATAGAAAAGTGGGTAATAAAATACAATATTTGACACTAATCAGTTGACTATAATCTTTTAGATGTAGGAGTTTAGGTACATGCCGATCTTTACATTTTTTCGTGTCATCCTCATCGAGAATGATAAATTATGCCTCTTCACTCACCTCACCCTTTATTAACTTCTCCTCATCAAGAGTATCTAAAGATTAAATATTATAAAAAGTGGTATATCATTGGTAGGCCTCTTTTTCCTCGGTCAATATGAGATAGAATGTTTGTTCTTTGATTTGGCCACCCCTCAGTTTTCCTACTCCGAAGTGAGCTAGGAACCTTATTATTTGATGTGATTTTAAAGGCACAACCTCGAAATGATTTAGGGAATCCTATCTTAATATGATGTTGTAAGTCGATATCGTGTTCTCATCTAAGATGGAAATGTTTACCATCTTTTTTATACAAGTTGGCCATGTGCTTGTGATTACTTCAAGTTATACGGTTCCAATGGGATAGACTTTCTCCCTTAAAAACTCATTGCGGGATTAATGGTTAAACTTTAATTTCTTTTAAGGCAACTTAAGGCCTTTAAAAATATTCAAAAAGATGACACATGTAGAGCTTTCCCCATCTACAACTATTCTTAAGACAGTATATTGCTATACTATAAAGAATACAACTAAGGGATCGTCATGGGGATACAATATATCTCTAAAGGCAGCTTGAGAAAATCCAACAACCAATTGATAGACAAGTATATTTATTAACCCAACTCTAACAACTCTGCCTATGTTAAGTTCCATTTTCCTTGAACAAGCCTTTGTCACATTCATATAGATTTTCTATCGATTGGTTCAACTCCCACAACTTCATCTCCTGAGATTATTCCTATACCAAAGGAAATTATGTTTATATTAACATGTAGTTACTTAGGATATTGGGGGAGGTTTCAGTCGTTCTCCTCAATTTCATATGAGCTATCATTATGTCAGATGATTTTTTTATCTTCTCCTATTATTTATGGAGAAACATGTCATCTACACCTACCTTGGGGTCGAACATTCAAATTAACACACTAATTTTAGTTGACCCTTTTTGATGAGATTTTAAATTTGTCTTTCAGGCCATTTAATTTGTTTATAGCATGTCCATAGTGTTTATGGAATTTACGTCATCTGCTTTTATTCATTTTCCTAGGAGAGTACTTGAGCTTAGCTAGCCTTTTCACTTTCTCTTATTCCTTGGTTTCCTCAAGAATGTAGTGTATGTCCATTATGAGTGGAGTGTAACATGTATATTTTTGTTTAATCTTTTGATTGAATGTGTTAATTTTTTCCTTATTTTTGTATCACTTCCCATGTCCACATTCTTTATAGTCTCCTTTCTTTTCCACAATAACTACTTCAATATTCAAAAGCTTATTGGCTTTTAATAGTGATTTAGTCAAATTATGAGGACACTTGGCAATGGACCAATAGAACTTTCCCTACTTAAGGCCATTTATCAAGATCGTCGTGGTTATTTTCTTGTCATTAGATAATACATTAAGTTTTTCCATATTAAACTTCATTGTGTACTCATGGAATAACTTAGTCTTCCATTTATTGATGTTGAAAATATGCGTGAATCTTTTTTTCGATCTTAATACAAAGCAAAAATTGTAAATGAATTTCTCTGCTAACTCCCTAACACACTTGATTTTCCCTTTAAGGAGACTAGTGTACTACATGTGTGCGACTCAGTTAGAGTGATGAAAAAAGATTTACATCGCATCTAGCCATCTAAAAACTAAATATCGATTGTCGATTGGTACATTTAAACATGATGGATGTGATTCATACTCACATTATAATTTTAAGTAACAATTGAAGGCTTAAACTTAGCCGGTTGGGAACTTTAATGTGGTTGGGATGCATTGTAGCCCTTCCATATAACATTTTTGTATTTGGTCTTTGATATTGATATAGTCCCCCAATTCATTTTTCGTCATCCAAATGGAACTATTTTAAGGTTTCTTATTTTTTACCAAATTATCTCCTGACCCTCGACTTTAGTGATTACCCTAGAGTAAATGTTCAAGCTATGAAGTCTTGTGGCTTTTAGTGAACTGATCCTTTCAAGGCTGTCACTCCCTAGAATTCCGTGATGTAATGTCTTATACTCTAATGTCTATGGGAAATAATTATCCACGTGCCAAGATAATATAACATCGATCATCTATTTGTTGAGTCAAGTGAGGTCACTGAACTGTTGATAGAAAAGATATTATAAGAGCACACAAAGGCTAAAAATCTCCATAGGATTAGATTGTCTTATCCCATTTCAAAACATATTTGAGTAATAGTCTAAGTTGTACCGGAATGATTCACGTTCAAGACTTCAAGACCAAACTTCTCCATCTTCATTCGAAAATATACCTCATTTCATGACCCTAGGGAATACCTCTTTTGGATAAAAGGTAAAGGACTTAAAATGACTTAGTTTACTACCCTTGCTTTGACAAAACTTTACTTAAGATTTTCTTAAATTGGAAAATGTGTTAAAACTTGTGTGTGAGTGGTTTGGACAAGTTAAACAAATACACTATGCAATATACTTTTCTTATAGAAAAACTATGTTAATAAAAATTGCATTCTTATATGTGTGTTTTAAGTGTGGGTGTTCCTGGTTGAGAACAAACATACTTAGGGTGTTGCTAAAATATTTTCAAACACTTTGAAGGCAAATACTCATTTAGGATTCTGGAAAAGGGAGTTATTTGCCTCGTCGCACTTTCACTGTAACAATGGTTTCCTCCCTACAGCGATAGTATGTTAGTGGTGCTCTTATCCAAGTCCAAATTTCTCTAGTTCTTTACGTGACCTAGATCATTTCAGGTTCGCTCTAGCGACACAATGTCTCAGTGTAGTGACACTGCAACGACAACATCAGATCTGGCGCAAAAATACTATGTTTAAAAAAGATTGCATTATAAAATGTGAAGATTATCTTTTGAGCCATATCTTTCATTAGGTTCAAGAAGCAACCTATTTTGTGTGGTCGATAATGAGTTATAGGGTTTAAGATCTTGTGTCCATAAGATTGAAACACTTATTTAATGCACTCTCTTCTTCCTCACAAAATAAGGTTAAGATTTTTCAAGAAAGGTTTTCATTATTTATCAAGCTAAAGAAATCAAAATTTCTTAAGAGAAAATACCTTATTTATATTTTTTGAGCTATCCATTATTAGCATTCTAGTTTAAAGCTTTTGAAGTTTGATTACTTCTCTCAAGTCTTACATAAACATTTTGTAAAATTTGTTCTTGAGAAACATTAAATATTTATGCTATCTTAAAAAATCCTTTGTGAGTTTATTTTGATTAGCCAAACACTTTTTAAAACTTCCCCCAACATTTAGGACCCTTGCATCCTAGGAAGTCAGATCTACAAATAGTGGATTTTCACTTGTTCCCTTCGTAACACGAAAGTTTTCACTTCAAACTTTAAAAGAAGAAATTTGTTTTGGTGTAAACGCAACATTATCAATAGAAGTTGACATCTACGATGTGACGAGTGGTTGAAGAGCGATTCGTGCTTGATCTTCCAGTAATAAGGTGATAAAAATCCCTTATAGAGGTTGTATGTTATTGAGTCTAGGGTAGCTTCAAGTTTGTGAGTCATTTCTCCCTTTTTTAAAATTATACCTATATGGTGCTAGGTATCAATTTGGCCCGAGGTTTATTTCACAAAGGGTTTTTTCCTTGTATAAATCCTCGTCTCAAGTGAATGATTTTCTATTCCGCATTTTGATTTATCTTATATGCTTCATGAACAAATATTGTTAAGTTAATGCAACTTATAAATCACTATTTTGTCACTTAGATGCTATGACTAACTTTTTTCCCGAATTTTTATTAAAGCAGACATTACTTTCACTTTGGTAATACTTTTTAAATTTGGGTAGTCCTTCTATACACGTACGTTCCTTAAGATGTGATGTATAAGTTCCACATATAATACCCTAAATGGAGGAGGTCTTACGATGCCTATAAGAGTGTCTTTAATTAGTGGTTGAGACTCCACTCGTGCCTCTTCTTCCACATTGGGTTATTCTTCGGGCCTTTTTTTCTCCTCGAAACCTAAGTTTAGGTTGAGTTATTCTCTTATTTTGTGCCACCTTCCTTGGAACATATAAAACTTTTCTTGTAGGAATATTCCATCTACATATCACGATGGATGCGGGAGGATCCACTATTGTGGCCTCTGGCAATTAATTTATGGGTGAGTTCTAACATATATGCATTCATAACCTCTTGATTGACCACTAAATTTTTTGAAAAATGGAAGATCTTACCCATCTCTGATGGAAGGTTATTATAGGAAGAAATTGTTTTTAGTGGAGCCTAAGGAGGATTAATAGCCATGACAACGAGGGTGAAAAATAACCTAACATGAGTTCAAAGGGAATTAACTCAATGAGTTGATAATCCAAGTTGCAAATGAACCGCAATCAAAATCACATATGAACAGTGAGATAAACCCTCTACGATTAGTATTAAGCGAGGTGTAACCCCTTATCAAGATAATGATTAGTGCCAAAGAACAATCACAAGTGACGACAAATACAAGTCAGAGACAAACAATAATAAATGTAGGACAGATATTTGTATGTTCACTCGGGTTGGCGGCGGGTCTGCTAGATAGACATTATCGAATGATGCCTTTTGATGAGAGATATGAACAACAAGCTTAAAGAAAACTTGTGGTTTATGAATTATATGAAGCCTATAAGCAATACAAGTCAGAGATAAACAATCTTCAGTACCAAAACTTGTATTAAATGAGGTCTTTACAACATAAATTCTCCTGAAACGCAATAAACAAAAGGAAACCCCGCAAGCAACTTGAATGGAGGGAGAAGGAACAAGCACCATTAGCATAATATTATCAAGGCAATAACCTCAAGCACAATAAATTCCAAGTGATGGTATTAATGGAGGTAAGAGGATGATCATATAATAAAGGCCTCACAGCAAACTTTCTTGTCTAGAAAAATCTAAACAACAATTCTAAGTTCCAATTGTGGTCCTTTGGAAATATTTTATTAGGGTATTTATATGAGAATAAGGTCACTCGAGTGACCTTGTTGGTATTAAATGTGACTGACCACAATTAATGCTAAAGGTGCGATGTCATTAATGCCAAAAAAGGTGCATTAAAGGCACAAGATACAATATGTTGGAGGGAAATAGTTTGGGCTTATCACAGGTCTTGTGGCATTAATTAGGATGGGACGTGGTAGCCCAAAGGTTCATCCTAAGATGATTGAAAATACAATCGCATTAAATAAGCTGGACATCTTAGGAATAAACTCACTTGAGTGTTATTTCCTCAAGTTCCTAAAATGTCAGATAACATGACGTCATAAAAGTTGGTGAGCAGAAATGTGTATGGGATGTGATGTCCCATCAATCAAAGGTAGTCTTTTGGAAAAAGGTTGCTAGGATGATGTTTGCTCGAACAACTTATGAATTTTATGCAATGGATTAAAGGCTATCTTTGGATAACTATTAGAACTGAGGTCCCTCCAAGGAGGTCCCCTGGAGATGGTATCTCGAGAATCTATTTATCTGTATTTGCACAAACCAAGGTTTTGCCTAAGTGCGCTAAAGGGGTTGGTATTACTTTTCCAATATTGCCTTGCTCCCAATCCTCCAAACCAAATCCCTACAAGATTCCCAGAATGAGGTTATTCGATAGAGCATATGAGCTCTCCCATGACCTGCCATACATGGTCCCTCGAGGGTATCGATCAAACTCATAAACATTACAAAGTAAACATAATAATTAGAAGGAAAGTCGAGTACAAGGACATCGTAATCCTTAATTGAGCTTGATCTCTATAGGAAGTCCTTCGAGTAACTTCAATCTTTTCTTCATAATTTATCCTTTGTTTGATGTAAGATTATCCTCTCTAATCAACCTTGGACTTGGACCTCTCCCTACATTTGCCCCTTCATATAGATATTTGTTTACCTATGAAGAAATATTTGTACAAAATATGATTATCAATCCCCAAACCACCTGTAAGCGGAGGTTATCTCGGACAAACAAACAAATAATCATAAGAGTAACAGTTATTTATATAAAAGTGCAAGCGAAGGATCATACAAATTTTCCCAAGCAACCTATGATCTCAGTAATAGAGCTATCTTAGGAGAAACATGTTATACTTGTGTGCACATGGGATTATTCAACTCATTGGGGAAGAATAAAAAGTTTTTCAAAATTACCCCCAAAACAATTTGTTTCCCCAAGAAGAGGGATTTTTTCCACAGCGGCATTTGAATTCCAATGTTAATCATTATTGTTGGCGTCACTTCGTATTAATTGAAGTTGACGTTCCTCTCCACCACTTTACAAGTGGAAAGCTGGGGTTTGCGCATGTGCTCCACGTAAGGCACCTCATGTGCCGCCAATTTACTGTAATCATTATCACAACTAGATTCATGCCGCTACACAAGGGACTTCATATATTGCCACCTCAGATGTAATTATAACATCCTTTGAACATGCGCAGTTAGTCGTGCGTGCGCTATTGACACCACTGCATCCTATCCATAATTGTTTGCCCTATATAAAAGGGCAACACTTAGCTTTAGGGTTTTCACCTTTGAGTTTTTCTACAATTTTGTTTTTAGAGAGAGAAAGAGAAAAGATCATTCTTCTATCTTTTCCAAACGCTTCAACCTTCCCTTATTTACCAGTTTTATTTTTGCACCCATCGCTCCCATTATTAAAATGACTCTTTCTACCAGGAACATTTACCCACGCACTCACGCCCGCCAAAATTAATTAGCCTGCAATCTTCGTGCCCCATACTTTAGTGAGTCTGACCATTTTTGGTCCATTAGTGATTAATTTATCAGCACCATTACTTCCAATGAGGAGGTGAATCTGTTAATTGATGAAAGCGATATAGCTAAAGATTTTGCCTACATACCTACTGGTACAATAACCCGCTTTAGGATTGAGAGGGGGGATTTCCCTTACTCAAAGGTTCAGTTTTATTCTACTGGAGGCTCTTGTGAGGGATGGGGACCCTGGACAGACAACATACATTGAAAATACACCTCCGAGTTGGTTGTGGTAGGTCTATCATCCACTTACTAGTTTGGCGACATCACTCTTGCCAAAAATAACAACACACTGTGCACTTTGGTTTCCTGGTGGAGCCACAAGACTCAAACTTTTATGGCTAGCTGGGGAGAGTTTACTATTACCATGGAGGATGTGTGCAAACTTCTAGGTTTGGAGGAAACTATATTTGAAACCTTCTTTGAAGAAGCTATGTCTACTGTTGAGTCCGCCACTCGAGTAGTGTTGGAGGCTGTTATCAAAAAGTGTATGGTTTCCTAGAACAAGTGCAGCTTTTTTTAGGTCATTCGTTATTTTTTTTACATAGAGGACAAAGCGAGGGAAAAACCTTGAGAATCCCAAAGGTAAACAGGTGGCTAAGACGCCTCCCACTAGCAGTGGCTATGTGCAAATATTGAGCTGGTGGGCTATATTTAGGTATTCCTTTTGAATATCTTCATCCCTATAAAACCTCATGACTGTCCAAGGAGGGACCTTATTGATATGTCTATTCGAATAGCCTCTAGGATATAAATTGCCTTAGTTACCATACCGTTGGTCTCTTTATACATTGTCACGCCCCGCTTAATTCTAGCATCGGCCACCACCAAAACTAAGTCGGGAATGAGTAAATAAAATACCATTCTTAGCATGAGACAGATTTGAGACATATAAAATTAATCCACAAGATAAATGATAATCAATCCCAAAAGATACACCATCCAACTAAGCGATAAAATATCCATCTCCATGCTAAACTCAAAGTAAATCCAATCTCTAATAATATGAAACTGAATCCAGTGAAATAACTGAATAAAACCCATACAACTTTGGAACCATATGGCCCAATCAAAACCATAAACTGTGTCTCAAAGTAAATACGGAGGAATGGAATACTAATATAACTACTATGCATAGCCAAAATAACTCCAACTTCACCTCCAAGATAATTTTCAATAATCCTGTGCAACTACTCCAGTGCTAATACTTGAAAAAGTTAGTCAACGCACAAAGTCAGAGCCACGAGCATAAATACACACTCTTCCCCTCAAATAGGATCCGTGAATCCAGACAATAGCATTAAACGCAATAAATATCACAATAGAGTATTTTAATTACGAATATAAAGAAATGCGGGAAAGATAAATTTTTAACCACCCCCAAATATTCTGATAAAAGCACACCAATATCATTTTAATTATCCCACAGCCCCATGGCGTTAATTTAATTAAATTAACCCAAAATTATTATTGTTCTCACTTTTTATTATGGCGGTCCTCCCGTACCGGGTGGTAATTTCCACCAAAGTTTGACACTTTCCCTTGCCAAAACTCCAGGATAATCCATTTAAACTGTCGATCCCCTGCAATTTGACAAGGTTCCACACACGACACGACATAAATCTCCAGCCCGACCGCTTAAACTGTCAGCCCCCGCACATTATGTCGCCACAAATTTTAATACCCATTTTTATCTTAGGCATTATTTCTCATTTTCTCAATTTCACAATTAACAAATTACCCCACCCTTTAAATCGATGTGAGATCCTTAAAATATCCCTTAGTCCAATACCTAAGGGTCCCCAAGTACACATACATCATATCCTACATATAGGATGAATAACCAATGTAAAACACGTCCTAGTCTCATGCCTAGGCTAACGAAAAGACGATATAACATAAAAATATGTCCCACCCCGAAATATAAAATTCCCACGAATTTACACTAACTAGTCTCAAACCTAGCAAGCATAAATTATAACCAAGGGTTACCCACTAGTCCCATACCTAGTAAGAATCCTAAAAATAGGTTTGAGCAATATACTAACCAAAATTCCCTCGTCCCGCGATGGAAAATGTGAATAAAATAAATCATACAATACGCAATTCATACGAAAACATAGCACTTAATCATAAAAGTCCCAATTCAATTTAATTCAATGAATAACACCGTCGTCGTTTTCAACATAATTATTTACGTTAAAAAAGGTTAAATTAATTAACATGCAACAATATTCAATACGTCATAATCGTTCTCTTTTATAAATCATCTAATTTTTATAAGTGTGAGTGCTTCCCAAAAACCATAAAAAATAATCCCCACAAAATTCTGCATGAGAACCTACACCCAAAACCATAAAAACCCAAATACCTAACCTAGGCACCCAAGGGTTTCAAATATTAAATTTTTTTTAAAATTTTCATAACAACAGTCCCAAATTTAAGTGTCCACTTTCTCTAATTAAGTTACGAATTGATTTTAATCAAAAATACATGATTAAGGGTTTAGGCGACACTAAGATGCATAATACTAAAGGAAAGGAATAGAGTATTCATGCCTAAATGAAAGTTAATTTAGAAATCTTATCTTGAATGTGTATTTCTCTAAACAAAATTGATAAAGATTCGTTCTTGACGCGTCTTGAGAAAACCCGGTTAATCTTGACAAAACTTGAGTTGAAAGTTATGTAGAATGGGGCTGGGGTTTGGAGGTTGAAGAAGATGAGAGATTTTTTATTTTTTATTTTTGGGAAGGCTAAAATGTGTTTTAAAAGACCTAAACTCGTCACTTTGTTTATATACCAAAAACAATTTGAGTCCTAATCAAATACAAACACTCAAAAAATTATTAGGGACAATCAAATCATCAGAATGGCTTGAAATCTTAGTATGTTGTAGCGAACGGCGAGACGGGGCTGCTTTGAAAAATTCAACTCGGTCGGACGGTCAAATATCTAAGAATATTATTTTTATCTTCCTTATCTCGGATCCTCCCCCGATTTTTATACAAAAAGTTATAATTTTCAAATTTTAATCCCGATTTAAATTTCACTTAAAACTTTATTTTTATATATAAAAACCAACATATTTAATTACTAAAAATAATTAAACCCAAAATTTTATTTTTTCTCGAATTTCTCAATTAATTAATTTAATTAATTATTAAAAACACGGGGTGTTACATACACATGGCTCGATCATGTTCAGGCCGACTCAGCACGCAGCATTGGTCATTTCGACGTCTCTAACTATGCAAATCACATCCTTATTATGCCTTAATTTATGCCCATTTCCCATATTATGCGCCCGTGTCTACTTTCCAGACCTCTCAACCCATCAAGGTACCCCACATTTTATCTTGGAGTCATAAGCAATCCAAGAAACCATTCCAATCTTTTATTAACAATGTCAAGAAATTCAAGTTTTACCCTTATGTGGGTATTGAACAGTATTTTACAAACTCCTCCTTTGAAGAAGAAGCTCGGCTAGTTTCTCCTGTGGATGAGGATTACGTGAGGAACTTTCCCTCGAGCAGTGTTCCTCTTGTTCTCACCCTTTCTTATCTACTTTCTTACACCGAATGGTCTTCGCACTATTCAATTTATTCTCCTAACTGAGTAATCATGTAGTTCGGTGATGACCAAGGTGTTCCTATAGTGAGTCACATCATCCATGAAAAACCATCAAATTTATCCTTTACCTGTGGAAATTTTCTCACTTCAACTGTCATCAATCTGTCTTTGAATTACCCTAATAACCCTGTGATCCCTAATAAGGATGCTCGGGAGGTAGAATCCGAGCTTTACCTTTCTGTCTTTTGGCCAAATCAATTAGGGAAATTTTAAATAAACAATCTTTGCCAACCTTGTTATTTATCCGTTGAGCGATTTCCTCCGACGGAGTTAGGTCTGAGGACATGTTCGATTGTTGGATCCATATTTCCATTAAGAACTACCAATGACATTATTCCTGGTGAGCTCCCTGCCTTGGATCCCATGGAGGAGGTGGTAGAGAAGAAGAAGAAGAAGAAGAAGAAGAAGAAGAAGAAGAAGAAGAAGAAGAAGAAGAAGGGTGCTCAGGCATTACACTTGGGAGAGGAGGCTGCTGGTGCCCCTAGAAATTCAGGGAATGTGGTTGAGTAGGTTACTCCCCGGGGTGCCTCCATAGGGGCAGCTATGAGGGCTAAGAGAAAGTTGACCACTAAGAAATCTCTTGCACCTACTACCGTGGAGGTACGTCCTTCCTCCAAGACCATTTCTCCTGTTCTGACTGAGCGATTTTGTAAGTTTCTTGAGGACTTAAACAAGCAATGGGATCAATATTCTAGAGAAGATATATCCACCATAGAGGCACAGATGTTTGCGAGGGGGATTTCATTTACTTCCCTTATTGGTGAAAGCAAGCAGAAGCGTAGCAGGTCAGCAGCTAGGGCGTCTAGCCATGTGAAAGTAGTGTTTGAAAAAGAGGAGCTTGAGGAATAAGGGGAGGAGTAAAATGAGGAAGAAGAGGAGGGAAGTGAGGAAAAGGAGGTGGACCCTGAAGAAGAAGAAGAAGAAGAAGAAGAAGAAGAAGAAGAAGAAGAAGAAGAAGAAGAAGAAGAAGAAGAAGAAGAAGAAGAAGAAGAAGAAGAAGAAACTTTCGAACATTCTCCTTCATTAAATCGGGTGGGCAAGTTGCGCAAGATGTATTCAATGGAGAAACCTTCATCACCTCCCCAAGACTATACCATCTTGGAGGATTTTGTCACTGATCAGGAGGTATATATTTTTTTTTCATACTTATAACCTACGTAGTTTGATCTTCTTTTATTTGTTAACTCTTTACTCTCTGTCCACGAATTGATGCTTATTTTGGGGCACTGTTGTTGGTGAGGATAAACCATTATTAGGACCTGATATAGAGGAATCCATTGCTGAAGACCTTCGTCCCCAAACATCCCTGTGGAAAAAATTATTTCCATAAATGTTCCCGAGGTGACTGTGGATTCCCCCTTTGGGGCAAGTGTTGGCTTTTATGATAATGGGTCTATAAGCAGTGGTTATTCTCCTGACTCCTCTTTCTTACGCAACCAGGCTACTCTTCATGAGGACAAGGAATAAAGAATTGTCCTAGAGGCGAGGAAACCTCCCAGTGATGACCCCACTCCAATGGTAAGATATTTTTTCTTTTAAACACTCATAATATCATATTCTGATTCATATCTGTTATCCAATTCCCTCCTTATTCTCTTCGTAACTTTAGGCCACTTTACCTGAGGTAGTTCCTAAGAATATTTTTCAGGCGCTTATACTCGTGCCCACACCTCCCTCAACCAATGATCAAGTCCTTATCAACCTTTTTAGGCCCGTCATCCTTAGAGTGGAGAAGGTTGAGAAAACTGGTGGGATAGAGACTGTAGAACGGCTGACCGGGTGGAAAAAGTGTGCGCGTGTAAAGTGCACAATCATTGTGTGTTTCGCCGCCGCGATACAAAAGAACCTAAGCTACTACTACACTTGACAAGCAAGCAAAGCGGTAAGTCGGGTATCGTAAGAAATCCACAGGGAGTGATTGAATTTTAGATGTTAATTGTTTTAAAACTTCAAGAATAAAAATGGTGTAAAAGAAATAAGAAAAGGTGATGGGTGGTAATGGTGACAAAAGAAAAGAATAAGTTACGCTACGCAAAAGTAAAGCGAGGATCGGGATCGCATTCTACCAAACGGACCGAAACAACTACTAACTAGAATTACGGATCCAAAGCATTTAATCGATCATTTTCAATTAAGCATAAACATCATGCAATAAGGAATTTAAGCCAAAGTTGCGAGATTAAACATTTAACGGAAAATGGTCACACGCGGATTAAATTCGGATAATCGCTATAAACACTAACGTTGCATGACAAAGAAAGTTAAACGCATAATAATCCGACTTTAATACGCGAGGTTTCAATTAAATGCAATTTTACACAAAACCTAATTTTTGGAGCTCGGGACCCGAAAATGGCGGAACGCAATCCCGAACCTATTTATCTACGGACAAATCATGAAAATAAACTAATTTACACTAAGAAAGCAAGAAATAAACACAATAAACTAATTATGAAAGCATGAAAACCTAAATTACAAAGCAAGGAAAGAATGAAGAACAAGCTATATTAATGGAAATGGAAGAGAAAAGTTCAATCTTACAAAACCACATGGGTTGTCAATCCAAGAGGAAGAGAAAATGAGCTCTCCAAACCAAAACCCTAACTAAAACTAACCTAAAATCGTGCCTCTACTGATATATGTTCTTATTACAACAAAATTGGCTTATATAGTAAGTTGGAATAAAAATAAGAAGAAAGAAAAGAAGGCAAAATATCTGCAGAAAACATAGCATCGATCGATCGACCCCTTTGGTCGATCGATCGACCTAGGCAAAAATTCGACAATCTAGAATGGTCGATCGATCGACCAGAAGTGTCGATCGATCGATCAAGCAGGGCAGATTGCAGCAGCTCACTGCATTCATTCTCTTCCTCTTCTCTTCTCCTCTTTTGCTTCTTTGTATTTCCTCCTATGAAAACGTCGTAACTTCTTCGTTATGAATCGGAATCGCGCACCGTTCGCGGCCACACGAAGCTAGCGAGGAGAGCTACAACTTCTGTGAGATGTCGGTCCAGGTACCCAAGCTGTGAAAAGACTAAAATGCCCTTACGCGTGCGATTGTGTACCGAACTTCACCGGAATGTATCCAAACTTCATACTAAGCATCCAAATACCTACAAAAGCTCAATTAACCCCTGCAAAACATGTTAACATAGAAATTCGAGGTTGTCTGGTTAACGAGCATAAATATAGGGATTAAGATACCTGAGGGGGCTAATAACGCGTATGTTAACGGGTGAAATACGTAATATTTGCGTCGTATCAATGGCCTGTAGAGGTTGAGGAGGTCGAGGGTGTTGCAGGTGCTGATGCAGTTGAAGTAGCTGCGACTGATGTTAAGAAAGGAAAGTCTGCTGAAATGACTTAGGAGCCAACTGCTCCTATTACTGATGTAGAGAATCCCACTGAAGTAATCCAAGAGATAGCCCCTCCTATTACTGAATGAACCCTAACTTTGGCAGTTTTGGAAGAGGAGGTACAATTCCCCTTTTTGGTTCATCTCCCTTTTTCCATTAAGGTAGTTTTCAAATGACTTAGGCTTTTTTTGCAAAATAACTTATATTTTTTTTTTGAAGTAAATTATGCCCAATAAACATTATTAAAAATGCCTAATAAACTAAAACTTTTAAGCATGCCTAGTAAACTAGGGCTTTCATCTCCCAACATTAGGGCCATGTCTAGTAAACTAGGACTTTCATCTCCCATAACCAGGGTGATGTCTAGTAAACTAGGACTTTAATCTCCCATAAATAGGGTCATGCTTAGTAAACTAGGATATTAATCTCCCATAAGTAGGGTCATTCCTAGTAAACTAGGACTTTAATCTCCCATAACCAGGGTCATGCATCGTAAACTAAGACTTTAATCTCCATAACCAGGGTCATTCCTGGTAAACTAGGACTTTAATCTCCCATAACCAGGATTATTTTTTTTAAAAACTCTCAGGCCCCTAACTTTGCATTTCTAACTTGTATATATTTTTTTAGGTGGAAGTGTAGCAGCATGTGCATATGGAAGGGCTTGTTTAGTTGATTAAGCAGGAAGGTGCTCACAAAAAAATTATGGTAGAGTCTGTAGCTATTGCAGATTATATGGGGCGGGGTGTTTTTCCCCTTATGAGTCCAACTATGGGAGAGGCCTCTCGAGTAAATGTGCATGCGGTGCAAGAAGGGGATAGTGCCTTGAACATAAGGCGTCCTTCAACCAATGATAGTGCTATTAGCATATATCCCCCTAAGGTCATTCCTACTGTCTTTGTGATGCATAAAATTTTCCACATATTCTTACTACTCTTCATCGAGAGTTTCTCAAGAGGCTCTTGGACCATTTTCCTTTGACTTTTAGCTCTCGGTGTGTTTAATTGTTGCCCATAATGTTGGCGTGCCGATTTCTCGGGCTCTCTACTATATTGAGTAAAGTATTGAACCCTCCATTGCAGTCTCTTGGTGCTTCAAAAGTTAAAGAATTGATGGGCCAAAATTAACTTGCTTGTGACTAATGGATTTTCCTTAACTTAGCTTATTGATCTGCTGAGGGCCTTTAACAAAGATGATCTCCCTACTTTTTAGCCGGAGTTTAAGCTTCTAAACGCTCGCAGGCCACTATTGCTGAGGAGATAGCGAGTCTAAGACTAGAAATTCTCAAGGCAAAAGAGCGAGTGACAGTTGCTCAAGAGGCTTTATCCAACACAAAATCAAAACTAAATAATCTCCAACAGGAAATGGAACGTCATGAAAAGGATATAGCTGATTTGGACAAGGAGCAGACTTCCTTGGAGGCTGACCTGCCTCATCATCATCGTCGCTTACTTGAATCTTCTAATTTATGGTTCCTTATCAATGATCCGAGTGACTATTAATCTTTTTTCTTTTTTACTTCTTCTCATATGTATGTTGAGGCAGCAGATCTCATGACTCAGTTTTTATATACTTTGCTCTTTTTTATGGGATGAATGGAACTATTTTGTAGCTTTTCTTACATATGCTTTACATTTATGCGTATATATAAAAAGAACTTTAACTATTTTATACCGCAACATCCTTGTATTATAATAGAATTCAATCACTTTGCTAAGTTGTGAGAACACCCTCTCGAACAACTTGTAAGGTATGTAAAAAGTAAATACAGAAAAACTAAGCAAAGCGAAGTAAGGATAAACTAACAAGTGTTGTTGATCATAGTAAATCTTGAGCCACTTATTATTTAGCTTGAAGGCTACATCGTCCTCAATCTTCAATATCCCACAATAGCCTGAGTCGTGTGCCTTTCGAATAATATAAGGTCCTTTCTAATCAGCTTCAAACTTGGGTAGTGATAAACCTCAAATGTGCCTTGTGCAAGCCTTCAACACTAAGTCTCCTTCTTAAAACTCTTTCGACTTTATTAGTCGATCCAAAGATCTGGGCAATTATTTTCTGTACATTTTAAAGTGCTTCCTCACATTATCTTTGTGTTCTCCAAGTGATTTGAGTTGTATATGTATGCTGTGAGGAAGCATTGCACTTCGCAAGTTATATCGAGAAGAAGGTATTTCTAATTCAAGAGGAAGAATTGCTTCAACTCCAAACATTAAGGGAAAAGGAGTGTATCATGTGGTTTTCCTTTTTGTTGTTCTGTAATCCCATAAAACCTTCGGTATCTTGTCATCTCAAGTCCCAAAAAATCCTCCAGCATCTTCGCTAAGACATTTACCAAAGTCTTATCGGTAGCCTCCGCCCGCCTATTGCACTTTTGGTATGACACAGTCGACCTATGATGGATAATCGAGTATTTCTCTGTAAGCAATGATATTTTATTGTTAAAAAAGGGAGTGCCATTATCTGAGAGAAAGACCTTAGGAATGTCGAACTAACAAATGATGTACTCCTTCATAAATCGAGCATCCCCCCTTGCAATAGTCTTCTTTAACGGTATAGCCTCAGCTCACTTAGTAAACATTCGGTAGCAACAAGTATCCAGATCTTACCCCTAGAGGAGGGATTAATTGCTCCTACTAGGTCGAACGCCCATGCGTGGAACGAGAATGGAGTAAAGAGAGAATGTAGGTCTAGTGATGAATCATGGATCATATTCCCATGAAGTTGTCATGCCTTATATTTTTTAACAAACTCTGCAAAGTCTCTCTCTATGGTAGGCCAAAAATACCCCAAAGTCATAAGTTGATCATAGGGCTTTGCTCCCCTAATATGACCTGGCTCATAAGCCTGCTTTAAGACTTCATCTACTTCTTCCTACCTGATGCACCTCAAAGGTCTATTATGATAACTCCTTCGATAGAGTTGTCCGTCTTGAGTATAGTATCTAGATACTCGCCACTTAAGTCTTATAAAATCATCTTTATCTACTGGCATGACTCCATCCACTAACATATCAATGTACGACTATCTTAAATCATATTGTTGTTCGATGAAGTTGCATTCAGTAGCTTGATAATACAACTAGAATTTTCCATAATCTCTTTGTAGCAACGTAGCATCATGTTCATCATAGGCCAAAAGTAGTTTGCTCTTTGGATCCTCCAGTATAAAGAGATTTATGTGGCCTCACAACTATCTTCATGCACTTCTTTTAACCTCTTCTTAGCTTTCCAGTGGTCCACACACCTGGACAAGCAGCCCCTTTTATTTTTGTCCTACAAATTATCTGTAGTGATAAAATATTATGCAAGGTAGCCCAAACTTGGTGGTCCTTCCTAAGTTTCTAGTTGCTCCTTATCTTGCCTCTTTATTCATTACTATCATTGGTAGGTAGCATTTAAGTTATGATCGAAGGGACTGTCCTCTTAGTGATTTGATTCACTGTTGATTCCCCCTCCGAAGGTAATTTTCTGGGCAATTGTAACATAGGCATCATCATGCATATTCATCATTCTCGAGTGCCTCTTTATCCTAACTTTATGAAACTCGACGAGCAACCTCTGTATAATTATTCGGTAGGGAGACAAACTCATGTGCTTTAAAGCATACTTACCGTTCACCTATTTTACCTTTAAGTTAGAATCCCCTTTTATTGTGAGCATATGGATGCCCCTTCGTAGAGCTTCTAATAACCACAGCACCAGAGCCTCGTATTTAGCCTCATTATTCGAACAACTAAAGTCCAACTTAAAGAATAATTGAACTTCTTCTCCCCCTTTACTCAGGATCACTCCCTCTCTTCTTTTACCTTCGACCGATGAGCTATCAAACTCCATACTCCATCCCTTCAAACTGGCCTCAAAGTAATGGGCTTGAAGGTCGTTGCCTGGAAGCTCTTTAATTGGTGTCTCGAAATTCCCAGATGAGAATATGGCCAATAAATCTGCATAAGCTTGGATCTTAATGGCTTGAGGGACAACGCACTTAAGATCATACTCTGAAAGTATTAGGAATCATCTAACTTCCCTGCCTATAAGCACAATTGCAGCGAGAAAAAATATTATGGGATCATATCTAGTTACAATATGAATCATAAAAGACAACACATAATGCCTAGGCTTCTGTGCAACAAAAATAATGGTTAAATAGTGCCTCTCAATACTAGTGTATTTGGCCTCAGGCCCATATATAATTAAATTTAAGTAATAAACAGGTTTCTCCATGCCATCTACCTCTTGAGCTAATAATGCTCCAATTGATATTCCAGTGGATGTGAGATAGAGTTGTAAAGGGATACCTGCCTTTAAAGGGATCATCGTTTGGGAAGATGTCAAAAGTTTCTTTAACTGGTTCAGGGCCTCTTGATGAGGCTACTTCCATACAAACTTGTCCCTCTTTCGTAGCATCTCCATCAATGGTTGAGTAACCTCAACAAACTCGATCATAAACCTTCTTAGGTAGGAAACTTTCCCCAAGACGCTCTCTAACTCCTTTGCAGATTTAGGCCTTGTCATGTTGAGGATGGATTTTTTCTTATTGATATCCATCTGGACACCTTATCAGTTCACCACAAAGCCCAGGAATTTTTCACTTGTCACTCCAAAGGCGCATTTGAGATGGTTTATTTTGAACTTGTATTTCTTTCACCGTGCGAACACCCTCCTCATATCTGCCAGGTGAGCAGCCTCCATTTTGGACTTTGTTACCAAATCATCAACATAAAATTCAATAATCTCATGGAAGAGATCACGGAATATGGCCGACATGGTCCTTTGGTAAGTAGTTCCTGCATTCTTTAGTCCAAAAGGCATAATCGTATACATGAAGTTACTTAAAGGAGTGCGAAAAGTAGTCTTCTTGGCCTCTGCTGGGTCCATATTTATCTGGTTGTACCCCATATAACCATTCATGAAGCTATATATTTCATTCCCTATCGTTGCATCTATCAAGCTATCGATAGAAGGCAATGGGAGCTCATATTTTGGACACGCACGGTTTAAGTCCCTAAAATCCATGCAAATTCTGATTCGGCTTTTATCTTTCTTCCCCACAGGCATAATGCTGGATAAACAAATAGGATGCTAGATATGAACAATAAAACCTATTGTGAGTAACCTCTAGACTTCCTCCTTGATCTTCAGATCTAGCTCAGCTTTGTACATTCGAGTAGCTTATTTCACCGGGATGGCTGAGGGCAGCACATTCAAATTATGGAAGCTCACCTCCTTGTCAACCACTAACATCTCAGTGTATTTCCAAGCAAAGACATCTTTGAATTCTCGAAGTAGTTCGATCAACCCTTCCCTCGTTATACCATCAAGGTGCTTCGATATAAATATTGTCCTAGGATCATCACCTTCCTCTTCCCCATCTATCTTTTCCAATTATTACACTTATGATCTTGGTATGTCTTTTATACATTCAGGCTCTTCTTCTACCTCTTCCACGAACTCATGGATATTGGAATTTTTAATCATCAGACACTAGCCTTGGTTATCCATAAGAAAAAACTCATAGACCAAGTCAGACTCATCATTTAGGCTTTTAGCTACCCGCTCACACCTTCAGTGTCTGTAAATGCTCCTGGCATCAGGTAAAACTGCTCTTTTACACTAATGAGGATTTTCTTCCCGGTGCGATCTTTTGCAGCTATTTTCCTCCAACTCTTTCACGGAGAACCTGCTGAGTACACTTTATTGCTGGACTTGATGTTCAATTGGATTGATGGGAGGAGTTATCCGATCACGTAACACTCTAGACAAACTAGTGGTCTTTATTGCCTCCTGAACAATCTCTTCCTCCTCGTAGGCAACCACTAGTCACGCAGGTGCACATACCCTATCGCGAGTGCTAAAAACTTTAGTGCACCTAGTATACCTTGTATGTACCGTGGCTTCTTTAGCCAATTATGTGTAGAAGGAAGAGTCTACCAAGTGAGCTTCCTCCCGTTCGAACGACATTTTGGATGCTCGAATAACTATCTCCTTGCCTTTGATATTTGCCTTGGCGCATTAATAATACGTGGAAAGTACCAACCCATGGTTAAGCATCCATACCCTTCCTACCAGCAGCTGGTATAATGGTTTGCACTCCATTATGTGGAACTTAATATGGGAAGTGATATTCCCCATAGTGATCCCCACATTAACGTATTCGGTGGACTTGGAAGATTGAACGTCATATCCTGAGATAGACAATGAATTTTGTACAATCCTTCTCTCAGTCAAACTATAAGCATAAAAGGACCCAATGGGAATGATATTAATGGAAGCTCCCCTATCCAACAAAACATAATTAAAGACACACCTATTCACACTAGCTGTAACATAAAGTGGTCTGTTGTGGGGATACCTGACCGATATATCAGCTTTTGAGAATGTTACCTCTGAGAGGTACCTTCTTACTAACTTGGCTATAGGACCTTTACACTTTAGGTTTGGATCCATTTTCTTCTCATCTATCTCCAAGATATCTCGTGTAACCTCCAGTAGAGAGTGCTCGGGCAACCCCACTTGATCAAAGAACCAGCCAAACTTTTGCAACCGTGAAATTGTGCACATTCTACCTAGGGATCAACCTGATCTTCCTCCAGCTTGTATACATCTTATATATCTTTGTAGGCAGACTAATTGTACGCTATTATAGCATTCATCATTTTTAACAAGCAAGCCTCCATTTGTCTGCTTAAATCTTTAACAGGATCTCATTCATCTTCTACCTCATCTTCCAGTATTAACTGGGACATCTCAAACATACATTCTTCCAGTGATTTATCAAAATCTTCACTCAAGGACCATTTCTCCCTCATTAGCTGCTCTGCTTCTTCTTCAAAAGCGCTAGCCATGTGTGCCCTATGCGCTGGCAAATGATTATCATTCACATTGGCCTGGGGCAACTGAATGTCCCTTTTTTTATGTGCAGATCATTCAATCTTCTCAGTGAGAAACACGAATTAGTTAGGTGTCCCACCTTATTGTGCACTATACAAAACTTAGGGTTGTTCCTATCTTCTCGAGACACCTGTGTTGAACTACCGTTGGTAGGCTTGCAAACCTTATCACGGAATATGTGGTCATAGGTATCTAAAGCCAGCTCCAGCATGCAAGGTAGCTTAGGAGGATTATCTTTACTATCAACTGCCTCTTGTTGCCTCTGTTTCTTCTTCCTTGGTTCCCCCTCCATGCCCCTATCTCCATCGTCTGTGTAATTTACCCTTAGGGGTATTTCCCTCCCCGAACTGACTGACAGTCTTAGCAACAAACTTGCTGAAGTGAGTGGAGGTGGCAGAGGTTTCACCACCAAGGCAGTGTTCCTCCCTACTTTCAGTAAATATGGGAATGTACCTTCTCGAATCTCATTTATTAGATGACATGTGTATTAGGGCAATAAGCCCTCTGCACAAACTTGTAAGAGTTTATTTTATCGAGTTTCCTCTCTCACATCTAGAGAGCGCTCATACAACCTCCTGATGTAGCTACAACATCTTCATCGGGATTTTATTTTTCTCGAACCAACTGTGTCAATGTGAACTTATCTTCCGCCAAGAAGAACTTCTGTACGAACAACACGTGGAGATCTTCCCAAGAGGCCACACTCCCTGGCATTAAGTGCGAGTACTAAGTGTAAGCTTTCTCAGTTAGAGATTTTTAGAACTCTCTCAACCTCAGCTTTTTATCATTGTAGTGGGACCCAAGGCTCTCAACTAACCTTTTCACATACTCTTTGAGGTTTTCCCCCTTTTCCTGTGTATTTTTTAAAAATCGATGGAATATACCCTACTGGGTAGGGCCTATTATTGTACTCCTCTGGGTACAGAGTACGAAAATCGTCATAAACTGAGGAGTTCTCTCCTCTAGATTTTTTGTCGCCAATAGTTTTATCAACTCCTTCTTCACTTCATCCATGATAAGAGAGAATAACTAGTTTGAATCGGGACCACCATAGTAGGTGTCGGTGGTGCGACAAGCGTGTTATTCCTGGATAAGTTTTGGTAGTTACGATCGGCGCAGTAGTAGCACCGCCAATAACTGGCACAGTCACTCCCACAATAGAGGGGGTAATATTTGGTGATGCCATAATCGGAGCAACATTGTTGATCATAGTCAGAGCAACGCCTTCGGTGACAGTGGGAGATGCTAAGATTGTCGATGGTGTTAAAAGAGATGGATGGACAAATCTAGCTGGCCAAATTAGGAATTGCAATCAGGGGATGGACAAATTTACTAAAGAGGAACAATTAAGCTTTGGCATTCGTACAGACGACTTATTTTTATGATGGTGATTTTTAGTATGGATTTAATTAAGGTTAGTTGAGCATGGATAATAATGTGGATATGAATAGTGAATGCTTAAAAGATGAGGTAAGATATGGAAATAACGCAAAGTGCTTTAGCCAATTAGGCTTGCATTCACTGTAAATGAGTAATAATTACTTTTCATAAGGCCAAAATCCACGAGTGACTTTATACAATCTCTATGTCTACAATTTGGAGTAGTAACCATAGTATAAAGTATTAGTTAGTTTATAGTGTAGAAAAAGGTGCTATTTATACTACAAGGTTGTACAATGTGCCCCCCCCCCCCCTTATGAGGCTCACACATTTATTAGATATTGCTAATATGAATTTGACATGTGTCTTTTTAATGGATGTGTGAATATTCTTTACGTGGGCTTAGTGGTCCCAAGGACATTGTTATCTTTTGTTGTAATGTCCATCCCATAATATTCTGCATGATTTTCTTGAGGCCAAGGCGACTCTCCCCTTGACCGAGTTGAGTCACTCTTGTACTAAATATCTAGTATTACTTAGGCAATTTTTTGGTTGCGTGTTATTTAATATTTCACTCATCCTGAATTCAAAGTCCACTATTATGTTCCAAGTTGTCCTGAATTAAGACTTCCTTTCCTTTTTAGCTGAACATCAGTGAACAAAATGTCATGATATTTAACATGTTTATATGTTTCCAATGATCAATGTATCCTTACTAACATGAAAGTCGAATTTGAACTCTTAAATCGAGATGGAGATAGTATTTCATTACATTTCATTTAAGGGAGAATTTAGTATTATATTTTTATTAGTCATTAGTACTTTTGTGATGTAATTATTTTTATTTATGTGGATATCCACATTTAGTTAGACTCTACTATTGTAACGCTATCCCATTAGATGAAGGAGTCTTTTGGGAGACACTCCTTTTGCACTATAAATAAGGGGTGACTCCCTCATTATTTGCACACCAACTAATGAGAATCTTTCTCCTCCTCTAATATTCTATGTCTACCCTATATTCTGTAACACGTGATCAACACGAAAATCCAACCCCAAACTTATTCAATGGCCCGGTACACCCCTTTTGTTATCAGTACTTGTTTGATACATATTTTCTCAAAATATGCGGTGACATTATAATACGAATAAGACAAAGACATACCTTTTTTCCCTTTTGTGACCACTGGTGGCTTTTATTTTGTTATTATCATCATCCAAAATCACCTTAAGTATTTACAGCTATAGATATAATCTTATTGTTTTTTAATTGTAGCTAATTATTCACATAAAGTAGTAGCATTAGTTTTGTTAGTGTTTCAGATAAAAAAATTGAATAAGCTTTTACTTTTTATTCGTAACTAGATTCGTTGAATTGGTATACAAAAAAATTAATTCAACTTTTTCAATCACTTAACCAATGATTACAATTATTTAAATACATGTTATATTTTTTTGTCAAGAGTTAATTAAAAATTATATTGAATGTTTTATATCATGTTTTTATTATTAAAGATGTAGTTTGAAGTTCTCTTTTCATTATTTATTTGGGATGAATGATCCTAGTTAATGTCTTGGACATGAAGTTTCCTGTTCAATATTTAGGAACTAAAGTTATAAAATATTACTTAATATTTGGGACCTGAAGTTCCCAATCCTTAGTATATGTATAAAGTTGTAGGCTTAAACCTTAACTTGACTCATGGTGTTACTAATTTTAATGCTAAACAACAACACTTTCGATTTCTCTACTCTCCTTCTGTGGGAACTAAAAATACCAACTCTTAATGGTTAACAAACTTTTAATTTTCCAAATCAAATATAATTTCATATACACAAGAATGCAGTACCTAAGGCCTCAAATTATTTAATTTCCTTTAGTATATAAATCACAACACATGGAATATATTTGAAACTTGTGACTTCATCCTAAATTTTTTTTTGGGAATGAAGAGACTACTTTTCTCCATGTTTGTCATTCCTCTAGAAATTGGCTTTTAAATTCTCTTTTGTTTTTTTATCCCCAATGGCTGCAATTTTACGTTGCTGATGATGTGAGTGTTCCACTAACATCTTGGGAGGATCCAGAAGAATTCTGTTCAAGTCTGTTGGACTATGGTGCACAAATTGTATTTATTTCTTCACATTCCAATTATCAAAATACTATGTCCTTTTCTCTTCATCCTATTTTTCTTATGTTTTGATGATTTGAAGCTAGAAAAAAAAAATACATTCCATAGTTTCAATTATAAACTACTATCTGTCAAGGTGAATTTTAATCATGTTAATCTTCTTATTTTTTTATTAATTTCATAGTAATGTTTGCATATATTTATTAATTTTTGTAAATAAATACAATTATAGTAGAGTTTGAAAATTACAGAACCACTGGTATCAACTATGAGAGAGAATCAATATGTGGAAAGTAGCTAACTTTTGATATTAAATATCCTCTAAATATAATTTTATTTCATTCCTTTAACTGAAACTGTATACATACCTAGGGAAGATTTTATTTTTTAGTTTTCTCTTCGTAATTCACACAAATCAATGTACCCAATAATTCATACCATATTTGATATGTATATGTTTAATTTGGATTTTAATTAGTATGTTGAGATTGGTGTGTAGTTGGCTTAGATTTCACTCATATACTGTGTTGCTTTGTTTTACAGATTCTTTGGAGGATGTTGTTTTCCTATGGTAATATTAGAATTGAAATGAAAATCATTTTGATTTTGTGTTTAAAAAAAATATGTAAGTACTAAATTAAATCAATCTTAACTTTTATAATCCTCATGAATATATTTATTTGTATGAAGAGCAAACACTAATTTTGTAGAAATGGTAAGGAAAGGAATCATAGACTTGGAGATTATTTTTCATTTTTTTTATGTAGAACATGGGAGACTGAACTATGATGAAAAATAAGTTTTTGTATAAGGTCCAAAGTTAGTTCAATGTTCATCCCGTACACATAAAGTCTTTTTGCATAAGAGTATGATGTTATCATGAATTATTTTTCTTGATTATTAATCATTTTAAAGTTAAACATATTTATAAATAATACATATGTATTGTTTTAAAAGTATAATCCGCCCGTGCATCGCTCAGATTGCATGCTAGTTGTCATTTAAAATTTGGGACCCAAAGTTCTGAAGTACTAATTAAAATCTAGTTCCCAAAGTTCTCAATTGTTGTTTAAATTTTGGACCTAAAGTTCCAAATAAAATATGCCCTAAACAAAAACATAAAATTTTGATTATTTTTATAATAAGGTATGGGACATTAAAGTTCCTTTAATGATTATTTATAATTTGAACCTAAAGCTCCAAATATTTTTTTACCTGATCAAACCTGAACTTTTAACAAAGCAGGGTGGGGATTTTAAAATCTCAAGACGTAAGTAAAATTGATCCCGAAGTTCAATTATTTTATGTATTGAGCCCTAAGTTCTCGCAAATAAATATAAAAAAACTACAATTCTAATTATTAAATCAAGGATCTAAAGTCCTAATTGAGAACTTGATGTTCCAATAACTATTGAATAAGTATTTGTCTTTGTCTCAATAATGCATTATATATTTCTGATTGTAATTATTAATTGAACAGTTTCAAGATGTCAAATATTTTTTAACTTGAATTTGAAGCACTTGAAATTTTGGGGGTGAATTATGTTAATTGTTCTCTAGATGAAAAACTCCACCTCTAAGCTCAAAATCTTGGTGATGCCATATAACATAGAAACATGATGTCCCGGTAGGACAAAGCTAAAACTCTCATATTCCTTAGGCGCCACGTATACAAATGATTTGAAAAGTGAGTACCTAACTCTAAAAGAACCTCTAAGTTTATGGAACTCCATGAAGGAATGTTATGACAACTAGAATTCAATCATACTTCCATGTGCACAAGTGGATCAACCTGAGATTTCAGGATTTCAAGACTACTTTTTAATACAATTCTGCTATGTTAAAAATCACCTCCAAGATAAAGCTATGTTGGGGAAAAGGGAGAGGATGAAAAAATGTTAGAGAAAACTTTATCCACTTTTCATGCCTCAAATATGCTCGTGTAACATCAATATCAAGAGCGGGGGTTTAAATATACTCATAATTAATCTCATATCTCCTAGTCTCCGAGCAAAATAATGAATTACTGATGAAGAATAATACATCTAGACCTGCTAGATCGATAACATTCCCATAAGTGAACGTTAACTCTACTTAAAATAATGAAAGAGACCAAAGAAATATGCGATGAGGCCGTGGCAACTCTAGAAGAGGTGGCAATCATAATTAAGACCCTAAAAAGAATATAAATTTCAAGCACCACCAGAAGTGTAAAGGCACAATAATAATTAGAACCAGAAATGAGATCCACTATATCCAAATGATATTTTACATAAATGTGTCCTTAGTGGGAATTGGACACATACTAGTCGTTCGTCCAAGAAATTCGGTGATATATATTAGGCCTCTAAATAAGGAGTGGAGACAAATATTGTGGAAGGTCCTGGTTGGAGAATTAATGATACAAAGCTTAATTTTAATGACTTATTTGAAGATGCGGATGGAAATCTCATTGATGATGATACATTTGATAACATACTTGGAGAACCTCCTTAGACGGTCATCAAGACCTAAATAATTATTCTTTTTCTTTTATCTTCTTAATATTTAGTATTGAGACATTAGTAGTTTAATAATAAAATGTGAACAAATTAATCTTTAATATTTTAATTAGAGAAGTTATTATTTAATGGATTGGTTTTACTTTATTTTTACAATGCTTATATTATTGATGGATTGAAATTGAATTTTGGTTTACTCATCTTAAATGTATGGATCCGAAATTAATAGCAAGCGATGACACTAGTCTGGTAGAAAGTGGAATAGTTCATCCTATTTTAAAAAACCATAAGTTTTTCTCAGACTTGTGATACATTATAACTAATGTTTCCACTATAGTTGTACCAACTAATATCATTGAAGGCTCCAAAAGGAGCCTATGTAGTGTAACCTAATGGTACCCACTTAATCATAAATAATGCAATATACTCAAGCAATTACAAAATATTTTTTTGTGGAGTTTTAAGGACACAAGAATAAAGGTGACATCGAGTTCCTTTCCATTATTTATAGTGTTGGAAGACATAATCTCCCACTAGAAAAGTTGCCTACATTATCCATAGAATTATACCATATAGAAATTAATGTTATAGAATCACACACTGTAATAAGTCGTCATCTCAATGATCCTAATACTTCGATATTATGGCATAATCGTTAGAGTCACCCAAGATCAAATGTGTTACATTCAATTAGGAATAACTGGAATGGGAACTAATTAACAAACAAACAACTTACCTTACCTAGTGATCATTTTGCACCCCTTGTTCTCAAGGTAGATTAACCACTAAGCCATATTTTCTTAAAATATAGCTTATGAGTCACCCTATTTCTTACATAGGATTCAAGGGGATATTTGTGGTCCCATCGACTTTAAGTGGATATTTTATATACTTTATGATCTTAATTGAAGAATCCATTTTCTAGTAACATGTTTGTTTATTTTCTACTCAAAATTTGTCTTTTGAAAAATTACTTGTTCAAATCATTAAAATTAAAGCACATTTTCCAGATCATCATATTAAATCTATTTGTTTAGATAATATGGGAGAATTTACTTCCCAAGTTTTTAATGACTATTGTTTATCCTAAGGAATTCATGTTGAATACCCAGTCCATCATGTATACACCCAAAATGGTTTAGATAAGTCCTAAAATAAGCGTTTGCAACTTATTAGACGATCTTTAATTATGAAATCTAAACTCCCAATCCCTGATTGTGGACATTCCATCCTATACACCGCTAAGTTAATTAAACTTTGACCAACTGCTTAACACTATTTTTGTCCTTCTCAACTCGTTTTAAGATATCAGCCAACATATCACAATTACATAAATTTGGTTGTGCACTACACGTGCCCATAACCCTCACCACAACGTACTAAAATGGGTCTTCGACGTCATTCAAGAATATATGTTGGTTATGATTTGCCCTTAATAATTCGTTATATTGAGCCATTGATAGGTGATGTGTTTACCTCTAGATTTGCGAATTGCCATTTTGATGAGACCTATTGTTAAATACTTCCACTTTATCTCACTTCGACCCATTTATTACTCAACGTGAACTTGAAGTACGGAGTATATTGCAACTTTAGAAAATTACAAAGCAATTGACTGATGCATTCAATGATGCAACAAAAGTAACTAAGTCTCATGTGCCCACTACAAATATGCCAACTAAAATCGATATACTAGCAGGACAAACTTTGCTTTCAGCAGCAAATGAATATGTTAAACGCCAGAAGCATGGCAAACCTATAGGTTCCAAAGATTTTTCTCCCCGAAAGTGGAGATCAAATGAAAAACTATTCCCTCATAACAATCCACAAGAGGTTATGGACAAAAGATTGAATTTCCCTAAAACCCTTGAAGAGGTTATCATCTTTAAAAGACTTAAGTTTCTGAAGTGTATATACAAGCCCCTAAAGAGTCAAAGGTATGTGATAACAATAATGAGACCCTAATGTTATATACATATTCAGGAGAAATGTGGGATAGTAAAGAAACAGTCAATGATGACATATTTATATATATCGTAGTTGCATAAATTTCAAAGGGCAATGATGATAATAATTCAGAACCGTGTACTCTAAATGAATGTCGATAAAGAGTCGGTTGGAAAAAACGGGAAATTTCCATCAAAGTAGAACTTGAGTCTCTAAATGAGTGTGGTGTATTTTGTAATACCTCTTACTTTTATGATTATTTAATTTTCGTGTGCGTTTAATTGGAAAAATTAAATTGGGTTCACTAAATATTAATTAGCGGGATAAAAGATGAAAAATTAAATTGGGTTCACTAAATATTAATTAGCGGGATAAAAGATTATTATTATTATTATTATTATTATTATTATTATTATTATTATTATTATTATTTACTTGCATGTGAGAATTAAATAGAGATATGATTTATTATATGTCTCATATGAGTGAAAAGCGATGGTTTATTATATTGTGTCGATAAGGTATTACATCGACGGATTAATATATTTTATGGACGACGCGTACAGTATGCACCTGTCGAGCCCGATTAATGAGATATGGGCGCATTTATAGTTGGGTGACTCAAATGACCTTTTTGAGTGCACCCGTGATTCAGAATGGGTCAAAACAGTCCAGGATAGGTACCAGGATGTTTAATTGGGTTCCAGGCGATTTTTAGACATAACAGGTGCCGTATAAGGGTAGGGTGGCCTTTTTACTACTTTAATGAAAAAAAAGGGATTATGAGTTGTTTAAGGGTAGGGTGTAATTATGAGCTATTTAAGGTTTTGAGGGGTGGATATTAGCCCCACTTTTCAATCTCTACATAATTGTGAGTTAAATAGAGTTTAAGGGAAGAGAAAGAAAAAGAAAAGGGAGAGAAGAGAAAAGGCTATCTCCATATTGAATCCATCCCAATAGTTGAGACTTCGGATTCATATCCTCAAAGGCAAGTAGTTACTTGCTTTAAATTACATGTTTATGTAGTTAATTACCTTCATACTTAAGTGGGACAAAATCTAATATTTAAAGGTTGAAGCTTTGAGACTTTAAGCGAGAGATATAAATTATGATTTCTACTTGATTGGAATTGATAATTAATGAATAATGGTTCTGTAGAATTTTCTTAATTAAATTTGGGTTTACAAGGATGAGCATGTAGAACATTGTTAGGATGGTTGAAATAATGAAAACTCAAATTGGGTTAGTTAAGGATTTGATATAATTGAAGTTTGATTTAGAATCCTAGGTTTTTGATGAAGGATTCGTGGATAATTCTATGTTATAATACTTCTGGGATGTTAGTATAACGATTTAGGATGGTAATTTTATGGTCGGGGAGGCTTGGGACCTCCATTATAGGATTTTAGAGGAGAAAACCCGAGGAAGAAGACGATTGGTAGCCCAGCAAATTGAATCGGTTCATTAGGAGAGAAAATTGGTTCGCTTGACTGAATTGGTTCGGTCTACCAAGCGAATCGGTTCAGTTCGCTGCCTGCCCAGATTTTGTTTGTGCGTTCTTTGGACCCGTTAAAGCTTAGGGAATGACCGTAGAGGCTTCTAGGGTAGAGTGAGACGTATGATAGGCCAACGGATAGATGGGTTCGGGTAAGGAAAACTGGAAGTGAGTGAACAATTAGATGTAAAATCGAGAAGTCGGTTCGGACTTTGGGATTTGGGAGACTAGTACATTGTGGGTTTGCGTACAAGGTCAATATTATATATATACTTATTGGGGGACTTGTATATATATATATATATATATATATATAAAAGTTTATGTGTGATTGCTATGTATTTATATTGAACATACCTATTCGGTAGTGTTATCGTTAGGAGGTTGTGCCTAGTGGGCGATCCGCCCTAGCGTTGACCAACATGTACTGGATTGATTCCCCCAGGTCATAGTACTGTTGCATGACCACTATCCATGTGTGAGGATATGTGTTAGTTTGGAGATCGGTTGGGTGCGATGTGGTATGATCGCAACCCTTGGACGCGTGTCTATGACCGCCTCTATTATATATGTGTTAGTTTGGGTTCGATGGTGAGATTCTGATCCGGTGGCTCAGTGCGATGAGTGATGCATGGAGCCCAATAACACACAAGGGTCGTATCCGTGATGTCCATACTCTGCGGATACGATTATACGTATATAGCTAGCATTATATATATACATGTATATACGATATAATGTCTATACCTATTTATAGCACGATAGTAGATATGGTATGATATTACGTGAACACTTATCTATAACACGTGTATTGCTACGATATTATTTATGAACGTATACCTAGTGAGGGTATTATATACTTAGCTAATTGTGATTATTAGCGGTATTGGGCTTGGATATCGATTATTGTCCTAGTTAGACAGGGTAGTATAAATAGGATAATAAAATGAATGTGTTAGGTGCGCACTATAAATAAGAAGTGAGGTTTTATCTCATGTGAGTGCGACTAGTTAATTAATTATAAAAGTAATACACTACTTATTTTATCGATTTAAAACATTTAATTACTTGCAAAATATTTTCAAACTTTTCGGGCTTTGACTTGTTGGCAAATTTGTTTTCTTGTTTAATTTTTAAAACCCCAACTGTGTAGCAGTAGCAGCCAGGACAGTAGGGATAGATCTTTCTTACCGTTGCAGTAGTTGTGGATGCTGCAGTATTGATTTAGCCACATAGGCTCATTTTACCTAGATAGGATCCTTTATTCCAGTTTTCATTTTGGGCGTGTTGCCCATAGTTTAGATAGGACTTTATTTGATGTTAGAGATATTTTAGTATTCAATTTTTATTTAGTTGGATGATTTTTGTTAGTGATCGATGGTTTATTTGGTTAAGATTTATTTATTTATTTGTGCATGATTATTCATTCTGCTCATTTAGTTATATAGTTTTTATTCGTTTATATTTATATTACTTGTTGCGACAGTAATGCTGAGAATGAAACCATATTGAATTCATACTTTATTTTAGTAGAGGATTGGTCACCCAGTATTAAAATAGACGGGTTGTCACATATTTGTTCCTATAGTACAAATCCCAAAAGCTTATAACCCTGTCAGTTATTGATGGGTGTCTGTAAGAAAAAGAAATAAGAAGAATGAACTCGATATAAGGCATGATTTGTGGCATAAGGTTTCCAGCAAAAACCTAGGATTGATTTTATGGAAACATACTCCCCCGTTATGGATAGTATAACTTTCAGATATCTGATTAGCTTAGTGATTTTTGAAAATCTTGACATGAGACTCATGGATGTTGTAACTGCTTACTTATACGGGACTTAGACACATAAATATATATGATAATCTTTGAAGGGTTTGATTTGCCTGAAGCAAAACCCAGGACTATGTACTCAATCCGACTAAGATGTTCATTGTACGATTTAAAGCAATTTTGAAGAATGTGGTACAATCATCTTAGTGAATACTTGTCTGAGGAAGGGTATAAAAATAATACAATTTGACCTTAAGTTCTTATAAATAAATCCCTAAAAGGATATACAATAGTAGAAGTCTATGTGGATGACATAAATTTGATTGGGACTCCAGAAGAGCTTGAGACAACTACAAACTATTAAAGAACGAATTTGAGATGAAAGACCTCATGAAAACTAAATTTTATCTTAGCATGTAGATCGAATTTTTTTTAGTGGTCCATCAGCCTAATTATACCGAAAAGGTATTAAAACGCTTTAATATGGATAAAGCGCACCCACTAAGTACTTCCATAGTTGTACGATCCTTGGACATAAAGAAAGATCCATACCGTCCTAAAGAGGTAGATGGGGAAGTATTGGGTTCAGAAGTACCCTATTTAAGTGGAATCGGTGCATTGTTTTACTTGGCACAATGGACTAGGCATGATATATCTTTCGTTGTGAATCTTTTTTATAGATATAATTTTGATTCAACCAAGAGGCATTGAGATGGTGTCAAGCATATGCTAATATATCTACGTGGAACAACTAAAATGGGTTTATTTTATTCTTATAATTCTAATGGTTCTAAGTTAGTAGGTTATGTAGATTCTGAATACCTCTCTAATTCGCATGAGGGTCAATCTCATACAGACTATGTATTTCTTAGTAATTATACTATTATTTCTTGGTGTTTTACTAATCAAATTTTAGTAGATACTTCTTATAACCATTCTGAAAATTTACCTCTTCATGAAGCTAGTCGTGAATGTACGTGGCTGAGATCTTTAATTCATCATTTTCGTAGTTCTTTTCAATTTCCTTCCATTACATATGTTACAAGTGTCATCTATGAAGACAATGCAACATGTATAACACAAATTAGAGAATAATTCATCAAAGGAGATATATCCATGCACATTTCATCAAAAAAATTCTTCACTCCCAAACTTCAGAAGAAAAATGATATTGAAGTCATACAAGTTCGTTCAAATGATAACCTAACTGATCTTTTCTCCAAGTCATTACCAAAGGCAATATTCTCGAAGCTAGTGTATGAGATTGACATGCGTCTAAGGGTGGAAAATTTAGAAATGACACAAAAATATGACACAAAATGACACAAAATTAACCCAAAATTAACACGATATGTCATGTTTAAGTCGGGTCTTTTCGCACGAAGTTGTGTCGTGTCTTGTTCATGTCAAAATTATGAGTCGTCTTATTGTGTCTTGTCATGTCATTTGTGGTTTATTCAGGTTATTATGTCTATTTTAGTTTAGTTGAGCATAAAACTTAAGAAATCATGTCGTGTTTTATACTAGTCGTGTTCGTGTTAGGTTAAAAAATACGAAGTCATAACCAAAAAATCCTTTTTGTGTCGTGTCAGATCGAAACCCGACACAAAAACACAAATTGCAATCGTTAATGTGTCGACTCCACCAACAAACAAATTGAGACATACCAATTGATGGAAGCACCTTACGAGGGGAGAATACAAGAATATATATTTGGGGGACTTATGTAGCTTGTACTCTTTTTTCTTTAACTAGATTTTTGTCTCATTGGATTTTCTTAATAAAAGTTTTAACGAGGCAATATTAATCACATCCAATGCCAATTTAATGATCACATAAGTTGTACTCTTTTCCCTTCACTTTAGTTTTTTTCCACTCGGTTGTCATTGGTAAGGGTTTAATAATGAAACAATCATTGAGTGATTGAACTGGTGTATATCTAAGGAGGAATGTTCAAATCATATGTATTTATATGGATGTCCACATTTAGTTGAGATTATATTAAGCTTTGTCCCATTACAAGAATGAGTCTTTTGGGAGACACCCTTTTTTCACCTATAAATAAGGGGTGACCCCCTCATTATTTGCATACAAATTAATGAGAAGCTTTCACCTCATTATCATTTTATAATTAGAATAGATCATTTGATAAAATTGCACTTCCCTATCACCATCTTGTATTATGTTACAAGTTTTTTTACATAAACCCCCACTTTATAGTGCTATATTTGACACAACCCCTACTATACTAATGTCTTATACATAACCCTCCTTAACCTAATAGACTTTTAATTCCTTTAGTGCACTTTTATTCCCTAATTAGACTTGACCCCCAAATAGTTTTTTGACCAAAATACCCATCATTTCATCATCTTCCCTAAATCAAAACCCTAATATCTAACAAGCCCTAATTTTTTTTCAAGAACTCAACAAATTCTAACGACCCAACAACTATAGGATCTTCCAATTTCCGATTAAATACTTGTCTTTATCTAGTTTATCTTAATCCTACTATTATTCGTGAAATGGGTCTGAGTTTATTGCTCATTTTAATATTTCATTAGGATCCACTAAGGTATAAATCATATTCAACTCTTTCCACCCTAATTTTTTTTGTTGAGTAATTATATATAATGTTATTCCATAATATGTATCAGGAAATTGGATGATCGGGTGCCAATTTTCCTTACTCAAAGCTTAATTTTTATGTGTGAATTTTGAGCACCGATGAATATAAAGAAGATTAATTCAATGCAATTTATTGTATGATTATTAATGAATTAAATGAATCTCACCTCTGTTATGAATTGAAAGAAAAAGTATATAAAAATTCTCATGCAGATTATTTTCACTTGCATAATTTATGAATTAAAGAAGGAATTTGTTGGTGTTGCCCAGATTATACTCAAGAGGGGGGGTGAATTGAGTTTTTACAAACTTTAAGTCAAATTAAAATTTCAGAAGAATATTTAATTTATAATACTTTGACAATTTTCGGATTAATAAAACTGCAAAGAATAAATTCAACAATATCAAATAAATGTAACCAACTAATTTAAACAACTAGAAATGCAGATATTAACACAATAGGAATATTAAATTAATTTTCGTATTTAATATTAAGTAATATTCTGTAATTAATTATTTAATTAAAAAAGATTATTTTAACCTTATAATTAATTTAGTCAAATTTCTGAATTAATTTATTTGCAAGATAGTGTGCTTGAAAATATTAACTCAAGCAAGTATGTGCAAGTAAATAAAAGTGCGGAAAAGAAATGACACAGAAATTTAACTTGGTTCGGCCAAATCCCGCCCTACGTCCACGCGCCTAGAGCCCCTGTCTCCTTTGCGCTTCACTAAACCTGATCCACTTGCGGGTAGGATCAAACCACCGCGTACAACTGTTTGCAAGCTAACTCCGAGCTTCAAACCCCGTGGCCCACTTGCGGGTAGGAACCAATTACCGGTATAAACCGAAGCTTCAATCAAAGCTTCACAACAAATCTGAATTTTTGTAGTAAAAGATACAATACTGAAACTCCTTAAAATACAATTTGTAATCTGAGTTTCTCCTTCTTTAATGAGACTTCAATAAATGATGTTGAAGTAGGCACAAGTCTTTTTCTTCAATGATTGAGCAGATGATAATATTAGTTGCTCTCTTGAATGTGTAGCTGAGTAGTAAATGCTCTCAATAAATATTTCAAGTCTTGATCATTTTCTCATTCAAGTGTATTATCTTCAATGCAGCTCTTCAAAGCTTTAAATGTGTCTTGTAAAAATTAGCTGTTAGACACATGCATTTTGAGCATTAAATGCTCCTGATTTTGCTGAGATAGTGTAGCTGGAAATCATCTCCAAATCTGATATGCAAATCTTTATATTTTATCTTCTTCATAAAAATATAGCTGATGTAGCATGGAAATAGACATCTGAAAATATATGTCATTTGAAAAATATCTTGATAGATAACCCATATATTTTCTGCGAAAAGATTGTTAGTCCAAGAGATAGAATACAAATCTGATGTATAATTGGTGATCCATTGTGTAAAGAATAGAACTGGTGTATTTCTTATAGAGAGATAATAGAGTTCTTATAGAATAAGTTATATCAACTGTCCAATGCTCCTGTCAAAGAAATATCAGATATGATAATACAAACATGGTACAAAAAAAAATCTTTTAGAGAAAGGGTACACATGCAGTCAGAACAAGAAAGAGCGCGGCCCAATACATTAGCTGCCAAAGGCAGTGGAACGCATGGCTCGAGAATTCTGCCACGAGAGAATTGAACAATAAGGACATAAAAGAAACTATTTGATTGGACTGCTAAGGATTAAAAAAAATATATCTCATATAATCGTACAACACAATAGTCGACAGTCATGGCACATACAACTCAGTAGGAGTACTGCTCGTATATAACACATCATAGCCTAAAGATACAAAGGACGACTGTCAGAACAGGTATGGTCTAAAGTCTCGTGGCCGTAAGTAGCGCCTTATGCTACATGTAAATGTGTTTAAAAAAAATAGGGTACATGACGTGTTATAGCAGGAACATAAAAGGACTGATTTGACTTGAGAGAGAGAAGTGACCTTACAAAACAAATCTTACAGCTCAAAGAAAACTCAAGGTCTGGTGGAAGCCAACGGCAGTCCACATTGGTAATGATGCCAGCCTATAAAAGCTATAAAAGCTTTAAGGCCAAATCTTTTGGCAGTCATCCCCTTGGAAAAGATGCCAGCTGATAAGGCTGTCAACCTATGACAAGAGCCTAAGGCATAGACAAACACTCCGGTACAGACTTTCGGCCAAAGGGAGCCAGCACGAACAGATATCAAAAATAAATTTTATGCAAAGGCTTTAAGTGCCCTCAGGCCAATGTCAAGTCGGTAACCAATAGCACGAACAGATATCATAAGGATACTCAAGAGATTGACATTCATAATATATCATGCATACATGCATTCACACACACACACACAAACACACACACAGATATATATATATATATATATATATATATATATATATATATATATATATATATATATATATATATATATATATATATATATATATATATATATATATATATATAATCGATCAGGACAAAAGAGCCCCAACTCGACAGCATTTGGCATTTGCCAAAATGCTAGCTAAGTTTGCTCAATTATTATATGCACAAAACCTCACATGTACCAAGAAACTCAAGACCACAAAAATATTCACATGCATATGTAAAATTATGGCAAAAGAAATTATTTTTAACAAAACAAATTTAAGGAAAATATTTAATGTCGTCATATTTCAAAAATGTAATTTGATTAAAAAAAATTCGCTCAAAATTGATTAATCACTTAATTAAAGGTATAGATAAAAAATGCATGTTTGCCTAATGTGTCAAGTGCAAATGTGCAATACACATAAATACCTTTACTCGGATATGTCGTTGTGTAAAGTCGAGGTATGTTGAGTCGAGAATAAACAGGATAATACCATAATAAATATTTATAGAATAACTTAATAAAAATATGTTTGGAATCATCAAAATCAATATATTAGATTTAAACTAAAATGTACATTAATTAAACTAATATAATTAATTAGGGATAAGATACATTTTCGTTCAACAGTTGGGTTCTTGAAAAAATTAAGGTTTGTTGGATATTAGAGTTTTGATTTGGGGAAGAAGATAAACTGCGAGATATTTTGGTTAAAAAAAACTATTTGAGGGATAAGTTTAATTAGAAAATAAAGGTGTACTAACGGAATTAAAAAGTCTGTTAGTTTTTTTGGGCTATGTCTAAGACATTAATAAAGTGAAGATTATGTCAAATATAATGTTATAAATTGAGGGTTATGTAAAAAAACTCTATATTATAGTATATCTTATATATCTTCTAAAACGCTCAATAGTAGCTTTTAATGTAAAACACTTTTAGATCATCCACGTGACAAGTAGCCATTTTCTCTGTTTCAACTCCCCGCTTACCCCATTTATTTCCAATTCACTGTCTTTACACTTCCTCTCTCTCCCTCTCTCCATTAAATGATGACTCTGTCTATCTCTATCTAAACCGACGAATGATGAACCCTTTTCCTCTCCCCTCTCTATCTCTCTATTTACCTTTAAGAGAAATACGAAAGGATTCATTATAAATATCCCACCAGATTATATCACAGTTGTTATGTCACCAAGCAAGACTCCAATAATTTTTTATATGTATATTAAGCATACTTTTTTTATATTAAACTTTGCGCATTTGCAGGAGTTTAGATCCCCCTCTCTCGAGTTTAGGAAACTGGGGTATTAATACCGTGTTCTTCTTTAATTTTTTCTATGGTCAAAACTTATTTTTATTATTACTAGGCTGTATTTATTGTATGTTCCATTCTTTAACTTGATATTTTCATGTCTTTCACATTTACAGGAGCAACAACAATTAGGTGTTAGCTCAATTGTTGAAAATAGACATGGTAAGAGTCAAACCAACCTCTAATATGAATTATGTACATATGTGTGCGTCTCTTGAAGAAGAAACAATAATTGTTAATGGGTTTCAAGTTTTAGTCAACTTCATGGAAGTTTTGTTGTCGATTCTTTGTTTGGATGAATTTTCTGGAAATGGGTTGCTTTTGATTGACCAAGTATTTACTGTTAATGGGTATTAATTTTTGGGAAATTGTACGAAATTTTTTATGTGGATTCTTTGTTGGGATGAGTTAGCTAGAATGGGTTTTATTTTGACTGGGTATGTAGGTAGTGTTATTGTTTAAATTTCTATGTAAGAAATTATACTATTTAGCCACAACCACATTCACTTCAAATCAAATGTATATTGTTTTAAGTATATTATGATTAAGGAATTTTGTTTCTCAATAACATTAAGAGATGGTTGTTGAAATATTCATTTTTAGCCCCGAAATTGCTTTTTAATAAGTTTTTCTCCATCTTGTAATACGCTCGTGCTCCGCATCCAACTCATCACTTCCTCTAACTCTACATCTCCTGTAAAATTAGTCTTCACGATAATATTTGTTGCTTAGGTATGAGGAATAAAATAACCGTAGATAGTTTCTCATATGCTTTTTCTAACGGGAGTTCCATAATTTGTACTAATTTTTTATATATTATAAAATGCTTTACACAACATTAATTATAATCTTCTCTTAAGTTGTCCACGTGTCATTTTTTTATTTAAACTCATCATAAACCAAGGTTCATGCATCGCTCTCTCAGCTCTCTTCAATTATCGCGCTTAGTCATTCGTAGAATCATATATTTCTTCCTATCTCCTGTGTCCTCTCTATATCTGTCATCTGAAAGGTCATCTATTTATTTATATATGGCATGACCTTATCTCGAAACTCAAACCAACTTTGATTTCTCTCACTCGATTTTCCCCCGAGCAAAAACTCCGGCAACCTCAATAAGTACATCACCCGCATCATCGGACCCAAATCTCCAGATGGGGATGTTAATCTAATGGATCAGGCTCTTAAGGCTAATCACATTCTTTAAGCCTCTCTCATGGGTCCTTGCAATAATGATGGATTTGATTTACCCCCGAGCAAATCTTCGACAACTTCAACAAGTACATCACCCGCATCATCGGACCCAAATCTTTGGATAGGGATGTTAATCCAACGGATCAGGTTCTTAAGGCAACCTCATCCTTGAAGCATATCTCATGGGATTCTCCTTATACCTTGTAGTAATGATAGATTTATTACACAACTATATTAGAGATCTACGTCGACAAAGAAAGAGCATGGATACCATGAAGAAACAAAATTGAGCTTTTGAGGATGGGAAAATCTGGAGGAACAGAGGAAATTAAAGCTTTGGAGGAAGAGAAGACTCAATTAAGGGAATCCAGAGTGCCAAAAAAAATTTCAAGGGGAAAATCTCCCTCTTGTAGATGGGTGGCTCTTTAGTGGAGGATGTCATGAGAGGTATTATATCAGTATGTAAAAATAATTACATAATCTGAAGTGAAAATAATATTATTCTGTTCTTACATCCTTTTGTCAAATTGTTAAATGACATTGGTGTCTCAATTTTAATTCTGAGCAATTTGGAAAGTTTATCCCCGGCTATCTCATTTTATTTCATTTTCTATTAGTAAAGTGGTGCTTTTTTGTTTATTTTATATTATTCACTTTAGGTGCCTTATAAATAAAGAAGAAAAGAATGTCTTCGTCATTTTCCAATTAGTTGTCCACAAGTGTATTTACTATAGAGTTTCTGTGTAGGCGATATTTCACAATTCAAGGAAATTATTAATTTATATCAAATTACTTATATATGAGTTGCATATCATTCCACCCACTTAATTTCATTCCTAGTGAATGTTTATGTACCAAGTGACGTGCAAATGCAACCCAACTGAACTCCAGGAAAAAAATAAAAATGGAAATTTATGAATTCAACTTACATTATCTTATACTATTAAGCACTGCTTGGCTGTGCAAATTGTTTGATTATGTAAATTGGTTCATTGTGAATTAGTGAATAGTAAAAGAGTAAATTTCAAATGAGTTTAAATTCAATTTTACGCAATGTTTGATAATTTGAAATTGATGTTAAGGTTTTATGAGAAAAAAGATAAAAATAAATTAAGAGGGGGAGGGGAGGGGAGGGGAAAGGGAGGGAAATAGAGAGAGGAGCATTCAATTTATGTGACTTCTATTTCAAATGGATGCATTTCACGTTTTTTTAAAATAATCCAATTTCAGATTTTACACATGAGCTAAAATGAAGCAATTAATGAATCAGTACATTAATGAAACCAAACACAAAATTTTAGGACAATCAAACAGCGTCTTACTAAATTTAAAAGTACATGCTAGTCTTTAAACTGATTATATTATAATGGAGAAATATTTTCTTCTTGAAAAAAAGGAACAATTTTTAATGCATCTCTCTCCCTAAAACAGTGGTAAAAGATATTTTTTTGTGCAAGTGCCACGAGTGGTCAATTTGGTCAAAAACCTGCAATCCATAAGCTGAGGTAATCGGTCACGCTGGGATGAAGCACAACTTTCGGCCCCTCAAAACAAAGGAAAATATTGGAGATGGCAAGTAAACAATAACCCCCTTTACGTTTCTTTGGGATGTGAAGTAGATAGTTGTTAAATTTGATATATTTAGAATTTGGCCAAATGAAATCCCCATTTTGGAAAAATAAAGGTCGAATATGGCAATTAAATAATAACTACGACAATAAATGTATGTATATCTTGCCTTTCCAGGAGAAAAAAAGAAGAAAAAAGAGATGGAGGGAGATGAAAAATCTTGCTTTAACTTAGGTACTATTTCTTTTTATAAAAATTAATTTCTTTCATGTATAGTACAACCCTTCTTTATCTAGCTATGTGAGATAAGGGTTTAAAGAAATTTATATACTCTAAATCATAAATTTATCTTTACTTTTATAACTACATGGAATTTTAAAAGAGATTTATATAAGCCAATAATTTCACAACATTTGTATATTTTTCTGTTGATTTTTTTGTATTTTGATATTAGTGTACATAATATTTCTTCCTCGAATAAATACAAAAAAAATATGCGTAATCACTTTAAAATATTTTATGTCCAGCATCGCTTGCCAAGAGTGACCACCACCATGTCACGTATGATCTTTTTTTTACAATACTATACAATGTCGTAGTGAATTCCTTATATATTCTCTGGAGGTTGAACGACATAAGCCTTTTATGTCCTCATAACTTTTTGGCATTAAGAGTATGTACACGTTGCTTAGTTCAACGAATATAGGAATATGATGGTGTAGAATGTATACATTGCTTAGTTCAATGAATATAGGAATACGATGGTGTAGAATTTTACTTCAGAACAACTTAGTTCAACGATTAGAGATTTGTTTTTTGTTTATATTTATTCAATGAATTTAATATTTAAAAATAATCTAACATAAGGAAGAAAAAATAAGTCATAACTAAAATATCATGTAATGGATTTTTCAAAATGTACACCACTTGTTTGGTTAAACTTTAAACATAGGAAAGGTTTCGCTATATGATCAAGCATTTGTGAGAAGCTGAAACGTTGAAATGTATTAATACATTTTCTGTTTGTGTTATTTGTTAATACTTGAGATGCCACCAGATGGCTTTGAAACATGAACTTGGCTTCTAATATTGTTCCAAAGGGATATGTAAATGGTGTGTTAGCCTTTCAAGGTGATGTTGCATATTTCATAATAGACATAATTCTTAGGTGTTGTGACTCAAACTTATGTATTCCGACGGTGTTCCCATTTTGTTATTGTTCGAGTTTCAATTGAGAGGATCGTACCTATCCAAGCAAAATGATATTAGTTGATGCTCATGTTGAATAGGTATTGCTCTCAATATACCCCTCTCCCTCTCCCCCAACACATACAAAATAAATTGAAAATCGCAAAATTGCCGCCTAGTATTATGTGATGTTATATGTAAGACTTGATTATAATATGTGGAATGTATATTTATCAATTTATATACAATCCATTTTTTTCACATTTTATATATGTTATTAATACATCTATGAGTATATTTTGATTTTTTTCATTTTTGTAGAATACAATCAGTATCACCATTTGTTAAGGTATAAGGTTGATTTTTGTGAAGTGAATATCATAATAGTGCGCAAGTTTACACTTAGTTATACTAGATGTGCCCACGTGCGTTGCACGTGTGGGCGAGTTCCGATGTTTGTCTGTATGAATGAAATCATCAATAATAATGTACGAATTACATATCTTTAATTAAGTTAAGTAACGAACAATGTAGTTATGTTGACGCTAAATGTCATGCATTATGACTTAATAGTTGAAGTAAATATCCATAAATTAAAGTTACATGATGTGTAAATTGCATAAGGGTAAAAAATTGAAATGTAATCGTCAAATATTTTGTTTTTGACGTTTGTTAGGATTCGATGGCTCTTCTTCCTCTTCAATCTTCAGAGCTACAAAACGTGCAAGCTTTCGATCGGATGCTTTCAGTGATTTCCCTTTAATGTAAAATCTGAATATTTTCCCAATGCACGTATATAACTTTCGAACATAGTCTGAGTGGAGAATTCCCTGTATAAAGCATATAATTTATATGAATCTCAAGTAAATATAAATGTTATTCATCTTATTGAATAAATGTATGAATTGGAATTGTAAATAAGAATGATAATACCTTGTCTTTAGAAGCGATGAAATTTGGAATGTTGCAGCCTATGAATGATTCTGCTTCCTCGAATAGTGTCACTGATGCTCTTTCATCTTCGTCTTGGACGACAAATTGAAGTAGGTACCTTATATTTTTTTCAATAATGTATTAGGAACATTTTATATATGAGGTTTATCATTAATATTGAATGATTGTTGATCTTATTAATTTACCTTGTTGTATAATTTGAATTTGAAGAACCACAATTTAAGCATGTGGCTATTGCATTTTGAACCGTGACCTTTTTGTTGCATATATTGCAAGCATCATACCATGGAGTTTCTTTGTTTTTAACCTCCATAATCATTCCAATAAAAGAGCAGAAAAGATTATGTGGTTTGTCAAAAATTGGATATGTTATTTTATTAAATTAAGGATATTCAAAACGTATAAGGGAATCACAGTAAATGAATCATTACCTCAGTCGTTGATGGGAGTCCATTAATAATATCCCGAATAGAAACTGGTTCCGCATTGTTAATTATTTTTTGGTGAGGCGAAGAAAATTTGTTGAAATGTGCGGATGATGATGAAGTTGACAACCTGTAATTCACATTTTTGAAATTATTATATATAATGGAGAAGTATTAATTTTTTTGAAAAAAAGTGTCTAACCACTCCTTCAATTCGGTAGCTTGTATGATATCGGGGTCAATCTGAATTGTAGTCTTTGATACACTGCTCAAGTTGTACTCCCCTGTAAAGAATTTATTTATTTATTTATTTTGTGTTAGTAGGATTATTATTAATTGTTGGCGATATGATATTTAGTGCTGTACCTTCGTATGATGAACGTTTAGCTTCCGAAACTGCTACTATAGGAAATGTTGTTGTTAATTCACTTAGTTTTTCTCCTTCATTCTCTGTTAAGTCACCCCATAGAGTGAATTTGATTGATTGAAACCTGTCATAAATAATAATCTTAAATTTTGTATCAAGGACTATGAATATAAATGAGAAATATTAGAGTGAACTTTAATTAAATTTTTTTTAATCGATAGATTAAAGTTTAGAATGCATACTTTGTATCTCGGAGTGTTATATCACGCAGAATCATTTTAGCAGAATTTGATGGTTTTGTAATTGTCCTCCTTGGTTTCACATTTATGACAAATGCAATCACATCTGTATGTTGAGGAATTATCAATAAGATAATATTAGAAATTGTAGCATTGTTTTATAGAACTATATTTAGTAATAAATACCATATGCTTTATCGTCCTCCGTCTGAGCGAGCAAATCATCAAATGAGGTGAATTTGTAGAATGATGACGGGAATTTGAAATTACGGGGTCGTTCAACGATCTCTGTGTATTTATTGAATGAAAGCTCCATTTTGTCGTGAACTGTTGTGTAAGCATTATTGACTCCCTTGACCAAACCATTAGTAATGGAATATTGTTTTTCAATTTGAAGCAACCCTTCCAGTCTTTGTATATCTTCATTCCATACGACTGCTTGAATCTTAGTGCCCTGTATATATTTTTATTTGATTAAATTTGCATTATATAACATAATGATATAAATTATTTAAAATAATTTATGATGAAATTTTTTTACCTCTTCATCCATCAATATTATTTTTAAAATTGTTCCACCTCCTTTTGAGTTGTTGTAAGAGTCTATATTGCTTCTTCGCTTGACTTGAGCTACAATTTGCCACTTTGATTCGAATCGTTGTAGATTGTTGATCATTTTGTAGTCCTCAATTTCGACTTCCGTTGACACCATGGAATCAGTAAGATTTGGGCCTATTAAAAAATGATGACATTATGTATAGTTAATTAATGTAAAGTGATAATAAATGAATTTATTATGAATAAAAATGTGCTATAGTAATGAATCTTTTAGTGAATGAGAGGGATAATAAATTCTATTGTACCTTGATGCCAATAGAACTTCTTTGTAAACGATATTTTTTGTGACATTATTTTTGTTTGCCTTTTCAGATTGGAGAAGTACTTTTGTGGTTGCCATTGTAGTCCCTCTCGATAATGCAACGTACAGTTGACCATGTGAGAAGACGTTTGTCGGTAAGTACACTCCGACATTACCTATTGTTTGTCCCTGGGATTTGTTTATTGTCATAGCAAAACACAAACGAATAGGAAATTGTTTTCTCTTGAACTGGAAAGGGTATCCCTCATTTTCTGCTGGTGATAATGGAATGCGTGGCAAGAGAACATTTCTGCCCTTATGCTGGCCCACTGAAATTTCCACGTGTATGACATTGTTCGAAGAACCTTTATACAACATTCTTGTTCCATTACATAATCCAATTGAAGGATTTATATTCCGTAGAAGAATGATTGGACAATTCGGTTTAAGTTTCAGTGTGTGTGGTGGCAATCCATTAGGCATTAAAGAATTTAAAAATTCTTCTTGGTAGTAGTTGTGCGTGTCATCTACAACTTCATCAAAGCTATTTAAGTTCGTCAACTCTCCAGGGAACATATCAATCATCATATCATTGATGGAGTCAACGTGTTCGTTTGTTGTGGCAAGAATTGCTCTATCCGTCAAAAAATTTGGCAATGTCGCATTGATATTTAATGATGGAAAGATAAAGTCAATGAGAGATTGTTCGGGACAATTGTTTTCTAATGGATGTAAGACGATTTCATCTAGAAGACTTATCAGATCATCATGTGTTGATGATTCCGTCCCATTGCCAATTCTTAGAAGGAATTCGCTGAATTGTTGATCATTTCTGGCACGCATATTCAATGTCAAAGGTAATACATGCATTGTATTCCAAAGCGGTGACATCACAATGCTAGAGTCTATTGTTTTTAGTCTTGACCCTCGGCAACTACTGGCAGGACTTGTCTGAAATCTCCACCAAAGACAATGACCTTTCCCCCAAAAGGTTCAACACTATCCATTAAATCCTTTAATGTCCTATCAAGAGTTTCAATCGCGAATCGCTTTGCCATTGGTGCTTCATCCCAAATTATGATTCGTGCTTGCCGTATGAGTTCTGCTGTGCCACTTTTCTTGGGAATGTTGCATAAGCTTGTCTCAGTGGATAGAATAGGTATTTTGAAGCGAGAATGTGCAGTTCTACCTCCAGGTAATAATGATGCAGCTACTCCTGATGTTGTTCTAGCTAGTGCAATCATACCTTTCTTTCTAATGTCCGCAAGTAATGCTCTATAAAGATATGTCTTTCCAGTTCCTCCTGGACCATCAACGAAGAAGGAACCCGAATTTCCAGCCATCACCCTCTCGAGTATAACCAAGTACGCATGTTGTTGGTCTTCGTTTAAATGCGTACATAATTGGTAGTCTTCTTCTGGTGTCTCGATGTGGAGTTCATCTGTAATTTCTCTTCTATTTGTGATATTAGATGATAATTGTATACCGCTAATTGGAGGCAAGTCAAAGTCTTTAATTGATTTTCCCATTGAATCTAGAAAGACGCTGATGCTATTTAATGTGCCATCTTTTTGGGCAGCCAACGAATTTGGGTGTATTCTTTGAAAATCTTTGGACAAAAACTCAAAGTTTGTTTCCCATAGTTTTCTCGCATCGGAGGGCTCGCAATAAACTAAAATAATTGCGAACAATCTTCTTAGTGCTTCAGGCATTTGGAAAGTGGCAGCTTCGGCGAGGCAATCTGCAATGCTATCATCTGATTCTAGGAGTCCACGTTTTTGTGAGGCTTCTTTGAATGTCAAGTAAGTGATTCCATCATAAGTTAGAAGGTCTTTAAATGATGTTGGCCCTCGAATATGATTTAGAAGAAGTCGTAGGTAATAACGTTCTCCTTCTACAGGATTTGCACCATTCACACGTCCAATTGCATTGAGTTTATTCTTCCTTTTAGACCAATTTTTTGCTTTATTATCCCATACGTAGTGTTCGGGGAATTCCCTGTACAGATATTGACGTGCTTCGCTGAATCTTGAACACATACTGAAGAATTTTGTTAGCATTGTCTTGCTTATGTTGGGTGTGTCAAGCACATTATTTAAGCTTTGGTTCTCCCCGTAAGTGACAGTATGCTTATTGGGCAAGTGGAGTTGAAGGTTTATCACCGATGGCTTGATTTCATTTAGCTCGAATTCAAAAATTCTCCAAATGGCCTCTTGTGCTGATACCCATCTTGCATCTTGGAATTGTTTGATCTCGTCAATAGTGGTTGTGTCATTTTCAACGAATGAAACATGAACTGCCACTTTATCATGCCCTTTGTAAATGTACTTGTAAAGGTACTTCACTGCTTTTAACCCCGCGCACACTTCAACGTTGATATGACAATTGTATCTTGTAAGGAGATATGAATTGTAAGGAACGACCCATCGATTGTCTAACAACTTGTTGCGCACGCGTACTTGTCTTCCATTATTTCTGCGTCTATAAACATGATATGAGTCTTGGCCTTGACAGGTAGATGATGCGAATTCGCGAGGGTAATGGAATTTGCAATTCCCATTTATCATACAGGGGTTATTTTGGTTCAATTCTCCACAGGGACCATGCATCATATGTTTGTTGACTAATGAATGAAGTAATGGGTAGTCATGAACATCCGGTATCTCTGCAGAAATGAATTTATCATAACTATCTGGAGTATTGAGCTTGTAATCTTGTTGCAGAATTACCAAAATATGAGCATGTGGCAATCCTCTCTTTTGGAATTCGATTACATGTACATGCGCTGCTACCTTTCCGAATATTTATTTCTTAAAAAGTTGATCCTTTAAGTCCTTTAATTTAGCTCGAAATACTCTCGATGTTAGATCAGGACGATCCTGAGGGACTTAACCTGGATGAAGATTGTCAATGATTTCTTTCCACTCAGGGTTGCAAGTCATTGTGATGAATAAATCTGGTTTCCCATATCTTTGAACTAAAGCCATTGCATCCAAGTATCTACGCCGCATATCTCGAGGTCCACCAATGAATGATGCTGGGAGAACAATTCTTTGACCAACTTTGCTTGCTCTTGTTTCACCTGCTGTGACGCTGTCGACCAACCCTTGGTATAATTCACCTCTGATTTTTTTCTGTTGCGTACGATAGAAGTCAAGTCGTGTTGTTTCTAACTTTATATACATGTCTATTGAATACTGTTGTAGTAGCTTTCCAGCGAATAACAACGTTGATTGTCTATTATTTCTGATCTGCAATTTGTGTGCGTAGTATTCTCGACATGATACTTTAGATGAGTTCTCTCGATGAACACCTAGAAGAGTGTATGGTTATGGAAAACGGAAAAGTTGAATTATTGTTTAACGTTAAAAAAATTTAATTTAAGAATGGTATTTTTAAAATATAATTATGTTAAATTTATACCTTCTTGCTCCGATGATAAAATGTCCTTTGTACATGTGATTGCAAGTATGGATCCCTGGATGTTTGTAGATGTGTTAGCTGAGGTATCATTTTTGCGCCTTATGTCTTGATGCCATCCAACCTCTCCTCTTGGAAAAAGCAATGGGTACTGTAATGGGTCGTAACATCCAAAGTAGTGCTTTATTTGATGTCGTTGACCGGAGTGCGACACGATAATGATGTCTCGCTCGAAAGGAATATTTGCATTGTTTCCTTCAATCCATATTGCAGCAACTTCATCGGATGTAGGCGCATTGTAAACACGTTGATCAAGGTTAACATGTTTATTGATTTGAACTTGAAGTGCATCGAGTGAAGGGTAGTCCTTTAATCGTCGTAAAAATTGAGCGTATGGATTTTCATTTAGTACATTCAAGAGCTTTTCCACTATATCAACGTTTAAGGATAACGCTGGTAAGATTCCCATTCAGTTTTGAACCTCATTGCTAGTGTCATGGAAGTAGAGTTGGAAATAACAGGGGTTGTTGGTGGGTCCCAATGAGGGTAAGTGATGATAAACTTGGCCTTGAGCTCGAAACGTGTATACACCATGTCTTGATGAAGCTAGTTGCTTGTCAAGAGTAACTCCAAATGAGGTGAAGGCAAATATGCTATTGTAAGCTCTGATATTAGCACGAAATTCTCTTGATTCAGAAGAATTAGATGTGAAAAGATCAAATAGAACCTCGGGGACTGAAGTTTGAGCGAGGGAGATTTGACCTTTTTGACAACAAAATGTTGGTGTTTCGTATTGGAATCTTTTTGCATTGCAGTGATGGCAATCGGGAGTCGGTTCAAGTTCTAGCAACGTAGAGCAGAGAGGTTCATATATGGTTTCTCCTAACATCAGAGCAATTGTATAGTTAAATATCTGTTTGTTAAGTGTAACACGATTTATTTAAGCGTAAAATATATTTTACTTATTTTTATCTAACCTTGATATTGGTAAGAATTTAATTGTGCTCGAAGTAACCAAGTAATTCTTTGTCTTTTCCTTGTATTTGTTTTGGCAGATACATTTTCGGATGGTTGAACGGACGACATTTCTAAGAATTTGGGAGATGACGTGTCTGAAAGATTATATTTAATAAGTTTAGTAAGAAAGGAGCATGAGAATTGTAATTTAATGATTTTATAATTTGAAAGAAAATTGTAATTAAGTATAAGAATGGTGAAAATAGATGTAAGGAAATACATTTTTTAATTTAAATAACTTCATGTAAATGGCACGTATATTTCATATTTACTTTTATATCTTTAAAAAATAAAATAAATGTATAATCTTCCAAATAGATAAAAGTAAGAGATTAGAGAAACATAATAAACAAATAAAATAAATGTATAATCTTCCAAATAGATAAACCTAAGAGTTTAGAGAAAAATAAAATAATGAAGCGAAGAGGAAATGAAATCATCATATTAGAAATGGATTGTTAAATGCATGGAGAGAATTTACATTAGTGGTGTTTGTAAGTTAAAACATTTGAACTTTGACTCATTTTTTTAAAATTACCAAAAATAAGGATATTTTATGTATATTGTTTACTTGGTGATTTTGAAATAGTTGCATATCATTTGAATAATGAGTAACGTCGAGTCAGTATAACTTTAAAAAATAAAATAAATGTATAATCTTCCAAATAGATAAAACTAAGAGATTAGAGAAAAATAATAAAAAAATAAAATAAATGTATAATCTTCCAAATAGATAAACCTAACAGTTTAGAGAAAAATAAAATAATGAAGCGAAGAGGAAATGAAATCATTATATTAAATATGGATTGTTAAATGCATGGAGAGAATTTACATTACTGGTGTTTGTAAGTTAAAACATTTGAAGTTTGACTCATTTTTTTAAAATAACAAAAAATAAGGATATTTTTTGTTCGGTTTTAGTAGAGAGTATTGTTTGGGGTGATGTGGTGTAATTGCGTTAGTATTTGGTAGAATAAAAACAAATAACTTACTAAGAGAGGGAAGAACGTTGTTGATTATATAGCTGAGAAATTGAGTATAAAACTGTTGTCGGTTGTTTACCTTTTTACTATAGACAATGCTGATTCAATTTCTCACAAGAGATTGTCTCAAGTTGTGAGAACTGCTAGATTTTCAGACTTTCATGGTAGAGAAGATTGCAGTGGTAGTGCAATCTTTGTGAGAAGTTTGAGATTTATAGAGGATAAAAAAATTATCCCTTTTATGAATGAGATTTCTTACTATTCAGAGGAAAATCTACTTAAAGTGAAACGCATTATATAATAAAAATATCATGTTTAAATATCATGTTTAGGGCAATTTAAACGTCATAGGAAAAAGATATCTCCAAAAATCGAATCTTTTGACACAGTTTAACTGATGTTAATTATGACAATGTATATTACGAAAGTCGAATCTTTTGATCAATTACAATCAAATACTTAATCTAATAGACAAAGAGAAACATAAAAACATTTAGTTTAGAATTGTCAATGCAAAAGTGTACGTTGTTTTTCTTAAAAATATAACAATAAATATAATTTAAGGGGAATGAATAATACCTTATTCTGAATGACGGTCAGAGACAGAAACAATATTCACAAAACAAAATCACTGCAACATAGAATATGAAATTATTTTTGAGTAAAGTAAGTAAATGATTACCTTTTTCTTAGTCGTCACCAAACTTCAAGTATCAAACAACAAATGTATCTACCGTAACCCTGATACACACAGAACGGAGTAAATAATCTAAAAAAGCAACCAAGAAATAAGATACAGTGTTTATTAAATATATTTGAAAGAGAAAGTATAAAATGAAAATTAGGAGAATCGTTACCTTATCTTGATTCCTCAACGAAACATAACGTTATGTACCAATTTACAAATGACTAATCCCTGCACATAGGAAATAATTTATGCAAGAATATAAGCATATAAATTCATAGGCGGTGCGGCTCGAAAAGTACTGAACAATAAAACACATAAAATTGTTTGTATGTGTAGATTTTTCTGAATAGGTATAATTGACACGATGAGGTGCGAGCCGAAAAGACGCTAATGAAATGTGTATATGTGCAGCCCCTCAATTTTATTCTATGAATTAGACTATACACGCATATATACAGTTATATGTACACGTGTGTATATACATTTTGGAACAGAGACAGAAGTTCAAACTTCAAGCAAGATTATTTGAAAATTAGTTTGTGTCTATAAATGGAGAAAACTATTTTCTGATGATTATACAGTAGGAGAAGAAATTATTAAGTGCTTTCATAAGGCAGGCGCAAATATTTACATTAGGATGCATAAAACAGACATCAACGTAAAACATAGCTGAAGTAATATGAGACATTTGATCGAGGATTACTCTCTTAAAAAAATGAGCATTTCATTTCAAACATCGAGGCAGGTGCAAAGATTTGCATTAGGATGCATAAAACAGACATCAACGTAACACAGAGCAGAAGTAGTATGCGACATTTGCCCGAGGATTACTCTCTTAAAAGTAAATGAGCATTTCATTTGAATCTCAATCAATGAAAGTACAAATATAGTGTCCCATGTCAACTATGAGCTATCTTTTTCTGTAAATCTGCATCTCAATCAAACATCATATCTCAATTCAATTAAAAAAGGAATCAGTGCTCAAAATTAATATCAGATATCATCTATATAAAGCACATATCAGGTATATCAAACATATATCAGTGCTCAATCCTATATCAGTGCTCAATTCAATCAGGAATATCAGGATTACTCTCTTAAAAAAAAGAGCATTTCATTTCAAACATCGAGGCAGGTGCAAATATTTGCATTAGGATGCATTAAACAGACATCAACGTGAAACAGAGTTGAAGTAATATGCGACATTTGGTCGAGTATTACTCTCTTAAAAGTAAATGAGCATTTCATTTGAAACATCGATCAAACTATATGACTATAAAAAATGAAATGCATTTATCAGTCCTTAAATTGAATTCCAAAAAATATTTATGAGAAATCAATTCAATTCGATTCAATCAAATATCAGGTACGTTATGTCTAATATCTCAGCACCATGTCTACTATCGCATGCATACTATGAATACCAATAGAGATCATATATAGCAGTGCCATAAAAGATATCAGTTATCTCAAAGAATTCAATCGTGAATACGAATATATCAGTGGTAAATTCTCAATCATATATCATTGAAAATAGTAATCTAGTTTCCCATGTCTACTATCAGCTATCACATATCTGTGAATCGGCGTCTCAGTCCTATATCAAATCTCAATTCAATTAAAAAACATAGCAGTACTCAAAATTGGTATCAAATATCAGTTATATAAAGCACATATTAGGTATATCAATCATATATCACCGCTGAATCCTATACCACTGCTCAATTCAATCACGAATATCAGGTATTAGTTATCAACCAATGAATCAAATTGACATATGAAGCATATATCAGGTAATATGCGACATTTGGTCGAGGATTACTCTCTTAAAAGTAAATGAGAATTTCATTTGAAACATCGATCATACTATATGACTATCAAAAATGAAATGCATTTATCAGTCCTTAAATCGAATTCCCAACAAAATTTATGACAAATCAATTCAATTGAATTCAATCAAATATCAGGTACGTTATGTCTAATATCTCAGCACCATGTCCACTATCGCATGCCTACTATGAATACCAATACAGTTTGTATATAGCAGTGCTATAGAAGATATCAGTTAACTGAAAGAGTTCAATCGTGAATAGCAATATATCAGTGCTAAATTCTCAATCATATATCATTGAAAATACAAATATACTGTCCCATGTCTACTATCAGGTATCATTTTCTGTCAATCAGCCTCTCAGTCATATATCAAATCTCAATTCAATTCAAAAACATAGCTCTAATCAAAATTAGTATCAGATAAAAGCTATATAAAGCACATATTAGGTATATCAATCATATATCACCGCTCAATTATCAGTGCTCAATTCACAATCTAGAAGATATTTGTTATCTCAAAGAATTCAATCATGAATACCAATATATCACTGCTCAATTCACAATCATATATCAGTGCTCAGTTCTCAATCAATGAAAATACAAATCTAGTGTCCCATGTTGTGAACAAAAGAAAGCTGATTGGCACTAAACATGCCCACAAGGCATCGAATATGCACATGAACTTAAACCTCCCAGCTGAAAAAAAGTGATATAATCAATGCTGATAAAATATAATAATAATCTATGCTGCAGGGCAGCTCTAAAATCAAGGCCCATACAGTAAAAATCCTCCATGGTTTAGTAAAAGGGAGGGGAGATTCTATCTTCATCCGGGGTTCATTTCATTCATTATGAACTCAAAAGTGTAAGGCTGATTAGTGAGGTCTTAAAAACTTCATACAATGAATGATCGACCATTCCATTTCAAAAACAAAGACCAAAAGCAAGCATTGACAGTAGATATGAAATTTCCTCTATCCCTCCCACCCTCACCCTTAGCTAGTCTCACAACTCACTCTCATCTAAACAAACCTAAACCATGCTCATCATTACAAAACACAACAACACCTCCATATTTATAGCCACTGTAACTCCATTATTTCATTTGCTTAGCAAATCTTTTCTTTCTTATATACCTGCTGTTCTATTCCTATTTTATATCAGTCCAATCCGTTTCTCGTTTCACTCCCAAGCTATTCTCATTTTCAGTTATTTTTGGCTTTAGTTGCAATCATTTTTTTGCTGGAGAACGGTCTTAGAGTGGATGACGGGATTGACAAGGTACTTAGTGGGGAATTTTCCGAATTTCATTAGAGGTACAATTTTAAGATCTCGCTCTGTTATGAAATTAAATGCAATAGAACACCAATCGAATCTCCACTTAAAAAATAGTATGGTCAGTAAAATATATTAATAACCTATGGTGCAGGGCAGCTCTAAAATGAAGGCCCATACAGAGCCACTGCAACTCCATTATTTCATTTGCTTAGCAAATCTTTTCTTTCTTATATACAAGCTGTTCTATTCGTATTTTATATCAGTCCAATTCGTTTCTCGTTTCACTCCCAAGCTATTCTCATTTTCAGTTATTTTTGGCTTTAGTTGCAATCATTTTTTTTGCTGGAGAACGGTCTTAGAGTGGATGACGGGATTGACAAGGTACTTAGTGGGGAATTTTCCGAATTTCATTAGAGGTACAATTTTAAGATCTCGCTCTGTTATCAAATTAAATGCAATAGAACACCAATCGAATCTCCACTTCAAAAATAGTATGGTCAGTAAAATATATTAATAAACTATGCTGCAGGGCAGCTCTAAAATCAAGGCCCATACAGTAAAAATCCTCTATGAAAATTCTGTAATGAACTTTGTCTCTATTATTTCTTCATATGTCTTTGCGATGTGTTGCGCTTATTATACATATGGGGGAAAAGTAGATAGAAAAATAAGAAAAATACTTTAAAAGTAGATAGAAAAAGAAGAAAAATAATATTGATCTGGGAGAACAATGTAGTTCAGTATGGTATCAGGGCATTCATGGAAAATGTCGGATCCTCTCCAATTTCCACCACTGAGCGGTAAATCCTTCAAAAACAAAGACCAAAAGCAAGCATTCACAGTAGATATGAAATTTCCTCTATCCCTCCCACCCTCACCCTTAGCTAGTCTCACAACTCACTCTCATCTAAACAAACCTAAACCATGCTCATTTATAGCCACTGCAACTCCATTATTTCATTTGCTTAGCAAATCTTTTCTTTCTTATATACCTGCTGTTCTATTCCTATTTTATATCAGTCCAATCCGTTTCTCGTTTCACTCCCAAGCTATTCTCATTTTCAGTTATCTTTGGCTTTTTGATAGGCCTAAAAAATCTTTTATTTTGATACGAAATTCTTATTTGCCTGTCTCAATCCAAAACCACCTGCACCTTATTTCCCAAACTGTATCTAAACATAAAATGTTTCTCCCCAAACAGCCACAAAAATTCGATCTCAAACACCGAGTGATCACCTGTCGGTCAAGGCACGCCCATAAAAATGTGGAACTTATGTTCGACTCCGTCGTTCAAGATTCAAGAGAATATATGGAGAAAAGGAACACTCTACGACATTATTTCGTTAACACCTATAGAGTTGAAAACTGGAACCAATTGATGACAGTTCAATATGTGTGAAGGCAATGAATTCATGACATAGCGTATTATAGGAAGAAAACTAATTTGGTCTCATCCAATAAATATAGATCACATTGTAAATTATCGGATGAAATTGACAGAAATTCAGACGAAGATGATTAAATACCTGATATGTAATCAATTTGATAGTACCGCAACTGTCCTCCAGAAAAAACCTACAACCGATACAAACTGAAAATAAATTAACTGAATCGAAGACAGCTACAGTATGGTCCATAAATTCTATTAAATACAACATTTTTTCCCATAAATTTTTAAATATAATTTATTTAATTTTAAAAATTACATTTACATGACTGAATTTTTGCAAAATAAATTTTCATTACTAAAACCAAAAAAAATAATACATTTTCTACCAATGAAAAAAATTAGGAAATACAATAAGTTTGGTCACTTACAATTACACACATAAATTTTTTGAATTATACAGTATGGATCAGAAATGTTTGATAAATGAAATTTGGGGCAACAGTATGGATCAGAAATGTTTGATAAATGAAATTTTGGGCAATTGCGTTTTCAGTAAATTAAATCTTAGATGTTAAATATAATTTATTTAATTTTAAAAATTACATTTACATGACTGAGTTTTTGCACAATAAATTTTCATTACTAAAAGGAAAAAAAATAATACATTTTCTACCAATGAAAAAAATTAGGAAATACAATAAGTTTGGTCACTTACAATTACACACATAAATTTTTTGAACTATACAGTATGGATCAGAAATGTTTGATAAATGAAATTTGGGGCAACAGTATGGATCAGAAATGTTTGATAAATGAAATTTTGGGCAATTGCATTTTCAGTAAATTAAATCTTAGATGTTAAAGTTTCTGTAAAATAGATGTCGATTAATATAGCATCCAAATAATCATAGAAACAAAAATTATAAACTGACCTTTTTTGGGAAGAAGTATCGAAACCAATGAAGAACATAGAGCATGACATTTGAATGAGATAGATGGATGCAGCTTATATACGCAGAAGATACGTTCGAACTCATCATTCTTCATATTTCCGAATCCGTTGGAGAGTATGAATGAATACATACAGTGGATGAGATTTCCGAATCCATTGGAGAGTATGAATAAATACATACAATGGATGAATGTGGAGTATGAAGCTGCGTTGATTAATTTCGGAGAAGCCGACCTCGGATTTCTAACTTGGGATGGGATAAAATGAACCATCGTACGGTTTAATTTTTTGGAAACAACAATTCTTTGTTTGAAGGGTTATCAGAGTATTGGATGGTTTCTCGGAGAGGGTATCAGGGGTAGGATAGGTATTTTAGAAACAATGAGGGTATTTTAGTCATTTTAGAGTTAAACAGCAAATCCCCTCTTTAGATGAGACTAGTTGTGCCCACGTGCGTTGCACGTGTGGCCGTTTCCAGATATTAATCTTCCATTGCAAATCTGTGAAGGACAAAGTAATAAAAATACTTGCAACATATTATGTAGAATCTGTTTTGTTAGAATATAACATAAAGTACCTAGTATGAAATATTAATTATTACCCTAAAAACCAAACCTCCATTCAACTGTAAACTATTCAAGATATTCCCGTGAATCTCTAAATCTATACAAACGAACTCAGAACTCCCTACTCAAAAGCATGAAGAAGTACGCACAAACATGTATGTATATATAATCCGAATAAATATATCACAATGAAATTAGCTTGAAATGATTTATAGGGAAATATCATTAAAAAAAAGAAGTTAAAAAAGCTTCAGCAACAAATTTCAAATCGCAGTTATTGAAAGATGACATTTGATAAAAACAGTGCGTAATCCTAAAAACTGAAAATTTAATGATTAAATAGGTTGCTTTTGACGTTTGTTAGGATTCAAAGGTTCTTCTTCCTCTTCAACTTTATGAGCGACGAACATGGATGACATTATCCGAAGAACCTTTGTACAACATTATTGTTTCGTTACATAATCCAATTGATGGATTTATATTGCGTAGAAGAATGACTGGACAATTATGTTTAAGTTTCAATGCGTGTGGTGGCAATCCATTCGGCACCAAAGAATTTAAAAATTCTTCTTGGTAATAGTTGTGCGTGTCATCCACAACTTCATCAAAGCTATTTAATGTCTTCAATTCTCCGGGGAACATATCAATCATCATATCATTGAGTGAGTCCACGTGCTCATTTGTTGTTGCATAAATTGTTCGATCTGTCAAAAAGTTTGGCGAGTTGGCATTTATATTTAATGATGGGAAGATAACGTCAATGAGAGACTGTTCGGGGCCCTCATCATGCGTTGATGCTTCCATCCCATTGCCAATCCTTAGAAGGAAATCGCTAAGTGAGGAATTGATACCCAAATATTTAATTACTTAATCATCACTATGAAGTTAAACAAGGCATTAGTTCTTTTTAGTCATTACATTTACATAATATGATGGATGGATTATCAGTCTTAACATATCAATACAACAACTTTCAATGATAAATTACGTGAGACAAAGAAACTGCATTCATGTTCATTGAATAGAAATTACAAAATAACAAAGAGAATCCATCCGGTTAATAAGTATGGCCAAACCTAAGTTTCTAAGAAATTAAAACAATTTACTCAACAATAAGATGAATTGAAAACAACAATTGTAAATTAATTTTAAAAAATTAAAAAAAATTATGGTACTTGAATAAGTGCATTGTATTCCATAAGTATCCATAAACTATGAACTAAATAAGTGACACTCGGTACTAAATATTAAGAGCAGGGAAGAACAAACTGAAATTCTCTGAACACTATGAATCTAAAGATGCTAAAGATACAGTTTAGAGTGCGTGATTGAGTTGACAAAGATAATTCAATCAAGGCATGAAATTGCAGCTTCAGTAAGGTAATTTGGACTCATTTTGCTTACTTATTTGATTGTTCTTGGAAGTTATGTTTTTCGTAGTTAGGGAGTTACAACCTAAACCGACGTAAGACTTAATAAGAAGAATATATGTATGTAGAGAGAGAAAATGAATACATTGAACCTTATGGTATGAAAAATTTCAACACAGAGGAATTTCAAAAATAATCTTTATACTATTTAAAAAAATGGTCCGCGCTAGCGGTATGTATAAGCGGTATTATAAAATATTTTAAATAAAATGTAAAAAAAAAGTTTTAAACAATTTTTTAAGCGCCTAAAGATTTTATTTTAAAAAAATATGACACTTAAAATGCAACACAACAAGTGCGCCGTGTTCGCATTTCGTAAAAAAAGAAATTTTGTGTCGTGCCATGTCACTTTTATATGTGTCATATTCATTTTACGTAAAATTGAAATTTTGAGGTGTGTCGTGCCATGTCGTGCTAATTTTATTTTGATCGCATAACACAGCGCACTTGTTGTGTTGCATTTTAAGTGTCATTTTTATTTTGGTTGGGTTCGTGTTTGGTTAAAAAAATAACATATATTGTGGAGTGACACTTTTACTTAGATCGTGTTCGTGTTTGTAAAAAAATAATATTTCATATTGTGTCCTGTTACTTTTATTAGGATCGTGTTCATGTTTGGTTAAAAAAAATTTGTCGTGTCATGTTGTGTCGAGTTGCTTTTATTCGAGTAGTGTTCGGTTATAAAAACAATTTTCAATTTAAAAAATATGTTTTTATTTGTTAATGTTTTTCCCAATTTTATGTAAAAAATATTTTTTTTGAAAAAAAAACAGTTTTTAAATCTATCTTAAAAAAAAACTTCTATAAAAGTATCATAACAGTTTTTTAAATAAAAAAGGATTTTTAAAACTACTATAACAGTTTTTATAAAAAAATAGTTATTTTTTAATTTTAAAAAATAAAAAAAAATAGTTTAAAAAATAGTTTAAAATAATGTTTTTTATTGAAAAAAATTAACAAATAAAAAAGTATTTGTTTGACCTTTAGAACAAAGGGCAAGTTTGTCTTTTAAAAAGTAATTGGAGTGTTTTATGAATTTTTAGAATCTTTAAGAAATAAACATGAATACAAATATGTCCAACTGAAAAATACATATGAATGCATAAAAATAATAATCTAATAAGGTGTGAACTTGGTAATTTCTTAACTTAAAAAATATATATAATTTTTCTGAAATTAACATTGAATTTAGAATTATTATAAAACATGAATAGAACAACAATAAAATTGAAAATACAAAATCTGAGCACAAAAGAGAGACAACATTCATGAATGAGATAGATATAATTACAAAAATTATGCATTTGCTTTCAAATTAACAAATGCATACTTTTGATGGAAAATAAAAAAGGAGTAAAAAATTAGAGAGGAATATTAACCTTGTTTTTTGGATAAGGAACAACAGTAAGAAAGAAACTATGCAATATGAATCTGATGGGAAGATGAAGGAACTTGGACAGCTGACTTTTGATTTCTAGGGTTTCAAGATGAATGTATTTGGAAGTTTTGTTAGATGAATGTATTAGGAGAGAGAACATATCAAGTTAAGATTCATTGAATGATTTTAATTTAATGAATGTGTGAGATTAATATTAAGGGTATGATAGAAAATGTTAATTTAATGAGGGTAGTTTAGTACTTTGAGATTTGAAGAGGAACTTCCCTCTTTTTAAGTAGCAGAGATTATTATTAGATTTGATTAATTAATCATTGACCCAACCCAAAGTATATATCATTAATTAGAATATGGAAAAAATCAGAGTTCACAAAAGGCTGAACATTTCCGTTTCAATAAAAAAAAAAAGGCTGAACATTTCCAGTAATACCAACCATGTCCTCCCTCGACACTGAGTCGCCTTCCAGCAACAGCAGGGACTGGCTGTTCCCATCGCCGTCTTTCATCCGCTCTTCCCATCTCTCTAAACCCCCCACCAGAAGAAGGTTCTCTACTCACCCTAAACTCCCCAACAATACGACGTCGTTTACGACCTCCGTTCCTCACCGTTACCCCAAGTATGCTGGCTTACGACGCCGTATCGACTTCCCTCGCCCGACAGATGCTCATACTAATGCCGTTTCGGAGAAATGCGACGTCGTTTCGGAGAAGAAAGCTTCTGTTGGGAAGTGGCTTACCGGCTTCCCCGGTTTCCGGTTGAAGATGGCCTTTTCAGCTGCCGTGAGTTGACTCTTACTCTGTTTATATGTGTGTGTGATTTGGAGATTACTTAAGAGTGTGGATTTTGTTTGTTGCAGATTTTGATAACACTATTATCTTCACTCTTACACAACATCTTTTCGTTACATAATCAGGTCACTCATCTACAGGTACTTTCTCTTAATTGTTGCTTTATTGCTTTTTGGCCTTTTCTCTACATAAATAATTATACTTGCAATAAACCAAAAAGTAGGATAACTAATCCACACCATCTCTAAGCCAATCATCATCAAATTTGCAAAATGCTATTTTTCTCTCCCAATTTGTCATTTTGTTCATGGTCAAAATCAGTACCAAAATGCTACTTATTTTGTGGGGTTGTAAAACTAAGGTTTTCGCGGCATGAATGGTGCGTGCGGCATATATTTATCTTCTATTTCGAATTTTGTTTAAGTTCGGTTTGAATGTATTTCTCGTTAAATGGTAAATTCAGAAAAATGAAACATAGAGATAAATAAAAGTTAATACAGGTCACAACCAGAGAGTCGAAATGTAAGAATATAAAACAACTTATCATCGTCCCACAATGGTCAATGATAAAATAATAAAAATGCACTAAGATGCGTCGTCTTGACTAGTACATTGCGATCAATGGTGTCTTGGACGGGATGATGACTCCGGCCCATTCTGGGTGTCTTTCGCCACGTCATTGTTCGAGGACGTCACGTTCCGTCCAGATTGAATCATTGGAAAGCATGGCAGCAAAATCAACATAAACATAGTTGGCCTCAGTGAGCCTTGCGTATTCCGTAGACGGTGGTAGCGATCCTGCGTCCGGTCGTACATTCCCCTCAGACTGTGAACCCTAACATGACATGCTGGCATAAATGCCTCTGGATTTCTTCATGCTTTAACGTCTCAAGTCAATACATATCAAAATAGTAATACAACATAAATAATATGCATTAACGACATTTGCTCAGGCTAGACGTGCTGGCATTCCAGGTCGATCAGAGGGGGATATTGGACCGCTGGAAATCCAATGTGCTGACAAAAATCCCCTAAATACCATACGTGGATACCATTCTCGGCTGATAAAATGTCTCTCTGCCTCGTAATGATGTGGGATTGCACCACCTGATCCCTATCAATGTGATGGCTATTCATCCATGGTTGCCACGTCACTACCAAGGCTCCCCACATCTCCACCTGTTGAAACCGAGATAGTTACCTTTTGAAAAATTCTAACGATAGGGGAAAATGCCATTGCTTTATTATTCTGAAGGTGGGAGAAAAGATAAAACGAAAACTGATTATTAATCAAAATTTTAGATTGAAGTTTGAAACTCATGCCATGCCATTAACCACTTCACGGGCCATAATGAGGTAGTGATGAACCTCACACATAGCAACCTGTCTGTTTCACTATTCTCTTTGTGGAATGCTTGAGTATTCATCGTCGTTGGTATGCTCCTCATTCAATAGAGAGTGCATACATCGCAGGTACTGGAACCACCAAAACTACAAAAGTAATGTATAACAATGAATAGCTAAATGAAGTTAACAAAATTAATTTAAGTAAATGAAATTAATTATATGAACTTAATTTACCTGAAGGATCCGGGCGAACCCATTCGCTTATGACCTTCATTGGGTATTGCCCTGTCGGCATGCCACATACAACCCAATATAAAGGTGCGTCATGATGACGCGCCCCTGTCAAAATCATCTACATGCTACAGGTGAAACGACGATGCCAATACTGAATGCCACTATTGTTCTTCACAACTGACCGAGAGTATATAACATAAACGCTCGAATGTATCCCCAATGAGCATTGGGTAGCGCGTCGTTTCTGACAAAATTCTTCATCCTCGTGAAATAAGCCTGCTGGACCACATTAGCGCTCACATCAGCCTGCAAGAGACCAGGGAGATACTGACTGGCATACTGGAATTTCTCGTCCCCACTAGTGAACGGGAAGATCTCTCCCCTCCCCACCTGCAACCCTGTTAGCATTTTGAATTCCAGCAGCAAAGTGTGAACCTTATTTTCCCTGCGGAAAAATGAAACGCGTAGGTCGTGTCCCACCATTGCTCAATGAGTGACATAATAAGGCCCCGATTTCTGTGTGTGTAAGCATGGTAATAATGGAGCAAAAAATACTGTTTTGAATCCACTCATAAATATGTGCCCAACGCTGACCCAAACGTACCATATCATGCCCCACATATCTCATTGCGCGATGAAGCTTATATTCATTGATGGCCTAAATTATAAAAAGTGATTTAATTAGCAAAATAAATTTTTTAGTAACGTAATTAGAAAATGATTTAAAATGACTAACCAAAGTAATTTACTAAAATCTTATATTCATTAACTTAATTTAATTAACTTAAAGCTTATATTCATTAACTTGAAGCTTATATTCATTAACTCAATTTAATCAATTCAATAACTAACAAACTTTTTATGTAAAGGTTAAACAATTCAATAAGTTTAACATAATTAAATTAGTTCATGAAAGCTTATATTCATTATCTTAATTTAATTAATTCAATAGCTAATAAATTTATTTATTTAATGGTTAAACATTTCAATTAATTTATCATAATTTAATTAATTCATCCAAGCTAATATTCATTAACTTAATTTAACTAATTCAATAACTAAGCAATTTATTTATTTAAAGACTAAACAATTCAATAAATGTAACATAAAATTTAAAATTGAACAATGTCCATACCTCGTTCCTCAAAGCGTGCTGCGAGAAATGGATATCTGGATAGTACAGGATGGGGGAGCCTGCCTAATATCCGTACCATCTGGAAATCCAAAATCACCAAGGAATCAGCACCGTGCAAGTCGGTGCGTCGGTCGCCAGCAAACCTCCTCGATATCGTGGGGCTGAGAGAATATGAATTGCAGAGAAACTGGTTTAGAGAGGGCGGCGGATGAAATGACGCCCAAACTCTCAAAATGGGTTAAATAAATGTACGAATGGTTGCCGCGACATTTCAACACGCGTGAGATTTGAGGCTTCTGCCGCGGGAAGAGGAATTATGCCTTTTGTCCTAGAGCAAATTAGTGTTTTGAGGGAGCAAAAATGCATTTCATCAATTTGAGGGAGCATATTTGCACAAATGTCTTGGAGACGGTCTTAGCAAAGCCTTATCGTCGTAGAATTGGTAAAATTTATGATCAGTGTCATTGTGACATAATTTGGTGTCTTTGACAAAGTGGCCCTAATAGGCCATTCTACTGTGACATAATTTGTTGAACAAGTACTATATTTTAGTCCTGCATCGAAGTCATCAGGTAAAGAAACTATTGAATACAACTGTTACATATCACACACACAGATTTAAAAAAAAATGTTTATCTTGCTCTCTTTCAACTTGTCTTTTCTCACCTTTTCAATGATAAAAATGAAATTCTATTGGTCTGTAATATCATGCAACATTTGCATTCAATATCCGAACTGACATCGGTTTCTTGGTCGGACTAGAATCTCTATAATGAAACTAAGTATAAAGCAAAATAATCACACAAAAAATCATAATATTTATAATACATATGACTAGGTGTCAACCCGCGCGATGCGCGGGTGAGAATAATTAAAAATAATGTGGATTTTATATAATAAACACACCTAATTTAGTATGCAAACTGCTAGTAGTTAGTAAAAGATCATATTGTGTAAGGTGCAAGTTAAAGCATCTTTAACTATAATAAACCTACCAAATTGATTGGATAAAACAGAAAGGAAAAATTAATGAATCCAAATAGCTATATATATTCCTGTCATAGTTGTCAAAATCGTCCGATTCGCGATTCGAATCGGACGATTCGATTCGATTCACTGCCAAAATGATTCGAATCTACCTTAGAATCGCAAATGTCTAAAGAATCGGATTGAATCGGCGATTCACGATTCGAATCTTCCGATTCGGTCCGATTCACCCTTTTTTTTTACATTAAATTAATATATAGGCTTTTTATGATATATTTTTGTTTTATGTAGGGTGTTTTAAATTAATATGTAGTCTGTTTTATGATATATTTTTGTTTTTTACATTTTTAAGCTTAAAATGAATGAGAACATGTGCTACGGTTAATTTTGTGATATATTTTGGTATATTATCATTTGCTACGATTAGTTTTTTATCATATTACGCTTAATTACCAATTCTATAGTGTTAAATTCCATTTACGTATGTTTTCCAACATTTTTATCGTTTGGTTCCGATTCGACCGATACGATTCACGATTCGATTCACGATTCGCGATTCGGGGGGTAAATGATTCACGATACGATTCGCGATTTGACAACTATGATTCCTGTACAGAGTAGTACATCTCCAAATTGAGAAAAAAAAACATCAACAAAAGAATAGACCTACAGACCTTGAAAAAGGCAATGTGCCCTGCGCATTAGTCAATTAAAAACTACCCATAGATATGTAACTCATTAACAATATTTACCTTACAAAATGAATGTAGCTAAAGTAACATGTGATCATCAACAACCCATAAAGATTCATCCATCTATAAAGAAACAAATTTGAAATTCTCCTCTGTTTTGCATTGCCTTTTACTGTTAATGTCACCTCTCTCTCCCACTCTCTCTCACTATATGTATCCTTTTTCCCGCTTTCTCTCCTACCTTCATATCAACGTTGATCACCATCTGCAAGAAACCATAACTGAAAAGAATCATTTGCACCCACATAAATAGATTACATCCATTAGAAAGAAACAAAAAAAATAGATTACAGGAGTATTAAGTTTGAAAGTGCACAACAGAAAGCCTAGCATGTCCATGGAGAGGGTGGAGAGAATTACAAAGTTTAATGAGTGGCAATGAGAATATTAGAGAGACAGAGAGAGCGAGAGAGAGATGAAGATGGATTATGAGATATCCGTTGAAGGACAATTGGATTACCGAGGCATGTTTAAATTAAAGTAAGAGGGAGTTAATGACCTTATGAATTAAACAGTTGAAATTTATACTCGTGTACTAAATGACCCGATAACTTCATCCAACGGTATTGAATGCGCAAAACCACAATTGTCATCTGCAAAGCCACAAAAAAAATATTTAAAAAAAAGTTAGAACTCCAAAAAAAGTAATATAAAGCAGTTACATAAACAAACACTGAGCAAGACTTATATAAACAACCTTGTAAACTAAATTAAACTTTGATCAATAAATATACATTCATTTTCAATCTGATGTTATCCTAAATAAACAAACAATGAATAGAATTTTGGTCAGTGGACTGATTAAAGCTGCTGTAGTTCTGAAACGGTTTCTTCAGTGAAGGAATATATGGATGCCAATCTGGTAGTTGTACCCGTAGTCTGCTGCCTGTGTAGTAAAAGATCTGTGCAAGACGAAAAAATGCGAGTGTCATGCCTTAAGGAGCAACTGTTATTGTGCGAGCATCAATGTTCCACAGGATGAACCCTCAAGCCACTCCAGCAAAAGGAGATTATACTGCTGTCAGAGCATCCCCATTCAGCAGGGACATTCTCAACTGTCTATGCCACAAGCCTTTAAGTTGCCGAGGATTGACGTCTTTGATGGTGTGACCAAAGAAATCACAATTCTATGAAGCACGGGTGCGGCGGAGTGCGGATGAGGGTCTGATAATTCGGCAAAATAAGGCATGAGTGCGGCGATTAGTGGGGTGTGGGTGCAATGAGTCTTTTGAAGAATCGCTGCTTCATATGACAACATAGATAGAGCATAAGATGTTTTCCATCTGACTAATGCATGAGTCTAGTGCACCTCTGTCTGATACACTCTCATCTGAACACAACGAAAGTAGTGCCTTAAATAGAATGATGTCTGGAGCACTTTCATATCGATGAGAAGAACAAACAGCTTCATCTTTATTTGCTTCATCTTTATTTGGATCACCAGAGAGCCTACAAACTGTAAGAGCAAAATTATTTTTATTATTTTCACACGTTACTCAGTACGCTCTTTAGAAGATCGACCCCTTTAACCGATATGCTCCTTCTCTTATACGATTTAGGAATGTCAATTTGAGATGTTGGGTTCGATGATAAACAAACCACCACAACAGTCAGATTGTCACACGTATTTCTCTTGAGAGCCTCCCTCACAAGCTCTGTTGAGCATTATGCAGCATCAGCTCCTTCCTAACGATTGTTACAGCATACTGGCTACTCATCACATTCCATAAGCCATCGCAACCGATTATCAAGAACTTGTCTTCCTCTGTTAAAATCACCTCTTCCAGTTCAGAGCTCAAGGGCAGGAGGAACCTTTGGGATTCTCAACCTTTCGGAGGTCCAATTTGGCTTGTGGTATTTAGAGAGATCGATTGCTCTCCCTCGCTTGCCCACTATAGCTTGTCAGTCTCCGGCATTTGATATTGGCATGATCCGTCCCAAAATAAAGGCAGTCAGAGAAGTGGTGCTAGAGGAACTATCTAATGATTTAGTATCTGATAACGGCATCGGCTTTTATAAAAGCATTCCTCATAGCTCATTTCACCCCCACAAAATTACCTACCAATATTTACTTCACATGACACATACAAGGAAAAAAAAGATAAAAATATCAATCAGAATTTATGAACTTGCATCTATATCAAATTAAGAATGAGTTATGCCTTCCAGCCGTTTCTGTGCATTTCCATCTGTTATACCAAAGGCTGCCCCAATTCTAACCTATTGAAACCATACTATGGCCCATGGATTGAAAAATGAAATCAAAGTAGAAGTTGGAAAATTAGAAAAGGGGTGTACAAACAAACAAAAGGGTTTTCATCCCATAATTAGAATTTCGACTCCAGATAAAGAAAATTTAATTTCGGATAAAGTATTTCAGCCTGTAAATAAAAAAATAACTAAAAGTTAGGATTTGGAGATTAAATGTACCTGTAATTGATAAGTGAGATTAGGGTTTAAGATTGATGATTGTGAGATTGTGATATTACAAGCTGATCGTTCTCTCCCTCACGCTTTGTAAGAATCTGCTGCTGCGGTCTTATTAAGTATTCTGCAATTTAGTTTCGACTTCTATTTGGAAGTATCCGTGGTGGTTTTGGTAAAGTTGCTTCGCTCAGGCTCAAAAGGCACGGTAGTTGGTGCATTAAACGCTCATATGTCATCACTGTGAAGAAACATCCGCAAGTGCTGTAGTGATGGTTGAAAGTGGCGCCACCATTGAGGCACTTTTGGAACTTCTCATATGTCATAACTGTGAAGAAACATCCGCAAGACTGCTTGAGGTATTGCTAAACAATGTGAAAGATCAGAGAGGCTTGACAGGGGACCGGGTTGGGGGCTGCTGTAGCTTCTCATATGCCTTGCATTTCTACTGTGTGCCAATAAAGGCTACGCTCCAATGAAGTTTTCACTGCAATAAAAATATTAATTATTGCTAGACATATTATATAATGTCCAGTTGGTTTTGTTGGCAAATAAGCGTTGCCAATCAGACCAATGAATGAAAAGAGAAAATAATGAAAAAAATTACGTACCCAAGGAGATAGTTCGTGATCGTTCCTATCCATTTTGAGGTTCAAAAACAAAGGTTTTAAAAGGCGCGAGGCGTGGTCGAGGCGTAGAGGTCAAGCCTCAAGCCTTAGGAGCCTAGGCGTAAAAAGGCGTTTTTCCTTTTTTTATTATTTTAATTATTCCAAGGCTAGTAATATAATAAAATAGTACATAGCTTGAATTTTGAAAATATATTCGTATGCTTGGTAGCCATCTTTCTCATATTCATGCTCCATAACCATTATTTGTCAACTAATCCTTTGTTTTTTTAAAAAACAGTGTGCCTTAAGCCTTTTACCAAGAACAAGGCGTAATAAGGCGTAGGCGATGCGTTTCTCTCAACAGAGTCAAAAACTGTGTATCGACACATGAGGATATTGTATATCAGATGTCATGCCTACACCGAGGCAGTAATCCATTTTCACTGTATGCTTTCACTGTATCGGAATTTGGACCATGACATGTCAGTGCTGCCGAAAAGCACAGTCAAGGGCAAAATTTTGGTTCCACCTCAAACACCCCACTTGTTGAGTACTCATGGCCCCCAAATCGATACTCCAAACTATGCGCCTATTATATTTGAAGATTGAAGACATAAAAGAGCAACCAAAATAACAATATAGATACACTCAAATTGTTTACAGGTTGCATCACCGTGTTGGTTGTAGCTCAGTAGCTTCCTCCACTCAAATCTCCAATAACATCGCCAACCTGCAAAATCATCCATAAGCAACCTACCTGCTCAAATGTATCGAATGTATAAGCAACCTACATATAATAACATTGTTTAATACACTATAGAGATAATTAGGACTGTAATTCTCCCAACTGAGTGAGAATATTCATTTTCTAATGTGTCCTTCCAATTTACATAACTGTAATTCTCCCAATTAGGACTGTAATTCTCCCATGGCATGTCAATTAGTACTCACATAACCCAGAATTTGAGACTTTATTTTTGAATTTGTACCCAGAGGGATATCCATGAAGTTTGTAACATTTGTCTACTGCATGGTCAGTTAGATAAAAATGTACAAAAATGTGTACATATCTCCATAAATATTGACAGGTGTCCCATATCGTAAGTTAGGGCTAACATAAAATATAATCAAAGCTTATTTTCATGTAAATAACATGTTATTAATGAAAACAAAAGATAAAAGTACCACAACTTCATCTACTTTACCAAAAATATATGTATCTATTCACAAATGAGGGGCAAAAAGTCTTGATTAGGGGTCTCAACTTTAGATCTTAAGAAACCCATAAATCACTATCTGGTTATGAATTGTTATGATTGTCAGTATAAGAGTGTTTCTTAAGTTGTAAGCAGTAACAAAATGCTTTCCTAAGTAACTAAAAAAACCAGTTTTCTTGCTATCGAGTCAGTGTTTGCACCTTCAATCAGATTCACACCATTTACAGCTTTTCATTCCTTTTCATATGCAATCTTTTTAACTCAAGACAAATATGAACTATATCAAGTTTCCCCTCATATCAAACATGAACTTCTCCCTTTTTCCTCAATCATTCAATCTCTATTCTTGTACTTATTTAAAAGAAGTCCTGTCCACATAACACAAATAATACTAAAGAATACATCCTTCATAACCATTTGAATGATTATTTGGGTCTAGGCGAGACCATTGTTCACTGCCTAAGGCCAAGGCAAGGCGGTGGAGCATGGCCTAATGCCTAGGCTAGGATTTTTAGAACATTGTTTACGTGCTAGGAAAGCGACTAAAATATAGGAAATTTGTTTGGGCCTATTATATAGGCAAAATGTTAGGCTGATTAGGAATTAATATAATAGAGTTCTAAAGCTGAGAGAGAGTTTTTCAAGGACTGTGAACAGTAAATCGAGAACAGTGATCCCCTCCCCTCCCCGGGCACATAACTTAAGCTTTTTCACTCTGTCCCAAAATTACATGTTCTTTCTACGATTAAATTAAACTATTACATAGTCAGAAATTTTATATGGATTATGATAGCATGTACCCTCAAGTACATGTTAAGAACCCAATAATAGAAGGGACAACAGTCATCATGAGTTGGAACTTGACCCTTCTATTATTAGGTTCTTAGGACACACATTATCAAGACCCGCTAATTCTATTCTGAAGAACATTAGGACAGCAAAACATATGCAAAATGCACAAAGAAGAAAATTTGCAAAATTGAAATTGTGCATAAATTTTCTTAAACAGCGAGTCTTGCACAATTTTATTCAAATAACTTGCATTCTCAAGTGGGGCAGTGATTATTTTAGATGATGTACACACTATATGTATTAGAAAATGAAAAGGGAATCTCTTTTATGTTATTCTATCTCAACGATGAATTGGGTAATGTGTCTCTTATCTATAGCCACTGCCTTCATTTTCTTTCCTTTCATTTTCATCCTTCTTTATATTTGTTTTCATTTTCATCCTTCTTTATATTTGTTTTCCCTGAATAATGGATAGCAGTAGCCAAGGCAAAGTGCATTTCATGCAGTCTTTCATTGTAGATTTCAAATGTGGTTTGTTTTATTACTGAAAGAGATACGAAGTAGTTTTCTGGCCTTATACAACTAAAACACAAATAATACTAAAGAATACATCCTTCATAACCATTTGAATGATTATTCATAACCATTTGTGTCTGCATAATCTTCTCTCTTTCTCTCTCCTTGTTCCGCTTACTTCATGACAATGATTTATTCAATTGAATAATTACTTGAATGTTGTTTCCTTAAATGAAGAAACACATATAGCTATAGACTGCGTTACAAATTGGGGCAGGTGAGTTGTGTACCTTATTAACAGTGGGATTGTCAATAATTTCATTAGTGATCCAAATTTTCTCTTCGGGGAACTGTTTTCTAGCTTCATAAGCAATCTGGACCATCCCCTCAACACCCCAACAAAAACCATACGATTCGGCAAACTTTATGTAACGCATGCCACCCAACCTGAAATGCATTAAAAATTAAAACCCAAATCTGAATTGAAATATTAACTTTATAGGTAATGATAAACAACCAGATAAACATATAAATATACAAAAGATGTTAGCTCAACATATGAAAACGTTGCGTGGTTGCACAGTTTTTCGCCGCCTATATATTTATGTTAAGAGCATCACATGATTAGTCACAAAGTGCTCTTAACTCCAATAAAATAGTGAGATTGTAGCTCGATGATATAGGAATAGAGCAGAGAGACTTCACATAAAATTTACATATAATTACTCAACTTTGAATGTGAACTTGTACATGAAGTATGACCAAAGAATATATAAGTATGCCCAGAAAAAACCCAACATGCCATTACTACATACACACCAAACAAATTGATAATGAATATATCACATGCAATTATGACATGTATAACAATATTATACAATAATGAGATAGGAAGCATGGATAATTCTAAAGAGGCGATAAGTTTGTGTTTGACACAAACATTTTCCCGACATTTTCGGACACATGTCTGACACTTCTTTCCACATGTCGATAATGTAAATATAAGAAGGCGTTGATACCGATTTTAGAGAAAAGTAATGAGTACTATTTCTATTTTGCCCATATCATTATAGATCTCTGATTGCTTACTACTCAAATATAAATAATGAGAGATTTAATATAAAGCAGTAGAGTGGAACATTTACTCTAAATGGTAAAGAGAGAAAACTTAATGTTAGTAATTTACTCCCAAGGCAACATTTGCATAAGAACCCTCTAAAGAATAAGCTTCATTTACTCTATAATCACTTAGTAAAGTTAATAAATGAAACAACAAAATGAAATTGAACTTTGATGTTGAAAGCTCAAAAGTGTTGTAAATCTAAACAAAACCATATACATTGGAAAAAAGAGACCAACATACAAAGTTAACTGTATAGTGTAGTGAAATAATCAGGAATTATCGTCGACCCCGCATAAAGAGGGGCTAATAAAGCACTGAAAATCCCATGAACATGTATGAGGGAAGTTAAGGATCAATGCAATAGAGACGTACTCCGTAAACGTAATTACTGGATCTGATATAATGGTAGATAATGTAGAAAGTTATCTCTGGATGTATACTCAGGCATTTTCTAAGGTTTGGACCTGAAATTGAGACAGAAATATAGCAATTGTTAAGACCAACAGGTTGATGATATAAAAAGAAATAAATGCTAACACGATTCATTAGGGAACAGATTCAAGTTGTAACATTATTTCCCCATACTTATATAAAGAGTTGACAACGTGCAATATAATATATTAACATTGGCATAAGATGTGGAAAAGATCATTTTTAATCCCCGAATCCATATAAAAACAGTGGCATATGATATTACTAACATCAAGTGCCAAAAATCAAATATTCCAAGAAATTAGATACGTTTTTACAAATTACCACGTGGAAAAAGATAGTCACTGCAAAATAATTACACAATTACAAATTCACAGGTCTTCTAGACAAATAAAATATGTAGAAAAATGGCTTAAGCACCATCGCACACAAATATAGGGAACAAAAAGACTAACAAATTATTCACAGTTAAAGAAAATATGAAAATCTGAAATTCATTCCCAATTTATCAATACAATAAAAAAATCATAAAATTGTACCCATAAAGATAAATCACCAGAAAAACAAAATACCTTGTGAGGTCATTGGGCTCATAACGCCAGTAAATTAATTAACTTGTACAGTATGGCAGCAAGGTAAAACAAAAGAAACCATGTTTTAAGAGACTCAAACCCTCTCCTCCAGATTTCGTCTGCCGAGAGAACGGTTCCTGCATGTAAGCAACATCAATCGATCAATAAATCAACATATGAAAATTATATGCGTGTAAATTAGAGAAAAAAACATAAAGAACCTCTGATTAGGAGGAGCATCGCCCTTAGTGGAGGAAAGATTGGGGGTTGAGGAAGAATCGGTAGGGTTTTCCGGCATTTTTTGTTTATTATGTCTAACACCAACACGGCAAACCATTGTATGCAACATATGTATATACAGATTGCTGTGTGTATGTGTAGGTTTATTAGGTCGGAAAATTGGGACTCGTGAATGAACAGATGTTGAGGAGATGTTGAGGAGTCTCTGAGGATTGTTTTTTATGTGGTTTTGAAGGAGAAACGGATTTGGGTTTGTGGAGAGAGAGAGTAGAGGGTATTGATTTGGGCCCTTGGTTTTGTAAGGTCCATTGGTGGAAAGGAACCTAACCGTATGAATATCACATAGGAGAGAGAAAAGATGAGAATGGACGGTTGAAGATGAAGAGTCCCTTTTTTATGTGATGTTAATAGTCTTTCGCTCTTGTTGAGCGTATTATAGAGATTGCCTACGTGGATAGCTCCGTTGATAGGGAACTATAAATGCTTGTAAAGAATCATAAATGCCTTGTTTTGCATTTTATAGTAGTAAGAGATTAAGTATTTAATTGGATTTCTGACTTTATATAATTCTGTTGTGTTGTTTGCAGGACAAGATTTCTAAGCTTAATGCGAGATTACAAATTTGCGATGTGTTGGATTCTGTGGAGCTTTTTGGTTCAATACAAAATGAGAGTGATAATCTTCCTAGCAAAAGCTTGAAAAATTCTGCTTTAGTTGTCTCACTCACGCTTCTATCAATCCCTTTTATATTTGTCAAGTATGTTGACTATGTCTCAAAATCAAGAAGATCGTCAGATAGTATGAAAGAAGAAGTATCTTTAAACAAGCAACTAGCATACCGGGTGGACGTGTTTTTGTCGGTTAACCCATATGCTAAGCCACTGGCATTGTTAATTGCAACTCTACTATTAATCATTCTTGGCGGGTTAGCACTCTTTGGAGTGACGGATGATAGCTTAGCAGATTGTCTTTGGTTATCTTGGACATATGTTGCCGACTCAGGCAACCATGCTAATTCCGAGGGAATCGGTCCGAGGTTAGTTTCAGTTGCGATTAGTTTTGGTGGGATGCTTATATTTGCAATGATGCTTGGACTTGTATCTGATGCGATTTCCGAGAAGTTCGACTCTCTGAGGAAAGGAAGAAGTGAGGTGGTCAAGCAAAATCATACTCTAATTCTTGGGTGGAGTGATAAATTGGTAAGTTCTATTCACAACGAACTTTCTCCATAGTGTTGTGTTGCTTCCCTTGAAGTTGAGAGAAATGCATGTCTAGTATCTCATTTTTATTCTTATTAAGGCATGAAATTGTAGGAATCTTCCTCTCTTGTTGTGTCGAGTTGGAAGAGTGTCATTAGATGACTAGATCTGTTGCTTTAAAGGGATAATGACAGGGGCAGATAGGTTGTGGTTGTGGTTGTGGTTGCAGTTTCCATCCAAAGGTGCTGGTTAGGTCTAATGGAAGGTGGAACGGCATATCAGATATTGATGTTTAATTTGGGTTTTGAGTTGGGACAACGGAATTTATGTATTTCCTTTTTATGTTGTAGTAGTAGAAGACGCCTTGTTCTCCTTGTATATTGATATTTTAATGAGGATAATTTTATTTCAACCTATCTAGACATTCCAGCTAAAAAGAACTTTTAATAACGGATCAAATATCAAAAAGTCCCTCAAACATTTTTTAATACACATTTAGTCCGAGCCTTTATTTTGTACCCAAAAGTCCCTTACTCTCTTATCTTTAAAGGTCCGCGCCAGCGGCATGGTAAAGCCTTTTTGGCATGGTGAAGGATTTTTTGGTGCAAAATAAAAACGCTGGGACTAAACATATATTAAAAAAAGTTCGAGAGACTATTTGGTATATGCCCCTTTAATAAACCCACATTGGTGGGCTGATAGACTTTGAATACACTCGGTCAATGGGGTGTATATAAATTTTTTTACTAACTTAAAATAAATTGCTTTACTTCTAAACCATTAAAAAGAAGATCACAAGATCTTCATCTGTTACAGTTGCTCTTCTGCATTCCACCCTTACCGTAAATCACTTCCTCTTAAGGATTATAACTCCTTCGCTCTTCTTTCTTTTGCATCCCAGTCCTCCTCATCAAGAGGGAAATATATAAGCAATTGGAATTTTTGGGGATCTTGAACTTAAGAAATGATTGAATAGCAATAATTTGTTTTAAAATACACGTTCTGTTGTTTATTTATTTATTCGCATGGGGAATTATTGGAATAAAATTATATGAGAAAACTTATTTGTGGTTTGCCGATAGAGAAACCTTGGTTGATTGAAAAAAAATATCGACCATAAAGGTTATTAAAGTTCTAATAGATAAGAGTAAACCAAATTCATTGAGAAGCATGAAGGAGTTGAGTTTTAAAGATATTAATATGATTAAATGGTTTACAAAAATAATTGAATACTAGGATTTGAATTCAAATTATTGAATTGAATTATATATCTTAATTTAAAATATTAAAATATTAGATGGGTCCAAAAATACCCTTTAATAAAATATTCAAATAAAAAATAGCTGAAAAAATAATAGTTTATCCTTATTGATTGTATACTATCATATGGACATGTAACAAGTTACTGAAAATGTTGATCGCTTGGTGCGTGATTTTGATATTAATATTGGTACTCGGATGTATTGTGCGTGGTACGTGAGTCTTATAAGGCATTTTTTCTGTTCACAGTTCTTTTGGAACTTATATTTGGATCATTTGGGTACCGTAAATAGAGAATATAACTATATATAGTACACTCAAGCACACACTTATTTATTTATTTAAATTAGGTTTTTATAGTAGGCACTTACCCAGAGTATGTAGGGTTTTTGCAGGTTTGTATGGGAGGGAACAAATTGAGAGAGCTTTACAACATATATGTTTCCTTTCTCTTTTTTCTTTGTTACTCTTCTTTTCTTCAAAACTAAAAGCGGGACGCAACATTTGGAGACATAGGATGCTAAAGTATCCTAAAAGGGCATGCTTCTTGGGAAATTTCCTTTGTTGCTGTATAGATGTACTCAGGGGTAGGCCCAGGGCATCTGAGGTTTACTGAGTTCACCCAATGCCCACTTGGCTCATCATGAAAAAAAAAATAGACTTGTATTCTCTTCAGTATTAATTTCTTCCTTTCTATTTCTAAGCCACTTGATTTGTAATGATTATTAAGTTACATGGGGAGTCGGGGTGAGAACTATGTAACGGAACTTTGAATGCAAATATTTAGCATCATTTGATGGACAAAATGAACAATGATAGGAGTTATATATGAGGGAATAATAACTAGCTTATGTCAATTTGTAACCCTTTGTTGAGTTGAGTTCAGTATGGGGGAAATAACTAGCTTCTGTCAATTCGTAGTGCTTTGCCATAAACTGGATTATGCATATTCATCTGGAAGCTGATTTTTCCTGTGGAAATGTGAGAGTTTGAGCAGAATTGTTGTTATTTTGCACACTTGTGAATCGCAACACAGGCTTTTTGGAAAAATAATACCCCCATCCACTGAAAATACTATTGTGTACTCAGGGATCGCTATTAAATCAACTTGCTATAGCTAATGAGAGTTTGGGCGGAGGCATTGTTGTAGTGATGGCTGAGCGAGACAAAGAAGAGATGGAACTTGACATTGGTAAGATGGAGTTTGATTTTAAAGGAACCTCGGTTATTTGCAGAAGCGGAAGCCCTCTGATTTTAGCTGATTTGAAAAAGGTACGGATAGTTGTTCTTTTTTATCCAACTCTTTAGCATTCATCTTCAAGTATGGTTGATATATATATATCAGGGTGCATTTGATTACGAAGTTGCAAAAAGATTTGAGGGTCTGTTTGGGAACCCCAATTCCATGCCACGGAATTGGAAAATTTCCAGTTCAAATTTCAAAAATTTTGAACAGTATAATTTCTAATTCCAATTCAAAACCAAGGAATTGGGGTTCCCAAACACACCCTGAATATAATTCAATTTATGATAAGTTGGAAAAAGAGTGAGAAAATAGACGAGTGACTTGGTGATATCTTCTATAAGTTTTCGAATTTTCCATGGGACCCCCTTCTCTCGGGTTTGGTAAATTTTTTTTTCCATAGAACATGAGGAAAAGATGTCCCACCGCATATATATAGAATCAAGCACCACAAAAGTAAAAAATGAGCAAAAAGTACTTGGAAAAAATGTAATGACATCAGACACACCCTTAAGAGTATGATTAGATGGATTAATTTCTTCTTAAAAGTACAATGGGGCTGTCCCCCAAACCATATGTGTTGTCTAACATCCACTTCACGAAAAATGTATCATTGATTGAAATTTGTTTGTCTTAGGTAAATTTGATGAAATTCAACCCTCCACCCCCAACCAAAAAGATAAATAATTATGAAAACACAAGAATTTTCAGTTTTGTTGTTGAAACTTGAATATTTTTCGCCTGGTCAAAATGGAATGAGAATAGAAGATTCCTTTTGTTCCTGTAGTGTGACTGTAACAAAAATTCTCTTCCCATTGAGAATTTTGATTTTTTTAAATTATGATCAATGGTATTGCTGACCGGATGGAATTTCTTAGGTATCTGTCTCCAAAGCTCGTGCCATAATCGTCCTTGCGGAAGATGGGAATGCTGACCAGGTTACCGTAATAAGAAATTGCTGCGTCTTATGTTTGGTATTTAATAATTGTTTGCAATTCTCAGATCATTTGACATGATGCAGAGTGATGCCCGTGCACTAAGGACAGTTTTAAGCCTTACGGGAGTGAAAGAAGGATTACGGGGACACATAGTTGTTGAACTGAGTGATCTTGATAATGAGGTCCTTGTTAAACTTGTTGGCGGAGATCTTGTTGAAACTGTTGTAGCTCATGATGTAATTGGTCGTCTCATGATTCAGTGTGCTCGCCAGCCCGGCCTTGCACAGGTCAACTTTTAGTTACTGGACATTTTTTAATTTTTTAAGGCTCCATTTGGTTTGGGGTGAGATACTTTTCACCTAGGTGATCAGAGTTAAATTATTTTCACCATGTTGTCGAGACTCCCATAGTTATAGCGTGTACATTTATCTGCAATTTTATATGAACATTTTAATTATAATTTTCTGTGGACTGGCCAATGGCAGATATGGGAAGATATCCTAGGGTTTGAGAACTGTGAGTTCTACATAAAAAGATGGGCACAGTTGGATGGCATGCAATTTGATGATGTATTGATCAGCTTCCCGGATGCTATTCCTTGTGGCGTCAAGGCTGCATCCTGCGGCGGAAAAATTATTCTGAATCCTGATGAGTCCTATGTTCTACAAGAAGGAGATGAAGTTCTTGTTATTGCGGAAGATGACGATACCTATTCTCCAACAACACTACCTATGGTGCTTTCCTTATCCTTAAAACATACTAGTTTTACATGGATCACTTTTTTTTTCTCCTCTCTCGCTTTACATCTACATTCTTTCCGTTAATTCTATGCAATTTCTTCTATACTCATCAATTGAAATAATAAATGGTGATTTTGATTTGGGTACATCGTTAATTGGTATATTCCGACCAAGGTAGCTCTTTTATTTTTTATTAGACTTAGCAGACTTTCTGTCATAGATCTGTTAACTTTGAAGGTGACAAAGGTTTAGTGGCAGTAATTTTTTGTGTCATTGAATGTTCTCTTTAGTATGAAGATTTGTTTTCTTGCTGAATATAACCTTCAGTGCTGAATGTCACCATTAACTTTGATGGTCGTCGGGTGGAAAATGGGTCAAGTCGAATGTGACATAAAAAAGGTACCTTAATTTAAATACACCGATTCCTCTATAATAAATCAATGAGTGATAGGGTGGATATCTTGACTTGATATGGTCTTCTGCATTAGATAGATATCGTTTGCATCTGCTTCATTTGAAGCATTAGCTTATGCATTTAGCCTTTGGTTAAGCATGTTGATATGCTTTCATTATTGACTTGCCAATGTCAATCTTAAATTTAGACTGCTCTCTGCTTGCATTAGTGTCCAAACAAGAAATGATTATTTTAATGAAATTAATAGTTAGTACAAATATGTGACTAAGAAAATTACAATAGTATCGCAATTATTTTTACAAATTCCTATCTATATAAGGTGATTGCCTGTTATTCAGCATCAATTCAATGGGACACCCCTCATCCCAGGACACAATGTTTTGAAAGTCTTTGATAAAATAAAATAAAAAGCCACTCTTGGAAGAAATTCTCTTTTGCTTTATGCACATTGGGATGTTCCTACCATGGAATAAAAACAAGTGGGGGCATACCATAATAAAACTTACAGAAATATAATCAATTTGGTCATTCAGGTCAAAGAAGCACCACTCATACACATAGCCCGACCAGCAAGAAAGCCACAGAAGATTCTACTTTGTGGATGGAGGCGGGACATTGATGATATGATTGTGGTAAGTTGTATCAATCAAAGCCCCTAATTCCCTCTTTTCTTCACCTGAATGCTGCAGGTTTGGAGTGGAAATCTGCCCAAGGACTTCATTGTTCCAAAGTCTACAGAAAGGATACTGTTTTGTGGTTGGCGTAGAGATATGGAAGATATGGTTATGGTAATGTTACAAGGAATCTACTGTATGCTTCCAGTAATTATGCTCAGGTTGTTCAGAATATTCACACTATGGTGCTGAGACCTGTCAGAAACAATTGCTCGGTTCCCTTAACGCGGTTCAAACTTATGCTGAAAACGATCTGATACGGCGGGTTTATTTTGTTTCGTTACCCATTGATATGAAACTGTTACCCATACAAAATTAATGATATATTAGCGAAATCAACTTGACTAAGCGGAGTTTGATACTCAAACGTTTTAAATGTCGCTGATTCGATTTGTCGAGTAATTATTTTTTAAAAAAAAATAATTTTTTGGGTTATTTGGCATTTTAATCCCATTTATTTTGTCAAATTTAGTTTGGCCCACATAATTTTCACTTCTTGGACTTTGGTACCCAAAGGCGTCACAAAAGATTATCACAAAGCATCATAAGAAGTATATTTATGATGTCTTTGGGTGCTAAAGTCCAATAAGTGGAAATTATGGTGGCTAAACTGAATGTAGAAAATTAATAGGGCCCAAACTCCAAATAATCAAAATTATTTTCATCCTCCAAATAGTGTTGCTACTGTTTAGTCTGAACTGAAACGGTGTCTTTGAACCATGTCTTAATAGTATCATTACTCAGCTTGCAGTCTTGCTCTCAAGTTTTTTTAACCCTCAACTTGCATCTATCTTGCGGCTGCAAATGTACATGAAATATTTTGTCCAACTTCAGTATGAATATCTAATCTGTTATGTTTTTTAGGTATTGGATGCGTTTTTAGCACCAGGTTCAGAGTTGTGGATGTTCAATGAAGTTCCTGAAAAGGAGAGGGAAAAGAAGCTTATTGACGGTGGCCTTGACATCAACCGGTTGGTGAATATATCACTGGTTAATCGTGAAGGAAATGCTGTTATACGTCGTCACCTGGAGAGCCTTCCCTTGGAATCTTTTGATTCAGTAAGTAGTTTCATATATATATATATATATATATATATATATAGTGTGATGACTGCATAAAATTTACATAATATTGTAGCTTTGCTTCAGAATATATTTGACTCGTAAGCACATTAACAGTTAGAGATTGTTCAAAATATTAAGCCAATTGCATTTTGGTTTGCCTGTCAAAAACATCATCAACCGTACTCTTTTTCCCTATTCATCCATCTATCATCCATCCACCCTCCCACCCTCCCACCCACCCAATCCATCTCTATCTACCCACCTACTGTAATAAATAGTGACCATCACTAGATTGTTTTGATGGTTTATTATTTTTTTGGTTATTTGTCCTTTAGCCCTATTCATTTGTTTGGTTTACACTTCAGTACCCACTCTTTTTCATCATTTAGGGTTGACCCCCATCTTAGATGGAAACCGTCCTGTTTGACTTTTGACCGTTACATGTTTGGTAAAATGTCCATTTTATCTCTAATTTTAGGGGTAAAATTGTGAAAACAGAAGTATAAGGATTTTGGAAGACAACTATCTAATTGATATATGACAACACTTATCTTCTCTGTGTCCATGATGAGACCTATTACCAGCATTGTACTAACCAAGTAACCAGAACCACAAAAGAATTATTACCTCAAGAAGAAAACATGTACCAAAGCAGAGCAAGTGATTTTCCATGAGTTGATCATATCCATGAATTGATCATATCCATGAATTGATCATATTTATATAGTATGAATACCTCAATTATCTTGAATGCGTGCATGTTTAACCTTTATTATAGCATCCATATAATATGTGAGGGTTTTGTTTGAATCCTTGAGAAATCTTAGCACAAAACGGTTTTGATGTCTATAAAAAATAAATCAAGGGCTTAGATGAAGCACCTGAAACAAACAATTCCGCCGAAAAATTTGTGGTATGCAAACTGAAAAGGTATAAAAGTTACTCAATAAAATTATAGAAAAAATCATTTTTGGTCTTCAATTTTTTTTTTTGCCTTTTGCCAGACACTAAAATAAGGCAAAACCCAAAAAACTCTTCTAATCTAAATCTGAAAATAATAACAAAATACAGAAAATATAAAAATAATGAAAACTTGTTGGAGGATGAAACAAATTCATAAAGTAATGGATTATTAGGTTTTGTTAAATAGAGGGGTGGCTTGGGGTTTAACAGAATAAATAAATAAAGTTAATGGACCAGATGGTTTCCATTTAAAATGGGGCCAACCTCATATAGTGAAAAAGAGTGGGTACCAAAGTTTAAACCAGATAAATCAGTGAGGGAAAAAGGCCACATGACTTTTTTAAAAACAATTTCATATGAGAGATATATTACCTGCTAACTGTTGGGCTGTCAAGGTTGTTGATCTTCCTTCCTTAACCTGGTCTATATTGATGTGAGTTGTGGTTTGTACAGATCTTAATTTTAGCTGATGAATCAGTAGAAGATTCAGCCATTCAGGCCGATTCCAGATCTCTTGCCACGTTGCTATTGATTCGTGACATTCAGGTATCTCCCGTGAAGTGTAATCTTCAATCTAGCCTTTATAAAACTTGTTACATCCGGGGGTTCCGGGGGCTGGCACTCCCAAGGCGAGATTTTGGGGTTATTTTTTACTTTTCAGTTTTCACACACTTTTTCAACATAAACTCAAATACTTGATCGATATTCAGTTATATATAAACACAATTATTTAATGAATGCAATCGCAATATCTCAAATATCCAGGCCAAATATTCAATCAATTATTCAATCAATAGTTAACCCAAATACTTAATCAAGAAACAATGACTAAAATACCCCATTGATATCCAATCAATGATTAAATATTCATATACTCAAATTTTTAACAAATAATTAATTATATACTCAATCCATATACAATCAAATAATTATTCAAATATTCAACAATCAAATATTCAAGAGTCCCATTCAATAAAAACTCAATCAAATACTAAAACCCATTTTTAAAAACTAAAACCACTATATGTATAAAAAATGAAAATCTAATGTGGGAGGCTGCCATTCTATTCCCGATCTGGGAACGCCCATGCTTTTGGCTGTCTGTTACTATTGGAACAATGAAAATTGGATCCGACAATCAGATGACCATTACAATGTAATTTATTTACAATTTGAATATTGACATAAGTAACTGGCCTATAATTCTTTACAAGGTTCTTATTTGAAGTCTCCACAATTTTTTGTATGCATCTGTTGCATTCCATGCTTATTTCCGTCAATATTGTCGTCTCTTGAGGGTGGTGGGTAGTGGGAAAAGCCTGCTGCTATAGGCACCAATTTTTTTTGTAGTTATTTTGGCTTTAGTCCCTCCTACAAAGATTTGTTAGCCTCCACTCCCATGTATTTTTAAAATTGTAAAAGGTCCCATAACTATAACCACCCAAAACCGCCTATAACTTCTATGTAACCACCCATCTTTCTTTTTAAAGAGAATGACAAATGTCCATATTTGTTATGATAGGACCAACAACTAAAAAAATAAAAATATGGAAGTGATTGCAAATAAATTTTTACAAATGGGACTAAATTCTTAAGATCACTTTTTTTGTGTATATTAAACATAATGTACAAACGTTTTAATCACCGTAATACCGTATGGTGTTGGCGACGAAAAAAAATTAATGTCTAAAACAACACCCGTGGGAAAAATGTCCAAAAATATTAGCCTTTTAAGGAGTTTGGAAGGAAATACAAAGCCAATGGAATTTAACCTTTTTTCCTCAGTTTTATGGAATATGATGTATGTACACATCTCTAAAACCATCGTCTATCGGGCATCTTTTTGCAATATTCCCGAAAAAATTCTTGCATTGAAAATTTTCTTAAATGGCTGTATTAAAGAGGAATAAGTCTAAATATTTATTTTGGTTGTATGATATATGGATTAAATGAATATGTTTCTCATGGTTTGACTAATGGTTTAATGTTTATTGTTCATTTACTTATGATTGCATGTAAGAGAACACATCGTTTGGTTTTGGGGTGAAAAGTAAAAAGGTGAAAATACTTTTAGCTATATAATGTTAAATCATTTGTATTGTATAGAATTATAAATAAGGGTACACCTTATAATTATGTGATTTAGATAAAAATAGTGAACAAAACATAACTCCAAGTAGGTAAAATACTTTTGACCATTATAATTTTTCTTGGGGTGAAAAATATTTTACTCCGAACCAAAGGGAACTGAAGTAGATTTTCTTTTTGAAATTCTATTAACAATTGAAGATATAAGGAATATAGTGACTTGTTTCTTATTTCAAACATATAATTTTTTCTTCTCATTTTTAGAAGGAATTCAGTGACCCTAATTCTTTCGTTCTAAACATCGGAGTCAAAAATAGAAAAAATCAAAGGAAATAAAAGCCAACAAAGTAGGGAATCTATTTAAATCAATTTTCCTCTAATTCATAGTAGTGAACTAGCGGATGCCCGTGTCTACAACACGATTGTAATTTTGTGCCAGTATATTATTCATGTATGTGACATACCTATACATCATGTGGCAGACGTGCCACAAGTGATGAATGCTGGTGGTTGACTGGCATCCACCCGAGGACTATGGTGATCTTCAAATTGAAATTGTATTTTTTGATGACTTTTGAAATGACCCTTGCTTATGACACTGCCGGTACCTGTGTTTACGACATTATTTGTACTTGCTCTCTTGCCTATAGCATTACCTGTATCCGCGCCTTGGACATTTTACTCGTTCCCACACCCACCTGGGACATTACTCCTTCGCATGCCTGTGTCTGTAACATTAATTTCCCTACCCCCCATGTTTGCGAAGTTACACATACTGATGCCTATAACATCACGATTTGTGCCTGTCATCTACTCGTATGCGTACTTGATATAGGGAAAATATATACTAGTTTCCCATAACACTTACTCACTAGAATCAATATTCCCATGAACACCTACTGTTTGATTCACGAGCCAACTAAATGGAATTCAACAAATCAAAATACCAATAAATATGTTTATTCTTCTGCAAACCTTTCTTTAGCAGACAGTTAAAAAAAAACAAAAATGATATGTGTCTTGTTCCTTAAATTAAAATCATGGGAATATAATAAGGTAAAATAACAGCGCACTATAATTTATATTAAAATCATATCAGGAAATTAGTCAAAGTGCCAAATATTAAAATCGTATCAGGAAATTAGCCAAAGTGCCAAACATGTAGTAATAGTGGAAATTATTCCAAAAAAAAAGAAAGATAAAATGCAATTTGCTAAAATTCGTTACCTTGTAACCAAAAAGTAAGCAATTATCTTAAATTATATATCATAACATTTCAGTAAAGAAATCCCCAAAATTGGTCATGTACAATCCCATAATTTTTTACAACTCACTCGACATTTTAACTTGCTTAACTCTTCTGATTTAAGCCATCCATCCACACTGTATAAAGTGAAGATTGCCAAAAATTTCAGTGTCCATTAACACGAACGAGTGTGACTTTAAAACATGTATAGCTGCTTGACAACAACAATTTCCCTTTTTATGTTATTTGGGTACAGATCTACGAGACTACGACTGAAATTTCCAATGTAACACTATAAACCTTTAAGATACTGCAATGGTCTGGAGTTCCATCATCAGGCCTGAATTAAAATTGCAGTATTGGTGGTGTAACAGTGACCAAGATATAACCAATGATGACAGAATTGAAGAGTCCAGGACAACATTAAAAAGCAAGGAAATAATAGATAGATATATATACTAATGGAGATAGAGAAAGACATATCGGGTAAAAAAAATTATCACAGTTCAATGGTGGTGGTCCAATGGTTTTTTATGTTAGTATTGTTATAGTGTGGAGTCTTGTTTGGGTTTACAGGCTAAGCGTCTCCCGTACAGAGAAGCCCTGGGTTCAAAAGCTCACAGAGGTAGCGTCTCGCAAGGCTCTTGGATAGGGGAAATGCAGCAGGCTTCAGATAAATCCGTTATAATCAGTGAGATTCTGGACCCAAGGACAAAAAATCTATTGTCAATGTCAAAGATCAGTGATTATGTTCTATCAAATGAGCTTGTCAGTATGGCACTAGCTATGGTTGCCGAAGACCGCCAAATAAATGATGTACTGGAAGAGCTTTTTGCAGAAGAGGTAATATCTTCTATTGTTTCCTCTCTTCAATACAATCCAAGAATTTGCCTGTATTATTTAGGGAGCTTGACAAGTAAGTCCTATTTATATAAGACATTTCCTAATTGGTCCTATCAAAACAAAATTTTCTTTGTAGGTCCTATTTATACATGTAGTGAGTATGCACTATCTGTTTACACTTATGACCTATTGGAGCAAAAATATTTTTTCATGGAACCCGTTGGAGCAAAAAAAAGATCGTAGGACCTATAGACGGGACTATTGGGTAAAAAAACCCATATTTATTACATTCAGCGCAATCAGCCCATATGAACTGATGTATGCACACAGTGGAATATGAACAAAAGTCTAATTCCTTTCGTTAAATCTCTTTTTAACATTATTATAATAATGACCTTTACAAAAGAGTTCCCGTTAGTTATAACGGATGATTAGAAAATAGTTAGATCTACGAAACAACTAACTGATGAGGAAATAACCATAGTCAACGCAAACTTAAAAAATAAAATGAGGAAACCAATAAAAAGAAAACATGCTTCGTTATTCTCCCCATGGCCAACACCTCTTGAGGGGCCAACACACATCACTCTCCGCCACTTTGGAAAGGCTTGTACTCGAGGCGTGGGATCCGGAGGACTTTGCCGAATGACTTTGGTTATGAGCACTTCTCATGTTTTTGAAAAGTATGAGAAGGTGCCAAAATTACCCAAGTTTGATCTAAGGGCCCGTAGTAGATTTTTTAGGTTAGCATGGCATCCACTCAAACACACAAAGGGAACTAGGCTCTGATACCATTTGATGTGTACAAGCAGCGAAAAATGAGGAACTCTCAACCCTTAGGTTAAATCACTCTTCATATTTGTATTAATGATAACAATCCCCCTTTACAAGAGAGAGTTGTAATTATTCATAGCTAACAATTAGAAGAACCCTAGCTCTACAAGACAACTAATTTATGGATGGAAAAATGACCACAAATCATAACTGATCCAAAACAAAAATTAGGAAACTAGTATTAAAAAAAACGGCTTTTTTGACTTAACCCCCACTTTCTAATATGCTGTTTGACTTAACCCCCAGTTTTGCTAATCTCTTTGACGTGCCCCCCCTGCATGAGGGGGGGGGGGGGGGTTGTCTCAAAATAATGAATAAAAATAGGGGGTTAAGTCAAATAATTTATTTGACTTTGCCCCTTGTTTATAATGCAATATTAGACTTAACCACATTTGTTGGGGGCTAAGTCAAAGAGATTAGCAAACTGGGGATTAAGCCAAATAGTATATTAAAAAGTGCCGCTAAGTAAAAAAAACCCTAAAAAATGTGACACCCCGACTAGTTAAATACCGGGTAGCTACTCCTTTATTAAATCAATACAAAATGCCAAGTTGGTTCAGTTAATAGCATCACTGTCGAAAACATTTTAATAATTACTAATCCCACCTAGTATTTAAAAAGTAAGTTGCCAAATTTTAAATTAAGTCTGATTAACATGCAATACAAGAATAATGGAAGAACAACATAAACCATTCACCATAACGAAGTAATGAAATAACCAACAAATAGTAATAAGTCCGGAGGAAAAACTCCTCACAACAACCCCACGAATGAAATAATAACATAAGTCTGAATCCTGAATTAATTACATGCCCGAAGTCTGAATAACTGAAATAAATGAAATGTCTCTAAAAGAAATGGGCGACATGCCCTACAACTGATAAGTGCTGAATATAGAGTCAAGATAGATGAAGCGTCTACAAGCAAAGTCCTGTAACTTCCACAAGCAGCTACAGCTCGTCACCTGAATGAGGATCCTAAGCATGGTGTCCTTGTGGCTGGGCACCCAAAATGGTTTTTACAAAAATAGATTTGAAAGCAAATGGGTCAGAGCCCGAAAGTGGAAATCATTTTAAAAACAGCAAGTGTTTTAATAACATTAAAACATTAAATGCAAAATACATGTTAGGACGTGCACTCACATGAAATTCTCACCTCTCGACTACATGTGCACTCCTAACGTACCTTACCCATCTAAATGACATATATATCTAACCAAAACGTAATAAGTTCTAGCCCTTACTACTCGATCCCCATAATGCATTCTAGCGTTATCAATTAAATGGAGGGCTTTACTTAAACTCAGATTCTCAATTAGTAATACAATTCACTATCAATTAACCTGTTATGTTTTCTCAAAACAATACCATAATTATATTCACAATATTAACATGAAAGTTCCCATTAATTAAGTGTATATTATTCCCGTCATAAATATACAATACAAGCACCCCGAGACTAGCTGCGGTGCACACATACTCTGCTATCCATCCCGGTACATCACGTACATAAGGATCACGCATTCCGAATCTCTCAGGAATCGTTCTCAGATAACATCACAAATAATGGAGGCGAACACAGTCACATCACATGGTTCACGCACATACCTGCGCTCCCACGATCAGCAGACTTATTAACATCCCAATAAGTCCTTCTCTGACCTATGTTCATCGAGGTACTAGTCTAAATCCGGGCAACACAAGGATTAGAGGGCCCTAATCGAACGTAAACCTCCCGTGATAGCAAGTATGGTAGGTATGTCATACACATAAAATCAATACATATACTAAGTATGCACACATCTTAGTAATCACCATAATATATTGGTGGTACACTCTCATTCTCGTACCGACATATGATGCTACACAATTTATATGTTCCCGATTAATATAGTAATTTAGGCCGTCAATAGTCCTCGCATCGTAATAGACACTCACGTCCTACTTCATATTTTCCCTTACGTTCAAACTACACTTCTAGGTTTGACTCCTCATTATAACCCAAACATCCCAAATATACCAATTATCCATCAAGGAAATGTCATTTCTCCATATAAACAACGTTACGGAACACGCGAAATCAAAACAGGCTAAAAAGCCTAAACTGTCAACTCGTTCGAAGTCTCGTTCGAACGACGCTGTTCGAACGAGAGTTCGTTCGAACGAAGGGGGCTTTCTAACGAGGTCTCGTTCGAACGAAGTCATCGAACGAACTTCACCCTCGTTAGAAGTCAAAGGTCAACTCGTTAGAAGCTCGTTCGAACGACCTGGGCAGGTCTTCTAACGAGTGGCCAGTTTCGAGCCCAGATTTCTTATTTTCGTTTTTCCAACTTCTCTACCCCTCAAATCTCATCCAAACATTAATCCAATGATTGTTCAAAGCCACTAATCATCCCTAAACATATTTAGGTCATATACTAACATGATTTGTGGGGTTAATTCATTCTAACCTCATTCAATTATCAAATCTCTTCATATTTCCCCCAATTTTAAGAATATGAACCCTAGAATTTATAAATCATCCAAGAGCCTAATTAAATCCGATTTCGTTTCATCCAAATTATAATATCATCAGAATAATCATCTAAATACAAATCTACATGCGATTCCTCATCAAAAATGTAATTTTTACTTCCAATTAAAATGGGTTTTTCATTACCTCCCAAGAACAATAAGATTTTATCAATTTATACACATGGAAGAAACATTCTTTGTAAAATAACGAAATTAAACCACTTGCCTTATTTGTATCTCTGATTTTGATGTTGAATTGATGAACGATTCTCTCTCTCTCTCTGCAGAATTCCTCTCTCTCTCCCTCTACAAGCTCTTCTCTATGGTGGCAATGGAGGTTTGGGTTTTTCTTAGGAACTTTTGGAGCTAATTCTAATAACCCCCGTAGCCCTCTAATCAGTTAATGGCTGGTAATGGGTTAGTGGGTCTTTTAATTTTCCATTTAAAACTCCTAAAATTCGTTAATCAAAAATCCCAAAATTTTAAAATTACCAAACTGCCCTTTTGGGTTGCCGGTATGGCCTAAAAATACCCCGGGATCCATACTAAACCCCCGGCTAGTGTTTCCTGACTATTTCGACCCTTCCGGACGCGTTGGCGCACTCAAAATGACCATACGGTTAATAAAAATAAAATTCACTTTTTAATTAAAATAAATATACTCCGGACGCGACTGTCACACGCGTCTCAACAAAATTTTCAAATTGCCGTATTTCAATCTCACGACAAATTTCATAATTCAGTATTCATATATAATCATATATGCACATTATAATCAAATACCAACTCGCATCTCGCTAGTATTTTTAATCCGGATTAATTTCCAATTAATACGCATTTAATTCAATTAATCCCATAAATAAATATCACAAAAATATGGGGTATTACAAAAAAACATTCTTCCCTATTCTTCCTACGATTCGCATCCCTTGGTTAAATACTAAATGGGGAAGAAAACATTATAATGTGAGAAATATATGCTGCTAAAACGTTATGCAGTAAACTCTTAGTTATATCCAATACTTGTGTCAAGTAACCTTAACAAATCCTTCTCCCAACTACTTGGAGCCGGGTACGTGAATCATGTTTTGTGCTGTTTTGCCTAAGGCAGTATCTTTTTTTAAACTAAATGCCATCTACATCCACGCCAATTTAGCTCTACCTCTTCACTTAGAATCACTAGTGATCATACATTTTTCTTTACCAGTGCACGTAATGGTTTACTTTGTATTTATATTCCACGATTAAATGAATAAATTGACCAATTTTTTTTTTTAACCTAAACAACGGTTCATCACAATTGGAAAACACAGATTGAGCCATAAAGCACAAGTGAAGGAAATATGATTCTATAGTACCCAATTGAACTGTTTCAACTTCTTAGTGTTTTGACACAGTTACATAATTCTATGACAGATCCTATTTTTGCTGTTTTGAAGTTTGATTTAGTTCAGAATGTAGATGAATTCTTCAAGCCATGTTTAGTTTTGGAAAACAGGGCAGTTTTCTAGAAAACAATTTCTGAGAAAATAGAAAAATGGAAAACGCGTTCAAATATCTATTTTTTTTTCAATTTAGAAAACTATTTCACATTTTCTTCCAATTTTCCAGAAAATTGGGAAAACACAATTTGAATGTTTTTCAAAATTTTCGTTTGAATTGAAAATTTATTTTAACTCATTATCACAACCTCCACCACCTACATTGCCGCCACCACTCTACCCTACCCCACCGCTGCCATGACAACCATGCTGAGGTTGCAGTGGGGGTGTTTTTTGTGGAAAAAATAGATAAAATGGACTTTAGTTTCAATACTTGAGTATTCTAATTTTCTACACTTCTCTATGGAAATTGATAACTAGAAATGGAGATGAAAAATGGAAATAAAAAAATGGAAAATGTTTTCTACAACTAAACAGGCCCTAGTATTCTCCTCATGATATAAACACATCATCCGCATACCAGGGGAATGAAATGCACATAAGGCAAGCAGATCTCTACCTTTGTGAAGGTGAGGAACTGAGTTTTTACGAAGTACTGTTACGTGCCCGTCAAAGGAGAGAGATTGTGATTGGGTACCGTGTGGCCAGTGCAGAGAGAGCTGTTATAAATCCCCCAGCCAAAAATGATAAACGAAGGTGGTCAGTGAAAGATGTATTTGTAGTAATAGCTGAAAAGGAATGATAGATGACTTCTGTATATCCACACCAAGCAGGCTTATTCGTGAATGGGGATGCCATCCTGAAAATGCAGACAGTATAAGAAGTCTCACATGCTCAAGTGACTTGAGATTTGTTTGCATATATACACATGCAATAATGCGAGGCGTGTAGTTAGTACGCTAAATATTTATATGTAGGAGTTAGTATTTAGTGTAACGGTTGTAAATATGAAACAGTGTGACGGACTGAGATTCCGCAATAAAAAGCATAATTTTGACCATTGATTCTTTGATCCAAGGATATTCTTTCCGTCAGTTACTATTTTATCGATGTTAACTGTTACACTGCATGTTTATGGATGGAGAACAATCCATTATGTAAACCCTTAGTCAAAATTCAACCTCAAATACATGCCACATTTCCAAGATAATCAAAATAAGGAAGTTTGACAAATGGGTCCTGTTTTCATAAAACATTTCTTAGTTGGTCCATTAAAATAAAATTTTCACAATATGTTCTATTATATACTTAACTTAATTCAACAAAGTCTTTTTCTAATTAATTGGTTGTTATTACTGATATTATAAATTCGAAATTAAAACAGAATGTATATAAATACAGAAATTATCGAAACTTACTTGCATGAATGATTTTTGAGAAGATAATTATTCCAGTCCTGTTTAGAACAGTTTTCTTAAGACAAATTTATTATTTTCAATGTGTTAAAGGTGATCAATAATTGTTTCTCAAGATAGAATGGATTTTTAAATTAATCAAATAGTACAAATATGATTAATTTCTATGAACACAATTATGTGTTTTTGTACTTAACTAGACAACATAAATAATATGTATGGGATGTATGCAGCACAAAGATTTTCTAAAAAAACATGGAGTAGCATTTTCGGAAGTCTCAAATAGAGGGAGAGCAGATGTTTATATAGCAAGCCTGTTGACTATTCAAATAAACTATCAGGGAGTTAATTTTGAATAGTTGACTCTTGGGAATTAACTGTTTAAACAGTTTAGTTAATTACGGAATTATATAATTCGGTGTTTAAACAGATTAATTAATTAATTATTTGTTTAAACAGATTAATTAATTAATTACGGAATTAATTAATTCGGCCCAAAATAAAAGGGATTTTATAAGTCTAAGCGTAAGCCTAATCCCGAACTGAGCCGAGCTGGACGGCGCGCGCGTGTGGGCTTTTGACCTAAGTCCAACACTTGCATAGTGTAGGCCATCTCCTCTTCAAAAAGTTTGGATACCCCAAAGGCATCCAAACCTTACTCCATAATTGAGGTCTTATTAACTCTTCAAATTTTCACTACTCTTCCAATGTGGGGCAAGAGTTAAAACACATCCAATTCATTAACTTCCATTGCTTTATGAGTCACTTTGGGGACATATTTATCATTCACAACTTAATGGAATTGGACATATGAATATACCATGTTGATCTCCTTACGAAAGAGAACGCGTTCGTATATGGTCCCACGATTATCGTGATGTGGGTCCCATCTAAATTTAAGCTCGAAGTTGCTTAAAATTTGCTGTCCAATACCCATTTTCTAACAATCCCCTACATGAATGATATATCGCTATATAAAGATATGCAAGATGCAGATGCAGACATAGGTTGAGTAAAATTTGAAAATTTATTGCATTAGGAGAAGTAGCCTAGTGGCGTTGAACTTTCTTTAGTGATATATTATCGGATTCACTTGGTTAATCGGTAGACTTCATGTCTTTGAACCGTCAATCGTTTCTGTAAACCTATATAACAATATTCACATAATAATTCTTCAACACGGTTGGTTCTCACGCGAGTAATTTAGAGAATTTTCCTTTCTTTATTCTCATAGAAGTGCCCCCTTCTTACTCACGTAGGTGACTTCCATAAAGAGTATCATGCAATACCCCACTTAGAAATACTAAGATATGAATGTCATTAAAAGCATAACTGATCCTAATTTCGTGGTAGATGTGCACTATCTCATCTTTGGAATGGATAGGATTAAATATCCCCCGTGCTTACTGAATACAATGTAGTTCGGTTTGCCCATAGAACTTAGATATTGGGATCTCCAGCCAGCTAAGTTGGGTTGCCGCTATATTGATTCTTATTTATTTATAGGCTTCAGATCCATTCCTCTCGATGATTATTCAACTTGCTCTCGGTTTAAACCTTTAGTTAGTGGATCCGCTATATTATCTCTTGACTTTACTTAGTCAATTGAGATAATTTCGTTTGAGAGAAGTTGTTTAACTGTATTATGTCGACGACGAATATGTTGTGACTTTCCATTATACATATGATTCTGTGCCCTTCCAATCGCCGATTGACTATCACAATGTATTATATTACGGGCACAAGTTTCGACCAATTTGGAACATCCTCTAAGAAATTTCGAAGCCATTCAGCTTCTTCTCCAGCTTTGTCTAGTGCAATGAATTCAGATTTCATTGTCGATCTAGCAATGCACGTTTATTTTGAGGATTTCTAAGATATGGCTTCACCTCCAGGGGTAAACACATATCCACTCGTAGACTTAGAGTCTTTTTGTATCAGATATCCAATTTGCACCGCAATGTCCTTCAAGAACAACTGGATATTTTGAGTAGTGTAGTCCATAGTTTTGAGTGTATTTTAAATAACCCAAAACTCTTAATATTGCCTTCCAGTGATTATTCCCTGTATTACTTGTAAATCGACTTAGCATACTTATTCGAGTATGCTATGTCCAGTCGTGTACAGTTCGTGATATATATTAAAATGTCGATAATACGAGAGTATTCTAGTTGAGATATGCTTTCACCATTATTTCTTGCTAGATGTAAATTTACATCTACAGGTGTCTTGGTGGGACTCATATCATACTTATTGAATTTTTCAAGTACTTTCTCTATGTAATGAGACTGAGATAATATAAGTCCATCTGATGTTTTAGAAATTTTAATTCCTAATATAACATCGGTGATACCCAAATCTTTCATGTCAAATCGACTACTCAACATATGTTAGGTTACTACCTATGATTAGCATATCATCAACCTAGAGTCATACAATGACATATTCATTTTGAATGCTTTTAAAGTAAACACATTCATCGCACTCATTAATTTTGAAACCATTTGATAACATTGCATTATCAAATTTTTCATGCCATTGCTTAGGTGCTTGTTTTAATTCGTAAAGTGATTTCACAAGCTTACACACTTTTCCTTCTTGTCTGGGAGCCTTAAAACCTTCAGGTTTCTCCATATAAATTTTCTCGTCTAATTCACCGTTTAAGAGAGCGATTTTTACATCCATTTGATGTATTTCAAGTCCATTAATAACAACTATTGCTATTAACATTCGAATGGACGTAATTCTTGTTACCGATGAGTATGTGTCGAAGTAATCCAACCCTTCCTTTTGCCTATAGCCTTTAGCTATAAGTCTAGCTTTACACTACACCAAATCTGCCCATTTGTCAAGGTCATTGACCTTGACAAATTCACCTTGTCAAGGTCATTGACCTTGACAAATTCACCTTGTCAAGGTCAATGATCGTGACATTTCGAGGCGAGACAACTTTTTTTGTTACGATCGTGTCACGGTCATTGACCTTGACAAAAAACTCGCATTTTGTGTCACGGTCGTGTCAAGGTCAATGACCGTGACACGTTTGTCACGGTTATAAACCGTGATAAAGCCGTGACCCTTTTTAAAAAATTGTCACGGTCATTGACCGTGACACGCCCGTGTCAATTTTGTCACGGGCGTGTCACGGTCAATGACCGTGACAATTCTGGGCAGAATTAAAAAAAAACTGATGGGCAGTATGGCCACTGCCACTGCCCAGCAGTATATTTGTACCTGTTATAGCAACGTTGTACCTGTTCCAAACATCATATATCCGAACAAACTAAAGATAATGCAAATATATATTCAAATAAGAAACTATTTAAAAAGAAACAACATCACCATCATTTTATCTCAAATCTACAAACTATTTACATGGAAAAGAGATTTTGTACCGCGACGCTTGGGAACACCTCCTTATCCTTCCCTTCTCGTCCGAATAGCCACATAAGTATAGAGCATACGTGGCCTACCCTTAGGGCCACTCCCTGTCCCCTGAATTAAAATAAAGTAAAATTAGTATCTGCCCCTCAAATATAGATAAATATAAATCGTAATTGAAATCGAAATCGAAATTGACATATAAATATAAATACATTACCTGTAGTGTCACTCAAACAACTAACTTGAGCTCATATGGCACCTCCTTCCAACTAATGTACCTTGGGCAATCGTGTCAATTATAATTCTCTTCATATCTAAACACTAAGAAATACCATAATCCTATGGAGGTATGCGTTGCAAATTCCTTCCAACCGTTGTGTAGCCAAAAATCAGCAGTTGAAGTTGTCAACTCCACCTTTGAATGGGGTATGGAAAGTGGAGGGTATGGAAAGTGGAATTGACAACTTCAACCGGTGATGTTTGGCTACATAACGGTTGGGAGGAATTTGCAGAGCATCGCTCCATAGGATTATGGCATTTCTTAGTGTTCGGATAGACGAAGAGATTCAGTCTCCTCTCCACAAATAGGACACCCCAAATAACTATGTACTAATCACCTATTAAAGGTAAGAAGCGTATATTCATGGATTAGTATAAACAAAACTTAGATGTAGTTGGAATATTTATGTATTAATCTCCTCTCCACACACGCACACTATACAAGAGTGAAAATGATAAAGTGCAGATCAAGTAAAAGCATTAAAAATGGATGTTTCGGTACAAATTGAAATAATTATTACAAATTGAAAAATTGTTTCAAATTCGGGTTATCATAAAAAATGGATTGATATTCGGTAGGAGCAGCCAAGTCATCCACACTACTATTTAGACGCCTTGGCGTGTGTTGGACAATTGACCACGGCTCGTTGTTGATATACTCCGAGTAAAACACTTGCTTAACCTTTTGAAATGCACAAACAAACGGCTCATCGCTCACGTGGTCGTTGCTCTTCAACTTGGACAAGTCAACCATGATCAAATTGGTGACAGGATCAACTTTAGAAGCATTTTTATCCTCAACTCTTACCCATTCACAGTAAAATACAACCTCTTTGAATCTTATATAATCCAATTCAAATATATTTTGGATTACACCATAGTAAGTCATTTCAGCTTCAACGAGGTTTTTATCTTTTGCGCTCGCTCGAAAGAAAGTAAGAGCCTTGTATGAAATTCCCGAGTTCTGTACATTTGTACTTTCCTCGTACACTTTAGCGCCGAAAATGTAACCGTTCAATCGATATTTTTTGTACTCTTGTGCCACGAACTATGTGTTCTCGATTCACTACCTTCTCACACAAGAGGGAGAAGGTAATACTAATTTGCATAATAGCCTTACGCAAATCCTTGTGCTTGGAGAAACAATGCTTAAACAATAGAGGAACCAATTGCATGATCACATGCCAATCGTGGGACTTACACTTATGTAAATCATGAGTAACATAATTCACATTCCTTTGCAAGTTGGACGAAAAAGTAGATGGGCCCTTCAAATTATATATTGTGTCTAGAAGCACCTTCCTTTCCTCACTCGTCAAAGTAAACGCACCAGGGGGAATTATTGTCCTTCCCCTACTATCTTCTTTCAACCATAGTTGTGGTTTAAGTTTTAACGTTTTAAGGTCTTTTCGTGCATTTTCTCCATCCTTCGAATGACTCCCCCCAAGGCAAGTACCCACAATATGTTCAGAGATGTTCTTCTCTACATGCATCACATCCAATACATGGCGCACCGGGTTTTTCTTCCAATAAGGCAAGTCAAATAAAATTGACCTCCGAGACCATGACTTTCTTATCTCAGTTTCATTCCCAGTTGGGGTCTTCTTATGCTTGACATTCTTAAATTTGGGATTCTTACCTGGCATATTTGGGCCACATTCAGAAGATTTACTTTCAATTTCTGAACCCGAAAGTTGTCTCGACGGTAGCCTATGTTCAACTCCGCCCAATAAAAAATTGGAAGCTTTCTCAAATCTGAAACTATGAGCTGGGGGTAAAAACCTCCTGTGGCAATGGTATACATTTTTTAAGCTGGAGGATAGACGAAGAGATTCAGTCTCCTCTCCATAAATAGGACACCCCAAATAACCATGTACTACACATCCGGATAATGTCCCAGAAGCTGGAAAATCATGAATTACCCACATCAACATAGCTTTCAGCGTAAACTCTTCTTTTCTAAAAGAGTCAAATGATTGCACACCCTCTTCCCACAACTCATTTAATTCTTCTACCAAAGGAGCCAGGTAGATATCAATGTCTTCACTTGGTGCCTTTGGCCCAGGTATCAATAAAGCCATCATCGAAAATTCAGGTCTCATACACTGTGAAGGAGGGAGGTTGAGTGGGGCTAGGATCACTGGCCATACACTCTGATTGGTGCTTAGATTTCCAAATGGATTGAAACCATCTGTTGATATAGCCAAACGAATGTTGCGTTGTTCTCGAGCAAAATCGGGATACTCATTATTCATCCTCCGCCAGGAAGTAGAATCAATAGGATGACGCATGATATTACCCCCTACTTCTGCCCTAGCATGACAAGTCATTGCCTCTGCAATCCATGGTACTGTGAAAAATCGCTTTAATCTAGGCCCAACGGGAAAATATTTCAATACTTTTTGAGGCACTTTTGAGCTTGTGCCTTCCTTACTAGTAGATTGGACATATCTAGGTTCATCGCATACCGGACAACGATCGAGATTTTCATACTCCTTTCGGTATAGTATGCAGTCATACACACAAGTATGAATCGATTTATACTTCATTCCCAAACCTTTCAGACTGTTCTTCATAACATGATAGCTATTTGGAAGTGTATTCACCTTGGGTAATAAGCCCTTCACCCATTTCAGAATTCCCGTCACGCTATTGCCAGACAAACCGTACTGCGTCTTCAAACTGTGCAAACCAACCATGGCATGTAAAGTTGTTTGATCTTTCTCACAGCCAGAGTATAACGGTTGGGTCGCCTTAAATTTTAAACTTTGGTAGTCATCGTCAAGTTTTATCGTGTTATCTTCACGAGCACTTGAATCTTCTACATCATCAGTAACCTCATTCTCCTCAGCTTCATAAACTCCGTACGCATTATCAACTAAATCCTCTAACATATTATGATCTACGTCGTCCCCTTCTTCATCTATTCTACTTGTTGAAGGATGTTGTGAAGGTTGGTCAGGGACAAAAGGAACTTTCAATTCACCGTGAAAACTCCAAAATCGATAACTATCTTGCTTACCCGATCTTAACAAATGTAGTTCAACTGTTTTCCACTCAAACACCTTACCATTCTTACACCTAGCACACGGACACGGAAACTCTTCATCATTACGACATCTCTTTGCATATTTCACAAATTCGTTAGCACCTCTGCGAAACACATCCCCCATTCTATTAGTCTCACCCATCCACTCTTTGTATTTCGGATATCCCATCACAGCTACCACAACTAAACACCTATTGAAGGCAAACAAAACTTAGATTCATAGTATGTTTTTTTTTAATTATCCCATCATTTAATTATCCTATTAAAGGGTATGTGGTCCTATCCCATTCAAGAATGCATTTTTCTGTAATATACTTTACAGCTCATGCACATTGTTACGATTTGAAAAGAATTCGACAGCATATCCCCTTAGTTCTCCAAGTACACGACGTAGATTGGCAGGTGTGAGTGTTATTTCAATTGGTCAATTAAAATAACAGTCACACTTGTCAATCTAGTATGTACCCAGAGAACATTAAGATACGACTGCAGAACTTCCTCCAAAAGTAACAACTTTAAGCCAATAAGAATATTATACAAAAATTATACAGTCTCAAACTTTCCAAACGGGACAATTCGAGAGATCTCATTACAGGGGTAATAACTCTCGAACGGGTCTAAGGGTTATTGAATGCGTACGCATAAGAACTAGAATGCTAGTATCTATACGCACTATATTTAATTTCAAGTATGTTTCATATAATGGGTTAATTCAAATACAAAAATAAATTCATGGGATAATTCAAATACAAAAATAAATTCATGGGATAATTCAAATACAAAAATAAATTCATGCATTGACCACATACACACACACACACACACACACACTATCTAAGCTGTTCTATAGGTATAAAAACAATTATTATCCAACTATTATCAATTATTTATTTTGAATGTAAATAATATTCAAAACCCCACCCACCCCCACCCCCACCCCCTCAGATTAATTCAAGACATAAGACCCTAAAGGGAATCCTATCTGCAACAAGATTCTAGTTAGTAAAGAAGACATAACAGAATATGGTGGAATCCACTACACTACACACCCATTCCCACACTTAAAAACCATTTAATAATATTTAAAAAATTCAAAACCATTTAATAATATTTAAGCACTAAAATTAATTTAATTTAATTTAACCTAGGAATTAATTAGATATTTTTATCCTATGTTTACTAATGCTAAAATTATGAAAAATGACACCACCCCCTCCCCCACCCTGCCCCACCCCGCCCCACCCCCTGCCCCCCTCCCCCCCTCCCCCAAAACACACCACCACACACACACACACACCGCACCCCACCCCACCCCACCCCACCCCCTGCCCCCTCCACCACCCCCTCCCCCACCCTGCCCCACCCCTCCCCACCCCTGCCACCCCTTCACCACCCCCTCCCCCACCCTGCCCCACCCCGCCCCACCCCCTGCCCCCCTCCCCCACCCCCTCCCCCACCCTGCCCCACCCCACCCCGCCCCACCCCGCCCCACCCCCCACACACGCACACACATACATACATATATATATACACATACACACATAAATATACAGACAAATATATATATAAATGGAAGAGAGAGAGAGAGAGAGCAGCGTCGAGAGAGAGAGAGAGAGAGAGAGAGAGAGAGGGAGGGAACGGTGGGAGGGAAAAAAGAAGGGGGAAAGGGTTTTTGCTGGAAAAGTTATCACGGTCGTGTCAAGGTCATTGACCGTGACAAGCCCGTGACAAATTGAATTGTCACGGGCTTGTCACGGTCAATGATCGTGACAATTCGTTGTCACGGTCGTGTCAAGGTCAATGACCGTGACATAAAACGCGTGTTTTTTTTGTCACGGTCAATGACCTTGACAAGGCTGGCCGGCTGAAAGGTGACAATTTGCCCATTTTGGTGTAGTGTTATATTTATCAATTGATCCATCGGCCTTCAATTTCTTTTTCAAAGATTCATTTGTAACCTAACGGTTTCGAACCTTGTGGAAGATTCACTAGTTCCCAAGTATGATTTTGCAAAATGGATTCAATTTCGCTATTAATTGCTTCTTTCATATTAGAAGCATTGGGTGAGGATATTGCTTCTTTGTATGATTGAGGTACATTTTCTAGCAAATATGTTAAAAAATTTGGACCGAAGGAAGTCGAGGTCCTTGTCCTTTTACTACGTCTTGGTTCATCCTCTATTGACTCAATAGGTTGATGAGTACCATTTTTAGTAGCTTGATTTGTCCTTTTAGAAGGACCAGATTCTCGGGTTATGTTATATGGAAATTTATTTTCAAAAAATAAAGCGTCCCTCGATTCAATAACCGTATTTACATGAATATTCGGAATCTCAGATTTGCAAACTAAGAAACGAAACGATATGCATTGTTATTTATAGCATAACCGATGAACACATAGTCAACGGTCTTTGGTCCTATATTTACCTTTTTAGGTTTATAAACCATCACTCTGGCTAAGCACCCCCACACTCATAAATATTTAAATCAAGGTCTTCGACCTTTCCATAACTCATAAGGTGTCTTGTGAGTTTTCTTGTATGGGACTTTGTTAAGAATATAATTAGGGATAATAAGGCTTCCCCCCCCAAGTTCCGGGGAGCTCCTGAACTTATCAACATAGAGGTCATCATCTCCTTTAATGTACAGTTTTTGCGTTCAACAACACCATTCGATTGAGGTGAATAAAGAGCGGTGCTTTGATGGATAATTCCATGTTCGGAACAAAATTCCTCAAAAGGAGATTCATATTCACCTCCTCTATCATTCCTGATAGACTTAATCTTTACTTAATTGATTCTCAACCTCATTTTTATATTGTTTAAATACATCAATAGCCCCATCTTTACCATGTAACAAATATACATAGCAATATTTTGTGCAATCGTCAATGAAAGTAATAAAGTACTTTTTCCCACCTCTAGTTTGTATAAATTTTAAATCACAAATATCTGTGTGTATTAAATCTAATGGTTCAGTGATCCTTTTAATAGAATGAAAAGGTAATCTAGTTAATTTTGATTCCACACAGATATCACATTTATGATTTTTATCAATATTAAATTTTGGCAAAAATTCCAAGTTAATTAATCTGCGCAAGGTATCAAAATTAACATGTCCTAATCTAGTATGCCAAATATCAGATGACTCAATCAAGTAAGTAGAACTAGCAATTTCATTCATTGGGGATGCCTTTGGCATCAATGTCGTTACATTCATTTTAAAGAGCCCGTCAGACAGGTATCCCTTTCTGACACACACATCATTTTTGGACAACACAAATTATCATAAAAAAACACAAGCTTAAACCCATTCTTTCTTAAAAGCGTTCCGAAAATCAGATTTTTACGAATATCAGGCATGTGCAACACATTGTTAAGAGTAAGCTCCTTTTCCGAAGTCATCTTCAGAATAATCTTTCCTTGTCCCACGACTTTAGAACTCGAAGAGTTCCCCATAAAGAGAGTCTCCTCATTTTCTAAAGACTTATAATTAGTAAACATCCATTTGTTTGCACAAATGTGGCGTGTAACCCTAGTGTCCACCCACCATTCCTTGGTATTTCCTATTAGATTGCATTCAGAGACAACAATAGAAAGATTTATGTCTGTGATACCATCAGAAATGTTCTCACCGTCCGTCACATTTGCTTGAGCATTGTTCTTTTTAGCGTTCTTTGATTTGCGACACTCGCTTGAGCGGTGTCCCGGCTTGCCGTAATTGTAACATTTGCCTTTGAACTTCTTTCTTTGCTTAGATGTGCCTTCCCCATCACACTTACGTTTGGATTTAAGACCTTCAACCACATGAGGATTGGACTCCATGATGTTCTTCCTACTTTTCTTTTGAGATTCACGGTTGTCTTCTTCAATCCGTAGTCGCACTATCGATTCTTCAACATTTATCTCCTTGCGTTTGTGCTTGAGATGATTTTTGAACAATTCCAAGATGGAGGCAAATTTTCAATTATTGTCGCCACCTGAAAGGTGTCACTGACTGACATTCCTTTAGCATGAATGTCATGAAGAATAACCTAAAATTCTTGAACTTGTGCAATAATCGGCTTGGAATCAACTATTTTAAAGTCTTGAAAACGCCCCACGATGAATTTTTTCATACCCGCATCTTTAGTTTTGCACTTCTTCTTCAAAGAATTACATAATTCCTTAGTGGTTGCCATAGTACTGTACACATGGTACAACGTCTTGTCCAAGTATTCCAGTATGTAGTTACGACACAGAAAGTCATGCTTCAATGACAATAACTTTTTCAGTGTCATCTCCTTCTTGAAAAGGGGGACAATCTCCATACACAAACCTTACCAATTGAAAGGTTGTGAGATAAAAGTACACCTGTCCTTGTCAACGTTTGAAATCGGCCCCGTTAAATTTTTCTGGTTTCTCCCCATGTGGCATGTTCATAGGGGCATCAATAGTAGCATGAGTCACATTTACGGTCGGAGGGACTGTGTATGTACTTTGTGATTTCATTTCTGTTACAAAATAGATTTTTCGTCAACAATAATATTCATTTGTAATGAATTTATCAAATTAGAATACACAATTCTGTACACCAATTTTCCAAAATATAATTAATACTGTATGAATTCTAATAAGAATTCTAAATTATACACCACAGAATTAAAGTAAAATATACTACACAATATTCTGAATTCTATAACACAAAGTTAAACTAAAATATTTAAACACTAGCTTTCACTAGTCTAAATTAAGTAAAAATCTGTGTCAAAAATATTTTTAAAATTAAGATAAAGATTCTGTACAAAACATAATTAAAATTTTAAGATTTAAAACAAAATCTTATACAAACAGATTTCCGTTTTTTTTATAAATAACATTTTACTTTCTGAAACAAAATACAATTTATGAATAGTGTAGAAAATTAATTTCCCGTAACACTAAAATAAAGTTAACTGTTTTATTAAATTTATGTAATAAAATAATAATATATCAAATTTTCTGTAAAACAGATTTATATGACACTAAAATTGCTTTAATTTAGAAATGATTCTGTATGAATATATAAAATAGTAAACATATAAATTTATCTTAAGATTGTTATTACTGATATTATAAATTCGAAATTAAAACATAATGTATATAAATACAGAAATAAATAAATTCAGAAACATACTTGCAGTAGACTAAATTTGCAAAAAATAAGAACGATTTTTGAGAAGATAATTATCCGAGCTCTGTTTAGAACAGTCTCCTTAAGACAAATTTATTCCCTCCAATGTGCTAAAGGTGATGAATAATTGTCTCCAAAGATAGAATGGATTTCCAAATTAATCAACTAGCACAAATATGATTAATTTCTGCGAACACAATTCTGTGTTTTTGTACTCAACCAGACAACAAAAATAATATGTATGGGATCTATCCAGTAGTAGAGATTTTTCGAAAAAAATGATATGTACTCAACAAAAATAATTTGTACTCGAACGGACGGCGCGCGTGTGTGGGCTTTTGGCCCAATCCCAACACTTGCATAGTGTAGGCCATCTCCCCTTCAAAGAGTTGAGATATTCCAAAGGCATCAAAGCCTTAGTTCATAATTGGGGTCTTATTAACTCTTCAAACTTCCACTACTCTTCCAATGTGGGATAAGAGTTAAAGCACACCCAATTCATTAACTTCCATTGCTTTAGGAGTCACTTTGAAGATATATTTATCATTCATAACTTAATGGAATTGGACATATGAATATACCACGTTGATCTCCTTACGAAGGAGAACACGTTCGTATATGGTCCCACGATTATCGTGATGTGGGTTCCATCTAAATTTGGGCTCAAAGTTGCTCAAAATTTGCTGTCCCATAACCATTTTCTAATAGGATTGGCTATATGAATTTTATTTTTTATTCAGTCTTGTTTTCAAATGAGATCTATTGAAGCAAAAATATTTTTTAAGAAGATTTGTTGAAAGTAAAAAGATCCCATATGACGGATTTAACTACATACTTAACAAATATGAGTGCTTGATAATTATTTTTAAAGTATTCAGGTAGTAAATGAAATCAATGAGATTACCATTTGTGTCCAAACTTTTTATACCTGAGATTACCATTTATGTAGCATCATTTTGTGACTATTGTGTATGACATTATTTGTTAGCACCGACAAAATTATGGGTTGGGCTTAATTTGGGCGGATCAAATATGGGTTGGGCCAAATATGGGTTGGGTTAAATGTGGGTTGGGCCAAATATGGGCAGATCAAATATGGGTTGGGTCAACCCATTATTTTTCTACTAAAGTAAGTATTACAATTCGAATTATATGTAAAAAAACTCATATTTTACTCAAAACTTTTAAAAATGAGTATTATATTTCATTCGTATCTTTTAAAATTGAACTTCATATTTGATTCCTAACTTTCAAATATGGGTCCCATATTTGACTAATAGCTTTTAAATATGGCCCCATATTTAACTCATAACTTTTAAATATGGGCACCATATTTAGATGATTGGGTTAATATGAATTGTTTTATTATTTGGACCACATTTTGTCACTGCTATTATTTAGACTCGTATTGTTGGTTTTGATGGTCACTAAGGATTAATAAATTGTACCGATCTTTTTCCAACTCCCATCACAATGTGCTGCTTTTTTCTTCTTTAAACGATTAAGCAATAAACTTTAAGACGTGTTTTTCCCTAAAATATCATTTTAAAAGACCTTTTCATTTAAGTATTGAAGAGCTTTCCAAAATTATGCATATTTATGAATAGTAATGCTGTTATACCCTAACATGTACATATGTACATGTGGCCACTTGAAAAGAATCCTCGTGGCTCGGAGAGGTTGGATCCAACTACCTCTGAAGAGGGATCCTCTTGCCAGGTGGATGAGGTGTCAGCTAAAGGGAAGTCATCTCAGCCTCAGCTGAGTGGAAACCATGCTTGCCTTACAGGAAGAAGACTATGTTACATTGACGCTATTTAACAACTAAGTTGTTATAGAGGATCAAAGGAATAAATGTAACTATTTGCACCGATGTGAACTAATTTATTTGTAATTACCTCACATCCTTTATTAATCGCGTGACTCCATCTCTCCTTTTCATAACAAGGCACGTGTCATTTGGGTCCACATTTTCTAACATCACTCCACTATCACACCTATAAGGCCATGTCCAATGTTATTTTTCTAAAATGACTTTCAATCCTAGTTGGCAGTGGAATTTTAGAAATGGTTCTATCTGAGTTGTAGTTTCTTTCTATAAAATTGAAACACCGATAGAAGGACTTCTCCAACAGTTTATTTCTAAATGGTAGTTCTACTGTAATTTTAAGAGCAGTTGAAAACGTGGATTATGTGGTATTTAACATGTCACATTCTCTAACTGATCCTTCATTTCTACATCAAGAAATTATAGAAGGAAATTTCTATATGATTCAGCAGCGAACTCAGATTCACAAGGAATAAGAAACTTGGGTTGGAGAATTTTTTTCTTCTTTTTCTTTCTACTGTAGAAATTGGGGTTGATGGAAAGCCTTGTTGGAGATGGCCTAAATATATTTATTGAGCACCTATAAAGGGCGAGTTATTGCATGCTGTACCGTTACTCTGTAAGAGTAAGAGTTGAGTATGAGAGCTTGTATTATGTAATACAAGTATATTTGAGAATTAAATAAATCGCTTAGTAAACCATTCAACTGAAATTTTAGCTTTTTAAATAAGGATCAAATACCAAAAGTCCCTCAAATATTTTTTAATACATATTTAGTCCAAGCCTTTTATTTTGTAGCAAAAAGTCCCCCACGGTAAAGCCTTTTTGGCATGGTGAAGGACTTTTTGGTGCAAAATAAAAAGGCTTGGACTATACATGGATTAAAAAAAGTTCGAAGGACTATTTGGTATATTCCCCTTTAAATAAACTTAAATGGAATGCGCGATACCAATCATGAAGTATTAAAATTTGGTTTAATAATAGGTTGCATTTAATTAAACTCATATAAATTGAATTAATGTAAAATCTAATTTGGGCTTGCTTGATTAATATTGTTGATTTGGTTTAGTGAGTTTATTTCTGTTGCGCTAGAATATTCTAGAAAGGTAATTTTTTTAGCTGGAGTGTAAGTATATTAATTAAAAATAATAATTAAAAGTGAGGCCCGAATCCGAACCAAAAATAACCAACCCGTAGAACACAACACTACACCCAACTAATGGGCCAAAGCAGGGGCCCAAAATACACAACCCAAAATTAAAAGACATAGCTCTGTACAAATGCAACGCCCTCGGCCTTGCCCTATCAGGTCTATGGGATGGTTCATTTGATTTCACATAATATTAGTTAAGGAAAATCTTTATTTTAGGGCAATCTGATTAGGCCACACCCTCTACGTAGGCCAAGGCCTCACAAATATAGTAACTATTATCACTAATTCATTTTTAATAACAAGCCATACATTAATAAGCTAAATCTCAAAATAAACAATAACAGTCCTCAATATATGCATTATGTAGTTACTTGGCTCCATGCAACAATCTTTACAATTCAATATGTCTAAACAAAAGTGCTGACTATAACTAGATTTAGAATCTCTTAACAAAAGTCTGTTTCTAACTCGCAATCTACACTCTATTCTCTTATGACTTGCAACTTTTAATCCTCTTTGCGGCTTCTCATCTTGAGGAAGTCAAGGAATAAAAGGGATGGGCTCAAATAGCCTAGTTAGGGTTAAATCAAATGTCTTTGACCCACCTGTGAATGTTAGAAGTCTCGGGAATATATATATACTAATAGAACTATGATTTAAAACAAAATACTGCAAGACATAATTTAATTTTAAAGGAGAGAGAGCCATTTCCCAATACCACAGTTTTTACATCCAGAGAAACAAAAGAATGTTGACAAAGGACTCAAATCTCCCCCGATAGATAATTCTAATAACCCAACGCTCAATCTCCCTTGGTCTGCCAATCCCCGACTCCCCCCCAGGCTTAATCTCTATTGGTTCGCCTAATCTCATTGACCTTAGACACCACTAATATGTGGCCTTATTATGTGTTTCTTTTGACCCTATCATGCCACTGGCCGCAACTTTCTCTTCTGTCCACTTCCAAGATGAGTGATCCATGGTCTACTATTAACTCCACATCTTGGAGAGAGCTCTGCTAAGGTGCAAGCCCCATAACTAGCCCAGACTTAAATATCCCTGGACTAATCGTCTGACCTTAAGCATAAAGAAGAAGGCCACTACACATATAATGCCTCGGCTTGGCACATCAATACCACTACCTTAACATTAGAATCTAATGAATCACGTAACATGGTAAGACACAATAACAAACTAGTTAAGTCAGCGACCTCAAAGAATGATTTGGAACTTCTGATCTTCAAACAATAAGGGGTATTTCAATGAAATGGAAGTTTTATCCAAAAACTGATCATACCCTAGATTCCCTAAGATTTACATGAAAAACCCTAATAAACCTAATCAAGAACACATAAACGATTCCCAACAATTTGAATGCTAACTTCGTACTACCCCAAACCCACTAATCTTGAGGAAAATACTAACCTCATAATATAAACATAGGATGAACAATAAGAATCCATGGCCATTTACCCAGAAACTCAGATTGACACAAAAGGCCTAATCTTAATCAACAAAAACATGGAGACTAGGGTTTATGAAAAGAAAGAAGAGGGTGAGTACGGAATCCTTTACCAAAGGACTTAGTTTGACGATGAACAATAGCTCTCCACCTCCTTTGACAACTCCCCTCTGCCTATGAATAGTACGAATCCTCGGTCGTAAATTGACAACATCTCTATTTTTTGTCAAATTCCCACTTTCTCTACCTAGAGTGTTGGTAATTATTTCTAGCAGCTTTGGGAATGGAGCCCAGGTGTGCTATTTATAGGAAGTGAATGTGACCCTAGGGTTTTCAATTATGGCACCATTATACCCAAAACTCCACTCTAAAAAGTCTTCTAGAAGCTTAAATCCTTGGTTCACAAGAAATAACTTGATTGTTCCACACCATTAATCCACGTGATGGGATTCCTTTATACCCTCGAGGTGTAAACTTTGTAGCCTCATAACGTAGGCCATAACCTAAAGATTTTAGTTGTGGCCCTCATAATTATCCGCAACCTTCCCCACCAATCTGCAACCAACAAGGTTTACTACTTTCGATCTAAGGATTTCACATCGTGTTGCAATCTTTATGGTTTGGGTTGTTACAACCTCCCAAACTTTAGGAATTTACGTTGTTATAATTTACAGATAAAGAAGTAATGTTTAATTCACACCTCAAAATAACTGTGGGTATTTCTCTCTGATGGTAGACTCCGGTTCCCATGTGGTTTCTTCCGCGGCTGGATTGATCCAAACGTTTACTAAGGAAATTTTCTTGGTCCTTAGCACCTGATCTTTTCTGTCTAGGATCTCTGTTGTGGTATCTTCATAACTCAAATCCTTACGGATATATATGGTTTGGTGGTTAATAATGTGACTATGGTCTCTAATATAGTTTCGTAACCTTGAAATATGAAATACGTTGTGCATGTGAGCTAATTTAGGGGTAAGACATGTCTATAGGATGACTTCATAGATCAATCAAGTATTTTAAAAGGCCCCACATATTGTGGGATGAGTTTTCCCTTCTTCCCAAATCTCATTACCCCTTACTATAGGGAAACTTGAAGAAAGGCATGGTCCCCGACCTCTAATATTACTTATTTTCTCTTAATATTGTTCTAAATCTTTTGTATACTTTGTGTACTCCGTATCCTTTATTGTATTACTTTTACCTTATCCACAGTCTGCTCCACTAATTCGGGTCTAAGAAGTTGTCTTTATCCTGCTTCACCCTAGCACAATGTGGCATCTTCTCCCATATAAAGCAGTCTAAGGAGCCATTTTAATGCTTGCTTGATAGTTGTTGTAGATAAACTCCACTAAGGGTAGGTGATTTTTTTAACTTTCGCGGAAGTCTAACACATAAGACCTCATCATTTCTTCCAAAGTTTGATTAGTTCTCTGAGATTGATCACTTGCGTGCGAATGGAGGGTCGTATTAAATTCTAGTTGCAACCCCATAGTTTTCTGCAAGCTTTTTTAAAATCTTGAGGTAAATCTTGGGTTGTTGTCAGACGCTATTTTGATTAGTACTTCGTGGAGTCTAACAATATCCTTTATAAAGAGCTTGTCCAGTTGATCCACACTGGCCATTGTCTTCATGGCTAAAAAGTGTTATGTCCTAGTCAATCAATTCACTATAACCCAAATGGAGTCCATTCCTTATTATGTCCATGGAAGTCCGTCAATGAAGTTGATGGATATATTTTCCCATTTCCATTCTGAAATAGGAAGTGGTTGTAATAACTATGATGGCCTCTAATTCTCGGCCTTAACCTATTGACAAACAAAGCATTTGACTACATATTTTGCAATATCCCTTTTCATCTTAGGCCACTAAAAATTCTCTCTCAAATATTGGTACATCTAAGTGCTTCCAGGGTGTACCAAGAAAGGATAGGAATGAGATTCTTCTAAAACCATTTTCTTTATCTCTTCTCTCCGTGAAACACACAACCTCGTCCCAAATCTTAGGGCTCTGTGATCATTTATCCTGAAAGCCAATTTCTCCCATCCTTCTAACTGTTCGTGAATATTTTGAAGATTAGGGTTCTCTGACTTAGAATTTTTTATTCTCTCGATTAAGGTAGGTTTTACAATAAGGGCGCTTAATAATTTGTGGCCTCTATAGCTTGTGACCTCAATTCCTAATGATTCCAAATTTCTTTGGATGTGCTTTTGCCTAGTTATTCTTATGGCATTGAGGAAACACTTCTTACTTAGGGCCCACTACATTGTCCTTTCCAAGGTGATACTTGATTGAACAATAATAATCTTTAATAAATTCCAACCACTTCCTCTCTCTCATATTTAAATATCTTTGAGTGAAAATTTAGGTTATACTCTTATGATCCGTGAAGATTTTACACATTTCTCCATATAGGTAATGTCTCCAAATTTTAAAGATAAAGACCATGGAATCAAACTCTAAGTCATGAGTAGGGTATTTTTTATCATGTGATATTAATTATCTAGAATCATAAGCAATGACTTTTCCATTATGCATTAAGACGCCCTAGGCATAGGGTATTTTTTATCATGTGATCTTAATTATCTATAAGCATAAGCAATGACTTTTCCATTATGCATTAAGACTCCCTAGGCCGCAGGATGAAGCATCGCTAAATATCACATATCCTCGTCCCTCCCTAGGCAAGGTCAAAACAGGTGAAACTACTAACTTATCCTTCAATTTCTGGAAACTCTCTTCACTCCTCAGACCATATGAACTCATCATCGACACAATAATCTTGGAGAAACCTTTAACAAACCTTTTATAATAGCCCACTAGGCTGAGGAAAATTCTAACCTCAGTTACCGTGGTTGGTCTTTCCTAATGAACAATGAACGTGACCTTCCTAGGATCCATGGCTAGTCCATTTATATTTCCTATGTGACCGAGGAAAGAAACTTCCTTAAGTAAGAAATCACACTTAGAGATTTTTTCTTAAAGCTTCCCCCTTCTTAGTATCTTAAAAATGTTGTGGAGGTGTTCCTCATGTTCTTCCTCGAATTTGGAGTAAATCAAAATATCATCAATAAACATAATTACAAAGTTGTCAAGGAAGGGCCTAAAAACTCAATTCATCAAGTCCATAAAGGAAGCATGGGCATTGGTCAATCCAAAAGGCATAACCACAAACTCATAATTATCGTATATAGTCCTAAAAGCTGTCTTGTGGATATGCTCATCCTTTATCTTTAATTGGTGATACCTCGACCTTAGAGAAATATCTAGAATCCTTTAATTGGTAAAAAAGATCATCAATCCTAGACATGGGGTATTTGTTTTTCACAGTCAAATTGTTCAATTCTCTATAATCAATGCACATTCTTATGGATCCATCTTTCTTCTTTACAAAAAGTACCGGGGGTACCTTAAGGGGAGGTATCAGGCCTAATGATTCTGCATCCTAACAGGTTTTACAATTGGTCTTTCAGCTCCTTCAATTACGCGGGAGCCATCCTATATGGTGCCTTTGAAATAGGCGCAACCATAGTGTAAGATCAATTTTAAACTCAATTTCTATGGGAGGGGAAATCCTTGTGGATCTTTGGGAAATACATCCTTAAACTCTGCGACTATTTGGAAACCTCTTATAATAGTCGTGATCATTTCAATATCCTTAACGTAAGATATATAGCCGCGTCTCCCTCGATTTAACATTATACTAACTCTCAAGGCTAATATAAACAAAGGTTTTTTTAGTGCGTTTGGTCCCTCTAAAGCTTATTTCGGCCCTCTAGGTTTAAAAAGAAGGATTTCCTTTCTGGTGCAGTCAATCCTAGAAAATTGAGTGGGCATCCAGTCCATGCTTAAGATCACATCAAAGTCCTCTATCTCCAAAGGAATTAAGTTAACCTTAAAACATTGATTTTTAAATTCGGCGACACATCCCCTTATAATGTCCACGATTTCTACCGTTACTCCTTTTGAGGATATTAATAATCAATCGAGGGTTAAGATTTTGGGTCTTGCTTCAAGTTTATGTGAAAAGGTGGTGGAACACACATCCTCGGCATTTATAATAAAGTAACTAGCCTAATTTATCAGTTTGTCTGCATCCTTCATTGGCACCCTGAAGTTCTTAGCCTTGTGTTCTGGTTTTCCATAATTATAGAAGCTCATTATTAAGGGACAAGTCTTGGCGTAATGTCCCTTCTTACCATAGTTGCAGCAGGTGACGACCGCGGTGTCTGCTTTTTTAAACTGTTTATATCTGTGTCCCCATTAACAGGCCGGGACTTATGAGCCTGTTGCTATGGTCTATTATATTTCTTTATTCCCTCATCTTTTACCTTCCTCTTCTTTCCCTTAACCTTCATTCCCTCTTCAAAATATTGTTCCATAATCTAAGACACTTCCACCAATTCCGTGTATGTCCCCAGCCTTAGACCAACAACACGGTGACGGAGTCCACGTTTTAAACCCCCTAAAAATTTTATCTTTCCTTTCCTTAGAATTGTGTGCATGAGGAACGAAATGCGAAAGTTCCATAAACTTGGCCTCGTATTTAGCCCCATACATCGATCCTTGAGTTAGCTCTAGGAACTTTACTTCTATATTATTTGTGTTCGCGATCGGAAAATATTTCTTAAGGAATATTTCCTTGAATATTTTCCATCCAAGGGTCGCGGACTCATTTCCAGGTTGGGTCCTCCTCCTAACCATTGTCCACAATGATCAACCTCTGTTTCTAACATAAATTTGGCAAAGGACACTTTCTGATCCTCAGTGCATTTTAACACTTCAAAACTCTTCTCTATCTTTCTTATCCAAGCTTCGGCTTGTAAGGTGCCAGGCCCCCCATTAAAGGGTTGTGGCCCCAATTTCTTAAAGTACTCAATAGTGTAGCTAACTGGCCTATCTTCGGCCGTTCTTGCTTCCATTGCCCTAGTTAGGGATTATACCAACCCAGCCACCACCCGTGGCACTTGTTCTCCATTAACCTCTTCACTGGGGATACCGGGTGTCATGGCCTCAGCATGGTTTTTCATGGTGACTAGAACTCCATGCAGATTACCTCTTGCCATATTTTCCTTGCAAGAATTACACACGTATAAGTCTAGTATCCTAGTATAAAGTTACCAAATGCAAGTTTACCTAGTCTCCAAAAATGTACGCTCTGATACAATTTGTAATGTCCATGACCTTGCCATATTAGGCTGAGGGGTTGGTTCACTTGATCTTACATGATATTAGTTAAGAATAATATTTTTTTAGGGCAATCTTACGAGGCCACAACCTCTACATAGGCAGAGGTTTCATAAGTATAGTTATTACCATCACTTATACATTTATAATAACAAGCCATACAATAATAAGCTAAATATCAAAATAAACAATCACAATCCTAAAAAATTGCGTTAGGTAGTTACTTGGCTCCATACAATAAGCTTTACAATTAAAATATCTAAACAAAAGTGTTGACTATAACTAGATATAGAATATCTTAACGATAATTTGTTTTTAACTCTAAATCTACTCTCTAATGTCTTTTAATCTGCGACCTCTGATCCTCTCCAGGGCCTCTTATCCTGAGAAAGTCAAGGATTACAAGGGATGAGCTCAAATAGCCCCGTAAGATCAAATTCCCTCGACTAACTTATCAATGTTAGTAATCACATAAATATGTACATATTAAAAAAATTATGATTTAAAATAGAATAATAAAAGACACAATTTTATTATAAAAGGAGAGAAAGCTATTTCCCAATACCACATTTTCAACCTTAAGAGAAACAAAGGAATGTTGATCAAGGACTCAAACATCCCCTGATAGATAATTCTAATATCTCAAGGCTCAATCTCCCTTGGTCTACCAATCCCTGACTTTTCACAAGGCTCAATCTCTTTTGGTTTGCCCAATCTCATTGTTGTCCCCTACCACTAATTTGAACTTAGACACCACCACTCTGCAGACTTATTCAATTTTTTTTGACCTAGTCATGCCATAAGACATGGGATTCTCTCCCTCCACTTCCAGGATGAGTGATCTACGATTTGTTATTAGCTCCATGGCCTTGGCCGAACTCTGCCAAGGTTCAATCCCTATAGTTAGCCCAAGCTTAATCTCCCTACACTAATTGTCTAATCTCAAGGGAAAAAGAAAGAGGCCACTACACACATAATTCCTCGACTTGAAGCATTAATACCATAAGATTAACATTAGAATATAATAAATCACATAACGAGGTAATTCAGAATAAAATACTTTTAAGTTCCCAGCCTCAAAGAAGGAGTTAAAACTCTGAATCTTTAAATAACAAGTGGTATATAAGTAAAATGGAAGTTTTATCCTAAAAATGATTCATAACCTAGATTCCATATACACAAAACCCTAATAAATCTTCTCAAGGACACATGAACAATTCGCAACAATTTGGATTCTAACTTTGTAGTACCCCAAGCCCAATTTTTCACAGGGAAAACTAACATCATAATACGAATATAGAATGAATAGTAAGAATCAATGGCCATTTACCCAGAAACCCAGATTAATATAAAAGGTCTCATATCATTCAACATAAACATGGAAACTAGTGTTTATAAAAGGTAAGAAGAGGGTGAGGATGAAATACCTTACCGAAGAACTTAGTCTTGTGATGAACAGTAGCGCTCCACTTCTTTTGGCAACTTCCCTCCGCATATAAATAGTACAACTCCTCATTTGTAAATTGACAACACCTCTATTTTCCCTCAAATTAGTACTTTCTCCATATAGAGTGTTAGTAATGATTTCTAGCATCTTTTGGAGTGAATCCAAGGTGTGCTATTTATAGGAAGTGAAGGGGAATCTAGGGTTTTCAATTATGACACCACTTTACCTAAAAAGCCCCTCCAAAAATACTTATAGAATCTCTTAAACTTGGTTCACAAGAAATAACCTGATTGGGCCATGCCATTAATTCACGTGATGGGTTTACTTTATACCTCTGGGGTGTAAGCTTCGTGGCCTCACAGTATAGACCACAACCTAAGGATTTTAGCCGTGCTGTGGTAGTTATTCGTGGCCTTACTCACCAGTTCGTAACCAATAAGGTTTATTCCTTTGGGTCTAAGGCTTCCACCTCGCACTGCCGCCTTTATGGTTTGGGTTGTTACAACATAGTCAAAAGACAGCACAAGTAAAAATTAAAGAAAAACCCTAAATTTTAAAAAATCAACACACGTTCAATTCCCTAACCAGTAGCTAATAAAATAACACCATGAATGTAACCTTGCGTCCACTTCCTCAAAATAAATAAAACAATCAATCTTTAGACATCACTCACCCAACACACAAAGCCTTAGAGATAAACTCTCTCATTTTCAACCTCCAGCCTCAAAGAAACTTTAGACCACCCATATATTCAATCTGATCTTTAGTTATTAAGAACTATGGAAAACAATCACTATCCGCCATCTATTTACCAAGCTAACTAGATACATATCAACCAAACACAAACCATGAAAAGGATTCCTTAGAAAACCCTCTAGAACTATCAATAATTTCATTTCCATCAATCAACAACATAAACACTTCAAACTTGAACCACCACATCACCATGGAAGGTGAAACACAAAAGTTATACCATGACTAGTGATTTCGCTACAAATATAGGAGTCACTAATAGGAATTAGGCTTGTACCCTCAAGTAGAAAGATATCAACTCTACCAGATCTCAATGTAATAAACGTATTCTTTATTTTCACCAGAACTACTATTAAACGTACACTAATCCTTTTATTTCATCTTCAAAACCCCCACCTTTCTTTAAAATTAGAGGCCCCTCATTCAAGGAGCTAAACATCAAGGAAAGAAAATCACAACTGGCTATTAACTCATAACAGTGGATACACAGCTGAAGTGAACAAAGTGATCACATCAAACCCAAGGATGATATATTTTCCAGACTAAAATATAAGACTCCCCCATTACCCCTATTCTTACTCCCCCCATTCTTCTATTTGGTCTGTAATAATTGCCTTTCTCATCTCATGGTTTGTAATAACTCCCTTTCCCCTAATTTTCTTTCTTAATTAGGCTCCCCTTCCCCTTGTGCTAGTTTGAATTTTTCTCCATTATCCTCCACCCTTACATATTACCAAGTTGGTTTCATGTCTAGAAAATTTCACTAATTTGCATGCTGAATTTTAGGTGATTTCCTCTATTTGCTTGATTACTTGGCTGCAGACTATTTTCTTACTTTTAAAAACTCTAGGATTTCTTTCTCTCTAAATAACATAGATAAATGAACACAATTCTAAGATTCTAATGTTTTGCTAAAAGGATTTCCTTTTACCAATTTTTTTAATGTTTTAAACTTGTTCAAAATATCACGTTGAATAAATAAGTTTTTACAACTTTCAGTATCACTTCCACACAGCACACAACTATCATCACTAACACAACCCATTCTAGTTTTGGGGTTTTATTCTTAAAACCATGTATGGAATTTAATTTGAAGTAAAGGTGTGTCATTTCATTTTTAAATGAGAATCATGATTACGAGAATGCCTTGTATTTGGTTTAAATATATTATAGACATGTCGGTCAATTGAACCAATATGAATGCCGTTGAGTTATGTTTGGCTTGATCACAGGAGATTGGAATTCCAATTCTAATACTATTAAACAACTCGCAACCTAATTAGGGACTTGACATCCTATCTAAACGGGTTCAATGCGATCCTAGTTGTTTATCTTGAACTATGGGAACTTATTTGATGATTTGAGAAGTTGTATAATAGTTTAATAGAGAATTGTGATCGATACATTCCTAGAATGTATTAAACAGGGCCACCAATGAGATTTGAGTCTATGGTATGTCTTGATTAGGCTAAGGTAATCTCAAACCATTTTAAAATGGTGCATATATTTTTAATCCTGAGAATTATGATGATTGGAATCCTTGTGAAAATGTCACTTTAATTTCTATGAGTGCGATATGATTTTATATCGGTTCAAATGATCCCCGCACAATGGGTGACAGCTGTGTGAGTAGGTATGAGATCCGGAGGAATTTGCGTTCGCGAATACCTTTGATTGTGATACACCTTTGATAGACTTATACGTTTTGTTTCCACCAGTAAAACTCGGCCATCAGATTATTTTATAATCCTAGTGGAGTAGCAAATAAGTTAAGTCTGAGAATTAAATAATTGATTAGACATTGGTTAAAGTTGATTAGCTGTAAATTAATTTGACCAAGTAGGTATCAGACACTTAACGTGAGGTATCATATCATGTTCCACAATCAACTTTGCAAATATGCCTCTTTATTTTGAATGATTCAGAGATAATTAAATTGGAGTATAGTCATGATTATACAACGAAGTTATTATTGATTAAATAAAGAAAGTAAATAATTATGATAATTGTAATTGTAATTTCTTAGTATTTTTATGAAAGATAATTTAATTTATTTTCTTAGGTCCCTAGTATAGTACAATACGCAAGTAGTAGGCTCGAAACTCTATGGAAGGCTAGTTTGATTAAATTCCATAGCCTATACCTATATACATTGGTGAGAGATAGGGTTTTAGACTAATGGTCCATTATGGAGGGTTAGAGAGGGAGATGAAAATCACTATTCATGTTTTTGTGAAGGGGTGAGGGGAGAGAATGTTAATTCTCTCATAGTTCACCATGGCATCATCTCCATGACTGCCCACACACAAGTCTTAGTTTGGGTGGATCATATGCTAGAATATTCTAGATGTTCAAACCATTATTGCAAGAGTTTTTTGGAGACCTTGAAGGGCAACAAGAATTTCATCTTTATAAACCTTTATCTCCTCGTAGGAATTACAACATGATTCTCTATGGTATTGTATTCTTTAACCCTAGGTTTAATATCTAAACCCAGTTCTTGATTTCTTTTTAATGCATGATTAATCAAAGATCTTTAGGCCTGAAATGTTTCTGCATTTTAAATGTCAATCCTAAGATTTTTCCCTAATAATTGGTATTAGAGCCCTGGTTGAGATTAATCAACTTTTGGAAAGGTCCATGTTGACCACCTTGAAACCCTAGTTTTTGCAAGTTGTATGATTATATAATCTTGTGCATGACATCGTAATAATATGATTTTGCAGAGATTATTTGTCTAAATTCCTTACATCAAGGTCACTCATGTTTATTTTGTGTGATTGGATCCCACGGTAGTTTATCCATACTTATTTTTTTGCTCCTAGATTTGATATGACTGTAATAAATAGGATTTTATAATTATTGATTTATCAATGTATTTAAAGGAGTTGGAAGAAGGTTATACCATTTATTTACAATTAGAATCATCTATTTACATGGGTTTGGGTGCTAGACAAAGTTTTGTGAAGTTTCATGAGGATCTTGGGAAGTTATGGCCATTTTTTCATGTCATTCACGTAACGAAGATGAAGTGTATGTGCTACAGGGCCGAATCGATCCGGATCAAGATTAGATTGAACTACTAATTTTTTAAACTCAACCCATTTTCACAAAAATAAAGTCGATAAAACATGATTTTATGCATAAAAAATGTTAAACATTTGTTGAAAGTGGATTGAGTGTAAAAAATCAATAGTTCGGGGGGGGGGGTGGTGTAATTTACCCAATTTTAATTGCAAACAGAAATAAAAGGACAAAACTGTTCTTTTCTATCATGGCCAGGAATCCTTCTTCATGTAGAAGTCTTCATGGGCAAGATGGTTCTTTTCCCTTTACATGTTAAAATATGTGCAAGATGGTTATTTTTGTGAAAATGGGTTGGGTTTAAAAAATTAATAGTTCAAGGGGATTTGGTGTAATTTACCCATGATTTAATTATTTTCATGATGTTTCTTTATTATGTTACATAATTCAATTGGTTAATTAAGAACACCTAATTTATGGACAATATGAATTTATTTTGAGACCGACATGGATCACCGTTTTTCTAGAAAATTCATTTTGATTTATTCTTTTCTAAATTAAATTAAATCGGTGTAATTAATTCTAAGGTGTAAATTAAATTTTGATCCAAGATTTATTTTAACTTAAAAATAGTTTTAATTTTTAAACATTAAAGTCGTGAGATCGGGTAATTCAATTTGTACAAGTAAATTAAAAATTACATAGGATTTAAATTCGATCTTTTATAATTGAATGTATAGTTTTTTAAAACCCCTCAAGCTCAAAATATATATGATTAATTCCTCGTATCAGCTTTGGTCTGTCCCCTAATGGATGGATTTAATCAGGGCACCCAGTATTCTCGAGATTCTTAAATGATAGTTTAAATAATTGAATATGAGTGAGTTCGACCGATTGAGATTTCGAGGAATGAACTGGTTGTATATACTGAAACGGAATTAATGATATCCTCCCCAACGAATTCTGAGAATGCAAAATAATTGCAAATGGTGATTTCAACAAAAATTGCAACACTAATTTAAAATGCAGAAGCGACTATAAAATTGATTTTATGTTTTTATCATACGCGTGCATCTATGGTGATAAAACAGATAAATCAAACCACGCAAATACGATAAGCCCAAGTTTCAGGAAAAAAAACCTTTTTGGGTAAAATCTTTATTTTAATATATAATGTAAATCGCAACTTACAAATTACACAATGAAATTTGCAATGAATCTTTAGCAGAAAACTCACATAGACCCCATCCTAAATCAACAATGAACTTCCACAAGAACCCATAAGAAGCAACTCTGTCTCCAATAAGGAACACCCTCAAGAGCTACCAATCCAACAGTAGAGATGTCACTCCACAAGAAAAAACTTCAATAAGAAGTGATTTCGGTTCCACAAAAGATTTACAAAAGAATTTGGATGATTTGGTGAATCAAAACTAGGTTTTTCACGTAAAAATTGAAGACTTAAAGTTCTACCAAAAAGCAACAAAAGTCTTAATGAAATACGTCTCCAAAGCACGTATTTATTGTTGAACAAAAAAGTTGAGGCGGCGCAGGTCGTTCGAACGACTTCAAACAAAATCTTCATGTCGTTTGAATGACATCTTATGTCATTAGTAACGACCTTACAAACGACCAGTCAAAAACTAAAACAGTACGGGTTCGTTTGATGCAAACTTCAAACGACATTTCATGCCGTTACAAGTTGTCGTTTGGATGACATGTTAATGTCGTTTGAATGACATTACCTTGTCGTTTAGATGACGGGAGCGAGAAAATTTTATTTTTAAAATCTCGCCTCGGGTCTTGAAAAAATATTTTGACTTATAAAAAATGCCTCATTTTGTTTAAAATCAGTTTCGAAAAATATCCCAATATAAATATAAAAAATTTATGAAACTTAAACACATTCTAATGAAATTCTACCTCATGTTGTGCAAATGTTGAAGTTTGCTTGAAATTCGGATCCGTTGTCTTGAACAAATGATCTGGAACTTCTTTGATGATTGTAGCAGTATACAACATATCCTATGTAAAGCACGGACTATGGAAATAACGTCCTTACAAATATCTCCCTATATCTATGGCGGTACAAAATAAAAATATTCAAATTATCAATCAAAATGCCTATACAATTCTAATACCCTCCCATGCAACCCAAAAGCAAAAAGGAACTAAAAATGTTAGCCTTCAAATTCTATAAAAATCTTCAACTTTGACATCTTCAAATCTCCAACGTTTCTTTGTTGTCATTATCAAGGTGTGCAAAATAATGATCCTCAAAATTTATACCTACACACATGAGATAAGAAACAAATACCTTCGTGACGTAGCGAGTTTGAAATGAGATAAACATAAATCCAATCAAAGATGAAACATCTCAAATCTCCCCTATATTTTAAAATCTCACTCCCCCATAATTCACAATTAGTTCTCCTTATTTTTATTTGCCCGAAATAGACAAGGAAAAGAATAAGCACAAAAATAAGCACAGAGTGTCACAATCAAGAAAATCGTCATGAATGAAGAAATTATGATTATGCAAGGATAAACTTAGAAATACTCACAAGCTCTTTTTAATTTTTCAAAATTTTTCAGGCAAAGAAAATATACAAACACAACACACACCATGAATTTACACTATGATAACTAAAGCGTGGAAACGGAATGAATGGGTGTGAACTTATTCAATAGGTAAATCAACTCAAACATACATAACAAATGTGCACAATGAATATGGATACTCCTAATGAATTAACTTCACAATCATCCTTAGGTGTAAAATTTATTGAATTCAAATGACATCGACCTCAAATCAACAAATCAAAGTCTAAAATGATTTCCACACCAATAAAGTCTAAAACTATGTAATGTTTTTTCAAGACATAGTCAGGACGTGCAAACCCATCGATATATTTCCAACAAAACTCCCTCAAATCAATGATCATATTTTTATATTCAATTGTTTTCTTTTGAATGATCATATCAAATTAAACTAATTTTGCCCTGGCTACTTTTTCAATGCCACACTTTTTTGGCTCTATTTAAACTCTTTGGACCTTAGCTACTTTTTACAATGCCACACTTTTTTAGGTCCGATATAAATGGTGGCTTAATCGTAAAGGATATGTGTACCTTTCATAGCCCTTCCCCGGGTTCACTCATCCTTTTTAAAATTAAACAAATTCCTCACGGGCAACGGTTCTTACATTCACTACTTTCATTGTCAAGTTTTATCGCATTTAGTTCGTTTTAAAGATATGATTGAGATGAAAATACTTCGATCAACTTGTGATAGACAAGTAAAATAATCAAACAAATCCATGCAAGTGTGCATTAAATAAAATCATGAGTCAAACGTGTAGAGATTAATCTCAAATCTCATCTTAATGACTTCAAACATTATAAAGCGCATGGATGAAATGATGTATCACCTCAAAACACTATCGAATAGTCACATGGATATGGAACGATGTTGTGACTTGGTCATCCTAAATGTCCATCCATAAACAGTGTAAAACAAAACACAAAAATCTTTTTGTCTTTTTCCAAAAAAAATTTCAAAAAAAATGTTTTTAGCCCTTTCAACTTTTCTCAAAAAATAGAAAATCTTTTTGGATTTTTCCAAAATTTTTCAAAAACAAAAATCTTTTTGGTTTTTCGAAAAATATATCAAAAAGAAAAAGATAAATACGAAATGTTTCATACTAGAAATAGGCAAAAAATATCATTATGAAAATAATCCTATGCTCGAAAACAAGTCTAAACCTCAACCATTTGGTGGGGAGGAGTTTTCCAAAGGTGGTGACATCCTATGAAAAAATCAATCAAATCATGTGAAGTTTTGACTAAAAATTTAACCTGCTCTTGAAATGTGCAAACTCTCTCATCTAATGTGCAGGATCATGCAAAGTATCATGTGTGGGTGCGTGTGTGGGAACACGCGGTAAAAATTTATGTGACACACAACCCAACTTAAAACAAAATTTCTTAAGGTGTCTTCTCTTTTTACAATGGGTGCAAACATACGTGGGCCTAGGAACACCTCTTTCAAAATGTCTAGGATGCACTATCCTATTTGTAACCGAACACCTAGGTGGGTTGGGTTGAGATCCCTATGGATCTTTCACAAAGTCGGGACCAACTCGGGTGCAACATGAGAAGTAGACCCACCGTCATGACCTATTCCTAATCTCTCAACATTACCTAAAGCGGGACTGATGAGCATATTTTCTACATTTGTAGATGTATCCTCTATAGTAACCTTGACCTCCCGGGCATATTCAATATCTCTCTCGATTTGGGACACACGAGATTCAAGTTCACTATTTTCCCGACCTACGACGATCTGCTCACTCAAGGAAACCTTCACCTTCTTGGGTTGACTCGCTGATGCCTCAAATCTCCTCAAAACTTCTCTCTCTCTCTCCAAATATAACACCTTAATACCTAACTCCTTATTTAACTTCTTCGTCTTTAAGGTCTAGGCTTACAAATCTCTAAACGCTTTATGGAGTTCACTTTCACCCTTATTTCAACCTCACTTTCACACTCACTCGAAAGACTCAAATCATCATCAGGGGTTTCACGTACACAAGTATCCTCATTGTCGCGGGACAAACTAGGTGTGCTCATATGACTTGACATAAAGGCAACACATATACCATGTGATGACTCATCCTCAGAATCTTTCACTTCCTCATCACTATCGCTAAGAGAGGCTGGCATGACAATTTTCTTGCCCTTTGTCTTTAGCATAGTGGGACATTAAAACGCTTTGTGCCCTTTGCCCTCTCACTCAAAACATCTATCCTATTCTTTTTTATCTTTCTCACCACTCTCTTTGGCATCTCCTTTCTTTTTATTTTTCTTAAAAATATTTTTATTTGAAGAATTTTCTTTGGAAAATTTGAGATACTTTTTAAAATTTTTAGGAAGCATGGCCACATCATCAAAATCAAATTCTCCCTTAGACTCGGAATCAAAATTTTTTCTGTTCTTTTTCTTGTCTTTCTTTAACACTTACTCACCTTTTCTAGATTGGTCCTTAAGTGCTATCCCACTATCCTTAGGCTTGACTGTGTCAGGAAACATGTTAATTTCATACGTCTGGAGGTATCCTACATGTTCTTCTAACTTGAGATTGCTCAAATTTCTTAAGAAATTTAGCACAGTTACTTTTGGGATGAAACGTTTAGGCAAAGATCTCAAAATATTTTAAACTACTCGTGCATCAGGAATATGTTCGCAAATGTTGAAACTAGTATTGACAATATCAGACAAACGAGCATAAAACTCATCAAAATATTCAGATTCAAGCATGATTATTTTTTGAAATTAAGTAGTTGAATTTTGTAATTTAGATTCTTTCACTAAATTCGTGCTTTCATGGGTAAGTTGAAGAACATACCATGCTTCCTTTGACATGGTATACGTCATGATGCGTCAAAACTCGTCGGGTGTGACGGCTCCAGAAATTGCACTTAGCCCACGAGAATTATATGTGCTCCATTTAAATTCATCGTCAGTCCAGTCTGACACCGGTTTAAGATTTTTCACCTTATTAATGGTGACAGTGGGAGGAGTTCACCATCTTTCACAAACAATCCAAACACGTTCATCGATAGCCTTTAATGAAGATTTCATCCGGGCTTTTCAATAGGCATAATTAGTGCTATTAAAGATGGGCATATGATTATATTAGTTATCCAACGAAAAAATTGTCATATGTTTTCAAAATCATATTTTTCGAAAAAACGATAAGACAATAATTTTACTAAAAAGGATCACTAAATAAATTAGAGTAACCTGCTCTGATACCAATTTGAGAATGCAAAATAATTGCGAAGGGTGATTTCAATAGAAAATGCAATTCCAATTTTAAATGAGGAAGCGAATATAAAATTGATTTTATATTTTTATCCTACACATGCATCAATGGTGATAAAATATAATAAATCAAATGATGCGAATACGACAAGGTCAAGTTTTAGGAAAAATCTCCTTTCGGGTAAAACCTTTATTTCACTATATAACGTAAATTGCAACTTACAAATTACACAATGAAATATGTAATGAATCTTTAACAGCAAACTCACATAGACCGCAGCCTAAATCAACAATGGACTCCCGCAAGAACTCACAAGAACCACAGCTTTGTCTCCAGTAAGGAACACTCTCAAGTCTTCCCAAGTGATTGCAACCAATCCAACAGTGAAGTTGGTACTCTATAAGAGCAAACTTCAACAAGAAGTGATTTGGGTGCCTTAAAAGATTCACAAAAGAATTGGGATGATTTGGTGAGTCAAAACTAGTTTTTCACCTAAAATTGAAGACTTGAAGTTCTGCCAAAAGGATATTTTTGTGCACTAAAAGTCTTAATGAAATTGGTCTCCAAAGAAGGTATTTATAGTTGAATAAAAAAGTTGAGGCAGCGCAGGTCGATCGACTTCAAACGACATCTTCATATCGTTTGAACGATATCTTCTTATCGTTAGTAACGACCTTACAAACAACTAGTTAAAAATATAAAATATTACCGATTAGTTTAATGGAAGCTTCAAACGACCCTTCAATTGACCCTTTAAATGACATTGCATATCGTTAGAAGATGTTGTTTAAATGACATTTCCTTGGCATTTGAACGATAGGAGGGAGAAAATTTTATTTTTAAAAGCTCACCTACAGGTCTTGAAAACATATTTTAACTTAGAAAAATCGCCTCATTTTGTTTAAAATCAGTTGTAAAAAAAATCCCAATATAAATGTAAACCATTTACAAAACGTAAACACATTATAATGAAATTGTACCTCATGTTCTGCAAATATTGAAGTGTGCTTGAAATTCAGATCCGTCGTCTTGAACAAACGATCTTGAACTTTTTTGACGGTTGTAGTGGTATACGACATATCCTATGTAAAGTACAAACTTTCAAAATAATGTCTTTACAGATTCAGTATTGTAAGGACATAGTTTTATAAATGTTCGGGATAGATTCTAGGAATTTTTTGTTTTCTCCTAAATCACAGTTCATATGTCTGATACCGCTACATTCGTCACATCAACACGATCATCCTCGATGGCCTGTATCCGAATTCAATGCAACCACTTTCTTCACGTGCATCATGCTACATGCAACGTGCTTCTCAGCTCATTCCCACTACTCCACTACTCTCTATCAATAAAATGTTTTATTGGAGCTTTAAATATTTGCATAAATATTTGAGAAATGTTTTTGAAAATTATTTTTGAAGTCTGGATTTATTTTTTATCAAAAGCAGAATTTTTCTAAGTGTAGAAGCGAATGGCCTCGATCGAGGAGCTCGCTCAAACGACTTTGAAAGTCGTTCGCACGAGATAGGCATGTCGCGTGATATCGTTCAAACGACTTTTGTCCTTCGTTCGAGCGACATGGCTATCTCGTTCGAACGATCCGCCGCCTCGATTTTTGTATAAATATCTGGTCTCCTTCTACACGTTTTTTCAAGTCTTTCTGCAACCTCAAATTCTGCGAAAACTAGCCCAGAATTAGACTTCACCTTTTAAGGTTTTCTAAACCTTTTTGATTCACAAAACTATTCCCATATATGTGTGTGAATCTTTAAACCTTCAAGAAGATCATTTACTCATCTGGAGTAATTTGTGAGGAAGCCGCTCTCTTCTTCATTGCTGCCCTACTGGAAAGGGATTGTTCCAGCCATCGACAACAGAACCGACACCCGAGGGTATTTTCGTGTCATATATTTTCACTGTAATCAGTTGTAAGCCATTTTCTTACAAAATTATTATGAAAATAAAAGGTTTTGCCCCTTTGGGGGATTTTTCCTCATATATGTGTTCTTGCACGTTTCATCATCGTATTTAATCACATATAGATGCATGTTTAGGACTCAAGTGGTAAAAACTGTGTTTAATTAAATAACTTCCTTATTCAAACGCAAGCGCACTCTTCTCAAATTGGTATCAGAGCCAGTTACACAATTTTACCGTGTAATTTTCTGCAAATTTTTTCTTAGATATCAATTTTCTGAAAAATTGATTTTTGAAAATGAGTGTGTTCATTATGGAGAAGTGATATCATAAAATGCCAGTTTTTGACGGGACAAACTATGCATATTGGAAAGCCCGCATGAGATCTGCATTAAAAGCACGTGTATGGATTTTGGTTGAAAGAGGGTGGACACCTCCCTCCGTCACTGTTGATAATGTGATCAATTTAAAACCTATCACTTCTTCGACTGAAGACGAATTTAAATAGTCATCATTCAATTCTAAGGGTTTCAAACGCATAATGACGTGCACCCCGTCAAAAGAGGCATGGGATGTTTACAACTCACCCATGAAGGAACTAATGCTGTGAAAGAGTCTAAATTGCAAAATTTGACAACTCAATTTGAAACCATCACCATGCAGGAGACTAAATGTTTTGATGATTTTTATGCTAGGCTTTCTGATGTTGTTAATACTAGCTTTAATCTTGGTGAACATATTCCTAATGCTAGAGTTGTTAAAAAGATTCTTCGTTCTTTTCCTAAGCGTTTTATCCCTAAAGTCACTGTGCTAAATTCTATGGGTAATTTAAATATGCTAAAATTGGAAGAACTTGTAGGAGACTTGCAAACATATGAAATTGATATGTTCCCTAAAACTGATAGATCTAAAGATAAGGGAATTGCACTTAATACCCAAGAGAGAAAGAGTGAATGGTCGGCTAGAAAGAGGGTAGAGTCATCTAGAAAGAGAGAGACTGACACGTCAGATTTTGATTGTGATTTTGACTTAGATGATTTGGCTCTTTTTGAAAAAAATTTCAAAAGGATTCTCAAATTTAAGAAAAATGGTAATTTTAAAGATAAAAAGAAATTTGAGAAAAATAAGTTTGAAAAGAAAAAATGAAAAAGATTTTCCTAAGAAAGAAAGTGAGAGATGCTTTGAGTGCGACGGTAGGGGTCATAGAGCCTTTGAGTGTGACACACGTCTGAACAGAGAGAAAGGGAAAGCTATCCTTAATGCTACCCTTAGCGACGACAGTGAGGTCGAGTCGGTGGATTCTGGAGTCGAGTCACCGCATGAGTGTAACTTCAACGCATTCATGGCTAGTCATGTGAGCACTTCTAGTTCTTCTCACGACGATGAGGATGCTGCATCACAGGGACACCTCGACAGTGAGATCGATGTGAGTGAGGGGGAGGATGACGCAAGTGAGAGCGAGAGTGATATTCAATGCGCCTACGCTGAGTTATATTCTGAGTCATTTAAAACTAAAAAATGTAACAAAGCTTTAGTTATTAAGATCACCGGCTTAGAGGAAGATTTAAGAAAAGCGAGAGAGAGAGAGAGTCCTCCACCTGCACCGCCCTGAGAGAGAGAGAATCTTCCTGTGTTGAGAAAGAGAGTTTGTTTAGAGAGAGAGAGTAATTTTGAGTAAGAGAGAGGGGACTTGACTAAACAAGTGTCTAGTCTTACGAGTGAGCTCCATTCCTCCATGGAGACTCGGAAGAAACTTGAAGCCCTTGTTGCCCAGCTGACTCATGATCTTGAGAAAGCACGGGAAGTCAAGGTACAAATCGAGGACAGATCTGGGAAAATGGGAAAGATTCTCCTCGACCCCGCTTTAGATTTTGGTGATAGGCAGGGAATTGGTTATGATGGTGCCTCCACCTCCCAAATTGCACCTGGACCAGCTCCTGAGTTTACTACGACTCCTTATGTCCATCGTCAAAATCCTCGAAGGAGAGTTCGACCAAGAAAATCAAACCAAGGTCCGCCTTTGACTGTGTTCTTTTGTACTTATTGCAAAAGAAAAGGCCACCTCAGGGAGTTTTGCTATAGCATGGGTCGGACACGACGTACTACTGCTCCACCACGTCATACTGATGAGTTTTCTTGTCTGAGAGAGCGTGTTGAGTTTTTATCCTCCACATCACAGAGTTTGATGGAAGAATTACGACGGATGTCATTACCGTCAGTAAATGCTTCTCACATTCCTGCTAAAACCAACAACAATAAGGGTAAACAAAAGGTTACCACTTCTTGGGTGCCTAAGAAAGATAAGAAAGCCCTTGTTGTTCATGTTGCTCTCAAAGCACATAATACCTCACAGTGGTATTTTGATAGTGGATGCTCCAGACACATGACAGGTGATGTCTCATTTTTTACCCACCTTGAGGATTATAAGGTTGGTAGAGTCACCTTTGGAGATGGGAGCAAGCCTAGTATTGTAGGACGAGGTACTGTAGAGTTACCAGGATTTCCTAAGCTAGAGAATGTGTTGTACATCAAAGGTTTAAAAGTAAACCTTCTTAGCATTAGCCAGCTCTGCGACACTGACTTTGCAGTAAAGTTTGACCGGGACGCGTGTAATGTCTACAATCAAGCTGATAAACTTTTGATGCAAGGGGTGAGGACCGAGGATAATTGTTATGGGACTATGCCTACTTCCTCACTTGTCTGCAACAACGCCACGATCACTCCTATGGATCTGTGGCACCAACGTCTAGGTCACGTAAATATTAGAGATCTAACTCGCTTAGCTAAAAAGGACCTAGTGCGTGGCTTATCATCTCTTGGAAGGCCAACTTCGATGGTTTGTGGACCCTGTCAGTTGGGAAAACAAATTCGTAGTCCTCACAGGAAGTTGCATTCCATTACGAACTCTCGTGTTCTTGAGCTTATACACTGGATCTTATGGGTTCCACTCGTATCGAGAGTCTGGGTGGTAAGAGGTATATCCTCGTGATGGTGAATGATTTCTCAAGATACTCCATTGTAGGTTTTCTGAGAGAGAAATCCGATGCTGTAGAGTTTTTAACAAACAAGTGCCGTGTCCTGCAAAATAATTACGGAGTCACTATTAACAGGATACGTAGTGACAACAACACTGAATTTAAGGAAGCAAAGGTAGATTTGTATTGTGATATCCTTGGGATCAAACATGAGTTTTCTGCTGTGAAGACTCCTCAGCAAAATGGGATTATTGAGAGAAAGAATAGAACGATCCAGGAGATGGCTAGATTTATGCTTCTAGGTCATAAAGTTTCTAGGAGATTTTGGGCAGAGGCACTGTCTACTGCATGCCACACGATGAATAGGGTTTATCTACGTCCACACACACTTCAGACACCTTATGACTTGTGGACCGGAAAGAAGCCCAACCTTGCATATTTCTGTGTTTTTGGGAGTCAATGCTACATCCTAAGGGATAGAGAGCAATTAGGAAAGTTTGACTCCCGAAGCGACGAGGGAATACTGCTGGGATATTCATCGAATAGTAGAGCGTACCAGGTTTTTAACCTGAAGAGCTCTAAGGTTATGGAATCAATAAACATCACCGTGCAAGATGACGAACCTTCGGCGCTTATTGACTCTAAACTTCAGTGTGAGGTTGAGGATATTTCTAGCAGTGATTTACTTGTACCTCACCCACACTCTGTGGACCCTACTCCTGTGTTAGGGGACACACCCGGTTGGGTTCGTAAGAGTCATGAACCTTCTGCCATTATTGGTGATCCCACTCTAGGGATCAAGACTCATGCTCAGCTAGAGAACATTGTCAGCCATTTTTGCTACACGTCCAAAGTCGAGCCCAAGAATCATAAAGAAGCACTCAAGGATGAACACTGGATATCTGCTATGCAGGATGAGTTGCTTCAGTTTAAAAAGAATAATGTCTGGGAACTTGTCCCCCGACTTAGTGAGACAAATGTGATAGGTAACAAATGGATTTTCAAGAATAAAATGGATAAAAATGGTACCATAATCCGAAACAAGACTAGGTTGGTCGCTCAAGGCTACACACAACTAGAAGGTGTAGACTTTGGGGAGACATTTGCTCCTATTGCGAGGCTTGAGTCTGTCCATCTACTACTCGCCATCGCATGTCATCTGCACTTCAAGTTATATCAGATGGATGTCAAGAGTGACTTTCTTAATGGCATTCTACAAGAGGAGGTTTATATGGAACAACCAAAAGGGTTTGAAGACCCTCAGCACCCGGAGCACGTCTACTATCTGAGGAAAGCCTTGTATGGTTTGAAGCAAGCACCCCATGCTTGGTACGAGAGGCTTACTTCCTATCTCTTAGCCCGTGGCTTCAAGAGAGGGGGAGTTGATATGACGTTGTTCATCAGGAGAGATGATGGTGCAATTTTGGTTGCCCAGGTCTATGTGGACGACATAGTCTTTGGATCCACGTGCTCTCAACATGCTCATCACTTTGAAGAGGAGATGAAAAGTGAGTTTGAGATGAGCATGGTTGGTGAGCTTACTTTCTTCCTTGGTCTCCAGGTTCGTCAGCTAGAGGATGGGATGTTCATCTCCCAATCCAAGTATGCTAGAGACCTAGTGAAGAAATTTGGTTTAGACTCCGCTAAGCATGCACGTACACCTATGAGTACCACTACCAAGCTTAGTAAGGACACTTTAGGCAAGGACGTAGAGCAAATCTTATATCGGAGTATGATAGGTAGTCTTCTCTACTTGACTGCCAGTCGTCCTGACATAACCTTAGTGTTGGAGTCTGTGCGCGATATCAGGCGTCCTCGAAAGAGTCACATTTACTTGCTCTAAAACTTATTATTAAATACGTGAGTGGGACTCTCTCATACGGTATTTGGTATTCCTTTGATACTGATGACCATTTGTCCGCCTATTCTGATGCTGATTGGGCCGGGGATGTAGATGGCTGTAGGATCACTTCTGGTGGGTGTTTCTATTTTGGTTCTGCTCTTGTCTCCTAGCTGAGCAAGAAGCAAAATTCCATCTCTTTGTCCACTGCGAAGGCTGAGTACATAGCCGCCGGGAGTTGTTGCACGCAACTCTTGTGGATGAAGCAAATGCTGGATTATGGGATTTCACAGGACACCATGACCATTTCTTGTGATAACACGAGCACGATACACATATCCCGCAATCCAGTCCAGCATTCGCGCACAAAGAACATCAGGATACGTGAGCACTTTATACGACAGTTAGTTGAGGAGAAAGTCGTATACCTGAGTTTTGTTCCCACCGACCGTCAGTTAGCCGATATTTTCATGAAACCTTTAGATGGCCTTAGATTTGAGAGTCTTAGGAAGTCTTTGGGAATTTGCACAGTTGACTGATGGGTTGGTCTATGTCTAGAATATGATGCTTTTTCATGTTCATATCATATGCTTCCTATTGCTAGTTTGTTTTATATGTGTCATTGCTTTGTTGTACAACTATTTATTTATTCTTTTGAAAAATCCAAAAAGATTTTTGTTTTTTTTGTGTATAAAAATTTCAGAAAAGCCCAAAAAGATTTTTGTATTTTTTATACACTTTTTATGGATGAACATTTAAGATAGCCAAGTCACACTTTCATTTCATTTATTCCCGTGACTGTTTGATAGAGATTTGAGACGCTACATCATTTCATCCATGTGCTTTACACTGATTAAAGTCTTTGAGATGTGATTCGTGATATCTTTTCTACATGTTTGACTCCTATCTCCTTTACTGCACACATGCACGGTTTTATTTGATTATTGCACTTGTCTATCACATGTTGGCTTAAGTGTTTCCGTCTCAATTCTGTCTATATAACTAACAATATGTGATAAAACTTGACAAGATTGGAATGCATGTAAAAACCGTTGTTTTTGTGAGACTGAGTGTTTGTTTAAGAACAGGGAGGGGTTGCGAAAGGTAATTATTTATCCTTTGCGCAAAAGCCACCGTTCAAAAGGACCTAAAAAATGGAGGGATTTTATTATCCAAGGTTCAAAGATGTTAAAAGAGCCCCGAAAAAATGTAAAGGCAATAAAAAGCAATTCATGCCAAATATGGGCCATTAGGTTTCACCATCAATTCTCCAAAGTTTGAGAATTTAGAAAGCCTCTATTCAAAATAAAAATTTGAGGGAGTTTGGTTGGAGAATATAAACGGGTTTGCACTTCCCTGAAAGTCCTGAAAAAGTATGAAATAGTTTTGGACGTTATTGGTGTGGAAATCACTTTGAGCTTTGATTTTTTGATTTGATTGAGTCAATGTCTCATATTACCACCTTTTTACACCAAAGGAAGACTTTGAGTTCATTCGTTAGGAGTATCCGATATTCATCGTGCACATATGTCATGTTTGTATGCATTGATTTTCCTATCGAATTTGATCACACCCCTTCATTGTCACTTTCATTGACTTGGTTATTTTTGTGATCTTTCATGGTGTGATTCTTTGTTGTATACTATGTGTGAAAAAAATTTGAAAAATACAAAAATAGCAATTTATTCCCGTGTGTCATTCTCCATGTGCATTCATTTCTGCTTCTCATATCTGTCTATTTGGGGACATCATAAAAAGGGGGAGAAGAATTATGGGGGAGAATTGTTTTGGTGTTTGGTTGCTACATGAATGATTTGCTTGAGCTTAATTGATCATCAATTTTTTCATATCATTATATTTTCAATCTGTTGCTTGTCATGGGTATTTGCTTTATCTCATGTGTGTAGGTACAACATTGCTCATTATTTAATTACACACCCTGATGAGAAAAGCTTTGGGAGGTACAGGAGAGCTGAAGATTTGGAAGACATGTCATTTAGTATTCTTTGTTAAAGGGTTTAATGGGGATATTATCTTGTATGTCATTTGATTGCATAATTCGGATTTTTATGTATGTACCGACATAGATATAGGGGGAGATTTGTAAGGACATAATTTTATAAATGTTCGGGATAGATTCTAGGAATTTTTTGTTTTCTCCTAGATCACAGTTCATATGTCGGATACCGCTACATTCGGCACGTCAACACGATCATCCTCGATGGCCTGTATCCGAATTTAATGCAACCACTTTCTTCACGTGCATCATGCTACTGCAACGTGCTGCTCAGCTCATTCCCACTACTCCACTATGCTCTATCAGTAAAATGTTTTATTGGAGCTTTAAATATTTGCATAAATATTTGGAAAATGTTTTTGAAAATTATTTTTGAAGTCTGGATTAATTTTTTATCAAAAGCAGAATTTTTCTAAGTGTAGTAGCGAATGGCCTCGACCGACGAGCTCGCTCAAACGACTTTGAAAGTCTTTCGCGCGCGATAGGCATGTCGCGCGATATCGTTCGAACGACTTTTGTCCTTCATTCGAGCGACATGGCTATCTCGTTCGAACGAGCCGCCACCTCGATTTTTGTATAAATATCTGATCTCCTTCTACACGTTTTTTTAAGTCTTTCTGCAATCTCAAATTCTACGAAAAACAGCCCAGAATTAGACTTCACCTTTTAAGGTTTTCTAAACCTTTTTGATTCACAAAACCATTCCCATGTAAGTGTGTGAATCTTTAAACCTTCAAGAAGATAATTTACTCATCTGGAGTAATTTGTGAGGAAGCCGCTCTCTTCTTCATTGTTTCCCTACTGGAAAGGGATTGTTCCAGCCGCCGACAACAGAACCGACACCCGAGGGTATTTCTGTGTCATATATTTTCATTGTAATCCGTTTTCTTATAAAATTATTGTGAAAATAAAAGGTTTTGCCCATTTGGGGGATTTTTCCTCATATATGTGTTCTTGCATGTTTCATCATCGTATTTAATTACATATAGATGCATGTTTAGGACTCAAGTGGTAAAAACTGTGTTTAATTAAATAACTTCCTTATTTGAATGCAAGCGCACTCTTCTCAAGTATCATTAATTATGGGACCAAAAGCTGTCGAATATTTATTATGTTAGACGGAGGGTTCCTGAACTATCCAGATAACATAATGAAAGTTGAAAATCTATCTTGTTCAAGATGGGGTGGTTTAAGCTTCTAATAAGAAATCTCACCTCATAAGTGAACTAGGATATCTGATGGGATTATTTTTTTTAATTGGAAGTTGAGGGATGCCACTTTAAAATTTGATCTAACTAATTTTCTCTTTTAATTGAAAAATGTTTTTTTTTTATTTTATGATTCTAAGATTTCAAAAATGAATTCAACCTTTTCTCATTGTATTAGTCTTTTTTATTGGAATAAGTTTCAAGGACTGGAAATGATTACTTGACATTGTTATAACACAATGAGATAATAAATTTATTTAGGACACAATTTCCATCAATGTTTTAAAATTGTGATTTGATTAACTCCTAATCTGACCCCCATCGGATTATTTTATTCATGGAATCACATTATTTTAAAAATATATTGTAATTCTTTTAAATTAAGTGTTAAATGTGTTCGATCCCCCCAATGGAAAAGTTTGATGTGTACTTGTTTAGATTTGAAGAATTTATGAATGGGAATTTGTTAGCACTTATGTTGGTTGATGTCACTCAAGTAAGAATCATTTTCTTAAAATAATCTCCATCATTTATTGACCTAAGGATTCTTTGGATTAGATATGGTGGGGAAACCCAGTACTATTTGTTAATTCGGGAGTGAGGATGATCAGTATCCAAAGGATGGTGTTAGTTGTTTTAGTAGAGATTTACTTCTTTATTAAAAGGGAAGTAGGAGGATAAGGCGAAGTATCAGGTACAACGGTTTGGATTAAGAAAGATTCATATTCCTTAGTAGTAGTGAAATAGCCAAAAGATAAGTGTTCTCACTACAAATAATTAGAACTTTTATAGCAACAGTGTCCGATTTTTCTTGCTTTATAAGAAAAAGGGAAAGGTAATAGTTTATCTCTTAAAAGTAAATGCATGATTTATGGACACCTGATATGTCAACTCGGGAACCACAAATCAGGTCTGCAACTCGTTGCAGGATTTTCAGGTAAGCGAAAAATTACTTAAAAGAGAGATATTCCTAGTAATGGGAAATTAGAATAATGTAGTCGTATTGGTGGAGGGATATTCTAATGAATTTTGATGTAGACATATTGAACAGATATTCGATTGCTTTCATAAATTTTTTACTCAAAATTTTGATATCTTTTATCTATTCTGGTACATTGGAAAATAATTTATACATTATATGGTTTGTCTCACTAATACTACTAAATACTGAATTGAATAATTTTATGGACAAGATCATTAAGAGAAACTTTTCTTCTATAACCAAACATAGTTTTAGCACTTATGCTTAGATTATGTTATTCTAAAAAGAATTCGAAGATTGGTTTAAAATGGACAATTGAGTTTATTGAAAGTGGAGTACTTCAAGTATTGAATCCCATTTAAAAGGTAAAATAACTAAGGCCCCCTTAACGATAAAAAACTAAAGAGCCGAAGATGTTCTTGTAAAACCTTATGTGTGATAAAGATTATAATAGATGCGCCAATTCCAATCACAAATTTATTTAATTAGAGTCAATTTATGAATTAAATTATTTCAGACCTCAAAACTCAACTAGCTACGTGTATGCATGTGTCAAACTAACATAAATAAAATATGCGACGCAAAGTTTAAGAAAATTCCTCTCAGGGCAAAACCTTTTTATTTCACTATATTTGTAAAACGCAAGTTACACGGATTGCAATGAAATACAATTGCTTTGACACACGAATACCCGCAGGCATCAGTTGGCATTATCAACAATGAATTATGCCCAACAATCCACAAAAATCGTAGTCCTAACTTCACAAAGATCCACATGCAGTGAACCTCAATGACACGTAGCCATATGATATAAATATCCTCTCCAGAAAAGTATGAACACCAGCAAAGTGTGTTCTCAAACTCCAAAAAAATTCACTTGAATAATTGGGATTTTTGTGAATTGAAAACAAAAGAGATTAAACTCTAAAAGAAGAAACCAAAAGGTTTTTCTGATTTCGCACTATTTGCAGAATGTAAAAACGTATAGACTTCTTATGGATAACGGATTTGAAAAGTCCTTTTTATAGAAAACTTAAGGCGGTGGGTCGTTCGAGCAAGACACGATGTCGTTTAGAGTATCGCGCAACATGCAGTGTCATTTGAACGACATACGATGTTGTTCGAACGAGATGAGTAAGTAATAATTTTTTTTCTCCTGTATCCTTTCAGTAAATGCACCGCCTCAAACAGTACGAAAAATATATTTTTTGACAAAAAATATTTAAAGCTCCGTTCCAACACTTAGATGATATTTTAAGAAAAATATTCCAATATCCTAAATGATTTATTAAGGAATTAAAAACACAACTTTACAAAATTCTTTTCGCGGAGACTTGATTATTGACAAAACTTGATATTCAGACCGTCTCATTGCGTATTTGATCTTGAACATCTTCTACGATTGTAGCGTTATACGACATATTTAATTATGATTAACTATGTCCTTATAAATCTTCTCCTATGTCTATGCTAGTACAAAATAAAAATACCCGAATTATCAATCTAAAAAAATGACCTATACAAATCTAACCACCCATAAACTCAAAAGTGGACAGTGAAAATGACAAGTCTTCAAACTTTGCTTTAACAATCAATTCTTCAAAACTTTGAGCTTTTCTCATCAGGGTGTGCAACATAATGATCTTCAAATCTACCTACACATGAGACAAAGAAAATACCTCGTGACGTATTGAGTTTGAAATGATATAAGAATAAACATGAAAGCATAAAACTCCCCCATAAAGTTATAATTCGTTATCCCCCTTTTTATTTGTCCAAAAAAGACAAGGAAAAGAATAAATAAAATAAATCAAATCGGGGTGTCATGACAAACAAAGCAAACAAAATATTTTTGATTTTTCAGATTTTTCATACAAAAAATGCAAAAATGATGTTACAAAAATCACACACCATGAATTTTCACTACGACAACCAAATGATGGATACATAATGAATGGGTGTGAACAAATTCGATAGGAAAATCGACTCAATCATGACATGTGTGCACGATGCCTAAGTGTACTCCTAACGAATGAACATCAAAATAATCCTTAGGTGTAGAATTGTTGAGTTTAGATGACATCGTCTTAATCATATCAACAAATCAAAGTATAAATGATTTCCACACCAATAACGTCCAAAACTATGTAATTGTTTTTCATGACTTTCAAGGACGTGCAAATCGTTTTAAATTCCATCCAAACTCCCTCATTAAAAGATAATGCTTTTTATTTTTCTTATGAGGCGATGAAACTAAAACCTATTGGCCCATTTTTGGTATATATTTCTTTTTATTGCCTTTTAATTTTTTCGGGCTCTTTTAAACCTCATTGGACCCCGAATAATTTTTAATTCCTCACTTTTTTAGGTCCATTTAAACGGTGTCTTTATCGCAAAGGAAAAAAATAAAATACCTTTCGCACCCCTTTTTCGTTTTTCACAATAAATCACACAAACTTACAAATGGTTTATAACATGCACCACTTTCGTGTCAAGTTTTATCACATTTGGTTCGTTGTATAGAAAGAATTGAGATGAAAACACTCAACCAACATGTGATAGACAAGCATAAAAGTCAAACAAATCCGTGCATGTGTGAAATAAAGGACAAATGAGTCAAATATGTAGGTAGCAACACTATATATCATCTCAAAGACTCCAAACTTTATAAAGCACATGAATGACACAACATATTGTCTCAAAACACTATCACATAGTCACATGGATATGGAATGATGTTGTGACTTGGTGATCCTAAATGATCATTCATATACGGTGTAAAGAAAAAACAAAACTCTTTTTGGATTTTTTAATTTTATCAAAATAAATGAAAAACTTTTTGTATTTTTTGAACACTGTTCAGAATCACCCCAGCAGTACCAAATAATATAACAAAATGAACTAGAGGACTGCAAACCAAAGAGACAAAATCTCCAGGGGTCGCCCCAATGAAGAGCCATATCGCTCGAACGACAAGGGCTTCTCGTGAGAAGGATCTTCGCACGACATCAGAAGTCACTCGAACGAACACTCATCTCGCTCGAACGAAAAAAAATAATTTCACAGATTTCCCAGAACGTCATGCAGTTTTGTCTAGTGAAAAAATTTCGTGAAAACACTTCCTGGAATGGGCAAATAGATCCAAAATAGTAGAAAAATTAAGAGAAATATATCAAAATGGAAAATATAAACACAAAATGATACATACTAGCAATTGGCAAAAGTGACATCATGTAAATCATCCCATGCTAGCAAAAAGTTTAAACCTCATCCATTAGGTGTGGAGGGGTTTTCCAAAGATAGTGACATCTTTAGAAACAATTCCATCAAATTGTGTGAAGTCTTGACTAAAAATTTTACTTGCTCCCGAATATGTACAAACTCTCTATCATTATGACCAAGAAAAGTATCACGGGTGGGTGCATGTGTGCGAACATGCGTAGAAGAAAATCGTGACACATAACCCAATTTGAAACAAAACTCCCTAAGGTGTCCTCTCTTTTTGCAATATGAGTAAACATAAACAGGCCTAGGTACACCTCTCTCAAAAACTATAGGTCGTGCTCTCCTAATGGGTAAGGGACGCCTAGGTAGGTTGAGTTGAGAGTCATGTGAATCTAACACTAAAGTAGGAACCAACTCGGGTGCATCATATGAAGTAGATGCACCATCATGACTTATCCTTAATCTCTCACCACTACCCAAAATGGGATTGAGAACCATCTTTCCAACCTTCTTAGATGCGTTCTCCAAAGTGACTTTAGCCTCCAGGGTGTGCTTAAGTTCTTTCTCTAATTGTGACACGCGAGCTATAAGTTCACTCTTTTCCTTATTCACGATGATCAACTGCTCACTTAAACTAATCTTCACCTTCTCAAGTTGACTCACCGTAGCCTCAAAACCTCTCAAACTCTCTAAATATCTCTCATAATCTCTCACCTTAAGACCTAACTCCTTATTCGATTTCTTAGTCTTTAAGGTCTCGGCGTACAATTCTCTAAAAGCAATCTGGAGCTCACTTTCATCTCCACTTTCACACTCGATTTCAGAATCGCTACAAACACTCAAATCCTCCTCGGGGGTCTCACGTGCCCAAGTATCCTGATCATCGTGGGACAAAGTGGGTGTGCTCTCGTGACTGGATAAAAAGTTAATAAATTTTCCTTATGAAGACTCATTCACGAAATCTTTCACATCTTCCTCACTAACACTCAGGGTCGTTGGCATAGCAACTTTCCTGCCCTCTCTCCTAAGTCTGGTGGGACACTCAAATGACTTGTGCTGTCTTCCCTCACAGTCAAAACATTTTAAATTTTCAAATTTTTATTCACCCTCTTTCTCTTACTCACCGCTTTATTTGGCCTTGTCTATATTTTTTTTTCTATAAAAACTTTTTATTGGAAGAATTTTGTTTCGAAAACTGGAGAAACTTTTTGAAATTCTTTGCAAGGGGCCATGTCAAAATCAGACTCGTCCTCAGACTCGAACTCATAAAAACTCACTTTCTTTTTCTTATCACCGGTGGACACTTCTTTTCCTTTCTAGTTTGGGCTTTAAGTGCTATCCCTCTATCCTTAGGTTTGACAATGTCAGGGAACATGTCAATTTTTTACGTCTAGAGGTCTCCTACCAACTCTTCTAATTCAGATGACTCAAATTACCCGAGGTGTTCCAAAAAGTTACTTTCGAGATAAATGTTTAGGCAGCGATCTTAAAATCTTTTTAACCACTCATGCATCAGTTATAGGTTCACCAAGATTAAAACTAGTGTTGACAATATCAGATAAACATGCATAAAACTCGTCAAAACACTCAGTCTCTAATATAGTGATCGTCTCAAATTGAGTGGTCAAATTTTGAATTTTAGACTCTTTGATCGCGTCAGTGCCTTCGTGGGTGAATTGAAAAATATCCCACGCTTTTTTAAATGTGGTGCACGTCATAATAAGTCGAAACTCGTTAGGGGTGACGTGTTCGAAAATTGCACTAATTGTAAGTGCTCCACCTAAACTCTTCCTCAGTCCAATCTAACAGGTTTTTAAATTAGTGACATTATTCGCGGTGACAGTGGGAGGATTCACACCTCTTTCACAAATGACCCAAACTCTTTCATCGATTGCTTTTAAATAGGATTTCATTCGGCTTTCTAGTAAGGATAGTTAGACCCGTAAAAAATTGGCAACCGATTATATAAGTTTTCACTTGGAAACATTGCGAAAATTTTAAAAATATGATTTTTCAAAAAAAATCAATATCACACAATTTTGCAAAAAATTGGAATACACGATAAATTAGCGCAACCTGCTTAGATACCAATTTGTAAAACATTATGTGTGATAAAGATTCGAATAGATGCAAAAATTACAATCACAAACTTATTTAATTAGAGTCAATTTATGAATCAAATTAATTCATCCCTCAAAACTCAACCAACTAAGTGCGTGCAAGTGTCAATCCAATATAAATAAAATATGCGACACAAAGTTCAGAAAAAATCCCCTCAGGGCAAAACCTTTTTATTTTCTATAATTGTAAATCGCAACTTACATGGATTACAATGAAATATAGTTGTTTTGACACCTGAATACCCGCAGGCGTCGGTCGGCGTCATTAGCAATGAATTACGCGCAACAATCCACAAGAACCGCAGTTCTAACTTCAGCAAAGATTCACATGCAGCGAACCTCAATAAAACGCAACCATATAATATAGATATCCACTCCACAAAAGTATGAACACCAACAAAGTGTGGTCTCAAACTCCAAAACAATTCACATGAATAATTGGGATTTTTGTGAATTTAAAACAAAAGAGATTAAACTCTAAAAGAAGAAGCTAAAAGGTTTTGTTGATTTCGCACTATTTGTAGAATGTAAAAACATACATACTTCTTATGGAAAATGGATTTGAAAAGTCCTTTTTATAGAAAACTTAAGGCGGTGGGTCGTTCGAGCGAGACACGATATCGTTCAAGTGAGACACGATGTCGTTTGAAGTATCGTGCGACATGCAGTGTCGTTTAAACGACATACGATGTCGTTCGAACGAGATGATTAAATAATAATTTTTTTTCTCCCGTATACTTTTAGTAAATGCACCGCCTCAAGCACTCCAAAAAATATATTTTTTGATGAAAAACATTTAAAGCTACGCTCCAACACTTAGAAGATATTTTAAGAAAAATATCCCAATGTCCTAAGTGAATTATTAAGGAATTAGAAACACAACTTTACCGAATTCATTTCGCGGAGACTTGATTGTTGACGAAACTTGATATTCGAACCGTCTCATTGCGTATTTGATCTTGAACATCTTTGACGGTTGTAGCAGTATATGACATATTTAATTGTGACGAACTATGTCCTTACAGTACTGAAAATGGTTCATTTCGATTAGTATGATTCGGTGACCATCCAAACGAGAGGTAGTTTTGAGCGCTACATTGATTTCACTGATGTTGATATGTGTTTACCTTATGCACCATAAGTGTGAAACCTTTGATTAGTTCGAGGTGTGCAAGACTAAGGTGGAGAATGGGTAAGGCAAACTAATCCAAAATCTACGATTTGATTGTAGGGGTTGTGCACCACTTGGGAGAGTCATATAGGAGGTGTGGGATTTAATCCTAGTAGTCTACACCAGGTATTCCTATTTGAAATGGTGTAGAGGAAAGGTGGGAATTAGGATCTTTTGTAAATGATAGGGTCTGCAGTTAGTTATTTAGGACTGAAAAATTCTTGTTAGGATTTTACTTAAGATATGGGTATATACATTCTAAAATTAGTTTCTTATTAATCAATCTCTTCAACTCCGATTAAACATTGGAGTGGGAGTAAGATCAACTTAGGGAATTTTTAAATTTGGGAGTGCTCGACACTTGCTCTGTGGAAGGAGTTAAATAAGTTAAAATTAATGGAAGAAGTATGTCTTTTAGTTGTTTATCGAAAAGGTAATAAAGTTAGTTTATATAATATTCCTAAGATCAAGAAGGTCATTGATTGCATTAATGCTCGGTTCTTCAAAAAGGATTATATAATAAACCATGGGACCAATTGTATGTTTAACATACAAGATAAAGTGAAAGATCATATTACCAATGTTGCTAGACCACCCGTACAGGATGAAATACAACCTGATATCTATAATACCCTACCTAATGGTAGTTAAGGTATTATCGATAATCAGGAGACATGTGTCATTTATACAGGATAGTAAGTGGTGCCACATCATAATGGGAACATCAGGAGTCATCCTGAATGGTTAATATTTTGGGTGATCATTTTAATGAGATCCCAAGCAAACACGAACTTGGTCTCGGGAACTACAACGAGGCATTCAAGATAAGGAATTTTTATTTGACTCGTGACTATGGATACCAAAAAGGGATTTAACGAATTCTAATCAAGTTTTTGGACTTGTAGACTTATTGATAGGGTAAAACACATCGGGTGCAAGTGGCCCTATAAGAAGTTAAAAGATAAATGGATGTGAATGTGAAAACCTTCGAGGAAAGTCTTGTGAAAGGGTTTATTTAGAAAGAAATGGATTGACTATTAATAAACCTTCTCATGGTGGTCATGATAAATTCAAGACTTCATTATTGAAGGATGATCATGACATGTACATAAGAAAAAGTCAGGAAAGCAAAGTGATGTAAGCTTGTGACATCCATTTATGAATTTAATCTAATATCAAGGTCATCGGTCATTCGATATGATCTGGTAATCAAGTTTTGATTTTGAGCAAGGCCCGAATAATACTTGTTAGTATAAGAATCATGATAAAAACATGGTGGTATTTCTAAGTGTAATTTATGGAAAATATTTTCCTAATCGAGAACGAGGTGGGAGTATTGACTTACATAAAATTGTGGTTGTCCGGGTATTTCGATATGTAGACTTAGGACAAGAAATGAGCATGCTTATGATCAAGATTTTGCTAGATCAAATACAAAATATGTTGGAATTATCCCAAATCAGTTCTATCGATATCTTTTTCATAATATTAGCATTGGGATTCCAAGAAAAGATTTTTTTTCAACTATGGAATCTCTATGTCTGGGAATCAATGTCTTAGGACACTTTATCAGATGGAAAGAATGGGGAATATAAATAATGATTCGATTGTGGGAAACTCTGTGAATGCTATATATTATGTGCAAAGACAAAAATCTATTATGCCTTCGTTATGGTCAACATATTTCAGTCTATTAGTCTTGTACCTTTTTAGGTACAAAGACTAGGTTTTTAGTTATTTAAGTATTCCACATTTTTAACCTCAGATTATGTGTTTACCCATGGAAGTTAAGATATAAGTTGGAAGAGTGTGAAACAATCTCGCTAATTCTGACTCCACCAAGGAGACGAAAGTTATTTCCACTTGAAAGGAAGCTAAAAGACCATATGCCTCAGTTACTTCCTAATTTACTTGGGTGAGGTTCATTCAAGTGAAATCGGCTATTACACTTTTAGTGTTCATAGCAGTACAATTGCAAGTTCGAGAGAACCCGTAACCCTTAAAAGGGTTAAACACATTGAGTGTAGGATTCACCTAGTTCGAGAAATAGAATAAGAAGGTGATATGGTTTTGACCAAGGTTCTATCGAATAACACATGATTAGTCCTTATACCAATACGCAGCAAACTGCCCTATATATAGGTTAGGGAAGGGGATACATGGCTTTAAGACAAAGTGGGATATTGTTTGGGTTTTATTCTTATAACCATGTATGAAGTTTACATTTAAGTAAAGGTGTGTCAATTCATTTTAAAATATAAATGATGGTTGTGAGAATGCCTTGTACGTTATTTAAATATATTGTAGACATGTCGATCAATTGTACTCAATAGTAATTTTGGTGAGCTGGGTTCGGCTTGATCACAGGGGATCAAAATTTTGATTATAGTACTGTTGAACAGTTCACAACCAAGACAAGGAGTTAACATCCTATCATAATGGTTGTGATGCAATTCGAGCAGTTTACCTCAAACTATAGGAACCTATATGATGGTTTGAGAACTTACACGATAATTCAATAGAGGATTGTGATCGGTACATCCAAAGAATGTATTGAACAGAGCCACCTGTGATATTTAAGTGAACGAGCTATCTTGATTAGACGTAGGTAATATCATACCATTTGCAAAAGGGTTCATAGATTATTAACCTCGATAATTATAAATGTAGAGGGGTATTGAAGTTTTATCACAATACTGGGCAAGGGACTCCCCTCCTGAAAAATTCCAAGTAATGTGAATTTTGAGGAGAGGGACCTCCCTCTTGATCTGCTTCCAAATAATGTGAAATTTGGGGCGAGATACCCCCTTCCTGCAAAATTCCAAGTAATGAGAATTTTGGGGACGAGGCACCCCCCTCCTAAACTCTTTCCAATTTTAGAGATATTTTGAGGTGGGACCCCTACAGCCCCTCCTTCCAGTTTCAAATGAGTTTTGGGCAAGGTACCCTTCCATCCTATCCTTCCATTTCCAAGTGAGTTTTGGGCGAGAGACCCCTCTAAATCCTCCGTCAAAGAAGTCCAGAAGCATTTGGGCGAGGGACCCTTCCAGCCCTTTCCGTCAAAGAAGTTTAAAGGTATTTGGGCGAGGGACCCCTATGCTAAGACCGCCTAAAATGAAAAATCTAGTGAAGAAGTCCATTGTGAAGGATTACTCTAGCAAAGTTAAAACAATACTTATTTTACAGTGAGAGGGTCTAAGTAGTGGCCCAAAGATCAAAATAGGCCAGGGTGAGGGGGTCTACCATGAGCAACCCCTCATCATGAAAAAGTTATTCTTTTATAGAATAAAAGTACTAACACTTACTTTCTTGTACAGGTCGCCTAGTTGAGCAGGCAGGGCTCAAATAGGCTAGTTGGGATCTCTTGGGAGTTTTGGCTTGGCGACTGAGGAATAAGGTTTGTTGAGCAAGCTTAAGAACTTAGCACTTTAAGATTGAGAGAATACTAGTAGAAAGACCCCAGGGATTAGTCAAAGTCCTTACAAAGTTCACACCCAGTCATAACTGAAGTGACCAACCAAGAGTTTTCTCACAAAAAATGAACTTTTTATAAAAATATTTTAGAGAAGAGGGTCCTCGAGCCGCCTCTCAAGTAAAAATGATTTTAGAGGAGGTGATCCTTGAGACCCCCCCTCAAGATTAATGATTTTAGAGATCAGGATGATCAAGGCCCCTCCCAAGTAAAAAATTATTTTAGAGGAGGTGGTCCTTGAGGCCCCCTCAAGATTAATGATTTTAGAGGAGGGGGACCTCAAAGCACCTCTCAAGTAAAAAACGATTTTAGAGGAGGTGGTCCTTGATACCCCCCTCAAGATTAATGATTTTAGAGGAGAGGGTTCCCCAGTACCCTTTCAAGTAAAACATGATTTTAGAGGAGGGGGCCCTCGAAGCACCTCTCAAGTAAAAAACGATTTTAGAGGAGGTGGTCCTTAAGACTCCCCTCAAGATGAATGATTTTAGAGGAGAGGGTTCTCTAGGCCCCTCTCAAGTAAAAAATGATTTTAGAGGGGGTGGTACTTGAGGCCCTCTCAAGATTAATGATTTTAGAGGAGAGGGTCCTCGAGGTCCCTCTAAAGTGAAAAATTATTTTAAAGGAGGTGGTCCTTGAGATCACCTTCAAGATTAATTATTTTAGGGGAGAGGGTCCTCGAGGCCCCTCTCAAGTTTATAAAGTCTTTACAACAAGTTACCATTTTAAAATATATTTACCAAATCATATATTTTTTCTCCATTATGGGACACATTTGCTTTTTGACACCATGTGTTGTCTGTCTGAGGGGACAGGCAGCTGTAGAGCCAGTAGGGACAAAAAGTACGTTGCAGACCTTATCCCTCTGATTTTTCCTCTCATTTTTGGCGCCCAAAGTGCCAACTCAATCCTAGTGCCCAAGTATAAATAGTACCCCCAAGTAAGGTAATAAGGGATAAAAAAACTCAACAACATCGTTACTCTATCAAAATTATCACCAGACCACCTAGTATTCTCTCCCTCCTCTTTCTTAAATTGTTGAGTGCTTGTTTTTTCACTCCCACTTTGACAACCATCATTCTCAAGAGATACTTATTCTCCAAGTTTATATTGTTATTTGTGAAGTTTTATTTTGTAGGCGGGGGTTCATAGATATTACTCCATTTATACCAAAAGTGGAAGCTTTTCATACCCAACTGCTTTTGAGACCTTGAAGGCAGAGTCCACTAGAGTGGGTCACACCTCACCCGTTTCAGTTTCTTATCAGACCCCAGTCACGCTACCCTCCTACATTTGGTGACTCTACTGGGGATATATCCTCACTTTCATGGACAAAGAAGGTTATAATGTTTCAAATCAGCCGATCTTTGAAGAAACTCCGGCTGGAAATGGAGTCCGAAGTGACCAGAGCACCTTCTCCTCAAGGAGGACATACTAGTGCAGCAGCAGTTACACCCTATATGGAGGGGCAGTCACAGCAGCAACCGTAACAGTAGAGGTGGATCCACTACAGAAGGCGATGCCAGAGCAAATAGTTTCACCAGTGATGATTCTCACAGGAGAGAGAAGCAGCGCCGAAGGTGGCGCTGACAAGAAAAGTAATGGTCGAGTAACTCTCTAGCAAAGAAAGTGGAGGTGGATAATTCATCATCAATGGCACCTTAGAGGAGACTCTACTCACTTGTAGAATATAGATGTTGAAGAAGAAGAAAATATAATAGAGTATTCAAGAACCATGTCCTGACATATCTTATTCTCAATTAGCTAAGTAAACTGCCTTGCTTTATTATTTATTGAATATGTTCGTTCCACAAGTCTCGATTTACATTTTACGAGCATTTCATATATATGCTAGTTGATTTAGTTGATAAAGAAACCATAGATGCTATAATTTATTGGGATGACTAGTGATAAAATGCGAAGAACATACACAATATATGGGAATAGCTCACTCAGAAAGAAAGAAAAAAAATATTATTACCCATAATTAATTTGGGTGATTTTATCTGCATATATGTTCGCAGCTTTCAAAGGCACATCTTCTTATTTAGTATTGTAAGTATTAGAGGGGACAAATCATGTCACTTGTTATTTTATTTTTTTATATTATGATGAATAAAATAAACTAAAAGGGTAAAGATTAATTCATGCTGAATCATTTATTGCGCATCACTAAAAAGTATATTGACTTGCAAGCAATGATACGATCATGTATAACTTTTATAGTAAAATTTATTACAATCATAAAATAATGTAGAGTATTGAGGCAAAGTCTGTAAAGTTTAATTCTTGTCTGTCCATCATCTTTGGTGTCCATGCTTGTGATGTTTAAAAGTCTATACAAAGTTGCTCGTATTAAATTTTACATACGGAATGCAATTTGCTCATTCATATGTGAAAATAACAAAGATCCACATGAGGCCTATAAAAATGACATGAATCCGTTGCTCGAAATCTGAATACAAATGTTCTTTTATCTTCTCGACCCAAAAAATCCTTAGGACCCGCTCGAGGCAAATTTATGAACAAAAAAAAAAAAACTGCTCACCCCAACCAAAATATTTGGTAGACTTTCTCGAACCAAAAGGTTTGGAAGACCTTATTGTCCAAAATTATCTTAACTCAATTTTTTTCTGGACTTTCTCGAATCAAATCCGCGCACTAGAAAAAGAGATCAAACATATATATCTCTCATTGGCATTTCATCAAACAAATAAGGACAAAATAGAAAGCCCATACAAGTTGATTAATTTTGGAAAAACCCAAAAGAGATTATTGCTTATTCAAAAATAAAAAAATACTACCAACAATAAAAAATAATACATATCCCTATTTGTGTCAAGACACGAGCAAGAGGAAGCTAAAAAAAAATTGTGTTCCTCGCTACTTGAACCAGAACCACACCTCCTCGTCCACATCTCCGTTTCTCGCGAAGCTCCTATGATCAAAGGAAAACAATAATTATACCAGTAAAAATGATAGTTCTAAACGTCCCGTTCGAATTGAAACCATATTCCCCTTGCTCGAACGAAACTATTTCCAAGTATCCACGCTGTACATCTCAATCACTTCCTTGTTGTCATTTTATTAAACACCTGATGATCAAAATAAAAAAATCCAAAAGAATACCTATATTATATGGGTTCCTCGCCCTTATATTGTGAGGCGCCTACTTGCAACATATATCTCAAAGATATTTACAAAACAAAAACTACGCATTAAAGGGGAAAAACCTAAAACACCCCTTAACAATCAGTTACTCTTTACCAGGTGACCAGAAAGAAGGAAAATTTTCAACATCAACATGAACCACAAACAGTACTCAAACTTGCTCAGCCTAAAACTTGCTTATTATTTTAGTATACAAGTAGAGAGAAGTCTAAGACTCGACTAAGTTGGTGCTGCCGAAATGGCATAATTGTTCAGATAAACAATCTGTTTTCCCTCAAAAATTGATTCGAAGGCTTCCGATCATTCTCGAGCTTCGTTTGACCAAGGTAAACTCTTCAGCCCGAACGATATTGAATTAATCTTTGAAGGGCATTGAATACCCTTTACAACAGTCCGCCTCGTGTGCAAATCAACCATACGGTACAGACGACCGACCCATTTTACTCTAAAAGGTCATTGGGCGCTTCCCGGCCCCGGTTGACGAAGGTCAACTTTTCAAACCAAGTGAAGCCCTTTGGATTATTGAAGTAACTCACATAATCTTTCCAATGGACTGCCCTGTGCACAATTCTTTCTTAGCGTTCGGACAAACGATCCCTTTTCGTCCGACGATCTCCCATCCAAAGTACTAATAAGCGCTTTCAAGCCCACTTTGACCAAAATTAAACTCCCGGACCCGAGAGAGTCCCCAAGGACTCTTAAAGGTCTTTGAATTATTTTTCTAACTGTATGCCCCATGCACGATTTGGATCAATGGATTGCGTTCTACGACATTTTTAAAAAAAAAATCTGCACGAGACTGCCGATTGGCAGGTCCATTTCCCTGCCTATTGGTAGTGTGCCTAGGGTTACCTATCAATTGGCAGGTCTAGGGATATGTAGATTGGCACCCTCTTACCCTATAAATAGAGGTCATGACCTCACTCCCAAGGAACACCTCAGATCAATCAGTATCAGTGATCTCAACAACATTCTCTTGCGATCAACGAATTTTCCTTATGTGATATTCCTTTTAATATTTCATTCCCATCATTTTCATACCTAATTTAGAAAAATCTCCTTCTCTCTCATCCAACAATTATCCCGACATTCAAGGGAGCTCATCAAGATTCAAGATCAAGCCTCAATTCTCTAAAGAAGGTCCAAATATTCTCCGCCCTCTTTAAATTTCATTATTTTCGTATTAGTTACATAAATTTTCAATCTAATTTTTACTTTAACTCATACACATTAATATCTCATCCTTTATTAGTTATATTGCACATACTTTTTTTTCTATAAAAAAATCAAAAACAAAAAAATGAAAAAGAGGGTTACACCTCTAAATTCCAACGGAGTTATCCACCCCAATTTCCCAAAACTAAAAATACATTTTCTACATACACACATATAATAAATTCCCATTTGAATCTGTGGGATAAATCCCACCCTTGTTCCACATACGAACTACCAGACTTTGTTGCCTTTATAAGCTAGATAGGCATCTCGGGCTAAAACTCGAGACTCGAGTCCAATTTTCCCATTTTGCATTTGTCTCCCTTTTATCTATATATTATTTTACATATATCATATTTGTGATCCTTATTATAGTTTCATCCAACATAAATTATCATTTTATCTTAACGATCAATACCTCGATAAACGCATACATCGTATTTTCTAAATTTTATTTTGGGCACATTCCTATGGATGACCCCACTCTATCTTTTCCAGGGTATGAGATGGGTGATTCCGATCTCCATTTATATATACACGCACACATACTTCATGAAGAAATCAAGGAAAACAGTAACATAAGACCATGAGAGACCAAAAGGGCGGGATGGGTGCCTAACACCTTCCCATTCCGTAACTTAGCCCCCGAAGCTTCGAACTATTGGTTTCATAAGCATCAGTATGTCTTTGATGCCGCTCTCTCGAGGCGACAACATGTTCTTTTGCCTATTTTGTCCAAAATAGGCTGACAACTCCATCTTTTTACATCACCCCACACCGACGACGGACGAAGCGCTCCTAGAGGAAGTGGGCGCGAGACAATTCTCCCCCCTTTTACCCCCAATCGGGAGAAAGGAAGAGATCCGGGATGGCCACAGTGGAGACTCCGCTGGGGACTTTTTCATATGAGGGATGGAATTTGTTTGCATGGGTGTTATTATCTTCTTCTTGTGTGCATATGCACCTACATATATGTTCCCTTTTTCATCCTCTATTATTTCTTATACATATCACTCACACACTTGTAGATACTCTCCATGTACACTTCACACTAATTACACATAGGCTCACTTATATCAACATGTTGCAAACACCACTTAGAATATCCATGCTTAGGTGTGACTAACACACACTACCACTTATCACACTTGTATATATCCATGCTCATTCACACTTGTCACACACCACTTGTAGTTGATCCATGCTTAGGTTCACTACCACACACTCACTTGTAAATATTCACACATCACTCACCCGCACATATCCATGCTTAGTGTAATCTTCATGATCCATGCTAGATTTACACTTGTACACCCCATTAGTATAATGCCCATCATGCCAAAAAAACAAAAAAATATACTCTCTCCATAATATGCTAATCACGAATCATGCATTTTGCACACTACATCACCAAAGAGCATGAATATTTACCAAATTTTGTCCCGTAACTGGGGGGTCACTTCGTGATGGGCACTAGTCCGTCAGGTCACAGTTAGCCTAAGTGATGTGACTCTCACCTTCCATTGGCCAAGTACCTTCGACGTATATAAAACGGTTCCCCCCGTATCGTACCGCTTGACTAAAGTTATGATGGAAGGTATATCGCAGGGAACTTGTTTACGTATGTTGAGTATATAGAATTCGCTCTCACATGTATTTTCCCCATGAGGTATATAGTGAGGCAATTCATGTACACTCAGGTATATCAAATGGCTTGTCCACACGTAGTAAGTGCCCTCAAAAGCAAGACATATATCGTAGAAGTCATGCCAAGGGGCGAACCCTTATAATTAACCCAACAACTGCATACCCTCATATAGGCGTCAAATCTAGGGCACTCATATTTAGTTTTTCGATTACCACCCGAAACTCTGCCGAAATGATGGGTCTGCATGCCACCCAAATTTTTTCTCGATTTTGTTATTTTTTAAAATGGGACCCTGTCCATGAGCTCGAAAACAAGTCCAACCATGTTTGTTACATATTTTTCAAACCCAACATTTCTTTTTTAGGTGAACTTAATACAAGCGAGAACATAATAAATAATAATAATAATCATATTGAGACCCTTTACTCGTTTTACCTCTTTCTTTGCCAAAAGTGGCAAATTTTTTTCCCTCTTTTATCAAAATGCCAAAAGCATTTTTCCTTCCTTATACCAAAAACATTTTTCCTCCTTTTTACATGAGAACATTTTTGTCCTCCTCTTTTTCAAAAATGTCAAAAATATTTTCCTCCTAAATTAAAAGACTTTACTCCTTCTCATTCAAAAATAAATTTGAATTTTTCTCCTTCTCAGGTGGCATGGCTCCCTATTGGCTTCAGTGTTCCATCGAACTACCCCGATGCTATGTCAGTTCCCTCATTACTTCCTTCGAGTACATAATTCACCTTCAATCGCTTTCCATGAGAACGCAAACAAAGTATCGAATGTGCAGCCAAATTTGATGACGGTCCTAACCTAACTCACTACCAAGATTGACAACCTTAAAATCGAGGTTCATGGGGTGCAACGAAACCAGATCCCTATTCTCGAAGAGTCCGATGTCCTCTTCCCTCGTGCTATGGGTCCACCTATACCTGATCCTATTTGGGTCCTCGAGGAATATGAGCATGGTCCACGTGAAACTCCTACCAATGGGCCACTGCCAACTCAACTCCTGATGCCAAATCTGGCCCAGCCAGGGGATAACCTACCCGTGACCATTAATCGAAGGAAGAAGAGTTGAACAAGGTCAAGGAAGACCTCAAGATGTTTACCAAGAAGTTTGAATCTCTGGGAACTACATGGATTACACCCTTATTTCTCGGTATCCTAAAGCAAGGCTACCAAAAAGTTTAAGATGCCTAACATTGAGAAGTTAGGGGGTAGTGGACCCCCAATTATTCATCTCCAAAGTTACCACTGAGCCATGACTCTCCTGGATGCCTTCGAGAAAATAATGGCTCAAATGTGCCAACAAACTTTGAAGGACAGTGCTCTTCGTTGGTTCTTATCACTCGAGGAGTCCAGGATTCGTAGTTAAAAATATGGTGTCCATGAATTCATATCACAGTACAAGTATAATTAAAAGTTAGAGGTCACTCGCTGTGATTTAGAACTTCTCAAATGGAATCTTCGAGGAATCTATCAGTAACTGCATAGCAAGGTGGAGAGAGAACATAGCCACCATGACTAACCGACCTTTCGAGGAGGAGCATTTTAGTATTGTGAAGAGGAACTTTATACCCTATGCTCGAACAACGATGGGAGGATAGTACTACCCCCATTTTTGATCCCGTCGGGAAGCAGGAGTGGAGATTGAAAAAAGTCTTGCCAAGACAGAAGTTGAGCCAAAAAATGTATCCGGATAGTTCACTCCCAGAAACTATGAGAAGCTTGCCAATACCTCAGTTTTAACCATCAATAACATCTCTCAACTTGCCACTTCACGGTCACCAGAAAGCCGCCCTAACCCAGTAAAAAAGGAATATACCGAGCTTCACGCTCCCCTCTCCAAAGTTTGCCAAGCCCTTTTAATCCGAAATCTTATCAAGCCATTGGACCCTCGTCCATTACCAAATCCACTTCATAAATTTTTTTTAAAGCAGATGCCCATTGTGATTTTAACTAAAATGACGGCCACACCACTAATCAATGTTTCCACCTCCGAAATGTAATCTAAGGTCTGATTGATCGGGGTATCATCACCTCACAAACCAGTCCTAAACTAAACACTACCCATAATCCACTCTCTAATCATGCAAATGCTATCTTTCTAGAAGAAGACTCAAAATTTGATCCATCTACCGAGATTGTATCCAGTAAATCACCCATCATACCCATATATTACCCTAAACCCCTCCAAGTTTGCCCATATTTTCTCCTACATCCATCCTGTTTTGCCGATCAAGCTCTGTCACTCCTTAGAAGAGCATGAATTACTATTTTTACTCACTCTAAAGGAAAAAATATGGAATTATCAGTAGTATAGAACCAACTTTTAGAATTCGGTCTGAAATTTCCATAAGAAATGACCATTGACTACTAGAGATTCAGTACACTATTTTTGGAAGCCCAAAAATGAGCTCGAGAGTCAAATAATTGGATCGTACCTATAGATGAATTCGATTTAGATGATGTTATCTAGATCATGGCAGACTTATTTCGATAGACTAGTGAAATTTGTAGTATATTTGAGCTACTTGATGCTTTGAAACTACAACGTCACCTGGTCCCTTCACTTTTACATCTCTCCGTTGAGTGGGAGGATCTATATGAAATGGTTATTGAGGTTATGGAGTGAATTGACTTTTCATGGAAAGATGACATCATTGCCATCAGATGGGGGGAAGAATTTGATAGTTCAGATGAAGAGAAAAACCCATAAAAGACTAGCCTAATAGTCAGCATATGTGGAATGATATCGTTTGAGGAGATGCTAGGAGAAATTAACAAGCTGGATGAATAAATCTATATAGATAAGGAAATGGGATTTCTATTTTCCCTTTCTTCTTTGAACCATATGACTTGATTAGGGAGGCATTCCCAGGTTTCAAACCCATAATCATCAATGATCGACAAGGGAAAAGGTGTTGAGAAATTTATATGTCAAAAATGACCCTCAAGGAGAGAATAATCCTCGATCAGTTAAAGGAAACTCAAGCTAACATCACTTTGTGTGGACTCTTTATGTCTTTCCAGCTGCACCGAAATTCCTTGATCAAACTAATCATCGATCCCATAGTCCCCCCTTCCACCACACCAGAAGAAGCAGTGAATTTGGTAGGATCTCTAACCTCTACTAGAATTCTTTCCTTTTCTGAAGAAGAAATCCCTAAGATTGGTCCAAATCATAATTATGCTCTCAATATCTTTGTCGAAGTTAGGGGAAAGACCGTCTCACTTGTCGATAATGGATCAACTCTTAATGTATGCCTGTTAAGAACCCTCAATTGCATAGGACCGAAAGTGAGTGACCTTTCTCTAACCACTGTCGCGGTTCACATTTATGATAATACTCGTTGAGAAGTGATGGGATCCATAAATCTTAATATAGGGGCTGGCCCTATAAATCTCGTTGTATAATTCAAAGTCATCGATGGCCCGACTTGTTTTAATCTGTCTCTTGGAAAACTATGGCTACATATTATCAAGGGTGTGTCTTATTCCCTCCATTAAAAACTTAAGTCCTTTGCCAATGGGCAGGTCATCACCATCTTGGACGACGATGATAATACTGAAAATGCAAGCACCAACAATCTAGTACTAGAGATACAACATGGGGAGAATGATATGCTTCTATCATATTTTTGAGTCGAATCGCTTTCGCTCTGAGTAGGAGACGATTTAAAAGATAGAGTATATCTAGAACCCTCATAATAATGTCAATGTGATTCAGATGTTCAAAAACATGCACTTCATGCATGGATTGAGGCTGGGATGACGTCATTAGGGAATACTAGAACCCATAGTGTTAAACAAGGCCTTTCCTCCTTACGTCTTGGGTTACCAACCATCAATAGAGAAACTCAGAATTCTCTACCAGCCTCGGTTGAAGAGAAGGCTAGAAAGTGCCAAACTCTCTCAAAAGATTCCTTGAATGAAATATTCATCAGAGAGGGTGAAGATTTCCCCTTTTTTAGATTTCTTGAACCATGGTATGATCATGTGGATAAGAAGATGAAACCTGGAATGTTGATCTTTTGCCAAGACAACTACTCATGGTCCAAAAAATTCCCAGCATCATGTGCAACCACTCATAGAGAAAACTATATAGTTGCTACTAAAGATTTTGAGGGAAGTGACTCGGAGGATTCATTTAACTTGCATACACTAGGGGTGACACTCTACATGATCCACTCAAGTTCTGCATCATCGGATCCATCTCGCCTGATCAAAGCTACTGATGTACCTCTCCTCAAATGGAATGCTGTGTCGGTTCCACCTGCTGAAATAAAACCTAACTCTGATGTTTAATCCATTTAATCTTCTTTTTTTGTTCCTCCCTATTCTGATGTAATCGACACCTCCTTCGATGAGGTTCTCAACGTTGTTTTTCCCAACAATTATATAAATAAAAAATTTAAGTATCTTGTTGTGACTTACATTAATTTTCTTGATTCTAATCTAACCCTTGATGATGTTGATTTTGAAAATGAATAATTTTTAACTGATCTAAATAAGGTTAATATTAGAAAACATAACCATGTTCAAGTTAATGAAGATGAAATTTAGCGAGATTAGGATAGGGTCTACACTTGACGAGTATGAGCGCGTGCAACTTGAAGAATTAGTGAAGGAATTTGTGAATGTCTTCACACGGTCCTATGACCACATGCCCTGCATTGATCTTGAGATTGCTTAGCACGAGATTTCAACTCTCCCAGAATGCAAATTGGTCAAATAAAAACTGCGAAAGCTCCACACTGAACGGTTGCTCAAGGTTAAGGAAGAAGTGGTCAAATAGTTAAGCATAAGCTTCATACGTGTGATCAAATATCAAATATAGTCTAGCCAATATCGTACCCGTGATAAAATCTAAAGGAAAGGTTCGCATGTGCGTTGACTACCAAGATTTGAATGGGGCCTCTCCAAAGGATGATTACCCGCTACCCTATATCAAGATGATTGTGGATAACACGGCCAGTCACGCTCTTAAGTTATTTATTTATGGTTTTTCTGGATACAATTTGATCAAGATGTACCCAAATCATCAAGAGAAAACCACATTCATCACCCCTTGGGGAACATTCAGTTACACCATTTTGCTATTTAGTCTAAAAAACATAGGGGCTACCTATCAGAGGCTGCCAGAATCATCTTTCATGATCTGATACAGAAAGAAGTTGAGCTCTACGTGGATGATATAATTATCATGTCTGAGGCTAGGTAAGGTCATTTGCCCGCTCTCCAGATGTTCTTCGAACGACTTCAAAAATACCAGATGCGATTTAATCCATAGAAATGTGTTTTTAGAGTTACCAGCGGAAAACACTTGGGACTTATGGTTAGAGAAAAGAGGATTGAAGCAGATCTTGCTAAAATAAAAGCCATATTCGAGATGCCACCACCTCGAATGAAAAAGGAAGTCCCGTATATCAGTTGACTTCTATTAGTGAACCCATATTCAACTAAAGTTTGGAATAAAAATTTCCATGAGGCCTTTGACCAAAACAAATAATACCTAATCCGACCTCTAGTACTCATGCCACCACAACCTGGTCTTCCCCTACTCCTATTCCTGACTGTAACAGACACAGCAAGTGGGGATTTGTTGGCCCAACACCATGAAGAGTATCATAAATAGAGAGCCATCTACTATGCTAATCATAAGTTGGTTAGGTACGGAGTTAACTACACTGTCGTAGAGAAAGCATGTTTCGACCTTGTCTGGGTCACCCAAAAGTTACGACACTATATGCTCGCTTTTCCCATCAGAGTTCTATCCCGAATAGATCCTATTAAATACATACTCGATAAACCTTCCATGTTTAGCCGAATGGCCCGATGGTTGATGTTGCTAGCCGACTTTGATATTGTGTATGCCATGTAAAAATCCATGAAAGGAAGAGCCATCTCTGACTACCTCGTTGACTACCCTATGGAAGAAATCGATGTTTGGATCTCCGAATTCCTGGATGAGAATATCCTTTGTACCACCTAAGCAGACCTACGATGGCAAATGTTCTTTGACGGTGCCTCCAATAAGAAAGGATATGGCATCAGGATACTCCTAATTTCCCCTGATGGCTCTCATAATCCCATTGCCATCAAGTTGGATTTTCCCTGCACCAATAACATGACCAAATACGAGGCATTCAAGGTAGGCCTCAAAGTCTCTCTCAAGAAAGGAATTCGATGCCTAGATGTCTATAAGGATTCAGCCCTTGTCATCGATCAAGTACTGAGAAGATGGAAAGTCAAGGATGAGAAACTCTTACCCTTTCATTCCCACATAGAAGAGTTGGCCTCCCAATTCCAAGATATCAACTTCCATTACATGCCGCGAGCAAATAATAACTTATTCGATGCCCTTGCTACCTTAGCCTCCATGGTCAACATGCCCAAAGGAATAATGATGCCCCCTTCCTAGTCCAAAATCAAGCTTAACCTATCCAATACTACCACATTAAGCTCATCATAAAAGAAGATCCTAATATAGTTGATTGTTGGTACTAAGATATTTGGTGCCTCCTCAAGCATGGTAGGTAACCCCAAGATTCTAACAAGAAAGGCTGAGCAACCCTTCGCAAATTGGCTGCCCAGTAGATTGTCTATGATAAAGTATTATTCTAGGCAAATTTCGATAGAACCCATTTACACTGCATCGTAGGGGCTAACATTTCAGAGATGATGCATGAAATCCATGATAGAGAGTGCGGACTCCACATAAATGGACATATGCTCGCTAAGAAAATCATTCGAAATGGTTACTGTTTGACTACTATGGTTCAGTATTGCACTGCTTATGTTTGGAAGTGCCTTAAATGTCAATAGTTTTTTAACCTCCAACACTTGCCTCCACAGGAATTATACAACATGACTTCCCCCTGGCCATTCTCCACATGGGGCATCGATATCATAGGGAAATTTACACCCAAGGCCTTCAACGGGCATGAATTCATCTTGGTTTCCATCGATTACTTCACCAAATGGGTCAAATCTGAGTGATACACAGTTTTGAATGCCAAAAAGGTGGCCATGTTCATCTAAAAAAATATCATCTGCCGATATGGGGTCCCGTATGAGCTAGTGTCAAACAACGGGTTATATTTCGCGGCAGAAGTCACATAAGTGGTTGACGAGTATGGGATCCAAGGACACAAATCTTCTCCCTACCGACCTCAAACCAATGGTGCATTCGAAGCCTCTAATAAGAACCTCAAAGTCATCATCAGTAAAATGATCGCAAGTTATCGAGATTAGGCCGATCGAATCCCGTACGCCCTCTGGGTCTATCGCACTTCAGTCCGAGCATTTATTGGGGCTACCCCTTACTCTCTAGTATATGGTGTGGAAGCAGTCCTACTCGTTGAAATAGAAAGTCCTTCACTATGCGTTATGCTTAAAAAATAAGTCAGCGAGGAAGCCTGTCATCAAAGTCGTCTCGACGAGTCTTCACTCTTGGATGAAAGGAGATTGAAGGCTTTATATCATTTACAAGGGTACCATCACTGAATAGCACGATCATTCAATAAAGAGAGTTAAGGAACATGGTGTTCAAGAAGGGTATTTAGCATAGTAGATCCCATTTGGGAGCCCAGAGGGAAATTCAAGCCTAATGGGAGTGCCCCCTACATTATGAAGAAGATCCTATATGGCAGCGTCACTATGCTCACCAATCTTAATGGGGAAGAGATGGCATGTCTAGTCAATTTGGACCATCTCAAGAAATTCTACTCTTATTCCGAAGTCTCGACGCACTACGGATCTTCTCATCCCCCTTCTATTCCTAAAAAAATTCTTCATTTACCTCAACTTAGAACTATATGGGGCTTGATCCTCTAAAAATCTTTTTACTTCCAAAAAAGAGACTCACAAAATTTTTAAAACCCACAAAGGTACGTAGGCAACTCATACGCTTCATATGAACACGGTCCCCTTCTTTTTCATAAAATGCTATTCTTTTCCTATCTCCGAGAACGACGGTTCATTTTTATCATTTACATGAACAAAAGGATTATGTATGCCTTAGCGATTGGTATAGATAATTCGAATGAAAAATCTCATCAAGAGGCATAATAATATAATTAAATATTTCTTTATTTCATTAGTGAAAAATTCCATTACAATTACATCAGAATATGGATTCAAGCAACTTCCCCCGTCAACCTAACCTTATTGTCCTAATAATAAAACAATCCAAACTACTCCTAAACAACCTTTCCAAAGTTATTCCTACCAGAAAACAACCAGAAACATAACCAAATACCATATAAAAGCTTCACAAATAAAACTCCCCAGGGATCCTACCCGCAGCTGCCAGAAGAACTAAACCCATCATCATTTATATATTGGTGGCCCTAAACTTCCCCTGCTTGGATGGAAAACCTAAGGCACTCCATGGAATGGTAAGCCCGGACCAGCCTAAGATAAACCACGATACCTTCCTCCATGGTGTCAAACATAGTGAACTACCGCTGTCTGGTGTCCTCGGCCAGAACTTTAGCCACTACCATTCTCCACATCCACTTCATGTAATCCCCGAAAACATGCCAGACTCGGCCAAAATATTGGGAGGGACAAGTCGATGGTTGAAGATTCTCCCATAGAGAGCCCAACCACATGCGCAAATGTTCTATCAAATCCTCCACATGAAAGAAGTCTAGTGTTCGAGGTGGCACAATCTGCTTCCCACTAAATTGACGTAAGAGCCGCCAAGAAAAGTAGAAAGAAGTTTGCTGAAGGCCAATCAACCGAACATATTGGTATTCCCCCAGTCCTATAATGGGAAGCAACTCTACCCACCAAGGCACTGACCAACGCAAACCTCAAGCCCTGTACTCCACAAACCAATTCTCCCAGCTCTTGATATTTAGGCCTAAGCAAATAAAGTAGCGAGTAAAAATGTTTGGCACAACTTCTAAGAGATATTCAGGAAGGACCGCCATACGGAATCTCTTCGACAACCACATGAATAGCATAACTAGGCTACCCCTCAGGAAGTTATAATGGCCTTCCCGCCATGCATCCAGACAATTCATAGTCTCCTCTAGTATCATCACTGCAGGATTGCGATGGTATGACATCCACGAAGAGATGGCTACAAGTTTTGGATCCACCAATAGGTTCCTAGTAACCAATAATAATATGAAGTTAAGCTAAGGACGATGAATCCGACATTGCTTGCATCACGAACATCCTACAGACGCACAAAATTTAGCACAACTAGGAGAGAGATCATTCCTCCCATAACCAATGATCGGGCCATCGGGGGGGGGGGGGGAGGAATTCTGGCATGGCCGCTACAACACTGGGATTTATACCTAGCATGGCAGGGAAGTCTTTATAAGTAAAAAAAAACTTCATCCAAGCCAAAGCGACATACATTATCCTCAGGGTACCATAATTGTACCACTGCTATTAGCATATTCCATTCAATAAGCCGATTGTGTTATAAGGAAACCCAACGCATGTTGAAAGCATCGTATTCTACATTATATGCGGACATAGCCTCTAAATTTTTGAGGTAAGAAGCAAATTCAACACTTCCGGGAAGAGCCATATAGCAAAATGATGTGACAAGAAGCAAGAAGTAAGCAGAATAAAGGAAATGTGGATGGGTGAAGAAAATACTCCACCATTACCCCTTTTTACACTTGAAAAACTTAGCTAAAGACAAAAGTTAGGCAAAATCCAGAGGAAACCTTGCCCCATCAAGGACCAAGTAGTTAAATAAATTGCAATCAATGCCATGGGGTGATTAGACTGAATGGACCTGTCGATAGGAAGGACAAGGGGTATGCCGATTGGCAGCCCCCTATTTTTGAAAAGTTCCCTTTTTTCTTTTTTGTTAAAATTGAAAACTCAATAAAATTAATTTTAATTATAATGAATTCAGAACATCCTTCTTCCTATGTTTTTACTCATCCTGTTTTAAAATAAATTTTCCTTGAGTTATTTTAAATCCTTCTTACGGTTTTAACAAGAAAAGTAAAAAGTGCATATGCATTAAGTCGCTAAAGAAAAAGATTAATAAAATACCATTCCATTGCATATATATTGCTTTATTACATTTTTCCTTGTAGGAAAACAAAAAAACAACGGGACTCATCCCCAACCCCCCGATACTCTCTCTCTCTCTCTCTCTCACACACACACACACACACACATACACACACACACACACACCCCCTACACTCTCTCTCTCTCTCTTACACACACACACACACCTTCTCTTTCTTTCTCTCTCTAAGACCCTTCATCCATGCGGCGTAAGCGCTTTCCTCGGTGATTAGATGACGAGCCTACGCTCCCTGATCCAGACCCCTCCACAGACAAGGCAGATGAAACCAAGAAAAAAGGAATCGAGATCGAGTCTTGAATGTGAGCAGTTATAAAAGCAATCCTATCTCATATGTCCTTCAACCAGGTAGTCGACACCCAGACATACTATAGAAAAAAATAGAAAATAGCATATCAGTCAGTCTGAGGCAAAGAAAAAAATTCTAAAGGCAAAAGTCAAAGAAATGAAAGGTATAGCTCTGGCTGAAGGACATCCCCTGTCAGCCCCATCACCTACTGGTCCATCGTATTGGGGTGATGTAGCATACTCATCGATCCTCCATCAGGTCATCTAATGTTATAGGAAGGAGGAGCTAGCCGTAATAGAATTTTTGATGTCATCGCTGCTACCGATGTGGGCGCATCACCTGCATTGTCGACTCGTGCCCCTACCAAAAACCATAAGGGGAAGAAGCATAATGTCATATATGATGGGCAACATCAGCTAGATAGACATGAAATCCTAATAATCACAGGTCACCACCATGTCAGTATACGACGAATAAGGAACACCAACCATCGCTGCCACATCACCTCATCCGGTATCTCCCACAGCCGCCTCATATACCTCGGGGACATCGCATGTGGCACCACTAAATTTTCCTCCACCACCTATCAGACTACTCTCTCCCCCCAGGTACTAGCAGTAGCTAAACTCACGCGCCAACTGACGACATAGCAATGCATTGCCCCCGTCACCCCCGTGTGTTGGATGGACGTCCCTCAGGGATAGAAGGTCACCGCAAGATCCCACACCAAAATGCATGGTGTGGGTAGTATCCCACCACCTCTCCCCCAAGTCACAGAGAACAGTCGTCGAACGAGGTGTCTCATTTAGTGGAGGTGCCAACCTACCAAAGATAGCTGATGAAATAACCCAACGCACCACCAGAGGAAGGTTCTCCCAGATGCCCTTGTACCCCGTCGTCCCCCGAGAAAACAGGCTTTACATAGAGATATAAGTCTGATAAAGAAAAAGGAAAAAACCTTGTCAAAAAAAAAAAAAAAATAAGGAAACACACTGAGGAAATAAATAAATACGAAGGGTCATCAATACTTATGTAGCCACTAGGGTTCACCACCCTAAAGGAAGTGGGTGCGAGACCTTCTCCCCCCCTTCTCCCCCAACCGGGAGAAAAGGAAAGATCTAGGATGGGCACAATGGGATGTTCATTTATTCAGGAAAAAGAGAGTAAATTAACTTTGGGAAAATATTTATTCTGTAAATAATAAGTAAAAATGGATAATTAAGATGAAGTGACTAGGGGGTTTTCAAATAAGGATTTCTTTTCGAGAATTTGATTTTGGCAATAGAGGAAATATGGAATTTTCCCAAATAAAGGAGTTATCAATCAGCTTACCCCTTGTCCTTCCTATCAGCATATGGGTCAAGTAAAATAGCTCTAAGGCTTTGGTTTCACTTTCCTGCACATCAGAGTATCCTTGTAAGGATGGAATTTACTTGAATTTTTAGATCCTTTGTCCTTTTACAAGTCTTTTGTGTATAAAAGGAGAGGTAAGGAATGCGATTCATCCACGCATAGACACTTTCTTTTTCTTCCTTTATTATTCCCAAATGGCCTTTCCGGTGCATGCAGAATTTACCTCTTACCTTGATGGTCTAAAGGCCATGTGTTTGTATAATGTGGACTATGAGGCCTTCAACCTATGTCAAGTTTCTCTATGGTATAATTGATCCAGTGAATAGAATATTCTAGCTATGGAAGTATTGTTTTGGTACGTCGAACACCATATCTTCCGTTTTGGCCTAGATGAGGTTTGTTCGACTTATGAAGAATTCTCGACCATATTGGGACCCCAGTATAGTGGCAGCTATGCTCAGATTTTCTCGTTCTTCTCAGGCATTGTTAGAAGAGTGGCTTTGTGTTTCCCCTTTGATTGCTCTACCGTTGGTTACTGAGGGGATAATTTCCCTTTATTATGTTTTGTATTCCGTGCGCTTGATGGATTTTAATGACACAGTCTATTCCAGAGCTACTGTCTTGGGACTTATTGCCAGGCTTTTGCTGGTGATAGGGAACTTAATGGTGGATCCCCAATTGGTTGCGATAAAAGCGTGGATGTCTTACCGTCGTAGTCTTGCGGCGGTGCTACTGGTTGAGACATTGAAGAAAAGGTTTCTCTGATTTTTTGATGGGGAGCCCGATGATACTGTTCATGTGTCTTGCTGAGAGTTTCCATCTAATGGCTCCTACTGAGTATCCCTTAGTAGGCCTGTCAACGAATCGAATTTTATCCGAATTCGAATCCGAATCCGAATCATTTACACGGATTTGGATCACGCTTGAAATTCGATTACCCGATTACTCATTTATTAAATGGAGCGAATTTGGATTCATATGATCCAATCCATTAATAATACGATTCGATTAATATATATCTATATATATAATATTTTTAATTAATATATATTATATTTAGAAATTTATTAATCTTTTAAATATATATTTTAATAGTTATTTATAATCATATATTAATATATATTGTATTTATTTTTAATAGTAATTTATATTATAATAGTTATTTAAATATATTTTTTGAAATATATACTATAATAGTTATTTGTTATATATACTGTATTTTGAAATTTATAAAATTTATTTATAATATTATAATCGGATCGGATCGGATCGGATAAACAGATCGGATTAATGGATTCTTAACGGATTCGAATTCGAAACCCTAATAGATAATCCGTTGGATAATCAGATCGGATCCAAATCCGTTTATCATAAACGGATTCGGATTTGGATTGGTCCGATCCGGTCCGAATCCGACCCGTTTACAGGCCTACCCCTTGGCAAGTGTGTTGAATTTATTTGCTCGATATTTTTTCAATTTTTTCCCATCTGTAGAGAACTAGGTGAACTAGTTTGTGAAGTACGGAGCCCGGTGTCTTCATTAGTCGGTGCCATAGTGGGGATAATTTTAGCCTATTTGGGAGTTAGGAGAGTACATATATGGACGATTAGTTGGTCTGCGACATACTTCATTTTACTTCCCTTGGCAGCTTTTACGCCAAGTTGGGTAGGCGTAAATAGTGCCTCCTTATACAATAGACTTCTTTATTGTAGAGGTCCTAATTGAATCACGATGCATGATGATGGGTTATTTGTGGGAGAATCATAAATTGTCTACCTGTCCGTATCAATATGTAGGGAGGGCTTGTCATGTGTCCGAGGACTATCTGAAGTGGTTGTGGAAACAGGTAGTAAAGAAGATCCTCGTGGAAGAGACTTGTCAAAGGTGGTTTTTTCAGTTTGACCCCATGGAAGAGGGTAGTGGTTTTTTCCAAACAGGTCAGGGCATACCGCTCCATGGAGTGCATTCGGAATATTAGCCAAGTGGGGGAGACCTTGGGACCAACGGGGGTAAAAAAGATGATGATGAGGCTGGGTCTTATGGAAATCGTGGGTAAAATTTTATGAAGCTTGGGATAATTTGTGTGAAGATTTTGTGAAGTTGGGGGAGATCTTGTGTGTTTTTCTATTTTTTTAAAGAAATTTGGTGTATCTTAATAAGGTTGTTGTTTTAATACTAGTTTAAGTCAGTGAAAGGGGTCGTTTGTTTAAATGCCTTTGTTGATACTTCAAGTAGTGGTGTAGTATTTTCTTATTTGAAATAAAAATTGATTTTGATCATATTTTATTATGCCTCTTGATGAGATTTTCATTTGAGATATCTATACCAATCGTTAAGGCATACATAATCCGTTTGTTCATGTAAATGATAGAATGGACTGCCGTTCTCGGAGGTTAGAAAAGAATAGCATTTTGTGAAAAAGAAGGCGACCATGCCCATGTAAGGTGTATGAGATTCCTACACACCTCTGAGGGTTCTAAAATTTTTTATGAGTTCCATTTTGAAAGAAAAAGGTTTTTCAGAGGATTAGGCCCCACATATTTCTGGGTAGAACTTTTTGAGACAATCCAAGTTGACTGAACGTGCTATCTCTTCTCTATCAAGGTCTACGAGCATAGAGTCGGGCACCTGACATGATCTTTCTCACGATGTAGGGGCCACTCTAATTTGGCTTGAATTTCTATCTGGGGTCCCAAACGAGTTATATGTTCTCTTTGAGGGTAAGGTCTCCATCCTTTACACCACGATCCTTGACTCTTCGATTGAATGATCACGCTATCAGACGATATTACCCTTGTATGTGGTATGGATCCTTCAATCCTTTTCATCCAAGGGTGATATTTCATCAAAGAGGCTCTGATTCCTGTCTTCTTAAAAAAAAATGCTCTCGAGCATGACATATAAGGAAGGTATTTCTAGCTCAATGTGTAGGAATACTTATATGCCGTATACTAGAGAATAAGGGGTAGCTCTACTAGATGTTCTGATTGAAGTGCGATAGACCTAAAGGGCATAAGAGATCTGATCGATTAAATCTCTACAACTCTCGATCAATTGGTTGAGGACGACATTGAGGTTTTCATTAGCGGCTTTAATAACACCATTGGTTTGGGGTCAGTATGAAGAAGATTTTTATCGCTAAATCATGTACTCAACAACTAGTTATGTAACCTCGGCTTCAAAATGTGACCCATTATCTAATACGAGCTCATGGGAAACCCCGTATCGGCAGATGATGTTCTTTCTCATAAACTCAGCAACTTTCTTGGCATTCAGCAACGCATATGACTCGGATCGACCCATTTGGTGAAGTAATCAATGGCAACTAGGATGAACTCATACCCATTTGAAGCTTTGGGTGTGAATTTCCCTATGATGTCAATACCCCTAGTGGAGAACAATCGTGAATAAGTCACGTTGTATAATTACTGAGGAGGTATACTAGGCAACCAATATGGTAAGCATATGACGAATGATTTTCTTAGAAAGTATAATGATTTTCTTCAGACATAGGCAGTGAAATTCTAAACCGTGGTGGTCTAATAGTACCCTTGACGAATGATTTTCTTAGCAAGCATGTGACCATTCATGTGGGGTTTGCATTCCCTATTGTGGATCTCTTACATCATTTCTTCAATATCAGCCCCTGCAATGCAGTGAAAATGGCTTCTGTCAAAGTTTCTCTTACATAGTGCTCTGTCGGAGATAATATACTAGGCAACCAATATGCTAAGGTGTGACCATCTCGATCCGATCTTGTGCAGCTCGGAGAGGCCTCGCATCCCGCTCAGGGGTGCTTGGTCATCGTCGATGTGGGGTAAATGTAAGGAAATAAAGTCACCGCCTTAAGAGGACGGCATCAAAGACAAACTAATGCATACGAAACCAAAAGTCTAGAGGGTTCGGGGGATAATTTATGGAATGGGAAGGTGTTAGGCATCCATTCCTCCCTTTCGGTCTCTGATGGGCTTGTGTTAGTATTTTCCTTTATTTCTTCGTGAAATTTGTGTTCGTGTATATATAATGGAGATAGGAATCACTCAATTCATATCATGCAAAAGATAGAGTGAAATCATCGAGAGGAATGTTCCCAAAGATAATATATAGAGAGAAAATATGGTTTATAAGATTATCACGATATTTAACACTATGGGGAAATGACAATATATGTAGGATCGAGCGCTAACAAATAATTGTGAAGATATAATAATGTAAGAGCATGATGAAATATAGGAATATATATTTTATGAAAATTATATAATCAAAAGTTGAACTCGAGTCTCGAGTTTTAATCCGAAATTCCTACGTAGCCTATAAAGGCATCAAAGTCCACATAGTTCGCATGCGGTGTGAGGTTGGGGTTTTATCCCATAGATTCGAACGAGATTTTATTATAAAAGTGTGTGTGGAAAAAAAGAGTTTTAGTTTTGGAAAAGTGTGAAAGATGAATTCTTTCGAAATGGGAATAACCCTCTTTTTCTTGATTTTAGTTTTTTTGTAGGAAATAAAGTATGTGCAATATATCAGTAAAAATGTAGTGATTAATATGTTTGAATTAAGGTAAGAACTAGATTATGAATCTAATATAATTAATGCAAAAATAATAAATTTAAAGAGATAAGGGAAGGATTTGGACCTTCTTTGAAGAATGAGAGCTTGCCCTTGACTTTTTATGAACTCCCTTAATTATTAATATCAATATTGAAAGAGATCTTGCCAAATTGGGTATGAAAGGTATGGGAATGTGAACTTGGATAAAATTTTACATAAGGGAACTTCGCTGATTAAGATAATTTTGTGGAGATCAGTGATGCTGATGGATATGAATTGTAGGTGTTATTTGTAGTAAGGTCATGCCCTCCTTTTATAGGGTCAGGTTTTTTTTTATCAGTATAGTCCTAGTCCTACCAATCGACAGGTGCCCCTAGGCACACTGTCGATAATAAGGGTCTGGAACCTACCAATTGGTAGTCTCGTGAAGATTGCCCCGGAAAAAGGGACGTAGAATGTAAACTATTGATCTGAATCGTGCACATGGAATATCATTAGAAAGTTAATTAAGATAACTTCAAGAGTCCTTTGGACCATTCCTGGGTGCTGGAGTTTACTTCGGTCAAATGTGGCTCGAAAGCGCACGTCGGTCCTTTGGACGAGAGATCATCGGACGAAATGGATCGTTTGTCTGAATGGTAGGTTAGAGTAGCACGCGGGGAGGAATATTGGAAAGGTTAGGAGATGTAATTCGATATTACAAAGAGTTTTGCTCGATTCAAACAGTTGAACTTGGTCAACCGGGGCCCGAAAGTTCTCGATGACCTATCGCTGTAAAACGGGTCATTCGTCCGTACCGTAAGTCAGAATCGTGCATAGGGTAGAATGTTGGAAAGGGTATTTAGTGCCCTTCGAAGATTAATTTGGTATCGGTCGAGTGAAAGAGTTGACTTTGGTTAAACAGAGTACGGGAGCGCTCGGTGGCCTTCGAATAAGTTTTTAAGGGAAAATGGATCGTTCGTCCGAATGGTTTTGACATTTCATGCACGAGGTGGACCTTTGGAAAGGGGATTTAGTGCCTTTTAAAGATTTAAAGATCTTTTTCTCTGATGATGATGCTGATTAGGGTCAAATTGGGGTCCAAGAGTGCCCGATGGCAACTAGATCGGTACTCGGAGTATGACCTAGGGTTTATAGTAAAATGGGGGAAGTGCTAGGGACCTAAAGATAGACCTGGGGGCACTAGAATGTTGTGTCTATAGACCTCGATGGGTGATCTTAGAAGAAGTGATAGTCATTCAATAGACATGACATGATGTTTTGGAAAGAGGTAGGTTATACGGACCTAAGGTAATGACGGGGATGGATGAGCTGAGGTCGATTTTGAGGACCTAAGGTGGTAGCAAAAATTCTAAGGGTCGAGGTCAATTCTGACCTAAAATAGGTGATGATCGATAGTCGAGGTCCATTTTGACCTAAATGAGGCGAAGAATGGGGGTCGAGGTCAATTCTGACCTAAAAAAGGTGATAACGGAGGACCGAGGGCAATTTGGACCTAAAAGAGGTGATGATCAGGGGATGATGTAAATTATAACCTAAAAGATGTGAGGACCTGAGGATGAGGTCAATTATTACCTAAAAGAGGTGACGATCGGGGGCCGAGGTCAATTCTGACCTAAAAGAGGTGACAACCTAGGGACGAGGTCAATTCCTTGCTAAAAGAGGTGACGATCGGGGGCCAAGGTTAATTATGACCTAAAAGAGGTTACGATCGGGGGCTAAGGTCAATTCTGAGCTAAAAGAGGTTACAACCGAGGGATAAGGTCAATTCTGACCTAAAAGAGGTTACGACCAAGGGATAAGGACAATTCTGACCTAAAAGAGGTTACGACCAAGGGATAAGGTCAGTTATAACCTAAAAAAGGTGACGACCGAGGGCCGAGGTCAATCTTGACCTAAAAGAGGTGACGACCGAGGATCGAGGTCAATTCTGACCTAAAAGAGGTGATGACCGAGGGCTGAGGTTAATTCTGATCTAAAAGAGGTGACGATCGAGGGCCGAGGTCAATTCTCACCTAAAATAGGATGACCAATACTGTAGGTCAAAGATGATTCTTAGAGCTTAAGTAGGGATGAACTTGGGAGGCTCCAATGGGGATATTTTTCGTGCAGTTTCGTATCTGATTTAGTTTTCGCTGAGGAGGTGGTTTTTCTTAGCAAGGAAATTTCCATTGGAGATATTAATCAGTTTTGGGCATTCCACTAGGGAGGTGAGAGTTTCACTGGGGAAATGGGTGTGGAAAAAATGTCTTTCTTGGTGAAAAAGGTTTTAAAACTCATTAGGAAATTTCAAGAATTCTTCGGGAATTTTTCTAGATTTTCTGGAATTTTCTCAAGTTTTTGTTCGAAATTTTAGAGGAGGTACCGATAGGAATGGTTTGAGGGGTGCAAAATGGCAGTGGCACGGTCTTTTGGGCTACCCCAAGAAGATGGAAGGTCAGTGCCGATTGGTGGGTGGCAGGCGACCGCCTATCAGTATTCCCCGTAGCCTTCTATAAAAAGGGGGCGAGTTCCCCTCATTTTTCACAGCTTTATTTCGTGTTTTCTTCTGCATTTGTCTTCTGCAAACCATCCTGGCGTTTCGAATAAAAATATGGCCAACTTTGTAAGCAACGTGTCACACAGTGCGTGGCTTAATGTTGATGATTGGGTGAATCAGAAATGGAGGGCTAGGGTGACCCTTGCTTTGGGTAGTGAGAACTCCTTTGATCTTTTTGAGCCTGTGGGGGATGAGCGGACCCTTCTCCGTGAGCCGACGTGTCATCATTCTTCGATGGTGTTGAATCCTGGAGGTTATGATAGTGCTAATGGCTTTTGGTTTTATTTTCATCTTTTCTGTAGATTTTTCCTTGATTTCTTTGAATTTTGACAAAGGTTTTCTTTTGTGCTCTGACAAACTGATGTTTCTATGTCACTGTGCGTGCCCGGGGAATGGCAGGTCTTAGGGATGTTTGGGAGCATTTTTTGCCTGTGGTGCAGTGGGCTCCTGTATTGGGTTTGATAGGTTGGTGTCTACGCTGAATGAGAAGCCTTGCTCTACGACCGTTCTGTGCGCCTTTGGGGAGAGATTGTGGGACACTACCCACACTGTTCATTTTAGTTTGGGGGAGATGACAATGACTCCCATAGATGTTCAAAAGCTACTAGGGCTGGAGTGTGATGGGATGCATGTTGAGGTTGACAGGTCTTTCAAGGTAATGCCAATGGCGGTGACGACGGCGTTGGGCGATGTAGAGATGATAGTTCTGGGGACACTCTACGTTTGTCTTCTTTGAGGGATTTATTGTTACATCAAGCGGTTGATGAGGAGGATGGGTTGCAGGTGTGAAAAATGGCCCGGTTATTTATCATGCTGGTGTTGGGAGGTTTTCTTGTTGCGTCGAGCGATGACGTCATTCATTTGTGGTTTTTACAGTACTTGAGGATGTTATTGAACATTCTTCTCTATGATCGGGGGAGCCTGACCTTGTAGACCTTTTATTCTTATCTAGATGAATTTATCCGGCGATGTCGATAGACTTTTACTGGGGCCACCTATCTTCTTGAGGTATCCTTTAATTTGCTCACTTTCCTTTATGCATTCGCATTTTCCTTACTTTCGAATTTTTGATTGCCAACCTTTGTCCTTTCCAGGAGTAGTTTTATGAGGCGGTTGGGTTTAACACACAACTGATTTCTTTGGAGGATGATTCTATTGGGGAGTTTTGTCACATGTACTAGTGGCGGAAGTCCAATCGACGATTGAAGAAGCCTCTTTTTTTTTTTGCAACTGTGCGTCAGGTCTTGAATGGACTGACGAGCTAGCGGGTAAATCATCATTTTTCTTTTGACCTTTTTCTTCATGATGATCCCTTTTATATTAATCATTATCTGCTGGGGAATTTTACAGGTGACCTTATACCCTTAGGGGACGGCTATACAAGATACTTGGGCGACCGGGGCGAATGCATAGATGCGGCGTTTGTTGACGCATGAGTTTGGCTACTCCTGGTATCTTGGGGAGATGGTTATCCGAAATATTGTAGAGGAGGAAGTGGTGGTGTCACTAATGCAGCCCCCGGTGTATATGAGGCGGGTGCGAGATATGGTAGACGATGTGCGGATAGCCGCAATGATGGGTGAGCCTTACTCATCCTATACCGACACAGTGGTTCTATATAATTATCTGGACTTTGTGTTGAGCTGGATGATGCCTCCCAGTATATATGAAGGGATACCTCTCCCCAGGAAGGTTCGAGTCGATTGGTGGTATCGTCCCATAGTGTAGGTGGTCCGTGGACATCCGCTGCAGCGACACCCTCAAAAGTTTCTTTTGTACAACTGTACTCTCATACTTACAATATTCAAAAGGCTGATGGGGGGTCGGTGCGCATGTTTCATCACCCTAATGTGATGGATCCGGAGGAGCTGGGCTTAACATAGGAGGTCCTTCATCCCGAGGTATACTTTTCATCTTTTTCCTTTTGATTCTCTGATTTCTTTCTTGGTTTGTGATTGACTAATTCGTTATTTCTATTTTTCTCACAGCACATCCGAGTGTCGACCACTTGGTTGAGGGATATTTGTGACTAGTTATCTCGGTGACTTCCTATATTCGGGATGCGATTCTGGTGCCTTCTTATTTGGTACAATCTGGTTCTTCTAAAAAAGGGTCTGGCTCGGGGAGTGGAGGTATGTCGTCTTGTCGCGGGGGAAAGAGAGCGCGTCATAAGGAAGGAGGTTTATTGAGAGAGAGAGTAGAGACAAGGAGAGAGAGAGAGAGAGAGAGAGAGAGAGAGAGAGAGAGAGAGAGAGAGAGAGAGGATGTGGGTGCGGGCTGAGTCCCGTTTTTATTTCTTATTTCCTGTAAAAACTACTAATATATCTATGCAATGAAGTTTTTGTTAATTTTATTGCCTCGGTGACTTAATGTGTATGCTATTTTCTACTGAGACCGTAAAAATAAATAAGTTTTAGAGAGTTTTTTTAAAATAGGGTGAAATAAAGCACAAGGATAAGGTAATTTTAGAATAAAAATTTATTTTTACTGAGTTTTTTGATTTTGATAAAAAAGGAAAAAGGGAAATTTCCCAAAGTAGGGGGTTTCCGATCGGTATACCCCTTGTCCTGCCTATCGACACGTTGGTCCAGTATAATCAATCTAATGTCTTTGTTTAAGCCTTTCTAAGTATAAATAGGGGCATTAGTGGAGTATTTCCTCACACCTCCACATTCCCTCTACTTTGAAGTCTTTTATTCACTATCTCTTCATTTGTGATATGGCTCTCCCTGATAGCGTTGAATTTGTTAACTACCTCGAGACTTTGGAGCCAATGTGTTCTTACAATATCGACTACGATGCTTTCCATATTCATCGAGTCTCTTTATGGTGCAATCGGTCCATAGAGTGGAGCATGATAATGGCAGCCGTGGAATTCTAGTACCATGAAGATCACGTGTTCCGCTTCGGGTTGGATGAGGTATGTCTGACCTATAAGAAATTTTCTGCCATGCTGGGGATAAGTCTTAGAGTTACAGCGGCTATGCCTAAATTTTCTCGATCCCCCAGAGAGCTGTTAGCGGGACTTCTTCATATTTCACCTTCGGTGGCTAGATCACTGGTAGTGGGGGGAATGATCTCTCTTCCCATTGTGCTACATTCTGTGCATATGCAAGGTGTTGGTGATGGTGGCTACGTTGGAACCATCATCCTAGGCCTATTTTCGAAACTGCTGTTGGTAACTAGGGAGCTGCTGGTGGACTCGCAACTCGTAGCCCTTATTTCTTGGATGTCTTACCATCGCAATCTTGCAGAGGTAATACTGGAGGGGACTCTCAATGGTCTGGATGCCTAGAGGGAAGGACATTCTGATTTTCTAAAGGGTAGCCATGTAATGCTGTCCATATGGCTATCAGAGAGGTTTCGTATGGTGGTCCCACCTAAGTATCCCTTGTCGACCATACCAAACTTCTTTTTGTGGAAAACTAGTTTGTGGAGGACTGAATATTGAAAGTGTGGAGAACTAGTTTGTGGAGCACGGGGATCGAGGATTGTGCTGGTCAGTGCCTTGGTGGAGGTAACTGCTGCCCATTTTGGAACTGGGGGAGTACCAGTATGTTCGGTTGGTTGGCCTCAGGCAAACCTTTTTTTTCTTTTCCCAGAGTCACTTGTGCCAATTTGGCTGGGAACAGATTGTACCATCACGGACACTAGATTTCTTCCCGGCGGAGGACTTGACAGAGCAAATGCGCATGCAACTTGGATCTTTGTTTGAGAATTGCTGACCATCATATCATCCTTCACAATCTACTGGGCGGGTCTAGCATGTCTCAAGGGACTACATGAAGTGGTTATAAAGCATGGTAGTTGCCAAGATGCTTGCGGTGGAGTTCGGTCAACGATGGTTCGTCACTTTTGACACCATGGAGGGAGGCATCGTGGTTTTCCCTAGGCTGGTCGGATCTTATCGTGCTATGGAGCATTAACGACATTCCATTCAGGCAAGGGATGTTTGGGGGGCCCAAGATATGTATAATGATGATGGGGTTGGCCCCTCTAGAATCTGTGGTTAGGCTTCCCTGGGAAGTTTATTTGTAAAGCTTTCGATATGGTATTTGGAAGTGTAGCTGGTTATTTTGGCTGTGCTGTGTGGGAATAATTTTCGAAGGGATGTTTTTAGGCGTGGCTTGTTTTTGGGAAAGTAGGAGTAGGTTGGTAAGGGAAGTCATTTGACTCCATACGGCGATGTAATTGTACTGAAATTTTCAAATAATGGAATAAAAAAGTTTTAATCATCTAGTTGTGTCGCTTGATGAGTTTTGAATTTTAATTATTTTTACTAATCGCTAAGGCATACATAATCCTTTTGTTCAGGTATATGTTAAAATGAACTGTCGTTCTCGGAGATAAGAAGAGAATAATATTTTGTGAAAAAATAAGGGCATTGTGCTTATATGATGCATATGAGGTGCCTACGTACCTCTGGGATATTTGAAAACTTTGGTTTTTGAAAGAACAAATCTTTTTGTAGAGGATCAGGCGCCACGTAGTTCTGGGTAGGGGGAATGAAGAGATTTTTTATTTATTATTTCTTTCTATTTTTTTTAAGAATAGAAGAGAGATGAGAACAATCGCAGCGTGTCGAGATTTTGGACAGGGGTAGAACTTCTTAAGACTGTCGAGGTTTACTAGACGTGTGCCATATATTCTCCATCAAGGCCGGAGAGCATAACGGCGCCACTTGATAGGATTTTCTTCAAGATGTAAGGGTTGATCTAATTGGGCTTGAATTTCCCTCTGGGGTCCCAGATGGGTTCTACTATTTATTTAAGGGCTAAGTCCCCTTCTTGGACACCACAATCCTTGAGTCTCTTGTTAAATGATTGCGCTATTTGGCGATGGTACCCTTGTATGTGGTATAGAGATTTTAATCTCCTCTCGTCCAAGATTAACAACTCGTCAAGACGGCTCTGATGAAAGTCTTCTTTACCGACTTTACTTTCCAGTATAACGCGCGATGAAGGAATTTCCATCTCCACCAGTAGGAATTCTTCCATGATGTAAACCAGATAGTAAGGGGTGGCCCCAATAGAGGTTCTAAATGAAGTTCGGTAGCCCCAGAGGGTATAAGGGATCCGGTTGGCCCAATCTCGATAACTTTTGGTCATCTTGCTGATGATATCTTTGAGGTTCTTATTGGTGGCTTTGACTGCACCGTTGGTTTGAGGTCGGTAGGGGGAGGATTTGTGTCTCTGAATCCCATATTCGTCGATCAGTTTTGTAACTTTTGCCTCGAAATGCAACCCGTTATTTGATACCATCTCGCGAGGGACCCCATATCGAGATATTATATTCCTTTTGATGAACTTGGAAACCTTATTGGCATTCAGAATTTCATATGATTCGGCTTCAACTCATTTCATGAAGTAATCAATGGAAACCAGGATGAATTCATGTCTATTGCAGGATTTAGGTGTAACCTTCCCAACGATGTCTAAGCCCTATATGGAGAACGACTAGGGAGAAATCATGTTATACAATTCCCGAGGAGGCAAGTGCTGAAGATTAGAGAACTGTTGGAATTTGAGATACCTCCGAACATAGGCGATGCAATCCTGAACCAAGGTAGTCCAGTTGTAACCTTGACGAATTATTTTCTTAGTGATAATATGACCGTTCATGTGAGGTCCGTACTCCCCATTGTGGATTTTCTACATTATTTCTTCCATGTTAGCCCCCGCAATGCAGTGTAAATGGGTTCCATCGAAGTTCCTTTTGAACAGTGATTTATCAGAGATGATATACCATGTGTGAGGAGCTGCCAAATATCATAGTACCCGTAGTCGTCTATTTATGGATTTTCCTCCGTGACGAGCTCAATATGGTAACAGTGGGTTGGTTTATCTGGATTTTGGACTAGGAGGGGGCCATTGTTATTCCTTTGGGCATGTTAACCATGGAGGTTAAGGTAGCAAGGGTATTGTCTAGGTTGTTCTTTGCTCAAGGAAGGTAGTGGAAGGTAATATATTGGAATTAAGAGGCTAGCTCTTCTAGGTGGTCATGGAAGGGTAAGAGTTTCTTGTCCTTAACTTTTCATTTTCTAAGCACTTGACCGATGATGAGGGTTGACTCCCCATAAACATATAGGTATCAAATTACTTTCTCGAGAGAAAATTTGAGGCCTACCGTACACGCCTCATATTCAGTCATGTTATTGGTGCAGGGTAAATCTAGTTTGATGACAATGGGATTGTGAGAGTCATGGAGGCAATTAGGAGAATCCTAATGCCATACCTTTTTTTATTGGAAGCACCATCAAAGAACATTTGCCATTGAAGGTCTTCTTTGGAGTTACAAAGGATATTATCATGTGGGAACTCGGAAAGCTAGACGTCAGCTTCTTCTGTAGGGTACTCAGAGATGGATCTTCTTTTTACGGACTTCTGCGAGACGTACACAATATCAAATTCAGCTAGAAGCGTCAGCCAATGAACCATTTGGCTGGATAAATCAGGCTTTTCGAGAAACTACTTGATAGGATCCATCCGAGATAGAAGTTTGATGAGAAAGGCGAGCATGTAATACCACAACTTTTGGGTGACCCGGACAAGGGTGACACACACTTTTTCCAAAGAACTGTAATTGGCTTAGTACCCGATTAACTAGTGACTGGCGTAGTAGATGGCCCTCTCTTTACAAGATTCTTTATGGCATTGGACTAGTAAAGCCCCAGCTGCAGTGTCTGTAACGGTTAGGTATAGGATTAGGGGAAGACTAGGATGCGATGACATGAGTACTAGAGGTTGGGTTAGGTATTGTTTGATTCGATCAAAGGCTTCTTAGCAAGCTTTGTTCCAAACTTTGGTTGAGTCCTTTATAAGGAGTTTTAAAATGGATTCACAGATGGAAATCAACTGGATTATGAACCGACTGATGTACTATAATTTCCTAAGGATTCCTCAGACTTCTTTCTCTGTTCGGGGTGGTGGAATATCGAGTATGAATTTCATCTTGAAAGGATCATCTTCTATCCCTTTCTCGCTAACCATGAATCCCAAGAGTTTTCCTTTTGTAATGTCGAAGAAACATTTCTGGGGTTGAGCCGCATCTGATATTATCGTAGTCGCTCGAGTATCCCTTACTTTTTTTGTAATGGGTTCGAGTATCCCTTACTTTTTTTCTCCCAACCCCAGTCTGGGCATGAAATGCATGTTCATGAACATATGGATCATGTTGACATTGCCATGGGGGTCACACTCTGGACAAACCCTGTCTTTGAAATCCTCCCCTACGAGGAGTAGAAGTGGCTCAACATGGAAATCGGATAGGAGCATATCATTTGACCAATTTTGTATCTCAAGTATTAGATTATTGGTGCTTTCATCATTGGTACCGTCGTCGTCACCCAATATGGTAATGACTTGCCCATTAGCGAAGAATTTTAGCTTCTGATGCGGGGAAGAAGAAACAACCTTGATATTTTGGATCCATGGTCATCTAAGCAATCGATTAAAATAAGATGGGAAGTCGATGACTTAGAATTCTACGATAGGATTTATAAGGCTAGCACTTATTGCAAGCTTTACGGATACCATCACTTCTTGAAGAGTATTATTATAGGCCCTTACATCGGTTGAGGTTGGAACGAGGTCGCTCACTTTCAGTCCCAAATAGTTGAGGGTTCTCAGCGAGCAAACATTCAGAGTAGATCCATTATCGATGAGAGAGAGAGGGACCATCTTTCCCATGACTTTGACAGAGATATTGAGAGCATAATTGTGGTTTGGCCCTATCTTGGGAATTTCCTCTTCTGAGAAAGAGAGCATTCTGGTAGAGGTTGGAGATCCAACTAGATTCACTACTTCTTCTGGCATGGTAGACAGAGGTACTGTGGGCCCGATGAGTAGCTTGATCAATGTATTTTTGTGGATATAGTAAGACATGAAGAGTCCCCACATAGTGATGTTATCTTGGGTCTTTTTCAACTGATTGAGGAGTTTCCTCTCCTTAAGAGTCAATTCTAGCATCTGAAGATTAACAACACCTTTCCCTTTGTCACTTGTTAATGGCGGGGGGTTTGGAACTTGGTAATTTCTCCCTGACCTGGTTATACGGTCCATAAAATAGGGGAAAAACATAAACCCTTTTCTCATCCATCTCAGGTTATTCGGCCCCCCCGTTGATCTCTCTCGGCATCTCCTCGATTGATATCATCCGACATATATCGACTACCGAGCTAGTCCTTTCTAAACTTTTCTCCTCATCTGAATCATCGAATTCATTTCCCCATTAGATGGTGAAAATATTATCTTTCCATGAAAATTCAATATACTCCACAACTTCAATGACTTCTTCATATAAATCATCCTATTAGACGGGGAGGTGTAGAGGTGAAGGGACCAGGTGTCCATATTATTTCAGGGCATCTAACAGTTTGCACATGCTTCTAATATCATCGGTGTGTTGAAATGAATCTGCCATGATCTGGATAACATCTTCTAGACTGATTTCATCAGGAGGTATTACCCAACTGTCTGATTCTCGAGCCAATTTTTATGCTTTTAAGAACAGCATACTGAAGCTTTAGCAATCGATAATCATCTGGGATGGTAATTTCAGCCACAACTCAAGGAATTGGTTCAGTAATTCTGGTAATTCCATACTTGCATCTCTAGAATGGGTACGGATATCGATGGTCAGGAGGTATTACCAAACTGTCTGATTCTCGGGCCCATTTTTGTGCTTCTAAGAATAGTGTACTGAAGCTCCGGCAATCGATAATCATCTAGGAGGGCAATTTCAGCCACAACTCAAGGAGTTAGTTCAGTAATTCTGGTAATTCAATACTTCCATCTCTAGAATGGGTACGGACATCGATGCATGATCTGGTAAGGAGTGACAGTGCCTGGTCGGCGAGGGTGACAGGGTGTAAGAGGAAATATGGTCAAGTTTGGAGAGGTTTAGGAGAGTACATGGGTATGATGGGTAATTGGCTTGGTGTAATCTAGGTTGATGGATCGAAGTTTGGGTCTTCTTCTAAGAAGATGGAATTGGTATGATTTGGGAGAGGATTGTGAGTAGTTTTTAACTTAGGATTGGTTAGTGGGTCGATGACACCCCGATCGATCAGACCACGAATCATGTTTCGAAGGTGAAAACATTGGTCGGTGGTATGGATAGCAGTTTGATGGAAGCCACAACGGTCATCTAGTTTAAAGTTCAAGGGAAGTGGGTTTGGTAAGGGGCGAGGATCTAGTGGCTTGATAAGGTTTCGGCTTAGAAGGGCCTTGTAAACTTTAAAGAAGGCCAATGTCCTTTAGATCTTAGAGGCTGCGGACTTATGCTTATCTTGCTTCCGATTTGCAGGCCACTTCCTTGGGCTATATGTTGCGATACCCTCAGGATTTGTCTTCCTATTAGGCCACAACACGTTAGACTAAGTTATTACCTCAGATTAAATAGGCCACATCCCCTATTCATAGTTGATGCCCTATCAAAGGGATTACACTTCACGCTTGTTCACATGTCACATGCTCAGGACACGTGACACAACTTACATACCTCCTATAAATAGAGATCCATACCTCAAAATATAGGGAGAGATCCAGATCCGATACAATCAAGCTTGGTAAAGCCCTGCCAAACTCTCAACACTACCCCGATACGACTTAGGGGCTACTCACCTACCTCGTAGTCGTCTCCTCGTCTTTATCGGAATCGCTACAATCATGTATTATCCCCTCTTAACTCTATTGTACGTCATTTATGGATATGTAAACTTGTATTATAACGTATATATAATGAGAGAACGGCAAAAAAGTGGACGTAAGCTCATTTTAATAGCCTAACCACTTTATATCTTATGTTTTGTCTCTCTTTACTTGCTTTACATTATTTGACACTTGACTTGATGGTACGAGATCAATGTGTGGCCGATTTCTCATATAAACACTCTAGCACCATCTGTGGGAATGAGGTATTTCTATCTTGTCTCATGCTTGGCCACAAGGCCTTAAGCGCTCATCCCGAAGCGCTCAACCATCAGCTCATGCTTGAGGGAGATGCTACCCAATTAGAACTAAGACACATGTCAATCGCCTATACCCTTTAAAGGACCCTGCTAACTCATACCCCTCAGTCACCCCTTCATATAGATGGATGAGGGCTAGGGGTGATTGATATACCCAAGTATGACCTCGTCTATTTATGAGGCCACCCGAGACCAGATAGAAGACCCTCTCAGAAGGGGTTATCACAATTTTGCCAAAACTCGTCCAGTTATCGGGTCAGCCGCATATGCGTATGCACAACCTCAACTACTTTATAAGCCGATACATCAAGTGAAAGTCCTAGGTTTTTAGAGCATTAGTCGTCCTCTCATATAATCGATAGTAGGAGATGGCGACCAGATATCCTCGGCCAGAGGCACTTAGCAAAGGACACTCTTACTAACTTCCTACAATAGAGCATCCGTTATATTGGCAACAACGTACCCAGTCAAGCTGATGCTCTATAATATGATGACTACTATACGAGCAATATAAGGTTCTAACACGGAAGGTGTCACGTGAAAAAAATTATTGCAACAAGATCAACCCCTCACGTGAGGGAATATTACCTTTTCATGGTATCTATGCACTAGGGACACGTGTACCCACTTGATTGGGAGACTCCTCATGTGCATGTTGATTGAATGCTTGGGGGGTACACTACACCCCCCCCCCCCCCAAGCCCTATATATGCACTTCTTCTTCTCCATAAGATGGCATCGTCGAATATCAAAAGCCCTAGCAGAACTCTATCAAACTGATTATAAGAGAGATAAAATCTTGAGTGATTGTATCCATGGCCATTAGTGCCCTTATGTAGTGGATCACACACAAATACAGTGGATGTAGGCTTGATTGGATGAACCACTTAAATTGTTGTCTCATCTTCTCTTTGCCTCATCTCATTCTCTTACGGCTATATTGCTTGTTCAATTTTTCCATTGCTATACTAGTTTGAGCTCGTTATCACATTGACCTGGTGGTGCTATTGCAATCATCATCACTACCTTACCTAGAAAGTGTTTAAAGGCGCAAAAAAGGCTATAACCTTGCAAAGGTGGGTATCTAGGGATGGCATTATTCCCGTTCATTGCTTTCTTGGCCTATGATCAAGTATTTTCTACCAAACTTGTGTAATTCTTTGCACCCGAGACTATTTTTTCCCTGGTAGACCCCTAGTCGACTTATTTTGCATATTTTTAAATGGATTAAACCTAGCGTGTGGGTTCTTGGAATCGCACCACGCTGAAGCATGCAGGATGCGTCCTGACAAGTAAATTCCTTGAGTGTCGCATCCCATTTTACTCAGGATGTTGCATAGCTTCATTTCATCCCCTGGGAGAAGACATGGTAAAACTATCCTCGGACTTAACTGTGGTGAGCTCCTTTAGAGAGGCCTCAGTAGTAACTCCATGTGTTCAGCATGCCGCGGCCACAGCGGTATAGATTGGCAAATTGCCAAAGAATGCATCCTTGTTACTATACTTGGTTATTTCCTCTACATTTATTTCATATCCTTGCTATTTTTATCTCATAATATATATATATATATATATATATATATATATATATATATATATATATATATATATTAATGATTAATAAAGCAGAAATGGAAGGAGAATCCAGCCAAAGTGCAGAGATGAAAGATGAGATTGTTCAGCTGTATAACCACCCCAACCATAGCCATGCATCACTCCAGACTCAGGTCAACTTTCTGAACCAGAGGGTTCTTATGTTGAAGGCTGCAGCACCCAAGGGTGTTATTCCAACCATCATGGTCATAGCCTCAAAGGCCGCAACCTCAGAGGCTGAAGACAAGAACCGAAAGAGGAAGATGGAGAAGAAGGCATAGAAAAGCTTTAAGGCCTAAACCCCATCAACTTATCAAATTGAAGGTTTTTTTGAGTCCATCAAAGAAGGAAAACTGCTCACGTGGCCTCAGAAGATGAAGGATCCTTCCCATAAGAGGGACCGGGCCAAATGGTGCATTTTCCATAATGATCATGGCCATGACACGAACAATTGCCATGCCTTGAGGGACAACATTGAAAGTCTTGTGAGACAGGGGATGCTCCAACAATTCACAAAGGGTGGCACAATCTTCAACTGACACCCGCATCCCTAACCTTGCTTTAGAATATTTTTGTTTCTGTTTCTACGTTTATTTATCTTATATGTTTTTGTATTTTCGCTGCAAAATTATATATAAATTCAAGATTTCATCAAACTTTGCTTGCTGATTTTTCTTATCCCTAATCTCACAAAAGATCTTCATTTTAAACAGATTGCAAGGGATGATTAGAAAATCATCTCAGAAGGTTATTACTTTCAGAATAAGTCTATGAAGATTATGAGACGATAGCCTTAATTGGCCTACAATGCCACTCATGGTGAATCATGGAATGCCTATATTCATAAGGCCGACCATCTTTCGGCGCACTTCTATTAACTTCAAGGGCTCATAGTGCCCCCTCTTAGCTTCCGGGATGCTTCAATTAGCCACGGGGGATACTAATGCCCATTCATAGCTTCCAGGATGCATGAGTTGTCTTGGGGAAGCCTCATTATACCCAGCCTAGGAATGCTTTATATATATATATATATATATATATATATATAATTTTGGCTTAGGGAAGCCCCATAATACTGAGTCTGGGAAGACCTTATATATATAAAACTATATCTTGGGGAAGCTTCATAATACCTAGCCTGGGGAGGACTGATAACAACCGAATTAAAGCCACTAAAATAAGCCATGGAAGGAGTTACATGCAGTTAAAGTGACTAAGGGATGTTGTGGCAATGGCATCATCAACCATATTAAAGCTATGAAGAAGAAGTGACTGCGGCCCAGCATAGAGTCCACTAGAATGGAACCTCAGATGTTGTGGTAGGCATACAACCCAGCCATAACCCCAAAGGTGCTAGTGGCACCAAGACGTGGGGACTCATGAGTGAAGAAAAATTAAGGAACAGGGAAAAAGAGTTCAGTCGCAACCCCAAAGTAATTTTCGTTTTGGCACCACGACTTTGGGGCTCATAAGTGCATATGTGTGAAAAGAAAAATCATGATAAAGGCAAAGGCAGATACAAATGGCGGCAACCCTATTCAAGAATCTAGTTTATGAGAAGTAGTCACGGCCATATGTTCCAAATATTTATTTAAAAAAAATAGAAAGTCAAGTGCATTCAAGCAGTCAAAACATATGAAGATGAAGCAAAGTAAAGCATTCATTCAAGTATTCAAATAGATAAAAAGGCAGAATAAGAAGCATGCGGATAAAAATGCAGAAATATCATTAATTTCTAAAAGAGGCCGCAAACTTTACTAAGGTGTTCAAAGTTTGAAGGTCGCCGCCCTGTATACATTAGATCAAAAATCATAAAAAAATAAACAAGCCTAAGAGGCTGCATCATCATCTTCACCTTCGACCTCTATCGCGATCTCAAATTCATCATCCCCTCCTGCGACCTTCTCCATATGATGATTTTCCATTGCCTCGGTTATAACCCTTATCTCCTCAATGCATACATTATGCTCATCATATCCTAACTTCCAAGACATGGTGGGCTCCTTGGAGTCAGGGAAATTCTTGACCACTCTATGTCCGAGCTCTTAAAATTCGTGGAGATAGGCTTTGTTATTTGTCAAATATAAATCCTTCGATTTCTTTTATGCAACTACAACAACGTCTACAACTTGAGTTAAGGCCTCAGCATCAGACTCTTCCATCTGTTTCACAACTATGACATGTTCACTTTCCTTTTGCTGGATAACAGAGTTACTGCTTTGCTCCAATTGGTCATACTTCTATTGAAGCTGTTCTAATTGGCTCTTGAAGTTAGAGGCCTGTTTGGAAACCTAGACAACCTTAACTTCAGAAGTTTGAAGAGATGATGAAGTTGTGGTAAGTTCCCTTTCAGCCTCTTTTGTTGCCTTGATGGCAGTATCTAAATCCATCTGTCTAGCCTTGAGTGTCACAGTAGAAGATTATTTGTCGGCCTCAAAAGATGAATTCCTTAAATTTTCCAAGTCATCCATATGAACTCTCTCCGCGACCTTCTTCAGCTTATATAGGCCTTCATACTTTAGACTTTGGGATATGACAACGTTCGTGGCCTATAGAAAAATTATAAATGTTAGAAAAAATATACTGTAGAAAAATGAAGTGAGAGAAATATTTAGTCCTTACCCATAGCAGGCCGTGGAGGGCATGCTCCTCTAAGTGTTCGTGTTCTTCATCCACAAGGTGATCCGGGTCAATATTGTCTGGTACCCTCTACATCCTATAGATAGCCCTGGAGGTACTATCCCAGGAAGGCTGAGGGTTTGGAGTCCTCAACTGAGGTTATGGATGACCATCAAGACCAACACTTTGGCGACTTTAGGGAGATGGCAAGTTGGCATTCACAGCCATGATAGTCTGTGAATGGGGAGAGTTGGAAGAAATAACATGTGAAGGGTTACGTCCAACTCAGAGTTCAGAATCAAACGGTAATAAGCCTACTGCATCCAAGTGATCGCTAATGTCATCATTAAATGGACCCTCTTGCCTTTCATTGGCTGAGGCATCTTCAACCTGCACATTAGTCTGTTCTGCAACATCCATCTGAGCCTCTTTATTAGCCGTAGCAGGACTACCAGTAGGTGTAGTAGTTTTCTCTACCGCGACATGTTTCCCCTTTTGGGTTCTTTTCCTTTTCTTCCTTTTTTTTGGCAACGTTGTGTTGGATAATGGCATCCTCATCCATTTCTACCAGCTGGGCAGCCAAGAGTTCTCTGTCTATTTTCTCTCCTGAAAAAACAACAAATTAAGGATCATATATTATTACCTTCCGTGGAAAATTTAAGGAGAAGTATATATTGTTACCTTGCGCACCTATTCTTTTTGGTAAATGTTTGTTGGGGAAGTAGTCCTGGTCAAAGAAAGACGTGAAAGTGACCAAAGTGTTGAAGTTCTTTTCCTCATCGCTAAAGGTTGTGGCCTTTCCAACTCTTCTCTCTAGCCTGTTTTTAAGGAGTAGATTATCAAGGACTGTACAAATGTCAATATCAGTATATGCCGAAGAAAATATCAAAGGGAGGAAAATAAAGAAACTGCAGGAAAATTTATTCAGCACAGTGTAAGGCGACGGCATGTACTCACCTAGCTTGGAGGGTTTTCCTCATTATTGCGGCATTCTATACATTTGTCTCTCTCAGATTATTCTGGATGACTTTCCCATCCTTCTCCATAAACATCGCAGTATTTTCCCTTCTAGTTCTTTACACTGAAAGGTCTCCGAATATAAACCTCTTCATTGTTTGGAAGGGAAAAATAATAATACCACGCAAAGTTAACTGAATTCTCCTTTGTCCAGTAGAAATGGAAGAACTTCGCGGGAGTAATATCTCTATTGAACTTGTCTTTCCAAAGTACCAACGAGGCAAGAATTATTCTCCAGCTGTTTGGATCCAATTGGGTCAGGGACAACTTCATGGCACTAAAAATCTTCCTAATGGGAACAGGCACAAGCAGCCGCATACGATAAATGAAAGCATAAAGAGGGAAGCAAATCCCATCGTTAGGGACCACAAAACACTGTCTCTACTCCGCATAAGGGGCTGAACAAATTACCTCTTCGAGAAATTTAAATATCGTAACCATTTGATTGACCCACTCTTCAGTAATTATGCAGTGAACGTTCAAGGTGCAGGAGCTCTTTCAACTCTGTCAGATGGGTCAATAGGTGCAATTCTATCCTCAGAAGGCCTAACTGCTATGGATTTCGATTCAACAGGGTGATTTCTAGAATTGGTATCTTCCTCTATAGCTACAGCCTCAGTAGTTTCCCTATAGGGAGTAGAGTTCGCAGAATTAGAGTCAAGAATGAAACAATGGGGGAAGTCCTTAAGCAAGCAGGGCCCCACAGTCTTCAAAGGCCTAACGGAAGGAATTTTAGGAGGAGAAATGCCTAAGTGAGTTTTCTATAAGTCTTCCAGAAACTCTTGGGGTTTCCAACTCATAGGGCCGCAGTAGGTCCTGAAAAGTAGAAAGTCACCAATGTTAGGGTGCCGCAGCCACTATGGTCAGAAGAGCCTTAATTAGAGGCCACGACGTGTATGATATATGTATATAAATATACAAGTACAAAACATTAAAACCATACCAATGACTTTCAAAGGTTGCAGCCCTAGCCTAAAGTCTACAACTAGGTGAAATTGCTACTACCAAGTGAACCATGGGCCATTAATCAAGTCTAACTTCAAGCTACAGGTTGCGAACAAATAACTTACATTATAAAGCATCCTAAAGTTCAATTTACATGCCGCGGCATTTCATTTAATTTGGAAGAGTTAAAATAACAACTAGTATAATTCTGCACTCTGCAATCCTTCAATTCAAGAATGAAGGTCTACAGTCAATCAGTTCAAAACCAAACACTACAGTTAGGGGAAATATAATTGCACGTATTGACAAATTGCCGCAGCAAAGTAGCACAAGTTGTACTGCCATCCACGACCAGATTCACAAACAGGTAAATGTTGGAATTTATCAAGCCTAAAGATTGATAACTTAGAATTCAAAGATTCTGGACAAGAACATGAAGAATATCAAGAATAGGGCCTACAAATGGTATGGTTTTAACGTACAAATGTCAAGTTTCTAACCTAAATAGAAACGCAGAAACCTAAAAACCCAAATCTAAATCAACAAACATGGTTCAAACCCTAGCTTCTACAAAAATCCAATAAATTCAAAATAACTACACATTTGGTTAAAAAAGAAAAGGATTTCATTTCAGATAAGTCGTTTATTATGGATTCAGCTAATTCGTGGATTCAGATAAGCCGTTTATTATGGATTCATTTAATTCGTGGATTCATATAAGTCAATTATTTTGGATTCAAATATTTCATTTAACATGGATTGAAGCAGAGATAAAAAATATTTAGCCAAACAAGAATTACAGAAAATACTAAAGAGAAATGAGGTTTTGATTCGAAAAGTTACCTCAAAATCCGAAGAAGATGGTTGCTCAGCCTTTAACAGCCAAAAATCGTTGCAAAAAAAACTCAGAGAAAGAAAGGGCAAAGATTCACTCTTGATTCGCTCTCAAGGGTTTGGAAAATGTAGTGAAGGCCACGGCTAGGCCCATTTATATAACACGGCATGGGAAGATGAAACGTCTCTTTGAAAATAGTTACTGTTGAGATTACACACCGCGGCAACCATGGCATCACATTAAGCCGCATTACCAAAGTGGATGTAGGCTCATTTTAACAGCCGAACCACTCTATATCTTATGTTTTACCTCTCTTTACTTGCTTTACATTATTTCACACTTGACTTTCTAGTATGAGATCGACGTGTGGGCGATTTCTCATATCAACAAGAGGGCCTGGTAAACTTTAGATAGGGGAGCATGGAGCTTGGTGTATTATTTTTGAATTGGGACAGGGCTGCTTTTTGGTTCCCATGATGTCGATTGTTGAGAAATGTTGTTAATGGTTGAGACTATAGCACTGGTTGGATTTTCATACTTCCTAGGAGTAAACTGTCCAGAAAGTTTCTTCGGTTCAACTTTCGTCTTGAAAAAACCTTCTTCAATCTCCACTCCTGCTTCTCGAAGAGCTCTGAAATGATGGTAGTATTGTCCTCCCATCATTGCTCGAACATGGGGTAAGAAGTTCTTCTTTATGATGCTGACTTGCTCCTCCTCAGAAGGTCGGTTAGTCATGGTGGCAGGTTTCTCTCTCCACCTTGATATGAAGGTTCTAATTGATTCTGCAGGGTTCTGTTTGATCATATCTAAATCCCAATGTGTGACTTACAACTCTTTATTATACTTGTATTATGACATGAATTCTTGGGCCACATCTTCGCAACTATGGATTCTGGACTCTTCTAGAGAAAAGAACCAACGAAGGGCATTATTTCTTTGAAATCCCCTAGGAGAGTCATGGCTCGATGATAAATATGAAGATGAAAAATTAAATGTTCGCTATCTTCGAACTTCTCGATATTGGGCATCTTAAACTTTTCTGGCAACCTCGCTTTCGAATAGGAGACATGTGGGTATAGTCCATGTATTTTCTTAAGATTTTGACTTGGTCGAACTTCTTGGTTAGCATATTTAGATCCTCCTTGACCAAGTTTAATTTCTCCTCTTTCAGATCAACGGTCACGACTAGGTTAGCCCTTGGCTGGGTGATATTTGGTATAGGAAGTTGGGCAGGTGGTGGCCCATTAGTAGGAGGATCAAGAGGAGCATGCTAATATTCTTCGGGAACCCAAATAGGCTTGGGTGTGGGTGGATCCATAGCATAAGGGAAGAGGACCTCGGGATCTTCGAAAATAAGGACTCATTTTTGTTGCATTTCACGGACCTCAACTTACAGGCTATTAATCTTGGTAGTGAGCTGAGTTAGGACTGCCATTAGATTTGGATGCATAATCGGTACTTGATTTGTGTTCTCCATGAAAAGTGGGTGAATTTCGTACTCGATGGAAGTGAGGGGACTGAAGGAGCTCCGGGGCGGTTCTACTGAAGACCGAAGCCAATAGGGAGCCAAGCCAAGGGTATGCGATTGACCTGAGAAAGAGGAAAATCGAATTTATTTTTGAAAGAGAAAAGGGAAAAACTATTATTTTGAAAAGGAGGGAAAATGTTTTTGACATTTTGGAAAAGACGAAGAAAAAATGTTTTGGATAAAGAGGAGGAAAAATTTTTTTGGTACAAGAAAGGGGAAAATATTTTTGGTATTTTTTTTTGATAAATAAGAAAGAAATGTTTTGGATATTTTCTTTGGAAAAGAAGGAAAAGATGAGAGACGGGTCTCAGCATGATTATTATGTTTATTATGTTCTCACTTATATTAAGTTTACCTAAATGCAAAAAGAAATTCTAGACGGGGGCTGAGCCTGGAAACATTGGGTTTGAAAATATGTGAAAATATGGTTGGACTTGTTACCAGGCTTATGGACAGGGTCCCATTTTAAAAATTGCACAAAAATTTGGGCTCATGCCGACTCGTCATTCCGGCATAGTTTCGGGTAGAACCAATGATTAAATATGAGTGTCCTAGGTCTGACGCCTATATGAGGGTATGCATTTCTTGTATTAATTGAAAAGGATTCCCCCCTTGGCATGACTTCCATGATATACGTCTTGCTTTTGAGGGAAATTGGTACGCGTGGACAATCCATTTGATATACCTAAGTGTACGTAAATTGCCTCACTATATACCTCATGGGGACAGTATGTGTAAGAGAGAATTTGATATACTTGACGTACGTGAATGAGTTAACTGCGATATACCTCCCGTCATGACTTCAGTCAAGCGGTACGATGCGGGGGGAACCATTCAATATACGTTGAATGTACTTGGCTAATGGAAGGTGAGAGTCATATCGCTCAGACTAACTGCAATGTGCCGGACCAGAGCCCATCATGAAGTGACCTTCTAGTTACGGTATAAAATTGGTCAATAACAATTCTCTTTGGTAATGTGGAGTGAAAAAATGCATGCTTCTTTGAATAGTATCGAGAGAGTATCTTGATTGAGAAGCATCATGCCAAGCAAGGGATCATGTACGAGTAAATTACCTAAATCTATACTAAGCATGGATATGTGAGAGTGAGTGATGTAATACTATCCACAAGTGAGTGTGTGGTAGTGATCCTAAGCATGGAATATATGCAAGTGGTGTGTGATAACTATGAGTGTATGTTAGTGACACCTAAGCATGGGGTTTTAAGTGATGTGTGAAGCATGTGGATATAAGTGATCCTAGGTGCACATGGTGTGAAGTGCACATGGAAAATTTCTACGAGTGTGTGAGTGAGTAGTGATTTAAGTATGAGGTATAGAAGTGCAAGAAATAATATATGAGGAAAAAGGAACATACAGGTAGGTGCATACGCACTCAAGGAAACAAAACACCCATGAAAACTGAGTCTAGCCCTCTTATGAATATCCCCAATGGACTCGCCAGTGTGGCCATTCCGATCTGAGCTTGGGAGGTTTGGAGAGGTCTCGCGTCCCGCTCGGGGTGCTTTAGTTGTCGTCAATGTGGGGTATACGTAAGGAGATAGAGTTGCCAGTCTATTTTGCTCAAAACAGACAAAAGAACATGTCGCCGCCTCGAGAGGACGACATCAAGGACAAACTGATGCATACGAAACCAATAGTTCGGAGGGTTCAGGGTCTAAGTTACAAAATGGGAAGGTTTTAGGCACCCATCCCTCTCTTTCGATCTCTCATGGGCTTGTGGTATTGTTTTCCCTTATTTCTTCGTGAAATGTGTGTGCGTGCATATATAATGGAGATAGTAATCATTGAATTCATATCATGGAAACGATAAAGTAAGATAATATATATATATATGTAGAGAGAGAGAGAGAAAGAGAGAGAGAGAGAGAATATGATTTATGCGTTTATCACGACATTTACCGCTATGGGGAAATGCCGATATATGTCGGATGGAGCGCCAACAAAGAATTATGAAGATATATTAATGCAAGATAATGATGAAATATAGGAATATAGATTCTATGAAAATTAGAAAATCGAAAGTTGGACTCGAGTCTCGGGTTTTAATTCGAAACGCCAACGTAGCTTATAAAGGAATCAAAGCACGCGTAGTTCTCATGCGGCGTGAGGTTGGGGTTTTATCCCATAGATTAGAACGAGATTTTATTATAAAAGTGTTTGTGGAAAAAAAGAGGTTTTGTTTTCGAAAAGTGTGAAAGATGAATTCGTTTGGAATTTATGGGTATAACCCTCTTTTTGTTGATTTTGGTTTTTTTGAAGAACATAAAGTATTTGCAATATACTAGTAAAAATGTAGAGATTAATGTGTATGAATTAAGGTAAGAACTAGATTGTAAATCTGATATAACTAATGCAAAAATAAGAAATTTAAAGAGATAATGGGAGGATTTGGACCTTCTTTGAAGAATGAGAGCTTGCCCTTGATTTTGGATGAACTCCCTTGATACTTGATATCAATATTGAATGAGATCTTGCCAAATTGGGTATGAAAAGGATGGGAATGTGAACTTGAATAAAATGTCACATAAGAGAACTTCACTGATTGAGAGAATGTTACTGAGATCAATGATGTTGATGGATCTAAGATATAGGTGTGCTTTGAAGTGAGGTAATGCCCTCCTTTTATAGGGTTAGGGGGTTGCCGATCGATATAGCCCTAGTCCTATCAATTGGCAGGTGACCCTAGGCACACTTACAATAGGCAGGGTCCAGGACCTGCCAAGTGGCAATCTCGTGCAGATTTCCCTAAAAAAATTATCGTAGAATATAATCCGTTATTACGAATCATGCATGGGGAATAATGTTAGAAAGTTAATTCATATACCTTTAAGAATTATTTGGACTATTCCTGGGTCCGAGAGTTGACTTCGGGGCAAATGTGGCTCGAAATCGCACGTCGGTCCTTTGGATGGGAGATCGTCGGATGAAAAAGGATTGTTCGTCTGAACGGTAGGTAAGAATTGCACACGAGGCGGAACTTTGGAAAGGTTAGGAGATGTACTTAGACAATCCAAAGAGTTTTTCTTGGTTTCGTCAGTTGGCCTTGGTCAACCAGGGCTCGAAACTGACCGGTGACATGTCAGAGTAAAATGGGTCATTTGTCCGTACCGTAATTTCAGAATCGTGCACAGGGAGGATCATTGGAAAGAGTATTCAGTGCCCTTCAAATATTCATTCAGTCTCAGCTGATGTGAATAGTTAACTTTGGTCAAACGGAGTTCGGGAGCACCCATTGGCCTACGAGTCAGTTTTTAGGAGAAAACGAATCATTCATTTGAACGGTTATGCCCTTTCGTGCACGGGGAGGACCGTTGGAAAAGGGGTTTCAATTCCTTTCAAAGATTTAAAGAGATTTCGCTCTGACGATGAAGTTTATTGGGGTCATATTGGGGCCCGATGGCCTCTAGATAGGTACTCGGAGTATGACCTAGGGTTTGTAGTGAAATGGAAAGTGCTGGGGACCTAAGGAGAGACTGAGGGGGGGGGGGGGGGGAGGTCTTAGAATGTGGTGTCTACAGAAGGGTCACACGATATTTCTTATCAGCATCTTAGATATAAGGACAAAAGTCCCCGATTGAGTCTTAATGTAGTGTTGGCTCAATTTTGAACAAAAACGTTTGAGTCATAGGATAGAGTTCTTGACCATCCATCAAGCCTATGACATGTTAAAGTTAAAGATGTTGCGACCCACTTATCAAGAGAACATCATTGCCGGTTTACATGTGCCTCGTTTCACGTCATCAACTTAGTTCCAATCTTTCCTATGGTATGAATGCATTACACACACACACACACACACACACACACACATATATATATATATATATATATAGGATCTTGGAACATTTTTTAATGGATGTAATTTTATTTTAAAATAAAATTTATTTTCAGAAGGTTACTTTAGAACTTTGTATAAAAAAAGTTTTTGGGCCTAATTTTGAAAATGACCATTCTAGAATTTCGTTAGAAATTGTCGTTCGAACGAGAATGACGTTCGAATGAGAATTTCGTTCGAACGAGTTTGCCAACGACTTTTCCCTTTTGGCCACTGGAACTTTGTTAGAAGGTCGTTCGAACGAGATTTTTGGGCGGGAGTTTTTTTAGCAGTTTTAACCCATTTTCCACTACTTTGTCCCACTATCTTTTGACAATTTTAAAAGCAACTTCGGGACAAATTTTTTCGAAGACTTTTGCAACCTCCATGAGAGATTTTTGAGAGCCAATATTTCATAACAAAAGTCCCAGTTTTCATGTGTCAAAATTAATTAGAAATTTTGTTATACACATGTGTTTACACCCATAAAATTGTTTTGTTTACAATTCCAAGTATTTCTTCATATATATAATATTTTCTTGGAGTTGTTTGGCACCATTGGTTCATCTCTAGCACAAGAAGGAGAAGTTTGGACTTTGCTTATTTTTCCATAAAAGAAAAACTTTGGTTTTGGCTCCAGCATTCTCATACGGTGAAAGGCACCGTGTGTAGTAGACGGGTTCCTAAAGCTTCATTGGTGGATTTCAAGGTTGTGGTGCATTTTGGGATTGTCGACAAAGCAGAGGTTAGTACAAGAAGATGCGTCAGGGGCTTGAAAGGATTCGAGTCGAGTTGAGTAAGTCATTTGTCTTGTACTTGTAAAATTCCGTACTTAGTGGACTTAAGGCTAGGGCCGTCCGAGGTTTTTTTTTTCGTTGTGGGTTTTTCCTTGTACATCGCGACGTAGTGATTGTGAATTTATTTTATCTTGCAAATCACCTAGAATGAATGCTTAGTTTAAAAAAGATAAAATATGGTTTAATTTACAATCTTTCTTAATTTGGTGCAAGTTTAATATTTGGGTAAGTTTAAATTAATTAATTCAAGTTGGAATATTTGAATGGCCAATGATTTTCTTCCCGATAGTTTAACTTGATAATTGAATTAATTTGGTATAAGTGAAATTTTAAGTGTGTGTGTGTGTGTGTGTGTAGACTTAATTTCACTTGTTGTTAAATTTTAATTTGTTTAGAAATGAAAATTCGTGTTTGATTTTAATTTTTCATCTTTTAAAGACAAGAAAATCAAATTAATTTGGAAAAATTAAATTGTTGTGTTGAACCATATTTATTCCGCATTTAAAAGGAAATTATATTTAAAACAAGTTTAAAATTGGGGTCCCATCATGCATTACAAGTGGTATCAGAGTCGGAGCACTAAATTATTGCGTTAAGGTCTTTTTAAATATTTTTGGTTAAAAATGAAATTTTCCCCATTTTCAAATTTCCCTATTTTCGATGGTTCCAACTACGTGTATTGGAAAGCGCAGTTGAAATCGGCACTAAAATCTATCGACGAGAGGGTTTGATTGTCAGTTGTTAACGGGTGGTCCCCACCTACATATTTGGTAAAAAATGAGCGTGGTCCCAAACCTAGAGATAGATGGAGTGAGAATGAATTCAAACTTGCAAACTTTAATTCCCGAGGTTTAAATGCCTTATTTAGAACGGTCACACCGGATGAATTCCTATGCATTATGATGTGCGAAACCGCTAAAGAATCTTGGGATATTTTACAACTCACTCACGACGGAACTAGTGTCGTAAAAGATTCTAAACTCCAAAACCTCACTACTCAATTTGAAACCATCAAAATGAATGAAAAAGAAACATTTGATGAATTTTATTCTATACTTTTCGATATAGTTAATTCATCTTTTAATTTGGGAGAGAAAATACCCGACGACCAAGTAGTAAAGAAAATTTTAAGGTCCTTACCCGATAGATTTATTCCTAAGGTGACCGTGTTAAATTATTTACCCACTTTAGCCTCTACGAAATTGAAAGAGGTCGTAGGTGATTTACAAACCTATGAACTAGACATGTTTCCCTCCAAAACAGAAAAGAAAATAGATAAGGGCATTACGTTGAAAGCCCAAAAAGAGGAAAAACAAGTAGTAGAGAGTGAAAGTGATAGTGACTTGGAAGATATGACTATGTTTGCTAGGAAGTTTCATAAATTTCTTAAATTTAACAAAGATAAATATAAAAATGATTTTAAGAAATTTGAAAATTCTTAGCATGACAAAGTCCAAAAAATCCCTAAAACTTTTAATGAAAATTTAAAAAGGGACGAGTCAAATAGGTGTTATGGTTGTGAAGGGTAATGCCATAGGGATTTTGAATGCCCCACTAAACTAAGGAGAGAGGTAAGCAACCAATTTCCTACAATGAAACCCTTAGTGACAGTGATAAGGAAGAGGGACCATATTCTCCCATTGAGCTCAACTTTACCGCGTTCATTGCTAGTTATGTAAGTGATAGTGAGAAATCATCCAATGATGACATCTTAATACATAACACTTCCGAGGCCTTTATTTGTGAATCTCTAAAAGATGATGGTAGTGAAAGTGAAGAAGAAAGAGAGAGTGAAAATGAAGAAGAGGTTGATGTGAGTGAACTTCAATTTTCATTTTAAGAACTATATGAAGAATCTATTAAATTAAAAAGAGCAAATTTGAAGTTAGAAGCTAGTTTAAAAAAGAGTGCCAAGGTCATTGATGAGAGTGAGTTAGTTGATGACCTTAGGACACAAGAGAGAGCTCTTCTAGAGAAGCTTGAGTATGTAGAATGCGAAAGAGATAGCCTTAGAGGTTTGATGGAATCCTTAAAAAAGGAGTTTCTCAAGTTTGAAGAGAGAAATGGTTTGCTTGAGTCTAGGATTGTAGAGCTTGAGAAGAATGTGAGAGACTCAAGTAGAGTCAAATTTGATTTGGAGAGTCGTTCGGAGAAATTAGATAAAATCTTAGGAACATTTCAAATTAAAAATGACACTTGCGGTTTAGGCTTCGATTCTTGTAACTATTCCACTATTAAAGCCAAAACCAATGTTTTAGGAGAATCCTCTAGGAAAAATGTTATTGGTCATCCCTTAAGAAAGTCTTTTCGTCGAGTCTTTAGGTGCTCACATTGTGGTTGAAAATGTCATCTTATGAAGTTTTCTTTGATCTTAAACAAGGTCCTAGAAAATCCCAACGTAAGGCAACAGAGGTAGCCAAGATTCCTATATCCTGAGATAGTCATTCTTTATTAGTTTGGGTTAGGAGATCCGACTTGGTAACTTTACAAGAAAGGATTTTTTATTCTGATTTACTTTCACATGCTCCCTCCCTTGCAAAATCTAAAGGTTGAATGTGTTAGTTGTTTGCATACTTTAACTTTTGTACTTCATGCTAATTGTATGCTTGTTTATCATTTTCTAGTCATTGCTTTATCACATATCTCATGCTAGAATTATGATGTTTGCTTATTTTTTTGTATTATAGTTCTTTCATTTTAGTGTGCATTATATGAAAAATACAAAAAGTTTTTTGTTTATCATTTGTATTTAACTTTTTAGTAATTTACGCTAAATGAAAAAAACAAATGATTTTTGTTTATCTTTTAAGTAAATATTTTTGTTTGTTTGATTAAAAATTTCAAAAATTTCAAAAAGATTTTTTATGTGTATTTTAGTTTGACACACTTTATGTGGCATACACTTGTGTTTGAATCCTTTCCTATTCTCTTCCATGTGTATAGAACTTTTGGTTAAGATTGTCAATCCTTAAAATGTTCTTTACCATGCTTACATAGAGTAGTTGGATTTTATGTTGATATAATGCATTCTATTTTTATATCCCTCAATTCACACATGCACGAGCTCAATTGAAATTTTAACTTCACATGTATATTTGAGCTTTGTGAGATGTTCTCCTACCAATCTAGTCATCTACATACTTGTGATCTAGGAAAATTAGTGCATGTTAAAATCCGTTGCCTGTGAGATTTTTGTGAGATATAAAAAAAATGATATATGTAAATGTGGACGGGGAAGGGCTCCGAAAGGAAAATTATACTTTGTGAGTAAGCCACCGTTTGGAATGGGCCTAAATGAAATGCGTAGTCCAAAGGCTTAAAAGTATAATGGCATTAAAAGAAAATATTTTCCAGGGCCTACTTTGTTTAGTTGATTTATTCATTCAAAAGATTAAAATAATATGCTTATATTAAGGGAGTTTTGATGGATTGTCAATGGTTTGCACAATGCCCGTTTATCCTAGTTGCGCTTTTATTGTCACGACTCTATTGATTTGTAGAATCATTAAAATTCTAGGCTTATGTGCATTGTGTATGTTTGTTCATTGAGTTCAATTTAAATTGTCACATGAGGCTATATCTAAATGTGATAAAATTTTGCAATCAAATGAAAACTCCATGCACATGTTTTAAGTGATTGAGTCGAAATTTAATTGTTACTAGTTCACACCCCTACACTTTTGTTTACCACATGTATTTGAACACATTTTTTCCATACGAGTGTGAAAAGATTAATGTATTTTGTGTCATGTGTGGTGCTTATACCTATATATATGTGCGTGTGCATTTTTAATATTCATCATGTCCACATATATAGGGTAATTTTTTTAGTCTTTGCCTTCTTGCTAGTCCATTCATGCTTCTAATTCATAATTGATATCTATCTTATTGCATATTTTGGTTAATATCACATTCTTAGTATCTTATGTATCAAATTGGTATCATTTTATCTGCATCTTAGTTGATATACTTTTATTTGTATGGATTAGTTATGATTTTGTTGCCCATATGCTTTCATACTCTAATAACTTTATGCATTTTCACTCTACTTGTTTTTCCATATATATATATTCATGTACTTAATTAAATTAGGGGAAAAATGAGTATTTTATTAATTCTATCACCTTTGTCTATTCCTGAACAAAAAGGGGGAGAATGATAGGGGAGAAATGGTATCTAATCCTATTGTAATCATATCTTAGTTTAGGAGATTTAACTTAGGGGGAGAGCACTATCTTCTTAGGGCAATCATAGTTGATAAAGGAGAATTAATGTAGGGGTATCTTCTTAGGTTTATCATAGTTAATAAAGGAGAATTAATGTGGAGGATTATTTATTTTACATTAATTTAATATTCTTGATATTCCCTATGCGTTTGATAGTTTGCTTAAGTGCGCAGGAATTCTTCTAAGTGGCAACTTTCATCGGTAAGGCTATTTATCCTATGTGTTTCGTGGGTCAAGCGTCTTATTTTTACTTTTGGGTGGGAAGTTTTTGAGTCTAGTAGAGATTGACGGCCCTTTAGGATTTTGTTTTGGTTTTTGTCCGGGAATAGCCAGAGGGGGAGATTTGTAAGGACACAAATCTCCGATGGAGTCTTAATGTAGTGTTGGCTCAATTCCGGACAAAAATGTTTGAGTCATAGGATAGAGTTATTGACCATCCATCAAGCCTATGGCATGTTAAAGTTGAAGATGTTTCGTCCCAATTATCAAGAGAACATCATTGCTGGTTTACATGTGCCTCGTTTCACGTCATCAACTTAGTTCCAATCTCTCCTAAGGTATGAATGCATTATATATATATAGGAGCTTGGAACATTTTTTAATTGGTGTAATTTTATTTTAAAATAAATTTTATTTTCAGAAGGTTACTTTAGAACTTTGTATAAAAAGTTTTTGGGCTTAATTTTGAAAAGGACCATTCTGGCATTTCGTTCGAAATTATCATTCGAACGAGAATGTCATTCGAACGAGAATGTCATTCGAACGAGAATTTCGTTTGAACGAGTTTGCTAATGACTTTCCCCTTTTGGCCACTGGAACTTCATTAGAATGTCATTCAAGCGAGACTTCGTTCAAACAAAATCTCCGTCGAACGAGTTTTCTGGGCGGAATTTTTTTTGGCAGTTTTAACCCATTTTCCCACTACCTTGTCCCACTATCTTTTGACAGTTTTAAAAGAAACTTCGGGACATACTTTTTCTAAGACTTTTGCAACCTCCTTGAGAGCGTTTTGAGAGCCAATATTTCATAATAAAAGTCCCAGTTTTCATGTGTCAAAATCAATTAGAAATTCTCTTCTACACATGTGTTTACACCCATAAAATTGTTTTGTTTACAATTACAAGTATTTCTTCATATATATTATATTTTCTTGGAGTTGTTTGGAACCATTGGTTCATCTCTACCATAAGAAGGAGAAGTTTGGATTTTGCTTCTATTTCCCATAAAAGAAGAAGTTTGGTTTTGACAACGACATTCTCATACGGTGAAAAGCACTGTGTGTGGTAGATGGGTTCCTAAAGCTTCATTGGTGAATTCTAAGGTTCCGGTGGATTCTGGGATTGTCGACTAAGCAGAGGTTGGTACAATAAGATGCGTCAGGGTCTTGAAAGGACTCGAGTCGAGTTGAGTAAGTCATTTATCTTGTACTTGTAAAATTCCGTACTTAGTGGACTTAAGGCTAGGGTCGTCCGAGGTTTTTTCTCGTTGTGGGTTTTTCCTTGTACATCGCGACGTAGTGGTTGTGAATTTATTTTATCTTGCAAATCACCTAGAACGCAGGCTTAGGCTAAAAAAGATAAAATATGGTTTAATTTACAATCTTTCTTAATTTGGTGCAAGTTTAATATTTGGGTAAGTTTAAATTAATTACTTTAAGTTGGAATATTTAAATGGCCAATGATTTTAATTCCCAGTAGTTTAACTTGATAATTGAATTAATTTGGTTTAAGTGAAATTTTAACTGTGTGTGTGTAGACTTAATTTAACTTGTTGTTTAATTTTAATTTCCTTAGAAATGAAAATTCGTGTTTGATTTTAATTTTTAATCTTTTAAAGACAACAAAGTTAAATTAATTTTGAAAAATTAAATTGTTGTGTTGAACCATCTTTATTCCGCATTTAAAAGGAAATTATATTTAAAAGAAGTTTAAAATTGGGATCCTATCGTTCATCAACATTAGAGATACCTACCATGTTTGAGGAGGCACAAAATATCATAATACCATCACTCGATTATATCGGAATCTTCCTCGGTGATGATTTCATTGTGGTAGTATGGGTTGGCATAACTTATTTTTAGACTAGGAAGGGGGTCGTCGTTATTCCCTCGGGTATGTTAACCATTGAGGCTAGGTTAGAAAGAGCATCGGATAAGATTTTCTTTACGTGTGGCAGGTAGTGGAAGGTGATATCTTAGAATTGGGAGGCCAAGTCTTCTAAGTGGGCATGGAAGGGTAAGAATGTTTTGTTTTCAACTTTCCATTTTCTAAAGACTTGGAAGATGATGAGGGAAGAGTCCCCCTAGACATCTAGGTGTTTAATACCTTTATTGAGGGCGACTTTCAAGCCTATAGTGCATGAATCGTGTTCGGTCATATTATTGATGTAGGGGAAATCTATCTTGATGGCAATGGGAGTGTGAGAGTCATCTGGGGCGATTAGGAGTATCCCAATGTCGTATCCTTTCTTTTTGGCAGTGTCGTCAATGAAATGTAAGGACATGATTTTATAAATGTCCATCACAATTGAGTATGCCGTATACATCTACTGCTGTCGAAGAATTGTTCAAGATCTTACATACATCAAGACGGATCCGAATATTAAGCGTCTTTAACAGACGAGCCTCTGCGAGATTAATTTTGGTATTTTATACAAGAAAGGTAAGTCAAGGGAATTTTTGTAATTTTAAAGCCTTATTAGGGAGGTGGGGCCAACTGGAAATATGAAGAGCTTGAATTCACAAGAATACTAAAAAAATGGCATCTCAATTCGAGTTATGGTAAAGAAGTAATGCGCGTTTGAAGTTGAGAAAAAAGTCTAGTAGAAAAAATTTTGGACCAGAAAAGTGAATCGGTTTGGTTTACTAGATTTGTCCTCGGTGTTGAAAAAATGAAACGATTCAATTTTTATAAATGCCAAAGTGAATCGGTTCACCGCACCACCTCAGAAAATTATTTTTTCTATAAATACCTATTTCGGTGGTGTATTTGTTGAAGAATTTTTAAAAATGTTTTTGAGAGACCTACAACTGCAAGTCTTCATAATTTTTTGTGTCCCAAACACAATTTTGATTCACAAAAAACATCCCATAAACTTTTGTGAATCATTTGGAACCCTAGATATAACTTTGGTAAAGTTTATCTTGTAGAGAGGATACATCTACGGCTGACAATAGGTGCCACTTAAGGGAGGTATTGGGCTGATTGACTGTGTCTCATAGGGAGTGCTGTGGTGTTCCTGGGATGATCGGGCTGCGTGTTCTTATGGTATAGCTACGTGTGAACTACTAAAGATTTCATTGTAATCCGAGTAAGTTGCTTACAAATGATAGTGAAATAAATGTTTTACCTGAAAGGTTTTTTTTTCCTGAAATCTGTCTCTGTCAGCTTATTCATTGTATGATTTAATTTTTTTTATTGGATTTGACACGTAGATGCATGTTTAGGTGATGAACAAAATTGGTGTTTGGTTTGTGCAAATTTAGACATCGGAATAAATAAGTTTGAATTGGAAAATTGCGAATCCATTTGAATCAATATTACACACGGCATTTTCAAATTAGTATCAAAGGTCGGGTAAGGTATTTCTTGATTTTATCGAAGGCTTCCTGAAAGGACTCATTATAGACTTTGGTAGAATCCTTCCGGGGGAGTTTGAAGATGGCCTCGCAAATAGAAGTCAGCTGGCTGATGAATCGACTGATGAACTGAAGTTTACCCAAGAATCACTGGACTTCCTTCTCCGTTTGGGGTAGTGGCATTTCAAGTATGGCTTTTAACTTGGTAGGGTCTGCTTTAATTCCCTTTTCTCTTACCATGAATCCTAAAAGATTCCCTTTTATGATGCCAAAATTTCATTTCTATGAGTTTAGCCACTTTTGATATCACCGTAGTCGTTCGAAGAACTTTGGAAGGGAAGGAACCTGACCTTCTCGAGTTTTGGACTTAATAATCATGACGTCTATCTAGACTTTGACCTCTTTGTGTATCCAATCATGCAAGATGGTTGTGGAAGCCTTTTGGTAGGTAGCCCAGCATTCTTGAGTCTGAATAGCATGGAAATGTAGCAAAAGGTTCACGAGGGGGTGATTAATGCAGTTTTCTCCTTATGGTCAGGCTGCATCTTGATCTGATTGTATCCAAAAAATCCATTGACAAATGACTTGAGGGAATGGATTGTTGTGTTGTCCACAATTATGTCGATGTTGGGTACTGGGTAATTGTCCTTTGGATATTCTTTATTCAAATCGAGGTAGTCGACGCACATGTGAACTTTCCTCCTAATTTTGGCACATGGACGATGTTAGCGATTCATGTGGGATATTTTATCGCACGGATGAAGCCTACGTTTAAATGTTTGACTACCTCTTCTTTGACTTTGAGCGACCATTCAATGCAAATTTTCCTTAGCTTCTGTTTGACCAGCTTGTAGTCTGAGAATGTCAGTATCTCGTGGTGAGTTATTTTCGGGTCGATGTTGGGCATGTCGTCGTTGGACCATGCAAAGATGTTCACAAATTATTTCAAAAGCTTTTCGAATTACACACCCTTATGTTCGTTATGGGTGGACCCTATCCTAATCTCGCGAAGTAGGCCACTAGAACTGAGATTGATAACAACAGTTTCATCCTCATTAATTTGAACACGATTATATTGTTTGTTATTAACTTTATTAAGATCAATTAAGAAGTACTCATTTTCAAAGCCATCATCATCAAGGGTTTGATTAGAATTAAGATAATTAATGTAAGGCACAATAAGATACTCAAAATCCTCATTTATTTCACTTTTAAGAAATACAACATTGAAAACCTCATCAAAAGAGTTCTCGGTTACATTGATATTAGAAAAAGTAGACGCAACAATAGGTGAAGAGATAGGGTAAACAAAAAGTTTAGGTTGAATTTTAATAGGTTAGACTGGTATATCATTATAGTTGAGAAGAGGCCCGTCCGTAGCCTTGATCTAAGTGGACAGGTCCGACGATGTAGAGTCTGAATGGATCATAAAGAGAGTTAGCCTCAGTGTCTATAGGTTGAATGAGTTTTTGGAATCACTTTCCTTGGAGACCTTGGTAGTTGTTACGACTTTCTAGATGAGAGGTTACACTTTATGTCAGCAGTCTTCAGCCCAAGAGTACTTGTCTAGAAAGAATATTTCCATCCATGATTTCATCTTCTTGTCGACGTGATCATACCATGGTTTAGGGAAGCCACAGAAATGGAAGTCTTCGCCCTCCTTGATATATCTTCCATTTAGAAACTCTCTCAAAACGGTCTTTGCATCTTTTAAACCCCTTTTAAGTCGTTATTGGTAGAGCGCTTTGAGTTCTTCTAGTTAAGGCTGATAGCCCATGCCACATGGGGGAAGGCCTCTTTTAGGAGTATGGGCTCAAGAATCCCTTATTGACGTCGCCCTAACCCCAGCCCTAGTCCGAGCATGAAATGCATATTCTTGAACGTTTGTATATATTGACGTTACCATAAGGGGTATGTTTAGAAAAGACTCGATCTTTGAAATTATCTCCTAATGGAAGGGGATGTGGATCAATTATGAAGTCGTATATGAGCAAGTCATCCATGCCACACTATATTTCCAATATCGAATTGCTGGTGTTGGCATTTTCAGTACCATTTTTATCCCCAAAAATGGTGGTAACCTGTCCTTTAGAGAAGAATTTCAATCTCTACTAAAGGAAATAAGATACCTCGGATGCTATGAATCCATGGCCGAGCAAGTATAAAGTTTAATCACGCTGGTATGCAAATGACATAAAATTGAGAAACAGGGTTGATAAGGTCGGCCCCTATTATGATTTTTAAGGATACCATTATCTCTCAGCGGGTATTATCATAAACACGCACTGTGGCAAATGTAGGATTAAGTTCAATGACTTTTAACCCCAGGAAATTAAAGGTTTTGAGCAGACAAACATTAAGGAGGATCCATTATCAACGAGTGAGAGTGGGACTGTCTTTCCCATCACTTCAACGGAGATGTTGAGGGCATAGTTATGACTCGAACCGATCTTCAAAATTTCTTTTTAAAAAAAAAGGAGCTTAGTGGAGGTAAAGGACCTAACCATGTTCACAGATTCTTCGGGAGTGGTGGATGGAAGGACTATGGGACCAGTGAGAAGTTTTATCAGAGAATTTTGGTGTATTTGAAAAAATATGAAGAGTCTCCATAAGGTGATGTTAGCTTGAGTTGATCAACGATTTTACTCTCTTTACTGGTCATTTCTGGCATGGAAAATTGTTTGGCAATTCCCTTTCCCTATCTATTCCCGACGACTAAGGATTTAAATCCTTGTAGTGTCTCCCTATTTTGGTCATGTGGTTTACTGAGGCGATGAAGAACAAGAATCATGTGTCTTCATCTATTTTTGGCTGAATGGCTACTTTATTGATTTCCTAAATAGGTCTTCGAAGGATATCATTCCTCACATGATGATTACTGGACTGAATTTTCCCTGACTCAATTTATTATCTGATCTGTCAAATTTGTCCCATCATCTGATGATGATGTCTTCTTGCCAAGAGAAATCGATGCATCCAATAACCTCGAGGACTTCCTCATACAAATCTTTCCACTCAAAAGGGAGGGTCATGAGTGAAGGGACCAACCTCCTTTGATGCTTCAAGGTAGTGAGTAGTTTAAAAATATTATCGATCTCACTGGTCTGTCGAAACATGTCGGTCAAAATCTATACCAATTGGTCTAAACTAAATTCTTTGGTAGGCACTACCCATTATTCTGATTCCTAAGCCAATTTTTGGGCTTCTATGAATAGGCCGCTGAATTTTTGATAGTCGATGGTCATCTCGGTGAGCAACATTATACCAAACTCTAGAAGTTAGTTCAATATAACCGATAACTTTATGTCTTTCCCTTTGGATCGGGTGCAGTGCGAATGGTAATGCAGGCTCTTGTGAAGAGTTACAAAGTTCGATCGATGAAGTAGGTAGGTTGTTAGAGAAAATGCGGGCAAACTTTTAGAGGTTTGGGTGAGATGATAGGTGTTTTCTAGGTAAAATTTGAGTGGATGTATTAAATTCTGGTTCATTTTCTAGGAAGAATGCATTTTCATGTGCGGGAAGTGGGTTGTTGGTGGTATTGGGTTTAAATTCATTTGGTGGGGTGATGAGACCCCGATCAATCAAGCCTTGAACCACATTTCTAAGATGGACGAATTAGTTGGTAGTGAGTCACAATGCGCTTTAGTTATGAAGTTCTTGGGAAGAGGGTTTGGTAATGGACGGGGGTCCAAGGGTTTGATGAGGTGTAGGCTTAACAAGGCCTGATAGACTTTGGATTAGGGATCATTGAGCTTGGTGTATTCCTTTCTACAGAGATTAGTACGGCTTTCTGGTTGCCCGGAGGTAGAAGGTTAGGAGATATTATTGATGTTTGAGACTGTAGCCCTAGCAGGCTTATCGTACTTTTCGAAAATGAACTATCCGGTCACCTTCTTCAGCTTGGCTTCTAACTTGGTAACATTTTCTTTAATTTGTACACCTGCTTCCCAGAGGGACCGAAACTATGGATAATACTGACCTCCCATAGTTTTTAGGATATGGGGCAAGAAATTCTTCTTTATGATGCTGACTTGATCTTTTTGGGAAGGTCATTTGGTCAAGGTAGAAACTTTCTCTCCCCACCTACCTATGAAGCTACTAATTGTTTCATTAGGGTTTTGCTTAAGAAGATATAGATCTCATCCCGTAACCTATAGCTCCTTATTTTACTTCTATTGTGACTTGAATTATCGGATGACATCTTCCTAACTACGGATTCTAGATTCTTAGAGGGATAGGAACCGTCGGGGGGCGCTTTCTTTGAAAGTATGTTAAAATCCATATCTCTTCAAAGGCACCAAAAGGGGTCATAGCTCGGTGATAATTATGAAGGTGCACAATTAGGGGCTCACTTCCCCCAAACTTTTTGATGGCTAGCATCTTGACCTTCTCTGGCAATCTTTCTTTGGGATAGGGAGACAGATCGGTGTAGTCCATGTCATTCCCGGATATCCTCACTTGGTCGAATTTCTTGGACTACGTTTTGAGGTCTTCCTTGACCTTATGCAGTTCTTCCTCTTTGGGATCAACAGGCACTAGAAAGTTAGCCCCTAGCTGGGCAAGGTTTGTCATAGAGAGCTGAGCTGGAAAGGCCAATTAGCCGGCGAGGCAAGCAGAGTATGTTGATGTTCTTCTAGGACCCAGACAGGCTCGGGAGCTGTAGACCCATGGCACGAGGAGAGAGGACCTTGGGTTCTTCAGGAATTTGGACCCAATTTCATTTCATCTCATGGACCTCGGTTTAAAGCTTGTGAATCTTGGCACTGAGTTAGACTAAGACTGCCATCAGATACGGATGCACGTTTGGTTCTTGGTCAACATTTTCCATGAATAGATGGTGAAGATAGATTCTGAACTCTAATGAAGTAGCAAAGGAACTAGTGGGCTTCGGGGCAATTTGACAAAAACTGAAGCCAATAAGGAGTCAGGCCAAGAATTGGGTATGCGATCGACCTGAAAAGGGAAAATGGTTCGATTTTATTTTTAAAAGAGGGATGAAAGGATTTTTTTTTTGTATTTTTTAAAAGGGAAAAAAATATTTTTACTATTTTTTTTATAAAAGGAGGAAAAATGTTCATAGTATTTTGTTTTTTTGAGAAAAAGGAGGCAAAAAATGAGAGACGAATCTCAGCATGATTACTATTATTATTGTGTTTTCACTTATGTTAGGTATATCAAAATGCAAAAAAAAAAATCTGGACAAGACCTGAGAGTGGGAAAATTGATTTTGAAAAATATGTAAGACATGGTTCGACTTATTTCCAGGCTCATGGACAGGGTGCAGTTTTGAAAAATAATGAAATCACGCAAAAATTTAGGCTTTATGCCTCCCGACATTTTGGTACAGTTTCGTGTAGCAACTGGCAAGCTAAATATAAGTTCCCTAGGTTTAAAGCCTATATGAGGTTTATGGAATTTATTGGGCTCATGATAACATTCCCCCTTTGGCATGACTTCCACGATATACTTCTTTCATTAGAGGGCAATCGGTACGTGTGGACAAGCCATTTGATATACCTAAGTGTATGTGAATTGCCTCACTATATATCTCGTGAGGAAAGTACGTGTGAGAGAAGATTCAAAATACTCGACCTATGTGAATGAGTTCCCTACTATATACCTCCCGTCATGAGTTCGGTCAAGAGGTAGGATGTGGGGGAATTGTTCCATATACGTCGAAGGTACTAGGCCAATGGAAGGTGAGATTCATATTTCTTAGGCTAATTTTGATCCGCAGGACTAGGGCCCATCACAAAGTGACCCTCCCAGTACATGACAAAAGTCTGGTCAATATTACAATGCTCTTGGTGATGTAGTGTGAAAAGTGCATGATTTTTAATTAGCATATTATGGATAGAGTCTTTGATTTGGCATGATGAGTAAAATAAGAACTATACTAATGGGGAAAAATGTACAAGTATCATAAAAAAAGTAAATCTATAATGGAGAAAGAAAACTACACTAAGCATGGATACATGTGAGTGAGTGATATGTGAATATCTTCATATGAGTGAGTGGTAGTGAACCTAAGAATGGGTCAACTACAAGTGGCGTATGATATTTGCATTTAAGAATGGATATAAACAAGTGTGATAAGTGGAGGTGTGTTCTAGTGAATCCTAAGCATGGATATTCTGAGTGGTGTGTGAAGCATGTGCATATAAGTGATCCTATATACAAGTGTAGGTAGTGTGACGTGTATATGGAGGGTATATATAAGTGTGTGAAGTGAAAAGTGAGTGAGAAGTGAAATATACATGAAGTAATAGAGGAAAAATAGAACATACATGTAGGTGCATACGCACATATGCATACAATAATAACAACCATGTAAAAATGTAGTCTAGTCCTCAAAGAATGCAATTCAGTCCCCAGTAGAGTCGCCCTTATCGCCATCCCTCCGCGATTGGTGCACGTGTGCGTGGGTCCCGCGCCCTTCCTCGGGGTGCTTCGTTTGTCATCAAATGCAGTGATGTATAAGTAATGTCTAGAGATAGATTCGCCAACCTATTTTGCAGAAAATGGACGAAAGAAATATTTCCTCCTCAAGAAAATGGCATCGAAGACATACTGATGCTTGTAAAACCAATTAGTGTAAGGATTTGGGGAGTAATTGTCAAACCAATTAGTTAAGGATTTGTGGACTAAGTTACAGAATGGGAAGGTGTTAGGCACCCATCCCGCCCTTTCAGTCTTTCATGGGCATGTGTTATTATTATCCTTAATAACTCCGTGAAGTCTGTCCGTGTATATATAAATGGAGAGTGGAATTAATCGACTCGCATAATGGATAAAGGTGGAGTGAGGTCATCCTTAAGAGTGTTCCCAAAATATTATGTGTGGGTTTATCGGGTCACCGATCATATCATTTATAGAAGTATGATGGTGTAGGTTGGATAAAACACAAGCATAAATTACAAATATATGATATGAAAATAATATATGAACAAAAATAAGAGAGGACTTTGACCTTGGATTTTACCTGAGACACCTACGTAGCTTAAAAAGTCATCAAAGTCCACGTATATAACATGGAGTGGGGTTCATACCATAAATCCAACAGGGGGTATTTCTCATATGTGTTTGTGTGGATAAATGATTTTAGTGTAAGAAAATGCAGTGAGAAATCCCCGTTATTTGCAAGGAAACCTACTTTTTATTATTTTTGAGTTTTTTTATAAACAGTATAATATATGAAATACAAATAATAAAAAGTTAGATATTAATACGGGCAATCTAAATGAAATGCTAAAATAAGAATTAAGTGACTAATGCAAAAATAAGAGAATTTAAAGAGAGAGTGAAAGATTTGGACCTTCTTTTGAAGACGTAAAATTGATCTTGAATGTTGAAGGGCTGGTCTTGCAAGATGATTAAGGTGGTAGGAGGATAGGGAAGGGAATTTGACAAATCGGGTAAGGAAAGGATGGAAATGGAATGTGGGGGAGAGGTTTTAAGATGGAAACTACGCTGACTTAGAGAGAATGTTGCTGAGATCACTAGGAGGGATGTTTCTGAGGTGTCTTTTAAAGTGAGATCATGCTATCCTTAAATAGGATTAAGGGGGTGCCGATCAACACTGTCATTGTCCTACCTATTGGTAGGAAACCCCAGACACACTGCTGATAAGAAGGGAAATGGGTTTGCCATTCGACAATACTCTTTAGATTTTCTAGAAAAAGGTCATAAAATGCAATTCGTAAGTCTGAATCGTGCACGAGATAGGGGTCCTCTAAAAACCTTATGTTCCAAGCCAAGCCAAGTGATGCGAGAAATTAGGAGTTCGAAAGGTAACTCCTTGATCCCCCATCGGGGTAATGTCCCCTCATTCATTGGGTGGCTGTCCCCTCAGGCGTTGGAGACTCACCCTAATCATAAGCATACTGGCAAAAGAACGAAATGTCTACTTTGCAAGCTCACGAAGAAATGACTTCACAGGAGCACACGACTACTACCACTTATGGGTATTTAATGAATTCCAGGAACCCGACGAGAATAGTAAGTTGGAAAGAATATTCAAATCCCTTTAATAATCCATTGGGTCTCTCCCGTGTTCAAGAATTGACCGTGGTCAAGTGGGGCTTAGAAGCGCCCGTCGGTCTTTTCGACAAGAAGAAAATATATCATTCGTTCGAATCGTAAGGACGATTCACGAACGAGATGAATCATTAGAAAGTTTATATATGGACCTTCAATGGTCCAAAGATATTGGCTCGGTTCGCATAGTTAACAAGGTCAAACGGGTCCCAAAAGTGTTCAGTGACCCTTCGGAGTGAAACGATTCATTCATCCGTACTGTATGTCCGATTCTCTCACGGGGCAGACTATTGGAAAGGGAATTCATATCCTTTCGAGGATCCAAAAATCGTCAATCAATTTGGAGAGTCAATCGGATTCAAACGCGGCTCGGGAGCACCCCGTGGCCTGCAGATCAGTTTTCAAGAGAAAATAGACCTTTCGTCTGAACTATTCATTTGATTTGCGCACGGGACAAACATTTGGAAAGAGGATTCAAGTCCCTTAGAAGATCCAATGAGGTGTTGCTCAGGTGACAAAAGTTGATCGATAGTCAAATGGGGCTCGGGAATACCCGGTGGCCTCCAGATCACTACTCAAAATATGACTTAAGGTTTATGGCGAAGGAGGTAGTGCTACGGACCTACGGAGATTCTTAGGGGGGAATCTAGAATGGGGTGTGTACATATGGTCTTTATGTTAGGTACATTACATTTTTCCAAGGTTCTTAAAAATACGGGGCGTGATCGAGGCGTGGAGGCCAAGCCTTAAGCCTTAATCCTTAGAAGCCTAGGTGGGCCTTAGGCATAAAAAGTCGTGAGAATGCGTTTAGTCCTTTTTAAATATATTTTAACATTTTTAAGTATAACAAGGCTAATAAAAAAACTAAAATTATACATACATTGAAATATGTTTGAATATAGGCAAACTAAAATACTAAGAAAAAAACAAAAAAAAGAAAGAAAAAACACGCATTTTTTTAGAATAGAGGTAGAGAGGTCTGTGACACTGTTTGTCTTTTGATTGTTTTGAATGAGATATTGGTCCAATTGTTTTTAAAAAAGTCTTTAAAAGTTGATATCGTTTCACTAAAGCGTTTTATTTTTAAAAAAAGTGCTCCCTAAGCCTTTTACCAAGAATAAGGCATGAGAGGCTTAAGGCGGGTCATTTCTCCCAAGCCTCAATCCTATGCGTGCCTAGGCAGAGCCTTGGAGCGCATTTTAAAACATTCCATTTTTGTATCCTACTTCTCTCGATCACCTCTCATATTGGTTGTCCAATTAAAGAATTGGTTATGTTTTGTTTGGGAATTTTTTGTAGATTGGCTCCTTGAATATTGTGTTCACCTATGGTTCATCATATGATCGAACTCTTTCTCCTTGCCCTTAGCTTTCGCTTTCTTTACCTTTTTTTTACTAGGGATGATCCTCCTTCATTAAAGGATGAATTATTGATCAATTTAGTAGATCGATCATTCTACTTATTTACTAGAAGGAGTTCGTCTTCAACCTTAACATGTTTTTCAATCCATGTCATTAGGTCATCCACAGAGGAGACTAACTTCATAGTTAGTGACTAGTATAGGTTGTGTGTTCGGGATGTGGCAAAATTAAATAAAGAGACTGTCAACTTCTCATGAAAATTATCAATCTAATTGTCGGTTGCCTAGTACCTCTCGTCATACTTCCTAGGGGAATCCCCCTTCTCCATTCGAAGTGAAATAAATGAGTCTAATTCCTCGATATCCTTGTCTATAGTGATAAACTGATCAGTAAATTATTTTCCGATTCAATTAAGGTCATAATTCTCCTAAGGGTTAGCTCCTTAAACAAATTTAGTCTAATTTTTCTAAGGGTAAAAGAAAAAACCCAAGATATACGTGAATTATTGGTCTTCCACCATACCATATATTTCCAATAATAACGAATATGGTTTGCATAGTCAGATTTTGCATCATTTGTAGTGATCTTAAGGACTAATATACTGAATAAACGGGGATGCTTGACCAAGTCTTAAGGTTCCTCTTGGCCATGTCCTTGAGGGTTAGAACTATGGAGGTCTAGAACCCCAATTTTTCTTTAATAAAGTCCCTCAAATATTCCCGATCTAGGACTTCATTCACCTGATTAGGTTGATTAGGGTAATGTAACATCGACAAACCCTAAGAGCGTGCACCCATTTGGTCGGATGTTTTGAAACTCATGGATATTTTGACTCCATATCTTAATGTTTTCTATAATGGATATCATATGGTCTCTTATATATAGTCACCCGATCATCATTTGGATCTAGGATTGTTATTGAGGACTGAATACTCCTCATATGGTAATAGGTGGATCCATGGGTGCTAAATCCAGGTCCCTAAGTTTATTTATTCAAATACGTTATGAGATGAGTATTTTTATTAGCACAATGTTAGATCTCTCCATCACATTGATGCAAACGATACACATAAATTTTGATAACGTGACATGTGGGAAATCTAGGATATGGCTCTCCAAATGGGGAGTCTATAATGGTCATGGCTGGATCTATGGGTTAAACATCCCTTAGGTCAAGCATCGGTGATGAATGATGACAATATGGTGGGAGATTAATCATGCCTTTCAATATTGATCGTAGATATGTTTTTGTGACATTTATGATCTCCATCATTCTTGAAACATAATGACTATTATGCACCCAGGGATACAAATTTGGAAATCTCAGGTTGTGGGTATGAAGAATTTCCCAACAACGATGTTAAATTATTGGGGATGAAATTCAACAATATGGAAACTACAACCTTGAATGTTATGAAATAATATAAATGAGCACAATAATATAAATATTTCATCAAGTTTTCTTCCCTTTATCCACAAGAGAAATGGGAGGTAGATTATTTTATTACTTCTCAAATTTGGGCGGTGGAATACTAGCTGAGAGTCAAGCCTTTATTTTACAATGTATTCGATGATTCCGTCCTCATAATTGTGTTTTTGTGTGTATATATGGGTGGGGGGTCTTATATATACAAAAGCATAGTCCTAAATGTCATGGAGTACGATGAGATATTATTTTCTCTTGATTCTTAGTGATATTATTTATTGATGTTTATCGTGTTCTCGCAGTTGTGCCATATAAGAATAATTAAGATCTATGCGATGCTTATCCATAAATATTCGATTGTATTTTAAGTGACTTGACTGTGAGTTGATTAATATTAATCATGATTAGCCTAGGTTGGACATATGCCAACCAAATTGTTTATAGTGAGTCATCAACTTACTCAAAAGGTAAAATGAGAACTCTTATTCATGTTTCCTATTTTGTGTGCCAGATCGATCAATTCTCCTTCAAGTTAGTAGATAGGTGAGGGAGAGAATGATAGAAAATAAAATTTTGAACACTAAATATGTGGGTGTCCATTTGGAATACAACTTTTAAACACTTTTCTTTAACAATGTTAGTGAATATCTTGATATTAGTGTTGATGTAAAAAACTAGATTTGATCTAATTAATTAATCACAGATAAATATGAAATTAGAAATAAGACAAAGGATTTTTAAAGTGGTTCGGTCTTATGAAAATGGCCTACGTCCACTATTTTGTATTGCTGGATGTCTTTGTCTTAATCTCGATCACAATCGCTAATCATCAATGACCCTTTTATGGAGGGCGTTACAATGTATTTATAGCCTTGGGGAAGTCAGTATAAATAGACGTTATGTCGTTATGTAATAGACATATACATCTGTACAATAAGAATGTTCATTAAATCTGATGTTCGTTGAATGTGCAATTGTCGCTTGATGCTCTGCACGTTGAGTAGCTCGGCACGCTAAGTAGCTCAAGGTGATGAGTAGCTCAGTGCTGCGAGTTGTTCGGTGAGCATTTTCTACGTAAGATGACACATGTCTTCATATAATTGGTCCACATCAGCTGACCAATTTTTGTATCAACAGAAGCCGCCAATGTTTCACAATGGAGTTTTGATATGAGAGTGTGGAACATTTTACCGGAAAGTTTCTCGGGCACCTTTTTACGTCTTGATTAATTACAAATCTCCAACACTTAGGAATTTTACCTTTAGTCTTGTCATTTGAGCACAAAATGGCAAACTCGTAAATATTTTGAATCTGTGACAGACACTTGGGTATTTGCATCTTTTTCATCATTTAACCATCGGAAACGCAATTGTCTTTTCTAGTAATCATTTCTTTTCCTATTTCCCGATTCAAGGCATTTAAAAGCAATAGATACAGATCGTCATCTAATTTTTACCTCCATATTTCTAAACTCTTTGTCTTCTCATTTTATCCTTGTACCGTCGTTCTTTCTATCATCCGCCTTAGCAGATTTCTCAATCCCTCTATAAGAACTTTTTCTTTCTTCTTTCTTTCCTTTAGCCACCATGATTTATCTTATTGAATCGTTGGATAAGTTCCGAGTTGATTTTGTGATTACCTCTTGGGTTATTCAAGAAGAACCTCCTTTCCCTTCTGATTTTTTTTCTCTGGTTGAGGGACACTGGTTTACCTCCCTTTTTGTAGCGGGGTGTGGCTTTTCTTTTCCGCCTAATCCCTTATGTTTGGAGTTTTGCCAATATTTCGATATGTTTCCTGCAAGAGTAGCTCCAAATACATTGAGGGTAGTTAATGGCATACATAGGTTAAACCAAATTCATGGGACTCATTTAGGGGTCCCTGAGATTATGTTTTGTTATAAATGGGTTACCAGTGATACCACATTTTATTTAAAAACTAGGTTTTCCAATAGAGCTTTAGTGGTCAATCTTCCCGATGCTAATAGGGACTATTTTGACCATGGAGTTATGATGAAAAATTGGCAACAACCCCATTAAAAGTAAATGATGTTTACCAAGGTCCCATATGTCCACTTTATGGCAATAGGATAAGTTGTTTTTAATTTTTTGATTTATCTCTGTTTATGTTTGATGAAATGTGTCACTGATATTTATTTTACTTTTTGCAGTTGATAACAAAAAAAAGCCCCCAAAAGAGAGTGACATTAATATAAAAGATTTGAAACTCATATGGGGTTTGCATCAATCAGTTGTTGGGGAGGACGTTAGAGCTGATTTTTATTTGCTGAGATACAAGAACACTACTTCCTCTTTTATTGCTCGTCAGCTTGCCCCTCCCGTGATAATTAATCTTGATCAAATTCCATCATCTCGAGGCAGCATATAAGAGTCTTCTTCTGATTTGGGTACCTCTATTGCTGATTTGATGATGAGGAAGAGGAGAATGCCTGAATTCTTTACCAAAGATGCTCCTAGCACTGATGGGGTAAAGAAGAGCAAAGGGGATGTCCCAGTTGAAGGGACAAAGAAAATGGATATGGCTGCATTTAAGGGAAAAATTCCAACTACCAAGGAGGTTGGTAAGAAGCCACCTATTGTCCCAAAAGAGGTAGCACCTTTGATGGAAGGTTTTGCTATTACACAAGAAGAGGCGGCACCTTTGATTGAAGGTGCTTCTTTAAAAAGATTGAGGAGAGGTCTCGCAGAAAGACCTATAGAAACTACTGCTCAACTTTTTGATGTTGAGGATCCTTCTTTGAGAGCTAACACTCTAGCTCTCATTGCTTCGAGCTCGGCCAAAGGTTTGATCAAGTCTTAGACCATTCTCGAATATCAAGCTACTAAGGGTTCCCTTTCTCAGGAGAAGGTCACTAACTTAGCCGCCTAACATATTGCATCAGTAAGTATCATCATCCTTACTATTTCATCTCCATATACCGTGTTCATATTATGATCCGAGTTTATTTTCTTTTGGAGTTTATGACGTGTTTTAATAGTATCCTAGAGAAAGATGAGGCTATCAAGGCTTCAACTTCCTCTAGTGGGGTGGAAGAGGCTTTTGCTTTGTTATCACAATCTTTGAAGGACTCCTGGCAGAAGTACGAGGAAGATAAACTTATTGGGAGAAGAAACTTCTATCTGCAGAAACAGCTCATCGACAAGTTGATACAGCTTGAGACCAAGCTATAAATGCCTCCAAGGAATTGGAGGAAAAATTAAAGGTCACCATTTTTAGGAGGGAAGAAGCTGATGGTAAGCTTGAAGAGGCTGAACGACGTAAGAAAGATCTGGAGGAGAAGGTGCATCTTACTGAGGGATATGATTCTTCTGAGAAAGTGAAGAGAAAAGCTGCTGTGAAGAAGTCCTTTAGCTCTGGTTGGGACAAAGGATGGAACAAAGCCTTAACTGCTATTACTTTCCAGATGGAATATGCAAGTTTGAAGTACTTCAGAGATGGATAGGTCGCATCATTGAAAGAGTTGAGTGTTACAGATGATTCTGGATTGTTTCAGAAACACACTCATGGCCCTCCTCCTATTATTGACGATGAAGAAGAGGATGAATCTACATCTGATGAGTCTTCTATGGTGATAGTATAACAAGTATCTGTTGTTACCATTCCTCAATCCTCCGAGCAAGTTCAGCAGGAAATAACCTCTACCGAGCAACCAACTCCTTCATCCAAACTGGCTGATGATGTTGTAGTAAATAAGGAAAAGGTGTAGAGTTGTTTATCTTTTTAATTATGTTGTTATTCTACTTTTCCCTTTTTGTTGTAGCTTTGGTTGTACTTGCTTTGGTTGTACTGGCTGAAGATAAGACTTTGTTATTTATTCTTTGTCTTTTACTTTACTTTCTCAACATGTAGTTGCACTATAGTTGATTGATCCCTGTTTGCCTTGATTGTTTGTTTCCGAGATGGAACTCTTGTCAGCTTATGATACGGAGTTGATGAAGAAATGTAATGATTACTTCAAAGATGGTCATAAAGACTTTACTGAAGCACAAATAGTTAATATTCTCGGATCTAATACCTCAGAGCGAGAAATTGATGCTTATCAATACTTAAAATGTCTGCTTGACCGAGCTGTGGAGAACAACGTGGTGTACTATAAAATGATGGAGGATCATCAAGGAGTAATTGAAGAACTCCAAATTCACACAAAGAAACCACTTCTCTTATGCATGAAGGTTATGAGATAAAATAACAATAGTTGAGCGCTGATCAGGGCTACGACAAATTCCTCTCAGCCCATAAGAGGAGAGACAGTGTGTTGAAACTTGAAGTCGAAGAACACAGGTACATTGCCAAGCTGCTTGAAGAGGAAAATATTGCTCTGAGAGAAGAATTGAAAAAACTAAAGTCTGCCTCTTCCTCTAGAGCTCTGATGCCAATCAATGATGAGGGCTTTTCCTTTTTGGAAACGGAAAATGCTGCCTTGAGAGAAGAATTGGAGGCTTTAAAAAGAGACGAACCTACATCGTTCACTCTTGGTAGAGCAAGGCCTTCTATCCGTGGCCGAGAAAGATCTGGTCGGATTAATATTGAAGAGATGAGGATCCAACTGTCTTTAGAAAATCAATCCGTTCAATTGGCGGTAAAAAATCAAGCCTTAGCTAAGATGTCTAGAAAAATCCAAAGTCTTATCGATCAACTTTCCAAGAAAAATTATGCCTTAGAAAGTAAAGAGAATTTTGTGAATAAACTCCATCAAAATGTTGGGAGATTGACATATCAATTCCACAAAAAGCCACGAGAATTCTGGATGGAAGGATATAATGAATCCTTATGCCACCTTGACGCCAGGTTGAAGCAGTCAAACAATGAGGGGTATAAGCAAGGGTAGTTGAATGCTCTTGGTGTGATGCGTCTTGAGAAAGGAAATTACCTATGGGATTGGTATGAACCTGGGTTTCTTGATCTACCAATACCTCCTTTTCAACGTAGATGTTAGTTGGATTCCAGCCCGTGCTATACCTAGATGTTTAATCTCCAAGTGCCTTGGTGATTACAATCTTCATGAAGATTATGAGATATCCCGACCTCCTCATCTTCTTGAGCAGCCAAGTTCGAGCAACACTAGGATGCTACGAGATATGAATTTCACCAATTTTCCTTATGCTTTAGATGACCCTCCAGCTGGAATGGAACCTATACCAAAATCTGAGGGAAAAAGGCCAATAGAATAAGAAATTTGTATTGAATGAAGAAAACTTCATCTTTTGTAATTTGCTTTCCTGTATTTAATGAAGAAAAATTTCATCTTTGTGTATTTTTCTTTCCTTGGAAATAGTTTTTAAGATGTTTTTCTAATAACATATTGTATGTTGATGAATGCATATATATCTATAGGGGGACAATTTGTTCTATTTTATTTTAATTGCCTAGACAATGGAGCTTGCCCCACTTGCTGCCTAGTTGGAGTGACTTGTCACCCATAAATTCGTAAGCAATGGAACGATTTTCATCCCATGATCCTGCTTAGTTGTAGTAATCTTTTCAGGATTACCTTGTTGCTTAGACAGTGGATGCCCCGTGAGGTCACCCATATTCTTGCCTAGTTTGGGATGCCCCTTGAGGTCACCCGTGATCAAACAGGCTTTGCCTTATATATTTGTTATGCCGACCAACTGTAGTTGGTGGCAATTGATATGCCGACCAATCATAATTATTGGTTGCTGATATGCTGACCAACCGCAGTTGGTGGTTGCTGATATGCCGACCAACCGTAGTTTGTGGTTTAGTGTGTAGCACGAGTACTCCGAAAAAAATTGAACAAAAAGAATATGGAGAAAATATCATCTTTATTCGTATTGAAAGAAATGGGGTACATGTGAATCTGTATTACTAATAATATTTGCACAAGTGCTCCACATTCCACGCATTTTTGAATTCCTCTACTTCTAAGGTTTCTATTCTGTAGGTTCCAGGGTGAACAACCGTAGTTACTCGATAGGGCCCATGCCAGTTGGCCTCTAACTTATTATTCTTCTGAATCACCTTCTTGAGAACATAGTCTCCCTCCTTAAGATCACATTTCTTTACTCTTTTATTGTAGAATATGGCAGTTCGTTGCTAGTAAGCTGCGTTCCTGATTACTGCATCTTCTCTTACTTTTTTGAGCATATTCAAGTCTAAACGTCTTATCAAATTGCATACAGGAGAGTTAAAATTAAGCACCCTGTGTGTGGGTAAGCCCAGTTCAGCTGGTATGACTGCTTCACTTCCAAAGGCTAGCATGTAGGGAGATTCCCCAGTTGCTGTTCGGGGTGTTGTGTGATAAGCCCATAACACAGAATGTAGCTCGTTAATCCAATTTCCTTTTGCATCATCCAGCCGTTTCTTCAACCCATTTAACAGAGTTCTGTTTGTCACTTCAGTTTGTCCATTGCTGTGGGGATGACCTGGTCCAGAATGTATTTTTTGGACATTGGATTGATGACAATATGCAACGAACTCCTCATTATCAAATTGGGTACCATGATCAGTAATGAAAGCATGTGGCATACCATATTTGCAGATAATATTCTTCCAAATAAACTGGTAAACCCTTTCATATGACATGTCAATGAGAGGTTCAACCTCAACCCACTTGGTCAAATAATCAACAACGACTACTAAATATTTGAATCTCCCTTTGGTGGTCGACAGAGGCTCGACCAAGTTTATACCCCACATGGCAAATGGCCAGGGGGAAGTGATGGGTGTTAACAATGCTTGTGGATTTCTTCGAATGGAAGAGAAATGTTAGCACTTATCATATTTTGTTGCATAAGCTGTACAGTCAGCTCTCATCGTTGGCCAATAGTATCCCTGTGTTGTCATCCTCTGCTGGAGAGTTCGACCTGCTACATGAGCTCCACAAGAACCTTCATGAAATTCCTCTATTAAATCTTTAACTTCTAAAGGATGCACACATCTCTATAGACCTGCTATGATACCCCTTTTATACAAAACACCATTGTACAGTACATACCGACCAACTTTAAACTTCAGCCTCTTGGTTGCAAGTTGGTCAGTTGGTACAACTCTTTCTTCGATATATGCCCTGATGGGGTCCATCCAGGATGATCCCATCTCCAAGGTGATGAATCTTACCATTAAATCTTCATCTATACTTCGATCAGCTAGAATCTTAGTAGGAATCGTTCTTCATAGCTCGGTGCAAGTAGCTGAGGAAGATCAATTGGACAGCCGCAAGATTGGACACAATCTCCATATCTTTGGAGTGATACCTTAACATAAAGTCTCCCTTCGCTGCATACAACCCAAGAATCTAATTTACAATTAACTGTGAATCACTAAACACAATAACTTGCTCTGCATTCAGTGTTTTGGCTAAACTGAGGCCCACAATCATAGCTTCATACTTAGCTTCATTATTGGAAACTTTGAACTGGAAATGCAATGCATATTCCATATCCAATCCATCTGGGTTGTGAAAAGTTATACCGACTCTGCTTCCTGTGGAACACGAGGATCCATCAACATATAAATTCCATATGGGGATGACATTATGAAACTCTTGGTCTGATAAAGTTTCCTGATGGAATAAGTGATACTTCCTTTTATCATATCCTAACACTCGGATGTTGTCTGATGGTTTTTGCTTCTCGATATTTGTCCTCTTTGTTACATAAATTGATAGGAGTTGATTGGGGGTAGTCTCTGATGCTTCCCTAACATCCACTGGTTATTCTGCATTAGACCCTTGTTGGTCGGCAGTATTTGTGTAAGTAAATTCCACAATAAAATCTACTACCGCATGCCCTTTAAGTGAGGTCCTTGGATTATATACAATATCATACTCTCCTAGCTCGACTGCCCAATACATCAGTCTTCCATATTTTTCTGGCTTATGCAAAGCCTCTCTGAGTGTCATATCAGTGTACACCACTATGGTATGGGCCTGGAAATAAGGTTTCATCCTCCGCCTCTATCAATGCTAAGGATAACTTCTCCAATCAGGGATATCTTACCTCTGCTCCTCGGAAAGATTTGCTCATATAATACATAGGTTTTTGTAGTCCATCTTCAACTCTTATCAACGCTGAACTGACTGCGCTCTCAGAGACAACCAGATATAAGTATAATCTTTCTAGCATCACCGACATGGAAAGCAGGGTTGGCGTTCCCATGTATTTATTTAAAGCTAGAAATGCCTTCTCGCACTCGTCATTCCACTCAAAAGTCTTTCTAAGAACCTTGAAGAATGGGAGGCATTTATCCGTCACTTTGGAAACGAACCTATTTAGAGCTATAACGCGCCCCATAAGGCTTTGCACTTCTTTCTTAGTAGTTGGAGATTTCAGTTCTAACAAAGCCTTGATCTTATCAGGATTTGCTTCAATGCCTCGCTGATTCACAATATACCCGAGGAACATGCCTTCTCATACACCAAAAACACACTTAGTCGGGTTTAGCTTCATCTGATATTTCTCCAGTTGATCAAAATTTTGGCCAGATCAGGTATGTGGTTCTCCTCTTTCTTACTCTTTGTCAACATATCATCTATTTATTGTCGATTTGTTTTGCGAACACCTTATTCATCAATCACTGGTATGTTGCACCTACATTTTTTAGACCAAATGACATAACGTTATAACAGTATGTACCCCTTGGGGTAATAAAAGAAATGCTCTCCCTGTCTTCTGGTTTCGTCTTAATCTGGTTATAGCCGAAATAAGCGTCCATGAAACTCAAGAATTCGTGCCTCGAAGTAGCATCCACTAGATGATCAATTCGGGGCAAGGGAAAATTATGTTTTGGGCAAGCTTTGTTTAGGTTGCTGAAATCTACGCACATACTCCATTTATTATTCTTCTTTTTTACCATCACCACATTAGCTAACCAATCAGGATATTTGACATCCTCAATAAAAGAGGTCTTTTGCAGTTTCTCGACTTCCTCCTAGATAGTTTGGATCTTCTATGGGCTAAATACCCTTCTTCATTATTTCACTGGCTTGATCTCCTTATTAACATTCAGCTCATGGCACAAGAAGGCTGGATCTATCCCAGACCTATTTTCATGACTCCACGCAAAAGCTTACTTTTTGTGCCTTAAAAATGCCACCAACTCCTGCTTTATTGATGAGTCCAGTGAGGCGCTAATTTGAGTTGTTCGTTCTGGATGTTTGTCGTCCAGAATGATATTTTTCGTAGTCTCCATGACCTGACCCTTCACAAGCTCAGATTTATCTCTAGGGTCTAAGGTCTCAATCTCTGCCTCTTCAGACTCCTCCACTTGGTACGTGGTGGTCTTCTTCTTCACTTCCTCCAAATCTTCTTATTCGGTAGATGAATAATAACATGCTCCAGCTACTTTCTGGTCACCCTTCACAACTTCAACTCCGAAATTGGTCGGAAACTTCAAGCATTGATGTACCGTGTATGGCATTGCCTCGAACTTTTTCAGGCCTACCTTCCCCATGATTATATTGTAAGCTGATTGGACATTTTTATCCATTACAAAAAAGTGTACCTTTTCTATTTTGCAAGCATGCCAAGTACCAATAAGCATATCTTACGTGAGCATCCCAAGTAAAAAGACTTTCTCGCCAGGGAAGCCGAGGAGAGGCCTGTGATATGGCTCTAACTGGGCTATCTTCAGATTTAAATTGTCAAAACATGGGTAGAACATGATATTTGAAGAGTTGCCATTATATAATAACACCCTTGAAATCACCACATCCTTTATCCTCATTTTGATAACCAATGGGTCATCGTGAAGATAAAAAACACCTTTCAGATCATTTTTGGAAAAATCGATGATCAGTTTATCCTTGTTCACTTTCCTCGGGCAATCGTCTTCAGCCAGGTTTATGCGCTATATATAAGAACAAGCTTGGGCCTTATTGAGATAAGCTTTCCTCTCAGCAGTATGATCCCCTCCTCCTCAATCTCCACCTGTAATCACATTACATTCAAATGATCCAAAATGGATTAAAAATACCTGGCATTCGAGTTTCCTTGGCTTTTTAGGGAGATCGGGATCATCTTTGTGGTCCCTATTCTTATCATCTTTTGTTCGACAAGGAAATTTGGACCTTTGTCTTCCTCTTTCGTTAGTTTTTCCATTATTTCGACGATCAACGAACCTGCTCAATTTTCCTCATTAAATAAGTGCTTCAATCTCATTCTGGAGAGCTATTTAACGCTTGGTCGTATGGCCGTGATCTCTGTGGAACTCGTAGTATTTGGACTTATCCCTCTTGTCAGGGGCTGTCCTCATTTTCTCCGGCCAAGTTAGCTCCTCGTTGTTCTTAATTTCTTCCAGAATATGGTTTATATCCACCTTTAAGGGAGTATAATTTCCATATTTCGTCAACTGCTCTAGCGTTTCTTTGCCTTTCGGCTACTTGCTGCCCCCATTGTGCTTTTGATCCTTCCTCTGAATTTTACCTTCAGTTTTAGTCTCTGCTTTGGTCTCACCATTCTTCTTTGTAGCCATAGCTTATTCGGTGTTCATGATCTTAGCTGCTTTTTCCATGAGTTCCTCCATAGTATAGAGGGGATCTTTAGCCAATGTATAATACAACTTATTGGGTAATAGACCACTGATTAGAGATGTAATGGATATCTTCTCCTCATATTCAATTACCTCCATTTTCTCGTTGTTAAAACGAGTGATGTAATCCCTGGCGCTCTCTCGTATTTTCTGCCGTACACTCAGTAGGTGTGCTACTCTCTTCACTAGCTTCGCTCCAAAATAGAAATTCCCTATGAAGAGCTCTGCCAGCTGATGGAATGTAGCGATCTTCCCCCGAGGAAGGTTGTTATACCATATTTGGGCTGACCCGCTGATAGTTCCTGAGAATGCTCTACACCTCATCTCATCAGGAACTGCATAGATATCAGCAGCAACTTGATACTGCTCTGCGTGAAGGACGGGATCAGTTTTATCATACTTAGGCATTACTACAGGAGCTGTGAATTTTGATGGTGTGGGAAAATCCACAATTACCTGTACGAAGGGTGATCCCTTGACGAAAGTTCTTTAGAGAGGGTTCTTGGCCTTAACCATTTCCCCTAACATGTCCTCCAATCTCTGAATGGAGCCCTTTCATGAGTTATTACCATCCTCGGACCTATTTTCTCGAGCAGTAGATCGCGTTGAATTCTCCTCTTGGGATCTTTCATTACGATTTACTGGTCGTGACTGGGAAGAACCTTCCCTTAGATTATTTGGTCGTTGAGAATTTCTCGACGCAATCCTAGGGGGATTTCTATTCCTCCTAGGGCCCAAACGGTAAAAGGGAGAGGCTATACTCAACTTCTCGAGAGCGCTTGTTCATTCTGGGGCTAAAGTAACATTTTGTTCAGAATCTGTAGCTCTTATAGAAGAGGTCCGACCAGGCTGATATGAGGAATCATTGGTCCTCTCAGTATGATGGGAATCAAGGCATTTGGACTAAGAAACATCTGGGAATAGCGTATATAGGGTTCTTGAAGACAGAAAATGGGTATCTTTCTGAACGCTTCGTTGACCTGACTGGGCAAGCACACCATTACGAATAGTTTGAATGAGTTGACGCATGGTCTTTTGCATATCTGTTTGCCCTTGGGTTAAATTGGCCACTATGCCGATGAGATCTTGAATAGTTGGGGGAGCACATGGATGGGGGAAATCGGTCATTATTCCTGTTACTAGATCCTGGAGTCTCAGCCATTTGTGATGAATATTTTAGTGAAAATGCTACGTATAGTCGTTCCCACAGACGGTGCCAATCTGTTGATGTAAAAAACTAGATGTGATCTAATTAATTAATCACAAATAAATACGAAATAAAAAATAAGAAAAATGATTTTTAAAGTGGTTCGGCCTTATGAAAATGGCCTACATCCACTGTTTTGTATTGCTGGATGTCTTTGCCTTATCTCGATCACAATTGCTAATGATCAATTACCTTGTTATGGAGGGCATTACAATGTATTTATAGCCTTGGGGCTGTCAGTATGAATAGACGATATGCCGTTATTTAATAGAGATATACATTTGTACAATAAGAATGTTCATTAAATCCGATGTTCATTGAATGTGAAATTATCGCTTGATACTCCTGGCCAGATGCTTTGCACGTTAAGTAGCTCAGCACGCTAAGTAGCTCGGGGTGATGAGTAGCTCGGTGCTGCAAGTTGTTCGATGAGCATTTTCCACGTAAGATGACACATGTCTTCATATAATTGGTCCACATCAGCTGACCAATTTTTGTATCAACAATTAGGGTGGCTTTAAGGAACTCTACAAAACTTATAGTTTTTACTTTACTTAGATTTTAGATATAGTAAATCTAACTTATAGTTGTCCTAAACCAGTTTTTAGAAAACTTGGTGTGCCCACGTGCTTTGCACGTTCGATTGAATATAAGCATTAAAAGTAGGGAACAAGGCCTTATAAGTACAAAGATTCATTATCACCTTATAAATCCATTCCAACGGTATGTTTTACCAATAAAGACATTAAAAATATTATGAGCAAAATAAATTCATATTTCGTTGAATAGCAATGAAATTTGAACATGATTTAAGTCCAAAACATAAGCTGGGAGTATGTTTTTAAAAACCCGGAACGTAGAAAATGAACAAAATGTAGAATTTTAAAGTGACTCAAATTTTAGGTGAATGTGAAATCAAGAGTGGCCAACTCTCTATAAAAATAAAACGAGAGTCTTATATGTCTCATTCTTAGCGTCACTGTCGAAATTCAATTAATTACTAACCACCTATTAGTTTAACAAGTCGTGTCCAATTTTAATCATTAATTATTGTAGAAATAACATTCTAAGACCCCCTTAAGTCCCTCATTAGGTCCCTAGTACCTCCCAGTTCACCACAAACCCTAGGTCATACTCCGAGTACTGATATAGAGGCCACTGGGCGCTCTCAGGTCCCATTTGATTCTTGTCAACTATATCATTAGAGAAAACGCTCAATGAAACTTTGAAGGGCTATGAATCTCCTTTACAATGGTCTACCCTATGCACGAATCAACAAAATGATTAGGACGAATGGACCATTTTACTACCAAAAACCGATCTGGAGTCCACCGGGTGCTCCCGGGCACCGATTTGACTCCAATCAAATTCATCATCGAAGTGAAATCTCAATGAATATTTAAAGGGAACTAAAACCCATTTCCAATGGTCTATCCCATGCACGAATCAACATAGCCGTTTGGACGAATGGTCCATTTTCCCATGAAAACTTATCTTGAGGGCTCTAGGCGCTCTCAGACTTCATTTGACCAAAGTTAACTCTTTAGATCGAACGAGAATAAATTAATCTTCCTAGATACTGAATACCTTTTCCAATGACCCTCTTCGTGTGTGAATACCCCTTATGATATGGACGAATGAGCCATTTTACTCCGAAATATAGCCGAGTATGTTAGGGCCCCATTTGACTAAAGTCAACTCTCCAAATCGAGTGAAGCTCTTTGGAACATCAAAGTTCCTTGCATAACCTTTCCAACGGTTTGCCACATGCATGATTCAGACTTATAGTTTGGACGAACATTCCATCGTCGTTTGATGATCTCCTGTTCAAAGAATCGACGGGCACTTTTGAGACCCATTTGATCCAAAGTCAACTACCGGACCCTGGAGTGGCCTAAAGGATTCCCAAAGGTTTCTGAATAAACTTTCCGATGGTGTGCATCGTATGTAATTTGGACCTACAGATTGTATTTTACAATCATTTTTTCAAAAAAATCTGCACGAGACTGCCAATTGGCATGTCCTTTTCGCTGCCTATCGGCAGTGTGTCTGGGGATACCTGACGATAGGCAGGGCAAGGGCAATGACAATCGAAAGTACCTTGACCCTATATAAGTAGAGCATTATATCAGCTTCCAACACACCTCAGAAACATCGACATCAATGATCTCAACAAAATTCTTCTTAAGTCAACAAGGTTTCCTTGTTTGAAACCTTTCTCCACCTTTCATTTCCATCACTTCCATGCCTAATTTAGAAAAATCCTCCTACATTATTCATTCACTTGCGATTAATCTCATTATCAATCAAGATCAATCTCCAAGTGTCAAAAAAAGGTCCAAACATTCTTCTCTCTCTTTAAATTTCTTTATTTTTTGCATTAGTTATATAAATTATTAATTTAGCTTTTCCTTTAGATCATTCACATAGTAATCTTCAATCTTTTATTAGTAATATTGCACATAATATATTTTCTATAGAAAACCCAAAACAAGAAAAAGAGGGTTACACCTATGGATTCCAACGAGGTATTTTACCACATTTTCTCAAAACTAAAAACACCCTTTTCTCTCTCTCTCTCACACACACATATAATAAAATCCCCGTTTGAGTTTATGGGATAAATCCCACCCTCATGTCGCATACGAACTACTGGACTTTGATGCCTTTATAGACTATGTACGTGTCTCAGGCTAAAACTGAAGAATTGAGTCATGTTTTTCCATTTTCCTTCTTTTTCTATTTTATCCCTACATTATTCATACTTGTGATTCATATTTGCGTCTTATGCATCACATATTATCATTTCATCATAATAAATATCAACATCTCGATAAGCACACGTATCATATTTTTAATTATTATTTTGAGAACATTCCTATGGATGACCTCACTTCGTCTTTTTCCATAACGTGAATCGAGCGATTCCGATCTCCACTTATATATACACGCACACACACTTCACGGAGAAATTGAGTAAAATAGTAACATAAGACCATGAGAGACCAAAAGGGCGGGATGGGTGCCTAACACCTTCTCATTTCGTAACTTAGCCCCCGAACCTCTTATGTAATTGGTTTCGCAAGTATTAGTTTGTCTTTGATGTTGTTCTCTCGAGGAGATAACATGTTCTTTTTCCTATTTTGTGCAAAATAATTTGGGGACTCTATCTATTTACATCACCCCACATCGATAATAGTCAAAGAGTTCCTAGTGAGGGAGAAAGCCCCTCCCCCTCTCTCTCTCCCTCTCCACATGCGCGCAAGAATCAACCTCCAAAAAGGAGAAGGAGAAAAAGGGAGAAAAACTTGAAAGTCGGGGAGGGATGGCCACCGTGGTGACAACGCTGGGGACTTACTTAAGAGGGCTAGATTCTGTTTGCATGGGTGTTTTCTATTTTTGTGCATATGTACCTACCTTTATGTTCTCTTTTCTTCTCCATTACCCTCTTGTATATATCTACCTCATGTTTATATCCACATATTGCACACACCACTTAGATTATCCATGCTTAGGTATCACTAGCACACACCTCCTCTTATCACACTTGTATATATCCATGCTCAGTTATACTTATCACACACGACTTTTAGTTTACATATGCTTAGGCTCACCATCACACACTCACTCATAAATATTTACACATCACTCACTCTCATGTATCCATGCTTAGTGTAATCTTCATGCTCCATGCTAGATTTACTTTTCATGATACTTGTACATTCTTACATATTAGTTTAAGTTCTCCTCATACTCTCTACATAATAAACTAATTAGGAATCATGAATTTTTCACACTACACCACTAAGAGAATTACTATATTGACAAAAAATTGTCCCGTACTGGGGAGGTCACTTTGTGATGGGCATTGGTCTGGTAGAGTGCAGTTAGCCTAAGCAATATGAGTCTCACCTTCCATTGGCCTAGTACCTGCAATGTATATCGAATGGTTCCCCCCGCATTGTACCGCTTGATTGAACTCACGACGGGATGTATATAGTAGGGAACTCATTCACGTACGTCGAGTATATCAAATTATTTCTCACACGTATGGTCCCCACAAGGTATATAGTGAGGCAATTCACGTACACTTATGTATATCAAATGGCTTGTCCACAGGTACCGATTGCCCTCAAATGCAAGAAGTATAACGTGGAAGTCATGCTAAAGGGGGTAACCTTTCCACTAACCCAACAACTACATACCCTCATATAGGCGTCAAACCTAGGGCACTCGTATTTAGTTTGTAAGTTACTATACGAAACTCTGTCGAAATACGGGGTCGACATGCTGCTAAATTTTCATGTGATTTCATCTTTTTTCAAAATGGGATCCTATACACGATCCTGGAAACAAGTCAAACTGTGTTTTATATATTTTTCAAAACTAATTTTCCCATGATCGGGTCCGGTCCGACGTTTCTTTTGCATTTAGGTAAACCTAATACAAGTGAAAATATAAATATAATAATAATCATGCTGAGACTCTTCTCTCATTTTCCCCTCCTTCTTTATCAAAAGTGTCAAAAATATTTTCCCCCTCTTTTATCAAAAATACCAAAACCATTTCCCCCCTCTTTTTGTGACACCCCGACTAATTAAATACCGGGTAGCTACTCCTTTATAAAATTAATTCAAAATGCCAAGTTGGCTCAGTTAATAGCATCACGGTCGAAAACATTTTAATATTACTAACCACCTAGTATTTAAAAAGCAAGTTGCCAAATTTTAATTTAAGTCTGATTAACATGCAACAATGTAATGAAGAAATAAATAACACCATTCACCATACTGAAGTAAACTGAATAACCATCACAATAGCGTAAATAAAGTCTGGAGGCAAAACTCCTCACTACAATCCCATAACTGAAATAAATAAACTGAAACAATACATGCTAAAGTCTGAAAACTGAAAAGTAAAAGGTGTCTCTAAATAAATGGGCAACATGCCCTACAACTGATAGATAGTGACTCTGGAATCCAAAGAGATAGAAGCGTCTACATGCAAATCCCTGTAGCTTCCACAAGCAGCTACAGCTCGTCACCCGAATGAGTACCTATGCTTGGTGTCCTTGTGGCTGGGCACCTAAAATGGTTTTACAAAGAAAAAGAGATTTGAAAAGCAAACGGGTCAGAGCCCGAATGTGGAGTTATATTTTAAAAACCTGCAAGTGCTTTAAAAACATTTAAAACATTAAATGCAAAGTACATGTTAGGACGTACACTCGCATGATATTCTCACCTCTCGTCTAACTGTGCACTCCTAACGTAAGTACCCATCTATATCGACCCATACTACTAGCTAACTGACAACATAACTAGCTAGACTGCCAAAGGTTCTACCCATATAACTTGGTTTCATTTAACATAACAACGCTCGTAATTAAACAGGGGTTTAACGTAAACTCAGTCACTAAACATACCATTGATATAACTATCAGTTAACTCATTATATAACTCGAAATAACACCGTAATATTTTTACAACATTAACATGAGGATTCCCATTAATTTAATGTATATTATTCACATCATAAATATACGATACAAGCACCCCGCAATCTAAGCTATGGTGCACGCATACTCTGCTATCCATCCCGGTACATCACGTACATAAGGATCACATATTCCGAATCTCTCAGGAATAGTTCAGATAACACAAATCACAAATAGTGGAGGCGAACACAGTCACCATCACATGGGTCACGCACATACCTACGCTCCCATGGTCAGCGGACTTATTAATATCACAATAAGTCTTTCTATGACCTATGTTCATCAAGGTACCAGTCTATATCCCCCCCGTAGGCACACAAGGAATAGAGGGTCCTAAGCGAACGTAACCTCCCGTGATAGCAAGTATGGTAGGTATGTCATACACACAATCCATATAACAATACTAAGTAATCACACATCTTAGTAATACCGTATTTTAATCGTAGTACATATTGCACTCTCGTACTAACTATAATTATCACAATTCGTAGTATTCCGGTTTGTAATTATATGCGCTATAATTCATCCTCACATCGTAGTAGACACTCACGTCTTAACCCAAATGGTTTATTGGATATAACTCTCGTATATAATTTACTCCTCTCAATAACCCAAAAGTCCCAAATCTATCCTTACATCATCAAAGAATGTTAACTCTACCCTCGAACCAGTTTTCAGGACTCCAAAAATCAAAACAGTCCAAAAAGGACAAAACTGTCAACTCGTTAGAAGTCTCGTTCGAACGAGGCTTCGAACGAGTTTGGACTGTCAGGTCGTTAGAAGTCTCGTTCGAACGAGGCTGTTCGAACGAGATCCCAGTTCGTTCGAACGAACTGACCCTTCTAACGATATCTCGTTCGAACGAGATATCGAACGAAAATCCCTACTCGTTAATAACGACTGGTCAACTCGTTAGAAGCTCGTTCGAACGAGTTCGTTCGAACGACCTGGGGCTGCTTCTAACGAGATGCCAGTTTCGGCCCAGAATTTTCCAAAAATCGTTTTTCACCATTTTTATCAACTCTAATCTCTTCCAAAGTTCATCCAAATAACGTTTTAGGGTCTCTAATTCATCCTAAACATATTTACATCATCTCCTAACATGTTTTCAAGGATTGAATCATCATAACATCAACCAAATTTACAAATCTCTACACTTTTCCCAATTTCTCTAGAACATGAACCCTAGGTTTATATCATCCTCAAATCCCAGAATTTATTTCGTTTTTATTTCTTCAAATCACAATTATTATAAGGGAAATCATCTACCTATCATACTACATGCAATTCCCTTCACAATTTCTCAATTCCTATGTACTACATGGGTTTTCATATTTTCTTCAAGAACAAATCATAGATTCGAATTTTCTAACATGGAGGACACATTCTCAGAAATTAAATGGAATAAAGTCACTTGCCTTGGTTGTCTCTGAGTTTGGTGTGGATTCGGTGTAGAATTTATGCCGAATTCCTCTCTCTCTCTCCTTCTCCAAGCTTTCTTCTCCAAAAGGCTATGGTGGCTAGGGTTTGCTTTGGGGAAACTTATGAAAACCTAATTTAATAAACCTCCGTAACTTGTTGGGTTAATAAGGGTTGGTTGGGTCAATTCCTTATCAGATTACAACTCTCAATTTTCGTCGCTTTTAATTACCCAAAAATACCAAATTACTAAAATACCCTTTATGGTGCCGGAATGGCCTAAAATACCCCGGGACCCAAACTATACCCCCGGCTAGTGTTTTCTGACTATCTCGACCCTTCCGGACACGTTGGCGCACTCAAAACGACCATACGGATTATCGATCTTAAATTCAATTTTATTAATAAAATATTATACCGTGACGCGGCGGTCCCACGCGTCTCAATAAAATTTCTAAAAATGCCGTATATAAATCTCACGACAAATTTCATAATACCCAATACATATATAATCATATATGCACAAAATCAAATACCAATTTGCATCTCATTAGTATTTATAACCCGAATTAATTTCCAATTACTACGCATTTAATTAATTAATCCTAAAAATAAATATAGCCAAAAGTACGGGGTATTACATACTTCCCCCCTAATAACTGAATCCCGAAATTCGAAACTAGAATGGATAACGCTCGCGCATCTCATCCTCGCGCTCCCATGTGGACTCCTCGACATTGTGATGTCGCCACTGGACACGCACTAACGGGACTATCTTTGACCGCAGTTTCCTCTCGCTTCGGTCCAAAATAGCAATTGGCCCCTCCTCGTAGGAGCTATCCGGCTGGAGATCGATGTCCTCCACAGCAATATGAGAATGAGCCAAATTATCTCTAAGGTATTTCCTCAGCGAGGAAATATGGAACACGTCGTGAATCCGATGCAAGTGCTCCGGTAGTCCAAGTCTATACGCAACCGGTCCGATCCGCTCAATAATAGGAAACGGCCCCACATACCTCGGTGCCAACTTCCCCTTCTTCCCGAAACGCATAATCCCCTTCATCGGAGATACCCTGAGCAAAACCTGGTCCCCCACTTGGAACTCCCTGAAAAATCTCTTCGCATCAGCATAACTCTTCTGCCTGTCTTGAGCTACCCGAATGCGACTCCGAATCAACTCAATCCTTGCCGAAGTATCCTGAATCACTTCCGGCCCAAGTAGTTTGTTGTCCCCCACCTCCAACCAACATGCTGGGGAACGACAAGGCCTACCGTACAATGCCTCAAACGGAGCCATGCCAATAGTGAACTGATAGGAGTTGTTGTAAGCAAACTCTACCAGTGGAAGGTACTGCTCCCATCCACCCCCGAAGTCAATAATCCACATACGTAGCATGTCCTCCAACATCTGATTGGTGCGCTCTGTCTGCCCATCGGTCTGCGGATGATAAGCCGTACTCAACCGCAGTTCCGTGCCCATTGCCTCCTGGAAACTCTCCCAAAACCTCGAAACAAATATCTTGTCTCTGTCAGACACGATGTTTAGGGGCACACCGTGGAGTCTCACAATCTCTGAAATGAAGAGCTGGGCATACTGTCCCGTAGTGTAATCAGTCCTTACGGGTAAGAAGTGAGCGACTTTGGACAATCTGTCCACAATTACCCAAACGGAGTCGTGACCCCTCTGCGACGTAGGCAACCCCGTGAGAAAATCCATGGATATACTCTCCCACATCCACACCGGAACCTCTAATGGCTGTAGCAATCCTGCTGGTCTCTGATGATCCACTTTTACAAGTTGACAAGTGGCGCATTTCGAGACAAACTCAGCGATATCTCTCTTCATACCGCTCCACCAATACTGGCGTCTCATGTCCTGGTACATTTTGTCCCCTCCGGGATGTACTGCGAACCGTGAGCCGTGCGACTCTGCCATCACATCGTGCCGTAATTCTTCCCCTTCCGGAACTACCAATCTCCCATTGAAGCGTAATCCCCCGTCTGAGCTAACGGTATAGGACTCGGCTCCCTCCGCAAGTAATCGAACTATCTGCTCCTGACAGAACGAGTCATTAGCCTGTGCCCGTACTACCTTCGTGATAATCTACGGTGTAACGGTCATCACAGACATGAAAGATCGGGCCACTGCATCCTGGTGTCCCAATTCCTTCCACTTAGCTTTCCACACCTCTGCCACCTCATCTGCTGGCCTACGGCTCAACGCGTCTGCTACCACGTTAGCCTTACCCGGGTGGTACTGGATGTCGAACTGGTAGTCCTTCACAAACTCAAGCCACCTACGCTGCCGCATATTCAATTCCTTCTGCGTGAACAGATACTGTAGTGACTTGTGGTCCGTGAACAGCTGAAACTTCTCCCCCAAAAGATAGTGCCTCCAAATCCGTAAGGCAAATACCACTGCTGCCAACTCCAAATCATGTGTGGGGTAATTCTTCTCATGAGGCTTAAGCTTACGGGAAGCATAAGCTATGGCCTGTCTCTCCTGCTGCAATACACCTCCCAGTCCTTGCAAAGACGCATCGGTGTAAACCAAATACTCAACTCCCGGTCTCGGCAATGCTAACACAGGTGCTGAGGTCAATTTGTCCTTCAATTCATCGAATGCCAACTGACAGGCATCACTCCAAATGAACGGCACACCTTTACGAGTAAGATGTGTCAAAGGACCTGCTATCTCAGAGAAACCCCGAATAAACCTCCTGTAGTATCCTGCTAGACCCAAGAAACTACGAATCTCCGTTGGTGTCGTGGGCTGTCCCCACTCCCTCACCGCTGATACCTTCCCCGGATCAACTGATATTCCCTGGTCGGAAATAATGTGACCCAAGAACTGGACTTCCTTCAGCCAAAACCCCCACTTCTCGTATTTTGCATACAGCTCGTTCTGACGAAGTGTCTGCAAAACCTGCCTCAAAGGCTCGGCGTGCTCCTCCTCTGTCTGAGAGTAAACCAGAATGTCATCAATGAAGACAATGACAAACTGATCTAGGAAATCTCTGAACACCCTGTTCATCAAGTCCATAAACACTGCTGGAGCGTTGGTCAAGCCGAAAGGCATAACCCGAAATTCATAAGAACCATATCTCGACAAGAATGCGGTCTTCAAGACATCCTCCTCCCTGATACGCAACTGATGGTATCCCGACCTCAAGTCAATTTTCGAGGAGAAAGAAGCTCCCCTCAACTGGTCAAATAAGTCATCGATTCGAGGCAACGGATACTTATTCCGTATCGTGACCTTATTCAACTCTCGGTAATCCACGCACAATCTCAGTGAACCATCCCTCTTCTTCACAAAAAAAAATAGAGCGCCCCAAGGTGAGGTACTCCTGCGAATAAAGCCCTGCCCCACAAGCTGCTCTATCTGATCCCGTAGCTCTCGCATCTCCGCTGGAGACATACGGTACGGTGCACGCGCTATAGGTCTCGTACCCGGTAGCAAATCTATAACGAAGTCTATCTCTCGACTGGGTGGTAAGCCTGGTATCTCCTGAAACACATCTGAATACTCCCTGACAACCGGGATCGAATCCAAAGGAATCACAACCTCCTTAGAGGTATCCTCCTCAATGTAATACAGATGAGCGGTCGATCCTCCCTCTGGGCGAGGCATCGCCACTATAAACATCTCTTGCCCCGGAATGGAAAAAACAATGCTCCCGCTGAAGCAATCAATCATGGCCCTATATGCTACGAGCCAGTCCATACCGATGATCACATCATGAACATGCATGTCTAACATTAACATGTCTGCAGGTAATACCAAGCCACCAATCTCTACCCCCACTCCCCGACATATAAAGAATATAAGTGACCCACTCCCCAATGGTGAGTCGACACACGTAACTGTGCTCTCTGCCGTAGCTAACAATCCTAAGGCTTTCGCGAAGTGTGTAGCTATAAAACAGTGTGTAGCACCCGTATCAAATAACACCCGACCCATAGTGCCATGGATAGGAAACGTACCCTCGATCGCGGGCGGTGCCTGTGGAACTGCAGCCTGGTGAACGTTGTAGACACGTCCATACTGTAGCTGCCCCTGCTGAGCTGGGACTGCTGGAATGGGTGGCAAAGCTGCCATCTGTGGCGGTGCAGGAAGAGCGGCGGGAAACATAGGTCTCTGTGGCTCCTGGCGAGCACCCTGCTGCTGTTGCTGTGGGGCCCTGCCCCTATCAGGACAATCCTGCTTCTTATGGCCAGTCTTACCACAAGTAAAGCACTTCCCTGGGAAGTTCCCTACCCTCTGACCCTGCTGTCCCCGGCCCTGGTGGCCGTTACCGTTCCTCCCTTGGCCCTGATGGAACTGCTGCCCATTCTGCCCCTGCTGGCCCTGATGGCCGTTTGGACCTTGTTGGCCCTGACGGAAACCTCCCTGTCCCTTCCTGTAGTTCCCTGACCGGAACCTCTTATTATCCCCCTGCTGGGAGCCCTGCTCAGTCTGTCTCTGCCCCTGACCGGCTTGTACCCCGCTGGCACCATGTCCTCCAGTCCTGCCCTGATGGCTAGACTCCCCCGATCGCTTGCCCTCGGCCATATGAAAACGGTGGTCCTGGCAGTGTAATAATGCAGCGTTAACCACATCAGAATACGTGGCCAATGATAGGTTCCCTAGAAGATGTTGACGGATCCTCCAATTCAACCCATCGGTGAACTTCTCTATTTTCTTCTTCTCTGTTGGAATCTCGTCTGGAACGATATTCAACAGGTTAGTAAACTCGGCCTCATACTCGGCCACTGTCTTGCCCTCTTGCTTCAAACTCATCAGCTTCCTCCTCATCTCGGTATGAACTGCGGACGGAAAGTACTTGCGGTCGAACCGCACCCAGAACTCCTGAATCGTGAGGGTATCCCTCTCCTCCGCGGTGGTAATAGACTCCCACCACTGTAGTGCAGATCCCACTAGCTTGAAAGTAGCTAGAACCTGTTTCTGAACATCAGTGCACTCATGCATCCTCAAATGCCTCTGTATGTCCTTCCTCCATTGGCTCGAGACTACCACATCTGAGCTACCAGCAAACTCTGGCGGATGCGCTTTCTGAAAAGCGTCACGTACACGCTCCCAAGCAGACGGGAATGCATTAACCTGTACTGGCGCGGCAACCGGCGCTGGTAGTGGTGCCTGCTGAATAACGGAAATCGCGGCATTTACCGCTTGAGCTACTATAGCTGCAACCTCAGCGGCGTTCAACATGCCCTGAACTGGAGCGGGCTGGGGTTCGGGCGTTGCATTCCTGGGAACTCGTCGTGCACGTCGTGGAGGCATCTGAAATAAGAATAAAGTTTATAAGTTCGCAGTTTATAAACTTAAAATAGCTGAAGAACGAAGCATACACAAAAAGAGTACAACAGTCCTAAAATATAGGGCTCTATATCAAAGAAAACGTAGCAGAAACATAATAGCCGTACAGATCCTAAAGGACACTAGAACCTGATGCTCTGATACCACCTATGACACCCCGACTAATTAAATACCGGGTAGCTACTCCTTTATAAAATTAATTCAAAATGCCAAGTTGGCTCAGTTAATAGCATCACTGTCGAAAACATTTTAATATTACTAACCACCTAGTATTTAAAAAGCAAGTTGCCAAATTTTAATTTAAGTCTGATTAACATGCAACAATGTAATGAAGAAATAAATAACACCATTCACCATACTGAAGTAAACTGAATAACCATCACAATAGCGTAAATAAAGTCTGGAGGCAAAACTCCTCACTACAATCCCATAACTGAAATAAATAAACTGAAACAATACATGCTAAAGTCTGAAAACTGAAAAGTAAAAGGTGTCTCTAAATAAATGGGCAACATGCCCTACAACTGATAGATAGTGACTCTGGAATCCAAAGAGATAGAAGCGTCTACATGCAAATCCCTGTAGCTTCCACAAGCAGCTACAGCTCGTCACCCGAATGAGTACCTATGCTTGGTGTCCTTGTGGCTGGGCACCTAAAATGGTTTTACAAAGAAAAAGAGATTTGAAAAGCAAACGGGTCAGAGCCCGAATGTGGAGTTATATTTTAAAAACCTGCAAGTGCTTTAAAAACATTTAAAACATTAAATGCAAAGTACATGTTAGGAGGTACACTCGCATGATATTCTCACCTCTCGTCTAACTGTGCACTCCTAACGTAAGTACCCATCTATATCGACCCATACTACTAGCTAACTGACAACATAACTAGCTAGACTGCCAAAGGTTCTACCCATATAACTTGGTTTCATTTAACATAACAACGCTCGTAATTAAACAGGGGTTTAACGTAAACTCAGTCACTAAACATACCATTGACATAACTATCAGTTAACTCATTATATAACTCGAAATAACACCGTAATATTTTTACAACATTAACATGAGGATTCCCATTAATTTAATGTATATTATTCACATCATAAATATACGATACAAGCACCCCGCAATCTAAGCTATGGTGCACGCATACTCTGCTATCCATCCCGGTATATCACGTACATAAGGATCACATATTCCGAATCTCTCAGGAATAGTTCAGATAACACAAATCACAAATAGTGGAGGCGAACACAGTCACCATCACATGGGTCACGCACATACCTACGCTCCCATGGTCAGCGAACTTATTAATATCACAATAAGTCTTTCTATGACCTATGTTCATCAAGGTACCAGTCTATATCCCCCCCGTAGGCACACAAGGAATAGAGGGTCCTAAGCGAACGTAACCTCCCGTGATAGCAAGTATGGTAGGTATGTCATACACACAATCCATATAACAATACTAAGTAAACACACATCTTAGTAATACCGTATTTTAATCGTAGTACATATTGCACTCTCGTACTAACTATAATTATCACAATTCGTAGTATTCCGGTTTGTAATTATATGCGCTATAATTCATCCTCACATCGTAGTAGACACTCACGTCTTAACCCAAATGGTTTATTGGATATAACTCTCGTATATAATTTACTCCTCTCAATAACCCAAAAGTCCCAAATCTATCATTACATCATCAAAGAATGTTAACTCTACCCTCGAACCAGTTTCCGGGACTCCAAAAATCAAAACAGTCCAAAAAGGACAAAACTGTCAACTCGTTAGAAGTCTCGTTCGAACGAGGCTTCGAACGAGTTTGGACTGTCAGGTCGTTAGAAGTCTCGTTCGAACGAGGCTGTTCGAACGAGATCCCTGTTCGTTCGAACGAACTGACCCTTCTAACGATATCTCGTTCGAACGAGATATCAAACGAAAATCCCTACTCGTTAATAACGACTGGTCAACTCGTTAGAAGCTCGTTCGAACGAGTTCGTTCGAACGACCTGGGGCTGCTTCTAACGAGATGCCAGTTTCGGCCCAGAATTTTCCAAAAATCGTTTTTCACCATTTTTATCAACTCTAATCTCTTCCAGAGTTCATCCAAATAACGTTTTAGGGTCTCTAATTCATCCTAAACATATTTACATCATCTCCTAACATGTTTTCAAGGATTGAATCATCATAACATCAACCAAATTTACAAATCTCTACACTTTTCCCAATTTCTCTAGAACATGAACCCTAGGTTTATATCATCCTCAAATCCCAGAATTTATTTCGTTTTTATTTCTTCAAATCACAATTATTATAAGGGAAATCATCTACCTATCATACTACATGCAATTCCCTTCACAATTTCTCAATTCCTATGTACTACATGGGTTTTCATATTTTCTTCAAGAACAAATCATAGATTCGAATTTTCTAACATGGAGGACACATTCTCAGAAATTAAATGGAATAAAGTCACTTGCCTTGGTTGTCTCTGAGTTTGGTGTGTGTTCGGTGTAGAATTTATGCCGAATTCCTCTCTCTCTCTCCTTCTCCAAGCTTTCTTCTCCAAAAGGCTATGGTGGCTAGGGTTTGCTTTGGGGAAACTTATGAAAACCTAATTTAATAAACCTCCGTAACTTGCTGGGTTAATAAGGGTTAGTTGGGTCAATTCCTTATCAGATTACAACTCTCAATTTTCGTCACTTTTAATTACCCAAAAATACCAAATTACTAAAATACCCTTTATGGTGTCGGAATGGCCTAAAATACCCCGGGACCCAAACTATACCCCCGGCTAGTGTTTTCTGACTATCTCGACCCTTCCGGACACGTTGGCGCACTCAAAATGACCATACGGATTATCGATCTTAAATTCACTTTTATTAATAAAATATTATACCGTGACGCGGCGGTCCCACGCGTCTCAACAAAATTTCTAAAAATGCCGTATATAAATCTCACGACAAATTTCATAATACCCAATACATATATAATCATATATGCACAAAATCAAATACCAATTTGCATCTCATTAGTATTTATAACCCGGATTAATTTCCAATTACTACGCATTTAATTAATTAATCCTAAAAATAAATATAGCCAAAAGTACGGGGTATTACACTTTTATCAAAAAACCCAAAACATTTTGTCTTCCCCTTTCCAAAAAAGTTGTCAAAAACATTTTCCTCTTTTATAATAAAAATAATTCTTCCTTTTATCTTTTCAAAAAAAATAAATTCGAATCATTTTTCTTCTCACGTCGATCACATACCCAACCTTTGGCCTAGCTCCTTATTGGATTTGATCTTTCGAAAAGCCGCCCCGAAGCTATGTCTGTTCTCCTGCTACTTCCTCTGAGTCCAGAATCCAATTTCACCAACCCTATATGGAGAATGCATATCAAGTACCGAATATGCATCCTGATTTAATGGCGATCCTAGTTAAACTTATCACCAATATTGATAACCTTCAAACCGAGGTTCAAGAGATGCAGAAAAATCGGGTCCCTATTCCCAAAGAGCCCAAGATCCTCTTCCCTTGTGCTATGGGTCCACCCGCACCTGAGCTTGTTTGGATCTCGGAAGAATATCAACATGTCCCGCGTGTGCCTCCAGCCAATGGGTCACCACAATCTGTACTCCCTATGGAGAATCTAGCCCACCCAGGGGCTAACCTTCCAGTGCATGTCAATCCGAAGGAAGAAGAATTGAACAAGGTCAAGTAGGACCTTGAGTTATTAATCAATAAGTTTGACCGATCCAAATCTTTAGGAACTACATGGATTACACACATATATCACCCTACCCTAAAGCAAGGCTACTAGAAATGTTCAAGATGCCTAATATTGAGAATTTTTGGGGCAGCGGACCCCAAAATGTTCATCTCTGAAGCTACTATAGAGCCATGACTCTGTTAGGTGCCTCTGAGGAAATAATAATCTAGATGTTCCAACATACTTTGAGGGACAAAGCTCTTTGTTGGTTTATATTCCTCAAGGAATCCTGAATTTGCAGTCAGGATGATGTTGCTCAATAATTCATGTCACAGTATAAATACAATAAGGAGTTGGAGGTTACACATCGTGATCTAGAATTTCTCAAGCAAAACCCCAGAGAAGCTGTCAACAATTTCATAGCAAGGCGGACAGAGAAAGTGACCACTATGACCAACTAACCTTACGAAGAGGAAACAATTAGTATTGTGAAGAAAAACTTCTTACCCTATGTCCAAGCGACGATGGGAGGACAGTATTATCCACATTTCTGACCTCTCTAAGAAGCAGGAGCGAGGATTAAATAAAGTATAACCAAGACAGATGTTGAGCCAAAAAAATTATCCGGACTGTTCACTCCAAGAAAATATGAGAAGCCTGGTACAATCTCAACCATCAATAACATCTCTTAGCCCAATACCTCTTGGGCACTAGAAAACCATGCCATTCTAGCCAGAAAAGAATACACCGAGCTCCATTCTCACCTCTTTAAAGTCTACCAAGACTTGTTGAGAAGAGGTTCTTCATCAAGCCTTTGGAATCCATCCTCTACCAAACCCACTTCCTAAAAATTTTAAATCAGACACCCATTGTGATTTCCACCAAACTTTCATCCATACCAATGATTAGTGCTTTCATCTCCTAAATGTAATCCAAGGTTTAATTGACCGGTGTGTCATCACCCCACCAGCCAATCCCAAACCCAACATCACTCACAATACACTTCTAAACCATACAAATGCCATATTCCTAGAGAATGACCCAAAATTCAATCCATCTACCTAGATTGTACCCAGTAAAGCACCCATCATACCCATATTTTCACAAAAACCTCTTAAAGTTTGCCCATATTTTCTCTTACACCCTACTATTTTACTGACCAAGCTCTGTCACTTCTCACAAGAGCCGGTATTGGCATTCTTACTCGGTCTATAGGAAAGGATGTAGAATTACAAGCAATACTGAACCATCTTCTAGAGTTTGGGCTGAAATTACCCTATGAAATGACCATTGACTGTAAGAAGTTCAGCATCCTATTCATGGAAGCTCGGAAGTGGTATCGAGAGTCAAATAATTGGGTGGTACCCATTAACGAAGTCAGTTTAGATAATTGAGTACAAATTATGGCAGGCTTATTCTGATCGACCAATGAGATTTACATTTTATCCGAGTTACTTGATGCCTTGTAGCATTTCTACACCTCCCTATTGAGTGGGATGATGTATATGAAGAAGCCATTGAGGTTGTCGAATGCATTGATTTCTCATAGAAAAATTACATCATTGCCACCGAACGGGGGGACAAGTTTGATAGCTCGGACAAAGAACCATGCCAAGAAAGTGTTAGTCCAATAATCAGTGGGTGTGGGATGATATCTTTTGAAGACCTTTTAGGGGAAATCAACAAAATGTCTTAACAACCTGAAATTGATGAAGAAACATGGTTTCTATTCTTCCCCTCCTTTGTGAACCATGTATGGGAGACACTATCAGAGTTCTAATCCTCAGTCAGTAGAGATAGATAAAGGAAATGGATTTATCGAGAAACTCCCCATGCCAAAAATGACCATCAAGGAAAGCAAAATTCTAGACCAACTCAAGAAAACTCAGGCCAACATCACCTTACGGGGACTCTTCAAATCTTACCAACTAAACTGAAACGCTTTGGTAAAATTACTTATCGGGCCCATAGTCTTTCCTTCCACCACTCTAGATAAAGTCATGAACCTGGTCGATCCTTAACCTCTACTATATTACTTTCCTTCTCTGAATAAGAAATTCCAAAGTTTGGTCCTAATGATAATTATGTTCTTAACATCTCCATTGAGGTGATGGGGAAGACAGTCCCGCTCTCACTCATCGGCAATGGATCAGCACTCAATGTTTACCCGTTAAGAATCATCAACTACCTGGGTTTGAAAGTAAGTGACCTTACTCCAACTTTTACCATAGTGTAGGCCTATGACAACACTCGCCAAGATATTATGGGATCCGTAACACTCATAATAGGGGTTGGCTCTATAAATCTCGTTGTCGAGTTCCAAGTTATCGACATACCTCCTTATTTTAACCTATTGTTGGTCGAATGTGGATTCACAGCATCAAGGAGTTATCCTCCTCTCTCCATCAAAACGTGAAGTTCTTCACCAAGGGTAGGTCATCACCATCATGGGAGATGATGATCAAGTACCATTAATCTGGTTTTAAAAATACAACATAGGGCAAATAACATGCTTCTTTTTAGCTTCCTAATTGAACCATATCCACTCCCAACAGAGGATGATTTCAAAAGCTGAGTCTATCTAGAGCACAACCCTCATGACAATGTCAATGTAATCCAGAAGTTAAATAATAAGCACTTCATGCCCAGACTGGGGCTGGGAAGATGACAATAGGGGATACTGGAACCCATAGTCTTGAAGAAGGCCTTTCCTCCATGCAGCATGGGTTATCAACCATCATCAGAGGAACTCATAATACTCCACCAACCCCAGTTGAAGAGATGTTTAAAAAGTTCTAAGACTAATTTGGGTGATTCCTTGAACGAAAGATTTATTAAATATGGTGAAGATTTCCCCTCTATGGTTTTCTCGGACCATGGTATGATCACGTGGACAAGAAGATGAAGTCAGGGATGGAGATATTCTTTCAAGATAGTTACTCTTGGACCGAAGACTCGCAACATCATGTTGAGAAAGCTATAGATATTACCAATGAGTCATTCAACCTGTAAATACTGGGGCTAACACTCTGCATGATCCACTCAAGTGCTACATCATCGGATTCATCAATCTTAATCAAGGTCGGTGGTGTACCCCTCCTCAACCGAAATGCCATACCAGTTCCACCTGCTAAAATGCAAGCCAACCCAGACATTTATCCTATTTATTCCTCATTTGCTGTTCCTCATTTTTATGATAATAATGTAATAGAGACCCCCTTTCACGAGGTTCTCAGTGCTGTTTTTTTCAAGAATGAAATAAATAAAGATTTTGAGTATCTTGTAGTGCCTTACATTAATTGTCTTAATTATACTCAAACTCTTAATGATGATGATTTTGCAAATGAAAAATTCTTAATTGATGTTAATAAGGTTAATAACAAACAACATAACCATGTTCAAATTAATGAGGATGAAACTATTATTATCAATCTCGATTCAATAGCCAATTGTACGAGATTAGGATACGGTCCACCCTTGATGAGCTTGAGCGCGAATAACTCGAAGAATTTTTAAAGGAATTTATGGACGTATTCGCATGATCCTATGATGACATGCCTCGTATTGATCGTGAGATAGCTCAACACAAGATTCAAACTCTCTCGAAATGTAAATCGGTCAAGCAAAAACTGCAAAAGCTCTGCACTGAATGGTTTCTCAATGTTAAAGAAGAGGTGAATGAAGAATTGAACATAGGTTTCACCCAGGTGATAGAATATCCCACATGACTATACAATATTGTACCCATGCCAAAATCAGGAGCGAAAGTCCTCATGGGCATTAATTATCGAGATTTGACCAAGGCATCTCTGAAAGATGATTACCCACTGCCCAATATCGACATGATTGTGGACAACATAGCCTGCCACATTCTCAAGTCAATTGTCGACGGTTTTTCCGAATACAATTAGATCAAGATTAACCCTGATCACCATAAAAAAATCGCAATCATCACCCTTTAGGGAACCTTTTATTACATAATTGTTCTATTCGGTCTAAAAAATGCAGGGGCTACCTACCAAAGGGCTGCCACAACCATCTTGCATGATTTGATACTGTAGGGGGAGCCCCCACCAAAGAATGATTAACTAAGTTAATCATATTCTTAGCAGATGAAGTTCCCATGAAGACCCTCCACTTACGTGCTTTGAAGGCTCCTCCTCAGAGGACAAAGTTGCTCAAATGAAGATGGCTTGTAATGTGAACATAATATATTTTATCATGTACTTTATCCTATCTTGTAATATGAACAAGGTTATTCGGTACCCACGAGGGACCGTGCCTGGCAGGGAATGGGAGAGCTTACATGCTTTATCGAACAACCTCCTCCTGGGAACCTCGTAGGGATGTGGTTTAGAGGATTGGGAGCAACGCAACGTTGGGAATACAATAACCAACCTTCTTGTCACACTTGGGCAAAACTTCATTTAATATACATGGTTGCTCGAGCTACCTATAACCAAACTGCCTTTATTTCAAATCATTCGAAGGAACCTTGTAGCCTTAGCCTAAAGATAGTTCTTTCCTAACAAACAGTATGCTAAACACTCGAGCAACCTATCAGTCGGGCAACTCCAAGACAAACAACACTCATTTGATTGATTTGACCACACGCCTAGTGGGGTCACTGTTCACCCACTTCGTGACGTCATGAACGGCTAACATTAGGAAATTCAAAGTTACAACACTCAATTGAGATTATCCTTATGATAGAAAACCTAAGCCACCAAATCTGATTTCATAGTCGTCCTCAGGAAAACCATTGAGCTACCACGTCACGCTCTCATTAATGTCACCATGCTTCCAGCTGAATAAATAATTTCTCGCCAAAACATAATATCTCATGCATTTAATGTTGTTCTTGGACATTTAATGCATAGTACCTTAACACTTAATGCTGATCAATCACAGTCAATACCGATGAGGTTACTCGAGTAACCCTATCTCTATATAAATAGCTCAACCAAATAGTTTACGAGGACTGAGAATCTGGATACCAAATTGCTGTTGGATTCTCCTCATATATGAGAGCTCATGTGAGAACATTTATTTCTTGTACATTCTCTTCACCAACATTATCACCCACATCATTGAACATTAACTGAGCTTAAAGTTCCTTCTATGCCTTTATTGTGTCTAGAGTTCTTGCTCTTTCTCCCTCCAATCAAGTTACCTGGTGGTTCCATCTATTTATTGTAATTACAGTGTATTTATGGTGTAAGGATTCTTTGTAACACTAGTTTGAGTGTTGAATGTTATTGTCCTTATCACCTATATTTACTGTCAATATTGAATTCTATTTTATGCACTAATACCGATCTTGATAAGGGGTTACGCCTCACTTGATACTAACTGTATTCCAAGAACCCACATCTTACATTTGGTGACTCCGTTGGGGAAGATATGATTATTAAGTCTAAGACTCGGGAAGGTCAATTTCCTTCCCTTTAAAAGTTATTTAAATGACTACGACGATATCAAATGCGACTTAACGTATAGAAATGCATACTCAAAATTCCATCACCCCAAACAGAGAAGGAAGTGCGTGGATTCTTGGGAAAATTATAATACATCAATCGGTTCATCAGCCAATTTACTAATGTTTGTGAACTCATCTTCACGCTCCTCCAAAAGGATTCCACCATCATCTAGAATGCGGGATGTCAGGAAGCCTTCGATAGAATCAAGTAGTATCTTTCCTGACCTTCGGTCTCATGCCACTACAGCCTGGTCTCTCTCTATCTTATACTTGACCGTAACAGACACTGTAACTGGGGATTTTCTATCCCAATACCTTGAATAATCCCACAAAGAAAGATCCATCTAATATGCCAACTGCAAATTGTCTAGGTACGAAGTCAACTACATTACCTTAGAGAAAGCATGTGTGGCTCTTATCTGGGTCACTCGCAAATTACATCACTACATGCTCGCATTTTCCATCAGACTTGTGTCCTGAATTTATCCTATCAAATACCTACTCTAGAAACATGCACTGTCTAATTAAATGGCCTAATAGTTGTGCTTCCAACCGAGTTCGATATTATGTATGTCATACAGAAATCCATAAAAGAAGACCCATCTTTTACTACCTTGTCGGCTATCCTATGGAATAAGTCGACGTTTAGATCTCTGAATTCTCGGACGGAAACATCCTTTTCACCTCTCAAGAAGACCTCCGATGGAAAATTTTCTTTGGCGGGGCTACCAATAAAAAAGAATACGACATTGGGATACTCCTAATAACTCTCACACTCCTATTGCCATCAAGATAAATTTTCCCCACACAATAATATAATCGAATACGAGGCATGCACCGTAGGACTCAAAGTCTCTTTCAAGAATGGTATCTAATGCCTAGATGTCCATGGAGATTCTACCCTTATCATTAGCCAAGTCCTTTGATGATGGAAAGTCAAGGATAAAAAACTCTTCCATGCCCACCTGATAGAGTCGGCCTCCTAGTTTTGAGATATCACCTTCCACTACTTTCCCCAAGCAAGGAACATCTTAGTCGATGATCTTTCTACTCTTGCCTCTATGGTTGACATGCCCGAGGGAATAATGATGCCCCCCTTCATAGTCCAAAAAGAAGCTAAACCAACCCACTACTACCATATTGAGCTCTCCACATAAGAAGATTATGATATGGCCGAGTTCTTGTATTACAATATTTGGCGCCTCCTCAAGCACGGTAGGTACCCCCAAGATGCTAACAAGAAAGACCGAGAGAACCTCCGCAAACTGGCTGCCAGTACATTATTTGCGATAAATCACTGTTCAATTGAAACTAAGATGGAATCCATTTGCACTGCATCGCAGGGGCTAGTATTATGGAAATGATGTGGAAAATCCACAACGGGGATACGGACCCCATATGAATGGCCATATGCTGGCTAAAAAGATTATTCGGTAGCGTTATTATTCAACCACCATGGTTCAGGATTGCACTGCTTATATTCGGAGATGATTAAAATGCCAACAGTTCACTAATCTCTAACACTTACCTCTGCTAGAATTATACAACATGACTTCTCCCTAGACATTTTCCACATGGGGCATTGATGTTATAGGGAAAGTTACATACAAAGACTCTAATGGGCCAGAGTTTATCCTGGTTGCATTGATTACTTCACCAAATGGGTCAAAATTGAGTCATGCATAGTGTTAAAAGCTAAAAAGGTAGCCAAGTTCATCTGAAAGAACATCATTTGCCGATATAGGGTTCACCATGAGTTAATGTCAGATAATGGGTTACAATTTGAAGAAATCATCACAGAATTGATCGACGATTATGGGATTCATAGATATAAATTTTCTCCCCACCGACCATAAACTGACAATGCAGTTGAAGCCGCCAATCAATAAGATGATAGAAAGTTATCGAGACTGGGCCGATTGGATCCCTTATGCCCTCTGGGGCTATTCCACTTCATTTCGATAATTTATTGGGGGCTACCATTTACTCTCTGGTATACAGCATGGAAGTTGTCGTACCCGTTGAATTAGAAATATGTTCCTTAAGTGTTATACTTGAGTGCAAAGTTAGTGAGGAAGACTGGCATCAGATCCGTTTTGACGAGTTGTCACTCTTAGATGAAAAGAGACTAAAGGCTCTATATCATATACAAGGGTATAATCGCAGGATATCATGATCGTTCAACAAAAGAGTAAAGGACTGTGGTGTCTGAGAACGAGACTTAGCCGTCAAAGAAATCATAGAACCCATTGGGGACCCCTGAGGGAGATTCAAGCCAAACTAAAGTGTACCCTACATCGTGATAAAGATCCCATTCGACAGCGCCGCTGTGCTCACTGATCTTGACGGAGAAGAGATGGCGTGTCCAGTCAACCTGGACCATCTCAAGAAGTTCTACCCTTAGTCCAAAATCTTAGCGCGCTACAACTCCTCACATCCCCTTTCTATTCTAAAAACAATCCTTCATTTCCTTTTACTCAGAACTACAAGGGGTTTGATCCTCTAAAAAAAAATTCTTTTAAAATGAAACTTGAAATTTTTTCAAAACCCCAGAGGTACGCAGGAAACTCATATGCTTTATATGGGCTCAACCCCCTTCTTTTTCATAAAATGCTATTCTTTTCTACTTTCGAGAATGACAATTCATTTTATCATTTACATGAACAAAAAGGATTATGTATGCCTTAGCGATTGATATAGATAATTCAAATGTAAAACTCATCAAGAAGCACAACAATATAATTAAAATCATTTTTATTTCATAAATGTGAGAATTCGGCACAATTATATAAAATATCTGCGGAGGGAGTCAAGCAACTATCCATTCCACCAACCAAACTACCCCTAAAATAAAACTAACCAAACCTTCCCAAATTTATTCCCCAAAACTAAAAACAACCAATCATATCTCCATCACAAAAGCTTCATAAACAAACACTAGCTTCACAAAGACCCTATCCGCAGCTGTCGAAAGACCCAACCCCATCATCATCTTCTCCTTGAGGCCCCCAAACTTCCCCTACCTGGATAATATGAAGAAGGCTCTCCAGAGAACGTTATGCCCACACCAGCCTAGAGAAAAAAATTACACCCCCTCCATAGTATCAAACATGACAAACCATCTCTGTCCAGTCTCCTCTGCCGAGATCTTAGACACTAACCTCTTCCATAGACATTTCATATAATCCTGATAAATATGAAAAACCCTACTAACAGATTAAGAAGGATGGGTTATCGGCCAACGATTCCCCCACAGAGAACCTAACCACATGCGCAAGCATTCAGTTAAATCCTCTACAAAAAAGAAATCCAGGGTATGGGGAAGCACAATTTTCTCCTATCCAACTTAATGCAAGAGCCACTAGGGGAAATCGAATGAGGTACGTTGGAGGCTAACTAACTGAACGCATCGATATTCCCCCAATTCTAGAATAGGCTGCAACGTCCCCCACTACGACACCGACTAGTGCAGGCATCGAGCTCTGTGCCCCATGAACCAGTTTATCCAGTTATCTATGGATGGGCCAAAGATGATGAACTAATAAGTGAAGAAATTAGGCACAACTACCAAGGGATATTCAGGTGGGACCACCAAATGAAATCTCTCGACCAGCCACATGAACAATATAATTGGGTTTCCTCTTAGAAAATCAGAACGGCATTCCCTCTAAGCATATAGACCATTCAGGGTCTCTACTAATATCACCACCTCAGTATTACAATAATATGGCATCCACGATGTAATGCATCCAGTTGAGGGTCCACCATCAGGTCCCGGGTCACCAGTAGTAGCTTTGAAGTTAAGCCTAGGGAAACAACTTTGACATTTCCAACATCGTTGAAGTCCCGTAGAATCACTAAATACCGGCAAACCGGGAGAGAAATAATTCCCCTAGTGACCACTAGCCAATACGTCGTGTAATACCCCGTATTTTTATGATATTTATTTATGGGATTAATTGAATTAAATGTGTATTAATTGGAAATTAATCCGGATAATAATATTAACGAGATGTGAGTTAGTATTTGATTATAATGTGTATATATGGCAATATATGAATATTGGAATTATTGAAATTGTCGCGAGATTGAAATACGACAATTTGGGAAATTTAGTTGGGACGCGCGTGACAGTCGCGTCAGGAATATTTTTTTTTGAATTAAAAAGTGAATTTTATTTTTATCACCCTTATGGTCATTTTGAGTGCGCCAACGAGTCCGAAAGGGTAGAAATAGTTAGAAAACACTAGCCGGGGGTTTAGTTTGGGTCCCGGGGCATTTTTAGGCCGTACCGGCAACCCAAAAGGGTAGTTTGGTAATTTCTGAAATTGGGTAATTAAAACCCACGAAAATTAGAAGAAAAATCTGACTCATTCTTTATCCACTAAACCCACTAACAACACTAAATGACTTAGTGGGCTACGGGAGAAGTTAGAAACTTTAAAACTTGGCAAAAACCAACCCCACCTCCATTATCACCTTGAGAAGAACTTGTAGAGAGAGAGAGAGAAAGAGGAGAATTCTGCAGAGAGAGAGAGAGGACAGATTCAACCTTCAAGATTCAACCTCAAATTCAGAGAAAGATTAAGGCAAGTGGTTTAATTCCAATTGATTTAATGCTATGCTTTTCCATGTTTAGGAAATTATCAAATTTATCTTGGAAGATTGATTAAACCCATGAATTTGAAGATGTAAAACTATGAATTATATTAGGGACTGCATGTAGAAACATTCTGGACGAATTATGAACTCAGAATTTTGACCCTTGATGATCTAAAAACGGATTTAAGAAGAGATTTATTAATGTTCTTGAAAGAAATAGGAAGCTAGGGTTCTTGATGAAGTTGTGATCCAAACAAAGTCCTTGGTTGATGAATTATTGGTTTTAGAACGTTAACAATATTGTAGGATGGTTATATGATGATACTATAACGTTATTTTAGAGTTTCATGCATTAAAAGGATGTTTTGTGATGATTTGAAAACTGCAAAACGAAGCAGTCCGTAGCCATACCTGGTGCGTTCGATCGATCGACATTCATCAGTCGATCGATCGACCACCATCGATCGATCGAAGGTAACGGTCGATCGATCGACCTTCCCAGAATGAGTAAAGTTTTCCCTATTTAAATTTTAATGATGTTAACCCTTGGAAAATATTATTGGAGACCTTATGAATACCCTTAAACTTAAGGAGGACCAGTAGGCATGGCTATGAAATTTGGACCTTAATTAGAATTCAATTTGAGGAATTATTCAAAATCTTATGGAATTCGATAAGTGAGATAATGGGTTAAAAGTGTAAATTAGAATAATTGATGAAATGAGGTTCGGGGGCAGAAGTAAGGACCTTAGGAATGATGATGTTATATGTGGGAATAATAGGAACTTATTAATCTATTTAAGATAGGTTTTAAGTATAAGAACTACGACGTGTGACGTGTCGACAGTTTAAACTCTATATTATTGGGAGACTTAAACTATATATAAAATTGGAATAAATGGTATGAGGATGTAGAGTATACCTTTATTAATATTGAGATATCTAAGATGTGTGAATGCTTAGCATATGATATTTATGTGTATGACATACCTACCATACTTGCTATCACGGGAGGTTTACGTTCTCTTAGGGCCCTCTAATCCTTGTGTTGCCCGGATTTAGACTGGTACCTCGATGAACATAGGTCAGAGAAGGACTTATTGGGATGTTAATAAGTCTGCTGATCGTGGGAGCGCAGGTATGTGCGTGACCCATGTGATGTGACTGTGTTCGCCTCCATTGTTTGTGATTGTTGTTATCTGAGAACGATTCTTGAGAGATTCGGAATGCGTGATCCTTATGTACGTGATGTACCGGAATGGATAGTAGAGTATGTGTGCACCGCAGCTTAGTCTCGGGGTGCTTGTATTGTATATTTATGACGTGAATAATATACACTTAATTAATGGGAACTTTCATGTTGATATTGTGAATATAATTATGGTAATGTTTTGATAAAACATAACGGGTTAACCGATAGTGAATTGTATTACTAATTGAGAATCTGAGTTTAAGTAAAACCCTCTATTAAATTGATAGCGCTAGAATGTAATGTGGGAACCGAGTAGTAGTATTAGAAACTCTTTTGAATTAGATAGTTATGAGAAAACACATGAATGGGTACAGGAACGTTAGGAGTGCACAGTTAGACGAGAGGTGAGTATTTCATGTGAGAGCACGTCCTAACATGTATTTTGCATTCATTGTTTTAAATGTTATTAAAGCACTTGCTATTTTTAAAAATACTCTCCACATTCGGGCTCTGACCCGTTTGCTTTCAAATCTATCTTTTTGAAAAAACCATTTTTAGGTGCCCAGCCACAAGGACACCATGCTTAGGATCCTCATTCAGGTGACGAGTTGTAGCTGTTTGTGGAAGTTACAGGACTTTGCGTGTAGACGCTTCATCTATCTTGACTCTATATTCAACATTTATCAGTTATAGGGCATGTCGCCCATTTCTTTTAGAGACATTTCTTTTATTTCAGTTATTCAGACTTCTGGCATGTAATTAATTCAGGATTCAGACTTGTCATATTATTTTCAGTTGTGGGATTGTTGTGAGGAGTTTTCCTCCGGATTTATTACTATTTGTTGGTTATTTCATTACTTCGTTATGGTGAATGGATTATGTTGTTCTTCCATTATTCCTTTACTGCATGTTAATCAGACTTAACTTAAAATTTGGCAACTTACTTTTTAAATACTAGGTGGTTAGTAATTATTAAAATGTTTTCGACAGTGATGCTATTAACTGAACCAACTTGGCATTTTGTATTAATTTAATAAAGGAGTAGCTACCAGGTATTTAATTAGTCGGGGTGTCACACGTCGATGGATAGATATGGAGAAATCCCGCTAACAGCTTTTGAGGAGACCTAGAGAATTCAGGCATGGCCACCGCCACACTAGGATTAACCCCAACATATCTGAAAACTCCTCATCGGTCAGACAAAACTCATCCAAGCCAAAGAAAAAAACATGATCCTTGGGATACCAAAATTGTGCTACCTCTGCCAGCATGTCCCAATCGATGGATTGAATGCACCATAAAGAGGCTCGACGCAAGTTAAAAGCGTTGTAATCTACATTGTACAGACACATAGCTTCCAAGTTCTTAATATATCAAGAAAATTCTACACTCATGGTAAGGGCCATTGCGGAAAATAATAAGACAAAAGGAAAGAAATAAGCAAGAAAGAAGAGAAAATATGAATGGGTTAAAAAGCCTCACCACCTTACCCCTTTTTATCATGGAAACCTTGGCTAAGCAACAAGAAATATGAGGAACCCGAATAAATGAATTTCCCACCAAGTATGTTAAAGATGCAGAAAGTGCAATCAAAGCCTTAGGGTGATTTGACTAGACTCACATGCCGATAGTCAGGACAAGGGGTATGCCGATCGACACCCTCCTTATTTTATAAAAATTCTACCTTTCCTTTTTTGTCAAAATAAAAAATCTAAAAAAAAAAATCCTTATTTCAAAAAATTAGGTTTGTTTCTTCCTATATTATCCATTTTTACCCATCCTTTCTCAAAATAAATTTTCTATTGAGTTATTTTAATATCCCATCCTTTTTACAGCCTCAGCAACAAAGTAAAAAGTGCATGTAGAATAATTCATTTAAGAAAAGATAAATAAATAAAAATATCATTCATATATATATTGCCATTTGCTTCATTACATTTTTTAGGAAAAAAGAGTAAAAAATAGGAAAAGAAAAAAAAACATCGGGACTCAGCCCAAACCCCCCAATATCTCATCTCTCTCTAAGACCCCCATCTCTACGATTAACGAGCTTCCCCCTGGAGGTGAGCTATGGAACCTTCACTTCCCAATCCAGACCCCTTCTTTGAGGTAGTAGGCGACACAAGATAAGAAGGAACCGGGATCGAGTCCCTAAAGTAGGCAGTCACTGAGGACAGCTAGTCCCAGATGTCCCTGAGACAAGTAGTCAACCCCCAAACATGATTCAAATAAAATAACAGAAACAAAAGGTAAAAAAGTCGATCTAAAGCAAAGAAAAAGCCAGACAAGGACAAAGAAAGAGAAATGATATACCTCTAGTTGAAGGACGACCTTTGTAATCCCCAACACCCCTAGATCTACATCATTAGGGCGGTACGATATACACATCGATCCCCCTCTAGCCATTCAGAAATTATAGGAAGGCGAATCAAGATGAATGAATGGAACCTCCGCTGTTGCTGTCGACGACGACACACCACCGGTACTGTGGCGGACTCCACTAGCCTACACGTACCACTGCCCGAAGTCATAGGAGGTGGACGCATGTTCACCACATCATAGATACAAGAAGGCATTAGCCATCTCATTACAAATTCGAGCTAGTTATAGGTCGCCACCTTATCCGTATAGAGAGAATAAGGCTCTCCAATCATAGCGGTCGCCCTAGACTCCTTCGACATCTCCCCCGCCCGCCTTATGTACATCGGGGGCATCATCGATGGGATGACCATCTCATCCTCCATAATATATCAAATAACTCTCTCCCCTAAATACCAAGAGTAGCCGAACTCGTGTGCTAGCAGCTGGCGCATCTGCGCATGCACCCCAGTCACCTCTGTGTATTGGACAATCGTTCACAGGGATAAAAAGTTTCCTACAATTCCTAATAAATATCAATATTTTTGCAAACAAATAAAATGTCAAAAAATGATTAAAAAGGGGAATAACCTAGTCGCTCGTTAGGGTGTTCAATGCTTGACGCACCACCGACAGAGAAAGAGGTTGCTTTGATCGCCGGTTGGACCTCCACCAGCAGCACATTCTGTAGAAGTCCCCCACCTCCTCATCATGAAAACCTATCAAATGTCCATTGAGCCCGATCAACTCATAAATCCATGTCAGCAGAAAGGATAAAAATTAGAAACTAAAAAAAGGAAATGTAAGAAAATACATAAAGAGAAATGAGAAAATTACCTCCAAAAGGTACGTGGTCCTCGTAAAGTTCTATGGCAACACCAAATGAAAGCATCCAGAGAAGAATAAAGGGTCTCCAAGGTCAGGATCCCTAGTCATAAAGAGGGATATTCAAAAATACCCTCAAAATGGTAAAAATCATAAAAGGATGACGTCCCCACTCGATGCAACCAAAAGACCCCCACACAAAAGAAGAATGAATAAACTGGCCATCTGTCGTGCCTGTAGCCCGTCTGTCTCATCGATCCTCCATCTTAACAACACCTCCCGAAGAAATGAAATACTGATCGAGTCACCAGAGACTACCCCCACCACATCTCCTAACACAGCCTCAATCTCCTCAAATGTCACCCTCAAAGACCGATCCACCTCAATTGGCATGCCCTCGCAGTCAATCCCAAGCAGCTGATGGGCATTGATGGGAGTCACCGTCATATCACCAAATCTCAAATGAATGGTGTGGGTAGTGTCCCACCACCTCTCCCCCAATGCGCATAAAACATCTGTAGAGTGCGGTGTCTCATCCAAAGCAGACTCTAGGCGACCAAAACCCGCATAAGAAACCACCCATCGCACCACCGCTGGAAAGTGGTCTCACACATCCTTAAACCCTGTCATCCCCTGGTAACAAAAGCTCGTACAAGCTATGCTAGTATGTCAAAATAAAAAAAAAACTTTTTGTAAACTCAAAGAAACAAAAAAGAAGAAAAGAAGAAAAAGAATGCCAAGGTTCATTAATACTTATGTAGCCACTAGGGTTCCTCACCCCAGACGACCGGTGATGTGAAGGCTTGTGCAGTAGAAAATGATCATCAGCAGGTGGTTCGAACAACTCGAAGGCATTTACATTACCCAATGCCAGGGGCACCCTATCTCGCTACAATAGGATCGCCTAATCGTCCACACCCAACCACGCTACATGGGTCGCGCTACCCAAAAAATCTTCCATTTCTAAAGACTCAAAGAAAGGAAAAAGGCTTGGGGACGGATCTTAGCAGGAAAGGGAAGAAGATCTGAATGCTAAAAGTTGTGAAAAATGAGGAGAACTCACCCCTTTTTGTAGGAGGCCAAGGGGCATGCCGATCGTCAGTCCCTTGACACCCAATGATCGGAACCTTCCTCTTACCCTTCCCAAGGACAACCAAAAGACCGTTCCATTACCAAACGATAACCCTTATAATATGCCGGTCATCAATCCCCTGAAAATTTCGTACAGAATATGCCAGAAAATTCCTATAATTGCCAAATATATTGGAACATTTTTTCACCAAGAAAACCATTTTTCAAGCTCCCCAAATCCCTCTCCAAATTAAAACTACATTCTTATCGCCAAATTTGAACCCTAAAATGGCGCGCCTACATCCACAGATTCCACTATAATTCCCCAGTGGTTTCCCTAGTGGAACTTCCAAATCCAACTTCGCCAGCGGAACTCAAAATCACAAAAACCAAAGGTTTTCCAAGTGGAACTTCACAATCCAAATCCCTAGTGGAATCCAGTCGGATATCTCTCCCTTAAAGTGTCTCAGAGAAACACATTCCCTAACAAAATCCTAAGTCATCAATAGTTCTCCAATAGAATTTCCAGACTAAACTTTCTCCCAATCTATCCACCATAAGAATTTCAGCTCCTTTAGTAAACCTATCTCCTCTCAAAAAGATATAATCCCCAGCCAAACGTCTATTCCCCAATAGAGTCTCAAAAAAGGTAAATTAAAGACTCCCCAGATAAATCTACTTTAGGTCCGCAGAATTGACATCGACCCGCAGAATTGGTCGCCACTACTTTAGGTCCACAGAATTAACCTCGACCTACAGAATTAATCGCTTCTACTTTAGTTCCTTAGAATTGACCTCACCCCGCAGAATTGGTAACCACTACTTTAGATCCGTAGAATTAACCTCGATCCGCAGAATTGGTCGCCCCTACTTTCGTTCGGAATTGACCTTGACATGAAGAATTAGTCGCCTCTACTTTAGGTCCTCAGAATTAACCTCGACCCACATAATTGGTCTTCAATACTCTACGTCTGCATAATTGACCTCGACCTACCGAATTGGTCGCCTATACTTTAGGTTCGAAGAATTGACCTCGACCCACAGACTTGGTCGCCTTTACTTTAGGTCCTCAATATTGACCTCGACTAGAAGAATTGGTCTCCATAACTTTAAATCCTCAGAATTTACCTCGACCCATAAAATTAATCACCACAACTTTACGTCCTTATAATTAACCTCAACCCACATAATTGGTTACCACTACTTTAGGTCCTCAGTGTAGGGGGAGTACTCACAAGAGGTTGATTAGCTGAGTTGATTATGTAATTAGCAACTAAAAAGGAAGACGAATACCTCTCAAAGGACTTCCCATGAAGACCCCCCACAGACACTCCTCGAAAAACACCTTTTGAAGACCAAAGTTATTCGAATGATAATTTTTTTTAATAAGAATTAGAATGTATTGAATCCTATAACTTTATTTATTGAACAAGTTTACTTTTTACTATGTGCGAGGTTGTTCGGTACCCTTGAGGGACCATGCCTGGAAGGGCATGGGAGATCTCACATGCTGTATCGAATAACCTCCTATTGGGAACCTCACAGGGACATGGTTTGGAGGATTGGGAGCAAGGCAATATTGGGAAATCAATAGCCAACCCTCTTGGCACACTTGGGCAAAACTTCATTCAGCACAAATGGTTTCTCGAGTTACTTCTAGCCGCGCTACTTCATTCAACAAAAATGGTTGCTCGATCTACTTCATTCATCTTTTACTAGTCGGTTTTAGTGATTTCGTCCCAATTCAAAGAGCCCAAATATTTTTCCCCATCTTTTCTTCCAAAAACATTTTCTTCCTTTATTTTTATAAAAATCTAAAAATATTTTCTTTCCCTCATTTTCAAAAAAAAAAAAATCTAAAATATTATATTTCCTTTTGAAAAAAAATTTAAAATTATTAAAAATATATCTCTCATCATGGCCAAAGAACGTCCTTTACGGGAATACTATGGCCATTTCCCATTATCTCGAAGCATGTTTGAAGTTGATCCCGTCTCGAACCTCCACACTTTTCTTAGTGGCTTTAACTCTTAGACACACACTGTTGATACTCATGCGTCACTCACCAACGCATCTCACATTCCATCGCCTCTGATGACAAGTATCAACGTGTTCAATGCTTCATCATGCACATATTTTCTTCAAGATAATCACTTGCCCTATAACTGTCCATACCTTCCTTATCCGTCCGAACCCCCCATGGAACATGTGTATCCATATGACACTGTTCCAGAACCCACCTCGGCCTATTCTTATGATATATCCAATCCCGAGTATTATGAGTACCCTAGCTATTAGTGGAGGCCTGATCAACCTTCCACTTAATACGAACATCAACCTATATTGCGGATCCTCACACGTTCCAACGGTCATCGTGGAATTAAAGTGCACCATATACTGATTAGTTCCCTCACTACACACCCAATTATTATCATCCTTTTGTCTCTCACAGAGATGCTTCTCCTGTGTATGACACACTTGATCCCTCTCCCCATACTTTATATGAGTATTCTCCATCTAGTCATGATACTAGCGCATTTAGTTTAATTATTTTAATTAAACTAATTAGTTTAATTCTCCATCTAGTCATGATACTAGCGCATCTAGTCATTTAGTTTAATTAGTTTGCTTAGTTTGCTTATTCGAAAATTTTGAGTCGACCGGGGGGAGATCACGCCTATCTCAGTCGTCCCCGGGAGTCCTACCGACCCAAGGTAGAGGGCGTCCAAAGGCGAGGATTTAGAAGCCTCTCTACCTTGGGTCGGTAGGACTCCCGGGGACGACTGAGATAGGCGTGATCTCCCCCCGGTCGACTCAAAATTTTCGGCACCCCACGGCGTAAAAACCGTGGGAGGTATATTTCTTACACCCTCGCGCCTCTCCTGTTAGCGAGTTCATTTATTGTGTGTGCTTTGTGTGCTCTTATTTGATTTTATTCTCGCATTTATTTTCGAATGGTGTGATGAATTAATTAATTAAGACCTACACCCGGTCACTCACGAGAAGGGATTTCATCACCCGACTCACTCGCTTATCATTGTGTGCTACCCTAGCCATCACTAAATTTAAAATCAATGAACTAGGTAGCCCAATAGGAGAATAAATTTTGCAAAGGCGATCACTCATATAAATTTCGTGATTTTTATCGCCCACGGACTTAATTAAAATTTGACTACCCTCTCACTAAATTTAAAGATAAAAATTGGCTATGTGCTAGTTAGGAAATTTTCTTGACTTGTGTGTGTGTCCAATTCATTTTTTTGGTAGTCGGTTTTAGTTAGTCCGTCCAATTCAAGAGTCCATATTTTCCCCACCTCTTCTTCCAAAAAAAAAAAATCCAAAAATCCAAAAATATTTTTCTTCCTTTATTTTTCACAAAAAAATCCAAAAATATTTTCTTTCTTTCATTTTAGAAAAATTCAAAAATATTTTCTTTCTTTCCTTTTTAGAAAAAAATCCAAAAATATTTTCTTTCCTTTTGAAAAAAATTCAAAAAATATTTTCATCCACATGGCTGAAGAACGTCCTTTACGGGACTACTTTCGTCATTGTTCATTGACACGTGACACGTGTGAGAGTGGTCCCGAGCGATCTCTTTATGATATTCTTCATGATTTCACCTCTCTCACGAGTACCGTTGGTACTCTTGACCCATCTATGCACTCACCTCCTATTCCATCACCCTTGGTGTCAAGTGTCACTGTGCCTCCTCCCTTGTTGTGCACCCACTGTTCTAATGCCGATCACATGTCCCATGTCTGTCCATACTTGTCATATCCATACAAACCCACCATGGAACATGTGTATCCATATGACACTGTCCCGGAACCAACCTCGGTCAATTCTCCCTATATACCCAATCCCGAGTTGTGTGAGTCCCCGAGCTATTCGTGGAGGCCTGATCACCCTTCTATGCAATACGTATCCCAACCCGATGTTGTGGATCCTCACACGTTCCAACAGTCGTCATGGCAAACTTGTGCACCCAGTCACAATCAGTTTCCTCACTACGCACCCCATGAGTATCAACCATCTGTCCATCACGAGAGCAATCCTTTCGTGTATGATGCACTTGGCCCCACCCCACACACTTCAATTGATTATTCTCCATACACTCCTGATTATAGCGCGTTGTGTCCACCTCACCCACCACCACCACCCATCATTCCACCAACACCTTCATCCACATCCACTCTCGAAACCCTCTTGCAAAAGTTCATACTTGAGCAAGAGCAAGCAATTCAAACTCAAGCTCTCCAAAGGCTTGAACAAAGGTTAAATGAATTGGTGTGTGCGCGAGAGTCGGATATTCCCATGACCCCACCCATCGTTGCCACCGAGTGTGACGATGATGTGTCCCCTTGTGACACAGAATTTGAGTGTGACCAACCCTACCACCCAGAGAATCTCGAAGTTGAGACCATCCCATGGTCCGGGTCCCAAGTCGACAATTGTGTTGACTTACCTTTCATTAGTGAGACTGATCCACTACCACCCTATCCTTGTGAACCCATCATTGCGGTTCACACTCCCGTAATATCCAAAAACATGCCCGAGTTTATACCTATCGAGCTTCACCCTTGTGTTCCCGAGGAACCAATTTATCCTAGGTTAACTCCGGCTACGAGTGCTCACCATTTTCCCGAGATAGAATCCGTGATAGTTACTAACTATTCGGATCTGGATGATGTCCCACCATGCATGGCTCCCGTTGAGCCCGATATTTCTATCGATTCCTCTATCTCCGATCTTGGTGCCTCGTTTTACCCACCCACCCCATTTACCGATGCTACTATTATGGAGAAGTTGATCACTCCATCTTTAGAAACCACACTCCCTTGTGAGTATTCCTTTACTCCTCCCAATGAGTGTGTGTCTCCCACGCTTGAGTTGGATCATCTTCCTCCACCATTTATCCCACCCGACCCACCCATTATATCTTCTACCCCACCACCTGGTTTGGATCTTGATTTTGCACATTTCCAGTTTCCATCTACAGTTTTAGATCCTAACCTAAAACCATCCACCTTCCACGAGAGTTATGGTGATACTCTCCACTCCCGTGACACCGAGCTTGTTCCTCCATGCCCGCCACTCTCTTGTGGTGATGATTTTTCTCAACAACTCCCTGGCGTGTCACGGCGCGACCATTATCATCGCCCATTCATAGAATGGTCGTGTGATTTTTATGAGCCTCACCCCATTCCTATGTCCCAACCATATTTTCTCCCTCACCAACTTGAGCACTATGCTTATAGGGCCCTAGTTGCCCTCACCTTTACGCTCAACAAGGCTCGAGACCGATGCCTCTTCACCTTTACCCTTATTCCCACCCGCCCATGGTCCACCGATGCTTTGCATCGTGTGATGCACTTTGCCATACAGGTGCATTGACCATTTTAGCCTCTATCCAGCAAGACTGACGCTTCAGTCTTGTTTGGGGGTGATTCTCATCACCCGATTCTTCTGCCGCCCTGCGCTTTCATAGATCCTATCTTTAGGGTGAGAATGGTTCGGTCTGGCTGAAGACATTAAACTTAGCGCTACCGGGAGGCAGCCCGCGTTTCTTGTACTAGTCTCATCCTGTTTGGGGGTGGTGTTTCACATCACCCTATGCTTTATCATGCTTATGGACTTGTACACATTTTTTTTTCTCTTATCATTTACTCAGGTTTATTCTTGGCTACATCTTTCCACTTCATTAGCGGTTCATTCTGGTAATCTCTTTCCTACCTTATGCTCTCAATTTCAAAAATCATTTTACTTAACATCGAGGACGATGTTCCTTTTTGTTTGGGGGTGGGGAATTTTATCAAAATCGTGCCTCTTTTGAAAATTTTTGATTTTTAAACCTGTTTTTTAAAATTTCGTGCAGTTTCTTTCATCTCACTCATTGATGTGAATTTTCAATCATCCATCTTTTAAAGTCTAGGAATCAAGCTAGAGAATATTTTTTCTAAATAGCTTATGTAATACATAACAAGGCACTTTGCACTATGAATTCCTAGACTCAACAAAAATTTGCGCACGTATCACGTCATTACGGTTAGAGTTGAGGAGTACTACAATTCTAAAGAGAACCTTAAGGATCACTAGTAGAGACTTTAGTCCGTGAGATTTGTGCCTTTCACCCTTTTAGAGTGTCTTATGCAATCTCCGAGTCACAAGTTGATTCAACTTCTTTTGGGTGCGCACTTAAATTGTTGTATGATCTCATTATTCTTCATTTTTTGGCTTGATCACTGAGAATGACATCACTTTGGAGTTGTAAGAAACGCGTGTCTTGATATTTGTCCTGCTCACTAGGATTTTCATCCATACACCTACCACTTTTCCATATCACATTTCATTTACCCATCACCCATTATATTCCCATTCACTTCACCAATTACATTACCATATCCTACCCTTTCTACACATTTTCCCACATCATACATTCCCCACCACATTTATATCATCCATGATCATTTTCAAAAAAAAAAAGAGTGTTGATTCCAAATATTAAATGTCTTAAGTGTTGGTTTGAAAAGTGAGAAAAAAAAAAGAAAAAAAAAGAAAAAAGAAAAAAGAAAACAAATAGAAAATATAGAAAAAAAAGAAAAAAAGAAAAAGAAAAGAAAAATCGAAAAAAAAGAGAGAAAAGAAAAGAAAAAGAGAGTTTGTAGTTGGTAATAAAGACATTTGTGCCTAAAGTGTATACACTCCTCTATCATATACATTCATCCATCACCCTTTATCATTCATAACACCATTATATCCTATATACCATATCCACCATCCATCCATCATATCATCACCCCATTCTACATCACTATCCTATCTACCTCATCGCATTCATCCTACCTAACATACCCAATCATATCCACTTCATCTTCCTCACCACTCCCTTATCTCTCCTCCCATATACATCCACATTTCCCCTAGGTGTTCGGGCGAATGAAAGTCAACGTGGTGAATAACTCAACATTCTCACTATAGTGATTAGCATTCTTTCATGAGATCATTTTTCTTTCTTATTGTTCGTTCTTTCTTAGGAAGGATGTGCCTTGAGTATTTACTTAGCTAAACTTTTTACAAATTCTAGCTTGTATTTCTCAAATCATTTTCTCATGTGATGGATTGTGCGATTATTCTACATCTAATAAGAGATTGAGTGCCTTTCAATAAATTTTTTGCAAATAAGAATTTTGTGGGTATATTCCCTGCAAACCCTCACGAGACACAACTCGTCCTGTAGGGCAACCTATAGGTTTAAAGGCTTGTTGCACATGCTAAGTGCAATCGCAAGTGCCCGCGAAAGTGGTACACTTTTGGTTACTTATCTTTCTCTTTCTCTCTATCTTATTGCTCGAGGACTAGCAACGCTCTGTTTGGGGGTGGTGTGATAAGCACCCAAAACTGTACAATTTATACCCCGAATAGATGTATTTTAGTTGCTAATTCTCGACAATATGGGTCTTATGCGCGTAAATGTTTATCATGCAGGCTTAAATGTAGTTGCGGTGACAAAAGCTACATTTCGAGGTCAATTACAGTTACATTGGAGCTAAATACCCTTGCCCCGTAACCTCATCCTACCCAAACCTAGCCTAAACTTGTCCCTAAACTGTCACCCAAGACCCGTGTGTGTTGGTTTGTTCCCTTTTTATTTTATTTTAATTTTTTAGATTTTTAGTTTGAGTCATTTTAATTTTAGGATTATTTTAGCATTTTTTAGGTTTCATTTCCTATTTTTATATTTTATTTCTATTTTTATTTTATTTTATTTTATTAATTTTTTAGTTTTAGTTTCTAGTTCTATTTTATTTTATTAGGATTTTAATTTTTAGGATTTCATTTATTTTTTAATTTTATTAGATTTTATTTTTTAGGACTTTTGTTTTTAAGTTTAATAGGTTTTTAATTTTTAATTTTATATCTTTTTAATTTTTAATGTTAAAAATTTATTTATTTAGTTCTTTTTGTTTTAGTAGATTTTGTTTTTTTATTTTGTTAGTTGAGTCTTTTTATTATTTTAGTTAGGTGCTAATTAAACACACACATAAACTCCTCTCACCCACACACTAACCCCATACACCTTCACTACACCCTATCACCCCTCACTCATCTTCTCCAACAAACCCACACACACTTTCTCTCTCATCACCCAACCTCCATCAACAATACACCCATCTTACTCTCTCTCCCAATCCCCAAAACCAAACTCTTACCTCACCCACCTTACACCACCATACCCATTACCCATTCTCCTCTCAAATCCCTCCATTAACACAACCTTACTCCTTCAAAACCACCATCACCACCGTCTAATCTCCCTAGCCCCCCACCTACTGAACCACCTACCCAGCAAACCTCCGTTGCCGCTACCCTTTTTCCGATCTCCGGCGACCTCCTACCAACACACTGCCCCAGAACCCCAGTCGCCGAAACCGCCGGCGACGAATCCGACGAGCCCCAGCGGCGTTGACCCTCAACGGCGCTCCAGCCACATTCCAACCCCCGCCTGAGCGCGGATCCAACTCCGACAACCCCATCACCCCGCCGCCGCCCTGGCCCGGTTCCCCTCTCTCTCTCCTCGGCGCACCTCTCTCTCTCCGCCCAGCCGAGAACCCTCCATGCCAAAACCCATTTACCCAAAACCCATTTCCCATCTTCCATACCCCATACCCATTTACCAAGACCCATGTCATTTCTAAACCTCAAACCATTCACGATTCTTCTACCTGCATCAAAACTCCCCAAGCCAACAAACAAAGCAAGACCAAATAACCCATGTGCCAAAATTAACCCCAAATCCCATTATTCCCATTTATCCATTATACCCCAACTAACCACCCAAAACTAAATCCCAAAATTACCCCTCAACCTCAATCAGATTTTTTCCAAATATCCTCACACCTCACACAATCCATGCACAATTGTGCATTTTCTCCATACTACCCTCACCCATATATTCTCATACCTCACACCCCTCATGTGCACATTCTTATTTTCCCAATTTAACCCTTTAGCTCCAATTGCATATAAAAGAAGAGCTCAAGGCCATTTGAAGGCATAATCAACAAGTAGAGAGAAAATTCTAGAGAGAGAGATAGTTTAGTTTAGAAAATAAATCCTTGTAAATACTTTTTCATTTTTTATTTTTAGATATTTGTGAGATTAAATATTGTTAGAGAATTAATTGAGTGGATAGTTAATTTCATATCATTTGGAAGATCAATTAAGAGGTGTATGCTTCAATTTCAAGGATTGGAGTTCAACATAATCAAAGAGATTTGGTTTGATTGTTCTCTTCCCTTCTTTTATTATTTTATGCCTTTGAATATTAATTTGTCATATTTTATACCATGTTAGGCTAAAACCCCTTTCAAGGGGTGGGGTGAAACCCTTATTTGATATTATTTTAGTTTAATTAGTTTGCTTACTTGAAATATCCCTTTGAATGTTAATTTTGATCCCTCACCCTTAGATTTACGCCTCGAGAGAGGGTAAATGATTTTCGAGAGAAAATCGAAATTCTAGTGATAATACCCATTTTAGATTCGAACTAGAGATAGGGGTTTCTTAAGTGGGGTATTATCATTTGAATTTCAACTCTAAATTTAATTTCTAAGATTGACATAAATTCTAATTGATCGATCCTAGCGGGTGATTAATTAAAAGGAGTGTAGATCTAATTTTCTAGAGTTGTGGGGTGTTAATTTTAACTTTCTAAAAGATTACTATTCTAATTACACTTGCAACGAGAGTTGGTTTGTAATTTTAATATTAATTTGGGAGAATTCAAATAATTAAATTAATTAATTAGAATAACTAAAATTTGTGGTGTAATCCCACTCCTTGATTGTTCTCACAATTATTTACCTCACTTTATACTTTATTTTCATTTTAGTTACTTTCTAGTTAGTTGTTATCATTTTACATTTAGTTTATTTTAGTTTAGATCTCACCTCACCCTTTTGTTTTAATATTGAAAAAGCTAAAAAAAATATAAAAGTGAAAAAGCACAAAAAGAAAATAAAAAGTGAATTACAATTGAATTTGTTCCATGTGTTTTACTCCCTAGAAAGTGGATTGATACCCTTACTTACCTCTACACTTGAGTTTATTATTATTTGTAGGTATTTGAGGTTTTGACTAACTTGGCTTTCAACAACAACGACAAACATACGCAAAAAGTCTAGTTATCAACCACCTCCACACGTCACTCCAACACCACCATCCACATCCTCTCTTGAAAGGCTCTTGCAAAAGTTTATCCTCGAGCAAGATCAAGCCACTCAATATCAAAATCAATCTCTTTAACATATTAAACAACACCTTAATGGTTTTGAGTGTGCAAGAAAGTCGGATTCCACCCCAAGTCAACCCATTGTTGTCCCCTCGTGGAGCGATGATGAGTCGTCTCGTGCCACTGATTTTGAGTGTGACCAACCCTATCCCCCCGAGAATCTTCAAGTTAAGACCATGTAATACCCCGTAGTTTTGGCTATATTTATTTTTGGGATTAATTAATTAAATGCGTATTAATTGGAAATTAATCCGGGTTATAAATACTAATATGATGCGAATTGGCATTTGATTAGGTGCATATATGATTATATATGAACTTGGTATTATAAAATTTGTCGTGGGATTTATATACGGCATTTTAGAAATTTTGTGAGACGCGTGGGACCGCCGCGTCACGGTATAATATTTTGATATTAAAAGTGAATTTAAAATCTATAATCCGTATGGTCGTTTTGAGTGCGCCAACGCGTCCGGAAGGGTCGAGATAGTCAGAAAACACTAACCGGGGGTATAGTTTGGGTCCCGGGGTATTTTTAGACCATCCCGGTAACTTAAAGGGTATTTTAGTAATTTGGTATTTTTGGGTAATTAAAAGTGACGAAAATTGAGAGTTGTAATCTGATAAGGATTGACCCCAACCAACCCTTATTAACCCAACAAGCTACGGAGGTTTATTAAATTAGGTTTTCATAAGTTTCCCCAAAGCAAACCCTAGCCACCATAGCCTTTTGGAGAAGAAAGCTTGGAGAAGGAGAGAGAGAGAGGAATTTTGCAGAAATTCTACACCAAACCCACACCAAATTCAGAGACAAACAAGGCAAGTGGTTTAACTATGTTTAATTTCAAAGGATGTTCTTTCCATGTTAGAAAATTGATGTTTTACAAATTGTTCTTGGAAGATAAATGAAAACCCATGTTAATTGGACTTAGGATTTGATTATTGAGGACCATTTGTACGTAGAATAGTATGGAGACGAAATTATATGATGATTATACATGATTGGGTGAAACAAAAACGAATTTAAATTGATGAATTGAGGGTTTGAAAATTAGGGTTCTTGTTCATGTATAATTTGGGGGGAAAGTTTAATATTTGCAAATTTGATGGATGATTAGGATGAGTTAATCCATAAAAACGTGATAGGATGCGGTTATATTGTGTTTAGAATTGTTTAGATATCTTAAATCAATCATTGGAACATATTTTGGAGAAGATTTGAGGAGTATAAATGGTGAAAAACGATTTTTGGGAAGTTCTGGGCCGAAACTGGCATCTCGTTAGAAGCAGCCCCAGGTCGTTCGAACGAACTCGTTCGAACGAGCTTCTAACGAGTTGACCAGTCGTTATTAACGAGTAGGGATTTTCGTTCGATATCTCGTTCGAACGAGATATCGTTAGAAGGGTCAGTTCGTTCGAACGAACTGGGATCTCGTTCGAACAGCCTCGTTCGAACGAGACTTCTAACGACCTGACAGTCCAAACTCGTTCGAAGCCTCGTTCGAACGAGATTTCTAACGAGTTGACAGTTTGACCCTTTTTGGACTGTTTTGATTTTTGGAGCCCCTTAAACTTGTTCGAGGATATAGGTGACCTTCCTTTATTGATGTAAGGTTAGATTTGGGACTTTTGGATTATTGAGAGGAGTAAACTATATACGAGAGTTATATTCAAAGAACCATTTGGGTTGAGACGTGAGTGTCTACTACGATGTAAGGATGAATTATAGCGCGTATAATTACAAACCGGAATAGCATGAATTGTGATAATTATAGTTAGTACGAGAGTGCAATATGTACTACGATTAAAATATGGTATTACTAAGACATGTGTTTACTTAGTATTAGTATATGGATTGTTTGTATGACATACCTACCATACTTGCTATCACGGGAGGTTGCGTTCGCTTAGGACCCTCTAATCCTTGTGTGCCTACGGGGGGGATATAGACTGGTACCTTGATGAACATAGGTCATAGAAAGACTTATTGTGATATTAATAAGTCCGCTGACCATGGGAGCGTAGGTATGTGCGTGACCTATGTGATGGTGACTGTGTTCGCCTCCACTATTTGTGATTTGTGTTATCTGAACTATTCCTGAGAGATTCGGAATATGTGATCCTTATGTACGTGATGTACCGGGATAGATAGCAGAGTATGTGTGCACCATAGCTTAGATTGCGGGGTGCTTGTATCGTATATTTATGATGTGAATAATATGCATTGAATCGATGGAAATCCTCATGTTAATGTTGTAAAATATTACGGTATTGTTTTGAGAATATAACGAGTTAACTGATAATTATATCAATGGCATATTTAGTAACTGAGTTTACGTTAAACCTCTATTTAATTACGAGCGTTGTTATGTTAATTGGAACCGAGTAAAATGGGTAGAACCTTTGGTAGTCTAGCTAGTTACGTTGTCACTCAGCTAGTGGAAAGGGTAGTTATAGATGGGTACTTACGTTAGGAGTGCACAGTTAGTCGAGAGGTGAGAATTTAATGTGAGTGCACGTCCTAACATGTACTTTGCATTTAATGTTTTAAATGTTTTTAAAGCACTTGCAGGTTTTTAAAATGATTTCCACTTTCGGGCTCTGACCCATTTGCTTTCAAATATATTTTCTTGTAAAACCATTTTAGGTGCCCAGCCACAGGGACACCAAGCATAGGATACTCATTCAGGTGACGAGCTGTAGCTGCTTGTGGAAGCTACAGGGATTTGCATGTAGACGCTTCTATCTTTTGGATTCCAGAGTCACCATCTATCCGTTGTAGGGCATGTTGCCCATTTCTATTTAGAGACATCATTTTTACATTTCAGTTTTCAGACTCTAGCATGTATTGCTCAGTATTCAGTTTTAGTTATTTATTTCAGTTTACTTATCAGTTGTGGGATTCGTATTGAGGAGTTTTTCCTCCAGGTTTTATTTACATATTGTGATGGTTATCCGTTTTACTTCAGCATGGTGAATGGTGTTATTTAGTTATTCATTACTTCTGTTGCATGTTAATCAGATTTAATAAAATTTGGCACTTACTTTTTAAATACTAGGTGGTTAGTAAAAATAAAACGTTTTCGACAGTGATGCTATTAACTGAGCCAACTTGGCATTTTGAATTAATTTTATAAAGGAGTAGCTACCCGGTGTTTAATTAGTCGGGGTGTCACAGACCATTCCATAGTTCGGGCCCCAAGTTAAAAATTGTGTTGACTTATTCGAAGATAGTGAGACTGATCAAACACCGTTTTGTCCAAATGAACCCACCATTGAGGTTCATATTCCCCTTCCCGCTAAATTCAAAAAAATGCCCGAGTCTACACCTATTGAGCTCACTACATGTGTTCCCTAGGAACCAATTCATTATAGGTTACCTTTGGCTATGAGTGCTCACCAATGTTCTGAGATCCAATCTGAGATGGTTCATACCTCTCCATATATGGATCCTGTCCCACTATGCATGGATCCCTTTGAGCCCAATATATCTAGTGACTCCTATATCTCCGATCTTGGTGTCTCGTTTGACTTACCCACCACATTATTTGGCGATATTCTTATGCAAAAGTTGACGACTCCATCTTTTGATACCATGCTCCCGTGTGAGTATTATTTTGCTCCTCTCGATGAGTGTGTGTCCCCTACACTTGAGTTGGAACATCTTCCTTCACCCTTTATCCCACCCGATCCACCTTTTATCCCACCTCATCCACCTATAATTTCACTCCCCACCACTTAGTTTGGACCTAGTCATTATACCTTAACAGTTCACATATGTTTATCTAGGTCCTTACTTGAAATCATCCTCCACCATCCATGAGATTATTTGTGGTGCCACTCTCACTTGTGACACAGAGTTTGTTCCTTTATGCTTTCCACTCCCCTGTAGTGGTGATTTTTATTCCCGTCATCCCATCAATGTGTCATAGCGCAACCAATATCATCGCCCATTCATAGAACGATCGTGCCATTTATATGAGCCCCATCCTATTCCACAGGATAAACCATATTTCCTTCCTCACCAACTTGAGCACCATGCCTATAGGGCCCTTATTTCCCTCACCATTCGACTCCATAAGTCCCGTGACCGATGACTCTTCACCCTCAACCTTGCCTTTCTTTCATGTACCTTTCTACCCACCTACCCTTGGGTCCACCGATGCTTTTCATCATGTGATGCAATTTTCCATACAAGTGCATTGACCTTCTTTAGCCTTTATCCAACAAGGATGATGCTTAATCTTGTTTGGGGGTGATTATCATCACCCGATTTTTCTTCCTCCCCGTGCTTTTTTGTTATTATCCTTATGGCGAGTTCCCTTAGGTTTAGTTGAAGACATTAAACTCAACGCTACTGGGAGGCAGCCCGTCATTTCTTGTATGAGTCTCATCCTGTTTAGGGGTGGTCTTTCACATCACCCAATTCTTTACCATGTTTATAGACTTGTACAATGTTTTAATCTCATTACTTATTCAGGTTTTTTATTTGCTACATCTGATACACTTCATTAGAGGTTGATTATGGTAGTCTCTTTCCTCTCTGCTTCTCTCAATTTAAAAAAAATATTGTATTTAACATCGAGGACGATGTTCCTTTTTGTTTGGGGTTGGGAATTTTATCAAAATTGTACCTCTTTTGAAAAAAATTCAAGACCTGATTTTTAAAATTTTCGTGTCATTTCTTTCATCTCATTCATTGCTGTGAATTTTATATCATCCATATTTTAAGTCTAGGAATCAAGCTAGTGGATATTGTTTTTTTCTGATTAGCTTATGTGATACGTATCAATGCACTTCGCACCATGAATTTCTATACTCAACAACATTTTTGCACTTATCACATCACTACGATTTAGAGTTGAAGAGTACTACAATTCTTAAGAAAACCTTAAGGATAATCAGTGGAGACTTTAGCTTGTGAGATCAAGCCTTTCACCCTTTTAGAGTGTTTTACGCAATCTCTGAGTCACAAGTTGATTCAACTTCCTTTGGGTCTGCACTTTAAATCGTTGTATGATCTCATTATTCTTCATTAAAATTTTTGGCTTGATCATTGAGAATGACATCACTTTTGAGTTGTAAGAAACATATGTCTTGAAATTTGTCCTGATAACTAGATTTTCAACCATTCACGTCACCCCTTACCTTCCAATATTCTTTTATATACCCACATATCCCCCACACCATCCATGCACATACCCCACTCCATTCATTTATCATCCTTCATTTTTGAGAAAAAGAGTGTTTTCCCATATGTAAAATGTCTTCATTGTTGGTTTGAAAAGAGAAAAAATAGAAAAACAAAAAAAGAGAAAAAAAGAAAAGAAAATAGAAAGTTGTAATCAAGATCGTATGAAAGAAAGACATTTGTGCCTAAAGTGCTATACAATCTTCTCACATATCCATCATCTATCCTATTTTACTTCATCTCATTCCATCCTTCCCATTTTATTTTTTCCAATCACCCATAAACATCCATATTCTCCCCTAGGTGTTTCAGGCAAATAAAAGTCAACATGGTGAATAACCCGACGTTGTCACTATAGTGATTAGCATTCTTTCATGAGATTATTTTCTTTCTAAATTTTTGTTCTTTCTTATATGTGTGTGAGACGTTTGACCTTGCTTACATTTATGCACCTCCTCACACACAAGAGCGATACACTTACCCAAATCTCGTGAGTTCATTTGAGAGAGCTATATCCCGCGAGATTTTGAAGTTGAAACGTTGATTCTAAAAAGGAAATCTAGGAATTACTCTTATGATACTCGACCCACTTTGACTAATTCACGCACATAAGTTGAGTTCTAGGAAGGATGTGCCTTGAGTATCTAATTAGCTAAACCTGTTTTTTTAACACTTTAGCTTGTATTCCTCAAAATATTTATCTCGTGATGGATTTTGTGATTACTCTACATCTAATAAGAGATTGACTGTCGTTTTCAAATAAAGAATTTTTAGGAGATAAAACTTATATTCCCTGCAAACCCTCATGAGATAAAACTTCTCCTGTAGGGCAACCTATGGGTTTAAAGGCTTATTGCACATGCTAAGTGCAATCGCAAGTGCCCACGAAAGTGGTACACTTTTGGTTTCTTATCTTTCTTTCTCTCTCTATTTTGCTCGAGGACTAACAATGTTCTATTTCGGAGTGGTGTGAAAAGCACCCAAAAGTGTTTAAATAATACCCCCAAGAGATAATTTTTAATTGTTAATTCTCGATAAAATGGTCCTTATGCGCGTAATAATCTATTTTGTAGGCTTGCTTGCAGATGTGATTTTAAAATCTTTATTTCGAGGAAACTTTTTACAAAAAGGTGGATAAATAAATAATCCCGTAACCCTAACCTTTCCCTGACCTAGCCTAAACCTACTCGATCCCTGTGTGTGTCAAGTTTGTATTTTTAGATTTTTTATTTGAGTCGTTTTAATTTTTAGGATTTATTTATTTAGATTTTTTTTTATATTTTTAGGATTTATTTGTTATATTTTATATTTCTTTTTATTTAGTGTAGTTTTATTTAGATTTTTATTTTCTAGTCTTTAGTCTTTATTTTATTTTATTTTATTTTTACTAGGATAAATTTTCTTATATTAATATATTTTTTACATTTTTTTAGAACTTTAATTTTTAGTTTAACAATTTTTATTTTTTACTTTTAGTTTATTTTTAGTCTTTTTTATTTTTAGGCTGAATTGTTTTTACTAAGTTTGATTTTTTCTAGTTTTAGTTTTATACTTAATTTTTATTAAGTTGTAAATATTTTTTATGTTTTTTTAGGTACACACACACACACACACGCCATTCCATACACCCTCGCACACAAACTACACCACATCATCTTCTTCACAACCCATTTTATCTCTCTTCCCTCATCCTTCATTAACAACCAAATCTCCGCCCATATCCTCCATTAACCCAACACAACCCATCTTCTCTCTTCTCTCTCCTATCCTCCATTAAACCTACAAACTCATCCCAAATCCAACCCCTTGAACTCTTCTCTCTCCTATCCTCCATTAAACCTACAAACTCATCCCAAATCCAACCCCTTGAACTCGCGACTCAAACTCGGAACCCACCAGCTCTGCCCCTTCCACACCCGATTTTAACCCGACGAACAACCATACCCCCATCTTCTTAACCCGAAACCACCTCCCACCTTGAACCCAGGCCAAACAAGAGATCCACAAAACTGGACCTGTTTAAATCGATTCTAACCCGAAGCCGGAACAACTGGATACCCACTTCTCGAGTCGATCCATTTCATCCAAACCCAAAACCGAGTAGTTTTATACCCAGACACCATACTCGCGACACATGTTATACATCTCCCAAACCTAAGACCCGTGATCCATCTCCACACCCATTACCTTTGCCCAACATAACCTATGAACTAAAATCGTGTGTTACCTTCTGCTAAATCCCAAAGAAAAACTAAAACCAAATACCCACATGTTTAATACCTTTTTATCCCTTATTCCAAAATAACCTCAAACACTTCAGCCAACTTTATTTCCACATGTCTTCCCATAATACCCTCACCCTAACTGCCTCACACCCCATGCACACATGTGCTTGAATTCTTCCAAAAATGCCCCTAGCCTCATTGGCACCTGCTATAAAAGAAGAGAAGACCCATTTGAGAAAAAGGAGGAGAAAATAGATTAGAGTTAGCTGTAGAGAGAAAATTAGAAATATTTTTAGGTAGAAATAATTTTAGTTTAGGAATTTATTTTATTTTTAATTTTTTATATTTAAATTGAGTGAAATAAGTGATAATGAGATTCAAGTGGAGTTAGTATTTTCGTGTATTATTTTGTTGAATCACTCGATTAAAGGTTGGATGCTTGTAATTCAAGGATGGAGCTCAATTTCACTCTATTATATTTAGTTTGATTGTTCTCTTATCCTCTTTTATTTTATTGCGTTGTTTATTTGATTACCATTATCCATATTATTTTAGGCTAAAAAAACCCTTTCAAGGGGTGGGATGAACCCTTATTTATGTTCTTTGAATTAATTAGTTTGATTATTTGAAAATCCCTTTGAATGTTAATTTTGATCATACACGTCTCAATTTATACCTCGAGAGAGGGTAAATGATTTTTGAGTGAAAATCGAAATTTGAAATATAATATCAATTTTATAATCGAACTAGCGATAGTTTTTTTTAAGTGTAGTATTATTTCTTGAATTTTTATTCTAGAATTTATTTTCAATGAATTATATAAAAATTTATGAATCGATCCTAGGGGGTGGTTTATTAAATGGAGTATAAATCTAATTTCTAGAGTTGTGGGGATTTTAACTTAATTTTCTAAAAGGTTGGTATTAAAATTACATTTGTGACCAGAGTTGACTTGTAATTTAAACACTAACTTGGGAATTTTAAATGATTATGTAAGGACATATTTTCATAGGTCCGTTATCAATTTATTATGTCATATATCACTACACCGTCGAAGAGCATTCAAGAGACATCTACATCAAAGACGCATCCGAATTACTCAAGTTCTTCATCATTCAAGACTCCACGAAGTTTACTTTGGTAAGGTTATGTTTTAAATACCTTTACTTTTCACTAAGAGCTTTTGGGAGATTTTTACAAAATATTTTCTAAGTGTTGGAACGAACTTTTTCGTCATATATTAAGAATGAGTATTTTTTCTAAGTTTATTAGCGGACCTCGATTTTGACGCCCAGGTCATTCACGCGAGATCAGGATCTCGTTCGAACGAGATTGGAAGTCGCGAGATGTCATTTGAACGACATGCGTACTTTGTTCGAGCGACATATGCTTCTCGTTCGAACGAGCTCGAATTTTGAGGCGGTACATTTTTGTATAAATACTCATTAAATGGTAAGTTTTTCATTAAAAAGTCCATACGTTTTCCAGAACAGAAACACTGCCAAAGCAGTAATCTTTTGGCTTCTTCTTTTAGGGGTTTAATTTGATTTACAATTCACAAAACTCCCATCTTGCTTTAGTGAATTGTGTTGGTGTTTAAGAACACATCTTTGCCTTTGTTCATCTTCTGTAGAGTGCATCTCTACACCATATGGCTGCGTGCCATTGAGGATCTTGCTGCGTGAAGATTCTTTGCTGAAGATAGGACTGAGAGTCCTTGGAGGGTGCTGCGGGTATTCTCTTGCTGAGTTCAAGACTGTGAGTCTTTGTGGGCTGGATGCGCGTTAATCCATTGAAGATTTCTCTATATAATTGTTAGTTTCGATTTATAGATTCATAGTGAAATAAAGGTTTTACCCGAAAGGGCTTTTTTCCTGAAATCTGTGTCTCGGCATATTTGTTGTGTCGCATGCGTTATTTGTTTATGGTTTGACACACGCACCATAGATGGATGTTTAAGGGCTGAATTAATAGACTCTAATTAAATAAGTGAGCCAAATTAGAAATTTGCGAATTTAATCAATCATCACACAGTTACGACTTTCTCAAATTGGTATCAGAGCGGGTTACGCTAATTTATCGCGTATTCCTATTTTCCGCAAAATCGTGTGATATTGATTTTTTTGGAAAAATCAAGTTTTGTGAAAAATCGCAATTTTTTCAATGGTATGCCAGTTTAATGAGGAGCCTATTTTTGAAAAAGTTCACGACCGTGCTGAAAAATTAAAAAGTTTGAATTTGAAACTTTGCAGAAGAATTAAGGTTTTGGAAAAAGAAAATTCTCTCTTTAAAAGTAAGATTGAATATTTGCAAGCGTTTCAAACTCAAAGTGATATTTGTCGTGAGCACTTTGGTAATTTGTGTATTGATTTCGATTCTTTGAAAATTTCCAAAAAGAAGAGTGATGAGAAAGTCCTAGTTTTAGAGAATGAATTGAAGGACTTAAAAAATTCTAGGGTTCCCGTTTGTGCCGTCGAGGATAAAAAATTAATCGATGATTTTACGGCACGTGAAAAGACTCTTAGGGATAAGTTTGTTTTAATTGATGGGGAGCGTGATAAACTGTTAAGTTTAATTGAAAATTTGAAAAAGAAATCCCTGTCTTTGGAAGAGTCTAATTCTTTGCTTGAGTAAAAAATTTTGAAGTTAAAAAATGATTTGACTGGCTCAAGTAGGTTTGATAGTGATGGTAATGGCTCATCTTGTTCTCATGATTCTAGTGCTAACGCCAAAACCATTATTTGTTTTAGAGGGTCAATCGTTCCAAAGGATGTTAGAAAAGATCACACTTTAGGTGTCGTTCCACCCGTTTACACATGTTCATATTGTGGTAGGAAAGGTCACATTAGGAGATTTTGTTTTGATCTTGGAAGAGATCCTAGGAATTTGAAGTCTAGTGTTTTGTTGGTTCCCAAAACCCGTGTCGATGTGTTACATCCGTTTGGGTTAGGAAATCACTTTTGGATACACAAGATTTTAGAATAGTTGATTCTCATTTGCTTACACACGATTCTTCTCTTGCCATATCATATAGATGATTGTGTTTGCATGTTTGTCATACGCTAGTTATGCTTTTTGATATATTTTTGCTAGCGTTGTGGCATGTACTTTTTGTATAGATTTTTATGTTTGAAAAATACAAAAAAAAATTATTTTTGATAATATTTTTAGAAAAATCCAAAAAGATTTTTGTATTTTGTTTGCACCGTTTATGGATGAAGACTTAGGATGGCCGAGTCACAACATCATTTCATTTTACATGTGACTATTTGATAGTGTTTTGAGACAATAGGTCAATTCATCCTTGTGCTTTATAATGTTTGGAGTCATTAAGATGTAATTAAGTGTTACTTCCTACATGTTTGACTCATGTTTCCTTTATTGCACATATGCACGGATTTGTTTGATTATTGTGCTTATCTTATCACATGTTTGTTGGGTGTTTTCACTTCAATCTTGTCCTTAAAACAAACCAAGCGCGATAAATTTTGATAAGGAAATTGTGCATATAAGAACCGTTTTGCGAGTTTGTGTGCTTTGTTTGAAAAGGGGGAAGGGCTACAAAAGGTTCATTTTTCCTTTGCGAATACTAAGCCACCGTTAATTTGGACCTAAAAAATGGAGGAATTTTATTATCCGGGGTACAAAGAGGTTTAAAAGAGCCCGAAAAAATTTAAAGGCAATAGAAAGAAATACATGCCAATTATGGGCCATTTAGGTTTTTGCACTAATTCTCCAAAGTTTGAGAATTTAGTTTATTCACCTCTAAAAGAAAATAAATCTGAGGGTGTTTGGTTGGAGAATCAATAACGGGTTTACACGTCCTTAAAAGTCTTGAAAATGCGCTAAATAGTTTTGGACGTTATTGGTGTGGAAATCATTTGACTTTGATTTGTTGATTTGATTAAGACGATGTCATTTAAATTCAACAATTTTTACACCTAAGGATACTTTTGTTGTTCATTCGTTAGGAGTACACATATGCATCGTGAACATATGATTGATTGAGTGGATTTACCTATCGAATGTGTTCACACCCATTCATTTGTCTCCATGACTTGGTTGTTGAGTTTAGTTCCATGGTGTGATTTTTGTATCATATTTTTCAAAGTGGTATCTTATTTTTGTATGAAAAATTTGAAAAATCAAAAATAGTTTGTGAATGTTTTTGGGATACTCCTTTGCATGCGCGTAGCTTGATCTTTATTTGCTATGCATTTTGTCGTGACACTCCATGTTTTGATTGTTTCCTATTATCTGTCTATTTGGGGACATCATAAAAAGGGGGAGAAACAATTATCATGTTATGGGGGAGTTTTTGCATTATGGGGGAGATTTGATTTATTAATGCTTTATTCTTATATCATTTCAAACTCGATGCGTCACGAAGGTTTTTGCTTTATCTCATGTGTGTAGGTATAAAATTGAAGATTGATATGATGCACACCCTGATGAGAAAAGCTTTGAGATTTTACGAAGATGATTGAAGAACTGTTTTGAAGTCTTGCAAATTTATTCATGGGAGGGTAGATTTGTATATGCAATTTTTTTTTGATAATTCGGATTTTTTATGTATGTACCGGCATAGACATAGGGGGAGATTTGTAAGGACATATTTTCATAGGTCCGTTATCAATTTATTATGTCATATACCGCTACACCGTTGAAGAGAATTCAAGAGATATCTATATCAAAGACGGATCCGAATTACTCAAGTTCTTCATCATTCAAGACTCCGCGAAGTTTACTTTATTAAGGTTATGTTTTAAATACCTTTACTTTTCACTTAGAGCTTTTGGGAGATTTTTACAAAATATTTTCTAAGTGTTGGAACGGACTTTTTCGTCAAATATTGAGAATGAGTATTTTTTCTAAGTTTTATAGCGGACCTCGATTTTGACGCCCAGGTCGTTCGCGCGAGATCAGCATCTCGTTCGAATGAGATTGGAAGTCGCGCGATGTCGTTTGAACGACATGCGTACTTCGTTCGAGCGACATATGCTTCTCGTTCGAACGAGCTCGAATTTTGAGGCGGTACATTTTTGTATAAATACTCATTAAATGGTAACGTTTTCATTAAGAAGTCCATACGTTTTCCAGAACAGAAACACTGCCAAAGCAGTAATCTTTAGGCTTCTTCTTTTAGGGGTTTAATTTGATTTACGATTCACAAAACTCCCATCTTGCTTTAGTGAATTGTGTTGGTGTTTAAGAACACATCTTTGCCTTTGTTCATCTTCTGTAGAGTGCATCTCTACACCATATGGCTGCGTGTCATTGAGGATCTTGCTGCATGAAGATTCTTTGCTGAAGATAGGACTGAGAGTCCTTGGAGGGTGCTGCGGGTATTCTCTTGTTGAGTTCAAGACTGCGAGTCTTTGTGGGTTGTATGCGCGTTAATCCATTGCAGATTTCTCTATGTAATTGTTAGTTTCGATTTATAGATTCATAGTGAAATAAAGGTTTTACCCAAAAGGGGTTTTTTCCTGAAATCTGTGTCTAGGCATATTTGTTGTGTCGCATGTGTTATTTGTTTATGGTTTGACACACTCACCATAGATGAATGTTTAAGGGCTGAATTAATAGACTCTAATTAAATAAGTGATCCAAATTAGAAATTTGCGAATTTAATCAATTATCACACAGTTGCGACTTTCTCAGATTAAATTAATTAATTTGAATAACTAAAATTTTTGGTGTAATTTCATTCTTTGATTGTTCTCACATTTATTTCCTCACTTTGTGTCTTATTTTTGTTATATTTTATTCATAATTCTTCATCACATTTTTTAGCACTTCTTTATATTTTCCTTCTATTTTATTTACTAGTTCTCATTTTAGTTTAATTCACATCACAAAAAAAAATTAATATTAAAAAAGCTAAAAAAATAGAAAAAGTAAAAAACTCTTAAAATAAATTAAATAAAAATGAATTACATCTTTATTCTCTCAAATGTTTCATCCTTAGATTATGATTGACACCCTTACTTACCTCTACACTCTAGTTTTATTATATTTTTGTAGGTATTTGAAGGTTTTGATAAACTTGGATTCAACAACTACAACACATCAAAAGTCAAAGTTATCAAGGAACCTCCTCGAGGAACCCTAATCTTGTATATTTCGCCTAGAGATAGTTCCTAGACAACAAACAACATACCTAATGCTCGAGATACTTCCAACCGAGCAACCTCAAAACCATACACCATCAATTTGGTTGATGTGACCACACGTCTAGTAGGGGTCACTGTTCACCTACTTTATGACGTCACAATGTCTGGCATTTAGGGACTCAAAGTTGCAGCACTCAAGTGAGTTTTATCCTTAGGATGACAGGCCTAGTTAACTAGATCTGATTTCATAGTCGTTCTAAGGTAAGACTTTGAGCTACCACATCACATCCTCATTAATGCCACCATGGTTATAATTGGTTGAGCAGTTTCCCGCCAAAATACAATATCCCATGCATTTAATGCAATATCTTTGACATTAATGCTATGGTACTTTAGAATTTAATGATGGTCAATCACATTTAATTCCAGGACGGTTAGTCGAGTAACCTTGCATCCATTTAAATAGACCAGCCAAACAGTTTACACAGGCGACAATCTTGATCTAGAATTATAGTTGGATTTCCCTCATACACGAGAGCTTCTGTGAGAACATTAATTGTACCAAACATTCTCCCTATACCCATTAATGTCCTCATTATTGAGCACTAACTGAGCTTGCAGTTCCTGCCTTTCCTTTATCGTGACAAGAGTTCTTGCTATTTCTCCCTACGACCAAGTCACTTGCTCGTTCCATTTATTTATTGTATTTGCATTGCATTTATGGTTTAAAAATATCATTTAATACTTGCTTGAGTGTTTAATGTATTTATCTCTCTTTCCCTCATTTATTGTCATTATTAAACATAGTCTTGAGCATTAATTCAGATCTTGATACGAGGTTACGCCTCGATTGATACTAACTGTATTCCAAGAACCCACATTTTACAATCCTCATAATTGACCTCAACCCACAGAATTTGTCACCACAACTTTAGGTCCCCGGGATTCACCTTAACTCATATAATTGGTTGCCACTACTTCAGGTCCTCAGAATTGACCTCGACCGAAAGAATTGGTCGCCATGCCTCGACCTGCAAAATTGATCGCCATAACTTTAGGTCCTCAGAATTGACCTCGACCCGCAGAATTGGTCACCCCTACTTTAGGTTCGCATAATTGACCTCGACCCGCAAAATTGGTCACCCCAACTCCAGTTCCTCAGAATTGACCTCAGCCCATGGAATCATTCGTACCAAGCATTACCTTAAGTCCTCATAATTTACCTCGCTCTTCTAAAATGATCATCCTAGTCCCTTTGGTCCATAAAATTAAACTCTTTCCTAAAACATCATGTGGTGTCTATTCGACGACTTTCACTTATTACAAGCTCACCGATCGAGGGGCTCAATAAACACCACATTATAGGTAACCCCTTAAGTTCTTCCTTATGTCCTTAGAACCTCCCCGTTCATCCCAAAATCTAGGTCAATGATCGAGTACCGATCTAGAGGCCACCAGACTGTCCTGAATGCCATTTGACTTCGGTCAACTTCATTATCAGAGAAAAAGATTAATGAAACTTTGAAAAGTACTGAATTCCCTTTCCAATGGTCCACCCTATGCACGAATCGGCATAACAGTTCGGATGAACAAACCATTTTACTATCGAAAATCGATTTGAAGGCCACTGAGCGCTACCGAGCCCCGATTTGACCCCAAAAAACTTCATCATCAGACCAAAAGCTCATAAATATTTTATGGGAACTAAAACCCCTTTCCAACGGTCCTCCTCGTGCACAAATCATCATAACCATTCAGACGAACGATCCATTTTCCCCGAGCACTAATATAGAGGCCACGGGCATTATCGAGCTCCGTTTCACCAAAGTCAACTCTTCAGCTCAAATGAGACCGAAGGAATCTTCAAAGGGCACTTAATATCCTTTCCAATGGTCTACCCTGTGCATGAATCGGCCTTACGATATAGACGAACAACCCGTTTTACTCCAGAAGGTCACCGTATACTTCCAATCCCCGTTTGACCAACATTAAATCTCTAAAAATAGTGAAGCTCTTTGGAACATCTAATTGCCTCGCATAACCTTTTCAAAGGTTCATTTTGTACTTATTTAGACTTATGATTTGGATGAATGATCCATCGTCGTCCACGATCTCCTATCTAAAGGACTGACGGGCACTTTCGAGCCCCGTTTGACCTAAAGTCAACTCCTGAACACGGGAGAGGCCCAAAGGATTCTCAAAGGTCTCTAAATAAACTTTATAATGGTATGCCTCATGAGCAATTTGGACATATGGATTGTGTTTTATGACCATTCTTTCGAAAACTCTGCATGGGATTGCCAATTAGCAGGTCCATTTCCCTACCTATTGACAGTGTGTCTACGGTTACTCGTCGACAAAAAGGGTAAGGACAATGCCGATCAGAATTCATTGACCTTATATAACAAGGGCATGATTTCACCTTCCAAGGCACCTTAAAAACATCAACTTCAGTGATCTCATCAACATTCTTCTTAAGTCAGCGAGGTTTCCTTATTTGAAACTTTTCTCCACCTTTCATTTCCATCACTTTCATGCTGAATTTAGAAAAATCCTCCTACATTCTTCATTCAATTGCAAGGAAGCTCATCATCAATCAAGATCAATCTCCAAGTCTCCAAAGAAGGTCCAAACATTATTCTCTCTCTTTAAATTTCTTTATTATTCGCATTAGTTATATAAATTCTTAAATTAGATTTTACTTCAGATAATATACATATTAATGTTCAATCCTTTATTAGTAATATTGCACATAATATATTTTCTATAAAAAATCCAAAACAAGAAAAAGAGGGTTACACCTATAAATTAAACCACATTTTCTTAAAACTAGAAACACCCTTTTCTCTCACACACACACATATAATAAAAATCCTCGTTTGATTTTATGGGATAAACCCCACCCTCATGTCTCATGGGAACTATGGGACTTTGATGCCTTTATAGGCTACGTAGGTATCTCGGGCTAAAACCCGAAACTCGAATCCTATTTTTCCATTTTTCCTTTTTCCCTATTTTATCCCTACTTTTTTCATACTTGTGATTCATATTTGCATCTTATCCGACACATATTATCATTTCATCATAATGATCAATATCTCAATCAACGCACATATCATATTTTTAATTATTATTTTGGGAACATTCCTATGGATGACCTCACTCCGTCTTTTTCCATAACGTGAGTCGAGCGATTTCGATCTCCACTTATACACACACACATACACACACACACACACACTTCATGGAGAAATTAAGAAAAATAGTAATATATGCCCATGAGAGACCAAAAGGGAGGGATGGGTGCGTAACACCTTCCCATTCTATAACTTATCCCCCGAAACTCTGATCTAATTGGTTTCTCAAGCATCAGTTTGTCTTTGATGCCGTTCTCTCGAGGCGACAACATGTTATTTTATCTGTTTTGTGCAAAATAGGCTGGTGACTCTATCTATTTATATCACCCCACATCGACGACATTCAAAGCATTCCTAATGAGGGAGCGAGTCCTCTCTCTCTCTCTTTACACTGCACGCGCAAGCGTCGACCTCCGAGATGGAGAAGCAGAAAAAGGGAGAAAAACCGGAAAGTCGAGGAAGGATGGCCATAATTATCATACCAAAAATAAACCAGTAACCATAAACCCATTCACAATAAAAAAATATAAATAATCACACCAGTAAAGAATTCTAAATGGGGGAATAAATGAAACCCTGTAACGAATAAGCCATCGGTTATTAATGATCTAATACAATCATCTAAACTGAACTAAATAAAACTAAAAGTAAATAAATCTGATAAAAGGGGCGACATGCCCAACCAATGTCTGAAATGGAACCTAATATAAGATAACAATGATAGGATCGGCTACGCCAAACTTGCATGCCTCCACACCAGGTGCAGCTACGTAACCCTAGAGAGAAGAATCATCCTTAGCGTCCCTATGGCTTGACGCCTAAAAATATTAAAAATAATTGATGCTAGTCAGATCCCAAATTTTTTAAAAATATTTAGCAAGTGAATAAAATGCGATAATGAAAATGTAAAATAATTTTCGATATTTAAACTGGTATCTCACTCACATGAGATAACCCTCACCATTCATCTAACATGCGAACCTATCGTATGCTTCTTACCCCTTCTAGTTACGCTACCCACCTAACTAAACTCATCACTAATCTTAACATGACATTCCACCCTATCTCGAGTATATTGTTTCTTTGTGATTTATTAATTTTCTTACTCCTTTGCTTAATTAATTCTTATATATATACTCACAAAGTTATTTTCATAACTTTACCCCATTTATTAATAAACATTCACACTTGTAATATCCGTATATAATTATCTCTACATTTATGTACGTATGTTTGTAACACATCAATATATACATATACATCTCTCCTTATACATGTAATCGCAACCCCTCCGAGTATTTTCTCGTTGGATGTGAAATCACTAGCATGCTATCAAGCTCCAAGAATGTCCACCACAACTTGGGCAACCGAGTAGGAATCTCACCACTGAAACCAAATTAAAGACGAAAACTAAATGCAATCATGGCCTTAAGTCCGTGGTTTATAACCACACCACAATATTCCACGGGACTCCAAACATGCATAGTGTGGTCGTGCACAGACCTATGACCCAGGGGAATGGTAGTACCTCTGTTGGGATAAGCCAGAGTAACCTCCCACGATGCGCAACCACCATCGATAGCATATCCACTAAGATGGGTATGTTTCACACAAATATTATGCACGCATATGTTATTATTACTCATATATATACACTCCTTATACATGTATATATATATTCACATAATCCGATAAATCCGTGCCTATCAACCGACGCACTATCCTTAATGTGTTGAGTCTACCCCTGACTCTTAATTATTTATTTAACCCTTGTTTAACTAAATTCACACACGTATTGTTATTTCTGCACATTAAGTCATTTCTGACCAGTCCGTATCCTAAGTTACCCGAATTCCCAGCCGAATTCATTAATTCATATTTTCGAGTGTGATTCATGCTAAACCCCCATAATTCATTACCCCGTGCTTTATCACAACTATCCTAAGGTAATATAAGGTCCCTAAAATATTTTTTCAGAAGTACTTATTTGATCTACGGACATCCCAAAATATCTCAGATCCCAAAGAAATTAATAAACTATTAACAAATAAACCTGGTCTAAGCAGGGTAGAAGAAGTGGTTCTCCCCTGTACGCTGCCCGGGTTTTCGACTACTATTTTCTTCACTGGTGTTACCTAGATTTTCAACCCCAAACAAGTCTCAATATGCATTCCAAGGCATAAATATCATTACTCAATCAATTACAAACATAAAGATGCCTATTTTATAGTCTCGATTCATCAAAAACCAATTCTACTCATGGGAATTAATCATTACTTTTTCTAGCATCAATCATCTTTTAATTGTAATAAAATTTCCTAATTTCATAGTTAAAGATCACACCTTTTTTATTCAATTTCAGATTTTTCCATTTAAGAACAATATACATCCTTTTCATTCTTAGGTTTCTCGAGAAAGAAACTATTTTTCATGTGGAATTCATTCTAACAAGATGATCAAGAATCATTATCAATTTTACCTATCTCAAAACCCATTTACATGTTAGTTCCCATCTCAAAATTTGTTAAAAGTCTAGTAAATTTTGATATGAACATAAAAATAAACAATAACATTACGCAAGTTTAATCACCTGCCTTATAGGTAGAAGGAATTATGATTTCTTCTTATAGGGTTGAACCTAGCCAAGAACTCCTAACGATTTACCTTTAATTAAGCCTCCCCCTTGAATCCATTATGTTTTTCTTCCACTTTTTTTTACCAGTTTAGCTCTCAGATGTTTTAATATGTAAAGTGGTTTTCTCCTAACTCTTAACCTATTGTTTATAGCCTTAATTCTGAAATTATGTTAATTCCATAGTGTAAAAAGCATGTATGCCCCAGAATGGACCCCGACTAGTCTATAAAGCCATCGATATCCAATCTAAACTCTCGAGTACTTGTTTTTAACTATTTCGACCCATTCTGGACCAATCGTGCACTCGAAATCACCATCCGAGTTACCAGACATTAATATCCTATCTCAACCCAAAAATGACCTACCCGTAGGCCCCGATTAAGATATCGTCGATCCCCGTCGGTTTTATTCAATAGGACGTACTAACAATTGACCGAATTTTCTTTTCTTAATCACACTTAGTAAATTTATTTCCACATAAATATTAATTCAATTTTCATTAATTAATATTTATTGAATATGCCATATTTAATATATTAATTAAATTACGAGCACACGTGTAATTTAAAAATGTTAAAATTAATTATTAAAAAATATGGAGTGTTAGAGTGAATGAATATATCAATTTTTTGTCTTTTGACATCTATCACTCTTGATTGTTTCAACTACTTCTTCTACTTTTTGTACAACAAAATGTCTAAACTTGCGACCGGAATCTCTTAATGCTTTGCATTTAAAATAGAACTTGAACACTTTTCCACGGCACGTATATAGCCTTCGAATGTACTTCGAATACATAATACCTTGTCATTGAAGTTATCATTTACGTAATAAATTATAGATAAAAGTTATATAAATCAAATTAAATTTTGAGTGTGAATGGTTGTGTGTTTTCTTTCGAATCGGTGAACGTTGGAATTGAAAAAAAAATAAGCATGTATATATGTTTAGTCTATCAACAGTTATAAATATTTATCTTTAAAAAATATATTATTTTGAGAATGTACATGTTTGGAAAAATATGTAGTGTGCTTCTTATTAATGTCTTAAATGCGGCAAATTTTTTTAAACCTATAAACGGTTTTAAAAAAGTAATTGAAATAAATGGGATAATAAGGAATATAAACATGTGATACTAAGCAAAAAACTTTTTAAGGTGGTGCTATACAAAAACGTTTTTAATGCGTCAGATGGAATTTAAATTATTTTATAATCATATAAATGTTAGAAACATATGAAAGTAGCATTCCTCCGTAAACCTACAGTAAATCAAATATATGCACTTCAACACTCGAACAATTTAAAGAATGATCCTAGCATTTTAATATAGGGACTAATCTAGCAATAGTTATACGACCGCTCTTTATTTTATAAAATTTTCGAAATGAGAGTTTCTTCCTAAAACTCCACCAAAAATTAAAAAAATTTGTTTATTAACTTCAGATCTTTTCATCACTTTCACAAATTAAGAATAAAATTGAACTAAAATATAGGTAATTCAAGACGGTGAATGTAATCTTAAAGGAGAGAAGAACCAACCCAACAACATTAATTATAATAATTTACAAATACACAAAGTTTAAAGGGAAACAAATTATATTACAATATCAATCTCGAAATATACATAAATATTAATAGTCATTTTCACCAAAACATGTAGAATAAAAAACAATCAGCATGTGTTTGAGTCTTTAAGAAACTACATCATTTTAGGGTCAAAGCATCAAGATCGACAAAATTTTGGTTCAAATATAAGGAGAGGAGAAATTTTGATGAGAAATTTAGAACCACATATTCTCTAAATATATACTTTTAACAGTATTCTACTTGGAATAAATTAAAATTTTCATAGAGACTTTACATAGTCAACAATATTTGTAATGATCTCATTTTATATTTGTAAATGATTAAATTATTGTAGAAATTACTTAAACTGTATACATGTTCGATAAGTAAAGTAACTATATATCTACGCAAAAACTTTTCATAAGACTATATAATGGGTTTGAGTGATTTAGGACATTAAGAAAACATCTTATATTCACAAGTCAATATATAATACCAATACTACATCCAAGACCAAGACTTTGACTCATGTTTGAAATAAAATTTAACAATTGTAGTTTATATATGGAAATGGGAATAAACAATGTAAGAGCAAATCTTATTATATATACGTATGTAGTGTGACTTTCAAAAGTCTCAAAAACTCCAATCCTAAATTCTCAGATTTTTGACTTTTTAAAAAAAAAATTACACGTGGCTGCATCTATAGATATATCGGGTATAATACGTTGAAATTTTGAAGCAGTTACTTCATGAGCCACTTCTCCCACTCACCATGGACATTCGGTTACCACACCACTTTTGATATCAACTCCTATCCTTTTCATCTCTCAACCAACTACCGATTTGCAACTCATCATCTCTCTCTCTCTCTCTCTCTCTCTCTCTCTCTCTCTCTCTCTCTCTCCCTTCGTCCTTTCTAAACACAGCAGCCAATCAACTCCAACAACGTTTTATTATTGCTTTAACCATGTTTACATTCAGATAACACTACCCTTTTGTAGTGTCAATTGACTTTAAAGTCAGTTCAGTTTTATGTTTGTTTACACTGTATGCATATTGCACTTACTCTCGATACCAACATTACTTCTTATTCACGTTATGCAGAGTACTCAGAATACCAATTGATTCGTCCAACAAATACCACTTTCGAAGATACCAACGAAAATAACTAGGTATGCGCAACAACGATTTATTATAGCTTCAACCGGGTTTACATTCAGTCCACTTACAAGTTATTTTATATTGTCAACAACATGAGATAACATTACCATTTTGTAGTGTCAACTGACAAAAGTTAGTTTAGTTTTATGTTTTTTTATACTGTATGCATATTGCACTTACTCTAGATACCAACATTTCTTCTTAATCGTCTTACGTAGAGTACTCAAAATACCAATTGATTCGTCCAAAAAATACCCATTTCGAAGATACTATTACACTTAGACCCAGTAACTGTGCAGGAATTTTCTTATCTTGGGTTGAGATATGCGATAAAGAACGAAGGAGCTTTCTCTCATAGTGCATTTGTCCGTATGTTTTTTGTGTGCAGCACATTATGCATGCATTAGTTTTTTTTATCTTGGGTTGAGACCCAAGATAAACAACAAGCACCTTATAGCCTATCTTAGTTAAAAAGAGATAACAAAAAAGAGGAATGCCCATGTGGGATCAATTGCTAGGAAACAAAGACCTGACCAAGTATCTCATACTATATTTGTTGGTGTGTTTTTTTATTCTTATTTTTCAGTGTGCTTTTATGTACTTTCGTAGAGATTTTTCAATTTAATTGTGCATGCGTGTGTTTTTGTGATCTTGGGTTGAGATCCAAGATAAATAATGAAACAACTTATATTGGTCTCTTATTTTTTTTATCTTCATACCTACAAAAACAGAGACTGTACATACACCTGTTCCTTTTTTTAACTTTAATTTGATTCAAAGTTTTGTATTTGTATATGCGTTTTTCTGCTTCAAAACATACCTACTTGACAAACCCAACACTTTTCATATCTATTTCAACACGTTCCATAATTGAAGGACAACTTTTGTAAGTTATTTTTTGGATCAGATGTTGAGAAAACGAAGTTTCCAAAATATAAAACAGATATAACTTCTTGCTGCTGATCCGAAGCTGTTTTTGGGGATTTTTTTTTCTTTTTTTTAATATTCTATTATAAATGTAGTTTGAAATCTTATAATATATACGCATGTAGGTGGTTGTTGATACCAAATTTAGCCTGCTAATGTGGAATAATTATGTGGAGACACGTGTCAATCTACATGGCACCTACAAACATTTTTGAACAACACCTTGACTTCGAGGAACTCAACCTCCCCGACCAACTCAGACGCTCCGAGCAACAAGTGTTCTCCGAGGAACTTTACTGCACCGAGAAACTCATGAGTACCGAGCTACTTAGGCGGTCCGAGCTGCATCTCATACAGAGCATTAATATCAGGATAACCAACAGATTGACTGCGCATTAAATGCTCATTATTATCATACAGATGTACGCGCCTATTGGACAACTATGTATCACTCTTTCACATGTACAGCCTCAGGGCTATAAATACATTGTATCATCTTCATTGTAAGGGGACTCGAAATTTCTGGGTAAAGACCTGTTATCGAGAATTTCCAAACAGTCAATAATAGCAAAATAGTGGACGTAGTCCATTCTTTTAAGGCTGAACCACATTAAAATTCTTTTGTCTCATTTATTTTTATCTGTGATTGAATAATTAGAGATAATCTAATTTTTTACATCAACAGATTGGCGCCGTCTGTGGGGAAACGACTGTAATTATCGTTTTTCACCAAAACAATTCATCACTGTAAGGACACAAATTTCCAATTGAGTCCATATATAGTTTTGGCTCAATTCCGGACAAAAACATTTATTCATAGGATAATATGTAATTGTAATACTCTCAAGCCTATGAAGTGTTTGTTGAAGACGTAGCGGCAAAGAATATAAAGCTTCATCAAATGTGCCAGTTTGCATGCCTCGTTTCTATGTCATCAATCATAGTTCCATGCTCCCAACGTATGAATGCAATATTATATATATAGGAGCTTGGAACATGTTTATTGGGTGTTAAGTTTTATAAAAACTGCGTTTTGTTTTAAGAAAGAATTAATTAAAACTTTAAATAATTGTTTATAAAGTTTTCTGGGCTAAAAATGAATTTTTCAATCTTTCTGGTGGTTCGTTAGATATGTCGTTCGAACGAGTTTTTTTCGTTCGAACCAGATGTCGTTCGAACGAGTTTGCTAATGAGGTTCCAGTATAGGCCTATGAAATGTCGTTCGATATGTCGTTCGAACGAACCTTCTGTACGAACGAGATATCTAACGAGATTCTAACGAGTTCAATCTGGAACGTCGTTAGAAGTCTCGTTCGAACGAGATTTCGTTCGAACGAAATGTCGTTCGAACGAGATGCCAGGCGGGAACAGTTTTGGCAATTTTTTGGCAGTTTTGCACCCATTTCCTCACTTGGTTTTTAACCAACTTTTTCAGTCTTTAATATGTGCGGGAAGAACATTTTCCAATCTAAATTTTCCTAACTTTTTCATCTCTTAGAGAGAGTTTGAGAGCAAATTGTTTTAAGGAAAATGTTCATGTTTTGAGTGAAATTTTTAGAGAAAAATATCCATCACTCTAGTGTTTACACCCAAATAAGTTTATTCCAAGTTCTCATATACATATCAATTGCTTGGAGTTTGGCACCGGTTTTCTCTACCGAATTCAAGAAGATAAGTTTCGGGTTTTGCTTCTACCTCCCACGAAGAAAGAAGAAGTGTTTCTCATGTTGATTTACCCACACGGAGAAAGGCTCCATGTTTGGGTGACGGTGACCATATAAAGTCCTATCGGTGGATTCCGAGACCGCGGTGGTATTCCAAGGTTATCCGCTAGGAAGAGGTGTCTACAAGAAGAAGCGTCGAGGCTTGAGAGGGATCGAGTCGTGCGTTGTAAGTCTATCTGTCTTGTAATTGTAATTCCGTATCTAGTGGATTTGTGGCTAGGGCCGTTCGAGGTTGTTTCCCGTCTTGGGTTTTTCCTCGTACATCGCGGCGTAGTGTGATTGGTTTATTTTATCTTGCAAAATAACATAGAACGCATGCTTAGAATAATTCAAGATAAAATTCGGTTTAAATCATCACACTCATTTAATTTGGGACTAAATTAAATATTGGGTAATTGTGTAGGTTATTCAAGTCATTTGCTAAAATTGGTTCGGCCTAACTTTGTTTAAAGGAAAAATATGACTTAGGCAAATTCTAGGACTTGGATTAATTAATTGGTTTAAGTGAATGTATTAATTGATTAATTTTACTTCACTTGGTATAATTTTAATTTGTTTAAGAATTAAAAATTTGTTGTGTTTATTTTGTGAACCTTCTTTCAACGCTTCCGCATCGTGTCTCTTGAGTTTATTTAAAAGGAAATTATATTTTCAATTGGATCTTTCAAATTGGTATCAGAGCCAAAAACGAGAAATTATTTCGTTAAAGGTCCTTAAATAATTTTTAGCTAAAATGGATTTTCCCCATTTTCAAAATTTCCTATTTTTGATGGTTCAAACTACGCGTATTGGAAAACGCGTATGAGATCGACACTAAAGTCTATCGACGAGAGAGTTTGGATGTTTGTTGTTAACGGGTGGTCCCCACCAACTTCTTTAGTTGAAAATGAACGTGTTATCAAACCCGCCGATAGATGGACTGAAAATGAGTTTAAACTTGCTAATTTCAATTCCCGTGGTTTAAATGCCTTGTTTAGCGCTGTCACACCGGATGAATTCCGACGTATTATGACGTGTGAAACCGCTAAAGAAGCTTGGGATATTTTACAATTAACTCATGAAGGAACTAGTGTCGTTAAAGCTTCAAAACTCCAAAACCTCACCACTCAATTTGAAACTATCAAAATGAATGAAAAAGAAACTTTTGATGAATTCTATGCTAGACTTTCTGATATTGTTAATTCATCTTTTAACTTGGGAGAGAAAATACCTGACGACCGTGTTGTAAAGAAAATTTTAAGGTCCCTACCTGATAGATTTATTCCAAAAGTGACCGTTTTAAATTCCTTACCCACTTTAGCCTCTATGAAATTAGAAGTGCTTGTAGGTGATTTACAAACCTATGAACTGGATATGTTTCCCTCTAAAACTGAAAAGAAAATCGAAAAGGGCGTTTCTTTAAGAGCCCAAAAAAGAGGTCAAACAAGTAGTAGAGAGCGAGAGTGATAGTGACTCGGAAGACATGGCTTTATTTGCTCGTAAATTTAGAAAATTTCTTAAAATTAATAAAGATAAATTTAAAAATGATTTTAAGAAATTCGAATCTTCTAAGCATGACAAAGGAGAAAAGATTTTTAAATCCGAGAAGATTCCTAAAGCCGAGAAGATCCCTAAACCTAGTAATGAACATTTAGATAGGGACGAGTCTAATAAGTTTTTTGGTTGTGAAGGTTACGGCCATAGGGCTTATGAGTGCCCCACTAAACTAAGGAAAGAGGGTAAGTGACCCATTTCATATAATGCGACCCTTAGTGATAGTGATAAGGAAGAGAAGCCAGATTACCCCACTAAGAAAAATTTTGTGGCTTTTATGGCTAGTCATGTGAGTGATAGTGAGAACTCATCGATTGATGAAACTTTAACTCATGACACTTCCAATGTCATTGTTTATGATTCTCTTGTTTTTGATGATAGTGAGAGTGGAGAAGAAAGAGAGAGTGAAAATGAAGAAGAGGTTAATGTGAGTGAACTTCAAAATGCTTTTCAAGAACTTTATAAAGAATCTATGAAATTGAAAAGAGCTAATTTGAAGTTAGAAGCTAGTTTAAGAGGGAGTTTCAAGGTCGTTGATGAAAATGCTTTAATAGAAGACCTTAGGACACGTGAGAGGACTCTTCGAGAGAAGCTAGAATATGTAGAAGGCGAAAAAGATAGCCTTAGGGGTTTAATGGAATCCTTAAAAAAGGAGCTTCTTGCTTTTGAAGAGCAAAATGTTTTATTAGAGTCTAACATTTTAGAATTGCAAGATAAATTAAAAGACTCTAGTAATGTCAAATTTGATTTGGAGTGTCGTTCGGAAAAACTAGATAAAATCTTAGGAACGGTCCAAATTAAAAATGACACTTGTGGTTTAGGCTTCAATACTTGTAATGAATTTACTCATAATGCCCAAACCAATGTTTTAGGATAATCTACTAGGAATACATTTAAAGATCACTCCTTAAGTAAATCTTTTCGACATGTTTTCACTTGTACTCATTGTGGTCGAAAAGGTCATCTTAGGAAATTTTGTTTTGATCTTAAACGAATTCCTAGAAAACCCCATAGTAAAGTAACCACGGCAGTTAAAGTTCCAACACCCCAAGATATTCATTCTTCATTAATTTGGGTTAGGAAATCCGACTTGGTTGCTTTGCAAAATAGGGTTTTTGATTCTCATTTACTTTCACATGCTTCCTCCCTTGCTAAATCTAAAGGATGAATGTGTTAGTCTTTTGCATACTTTAGTGTTTGTACTTCATGTTATATTCACATGCTAAATGTATGCTTGTTTAGTCATTTTCCAGTCATTGCCTCATGTCATATCATAAGCTAGAAATTATGACTTGTTTATCTTTTTGTATTATATTTTGTGTATGAATTAATTGAAAAATATAAAAAGATTTTTGTTTATCTTTTGTGTTTTATTTATTTCATTTAAGCTTAATGAAAAATACAAATGATTTTTGGTTTATTCTTTTGAGTATATACCTTTATTTTTGGTTAAAAATGTCAAAAACTCAAAAAGATTTTATTTTGTGTGTATTTTAGTTTGACACACTTTATGTGGCATATATTTGTGTTTGAATCCCATCCTTTACGCTCCCATGTGGCTAGAACTTTTGGTTTAGATTTTCAATCCTTAAAATGTTCTTTACCATGTTTTGTATGGAGTAGTTGGATTTTGTATTGTTTAAATGGATTCTATTTTTATATGCCTCTTTTCACACATGCACGAGCTCTTTTAAAATCTTAATGTCACATGTTATATTTGAGCTTTTTGAGGTGTTCTCCTACCAATCTAGTCATCTACATATCTATGACCTAGGAGGACTAGTGCATGTCAAAATTCGTTGCACGTGAGCTTTGTGAGATAAAAAATTATATATCTAAATGTGCACGGGGAAGGGCTCCGAAAGGATGAATTAAATCCTTTGCGATAGTAAGCCACTGTTTATTGGATCTAAAAGAAATACGTGATCCAAAGGCCTAAAAATAGAATATTTGGCATTAAAAAGAAAACAATTGCCAAGGCCTATGTTTGTTTGATATATTCATTCAAAAGCAAAAGAATATATATGCTTATTGAGGGAGAATTGGACGGTATATCAACGGTTTGCACAATGTCCGTTTATCCTAGTTGTCTTTAATGTCATGACTCTATTTGGTTTGTAGAATCATTATCATGCTAGGCTTGCATGCATTGTGTATGTTTGTTCATTGAGTTCAATCTATATTGTCACATGAGGTTATATTTAACTGTGATGAAGTTTGCAATCAAATGAGAACTCCGTGAACGTTTCTTAAGTGTTTGGGTCTAAATCTAATTGTTGCTAGTTCACACCCCTACACTTCCGTTTCCATATGACACATTTTTGCCATACGAGTGTGCAAACTTATTGTATTTTGTGTCATGTTTGTGTTTATATCTATATTTATATGCAAGTACTCTATTGGTATATTTCTAATATATATATATATATATATATATATATATATATATATATATATATATATATATATATATATATATATATATATATATATGATATTTGTTTGTCTTTGCCTTGCTTTTATTGCCCATATGCTTTCATGTCTTATCACTTTGAACTTTAACATGCTGTTTATTAGTTCTTTATCCTTTGCCTATTCCTGAACAAAAAGGGGGAGAAAATGATGGGGGAGAAATGGTATCTAATCCTATTATTATCGTATCTTAGTTTGGGGGAGATTTATCTTAGGGGGAGACGTCTTTCTAAGTATGTCATTTGTTTGATAAAGGGGAGAATTAATTTAGGGGAAGTAATTAATTAATTGTATTTAATATTGTGATATTCCCTATGCATTTGATGAGTTTGCTTAAGTGTGCAGGAATTCTTCTAAAGCGGCAGCTTTAAATGGCAAAGCATTTGATCCTTGGGTTTAAATGGCAAAGCGTTTGATCCTTGGGTTGATTCAAGTTATGGATGGGTTATGTTTTGAGTCTAGTAGAGCTTGACGGCCCTTTAGGATTTTTGTTTGGTTTTTGTCCCGGAATATCCAAAGGGGGAGATTTGTAAGGACACAAATTTCCAATTGAGTCCATATATAGTTTTGGATCAATTCCGGACAAAAACATTTATTCATAGGATAGTATGTAATTGTAATACTCTCAAGCCTATGAAGTGTTTGTTGAAGACGTAGCGGCAAAGAGTATAAAGCTTCATCAAATGTGCTGGTTTGCGTGACTCGTTTCTACGTCATCAATCATAGTTCCATGCTCCCAAGGTATGAATGCAATATTATATATATATATAGGAGCTTGGAACATGTTTATTGGGTGTTAGGTTTTATAAAAACTGCGTTTTGTTTTAAGAAAGAATTAATTAAAACTTTAAATAAATGTTTATAAAGTTTTCTGGGCTAAAAATGAATTTTTCAATCTTTCTGGTGGTTCGTTAGATATGTCGTTCGAACGAGTTTTTTTCGTTCGAACCAGATGTCATTCGAACGAGTTTGCCAATGAGGTTCCAGTATAGGCCTATGAAATGTCGTTCGATATGTCGTTCGAACGAACCTTCTGTTCAAACGAGATATCTAACGAGATTCTAACGAGTTCAATCTGGAACGTCGTTAGAAGTCTCGTTCGAACGAGATTTCGTTCGAACGAAATGTCGTTCGAACGAGATGCCAGGCGGGAACAGTTTTTGGCAGTTTTTTGGCAGTTTTGCACCCACTTTCCCACTTGGTTTTTAACCAACTTTTTCAGTCTTTAATATGTGCGGGAAGAACATTTTCCAATCTAACTTTTCCTAACTTTTTCATCTCTTAGAGAGAGTTTGATAGCAAATTGTTTTAAGGAAAATGTTCATGTTTTGAGTGAAATTTTTAGAGAAAAATATCCATCACTCTAGTGTTTACACCCAAATAAGTTTATTCCAAGTTCTCATATACATATCAATTGCTTGGAGTTTGGCACCGGTTTTCTCTACCGAATTCAAGAAGAGAAGTTTCGGGTTTTGCTTCTACCTCCCACGAAGAAAGAAGAAGTGTTTCTCATGTTGATTTACCCACACGGAGAAAGGCTCCATGTTTAGGTGACGGTGACCATATAAAGTCCTATCGGTAGATTCCGAGACCGCGATGGTGTTCCAAGGTTATCCGCTAGGAAGAGGTGTCTACAAGAAGAAGCGTCGAGGCTTGAGAGGGATCGAGTCGTGCATTGTAAGTCTATCTGTCTTGTAATTGTAACTCCGTATCTAGTGGATTTGTGGCTAGGGCCGTCCGAGGTTGTTTACCATCTTGGGTTTTTCCTCGTACATCGCGGCGTAGTGTGATTGGTTTATTTTATCTTGCAAAATAACGTAGAACGCATGCTTAGAATAATTCAAGATAAAATTCAGTTTAAATCATCACACTCATTTAATTTGGGACTAAATTAAATATTGGGTAATTGTGTAGGTTATTCAAGTCATTTGCTAAAATTGGTTTGGCCTAACTTTGTTTAAAGGAAAAATATTACTTAGGCAAATTCTAGGACTTGGATTAATTAATTGGCTTAAGTGAATATATTAATTGATTAATTTTACTTCACTTGGTATAATTTTAATTTGTTTAAGAATTAAAAATTTGTTGTGTTTATTTTGTGAACCTTCTTTCAACGCTTCCGCATCGTGTCTCTTGAGTTTATTTAAAAGGAAATTATATTTTAAATTGGATCTTTCAATCACCAATGGCTGATAAGCCTGAATCCAGTAATCGAAATGCTAGAAACCCCCAGAATCCATCTGCTCCTCCAAATGTCCAAGATCTGGCCGGAATAATGTCTAATCTGGCCCAGGGCCAGACAGTCATGCAAGAAACTATGCAACAACTCATGCAAACTATCCAAGGAGGAGCGCCAACCCATTCAGGACAACGAAGCATTCAAAGAAACACCCCTTTACCTTCTTCGCGTACTAGGCATACCGATTCCTATCGCACTGAGAGATCTGATGATTTTTCTTATCAATCGGGTCGAACTTCGTTAGTACGAGCCATAGATACTGCACAACGCATCACTCTATCTCCAGAAAGGACTAGTGCATTGGAGAGATTAAGTATGGTCTCTCCTTTTGATCGATTGGGCCCTAGGAGAAATATAAGTCCTCCTAAGGCTATGTCGAGGAACTTTCGACTTCCATCCGATCTAAGGGAGGGTTCTGCCCAATCACAACCAGCTGCTCGTCATGACAGATCCCAGGAAGCAACTTCAACACGATCAATTGCTCGAACCAATAGGCCCGAGGAGGTAAATGATGCATGGAAAGGCTCTATTCAAAGGTTGGAGGATAGACTAGGGGAAATGGCTAAGGCCAAGAATCCTCTACAAAGAACTTTTGTCTAAGGAACACCTTTTATTCAGGCAATTGTGGATTTTCCCACACCATCAAAATTCAAAGCACCTATTGTGACTCCTAAATATGATGCAAAAACTGACCCTGTCCTTCATATAGAACAATACCAAGCTGCTGCTGACATCTATGATGTGCCAGATGAGATGAGATACAGGGCATTTTTGGGAACTCTTACCGGATCTGCTCAAATATGGTACAATAAGATTCCTCGGGGTAAGATTTCAACTTTCTTTCAACTGGCCGAGATCTTCATTGTAAATTTTTGTTTTGGAGCAAAACAAGTTAAACGAGTAGCACACTTGTTAAGTGTTAGACAAAAAGCGGGTGAGAGCACCAGGGATTATATAACTCGTTTGAATAACGAGAAGCTCGAAGTTATTGATTACGAGGAAAAGACAGCGATTACTGCTTTGATGAGTGGGCTGCTGCCCAATAAATTATACTACACTTTGGTCAAAGATCCACCCATGACCTTGCCAGAACTGATGGCAAAAGCGGCCAAAATCATGAATGTTGAGGAGGCTATGGCTGCGAAGAAGAATATGGACAATAAAGAGACCAATGTGGAGGTTGATAAGGCTAAAAAGAAAGAGCATAAGAACAATGGTGGTGACAAGCAGTCAAAAGCAAAGCCATCATGGGAAATATTGAAGAAATTTGAAAATTATACTCCTCTGAAAGTAGACATAAACCATGTTCTGGAAGAAATCAAGAACAACGAGGAGCTAAACTGTCCAGAGAAAATGAAGACATATCCTGACAAGAGGAATAAGGCCAAATATTGCGAGTTCCACAAAGACCATGGTCACACGACCAAAAATTGCATAGCTCTTCATAATGAAATTGAAGCACTCATCAGACGAGGAAAGCTGGCCAAGTATGTTGATCGTAGAAATGAGGGAAAAAACAATGATCGAGCAAGACAAAGGTCTAGATCTCCTCGTCGAGCAAAAGAAGACAAGAAAAGAGATCATGAAAATGATCCAGAAGATGACCCCGACCTCCCCAAAAGACCAAGACAGCCAAAACATGAGGTATTTTCAATTCGTTTTGGATCATTTGATTGTAATGTTATTACAGGTGCAGATGCAGGAGGTAGAGATCTTACCGCAGACAAAAAAGCTTACCTCAATGAGGCTCAAGTTTGTTCATACATTCAACGAATAAATCTAGCTGAGGATGATCACCCGAGAAAGGTAAACAAAGAAAAATTGGTCATCGATTTCTCTAAGAACGACCTCGCAGGCGTGCTATATATTCATGATGATCCATTGGTGATCAAAATGAGAATGGAGGAAGTTATGATCTCAAGAGTGCTGGTGGACAATGGTAGCTCGACGAATATCATGTTCTACTCATGCTTTGACAGCTTAAATCTAAAGTTGTCTCAGTTGGAGCCTTATCACAGGCCCCTCCTCAGTTTTACTGGCGAGAAAGTTTTTTCACTTGGGACGATCAAGTTAGATATGTTCATTGGTACATGGCCTACTTGTAGAACAGAAAGAGTGCGCTTTTTCGTGATGGATAAGAATGTCCAATCATCTTACAATATCATTATGGGAAGGGTAGGTTTGAAGAAGTTCGAAGCAGTACCATCTACTATATATCAATGCCTGAACTTTCCAACCGATTTTGGAGTAAGAGTTGTGAAGGGTGACCAAAAAGTAGCTCGGGAATGCTACTATTCATCTGCCGAGCAGGAAGAACTGGAGGAATCTAGGAAAAAGACTACTACCTATCAAGTGGATGAAGGTGCATAGATTGAAACATTAGATCCTAGAGACGAGTCGCAGCTCGTGAAAGGCCAGGTGGTGGAAACTACTGAAAATGTCATTTTGGACGACGAACACCCGGAACGAATAACTCAAATAGGTTCGTCGTTGGATGCCTCACTAAAATAGGAATTGATAGTTTTTCTAAAAGGCAGAAAACAAACCTTTGCTTGGAGTCACGAGGACATGCCAGGGATAGACCAAAATTTCTTATGTCACGAGCTCAATGTGAATAAGGAAATCAAGCCGGTGAAGCAGAGAAGAAGAGTGTTCATCCCCGAAAAGAACCAAACTATACAAGAGGAGGTCGAGAAGCTCCATAAATCTTGCTTTATTAAAGATGTCAAATATCCAAGCTGGTTAGCAAATGTGGTGATGGTGAAGAAGAAGAACAACAAGTGGAGGATGTGTGTAGACTTCACCGACCTCAACAAAGCATGCCCAAAGGATCATTTTCCTTTGCCCCGAATTGATCAATTAGTGGATGATACATCGGGACACGAGCTGTTGAGCTTCATGGATGCTTATTCTGGTTACAACCAGATTAAAATGAAACCTGAAGACAGGGAGAGTACCTCTTTCATTACCCCTAGGGGAACTTATTGTTATAATGTTATGCCTTTTGGTTTGAAAAATGCAGGTGCAACATATCAGCGGATGATGAACAAGGTGTTTGCAGAGCAAATCAGTTGCAATATGGAAGTTTGTGTTGATGATATGCTGACGAAGAGCAAGAAAGGTGATAATCATCTAATTGACTTAGGTCATACCTTTGATCAACTAGATAAATATCAAATGAAGTTGAACCCTACCAAGTGTATATTCGAAGTACGAGAAGGCATGTTCCTCGGGTATATTGTCAACCAACGAGGTATCGAAGCAAACCCTGAAAAGATCAAGGCTCTATTGGGGCTACGATCTCTAACGACGAAGAAGGAAGTACAAAGTCTCATAGGGCGAGTTGCAGCACTTAACAGATTTGTATCACGAGAAACTGATAGATGCCTCCCATTCTTTAAAACATTCTGAAAAACGTTTAAATGGAATGATGAATGCGAGAAGGCCTTTCAAGAGTTGAAGAAATACCTGGGAGCACCCCCACTGTTGTCCAGGCCAGTGATGGGAGAAAGATTGTACTTATATTTGGCAGTTTCGGAGAATGCAGTTAGCTCGGCATTGATAAGAATGGAGGACAGAGTGTAAAAACCGATTTATTATACTAGCAAGGCCTTCCGAGGAGCAGAGATCAGATATCCAAGACTGGAAAAGTTAGCACTAGCGTTGACAGAAGCAAGTAGAAGAATGAGTCCGTACTTCCAAGCTCATACCATAGTGGTGTATACCGATATGCCATTAAGGCAAGCTTTTCATAAACCATAAAAATCAGGGAGATTGATGTACTGGGCTGTAGAACTTGATGAATACGACATAATTTATGAGCCTAAATCGTCACTTAAAGGGCAAGTAGTAGCCGATTTTATAACAGAGTTCACCTATCCTGACGTCTTCGAGGAGCAAAAGCTGAATACCGACCAACCTGTAAATGTTACAGGATCATCAAATTTAAACCCCGATCAACTTAAATTGGTCGACGAGTAAGAGAAGATGGTCGACGAGCAGCAAGAAGTGTTAGAGGAAGATATAAGGAAGCAACAAATATTCCACTGAGGAACTCTGTCCAAATAGGAGTTTGATAATAAGATACTTGTGTGGAATTTATATGTAGATGGTTCTTCGTGCACTATAGGTAGTGGAGCAGGGATTATTTTAAACATCCCGGATGAGATCGATGTGGAGTATGCTCTGCGCTTTCAATTCAAGGCTTATAATAATGAGGTTAAATATGAAGCTATGATTGCAGGTCTTAGTTTGGCAAAAACTATGGGGGCAGAGCAGGTTATTGTATTCAGTGACTCGCAATTGATCGTAAATCAAATGCTGGGAGCATATGCAGCCAAAGGAAAATTAATGATCAGGTATCATGCAAAAGAGATGGAGGTTTTATCAAGCCTGATTGCATTACAGATAATTATAATACCAAGATTGGAGAATGCAAGAGCAGATGCCTTAGCTCGGTTAGCTTCAGCCTCACGCACCGAGCTATGAAGAAAAATCCCAATAGAAGTCTTGGATAGTCGGAGCATAGATAAAGATCTGATGATGAACTATATTACCCTTGATTTAGGGCCATCTTGGATGGATCCCATCAGGGCATATATTGAGGAAGGGAAATTACAAACTGACAAACTCACAGCCAAGAAACTGAAATTTAAAGCTGCTCGTTATGTGTTGACCAATGGTGTTCTATATAGACGAGGAATTATAGCAGGTTTGCAAAGATGTGTGCATCCTTTCGAGATGAAAGACTTGATTGAAGAAGTCCATGAAGGGTCATGTAGAGCCCATGTAGCAGGTCAGACATTTTTACAAAGAATGATGATGCAAGGATACTACTGGCCAACGATGAGGGCTGATTGTATAGCCTATGACAAGAAATGTGACAAATATCAACGCTTCTCCTCCATTCGAAGAACTCCCCAAGCATTGTTAGCACCCATTACTTCCCCTTGGCCATTTTCCATGTGGGGAATAGACTTGGTCGGGCCACTTCCAACGACCAGGGGAAAATTTAAATATCTTGTGGTCGCGGTGGATTACTTTACTAAGTGGGTTGAAGCTGAGGAGCCCCTTATCGATATGACATATGACAAGGTATACCAATTTATTTGGAAGAATATCATTTACAGATATGGTCTTCCTCATGCATTCATTACCGATCATGGAACTCAATTTTACAATTTGGAGTTTGTTGCGTATTGTCATCAGTCGAACATATTAAAAACCCACTCTGCACCAGGCCATCCCCGGAGCAATGGGAAAACTGAGGTGATGAACAGAACGCTGCTGAATGGTTTAAAGAAAAGACTGGATGATGCGAAGGCTAATTGGATCAACGAGCTACATTCTGTACTGTGGGCTAATCGTACTACTCCCCGAGCAGCAACAGGAGAATCTCCATACATGCTGACATTTGGAAGTGAAGCTATTATACTTATCGAGCTAGGCCTCCCAACACACAGAGTGCTGAATTTCAATTCCCCTGTCAGCGACTTGATGAGAAGATTAGACTTGGATATGCTAGAGGAAGTTAGAGAAGAAGCAGCAATCAGAAATGCTGCATACCATCAACGAACAACTCTGTTCTACAACAAGAGAGTAAAGAAATGTAATTTGAAAGAAGGGGACTATGTGCTAAAGAAAGTAATTCAAAAACACAAAAAACCGGAGGCTAACTGGCATGGACCCTACAGAGTAACAGAAGTTGTTCGACCAGGGACATATAGGATTGAAACTTTAGAAGGGGAGGAGTTTAAGAATGCTGGAACGCAGAGCATCTTCGCAAATATTATTAGTAGTTCAATCCCTATGTAATGCAGTTTTCTTCAATATGAATCAAAGTTTTGTATGTTTTGCCTAATTCTCTCCTTTTGTTGAAAAGTTTTAGGAGTACTAGTGCTACACACTACGCATCAAGCCTAGAAGAAAAATCCACTAACTACGGTTAGTCGGGAATAAAAAATTCACCAACTACGGTTGGTCGGGAATAAAAATCCACCAGCTACGGTTGGTCGGGAATAAAAATCCACCAACTAAGGTTTGTAGGGAATAAAAATCCACCAAGTACGGTTGGTCATGAATAAAAATCCACCAACTACGGTTGGTCGGGAATAAAAAATCCACCAACTACTTTTGGTCGCGAATAAAAATCCACCAACTAAGGTTGGTCGGTAATAAAAATCCACCAACTACGGTTGGTCGGGAATAAAAAATCCACTAACTACGGTTGGTCGGGAATAAAAATCCACCAACTATGGTTGGTCGAGAATAAAAATCAATCAACTACGGTTGGTCGGGAATAAAAATCCACCAACTATGATTGGTCGAAAACAGTCGGTTAAACAAAGCAGGATCATAGGATGAAGGTCGTTTCATGGCTTAAAATTAAAAAGTGATAAGTCACTATAATAAAAAAATAAAACAGAATTTCTTGATACTTATGACATTTTAAATTACCACCAAAGTTGGTCGGGAAACAAAATATCACCAACTCTGGTTGGTCGTCAAATAATTATCATCAATTCAGGATAGTCAAGAATAAATTTTCACCAACTCTAGTTGGTCGGCAATTTAAAATAACACAAAATATTTTTATCTTTTTAATAGATATACATGCACATTCATTAGTGAATAAAAGAAATGTTTTACAGAATATTTCCAAGACAATGACAATAAAGATTGCAAAGAAAACTAGAAGTTTTTCATTAAAATGATAACAAATTACATAGAAAACAAATTACATATTACATAACAAATCCTATTCTATTGGTTTTTCCCTTCTGCCTTTGAAACAGGCTCTTCCCCAGCAGGAGGATCGTCTAAAGCATAAGGGGAATTTATGAAGTTCAAATCTCTGAGCATTCTGACGTTCATCACAGATGGTCGGTCAAGCAGATGCTCCGGGCGAGATATCTTGAAGTTAGAATAAAGACTGTAGTCACCGAGATACTTTGAAATCAGGCATTGAGGAATGGCCCGAGCAGGAATCCAGCTCATATCAAGTTTGAAAGGTGGCACTGGCAACTCAAGCAACCCCGGGTCATAGCAATCCCACAAACAGTGACCCTGTTGCAATTGTAACACACCCAAGGCATTCAGCCATCCTTGCTTGTATCCCTCGTTGTTCGACTGTTGGATCCGATCATCAAGGTGGTAGAGGGCTTCATTGTAACTAGCCATCCAAAATTCTCTGGGCTACTTGTGGAATTGGTAGGTCAACCTCTCTAACTGCTCGTGAAGATTCTTCACCAGATTTGTTTTATTCTCCAAGGCAGAATTTTGGGCAGCAAGTTGCTAGTCAAAGGTCTGAATCTTCTTAGACACCTCAACTAATGCTTGATTCTTTGCCATCAACTGGAATGCTTGATTCTCTAAGGTTGCCTATGTTCTAGCTTCTTCAATAGTAACTCGAGCAGCTCTTGCTCATCCCCGAGAAGCTCTTGCTCATCCCCGAGCAGAAGTAGAAGACCCAGTCCTCTTTTAAGTTTCCATTTCGTCTCTCAAATTGGAATTTTTGACCTCTAAGAAAGAGAAACCCTCGTCGTTGACAAGGACCAAAGCGCTCGAGGTAGATGCTGTAGATTTCAGCTGAGATATCTCTCCTCGCAGATTATTGTTTTCCTGCTCTAGCAACTTCGCGATCTGCCTATGCTCTTCAACCTCGGTCTTCAAAGTTCTCTCCTTCATGTCATAAGCAGCGACCAATTTATCATATCCTTTATCAGCACTTAGTTACTGATACTTTTTCTCATATCCCTGGTGCAAAAGGGCAGTAGATTCCTTGTATTGTTGTTGGAGTTCCTCGAGGGTACCTTGGAGATCTTCAATCATCTCATAGTATGCCACATTATTGGCAACTGCACGGTCGAGCAAGCATTTCAGATACTGGTAGGCTTCTACTTCTCGCTCAGAAGTATCTGGACCGAGGATATCGACGATTTGAGCTTCTTTCAGGTCAGCATGGCCAGCCTTGAAGTAGTCATTGCCTTTTTTCATCAGTTCAGTATCATGGGCTGACAAGAGATCCATTTTAGCCATATACTAGTAAGTAAAAGAGGTAAAAAGAATCAATAAGAATGCAGATAGAGCAAGAAGAAGAAAATAGATTGATAATAAAAGCAGAGCAAGAAAAAGGGGGTTAAGATGCACAACCAAAAATTTAAATTTTATTACATCATGAAAAGAAGTACATGGCCCAAAGTTACATTAAAAAAAAAATAAAAAAGGAAAGAGCCCGAACAACTCTACACCTTCTCCTTGCTTCCTAAGACTTCCTCGAAAGGCTTGGACGAGGAGGTAGGTTGCTCGGTAGGAAGAGAAAGATGCTCGGTAGACAGGTTGGTTGGCTGGGGCTACTCGTACTTAGTTCGACAATAGGGACTTGATCCCCAACTATCATTGAAGACTCTTCAGAGGCAGCTTCGTCGTCTTCTTCTTCACCAGAAGAGGGAGGAGGACCATGAACATGATGTTGAAATAGCTCGAAACTCTCAGAAACCTTTAGCTCTTGTAGAGCTGCAACCTAGTCATCTCGAAAGTATTTGAGGTTGGCAAACTCCATCTGAGAGGACATGGCAGCTAGGCCTTTGTTCCATCCCTTGTCCCAGCCAGCGCTAAAGGACTTCTTAACAACCAGTTTCCTCTTCACCTTCTCCAAGGAAATCCTCTCAGTTATAAGTTCCTCAGCAGCTTTCAATTTCCTTTCCACCTCTTCCTTCTGGCGATCAGCTCCACGGAGTTTGCCAGCTCCTCTTCAGCAGTTTTAAGCTTGGTCTTAAGCTCTTCAGCATTTTTGAGCTTTTCCTCAAGCTCATTGTTCTTCTTTTCATATTCTTTCATTTTCCTCTCCAACTCTTGAGAGGCCTCCACAACTTTCTCTCTCTCTTGCTCGATGGCTTTTAGTTGTTTCCCCCAAGCAACTTTATCCTCGTCATACTTTCGACGAGAATCATTTAAGGACTGTGTCAGACCTACAAAATCCTCCTCCACACCTGACGAGGAGCTCGAAGCTTTGATAGCTTCATCCTTTTTCAGAATGGTGTTGAAACAAGTTACCAACTGAAAAAAGAAAATAATTGTAAGACAGTGCAAGGACATAACATGGAAAAATGAAAGTTTAGATTAGTAATACTTAATGATGAAATATGTTGAGCTACCAAGGTGGTAACCCTCTCTCAAGAAAGATTATCTTCAACACCTTGGATCTCGAGGATAATCCAAGAATTCACCAAGCTCATGGCAGAGCTCGGAGCAATAAAAGTGGGAACACCACTTCCAGCAGTTAGAGGCTGAGAGATGGATTCAGCCAATTTATCCAAGGAGCTTTTCTTCAACTTCCTCATGGGAGCTGGAACATTCTCGACCATGGATGTTGTCTTGGTCGGTGATATAAATATAACCTCTCTTGGAGGAGAAACCACTACAATCTTGCTCGGAGCCACAGGGGGCTTCTCGACAACCTTTTTAGCAGCAACCAGAGGAGGTGCATCAAATTTTCTTGTCCCTTCCTCTGGGACGTCTTGTTTAGTTCTCTTTGCCTCCACAGAGGCAGATTCTGATTTGTCAAAATAGGAGGGAGCTTTTTATCTCTTCATCCTGATGCTTAGGGGAATATGAGATTCAGGGGAAGAACCTTCAGAAGCTGGTAGTGGATCGATGTCACTCACCACTGGACGAGCAGTAAAAGATGAAGTGTAGCTCTTATACTGCAACAAGTAGGAGGCTTATCTAATGTGTTCGTCAGCAACAGTTTAATGCAAACCCCAGATAAGTTTCAAATGCTTTAAATTAACCTCTGTCTCCTTTGGAGACTTTCTTTTGCTGTCAACTGCAAATAAACAAAAATTAAAATGTCAATGACGCATTTTATCAAACACAAAGAAAATATAATTTTAAAAATAAAATAAAATAAAAATAACCTATCCCATTGCCATAGGGAGGGCATCTAAGACCCTGATATACGTCATTTACATTTAATGGAGCATGTTTCCATTTTTTCATAACAACCCCGTGCTCAAAGTAATCCCTGTTGGCATCTGGGAGGTTGACAACTAAAGCCCTATTTAAAAACCTAGTTTTCAAAAAAAAAGTGCTATCGCTGACAGCCCATCTATAGCAAAACATAATTTCTGGAATCCCTAAATGGGTTCCATGAATCTGATTTAACCTATGGACTCCATTAACTATTCTCCATGTATTGAGAGCTATTTTTGCAGGTACAACGTCAAAATATTGACAGAATTCTAAACACAAGGGGTTTGGAGGAAAAGAAAAGCCACATTCGGACACAAAGAGACTGGGTAACCAATGTCCCTCAGCCAAATGAAAATAGTCAGAAGGTTCAGAAAGTTCTTCCAAAATGACCCACGAAGGAATAGAAAAATCAGAGCGAAATTTATCAAGCGACTCAACAAGGTAAACCATGATGAATAAAGGAAATAAAAGAGAAGAAAGAAGATCTTACAGAAAAAGGATGGATCAGTTGACAACGAACGATGGAAGGAATGAACGCACAAGATAGAGAAGAAATTGAGAGATCAAAGATACATATTTGAAAAAGTAAAAGACGATAGGATTTTCTGCAACGCTTAAATACCTTACCTTGGGAAGGGGTAAAAATAATGATTACAAAGAAATACGTTTGCGCTATTGGCGGCTAAAAGGATAAAAAAAAGGGCACGAAGATCGATGCAGTTAGAAAAATTCAAAAAGTCTGATTCTATGAATTCGAAAGGAAGAATAAATACAAGGAAAACACTCCTAAAATTCAGGATGACCATTTAATCCCTCCATATTTCGAGAAGAATGTTCCACACTCCTCAACCTCGAACTGTGAAACATTGGGGGCTTCTGTTGATACCAAATTTAGCCTGCTGACGTGGATTAATTATGTGGCGACACGTGTCAATCTATATGGAACCTACAAACATTTTTGAACAACACCTTGACTTCGAGGAACTCAACCTCCCCGGCCAACTCAGACGCTCCGAGCAACAAGTGTTCTCCGAGGAACTTTACTGCACCGAGCAACTCATGAGTACCGAGCTACTTAGGCGGTCCGAGCAGCTTAGGCGGTTCGAGCTGCATCTCGTACATAGAATTAATATCAGGATAACCAACAGATTGACTGCGCATTAAATGCTCATTATTATCATACAGATGTACTCGCCTATTGGACAGCTATGTATCACTCTTTCACATGTACAGCCTCAGGGCTATAAATACATTATATCATCCTCATTATAAGGGGACTCAAAATTTCTGGGTAAAAACCTATTATCGAGAATTCCCAAACAGTCAATAATAGCAAAATAGTGGACGTAGGTCATTCTTTCAAGGCTGAACCACTTTAAAATTCTTTTGTCTCATTTATTTTTATCTATTTTTGAATAATTAGAGATAATCTAATTTTTTACATCAACAGTAGTGTTCTCTTTGCCTTCCAAACCCTGAATTCTTTTTTTCTCAAATTTTCACTTTGTTTTAAATACATATATTTCCATGTGGCTCTTTTAAACTCTCTTTCCATGTTTTCACTTGACGTTTTTTAGAGGTGTAGGTTGTGCGAGAGGGATATATGGAGGTGACGTTTTATCACCATGACAACCCATTTCATTGAACAAAAACAACGTTCATTTTGTTATTTACTTGTCTGTTAGTCTGTCTTATTATAAATTAGTTTGGTATGAGCCTCTTATAAATTAGTTTGGTTTGGTATAAACATCTGTGATGGTATACCTCTTATTGCCCAACATATTCTGTTTGTTTTGCAGTAGATATAAACATATGAAGATATACCTGTTATATATATACAATAAGATTATATATATATATATATATATAAGGGTAAATATGTTTGTATTTCATTTTTTTTTCAAATTACGGGTCTGTCATCAATATATATGTTTGTTTTTCCTTTTTTTTTTCAATTAGGTGTCTCTTATATATATACCGAGGTTTATTATATACTGGGTTATTTTGAGGTTTTTCCCACTTTTGTATCAATTTTGCAACACACCCTCATTTTTAAAAAAGAATTGTAATACACCCATATTCTGTTATTATTCCATCCAAACCGTTAGTACTATTTACATATTGTGTTTTCTCCCCACATTTTTGACCAATTTTGCGAACGACCCCCGTTGATGTAAAAAATTAGATTATATCTAATTATTTAATCACAGATAAAATAAAGTGAGACCAAGAAATATTAAAGTGGTTCAGCCTTATAAGAATGGCCTACGTCCACTATTTTCGTTATTGCCGACTGTTTGGAAATTCTCGATTACAAGTTTTATCAAGAAATTCCCGGTCCCCTTCCAATGAGGATGATACAATGTATTTATATCCCTCAGACTGTACATGTGAAAGGGTAATACATAGCTGTCCATTAGGCGTATACATCTGTGTGATAATAATAAGCATTTAATGCGCAGTTAATCTGTTGGTTATCCTGCTATTAATGCTCTGTTCGAGGTGCAGCTCGGACCGCCTAAGTAGCTCGGTACTCATAAGTTGCTCAGAGCGTCTGAGTTGTTCGGGGAAGCAGAGTTCCTCGTTGCAGTATGGTTCCTCGGAGAGCATCTATTGCTCGGAGCATCTGAGTGGGTCAAGGTGTTGTTCGGAAGTGTTTGTTATTGCCACGCAGATTGCCACGTGTCTTCACTCAATTGAGCCATGTCAGCAGACTAAATTTGGTGTCAACAGATAGGCGTATACATCTGTGTGATAATAATAAGCATTTAATGCGCAGTTAATCCGTTGGTTATCCTACTATTAATGCTCTGTTCGAGGTGCATCTCGGACCGCCTGAGCTGCTCGGACCGCCTAAGTATTACCCTTTCACATGTACAGCCTGAGGTCTATAAATACATTGTATCATCCTCATTGGAAGGGAACCGGGAATTTCTTGATAAAACTTGTAATCGAGAATTCCCAAACAGTCAGCAATAACAAAAACAGTGGACGTAGGCCATTCTTATAAGGCTGAACCACTTTAAAATTTCTTGGTCTCACTTTATTTTATCTGCGATTAAATAATTAGATATAATCTAATTTTTTACATCAACAGAAATTTTAAAGTGGTTCAGCCTTATAAGAATGGCCTACGTCCACTGTTTTTGTTATTGCTGACTGTTTGGGAATTCTCGATTACAAGTTTTATCGAGAAATTCCCGATCCCCTTCCAATGAGGATGATAAAATGTATTTATAGCCCTAGGGCTGTGCATGTGAAAGGGTAATACATAGCTGTCCATTAGGCGTATACATATGTGTGATAATAATAAGCATTTAATGCGCAGTTAATCTGTTGGTTATCCTGCTATTAATGCTCTGTTCGAGGTGCAGCTCGGACCGCCTAAGCTGCTCGGACCGTCTAAGTAGCTCGGTACTCATAAGTTGCTCAGAGCGTCTGAGTTGTTCGGGGAAGCAGAGTTCCTCGTTGCAGTATGGTTCCTCGGAGAGAATCTATTGCTCAGAGCATCTGAGTGGGTCAAGGTGTTGTTCGGAAGTGTTTGTTATTTCCACGTAGATTGCCACGTGTCTTCACTCAATTGAGCCATGTCAGCAGACTAAATTTGGTATCAACGGAATCCCCCAATGTTTCACAGTTCGAAATTTGAGGAGTGTGGAACATTCTTTCTCGAAATATGGCGGTTTTAAATGGTCATCCTGAAATTCAAGAGTATTTTCTTTTGTATTTATTTCTCCTTCCAAATTCATAGAATCGGACTTTTTGAATTTTTATGACCGCTTCGATTCCCGCGCCCTTTTTTGCATTTTTAGCCGCCGGTAACCTAACCGTCTCTTTTTGCAATCATTATCTTTACCCATTCCCAAGGCAAAGTGTTTAAACGTTGCAGAAAATCCCATTGTCTTCTACTTTTTCATTCTTATCTCTTTGAGTTTTCCATTGTTTCTCTCTCCCGTGCGTTCATCTCTTTCATCATTTGTTGTCAACAGACTCATCCCTTTCCTGTAAGATTTTCTTCTTTCTCTTTGATTTCCTGTAGAATCGATTGATAAGTTTCGCTCTGATTTCTCTATTCCCTCATGGGTTATTTTGGAAGAGCTTTCTGAGCCTTCAGACTATTTTCGTTTGGCTGAGGGACATTGGTTCCCCAGTCTCTTTGTCGCTGAATGTGGCTTTTCTTTTCCCCCAAACCCTTTATGTCTGGAATTCAGTCAATACTTTGACGTGGTTCCTGCAAGAATAGCCCCCAATATATGAAGAATAGTTAACGGAGTTTATAGATTAAGTCAAATTCATGGAACTCGTATAGGAATTCCTAAGATTATGTTTTGTTATAGATGGGCTGTGGGTGATAATACTTTTTATTTAAAAACTAGGTTTTTAAATAGAGCTTTAGTGGTCAATCTCCCAGATGCTAATAGGGACTACTTTGAGCACGGGGTTGTTATGAAAAATTGGCAACACCCTCCATTAACTGGAGCTGATGTTTACCAGGGTCCCAGATGTCCTCCCTATGGCAATGGGATAGGTTGTTTTTATTTTATTTTCAAAATTATGCTTCCTTTGTGTTTGATAAAATGTGTCACTGATATTTTAATTTTGATTTATATTCAGTTGACAGCAAAAGAAAATCTCCAAAAGAGACAGACGTTAACATAAGGCGTTTAAAACTTATCTGGAGTTTGCATCAGACTGTTGCCGATGAGCATATTAGGTCAGCTTCATATTTGCTGCAGTATAAGAGTTACACCTCCTCTTTTACTGCTCGTCCGGTGATAAGCGACGCAGAACCAATACCAGCCTCTACAAGTTCTTCACCTGAGTCACATATTCCCTTGAGTGAAAGGATGAAGAAAAGAATACCTCCTATCCTTTTTGATAAATCTGCCTCTGGTGCTGGAGAGGCAAAGAAAAGTAAGCTTGATGTCCCAGGAGAGGGGACAAAGAAAATTGATGCACCTCCTTCGGCTGCTCCTGTGAAGGTTGTCGAGAAGCCCCCAGTGGCCCTGAGCAAGGCTGATGCTACAAGCGAGGTGATTGTCATTTCTACGACTAAGAATACATCGTTAGTCGAGAACGCTGATGCTCCTCTGAGGAGGCTGAAGAAAAGATCCTCTATCAATTTGGCTGAATCCATCTCTCAGCCCCCGACTAGTGGTGTTCCCACTTTTGTTGTCCCGAGCTCTGCTATGAACTCGATGAAGACTTGGATCATTCCCGAGATCCAAGGTATTGAAGAAAACCTTTCTCAGGACATGGTTACCACATTAGAAGCTCGTCATATTGCTTCTATAAGTCCTATAGTCTTAAATTTTCATTCTTTCCTTTTTGTATCCGTGCACTGACTTGCTTTTATTTTTCCAGTTGGTGACCTGCTTTAATACAATTCTGAAGAAAGATGAAGCTATTAAAGCTTCAAGCTCCTCATCAGGTGTAGAGGAAGCTTTGGTAGGTCTGACGTAATCCCTGAAGGATTTTCGTCAGAAGTATGCTGATGACAAGGTGATTTGGGAGAAGAGGCTCACTTCGACCGAGCAGGAGAAGGCTCAGGTTATTGAGGTCTCCAATGGGCTGGAGGAAAAAATAAATTATTTGGAGGAGAAGAATACAGAGCTCGAAGGGAAGCTCAAGAATGCTGGGGAGCTTGAAAATAAGCTCAAGACTGCTGAGGATGAGTTGGGTCAACTTCGGGAAGTAAGTCGTCAGAAGGAGGAAGTTGAGAATAAATTAAAGGTTGCTGATGATCTTCTTTCCGAGAAGCTTTCCTCGGAGAAGACAAAAAGGAAATTGGCTGTCAAAAAATCCTTCAGCGCCGGCTGGGATAAAGGGTGGAATAAAGGTTTTGTTTCCATGATGTCGCAAGTGGAATATGGCCGCCTCAAATACTTTTGAGATGGATGGGTCGCTGCTCTGCAAGAGATGAAAGTTAATGAAAATTCTGAACTATTTCAGCGACACATCCCGGGCCCCCCTCCAACTCCTGAAGAAGAAGAAGAAGAAGAAGAGGACGAATCTGCCTTTGAGGAATCTTCCATGGTGATGGGTGATCAAATATCTCATCCCCCAGCTATCCAGCCCATTGGCGAGGAACTTCAACTACCCGTTACTTCATCTGAGCAACCTCCAGCACTTCCCGAGCAAACCTTTGTTCCATCCGAGCAACCTACCTCCTCGTCCCAGCCTCCCGAGAATGAATGTTCCACACTCCTCAAATTTCGAACTGTGAAACATTGGGGGCTTCTGTTGATATCAAATTTAGTCTGCTGACATGGCTCAATTGAGTGAAGACACGTGGCAATCTGCGTGGCAATAACAAACACTTCCGAACAACACCTTGACCCACTCAGATGCTCCGAGAAATAGATGCTCTCCGAGGAACCATACCCTGACCAACTCAGACGCTCCGAGCAACTTATGAGAACTGAGTTACTTAGGCGGTCTGAGCAGCTTAGGCGGTCCGAGTTGCACCTCGAACAGAGCATTAATAGCAGGATAACCAACAGATTAACTGCGCATTAAATGCTTATTATTATCACACAGATGTATACGCCTAATGGACACATATGTATTACCCTTTCACATGTACAACCTGAGGGCTATAAATACATTGTATCATCCTCATTGGAAGGGGACCGAGAATTTATTGATAAAACTTGTAATCGAGAATTCCCAAACACTCAACAATAACAAAAATAGTGGACGTAGGCCATTATTATAAGGCTGAACCACTTTAAAATTTCTTGGTCTCACTTTATTTTATCTGTGATTAAATAATTAGATATAATCTAATTTTTTACATCAACAGATTGGCGCCATCTGTGGGAAATGACTGGTAATATCGTTTTTCATCAAAAATAATTCATTACAAATGGCTGATAATCCAGAACCTAGCAATCAAAACGCTGGAAGCCCTCCAAATCCATCTGCTCCGCCAAATGTTCCAGATCTGGCTGGAATAATAACAAATCTGGCCCAGGGCCAGACAGCCATGCAAGAAACTATGCGACAACTCATGCAAACCCTTCATGGCGGAGTATCGACCCATTCAGGACATCGAAGTGTTCAAAGAAATACCCATTTACTTTCTTCGCGTACTAGGCGTACCGATTCATATCGTACTGAGGAGTCTGAAGATTTTTCTTATCAACCTAGAAGAACTTCGTCAGTACGAGCCACAGATACTGAACAACGTATCACTCTCTCTCCAGAAAGGACTAGTGCGCTAGAAAGGTTAAGCAGGGTATCTCCTTTTGATCGATTAGGTCCTAGGAGGAACAAAAGTCCTCCTAAGGTTGCGTTGAGGAGCTTTTGACGACCATCAGACTTAAGGGAAGGATCTGCCCAATCGCAACCAGCTGCTCGTCAAGATAGATCCCAGGAATCCACATCAACGCGATCAGTTACTCGAACCAACAGGCCCGAGTAAGGAAACGATGCGTGGAAAGGCTCTATTCAGAGGCTGGAGGATAGATTAGGGGAAATGGCTAAAGCCAAGAACCCTCTACAATGAACTTTTATTCAAGGAACACCTTTTGTCCAGGCCATTGTAGATTTTCCCACACCATCAAAGTTCAAAGCACCTGTTGTGACCCCCAAATATGATGGAAAGACCGACCCTATCCTTCATATAGAACAATACCAAGCTGCAGCCGACATCTATGCTGTTCCAGATGAGATGAGATGCAGAGCATTCTCGGGAAATCTTACCGGATCTCCTCAAATATGGTATAATAATCTTCCTCGGGGAAAGATCTCAACTTTCTTTCAACTGGCCGAGTTATTCATTGGAAATTTCTGTTTTGGGGCAAAGCCAGTTAAATGAGTAGCGCATTTATTAAGTGTTAGACAAAAAGCTGGTGAGAGTACCAGAGATTATATAACTCATTTTAATAACGAGAAGCTCGAAGTCATTGATTATGAGGAAAATACAGCGATTACCGCCTTGATGAGTGGACTACTGCCCAAAAAGTTGTACTACACTTTGGCCAAAGATCCACCTAGAACCATGTCAGAACTGATGGGAAAAGCGGCCAAGATTATGAATGCCGAGGAGGCTATGGCTGCGAAGAAGAATATGGATGCCAAAGAAACCAAGGTGGAAAGTGATAAAGCTAAGAAGAAAGAGCATAAGAACAATGGTAGTGACAAACACTCAAAAACAAGGTCGTCATGGGAAGTATTGAAGAAATTTGATAATTATACACCTTTGAAGAAAGACATCAACCATGTTCTAGAAGAAATCAAGAAAAATGAGGAATTAAACTGGCCAGAGAAAATGAAGGCAGACCCTGACAGGAGGAATAAGGCAAAATATTGCGAGTTTCACAAATATCATGGCCATATGACCAAAAATTGCATAGCTCTTCAGAATGAGATTGAAACAGTCATCATACGAGGAAAACTGGCAAAGTATGTTGATCATAGAAATGAAAGAAAAAATAGCGACCGAATAAAAGAGAGGTCTAGATCTCCTCATCGAGCAGAGGAGAATAAGAAAAGAGACCATAAAGTTGATCCAGAAGACGACCCCGATCTTCCCAAGAGACCAAGGTAGCCAGAACATGAGGTATTTTCGATACGCTTTGGGTCATTTGATTGTAATGTTATTACATGTGGAGATGCAGGAGGAGGAGACCTTACTGCAGAGAGAAAATCTTACCTCTGTGAGGCTCAAGCGTGCTCATACATTCAACGAATAAATCTAGCTGAGGAGGATCGCCCTAGAAAGGTAAACAAAGAGAAATTGGTCATTGGTTTCTCAAAGAACGACCTCGCAGGTGTTCTATATCCTCATGATGACCCATTGGTGATCAAAATGAGGATGAAGGAAGTTATGATTTCAAGAGTACTGGTAGATAATGGTAGCTCGGCAGACATCATGTTCTACTCGTGCTTCTACAGTTTAAATCTAAAACTATCTCAACTGGAGCCTTATCATACACCCCTCCTGGGTTTTTCTGGTGAGAAAGTTTTTCCACTTGGGACGATCAAGTTGGATATATTCATTGGTACATGGCCTGCTTATCGAACAGAAAGAATACGCTTCTTAGTGATGGATAAAAATGTTCAATCAGAATACAATATCATCCTGGGAAGAGTAGGATTGAAGAAGTTCGAGGTTGTACCATCTATGGTACATCAATGCCTAAAATTTCCAACAAATTTTGGAGTAGGAGTTGTGAAAGGTGATCAGAAAGTAGCTCGAGAATGCTATTATTCATCCGCCGAGCAAGAGGAACTGGAGGAATCAAGGAAAAATACTACTACCTATCAAGTGGATGAAGGTGCAAAAATTGAAACATTGGATCCTTGAGATGAGTCGCAACTCGTGAAGGGTCAAGTGGTGGAAGCTACTGAAAACATCATTTTGGACGACGAGCACCCTGAACGAACTACTCAAGTAGGTTCGTCGTTGGAAGCCGCACTAAAGCAGAAATTGATAACTTTCTTAAAAAGCAGAAAGCAAAATTTTGCGTGGAGTCATGAGGATATGCCCGGGATAGACCCAAATTTCTTATGTCACGAGCTCAATGTAAATAAGGAGATCAAGCCTGTGAAGCAGAGAATAAGAGTATTCAGTCCCGAGAAGAATCAAGCTATTCAGGAGGAAGTCGAGAAGCTCCAGAAAGCTTGCTTTATTGAAGATGTTAAATATCCAGACTAGTTAGCAAATGTGGTAATGGAGAAAAATAAGAATAACAAATGGAGGATGTGTGTAGACTTCACTGACCTCAACAAAGCATGCCCAAAGGATCACTTTCCGCTGCTCCGAATTGATCAACTAGTGGATGCTACCTCAGGACACGAGCTGCTGAGCTTCATGGATGCTTATTCTGGTTACAATCAGATTAAAATGAAACCTGAAGACTGGGAGAGTACTTCTTTCATTACCCCTAGGGGAACTTATTGTTATAATGTTATGCCTTTTGGTTTGAAAAATGCAGGTGCAACATATCAGCGGCTGATGAACAAAGTGTTTGCAGAACAAATCAGTTGCAATATGGAAGTCTATGTTGACGATATGCTGACAAAGAGCAAGAAAGTTACTGATTATCTAGGTGACTTAGGCCAAACCTTTGATCAACTAGATAAATATCAAATGAAGCTAAACTCGATGAAGTGCATATTTTGAGTACGAGAAGGCATGTTTCTCGGGTATATTGTCAATCAGCGAGGCATTGAAGCTAACCCTGAAAAGATCAAAGCTCTGTTAGGGCTACGATCCCCAATAACGAAGAAAGAAGTACAAAGTCTTACAGGACGAGTAGCAGCACTCAACAGATTTGTATCGCGAGCAACTGATAGATGTCTCCCATTCTTCAAAACACTCCAAAAGACTTTTGAGTGGAATGATGAATGTGAGAAGGCTTTTCAAGACTTGAAGAAATATCTGGGAGCACCTCCACTATTGTCCAGGCCAGTGATGGGAGAAAAAATGTACTTGTATCTGGCCGTGTCAGAGAATGCAGTTAGCTCGTCATTAATAAGAGTGGAGAATGGAGTGCAAAAACTGATTTATTACACTAGCAAAGCCTTTCGAGGAGCGGAAATCAGATATCCAAAGCTGGAAAAATTGGCACTAGCACTGATCGAGGCAAGTCAAAGAATGAGGCTATACTTCCAGGCTCATACTATAGTCGTATATACCGATATGCCATTGAGGCAAGCTCTTCACAAACCAGAAAAATCAGGAAGATTGATGTATTGGGAAATAGAGCTCGGTGAATATGACATAATTTATGAGCCCAGATCATCGCTTAAAGGGCAAGCAGTAGCAGATTTTATAGCAGAGTTCATCTATCCTGATACCACCGAGGAGCAAAAGTTGCTCACCGATCAACCTGTGGATGTTACAGAATCATCAAGCTCAAGCCCAGACCAACTTAGGTTGGTAAAAGGGAAAGAAGTGATGATCGACGAACAGCAAGAAATATTAGGAGAGGGTGAAAGGAAGCAACAAATTTTCCACCGAGGAACTCTCTCAGATCAGAAATTTGAAGACGAGTTGCCTATATGGATGGCTCATCTTGCGCAACAGGCTGTGGCGCAGGGATTGTTCTTAATAGTCCAGACGAGGTCGACATGGAATATGCCCTACATTTCCAATTCAAAGCTATGAATAATGAGGCTGAATATGAAGCCATGATTGCAGGTCTTAGTTTGGAAAAAACCATGGGGGCAGAGCATGTTATTGTCTTTAGTGACTCGCAATTGATCATAAATCAAATGATGGGAGTATGTGCAGCCAAGGGAGAATTAATGATCAGGTATCATGCAAAGGCAAGGGAATTGGTATCAGAATTTTCTGCTATTCAGCTGGTCAGAATACCAAGAATGGAGAATACGAGGGTCGACGCCTTAGCTCGATTAGCATCAGCTACTCGTACCGAGCTACGAAGAGCAATCCAAATTGATGTTTTAGCTGGTCGGAGTATAGATGAAGATTTGACGATGAATTTTATTACCCTTAATTTAGGACCATCTTGGATGGATTCCATCAGGGTATATATTGAGGAGGGGGAATTACCAACTGACAAACTTGCAACCAAAAAATTGAAGTTTAAAGCTGGTCGTTATGTGCTGAATAATGGTATTCTTTAGAGACAAAGAATTATAGAAGGTTTGTAAAGATGTGTGCATCCCACCGAGGTGAAAGACTTGATTCAATATATCCATGAAGGGTCCTGTGGAGCCCATGTAGCAGGTCAGACGCTTTTGCAAAGGGTTATGACGCAAGGATACTACTGGCCAACGATGAGGGCTGATTGTATAGCCTACGCCAAGAAATGTGACAAGTGTCAGCATTTTTCCTCCATCCGAAGAACTCCCCAAGCGTTGTTGACACCCATTACTTCCCCTTGGCCATTTGCCATTTGGGGAATTGACTTGGTCGGACCACTTCCAACAACCAGAGGAAGATTTAAATATCTCGTCATCGCAGTGGATTATTTTACTAAGTGGGTAGAAGCCGAGCCTCTTATCGATATGACGTACGAGAAGGTGTATCAATTTATTTGGAAAAATGTCATCTGTAGATATGGTCTTCCCCATGCATTCATTACCGACCATGAAACACAATTTGACAACGAGGAGTTCGCTGCCTATTGTCATCAGTCAAATATCTTGAAGATCCACTCGGCACCAGGCAATCCCCAAAGCAATGGACAAACTGAAGTAACAAACAAACGCTACTGAATGGCTTGAAGAAAAGACTGAATGACGCGAAAGAAAATTGGATCAACGAGCTACAATCAGTACTATGGGCTTACCGAACTACTCCCCGAGCAGTAACAGGGGAATCTCCATATATGCTGGCATTTGGAAGTGAAGCCGTTATACCTGCCGAGTTGGGTCTTCCGACAAACAGAGTACTGAATTTCAATTCCCCTGTTAGCGACTTAATGAGAAGATTGGATTTAGACATGCTCGAGGAAGTTAGAGAAGAAGCAGCCATCAGTAATACTGCTTACCAACAACGAACAACTTTGTTCTACAACAAGAGGGTAAAGAAGTGCGACTTGAAAGAAGGAGACTATGTGCTAAAGAAAGTGATTCAAAAGCACAACAAATTGGAAGCAAACTGGCATGGACCTTACCGAGTTACAGAAGTTGTTCGACCAGGAACCTACAGAATAGCAACTTTAGAAGGGCAGGAGTTTAAGAATGCATGGAATGCAGAACACTTGCGCAAGTATTATCAGTGATGTAAACTCTCAAACATTTTCGTTAGTATGAATAAAGTGATAATATTCTGCCCAGTTCTCTCCTTTTGTTGGAAATTTTTCGCGGAATACTCGTGCTACGTATTCAGAATTCTCTGGGCTGCTTGTGGAATTGATATGTCAATCTTTCCAGTTGCTCATGGAGACTTTTTATAAAGAGTTCTTTATTCTCCAAGGCAGACTTCTGCGCAGAAAGTTGCTCGTCCAGATTCCTGATCTTCTTGGACATTTCAGCCAATGCCTGATTCTTTGCCATCAGTTGGAAGGACTGGTTCTCCAGAGCAGATTGGGTTCTCTGTTCCTCGACAGTAATCCGAGCAGCTCTTGCTCGTCCCCGAGGAGCTCTTGCTCATCCCCGTGTAGATGTAGAAGGTCCAACTCTCTTCAAGGTTTCTAATTCATCCCTCAGGTTTGAGTTTTCGACCTCCAAGAAAGAGAATCCCACGTCGTTCACAGGGTCCAAAGCATTTGAGGTGGAAGCTGCAGACTTCAACTAAGACACCTCTCTTTGCAGGTTATTGTTTTCCTGCTCTAACAACTCAGCTATCTATCTGTGCTTTTTGACCTCAGCCTTCAAAGTTCTCTCCCTCACATCGTAAGCAGCAAACAGTTTATCGTATCCCTTATCAGCACTAAGTTGCTGATACTTCTTCTCGTATCCTTCGTGCAAAAGGGCTATAGATTCCTTATATTGTTGCTGAAGTTCTTCAAGAGTGCCCTGGAGATCTTCAATCATATCATAGTATGCTACATTGTTAGCCACTGCACGGTCGAGTAGGCACTTCAAATACTGATAGGCTTTAATTGCTTGCTCTGAAGCACCTTGACCGAGGATGTCAATGATTTGAGCTGTACTCATATCTGAATGACCAGCTTTGAAATAATCATTGCATTGCCTTAATAGTTTTGTATCGTGAGCAGATAATAAGTCCATCCTGGCCAGAAACTAGTAAAGGAAGAAAAAGCAAGAATCAATAAGAGTACAAACAGAGTATGAAGAAGAGAATCAACAGTATGCATAAGCAAAAGTTCAAATTTTATTACATCATAAAGGAGAAGTACAAAGTTCAGAGTTACATTTGACAAAGAAAAATAAAATAGAGAGAAATCCGAACAACTCTATACCTTTTCCTTGTCTCCCAAAACTTTCTCAGGAGGCTGGGACGAGGAGGTAGGTTGCTCGGATGGAACAGAGGTTTTCTCGGGAAGTGCTGGAGGTTGCTCGGATTAAGTAACGGGTAGTTGAAGTTCCTCGCCAGTGGGCTGGATAGCTGGGGGATGAGAAATTTGATCTCCCATCACCATGGAAGATTTCTCAGAGGAAGCTTCGTCCTCTTCTTCTTCTTCAGGAGTTGGAGGGGGGCCCGGGATGTGTCGCTGAAATAGTTCAGAATTTTCTTCAACTTTTATCTCTTACAGAGCAGCGACCCATCCATCTCTAAAGTATTTGAGGCTTCCATATTCCACTTGCGACATCATGGAAGCCAAACCTTTATTCCACCCTTTATCCCAGCCGGCGCTGAAGGATTTTTTGACAGCCAATTTCCTTTTTGTCTTCTTCGAGGAAAGCTTCTCGAAAAGAAGATCATCAGCAGCCTTCAATTTATTCTCAACTTCCTCCTTCTGCCGACTTACTTCCCGAAGTTGACCCAACTCCTCCTCAGCAGTCTTGAGCTTATTTTCAAGCTCCCCAGCATTTTTGAGCTTCCCTTCGAGCTCTTTATTCTTCTCCTCCAAATCATTTATTTTTTTCTCCAACCCCTTGGAGACCTCAATAACCTGAGCCTTCTCCTGCTCGGTCGAAGTGAGCCTCTTCTCCCAAATCACCTTGTCATCAGCATACTTCTTACGAGAATCCTTCAGGGATTACGTCACACCTACCAAGGCATCCTCTACACCTGATGAGGAGCTTGAAGCTTTAATAGCTTCATCTTTCTTCAGAATTGTATTAAAACAGGTCACCAGCTGGGAAAATAAAAGCAAGTGAGTGCACAGATACAAAAAGGAAAGAATGAAAACTTAAGACTATAGGACTTACAGAAGCAATATGACGAGCTGCTAATGTGGTAACCATGTTCCGAGAAAGGTTTTATTCAATACCTTGGATCTCGGGAATGATCCAAGTCTTCACCGAGTTCATAATAGAGCTCGGGACAACAAAAGTGGGAACACCACTAGTCGGGGGCTGAGAGATGGATTCAGCCAAATTAATAGAGGATCTTTTCTTCAACCTCCTCAGAGGAGCATCAACGTTATCGACTAACGATGTAGTCTTAGTCGGAGAAATGATAATCACCTCGCTTGGAGCAGCAGCCTTGCTCGGGGCCACTGGGGGCTTCTCGACAACCTTCATAGGAGCAGCCGAAGGAGGTGCATCAATATTCTTTGTCCCCTCTCCTGGGACATCAAGCTTACTTTTCTTTGCCTCTCCAGCACCAGAGGCAGATTTCTCAAAAAAGGGTAGGAGGTCTTCTTTTCTTCCTCCTTTCACTCAAGGGAATATCTGACTCAGGTGAAGAACTTGTAGAGGCTGGTATTGGATCTGCGTCGCTTATCACCGGACGAGCAGTAAAAGAGGAGGTGTAACTCTTATACTGCAGCAAATATGAAGCTGACCTAATATGCTCGTCGGCAACAGTCTGATGCAAACTCCAGATAAGTTTTAAATGCCTTATGTTAACGTTTGTCTCTTTTGGAGATTTTCTTTTGCTGTCAACTGCATATAAATCAAAATTAAAATATCAGTGACACATTTTATCAAACACAAAGGAAGCATAATTTTGAAAATAAAATAAAAACAACATATCCCATTGCCATAGGGAGGACATCTGGGACCCTGGTAAACATCATCTCTAGTTAATGGAGGGTGTTGCCAATTTTTCATAACAACCCCATGCTCAAAGTAGTCCCTATTGGCATCTGGGAGATTGACCACTAAAGCTCTATTTAAAAACCTAGTTTTTAAATAAAAAGTATTATCACCCACAACCCATCTATAACAAAACATAATCTCAGGAATTCCTATACGAGTTCCATGAATTTGATTTAATCTATAAACTCCGTTAACTATTCTCCATGTATTGGGGGCTATTCTTGCAGGAACCACGTCAAAGTATTGACAGAATTCCAGACATAAAGGGTTTGGGGGAAAAGAAAATCCACATTCAGCGACAAAGAGACTGGGGAACCAATGTCCCTCAGCCAAACGAAAATAGTCTGAAGGCTCAGAAAGCTCTTCCAAAATAACCCATGAGGGAATAGAGAAATCAGAGCGAAACTTATCAATCGATTCTACAGGATATACCATGATGAAAGAAGGAAATCAAAGAGAAAGAAGAAAATCTTACAGGAAAGGGATGAGTCTGTTGACAACAAATGATGAAAGAGATGAACGCACGGGAGAGAGAAACAATGGAAAACTCAAAGAGATAAGAATGAAAAAGTAGAAGACAATGGGATTTTCTGCAACGTTTAAATACTTTACCTTGGGAATGGGTAAAGATAATGATTGCAAAAAGAGACGGTTACGTTACCGGCGGCTAAAAAGGCAAAAAAGGGCGCGGGAATCGAAGCGGTCATAAAAATTCAAAAAGTTCGATTCTACGAATTTGGAAGGAGAAATAAATACAAAAGAAAATACTCCTAAATTTCAGGATGACCATTTAAAACCGCCATATTTCGAGAAAGAATGTTCCACAATCCTCAAATTTCGAACTGTGAAACATTGGGGGCTTCTGTTGATACCAAATTTAATCTGCTGACATGGCTCAATTGAGTGAAGACATGTGGCAATCTGCGTGGCAATAACAAACACTTCCGAACAACACCTTGACCCACTCAGATGCTCCGAGCAATAGATGCTCTCCGAGGAACCATACTGCAACGAGGAACTCTGCTTCCCCGACCAACTCAGACGCTCCGAGCAACTTATGAGTACCGAGCTACTTAGGCGGTCCGAGCAGCGTAGGCGGTCCGAGCTGCAAATGCTTATTATTATCACACAGATGTATACGCATAATGGACAGCTATGTATTACCTTTTCGCATGCACAGCCTAAGGGCTATAAATACATTGTATCATCCTCATTGGAAGGGGACCGAAAATTTCTTGATAAAACTTGTAATCGAGAATTCCCAAACAGTCACCAATAACAAAAACAGTGGACGTAGGCCATTCTTATAAGGCTGAACCACTTTAAAATTTCTTGGTCTCACTTTATTTTATCTGTGATTAAATAATTAGATATAATCTAATTTTTTACATCAACAACCCCATTTAAAAAAATCATTCCAGCCCCAAATTATTAGCAGTTCAATTTTTTTTATATATAAATAAACTTCATCGGAATATGCTTAAAAAATTCTAAACTTTTTCAAAAAAATTGAAAAAGTCCAAAAAATGGAAAAAAAATGGAAAATTTCTAATCTGGCATCTATTAAAAAGTCGAAATATTATAAATTCAAATAAGTAAAATATGCCAAAATACATGTCCATTATAAAAAGATGTTTTCCAATAAAATAACATAGTTGATATTAAAAATATTTTTTTATTATAATTTGACATTAATAAACTGTACCCAATCTTTATTTATAGAAAACATTAAAAAAATTAAATATAATAAAGTTTGGTTTTATAACAAACATACATTTTTATATAAAAATGTCAAAACATTTTTTTAAATAGTTGTGTTTTAAAACAGTTTTTAACTGTTTTAAAACTGTTTTGACAATTTTAAAAGTTGTTATTTTAAATAAAAACTGTTTTTATACCTTTTTATTAAAACAATATTGTTTAGTCTAAATAAAATAAAAAAACTATTTTTATAAAAAAGATATTATCCTTGGAAAACTATTTTTATATAAAATAATGTTTTAATTGATAACAACTTTACTGTTTTTATATAAAATAATATTTTTATATAAAAACAGTTTTCCAAAGAAAACATCCTTTTAAATAATAAAAAATTATTTAGAGTAAACAATATTTTTTTAATAAAAATGTATAAAAACAGTTTTTATTTGAAAAACAACTTTTAAAATAGTGAAAACAATATTTAAAAAAAACACTGATTTGACTTTTTTTATGTAAAAATGTAAGTTTGTTATAAACCACACTTTATTTATATTTAATTTTTAACTGTTTTCTATAAATAAAGATTGGGTACAGTTTATTAATGTCAAATTATAATAAAAAAATATTTTTTAATATCAAGATGGTTATTTTTATTGAAAAACATCTTTTTATAGTGGACATGTATTTTGACATATTTTACTTATTTAAATTTGTAATAGTAGTGGTGTATTACAAAATTGGGAGAAAACACAAAATGTAAATAGTACTAATGGTTTTATACACATATATAGGTTATCTTCCTGCATTATAATAATTTTTTTAAAATTGTGTTGACTTATTCTGCTTTTATTCTCGAACACTTATTTCTTTTTCATTGCTAAAAATTATTCTTTTATTCCTAGAAATTATTCTTATTATTGAAATTTTTTATTACCGTTGATAATCATTTTTACTTGTTGAAAAATAAATTTATTACCATTGATAATCATTTTTTACTTGCTGATCAATTCCTTACAATGCCTCATGCCAATTAATTTCTAATCACAAAATAAAGTGCTTCAATGGCATAAGTAAAATACCATACTTGTTTATAGTACAATAAAAATAATAATGAAATAAATTAAGAAGATAAACATTAAACGGTAATACTTATAAATTAGTTACAACTCCTCATGCCATTAAATTTAAATCAAATAATAAATTGTGTCAATGACATAAATAAATTACAATATTCTATTTTTTTATATTCCTACAAATAGTTTTTTTACTTTCAAAAATTATTTTTTATTCTCTTGAAATCATTTTTTATTCCTAGAAATAATTTTTATTTGTTGATAATTATTTATTACCAATGAAATCCATTTTTTATTTGCTGCAAATCATTTTTATATGCTGAAAATAATTGTATATTGCTGCAAATAATTTTAAACTCCTAAAACTAATTTTTATTTTCTAGAAAAAATTATTAATTTTAAAAAATCATTTTTTACTTGCTTGAAATTCTATTTATATGCTGAAAATAATTTATTACTGCAGAAATTCATTTTTTATTTGCTAGAAATCATTTATATAAGCTGAAAATATCAGTGTCACTATTGCGCCTTAGACGACTACAAGGTGTTCAAATACAAAATGCACCCAACATTAATGATACTACTGTACATTCGACTAGATGTTTACATCTAACGAATGGTAAAGCTATACACACAACTTCGTTTCCTTAACACTCAAAATTCTACAATTTAGCCACATGTCATTCCTATTTAATAATCTTTTGCGGCATTGCAGTTAATTTGCAATGTAGTTTTTTTTTTGGATGAGAGAGAGTAATATATGGAGAGCTCCAACTTCTTGGCGACATGGGGTCGGTTCGGGTAAAGGATTTCCTTCGTGTTGGGATAAAGTGGGGGTAGGAGGGATAGGTGTTTTGAGGGGATTATAGTTGGACATTCCACGGTGATGAAGGAGGACACATATATATTATTGTTGTGAAGGGATGATGTTGATGGGGGTGTTGATAACCTCAATTCCAAGGAAGTAGTGGAGTGGGCCAAGATTTTTGAGAGAAAATTCGATGCCAAGTGAGGTGAAAATATTTTGTATAAGAGTGGGGTTATTTTCGGTGAGAAGTATATCGTACACATAAATAAGGATATAGATAAGATCAAAACCGAATTTGTAGATAAAAAGGGAGGAGTCGATTTTGGAGCCAAGAAATTTTTGGGTGAGAAGGTATTGGGTTAGACGATGAAACCAGGCTCTAGGGACTTATTTAAGGCCATAAAGAGAATGATGGATTTTACACACAAAGTGAGTATTGGTAGGATATTTAAAACTAGGGGGTTGTTACACGAAAACAGTTTTAGCAAGAAAGCCATGAAGAAAGGCATTATTGACATCTAATTGAGATATACACCAATTATTTGAGATGGCAATGGATAGGCCAGTGTGAATCGTGGTGACTTTAACAACTGGGCTAAAGGTTTCATTAAAGTCAGTACCATGCTCTTGGTGGAAACCTTTTGTCTCTAGGAGGGATTTATAGCGATTAATAGATCCATCAGGTTTGCGTTTGATACGATAAACCCACTTGCAGCCAATGACATTCATGGCAGGTGAGGGGGGGGGGGGGGACACGAGACCAGGTTTTATTGTGGAGTAGTGCGTTGATATCTTCGGTCATGGCTTGGCGCCATTTGGGATCTTTGTTTGCAGAGTTGAAGCAGGTCGATTTGGCGGTATTTATAGCGGTGGAATGATAGGTGGGGCTAGGAGTAATTTTGTGAGTGGATTGGGAACGAAGTTGCATTGGGTAAGACCGAGGAGTGGATTGGATAAGTTTACCAACACTAACAGTGAGGGTGAGACCATTATGGTTTATGTGTGAAGGGAGGGGAATGGTTTAAGGGGAGTTATTTGATGGTAGGACAATTGACATGGGTGCTGGACTCATAACAGTGTGTGTAGAAGTGTCAGGTGTTGGTAGATAAGGTTGGTGGGCATAATGTGTGGGTTTTAGCGAACAAGATGGATGGACGGTAGTCGGTGCAGCTGCTTGTGTACGAGGAGTAGGTGGTGGAAGACTTGTTGGGTGGGTAGTGGAGAGTGTGTTGGTGGGAACATGGGTGGTCAACAGTGGATGGGAATGAGAAAATGGGGTTGGGGGTTAAGCAGTAGTAGTAGGTATGGGTAGTGAAGGAAGAATAGTGGGTGCACTGCCCTAAGGAGAGGACAGTGGGGTAGGGTCAACATAATGAGACGAGGAGGGTAAGGAGGAGAAGGGAAAAATATTCTCATCAAAACGGACATGACTGGCATAGTATATTCGTTGGGCTTGAAGATGCAAACATCGGTACCCATGTTGATTAGGCAAATATCCCAAAAATACGCAAGGATAGGAGTGAAAACATTTTGTCAGTGTTGTAGGGACGGAGATATGGAAAAGAAAGGCAACCAAAAACTTTAAGGAATTTATAATCAGGAGTTTGATGATGAAGAATTTGAAAAGGTGAATGATGAGAGAGAGTACATGTTGACATGTAGTTGGTGAGAAAAATAACACTTTCAAAGGCGTAATGCCAATATTTTTTAGGAATAAAGGCGTGACCCATACGAGTGAGGCCTGTTTCAATAATGTGTCGGTGCCATCATTCAACAAAACCAACTTGTTCATGAGTGTGAGGGAATGAGTATCGGTTATGAATTCCATATGTTTTGAAAAATTGGTCCAGTTTACGAAACTCACCACCCCAATCCGTTTGTATATTTTTAATTTTAGTATTAAATTGTCGTTCAACCAATTTTTGAAGGGTGATAAAAATAGAATAAACATAAAATTTGCGCATGATGGGATAAAACAAAATAAAATTAGAATAATGATCAACAAATATGACGAAGTATTTATGACCATTAGTTGACATAGTAGGAGAAGGCCCCCAAAAATCAATAAAAATTAAATGAAATACACACGGAGAGGACTTGACACGACTCAACAAATGTTGTCTAGATGACTTGCCCATTTGACAAGCAGTACAAACATTATTATTGTGCGACAAAGTAAAAGGAAGTTGATTTTGATGAAGAATCTGATGAAGAACTTGAGAATGTGGATGCCCAAGTCGATTGTGCCAACAATTTGAGGAATCTTTGACAGCATGGAATGCTTGTGGAGACGAAGGTGATGGCATTGAGGAGGGAGTGTAGAGGACATTTATACTCGTTCGGTGAATAATCGGCAGCTTGGTGCGACGATCCTTGACAACACAATAATAGGAGTGAAATTCAAAAAAGACATTATTATCATGAGTAAATTTTTGAACAGAGAGAAGAGATTTAAAAATGGTAGGAACATGTAAGATATTTGTTAGAGTAAGAGGCGAAGAATTACCGGGTATAGAAGAGCTGCCAATGTGTGAAATAGGAAGTCCCTTACCATTGCTGATGTGGATAGTGTCAGTGACATGATATTCGTATGGATGGTGAAGGTGAGTGAGGTCCAGTGTGACAAGATGAGATGCTCTAGTGTCTGGAAGCCAGGCTGTTATGGGTGAGGGAGGAGTGGGAAGTAATCCTAGTTGAGAAGAAGGGGTGTGGGTGAAATGAGCAGTGGGTGGGGGTGGTTGTGATATAGTGAAGTGGCGAGGACAGAAGGTCGAGGTGTGATAGAATCCACTGCAGATTTGACACCTTGATTAAAAATTGGGACGATAAGAAGAAAAATGACCCCGACCACGTCCACGAACACGTCCAAAACGATAATGGGATGAGTTGTAGGGTGGGTATCCGTGTTGATATTGGGTGGGGTTAGAATGTATTGTAGGATTTGATGTGGTTGTCAAATTGTGAGTGGTGTTATAAGCTATATGAGGGCGAGGATTAGTGGAACTTTCTTGTGGTTGAAGGGTGAGGGTGGATAGTTGGTCGGTGTTGATGAATTCGTGACTGAGTAATAGTGAATGAAGTTCAGAAAATGTCACGGGAGTGGACCGGGCTGTCAGTGTGGTAACTAAGTATTTGAATTCGGTTCTAAGGCCTTTGAAGATATAGATATTAAATTCAGCTTGGGTGAGAAGGTGCCCTGCAGCACTGAGTTAATCAAAAATGGATTTTTCTTTCTGAAGATATATAGAAGCAGAGTTGTCTCCTTGGTTGAGACATTGAAGATGGAGATTGAAGAGTGCCCGATATGTGTGTGTTTTAAACCCAACCATTTTTTCTTCGAAAAAGATCCAACTTTTAATTATGCACCAACCAAGTTGTGAACTCCCAATTCTTACTTTAAACAAATTTTATCTTGATTAATCTTAAACATGCATCTAGTGATTAAAGCAAGTAAAGCAAAGTAAAGAATACTCACAACGCCGGATGTAAGAGGAAAAAACCCAAAACGGGAAAACAACCTCGGACGGCCCAAGCCAGACAATCACTATGAACAATGGTTTTACAAAGACAGATTAGCCTTACACTAAGACTTGATCCCCACGGGTCTTGACGCTCCTTCTGATCTTCAACCGTTCTTCATTAGTGCCCACGCAGAAATTCTGTCTTCCACGATCTCTGTCCACAACACACGCCTCCACGTATGTCTCGGTGTCCATCGATATGGCTTTGATACGTCTACGATGTCGAACACGATGTCCGTCGCTTTTCACCGCAAAAACCTTTGTGTTCAATGTGTAGAACAAACTACTTTGGTGCAGCAAGATCACGTAAACATATAAGAATGATAACTCGGATCTTTGCAAACTCTAAGGATGTGTTTAAGAGTTTTAAACCTTAGAAAACATGTGCAAACAAGGTTCTAGTTTGTAAAACAGTTTTCCAGAAAGCACACTTACAAAATTATGATGCAAACACTGTTTAAATAGGATTTAAACACTTCCTCGAAAAACATGTCATTCGAACGACTTAAGCATGTCATTCGCGCGACATTATATCTCATTCGAACGAGATCCAATGTCATTCGAGCGACCTCACGAAAGTTTGACTTTCTTTGACTTTCGGATAAAAACGTTTCTTATCAAAGAGATACAAATTAGTCAAACTCTGTTTCGAGCTTATCATCATAAAACGAAGTTTAAACCATTAAAACACTTTTAAAAAATTTAAAAACATTTTTCTTTATAAACATTACATCCTTATCTTTTATAAAATAATTCCGAGCACCATTAATTATACGCATTCATACCTGAGTGATCTCGGAATGAAATTAACTTTGAAGACGAGTAAACTTGCACCAAATAAACATCGGCATAATTAAATCTTTGAAGCTTTGCCGCAACGTCTTTAATTTCTTCAATACGTCATAGACCAAGTGGGATCGTGACAAATTCAAATTTCCCCTATGACATATTACGAACACAGTTTTATTCATGGAATAAAGTCAAAATAATACAGGGACTCAATTGGAAACTTATGTCCTTACAAATCTTCCCCTTTGACTATTCCGGGACAAAACTAAACCAGTGAAATGCCTAACCGGGCTGTCAAGCCGTATGACGCCTAAATCCTATCCCATAAACCCAAAATCAAAAAGTACAGGACACGAACTAGTATATGTAGCACCGACAAGCATGAACTGTCTGAATGTGATGTAGAGTTGAAATCTCGAATCGCTGAAGCATACCTACACACATGAAACAGACAAACAAATACCAAGTGAAGTATGGAGGAACAAATGAAACCAATTTATATAGTCAATAAGAGTATATCATTTGAAATATGTGAGCAAATTATTTGATACCAATTTGTTACCAATTATCAATAACCAATTTGAAACAAATATAAGCGCTCAACAAATCTCCCCTACATCATATACCAAATCTCTCCCCCTTTTTGTCTCGAATAGACAATCCGGTGAAAAGATAAACCGATATGAAATATCTAGCATGAGAATAGGATACCAAATAGAATCAAGTTGGTACCAATTGTGAAAAATGAAAACCGCTAGATAAACATGAATCAACCAGCTAAAAAAAATCAAGAGATGACTAGTCAGTAGCTAATAAACCAAGGAATCACACAAAGAGTATACCAATCAAATCAAGTGTGATAAACGGACTCATATGCAAAAATCAATTTGGAACATAGAAGAACCTGCATATAAAACAGTTAATCCAAAAAAATGCTTCCTGCAGTACCAAAAATATATCAAATTAAGCCAGAGGACTGCAACCAATCATAAGCCATTTTTCACCCTGTCATTCGAACGAGCCAGGGACTTCGTTCAAACGAGATGAGGAAGTCATTCGCGCGAGATGCATTGTCGTTAGAATGACTTTGCACGACCAGCCAAAATTTCCCAGAATCCCAAAAATATTATAAAGTATTGCCCAGTGAAAAAATTTCCATAAAACAATTCCAAGAAGGGCTTGACAGATGCAAAATAGTGCTAAAACAGTAGGCTTTTCGCACAAAATGCAAAAACTCATAAAAACTAAAAATGCGAGTTACATGCAAACATAGTACTGATGTGCTCAAACATGGACATCAAATGAATGGACGTGAAACTACAACAAATGAGTCACAATTCCAGCACATCGAAACGATCAAGAAGGTCTAATTGATAGCGATAAATCATCAAACTTTATCATAGCCAAATGGAAATTAAAGTGTGAGATTAATGAACTAAACATACTACATGTACACAAATCCAGAATTTCGACGATTCTATAAACAATAGCGTCAAATTGCAATGTTTCAACGCTAGGATTAGATGTGCAAACCCGTTTAAATTTTCTCCAACCAAACGCCCTCATATAAACATACTTTTTCAAGTTCTTTTGAGATTTCTAGCATTCTCAACTTAGAGAAAATCTTATTGGCCCTTTTCTTAGCATTTTGCTTTTTCTTTTGGGCTCTTTTAAATGGTGGCTTTCATGACGAGTTAATTTTGAACTCTCGCAACCCTTTTCTGTGAATTACTCATCATTTTTCAATTCAAATCCTCACGGTAAATGGTTATTACATGCACACTTCTCCTTAAGTTTACTTACGCATAGATGAAAAGATTGAGATAAGAACGCCTCACCAAATTCAAATATGCAAGAGAAGTCAAACATCCATATAAACTCGTGCATGTGTGCAAAGTTGGCATATTTACAAAGTCGAATGAAGATTCATATCAACTTCTAAACAACCCTATATAAACAATGGTTAAGATCATTCTAAGCATCGATAATAATGACCAAATGTCCTAGCCACATGGATAATGAAACAATGGGGGGGGGGGGGGGGTCCAAGCACACCAATATGCCACATCAAACATGTAAACTCAAAAGCAAAAATTGAAAATTTTTTTGGCTTTTCAAACATATTTTGACTCAAAGAAAAGAAAAATCTTTTTGGATTTTCAAAAGTTTTCTCAAAAAAACAAAATCTTTTTGTATTTTTCAAATAGGACTCAAACAAATGAAAACTATAATACAAAATGATACACATGTCATAATACTAGCCATGAATATATCATGAAACAAACTAGCATATGACAAACATGGAAACACTATCATCCTTTAGATTTAGCATGAGAAGAATCAAGTGCACCCAAACGAGAATCATGAAGTTTAATTCCAAAAGCCACTAAATCCGATTTCCTAACCCAAGTAGGTGTAAAACGATGCATGGGGGTTTGGGTAATTGGGGTAACTTTATTCTTAAACTTCCTAGGAGCTTGTCTAAGGTCGTAACAACAACGCCTAAGGTGACCTTTCCTACCACAAAATGTGCAAGTGTAGCGGTGGTGGTAATGGTTACCTTTATGTGGACCTTTTCTAACCAACCTAGTGTTTCTCACACGTGCGGGGGGAATGGAAACAACTCTCTCATCAAAACCTATACCTCCCCTATCTCCCTTAATTTGGACGGTGCCTAGGATTTTATCTAACTTTTTCGACCTAGCCTCCAAAACAAACTTGACTCTAGATGAGTCTTTCAATCTCTCCTCCAACTCGTGAATCCTAGACTCGAGTAAACGCCTAGTCTCCTCAAACTCTAAAATCTCCTTTTTCAAGGACTCCATCAAACCACGGAGATTGTCTCTCTCTTTCTCCACAAACTCTAATTTCTCCCTAAACTTCTTCTCTCGCGCCCTAAGATCCTCAATCAAACTATCATTATTTTCTATGGCACGCTCATTCAACTTAGATTGTAATTTTGAGTTAGCCTTTTTCACCTTCACCGTTTTGGCATACAACTCATTAAACGCATTTTGCAATTCTTTCACATATATCTCCTCCTCGTCACTCTCTTCACCCTCACTAACATGGGATACACTCAAAACCTCCTCAGAAGTGTCATTCACATGAGTATTGTCGTCCTCGCTCACATGACATGCCATAAATGCAACAAAGTTACCCTCAATGGGGGAACTCTCTCCCTCTTTCGGTTCACTATCACTTAAGGTGGCATTATAGACAACGGGTTGCTTGCCCTCTTTCTTAAGTCTAGTGGGACACTCCTTAACTTTGTGACTGTACCCCTCACACCCAAAACACTTATCCGACTCATCTCTCTTAGGCTTCTCAAACTTATCCTTAGAGGTGGGATCTACTTTGTTGTTCTTGAATTTTTCAAATTTATTGGCATCTTTTGATTGCTTTTGAAACTTAATAATTTTTTTTAAATTTCTTTGCCAACAAAGCAACATCCTCAAAATCGAAATCAGAATCGGAATCCAAAACTTTAATTTCCTCCTTCCGGGTTTTCAAAGCAATACGCTTTTCTTTCTTAGGCACTTGCTTGGAGGTAATCAGGTTTGAAAGAGTTGGTGTTTGTGTTCAAATAAGGAAACAATATAATAAATTCCTTTTAACCCAAATTAACCCTAAACATGCAACTAGGTGTGATTGAAACAATATGAAATCATGCAAGAATTATTCAACACACAAAGTTTAAGGAAAAATCCCCCACAGGGGCAAAACCATTTGTATATCACTATAATTTGTAAGAGAAACGGCTTACAATCGGATTACACTGAAATATAAGTTTTTGACTAAGAATTACCCTCGGGTATCGAATTCTGTAGTCGCGACTGGAATATCCCTTTCCAGTAGGGCAGCAATGAAGAGGAAGAAGTGGTCCACTTCACAAGGGTTGAACAGCAGCAATGGTGTTCTTGGGTTACCAGAATTGATTCACAATAGGTTTGGAAGTTGTGTGAATCATAGGTATGAATCAATGGACTCAAATACCATGAAGACTTAAGAGTTATGGAACTCAGAAAATCGTGTGTAAGTCTTCTTCTTAAAACCAACTCCCCGATCATGGTATAAATAAGAATTCATTTGCCCTAAAAATCTCCACACGATCTGTTCGTGGTTATCCAGGGCGGACCGGTCCGGGCTTTAGGCGGATCGGTCCGATGGCAAACCGGTTCTTTTAATTTGAGGCTGATTCGGTTCGCATTCGGTTCAGTGCTCACTGGCTTCAATGTGCAAGACGGATCGGTCCGGCAGGGAGGCGGATCGGTCTGGAAGCGGATCGGTTCTTTTAATTTCTTGGCGGACCGGTCCGGGATGTTAGCGGATCGGTTCCTTTTTCATTGAGGCGGACTGGTCCGCCTGACTGGATTTCTGATTCCTTCCTTGATTCGATACTCGGATTCTGTTGATGACGATGTGGACATGAATTTCTTCAACGGTGTTACGGCTAATGACATATACAAGTATGTTGGACAAAATGTCCTTACAAATCTCCCCCTATGTCTATGCCGGAACATACATAAAAAAAATCCGAATTATCTAGAATAAAAAATGCCTATACAAATCTACCCTTCCATGAACCCAAAACTGAAAGAGGTACAAATGATAAAGGCTGCATCGTTTGTTCTGCAAATCTTCTGATCAAAAATCTCAACGCTTTTCTCATCAGGGTGTGCAACATGGGATTATCAAAAGATGTACCTACACACATGAGACAAAGCAAATACCAAGTGACGTATCGAGTTTGAAATGAGATAAACATAAGCATATATATCAATTTAAGATGATATTCTCAGAATTTCAAAACTCGCCCATAAACAGATAATTCATTCTCCCCCTTTTTATCATGTCCCCAAATAGACAAATGAGAGAAATAAATTAAGCAATCAAGTACCGGGGTGACACAAGGAAAAAATCACACCATGAATGAACACAAAACAACCAAGTCGGTGATAGCGTAAAAGAATAGGTGTGATCAAAATTCGATAGGAAAATCAAAGCATATAAACATGACATATGTGCACGATGAATATTGGATATTCCTAACGAATGAACTCAAATGCTTCCTTTGGTGTAAAAGATTGGAAATATAAGACATTGACTATATCAAATCTATAAATCAAAGCTCAAAGTGATTTCTACACCAATAACATCCAAAATGATTTTCATGCTTTTTCAGGACTTTCAAGGAAGTGCAAACCCGTTTTTCAATCTCCAACCAAACTCCCTTAGATTTATATTTTGAAGAGAGGAATACTAAATTCTCAAACTTTGGAGAATTGGGTGAAACCTAAATGGCCCAGATTTGGCATGAATTGCTTTTTATTGCCTTATCAATTTTTTTCGGGCTCTTTTAACCTCTTAGGACCTCGGATATTAAAATTCCTCCATTTTTTAGGTCCATTTTAACGGTGGCTTTTGCGCAAAGGATAGGAATCAACTTTCGCAGCCCCTCCCCGTTATGAAAATATACACACAGTCTCACCAAAACGGTTTTTACATGCAATCCAATCTTGTCAAGTTTTATCGCATTTTATACATTGTATAAACAGGATTGAGATGGAAACACTCAAGCCAACATGAGATTGACAAGTGCAATAATCAAATATAGCCGTGCATGTGTGCAATAAAGGATATAGGAGACAAACATGTAGGACGATATCACTAATTACATCTCAAAGACTCCAATCAATGTAAAGCACATGGATGAAATGATGTAGCCTCTCAAATCTCTATAAAACAGTCACATGGATAAATGGAATGAGGTTGTGACTTGGCTATCTTAAATGCTCATCCATAAAAGGTAAATCTCTTTTTGAATTTTTCAAAAGTTTTATCAAAATAAAATCTTTTTGTGTTTTTCTAAAAAATTTTCTAAAAAGAAAATCTTTTTGTATTTTTCAAAGAATAATGAAAAGCAAAAAAAAATAAAACAAAGCTGTACACTAAGCAATGGTATATATAAAACAGACTAGTAATAGGAAGCATGTGATAAGAACATGAAGAAGCATCCTATTCTAGACATAGACCAACCCCTCAGTCAACTGTGCAAATCCCCAAAGACTTCCTAAGACTTTCAAATCTAAGGGAATCTAAAGGCTTCGTGAAAATATCGGCTAACTGACGGTCGGTAGGAAGAAAACTCAGGGATACGACTTTCTCTTCAACTAACTGGCGTATAAAGTGCTCACGTATCCTGATGTGTTTTGTGCGCGAATGCTGAACTGGATTGTGGGATATGTGTATCGCGCTCGTGTTATCACAGAAAATGGTCATGGTGTCCTGTGATATCCCATAATCCTCCAGCATTTGCTTCATCCACAAGAGTTGTGTGCAACAACTCCCGGCGGCTATATACTCAGCCTCCGCAGTGGACAAAGAGATGGAATTTTTCTTCTTGCTCAACCAGGAGACAAGAGCATAACCGAAATATAAACACCCACCAGAAGTGCTCCTACATCCATCTACATCCCCAGCTCAATCGGCATCCGAATAGGAGGACAGATGGTCATTGGTATCAAAGGAATACCAAATCTCGTATGAGAGAGTCCCACTCACGTATTTAATAATACGTTTTAGAGCAAGTAAATGTGACTCTTTTGGGGATGCCTGATATCGCGCACAGACTCCAACACTAAAGGCGATGTCGGGACGGCTAGCAGTCAAGTAGAGAAGACTACCTATCATGCTCCGATATAAGGTTTGCTCTACTTCCTTGCCTAAAGTGTCCTTACTAAGCTTGGTAGTGGTACTCATAGGTGTACGTGCATGCTTAGCGGAGTCTAAACCAAATTTCTTCACTAGGTCTCTAGCATACTTGGATTGGGAGATGAACATCCCATCCTCTAGCTGACGAACCTGGAGACCAAGGAAGAATGTAAGCTCACCAACCATGCTCATCTCAAACTCACTTTCAACTCCTCCTCAAAGTGGTGAGCATGCTGGGAGCATGTGGATCCAAAGACTATGTCATCCACATAGACCTGGGCAACCAAAATAGCACCGTCATCTCTCCTGACGAACAACGTCATATCTACTCCCCCTCTCTTGAAGCCACGAGCTAAGAGATAGGAAGTAAGCCTCTCGTACCAAGCACGGGGTACTTGCTTCAAACCATACAAGGCTTTCCTCAGATAGTAGACGTGCTCAGGGTGCTGAGGGTCTTCAAACCCTTTTGGTTGTTCCACATAAACCTCCTCCTGTAGAATGCCATTCAGAAAGGCACTCTTGACATCCATCTGATATACCTTGAAGCGCAGATGACATGCGATGGCGAGCAGAAGACGGACGGACTCAAGCCTCGCAACAGGAGCAAATGTCTCCCCAAAGTCTACACCCTCTATCTGTGTGTAGCCTTGAGCGACCAACCTAGCCTTATTTCTGATTATGGTACCATATTCATCCATTTTGTTCTTGAAAATCCACCGGGTACCTATCACATTAATCTCACTAGGTCGGGGGACTAATTCCCAGACATTATTCTTTTTAAACTGAAGCAACTCATCCTGCATAGCAGATATCCAGTGTTCATCCTTGAGTGCTTCTTTATGGTTCTTGGGCTCGACTTTGGACGTGTAGCAAAGATGGCTAACAACGTTCTCTAGTTGAGCACGAGTCTTGACCCCTAGAGTGGGATCACCCACAATGGCAGAAGGGTCATGACTCTTGCGAACCCAAGCAGGTGTGTCCCCAAACACAGGAGTAGGGTCCACAGAGTGTGAGAGAGGAACAGGTAAATCACTGTCAGAAAATTCCTCATCCTCACACTGAAGGTTAGGATCAATAACCGTCGGAGGTTCGTCATCTTGAACGGTAACGTTTATTGATTCCATAACCCTAGAGCTCTTCAGGTTAAATACCCGGTATGCTCTACTATTTGATGAATATCCTAGAAATATTCCCTCGTCGCTCTGGGAGTCGAACTTTCCTAATTGCTCTCTATCCCGTAGGATGTAGCATTTACTCCCAAAAACACGGAAATATGACAGGTTGGGCTTCTTGCCGGTCCACAACTCATAAGGTGTCTGTAGTGTGTGTGGACGCAAATAAACCCTATTCACCGTGTGGCATGCAGTAGACACTGCCTCTGCCCAAAATCTCCTAGAGACCTTACGACCTTGAAGCATTAATCTAGCCATTTCTTGGATCGTTCTATTCTTTCTCTCAACAATCCCATTTTGCTAAGGAGTTCTCACAGCAGAAAACTCATGTTTGATCCCAAGGCTATCATAGTACAAATACACCTTTGCTTCCTTAAATTCAGTGCCGTTGTCACTACGTATTCTGTTAATAGTGACACCGTGTTGATTTTGCAGGACACGACACTTGGTCGTTAAAAATTCTACAGCATCGGATTTCTATCTTAGAAAACCTACAATGGAGTATCTAGAGAAATCATCCACCATCACGAGAACATATCTCTTACCACCTATACTCTCTATACGAGTAGGACCCATAAGATCCATATGTATCAACTCAAGAACACGGGAGGTGGTAATGGAATTCAACTTCCTATGCGGACTGCGAATTTGCTTTCCCAACTGACAGGGTCCACAAATCGTGGAAGTTGGCTTTTCGAGAGATGGTAAGCCACGTACTAGATCTTTCTTAACAAGACGAGACAAATCTCTCACGTTCCCGTGACCTAGACGTTGGTGCCACAGATCTATAGAAGTGATCGTGGCGCTGTTGCAGACAAGTGAGGATTTGGGCTCAGTCCCATAACAGTTATCCTCTGTCCTCACCCCTTGCACTAAAAGTTTACCGGCTTGATTATAGACCTTACAAGCTTCCCGGTCAAACTTTACTGCAAAGTCATCGTCGCACAGCTGGCTGATGCTGAGAAGGTTTACTTTTAAACCTTTGACGTACAAGACATTTTCTAGCTTAGGAAGTCCTGGTAACTCTACAGTACCTCGTCCTACAATGCTAGATTTACTCCCATATCCAAAAGTAACACTCCCATCATCATAATCCTCAATCTGAGTAAAAAGGGAGACATCACCTGTCATGTGTCTGGAGCATCCACTGTCAAAATACCACTGAGAGGTATTATGTGCTTTGAGAGCAACATGAACAACAAGGGCCTTTTTCTCTTTCTTAGGAACCCAAGAATAGGTAACATTTTGTTTACCGTTGTTGTTGTTGGTTTAAGCCGGAATGCGGGAAGCTTTCATTGACGGTGAGGACATTCGTCAGAATTCCTCCATCAAACTCTGTGATGTGGCGGCTAGAAACTCAACTTGCTCTCTCAGACTAGCAAACTCATCAGTATGATGTGGAGGAGCAAAAGTACGTCGTGTCCGACCAAATCTATAGCAAAACTCCCTAAGATGTCCATTTCTTTTGCAATGGGAGCAAAAGGGCACAGTATTAGGAGGACATTGGTTTGCTTTTCTTGGTCGAACTCTCCTTCTTGGTTTTTGATGACGGCCATAAGGAGCCGTAGTAAACTCAGGAATTGGTCCCGGTGCAATTTGAGACGTGGAGTCACCATCAAAACCAATTCCTTGCCTGTCACCAAAACCTAAGGCGGGATCGAGGAGCATCTTTCCCATCTTCCCAGATCTGTCCTCGATTTGTACCTTGACTTTCCTAGCTCTCTCAAGGTCATGAGTAAGCTGAGCAACAAGGGCTTCAAGTTTCTTCCGAGTCTCCATGGAGGAATGGAGCTCACTAGTAAGACTAGCCACTTGTTTAGTCAAGTCCGCTTTCTCTTTCTCAAAACTGCTCTCTCTCTTTCTAAGCAAATTCTCTTTACTAACCCAGGCAGACTCTCTCTCTCTCATGGCGGTGCAGGTGGAGGACTCTCTCTCTCTCGTCTCTTCTAACTCTTCTTCTAACGCGGTGATCCTAAGAACTAACGCCTTGTTACGTTTTTTAGTTTTGAAAGACTCATTATATAACTCGGCGTAGGCGCGTTGAAGGTTACTCTCGTCCTCACTACCTTCCTCCTCCCCCTCACTTTCTTCGCTCTCACTGTCGAGGTGTCCCTGTGAAGCATTATCCTCATCATCGTGAGGAGAACTAGGAGTATTCACATGACTAGCCATGAACGTGGTGAAGTTACGCTCATGCAGTGACTCATCTCCCGAGTCCACCGACTTGACCTCACTGTCGTCACTAAGGGTAGCATTTAGGACAGCTTTACCCTTTTCCCTATTCAGATGAGTGGCACACTCAAACGCTCTGTGTCCCTTACCGTCGCACTCAAAACATCTCTCACTTTCTTTCAGAGGAGGATTTTTGGAATCTTTTTCATTTTTCTTTTCAAACTTATTTTTCTCAAATTTCTTTTTATCTTTAAAATTGCCATTTTTCTTAAATTTGAGAATCCTCTTGAAATTTTTTGCGAAAAGAGCCAAATCATCTAAGTCAATATCGCACTCAGAATCCGACGTGTCAGTCTCTCTCTTTCTAGATGACTCTACTCTCTTTCGAGCTGACCCCTCACTCCTTTTCTCTTGGGCTTTAAGTGCAATTCCCTTATCTTTAGATTTAGCATTTTTAGGGAACATATCAATTTCATAAGTTTGCAAGTCTCCTACGAGTTCTTCCAATTTTAGAGTATTTAAATTACCCATAGAATTTAGCACAGTGACTTTAGGGATAAAATGCTTAGGCAAAGAACGAAGAATTTTTTTAACAACTCTAGCATTTGGAATTTGTTCACCAAGATTAAAACTAGTATTCACAATGTCAGAAAGTCTAGCATAAAATTCATCAAAGCATTCAGAATCATGCATGGTGATAGTTTCAAATTGAGTTGTCAAGTTTTGCAACTTAGACTCTTTCACAGCATTAGTTCCTTCATGGGTGAGTTGTAAAACATCCCATGCCTCTTTTGACGTGGTACACGTCATTATACGTTTGAACTCATCAGGTGTGACAGACCCAGAAATAGCACTTAGACCCTTAGAATTAAAAGATGACCATTTAATTTCTTCATCAGACCAAGTAATGTCAGGTTTCAAGTTGGTCACATTATCAACAGTCATGGTGGGAGGAGTCCACCCTCGTTCAACCAAAATCCATACACGTTCATCAATGGCTTTTAAAGCCGACCTCATACGGGCTTTCCAATAAGCATAATTTGACCCGTCAAAAATAGGCATTTTAAAATATGACTTCTCCATTTGAACACGCACTTTTTCAAAAATCAATTTTTTCAGAAAATTGATATCTTAGAAAAATTTTGCGGAAAATAGGAATACGCGATAGATTAGCGTAACCTGCTCTGATACCAATTTGAAAGAGTTGGCGCTTGTGTTCAAATAAGGAAACAATATAATAAATTCCTTTTAACCCAAATTAACCCTAAACATGCAACTAGGTGTGATTGAAACAATATGAAATCATGCAAGAATTATTCAACACACAAAGTTTAAGGAAATATCCCCCACAGGGGCAAAACCATTTGTATATCACTATAATTTGTAAGAGAAACGGCTTACAATCGGATTACACTGAAATACAAGTTTTTGACTAAGAATTACCCTCAGGTATCGGATTCTGTAGTCGCGGCTGGAATATCCCTTTCCAGTAGGGCAGCAATGAAGAGGAAGAAGCGGTCCACTTCACAAGGGTTGAACAGCAGCAATGGTGTTCTTGGGTTACCAGAATTGATTCACAATAGGTTTGGAAGTTGTGTGAATCATGGGTATGAATCAATGGACTCAAATACCATGAAGACTTAAGAGTTATGGAACTCAAAAAATCGTGTGCAAGTCTTCTTCTTAAAACCAACTCCCCGATCGTGGTATAAATAAGAATTCATTTGCCCTAAAAATCTCCACACGATCTGTTCGTGGTTATCCAGGGCGGACCGGTCCGGGCCTTAGGCGGATCGGTCCGATGGCAGACCGGTTCTTTTAATTTGAGGCTGATTCGGTTCGCATTCGGTTCGATGCTCACTGGCTTCAATGTGCAAGACGGATCGGTCCGGCAGGGAGGCGGATCGGTCCGGAAGCGGATCGGTTCTTTTAATTTCTTGGCGGACCGGTCCGGGATGTTAGCGGATCGGTTCCTTTTTCATTGAGGCGGACCGGTCCGGCTAACTGGATTTCTGATTCCTTCCTTGATTCGATACTCGGATTCCGTTGATGACGATGTGGACATGAATTTCTTCAACGGTGTTACGGCTAATGACATATACAAGTATGTTGGACAAAATGTCCTTACAAGGTTGATTTCATAGGTTTGTAAGTCACCTACAATCTCTTTTAGTTTCGTTGACTCTAACCTACCCAAGGAGTTTAAAATGGTCACTTTCGCATCAAACCTACTAGGCAACGACCTAAGTATTTTCTTAATGACACGCTTGTCGGGAATTTTCTCACCTAGGTTAAACGATGAGTTGACAATATTGGAAAACCTAGCATAAAACTCATCAAAGGTCTCACTCTCTAACATCCTAATGGTCTCAAACTGTGTAGTGAGATTTTGAAGTTTTGACGCCCTAACCGTGCTAGTGCCCTCGTGAGTGAGTGCCAAAATATTCCAAGCCTCTTTTGATGTTTCGCAAGTCATAATTCTGTTATATTCTTCCCGTGAGACATTTGAAGAAATAACGTGCGTACCTTTAGAATTATATTGTGCAAGTCTTTGTTCAATTTCGGTCCATGACTCAACAGGCTTTAGACTAGTGACTTCACTTACAATAGTGACAGGGGGTGTCCAACCTTTTTCAACTGCAAGCCAAACTCGCTCATCAATGGATTTTAAAGCACATCTCGTTCTCATCTTCCAATAAGTATAATTAGTGCCATCAAAAATAGGAGTTCGAGAAAATTCATTATATCCAAAATTCATCTTTCAAAACACACGGGATCACAAAACAAATAAAAATGTTTTCTAGCTCTGATACCAATTTGAAGAGTGCCCGATATGTGTGTGTTTTAAACAAAACTAATTTTTCTTCGAAAAAGATCCAACTTTTAATTATGCACCAACCAAGTTGTGAAATCCCAATTCTTTCTTTAAATAAATTTTATCTTGATTAATCCTAAACATGCATCTAGTGATTAAAGCAAGTAAAGCAAAGTAAAGAATACTCACAACGCCGGATGTACGATGAAAAAATCCAAAACGGGAAAACAACCTCGGACGGCCCAAGCCAGACAATCACTATGAACAATGGTTTTACAAAGACAGATTAGCCTTACACTAAGACTCGATCCCCACGGGTCTTGACGCTCCTTCTGATCTTCAACCATTCTTCATTAGTTCCCACACAGAAATTCTGTCTTCCACGATCTCTGTCCACAACACACGCCTCCACGTATGTCTCGATGTCCATCGATATGGCTTTGATATGTCTACGATGTCGAACACGATGTTCGTCGCTACTTCATCGCAAAACCCTTTGTGTTCAATGTGTAGAACAAACAACTTTGGTGCAGCAAGATCATGTAAACATATAAGAATGATAACTCGGATCTTTGCAAACTCTAAGGATGTGTTTAAGACTTTTAAACCTTAGAAAACATGTGCAAACAAGGTTCTGGTTTGTAAAATAGTTTTCCAGAAAGTACACTTACAAAATTATGATGCAAACACTGTTTAAATAGGATTTAAATACTGCCTCAAAAATGTGTCATTCGAACGACTTAAGCATGTCGTTCGCGCGACATTGTATCTCGTTCGAACGAGATCTAATGTCGTTCGAGCGACCTCGCGAAAGTTTGACTTTCTTTGACTTTCGGATAAAAATGTTTCTTATCAAAGAGATACAAATTAGTCAAACTCTATTTCGATCTTATCATCATAAAACAAAGTTTAAACCATTAAAACACTTTTAAAACATTTAAAAACATTTTTCTTTATAAAAATTGCATCCTTATCTTTTATAAAATAATTCCGAGCACCATTAATTATATGCATTCATACTTGAGTGATCTCGGAATGATATTAACTTTGAAGACGAGTAAACTTGCACCAAATAATCATCGACATGATTAAATATTTGAAGCTTTGCCACAACGTCTTCAATTTCTTCAATACGTCATAGACCAAGTGGGATCGTGACAAATTCAAATTTCCCCTATGACATATTACAAACACAGTTTTGTTCACGGAATAACGTCAAAATAATACAGGGACTCAATTGGAATTTATGTCCTTACAGAGATGAAGATTGAGGATGCGGGTTTCGGATGGAGAAGCAAAGGCATCAGCAAGAGTCTTCTAGATTTGTTAGGATGTTTGTAATCCAACGACAAGTGGAATGGTTTCATCGGTGAGAGAGGTAATGAGCGTACTGACTATCACTTTATCTTGTTGTTTCTAGAGAGTTGCTGTTGGTTCTTCAGATGGAAACGGATAGGTACCATCAACAAATCATAGGAGATTTTGACCACTGAGAAAAGGCTCCATTTGAGTTGTCCAATATAGATAATTTTTGTTTGTGAGTTTGATAGCAAGGTAGTGATGTGTGTGGCTTTGATTTAATGTAGGGGATGAGGAGGAGATATCACTATTTGTGTTTGATGAGGAGGCCATTGGACTTAACAGGTTTAGAAAAAAATTTGACACAATCATGTCTAGAAATTTTATGGCTCTGATACCATAATAGTGAAGCAGCTAATTTATATTAATTTATTAACTATTAATCCAGTCGAGCTGGTATATATATATATATATATATATATATATATATATATACACTTGAGAGATGATAACAATAGTTAATTAATAGGAGAACATGTGAATGTTTGAATTTGAAAAGGAAGCTAAACCGGAGTTGTTAGGATTTCAAGTTTTGAATTATGCAGCTGCTTGTTGAGAACTGTCCGAGATATTAGGAACATGTGTTGATAGTTCATAAGTATGATTTTTTAACAAATAAATTACTTTTTTGTTAAGGGTCGTCCTCAGAACAAATTATATATACATATATGACGTTCATATATGTATACTTTTTTGAGCAAATGTAAGAGAATTTTTTTTGTAAGACACTAACACGATCCTTAACAAAAAAAAGTTAAATGTTTGTATTAAGGGTTGTGTTCGTGTCTTACAAAAACTATACAAAGAAGAGTCGTGTCATGTGATATCCACGTCCAGAAAATATCACCATCACTACCACAAACACGACCCAAAAAACCCAACCGTAACCCCAAACTCAACTATATGGGGAACTCTACCATTATATGTCGAGAAAAAAATCATGGATGAAATCATAAAATCCAAGTATGAAATCAGTCAAAATTATGACTAACTATAGCTAAGGTAACAAGTCCCTTTTCATGTATGAAAGATATAAAGTGTCAACTCGAAATAGAAATCTAGTTATCTCTTTTTGGTTCTTTTTGACACAAAGCCATGTCATGGCATCTTTGTGTCAAAATTGTAAGTCATGTTATCATGTCGTGTCGTGTTACTCATGTTTTCCTCGTCATTTGTTTATTATCGTGTTTAATTGGGTGTAAATATATATAATCTTGCTCGTTGTGTCGTGTTTTATCCTATATGGGTCGTGGGTGTGTCTTACAAATAATCACACAAATTAGAGTCAAGTCATGTGATACTCACGACCTATAAAAGCGAACCCGTACCCCAAAACTCAACTATATAGGGAACTCTCTAGCCGTACATCTAGGAAAAAAATCATCGTTGAAGTCATAAAATCCAAGTATGAAATAAAATCATTCATTTTTTTGTTAATCTATCTCCAATCATCATTTCAATACTTGACGTTCTTCTATTCGTAATAAAATTGTGCTCAAATTTTACTGACAAGGATGTGTTTTTAAAATTTTAATACATATATTGATTTTAATGTTTCAGAAAAAAGGAATTTATAATAACATAAATAGCTATAGTGTATATAGAACACATGGTGTGTTCCTTCTTCTAATAATCTTATTTTTATTTTGAAGTAACATTCTAAATACATTTTTTGTCTCTAGGTGAGTACAAGAGGGCTCGGGCAATGACTATGAATTAAAAAGTCAAAGAGATACATAATTAATATACCTAAACAAGTTCCAAATAAAAATTGGTAAATATATGTTAATCATTTCTTCAAACACAACAAGTCATCCAAACTGTGGCCAAAGAATTATATGAATCTATAATTATTCAAAGGTCTTTCTTATAAAGAAAATACGAAATTTTAACAGAATACCCAAATGTGCTCTTATTGTATGTCATAATATAAGGTTTAGATGATTGATCTTTCAAGGCATCTTGACAAACCATAAGAAGAGTTCATCCCCATTTCTAATAGCAGGGTAGCATAGTCAAAATCCATTAGGAATTTCTCCAAATCTTTTTAATAAAGGTAGCCCATCGTGCAACTCCGCTCCAATGAAGGGCCAAATCCATGTTCTCAAACTAAAATCTTTATGGAAGAAACCTAATATTCGCAAGCATGCTCGCGCCAATTTCTCAAGAGTGATTTATTCATATTTATAATGCAATAAATACAAACAACTCTAACATTTTGGTAGGCATGACCAAGTTCCAAATTCCATCAAGAATATAATATTTAAATAAATCCCGACAATTTCTTTTTATATATGCTTGAAATAACACTTGCATACAATTTGTTATTTCTACATGGGTTGTGATATTCCTACCCCAAAAATATATCCATAACACCACAAAACAAAAAACTACTTTTCTTACTATCAAACACCATAAATATAACCCTGAAAATATTACTAAAAAGTCTAAAATTCCCTTAAACATAATAACACTAAAAAAAACCTTAAACATAATACACCCTAAAAAATTCAACTTTCAAAAAATTCAAACCCAAACCGTGAAACCCTATATCACGGCTAAAACTCTCAAAAACTCAACCTTGTTGTTCTCAATCCAATCTTGTTTCTATCATCTACATTGTATTTGGGATAGTTTGTGTGGTTGTTTGCTGCATTATTTATAGGTCTACACCAACGAGAATGACCAAAGATGACCGAAAAACCAAAGATACAAAAGATGTTCAAAGTATAGATTTCACTCCTACATTGGACTCATTTGAGGCACTAAATACTTTCATATATTGTATTCAATCAGCACACACTAAAAAATATGTGAAAAGAAGTACTAAAAAAAGTTGTTATTTCCTCTCCACGGTTTCCCGTAACTGAAGAAGATGAAAATTCATGACCATAATTCGTTGTTATATTATTGCTTACGGTTCATCATAATCGTGAATTATGATATTTCATGGTTAACCTTGACTGTTAATTCAAGATTTTCACCGCTAATCGTGGTCGCGATAACCTTATTCATGGTTTACCTTTTGGGTTGGCTTAATATTAAACTCAAATTATTATTATTATCTAAAATTATAGCTAGATGACTCAATAATAAACTCAATTGATTGGAGGGGGGAGATTGATAACCTCGTCATACCAAGTACTAGTGCGACTCGGAATGACAAGTCGTCATCGGGTACACCATGTGGGGATGAAGTTCCAAGTGGTACGCGTGAGCAATCTACTGTCTATCAATCTTTTGTATAAGTTCATAACACAACTAGTCATTACCCGCGGGATGAATTTATAGACTTGACTATAACCGTGGTAATTTTCCCTAAAAGTCCTAAGATATTAGTTGAATATTGAATAATGTGTTATTTAGTTTTAATATTTTGTTCAATTTAGAATGATACGACATCTTCTCATAGTTCTATTTGTCAGGATCATACCACCGAATTTTCTACCGAAGAGGATGGTTTTTTTCTTACTCAATTTTAAGTTGTAGTGTTTAGTAATATACACACAATACCTAATTATAACTATGTACAATCTTCATAAGTATTCCATAGTAAAAGTAAAATGGTAGAATGGTGCCAGATGATTGGTTTAAAAATAAAGGCTATCGTGATTATACATAAATTTGAGAAGGAGAAATCAGGAAGAAATCCACGTATAATTCTTGGGTGTGAAAGAAGCTCATTGTATAGACGGTAAAATGAGAAGGAAATAAAAAAGAAGAGAAAGCGTAATGTTGGCACCCGCAAGTGTAATTATCTATTTAGACTTGAGGGTGTCCCGATGGAAGATGGTAAGTGGTGTGTTAAAGTTTTGTGCGGTCTACATAATCATGAGTGTCTGATTCGTTAGTTGGACACCCATATGCCTGACGATTAAATGACGAGGAATGGAATGTGACAAAGGAGTTATTTTCTAATAATATTCGTCCGAAGGAGGTCCTGCACACATTGAAACAATTGAATCCGTAGACTTTTTCCTCGGTGAGAACCGTGTACAATGCAAAACATAAGATGAGAATAGGGGAGCATGCCGGGAGGAATGCAATGCAATAACTCATACATTTGCTTTCTGATAAAAATTATGTTCATTGACATCAACATCATGAGGAAAATGACACCTTGGAAGACATATTTTTTGCACACCCGACCTATGGGTTACTTGCCAACTGATTCCCTTCTGTTATGTTATTTTTTGCACCTATAAAATAAATAGATACAACATGCCATTGTTCAAGATGATTGGGGTAACCTCTACAGGTCAATAGTTTTGTATTGCATTTGCATTTTTGAGGAGTGAGAAGGAGGACAATTTTTAATGGGCGTTGAAACACTTGAGATCTCTGTATGAGCCAGAAACATTGCCCGAGGTCACAATTTCTTATAAATAATTATCATACATGAATGTCATGAGACGAGTCTTTTCGAGCGCGAAACTTATGTTATGTTTATTATATGTGCAGAAGAATATTGAAGCAGCTTGTTTGAAAGCTGGATTAAAAGACCCGAATAAAAAGTTCTTTATATCAGGATGGATTGGGGTGGTCGAGTCAGAAACGCATGCCGAATATGATAGAGCTTGGTCATATTTTCTTTCAACTTAGAAGCATCAATGTCCTCGTATGATTGCGTACCTTAAAAATACGTGGTTACCGTACCGTTTTATATATGCACATCCATGGACGAATAAGATTCAACATCAGTGGAATTGCACTAAAAATAGGGCCGAGGGCACCCACCCATAGTTAAAAAAGTATTTGCTTAGCTCTGAGGGGTCATTTTCCACGGTGTGGAAAGGTATGGATGATCTACTTGAATTTTAAGAGACTCAAGTTAGATTGGAGTTTGGAAAGTCATTGCAATCAACAAAGCATACACACAATGAACTATTACTATAAGATATATGTGGACGAGCGTCCCACCTTGCTTTTGATTTGATTCTAGGGGAGATAGAATGTATGAGGACGGTGTTAGCAGAATTTACGGGTAATACTCAATTAATGCATATTGCATGCGAGCATAAAATTTATACAATATATGGCCTTCCGAGAACTTATGAATTGGCCATATGGGAGAAGACAGATGATGCCATTCCAACATGGGCGTTAGACGATCATTGGAAGAAGCTTGCTACAGTCTCCGATGTCCCAATTTATCGTGATCTTGATTATACACCCGAAAGGATTTTGCTAAAGAAGAGGTGGAATGAAGCGGGGGATGTCGAGCGGGAAATGATGCAAGAAAAACTAATGGAGATTTCTCAACCATCTTGCACACCGTCGATGGAGCCTACTTCATTTAAGTCCAAGGGGAGACCCAATTCCTTGAAGAAAAATACACCGACCAAGAGAATACCATGTGCATGGGACAAGGATCCTCCAAATTTGAGTGAAATTCGTGGCAAGAGGTTAGACGCAAGGCCACCTTGTACAACTAAGAAATCGGAGTTTTGGTCCACATACAAGAAGTTATATATCAAGTACGTACCGGACTTCTTCTAATATTTTTTAGATGACATATATGAAGTTAGGTCGGATGGTAACTGGGGCTTCTCTGCCTTGGCTCGGGGGTTGGGTATTAGGGAATCTCTTAGTCACTCTCATTCTATACGTAGTCAAATGTTAATTGGGCTATGTCAAAACAAGGTATTATATGCATCTATCATGAAATCATATACCATCGATGAGTATGAAAGTAGATTGAACATGTTCAAGCACTCTGTCACGATGAGTCATTGATTCATAATGTCGGATTTTGGCTATGTAGTTGCAAATGCGTACAAAGTAATGATGGTCTTGATATCGAAGCTCCAATGCCTAACTTTTGTGCCATTTGAAGAGGGTCTAAAACCCATTCAGGAGGATAACAAGATTTTTTACTTACTGAAGATATCTAATTGTCATTGGGTGACTATGAAGTGCACCCAGTTTTCCCCCATACCCCCCATTGGATCAAATTGGAAGTCAAAGGCATCGGTCGATGCACTACGCTAGGAAGATTTATTGAAACAACGTCTGAATATATTCCAGGTTGTGTTCGAAAGACGTAGCGAAAAGGGATGAACCGATTTTGATTGAATCAGATGACGAAGTTTATTTGACTAAATCATGATCGGTCGGGGGGGGGGGGATTGTGATTTTTTGTAACATTACATGTAAACAAATTCTAACATTATGTGTAATTTGTTGTGAAGGATTATTACAAACAATAGTGTTGGATATGAAATGTTCAGTGTATTTGTATAATGTCTATTTTTATATACATGTTAACTATTGGATATGAATGTTGCGCATGTCTCTTTAAAAATTTACATGTTGAATATTAGATTGTACTTGGATAATTTTCAAGGCATTGGTACGGTTACTTATGACCGTGTGAAGATGATACACGGTTAAATATGGCCGCTATAATCACTTCACGGTTACTTGTGGCCGTGTAAAGATGATACACGGTTAACTATGGTCATCATACTAATGTCATGGTCGAATGTAGTATGAAAATCAGACAGTGTACTTGGATAATTTTCAAGGTATTGGTACGGTTACTTGTGGCCGTGTAAAGATGATACACGGTTAACTATGCCCATCATACTAATGTCACGGTAAACTATGGTCGTGAAAATAAGACAGTGTACTTAAGTAATTTTGAAGGCATTGGTACGGTTACTTGTGGCCGTGTAAAGATGATACACGGTTAACTATGGTTGTCCTACTCATGTCTCGATCAATTGTAGTCATGAAAATAAGACAGTGTACTTGGATAATTTTCAAGGTATTGGTACGGTTACTTGTGGATGTTTAAATATGTTACACTGTTAACTATAACCGTCCTACTCATGTCACGATCAACTGTAGTCGTGAAAATCAGACATTGTGCTGGGATAATTTTCAAGGTATTGGTACGGTTACTTGTGTCCATTTAAATATGTTACACGGTTAACTATAGCCGTGTTAAGAGAGTTAACAGTTATGTCTAGTCATGGTAAGAGAGTTCACAGTCTACTATGGTCGTTTAAATCCAATAGTTAACTATGAAAAACAACCAACATTGTTAGCTACAACAGTTGAACAACATTCCTAACTACAACAAACAACCAACCCCATTAAACCAACATTATGATTGAAACAGTTATAAGTGAAACAACCAACCCCAACGAACCAACATTATGATAAGCGTTTAGTACAACTAACAAACAACCCCAACAAACCAATAATTGTTTACAACAACCAACCAAACAAATAACCACAAAAATATTCAAACAACTAACATTAATATTTCTTCCTTGGTTTTCTCCTTTTTCTCGGGCTTTTCCTTGTAGTTATCGGCACACATTGCATGTGAGGGTCGAATCGACGTTTTGTTCGTTGCTCTGGGTCCTGTTCATCGTTCTCCTTGCACTTTCCTTTTCTTACACAGTCGCCTTTAGCCTCTAAAAGGGCATCAAAAGTTGCTCGAGCAGTATTAGAGACCGCTTAATAATCTTTGGCCGAGGGTTCTTCCCTTGGATATTTAAGTGCCTCTTCTACGAGATTAATGGCTAGGTCAACACTCGACTCCTGTCCATGTTGCCACAATGAATGTAATTAATACTACGAATACATGTTACCAAACCTTAAATGTTGATGTGAGGTATCATACCAGTTTTTACATAGAGTTCACTCTTAGTTGTCCTTTCGGTGAATAGGATTGCAGACCAAGGGATGCGATCTTTCATTGTACCACTCTTCGTAGCCTTCAACACACTCCCAAGGGTAGTTGCGTATGGGTGTAGATCTTCTACCATCATTGAGGACATGGTCAACTGAGTTCTCCTGGTACCATTTCTCATTGTCATACACCACCTTGTACCTAGCTTGTGTCCTACCCTTCCTTTCTTTAATCGGGCGCATGGGAAGGCGTGGAATGGTTTGGACCCTGCTGACTTTACGAAGCACTCTCTCAGGATAGTATGGCTCGGCAACGTCATAGCATATGAGAATACCGGTGTACCACGATATCTCCTGGAATGGAAAGGCCTCAACATTTTCTTTGCATGGATCCTATACAACCTAAATTTTGAATCATCACGTGAGTAAACTTCATTATAAACATATCGAGTAAGTAAAAAAATTTAATGATACTAACATCATGAACTTTTAAATCATCCAACGTCTCCCTCATAGCAAGCAATTACTCGTTCGAGTCACTCGAAACTATTTACACCTTCCACCTACAAATTCGGGGCTCAGCGGTGGTACATCACCCTCATGAACATTCCCCTCTCCCAAAAGCCCCTCACCAAGATTCCCCTCACCCACACTCCCCTCACCAACATTCCCCTCACCAACAACCCCCTCACCCACGACACCCTCACCAACATTTCCCTGATCGACATTCCCCTGACCCACAACCCCCTCACCAACAACCCCAATAACCCCCTCACCAACATTTCCCTCACCAACATTCGCCTGACCCACAACCCCCTCACCAACATTCCCCTCACCCACATCCTCACCAACCACCTCGTCACCAATCACATCTTTACTTGAAATTTATCTGGGTTGACGTAGTCATTGGTTGTCTACCCTCTATCCCCATTTATGATCTGCAATACTTGTTAAAATAGATAAAGAAATCAATAAATTAAGGAGCATGCATTTAATAGTTTTTGAAAAATGGATACAGAAATGAAAAACCATACTCACGACCCTTAATAACCAGGGAATGGGACATTACACAGTCTACTTATTCCGTGTGTGCTTCAAACTTAACGATGTATTGTAGCCATCAAATTAGACTACACAGCCGAAGTAGACCGCAAGAGTTCACTTTTTATGGTGACGGGTGACTGCAAGAGTTCATATTTTATGGGTTTTTTGCATTTAAATTTATTTTTTAAGAAATTCGGGTTTTAGTCAGGTTTAAGTTCATATTAAGTTTTTTTTACATTTAGTTTTTTCAAGATATTAGGGTTTTAACGAAAACTAGGGTTTTATGGGGGTTCTTATAGGGTTATAAGAAGGTATTGGATATATATAAATGCACAATGAGAGAGATTTAGATTACATACCAAGTTATGTTAGAAGGATGGAATAAGGAATTAGTTTGAGTATGTAGAGTTGCAAAAGGAATTAGAGAGAAAATAGTAGAGAGATACGAAGGAGGGAAATGATTTAGTTTGAGTATGGACGTTCAAATTGTGGTGTTGGGGTTTGTGGTGTTAGTGAGAAATAACTTTTAATTTTGTGGTGTTTTGGAGTAAATGTATATAACGGCTTAATATGGCCGTCAAATAAGTTATATCACGGCTTAACTTAGCCGTGAAATATGGTATGTCACGGCTAAACCTGGTCGTGAACAGACATTTCACAGTTTGGGTTGGCCGTGATATTGTGTTTTATGCTTTGGAAAACCACGACTTAACCTGGTCGTGAAAAGGCACTTCACGAATTAACCTGATCGTTGTTTTCATCCGATGTTTATTTGGTTTTCATGACATTTATAGTGTTGTGCATGTTTATTTTATTTCCCGATGGAAGATGGTAAGTGTTTATTTTGTTTTCATGGCATCTGATAATCCATGAGATGTTTATTTGGTTTCCATGACATTTATAGTGTTGTGCATGTTTATTTTGTTTCCCGATGGAAGATGGTAAGTGTTTATTTTGTTTTCATGACATACGATAATCCATGAGATGTTTATTTGGTTTCCATGATATTTATAGTGTTGTGCATGTTTACTTTGTTTCCCGATGGAAGATGGTAAGTGTATATTTTATTTTCATGACATCCGATAATCCATGAGATGTTTATTTGCAATCATGACATTTATAGTGTTGTGCATGTTAATTTTATTTCCCGATGGAAGATGGTAAGTGTTTATTTTATTTTCATGACATCCGATAATCCACGAGATGTTTATTTGGTTTCCATGACATTTATAGTGTTCTCCATATTTATTTTGTTTCCAATAATAAAAAGTCACATCCAAATAAAAAGTCACACCCAAATGCATATACCTTTGCATAAAATAATACGCTTATATACAATCCGATTTGACAAATAACAAACATAATATTTACCACGCTGTAGTAACAATCAGATTTATTAACAACCACAACATTTACCACACTGTTATGTAATAAAAAAAATCACATTTTTTAACGAAGTAATAGAGTTGGGTCTGGTTCGTCCTTCTCCTTCTCCTTGTGGTGACTTGGTTTGCTTCATAGTTCTCCTTCCGTAGTAGGTGACTTGGTTTGCTAGGTGTACTCGTTCATATCTATAGTTACGTCCGTGATCCCATTTGTTTAAATTTAATTTTTTAAACACTACTGTGTCAATTAATAGTTATCTACCATTCTCTTTATAATTGTGTTATGTCACATATTAATAAATTTATTATTAATTTTGCTTTCCCTCTGGATGATCTTGCTCACTTAGAAGCATTTCGGACCCAATATTATGTAAAGTGAGATACTTCTGAAAATGATTCTATTTTCAGAAGCATCTCACTCTACCTAATATCGGGTCCGAAATGCTGCTAAGTGAACAAGATCATCCGGAGGGAAAGAAAAATTAATAATAAATGTATTAATATTTGATAGAATAGTATTATAAAGAGAATTTTAGATAACTATTAACTGACACGCTAGTGTTTGAAAAATTAAATTTAAACAAATGTGATTACAGATGAACGTTTAGATATTAAACAAGTATACTTAGCACACCTCGTTACCTAGCACCTAAACACCGATGCAACCACAGATGCAGTCACATGTGGTCTACCAGCTCTCCCGGTTTAATGGATCTGTAATAAATTATGAGAATAAGAATTTAAAATGAGAATAATCGTCTCAAGTTAACAAATTAAACTGGTAAGGATCACACGTCCTAGTTAGGCCGTGAGTGTTGAAAATTACGGCCAATCTAAACCGTTAGTTATTAAATAATTACGGCTAACTTAGACCGTCGTTAGAGAAATTTTGTTGCTGTATTGTAGTCGCGAATTTTATGGTAATGGCTGAACGTGGCCGTGGAAACCCATATCATACGATTACGGGAGACCGTGAGGATCCAGTTTCAACAGACATGTATAAAAACTAGGGTTTGGTTTTGGTCAGTAACTTAGGTTCATTTTCGATGAAAACTAGGGTTTGATTATGGAGTAGACATGTATAAATACCAAGTTTACAATTTAGACATCTATAAATACAATTATATAAATTAATCATGTAGAAAAACACAAGTATATAGATTTGAAATATATACCTGCCTATTATGAGTTATAGAGTGAAGATGTGTTTGGTTTTGAAGTTATGGAGTTAGGGTTTGATTTTAGAGTGTTAGTAAAAAAGTTATGGAGTTAGGGTTATAGAGGATGTGCTTAGAAGAGAGAAAAGAGGAGAGAGAGAGAGAGAGGGATAAAAGAATGAAGTATTTTTTTATTTTAGATTTATATATTGAAGCAAGTTATTGTGGTGTTGAGTTTTTTAGTGTTTGTGAAATGTATAATTGATTTTCGAAAAGTTTAAAGTAAATGGTATTATGAAGATTATTTTGGGATGAAAATATCACCCGGCTTTCTACATGTATAGTTGAGAGCGTTACGATAAAGTAGGTTCTTAAATTGTTTTGACTTATTCCAGCTTAGAGTGGAAGGTCATGGAAAAGACACTATACTCGCACATTATATCTACTTCCACTAGATTCTTCATAATCTCGGTGGTAAAGGAACGTGGCTTTTGAGTTCTACACGCTTCAATATACGTATCTACTTTTTTTTAAGAAAAGTAACTAATATCGGTAAAAAGCTGATTAGATTAAATGGAAGGTATTACAAAGCATGAACGAAACATAATTAGCACTAAAATATCATTGTGCAAGCACCGAAGCTCTCTTGTACACCGTCTTTTTGGTGGGACATCCAGCAACCAGAAGGCTAAAATCACAAGTAGAACTTTGTAACAATGAATATGGACTATTTCAAAGAAAAGAAAAGGTTAGCAAACAAAAAAAGGAAGAAAATATTAAAATTGGTTTTCTTCAATTTCTCTAAGGGTATTGTACGCATAGAACCTCATTGCATTGAAATCTATAAATCAAAAATCAATGTTGTGAGTTATCAACGAACCAAACAACCCCTTGATAACAAAGAATATGAAACTATACATGTTTATAGATAGAATCTTTGGGTACAGAAGCATTTTACAGTAAAAAGTTCACATGGGTTTGGATATAAAGGCATCGTATCTTTCAAAATCTTATTAAAGCCCACTCTAAAGGACTAGGAATATATCTGGGGAAGTGCTATAAAGTCATGATCCAACTAGTCGGTAACAGATAAGTATATCTGTAGAGGCAGATTTACGACTTACAGGATATTTTGTTGGTATCAAGATATTTTTTTCAAAGCATCACCCTTAAAAAGCTTTATCCTTATCTTTAATGTATCCCTACAGATACACAAATGGAACAACAACTACGACTACTATATATAGATATGGAAACACAACCTCATTTTCATCAACAGCCCAAAACCTGAATCTGAAATATAGAAAAGATGGAGTACTATAATCACAAGAGCAGGAGGTTCACTCAAACTCAAAGCAGGTTGGTCATGTCTTTTCATCAATCAGTGAAGCCATCAACGAGTGTGCAATACAGCAGCATGGCTAAGCCATTATCGCCTTCTTCAAATCTTACCACCACTGCTTTTGTTAATGAATCCTATCTGAATTATCCATCAGAGCAGAAACCTGTTTTTTATGGTAGTGACAAACCATACACGGCAGAAGAGAGTATTGATGTTAGAGCTGCAAGCTATATCTCATGTGTTCTTGAGCGATTTAGGCATGAATGAGTCGACTGAACTATAAGTTTTATGAGATTACTTAGATGCAATATTGTTTGCATCGGTTTCTGATGTTTATCTACTATGTATACTGCGTCGTCTATAACTAGTATGCCAGCTTTTCTATCTCCTCTCTTTGTGATATGATGCATTGTTTTCGCCTTTGGATGTGTTTTTTTAAGCACAAGGATTTGGAATTAATAGGATATGAAACTAGTGTAAGATAATGAGTATTCATGGCTTAGTTCTACGCTTAAACGAATTTGGGTAAGATGAATACATCAATAAACGCATCAAAACAAGTTCTTTCTATATACCTCCCCAACATGAATATAACTCAATCTATCCATAACACAAGAGCTCTTGCATGCTATGCCTGCTAAATGGGGTGGCTGAGAGAGTATTTGTATATAAACTCTCTTCAATCTCTTGCAAGACATTACCAGGTCAATATGGTCATGTGGGCCATGGGCGATTGAGTTAGGTTAATACCCAACTCTTGTATTTCGGGTTAAACCCAAATTTCAACATCTCACATTCGTACATCATGAGGCACGAGTTATGACACCGCCTCCCTGTCATACAAAACCAATGCGCCATATGCTACCGCTCATATTACGTGCATTTAACCTCCAGACTTGGTCCAGGGATAGTTTACTAGTTTTAAAGTTCCAGTTCTCGACAGCTGCAAATAATTTGGGAGCCAACGGCTAGCCACTAATCTGTGAGTGAGGATTAATCGAAGTGAACGCAAAACTGATCCGGACACCTCATGATACCTCTATAAGGGTGAATAAACCCCCCAAAAAAGTACGTGCATTCGGGAGCTCTACAACAAATTTTACCAGTCTAGAGACATCAATGCTAAACAAGTAAGGTATCTCGTGTACCATTGATCCATCGAGGGACATCCCTTTTGTGCAAATTTAAATCCCCTTTCTATGATAGGGGTTACTTTCTGAGGAGTGTGAATGCCACGTTTATTACTTTGGTTCCTAAGTTTGGGGGGGCGACGGGTGTGCGTGATTTCAGGCCTATTAGCTTGGTTGACAGTGTGTATAAGCTCCTCTCTAAGGTCTTGTCGGTTAGCCTTAGAAAAGTGATTGATCCTCTTGTTTCGGATGCTCATAGTACATTTGTAGGAGGTCGGCAGATCCTTGATGCTGCGCTGGTAGCAAATGAGTGCATTGAGTCCAGGCTGAGAGGTGGGGTACCTGGCATTCTATGCAAGGTTGACATTGAGAAGGATTATGATCATGTGAACTGGGAGTTCCTTCTTTATCTGCTTCAAAGGATGGGGTTTGGGGAGCGATGGTGAAGGTGGATGAAGAGATGTATTTCCTCCGTGAGTTTCTCCATCCTTATTAATGGGGTGCCTGAAGGGTTCTTCTCGAGTTCACGTCGTCTTGGACAAGGTGACTCGTTGTCCCCCTTTCTCTTTATCTTAGTTATGGAGGTGTTCTCTCGGATGATGAGTCGTACTGTGGAGGGTGACCTTGTCTCAAGATTTTTGATCGGGAGTTCTGTTCCTCATACTGTTGAGATCTCGCACCTTCTGTTTGCGGATGATACTATCTTATTTTGTAGGGCATCTGTGGATGATGTGAGTCAGTGCGGTTACTGCTGGTATATTTTGAGGCTGTGTCGGGATTACGTATTAATTTCAGTAAGAGTGAGATGATTGCCATTGGCGATGTGGGTAATTTGGGCCAACTTACTAGTATTCTCGAATGTCGGGTTGAAGCTCTCCTTTCTACTTATCTTGGCCTTCCTTTAGGGGAAAAGTTTAAGTCTCGTGCGATATGGGATTCGGTCCTTGAAAGGGTCCAGAGGAGGCTAGCAGGTTGGAAGCATAGCTACCTGTCCAAAGGCGGTCGGTTGATGTTGATCAAAAGTGTTTTATCTAGCCTCCACACATATTTTATTTCGGTTATCCCTTTACCTAGGTCCGTTGGTAAACGACTCGATAAGCTGATGAGGGATTTTCTGTGGAGAGGAAATGATGATCAGTTTAAGTATTTCTTGGTTAGATGGGAGGAGGTGTGCAGGCCGTTGAGAGAGGGTGGGGTTGGGGTGAGGAACTTGGACCATTTCAATGAGTCTTTACTAGGGAAGTGGTTGTGGCGCTTTAATAGGGAAGGAGATAGACTGTGGAGGAAAGTGGTGGTAGCTAGACATGGGGTGGGTACGTATGGTTAGGGTCCTATTGTGGGGCGCTCTGCTCATGGGGAGGGGGGGTATATTGCGCTCAGGTTGGGGAGGTTCTCTTCGCTCACTTCCTTCCAGCTCGGGAGAGAAAATCGTATCAGGTTTTGGAAGGATAAATGGGACACGGGGGGATATTTGGAGGATCTCTTCCCGAGGATATATCATCTTGGGGGAGATAAAGAGGGGCTTGTTGAGGATCATAGGAAGAGGATAGGGGAGCGTTCGTTCTAGGACGCAAAGTTTAGGAGGGATCTCTGGGATTGGCAATATGAGGAGGCGGAGGAGTTCTTTGCTTGGCTGAGGGTGGCACCGACTCCATCTTCGGGGGTCGATGGATTGAGTTGGTCATTTTCTCATGATGGAATATTTTCAGTTAAGAGTCATTATAAATTGTTAAGGGGTCATGGAGGTTCTCACTTTCCGTGGAAGGCCATTTGGAAGAGTCATGCGCCTCCCAAGGTTCGTTTCTATAGAGGGGGCTTGAAGGTAATATTGAGTTTAGAGATAATTTCCCCATTAACAACAATATTGGGGATTAAGGTAGCATTGCAGCTTAAAGCGATGGAGCTCAGTGAGACAGCTCAATACGATGCATCTTAGTAAGGCAGCGTTGCAACTCAAAGTTATACAGCTCAGTAAGGCAGTGATGTAGCTCAAGTGAGGAAGGTCAGCGTGGCAGCCCAGAGGGATCTCCAACGAATAATCTGGCTGAGAGAGATGATCCTTTAGTTTTATTGTTTTACTTGGCCTTATTGTATCTCTTTATTTACATTTACCATGACTTGTAATGATTATAATGATTCTTAGTGTTGATACCAAATTTAGTCTGCTGACATGGCTCAATTGGATGAAGACACGTGGCAATCTACGTGGCAACGACAAACACTTACGAGCAACACCTCGACTCCGAGGAACCATACTGCAACGAGGAACTCTGCTTCCCCGATCAACCCAGACGCTCCAACCTACAAGAACTCTCCGAGGAACTTTTGAGTACCGAGGACCTTAGGCGGTCCGAGCAGCTTAGGCGGTCCGAGCTACACCTCGGACAAAGCATTAATAGCCGGATAACCAACAGTTTGACTACGCATTAAATGCTTATTATTATCATACAGATGTATACGCTTAAGGGGCATTAAATGTATTACCCTTTCACATTACAGCCTTAGGGCTATAAATACATGGTATTATCCTCATTGTAAGGAGACCGAAATTTCTTGAAAAAACTTGTAATCGAGAATTCCCAAACAGTCAGCAATAACAGAAACAGTGGACGTAGGCCATTCTTATAAGGCTGAACCATTTTAAAAGTTCTTTGTCTCATTTTATTAATCTATGATTAAATAATTAGATATAAAATGGCCACTGTCATTTTAGTGGCGTCAACAGCAGATAAATGACGAGGATGAGATTGAAGATGAAGATAAACATTCACATCAAACATGTAAGAGACAAAGGTTTTTAAAGTGGTTCACCTATAAATAAAGCCTACGTCCACTGTTATTTTATTCCCAGGGGTTTACAATAGCACCATAAGGTGTAGAGAGAGAAAGGATGTGTATCTTGTGTATGGTGTTTCTAGGTTCTCCTCCTTTTGGCTAAGGGAATACATGTATTTATAGTGATGGGAGATAAAGAGATTCATTGTATGTAGACATTTATGTCTACATTCAACGAATCTAATTGTTGAATTGCTTGGTATGCTATGTGTTGTCATATATTAATACAGTATAAATGTACATTAAGGCCCATTAAATGTGCTGCCATCTTCATTAATGCACATTAAATGCATAGTTATCCTTTGATGTTCCTGGTTGATATGCCGACCAACTCTCCTCGGGTGCCGACTAACACTCATCGGGTGCCGACTAACTCTCCCCGGGTGCGACTAATTCTCCTCGGGTACTGACCAACTCTCCTCAGGTGTCGACTAACACTCCTCGGGTGCCGACTAACTCTCCTCGGATGCCGACCAACTCTCCTCGGGTGTCGAATATTGACACATAGGATGACAAGTGTCCTTTTCTGATTGGTCCTCGTAGATGGAGAATTTTTGTGTTAACAGAAGCCCCCAATGCTCCATGCTTGATGGTTTACTGAAAGGATGGAGTATTTATTCTGCAGTGTTGCTCGGTGCTCGTGAAATTCTTGATCTACCTTCTTGATTTGTTCAACATAAAGTGCATTATCTCCTGGACGACATATGATGCAGGCTAATCGATGGTTGCTAATCTTTCTTTTGAGGAACTCCGTGTGCTATGTATCACCCCTGGGAATTTGGATGCAGCCATGCCATAGTATGCAGCTTGTAGCTTGTCATAATCTTCAAGTATGTTGATTGGTTTGCTAGCCGACCAACTGCCTCCTGTGCCGAGCAACTGAGTGCTAACTTCACGTGCTTGATTCTTCTGATTTATGATCCTCTAAATACTTTGTCGAGTAACATATTAGCTTTTGAACCCAACTCTTCAATCTTATTAGTACCAATCTAGTGGTGGACTTCGAAACATTTTCATACAACTTCTTCTTTAATGTTGGTCGGGACAGTAGTAGTAAAGATCTCAGTGCTGTAGATGCTGAATTTGACTTCTGAACTTCAATAGTATGTGCATAATAACTCCTGAATATGCCTCCTGAACTTCTGAATGCGCTTCCTGAACTTCTGAATACGCCTCCTGAACTTCAATATACCTCATGAACTTCAATATTCCTCTGAACTTCAATATACCTCCTGAACTTCAATAACATCCTAAACTAATTCTCGAGCAAGAAAAACAACTTCTGAATGATAATTAGTCGGGGCCCCGACTATGTAAGTTTATGGAGTTGAATTTGGTGCTCGAGTGTATGATGTTATGAGAATGTGCCACCGAATGAACAACTGAATTTTTAATAGAATCCCCCAAGTGTGGAATGTGAACTTTGAATGCTTTTTGCTTGATCGCTTTTGCATACTCATAAAATGTTTCCGACCAACTGTAGTTGACAGCTTCTTATTTCCGACCAACCTGAGTTGGTGGATTTTTTCTTCCCAACTAACCTTAGTTGGCACTTTTGGGAAATATTTTTTCTTCCCAACCAACCTTAGTTGGCATTTTTGGGAAATATTTTTTCTTCTTAACCAACCTTAGTTGACATTTTTAGGAATAGTTTTACTTCCCAACCAACCTTAGTTGGCATTTTTGAGAATGGTTTTACTTCCCAACCAACCTTAGTTGGCATTTTTAGGAATGGTTTTACTTCCCAACCAACCTTAGTTGGCATTTTTTAGAATAGTTTTTCTTCCTAACCTACCTTAGTTGGCATTTTTAGGAATATTTTTTCCTTAGTTGGCATTTTTAGGAATGGTTTTACTTCCCAACCAACCTTAGTTGGCATTTTTTAGAATAGTTTTTCTTCCTAACCAACCTTAGTTGGCATTTTTAGGAATAGTTTTACTTCCCAACCAACCTTAGTTGGCATTTTTGGGAAATATTTTTGATAATAAATGATGGAGACTTCCTCGGAGATGGCCAACGGATTGTTGGGAATAAGATATAATAAATGTTGGAGACATCCTTGGAGCTGACCAACAGATTGTCGGGAATAAGATAATATAAATGTTGGAGACCTCCTCCGAGCTGACCAACGGATTGTTGGGAATAAGATATAATAACTGTTGGAGACCTCCTCTGAGCTGACCAACAGATTGTTGGGAATAAGATATAATAAATACTGGAGACATCCTTGGAGCTGACCAACAGATTGTTGGGAATAAGATAATATAAATATTGAAGACCTCCTCGGAGCTGACCAACGGATTGTTGGGAATAAGATATAATAACTGCTGGAGACCTCCTCTAAACTGACCAACAGATTGTTGGGAATAAGATATAATAAATACTAGAGACTTCCTCGGAGCTGAATATATAGAGAGAAGAAATTTTCCGAGCTCCATGCTGAGATAAATATAAAATATGCATAGACATAAATAATGATAATAAACTGTCTTGCTGATCTGTCGAGGCAAAATTACATAATGCCGAATAAGGATAATATTTTCCAGAATATAAGAAAATGGCCGAGTACTTTGTCGGGCCTGAATATAAATAATAATTACCCCGACCAACCATCCGTTGGGGGTGAAATGTAATAAATGTTATAGTTCTTCCTCGGAGCTGAATATGATAATAAGTATCTCGCCGAGTTCCATGTTGAGATGAATATAGAATATGAATCCCAAGGGATATATAGAATAATTTGTGCTTGAGCCGATATCTGGGCCTGAATATAAATAAGAGTTTCCCTAACCAATTATCCTTTGGGGTGAAATGTAATAACTGTTGTAGCTTTTCCTTAGAGCTGAATATTCATCACAGATGGTCGATATAGTAGGTGCTCGGGATGATATATCTCAATATTGGAATGGAGATTGTAATCGCCGAGGTATTTGGAAATCGGATGCCGAGGGATGGACCGAGCAGGGATCCAACTCATATCAAGCTTGAATGGTGGCACTGGTAGGTCGAGCAGCCCAGGATTATGGTAATCCCACAGATAATGACCCTGTTCCAGTTGCAGCACACCTAAGGCGTTCAACCATCCCTGTTTGTAACCTTCATTGTTTTCATTTTGGATACGATCATCCAAATGGTAGAGAGCCTCGTTGTAGCCAGCCATCCATAATTCTCTGGGCTGCATGTGGAATTGATATGTCAATCTTTCCAGTTGCTCGTGGAGATTTTTGATAAAGAGTTCTTTATTCTCCAAGATAGACTTCTGCGCAGAAAGCTGCTCTTCCAGATCCCTTATCTTCTTAGACATCTCAGCCAACGCCTAGTTCTTTGCCATCAGTTGGAAGGCCTGGTTCTCTAGAGCAGATTGAGTCCTCTGTTCCTCGACAGGAATCCAAGCAGCTCTTGCTCATCCCCGAGGAGCTCTTGCTCGTCCTCGAGCAGATGTAGAAGGGCCAGACCTCTTCAAGGTTTCTAACTCATCCCTCAGGTTGGCGTTTTTTACCTCCAAGAAAGAGAATCCCTCGTCGGTCACTGGGATCAAAGCATTTGAGGTGGAAGATGCAGACTTCAACTGAGACATCTCTATTTGCAGGTTATTATTTTCTTGCTCTAATAACTCAGCTATCTGTCTGTGCTCTTTGACCTCAGCCTTCAAAGTTCTCTCCCGCACGTCGTAAGCAGCAAACCGTTTATCATATCCCTTATCGGCACAGATTTGCTGATACTTCTTCTCATACCCCTCATGCAAAAGGGCAGTGGATTCTTTATATTATTGCTGAAGTTCTTCAAGAGTGCCTTGGAGATCCTCAATCATATCATAGTATGCTACGTTGTTAGCCACTGCACGGTCGAGTAGGCACTTCAAATACTGATATGCTTCAATTGCTTGCTCTGAAGCACTATGACCGAGGATATCAGTGATTTGAGCTGCACTCATGTCTGTATGACCGGCTTTAAAATATTCATTGCATTGCCGTAATAGCTTTGTATCATGATCAGACAATAATTCCATCCTGGCCAGAAACTAGTAGAGAAAGAAAAAGCAATAATTAATAAGAGTACAAACAGAGCATGAAGAAGAGAATCAACAGTATGCATAAGCAAAAGTTCAAATTTTATTGCATCACAAAGTTCAGAAGTACAAGGTTCAGAGTTACATGTTCAGAAGTTACATTTGACAAAGAAAAATAAAATATAGAGAGAAATTTGAACAACTCTACACCTTTTCCTTGTCTCCCAAAACTTTCTCGGGAGGCTGGGACGAGGAAGTAGGTTGCTCGGATGGAGCAGAGGGTTGCTCGAGAATTACTGGAGGTTGCTCGGAGGAAGTAGCGAGTTGCTGAAGTTCCTCGTTAGTGGTCTGGATGGCTGGGGGATGAGAAACTTGATCTCCCATCACCATGGAAGATTCCCCAGAGGCAGCTTCGTCCTCTTCTTGGTCTTCAGGAGTTGGAGGGGGACCAGGGATGTGTCGCTGAAAGAGTTCAGAATTTTCATCAACCTTCATCTCCTGCAGAGCAGCGACCCACCCATCTCTAAAGTATTTGAGGATGCCATATTCTACTTGCGACATCATGACAGCCAAACCTTTGTTCCACCCTTTATCCCAGCCAGCGCTGAAAGATTTCTTCACAGCCAATTTCCTCTTTGTCTTCTCCGAGGAAAGCTTCTCGAAAAGAAGATTGTCAGAAGCCTTCAGTTTATTCTCAACTTCCTCCTTCTGACGACTTACTTCCCGAAGTCGACCTAACTCCTCCTCAGCAGCCTTGAGTTTATCTTCAAACTCCTCAGCATTTTTGAGCTTCCTTTCGAGCTCTTTATTCTTCTTCTCCAAATCATTCATTATTTTCTCCAACCCCTTGGATACCTCAATAACCTGAGCCTTCTCCTGCTCAGTCGAAGTAAGATTTTTCTCCCAGACTGCCTTATCATCATCATATTTGTGACGAGAATCTTTTAGAGACTGCGCCAGGCCTACCAAAGCTTCCTCTACACCAGACGAGGAGCTTGAAGCTTTAATAGCTTCATCTTTCTTCAAAATTGTATTAAAACAGCTCACCAACTGTGAAAAAAAAACGAAAGCAAGTTAGTGCACAGATACAAAAAGGAAAGAATGAAAATTTAAGACTATAGGACTTACAGAAGTAATGTGACGAGCTGCTAATGTGGTAACCGTGTCCCGAGAAAGGTTTTTTTCAATACCTTGGATCTCGAGAATGATCCAAGTCTTCACCGAGCTCATAGCAGAGCTCGGGGGAACAAAAGTGGGAACACCACTAGTCTGGGGTTGAGAGATGGATTCAGCCAAATTGACAGAGGAGCTTTTCTTCAACCTCCTCAAAGGAGCATCAACTTTCTCGACTAATGTTATAGTCTTAGTCGGAGAAATGATAATCACCTCGCCTGGAGCAGCAGCCTTGCTCGGGGCCACTAGGGGTTTCTCGACCACCTTCACAGGAGCAGCCGATGGAGGTGCATCAATTTTCTATGTCCCTTCTCCTGGGACATCAAGCTTACTTCTTTTTGCCTCTCCAGCACCAGAGGCAGGTTTCTCGAAAAGGGTAGGAGGTCTTATTTTCTTCATCCTTTCACTCAAAGGAATGTGTGACTTAGGTGAAGAACTTGTAGAGGCTGGTATTGGTTTTGCGTCGCTTATTACCGGACAAGCAGTAAAAGAGGAGGTGTAACTCTTGTACTGCATCAAATATGAAGCTGACCTAATATGCTCGTCGGCAACAGTCTGATGCAAACTCCATATAAGTTTTAAATGCCTTATATTAACGTCTACCTCCTTTGGACACTTTCTTTTGTTATCAACTGCAAATAAATCAAAATTAAAATATCAGTGGCACATTTTATCAAACACAAAGGAAGCATAATTTTGAAAATAAAATAAAATAAAAACAACCTATCCCATTGCCATAGGGAGGACATCTGGGACCCTGGTAAACATCATCTCCAGTTAATGGAGGGTGTTGCCAATTTTTCATAGTAACCCCATGCTCAAAGTAGTCCCTATTGGCATCTGGGAGATTGACCACTAAAGCTCTATTTAAAAATCTAGTTTTTAAATAAAAAGTATTATCGCCCACAGCTCATCTATAACAAAACATAATTTTAGGAATTCCTATACGGGTTCCATGAATTTGATTTAGTATATAAATACCGTTACCTATTCTCCATGTGTTGGGGGCTATTCTTGCAGGAACCACGTCAAAGTATTGACAGAATTCCAGACATAGAGGGTTTGGGGGAAAAGAAAACCCACTCTCAGCAACAAAGAGACTGGGGAACCAATGTCCCTCAGCCAAACGAAAATAGTCTGAAGGCTCAGAAAGCTCTTCCAAAATAACCCATGAGGGAATGGAGAAATCAGAGCGAAACTTATCAATTGATTCTACAGGATAAACCATGAATAAAGAAGGAAATCAAAGAGAAAGAAGAAAATCTTACAGGAAAGGGATGAGTCTGTTGACAACAAACGATGGAAGAGATGAACGCACAGGAGAGAGAGAGACGATAGAAAACTCAAAGAGACAAATTTGAAAAAGTAGAAGACGATGGGATTTGTTGCAACGTTTAAATACTTTGCCTTGGGAAAGGGTAAAAGTAATGATTACAAAAAGAGACGGTTACTTTACCGGCGGCTAAACAGATAAAAGAGGCGCGGGACTCGAAGCGATTAGAAAAATTCAAAAAAAGGCCGATTCTACGAATTTGGAAGGAGAAATAAATTCAAAAGAAAATACTCATAAATTTCAGGATGACCATTTAAAACCGCCATATATCGAGAAAGAATGTTCCACACTCCTCAAATTTAGAACTATGAAACATTGGGGGCTTCTGTTGATACCAAATTTAGTCTGCTGACATGGCTCAATTAGATGAAGACACGTGCCAATCTACGTGGCAACGACAAACACTTACGAACAACACCTCGACTCCGAGGAACCATACTGCAACGAGGAACTCTGCTTCCCCGATCAACCCAGATGCTCCGACCTACAAGATATCTCCGAGGAACTTTTGAGTACCGAGGACCTTAGGCGGTCCGAGCAGCTTAGGCGGTCCGAGCTGCACCTCGGACAAAGCATTAATAGACGGATAACCAATAGTTTGACTACGCATTAAATGCTTATTATTATCATACAGATGTATACGCTTAAGGGTCATTAAATGTATTACCCTTTCACATTACAGCCTTAGCGCTATAAATACATTGTATTATCCTCATTATAAGGAGACCGAAATTTCTTGAAAAAACTTGTAATCGAGAATTCCCAAACAGTCAGGAATAACAGAAATAGTGGACGTAGGCCATTCTTATAAGGCTGAACCACTTTAAAAGTTCTTTGTCTCATTTTATTTATCTGTGATTAAATAATTAGATATAATCTAATTTTTTACATCAACACTTAGTGTGAGGTCAAACGGTACTCACGAGAGACCAGGCTTAACAGGGCCTAGGAGAGATTTCATGCTCTATCGAACAATATCACCGTGGGAACTTCAGAGGGACTTGGTTTGGAGGATTAAAAAGTGAGGTGTCGTTGGGGATTGTCCTGACCATCTTAGATACACCTGGTAAAACACCAAAATGACCCTGATCGTGGAAACTCGGGGGGTGAAGCCTTGAGTTCCATCGGGCGTTGAGTTGTGATCCAAATAACCCTTTACTTAATGTCACATCTACTTTATTTGATGTCGCTAACCATCTAGGCAATGTCAGATCTGCACTTGAGTAAACCACCGTGGTATTTGGGTCTGTCAGACAGTTGGTGAGCCACTACTGTGACGACAGCCCCCTGACACATAGTGGTTAGGCAAAAGGCATGTCCTGACATTTAATGTTTATGATGTGGAGATAACTAGTGCATCAGGTATTTAATGTTTGTGACATAAAGTATGAGGAATGTCTTTCATAGGATTTAATGAATGAGTTGCCTCGAGGGTAATGTGGGGGGATATTTAAGGACCCCAAGCACCTCTGGGGAGAGGTTATTCCTTTTGAGAGTTCAGAAGTTATTATTAGAGAGAATATACATCAGAGAGAGATTTATTACGAACCATAGTTTTTACTCACCCACCATTGTTATTTATTACGAAGCTTTTAATACTTGACAGAGATCCTTGAGGGTGGTTGGGGTGTTTGACTGTCTGCCAAGGTGTATCTGGGGTGCTTGCTTCTTTCTCCCTCCAAATGAGTTACTTATGACTTCATTATTATCTTTTGAGTTATACACGAGAGATTTGTGAGTTCAAACTGAGTTACCTTCACTAAGTTGTGTTTGCGTGTCTTGTAGTCAAGGGATGGCGTGATTAGTTAACTTATCATTACTATACTCAAAAAGGGGTTACGCCTCCATCTAATCTAAACTACCCTCTTACATTTCGCGACTCTACAGGGGAGGCATTCTTCTAAGCAAGGAGTATGGCGCAGGATAACACTAATCGAAGGCTTAACTTTGATGACATTCAACACAACGAAGAATAGGGAGGGAGAGAGCTGGAGGCTTCAAGGGATGGAGCCCCTCGACTAGAGGTACCTCCAGTCCAAGCGGTGACAGGTGTCCCAGCGGTGGTACTCCTCATGAATAAATTTTATGAGTTTTTTCAAACTCCCGTAGCTTCAACGGTGTTGGCAGGACTTGAAGCCACCTCATTCGTGACACCAGGGGCAGCCCCACCGGCTCCACCAAGTACAGTCCTAACGGGAAAGGTCCCGATAAGTATACCCTCTATTGTAAATCCAACGGTAGGAATCTCGAGAGTATCAACGGCTCCAACTGTAATGATTTCTCCTGCTACAACGGGCACTCAGCCTATGGTCCCGTTCGTCGTCGCTTCAATGGTATCACCCATGGAAGAGATGAGGAAAGAGATGCATAAAGATATATTGAAATTCATGCAAGCCTCCTCGCAATCCGCGGGCGAGGTATCTTCGATCTATGACGATTTTTGGACGCCTTACCCCCAGGAATACAACGATGAGCCCTACCTAAAAGATTATATTCCTCCCATCTTTGAAAAATACATAGGAAAGGGTGGAAACCCGAAGGAACATATTAAATGCTTCGTTGAGCACTTGGGGGCGCATTTCAATAACAAGAAACTCAGGTTAAGGGAATTTTCTAAATCCTTAACTGATAAAGCATATACTTGGTATTCTCACTCAGCTCCCAAGAGTGTTTCGACATGGGAGGAGATGAACGTTTTGTTCATCCAGAAGTTCTTTTTGGCGGAAGATGAGTTTACTTTGACCCAACCGGGGAGGGAGAAGCAACGACCCAGGGAAGAAGTAGTGGCTTACGTTCGAAGGTTCGAGGAAAGGTACCTCAATGTAAGGGAGGAGGCCAAAGAGTCCAAGCTACTACAGATCTGTGTGGAGGGACTGCTTCCTGAGTACATCTGCCATCTTATTAATGAGACGCACTAGGGGACTTTTACGACGTTCCTAAAAGCAGCAAGGAATATCTCGTTGATTGTATGACCAAACCCAGTGGTGGTCCCCATGATGTTCAGGAAGCCGATAAAACCCGTGGGAGGGAGGCCTCGACCCCTACGGGTGGGATACATCGAAGGAGCAGATGGGGGTAAGGTAGCAAAGAGGGAAAATAAGAGGAAGTTCGGGAGAGACAGGGAAGACCCAACATTGTTTCCTTGTACAGTAGAAGAGGCTGTCAGCTGTTACAATGTAATGGTCAATGTAGGAATGGTGTACGAACCAAAGAGCATCCCCGTTAGGGAACCCAACGCTGCAACTAGGGAGGATCCCAAATATTGTCAGATTCATCGAAAGATCCAACATCCAACGGAGATCTGTTTCACTCTAAGAAGAATCATTGATAAGTATGTGAAGGCAAGGATGTTGCAAATACCTCTGCAGAACATTAACAATAACCCACTCCCAGCGCATGGGGCCAATCTGGTGGTGGCTTACGATGAGGAGGCAGAGAGAGAAGAAAGGGAGCTAACAACGAAGCAGGAGGAGTTTGAAGAAGCTTTGGAAGATTGTACTAAGGTAATGGCTAACGTAGTGTTAGATTATGATGAAGCAAGTGCTAAAGTTTTGGAGGATGTATATAGAGTTGAAGGTGAGGAAGTAGACCAAGCCATAAAATACTATGCAGTTTCAAAATCCCAAAAGTTTACCTGGTTCTTCGACCAAGTAGGGATACCAAAGGAGAGCAGATTGGAAATAATCCAGGAAATCCTTGACATTACGAGCAAGAATGAAGTCCCTTGGCTGAGATGGAAGGGACCCATGGCTAGGTTGGTAAAGAGGTTTCTGTCAGAGATAACTTTTAATGACGCAGATATGTCCATAAGGTACCATCATAATAGGCCATTGTATGTGACTGCCAGCGTTAACGGGGTTATATTTGCAAGGGATCTTATGGATAGGGGAGCTTCCATCAATATCATACCAATCAACTCTTTCCACGCAGCTAATATTTCGGAGGAAAGTTAGTCCCCATGCCTTTGGTGATTTCAGGTTCTGACAATCAGTCTTCCAAGTCCAATGGGTACGTGAACGTTGGGATTGTGATGGGAAATCTGAGTTCCCATAACAAATTCCACGTAATAGAGAGTGTAACTTCCTCCCATCTATTGATAGGAAGAGTGTGGATGCACAAACAAGGGCTAGTTCCTTTGATATATCACCAATGCGCCAAGGCGAATATCAAGGGAATGGAGGTGACCATTAGAGCTACGAAGAGACCCTTTTCTATAGAAGAATCTCATCTAATAGATGCAGCCATTTACACGGAACTAGAGGAGGATATCGGAGTCCTAACGAGAATAATGGAGGGAGCATGGGTTCCCTCGATTAGAGAAAGGGTGGGGCCTTTGAACGAGCTGAATAAAGAGGTTGCAAGCAGCAAAAGAGTGATGGCCGAATATGCCCATCAGGTGATCCCTCGGCCCCAAAATATTTCGAAGTAGCTCAAAGACAGGACGAGACCTAGAGTGGACCCAATAGAGTATGAGGTCCAACGATAAAGTGTTCTGAGATGATTTTCAGGAGGAAGAGTGACTGAGGCTTCTACAGAGAAGAAGAGGAAGGGAGTGGTGACTACCAGCAGAAAGTGCAAAAATGTGATTACTGAAGAAGGAAAAGTGGTGTGTCATTTATAATGGTGTGAACGGGCGACCGAAGAAGTTGATAAGGAGGCTGACCCGATATATGAGTGTTTTTTTGGTGGATCAACGGGGGCAATGTAAGGTGATAGATAACTCCAACATACAAGAGTTCGTGGAAGATGTTACCAAAGAATGAGATTACATGGAAGATCGACCAAAGCCACAGGCACAAGAGTTGAAACAGTTGAACCTGAAAAAAGAAGGAAAGGATCCAAGGCCCATTTTCATCTCGAAGGATCTCAGTAAGGAGAAACGAGAGGCTTTGGTTGAGTTGATTCAAGAGTTCATAGACATTTTTGCGTGGAAGTACATAGAGATGGAAGGGATGGATGAGGAAGTAAGCTGCTACAAGTTGAACATGATGCCTTCGGCCATTCTAGTGAAACAAGCATCCAGAACGTACAAGCTTGAGCTAAAATTGAATATCAAGGAAGAGGTCCAATGCTTATTAACGGCAGGGTTCATCAAACTGATAAATCACCCAATTTGGTTGTCTAGCATTGTCCCAGTGGGTAAGAAAGACAAAAATTAAATAAGGATCGGTGTGGATTTTAGAGACTTGAACAGAGCTAGCCCCAAGGATGAGTTACCTCTACCCTCCATCGATAGCCTAATAGATGTAACGGTTGGTCATGAGATGTATAACTTCATGGATGGGTATGTAGGGTACAACCAGATCAAGATGGACCCTACGGATGCAGAGAAAATGGCGTTTAGAACCCATTGGGCAACTTTATGTACAAAGTAATGTCGTTTGGACTCAAGAATGCCAAGGCTAGTTATCAAAGAACAATAATGGCCATTTTTCATGACTTCTTTCACAAGTTTATGGAATTTTATATTAATGATTTGGTAATAAAATCGAGGAAGGAGGAGTCCCATCTAAGCAATTTGAGGGAGGTGTTTGCTTGGTGCAGAAAGTATAAACCCACTAAAATGCATCTTTGGAGTAACTAGTGGAAAGTTTTTAGGTTTTGTGGTTGATCGGCAGGGAGTACAGATAGACCAAGACAAATAGAGAGCAATCTTAGAGATGCCCAATCCAAGAACGACCAAGGAGATGAAGAGTTTCCTCAGTAGAGTTTCTTACCTTAAGAGATTTATGCCTGGATTAATCAAAATGAGGCACCCGTTGATGCATCTTTTGCAAAAGAACACGAAATTCAAGTGGGAGGAGGTTCACCAGGAGTCTCTCACTGGGCTGAAAAAATTGCTCGTTTCACCACAGACTATGGTTCCCCCAAAGGCAGGAATACCATTGCATCTATACCTCAGATCCACCACAAGGTCTATTGGAGCTATGTTGGCACATGAGATTGATGTCAAAGAATGGCCAATCTACTACATCAGCAGAATCATACATCGGCCAGAGGTTAGGTATAGTAGCTTGGAAAGGCATTGTTTAGCCTTAGTCTTTGTAGCGCAAAAAACTTAGACATTATATGCTATCTTGTACAATTCATATTGTAACAAGATGTGATTCTATTAAGTATTTTATGGAAAGAATTATATTGTTTGGTAGGGCAGCTAGGTGGTTCTTCATCCTCTTAAAATATGACTTGAAGTGTGTGGTCCCTCGAGCGATCAAGAGCTAGGCGTACGCTGACCTGTTGGAAATCTTCCCCTCTGGGACATTTGAGACACCTAAAGAAAGTATTCTAGGAGATGATTTGTAGGACAATTACTTAGATGCAAGTAATGAAGAGTGGAAGATGCAGTTTGATGGATCTTCGACCAAAAAGAAAAGAGGGGCTGGGGTTATTCTTTCAAAAGGAATAGAGGAGATTTGTCTTTCCTATAAATTAGATTTCACTTGTTCTAATAATGAAGCAGAGTATGAAGCGTTAGTGATGGGGTTGCTAGAGGCCCTTCGAAGGGGAATTCGTTCACTTTGCATCAAAGGCGATTCGAACTTGGTGATTCAGCAAGTGAATGGAGAATATGAGCTGAAACACCTAAGCTTGACACCATACCAAATAATCATTCAGAGGCTCCTCAGCCAGTTCCATCGGACCAAAATTAAGAGGCATCCCCGAACAATGAACCTCCATCCAGATGACTATGCCACCATCAATTAGAAAATGGTCATGAGGAACAATACAACTACAGTCGTGATTCAATAAAGAACAGCTCCTTCAATAGTACAATTAAGTTTATCGATGGAGGAGGACACTGACTAAAGGGGAGAGATTATAAAGTAATTGGAATCTGGGGAAGGAGCGATGGAGCTGAGGTAATTAGCCCAATACTTTACAAACTAGGGAAATCTTTACTTTAGAAATGTAGGAGGATGGTTATCAAGATGCATCGTCCCAAAAGAAGAAGAGCGGAGGTTGAAGAAAACACATGAAGAGCATTACGAAATAACTGAGATAGCTCTTTACAGGAGAATTCAAAGGGAGGGTTATTTTTGGCCTAGAATGAAGCAAGATGCAGCAGAGCTACAACGAAAGTGCAATAAGTGCCGGTTATTTCTTCGAGGAAACTGAATGTCATTTCGTTGAAGCTCAACCTGACTGGAGGCAGACCTCTATTAACTTCATTAAAGATGGAGTTATCCTAAAAAATAAGATTGATGCGACGGGACTTAAGCGAAGGGACCTGAGGTTCTACGTTTAGGAGGGTAGCTTTATCGAAGGGGCTACTTTAATAGGCCATTGCATTCCATCACAAAGGAAGAAGCAGCTGAAGTCCTCAAATATGTGCACAATCTAGCTCACATAGGAGGGGTCGAGTTGTACGACTAGTTGATGATGTTGGGGTATTATTGTCTAACAATGGAGAAAGACTGTGTTGGAAAAAAAGCAAGGCTTGCCAACTTCATAAAAATATGATCCATGCCCCATTGGTGGACCTACACTCCCTGGCAACGCCTTATCATTTTCACACTTGGGAGTTCGACCTGGTAGGGGTAATACATCCTTCTTCGAAGGGGAAGATATGGATACTAGTATCAACAGAGTGCTTTATAAAGTGGGCTAAAGAGATACCACTAAGAAGGGAAACAACAGGGGTAGTGAGCAATTTCATCAGAGAATACATCATATGCCATTTTGGTATTCCAAAGGTTATCCTGTTAGATAATGGAACCCATTTAGTCAATTCAGAGGTAACTATGATCACAAAAAAGTACTCCATTTTTTATCATACTTCAAGGGTGGCATACCCAAAGGGCAACGATCAAGTCGAGGCAACTAACAAAACCTTGGTTAATATTTTGGATAAAACGATGGAGGATTTTCCAGGATCGTGGGATGACAAGATACCAGTTGTGTTATGGGCATATCGAACAACCAAGAGGAAGCCCATAGGGTATATTCTGTTCTCCCTTGTTTATGGGGATGAGGCGATTCTTTCGATAGAGTCAGAAGTTCCCTCTGCTCGATATGCCTTACAAAGTAGCATGCTCCCTCATAATAGACATGTGCAGTTGGAAGCATTGGATGAACACAAAAATAATATGATGAAACACTTTCAAATGTATACAAAATAGCTCTCCAAGGCATATGATAACTTGGTGAGACTAAGGAAGTTCGTGGAGGGAGACCTCGTTTTGAAAGCAGCAGTAAAGCACAGTAGGGGGCTTCCCCTACCTAAATTTGCAGCGAATTGGGAGGAACCTTTCATTGTAAAAGAAGCTCATGATTCATGTTATTTCTTAATTTCCAAGATGGAAGAAGTCAAGCCATTCAAAAGTAACAATAAATGGTTGAAAATCTATCATGTGTAAGCAATTAAGTCTAGACCACTGTTGTATTTAGGTGTTGTTATGAATATACAAGTTTTTATTGTAACTCGAGTGGAGATGGAAGAATTGTAGAACTTCATAATATATGCAAACAGTTATAGCACAAAGAAAGGACATGGGAAAAACATACATCTTTTTTTTCATCCATTCATAAACTTTAGGGCATTACAAAATGGGGAGCTACTGCCCAAAAATTACATAAGAAGAAGAAAAGGAAAACATATACAAAAATTCATTAGCCTAAGAGGAACCACAGATCTGGAGAAGAGAAAAAATATCTTGGAAGGCTCGAAGAAGCTGCTAGGCAGGACAGTTGGGCATTAATAGAAACCTTCAATCTCATTTGTGCTTGTGTACGCTTGATGAGGAGTTTCTCCCTTTTCAGCTTTGCCAGACGCAGAGCTTCTTCGATGTCCCCCACCTCTTTATTGATATCTTCAAGAAGAGGTGTTAGCTCAGCCAACATAGCTTCCTCAGCCCATTGATCCTCTCGATGCTTATGTAGAAGTTCCCTCTAACTGTCCAGTTGCTGGATCTTCAAAGTCTTTAAGTGCATAATTAACCAGTCACAATGGAAGCCATTGCGACCCAACTCCCTCAGATAGCCTAGGAATTGGTTAAGGAGAGCTCTGGCACCGTTGGGAGTAGGAGTGCTGACGATATCAGCAACAACAGTCGACATGCCTTGAAGCCTATAGCTCATCACGGGGATGTTGGAATGTAGGCAATCCACAACAAACGTCTCAGGATGGTGGCTTGCAAGCTACTCAACAATCAAAATGGCTGGCAGGCATTTGAGGAGAATGCTAAAGCACCATGAGGAAAAAGTCATAAGGAGCTATGTCAAGCAAAGGAAGGTCACAACCAGATTCACTATTAGCAACAACACCAGTCGTGGAACCTTGGTCGTCATGATTAGAATTTTCTGAGATAGCGGGTTCCTGATGGGGTGAAGCGATGGGCGAAAGAACTGGTGCAAATTTCTCTTCTGCCAGAAGGAATTCATGAGCGAAGAAACAATGAGTTTATGAAAAATCTTAAGAAGTGTTTTTATTCTTAAGCCACCATTATAGGTGGAATTTATAAAAAATCTTAACAAGTGTTTTCATTGTTTAGTCACCGATATAGGAGGAGTTTATGGAAAATCTTAACAAACGTTTTCGTTGTTGAGTCACCGTTATAGGTGGAGTTTATGGAAAATCTTAACAAGCATTTTCGTTATTAAGTCACCGTTATAAGTGGAGCTTATGAAAAATCTTAACAAGTGTTTTCATTGTTAAGTCACCAATATAGGTGGAGTTTATAGAAAATCTTAACAAGTGTTTTCATTATTAAGTCACCGATATAGGTGGAGTTTATGGAAAATCTTAGAAAGTGTTTTCATTGTTAAGTACCCACTATAGGTGGAGCTTATGAAAAATCTTAACAAGTGTTTGCATTGTTAAGTCACCAATATAGGTGGAGTTTATGGAAAATCTTAACAAGCGTTTTCGTTGTTAAGTCACCGTTATAGGTAAAGTTTGAAAGTTTGGGAAAGAAGACTCTTCTAGATTATACATTGTCAATAATAAAAGATAAACAACGAGAAATGTAGAGAAACTGGCGAAGTACCTCTTAAGTGGATGGAGCAAGAACGGGCATCACCAAGGAGGCCATAACGGCGGGAACTGTTGAGGGTAGGTGTTGATGTAAAAAATTAGATTATCTCTAATTATTTAATCACAGATAAAATAAATAAGACAAAAGAATTTTTAAAGTGGTTCAGCCTTAAAATAATGGCCTACGTCCACTGTTTTTGTTATTGCTAAGTGTTTGGGAATTCTCGATAACGAGGTTTTTACCAAGAAATTCCGAGTCCCCTTATAATGAGGATGATACAATGTATTTATAACCCTGAGGCTGTACATGTGAAAGGATAATACATAGATGTTCAATAAGCGTATACATCTATATGATAATAATCAGCATTTAATGCACATTTAATCCTCTTAATTGTCTGGTAATAAATGCTCTGATCGAGGTGCAGCTCGGATCGCCTAAGCTGCTCGGACCGCCTAAGTATCTTGGTATCCATGAGTTGCTCGATGCAGTAAAGTTCCTCGGAGAGCACCTACTGCTCGGAGTATCTGAGTTGGTCGGGGAAATTGAGTTCCTCGAAGTCAAGGTGTTGTTCAGAAGTGTTTGTTATTGCCACGAAGATTTCCACGTGTCTCCACTTAATTGAGCCATGTCAGCAGATTAAATTTGGTATCAACAGAAGCCCCCAATGTTTCACAATTCGAGAATGAGGAGTTTGGAACATTCTTCTCGAAGTATGGCGGGATTAAATGGTCATCCTGAATTTTAGGAGTGTCTTTTTTGCATTTATTTTTCTTTTCGAATTCATAGAATCAGACTTTTTGAATTTTTCTAACTGCTTCAATCTCCGCGCCCTTTTTGTCCTTTTAGCCACCGGTAGCGTAAACGTCTCCCTTTGTAATCATTATTTTTACCCCTTCCCAAGGTAAGGTATTTAAGCGTTGCAGAAAATCCTATCGTCTCTTCACTTTTTCAAATCTGTATCTTTGAGTTCTCCATTTCTTCTCTATCTTGTGCATTCATTCCTTTCATCATTCGTTGTCAACTGATACATCCTTTTTCTGTAAGATCTTCTTCCTTCTTTTTTATTTCCTTTATTCATCATGGTTTTCCTTATTGAGTCGCTTGATAAGTTTCGTTCTGATTTCTCTATTCCTTCATGGGTTGTTTTAGGGGAACTTTCTGAACCTTCAGATTATTTTTGTTTGGCTGAGGGACATTGGTTCCCGAGTCTCTTTATAGCTGAATGTGGCTTATCTTTTCCCCCCAAACCCCTTGTGTCTGGAATTTTATCAATATTTTGACGTGGTTCCTGCAAAAATAGCCCCCAATACATGGAGAATAGTTAATGGAGTCCATAGGTTAAATCAGATTCATGGATCTCGTATAGGAATTCTAGAAATTATGTTTTGCTATAGATGGGCTGTCAGCGACAGTACTTTTTACTTGAAAACTAGGTTTTTAAATAGGGCTTTAGTCGTCAATCTCCCAGATGCCAACAGGGACTACTTCGAGCATGGTGTTGTTATGAAAAATTGGCAACATGATCCACTAAGTGGAAATGATGTGTATCAGGGTCCTAGATGCCCTCCATTTGGCAATGGGATAGGTTGTTTTTATTTTAATTTATTTTTGAAATTATGCTTTCTTTGTGTTTGATAAAATGTGTCACTGATATTTTAATTTTGATTTATTTGTAGTTGACATCAAGAGAAGGTCACCAAAAGAGACAGAACTTAATTTAAAGCATCTGAAACTTATTTGGGGTTTGCATCAAATTGTTGCTGACGAACACATCAGATCAGCTTCATACTTGTTGCAGTACAAGAGTTACACCTCATCTTTTACTGCTCGTCCAGTGATAAGTGACGTAGAACCAGTACCAGCTTCTGAAAGTTCTTCACCTGAGTCACATATTCCTCTGAGTGAAAGAATGAAGAGAAGAAGAGCTCCTGCCCTCTTCGAGAAATCTACCTCTATTGCTGCAGAGGCAAATAAAAGCAAGCAGGATGTCCCAGAAGGGACAAGACAACTTGATGCACCTCCTCCAGCTGTTACTGTGAAGGTTTTCGAGAAGCCCCTTGTGGCTCCGAGCAAGGTTGCAACTGTTTCCTCTCCAAGCGAGGTTATAGTTATATCACCGACCAAGACGACATCCTTGGTCGAGAATGTTCCTGTTCCCACGAGGAAGCTGAAGAAGAGCTCATCGGTCAATTTGAATGAATCCATCTCTCAGCCCCCGACTACTGGAAGTGGTGTTACCACTTTTGTTGCTCTGAACTCTGCCATGAGCTCGGTTAAGTCTTGGATCATCCCCGAGATCCAAGGTATTGAAAAAAATCTTTCTCGATATAGGGTTACCACTTTGGCAGCTCAGCACATTGCCTCAGTAAGTATTACTAATCTAAACTTTCATTTTTCCATGTTATGTGCTAGCACTGACTTACAGTTATTTTCTTTTTCCAGTTGGTAACTTGTTTCAATACAATTCTGAAGAAGGACGAAGCCATCAAGGCGTCCATCTCCTCTGGTGGTGTAGAGGAGGCTTTTGTAGGTCTGACGCAGTCTTTAAAAGATTCTCATCAGAAGTATGTCGATGATAAACCTGCTTGGGAGAAACATATTAATTCCACCGAGCAGGAGAGGGATCAAGTTGTTGAAGTCTTTAAGGGGTTGGAGAAGAAAATAAAAGACTTGGAGAAGAAGAACAAAGAGCTCGAGGGGAAGCTCTAAAATGCTGGAGAGCTTGAAAGTAAGCTCAAGTCTACTGAGGAAGAGTTAAACAGGCTTCGTGAAGTAGGTGGTCAAAAGGAAAAAGTAGAGAATAAATTGAAGGCTGCTGAAGAACTTCTGTCTGAGAAGCTTTCCTAGGAGAAAGTGAAAAGAAAATTGGCTGTGAAAAAGTCCTTCAGTGCTGGCTGGGACAAAGGTTGGAATAAGGGTTTGGCTGCTATGGTCTCACAAATGGAGTATGGAAGTCTTAAATAGTTCAGGGATGGTTGGGTGGCTGCTCTGACAGAGATGAATGTCAATGAGAACTCCGACCTGTTTCAGCGACACATTCCTAGCACCCTTCCTACTCCCGGGGAAGAAGAAGAGGATGAAGCTGCCTCCGAGGAATCTTCTATGATGGTCGGGGATCAAGTACCTACTGTTGAACTTCACTACGAACAGCCCCAACCAACTATTACTCCTATCGAGCAGCTCCAGTTAACCAACATTGCAGCCGAGCAGCTTCCAGCACCCACCGAGCAACCTTCTGTGCCATCCGAGCAACCTTCCTCTTCATCCCAACCTCCCAAGAAAGTTTTGGGAGACAAGGAGAATGTGTAGAGTTGTTTGGAATTTTCTCTATGTTTTATTTTCTTTATCAAATGTAACTCTGAACTATGTACTTCTCTTTTATGATGCAATAAAATTTGAAATTTTGATTGTTCATACTGTTGATTCTCTTCTTCTCGCTCTGTTTGTATTTTATTGATTCTTTCCATCCTTTTTCTTTACTAGTTTATGGCTAGAATGGAACTCTTGTCAGCTCATGATACAAAATTGTTGAGACAATGCAATGAGTACTTCAAAGCTAGTCATACAGATATGACTGAAGCTCAAATCGTTGATATCCTCGGTCAAGATGCTTCAGAGCAAGCAGTTGAAGCCTACCAGTATTTAAAGTGTCTGCTCGATCGAGCAGTGGCTAACAATGTTGCGTATTATGAAATGATTGAAGACCTCCAGGGCACTCTCGAGGAGCTTCAACAACAATACAAGGAGTCTACAGACCTTTTGCACTAGGGATATGAAAAGAAGTATCAGCAACTAAGTGCTGATAAAGGATATGATAGATTGATTGCTGCCTATGATGTGAGGGAGAGAACTTTGAAGACCGAGGTCGAAGAGCACAGGCAGATAGCTAAGTTGCTGGAGCAGGAAAACAATAACCTGCAAGGAGAGAAATCTCAGTTGAAGTCTGCATCATCTTCCTCGAATGCCTTAGTCCCTGTCAACGACGAGGCTTTCTCTTTCTTAGAGGTCGAAAATGCCAATTTGAGAGACGAATTGGAGACTTTGAAGAGAACTGGAGCCTCTACTTCTTCTCGCGGTCGAGCAAGAGGTTCTCGTGGACGAGCAAGAGCTTTTCAGCTTAATATTAAAGAGCAAAGAACTCAATCAGCTTTGGAGAATCAGTCCTTTTATCTAATGGCGAAGAATCAAGCATTAGCAGAGATGTCCAAGAAAATTATGAATTTGGATGAGCAGCTCTCTGCACAAAAGTCTGCCTTGGAAAATAAAGAACTTTTCGTAAAAAATCTCCACGAGCAGCTGGAAAGGTTGACTTATCAATTCCACAAGCAACCTAGAGAATTTTGGATGGCTGGCTATAATGAAGCCCTCTATCACCTCGATGATCGAATTCAGCAGTCGAACAACGAGGGGTATAAGCAAGGATGGTTAAATGCCTTGGGTGTGCTACAATTGGAACAAGTTCACTATTTATGGGATTACTATAATCCTAGGTTGCTTTACCTGCTAGTGCCACCATTCAAAATCGACATGAGCTGGATTCCTGCTCGGACAATCCCTCAGTGTTTGATTTCCAAATATCTTGGCGACTACAGTCTCCATTCCAATGTTGAGATATCTCGCTCGGAGCATCTACTCGATCGGCCATCTGTGATGAGCATTAGGATGCTCAAAGACCTTAATTTCATAAATTCCCCTTATGCTTTAGACGATCCTCCTGCTGGCGAGGAATCTGTTTCAAAAGCAGAGGGGAAGAAACCAATAGAATAGGAATCTTGATGTAATAATTAATATGTATTTCATTATCGATGTATTTTGCTCTAGATTTAATGAAAGACTTCTAATTTTACTTGCAATTTCGATTGTCTTGGAAATATTTTGTAAAACATTTCTTTTTATTTACTAATGAATGTGCACGTATATCTGTTAAAAAGATAGAAACATTTTGTTACTTTAAATTGCTGATCAACTAAAGTTGGTGAAAATTTATTGTTGACTATCTTAAATTGATGATAATCATTTGTCGACCAACCAGAGTTGATGATATTTCGTTTTTTGACCAACTATTTAAAATGCCATAACCAACTATTTCCGACCAACCGGAGTTGGTGTCTTTCGCCCTCGACCAACCTTATTTGGTAATTTTTTTTTTATTCTCGACCAACCTTAGTTGGTGGATTTTCTTCCCAACCAACCGGAGTTGGTATTTCTGGGAAATTTTTATTCCCGGCCAACTTATAGTTGGTTGATTTTCTTCCCAACCAATCGGAGTTGGTATTTTTGGGAAATTTTTATTCCCGACCAACTTATAGTTGGTGGATTTTCTTCCCAACCAACCAGAATTGGTATTTCTGGGAAATTTTTATTCCCGACCAACTTATAGTTGGTGGATTTTCTTCCCAACCAACCGGAGTTAGTATTTCTGGGAAATTTTTATTCCCAACCAACCGGAGTTGGTAGTTCTGGGAAATTTTTATTCCCGACCAACTTATAGTTGGTAGATTTTCTTCCGAACCAACCGGAGTTGGTATTTCGGGGAAATTTTTATTCCCGACCAACTTGTGGTTGGTGGATTTTTTCCCAACCAACCGGAGTTGGTATTTCTGGGAAATTTTTTTTCCTAACCAACTGGAGTTGGTATTTCTGGGAAATGTTTATTCCTGACCAACTTATAGTTGGTGGATTTTCTTCCCAACCAACCGGAGTTGGTATTTCTGGGAAATTTATATTCCCAACTAACCGGAGTTGGTATTTCTGGGAAATTTTTATTCCCGACCAACTTATAGTTGGTGGATTTTCTTCCCAACCAACCGGAGTTGGTATTTCTGGGCTTGATGCGTAGTGTGCAGCACTAGTACTCCGAAAAATTTTCAACAAAAATAGAGAATTGGGCAAAATAACCAAAACTTTATTCGTATCGAAGAAAACTGCATTACATAGAGATGAGACTACTGATAATATTTACGAAGATGCTCTGCATTCCATGCATTCTTAAACTCCTCCCCTTCTAAAGTTTCAATTCTATATGTCCCTGGTCGAACAACATTTGTTACTCTGTAGGGCCCATGCCAGTTAGCTTCCAGTTTATTGTGTTTTTGAATTACTTTCTTCAGCACATAGTCCCCTTCTTTCAGGTCGCATTTCTTCACTCTCTTGTTGTAGAACAAAGATGTTCGTTGCTGGTAAGCAGCATTCCTAATGGCTGCTTCTTCTCTAACTTCCTCGAGCATGTCCAAGTCTAACCTTCTCATCAAGTCACTGACGGGGGAATTGAAGTTCAGCACTCGGTGTGTTGGGAGGCCCAGTTCGGCAGGTATAATATCTTCACTTCCAAATGCTAGCATATATGGATATTCTCCTGTTGCTGCTCGGGGAGTAGTACGATAAGCCCGTAGTACAGAATGTAGCTCGTTGATCCAATTTGCCTTTGCATCATTTAATCTTTTCTTCAAGACATTCAGCAGTGTCCTGTTCGTCACTTCAGTTTGCCCATTGCTTTGGGGATGGCCTGGTGCAGAGTGGGTTTTTAGTATGTTCGACTGATGACAATATGCAGCGAACTCCTCATTATCAAATTGTGTTCCATGGTCGGTGATGAATGCATGGGGAAGACCATATCTACAGATGATATTCTTCCAAATAAATTGGTACACTTTTTCGTACGTCATGTCGACAAGAGGCTCGGCTTCCACCCACTTAGTAAAGTAATCCACTGCGATGACGAGATATTTAAATCTTCCTCTAGTCGTTGGAAGTGGCCCAACCAAGTCAATTCCCCATATGGCAAATGGCCAAGGGGAAGTAATGGGTGTCAACAATGCTTGGGGAGTTCTTCGGATAGTGGAGAAGCGTTGACATTTGTCACATTTTTTTGCATAGGCTATGCAATTAGCCCTCATTGTCGGTCAATAGTATCCCTGCGTCATTATCCTTTGCAGAAGTGTCCAACCTGCTACATGGGCTCCACAAGACCCTTCATGGATTTCTTCGATCAAGTCTTTCACCTCGGTGGGATGTACACATCTCTGCAAGCCAGCTATAATTCCTCGTCTATATAGAACACCATTAGTTAATACATAACGAGAAGCTTTAAACTTTAGTTTCTTGGCTGCGAGTTTATCAGTTGGCAAATACCCTTCTTCAATATATGTCCTGATAGGATCCATCCAAGATGGTCCTAAATCAAGGGTAATAAAGTTCATCATAAGATCTTCATCTATGCTCCGACTAGCCAAGACTTCAATTGGGATTGTTCTTCGTAGCCCGGTGCGTGTGGCTGATGCTAAACGAGCTAAGGCATCTGCTCTGGCATTCTCCAATCTTGGTATTCTAATTATCTGCACTGCCATTAGACTTGATAAAATTTCCATCGCTTTTGCATGATACCTGATCATTAATTCTCCTTTAGCTGCATATACTCCCAGTATTTGATTTACGATCAATTGTGAGTCACTGAATACAATAACTTACTCTGCCCCCATGGTTTTTTGTCAGATTAAGGCCTACAATCATAGCTTCATATTCAGCCTCATTATTAGAAACTTTGAATTGGAAGCGCAGAGCATATTTTCCATATCGACCTCATTCGGGTTGTTTAAAACAATCCCTGTCCCACAGCCTGTAGTGAAAGATGAGCCATCCTCATATAGGTTCCATATAGGTACCTCATCTTCAAATTTTTGATTGGATAGAGTTCCTTGGTGAAACATTTACTACTTCCTTTTGTCCTCATCCAGCGCTTCTTGCTGCTCGTCAGCAAGCTTCTCTTGCTCACCGACCAACTTCTCTTGCTCGTCGACCAACTTCTTTTGCCCATCGACCAACTTCTTTTGTTCGTCGACTAACGTAAGTTGATCGGGGTTTAAATTCAATGATCCCGTAACATCCACAGGTTGGTCGGTATCTGGCTTTTGCTCCTTAGAGGTATCAGGGTAGGTGAACTCTGCTATAAAATCTGCTACTGCCTGCCCTTTTAGTATTGATCTAGGCTCATAAATTATATCATATTCACCGAGTTCTATTGCCCAATACATTAATCTCCCTGATTTTTCTGGTTTATGAAGAGCTTGCCTCAACGGCATATCGGTATACACGACTATGGTATGAGCCTGGAAGTATGGCCTCATTCTTTTACTCGCTTCGATCAGCGCTAATGCTAACTTTTTCAGTCTTGGATATCTGATCTCTGCTCCTCAGAAGGCCTTACTAGTGTAATAAATTAGTTTTTGCACTCCATCCTCCACTCTTATTAATGTCTAGCTAACTGCATTTTTTGAAACTGCCAGATATAAGTACAATCTTTCTCCCATCACTGGCCTGGACAATAGTGGAGGTGCTCCCAGATATTTCTTCAACTCTTGAAAGGCTTTCTCGCATTCTTCATTCCATTCAAACGTTTTTTGGAGTGTTTTGAAAAATGGAAGGCATATATTCGTTGCTCGTGATACAAATCTGTTAAGTGCTGCCACTCGCCCTGTGAGACTTTGTACTTCCTTCTTCATCGTTGGAGATCGCGGCCCTAATAGAGCTTTGATCTTTTCAGGGTTTGCTTCAATGCCTCGTTGGTTGACAATATACCCGAGGAACATGCCTTCTCGTACTCCGAATATGCACTTTGTGGGATTCAACTTCATTTGATATTTATCTAGTTGATCAAAGGTCTGGCCTAAGTCAATTAGATGGTCAGCAGCTCTCTTGCTCTTTGTCAGCATATCATCAACATAAACTTTCATATTGCAACTGATTTGTTCTGCAAACACCTTGTTCATCAGCCGCTGATATGTTTCACCTGCATTTTTCAAACCAAAAGGCATAACATTATAACAATACGTTCCCCTAGGGGTAATGAAAGAGGTACTCTCCCTGTCTTCAGGTTTCATTTTAATCTGGTTGTAACTAGAATAAGCATCCTTGAAGCTCAACAACTCGTGTCCCGAGGTAGCATCCACTAATTGATCGATTCGGGGCAAAGGAAAATGATCCTTCGGGCATGCCTTGTTAAGGTCGGTAAAATCTACACACATCCTCCATTTGTTGTGTTTCTTCTTCACCATTATCACATTTGCCAACCAGTCTGGATATTTGACATCGTCAATAAAGCAAGTTTTCTGGAGCTTCTCGACCTCCTCTTGTATGTCTTGGTTCTTCTCGGGACTGAACACTCTTCGTCTCTTCTTCACTGGCTTAATCTCCTTATTCACATTGAGTTCGTGACATAAGAAATTTGGATCTATTCCTGGCATATCCTCATGACTCCAAGCAAAAGTTTAGTTTTTGCTTTTTAGGAAAACTATCAATTCCTGTTTTAGTGAGGCATCTAACAATGAACCTATCTGAGTTGTTCGTTCCGGGTGTTCATCGTCCAAAATGATATTTTCAGTAGCTTCCACCACCTGACCTTTCACAAGCTGCAACTCGTCTCTAGGATCCAATGTTTCAATCTTTGTACCGTCATCCACTTGGTAGGTAGTAGTCTTTTTCCTAGATTCCTCCAGTTCTTCCTGCTCAGCAGATGAGTAGTAACATTCCCGAGCTACTTTTTGGTCACCCTTTACAACTCCTACTCCAAAATTGGTTGGAAATTTTAGGCATTAATGTACCGTAGATGGTACTGCTTCGAACTTCTTCAATGCTACCCTTCCCATAATGATATTGTAAGCTGACTGGACATTCTTATCCATCACAAAGAGACGTACTCTTTATGTTCGACAAGCGGGCCATGTGCCGATGAACATATCCAACTTGATTGTCCCAAGTGGAAAAACTTTCTCGCCAGCAAACCCAAGGAGGGGCCTGTGATAAGGTTCCAACTGAGACAACTTCATATTTAAACTATCGAAGCATGAGTAGAACATGATATCCATCGAGCTACCATTATCCACCAGTACTCTTGAGATTATTAATTCCTTTATCCTCATTTTGATCACCAGTGGATCATCATGAGTATATAGTACACCTACGAGGTCGTTCTTGGAGAAACCAATGACCAATTTTTCTTTGTTCACCTTCCTCGGGCGATCATCCTCAGCTAGATTTATTCGCTGAATGTATGAACAAGCTTGAGCTTCATTGAGGTAAGCTTTCCTTTCCGCAGTAAGGTCCCCACCTCCTGCATCTCCACCTGTAATAACGTTACAATCAAATGATCCAAAATGAATTGAAAATACCTCACGTTCTGGCTATCTTGGTTTCTTGGGGAGATCAGGGTCGTCTTCTGGATCATCTTCATGATCTCTTTTCTTATTTTTTTCTGATCGACGAGGAGATCTAGACCTCTGTCTTGCTCGGTCGTTGCTTTTTCTTTCATTTCTTTGATCAACATACTTGGTCAGCTTTCCTCGTCTGATGAGTGGTTCGATTTCATTCTGGAGAGCTATGCAATTTTTAGTTGTGTGACCATGGTCTTTATGGAACTCGCAGTATTTGGCCTTATTTCTCTTGTCAGGATCCGACTTCATTTTCTCAGGTCAGTTTAGTTCCTCGCTGTTCTTGATCTCTTCCAGGACATGGTTTATGTCTACTTTCAAAGGAGTATAATTTTCAAATTTCTTCAATACTTCCCATGATGGCGTTGTTTTTTACTGCTTGTCACCACCATTGTTCGTATGTTTTTTCTTCTTAGCCTTATCAACTTCCACCTTGGTCTCTTTGGTGTCCATGTTCTTCTTCGCAGCCATAGCCTCCTCGGCATTCATGATTTTGGCCGCTTTTGCCATTAGTTCTGACATGGTTCTGGGTGGATCTTTGGCCAAAGTGTAGTACAATTTATTAGGAAACAGTCCACTCATCAAAGCTGTAATTACTATTTTTTTCTCGTAATCAATAACTTCAAGCTTCTCGTTATTGAAACGAGTTATGTAATCCCTGGTGCTCTCACCTGTTTTTTGTCTAACGCTTAACAAATGTGCAACTCTTTTAACTGGTTTTGCTCCAAAATAGAAATTTCCAATGAAGAGCTCGGTCAATTGAAAGAAAGCTGATATCTTCTCCCGAGGAAGATTATTGTACCAAATTTGTGCAGATCCGGTAAGAGTTCCCGAAAATGCCCTGCATCTCATCTCATCTGGCACGGTATAGATGTCAGCAGCAGCTTGGTATTGTTCTATATGAAGGACAGGGTCAGTTTTTTCATCATATTTAGGGGTCACAACAGGTGCTTTGAACTTCGATGGTGTGGGAAAATCCACAATTTCCTGTATAAAAGGCATCCCTTGGACAAAGGTTCTTTGTAGAGGATTCTTGGCCTTAACCATTTCCCCTAGTCTATCCTCCAACCTTCGAATAGAGCCTTTCCATGCATCCTTTCCCTCCTCGGGCCTGTTGGTTCGAGCAATTGATCGTGTTGAAGTCGCTTCCTGAGATCTATCTCGACGAGCAACTGGGTGCGATTGGGCAGAACCTTCTCTTAGATCAAATGGTCATTGAAAGTTTCTCGACACAACCTTAGGAGGACTTTTATTCTTCCTAGGGCCCAATAGATTAAAAGGAGATACCCTACTTAATCTTTCCAGTGCACTAGTCCTTTCTGGAGAGAGAGAGTGATGTGTTGTTCAGTATCTGTGGCTCGTACTGATGAAGTTCGACCCGGTTGATAAGAAAAATCATCAGATTTCTCAGTACGATATGAATCGCTTTGCCTAATGCGTGAAGAAACTAAACGGGTATTTCTTTGAACACTTCGTTGTCCTGAATAGGTCGACACTCCACCTTGGATAGTTTGCATGAGTTGTCGCATAGTTTCTAGCATAGTCGTCTGTCCTTGAGCCAAACTGGCCATAATTCCAGCTAGATCTTGGACATTTGGAGGTGCGGATGGATTCGGGGGGTTTCCAACGTTTCGATTACTGGATTCAGGATTATCAGCCATTGGTGACAAATTATTTTGGTGAAAAACGAGAATTTCAGTCGCTTCCCACAGACGGCGCCAATCTGTTGAAGTAAAAAATTAGATTATCTCTAATTATTTAATCACACATAAAATAAATAAGACAAAAGAATTTTTAAAGTGGTTCAGCCTTAAAAGAATGGCCTACGTCAACTATTTTTGTTATTGCTGAGTGTTTGGGAATTCTCGATAACGAGGTTTTTACCAAGAAATTTCGAGTCCCCTTACAATGAGGATGATACAATGTATTTATAGCCCTGAGGTTGTACATGTGAAAGGATAATACATAGTTGTTCAATAAGCGTATACATCTATATGATAATAATCAGCATTTAATGGACATTTAATCCTCTTAATTGTCTAGTAATAAATGCTCTGATCGAGGTGCAGCTCGGACCGCCTAAGCTGCTCGGACCACCTAAGTATCTCAGTATCCATGAGTTGCTCGATGCAGTAAAGTTCCTCGGAGAGCACCTACTGGTCAGAGTTTCTGAGTTGGTCGGGGAAATTGAGTTCCTCGAAGTCAAGGTGTTGTTCATAAGTGTTTGTTATTGCCACGTAGATTGCCACATGTCTCCATTTAATTGAGCCATGTCAGCAGACTAAATTTGGTATCAACAGTAGGCTTACCTCTTCAGAAGCCTTAACGGTACCCCCAACTAAAGAATCCTCAACGACCGATAAATCTTCTTCACCAACAAAAGGTACCATGGACAATACAGGAGCCTCAATTGCAAAGGATGTAAGACCTCCAAGTAATGCCCTAACGTTTGTGGATGCAAAGGAACCACCACGCTGGGCAGGAATTTCAACCCTGGCCTTGGGAATAGGCAGCCCACCAAGAAAGGAGGGTGGGGCAAGATCTGGTGAAAACTGCAAAAAAATAAAATAAAGTTAAGTGTTAGAAATGGGGAATAAGTACATAAGAAGTGAGAAATACCTCTAAGTGTTACTTACCTCAGTTATGGCACCAAAGAGGGAAACTACAGCTAGGGGTCTCGTCAGCACAGGAGGAAGAAGAATGTTAGCTAATAAAGACGCCATTTCAACTTAAGGCATCCCAACATAATAAAGTTTAACATGTTAAACAGAAAAAAGGGGATGGAAAAAAATATGTGAGACCTAACACGTAATTGATAATATGTTACCTCGTGGGCACTTTCTGCAACGGGAATGATGGGCAGAAGGACCTCGAGTTGAGGTAATAATTCAAAGGAGGATGGGGGAGTTGTCTCTAGTTAATAAGAGATTCCCACAGACTCAACGGAATCCCCCCATGTAGCAGCATCTTTCACACATTGTGAGGCTGAATTGAGGGAGTAAGTAAAACCGATCATAGGGGAACGGGGAGGAGTTACATCGATCTGAGAGGGAACAAAATGTCCCCCCATGAAAGGGCTCACAGGGGGGATGGGTCTTTCTTCTTCAACTTCCTGCACCAAAGTGGTTAAGAGTTAAACAGATGCAGCTTGCCTTAGAAAAAAATATGAGTAAGAGAAATAACACACAAACATACCTCGGATTCAGAGGGAGAATGGGAGGATGTAACCAGTGGGGAAGGAGGGGAGGAGGCAGCAACAGAGGGAGCTGGGGAGAGATGTACATTTGGAGTTTGTTTCCTCTAGGACTTGGTACCCAAATTCTTCTTCCTCTCACCCGCAATTCCAGTACTTCGAGGAACCTTTGAATTTTTCTTCCTTTTTGACCCTGGTTCGGTTTGATTAACCATGATGGTGGGGAAGGTAACAAAAGGGGGAACAATGGGAGCGCATCATTGAAAATCAGCATTTATTCATTCCATCTCAGCCTGAACCCTCCGTCTTAGCTCTTCATTCATTTCTGCAGACATGGGAGGGGGAACAGATGCGATCGGGAATGCCTCCAAAGGGGTGGTTTAAGGCTGAGTTTGAGACTTAGATTTTGAGTAAGCCCCACTCTTGGACTTCCTAGTTTTTTTGGCTGGTGACTGGGAAGGCCCTTCGCCAGTAACTACTTCGGTTGTAGGGCCAGGTTATTTAGGGGTTGCAACGATCTGGGTTTGGGCGTGGTAGTAGGGATTATTAGGCAATAAGGGGGTAGCTCGAGGGGATAATCTTTAACAGTTTTACTAAATGGGAACTAAACTCCAAGAATGGAGTTGCCTTTGAGACCCAATTCCAAGGTAGAAAAGGAAAGGACTAGGGGATACTGGGGGGACTTTGTATGAACTCACGAATCATGGACAGTTGCATCAAACGGAATTTGGTGGCTTAAGAGGTAGATATGTCCCCTTTCCTAGTAGCACTGGGGAGGGTGACTGGACCATCAATAGTAGAGGTCACACCAAGTACCGCTGTAGAAAGGTAAAAGGTACAAGCCTCAGCAAAAGTAGCCCTCTTATTCGTTAATTGAAACACAGGTCGAGGAGCCCCCTGATCAAACCCGAACTGCCTACTACACCTATAGGGGTTATAAGGTTCAGAAGTATATCCCCATTCAGTGAAGGAAGGAAGAAACCCATGAGTGAACAAAAGTACCACGGCCTGTGAGGGATCTTCTACAATGAGGACACAAGTGGTTGTTCTAAATGCAGAAGGAAAAAAAATTCCAAGTGTGGGCAAAGGTGGATAAGAGGCAAACTCTATTTTTTATGAAAGCATAAAAGGCATGGGGGTTTAATGCCTTGGCTCACAGGATAAGAGACAGACTTGGCAGTAATGGCAGGAAAATGGGTATAGAGGAAACTCGTTAAGATAACGGTATTGGCAAAGTTGTCCAACTTGTAACGACTGAGGGACCGTGCCATGTCAATGTGGGTTCGATCCAGCCAAGTATAGAGGGACCTCAAAGCAATGGCAGCCAGAGGAAGGTTGAAACCCCTAGCCAAACGGATAGAAATATTTATAAGGTCCCTCCTGGGCTGGTCCTTGGGTTTCCCAATCAAGAAGAAATGTGAAAGCAGCATAATAATATAGACTGGTAGTTCCAAAGATGTACCTTTACCTTGGCTCGTAATATCAGTGACGTCCTTCACAGTAGGAGCTTCAAAAAAATAGCTAATAAAGGGAGTAAAAGTATCCTTGTTGGAAGACCCAGTTCAACTTTGACAAATTTGATATAGCTCAGCTCGGTCAGCAGTCTCTCCGGCATCCAAGGCCTCATCATGATATATATACTCACACATGGGCTCAAACCCAAGTAGCTCACAAACAACCTCCAATGAAATAGTGAACTCCCTCCAGGCAGCGAAGAATGTGTGAGTTGTCACGTTCCATCTGGAAACCAACACTTGAAGCGTAGCGTTGTGCTTGGAAAGAGTGAACTCCCCAAACCATCTGGCTCGATAAAGACCAACTTTGGCAAGATCTACAGCGTGAGAGCTCTCTATATGTGCATGCCAGGAAGAAAAATGAGTTGGCGATACCCCAGGTGCTTCAAAATCTATCTGGGAGTAAGAAAAGTCTCCATGGTCTAACCGAAAGCGTAGAGTCACTTCTAGAGACAGAAAGCCCCACTTTGATGAATCTTCATCTTCATCATCGAGTAGAAAAGGGTCGTACTTAGCCTAAAAGTGGCAGGTCTTGCACGCATCAGAGAACTCATCACCCTTTCCAAAGATGAGAGACCGACGGTAAAAAGTTAGCTGCTCTCAACGAGCAATATCCAGGGCGGTGGCACTAATGGTGGAAGCAAGAGTGGCAGGTGGAGTGTTGGTGGTATACGTGGTAAGATTTCTTGAGGAGGCCATTAAAGATGACAAGTACAAAGAATAGCTTAGACAACGCACCAGAGAAATAACAATGGAGTGGCTAGAAAGCGAGGATGATTGGAGAGGAAAAAAAGGAGGATACAAGCTTGGCAACAATGAAGTCTTAGCATAGTTTCTCTTTCTAAAGAAGATGGGAGTTTGAAGAAGACGAGGAAAAAAGAAGTTTTTTGAAAAATAGAGGTTTGAAATCTCTTAACCCGTCTTTTGAGTTTCCCACTACCACACGTGCAAAGCTGCCTATAATCATTTCAAATGGCCACGTGTCACTTCGAGAAGTGTCCTGACAGTTGAGAAGATAACACCACATCATCAATGAAGTGACGCATGGGGGATAGAAAGGGTTTCCTTCTTAGGAAAGTTTGAGTATTGGCACCAGAATTTTATCAGACATATCCATTAACTCATAACGAATAAGCGGCCCCAACGGTTCAAAAAAGCCACGATGTCCCTTTGCCACAAGTCCAAACGTTGTTTAAATGTGACTCAGCTACATCGGGGAGCATTTTTGCCCTTTCGAACATGGTAAAACGTTACAAGGAAAAAATTTCATAAGTCACAATGATAGGGGAAGTCCTAACGACAAACTCATTGCCTACAACTATAATCCACAACGGCACAAATGGGAGAATTTCACTTACTAAGAGTCAAAATGGGTATTTGAGAAAGTCAACGGGTGTATCTGGAGAATTTCAAATAGTGAGACCATAATGGTTGAAGCTCAGTGAATAGGAAAAAGTGGCGATGTCCCTTCGCCAAAGCACCAATAAGCCGTAGTGCTTCGACTCAGATACATAGCGGAGAATTTTACTTTTTCTTAAATACGGTAACCAATGTGGTTGTAACGAAAGAAAAGATGTCCGAATTTTTTCACGCAGAGAAGGTTCTTCGAATTGAGAAGTTTTTGTGCACACATTTCTTATTCCCATAATAAATCTCTACACGAAGGGGCAAATGTAGAGGGGGCTTGAAGGTAATCTTGAGTTTAGAGATAATTTCCCCATTAATAATAGTATTTGGGATTAAGGGAGCGTTGCATCTTAAAGCTATGGAGCTCAGTGAAACAGCTCAATACGATGCAGTTTAGTAAGGCAGCGTTGCAGCTCAAAGTGATACATCTCAGTAAGGCAGTGATGTAGCTCAAGTGAGGAAGGTCAGCATGGCAGCCTAGAGGGATCTCCAATGAAGAAGCTGGCCGAGAGAGCTAATCATTTAGTTCTATTGTTTCGCTTGGCCTTATTGTATCTATTTATTTACATTTACCATGAGTTGTAATGATTATAATGATTCTTAGTGTGAGGTCGAACGATACTCACGAGAGACCAGGTTTGGCAGGGCTTGGGAGAGCTTTCATGCTTTATCGAACGACCTCACCGTGGAAACTTCAGAGGGACTTGGTTTGGAGGATTAAAAAGTGAGGCACCGTTAGGGCTTGTCCTGGCCATCTTAGATACACCTGGTGAAACACCAAAAGGAACTTGACCGTGGAACCTCGAGGGAACAGCCTTGAGTTCCAGCGGGTGTTGAGTTGTGAGCCAAACAACCCTCTACTTAATGTCACATCAACTTTATGTGGTGTCACTAACCAGCTTGGCAATGTCAGATCTTCACTTAAGTAAACCATCGTGGTATTTGGGGCTGCCAGATAGTTGGTGAGCCACTTTTGTAATGACAGCCCCCTGACACACAATGGTTAGGCAAAAGGCATGTCGTGGCATTTAATGTTTATGACATGGAGATAACTAGTTCATAAGATATTTAATGTTTGTGACATAAACGATGAGGGATGTCTTTCACAGGCATTAATGACTGAGTTTCCTCGGCGGTAGTGTGGGGGGCTATTTAAGGACCCCAAGCACCTATGAGGAGAGGATGTTCCTTTTGAGAGTTCATAAGTTATTACTAGAGAGAATATACATCAGATAGAGATTTATTACGAACCAGAGTTTTTAGTCACCCACCATTATCATTTATTATAAAGATTTTAATACTTAACAGAGATTCTTGAGGGTGGTTGGGGTGTTTGTCTACCTGCTAAGGTGTATCTGGGGTGCTTACTTCTTTCTCCCTCCATATGAGTTACTTATGAGTTCATTATTATCTTTTGATTTATAAACGAGAGATTTCTGAGTTCAAACTGAGTTTATATTCACTAAGTTGTGTTTGCGTGTCTTGTAGTTAAGTGATGGCGTGATTAGTTAACTTATCATTACTATACTCAATAAGGGGTTACGCCTCCATCTAATCTAAACTACCCTCTTACAGTTTCTTTGTGTGGACCGCGACCAGGTAGGCAATCTTGACTATTGAGGGGATTCAGAGTAGAAGGATGAGGATGGCCAGTAGATGTTGGTTATGTAAGAAGGAGGAGGAGATGGCTAATCACCTCCTTCTTCACTGTCAGGTGACTAGGGGTCTTTGGGATTTGATATTCTCTTTATGCCACATTATCTGGGTTATGCCTCTTATGGTGTGAGAGGTGATGACATCTTGGAGGAGGCCTAGGGGTTGGTCTGGTCCGCAAGAGGTCTGAATGATGGTCCCTCATTGTATTTTTTGGATCATTTGGCAGGAGAGGAACAAGAGATGCTTCGAGGGGGTCGAGCTCGATTCTTCTCGAATTCGGTATAGTTTTCTGAGCCTTCTTCTTACTTGGTATAAGAAAAGGCATGATTCATCGTTGTCTCTCTTCCTCGAGTTTTTGAGGAGATCTAGGTGTTCGTTTGGTCTGTGTTGGGGTTTATTCTTTTGTTTCTTTGTTTAGTATACTTCCTATATACAGGTTTTCGCCCCCTCAGGCGGGTTTGTACAATGCATCATTTACTTATAAAAAAAGATATATTTGGGCGCTCCCATCTTTATCATATATTTAAAATTATTGTTTCTTTTTTTGTAATGACAAGTAGACTTTATAAATTGACGACTTCATAAGTAATATCAAACCTCTCTCTCACTAAATAGTGTTGTATCTTTTCATTTGCCATCCTTTTTCATTCCTTTTATGCAAACTAATAAATCTTTAATAAAAGCTTTTGTAACCTACAGCTAATAAATCAATTCTACCTTTCTCTATTGTCCATCCTCTCTCTCCCCCTCTGCAAACCATCCCATTCGTCTCACCCAAACCACCAAGGATAAGTAATTTTTCTGGATTTTTTTATAAGAGTTTTCTCTTTTTCTCCCTTCTTAACGTGTTTTTTTGTGTGTATTTATAATATTTTTTCTTAATTATTTGAAATAGGCCCCTCTCTCACCCTCACCACCGCCCACCACTAATTAGGTATTTTTGGGGGTTTTCATTCTTGGATTTTCTTTTTAGTGTTTTTAGTGTTGTAATTTGTTATGATCTAATCAATTTTAGGATTTTCTTTTTGGTTTTATTTTGTTCATGATGGATTAATTTTGTTTGAAATATGGCATATTTCCATTTTTATGATTTCAGTTTCACATGTCTTTTTCCTTCTTGTACTTTGTTCAGATATTTTCTATTTTATTTTATATTCCAGTAATACTTATCTCTTGAAGCTTTTTCAATAGTGCATTTTATGCTTCTTTCCTCACCATTGGTCATTTTGCAGGTATAATTCTGTTTTAGAGTTTTTTAAGTTATTATTTTTTTTACGGTAGCTTTTTAGCTTCCTCAATCTTAGTTGATGTTTTGATTTATAAATTTATTATTTACTATTTAGACATTCAAGGTAAATAAATTCATTTCAATACTATAGTTGTTTGTAAGTAATTTTTTAAAATATAATACATTTGGATAGTACAAATGAAGATAAGTATCTAATAACCTTTATGTTGGAGTAAAGTGGATGTATTTTATTGTATCACATATGAGTTTATGGGTAAATGTAGTTGTTTGTGCAAAAAAAATAGACTAGGCCTAATTAATTGATATCAGATAACAAGAGGTAAAACAAACAAGATAAAGAGATTTTTAAAGTGGTTTAGCTCAATGGAATAGCCTACGTCCACTGTTATGTATTGGTTGCCTTGAGTTGTTTTTCGATTTAAAGCAATGAGGGTGATACAACGTGATGGAAAGAAAAATTGCCTCTAATGTAGATTTTTGTGGTTGTGCAACTTCCCTATCCATCAAAAATTCCCTTGAACCTACAAAATTATAACAAAACTAAAGTGTAGAGTTAAGTAAGGGAGTCCATCCAAATCTAAGGGTGAAACACAAAATTGGAGAGGACATATATATAGATTCATTTGCATTTTATTATATATTTCTATTTTTACTTTTTCTATTTTTTATGAATTTTTCAAGGGAATATTAATTAACTAACTATATACTAATTTTTAAAGTACTACTAAGATGTAAAAGCTAATAAAAAATGAGGTAAATAAAATTGTGCTAAAAAGTAAACTAACTAAATTGGATTCATGAGGGCTTCAAATTTCATCCCATTAATGGGAGATTAGCCCTCAATAATCATCATCCAAAAATATAAGATAAACAATTGAAAGCATGAGATGATTAAAATAAAAGTAATCAAGAGGAGGAGATCAAACCCATTTAAGCCTTGAATTGGAATGAAATCTTCAATTACATCAACAATCTCTCAATTTATACATCAAAAATCACTCAATCATAATCTCTCACTCATGTTTTTATTGAATCTAAACTAAAAATTACAAAATAAAAATAAAAAGGATAGTGGATGAATTCATAATGGAAAATTAAATAATAAAAGAGATTTGCTAAAAATGCAAATCCTAAAATTATAAAATTGTACGTTAGAACTCCTCCAAAGAAATAATTCTAGATCATTAATTTATATTGAGATAATTGCTAAAAATGCAAAAATTCATAATAGATGGGTGGGGTGAAATTTATCCTAGAGATAATTTTCACTACACACCTCTATATTGAGGTATTTGCTAAAAATGCAAATACTCAACATAGAGGGGTGAAGAGAATTTTATCACACCAAGCTTAAAACTAATTTTGAGATCCCTTGAAAATGGGTCTTCATCTTCATTTATAGTAGGCACATGGAGCATGGGGGATAAGGGGTATATTGGGAAGGTTTAATGTGCATGGAAATGGAGTGTGTGCACATGAGGTGTGAGGTCAAGTGGGTGAGGGGATATGAGAATAAAATCTGATTTAGCTATGGAGGTATTTTTGGGTATTGGATAAAAAGTGGTAGTTGGGGGTATTTTGGGTAAATGGTTTTAAAGGGGGAATAAGTGAGGTTTATATGGCACATGGGTATTTGGCTTTGGTTTTGCATTTGGCAGGTAAAAATCGTGACTTTGGAGAAATGGGTATGAGATTGCTTTGGCTTGAAATGGGTAATGGGTTTTTGTTTTCAGAGTGGGTAAGGGATTGGAGAGGGTCATGGGTTTGGGGAAGGCAATACCCGAGATGGGTAGCTAGATGGTGCGCTGTTGGAGGAGGTAAGGAGGAGCAGGTCCGATCGGAATGGTTTCCGAGCTGGCGCCGGAATGGGGGTTGGTAAAGGGTCGCCGGAGGGATACCAATCGGAGGTCGGCGCAGGGGTTCGTGGTGGGGGTTGTGGCGGCTCAGTTGGAGGGGTTTTGGGTTCGCCGGCAGCTCCGATTTGAGCTCGCCGGTTGGAGGTTTGGGCGAGGGGAACGGGGCTCCGGGTAAAGGGTAGGAACGAAGGGGGGTCGACCGCTGCTCGGGTTGGCGCGCCATTGGAGGTGGCAATGGGTAAGGGTGGATGAGGAGAGAGTGGGTTATGGAGAAATAAGGATGGTGATGGCTTTTGTGTTTGTTGGAGGTGTTGTTAATGGGGGAAGAGAGAGGAGAGAGAAATGGGAGGTCGAAGATGGGTTTTGGTGTGATAAGGTATGTGGGGGTGTATGGTAGTGTAGGTGAGGGTGAGGGAGTTAGTTAGGTGTGTTTCGATAAGTGGATAGGTTTTAGGGTGTGTGTGTGGATAAGTGGGTAGTGTGTTTTATTTTGACACCTAAAAATAACACTAAAAAAAATTTAAAATTAATAAAATAAAATAAAAACCTAATAAAATAATAATGACTCAATTAAATTTAATAAAACTAAAAAAAATAAAATCTAACTAAAAATAAAACAAACTAAAAATAATAAAAATATCAAAACTAAAAAAAAAATCCTAAGCTATTAAAAATTAAAATAATAAAACAAAAGAAATAAAAAAAGAAAAAACTAAAGTCCTAAAAAAATATAAAATCTAATAAACTAAAAATAAGCTACTAAAACTAATCCTAAAAAAATAAGACTAAACTAAAAGCTAATAAAAATCAAAATAAAATAAAATTATACTAATAAAATAAAATAGAAAAATAGAAAATAAAATCTAGAAAATACTAAATAAATATAAAATAAATCCTAAAAATAAAAATGACAAAAAATAAAAATTTAAAAAAATAATAAAATGACACAAACAAAACACACACATGCTTGGGGTAAGTTTGGGCTAGGTTTAGGCTCAGGTTAGGGTACGGGAGGAGGAATTAGCTCCATTTTAACTACAATTGGGCTCGAAATGTAGCTTTTAACACCGCAACTGCAGTTAAGCCTGCATGACAAAAATTTAAGCACATAAGACCCATATTGTCGAGAATTAGCAACTAAAATATATCTATTCGGGGTATAAATTATACAGTTTTGGGTGCTTATCACAATGCCCAAGAGGGGTGCTGATAGTTGTTGTGTGAAATGATGGAATGCCTTCATTTGTTAGGCATTTACATCAATACATAATGAGAATTAAATATAATATTGTTGTCGCTTCACATGTTATACAGTTTGTATGACAGTTGTTTCTTTTTTGGCTATACAGGTTAGATTTTTGGCAGTTGGTCGGGTTGCCCTGTAGGTCAGCCTTCCATGTTGGTCGAACTTCCTTGTTGATCAGGATTTTGTATCATGATGACTTGGACGTGTGCCACATTGGATGGCACGTGTTGGCTTATAATTGGTCCACGTAAGGTGATAAATTTTGGTATCAACAGAAGCCCCCAATGTTTCATACTTGGAGCTTATGCGAAAGTGGGGAATATTGTTCTTTAACAGTAGTTCGAGCTACTTGGTTGGCTGCAGACCTTCCAGACTTGTGAAATTTATCCACATAATTGACAATTTTTTAGCGCGAATAGCAATTTTATAAATATTTCAAATTTTAGCGAACCTTTCTGGGGTATCTTCATCTTTTCCCTTGTTAGCCATCGTAAACTCAACCATTGTTCACTTTAATCATTACTTTTCCCAATGTTCGAGGAGACTTATAAAAAGAGCGGTAAAACTTCAATCATCTTCTATCTCTCATTTCTGTTTCTGCTGATGTGTTCTTTGAACTTTCGTGCGATCATTTTTTTTTCTGTCTTAAGTTCTTACTGAATCCTTAAACCTTTGTAATAACTTTTCTCTATTCTTCATTGTTTCTTCATCATGATTTATTCTGTTGAGTCGCATGATAAATTCAGGAATGATTTTAACATTCTATCTTGGGTTGTGCTATAACGTCCCACTTTTCCTTCTGATTTTTTCTCTCTTGCTGAGGGATATTGGTTCCCTTCCATTTTTATTGTTGAGTGTGGGTTCACATTTCCTCCCAATCCCCCGTTTCTAGAGTTTTGTCAGTATTTTGACGTTGTACCTGCGAGAATAGCTCCTAACACATGGAGAGTGGTGAATGGAGTACATAGGTTAAATCAAATCTATGGAACCCATCTAGGGATTCCAGAGATCATGTTTTGTTATAAGTGGGTAACTAGTGATACCAGTTATTATTTGAAAATTAGGGCAATCAGTAAATGTAATACCCCGTATTTTTGTGATATTTATTTATGGGATTAATTAAATTAAATGTGAATTAATTTGGGAATTAATCAGGATTAAAATACTAGCGAGATGCGAGTTGGTATTTAATTTTAATGAGTATATATGTCTATATATGAATATTGAATTATCAAATTATCGTGAGATTGATATACGGCAATTCGGGAAACTTTGTTGAGACGCATGTGACAGTCGCGTCAGGAATATATTTATTTTAATTGAAAAGTGAATTTTATTTCTATTAACCGTATGGTCGTTTTGAGTGCGCCAACGCGTCCGGAAGAGTCGAAATAGTCAGAAACCACTAGTCGGGGGTTTAGTTTGGGTCCCGGGGCATTTTTAAGCCATACCGGCAACGTAAAAGGGTAGTTTGGTAATTTTAGATTTTTGGGAATTAAAACCAACGAAAATTAGAAAATAAAAATCTGATTTGGTAATTACCCACTAAACCCACTAACTACACCTTATGACCTAATGGGCTACGGGGGTTATTAGAATTAGTTCCAAGAGTTGCCTAAGGCAAACCCTAGCCACCATTGTCACCTTGGAGAAGAAGAGCTTGTAGAGAGAAAAGAGAGGAGAAATCCTGCAGAGAGAGAGAGAACAATTCATCAATTCAACATCAAAATCAGAGAAAGACATAAGGCAAGTGGTTTAATTACATATTTTGCAAAGAATGTTTCTTCCATGCGTAGGAAATTTATGAAATTACATTGTTCTTGGAGAATGATAAAAACCCATTGAATTGGATGTAGAGATTTATAATTTTATGAGGAGATTTCATGTAGAACAATGTTAGGATGATTATTCAGAGAAAAAATACATCTTTTATACCATAAAAAATGGATTTATTTATGTCTATGGATGAATTTAATTTTCTAGGGTTCATGTTCATGGGATTTGGGGAAAACTGAGGGGATTTAATGATTTGATGATGTTTAGGAAGATTTGGCTATATATAAATGTTTAATTATGACCTACGAATGTTTAGTGTGTATTAGAAACCTTAAAATGCTGTTGGGATGAATTGTATATGGGATTAGAGGTGAAGAAAGTTGGAAAAACGAAAAAAGGAATTTCTGGGCTCGAAACTGGCCTCTCGTTAGAAGACCTGCCCAGGTCGTTCGAACGAGCTTCTAACAAGTTGACAGTTTGACTTCTAATGAGAGGGATGTTCGTTCGATGACTTTCGTTCTAACGAGCTGACAGTTTAGGCTTTTTGGCCTGTTTTGATTTCGCGTGTCCCATAACCTTATTTAATTGTAGAGATAACATTCCCTTGATGATAAATTGTTATGGTAGGGACATTTGGGATATATAGAGGAGTAAAACCTAGAAGTGTGATTTGAACCAAATGGAAATTATGGATTAGGACGTGAGTGTCTATTACGACGTGAGAACAATTGACGGCTTAAATAATTATATGAACCGGGAATATGTAAATTGTGTAACATTATATGTCGATACGAGAATGAGAAGTGTACCACAAATAAATTATGGTTATTTCTAAGATGTGTGCATACTTAGTATATGTATATGATTTTATGTGTATGACATACCTACCATACTTGCTATCACGGGAGGTTTACGTTCGCTTAGGGCCTTCTAATCCTTGTGTTGCCCGAATTTAGATTGGTACCTCGAGAACATAGGTCAGAGAAGGACTTATTGGGAAGTTAATAATTCTGTTGATCGTGGGAGCGTAGGTATGTGCGTGACCCATGTGATGTGACTGTGTTCGCCTCCATTGTTTTGTGATTTGCTATTATTTGAGTACGATTCCTGAGAGATTCGGAATGCGTGATCCTTATGTACGTGATGTACCGGGATGGATAGCAGAGTATGTGTGCATTGTATCTAGTCTCGGGGTGCTTGTATTGTATATTTATGACGTGAATAATATACACTAAAATAATGAGAACTTTCATGTTAAGTATTATGAGTATTATTATGGTAATGTTTTGAGAACTTATAACGGGATAACAGGTAGAGAATTGTATTGTTAATAATTGAGAATCCGAGTTTAAGTAACGCCCTCTATTTAGTTGATAACACTAGAGTGCATAATGAGAATCGAGTAGCAAGGGGTAGAACTTATTACGGTTTGGTTAGTTACGTATATTACTTAGATGGGTATGGTACGTTAGGAGTGCACAATTAGTCGAGAGGTGAGTATTTCATGTGAGTGCACGTCCTAACATGTATTTTTCATTCATTGTTGTAATGTTATTAAAACACTTGCTATTTTAAAATACTCTCCACTTTCGGGCTCTGACCCGTTTTCTATCAAATCTATTTTTTTGTAAAAACCATTTTAGGTGCCCAGCCACAAGGACACCATGCTTAGGATCCTCATTCAGGTGACAAGCTGTAGCTGTTTGTGGAAGTTACAGGACTTTGCTAATAGACGCTTCATCTATCTTGACTCTATATTCAGTTTCATCAGTTGTAGGGCATGTCGCCCATTTCTATTAGAAACATTTCCTATTTCAGATTTTCAGACTTTTGGCATGTAATTAATTCAGGATTTATTGTTTACTTATTTCAGTTGTGGGATTGTTGCGAGGAGTTTTTCCTCCGGACTTAGTATTATTTTGTTGGTTATTCTACTGCTTCGTTATGGTGAATGGTTGTTATTCTTTCAAAATTCTTTTACTTCATGTTAACCAGACTTAATTTAAAATTTGGCAACTTACTTTTTAAATACTAGGTGGTTAGTAATCATTAAAATGTTTTCGACAGTGATGCTATTAACTGAACCAACTTGGCATTTTGTATTGATTTAATAAAGGAGTAGCTACCCGGTATTTAATTAGTCGGGGTGTCACAGTAAATCTTTAGTAGTTAACCTCCGTGATTTTAATAGGGATTATTTTGATAATGTGGTAGTTGTAAAAAATTGGCAACATGCTCCCTTAACTGGAGGTGCTAAATATCAAGCACCTAGATGTCCTCTCTTTGGCAACGGTATAGGTTGTTCTATGTTTCAATAATTTTGCCCTGTTTATGTTTGACAAAATGGCATACTGACTGTTGCTTTGTAAATATGATTGCAATTAAAAGGAAGAGAATCCCCCGAAGAGAGTGAAGTAAATTTAAAAGAATTGAAGTTCATTTGGGAACTTCACAAGACGATTGCTGAGGAGAAAATTAGGTCTACTTCTTATTTTCTTTAATACAGAAATTCCATTTCTTCCTTCATCGACCGACCTGCTGCTCCTCCTTCTCTGGTGATTAATCTTGATCAGGAAGATTTAGACACTCCACTTTCTGATATCATGAAGAAGAGAAAATTTCCTGATCTTCTTAGTGGTGTAACTTTTGTCTCCAAAGCACCTGTTGAAGGAGCCAAGAATAAGATATGGGATGTTATGAATATCCCAGTCCCTAAAGACCCAGCTCCCAAAGATGCAGCCCCCAAAGATAATGCACTCCCTTTGAGGAGACTTAAAAGATGTCTTATAGAGAAGCAGGTTGAACAGGTGATCGACCAACAGACCTTGGTCGAATTACCTTCTTCTGAGGATGGTACTCAAGTAGTACTCCTGGTTTGGCTAGGAAATTGATCAAGTCTAGTACTCTTCCAGACTACGGGGGAGTGGATTCCATGCTTTCCCGAGTAAATATTTTTGAATTGGCTTCTCAGATCCTTGTATCAGTAAGTGATTTCCATCTTCTTAGTTATGTTGTCTTTTATATTTTTCATATACTAACTTTACCTTTTTCTCTTGCAGTTCTTAGTGCATTTTAATAACATGCTGGAGAAAGATGATGCCATCAAGGCTTCTTCTTCAAATGATGTAGAGGAAGCTTTGGTTGGCTTGAAGAAATCTCTGCTCGAGTCCTAGGATGCCTTAGAGGCTGAGTAGAGTACTTGGGAGGATAAACTAAAGACAACCGAAACTGCTCGTCAGATGTCTGATGAAAATTCCCTTGAAGTTGAGAGCAGGGCAAATGAAGTTGAGAGCAGGGCTAAGGAAGCTGAGCGTGGGGAAGAGGAAGAGGAGCGCAAGGTAAAAACTACTAAGGAGATTGTGTCCTATGAAAGGTCTGAGAGGAGGTCTGCTATTAAGACATCCTTCAGTGCTAGTTGGGACAAGGGGTATAACAAAGCCATTTCTGCTACCTCTGCTCAGATTGAGTATGCAAAATAAAAATGTTTCAGAGATAGTTGGGTTACTACTCGTGAGGAGTTAAATACAGCTGAAGACTCTGAACTTTTTCACAGACATACTCATGGTCCTCCTCCTACCATTGACGATGAGATTAAAGATGAAACTGGTTCTGGAAAGTCCTCTCTAGTGGTCGAATCTACCGTCGATCAACTTAAAATCACTGAGTCTTCTCCTCCTCCAACCGAGCAAACCGAGCAACTCTAGTCTCTAGCCCCTTCTTCTGAGCAGGACAAGAAGGTTGAGAATGATATAGAGGAGGTGTAAAGTTGTTATACATTTGCCCTTTTATTTATTATTTCTTTATTTTTATTTTTATTGTACTTGAACTCTTCATTATCAATAAAAGAAACCTTTTGTTCCTTTTTGTCTCTTGTTGATTATGCAGGTTCTTCATTCTTGTTATTGATTGGGAATCATTTCTTCTTGCTAGTTTATAGCAAAGATGGAACAACTGTCTTCCAATGATATCGAGATATTGAGGAAATGTAATGTTTTCTTAAAACAGGTCATACAGACTTATCCGAGGAAGAAATTATTAAGTTTCTCGGTGATGATGCATCAGAGAAGACCAAAGAAGCCTATAAGTATTTGAAGTAATTACTTAATCAGGCGGTAGAAAATAATGTTGCCTACTATGAGATGATAGAAGAACTTCAAGAACCGTATAAAGAATCCACTGCGCTGTTGCACCAGAGCTATGAGCAGAAATATCGAAGCTTAAGTATAGGTCGGGGTTTTGATAACTTTATTTCTGTTTACAATAAAAAGGAAGCTTTACTTAATCTTGAAGTTGAAGAAACTATAACTTTTGCCAAACTTCTGGAAGAGGAGAATAATAATTTTGGGGATGAAGTGAATCTTTTGAAGTTTGCCTATGAAACTGTTATTGCTACTACTAATGAGGGATACTCCTTTTTAGAGGGTGAAAATGCAACATTAAGGGATGAGTTGGAATCCTTAAAAAATTTAAGCCTTCATCCTCTTCCCGATTAAGAAATAAACCTGGTCGAGTAACCATAGAAGAAATTAAGACTCAACAGACCCTTACCAATCAAGTTGTGCAGTTAAAAGCTAAAGACCGAGCTATTGCTAAGATGTCCCAAAAGCTGCAGACCTTGTCTGAACAACTATCCACTCAATCTTCCCAATTACTAATTAAGGATGGGGTACTGAAGAAGATGCAATCTCAAGTTGATAAATTAACCTTTTAATTCCATAAGAAACCAATGGAGGTATGTATGGATGGGTATAATGAAGCTCTGGGGCATCTTGATGATAAATTGCAACAGGCTAAGAATGAGTCCTATAAATGGGGTTAGATGAATGCTTTAACTATAATGAAGGTGGATCAAAATGATTCATTATAGGATTGGTATGACCCAAGTTTGCTAGAGCTTGACAATCCCCCATTCAAGTTAGATGTTAACTGGATTCTTGTTCATCATATTCCTCAATGGTTGATTTCGAAGTACTCGTGATATTACGAGCTACATGATGAACTAGTGATCGTCCAACCTCCTCATTTGTTTGATCATCCTAGTAGCAGTAATGCCAGGATGCTTGAGGATTTTAACTTCATCAACTCTCCTTATAATTTAGATGATCCTCTAACTGGCATGGATCCTGTTTCTAAGGCTGAAGGAAAATGCCTTGTAGAACAAGGATTTGTATTTGTTTTTGGATGTTAAGTAACAATATGTAATCATTTAATTGACTTAATAAAAAGCTTATTTTATTAATTTTTTATTTATGAATTGATCAAAATTTAGCCAGCCTTCGTATATAAATGTCTTCTTAGTCTTTAACTGTGACTGGATCAACTTTTATTCAATCTCTAATTTTGGATTGACAATTTGTCAATCTGTAGTTTTTCACCGGTTCTATTAACATCCTTATGATTATCCTAAGTATCATACGAATTGGAAATGTTTCACTATGGTTCTACTAATGTACCTTAATTTTTAGGTAATTTCATTTGTTACCTTAGTTCCCAGGCATGAGTGGAACATTTGTCCATCTTTTAGGCCAGTTTAGATGAAAATTATTCATCTGGGTCTTCATTAACCAAACATTTGGGACTTACAATTTTTCCTTTCATGGTTTTTTTACAACCAACTTTGTTGGTGCCTTTATTGATGTCGACCAACATTATTAGTGTTGTTATTGATACCGACCAACATTTCTGTTAGTGGTTTGTATTGACAACCAACTTTATTGGTGCCTTTGTTGATGCCGACCAACATTGTTGGTGTTTTTATTAATACCGACCAACATTTTTATTGGTAGTTTGTGTTGACAACCAACTTTGTTGGTGCCTTTGTTGATGCCGACCAACATTGTTGGTGTTTTTATTAATACCGACCAACATTTTTATTGGTGGTTTGTGTTGACAACCAACTTTGTTGGTGTCTTTATTGATGCCGACCAACATTTTTGGTGTTTTTATTGATACCGACCGACATTTTTGTTGGTGGTTTGTGTTGACAACCAACTTTGTTGGTGCCTACCAACATTGTTTATGTTTTTATTGATACCGACCAATATTTCGTTGGTGGTTTTGTTGATGCATTTAGTACTCCAGAAAAAATACATAATAATTTTTGGGAAATCATATTCTCATTAATATTGAACTGAAATGAATACAACATGATTACATCACTATTAATATTTCCTCAATTGTTCTGCATTCCATAGATTCTTGAATTCTTCACCTTCCAAGGTCTCAATTCGATATGTTCCTGGTCGGATGACTGTTGTAATGCGATAATGACCATGCAAATTGGCTTCAATCTCATCGTTCTTCTAAATTACCTTCTTCAAAACATAATCACATTCTTTTAAATTGCTCGGCTTCACCCTCTTATTGTAAAAATGTGTAGTCCGTTGTTGATAGGCTGCATTCCTTAAAGCTGCATCTTCACGTACATCTTCCAGTATGTCCAAATACAGCTTCACTACCCAATGCTAACATATAGGGAGTTTCTCTAATAGATGTTCTAGAGATTGTTCGGTAAGCCCACAAGACAGAAAGCAGTTCATTGATCCAATTCTATTTAGCATTTTCCAACCTTTTCTTTAACCCATTCAATAAAGTTCTATTAGTTACTTGTGTTTGGCCATTGCTTTGAGGGTGGCCAGGAGCAGAGTGGATCTTTTGGACATTGTATTGGGTACAATAATCAACAAATTTGTCGTTATAAAATTGTGCACTATAATCAGTGATAAAGGCGTAGGGCAAGCCATACCTAGAAATGGTATTCTTCCAAATGAACTGATACACCTTCTCATAGGACATATTGATCAAGGGTTTCTCTTCCACTCGTTTAGTAAAGTAATAAATAGCTAGAACCAAGTACTTAAACCTTCCTCGGGTGGTCCGCAGAGGTCCGACCAAGTCAATTCCCCACGTAGAAAAGGGACAAGGTGAATTAATTGGTGTTAGGAGAGGTTGTGGAGTCTTGCGTATGCTGGAAAACCTCTGGCACTTATAACACTTCTTGGAAAAAGCTGCACAATCTGCTCGCATAGTTGGCCAGTAGTACCCTTATGTGTTGATTCTTCGTAACAAAGTTCTCCCTGCTACATAGACTCCATAGGACCCTTCATGGACTTCCTCAATCAAATCTTTTATTTCAGTTCGATGCACACATCATTACAGACCAGCAGTCAATCCTCTTCTTTATAACACACCATTTTCTATAATATACCTCGCAGCTTTGTATTTCAACTTCTTAGCTTCAAGTAGGTCGTCTGGAAGAATTCCATATTCAATATATGCTCTTATAGGATCCATCAAAGATGGTCCCATATCAATCGCAATAAAATTAAACATAAGATCTTCATTAATGCTCCTATTAGCAAGTATCTCAATAGGAATAGTTCTTTGCAGCTCAGTTCTGGTTGATGAAGCTAGCCGAGCAAGTGCTTCTTCTCGGGACATTTTCAAATCTTGTAATTCTGATCATATGAACAACTAGCAAAGTGGCAATTACCTCCAAATCTTTAGCTAAGTATCTGGACATTAATTCTCCTTTAGCTCCATATGTGTTCAACACCTAATTTACCACTAACTATGAATCACTTTATAACACAACTTTCCCAACATTTAGTGATTTAGCTAGACTTAAACCAACAATCACAGCTTCATACTTTGCCTCATTATCAGAGGCTTAAAATTGGAATCATAGAGAGTACTCTATATCTAGTTCGTCTAGAGTATTTAAATGATTCATGCTCCACATCCAGTTACAGAGGATGACCCATCAACATACAGACTCCATATGGGAATATTGTTGTCAAATTCTTGGTTTGTCAGAATACCTTGATGGAAGATTTTATCCTTTACCTCCTCATATTTTTTTTCATCTCATATACTCCACTAGAGGGTTCTGGTTGATAGGTGGTAACTTCTTCTACAGTTTTCCTTCCTTGGAGTTTGTCGTGCATATCTCCAGTAGGTCTAATGACTCCTGAATGTTTCTAGGGAACCTCTGGGTAAGTGAATTCTGCAATAAAATCCACCACAGCTTGTCCTTTTAAAGCAGACCTTGGTTTGTATACAAGGTCAAATTCTCCCAACTACACAACCCAATACATCAATCTCCCGAATTTCTTTGACTTATGCAAACACTACACCAAATATGCTGAATTGTCACGGTCATTGACCTTGACAAGTTGGACTTGTCAAGGTCAATGATCGTGACAATTTTGGGCGAGATAGCTTTTTTTGTCACGGTCTTGTCACGGTCATTGACCGTGACAAGTTCATTAGACTTGTCACGGTCATGTCACGGCCCTTGACCTTGATAAGTTTTGTCATGGTTTAGGACTGTGACAAACCCGTGAAAATGTTAAAAAAATTATCACGGTCAAAGATCGTGACAAGTCCATGATAACTTTCTTTGTCAAGGTCTTGTCACTGTCAATGACCGTGACAATTCTGAGCAGAATTAAAAAAAAATCTGTTAGGCAGTATGGCCACTGCCACTGCCCAGCAGTATATATATACCTGTTATAGAAATGTTGTACCTGTTCAAACATTATATATCCAGATAAAATAGAGATAGTGCAAATATACATTCAAAATAGAGACAATCTCGTACCTGTTCAAAACTTTGGGATTCTCCACAAAGTACCTCAACTGTTTAACTCCATTATTCGACCCCAATCCCATAATTTCGATTGTCTTTAGGTGTGATCTCAAACAATCAGGTACATACCATTCCAACCACGATGTCCCGATTTGTTCACAACAAAATGAAAAACCCTAATTTAAGAAGAAACAACATCACCATCAATTATCTCAAATCTACAAACTATTTAGCTAGAAGTGATGTTATGAACCCTTGACATACCTCAAAGATAAGAACCTCTAGAAGAGGACAACTTTTGAGAAAATCCAGCACCAATTTCCAGTTCCAGTTCCACTATAAGAATCAGCCACTGCAAGACACTGCACAAGAGTGTAGTGCCACCCAACAAGCAAATATTCATAAAAATCGAAATCGAAATTGAAATTAAAATTTAAATATTCATATAAATATAAATACATTACCTGTAGTGCCACCCAAACAGCTATTGTACCCCGGGCAATCGTGTCAAATGTAATTCCCTTCATATTTGAACACTAAGAAATGCCATAATCCTATAGAGTTATGCTCTGCAAATTCCTTCCGACCGTTGTGTAGCCAAACATCACCAGTTGAAGTTGTCAATTCCACTTTCTATATTTTCCCATGTTTTGCTGGAGGTTCCAAGTGGTGGGGTATGGAAAGTGGAATTGACAACTTCAACTAGTGATGTTTGAATACACAACGGTTGGAAGGAATTTGCAGAGCATCACTCCATAGGATTATGGCATTTCTTAGTGTTCGAATATGAAGGGAATTCTCGCTTCATTTTTTGAGCTAAAGGATAGACGAAGAGATTCAGTTTCCTCTCCACAAATAGGACACCCCAAATAACTATGTACTAATCACCTATTAAAGGTAAGAAGTGTATATTCATGGATTAGTATAAACAAAACTTAAATTTCAAATTCAAATTCAAATTCAAGTTATAATAGAAAGTTCCTCCAAAAGTAACAACTTTAAGCCACTAAGAATATTATACAGAAATTATGCAGTCCCAAACTGTCCAAACGCATTGGAATATTTCGGTTCAAATTGGAATATTTATTACAAATTGAAAGATTGTTTAAAATTCGGGTTATCATAAAAAATGGATTGATATTCGGTAGGGGCAGCCAAGTCATCCACACTACTATTTAGACGTTTTGGCACGTGTTGGACAATTGACCACGACTCGTTATTGATATACTCCGAGTAAAACACTTGGTTACCCTTTTGGAATACACAAACAAACGGCTCATTGCTCAAGTGGTCGTTGCTCTTCAACTTGGACAAGTCAACCATGATCAATTTGGTGACAAGATTAACTTTACAAGCATTTTTATCCTAAAATCTTACCCAATACAGTAAAATACAACCTCTTTGAAGCTTATATAATCCAATTCAAATATATTTTGGATTACACCATAGTAAGTCATTTCAACTTCAATGAGGTTTTTATCTTTTGCCCTCGCTCGAAAGAAAGTAAGCGCCTTGTATGAAATGCCCGAGTTCTGTACATTTTTACTTTCCTCGTACACTTTAGAGCCCAAAATGTAGCCGTTCAATCGATACTTTTTTGTACTCTTGTGACACGAACAAGGGTCCAGTGGCTAGACGAGCAACATTTGATATCTCATCACCCGTCTTTAAGAGCTAAGAATATAGATAAATTAATTATATTAGTGGTAAAATTTGAGTGTAATGTAACGTTATATAACGACTATTTTGATTATAATTACCTCTTGTGCCAACCACAGCCTAAATTCGTTGTCTGATTGTACCATTATTTTTCGTCTTTTATTGTTCTCACAGGCTTCATATTTTTTTCATATTACAAAATTAATCATGTATAAAATAATCTAAAATAATGTTAAACATTATAATAATCAAAACTTACTTTTTTCAATCTTCGACGTCTTCATGTGTGTCAAATAGATAATGAGCTACTTGTTCATATTGCAAACTCATTAATTTTACTCGTTTTCCCATCACATGACCACCATCATCGATGAACTCATCAGTGTCATCAATGCTAGTCGAGTTAGGCATATATTCCCGAGTATATATTGATGACTCTACGGTGATGTATTCCTCTTCAATTGATCTTGCAATATATCGCGTATTCTTGACGTAATATTTAAAAACTTTCATCAATCTTTTAAACGGATACATCCATCGATATCTAACTGGACCACAAAGAAGTGCCTCGTCGCATAGGTGTACCAACAAATGAACACTTATGTCAAAGAATGCTGGGGGAAAGTACATCTCCAATACACAAATCGCTTCGATCATCGCCAATTTTGCGACCACTATGTGTTCTCGATTGACTAACTTCTCACACAAGAGGGAGAAGGTAATACTAATTTGCATAATAGCCCTCCGTAAATCCTTGTGCTTGGAGAAATAGTGCTTAAACAATAGAGGAACCAATTGCATGATCACATGCCAATCGTGGGACTTACACTTATGTAAATCATGAGTAGCATAATTCACAATCCTTTGCTAGTGGGACAAAAAAGTAGATGGGCCCTTAAAATTATATATTGTGTCTAAAAGCACCTTTCTTTCCCCACTCGTCAAAGTAAACACACCAGGGGGAATTATTGTCCTTCCCCTACTATCTTCTTTCAAACATAGTTGTGGCTTAAGTTTCAACGATTTAAGGTCTTTTTGTGCATTTTCTCCATCCTTTGAATGAATCCCCCCAAGGCAAGTGCCCATAATATGTTCAGCGAAGTTCTTCTCTGCATGCATCACATCCAATACATGGCGCACCGGGTTATTCTTCCAATAAGGCAAGTCAAATAAAATTGACATCCGAGACCATGCCTTTCTTATCTCAATTTTATTCCTAGCTGGGGTCTTCTTATGCTTGACGTTCTTAAATTTGGGATTCTTACCGGGCATATTAGGGCCACATTCAGAAGATTTACTTTCAATTTCTGAAACCGAAAGTTGTCTCGACGGTAGCCTATATTCAACCCCGCTCAATAAAAAATTGGAACATTTCTCAAATCTAAAACTATGAGACGGGGGTAAAAACCTCCTTGGCAATGGTATATATTTTTTTATCTAAAGGATAGACGAAGAGATTCATTCTCCTCTCCACAAATAGGATACCCCAAATAACCATGTACTACACAACCGAATAATATCCCATAAGCTGGAAAATCATGAATTTCCCACATCAACATAGCTTTCAGCGTAAACTCTTCTTTTCTAAAAGATTCAAATGATTGCACACCTCTTTCCACAATTCATTTAATTCTTCTACCAAAGGATACAGGTAGATGTCGATGTCATCACATGGTGCCTTTGGCACAGGTATCAACAAAGCCATCATCGAAAATTCAGGTCTCATACACTGTGAAGGAGGGAGGTTGAGTGGGGCTAGGATCACTGCCCATACACTCTGATTGGTGCTTAGATTTCCAAATGGATTGAAACCATCTATTGATATATACAAACGAATATTACGTTGTTCTCGAGCAAAATCAAGATACTCAAAATTCATCCTCCTTCAGGCAGTAGAATCAATAGGATGACGCATGATATTACCCCCTACTTCTGCCCTAGCATGCCAAGTCATTGCCTCTCCTATCCATGGTACTGTGAAAAATCACTTTAATCTAGGCTCAACGGGAAAATATTTCAATACTTTTTGAGGCACTTTTGAGCTTGTGCCTTCCTTACTAGTAGATTAGACATATTTAGGTTCATCGCATACCGATAAACGATTGAGATTTTTATACTCCATTCGGTATAGTATGAAGTCATACACACAAGCATGAATCAATTTATACTTCATTCCCAAACCTTTCAAACTATTCTTCATAACAAGATAGCTATTTGGAAGTGTATTCTCCTTGGGTAATAAGCCATTCACCCATCTCAGAATTACTGTCACGCTATTGCCAGACAAACCGTACTGCATCTTCAAACTGTGCAAACCAACCATGGCATGTAAAGTTGTTTGATCTTTCTCACAGCCAGAGTATAACGGTTGAGTCGCCTTAAATTTTAAACTTTGGTAGTCATCGTCAAGTTTTATCATGATATCTTCACGAGCACTTGAATCTTCTACATCATCAGTAACCTCATTCTCCTCTGCTTCATAAACTCCGTACGCATCATCAACTAAATCCTCTAACATATTATGATCTACGTCGTCCCCTTCTACATCTATTCTACTTGTTGAAGGTTGTTGTGAAGGTTGGTCGGGGACAAAAGGAACTTTCAATTCACCGTGAAAACTCCAAAATCGATAACTATCTTGCATACCCGATCTTAACAAATATAGTTCAACTGTTTTCCACTCAAACACCTTACCATTCTTACACCTAGCACACGGACACGGAAACTCTTCATCATTATGACATCTTTTTACATATTTCACAAATTCGTTAGCACCTCTGCGAAACACATCCCCCATTCTATTTGTCTCACCCATCCACTCTTTGTATTTCGGATATCCCATCACAGCTAGCATAACTAATCACCTATTAAAGGTAAACAAAAATTAGATTTATAGTATGTTTCATTTAATGATGTCTTATTTATATTTAAATTCAATTGATAATAGAAATTTCTATTTCCTCCATCTCCTCTAAAGGGCGAGTGGTCCTATCCCATTCATGACCGCATTTTTCTGTAATATACTTAACATCTCATGCACATTGTTATGATTTGAAAAAAATTTGACAGCATATCCCCGTAGTTCTCCAAGTACACGATGTATATTGGCAATTGTGAGTGTTATTTCAATTGAAATAACAGTCACACTTGTCAATCTAGTATGTACCCAGAGAACATTAAGATACGACTGCAGAACTTCCTCCAAAAGTAACAACTTTAAGCCACTAAGAATATTATACATAAATTATACAGTCCCAAACTTTCCAAACGGGACAATTCGAGAGATCTCATTACAGGGGTAATGACTCTTGAACGGGTCTAAGGGCTATTGAATGCGTACGCATAAGAACTATAAGGCTAGTATCCATGCTCACTATATTTAATTTCAAGTATATTTCATTTAATTATCATACTATACATATATTGTTCGATATACAAAGTAATTTTAAAAAAAAAGTTGAAAAATTCCACCCCCATATGGACAATAATCCAGTGGTCATGCCACTTTTAAAACTAACCAACCCAACATTTACTAAACAAAATTATCCAACAGCAATGTCAACAAGAAATGTGTATCCCATACTCCTTCTAATTCATCTACTCAATTAATTCATTTCATCAATTAAACTAACAATTAAAGTATACAATTATTAATTTACTAATTTACAATGAGGGAAAATCCTGCTTTCATATGAAATGGGCACTAATTATTAATTTACTTTTATCTAAAACTATACAATTAAAGTTACAATTAAAGCTATACAATTGTTAAGATTGCCCCACCACACACACACACACACACCACCACCCCACCCCCTGCCCCCTCCCCCCGCCACACACACACGCACACACCTTCACACACACACACACCCCACCACTGCCCCCCTCATCCCACCACACATGCACGCACACACCTGCACACACACACACCACACCCCCCACCCCCTGCCCCCTCCCCTCACCACATACATATATATACACACGTATAGAAATGAAAGAGAAAGAGAGGAAAAAAACATACCTTAGAGAGAGAGAGAGAGAGAGAGAGAGAGCTGGAAATCGCTTAGAGAGGGGAAGAGAGGGAAAACAAAAAATGGTGGGAAAAAAGAAAGCGTAGGGTTTTTTTGATGAACAATTTATCACGAATGTATCATGGTCATTGACCGTGACAATACTAAAAATATTGTCAAGGTCTTTGACCGTGACAAGTCCGTCAGACGTAAATTTGTCACGGTCTTGTCACGGTCAAAGACCGTGACAAGGCTTTGTCATGGTCTTGTCACAATCAATGACCGTGACACAAAATGCGTGTTTGTTGTCACGGCCAATGACCGTGATAAGGATAAACGGCTAAAGGGTGCCAATTTTCCCATTTTTGTGTAGTGAAAGCTTGCCTCAGTGGCATGTTAGTATATACCACTATGGTGTGAGCTTGAAAATTTGGCTTCATTCGTATACTAGCCTTAATTAAGGCCAATGCTAACTTCTCCAATCTAGGATATCTGACATCTGCTCCTCGAAAAGATTTTCTAGTTTAATAAACTGGATTTTAAACTCTATTCTCCTCCATGATCAAGGCAGAACTAACAGATGATTCAGATACAACCAAATACAAATACAACTTTTCTCCCAACATTGATCGGGAGAGTAGTGGGGTGCTCCCAGGCACATCTTCAATTCCAGGAAGGATTTTTCACATTCATCGTTCCATTCAAAAGATTTTGTGAGTACCTTAAAGAATGATAAACATCTGTCTGTTGCTCGGGACACAAATTTTTTGAGTGCTGCTACACGTCCTGTTAGCCTTCGAACATCCTTTTTATTAGTCGGAGATTGCATTTCTATCAAGGCTTTGATCTTATCCGGATTAACTCAAATGCCCCTTTGATTTACTATGTACCTGAGTAACATTCCCTCCTGAACTCCAAATATGCATTTGGTAGGGTTTAACTTAAACTGGTGCTTCTCTAATTGATCAAACGTCTGGCTGAGGTCGGTAATATGATCAGAAGCTTTTTTGTCTCTTAGTTAGCATACCATCAACATACACCTCCTTATTCTTTCCTATCTTCTCCTCAAATACTTTGTTCACCAGTCATTGATAAGTGGCACCTGCATTTTTTAGACCAAATGGAATAACATTATAGCAATAAGTTCCTCGGGGAGTAATAGATGAAGTACTTTCTCTATCTTTCAGCTTCATTTTCATCTAGTATAACCAGAATATGCATCCATAAAACTCAGCAGCTCGTGCCCAAAAGTAGCATCCACCAGTTGATCAATTCATGGTAAAGAAAAATGATCCTTTGGGCATGCCTTATTCAAGTTGTAGAGGGGGATTGAAGGTAATCCTGAGATTAGGGATGATTCCCTAATTGGCAATAGTGTTTGAGATTAAGAAACCGAGGCAGCTTAGCGTGGCAACCTATACTTTAGGTTGTTGTATTAGTCATATTGTATTTCTGTTTATGTTGACTATAAGCTATAACGGTCGTAATGATCTAACGAGAATAATAATGAGTTTTAGTGTGAGGTCAAACGGTACTCGTGATAGACCAGGCTTGGCAGGGCCTGGGAGAGCTTTCATGCTCTATCGAATGACCTCGTCGTGGGATCTTTAGAGGGACCTGTTTTGGAGGATTGAGAAGTGAGGCACCGTTGCGGATTGTCCTGACTATCTTAGATACACCTTATAAAAACACCGAAGGACCCTGACCGTGGAACCTCGGGTGGAGTAGTTTGGAGTTCCATCGGGCATGGAGTTGAGAACCAAAAAACCCTCTACTTAATGTCACATCTACTCTAGGTGATGTCACTAGCCAGCTAAACAATGTCAGACATGCACTTGAGTAAACCACCGTGGTATTTGGGGCTGTCAGGCAGTTGGTGAGCCACCTCTGCGACAATAGCCCCCTGACACATAGTGGTTAGGCCAAAGGCATGTCTTGGCATTTAATGTTTATGACATGGACACAACTAGGGCATCAGGCATTTAATGTTGTGACATAAAGTATGAGGGACGTCTTTCATAGTCTTTAATGACTGAGTTGCCTCGGGGATGGTGTGGGGGGGGGGGGGGATATTTAAGTACCCCAACACCTCTGAGGAGAGGATGATCTTTTGAGAGTTTAAGGAGTTATTACTAAAGAGAATACAGGGAAGAAGGAGTTATTACAAACCAGAGGGTTTACCCACTCACCATTGTTACATATTACGAAGCTTTTAATACTTGACAGAGATTCTTGAGGGTATTAGGTGTGTTTATACCTGCCTACCAAGGTAAATCTAGTGTGCTTACTTCTCTCTCCCTCTAGTTAAGTTACTTCTAAAGTTCATTACTATTTCCTGAGTTATACACGAGAGTTTTATGAGTTTAAACTGAGTTTATCTTCACTGGGTTGGTGTTTGTATGTCCTATCATTAATCCAAAGATTTGGCCAAGTTAGCTTATCATTACCATACTCAAATAGGGGTTACGCCTCCATCTATAATCTACACTACCCTCTTACATTTGGCGACTCTGTTGGGGAGGCATTCTTCTAAGTAAGGAGTATGGCGCAGGATAATGCTAATCGAAGGCTCAACTTTGATGACATCCAGTATAATGAAGAATAAGCTGTGGGAGAATTGGAGGCCCTAAGGGATGGGGATCCTCGAGTGGAGGTACCTCCGGTTCCGGCAACGTCAGGCATTCCGGGGGTGACACAAGCTTCCACGAGTGCGGGGTTGGGACTTACTCAGGTCGCGCTCCTAATGAGCAAGTTTTATGAGTTTTTACAAACTCCAGTAGCTTCAACTATACTGGGAGGGTTGGAGGCTAATGCCTTCGTAACACCGTGGGTAGCTCCAATGGCCCCACCAGGTGCGGGTGTAACGGGAACAGTCCCAACGAGCATACCCACTGTTGTGAATCCAGTATGGGGAACATCAGGAGTATCGACGGCCCCAACCGTGGTGCCTGCTCCAGTTGCACTCAGCCCGTTGTGCCGATGGTTGTCGCCCCAGTGGCATCACCCATAAAAGAAATAAGAAAGGACATGAAAAAGGAGATGCTGAAGTTCATACAGGCTTCCTCGTAATCTTCTGGAGAGGTAGCTTCGATTTATGATGACTTTCGAACATCGTATCCTTAGGAGTACAACGACGAGCCCTATCTAAAGGACTATATTCCTCCTATTTTTGAAAAATACACGGGAAAAGGCGGGAATCCGAAGGAGCACATCTAGCGCTTCATTGAACACTTGGGGTCACATTGCAATAATAAGAAACTTCGGTTGAGGGAGTTTTCCAAATCATTAACCGATAAAGCATATAACTGGTATTCCCATTTGGCTCCCAGGAGTGTTTCTACGTGGGAGGAGATGCATGTATTATTTGTCCAGAAGTTCTTTCTGGCAGAAGATGAGTTTACTTTGACCCAACTGGGTAGGGAGAAGAAACAGCCTGAGAAGAAGTGGTGGCCTATGTTTGAAGATTTAGAGAAAGATCCCTCGACGTGAAGGAGGAAGCCAAAGAGTCTAAGTTATTGCAGATTTATTCTCAAGGGTTGCTTCCTGAGTACATATTCCATCTCATCAATGAGACGCACGGGGGACTTTTTTGGCGTTCTTAAAAGCAGCGAGGAATATCTCGTTGGTGATGTGGCCCAATATGGTGGTGGGGCCCATGATGTTTAGGCAGATGATGCAACCCACGGGGGGAGGTCTCAACCACCACGGGTAGGTTACACCGAAGGAGGATATGGGGGCAAGGAACCAAAGAAGGACAATAAGAGGAAGTTTGGAAGAAACAGGGAAGACCTACCACCATTGCCTTGTACAGTAGAGGAGGCTGTCTGTTGCAATAATGCAATGGTCCGAGGCGGAACGGTCTACGAACCAAAATACATTCCCATTAGGGAACCCGATGCGGCAACGAAGGCGAATCCTAGGTACTTCCAGGTTCATAGGAGGATCCAGCACCCAACAAAAAGTTGCTTCACACTGAGAAGAATTATTGACAAGTACGTAAAGGCAGGGATGTTGCAAATCCCTCCACAGAATGTTAATAACAACCCACTATGAGCACATGAGGCTAATCTCGTGGTGGCCTACGATGAAGAGGCGGAGAGAGGAGAAAGAGAGGAGTATGAAGTATCTTTGCAGACCTGTACCAAGGGAATGGCTAACATAGTTTTGGCCTACAATAAATCAAGCGCTAAAGATGTTGAGGATGTGTACAGCGTTGAAGGTGAGGAAGCAGATCCAGGCCTAGAGTACTGTGCAGTTCTAAAATCCCCGAAGGTCACCTGGTTCTTCGACCAAGTGGGGATTCCAAAAGAAAGCAGGTTGGAAATAACCTAGGCGATACTTGATATTGTGAAGAAAGACGCAGTCCCTTCACTGAAATGGAAGGGACCCTTGGCCAGGTTGGTAAGGAGGTTCCTGTCAGAGGTGACCTTCAGCGATCCGATAGAGCTGTAAGATTCACTCATAAAAGGCCATTGTACGTGACTGTCAGTGTCAACAGAGTTAGTTTTGTAAAGACTCTCATGGATGGGTAAGCTTCCATCAATATCATGCCAATTAACTTCTTTCATGCAACCAATATTCCAGAAGAAAGGTTGGTCCCCATGCCTTTGGTAATTTCGGGGTATGATAACCAACCTTCCAAATCCATTGGGTATGTTAGTGTGGGGATTGTGATGGGAAATTTGAGTTCCTATATAAAGTTCCACATGATAGAGAGTACAACTTCCTATCATCTGGTAATAAAAAGGGTGTCGATGCACAACCAAGGGCTAGTTCCTTCTACGTACCACCAGTGTGATAAGGCTAACATCAAGGGGACAAAGGTGACCATTAGGTATACAAAGAGGCCCTTCGCTATCGAGGAAGCTCACTTGGTGGATGCAATATTTTATACTGAGTTGGAAGATGATGTTCGGGTCCTAACGAGAAAGATGGAGGGAGCATGGGTTCCCTCGATCATAGAAAGGATGGGGCCCTTGAACGAGCAGAGTAAAGAGGTTGCAAGCAACGCAAGAGTAATGACCGAAGAAGCTCACCAGGCGGTCCCTCAGCCCCAAGGCATCTCAAAGCATCTCAAAGATAGGATGAGGCCCAGAGTGGATCCGATGGAGCACGAGGTCCGATAACCAAGCATGTTGATTCGGTTCTCAGGAAAAAGAGTGGCCGAAGCATCTAGAGATAAGAAGAGGAAAGTAGTCACCACTACCGACAAACAATGCAAGAAGGTCGTTACCGAGGAAGGAAATGTGGTGTATCGATTATAACGGTGTGAACGGGCGGCCCAGGAAGTTGACAATGAGGTTGACCTAATATATGAATGCTTTCTAGTAGATCAAAGGGGACAATGTATGGCGATAGACAGTTCCAGCATACAGGAATTTATGGAGGAAGTCGTCGAGGAACCAGATTACATGGCGGATCGACTGAAGCCGCAAGCACTAGAGCTAGAGCAGTTGAACCTGACAAAAGAAGGGGAAGACCCAAGGCCCATTTTCATCTCGAAGGATCTCAGTAAGAGAAACGAGAGGCTTTGGTTAAGTTAATTCGAGAATTTTTAGACATCTTCGCATGGAAGTACACAGAGATGGAGGGGCTAGATGAGGAAGTAAGCTGTCATAAGTTTAAGGTGATGCCTTCAGCCATCCCAGTAAAATAAGTAACGAGAACGTACAAGCCTGAGATGGATTTGAAGATCAAAGAAGAGGTTCAATGCTTACTAATGGCAGGATTCATTACACTGATATAGCACCCACTCTGGTTATCCAGTATTATACCATTGGGGAAGAAGAATAAAAACCAGATAAGAATCTGCGTGGACTTCAGAGGTTTGAATAGAGCCTGCCCCAAAGACGAGTTCCCTCTACCCTCCATCGATAGCCTGATAGATGCAACGATAGGTTATGAGATGTATAGCTTCATTGATGGGTATGTAGGGTACAACCAGATCAAGATGGACTTCGCGGATGCAGAGAAAACAGTGTTCAGAACCCCGTTGGGAAACTTCATATACAGGGTGATGCCGTTTGGACTCAAGACCGCTGGGGCAACTTACCAAACAACAATGATGGACATTTTCCATGAATTCTTTCACAAATTTATGAAATTATATATGGATGATTTGGTCATCAAGTCGAGGAAGGAAGAGTCCCATCTGAGCGATTTGAGGAAGGTTTTTTCCCGTTGCAGGAAGTTTAGATTAAAGATGAATCCATTGAAATGTGTTTTTGGAGTAACAAGTGGGAAGTTCCTAGGCTTCGTGGTTGATCGACAAGGGGTGCAGATGGACCAAGATAAGCAGCAGGCGATCTTAGAAATGCCATGTCCAAGAACGACGAAGGAGCTAAAGAGTTTCCTCGATAAAGTCTCCTATCTTAGGAGATTCGTGCCTGGGATAGCCGAGATAACACACCCACTGATGCAGATGCTGTGAAAGAACATGAAGTTTAAATGGGAGGAAATTCACCAGAAGTCTCTTGATGAACTGAAGAAGTTGCTCATCTCACCACAGACCATGGTTCCACTAAGGGCAGGAATACCGTTGCAGCTGTACCTCACATCCACCACAAGGTCCATGGGAGATTTATTGGCATACGAGATTGATGGGAAAGAATGACCAGTTTACTACCTCAGCATGATCATCCACGGGCCAGAAGTCAGATATAGTAGCTTAGAAAGTCATTGTTTAGCCTTAGTATTTGTAGCGCAAAACTTAGACATTATATGTTGTCTTTTATAATTCATAGTATAACAGATGTGATCCCATTAAGTATTTGCTTGAAAGAACTATATTGATTGGCAGGGCATCTAGATGGTTCCTTATCCTCTCCGAATATTACTTGAAGTGTGTGGTTCCTCGTATAATTAAAATCCAGGCATACGCAGATCTGTTGGCCATTTTCCCTTCAGAAACCTTCGAGCAACCCAAATAAGATATCCCAGGAGACGATTTACAGGCCAACCATCTAGACACAATGGAAGAGGAATGGACAATGCAGTTCGATAGGTCATCGGCAGAAAAGAAAGGAGGAGTAGGGGTTATTCTTTCGAAAGGAATGGAGGAGATTTGCCTTTCTTACAACTTAGATTTCCCTTGATCTAATAACGAGGCAGAATATGAAGCATTGGTGCTGGGATTGCTAGAGGATTTTCGAAGAGGGATCCATTCACTTTGTATTAAGGGGGATTCAAACTTGGTGGTTCAGCAAGTGAATGAAGAATACGCGTTGAAATATATGAGCCTGGTACCATACAGAAAGATCATTCAGAGGCTCCTTAGCCAGTTCCATCGGACCAAGATCAAGAGGCAGCCCAGAACGATGAACCGTCATCCAGATGCCTATGCCACCATTTCCCAGAAGATAATCATGAGGAGCGATAAAACTACTGTCATGATTCAATGAAGAACAGCTCTTTCAATGGTACAGTCAATTTTATCGATGGAAGAGGACGCAGACTGGAGGGGAGAGATTAAGAGGCAACTAGAGACCGGTGAAAAAACGATGGGGCTCAGAGAATTAGCCCAGTACTTTACCAACCAGGGAAACCTTTACTTCAGAAATGCTGGAGGATGGCTGTCGAGATGCATCAGTCCAGAAGAGGCAGAGAAAATATTGAAGAAAACACATGGAGAGCACTGCGAAACAACTGAGATACCCCTCTACCGAAGAATGCAAAGGGAGGGATATTTTTGGCCTAGCATGAAGTAGTATGCAGTCGAGTTACAACGAAAGTGTGATAAATGCCAATTATTCTTTGAGGAAGTTGAATGTCATTTTATGGAGGCTCAGGCTGACTGGAGACAAACCTATATTGACTTTATTAAAGATGGAGTTATCCTAATGGAGAAAATTGACGCGATGGGGCTCGGGAAAAGAGACCTGAGATTCTACGTTCAGGAGGGGAATCTTTATCGAAGGGGATACTTCAATAGGCCATTGTGTTGCATCACAAAGGAAGAAGCGACCTAGGTTCTCAAACAGTCGCACGATCCAACTCATATAGGGGGGCCAAGTTGTATGACCAGTTGATGACTTTGGGGTACTATTGGACAATGATGGAGAAAGATTCTGCTGAGTTCATTTGAAAGTGCAAGGCTTTACGGCTTCATGGAAATATGATCCATGCCCTGTCAGTGGACTTACACTCCCTAGCAACGCCTTATCCTTTTCACACTTGGGAGTTCGACCTGGTAGGGGCAATACACCCTTCTTCGAGGGGGAAGATATGGATCCTAGTTGCAACGGAGTGTTTCACAAAGTGGGATGAGGCAATACCACTGAGAAGGGCAACATCAGGAGTAGTGAGCAACTTCATCAGAGAGTACATCATTTTCCGTTTTGGGATCCCAAAGGTTATCCTTTCAGACAATGGAACCCCTTTCGTCAATTCAGAAGTAACGATGCTCACAGACAAATACTTCTTTGTCTATCACACTTCAACCGTGCATACCCAAAGGGAAACGGTAAAGTCGAAGCGACTAACAAAACTTTGGTCAATATTTTGGCTAAAATAATGGAGGATTTCCCAGGATCGTGGGATGACAAGATACCCGCCGTTTTATGGGCATATCGAATGACTAAGAGGAAGCCTATAGGGTATGCACCGTTCTCTCTTGTTTATGGGGCTGAGGTAATTCTCCGAGTAGAGTTAGAAGTTCCCTCGGCTCGATATGCTTTATAGAGCAGCATGCTCCCTCAGAACAGACATGTGCAGTTGGAAGCATTGGATGAACACAGAGATAATGCAATGTAACACTTTCAAATGTACACGAAGAAACTCTCTGGGGCATATGATGACTTGGTGAGACCAAGGAAATTTATGGAGGGAGATCTCGTATTGAAGGCCACAGTAAAACATATTAGGGGGCTTCCTCTACTTAAATTTGCAGTGAATTAGGAGGGACCTTTCATCGTAAAGGAGGCTCATGACTCAGGTTATTGCTTAATTTCAAAGATGGAAGAAAATAAACCATTCAAGATTAATAATAAGTGGTTGAAGGTTTATCATGTATAGGAAGTTATGTTGGACCTCTGTTGTAATTGTATGTTGTTATAAATACACAAGGTCTTTCTTATGATGAGTATGCAAGTTCTTTTTTCTATTATACCTCAAGTAGAGATTAAGGAATTATAGAACTTTGTATTTTACAATTTATGTAAGCAGTTGTAACACAAAGAAATGGCATGGGAATAAGTATATTTTTCCATTCATATACTTTGGGGCATTACAAAATTGGGAGCTATCGCCCAAAATTACATGAGAAGAAAGGAAAAGTACAAATACAAAAAATCATTGACCCAAGAGGAACTATAAATCTCGGGAGGAGAAGAAATCTCCAGGAATGCCCGAAGAAGCTTCTAAGAAAGACCGTTGGGCATTAATGGAAACTTCTAACTTAGTCTGTGCTTGCGTAAGTTCGATAAGAAATTTCTTTCGTTTTAGCTTTGCCAAACGCAGAGCTTCTTTGAGTCCCTCCACCTCATTATCAATGGACCCGAGGAGGGGTGCTAGCTTGGCCAACTTACCTTCCTTGACCCGCTGATCCTCCTGATGTTTTCACAAAAGCTCCCTCTGGCTGTCCAATCGCTGGCTCTTCAAAGTCTTAAAATGTGCGATGAGCCAGTCAAAACAAAATCCGTCACGATCCAACTCCCTCAGATAACCCAGGAATTGGTTGGGAGGGGTCTAGTAACGTTCTCAGTCAGATTATTGGCGATTTCAACAATGACGGTGGCCATGCCTTGAAGACTTTAGCTCATAACTGAGATGTTTGAATGAAGTCAGTCCACCGTGAAGGTTTTAGGATGATAACTCACAAGTTGCTCAATTGCCAAACAGTGATTAGCGGATATTTAGGGGGAACGCTAGAGTACCATCAGGCAGAAGGCGTGAGGAGCCAAGTCAGGCAGAGGAAGCTCGCGCCCAAATTCACTTTCTACAGCAGCACCTGTCATGGAAACTTGATCATCATGGCTAGTTTCTTTGGAAGCAACTGGTTCACGATGAGGTGAGGCAATACGCGAAGGAGCTGGTGGAGAATCATCCTGAGCAACCTGAAAACAATTAGAGGAAACAAAGAGTTTATGAAAAAATCTTAACAAGTGTTTTCATTGTTAAGTCACCGTTATAGGTGGAGTTTATGAAAAAAAACTTAACAAGTGCTTTCATTGTTAAGTCACCGTTATAAGTGGAGTTTATGAAAAAATCATAACAGGTGCTTTCATTGTTAAGTCACCATTATAGGTGGAGTTTATGTAAAAATCTTAATAGGTGTTTTCATTATTAAGTCACCATTATAGGTGGAGTTTATGAAAAAATCTTAACAAGTGTTTTCATTGTTAAGTCACCATTATAGGTGGAGTTTATGAAAAAAAATCTTAACAAGTGTTTTCACTGTTAAGTCACCATTATAGGTGGAGTTTATGGAAAAATCTTAACAAGTGCTTTCATTGTTACGTCACCGTTATGGGTGGAGTTTATGAAAAAAACTTAATAAATGTTTTCATTTGATTAAGTCACCTCTATAGGTGGATTTTGAGAAACTGAGAAATACGGAAAAATTAGAGAAGTACCTCAGCAGCAGGAGCGAGACTAGTAGTTACCACGGGAGCCATAATGCTAGAAATCGTGGGAGGCGGGATTATTACCTCGACAACTTCAACGGAGCCCGCGGCTGTAGATGCCTCAAAGATAGGCATGCTCCCCTCGCCAGCATAAGGTACTATGGCCAACATGGGCGCATCATCATAAGGAGATGTTGGACCTTCGAGGGATTCCCCAACGAGAGAGCTGCACCAACCTGGGCCCAAGAAGGGATAAGGCCACTCAACGCAAAAGGCGGAGAAAGACTTGGAGAAAGCTGCAAATATAAAGACAAATGTTAGATAAAAGGATTAATTGCAAAAAGGATAAGAGACAGAAAGGCACCTAGCTTACCCCCGTTATGGCAATGAAAATAGGAACTGCAGTAATAAGTCTTGACAATAGAGGAGGAAGGAGAATGTTGGCTATCAGCGATGCCACTTCCACCTAAAATAGCCCAACATGTTAGAATTGATGAATAAACCAATGGGACAAATAAAAGACATGAGTCTTGGGAAGAAATTTACCTACGAGGCACTCTCTTCGACAACAACAAGGGGCAGAAAAACCTCTCGCTCCGAGGGTAACTCAGAGGAAGCTGGAACAGTTGCCTCGGGTGAGTCATACATCTCAGCAGCACCCATGGCGGTATCCCTGGCTCGATGAAAGGATGAACGACGTGAATATTTGAGGCTTATCAATGGATAATGTGGAAGGGCGGTAGTGGATGGAGGGGTACTACAACGCCCCCCCACGAAACGGCTCACTGCGGGACTGGGGGACTGGGAGGACTGACCCTTACTTCTTCAACTCCCTGCACCAAAGTTATGACGCAATAAGTAAAGGCGCTATGTTAAGAAAAAAATAATGAGAAATAAAGAATGCACACATACCTCAAATCCAGAGGAAGAACGAGAGGGTATAACCACTGGTGAAGGTGGCGGGAGGCAGCAATCGAAGGAGCTGGGGAGGAAGGCTTTTCATGTGTTTGTTTCCTCTGGGATTTGGTCCCCAGCGTTTTCTTCCTGGAGATCATTCCATCACCAGTTTCAGGTGACTTCGTCCTTCTCCTCCTTTTTGCCATTGGCTCCGTGGGATCAACCACGATTACAGAGAATGTACTCGAAGGAGGAATGGTGACTGCGTGCTGTTGGAATTCAACATTTATTCTGGAAACCTTGGCCTTCACCCGCCTTCTCAGCTCTTTAGCCATCTCTAGAGACATGGGAGGGGAACGGAGGCAATTGGGAATGCCTCCAAGGGAGTTTGCGTTTGACTTAGGGCCTTTGATTTTTTAGACCTCTTGGCCTTCTTATCAGGTGGATGAGAATGCCCATCTCCTGTGGCAGCTTCGGACGTGGGGGAAGATGGTTTGGGGGTCACAGCGGCCTTGGGTTTTGGGGTGGTAGTTGGGATCATTGGGCAATGAGGGGGTAGTTCTTGGGGAGACTCTTTAATAGTTTTACTTAAGGGAAACTCAACCCCAATCACAGAGTTCCCCTTTAAACCCAACTCAGAAGAAGAAAAGGAAAGGACTGGGGGATATTGAGGGGGGGAGGACTGGATGTACTCACGAATCATGGCCAACTGCTCCAGATGGAACTTCATGGCAAAATAAGTGGAGACGTTTCCCTTCCTAGTAGCACTAGGAAAGGTGACACGACCATTAATAGTGGATGTCACACCGAGACCTGCGGCTGCAGTGTAGAAGTTACATGCTTCAGCGAAGGTGGACTTAGAATGATTGTCCTGGAACACAGGTCGAGGAGCCCCCTGATCGAACTCGAACTTCCTATTGCATCTATCGGGATTGTAGGGATCACAAGTGTACCCCCATTCAGTATAAGAGGGGAGGAACCCTGGGGTGAAAAGTAACACTACGGATTGTGAGGGATCTTCTACAACGGGGTTAAATCTGACCGTTATGGTTGCAGTAGGAAAGAAGTCCCAACTATGGGCAAAGGTGGGCTCACTGTATGGCCTCATTACGAAGGAGTCTGAGCAATCAAAAACCTCCATTATCTCCTTTCGGCTCTGCTTCTTGTGGAAACATAGGAGGCGTGGGGGCTTAATACCTTCGCTCACGGGCAAGGAAATTGACTTCGCAACAATAGCAGGAAAGCAGGTATAGAGGAAGCCCATCAAGATGATGGTGTTTGCAAAATTTACCAAGTTGTAACGGCCCAGTGACCGTTCCATGTCAATATGGGTTCGATCCAACCAGGTGTAGAGGGACCCCAAGGCGATGGCAGCCAGAGGTAGGTTTAACCCTCTGGCCAAATGAACGGAAATGTTTATCAGGTCCCTCCTGGGCTGATGGTTGGGTTTTCCAGTAAGAAAGAAGCGCGAAAGTAATACCAGTATGCAGGTTGGTAGTTCCAGGGAGGTACCTCGATCCCGACCCGTTACATCACTGACATCCTTCGGCATTGGGGCTTCGAAAAAATAGTTGATAAGAGGGGTAAATGTGGCTTTATTGGAGGAACTGATGCAATTGCGGAAGATTCGATCCAGCTCAATGCGATCAACAGCCTCTTCGGCATCCAGAGGCTCGTCGTGGTAGGTGAACTCACCCATGGGCTCAAACCCAAGGATTTCACAGACGTCCTCTAGTGTAACGGTGAACTCCCCCCACGCAGCAAAAAATGTGTGAGTTGTGGTGTTCCATCGAGAAACCATCACTTGTAATGTCGCGTTGTGCTTCAAGAGTGTGAACTCCCCAAATATGTATGCACGATGAAGGCCAACCTTGGCAAGAGCAGTGGCGCGGGAGCTCTACATGTGTGTGCCAAGCAATGAAATGGGATGGTGACCCCCTAGGTGCTTCGAAGTCGATCTGGGAGTAGGGAAAGTCACTACGGTCTAGGCAAAAATGCAGAGTTCCCTCTGGTGGAAGATAACCCCACTTCGACGAATACACTTCTTCATCACCCAACAGTAATGGATCGAACTTGGATGAGAAATGGAAGGTCTTGCATGCCTCAAAAAATTTATCATCTTCTTCAAGCATGGGCGCCCGATGATAGATGCGTAGTTGCTCTTGATGAGCAGCGACTAGGGCAGCGCCGCTAAGGGCGGTGGCAGCGCCAACAGCGGCAGAGGGGAAACCTGACTGGGTAGTGGCAGAAACCTTGGAAGTACTCGGAGAAGCCATGGTAGAGTAGTAGTGAATGATATAGCTGGGAAAAAAGGTCTAAGAATAAGAGGGGAGGAGCACAATCGCGGATGGTGGCACAAAAGATGAAAGAGGGATGAGACTGAGTAAAGAATGGGGGAACAATGGAGGGCGCACAGAGTTCGCACAAAGATATCTCTCTGAGGAAATATGAAAGCTTAAAGAAGAAAAGGAGAAAAGTTTGAAATAAAGAGACGTTTGAAACTTTTAAACCCTTTTAAGAACCTGTCGTTTGAGTTTCCCACCCTCGCACGTGCCAAGCCGCCTATAATCATTTCAAAAGCACACGTGGCACTTCGGGAAGTGTTTTGACAGCTGAAAAGATAGCGTTACGTCGAAGATGAAGTGACATCTGGGGAATAAAAAGGGTTGCCTTCCTAACTAAGTTTATGTTTTGGCGCCAAAAATGGTGTAAGACTTATCCATTAAAACCTAACGGAAAATATGTCCTAACGGTTCAAAAAAGCTACGATGTCCCATCGCCACAGGTCCAAACGTTGTTTAAATTGTGACTCAGTTACATCGGGGATAATTTCACTTACAAGGAGTCCAAACGAGTATTTGATAAGGTTAGTAGGCCTTTCGGGGGAATTCCAAATAGCAAAGCTAGAACGGTTGAGGCTCAGCATGAGGAAAAAGTGGCGATGTCTCTTTGCCCAAGCCTCAATGAGTTATGGCACTTCGGCTCAGGAACATCGGGGATAATTTTACTTTTTCTAGGAGATTATAACGATGCAGTTCTAACGAGGGAAAGAAGGCCAGAATATCTTTTTCACACAGAGAAGGTTCATCGGATTGAGAAGTTTCATGCGGACATTTCTTGTTCCAATAAATCTCTCCACGAAGGGGCAAATGTAGAGGGGGATTGAAGGTAATCCTGAGATTAGGGATGATTCCCTAATTGGCAATAGTGTTTGAGATTAAGAAACCGAGGCAGCTTAGCGTGGCAACCTATACTTTAGGTTGTTGTATTAGTCATATTGTATTTCTGTTTATGTTGACTATAAGATATAACGGTCGTAATGATCTAACGAGAATAATAATGAGTTTTAGTGTGAGGTCAAACGGTACTCGTGATAGACCAGGCTTGGCAGGGCCTGGGAGAGCTTTCATGCTCTATCGAATGACCTCGTCGTGGGATCTTTAGAGGGACCTGTTTTGGAGGATTGAGAAGTGAGGCACCGTTGCGGATTGTCCTGACTATCTTAGATACACCTTATAAAAACACCGAAGGACCCTGACCGTGGAACCTCGGGTGGAGTAGCTTGGAGTTCCATCGGGCATGGAGTTGAGAACCAAAAAACCCTCTACTTAATGTCACATCTACTCTAGGTGATGTCACTAGCCAGCTAAACAATGTCAGACATGCACTTGAGTAAACCACCGTGGTATTTGGGGCTGTCAGGCAGTTGGTGAGCCACCTCTGCGACAATAGACCCCTGACACATAGTGGTTAGGCCAAAGGCATGTCTTGGCATTTAATGTTTATGACATGGAGACAACTAGGGCATCAGGCATTTAATGTTGTGACATAAAGTATGAGGGACGTCTTTCATAGTCTTTAATGACTGAGTTGCTTCGGGGATGGTGTGTGTGTGTGGGGGGGGTGGTATTTAAAGACCCCAACCACCTATGAGGAGAGGATGATATTTTGAGAGTTTAAGGAGTTATTATTAGAGATAATACAGGGAAGAAGGAGTTATTGCAAACTAGAGGGTTTACCCAATCACCATTGTTACTTATTACAAAGCTTTTAATACTTGACAAGGATTCTTGAGGGTATTAGGTGTGTTTATACCTGCCTACCAATGTGCATCTAGGGTGCTTACTTCTCTCTCCCTCTAGCTAAGTTACTTCTAAAGTTCATTACTATTTCGTGAGTTATACACGAGAGTTTTGTGAGTTTAAACTGAGTTTATCTTCATTGGGTTGGTGTTTATGTGTCCTATCATTAATCCAAAACTTTGGTCAAGTTAGCTTATCATTACCATACTCAAATAGGGATTACGCCTCCATATATAATCTAAAGTAACCTCTTACACAAGTGAGTAAAATCCACACACATACTCCACTTTTTTCTTCTTCTTGACCATAACTACATTGGCCAACTAGTATAGGTACTTCACATCTTCAATAAAGGGATCCTTTTGAAGCTTCTCCACCTCTTCTTGTATAGTCTGGTTTTTCTCTCGACTGAGAAACTCTTCTTCGTTACTTTACAGGTTTGACCTCCTGTGGTGACAAATATCTCAACACAAATTATAAGTAAATGCAATCACCAAAAAAATAAAGGATAAGAATAAGAATAATCACAATCACACACAACACAAGATGTATGTGGTTCGGCAAATTTCCTACATCCACGGTGGTGCTCTGAGTTTATATTTTTCTTTTCTCCAGAGGAGTATTTTATGTTCATACCCTTTGCCCTGGGCCAAGGATATAATATACACAGGTAAGCTTCGAAGGGTGGCGGTGTTGGGCACTCCCACGTTAGCCCACTATCCCTAGAATATATCATGAGAGATTTTAGGAACAGGATGGGTCGTTGCTAACTAACTATTTTTTAGGCTTTGGAGTTTGGGCCAGGCTCTCCCTATTTTCAATAGGGCTCTGTCCGGCTATTTCTTTGGGCCTACAAAAATGGATGAGGCACCAACAATTGGCCCTAAAATTTTTGGGTCACAATTTGAGCTCAATAATTTTTAATAATGGCTTTGATGGCATTTTTGTGAATTGAGTGAGGCTTCAAGGAGTGAAATGTATCTTCTTAAGAGATTTAGGTAACAGATCTACTTCATTCCCCGTGCGTCATCATCAAGAGGGTTTAAAAATGTTTAAAAGATCCATTTATGAAGACGCTTCACAATTTTCAAATTCTCAAGATATCTTTTGCTCCTTAGTTCATCTTCTCGCTTCCAGGTCTTACCCTTCACCTTTGAGCTTTTCCTTGTCTTTTCATCTTCCTTGATTGTGGCCTCGCATCGTCTTAGGTTGATTCTTACTTCGTAAGTCTTCCAAACTTCTTCTCATTTCTTTACATTTGAAATTTCATTTCTATCACTGCTAGGGTTTTTCAATGGCCAAAATAGGTGATAGATTTGTGAACGAGTTTAGGGAGTTTTATAACATCCCCAAATAGGTGGACATTGAATGTGCCCCTGTTCCTTACAATGTTCGAGACATTAAGTATGGGCATTGGATTCACGTTCTCTTATTGTCTTAGGGGGTCTAACTTTTCCCCCAAATCGCCTATTTTTACACTTCTTTAGTTATTTCTACATAGTACCTACCCAATGTTCTCCAAATGTTTGGAAAATTGTTAACGGTGTACATAGGATCAATCAGCTTTATGGCACTAATTTAGGTCTCGCTGAACTCTGCTATTATTATACCTTTTCTCGAACGAGATTGGGTCTCCTTTACCTGAAAGCTAGGAGTCCTGATAGGGTGTTGGTTGTTAATCTACCTGATTCTCATAAGGATTATTATCACGAATGCTTCATTGCTAGGAACTGGCAGTTCCTTCCCCAGACCGAGGGGACTAGGTACAAGGGACCTACAATTCCCTTCTACGGGGAGGAGTACATTGGTAGATATTTTTCTTGTATTTTTCATTGATTTCCTGTTAGTGTGTTCTTTCTCTTATGTCCTGACTTTTTTCCTTTTTCAGTGAAGGCAAAGAACTTGGAACATGCTCTCCAAGAAATCTGAGCTGCTGAGTTAGCAAAAGCTTGGAAGATAAGGGAACATCTGGCTGACGGTGAGCATCCAAGATCGACTTCTTTCCTTTTAGAGTACAAAAATACAGGAACCAGCTTTATCACTCGACCTGTTGATAACATTCCTCATATCGATATCCTAGAAGAGGTCGTTGATGAGTCAATCCAATTGGACGAAGAGGATAGTAGCTCTGGTGAAGGCAGTATAGGAGGTGGCAGAGGTGGAGCTGAGGGTGATTCTAGTGAGGATATTTCAAATGGTGAGGGATCTTCCAGTTCAGAGGAGAGTTCAAAGAGTTCCAATAAGGAGACTACGTCTCCCCTAGGAAGAATTTAATCGAGGGTGATAATGAGGATAATATTTCTTTGGCTCGTAGGTTGAAAAAGTAAAAGTTTGGGAGTGGGGACACTGCCACTGGCTCCCAAACTATAGCTCATGAAAGGTAGATGAAGAAGGAAGAGGCATTGATGAGGGAGAGAGAGAGAAAGAAAGAGGAAGAAAGGAAGAAATAGGAAGAGAGGAAGAGGGTTGAAATGGAGAAAAAGGAGAGAGAAGAAGAGATAAGGAGAGAAGAAGTGAGGATAAAAAAGGGACAGTCCTTGGTTCTCGTGTCTGCCTTGGTTGAGGGGGCTTCCGTCGCTCTTGTTCCTCAGTTGTCTCCGATAGTGCTCGAGAGGGCAGTCTTGCCAGCAGACCACCAGAGGTCATCGAGCATGGGGACCGACTAGTTAACCCTAAAAGCGAGTTAGGGGATAGCCTTGGTAAGCCTATTTTTACTTCTTTAATATGCAATTTTATTTTCCATCCCTTCTTCACTAACGTTTTCTTACTTATTTGTAGTTTGTGTCTAATTTCACCATCCTCTATCGCAGCGGTGACGAGCTGGCAAGGAGAAATTCTGAGCTAGAGGCGAGCCTAAAAGCTGCTAGTGCCGCTCATAAATCTTCTGATCTTGCCTTGGATAAAGCTAACAAAGGGAAGGAGGAAACGTCTAATGAGCTAGAGGAGCTGAGACAGTCCTATGACATAATCTATAATAACAAGCTGGTGGTGGTTGAGGAGAATAAAGAGCTTGCCGAGAAGATAAAAAAGCTAGAATCTGAGGTCACCACCATCAATGAGAGCTCTTACAATATCGGGTGGCTCGCAGCCTATGAGGATGCTGAGGCTCAAATTGGCTACATTAGCCGGTCCAACTTCAAGAAAGGTTGGGACAGGGATTTTCTTCTTGCCGAGGTGGATATTGATTCCCCTCCCTTCGACGAGCACGATCCTAGTCCAAAACCTGTTGTATAGGGCGTGCCTCCTCCTGCTACCAATGAAGGTATTCCAGATGTTCCAACTACTGCTACTGATGCTCCCATCGATCAGGGAATGGTGGTTGTTCCATCCAAGGGAGGTGCAAATGAGGCTGCTACAGGTAGATAGCTAAGAGTAAAAGCGAAAATGATGGAAAGAGAAGGGTCCTCCATTATAAAATCCTCCGAAGTGGGCCCCACCACCCAAAGTACGACACCCCAAAAATTCCAAGTATGGGCAAAAGAATCTTCACTATAGGTCCTCATCACGAAGCAGCTTGCTTTATAAAAAATGCTCAGAAGCTCCAACCTACTCTATTTGTTATGAAAGAAAAAAAGGTGATGGGTCTTGATGATTTCCCCAGCACGAAGGGGAATACGGTTGGCAGATATCTCAGGAAAATGAAAGTAAAGAAAGCCAGTCAAAATAATGGCATTGGCAAAATTGGCCAAGTTATATCTTCCTAATGACTGTTCCATATCCATATGGGTACTGTCCAACTATGTATAAAGTGACCCTAAGGACATGGATGCCAGAGGAAGCTTACACCCTTTAGCCAAACGGATAGACAAATTAATCAAGTCCCTACAAGGTTGATTATTGGCCTTACCAGGCAAGACAAAACAAGACATAATCATAAGTATGAAGGCTGGTAACTCAAAAGATGTACTTTGCCTGGGCCAAATCCAGTAGTGGGGTTAGTACGATAGAAGTAGTTTATGAGGGGAGTGAAGGTTTCCTTGTTGGAAGTACCGATACACCTCCTACAAATCTGATCCAAGTCTACTCGGACCTTTTTCTCTTCGACGTCCAAAGCCTCATGTGATAAGCTCAAATCCCTATAGACTCAAGCCCAAGCACCTCGCAAACATCCTCAAGTGTAACGGTGAACTCTCCCCATGAAGCAATGAATGTGTGAGTTATAATGTTCCAACGGGAGACCAAGATTTGAAGGGCAGCATTGTGTTTGGAGAGAGTAAACTCCCCAAACCAGGCAACTCGATAGAGACCAACCTTGGAAAGAGTGTCAGAGTAAGTGGTATGCATAAACGAGTTCCAAGCAGCAAAGTGGGAAGTGTAACACCCCGTATTTTTGGTACATTTAAAATTTAATTAATTCGGAAATTCTAAATTACTAGTGTGTTGTAATTTAATGAATTAATTATGGTAAAATAATATACAAATATTAATCTGGGATTGAATGGTTAATATTTAGGGAAATTTATTTACTAAGTGAATAGTAATAATGTAATTACGTCGTTTCGAGTATTAATGACGAGGTATGTACTTATCACATCCGGAAGTCGGTATAGACTATATTGGGTGGGGGATAAGTATTTTTCTAAATTAATTCGGATGCAAATTCTGAGTGTACTGTTGAGTCCGGATGGGCCGAGATAGTCGGAAAAGTGTACCCGGGGGTAGTAAACGGGTCACGGGACGTTTTTAGACATAGTCGGGCCCACTCGGGGCATTTAGGTCACTTGGGCTTGGCCCATTAGTCAAAAAATGGGAATTGGGTAATTAACCTAATAAAAAGAAGTAAGGGCATGGCTGAGTTTAATTAGAGAAAAGAATTTAAGGGTTAGGAAACCCTAACAGCAGCCAAAGCCAGTTGGGGATCTCAAAAGAGCCAACTAAGGTCATCTTCAACCTTGGAGTCCATCTCAAATTCAGACACTACGAAACCTAAGGCAAGTGAATAACTTGCAATAGCATTAAATCTGTCTTTCAATTCATATTTGTGTGATGTAATGAATTAAAATTCGTTTTGGGGTTTCATGGCATAAACATGGGGTTTTGATAAACAAAAGAAAATATTAATCTGATTTGCCAGAATTTATGAGGATTTAGGTAAAAATCTGATATTGGAATATTGATGTGTATCTGTTAGAATGATATCCGGATAAATTAGAACGAGTTTGATGAAGAAATTTGGGGTGTAAATGTGTTTAAGGATAAAGATAGATTTTTCCCCAAAATTATGAATCAGTAGTTTATGGACGAATTGATGATTGTTGTGGACTTTCTGGGGGATCCTAATAAGGTTTCTAATATGTACTGGTGTTAAGAAGGCTTGAAATTCATGTTAGAAGAGATTAGGGTTTAAGAAAATCCGTCCATGGCTGCCCTGTCTTCGCGAAGAAGACGAAGACTTGTTCGATCGATCGATCGACGATCGACAGAATTTGGCAGTTTCGCCAGTTAGTTATATAAAAGGGGAAATTCATAAAAATCTTATGTAATTAATTATTGAGAAATTAAATACATGAGTTTAAATCTAATTAATTGTAGATAAATTAATTAAGGTTTGAGGCTAATAAATTAGAGTCGGGGATTTTGACTCGGGTAAATTTATGGTGGGGGCGACACCAAAAGTAACTTAATTAATTAAGGTGCAATTTAATTAATATTTAGAGTTGGACCATAAACTCTTAATGATTTTAATAGGCTTATGTTACGGACTTAGCGCACGATATAGCCGGGACTTTTATATTTATATACGGATGTGATAGTATATATATATGGTGTATACATTAATATCTGTGATTAGATATTTTATACTATAGTGCTATAGGGGGGAGGTTGCGCGTAGTGGATGAATCCCCTAGCTTGAGGAGTAGGGTGAGGATATTCCCAAGGTCATAGCGTCCATTATATGGGTGAGGGACATCTCACTTTCAGGGAAGGAATATGACCGCCTCCAATTATTTATTTTTATCAAGTTGGTGTGACATTCTGACTTGGGATAACTAGGCTATGTGATTGTACCTAGTGGGATAGTACTTTATAGAATTTACATTCTGTGAGTATTTTACTCGGGTGGATGCAAGTTGTTAAATATATTACAGTATGATTGTGAATGCTGAAATATGATTATAAGTATATAATTGGATAATTAATTATATACGGGTTATTAATGAAAAATATGAGTTAATTCACATGTATAACAAATGTAGAAGTTATATGAATTTAAAAAGGGAAATGATTTAGTTAAGTTGATGTTACTAATAACTTAAAAATCATAATCACTACATACTCAGTTAGAGTAGGGTGGGTATAAAGGAACTTTGTCAATTATCTAGTCATGAGATGAATAACTAGGTAATTTAATTAAAGCGTTAGTAGCGTACGTTAGAGGAGGGGTAAGGAAGTCCTCAAGAGAGTGCGACACTAACTAAAATATGAAGAGCATGCATATTTATTTATTACTGCAAGTTAATCATTTGTTAAATGTTTTTCAAATGTTTTGGGTACTAACCCTTGCTATAAAAACTTTTAAAAACCCTTTTAGGTGTCCAGCCACAGGGACGCCAGCCTTGACTCAATTCCAGGGATCCGTTGCTGCAGCATATGTGGATGTTGCGGGGCTTTGATAGACGCCTCATTCTTCATTCTTAATGTAGGAATTCATGATTAGTTATTCGAGCATGTTGCTCACATTCCATTTATTTGTAGTAGACTTGTTGGGAGTTCATTCTTGTCTTTACGGGATTTATTATTTAGACCGATGGTTTATTCGGTTAATTATTTTACTTGTGGATGATTATTTCAATTATCTGTGATTGTTATATTGTTTTATTTTCCGCATGGGTTTTTGTTTATATAATGAAAGATAAAAAAATTGGCACCAGTCTTTTTTTTTCACTTAGGTGGTTAGTAATTTAATAAGACGACAGTGATGCTAAGAATGGACCAAATGAGAATCCTGTTCTAACTTGATTTAGGACTGATCACCCGGGATTAATTAGGCGGGGTGTCACAGGAAGAAGAACCACCACGTCTTTCGAAGTCAATATGGGACCAGTGGAAGTCACCTTTGTTAAGACGGAACCTTATAGTCCCCTCTGGAGGAAAATAGCCCCAAGAAGTGGAATCTTAGTCTTCATCACCCAGCAGCAAAGCGTCATACTTGGCTGAAAAATGACAAGTCCCTCACCCCTCAGAGAACTCATCATCTTTGCCAAAGATAGGAGATCGACGGTAAAAACACGATTGTTCTTGGCGCTCTTACACTAAGGAGGCAGCGTCCAGAGTGGTTACAGGAGGAGCACTGGTGGTGGGCGTGCTGGGAACGCTAGAAGAGGCCATAGCAGCAGATGGTGGAAGAAGTAAATCTTAAATAATCGAAAAGGGAGACGAATATGGAGGAATACAACCACAACTGGCGGTGAAAGAGATGATGAAAGGGAGAGAATTCGAGAAAACCTTGTTAAAAATGACGGTTTGAATCTTTCTCTCTCTAAAAAAAGCTCTGTGAGTTTGAATAAGATGAAGAAGAAATGGCTAAGTGTTTTTACAAAATAAACCTTTGTAATCCTTAAAACCCGTCTTTCGAGTTTTCCCACTAACACACATGCAAAGCCGCCTATAATAATTTCAAGTGGACACATGGAACTTCGTGGAGTGTCCTGACAGTTGAAAAGACATCACCACGTCATTAATGAAGTGACTCATGGGGAATAAGCCTAGGAAAATTTAAGTTTTGGAGCCAGAAATATTTTCAGATATATCCAATCGCTCGAAACACAGAAGTTGTCCCAACAGTTAAAAAAGATACGACGTCCCCTCGCCACAAGTCCAAACGTTGTTTAATTGTGACTCAGATACATCGAGGAGAATTTTTCTTCCTTTTCAAACATGAAGAAATGATGACACAGCAGAGCCCAAATGAAGTAGCACCTTCATATAGGAAGAATTTCAAAAGGAGAAGTATACAAGGGGGAATTACCCAAGTCTCGACGATAGGGGCAGTCCTAACAAAAAAAATCACTATATACAACTATACTTCACACCAGCACAAATGGTAGAATTTCACTTCCCAAGAGTCAAAACGGGTATTTGAGAAAGTCAAGGAAGCAAAGACAGAAGGGTTGAAGCTCAACAACAGGAAAAAAATGGCAATATTCCTTCGTCAATCATGAATAATTCGCAGCACTTCAGCTCGGGTACATTTGGGATAATTTTACTTTTTCCTAGCAGAGATAATGGAAGAAGTCGTAACGAAGATAAATACACTAAGGTCCACTGGATTGAGAAGTTTTTGTGCAGGCATTTCTTATTCCCATAACAAATCTCTCCATGAAGGGGAAAATGTAAAGGGCTTTAAGATAATCTCGAGATTAGAGTTAATCCCCCAGCTAACATAACAGACTCAAGGGATTAAGGTAGCGATGCAGCTCAGCACGGCAGCTCAAGCAATGCAGCTCAGTAAGGCAAGCCAAGCAGCTCAGGAAGGCAGCGATATAGCTCAGTAAGGCAATGATGTAGCTCAAAGCGATGCAGGTCAGTAAGCCAGCGATGTAGCTCAAAGAGATGCAACTCAGTAAGGTAGCGATACAGCTCAAGTGATGCAACTTATTAAGGTAGCTCAGCGTGGCACCCCAGAGGGATCTTCCGGGAAAGAAGCTGGCCGAGAGATCTCACCCTTTAGTCATATTATCTTACTTAGTCATGCAGTATCTTTTGTCTGCATTAACTATGAGCTATAACGACGGTAATGATGTAATGATTGTAATGTCACTTAGCGCGAGGTCGAACGGTACTGGCGAGGGACCAAGCTTGGCAGGGCCTGGGAGAGCTTTCATGCTCTATCGAACGACCTCGTCGAGAGAACTTTAGAGGGACTTGGTTTGGAGGATTGAGACGTGAGGCACCGTTGGATCTTGTCCTGACCATCTTAGATACACCTGATAAAACACCAAAAGACCTTGACCGTGGAACCTTGGGTGGAGCAGCCTTGAGTTCCATCCGGTGTTGAGTTGTGAACCAAATAACCCTCTACTTAATGTTACATTTACTTTATATGATGTCCCTAGCCATCTAGGCAATGTCAAATCTGCACTTGAGTAAATGACGCGACTAAGAATTTGTCTCAAAAGTGCATTTTCTCTAGGCTCAAGTGCAAGCCTGTCGTGTTAGTAATAATATGACAAGTCGGGATCGTATCCTCAGGGATCAAAAATTGGCACTTTTGTAGGAATAGTTATTAAATCTTGAAATGATTCCTCCAAAGAAATGAAAAGATGATTGATGGTTGTAAATTTCCAATTGGTAATGAAATAAAATGTACACCAAAAATACTAAGAATTGTGAAGAAATTAGATTGAAAAATGAGAGAAAATAGTGTGGAGTACAATCCCTCAAACTTTAGTAAATTACCATATAGAATACTAGAACTGTAAATTAAAATGCTTGACTAAATCCAATCTTTATAAATCCTAAGCATTACATATATGAAGGATCCAACCCTCATCATATGAAATCAAAGGTACCTACAAAGCGGTGAATGGGCAATTTCACTTGCATAGCGTTCTTAAACATCCTAAGTACCTAGGGCAAGAGAGATTAAAAGATCGGCTATGTTCGTATAATTTCCATACACGGTTTGGTCAATATTTAATTTACCCTTTATTTTCTACATAGGTAATTCACCTCGGAATGAATTCATGTACCCCAGCCCTTGAGAATTTAGCTGGACATGATTTTTCTTGAAAACAAATTCATACCCATACATAAAATCATGGATCTAACAAACATTGGTAACCAATTGCAAAATAATCGATAATTGAATTGAAAAGAAAGAATAACTAAGAGAATGGAAATTTTATACTTGTATTCAGCAACAGGAAAATCAACTGACTTGAATCCAGAAAACTTCTTCTTGATTAACCTTACAAACTAGGGTTTATGAAAGCTTCTACCAAAGAAAACTAAAGATTTCCTAACTAGCACGAATTTGATAGCTAGCACCAACTAGCACAAGATTTTGACAGCTAGAATCGCTTGTTGCACAAGATTTTTCCAGATATGTACCTCTTGATCTTCCTAATTAATGTCAGGATTTCGCACAACCGGACCGGTCCGGATTCCCTCGGATCGGGTCATTTTTCAGCCACCGGATCGGTTCTTTTTTAATTCACCCGAATCGGTTCTGCTATCATCGGTTCGGCATCCATCTGGGGTCTACTGGAATTGTGATATTTCGGATCGGTTCGAAATCTACTGGATCGGTCCGATTTTCTTCCCTGTTGACTTTTTCCTTTCATTTTTGACTGGCCATAACTTTTGATCTCGAGGTTCGATTTGAGTGTCGTTTCTTCCGATGCTCTTGTTAAATCAAGATCTTCAACTTCCCTTTAGGAATCAAATTCGAACTCTGGGTATAAATTTACTCTTTTGCCCTTTGACTTTTCTTCCTTTGTTCTTTTCCTTTCTTTCGGTTTCTTTCTCTCTTTTCTTGCACTACATTCCTGTAAAATCCATCAGAAATACACGAAACTCGGGGTACTTGTTAGAAATAGTCAATGGCAATGATATGGAATAAAAATGATTCAATTACCTTGTTCGAGATATCAAAATCACTAACTTAAGGGGCTAAATTCAGAAAAATTTATGCTTGGTCATCTCCCCCTAACTTAGGACTTTGTACGTCCCGGGCAATGTAAATGAAGCTAACCAAAGTTCTATTTTTGAGAATTCCTTTAAAATTCCACTTTCGCAGGCATGCGATTGCATTGAGCATATGTAATAAGCCTTTAAACCCCTAGGTTATCCTAGTAGGACGAGTTTTGTCTCGTGAGGGTTTGTAGTGAATATACCCACAAAATTCTTTATTGACTCAAATAAATATCAAAATACTTAAAAATTGTACAATTTAAATTTTCGAAAAAATAATCACCATAAATTCATATTTAAATGTCTCAAACCATAGTGTGTGTGTGCAAAGCCAAAAGTTCAACCTCAAATTTCCACCGATTGATCATTACGTTACTTTTCGAAAATTCGTTTTGATTCAAATTCTTATGGAATGCTCTCTCAAACGAATCACTCGGATTGTAGCAATTTTTTCTCGGTATGCATGATATAAAGAGTAAATTTAATGGACACAAAATCATGCATACAAAATTGAAAAGAAGGAAATATATGGTGAAAAGATCTCATCATCGGAATACAGTCATTGGGAAATTGGAACATTACCTCTATTTTACACCAATTAATCTCTCATATTATCTTTTTGTATCTTATCTCTCCATGCGGTAATTAATTTCGCCATTTGGACTCAGTTAGGACTTTTTTGGTTAAAACGTGTAAAGGGTAAAAATGGGAATGGATGGGCTGTTCGGAGTTGGAAAATGTCCTTATGATGTCCATTAGTGCTTTTTCGGATATTTGCTCATTTTTCTCTTTCTTTTTCTCTTTTCATTTTTTTTTCTTTTTCTTTTCTTTTTCTTTTCTTGCTATTTTTGTTGAGCACATCTATTTTTTTCTTCTTGCCCCTTTTTATAGCACAATTTGGACTTTATTTGATGAATATTCTCTATTTTCGCAATTCCGGGCTAATTGGGTTTTTCGGGTTATCAAACGAAAATGAAAAATTTATTAGGCTCAAAGTGGGTTGCAAAGGGATAATTTTTTTACACAACTTTATTATGGCTATTATTTTTGGGTTAAACAAATGAGGGCCTACTTCATTGTCCAAATTTCTAATCACATTACCATATGCATCTCGATATTAATTAAGTTTAGAGATATATTTAGCACGAATTTCGAGACAACATTTCACACATTTCCCATAACCGATCAAAACAAAGGATTGAGATCATCAACGACTTATTAAAAAGCTAAAAAGAACTTTGAGTTAATCATAAACTCGGATTGATTTAAAAACTCATAAAAAATTGAAAGGCTCGAAATCTCACCGGGTTGGACTAATCTCCACACTTATTCGTAAAGTCGTCAATTTTCTTTCAACTTCCATCTTCGGTCAATTTTGGCTTAGTCCAATTGATTGTTAACAATTTGAGACTTTAAATAGAATAAAGGTGATATTTTTGAAACATATAAATTCTAAGTTTTATTTATTTTGAAGAAAAATATATATATATTTTTTTCTTTAACTATATATATACGAAGTTTTATGAATACGCACTTATCATCCCCCCTAACTTAGTGATTTGCATTGTCCTCAATCAAATGGACGAGAGAGTGAAATATGATGAAATAATGAGTGCGATAAATAAAGCAAGCAACTACCATACTAAAACTGTATATTACAACACAACTGTGGAAGAAAAGGATAATAAATATAAGTAATATAACATAACCGGAGGATCGGGGCTGCCTAAGGGGCGGGTGGGGGGCGAGAAGATCCGGAGGCAGCAGGGTTATAAGGATTATAGTAATAGGCAGGAAGGGGGGCCTTGGGACCCGACTGGAGACGATACAAATCAGCCTGCATACGCAGCACCAAACTCATGTCCCTCTCGTATGATGTCATAAACCCGTCCAAACGCATGTCAAGAGAAACAACGCGCTCAGTCAAACCTGTACCAACCGGAATATAATCCAAATCGATGGTTTCATCATATTCTTCCTCCTCACCTTCCTCCATCTCAACATCTTCATCAGCAATGTCCTCCTGTTCAGCAGCCTCCTCATCACTTGAGGTATCTCGGTCCTCTTGTCGCGCACGGATCAACTGAATTTGCTTTTCACTTCGAGTGTGGGATTCTTGTCCAAGAGGCTTGGGCAAGTTGATAAGATCTTATGGGGGAACGATACCGACATCCTTGAGAAAGGAGGTAATGAGGCGACCATAAGGAAGAGGGGCCCTACCCTTTTTGTCTAGCGCCGCAAATATGATATCATTGTAAAACGTGCGTGCCAAATTGATAACAGTTGTATGGTCAAACAAATGATACATCATAGTAGCTTGATGCGGGCGCATCACCGAATCACTTGAGGTTTGCAAAATGTTGGCACAAACAATGTGAAAAGTGATGCGTGCCTTGTCGGGTAACCGACCAACAGGAAAGGTTTCGATAGTCAAAACCGCTCCCGGTGTGATTCGAGAGATGCAAACAGCTTTGGACAGAACTGGATCAGGATTTGAATAAGTAAATTGGGCTGGAATGACCACACCTTTAGACTCGAGTTTCTGGGCCAGAATGTCAAGCGAGAACGGAATCGGTGTGGAATCCATAAAAGCTTGAGATTTGAAATCGTCGGTACGGACGAGCAAACTGTAAAACTGACGAACTTCATTCTCCCATACAGCTTCGTATGGCTCATTGAAAAATCTGCACCAGCCTCGGGACATGAACATGCATGTGACATAATTGGGCAGCTGATCCCAAAGCACCTGACGTTCAATGTGGAGTTTTCGCGTCGGACTGAAAAAATGACGGCACCAATTTGCCTCATGGCGGGAACGATATTTGCCATTGCTGTCGGGCAAGACCTCAATGGAATTATATTTCTGGGGAGCATCCATGGGTATGGAAGAATTAGACAGAAAGTGAGAGAGAGGAGAGGAGATGGAGGTGTGAAGAAAATGGTGTGGGGTATGTGGGTATTTATAGTTGGGATGATGAAAAAGGGGGGAATGGATGGGGGGAAAATAGAGTGGACGAAATTTTGGGGAAGAGAAAGGGATTAGGGGAACGAATGAGGTGTGGATTGAAGAAGTTTTAACCTCGGGAAGGGGCGCACTGCAGATTACCGGATCGATCCGATTTCATATCGGACCGGTCCGATTTCACCGGATCGGTTCTTTTTATTCAGGGCCGGACCGATCCGGTCCGCTAAATTTCCAGAAATTCCCTTGGTTTTCTTTCTTTCTCACTGTTAGGATGCTTTCTCCATTCCAATGCTTCCTTTACTTTAATTGAACCTCAAAACTCCCGAAATGCTCACCGAAACCTAAAACACTCCCCAAAACATGTATTGGATTACCTACTCCGGTCATAACACATATTTACGACTCCTAACATCCTAAGACTATTATACACAACCTTCACCCCATACACGTCGGGGGTGCGACGACCTCACTTTTCTTTTTCAGTCAATCCCCATAAATGGGGTCCGACAACCAGATTGTGTCGGCTTCCATGATGACCGCTTCCAAATACGGCTTGAGACGATGCCCATTGACCTTGAATGTGTTTCCCCCTTTTTGATCTTCTAGTTCAACAGCTCCATGGGGAAATACTTCCTTCACAATGAATGGACCTGACCATCATGATCGCAATTTTTTGGGAAACAAGTGCAACCTCGAGTTGTAGAGAAGTACTTTTTATCCCGAATGAAATTCCTTCCGTCGAATGATTCTGTCGTGAGCTCGTTTCATTCGTTCTTTGGAGATTTTAGCACTTTCATACGCATCATTGCGTATTTCTTCCAACTCGTTCAACTGAAGTTTACGTGTTTCACCGGCTTTTTCCATGTTAAAGTTCACCCTTTTGATAGCCCAATACGCTTTGTGTTCAATTTCAACCGGAAGATGAAAAGGCTTGCCATATACAAAAGGAAATGGGGACATCCTAAGGGGATTCTTGTATGCAGTTCTACACGCCCAGAGCGCATCATTCAATCTTAGAGACCAGTCTTTCATATTAGGTTCGACTGTCTTTTCCAAGATATTTTTGATTTCCCGATTGGCGAGCTCGGCCTGGTCATTCGATTGAGGGTGGTAAGTTTTTTCAACTTTATGGACAACTCCATACTTTCGCATTAGCTTCTCCATCGGCCTATTGCAAAAATGGGTACCATTATCACTGATTATAGCTTTAGGCACTCCGAATCGAGAAAGTATGTTTTCTTGAATGAATTTTATCACCACCTTATTGTCATTCGTCCTTGTAGCTATGGCCTCTACCCATTTTGAGACGTAGTCTACAGCGACGAGGATGTATAGAAAACCAAAAGAAGGGGGAAAGGGCCCCATGAAGTCAATACCCCAGCAATCAAAAAACTCCAAGAATAGTATTGGGGTCAATGGCATCATGTCACGGCGAGTAATAGCTCCCATTCTTTGGCATCTATCGCATGATTTGCAAAAAGTATTCACATCCCGGAAGATTGTGGGCCAGTAGAGACCGCTTTGAAGGATTTTTGCAACAGTTTTATTTTTGGAAAAATGACCTCCACATGCTTCCGTATGATAAAATCGAATTACCCCTTGGATTTCTTCATCAGGTACACATTTCCGGATGATTTGATCAGCATAATACTTAAACAAATATGGACTATCGTAAAAGAACATGCGTGACCAAGTAATAAATTTTCTTCTCTCTTGCGGACTCCAATTGGAGGGAATAACTCTAGTGATAAGGTAATTGACTATATTCACAAACCAGGGGAGAGAAGAAGTAGCGAATAGATTTTCATCTGGAAAATACTCGTCTATGGGAGTGGGATCAATAGGTACGTCGGACGAGAGGCATGACAAATGGTCAGCAACGACGTTTTCTACTCCTTTCTTATCTTGAATCGAGAGATTAAACTCCTGTAAGAGAAGGATCCACCTTATTAGACGTGGTTTGGCATCTTTCTTGGTCAAAAGATATTTGAGGGCTAAGTGATCAGTGAAGCAAATGATGGGTGACCTAACAATGTAAGAGCGGAATTTATCGAGAGCAAAAACGACTGCTAGTAATTCTTTCTTTGTGGTAGAGTAGTTAAGCTGAGGACCAGATAATGTTCTTCTAGCATAGTAAATAACATGAGCTTTCTTGTCTTTTCTTTGTCCAAGAACAGCCCCAATCGCGTAATCACTTGCATCACACATAAGCTCAAATGGGAGTGACCAGTCAGGAGCTTGCATGATAGGAGCGGAAATTAGCACGCTTTTAAGTTTATCAAAAGCTTCTTGGCATGCTTTATTCCATTCAAATGGAGTGTCCTTCATGAGAAGATTACTCAAAGGTCTAGCGATGGCACTAAAGTCTTTGATAAATCTCCTATAAAATCTAGCATGGCCTAGAAAGGACCTCACATCTTTAAGCGATTTTGGCGGGAGTAACTCAGCTATTACTTCTATTTTTGCTCGATCAACTTTAATTCCCCTAGATGAGACTATGTGGCCTAAAACTACGCCCTCGGTGACCATAAAATGTCATTTTTCCCAATTGTGGACTAAGTCTTTTTCCACACACCGGAATAGAACTCTTTTAAGATTAGCTAAACATTGGTCGAAAGATGGACCGAAAACGCTGAAATCGTCCATGAACACCTCAAGACCTTTTTCTATCATGTCGCTAAAGATACTTAGCATGCACCTTTAAAAAGTTACTGGCGCATTACATAACCTAAATGGCATACGTTTGTAGGCAAACGTACCAAACGGACATGTAAAAGTCATCTTTTCTTGATCAAGTACTTCCACTTCAATTTGATTATAGCCAGAGTACCCATCTAGGAAACAGTAGTAAGGATGGCCCGCCACTCGTTCAATCACTTGATCGATGAACGACAAGGGAAAATGGTCTTTTCTGGTTCCAGCATTGAGCTTTCGATAGTCAATGCAAACACACCACCCGGTGGTGGTGCGTTGAGGTATTAATTCTCCCTTAGCATTTTCTACCATGGTCACACCCGACTTTTTTGGAACGACCTGAATTGGGCTCACCCATTTACTATCAGAAATGGGATAGATAATACCAGCATCTAGCAATTTGATGATTTCAGCTCCAACTACATCTTTCATGGTTGGGTTTAGTCGCCTTTGCATCTCACGCGAGGGCTTCACCTCCTCCTCAAGATGGATTTTATGGGTACAAATCAATGGACTTATACCTTTCAAATCTTCTATAGTCCAACCAAATGCACTTCTATGCTTCCGTAACACATCCAACAACATGCCCTCTTGCTCTTTTTTTAAACTGGTAGAAACAACAACAGGGAATGTATCATTATCTTCCAGAAAAGCATATTTGACATGAGAGGGTAGTTGCTTTAACTCAAGACTAGGAAATCTATTTTCAGAGGGAATCGTGGTTGACTCCCTCATAGGTAATTCTTCAAATCTAGAAATCCAGTCAACATCTCTTAAATTCTTAAAACTCGCTTCTTCTTGTAACCAAGTTTCCAACTCTTCCACCTCACGCTCAAACTCAATATAAGGACTCTTATTCTCACCACTTTGCACTAAACAAACTTCCAGTGCATCTCCTACTATGATCTTCTCGATGTGCTCATCCACCACTTCTTCAATAAGATCAACCTCAAGAATTTCATCCTCATCACCCATTTGGTTAGTGACATTGAAAATTTTGGTTTCGAGAGTCATGTTTCCAAAAGCGAGTTGCATTTGGCCATTCCGTGTATTAATCAAAGCATTAGCAGTAGCTAAAAATAGACGGCCCAATATTATTGGAACATGATTTCTCGCATGGGGAGAAGGCTCAATGTCCCAAATGACGAAATCAAAAGGGAAGTAAAACGTGTCCACTTGAACTATCACGTCCTCCACAATCCCACGAGGCACTTTCACTGTTCGATCAGCTAACTGTAGAGTGATTCGGGTAGGTTTTAAATCACCTAAATCAAGCTGCTTATAGATAGAGTATGGAAGGATGTTCACACTCTCACCTAAGTCAAGCAATGCTTTTTCCACTCTATTTTCTCCTATGACACATGAAATTGTAGGTGCACCGGGATCCTTGAATTTTGGCGGAAGATGATTAAGAAGGATCGAGCTCACATTTTGTGCCAAGAAAACATTCTTCTTCACCTTGAGCCATCGTTTGACAGTCAAAAGATCTTTGATGACCTTGGCATATGCTGGAATTTATTGAATAGCATCGAGAAATGGCAAGTTTAACTTTACTTGCTTCAAAACATCTAACACTTCTGTACGCGAAGCCCCTTTTTTGGGTGGTGCTAAGCGTTGAGGAAATGGGGCAGCAATGGGCAGTTTTACTTCAATTTCAGGTTCAACTCCCTCATCTTTATCTTCCATATGCAATGGAGTCTCTTCAGATTCTGAAGCTTCTTTAGCTTTAGATTCCTTGGGAAGTATTGGCGCTTGATCAATTACGCGACCACTACGGAGAGTAGTGATAGCTTGACATTGTTCTGGAAAATTCGATGATGTGGAGCTAACCGTGGGTTGTCCTTGAAGAGGAGGTCTTTGTCCTTGAGCTGGGAATCTACCCTTCTCCTGAGTATTCACTACAGATTGCAACCTAGAGATGCTAGTATGAATTTCAGTGAACATTCGATCATATTTAGCATTGCTCTCCTTTTGAGATTGGATGAATTGATTCAGATTATCTTCAAGAGATCGCCTAGGTGGAGCGACATACGGACCAGGAGGTGGTACCTGCATAGGAGCATGCATCGGAGGAGCCACTTGCTGAAATTAAGGGGGGGAGGGGGGTAGAGTCACATGTGGGTTAGGAGCCATCCCCCCTTGTGGTTGTCCATAATTGAAACCAGGATGATTCCTCCAAGATTGATTGTATGCATTCCCTTGCTGTGCATTAAAATTTCCGCGAAACCCCCTATTGCCTCAACTTGTTCAGTGTACATTGCCTTGTATGCAGGGATGGTAGGACATCCTTTAGTAGAATGACCAGCAGCACAAATGGCACACACTTTATCCTTTCCGGCTTGCACGGGTCCAACTACTTCTCTTAATCGCACTTCAAGCATGTCTCTGAAATTCTTTTCTAATTGGTCAAATTTTCGATCTAACAAAGTGTCCTTGTCCATGTGATAGATATCGGACGCAGCAGGCAAGTTGGACACTTGTCGATTTATATTTTGACTATTGGGATTAGAACATCCCATGCTTGGGTAGTCTCTGCTACATATTTCAGATGAGCCTCAGCATCGCTCGAGTTTAACTCCCAAAAAGGTCTTTCGCACATTGTCTGAACAAGTTGTTTAGATGCTAAAGTAAGGCCTTGATGGAAAAATGAAATCAGATGATGTTTTTCGAATCCATGATGTGGGCAAGCACTAACTAACTCCTGAAATCTTTCCCAACACTTATCGAAAGCCTCATTCTCATTTTGTCGAAAAGCTTGTATTTGGGCTTTGACAGAATTGGTTTTGTGTTGTGGAAAGAACTTGGAGAGAAACTTGGTTTGCATATCTCTCCAGGATAACACAGAATTCGGGGGTAGCGACCATAACCAAGTTTTGGCTTTATCCTTTAAGGAAAAAGGGAAACGCTTTAACCGGATAACATCTTGTGGGCAAGCTTGATCACCAAACGTCTCACATGCTTCCTCGAACTCTCTAATATGGATATATGGTTTTTCCGAATCCATCCCGTGAAATGTGGGAAGAATTTGGATCATACCATTTCGAAAGTGGAACTGACCGGCGTTATATGGGAGTAAAATGCAACCAGGGGTAACAGTTCGCTCCGAAAATAAAATATCTTTCATGGGAAGATATGGTATTTCTTCCTCTCCAGCACCAACATCAACACTATCGTGCACCGACATATTTCTACCAAAACATTCAAAATTCACACTTAGTGTTTGACTCAATAAGCGACTTGTGATTGAATTATTAGGCGAAGGAGGTGGAACCCAAAAATGATGAGAATCAGTGGTGTGAGAATTTTTAGAATTTGCTTCGGCAATAGGATTTTCGTGAACTTGGGTGGAAGATGAATTCTGCATGTAAGCGCATAAGAGACTAAGAATTTGTCTCAAAAGTGCGTTTTCTCTAGGTTCAAGTGCAAGCCTATCGTGTTAGTAATAATCCGACAAGTCGGGATCGTATCCTCAGGGATCAAAAATTGGCACTTTTGTAGGAATAGTTATTTAATCTTGAAATGATTCCTCCAAAGAAATGAAAAGATGATTGATGGTTGTAAATTTCCAATTGGTAATGAAATAAAATGTACACCAAAAACACTAAGAATTGTGAAGAAATTAGATTGAAAATGAGAGAAAATAGGGTGGAGTACAATCCCTCAAACCTTAGTAAATTACCATATAGAATACTAGAACTGTAAATTAAAATTCTTGACTAAATCCAATCTTTATAAATCCTAAGCATTACATATATGAAGGATCCAACCCTCATCATATGAAATCAAAGGTACCTACAAAGCGGTGAATGGGCAATTTCACTTGCATCGCGTTCTTAAACATCCCAAGTACCTAGGGCAAGAGATATTAAAAGATCGGCTATGTTCGTATAATTTCCATACACGATTTGGTCAATATTTAATTTACCCTCTATTTTCTACATAGGTAATTCACCTCGGAATGAATTCATGTACCCCAGCCCTTGAGAATTTAGATGGACATGATTTTTTTATAAAACAAATCCATACCCATACATAAAATCATGGATCTAACAAACATTGGTAACCAATTGCAAAATAATCGACAATTGAATTGAAAAGAAAGAATAACTAAGAGAATGGAAATTTTATACTTGTATTCAGCAACAGGAAAATCAACTGACTTGAATATAGAAAACTTCTTCTTGATTAACCTTACAAACTAGGGTTTATGAAAGCTTCTACCAAAGAAAACTAATGATTTCCTAACTTCTGAATTTCTCCCTCTAACTCGACTCCCTCTTGGAATGAGGTAGGGCTTGGTCTTTTATTGCACCAACTAGCACGAATTTGACATCTAGAATCTCTTGTTGCGCAAGATTTGGCCAGATATGTACCTCTTGATCTTACTAATTAATGCCAGGATTTCGTACACCCGGATCGGTCCGGATCCCCTCGGATCGGTTCGTTTTTCAGCCACCGGATCGGTTCTTTTTTAATTCTCTCGGATCGGTCCGGATCCCACCGGATCGGTTCTGCTATCATTGGTTTGGCATCCATCCGGGGTCTACTGGAATTGTGACATTTTGGATCGGTCCGAAATCTACCAGATTGGTCCGATTTTCTTCCATGTTGAGTTTTTCCTTTCATCTTTGACTGGCCATAACTTTTGATCTTGAGCTCCGATTTGAGTGTCGTTTCTTCCGATGCTCTTGTGAAATCAAGATCTTCAACTTCCCTTTAGGCGTCGAATTCGAACTCTGGTTATAAATTTACGCTTTTGCCCTTTGACTTTTCTTCCTTTGTTCTTTTCCTTTCTTCTGGTTTCTTTCTCTCTTTTCTTGCACTACATTCCTGTAAAATCCATCAAAAATACACAAAACTCGGGGTACTTGTTATAAATAGTCAATGGTAATGATATGGAATAAAAATGATTCAATTACCTTGTTCGAGATATCAAAATCACTAACTTAAGGGGCTAAATTCAGAAGAATTTATGCTTGGTCAGTAAACCATCATGGTATTTAGGACTTTCAGACAGTTCTTGATCCACCTCTGTGGCGAAAGCCCTCTGATGCACATTGGTTAGGCAAAGTTCATGTCTTGCCATTTAATGTTTATGATGTGGAGCTGACTAGTCCATCAGTCATTTAATGTTTATGCATAAATTATGAGGGATGTCTTTCACAATTATTAATGACCGAGTCATCTCGAGAGTGGTGTGGGGGGTTATTTATTGGCCTCAACCACTTCTGAGAGAAGAAAGTTCTTTTCTAAAGATTTTTGGCTAAAGAGAGAAATTTTTTGGTCATCAGATAGAAAGAAATTATTGCAAAAACAATATCTTTTACCCATCCACCATTGTCATTTATTACGAAGCTTTTAATATCTAACTGGAAACCTTTGAGAGTTGGTGTGTTTGACTTCCTACCAAGGTGTATCTAGGGTGCTTACTTCTCTTTCCCTCTAAATGAGTTACTTCTGAGTTCATTATTATCTTTTGAGTTATGCATGAGAGATTTGTGAGTTCAAACTGAGTTCATTTTCACCAGATCATGATTGTGTGTCTTGTAATTAATCAAGAGTGTCCCTGGTTAACTTACCATTACTATACTCAAAAGGGGTTACGCCTCCATCTAATCTAAACTACCATCTTACAATTAGAATGCAAAAGGATAATCCATGTGGCCGACTCCATGGAATGGGATTAAGGCAAGGATGATAATAATGATGAATAATCATAAAGAAGGAACCCTATCTTACACTTTATTATGCATAAATTTCACATCATAATTGTCGACTCGAGATGGCGCCAATACAGTTGGAGTCTATTTCACAACCATGACAGGTTTGGATTGGTAATTAATGTCTTCGTAACCCAAATAAGTCAAAATATTATTTTAGGTGAAAACGAACTTTTTTCTAATGAAAATAAAAACTAAGAGAATCCACCAAAGAATTTTTTAACTTCCTATAATGTGAGAGTACTTAATGTTAACACTACCCCAAAATAGCAGACTTGTCACGGTCTTTGACCATGATAAGTCTAGGGGTGACAGCTTCTTTGTCATGAACTTGTCACTGTCAAAGACCGTGACAAGTTCATTATACTTTTCATGATCTTTGACTTTGACAAATTTTGTCACGGTCTTTTACCGTGACAATTCAGGACAGAATTCAAAAAAATTGATGGTCAGTATGGCCACTGCCACTGCCCAGCAGTATATTTCTACCTGTTTTAGCAAAATTGTTCATGTCCAAACATCATATATCCAAATAAAATAAAAATAATATATCAAATCATGGCATATATAATCCATATCCAAATAAAATAGAAATCCAAATATCCACATCCAAACCAACATGTACCAAAAAACAAAAAAAGATAAATACAATCCAATATCCAAATAAAAAGATAGAAATAATGTTATGAAGAAGGAACAGGTCGGAGGAGGAATAAAGGCCTCGCGACATATGAATTGAGACACCCCATAATATACTAAATGTTGCATTATTCGTTCAACCACAAAGGTGAGTTCTCCTTTCCCTCCACCACATGCGTGACACGCACTGTTGCCTCAATGTCTTGGGGGGGGGCATCCATTAATTGGCATACCCGGGAGGAAGCTCGGATCCCTGAACCCCCTCGCTATCGGCTCCCCACAATATATGTCGAGTAGAAACATGCTCGACCAACTGATTGTTGTCATGGGCCTCTCGGTGGGGGTCACGATGGCAAATGGATCATTATGTGGCGCCGAGTCTATGCGTATCGGTGATGAAGTAGTGGCATCCTCATCCTCGTACTCATCCTTGTCTACCTCCTTTTCCTTCTCCTTATCCTTCCCCTTACCCTTATCGTTTCCCAACTGACACTTCATGAAGGAGTACATATCTACGACTGCCGCCTCTAACCTTGATAGCTTATCGCCATGGGTCTCCACCTTATGTGCCAACCCGCTGTTTCTCATATCCATTCCGATGATCCTAGACTTACCCACCCGCGAGCTCACCCCTTAGTCCTCCCCTTGTGATATGAACCGAGCACTTGGCTAAGTGCGTTCATTGCCAAAGATGCTTTGTCGGCATCAGACTGCAACTCATGCACTTCCTTAAATTTTTCCTGAAAAGAAAAAAGTACATGATTAGTTAATTAAGTAAATAAAAAAATTACAACATATTTAAAAATAATTAAACATTTATAACACACAATGGTGGCTGCGACACTCGGGGCCACCTTCTTGTCCTTGCCCTTTTCTCTCCGAATTTCCACTTAGGCATCGAGCCTATGTGGCCTACCCCCATGGCCACTCCCCATGTGCTGAAATAAAATAGTACAGAAATAGTAAGTAATGCAAAGTAATGCTAAATTAAAATAACTGAAATTAAATAAAAATAAATACTTACCATCTTGTGCTCCACCCCGGCGTAAGACGTCCGCATGGAGTAGTTCACATTCAACTTTTTCGCCCAATTGTCCATTCCGATTGGCGAGATGCCAATTACTGCTCATTGGTATCATTGTCGATAAACTTTTGCCACTGTGCAAATGAGATCAACTCCTTCGGATGAACGGTGAACGTATTCATAGAATGGACTCCGAGGTCTTCCCAAAGTATCGTGCCCGCAAATTCTTCTTCTACGTTTTATATTGATCCCTCAATTGCTCCAACGTGGAGTCGCGAAGATATGCGGGCAGGCCAAATTGTTCATGTCAAACAAATACAAATCAAAAGGAAAGTAAGTGTTAGTTACTTATAAATATAAATACACTGCCTTTAGTGTTCCTCATATGTTTAACTTGAGGTCAATAGGCATGGCCCTCCAATTAGCGTACCCCGGGCCTACGATCGCCTTTAGCAACTCTAGCGTTCTGGCCAATAATGTCCTCTTATTATCGATGACTAACCCCAATTTGTCCCATTTGTGGGGCCTACTAGTCGAGGATCCCTCATCGCCTATGCTACCGCGCCCAAATGAAGTCATTTCTTGCAAAAATTGTTATTATTAGTACAAACATGTATATGGACTTTAAATTAATGCTAAAATTCGATAAAATAATTCATACCAATACCAATATCAATTTCAATTTATACCAATACCAATACCAATTTAAATTTACACACACGCACACTGCCCCCCCCCCCTACCCACACACACATGCACACACACTCCCGGGTCATGGACTTTGAATTAATACTCAAATCCGATAATAACAATACTTACCAATATCAATTTAAATTTATACCAATACCAATTTCAATTTACACACGTGCACATTGCCCCCCGGTACACACACTCCCGGGTCATGGACTTTAAACTAATGCTTAAATTGATTAAAATTAAAAATAAAATATTCACTTAGTTATTACAAGAATTAAAATGATCAAGTAAAAATGAATAAAATTCATTAAATTATCATCCGATTATAATAAAGCAATAGAATAATACAAGCACTGGTCATTACAAATAATTTGAATACTTATATCACAAATCAAAAAATTATTTTAAATTTGGGCTATCATAAAAACTAGATTGATATTCGGTAGGTGTAGACAAGTTATCCACACTACTATTTAGACGCTTTGGCCCATATAGGTCGATTGACCACGGCTCGTTGTTGATATACTCTGAGTAAAACACTTTCTTGAAGTTTTGAAAAGCACAAATAAATGGCTCATCGATCACGTTTTCGTTGCTCTTCAACTTGAATATGTCAACTATGATCAAATTGGTGCTAGGATCAACTTTATAAGCATTTTTATCCTCAACTCTTACCCAATCATAGTGAAATACAACTTTTTTTTAGTTTATGTAGTCCAATTCAAATATATTTTGCATTACACCATTTTAAGTCTTTTCAGCTTCAATGAGGTTTTTATCTTTCGCGCTCGCACGAAAGAAAGTAAGAGCCTTGTATGAAATGTCCGAGTTCTGTACATTTGTATTTGCTTCGTACACCCTAGCACCGAATACATAAATGTTCAATTGAAACTTTTTATACAATTGTGACATGAACAAGGGTCCAGTGGCTAGACGAGCAAGTCTTGATGTCGCATCACCCGTATTCAAGAGATGAGAATATAGATAAATTAATTAGGTTAATTGTAAATCTTTATTGTAATGTAACATTTAATAACAACCATTTTCATTATTGTCCTTGCTTTTCTCACTCGTGAAAGGTTTCTTGCAATGTGACATTCAGTTAAAAATATTTCTTGTTGTGAAGGTTGCTCGGGGACAAAAGGAACTTTCGGTACCCCGTGAAAAACTCAAATTCGATAACTATCTTGCATACCCCATCTTAACAAATGTAGTTCAACTGTTTTCCACTCAAACACCTTACCATTATTACACCTAGCACACAGACATAGAAACTCTTTATCATTATGACATCTCTTTGTGTATTTCATAAAATTCATTAGCACCCCTGCGAAACACATTCCCTAATCTATTTGTCTCCTCCATCCAATCTTTGTATTTAGGATATCCCATCACACCCACTACAAAAAATCACCTATTATGGGTAACAAGCATATATTCGTGGGTTAGCATAAATAAAAGTGTGAATATTTAGTTCCCATTATTATAACAATCACCTATTGAATGCGTACTAGAAGGCTAGTTTCTATGCGTAAATTTATTCGCTCATTCAAATTCAAATTCAATTTTAAATTAAAATTCAATTTATAATATTAATTCCTATTACCTCCATCTCCTATAAAGGGTGAGTGGTCCTATACCATTCGAGACCGCATATTTCTGTAATATACTAAAAAACTCATGCATATTGTTTTAATTTGACGAAAATTCAACAGTATACCCCCATAGTTCTCCAAGTACAAGACATAGATTCGCAAGTGTGAGTGTTATTTCAATGTATCAATTGAAATAACACTTAACATCGCATCATCTAGTATGTACCTAGAGAACAATAGGATACGACTGCAGAATTTTCTCCAAAAGTAACAAGTTTAAGAAACTAAGAATATTATTATACAAAAACTATGCAGTACCAAACTGTCCAAACGGGACAATTCGAGAGATCTCATTACAGGGGTAATGTCTCTCGAACGAGTCTAAGGGTTATTGAGTGCATACGCATAAGAACTAGAAGCCTAGTACCTATGCGCCCTATATGTAATTTAAATATGTTTCATTTAATTATGTCTTATCACAATTCAAGAGATTTCATTAAATTATGTAATTTAAAGTATGTTTAATTTAATTCAAAGTACGCATAAGAACTAAAACTTATACCAATTTATACCAATATCAATACCAATTCAAATTCAATTTCAATTTATACCAATTTATACCAATATCAATACTAATTAGAATTCAATTTCAATTTAGAGAAACGGATCCTATAGAATTACAGTGTATATAAATTAAAAAGGTTATTAATGTTTAGAGTATTTCATATGTTTCGGTCCATTTCATAAGTAGCTAAGGGGATGGTAACACTATTTGGGCAAAGTATAAAGTACACAAACAACATTGATACTATTTTCGAAATCATACACGAACATGTGATATTCTATATATTGATCCCCAAATTAAAAAAACACACTAAAATCCCTTACACTAAAACCAAACAAAAATTGATCCTCTCACAAAATTGATTATGTCACCTCCCAAAATTGATTCTCTCACCTCCTCCCATCACTCCCACTACAAGAAAATGTGATTTTCACGACATGGTTTCTACGACATTTAACATATATGTGTCATGAAAGGTATATTAAGACGACACATCTGCATTAGGTATCTTGAATAAAACATTAAAATTAATAACCATGACACCTAAAATAGAAGTGTTGTGGAAAACAACTAACACGACATAGTGTAGGTGTCGTAAACCTTAACACGACATTTAAGTAGTGAGTCGTGAAATGTTTAATTACGACATATATGTGGTGTCATAAAAAATTATCCACGACTCTTCATAGATGTCGGGAAATACTAATTTACGACTAATATGTGGTGTCGTAAAAAACTATTACACGACTCTTTCCGGATGTCATAAAATGTATTACCAATTTACGACACATGGAAGGTGTGGTAAAAATACATTACACGACACGTACCCGGTGTCGTAGAATGTATTACACATTTTCCAAGTTAACTACTGGGAGAAAAAAATTAGCCCGCTCTCACCAAAAATTTCCCCCGCTCGCATCAATTTCTTTAGGCAAAAAAAAACCTCTCAGCAAAATTTCCCCCGCTCTCCAAAAACCGCCTTTTACAATCTCTTCCCCACGCTTCTCCCCAAAATCGATCGTGTTTTACTATCTCCCGCGTTCATTTGAATCTCCGACCAATCCCTTCTCTTTGTGAATCTCTGGCGTCGATTTGAACTATCCCAGGCATCGATCGGTCACTGGTATGGATCTCACAAATAATCTTTTGATTGTGAGAGATTATTTGGTTCTCTTACGCAAGCAATGAGGAGATGTTTTCGTTGCCTTACTTTAGCCATTTCTTCTTACTGTGCTGCTTCCATTTAATTTCTTCCGCCTCTAGTAATTATCAATTTCCCCTTCTCGAACCTTAATATACTCCCTGTACCATTTCCAATCTTTCTTTCCTTTAACAAAGATTGGAAATGGTCACGCTTTCTATCTCACCATTTCCTTAATCTCTTACTGCATTTTTTTATTTTGACGATCAAAGTAATAAACCATTGGAATTGTTTAATAAATGTGTTGGAATCTATGTAAATAATTGTGTAATATAATTTAGATTGAGTGTTCAAACATCATATTAGAATCGAGGTCACTTTGATATATGTGTAAATAATTGTAAATAATTTGTTCATCCGTTTTATGTTCCATTTAGCGTGATGATTCAATTTGATGTTCACTTTATCCATCAATTTGAGCAACCTCTGATTTTAATAGTCATCTTCTTCTGACTTTTGTTTATGAAGAAATTTGTTAATTTAAACAGAATATTAGCTTAAAATTGGACTTCTCAAGATGGAAAAAGAATGGTTGAGACTCCCAAGTTTTTTTTTCCTCGTCATATATATAAACAAATTTTCTTGCACTATATGTAAAAGTTCAAACACATTTTCAATCCAATTAAATTGTTGACCACATGTTACTTAATTTGTGTAGATATTTCGATGAGTACCAAATTGGAGTAAAAGGATTTATCGGGTTTGCTAAGAAGAATGCAAGAAATATTAGTATGATTATATGTCCTTACAAAAATTGTAAAAACCTTTGTCAGCAAAAGGAGGATACACTTTTTGACCACTTGATTATTGACAGGTTTGATCCGTTGTATAACCAATGGATGCTTAACGGGGACCATTCGAGTACCTATGATGATATTGATATTTTCGATGCATATAGGATGTATAAATATACTTATTTTTAAGATACCGGAGTTGCAGAAGATATTTATCAGGGGAAAAAAAGTTTCAAAGAAAAGTTGAAGGATGCCGAGACTCCTTTATATCCTTGGTGTACAAATTATACATAGATGTCAGTAATAACATCTTTGTATAAACATAAAGCCACATATGGAATATCTGATAAAGGATTTAATGAAATTCTTGAGACTATTCAGGATATGTTGTCAAAGGATAACACTCTTCCCAATTCTTTATATGCAACAAAAAAGATTTTAAAGGAATTTGATTTGGGATATGCAAATATAGATGCTTGTATTAATGATTATTGCTTATTCAGAAAGGAGTATGAGCATTTGGATACATGCCCTAAATGTGGATCATCGCGATGGAAATTGGATGAACGCACTAAAAAGAGTAAGAAAGGAGTACCAGAGAAAGTATTAAGGTATTTCCCAATAATTCAAAGATTTCGCATGATGTTATTGTCACCTGAAAAAGCTGAGCAGTTGAAGTGGCACTCATGTCATTGGAGTAAAGATGGCAAGATGAGACATCCTGTTGATTCAATAGCTTGGGATAAAATTGTTAAAAAATATGGCCTCATTTTGCATATGATCCGAGAAATCTTACACTTGGACTTACAACTGATGGGTTTAATCCTTTCGGTAATCCTAGATCAAGCTACAGTTGTTGGCCTATAGTCCTAACCATGTACAATCTCCCCCCATGGTTATGCATGTCCCAAAAAAATTTGATGTTAACTTTGCTTATACTAGGGCCAAAGTAACTAGGTAATGACATAGACATATATTTACAACCACTGATAGATGATTTGTTAGAGCTTTAAAATAACGGGGTAGAGATGTCTGATGCATCCCATCATTCTACTTTTAATTTGAAAGCTATTTGATGTGGAAAATTAATGATTTTTCTAGCATATGGTAATTTAGATGGATGTACCACAAAGGGAGAGTTATCTTGTCCTATTTGTGGTCCCAACACATACTCACAAAGGTTATCAAAAAGCCATAAGAACGTGTATATGGGCCATCAAAGATTTCTTCCAATAAATCATTCATGGCGAGATAAGAAAAAAAGTTGGTTTGATGGAATTGAAGAGAGGAGGAGACCATCAAGACCATTAAATATTGATGGCGTTTTGGACTCTTTAAATGGTCTTAAAAATGACTTCGGTAAAAGGAAGAGGAAGGGCAGTAAGAAGACAACTTTATGAAGAAAAAGTCAATATTTTTTTATTTACCCTATTAGAATGTAAGTGTATTTCAACTAATAACTATTTAAGCTGTTAACTTCATTTTTTTTTTAGTTCATGGTTTTAATTTTTTAAGCATACTAATCATTTTCACTCTCTGTCTCTCTCTCTCTCTCCATTTAGGCACTAAATTTACATCATAATTTGGATATAATGCATACATAGAAGAATATATCTAAGAGCCTAACTGGAACACTTTTAGATTTGAAGGGAAAATCAAAGGATGGCCTTCATCTTGGCAAAGACCTACAAGAATTGGGAATTAGAAAATAATTGCATCCTCAACCAAACAGGGATAAATTCTACCTGCAGCTTGCACCTTACACGCTATTAAAGAAAGAGAAAAAAATTATTTGTCGACGGTTATTTGATTTGAAGTTACCTGATGGTTACAACTCCAATATTAGTAATTGTGTTAAAGTGGATGAATGCAAGTTACAGTGTATATATTTTGTATAACAGTATATAATAGTTATATATATATATTATACATATAACTGTATATATGTATATGTGGTATATTATATTGTTATACATATGTATATTATATGTATATCTATATATGTATATACATATACATATTTTATATATGGAAGAGGTTCAAAAGCGAACATTAAAAGATGAATATTTTAACGAACATTAACAAAAAAAAACTAACAACCCATTAATTTTAATTCCTATGTTCTAATTGGCCCGCGCCAGTGGCAACGGACACGTGTGTGACCGAGACCCCTTTACCCCTACCCCCTACCCCCTACCCCCCCATTCGACTCGAAACCATAAAACCCATACCTTCTATAAATTATGTAAGAGCTTTTGTGGGTTTTTAAAATGGGTTGAAAGGTATAAGTGACTGCTATGGGTGGTGACTTCGGGCTAAATTAGGATTGTATTTGGAGCTTGGGTTGAGGGGTCGAAATGGGTCTTCGCGGGTTCTTGGGTAATGGAAAATTAGATTTCTGATTTCGGGTACGGGGAGTCATAAGGTCGGATTTGGTTTAGGTGTTGGTGGGTTCAGGTATGGCAACGGGTTAAGCTGGTGTTTGTGGCCGGGGATTTGGAGTTAGGTGGGAGGTCGGTTTTTATGAGGTCGCCGGAGCTGGGTTCCAAAAGGTATGGGTTCTAGCAGGTATGGGTTCGCCAGAGTGGTCGGAATGGAAGGACATGGATGGCCGGAGATGTTTATAGGATATGGGTAGCAGGTCTGGTTGGCAAGACATGGTTGTCGAAGATGGCAGCATGGGTTTAGGCTGGCCTGGGGGTAGGGGTTGGGTGGGTGGTGCAAACAAAATATTCAGTCCACAGGTGTATCCGTTGCTGCTGCCGTGAGCCAATTACGACATAGGAATTAAAATTTATGGGTTGTTAGGTATTTTTTATTAATGTTCGCTAAAATGTTCATCTTTTAACGTTCGCTTTTGAACCTCTCCCTTATATATATAAAACATTTAATGTGTTAAAGTGTGTGTGTGTGTGTGTGTGTGTGTGAATGTGCGTAATTTACTTTATTTTTTTTCATTATTAGTCCGATGGAGAAAGGACATCTGCACCAAGCTTCAATCCAGAGAAACCCGACATGCAAATTGTTACACTGGATGGGTACAGGAGAAGAGGTGGATGATGGACCTATCGATCTACGGATTCAAAATCAATGGTGTACCATCAAATGTTGGGACATGATTGTTATAAAGTATGGATTATTCAAAATATTGTTCCAAAAGTGTCGGTGTTTCGATACTCGGATGAGTTTGCTACACTTGATGATGCAAAGGAAGTACCATTGCATGGCCACATCGATACATTAAGTTTAACTAATTATGTAAGTCACATAATAGGTATTTTCTTAATTATAATCCTTTTACTAATATTTTTAAGATAGGTCGTGCGGGCCGGTGAATATTTATCTTGATGAAAATGTGCCCATTTGTGTTCTAATTGGTGTAAGTGATTGCTGGTGGTTCAGTGGTATCTTTTGTTGTTATTGAGTTGATTTTTAATGTTAAAACAGGTTGAATGTTATGAATAAATAAATGAAACCCTACCGAAAATTTTAAAAATATCAAGTGATTTAAAAATAATTAACACGATGATATGTTGATTACCCTAGTTAAATATATTACTACTTTTACATGTTATATTGGACTAAATTTATTTTTTCTTCCACAGATTTGGTTATCATTTGGTTCAGCGTGGATATCAATTGTTGAACACGTTTATGGATTTTGGGAGGATGAATTGCTTTTGACTTTTGAGAGGATGCAATCTTTTTTGGGGAGGATGCAGCTTGAAGACTAGTTTGAGATGCATTATGTTTAAAACTTCTTTTAAGTTGTTTGACTTTGTTTAGAGTATGTGATAGAGATCGATATGTTATTTATGGTTATGACCTTATGTTTAAGACTTTATTTTGGATATTATTATGAATATGATAGAGATTAATATGTTATTATGAATGGAACATACTTTCAGTTATTTTCATAGCTTTAAAATGTCTAATGAAATGTAATGTAATGAATTGTGATATAATTTATATTTTTTAAAAATTAAAATAACTTTCACGACACAAGTGGTGTCGTAGAAAATAATTTGAACGACACTTATATACATATCGTATAAAGTACTTACAAAGACACATAACATTAGTCGTGAAAAGGTTTCGACAACATCTGACAGGTGTCGTCAAAAGGGGGTGGACTTTCTGCGACCCCCTTTCAATGACACCAAATTTGTGTCGTAAAACTCCTTTCATGACACCTATAAGTATGTCATAGAAAGTATTTACAACGACATCTAATAGGTATCGTTAAAAGGTGTCAACGACACCTGCCAGTTGTCGTGAAAAGCGTTGGACTTTCCATGACTCCCCTTCACAACGACACAAGAAATGTCTCGTGAAAACCCTTTCACGACTCATTTCAGGTGTCGTGAAAGTGATTTTTTCTTGTAGTGTCCCCATGACCCCCCACTCACCCCCTCCCCCCCACCCCCACCCCCACTCCCACTGATCACCTATACGCACACACCCCCACCCCCACTTCCCCTATCACCCCCCCCCCCCCACTCCTCTCCCTTCCCCCCACTGCCAAACCCAGCTACGCCATCCCCCCCCCCCCCCGCCCCCCACTTCACCAACACACACACACACACGCGCGCACATACACACAATTCTATACACACATATACAAGAGAGAGACAGAGAGAAACTCACCTGAAAACGTAGAGAGAGTGAGAGAGCAGTTGCGCACGCCCGCGCAGGAGAGAGAGAGAGAGAGAGAGAGGTGGTAAATGAAAACGGTGGAAAAAAAGAAATAGTAGAATTTTTTACTCGAAAAGTTGTCACGATCATTGTTCGTGACAACTCTACTTGTCACGGACTAGTCACGGTCAATGACCGTTACACACCGTTGTCACAAATTTATTACGATCATTGACCATGACAAAAAATATACGTGTTTTTTTTTATCATGATCAATGACCGTGACAGGGCTGACCGGCCCAAAGGTGATAATTTAACCTTTTTGGTGTAGTGTGAAGCAAGTTTTTAATGATATTTGGATTACTCAAAATAAACTCCCAAAATATTTTGAAGATGTAAAATTTTTTAAGTTTCTTAAGATCAAAGTTGGAATTTTTGTTTTAAAATATTATGATAAAGTAAATAAAACTACAAATAAGTCTCATTGAAATAAATGTATCTTAAAAATAGTCAAAGAGGCCTGAGGAAAAACTCTTATGAAATAAATATTTTTAATAAATATTTTTATTTATCAAAACAAGCGCTCAAAAATCAACATTTCAACCTATTTTTTTTATTAATAAGGAAAGGATAATCTACACAAACCTCTTAAGCTTATAAGAAAAGATCCAGGGTAAAATTTCCATTATATATAACTATGTTGTTATATTTGGACCTAAAAATAATTAAAGGAAAATATTTCTTCTATAATGTGAAAAAAATAATTGAGTACCTTCACTACGTTAAGGTTTTGAGAAAAATGCATTCTCAGATATATTGTATATATTTTAATATTTTTTGGAAGGAAAATTGTCTTTTTTTACTATTTGTAATCTGTATTGATGGACCCTTATTTTATATTGCGTTGTTACACTCATTGTGGTTATAGTGTGAGAATCAGTTGAAGTAATTCTATGATGTTGTATGCTTGTAGTTAGTTAAAAATTTAAACTTAACAAAATAAGATATTTTGAAAAATGATTATTATAGGCGTATTTTGATATTTAAATGGGTTTTACGAGGAAAAAATAGAAAAAAAGCAAGTGGTCTGGAGAGATGCACGAACACACCAAATGGTACAAAGAAAATGTGTAAGAATAATCATGTTCTCATCAGACTCCTGGTTGTCAAAATTTACTAGCATATGCTTATTTTGAGGTTAAAATGGGGCTATAAGGGGAAAAAGAAAAAAAATATAATTCTCTAAATACGGGTACAAACTCAACAAGAGATACCAAAATAATTTGTGGAAATTAACTTTGTCCTCATCAAACTCTCAATTGGACAAATTGACTCGTATATTATGTTTTGGGTTCTAATGGATATTTTGGGAAAAAGATCAAACTAGGAAATAAATATACTAGAAAGAGGGATGAACACCTTAAGATGCACAAAAGTAACCTGTGGGAAGTGATCGTATCATCTTCAGAATCTTGCTTGCGAAAATTGGCAGGTATACACTCGTTTTGAGGATGAAAGTGGGTTTAGGAGGCGAAAAAAAAAAGGAATCTAGTCGCTCATAAAGAAGTATAAACACAACAAGAGGCACTAAAGTAATTTATGGGAATTGATCGTATCCTTATCGGGCTCTCGATTGGAGAAGTTTACTCGTATACATTGTTTTTTAGTTTAAAAATGAGTTTTCGGGAAGTAAAATCAAAATAGAAAATGTCTCAAAAATGGATGTGGACATTCCAAGAGGCACAAAAGTAAGTTTTTAGAAGTGATTATGTCAGCTTTGGACTCTTGATTGCCGAAATTGACTAATATACGCTCATTTTGAGGTTAAAAGTGGACTTTTGAGAAGAGGTACGAAATATTTTCTATAATAATGGCTTAGAAATATTTTCAAACACAACAAGAGGTACGAAAGTAACTTTTGGGAATTAATTGTATCCTCATATACGTTATTTTTTAGGTTAATATGAGTTTTCGTGAAGAAGCTCAAAATAATAAAATAAATATTTTGAAAAGGAACACAGACACTCCAAGAGGCACAAACCTAACCTTGGGGGAGAGAACTTGTTAGGGAATAGGATTCTCATTTAAAACACAGAACAAATTTAATTCTTGAGATCTTTGATTAATCATGCATTGGAAATAAAACAAGAACTAGGTTTAAGGATTAAGTCTAACATTTAGAATACAATACCATAAGGAATCATGTTGTGAATCATGTGAGCAGAAAAAAATTAAATAAGATAAAGATCTTGCTTCCCTCCCAAGGTCACCAAAAGCCTTTCTAAAATGCTCTGAACATCTCGAATCTTCTTGTACATAATTCACCCAAAGTAAGCCTTGTGTGTGGGCACTCTTGAAGATGACACCAAGGTAAAATATGAGTGTAACGACCTTCTCTCCCCTCACCCCTTCATAAAAATGTGAACAGTATTTTCTCTCTCTCTCTCTCTCTTTATCTCTAATCCTCTATAATGAATAATTACTCAAAAACCTAGCTTACATCATTTTAAATATGAATAAGTCACAAACTTAGCTTTAACTTGTCTTCGAGAGAGTTTTGGGCCTACTACTTGAGTATTGAAATATACTAGGGAACCAAGACGAATTAAACTGGATTCAAAATAAACGCTTAGAAATCCAAATTATAATTACCATAATTATTTCCTTTGGTTATTTAATCGCGATTAATTCCACTAGATAGTCACGATCTAGAAATAAAGAGGTCTTATTATCAAAGTTGATTTCCTCGCATTTGGTTTTCAATACTCGCTTGGTCAAATCAGTTTACTGCTAATCGATTTCAACAAACATCTAATAAATTCCTTCATTATGAGACTTGACATATTTATTACTCCACCAGATTATAAAGTAATCTACCGACCGAGTTTTACTGGCAGAAAAATATTTAAGTCTATTAAGGGGGCATCACAATCTAAGATATATCATATATGTAAATTTCTCCAAATTATGATCTCAGACTTACTCACACAAGGATTGTCAAATGTGGGGACATTAGCATTCAATTAAAAATTGAATCTTTCCCATAAAAGCCAAAGAAAAAAGTATGAAAACATTTCAATCCTCATAATCGCGGGAATAAGAATCTATTCACCCTTTGCAAATGGTGTGAGATTACCTAATTCTAATAAAGACAACGATTGGACTTAAATCTCACGGGTGGTCCTATTCAATACATTCTTGAATGTACCAGTCATAATCCTCTTTTGAACTATCGAACAAGTTCTCGAACCATCAGACGAGTTCTTTTAGTTTGAGATAAACCACTAGGATTATACACTCAACCATACCGATAGAATTTCCACTCCCTATATAGGTTTTGAATTGTTCGATTGAACTAGAGCTGAAATTCCGATCTCTTGTGATCATGCAGAACCCAAATCACCAGAATTCCTATTAAGTTCAATTAACACACATACATATGATATATTTAATCATAAATATAAGGAATTACAATAACCATGATTCTTATTTGAAAGTGAATTGACACACCTTTACTGAAGAGGAAATATCACATATGGTTCTAAGAATAAAACCCCAATAATCCTCCACGTGGTCTTAAAGCCATCTACATATGCATCTAACTCCAAAACCATCTACTTGGTAGTTTTTTTCCCTAAAGTAAATTGATTAACAGATTGTTATTTGATATATCTATCACCATAAACTTATTAGCTCCATGTTTGATCTCTTGAACTAGGTGAAACCTACACTAAATGTGCTTAACCCTTTTATGGATTACATGTTCTCTCGAACATGCAATCGTACTACTATCAAAACTAAAAGTGTAATAGCCAATTGCTCTTAAAGGAACCTCACCCAAGTTAGTTAGGAAGTAATCGAGTAATATAGCCTCTTTAGTTGCATCTGAAATGTTAACAACTCCATCCTCCTTGGTGGAGTGATCAATTTAAGATTGCTTCACTCTTTCAACTTAAAGCTCAACCTCTTTGGCTAAACACATATTCTTTGGTAGAAAACTTGGAATCCTTGTGTGACTGAAAACGTAGTGTTACTATGAGACATAAAGTTACTGGCCAAGTCGAAGCCATAGTATAATTTTAGTTCAATACATAATATATCGTACATATGGCAACCCACCATCGAAGCATAAGGTATGTTCATTATTTCTTCCATCTCCTAAGTGTTTCCACATATTCCTAGATAGAGTGATTCCATATATGGAAAAAATCTTTGTATGGAATCCCGATGCTAATCTTGTGAATAAAACATCGATATAAGTGACTTGGGATAAGCCCAACATCCTTTAATCCTATATGGTATAATCTTGATCATAAGGATGTGATTGGCGTATCCTAAGCACTTTATATTAACCTACCTGGAACCATACTCATCTTTAAGATAAAATTCCCATCCTATTCCATACTAGGTTAATATAATCCACAAATCGTACTTACAATACCATCATGTTTATGTCGTGCTTCTTATATAAACAACTATTATTCAATCTTCAATCAAAGTCAAAACTTGATTTCCTGGTCAAATTTAATGTCCCAAGACCTTGATATTAACTTAAATTAATAAATGAATCTCATAAGCTTATATTTATTTACTTTCCCGACTTCTTACTATGTACGTCTCAACACAATCATTTAAGAACGTTATCTAGACATTAAAATCATCTCAACAGAATTTACACAGCTACCAGTGAGAAGGTTTGCTAATAATCAATCCATTTCTTTTTTAGTTAACCCTTTCATAAGCCTTTCCTTGAAGATTTGCACTTTCCCATCCATCTATCTTTTAACTTCTTATAGATCCACTTGCACCCCATGGGTTTTACCCCATCAACAAGTTTACAAGTCCCAAAAATAGATTCGAATACATCAAATCTCCTTTTGGTATCCATAGTTATAAGTAAAAAACACACCATTGTCTTGGAATGGCTCATTATAGTTTCACGAACTAGTTTTTTTTTTTTTGCCTCGAATCATATCAAAATGATCACAAAAAACACTAACCTTTAAGAACTTCTTTTGATGCTCCCACTACGATGTGTAACCTTTAATAATTTCTATTGATGCTCCCATTATGGTGTGGCACCACTTGTTATCGAGTATAAGTGGCATGTGTATCATGATCATTAATAATTCTACCACTATTGTTAGGCAAAGTATTATCGATATCATGTTATCCTTCATCCTGTGTGGATGGTCTAGAACATTGGTAATAGATGTTATTTTTATCTTATAATACTAGATTACAATAGAGCGCGTGGTTTATTACATAATCCTCTTTCAAGAATCGACATTAATGCTATCAATGACCTTGTTGTACTTGAGAATATGATATAAACTTCCTTTATAATTTTGGGATAACCAACAAAGAGATATCTGTTTGTCCTTAATTTTAACTTCCTTAGATCCTTCCACATGACAAGTGTTAAGCATACCTAGTGTGGGTACCCGAATTTTCCATCATGGGCCCGGATGAGTAGCCTAATAAAAATGGCCCAAAGTCCGGATCCCTCACCTTAACTAAATTGACTTAGTCTTCTCCTAGAATCTCTTATATAGATATTCCAGGAGAGAAAGATGGACGTGGGGGAGTCCAACACCCCCACTCCCTGAAGATAAACATGTATAAAATAAACCCTACGCCAGGGGCAAGAGACACGCACTGTATTCTCTGTAAACGTTTCCCGGAGTATATATAAATAATACTGACTGCACCACCGTGGACGTAGGCATTCTTGCTAAACCACGTACATACTGTGTTGTGTGATTGGCATTTTATGTTCTTTATTTTCCTTGGTGATTGCGCTTTTCTCATTTATTTGTGTTGAATATAATTGTCACCAAAATTGGCGCCGTCTGTGGGAACGTTTGTCTTCCCTGAGAAAGCCCACACCAACAAAGAAGTTTGACATGTCTGGTCACAGCAGTAATGCCCTTCAGGCAGGAGATATCCAAGAATAAACTGTTCTCGCAGGATTAGATCTGATGTTTGACGATCAGATCAGAGGGCTCTCACAGAGAGGCCAGCCTCAGAGGAGAGCCAAGGACCAGCAAAGTCCACAGAAATCTCCAGACTGGTTGATGCCTATGAGGCAAGGCTCCAAGATCAAAGGGAGTCCGCTCGCAAGCAAGAGGTTGAGAATGCTCGCCTCAAAAGGAAATTAGAAAGGATGGATAAAGAGCTCCATAGCAGCACTAGGCGACGTCCATATTGCACTCCTAGACCTCAGGCGAGCAAGTCTCACAGCCGAGGAAGGATCCCAAGGAGTGGATCCCAAAAGAGTGAGGATCACGAGTCAAGCGACGACTCTCTCGAGCACCAGCGACCGGATCGCCATTACAGGAGCCCAGCTCGCAGCAATGAGAACATACGAAATTTGGTCCGAAGGGAGATGGACCAACACCCAGCACACCACGGCGCAAGATTGACCAGGGAGATTTCTAGATGAGCTCTCAAGACCTAGATGAAATCCCCTTTCTCAAGGGAGATAGAAGAAGAGGAAGCCCCCAAGAAATTTCTATTCCGAGATTCAATATTTATAACGGAAAAACTGACCCCATTGATTATGTTAGGCAGTACAGGCAAGCCATGACTCTCTGGAACCACCGAGATGCACTGATGTGCAAGATTTTTCCCTCGAGCCTGCATGACGTGGCACAGAAATGGTTCGAGAGGCTCCCTCACAAGTCTAGTAGGAGCTTTGAGTCCCTGGTCGAGCTCTTTACGACCCGTTTCATTACTAGTAGCTCCCATCCCAAAAGGATGTATGCTTTACTAATAATGAAAAAGATGACTCAAGAGAGCCTCCGAGACTACGCGAAGAGGTACTGGGAGTTGTTCAATGAGGTCGAGGACTGATTGGAGTAGGTAGCAGTGGCCTCTTTTAAAATTGGGCTACCCAGCTCTTTCCTTTTGCACCAATCCCTGACAAAGAAAGAGGCCATGACCATCGACGACCTGATGGCTCGCATCGAGAAGTACGCCAAAGTGAAGGATGTGACCCGCCTCAGCATAGGGGAAAATGTTCGAACTAAGCTCGTTACCGAAGGCAATGACAAAGCCGAGAACAAGAAGAAAGGAGGCAAAAATGGGGGAAATAATGGCTCCAAGAACGAAGGCAGGAACGATGTTTCAAAAGATTTTAGGCAGTCAACACTGTCTTCAAAGAACTAATTTACAATATTCTGGCGAAGATCAAGGACGAGCCATTTAATAAGTGTCCCAGAAAGATGGAAGGAGATCCTTCAAATAGAAATAACGCGTTGAGATGCGCTTTTCATAAAGAAGGAGAACATAAGACTGAGCACTGCAGAGCTCTTAAGTCTCACCTCGAAGAACTGGCCAAGTCTGGGCACCTAAACGAGTTTGTGGAGAAGAAGGCAGAGAAAGTTACTGCCAATGGAGAAATAAGACTTGACAACGTACTCGAAGACGATGCTGGCAATAAATTCACGATAATTCATAAAGAATCAGATATGCAGCAGATTCAGGGGAATTCAGCTCGGATGAGGTAAAAAATCTTATAGCAGTAATGCAAGCTTTTCAGATCAATCCAGAAAAGACACAATCACGAAAGCGTCGACGAGCAGACGACATCAATCATAGCAAGCATATCGTGTTCACAGATGAAAATCTGGTGGGAGTGAGAACCCCACATCATGACGCCTTGATCATTATGCTCAGGATAGCCAACTATGACGTCGACAAGTTGCTCGTCGACCAAGGAAGATCATCCGAGGTAATGTATCTCGACCTGTACAGAAAATTAAAGTTGAGCATCACCGACCTGAAGGAGGCCACTACCCCTCTAGTTGGCTTCACTGGAAAAGTGACTATTCCACTGGGAAAGATTATGCTACCAGTAAGGGCAAGAAGTATCTCCAAGATGATTGAGTTTCTGGTAGTCGACATTGACTCTCCATACCAAGCTATCCTGGGTAGAGGATGGCTACATGCGATGAAGGCAGTCCCCTCGACCTACCATCAGAAACTTAAATATGTAACCGAGCGAGGAGTAATAGAGATCCATGGCGATCAAGAGGTGGCAAGAAGGTGCTTCACCGAGGCCATCCGCCCAAAACCAGAGAAGAGGGATGAAAATCCCAATGAGAAGGTTGAGGAACAAGAAGGTCTGATACCTTCAAAATAGAAGTTAAGGTCCGAAAGACCCGGAGTGGAAGAGACCAGGCTCCTCCCCTCTGAGCGGGTCATCAAAAACCTGGAGGAATTTACAACTGGTGGTAGCGAGAAGGAAAAGATATTCTTGATTGGAGCTTCTCTCACAGATCAAGAAAAAAAAGAATTGACGATTTCGCTGAGAAGCAACATAGACATTTTCGCGTGGTAACCATACGAGCTGACTAGAATTGATTCCAGTGTGGTTTTTCATCAGTTGCATGTCGACCCCACTTTCAAACCTATCATGCAGAAGTCACGACGAACTGTGCCCGAGAAGGCTAAAGTCGTAGAAAAAGAAGTTGAAAAATTGCAGGATGCAGGATCCATACGGGAGGTTCAATTCGCTAAATGGTTATCCAACCCAGTAGTAGTTCCAAAGAATAATGGGAAATGGAGAGTCTGCATTGACTTCACTGACCTTAACAGGGCTTGCCCTAAGGACAGTTTCCCTCTCCCAAAAATCGACCAATTGGTGGACGTCACAGCAGCTCACGAAAGAATGAGTTTCTTGGATTCATATTCGGGTTTTCCCTAAGGACAGTTTCACTCTCCCAAAAATCGACCGATCGTATAGAGATATTCCAGGAGAGAAAGATAGACGTGGGGGAGTCCAACACCCCCACTCCCTGAAGATAAACATGTATAAAATAAACCCTAAGCCTAGGGTAAGAGACACGCAATGTATTCTCGGTAACGCTCCTCAGAGTATATAGAAATAATATTGATTGCACCACCATGGACGTAGGCATTCTTGCTGAACCATGTACATACTGTGTTGTGTGATTGGCATTTTATGTTCTTTATTTTCCTTGGTGATTGCGTTTTTTTCATTTATTTGTGTTGAATATAATTGTCACCACACCTAGATCCTTACATGACTTAAAATGATCTTGACCCCATTCTAATGTTCAATGGGAGTCAAAAAGACCTATTAAAACCAAATTAGAATGTATATTTCCATCTCTTATGTAAAATCTCAATATGAGTGTCGCAGTCCTGAATAACTAACCATAGATCTTATCACATCTAAACGAGTCTTATTCCTTCTCTTAGTCTACACCATTCCGATTTGGAATACCCGATGTAGACAATTAGAATATAATTTTGACCTACGATAAGTGATTTCTCAACTCTCCCAAGAGGTAAACACCTGCACAATAATATTGTAGATCTTGGATTAGTTTTCCACATCTATTCTCCACCTTAGTCTTATATACTTTGAATTAGTCAAAGCCTTTAGAATTATGGTGCATAAGGTAAACATATCCTAAATTTGAGTAATCACCAAAGAATTCAATAAAGAACCCCAAAACCACCGCTTGATCGGATAGTCAAGGGACCACACTAATCGAAATAAACCATTCCCAACACATCTTTAGTTCTTTACCTTTTTGGTCGTGAAGGTACCCTTACTTATTTTACCTGTAAAATGGGATTCAAGACTAAAAGTGCCTTAACCTCCAATGAACTAAATTTTCCATTTTAAACCAGTCTTCGAATTACTTTTAGAAGAAAATAACCTAAGCGTAAGTGCCAAAATTGTGTCTGGTTATAGAAGAAAAATTTATCTTTAATGATATGTTCATTAGCATTATTTATATCGGTATTTAGCTGTATTGTAAGACATGCCTTATAATTTATATATTATTTTCCAATATACCAAAATAGATAAACCATATCCTGATTTTGATTTAAAAAAACAATTTTATAAAATAAATTGAATATCCGTTCAAAATTAGTTTAGAAACGAAAACCAAATTCTGCAAAACAAGGTACATTAAATAATTTACTTATATTAACTTTATGTCCAGTACAAAAAAAACTTTTATTGAGACGGTATTTTAGCCGTCTCAAAAGATACGTTAATTGTACTAAATACTATTTGGGACAGTATTTGAGCAGGCTCAAGGGTTTTTTACTGGTATCTTATTTTAAATAGTTTTTGAGACGTGAACTAAGTCATCTTAAAAGCTCAATGTTTATCGGACTCTTTATCACGACAAGGAAGATATCTTTAATAAATGTTTTTGGGAAGGCGACTCGCCATCCTAAAAAAATAGAGGGACAGCAAAATTTTGGCACCAAAGTATTAGGGAGGGTAAAATTTGTCCCTAAAGTTTAATTTAGAATTAAACATACTATTTGGGACAATTTATGAAACCGCCACTGAGCATATGTTTAAAGAATAGAATACATAGCATGCTTTATGTCCATTCCAATATATATTTTATATAATTATAAACAAAAACTCATTATAATAATATATAACATCTTTGGCACGAATTTTAACATTTTTAGTTAAAATCTTAAGCATCAACATAACTACTCATTTTCTATTAAACTATAATTAGAGTTCATACAAGTAAAATCTCTCTATACACAATCAACACGTCCAACATTGTGTCTACCAAAACATTAATGGTAATAATTTAAAATATCCCACTAGTCTCATGTATTTTTGGACGTTCCTTGTACAGACCTTCCCAGTGCCATTTTTGGCCAGGCCCACGCATTCCACTCATACAAGGTTTCCTTCTTCTGCAAGTTTTATTCTTCTCTCTTGTTAGACATTTCCTCACATAACTCCCTTTTTCTTTTATGAATTTCCATCCTCCTCCATACTTTTCTCTTTCTCCTTTTTTCCTTTATAAAAGAAACTATTTTTTTTTATTTTCCCCCATCCTAAGTTGGCCAACAACTCATATGTACTATTAAATACTCCCTTACCCATGACCACTTTTTGGTATTTAATTAAAACCACCCATCATTTTGTGAAACTCCAATGGTTCCCCTAAGCTGTCTCTTTCAACTTACAAAAGGGCCATTGGGTTTCAATGTTCCATCGTCGATTTTTTGCTGAATAGTAGTACCCAAATTATATTCCAAAATATCATTATAATTTATGTTGGTTGCAATAACATCTCCGAGATTATAATAGAAGAAATTATGTCCCGTATTTGTTGTTAATCAAGATTTTTGGGTTTATTTTTGCGTAATTCACTAGGTTGAAGACTAAGAATTTAAAAAATGAGAATTTCAATCCCATTCTTTATAATTTACTTCACTAAAGACTAGGCGATTATAATACAAGGATTTAGAAAGAGCTTCAACCATTCATTCAACCTTATTCTTTTACACAATTATCTTATGTTCAAGTAAGAATTAAATTCCGTTTAAATAATTGTTATGATCATGAATTCTTTCTATGTTTTCATTCCAATTGTTATTATCATCGTCTTAGTTATGAGTAGCTAAATTTTTAACAGATGCAGTTTATGAACTCAACTAGAATTTCTATGTTGTTATGAATTAAGTTATGTTTTAAGAATAAAATCGTAGAAAGTAAGTTGAAATAAATACTCGCTCACTTTATAATTAATGTCACACATTAGTTATTGTTGAAGGTCCATTTATATATTTCAACATACTTTCGGACTTATTCCAGCGAAGTTTAGTAAGATTTTCATCATTTATGTAAAAAATTCTCTTGCATATTTGATAATTCACTTTACGAAACATCAAATTTCACACATAATTCTTAGAACTAATTAAGCTTATAATGATTGCAATTCTAAGTGCGGGAGTAATACTCAACCTTCATTTTTTCTCAAAAATAAAATCTCCCTTTTAACTTTATTAACCTTTTCACAAAAAAATAACTTCTAAAAATCCAACTTTTGTCCACTTTTTTAGAATTAATCAAAAACCAAAATAAATCATCTTTTCTTTTTCTTTTCAAAATTTTCTTAGCTGATATTAATATTCAAAATTTTCAAAATAAAAACTAATTTAGTTTGCAATCAATTTGCATTTTTAGCTAATATTAATATGCAAGGATTGTTAAGGTAATAGTCAACTTTACATAAAGTTGAGTTAATTTCCTGATGAACAATGAAGTAAGCCGAAATTCTAAACAACAATTTGTCGATTTGGACCTTGATTGATCAAGTACTGGTCATTCCCAATTTTGAAGACCATCGTCCTCGTCTAATTACCCATTCACCCTCCCTGGATCTTCCAAACACACATCATTATCCAAACCATCATTCGTACTATTTTTAATCCAATCATCAGATACACTACCCCATTTACCACCCCAATATAACCCAATGGCCAATTTCCAAGGTAACCATGGTCTGAATGCACCATAAGCTTTGGGAGATCATCTTTGTCCGAAGACGATTGTGGCCCTGGGATGTATTACGTTACTTTATATCACCAGGACATTCCATTTTCGTATTGGCATGATTAAACTTTTGTCGACTATTCACGAAATGGAAAATAAAAATCCTTATAGTCATATAAGTGATTTCGGGGACGTGTGTAACACTTTCTCTGACCTAAATTTTTAGAACTTGTAAGAATAAAATTATTCTCCTATTCTGTGAAGGATAAGTCTAAGGAATGGTTGACAACATTGTCTCCCAATTCAATTGGCACATGGCATGAACTTCAGGATTTATTTCTTAAAGAATTCTTTCCTAATCATAGGACAAATGCGTTAATGAAACAAATCCAGAATTTAATATTAACCCGTATTTTAAAATATATATTTACTAGCGTGAAGAGAGTTAGGAATTGTTGGCGAGAATAATGTTGAATATTACTTAATGAGTAAAGTAATATATGAGATTGAATTTATTAATATTGTCGCGAGTGAATAATACGACAATTATAGAAATTAAGTTGGGACGCGCGTGTGTCGTGTCGGGACTAAATTAATGGAATAAAAAGTAAATTAACTCTAAGTCACACATATGGTCATTTAGAGTGAGCCAATATGTCCGTACGGGCCGAGATAGTAAGAAAAGTGTACCCGTGGGTTTAGTTTGGGTCTCGGGACGCTTTTAGGCCTAATCGGCAATCCGAGAGGGCATTTCGGTAATTTCCCATTTTAGGCCTTAATTAATGACGAAAATTGAGAGGTTATGTCTAATAGAAGTGAGATTCCTTGAGCGTTAGAAACACTGTTGTTTTAGAGGTCTAAGGAAGAGAGAAGAGAGAAGTTTCCCAATGGAAGAACCACCAACCCTACACCATTGTCACCAATTCCACCACCAATGTGTAGATCGGGGAACGAGGAGCGGGATCATACCCATCATCTTCTACAATTCTGACTTTTATTCTTGAGTCAAGTATCTAACTTGGTGTTATTTAGTTGATAACACATCCATGTTAGTGTAGGAGATAACGATTTCATGTTTTCATGAAAGTTAACTGGTCCTTGGGAGATTTGTATTGAAATTCTGAATAGAAACCATGTTACGACAACTCTATTGATATATGTAGATAGTTAACTACGAAATTGATGTCCATTAGAGGTTGAATTCTGGAATAATTAGGAAGATGTTGATTATGATGATAAAAATAGGGTTCTTGATGAATTAACTTGAATTCATTCCTTTAATTAATGGCCCTTGATGAATTTGTATATTTTTTACGTTAGAAATCATGTATGTAGGATCATAAAACTTTTGGTTTGATTGTTTGGGAGTTTAGGATGAATTAATAGATGTTTTGAGGATTTAAGTTAATGAAACATGTAGGTAAATAATTGCAGAAACTAGGTCAATACCTGCTCGATAGATCGATCGACTCAAGAATATCGATCGATCGATCGACTCAAGAATATCGATCGATTGACTGGATAGATCGATCGACTCTTTTCATCGATCGATCAAATCCTCCTAGAAATTGAAACTTCTTTCCTTTTTAATGTTAATCTAAACATAATGTGTAAGGACCCTTGGACATAATTTAAATATCATAATGGGACTTAGGAAGGATCAGTAGGGTATAGGCAAGGTCCGGGTGACACGATTTTCTAGGAAATTTAATCATGGGATTTCGGGGGTATAAAATGGAGTGGAAATCGTGTGTACGTTAAATTAGGCCTTATGATAATTAAGAATGACTTAGACCAGTAGGGTAGAGAGCGTACACCTACTAATTTTATATTTATCAAGATGATACACTTCAAGAGTCGAGAAGCACGTAAGGACTTACGGTAATTGAGAAAGTAAGAGTTGATTAATTATTCGTAGGACTCAGGCGCTACATGCCGCATATGGTCAGAATATAATATGGGTCATGTGATTACCTATCTGAATGATGATAATATAAATATGTGTGTATGAATATCTATCATATAAATATCTCTGTGTAATCATACTCGCGCTAGTTGCTATCAAAGAGGTTTCTGCGCCGGTACAGTCTTATCTCAATTGGACCTTATGGGGGATATTGGATTGTACCCTAAAACATAGCATCCTTGGTATATGCTATCTGAGAATGATAGTCAGACGGTCTTAAGACAGTCATGAAGACAGCTACTACCAATGCCCTATCTCTTCCACAGCAGCTACAGCTCATCGAATGAGTGAATCTCCTATGCTTGGTGTCCTTGTAGCTGGGAACCTAAAAGTGGTTTGACAGGAAAAGAGATTTTACAGAAAATGGGTCAGAGCCCGAATTGAAAACAGTTTAAAAATCAGCAAGTTCTTAAAATGATTTACTGGCACATATATTTATCATGTTAATTTATCGAACTCCTTGGGAATGCTCACGTCTCATCTAGTGTGCACGCCTAATGAATATCCAAACCCCACTAGTTCTATTCCCATACTAACTAGTTCTTCCTATCTAAACTCATCACAGTCTGATAACATCCCCTGAATGTTTCCCTTGCAAAGTATAATACATATAATTAATCCCACCTTAGCATAAATAAGCATTTTCAGTTTTTATCTAATTATGTGACCGCTACTTAATTCATTTTGAATTTCATTATGAATTTCACCTACTAAATTCACACAGTAGATATCAACACAAGTGTATACATATATTCACTCAATTTAATATATATATATATATATATATATATACAATAATGCACCCTGAGACACAACTGCGGTGCCTGCATACTCTGCTAACATGTCATGTTGCATATCTCATTTGCATAAATGAATAAAGGTTCAGTCTCTCGCGAACCATCAAAACAAAACACATATATTGGAGGCGAACATAGTCCCAAGAGGATGGGATAAGCACATACCTACGCACCCATACGACCGTCATCACTATCGTTCTCACATATAGTTTGTACCTAGGTTCTATGCTCTAGTGATACCAATCAATTTCACACTCGAAGGCTCCTCAAGGCATTATTGTCCACAACGCGCAACCTACGCTCGATAGCAAGCAACATAGGTATGTTATACACATAATAATTAAATCAATAAGTATGCACACAATTTATTATATTCATTAGGTATTCACGTAACCTAAGTTCCTGAAATTGTAGATAGTATCATCGTCTCTCCTATTCACTTTATCGTAGCACTTTGACTTATCTCTATAACATATACCTTTCTCTAAGGTTCTATTAATACGCTATATCCCAATGAATAGTCTCTCTCTCAACTCATTTCTAACTAGGGATTTAAGTCATTTGATGATAGTTTAGGTAAATTTCTCTCACTTGGACCAACCTAGAAAGGTTCTAACCTATCTGAGCCAAAAATAAGTGTTCTAAAATCTCGTTAGAAGTACGGGATTCTCGTTCGAACGAGGTCATTCGAATGAATTTCTCACTTCGAACGAACTGAAAATTTCATTGGAAATCTAGTTGCAATTCTCGTTCGAACGAGGTCATTGAAATTACTTGGGCAGGTCTTCGAATGAAAATTCTGAAGGTTCCCCTATTCATCCCAAGTTCATTTTTCCAATCTTTTCCTCATCCAAATTCATCTAAAATTCATCCCAATACCCAATTAATGATATTAAACCATTTATAATCATAATAGGGCACTTTCTAGCATAATTTTAAATCACAAATCCTTACATAATCATAGGGAATCTAAACTAATGCCTTCAATCTCTAAAGTCCATTAATATTAAACCCACCATGAACAATCATTCAAACCCCACCAAATTATTTCATGATTATAACATAAATTTCCATATTTATCATTCCTACAATAGTGTTATTAATCTATATGCAAACCTATCTTTCAAATTCCGCAATTTAATAGTGATTCAGTCTCAAATTCATAGCATCAATGGTTATCTCATAATCTAGGTTAACATGAATCATATATGCTCCAAATTTTAGCAAGATAAACACTTGCCTTTTCGTGATCCTCTGAATTATTGAACAAAATTGGTATGTAGGTGCTCCTCTCTTCACGATCTACGCGTTGGTGTGATTTTCGGTGGAAGAACTTGAATATTTGGCCCAAATCACCTATGCGTTCTTCTCCCTCTTTGGTTCTCTCCTTCTTTCTCACGTAAATTGGAAACTGATAACCTCTTCTAACCCATGTACAACCCATATTTAATTCCTAATTTCGTCCATTTAATTCTCTAAACATCTCAAAAGACCAAAATACCCCTCTGGGGTGTCGTCTTGGGCTAAGATGCCCCGGACTCCAAATAAAATACCCGAGTAGTATTTTCTGACTATTTCGACCCTTCTGGACACACTGGTGTGCTCAGAATGTCCATACAACTTACTTAAAAATAAATAATCCTTTTTAGCTCACTAAAGTGACACGACTCACTCACGCGTCCCAACTAAGTGTATTGTAACTTCCGTATATTCCACTCCCGACCAAAATAATATTCTCATATTCATATACTACTTTAATCGCTAAGTAATATTCCATGTAATTATTTCTGATAAATACTAACTCTCGTCACGCTAGTAATTATTACAATTAAATCCGAATTAATTATAAATTAAATTAAATTTCTCTCCATTTGAATCAATAAATCCAAATTCCATAATAAAAATAAAATTCTAAAAAAATACGGGGTATTACAGACTTCCCCCCTAATAACAGAATTTCGTTCCGAAATTCGAAAAAAGGCCAAATTAAAGTATACCTGCTGGAAACAACTCTGGATACTTTTCCCGCATGTCATCCTCATGATGCTAGGTAGACTCCTCTATATTATGATGTCGCCACTGCACTCGTACTAACAACACTAACTTTGACCTCAGTTTTCTCTCACTATGGTCAAGAATAACTACTGGTCCCTCCTCATAGGAACTATCAGGCTGAAGATCAATTTCCTCCAACGCAATGTGGGTGTGGGACAAATCATCCAGAAGATATCTCCTCAGCGAGAAAATGTAGAACAGGTCATGAATCCTATGCAAGTGCTCCGATAATCCAAGTCGATAAGCTACTGGCCCAATCCGCTCAATGATAGGGAATGGCCCAACATACCTCGGTGCCAACTTCCCTTTCTTCTCGAACCCCATTACTCCTTTCATAGGGGATACTCGCAATAACACCTGGTCTCCAACACTGAACTCTCTCAAAAATAATTTGGCATCAGCGTATCTTTTCTGTCGGTCCTGAGCAACCCGAATGCAACTCCGTATCAACTCAACCTTATCCGATGTGTCCTGAATTACCTCCGGCCCAAGTAACTTGTTGTCCCCCACTTTAAGCCAACATGTTGGAGAATGACAGGATCTGCCATACAATGCCTCAAATGGAACCATGCAATCGTAAACTGGTAGGAGTTATTATAGGGAAACTCCACCAGTGGTTTGGAATTGTTCCCATCCCCCTCCAAAATCTAAGACACATATCCGCAACATGTCTTCCAACATCTAATTTTTCCACTTTCTCTGCCCGTCTGTCTGTGGGTGATAGGCCGAAATCAACCGTAACTTCGTACCTATGGCTTACTAGAAGCTCTCCTAAAATTTGGACAAAAAAATCTTATCCCGATCGGACACGATATAAAGGGGCACTCTGTGGAGTCTCACTATCTCAGCAATGAAAATCTGAGCATACTGCCCAGCAGTATAGTCTGTCCAAATTGGCAGATAATGAGCCACCTTGGTCAATCAATCCATAATCACCCATATGGAATCGTGACCGCTCTGTGATGTAAGTAGCCCTGTAATTAAATCCATGGAAATTTTCTCCCATTTCCACTTAGGAATCTCTAATAACTGTAGTAGTCCTCACGGTCTTTGATGGTTTGTCTTCACCAACTGATAAGTGGCACACCTCGAAATAAACTCGATGATTTCCTTCTTCATTCTGCTCCACTAATACTATCGCCTCATATCGTCGTACATTTTATCCCCTCTGGGATGTACCACAAATCGTGAATCGTGTGACTCTGTCATCACCGTGTGACGCAACTCCTCACCCTATGGGACTACTTGTCTGCCATTAAAGCATCAACCCCCATCTGAGCTAATAGAGAAAGACTCTGCTCCCTTGTCCAGAAGCTGGATAATTCGATCCTGATAAAAGGAATTAGCTGCCTGAGCCTGTATCACCCTATTAACTATCTCAGGTGTGACTGTCATCACCGACATGAATGAGTGGGAAACGTAATTTTGATGCTCAAGTTCTTTCCACTTTACCTTCCATACCTCGGCCACCTCATCTATTGGCCTATGGCTCAACGCGTCTGCTACCACAGTAGCCTTCTCCGAGTGGAAATGGATGCCGAACTGGTAGTCCTTCACAAATTCTAGCCACCTCCTCTGACGCATATTCAGCTCCCGCTGTGTGAACAGATACTGTAGGGATTTGTGATTCGTGAACTGGCAAAATTTCTCCCCAAAGAGATAATGCCTCCATATCCGTAACATAAACACGACTGCCGCTAACTCCAATTCGTGGGTGGGGTAATTCTTATCGTGAGGCTTAAGCTTACGAGAAGCATAAGCAATTGTATTATCCTCCTCCCCAAGTCCTGATGAGGATGCATCAGTGTAGACCAGGTACTTCAACCCGGGCCTGGGTAGTACTAGGATTGGTGCTGAAGTCAGCTTGTCCTTCAGCTCGTTAAAGGCCAACTGACATGCGTCATCCCATATAAACGACACCCCTTTGCGAGTCAAGTTTGTCAACGGACCTGCTATCTTTGAGAATCCCAGAATAAACCTTTTGTAGTATCCTGCCAGCCCTAAGAAACTACGTACCTCATTTGGTGTCGTGGGCTGCCCCCACTCCCTCACCGCTGGTACCTTTCCTGGATCTACTGATATACCCTCCTCAGAGATTTTGTGACCTAAGAACTGAACCTCCTTCAGCCAGAATCCACACTTTTCATACTTTGCATACAACTCGTGCTCACGCAGTGTCTGCAAAACCATCCTCAGATGCTCGGCATGCTCCTCCTCAGTCCATGAATAAATCAAGATATCATCAATGAAGACGATGACAAATTATTCTAGAAACTTTCAAAACACCCTGTTCATCAAGTCCATGAAATTAGCTGGGGCATTCGTTAGTCCAAACGGCATCACCCAAAATTCATAAGACCCATATCTCATCAAGAATGTGGTCTTTGATATGTCCTGCTCCCAAATTCATAGTTGGTGATAGCCCGACCTCAAATTTATCTTTGAGAAGAAATCAACCCCTCTCAATTGGTCTAACACGTCATCAATTCGGGGCAACGGATACTTATTCTGTATCATGAATTTGTTCAACTCTCGATAATATGCACACAACCTCAATGACCCGTCTCTCTTCTTCATAAATAATTCTGGAGAACCCTGAGACAAGGTACTCCTACGAATGAATCCCTGTCCCAATAACTTCTCAATTTGGTCCCATAATTCTCTCATCTCAATCGGGGCCATACAGTAGGGTGCTCGAGCTATCGGTCGAGTGCCTGACATCGAATCTATAACGAAATCAATCTCTTGGCTAGGTGATAGTTCGGGTATGTCCTAGAACACATCAGTAAAATCCCAAGCTACGGGAATTGAATCAATGGGAATCACTGTCTCCTTGGAGTTCTCCTCCTCTATGTAATATAAATGGGTGGACGATCCTCCCTCAGAACGAGTCATCGCCACTAGGAACATCTCTTGTCCCGGTATAGCAAAGATGATTCTCCTACTAAAACAGTATATCATGGATCTATAAGAAGCAAGACAATCCATGCAAGTAATGGTGTCATGCTCATGCATATCTAAGACTAGCACATCTGTTGAAAAAATCAAACTCCTAATCTCTATACCTACTCCCCGACATATAAAGAATATTAATGACCCATTCCCTAGTGGTGAGTTTATGCAAGTCACTGTACTCTCTGATGTGTCTAATAAATATGTGGCCCATGCAAAACTAGTAGCTATAAAGCAATGTGATGCCCTCGTGTCAAATAAAATGCATCCCATAGTACCATGGATAGGAAACATACCCTCAACAGCAGGTGGCGCCTGATGGATTGGGGCCTGATGGATGTTGTAGACATGCCCATTCTGTAACTGACCCTGTTGTACCGGGGTTGCTGGACTAGCTGGTAAGGATGGAACCTGGAGTGGTGCTAGGAGGGCAATTGGAAATAACGGTCGTTGGGGCTCCTGATGGGCACCCTACTGCTACTGTTGTTGTGGGGCTGTACCCCTCTGGGGACAGTCCTGACATTTGTTCCCATTATTTCCACAAGTAAAACATATCCATGGAAAGTGTCCTCCCCTCTGTCCCGACTGCCCTCGACCCTGATGGCTGTTACCTACCCTACCTTAGCCCTGATGGCCCTACTGAAAATCGCTACTGACCCTGTTGGCCCTACTGACCTGGCTGGCCCTGATGGCTATGCCTAAAACCTCCCTGTCCCTACCTAAAATCTTAGAACGGAATCTCTTAGCAGGATCTCCCTGATGGAAACCCTGCTCACCCTGATGGACCTATCCCTGAGCTGCGGATGTCCCACCGGTACCACTACCTCTTGTTCGACCCTACTTACTAGACTCCCCAACTCGTTTGCTTCCCTGCAAGTGAAAGCGGTGGTCCTCACAATATAGTAGGGCATCATTAACCACATATGAATAAGTGGCCAATAAAAGATTCCCTAATGAGTGATGGCGAATCTTCCAAGTCAGACCATCTATGAATCTCTGAATCTTCTTCTCTTTTGTCGATATCTCCTCTGGAACTAGATTCATAAGGTCTCTAAACTCCTAGTTATACTCAGCAACTATCTTTCCTTCCTGCTTGAGGTTCAGTATCTTCCGCCTCATCTCAGTCTACAAGGCGGAAGGGAAGTAATTGCCGTCAAACTGCACCCAGAAATCCCTGATAGTCAAGTTGTCTCTCTCCTCCATAGTGGTGATGGACTCCCACCACTGTAACGCTCCTCCTACCAACTTAAAGGTAGCTAGAATCTGCTTTTGTACCTCAGTGCACTCTTACATCCTCAGGTGCCTCTGTATATCTTTCCTCCACTATCTCGACTTTACTACATCTAAACTCCCAGTGAAGTCTGAAGGGTGTGCGTTCTTAAACGCATCTCTGACGCCCTCCCAAGAAGAAGGGAAGGCATGAAATGGTGCTGGAGCCACTACTAGTGCCGGTGGTGGAGCCTGTTGCACCACGGCTAATGCTGCGTTCACTGCCTATGCTACAATAATGGAAACTTTCACATCATTCATCGCACCCTGGGCCGGAGGTGGCTGGGGCTCGGGCTGGGCATCCCTATTGGCTCGCAGTGCACATTTGGGAGGCATCTGAAATGAGAGAGAAGCTTTACAATTCCACTATAAATATTTTAAATAGCCGAGGACGTAAAAAGCGCAAATAATGAATACAACGGTCCTAAATATAGGGCTATACATCAAAGATAGCTATGCAATAACATAATAAGCCGAACAGATCCTGAGGACTATAAAACCTGATGCTCGGATACCACCTGTGACACCCCGCCTAACTAAATACCAGGTGATCAGTCCTTTATTAATTAATTCAGAATATTCAGTTGGTTCAGATTATGCATCACTATCGAAAACTATATTATTAAAACTAACCACCTAATATTTAAGAAAAGCTGATGTCAAAATTTTATCTTTTAACTAATTATAGAACCATAAGAAAAATAACTAAGCATTCACCATTTAATCCAATCACATAAGAAATGAAGTATTGAGATAATAAAAGGGGCTGGAGTAAAACCATCCAACCCAAAGTCAAATACAGTAGTCCAACTAAATAAATCCAACAACTGAAGAGTAAATAACTAAATTCATAATCTCTGAATACTAAATAGAAATGAGCAATAGGCCCTAAATGATGAAATAGCTCAAAGGAAGTCAATAAGAGTCATGAAGGCGGCTACTACTAGTTCCCTGTAGCTTCCGCAGCATCTACAACTCGTCGAATAAGTGAATATCCTATGTTTGGTGTCCCTATGGCTGGGCACCTGAAAGTGGTTCAGAAAATTGTTCAGATCCCGATTTGAAAACAATTTAAAAATCAACAAGTGCGTAAAATCATTTACTGGCACATATATTTATCATGTTAATTTATCGAACTCACTTGGGAATGCTCACCTCTCATCCAGTGTGAACGCCTAACGAATATTTAAACTCCACTAGTTCTATTCCCATACTAACTAGTTCTTCCTGTCTAAACTCATCACAGTCTGATAACATCCCCTGAATGTTTCCCTCGCAAAGTATAATACATATAATTATTCCAACCTTAGAATAAATAAGAATTATCAGTTTTTATCTAATTATGTGACCGCTACTTAATTCATTTCGGATTTCAATATGAATTTCACTTACTAAATTCACACAGTAGATATAAACACAAGTGTATACCTATACTCATTATATTTGATTTATATATAAAATATTGCACCCCGAGACACAATTGCGGTGCCTGCATACTCTGCTCTCATCTCATGTTGCATCGCTCATTTGCATAAAGGACTAAAGGTTCAGTCTCTCGCGAACCATCAAAATAAAACACATATATTGGAGGCGAACATAGTCCCAAGCCGATGGGCTACGCACATACCTACGCACCCATACGAGCGTCATCTCTATCGTTCTCACAGATAGTCCGTACCTATGTTCTATGCTCTAGTGATACCAATCAATATCCCACCCGAAGGCTCCTGAAGGCATGATTATCCACAACGCGCAACCTCAGCTCGATAGCAAACAGCGTAGGTATGTTATACACATAATAATTAAATCATTAAGTATGCACACAACTTATTATATTCATTAGGTATTTACACAACCTAAGCTCCTGAAATTATAGATAGTATCATCATCTTTCCTATTCACTTTATCGCAGTACTTTGACTTATCTCTCTAATATATACCTTTCTCTATGGTTCTATTAATTCGCTATATCCCAATGAATTGTCTCTCTCTCAACTCATTTCTAACTAGGGATTTATGTCATTCTGTGATAGTTTAGGTAAATTTCTCTCACTTGGACCAACATAGAAATGTTCTGACCTATCCGGGCTAAAAATAAGTGTTCTGAAATCTCGTTAAAAGTCTAGGATTATCGTTCGAACGAGTTCATTTGAACGAACTTCTCACTTCGAACGAACTCAAAAATCTCGTTGGAAATCTCATTGTAATTATTGTTGGAATGAGGTCGTTCCAACGACCTGGGCAGGTCTTTGAACGAAAATTCTGTGGGTTCCCCTGTTCATCCCAACTTCATTTTTCTAATCTTTTCCTCATCCAAATTCGTCTAAAATTCATCCAAACACCCAATAAATGATACTAAACCATTTCTAATAATAATAGGGTACTTTCTAACATAATTTTAAATGACAAATCCTTACATAATCATAGGGAATTTAAACTAATGCCTTTAATCTCTAAAGTCCATTAATATTAAACCCATCATGAACCATCATTCAAAACCCCCAATTATTTCATAGTTTAATATAAATTTCCAGATTTATCATTCCTACAATAGTGTTATTCATCTACATGCAAACCTATCTTTCAAATTCCGCAATTTAATAGTGATTAAGTCTCAAATTCATGGCATTAATGGTTATCTCATAATCTAGGTTAACAAGAATCATATATGCTTAGAATTTTAGCAAGATAAACACTTTCCTTTTCGTGATCCTCTGAATTGTTGAACGAAATTGGTATGTAGCTGCTCCTCTCTTCACGATCTACGCATTGGTGTGATTTTCGATGGCAGAACTTGAGTCTTTGGCCCAAATCACCTATGTGTTCTTCTCCCTCTTTGGTTTTCTCCTTCTCTCTCACGTAAGTTGGAAACTGATAACCTCTTCTAACCCATGAACAAACCTTATTTAATTTCTAATTTTCTTTCATTTAATTCTCTAAAAATCCAAAAAGACCAAAATACCCCTCCGGGGTGTCGTCTTGGGCTAAGATGCCCCGGACTCCAAATGAAACACCCGAGTAGTATTTTCTTTCTATTTTGACCCTTCCGGACACACTGGCGTGCTCAAAATGGCCATACGAGTTACTTAAAAATAAATTATCCTTTTTAGCTCACTAAAGTAATACTAACACGACTCACACGCGTGTCCCAACTAAGTGTATTGTAACTGCCTTATATTTAACTCCCGGCCAAAATAATATTCTCATATTCATATATTACTTTACTCGCTAAGTAATATTCAACGTAATTGTTTCCGATAAATACTAACTCTTGTCACGCTAGAAATTATTAGAATTAAATTCGGATTAATTATAAATTTAATTAGATTTCTCTCCATTTGAATCAATTAATCCAAATTCCATAATTAAAATAAAATTCTACAAAAATACAGGGTATTGCAGCACCATAGATTTTAAGTGGGTTGCCCGATTAGTATATATATATTATATGAGTAACAAAATATATATACATATACCTGTGGTATCGCTATTGTGCTTGTAAGTAGATAAATTGGATAGTTGATCTCAAACAAATTAGGTATCTAAATATATATTGTGATGTACATAGCCGACTCGATAAATTCGTAAGAAAAGTTATCATATATATAAATGTAGTGATGGGATCACACGAATTAGGATTAATAAGGAAATATTGGGTTATACTAGTTAACTAGGTTAGCTTTATCTATATTAATTCGGTAGTACGTTAGGCGTGCACACTAACATGTATGTAATATCAAATGGTAAGCATTTTAAATACTTGATAAACTGTTTTAAAGCTATTTTACACTCGAGCTTTGGTCCGTTTCCTGTCATCTCTTATTTCTCTTGTGTGTGTGTGTGTGTGTGTGTGTGTGTGTGTGTGTGTGTGTGTGTGTATATATATATATATATATATATATATTATAGGTGCCCATCCACAAGGGTGTCAGGCTTAGATCTTTGGAGGGTTGACGTGCTGCAGCTAGTGTGGGAGTTGCAGGTCCTTGCCGTAGACGCCTTCATCCTTGTCTTCTCAGTCTTCTATTTATTTCTTATTAGATAGGGAATGTGTCACCCATATCTAGTTTCTATCTAACTCAGAAGATATTTGTACTCTTTATTTATTTCAGTACTTTGTTTTAGTTAGGATTGCGTTTGAATATTACATTTTCTTCGATTTGAGATATTTTATTTGGATGATTAATCTAGCATATTTATTCCACTTGGATAGTTTGGTATTCAATATTAGTATCTGTGTTAATGAAAATGTTTTTGTATATTAAATTATAACTATGGAACTTAATCTTTAAAATTTAATGTTTTAACACTTAGCTTAATTATTCATTAGCTGATTAATAAAGAAAAATTATTTTTCGACAGTGATGCTAAGAATGAACCAACCGGACACTTTGATTTAATTTAATAAAGGACTGATCACCCGGTATTTAATTAGACGGGGTGTCACAGGTGGTATCAGAGCATTAGGTTCTAGAGTCCTTTAGGATCTGTGCGACTTATTGTGCTTCCAGCTTGGTATCTTTGATAAAGAGCCCTATTTTTAGGACTGTTGTATTCTTATTTGTGCGTTTACGTCTTCAGCTATTTGAGATTTAATAATAACTATGGACTGATAAATTCCTTCTCGTTTCAGATGCCTCCGAGATGAGCCCCGAGGGACCGAAATGCCCAACAAGAGTAGTCAGCAACTCAGGTCCAGGGAATAATGAACACAGCCAAAGTTGCCGCCATAATTTCTCAGGCGGTGAATGCATCTTTAGCGGTGGTGAAGCAGGCCCCACCCCAGGTTCAGGTTGTGGCTCCAGTTCTAGCTCACTTTCCCACTGCACGGGAGAAAGTTAGGGATGCCTTTCAGACGGCACATCCCTCAGAGTTTACGGGTAGTTCTGATAAGGTCATCGCGAGCCAATGGAAGAAAGACATCCAGATGCATCTTGGCGTGAATGAGTGCACGTATATTCAGAGATAGTTACTAGCTTCCTTCAAGCTATTAGGGGCCGCCTTGCAGTGGTGGGATTCCACTACCACTTTAGAGGAGAGGGACAATATTACTATTCAGAGTTTCTGGGTGCGGTTTGACCGTAAGTACTTTCCTTTCGCCATGCTGACTGATATGAGGCGGAGACTGTTGAATCTCAAATAGGAAGGTATGATTGTTGCGGAGTATGAAGAGGAGATCATGAGGTTGATTACTATACTGACAGATGAGGCTCCTACTAAAGAGAAGAAGATTTAGATTTGTATGGATGGTTTGACCTGGAGGATTCGCCATCACCTCTTGGGTAATATGTCGTTGGGTACTTATACTGATGTACTCAATGCTACCCTATTGCATTGTCAGGACCCCCATTTCCACCAGCAGGGGAGAAAACGAGTCGAATAGTCCATATAGGAGGCTGGACAGGAGGTAGTAGTGCCAGTGGAGCACCGGCAGCTCAAGGGAGGGTGTGTCAGGGTGAGCAGAGTTCCCATCAGTGGGACCCTGCTAAGAGATTCCGATCTAGAAACTCTAGGCAGGGACATGGAGGATATAAACGGGTCCAGTAGGTCCAGTCCAGTCAATAGGGCCAGCAGTAGGGCCAATATCGGTATTAGTAGGGCTAGTGGAGGGGTGGTAATGGCCATCAGGACCGGGGACAGCAGGGACAGAGGGGAGGAAATTTCAAGGATCGATTCTTTAGTTGTGGCAAGAATAGATATAGACGTCAAGATTGCCTCGAGGGGGACATGACCCCGCAGCAACAGGGTGTCCATCAGTAGTCGCAGAGACTAATCTTCCCAACTGCCCTCCTAGAACTATCTTTATGCCATCTCTACCAGCCATCCCAGTAGTCCCAGTTCAATAAGGACAATTACATTATGGACGTGTTTATACCATCCACCGGGAAGCTGCACCGTAGGCGCCACCTGCATTTGAGGGTAAGTTTTATATCCATGGTACCATGGAGCGCATTTTATTTGCCACTGGTTTTGCACGGGCCATGGGGTTATTAGACACGGCAGAGAGTACAGTGACATGTGTAGACTCACCGCTGGGTAATGGGTCTTTGATTTTCTTTATATGCCGGGGAGTAGGTATAGAGATTAGGAGTTTGATCTTACTTGTAGATATGTTAGCCTTAGATCTACATGAGCATGACGCCATTATTTGCATGGATTGACTTGCTGCTTATAGAGCCATGATAGACTATTTTAGTAGGAGTATTAGTTTTGTTATTCCTGATCAGGAGATGTTTCTGGTGGCGATGTCCCGTCCTGAGGGAGGGTCGTCCACCCATTTATATTACATAGAGGAGGGGACCTCTAAGGAGATAGTGATTCCCATCAATTCGATTCCTATAGTTCATGAATTTTTCGACGTGTTCCAGGATATACCAGGACTATCACCTAGCGAAGAGATAGATTTTATTATAAATTTGATGTCGAGCACTCGATCGATATCCCGTGCACCATACTGTATGGCTCTATCTGAGATGAGAGAGTTGCGTGATCATATTGAGCAGCTGTTGGGATAGGGCTTCATCCATAGGAGTACCTCATCTTGGAGTGATCCCGTGTTGTTTATGAATAAAAAAGATGGGTCATTGAGGTTGTGTGTGGACTACCGAGATTTGAACAAAGTCACGATACAGAATAAGTATCTGTTGCCTCGAACCGATGACTTATTCGATCGGTTGAGAGGAGTTGCCTTCTTCTTAAAAATAGACTTGAGGTCGGGATATCATCACTTATGGATTAGGGAGCAGGATGTGTCGAAGACTGCTTTCTTGACGCCATATGGATCCAATGAGTTTTGGGTTATGCTATTTATGCTAACCAATGCTCCAGCTATGTTCATGGACTTAATGAACAGGGTGTTCAGAGAGTTCCTGGATCATTTTGTCATTGTCTTTATAGAAGATATTCTGATTTATTCCCAAATTAAGGAGGAGCATGCCGATCATTTGAGGCGAGTTCTTCAGACTCTGCGAGAGCATCAGTTGTATGCTAAGTATGAGAAGTGCGAGTTTTAGCTAAACGAGGTCCAGTTCTTGGGGTACATTGTATCTGCAGTGAGGGAGTGGGGGTACCTCACGACACCGTCAAAGATTCATAGTTTCTTGGGATTAACAGGGTACTACAGACGGTTCATTCGAGAATTATAGAAAATGGTAGTTCCATTAACTAATCAGACTCGCAAGGGGGTACCGTAGGTATAAAATAATGCTTGTCAGTTTGGTTTCGATGAGCTAAAGGATAAGTTGACTTCGACGCCAGTCCTTGGTTTATCGAGGCCAGGAGTAGAGTACCTAGTGTATACTTACGCTTCCCTTCAGGGACTTGGTGGAGTACTTCAGCAGGAGGAGCAGGATATAACTTATGCCTCCCGTAAACTCAAGCCTCATGAAAAGAATTACCCCACCCACAAGTTGGAGCTAGAAGCAGTTGTATTTGCCTTACGGATATGGAGACACTACTTGTTGGGGGAGAAATTTTGCTTGTTCAGAGACCACAAGTCACTGCAATACCTATTCATGAAGCGGGAGTTGAACATGCGTGAGTGCAAGTGGTTGGATTTTATGAAAGATCACCATTTTGAGATACAGTACCACCCGGGAAAGGCTAACGTAGTTGATGATGCGTTGAGTCATAGGCCAGTAGGTGAGGTGGAAAAAGTGTGGAAGGTTAAATGGAAGGAGTTGGGACATCAGGTGGCAGTGGCCCGATCCTTTATGTCTGACATGATAGTCACATCAGATATTGTTATGAGGGTGATCCAGGCTTAAGCCGCTGACTTGTTTTGCCAGGATCAAATTATACGACTTCTAATTGAGGGTGGAGAGTCCTACTCAGTGAGTTCAGATAGGGGTTTGCGATTTAATGGGAGATTAGTGGTCCCGAAGGGTGAGGACTTACATTATGCAGTGCTAAAAGAGTCGCATGGGTCTCGATTTTTGGTACAAATCGGAGGAGATAAGATGTACCAGGATATGAGGAAACAGTACTGGTAGAGTGGGATGAAGAAGGATATTGTGAATTTCGTGTCCAAGTGTGCCACCCCTCAGCTGGTAAAGGTGTACCATCATTAACCGCCAGGGTTACTTCAATCACTAGAAATACCTATGTGTAAATGGGAGAGCATTCCCATGGATTTCATCAGTGGTTTCCTACATAACATAAGGGTCGCGATTCTATATGGGTAGTGGTGGATCGTTTGACTAAGGTGGCTCATTTTTTGTCATTGCGAACAAACTACACTATGGGACAATATTCCCAGTTGTTTATTACTGAAATAGTGAGGTTGCATGGAGTGACCCTAGATATCATGTCTGATAGAGATAAGATTTCCGTGTCACGCTTTTGGGAGAGCTTTTAGGAGGCTATGGGTAACGAGTTGCGCTTGAGTACGACGTATCAACCGCAGACAGATGGGCAGACTAAGCGTACTAATCAGATACTGGAGGATATGTTACGCATGTGTATCCTTAATTTTGGAGGGGTTGGTAACAGTACCTTCAACTGGTGGAGTTTGCTTATAATAACTCGTACCAGTTTATGATTGGTATGGCCTCGTTTGAGGCATTGTACGACAAACCTTGTCGTTCTCCCACTTGTTGGCTAGAGATGGGGGACAACAAATTACTTGGGAAAGAGGTGATTCAGGAGACGTCATCCGGGATTGAGTTGATCAGGAGTCACATTCGGGTAGCCCGGGATAGGTAGAAAAGCTACGTCGATGCAAAGAGGTTCTTTAGAGAGTTTACTGTGGCGGACCAAGTATTTGTGCGAGTGTCTCCTATGAAAGGAGTGATGAGGTTCGGGAAGAAAGTTAAATTGGATTCGAGGTACGTAGAACCATTCCCCATTACCGAAAGGATCAGATCGGTGGCATCACACTTAGGTTGTCGGAGCACTTGCACCGTATTCATGATGTGTTCCACATTTCGTCGTTAAGGCGGTATCTCCGGGATGATTTGGCCCACACCCATATTGCGATAAATGAGATTGACTAGTATCTCGACAGCTCTTATGAGGAGAGACCAATGGATATCCTAGATCATAGTGAGAGGAGACCGAGGTTGAAGGTAGTCCCACTTGTACGGGTCCAGTGGGAGCATCATACTCTAGAGGAATCCACTTGGGAACGGGAGACAGATATGCGCAAAAAGTATTCGAAATTATTTTTACCAGGTATGCCACATTTTTCGAATTTCGGGAAGAAATTCTGTTATTAGGAGGGATGTATGTAATACCCCGTATTTTTATGGCATTTAATTATGGGATTAATTAAATTAAATTGGGATAAATTCATTTAATGTTAATTCAAATTTTAAAATAGATATTTAATAGCGTGATGAGAGTTAGTAATTATTAGTCAAAATTATATTGAATATTACTTAATGAGTAAAGTAATATATGATAATGAATTTATTAATATTATCGCGAGTGAATAATACGACAATTATAGAAATTAAGTCAGGAAGCGCGCGTGTCGGGTCGGGACTAAGTTAATGGAATAAAAAGTAAATTAATTTTAAGTCACCTGTATGGTCATTTCGAGTGCGCCAATGTGTTCGGACAGGTCGGGATAGTCAGAAAAGTGACCCGAGGATTTAGTTTGGATCTCGGGATCTTTTTAGGCCTAACCAGCAATCCGGGAGGGCATTTTGGTAATTTCCCATTTTAGGCATTAATTAATGATGAAAATTGAGAGGTTATATCTGATGGAAGTGGGAGTCCTCGAGGGTTAGAAACACTGTTGTTGCAGAGAGGCTAAGGAAGAGAGAAGGTTTCCAATGGGAGAACCACCAACCCTACACCATTCTCACTAATTCCACCACCAACGCGTAGATCGAGGAACGAGGAGCGGGATCATACCCATCATCTTCTACAATTCTGACTTTCATTCTTGAGTCAAGTATCTAACTTGGTGTTATTTATTTTATAACATATCCATGCTAGTGTAGAAGATAATGATTTTATGTTTTCATGAAAGTTAACTGGTCTTTGGGAGAATTGTATTGAAATTCTGAATAGAAACCATTTTAGGACAACTCTATTGATATATGTAGATGGTTAACTATGAAATTGATGTCCATTAGAGGTTGAATTCCTGGATAATTAGGAAGATATTGATTATGATGATAAAAATAGGGTTCTTGATGAATTAACTTGAATTCACCCCTTTAATTGATGGCCCTTGATGAATTTGTATATGTTTTAGTTAGAAATCATGTATGTAGGATCATAAAACTTTTGGTTTGATTGTTTGGGAGTTTTGAATGAATTAATAGATGTTTTGAGTATTTAAGTTGATGAAACCCGTAGGTAAAGAATTTCAGAAACAGAGTCAATACCTACTCGATCGATCGATCGACTCAAGAATATCGATCGATCGATCGACCCTTTTCATCGATCGATCAACTCCTCCTGGAAATTGAAACTTCTTTCCCTTTTAATGTTAGTTCGATTCCAATGCGTAAGAACCCTTGGACATAATTAAAATATCATGATGGGACTTGGGAATGACCAGTAGGGTATAGGCAAGGTCCGGGTAACACGATTTTATAGAAAATTTAATCGTGGGATTTCGGGGGTATAAAATGGAGTGGAAATCGTTCGTACATTAAATTAGGCTTGTGAGAATTAAGAATACTTAGATTAGTAGGGTAGAGAGAGTACACCTACTGATTTTATATTTATTAAGATGATACACTTCGAGAGTCGAGAAGCACGTAAGGACTTACGATAATTGAGAAAGTACGAGTGGATTAATTATACGTAGGACTCGGGCTCTACGTGTCGCGCATGGTCAGAATATAATATGTTTCATGTGTGTATCTATCTGAATGATGAAAATATAAATATGTGTGTATGAATATTTAACATATAAATATCTGTGTGTAATCATACTCGTGCTACTTTATTTCACGGAGGTTTTCACGCCGGGATAGTCTTATCTCGATTGGACCTTATGGGGGATATTGACTTGTACCCTAGAACATAGTATCCTTGGTACATGCTATCTGAGAATGATAGTCAGACAGTCCTTAGAGGCGTGAGGGTATGTGCTGACCTCTTAGTGACTTGGAACTATGTTTCACCTCCGATATGTGTTTTTTATTAATACATTTCGAGAGTGATTCAGAAGTAGTACTCCCTTTTGTACTAGAGATACGGGGACTTGATAGCAGAGTATGCCAGCACCATAAATTTTATATGGGGTGCCCGATTAGTATATATATTATATGAGTAAAAATATATATATACATGTACCTGTGATTTCTCTATTGTGCTTGTAAGTAGATAAAATTAGATACTTGATCTCGAACAAATTAAGTATCTAAAGCTATATTGTGATGTGCATTGCCGAGTCGGTAAATTCATAAGAAAAGTCATCATATATAAATATAGTGATGCGATCACACGAATTAGTATTGATAAGGGAAGATTGGGATAGACTAGTTAGCTAGGTGAGCTTTGTTTAGATTAATTCGGTAGTACGTTAGGTGTGCACACTAGTTGAGAGGTGAGAATTTTCAAATGAGTATTGAGGTACTAACATGTATGTAATATCAAATGGTAAGCATTTTAAATAATTGTGAAACTGTTTTAAAGCTATTTCACACTCGGGCTATGACCCGTTTCCTGTCATCTCTTATTTCTCTTGTATATACATATATATATTACAGGTGCCCAGCCACAGGGGCTTTAGGCTTAGATCTTTGGACTGTTGACATGCTACAGCTAGTGTGAGAGTTGCAGGCACTTGCAGTAGACGCCTTCATCCTTGTCCTCTCAGTCTTCTATTTAGTCATTATGATATAGGGCATCTGTCGCCCATATCTAGTTTCTATCTAGCTCAGAAGAGATTTGTACTCGTTATTTATTTCAGTATTCTGTTTTAGTTGGGATTGCTTTTGAATATTACATTGTCTTCAATTTGGGATATTTTATTTTGATGATTAATCTAGCATGTTTATTCCACTTGGATGGTTTTGTATTCAATATTATTATCTGTTTTTATGTAAATGTTTTCATATATTAAATTATAACTATGGAACTTAATCTTTAAAATTTAATGTTTTGACACTTAGCTTAATTATTTATTAGGTGATTAATAAAGAAAAATTATTTTTCGACGGTGAAGTTAAGAATGAAGAAATCGGACAGTTTGATTTAATTTAATAAAGGACTGATCACCCGGTATTTAATTAGGAGGGGTGTCACAGTCTCTCAACCCAATGAACAAGCAATTGGTTGAGACATTGTGTTAGGGTAGTTTTCTTACCCTTGGTGCGGATCAAGTCAAAGATCATCTTAAGTTTGTGGATAAAACCTCCCTAGGTTGGGATGTTTCCAACCCATATGATCGCACTCAAAATTCAAGCATTGCGGTCTCTGGGTAATAATAAAAGGTATACCTTACCAAGGTAGAAGAAGATGACATACAGATAAAGTATGCGCTACTATGTTGAAAAGTTGAGGCGATACAGGTGATTGAGGGACAAACTACCAAAACCCTATCATTAAAGAGGCTTGTGATAGTTATGACTTAGTTGAACACCCTACTAAGGAGTGCCCCACACTCCTCAGTATCAAGGGGGTCATTATCGACCAAGCCAACACCACACGGGAATTTTGAAAGACTTACTCTAACAACCTCTATGGAGATAACAGGAACCCCCTTATAATCCAAATGACAGAATGTTAAATCCATTATTTTCATGGGCGCACACTCAGAATGCCAGATTTCCAGGGATGAGCACCCGACCTTCCAATCCACCACCTCCATAATTTTAACCCCAATACCAACCTCAATCGTAATATCAATCCCAACTGTAATACCCACATCTACCTCATATAAATCTATCTCACGTACCCTAAATTCCACCCTATAAAAAAGCCAATGAAGAGCCCCAATTTGTGAACAAAATACTAAACCAACCGGAACAGTCTATCCATACCCAATCATCGTAAATATTGCAAATGGTTCAAGCCACGCAATTGGTTTAAAGCCAGCAAGGAGGAATAAATCTTATCTCCCTAGTCAAATCCAATAGAATTCAAATGTCGATATGGGTATTGAGGGTTTAAACCCCAATAATACCCATACTAAGCATGCAAAGGGTTTCACTACCCCACGAAGTGGAAAAGCAGTCGATAATTATGTCTCAAGGCCGCCTTCGAAATAATCTTCTGAAACACTCCTTGGGAAAAGTCGTTGACCTAAAGGAGTCAAGGCATCCCAAACCATGAGAGTTAGACAATGATATATCCACCGAGGGAGAAGAATCTACAAATGCTTCTAACCAAATAAATCCAAAACATGAACCTTTTCCTTGGAAACTCAAGAAAAAAGCGGACAAATCAGACGATGATGGGTTCTTGGAACTCTTTAAACAAGTGAACATGAATTTTTCATTTCTTAAGGAAGTTAAACATGTTCGCCAATATTATAAATTCCTTAAATACTTGTGCATAATAAGGCGACAGAAAAATTAGCAAAATAAGGCATATATAGTGGCAAAAGCAAGCTCAATCATCACTAACGAGCTTGCTCCAAAGTCTAAATATCTCGGATGCCCCATAATTGTGTTCCTAATCGACGAACGAAAGATTGATCTTGCGCTCCTTAGCTTGGGCTATAACATTAAGCTTCTTACATATTTTGTATACTTAAAGTTTAAATTGGGTGATATTAAAGAAAGTCATTCTACAACTCGCAACTAGATCCTTCGGGATACCTTGTGGAATTTTGGAAGATGTTATCATCCAAATAAATTCATTCTAATACCTAGTAGACTTCATTATATTGGACACACAACCTGTTAAAAAAGGGAGTTCTCAAATCTTGATAATCTTTGGACGACCATTATTGGCCAAAGTTAATGCCAATATCAACTGCAGGAATAGGGTGATGAAATTGTCTTCTGTAAACATGACCATTGAAGTGAATTTTTTCTCTCTCCTTAAGCAACCTAGTTTCTACGATAATGAAGAAATTGATATTTTTGCTTATATAGAGACAATTATCCAGGAATACTTTGACCTCTATTATTTTAAATATCCCTTTGAGATATGCATTTCTAACTCTTTGAACCGTGATTTGTGGAGTAATGAGTCTGAAGAAAAGGAATTACTCACTTAAAATTCCTATTTATTATGTGATGAGATTAGGGACACTTGTTGTATTCTTGAGCTGAGCAAGGAAGACTTTGTTCATAAAGGATTTAACAACATAGAGGAGACCCTTACTATTGAGGATAGTGAGGGGGTTATCAATGAGTCAATGTGGGTCTCCCATTTTGAAAAATTACCTCAAGGGGAGACTTTCCCATTCCTCTATAGTATATAGGTTCCAACTTTTGAGCTCAAACAATTACTTAAATATATCAAGTATGCATTTTTAGGGAATTCAAACACATTTTTGGTTATAATTACTGCCAATCTTGACATCTGTTAGGAATCGGCTCTTTTAAGCGTGTTAAGAAGACATAATAATTCCATAATGTGGTGTATTACATACTTAAAAGGGATTAGTCCCTCCATTTTCACCTATAACATTTACCTAGACTTACCCGCCAAATCCAGAGACATAAACTTGAATATTAGCAAGGTGGTAATGGCAAAGGTATCTGATCACAAGTTTTTACTTTTTTTCTTGATGTGTATTCATGTTATAGTCAAATCGAAATAGCTCATGATTCAGTTACCTATACGACACCTTTGCCTTTCGAAGAATGTACTTTGGACTCTGTAATGCAGTGACCTTTCAACGGTGCTTGCTGAGTATTATTAGTGATATAGTGGAAGAAATTCTTGAAGTATTCATGGGCACCTTTACCATATTTAGTAACTCTTATGAAGCTTTTCGAGAGAACCTTGAGAGGGTGCTAGAAATATATGTTGAGAAGAATCTAGTTCTTAACTAGAAGAAGTGCCACTTTATGGTGACACAAGGGATCATCCTAGGCCAAATAGTCTCCAATGAAGGTATTCCAGTTGAAAGGAAAAGATTGATGTTATTTTTAATCTCCCCCTCCTATAACCCTCAAATATGCGAGGTCATTTATTAGGCACGCCAATTTTTACCCAGGATTTATTCATAACTTTATCACGATCGCATGACCTATGTTTGGTATCCTAGATAAAGATGTTCCATTTTCATAGACAGACGCGTGCCAAGAATCATTTGAAAAGTTAAAATCTCTCTTGACCACAATTCCCATCATGCAATCACTCGATCGGTCTCTTTCATTCAATTTGATGTGTGTTCCAGTGACAATGTCATGGGGGCCGTTTTGGGTCATAGAACGCATAACAAGCCCCATGTGGTCGCTTATTATAACTTCACACTCAACAATGCACAAATGAACTACTCCATGATGAGAAAGAGCTTTTAGCCATAGTTTTTGCATTAAATAGGGATTACTTGGTGGGAACACCCATTATCTACTTCACCGATCATAATGCTCTTAAATACCTTATCTCTAAGAAGGATTCTAGGAGTATACTTATTCTTTAAGGTGCTACTCCACCAGGAATCCGACCTCTCAATAAAAGATCAAACGTGGGATAATAACGTCCTTGGGGACCACTTGTCTCCATTAATATTTAATCACGATCACATCGATCTAATCCTCATTCTAGAGTTTTTTCGTGACGAGAAAGTCATAGCCATTTCTATATTGCCATGGTATGCCGATATAGCCATTTTCCTTATCACAAGGGCATACCCACGACAGTTCTCACTTAAGGAAAAGGAAAGATGCCCAATAGTGTCTTGATCATTCTTCTTTGATGACCATTATATGTTCCAATATTTTTTGAATGTGGTCTTTTGGGAAGAAAAATTACCCCACATGCTTCATTGTGGTAGAACGAAGCATGTGGGGTAATTTTTACGATAGTCTGGTCAATATTGGAACATATAATGGTCGTTCTACCACAATGAAGCATGTGGGCCTAATTTTTGTCGTTCTACCATAATGAAGCATGTGGGGTAATTTTTCTTCCCAAAAGACCACATTCAAAGTTCTACATTGCAAATTTTATTGGCCCACACTTTTCAAAGATGCGCAAGTGTTCTACACAACTTGTCCTACTACCAATTACTTAGGGAGGTCACTAAACGAAACATGATGCCTCTGTCACCCATCCTTGTGATCGAATTCCCCAAATCCAACCAGTATGAGTACATATTAATCGATGTAAACTATATGTCCAGGTGAGTAGAGGCCATGCTAACATGGAAAAACACTACGAAAGTAGTGTTGATGTTTATAAAAGAGTATATCCTTGCTCATTTTGGTACACCTAAAGCTATCATTAGTGACCAACGTATTCACTTTTGTAATGATATTTTCACCTCTTTGATGTCTTAATATGACATCAGCCATAAAGTCTCCACCACATACCATCCGCAAAGTAATGGCCAAGCTAAGTTGGTAAATAAGGAGATAAAAGGGATATTGGAGAAGATTGTTGACCCCTTGACCAAATATTGATCTTATCGGTTAATCGACACTATTTGGGTATATCGTACATCTTAAAGACTCATTTAGATGTCCCCCTACTGCGTTGTCTATGGAAAAGTGTATCATCTATCAGTCAAGCTTAAACATGGGGAATACTGGGCCATAAAAACCTCAACTTTGACATATATGAGGGAGGAGATATTTGAAAGTTCCAAATCACTGAACTGGATGAGTTGAGGAACGAGTTATACAAGAAATATTGTATTTTTAAGGTGAAGACAAAAGCCTTCCATGATAAGAGGATAGTGCACAAGCACTTTGAGTTAGGAGATAAAGTTTTATTATGCAATTCCTGTCTACACCTTTTCCCCGGGAAATTTCAATCTTGGTGGCAAGGACCATACATAGTTCATCGTGTCTATGACCACTTAGCAGTTGATATCGAGAACCCACAAATCGAAACCATGTCAAAGGTCAACTGCTGAAAGTGTTTCTCTGAAGTTTTAGCCAACTGTTGGAAGAAATCACTTTAGACGAACCAACTACGGGTCTTATCAAGGGCATTCTGTAAACTATCTCATTTCAACAGAACCTGGTTGTCCAATTATTATTGGAAATTTCTTCTATCTAGTCCAAAAAAGTAAAATAAAATAAAATAAAGCAATATTTTTTATTAGTCTCATTTTTTATATACATGATTAGAATTAACATGTTTTCAAGAACATATTACACTGTCATCCAGATGACCACTCCATTATCGATTTATAAAACTACCCCTCATACTTGGACATAATTATTTCTCTTAATTAAACATTCAGGACAATGTTCAATTTTCATTAGGGGTGACTTTATATATTTTCCATATCCACATGTTATCACTAAACTTGTATTTATTTGTTAAGTTATTATTGGCAAAAAAATGTAGTAAAACCAACACTAATCATTTAAATAAATAAGTAAAAATCAAACATTAAATAAAAAAGATTAAAATTTTAGAAAATCAAAAATATTTTTTTTTCTTTTCTAGGTTTATGTATAATATTTTTAATAGATTTTACGCTTTAAGTTACCTCATTCTTTCAATTAAAAAATGTTAAACTTATCTAAGGATCGACCTGCCTAAATGGCTCTTTAGTTTATTTTTCACTTTTATTATGCTTTATTAACTTATACGATTCATGTATGGACACCTTATACACAACACGAATTATCCTTGCATAATTGTTAAAATGATTTGGTAAATTCAAAGATGCATAGGTATACTTGCCATGTGAGATCTGTGTTCTCTTCCCCATTCCAAATGATGTATACACTTATTCATTATTTTTTTGAGAAATGTTTTAAGTTGTTGGTATTTTCAATATCCCTTTTTTGGTTGTCGACTAAAGAATGGTGATATTATCTTTTATGAAACAGAATTCGAAAATTATGTTTTAACCTAACTTTTGATTAAAGGCAATTCGTTACATAATTTCATTCATTTCACTATCATCTTGAAAACTAGGTAAAAAATAAATGAAAAGTGAAATAAGGATAGAACAAAAATAAAGGAAGAGATGAAAAAGAGAAAATAAAAGAAAATGGAAAAAAAGGAATTTAAAAAGAGAAAAGAAAAGAAAAGAAATTAGTTTTTCAAAGTTCACCCTTTTTGAAAAGTATAAAGTCATTTTGAGGCGTTGACCATTATCATCGTTCATACATTTTCCATCCCGAAAATTTCTTCAAATGATCATGGGATTAACATGATTTTATTCAAACATTGAAATATTATATTTTCACGTTATTTAGAAAATATTATCATATCACGAGATTACATTTTATCATTTTATATAAACGCCTTTAATAACGGACATGTGCAAGGTTTTGTTTTCAAATTACATTTACTCTTTATGCCTATATGTCCCGAGTGGCTAACACACTACATCAAAATGGCCAAAATGTCACCTTTCAGCCGGCCACCCTTGTCACGGTCATTGACCGTGACAACAAACACGCGTTTTGTGTCACGGTCATTGACCGTGACAAGTCTTAAAATAATTGTCACGGTCAAGGACCTTGACAGGACCGTGATAATGTCATCAGTAAAAAAAGCCCTAGGCTTCTTTTTTCCCACCATTTTTTGGTTTTCCCTCTCTCTCTCTAAGTGATTCCAGCTCTCTCTCTCTCTCTCTCTCTCTCTCTCTCTCTAAGGTATGTTTTTTTCCTCTCTTTCTCTTCCATTTCTATATGTGTGTGTATATGTATATGTATATGTATATGTATATGTATATGTATATGTATATGTATATGTATATGTATATGTATATGTATATGTATATGTGTGTGTATGTGTGTGCATATTTGTGTGTGGTGGTCTGTGGTGGGGGAGGGGGGCAGGGGGTGGTGGGGGTGGGGTGGGCTGTGTGTACGTGTGTGTGTTTGTGTGTGTGCAGGTGTGGTGGGGGTGGGGTGAGGGGGAAGGGGGTGGGGTGGGGGGAGGGGGAAGGGGGTGGGGTGGTGGGGGTGGGATGGGGTGTGTGTGCAGCTGTGTGCATGTGTGTGGCGGGGGGAGGGGGCAGGAGGTGGGGTGGTGGTGGTGGGGGTGGGGGTGTGTGTGGTGGGGCAATCTTAACAATTGTATAGCTTTAATTAATAAATTGTATATCTTTAATTGTAATTTTAATTGTATAGTTTTAGATGAAAGTAAATTAATAATTAGTGCCCATTTCATATGAAAGTAGGATTGCCCCTCATTGTAAATTAGTAAATTAATAATTGTATACTTTAATTGTTAGTTTAATTGATGAAATAAATTATTTGAGTAGATGAATTAGAAGGAGTACGGGATACACATTTGTTGTTGACATTGTTGTTGGATTATTTTGTTTAGTAAATGTTGGGTTAGTTAATTTTAAAAGTGGCATAACCACTGGATTATTTTCCATATGGGGGGTGAGATTTTTCAACTTTTTTTTAAAATTACTTTGTATATCGAACAATATATATATATATATATATATATAGTATAACAATTAAATGAAACATACTTGAAATTAAATATAGTTCGCATAGATACAAGCCTTCTAGTTCTTATGCTTATGCATTCAATAGCCCTTAGACCCGTTCGAGAGTCATTACCCCTGTAATGAGATCTCTCGAATTGTCCCGTTTGGACAGTTTGAGACTGTAAAATTTCTGTATAATATTCTTAGTGGCCTAAAGTTGTTACTTTTGGAGGAAGTTCTGCAGTCGTATCTTAATGTTCTCTGGGTACATACTAGATTGACAAGGGTGACTATTATTTCAATTGATCAATTGAAATAACACTCACACTTGTCAATCTACGTCGTGTAATTGGAGAACTATGGGGATATGTTGTCGATTTTTTTTCAAATCGTAACAATATGCATGAGCTGTTAAGTATATTACAGAAAAATACGGTCTTGAATGGGATAGGACCACTCACCCTTTAGAGGAGATGGAGGAAATAAAAATTTCTATTATAAATTGAATTTGAATATAAATAAGACATAATTAAATGAAACATACTATAAATCTAGTTTTGTTTACCTTTAATAGGTGATTAGTTGTGGTAGCTGTGATGGGATATCCGAAATACAAAGAGTGGATGGGTGAGACAAATATAATGGGGGTTGTGTTTCGCAGAGGTGCTAACGAATTTGTGAAATATGCAAAGAGATGTCATACTGATGAAGAGATTTCGTGTCCGTGTGCTAGGTCTAAGAATGGTAAGGTGTTTGAGTGGAAAACAGTTGAACTACATATGTTAAAATCGGGTATGCAAGATAGTTATCGATTTTGGAGTTTTCACGGTGAATTGAAAGTTCCTTTTGTCATCGACCAATCTTCACAACAACCTTCAACAAGTAGAATAGATGTATGAGGGGACGATGTAGATCATAATATGTTAGAGGATTTAGTTGATAATGCGTACGGGGTTTATGAAGAAGAGTATAATGAGGTTACTGATGATGTAGAAGATTCAAGTGCTCGTGAAGATATCACGATAAAACTTGACGATAACTACCAAAGTTTAAAATTTAAGGCGACTCAACCGTTATACTCTGGCTGTGAGAAAGATCAAACAACTTTACATGATATGGTTGTTTTGCACAGTTTGAAGACACAGTACGGTTAGCACAGTTTGAAGACACAGTACAGTCTGGAAATAGTGTGACGGGAATTCTGAAATGGGTGAAGGGCTTATTACCCAAGGTGAATACACTTCCAAATAGCTATCTTGTTATGAAGAAGGGTTTGAAAGGTTTGGTAATGAAGTATGATGATACGAGAAATCGTCCACTTGTCGTTCTCGCATCAGCATATCATGTGTGAAGTGTGTAATAATCAACTAAAGCAAGTAAATAGAGAGAAGACAAGATATAGAGTGGTTCAGCCTTTAAAATAGACCTACATCCACTGTGTTGCTCCGTTCTCATTATATGCGTTGCATGGTACAGTATAATCGTGCCTAAAGTGGCACACAAATATGAGAATAAAGGAGAGTACATGTCAGTACTGAGGATTCCGGAGTGCTGGATAAGTGGCTGCGATGTGGATGCGTGGCCTCCAAGTTGTGTGTTGAGATTGTGTAGTGAGAATCTGTATTGTAGAGCCTGCCTTGGGCGTATGTGGAATCGATCCCCTTTTCCAGGTATGGTCCTCTATTTATTAGGAAGTGAGTTGAGTTACGTGCCCACAGCACGTGACATGTACCAAGTCTGCAGTCATTGTGGATAAGGGTGCGCAGCCCGTAGAGTAAGCAACGCTGAGTAGAAGTACCGCGCGCCCTAAGGTGGGGTTCCGCGGCCTTTGATGGAGGGGGCCGCACCCTACGAGAGATCTGGCCGCGCCCTGACTGTGGTAACTGTCGCGGCCTGTATAGCCTGAACATCCGCGGCTTCGGAAGAGTACTATCGCGGCAGGGTGCTATATTTTGCACTATCAATAAGCCCCCAAGCCGTTGTGCCAAGGGAGATATATTGGGACTGCGGCTTAGTAGCCTAGGAACCGCGGTGCTTCCAAAGCGACGATTCGTCTTCCGCGCTCCCTTATATAAATTGTTTTTGGCCGTGGAATTCATTACGTTTCCAAAACTTTTGAGAGCAAATCGAGAGCGAACTTCTGCACAATCCTTCTTGCGTTTTTCGATAGCCTTCCGAGGTGGTTTGAAGCTGCGTGTGGTGTTTCCAAGGTGGTGAGGCTGAACATCGTAGATTCTTCTCATTTCCAGGTAATCTTTCGATCAATAGGCTTCGTAGTTTTCATTTCTTTCCAGTTTTTAATAATCGGACATATGAATCGAATAACAAACCCATCTTTAACCTCCATGAACAAACTCTAGCTGTTTGATAGGAATCTAGGGTTATATTTGTTTGTTTTGCTTTTCCCACATATGCTGCACCTGAACACATAACTGTTCTTGATGTTCATAATCGAACACTCCGTATTCTGTGGGTTTGATCCGAAAAATTATGGGATTTAGGAAATCATGTGTTTAGGATTGAGGCCGCGGCATGGTTTGATTTCAATGATTTACAATTCTGCGTCTCCGTGCTAATTGGCCGCGGTCCCTCAAACTAACATCCGCGGCATCAAAACACCACCCCATAGTCCAGGAATGGCCTTAAAACTGTAGTTGATGCTAGTGTACTAAAAATTTAGGAAATGCCGTGTCTAGGAATGCCTTAAAGCAATTTTGTATTATTACCGCGGCATCCTAAGTTCTTATGATACGGATGCGGCTGCGGCTTGTTTGGACTGATCCCAAAACTAACATTTTTAACTCAAAAATATCCTGCTGCGGCTTCTTGAAGTCTGACAAATCATATTGGCTGCGACGCCTAACTGCGAACTCTGCCTTTCAGGTACTGCTGCAGCCATATGAGCTTTGACCCCGACGAGTTCCTGAGAGGCTTTTGGGCAAAGCATTTTGGGACCTCTCCCCCCGAGCTTACTTTTGTGCCCCCTCTAAGATCAGTAGGGCCTTGCAAACTCAAAGATTGCCCAAACTGCGTAATTCTTGACTCAAACTCCGCGGACTCCTCATCTGGAAAGAATTGTCAATCGTCGATGGAAGAAGCCAACTCAAGTACTCACCCCATGGCTGAAGGAGATAGTACCGCGGCCGCTAGAAACAAGCCAGGAGGTACATTAGGGAGGGGGGTGAGACCCTTGGCCGCGCTCGATGTCCGCAGCTCAATGACCCAAGATTGGGTTGAGCAGGTGGCTGAGGCCTTCGAGTTTCCAGAAAATTTGATGTGTTCAGTCCCTGCCGCGAACCAAAGACCGTGCACGGTTCTATCCGACGACGGAATTTGCTTCCCCCTGCACGCGTTCATTTACGGGCTGTGGCTACCTGTCCCAGTTCCTATCCGTCGACTTTTTCAGGCGATGAACTTGGCCCCCGCATAGTTGGACCCTAACGGCTGGAGAGCCATTCTCGCTGCACTTGTCCTTTGGCAGCAGCAGTTCAAAAAGGACATCACTCCCGCGGAGTTCTTTCACTTCTACCGTCCAAAGGAGAACTCGGTGAAGTTCGCGGGCTACTATTATTTTTCTAGCCGCGGAAGGGATGAGACCCTTTATTCTGGGAGGCCGACAAGTGTGAAAAATTGGAAGGGAAAATATTTCTACATCTCTGGTGAAGGCTTGGAGATGCACCCTGAGGAGAATGAAAGAGAGAGAACATATCAAATGCCGCGGCAGTGGGGGATACCATCAAAATTAGGTATAAGATCATAGCCGCGTCCTTTTTATTTCACGTGTAATTTCCACTAACTTGAATCGTCTTTTCATTCTGCATCCCTTGACCATCTGCATTTAAACAAGCGGCAGGAGAAAAGAGTTGCCGAGGCTGCGGAAGTTCCTGCTGAACACAAGAAGTTCAGCATACTTGTAACGTCGGCAACTATATTTGCGGCGGGATTTTTCCCAAACAAATCCATTCCTCAACAAATGGGCGCGGAAGGTAAACCACTTTTTTTTTTATTCTATAGCCGTTTTTGTCCTTGAACTCATGTTAATTCTTTTTCAGGTGAAGAGGTTGACAGGGACCTGCTAGCAGCGCAGCTGGCAGAGATGGATGAGGACGCGGTCGTCCTGAATAATACCGCGCGGAGCAGAAAAAGGAAAAGGTCCAAGGCTAAGGGACCTGCCGCGGCTCCCTCCGAAGAAAATAATGCTACCCAGGCCGCTGCCAAGGTGGCGACTGCTCCTGCCGCAGATCAGGTGGTTAATGACGGCCTTCCGCATGACCAATTTGATGATGACATAGGGGAAAACCTGGCCGCGGTGGGCTTGATGTCAACCGATGTGCCCCTTCATTCATCATCTCCTCCACCGCCAGCTGTTGTGGGGGTTAACGCTAACTTGCCGCCCCCACAATTCCGCAGAGAGTCCGGGCCTGATGGAAGACCAAGACCCCAATTGAGGCAGCCTGACCCCAATTCCTCTTGGGACACTACTACAAAGGCAGCACGGAGAATGAAGCGAGCACTGGATGCCGCGGACCTAGACAGGCTAGTTGGTGAAGATCATGAAGATCTGAAGGACTGCGGCCTCCACAGCCTTCTGAGGGTACGTACCAGTCGTCATTCTTTCAACTTTTGCACCATATGTATTTTTCATATTTTCTCCTTTATTTCAGGCCGCGGATGTGATTGTTGTTCAGAAGAGGAAGTACGAGGCCTTGTACAGGCTGAAGGAGGCCGAGAAGAGTGCCCATGCCGCGGACTTGCAGGCTGCACGGACCTCTTCGTTTGAGGCTGGGAAGAGTTCTGCTGCCGCGGCTCTTCAGGCGGTAAAAATAAACTTGGAGAAGGCAGACAAGGAAAGGGAGGAAGCGGAGCAAAATTTCATACAAGCCGCGGAATCCCTAAAAGCCTCCCAGGCCCAGACCGCGGAAGCTGCCCAAGCTGCAGAAATTGCCAATAACAAGCTTATATTTCTTCAAAAGAAATATGATGAGCTGGAGTCCAAGTCTGCCCAGGATGCAGCAAATCATGCCGCGGAAATAAAAAGATTGGAGGTTGATCATGGTGAATCTCTCCAGCTAGCCATAGATCACGCCGTGGAGTCATTTAAAGGCTCCAAGGACTTGTTTATTGTCAACAACAGGGCCTACCTCCGCGGCTACCAGGAGCTGCGGCAGAGATTTGTAAAGAACTTCCCCGAGACCAAGGAGAGGGTCCTGGCCTGGAAGTTGAGCGATGCCGAACATCATGAGTGCATCGCTGAGCTCAAGTCCGCGGTGGAAGAGAGGGCAAGGATGAAGGCGGAGGCTGAAGCAGCGGCTGCGGAAGGAGTGACAGAGTCTGTCACGGATGGAGAAGATGTTGATGAAGATGATGACGCAGCCTCTTAAATTCAGTCAATTTCTGGAGCACATCATTAATTCAGGGCTGCGTCCCATCTTTTTGTAATCTGCATTTGTGGCTGCGGTCTCCTTTCTGTAATCTTGAATACTAATATCAAGGCTGCGGCCATATTGACTACTTTGTACATGATTGTTATCTTTCCATTCCTTGCTCTCTTACATTGCCTGCTTATAATGAATGATTCATCGTAGCCGCCGCATATTTGAAAACGTATCCGTGTCCAGATAAACATAATATTTTAAGTCCGCGGACAAAGATCGAATTCGTATATTGATTAAAATCCCACTTCCGCGGACATATAGATAGTGCGACGTCTTTTGAAGTAAAGGATTTAGCGGTCACGAGGTATCTGTGTGCAAGCCGCGGCTCTTCATTATGCCATGCCATGTAAATGTCTTCGCCTGGTTGCCGCGGTCCTGATTTCAAGGCTGGGACTTGCTGATTGCATGTGTCTCCATCCGCTTTCATTGCACCCAGTTGTCTGAACTGTTTGCCTTTTGTTGTCCCATAACCAACATGAATCATGAAGCAAACTCTTCCCTTAGACTTGGTACAATTGATTCTCTTCCACCGTGGCATTCGACATTGTAGCCCTCTCATGCCTCAAGATGTTAGTGTCTCAGCACTTTCACGGATGAGTGGCTCTTAGAGCTCTGCAACCGTTCCAGGGGGATGCAGCACATTTCTGGTTCATCTGAACGATGTGCCTTTGTAGACATATGCTGATGTTTCCCAATCTTCTCGCGCTGGGACATGTCTCCAAGCACTAATATGTGAGACACTATCAAACCTCTCCCAGCTGGGTTACGTTATGAAGCCACCCACAGCTAAAGTATGAGACACTATCAAGCCTCTCCAGGCTGGGCTATGTTATTAAGCCGCCCACAGCTAATATATGAGACACTATCAAGCCTCTCCAGGCTGGGTTATGTTATGAAGCCACCCACAGCTAATATATGAGACACTATCAAGCCTCTCCAGGTTGGGTTATGTTATTAAGCCACCCACAGCTAAAGTATGAGACACTATCAAGCCTCTCCAGGCTGGGTTATGTTATTAAGCCGCCCACAGCTAATATATGAGACACTATCAAGCCTCTCCAGGCTGGGTTATGTTATGAAGCCACCCACAGCTAATATATGAGACACTATCAAGCCTCTCCAGGCTGGGTTATGTTATTAAGCCACCCACAGCTAAAGTATGAGACACTATCAAGCCTCTCCAGGCTGGGTTATGTTATTAAGCCACCCACAGCTAAAGTATGAGACACTATCAAGCCTCTCCAGGCTGGGTTATGTTATTAAGCCACCCACAGCTAAAGTATGAGACACTATCATGCCTCTCCAGGCTGGGCTATGTTATTAAGCCGCCCACAGCTACTGATATACATAAAGTCCTCCACGGCCAGAGATTATAAGCCTCCCGGCTTGATGACGCGTCCCAAGAGCTGAGAACGGGCATTGTAAGCCCCCGTGGCTAATAAAAGCTCCTTGAATCCTCGGATGCTTTCATGATTATAATCATCATATGATAAGATACAGTCGCACATCGTGAGGGGAACTTTTGAGCTAATTAAGACCGCAATCCCTCCATAGGTGCATCCCAAAATAATAATAATCTTCCAAGATAATGTGTTATTCTTCCCTTGGAATCTGTTTAAGACAAAAGGTCTTTTGGTGAGATGACAAATTATGAAAACAAGAGAGGAATGAGATATGGCAAAATTTGCTAATTCATATATTTATATATGTATGTTAATGACTTTGCTAATAAAACATAAAATCTTGAGTATTCGGGCCCTAATGAGCTACATAAAGCATATACAGAAATAGTTGAAATTGAAGAAGGCTAAGGATGAGGTGTGGCATGCAGCCTCTGTCAGGTCCGGCTGAGCCCTTTATGCATTCTTCAGGAATCGCTGCAGCATCCCCTGGCCAATTAGCCTTTCGACTTCATCTTTCAGAGCATAGCATTGCTCTATGTCATGGCCATGGTCCTGATGGAATTTGCACCAGGCAGCTTTGTTCCTCTTGTGGGGTGGAGATCTCAGCTTTTCTGGCCACCTCAAAAGCTTGTCCTCTTTGATCCACTCAAAGATCTCTTCAATTGGGAAAATCAACGGCGTATAGACGCCCGACTTTTTCTCTGATTTCTCTGCTTCCCCTTTCTGCCTTTTGCCAGTTGGTCCTGCGGCTTCTTTGACTGCCGCGGCAGGTAAAGCTCTTCCCGGACCTGCGTTTGTATTTTGATTGGCCGCGGCCTCTAGCATCAGCACCTTCTGAGTGAGGTAATTGACCTGGGTCTGAAGTGAAGCATGGTTGTCATAGAGGTGATTAAGGTGATTGTACAGTTGCACAATCTCATCTTTGACTTCTATGCTCTGGCTGGAGTTTCCTTCCATTTCTGCTTTGTTAATCTTTATAAAGTATATATAATCTGAGAAAAAACTAACTGAAGTGAGTGATCTCAGAAATATTGGAGTAACCAAGTAGGAAATGGGAATGCAGCGTTTTCACTATCACATGGTATTCCTGCTGAGGCCGCGGCCAATAAGGCACATAGGTGCACTGCCGCGGCCTTGTATGATATACACCAAGGCTGATCTGAAGGCCACCCGAGTGTTCCTTGATATTTTGAAGCTTCTGTATTACAACTGACCCAGTAGAGGTTGCGGCATGTAAGGTAGTTGAACTACCACGCCGCATCCCTACCTAGGCAGAAGGCACAATCCCAAAATTGGAGCCCGGGAACTGAGTTTTTCTCCCAAAACCTGTGGAGAGCATACCTACTAGGGTCTATCCATGAGAGAATAACCTCTCGGTGCACACAATGGTATAATTCTAATGATAAACCCTAGATCATAGGCAAAGAACAAAAAGGGAGTAAATATAACTTTTCCCTAATCACCCACATTTCCGGGGCTAAAGCCCATCAAGCCTTTCAGCTTTATCTAGGTGGGGTGATATCATTGGGGTATGTAAAAATAGATCTAAGGTCGTGAAATGGAGTCCCGAGAGCAGATATGAAGGTAAGAAATACCCATTTAAGGGTGTAAGTATAAAATAGAGCTCAATAACCAAAATTTACTCATGTGATGATGATCCAGAGGATCCCCATGAATAGAATAAGGTGTTTAAGAACTCGAAACATAGAGAAACAAGATTGAAATATCTCGTTTCCCACAGACGGCGCCAAACTGATGATACGAGAAATCGTCCACTTGTCGTTCTCGCATCAGCATATCATGTGTGAAGTGTGTAATAATCAACTAAAGCAAGTAAATAGAGAGAAGACAAGATATAGAGTGGTTCAGCCTTTAAAATAGACCTACATCCACTGTGTTGCTCCGTTCTCATTATATGCGTTGCATGGTACAGTATAATCGTGCCTAAAGTGGCACACAAATATGAGAATAAAGGAGAGTACATGGCAGTACTGAGGATTCCGGAGTGCTGGATAAGTGGCTGCGATGTGGATGCGTGGCCTCCAAGTTGTGTGTTGAGATTGTGTAGTGAGAATCTGTATTGTAGAGCCTGCCTTGGGCGTATGTGGAATCGATCCCCTTTTCCAGGTATGGTCCTCTATTTATTAGGAAGTGAGTTGAGTTACGTGCCCACAGCACGTGACATGTACCAAGTCTGCAGTCATTGTGGATAAGGGTGCGCAGCCCGTAGAGTAAGCAACGCTGAGTAGAAGTACCGCGCGCCCTAAGGTGGGGTTCCGCGGCCTTTGATGGAGGGGGCCGCACCCTACGAGAGATCTGGCCGCGCCCTGACTGTGGTAACTGCCGCGGCCTGTATAGCCTGAACATCCGTGGCTTCGGAAGAGTACTATCGCGGCAGGGTGCTATATTTTGCACTATCAAAGTATAAATTGATTCATGCTTGTGTGTATTACTGCATACTATATCGAAAGGAGTATGAAAATCTCGATCGTTGTCCGGTATGCGATGAACCTAGATATGTCCAATCTACTAGTAAGGAAGGCATAAGCTCAAAAGTGCCTAAAAAAGTATTGAAATATTTTCCCGTTGGGCCTAGATTAAAGTGATTTTTCACATTACCATGGATTGCAGAGGCAATGACTTGGCATTCTAGGGAAGAAGTAAGGGGTAATATCATGCATCATCCTATTGATTCTACTGCCTGGAAGAGGATGAATTTTGAGTATCCCGATTTTGCTCAAGAACAACGCAATATTCGTTTGGATATATCAACATATGGTTTCAATCCATTTGGAAATCTAATCACCAATCAGAGTGTATGGATAGTGATCCTAGCCCCACTCAACCTCCCTCCTTCACAGTGTATGAGACCTGAATTTTCGATGATGGCTTTATTGATACCTGGGCCAAAGGCACCAAGTGATGACATCGACGTCTACATGGATCCTTTGGTAGAAGAATTAAATGAGTTGTGGGAAGAGGGTGTTCAATCATTTGACTCTTTTAGAAAAGAAGAGTTTACGCTCAACGCTATGTTGATGTGGGCAATTCATGATTTCCCAGCTTATGGGACATTATCCGGTTGTGTAGTACATGGTTATTTGGGGTGTCCTATTTGTGGAGAGGAGACTGAATCTCTTCGTCTATCCTCTAGCTTAAAAAATATATACCATCACCACAGGAGGTTTTTACCCCCAACTCATAGTTTCAAATCTGAGAAAGGTTCCAATTTTTTATTGGGTGGGGTTGAACATAAGCTACCGTCGAGACAACTTTCGGGTTCAGAAATTGAAAGTAAATCTTCTGAATGTGGCCCTAATATGCCAGGTAAAAATCCCAAATTTAAGAACATCAATCATAAGAAGACCCCAACTGGGAATAAAACTGAGATAAGAAAGGCATGGTCTCGGAGGTCAATTTTATTTGACTTGACTTATTGTAAGAATAACCCGGTGCGCCATGTATTGGATGTGATGCATGCAGAGAAGAACTTCGCTGAACATATTGTGGGCACTTGCCTTGGGGGGAATCATTCGAAGGATGGAGAAAATGCACGAAAAGACCTTAAATTGTTAAAACTTAAGCCACAACTATGGTTGAAAGAAGATAGTAGGGGAAGGGCAATAATTCTCCCTGGTGCGTTTACTTTGACGAGTGGGGAAAGAATGGTGCTTCTAGACACAATATATAATTTGAAGGGCCCATCTACTTTTTCGTCCAACTTGCAAAGGATTGTGAATTATGCTACTCATGATTTACATAAGTGTAAGTCCCACGATTGGCATGTGATCATGCAATTGGTTCCTCTATTGTGTAAGCACTGTTTCTCCAAGCACAAGGATTTGAGTAGGGCTATTATGCAATTAGTATTACCTTCTCCCTCTTGTGTGAGAAGGTAGTCAACCGAGAACACATAGTGGCCGCAAAATTGGAGGTGAATGAAGCGATTTGTGTATTGGAGAAGTACTTTCCCCCAGCATTCTTTGAAATAAGTGTTCACTTGTTGGTACACCTATGTGACGAGGCACTTCTTTATGGTCCAGTTAATTATCGATGGATGTATACATTTGAAAGATAGATGAAAGTTTTTAAAGATTACGTCAAGAATACGCGATACATTGCAGGATCAATTGCAGAGGAATACATCACTGTGGAGTCATCAATATATACTCGGGAATATATGCCTGACTCGACCAGCCTTGATGACACTGATGAGTTCGTCGATAATGGTGGTCATGTGATGGGAAAATGAGTGAAATTAACGAGTTTGCAACATGAACAAGTAGCTCGTTATCTATTTGACACACATGAAGATGTCGAAGAATGGAAAAAGTAAGTTTCGATTATTATAATGTTTAACATTATTTTAGATTATTTTATACATGATTAATTTTGTAATATGCAGAAAATATGAAGCCTGTGAGAACAATAAAAGACGAAAAACAATGGTACAATCAGACAGCGAATTTAGGCTTTGGTTGAGATAAGAGGTAATTATAATGAAAATAGTCATTATATAACGTTACATTACACTCAAATTTTACCACTAATATAATTAATTTATCTATATTCTCAGCTCCTAAAGATGGGTGATGCGAAATCAAGGCTTGCTCGTCTAGCCACTGGACCCTTATTTGTGGCACAAGAGTAGAAAAAGTATCGATTGAACGGTTACATTTTCGGCGCTAGAGTGTACGAGGAAAGTACAAATGTACAGAACTCCAGAATTTCATACAAGGCTCTTACATTCTTTCGAGCGAGCGCAAAAGATAAAAACCTCGTTGAAGCTAAAATAACTTACTATGGTGTAATCCAAAATATATTTGAATTGGATTATATAAGCTTCAAAGAGGTTGTATTTTACTGTGACTGGGTAAGAGTTGAGGAAAAAAATGCTTGTAAAGTTGATCCTGTCACCAATTTGATCATGGTTGACTTATCCAAGTTGAAGAGCAACGACCACGTGTGTGATGAGCCATTTGTTTGTGCATTTCAAAAGGTTAAGCAAGTGTTTTACTCGGAGTATATCAACAACGAGTCGTGGTCAATTTTCCATCACGCGCCAAAGCGTCTAAATAGTAGTGTGGATGACTTGGTTGCTCCTACCGAATATCAATCCATTTTTTATGATAACCCGAATTTGAAATAATTTTTCAATTTGTAATAAATATTCCAATTTGTACTGAAACATCTATTTTTAATGCTTTTAATTGATTTGCACCTGATCATTTTCACTCCTGTGTAGTGTGCGTGTGTGGAGAGGAGATTAATACATAAATATTTCAACTACATCTAAGTTTTGTTTATACTAATCCATGAATATACGCTTCTTACCTTTAATAGGTGATTAGTACATAGTTATTTGGGTTGTCCTATTTGTGGAGAGGAGACTGAATCTCTTCGTCTATCCAAACACTAAGAAATGCCATAAACTTATGGAGTGATGCTCTTCAAATTCCTCCCAACCATTGTGTAGCCAAACATCACCAGTTGAAGTTGTCAATTCCAACACTTGGAACCTCTAGCAAAACATGGGAAAATGTGGAAGGTGGAATTGACAACTTCAATTGGTGATTTTTGGCTACACAACGATTGAAAGGAATTTGCATAGCATAACTCCATAGGATTATGGAATTTCTTAGTGTTCAGATATGAAGGGAATTATGTTTGACATGATTGCTCGAGGTACATTAGTTGGAAGGAGGTACCATACGAGCTAAAGTTAGTTGTTTAGGTGGCACTAAAAGTAATGTATTTATATTTATATTTATATGAATATTTCAATTTCGATTTCGATTTCGATTTCGATTTCGATTTCGATTTCGATTTCAAGTTAGCGGATACTAATTTTATTTTATTTTATTTTATTTTATTTCAGGGGACAGGGAGTGGCCTTGGGGGTAGGCCACATAGGCTCGATACTTATGTGGATCTTCGTATGAGAAGGGAAGGATAAGGAGGTGTCCCCGAGCGTCACGGTACAAAATCTATTTTCCAGCTAAATAGTTTGTAGATTTGACATAATTGATAGTGATGTTGTTTCTTCTTAAATAGTTTCTATTTTGAATGTATATTTGCATTATCTCTAGTTTATTTGGATATATGATGTCTGAATAGGTACAACGTTGCTATAACAGGTACAAATATAATACTGGGCAGTGGCAGTGGCCATACTGCCTAGCAGATTTTTTTTAAATTGTGCCCAGAATTATCACGGTCAATGACCGTGACAATTTTTTTTAAAAGGGTCAAGGCTTTGTCACAGTTATTAAACGTGACTAAACTTGTCACGGTCAGGGACCGTGACACGATCATGACAATTCTAGCGAACTTGTCACGGTCAATGACCATGACAACTTCATGACAAAAAAAGTTGTCTATCCCTGAATTGTCAAGGTCAATGACCGTGACAATTCGAGGAGAGACAACTACCATGACAAAAAAAGTTGTCTCTCCCTGAATTGTCACGGTCATTGACCTTTACAAGTTCAACTTGTCAAGGTCAATGACCGTGACAATTAGGCAGATTTGGTGTAGTGACACCAATTCAGAGTGTCTTCATTTTGGGAGTGTAATCTCGAACGATAATTGAACTAGTATTCATCAGGACAACTGGGTTCTATCTGATTTCAAGAACATGAATGAAGAAGATGCTTCCTTTATCAATAACTTTTGGGATCAAGACAAAAAATGGGACATTGATAAGGTGTATAAGAAGTTTCCTTTCCTTGTACCTTCAAAACTAATGAAATTTGATGACATATTTCAAAATTAATCAGATGTTTTGATTTTGAAACATTGTAATATTGGAGTTTTTACAATATCTCCAGCTTGGGATGTTTGTAGAGATAGAGGACCATCCATGTTCAGTACCAAATTTATTTGGAACCAAAACATTCCTACTAAAATTTTAGCTTTCACGTGGAAATTATTACATAACCTCTTTCCAACTTATGAGAAGATCAAGTCAATATGGATAAGGGGTCCCTCTAAATGTCACTGTTATGTAAGGCCTGATAAAGAGACTATATATCGTATTTTTCAGACTGGTGAGATAGCTTCAACCTTTTAGGATAAAATGACTTAGAAATTTGGGATTTAGAGATCCAAAGGAGGAGGGGTGAGGAAACAATTATTCAAATGGTGATTTTATGGGCATAATCCAAATAATATCATTAGTAAAGTTGTTCCTACCACTATTTGTTAGTGATTATGGCTTCATAGAAACAAATGTAGATATGATGAAAGTTCTTTTAATGTGATTTCAGTTATATACCATGTCAACCATGAGATGTCCTTTCATAAAAAAATTAATGCTCCTCCTAAACCAAACGTAAGGTTACAGATCAAGTGGATGACACCTCCTTCAGGAGGATTGAAGTTGAATGTAGAGGGTAGTCATATAGGAAGTCCTCTAAAGGGAGGAGGATGAGGAATTATAATAAATCAATCACGAGTTCAATGCTTACTTTGGAGAAGTATCTAATAGGGAGGTAGAAGCTTTGGCTTTGAGAAAAGGCTTCAAGTATTTTATGGACTTCAGATATTATGATCTCATTATTGAAAGTGATTCAAAGGTCCATGTGGATGTCTTGGACAATAGGATAAAATGTCATTGGAAAATAAATTAGTATATTTCCTCTATTCATAGCTTTTTATAGAGGATCAAGTACAATCTAATCCACACATTCAGGGAGAGTGATCAAGTGGCAGATTTCCTAGAAAAACGCAGGGAGCAAAGAGGCTACGGATAGCTTTTCTTGAAATTTGAATGATTTGCTAAAGAAAATTAAGGGTCTCATTAGAATAGATAAATTAGGTCGTTCTAATTTTAAGAATGTATAGTGTCCATTGGTGTATTATCGACTACACTAGTAGTTTTAAGTTATCTCTTATTTTTTCATTATCATATTATCTTGTAAGGGTTCTTTTCTATAAAGAACCTCATTTATGCTTTATATTCGTAGCTTTTAGTGAATATCTCAAGGTTGTATGCCATTGAGAGAGGCAAGATCTTCTTCCAAGATTCAGTAAAATTTCTCATTATTTAAAAAAGAAAAGAATTGAACTAGTGTGCTTTATCATAAGCATCGAGTCATTAAAACATATGATACAAATTCAATTGTAAATTTTGTTATGCACACCACATACTGAGATAATACATATAAATCTTATGAATTTCTTTAATATAATGGTCATAGTAAATACACTATTGGAGAAATATCCTAGTCATTGTTATTTACTTGTTCAAATCTAAGATTCTAAAAAAGATTTTTAATTAGAAAATGGGTAACTATTTTGAGAAAATTTTATGTTTGTGAGTATCATCACTATAAACTCTCACGAGACAAAACTCATCCACTAGGGTAACCTCGAGGTTTAACGGCTTGTTGCATAAGCTAAATGAAACCGTGCATCCCGAGAAAATGGATCTCTATTCTTTTTTAATTTTTGAATAAAATAGCAAATTTGAAAAGAACAATTTTTTACTATGTATCAAGGGACTAGCAACACGTTAGTTCGGTGGTGTGATTAGTGTTAAATATTTCATTTTATTACCCCTTATACTATGCGATATTGGAATCATATGCTCCTAAACCTCACATTTTATACTCATTTACTAAATAAGATTAAATATTCATCGTCAATCTCTTGTTCAAGGTTTATTTGAGTATTTACCGGGTTTATGATGTTAATGGTGATGTCGGGATGCAATTGGAGCAAGAAACATTAATGTACGCATTGATAGGGGCAAAATAATAAATTCAAATGATCAATTTTGGACTTCGACTCATGAAAGATTTTGGCTTTGAATTAAGGAACGTCTAGGTTCAAACGGAGTGTCAATTCGATCTCAAACGAAGAAATTGTGATCGTGTAAAGTTTGAAACTGAAAGAAAGTCAAAAATCAAAGCCACGGGTCAAACCTAAAGTCAGACCCCGAGATAGAGCAGTCTTGAGATATTATTGGCAATGGATTAAGGTTCACTTTAGTTCTCACGTGCTAGAATCCGAGGTCTTTTTAAGAAGATCTGGAGTTTGGGAGATATTTTATAATTAATGAAAAAATAAAGGGCTATATATTTATGGGAGTGTTATATTTATTGAAATACAAGTTGGCTCAATGGCAGGGGGTAGTTTTGGTTAAAGGAAAGGTCAGAGGTTCGAACCTCATCCCCCTCCCCATTTATGATTTTTTTCAAATTTTGGGGCATGCCACGTCGTGCCATCCTGGTGGTGGACGTGGTAGCACCACGATAGTCCGTTCCTTGCCTAGACCTTCCCAGCGCCATGGGCGGCCAGGCCCACTTGATCCATGAACTTTAGGTTCCCCCCTTTGCAAATATTATTATTTTCTCTCATTATATATCACCCACCATAACTTCCTTTTTATTTACAAATTTCCATCCCCCCATACTTTTTCTCTCTCCCTTTTCCTTTTAAAAAGAAACGAAATTATTTTTATTCTCTTGCATCCCAAGTTGGCCAGCTGCCTATATGTACAATTAAACATTCCCTTGCCAATAACCAGTTTTTGGTATTTAATTAAAACCACCTATTATTTTGTGAAATTTCAATGGTGAGCCAAGCTATTTCTTTCTACCTATAAAAGGGCTATTAGGTTTCATGTTTCCATCATCCGATTTTTTATGGATAGTAGTGCCCAAATTATAGCCCAAAATACCCTTGTAATTTCGATTGGTTGTAGCACAATTTCCAAGATTATAATAAAAGAACTTCAGTCTCGTGTTTAATATTATTCAAGTTTTCAGGTTTGTTTATATGTAATTCACCGAGTTGAAGACTAAGCATTTATAAAACAAGGATTTCAGTCCTATTCTTTGTAATTTACTTCATTCAAGACTACATGAATGTAATACAAGGATTCCGAAAGAGTTTCAACCATTAATTCGACCTTATTCTTTTACATAGTTATCGTTCGTTCGAGTAAGCCTTAAATTTTGTTCCAATTATTTTTACGAGCATGAATTCTTTTTATATTTGCTCTCCAAATGCTATTACCATCATGTTAGTTATGAGCAACTAAAAGTTCTTAAAAGTTACGATTCATGAACTTACCTAGAATTTATATATTTTTATTAATTAAGTTATGTTTTAAGAATAGAGCTGTAGAAAGTAAGTTGAAATAAATACTCGGTGACTTCATAATTAATGTGAGGCATTAGTTATATTTCAACATACTTTTAGACTTATTCACGCGACGTTAAGGGCCCGCTTGGTTCTGTATTTCGAAAAATCAATTTAAATGTTGTTTTCAAATACGATTTTAAAATTCATTTTTTTTGCGCTTATAATTACTGATGCACGTTTGGTAAACTTTCGTTTAAATACAGTTTTCTAAAAATTTGAAAAAATTGGCAAACATGTATATTTATATTATAAATATGTGTGTATATATGTGTGTGTACATATATATACGTATGTAGATATTGCATGTATAGTTCAGAATAAAATTATATACATATATGAATTGATTATATTTTTTAATACATATGTACTATATGTATATTTTATATTATTCCATACATTAACAATACTATATGTATAAAACCATATATAAGTATCATATATCTATTGATAATATTATTTAATAAATGGATATTAGTATATTACATAATTTAATAATATAAATGTGCGTAATTTTGATTTTTTTTTATCTTTTATATATTGAATTTAATCAGGTAATTAATTAAAAGGTATAAGTTAAATTTTTATCTTCCGGCTTTATTTTGATTTTAAATTAGTTACATTTTTTGAAAATTAAAATAGTGAGATCGACTAATTTGATTAGTACAAGTAAATTATAAATCACCAAGGATATAATTCGGGCTTATAGAATTGAATTTTTTTTTCAAATATCGTCAAGTTTAAAATATTAAGTGGGAGAGGGCTCTCCAAATAAACTCCGCAGTCTCCATTTATGTTTTATGAATGTGATGTGATTAATCCCTCACGTTATCTAGTCTGGCCTTAAAACGAATGGAATTAGTCGGGGCTTATAGTATTTTTAAAATTCTTAAGTAATAGTTTCAAGAATTGAATATTGGTGAGTTCGGTCAGCCCAATGAGGAAGTTCTTAACGAGCATATTCAGATTTCAGGAATGAACCTATGGTATACACTTACATTCATGAACGTAGAGGCCATAATCCTCTTTTAAACTATCGTACAAGTTCTCGAACCATCAAATGAGTTCCTCTAGTTTGTGATAAGTCACTAGGATTGTCCACAGAAACATACCGATATGATGTCAACCCCTATTTTAGTTGTGAACTGTTCAATTGAACTATAATCGGAATTCTGATCTCATGTGATCAAGACGAAGCCAACTCATCGAAATTTCTACCAACTTCAGCTGACCGATGTGTGTGTGTGTGTGTGTGTATAAAATAAACATAAGGCATTCTCGTAACCATTATTCTTATTTCAAAATTAACTGACACACCTTTATTATAGAATAAACGACATATATGGTTTTAAGAATAAAACCCTAATAACCATTTCCTCTTCTTACTCTTGATTGTGTAAATTGACTAGTGTATGCGTTTTTTAGGTTAAAAGTGGAATTTAGGGGGGAAACTAAAAATAACAATCTATTTTCCTCGAAAGAGGTTAAAACACAACAAGAGATACCAAAATAACTTATGAGAATTTACCATGTGATCATCAGACTCTCAGTTGGCAAAATTGACTCACATACGTTGTTTTAAGGGTTAAAATGGGTTTTTTGGGAGGAATATCAAAACAGAAAATAAATATTTGAGAAATGGGTACATACACTCCCAGAGGAAAAAACCTAACCTTTGGTAAGTAAACGTATCCTCTTTCGGTCTTAGTTGTCAAATTTACTAGTATACCTTTGATTTGAGGTTTAAAATTAGCTATAGAGGGAGAAAACTAAAAAAGACAATCTAGTGGCCTAGAAAGAAGTACAAACACATCAAGAGGTATGAAAGTAACTTGTCGAAATTAACGGTGTCCTCATCGCGCTATCAGTTAACAAAATTGAAATGTATATATTATTTTTAGGTCAAAATGGGTTTCTCGTGGGGTAGCTAAAATAGCATATAAAGCTCCCATAAAGGGGCACGGACACTACAAGAGGCACAAATATTACATGTGGGAAATGGTCGTGTCCTCATTTGACTTTCAGTTTATTAAATTGGCTACTATAGGATCATATTAAGATTTAAATGGTTTTATTGGAGTAAACTAAAAAAAATAATCAAGTGGCCTAGAAAGAGACATGGACATGTAGTGAAGTACAAATGTAATGTGTAGGAAGTGATTGTGTCTTCATTAAACTCCCACTCATCGAAATTGACTAGTATACAATTATTTTAAGATTAAAAGTGGTCTTAAGGAGGAGAAAATATAAAACAGTAATCTAGAAAGAGGTATAAACATATCAAGATATACCAAAGTAACTTTTGAGAATTAATCATGTCCTAATCGAACTCACAGTTGGAGAAGTTGACTCATATACCCTTTTTTGGGGGTTAAAATAGGTTTTTACAAAACTCAAAATCATGGGGCATGGGCATGTAAGTCGAGATTTTGTCAAAATGTTATATTCATGTAAAGCAACATTGAGCCTTGACAAAGAAATCGTGGGGTGGGGGAAAATAAAATTTATGTGTGTGTGTGTGTGTGTGTGTGTGTGTGTGTGTGTGTGTGTGTGTGTGTGTGTGTGTGTATATATATATATATATATCAGTCCTGCTCTTGCGTGGACTAGTCTATATTTTAAAAATGCGGACCGGACATGTGTCACCTGGCGGTGAGCCCAGAAAAAAGAGAGTGCGCCTATAATTTAGGCAATAATTTTTATATACACACACACACACACTTTGTAATCGGTTTAACCATTACAAATAAAGATTATCAATTACATATTAGGTTGTCATACATTTGACAATATTAATTAAATTAATTTGTAATGGCTTAAAATAATTACAAATTTTGAATAACCATTGAAAAATACTTAACGCATAACACATGGATGCCTGTTTTAGTATGATATGTAATGGTCTAAACCATTAAAAATTATTTTTTTTTAAATTATTTTTATTATTAAAAATTTGTTAGAATAATAAATAATGAAATAATTTCGACGGAAAATTATGTTACAAATATTTTTTTTAGCTAGAAAAAAAGTTTCAAATGACCATATTTGGTGTAGTGGGTTAGGGTTGACAAACTATGAGAAATAAAGTGTTTTTTTAATAAGGAATATGAATTGGATGTGGAATTAGAATCCACAGATCATATTGAGCTTCAAACAATATGATAACATAGGTCGAATTTTAGCAACCTCCCTAAGATAATAGTGCTCTTAGAATCTCATTTAATGAATTATATATATGTACCTGTTGAAAAACGATTTCAATAAGCATGAAACTCTTGATGATCCCTTTACTCTTTATATTTATAATGTATTATACAGCGTTTCTCTGGTCTTGGATATGCGGTATGCTGGGGACGGCGAAGTTCGAAGGAAGATATAGCGATTAATTTGATGTACAACTTGGTCTTACTTAGAGAATGTGTGTGAATTAAAAAATCCTATCCTATAGAGATTTAATGAGATTATATCATTTAATATTTTACTTGGGATAGTCTTTGTCCATTTAAGGGGAAATTAGGGACACTATCATGAACCGCATTCAAAAGTTTTCATACAAAAGAACACGATTTAAGTTGGAGAATATTTTTCTATAGTGTATGTTTATTTTCAATATTTATTGTTATTTTATCTAATGTCTTTTACCATTAAAATTGTAGAGAACTCCATTGGAATCTTGTCGAATGGGTTGTTTATTTCCTATCACCTAAATAATGGAGGAAGCCTCAGTCGGAGCCTATTTTTTCCTAAAATAATATTGGCCCGGGGAAATACAACATAGAAAAACTATATTAATAGCATTGTTATTATTTATACTATTTATCTTATATTTAAAAGTTGAGTGGTAGTCTAACAAGAATTTAGGGAAGCTTAGGAAGCCTCCCACCATCTAATAATTTCAAAAAGTATGTTAGAATGTAACACTCGCAATAAATTAATTTTTTTTTATGGAATAGATATTTCATACGAGTTTTTTTCTATATGCAATATGGCAATGAAACTCAATTAAGTTCCGGGTCTCTTTTCATTTATGTGGATCACGGTATATCGGGCTATTTGTTTTGAATAACCTTTAAGGCATATGTGAAAACAATTTTCCAAAAATAAGAAAAGTTATGAAAACTCGCTCCATATACGTAGATAGTAAACAAGGCTCTAACATTATCTTTCTCTAAGACTTTGGAACTGACAGAGCATTTATTCGATATACCAAATGCGTAGATGGAAAGAACGACAATATACATTAACCACCAGCCTCTTGTCTGGACACATTTATCCTTGAAGGTGTAAGGTTTATTTTATACTAGGTTATTCGTGAACACCTATGAATTAAGAGGTTGACAAATAATTAATAATAATAACGTTTAAGGGACTAGGAAAGCGTTTATATTTTTAAGGGGTAACAAATAAGGTTTTTATACGATTCCTAAATTTTCAGGGATAATTTATAAACAATTATGGAAACAAAAATATATAATGCGAAGATAAATATAGTATGGTCCAGTAGATCTAGAGAAAATAAATATCTAGTTGTTTCTCCTAAACTGAGTCGTAATTTGGGTATTATGGACCTAAAATCGCCACACTTTCGGGGTCGGCCTCCCCGCACTTATTTTCAGGTTGTTCTCATGTATGTATCATTACCAATTTAGTGTGATGGGTTTGCACATGCCAAAGCGAGTCATCTGGATGTTTGATTAGAGTATAAAATAGGTCGGGTAAAAGCAGTTGTCAGATGGTATAGAAACAAAGAAAAGCATTAGGAGGATTGTTTCCAGAAGAACTTGTAAACAGTCTTATTTTGAAGATGTTATGAAAAAATATAATGAAGAAAATCCTGTTGATGTGGCCATTCAGTCTGACACAGACTTGGGTATTAAAAAGTCTGAGGGGTTTCCTTTGGGGACCCCTCCTCCACAATGAGTATTTTGGTCTGGAATTGTCAAGGGTTGGGCAAAGCCTTGACAATTTAGACCCTTCAGATCCTTTGTATTTTGGAGGTAGAATTAATTTGCCTTCTGGAAACTAAAGCTAAGTTAGAAAGGTCTTTGTTGATTAATAATCTTCTCAAATTTAATCATTGTATTCATGTCGATCCGGTGGGATTATCTGGGAGATCTTGTGTGTTCTGGAATGATTCCTTAATTTTCAAATATTATAAAGGTCCAAAGATTAATTGATATCATTGTGAAGGATTGGAAAGGAACGTTGGGTGATTCAAGGGTTACTTTTGTATATGGAAATCCTTTTTTCGAGCCTAGAAGATCTCAATGGGAGAGACTGATTAATTCTCAGATTTATCCTAATATTCCTTGGTTGTGTTTGGGTGACTTCAATGATATTTGGGAGCAGACTGATAAAGAAGGGAAGTTGGAAAAGGCAAATAGAGAGATTGTATGTTTTAAGGGGATGTTTAACACCTGTAATTCATTTGAACTTCAATCTAAAGGCTATAGTCTTACTTGGAATAATAAAAGAGAGGGGATTGAAAATGTGAGGGAAAAAATTGATAGAGTGTTAATTAATATTGAGTGGGATGAGAAGTTTCCTGGGTGTAGTTCGATGGCGTATCCTGCTTTGGGGTCTGATCATACTCCAATTTTAGTTGATTGCGATCCTCCCAACACCCCCCATAAAAAGAAGTTTAGGTTTGAAGTTTTCTGGATGGAAGATGTTGAGTGTCGAGAAATTATGAAAAATGTATGGAGTAGAAAGATTTTAGGGCCTGATATGTTTTCTTTACGTTTAAAGAATTTCTTTACGAAGACTGCTCTGTTTTCTTGGAGTTCTGAGAAATTTGGAAATGAGAACGTTAAAATTCATAAATTACAAAGGAAACTCACTGACATTCAATCTGCATCTAAGTTGGAGTATAATCATGGTGCTGTAAGGTAATGTTCAAACAATATCGCTACTCTGTGGGTTAGGGAAGAAAAGTTTTGGGCTGTCAGATCTAGAGTTAATTGGCTGAAATGGGGAGACAAGAATTCAAAGTTTTTTCACGCTTCTACTATTCAGAGAAGAAAGAAGAATCAAATTTTGAGGCTTAAAAATCAAAATGGTAATTGGGTGGAGGGGCATGCTCCTTTGGAGGAAATGGCTAACTGCTACTTGAAGTTGTTGTACTCCTCTGCTGATTGGGTGGATTCTTCAAGTGTTACCTCTCTAATACCTCGACTGGTCTCAACTGGTATGAATGAGTCTTTAAATGCTTTAGTCTCTCTGTTCGAACTTAAAAAAGCAGTTTTTGATTTGGGCCCTTTTAAGGCCCCTGGGCCTGACGGGATGCCGGGTTTTTTTATCAAAAATTTTGGGAGGAGATTAAATGGGACTTGCTCAGGGCGGTTCAACATTTCTTTTCCTCAGGGCATATTCTTAAAAAATTTAATGAGACTAATGCAGTTTTAATCCCAAAAAACCCTAATCCTGAAAATCTGTCTATGTTTAGACCTATTAGTCTCATTAATTTTTTTATAAAAATCATTTCAAAATTTTTGGCTTCTAGACTCAAACCAATTATTGGCTGCATTATTGAACCTCAGCAAAGTTCTTTTATTCCTTGGAGGATAATTCAAGATAATATCATTGTTGCCCAAGAGATTTTTTCTTTTCTTAGGAGGAAAATGAGAGGTAAGGATTTTGATTGTGCTCTTAAGTTAGATATGAACAAGGCTTATGATAGAGTTGAATGGGGGTTCTTGAGGGATTCTCTTTTAGCATTTGGTTTCAATTTCAAATGGGTGGGTTTGGTTATGAACATTGTTTCTACGATTTATTTTAGGATTCGTATTAATGGGGATAATTTTTCTTCTTTCTGCTCTTCTAGAGGTCTTAGGCAAGGGGATCCCTTATCCCCTTTCCTTTTTATTATTGTAGCCAACGGTCTGTCCATCCTCATTTCAAAAGCAATGAGGGACCATAGCCTTAAGGGGATTAAGTTTTTTCCTTCTAGCCTTCCTCTTTCTCACATGCTTTTTTGCCGATGATTCTCTTTTTTCTTCAAAGGGATTCAGGCTGAAAGTGTTGCTCTTTTGGAGTGCCTAGAGATTTATTGTGAAGTATCTGGGCAACTAATTAATTTGTCTAAGTCTGGGATCATTTGTAGTAGTAACATGCCTATGTCTCAGAAGTTGTTAGTATCTCAGAAGTTTAATATCCCTATTTTAGATAACCCTGGTAAGTATTTAGGACTTCCGTCTATTTGGGGTAGATCCAAAAAAGCCACCCTCACATGTCTTAAGGAGAGGATTGTTCATAAGATGGAGGGTTGGAAAGAAAAGTTCCTTAGTCAAGCTGGGAAAGAGGTTCTCATTAAGGATGTTCTTCAGGCTTCCCCTTATTATGCTATGTCTATCTTTAAGTTTCCTAAGGGGCTTTGTTCTGAATTATCCTCTCAGGTTGCTAAATTTTGGTGGAAAAATAACAAAGACAGGGAGGGGATACATTGGAAGGCTTGGGAGGGGATTGCGAGGTCTGAGTCGGATGGGGGTTTGGGTTTTAGAGACTTTTATAGGCAAAATCAATACCTCTTGGCTAAACAGGCTTGGAGGCTAGTGTCTAATCCCGAATCCGTGTGGGGAATGACTCTTAAAAGCTTGTATTTTAAACATTGTACTTTTTGGGAAGTTTCTAATGCTATAAAGGGTTTTTGGATTTGGAATAGTTTGTTATTTGGTAGAGATATTTTGAAAGATCAAGTGTTGTGGCAGGTTGGGAATGGGGAGGATATCCTCATTTGGGGGGACAAGTGGGTTTACAATTCTCTTCTTCCCATGCCCACTTTTTTGGGCCTTGTTTCTAAGGTTTGTGACCTTATATGCCCTGGGTTTTTTTGTTGGGATTCTTCCCTTATTTCTTCTATCTTTCCTCCCCACATTGTCTCCTCTATTTTGGCTATCCCATTGATTTCTCCTCTAGATATGGATACTCTTGTTTGGCCGCACACTCTTGATGGTTCCCCCTCAGTTTCTACAGCCTACCATGTCACCTCTAATTGGTTACATCATAGTTTGGTTCCCCAATCTTCTTTTTCCCCCCACCCTGATTTGTGGAAAAATATTGGGGCCATTAGAGCCCCCCCCCCCCCCCCTAAGGTTCTGAATTTCATATGGAGATGTTGTAATGAGAGTTTGACACTGAATTTTTATCTTTGGAGAAAGACCCCTAGGGATGAACCCGTCTGTAATATTTGTGGCAAGGAAAAGGAGACTATTGAACATCTTCTGACTAGGTGCCCATGGGTTCGTTTGGTCTGGGAGAGATCTCCTATTCTTAACTCCCTTGTCGTGGACACGGGGGATAGGATTGAAGACTTGTTTTATAGGTCTTCTTGTAGGATTGGATAGGGGAATAATTCAGATTTTGATCTTAATTCCCTATTTGTGTGTACGTGTTGGGAGATTTGGAAGACTATAAATGATGTGGTTTTTAAGAAAAAAGATATTCATGTGTCGATGATTTTATCTAAGGCGTGGTCCTTATCTATTAACTACAGTAAAAGTTATAAGGAGTTTAGTCAGTTTCCCAGACTAAATCCTCCCTTACCTTCTGTGAGAGTAAGCAATTGGAAACCTCCTCCATCTAATTGGATCAAAATTAATTATGATGGTTATTTTTAGAAAAATCAGAGGTTAGGTTCTTTTGGTTATATTGTTAGAAATTCGAATGGTGTATTGTTGGATGGTTCAGCTAATTTTTGCACTTATGCTTTGTCAGCCCTAGAGTTGGAGGCTATGGCCCTTTCTTCAGCAGCTAAATATATTGAAGATAAGGGTCTTGATCAGATCATTTTTTAATCAGATTATAAAATCTTGATTCAGTGTATGCAGAATGAGACTCGGACTAGATGGAATTTAAAGAAAAGAAAGCAGCAAATTTTATCTCTTACCAGCCATTGCAGGGAGGTCAGCTTCTTGCATGTTCCAAGATTGGCCAATTCAGCTGCTGATTTTGTTGTGAAAGCTAGATCTGCCATGGTTCTTTCGATTGATTGGGTTGATAACCCTTTGACTGCTTTGAAGTGTGTGCTAAAAGTCGATTTTTCGCCAGAGGGAGTTGGTTGAATTTTTCTGCACTTGCTCTATTTGGAGATCCATTACTGGTTGATGGTTCCTTATGGTATAATGTTGTAGTAGCTTTGTATGATCTTGATGGCGTCTTGGTCTTTCTCTCTCATGGTTTTGAGAGTCGGTTTTGATGGTTTTTGGATTTTGGGTGGTTTTGTGGAAAGGCTTTGGTTCTTTTATTTTGTTTGGGTTGGGTAAGTGTTAGTTGCTGTTTGGTTTTGGTTGTTCAGGCTTGGGTATGTTTCGTTGTTTTTATATGTAACTTGGTTGCATTAATTGAATCAACATCGCTGACGTTTAAAAAAAACACTTATGAGATGATCTAAAGTCTTTCTTATCCTTCATTAGTAGATATTCGATATGTGGAGTTTGGAGACCACGTGACAAGTGAGTAATGTATTGGTCCCCTTAATCATTCTTTATCTACTACATATATTAATTTTATTATATTTCTTTATTAATTTTTAACTTAACTTCCCCTTGTACATATATGGGCTTAAACAAGACACACAAGAATGATTAGGTAGTTGAGTGTCGTATTGTGTGTGCGCTTTAGGGCATGAATGTTTGTGCGGTGTGGGAGGCTTGTGCTCATGAATGAAAGCTAGGTATTGTGCCTATGTACTTGTGAGTTTACAATATCAAAGCCCTTGTAGTTAGGGATAAGAATAATTACGGTGGAGATATCGTGATATCTCGATGTGGGAGTGAATGTGAGGAATTGTAGGTGGGGATATTATGTATCTTAGGTTCACCACAAGCTTTTGCAAGGAGATATTTGGATGAGATCAAAGTTTCACCTTATCCATAAAGACCATATGAAAAAAGTTTTGGATGTTCCTATAACTCGGACTACTTCCCTTACATAGCATTCCACTTATGCCATTTATGTCTGGAAATAACTAGTGTGGTGTCAATATATATATACATCCAGTCTTGTAACGAAGCCTTTCAACTTCATTTATGCAATACCCCATAATTTAATGGCATTTATTAATAATTAAATATTAAAATTGCGAAAATTTCAATTGATTATTTAATTGAAAATTGAATTTGATATAATTTTTAAGTAATAAAAACAAAGTTAGTACCCTACAATTTAGTGGTATTTATTAATAGTTAAATATTACATTTTGACAAATTCTGATTGATTATTTATATGGAAATTGAATTTGATATAATTTTAAGTAATAAAAATAAGTTCTACATAATTAGTGGAGAGCAAAATATAATTAAATTAAAATTATGGAAATTATTGTAATTGTAGAATTTTATTTGATGAATTAAAGATTTTATTTGGTAATTAATAAATTATTTGGTCCTAAAATTAAATAAATAAAAATATAGACTTTATTTATAATTATAGAAAGTAAATGGAAGATTCGGTACAAAATGAATTATGATTTAAGATAGAGGTTACTTTTGTAACTTTGAGAAAGGTTTAAGGTTAAGGTTATTAAACAAAGAAAGATAAAGGAATTAAGGGGTAATTAAAGAAAATTAAAAAAAAAAATTAAAAGGGGAGCATTTTATATATAAAAAATGGAAATGACGCTAAAAAACACTCACTGCATTGTCTTCATTTTCCCTACATGAGAGTGTCAAAATCCCTTATTGTATCCATATATTAGTACCAAATACAAGCCTAAAATGTAATCCAGTTTTCATCAAAATTACACCATGACATCCAAAAAAAATTATACGATTTAATTCAGTAACAATTTTATATTTTTTTGTGATACTATTTGGAACAATATTTATATAGTTATTTGGTACAATTGAGGAGTCTTTTCAACACAAATTCAAATGGGCTTTTTTCTATAATTCTTATATTATTATGTGGATTCCTACATTGAGGCATGTTAAGATTCCACTCTTCCCTTTTTTTATATTCAAATACTAAATTCTACCTTAACTTAATTTTTATAGATGAAATATATTAGAGATAATTAGGTTTGTAACTCGTTTCATGAAATTCTATAAATTAAATAATTTGATATTTCTAAGTTGTTGAATTATTAAAAAATAGAATTTTTATTAGAATTTGATAAATTGTGATGATTGGAAAATTGGTAATTCAATGAATTGTAATATTTTGCATTTCGATTAATTCACATGTAAATTTTGATTATATCTCTAAATCTAAATATTAGTTTAAATCGTGAAACTTGACATAATTTGGGAAAATTCTATTAGACAAGTTTTGAATTGGTAATTCATATACCCATGTACAATTGGTAGATTAGTATAAATATGATCATTTGTATAATGCTAGAAAGACCCACTATGTCTTTACTTGTTGTTCAAGTAGAAATAATGTTTCCCACGTTTATGTTGATAAAAATGATTCAATCAAATTTATATGTTATGTAGAAATTAATACCACCCCCTAATGATTAAAAATTTCGACTTTAGTAGTGCATCCCGAATTTTATGATTAAATTCATGATTCCCCCATAACATGATTATTTGAGATAAATAGTGAAGTAAAATATATGATGAAATATTGTAATATTCTAAGTAAGACATCTCCCCATTTAAGATTTAGGGTATGGAATTTATTCTTCACCCCCATTCCCTTTTAAAGAAGTAAACAATAAGAAGGGATTTAAGAGAACTAAACGATAATGTATTAAAGAAATTGAAATCAATTAGCGATGTGTGAGTCTAAATTGTAGAATTATATCGAGAGTGGAGAAACATTACTCTAATATGTATGACCTTATGCATAGGTCAACTATTGTTTATGTTATTAATGAAGGAGATGTTTTGGGGTGAATATGGGGGAGGTTGTATTTCCGTATCATGGAGCTTGGTGACCCCAGAGGGAACTAGGGTCCAGACACAGTCACAGTAATTTCTGGACATGTTTTGGGGTGTGTACGGTGGATGTTGAATTATTGTTATGTGACAATATTTTTGGGTATATATGGTAGAGGTTGGACATTATTTTTTTTTATGATAAGGATTTACTTTTATTGGTATTTACTTTCCTTGCACAGGCATGACGGGATGCTAGTCACATATAGGGGGCGTGGGGTGCTAGGAACGTTCACGATTTTTATTAATGCTTTACTTAAAGATGAAAATTTACTCGGCTATAATTTTTGTGAGACACGTTATACATGGTGAGATAAAAAATTTAGACTGTTGAATTATTATTTACTTACATAATTTTCACTAGGCTGCATAAATATGTTATCTTGTGGTGGACTGACCATTCTTATTGAATTCCCTTCAGGTGCTCGTCCTTCCAGTTCATAGTTCTGTCCCAGTATCATCACCATCATTTTGAGGATGTATATTTTACTTTATTTTATTTAATCTTTTACTTTGAGAGATGAGATGATTTATGCTTCCAGTTTAGCATGTACTCTCGGTAACTTTTAGGTCGGAATTATTTTGTTGTCATGTGGAGGTTTACTTATGATGTTGATTTTGGGATTTTATGTAGTGATGGATTATGGTATATTACTATTAGAGTTGGTGGTGATGTCTTTTCTATTCATTTTACATAATGGGATTTATCTTAGCGTACTCCAGTTGCGTTATGTTTATCATTTGTTTTTACTCCTGCTAAGTGTGACACCACGCCTACTAAAATACCGGGTGGCCAGCCCGTGATCAAAATAAAACGATGGTCTCATATGACTCATTCTTAGCATCACTGTCAAAAACTATTTAAAGTTACTAACCACTTAGTAAATTAATTATACTGGTACAAATTTTATCTTTCATTAATTAACAACATACGGAGGTAAATAATAATTGAGCCATCAATAACCAACTAATAAATAGATCCAACACAGATGAATAATATGAATAAAAGTAACCGAATCAACTATCGGTGCAATAATAAAATATGACAGTATAACCTGGATACACAAGATCAAATAAATAATTGAATGCTAAAATTGAGGGCGACATGCCCAAATGAGTACTGCAGTATAGGTCCTACACACTAAGAGTGAATGAACGAAGCGTCTATAGCAAGTCCTGCAACTTTCACATAAGCTGTAACTGCGTGTCCCTGGATATAATCCTCAAACTGGGCGTCCCTGTGGCTGGACACCTAAAAGGTTTTGAAAAACATTTTGACACGGGTCAGAGCCCAAGTAAAACATTTCGAAAATATTTAGCAAGCAGTTAAATTGCAATAATTAAATATGCATGCACACTTTTCATATTTAATCTAGTGTCGTACTCTATTGAGATATAAGTCACCCCTTATCTAATGTGCACACCTAACACTTGCCTTCTACCTTTCCTAGTTATGCTACCGCACCTAACTAGCCATATCAAGTCTCCTTCTACATACTAACTTGTTGTATCCACCCGTATTTCCCATACAATACGTTACTGAATTCTTTATATTAATTTGCCAGTTATGAATTTCTCATCATATGATTAATCCTCCACCCACTAGGGTTATTTTAGATGTCACTATCTTTATCATCTACTAATTACACACCATAGAATAAGTCGTAAGCGTATATTTTTCACTTCGTTACATATATACTAATACGGCACCCTAGGCCGAGTTGCGGTGCATGTATACTACGCTATTATGCCCCGATACATCATCTGCAGGGTTGTAAACGGATATTCGAAAATCCGCATCCGTCCGATATTCGAATCCGAATTTGCGGATATTTATCCGAAAATATGAAAACGGATACGAATATGGATACTCTATAAAAATATTCAAGAAAATGGATACGGATAGTACTAGTATCCGACACGGATAATCCGTATCCGATGCGAAGTATCCATTTTATCGAATATCCGTTTTACCGGATATCCGTATCCATCTAATATATGTTTAAAATATTACTAATAATATTAGTACTAGTATTACTAACAAAATAATATAAAAAAAAAACTTAATCGTTTATTCCCCAAAACAAAATAAACACATACTCCACTCAAAACAAAAACACCCTAAAGTTATTATTTTATTGTGTATATTATAAAATGTCATGTATTATTATTTTATTGGGTATATTATCATGGAGTTACACTAAAGTTACAATACACCCTATCACACACAACATACACCGACTAAAGAACATATACTCCACTGAAAAAAAACTAACTTCTTTTCATTTCTCTTTCGTACAAAACAAGAGAAAAGAAACTCTCATGTGGTTGTCATTAGTTTCCTTAATTATAAATAAATGTAAGAGAGAAACAGAAAAGAATGTAAGATAGAAACATAATAGAATGTAAGAGAGAAACAGAAAAGTAAAGAGATGGTTTTAATTGTGATGAGAACTGAAGTTAACATGTATATTATATACAAGATAAAAATGTATACTTATTAAAATAAAAATATCAGTATGTTTTGAAGGAAAAAGGTCCATGAGGTTATCATTCTCAATTAATTTGATTAATCTAAAAGGTGTATTTAATTCTACTATCATGGAATGTGACTGTTATTTTTTTGGATGGCTTTTAGCTTATATGGTTGTAAAGTATGGATGGATTTAAGCCATATTATCATTATGGAGTGATACTATTATTATAGAATCCATAATTGTTGATGTTGGGAGGCGGTAATTTTGTTATATATTTATTTGGATTGGATTGGATTTAATTTGATTGGATATTTTAATTGTTGTTTTTTGAGATGGCTAAATAATGTAAACGAATACGGATATTATTCGAATCCGAGGTATCCGAGTGGATACGGATATGGATAGTTGTTTTAACTATCTGGGTGGATACAAATATGGATACGGATAGTACATTTAGATAGAGGATACGAATATGGAAAATATGGTATCCGATCCGTATCCGTCCGTTTACCACCCCTAATCATATACCAAGAACACATGGTAGAATAAAATACAAGTATATATATATATATATATTATTCTAATTATATATTATACGATACAGCACCCCTAGGCTGAGACCTGCGATGCATGCATACTCTGCTATCAAGCCTCGATACATCACGCACTGTATAAATGATTATTAGTTCAACATATCACTCGAACCATCATCACAAATCACACATATTGGAGGCGAACATAGTTACAAGCCTATGGGATACACACATACCTACGCACCCATATCACCTCCAGCTTATCGTTCTCACAGATAGGTCGTTCCTAGATTCTATGTTCCGAGGCAAAAGTCCAAAATCCCCCCAAATGGGCTCATCGGGATATGACCGTATATGACGCGAAACCTTCCGTGATATAAAGTAGCATAGGTATGTCAATACACATAATAAATCATATAATAGGTATTCACACAACCCATATATTTATATCATCAGTATAGGTACACACACGACCTATATTATATTTCCTGTACGTAGTATATATACCTCCCGAATATTTTACGTATTATTAAATTCTAATTGCACTTCTTATAGTACATTCCCAGGTGTCCCTCACTACTCGAAGTATGCCCATTATCCTTTAAAATATTCCGGTAGGTAATTCACTTATATCCTATTGATCTAAGTCCTAGCTTCGCTTATCCCCCGAATTCGTTCCATTTCAACTTACCCCTATTAATCTAATCAATTTCACATTAATTAACTTATTAAAGTAGTGTAACCCAACTAAACACTCCAACTCACTCATTCAGTATGTATCATCACTCTTGAGAATTTATTCCACAAACCCCCCACTATTTAGTTCACATCTCTCGTTACATTTAATTTTCAATAATTTATTACATATTTCCAATAATAAATTGATCCATCCACCCCGTAGCCAACTCCCGACGCACTAGCCTAAACATATTCGAGTCACAACCCCGACTCTTTGATTTAAATAAATTTCACCTCAAGTACATTTTTAACACATATTATCACCCAACAAAAATGTCAGGACTCCCTCATTTGACCCGTATTTAAACCATTGAATTTATGTCACCAAATTCTAATTATGTAGACCGACCCTCCATCTAAATAAGAATACATCTTAAAACCCCATTTTCAAGGCTCTAACCCTTTAAACTAAGTCAAAACTTTTCCACTCAATTCTTTTCTTTATTATTTCCCTTATATTCTTTATACACTAACTGTATAAGTTTGGTCCTAATTACACTAGCTAAGGACAAAATTAATCAGTTTGGAGAGTGACCAACAACTTAGATCGAAAAAAATTTAAAATGTTGCAGCGTCATTCGAACGACGCCCTAGGTCGTTCGAATGACCTGCGGGTTTTTCTCTCTGCTCTTCGTCTTCATCACATCCCTTGCTGCCATGGATGAATCCGCAAGCTTCTAAACTCCATTCAGTTGTTACCCCAACATATAAATTCAATTGTCCCAACCTTTAATTCCTCTTAAATCAATTACGAACATGACTATAACCCCCAAATAATCGACTTCCAAAAACCGTCTTCTACCTGCTGTTATTCCACCATCAGCAGCACAACCCAGCTTCGATTTGAACATAAATCAGATTCTAACAGTTCTAAATGCCAAATTTTACCCTTATACACCCTCATATCATGAATTTAACCCATAATCCTCATTGATTTATATTATGGCCCATAGATTTCTAGGTTCGGTTTTTCCTACGAGGGTAGTCATTTCATTATTCCACTATACACATCATAACTGAATAATTAAATTCAGCAGCTGGGTTTATACTTGATTCAAGTTATAACCATTCTAATTTATCTACATTATTAATTGATTTCCAAATCCACATTCACACGTGAGATTTTTAAAACCCATTTAAATGTAATAATTTACCCCAAAATGAATTTCAAATACACTCACCATGATATTAATCAATATACTGTAATTTAAAAAAATAAAGTTTAACTATTTGCCTGGATAATTTTTAGTGTTTGATTCCTTTGTTGTTGACAAATTTTTTAATGAAGGACACATCAATCTTTTCTTGGTTTGGCTCCCAAAGGCGCTCCCACTGGATCCCACTTTTTTCCTCTGCAACTAAGGTTTTCTTAAATGAGTTATGGTTGCCACAGCCTCTCACATTTAGGTTTTATTATACTAAATTCTATTTTTAGTCTTGTGGGTTTTATTAAAATGGCCCAAACACTCCCATGTTGGGCCCGGTTATACCTAAAAATGTCTCGAGACCCATTTACTACCCCTGGGTAGTCTTTTTCGACTATATCGAACTATTCGAAACCAACCATGCACTCAAAATCATCATCTAAGTTACTCAAATTTTAACCTCAAATTATGACACATGTATTCTTAAAAGAAATAACCCAAATTAATTTAAATCTTAATTCTCTAGATAAATTGAATTTTCCAAATTAAATAAATTCTCCAAATTAAATAATTTCTTCAAATCATCAATGTAGTTTAAATTCTAATTCACCGAATTAAATAAATTCTTTATCCTAAAAAATACGGGGTGTTACACTAAGAGTGATAGTTAAATTGATATAACAAGCTCTAATATTTAATAAATGGACTTAATCAACCTAATTATTAAAAATTACGGGGTGTCAAAATCTAACGAAGCTAGTGTAAGAGTTAAACAAGTATAAGAAACTCAATCTTACCATAATTTATCTACAAATGTTATTGTGAAGTCATTCGTAATTTCTGAGGATTTTATTAGCAAAAATATAAGGTGAAAAAAAACAATGGATGATAGGCTTTAATAAGCCGAGATGATTCTCACATGAAAATAATCTATATGCTTGTGTGTTAGATAGGCCTTAATGACCATAGACAAATAATTAATGAATGAAAGAATGGTGTCAAAATATGGGGACCCCTGACAAGTGTATAAATCATAAATAATGTAAATGATAGGCATCGGTGAGCCTTTACTAGAGAAATGGGAATAATATAATAATGTGCATCGGCATATTAACAAATTCACATTAGAAAGTCATAAATGGTCTAAGAAAGTGGTTATAAGGATATTCTTGATTAGGGTGCAAAGGCGACTATGAATAGTATTTGGGGATTTTGGGCAGAGCTTCAGATAATTCTCCTTACAATGAGGGTTTTGAGTCAAGACTTCAACCTGGGGATTCAAACTTTCCTCAGAGGAAATTGTACATTTATCATTCTCTAAAAGTACGTCTTGATAATCTGTAATGATACTGAAAGAGTATGTTAGAAACATAAATGTTGGACTTCTCAAGAGGAATTATTGAAAGTTAAAACTTTGTTGGGCTTTTGTGACATTTTCGTAATAGTGGAGGGGATAGTTTGTAGGCATTCCACATGGGCTCTTTAATTGGTCAGTCGAAGCGTTTATTTATTCGATCATTCAAAAGACATTTTATTTGATTGGTTATATGTTTAACTGAGAAGAAATCACTATTAAAGTGATTGGTCAAAGGGATTTTGACCTATTGGTTTAATGTTTAACTGATTGGTCAAATGAATGTTTGTCCGTTAAAGGGTTGTTTCACTAAACGATCAAAGATCTTTTGACCAACACTATTAACTCATATATCTTCCCTTCTCATGTATCATAGTTTTGTATTTTGAGCATATATTTTGATTCAAACATCATTGATGCCTTGTTTTCACATTTGGAAATATAATTCAAATATCAATAACTTTGTTGTTTGAACTTTCCCAAATTGTGAGGTTTGGTGTCCAAAATAGAAATAAAATGGCATGTAGTTTGAATCATATGAATCGAGATACGCCTTGTGTTTGATGCTTAACATGAAAAACTACTAGGCATGAGTGGTCATTGGTACAAGGTGTTTGCATTTGCAAGGGATACATGAAAGTACAAGGTAACGATGAAGCGTTCTAGTGTTCTCCCTATTAAGGTATGACGTAAAAACATGCTCGTTTTGAAAAGTGATTGACAATGGAGTCTTTAGAAACTCCGGGGACAATTTTTATTATGGTTGTAACATGGTAATGAGTGGTAGAGAAGAGATGGTGAGACTGTCTTAGAGCTTGGGTCCTTGAATTTTGTAACACGACTTATGGGTCCTTAGTCTCATTATGGTAAACAAATAGACAAGAGTGATATTTTAGGGCATCTATATGAACATATTAATTAAAGTTGATAAGTCAAAACCCTGTGATAACCTTAAATGAACTTTATTAGGAGAAGTTATATTGATGTTTGGTTTTGATAAACTTATGTTCGAGCTAACAGAGAATTTACCTAGGATGTGCTAGTATTCAACTCTGACTCAATGGAATATTTATGGTCTCTTGAATTCAGAGATGTGAGTTAGACAAGAAGATCCTCTACCCCCCCCCCCCCCTCCCTCTCTTCATCATTAACCAAGAGTATTTATCCACAAATATACAGTTGATGTTAATAGAAGACACATCATGTTGAGTATTTTAATAAAAATGACAGCTTATTTGGTCAAATTTTGGAGTCAATTTTAAATGGGACACATATGTTAAAAATAATGTGTCTTAGTACCAATTTGTTCCTTATAACAGGAAGATTAATTTAGTATACTCATTTGTTCAAAATAATGAAGTTATGAATGATAAATTTGGACTTAAAGTGACCCATTTGAGTTTAAGCTAGATGGTGTAACATAGTTAAGTGGATTTGTCGCACATTAGAAAAATGGTAGAAAAGCTTGGAGTTGATATACCCAAGTTATGAGACTAAGGCTTGGATGCCTTTGGGGTATCCCGGCTCTTTGAAGGGAATAGGAACTACATTATGCATGTTTGGGCTTTGGGCCAAAAGCTCACACGTGCGCCGTCATCCGACCGGCCGGGTCTTAGGTCTTCCTTGAGCAACTATTGTACCGACATAATTTTATAAATGCCCTGGGTAGAATCTAGGAATTTCCTGTTTGTCCTAGATCACATTTTGTATGTCTGATATTGCCACATTCGGCACGTCAACGCGATCATACACGACGGCCTAGATTTGAATCCATTCATCCATCATCTTCACACGTGCGCCATGCTACATGCAACGTTCTGCTCAACCTTTCCCACTACTCCACTTCAAATTATTAATAAAATGATTTATTGGAGTTGTTTATATTTGCATAAATATTTAGGAATTTTTCAGAAAATAGTTTTTCGAAGTCTGATTTGTTTTTATCAAAAGCAGAAATTTTTCTAAGTGTAGAAGCGGAGATCCTCGATCGACGAGCTCGTTCAAATGATATAGTACTTTCGTTCGAGTGAGATAGGCATGTCACGCGATCTCGTTCGAGCGACACCTGTTCTTCGTTCGACCGACATGCTTATCTCATTCGAATGCCGCCCTCGCCTCGATTTTTGTATAAATCTCTGATCACTTTCTACACGTTTTCCAAGTCCTTTTCACATAAGATTTCTGCGAATAATAGCCCAGAAAACTGACTTCAACTTTTAAGGTTTCATGCCTTCTTTATTCACATAAACACTCTCATCTATGTATGTGAATATTTAAACTTTCAAGAGCATCTTTTTTACTCATCTGGAGTAATTTATGGAGAAGTCGTCTCTTCTTCCTTGCTGCCCATCTGGAGTTCTTGCGAGAGATTTCAGCCGATGACATCAAAATCGATACCTAAGGGTATTTCGTATGTCACTCTTATTTTCATTGTAATCCGTGTAATTGTTATTTACAAATTATAGTGAAAATAAAAAGGTTTTGCCCCTTTGTGCGATTTTTTCTCATTTGTGTGTTTTGTTGGTGATTGACTGTTCTTGCATAATCATATTGATTTCAATCACACCTAGATGCATGTTTTAGGATTTAATTAAAAACTGAGTTTAATTAAATATTTTTTTTATTTGAACAAAAGCGCACTCTTCAAATTGGTATTAGAGCCAATTACACAATTATACCGTGTAATTTTCCGCAATTTTTTTCTAAGATATCAATTTTCTGAAAAAATTGATTTCTGAAAAAGGGCGTGTTCAATATGAAGAAATTATATAATAAAATGCCAGTTTTTTACGAGATAAACTATGCTTACTGGAAAGCCAACACGAAATCTACTTTAAAAGCCATTGTTGATAGAGTTTGGATTTTGGTTGAAAGAGGGTGGACACCTCCCTGCATCACCGTTGATAACGTGACTAATTTGAAATCTATCACTGCATGGACTGAAGAAGAATTTAAATGGACATCTTTTAATTCTAAGGGTTTAAGTTCCATTTCTGGATCCGTCACATCTGACGAGCTCCGACGGATAATGACGTGCACCACATCAAAAGAGGCATGAGATGTTTTGCAACTTATCCATAAAGGAACTAATGTTGTGAAAGAGTCTAAACTGCAAAACTTAAAAACTTAATTTGAAACTATCACCATGCTTGAGACTGAATGTTTTGATGAATTTTATGCTAGGTTATCTAATATTGTAAACACTAGCTTTAATCTTGGTGAACATATTCCTCATGCTAGAGTTGTTAAAAAGATTATAAGATCACTGCCTAAACATTTTATCCCTAAAGTCACTGTGCTAAATTCTATGGGTAATTTAAACACGCTTAAATTAGAGGAACTTGTAGGAGACTTACAGACGTATGAAATTGATATGTTTCCTAAATCTGTCAAGCCTAAAGATAAGGGAATTGCACTTAATGCCCAGGATAAAAAGAGTGATGGGTCGACAAGAAAAAGAGTTGAGTCATCTAGAAAAAGGGAGATAGAAACGTATGATTCCGAGTGTGACTTTGATTTAGATGATTTGGCACTGTTTGCTAATAATTTCAAGAAAATTCTCAAATTCAAGAAAAATGGAAATTTCAAAGATAAATAGAATTTTGAGAAAAATAAGAAACATGAAAAAGATTTTAAAGACCCTCATAAGAAAGACAATGAGAGATGCTATGAGTGCGATGGTAAGGGTCATAGAGCTTTTGAGTGTGCTACCAGGCTAAACAGACTTGCCAAAGAAAAGGGCAAAGATGTCCTTAATGCTACCCTTAGTGACGACAGTGAGGTCGAGTCGGTGGACTCCGGAGACGAGTCACTGCATGAATGTAACCTCACCGCATTCATGGCTAGTCATGTGAGTACTTCTGTACTCCTCAAGATGATGAGGATGCTAATTCATAGGAACACCTCGATAGTGAGAACGATGTGAGTGAGGGGGATGATGATGCAAGTGAGAGCGAGAGTAATCTTCAACGCGGCTACCCTGAGTTATATAATGAGTTATTTAAAACCAAAAAGTGTAACAACATGTTAGTTCTTAGGATCGCTGCTTTAGAGGAAGATTTAGAAGAAGTGAGAGAGTGAGAGTCCTCCACCTGCACTACCTTGAGAGAGAGAGTCTGCCTGTGTTGAGAAAGAAAGTTTGTTTAGAGAGAGAGAAAGACTGTTTGGAGAGAGAGAGAGAGTTATTTTGAGAAAGAGAAAGGGGACTTGACTAAACAAGTGGTTAGTCTTACGAGAGAGCTCCATTCCTTCCAGGAGACTCGAAAGAAACTTGAAGCCCTTGTAGCCCAGCTTACTCAAGATCTTGAGAGAGCACGAAAAGTCAAGGTTCAAATCGAGGACAGGTCTGGAAAGATGGGAAAGATGCTTCTCGATCCCGATTTAGGTTTTGGTGATAGATAGGGAATAGGTTTTGATGGTGCCTCCACGTCCAAAATTTCACCTGTAAGAGGGTAGTTTAGATAAGATGGAGGCGTAAACCATTTTGAGTACAGTAATGATAAGTTAAATAGCAACACTATTGATTAGTAACAAGACATACGAACACAACTCAGTGAAGATAGACTCAGTTTGATCTCACAAATCTCTGGTGTATAACTCAGAAGATAGTAATGAACTTAGAATTAACTCAGATAGAGGGAGAGAGAAGTAAGCACCCTAGATACACATTGGCAGGCAACCAAACACCAACCACCCTCAAGAATCTATGTCAAGTATTAAAAGCTTCGTAATAAATGACAATGGTGGATGAGTAAAAAACTCTCTGGTTTGTGATAACTCTCTCTAATGTATATTATCTCTAGCAATAACTTCTGAACTCTCAGAAAGATCTCTATTTCCTCAAAGGTGGTTGGGGTCCTTAAATAGCCCCCCCACACCACCCCCGAGGTAACTCAGTCATCAATGCCTTTGAAAGACCTCCCTCATGCTTTATGTCACCAACATTAAATACCTGATGCACTAGTTGTCTCCACATCATAAACATTAAATGCCAAGACATGCCTTTTGCCTAACCACTGTGTGTCAGGGGGTTATTATCGCAAAGTTGGCTCACCAACTGCCTGACAGCCCCAAATACAATGGTGGTTTGCTCAAGTGCATGTCTGACATTGTTTAGCGTTCTAGTGACATCACCTACAGTAGATGTGACATTAAGTAGAGGGCTGTTTGGTTCACAACTCAACGCCCGATGGAACTCCAAGCTGCTCCGCCCGAGGTTCCACGGTCAGGGTTCTTCACTATTTTACCAGGTGTATCTAAGATGGTCAGGAAAAGCCTTAACGCTGCCTCACTTCTCAATCCACCAAACCAAGTCCCTCTAAAGTTCCCACGGCGAGGTCATTCGATAGAGAATGAAAGCTCTCCCAAGCCCTGCCAGGCCTGGTCTCTCCCGAGTACCATTTGACCTCACACTAAAACTCATTGTTATTCTCGTTACATAATTACAACTGTTATAGCTCATAGTCAATATAAATAAAAATACAATATGACTGACTGACACAACAAACTAAAGTATGAGCTGCTACGCTTGAGCTGCCACGCTTGAGCTGCCTCGGTGCCTTAATCCCCAAAATACTATTGCTAATGTGGAATTACCTCTAATCTCAAAATTACCTTCAAGCCCCCTCTACATTTTCCCCTCCGTGGAGAGATTTTTTGGAATAAGAAATGTCTGCACGAAACGTCTCAAACCAATGACCCTTCTCTGCGTGAAAACATTTTGGCCTCCTTTCCTTAGTTAGAACCACATCATTATAATCTCCAGGAAAAAGTAAAATTTTCCCCGATGTACCTGAGCTGAAGCACTACGACTTGTTGGGGTTTTGACGAAAGGACATCGCCACTTTTTCCTTATACTGCGCTTCAACGGTTCTAGCTTTATTATTTAAAATTCTCCTGAAAGGCATGCTAACCTTCTCAAATACTCGTTATGATTCTTGGTAGGTAAAATTCCCCCTTGTAATGCTTCGCTATATTTGAAAAAGTAGAAATTCTCCCCGATGCAGTCGAGTCACCATTTAAACAATGTTTGGACTTGTGGTGAGGGGACATCATAGCCTTTTTTAACCGTTGGGACATCTTTTTCGTTGGGGTTTATTGGATATGTCTGACAAAAATTCTAGCATCAAAACTCAAACTGGCTAAAGAAGGCAACCCCTTTTATTCCCGAGGCGTCGCTTCGTAAATGACGTGGAGCTATCTTTTCAGGTGTTAAAATACTTCTCGAAGTGCCATGTGTTCATTTAAAATGATTATAGGCGACCTTGGATGTGTGGTGGTGGGAAAACTCAACAGACGAGTTCCTTAAAAGGTTTCAAATGCCTCATTTTTCAAACCCTTCTCTTTCCTTCTTCTTCTTCAAGCTCCCGTCTTCTATAGAGAGAGAAAATTGTTCGAAAACCTCCATTGTTTACCAAGCTCCTTCCTAGCTTCTTCTTTCTCTCCTCTTTTACGCCACCACCTGTGGTTGTGCTTCTCCATCTTCATTCCCATCCCTTCTTTTACCAAGCTTTTTTTCTTTACTTCATTGTTGTATGCAATGGCCTCCTCAAGTAACCCCACCACACATGCCACCAGTGTTGCACCTGCCACCCCTGTTGTTATCACCCTTGTTGTCGCCTAAGTGACTGTTGCCCGCCACGCCCAGCTGCACTTCTACCGTAGATTCCCTATATTCGGTAAGGGTGATGACTTTGATGGGTCTTGTAAGACTTGCATTTTTAATGCCAAGTATGATGCCCTGACGCTTGGTGATAAAGATGAGAGTGATGATGACTCCAAAGGGGACTCTTCAATTTCGTCTTGAGCGAGGGGAGTTCCCATTGTCCCACATCGACTTCGAAGGGCCTGGGGGCTCTCCTGCTCACTTTGCTGCTTGGAACTCCCATATGTAGAGTTCTCATGCTGACACTCTCACCAAGATTGGGCTTCATCGGGACAAGTGGTTTGGTGAGTTCACTCTGTCAAAGAATAACGTTGCCCTTCCCATTCTGGTATCTCACTAGAATGTTACCACTCATACCTTAATTGCTGCGTGGGGCGAATTTACAATAACGTTGGAGGACGTGTGCGAGCTCCTAGGCCTCGAGGCAACAGGCCATGAGCCCTATTCTGATGAAGCCCTAGATGCCTAAGAGACTGCTGAACGTTTGGAGTTAGACCATATATGCGGAAGGTGCATCAGTACTTCAAACAAAGCAACCTTCACTCCTCTTATCAACTATTTATTCAAGGATCCATATGAATGTAGTGCCTCTGAGGTCGCCCCCAGTCAAGGTACATCGCTGGAACTTCTTGCCTACATTCTTATCCTTCTTTCTCATTTTTTTTAATGGGGAAACCCAATGACCGACCTCGAAGGGACCTCATCCACCTATCCCTTAGTTTGTCCCGGGGTATCAAGCTTCCTCTATCTGCAATCGCCATGGGATCCCTTTACACATGGCTTGATAGAACCCTTTTTGACATGGAATGATCTTTGGGTCGTTATAACTAAGCCAACTTCTCCAACTATGTCCTCCTAACAGGCTTCCTCTATGTACATTTCCCGGTCATAGCAGCCACTACAAGAATTTGCACCGTTAGCAACATACAAATTATGTTGCTAAAGTTAAAAATATGTTGCTAAAAGGTATTAGCAACATATTTTTCTATGTTGCCAGCTTGTTGCCCATTGCTTGTCTAGGAAACCCTTTGGCAACACAGCAGACATGTGTTGCTGAAGGTATACTTTTGGCAACACGCAATTGTGTTGCCAAAAGTATTTTATAATTTGTCAAATTTATAATAAAAAATATTATTTGTGTTGCCAAAAGTCACTCAACAGCAACAAAAATAATTGTGTTGCCAAAAGCTATAAATTTTGGCAACATAAGAGTTGTGTTGTCCAAAGGCTATACATTTGACAACACAGTTCTTGTGTTGCCAAAAGTCACTCAATATCAAAAAAAATAGTTGTGTTGCCAAAGGTATAGCTTTTGGCAACATAAGAGTTGTGTTGCCAAAAGGGTATACCTTTAGCAACACAGGTCTTGTGTTGCCAAAAGCTATACCTTTGGCAACACAAGAGCAGGGTTGCCAAAAGTATAGCCTTTTGGCAACGCGAGCTGTGTTGCCAAAAGCTATACCTTTGGTAACACAAGAGTTGTGTTGCCAGAAGTTATCTTTTCGCAACCAAATATTTGTTGCCATATCCAAAGTGATAGATGTAGATAATAACTTTCGGCGACAAAAAATTGTGTTGCCAAAAGAACTAGATTTTATTTATCACCTATTATTTTTTTCGCAATTGGAAACATTTTTAAAATTTCACTTTTTTCATCAAACATACAACCGTATAATCCAAAATAACATTGGAAATTTGTCATACAATCATAAGTAATACAAAATTCCACAATTTTCAACCAAATCTCATAAATATGAATTACAAAATAATATTTCATTACAATCTAAGTATAAAGGTACAAAATAAATGCCTCCCAAATACGAACATAACAAATCCCAACACATCAAAAGATGTTAAAAAAGTCCACGCAAACTAAAACGACGGCGACAACATGACTCCCCTACACATAAGATACCCCAGCTCCAAGCCACCACGAACATATTAACTCCAAGCAAAATCCATCATCAACCTGCACAAAATACAAAAATAAATGACTACATGAGTTTTTATAACTTCAAATGCATGTATGTTTGACTTGATCAATTTAAAACACTATTTAATTTCAAAAAATTTCGACAGAGTTTCCTTTGTTTATTCATGAAATCCAACCTGTTTTTAACATTAAAATAAACCCAACAGAAAAAAACATCGCTAAACCACCATTAAATCCCTTTCACCGATTTAATATCTAAAATAGTATCCGAGTAGCTACATAAACTTAAATAAGTATCCGAGTAGCTACGTACCTCGATCCTCCGTATCCATTAACTTTTCCATGTGTCGCAAATCCATTTTTATTCTACACAAAATACAAAATAAATTATAATCTATCTGACTTCAAAAGATAATAATAATAATTTATAACTACTATAGTTATATATATATATATAAACATTTATATATAACTATAAAAACAAAGTGTCTAAAAAACATTTATATATATATAACTATAATAATCAAATTCACAGTGTCTAAAAAAAACAAAGTGTCAATTTTGAAAAAAAATTGGGCATAGTCTCCTTTGTTTATTGGACTATTCACCCTGTTTAAGGGGTAACGACAAATCCAATAATATAAAAAATTCCAAATTCGTCTAACAAAAGCTTCAATGAAACAAACTTCTTATTGGCCCATGTTCGATGTGAACTAACCAACTGTCACGTGTTCACTTCCATGGGGACATCACCATGATACATCAAATAGCACCCCATATACTTCCCTTGACGGGGGTTCCATATTGCCATCATTGAAAACGGCTCGAAGGTGGTTCTGAGGTCCTCTACGAAAATCAATTCCATATCCTTCCTTATCTCACTTGAATATGGCCTACTCCCTAGAAAACATAGAAGAATACATTATACTGTCAAACAAGATATTAGAATGATAACATATAGATCCTTGAACAATACCACAATTCAATTCCCTAGCCATTAAAGTCCTAGCATATGATCAGACTACGCAAAACATAGTATACAAACATACATTATTATGAAGCAATTTATAACCATTAAAGTCCTAGCATATGATCAGGAGGGGAAGGAATTTATTTTAAAGCAATAGCGGTTCAGCCATAGTTTCATTTTTTTCCACGTGGAATGGGACTAGAGAGAATCATTTGAAAAACCATAATGTATATATAACAGTGTATATATATATATATGTTATATATATATAACAGGGTATATATATATATATATATATATATATATATATATATATATATATATATATACCCTGTTATATATATATATCAATATATATATATACACTGTTATATATATATATATATATATATATATATATATATATATATATATATATATATATAACAGTGTATATATATATATATATATATATATATCTGTTATATATATATTGATATATATAACAGTGTATATATATATCTGTTATATATATATATTGATATATATATCTGTTATATATATATATATATATATATATATTGATAACAGATATATTTATATATTTATATATATACTAGCGGAATGCCCGTGCCTAAAGGCACGGCGAAAATTTCCAATGTATGTAATTGCAAAACGACAAAAATTTCGTTTCCCAACAAAAAAAACAAATTCACTTATAATACGAAATATACAATATTCATCAATCGAATTCACATTGTGCCTTATAAATAAAGTGTCAAATTTAAAAAAAAATGGACATTAGCTCATTTTTTCATTGGACTATCCACCCTACTTGAGGGATAACAACAAATACATAAATATAAAAAAATTCCAAATTCGTCTAACAAAAGCTTTAATGAAACAAACTTCTTAAAACACATAATATCAATTGAGGTTGACCCACATGTTTCACTATAATGATTGTCCATTGTTTTCAACATGCGACCTGATACAGAACAAAAAATATAGCTAGTCAATTGAAATAGCTAGTCAAATATTATGGCCCAGTTTAGTTGCACAAATTGTTTGATTATGTAAATTGGTTAATTGTGAATTAGTGAATTGTAAATGAGTGAATTTGTAATGAGTTAAATCCACTTTTACACGATGTTTGGTAATTTGAAATTGATATTAAAGGTTCTATGAAAAAAAGGTAAAAATATATAGAGAGAGAGAGAGGGGGAGGGAGGGAAAATAGAGAGGGGAGGAGAGGGAGAGGGGACATGCACTTTATGTGACTCCTATTTTTAATAGATTCATTTCATGTTATTTGTGAAATGATCCAATTTTTGATTTTGCACATGAGCTAAAATGGGGCAATTAATGAATCCTTTCATTAATGAAACCAAATACAATTAATGGGTCAATTTGTAAATTGATCAATTTATTAATGATCCAATTTACAATTTTGAGACAACCAAGCGGGCCTTATATAAATCGCACTAATTATATAGCAAACACAAATTGTCGCTAACATGTCGCTAGAGAGTTCCCATAGCTCATCAAATAATAACATATTAATATTAAACTATATGCTTTTATGATAATGTTAAACTTGTGTCGATCACCATATTGTATGCGGATATGTAAATAAATATTATTAAACATGGCAATCAGCATATTGTATATGGATAGTGGCAATATAGCCATTCGTTGTTCCCTAATTAAACAGTGGTAATGTCATTGAGTAACTTTAAGAATTCCGTCTAAAATTGACACCGTAGATACATGGATATGCAAACATTAAGAACCTTACCTGATACCAAATATCATTGAACGACTCCAATCTTGTTGGGACATCATGTTTTCTGATGTTATCCTAGCTACCAGGTACTTCTTTATCCATAAGTGCATCACGGCTGAAGAGCAATAAAGCTAGAGTTGTATCCATAAGTGCATCAAAAGAAAGTTCTAATGAAGATATAACTAATGGAAGAAACAAAAATAAAATATATAAATACTACAGAACAAACCACCGAATTTATGATCTACACCCTTTGAATTTATAAATTCCAACACAATGAGAAGCTTAAAATTTGTACTTATAAAAAACAATAATCACCATACTAACACTGCAGAACAAACCATTCAAGAATTTGGAAAAATATTAACATTTTTAACTTCTTTTATTTTCTTATAATCACACATCCTTAGTTTTCTTCTTGTAATGCAATACTACTTTTACTTTTATCAACTAAAAGCATAATGAATACTGAACACATGTAAATTCATACCTGTAAGAAAAGCTACAGTTCAACCATTATTCTTGGTTATAACCATTAGTTCTAAAATTCCCTCCACCCAGCTCAATACAAAACTTAGGCAATTGACATCACCACTGACTATGTTTCTTCTAGCCACACCGAACAAATAAACCCAATTCATCAACTGACCAACCCTTTTACGTCCACCTTCATCCCACACAATTCCTCTACGTAACATTTAACCAAAATGATAGAGAGAAAATGAGCTCGACTATGATTTAACGAAATAGAGCATTTATGAATAAAAAAGTAGCATATATACCTTATCCGACTCATTCACTCTTCTCTAATATCTGAGCCATTCTTATAAGTTTTTGCATCCATCAATTTACATACATATATGTATAGAAAAAAGCATCATTGATTTAGCCTTGGTTATAACAGAATAATGCAGACACTATGTTTTATGGCATGTTTCTTTCACCGTGACTTCAACGTAGTGTCTCAACTTTGGATATAACTGAAAACACAATACATGATTGTTTGATGAACATATCAAATAAAAAGAAATACAACATATAAAATACAGATGCAGTGGAGTGATTTATTTATTAAGGGATTTTTCAAAATTTTTGTGGATATGCATTTGAAGTATATAAGTTCCGCCATGTTATTATAAAGCTCTGGAATACTGTACCAACTACTGAAAAGGAGCTTAATATAAGAAGACAAAACAACTTAAATGTAATTTGACCTAAAAATAATAAACATATCTGACAGAATAAAACCACGTGGATGTTGCATATCAATATACAGTTAGGGTAATAAAATAGTAGGTAGATTAAAGGAACACATCTGATATCCTTGTACTATTCATGCTAAAGAGCATTTTTCTAATGAGGTCGAGACCATTCGAATAGAGATTTGGGATCACAATTGCCAGATCCTTCGGGGTCCACTTTGGATAGGCTGATTTAAAGTCAGGTAGAGAAGTCACTCAACTCCATGTCTGCTCAAAACTTTCACATGACACTTTCATCAATGACATAATATCCCACTTGATTATCAAGTGTCAAAAAAATGAACATAGCAAAGCATGATTTTTTTTTATTAAGTTTTAAGAGTAGTAGCCTACTTGTAGCAAAATCCAAGATTTTCACTCTAAGGGGCATTAGAGTTTCATCTTTAGTATATAATTTCTTCTATTGCCGCTCGAGAGAAGAGCATCAACTCTCTTAAAATCCTTAACACTTCATTGGCACTAATTTCACTACTCACCTCGACTATCATCCTTTCCAGTCGTGGATAATGAGAGAGTAAGAGCTTTATAAAAAGCATTTCTTCCCTCAAACCTTTCATATCTGCTATTTTCACCTTTTGTTGTTGGTCCAATGTCTTGTCGATGTTGTTCTGGGCCTCCAGATAAGTTAGAACTGGTTCAATGGCATTTTCGTGTGTTGCTGACGTCGATACTCCAAATTCTGCAAGTTAGGGGAACTTCTGAGAAGGCAAAAGACACATAAGATCTGGTCCAAGTTATAAAAGTCAAAAGAAAATAACCGAAGCTGATTCAGGGTGTCAATTGTCGTTGACATCAATTTTGGACAGTACCTGCAGCCAAAAACTTAAGTGAATAATCATCCAAACAAAGAATCACAACTCTTGGTATATCGCCAAGAAACTTAATTAGATTGACAGTTTTACCCTCCTTTGTAATTTTCTCTTCTTTACAAAGTGTAATACATACCACAATCAGGTTTATGTTGCTCTTCAAACATTCCCAATCAAATTTATGACTGTCCATGACAACAATCCAACGGAGTTTTGGAGAATAACTTTTTAAATCTAGTGCAATTTGTTAAGGATAGAACTTTAATGAATAGAAAAAGATATCAAGTTACTCAACTATCTGCGTCCCCATAATTTAATACTTAGATAATATGTTGACTACATCCATAATAGGTACGCCAAAATGTTTGTAAAGCATGAAAATAAATCACAACATTAGTTAGTGAAAAAATAGAAAGGAATAAGTAGCTGACTTGGACATCTGAACCTTTTTCCTCTCGGCTACCAATTGATCCAGTTGACATCTATTCTAGTTGCTTTATTAGCCTTATCACATCAGATTCAACCCTCTCATTCTTATCTTTCTCCTTGTGTTTATCATCATTATCCTTTCGAGTAGTTAATTACTCCGCATATGTAGTATATTACTTCCCGCACAGCTGCTAGAAAGGCTCCAGATGCCGGAATACCGTCTAGTGTAGAACACCCACTCATGTAACAGATGATGAACAGAAAAAATTATTTAAACTAAACCTTTGGCTAAATTTATTTTACCCCTACATCCGAGTCAACAGGGTTACAACCTGGCAAGCTGATATCTCCTGATGACAGGTGTGTAGTAGGATTATCAAGGTGCGTAGATTTCTCAGGTACTACATCAAAATGGGATGGAACACCGCTTACACTACTGCAAGGACACGGGTTTCTCTTGGGGTGAAACCTCATTTTGAAAAGGGTCGACTTGTGTGGGTAAGGGAATTTGAATTTCTTCACGATTCTCCTCATTCGGTACTGCCTGTAAGAGTCTTGAATGCAAATTCAAGGCATGTGTCTTCCCACAACTTCATAAATGGGATCAATTCTGAGTCTTGTGGTTCTTCCTTCTCACCATCCTGAATTTCTGGAGAAGATTGGTCCTTTATAGGAGGTTTTTCTATTTGCTCTGTCACCGGCATTTTTTGTTATTATTCTGTTGCAGATCGGCCCAATATAGGCTTGTTAGCTTCTTTTCTTCCGCCTTCTTAGTTTTCTTGAATAGTTTGTTCTTCTAGAGTCTTTTGATTTTCTTTGCCTCCTGTCCTTCCAGTTTCTCTTTTGGAGTAGTTTGGTCATCTAAAGGTTCCTCAATTTTCTTTGCCTCTATCCATTTTGATCGTTCTGATTTGCCTCCTTAACATAGTTGTATGTTAAGACGGAATAATAAAAGATAGAAATTTTAAATCTAAACAAAAAAATACAGTAGTTTAAAGTAGAAACACCTTGACAATTAAACAAATGCTATGTTTACCTCGATGATAGATATCCACAGAATCCATAGAAAGAAAATGAAATTCTCTCAACACTCGTAATTATATCCAACACCATGGAATGGGGACACTTAACTCTATAAGACAACCGGCCGGAAGATAAGATTCATATAAAAAAAACATTTAGCTTAAGCAAATATTAGAAAAGAAGGATCAACAAAAAAAAAGAATAAAAATGAAAGTCGGACAATATTTCTTTACCTCTTTTGACCTCCGCCCAATTTCGTGCATGAAACTACTAAAACTCAACGATGTCGACACCATCAACACCCCCTCTGTTAATATGCGATCCTACATCCAGGAGAAAACAACAATGGTGATTAACTCATCAAATTAATGAGTTGTACTCATAAAGAATTTCTCATGTTCATCATAAAAGTATGATGCTGACAACATATGCATTCGAAATAATAAAAATCGAACAAATATAAAAAACAATTAATAATAGAACAAAATATTAATTAGAACACCATTTAACGTTACATATATGCTGATGTATGCATATATGTTGCATATATGCATATAGCTTCTGCATGTATGCATATATGTCGCTGTATCATCGAACAACTTGTTTTTTTCATGTGATGTTGATCATGCTTAAAATGCCAGGGATCGTACGGATATATCTTCCACTAATTTGTTCTTCGATAATGATTTATGTGCACAATCATGGTCTAGTACAAATAAACATGTAACTGCAGCTCCATCCATGCCCAAGCCAAAGGCAGTAGATACCATGCTTATTTGGCAATCATGAAAAGCCCCAATGCATATGAAGTTACAGATATAAAAACCGACTTCCATGCTTTCATATAATCAATCTCAAATACCCCCTACTTGAGATCATCAACTATACTCATCAACTGCCCACTCCTTCAGTCTTTATCTGTGATTGAAGAGCCTTAAAGTATTAAATCGTTTAGATCTGCGTTTCCAAAAATCGGACAGTATTCATTAGTTTCCCACATCTTTAACCGTACTTTAATATCACACGCAACAGTCAGATTCAGTCCAGATATGCCAATATGATCTCCTACTTTTGTCACATCTACAGAGCTTTGGGCACTGGTTGTTGAAACAACACTTGCTTTAACTGAAAAATCTTCGAAAGACGTAGTTCGGTTATTTTCATTTGCTCTAGTGTTGCATTCTCGTGCCCAACAATTGGCCTATTTTAGTAACGTCTGGTCAAACCACATTAACCTGAATCAAATGACTAAAAGAAGAACAATACATATGAAACAAAATGATGTGAGGCTTGTACAACAATTCTCCTTTTGGATTTATCATGAAATGAGGCTTGTACCCATGCTTTCAACCAATCTCAAGTAAGAAGGCTAATCAAAGTATAAAAACTCAAAACCCAAGAAAAATTAAAGATGGTTTGCTGCTTACAAAGTCCACACATATTTATTAGAAAAAATAAAATGAAAAGGAAAACATGAAAAGAAATAGGTAAAAATAGAACATTAAAAGAACTCTCCTTTCTTTTCATTTTTAAATTTACTATACCCAGTTGTTTTATTCATTTGATAACATACAACAAAACAACTGAGAAATAGAGGAAACAAAGCCGATAGAGTTCCAAATACACAAATGAAAATTGCAACTAACTCTCCACAATAAACAAAAAAGGCGACGAAGGTAAAAATAAAAATTTAGAAAATTTTAGTACCTTGTATTGTCTTCCTCACATAACTATGAATCCCTCTTGACCATTTGTTTGATACAACAATAATGATGGTCCAAATGAGTCCATGTTCACTTGAGCATTTTGTCTAACACCTTCCATGCATTCAAAAAGTTCATAATCTTTCTAGTCACCAAAATCAAACACCAGTAAGACCAAATGAGAGATAAAGAGAGGGGCGGGGGAGGGTGTAGCAAGTTTAACCGAAGCATTAAACTCCAACAATATCAAAATTCTCACCAAAGCTGTAAAACAAATATTAAAAACTTATTTTTTATTTTATAAACTCCTTACCAGAAAATGATATTTCAAGTTCAAATCTACTAACCAAAATTTTAATTAAACATGAGATTGAACTATTTTATGTTGTTCAGCATATCAAATAGAGTTCTTCAGCAAAATCATTCACAAAAAAATCAGAATGAAGAAGGGTTTTATAAAAAATTCAACATAGATCCTCGAAATACATCCTAAAATATAGAAGGTTCTTTCAAAAAAGTTTCTTTCAAAAAAATCATCCATTCCTCGCTAACAATATGAGAGAGATGCAAAAAAAATAACATTTGCAAGGTTACCTCACGCGATTACCTCAGTTTTCATGATGAAACCATTGCTTCAAAATCTTAGACGCTGGAATGAAGAAAAAGAAAAGGGAAGATGTGGGTTTGATTTTGATCGGGATATGGGTTCGGTGAGGGAGAGAGAGAAAGACAGTACTCTTTGGGGAATTTTTAAGATTATTTTTGTACTTGTCTTTGTCAAGTTACTAATTTAGCCCTTGTTTTGAATTGAAGTAAGAGGGGGAAAAAAATAAGAAGTGAGGCAAAAGAGGGGCAAATTAAAAATAAAGGGGTAAAAGAGTAAAATAGATTGAAGCAATCTCAACCCTTCATTTTTTGCCTTGTTGGCTAAATCATGACCCCTACTTAGCTTATGAACTTATTGAATAGTGCTAACTATTCTACTCCTTATTATATAGATATCTGTTATATAACATATATATATATATATATATATATATATATATATATATATATATATATATATATATATATATAACAGTATGCATATGGTATATATATATAACATACATATTAACAGTTATATATATATAACATTAACAGTTATATATATATAACATATATGTTATATATATATAGTTATATAACATATATATAACAACTCCAACGCACAACACCAACACACGCACCGCACACCAAATCCCAACACACACACATCACCCACCCTGCTAACAACTCCCAATTCAATACGACCCAACTCTTATCCCCACAATAGAAACACACCTGAAATTATAGAATAGTAGAACTAATACAGCAGCAGTGACACAATACATGAAATCAATGAATTATAGGAAAGAAAAGAATCGGAGCAGCTCTTTAGCTAGTCTCACTGGTCTGCGCGTAAATAAAAACCAACAAAGTTAGTAGTGAACTAATCTATATCAACCACCTATATGATATGGTTTCAATACTTCTATACCAAAAAAATCAACACAGAGCAACACATTGATATTGATCTTGTTTCAACGTAGTCATAAACGTATCCTGAAATCAAAATAACAAATGATTAATGAAAGAGACAAATTAATTAAAGAGATAAATCATATATAATGCTTAATGAATTGTATATGATTTGATTCCAACACTCCCCCTCTCTCCATGATTTCCCTAAACATGGAATATAAATTAAGCACCACGGTTAAAAAATGAAAACGAAGTATGTTTGTATATAAACATCCACATTTGGAAAAGGGGGCAAATGTTTTCAGACCTGTCAAGCTGAGATATATGAAATTTTACAGAACTATCACCTGGATGGTAAAAAACAGGGTTGGCATTTTAGTATAAACTTTTAGTATACACTCAAACCAGAAGCCCCGTGACTATGCGGTCGGTTCTTACTAGTCACATTGATTCCGTGCGAGATGTTCGTGACTCTTACGGGGCCGTTTTGTGCTTGTTTTAGGTTTTTACCCTTCGATTGCATGTTTATATGCTTAAGTCTAAATTTTTGCAAATTTACGTCGTACACTCAAACCGGGAGCGTCGTGACTATGCTTCTGGTTCCTATGAGTCACATTGGTCCCGTGCAAGGTGTTCGTGACTCTTACTATATCGTTTTGTGTTTGTTTGATGTTCTCATCCTTCGATGGCATGTTTTTATGCTTAAGTCTATTTTTTTGCAAATTTACATCGTACACTAAACGGGGAGTCCCGTGACTACGCGGTGGGTCTCTACGAGTCACATTGGTCCCGTGCAAGGAGTTCGTGACTCTTATGGGACCGTTTTATGGTTGTTTTATGTTTTCACCCTTCAATGGCATGTTTTTATGCTTTAAGTCTAATTTTTTGCAAATTTACGTCATACACTCAAATCAGGAGCCCCGTGACTACGCGATCAGTTCCTAGGGGTCACATTGGTCCCGTGCGAGGTGTTCGTGGCTCTTATTGGACTGTTTTGTGGCTGTTTTACGTTTTCACCCTTCGATGGCATATTTTTATGCTTAAGTCTAATTTTGTGCAAATTTACGTCGTACACTCAAATCGGGAGCCCCGTGACTACGCGGTCGGATCCTACGAGTCACATTGGTCCCGTGTGAGGTGTTCGTGACTCTTACTAGACCGTTTGTGGATGTTTTATATTTTCACCCTTTGATGGCATATTTTTATGATTAAGCCTAATTTTGAGCAAATTTACGTCGTAACCTCAAACTGGGAGGCCAGTGACTACGCGGCCGGTTCCAACGGGTCACATTGGTCCCGTACGAGGTGTTCGTGACTCTTACAGGACCGTTTTGTGTTTATTTTACATTTTCACCCTTCGATGGCATGTTTTTATGCTTAAATCAATTTTTTTACAAATTTACGTCGTACACTCAAACCGGGAGCCCCGTGACTACGAGGTCGGTTCCAACGGGTCACATTGGTCCCGTGCGAGGTGTTCGTGACTCTTATAGGACCATGCTATATATAACTGTTAAGGACTTATTAGACACACACAACACACGACACGCACACACTGCTAAACGAAGATTTTACTTTGGTAAAGATGCAATACATAGAAAATCTTCTATCATCAGTATAAGGTGAGTGGTCATATCCAATTCAAGACCGCATAACTTTTAATTAATGTTTTAAAATTTATATTGCTCACCACATTAAAACAACCAATCAGATCATACTATTTATACTTTACTTTCAAAATTCTTAGACGACAAACAACCCCTTGCAAAAATTATATTAAAACTATAATTAAAAAGCAATGTATTGTACATATCTTCTAAACATTAAAAAATTCTTGAACAGAAACATAAATCTAAACATCATTCAAGTTTCAAACCAATTATGTCAAATTAAAAAATAAAATGATGGGTGAGTTAACAAGTTACCAGCAAGTTGGAACCGAGAGAGGAAAATTGGAGATGGAGCCGGAGAGGTCAACCAGAAGCCGATCTCAAGCTTGCACGCTATTAAATTATAACTGCTAACAAAAAAAATGACTCATTACAAACATATAACTGAATATTGTAATGAAATCTGAATGAAATATATTGCAATGAAATCAAAAATTAAAAATATCTTATAATGCTTATTTATAAAAGAAATCATAAATCAGTGGAAAGAAATAAGTGAAAAGAAAAAAATTCAGCAATAAATAATTAATTAAAATTTTAGCAACCATAATTATTTAAAATTTCATAAGAACTAAGCCCATCTCCAGTCATTTCATTTCCAAATCAATTTCTATCCCACATATCGGGCACCTCCTCGGAATTTCTATCCTTACGTGGCAACATTTTTACAACAATGGAAAAGTACAAAAATAATATATCTCCAACAATTTACTCTCATTTGACAGTTTCTACCCACTTTCTACAACTAAAAAAGAAACGTGGGTTATGTGGGCAGTTATTTGGTCCATGTCAGATTCTCTAACTGTTCCACCATTTCTACATCTAGAAATGGTGATTAACAACAACAAAACGAAACAAAAAACAAAAAATTAATAATTAAGAACAACAAAACTAAACTAAAAATTAAAATTTCAGCATTTCTCTAACTGCTCCACCATTTCATGAGAACTAATAATTAAAATTAAATTTCATCAAACAATAAACTAAAAACTTAAGAGAAAATTAACAACAACAAAACTAAACTAATTAACTAATCTATTGAAAAAGTTAACAAAAAAAATACCGTGAGTCCATGTGCAAGGATTAACACATGGGGTGGCGCCGACGGGAGGGAAGCTGGGGCGGCGCCGAAGGGAGGAAAGAGGATATCAGGGGCCGACGGTGGGAGGGAGAGAATAGGAGAGCCGCTCAAGCCGTGGCAGGGGCGCAGGTCGAGGGCGACGGGAGTGACGTGAGGGAGAGAAGAGAAGAGACGGGAGAGAAGAAAATAGGGGGTTTTTGAGAACTGAGAGTTAAGGGCTTTTTTTTCTTTTAACACATAATAAAAATAAGTAAGAAATGAAATAAAAGACTTTTGGCATCATAATTTTCTTTGTTGCCAAAAGTTGGATATTTTTCTCAACACACTCCTATGTTGCCAAAAGTGAGGTCATTTTTAGCAACAAATAAATATGATGCTAAAAGTTAAAAAATTTCCCTCTTTTATTTTGCTAGCTTCCCGCTTGAAATTTTGACCTTTGGCAACAAGTTTTATTTTATGTTGCCAAAAGTACAATGTAATATGGTCTTTTGGCAACATAATTAAGATTTTGTTGCCAAAAAGGTATCTTTGGCAATAAAAATAGCTTATGCTGCTAAATATTATTGCTAATGGTGCAAATTCTTGTAGTGAGCCAAGGTCAACCGCCCTCCTTCGGGGGAAACAATTATGCCCCCACGCTCCTTTGTTTATCACAAGAGACAAAGCCGAAAGGAGTTGACCTCCATCATCAGTGATTTTTCGAATTTTATGATGAGGCCCTATGAAGAAGACATCTTTCTCTACACTTGTGGTTTTTTTAACCATGAAGCAAGAGTGGTCGAGGAAACTACTCTGACCTTATTATTGAAGACTTTTCACTATTTGTGGTCCTTCTATTTTCACCAGGATACCTGCCCTCTTACACTGAGTGGAGATACACCAGCAAGCACTACAATTCCAACCGATGCAGCAGTCAGTTTTGCTTCGATCAAGGGGCTCCTCGCCCAATTTTTCAACTATCTAACCCCAAGGCCTCATTTAGCGAGGCATGTTCTCTGTTCTCCTTAACTGCTGCGTGGGGAGTGAGTTCTACAATGGCTGGGATAATCACCATTCCCAGTATCACCAGGCAAGGGGATGTGACCCCTCTGTTTACAATAAAGTACTGGCTGAGGAAACTGGCCCAAATTTTTGAGTTCATCGAGGGGGATCCCATGTATCCTCTAGTTCTTTCATTTTCTGCCTTGGAGTTATGGTTGAAGGGTAATTTCGTTCTTAGGATTGAGTTCCCTCTGAACCAGACCCCCAAAATGCCTCCCACTGAACTTCCTCCATACTTACCCATGATCCCCATTGCCACGCCCAAACCTAATGCCGTTGCAACCCCCAAACCAACATCCCCATCGGGCGAAGGTACAACTGGAGAAGGGCCTTCTCAGCCGCTTGCTAAGAAGGAAAAGAAATCCAAGTCCCCAAAGTCTGAGCCCCGAGCTTAGGAACAAACTCCCTTGGAGGCATTCCCTATTGCCTCCGTTCCCCCTCCTATGTCTGCAGAGGTAGATGAAGAGCTGAGGAAGTAGGTTCAAGCTGAGGTCGAAAGAATAAATGCTGAGTTTCAATGGCGCGCTGTCATCATTCCTCCTTCGGCTGCTTTTCTCATGATCATGGTTGATCTGACTGAGCCATCACCAAAGAGGAGAAAAAGTTCGAGGGTGCCTCAAGGTGGTGATGCAACAAGCAGAAGGAAGAAAATGCTGGGTACCAAGTACCAGAAGAAACGGACGCCCGAGAAACCTCCTTCCCCAACTCTTTCTGCTGCGGCCACCTCACCACCATCACCAGTGGTTATATCTTCTCATTCTCCCTCTTGATCTGAGGTATGTGTGCACTCATTTTTGTTCTTATCTCCCTGTTCTTAAGGCAAGTTGCATCTGCTTATTTCTTAATAATTTTTGGTGCAAGGAGTTGAAGAAGAAAGGCCCAATGCCCCCAGTCCTCGTGTAAGCCGTTTCGTGTGGGGGGGGCATTGCGGTATCTTTCAAGCTGATACCACTCCTCCCCATCCCCCCATGATAGGCCTGACCTAGTCTCACCTTTTGGCCTCCCAACGGGCCAAAGAAGCTGCTACGGGGGCTGATACCGTTGGGTCTACTGAAATGTCTAGCCAACCAGAGGCAACTACTCCAGCCTCCTCTGAATTACCCCCCGAGCAAGAGGTCCCTCTGCCCCTCGTTGTGGTCGAGGAGAGTGCCCCTGAGGTAAATTTCTTGTCAAGTCTCACGTATTTTATTTGTCCCATTGCTTTGTTTATCATTATGATATGTTGGGCTATTTTAGGTGGAAGTGGCGTCTCTTATAGCTAACCTTCTCATTCCCACTGCACTGACAAGACCTCTGACTGCAATTCCCCTCTTTAGTGCCATAACTGGGGTAAGTAACGTTTATAAGTATTTCTCTCTTTTTGAGTACTAATTTGTTATTTCTAACACTTAGCTTTGTTGCTCCAGATTTCTCCAAGTCTCTCCCCACCCTTTGCACTTAGTGGCCTTTTCCTTTCCAAGGCCAAGGTTGATGCTGATGTCTCACGTGGGGATTCTTCAGTGCGTGCCCATGCTGGGGCATCGCTTGGAGGTCCCTCGTGTTCTTTTAGTGAACCACCTTCGTTGGCCCTGGTACTATTTATTTGCGAGGGAGGTTTTCCTACCGTTGAGGCTCCTTCAGCCAAAGGCCCCATTTAAGCTACTGAGGCAATAAGCCCACCCCCAACAGTTTCTACCATTATGGCCCCCGTGGTGACTCCCGTTCTCGCTCCTATTACTGCGGAGCTACTTCGTTAATTTCTCTGCATTTCTCAGTTTCTCAAACTTCACCTATGTAGGTGAATTAATCAATGAAAACATTTGTTAAGGTTTTTTCGTAAACTCCACCTATATCGGTGACTTAACAACGAAAATGCTTGTTAAGGTTTTTTCGAAAACTCCACCTATATCGGTGACTTAACAATGAAAACACTTGTTAAGATTTTCCAAAAACTCCACTTATATTGGTGACTTAACAATGAAAACACTTGCTAAGATTTTTTTAAAAACTCCACTTATATCAGTGACTTAACAATGAAAACACTTGTTAAGATTTTTTCAAAAACTCCACCTATATCGGTGACTTAATAATGAAAACACTTGTTAAGATTTTCCAAAAACTCCACCTATATCGGTGACTTAACAACGAAAACACTTGTTAAGATTTTCCAAAAACTCCACCTATATCGGTGACTTAACAACGAAAACACTTGTAAAGATTTTCCAAAAACTCCACCTATATCGGTGACTTAACAGCGAAAACACTTGTTAAGATTTTTTTTAAAAACTCCACCTATATCGGTGACTTAACCACGAAAACACTTGTTAAGATTTTTTCCATAAACTCCATATTTCCTAACTGTTCTGAGGTTGCTCGAGAGGATTATCCACCAGTTCCATCGCCCATTGCCTCGCCCCACCGGGAACCTGTTATTTCAGAAGATTCTAGCCACAATGATCAAGGTTCCACGACAGGTGCTGCTGCTGAGAGCAAATCTGGTTGTGAGCTTCCTCTCTCCAACCTAGCTCCTCACGCCTTTTGCGTGATGGTTCTTCAGTGTTCTCCTCAGACACCTGCTAACCATCGTCTGGTCGTTGAATAACTTGTAAATAATCATCATGAGACGTTCACGGTGGATTTTTTGCGTTCAAACATCTCCGTTATGAGTTACAGGCTGCAGGGCATGGCTACCATCATTGTTGAAATTGCTAACACTCTGACCTTAAATGTTACCAGACCCCTCCTTAACTAATTTCTGGGTTATCTGAGGGAGTTGGGTCGCGACGGCTTCCAATTTGGATGGCTTATCACGCATTTGAAGACCTTGAAGAGCCAACGACTAGACAGCCAGAGGTAACTCTTGTGAAAACATCAGGAGGACCAGCAGGCTGAGCAAGATAAGTTGGTCGAGCTAACACCTCTTCTTGGAGCTATTGACAAGGAGGTGGAGGGCATCGAAGAAGCTCTGCGTCTGGCAAAGCTAAAATGGAAGAAACTCCTTATCGAGTGCACGCAAGCACAAACGAGGTTGGAGGTTTCTATTAATGCCCAACGGCCTTGATTGAAAGCTTCTTTAGGCCTTCCTGGAGTTTTTTTCTCCTCCACGGATCTGTGGTTCCTCCTAGGACAATGAGCTTTTGTATATATTTTTTCTTTTTTTCATGTAATTCTCGGGCAATAGCTCCCAATTTTGTAATGCCCCAAAGTTTATGAATGGAAAAAGATATTTATTCTCTCATACCATTTCTTTATGTTACAACTATTTTCATGGATTGTGAAGTGTGAAGTTATGTAATTCTTTCATATCTACATGAGTTATAATAAAAAGAACTTGCAATAAAAAAGTTGTGTATTCATAACAACAGCTAGGTACATCAGTGGTTCAAACCTAATTGCTTACACATGATAGACTTTCAATTATTTATTGTTTATCTTGAATGGTTTATCTTCTTCCATCCTAGAAATTAAGAAATAACCTGAGTCATGAGCTTATTTTACAATAAAATGTCCCTCCCAATTCGCTGTAAACTTGGGTAGGGGCAATCCTCTGATATGATTTACTATTGCTTTCAACACGAGGTCTCCTTCCACGAATTTCCTTAGTCTTACCAAGTTATCATATGCCCTGGAGAGCTGCCTCATATACATTTGAAAGTGTTGCTTTGCATTATCTCTGTGCTCGTCCAACACTTCCAGCTGCACATGTCTATTTTGAGCAAGCATACTACTTCGCAAAGCATATCAAGCAGAGGGAACTTCTGACTCCACTCCCTCGGCCCCATAAATAAGAGAGAATGGTGTATACCCTGTGGGCCTCCTCTTAGTCGTTCGGTAGGCCCATAATACGGCTGGTATCTTGTCATCCCACGATCCTGAAAAATCCTCCATTGTTTTAGCCAATATATTAACCAAAGTTTTATTAGTTGCTTCGGCTTGATCGTTTCCCTTTGGGTATGCCACCGTCAAAGTGTGATGGATAATGGAGTATTTGTCTGTGAGCATCGTTACTTCTTAATTAATGAAAGGGGATCCATTATCTGAAAGGATAACCTTTGGGATCCCAAAACGGCAAATGATGTATTATCTGATGAAGTTGTTCTGTCACGACCCCGTCCCAAATAGTAGTGGGGAATGAGTGTCTTGACATGCCACCAAGGCAATAAATATTTTGAATTAAATTGTTTCCTTAATTAAATGCAACATAAATACAATTACATGGTTATGAATCGTAAAATACTGAAATTAAAGGAATTACATCATCAGAGCTTTCTAAAAGGAAACTTTATTTATTACAGGTAACGATTAATTACAAACTTTAAGACAACTTTAAAAACTTATTACAAGAGAGTCAAGCATGCTCTATATGATAAAAGAAACATAATAACAAAAGGAGCTCTAAAAGCTGAATCTTCAACACAGTCCTTTTTCGTTCCCTCCAAGCCTACTTATTTCCTGAAAAATGGTTAGTTATACAACATTAGCTCAAAGCTGAGTGAGGTTCAATCTCTAGACATTCCATGGTTTTTCAGAAAATTGATACCTATTCAATTTCCAACAGATGGCATATACATATATGGACATAATTTTGCAGTAAAATATATAAGTTAAATTGACAGCATATGTTTTTAGAATAATCAGTTTCAGAACAGAAGATAAAACAATTTGAGCAATATGTCAAGTATTCAATTTATTTTGATGGCCACATATGCTCTAATACCCAGATAAACAGATAGTGTTACCAAATGTTTCCACCTGGCAACAACACAGACAGAAAATCATGATATCTGAAACAACGCCTTATTTAGGGCACACCGGCGATAAACCAGTTGGGAAGGTACCACATAATATTTCCACCCGGTAGTCAAGGCCAACATAGTAAAAGAGTTTCCATAGGCCGAATCAATGATTTCAGAATTCAAATCAGATGTATATATCGAGAGATATACACATATAACAAACGACGAAATCATCGGTATCAGATGTATTTGAGAATAAAATCATTTCACAAAATATATGTAGTTTGCATAATATCATATAATCAAAATACACAAGCAATGTCAGAGTACTCACCTAGAACAGAAATCGGAAGTTACAGAAACAGAGTCTTGGATCGCTCGTTAATTCTTAAGACGAAACTTCTTCTTAACTTTCACGTATTTTCTCTCACTATTTCTCTCTTATCTTTGGAATGAATTTCGTGTAATAACTGATCCTAAGGCCTTATTTATTGTTTCCCAAAGTTATTTTGGCGTTGACACGTGTCTGGGTGATAAGGTTTCACTTTGGTGAGTCGTCGTTCTCATCTCGTGCAACGGATAAGCCTTGCAGTCTTGGTTTACCAAATGGCAACACGTGTTCTAACTTTTCTAAAGGATTGACATGAGTATTATCCTTTCCGATAGAGGTGACACGTGTGCAGTGGATATGTTCAAAAGAAAGCACGAGGTGGAAAGTTATTAAGGGCATAAGGGTCATTTTACACCTGAAGGGTATTTTAGTAATTTTACACCATATATTTTCAATATTTCTTAGAGGTCCTTGAAAATATTTTATTTACAAAATGGTCCTTTATATATTTTGAAAGCGCCGAGCTTTTCTAAATCAAAGCTCTGATACCAATTTGAAAAAATATTATTTCCTTTTTATGTAAATCGATGCGGAAGCGTTGAAAGATGGTTCAACTTTAAAACAACAAATTTTAATTTCTTAAACAAATTAAAATTACACCAAGTGAAGTAAAATTAATCAATAAATATATTCACTTAAACCAATTAATTAATCCAAGTCCTAGAATTTGCCTAAGTCATATTTATCAATATTAGCAAATTAGGAGAAACCAAATTTTAGCAAATGACTTGAATTAAACAACTTTACCCAATATTTAATTTAGCACCAAATTAAATGAGTGTGATAATTTGAACCAAATTTTATCTTGAATTATTCTAAACATGCGTTCTACGTTATTTTGCAAGATAAAATAAATCAATCACACTACGCCGCGATGTACGAGGAAAAACCCAAGACGGGAAACAACCTCTGTCGGCCCTAGCCACAAATCCACTAGATACGGAATTACAAGTACAAGACAGAAAGACTTACAACACACGACTCGATCCCTCTCAAGCCTTGACACTTCTTCTTGTAGAAACCTCTTCCTAGCGGATAACCTTGGAACACCACCGCGGTCTCGGAATCCACCGATAGGACTTTATATGGTCACCGTCACCCGTACATGGAGCCTTTCTCCAAGTGGGTAGAATCGCAACAAAACGTCTTCTTCTTTGATGGATGTAGAAGCAAACCAAAACTCCTCTTCAATTCGGTGTAGAGATAAACCAGTGTCAAACTCCAAGCAACTGATATGTATGTAAGAACTTGGAATAAACTTCTTTGGGTGTAAACACTAGAGTGATGGATATTTTTCTCTAAAAATCTCACTCAAAACTTGAACATTTTCCTTAAAACAATTTGCTCTCAAACTCTCTCTAAGAGATGAAAATAGGATGGAAACGTTAGATTGGAAAATGTTATTCCCTCTATTGATAAAGTCTGAAAAAGTTGGTTAAAAACTTAGTGGGAAAGTGGGTGCAAAACTGCCAAAAAACTGCGAAAAACTGTTCCCGCCTGGCATCTCGTTCGAACGAGACTTCTAACGACATTCCAGATTGAACTCATTAGAATCTCGTTGGATATCTCGTTCGAACAGAAGGTTCGTTCGAACGACATATCGAACGACATTTCATAGGCCTACACTGGAACCTCGTTGGCAAACTCGTTCGAACGACATATGGTTCGACCGAAAAACTCGTTCGAACGAACTTCTAGAATTTTGGAAAATTCGATTTTAGCCCAAAAAACTTTATAAACTTATTTTAAAGTTTTATTTAATTCTTTCTGAAAATTAAAACACAGTTTCTATAAAACCTAACACCCAATAAACTTTGTTCCAAGCTCCGATATATATAATATTGCATTCATACCTTGGGAGCATGGAACCATAGTTGAGGACGTAGAAACGAGGCACGCAAACTGGCATATTTGATGAAGCTTTATTCTCTTTGCCGCTACGTCTTCAACAAACACTTCATAGGCTTGAGAATATTACAATTAAATACTATCCTATGAATAAATGTTTTTGTCCGGAATTGAGCCAAAACTATATATGGACTCAATTGGAAATTTGTGTCCTTACATATTTTCATTTTAGTCATTGAAACTTTCTTTATTTAAAAATTAAGTCCCTAAAGTTTCATAAAATTTTATTTTCTACCCAAAACTTATCATTTAGCTTAGGATATGCTATAAAACTTTGATTTAATCCATTTTGATGAATAAGGAGGTTATTAAAAAGTGTTTAAGTCGTCCAAAGTCACCTCCCCTTTGTCCAATCAAAGTATTACACATGGTACAGTAATAGGACAAAATACAACTTAAAGGATGGACAAATTTGCCCTTATTTCGTAAATTCGACATAACTTCTTGCTCGGACCTCTCTTTAACACACCGTTTGTTGTGTTACAAATCTAATTCATATATATACAACTTTTTAGGTTTCACCTCAAGTGAATTGTTATATTATAATAGTCAAAACAAGTTTCCAACATGAACATTCCTACCGAAAACTTCAAAATTTTATGTTTGTATTAATTTGACATTTCATGATTTCTGAAGGTAGGTTTAAACTAATATAATAAATTAACATTATTCATATCACATATGAAATAATACAACATTTAAAACTATATATAAAAGTGGGGTCATTACATCCTACCCTCCTTATAAATGTTTGGTCCCCAAACTTTACTTACATTAATTTTCAAACAAGTAGGGATATTTCTCATTTATTTCATCTTCCCGCTCCCACGTTGCTTCTTCAATGGAATGATTACGCCATAACACGTTGACCAATGGAATCACCTTGGTTCATAATATTTGATCCTTATGGTCCAAAATCTCTAGTGGATGCTCAATGTATGACAAATCTTCTCTAACTTGAAGAGGTTCGTGACTTAGGATATGCATTGGATCTGGGACGTATTTCTTCATCATTGACACATGGAACACATTATGCACACTAGAGAGTTCAGGGGGTAATGTTATTCTATACGCAACAGCTCCTATCCTTTTAAGGATTTCAAAAGGTCCTGTGTATCTTGGACTCAATTTTCCATTCTTCCCAAATCGTATTACTCCCTTTGTTGGTGATACTCGCAAGAACACATAATCTCCTCTTTGGAATTCCAACTCTCGTCGGTGATTGTCAACATAACTCTTTTGACGATTTTGAGCTATTCGAAGTCGATCCTGTATCAATTTCACTTTCTCTATTGTGATCTGGATCAATTCTGGTCCTAATAATTTTCTTTCTCTAACTTCTACCCAACATGCAGGGGAACGACACCTTCTACCATAAAGTGCCTCGTATGGAGCCATTTGAATACTTGCTTGATAACTGTTATTATACGCAAATTCTACTAACGGTAAATGGTCATCCCAATTCCCTTTCAAATCAAGTACACATGCCCTAAGCATATCCTCTAAGGTTTGAATGGTTCTCTCCGATTATCCATCCGTTTGAGGGTGAAAAGTAGTGCTAAAATTCAATTTTGTTCCCATGGATGCTTGTAGGCTTTTCCATAATCGAGACATAAATCTAGGGTCACGATCCGAAACAATTGAAATTGGGGTTCCATGAAGCCTAATAATTTCCCGCACATACAACTTAGCTAACTTTTCTAAAGAATGGGTAATCTTAATGGCAAGAAAATGAGAAGATTTAGTCAACCTATCAATAATCACCCAAATAGAATCATTACCATTTGAACTCCTCGGTAAACCTGTCACAAAATCCATAGTAATATATTCCCATTTCCACTCAGGGATAGGTAAGGGTTGTAGTAATCCTGATGGTTTCTGATGTTTAGCTTTTACTTGTTGACAAACCAAACACTGAGATACGAATTCCGCTATCTCCCTTTTCATGTTATTCCACCAAAATACTTCTCGAAGATCTCTATACATCTTTGTACATCCGGGATGAAATGTGAATCTCGAGTAATGACTTTCCTCCAAAATTTGCCTCTTTAGTTGGGCATCAGCTGGCACGCATACTCTGCTTCCAAACCTCAATATATCATCTCGTATCCCAAATTCAATCCTCTTCCCTTCAATAACTTTCTCTCTAATCTTCTTCAGTTGTGGGCCATGTACTTGTGCAATTTTTATCCTTTCCATCAACATGGGTTGTACTTGTAAGTTTGCAATTATCCCTCCTTTACTATAAATATGTACATTTATTTCCATACTTCTCAAATCCTTTAACAGTGCTTCCTGGCTTGTAATAAGACACGCTAAATTTGGTGTAGACTTCCTACTTAAAGCGTCAGCTACTACATTAGCTTTCCCCGGGTGATAGTGAATATTTACATCATAATCCTTCATCAATTCTAACCACCTCCTTTGTCTCATGTTCAATTCTTTCTGAGTAAATATGTACTTCAAACTCTTATGATCGATATAAATCTCACAAGTCTCACCATACAAACAGTGTCTCCAAATCTTAAGAGCAAAAATTACAGTTGCTAATTCAAGGTCATGGGTTGGATAATTCTGCTCGTGGGTTTTCAACTGTCTCGAGGCATAAGCTATTACTTTTCCATTTTGCATTAGCACACATCCCAAACCATTTTTTGAAGCATCACTATAAATCACAAATCCCCCCGTCTCGGAAGGAATAGTTAAAATTGGGGAAGTTACTAATCGATTCTTAAGTTCTTGAAAACTATCCTCAACTTCCTCAGACCATTCATATTTCACCTTCTTTTGGGTTTATCTAGATAGAGGTTTGGCAATACTATAAAATCCTTCGACAAATCTTCGATAATAACCTGCTAATCCAAGAAAACTACGAATCTCCGTCACATTAGTTGGTCTAGGCCAATCCAGTATAGCTTTGATCTTTTGAGGGTCAACCGACACTCCCTCCTTAGAAATGACATGTCCTAGCAAAGAGACACTAGGCAACCAAAACTCACACTTCTTTAATTTTGCATATAATTTCTCCTTCCTAAGGATTTTCAATACTATCTCTAAATGCTTTTCATGTTCTTCAATACTTTTGGAATAAATAATAATATCATCAATGAAAAAACCTATTCATCATATCCATAAAAGAGACTGGTGCATTAGTCAGTCCAAATGGCATCACAAGAAATTCATAGTGACCATACCTAGTACGAAAAACTGATTTCGACCTCCTTAATCTTCAATTGGTGATAGCCTGACCTAAGGTCAATCTTTGAAAATACTTGCGCACCTTGAAGTTGGTCAAATAAATCATCTATACGAGGTAAGGGGTATTTATTCTTAATGGTCACCTTATTTAGTTCACGATAATCTATACATAACCTCATAGTCCCATCCTTCTTTTTAGCAAATAACATCGGAGCACCCCAAGGGGATACACTTGGTCTAATAAAACCCTTGTCTAACAAATCTTGTAATTGAACTTTTAATTCCCTTAGTTCTAAAGGTGCCATACAATAGGGTGGTTTCGATATTGGTATAATTCCAGGAATAAGGTCAATTCTAAACTCTATTTCTCTACTAGGAGGAATACTGGGTAAATCATCAGGAAAAACATCTGGAAAATGTTTAGCTATAGGAATATCTTCTAAACTAGGCTCTTTTGTTTGCAAATCTATAACACTCGCAAGGAATCCTTGACATCCCTTCTTAAGAAAACTACAAGCTTGCATTGCAGAGATAATACGAATGGGAGATAGGATGCCTGGTCCTTCAAAATTGAATTCTGGTTGGTTAGGAATTTGGAAAGTAACTCGCTTCTCGAAACAATCTACCTTAGCATGATATGATGCTAACCAATCCATACCCAAAATGACTTCAAAGTCTTTTATGTCTAAAACTATCAAATCAGCAAATAGTTTATAATTACTAACATCTATAGGGCAGGACTTATATAATAAGGTTCCCATCAATAACTCACCCGAAGGAGTAGAAACGTGCATGCTATGATTTAAGGGTTCGGGCCTATTAGGAAAGCGATTAACAAAACGCACAGAAACAAATGAAAGGGTAGAACCAGGATCTATCAAAACTTGAAAAGGTTGTGCACATATAAAAAGTGTACCTGACCCTACTGCATTAGAAGCTTGGGTATCAGAAAGTGTAAAAACTATACCTTGTCTGCCTTGGTCCTTCTTTTCTCCTAAAGGTTGTATTGGAATCCTTGCTGGGGTTGGGCAGTCCTTTATCTGATGTCCTTTCTGTCCACACCTAAAATAAGCTCCTGTATCCTTGTAACAAGGTCGTCCTCCATGCATCTTTCCACATTGATGACATATCTTATTGTTATACCATTTGTCATCCCGAGATCCCCCAACACTGGATGTATTCCTAAAATTGTTTCTATTATTTGTGTTCTTCCCTATTTGTTCCCCAAACTTCCTTTTACCATCTCTAATTCTATTGTACTCCTCGACATCCCTCTCCTATCGTAGCCCTAGCCACGATGTCACTATATGATGTCAACTTCAGGATGGAAATTCGACTACGAATACTCAACCTTAACCCACGTTCAAACTTTTTGGCTTTTAAAACATCAGTTATCACAACATAAGGTCCAAAACAGGATAACTCGGTAAACTTGGCCTCGTACTGACTAACCGTCATATTCCCTTGCACTAAACTCATGAACTCAGCTGCCATTTCATCCTTCACCGTTTCAGGAAAATATTTCTCATGAAAGATCACCAAGAATTCCTTCCAACCTATACAAGTATTCATCTCCTCGTGTATTCTCTTAGTCATTCTCCACCAATGTACAGCTTCACCTTCTAACATAAATTTTGCAAATGAAACCCTTTGTTCATCGGTACACTTAAGAACATCAAGCATCTTTTCCATCTGCATCACCCAACTTTCTGCTTCAGTGGGGTTAGGGGTACCTTTAAAAGAATGCGGGTTCAACTCCTTGAAATGCTCAATGGTATAGCTAGTTGGTTCAAGATTCCTCAGTGCTCCATTATTCACATGATGCTCCATAATCTTTGCTAGACTCTCAATCGCCTTGTATGCACCTTCGAGTCCTTCCATACTGGAACCAATTACTCTCGCAGTTGATCTTGGCTTGGGCATTTTCTACAGTCATGGCCAAACATAAGACATATTATACTAACTCAAGATTACAATTTCGAAGAACATTTATATGTGAATAATTATATGTAGACTGTAAGTCATATGGAGGGTTATCACATAAGTCGAATATCTAATCCCATATCCTATGTACGGAGACTTAAAATCGATAACGTTCGAAAATTATGTTCAGTAGTCTACGAGTTCATAACATATGCTCTGATACAACCTCTGTCACGACCCCGTCCCAAATAGTAGTGGGGAACGAGTGTCTTGACATGCCACTAAGGCAACAAATATTCTGAATTAAATTGTTTCCTTAATTAAATGCAACGGAAATACAATTACATGGTTATGAATCGTAAAATACTAAAATTAAAGGAATTACGTCATCAGAGCTTTCTAAAAGGAAACTTTATTTATTACAGGTAACGATTAATTACAAACTTTAATACAACTTTAAAAACTTATTACAAGAGAGCCAAACATGTTCTATATGATAAAAGAAACATAATAGCAAAAGGAGATCTAAAAGCTGAATCTTCAACACAGTCCTTTTTCGTTCCCTCCAAGCCTACTTATTTCCTAAAAAATGGTTTGTTATACAACATCAGCTAAAAGCCGAGTGAGGTTCAATCTCTAGACATTCCATAGTTTTTCAAAAAATTGATACCTATTCAATTTCCAACAGATGGCATATACATATATGGACAGAATTTTGCAGTAAAATATATAAGTTAAATTGACAACATATGTTTTCAGAATAATTAGTTTCAGAAAAGAACAGATAAAATAGTTTGAGCAATATGTCAAGTATTCAATTTATTTTGATGGCCATGTACGCTCTAATACCCAGATAAACAAATAGTGTTACCAAATGTTTCCACCTGACAACAACACAGACAGAAAATCATGATATCTGAAACAACGCCTTATTTAGGGCACACCAGCAATAAACCAATTGGGAAGGTACCACCCAAATATTTCCACCCGGTAGTCAAGGCCAACATAGCAAAAGAGTTTCCATAGGCCGAATCAATGATTTCAGAATTCAAATCAGATGTATATATCGAGAGATATACACATATAACAAACGACGGAATCATCGGTATCAGATGTATTTGAGAATAAAATCATTTCACAAAATATATGTAGTTCGAATAATATCATATAATCAAAATACACAAGTAATGTCAGAGTACTCACCTAGAACAGAAATTTGAAGTTACAGAAACAGAGTCTTGGATCGCTCGTTAATTCTTAAGACGAAACTTCTTCTTAACTTTCCTGTATTTTCTCTCACTATTTCTCTCTTATCTTTGGAATGAATTTTGTGTAAGAACTGATCCTAAGGCCTTATTTATAGTTTCCCAAAGTTATTTTGGCGTTGACACATGTCTGGGCGATAAGGTTTCACTTTGGTGAGTCGTCGTTCCCATCTCGTGCAACGGATAAGCCTTGCAGTCTTAGTTTACCAAACGGCGACACGTGTTCTAACTTTTCTAAAGTATTGACATGAGTATTATCCTTTCCGATAGAGGTGACACATGTGCAGTGGATATGTTCAAAAGAAAGCACGAGGTGGAAAGTTATTAAGGGTATAAGAGTCATTTTACACCTGAAGGGTATTTTAGTAATTTTACACCATATATTTTCAATATTTCTTAGAGGTTCTTGAAAATATTTTATTTACAAAATGGTCCTTTATATATTTTTTTTAGTCCCCGAAACTTTCTTTATTTAAAAATTAAGTCCCTAAAGTTTCATAAAATTTCATTTTCTACCCCAAAACTTATCATTTAGTTTAGGATATGCTATAAAACTTTGATTTAATCCATTTTGATGAATAAGGAGGTTATTAAAAAGTGTTTAGGTCGTCCAAAGTCACCTCCCCTCGGTCCAATCAAAGTATTACACATGGTGCAGTAATAGGACAAAATACAACTTAAAGGATGGACATATTTGCCCTTATTTCGTAAATTCGACATAACTTCTTGCTCGGACCTCTATTTAACACACCGTTTGTTGTGTTACAAATATAATATATATATATACAACTTTTTAGGTTTCGCCTCAAGTTAATTGTTATATTATAATAGTCAAAACAAGTTTCCAACATGAACATTCCTACCGAAAACATTAAAATTTTATGTTTGTATTAATTTGACATTTCATGATTTCTGAAGGTAGGTTTAAACTAATATAATAAATTAACATTATTCATATCACATATGAAATAATACAACATTTAAAACTATATATAAAAGTGGGGTCATTACATGCTCACTACCCCTGTTGTTGCCCTTCTTAGTGGTATCGCTTCAGCCCACTTTGTGAAGCACTCCGTTGCTACTAGTATCCATATCTTCCCCCTAGAAGAATGATGCATTGATCCTACCAGGTCAACCGACCAAGTGTAAAAAGGATAGGGCGTTTCCAGGGAGTGTAAGTCCACTGATGAGGCATGGATCATGTTTCCATTAAGTTGGCAAGCCTTGAACCTTCGAACGAGATCAACATAATCTTCCTCCATCGTTAGCCAATAGTATCCCAAAGTCATCAACTGATCATATAACTTGGTCCCTCCTATATGAGTTGGATCATGCACCTATTTGAGGACCTCGACTGCTTCTTACTTTGTGATGCAATGCAATGGCCTATTAAAGTATCCCCTTCGATAAAGTTGCCCATCCTGAATATAGAATCTCGGGGCCCTTCGCCGAAGTCCCATCACATTAATTTTTTCTATCGGGACAACTCCATATTTAATAAAGTCAATATAGGGTTATTTTTAGTCAGCCTGAGCCTCCATAAAATGACATTCAGCTGCCTCGAAGAATAATTGGCATTTGTCACACTTCTGTTATAGCTCCGCCGCATCCTGTTTCATTCTTGGCCAAAAATACCCCTCCCTTTCCATTCTTCTGTAGAGGGGTATCTCAGTTATTTCGCAGTGCTCTTCATGTGTTTTCTTCAATCTTCGCTCTGCCTCTTTTGAACCGATGCACCTCGATAACCATTCTCCTGCGTTCCTAAAGTAAAGGTTTCCATGGTTCATGAAATATTGGGCTATTTCTCTCAGCCCCATCTCTCCTTCCCCAGATTTCAGTTACACTTTAATCTCTCCCCTCCAGTCTGCATCCTCTTTCATTGGTAGAATTGACTACTATCGAAGGAGCCGTTCTTCATTGGATCACGAAGGTAGTTGTATCGTTCCTCATGACCATCTTCTGGGCAATGGCGGCATATGCGTATGGGTGAAGGTTCATCATTTTGGGCTGCCTTTGAATCTTGGTCCAATGGAAATATCAGAGGAGCCTTTGAATGATTATTCTGTATGGTGCCAGGCTTATGTTTTTCAACGCATACTCTCCATTCACTTGCTGAACCACCAAGTTTGAATCCCCTTTGATGCAAAGTGAACGAATCCCCCTTTGAAGAGCCTCTAGTAATCCCAACACCAATGCTTCATATTCTGCCTCGTTATTAGAACAAGGGAAATCTAATTTGTAGGAAAGGCAAATCTCCTCCATTCCTTTTAAAAGAATAACCCCATCTCCTCCTTTCTTTTCCACCAAAGATCTATCGAACTGCATTATTCATTCCTTATCCATTGCATCTAGGTGGTTGGCCTACAAATCGTCTCCTGGAATACTTTCTTTGGGTGGCTCAAACGTTCCCGAGGGGAAAATTGCCAACAAATCGATGTAGGCCTGGATTTTGATTGCGCGAGGAACCACACACTTTAAATCATATCAGGAGAGAATAAGGAACCGCCTAGCTACTCTACCAATCAATATAGTTCTTGCTAACAAATACTTAATAGGATCACATCTAGTTATAATATGAATTGTAAAAGACATCATATAATGTCTAAGTTTTTGTGTTACAAAGACTAAGGCTAAACAATGCCTTTCCAAGCTATTATATCTGACTTTTGGCCCATGAATGATCCTGGTGAGGTAGTAGACTGTCCGTTCTTGCCCATCGATCTCTTGTGTTAGCAAAGCTCCCAGGGACCTCATGGTGGATGTGAGATACAGCTGCAACGGTATTCCTACCTTTGGGGGAACCATTGTTTGCAGTGAAACGAGCAATTTCTTCAGTCCGTCGAGAGACTCCTGGTGAATCTCCTCCCACCTGAATTTTGTGTTCTTTTGTAATAGTTGCATCAGCGGGTGTGTTATTTTGGCCAATCCAGGCACAAATCTCCTAAGGTAAGAGGCACTTCCAAGATCGCCCGTTGTTTGTCCTGGTCCATCTACACCCCTTGTCGATCAACCACAAAGCCTAGGAATTTCCCACTTGTTACTCTAAAAACACGCTTCAGTGGGTTCATATTCAATTTATACTTCCTGCAACGGGAAAAAACCTTCCTCAAATCGTTCAGATATGACTCCTCCTTTCTCGATTTGATGATCAAATCATCCACATAAAATTCTACAAATTTGTGAAATAAGTCATGGAAAATGGCCATCATTGTTCATTGGTAAGTCGCCCCAGCGTTCTTGAGTCCAAACGGCATCACCTTGTACATGAAGTTGCCCAATGAGGTTCTGAACGCTGCTTTCTCTGCATCCATAGGGTCCATCTTGATATGGTTGTACCCTACATACCCATCCATGAAGCTATACATTTTATGAACAACCTTTGCATCTATCAGGCTATCGATGGAGGGTATAGGGAACTCATCTTTGGGACAAGCTCTATTCAAATCTCTGAAATCCACACAGATCCTTATTTGGTTTTTATATTTCTTTCCTGCTAGTACAATGCTAGATAGCCAGAGTGGGTGTTGTATCGGTGTGATGAACCCTGCCGTTAGTAAGCATTGAACCTTTTCCTTGATCTTTAAATCTAGCTCAGGCTTGTACGTTCTCATCGCTTGTTTCACTGGAATGGCTGAAGGCATTACGTTCAACTTGTGGTAGTTTACTTCCTTATCCATCCCCTCCATCTCTATGTATTTCCATGCGAAGACGTCTATAAACTACCAAATCAACTAAACCAAGGCCCTTCATTTCTCCTTACTGATATCCTTCGAGATGAAGATGGGCTTTGGATCTTCCCCTTCTTTCGCTAGGTTCAACTTCTCTAGTTCTTGTGCCTGCGGTTTAGGTCGATCCTCCATATAATCTAGTTCCTCAGCGACTTCCTCCACCAATTCCTTTATACTGGAGTTGTCTATCACCATGAATTATCCCTATTGATCCACCATAAAGCATTCATATATCGGTTCAACCTCATCATTAGTTTCTTCGGTCGCCCTCTCACACCGTTACAATCCATATACCACTTTTCCTTCTGCAATAATGACCTTCCTGCATTATCTACTGGTAACAGCGACTGCCTTCCTCTTCTTCTCTCTAGAAGCCTCGGCCACTCTTTTTCCCAAGAACCGGCTCAGCACGCTTTATCATTGGACCTCACGTTCCATCGGATTCGCTCTAGGCCTCATCCTATCTTTGAGCTTCTTTAAGATGTTTTCGAGCCGAGGGACCACCCGGTGAGCTTCTTCGATCATCACTATTGCGTTGCTTGCAACCTCTTTACTCTGCTCGTTCAAGGACCCCATCATTTCTTTGATGGAGGGAACCCATTCTCCCTCCATTCTTCTCGTTACGACCCGAACATCTTCCTCCAACTCAGTGTAAAATTCTGCATCTACCAAGTGAGCTTCCTCGACAGCAAAGGGCCTCTTCATAGCCCTAATGGTCACCTCTGTTCCCTTGATATTCGCTTTAGCACATTGGTGATACGTTAAAGGAACTAGCCCTTGATTGTGCATCCATACTCTTCCTATCAGTAGATGGTAGGAAGTTGCACTCTCTATTATGTGGAACTTGATATGGGAACTCAGATTTCCCATTACAATCCCAACATTAATGTACGCAATGGATTTGGAAGATTGGTTATCATACCTCAAAATCACCAAAGGCATGGGGACCAACCTTTCTTCTGGAATATTGGTTGCATGGAAAGAGTTGATTGACATGATATTGATGGAAGCTCCCCCATCCATAAGAGTTCTTGTAAAACTAACTCTATTGACGCTAGAGGTTACATACAATATCCTGTTATGATGGAACCTTATAGACCTATTTGCATCACTGAAGGTTACTTCTGACAAAAACCTTCTCACCAACCTGGCCATGGATCCCTTCCATCTCAGCGAAGGGACTGCGTTCTTCCTCGCAATATCAAGTATTGTTTGGGTTATCACTACACCCAAAATGCTAATCTGGCACGCTGAGGGAAGGATATTCTTGCACAGTTTAAAACTGTGCCAGAATCTGGCTCAGTTTTATCGTAATCTGACACAGTTTAAAATAGTGTCAAAATCTAGCACGATTTTAAACAGTGCCAAATATGGGTACGCTTCATTAAAAAAATAAAACCCCAAAATTTCAAGCGAGGAACAAAATTTCAAGAGGACCAAATCATTCTAACCTAGCTCTCTCTCTCTCTCTCTCTCTCTCTCTCTATGAGACCCGCTGCCCACCTCCGCCCTCCCTCTCGATGACACGTTGTCACCCCCACCCCCACCGCCACCCACCCTCTTTCTCAACTGTGACCTGCTATTATCCCAGCCACACTGCAGCCTTTGTCCTTCCCCGGAGCTCAATCGTCTCATTCATTGTAAGGTATGTTTCAATCACATTAATTTCAATTAGTTTCCATTTACACTTGTATTTTGTTCTTAAATGAATTATCTTATGTTCGTATATCGCTTCAATGGTAACTTACTTGATGGTATTAAGATGTAGGGTCATTTTAGGGGTTTTTACAAGAACACTACGATGTTACTTTATGGTATTAAATCTACACTGGCTGTTGTTTTATATTGATTGTTAAAATTATGTAGATATAGTGATTATTGTGTATTGATTGTGTAACTATCATTTAAAAAAAAATCAGGCATTAGGCTTGCTTATCAATCTATCAAATTTTTGTAGACAAAAGTGCTATAAGTTAGATGTTTAACTATTTTTCTTGCACATATTTAGTGGATTTGAACTTCATGTTGGGTCTTGAAGTTCAGATGTTTGGGTTATTCTGAGCTATAATTTCTAGTGTCTGGATGAGGTTTTCAGGATAGAATCAAGTAAGAGCTATCCCAATCCTTATTAATGCTATGATCATACCCGAAAAGGACTGGTCTACTATTTTTAGATGATAATTTTTAATTCCCCTCTGCTTATCGAAGGCCCGAAAATGCATTACAAATATGATAGTTTCTACCTTTCTTGAGACTAAAATTTTAGTAACATTGTAAGTTGTGAAAACCATTTTAAGTTGTGTCTTCCAGTATTAGTTTGTTATGCATACATGCCATGTATATTAAATCCTATTGACGGCTTCATAGTTACAGTTTGTATATTTTTAATAACATCAATACCTACCATTGATTGATGCATATTTTCATTTTTTTTTCACAGAATGAATGCATATTTTCAAAAAACAAAATCACAGAATGAAGATGGAACAAATGTTGAGTATAGAGTACGAAACCCCTTTTATCCTAAATTGGCAGTTTCCATTCTTGGTAGTGTTGACAACGTTTGGATTATATGTGTGTCAAATATATTATTAAGAATGTTCTTTGATAATTTTGCCCCCAAACGATCAAATAAGTATTAATGTATTAGGAGTTATTTGGGTAATTTGAATAATATATAGTAGTGGATGATGTTTGAATTATAAGTAGTTCATAAATAGGGTATTAATAGTTATTAGTTCTAGAGCCATTGGATTTTTTTTGCATCAAGTATAAATCATTTGTTCTTCCAATTGTACTTATACACATAGCTTGTAAGTTCTCTTGCGCATCGTTCCATTTTGATTATTAAGGCTGATGTCTTGGTCTTTTCTAGCTACAGACTAAAGATAAGTTGTAATCCCATGTTTTAAAAGTAACATTACTCTTACTTTATACTTTATAATCTTCATGCAGGCATCGATGCATACAATTTCTTCCAATGCTGGAGTTGAGAGAGCTGTTGTAATTGGCAAACTATTGGAACAAGACAATCTTGACAATGGATATGATGCAGCTAAAGGTTTATTACCCCATCCCACTCCCACTCCCCGCTTCCTCACTCTCTCTATTTCTTTATGTGTCTCCTAACTTTGATAATTATATTGATTATATTACTCCATTGGTTTGTTTAGGTGAATACGTAGACATGGTCAAGCAATGAATCATTATTCCATTAAAGGTCATTAGGACAGCTTTGGTTGATGTTGCTAGGTAATGTCTTTTAAATATATTTTCCATTGTAGGGTCTTGGTTCTTTTCTGTTCATGAGATAATGTGGTCATCTTATTAGATATGTAGTGTCTCGTCTTTGTTGACTACAACGGAGGTTGTCATCGTTTAACTTACCAAGGATGAGAATGAAGTACCGTTGAAGAGAAGACGTTTCTTTTTTTGGTAGTTTTGGTTTTAGAGTTTATGTTAATTATTTTATTTGTTTTACTTGTTTTAGGATTGATTTACCTTTATATAATTCAAGTCGTTATGCAAGTGCACCGACTAAAAGATACCTCATGTACACACATGCTTGTGTATATATATTTGTGAGCAGTTGGTAAAAGTTATGGGATATATCAGTCGGCCAAATATCTAATAAGTTATAAAGGAGAAAAATAAAACCTAAAGGCTCCATATTATTTTAAAATGCTTACAAATTTCTCCAATGGTAAGAAGCCTAATACATCTGCATAAAATTAAAATATTTAAAAGCAAACTCTTATTTAAGTGGATTTTAAGGCCTCTGTGTATTATATTAATACTTAAAAATAATTGCAAAACACAATATATAAATTTGGGTTAGTGAAACCTACTACCTTAAAGGATAAGAAATTATATTTTAAATACTTCTCTCACTTAAAATGATTAGCACTTGTAAGCATGTTGAAATCTAAACTGAATTCGTATGGAACAATTAATAAACTATAAAGAAATGTCTTAGTCAATATTAATTTTCATTATAAAATCATGTCTTTTTTTCATTCGATTAGCTAAAACTTATATAATTGCATAACTTTTTTATCATTGAATTATTGCTATGTACATGTGTGTCTAGATTTCACTAAAACAAAACCTTTGCATAGCAGTCGTATTAACAGCAAATGACAATTATAAATAATAAAAAATACAGATAAAAGAATGCATAATGAAAATATTAGTTAGAGCACAGAAATACCTGGAGTCCTTAATTTACAATTTTTGCTTCCTTCCTTGAGCTATAGGTCCCAGCGGAGCTTCATTATAGAATTGCCCAAAGTGGTTTTTTTGTTCAAGCTGCAACGAATAGGAAACTTTGTTTATTTAGTTACATTACATTATGTAGCTTCTACCCTCCTGAGAATACAACCGAGATATTTAGTAGCTTATACTTTATGTAAACAACATAAAAAATATATATAATTATGAAGAAATGGAAAAAAAGTACAAACAAAGAAACCATGAACAATCAACTCTCTTTCTTCTTCTTCTTCGTTATCCCTCTCCTCTTTTTTTCCACTCTGGCAGGAAAACAACCCCTTCAACTTCTCTTTCTTATATCACTAAAATCCTCCCTCAAAGACCCTCACAATACGTTCCAAGATTGGAATACCAATCCTAACAAAACAAAACCATATTGGTACAACTTGTCTGGCATAAAATGTGAGTTAAAAACCAGGGTTGTAACATCACTAAACCTCTCAAACCGAAACCTCTCCGCTAAAATCCCTCCGGAATTTGTTTTTTACTAATCTCCATTATCTCAATATTAGTCGAAATGCATTTGACGATCCCTTACACACATCCATTTTTTAACTTCCATATCTCTCAACACTTGATATCAGTCATAACTATTTAAATTCAACGTTTCTACCTGGAATTTCAAAGCTCACTTATCTCACTTTTTTTAGCGCTTACAGTAACAGTTTTATTGGTACATTACCAAACGACGTATAATGAAGAATATAATATAGAAATAGAAAGATAGACTCATAAGGAATTACATAGCCATATTATCGCTTGATTGGGCTTCATTTATTTATTGATGCTCTTGAAGAAATATGGGAGGACCTAGTGGACAACAAATTCTTTAAGAAACCTTTATACTCTGTCATTTCAAATGGTAAAAGAGAGACTATTAATGGATGGGTAGACTAAGGGGCTTCGATCGTGTGGGAGGCGGAGAGAGTTCGAAACTGAAAAGAGATTATATATATATATAGTCAGGCTCTCCAATATACCTCCTAGCAACATACCTATTTTTCAAAATAGTAAAAATAAAAATTTTTAGATGATATTTTTTATATGGGCTCATGATATTTCAATGTGTCCCTGTAAAAAAAATCAACTGAAAATAATGCTTTTTGTTATTTTAAAAAAATAGGTAAAAAAACTGACAGTTTTTACCCTATATAACTGTCCGATTTTTTACCTTTTTTTTTAAATAACAAAACATTATTTTGAGCTGAATATTTTTCCAGGGACACATTGAAATATCATAAACCCATAAAAAAAATATCAACTCAATTTTTTTTTTACCATTTAAAAAAATAGGTATGTTCATAGGTATGTTTAAGGAGGTATGTTGGAGAGCCTGACTCTCTCTCTCTCTCGGAGAGAGAGAGAGAGAGAGATGAATCCACTGAATTTGAGGCAATAAGAAGAAAGGGGGCTTACCTTTATTACCATTTTTATTTGTAGCCACGTGGCAAAGTTTTCGAAGGAGACGCCATTTTTTTATATTATATATTAGATAGAAAAACTCCGCCTGTGTCGTGCTCAACTTCTTATATTTTTTTACACTGCTGGTCCTAAGCCCGGATAAAGGAGGAGGGTTGCGTTAGGTAGCTGACAACCATCTTAAAACTTTGTCAGATCCTTATGAACATGAATCCTATGAATATACGTGCTAATGCTAGGGCATCCCCTTAAGCGATGCGTTATGCCTTCCACCGGGTGTCTCGAAAAATAGGCAAGGGGCGTTGTGCCTGCCACCGGGTGTCTAAAAAAATAGGCAAGGGGACATTGCATCGGTGCCCGGATGCGACGATAAATATGCAAGGGTTCTTGCAACAAGCTGGACGTGTGCGGGTAAAGAAGCTAGTCCAGGATACTAGATTTAGGTTAGCGACTTGGAACATAGGGACTATAATGGGAGAAGGGATGGAGTTGGTAGATACCATAATAAGAAGAAAAGTTAACATATCTTGTTTACAAGAAACTAAAAGGGTCGGTGAGAAAGCTAGATAAATATAAAATACAGGATTTAAATTTTATTATACAGGATAGCATTGAAATAAGAACGGAGTTGGAATAGTAGTAGATAAGAACTTTAAGGACGATATCATAACCGTTATTAGGAAAGGTGATAGACTTATACTTGTAAAATTGGTATTAGGTGAAAACATAATTAATATTGTTAGTGCTTACGCACCTCAAGTAGGATTAGATGAGCACACTGATGATACGCAAATATTGCGTATTTCATCCTCCCAACCGACACATTTTATCCCCCTCGGGTATCTTATTCCCTATATTTATGCTCGTTAACCAAACAACCTCGGATTTCTACGTTAACATGTTTTGCAGGGGTTAATTGAGCTTTTATAGGTATTTGGATGCTAAGTGTGAAGTTCGGACGCATTCCGCTCGATTTCCGTACGCGATCGCACGTTCAAGGGCATTTTAGTCTTTTGACAGCTTGGGCACCTAGCCCCACATCTCACGGAATTTGTATCCCCCCTCGCAAGCTTTGCGTAACCGCGAACGGTGCTCGAATCCGATTCATAACGAAGAAGTTATGGGAGTTTCAACGGACAGGAAAGGCAAGCAAGCAAAAATAGCAATGCAGCGTGTTGGTACCTGCTTGATCGATCGATCCTTCTCGACAGTGGGATATCTTATTCATGATCGATCGACGTTTTGGGTCGATCGATCGATCCCCTGTTTCCAGGAGATATTTCGCCTTTTATTTTCTTTTCTCTTTTCTTTTCTATTTCTTTTCCCACTTACTATATAAGAATTTTTTATTGTAAATATCAGATATATTGTAGTTTAGAGAGTTGTAGGTTAGGGTTTGGGAGTTGAGAGCTCTTATCTTCTTCCTCATACGGTGGATAACATTTGAGTTTATAAGATTATACTTTCATCTTCCTCTCCATTAATATAGCTTGTTTTCCATTAATTCCTGCTTTGTAGTGTAATTTACATGCTTTCTAAATTAGGTTTACATGCTTTTATTTATTGCTTTTTAGTATAGATTTATCGCGTTTATTTATCGCTTTCCATTTATCGCGTTTTTAACATGATTTCTATCTAATTTAAATTAGGTTGTGTTTGAATTGAACTCACTCGGGTTGACGCGTTGCTTTGTTTTGGTGATGGAGTTTACGGGTCTATTTCGAGTGCGTTGTCCTAGTTATTGCGCCTAGGAGATTTGACGGGGCATATCATGTATATCTCGTGCTTACAACCTTGCGTGCGTAATTTTCGGGATATTTATTGACGCCAAAATCTTATTAGGCTTTTATGTGAATTCAGGGGTGTGACAACCCTTGATTCAATTAACTGTCGAAACGAGACGCATTCTAAATAACTCGTCGACCAATGTATCCATTTTATACAAATTAACTCGGGTGAGGGATATTCAACGCAACCTATAGTTTTACTCGCTTTGTTAATCTAGTTTCATTTCCCTCGCCTAGTTAAACATTTCTCTTTTTGCATCTTTTCCTTTTTAGTTTGTAATCACCTTTTACACTTTTATTTTGGAGCACTAAATCATATAAATTCTAGCATCTCGTCCCTGTGGATTTTTGATACCCGACATACCGCTGTGCTTGCCTCGCAAGTGTAGTCGTAACTTAGGTTTGTTTGTATTGAGTAAGCGAAGTGAAAACAACGACCGCGCACGCCTTTCGCACTTGATCAAAATGGCTCCGTTGTCGGGGATGATTTTCCTTGAATCTTAATTGGTTCAGTGCTTTGATCCCGACAACTTGCTCGATCAAAATGGCGTCGTTGCTGGGGACTAGTTTGTTTTAGACCTTATTTGATTTAATATTTCATAGTATTTTCTTTCCATTTGTATTATTTGCTAATCTTTTTGCAGGACTTCCACATCTGAGCACTTAGAAACGCTCGAATTTTTCCCGCGCGCACTTACTTTGTAAAATTCGCCATTTTGAGCCATTTTTGGGGTAAGCATGTCTTATTCCAATTCTTTCGGTAATCATTGTTATAATTCTTAAAATTCTCGCAAACCTATGACTTTCGGTGAATACTTATAATTCCAAAGTATTACAAATTCAAATATGACTTTGGGCGAGTATAACGAAAGTAAAAATTTGGGTTATTGGAATTTTGATGATGATGACAATGATTTTGGGCCTTTACCTCCTTATAATAGGAATTTTGAAACGAATTGCAATAGTTTTTAGAATTCCTATAATAATGAGGTTTCGTTTAAGTCCGATAGTAATTTTCAAAGTTCCCATTTTCATGCATCCGCACCTCGACCTATGACATTCGGTGAGGGCTTGCGTATGTATGAAAATGAGAAAATTGAAAATCGTTATCGGGAAGAAAATCGTTCGTGGGAACATGAATGGGATTTATTATTTGAGTCCGACGATGATTTTGCTTCCGAGACTTTTGAAGTCGAAGAATGTTTTGAACCAAATGAGGTACTTGTGCCTACTTTGGAACAAACCATTCTAGACTTTGCCCATTGCATAATAAATATTGAAAGTGAGGATGAAAATGACGTAATATCAATTTACAATGAAATGATTTCTTCTTTGGCCCCCAAAGAAGAACATTTCATTGAAAATGATATTATTTCCTTCGAAACTCAATCTTCATGCAATGATGATTCATCTCATGAGATTGAGTTTCTTTCATCCCCATTTTCATTCTCTATTATCACACCGTCTTAAGTACCCGACGATTCAGTTTCAAACTTTAATGTTTTAAACCTTTTCGCCGATGAGGAGTATTTGCTTGAGTCGCCCTCCATAATCGCATATTTTGCATTTGTGTGCAATGCCTCCCAATCCAATTTCAAAATCCTTGGGAGGATATTCGGCTTTTCTCGGTCCCCATATGTTTTTATCATCCGTTCAATCCAAACCCCCCATCGTCCCTCCAAAATTTTTAATTGGCGATGGTTCATTTGTTCTGCCTTACACATGCCTTCCGTTGTTCAAACTGAATTCATATTTTTCGGAGGGCATGCTTGTATGTGAGGGTACACCGATTATCCTCCAAAGTCAAATCGTTTTCACGGTGGCCCCTCAGCTATTTAGACTTCTAGTGTACAGTTAGTGTGAGGCCTAAATATTAGGTTGTATATAGTTAGCTTTTTATTCTTTTTTATTTTTATTTTAGTCTAGTGTAATTAGTTAACTCTTTGTTATTTCTTTTTGCTATGCTCGGTACTAACTTGTTTTGTAGATTCTTTGGACTTGTACTTATGGGGATCGTTCAAATTTTGGGTAATATCGCTCTTTTCCTTTCTTTGACTTGGTTCTTAATGTACATTGAGGACAATGTCAAGTTTTAAGTTAGGGGGTGTGGGATATTCTATCCATTTCTTTATTTAGTCCATGTTTTTGCTCACATGTTAGTTACTTAATATGCTTTTCTTAGAAAAATTCAAAAATTTCAAAAATATTTTCTTTCTTTTTTCTCCTTTTTTGGTCATTTTGCCTTTGTTTTCGATGATAAATTGCCCGATCCAATAGACAAACCAATGATGCCTGTTCTCGATTTTAAAAGTTATTAGACTTTAGTCCTCACTTATTGATATTATGAATAACTTCATGAATTAAACTTTAATCCTATGTGCACATGCACTTTTATTGTTATATTGATTTGGTTTAAGATTTTTATAACTCGGTAATCTTTTGTTGCATTGTATATACTTACACCGAGTAAGCTTTGTACCTTTCGTCGTTTGTAAGTGTATACACTATTCTTTTCTCATTGAAAACGTTGAATTCATTGGTAATCTCTCTATTATTTTATTTGACCGTTCATTAATTGAGTTCATACTTGAAATGTGTTACTTGATCATGATTTTCATATATTGTTTTGATTCGATAATTGCGTAAGCTTTGTGAAATGATCATAGGCCATCCTTGTTATATGACCCATATTAGCCTTGACCTCACCTTTATATGTTTACCCTCGTTAACCCCCTTGAGCCTAAATATAGCATTTCGTTTCATCACTCCAAATCCCATAACCAACTATAAATTGGAGTTTTATACCATACATACACTTTCCATACCTTTGTTTGGAATGTTACTTGGGATTGAATGATGTTGTTATGTATTGTGGTTGCAATTTAGGCATGTGAGAGTGAGAAAAGTAAAGAAAAGCAAATGTGAAAAAGTGAAGAAAAATAGAAAGCAAAAAGCAAAAGAAAACATGAGAAAAAGAAGAAAAGAAAAGAAAGAGAAAGTTGTAAATGTTGTGTATATAGTTCAATAAGCTTTGATTACTCTCCCCGATGATATATCGAATGCCGTTTTGGAACTTATTTTCCAATTTTGATATTGCCCGCATTTTTCCATTATCCCGAGTTTTCATTTCGAACACTTAGAATCCGTACATATATATCCATTGTTTCGTACCCTAGCCTATCCTACATTATAACCCTTTACAAGTCCTATGTGATCTTAGGTTGATGTAATTTAAAAGTTGAAAAAGTTTTGATAATCTGTGAAAATGCATTTCGCCTCTTTTAGTGTGTGGTATCTTTCATTGAGATTACAAGTTTTTCATTTTATATATAGCGTTCTTCATTTGTGACATGTGTGCGACCTAATTTCCCTTTACATTTACTCCTTATGCCCGCATGTCTCGTGTGTTACCTCCCTATTTCAAGTGAATTCATTTGATGAGTGTAATGCTCGTAAGAATTGAATGTATGCTTGCTTTAACGTTTATCCGGTTTATATAAGTTTTTCGCCAAATCAGACTTTGCATGTGCTCACTCCCCCTCCCACATTTTAAGGTTTCAATTCTATGAGGTGCATTCTATAATGTTAATGATTTGGACTTTTATTTGAATCCGTTCAATGTGCTAATAATGCGTATGAAATCTTGTTTGCAATTTTTTGGCTTGTCGCACGTTGGTTTGGGCATATTTTGAGGAAACCATATGATGTTTGTGGGTATCATCCTTGAAAACCCTCACGAGACGACACTCGTCCACTAGGGTGACCTAGGGGTTTAACGGCTTATTACATACGCTAAATGCAATCGAATCTCCCGCAAAAGTGGCCTTTTGCTTTTATATCATACTTTTGTACTTATCCTGTTTTTGGTTTGCTTGTAGTTCTTGTTGCATCCTATTTCATTGCTAGGGACTAGCAATGTGTAAGTTAGGAGGTGTGATGATACGTAAATATTGCGTATTTCATCCTCCGAACGGACGCATTTTAGCCCCCTCGGGTATCTTATTCCCTATATTTATGCTCGTTAACCAGACAACCTTAGATTTCTATGTTAACATGTTTTGCAGGGGTTAATTGAGCTTTTATAGGTATTTGGATGCTAAGTGTGAAGTTCGGACGCATTCCGCTCGATTTTCGTACGCGATCGCACGTTCAAGGTCATTTTAGTCTTTTCACAGCTTGGGCACCTGGCCCAACATCTCACGGAAGTTGTAGCCCTCCCGCAAGCTTTGCGTGGCCGCGAACGGTGCGCGAATCCGATTCATAACGAAGAAGTTATGGGAGTTTCAGCGGACGGGAAAGGCAAGCAAGCAAAAACAGCAATGCAGTGTGCTGGTACCTACTTGATCGATCGGTCGATCCTTCTCGACAGTGGGATATTTTGTTCATGATCGATCGATCGACGTTTTGGGTCGATCGATCGATCCCCTGTTTCCAGGAGATATTTTTCCTTTTATTTTATTTTCTCTTTTATTTTCTATTTCTTTTCCCACTTACTATATAAGACTTTTTTGTTGTAAATATCAGATATATTGTAGTTTAGAGAGTTGTAGGTTGATATATTGCAGTTTAGAGAGTTGTAGGTTAGGGTTTGGGAGTTGAGAGCTCTTTTCTTCTTCCTCATATGGTGTGATAACATTTGAGTTTGTAAGATTGTACTTTCATCTTCCTCTCCATTAATATAGCTTGTTTTCCATTAATTCCTGCTTTATAGTGTAATTTACATGCTTTCTAAATTAGGTTTACATGCTTTTATTTATTGCTTTCTAGTATAGATTTATCGCGTTTAGTTACCGCTTTCCATTTATCGCGTTTTTAACATGATTTCTATCTAATTTAAATTAGGTTGTGTTTGAATTGAACTCACTCGGGTTGACGCGTTGCTTTGTTTTGGTGATGGATTTTACGGGTCTATTTCGAGTGCGTTGTCCTAAGAGATTTGACGGGGCATATCATGTATATCTTGTGCTTACAACCTTGCGTGCGCAATTTTCGGGATATTTATTGACACCAAAATCTTATTAGGCTTTTATGCGGATTTAGGGGCGTGACAACCCTTGATTCAATTAACTGTCGAAACGAGATGCATTCTAAATAACTCGTCGACCCATGTATCCATTTTATACAAATTAACTCGGGTGAGGGATATTCGACGCAACCTATAGTTTTACTCGCTTTGTTAATCTAGTTTCATTTCCCTCGCCTAGTTAAACATTTCCCTTTTTAGTTTGTAATCACCTTTTACACTTTTATTTCGGAGCACTAAATCGTATAAATTCTAGCATCTCGTCCCTGTGAATTTTCGATATCCGACTTACCGTTATGCTTGCCTCGCAATTGTAGTCGTAACTTAGGTTTGTTTGTATTGAGTAGGCGAAACGAAAACAACGACCGTGCCCTTACACGCGCACGCTTTTCGTACTCGATCACACGCAAAAGTACAATTTTGGGAACAAATGGATGAACTAATTCAAGAAATACCCGTGGGTGAGAAAATCTATATAGGGGGAGATTTTAATGGTCATGTAGGAGAAGATCGTGTATGATGTGAGATAGTGCATGGAGGATATAGTTTTGGAGATAGGAACGACGGGGGAGAGTTTATCTTAGATTTTGCGATGGCTTATGATTTTGTACTAGTAAATACATGTTTTAAAAAGAGGCTTGAACACTTAATAACTTATAAAAGTGGAACGCATAAGAGCCAAATAGATTTTTTCATTACTAGAAAAGGAGACCGATTAACCTGTAAAGATTGTAAGGTTATCCCGGGAGAGAGATTAACCTCACAACATATGATAATGGTGTTGGATATAAATATTAAAAATCAATCACGAGTGCGAAAAGTGGAGATTAACCCACGAACTAGGTGGTGGAACTTAAAAGAAGAGAAATTAGAACTATTTAAAGATAAGTTATTAAGTGAAGTAACATGGAATACTGAAGAAGAGACTAACATAATGTGGAATAAGTTGGCCACATGCATTAGGAGAATATCAAAAGAAATTCTTGGAGAATCAAAAGGCAAGGGGCCACAGTTTAAAAGGGAGTGCTTTAAAACATGGCAAACAAATAGAAATGAAGAAAATTTTGATAAATATAAATGGGCTAAAAAGGAAGTTAAGAAAGTGGTAAGAGATGCTAAGTTAAGCGTATGATGATCTTTATACAAAATTAGGAACACAAGAAGGGGAAAAAATATTTATAAGCTTGCTAAACTTAAGGACAGGAAAACAAAAGATTTTAATAATGTTAAGTGTATCAAAAGTAATGATTCGAGAATCCTAGTCAAAGATGATGAAATTATGGAAAGATGGAAAAACTACTTTGAGAGGTTATCAAATGGAGATAATGGGAGTAGATTTGATATAGAGGAACTTAGGGAGACTCGAGAAAATATATTTTTCTGCAGAGTTAGGACAACAGATGTCAGGATTGCTCTAAAAAAGATGAAAACAGGGAAGGCTTTAGGACCAGATGGTATCCCTATTGAGGCCTGGAAGTGCTTAGGGGATGATGGAGTATCATGGCTTACAAAATTATTCAATAGAATTTTAATGACTAATAGGATGCCCGATGAATGGAGAAAAAGTGTTTTAGTACCTATTTATATAAAAATAAAGAGGACATACAAAGTTGTTCAAATTATCGTGGTATTAAGTTAATGAGTCATACAATGAAACTTTGGGAGAGAGTGATTGAATATAAATTGCGATTCAAGACAACAGTATCTGAGAATCAATTTGTGTTTATGCCTGGGAGGTCAACAATGGAAGCAATCTATTTATTGAGGAGATTAATGGAGAGGTATAGGGAGAAAAAGAATGATCTTCATATGATTTTTATAGATTTTGAGAAGGCGTTTTATAGGATACCCAGAGATATAATATGGCGGGTTCTACATAAAAGAGGAGTGACTCACATATATATTGATGTGATCAAGGATATGTATGATGGTGCGATGACTACAGTAAGAACATCAGCCAGAGAAAGTAGCGAATTTTCAATTACGGTAGGTCTGCACCAAGGTTCAGCATTAAGCCCTTATCTCTTTGCTCTTGTTATGGATGAGTTGACAGGACAAATACAAGATGAGGTGCCGTGGTGTATGCTATTTGCAGATTATATTGCTTTAGTGGATGATACTAAGACATGGATTAATGCTAGGTTGGAATTGTGGAGAGAAACTTTAGAAACAAGATGATTTAAAATAAGCAGAACTAAAACATAATATGTGGAGTGCAATTTTAGTAGTAATAGGAGGACAAATGAAGGTGTGAAATTGTAGGGTCAAGAGATACCTAGAAACGATCATTTTCGTTATTTAGGATCGATTATCCAAAAAGATGGAGATATTAGTGATGATGTTACTCATAGGATTAGAGCAGACTGAGTTAAGTGGAGAAGTGCTACCGACGTTTTGTGTGATAGGCGTATACCTTTGAAGTTATAAGGTAAATTTTATAAGACGCCCATTAGACCCACCATGTTATATGGGACAGAGTGTTGGGCAACCAAGAAACAAAATGGGCAGAAAATGAGTGTGGCAGAGATGCGAATGTTAAGATGGATTTGTGGTAAAACTCGAAAGGATAAAATTAAAAATGAACAAATTCGTGAAACGGTAAAAGTAGCTCCTATAGAAGATAAATTGAGAGAAAATCGACTTAAATGGTTTGGACATGTTAAGCGTAGACTAATGGATGCTCCTGTAAGGAAGAGTGATTTAGTTAGTATTGATGGTAACACAATGGGTAGAGGTATGCCTAAATTGACTTGGTGGGATATTATAAAAAATGACATGATGTCATGTGGTTTAACCGAAGATATTGCACTGGATAAAATGGAATGAAAAAATGGGATTCATGTAGCGGATCCCAAATAATTGGAAAAAAGCTTTGTTGAGTTGAGTTGAGTTGAGATAGAAATAAAGATATAGATTTGATAAATAAGTTTTATTTATATAAAACATTTTCGCATTAATCTATGTTGCAATAAATTTTTCTTACCAATAAGAAATATTTGATACCTATTTTTCCGAATTGTTTTTTATTTAAGTATTAGACCATCTGTAGTGTGTAGCCTAAATGTGTGCATTTAGCTTTTTTTGACTCAGAGTGGGTAGCTAAATGTACACATTTAGCTGAGAGAAAATCTAGCCGATGTATAAATTTAGATGACCGATACACAATATCTAAAGGGTGGGGCCTGCAGCTAGGCGGACAACAGTTAACCGCCTAGTCCTTGGGTGTTTGGCTTTTATTCGCCCACCCCCCTTTCATTTAGAAAAAAAAACATTAATATCCAAACCGCTACCACCTCATTTTTATACCATCTGGGCATGTAAAAATCGTCCGCCGAGAGTGGACACCACCGTTGTGACCTCATTTTTACTAGGGGTGGTAATTTTTGACACGACATGATAACCGATGCGAACTCGACACGAAGTTAGCGGGTTAGGATTGACGATTTCTTGACACGAACCCGAATATGACACGACCCTCCAACATGAATAATAAACGGGTTGGGTTAGTGTCAAACACGTATAACTCGAAAAATGACACGAATAGACCCGTTTAACTCGTATTTTATGGAGAATATATTAGATAATTTATATATATTGATAGGGATTCTATAAAATTCATGGAGAATCGGATAATAAATTATTTATGTGTTGCAAGAAGTTAAAATTAATTAAATTTAAGTTATTGTAGGCGTATGAGTTGTATGATTGGTTAAGAAAGAAGGAAAAAATAATTTTATATTTTGCTTAATGGATTATGCGGGTCAACCCGAACACGACATGATAATAAATAGGTCGGATTAGTATTTGTTCCTCTGAAACGATTACTTAAATGGATAGGATTAGAATTGATTAATAGTTAACACGAACTCAACATGACACGACGCACACGAATCGTCACCCCTAATTTTTACACCGTCCCACCCAGTGTGAGAAACGGACAAACAATCTAACAAAAAAAATACACAATGCCATTAAAACTGGAACCTTTTATCTGCTGGAGAATCATTGACGTGGACGAAATGTATTGGCGTGCATCCCATAACTCTCAAGTCTCAATCTTGGACAAATTCAACTCCCCCATTTCTTAGGGTTTCCCTCTCTTTCTAACTGCACTTTCCCGGAAAAGTTTTGCCGGGAAACCCTACCCCAGATTGTTAGCATCAATTTGAGAACCATTTCTATCAATAGGTAACTTACTTGTTCAGATTATTAGCAATTTTTATCGTCAACTTAGAGCATCAATCATATTGGAGATGGTGTTGTGTGTTAGGTGAAGGTGAAGATGACATCGAGTCAAGGAGGTGCTTCTAGGAAGAGTATATCCTCATCCTCCCAGCTCAAGAAGAAATCTTCCGAAAATGGATCATCTGATAATGCCCGAAAATCCTTATCTTCATCTCGCCCCACGTTAGTTTCCATTTACATATGTTATCTCCTTTGCTTCTCATCTGCCTTTAAATCAATTTTAACTTGTTTTAAAGATGCAGGACTAAAGTAAAGTAAATTAGGATCCTTTAATCAGTTTGCTTGTCACCTCATCAAATTGCTTTGACTCATGTTAACGCCTATGCTACATAATCCCTCCCTCCCAAATTAATAGTTTTCACATCCCAAATTTATCCGAATACATTTGAATGCGAGACATGCACTTGAATCAATGTTGTCTCATGTGTAGAGTTCGGAGTGGTAACTTTGTAATCTCACATAGTTTTATATACTATTTATGGAAACATAACTATTAATTTGATATGAACTAAAATGAAAACCGTGACTATTAATTTGGGATAGAGGTAGTATTACTTATATAAATTTCATACACATCTCAACTTAACTCAACTCAACAAAGTTTTTTTCCAATTATTTGACGTCAGCTACATCATTCCTTTTTTCTCATTCCATTATGTTTAGTGCAATATCTTCGGTTAAACCACATGATATCAAATTTCATACACATACATATTAATAATATAAAACATTGGTGTAAGCTATTTGGTTATAACACACAAAATTATCATTGGAAGCAATGTTTAAAAAGGAGAAAGCGTAGCACACGGTGTTGACTTATCAAAAAGCGAAGCGTAAGCCTTTTGTGCACTTGATTTTTTTAATTAAAAAAATATATTAAATAGCAAACAATGTGTGTAAAAATAAAATTTAGCAAATAACCTTTGCACAATAAATTTTGAGAAAGTGAATATTATTCAAAAGAACAACTCAACCATTGTGCCAATATTAATATACAATACTAGATAATCAGTAAAAGAACTTAAGGTTACAACACTAGATATCTACAGCCACAAGGTTATTAACACATATTTATAAAACATAATACATCAAATAAATCAATAAGATGAGTAAGAAAATAAGATTATAACACAAGGGGAAAAAGAGCAAATCATTTCAACAGGATCGGCATAGATTTATAAAAAAAGTATAATAAGGCTATAGTTAGAAAGAATATACCAATAAGATTAAGCGTAGATTTGCTTAACAAATTTATTGAATGTTTCAAACAACAACAAAAAAAAAAAATGGAGATTAAACAAAGGTTTCAGTAAAAAATGATGTAGTTTGAATTGTTCTATGCAATTGTAAAAAAGAAGAAAAAAAAGCAAAAGCGTTAAAAAGGTAAACAAAGCAAAAAAACGTAAGCTTTTTGTGCTCCATGCTAAATCAAGAGATCCCTAAGGTGTTTTTATGCCAAAAAACTTTAAGGTGTGCTTCAAGGCACATTTTTTCCACGCTTTTTTAAGCACTAATTTCAAGCTGTCCACAATAAGTGTCGATGTGGTATTGTTTGACATAATTATGATGAACTAAAGAATATTCTTTCACTCTACTGTTGTTGTGTTCTTTTTTTTTTTGACGTAAACTACACGTCAATGGCCTAAAAATCAAGACAAATATGATTTCTAGAGAGAGAGACAAGAGGTTTCTTATATTTCAAGAATGGAAGATATCCTCAAATGAGGAGTACAATAGGGTATTTATATGGGGAGAATTACTTGCTAGCCAAGTAATTACCTAAAATGGCCAAAAATGACAAATACTAATAAAAGCATACCTAATTAGTCTCAAACATGCTTGGAGACCAATTAAAGGCTAAAAACAAACTAAAAGGACTAAAATGAAAGAAAGACTAATACAAAATATTAAAAATGACAATTAACCCTAATATGACCCATTTCCATCACTCTCCCCATCTTCGAAAAAGTTCGTCCTCGAACTTGAAACATAAGCGGTCAACGTGGTTAGGCGTCCTTTAAAGAATTCTTCAATTTGATGCGGGAGGCGTTCTCGTACGCGACTTGCGTACCTACTTTTAAGAAACCCTAAAAAATAAGAAATGCAAGGGGTTGGCTTTCTTGATTTTTTTCCTTGTGGCGGGAATTGGAATTTGGTCCGGGTTCTGATCAGGTTTTACGGTCGGGGTCAGTGGGGTGGGTGCTGGGGTGGTGTTCCGAGTAAGACAACAGGTGTTGATAGGTCAGTTCTTGGTTATGACTTGGGTCAGGGTCAGAATGGCGCTGAATTAGATTTTTTTTGGTGGTGGGGTGGGTTGGACGGAAAGTCGGAGGCAATGGCAAAAGGGTTGGGGTTGAGAAGTGGGCCAACAGGGCGGGTGGAGCTGCTTGGGGCAGCGGCAAGGGCTTGGATTGCAGCGGTGGGGCTGCCTAGGGGAGGGGGGGAGGTTTCTAGGGCAGAATTGGCAATGGAGTGGTTAGGGTTTTGCAATTTGGAAACAAGTTGGATGAGGGTTTCCATTTGTTCTTCCACTCTTTTCAATTTTCCTCTCAATTCTTGATTTCTTTCTCCTAACTCTTGGCTAATCTCGTCTTGAAATCGAGTCGTCTTCTTCGGGGCCATCGAAAGTAGTGTACGATTTTGATTACCAACACACCAATACACCAATTGGGGAACGACCTTGCTCTGATACCAATTTGACATAAACTACACGTCAGTGGCTTAAAAATCAAGACAAATATGATTTATAGAGAGATAAACAAGAGGTTTCTTATATTTCGAGAATAGAAGATATCTTCAAATGCAATGTTGGTTAGAAAATGCGTGTTTTTGAACTTTTTAAAATCCAAATTATTACCACATAATTCTTTGCCGGTTTTGTATTCTACCCTGGCATATTTTTAAGGAAGAAAGATATTTCAATTTTAACTCCAACACTTTAAAAACAAAATTTTGATTATTTTAAAAATCATTTAAAATGATATAAAAAATGTTTAAAATAGTTTTGAAATGTTATAAGCATTCCTAAAAATATGTAAACACTTGTGCGCACACTTTTATACCTATATGCATAATTTGTGTCCTATAGTGTGTTCAGGTTTAAAGAATACTTCCCTTTTTGGTAGGTATGTGGTTCGTGGACCGGATGATATTTGTTGTTGAAGCTTGTATACCTTAGAGGCGATGCTCAAGAGAATCTAACCTATTTTGTCACCATATCCAAACTAGTTGGAACTCCTATATGGTACAGACTCAAGTGAGTCAACCATATAGTGTGTTCTCAATCTCTCCCTTTGGATATTGGAGACAAAATTTCCTTGAGTAACCTGTACTCGTGGGTAAAATAAAAAATCTAGATTTCCTATACAAAAGAGCTATCTACCCATTCTCATCCTAGAATCGAAAATAAGAGAAAACAATACATAACTATCATACATACCATTATACTAAAGCTGTGAAATCTGCACAAAACGGAATTTGAAATTGCCTGAAATAAAATACTTAAATTGGCACATTAGTTGAGGCAAGATGTATAATAATATAGCTAGTTACCCAAGAACTTCTCCCCCAATTTTTCTTAAATATACAATTGGGTAAAAGAAATATGCAAAAGATTATTTATTCAAGATGTAAGTCATTCTATCCACCTAAATATACTACGAGTCATTTCAAGTGTCTTCTACATACAATAGAGATAGGAGACATCTTTTGTCATTTTATTAAACGACCATGCCCTATATCCTCAAAGACCAATTATAAGCATGAAAGTAATCGGAAGGTGACAGAGATCTATTCAAGAATTATCATACCAATGGATTTTCTTAAGAATTCAAATCGTAAATTATCCAAAGGTTTACTGAATAAGTCAGCTAGTTGTTCAGTGGGTAAATAGTTTATCTCCAATTCTTTAGATTCAACTAATTCTCGTATAAAATGATATCTTATCTTAATATGTTTAGTACGGGAATGTTGAATAGGATTCTTAGAGATATTTATCTCACTTTGATTATCGCAGTATAGATTTAGCTTTTCTTCTCTAATACCATAATCACTAAGCATTTGCTTTATCCACATTAATTGAGCGCAATAGCTTTCTGCTGCTATATATTCAGATTCTGCTGTGGAAAGTGAAGTGCAGATTTGCTTTTTACTGCACCATCTTACTAAATTATTACCTATATAATAACAAGCACCTGATGTGCTTTTGTTGTCGTCAGAACACCCAGCTCAATCGGTGTCGGTTACGCTTGAGGTATCGTTTGTGTACCATATACTTAGGTTTATTGTCCCTCTAACATATTTAATTATACGTTTAACACATAAAAGGTGACTTTCTTTAGGTGCACTTTGGTAATGGGAACAAATACACACAACATACATGATATTAGGTCGAGAGGCTGTCAAGTATAACAAGCTGCCTATCATGCTTCTATATAGAACAATAGGGTATTTATATGAGAAGAATTACTTGCTAGCCGAGTAATTACCTAAAATGACTAAAAAGGACAAATACTAATAAAAGCATACCTAATTAGTCCCAAACATGCTTGGAGACCAATTAAAGGCTAAAAAGAAAATAAAAAAAGTAAAATGAAAGAAAGACTAATACAAAATATTAAAAATGACAATTAACCCTAATATGACCCATTTCCATCATTTTTTTCATGTATTTAAAGTTAATTCTTCTGAATATTATAAAAACGTTATATTTTATCAAATGTTTGGGTGTACGTGTAACAAAATGTACTTGATATATATTTTAAACTATTTGGGAGTCTTTGAGAGGATCTGCTTCTGCGAAGCATCCAAATTAAAAGTTTAAATGTTAAACAATTGACTTGTAAAACGCGTTATCAGATACGTATCCGCGTGGAATCACTGTTAGATACGACTGGTATGGATACATCACCTTCGTAGAAGTATACCTGTATATGTATATGTGCTTCGTAGGTGCCAACAAGTTGGTTTTTATTACCTTACCTTACCTCACCTTACCTTACCTTTCCTCTTCTCTTTCTTTCGTTTGGTACATGTTTTTTTTGGGTGGGTGGGGTGACAGTGGGGGCAATGAAATGAAAAATTGATTGCACTTTTATCTTATAGATGACTAGGGATTTTCCGAAGGTTTCAGGATTTTGGCCGTGGCTGAGGGTCTTAGGTCTGCCGCCGAGGGGCTCGAACATTCTGCTGGGTAATCGGGGTTCAAGAAAGTGTTCGAGGGTCTCGGAATTGATGATTTTCCCGGTGAGATCTTGATTTCTGAAGAGGCCTTCCTGATTTCGGCCAGAATTTTCACAATATTTTCCTCGGCCTAAGAATTCTTGCTGTTGGCTGGAGATCTCTGCCCTTCCGGACAGATTAAGACAGCTTCCGAGAGTTTTTGCCTTTCCGACCTGTTTGTGACAGCCGCCAAGGTCTATAGTACCTCCGATCAGGTCATGGCAGTCGTCGGAGCTCATGGCTTGTTTGCCAGGGCCGAATTGTTCGGGTAGTTCACCAAGAAGTTTCATATTTCTTGATTTGTTGGGAATCCCGAGGGTTTCAGGCTGTCGGCCTGTATTTCTGGTGGAATCCGGTCAACTTAGGGTTTCGGGTATTTGGTCAGGGCTGGAATTGACAGAATTTCGGTCGGGAGATTCGGAAAATTCGACGAGTTCTTTTCCGGATCTTCTGGATGATGACCCCGGTGGTTCGATTGCGGTGGTAGGTGGTGGAATTTTGTTGAAGAGACGAAAGAGGTTATCAAATTTGTGGTTGAGTTCTTGGGACATTAGGGTTTGTTGTTGATGATGTGCTAATTCATCAAATTTTTGTCTCATTTCTTGAATCTTTTTTTGATGTTGTTTTGATTTCTTCGGAACCATCGAAAGTGTAGCGTACGATTTTCTTGATATTCAATACACTAATTGGGGAACGACACCTTGCTCTGATACCAATTTGACGTAAACTACACGTCAAAGACCGAAAACAAAACAAATAACAAATTTTAAAGAGAGAATCTAAAAATGTATTGTATTAAAAAATGAAGGTCCCTCTCAAATGAGGCTTACATGAGTATTTATAAGAGTAGGAGGAGACTTGGGTTATAAGAAATGTTCTAATTACTAACGTGCCCTTACTAGCCTTAACTGCTAGCTAAAGTACCAAATATCTACAAAAAAAAAGGAAGTACATCAAAAATAGAGAAAAATAACAATAATGGACAAAATGCACAAAATGTACTAAACGTAGATCCTAATCTTATCACCATGTATTTGACAAAAGGCCTAAGAGGGATTTGAGTGTTGAATCACTAGTGTTTGGAAGTCTTTTTTTTCGTTGTTTACATTTAAGTATTCAACCGTGTTTGGAAATATAAAAATGCATCGTTTTGCTCTCCACCTCTTTCTTGAGAAGAGGAACTCTCACCTCATGATAGGTGGGCGCTTTCATTCCTGGTTCATACTGTTCATTATGTTCAATAGCTTCAATCATTACTTGAAAGCTTTCATAGTTTATCGCGTAAAAGGGATTCCCGCATCATACATCCACCTGGAAATTTGCGTACAAGCTTGGGACCTCAATTCTTTTTTAGCTGGGTTATCATTATCAAGCTTGGTTTGTAATCCCTTTCTTTTTTTTACCATCTCGGATCGGGAGTGAAGTACGTGTCTATTGGACCCTTTTGTTTGAAATTATTACGGAATATAGTGGGGTTATTGCTCCCCCGATGTGAAGTTCCCTTGTCTCGTGCTAATAACCTCCACAACATCATCATCGTCTTCTTCATCATTATAAACCTCATCAAAATCCGGCATCGTATTTACATTCTCTTTGGATCGCTTCTTTTTCTCTGCATATGCTCGAATTTCTTCTATGACCTCGGCGGGGCATTTTGTGTAATCTTTTGCATTTCTATGGCTGCCAGTAATATGTTACTGGGCTCTATGTATACCCCTCTTTGTTACATTAAAACAATAGTTACGTGCCATGGCATTTGTATTCTTTGGATCGGCCAAGTGGCAATACTTCCATGCCGGATCTTCTCGATTGGTCATTTCTTTATAGAATATTTCTAATAATAAACAAATTATTTAGCGATGTATACTTATAAATTTGAAATACTGCTAGAATTAGAGTTTTAAAAAAACAGCAAACAGAGACCAGAATACAGAGGTTACAGTGCTAGACAGCAAACAGAAGCATAAGTCAGCAAACAGAGCACAAAAAATCTGTATACATTGATTTTCTTTTTCCTTTTTATTGGAAAAACAAAAACATCAACTGTGTTTCAGCTACTATCTTATTACAGCAGTTCCAATTGGTCCATGTGATACACAAGTTGATACAGCAAGAAGTAAAAAATAAATAGCACATTAATAACTACAGAGCCAAAAAAAAAAACAGCACAAAGACAACACTCACAACATAGCATGACTCGGAAGAAAAAAAAGCCAAAAATAAAAAAAGAATGGAACTGAGAAGAAAAATGGTTCGGGCAATAGACAACAAAAAGAATAAAAAATAAGGTTTCAATGGGTGGTCTCTGTCCATCTTGTGGACAAGCATTTTGTTAGATGGTGGTTGGATTATTTGGACGGAAAGAAATAATTTAATATTTGAAGATAAAATGATCTCAAGAAGAGGTTTGTGACATCACAAAAACTTATGCAATGCTATTGGGCTTTCTCGACAAGTATTATCAAATGATCATCTCTTGATGATTTGTGGAATAAATGGACAACTTGTGTTTGTTAACTAGGGTTTCTCTGGTTGCAATAGAAAGCTGCTTTGGATGTGTGATTGTCAAATTCCATCCGCATTAGTCATATACTATTTGATTTCTTTCTTGTTTTCCCTTTCTTCTTTGATTGTATTGTAGGTGGACTGCAAGTCCACTTTTGGCAGCTCTTGATTTTTATTTGAATTATACAAGTTAATTTCCCAGGTAAAAAATTATATTATGATTTTTCTTAGCTGAAATGTTAGTGACGTGAACCTTTCTGCAATTGGTTGCCATGCGATCCAATTTTCAATTATATTCAATATCCTGAACCACCTATATAGGGAATTAATTAACTCTGTCAATCCCATAATTTCATCATAGCAATACCAATGAGAAACTCCTTTCTACATGATCACAGGCTTCTCGAGAAAGAATTATTATCAGAATGCATAGGATATTCTTTCCTAAGAGTGATTGATTCCTTGTTGGTCTTCATATGCACAAGGGTAATCCAAAACAAATATCAAATATACCGTGTCTTAATATAGACAAAATGTTCATCAACATCAAGTGACCATTGTCATATATATATATATATATATATATATATATGAGATTATCATGATGCCATAGGTTAATGATTGTATGTATTAGCCTTAGAATAGAACTATATATTTATAGATTAGTTTCTTTCATTAGATGTTCTGGAGCTAATCACGTTTATTATACATGTTTTATAACACGCACCCAATGTTGTAAATATCGTCCGACACACTATAAGTATCGTCTCGGGGGTCTACCGTGTTGTATGGCCATATGTATCGAAAATTGATAGGTATTGCAAGATATCTATTGTTTGATACATGCGTATTGACCGATGCATGTGTATTGTCTGATACATTTGGAGCATCATTTTTTACACATGATGTTGCTTGGGCTTAAAAAAGGCCTTACAACAGAGGAGGGAAGAGAGGGGTCTGGAAGATCATAAAATAGGATTTCAAAGGGGTTGAAGAAGGGTTTCTTAAGAAAAAATAGAAGAAAAGAAAGTAACTTTACTGTGGTTTGAATTCTGTTATTTTAGCACCTCCCACGAGGTGCGATTTCTTCATTTAGGAGTCACAACTTCATCTCTTTCTTCTTTGACGAAAGTCATGGAATGATGCGATTTTGACGTTGTTTTCTACTATTGGTCACAAGAAGTGTCGGAATCTTTGGAGATCCTTTGTGCTTGCTATGGCGCGAGAGGTGTGAATTGAAAGAGACAATACGTGTATTTATTATTAATTTAAAAGAGATTTTGGAAGTAAAATAGGAGAGGATAAAACTCCAGGAGGCGCTTCGGGCTACCTCCTTGAAGAATTTCTTTGAATTTAGTATCTTTTATGATTTTCAAATTTTTTTTGGGGGTGGTGGGGGGATCATTTGTACTTTTGAGGGGTTGACTTTTTCACTTCCTTCTCTCTCTTTTCTTTTTTTTTTTTCTTTCTTTTTTTAAATGATAACTTGTCCCTTGTTCTTGCATACTTCTCTTTTCATCAATAAATTTTGGTTCTGATAAAAAAAGTTCCAAATAAATAATACTGAAACAATTAGATTAAAACTAGAACAAATAAAAGAAAATAAGACGAAGAAATCTAAAATTACTAGATCCACCCTGTGGTGGTCTGTTACTCTGTCTCTGCTTTGTAGAAGCCTCAATTTCTTTCTGTGGTAGAACACTGGTTGTTGGGAAGTCATTGGTGGTCTCCAGCTGGGTCCATAATCTTTTCCCAAAAAATATGGAAATAATCCTCAACAAGAGTTGTATTTTATTAAAGAAAGAAGATGGGATATACAGATTGGGGTAGCCTTCCTAAGTTTAAATCATCTATCTCAAAGGGGTGTGAAATTGTTTAGCAGGATTTGAAAAACCCTGTCTAGTGTCCACACCTAAAGGTGGTACTTAGTCATACTATATGAGCAAGGTCCATAATAAAGATGCGGGTAGAAGAATAAGCTAGATATGTGAAAAAGAAGAGACGTAGTGCTGGATGTGTAAGCTGAGTTGACTGTATTTATGTAGATTAAAACAAATTGACATATAAATTGATGTATACCCTTTATTTCGAGCCACATGCATGTCACGTGGAAATATTCAATGTAATTCTTTAACTCCCGTCATCGATTTGATTATATTAACTCAATCAAATTTGGGGAAAAACTGAGATTTGGGTCAAACTATAAGGGACTGAGGTGTAACTGATCATAAAAATAAAATTTGTGTTTTCATATATTTATTGTGTTTGTGGCACAGTGGCTATGTTCTCTAAGTATTATGTAAGGTTTCACTGACAAGGTGATAAATTTTGCTACTCAGATTTTATTTATTTATTTATTTTTGTGTTTTATACCAAGTAGAAACTGTCGAGAGACAAATTTATTATAAAGACAATCATTCAAGTTCTGTTAAGACAACAAAAGAAAAACTGAGTAATCTTATAAACATTATAAGAGGGTGTGCTTGGCTGCTTGCAAACCGTCAATTCTCACACTGCAATATCACGAAGGACATAAATACAATGGCCAAAAATTGAATTTTAGACTTCATCTATTTTCTTATTTAATGATTCCACCTGTATTTGGAATAGGGGATTGACTGGAGAGCGAACTGTGAAGCGATTGCGGCTCTCAAAGGCCCTGACAGTACCTGAAACTACCAGTATTTTTGAGGCTTGCCATCGGATGGCTGCTCGTAGAGTTGATGCTTTGTTGTTGACTGACTCAAATGCGTTATTGTGTGGCATCCTGACAGACAAGGTTTGACTAGAATCACATTTGCAGTAAAAATATATAAGCAAACAAAAGAACACTTGGTGATAGTACGCGTTTCTTGTAAAATGAATTTTCTTATTCATTGGGTAGTCATCTCTGTGATTGAAGGACATAGCAACAAGAGTTATCGCTCGTGAGGTTAATCTTGAGGATACACCTGTTTCAAAAGTTATGACAAGGAACCCGGTTTTTGTACTTTCAGACACTCTTGCTGTGGAAGCCCTGCAAAAGATGGTTCAAGGTTTGTTTTAATTGGAAAGAGCACACATTTATATATCTTAGGTACTGTTCTTAATTCTTCCTACTTGATATTTTTGCTGACAGGGAAATTCAGACATTTGCCTGTTGTGGAGAATGGAGAGGTTATTGCTTTACTTGATATTGCGAAATGTTTATATGATGCAATTGCTCGTATGGAAAGGGCAGCTGAAAAGGGAAAGGCCATAGTGGCTGCTGTTGAAGGTGTTGAAAAACACTGGGGTTCGTCTACGTCTGGTTGGTGGATAATGTTAAATTTTAATATTTTCTTCGGAAAATCTATTTATTCTTTTTTTTTTTTGTGTGTGGAATCTTCTGTCCTTTCTTGAATGATATTAGTTTACTTTGTTTTTTCAAGAGATGGTCATTTCATTGGTTGTTATACAGGTCCTAGTACATTTATTGAAACACTTCGAGAGCGAATGTTTAAGCCCTCTTTGTCTACAATTATTTCCGAGAATTCAAAGTAGGTAATATATTTATTTTATATATCTAATTTTATCTGGATATTTGTATTTTTAAGCCCTAACATTTGCATAATACACTTATTTTCTTTTCTGATCGTGGCATTTCCAGGATAGTAACTGTCTCACCAACCGACACAGTAGTAATGGCAGCAAAGAAGATGCTTGAATTCCGTATAAGCTCTGCAGTTGTAACAGTTGATGATAAACCACGGGGAATTTTAACGTGACTTTCTTCTCAATGATATAGTTCATATTTATTTTTTATGCTCAAAGAAGTATCCTGCAAAAGTTATAACAAATTTGATACAGTTATTTACCTTAGTAGGAAATAAGAACAATAATTTGTGTCTCCGTTTCTCAGATCGAAGGATATCTTGATGCGGGTGATATCACAAAATCTTCCTCCTGAGTCCACTCTAGTGGAGAAGGTAAATCCTGGAAATTCCATCTTGTTGTGATGCAATCTGAGTTCATTTGTCTACTTTTTTTCCCTTAAAATCATTTTAACAGTTGCAGTTTCCTCTGGAAGTTTATTGGTTTTCAGCCAATGCTAAAGAGCGTATTATTTTTTGATAAAAAAGAATATAAGTGATCTTGTTGCATCATGCTGTAAATTTAATATGCAGGTGATGACTCCAAATCCAGAATGTGCGACAGTTGATACACCAATTGTTGATGCGCTGCATACGATGCACGATGGGAAATTTTTGCACCTTCCTGTTGTTGATAGAGGTAAATTGTAAATTTACCATCATAATTGGGCCGAAAGTTTGTACAAAAACTGTACCAAATTCTCATCATGTTTCTGATGAGCGTGGATGGTTTGATGCAGATGGAATTGTAGTTGCTGTCATTGATGTACTTCATATCACTCATGCTGCTGTAGCCACAGTAAGTAAAAAAACTCTTCTTTTGGGATGACCAAATGCTTAATGGTATTTGATTTTCTTAGAACGTAATAGATCTGCAACAGTCTTGCGACATCAGAAGTATAACTTTAATACACAACAGTCTTGGGCGCAATTTCAGCTACTTGTGATGTTGGAATCTTCATAAATATCCCAATGAATTTGACATAACCAGCAACTTTGCCAGTAGAAGTCTAGAAATATCATGTGGAATCCAATAGAATCTAAAAGTCAATTATCTATAGATTCCAATAGCAGTGGGAGACCTTCATGGACCTGGTATCCGTCTACATCTCCTTTGGGTCAAACTGTTAAATGTGTCTTTTGTGTTGTATAGACCAATATAAACAGGAGGTCTATGAGTAACTTTATAACTATCTGCTAGAAGAAGCAATAATTAACCTCATTGATATAGGGAATTTTGGTCACACATGCCCTCAGCTGGAGGGACAACCCAGCATCCAGTGACATATGACACCATCTTTGAACCAAGTAGGCTTACGTGGCTGTGGACATCCAATCGAATCCATAGATGGACATGGTCTAGGGATCTCTGATCCAGCCTTGCCTAAGGCCTCCAGCGTATGAAGCATGGTTCATAGACTCAGCCGAGTCAACTCGGAATCGGCTGAGTTGACTCGGAGTCGGTAGGCAGCGATACGCATCTGAGTCACGTTACGAAAAAAGCATGTAATCGTTTGAAATTGGCCTAACTTGCCGATATTTCGGCCGAACCGAGATGACTCGGCGATATTTCGTCCGAGTTACAGAAAATGCGTTCGTGGCGCAATTATTTGACCAAAAAAACAAAGATGCGACATAAAGTGTAAGGAATCTTGAAATTTCTAACCTTTGTTGATGATTTGAGTGTAGGAGAGAAGCTGTCAAGGTAGGGTGAAAAAATCCAAGCCCAAAGCCAAAAATCCAGCTATAAATCCACCCTTTGAGATTCTCAATCACACAAACACACTTGCCTCCAAGGCCCATAGCCGAAATATCTTCCTGCTGTAGCAGAAAACCCCCAAAATCCAGCCGGATTTAAAGCCCTAGCTATCTGAAAGAAGTGTCGAGAGCTCCGTTGTGTTTTGTGTGGAAGAAATGTGGAGACTTTTGGTTTATAACTCCAACTGAGGTAAAATAGCGTGGGACGTTTGTGTTTTAAGTGTGGGCCGGTTGTGTTTTTGTGTGGCACGGCTACAATTTGTCTAAAAACTTGTACATTTTTCAATTGTTTTTAAAAATGTTATTTTCTTACAAAAAAAATGTTATTTTTTTACAAAAAACATACAATTCTTTTAAAAAAAAATTGACTCTACTAAAAAAACATTTTTTCATAGAAATGTTATTTTTTTTACAAAAAATATACTAATCTTTTAAAAAAAATTGACTCTACTAAAAAACATTTTTTCAAAGATTCCTTATAATCAATCGGCACCAGTCAGTGTTTTTTCTGGTTCTAATGATGATGATGGTTGACAAGATATTCCTGGTACTTATGATAATGACGATGACAATGACAATGATGATGATGATGACGATGATGACAGTGAGGATGATGATGATGATGACGGCTAAGGTAGTGGTAGGGGAGATGTTAGTAGGGGACTGCGAGTGGTAGCCGACAAAAGAGTGGAGTTGGTGGTAGCCAACAAAGGAGTGGTTCTTACAATACTGTACTGGTACACAGCACGGTGGTGGTATGACATGGGCACAAGGAGATGAAAACTACTGTGCCACAAAAGACACGGATCATGGTTATCGCTCGGGAATTAGTGAACAATGGAGACATTTAGACAATTTGATGAGATTCCCTAGTAGTGACGAGCATTCAAGCGGATATGATCCAACGTCTTGATGATCAACTACGGGCAATGGGTTTAATGACAGATCATACATACCGCGGTGGGAGACATAGTGTCTCTTGGAGTGGGAGTGGCACATATATTTATGGTCCGACATAACTTCCAAGATCCACTAGTACTAGTACAGGTGGATAGTATGATCATTATAGAGACCATTATGGATCTACTAGAAGCGGCACAACAGGTGGTAATTATTATGGATATTATCAAGGGACGCAATATGGTGGGTCTTCAACTGATAGCACTGGGTATATAGGTTTTGGATATTATCATCACGGTGGTCAACCGGGAGATCGCCAATCACAATTTCCAAAGTATGAATCATCTAGCCAGTCATCCTAACCCTCAGAGCAACAATATGGTTCATATTTCTTTCCTTACCCTACTGAAAGAAATTTCCCCTATCCAAATCCGTATGATCGATACCGCAACTAGATAGGGAGATGAAAATGATGAAACATTGTAATTATTTCTATTTATCTTCAATTTAAATTTTTTATCATCATTAGATTGTTTTTTAATATTACTATTGGTTTATTATGGAAATGATTACATTGTAATCATTTCTATTTATCTTCAATGTAAATTTTTTTATCATCATTAGATTGTTTTTCAATATTACTATTGGTTTATTATCGAATATTGAATCTGACAAGTCCGCCGCACTTCAGTATAACCAATTCTACAATGTAATGCATATTGAATGATGAGTTTTAATGTATCTCATTGCTCCGCATTGTTAATCTTATTTTTTTTTTAAATTTTCAATATTATTTCCGGAATTTTTTGCGTTCTCTAAATAGCGTATCTCCCGATACTGCGATCGAGTTGAAAATCGGGCATCCGATTCCGGTACTGATACCGAGACTTTAAACCATGGTATGAGGTTTCTGGAACAAAGGCCGGGGCGTGCATAAAAATGGTCTGCGGTTGCATGTCTAGGGCTTTCTGGACATTACCAGTAAAAAATCACGTTAGATGGTCCGTATGTGATGTGGATAATGGCCCCATCATTCGCGCATACCTTATTGGACGATCTTCCTTCCATGGGACCTCAGTCTAACCTATAAATACTGCTCAACAAAGAGAATTTGGCTCAACTTTATCTCTCTAGGCCACTAGAGAGAGTGTGGACTTGTTATATTGAGAGAGTTCAATTGTACTCTCATGGGAACCTATGTCATAAGGAGCCCAAATGTTCCTCATGTTCATAATCTAGCGGAACAAACATCTCAACCTAGTGGACATAGGCCAGATTTAGGTCAAACCGTGTAAATTTGTATTTTCATCTCTTTCTTTACTTTCATGTTTATTATTTATATTAATACGTGATTGATTGCAAAGATGGCTTGTTAAGTTATCCCAGTCCTAAAATTAACATTAACAACCATATTAAGTAGACCTGCTCTAACATGGATTGGAAAGTTCCGTTTGAATCGTGTCTTTTGTGGTCATTTTGGGATTTAAAGCAATTGGATGTTTTTTTTTGTCTTCTAAATTCATATTATTTAAAAAATTTCATCATTTTTGTTGAACCGCCGTAAACATTTGCTGCCAGTTTGCCAAAGCAACATATCGTAAAAGATGTAATAATAATCTTCTCTAAAAGATTATAAAACTAAAGGTTGTCTTTTTTCCTCTTATGTTTGAGGATTTTGTGACGTGTATGAGAGTCCCTAGGATTTACTTGTGTTTTTTGTTTATTTTTATTTTCGTGTTATTTTAGGTTATTTCGCTATTTTAGTTGCTATATTAGGTAAGAGGGTGATTTTCTCTTAGAATGTCTTTTATCATTTTACCTTTAAGATTATCTTGGGTAGCAATATACTTTTACCAATAGATAAGGCCTGTTGTGATTAAATGCTTCCGCTTTCATCAAATTGTTATATGTTCGCTCCTCATGTGGTCGCCATAGAGCCGTGAGCAAGGCTTGGAGGAACTGGCGAGCCACTCCTCCAAATCTTACCACAGCTGTCCACCGTCACCCCACCCCCACCAAAACCCTCAAAAACCCTATCTCAAACCCACTATGTCGGACCCCGCCCTAAAACCCTAGATATGGAGTCACCATTCCCTCGCCGGCGCGCCAACCACCCACTGCTTACCTTTCAACCGACAACCCTTAAATAATGTTTTAAAAATCACTCGAGGCGGCGTATCAGGACAAAAACGCATCAAGGCTTAAGCCTCGGGTGCTATAAGAGAGGCTTACGCCTCCTCAAGAGGTGTAGAGGCGAGGCGTTTTTTTTTTGGGTTCCGAACAAAAGAAAAAGTGAAATCCATCAAAAACCTACCTGTCGGCAGCCGACATTTTTCTTTTCCAAGTTATCCCTCTCTCTCTCTGTATCCACCTTCGATTTCTCATGAAAGATCAAACCGGGTTTTATTCTTTTTTTTGTCCAGCTCTCTCTTCTTTTTTTTTATTGCGACTCCAAGACGAGTGGTCTGACTGTCTTTTTTTTTTGCTATAAAAAATGGATCGCACCAGTTGTCGTGCCTTTTGGTCGCTTGGTTCTTCTTTATTTACAAAAAGGGTTTGCTTTAATCTCTTTGTTTTTGTTTTTTTCCTTTTTCTTTTAGCTACTATTTTATTTTAAAGTTTGATACAGACTGTTTCTTCCACAATTATTTTTTTATTAATTTTTTTCATATCATGCTGTAATTGATTAACAACAAATAATTTTAATTTTTATTAATTAATTTATTTCCATTTGCTACTAAAAAATAGTTTTGGGACATTCTAAAAAAATGATTTTGTCAATTTGATTCTGCATTGATTAATTTATTGTCATATTATAAAATTGCCAATATTTAAATGAAACTAAAAAAATGATTTTATCAATTTGATTTTGCATTATTTAATTTATTGTCATATTATAAAATAACCAATACGTGAATGAAACTAAAAAAATGATTTTGTCAATTTGATTTTGCATTGAATATGACATAAACTACACGTCAATGACTAAAAGAAATAAACCAAACCCTAATTTTTAGAGAGAATCAAAAGCTGTATTGTATTTCAAGTATTGCAAAAGTTCGTACGAATGAGATTACATGGGGTATTTATATGGAATTGATTACTTGCTAATCAAGTAATTAGCTAAAACGACTAAATGGACCAACTAATAACAAAAAAATGCCTAATTTGTCCCAAACATGCTTGCCCGTCTTCAAAAAAGTTTGTCCTCGAACTTGAAATGTAAATGGTCAATGTGGTGAGGTGTCCTTTCAAGAATTCTTCAATTTGATGCGGGAGACGGCCACGTACGCGACTTGCGTACTTACTCTCAAGAAACCCTAAAAAACTAGGCAAGAAATGTATGGGTTTGGGCTTGGAAAGAAATGTGGGTCGAAACTTTCAGTGGGTAGAAAGAACAAAATAGGTTTGTGGGATGGGTCGGGAAATATGGTAATGTTGAGGGGTCAAGATTCTTTGTTTTCTGGAGGAGATTTGGCCTGTGTAACACCCCTAGGATTTCAGCATCTTGATTGGGGCAGACGCGTCGTCCACTAGGTTCGGAATGCCCTCTGCGCAGGTCAAGATCCGTTGATTTTTCGAAGAGTGTTATCGCGATGGGTCTGCTGAACTGTTCAGCCATGGCGTCGGGGTCGGGATTTCCAGAAATCCCCACAGAAGCAGGTTCGTCCGATGTCTTTCCGGGGTGGGGGTGATCCGGACCTGGTACCCTAGCAGACTGCTTGATCGAGATTCTTCAATCTATTTGGCGACGGGGTTGGCAGGGCCTGCCGCGCGAGCAGATGTTGTGTCGTCACAGGCCGTTTGGGCCAAGTTTTCCCGTAGAACCTCCTTTCCAGGACTTTGGGTGGTGTTTTCCGGAGAATTTTGGTGGGTTTTGGACATTTGTTGTAAAAAGGCCTCAAATTGTTCTTGTTGCTTTCGAATTTTCTCTTCCATTTTGCGATCCATGTGATCTTTCAATTCTTGCATATCTACCAATTGGGTCTTGGATTTTCTTGAAGCCATTACGAGTCATGTACGATTTGTTGATACACTTACACACACCGATACACACGAACACTGATGTTTGGAGCGACACCCGCTCTGATATCAATTTTGACGTAAACTACACGTCAATGGCTAAAAGAAATAAACCAAACCCAAATTTTTAGAGAGAGAATAACAAGATGTCTTGTATTTCAAGTATTGCAAAAGTTCGTACAAATGAGATTACATGGGGTATTTATATGGGAATGATTACTTGCTAATCAAGTAATTAGCTAAAATGACTAAAAGGACCAACTAATAACAAAAGAATGCCTAATTAGTCCCAAACATGCTTGGAAGCTAATTAAAGGCTAAAAAGAAAATAAAAGAAAGACTAATACAAAATATAAAAAATGACAATTAAATCCTAATATGACCCATTTCCATTAGAATAATTAATTGTCATATAATAAATAACCAATACGTGAATGAAACTAAAAACAAAATTAATTTATTGTCATATTGTAAAATAGCCAATATGTTGTAACTGATTTTGTCAAATTATTTAAAATAAAGTCATCTCGGGGGCACAAGAAAATGTTAAACTATTTTAGAAAGTCCTCGAAGGTGTTTTTTGTGGTTTTATTTATATTTCTTTGTTACGTTATTTTTTGTGGTTTTATTAGTATTTTTTAAATATTATTTTTCTTTTCTTTCCTTTTTTCGGTGAGGCTTACGCCTCAATACGCCTTAAGGCTTACGCCTCGCCTCGACAAAACGCCTTGCCTCCACCTCGCGCCTTTTCAAACATTGCCCTTAAAACCCCAAAAGGCCCTAGCCGAACACCATTTCCGGCCGCGAACAAATGGTTTGGATATTTTCCTTTGACATAAACCTCTTCCACTTACCCTACCGGCGCACCGATAGGAGTCAATCTGGTCCGACCAAGGGTGCTGATTATTGGTGACGGTAGGTGAAGCCTGTGGTTAAAGATTGGGTTGAGGAGATGCTTATTTATGATGGACAGAGGATCTGGGAGGTTTGCGATGGGCCCCAGTTAGCGGAGGGAATCGGGGCGAGGTCGGGTCACGGTGAACCCTTAACTTAACTGTGGAAGTATTTCCATTTTTGCCCCCCCTTTAATTTATTTCTTAAATTTACATTTCATACTTTCTAAAAATGTCAAAACAACCCCTTATCCTTCCTAAATCTCCATTCCAACCTTCCTAACTTCCCTTGGACAATCCTCCATCTACCATTTACCCATGAAGCACAAATACTCTCCCGAGGTCACCTATTTTTGTTTAGACTCGAATCGGGCTCGTATCGCTTGGATACGCGAGTCCGAGTGTATCCCATTTTTTATTTATTTTTCAAATACACTGAATACGCTGTGATACGTTGGGGGGCGGGGGGTTGGGATTTGTTCAGACATGTTTTTGGATACTCGGGGGTCTGTTTGATATTTGAAAAAAAATAAATTTTGGGGTCAAATGTCTAATAATAAAAAGTTGTTAAGTTTTACGACAAGATCTTTAAAACATAACCACACTCTTTATAACAGAATCGCACATCTAGGTTTCTGGCTTTTCTAGGGTTCCTTCATCGCACACTTTCGGCTTTATCCAACCTGTACTAGGCTTCATCCGACGTCAACCAGTGCACCTCCGACCTGTTTCGGCTTGTACCATCCTACTTTCGGCCAAAATATGACTTTTCTAAGGTTGCGATTTCATCATTCTTCTTAAATTGTAAGCTTTCTTTTTAGTTTTGATTAATTTAGATTATTATTAGGATTCCTTTTAATCGATTAAGGAAGTATTACAAATCTGATTGTTGAATTTATTTTTTTAGTTTTTTTTTTTAATTCAGACTAGTTCTTATTAAAAAAGTTACAATTTCGTCGATTTTTTTTACATATATGTCTAATTCTTATTTTTCATTCAAAACGATTAATGTTATCTAATTTCATTTAATTCAATTGTCATTAATATATATATAATAAAAAAATTATTTAACGTATCTTAGCGTATCCGTATCCTACATTTTAGAAAAATCACATGTCCCGCGTCGAGTCGTATCTCGTATTGCGAGTCGAGTCCGTGCTTCCTATCCATTTACCCGATTTGGAGGTCATGCATAATGGGTTGGACCATTTTGATCCAACTGGGGAGAATTTAGAGGAGTGCAAAGCTTCCTATAGGGAATCTCTCCCAGGAGATGGTTGAGAGGAACTTGAAAGTGTAACACTCCGTAATTTTGAGTAATTTATTTTAGCGGTTAAATTGCATGTGTGACGTAATTTAATTTAAATGGGAAATAATGGGAAATTAGTAAATATTAATTTGTGAGAATAAGATTAATATATATGTGGTAAATTTACTAGCGTGTTTAAGTAAATTTAATTAAGTCAAATTTAGTCCGTCGCATGTGAGTAAAAATGGCGGGAATTGACGGTATCGCAATCGAGGCATTTGTGCGGGCTATTTTTGGGATGAAATAGGATAATTAGGTTTAGTGACTTGGATGGTGATTTCGAGTGCACGGTTGATCCGGAATAAGTCAAAATAGTCAGAATTATATACCTGACGGTAGTAATTGGGTTCCGGGAGCTTTTTAGACTTGCCTGGGTTCACGTAGGGTTATTTGGGTCATTTTGATGTAGGCTAATATCCTAGTGTCGGGAGTAGTGAATTAAAATATAAGGGTTAGAGATGTGAGGCATACATAACATTTATTCTAAACCCTAAGAGAGAAGGGAGAGAGGAAGAAGAGGAGAAATCAAAGGAGAAAGCTAGAAGAGCCTAATTTGGGAGGAGATTCATGGATTCTAACATTAAATCAACACACACAAGAGAGAGATCAGACCCTACAAACAATCCAAGGCAAGTAATTAACTTGCTTTATATCAAATTAAGGTGTATTCATGTTCATATCATGGTAGGTGTAGAACAAAAGGAAGGGTTCTCACATGCAAATGGGTTTTATTGATTAAATTGATATCATGGGTAGTTTAGATGATCAATTGATGAAGTAAAATCATTTATGATTGCTGGAATTAGATTATATTTCAAAATTTGCTTTTTAAGATGCATAAAGATAAAATCTTGTTGGGTTCTTGGTTGAAGAATATGAATCTTGAATAACTTAGGGTTTAATTGATGAACATAAGATGACAATCTGCCAGAATTTTTGACGTTACTTTAAATTTATGCCATTTTAATTGTACTTATAATTAGATTCCTTGCCATAAATGTCTGGAAGGTCTAGGTCTTAGCTTTCCAATGAGCTTTGAATGAGGTCATTTGGAGTACTGTAGAGGGAAAAATCGCAATTTTAATACTACGACCCGATTCGGTTGCTTAGAAAATGGCAATTTTGTTAGTTTAGGTGTAAAACTTGAAATAAATTATTGGAACCATAACTTGAGTAGTTTGGGATTATCGATCGATCGAGGAAAGCTAATTTTTGGAGAATTTTGGGGTTTGGATATTGGGTAATTTCGGGGGAGTTCCAAATGAAATTTATAAGCCCTAAAGGCCAGAGAGAGTTTAGTGGAGTGATTTAAAGAGATTTATTGCCTAAGGGTGAGTGGGTAATTAAATTTGAATTACAAATCGTGAGAGAGATAATTGATGATAAGTTTAAATATCAAATTGATGAGTTAAATTCGGGAATAAATGAACGGGCTAGTTGGGTTAAGTTCGGGTGTTTTATCGGAGTGGGTTGGGTAAGTCCGGACATTTTAACAGGGTGACGTTATTTTATTTTAATTAAAGAATGAGAATTTAATTAATTAAGACTCGTGAGATAGACTCAGGATTTGTAGGCTAGTGCTTTGAGCGATAGGCACGGGTTAGCCGGGTTTTGTGATTAAATTTATATATATGGGTATAAAGACAATATATATACGAATGTGAATAATATTTGTGTGATATTTATATGAAACATACCTACCCTAGCCGTTATGCTATCAGGGAAGTTGCGCGTCGTGGGAGGTCACTTTGGCGAATCTCAGCAGAGGTAGTACCGTTCCCCGGGGTCATAGGTGCTGTGCATGCCCGTGTGATGTAGGGTTGGAGTATCGTGAAATAATGTGGTGTGGTTATGATCACGGACTTAAGGCCATGACCGCCTCCAATGTTCGTTTGTGATTTTTGGGTTTGGTGGTGAGATTCCGGCCCATTTGCCCAGAATGTGGTGGACCTTCCTGTAGCATGATAATATGCTAGTGAGTTCGCTTTCAGAATGTGGAGGACATTCGGAAATGCTGTTGCATATATTACGAGTGATATATATGTATATAGTGTCTTGGTATGATATGTCTTATAAACGTATATGATAGTGTAGTAAATATAAACTGATTTAATACGTTAATGATGAACGTGGTTAAATGACTGGAGTAAAGTTATAAATTAGGGGTGCAACCGGTACGGTATGATCGGTAACATGGTTCAAAGTCTCGGTATCGGTCCCGGTATCGGCCACCCGATTTTCAACTCGGTCGCGGTATCGGGCGATACGCTATTTAGAGAGCGCAAAAAATTCCGAAAAAAATATAGAAAATTTTAAAAAATTAAGATTAATGATGTGGATCAATCAGATACGTTCAAAACCAATCTTTAATATGCATTACATTGTACAATTGGTTATACTGAAGCGCAATGAGCTTGTCAGATTCAATATTCCATTATAAATATATTTAGGAATTCTAAACATTTTTTGTACAAAACATTATTTTTATGAATTTTAAGAAATTCTAAACATTTTTTGTACAAATAATTATTTTTAGGATTTTTTTTGAAATTATAAACAATTTTTTAAGAGTTCTAAACAATTTTTGTACAAAACATTATTTTTAGGAATTTTTAGAAATTCTAAACAATTTTATAAGAGTTCTAAACATTTTTTGTTCAAAACATTATTTTTAGGAATTCTAAACATTTTTAAGAATTCTAAACATTATTTTTTTAGTTGGGTAGTTTTTTACAAGAAGGATACAATATATTTTGTAAAAATATTAAGTAAATAAAAATATATTATAAGTTAATAAAATAAATAATAATATAATTAAAAACAAATAGATAATGAATGTATATTTAATTAAAAGTGAGACAACCATTTACTAATGAGAGAACCATTTACAAATAGTGCATTACAGCTGTAATGGACAGCTTTGAAAGCAAGCTTAGTCTGCCACTAAAGTAAGTTTAGTATGACACTTGTCCTGCTGTAACAGTCTTTGCCATTAAACAAACCAAAAGAAAATTCTGCAAAGAATAAAAGTGGGGTATTACTGTCTGAAAAATAGGTAGAGGAGAAGGGACCTCCTGACTGAAAAGAGAGAGAAAGAAGCGTACTCCGGCTGGCCTTTTTTTCAAAGAGAGAGAGAGAGGAGATGATTTTGGTTCTCCAGCAAGCATTAACGGCATACATACAGGTGAAATCCAAACCCTAAACTTTGATCAAAACCCTCTCTCTGCTCAAACGCCCTCTTCTCTGCTTTTCTGTAAAAAAAAATCCATCGTCTCGGCGAGATATCGCCGACTCGGCCGAGATAACGGTGAGTTGTCTCGGGTACGCCGAGATCCCGGCGAGATGTAACGATATGGTGCGATACTTTATTTTTTTCGATTCGTCTCTCGGTATCGGTTCGGTGGCCTGCGATTCCGAGTCAACTCGGCCGATACCGAGTTGACTCGGCCGATACTTTGAACCATGATCGGTAACGACCCCTTACCAATACCAAAACCACATTCTATATGGTAAAACCGTACCGTACCAATTTACCGATCGATACATCAAAACAAAAATCAAAACCAAACTGACCGGTTTTTCGGTTTTTCGGTATTTTCGGGCTTTTTTGGTTTCAGTAATTTCGATTTCAATTCGTTTTTTCCCCGGTAAATACCAGAATTTCAAATCGGTTTATGCATTCAGTAAATCTAGTATATATTTCGATATACCCATTTCTAGCTGTTACAATTTCTAGCATTTCTAGCTATTACAATTTCTAGCATTTCTAGTTGTTTGGAACAATTAGAAACATACACAAACAGGTACAATTTCTAGCATTTGTAGCATTTGGAACAATAGATTTAAACAGATACGAGACCAAACTAACCGATTTGCTTTTGTCGGAGTCGGAGGAGAGTGAGACAAGATGAGGGAGCTAGTGCCTGAGGAGAGTGAGCCAAGATGATGAGCCTAAAAAAATGGGAGTTGTTACCTCAAAAAATGTTCGCCGGAAAGCCAAAATCATCCACACCTCCAACACCGAAAAAACAAACCTTCACCGGAAAAGCTAACTCATCAGAAAAGCCAACTCGTCGGGAGGGAACTCAGATCCGAATACAGCTGGCGCCAAAAAAATTGTCATCGGAAACCGGTCTCAAAACGAAGTAACCACACCAAATCGAAAGCCAAATCTCAAAACAAAAAATGGTGTTCTCAAATAAAAGTTCCCAAAAAATTATTTCTCAAAATCAACCCAAGGTTGAAGAAGAAAAAAAAATAAGAGAGAGAGCTCAAACAAAAATGACGACCACACTTTTTGAGAGAGAAAGAGGTAAAAAAAATGAAATGGAAACCCTAAAAAAAGATCTCTACACAAACCACAATATAAAGCCCAAATGAAATAAGGGCAAAACGGATATAGCCAACAAAACAAACGGCTATTTTTATTTTAACAAAATGCTGCCTAATTCATTTTGTGTTAAATGTTTGATTAATTAAACAAAATATATGTTTAATTAACATGATTATTTAACACTTAAACCAAATACTCAAATAAATAAATTTAAATTCAACGAGAATATAAAAACTCACTCATGAGAAATAAAATAAAATAAATAGTAGTATGATACCCAAAATAATTTGACACTGCACAAAAAGTTTGGTACGGTATTTCGGTACGGTAATTTTGGTACGATATCGGTACGGTAAATTCGATTTTTTGTATCTAAAAACCAAAACCAAAACCAACCAAATTTTTTACGGTATTTTCGGTTTCGGTAAAATCGATTTTCGGTATTTCATAATATGAAACCAAAACCATTTTTTTCCGGACCAAAACGGTACGGTAAAAACCCATACCGGTTGCACCCCTATTATAAATTGATTAATGATTTAATAAGCTAATGAGAGACATAGTTAATTAAAAAATATAAGTTAGATAATACTCGAGTCAGGTAGTGTGCTAAGGAGATTTGCAATGAGTCTAGTTAGATAAGGTAGTTTAGGTGAGTTAAGATGTATGCGTTAGGTGTGCTCAATAGTTGAGAGGTGAGGGGTAATCTAATGAGTGCGACACCGGCTTAAATAAGAAAAGTTTAACTGCATATTTATTTACTGCATCTTAATTACTTGCTAAATATTTTTAAAAAGTTTTGGGCTCTGACCCGTTCAAATCTATTTTCAAAACTTTTAGGTGCCCAGCCACAGGGAAGCCAAGGATAAATGTTCTTTCTAAGTACACATCGCTGCTAGGGGTGTGCAAAAAAACCGACCGAACCGAACCGAACCGAAACCGGCGTTTTTTTAGCCTGGTTCGGTTTGCGGTTTAAGGATTTAAAAAACCGGCAATGTCGGTTCGGTTGGCGGTTTAGACAAAGAAAAAACCGATTCGAACCGAACCGAACCGACATCAATATTTATATTAAAAAACCCTTAAATATCTTTTATTTTTATATCCAAAAACCATTAACCAAGCTCCAAAACCGACCAAAACCGACCTAAAAACCCCCGACCAAAACTGATAATCGGTTAAAATCGAACCGAAACCGAAGTGAACTGAAATCGGCGGTTTTTTTCATCGTCGGTTCGGTTTCGGTCTGATTTTTCCCAAAACCAAACCGATCGGTTCGGTTTGAATTGCGGTCCAAAACCGAACTGAACCGACTCGTGCACACCCCTAGTCGCTGCAGCTGATGTGGAAGCTTGCAGGATTTTTGAGTAGTCGATTTCATTCTTGATATTCTAGATTAGGTTCTCTATTCTAGTATTGTTGGGCATGTCGCCCCTTTTATTCAGACTTATGTTTTCAGACTTTTCTTAGTTGGTTGGATTTATTGTATTGGATTCTTACCCGATGATTTATTCATGAACCTTAATTATTTATCTCAGCTTTAGGCTTTATCTGGTGTTTCATTTATATTGTCACTGTGTATGGACTTATTGTGTATTGTTTAATCTTTTTATATGTTAATGAAAGATAAAATTTGACACTGCTTGTTAAAGTAATTAGGTGGTTGCTAATTAATCATGTTTCGACAGTGATGCTAAGAATGAGTCATATGAGACCAATCTTTTATTTTGATAGAAGGTTGGTCACCCATTATTTTAATAAGCAGGGTGTCACAGATGGTATCAAAGCATCAAGTTTTAGTGTCCTTAGGATCTGTGTGGCTTTTTACGTTGCAGCGTAGCGTTCTTTGATATTGAGCTTTATTGTAGGATTGTTGTATTCCTCCTTACGTACGCGCATTTACGTTCTTCTGCTGATGATTTTGTATTTGATTGTGGGCTTATACAAACTTCAATCTTGTTTAAGATGCTGCCAAAGAAGAACCCGTCAGACGAGAGCAAACGCTGGGAAGGTAGGTGGGAATGGTGCCAGTGGGGCACAACAACAGTAGGATCGGGATTCCTGGCAAGGGGATCCAGCTAAGAGATTTAGATAAAGAGGTTTTAGATCCGAGGGCGGTGGGTTCAGACATGGCCAACGGGGTCCTCATTCGCAGCAGCAACAACATTCCGTTCATCAGGGACGCTAGGGTTAAGGGAATAGCGGGGGAGGCCGCCAGGGCCAGAGGCATGAAGGTTTTTCTTGCAGTTGTTTCGGTTGTGGAGAGACGAGCCACAGGAAGAGGGATTGCCCAAAGCGAGGCAGGGGGCAACTATATGATGATATCCTAGAGGTACAACCATTACATCAAATCTTGGGTCAGTTCCGACGCGAGAATCATGTCCAGGAACCCGTCGACCAGGCAAAGCAGTTAGAAGCTAAAGATAAAATTATTGTTTTATCCTTATGAGTATGGGGTAAGTTTCGGGTAGGGGTGACAATTCGTGTTTTTGGGTCGTGTTTCGGGTCGACAGGACACGACAAGGGTTTTTCGGACACTGATATGGGTTTTTCGGACACTAACACGACACGACACGAATTCGTGTTTTTTTTAGTTGACACGAACACGACCCAAATAAAACACGACACGACACAACACAACCTGACACGAATAACATAATTTCTATAATTTTATAGTAAATTAAACAAATAAGACACGATAACCCAAATAAAAACACAATTAACACGACAAGACACGATAACATGACTAACACCATTCAAAATTTGACATGAATACGACACGACCCGACTTTGTGTTAAAAAATACGAACACGACACGAACACGACAAGTCGTGTTAATTTCGGGTCAATTTCGTATTGCGTCGTATCGTATTATCTTGTCGTGTCTAAAATTGCCACCCGTAGTTTCGAGTGACATGGGTGCGTCACAATATATGATTATTAACACTAAAATTCGCGTGTGAGTTGGGTTTAGTGGGTGCATTAGTAGTATCAGACTTATTATGAATATATTTACTGTGGGGTAACGGGGCTCTTCGTTGCCGCTTGCGGGGGAGCGGGTGTGGACACTAAGAGAATGTTTATATTGCGTGTTAGTTTGCTCCTTTTAAGAGTAGCACATATTATTATCCCGAGTGGTGACTAATTAGCGAGGGTTTGAGCGGTAGTGGACTTGTATAGTAAGACTATCACTTGAAAGAGGGTCGAACCTGTATATATATTATATTGTATAGGAGACTTCGGAGAGCATAGTTGCTTCGTTACATTTGATCCCAGTGTGTAGGGACTTTTACTGATGTGATTCAGGGTATATTGGGTTTACTGTCGAGCGGAGAGATTTAGCTCGTTATTCAATTAGCGCTGGAAACTTAGTGATAGTGAGAGTGCCGTAGTGTATGACTCCTTTAGTGATGAGGGAGTGGACTATTAGACTTATACGTTTGGGGACAGGATTTCGGGTATCCTGGTTATGTGCTTTGGGCCTACGAATCTCGATGACCGACAATGTTAGATAGTAGTGTATCGAGGGGGGGGGGGTCCTTGTTTGGATTTCGATTGCGAGACGTCCCACGCATGAACCTTAGTAAGCATCGAGAGTTGAGAGATGTGTGGTCGTTAGGGCATGGAGTTATTACTGTAGTTGTTGCACGTGTATGTGGATAAAACTGTGAGTTGATAGTTATTTGATGATTTAAGGCCTGTGGAGCCGGGCGGTATCTGTGCAGATTTGCACGGGGTATAGGGTGTATGGGCGCCCTAATTAGTTGGATTTTTCAGTATCGTCCGCGACGAGAATGACGTGGAAATGTGTGGGTTGAACGTAGGGCTGTGTTTTTTTTCCGAACATTCCGATTTTTCCGATGTCCGATCCGATATTTTCCGATTTTGGAACATATATAAGGTTTCCGATTTCCGATTTTCCGATTTCCGATTTTTCCGAATTAAATTGGATAGGAAATTGGAACTATGTTTTAAATTCCGATTTTCCAATATAATTTCCGAATCTTTTTTCCGATTAATATTCCGAATATATCTTCCGATTAATATTTCGAATATTTTTTCCGAATATTTTCTCTATATATTTTTTTACCTTATAAGTTGTATTCTTATGTAATAAGAATGTGTACAATTTAGATTTCCTTTATTTTTTACCTTACTCCATATATTTATATATGCTGTTAGTAGAGAGCAACTAGGGTTGTATGATATTCTTATTAAAATATCTCTCACATCTTTCTCTCTCTCTCTCTCTCTCTCTCTCTCTCTCTCTCTCGTCTCGCCCCTTTCTCCTCGGCGGTGCATATCTCTCACCTCTCTCTCTCGACCCAATCTCTATACGGTCGTCCAACCCCTTTCTTCTACTTTCGGCAGCGCATATTTGTTTACATCGTCCGACCCTTATAGTCTCGAACATAGGTAAGCCTTTTCTAGTTTATTTTTATCTGTTTATTTTTTTTATTTCTACTTATTTACAGATCTGTTTACATCGGTTTATAGGCTCTGTTTACATCTTGTTTACTTTTGTTTATAAGATTGGTTTACATCTTATTTACATCTGTTTACATCTTTTTTATTTCATCTAATACATCTGTTGGGATCGATTTATAGGTTTAATAGGTTTGTTATATTGATCGGTTTATAGGTTTACAGATTTGTTTACATCGGTTTGTTATATTGATGGCTGCGGTAGAACAAAAAAAAACTAATTTCTAATTTCTCATACTGTCTTCATGCGGCAGAACAGAAAAAAATACCATATTTCTAATTTCCGAATTTTTCCGATTTTTTTCCGATTTTCCGATATTTCCGAATTCGGAAACTTTTTTGATTTTCCGAAAAAATTGGAACAAATATTTTATTTCCAAAAAAATTGGAATTTTTTCCGAAAGGTCATTTTCCGATCCGATCCAGCCGAAACACAGCCCTAGTTGAACGTATGCGTCTGGGTAAGTTAGAAGTTGGATTTAAAAAAAAAATTGGGTGATAAAGGTGAAATGGTAAGTAAAATAGTGGGTATTTCGGTGTAAGGTGACTGAAGCGGACTGGTCACTAGTTTAAATGGTAGTGTATAGACCGTCGGGCTGAAGAGTGCCATTAGTGAAGTTGTAGTGGGAACATCATAATGGTTTCGACGTTGGAAAGATACGGAAGCTGTGCGAGGAAGTATCCGAAGCTTTTAGTACCGAACTTATCCGAATTTCGAATTCGAAATTCCTTTGTAAGGGGGGAAGTATGTAACACCCCATAATTTTGAGTAATTTATTTTAGCGGTTAAATTGCATGCGGAACGTAATTTAATTTAAATGGAAAATAATAAGAAATTAGTATATATGTGGTAAATTTACTAGCGTTTTCAAGTAAATTTAATTAAGTCAATTTTAGTACGTCGTATGTGAGTAGAAACGGCGGGAATTGATGGTATCGCAATCAGGGCATTTGAGTGGGCTATTTTTGGGATGAAATAGGATAATTAAGTTTAGTGACTCGGATGGTAATCTATTGTCCACGGTAATTAATCAATGAAATAGGTCTCAAACTTATCCAGAATTCTATATCTGTAGTCTTCTATCTCAAACTTATGTAGTTATATCTAATTTTCCCAGAATAAATTGGTCTCAATGTTCCTCACATTGACTAGGTGGGAAATTCTGCTGGAGTTAATAATGAGGCCACAAGTGCGATGATGCAAAACTTTTGGGATTCTGCCATGGCATTAACTCCTGGAGATGACGAGGATGACGCACGCAGGTTATAGATTTTCCTGTTATTATGTTTCTGATTGTTTATGTTATTTTTTTTAGTTTTTGAAAACTATTTGTGTTGGTTTACTAAAATATTGTTTGGTGACTTTTCAGCGAGAGTTCCTTAAAAGTGGCTTCTGAAGGGGGAGAGACCGCAAGATCTCTTCCATATCCGTCTCCAACCCAATTGCCAAATACATTTGCATTTAAAATTAAAGATAGAAAAGGCCGAATGCATAGGTTCTATTGTGGTATTCTTCTTATTCTGTTTCTCACATTAGGCACCTACCATGTGCCTATATATATATATATAGAGAGAGAGAGAGAGAGAGAGCGGCTCTCATACATATCAAGTATAGATACCGTTGGCCACAAACCATTTTTTTTAAAATATAAAAAAAAATATAATTTGAGTTGAGTATTTTTGTGTGGTATTTAAGCATTTTAAGGGATCCATATAAAAAAAATCAGTTCAAAATAATTTTTTTTGCTATTTTAAAAAAATCGGTCAAACTTTTGATACTGTAAAAGCTGCGAAAGTTTGACCTTTTTTTTAAAATAGCAAAAAAGGTTATTTTGAGTTGATTTTTTTATATGGGTCCCCTGAAATGTTTAAACGTCATATAAAATAATTAAGCCGAAACATATTTTTTTTATTATTTAAAAAAAATAGGTATGTATACTTGGTATGTACTGGAGCCTGTCTATATATATATATATATACTAACTATATGATCGTGAGATCTGGACTATATCCACTGCTATATAATCTAGTGTTTCTATAAGTAGATAATAGCAATGCAATTTTTGCAGTTCTGTAGAAGAATTTTGGTAGGAAATTCTTAATTTACTGCTTAATTAGGTGTTTTAGATTAGGAAATAATTAGTATTTAAACTAAGAATTTTTCAAGCCGTTTAAGAAACCCAACGGCCAATTTAGAACAGTGAGGAAATGCGAAAAATTCACAAGCAAAGTAAATCAGAACAAGTAAATGCGTTTTGTTTTCTGTTTCTCCTTTTCTCTCACCGCCTTTAATCCAAACAGAGACTTAATGTTTGTACATTTTCTGCATCCAAATTTGACAATTATCTCTTGATTGACTTGATTATTGTTCATGTTCTCGAGTTCAGATACTCGAAGCTTGACAGATCTCATAACTGCAATAGTTCAGAGAGTCGGAAATGACATTGACCGTGACAACCTGCCTCACATACTGGTATATTTTGACACATCATGAACATATAAAGTCTGGATTCATTATTCCATTTGCAAAGTTTCATGCTTAAGATTGACTACATTCTGTAGTATGAAGATGAAGATCAGGACAAAGTTGTACTTGCATCAGATAGTGATCTAGTGGCTGCTGTGGATCATGCAAGGTCAGCAGGTTGGAAGGTAGGGGTTTTACTAGTGATCATATAATTGTAGTGTCTACATCTTTTTTTTTCTTCAATCTTCATTTTTAATTTTTTTTTAATAGTTGAATATGATTTTAACTATTTTACTTGTCAACAAGTTGAAAAATATTTCACTGCAAACCAAACGAGACCCTATAGTAGAATGAGGGGACAGTTTATGCACTTCATAACAGACGGTGTAGCATCGTTCCCTCTTTAGTCTTCTTACTTTTTTTAGGTTATCTTGGTTAGCAAGATAACTTTTCCCTATAAATGGCCATCTATCGTAATCACTACATTTTAGTTCGAGAGTTTCTTAATTTGTGCATGCTCGTGTGCCATTTATCGTGTCACGTTAGTATTAGATCTATTTTTAACATTACCAGGATGTGTTAAGTTGCCATGAGTAGTGAACAAATTCTGACGTGTAAATGATTGACCTGAACACAGGGATTAAAATTACATTTAGAATATTCGGGAACACCTGGTCGTAGAAATGGTTCAGGATCGGGAGGGTTGGATTATGCTCAAGCAGATGCTTGGGCATCTGCATACAGTGCCGTCGCAGCGGGGGCCGCACTAGTTGCTGGTTTGGGCGTCTTAGCATTCTTGAGGAGAGCTGGCAACTGATTATTGTAAAAACATTTCCCAGTTTTTGATTTGTTGGGAGCAGCATAACTGAGTTTCTCAGAAACTGAGAGCCATAGTGGATTGAATGGAGGGGCACGAGTGCTCGATACTTGGATCAGATAGTTGGTCTGTGATCTATTTATATACAAAGAAAAGTAATAAATTTCATTCCTTTTATGACCCGCCATCTGGAAGTGTGAATACTCACCGGTGTGATTTTTGTCACTTGGAATTTGAAATTGTGTATAATGAGCAAAATTGTGTTGTATGAAATAATCGTGTTTCACTATCTCCCAAGATTGTTAACTAAAATCAGATGCCAACCAGCTGTGGTTGCAAATTTCTGCTGAGAAGACTTTTTTTTTAATGCCACTGTGACACTGCCAGAGCGGGTGAATTACTATTATTATAAAGTAAAAGTATGGAGAATATCATTTACACACAGATTTCAATGATTTTTCTATTTTTTATTCTGTGGCAATATATTGGGATTTTCTTGAAATCCCAACTTCTCCTCATCTATGATTTGATCAAGGTTGAAATTATTATTGACTTGATTAACGTCATAAGACTACACTGTCCTAATTTCCTACTAAGACTTTGCTTGTAATCCTTATGTCCTATTTCCTTTTTCCTACGGAGTGGTGGATGCAGATATATTCTTGCGAGATTACAGAGTTAGTGTTTTTAACAAAAAAGAAAATTAAATAAAACATTTTAATGCGTAAAAAAATGTGGGGTCGTTCGGCCCTTTACATCAACTAATTTGTCTAGTTTACAGTTTGGCGTTCATTCTTTTTGTTTATTCAGGTTTGACACCCATTTTTTATGGGAACCGTTTGTAAAACCATTTTTTGGTATAATTTGAAAGTTCCCTTTTTTATATAACAAAACAGTAAATTACTCTTTAACCCTAAATTATTTTTCCTAAAAATATAATAATTTTTTTTTATGAATACACTTATTTTAGAAATGTTTAATTCCCTTACTAATCTTTTTGTCTTTAGTTTTATTTTCAGTTTTATTTATTTTCTATAATTATCATTTTTTTATTCAGTTATTTTCCCCAATTTTTATGTAATATTTCCAGATTTTTTAGAAGTTTTTTTCCAACGTTTTTCATGTTTTAAAATCATATTAAACAATTTTATTTTAGGATATTGTCCAAACTATTAATATACTTTACTGGCCGTCCGAGTCGTTACTATCTATAACCGGTGTATCGACTAATGGTCCATTACTGATATTAGTCAAGTTGGATAAGCATTACAATCACGAACTGCTATTGAAATGTTGTTTTTTATGCCTCATCCCCTAATATCACGTTAATTAGTAAAAAATAGTTTATACAACTATATTTGTATAATCTGCATCTTTCATACTGAGACAAAATCAATAATAAAATACGTTATTGGTTTAGTTGAGGAACAACATTTCAATGTATATTATATTTCTTGGAGTAATGCTAGGGCAATTCAAAATTGGGAGTCAAAATCGCGACTCGCTGACATGGCGTGTCGCGATTGGTTAGTGCCGCTGGCGCGGACTCACGTTTATAATGGATCAACCAATGATAACACGCCACGTAAACGGAAGTCCCAATTAAGAGTCCACCAAGTGCTATCCTATTTCTTGTGTTAGTCTTGTGTTAGTTTATTTTAGGGGATTCATTTTCTTATTTTTAGTAATAGGAATGCGGGTTTGGTTATTAGACAGTAATTATTTTGCTTCCTTAATTGTGAAGGGTTTTCTTAAAGTAGCTACCAAGCTATCTTAGTTTTGTAAATATTTTTAAATGTGTTTTATAATATTTTCAGATTTTTTTGAAGTTTTTTCAATACTATTCAAACTATTAAAATGTTTTTTCTAATACTCCCAAAATTTTGAAAAGTTGTTTTTCCAATGTTTTCTTGGTTTTAGGTTTTACTCAGATTTCTAAAAAGTTTTTCTTATAATTTCCAGATATTTTTTAGGGGCATTCACGTTTAGATCCTATTAGACTTTCTTTTAGACATTCTAGTCCCCCCATGTTTTTTCCTTACATATAAGTCCTATTCCTAATTTTCCTAATTTTTTGGAACTTTTTTTTTCACAATTTTACCTTTTAAAACCAACCATCCGTAACTTCCTTGAGGAAGTTACACAAGTGGTTGAACTTTTTTTTAATATTCAAATGATCATAACTTTTGATTCACAAATCCGTTTTTCGCAAAATTACTATTTTTGAAATCTGCTCGACGAGATCTATCAAACAAGATCTATGAAGGGCATAAAATTCCAAAGAAAAAAATTTACACAAACAGTAAACTTTACTGTATACACTAGAATATGAAATGGTTATATATATGTGACATAACAGACAGTAACATTTACTGTGGTAATATTACACAGTATATATATATATATATACACGGTGGATCCAAACCTTCTTTTTTCAAAATTACCTTATATTTAAAGGTTCGCGCTAGCGGTATCCAATCCTTTCCACCATTGTTGGAGCTTCAACGACCTTCGTCAGAGCTCCGATTTGGGGTGGGTAAGGGTGGCATGTGGTGCCGCTGACACGGATCTTTAAAAATAAGAGACTTTTGAATAAATGGGTTTTGGATCCACCGGAGTATTATGGGGTGCCGCTGGCGCGGACCTTTGAAAATAAGATTGGATAAATGGGATCGGGATCCTCTGGAGCGTTGATTTGGGGTGAGTAGGAGTGACATTAGGTGCCGGTGGCACATAACTTTAAAAATAAGAGCATATTGCATATATATATAATGTGATAACACAGTAAATGCTATTATTTGTAAAAATGTCATAGATATTAAACTTTATTGCATACACCAAAAAATGAAATAGTTTTATATCTGTGAAATATATATAACAGTTTCACAAATAGTAACATTTACTGAGTTAATATTACACAATATATATATATATAACATTTTCACAAACAGTAACATTTACTGAGTTAATATTATATATATATATATATATATATATATATACGGTAGATCCAAATTTTTTTTTTTCAAAATTACCATATTTTTAAAGGTTTACGCTAGCGACATTCAATCCCCACCACTATCCACCCCCATTGTCGGAGCTTCAATGACTTTCATCAGAGCTATGATTTGTGTGAGTAGTAGTGGTATAGGGTGCCGCTGGCGCGGACTTCTGAAATTAAGAGAATATTAAATAAATAAAATTAGGATCCACCGGAGCTCCGATTTGGGGTGAGTAGGGGTGACATTGGGTTAGGTTTATATCTATAACATTTTTACAAACGGTAACATTTACTGTGTTATAACACAGTATATATATATACGGTGGAGCCAAACCTCTTTTTTCTGATATTGTCTTATTTTTAACTCCCGCGCCAGCAGTATCAAATCGCGACCACCACCAATCCCAATTGTCGGAGCTCCAACAACCTTTATCAGAGTTATGATTTGGGGTGACATGGAGTGCCGTTGGCGCGGACCTTAGGAAATAAGAGAATATTAGATAAATGGGGTTTGGATCCACCGGAGCTCCAGTTTGAGGTGAGTAGGGGTAGCATTGGTTTATGTTTATATCTGTAATAATTTCACAAATAATAAATGTTACTGTTTGTGAAAATGTTACATCGACATCCCATGCCACCTTAAATCAGAGCTCTGATGAAGGTTGTTGGAGCTCCGACAAAGGGGTTGGGTGGTGGTGGGGATTAGATGCCGCTGACGCGGACCGTTAAAAATAAGATAATATCAGAAAAAAGAGGTTTGGATATATATATATATATATATATATATATATATATATATATATATATACTGTGTTATATGAACACAGTAAATGTTAATGTTTGTTAAAATGTTATAGATATAAACCTAACCCAATGTCATCCCTACTCACCCCAAATCGGCGCTCCGGTGGATCCAAACCCCATTTATCTAATATTCTCTAAATTTCAGAGGTCCGCGCCAGCGACACCCTATGGCACTACAACCCACCTAAATCATAGCTCTGATGAAAGTCGTTGAAGCTCCGACAATGGGGGGTGGGTAGTGGTGGGGATTGAATGTCGCTAGCGTAAACCTTTAAAAATATGATAATTTAAAAAAAAAAAAGAGGTTTGGACCCACCGTTTATATATATATATATATATATATATATATATTGTGTAATATTAACTCAGTAAATGTTACTGTTTTTAAAATGCTATATATATATATTGTGTAATATTAACTCAGTAAATGTTACTGTTTGTGAAAATGTTATATATATAAAACTATTTCATAAATATATTAACACAGTAAGTGTTATTGTTTGGGAAAATGTCACAAATATAAAACTATTTCATTTTCTGTTGTATACAATAAAGTTTAATATCTATGACATTTTTACAAACAATAGCATTTACTGTCTTATATATATATATATATATATATATATATATATATATATATATATAATGCTCCTATTTTTAAAGCTCTGCGTCACCGGCACCTAATGCCACCCCTACTCACCCCAAACCGGTGCTCAAGAGGATCCAGATCCCATTTATCTAATCTTATTTTTAACGGTCCGCGCCAGCGGCACTCCATGACACTCTGGTCGATCCAAAACCCATTTATTCAAAAGTCTCTTATTTTCAAAGGTTCGCGCCAGCGGCACCACATGCTACCCTTACCCACCCCAAATCGGAGCTCTGAAGAAGGTCGTTGAAGCTCCAACAATGGTGGTAAGGATTGGATGCCGCTAGCGCGAACCTTTAAATATAAGGTAATTTTGAAAAAATAGGGTTTGGATCCACCAGATATATACATACTGTGTAATATTACCACAATAAATGTTACTGTCTGTTTGTGAAAATGTCAAATATATACAACTATTTCATATTCTAGTGTATACAGTAAAGTTTACTGTTTGTGTAAATTTTTTTCTTTAGAATTTTATAGCGTTCATGGATCTTGTTTGATAGATCTCATCGAGCAGATTTAAAAAATAGTAATTTTGTAAAAAACGGATTTGTGAATCAAAAGTTATGATCATTTAAAGATTAAAAAAAGAAGTCCAACCACTTATGTAACTTCCTAAAGGAAGTTACGGATGATTAGTTATAAAAGGTTAAAATTGTGAAAAAATTTCCTAAAAAGTGGAATAAGACCTATAGGATTGTTGAAAAGTCAATAGGACTTAAATGAATGTTGACCCGACAAATGAGACTTAAATATAATTATCTCTATTTTTTATTATTTCCAAATTTAAAAATTAATATTTTAGATTTTTTAAATATTTTTTGTAATAAAATAAAAATATCAAAGAAAAACTTGCATAACGAATAAGAAAAAAAGAAGAAAGGTTCTTTTGTAATATTATAAAAACGACTTTGTAGAGATTTGACAAAAGAAATAAGGGTAATAAAAACTCTTGGTTTCAAGATACTGGTTAACTAATGGTCTAACATTTAAATTGATGGTTTCCATAAAAAAATGGATGCTAAACCAGCATAAACAAAAATAATGGGTGCCAAATTATAAACTGAACAAATTAATGGGTGTAAAATGCCAAATGACTCAAAATTGTAATGAACCAATCAAGAAGACAATTTGGATCATCATTTTTTTTATGGATTATAGAGTTGTGTTGTAATAGTATTTATAAACTTCGGGCTGTATGACTATAATTATTGTAATGTAATATTTTAAAAATTATTGAATAATTCATAGCGTCAATCTGATAGATTTTTGTTAATATTTTACAATAGTATACATGACGAAATTCCCAAAAATTCTAGGATATGCTTCCAAGCGCTACGGCCCCAATTGGTACTATGTTCATGCTTTGTGAATGCATGATAGCAGTACGTGAGCATCCCTAATGGATAACGATTGGACTCCTCTGCAGTCACTATATGGTGCAGTCCTCTTTTAAGCCATTGATCTTGTACTAGGATGTGTCGTGTTTACAATGCAAGATCAATGGCTCCAAAGTGCACTGCTCCGTACAGTGACACTACAGAGGAGTCAAATCCAATGGGTAAACCCCAAATACGTCGCATGTCCAGTAAGAATGTACTAGGTGAAAAAGTAGAACCTCTCAAACCCTACATGTAGCATTCAACATTTTTCTTTATTTTCATTTGTGTCCCAAAAGATTGCATATCAACTATTTTAGAACTATTGGGTATTGTTAAGTTTTGGAAAATCTAGGACTATATTTCATGTTGCGTTTAAGATGAGGTCCCATTTACATTTATTTTTCTTGCTATATTTGTGGAGCTTTGCCATACCAATTGCCAATTTCACGAATTTATCTTACCCATTGCATCTCCCTTTATATCAAATGTGAATTTTTGCAATGCCCAATGAGGTGCAAGTTCAAAATTTTTCATGCGAGTTTGATAGTGAAATTGAGAAAATAAATATTCCTTAATTACATCCGGAGGAAAATTATTAACACCTCACACAAACAACATAGCATGAATGTGACTATTTGGGGGATTTAAAGTGAATTCAAATCTTGATAGTTGTGGCGAGAAATGTGATGAAATATTTAGGTCATATAAATAAATTTGTACAAGGAAAAGGGACTTTAAAGATCTTCCTTTTTATAAAAACGAATAAATTACATGACAATAACAATGTATTTAATTAGGGATTTTGCTTCCTTTAATCCAAACAAATGACCGTGTAAATTTGTATTTAGGGTTAGTTGTACCTACCTTCACCGAACTTCACCCTCTTTGTCACTTTCACCACATGAACTTTTATATACTTCACTTAATCCCCTGAACTTCCAAAACGACTTCAAATAACCCTTTAACGTTAACAACGCTAACTTTTTGGAAGGAAAATGGGTCATGTGCCTTGCACATGAGAGCATTTTTGTCCAAAATAAAATAAAATGACAATTTGGTAAATATATACTCCATTATTAAGGGTAAATGGGTAAATGCCACCCAAACCTTATATTCCCTTCACCACTCTCTCTCTCTCTCTCTCTCTCTCTCTCTCTCTCTCTCTCTCTCCTGCTATGGCTGCCTTCTCCTTCTCCTTCTCCTCCTCATTCTCTCTCTCTCTCTCTCTCTCTTCCTTCTTCTTCCTCTTTCTCACCACACACCAAGCACAAGCACAAGAAGCACAAACACAAACACACATGGACAAACGCACAATACATACACACGACACGAACACACGCACACGGACACAGACGCACACACACACATACACAAAAATAGATCTAGATATGACTCTAGCTCTAGATTTAAATTTTTTTCTACTCTAAATCGAAGAAGAATCCCTAGTTTATACTGCTTCGAATCTTTCTCTACTTCAAAAGGTTTGTACCGGATTGAGTTTTAATCCCACGGTTTGCATTCGTTTTTTTAATACAACGCATGAAACATTTACACGTTTTGGTTTGGATCTCACAATTTTCTTTTTCATATTTTTTAAAAGTATTTTTTATTGATTTTTTTTCAAATTTGAATTATGTTTTTTTATATATGTGAAATATGATTTTTAATGCAAATGTTTTTTTTTTAAATGTAATTTGGATATATGAAAATCTGATTTTTTTGCTATAAATCTATATTTTGAAACTTGTTATTAAATGTTTTTAATATTATTTCCAAATTTTTAAAAGTTTTTTTCAATAGTTCTCTTACTTTTAGGACGCTTTTTTTTTTTTGTTATTTACTAAATTTTTAAAAGTTTTTTTTCAAACATTTTCATATTTTTAAAAGTTTTTTTTAATATCTTTCATATTTTAAAAGGCTTTCCTATAAGTTTTGAAATGTTTTCCTATTATGTTCAGATTTTTTAAAATTTTTTCCCAAGATTTTTCATACTTTTTAATTTTTCCCTTTTTTTTAAAGAGTTTTACAAGTTTATTATGTTATTTTCAGACTTTTAGAAGTTTTTTTTCAATATCTTTAATATTTTTTTATAACTTTTCTATAAATTTTGAAATGTTTTTTCATTATTTTCGGATTTCTTTGAAAAAAATTTAATATTATTTTTTTCTTCTTCGGATTTTTAATTTTTTATATTTATTTTCGTTATTTCCAGATTTTTAAAATATATTCTCTAATTTCCAAAATTTTGAAATGTTTTTTCTATATATTTTTTTAAATACTTTTTAGATGATTTAGTTTGTAATTTTCATTTATTTTAGGGTTGGGGTAAGAATTACGGAGATACTAGCAACACAACATCTTGTGTCGAGCTAAAATCTGAGGAGAAAGCTTTACCGGCTATACCAACTCCTTCCACCACGCCGGTAGAAGTCCTTCGGACAGACGATGAGTTGGTCGACCCGAGGGTCTTGTATTCCATCCCTTAGGGTATGTCTATTAGGATTCCTGGTCCAGAGGAGATAGCTTATGATATGAGGAATGCTGATGAGGTCTGTTTCCCTCTTTAGGCCCTGCAAGTAGGAGTTCATCTTCCCCTCCACCTTCACTAAGTTCCATCTTGAAAAGGTATGGACTGACTCTTACTCAGCTCCCCCCAAATGCTTATAGTTCAATTGTTAGAGCTATGATTATTGGAAAAAGTGCAGGGGGTTATGACATAAACGTGGATATATTTAAGTTCGTATATGGTTTGAAAGAGGACGATAGAACTCCTGACTATTACTACTTTTCTCCCATAAAACCCATCACTAAGATGGTCTAGGTTTTCCAAACTAGTAACCATAATTGAAAAACCAAGTATGTTTGTGGGAATTTTTTCCAAATGATCCCGAGAGAGGGATTAGTATTACTAGGGATTGGAGTCCCTCTGACCCGATTGTTAAAAAATCTCCTTCTCTGGACAAGAGACTGGTGAAGCTCTTAGGAAAGTTTGCACTTCGGACCCCATGTTTTTTAAGGATGTGTACACTCTCAAGAGGTTTGGAAGGATGGCAAATTATCTGAACATCGGTATAATTGACCTTGACACCTATAAGCCACCCAAGTCTGCTAATAGTGACGAAGAAAATTTTGAGGAAGAGGAGATGACTGAGGTGGAGGTCGACCAAGTAGGAGATGACAATGATGAAGCCGACCAGGAGGTCGGAGAAGGTTAAATATTCTCATAAGTGTTGCGTCGTCCTTATATTTCTTTCCTCTTGCTTACTTTTGTACTTCATACCCTACTTGTTTATTAACTTATCGTTATCCATATCTTGGTGCAGTTTTCACTCCATATTCCTGCTATTTTATCATGGCACCAACAAACGTTCCAGGGATAGGATGAAGGAGATCAAGGCCAAGTAAATCCATGAGTAGGCTAAAAAGGAAGCTGCCAAGAAAGCCAGGGAAGAACCCGTACCACACTACACCAAAATGGTAAAATTGTCACCTTTTTAGTGGCCAGGCTTGACAAAAAAACACGTGTTTTTTGTCAAGGATTATCACGATCAATGACCGTGACACGTCCGTGACAATTCTGTCAGTAAAAAAACCCTCCCCCTTCTTTTTGTCCCACCGAATTCATTCCCTCCATTTCTCTCTCTCTCTCTAAAAATTTGGTATCTTTTATCTCTATTTCTCCCCCATTTATGTATATGTGTATGTATATGCACGCGCGTGTGTATATATGTGTGTGTGGAGGGGGGGGGGGGGGTGGGGGGAGGCAGCAGGGCTGGGGGGAGGGGGTATGTGCGTGTGTGTGTGTTTATGTGTGTATATATGCGTGTGTGTGTATATGTGCGTGTGTGCGTATATGTGCGTGTGCATATATATGTGTGTGTGCGTGTGCGTGTGCGTGTGGTGGGCAGCGGCAGCGGCAGCGGCAGCGGCGGGAGGGGGTGGGTGGGGGGGGGGGTGTATATGTGCGTGTGTGTGTGTGTATTTGTGCTTGTGTTTTTTTTTAATTAAATTTTTATTGATTTATTAGATATTGCCCCTCATATTGTAGTGCCTCTTGTAAAAGAATTGATTGATTTAATATTGATTGGTTGTTAATTTTTTTTGTAAATTAATAATTAGTGCCCCTTTTATATGCAAGTAGGATTGCCCCTCATTGTAAATTAGTAAATTAATAATTTTATACTTTAATTGTTAGTTTAATTGATGAAAATAATTAATTGAGTAGATGAATTAGAAGGAGTACGGGATACACATTTGTTGTTACCATTGCGGTTGGATTATAGTGGATCGATGTTGGGTTGTTTAATTTTAAAAGTGGCATGACCACTGGATTATTGTCCATATGGGGGTGGGATTTTTCAACTTTTTTTGAAAATTACTTTGTATAACGAACAATGTATATATATAGTATGATAATTAAATGAAACATACTTGAAACTACATATAGTGCGCATAGATACTAGCCTTCTAGTTCTTATGCGTACGCATTCAATAGCCCTTAGACCCGTTCGAGAGTCATTACCCCTGTAATGAGATCTCTCGAATTGTCCCCTTTGGACAGTTTGGGACTGCATAATTTCTGTATAATAATAATCTTAGTGGCTTAAAGTTGTTACTTTTGGAGGAAGTTCTGCCGTCGTATCCTAATGTTCTCTGGGTACATACTAGATTGACAAGTGTGACTGTTATTTCAATTGATCAATTGAAATAATACTCACACTTGTCAATCTACGTCATGTACTTGGAGAACTACAGGGATATGCTGCCGAATTTTTCTCAAATCGTAACAATGTGCATGAGCTGTTAAGTATATTACAAAAATATGCGGTCTTAAATGGGTAGGACCACTCACCCTTTAGAGGAGATGGAGGAAATAAAAATTAAATGAAGCATACTATAAATCTAAGTTTGAATTTGAATTTGAAATTTAAAAATCGAATATAAATAAGACATAATTAAATGAAACATACTATAAATCTAAGTTTTGTTTATACTAATCCATGAATATACGCTTCTTACCTTTAATATGTGACTAGTTGTGGTAGTTGTGATGGGATATCCGAAATACAAATAGTGGATGGGTGAGACAAATATAATGGAAGATGTGTTTCGCAGAGGTGCTAATGAATTTGTGAAATACGCAAATAGGTGTCATAATGATGAAGAGTTTCCGTGTCCGTGTGCTAGGTGTAAGAATGGTAAGGTGTTTGAGTGGAAAACAGTTGAACTACATTTGTAAATATCGGGTATGCAAGATAGTTATCGATTTTTGAGTTTTCACAGTGAATTATAAGTTCCTTTTGTCCCCGAAAAACATTACAACAACCTTCACAACAACATTTAACAAGTAGGATAGATGTAGAATGGGACGACGTAGATCATAACATGTTAGAGGATTTAGTTTATGATGCGTACGGAGTTTATGAAGCATAGGAGAATGAGGTTACTGATGATGTACAAGGTTCAAGTGCTCGTGAAGATATCACGATAAACCTTGACGATGACTACCAAAGTTTAAAATTTAAGGCGACCCAACCATTATACTTTGGATGTATATTGGTTAGTGTGTCAATTCGTATATCGTGTGGCCTACTCACCTCCTCAGAGCTAACCTTACCCCAGACATGTAGTGACATTATTTGAATTGAATTATTTTTAAATTGTTACATTTCAATTATATTTGGATGATATCGTTATGCATATTGTTTTGAATGTATATTTGTATTATGTCTATATTATTTGGATATATGATGTTTGAACATGTATAATGTTGCTATAACAGGTACAAATATACTGCTGGGCAGTGGCCATACGGCCCAGCATATTTTTTTTTAATTCTGCCCAGAATTGTCACGGTCATTGACCATGACAAGTCCGTGACAAAGAAAATTATCACGGACGTGTCACGGTCAATGACTGTGATAAGTTTTTAAATATTATCACGTATTTGTCACGGGCTATGACCGTGACATAACCGTGATAATATTTAAAAACTTATCACGATCATTGGCCGTGACACGTCCGTGACAATTTTCTTTGTCACCCCTAGAATTATCACGGCCATTGACCTTGACAAGTCCAACTTGTCAAGGTCAATGACCGTGACAATTCGACAGATTTGGTGTAGTGCCAAGTAGCGTAATGACAACCCTTTAAGGCTTTCCAATGCAGAAACTGCAGGGTTGGTTGTTGAAAAAAGCTGCTGACAAGGGCAAAGGCAAAGTCCTTAAGGAGAAACAGGGTGGCAGGAAAAGATCTCTGGAGGATACCACCTTTAAAGATCCAAAGTTAACCAAGTTTACTACTCGATGACTATCCAAACAGGGGGATTCGTCCCCCATATGGTTCTGTGGAGCCTTTTGAGCTGGACCCTCCAGTAACTAAGGACGAGCTATTGGCTAATCCCAACTCCATACTACTCAATGCCTCCAACACTCCTGCGGTACTGGGCTATATGGGCTACAACCTTAATTTCAAGTTTATACGGAGCCTGGATTTTGACAACTTGTAGAATTTTGCTTTCCACAAGGCCTTCATGGTAAGTGGATTTAGCTCGTCTCTTTGTTTTACTTGGACTAGTCGACCTTTTTGACTTTAGTTAATTTTATGTGCTTTTTCACTTTGCAGAATAACATGGCTACTACCATCCAGGGAGCAACGATGATCTTCGGGCTAGAAAGGAGGATCTTGAGAAGAATATTAAGTCCTTTGAGGTTGATTTGAAAAAGGCGCACAACAAGCTAAAAGAAGGTGATGAGAAGATGGTGCGCAAGATGGAAGAGTTCAATAAGATTGAATGGGATCTCAAGTCTGCCAACGACTAGCTGGAGGCTATAAAAATTAAACTCTCTGAAGCTTCACTGGTTACTTCCATGGCTAGGGAACATATTGTGAACGCTTCTAAAGAGTTTGAGGAATACGTCATCGACACCATCATTGCTTTACTCAAGGGGTGTGACGAGCTGAAGAAGAGGGTAGCAAAACGCTATCCTGACATCGCTAAAACCGTCATGGCATGGGAAGGGGATGATGACGAAGCGAAAGCCATGGACGAGGAAGCCACCCGCTGAGATGAAGCATAGTTATGCTCTGAGGACGATCTCTAAGTCCTTAAGGTGGTTAAAGTAGAGACTGCTGCTGCTGCTGGGAATATAAGTCTGCCATCATGGATGCTGCTAAAAAGACTGAGTCTGCCTCAAAGGATGCTCGCACTACTTAGCTCATTTCCTTCTTTGTGTGGATTTTATTTGACAAAAAAATGCATTGAACAAGGAATTAAAGATTCGTCCAAATAATTTTTTGGTGTAATATGAATGGTTTTATATTTATACTATCCGTTGTGTATTGTATTCCCCTTTGATGTGATTTTTGCATGTTTTTGGACCTTGTTAACTTTGCATTTTATACTTCAATGTTGCTAGTATTTCTTAGCTTTAACTTACTATTTCCTCCAAGGATGATGAATAGTTAAATTTTAATAAGAAAAAAACTAAATGAGGTAACAAATATCTTTATATAATCTATTCTTGTTCGTACAAATTTGATGATCTCCCACTGTAAGACCTTTTAATGATAATACTTTTTGAGGTGCTTAGAATTCCATGAGGTTTTGAATGACTCCCTTTCTAAAGTTTCAATACGGTATGTGTCTGGTCGTACCACTTTAGTCACGCGATAGGGACTATGCAAATTTGCTTCCAACTTATTAAATTCGTGTAACTTTCTTGAAGACATAATCTCCCTCTTAGAGTTTGATTGGCTTGACTATTCTGTTATAGAATTTAGCCGTACATTGCTGATATGTTGCTACTCTAAGCGAGGCTACCTCCCGACTTCATCTATCAGATCTAAATCTTACCTTCTCGCAAAATCACTTCTGGAAGAATCAAAATTTAACACCCTCTGACTTGGTAGGCCGATCTCCACTGGGAACTCCTAAAGGCCAGCATGTAGGGCGTCTCTCCTGTCACTGTTCATGGTGTTGTTCTATAAGCCCACAGCACACTCTGGAGTTTATTTATCTAATTTTGTTTGGATGCTTCAATACTCCTCTTCATCCCATCTAACAAAGTTCAATTTTTGACTTCTGTCTGTCCTTTACATTTTGGATGAGTTAGTGATGAGTGAACTTTCTTATTTTGACCTTGTCGCAATATTTTTGGAAATCATCATTGTCAAACTGGGTTCCGTGGTCAGCGATGAAAGTGTGAGGGATCCCATACTTGCTGATCAAATTCTTCCATACGAACTAGAAGACTTTTGAGTTGGTCATCTCAATGAATGGTTTGGCCTCTGCCCATTTTGTGAAGTAATCCACTACTACCATAAAGCATGTGAATCTTCCCCTGGTCTTTGGCAATTGGTCGACCAACTCCATACCCCATATAGAAAAAGGCCAAGGTGACGTGATTGGCACTAGATTGTCCCCTCGTCCCTTATGTATTAATCCAAATTTCTGTCACTTGTCGCATTTCTATGCGTATTCTTCACAATTTCTCCTCATTATTGGCCAATTATATCCCCGGATGGCTATCCTTTTTACTAGTGTTCTACCTGCTGCATGAGCTCCACACGACCCTTCGCGTATTTCTTTGACCTTATTTGGCGCTTCCATAGGATGTACGCATCTCGTCATTGAGACTGTAAAACCTCTTTTGTATAAGACTCCCTTGTCCATAACGTATTTGGCAGCCTTGTCACGAAACCTCCCTGCCTCCTTCTGGCTGGTCTGTAGAATGCCTTCTTTCAAGTACTTGACGATTGGATCCATTGAAGATGAGCCCATCATTAGTTTTAGGAAGTTTACTTCTTCTGTATCAATGCTCCTCTGTAACAGAATTTTTACAAGTACAACTTTTCTGAGGTTAGCTCTGGTAGCTGATGCCAAACGAGCTAATGCGTCGACCCTTCTATTTTTAGCTATGGGGGTTCTGATCATCTGGAGTGCTTTTAGATTTGGGATTAACATTTTTACCTTTTCAAGGTACTTTAGTATGCTTCCATCTCTTGCTTCATATTCTCCCAACACTTGGTTAAATACTAGATGTGAGTCACTGTGAGCCTTTATCTTCTCGACTTCAAGTGTTATAGCCAACTTCAATCCAATAATTAAAGCTTCCGACTCCGCTTCATTGGTGGATGATTCAAACTTAAATCATAGGGCATATTCTACTCCAACTCCATTAGGTGTGTTGACTATCAGACTAGCTCCACTACCGCTAGCACATGATGACCCATCCACGGATACTTTCCCTATCAATAACTCATTATTGAAGTCTTATACTACTAGAGAACCATCTTTTAACAATTTAATAGTAAATTTTTTTCTACAACTAGGATGGTCATTTTTAGATAAGGATTCTTTTGCGCTTTGGTGCTGCTCATTTGGAACTGCAATAACTTATTTGGCTGGCTGTTGCGTCTGCTTGGTTACAACAACATGCGCTATATTAGAAATTCTTTTCTCCTCGTAGGTGAATTTTGCAATGAAATCCACTACATCTTGGCTTTTGATCTAAATCCTTAGCTCATATGAAATCTCATATTTTCCAAGCTTTATTGCCCATGCCATCAACCTGTCATATTTTTCAGATTTATGGATGGTTTATCGGCGTGGGAATTGGTATAGATCACTATAGAGTGGGCTTGGAAGTACTGCTTCATCTTCATGGATGTTACTATCAATGCCAGGGCCAGTTTTTCTATTCCAGAATATCTAATTTCTACACCAACAAAGACTTTGCTTATGTAATACATCGAATACAGAACTCATTCATCATTTCTGATCAGAGTTGAGCTGATTGCTGACTCTAATATCGCCAGATATAGATATAATTTTTCTCCTAGTACTGACCTTGACAGTAATGGGGCCCTTCCTAGGTACCTCTTTAGATAAAAAAAAACGGTTTGACATTTCTCCATCCATTCAAAAGAGTTTTTGATGACTTTGAAGAACGAGAGGCATTTATTTATAGCTATGGGATACAAATTTGTTTAGAGTTACTACTCGACCTGTTGGGTTTTATATTTTCTTCTTATTTTGGGGAGGATGCATATTGATCAACACTTGGATCTTGTTAGGGTTGGCCTCTATGGACTTCTGGTTCATAATGAAGACCATAAATTTTCATGCCTCGACTCTGAATACACATTTAGCTGGATTTATCTTCATTTGATACTTCTTTAATTTGTCGAATATTTGATCGAGTGGTCTTCCTTGATGCTTTTGGTTAACATGTCATCCATATAAACCTCTATATTATTTTCTATTTTCTTTACAAATATTTTATTCACCAAACTTTGGTAAGTGGCACTTGTATTTTTTAGTCTAAAAGGCATAACATTATAGCAAAAAGTACCTCATCTAGTGAAGAAATAAGTCTTCTTCTTCTCTTCTAGCTTCATTTTAATTTGGTTGTACCCACAGTATGCATCCATAAAGCTCAGCAACTCATAACCAGCTGTTGCATCCACCAATTGGTCTATTCATGGCAAAGGATAATAATCTTTGGGGTATGCTTTGTTTAGATCTGTGAAGTCTACGCACATCCTTCACTTATCATTTTTCTTCAGCACAATGACCAGGTTTACTAACCAATCAGGATACATCACATTTTTAATGAACTTAACTTTCTTTAATTTGTCCACTTCTTGTATCGTTATATTTTTCTCTCCTGAGAACACACACCATTTTTCTTTACTAACATGGCTTATTTGATTATGTTGGGCTCACAACAGATAATGTTAGGGTCTATTTTATGCATATCTTCATGACTCCAAGCAAATACATTTTTCCTAGCTCGGAGGAAGTCTGCTAGCTACTTCTTGTGGATGGGGTTCAGGGATGAGCCGATCTGGGCTGTCCTCTCAGGGTGCTCGTCGTCCAGTACCACTGGCTCTATTTCTTTAATGGCTTCTCCTATTATTAACCTATCGTCATATCGAGGATCTAATATCTCGATCTGATAGGTTTGAACTAACTTCTTTGTTTCATCTTTGTCGAACGAGGTGTAATATCACTCACGTGCTTATGCTTGGTTTCCTTTCACCACTCTCACACCGAAGTTGGTGGGGTACTTGAGACATTGGTGAACGGTTGAAACTACAACTTCAAATTTCTTCAGGCCCACTCTTCCAAATATGATGTTGTGGTCGATGATATATTCTTGTCAAGGATAAAGAATCTCATCTTCTCTATTCTACAGGTCAGCCAGATTTTGATAACTACTTATAGCTCAATAATACCCAGTGAGTACACTTTTTCTTCTGAAAATCCAATTAGGTGACGATGGTACGCTTTCAGTTTCCTATCAGATAGTTTCAACCTTTGGAAAATATCATTGAACATCACATTGGTCGAGCTCCCATTATCCACTAGAATTCTTTTTACGTTTCTATCGTGGATCATCATGGTGGTTACTAGTGGATGGTAATGAGGATACAGTAACCCTGAGAGGTCATCCCTGGAGAATCCTATGATCAACCTATCTTTGGCGACCTTGAGAGGTCGACTGTCTGCCACCGCTGCCATATTGACATCATTATTGCTGATGCAAGCTCTTGCCTCATTAATTTATGCTTTCCTTCCGTCTGGTTCATAATATCCTCCACCGTATCCTCCTACAATGAATTTACATCCAAAAGAGAACATATTTAACTCTTATATAAGCTTTTTTGGTCATGCCGAGAGGTTAAGATCCTCCTCATCTTTATGACCCCGAGCTTTTTTCTGGTCTTGTTTCCTGGCACGTGGTGATCTAGATTTCCTCCTGGTTTTCTAGTATTCAAGGGCTTGTGTTGGTCTTCCATTCTTATCCATTTATTTATTGAGTTTTCGTCTTTTGATAAGGGTCTAAATTTCATCCGTCAAGGCTAAGCAATCCTTAGTTTCATGTCCGTGATCTTTGTACAATTTGCAAAACTTGCTCTTGTCTCTTCTTCAACAAGGAGTTCTTAATTTCTCTGGCCATTTTGGTTCACCATCCCCTTGGATCTCATCAAGGATATGGTGCACTCCTACTGTTAAGGGAATATATTCATCAAAATTCTAGTATGGCCTCTTCTCGCTCTTCCTTTTTGGGCCATCACTTGGCTTCTCTTTTCTCGTTGAACTTCCACTTTCTTCAAACTTTCTATGATTGAATTATTTTGCAGTAATGGCTTCCTCCGTGTTCATGATCTTTCCTGCCTTGGTCAAGAGCTCAGCCATATGTTTTGGAGGATCTTTGGCCAATGTCCAGTACAGTTTCCCAGGCAATAATTCGTTTATAATTACTGTCATGGCTACCTTTTCATTGTAATCACCACTTCCAATTTCTCAGCATTGAACTTGGTACTGTACTATCTTATCATTTTATCCTCACATTAATGGATGCTTAACAAGTGAGCTTTCCTTTTACTAAGTTTTGCTCTGAAGTAAAAAATGTTCCCGAAGAGGTCGGTCAATTGATAAACTCTAAGATTTCTCCTCATAGTTACCCATTATACCAAATTTGGGTGGGTCTCGTGAGAGCGCTTGAAAAAACCATGCAACGCACCTCGTCGGCTATTGAGAATATATCACATGTTGCTTGGTATTGCTCAATATCTAAAATAGGGGCTGCTTTTCCTTCACACACGGAAGGAATTTTACAGGTGTGGGATAACTGACCACCGAGGTTGTCAAGGGAGATCCTTGAACAAAGCTTCTTTGTAAAGGGTTTTTAATTCTTATGAGATCACCTAAGTGGTATTCTATTCTCTTAATAGATTCCTTCCATGGTTGGGCTTCTTCGGATACTTTGTTAGCTCATCCGTGACTTTAAGCCGAGCATATTTCTCTTAGGCCGACTTGTTTGCACCTGTTTGATGCCCTGGTATTGCACCTTTAACTATTTTCTCTTTTAGGATCCATCCTCCTGTATTCTGTTCGTCTTGTTACTTATTCGGGGTGCAGATGCTCTCACGCCCGTTTCCTTCCCACCCTATTGATAATAGGGGGAAACCGCGGCGCAAGTGTATAAAGATATACGTCGGTCGTTATGCTCGGCTCCCACAGCTATGCAAAAACCTAAACTATGACTACACTCTTTTAAGGGAGTACAACGGCTAGTCCGGGTATCGAAATCCACAGAGACTAGTTGTTAGAATTATATTGATTTAATACTTGAGGAATAAAATTGTAAAAGATGATTATTAAAAAAAAGAAAAGATAATACTAAGCATGGAAGTTAAATAAGATTTATAAAAGCAGAATAAAACTATAGGTTGCGACTAATATCCCTCACCTCGGTTTAATGTGTATAAATGGTTATATGGGACTACGAATTTAGTAAGATTAAATCTCATTTCAATAATCAATTATATCTATAGTTGTCACCCGTTAAATTGACATAAAAGCCTAATATGATTTTGTCGTCAACAAATACCCCAAAAATTACACACGCAGGGTTGTAAAAATAGAGCGTACATGATATACCCCGTTAAATATCCTAGGCGTAATAACAAGAACAACCCAATCGAATTTGATACATAAAACCCATCACCATAGCAAAGCAACACATTGAAACTAAGGTGAGTTCCATTAATCACAACCTAATTTAAGTTAACTAGAAAGCATCATAAATGACATGTATTAAATGCAAGAAATAAATGGAAGCAATAAATAAAGTAAGTAAACCTAAATTAGAAAGCAAGCAAAAGAAATAACAAAGCTTAAAGCAAGAAAATACAACAGTGGAGACTTTATTAATGGAGAAGAAAATGAATAGTAGCTTACAATACCCAAATGGCACAAACCTTAGGAGAGAGAAGCTCCCACTCAAAATCCCCTCCTCTAACCTAAACTGACCTAAAATACAATATATAAAAGATGTCTTGCAAAATAGACAAAAGGGTATATTTATATTAAGTTACAAAAGAAATAAAAGAAAAATGGAAAAGGAAACAAATGAGGGAAAAAACGTGCTGAATCAGCTACCCTGATCGACCGCGGCCAGGGAGCCAGTTGATCTGTCCCAAGGGAAAAATTCTATTGCATTGTCACGAAGGCAAAATCACATTCATCGATCAACTGGTGGCCAGGGACTGGTCGACCGGTCCTCTGTTTCTATGGCTCCTTTGGTCCAACATGAGGGGAAAATGGGTGCATATGAAATCAGCCATATCTTCTTTGTCCGGGCTCCGAATGACGTGACATTCGGACCCACGCAAAGCTCACTCAATGATCTACTCTTCCATGGAATCCCAAGGAGCTGGAGATGAAGTGTGAAATGTCTAAAATTCCCCTGAAGTAGCGTCCGATGACACAACTTCACTGAAACGCAACAAATCCTCACTTTAAGCATTCCAATACCTACAAAAGCTCAATTAAGCCCTACAAAGCATACATATACATATATATATATATATATATATATATATATATATATATATATATATATATATATATATCCAAAATTGAGGTTGTCTAGTTAACAAGCATGAATATAGGCATAAGGAACACACAAAGTGCTAGAATGCATAAAGATAACAGACGTGCATATGCAATGTCCGTGACTAATCACCTATCCTAGACTGACACTCTACTGAGCCTTTAGAAAGAACTTACCCATTACTATGAATATTCTTGATCATCATCATCATCAGTAGTCCTTATAGTGGAGGTTCTACCTGGATGGTAAGAGGATTCTTCGAGTTCGGATCCGTGTGTCCGAGCAAATCTGCTTCTCTAAGATCCCAAATTTAGTCTTCTGGGATTTTCTAGAGCTTTTCCTTTGCTCTCTTACCTCCCATATCGTTAGGGGAAAGTGCAGGTGATTCCCTTCATTTGCCCAGACCTTTTTCCAAGGCTCGAGTAATTGGAGATGGTTTTGGTCGTCTTTGTGAGACCAACACACTTTGGGTGAGCTATCCCATATTTTATTGCATTGACTTCTGTCTTTTAACCAAGATACACATGAATCTAGCTGGGTACCCTATTCCAATAAGGGTGGAGGGTGGTGCATTCTCCTTTTCCCAGCTACTTTTCGAGTGTTTGTTCATTGTTGCGAAAACGCCTAGAAAAACAGAGTGTATATGCAGGACAACAAAGTGTGGTTGAATTTCGATGGGTTTTGACAGTGGGGGACTGTTTTAGGCTAGAAATGAGAGTGTTTGACAACGACTTACATGAAATTTGGTAATGAAATAGCAAATCGGGGATGCTAAGCAAGAAAATGAACGATTTTGCTGGTAGAACAGCGAGATGGGTGTTTAATGGAATTTGGAGGATCTTGATAAAAGACCCAGATATTTCGTAACCGTATAATTTTGAATTGGATGAGAAACAACTAGGCTTTAGTATTTCCCACATACGGTGCCATTCTGTTATCGTCTAAAAAAGATTCAAGTTTGTCTTAGCTAGAGAAAAATCCAATCAGAGATAACGAACGATAGTTACGTAATGTATATGAAATCAAATAGAGATGGGCTTGAGGGTAAGAGGATTAACACTAAGAAATGGGTGGTTCAGCCTTTAAGAATGAGCCTACATCCACGGGTTGTCTTGTTGCTTTTGTATTATATCCGTACAAAATAATATATAGTCTAGATTTCAGATAATAAGGATGTTGAAATGATCTTGCAGGTTGAAGTGTAGACTGAATGATTGCTTGCCTTAATCTCTATGGGGGATCTTTCCTTTTATAATGATTTCTATATAAAGAAATGAGTGTTGGTTATCATAGGCCAGATGGGGGCATCTTTGATTAATGGAACACTTACTGATTTGTTTAAGATTTCACCCGTTAAGGAAATGTCTAGCACATGTTGGCCATCTAATATGCCAGGCACATGTTATTGGCCAGCCTCTAAAGTCCCAGATATCACTCTGCCTTGTTGACGGCCACCCAGGTGGAGAATACAGTCGAACTCTTAGCTGGGCCGATCTCTTTTACAAGCATCTCTTCAACCGGGGCCGAAGTCTTCGAGTCAGGAGATGTTCTTCGAATATGGAATAGCATTCACCAACACCACACTAATACCATTCACTACTTATTTTTACTACTCAACGACACCCATATATTTAAAGTTAAAAATTTTCATTTTTTAATTTTTTTCTCTCATCTTTTATCTATTTCTCTCTCTAAAATCGTCAAACCCTTTTGAACATCAAATAACAGGCTATCACCATCTCCACCATCGCACCATCATCATTACCACTAACGCAACTCTGTGTATGCGTGTGTGTGTTTTTGTAACACACCGCCCGCCCAGGGAGAGCGAACGAAGCACTACTATCGATATAACTAACCAAATCCACAAATTGTCAAGGTATATATCATCTAATTTCCACAATAAAAAGAGAAACCACTAATCTCAGTTTCTTCAAATTCAATGCAACAAAGTCTATCGAAATAATATAAATCACCAATGCTTTATACAACACAATAAAATAATACAAATCTTCCAAAAAATATTCTTCCCAAAATAATCCACGCTAAAATCATCATATTGGTCCATAGCGCTCAAATCCACGCTAACCTGCCAACTAAAAGAAAATATGGGTAAGTACACAATACGACAGGAAAGATGTTTAACAAATATATAAGCAGTGAATAAAACGTAACAACACGAGTACGAATATTCAAATAAAATGCAAATCTCAAAGCATTTATCAATAAATTTCTCAATAACACATCAATGGGTCACCAGGCCTCACTCCATCCGCATACGATTTATCAAGCTATAGCTCGGGAAGCAGGAATTTTGGCGGATGCCCAACATCCGTGCCATATTAAAATCTCATGACAACATACTCAACAACAATATAATGATGCCACATGAACCAAAATAATTCAACAATTATTTCTCCAGATTTCAAAGAATTTAACAATTCAAATATGAGTTCAATTAAACATGAAATCAACGGAATAACTCTTGAGAGATTTAAAGAGCATATTGTGTAAAACCCCATACCTTAAAATCATTGCATGAATCGTCACATAAAAATCATCCTCAAAATCTGATTGCACCATCACATTCCTCTCGTAAAAATAATCAAATCATGTTCTAGCCCCAACACGAGATACCCCCAAATAATCCCATTTTAAAACCCCAGAAAAATCAGATCCAAAAATTATTCGAATCGCCAATTCAACTTCAGATTTGGATTCTATATGAAAAAATTGAGTGAGGTATATGTTTTGGATTTTTTTCAAATCTCATTCGAATGTACTCAAAGAGAAGATCTAAACATTCCAAACTCACTCTTCTTATTCCACTCGTTTTTGCCTCTTTGGATTTCATTTCTAACCTCTCTTTTTCATCTCCCTTTCCTGAAAATCACCCATAATATGCCTTATATAGTCCCTCTCTCAAACCCTAGCTTGGAGCCTAAGTTAACCTCGATTACTATATTTTCCTTTAATTCAAAATTATCAACTTTACATATTTAACCCATTACAAAATGTCCAAAAGCCTATTAAATTTGAATTTAAATATTTGATTCATTTCAAATAAAAATAAATATAATATCAATATCTTGATTAATAAAATAATAATATTATTAAAATCTTATACAATATTCATAAATAAAGCCCTCGAAATTACGGGGTATTACATACTTCCCCCTTGAAAAGGAGTTTCGTCCTCGAAATTCGACGAAACCTAACACTCAAAATAATATGCTACTCAATTCTATTTCCCAAAATCATACACTAAACTCCTCAAATTAATTTTAAGCATCTTCACCACGATGTTTAACACATCCTCAAAAGTTTCTATCTCCAAAGAAAACATGTCTAACCCGTATGCCAGACCCAATACCCGAGACCCAAGGGCTGTCTTATACCTAAGCTCTGATACCATTTGTAACACCCAATCCGCCTGGGTAGAGCGGAGCGGAGCGCCACTATCGATATAACTAACCAAATCCACGAATTAACAAGGTATAGAGCATCTAATTTCCACAACAAAAAGAGAAACCACTAATCTCAGTCTCTTCAAATTCAATGCAACAAAGTCTCTCGAAATAATATAAATCACCAATGCTTTATACAACACAATAAAATAATACAAATCTTCCAAAAAATATTCTTCCCAAAATAATCCACGCTAAAATCATCCCAATTGGTCCATAGCGCTCAAATCCACGCTAACCGGCCAACTAAAAGAAAATATGGGGAAGTACACAATACGACAGAAAGATGTTCAACAAATATATAAGCAGTGAATAAAACGTAACAACACGAGTACGCATATTCAAATAAAATACAAATCGCAAAGCATTTATCAATAAATTTCTCAACAACACATCAGTGGGTCACCAGGCCTCACCCCATCCGCATACGATTTATCAAGCCATAGACCGGGAAGCAGGAATTTTGGCGGGTGCCCAACATCCGTGCCATATTAAAATCTCATGACAACATGCTCAACAACAATATAATGATGCCACATGAATCAAAATAATTTAACTATTATTTCTCCAGATTTCAAAGAATTTAACAATTCAAATATGAGTTCAATTAAACATGAAATCAACGGAATAACTCTTGAGATATTGAAAGAGAATATTGTGTAAAATCCCATACCTTAAAATCATCACATGAATCGTCACATAAAAATCATCCTCAAAATCTGATCGCACCATCACATTCCTCTCGCAAAAATAATCAAATCATGTTCTAGCTCCAACACGAGATAACCTCAAATAATCCCATTTTAAAAACCAAGAAAAATCAGATCCAAAAATTATTCGAATCGCCAATTCGACTTCAGATTTGGATTCTACACGAAAAATTGAGTGAGGTATGTGTTTTGGATTTTTTTCAAATCTCATTCGAATGTACTCAAAGAGAAGATCTGAACATTCCAAACTGACTCTTCTTATTCCACTCGTTTTTGCCTTTTTGGATTTCGTTTCTAACCTCTCTTTTTCATCTCCCTTTCCTTATAATCACCCATAATATTCCTTATATAGTCCCTCTCTCAAACCCTAGCTTGGAGCCTAAGTTAACCTCTATTACTATATTGCCCTTTAATTAAAAATTATCAACTTTACATATTTAACCCATTACAAAATGTCCAAAAGCCTATTAAATTTAAATTTAAATATTTGATTCATTTCAAATAAAAATAAAAATAATATCAATATCCCGATTAATAAAATAATAATATTATCAAAATCTTATACAATATTCATAAATAAATCCCTCAAAATTGCGGAGTATTACAATTTTCTCCCTTTCTCTCTAACATTCTCTCACACAAAACAACTAGTATAGAAAATTATATACATTTTTAATTACAAATTATGCTAAGAAACATTTTTATTTTAGATTAAAATCATAAACAACTTAAAATAAAATGCATACTAACATATGATTCAAAACATAGTTAAAATTTAAAAAGGGTTAATTGCACTTTGACCGCTCCAATGTTGTTCCAATTTTCACTTCACCACCCGTATTTTCATTTTCTAGACCCCCCCAACATTATAAAAACGAGTCACTTTCCCCCCAAACACTAATGGTGGCAAATTTTTGAATGGAAAATTGATCATGTTCGTTGCCCATGAGGGTATTTTTGTCCAACCTCATGTACAAATGACCAATTTTTCTTCTAAAAACTTGACTTTATTACGATCAAGGGGTAAGATGCGTTTTTAAAAGTTGAGGGGGTTAAGTCTGTAAAATCAAAGTACAGGTAGTGAAGTGAAAATATGTACAAAGATGAAGGGGATAAAGTGTACTTAACCCTTAAAGAACATTAAAATTTTGAAACCTGCAACTTTGTTACCTAGATTCCGAATGATCTCACAAAATTCAGGGCTTGCCCCTCGAAATTTGCCCAAAATTAGGGATTTGGATCCTGAATGGGTGCAATTTTCAAAAGTATTAAAATATACCTATTCAGGGCTTTGATCCCAAAATTTTACCCCAAACTCGGGGCCTTGGATCTCAAGAATGTACTGTAGAGGGGGATTGAAGGTAATCCTGAGATTAAGGATAGTTCTACAATTAGCAACATTATTTGGGATTAAGAAACCGAGGCAGCTCCAACGTGGCAACCCATCGTGGAAACTCAGTGAGGCAGCTTGGCGTGGCAACCTAGCTTGGCGTGTCAACTCATACTTTAGCTTGTTGTGTTACTCATATTGTATCTTTGTTTATATTGACTGTAGGCTATAACGGTTGTAATGATGTAACGAGAACAATAAGGAGTTTTAGTGTGAGGTCAAACGGTACTCGCGAGAGACCAGGCTTGGCAGGGCCTTAGAGAGCTTTAGGCTCTATCCAATGACCTCACCACGGGAACTTTAAAGGGACTTGGTTTGGAGGATTGAGAAGTGAGACACCTTGGGGCTCGTCCCAACCATCTTAGATATACCTGGTAAAACACCGAAGAACCCTGACAGTGTAACCTCGGGCAAAGCAGCTTGGAGTTCCAACGGGCGTTGAGCTGTGAACCAAGCAACCCTCTACTTAATGTCACATCTACTGTAGGTGATGTCACTAGCCAGCTAAATAATGTCAGACCTACACTTGAGTAAACCACCGTGGTATTTGGGGTTGTTAGGCAGTTGGTGAGCCACCTCTGTGACAACAGCCCCCTGACGCACACTGGTTAGGCAAAAGGCATGTCTTGGCATTTAATGTTTATAATGTGGAGATAACTAGTGCATCAGGCATTTAATGTTGTGACATAAAGTATGAGGGATGTCTTTCATAGTCTTTAATGACTGAGTTGCCTCGGGGATGGTGGGGTGGGAGGGGGGGCTATTTAAGGACCCCAACCACCCCTTAGGAGAGGATGATCTTTGTGAGAGTTCAGAAGTTATTGCTAGAGAGAATATACATTAGAGAGAGTCATTATAAGCCAGAGAGTTTGCTCACCCACCATTGCCATTCATTAAGAAGCTTTTAATACTTGATAGAGATTGTTGGAGTGTTTGGCTGCCTGCCAAGGTGTATCTAGGGTGCTTACTTCTCTCTCTCTCTAGCTAAGTTACTTCTAAGTTCATTACAATCTTCTGAGTTATACACGAGAGATTTATCAGTTTAAACTAAGTTTTATCTTCATTGGGTTTGTACTTGCATGTTCTATCACTAATCGTACTCAAAAGGGGTTACGCCTCCATTTTATCTAAAGCACCCTCTTACATTTGGCGACTCCGCTGGGGAGGCATTCTTCTAAGTAGGGAGTATGGCGCAAGATAATGCTAATCGAAGGCTCAACTTTGATGAAGTCCAATACAATGAAGAACAAGCTATGAGAGAACTGGAGGCTCTAGGGGATGGGGTTCCTCGAATAGAGGTATCTCCAGTTCAGGCGATGTCAGGCACTCTAGGGGTGACACAAGCTTCCACGAGTGCAGGGTGGGGACCCACTCAGGTGGCGCTCCTCATGAGTAAGTTTGATGAGGTTTTACAAACTCCGGTTGCTTCCACAATGCTGGGAGGATTGGAAGCCAATTCCTTTGTAACACCAGGAGCAGTCCTAACGGCCCCACCAGGTGCAGGTGTAGAGGGAACGGTCCCAACAAGCATACCCTCTGTTGTTGATCTAGCCATGGGAACCTCAGGAGTTTCAACGGCCCCAACTATGACGACTGCTCCAACTGCAACGGACACTCAGCCCATGGTCCCGTTGGTTGTTGCCCCAATAGCATCACCCATGGAGGAAATGAGGAACGAGATGCAGAAAGAGATGCTGAAGTTCATGAAGGCTTCCTCGCAATCTACCGGTGAGGTAGATTTGGTTTATGATGACTTTCGAACACCTTATCCTCAGGAATACAACGATGAGTCCTACCCAAAGGACTATATTCCTCCTATTTTTGAAAAATACACAGGGAAAGGTGGGAACCCGAAGGAGATGGTGGATAATCCTCTCGAGCAACCTGAGAACAGTTAGAGGAAACATGGAGTTATGAAAAAAATCTTAACAAGCATTTTCGTTGTTAAGTCACCGATATAGGTGTTGTTTTTGGAAAAATCTTAACAAGTGTTTTCGTTGTTAAGTCACTGATATAGGTGGAGTTTTTGAAAAAATCTTAACTAGTGTTTTCGTTGTTAAGTCACCGATATAGGTGGAGTTTTTGAAAAAATCTTAACAAGTGTTTTCGTTGTTAAGTCACCGATATAGGTGGAGTTTTTGGAAAAATCTTAACAAGCGTTTTCGTTGTTAAGTCATCGATATAGGTGGAGTTTTTGGAAAAATCTTAACTAGTATTTTCGTTGTTAAGTCATCGATATAGGTGGAGTTTTTGGAAAAATCTTAACAAGTGTTTTCGTTGTTAAGTCACTGATATAAGTGGAGTTTTTGGAAAAATCTCAACAAGTGTTTTCGTTGTTAAGTCACCGATTAGGTGGAGTTCTTTTAAGAAAACCTTAACAAATGTTTTCATTGTTAAGTCACCAATATAGGTGGAGTTTACGAAAAACCTTAACAAGTGTTTTCATTGATTTAGTCACCTACATAGGTGAAGTTTTAGAAACTGAGACATACAGAAAAATTAGCGAAGTACCTCAGCAGCAGTAGGAGCGAGAACGAGAGTCACCACGGGGGCCATAATGGTAGAAATCGTGGGAGGTGGGCTCATTGCCTCAGCAGCTTCAATGGGGCCCTTGGCTGAAGAAGCTTCAACGATAGGCAAACTTCCCTCTCCAACATAAGGTACTAAAGCCAACACGGGCGCATCATCGAAAGAAGACGTCGGAGCTTCAAGAGATGCCCTAACGATAGCAGTAGCACCAACCTGGGACTAGGAAGGGAAAAGGCCACTAAGAGCAAAGGGTAGAGAGAGACTTGGAGAAAGCTGCAAATGTAAAATCAAGTGTTAGACACAAGGAGTAAACAAAAAAGAATAAGGGGCAGGAATGCATCTAACTTACCCCCGTTATGACACCAAAAAGAGGAACTGTAGTAAGGGGACTTGATAATACACGAGGAAGGAGAATGTTATCTATCAGTGATGCCTCTTCCACCTAAAACGGCCCAACATATTAGAAATGATAAATAAAATAATGGGACAAATAAAAGTTGTAAGACTTGGTAAGAAATTTACCTGGGGAGCACTCTCCTCGACCACAACGAGGGGCAAAGGGACCTATTGCTTCGATGGTAACTCAGAGGAGGTTGTAGTAATTCCCTCTGGTTGACCAGGAATTTCAACAGACTCAACGGTAGCAACCCTCGTAGCAGTTTCTTTAGCCCGTTGGGAGGAAAATATCCGTGAGTAGGTAAGGCCTGTCATGGGGGAATGAGGAGGAGTGGTATCAGCTTGAGAGATAACGCAACACCCCCCACGAAGCGGCTTATAGGGGGACTGGGAGGATTGGGCCTTTCTTCTCCAACTCCCTGCACCAAAATATTTTCTTATTAAGAAATGAGCAGATGCAACACACCTTAAGAGAAGGGGAATAAGAAATAAAGAATGCACACATACCTCAGATCCAGAGGGAGAACGAGAAGGTATAACCACTGGTGAAGGTGGCGAGGAGGCAGCAGCAGAAAGAGCTGGGGATGGAGGTTTCTCAAGCGTCTATTTCTTTTGGGTCTTGGTACCCAACATTTTCTTCCTTGATCTCGTTGCATCACTAGTTTCTGGTACCCTCGATCTTCTTTTACTTTTTGCCAGTGGCTCACTAGGATCAATCACGATCGTGGGAAAAGTAGCTGAAGGAGGAACGACGACAGTGCGCCATCGAAACTTGGCATTTATTCTTACGACTTCAGCTTCAATTTGCCTCCTCAGCTCTTCATCCATCTCTGGAGACATGGTAGGGGGAACAGAGGCAATAAGAAACTCCTCCAAGGGAGTTTGTGCTTGAACCTGGGGCTTGGACTTCGAGGACTTAGATTTCTTGGCCTTCTTGGCAGGTGGCTCAGAAGGCCCTTCTCCCGCTGCAGCTTTGGTCGAGGGGGCAGGTGGTTTGGGGGTTGCAGCGACCTTGGGTTTGGATGTGGCAATAGGGATCATGGGGAAGTATGGAGGAAATTCAGTGGGAGGTTCTTTGGGGGTCTGGCTTAGAGGTAACTCAATCCCAAGAACAAAATTACCCTTCAAACCCAACTCCAAGGCAAAAAATGTAAGAACCGAAGGATATACGGGATCCCCCTCGACGAATTCAGAAATTTAGCCCAGTTGCCTCGGCCAGTACTTTATTGTAAACAGAGGGGTCACGTCCCCTTGCCTTGTGATACTGGGGATGGTGACTCGCCCAGCCAGTGTAGAACTCACTCCCCACGTAGCAGTTAAGGAAGATAGAGAACACGCCTAGCTAAAGGAGACCTTGGGGTTGGATAATTAAAACACTGGGCGAGGAGCCCCTTAATCAAAGATAAATTGACGGCTTCATCGATTGGGATTGTAGTGCTCACTGGTGTATCCCCACTCGGTGTAAGAGGGAAGGTATCCGCGCAAAAATAGAAGGACCACAGCTAGTGAGAGGTCTTCTGTAATGAGGTCTACAGTAGTTGCCCAGACCACTCTTGCCTCATGCTTGAAAAAATCACAAGTGTAGAGAAAAATATCCTCTTCATAGGGCCTCATCACAAAGCTTGAAAAGTCATCGATAAAGGAGGTCAGCTCCTTTCAGCTTTGTCTTTTGTGATAAACAAAGGAGCTTGGGGGTAGGATTGTTTCCCCTGAAGGAGGGCGGTTGGTGTTGGCTGCTACGGTCGGGAAACATACATAGAGGAAGCCCATGAGGAGTACACAATTGGCAAATTTGGCCAAGTTATAACGGCCCAGAGAGCATTCCATGTCTAAAAGGGTTCTATCGAGCCATGTGTAGAGGGATCACAAGGCGATTATAGACAGAGGAAGCTTGATACTCTGGGCCAAATGGAGGGATAAATTGATGATATCCCTTCGAGGCTGGTAGTTAGGCTTCCCCATTAAAAAAGAAACAAGAAAGAATGATAAGGATATAGGCAGGAAGTTCCAGCGATATACCTTGTCCAGGGGCATCCTCAGAGGAACTACCTTCGAAAGAATCGTTGAAGAAATAGTTGATAAGAGGAGTGACGGTAGATTTTTTTAAAGTACCGATGCACCTTCAGCATATACGGTCCAACTCCAAACGGTCAGCAGTCTCTTGGGCATCCAGCACTTCATCAGAATAGGGGTCATGGCCTGTTGCCTCAAGGCCTAGGAGCTTGCACACGTCCTATAATGTTATTGTAAATTCTACCCACACAACGATGAACGTATGAGTTATAACATTCCAACGAGATACCAGAACGGGAAGGGTAACATTATTTTTGGACAGGGTGAACTCACCAAATCACTTGGCCCGATGAAGCCCAATCTTAGTAAGGGTATCGGCATGGGAACTCTGCATATATGAGTTCCATGCAGCAAAGTGAACAGGAGATCCCCTAGGACCTTCGAAGTGTATGTGGGACCATGGGAAGTCCCCTCGCTCTAGACGAAATCTGAGAGTCCCCTCGGGAGGTAAAAAGCCCCAGTCATCAGAATTCTCATCTTCATCACCAAGCATCATGGCATCATACTACACATTAAAAATGAAACTCTTACAAAACCCAACGAAGTCATCACCCTTGTAAAAAATGGGGGATCGGCGATAAAAACGCAACTATTCTTGATGAGTAGCAGTCAATGAGGTGACAGAGAAGGCGGTGACAACGGGGGCGACAGGTGGAACACTGGTGGCAGGTGCGACAGTGTTGCTTGAAGAGGACATTATAGACAACAACGAAGTTCAAGAAAGAAAGCTTGATAAAAGAAGTGTTGGGAATGAAGATGGAGAACCACAACCACGGGTGGTGGCGCATCAGATGAGAAAGAGGGAGGAGAATGAGTAAAGAACTGGACAAAAATGAAGGTTTTTGCATAGGTTTCTCTCTCTAAGGAATACAGGAGCTTGAAGAAGAAGAAGAAGGAAAGAGAAGGGTTTGAAATAAAAGAGACGTTTAAACCTTTTAAGCCAGTCTTTTGAGTTTCCCACCATCGCACGTGCAAGGCCGCCTATAATCATTTCAAATGAACACGTGGCACTTCGGGAAGTGCTTTGACAGCTGAAAAGACAACGCTACATTATTTATGAAGTGACACCTGGGGAATAGAAAGGGTTTCCTTCCTAAGCAAGTTTGAGTTTTGGCACCAGAATTTTTGTGAGACATATCCAATAACTCCCAACGGAAAATATGTCCCAACAGTTCAAAAAAGTTATGATGCCCCCTCACCAAAAGTCCAAACGTTTTTTAAATGGTGACTCGGCTGCATCGGGCAGAATTTTTGCTTTTTTGAACATAGCGAGGCATTACGAGGGAGAATTTCACTTACCAGGAATCAAAACGAGCATTTGAGAAGTTTAGCAGGCCTTTCGGGAGAATTTCACATAATAAAAGCTAGAATGGTTGAAGCGCAGTATAAAGAAAAAGTGGCGATGTCCTTTCATCAAATCCCCCAACAAGTCGTAGTGCTTCGGCTCAGGTACATCGGGGAGAATTTTACTTTTTCCTGGAGATTATAACGCTATGGTTCTAACAAAGGAAAGGAGGCCATAATTTTTTCATGCAGAGAAGATTCATCGGTTTGAGAAGTTTCTTGCAGACATTTCTTTCTCCAACAAACCTCTCCACGAAGGGGAAAATGTAGAGGGGACTTGAAGGTAATCTTGAGATTAGGGATAATTCCCCAATTAGCAACAATGTTTGGGATTAAGAAACCGAGACAACTCCAGCGTGGCAACTTAGCGTGGCAACCTAGCGTGGCAACTCATCGAGGCAACTTGGCGTGGCAACCTAGCTTGGCGTGTAAACTCATACTTTAGCTTGATGTATTAGTCATATTGTATCTTTGTTTATATTTACTGTAAGCTATAACGGTTGTAATGATGTAACGAGAATAATAAGGAGTTTTAGTGTGAGATCAAATGGTACTCACGAGATACCAGGCTTGGCATGGCCTGGGAGAGCTTTCATGCTCTATCAAATGACCTCACCGCGAAAACTTTAAAGGACATTAGTTTTGAGGATTGAGAAGTGAGGCACCGTTGGGGCTCGTCCCAACCATCTTAGATATACCTGGTAAAACACCGAAGAACCCTGACCATGGAAACTCGAGTGAAGCAGCTTGGAGTTCCATCGGGTGTTGAGTTGTGAAATAAATAATTCTCTACTTAATGTCACATCTACTGTAGGTGATGTAACTAGCCAGCCAAACAATGTCATACCTGCACTTGAGTAAATCACCGTGGTATTTGGGGCTGTCAGGCAGTTGGTGAGTCACCTCTGTGACAACAGCCCCCTGACGCACAATGGTTAGGCAAAAGGCATGTCTTGGCATTTAATGTTTATGACGTGGAGACAACTAGTGAATCAGGCATTTAATGTTGTGACATAAAGTATGAGGGATGTCTTTCATAGTCTTTAATGACTGAGTTGTCTCGGGGATGGTGTGTGTGTGTGTGTGGGGGGGGGGGGGGGGAGGGGGGCTGTTTAAGGACCCCAACCACCCCTCAGGAGAGGATGATCTTTTTGAGAGTTCAAAAGTTATTGCTAGAGAGAAGATACATTAGATAGAGTTATTATGAGCCAGAGTGTTTGCTCATCCACCATTGTAATTCATTAAGAAGCTTTTAATACTTGATAGAGATTCTCGAGGGTGGTTGGTGTGTTTGGCTGCCTGCCAAGGTGTATCTAGGGTGATTACTTCTCTCTCCCTCTAGCTAAGTTACTTATAAGTTCATTACTATCTTTTGAGTTATACACGAGAGATTTATGAGTTTAAACTAAGTTTTATCTTCATTGGGTTTGTACTTGCATGTTCTATAACTAATCCAAGGTTTTGGCCAATTAACTTATCATCACCGTACTCAAAAGGGGTTACGCCTTCATTTTATCTAAAGTACCCTCTTACATGTACAACTATATCACTTTTTATTTTTATGCCTGTTCAGGGTAATGGCCTCGAATTTTGTCATCGTTTTCGAGATCAAGGTAGCGAATTTGCAGATTTTCAAGCTTGTGGTTTTTGTTGACTATTTAAGATTCATTTGAATCTTATGTTAGTACTTACTTTATTTTAAGATGTTTATGGGTTGAATCTAAAGCACAAATGTTTATTAGAGTCATATTTTCATTAAAAATATATACTTTGCCATTACTAAGGTTTATTTGTAAGTGCGTGAGAGAGAGAGAGAGGTGCATTGGTTGTAATGGTGGTGGAGATGGTACGGTGATGTAGAAGATGTTTGAGAGAAAAGTTGAGTTGGGTGGTTTGAAATTGAGAAAAAATGAAATGGGAATCATTGAAAAATTTAATCTTTTCTATTTATACTTTATGGGTATCCTTAACAATAATTTCTTATTTTTTTTACTGTGTTATATGGAGTAAACTCGTGGAGTAAATATCAACCACCTTTTTTTGGAGCAGGAAATAGTACCCCCATTATTATCCACTCCATTCTTGAAACAAATATAAGGGAAGAAAAAAATGCTTCTCCCTATTTTCAGAGGCTACTTAAATATAGGAAGAGTAATTTTAGACTGATTCAGGATTTTGACTTATTTTGTATGATACGCTGATGTGTCATGCCTGTATTGGTTCGTGTTTTGAATGATACTCCGTGGACTTCGAACACGAACCAATGCAGACATGATGTGTCAGTGTGTTGCAAAAAATTAGTGAAATCACGAGTCGGTGTAGAATTACTCATATAAAAATTAAAGGTTTCCGACATGTATTATTCACTTAGATTATAAGTTAATTTTTTTTCTGATTAATTTTCAAGATCAAGACCCATTGTTTGACTTCAAAAGGATATGGATTTAAAATTTAAAATTTGTAAAATATTAAATGGGGCTTTAGTTCTTAAGCGAGTTCACACTCAAAAAATTTAGTGTGAGATCCAACAACTTATGAGCTTTAGTTTGTCATACATCGGTTTTAAAATAATTTAAGATATACTCCTCGTATAATTATGACATTGTAATATAAAATGACAATTAAATAGATATATATTATAACATAATTTTTCAAATATAAAAATGTCAAAATATTATATTACACTAGCATGTAACCCGCGCGATGCGCGGACGTACATGTGTAGAACAAAATATAATTATTTTGTCATAGATAAAGTAGTTAACTATATTTACACGAGTGATTGAGTGGCATAGTAGAGTACGAAATCTAAAAAGAAAAGATGTTATTGAATATATTGAAGGTGTCTCATTATCCTGTCCATCACTGTTATCATCATCATCAGATGAACCCTGTTTATCCTCTATTGAATCAGATTCATCTTCAGACATAATAATCTATTTTGCAACATTCATACCCACACCATAACATCTCATAGTATGCGTACAATGGATGACAATCTAATAAAAAAAGATAGAAAAGAAATCTTCACATTGAGCCTTCTGTTTGCTACTGCTTTATTCCTTCTGGAATGGACCCTTTTCCTGACGTTGATTTTTCTTCCCAGGAACCTTATGTGGTTTTGAAGCCTTAACTGGATTAACATATTGTGATGATAATTGTTTGGTTGTAGATCACTAAACATCTATAAAAACAAATTAATTTTGACTAAAGTAAATAAATTATTACCTCTTTTCTTAGTCGTCACCAAACCTTAAGTATCGAAATGCAAAGGTATCTATCGTAACACGCTACACACAAAACGGAGTAAATACTTTGTAAAAAGCAAAAATAAAAGAAAATACAGTGTTGATTAAATAGATTTTAAACAGGAATATTTCGTAAAGAAATTGAAAATATAATAATAGAACTGGTGAAAATATATTGTACTATAATTATGTGACTACCTCTTGAAGGTCCCTCTTAACATTTTCGAGGCATCCAATATCTTTCGAGCAGAAAATGGTCAATTCGAAAACCTGGTTCATAAGAACAATCATAATGAGTTCATAAGTGAGATGTGCATAGAGGAAGTGCATATATCACTGATATATGCATAAATCAGAGCATACATCAGTGTATATGCATACAACAAGAGCATATATCACTCATGTATGCCTAAGATATTATAACCAAAAATTAATAATTTTTTTTTTTACTAAAAAGATTACTTTTGATTGTCAGTATACTTTTGATAGCCTATTCACTATCGCAAGTTTGAGATTGTATAGCCTATTATTTGTGGCAAGTTCTAGATTTCAAAATACAGTAGACATTTAAATCAACCGATTGCAACACATTACTTTGATAATAACAGAAAATAGTTTAATCAAATATTTGCATTTAAAATAGTAGGAATAGGAACAGAAACGACACACATGTGAATAACAATCCATGAGAGAAGAGATAATATCTAACAACTTCATACCTGACGTCGTTTTTGATCATTTACACGAAACATTGGCTTGTATGTTATGCCTTTATGGCAACGTTAACAAAAATTTGCGATTCCCCAGTATCAGTATATGTAATTAATTTTGTTAAAAGTTGAAAGATTATCAGAATGCTTGACAGTTTAGGACTCAGTCGATGTGGTACCAAGAAGACATACAATAGATTTGATATTTCTTACTCTATTTATTTATGCAGTGATAGTCAGCTGAGCGTTGTTTTCCCACAATCACACAATAAGAGCAATTGGAAAATTATATAAAAAGCAAACGTATGAAAATATAAACATCTGAGAGAAAATGGCTTTCCTCTTCAGGTCTTATCCATTAGGATCTCCGTGATTAGTAAAACGTACAGCCCACCGTCTGTTAGTTATATGTTAACGTGTAGAACCTAGATTTATTTAAAAAATAAATGTCAAATTTCATCATGAAAATCAGACATATTGCGCAGTATGTAGCATACTTGTTTTTGCCCTATTATTAGTGTTGACTTGCTAGTCATCTGCATCAAACTACTCAAAAAATGCAAGAAAATTTTGGAAAAAAGGTTAATTAAATTTGGGAATATTATTTTTTGTTCACGATGTTTCAATTGTCATGGATTTCACAACATGTTGCTCTTGTTACCATATGCAATTATGCAATTATGCAAATGTTGCAGGTACACCAAGCCTGTGAAGGGAAGGAAAGTTAACTGGACGAAGGATGGGAAATTAGAATCAGACAGGGTCTTACAAAGGGGTGGAATTGGATAACTTCATTCGTAAGACTGGCATAACTAGCACGCTGGGATTTGGGGCATCGATTGATCGATTATTTTTGATCGATTGAGCATATGCTTATTCGAAATGTAAAAAAAATTGGAAGAAGAAAAGATTTCATATCTGATCTTTACCTCAATCATTTCCCCTGTGCAATCCTCTCACTACTTGTGAACTATTGCCCTCGCTCTGTAGAATATGGAGCCTAGTAGTTTCACATGGTCTCATTCCAAGCTTAATGTGCAAGTGTTGATGTTGTTCTTATTAGATTGAAGAACAATTACTTATAACATGAACCTGCATATTTAAAAAAGAGATGTTGCACATTCCAATCACCAGGTAAGCTTTGTCACATTCCAATTACTATCCAAAACTCATATAAGAAAATATACCTAATATAAACCCAAAATGATAAAAATAGACCAATCAAATAAACTCACTTCACTGAGCACATGAATTTTAACACCTTCTTTGCCAAAATAATACTCTAGTACATGATAGAGACTGACTGCACAATAATACTACAGTGCTAAAATAACCCCTGCTGCCCGCTCGTCTATACCTGGCAACACAACGCACTCAGGTTTAAAATGTTAACGAATAATAAGCAATTAAACAAATAATGGATCTCCATTGATAAACTTACAAAATCAAAACACAAAAGTGACAGTTGGAATTTTTTCCAACATTCAACATGCATCATATGTGCAAGTATACAGTCCAACAAACACCCCCGATCGGCTTACCTATTGTAGGTCACTGGTCAGGTGATAAATTACAGTAATGACTTTAGGTTCTTTTCTAAACTTTACAAACCAAATATAAGTCAGTACACCAACTATAAAAATTTAATATAAAATAAATTACATTGCAATCATACTTTTATCAAAACCTCCAACATTATCCAATAATTATTGTGAAAAGTATAATCTGGAATGTAAAGATTAAACTAATTCTTGGTTCTACTTTCTTCAACAACATGGTAAAATAGGATAAATCAAGAAAACGTCGAGAAATAACATATATAAAGGTTCAAGAACCCTGAGTATTGAAAAACTCAAGGCTAAAAGCATTTTTTTACCCAGTTTTTTGTTCTTACACAACTTTTTTTATTTGGAATACTCTTGGCTAAAAGCAGTCTCTAGAGATACTACTACCATACTAAATCAATTCTAAGCATATTCCAACTTATTTCCATAACTAAAAATATTGTTTCCCCATATTCATTTAATTGTTATCGTCCAACTACACAAACTCTACCAATGGCATTGGAAGTAATAAACTCAGTTTAACTTATCGCTGTTAGTAACGTTGCAGTCTTAAAGCATAAGAGAGGGTATCATCACTGATGATCACTTCCATCATGAAGAAATTATCAAGGATCATTAGCGTGAGAGTAATCTCATCCCTAGAAGTCCCAAATTTCCCTCTCACTATCTATTTGTGCATTAATTTACGTCTCTTGATCCGCTTTTCCATTGTTGTAAGATCGAACTCTTAAATGACAGACCCCACTGTATTGAAATGCCGTGTAAAACAACCACATAACAGAGGCAGAAAAGAACTTGCAAGAACTAAAGTAATCGACTGTATAAATTTGAAATTAAATGACGGTTGTGTAAAATGCAAAATCAACACCCATGTTTGGTAGTTTCTGTTAATGCGTGATGACCATTAGAATGATCAACTTTGAAGCATTCAACAACGTGAGTTTGCTATGAGTAATACTGATAAGTCCAAGTAAAGTATCATTAATACATAGAATCATATTTAAAGGAGAAATTCCAGTAATGAGAGTATCACATTGCAGTATATCATTTTTTTCGTAAGCCTAACCGATGCTAGGTGTATTCTCACATTTATGCATTAAAGGCAAGTCAGAAAGTAATATATTTAATTAAGTAGAACTAAAAATTACCCATTTTTATAAATGAGGTAATGAATTAATCATTAAATAAAAATGACCCCCGTCATTATGATTTATAAGAGTATCATTGTTTTGTTATTCAACAGAAAACGAAAAAGTCAACGTTATGATAATTACCAAAAGCGAATTCTTCTTTGAATCGAAAGTTTTTTACGCCCTCAGTCTTTGATATGTATTCCTTTGCCTCTGAAAATTAACGAAATGTATGTTAAATAGTTGTAGGTTTTATAGAAAGTAATATAATGTGAAGTTGACTATAATTTAATGTAATTTAGATTTTATAATTATACTTTGAAGCTTTGATTCTCTTTGAAGATCTGATGTGGCTGCTGTCATCACTATTTGCATCAACATTTTGACGAATTGATATGTTAGTGTCCTGCAAATAATTAGCAGGTATCAAATGATTTCCTTTAATAATTAAATGCATATAATTCGCAACTATAATATGCATAGAGACGACTTAAATGAGTAGAGAGATGAACCAAATTCCTGAGTTTCATTTTTCTTAGTTTTCTGTTTCCTGATCTTCTTGTAGACTGCATCATATTACTGGTGGTCCCTGATCCAGTTTGCGGAGATATATTGAATCTAGTTTTCTCTTTGTTCATCAAACGTAAGTAATTCGAATAGTTAAAAACTGTAATGTTACGTAATGAATATCAATAAACTTATGTAGTTTTATATTGAACACATCACTTTTTCTTTTTTATAAACTGTTTTGAATACTAAATGAATTCATTCAATGTATGTACCTATTGCGTTACAATAAAAACAAATGTTGTTTAGACGAATAAGTCCAAAATAACCGATAAAATATATAATATGTGTTAAACTCAATTAATTGAAAAGAGAGGAATTACTAAATGAACTAATTCAATGTATGTAGATGTTGCGTTAAAGTTGAAGTATTTGATGTTTGGGCATATGCGTTGGGTAAAATAGTGTTATGATAAAATAGAATGATATAAAGATTGAGTAAGAAACATATGCGGTCGTCCATGTTTAGGATGTATTTGCTATACCCCAAAATATAATACAGATTAAAAATGAGCATCGTAATGAGATTATGATCTTATGTTTTGAAATTTATGTGTAAAATGTACATCCCTGTGCATCAACGCTGGTATTGAACGTAATCGGCGCTTTCGAGTCAAAATTTTCGATGATGTGCTGAAAGATGAACCGAGTTACTGAAAACATTTAGTAGATTGATACGAAATGAAAGAATTACAGATTAAAAATGATCATCGTAATGAGATTATGATCTTATGGGTTAAATTTTTGTTTAGAATGTTCATACCTGAGCATAAACGTTGGTGTTGAAAGTAATTAACAGTTCTGAGTCAGAAGTTCAGGTGATGTGCTGAAAGATGAACAAATTTACTGAAAACAATTAGTAGATTGATACCAAACAAAAGAATATAGATATATAAGTTTCTTTTTTTGTGTGTCACCTTTGAAGGAGCATTTTGTTTTAGATGTGTTTCCACAAAATTGTCCATAACACTTTTTGTAACGGCGTAGTTCTGCCATCCAATGACCAAGTTGTGGAAAGTAAGTTTCAGTTAGAACATGTTCATATTGCCAATCAAATTTTTAAGTTGAATCGGTATGAAAAAGATGTCACTTAGGCTGTTTAATATAAGATTAAACTATTGAAGTAACTCCGAACTGTTTTTTGAAGAAACTCTTTTCTTTAAATCAAATCAGTTTAATCACAGGATGTGTTTAATAAAACATGCATGAGATCTATTCAAGATTTTGTTAACGGGTTTGGTAAAATAGTTTAAAATAATTAAACTCAACACAACCACGAGAATGAGATGAGGAGATGTAGAAAGATTAAGTATAAGAGATTTTTAACGTGGTAAAACCTCACCCAACTGAGAAAACATCCACGGTGACTTCTAAGTCACAAACCAAAAATCCACTAAAGCAAAATTCTCAAGTTACAAACTATATAACACACATGCACACAAAACAGTCCTATCTAAGTTTAGAAATGTACCCACTAGTTGATTCTAACTTCTCCGCAGTTCTGTTTGTTGATGTGGATTTCCCAGTTTGCTAACTTCTCCAGTTTTGTTCCAGTCTTTAAATTCAAGATCTTATACCCAAAAATTATGTGTTGTAGTGTGATAAGTGTTTGTGAATGTGATTCTAACACATGCATGAACACACACGCACTTATTTTATACAAACAGTCCTAATGAATTACAAATCAGATCTAAGATGAACTGATTTTGGTTTCTCTCTTCTGTAGAAGCAAAAAATAATATTTGACCTTTAATTTAATCCCGGAATCCAAGGTTACCTTGCTCGTAAGACTGCCAAGGTCATATCCAACTTCAGAGGGTTTTGAAAAAGGTTTTGAAATTGGATACCACCAATTGCGATTCCAACTAGGTCAACAGTCTTGTTTCGTAAGAACTAGAAACAAAAAATAATTTGTTGATTCTAGAGTTGAAAAACATTTACAGAAAATAAATCAATGAACTGATTTCTCAAGATGAGAAACTAAAAATGCAGATCTACGTGTAATGTAACATAAAATGACCAGATCTATAATTTCTACGAACAAGAAATATAGATCTAACCTAAAATGTTTAAGTTGGACACAAGATCTTAAACTCAAGAGGATAAAAATTTATCAATGAACTTCAAACCCCTACCAACAACACTCTCAAACACAAGGATGGTGTTTGGTAAAACTAATTTAGGATAAGGAAGATTAGGGTTTGAATACGGGTTAGGGTTTCTCTCTCTTTTTCTTTCTTCTCTCACTTCTCTCTTCTCTCACTACTCTCTTCTCTCTCTGGTTAGATGAAGTGGCAAAAAAGTTCTCAGAGGCAAAGGCTAAGCCTCCTTTTATACTGAGGGGCAAAGATTTGAGAAGGCTATTCAAAATCAAGGGCTGAGATTTGGTCTTACCAAATTGACTTTGATCCAACGGTGAAGTAAAACCGGTGATTTAAAAGGCTTCTGATTGGATGGTAAGGTTTACACATGGGTTGACCTCAAACGCATGGAGAGCGTTGATAACAACGATCCAAGGGTTGATAATGGACAACGGTTATGTGCCTTCAAAGAAACACAAATCAGGATGGTATATGGATGACATGTGTAGGGCTGAGATCAAGGCTCACATGCGTGTTTGAAAATAATTACATGGGCACCCTGAAGTCTTCAGCGCATTCGGATCCTACCACAAGCAATTTTCAGGTTTAAAACCATAAAGCCATAAATTACACAACAACCCCAAAAGTTTTATAATCCAAATTTTATTATGAAAAAATTATTAAAAAAAATTTAAGAAATCCCAAAGATTATTAAAAGCCAATTTAAATGGGATTAACCACACACAACTCACACACAATCAATTAAAGCAATATATTAACCATGTATGCAATCCTAGAGTGTGTGGATGTGATTTATACCTTCAATTGAATCAAGTATGGCTATAAAATGAAGATTCTGAGGCTCTTTGATTTCTAGGGAATGGGACACTAATTTTGTCACTATTTCCTAACTAGATGAGCACTTATAAAATGTAGATTCAAGTGAGTCAAGAGTATAAGGTGCTTCAATCTCCCCCCTTGGAAATATGAGACAAAATCTCCTTTGAGTCAACTAGGACTCATAGGGCTACAAAGAAATAAGGAAAAACCTATTCCTATACAAAAAATTCTATCTACCCATTTCCTATAAAAAGAAAATTACATTAACTCAACTTATTACAAACCAATACCCTAATAACATCAACGACACAAATTCCTGCAAAGAATACTAAGATCAAGCTTATGAGAATTATGTACAAAAAATGACTCATAAGACTCAAGTTACTCCCCCATTTTGTCTCAAATGGATAAAGGGAAAAAATCAAATCAAAGGAGTTTATTCAGCACAAATCATTCCTATCGATTTTCGCAATGAAATAAACCTATTGTAATCCAAAGGTTTGGTAAACATATCTGCGAGTTGCAAATCAATAGGAAGATAATTGATTTCTAATTCCTTAGTCTCAACTAATTCGCGTATAAAATGATGTCTAATTTTTATATGTTTAGTTCGCGAGTGTTGAAACGAATTTTTAGAGATATTGATCGCACTTTGATTATCACAATAAAGATGTAATTGATTTTCGTGAATACCATAATCGTTAAGTATTTTCTTAAGTCAAAGTAATTGTGCACAACAACTACCAACAGCTATGTACTCAGATTCATCTATAAATAAAGAAGTGCAATTTTGCTTCTTACTACTCCAACCTACCAAATTGTTACCTATATAATAGCAAGCTCCTGATGTGCTCTTACTATCATCAGTGCCCCCAGCCCAATCGACATCAGTGTATCCAATTATAGTACTAGGAGTATCAGTGGTGTACCAAAGTCCTAAATTTAGAGTGCCTTTTATGCCTTTAATGATTCTTTTTACACATAATAAGTGGCTCTCTTTAGGATTATTTTAATAAAGGGCACACACGCAAATAACGTACATAATATTTAGGACGCGAGGCATTAAGATATAGTAAGGTTCCTATCATACTACGATATAGAGTAGGATCTATGGATTTACCATTCTCATCCTTAGAGAGTTTTACCGTAGTACTCATGGAAGTTTTAGAATCTTTGGCACTTTCAAGACCGAATTTTTTCACAATCTCTAAAGCATATTTAGATTGTGAAACAAATAAGCCTTCTAAATTCTGTTTGACTTGAAGACCTAAGAAAAACTGTAACTCCCCCATAAGTGACATTTGAAATTCTTTATGCATAATTTCAGAAAAGGTTTTAACTTCTGAGGGAGAAGTGGATCCGAAAATGATATCGTCTACATAAACTTGAGCTATGATAATATATTTGTCAAAATATTTGACAAAAAGGGTTTGATCATTTCCACCTCTCTTAAAACCTTTGTCTAAGATAAAGTTGGAAATGCGTTCATACTAGGCTCTTGGAGCTTGTTTTAAGCCATATAAAGCCTTTTTAAGACGAAAAACATGATTTGGATATTGAGGGTCAATGAACCCTTTTGGTTGTTTTACATAGGTCTCCTCAGTCAATATTACATTAAGAAAGGCAGATTTGACAAACATTTGGTAAAGTGTAAAATGTAAGTAATAAGCTATTGCAAAAAGAAGACGAACATATTCTAAGAGAGAAACAGGGGTAAAAGTCTCGTTAAAATCTATTCGTTCAATTTGAGAGTAAACTTGAGCTACTAATCTAGCTTTGTTTCTAGTGATTATCCCACTTTCATCAGATTTATTTTTAAATATTCAATGTGTGCCAATAACCTTTTTATGATCAGGCCTAGGTACAAGATACCAAACATCATGAATGGAAAATTGAAGAAGTTTTTCCTGCATTGCATAAATCCAATGAGGATCATTCAATGCCTCATTTACATTCTTTGGTTCCACAAGTGAAACAAAGCATGCATAATGAGCATAATTTCTTAATTGAGATCTTGTACGTACAGGTTCACTAGGGTTACCAATAACGTTATCTATAGGATGTTCTTTAGAAACCCAGTTAGGTACTTCATGTGTCTCAATAGGTAAAGAATCTTCTATTTCTGGAGAGTCATTTTCTAAAACATTTTTAGGCTCTTCCACAATAGTTGGTTCTCCAGTCTTCCTCTCAATAGTAGTGTCACTCACAATAATGTTTATGGATTCCATTAAGGTCTTAGTGTGAAGATTATAAATACGGTATGCTCTATTGTCAGGAGAGTATCTTAAGAAGATCGCTTTATCTCCACGACTTTCAAATTTGGATAGGTGTTCTCTGTCCGTGTAGACAAAACAAGTGCTACCAAAGGTTCTAAGGTACTTAAGATTGGGTTTTTTCCCATACCATAGTTCGTAAGGAGTTTGTTTAGACTTCTTCCTAAGATAGGTCCTATTGATGATGTGGCATGCAGTTCTAATAGATTCTACCTAAAAGTATTTAGGTAGGCACTTGGCATGAATCATAACATCTGCCATCTCTTGAAGAGTACGATTCTTACGCTCAGCAACTCCATTATGTTGGGGAGTTTTGGGAGCACTGAACTCATGTTTGTAACCATTATAGTCACAGTACTCTATAATACCAGTATCTATGAATTCTTCACCTCGATCACTATGAATTCTATTTACTTGAGTGTCCTTCTCATTTTCAATTCGAAGTAAAATTTTTAAAAAAGTTTGGAAAGTTTCAGACTTGTGTTTTAAGAAGGCTACCCAAGTAAATCTGGTGAAGTCATCAACCATAACAAGAATGTAACTGTGTCCACGAAGACTAACAGTTCGAGAAGGACCCATTAGGTCCATATAGATGAGCTCCATAGGTTTAGAGGTAAGGATATCTTTAACTTTCTTATGAGGTACTTTAATAATTTTTCCTTCCTGACATGAGCCACATACAATATTAGAGATAGGTTTGATTTTAGGAATTCCTCTAACTATTTCTTGTGAAGACAGTCTATTAAGGTTATCGTAATTTATGTGACCCATCCTGTTATGCCACATTTCATTGTCATCCATTCTGGCGATGTTACAGATATCAGTGACAGTCTGGACAATATAACAATTGTCAGGTGTCTCGAGTCCTGTAAGAATGCACTCACCTTTTTCATTTAAAATTTTGCAATTATTCTTTGAAAAGGTAAAAGTATGATTTGAGTCACAAAATTGCGAGATACTAAGTAGATTAGACTTAAGACCTTTTATTAGAAGAACATTTTCAAGTATAGGTAATCCTTTTTCATAGAGTGTTCCTTTACCAATGATTTGAGATGATACACCATCACCAAAAATAACTTTTCCTCCAGCAAAGCTAGTTTTGTTTAAAAGTTTTGTATCATCACCAGTCATGTGTTTTGAACATCCTGAGTCTAAATACCATCCAGAAGGAGTGTGTTCATATTTTAAAGAAGCAATCACAATGTTACACTTCATCTGGGGCAATAGCTCATCTTTTCTAACCCAAATAGGTCTTATTTTCATTTTGCGCTTATTTTCTCTCATTTGATAAAATCTACGAGCATTAGATTTTTGTTGAAAACTATTTTGCGCATGATTTTGTATTTTATGGAAGATATGAGCATTTGGTTTAGAAATGTTCTTAGTCATCCTTCTTGGAAATGTTCTTTAAGGTTTGGTCTTTCTCTTTTTATAGTTATAGTTTTTGTCTGGTTGTCTAGGCAGGATATAATTGTTACGGCTTCTCCTATAATAGTTAAAATTCCGGTATAGAGGAGTATTACAGATATGTATTACTAAGCGTTTAGAATAGCATCCTTCAAAAGAGTGATCATATATGTCACAGTAGGAGAAATATAAATTGCTGGATGAGGGTATCTCCTTAGGAAAGTCTCTAAGCATAGGTTTCATGGAATTTTGATTTTGAACCTTGTTCCTAGGGAGAATAGTTTGAAAGGATGAATCACTCTTCGTAATCTGAGGGCAGATGTATTTAGCCTTGGATGGACTTTCACACTTAGAATTACTTGATTCCCCAATATCAAACTTTAGTTGATTTTTATCAAACTCATTTTCTAGGGAATGAAAATCCGGGCAAGTTTCTATAGGTCTTTTGCCTCCTGACACAAACTTGATTGAATCAAAGTTTTTAGTTTGTGTCTTTAATTTTGGGCAAAACCCTATTCCAGTTCGATCATCAGAATTGGTTTTTGAATCAGCAAAAAAACCATCAAAACAGTTTGAATTATTTTTAAATTTTGCAAATTGTTTGAAAACAGTTGTTGTCTTTTCTTTAGATTACTCCAATTCTGATAATGTCCCCTTACATTTTTTCTCCAGAGTTTCATTTGTTTCAATCAAAATTTTTAATTTTTGATAAAAAAGTTTGACTTCATTTTCATGAGTTAGACATTGGGTAGTATACTCTTCAGCGTTAAGTTTAACCATTAGGCTTAGGTGTTCTAGTTTCCTAGTGAGATCTTTCATAGTCTTTTCTAGTCTAGTGCTTTTCTTGAGAGTCTTAGCATGAAGTGTGTGAATATGAGGGAGGTCTTCAGTGTCAGAATCACTATGTGTAGTGTGTGAAGTGACCCCTAAGTATTCAATTTTAGAACTCACACACACATTGACATCGTCATTATCACTTTCCCTTTAACTCACACACCCTATAGTAGAACTAGCACGGTTCTCAGAAATTAAAGCATCTAAACCAATAGCAGCATGATTCATAACAACTGAAGTAGAGCTATTATCATCATTCTCATACACAGGCTAAGGCATATCATCATTATAGATTTTCTTGGCATATAAAGACATTAAAGGATAAAAAACATCAGATGATTCAGGTTCCTTATTTTCAGAATCACTTGAATCATCCCATGTCATTCAAATGTTGGCCCTAGTATATTTATTAGTATTGTTCAAGTTGACTCTACAGTCTTGCGCTATGTGACCCAATTTATCACATCTATAACATTCAATATTCTTATAATCTTTATTAGGTCTTGTACGATTGTCCTTGTGATATTTGTCTTGACCTTTCTCATGTGGTTTGTGATTAAACTGTGTTGGATAATTTGGCTTGCCTTGTCTAGTTGCCATTTTATTTCTAAAATTCACAATTTTCTTAAACTGTTTTGATATCAAGGCAATTTGATTATCCAAACTATCTATATCACATTCCTCATCAGAGTCTTCATTGGGAGTAGTAATCTCAGGTTTCATCAGCTTAGAGGAAAAACTCAAATTGGAACTAGTCTGTTTCCTATGGGACAGGGTTAATTGTTTCTTAAATTCTAATTCCATTTCCACAGTTCTCAGTTTACTACTGAGTAATTCAGGATTGAGATTTTGGTCACTCATTTCCTCAATAGCATATTTTTGTTATCAAATTTCTGTAGCAGTGATCTTAGAATTTTAGAAACAATTTCATGTCTATCATAAGTTATTCCATTATCATGCAATTTGTTCACAATGTCAGTCAATTTCATGTAAAAGTCATCAAAGGATTCAGAGTCTCACATAATTAAAGAGTTATACTGCTGGACAAGCATTTGTGTTTTAGCAGCCTTAACTCTAGTGTCACCTTCATGTGCAGTATTCAGTGTATCCCAAGCTTCCTTAGAAGTGGTACATGATGAGATCCTTTTGAACTCATGTTCATTTACACACATAAAAATGGCATTCTTTCCTTTGTTATTGTTTCGAGAAACTTGATTCTCTTCTTGAGTGAATTCACTTAATACTTTCTTAATCCTCTCATTACTTCCTTCAGTGGCTGGTTTAGTAGGATAAGTGTATCCATTTTCAACAGTGTCCCAGACATCATCTCCCAAGGTTCCTTATATGAAAGCAACCATTCTTACCTTGCAGTAATCAAAGTTGCTTCCATCAAAGAGGGGAGGTCTGGTCAAGTTACCAAATCTTTCATTTTTCTTGTCCATAGTTTGATTTTAAGAAAACAATTTCAGAAACACAAGATCTTTTGAAAAGAAATTTCCCAAGCTCTAATAAAAATTGAAAAGGCTGTTACTTAGGCCGTTTAATACAAGATTAAACTATTGAAGTAACTCCGAACTGTTTTTTGACGAAACTCTTTTCTTTAAATCAAATCAGTTTAATCACAAGATGTGTTTAATAAAATATGCACGAGATCTATTCAAGATTTTGTTAATGGGTTTGGTAAAATAGTTTAAAATAATTAAACTCAACACAACCACGAGAATGAGATGAGGAGATGTAGAAAGATTAAGTATAAGAGATTTTTAACGTGGTAAAACCTCAGCCAACTGAGGAAACATCCACGGTGACTTCTAAGTCACAAACCAAAAATCCACTAAAACAAAATTCTCAAGTTACAAACTATATAACACACATGCACACAAAACAGTCCTATCTAAGTTTAGAAATGTACCCACTGGTTGATTCTAACTTCTCTGCAGTTCTGTTTGTTGATGTGGCTTTCCTAGTTTGCTAATTTCACCAGTTTTGTTCCAGTCTTTGCGTCGACTCTTTAGATTCAAGATCTTATACCCAACACTTCTGTGTTGTAGTGTGATAAGTGTTTGTGAATGTGATTCTAACACATGCATGCACACACACACACACTTATTTTATACAAACCGTCCTAATGAATTACAAATCAGATCTAAGATGAACTGCTTTCGGTTTCACTCTTCTGTAGAAGAAGAAACTGTATTTGACCTTTAATATAATCTCGAAATCCAAGGTTACCTTGCTCGTAAGACTGCCAAGGTCATATCCAATTTCAGAGGGTTTTGAAAACGGTTTTGAAATTTGAAAACCACCAATTACGATTCTAACTAGGTCAACAGTCTTGTTTCATAATAACTAGAAACAAAAAATAATTTGTTGATTCTAGAGTTGAAAAACATTTACAGAAAATAAATCAACAAACTGATTTCTCAAGATGAGAATCTAAAAATGCAGATCTACGTGTAATGTAATATAAAATGACCAGATCTATAATTTCTACGAACAAGAAATACAGATCTAACCTAAAATGTTTAAGTTGGACACAAGATCTTAAACTCAAGAGGATAAAAATTTATCAACGACCTTGAAACCCCTACCAACAACACTCTCAAACACAAGGATGGTGTTTGGTAAAATTGATTTAGGATAAGGAAGATTAGGGTTTGAATACGGGTTAGGGTTTCTCTCTCTCTCTCTCTTCTTTTTTCTTTCTTATCTCACTTATCTCTTCTCTCACTACTCTCTTCTCTCTCTGGTTATATGAAGTGTCAAAAAAGTTCTCAGAGGCACAGGCTAAGCCTCCTTTTATACTGAGGGGCAAAGATTCGAGAAGGCTATTCAAAATCAAGGGCTGAGATTTGGTGTTGCCAAATTGACTTTGATCCAACGGTGAAGTAAAAGTGGTGATTTAAAAGGCTTCTAATTGGTTGAGAAGGGTCACACATGGATTGACCTCAAACGCATGCAGAGCGTTAATAACAACGATCCAAGGGTTAATAATGGACAACGATTATGTGCCTTCAAAGAAACACAAATCAGGCGGGTATATGGATGACAGGTGTAGGGATGAGATCAAGGCTCACACGCGTGTTTGAAAATAATTACAAGGGCACCCTGAAGTCTGTAGTGCTTTAGGATCCTACCCAAAACAACTTTCAGGTTTAAAACCATAAAGCCAAAAATTACACAACAACCCCAAAAGTTTTATAATCCAAAGTTTATTATGAATTTTTTTTTAAATCCCAAAGATTATTAAAAGCCAATTTAAATGGGATTAACCACACACAACTCACATATAATGAATTAAAGCAATATATGAACCGTGTATGCAATCCTAGAGTGTGTGGATGTGGTTTATACCTTCAATTGAATCAATTATGGCTATAAGATGAAGATTCTGAGGCTCTTAGGTTTCTAGGGAATGGGACACTAATTTTGTCACTCTTTCCAAAGTAGATGAGCAGTTATACAATGTAGACTCAAGTGAGTCAAGAGTATAAGGTGATTCACGGTATTCTCCTTTGGTTGTTCTGTTTTATAAAATTATGGCAATTGATCCTGTTATTTGTATATGATATTTAAATTCTATGTATGTGTTAATCAATGTCATATTTATTCTTACGATGCTTTCTGATTTGAGAAGTGTTTCAATTAGAGTTAGTAGCAGGGACTCCGCAACTCTGTTGAAGAGGACAAATGAAGTGTACGCTAAACTATCATTGACACGTACTTGTATTTTGTACCTATATCGAATAAGAAATGGTCGTTTGTAGTAATTGTGTTCCACATGTAATTAGAAATATGAATTATTATAAATTTATGTGTTTTATTTAAATATATTTAAGGCATAATAATTATCAACTTATTAATTTGATAATAAATGGACCTTGGTTTTGGATATTTAACGTCAATGTTGCATGTTTGACACAAATTCTGATTTCCAACCTTTTGAATCTTTTTGTTGCAAAGATTGCGAGAATTGTAGGACTAACCACGTTCATTTTCAATATCCATTATCGTTGCATTGCAGCAAATCTATTTCATCTGTTATTACAAAAATAATCAGTAAGAATTATGCATTAGTTATGAATAAATTTTTCTTCATATAAAAGTGTGTGTTTCACCTCTTCTCTTAATTGTGTACGTAATTCCAATATATCAGCGATATTGAAGACCTCTATTGCTTTCTGGATCCCACTTATTGAGTTTGACTGGTTTTCGCCTGTGTAGATGATATTACAAGTCTGGCCAAATAACCTCATGATACATATTTTATTGATGTGACACCCCGACTAATTAAATACAAGGTAGCTACTCCTTTATTCAAATTAATATAAAATGTCAAGTTCGTTCAGTTCATAGCATCACTGTCGAAAATATTTTTAAACAATTACTAGCCACCTAATATTTAAAAAGTGCATTGCAAAATTTTATTAAATTAAATTAACATGCAACCAATTAAATTTTAAGCTAACTATACCACATCCACATCACAATCATAATAGAATAATAATGGAATAAAAAGAATGAGTCTGGAGTAACACTCCCTTGAATAATCCAAATACTGAATAAATCCAAATACAAAGTCTGAACAAATAATTAAATTTAAAATTGAAATGAAACTGAAAGTCTGAAAAAGTTGTCTCTAAATGAAAAGGGGCGACATGCCCTAACTGATGAGTGACCCAGAATAGAATCAAATGCAGAATGTGGAGGCGTCTAATATCGAGATCCTGTAACTTCCACAGCATCTACAACACGTCATTGTAATGGAACTCCTATGCTTGGCATCCCTGTGGCTGGGCACCTAAAAAGGTTTTACAAAAATAGATTTGAAAGAAAACGGGTCACAGCTCGAGGTGAAAACAGTTTAAAAATATTGCAAGTGTTTAATTGCATTAAACAGTGAATATTATAGACATGTTAGTTACGTGCTCTCACATGAGTTCCTCACCCCTCAACTAATGTGCATGCCTAACATATATCCTTAACCCGTCATAGTTATGCCGTTAACTAACTAGTCTGTGCCACTTCCTGTCCTCACATATAATATAGGGGTCTATTCACATCATTCTAATATATCCTGTGTGTAATTCACCTTTTCATTGATCAGATTAATTTATAACAATTACGATAGGAAATTCTCATTTTTAATCCCATTCAAGATGCCTCAATTATTCATATTCAGACTTTAACAAATAGTATTTTATAATCACTCTCAGTATATTATTCTCAGCATAAATATACAAATAAGTCACCCCTAGGCTAAGCTGCGATGCACACATACTCTGCTATCGAATCCCGATACATCACGTACATAAGTAATACGTGTTCCGAATCTCTCAGGAACCGTTTCAATAAGCAAAATCACACATATTGGAGGCGAACATAGTTCACATACCCATGGATCACGCACATGCCTACGCTCCCATGGTCAGCTAACTTATTAACTCACAAATAATCCATTCACAACCCTATGTCCTTAAGGTGCCAATCTAAATCCCACCGTAGGCACACAAAGATTAGACAACCCTATTCCGAAAGTCGACCTCCCATGATAGCAAGTATGGTAGGTATGTCATACACATAATAATCCATATACTAAGCATTCACACAACTTAGATAACTTGTTATATTATTAAAGGTATATTCTCTGCCCTATACCATTAGTCTAATTCGTACACAATGATTATTCCGGACGATATATAATATATTTCGCCGATGCGTCTCACGTCGTATAGTTTTGAGTACTTAAAATCTAACCGAAGAGGTTACTAAGTCTCCTATTTTTCTCACATATCAATTCAGTACTCCGAGGCACTTGCTTATGTCCCAAGTCCTAACTTATCACTCCTAAGAATTTAAATCATATTCTCGCATCATAAAATAGGAAATCACTCGTCGGACACTCGTAAATTCAACACTACATTCTAACCAAATTCTAATATGTTTCAGGCTTCAAATATACCCCTACTGGTCTCCCTAAAGTCCTAATGTATTCACATAATCCCTAACTACAACGTTCGATGGCCGAAAACACTTAATATCAAAAGGGGGAAAAAGGTCACAATTTTTGGGGAGATCGATCGATCGACCTGAGTATTGATCGATCGAGTCCAGTTAATCGATCGACCTATGAATATCGATCAATCGATCAATCAGATGCAGGCTACGATTTTCCTTCTTTTTCAGTCCCAGTTTTGTCCCAAATTTTCATTACATGATGTTGAATCTGTGGTGATAATTATATTCAACACAAATTAATGAGAAAGCGCAATCACCAAAGGGAATAGAGAATAAAAATGACAATCACACAACACAGTATGTACGTGGTTCAGCAAGAATGCCTACGTCCACGGTGGTGCTCTCAGTATTATTTCTATATACTTCGGGGAGTGTTTTACAGAGAATACAATGCATGCCTTTTACCCCAGGCTTAGGGTTTGTTATATACATGTTTTTTCTCGGGGAGTGGGGGTGTTGGACTCTCCCACATCCATCTTCTACTCCTAGAATATCTCCTTACGAGATTTTAGGAGTAAACTAAGTCATAAACGAATTCAATTGAAATGCGAGGAGCCCGAACTTTGGGCCGTTTCTATTGGGCTACTCGTTGGGCCCGTGATGACAAATCGAGGTACCCACAATTGCCCTTAAAGTTATTGGGCCATAATTTTGGCTCAATAAATTTAAATGATTTGTCATAATGACTCTATTATAAATTGTGTAACTCTTCCCAAGATTGGAGTTCTCTACTTAATTTTGGCGGCAGCCTGCTTTGGGTCTCGTGCGATATGATTAGAAATGTTTAAATGGTCACTTGGAGCAGCATTTCTATACCGTCGTTTCAAGCTTCTTCTTATTTTCTCATCTTCTTTAAGCTTTAGCTGTTGTGCCCTCCTCTCCAGGACTTTATTTACTTTTCTTTCAATCTTCTTCGTCATCTGGGCTTGTGATCTTGCGTCGTCCAAGCCAAACTTTCATCTCGTAAGTCCCCTTTGCTCTCTCTTTATATTTTTTCTATTGAGTTTCTTCGAATTTGTAATTAGGGTTAATGAATGGTAAAGATAGGCAATAGATCACTGCTTGAGTTTAGGAAGTTCTATAATATCCCAGACTGGGTAAAAATTGAGTGCGCCTCTGTCCCTAAGAATATTAGAGAGATAGGGGACGCTCATTGAATTCACGTCTTGTTACTGTCCCAAGGGGGCGTCACTTTCCCTCCAAGAAATTTTTTCTTACATTTCTTTGGTTACTTTAATATCGTCCTTGCACAGTGCTCGTCAAATATTTGGAAGATAGTTAATGGTGTCCATAGAATAAACCAACTCTATGGCAAAAATCTAGGGCTTGCTGAAATATGCTTATGCTACTCTTTCTCGCGAACAAGCTTTGGTCTTCTTTACCTCAAGGCCAGGAGTCCTGACAGGGTATTGGTAGTAAATCTACCTGATTCCCACAAGGATTACTAGCAAGAGGGTTTTCTTGCTAGAAATTAGCAAATTCCTCCCCATACTGAGGGGTCGAGATCTGACAGGTTCACGATCCCCTTTTATGGGGAGGAGTTTATAGGTAGGCTTAATTTTTATTCTGCTCTTCAATTTTTTGGTTAATGTATGATTTCTCTGATATTTTTGTCTCTCTTCTTTTCAGTGAGGACAAAGAATTTGGAACCTACTCTTAGTGAGGCTGATCAAAGCTTAGAACATTAGGGAACCTTTGGCTGACGATGAACATCCTCGGTCAGTTACTTTTCTTCTAGAGTATAAGAATATTGGGTCTAGTTTCATCACACAGTCTGTAGATAGCATCCCTGAGTTGGACATCACTGAAGAAGTTATTGCAGACCCATTCAGTTGGATGAGGACGAGAGCAACTCTGAAGGTGATAATAGGGGAGGTGCTGACGGTGGTTCCAGTGAGGCGAGCTCTAATAGTGAAGGATCTTCCAGCTCAGAAGAGGTTTCAGAGGCTTAGGAGTCGTCAAGTACATCCAGTAGTTCTAGCGAGGAAGATATGGTTCCCCCCAGGAGGAATTTGATCCGTTATGACGATGATGATGATGATGTGCTTCTTGCTCAGTGGTCGAAGAAGAAAAAGTTCGGTGGTGGGGATGTTGCCACCGGTTCTCAGTCTGTTGCTCATGAGCAGGAGAAGAAGAGGATGGAGGAGGAACTGTTGAAAGAGAAAGAGAGAAAAAGAGAGGAAGAAAGAAGAAAGGTGGAGGACTGGAGGAGGGCTGAGAGGGAGAAGAAGGAGAGGTAAGACGAGAGAATGAGAGATGAGGTGAGAACTAAGGCCGAGCATACTATGGTGCCCATGTTCAGTTTGCCTGAGGGGGACTCTGTTGCCCTCTCTCCCCAATTGGCTCCTGCATTGCTCGAGAGAGCAATTTTTCCTACTGATCGTCAGAAGGCGACGGGGACTGACCAGTTAGCTCTGGAGGCGAGCCAGAGGCTAGCCTTCGTAAGTCTTCTTTCCTCCTTTACGTTTACAGTTTTAAGTTTGATGTTTCTCCATTCTTGCAACATTTTGCTTAATGTTTCTCTTCTTTACAGTTTGCGACTGATTTCGCCGTCCTCTACCGTACTCGCGATGAACTGGTAAGGGCGAAGGCCGATCTGGAAAGGCAAAATGCTAAGGTGCAGGGGAGGAATGCTGAGCTGCAGGCCAGCTTGAGGGCTGCCAACGAGGCTCAGAAATCCTTCTATCTCACCCTTATTGATGCCAATAGAGCGAAGGAGGCGACGATAAAGGAGCTAAATGAGATGAGGCAGTCCTATGACCTGGTCTGCATGAGTAAGCTGGCAGTGGTCGAGGCGAATAAGGTGCTGGCAGAGAAGCTGAAGAAGATGGAGTTTGAGGCAGCCACCATTAAGGAAAGTTCGCATAATTTCGGGTGGCTACGGCATATGAGGATGCTGATGCTCAGATAGGCTACATCAACCATCTGAACTTCAAGAAGGGCTGGAACAAGGCTCTTCTGGCTGTCGGGGTGGATATTGGCTCACCTTTAATTGAAGAGCATGATCCAAGCCTAAAGCCTATTGTAGATGATGCACTTGCCCCAATCAGTGAAGGTGCAGTCCCTGCCTCCCAGACTGTTCCTGTTGGTGCTCCTCCTACCCAGGGAACAACAGTCGTTCCAACTGAGGAAGCTGCCTCTGTCGCTATCGATAAGGGAAGGCAACCAATAACCTCTGAATAAACTGAGGTTGCTAACTAGCCTTCTCTTAGGATTTCCTCTATATCTTTTACTTTATTTATACTGCTCTTTTTTAATTACCGATGTACTTGGACCCCTTTATTTGAATGAAATGAAAGTACTTTCTTGTCTGTGCACTTATTCTTTTACTTTTTACTTCTTATATGGCTTGTAGTTAATTTATATAGATGAGTATATACCTGCCACCTCTCAACTGGGAAGGACCCTTGGTCCTAACGTGAGCATCCAAGTTCGTCAAGCCTTCGTTAGGATTTACAAGTCTCTCAGGTTGAGAAATTAGAGCTTTAAGGACATATTTGAGCTCATCGCCAAACTGAAGGATAAACTTCAGGAGATGGAAGAATTTGGCGCCTCTATCCAAGAGGAAGTAAATACTTTGAGGGCCAAGCTTCTAGATGCCTCCAAAATCAACTAAGTCGGAGAAGTTCTTCAACAGGAAAATGAAACTCTGAGGAGGGAGGTGTCGCGACTCAGGGAGCAATCACCGAGTGTCGCACCTTAAGTTTTATGAGGTTCCTCTTCATTGGCCGTTCCGCGAGCTGGCATAGGGCCGAGCACCGCCCCTCAAGCTTTGCGAGGTTCTACCCCATCGACTGCTCCGCGAGCTGGTACAGATGCAGGGGGTCCAGCTAGGGAGATGAATGAGCTTCGAGAAGATGTTCGTCGAGCATACGTGATTGCTACTGGGTTTCAAAGAGACATCACACGGCTGAGGCACCTATTCAAGAAAGGTTCTTAGTGAGTATGGGCTGATGGTTATGAATAAGGTTGGATAGATGCTCCGACGAGGCTGACAGAGTTTGAAGAACTATCTTTTATTAGGGGATGGTTAAGCACCCTCAGGGAGCTGCAGGTCCCAAGGAACTCAGTGCTCTGGTACCATCACGAGATCTCTCCTTCAACTTTATGGCCTAATCCTTTTAGGAGGGACGACCAGTGGATCCCTATCGATGCTATCCCTAGGCAGCTGTTAGAGCCAGATGCGAATGAGGTCGGGAGGAATTAGCTCCTCATTCGAATGATGGACGAAGAGCACAAGTGGCTGATTACCTTGTTCAGAGGCCTCAGCCTCATTAAGATTTCACCGAATGTAACTCATTGTACATGTAATGGAGTAATGTAATATTTATGTTTTGGGCGATTTTACCGACTAAACATGTGTTGTATATCTTTTACTTCATTTATTTCCTACTTGAGTATCTTAGGCCCTTTGTAGCCGACTAGATTTGTAGGGTTATTTATTTGAGTGAGTATCCTCCCAGTTCAGTATACTTTTGGGGATACCATTCTGCCTCACTTTACCTTTTAGGTTATGTCGTCACACTATCTTAGGCCTAAGTGTGGCAATGGCGAGGACACATATGGTGTTGGATGTTCTATCCGATCAGGTTTTTTGAACCAAACATTGTTTGGTGATCAATTCATTTTTGTTCTAATTGCCTAAGGGTCCCCTGTAGGGCTTCATATATTGCCAGGGTAATGCTAGGAGGTTGTTCACGTTTCATAATGAAAACCTGAGGAGGGTGACACCTTGCTTTTATGCTTCGAGTAAGGTGCCTATTGCTTGAAAAGATGTGCAAGTTATAAAGTTCCTAATAAAGAATTAACACTTCATAAGACGCCATTGCCAAATAATCTTTTATTAATCTGCACCAAAAAAATAAGAAATGAGTTTCCAATTAAATCAAGGTAGTAAAAGATAAATGAAGGAAAACTAGAAATATAATTTCTCAAATTTGCAGCATTCCAAGCTCGGGGTATCTCTCTGCCCTCCAGCATTTCTAAGTGATAGGCTCCTTGTAGATCATCTCTTGTCACCTTGAATGGTCCCTCCCAGTTCGGCCCTAGCTTGTCGTCTGATGGTTTTACTGCGCTGCCAAGGACCTTCCTTAGGACGTAGTCCCCAACCTGGAATGTTCTTGGATTTACCTTCTTATTATAGTGTTTCCCGAGCTGTTACTGATAGCTCGCCAGCCTTACTAAGGTTAGTTCTATGCGTTCGTCAGGTAGGTCAAGTTCAGCGAGTAATGTTGCATCATTCTGGCCTTGGTCGACAATCGTGGTTCTCATGGTTGGTAGGCCAGCTTCCAAGGGGATGATTGCTTCCATTACATACGTTAGTGCGAATGGGGTTTCCCCAATTGCTCATCGTGGAGTAGTGCAATAGGCCCACAAATATGTGGCAGCTCACTCACCCATACGTCCTTGACTTACTTTAGTCATTTCTTCAACCCATCGATCACTATTTTATTGGAAGCTTCAGCTTGACCATTGCTCTTGGGGTAGGCCACCGAGATGAAATAGTGCTTGATCCCGTGTTCTCTGCAGAAGTTCTCGAAAGGGCCACTCTCGAACTGTGTTCCGTTGTGTGATGACGGTTCTGGGGATTCAAAAATGGGTAATTATATTCTTCCATATAAACCTCATCATATCTGTAACTCGAATATTTGCCAGTGGCTTTGCCTCGATCCATTTGGTGAAGTAATCTATTGCGACCAACAGATACTTACGGTTACCGGCGATGGTAGGAAGAGGGACTACGATGTCCATCCCCCACTGGGAGAAAGGCCATGGGCTGGTAAGCGATCTTAGGTCGCCGGCAGGTTGGCGGATCATAGGAGCATGTAGTTAACATTTCTCGCATTTGCGAGCATACACTGCCGAATCTCTTTGAATATGTGGCCACCAGTAGCCTTCCTTCATTGCTCGAAAAGCTAGTGACCTCCCTCCAATATGACTTCCACAGATTCCTTTGTGAAGCTCGTGTAGAACTTGCTCGACGTCCTTCCAGTGAACACATTGAAGGTAAGCGATGGTGAATGATCTCTTGTATAGTTTGCCCTCAGGAGATAAGTGAAAATGAGCAACTTTGACTCTTATCTGATGAGAGGCCTTCTTATCATTTGGAAGTGCACTATCTTTCAAATAGTCCCTCAAAGGGTCCATCCAACTAGGTGCTGACTCAATCTGGAGCATATATCCCATGCTTGGTAGCTCGTCACCCTGGTTGATACTCGAATGGGCGAGGAAGCTGATGGGAATCATCCTCTTTAAGTGAGAATCGATTGCTGAACATAGGGCTACCAAGGCATCGGCATGGCTATTCTGTCCTCTGGGAAATTATTGGACACTGACTTCCTCAAATCTGGACATTAGCTTCTTTGCCAAGGCGAGGTAGGCTGCCATTCTTTCATCTCTTGCGTTGAAGTCCCCACTTATCTGATTAGAGACCAGTTGCGAGTCACCGAACACCTGTAGCTATTTTTCCCCTAGCGCTTGTGCCTTCTTCAGGTCAGCTATCAGAGCTTAGTATTCTGCCTTATTATTGGAGGCTTCAGATCCCAGCCTGATCCCTTGCTCGAGGATTGTATCTTATGGAGTAACGAGCATAATGCCTACTCTTTCCCCCTTTGAGTTGGAGGCTCCATCAACAAACAGTCACCAGATTCCTACTGATGGGTGATCTTCCATTTGCTTCATGGGTTGAAGTTGGTCGCAAGGCTATTCGCCTGTGAATTCTGGGATAAAATTGGCGAGGACCTGCCCCTTGATTGCATTCTTAGGTTAAAATTGGATGTCAAATCGTCCGAGCTCGACTGATCATTTGGATAGTCTTCCAGATAGATCTGCTTTTCGTAAATGATGATAGTATGAGCTTCAAAGTAGTGCTTCAGCTTCCTCGAAGCTATCACTAGTGAAAAAGAAAGCTTCTCTAGTGGTAGGTAGCGCTTCTCGATGTCCAATAAGGTCTTGCACGCATAGTAAACTAGGTGTTGAACTCCTGCTTTTTTGCACATCAGTACAGAACTGCCGGCGTTACTGGAGACGGCGAGGTATAAGTACAGGGGATCATTTTCTTGAAGTGTAATGAGAAGAGTCGGTGAGCTAAGGTAAGCCTTGATATCTTATAATGCTTGCGAGCAATCTTGATTCCATTCTACAATCTTGCTTCCTTTTAAGAGCTGGAAGAATGGTTTGCATTTCTCAGAGGACTTTGAGATGAAACGATTCAAAGCAGCGAGCATACCTATGAGCTTCTGTATGTCTCGTATTGTGAGAGGGGGTTGTACCCTATTGATTTCATCGATTGGGTACGAGTTGGCCTCAATGCCTCTCTTACTAACCAAGTACCCGATAAACTTTCCTGATTGGACACCGAAAGAACACTTGCTTGCGTTGAGTTTCATTCGGTACTTCTTGAGGATTTCGAAGGTTCTTGATAGGTCTGAGAGATGGTCCTCTTTGTGATTGATCTTAACGAGCATATCATCAATGTAGACTTTCATGGTATCCCCCATTTGGTCTTTGAACATCTTTGTGACTAGCCGCTGGTAAGTTGCTCCCGCATTCTTGAACCCAAAGGGCATAACTTTATATCAGTACAAACCGATGGTGGTAATGAATGCTGTCTTGTCTTGGTCTGGGGCATATAGAGGAATCTGGTGATATCTTGAATATGCATCCAGAAAACTTATTCTCTCATAAGCTACTGTGGTGTCCACCAATTGGTCGATATTCGGGAGAGGGAAACTGTCCTTAGGGCACGCTCTGTTAAGGCCAGTGAAGTCTATATAGACTCTCCATTTTCCATTGCTCTTTGGAACTACTACTGGGTTAGATATCCATTTAGGGAATTGAACTTCCTGTATGGATCCTGCATCCAACAGCTTTTCAACTTCTTTCTCCACAACCTTAGCCTTCTTGGGCGCGGTTCGTCGTGCTTTTTACATGATAGGCCTGAAAGTGGGGTCGATGTGTAACCGATGATAAACCGTACTGGGATCAATGCCAGGCATCTCATATAGTTCCCACGCGAAAACATCTAGGTTGATTCTTAGTAGCATCGTCAACTCTTTCTTCTCTTGATCTGTAAGAGAAGTTCCGATCAAGAAACTCCTGTATTTCTTGCTTCCACCAGTTGTTATCTCCTCCAGGTTTTCAACGACCCTCTCAGAGGGGAGGATCCTGATCTCCTCCACTCTTGGTCTTCCATACCTTAATTGCTATTTTGAAGGTATCAAACCTTTTGATCCTCAACCTTCTCGACCTTCTTCTTTGGTTTCGAGCATATGGATGCTATGAAGCACCTTCTTGCTATCGCCCAATCTCCGTGAATCTCCATTACTCCTCGCTCACTCACGTACTTGAGTTTCTGATGGTGGGTCGAAGGGACAGCCTTCATTGCATGTAGCCACCCCGTGCCGAGGATAACTTGATATGGCGAGTCGATGTGGACCACCAGAAAATCAATCCTCTTGGAGATACCTCCTGCCCTTACCGGTAGCACGATCTTTCCCAATAGAATAGTCACTTTTCTAGTGAATCCAACTAGAGGGACAGTGGCTTCCTTCAAGTTGGCAACGCTTAACTTCAATTTTTTGAATAGGTCGAGATACATTACCTAGGATGAGCTTCCCTGGTCGACAAGCAACTTGTCGACGTCATAGTTGGCTATCCTGAGTGTAATGATCAAGGTGTCATGATGTGGGGTTCTTACCCCCACCATATCTTCATGTGTGAACATGATATATTTGCTATAGTTGATGTCATCTACTCGCCGACGCTTTCCTGATTGTGTCTTCGCTGGATCGATCTGAAAAGCTTGCATTGCTGCAATAAGCTTTTCGCTTCCATCCGAGTTGAATTCCCTTGAATCTGCTTCATATCAGATGCCCCATGAATAATTACAAATTCATGGCCAACATCATCTTTGAGTACGTTGTCGGGTTTTATTTCTCCATTGACAACGACTTTCTCTGCCTTCTTCTCCATAAACTCATTCAGGTGCCCAGTCTGGGCCAGTTCTTCGAGGTGAGACTTAAGAGCCTTGTAATGCTCAGTCTTATATCCTCCCTCCTTGTGAAAAGTGCATCTCAACGCGTTGTTTCTCTTTGAAGAATTTCCTCCCTTTTTTTGGGCCACTTAACCAATGGCTCATCTTTGATCTTCTCCAGGATCTTGTAGATTAGTTCTTTGAAGACAGTGTTTACTGCCTAAAATGCTTTCGAAGCATCGTTCTTAGAGCCATTCTTACCCCATTCTTACCTCCCTTCTTATGGTTTTCAACCTTGTCATTTCCCTTGGCAGCGATCTTAGTTCGACCATTTTTCCCTGTACTGAGGCGGGTCACATCCTCCATTTTGACGTATTTCTCGATGCGAGCCATCAAGTCATCTATGGTTGTGGCCTCCTTCTTCGTCAGGGATTGGTGCAGAAGGTAAGAGCTGGGTAGGACAATCTTGAAAGAGTTTACTTCTACCTTCTCTGAGCAGTCCTCGACCTCGTTAAATAACTCCCAGTATCTCTTTGCATAGCCCCGTAGGCTCTTTTGGGGCATTTTCTTCATTATTAGCAAAGCATCCATCCTCTTCGAATGGGAGCTGCTGGTAATGAAGCGAGCCGTGAAGAGCTCTGCCAGGGACTCAAAGCTCCTGATGGACCTATGCAGGAGCCTCTCAAACCATTTTTGGGCCACATCAGGGAGGCTTGAGGAGAAATTCGACACATTAGTGCATCTCTGTGGCTCCAGAGAGTCATTGCCTGCCTGTACTGCCTAATGTGATCGATAGGGTCAGTCTTTCCATCATAGATCTTGAATATCGGGATTGCGAACTTTTGGGGGGCTTCTTCTTCTTGTTCTATCTCCCTAGAGAAAGGGGATTTCATATGGGTCCTGAGAGCTCGGTGATCAAGCTCTCTAGTCGATCTGGCACCCCGATGTGCTGAGTGATGGTGAGATGGTTGCCATTTCGTATGTCCTCATCACCTCGAGCTGGGCTCCTATAATGGTGAGATGGTTGCCATTGCTCGAGCGAGTCATCATCCGATTCGTGTTTCTCACTTTTTTGGGATCCACGTCTAGGGTTCTTTCCTCGGCTGCGAGACTTGCTCGCCTGAGGGCTAGGAGTGCGGTATGGATGTCGCCTAGCATTGCAATGGAGTTCTTTCTCCATCCTTTCTAATTTCCTTTTGAGGCGAGCATTCTCAGCCTCTTGTTGGCGAGCGAACTCTTTTTGCTCTTGGAGCCTTTCCTCATAGGCATCAATCAATTGGAGATTTGTGTAGATCTCACTGGTCCTTAGCTCTCCTCTGAGGCTGATCGCTCAGGGTGAGCCCTTTGATCCAAACGTTGAACTTCAGATCTGATCCTGCGGGGAGCAGGCTGCTCTTGGATATCCCCTACTTGAGGGGCATTACTAATGTGACCAGACATTTCAAATTCTTTGTTGATGAGGGCTTTCTCAAAGGAAGACAAACATTCCCACAGACGGTGCCAATTGTGGTGACAATTATATTCAACACAAATTAATGAGAAAGTGCAATCACCAAAGGTAATAGAGAATAAAAAATGTCAATCACACACCATAGTATGTACGTGGTTCAGTAAGAATGCCTACGTCCACGGTGGTGCTCTCAGTATTATTTCTATATACTCCGAGGAGTGTTTTACAGAGAATACAATGCATGCCTTTTGCCCCAGGCTTAGGGTTTGTTATATACATGTTTGTTCTCGGGGAGTGGGGGTGTTCGACTCTCCCACTTCCATCTTCTACTCCTAGAATATCTCCTTACGAGATTTTAGGAGTAAACTAAGTCATAATCGAATTCAATTGAAATGCGAGGAGCCCGAACTTTGGGCCGTTTCTATTGGGCTACTCGCCTGGGCCCGTGATGACAAATCGAGGTACCCACAAAATCCTAAAGTAAACATATTGGGTCATTATACTACCTAATTACATGATTCTTAACGTTCCATAACTCTCAAATCATTACCAAATAGATTTTTCTTGGATCAAATCATCATATTATCATAAAAACCCTATTTTTCTATTTTCTTCAAGAACCATCATACTTCTCTTCCTAAATCCGTATTTAATTCATCAAGGGTTATGATTTTGTTAATGAAAAACTTCCAGAATTAAACTATATGCAAATCCTATCCAAAATTTAGGTTTCTTCTCCAAATTTCATGAGTTTCAACTATTGTTCATAGCTATCATCAAATCCTACACTATCATGGATAAATTATTCGCTGAAACTTAATGAAATCAAATCACTTGTCTGGGAATTAATGTTCTAATCCGTTGGTGATGTTAAGGGTTGGTTCTCTCCTCTCTCCCGGGTCACAATTTCGACGAATAGTGGTGGTGTGTGGTGGTTATGGCCTTGAGAAATTCTTATAACTTCTCCTCTTTCTCACGTTACCCACTCCTTGATTTTTGATAGATAATGGCCCTAATATTGGCTAATAAATAAGGCCTAAAGTTCGTGGGTCAAAATCCTTTAAAAATTAAAATGACTAAAATACCCTCCCAGGTTGCCGGTTTGGCCTAAAAATGCCCCGAAACCCAAACTAAACCCCCGATTAGTGTTTTCTGACTATTTCGACCCTTCTGGGCACGCTGATGCACTCAAAATGACCATACAAATGATAAAATTACAATTTACTTTTAAATTCATTAAAAGGATTCTTGACGCGACTGACACGTACGTCCCAACTTAATTTCCTGAATTGTTGTGTTTATGACTCGCCACAATTTTAATAAATTCCGTAATCATATATTACTATATTCACCTAGTAATATTCAACACTATTATCATAATCAAATACCAACTCTCGTCTCGCTAGTATTTAAGTCCAGATTAATTTCCAAATAATTATCCATTTAATTTAATTAATCCCATTAAATAAAATCAATAAAATTACGGGGTATTACAATTGATTAATTTCCGTCATAGAAACATTAATTGAATAAAATTGGAATTGAAAAGTACATACATCTTGTTGAATTCATTTACTTCTTGGATGGGAGGATTAATGTAAACTTTGGTAGCGCTAGTTGTGGAAAGTGAGTGACGACTTATAAAACATAAAATTGATAATATTTTTTGACAATCGTCATCTATGTAGAAACTTTATTTTAAAGAATAAGTAATAAAGACTATAAAAATGTATTAAATTTACCATTGAAGAGCTTCACAATACACGAAGTTACAATTACTATGACTGAAGATGAGCAAGTCTTCCTCTGTAATATCATTAGCGTTGTCACCCCAGAGAGTAACACCTATTCTTTCTCCTATGTATTATGTTGTTAGTTATTAATATTGAACATAAATGCTAACGAATTGAAAAGATTACGTAATATGTGATTTAAATATGAGTTCTTAATACCTCGTATTGTCCCGCTCTAAGAACCTTTTCGTTGTCACTCTTTCATACGACATTTGAGTAGATGCTGGTGATATTGAAACAACTATCCCAATAACATCTAATTTGAAGTTTTGAATTAGTAATATAATTGTATTAGTTATATAAAATTTATATAATCTATGATAAAGCAATCACCTGTCAAATTTGTGTCATTTTGAACCCGAGATCTTAATTCGCTGAATTCGACTAAGTTGAAGAGATGCATTTGGATCTCGGTGTGTGTGGGAGATTCTTTGACGATAGTTGACGGTAAGAATTGCTGCACGTACTCGTGTTGAACCGATCTATAGTTAATTTTATTTTCAAGGTCCCAGAGGTTCGAAATATAATATACTTTTACTTCGATGAGTTTGCTCTCGTATTTATCCAGCATGTACGATCGAATTGAGGTGTGAATAGCATAACCCTGTGTTAGACATAATATACGAATCATAATATGAATGTCAATTGAAATATAAGCAATTTTTAAGATAGGGATAAGATGTACGTACGTTCTCATCAAGAAGCAACATGTTTAGTGAGATAGTTTCGTTTCCTCGCTTAAAGTTCTTCGGTTTTGTCCAGTTATCTCTTCCTTTAAGGAGATCATAAATTTTATGGTGCGTTTCGAAGGCCCTTAAGTACCTGCATTTGTTTCAAACTTCTTTATATATATGATTGCCATGTACAAAGTCATTTTAATGTATGAATTTTTGCGAAATAATATTTGTATATTACATGATATCATAAACCGTATTTGTAATTATTTACCATTTTTCAACAGGGATAGCACTTCTTCATACACAATATTTTTCATGTAGTTGTAATGTTCTTTATTTTCATTGTTAATGAAGAACTTCAAACCCGAACTACTCTTTACTGTGGAAACAACCATGTAGAGTTGGCCATAACTAAACACTGGTTTAGGAAAGTATATGCACACTTGATCCAATGTTTGTACTTGACTCTTGTTGATGGTCATTGGAAATGAAATCCTTAATGGGAATTGTCTTCTTTGTATAATAAATGGCCAATTTGAATCAGTTGGAGATATTATTATCCTTGGTATGATGACCTTGTTTCCTACGTGGGATCCTGTAATGATTTTTGCTTCAATGACCATAGGATCCACTTGCGTTATTATTATACTAGTTCCATTTCAAAGTCCAATTGATTGATTGATGTTTCTAAGAAGCATAATTGGTGAACCGACCTTCAATTCTAACGCAGGGTTTGGAACTCTAGTGAACTTCAAAGTGTTGAGGAATTCTGTAGGGAACATTAAATCTTGGTCTTGAATGTTTCCTGACATCTTGGATACGGAATCTGAACTAAGGTTTGTCTTTATTTCCCCTAGTATTAACCGAAGCATCTAATCGTTAACTTCATCAACTGTTTGACTAGTTGGTGTCAATACTACTCTTCCCCTCAAATATGATGCATCTTGATAATTTTGCAGGAAATCTGGATATGTACTGGAGACGTTTCGTAGAATATGATCATTAGTTTGATCAATAAGGAAGTCGTTCGGAATTTTAATCCAACAGGGCTCCTCATCTTCATCGAAAAACTCCATCGGTATTTTCCCATCACCTATAGACAATACCCATTCGGTGAACACTACAGAGTCATATATGCGCATGTTTTGTGTGAGGCTTAAAACACAGCATGAGTCCCAAAGGTAGGACTTGTTGATAGAGGATTTAAATATGTCTTATCTGCTCCCTTTGAGCACAACGAGTAGTGTTTGTATGAAATCCCTTCTTAGAAGCACGGTTAAACCTCTGAATGGTTTGTCGAAGGAATCTTTAATGTCTGAACGCAAAATATCTCTAAGAGTTTTATCAAGAGCTTCGAAAGCGTGATGATGATTCATAGGTGCTTCATCCCATATTATCAGACTTGCCCTTTTTATCAAATCTGCCAGCTGTGTTCCTTGGTGAATATTACAAGTTGAATCCGCATTAATTTCAATGGGAATTGCGAATCTTGAATGTGCAGTATGACCTCCGGGAAGTAATAAAGAGGCGATGCCCGATAAAGCGACTGATAAGGTAGTTTTTCCTTCAGGCCTTAAACATGCAAGGATGGTCTTATATAAGTAAGTTTTCCCTGTTCCCCCAGCCCTCTGTACAAATTAAATCCCTCCTTTATTTTCATATACAGATTGCATCACAGCATTATATACGTTTATTTGTTTAACATTAAGATCGATGAATAAATTAACGTGTTCATCTTCCATCTCCTTTTTGTCGTAATGTAACTCCTCTCTTAACAAACGATTCCCTCGGTTACGTATTAGAGATGGGTCGGGCATTGTCATTGGGGGGAAATCAGATAATGACTTACCATTTTTCTTTAGAATCTCATCTAGTTCATGTATTGCGTGATTACGAATTTGATCTTCGCTTAAGACCAGATTATCAAAGTTTAAAAACTTCTTTTACCGATACAGTATGTTGTCTAATAACGAATCCCAATGTGATTCCCACAGGTTTTCGAGATCGCTAACTTCATAAAATATTAGGATTTCTACAAACAGTTCTCGTACTTGATGTCCAGTTGCCCATTGAGAAACCTGCGAAATTGCATCATGACATTCTTTGTCATCTTCAAGTAGGCCTCTGGCGTAACATGGAGCTTTGTAAGTTGGGTATAAAACACCGTCAAACGTCAAACGTCCTCACCTCTTCATAACTCCTTGCTCCTCGAACAACTTTCAGCAATAATCTTAAGTAAAATCTTTCTTCAGATGTTGGATGTGCATATAGAATATGACCAAGGCATGTACCTGACTTTCTTCATGTCCAGCGCTTCTCTAAAGAATTCCAAGTCCACTCTTTTCAAAATTCTGCATATGCCAATTTTCTTACATCTTCATAATTCTATTTACAACCATCCATTCTGTAAACATGGTCTTCTCTATGTCAATTCTATCAATCATAGTGTCACGATGATCTGAATAGTTAAAAGTCATAATTTATTCTCCGGGCAAATGGAATGTAAGTCGTTCAACACCAATGATTCGATATTGTATATCAAACTTGTATATTCTCTAACACGCTTCACATGCAGATAAGTATCGACAATCGAGGAAGTTTTTAATCTCATCGACTGTTGATGGTTGATCTTCACGATTAACAGATGCTCTCGCTTCAGCATACTCAAGTACAACTCTTGCTCTATCAGGTCCTTTGTTGATATATTTGAACAAATATTTAATTGACCTTGATTTGTTGCACCATTCAACATTTATATGAGCTTGATATTTAACAACCAAATCGAGATTGTGTGGTACCACAAATCTGTTGTCAACCTTCAGGCCCATTTTTGTAACATATCTTCCATTATCTCGACGCCTATAAACAGGGAAACCGTTATCATCAAAAGTTATTCCGTTATAGAATTGCTTTGGTAAGTGCTTGGAGCAAAATCCATTTATCATGCATGGCGACGTTTGATTAACATGTTCGCATGGACCATGGATCATGAATTGAGATACAACGGCATATCCAACTGGGTCTGATTTATAATCGGGTATTTCTGTAGATATTATTTTGTCAACATTCGATGGGGTCGGTTGCTTAACATTTGCATGCAAGAAAAGAAGGATATGTGCATGTGGTAGACCTCTTTTCTGGAATTCAATCGTATATATCGCTGCAATGGTTGAAAGGAGTATTTGAGGTATCAATATTTAATGAGTAAATTTATAGGAAATGTGTTATTACTTTATATTATAAATATTATACAGATTTTTTGTGAGAAGAAGTAGATATACCTGCAAGTACATGGCCGAAGTGATTTTTCTTTGTAAGGTCATTTAATAATGCATCAAGCTTTATTTTAAAGACTCTTGACAAAATATCGGGTCTTTCAGCAGGGATTTTTCCAGTTTAAGATAATAAATTTGTAATTTTTGGCCAATTCGGATTTACGGTGAATGTCAAGAATAAATCAGGGTTGCCAAACCATCTACAAATCTCCATTGCGTCTTGAAAGTTTTGGGCCATATATCTAGGGCCACCTGTGAAGCTTGATGGAAGAACAATATGCTTTCCAACAACTGATGGTGTACAATCTCCTTGCAATACCGCATCTTTTATTCCTTAATATAGTTCATCCCATAATTTTGTTTGGTTTGAACGGACCCACCATAGTCTTTCCTCTTCTATGCATGTGTATGCATCTACTACGTACTGTTGGAATAGCCGACTGCCTAACAACAAAGTTTGGCCTTTGTTTCTACATTGTTGTAGCCTGTAAGCATAGTAATCTCTCATAGTCACACATTCTCTTTTGGTTGGTCTGTTTCCTAGGATTTTGCAATACTTTATGCCCAGTTGGAATCCATCCTCTCCGTATGGGAAAAGAAGCGGGTATTGCATTGCCATGAATGAGGGGTGTATTTCACTTATTCGTTGTAATCCAAAAGACATATGCTCAATGATGACATCTCTGCTCGAATTATCTTCAGTAAAATGCCCAACAATTAATGCTGCAATCTCTGTTACGCTGAATAAATTATAAATTGCCGGGTCAGAGAATCTTTGTCTGCGAATTCTTATTCGTACGGTATGGACATCGAATTCAGTGAAATGATCTCGGGCCATCCTGAAGACTTTAACAAGCTCGTTATTTCTATCGATCATCAGAAGAAAATAAGATACAACGATTGAATCAAGTCTAGATGAATTATTATCCACACTTAAAGATATCATTTAATTGCTCACCTAATTTTTAGTATTATAGATGTAAAGATGTGCAAACTTTGGAGGTTTTTCGGTTACGGGTAATAGTGAACCGATCTTTTGATGATTCCGTCCACATATACGGTAAACATACGGAGCAGAACCATTGTTTATACGGCTATCTACAATTGCACCACTAGATGTGAAGGCAAAGATTGAATTGTGTGCTCTTATATTGTCTTTCAAATTTGAACCCCTAACTCTATCATTTGTTGTCAAAAGGTTATTCAAAAGGTCGACGGTTGGTGTAACATGGGCAGTCTAACTCGACCAACCTGGCAGCATATGCTGAATTTGGGAACTGTAGGTTTTTTTCTCTTATCATTTCTCTCTTCATACCAAAGAACAACATTACAATATGTGCACGTATGTGTTGGAATCCCGAAATCCATTGGTAGCCAGTAAGTTCCTAAATATTAAATAATATTTAATGCTCGATACGTATAAATATGTTAAAAGAATGTTTACTTTAAAAAAGTGTAGTATTTTAAGAAAAAGTTCAAAGTTGCTTACTTATCATCGATGAAGTTTTTGGCATACGTTATTTTTTGCTTAGAACATTAAGAGAACGTTCAACGCTTTTTGCGGTGTACCCAAAGTATTTTAGAGAAGCATTTTCACGACTCAAGTTGCCAAGACAATCGTTAACACTTCCAATTGTATAACCATAATAGTTGGAAGCAGTGTCCATATATTTAAAAATATGAAGGCAATCTTGAACGTTTGTCAATGTATAGCCACAATAGTTTGAAATAGTCCTCTCTTTTTGACATGATCTGCTCATATCCTTACTATGGATAATAGTACCGTCATCTCGAATGACAGAAAGTGAAGAAATGTACTTCATAGTTGTTTGCTCAGAGACAACTATATATCCACATAAAGAAATGTATAGTTAGAGAAAAATAATAACTATTTTTTCCAAAATGTGTTACTCTTTGTACTATTTATCGAATATGAAATACAACTTTTATATATGAGAATAGATGAACCTAAAGATTGGGTGGCCAATATATCATATGACTAAGGATGAAGAAATTGCAGTACCATTAATGAACATATGAAGATGTAAAGCGATAAGTCGAAAATAAAATTTTTATTGAATGCTAACTAGTTGCAACTGTGCTTATTACATATTAATAATGAAGGAAGACACCAAAGCGTGGGTAAATGATACTACAAAATGAAATATTAGGTTAAATTAGGGGTGTGCACGGGTCGATTCGATTCGGTTCGGTTTTGGACCGCAATTCAGACCGAATCGATAGGTTCGGTTTTGGAAAAAATCAGACTGAAACCGAACCGACGATGAAAAAAACCGCCGGTTTCGGTTCACATCGGTTTCGGTTCGGTTCGGTTCGGTTCGGTTTCTGTTCGGTTTTAACCGATTTTCAGTTTTGGTCGGTTTTTTGTAGGTCGGTTTTCGGTTTTGGTCGGTTTTGGGGGTTGGTTAATAGTGTTTGGATATAAAAATAAAAGATATTTAAGGGTTTTTTAATATATAATATTGATGTCGGTTCGGTTCGGTTCGAATCGGTTTTTTCTTTGTCTAAACCGACAACCGAACCGATATTGTCGGTTTTTTAAATCCTTAAACCGCAAACCGAACCGGGCTAAAAAAAACCGCCGGTTTCGGTTCGGTTCGGGCCGGTTCGGTTCGGTTTTCGGTTCGGTCGGTTTTTTTGCACACCCCTAGGTTAAATCAATAACGACATAGTCAACATAGTATTTGATTGAAATGTCATTATTTTATATTCAAAATGAATGAAAACATTAAAGTATTGGGGAATAAGAAGACGCGATGGAACATCAAGCTCAGTCAATAATGACATAGTCAACATTAGAGTTGCTTTAATTTCCTTCATAGCTTTCATCAATTACGATAAGCGGAAACGACGAACGAAGATCTTCCTTAAGCATATCACCGGAGTTCATGGGGATGATTTTTCCATCGTTGTCAATTGTCTTGACTGCAGACACATTTGCAATGCATTTGTATATATCATTTAACTTCTCAAATCTTGATTTTTCACTTTTCTTTTTGAGTATTCAACAAAGCCTTCATATTCTCTATCATGTAGTCATTTTGAGAAACGTGATATTCGAGGTGACGGATTATCAACATCAATTACATCTTTCCGAGCGTACAATGCATTTGACTTCAAAAGCATTTCACGTTCGTTTCTCGTCATTTTCCAAGCTACTTAATGTAAGAAGGGAAACTACGTTTCATATTTTGGAAACCAAGATTAGTTAAAATAAAAGTAATTTATACAAAGGCTATTACTACTGACCAAATTTATAAGGAAAGATGATAACTATAGAAGTCGTGAAATGTAACTCATTGTGAATAACAAACTTTTCACTAAAAAATAGTAAGCTACTCATAGAATTGAATAGGTAGTGAAATTATATCAATGTAAAGATGTTTATTGTATAAAATTGTAATATCGTAATTGACACATATGCTTTAGACGTTAATGAATGACTCAGATCTAAATCGCCTAAATAATTAGTCTAACATAGTAACTAAACACTATACAGGGCGCCAGTTTCTAGGCGCAAATAACCCAACATGTACAAATTCCATTAATAACAACCTTTGAACAACGGCTCAAATTGACTATAACATGCTGAAGAATGGTGATATTCCATAGTGAACAAAGATCAGATTATAGTTTCTTTAAAATGAAGTTTTACCGGATCAAATATCAACATGTTCAAGCATTTGTTCAATAAAGAAATGTATTGGAAGCAGAAACCAAAGGTAAAATTAAGTAAAGGGAGGGAGGCGTTACATGTAATAGTAAAGTTTCAGGCTTTAATTTTAAAAAAGCCCGTTGTTACAATAACTTTTAAAAAGAGTTGCACGTATATCAAACTATATGCAAGTCAATTGTGAACCAACTCTGAAAAGAAGTTGTAAACTTAAATGATTAAAAACGGAGCAAATATAGTAATATCGAAAACAATTAAGATAATATCCAAACATGAGTTGAACTCGATCTTCTTAATTTTGAAAAAAATTTCGGGGGGCATATATCAGTGAGATGTGCATACAAGAAGTGCATATATCACTAATATATGCATAAATTAGAGCATATATTAGTGTATATCCATACAGTAAGAGCATATATCACTGATATATGCCTAAGAGCATATATCACTGATATATATATATAACAAAATCAGCTCATATCAAGAGCATATTCAGGTATATCAAAATGTATGTAAGTCAATTGTGAATCAACTCTGATAAGAAGTTGTAAAGCTAAATGATTAAAAACGGAGCAAATATAGTAATACCGAAAACAATTAGTATAATGTACATAGCGTGCCAAGAGTAACAAATATGAACGAATAAATACAAAGATATAAATATGATAAATTACAGATAAGACTACGGACTATAGCAGGGAATCCGTTTCATTCAAAGATATATTTTGTATAAATTAAATTGATGGTAAATTCTTATCATTCTCAATATTGATGTTGAGCAGAGCACATATAGTTCGAATAATCTACAGGTTTGTTCTTTATTTCACCAAAATTTACCTTTTTATTATATGAAATAAGAAACTAAACTAATTGAAATTGTATACTACTCTGCTACACACTCTGTAACTTCTAGCACCCTTAGATCTAACATTGTGTAAGAACTCTAATTCTAGCGTACATTCTTCGAAAACAATATTTTCATGGTGTTATAACAATGATCCATCACGTTATCAAAAAGTTCCAATGAGAAGTGGCAACGTGAGTCTATCAAGAATGTTTATGCAGTTATAAACTTCTACCCAACGACCATAGAGTTCATTTAGAGTATGAACTCCCTCTTAATCGTTACATAATCTTAAGCAAGCAAAAGACTCATGGAGCACAAACAAAAGAACGCACATAGGAAAGGAATGATGTAAGAAGACAAAGGATAAAAATCCGGAGCAACTACTGTTAGAAAATGTTTGAGACTTTTAAAACTGAGTAGGTATGATTATGTAAGTAATGAAGGAAGAATCCTAATTGAATTTTAATATTTTTAAAGCACACTATTATAATTTTAATCCTGAACATCTGTTAAACAGTATACTGATATTACATTCTTAAATAGGTACGTAAGATTAAGAATGAAAAACCTAAAATTGATTGGCATAAATTTGTAAGAATCTCATCAAATTCATAATACAACTGCATATACAATGAGATAGTTGATTGAATCATATTTCGTCATCATTTGATAGAGGGATATTCAATCTAGGGTAAGTCAAAGGGAAGATTTTAGAATGATATCTCAACAATAAAATTCATAAAATGGATTCAAAAGTAATATCCAAATTTTCCTAGTACATGATTTATCATTATATTAAGCGATCGTTCAAGTATATAATTAACAAATGAAATACAAACAGAGTACAGTTAGTGACCCTATTTACTGTTACAACAATATAAGTGATTTAAGTATTTGACGACATTAATTTTAGTACTGAACCAAACTATTTCATATCTGAATATTTCTACAGCCTAAAAATTACAAAATGAATTTTGAATATGGAAATTAATAGTTGAGTATTATCTCAATGGCTATGCAAAATAAGCAGACAACAATTTTTTTAGAATGAACAAAGAAGTGATAATTAAAAATGACTCATACTATTTAGAAAAGTATAAATTACTCACTGTCAATTGTAGGTGCATTCATTACAAAAATATGATTTAATATACGATTTGAGGATTTATTTTGAATCCGTTTACTATAAGAAGTCCCACTGACTATATAGTACAGTATCTTCCTCTTTTGTTTACAAATTTGAACCTTTAGGTAGTATAATATTAACAATGCGATAAAATAGGAATGAATAGTTCATATACATATGAATATAACCAATTTCATAACTTAAGTACAAATGATTAACAGAGTTATTTCAAATGGTAAAACATATGGATATGCCTATGAATGCTATATCATATTCACTGAAATCAATACTTAAACATGTCTTGTTGAGTATTAAAGGTAATAAATATAATATCTATTATAAGAGGACATATTGAGAATGAACAATTAAGCATACTATTCATAATAGTATGCAGTAAGCCCTTTAAATTATAGTTGCATCCCTAACCAAAAATACGATGGATAATATTATATGATGATATATTTTGATTTCATTTAATAGAGGTTATATATCAGTCTTATTGATTGAATACCATAGTTTCTTCATGTTTTGTTTAAAAAATCAGATTACAAAGACCAATCAAACAGTTTTGTAAACAACAAACAATCAAAACCTCCATAATCACTTTATCTTATGAAAACAAAGTGAGTCTAAAAATTATGAGTCATAAGAAATAAAACTTAAGCGGAGGAGAAACCATTAAATAAAGTCTAGTTATGGATATGAATTTCTGAGGACTTTTTAAAGCATAACTTTTTATAACCTTAAAGCTTTACCCATTTTTATATAACCCATATTTTATACTAATTATGGAGCGGACTTAATAACGAAGTAAATATTAGTTTCGAAAAATGTATTGTGAGTTGTCTTATATATGAAGCATGCTATTAAAATTTCAAATATATGAAGCATACTATTAAAATTTCTATTCTGGACAGGTAGTTTATAATATGGTCATAAATTTATAGGAGACTCTTTTATTGAAATAATACTACATATTTACTCAAAAAAAATCAAATAGTAAAAAATCAAACATAAAGAATGCAACATTCAGAAAAAAATAATAATTCAAAGAGTAAAACAATCAAACGTGTAGTATGCAACATTCAATGCACAAATTTGCAGAGAGATAAGGTGAAGAAAAAAAACACTTTGAATGACGATTCGACAATAACCGGAATATTGATCCAAAACAACGCACTGTAACATAAAATTAGACAGTTACAAATTCGTGAACACAAAATTTGGATGAAAAGGGTTTGAAAAATAAATAACAGAGTAGAGAAAAATTACCTGAAGATGAAGAAGCTTCAATATTGAATTTGTTGAAATCTCGAAATATTATATACATAGCGATCAAAGCTTTAGATATTCCCCCATAATAATGAAGCCCAACGTAGAGATGGGAGAGAAAACGATTCAAGGACTGAACAATTTCATTCATTGTGGGGAGAGGAAACGAACGACGATTCAGAAGATGGAGAGTACGATTCAAGAATTGAACAATTTCATTCATTGTGGGGAGAGGAAACGAACGACAATTCAGAAGATGGAGAGTACCATTCAAGGATTGAACAATTTCATTCATTGTGGGGAGAGAAACCAATGACGATTCAGAAGATGGAGAGTACGATTCAAGGATTGAACAATTTCATTTATTGTAGGGAGAGGAAATGAACGACAATTAAAAAGATGGAGAGTCGAAAATGTATTAGAGAGGAATTGATTGGGGTTGGATCGGGTCTTATAACGGGATGTTTTTTAAAGATGGTAGATGCAATAATGAGTATTAAAACCTCTAATACTATCGTATTAGAGGTATATAATAGATATTCCAATATAAAAGTGTCATATTATATGATATAATTGTTACAAATAGTATTATCACACAATCAATGTTATATTCCAGCACATAAATTGCACGATGATATATAAAGGGAATTTTTGTTTGCACCTAATCCGTTAACTTGTCCACTAATGTATTACAAACAACCTACTTTATATTGTTTAAAATACCCTCTCTTTAACTCTTTTGAAAATATTACTCTCAGCCCATGTGAATTCAATACCCTCTCTCTAAGTCCTTTGCGTATGTAATACAAAAATATGTTTGTTAGTTTTAATAAAAAATTATAGAAGGAATAGGAGGATTTTTTTTGTTATTTTAATAAATAAAAACCAGGATACAAAAAGAATTTTTTAATTTTTTTTCTAATAAATAAAAACAGGGTTGAAAAAAATAGCTTTTATTTTCTTTAATATATTTAAATTAGGAAAACAAGGAGGAAATTTTTTGATTTTTAATAAATCTCAACTGGGAGTAAAAAGAAAAGAAAAAAAATTAAATGCAAACTATGATGAAAAAAACTGGAGGAAAAAAGAGAAAAAAAATTAATAATCAAAACATGGAAATCTTTTTTAGTTAAAAAATGGGATGAAAAAAAACATTTATTTTTTATATGAAAATTGGGACAAAAAAGAGAATAAAAAAAGTTCTTGTTTTTTTTAATGGATAAAAGCGGGAATGCAAAGAAAAAACTAGTTTTATTTTTTAATAATAAAAACTGGGATGGAAAGATACTTATTTTTTTGTTATTTATAATGAACAAAAACAGGACAAAAGGAGAAAGAAGTTTCTTCTTTAAAACAAACAAAAAAAATTATTTACTAAAAAAAGAAAAAAAGGGTTTTGAAAAGTGTTTTATTTAATAAATATATTAATTTACTATTTCGTAAATTTTATTCATATTTTTTTTCAATTTTGATATACGATTTCTTAATTGGATATGATCAGTGGCGGACTAGGATTTTCGATTTGTGGGTCAAGGGAATTTTTATAAATGTCAGGGGTTCGGGGGTGGGATCCTCCGAGGTGAATTTTTTTGGGTTTGTTTTACTTGTTTTGCAATATTTGACACTAAAAAACTTGTGATTAATATTCACTAATTTTTTGCCCCTACGAAATAAACCAACATTTTTTAACAACCAATTATAATTGAAGTTTCATACCAATTTCAGCAACAACAACAAATTTCATACAAATTTGAGCAACAAATTAAAATTCCATCCACTGCTATTTCTTTAGCAATTACAAAAAAATAAAATTTCAGCAATAATTATTTCTTTAGCAACAACAAATTAAAGTTTCAGGAACAAGTTATTTTTTAGTAACAACAACCAATTAAAATTTTAGTAACAAGTTAACTAACATATATTTGAGCAACATCTTGAAAAAAAAATTAAAATATACTGAAAAAAAATACCGGAAGTGTGTAGGCGGGGCGGACAAAAATACTCTGCACCGAAAGTGGGCTGCCCAAAAAATACCCGGAGCCGAACCCAAAAAATACCATTTCCGAACTGGTATTGGTTCCTGCTGCTGCCGAGCCGAAGCAAGGAGATTGGTTGGAGTGGGGCGGTTGAGGCAACCTGAAAGAGAGAGCAGAGGAAGAGGAGAAAGAGGGTGATGTGCATGCAACCCTTTTTTTTAGGTTATTCTATACGTTTTAGGTTTTAACAATTTAAGTTATTTAGAAATTTACACATAGGTCTAATTTTTTTTTTTTAATTTTTATAAAACCCACAACAAAAATTTTGGGAAAACTTGTGGGTGCGGTCGACCTTGGATATGTCTGTTGGATTTTGTATGAACATGGTGATATCAAATTTTGAAATTGAATGATATCGGGTGATAACATATAAAAAAATTGACAACCCTTCACACGAACGAGCCTTTTGAATTTCCCCATGCAAGCTAAATAGGGAGGATGCTGTGCCAGAGCCACTCTAACACACGTCGTGCTTAAAGTCTGTAATCTATTGAGAGGTTTCGAACTCTAGGCTCTTGGTCAAAGGAACTCGCCCCTTACCGCGGGAGTAACCAGGGTGGATACGTAATAATATATAATTAAAATTCAACTAGTTAGATGTTTAAAAATTTTATTTGAATATATCAAAAGTTGAAAAAATTAAAATTTTGACTTAAGTTGTTTGAGAAGGTAATCAAGAAATGGAGATCGACTACTGACTGGGTTGCATGTATTGAATATACATTATTAGGCTGATACGAAAGTTTCCAAAAATAGAGTGAAATGACTGTTAAGGTTTGAGTAATTCTATTGCAACTTAATTTTTGACATAATTTATTGGAATAAACTGATGTGACAGTTTGTTATTGGTCGGCGTTTAGGTCCCACTGACGTGGAACCCAAAAATCAACCAATAGCAAACTGTAACATCAGTTTGTTCCAAAAAATTATGTCAAAAATTAAGTCACGCTAGCTTTTTGTTAAGGTTTAGCGGGATGATTGAGGATCGACAATTCTAGCTCACATTTTCTACTCTCTTCATGTTATGTCAAGAGGACATATGGACTCGTTGAATTATTTTTGGCAACTCATTTTGGTAAGTGTTAATAATCGACATACACCGTATTTTTTGGCGCTTCATATACAATTTTTTTTATCTAATACTCATTATTTTTTTACAGTTCTTCGGCTATGAGTACATACCAAGGGTGTGTCCTTTATTGAAGGAAGAGACCAGTGAATGTTGGCTTAGGATTAATCGGTGGAAGAAATATAATCGACTTACTAGCAAGGAGACAAAGGGATCCATACAATATAATTTTCCCACCGCGCAAAGTCAAATTAAAATGCGGTCACTAGGTTCAACCTTACTCGGGGTCTTATGAGAAGACGTTCACCTATGTTCAACATGCCAAGTATATTTCATATAACCATTGTGTTCTTTTGGATCTTCAGTATGGCAGGATATATTACTTGCGGGATCGATGACGGAGACAAATCTCTGGTGAAATTTGCATACCAAGTGAACCTCCCCAGCAAATGTTGAGGCTACCCTTTAGGATCGATGGACATGGAATTACGATAGAGGAGACGGACCCTATTGTCTCTTTTATCACGCAGAACAATTTCGATCGTTACCGAAGGCAGGTGTCCCTAGGTCAAGTCTTGTCACCCTTGTATCGAGCGATCAACACTGATGTTTTAAACCCCAGCAAACTGTCATATCACATCTAGATACCCACCGTCCCTACACAGACACTTAACACTTATGAAACTCCCATATTCCGTGTACGTATCACTGAACGAAATATGACTTGGGATATACCCTTTCGCAATCCTGCTGGTGTACCCATATTGATTCCAGTTCCACGACCGGATAGGATCCACATCGACGAAGAAGCATTATCGGAATACAATGACCTCCTATCAAGTCATCAAGAATTAGCAGATTATTGGTGGTCCTCTAGAGCCAGCACTCTAGGTGCAGCCATGAATCTTAATAACTACTAGAGTCATGAGGTGGATAGACTTATGAGACAGCTTGAAGAAACTAGTATATCTGTCACGTGATCTGCACTCCCACCGAATTTATTTAGTGGAACATCGTGGACCTTGAACAACCCCACATAAGATTCCAGTCTACCGATCGGATCCCAGTCTACCGATCGGTTTGTATCGACTGAACATGAATGATATTGGTGCTCAAGAAGGTTCGAGCCAACCTGATCCATCCTCGCAATTTTATGACATGTCCGATGTAGTTAATTTGGATGATGTAGATTGGAATATCGATGATAATCAATTCTGAAATGTAATGTTAAAAAAAATTGTGACATGATTATCGATGATGTTTACATAGTATGAATGTATTTATTTAAATTTTGTAATACCCCGTAATTTTATTGATTTTATTTAAAGGGATTAATCAAAATTAAATGGGATAAATAATTGGAAATTAATCCGGATTTAAATACTAGCGAGACGAGAGTTGGTATTTTATTATGATAATAATGTTGAATCTTACTGATTGCATATGGTAATATATGATTAAAATTGTTGCGAGTCATAAATACGACAATTCGGAAATTAAGTTGGGATGCGCGTGTCAGTCGCGCCAGGGATCATTTTAAATGGAGTTATAAGTAAAAGATAATTGTATCATCTGTATGGTCATTTTGAGTGCGTCAACATATCCTAAAGGGTCGAGATAGTCCGAAAATACTAGCCGGGGGTTTAGTTTGAGTCCCGGGGCATTTTTAGGCCAAACCGATAACTCGGGAGGGTATTTTAGTCATTTTAATTTTAGGGAATATTAACCCACGAAATTTAGACTTTATTTATCAGCCAACCTTAGGGCCATTAGGGCCATTATCTGTCAAAATCAAGTAGTGGGAAACGTGAGAAAAGAGGAGAAGTTCCAAGGGAGTTTCCAAGGCCATAACCACCACGCACCACCACTATCGCCGGATTTGTGACCAGAGAGAGGAAGAGAACTAACTCTTATCGTCATCAAAGGATCAGAACATCGAATTTCTAGGTAAGTGATTTAATCCATTAAGATTCAGCAAATAAATTATCCATGATAGTGTAGGATTTGATGATAGCCATGAAAATATTGAAACTCATGAAATTTGGAGACAAAAACTTAATTCTGGGTAGGATTTATATGTAGTTTTTTACTCTGGAAGTATCTCATTAACGAAATCATAAACCATGCATAGTTAATTACAAAGTTATGAGGAGATGTATCATGATTCTTGAAGATAATAGAAAAATAGGATTTTTCATGATAATAAGATGATTTGATCCAAGAAAAGTCTAATTAATAATGATTTATAAATTCTGGAACGTTAAGAATCATGTATTTAGGTTATATGATTACCCAATATTTTACTTAGGGATTTAACATCTTATAATGAAGAATTGGGACAAAACTAGGACTGAAAATGATGAAATTCGAGACCTGCACCTGCTTGATCGATCGAACGACATTCTTAGGTCGATCGATCGACATCCCCAGAAATTGTGACATTTTCCCTTTTTAAATTTAAGCGATTCCAACCATTGAAAGTTGTAGGTGGGGACTATGTAAATACATTGGGACTTTAGGGAGACCAGTAAGGATGAAATTGAAGCCCGAAACATATTAGAATTGGTTTGGAATGTAGTGTTGAACTTACGAGTTTTTGACGTGTAATTTACTATTTTATGATGCGAGAGCATGACTTAAATTCGTATGAGTGATAAGTTAGGATTAGAGACTGTAATATGGACCTCGAAGTACTGATTTGACATGTGGGATACGTTGGAGACTTTGTAACCTTTTCAGGATAAGTTTAATTACTCGAAACTATACGACGTGAGATTTATCGGCAAAACATATTATACATAAGTTGGGATGATAATAACATACGAGAAAGACTGATGGTATCGGGCTGGAATTATACCTTTAATAATGTAATAATTATCTAAGTTGTGTGAATACTTAGTAAATGGATTATTGTGTGTATGACATACCTACAATACTTGCTATCAGGGGAGGTCGGCTTTCAGAATAGGACTATCTGATCTTTGTGTGCCTACGGGGGGATTTGGATTGGTACCTTAAGGACATAGAGCTGTGAATGGCTTATTTGTTAGTTGATAAGTTAGTTGACCATAGGAGTGTAGTTATGTGCGTGATCCATGGGTATGTGAATGTGAACTATGTTCACCTCCAATATGTGTGATTTTATTTATTGAAACGATTTCTGAGCGATTCGGAATGCGTAGTCCTTATGTACGTGATGTACCGGGATTCGATAGCAGAGTATGCGTGTATCGTAGCTTAGCCTATGAGTGCCATATTTGTATATTTATGCTGAGAATGATATACTTGTACATATATCTAACTCATTTTTGAATTGTGAATACGAATAATTGAGATATTTGAATGGGATTCAAAACGCAAGAATTCATATCGTAATTGATATAAATTAATTTGATTAATGTAAAGGTGAGTTACACGCAAAATATATTAGAATGATACGAATAGACCCCTATATTATAATGTGAAGATAGGAAGTGGTACAAACTAGTTAGTTAGCGACATAACTAGGATGGGTTAAGGGTATACGTTAGGCGTGCACATTAGTTGAGGGGTGAGGAACTCATGTGAGAGCACGTAACTAACATGTATATAATATTTACTGTTTAATGCAATTAAACACTTGCTATATTTTTAAACTGTTTTTACCTCGGGCTCTGACCCATTTTCTTTCAAATTTATTTTCTTGTAAAACCTTTTTATGTGCCCAGCCACAGGGATGCCAAGCATAGTAGTTCCATTATATTGACGTGTTGTAGCTGTTGTGGAAGTTACAGGATCTCGATATTAGACGCCTCCACATTCTACATTTGTTTCTATTCAGGGTTACTCAGTTGTTAGGGCATGTCTCCCATTTCCATTTAGAGATAGCATTCTCAGACGTCCAGTTTTATTTCAGTTTTGGATTTAATTATTTATGCAGACTTTTGTATTGGGATTTATTCAGTATTTGGATTATTCAGGGGAGTGTTACTCTAGACTCATTTCATTTATTCCATTATTATTCTGTTATGGTTATGATGTGAATGTTGTATGATTAGCTCAATTAATTGGTTGCATGTTAATTTAATTTAATAAAATCTGGCAACTCATTTTTTAAATATTAGGTGGCTAGTAATTGTTTAAAAATATTTTCGACAGCGATGCTAGATCTGAACTAACTTGATATTCTGTATTAATGAGATAAAGGAGTAGCTACTCAATATTTAGTTTATTGGAGTGTCACAGGTGGTATCAGAGCATCAGGTTTCAGAGTCCTTAGGATCTGTACGACTTGTTATGTTTTCGAGTAGCGCCCTTTGATATAGAGCCCTATATTTTAGGATTGTTGTGCTGTTTTGTGTATCTTACGTTCTCCAGCAATTTTGAGATATTAACTGTGGACTTATAAAACTTCTCTCTCATTTCAGATGCCTCCACGACGTGCACAATGAGTTCCCAGGGATACCCAGCCCGAGCCTCATCCTGTACCAGTTCAGGGTTCTATGAACGCTACTGAAGTTGCCGCCATTATAGCCCAGGCGATATATGCCGCGTTAATAGTTGTGCAGCATGCACCACCTCAGGCACCGGTGGTACCCCCAGTCCAGGCTCATGCATTCCCGTCTTCTTGGGAGCGTGTCCGTGATGCCTTTTAGAAGGCGCACCCTTCGAAGTTTACAGGGAGCTCGAACATACAATGGCACTTGAGGATGTATGAGTGTACAGATGTGAAAAAGCAGATACTGGATACGTTTAAGCTGGTAGGAGCAACATTGCAGTGGTGGTAGTCAATTACCACCACCGAGGAGAGAGATGTTCTTCCTATTCAGGGGTTCTGGGTGCGGTTCGACCGCAAATATTTCCCCTCAGCAATTCAGACAGAAATGAGGCAGAAAATGATGAACCTTAAGCAGGAAGGGAGGACAGTGGAAGAGTATGAGGTACGAGGCCGAGTTCACCAATATTCTTAACATCATTCTCGATGAGATCCCTACTGAAGAGAAGAAGATCCAGAAGTTCATGGATGGGTTAACGTAGAGGATTCGTCAGCACCTATTAGGTAATCCCTCGTTGGCCACCTATTCAGATGTGGGTAACATAGAATTAATTCACTACCAGGACCACTGCTTTAATTTGTCAGAGTGTAAGCGAGCAGGAGAGTCCAGCCAGTAGGGCAGGACAGGGGTTAATGGTATCAGCAGGGCACAAACAGCTCATGGTCAGCACAGGCAGGGTGATCTGAGTTCCCAGCAGGGGGATTCTAAGAGATTTAGATCAGGAGGTTTTAGACATGTCCAGGGAGGTTTTAAGCATGGCCAGCCAGCTCAGCATGGCCATCAGGGCCATCCGATCCAGCAGCAGTTTCAACATGGCCAGCATGGCCAGGGTAGGGGTGGTAACGGCCATCAGGGCCATGGGCAACAGGGTCACAGAGGGGGGAAATTTATAGGGAAATGTTTCATATATGGAAAGCATGGCCATAAATGCCAGGAGTGTCCTGAGAGGGGTAGGGCCCCGCAGCAGCAGCAACAAGGTGCTCGTCAGGAGCCCCAGAGACCGATGTTTCCCACCGCCCTCCCAGCACCACCACATATGCCAGCACTGTCACCTATCCCAGCAGTCCCAATTCAGAAGGGACAACTTCAATACGATCGAGTTTACCAGCTTCAGCAGGCTGCAGTCCCGCAGGATCCACCCACGATTAAGGGTATATTTTCTATTCAGGGGACTATGTGGCGTATTTTATTTGACATGGGGGCCACACACTATTTTATTTCCATGAGATTTACACGCGCAATGGGGTTATTAGATACCGAAGAGAGCACTGTCACATGTGTAGATTCACCATTGAGTAGGGGTTATGTAATTTCCTTTATATGTAGAGGCATGGGTGTAGATATTGGGAGATTTACTTTACCTGTCGATATACTAGCACTAGATATGTTCGAGTATGATGCGATTATTAGTATAGATTGGCTAGTTATGTACAGAGTCGTGATCGATTATTATAGTAGGAGTAATATTTTTGACATACCCGATCAAGAGATGTTCCTAGTAGCGATGCCTCATCCTGAGGGAGGATCGTCCACTCACTTGTACTACATAAAGGAGGATACCTCTAAGGAGGTGGTGATACCGCTTGATTCGATTCCAGTCGTCAGGGATTTCGCTGATGTATTCCTGGATATTTCGAGATTACCTCCTAGCAGAGAGATAGACTTTGTTATTGATTTGATGCAGGTCACTCGGCTGATAGCCCGCGCACCTTACCATATGGCTCCAGTGGAGATGAGGGAGCTACGAGATTAGATAAAGCAACTATTGGGTCAGGGGTTTATCCGTAGGAGTACTTCGCCATGGAGTGCTCTCGTGCTGTTTGTGAAGAAAAGGGATGGATCTTTCAGGATGTGTGTAGATTGTCGGGAGTTGAATAAAGTCATGATACATAATAAGTATCCATTGCCCCGAATCGATGAATTATTCGACCAGCTGAGAGGAGTTGCCTTCTTCTCAAAGATTGATTTGAGGTCGGGATACCATCAGTTACGTATCAGGGAGCAGGATGTCTCGAAGACTACCTTCTTAACGAGATATGGTTCCTACGAGTTCAGGGTAATGCCTTTTGGCTTGACCAACGCCCCAGCCGTGTTTATGGACTTGATGAATAAGGTGTTCAGAGAGTTCCTGGATCAGTTCGTTATTGTATTTATTGATAACATTCTGGTCTACTCCTAGACCGAGGAGGATCATATCGATCACTTGAGGTAGGTTTTGCAGACACTACGCCAGCATGAGTTGTATGCAAAATATAATAAGTGCAAGTTTTGGCTGAAGGAGGTTCAATTTTTGGGGCACATCATTTCTGACAAAGGGATATCTGTTGATCCGAGGAAGGTATCAATGGTAAGGGAGTGGGGATAGCCCAAGACACCGACAGAAATATGTAGTTTCTTGGTCCTAGCAGGATACTACTGGAGGTTTATTCGGGGGTTCTCGAAGATAGCGAGTTCATTGACACATCTGACTCGCAAGAGAGTGCCATTTATTTGGAGTGATGCCTGCCAGTTGGTCTTATACGAGTTGAAAGACAAGTTGACCTCAGCACCAGTGTTAGCATTACCCAAGCTAGGAGTGAAGTATCTAGTCTACACTGATGCGTCCTTACTAGGACTTGGGGGTGCACTATAGTCGGAGAGTCAGGATACAGATTATACTTCTCATAAGCTCAAACCTCACGAGAAGAATTACCCCACCCACGACTTGGAGTTAGTAGCAGTCGTATTTGTGCTTCGGATCTGGAGACATTATCTCTTGGGGGAGAAATTCTATTTATTCACAGACCACAAGTCATTACAGTACCTCTTCATGCAGAAGGAACTGAATATACGTCAACGTCGTTGGCTCGAATTTGTGAAGGATTATCAGTTTGATATCCAATACCACCCAGGGAAGGCTAACGTGGTAGCAGATGTGTTGAGCCGTAGGCTAGTAGGTGAGGTGGCCGAGGTGTGGAAAGCAAAGTGGAAGGATTTGGGACACCAGGATGTGGTGGCTCGATCATTCATATCTGTGATGACAGTTACAATCCAGATCATTACGAGAGTTATACAGGCCCAAGCAGCAGACCCGTTCTGCCAAGAGCAGATAGTATGATTACTAGAAGAAGGGGCTGAGTCTTATACCGCTAGTTCAGACGGGGGGCTTACGCTTCAATGGGATATTAGTTGTTCTTGAAGGGGAAGACTTGCGACACGAGGTGATGGCAGAGTCGTGCGGTTCACAATTCACGATACATCCTGGTGTGGATAAGATGTACCAAGACATGAGGCGATAGTACTGGTGGAGCAGAATGAAGAGGGATATTGCCGAGTTTATTTTGAAATGTACCACTTGTCAGCTAGTAAAGGTGGACCATCAGAGATCGATAGGACTTCTACAGTCGCTATAGGTTCCTATGTGGAAATGGGAGAGATTTTCCATGGACTTCATGACGGGGTTATCTACATATAGAGAGGTCACAACTCCATATGGGTAATCGAGGATCGGTTGACCAAGGTTGCTCACTTTCTTCCAGCCCGGACATACTACACTACGGGACAGTACGCACAGATTTTCACAGCTTACATAGTGAGACTCCATGTGGTGCCTCTTAATATCGTGTCTAACAGGGACACGATACTTATGTCACAATTTTGGGAGAGTTTCAAGGAAGCCATGGGAATAGAGCTGCGATTGACTACAACCTATCACCCGCAGACAGGTGGGCAGACTGAGCGGACGAATCAGATGTTAAAGGACATGTTATGTATGTGCATCCTCGGCTTTGAAGGTGGTTTGGAGTAGTATATTCCACTGGTGGAGTTTGCTTATAATAACTCCTACTAGTTCACTATTAGTATGGCTCCATTTGAGGCGTTGTACGGTAGGCCTTGTCGTTCCCCATCATGTTGGCTAGAGGTGGGGGACAAAAAGCTACTTGGGCGGGAGGTGATTCAGAATACGTCGGCAAGGATAGAGATGATAGGGAGCCGAATTTGGGTTACTCAGGACCGACAGAAGATCTACGCCGATGCCAAGAGGTCCTTTCGAGAGTTCTAGGGGACCAAGTGCTACTCAGGGTGTCTCCTATGAAGGGGATTATGTGTTTCAGGAAGAAGGGGAAGTTGGCGCCTAGATATGTGGGGCTATTCCCTATCATCGAGCGGATTGGGCCAGTTGCGTATAGACTTGGGTTACCGGAACACTTACATAGGGTCCATGACGTGTTCCACATTTCCTCACTGAGGAGATATCTTCGAGATGATTTGGCCCATACTCACATTGCTTTAGAGGATATTGATCTACAGCCTGATAGTTCCTATGAGAAAGGGTCGGTTTCTATCCTAGACCATAGCGAAAGGAAATTGAGGTCGAAGATAGTACCATTAGAGGGTGTTCAGTGGTGGCATCATAATGCCGAGGAGTCAACATAAATGCGCGAGGATGAGATTCGCGAGCGTTATCCAGAGTTATTTTTTCCAGGTATATTTTATTTCCAAATTTTGGGATAAAATTCTGTTATTACTGGAGAAGTGTATAATACCCCGTAATTTTATTGATTTTATTTAATGGGATTAATCAAAATTAAATGGGATAAATAATTGGAAATTAATCCGGATTTAAATACTAGCGAGACGAGAGTTGGTATTTTATTATGATAATAATGTTGAATCTTACTGATTGCATATGGTAATATATGATTAAAATTGTTGCGAGTCATAAATACGACAATTCGGAAATTAAGTTGGGATGCGCGTGTCAGTCGCGCCAGGGATCATTTTAAATGGACTTATATGATAATTGTGTCATCCGTATGGTCATTTTGAGTGCGCCAATGTGTCCGAAATGGTCGAAATAGTTCGAAAACACTAGTCGGGGATTTGGTTTGGGTCCCGAGGCATTTTTAGGCCAAATCGGCAAATCGGGAGGGTATTTTAGTCATTTTAATTTTAGAGAATATTAACCAACGAAATTTAGGCTTTATTTATCAGCCAACCTTAGGGCCATTAGGGCCATTATCTGTCAAAATCAAGTAGTGGGAAACGTGAGAAGAGAGGAGAAGTTCCAAGAGAGTTTCCAAGGCCATAACCACCACACACCACCACTATCGCCGGATTTGTGGCGAAAAGAGGAAGAGAACCAACCCTTATCATCATCAAAGGATCAGAACATCGAATTTCCAGACAAGTGATTTAATCCATTAAGATTCATCAAATAAATTATCCATGATAGTGTAGGATTTGATGATAGCCATGAAAATATTGAAACTCATGAAATTTGGAGATGAACCCATAATTCTGGGTAGGATTTATATGTAGTTTTTTATTCTGGAAGTATCTCATTAACGAAATCATAAACCATGCATAGTTAATTACGAATTTGTGAGGATATGTATGATGATTCTTGAAGAAAATAGAAAAATAGGATTTTTCATGATAATAAGATGATTTGATCCAATAAAAGTCTAATTGATGATGATTTATAAATTCTCGAACGTCAAGAATCATGTATTTAGGTTGTATGATTACCCAATATGTTTACTTTAGGATTTAACATTTTGTAATGAATAATTGGGACAAAACTAGGACTGAAAATGAAGAAATTCGAGACCTGCACATGCTTAATCGATCGACTGGGCTCGATCGATCGACATTCTTGGATCGATCGATCGACCTCCCCAGAAACTGTGACTTTTTCCCTTTTTAAATTTAAGCGATTCCAGCCATTTAAAGTTATAGGTGGGGACTGTTGATGTAAAAAACTATATTTGACCTAATTCTTTAATCACAGATAAAAATAAACAAGATAAAAGATTTTTAAAGTGGTTCTGGCTTGAAAGAATGGCCTACGTCCACTGTTTGTGTTATTGCTGACTGTTTGCAGAATTCTCGATAATGGCTTTACCAAAAAATTCTGAGTCCTCTGCTAATGAGGAGGTTACAATGTATTTATAGCCTTGAGGCGGTACAAATAAAAGAATAATACATAGTTGTCCAATAGGCGTGTGCGTCTGTGTAATAATAATGAGCATTTAATGCGCAGTCATCCTCTTCATTATCCAGATATGAATGTTGTGTACGAGATGCATCTCGGACCGCCTAAGTAGCTCGGTATACATGAGTTGCTCGGTACAATAGAGTTCCTAGGAGAACACTTGTTGCTCGGAGCACCTGAGTTGGTCGGGGAGGTTGAGTTCCTCGGAGTCAAGGTGTTGTTCAAAAACTGTTTGCGAGTGCCATGTAGATTGACATGTGTCTCCACATAATTGGTCCACGTCAGCAGAATAAATTTGGTATCAACAGAAGCCCCCAATATTTCGTAGTTTGATGTTGAAGAAAAGTATGGAACATTCTGCTACTTAGATTTTTGGTTTGTATGGTTTCTAGGAAAGCATTCGTTGTATACAACTCCTTTATAAATGCACAGTATCAGTCTTTTTTAAATATTTTGAATTTCCATAACCGCTTCGTTTCTTGTGTCCTTCTTTTCTTTTTAGCCGCCGGATACGCAATCGTCCATCCTGGTAATCATTGTTTTTCTCTATTCCCGAGGTAAAGTATTTAAACGCTTCAGAAAATTTGATCATCTTTTACTTTTTCAAATCTGCATCTTAGAACTTCTTTACTTCCTCTCTATCTTGTGCGTTCATTTCTTCCATTGTTCGTTGTTAACTGATCCCCCCTTTTCCTGTAAGATCTTCTTCCTTATCTTTTATTTTCTTTGTTCATCATGGTTTACCTTGTTGAGTCGCTTGATATTTCGCTCTGATTTTTTTATTCCTTCATGGGTTACTTTGGAAGAACTTTCTGACTATTTTCGTTTGGCTGAGGGACATTGGTTCCCCAGTCTCTTTGTGGCCGAATGAGGCTTTTCTTTTCCTCCAAAACCTTTATGTTTGGAGTTCTGTCAGTTTTTTGATGTTGTTCCTGCAAAAATAGCATCAAACACTTGGAGAATAGTTAATGGAGTTCATAGGTTAAATCAAATTCATGGAACCCGTTTAGGAATTCCAGAAATTGTGTTTTGTTATAGATGGGTTGTCAGCAATAGTACTTTTTATTTAAAAACTAGGTTTTTAAATAGGTCTTTAGTTGTCAATCTCCCAGATGCCAACAGGGATTACTTCGAGCATGGGGTTGTTATGAAAACTTGGCAACATGCTCCATTAAATGGAAATGATGTGTATCAGGGTCCTAGATGCCCTCCCTATGGCAATGAGATAGGTTGTTTTTATTTTTATTTTAATTTTATTTTTGAGATTGTGTTTTCTTTGTGTTTGATAAAATGCGTCATTAACATTTTAATTTTTATTTATTTGCAGTTGATAGCAAAAGAAAATCCCCCAAATAGACTGATGTCAATTTGAGACACTTGAAACTTATCTGGAGTTTGCACCAAACTGTTGCTGACGAACACATTAGATCAGCTTCTTATTTGTTGCAGTACAAAAGCTATACTTCATCCTTTACTGCTCGCCCAGTGGTGGGTGACATTGACCCATTACCAGCTTCTGAGAGTTCTTCCCCTGAATCACATATTCCCCTCAGTACCAGAATGAAGAGAAGACGAGCTCATGCCTTTTTTGAAAAATCAGACTCTTCCAATATAGAGGCCAAGAAAAACAAGCAGGATGTCCCAAAAGAAGGGACAAGAAAGATTGATGCACCCCCTCCAGTTGCTGCTAAGAAAGTTGCCGAGAATCCCCCAGTGGCTCCGAGTAAGATTATTGTTGTTTCTCCTCCCAGTGAGGTTATCGTTATATCACCAACCAAGATGACATCCTTGGTTGAGAATGTTCCTGCTCCTACGAGGAAGTTAAAGAAAAGTTCCTCGGATAAACTGGTTGAATTTATCTCTCAGCCTCTAACTGCTGGGAGTGGTGTTCTCACTTTTGTTGCTCCGAGCTCTGCCATGAGCTCGGTAAAGTCTTGGATTATACCATAGATCCAAGGTATTGAAGACAGTATTCCTCATGATAGGGTCACTTCATTGGCTGCTCAACATATTGCTTCAGTAAGTATTACTAGTCCAAACTTTCATTTTTTAATGTTATATCCCGTACTTCCATGTCTTATCAGATGGAATTTGCTAGCCTCAAATACTTCAGGGATGGATGGATTGCTTCTCTATAGGAGTTAAAGGTCTCTGAGACTTCTGAACTTTTTCAACGCCGTGTTCATGGTCCTCCTCCCTCTCCTGGAGAAGAAAAAGAGGACAAAGCTGCCTCTGAAGAGTCTTCAATGATGATTGGGGATCAGGTCCCTACTGTTGAACTTTGCTACGAGAAGCCCCAGCCAACCAACATGTCAACCGATCAGCTTTCTTTGCCCTCCGAGCAACCTACTTCTTCGTCCAAGCCTCTCGAGGAAGTCTTAGGAAGTAAGGAGAAAGTGTAGAGTTGTCCGGACCTTTCTCTTTGCTTTTTATTTTTTTGTTGAATGTAATTTTGGGCCATGTACTTCTTTTTGTGACATAATAAAATTCAAACTTTCGGCTATTCATATTGACTTTTTCTTCTTCTTGCTCTATTTGCATTCTTATTAATTCTTTTTATCTCTTTTCTTTACTAGTTTATGGCTAGAATGGAGCTCTTGTCAACTCATGATACTGAACTGATGAAAAAATGCAATGACTACTTTAAGGCTGGCCATGTAGATCTAAACGAGGCTCAAATTGTTGACATCCTTGGTCCAAATTCTTCTGAACAAGCAGTTGAAGCATATCAGTATTTGAAATGCCTGCTTGATCGAGCTGTTGCCAATAATGTGGCATACTATGAGATGACTGAGGACCTTCAAGGAATCATCAGGGAACTCCAACAAAAATACAAGGAATCTTCTGCCCTTTTGCATCAGAGGTATGAGAAAAAATATCAGCAGCTCAATGCTGATAAAGGATATGATAAGTTCATTGCTGCTTACGAGAAGAAAGAGAAAATTCTAAGGGTTGAGGTCGAGGAGCATAGGCAAATCACGAAGCTGCTGGAGCAGGAAAACAATGTTCTAAGAGAAGAGATATCTTAATTGAAATCTGCAGCATCCTCTTCGGGAGCCTTGGTCCCTGTTAACGATGAAGGTTTCTCGTTTCTGGAGGTTGAAAATGCTAATTTGAGAGATGAATTGGAAACCTTAAAAAGGACTACTTCTGCTCGCGAACGAGCAAGAGCTTCTCGAGGACGAGCAAGGGCTGCTCGGGTTACTATTAAAGAGGCAAGAACTCAAGAAGCTTTGGAGAATCAAGCATTCCAGTTATTGGCGAAGAATCAGGCTTTGTCGTAGATGTCCAAGAAGATTCTGAACCTTAGCGAGCAACTCTCCACACAAAACTCTGGCTTGGAGAATAAAGAAATTTTAGTGAAGAACCTCCACGAGGAACTGGAGAGGTTGACCTATCAGTTTCACAAACAGCCCAGAGAGTTTTGGATGGCTGGATATAATGAAGCCCTTTATCACCTCGATGATCGGATCCAGAATTCAAATAACGAGGGTTACAAGCAAGGATGGTTGAATGCGCTGGGGGTGTTAAAGTTGGAGCAGGGCCATTATCTCTGGGATTACTATGACCCTGGATTACTCGGGTTACCTGTTCCACCCTTCAAACTTGATATGAGCTGGATTCCTGCCCGGGCAATTCCTTAGTGCTTAATCTCCAAGTATCTCGGCGACTACAGTCTTCATTCTAATTTTGTGATATCTCGCCCGGAGCACTTACTTGATCGGACATCGGTGATGAATGTCAGGATGCTTAGAGACCTGAACTTCATAAAATCCCCTTACACCTTAGATGATCCTCCTGCTGGAGTAGAACCTGTTTCAAAGGCAGAAGGGGAAAAGCCAATAGAATAGGATTTTTGATGTAATGATTCGTCATGTAACATGTATTTTATTCTCAATGTAATTTGTTTTTATTTTAATGAAGAAACTTTTAGTTTTCTTTGTAATCTTGATTGTCATCTATTTTATTTATTGAAGAATGTGTATGTAAAAAAGAAAAAAATGTTTATTTTAATTGCCGACCAACTGGATTTGGTGAAAATTTATTGTTGACTATCCTGAACTGGTGATAATTATCTGACGACCAACCAAAGTTGGTGATATTTTGTTTCCCGACCAACTTAGAGTTGGTGGTAATTTAAAATGTCACAAGTAAAGAAATTTTGTTTTATTTTTTTATTATAGTTATCACCTTTTTTTTTTAATTCTAAGTCATGAAACGATTTTCATCCCATGACCCTGCTTTTGTTTAACCAACTGCTCCCGTCCAACCGGAGTTGGTGGATTTTCATTGCCGACCAACCGTAGTTGGTGGATTTTCATTCCCAACCAACTGTAGTTGGTGGATTTTCATTCCCGACCAATCGTAGTTGGTGGATTTTCATTCCCAACCAATCGTAGTTTGTGGATTTTCATTCTCGACCAACCTTAGTTTGTGGATTTTTATTCCCGACCAACCGTAGTTGGTGGATTTTCATTCCTGACCAACCATAGTTGGTGGATTTTTATTCTCGACCAACCGTAGTTGGTGGATTTTTATTCCCGACCAACCGTAGTTGGTGGATTTTTATTCCCGACCAACCGTAGTTGGTTAGTTTTCATTCCCGACCAACCTTAGTTGGTGGATTTTTGTTCTGAACTTGATGCGTAGTGTGTAGCACTAATACTCCGAAAAAATTTCATCAAAAGTAGAGAATTGGATAAAAATTTCAACACTTTATTCATACTAAAGAAAACTTCATTTACATAGGAATCCCAACTACTGATAATACTTGCGTAGATGTTCTGCATTCCATGCATTCTTAAATTCTTCCCCCTCCAAGGTTTCAATCCTGTAGGTTCCTGGACGAAAAAATTTTGTTACTTTGTAGGGTCCATGCCAGTTAGCTTCCAATTTATTGTGCTTTTGAATTACTTTCTTTAGCACGTATTCTCCTTCCTTCAAATCACACTTTTTTACCCTCTTGTTGTAAAACAAAGTTGTTCGTTATTGGTATGCAGCATTCCTGATTGATGCTTCTTCTCTAACTTCCTCGAGCATATCCAAGTTTAATCTTCTCATCAAGTCACTGATAGGAGAATTGAAATTCAACACTCTGTGTGTGGGGAGGCCCAGCTCGGTAGGTATAACAGCTTCACTTCCAAATGCCAGCATGTATGGACATTCTCCTGTTGCTGCTCGTGGTGTAGTACGATAAGCCCACAACACAAAATGTAGCTCATTGATCTAATTTTCCTTCACATCATCCAGTCTTTTCTTCAAACCATTCAGCAGCGTTCGGTTTGTCACTTCAGTTTGTCCATTGGTCTGGGGATGGCCTGATGCAGAGTGGGTTTTCAATATGTTTGACTGATGACAATATGCAGCGAACTCCTAGTTATCAAATTGAGTTCCATGGTCTGTGATGAATGCATGAGGAAGACCATATCTATAAATTATGTTCTTCCATATAAATTGATACACCTTGTCGTATGTCATATCAATAAGGGGATCAGCTTCCACCCACTTAGTAAAGTAATCCACCGCGACCACGAGATATTTAAATCTTCCCCTGGACGTTGGAAGTGGCCCGACCAAGTCAATTCCCCACATGGAAAATGGCCAAGGGGAAGTAATGGGTGTTAACAATGTTGGGGAGTTCTTAGGATAGAGGAGAAGCATTGACATTTGTCACATTTTTTGGCATAGGCTATACAATCGGCCCTCACCGTTGGCCAGTAGTATCCTTGCGTCATTATTCTTTACAAAAGCGTCTGACCTGCTACATGGGCTCCACAGGACCCTTCATGGACTTCTTCAATCAATTATTTCACCTCGGAAGGGTTGCACACATCTTTGCAAACCTGCTATAATTCCTCGTCTATATAGAATACCACTATTCAATACATAACGAGCATCTTTAAACATCAGTTTCTTGGCTGTGAGTTTATCAGTTAGCAAAACCCCTTCTTCAATATATGCCCTGATGGGATCCATCCAAGATGGTCCTAAATCAAGGGTAATAAAGTTCATCATCAGATCTTCGTCGATGCTCCTGCTAGCCAAAATTTCTATTGGTATTGTTCTTTGTAGCTCGGTGCGTGTGGCTGAGGCTAATCGAGCTAAAGCATCTTCTCTTGCATTCTCCAATCTTGGTGTTCTAATTAACTGTACTGCGTTAAAGCTCGATACAATCTCCATTGCTTTCGCATAATACTTGATCATCAATTCTCCCTTTGTTGTGTACACTCCCAGTATTTGATTTAGGATTAACTGTGAGTCACTGAATACAATGACCTGCTTTGCCCCCATGGTTTTTGCTAAACTAAGACCTACAATCATAGCTTCATATTCAGCCTCATTTTTAGAGGCTTTGAATTGAAAGCGCAGAGCATAATCCACATCGATTTCATCTGGGCTATTTAAAACTATCCCTGCCCCACAGCCTGTACTGCAAGATGAGCCATCGACATACAGATTCCATATAGGTACCTCATCCTCAATTTTTTTTATCGGACAGAGTTCCTCAGTGGAATATTTGTCGCTTCTTTATATCCTCCCCTAACACTTCTTGTTGCTCGTCGACCATCTCCTCTTAATCGCCAATCGACTTAAGTTGGTCGGAGTTTAAATTTAATGATCCTGTAACATCCACAGATTGGTCGGTATTCAGCTTTTGCTCCTCGGAGATGTCAGGATAAGTGAATTCTACGATGAAATTTGCTACTACTTGCCCTTTAAGCGACGATCTAGGCTCATAAACTATGTCATATTCACCAAGTTCTACTGCTCAGTACATCAATCTCCTTGATTTCTCTGGTTTATGAAGAGCTTGCCTCAATGGCATATCGGTATACACAACTATGGTATGAGCTTCGAAGTATGGCCTCATTCTTCTACTCACTTAGATCAACGCTAGTGCCAACTTTTCCAGTCTTGGGTATCTGATCTCTGCTCCTCGGAAGGCCTTGCTAGAGTAATAAATTAGTTTTTGCACTCCATCCTCCAATCTTATCAATGTCGAGCTAACTGCATTATCTGAAACTGCGAGATACAAGTACAATCTTTCTCCCATCACTGGCCTGGACAACAGTGGAGGTGCTCCCAAGTATTTCTTTAATTCCAGAAAAGCCTTCTCGCACTCATCATTCCATTCAAACGTTTTTCTAAGTGTTTTGAAGAATGGGAGACATCTATCAGTTGCTCGTGATACAAATCTATTAAGTGTTGCAACTCGCCCTATGAGACTTTGAACTTCCTTCTTCGTCGTTGGAGATCGTAGTCCCAATAGAGCCTTGGTCTTTTCAGGGTTTACTTCAATACCTCGTTGGTTGACAATATACCCGAGGAACATGCCTTCTCGTACTCTGAATATGCATTTGGTTGGGTTCAACTTCATTTGATATTTATCTAGTTGATCAAAGGTCTGGCCTAAGTCAATTAGATGATCAGCAGCTTTCTTGCTCTTCGTCAGCATATCGTCAACATAAACTTCCATGTTATAACTGATTTGCTCTGCAAACACCTTGTTCATCAGCCGCTGATACGTTGCACCTGCATTTTTCAATCCAAAAAGGCATAACATTATAACAATAAGTTCCCCTAGGGGTAATAAAAGAGGTACTCTCCCTGTCCTCAGGCTTCATCTTAATCTGATTGAAACCAGAGTAAGCATCCATAAAATTCAACAATTCGTGCCCCGAGGTAGTATCCACCAGTTGATCGATTCAGGGCAGAGGAAAATGATCGTTTGGGCATGCCTTATTGAGATCGGTGAAGTCTACACACATTCTCCATTTGTTATTTTTCTTCTTCACCATCACCACATTAGCTAGCCAATCAGGATATTTGACATCCTCAATAAAATAAGCTTTTTGGAACTTCTCGATTTCTTTTTGTATAGCTTGGTTCTTTTTGGGGATGAACACTCTTCTTCTTTATTTTACTGGCTTGATCTCCTTATTCACATTAAGCTCGTGACATAGGAAATTTGGGTATATCCCTGGCATATCTTCGTGGCTCCATGCAAAAGTTTTTTTTTGCTTTTTAGAAATGTTATCAGCTCTTGTTTTATTGACACATCTAGTGAGGCACCAATTTGAGTTGTTCGTTCTGGATGCTCGTCGTCCAGAACAATATTTCAGTAGCCTCCATGACCTGACCCTTAACGAGCTGAGACTCATCTCTTGGGTCTAAAGTCTCAATCTCTGCGTCTTTTATCTCATCAACCTGATAAGTAGTAGTCTTCTTTCTGGATTCTTCACGCTCTTCTTGCTCAGCATATGAATAGTAGCATTCCCGAGCTACTTTTTGGTCACCCTTTATAATTCCTACTCCAAATTTGGTTGGAAATTTTAGGCATTGATGTACAGTAGATGGTACTGCTTCGAACTTCTTCAATCCTACCCTTCCCATGATGATATTGTAAGTTGATAGAACATTCTCATCCATCACAAAAAAGCGCACTCTTTCTGTTCGACAAGTAGGCCATGTACCGATGAACATATCCAACTTGATCATCCCAAGTGGAAAAACTTTCTCGCCAGTAAAATCGAGGAGGGGCTTGTGATAAGGCTCCAACTGAGACAACTTTAAATTTAAGCTGTCAAAGCATGAGTAGAACATAATATCCGTCGAGCTACCATTATCCACCAGTACTCTTGAGATCATTACTTCCTTCATCCTCATTTTGATCACCAATGGATCATCATGAGGATATAGCACACCTGCGAGGTCGTTCTTGGAGAAATCGATGACCAGTTTTTCTTTATTTGCCTTCCTCGGGTGGTCATCCTCAGCTAGATTTATTCACCGAATATATGAACAATCTTGAGCCTCATTGAGGTAAGCTTTCCTCTCTGCAGTAAGGTCTCCACCTCCAGCATCTCCACCTGTAATAACATTATAATCAAATGATCCAAAACAAATTAAAAATACCTCACGCTCTGGCTGTCTTGGTCTTTTGGGGAGATCGGGGTCATCTTCTGGATCATCTTCATGATCTCTTTTCTTGTCATCTTTTGCTCGACGAGGAGATCTAGATCTCTGTCTCTCTCGATCGTTGTTCTTTCTTTCGTTTCTTCGATCAACATACTTGGCTAGCTTTCCTCGTCTGATGAGTGCTTCAATTTCATTCTGAAGAGCTATGCAGTTTTTGGTCGTGTGACCATGGTCTTTATGGAACTCGCAATATTTGGTCTTATTCCTCTTATCAGGATTTTTCTTCACTTTCTCTGGCCAGTTTAGCTCCTCGTTGTTCTTGATTTCTTCCAAAACGTGGTTTATGTCTACTTTCAAAGGAGTATAATTTCCAAATGTCTTCAAAATTTCCCATGATGGCTTTGCTTTTGATTGCTTGTTACTACCATTGTTCTTCTGATCCTTCTTCTCAATCTTCTCGGCCTCAACTTCGGTCTGCTTAGTGTCCATGCTCTTCTTTGCAGCCATAGCTTCCTCGACATTCATGATTTTGGCTGCTTTTGCCATTAATTCTGACATGGTCCTAGGTGGATCTTTGGCCAAAGTGTAGTACAATTTATTTGGCAATAGTCCACTCATCAAAGCAGTAATTGTGTCTTTTCCTCGTAATCAATAACTCCGAGCTTCTCATTATTGAAATGATTTTGTAATCCCTGGTGCTCTCACCACACTTAACAAATGTGCTACTCGTTTAACTGGTTTTGCTCCAAAACAGAAATTTCCAATAAAGAGCTCAGCCAGTTGAAAGAAAGTTGAAATCTTCCCCCGGGGAAGATTACTGTACCATATTTGAGCAGATCTGGTAAGAGTTCCTGAGAATGCCCTGCATCTCATCTCGTCTGGCACGGCATAGATATCGGCAGCAGCTTGGTATTGGTCTATATGAAGGACAGGGTCAGTTTTTCCATCATATTTAGGAGTCACAACAGGTGCTTTGAACTTTGATGGTGTGGGAAAATCCACAATTGCTTGGATAAAAGGTGTCCCTTGGCCAAAAGTTCTTTGTAGAGGATTTTTGGCCTTAGCCATTTCCCCTAGTCTATCCTCCAACCTCTGAATAGAGCCTTTCCATGCATCATTTCCCTCCTCGGGCCTGTTGGTTCGAGCAACTGATCGTGTTGAATTTGCTTCCTGAGATCTTTCATTACGAGCAGTTGGTCGTGATTGGGCAGAACCCTCCCTTAGATCGTATGGTCGTCGAAAGTTCCTCGACACATCCTTAGGAGGACTTTCATTCCTCCTAGGGCCCAAACAATCAAAAGGAGAGGCCCTACTTAATATCTCCAATACACTAGTCCTTTCTGGAGAGAGAGTGATGTTTTGTTCAGTATCTGAAGCTCGTACTGATGAAGTTCGGCCAGGTTGATAAGAAAAATCATTAGATCTATCAGTGCGATATGAATCGGCATGTCTATATCGAAATTCCTCTGGGAGTAACGTTCGCCTAGAAGGTAATCGGGTATTTCTTTGAATGCTTCGTTGTCCTGAATGGGTAGATACTCCACCTTGGACAGTTTGTATGAGTTGTCGCATAGTTTCTTGCAAGGCGATTTGACCTTGGGCTAGATTAGCCATTATTCCGGCCAGATCTTGGACATTTGGAGGAGTGGATAGATTTGGGGGGTTTCCAGCGTTTCGATTACTGGATTCAGGATTATCAGCCATTGGTGATGAATTGTTTTGGGGAAAAATGATAATTACAGTCGTTTCCCACAGACGGAGCCAATCTGTTGATGTAAAAAACCAGATTTGACCTAATTCTTTAATCACAGATAAAAATAAATAAGACAAAATATTTTTAAAGTGGTTCAGCCTTGAAATAATGGCCTACGTCCACTGTTTGTGTTATTGCTGACTATTTGCAGAATTCTCAATAATGGCTTTACCAAGAAATTCCGAGTCCCCTGCTACTGAGGAGGTTACAATGTATTTATAGCCTTGAGGCGGTACAAATGAAAGAATAATACATAGCTGTCCAACAGGCGTGTGCGTCTGTGTAATAACAATGAGCATTTAATGCACAGTCATCCGCTTAATTATCCGGATATGAATGCTCTGTACGAGATTGTGACACCCCATCTAATTAAATATCGGGCCATCACTCCTTTATTAAATTAAAATCAAGGTGAACAGTTGGATCATTCTTAGCATCACTGTCGTAAAAATAATTTTTCCAATTTAAACACCCTAAATAATTAAGCTAAGTGTCAAAACCATTTTAGACATTACTTTCCAAATTTTATTTATAAAAACCAACATTTAAAACCTTACAAGATTCGTAATTTAAAGAATCACACAACAATTAACCTGGAACATATAAACCAAATAATCTAAACGTTCAACAACTAGATTCCAACATTTAAACTTAAAGGAAAAACATCCCGACGACAATAAATCCCAAAGTGAAAATACTGGGAATAAATGGATCACAATGTCAAATAAAACAACTGAATAATGGAAATAAATAAGTCACAATATCCCATAGACAACTGAATAATGGAAGAGGGCGACACATGCCCAACTAAACAAATGGAACTAGGAGTGGAATCAACAAATGAAGTCGTCTAAGCAAGAGGCCTGCAACTCCCACCTAAGCTGCAACGCGTTCCTTCCAAAGGATCCTATGCAAGACGCCCCTATGGCTGGGCACCTGTAATATATACATATATATACAAGAGAGAAAAGAAAATGGAAACGGGTCAGAGCCCGATTGTAGAAACAATTTAAAATTTGTTTATCAAGTATTTAAAATGTTTACTGCCAATGCAACAACATATTAGTGCGACACTCCCTTGAGAAATTCTCACCTCTCTGCTAATGTCCACACATATCGCACTAACCTTCCCAACGGTATAACTTATCTTATCTTAGGTCGCTCGTAAGATTTAATACTGATAAATTCAATTGTGTAAGAGGTTAATTTCTTTTAACCACAAAGTGCTCATTTAAACCTCATTTACTCATAAAGTTTCTAAGTATCATATTATACTTTTCAAACACATGTTCCCCAATCGAAAATAGTAATTCATTTTCTTACTTACCATAAACACAGTAGGTAGTTCTCAAATTTCCATAATTAAATATATATATATATATATATTAAATACTTCACATAATATATATATTTTAACGGCACCCCACATAATAATTATGGTGCGGGCATACTCTGCTATCCAATCCCCGTCTCACTCGTACTAAGGGAAATACAAGTTCGAAATCACTCTCGAACTGTATTAACACATACACAAACAATATTAAGGCGAAGCATAGATTCCAAGTCTCTAAGAGGTCAGTACATACCCTCACGTCTCTTAGGACCGTCTGACCATCGCTCAGATAGCCTGCACCAAGGATATCTATCTTCTAGGGTACGAGTCAATATCCCCCATAAAGGCACATCGAGATAAGACTGTCCCAGCGCGGTAACCTCAGGGATAGCAAGTAGCGCGTGCATGATTTTCACACGTACATCGTATATACAAAAACACAATCATATAAATATACTACTATTACCATATCTCTTTAGGTACCTTTCATCACCCATAATTATAACATTTATCATTATTTCTCAATCTTTAGTTATCTCGTATAACGATTCGTCTCTTACTTTAATTGAGGGATTAATCCAACTTACTACGTAACACTCATGGACTCTATCCTCCCAAGTGTAGAATTCAATAGGTACTCATCTAATTTCCAACATAACTATCTTACGCATCTCTCCCTTTAATACATAATTCCATCGTCCCTTATATGTAAACATCCCAAAAATGCAACTCTCATCTTATATTAAAGGTCTCATAATTATTAATAAATCCTACTGGTCTCCTTTATCTCCCAAAATATTTTAATAAGGATGTCCAAGGATTATTACTCATTTAAATTGAATTCAACTAATTTAAAAAGAGGAAATATGAGTCTGCCAGAAGGGGTCGATCGATCGATGGCGGGAGCTCGATCGATCGATGCGTTGATCTATCGACACTCCTGGTTCGATCGATCGATCAAACAGGTATGGCGAATTCTGCAGATTAACAGTTACGGGTTCTATCATCCAACATCACCCAAATTCAGATTTTTAACACCCAAACTCCCAAAAATTCGTACTACAAACATTATAAACCCAAATTAACAATCTTCTACGTAAAGCATGTGAATTTTCATCAATAATCATGGATTAAAAGGGGCAAAACTTATATAAACCTCATGAACCCTAGAAATTTCTTTAGCTTTTTTCAAATCAGTCTTTTTCTAGAATTTCTTCTTCTAAAACATCATAAATACGTGGTTCAACCTCTACATATGAAGGGGATTTCTATATTTCCATTTATATCATTACTACATGCAATTTCCTATCTCCAACATGGGTTTTCTTCTATGAAACTCATCCTAATCAACCCTAGACTAACATGAGTGATGCATTAACGAAAATAAGCAAGATAAGCACTTGCCTAAAATTTCAGAGTTCTGATATGTGGAAGAATTTGGTGTGGTTGTGTTCCCCGTCGCGCGATCTACGCGTTGGTGGTGGTGGTGGCGGTGCAACCGGATGAATTTTCGGCCTAGAACACCTTGGCAAACTCTCTCCTTCCCTCTCCTATGGCCGTCAGTTGTCTTTGGTTGTGTTAACCCTAGAAGACAACCTTAGACATCTGATATAACCCTTGAAAATTCGTGGATTTAATTGACCAAAATTATAAAATGTCCGAAATGCCCTCCCAGGGCGCTAAATAAGCCTAAAAACGCCCTGAGACCCAAACTAAACCCCCGGGTACGCTTTTCTGACTATCTCGACCCTTACGGACACTTTGGCGCACTCAAAACGACCATACGAGCAACTTATAGTTTATTCACTTTTATTAATCAATATTTAGTCCCGACGCGACACGGGCGCATCCCGACTTAAATTTCCAAAATTGTCATTTTATTCGCTCTTGACATTTAATAGAACCAATATTATATTACTTTACTCATTATTAATATTCAACAAGTTTCCAATGATTACTAACTCTCATCACGTTAGTAATTATTAAAATAATTAATTTCCGGATTTATATTAAATTAATAACTCACATTAAATTTAATAAATCCCCAAAATTTAGAAAGCATAAAAATATGGGGTATTACATACTTTCCCCCTAATAACGGAATTTCGTCCCGAAATTCAGAAAATAAGGCATACCTGGTAAGAATAAATGTGGGTATCTCTCGCGCATATCTGCCTCGCGCTCCCAGGTGGATTCCTCCACATTATGATGCTCCCACTGGACACGTACGAGTGGAACTACCTTCGAGCGCAATCTCTTCTCGCTATGGTCTAGGATTTACACTGGTCTCTACTCGTAAGAGCTATCAGGCTGTAAGTCTATCTCATCTATCGTGATGTGGGTGTGGTCCATATCATCCCGAAGGAATCGTCTCAATGACGAGATGTGGAATACATCGTGGATGCGATGTAGGTGTTCTAGCAGTCCCAATCTGTATGCTACCGGCCCAACCCTCTCGATAATGGGAAATGGTTCCACGTACCTTGGGGACAATTTTCCTTTCTTTTCGAATCTCATCACTCCCTTCATAGGAGATACACGTAGTAATACTTGGTCCCCCACATTAAACTCTCGGAAGAACCGTTTCGCATCGGCGTAGCTTTTCTGTCTGTCCTGGGCTACTCGAATGCGACTCCTGATCATCTCAATCCTAGCGGAGGTTTCCTGAATCACCTCTGGTCCGAGCAACTTGTTATCCCCCACCTCTAGCCAACAAGTTGGGGAACAACAAGGCATGCCGTACAAAGCCTCGAATGGAGCCATGCCAATCGTGAACTGATAAGAGTTATTATAAGCGAACTCTACCAGTGGAAGATATGGCTCCCAACCTCCTCCAAAATCAAGAACACACATGCATAGCATATCCTCCAACATCTGATTAGTACGCTCTGTTTGTCCATCTGTCTGTGGGTGATAAGTTGAACTCAACCTCAACTCTGTACCCATAGCCTCCTGAAAGCTCTCCCAGAAACGTGACACGAAAATCTTGTCTCTATCTGACACAATATTCAAGGGCACCCCATGTAATCTAACAATCTTAGCAATGAACAACTGAGCATACTGACCCGTGGTATAGTCTGTTCGTACCGGCAGAAAATGAGCCACCTTGGTCAAACGGTCCACAATCACCCAGATGGAGTCATGGCCCCGCTGTGATGTAGGCAACCCTGTAATAAAATCCATGGAGATACTCTCCCACTTCCATGCGGGTATTTCCAATGGCTGAAGCAACTCTGACAGTTTCTGATGGTCCACCTTTACCAGCTGGCAGGTAGAACACTTGGACACGAACTCAGCAATGTCCTTCTTCATCCCACTCCACCAGTATTGCCACCTCATATCCTGGTACATCTTATCTCCTCCAGGATGTACCGCAAATCGGGACCCGTGAGACTGGGTCATCACTGCATGACATAATTCGTCTCCTTCTGGGACCACCAATCTCTCATTAAATCTCAAACCACCATCAGAACTAACAGAATAGGACTCAGTACCCTCAGCTAAAAGTCGTACAATCTGCTCCTGGAAAAATGGGTCTGTGGTCTGTGCTTGTATCACCCTCAGAACAATCTCAGGTGTCACTATCATGACAGATACAAAAGAACGGGCTACTGCATCCTGGTGACCCAACTCCTTCCACTTCGCTTTCCAGACGTCTGCCACTTCATCTACTGGTCTACGACTCAACGCATCAGCAACTACGTTGGCCTTTCCCGGATGATACTGTATATCGAACTGGTAGTCCTTCACAAACTCTAGCCATCTGCGCTGACGTATATTCAGCTCTCGCTGAGTGAACAGGTACTGCAGTGACTTGTGGTCTGTGAACAAGCGGAATTTCTCCCCCAATAAATAATGCCTCCATATCCTTAATGCAAAAATGACCGCTGCTAACTCCAGGTCGTGGGGGGGGTAATTCTTCTCATGCGGCTTAAGCTTGCGGGAGGCAAAAGCTATAGCCTTCTCCTCCTGCAAAAGTACTCCCCCAAGTCCCCGTAAAGAGGCATCGGTGTAAACTAGGTACTCCACACCCGGCTTAGGTAAAGCAAGGACCGGTGCTGAAGTAAGCTTGTCTTTCAGCTCATCGAAAGCCAATTGGCAAGTATCATACCAAATATATGGTATCCCCTTGCGAGTCAGGTTCGTCAATGGATTCGCTATTTTGGAGAATCCCCGAACGAATCTCCTGTAGTATCCGGCTAATCCCAAGAAACTACGCACTTCCGTCGATGTCGTGGGCTGTCCCCACTCCCTCACCGCTGACACTTTACTCGGGTCAACTGCTATCCCCTGTTCAGAAATAACATGTCCCAAGAACTGCACTTCATGTAACCAGAACCCACATTTCTCGTACTTAGCATACAGCTGATGCTCTTGTAGAGTCTGAAGAACCTGCCTCAAGTGCTCGGCATGCTCCTCCTCGGAGTGTGAATATATCAGAATGTCATCTATGAAAATGATGACGAACTGATCCAAGAACTCTCTGAACACTCGGCTCATTGAGTCCATGAATACGGCTGAAGCATTTGTGAGTCCAAATGGCATCACTATGAACTCATAGGACCCGTATCTCGTCAAGAAAGCAGTCTTTGAAACATCCTACTCCCTAATGCGTAGCTGATGGTACCCCGACCTCAGATCTATCTTCGAAAAGAAAGTTGCTGCCCTCATCTGGTCGAACAGATCATCGATTCGAGGTAATGGATACTTGTTTCGTATCGTGACCTTGTTCAACTCCCGGTAGTACACACATAGCCTCAGTGAACCATCTCTCTTCTTCACAAACAAAACTGGAGCGCCCCAAGGTGAGGTACTCCTTCGAATGAAGCCCTGACCTAACAGCTGCTCTATCTGATCTCGTAACTCTCGCATCTCTCTCGGAGCCATACGGTATGGAGCGCATGCTATAAGTCGAGTATCTGGTAATAAATCTATGACAAAGTCTATCTCATGACTGGGGGGTAGGCCTGGTATCTCCTGAAATACATCGGAATACTCACGAACAACTGGGATCGAGTCTAAGGGAATCACAACCTCCTTAGAGGTATCCTCCTCTATGTAATATAAATGAGCGGTCGAGCCTCCCTCTGGGCGAGGCATTGCCACAACAAACATCTCTTGCCCCGGAATGGAAAAAATAATACTCCCACCGAAGCAATCGATCATGGCTCTGTAAGCTGCGAGCCAATCCATACCGATGATAACGTCGTGCTCATGCATATCTAAGACTAACATGTCTGCTGGTAATACCAAGCTACCAACCTCTACCCCCACTCCCCGGCATATAAAGAAAATAAACGAACCATTTCCCAGTGGTGAGTCTGCACACGTCACAGTGCTCTCTGTTGTGGCTAATAACCCTAAGGCCTTCGCAAAATGGGTAGCTATAAAATAGTGCGTCGCCCCAGTATCAAATAAAACCCGACCCATAGTACCATGGATAGGAAACATACCATCAATCGCGGGTGGTGTCTGTGGAGCTGCTGCCTGGTGGACGTTATAGACACGTCCATACTGTAACTCCCCCTGCTGCACTGGAGCTGCTGGAATGGCTGGTAGGGCTGGTACTTGAGCTGGTGCTGGGAGGGCTGCTGGAAAAAATGGCCTCTATGGCTCATTACGGGCACCCTGCTATTGTGGGGCCCTTTCTCCCTCTAGACAATCCTAGCGCCTTTGGCCATACTTGCCGCACCCGAAATATCGGCCTTTGAAATTTCCTCCCCTCAGACCCTGTTGACCACGACCCTGTCGGCCGTTACCACTCCGCCACTGGCCCTGATGAAATCGTGGTTGGCCCTGTTGGCCCTGCTACAGACCCTGTTGCTAACGGTGTTGGCCTTGCTAGCCTTGCTGATTAGACTGGCCCTGCTGACCCTGCCTATAACCCCCAAATCCCTGCCTGGAATCACTTGATCGGAAGCGCTTGGCAGGGTCCCCCAGATGGGAACTCTTCTCACGCTGACGAGTCTGTCCCTGGGATGTCGGTGCTCCACCAGCGCCACTACCCCCTGTCCAGCCCTGCTGGCCGGACTCTCCTGCTCGCTTACTTCCCTGCAGATGGAAGCGGTGATCCTGGCAATGTAGTAAAGCAGCATTGAGTACATCTGTGAAGGTACTCAGAAACAGATTCCCTATAAGGTGCTGACGGATCCTCCAAGCTAACCCGTCCACAAATAACAGTATCTTCTTACCCTCAGTAGGTGCCTCATCTGGCACTATGGTGAGGAGTCTTGTGAACTCCTCTTCATACTCGACAACGGTAGAATTTTCCTGCTTCAAGTTCAGTAACTTCCGCCTCATCTCAGTCTGCACGGAGGGTGGAAAATATTTGCAGTCAAACCGCCCCCAGAATGACTGAATCGGGATAGTATCCCTCTCCTCTAAGGTGGTGGTGGATTCCCACCACTGCAAAGAGGCCCCCACTAACTTGAAGGAAGCCAACAACTGTTTTTACACTTCTGTGCACTCATACATACACAAATGCCGTTGGATATCTTTCTTCTATTGGCTGACGATAATGATATCTGAACTACCCGAGAACTCAGGGGGATGCGCCTTCTGAAAGGCATCCCAAACCCGCTCTCATGCTGATGGAAGTTATGCAGGTACTGGCGCCACTGCCTGAATCTGGGGTGGAGCCTGCTATACTACCGCTAACGCGGCATTCACCGCCTGAGCAACAATAGTGACTACCTCATTAGCATTCATAGTTCCCTGAGCCAGAGCTGCTGGCTGCTCGGCTTGGGCATGCCTATCCTTTGGTGCACGTCTCGGAGGCATCTGAAACGTGAAGAAATTTATTAGTCTACAGTTATCATCAAATCTCAAATAGTTGAAGACGTATTCGTAAAAGCAAGAATACAATAATCCTAAAATAGGGCTCTATAACAAAAATGCTAAGTTGAAAGGGAAATAAGCCGTACGGATCCTAAGGACACTAGAACCTGATGCTCTGATACCACCTGTGACACCCCGCCTAATTAAATACCGGGCGATCACAACTTTATTAAATTAAAATCAAGGTGAACAGTTGGATCATTCTTAGCATCACTGTCGTAAAAATAATTTTTCCAATTTAAACACCTTAAATAATTGAGCCAAGTGTCAAAACCATTTTAGACATTACTTTCCAAATTTTATTTATAAAAACCAACATTTAAAACCTTACAAGATTCGTAATTTAAAGAATCACACAACAATTAACCTGGAACATATAAACCAAATAATCTAAACATTCAACAACTAGATTCCAACATTTAAACTTAAAGGAAAAACATCCTGACGACAATAAATCCCAAAGTGAAAATACTGGGAATAAATGGATCACAATGTCAAATAAAACAACTGAATAATGGAAATAAACAAGTCACAATATCCCATAGACAACTGAATAATGGAAGAGGGCGACACATGCCCAACTAAATAAATGGAACTAGGAGTGGAATCAACAAATGAAGTCGTCTAAGCAAGAGGCCTGTAACTCCCACCTAAGCTGCAGCGCGTTCCTTCCAAAGGATCCTATGCAAGACGCCCCTATGGCTGGGCACCTGTAATATATACATATATATACAAGAGAGAAAAGAAAATGGAAACAGGTCAGAGCCCGATTGTAGAAACGATTTAAAATTTGTTTAGCAAGTATTTAAAATGTTTACTGGCCAATGCAACAATATATTAGTGCGACACTCCATTGAGAAATTCTCACCTCTCTGCTAATGTGCACGCCTATCGCACTAATCTTCCCAATGGTATAACTTATCTTATCTTAGGTCGCTCGTAAGATTTAATACTGATAAATTCAATTGTTTAAGAGGTTAATTTCTTTTAACCACAAAGTTATCATTTAAACCTCATTTACTCATAAGGTTTCTAAGTATCATATTATACTTTTCGAACACATGTTCCCCAATCGAAAATAGTAATTCATTTTCTTACTTACCATAAACACAGTAGGTAGTTCTCAAATTTCCATAATTAAATATATATATATATTAAATACTTCACATAATATATATATTTTAACGGCACCCCACATAATAATTATGGTGCGGGCATACTCTGCTATCCAATCCCCGTCTCACTCGTACTAAGGGAAATACAAGTTCGAAATCACTCTCGAACTGTATTAACACATACACAAACAATATTAAGGCGAAGCATAGATTCCAAGTCTCTAAGAGGTCAGTACATACCCTCACGTCTCTTAGGACCGTCTGACCATCGCTCAGATAGCCTGCACCAAGGATATCTATCTTCTAGGGTACGAGTCAATATCCCCCATAAAGGCACATCGAGATAAGACTGTCCCAGCGCGGTAACCTCAGGGATAGCAAGTAGCGCGTGCATGGTTTTCACACGTACATCGTATATACAAAAACACAATCATATAAATATACTACTATTACCATATCTCTTTAGTTACCTTTCATCACCCATAATTATAACATTTATCATTATTTCTCAATCTTTAGTTATCTCGTATAACGATTCGTCTCTTACTTTAATTGAGGGATTAATCCAACTTACTACGTAACACTCATGGACTCTATCCTCCCAAGTGTAGAATTCAATAGGTACTCATCTAATTTCCAACATAACTATCTTACGCATCTCTCCCTTTAATACATAATTCCATCGTCCCTTATATGTAAACATCCCAAAAATGCAACTCTCATCTTATATTAAAGGTCTCATAATTATTAATAAATCCTATTGGTCTCCTTTATCTCACAAAATATTTTAATAAGGATGTCCAAGGATTATTACTCATTTAAATTGAATTCAACTAATTTAAAAAGAGGAAATATGAGTCTGCCGGAAGGGGTCGATCGATCGATGGCGGGAGCTCGATCGATCGATGCGTTGATCTATCGACACTCCTGGTTCGATCGATCGATCAAACAGGTATGGCGAATTCTGCAGATTAACAGTTACGGGTTCTATCATCCAACATCACCCAAATTCAGATTTTTAACACCCAAACTCCCAGAAATTCGTACTACAAACATTATAAACCCAAACTAACATTCTTCTAAGTAAAGCACGTGAATTTTCATCAATAATCATGGATTAAAAGGGGCAAAACTTATATAAACCTCATGAACCCTAGAAATTTCTTTAGCTTTGTTCTAATCAGTCTTTTTCCATAATTTCTTCTTCTAAAACATCATAAATCCGTGGTTCAACCTCTACATATGAAGGGGATTTCCAGATTTCCATTTATATCATTACTACATGCAATTTCCTATCTCCAACATGGGTTTTCTTCTATGAAACTCATCCTAATCAACCCTAGACTAACATGAGTGATGCATTAACGAAAATAAACAAGATAAACACTTGCCTAAAATTTCATAGTTCTGATATGTGGACAAATTTGGTGTGGTCGCGTTCCCCGTCGCGCGATCTACGCGTTGGTGGTGGTGGCAGTGCAACTGGATGAATTTTCGGCCTAGAACACCTTGGCAAACTCTCTCCTTCCCTCTTCTATGGCCGTCACTTGTCTTTGGTTGTGTTAACCCTAGAAGACAACCTTAGGCGTCTAATATAACCCTTGAAAATTCGTGGGTTTAATTGCCCAAAATTACAAAATGTCCGAAATGCCCTCCCGAGGCGCTAATAAGCCTAAAAACTCTCTGAGACCCAAAATAAACCCCCGGGTACACTTTTCTGACTATCTCGACCCTTCCGGACACTTTGACGTACTCAAAACGACCATACGAGCAACTTATAGTTTATTTACTTTTATCAATCAATATTTAGTCGTGACGCGACACTGGCGCGTCCCGACTTAAATTTCCAAAATTGTCATTTTATTCGCTCCTGACATTTAATAGAACCAATATTATATTACTTTACTCATTAGTAATATTCAACAAGTTTCCAATGATTACTAACTCTCGTAACGTTAGTAATTATTAAAATAATTAATTTCTGGATTTATATTAAATTAATAACTCACATTAAATTTAATAAATCCCCAAAATTTAGAAAGCATAAAAATACGGGGTATTACAGAGATGAAGCTCAGACCGCCTAAGCTGCTCAGACCGTCTAAGTAGCTCGGTATACATGAGTTGCTCGGTACAATAGAGTTCCTCGGAGAACACTTGTTGCTCGGAGCACCTGAGTTGGTTGGGGAGGTTGAGTTCCTCGGAGTCAAGGTGTTGTTCAAAAAATATTTGCGAGTGCCATGTAGATTGACACGTGTCTCCACATAATTCGTCCACGTCAGCAGAATAAATTTGGTATCAACAGAGGACTATGTAAATACATTGGGACATTAGGGAGACCAGTAGGGATGGAATTGAAGACCGGAACATATCAGAATTGGTTTAGAATGTAGTATTAAACTTACGAGTGTTTGACGAGTAATTTACTATTTTATGATGCAAGAGCATGTCTTAAATTCGTATGAGTGATAAGTTAGAATTAGAGACATAAATATGGACCTCAAAGTATTGATTTGACATGTGGGATACGTAGGAGACTTAGTAACCTTTTCGGGATAGGTTTAAGTACTCGGAACTATACGACGTGAGATTTATCGGCAAAACATATTATACATCAGTTGGGATGATAATAACGTACGAGAAATACTGATGGTATCGGGCTGGAAATATACCTTTAATAATGTAATAATTATCTAAGTTGTGTGAATTCTTAGTATATGGACTATTGTGTTTATGGCATACCTACCATACTTGCTATCATGGGAGGTCGGCTTTCGAAATAGGACCATCTGATCTTTATGTGCCTACGGGGGGATTTAGATTCGTACCTTAAGGACATAGGGCTGTGAATGACTTATTTGTGAGTTGATAAGTCTGCTGACCATAGGAGCATAGGTATGTGCGTGATCCATGGGTATGTGAACTATGTTCGTCTCTAATATGTGTGATTTTATTTATTGAAACAGTTCTTGAGCGATTTGAAATGCGTAGTCCTTATTTACGTGATGTACCGGAATTCGATAGCAGAGTATGCTTGCACCACAGCTTAGCCTATGGGTGCCATATTTGTATATTTATGCTGAGAATGATATACTTGTACTTATAATTGACTCATTGTTGAATTGTGAATACGAATAATTGAGATATTTGAATGGGATTAAAAATTTTAGAATTCATATCGTAATTGATATAAATTAATATGATTAATGTAAAGGTTTGTTACACGCATAATATATTATAATGATACGAATAGACTTATATATTATAATGTGAAGACAGGAAGTGGTACAGACTAGTTAGTTAGCGGCATAACTAGGATGGGTTAAGGGTATACATTATGCGTGCACATTTGTTGAGGGGTGAGGAACTCATGTGAGATTACGTAACTATCATGTATGTAATATTTATTGTTTAATGCAATTAAAAACTTCCTATATTTTTAAATTGTTTTCACATCGGGATCTAACCCATTTTCTTTCAAATCTATTGCCTTGTATAACCTTTTTAGGTGCCCAACCACAGGGATGCCAAGCATAGTAGTTCCATTATGTTGACGTGTTGTAGCCGCTGTGGAAGTTACAGAATCTTGGTATTAGACGCCTCCACATTCTACATTTGATTATATTCGGGGTTACTCAGTTGTTAGGGCATGTCGCCCATTTCCTTTTAGAAATATCATTCTCAGACTTTCAGTTTTATTTCGGTTTTGCATTTAATTATTTATGCAGACTTTTGTATTGGGATTTATTTAGTATTTGGATTATTCGGTGGAGTGTTACTCCAGACTCATTTCATTTATTCTATTATTATTATGTTATGGTTATGATGTGAATGTTGTATGGTTAGCTCAATTAATTGGTCGCATGTTAATTTAATTTAATAAAATTTGGCAACTCATTTCTTAAATATTAGGTGGCTAGTAATTGTTTAAAAATATTTTCGGCAGTGATGCTAGATCTGAACCAACTTGATATTCTGTATTAATGAGATAAAGGAGTAGCTACCCGGTATTTAATTAGTCGGGGTGTCACAAATTTACACTTAAGCAAAGTCTTAAATGAAATCCATTACATTAAATTTAAAGAAATACAACAGGGATAAAACATGTAATGAAACAAAATAACGAAAAAATAAATACAACCGAACGAATTACAAGAAATGAAACAAATATTACAAAGTAGGACAAACGATAAAAACAAATAATAGGTTACAAACTCAAAATACTAGACATTTAAAATCCAGAATGACTTCCATGTGGTTGATAATTTGGAAAGTTTGATTGTCCATGTTGGGCCCGAGCTTTGTTGAGTATATTGGCCACGAGGTATTCATGGTACTCCTTCTGGGATGGATTCATGCATGAGGTGTCGGCGCTGAGAATTTATTGGTCAAGCAATATTTGTTCACGACTATATTTCCTCTCCAACCCCAATATACTGCGTTCGTTGAGCTCTAAACTACGCTCCTTAAGTTGTAATTAACGTTTGAGCCCCTCTCGTGCCTCTTCGTCTCGTACACGATCATCCTGACATGACCGCTCAAATGATTCATTGAAGCCGACACAACTGCTGAGTATTTCTCAGTTCACCTCTATGTATGTAGCCTTAGCTTTTCCTTTAGCCCGTTGCTTCATCTATTTCCTTCCCGGTGGCCGGGAATAAGTCCTTTCTATATCAACTAGGTCCCCATCTACAGAATGAACTAAGGGAGACCCAACATTCAGACTTCCTTCACTTTTTGTCGCACTGGTCTGGGGTGAATCAAAATGAAATTGAGGGGAGTCTAAAAATGATTGGGAAATTTGAAATTTGTGGAGTTCTTTTGAAATTTGGTAACAAGATTCAAAGTTAAATGATTTTCCTTTGTTGTCTCACTGGAATGCTAGATTACCCGCAGTAACCTATAAGACAACAATTTATTTTAACTCATTAGCAATAAAATTATGAACAAAAATTTTTTTAAAATAAATAACGAATTTATAGTGAATTTACCCAATCTGTGTTCACACTCCCACTGGCACGACATGTCAGAGATGTTTTTTTCAATTTTGAAACATATAACATTACGTGTTTTTGAATTTTGCTGTAGCGGGTTTGAAGGCTGGCACCCATCCGATGTTCAATGACACCCTCGGATGAATTGTATTCTTCGGCGACTACATCCCAAAACATTGTGCCAATTCAATTAGTGCCTTGCAGACCATCATTTGTTTGATTTACATTAACGGTGCATAGGGCTTCATCATCGTGTTGGGACATGTTTTGACCAGAACCATTGTCAAATAACTAAAAACAAAAAAAATAAATGAATTTACGCAAATAAAAATATTAAATGATTTCTTACGGTAGCGAAAAAATGAATATTACTAGGAAGGAATCAACAATATAAATGAATATAAACACTAAATAATTTAAAGTGTAGCAAAAAAAAGATTTTTGAAATTGTATAAACAATTCTTGGGAAACTAGTTTGAATTATAATTTAGAGAGAGGGATGGGTAAAACAAATGTGATGCAACAACAACTATTTATAAAATAAAAAAAATTTGTAGTCGTTGGTAGGAATAAAAAAAAGGGTCGTTGGAATAATACTTAAAGAAACTATTGGGGTTCAAAGTTAATTAGGAAATATATAATAATGTGCTGAGAGGAACAACATGATGTTCTGCTTAAGTCAATTTTTTTGTGTGTGTGTGCAGTGCGGAACAAGATTTACCACCCAAGAAAGGGCCCCACTTAATGCCAACTAGTGTAATTCTATATTTGCTAAATTTTACCCTACCAAATTGGTACCCACAGCATATATCAAAACCCCATTTTTACACTTTTAACATACCCATAAGGGTTGCTCTCATCTATATAACTATATAAAAATTATAGACCCAAACACTTGGCTATCATAAATGCAACTTCTTAAATCTATAGTAATTAAAACTGTAGTGTCTAGTGACTCAGACACGTGGCATATGATATAAATGTTCATTCTACTAAATCAAGCACGCACCCTTTCCCCTTCAATTATCTATATCCGTTCATTTCTCTAGGAGCTAAACACATTAATATTAGTTTCTTTAACCGAGACTAACCTTGGGAGTACAATTAAGAAACTTTCATTTCCCAAAATCCTTTTCAACGTTTCATCCTCTCCTTTCTCTCTCTCTCTCTCTACTCTCTCTCTCTTTCGACCATTAATAACCTATAATTCCAATAGTCGGTCTCTCTCCCAAGAACCCCGGGCTATAAATTTATCCAGACTGGAACGTACGCCACCACGTGGTGTCCTCGGTAGAGAACAAGGACGAGGTGAAGAGGAAAGAGGAGATGTTAGAGGAGTTGAAGAGAGTGGTGAGAGATTGCAGTTCGACGATGACATTTTGGGGGGATCGATTGAGGTTAGGAGGCTTAGATCTCTATTTTTTAGATGGATGGTGATGAGATTGCAATTTGAAATCTCATGTAAGCATTTGGTCTCGATTGATGGTGATGTCTGCGCTTTTCTTCAGCATAAATAATAATATTTTTGCGTTTTTCTTCATCAGGATTGAGATTGCAATCTCATCCATCAGAAATAATAATGTTTCTGCTCTTTGATCTCTATTTTTTTGTAGAATAATTGAAATTAGTTAATTCATTGTCAACACTTGCTTTGTTATTTCTCACAAAAAGAAAGTTTCCATTGTAAAGGCAAGAGGTGTTCATAAGATGCATTCTCCATGATGATGCTGAAATCTAGCACCACCGGATAAGTGATGATGAGCTCAAACAGTGGTAACCATGGCAGCCATGGAGATGTATATGTGTGTATGTATAAGTGTGTAAGTGTGTAGAAGGAGATGAGTATAAGAGGAATAAGATAATGATGTATAGTGGTTCAGCCAATTAGGCCTACATCCACTGTGAGTGTGTGATCCACTAAGTATGGGCACTAATGGCCTTGGATACAATGCACATAAGCTCACTTTCTCTCTCTACTGTGTGTACAAGCAGAGTTTTTTCTAGGGTTATAATTATCGATCTCCCCTGTAGGGTTGTAGGTGACAAGTATATATAGGTCTTGGGGGGGTAGTGTACCCCCCAAGTATGCATGGTGCATGTGAATGATGATCTAGCCAATCTCCTGTTGACACCTATAGATGCCAAATGATGACATAATATTCCCTCATGTGAGGGTGTGATTTTGTTATAACGATCTCCCATGTGCCATGTGAGCCTCACGCGCACTGTTCCACGCGTCTCCCAAACCACGCGTTGTGATGATGTCACCCTCGACCATTGATATGAGGCCGAGGGCAAAGTTCCTTTCGACAATGAGTCTGGCCTAATTTGGGCCTCGTACTGTCGTACCCTCGGGGGGGTCATCCGGATCCTGATGAAGGGTCAGCCCCCTGAGGGGCCGTCTGGAGCCTGATGAAGGGTCGACCCCTCGGGGGGTCGTTCGGAGCCTGATGAAGGGTCGGGCCCCTGAGGGGTCATCTGGAGCCTGATGAAGGGTCGGCCCTTGAGGGGCCGTCCGGGGCCTGATGAAGGGTCGGCCGGAGCCTGATGAAGGGTCGGCCCCTGAGGGGTCGTCTGGAGCCTGATGAAGGGTCGCCCCCCCTAGGGGTCGTCTGGGCCTGATGAGGCGCAGGGTGCCCTTGGCATGGTCGAGGGTATATACGGGTATATCAATCACCCCCCAACCCTTAGCCATAGATTATGCTGAGATGGCTGAGGGATAATGTTGCTTTTGAGACTAAGTGTATGGTCTGTTTGATGAGTGACACCTGTCAAACTGATGTCACACCTGTTAAATTTTTATCCAATGACGTTCCAGTTTTCAAGGCGTGGCGGTTGCATGCTGCTTGGGGCTTTGTGCCCTAATAATGTCCTCCTCGTGGGCTGTGCTTTGCCTTGGGTAATGGGCCCACTCATCACTAAGGTATATAAGAAATTTTTGAAACCTTTCCTTCTCTTCTTCTTCTTCCCGCCCAAGCTCTCTCTCTCTCTCTCTAGATTTCCAACAGACAAACCACCATTTCTCCAAATTTCAACATTTCGAGTTTGGCAGTCTCGCTCTTCCCTCTCAGGTAATCACTCTGCCCTAGTGTCCTCTTTTCCTTTATTTCTTTCTTGCTTTCTTGTTTTAGGCTTGTAGGGTAGGATTTTCCTTAGGGTGTTTCATAACTTTTCTGGCGTCTTCTCCGGCGACTGGTTCTTGAGTGTTCTTGATTAAAACACTTGGTTTCTTTTGTTTCAATCCAAAAGTCCAGTTTGGTCAATTGCAAACTTGTTTGTAGTTAACTTAGAAATTCATCCAAGTGTAGGGTCTCCCCCTTAATTCTTAGGAGGCTTTACAGTTTAGCCGAGGAGTTCCCATCCTTGAGAGAGAAGCTCTTTGTAGAGATTAGGCGAATAGAGAAAGAGGAGGAGAGGAGACGAGGGGCCGACCCTAATTGGGTACGACCCATTTTTCCCATTCCTCTTACCACAATAAGACCCTCTGAGTCTTGTGGGTCGTCTTGTCGTCCAGTCGAGAGTTATTCGAGTGAGATGGATGAGAGAGCGTCGTCGTCAATTGGCGATGGACCTTCTGGGAGAGGAGAGGCGTCTGACCTAAGCCCAGGACGACAGGCCGAGGGTATGGTTACTTCCGAGGCTGTCCCTGTGACAACTCTATCTCCACATGCCTTTCAAATGGCTTTTCCCCAAGGGCCTCTGACAGGTGATGAGGTCGAGGCCGAGGGTGAGGGGACTGAGGATGATGAGGACTCAGATGACCCAGTTGACACATCTCACTCCCCGTCTTATATTTCCTCCTAGATATTTTATCAGCCCTCGGTGTTGCCCCCTCTCAACTTCCTCCCAACTATTGGACGACGATCCTTGGTTATGTCTCCTTATGGAAAAATGCTTTCACTGATGAGCCCTCGGCCGACGTATTCTTGGCCTGTTACAATATCACCTCCTCGTCCAAATAGCCTGGATATTATCACCTGGGAGCGAGGAGGTCTGACAAGAAACTTCTCCACGTGGCACAAACCTCCAACCACAATTGGAAGAAGAGATTCTTCTTTGTCTCCGAAGAGTGGGAGTTCTCTGCCGAGGCACAACCTTTAGCTGATGGTCCGAGGGTCCCCAGAAGATGGTCTAACCCTTCAATGAAGGTCAGGTCAGACCCCGGACTTAGTCTGGAAGAGAAAGACATAGTTGAATATCTGAGAGGACGAGGGAGAGGGAGTGAACTTCCAAGGTTTGAAGATCTGATGACCCCTCGGTTCCTCAAGGAAGCTGGTCTGAGGGTCGGCCCCCTGACAGAACTATGTGAGTTATATTATTTTTCCATTCTTTACTTTTTTCAAGTATTTCATCATTGCCTCTACATTTTTCTGACGTGTCGTCCTCCTTTCAGGTCGTCCCTCTGGCATATCGGATCAACTTTGGGAAATGACTGCTCCCATCTTACTATCAGGTCTAGGTAAAAAGAAAGGCAAGGAGCCTCAGCAAGATCCGAGGAAGACGAAGGCCGTGGGGCCGACGGTTGTTGAGCCGACTGCTGATAGCCACAAAAGGAAAGAGCCTGAAACTCCTGTTGACCCTCGGCCGAACTCAAGGACGAGGCCGAGGGTAGAGTCGTCTGAGGGGGTTGATTCATCTTCCAGCATGGGGGCCTTCTGGTCCCAGAACTTGGTGCTTCTAAAGGCCGAGCCGTCCTCCCTGATTGCCAATCTGAGGGCAGCCAAAGCCTCAATGTTCTCTGCCCCCTCGGCCGCCGACTATGATTTTTTGTCTAAAATTCCCTCGGCCAATGTGTATGACTATGGTCTGCACACACTGGCTCAAGTATTTATTTTTACTTCATCTCCTTAGTTGAATTTTTCACCAACTATTTTCTCAGCCTCTTAACAAGTGTCTTTTTCTGTGCAGTCTATCTGTGCCTTTACCTCGGCCACTAAGTGGATGGTTGAGAATCAACCGAAGTTTCATGAAGCCGAGAGGGCCATTCAGCATGAGGCCTACCTGCAAATAGAGCTCGAGACTGCAAGGGCTGAACTGGAGAGTGCTAGGACTGAGCATGCCAGGGTCTTGGATGAGCTGACGAGACAGCATGATGCCGACCAGCAGGCCAAAGACCTGCTTATAAAAGAGAAGGATGAGGCCTTAATCAACTTGGAGGTTCGGCACAAGGCCGATCTTGAGGCGGCTGTCAAGAAGGCCGAGGCCGATGCTGTGGAGGCCTACAAACTCTCGGACGAGTTTCAAGGCTTCGGCCTTGAATACTTGGAGAGGGGAATTAGAACGGCCTGTCGTTGGGTCATCTTAAAGTTCGTTGATGCAGTGTCGTCCGTCCACCCCGCTCTAAAGGCAGTTCAACTGGACAATCCACTTATTGGTGAAGCCCTAGCCCAAGTGGAATCTCAGCATGTCGAAGGCACGGGCACGTCTGACGCTCGGCCTGTCATGGTCATAGAAGAATCTCCCATTGATGTTGAGGCCTTGCCCTCTGATATTGCTCAATAGGGTAGCTGTCTGTAGCCTATACCCTCTTCGTGTAATCCATTTTTGTACTTTACCTTTGTAGAACAAACATCATTCTGTAATATAATGCCTCTTTCTGTCTTCCATGCTTCTCTCTTATATAATTTGCACTGTGATGTTTTTTGATTGACAATATCACTAACCCCTCCCTCGTCTTTCTTGAGGACCATGGTGGGGTCGTCCCCTACATGCGACCTCATTATAGCCGAGGGTTATAATGACCAATTTAATGGTTTTAAACAAAGTTTTCCCTCGTCTTTCTTGAGGACCATGGAGGGGTCGTCCCCTCCATGCGACCTCATTATAGCCGAGGGTTATAGTCACAAAATTAATGGTTTTAAACAAAGTTTTCCCTCATCTTTCTTGAGGACCATGGTGGGGTCGTCCCCTCCATGCGACCTCATTATAGCCGAGGGTTATAATGACCAATTTAATGGTTTTAAACAAAGTTCTCCCTCGTCTTTCTTGAGGACCATGGTGGGGTCGTCCCCTCCATGCGACCTCATTATAGCCGAGGGTTATAATCACCAAAATAATGGTTTTAAACAAAGTTCTCCCTCCTCTTTCTTGAGGATCATGGTGGGGTTGTCCCCTCCATGCGACCTCATTATAGCCGAGGGTTATAATGACCAATTTAATGGTTTTAAACAAAGTTCTCCCTCGTCTTTCTTGAGGACCATGGTGGAGTTGTCCCCTCCATGCGACCTCATTATAGCCGAGGGTTATAATGACCAAATTAATGGTTTTAAACAAAGTTCTCCCTCATCTTTCTTGAGGACCATGGTGGGGTCGTCCCCTCCATGCGACATCATTATAGCCGAGGGTTATAATGACCAATTTAATGGTTTTAAACAAAGTTCTCCCTCGTCTTTCTTAAGGACCATGGTGGGGTCGTCCCCTCCATGCGACCTCATTATAGCCGAGGGTTATAATGACCAATTTAATGGTTTTAAACAAAGTTCTCCCTCGTCTTTCTTGAGGACCATGGTGGGGTCGTCCCCTCCATGCGACCTCATTATAGCCGAGGGTTATAATGACCAATTTAATGGTTTTAAACAAAGTTCTCCCTCGTCTTTCTTGAGGACCATGGTGGGGTCGTCCCCTCCATGCGACCTCATTATAGCCGAGGGTTATAATGACCAATTTAATGGTTTTAAACAAAGTTCTCCCTCGTCTTTCTTGAGGACCATGGTGGGGTCGTCCCCTCCATTCGACCTCATTATAGCCGAGGGTCGTTCTCCGAAGATGTTTCCACGCGTACTAAAACTGATAAACACAAGATGAGAAGAAACACTGATATTTCTCATTAATTTTCCAAGTGTTCTGTCGGAGCAACACCTCTTACAACTGTCTTTCGATAAGACTTTACAAAACTACTGATAGTATTTCTTCAAATGATCTGCATTCCAAGGGTTGGAAAAGGGTTCCCCCTCTAGGTTTTCAGGTCTATAGGTCCCAGGGGCGACTTCATCGATGACCCTATATGGGCCATGCCAATTAGGATGGAGCTTGTTGGGCTTCTGCCAAGTCTTTTTGAGGACCAAATCCCCTACCGTAATTGGTCTCTGTTTCACCCTCTGATTGTAAAACCTTGCGGTCCTCTGCTGGTAGGGAGCCTGCCTTATCTCGACATCTTCCCTCCTTTCCTCAATCAGGTCTAAGTCGAGTCTCCTCCCTTTTGTATTTCTCTAGGGGTCATATATTTGGACACTATGAGTAGGAAACCCAATCTCGATGGGGATGACGACTTCTGAGCCATAAGCTAGCATGAATGGGGTCTCTCCGGTAGAGGTCCTCACTGTCGTCCTGTATGCCCACAGCACGGCATATAACTCCTCGACCCATCTTCCTTTTGCCTCCTCAATCCTCTTCTTGATTCCATCTAGGATTGTCCTGTTTGTAACTTCTGTTTGCCCATTGGCCTGAGGTCGGCCCGGGGTCGAGAAAAATTATTTGATACTGACCCTTTCACAGTACTTCTGTAGAAAGGTATTCTTGAACTGAGTCCCGTTATCCGAGATGAGGGTGTTGGGGAGACCATATCTGCATATAACATTTTTCCAGATGAACTGGAAGGTCTTCTGCTCTGTAATCGTGACCATCGGTTCGGCCTCTACCCATTTTGAGAAATAGTCAATCGTTACGATGAGGAACCGATAGTTATTGACTGCTCTTGGTAAGGGTCCTACGAGGTCGATCCCCCACACTGCAAATGGCCATGGGTATTTAATGGAGGTAAGAGGCTAATGGGGTTGGTGAGGGATGGTGGCAAATCTCTGGCATTTATCGCACTTTTTTACATATGCCGCGGCGTATTTCCCCAAGGTCAGCCACCAGTACCCTTGGGTGATCACCCTCTTCGCTAAGGATCTGCCCCCAATGTGGCTTGAGCACGATCCTTCGTGCACATCTTACAAAATGGATGGGACCTCAGATGGGTGCACACACCTAAGTAAGGGGAGTAAAAATCCCTTTTTGTACAAGGTGTCCCCAATGACAGTGAACTTTGCAGCCCTGTATCTCAACTTCTTCCTTTATTGCCTTGCCTCTGGCATCTCCCCCTCTTTAATGTATCTGATCAGAGGGTCCATCCACGAAGCTTCCTGAGAAACATTTAGGCAATTGCTAAGTGTTATCTCAGTGTCTTCAATAGTTGGCCGAAGCAAAATTTCCACTGGGACCGTCCTCCTGATGTCTGTCCTAGTTGCCGAGGCCAACCTAGCAAGGGCATCAGCACGGCCATTGTCGAGCCTAGGTATCCTCTTTAATTTCACTTCTCTGAAGCCCTTCAGTAAAGACCTCACCTTCTCAAGGTATCTAGCCATCCTCTCATCCTTGGCCTCGTAGGCTCCTAGTATATGATTCACTACTAGCCTCGAATCACTATAAACCAAAATCTGGCCGACACTGAGAGATCTGGCCAAGGAGAGGCCTGCTATCAAGGCCTCATATTCGACCTCATCGTTGGAGACCTTAAAGTTGAACCTCAGGGCGTACTCAATGTCTGTGTCGTCGGGTGCTAATACTATTAACCAAGCTCCACTCCCGCTTTCGCAAGAGGACCCGTCGACGAAGAGACTCCACACGGTGTGTTCTTCTGAGAAACTTCCCTTGGTGAGTGACTCCTGTCTAAAGAGATATCTTCCCTCTTCGTTTTCATCCACTTTCCTTCTAGTGGTGCTTGTCTCAGCCTTATCTGCAGGTGTGTCGGTGAGCTCACCTTATCAGGTATCTATCTTCCCTAAGCTCTCACCCTCGGCTTCATCATCTTCCCAAGTAAACTCGTCCACGAAGTCTGCCAATGCTTGCCCTTTAATGGCCGTCCTAGGCTAATACACTATATCAAACTCCCCCAGCTTATAGCCCAGGCCATTAACCTCCCTGATTTTTCAGGCTTGTGCAAGACCTGCCTAAGGGGAGAGTCAGTGAGGATGACCATTGTATGGGACTGGAAGTACGGCTTCATCTTTCTCGATGCATGGATCAAGGCATAGGCCAGCTTCTCCATCCTTGGATATCTTTGCTCTTCCCCCTGGAGTGCCTTGCTGTTAAAATACTCAGGCTTCTGTACTCCGTCTTCGTCTCTCACGATGGCTGCACTGATGGCTGACTCTGAGACGGCGAGGTACACATAAAGTCGTTCACCCTGCACGGGTCATGACAACAGCAAGGGAGACCCTAGGTATGATTTTAACTCCTTGAAGGCCTCATCACACTCTTCACTCCATTCGAAGGCTTTTCTGAGCATTTTGAAGAATGGTAGACACCTGTCTGTGGCCCTAGACACGAACCTGTACAAGGCAGAAACTCTCCCCGTGAGTCTCTGAACGTCTTTAATGGACTTGGGGGTCTTCATCTCAACAAGGGACTTTATCTTTTCAGGATTGGCCTCGATGCCTCTGTGGTTGACAATGAACCCCAAGAACTACCATGCTCCGATCCCGAAGACACACTTGGTCGGGTTAAGCTTCATCTGGTATTTATCCATCGTATGAAAGGTCCACTCCAGGTCTTCCACATGATCCTATGCCTTCAAAATCTTAGTCAGCATATCATCTACATAGACCTTTATAGACTTCCCAATTTGGTCTTCGAACATTTTATTTACGAGGCGCTGGTACGTTGCCCCCGCATTTTTTAGGCCAAACGGCATGACCCTATAACAGTATGTCCCATTGTCAGTAATAAAGGTTGTCTTCTCCGAGTCATTGGGGTTCATGAAGATCTGGTTGTACCCTGAATAGGCATCCATAAAGCTCATGAGCTCATGGCCTGCGGTAGCGTCTACCATCTGGTCAATGCGGGGGAGAGGGAAGTTGTCTTTGGGACAGTGCTTGTTGAGGTCGATGAAGTCCACACACATTCTCCACTTCCCGTTGGCCTTTGGGACAATGACTGCATTGGACAGCCATTCAGGGTAGATGACCTCTCTGATAAATTCAGCATCTTCTAATTTTTTGACCTCATCCCTTATGACCTCATACTTTTCTCTAGAGTAAATTCTCCTCTTCTGCTTTATCGATTTTGCTCCCTCTATCACATTGAGCTTGTGGCATATGATTTCAGGGTCTATCCCCGGCATATCTACATGACTCCACGCAAAGACGCTTCGTCTTCTCCTCAACAGTTTAATGAGGTCTTCCTTGATATTGGGCTTCAGAGACTTGCCGACTTGGACGGTTTTTTCCGGGTCATCCTCATCGAGGATGATGGATTCTAACTCTTCCGCGGCCTATCCTTTCTTTTTCTTCGTCTCATTCCTGGGGTCTAGGGTATCAATATTTTAAGTGGTTGTAGCCCTCTTGTGTGCCTCCCTTCCTTCAGCGGAGTTGTAGTAACATTCTCGCGCTGTCGTCTGGTCTCCCTGAACTTCCCCCACCCCGTAAGGGGTAGGAAATTTAATCATCTGATGGACCGTAGACGGCACAGCTTCAAACCCCTTGGGTCCACACGCCCCAGTATGATGTTGTAGGCCGAAAACACATGTTAATCCATCATAAAGAAACTGACCTTCTTGGTAAGTCATCTCGGCCACTCGTCCCCCATCCTGACATCGGCCTCATACACTCCAAGGGGATGAACCTTTTCCCCACTGAACCCAATCAATGGATGATGGTATGGGACGAGTCTATCACGGCTGAGACCTAAGGCTTTGAAGCACGGCCAAAACATTACATCTGCAGAACTGCCCCCGTCGACCAATATCCTCGGCACCTCACACCCGTGCACCCTAGTTGTGATGACGAGTGGGTCGTCGTGTGGGGCTAGGAGGACTTTAAAGTCCATTCTCGAGAACCCCACTATCAGAGTGTCCATATCGACCTTCTTCCTCTTTTCTGACTTGACCTCCAGAGAGGTTGAGTGTACCGTCTTCGTCACTGCCTTGGCCTCAGCCACATGGGCCTTCATGTCAGCGACCTCAGACCCTCCTCCTGCTAGACCCCCGGATATCATTCCCACTCCAAGCGAGATTATATTAAGCCTCTTGACAGGGCCTTGGTCGTCTCTCGGCGGGAGGTCAGGGTCGTCCTCATCATCAGAAGGGTCGTCCCCTCTTTTTTGAGGACCTTCTCTACATGCATCGCCTCGCTTCTTTCTGGGGTCGGCCCCTCGGCCCCTCTTGAAGGCACCTTTGTCGACGTACTTTCTGAGCTTCCCTTCTTTCAGCATCTTCTCAATCTCATCTTTCAGAGCGAAACATTTATCTGTCACGTGGCCATGGTCTTGGCGAAATTCACACCACGGGTTCTTATTCCTCTTGTTGGGGGTTGCCCTCAACTTCTCAGGCCACTTCAGAGACCGGTCACTCTTTATCTCATTGAGAATCTGTTCACAGCTGACCGTTAGAGGGGTGTAACCAGCAAACTTGTCGTCCGTAGACCTCTTTTTCCCCTCTTTGTTCTTCTTAGGGTATTTACCCCCACTAGCGCCTCCTTTTTCGTCTTCGTATTTTGCGGCCATCCCCTCTTCGGCGTTCATCACCTTTCCTGCTGTTGACAGAAATTCAGCCATCGTCCTCGGAGGGTCTTCAGCAAGCTTCCATAACAGCCTCCCCTTTTGAAGTCCTCCAATCAGGGTTGTCATAGCTATGCTCTCCACATAGTCTTCCACCTCCAGCTTCTCTTTATTGAATCTGGCTATGTAGTCCCTTAGACTCTCATTCTTCCCCTACTTAACATAGAGCAGGTGGGTGGTCTTCTTCTGTGGCCTCATCCCAAAGCAAAAGTTGTGGATGAACCGGTCTGCCAACTGCTTAAAGTTTTCAATGGAATTTTTTGGAAGAGACGTGTACCAGATATGTGCAGCCCCAGTCAGGGTACCAGAGAAGGCACGAAACCTCATCTCATCTGAGATAGAGTATATGTCTGTTGCTGATTGATACATCTCAACATGGTGGACAGGGTTGGTGCTCCCGTCGTATCTTGGGGTGACCACAGGTGGCTTGAACTTTGATGGCGTAGGGAAGTTGACTATCTTCGCCACAAAGGGTGAGCCTGTGGTGTATCCCCTCTAAAGAGGGTCCCGGCTTTTCAGTATATCGCCAATATTATCCTCAAATCGCTGTATCGAGTCATTCCAGGGCCTCGTAGGGTGGGCCTGGCCGATGTTATTCCCTGCCGCCTCTTTGATATGGACGAAGGGTCCTACCGCGGCTGGCCTGTGTCGGCTGTTTACTTCCCCCTGGCCGTCGTCCCGTCCTAGGGGCCGGCCCCCGTGGGGTCGGTCATATACTGCCTCCCTTCTAGACCTCGCGGTACTCCTTGACCTGGACAATTTTTCCCGCAGATCATTCACTGGGCCCAACCTCTCAAAGGCCGCCCCCCTGCTTAGGCGATCGAAAGCAGAGCCTCTCGGGCGATCGTCAGGGTTTTGCCTTCCGCACTTCCCTCTGCTCTCCTGGAGAGGTCTTACAGTATTATTGGAGACCTTATATGGTTCCCAGCATTCTATGGGATCCTCCTCTCCCTCCAGATCGTCATACCTGTCCTTAGGGCAAGGGTTTCCTTGCCTCCCCAGGCGTAGACGCCGAGGGTCAGCAACATCCCTACGCCACTGAGGGGGTGGCAGGTTTTTGCGTGGCGCCTGGGGTGGTCCCCTGGCCTCATGCTGTCGTGGAGCTGCTGCCGGAGTAATCATCTCAGGTTAGACCCCAGGTAGTCTTAGTATGTTCTGGCTCAAAGCTGTGAACTGCTCCTGCATGATCCGCTGGCTCGCTGCCAGAGACTTCAAGGTTGCCGCCACATCAGCCATCTCAGACTGAGGTGGTGGCTGACTGAAACTGGGTCCTCCCCCATCATCCGGTGGGGGAAGTGGTGGTGGTGGCATCTCCGGTGCCATGTGTTTGAGCTGTGAACAGCTGAACTGGAAAAAAGACTGGTGAGCTTGAGAACCTTAGTGGGTCTCTTTCAATGGTGAAATATCTCCTCTCAGGGGGAGAACTGGTTCACCACCAGAGTGCCCAGTGAGGTCAAGCTTTACAAAGGAAGAGATGTCTTCTCGCTTCCCACAGACGACGCCAAACTGATGATGCTGAAATCTATCACCACTAGATAAGTGATGATGAGCTCAAACAGTGGTAACCATGGCAGCCATGGAGATGTATATGTGTGTATGTATAAGTGTGTAAGTGTGTAGAAGGAGATGAGTATAAGAGGAATAAGATAATGATGTATAGTGGTTCAGCCAATTAGGCCTACATCCACTGTGAGTGTGTGATCCACTAAGTATGGGCACTAATGGCCTTGGATACAATGCACATAAGCTCACTTTCTCTCTCTACTGTGTGTACAAGCAGAGTTTTTGCTAGGGTTACAATTATCGATCGATCTCCCTGTAGGGTTGTAGGTGACAAGTATATATAGGTCTTGGGGGGTGTAGTGTACCCCCCAAGTATGCATGGTGCATGTGAATGATGATCTAGCCAATCTCCTGTTGACACCTGTAGATGCCAAATGATGACATAATATTCCCTCACGTGAGGGTGTGATTTTGTTATAACGGTCTCTCATGTGTCATGTGAGCCTCACGCGCACTGTTCCACGCGTCTCTCAAACCACGCGCTGTGATGATGTCACCCTCGACCTTTGATATGAGGCCGAGGGCAAAGTTCCTTCCGGCAATGAGTCTGGCCTAATTTGGGCCTCGTACTGTCGTACCCTCGGGGGGGTCGTCCGAAGCCTGATGAAGGGTCGGCCCCCTGAGGGGTCGCCGGGAGCCTGATGAAGGGTGCCCTCCCCCCCCCCCCCCCCTTAGGGGTCGTCTGGGCCTGATGAGGCGCAGGGCGCCCTTGGCATGGCCGAGGGTATACACGGGTATATCACTCCAAGTGGTAAATTAGCTACTATTTGCTGAAGAAATAGTAGCTAATTTTCTTTGATTGGGCGCTCTCGACTCCAATCTGTACAGTGGAGCTATAGGGTTGGGGGTGGGGGAGAAGGGAAATTGACTAATTTTGTAAAAAGTAAAAAAAGAAAATTAATTTTTGTGATGTATTTAAATATTTCAATTTTTTTTTACATCACAAAAATTTTAGTTCTGAAAAAATTTATATTTTTAAGTATTATATTAAACTATAAAAATGAAAAATCAAATTCACACGGATGGACGATAACTCCAATGTGGGCAAACCAATTTTAGTGATTAAAAGCGTGACATCCATTGCAGGAAGTGATTGAAATGGGTGAGTAACACTGTGTTAGAGGTTACAAAATATGGATCCAATTTTGTTATGGGCATTTCACCATCTGGGGATGGTTGTTTGTACTAAAACTAGAAATAGCAATTAAATCCAAAAAGAGATTCATATCATCAACCTTTCTTTTGTTTCTCTCTATCTCAATGTTTATCTGTATACAACACAAGGGGACAAATATGGTTGCCCATATTGAAATCTGACCTGGGCTGTAATTGTAAGACCGGATAAAAATAAATAAAATTGAGTTATGATGTATTTTTAAAATTAGAAATATCGGTTACACTTTATTGAATGTTCTTCGTGACTTTTTATATCAATTTAAAATTCAATTTCATTTTATTAATAGAATATATTATCTGAAATGGAATAGGCTACAACAACAACAAATACAATTTAGATAAATTCGATCACGTATCGCGTGGCCTTCGTGCCAGTGAACTAAAGATATTTAGAGGTGCACAACACCATGCTGTGACTTTGGCTTATGATTCTGCAACAGCCAAGAGTCTGTATTTGTCAAACAAATGAAAAAGGGATGTGTGGGTGTTTTTGTTCCGACTTAAACTAATATATATGCCATGACTGTGTCTGTATTATATCATTGAATTGTGTTCCAGTTTTGAAGTAGGATTTGAGAAGTAAAAGTGCCTCTTATATGAAGCAGTGAGCATTCATTAGAACGTGAATACCGGACAATCACCACTAACCAACCCCATCAATTAATAAACAACACATTTCCTTCAGCTCTGTTCTGGGCCTATTTGGTCTGCTTATGAATCCAGAGATTGGAAAAATACAAACTGTCGGTGTGTGGGCCCAATAACACAATTTCGTAAATGTCAATCTTCTTTTTCTTTCTTTGGCGAACTTTTTGACTTCTTATCCCAATACCTTTTTTTTTAAAAGAGATGCTGTGTGGTGCCTTCTTTGTAAAAACAGAAATCATGGTTATGAGTTGATAACATTGTCAAATGAACGTGCGAAGAGAAGGTAATAAGCAACATGCAAGTCACTTTTTCTTTATAACTTTGTTTCTTCCCCCCCCTGATAGGTGCAGGTCACTTTCTCATATCATATTAATATTAATTACTGCTGTGACTAGGGAGGGCACTAATGCCAAAATCTCATTTATTAAATGGAAAATTTGGTTTTATTCTTTTAAACATATATATTCATGGTTCAGGACAACATGAAATGATTTAAAAATAAGGTAGGGTGATATTGTGCGGTTTTACAACGTCATCTTTGAGTTATACTAGGTGTAAACCCGCGCGATGCGCGAATTATGAGAACGTGTATACAAAGTTAAAAATAAAAACTCTCTTGAAAAAGTGTCATCATTATTGAGGCAAGATAGCATACTATTAAATTATAACAATTTTTGCATACATGTTTAGTTTCAATGTGAGTTTGTTTTTAAAAAATGTTAATGGACTTTTCATCGAATGATCCTAAAACTTATACTCGATAAGTTAAATTAGAAATTTCCCTAATCAAATTTTAATAAAATAAATCTAAATTAAAGAAAAATAAGCACTGAGAATGGGGGGAGTTAAATATAAAAGCACATAAATAAATAGAAAAATGTTTCCAATTTGTTCATAACATTTACTGAAGTAGAGTGCCTATTAAAAATATGCACCAAAATAATAATAATAAGTATAAAAATTGTTTTACATGTAGTGGAGGGTAAAGTACTCCATCAAACAAAATCAATTATGACCGACAAAATATAATAATTCGGCTTGATAATTGGTCATATTGGGGTTTAATGGATTTAATTTATTTAACATAGTTTTATGTTTGTTAAAAATAAGTGTAAATACCAATAAACCCCCGAGATTATTTTATATTTATAGGTTCTCTCATTTTAAAAACCCGACAACGATCCCCTTGAAATACTGACCCACCACAACTAACACAATACCTTTAAAAATATGATTAAAACATTAACTTACAGGAAAAAAAAAAGATTAAACTACCCTCAATTCAACATGTTCTTTTTTTTATTATTAAGAAAGCACTTTAGTGCATAATGTGAAAAGGCAGCAAAGAAATTAGAAAAATAATCCAAAGCACCATTTATAAATTGATTATAAATTATATTAAACATATGATATTAGGATGTTAAGATATTATGGTGAGTGAGAAAAAAAAATCAATACATTTGAAGCAATAAAAAAAATCATACACGGTGTAAAATGAAAAAAAAAATACCCACTTAATTTTTTTAGTTCTGTATCTTGCTTGGCTGTTTTTTTCTCAAGTGCCCTGGGCTTCTTCACTCGCTACCCAACAAACTCACTGCAAAAGATATAAAGACTCCACCCAATTCTATACAAAAGCTTTTCACAGCTTTCTCTTCACATACCCAACAATGGGAAGGAGAATAGGAAGATATTCGCAAGAGAGAGAGAGAAGAAGCACCATTTTCTCCGGTGAAATTAGAAAATGACTTTCATACCTGTGAAAACAAAAAAGATGGATGTTATTAACAAAAAGATACGTAGTGTAAACAAACATGGAAAACAAATCAGGTGAAAACCATTTTCTCTCATTTTCTTTATAACCCACTTTCTCCCATTCCTGTGAAAAACAGAAATATCCATATTATAAACAAACATGGGATTGATGAAATATATGAAAGAAAAAAAATCATGCTTTATTATAATTGAAAATAAAAGGACTCTCTCACGAGAAACCCATTTAATTTTTTTCACAAGTTTATAAGGCAGATGTGAAATAGGTAGAATGAAGAGAGAGAGTGTGTAAAAAAGGATGGTCGTCCATCAATTTATAGGGGAGAGAGTGGGGTGTTGTGATTTTTAATTTAGAAAAAGAAAGGATCTATTGAAGAAAGAGAAAGGGCAGAATTAAAGAATGAGTTGGGTATTTGTTTGGTAATCTGTGTTACCTTTGATATTCCCCAAAAGAAAACTACAATGAAGAGCAAGGTTTGAAGTACGTAGACATGTAAACATTCAGAAAAAGCCTAACTAATATTTAAGTGACTTGGGCCTGAGCATTTAATTTATTACGTTTTTTTTGGGCGATACATTGAACACCCACATCCACGTTTTTTTATGTGGTACATTGAACACCCACATCTATTTTAACTGTCAATCTCCAACGTTTCTTAAGTAGCAATTAGGAGGAAATTGGGTAATATAGATTTGCATGTGTAAAAAAGGATGGTCGTCCATCAATTTATAGGGGAGAGAGTGGGGTGTTATGATTTTTAATTTAGAAAAAGAAATGATCTATTGAAGAAAGAGAAAGGGCAGAATTAAAGAATGAGTTGGGTATTTGTTTGGTAATCTGTGTTACCTTTGATATTCCCCAAAAGAAAACTACAATGAAGAGCAAGGTTTGAAGTACGTAGACATGTAAACATTCAGAAAAAGCCTAACTAATATTTAAGTGACTTGGGGCTGAGCATTTAATTTATTACGTTTTTTTGGGGCGATACATTGAACACCCACATCCACGTTTTTTTATGTGGTACATTGAACACCCACATCTATTTTAACTGTCAATCTCCAACGTTTCTTAAGTAGCAATTAGGAGGAAATTGGGTAATATAGATTTGTATTTATGTCAATGCCACGTGTCATCCTCAGAAGATTTATAGTGAAATGATGTGCCACGTGGATAGGCTAATTGCAAAGCATAATAAATGCTTTGTTTTGCATTTTATAGTATTAAGAGATGTGAGTTTTTTTTTAATATATACGTGAATTTTCGTAATGTTGACATTTTATGTTTGTGAAAGTGCTAAAATAAAACTTATACACAAATAATGTTTTAAGAGATTAGAGTGAAGAAATTGTAATACCCCGATTTTTTTTTAAGGATTAATTTAAGGTTAATAAATCGTAAATTGTGAAAATAGTTAATGGTTATAACTTGAAATTGGTAATTTTGCTAAAATGTGAAATTCGGTTGTTTTCGGACTTATAAAAATGTGGAATCGTGTAAACATGTCAATTTGGAATGAATTATTAATAAGATCATTTTTATTTAGCGGAGTTATAAAAGTATTTTGAGAATTCAATTTAAACCATTTGATGGAAATAAAATATTGATTTTATTAGATGAATGATGACTATTTGTCAGAAATTTTGACGTCACTTCAAACGCTAATCTATTTTATTTGTACTTTGAATTAGACTATGAGCCATAGAAGTAAAAAAATGTATGAATCTTAACTTTCCAATGAGCTTTGAATGAGATCATATAAAGGGTAATAGTCGTTTCAGTATAAGGTGTTTAATCTGTCAGAATATTAAATTTGTGCGAATTTGTGGTCATTCATACGCATGCCATTTTATTTCCACTATGAATCAAGTTATTTGGACCTTTGTAGATGGAGTAATAGCCAGTTTAGTAAAAGATGTTTAATATGTCACTTTGTACGAATTTGTGATTTTTAAGAATTCTAATGGGATAGGGACTCTTATAATTTTACCTATTTAAAAGGAGCTCGTGGGAGGACTTTTTCAAACTCAAATTAGCCTAGTCCTAAGAGATTTTCTCTCCCAAAATACCTCCCCTCTTTCATAAAAATCCTAACCTCCATTAAAGAATATTTTCAAGTTTATTTTTGAAGAAAAATGACTTATTTTCTCAAAATCAACTAAGAACTGGTCTTTGTTATTTTCACGAGAGGATCGTAATCGGATACTCAGAATTTTGAGAAAGAATGTTACGAGTTTTCAAGTGATTATTTTAAGGTACGGGGTTTACACAATATACTCCTCCAAATCTCTTGAGAGTATTTTCTTGTTCCTCATTTGTAAGGACATATTTTACATTGTCCAGGTTAAATTAGAGTATGTCGTATACCGTTACAATCGTCGAAGATTTGTTCAAGTTCAATCATCCATCACGACGGATCCGAATATCAACGTTCTTCAACACACAAGTCTCTACAAGATAGATTTTCGTAAGGTTGTGTTTAAGTACCTTAACAGTTCATTTAAAGTATTAGGATAATTTTTCTAAATTGTTCTAAACATCTGAGGCATCATTTTTTCATCAAAAGAATTTTTTCTAAGTGTTGAGGCGGAGTTTTTATAAAAGAAAATTTTTCACTTTGGTCGTTCAAACGACATGTCTATGTTGTTCCAACGGCAAGGCAAAGTCATGTGAACTAAGTCTCTAAGCGACATGCTATATCGCGCGAAGCCTCGCCAGAAGCTTGCATGAACAGTTTCATCAAACGACGCGTACTATTTTGGTTTTAATTCGTCATTTGATACCTCGCGCGAAGTCACTTCAAGCGACAACACAAGTCGTTCGAGCGACAGTGTGATCTCGTTCGAGCGAAGTCACTGACTCATTTTTTTTGTATAAATAGTGTGTTAAATGAGTCATTTTTTTTCTCAAGAAGACCTAAGTTTTTCAGATACACGAAAACTGCAAACTGCAGAATTATTTTGTCTTCTTCATTTAGGATTTTAAACATTTATTTTTCAATTCACAAAAATCCTAATAGTTTAGTGAATTATTTTTGGAACCCAAGATACGATATTGTTGAAGATTCTCTTATAGATAGGCTAAATCTACAGCTGACGACTATGTGTCATTGGGAGTGCTGGTGGGTGTTCCTGGCTGATTCAGAGCTGCGTGTTCTTGTGGGTTCGCTGCGGTTTATCCATTGCTGACTCTAGGCTGCGTGTCTATGTAAGTGTCTACCGATATTCATCGCAGATTTCATTGTGTATGTAAGTTGCGATTTACTTTTGCATAGTGAAATAAAAAGGTTTTTCCTTTGGGTTTTTTTCCTGAAATTTGTGTGTCAGCAATTTACTTGTGATGGTTTGATTTTAACCACCTAGATGTATGTGTTAGGGTTCAAATAAAATTAGTTTAAAAATTAAGTCCAATTAAATAAGTTTAATTTGGAATTTGCTAATTGGTTGAAATCGATATCACACCGCATTCTCAAATTAGTATCAAAGCGGGTTTCTCTAATTTATCGAGTGATCGTGTTTTTCGCAAAATTTTGTGATATTGAATTTTTTTGAAAAATCTGATTTTGAGATTTTGTGATGTTTCGAAATGAAAACTTATATAATCGGTTGCCAGTTTTTGACGAGTCTAATTATGCCTATTGAAAAGCCCGCATGAAATATCATTTAAAAGCAATCGATGAGCGAGTTTGGGTTGTTTGTAAAAGAGGGTGAACTCCTCCTACTGTCACTGCTAATAATGTCAATAATCTTAAGCCGGTGAATGACTGGACTGAGGATGAGTTTAAATGGAGCACTTTTAATTCACGTGGGCTAAATGAAATTTTTGGAGCCGTCATATATAACAAATTCCAACGTATTATGACGTGCACTACGTCAAAAGAAGCATGAGATATTTTACAACTTACCCATGAAGGCACGAATGCTGTCAAAGAGTCTAAATTGTAAAATTTAACTATTCAATTTGAAACAATTGCCATGCATGAATCTGAGTGTTTTGATGACTTTTATGAATGTTTTTCTGACATTGTCAACACTAGTTTCAATCTTAGTGAGCACATTCCTGATGCACGAGTGGTTAAAAAAAATTTGAGATCGTTACCTAAACATTGTATCCCGAAAGTGACTGTGTTGAGTTCCTTAGGAAATTTAAGCAATTTTAAGTTAGAAGAACTGGTTGGAAGCCTCCTGTCATATGAAATTGACATGTTTCCTGACACTGTCAAGCCTAAGGATAGAGGGGTAGCACTTAAATCCCAATCTAGTAAAGGTGAGTAAGTGTCCACTGAGAGGTTACTTGTTCTTATTAAGTGTCTCTCAAAATCTTCAGTTTCAATCCAATTTGCCCTGGATCAGGGTGTACAGTTTATAGATCTCATTTCATAGAGGTTGAGTCGCATAAACAACTCAATAATCACGTTGGATATATCATAAATCACCTGAATATCTCTACCAAGATTATTGGTGGTTGATTTGAGTATATCCGTAAGTCTTTTGCTATATATTAAATACTCATTTGTTGGTCTAATATTTGATTTGGGTCGGGCAGCCCCTTAAGTGGCTTGAGCTTGTTCAAATACTCTCATTGACCATAATAAATGGGCGCCCACAATACCTACAGGCCCCTCTTGGTACGTGGCAAAGTTGGGTGCAATCTGATTCCTTCCGAATATTCCTGAAAAATGTAAGATTACTGTGTTTGTTGCGAGGTTGAGTGGTAGGAAATTATAGCCCCATTGAAATCAAATTACATCATTTGTGGAAAAGTGAGTGGAATAAAAATCCATCTAATATATGTGAGAGTCTACCATATAATAATTTTTATGAAGACAAAAATGCCCTTAAAATATTAAATTATAAAAATAACTTATAAAATCTAAATACTTATTTTGTGAAGACAATTTTTTTTTGTCGGTGTGTATTAAATTTAAAATCAAATAAATTTATTTTGGCATTTTTTTCTACTCATGTAATAATTAATTTGATTAACTTACAATATAATACACGGACATCCACAATAATTATTATATTTGCTAAATATTAGAAAATATATATTTAAAAAAAAAGCATATTTGAGTTCATAGATTTATAAATAGTGAACCATAATATTGTGTATATATACGTGTATGTACACATATATATTAATATGATTGTTAAACGGTATTATTGGTTTATGTTGTACATTCTCATGTCACTTTTCATGCATATGCATGAGAACACAAAATTTTAATTCTCAGTAGGAGTCCATTTATCCTGATAATCACAATTCATCCAAAATATTATCGCGAACCAAATGATGGTGATGGTTATTAAAAAGACACAATTCCTCCATGAAGGGAAAAGAAGTTCAGTTAGAACTAGCTTGCAGACCATGGATTGTGTGGCTGTAAAATGTTACTTTCTGAAGACTCACATTGTAAAAGGGAATATAATTAAGACATGTTAAAAATATATTTAACATAGTAAAGCAAATACACTTATTTTAAGGCGATATTTATATACAAAATATGCCATTAACCGGAGTGAGACTGTTGTTGACCTTGAACATGTCTTGGAGCACCCCCAACTGTTTCTTAGACGACCTAAGATTTTTTTCTCTCGTACACACTGGATAATATGCAATTATCTTCCCCATAATCCCTCATTTGTGTCACCCGTAAATTCATATTGATGCCTTTCATACGATGTTAAATTAAAAACATCAAACAAATAAAAGTAGAAAGTAAAAGGATTATATATAGGGTTGTAAATTGTGCTGGATGAGCCAAACTTAGGGTTGCTTAGGCTCCGCCCGAATTATCTTGCCCAAGCTCAAGTCCGAGCTCGGTCCGAACTAATTTTTTTCACCTAATCCCGAATTTTACTCATAAATACTACGGGCTTCGGGTTTGATTTCGAGCAGGCCTGATTTCAGTTTTTTTTGTTAAAAAATTTGAATTAGTATTTTTTTTTCCTTGTATTTCCATCATGGAAAAAATGTACACACTAAAATCTAATTGGTATTTCATAAAATAAAATATATAATAATGAAATGCGTTTAATTAAAAAAAAATAAGAGTGAATATCTACAAAGGCCAATTAAATTTCATACATATAGGATATAGGATTGTTTGATCACTAACAAAGACTTATTATGACTTGAGCAATTAATAAATCAAATGCGCACAATGAAATTAATAATAAAATTACATAGCTGAAAACCACTTGTAATCTAATGGATTATGATAAATGAACATTTAAAAAAATAGTAAATAAAATAAAACAGTGAGACCTAATTAAACAATGTTAACATAAATATGTTATATTATAATTATTTATTTATAATATAAGGACATAATTTTATAAATGTCTGGGGTAGACTCTAGGAATTTTCTGCTTGTCCTAGATCACCGTTTATATGTCTGATACCGCTACATTCGGCACGTCAACACGATTATCCACGACGGCCTTGATCCGAATCTATGCATCCACCATCTTCACACGTGCATCATGCTACATGCGACGTGCTGCTCAACTCATTCCCACTACTCCACTACGCAATATTGGTAAAATAATTTATTCGAGCTGTTTATATTTGCATAAATATTTGGGAATTTTTTAGAAAATAATATTTTTTATCGAAAGCAAAAAAATTTCTAAGTGTAGAAGCAGAGTGCCTCGGTCGACGAGCTCGTTCAAACGAGTTCACACTGTCGTTCGAGCGATACATGTCCTTCGTTCGAGCAAGATGCCTATCTCGTTCAAGAGACGTCACTGCCTCGATTTTCGTATAAATATCTGATCACTTTCTACACGTTTTTTAGGTCTTTTTCGCACACGATTTCTGCGATTAACAGCCCAGAAAATAGACTTCACTTTTTAAAGTTTTATACCTTCTTTATTCACATAAACACTTCCATCTATGTATGTGAATCGTTAAACCTTCAAGAGGATCGTTTTTACTCATCCAGAGTATTTTGTGGAGACGTCGTCTTCTTCTTCATTGCAGCCCACCTGGAGTTCTTGGGGGAGATTCCAGCCGACGACATCGGAACCGACACCTGAGGGTATTTCGTATATCACACTTGTTTTCATTATAATCTGTGTAGCCGTTTCTTACATATTATAGTGAAAATAAAAAGGTTTTGCCCTTTTGGGGGATTTTTCCTCATTTATGTGTTTGAATATTCTTCCATGATCATATTGATTTCAATCACACCTAGATGCATGATTTTAGGATTTAATTGAAAAACTGAATTTAATTAAATAATTTCCTTATTTGAACAAACGTGCACTCTTCAAATTGGTATCAGAGCAGGTTACGCTAATTTATCGCGTGATCCTGATTTTTTAAGGATTTATTTTTTTATACAATTTGACTTATCACGTCGTCAAATTGGTATCAGAGCCAATTACACAATTATACCGTGTAATTTTCCGCAAAATTTTTCTAAGATATCAATTTTCTAAAAAAATGATTTTTTTAAAAGGGCATGTTCAATATGGAGAAATTATATTATAAAATTCCAGCTTTTGACGGGACAAATTATGCTTACTAGAAAGCCCTCATGAAATCTGCTTTAAAGGCCATTGATGAAAGAGTTTGGATTTTGGTTAAAAGAGGGTGGACACCTCCCTCCATCACTGTTGATAACGTGACTAAATTAAAATCTATGACTGTATGGACTGAAGAAGAATTTAAATGGTCATCGTTTAATTCTAAGGGTTTAAGTGCTATTTCTGGATCCGTCACACCTGACGAGTTCCGACGGATAATGGCATGTACCACTTCAAAAAAGGCATGGGATGTTTTAAAACTTACCAATGAAGAAACTAATGCTGTGAAAGAATCAAAACTGCAAAATTTAACAACTCAATTTAAAACCATCACCATGCTTGAGACTGAATGTTTTGATGAATTTTATGCTAGGTTATCTGATATTGTAAACACTAACTTAAATCTTGGTGAACACATTCCTAATGCTAGAGTTGTTAAAAATATTCTTAGATCACTACCTAAGCGTTTTATCCCTAAAGTCATTGAGCTAAATTCTATGGGTAATTTAAACATGCTTAAATTAGAGGAACTTGTAGGAGACTTACAAACGTATGAAATTGATATGTTTCCTAAATCTATCAAGCCTAAAGATAAGGTAATTGCACTTAATGCCCATGAGAGGAAGAGTGAGGGGTCGGCAAGAAAGAGAGTTGAGTCATCTAGAAAAAGGGAGATAGAAACGTTTGATTCCGAGTGTGACTTTGATTTAAATGATTTGGCACTGTTTGCTAAAAATTTCAAGAAAATTCTCAAATTCAAGAAAAATGGAAATTTCAAAGATAAAAAGAATTTTGAGAAAAGTAAGTTTGAAAAAAAAAATGAAAAAGATTTTAAAGACCCTCTTGAGAAAGACAGTGAGAGATGCTATAAGTGCGACGGTAAGGATCATAGAGCTTTTGAGTGTGCTACTAGGATGAACAGACTTGCAAAAGAAAAGGGCAATGTTGTCCTTAATGCTACCCTTAGTGACGACAGTGAGGTCGAGTCGGTGGACTCTGGAGACGAGTCACCACATGAGTGTAACTTCACCGCATTCATGGCTAGTCATGTGAGTACTTCTAGTGCTCCTCACGACGATGAGGATGATGATTCACAGGGACACCTCGACAATGAGAATAAAGTGAGTGAGGGGGAGGTTGATGCAAGTGAGATTAAGAGTGATCTTCAACGCGCCTACGCTGAGTTATATTCTGAGTCATTTGAAACCAAAAAGCGTAACACAGCGTTAGTTCTTAGGACCACTGCTTTAGAGAAAGATTTAAGACTGTTTTGAGAAAGAGAGAGTTGTTATGAGAATGAAAAAGAGAGAGAAGAAAACCCTGAGAATATAAGTTGTTTTGAGTGCTATGGGAAGGGGCACAAGAAATTTGAGTGTCCCACTAGACTTAGGAGATAGGGAAAGAAAGTTGCAATGCCCGCTACCCTAAGCGACAGTGAGGATGATAATGGAGATGAAAGTGTGATCCGAAAAGCCTTTAGAAAGTTGTTTATAGAGACCATGGAAATAAAAAGGTCAAATAGGATCCCAGGTCTTCGAATTTGTGAGTTGAAGGAAGAAAATGATGAGCTAAAAAGGGAAAAATGTGACTTGACCAACGCATCTGAGAAGGTTGATAAGATGGTTCCCTATCCCGTTTTGAATGATGTTGGAAAAGGTAATGACGGTGCATTCACTACTTTTAATGCGCCCGAGCCTATATCCACTTTGGTGAGTGAGTCTCTTGGGTGCCCGTCTAGGAAAGCTCATCCCAAAATTCTTGATAAATTAATTCCTAGATCGGTTTATGTTTTCTCCCACTACAAGAAGCGAGGGCATCTTAGGGAGTTTTGTTCTAAGTTGGGTTTTGTGCCATATCATGCCACTTCACATGTCCCCGCACATGCACCCATTCATAATACTCTACTTGCACATAATAGAGAGTTTTGACATATTCACGAGCAAGTGATGTTTTTTATCAAAACCACACATGATCTTATGGAGTTGGTTCAAAAGATGTCACCATCTTTGGAAAACTCCATCGCTCTTCCCGGTTGAGGTGTTGACATGTTTGCTAGCATAAGGTGATTTACATGATGTCTCTTTTTCCTATTGCTAACATGTACCATTAGTTTGTTTTATTTTCTGATTTTTCTATTTTTTTTAAATCCAAAAAGATTTTCTTTTTATAAAAATTTTAGAAAAGCACAAAAAGATTTTTGTATTTTGTTTACACCTTTTATGGATGAGCATTTAAGATTGCGGAGTCACAAATTTCATTCCATTTATTCAATGTGACTATTTGATAGTGATTTGAGATGCTACATCATTGCATCCGTGTGCTTTACATTGTTTGGAGTCTTTGAGATGTGATTTGTGATATCTTTCTACATGTTTGGCTCCTTATCTCCTTTATTGCACACATTCATGGCTTTATTTGATTATTTCACTCGTCTATCATATATTGGCTTGAGTGTTTCCATCTCAATTCTGTCTATACAATGAACAATATGTGATAAAACTTGACAAGATTAGAATGCATGTAAAGAACCGTTTGGTGAGACCGTTTGGTGAGATTGTGTGGTATTTTATCAAGGGTGAAGGGCTGCGAAAGGTTCTTATCTATCCTTTGCGATTAAGCTCCCATTTAAATGGACCTAAAAAATTGAGGAATTTTATTATCCGGGGTCCAAAGAGGTTAAAAGATTTCGAAAAAATTTAAAGGCAATAAAAAGAAATATATGTCGAATATGGGCCATCAGGTTTCACCATCAATTCTCTAATGTTTGAGAATTTAGATCACCTCTATTCAAAATATAAATCTGAGGGAGTTTGGTTGGAGAATTTTAAACGGGTTTGCACTTCCTTGAAAGTCCTGAAAATGCATTAAATTGTTTTGGACGTTATTGGTGTGGAAATCACTTTGAGCTTTGATTTGCTGATTTGATTGAGTCAATGTCTCATATTTCTATCTTTTTACACCTAAGGATGATGTTGAGTTCATTCGTTAGGAGTATCCGATATTCATTGTGCACATATGTCATGTTTGTATGCATTGATTTTCCTATCGAATTTGATCATACCCCTACTTTATACTATCATCGACTTGGTTGTTTTTATGTTCTTTCATGGTGTGATTCTTTGTTGTATATTTTGTGTGAAAATTTTTGAAAAATTCAAAAATAGAAAGTTTTCTACCTTGTGACATTCTCCATTTGCATTGATTTGCGCTTCTCATATCTGTATATTTGGGGATATCATAAAAAGGGGGAGAAGAATTATGGGGGAGAATTTTTTAGTGTTTGGTTGATTTATCAATGATTTGCTTAAGCTTAATTGATCTTCAATTTTTGCATATCATTATATTTCAAACTGTTGCTTATCACGGGTATTTGCTTTATCTCATGTGTGTATGTACAACATTGGTTATTATTAGATTGCACACCCTGATGAGAAAAACTTTAGGAGTTTCTGAAGAGCTGAAGATTTAAAGATGTTGAAGTTTGATTGGCGACATGTCATTTAGTATTCTCAGTTTGAGGGTTTAATGGGGATATTATCTTGTATGTCATTTATTTTATGGAGATAGCATAATTCGGATTTTTTATGTATGTACCGGCATAGGCAAGATATGTATGCACGTGTGAAGATGGTAGATCACAGTTTGTATGTTTGATACCGCTACATTCGGCACGTCAACACGATCATCCACGACGGCCTTGATGCGAATCCATGCATCCACCATCTTCACACGTGCATCATGCTACATGCGATGTGTTGCTCAACTCATTCCCACTACTCCACTACGCAATATTGGTAAAATGATTTATTGGAGTTGTTTAGATTTGCATAAATATTTGGAAATTTTTTAGAAAATATTTTTTGAAGTCTGAAATGTTTTTTATCGGAAGCATAAATTTTTCTAAGTGTAGAAACGGAGTGCCTCGATCGACGAGCTCATTCAAACGAGTTCACACTGTCGTTCGAGCGAGATAAGCATCTCGCGCGATGTCATTTGAACGACACGTGTCCTTCGTTCGAGCGAGATGCCTATCTCGTTCAAGCACCGCTGCTGCCTCGATTTTCGTATAAATATCTGGTCACTTTCTACACGTTTTCCAAGTCTTTTTCACACACGATTTCTGCGATTAACAGTCCAGAAAATATACTTCACTTTTTAAGGTTTTATACCTTCTTTATTCACATAAACACTCTCATCTATGTATGTGGGTCGTTAAACCTTCAAGAGGATCGTTTTCACTCATCTAGAGTATTTTGTGGAGTCTTCTTTATTGCTGCCCACCTGGAGTTCTTGGGGGAGATTCCAGCGGACGACATCGGAACCGACACTGAGAGTATTTCGTATGTCACTCTTGTTTTCATTGTAATTCGTGTAACCGTTTCTTACAAATTATAGTGAAAATAAAAAGGGTTTGCCCCTTTGGGGGATTTTTCTCATTTGTGTGTTTGAATGTTCTTCCATGATCATATTGATTTCAATCACACCTGGATGCATGATTTTAGGATTTAATTGAAAAACTGAATTTAATTAAATAATTTCCTTATTTGAACAAACGCGCACTCTTCATATATATGTAAATTCAAAGTTCGGGGTTTGGGCCCAATTTGGGCTTGGCAAAGTTTGTTTCAAGCTCGACTCGAAATTCATTCGGGGTTGAAAATTTAGCTCAAGTTCGGCTCGAAGATAGCGGGTTTCGGGCCTGACCAACTCAATTTAATATATATACCAGAAAAAGATTGAATTGATGGTTTGAATATAATTCATTTAGACTTCTATACGTGAACCTTTTAATATATGAATCAATTAAATGTATGTATTGAGCAAATATATATGTATCCACATACATGTACCAACTAAATGCATCTATTAACCAAATACATATGTTTCTACATACATAAACCAATTAAATGCATGAATTGACCAAATACATATATATCTACATTAATTTAGATAATACAAATTTAATATATGTCCAACACATTAACGAAGTGTACACGTATCGTCGTATAAACACGATAAATATCGATGTTTTATTATAATAACAACTTTATATATATATAGAGTTAGATTTTAGACGCATATAATAAATAGTCTCTTAAATATTTTTTAATACACATTTAGTCCAAGTCTTCTTATTTTGTTTTAAAAAGTCCTTCACCGCATAAAAATACTCAATGTGTGTCGCTAGTATGGAGCTTTAAAAATATATTAATTAAATGAATGTTTGAGGGACTCTTTGTAACAAAATTAAAAAAAAAATGGACATATACCAAATAGTCTCTCGGACATTTTTTAATACTCATTTAGTCCAAACTTTTTTATTTTGCCTCAAAAAGTCCTTTGCCACATATTTTGGAGAGGGAGTGCCGCTGGCGCGGACCTCTAAAAATAAGAGGATATTGAGTGCTTGAGGGACTAAATGGGTTAAACTAAAAATATGTGTCATTTTTAAAAAATATATATTTATAGTAAGGACTATTTAATAATTGACCCAAAAAAAAAAACTTGAATTAAATATGTATTTGATGAATTTTTTTATAATTGTACCTAAATTTCATGTTAAAATCATACACTTGAAACGAATTCATTAATAAGCCATAAATAAGCTACCATTTATAATCAAGAAACAACAATAAGAAACAACAAAGGTGGTTTTGAAGATGTGAGACGTTAGTAGTAAGTCGCAACATGCTATCAGTTTCCATTAGAAAAACAGAAAGACCTAATAAAATGGGGTCATATGACAACGTTTCACCGAAATTACTCATGCCGTATCCCACATTAACTATCATCTGTCGTTTTCCTCACCTTTAATATTGCCCTGAAAGTGATAAAACCAGAACCTTCTTCCTCCTCTCTTTCTCTCTAACATTTCTTTCAGTATAGCTAGTAGTAACACTTTCTATCTCATACATCAATATATTTTTATTCTTACAGGAGAATGTTGCTCATATGATAGATTCACTAGTATCTGAGTGTGTGTGTTTTTGTACATATATTATAATATAAAGATACCCACTGAACTTTCCTCTCCTCCATACAAAAGTATTCCTATTTATATTTAATTCCATCCCTCTCCACACAAAGAGCCAAACCCATAGTATCCAAAGAACCTCCACTCTCATTTCTCGCAATGGAGAGATTTAGAAGCAAACCCATCAAAAAAATCTCAACTTTTCTGTTGCTGTCACTCACTCTTTCATGTGTTTTCCTACACATCCACTTTGTAAATGCAGCTGACCAACAACAACCCATCAAAACCATTGTTGTGCTGGTTTTGGAGAATAGATCCTTCGATCACATGATTGGGTGGATGAAAAAATCCATTAACCCATCAATCAATGGTGTCACGGGAAAAGAATGCAACCCAGTTTCAACCAGCTCCAATGCTCAAACAAAAGATTCAATCTGCTTCGCCAATGATGCCCAGTATGTGGATCCGGATCCGGGTCACTCCTTTGAAGCTGTGGAAAAACAGGTATTTGGGTCCAGCTCCATTCCTTCAATGACTGGCTTTGTTGAACAAGCATTATCCATGTCTCAAAACCTCTCACAAACTGTTATGAAAGGATTTAAACCTGAAAATGTTCCGATTTTCGCCACATTAGTCCAAGAATTTGCAGTTTTTGACAGGTGGTTCTCTTCAATCCCGGGTCCAACCCAACCCAATAGGCTATTTGTTTACTCAGCAACTTCCCATGGCTCAACATGCCATGTGAAGAAGCAACTGGCTACAGGGTACCCACAAAAGACCATATTTGATTCTCTACATGAGAATGGGATGAACTTTGGTATCTATTTTCAAAACATACCCACAACTTTGTTTTATAGAAATTTGAGGAAATTGAAGTATGTGTTTAAGTTTCATGACTTTGATTTGAAGTTCAAGAAAGATGCTAGAAATGGGAAGTTGCCTAGCTTGACTGTCATAGAGCCAAGGTACTTTGACCTCAAGGGAATGCCAGCAAATGATGATCACCCGTCACATGATGTTGCTAATGGGCAGAAGCTAGTGAAAGAGGTGTATGAGGCATTGAGATCAAGCCCTCAGTGGAATAATACCCTTTTGGTGATTACTTATGATGAGCATGGTGGGTTCTATGATCATGTCCATACACCATTTGTTAATGTTCCCAACCCAGATGGAAACACTGGTCCTGCACCCTTTTTCTTTAAGTTTGATAGGCTAGGTGTTCGAGTGCCCACAATTATGGTCTCTCCTTGGATCAAAAAAGGAACTGGTAAACTCTTGTCTCATCTATTTTAGCATTTATTGCCTTCATTGAATATTGTTAGTCTTTCGCACCCAAAAAGTGGTCATTACACATGTGATTTTGTTTCTTTCTGATTTTTCTAGCGAAAAATATAACATTTTATTATTTTATTAAGGATCAATTACCTTAATACAGTCCTAAGTCTTTTTTTTTTTTTTTTTTTTTTACAAAAAGTCACTCGTTTAACCAATATTTTCTTATTTTTAAAAGTTCGCGCTAGCGGCATGTCGAGGGACTTTTTGGAACAAATAAATAGGTTTGGACTAAACGTGTATTAAAAAATATTTGAGGGACTATTTGGTATATACCCCTTTTATTAATTCGTGCATCCATGATGTTGTTTCATGTATCTAGCTATATTTGATAGAATTCTTTTTAAATTACACTTTCTCCGTTAGACTACATGTGAATTTTACGGCATTGAGTTTTGTTGAAACATTTGTTGGACGCTGATGTTAAATTGAGGAGAGTAAAGTTGGATTAAGGATCAGTATTGATGATAAATAGTACTTTGAAAAGCCAAGATCAACGGGAGAACATCTTTTTGCGATACGACCGAACAATTTAATGTAAGAATGTGTTTGATTGGCATTATATTCTTTTCCCATTAGAATATAATTCCTTTTACTCATTTTTTACTGTTTTGTTGATGGATTGCAAATATATTCCATGTGAACAATAGCTGCTCCATATTTTCCTTATTTCGTATGAAAAATATTTCTTAACCACCTCCAAAGAATTGAATTTTGCGGGAACTTGAACAGTAATAATTTATAATCTGCTAAAAAAACTAACCCCTGTTTACACCTAATGCCTTGCTGTAAAATATTTTTTTGAACTTCATATAAAACTAGAATTTTTTTCCTTGTATATTTCACCTTCTTGTTTTGGTGTTCGGATCTATAATTGTGTGTTCTATGTTGTGTATGTAGTAATAAGCAGCCCAAAAGGACCTGCTCCAAACTCTGAGTTTGAACACTCTTCAATCCCCGCTACCATAAAGAAATTGTTCAATCTCTCGTCCAACTTTTTAACTCACCGCGATGCATGGGCTGGCACTTTCGAACAGGTCGTTGGGCAGTTGACCTCTCCCAGAACTGACTGTCCAGGTAAACTTCTCCACAACCCATCAGCTACTTTCCGAAACAATAAAGCTCAATACATGCTCATTTCTCGGGAAAATTTCTGAACTTCTGAATTGAATGAAAAGACATCAGTTCAAATAGATGATTTTAGAGAAAGAAGAGTAAATGTGGGATGCAAGAAACTTAAAAATCTTTCCTTGATTTAATCATTATATCTGCCACGAGCGTGAAAGATTACAAATGATACTTACTGGTTTGTCAATGTTATATAAAAGCAATGAGTGCTCATTTGGTTGGAGTTTTGGGTTTTCTTGGAATCACAAATTCCCACATACATGAGTTGAATAGCATCAAAAGATTACACTTGAATTCAACCACAAATTCTTTTCCTAAAGCTAAAACAAAACGAACTCTGAGAGTGGGTTTAATTACAAAGTTGAAAAACAGGTCCCTCTTATAAACAGTTGGAAAAGAGAGTGAAAATGAGAGGAGTGATTTGGTGATGCTCTTTTACCGTTTCGGTTTCCTATGCCTACCAATTGGGTTCAAAGGAAAACCGAAAAAGAAAAAAAATATATCTCAATACTCATATTTTCCCCCCTTTTTCCAATTTTTCATAAAAAGTTATTTTTCAATCTTTTCCGACTTTGTAATAAAACTCATCGTAAAAGTCCAAGTGGGGGAAATTGGTCACATTTGTTCACTGCACTTGTCAATTTCTTACCATCATTTTTATATTTGAACTTAATGGGTCTGCAGTGGTGCTGCCAGATGTGGCTCCTCTAAGAAGCACCAAAGCAGATGAAGGTAGAGGGCTGTCCGAGTTTCAGAGCGAGGTTGTCCAACTGGCCGCAGTTCTCAATGGTGACCACTTCTTGAGTTGCTTTCCAGATGAGATGGGGAACAAAATGAGTGTAAAGGAAGCTCACAAGTACGTGAGGGGTGCTGTTTCAAGGTTCATCACAGCATCCAAAGAAGCCATCAACTTGGGTGCTAATGAGTCTGCCATTGTTGACATGAGGTCTTCTCTCACGACCCGAGGATCCTCAATCCAACATTAGTGAATCCAATTCCCTGTTTTCTTCATCTGAATTTAGACAGATGATGTCTACTTGTGAAATCAGTTCATATTTGTTTTAGTTGATCTTTGCAACTACAGATGAAAATCTTGATTCCTCCCAATTTCAATTTTATTTAGATTTGTGAAAATCAGTATGAGTTGAACTGGCTTTAATACTCCATATGCAATGCAAATTATGACCCTCCTCAAAATATATGTAGCTGAAGTGTGAATAAACCAGTTACTTACTCAGTGAACTCTTTGAATGATGGATCAATGAATTCAGATTTTAATGATTCGCTTTTTTGAATATTTGATCTCCCTCAATCATGTAGGGGAAGATCGTGTAGGATATGAGAAAGTGCATGGAGAATATGGTTTTGGAGATAGGAGCAACGGGGGAGAGTCCATCTTAGATTTTACGATGACTTATAATTTTGTACTAGTAAACACATGGAGATAGGAGCAACGGGGGAGAGTCTATCTTAGATTTTACGATGACTTATAATTTTGTACTAGTAAACACACGTTTTAAAAAGAGGCTTGAACACTTAATAACTTATAAAAGTGGAACGCATAAGAGCCAAATAAATTTTTTTATTACTAGGAAAGTAGACCGATTAACATGTAAAGATTGTAAGGTTATCCCGAGAGAGGGCTTAATCTCATAACAAAGGATAATGGTATTGGATATAAATATTAAAAATCAATCACGAGTGCGAAAAGTGAAGATTGACCCACGAACTAGGTGGTGAAACTTAAAATGAGAGAAATTAGAACTATTTAAAGATAAAGTATTAAATGAAGCAACATGGTATACTGAAGAAGAGACCAACATAATGTGGAATAAGATGGTCACATGCATTAGGAGAATATCAAAAAAAAAATTGGAGAATTAAAAGGCAAGGGGCCACAGCCTAAAGAATAACATTGAGTGTATTAAAAATGAAGATTCAAGAGTCTTAGTCAAAGATGATGAGATTATGGAAAGATGGAAAAACTATTTTGAGAGGTTATTAAATGGAGTTAATGGGAGTAGATTAGATATTGAGGAACTTAGGGAGACTCGAGAAAATATAATTTCCTCAGAATTAGGACAACCGAGGTCAGGTTTGTTCTAAAAAGAATGAATACAGGGAAAGCTTTAGAACCGAGTGATATCCCTATTGAGGTTTGAAAGTGCTTAGGGGAGGATAGAGTATCATGGCTTACAAAATTATTTTATAAAATTTTAATGATTAATAGGATGCCCGATAAGTGGAGAAAAAGTGTTTTAGTACCTATTTATAAAAATAAAGGGGACATACAAAGTTGTTCAAATTATCGTGGTATTAAGTTAATGAGTCATACAATGAAACTTTGAGAGAGAGTGATTGAATATAGATTGAGATTGATCACAACAGTATCTCAGAATCAACTTGGGTTTATGTCTGGGAGGTCAACAATGGAAACAATCTATTTATTGAGGAGATTAATGGAGAGCTATAGGGAGAAAAAGAAGGATCTTCATATGATTTTTATAGATTTGGAGAGGGCGTGTGATAGGATACCCAGAGATATAATATGGTGGGTTCTACATAAAAAATGAGTGACTCGCAGATATATTGATGTGATCAAGAATATGTATGATGGGACCATGACTACAGTAAGAACATCAGCAGGAGAAAGTAGTGAATTTTCAATTACTGTAGGTCTACACCAAGGTTCAGCATTAAGTCATTATCTTTTTGCTCTTATTATGCCTAAGTTGACTGGAGAAATACAAGATGAGGTGCCATGGTGTATGCTATTTACAGATGATATTGTTTTAGTGGATGAGACTAACACGGGGATTAATGCTAGGTTAGAATTGTGGAGAGAAACTCTAGAAACAAGATGATTTAAAATAAGCAGAACTAAAACAGAATATGTGGAGTGCAATTTTAGTAGTAATAGGAGAACAAATAGAGATGTGGTGAAATTGGAGGGTCAAAAGATACTTAGAAATGATCATTTTTGTTATTTAGGCTATTATCCAAAAAGATGGAGATATTAGTGATGATGTTACTCATAGGATTAGAGCAGGCTGGGTTAAGTGGAGAAGTACTACCAGCGTTTTGTGTGATAGGCGTATACCTTTGAAGTTAAAAGAAAATTTTTATAGGTCGGCCATTAAACCCGCCATGTTATATGGGACAAAGTGTTGGGTAACTAAGAAACAAAATGTGCAGAAAATGAGTGTGGCGGAGATGCGAATGCTAAGATAGATTTGTGGTTAAACTCGAAAGGATAAAATTAGAAATGAACAAATTCGTGAAACGGTAAAAGTAGCCCTTATAGAAGATAAATTGAGAGAAAATCGACTTAGATGGTCTGGACACGTCAAGCGTAGACTAATGGATGCTCCTGTAAGGAAGAGTGATTTAGTTAGTATTGATGGTAACACAAGGGTAGAGGTGGGTCTAAATTGACTTGGTGAGATATTATAAAAAAGGATATGATGTCATGTGATTTAACCGAAGATATTGCGCTGGACCGAATGGAATGTAAAAATAGGATTCATGCAGCTGACCCCAAATAATTGGGAAAATGCTTTGTTGAGTTGAGTTGATCTCCCTCAATCCAAAATTCAATTTTCTAGAATAGTTGTGTGGACAAACTATCATACGCATAATGACGAAAAGAATAAATAATACACCCCCTAAAACTACCGCTACACGTACGTAACCCACATGAAAGAAATGCAAAGAACCAACAAGACACCAATTGAAAAGTTGGAAGGTAAAAATCCGTTTTTTACTATATTATATTGCAAAACAGTAAATATTTTACCTTTGCTCAAGTGTAAACGTGTTAAAACTCCAATTATATATTTTCTTTTATAATAATTTGGATCTTTACTACGTAAGGATGCCACATTTAAAGATATATACAATGCTTTTATCAATAATTATAAGAGAAAAGCATGGAGAGAATATTCTTGCTCTTGTGAGGTTTGTGCAGAATAAATATGCTTATGTTATGTCATAACTTTTAGTGTGCATGTGATATCCTATTTATAGACAAATTTTAGAGCTAACATGTCCTCAGGCACCTCCAAAAATATTTTGTGTAATAAATATTGGGGTACATTTTGTCTTTGTGATTGTCTGTCACGGTTAGACCACTATCACCTTTTATTGGTGTGGCGCCTGGTGCATTAGTGACAAGATGGATATCATGTCGGTCAATAGTTAAAGGGAAAACCTAGTGCATGAGGCTCCCGTCACTGAGAGGTCCTAGGCAAGGGCGGAGGCAGCATTGCTCAACGGAGTGAGCTAACACCAAGTCAAAGTCAATAAAAAAAATTAAATAAAAAAAAAGAAAAAATATGACAAAGCTTAGTTCAATAATATAATTCATTCATAATCAAATAACGAAGTTGAATAAAAATTATTCCCCCTAATCTTAAATATTCACATTCATTGATTACAAAAAAATCTATCGAAATTTTGCTCGATAAGTCTTTAGCTATTCAAATTCATCGATCACGGAGTCCAAATAAATACTCAAAGTGAGGTCCCGTTCAAGGAAGAGAGACAAGCAATCGGCAAGAAATTCATCCCCCATTGAGTTTCGAATTGATGTTTTAACATGTTTCATACCGGAAAAAGCTCTTTCAGTAGTCGCTGTGGAAACAGGAAGAGTGAGGAGGAGACAAATCAATCTATCAACCAAATAGTATTCATTAATTTTTGTGTTAAGATAAAGTTGTGGACATAACTCACTTAGGGTAGAAACATTTTGAAAATCGGGATCACCACCTACATCAAGATGGTAATGCATCAACTGGCACCGCAAGCGATGGATATCTTGTCCCTCAAAATCCTGAGGATAAAAATGTTCTGAAATCTTGCATATATCCTCAACATTAAATGATGAAAAATAATCACTAGGATCCAAAGCCGCACTAAGAGTAAGGAGTTCCACTACCCCGTCGAAAAATCGATGTTCTAACTCTGTCAATTGAAAATCTATTATGGCATTAAAAACATCATAGTGATAATGATGTTCAAGTGTGATGTGATCTTTCTGTTGACATTGACGACATGTGCCCTCGTCAAAACGACAACTCATATCATGTATATGAATCAAATGTTTAATACAAAATGACGTCACGGACTCAAGAAAAGTTTAATACGTGGCATTACCTGGAGCATTATTTAAAATTATACTTGAAAGATCATCATTCCCTTCAGCTTTGAACTTCAATAATTCGACAAAATTCCCTCGATTTAATGACTCTGGTCCTTCATCATGACTTCTAAAACCCACCTCTTGAAGTGCAAGAAATTGAACGGCTCGAATGCTTGCCATAAGACGCATTCGATTCTTCATAACGACCTCCACTGATTGTGCATTAATGGCTTTGTCAATATGTTGTGCCGAATTTTTCAAATTGAGAAGACATTCCACAGATTTGTTATGCAGTGAAGATATGCCTCCAACATGAAGCAAGAATGCACATTTTGCCTCATCATTAACTCTCTTCCAACTATCAAACCCATCAGTGTAACACCCCGTATTTTTGAAGATTTAAATAATTATGTGATTGATAATTATTATTGGATTAAATAAATTAAAATGTGAGAATTAATTATTAATCCGGATTAAAATTGAATGTTTACTTGTGTGACGAGAAGTTAGTAATTAGTAATATTACTGTGAGAATAATTAATATGGAATGACGATTTTATATAACTTAACTTGCCATGAGAGAGAAATACGAAAGTTTGGTATATTAAGTCGGGACACGCGTGTGAGTCGTGTCAGGACTAATTAAGTGGAATAAAAAGGTAAATTATTTTAAGTAACTCATATGATCATTTCGAGTGCGCCGTTGAGTCCGGAGGGGTCGAGATAGTCAGAAAACTCTACCTGGGTATTCTATTTGGACTCCGGGATATTTTTAGGCCAAACCGGCATCCGGTAGGGGTAGTTTTGTAATTTGGATTTTTGGAGGAATTAAATGGACGAAAATTGGATAAATATTATATCAGCTAATTGGGGACAATTAGGGTTAGGTTACACCAAAATCAAGAGAGAGCCACAGTGGGTGAGGGAGAGCAAATTCCAAAGGAGGAGAGGCAATCTACACCACCTTGCACAACCACCACCACCATCATGTAGATCGGAACGCGAGGAGCGCATCCATACCAACAACACCAACGGATCAGACCTTCGAAATCGAGGCAAGTGTTTATTACTTGCTTTTCTTTAGCAATAACCATGTCCATGTTAGTGTAGGGATGAAACACCAACATATTGTTCATAATATTGATTAAAATTGGAGATTAGATATACATGATTTTAATTTGAGATTAAATTAGGTTGAACCCTTCGTGTATGTAGATTTAAAATCACGGTTTGATGACTTTATGTGATGAACGAATCTGGGAATTATATGTTCTTGAATAAAAATTGGAAGAACTAGGGTTTGTGTAATTAAATTGTGGATTTCATATTTCATTAACGATTTGTAATGATTTAATGATTCTAGGTTGTTAGAATTCATTTACAAATGTTAGGATTCGATTTGGGACTAATTGATTGGAGTTTGGGATGATATTTTAGAGGTTTTAGGGTTGAAAAATGGTGAAAAATGAGGTTGTCTAAGGTTGAAGACGAAACAGGCCAGGTCGCGAGATGTCACTTGAAGTCGTTCGAGCGAGATTGCTTGTCATGCGAAGTCGTTCGAGCGACACGTGGAAGTCGTTCGAGCGAGATCCATTCTGGTTCGAGCGAGATTCCTAATTTTCAGAGAATTTCCTATTTTACCCTATTTGTGTAAACAGTCAACTTTGAGTGAGAAAAATTAGTGTTCGATGAACCCAAAACTGTGCAGAATTATTGGAAGTTGTTTAGGTGTAATGATTTAAATATTTGGGACGGTGAGTTTACCTTGAAGATTACGAGAGAGAGATAATCGTAATTGTAAATGCGTCGAGAGTATTACGTGATAAATACTTACGATATTAGTTCTGAAGATATGGAACTTATAAGAATAAAAATTAGTGGTTACTTGTGGGACTTCTTATGATTTTCTATTAAGGATTTTCGGGTGACATATTATCCTTATATATATTTCGAAAGAGGGAATATCGTAATTTAAAATACGTTGATAGTATTTAGTGATGGTAATACTACGTATGGAATATGACATTTGTTTGTGTGTATATCGTTTGATTTGATGGGTTGTGTGTATACCTATATTTGATATATTATGTGTATGACATACCTACCATACTTGCTATCATGGGAGGTTGCCTTTTGGAACAGGGCCATCTAATCCTTGTGTACCTACGGGGGGGATTTAGATCGGTACCTTAAGGACATAGGACTGTGAATGGCTTATTTGTGAGTTAATAAGTCAGCTGACCATGGGAGCATAGGCATGGGCATGACCCATGGGTATGTGAACTATGTTCGCCCCCAATATGTGTGATTTTACTTATTGTAACGGTTCCTGAGAGATTCGGAACACGTAGTCCTCATGTACGTGATGTACCGGGATTTGATAGCAGAGTATGTGTGCACCGCAGCTTAGCCTAGGGGTGCCCTATTTGTATATTTGTGCTGAGAATAATATACGTGCGTTTATAACGAACTCTTTGGTAAAGTATGTGAGTAAATAGTAAATACTTGACTTTAGTGTGATAACACTTGTTTAAAATGATAAATGTTGAGATCAAATACGAAATACTACTATGAGGAGTAACTAGAGGGATAAGCATTTTTCCTAGTTAAGAGTGTGTCAGATGGATAGGTAGGCGTGCACATTAGTCGAGAGGTGAGAATCTCATGTGAGAGTTCGAACTAACATGCATATGATACTTGCTTTAATGCAGTTTTAAATACTTGCTAATAAATCTCTTTAAAACATCGGGCTCTGACCCGTCTCTTGTATTTGTTCTCTCTTTTGCTATATATATATGTATTATTACAGGTGCCCAACCACAGGGACACCGGTTCTAGATACTTAGATGGTTTGCCCAGCTGTAGCTGGTGTGGAAGTTGCGGGTCATTTGAGATTAGACGCTTCTCTCAGTTCATTCAATTCCTAGTTCAGATATCTCAGTTCGGGCATGTGTCGCCCATTCTAATTAGCGGAGTTGTACTCAGTTTACTTTGCAGTTATTTTCAGTTGGATAAGTATTTATTATGGTTTGGTTTGTGGCTTTGAACTGGAAGATTTTATCCAGTCTTAATTATTTAGTAATTGATTCAGTCAGCATTCAATTCTTGTGTATAGTTTATAATTGCATGTTCAGAAATTAATTAAATTAATCGGTTTCAAGTTAAATTGCAAAATGTTTTTTCACTAGCTTAATTAAGTCAGGTAATTAATTGGATTTAAGTTTTCGACAGTGATGCTAAGAATGAACCAACCGAACATTCTGTTATAAATTTTATAAAGGACTGTGTAATAACCCTCGCTTATGAGAACATATTTTATATTTATTTACTAGGTATGGTAATTAGATATAAAATGTTGGGATATGGATTAAGTATTAATTTAAGAAAGAAAAGTTAATATTTACTATGATGTTGCATATTTACCGTAAATATAGGTGAATATTGCTGTGTTGTGTTTTATAATGTCGTATAAATTAAAATGACATTTGGCTTGATAATGAAATCGGAACTAAAATGAACTATAAAATTTCCAAATGATAATTTGGAAGTCATAGTTGGTTCCGGAACGAGCGAGATGGTCAAAATATGTACCATATTGTATTTTGAGGTTATGGGCAACTTTAACTGGTTCTAACATATATGTGTAGTTGCGAACTATTTAATGTGGTACTTACCACTTAAGTTGTAAATTGTGAATTAAAGGAACGATTTATGTCTTAATTAAGTCTTCCATTTCCCCTAATTATTCCTAAACCTCGAGAGAACTAGAGAAAGGAAGATAAAGAGTAGAGAAAGGAGAAGAGATTGAAGATTTAGGAGGGATTCTTGCTACTACACAAGGAAAATCTGCAATTTTCTGGATTGAGGCAAGTTTCCTACTTGCTGTATGTGGTTTAAGATAAATGATTAGTTGTGATAATGGTGTATTGATCATGGTTTAGGTAGTTTAGGGTTTTGTGTATTTATGGGCTTTGAATCATTAAAGAATACTTGAATGATTATTGATGGTTATGGTAGTAGTTAGTAGTATTTATGATGTGTTGGTGACAATAAATGAGTTGGTTTGAATGGAATTGAGTTGGGGATAAATTTGGAGTCCAAGACTCCATAGTTAAAATTTGGCATTTCTGCAGAACCGAATCGATTCGGCCTGGCCGAATCGATTCGCTGCGAGACAGTTTCCAAGCCTGGGTTGACCAAATCGATTCGGCCCATCCGAATCGATTCGACATTTATGCAGAAACCCAATTTCCCTGACCGAATCGATTCGGAGGGTCCGAATCGATTCGGCAATTATGCAGAATCCTATATTTTCTGGCCGAATCGATTTGGCTAGGCCGAATCGATTCGGAAATCCTGCATTTTTAATTTTGTTTTCTTTTTCATTTTCAACCCCTTTTCTCTTGTCTTAGGACACAGGAACCTTCTTATATGAAGTCAACTTAGAGTCCTAGAGTTCTAGGTGAGTTAGTCACTACCTTAGGTGAAAATAGGTAAATTTGGGGATTTATTTCGGGGGTGAGTCAAGTGATGTTTAGGCATTACTTTCTTTCTATAATTAGTAGGAGTCTAGGAGATTACTAGATAGTTTTGTAGACCTTAGAAGTAAATTTTGAGGTATAATGCTCGATTATAAGCCCATAAGGAGACTTGGAAAAAATGACTTGGGAGTTTAAATATTCATCGAGGTTATTATGATGATGTGAAGCACGTGTAGTTTCGAATAACCAGAATGCATTTGATAAAATGTAAATGGATAAAGTAAATGATAATTTACTAAATCATGCAATGGAAATTAATGAAATGGTTTAAACACACCTCTCTAAATACCATCTTAAGGGAAGTTCGTGCGTAAGGTGAAGCCCCTGGCTAATGAATGCAGGGTGGATATAGTCCTAGGCCATATGAGCGCTTGTTTTATATTTTCTGCGATGGATAGGAGATTTCGGGTGTGGTCTTGACTATCCCGCAGGCATATGGCCGCTTCCCGACGTTTCGATAGGATCCGAGGTTGTCTTATGTTAGGCCCTGGAAGATGATGGTTATTTAGGGGCGCGCACAGTGGGGAAACCTGGACGGGCGGTCTTAGAATCGTTATATATATATATACTTATAACTATTCTAACATTAAGTTGGACTCGATGGGATATTAATGCCATAAAGAGCATAGTACATGCCACAAAGAGCATAAAATTGAAATACGTGCCACAAAGAGCACATGATAAAATTTGTATTCCTGATAAGGAATGGAAAGAAGATAAAATGAAAAGGATGAAAGATGAAAAAGGTTGAGGATTATTCTTATTTGCATATATAATTGATTCTTATCTTATAATCATTTAATTGTCTTAGTTTATTTCATGATGTTACCATGCTAGAATATAATCTCTATCATCCATGTTTAACTGTTCATTATTGTCACACTATTCATTTATCTGATGATCACATAAAACCGGACCCTGACCCGTTTTTCTTTCTTGTTGTGCATATATATTATAACCGCTCAGGTGTTCCACCGTAAGGTCACCCGTAATGACCTCCCTATTCCAGTGTCTTTTGAGGAGCCGTGACATTTTGCGAATATCACGGGACATTTTGTGTAGACGCCTTCATTGTTGCTTTCTAGTTATGATCGGTCCTTTATTCGGGCGTGTGGCCCAAGCTGTTGTAATTGTATAATGGATGTAATATGTAACTCATGGAACTTATTGTACATTGTATGAATTCTATTGACCGACTCTTCATTCGGTCCTTTTAATGTTATTGTTGTTGTATATATATATACTTTTGGGGTTCCACCTTCTTTTCTGTTATGGGTTGTTGACAATGCTTTCTTTAAATTACAAAACAAAAAATTTTGACAACCCGTTTTCTGAAATATTGTGTGGTTATCCCGTATACTCTTTATGTTGTTACGATGCTGAGAATGATTTCCATCCATGATTCCTGTATTATTGGAGTATCGAGCTGGCCACCCCTTATTTCGGATACCGGGTTGTTACAGACTGATCACCCGATATTTAATTGGGCGGGGTGTCACAGGTGGTATATCAATTAATCTACTAGTGCGAGTAGTAGGAAACTAGGTAGTAACTATCTAAAATTTAAGTGGTGAAACTTAAATGGTAAGGCTTGGAGAGTAAATTATCAATGAGATGTTCATTATTAAGGGTATTCAGTAATGTACTGTATGGGCGGTACTGCGTAGATTCATGAGATGTGAAATAAATACCCGGAGTTGTCCTTACCAAAAATGCCTTATTTTCCGAATTTCGGGACGAAATTCCGTTATTAGGGAGGAAGTATGTAACACCCCGTATTTTTGAAGATTTAAATAATTATGTAATTGATAATTATTGTTCGATTAATTAAATTAAAATGTGAGAATTAATTATTAATCCGGATTAAAATTGAATATTTACTAGCGTGACGAGAAGTTAGAAATTAGTAATATTACTGTGAGAATAAGTAATATGGAATGACGATTTTATATAACTTGCCATGAGAGAGAAATACGACAGTTTGGTATATTAAGTCGGGACATGCGTGTGAGTCGTGTCAGGACTAATTAAGTGGAATAAAAAGGTAAATTATTTTAACTAACTCGTATGATCATTTCGAGTGCGCCGTTGAGTCCGAAGGGGTCGAGATAGTCAGAAAACTCTACCCGGGTATTCTATTTGGACTCCGAAATATTTTTTGGCCAAGTCGGCACCCGGTAGGGGTAGTTTTGTAATTTGAATTTTTGGAGGAATTAAATGAACGAAAATTGGAGAAATATTATATCATCTAATTGGGGACAGTTAGGGTTAGGTTACACCAAAATCAAGAGAGAGCCACAATGGGTGAGGGAGAGCAAATTCCAAAGGAGGAGAGACAATCTACACCACCTTGCACAACCACCACCACCGTCATGTAGATCGGAACGCGAGGAGCGCATCCATACCAACACCAACGGATCAGACCTTCGAAATCGAGGCAAGTGTTTATTACTTGCTTTTCTTTAGCAATAACCATGTTCTTGTTAGTGTAGGGATGAAACACCAACATATTGTTCATAATATTAATGAAAAATGGAGATTGGATATACATGATTTTAATTTGAGATTAAATTAGGTTGAACCCTTCGTGTATGTAGATTTAAAATCACGTTTTGATGACTTCATGTGATGAACGAATCTGGGAATAATATGTTCTTGAATGAAAATTGGAAGAACTAGGGTTTGTGTAATTAAATTGCGGATTTCATATTTCATTAACGATTTGTAATGATTCAATGATTCTAGGTTGTTAGAATTCATTTACAAATGTTAGGATTAGATTTGGGACTGATTGATTGGAGTTTGGGATGATATTTTAGAGGTTTTAGGGTTGAAAAATGGTGAAAAACGAGGTTGTCTAAGGTTGAAGACGAAACAGGCCAGGTCACGAGATGTCGCTTGAAGTCGTTCGAGCGAGATTGGTTGTCGCGCGAAGTTGTTCGAGCGACACGTGGAAGTTGTTCGAGCGAGATTCCTAATTTTCAGAGAATTTCCTATTTTACCCTATTTGTGTAAACAGTCAACTTTGAGTGAGAAAAATTAGTGTTCGATGAACCCAAAACTGTGCAGAATTATTGGAAGTTGTTTAGGTGTAATGATTTAAATATTTGGGACGGTGAGTTTACCTTGAAGATTACGAGAGAGAGATAATCGTAATTGTAAATGCGTCGAGAGTATTACGTGATAAATACTTACGATATTAGTTCTGAAGATATGGAACTTATAAGAATAAAAATTAGTGGTTACTTGTGGGACTTCTTATGATTTTCAATTAAGGATTTTCGGGTGACATATTATCCTTATATATATTACGAAAGAGGGAATATCGTAATTTAAAATACGTTGATAGTATTTAGTGATGGTAATACTACGTATGGAATATGACATTTGTTTGTGTGTATATCGTTTGATTTGATGGGTTGTGTGTATACCTATATTTGATATATTATGTGTATGACATACCTACCATACTTGTTATCACGGGAGTTCGGCTTTCGAAACAGGGCCATTTAATCCTTGTGTGCCTACGGGGGAGATTAAGATCGGTACCTTAAAGACATAGAATTGTGAATGGCTTGTTTTTGAGTTAATAAGTCAGCTGACCATGGGAGCGTAGGTATGGGTGTGACCCATGGGTATGTGAACTATGTTCGCCTCCAATATGTGTGATTTTACTTATTGTAACGGTTCCTGAGAGATTCGGAACACGTAGTCCTCATGTACGTGATGTACCGAGATTTGATAGTAGAGTATGTGTGCACCGCAGCTTAGCCTAGGGGTGCCCTATTTGTATATTTGTGCTGAGAATAATATGCGTGCGTTTATAACGAACTCTTTGGTAAAGTATGTGAGTAAATAGTAAATACTTGACTTTAGTGTGATAACACTTGTTTAAAATGATAAATGTCGAGATCAAATACGAAATACTACTATGAGGAGTAACTAGAGGGATAATCCTTTTTCCTAGTTAAGAGTGTGTCAGATGGATAGGTAGGCATGCACATTAGTCGAGAGGTGAGAATCTCATGTGAGAGTTCGAACTAACATGCATATGATACTTGCTTTAATGCAGTTTTAAATACTTGATAATAAATCTTTTTAAAACATCGGGCTCTGACCCATCTCTTGCATTTCTTCTCTCTTTTGCTATATATATAAATATATATATATTAGTACAGGTGCTCAGCCACAGGGACACCGGTTCTGGATACTTGGATGGTTTGTCGAGTTGTAGCTGTTGTGGAAGTTGCGGGTCATTTGAGATTAGACGCTTCTCTCAGTTCATTCAGTTCCTAGTTCAGATATCTCAGTTCGGGCATGTGTCACCCATTCTCATTAGCGGAGTTGTACTCAGTTTACTTTGCAGTTCTTTTCAGTTCGATTGAGTATTTATTATGGTTTGGTTTGTGGCTTTGAACTGGAAGATTTTATCCAGTCTTAATTTTTTAGTAATTGATTCAGTCAGCATTCAATTCTTGCGTATGGTTTATAATTGCATGTTCAGAAATAAATTAAATTAATTGGTTTCAAGTTAAATTGGAAAATGTCTTTTCACTAGCTTAATTAAATGTCAGGTAATTAATTGAATTTAAGTTTTCGACAGTGATGCTAAGAATGGACCAACCGAAAATTCTGTTATGAATTTTATAAAGGACTGATCACCCAATACTTAATTGGGCGGGGTGTCACAATCAGTAGTAAGTGAAGAACGACTAGCTGGATTATTTTTATCTTCAAAAAGAAAGCATGAAAAACAATGTGCTTTATGATTTGATGGGGAATACTCTAGCCAAGGAAATTGTTTAAACAAAGCATATTGAAATCACCGATATTGTTTACCAAAAAAGGTCTTTCGATACTCAGAAAGATAAGGCCCAAAATTGATGTATGCTCTTTTTAGTATTGGTTCCACCACTTGAGGTACGAAAGGAGGGCGTAAATCGAGAGTTACAGTATCCTTACTTGACGCGAGAGGTGGATTTTCCGTCGATGTCTCACCACTCTCTCTCTTTTTAAAGAACGAAAATATAGTTTTTCCTTTCTCTGTTGGTGGTTGATTATCTGCCATAATAATTTATAACCTAACAAAAGAACAAGGAAATATGATTTGTTATACAATCATAAAAAAATATTAATACATTTTTTAAATAATTCAATCGTTGAGTGCTTACAATTACAAAAATACCTGACGATAGAACTAATCTGAACTGAGCAATTAACTAAATTCTTATTTAACAAATAATTGAAATAAGAAATTAACTAATAGATTGATAATAATTAAATTATACAAATAAAATCTGAATAATAAATGTAAAAAGTTCAAACCCTCAAATTCTAATATTTTAAAAAAAACTTACTTATTTAATTTTGACAAAAAAAAGTCCCCAAAATTCTAAATATTTATTAATTCAAAGCATAAATCTAATATTTAAACCACTTATTTAATCTTACAAAAAAAATAATTGAAATGATAAATTTTAATTAATTTAATCATCAATAGATTGTTAAATAATTAAGGTTCAACAAATAAAATATGAGTTTTATTATTTATACCCTAAGCATTGGATTTAGAAAGAAAAAAAAAACAATAGGATAAAAAGGGGAAAAAAATTGTTGCAAAGAAAAACGAAAGAAAAAAGGGAAAAATGTTTCTTAACTGAGACTAAGAGAGAGTCGGAGAGTTGCTGGCCGAATGACAATGAATGGCATGGCAGACGTTACTGCTGGTGCTACTGGATATTTGCTTGCGGCGGCTATCTTTGTTTTTCTTTCTTTGAGAATTGGGAATTAATTAATTAGTTTGTTGTTGAGAGACATTTGACTTGGAATAAACAAAACTGCACACATGTTTCTTTCCTTTAGCCCACCCTGCACACACGTCATTCTTTTCTTTCCTTTTGTTCCTTATTCTGTGGACATAAATATGGATTGGTTTACTTAATTTGTGCTGGGCTTAATTCTACAAATGGTCCGAACTTACATTTGCAAGCAATTTTTTTTGGGGCTGGGCTGTAGCCCTGCTCAGCCCTGGCCCAGATCCGCCATTGGTCCTGCGGGGGTTAGATATATGCAGCCTTATCTCTGCATATGCAGATAGACTATTTCAGTGATTCGAATCTGTGATCTCCATGTCACAATGTGACAACCATAACGTTGTCAATCAATAGCCTGAAAAGTGTTTTTTTATACTTTGTAACTTTGTATTGTGCAAAACTCGGCACAAATATCAATTAATATAAAACTTGTTGTGAAGTGTGAACCCTGCTCTTACTTTGAATAAAAACTTGTGAGCAACTACATTATTTGCTTGCTACTTTGATGTGTAATTAGTGTTCAGGCAATTGACCTCTATGGTCTCTTGCCAGCTTGTTTATTTTATACCATTGAAAACTTTTTATGTGTATGTGCAAGTGACCCCTAAGGTATCTCGTTATAGCCTTTTTATATAATTCTCCATTTATTAAATAGAGACGAGCAACCCATTTATTTAAATAAATTGCATTTGCTCTTTCAATGGGCTACTCTTCACCTTTCAAATAAGCGATGTATGGTTTTCTCCAATCATATTGAGCTTCCACAAAATTATCCTATACTAATTTATCAAATTGAGGTTGGCACTTTAAACTTCTTATAACCGAGCAAGTGTTTTTATTCATACTGGGCCAGTAGTATCCCCTCGTTGCAAACGCCTATAGATGGGGATGTCAGTGTCTCCATAATAAATTTCCTGCTTTGCTCGCAACTTTTCTTGAGCTTCTTCATCTCCTACACATCTCGCTAAGTGACCTCAAAAAATTTACAAGGTGCCTTCTAACAAAAAGAAGTTTGTTAAATCTGATAACTTCATTACTTCATTTCATTGGCCCTTCCCACGTTTTCAACTGCTCAACAATTGGGGTCCTCCAATCTTGGGGTTCCGCTGTAGGAAACAAGGATTTGACGGTGGTATGTATTGTTCTTCTGCGAGTAGTAATTATGGTTATGGGTTCAACCATCTCTAATTTGTTGTTCTTTATTTATTTATTTTATTTTAGTGTGCGTGCACGCAATATTTTAGAAGGTTTGGGCCCTAGTTTAATAAGGTAGTTGTTAATATGGCAATAAATGCTACATCATATCATTGATAAATGGACACATCAGTGGTTTAATTGGCCAGGATCACATGAACAGTCTCCATTTTGGGATCTAATGTGTAGAGTAAATAGACAAAATGGCACGTAATCCACAATTATGATAATTATACTAGTTTTAAGCCCCAGCGCAATGCGCGGGCGCTTTATAATTCTTGTATTACAACGCAGAACAATCAAAATTTAACCAATATAATAAATATATTTATTTTTAGCAAGTGGAAGTTTTGTTGAAGTTAAAACTATTTTTATGCATGTTCCTAAAAATTCCATTGAAGTAAAAAAAAGTATTGAGATACAATACACATATACCATTATCACATATAGTGATATTTATTTTTTTAAATCTCAGCCCATCAGTTTGAAGCCAACATGTAGAGATACATTTGAATACATTTTTGCTATGGACTCAAAAAATATGAACTATTAATAAACTATTAGAGTAATAGACTCAAGAGCTTAATTACAGATAAGCTATTTGAGTGAAGCTTCTGAAAAATTAGCAACCATTCCAATCTGCAAAATTAAGAACTATTCATCTCTGGAGAATTGGCATTGCATCCAGATTTTCTATATTCCCTAGTTTTTCACGATGTGCAGGCGTCTTATAATTCCCAAGCGTTGTGCAAACATGTGATAATGTCATCTTAAAATAATGTAATAATATAAATAAGAAATCAATTATTGAACTGACAATTTGGGTGTTTACGCCAAGAACATACTAATTGAGTGCATAAGAAATATTTGATACTTATCTGTGCACAAAAAAAGCCACAACTTCAGATATACAAAAGTATAAATAGTTGGATTAAAAGACATCATTTCTTAGTGCCTACTAACATATTCTAATCTTGATTAACAAAATAAAATCAAAGGTCAATAAAAGAAGTAGGAAACTCCAAAAAGCTCTGTTTGGAAAGGGGGAAAATCACCTCTCTAAACTACATACCAAAAAACTTGGTGAAGTTTAAACAGTCAATCACATAATACCTAATGAAAGCCCCACATTGGTTGATGCAAACTAACTATTAAAATAAAGGGAGAAACTAAGCAGTAAGTAACTCTTACAATGATTATTCATAATTTGTCTAATGTAAATACATAGTCTTCGCCACAACTGAGTATGTTTATTCCATTCTACTTTTTTTCTTAATTCAATGATTATGCGCCAACCATTTTTAAGTTCTATATTTTATTCGGGATTTTCTTTTGTATATATAGTTAAGGATATACATTATGAAGGGTGAAAATAAATTCTAACAGAAAACTTGCCTAAAGTCATGTGGGCTCAAGAACTAATCGAAAGAATGGGGTAAAACTCAATTTATTCAAATTGCAAAACTCACAGGAAAAAGTTTATATAAAGCCATTGTAGAGAGTCACACAGAAAAGAATAAGAGAAGGCAGATATAGAAACTGAAGAGTTGGGGGAGAGAAAAATATAAAGATTACTGAGTCATTTGATGGGGTTGTGAGAAGACAAAGAGACGAGATAGAGTCAAGAGAACTAGGGTTACAACAATCAATATTGACACGTGTAGGTTTTGTTGGGAAGCACTGATGAAACAATAAAGCTCAATGATATTCTGGATGAATAACCACCCATCTTATTGAACAAACTTGGCTATATAGAACAGCTGAAATATAATTCACGTTTAGCTAAACATTAGCCAACGTGGTGACTGTGAACTGACCACTAACAGACTTAACTTATCCTAAAGACTAGGGATTTATTTAACAGAAGCAAGACTGAGTAAACAAGACTCGGTAAACACCTAAAAATAAGCAATAAAAAAACAAGCAATAATTATCCTTTCAGTCCCTCCCCTAAACTAACTGTGGTAGGTAGTTAGTTTAATTCAGCTGCCTTGCAAATCCCATCTTGACTTCTAATAAGCTTCTGGAAGGCATCCAACTTCAACGGCTTTGTCATCACATCTGCAATTTGCTCATCTGTTCCACAGTGTAACTCAATGGTTCCATCCTTAGCAAGCTCCCTCAAGAAATGGAACCGTACATCAATATGTTTGCTCCTCCCATGCATGACGGGATTCTTTGACATATTGATGGTGGAGCTATTGTCACACATGACTATGGTGCCCTTCTTTTGTGCATATCCCAGCTGCTCCAAAACTCTTCTCGTCCACACTGCTTGACTTACACACCTAGTTGCTGCCACAAACTCTGCCTTTGTGGTTGACAATGTAACAATCGGTTGTTTCTTTGAAAGTCAAGATTCTGCTCCAGAACTTAACAGAAAAACATAGCCGGAAGTGCTTTTCCGATCATCTAAGTCACCAACATAGTCACTATCTGTGTAGGCAATCAAGTCATCTGAACTCCCTTTCTTGTACATGATTCCATAATCAAAAGTACCCTTCAAGTACCTTGATATCCTTTTGGCAACTTGTAAATGAATCTCTATAGGCTTAGCCATGAATCTTCTGATCAAACTCACAGTGTACGTTATGTCTGGACGAGTTGCCGTGAGATACATGAGGCTACCTGCAATTTGCTTGTAATATGACTCATTAATTGCTACTCCATCTTCATCCTTGCTCAACTTGCAACCTGGAACAATTGGACTATTGACTGCATGACTGTCCCGCATTCCAAATCGTTCCAAAACCTCCTGTGCATATTTCTTTTGGCATATGAAGATACGATCAGGCTGTTGGGATACTTCAATGCCCAGAAAGAACTTCATTTTTCCCAGATCAGTCATTTCAAAAGCTTGCATCATTGAACAGTTGAAGTTGCTCGTCATCTCTTCATCATCACCAGTATAGATTAGATCATCAACATAAACACTTACAATAAGTATTTTACCTTCTTTGCTACTTTTTGTGAAGAAAGTCCGCTCATTTGGACATTTTCGAAATCCTCGCTGACAAAGTAAGTTTCGATGCGACTGAACCAAGCTCGTGGAGCTTGCTTTAAGCCGTATATAGCTTTGTGTAACTTGTAGACCTTGTCCTCACTTCCTTTGACCTCATAACCCTTTGGCTGCTCAACGTACACATCTTCATCAAGTTCACCATGGAGGAAGGTTGATTTCACATCTAACTGAAATATTTTCCAGTTTCTTTGGGCTGCAAGAGCCACCACTATCCTCACTGTCTCCATTCTTGCCACTGGAGCATAAACCTCGGTGTAGTTTATCCCATGTTTCTGTGTGTACCCCTTGGCCACCAAGCGTGCTTTGTGCTTTTCAAACTCTCCATGTTCATTATACTTGGTTTTATAGATCCATTTCACCCCAACTTTCTTGGCTCCAACAGGCAGTGTAACCAACGTCCATGTCTTGTTTTTCTGTATGGACTTAATTTCATTGCCCATTGCCAATCTCCAGCTTGCATTCCTCACTGCTTCCTCATAGTACAATGGATCACTTGACACCATTAGTGTCATATTGCTCTCATCTTCAGATAACCCGAGGCCCTCCCCACTAACATAATCCCTCATCCATCCTGGACGATTTCCTACTCTCTTGCCAATACTACCTCCGCTATTTTCACTATCCCCATTGTTTGGGGATTCATTTCCTCTATCACCACTATCAATCTCACCTATATTTTTACGATTATTTCTAGTGCCATCAGTGTTTTCATCTCCCTCACCATTATTATCACCTACTCCTGCATCATCATCTTCCCACTCTAAATTTACCAAAATTTGTTCTTCATAACTCACATCCCAATCCCATTGTCTATTCTCTTCAAATACCATATCCCTACTCACCAATACCCTTTTAGTAATCGGATTAAACAATCTATATCCCTTAGATTCCTCATTAACACCCAAAAATACACAAATAGAACTTCTATTGTCAAGTTTAGTTCTCCGTACCTTTGGCATATGAACATGTGTTATGCAACCAAAAACCCAAAAATGATCAACAGAAGGCTTCATTCCGCTCCACGCTTCTTCAGGTGTGATGTTTTTTACTGCCAAGGTTAGACATCTGTTCAACAAATAATTGCTCCAATTTACCGCCTCTGCCCAAAATGGTTTTGGAATTCCCTTCTCTGAGAGCATTGCACGAACCATGTTCATTACAGTTCTATTCTTCCGTTCAGCCACGTCATTTTGTTGAGGGGTGTAGGCGGTTGTCAGCTTTGATTTAATGCCATTCTCCATGCAGAAGTTATTGAATTTAATTGAGGTGAACTCGCCTCCCCTATCTGTACGCAGACACTTGATGGGCAAGCCTGTCTCATTTTCTTGAAAAACTTGAAATGACTCAATGCTCCTGACTTCTCACTCAGAAAATACATCCATGATTTTCTACTGTAGTCATCGATGAAACACAAAAAATACCTTTTGTTGTTGTTGGACATGGGAGTGATTGGTCCGCAGATGTCTGCATGGATGAGACCCAATATTTGACCTGCTCTCCAAGAACTCTTCCTGGGTATAGGATCACGGTGATGCTTGCCAACAATGCAATCTTCGCACAACTCATCTGAAGCAGTGAAATTAGGAAGGCCACGCACCATTTTCTTGCTCTGCAAGGTCCTCAAACCCTTGTAGCTTAAGTGTCCATATCTCCGATGCCAAAGCTGAGACAGATTCTGTGAGCTTATGTGAAGACACTCTTCATGTTGTTGATGAGACATGATTTGTGATTGGGTAAACAAGATGAACATCCTATTTTTGCTCATGTCAGTCTGAATAATCATGCCCTTATAAGGATGAAAGATCTTGCATACCCCTTTCTCAATCAGAATTGCCAAGCCTCTCTCTTGAAGTTACCCTATGCTCAAGAGATTATTTTTTAACTCTGGAACATAGTAAACTTCAGTAATAATATGGTTAACACCATTAATTAGAAGCTTTACATCACCTTTTCCTGTCACCTCCATCCTGGTGTTGTTGCCCAGCTTGACTGAATGCTTGAAGCTCTCATCCAGCCTTGAGAATATGGCTCGATCCCCACACATGTGATTGGAGCACCCCGAATCAAGAAACCAAGCATAATTTCTTCTAGCCTCATGCAGCTCTACGTAGGACATCAACAGCATCTCATCCTCTTCTTCAAGCTCAGCATAGTTTGCTTCCTTATTCCAACTCGGACATTCATATTGAAAGTGCCCGAGTTGATGGCAATTGAAACATTCCACCGTGGCCTTTGTAAAGGCTTGTTGGCCTCTGCCTATTCCCCTACCCTTGAAGTTGCTTCTTCCTCGGCCTCTGCCATTGTACCTCTCTTCATATATAACTTTAAGAGCTTTCTCATCATTGTTGTGTCTGTTGAACTTCTGCTCATGAACTATCAGTGAACTCTGTCATTCATCTATAGACATGGCATCAATATCTTTGGACTCTTCAATGGCACAGACAATATAATTGAACTTATCTGTCAAAGACCTCAAAATGTTTTCAACCACAGTCACATCAATCATTACATCTCCATACACGCATCTTATTTGCCACTGCCATAACCCTAGAAAAGTAATCAGTAATAGTTTCACCTGATTTCATCTCTAGGTTTTCAAGGTCTCTACGGAGACCTTAAAGAGTCGACCTCTTCACTCTTGTGTTCCCTTCGTACTTCCTTTTCATAGCATCCCAAATGTCCTTCGCAGTGTCTTTCTTCAAGATGGTTTCCATGATTGACCTATCTATTGCTTGAAATAGATAATTCTTGATCCTCAAATCCTTCAGCTGCACTTCCTCATAACTCTTTTGCTACGCCGTTGTCAATACAGTTTCTACTGGTCGCACGCACCATGTCTCCACAAGATCCCAATATTGTTTGGACCTCAAGAAGTTCTCCATCAACATAGCCTAGTGATCATAATGACCATTGAAGATTGGAATTGCGGGTTGTGCGAATTTCACTTCGTCTGACATCTCTCTCTGGTTTGGTGAACACTCAAAGTTGCTGCCTTTTTCCTCTCAGGCCTAGTGGTGGCTCTGATACCAAAATTGTTGGGAAGCACTGATGAAACAATAAAGCTCAATGATATTCTGGATGAATAACCACCCATCTTATTGAACAAACTTGGCTATATATATAGCCTACTTAACAGAACAGCTGAAATATAGTTCACGTTTGGCTAAACATTAGCCAATGTGGTTAGTGTGAATTGACCACTAACAGACTCAACTTATCCTAAAGACTAGGGATTTATTTAACAGAAGCAAGACTGAGTAAACAAGATTCATTAAACACCTAAAAATAAGCAATAAAAAAACAAGCAATAATTATCCTTTCAGGTTTCTCTCCTCCTTTATGACCAAAATGAGTCCCTCTTCTCAATTGCTTCATATCTCTACAAACGAAAGCTACTCTTAGATATAAATAATGAGACACGTGACACGTGATAAGACTAAGATTAGAGACACCATTATATATATATATATATAGAGAGAGAGAGAGAGAGAGAGAGAGGCAGGCTCCTTTGCACACTAAGTTTGCACATTACCTTTTAAAAGTGGTAAAAAAATTATTTTTGAGTTGATTTTTTTTGTGTGATATTTAAACATTTCAAGGAACCCATATAAAAAAAATCAGCTCAAAAAAACTTTTTTTGCTATTTTTAAAAAATCGGTCAAACTTTCGCAGTTTTTAACCCTTTAAAAACTGCGAAAGTTTGACCGATTTTTTAAAAATAGCAAAAAAAGTTTTTTTGAGCTAATTTTTTTTATGTGAGTTCGTTGAAATGTTAAAATATCACATAAAAAAATTGGTGTGCGCCAGCACTAAGTTTGCACACTTTTAAAAGGTAATGTGCAAACTTAGTATGCAAACTTAGTGTGCACAGGAGCCTGCCTCTATATATATATATATATATATATATATATATATATCGCTAACTTTAACTAAGAAGTAACATTGAACCCAGTTGACTTAACAACTAGTGGCGTTCACCCCTCATTGTTAAAATGAGATGAAATTTTTTACTTGCACATGACAACAGAAACTAAACACTGACCTAAAGGCTTTTTATTTGCCAATCGCCCTGTTCCTCTAATATGGGTCGAAACAATATCTGGAATAAATTAGGAACCAAACACACCACTACAAGAACCCAACTCAGCTGGGTATGGGCCTATGCCATTTCAATCCTGAAGGCAATCAATTACAGAATCATGTAGTAGTGACATTTACTTCTTTTGATAAAGGTTGGATGTGAAATTTGTATGCCATCCAATATTCAGTTTGTTTTGGATTGGTTTTAAAATGGAATAAGTTATCCTCGATGAGGTATTGCATCAGTTAATGTTTAAAACCACTCCATCGGGTTTTATCCTATTGCAATGAGATAACCTTGAACTCAATTTTTATTTGTGCGCGCGCGCGCGCGTGTGAGAGAGAGTGGACATTAATTTCAGATAATACATGAAATGCAGTGGTATAATCAAATATTTGTGATTCAAACTCCACCTAGTCACTTAACAGCTCCAATCCCCATTCGCCCCGTCCTGTTAGATTAATCGCTTGTGCGCAAAAAAAAAAAGACCACAATGAATTCCATCAGAGGCTTGCCTATGTTTCTCAGAGAATACGTCAAAGAGCATACAGGGCCATCTTTGTGCTCTACCTGTCATTTAGCTTCCCTGTGATTAACTAATATTTTGCTTGAGCAAACTCCTCTGCACTGATCTCACATCATATTCCACGAATGCACTTCGTTATTTCACTGAAATAAAAATGTCAAAATGACCTATAACTGCACCCTCTATACCCAGAAACATATCAAGACATCCACTCACTTCATACAGAACAAGGACTTTGCCATGTTGATATGTCAGCTATAAGATCTCGAAGCTGATCTATGAGAAGCTTGAGAGACTTGTTTTTGTTTGCAAGCTCCTACAATTGTAACTTCACACACTCAGTAAAATTTTCAGGAGAAAATTTAAACTACACAAAATAGCAATAATAATTAAAAGAAAAAGAGAGAAAAAATAGGGAAGTTAAAAATTGAAAACACGAGTGGCAAGAGGAAATGAGCTCTTAGGATTAAAATACCTTTCTTAATGTAGAGGCCTGCTCTTCCAGCTTCTCAATTTCAGGTTGATCTGCTGGGGATACTGAACTATTTGTTGTTGAACCCGTTTCATAAGCTTTTGCCTGTTTTAAGACTGTACGCATTATAAATCTAGGCAAGCTAAATAAAACATCTCCTTCAAACTGTAGGTATGATCATCTCTTAGTATAGCTAAAAAATCTCATTGCAGCATTAACAACAACAAAAACTATAGGAAAATAATGGAGATCTTTGAGATATATAATAAATATTGAAAAATGCAGTTGTTTTATGATATGGAAAATATTCCTACATTCTTAATCAGAGGTTTTGTTGGGTTACTAAAGACTAGAGGGTTATATGAATAAGTTTTGTTTTTTTAAATGGGAATTAGTTTAATTTTATAAAGATGTACTAACGAATATCTAAAACATCTTCCCTGAAACAAAAACCAACTTGAGCCATGAAAAAGTAAAACAGACTGAACCTCAACTTTTAATTTGAGAATAATCCATTCACACTACCGACCAGCTAGCAAAAAAGGAGTTCAACTCCTACATATCCTATATATGCATGTGTCGCTTAGCATTTCACACCGTCCCAAATCCTGATAAAGGAGAGATTGCAGTTGACAACTAATGTAAAACTTTATCATCTTGTTACAAATATAGTTGGTATAAAACTGCTGTTGAGTTGAGTCAAAAATATCTCCTCTATATCAAAGTCAATCGGATTTTTTTTAGAGAGATGAAAAAGTAGTTGGAGGCAGTTTCCTTCCTGGAGAGGTCAGGTAAGCACCCCTCCAAGGGGAGGCAATTGTTTGAGATGCTTGGGTTGTCGGAATGGCAGGTCCCAGTGAGATCCTTTTATAGTGACTTGATAGGTTATTGGGAAGCAGGATTTCCATTGGTTGCTTTATGGAGGACAAAGACCCAGTTGAAGGTCACTTTCTTTATTTTGATTGTACCAAGAGAGGCTATCTTAACAATTGGTGCTGCCTTTGTAAGATAAACGGTAAGTCGGTGGATCATTGCTCTTGCTAGTGATTTGCTTCGCAATTTGTGCTCTAATCTGTTTTCTCAATTTGGAGTTCGTTGGGTTGTCCTTGCTCTTGAATGTGATTTGCCTCGCGACTTGTGGTTTATTCTGTTTTCTCGCTTTAAAGTTTGTTGGGTTGTCCCTTCTACGTTGACAAATTTGATGGCGGGATGGAGGGGAGGCCTTGGGATATAGACTCCTCTCTGCCTCAAATAGACGGTTTTGTAAATTATGTCAAATCCATGGGTGAGGGAGGCCATTCTGTCCTCAGCCTACGCAGTGGTGGATTTAGGGGTGACCTTGAAGTTGACACTCAGATTTGATTGGCAGCGACAGGGATGAGGTGAAGTAGATCTAGGCCGTGTAACTAAGTCGATGAGGATGAGGAGATAATCCGCCAGATCAGGAATTTGAGTACACCTGAGCTCCTACGACTAGACAGTAGACACCATTATAGTCAATCTCTCTCCCTCTCGTTAACTCACACTCACACCAATTTTTGAAGATGAAATTCTATATGGTATTTTGATATTTTAATTTTAATTTTATTGTTTTCCCTGTGTGAGGGGGGGGGGGGGGGGGGGGGGGGGGGTATATAGTTTTTGATTTTAACTAATAGTCCTTAGACAGTTTAATGGTTTTTATATGTGATTAAGGATGGTGATATTTTTTGCTCATTTACTTTTATAAATTGATGATCTTTGTTAGTTGTAAGTTATCACTTGATTAGCTACCATTTAAGATTGTTGTGGTCATGATGCACTGATTAAGTATAGATATTGAAGCCTCTCTTTACTGTAGCTACTAGAGATAATTGAAAGGAAGGCGACTAGAGTTCTCCTTGCCTTGTGAATTTTGGTAAGTTTCCTTTTCACGTTGTCGATGTTTTTTTGTGTCGGATGAAATAAGCTTCCTTTTAGATATTGGATGTACAATTTTTTTGCCAATTTTGTATGTATCGCCAATTTAACATACAAGTTTCTTGACAGGAGTCTTTATAATTGTCAAAAAACAAAATCCAAACTCAATTTTTTTGTAGGTAACTGAAAAAAACGGTTGGCCATCAACAGTACTTGCATTCAAGTTAGAATTGATTAAGGCATGTAAAAAGCTCCCAAGTTATAATTGACTTAGGCAGGTAACTGATATAGGTACCCCAAGTTATGTGCTTGGCAGCCTGTCCTACCAGTGTCAGCTGACTCAGCGGTATATGATTAGATACCATTGGAGTTTTGTAGTGAAGTATTGTTCTTCCAAGGTTGTTATTTAGCATCATCAATATTTTTGTTCCATTATTTTTTGGTGATCCATGATAATGATAATGGAAATTATATATATGCTCAAGGTTTGTTGTTACAGTGTGTGGTTAGTACTGAAGTTAAAAGTAAATATTGCATGCTGAAGGTTAGTAATTTTTGTACTTTTATTTAAATGCTTTCCATTTAGGATCTTTATTGGTCCTCGAATGCTGATAAATTTTGGGGTTTCATATTTATATTATTTGATTATGTTTTAAGTTTTATTTTTATTTTTTTGGCATTACCCCTGTATATATAATCCAACAAGTGTGAATTACCCCTGTATATGTAATCCAATAAGTGGCATTACCCCTGTCACACTAAGAGTTGTTTTATAGTTGGATATTTGCTTAAATTGAAATGTTGCAATGATCTAGTGTTTGTTCATGGTTCTTTGGTGATGGGCCATATCTCTTTCGTGATGGTAATATATCCCATTGTATTGTTTATTCTATGAATAGAAAGTATATTTTGTGTCCCCTTAATGTTTGATTTCTTTTGTTGGGAAAGAATTGGATATAAGGGTGGATTTGGATTTTTATGTTTTTTTCTTCGTATTATGTTCTCTTAAGTCCATGTGCGTGTTAATATCAGTACTCGATTTGCTAAACAATTGTATTTTATTTTTGTAGAAATCCATTTACTCGAGGGTTGGGTTGGCACCATACAAGAATGTAAAAACACGGGATGGTGGGATTTCTCCAGAACTCAAGAATTCAAGAGACTAAAAAGATTTATGAAATGTCAATATCCTTTACTTTCAATGCAATAAAAATTGTACAATTCCCTCTTTTAATTTTGGTTGACTTACATCATTTATACAACACGTTCCTACACGTTGCATTAATGATGCTCATTTACATATTTCACCGTACACGTGGCTTGGAAACAGATGTCTCTTTTCAAACTGTGGAGATGATCATTATATTTGAAAAGGTGGGATGGCATCAATGTTATGTTGTCAATCACCTAATTATTTTCATATTATTTCATTGGGCTCGAGTGTATAACTCATATTTCTAATTGATGTTTTGGTTACATTATTTTTCTGTGTGTGATAATTATTGATGGCCGTTTACGTATTTGTTGGGGCGTTTTTTTCCTCAAGTTGACAATAATGATTTTGGGTGTACTCACATTTGGCGTAAATAGTGAATTTTGTTAGTATGGATTCTCTAATTTTAGTTAATGATCAATTATACATTCTATATATATAGAATGTATAATAGATAATATTATGGATACAGATATCCAGAATGGATATCCGTATATATAGTCTGCTTCGGATACGGATTTATCCATGACAGATATCTTAGTATTCATATCCGTATCCATTTTTTTCCGAATATTTAGCAGCGGTATTCGAGTCCACTCTTCCCGAATATTTAGAATATTTAGCGGTGGTATCCGAGTCCGCTCTTCCGGATATCTATTCGTATAAATATCCGCAAAAAAATGGATTCAAATTTTCGAATATCGTTTACACCCCTAGCAGCATTGTACAATACGGATCAAGTTCAAATAGCTTAAGTTTGGCACAACTACAGGCTCGCCAATGTTATTTAACTTGAGAAATGAGTTGAGCTTGAGCCCAATTTTAAGTAAAAGCCCCGTGCCTAAACAAACCTACATGCGGCTCATTAGGGTTCAGATTCAGCTTTTCCAATTCAAATTATTATGGATGTGAGCAACACATCCTATTTGTATTTGTTGATACAAACATATGCTACAACACGTATTAGTTGTGCTAGTGCTAAAACTATGAATTAATATCAAATAATCCAAGTACTCCTTAGTTCTCAATAATTTAAAAGGTTCTAAAAAATGCGGGACGTGACCGAGGCGTGGAGGCCAAGCCTTAAGCCTTAGAAGCCTGGGCGGAACTTAGGTGTAAAAGGCGTGAAAAGGCGTTTAGACCTTTTTTAATATATTTTAACATTTTTAACTATAACAAGGCTATTAAAAATACTAAAATGGTACACACGACGAGAGGTAGAGAGGTTTGGGATACCATTTGTCTTTTGATTGTTTTGAATGAGATATTGGATAAAAAAAAAGGCTATAAAAGGCGATATCATTTCACTAAAGCATTTTTGTTTTATAAAAAAAATGCGTTTTAATCCTTTTACCAAGAATAAGGCGTAAAAGGCTCAAGGCGGAGCGTTTATCCAAGCCTCAAGCCTAGACACGCCTTTTAGAACACTTATTTAAATATAGGGCAATTTGCAATTTTTCCCTTGAGGTTCGTGGGGTTTGCAATGTAAGACTCATTCTTTTATTTTTTGCAATGTTGTTTGAATTGTAATGCAATGTGAGACAACCGTAATGCAAACCTTCGATCCAAGGATCCAAAGAAGAGAGAAAACACAAACACAAATCTAAAAACTGTATTAACAAGCAAAAGAAAAATTACATCCCTTACTATAGCTTCACCTATTAATACTACTAGTAATCCTACTCTCACTAGGAAAGCATTAAAAGACTAAAATACCATTCACTTATTCTAATATCTACTAAGGAGAACGAAACCCATTTTTATTACATTTAACACTAAAATTAACAAAACAAAACATTAAAACCTATCTATATTAATTTATGCATCAATCTCCCCGCCTTTGAAAAAGTTCGTTCTCGAACGTTGAAAGTTGGTGATGCGTACAAAATATTCAAAATATGCGGCCGAAAAGACAAGAAAAAAATTTGGGGTCCCAAAATTAATTTTGTCAAATATTTGGGGGGGTCCAAAATCTCCTAGATTTTCCCCCAAAATTGGGTCATAGCAGATTTCATTTTTTTTTATAAACTCCAAAAAGGCAGCTAAAAATTGTCGGGGTCGACCCAAAGAAATATTAGTCCAACAAACAAGAGCAGTCAAGAGTTAATTTGTAATCGTTGTGTTGGTCGATGCATTGAATCAATGCCTTTAGGGCTCACATCGACCCCTCCGATCATGATATCAACCGCAGAAAACACCCCCTGGATCAAATGTCATTCTTGGACACCAAAACCGTAACACAAATCTCGTGGGATCGTCGCCAACTTGATTCGATTCACCTTTATTGGAACTTGTCGGAGCAACAAACAATCTACCAGAGACAAATCGGCGATGAGGTACGTGTATCGAACCAATTTCTTGTTCAATTTCTTCTCTTCTCTCTTCTCTCTTCGTTGTAACCCTAGGGTTTGATCGGGGTTGCAATTTTGGAAATTTTACTCCTCTCCTTTTCTTTTTCTTTATCACAACAATAGGGTTTTCATTGGCTATGGTTTTTAAAGGTGGTAAAGATTTCGAGTGGTTAGGATTTGCATCGGATTAGGTTGGGGAAGTTTCTTGGGAGTAATTTTGGGTTGGAATCAGTGTTGGGTTTGAATGGGGTAGTTCCGGATGAATTTCGGAATTAGGGTTCAAGATTAGGGCTAAGGTTTGAGGAAATTCCTCCAATTTTGTTGAGCCGTCATTTGAATCATAATTTCTTCTAGGGTTGAAAAACGATTTTCAAACATGATACTTTGATTTCTCCTCTTGGGAGTCATTAATGGTGATGCAATGGGAAGAGACACACTCACACATCAAAAGAGTTAATGATACCGATTTGATGCAAACACAACCAATTGGATCCAAAGAGAGAAAACCCATGAACAAATTTGAAAATTATATTAACAAGCCAAAGAAAAATTACATCTTCACCTAGTTCTAATACTAGTAATCTTACTCTAATTAGGAAGCATTAAAAGACTAAAATACCCTTCACTTATTCTAATATCTACTGAAGAGGATTAAATCCCTTATATTACATTTAATATTAACAATTAACGAAACAAAATATTAAAACCTATTTACATTATTTTCTACATCAATTAGCCTCAGTTAAGGAACTTAACGGAAAAAAAAATTCACATGATGGGAATCGTTGTTATTATCCTCTTATTTTTCGTTTTTTTGTATTTTCTATTCTTTTATTTTTTAGTTCTTTTATGCATTTTATCCTTTAATTAGTCTCTTGGGACTAATTAGGAATTCTTTGGTTAATAATTATCCCTTTTAGTCATTTTAGCTAATTACTTGATTAGTCCCTCTCATACAAATATCACATGTAGTCTTCTTTTAACGACGCTTTTCCATTCTTGAAATATAAGGCATCTTTTGATTCTCTCTCCAAAAGTTAGGGTTCGTGTAGTTTACGTTAAATTGGTATCAGAGCAGGTGTCGCTCCAAACATTGGCGTTAGTGTGTAAAAAAGTGTGTAGAATATATTAAAATCGTACACTACGAACTCGATGGCTCCGAAGAAATCCAAACAACAACAAGAGGAGATTCAAGAATTGAAGAAAAGGCTAAAGGAATAAGCACAAGAACAACACCACCATCAAACCCTAATGTCTCTGGATATAAATAACAAATTTGATGCCATTTTGCAACTCTTCTCCACGAATCCATCGGAATCAAATCCCTAAATTGCTCGGGAAGGAATCGATAGAAAATTGTGAACATTTTGATAGAAATTCCAATCAATCCCACCGAATCAATTGTTCAACCTACCCGTCTACCACTAACGATCCTCCCAAGGAGATCAGCCGAGCAGCACTGCCTGAAACCCAGGTCGACACCACCAGACGGGGAGACGATCTGAATAGCCTTGCAATTTGCCTGATCCAACCGGATACACCTGTCGTCGGACAGCATCTGTTAATGTTGGATGGATTTTCAGGAAACCAGGAGCAGCATCCCACCCGAACCCTCTAAATTTCCACTTAAACACGCTGATTTTCCCTCCATATGACCTGATTTTCCTCTCGACTGCACCAGCAAGCAGAAGTCTTCGGCCATAGACAAATTTTTTAACTCTACAGGCCGGCCTCATCATTTGAACACCTTGGTCTCGAAAAGGGTCAAAAGCCCGACCAACTGGGAATACCCCTCGGATTACCTGAAAATGTTAACCAGACCCAGATTCAACGAAAAATTGGAAATCTCGACCTTCTCTTTATGTCCGAAAATTCGAAACATCTCAGCGATCAACCCGAACCCTTCGGGCACCCACCTGACCCCGGCCCCATTCGACCATCCGGTCTTTTTTCTCCTTTTGACAGCCATGGGCAACCTTATGACTCCAGCAGTTATTTTGACATTTTTTGGTTCCCAACACCTTGATCCACGTTTACACTCTCACCCACCACCATATATACCACCGCCCTCTCATACACCCTCCCACCATGATCTATCCCTGCTATACACTGACTCCTCTTTATCCTCCGACGCCAGGGATACCCACCGCAACGTCTTAGAATGGATTCCCCCTCCTCTATTGCCCCTCGCTTCGTACCACTACGAGACCGTCAGTGCTTTTATTGTGGAGAGCATGATCACCTGATTGACACATGCTCCCATCGAGATCCCCCGGCACCTCCTGTGGCCCCACATGTTCATCCTCCTCATCCACCACCTGCCCAGATGCCACCGATCACTGTTGATTATGTTGCACCTGCGTCGGGTGATGTGATGGACCTTGATCATTGTCAGGATGGAGACTCCCTATCTATGGCATTTCAGTTACTTTCTCGGAGTTTCCATGGGGATATACGCATTGACGTTCCTATGTTCGATGGTCGATTATCCCCGGATGATATGATCGATTGACTGGCTGCTATGGAGACAATTTTTTACTACAAGCAGGTTCAGGCCGCTCGCGCGTTCTCCTCGCCGCCGCCAAATTTTAGGGATTCGCCCGAGTTTGGTGGAATGACCTTTGTTACCGTCGGACAGCTGCAGGACTTCCTCCCACTCAGGACTTGCTCGATCTAAAGACCGCTCTTCAGGCCTTATTCATACCACCGACAAATGAGCGCGACCTCTTTGCTCGTATCCAGTCCTTCCGGCAGTATACGTCGTCTGTGGTGGAGTATACGAAGCAGTTCCAGCTCCTTTGCACTAGGACTCATCTTCCCGAAACCGAGGATCAGCGGACCAGTCGCTATATTTTGGGGCTTCAGCCATATATTCAGCGTGATCTTGGATTGTGAGAGATACCGACCTTTATGAAGGTGGTGGAGTATGCTACCAAGGTCGAGGCCTATCACGCAGCACCTGCAGCTCATCCAGCACCCCAGACTCCACCTCCATAGGTTTTTGCTCCTCCTACAGTATCGGCGTCGACATCTTCTACCACTGCTCCCGCCACCACTACCTTTGCAGCGTCACATTCGGGTCCCCTACATTCCGATGCTATAATTGCGGCACCATGGGACACCGAGCTTCAGATTGCTCTCTCCCGCGTCGTCGAGCCCTCTTAGCGATGGATCGTCCACCGGAGTAACTTGAGGAGACCGAGGAGCATTCAAGCCATGCATTGATTACAGTTTTGGAGGGTGACTCCGTGGGCCTTCCCCTTGAATTCGTGAACGAACTCTTTTTGAGGGGGGAGAGTGACGGGAATCTGTTGTTATTTTCGTCTTATTTTTTGTTTTATTTCTATTTTCAATTTTTTAGTTCTTTTATTCATTTTATCCTCTAATTAGTCTCCAAGCATGTTTGGGGCTAATTAGGCATTCTTTTGTTAATAATTGTCCCTTCTAGTCATTTTAGCTAATTACTTAATTAGCAAGTTATCCCTCTCATTTAAATACCCCATGTAGTCTTCATTTGAGGACACTTTTCCATTCTTGAAATATAAGACATCTTTTGATTCTCTCTCCAAAAGGTAGGGTTTGGTTTATTTTTTTTAGCCATTGACGTGTAGTTTATGTCAAAACATTTTTAAATTAAATTAATATTTTTTCTTTATCAAGTAATTAAGCAATAACGAGCTTATTGAACCCCCCCCCCTCTCTTCATTTCTCTTTTTCTTACCACCAACTCTCTTAGCAAACCACCACCACCACTAAACTGTCGGCACCAAAAACACTAAACACCACACCACCACTGCCATCGCTAAACCTCCGTCACAAATAACACCAAATATCAAACCCCCACCACCGAAAACACCGCTACCACCACTTAACGGCCACAAAAAACACCGAACACCACACCACCACCACAAATAACACCAAATACAAAAACACTGCCACTAATCAACAAAACAACCACCACTAAAACCCCACACCCACGAATCACCAATACCACCAAATAGCAACATCAATTAAGCAAATTGATTAAACTCCTGCCCAAATCAGTTCACCGAAAACCCTAAATCAAACCCAAAAACAAAATTCATTTGAACCCCAGAAAAAACCCAAAATTGATCCCCAAAATAGAACCCCAAATCAACTCGTATATCAAATCGAACCAAAGAAATCGCATTTAATCGATCCCATACCACACCCAATTGAACCCCAAAACCTAGATCAAAGCCCTAACACCTCATTCACTATGGCGCCGATGGCGATTGGGGCAGGATGCGGGAGTGTGGTGGGGCTGGGGCAGTGAGATGCGGGAGTATGGTGGGGGGTGAAGGAGGTGGAAGTGGTGGGGGGTGTTAGGGTTTTGTAAGGAAAGAAGCGCGCGTGAAAGAGAGAGAAAGAGAGAGTCACATTAAAACATCAAGTTAACATTGCAAAAATTAAAAGAGGTGGTCTGACAATGCAAAACCCTCCCAAACCTCCAGGGGGTTGCAATTTGCCTCTATATATATACATACACATGTATAATAAAATTTAAATATTCATATGATAGACTATATCGGTTGCATGCATTGTTCAAAGTTGCAGTATCGGTTTGTGACTTGGTTGCCCAGTACTCAACTCAGTATCGGTATTGGTATTGACTTCAAGCGATCCACAACGATATGTTATTTAGAGAACCCAATTTATTTTGGAAAAAAAAACATAGAAAAGTTTAGAAAAAATAGCATGGATCAATTAGACTGTTACAAAATTATTATTTTGAATGCATAGTATTGTCTAATAAATTACCCCGATGCATGGCGCACCTGCCAAATGCATTGTTCCCAAAGTTATAAGCACGTGATCTCCAAATACATTTAATAAAAAAAAATATCAAAAAATTGCAAATTATAAACTTTAATGTATAATTATATACCTAGATTATACATAAATATATAACTTAATTAGTATATATGAGTAGTCATAATATGAGTAAATTATTGTAAGGGGCTTATTTGTAACACTTTAAGTATGTGATTTAATTTAATAAGGGACCTATGTGTAAATATTGAAACTTTATGTTATAAATAGAATGTGATGGGAGATGAATGACCTAATTCATTCATTCATTCATCTTTGTTGATTTCTCTCTTCTCTCTCTTCCTCTTTTTCTTCTTCTCTTCTCTTCCCTTCCTTTTATTATGTAAATTGGTTATCTCATAAATCTAACATGGTATCAAAGCATGGTGTGTAAAGCTCAAGGGTATGGTTTTGAATCCCTAGAGCCGAATGTATAGTGTATATTTTCCCCGGATTCTCGTTGTTCTTGCACTGTTCATGTAAGATCTACTTCATTGCTAGTTAAAAATTCAGATCTGCCTCGTTCTTCTTTTTGGGTCATTTAATCATAAGTTCATATACCCATCATTGTGTGTTAGTGGTTCTTGTGTGTGTGTTAGAGGTGGTTCTCTTCACAGTTGGTATTTGTTGTTTTTTAAGAGGTGTCTGCCCAGAAACTGTTTGTAAAAATGTCTACCTCGGAAGCACCTAGTTCTTTTACCAGTGTGACTCCCACAATGGGTAATAGTAGTGATCATTATCCATGTCTGTGTATTACGACTGTTAGACTCAATAAAACAAATTATATGCAGTGAGCTGAATCTGCTCGTATGTACATTACTGGCTATAGAACGACTACCCATGTTGACGGAACTGTACCTTAACCCCCACGAACGACCCTAAATACGGTGACTGGAGGGCTGAGAATGCCTTAGTTATGACGTAGTTGTTGCAGTCAATGCAACCACAAATTAGCAAAGTTTTCTGTTTGTGAAAACAGCAAGAGAGTCGTGGACTACCGTAGAAGAAACGTATTCGTCCATTGGAAATTTTGCCATGAGCAAAGTATTGCAAAATTTAAACTAGAAGACCAATCTCTTGCTACGTATTACCATTCTCTGCGAGGCAAGTGGGAAGAGTATGACCACTTCCAAGACTATGCAACCATTTGTGCAGCTGACGTTAAGGCGTACCGGGCTATGGTAGAGCGGGGCCGTATTTTTGAGTTTTGGGGTGGTCTGCACCCATAATATGAGCATGCAAGTGTTGGGTAGGTATCCTGCCCTTAATTTTGTTCGTGAGGTGTCCTCCTATATATAAGCCGAGGAAAGCAGGATGACGACCATGTTTCCTAAGGCTGAATCAAAAGTACCTCTGTCTGAGAAGTTTGCTCTTGCCACCCAGCAATGGAACATAAATTTTTCCTCTAAGGGAGGAAGACAACATGACAAGAGCCACTTGAAGTGTGACCATTGTAGTCGCGCCAGTCACACCCGAGAAACTTGTTGGGATCTTCATAGGAGACAGCCTCAACCCCTGCTAGACAGAGAACCCCAGCCACCAGTGTCAATTGTTCCATTCAGGAGACCTTCCTTGGCACACAATGCAGCGAATGAGCCTGCCGTTCGTACCTCTCCCGGACAGTCAAGGAATATGTCTATACAAGATGTTGATCATCTCAAACAAGATAATGCGTATCTTCCACATAGGCTAGCTCAATTTGATCTCCAGTCCACTTCTGATGCTCCCTCCACCTCTAATTTTGCTCAGACAAGTACTTCTCATTCGGCACATCATGTTTCCGCATCATTTGATGTGCTCCCTTGGATCATTAACTCTGGAGTCACTGATCATGTAACCAGGGCCGGCTCTAGGCATAGGCGAGTTAGGCCGCCGCCTAGGGCCCCCGATTAATTAGGCCCCTTTCGGGAAAAAAAAAATTAGGTATAAAAAAAAATAAGTATGAAAAAAATTCGGTTTAAAAAAAATTAGTTGTAAAAAAAAAGGCCCCCCAAAATAAATTTGTTCTATTTAAAATAAACTCATACACTAAACCCAACAACAACATAATAACCCACACACACACACTAAAAAATAAACCCACCATCATAGTCCAACCCAACTCAAACTCAACCCAACCTATTTACTTATTTTATTCTAACTATAACTCTTCCATTTCTCTCACCCACTTTCTTCTCTCACTTTTCTTCTCTTCCTCTCTTCTTCTCTCTCTCACAATACTCTTTCTCTACTAACCAAAGCAAGAATAAACCCTCTCTTACCCACCCCACCCACCCCAAAACCCTTAGCCACCACTGCCCCACCCCCCCACCACCCCCAAAAAAAGCAATTTTCGGCAACCCCCCACCCCCAAAAAAAAAACGAGCACCCCCCCCCCCCTTTTTTTTTATTGAACTAACCTCATCAAAATAAGGGTTAAAAATTTAGGGTTTCAATTTCTTCAATTTCAGAAAGTTAGGGCTTGATTGGAGATTGTTTGGAGCTTGTTTGTGTAAGTATATATTATTCATTGCTTTGTTACATTCCCACTATATAAATTTGTTTGTTTTACTACTAATATTTGTGTTGTAATTTTTTTTTTGTAGATTCCAATTTGTTATTTGGGCATTTACAAATTAAAACTTGAGATTACTCTCAAATTGGTTACAAATCAGGTTATATTGTTCCTCTTTAGCATTTTTCTTTAATATTGTTTGTCAATATTGTTGAGAATCTTGTGATTTTGTGATTAATTTTTATTTTTGCAAATTACACTTGTTTTTGTGTGAATATGTCTACTAGAAAATATCCCTCCGGTCACGAAAAAGAAAAAGACAAAAACAAATTGAAGAAGAAACATCAAAACTAGCGGGTTCACTAAATAAATATTTTAATAAACAAAAAAAATGGATGTTGAACATCAAAATATAGAAGATTTCGATAATGAAAATGTTGTTGAACATCAAAATATTTATGATCCGGCTAATTGGAACGTGTAGGAGACTTTTGGGTTTTTGTTTGATTTGAAAAAGTTAGAAACTTTAGATGATGATATTTTAAATAGTTATTGTATTAAACTTGAAAATTATTTAACACGTGACAATAGTTGTGATATTGATGGAAATCAATTGTTTTGTGAATTGAAAATTTTAATGAGGCTTTTACCTAAAGAATTAAAAAATCAATTGAGGTGTTAGAATATATTAAAAGAATGGATTGTATTTTTCCAAACGCTTCGATTGCCTATAGAATAATTTTGACAATACCCGTTACGGTTGCCTCGACCGAGAGAAGTTTTTCAAAATTAAAATTAATAAAATCTTACCTCCGTTTTACCATGTCACAAGAAAAATTAAATGGATTAGCCATGTTATCAATTGAAGAAGATTTGTTAACAACAATAAATTTTGATGATTTAATTGATAGTTTTGCATCGAAAAATGCGAGAACACATTTTCTTCAAAAAAAAATTAATATAAAGGGCCCCAAATTAATTGTTCCCCTAGGGCCCCTAAAATTTCAGAGACAGCCCTGGGTATGGCATTATAGTCGGGATAAGATTAAAGAGGTTGACGGATCGTTCGCTGCCATTGTGAAGAAGGGCACGATTCCAGTCTCTTCAAATATTAACCTATCCTCCGATCTTCATGCTCCAAAACTTACCGATAATCTTCTTTCTGTCAGTCACATTACCAAAGTATGAATTGTAGTGTGGCATTCTTTACACCTAATTGTGTTTTTCAGGACTTGGTTATGAGGAAGACGATTGGAAGTGGGCGTGAGGACAATGGCTTGTACTTGCTGGACGTCAGAGGAATTTCTTATTATGTTGCAAATCAGTCTATTGTTAGGGCTAGTAGTGTGAATAAAGATCTTCTAATGCAATGGCATAATAGATTCGGTCATGTTCCCTTTCCTGTATTGAAGCGTGTGCTTCCTCAGTTTGCTTTTGTTGCACCTGTTAAGTTAAATTGTGAACCATGTGTTCTTGCTAAACCATGTCGTGTCCCTTATCCTATTAGTATTAATGAAACTACAACTCATTTGCAGTTGTTCATTCTGATGTGTGGAGTCCTAAATCTACTACTTCATTACTTGAGTTTTGATACTTTGTGGTATTTGTTGATGACTTTAGCAGGTATACTTAACTCTATCTCATGAAGCATAAAATTGAAGTTCATTCATTTTTTAAAAACTTTCATAAGATAGTTTGTACTGGGTTTGACTGTCCCCTCGAGATGCTCCGATCTGATAACGAGGGGGAGTTCATGTACGGTGGTCCTGCTCATTTTTTTATCATAATGGGATTGTATTATTACCTATTCAAGCAAAATCACCCATCAGAGCCATCGTTAACCATTAGTAGTCAAGGCGTATTCTCAAAATACCTATATCAACGACTGTGGCAATAATTAAAATACGCCAATTTGGCTACTATTGGTAGATAAAATGATTTCTTTCACTTCTGAATCCCAAACAATTCGATTAGGGGTCAGTACACAAAGATTTATCAAACCTCGTGTGTTGATACACCATAACAAAATGGTGCAGCTGAAAGAAAACAGTGTTATTTTACAAAGGTAACTCATTCTCTTCTTATGGGAGTGCCTAAATCATATTGGGTTGATGCAACCTTAACTGCCGTCTCGAGTTATTAGCAACCAATCTCCCTTCTCTGTTTTACACCCTACCTCTCCTTTGTTTAGTGTTCCTCCAAAAGTCTTTGGGTGTGTTTGTCGTCATGTTCACCTTAATCACATGACTGGACCCTAAGGCAGTTCAATGTGTGTTCTTAGGATACTCCCGCCACTCAAAAGGGGTACCGCTGTTATAACCCCACCACTCGTCGTCGTATTGTCTCCATGGATGTTACGTTCTTTGAGTCGGCACCTTTTTCCTCCACCACTAGGGATTCTCTACAGGAGAGACTTCTCTTAGTATAGAGAACCCACTTTCCACTCAACCTGAATGTCCTCCTCCATTGCCTGTTCCTATGCAGGGGGAGTTTGTGCCGATATATATTGTTACTAACACTAATGATTTGTAGTAGAGAAACGAGCTACTTGTTTATACTAAACGAGCAAAAGAAACTATTGCCTTACCTCAGGACCATGAAGTCTCCCTTAATCCAGGTAATCCCTCTGAGTTGATTTTGATGTCCCTATTGCCCTTCATAAAGGTGTTCGTGATTGTACGAAACACCCTATTTCTCAGTTTGTCCCTTATAATGCCTTATCTCAAACATATCGTGCCTTCACTTCCTCTGTATCTTCTACTTTTGTTCCTACTAACGTTTTAGATGCCCATCGTCAAATCCAATGGAAGAGAGCCATGGTTGAGAAAATGGAGGCTCTTGAGAAAAATGGCACATGTGATATTGTTCAATTGCCTAGAGAAAAAAGGCGGTACGCTGGAAATGGGTCTACACAATAAAGTATCAAGCTGATGGAAAAATCGGGAGGTACAAAGCCCGACTAGTTGAAAAGGACTCCACTCAGACTTACAGGATTGATTACCATGAGACATTTGCTCCGGTTATCAAGATGAACTCTATACACGACGTTATTTCCTTGACAACAAATTTATCTTGGCCACTAAACCAGTTGGATGTAACGAATGCTTTCCCTCATAGTGATTTAACAGAAGAAGTGTACATAATGATGCCTCCAAGATTCAAACTTGTTGATTGCCAGGATTTAGTGTGCAAATTAAATAAGGCCTTGTGCTGGCTGAAACAGTCTCCAATTGCCTGGTTTGAGAGGTTTAGCACAGCGGTGAAGAAGGTGGGGTACACACAGCGCCAGGTGGATCATACTCTTTTTATAAAAAGGTATGAAGGTTACACCACTGCCCTTATTGTATATGTGATGATATTGTTATCATTATAGATGATCCTGAAGAGAGAGTGCATGAAGTCTTTCTTGAAACAAAATTCAAGTTAAAGGCCTTGGATTACTGAGATACATTCTTGGAATCAAAGTGTGTAGATCCAAGAAATGAGTGTTTATATTTCAACAAAAGTATGTGTTAGATATGTTGGTTAAAACAGGTCAACTTGGAGCTAGACCCGTTGATACTCCCATTGAGCAGAACCATAAGCTAAATGAAACGGATAACGAGTTGTTCAATGATGTTGTGGGGAGACTTCAGATATAACCTATACTGTTAGCGTGATTAGTCAGTTTATGCATGCTCCCCCATCTTCTTAACTCGAGGCAGCATATCATGTTCTTCATTACGTTAAAAGTTCACTTGATAAGGGGATATTATTTGGGAGACATGGTCACTTGCGTGTCGAAGCTTATACCGATGTTGATTGGGCAGGATCTGTGAGTGATCGATGATTAACTTTAGGATATTGCACATTTGTTGGTGGTACTCTTGTTTTCTGGCGAAGCAAGAAACACTTTGTAGTAGCTAAATCTAGTGCAGACGCTGAGTTTAGATCTATGGCACATGGAATTTGTGAATTGTTATGATTACGAAGTATGTTAAATGAGTTGGGATATCCAGTATGGGAGCCAATGAACTTGTATTGTGATAACAAGGTTGCCATTAGTATTGTCTACAATCCAGTTCAACATGATAGGGCAAAGCTTGTTGAAGTTGATCGACATTTCATCAAGAAAAACTTAGTTTTAGGCTCATTTGAACTCCGTATGTCAACACGGTTGACCAAGTGACTGATGTGTTGACTAAGGATGTGAGTAAAGCTACCTTGCACAAAATGTTAGTCGAGCTGGGTATGATAGATTATTTTGCTCCAGCTTGAGGAGGATTGTTGTGAGGGGCTTATTTGTAACAGTTTAATTATGTCATTTGATTCTGTAAGGACCTATGGGTAAATATTAAAACTTTATGTTATAAATAGAATGTGATGGGAGATGAATGATCTAATTCATTCATTCATTCCTCTTTTGATGATTTCTCTATTCTCTCTCTTCCTCTTCTTCTCTTTTATTCCTATTATTATATAAATTGGTTATCTCATAAATTTAACATAAATTACTCATATGGCCCCTAAATTATCACGATTGTTTCAAAATGGCTTTTGAACTATCAAAAGTGTCAATTAAGCCATCAAACTAACCAAATTGATTTAACAAGACCCTTTGATTACCTTGAGTTGTTAACTTAGACGGAAATGACTTATTGTGGGGAAAATAATAATCACAAAAAATTTAATTGGGTAATGAGTAATATACCCAAAAATCATGGCTCGAAATAAAATGAAACCACTATCACCGTCTCAAAATACCCGAAAATAACAATTCGGCACACCACCATCAAGCCATCATCTCCCAACCACCACCATCCAAATCACAACCCGCCACCTCCACCTTGTTCTCATCAAACCAGACATGCCAACACCGCCCAGAAAAAAAACATCAAACTGCTACATGCCACCACCAGTACAAAACCAACAGCAAACCAAACCAATCAGAACCCAAATCGATTTAGAGAGAGAGAGAGAGAAATTGAATCCGTGTAAGAGCAATAGTATCGTCAGACCACCCACCGTTACGATACAACTGGTTGAACCTACCACCATTTTTTCTCCCTACTCGGGTTCGACGGTTTGAATAGGGAAGACAACCATGGTTCAAAGTATCGGCCGAGTCAACTCGGAATCGGAGGGTACCAATACGATACCGAGAGACGCTTCAAAAAAACACTGAACCGTGTTGTCTCGCCGAGATATCGGCCAAGACAACCGATTCCGAGACGGCTCACCGCGATATCGGTCGAGACAGCCGCGATATCGGCCGAGATAACCGATTCAAACGACACAATTTTATTTTAACTCTTTTGACATTTTTTTTGGTACCCAAAAAATATTTTTCTCCAAACCATTTTTTAATTTTGTTTGTAAAAATATGTCAAAATTACGTTTTGTAAGACATTTCTTTGTAAACTTTTTTACAAAACATTTATTTGTAAAAAAAAATGTATACGTTTTGTAACACATATATTTGTACAAAAAAAATGTTGTGAAAATTATTGCGACCTTATATAATTTTTCTGAGTAATATGGAAAAAAAATTGCATCATTATTTGAACATTGTAATATTTTCTTTTATTTTTTGATAGAATTTTAATCTTTTGTCATATTTCTTCGTTGTTGAAAATATATTGTAACATTTACAGAAACACGACCTATATAAGTTTGTGCACATAATATACATGCAGAATAATTTTACACACTAAGATTAAATTAAACAATTGCAATAAAATTAAAATGTCACTAATATAAAACTAATAACATTCACTGTACATAAAAATATTTGAACTTGGAACAAAATATCCTATCAAAATATAATGTCACGTAATGATGTCCAAAAATGAAAGAGACAAAGATTGGGGGAAAAAAGAATCCCCATAAGTCTAGTCTCGTTCGTGAATATCAAACATCCTCCTACATAAATTAATATCAACAATTAGTCACTAATACATAATTATTTAGAGATTTTAAATAATTAAAAATAAAAATAAAATTAGTGCATTAGCAATATGCCAAGTCCGCCGCACTTCAGAATAACTAAACATACAATGTAATACATATTAAATAATGGTTTGAATATATCTAATTGGTACATATTGTTAATCTTATTTTTATTTTTTTTATATATTTTTTCCGGAATTTTTCGCGCTCTCTAAATAGCGTATCTTTGCGTATCGCCCGATACCGTGACCGAGTTAAAAATCGAGTGTCCGATACCGGGACCAATACCGAGACTTTGAACCATGAAGACAACCCATTTTAGGCTTTTGAGAGAGAGAGAGAGAGGATCTTTCAGGGATTTTATTTCAAGTGAGAGAGTTTCCAGCAATAGTGATGTGGTGGGAGTGGTGTGTGTGTGTGAGAGAGAGAGAGAGAGGGAGAGAGAGTCCGACGAGGTGGTGTTGTGAGTGGGTGGGGTGGGGGTGAGTGGGGAGGGTTTTTGCTGAAGAAGGATTTGGATGGGGGGATGGTTTAGCCGAAGGAGGTGTTGTTGGGGGAGGGTTTTGCTAGAGAAGAGGGGGGGTGCCTGAGAAGGTGGCGCGGGTATGGGTGGAGGGTTTTGTGGGAGAAGGAAACAAAGACGGTGGGCGTCATAGAATTATTAGTATGGAAATTGATTTTTTATTATTATTTTTACTTTGAGCTGTGATTTTTTGGTAAACTACTCGTAACGCATTTAATTTTTTTGTGATTAGTATTTTTCCCAACAATAAGTAGTTTTAGGGCTTAATTGACACTCGGCCATTTTGAAACAATTGAGATAGTTTAGAAGGAGAATTAATAATTTCCTCTTAAAAAATCTATAACCAAACAAGGAAAATCCCACATGAAACAAATGAGCAATACTCATAGATTGAGTGGCAAATTATAACATCATTGATCACTGAAACCAAAACAAGGAAATAGTACAAAATTTGGAAAACAAAAGAGCCTATTGCTGCGTCATTAGATAACAAAGTTTACATGGACGAGTTGGCATCATTTGGTCTTCTTTCGTAATTTGCTTTCCAAAATATGAATAAAAAGGTAGGGTTTTAAAACGCGTTTACCTTGCGAGAGTTGGGGATAGCTGTGATAACGGAACGTAGAGACGCAACAGACGATTTATAACGAAGACGAGCTTCATCCAAAGCTCCACCTCCCATCTCGAAGTGATGCACAGAATCTGAGGAAACGTCGCCGTTTACACAATTGGAGGTGTGATGTCCATTACCTAAAGCACTAGTAGTAGTGGCGGTAGAATTGTTAGAAGTGGTAGACCACAAGGCTGGATTGCAGAGCTCATCGTTCATGGAAGATAAGATCTGAAAAGCTGCTTCGATTGTGTCTTCTAAGTGCTTCTGCCCCTCCATTGCCAGCTCTTGTGTGGTTTTCGCGTTCGATATCGTTCCCTTCTCCGCCATCGATTTACAAAATGTGTTTTTTGGGTTTTGTTTTGAAAAGGTATAAATAAGCCCCAACATTTACCAGAGGCTGATAGATATCGACAACTCCTTTTCCTTGAGCCAAAAACAAAATATGTTCGTCGACAGCAGGGTTCGAACCTGCGCGGGCGAAGCCCAACAGATTTCAAGTCTGTCTCCTTAACCACTCGGACATATCGACCTTGTTATTGATTTGATTTCCGTTTCCTTATATCACCTAAAATCATATTCAAAAAAAGCAAATTGTTAAAAAAATAGGTATGAAATACAAAAGTACAAATCATAATTTATTTGGAAATTATGAGATTTTAATAGTTATATATATTTATTTTTAAATTTGAAAAAAAATTGTGTTATGTTATGAGGCATTTATTTCCATATTTTATGAACTTGCGCAGTTTGATTTGAGAGAAACCAAATGTAATCTTACTTTGACTTTTCGTTCCCCGAAACTCTATTATGCCACCTTAGTTTGAGGAGAGGGTCTCTTAAAAATTCATAATTAGTCTTTATTTGAAATTTATGGGGTTCGATATAACTCCTTGGTAATTATATTTGAGGCGTTTATGTTTTTGAGGAGACATATGATTGATTTTTGGAGGTTTTGGGAAAAGGTCCTTATAATGCTCAGAGTTTATAAAATTATGACACTCCGTATAATTTTATAAATTTAGTCCCTGTACTAAAAATTTCATGAAAAATGGTGCAGTTGGCGCGGCCCAAAAAAATAAATGTTTTTGTACCACAAGGACTAGATTTATAAATGTTATTGTACCACAGGGACTAGATTTATAAACTTGAAAAGCATTGTTCTAAAAATTCAAATATAGGAAGGAACATGACCTTTAGCTTAATTCTCTATTGATTTTTTTTTTACCATTTGAGTTTTTATGGAAAATGATTCTTAAGAATGGGGTAAAAACTATTTTTCATAGAAAATAATATAACTATGAAACACTTTTCAAAATTATAACTATTGATTTTATAAATTTTATTTGAAATAAAGCACCACAAAAGTAAAAAAATTGGAATAAAATAAGTATTTGCCATGAATAACAAAAAATAACGTTAATCAAATAGACCCTTGAATTATAATTCTAAAACTCAGTTTAATATTATAATTACCATTTATAAATTTAATTATTTAAAATAAATTCTATTTTAATATCATTATCAGTGAAAATTATAAGTTGGAGAACATTATATATAAATTATTTCGAATTTTGAATGAGTAATAAATAGATTTCAAATTTGTGAATAGTTTAATGTTATTTAGTTAGTCATGTTGGTCTTGACTTTCTCTATAACAAAACATCATGGATTCAATTATTGCTAAATGTGGAATAAATGGACATATCAATACTTGCCTCTCAAAGCCTTACATATACACTTAGCTCATCGAGTCTCCCTTTTCTCGTAAGAATACGTTGAATTCACCATTTGTAAAAATAATATAATGAGTGATTTAACATCTTCTATTATTTTCCAAGTAATATCACTACACCAAATCTGCCCATTTGTCAAGGTCATTGACCTTGACAAATTCACCTTGTCAAGGTCAATGACCGTGACATTTCGAGGCGAGACAACTTTTTTTGTCACGGTCGTGTCACGGTCATTGACCTTGACACAAAACCCGCGTTTTGTGTCACGGTCGTGTCGTGGTCAATGACCGTGACACGTTTGTCACGGTTTATAACCGTAAAAAAGTCGTGACCCTTTTTAAAAAAATTGTCACGGTCATTGACCGTGACAAAACCGTGACAATTTTTTGCAGAATTTAAAAAAAATCTGCTGGGCAGTATGGCCACCGCCACTGCCCAGCAGTATATTTGTACCTGTTATAGCAACGTTGTACCTGTTCCAAACATCATATATCCAACACAAACTAAAGATAATGCAAATATATATTCATGACAGTATAATCCAAATCTTCAAAGTAAAAATAATATACATGACGATATAATCCAAATATAATTAAAATGGACAAACTTAAAAATAATGTTACTACATGTCTTAGATAAAACTGAGGAGGTGAGTAGGCCACACGACATACGAATTGACGCACCCACTAATATACGTCGTGCCGCATTGTTCACGCAACCACAATAGGGAGTTCTCCTTCCCGGGTATGACATGCGTGACGAGCACCCTGGACTCCATCTCTTGAAGCACACGTCCATGGACTAGTCCACCCTCGACGATGTTCGGGTCCCTCAATCCCCGCCCTATCCGCTGGCCATCAAATATGTCCAATATGAACACGCTCGGCCAACCAATTGTCGATAATGGTCTGTTGGAGGGCGTCAAATAGGGAAGTGGATCGTCGAAGTACGAACGTGTCGGTGATGAAGCAGCGAGGTCCACATCCTCGTCATCCTGCGCCTCGTCCTCCCGCACCTCCTCGTCCTCCCGCACCTCCTCCTCCACCGCCTTCTCCTTCCCTTTCCCTTTCCCTTTCTCTTTACGGTCTCCACCCAACGTACGCTTCATGAATGCGTACATATCTTGGACCGTCGCCTCCAAACGGGACAGCTTCGCGTCGTGTGAATCCACCGTTCGAGCCAACCCGGTGTCGCTCGTCTCCAATCCGATGATCCTAGATTTGGCCACCCGCGAGCTCACTCCCCTTGTCCTCCCCTTGCGATCATAGCCAAGCACTTGGTTGAGTGCGTCTGTGGACAAAGATGCCTTGTCGGCATCAGACTGCGACTCATGCACTTCCTTAAGCTTTGCCTGAAACGACAAAAAGCACATGATTAGTAAAATAAGTAAACTAAAAAATTATAACGTAATTAACAATAATTAAACTGTCGGATTACTTACAATCGTGGCCGCGACGCTCGGGGACACCTCCTTGTCCTTCCCCTTCTTCGTCCGAAGAGCCACATAAGTATCGAGCCTATGTGGCTTACCCCCTGGCCCACTCCCTACCCCCTGAAATAAAATAAAGTAAAGTAAAATTAGTATCGGCCCCGCAAAGTAAAATAATATCCAATAATATATTTCTGTAGTTATAGATAAATTAAATATTACCTTCATCCTATGCTCCACCTCAGCGTAAGAGGTCCGGCCGGAGTAATGCACGTCCGTCTTTTTAGCCCGATTTTCCCTCCCCGATTGGCGAGATGCCAATTGTCGATCCTCGATCTCATTGTCAATGAACTTTTGCCATTGTGCCAATGAGATCGGCTCCTTGGGCGGGACGGATCCGCGCCATTGTAAAATGGTCTCTCGTGTTTTTCCAAAGTACCGTGTCCGCATATTTTTTTTCCACGTCTTGTGTTGCTCCCTCAACTGCTCGAAGACGGAATCGCGTAGCTTTGGATCCAAGTTGAATTATTCCTGTCCAACAAATACAATGTTAGTTGCGAATAAATATAAATATAAATATAAATATAAATATAAATATAAATATAAATTGAAATTGAAATTGAAATATTCATATAAATATTACCTGTAGTGCCGCCCAAACAGCTAACTTGAGCTCATACGGCACCTCCTTCCAACTCATAAACCCCGGGCCGATGACCGTCTTTAGCAGCTCGAGGGATCTCGCTAAAAGCTCCGACTTGTTTTCGACGGTAATCCCAAATTTTCCATATTTGGGGAGCCTAGGGGCGGAGGAGCCCTCGTCGCCTCCGCTAGCACCGAACCCAGACGACGACATCATCATAAACAGCATCATCATCTTCGCCCTAACATCTGAAAGAGACATTTTTGCTGTAAAAAAAATGTTATTAGTACAGATAGAAAAAATGTTATTAGTACAGATAAAAAAATGTTTCGTCTATATTATAACGTATGTGTAAGTTCCGTCAATACCACCCCCGCCACACGCACACACACACACACACACACACACACACACACACACACATATTTTGAATGAAAATATCAATTATTTATAAAATTGATGTCTACTTTTAGTGTTGTGTATATATGTTAGTCTACTTTTGCTTTTTTTTTAAATAATCAATTAACCAAATTTCATAATAGTGAATAAGGGTTAATCCTAGCCATTGATTAAGTGTATTATTAGTAAGTACAAAAAATAAATATGGACTCTTAATCTAGGATATAAGGAGTATTTGTTAGTGAAATAATAATTTAGTGATAAAAACACACTCGAACACTACCAAGTTTTGACGACACGGGTCTCTAGAAAGAAAAACAAGCATTTCCAAATTACACGTCGAAATAATACAAGTGCATGCTTTGCAATCAAAGGTATTTATCTTTAGGGGTTTGTAAATTTAGGATTTATTGTAATATGTATTTTGAAAATAGGACAACAAACATTTTATTTATGATTTTAGTCCCTATTTTTTAATAAAACCGCTGGCGCGGACCCATATTCATAAAACGTTAACCAATCATAACATGCCACGTGTCCCTTTAATTTGAAAATAGGGACAAAAAATGGAAACAAAATGTTTGTTGTCCTATATCCATAATCAATATTATTTTAAGTCCTAAAATTACATAATCTATTATCTTTATAAGGATAAAATTATCTTAAAATGATTGGTAGGGAATGTCTATGAGGTGGATGATAATTTATTTGATATTTTATTTTATTTCTTTTGGTTAGGTTATTAAGACTTTATTTGAATTGATATCTTAGTAATTATTATTTAACATTTATTTTGAGCAATTATCTTATAGTAGGATTATTATCCTAGAAACAATTCTATCAATTCAAATAAATAGATATCAATTCAAATACATGTCTTGGATATCAATTCCCACTAGGGGTGGCAATTCGTGTGCGTCGTGTCGTGTTCGGGTCGTGTCATGTCGGGTTCGTGTTAAGTATTAGTCAACCCTAACCCGACCCATTTAACTAATCGTGTCAGATGAGCAAACACTAACCCGACCTATTTATTATCGTGTCGTGTTCGGGTTGACCCGCATAACCCATTAAGTAAAATATAAAATAATTTTTTTCTTCTCTCTTAACCAATCATAGCACTCATACGCCTACAATAACTTAATTTAATTAATTTCAAATTCTTGCAACACATAAATAATTTATCATCCGAGTTCGTGTCGAGTTCGTGTCGGGTATCGTGTCGTGTCAAAAATTGCAACCCCACCCCACCCCACCCCTGCCCCCCTCCACCACCACACACCACCACACACACACACACACACACCCCACCCCACCCCACCCCACCCCCTCCCCCACCACACACCACCACACACACACACACACCCCACCCCTAACCACCCCCTGCCCCACCCCTCCACCACCCCCTCCCCCACCACACACCACCACACACACACACACACACCACCCCACCCCACCCCACCCCCTCCCCCACCACACACCACCACACACACACACGCACCCCACCCCTAACCACCCCCTGCCCCACCCCTCCACCACCCCCTCCCCCACCACACACCACCACACACACACACACACACCCCACCCCACCCCCTCCCCCACCACACACCACACACACACACACCACCCCACCCTCCACCACCCCCTCCCCCACCCTGCCCCCCTCCACCGTCCCCACCCCCTCCCCCACCCCGCCCCACCCCCCACCCCCTGCCCCCCTCCACGCACACACATACACACATATATATATACACATACACACAAATATATATATAAATGAAAGAGAGAGAGAGAGAGAGAGAAAAAATGGACCTGAAAGTAGAGAGAGAGAGAGAGAGAAATGGAGGAAACGGCGCGGGAGGGAAAAAAGAAGGGGGGGTAGGGTTTTTGCTGAGAATATTGTCACGGTCGTGTCAAGGTCTTTGACCGTGACAAGAATTTAAATAATTGTCACGGTCAATGACCGTGACAATTAGTTGTCACGGTTGTGTCAAGGTCAATGACCGTGACATAAAACGCGTGTTTTTTTGTCACGGTCAATGACCTTGACAAGGCTGGCCGGCTGAAAGGTGACAATTTGCCCATTTTGGTGTAGTGTATATTATTGTTGAAAATAACTTTTATGATATCACATTATACATGTGAGTGACAAAATTCTAGGGGAATTTTAAATAAGCACGTGTGTAAGTTTATTATATAAAAATAAGGGATACTCTTAAATTACTTTTAAAAATGATAAATTTATCCCACCTATTAATTTTTATTTTTATTAACTCGTAGAAAAATAATTCAATCAACTCAAAATCAAGTCATTCTAGATTTAATCATCCTGTATATACATATGAAGCAGTCTATACATATATAGGTGTATTTGATTTTGATATGTTTTATATATGTCATAAATCGAATTATAACAGTGCACATAAGATCAAAATTAGCGAATGATATTGATAATTCTTCTTATGCCGAAACATAGTCGGTAATGATGAACTAAAAATCAAAATCAAAATGTCGCTATACATACACACATATATATAATTCATAAAATATAATATAATATAAACATTGATCAAAAAATAAACCAAAAGGATTTGAATTGAGTTTATATAAATTTAATGGTAATTTAAAAAAAAATTCTTTGTTTTCCTACAACAAGTAAAGATAATATATGGAAACAAGCAATCAAGCAATAATATGAATAATAATAAAAGAGTTGTGAACTTTGCAAATCAACATTTTTTACATGTTTCAGCATTGTTTACATCCACATCGAGAACACACTCAGGAACTTCACTACTTTTACTCACTGAGGTGGAGTGAACACCTTACAATGATATGACACAATTGCAACTACAACTAAGCCTATCAATGGATTGGATTTTATCCGAATCCGAATCTGATCCGTTTAAGCGGATATGGATCATGCCTAAAATTCTATTACCCAATTACTCGTTTATTAAATAGAGCGAATTTGGATTCATATACTCCGGTTCGTTAATAATCCGATCTGACCAATATATATATATATATATATATATATATATATATAGTATTTTAAATATATATTATAATAGTTATAATATTACATAAAAAATCTCCCTCATATCAAAAGGAAAAAGACACACACACACTGCTCCTAATAGTTGAAAATTAAAATGTTGCAAATCAAGTGGTTGAAAGTAAAATTATTATAATAATAAATAAAAAATAACTTATCGGATAATCGGATTGGATCCGAATCCGTTTAACATAAACGGATATGGATTTGAAATCCTAACAGATAATCCAACGGATAATCGGATCGAATCTGAATCCGTTTAATATAAACAAATACGAATTTGGATTTGTCTGATGCGGTCCGAATCCGATCCGTTTATAGTCCTAACTACAACCAATAAGGAAACTTATTTTTTTCCCTTGGGGACACGATCGTGCTCAATAACTCCTTCCTTGACTTCTCATAAAAAGCATTATTGTTCTTGAAGATACAATTAAGTTTACACCACAAATGAAAGGATAAATAAATGTTATTGAACTAACACAATATTTTGAATGAATAGGAACATCTCTCTCTAGAAGTGTAATGTTTTTTATTATTCAAACTAATGGCTCAGTATGCGTTGTGAGATTTTATATTTTTTATTTTAAAATCAAAATGAGTTATTGACGCACGTGTTGTAACGAAGCTTTGATGTGTTGGTATCATTCATGATCTCTTGAGTGAATTAGAATGATTTTAAATGGGGTGGGAAATAAAACTCGCGGTTATGATTTATTGAGAAAAAATTGCCTTTGCAAATTTCAAAAAACTATCAGTTATGTTAAATCGTTTTCAATTGGGTAGATAAATATTTAGTTGACTAAAGCTCCCAGCGGTTTGGTGAATAGCTAGCCACCCCATTTACTGAGTTTTAGTTGACCAAAACCAGTTTTTGTCACCTAAAATAGTTCATCTCCGTATTGTTTATTTTTTAAACTTTTTAAATGTGTAAAAGTTTTTTAAGTATTTGTGTGTGTATTTCAGCCAATGAACTAAACAAGTCAATAGCAAATACAATTTTGACAACATTTTTAAATTCGCTCAAACTCTTGTTTATTGTTTTTTTACCTTGTTTATTGTTTGATGAACTTTGAGTTATTAAAGTCTTGTCCGATATCTTGGCATCTTATTTGAGCTTGATCCCTAATCTTCTTGATGTTATTATTTTTCCTTTGCATGGATTTGGTTGTAATAATGATGTTTTCTTTCCTTGTAATGAAAATCTTCATTTTCACGTATTATAAAACGAACTCAAGAATATAAGAGTGGAGAAAGTGAAGTTTGTATTTTATCAATTGAATTGTTGTCATCAAGAAATATTTATTTATTCTTTTCAAATATCTCCCATTCATAATATCCCCCTTTGATGATAACAATTCGGTTGCTGTTTTGATAAATACCTTTTGTGGGGACCAAACCATAGTTAGGCCCAATTCTCTCTTACCCGAGTAAGCCCAATAACTCACGACGCCAGTCCGGCCCAGTCTATTAACGAAGAAGATCAGCATAAGTATTTATCACGTGGATAATTATGATGTAGTTATCATTTTAACAAGATCACATCGATCACTCAGAAAGGGAAGATCGCATTAAAAAGCTCTGATACCAATTTGAGAAAGCTGTATGATATTGATTGCATGTGGATTCGCAAATTTTCAATTTTAAACTTATTTAACTAGATGTCAATTTTTAATCCAAATTAATTAAACCCTAAAACAAGCATCCAGGTGTATAAATCATGCCACAAAATAAATATAAATTGTTGACAGGTTTTAGAAAAAAAATTAAAAGGAAAAATCTTTTATTTCACTATGAAAAGGTACATCACAACTTACATACACAATAAAATCTATAATGAATATTCATAGACGCTCATATAGACCTCAGCCTAGAATCAACAAGGGATTAATCGCAGCGAACCCACAAGAACACGCAGCTCTATCTTCAGCAAGGAACACTCTCAATTACTCCGAATAACCCTAGTCATAGCCATTAAACACCTCCCTCAAATGGTACCAAATTACCAGTAGAGAAATTTTCCATACAAGAGAAACTCCAACAAAACTGTATCTTGGGTTCCAAACGGATTCACTAAAGCTATTGGGATAATTTGTGAATCAAAACAAAGTTAAAAACCCTCAAAAAGTGAGAAGATAAAAAATTTGCAAAAGCAGTTTCGTATAAAGAAAATCTCAAGTCTTATGAAGCAAAAAGACTCAAAACAGTGCTATATATAACAAAATTGAGTCGACGAGGTCGCTCGAACGACATCAAATATCGTTTGATCCAGGGGATCACATGACCTTCTGACGACAGTGATAAATGAGAAACAGTAGCATGCCGTTAGATGAAACCATCAAGCGAGCTTCTCGGGAGATGCAATGTCGCTTTAAGCCTCGTTCGCGAGACATTGTCCTGTCGTTTAAACGACATAGACATGTCATTTAAATGACATCAGCGTTAAATCTTTTCTTATGAAATTCCGCCTCAGGACTTAAAGAAAATTATTTTGACGAAAAATGACACCTATGATGTTTAAAAACATTTTAGAAAAATTATCCCAACACTTTAAATGAAACATTAAGGATATTGAACACAAGCTTACCAAAATCATATTCGTAGATGCTTGTTTGTTGAAGAATATTGATAGTCGGATCTTTCTTGATGCATAATTGAACTTGAACTTTTCTTCGACGGTTGTAGCGGTATACAATATACTCTAATGTAAACGGACTATGTAAAGTATGCCCTTACAAATCTCCTTTATGTCTATGTCGATACAAACTAAAAACATCTTAATTATCAAATCAAATGTCCTATACAAGTCTAATACCCCCCATGAACCCAAAACTGAAAAGGTACTCAAAATGTAAGTCATAAACTTTCTTCAAAAAATCTTCAACATCTTCAAATCGCAAACGTTTCTTTGTCATCATCAGGTGGGCAATATATTGATCTTCAACTTTTGTACCTACACAAATGAGACAAGAAACAAATACCTTCGTGACGTATCGAGTTTGAAATGAGATAAGCATAAATCAAATAAAGCCCAAATCTTAAATCTCAATTATAATCTAAACTCCCCCATTAAATCATACTTTGCTCTCCCCCTTTTTATGTGTCCGAAATAGATAAGAAAAGGAATAAACAAAAATAAACATGGAGTATCAGGACAAGCGAGGCAAATCAACTACGATTATCAAGGATAAACTTGAAAGCATTCACCAGCGATTTTTTATTTTCAATTTTTTCAACAAAATCAAATTTACAAAAAAATCACACACCATGAATTTACATTAAGATAACCAATCGTGGATACGGAATGAATGAGTGTGAGCATATTTAATAGGTAAATCAACTCAAACTTACATAACAAATGTTCACGATGAATATGGATACTCATAACGAATGAACTTCATAATTACCCTTAGGTGTAAAAATTGTTGAATTCAAATGACATCGACTTAATCAAATCAACAAATCAAAGTCTAAAATGATTTCCACAGCAATAACATCTAAAATTATTTAATGCTTTTTTCAAGACTTTGTCAGGACGTGCAAACCCGTTATTTACATATTTCCAACTTAACTCCCTCAAATATATATTTCTTTTTCAAGCTCTTTTGATGTTTCTATTTTTTTTTCAACTTAGAGAAATTCTATTGGCCCCTTTTGGAATATGATTATTTTTATTACCTTAATTTTTCTCGGTCTCTTTTAAACGGGACGTGATTATTATTCACTCGCAATCCTTTCCCGTGTTCACACATTATTTTTTCATATTAAACAAATTCCTCACGGGCAACGGTTCTTACATGCACAACTTTCATTGTCAAATTTTAATGCATTTGGTTCATTTTAAAAATAGGATTGAGATGGAAACACTTCGACCAATATGTGATAGACAAGTACAATAATCGAACAAATTCGTACAAGTGTGCATTAAAGAAAATCATGAGTCAAACATGTAGAAAGTAATCTCAAATATCATCTCAATGACTCCAAACATTATAAAGCACATGGATGAAATGATGTATCGTCTCAAAACACTATTGAATAGACATATGGATATGGAATGATGTTGTGACTTGGTCATCCTAAATGTCCATCCATAAATGGTGTAAATAAAATGCAAAACTCTTTTTGTCTTTTTTCCAAAAATTTATCAAAATAAAATCTTTTTGGATTTTTCAATTTTTTCTTAAAAAAATCTTTTTGGATTTTTTCAAAATGTTTCAAAAACAATAATCTTTTTTATTTTTCGAAAAATATATCAACAATGGAAAATATAAATACAAAAGTGGTACAAAGTAGTAATAGGCATAAAATATCATCATGAAAAACATACTATACTACCAAATAAGTCTAAACCTCAACCGTTAGGTGCGGTGGAGTTTTTCAAAAATGGTGACATTCTATGAAAAACATCCACCAAGTCATGTGAAATCTTGACCAAAAACTTAACTTGCTCCCTAATATGTGCAAACTCTCTCATGCAATAATACGGAGCATCATGTTAGGTGCGTGTGTGGAAACACGTGGCAAAACTCTATGTGACACACTACCCAACTGAAAATAAAACTCCCTAAGGTGTCCTTTCTATTTGCAATAGATGCAAACATACACGAGCCTAGGAACACATATCCTAAATCGTCTAGGAGGCATTATCCTTTTCGAAATGGGACACCTAGTTGGGTTAGGTTGAGAGCCATATGGATCAGTTACAAACTCAAAAATCGGTTCAGTGCAACGTGGGAAGTAGACACACTGTCATGATGTATTACTAGTCTCTCAACATTACCCAAAGCGGGACCGATGAGAATTTTTCCAACCTTGTTAAACATATCCTCTATAGTGACCTTTACCTCCCGGGCTCGTTCGATATCTCTCTCTTCAAGCTCACTCTTTTCTCGACCCACGATGATCAAGTGCTCACTCAAAGTAACCTTCACCTTCTCGAGTTGAATCGTCGGTGCCTCAAATCCCCTCAAAACCGCAATATCTCTCACCAAATCTAATACCCTAAGACCTAAATTCTTATTCAACTTCTTCGTCTTTAGGGTTTCGGCGTACAAATCTCTAAATGCAATTTGGAGCTCACTTTCACCTTCGCCTCCACACTCGCTTTTACCCTCACTCGAAACACTCAAATCATCATTGGGGCTCTCACGTGCACAAGTATCCTCATCGTCGTGGGATAAACTAGGTGTGCTCACATGACTAGCTAAAAAGGTAAAACACATCCCATGTGAAGATTTATCTCCGGAATCCTTCACATCTTCCTCACTATCGCTAACAGTGGCTGGCATGGCAATCTTCTTACCCTTTGTTTTTAGCCTAGTGGAACACTCAAATGCCCTATGACCCTTAACCTCACATTCAAAACATGTCTCTTCTTCCTTATTCTCTTTCTCTTTATCTTTCTCACCACTTTCTTTGGCCTCATCTTTCTTTTTATTTTTCTCAAAAAATCTTTTATTGGAAGAATTTTCTTTGAAAAATTTGAGAAACTTTTTAAAAGTTTTAGAAGCATGGCCACATCATAAAAATCAAACTCGCCCTCAGAATCGGGATCACAAACTCTCATTTTCTTTTTATTCTCTCCCTTAGATACTTCCTCACTCTTCCTAGACTGGGCTTTAAGTGCTATCCTGTAGAGGCGCGAGTTGGATCCCCGGAGATTAAATAATAATCTCAATTATAAAATATTTAATTTCCTTTTTAAAACAAATGCGGAAGCGTTGAATACAAGTGATGGTTCAACAAACAACAAGGCCGGGTTTTAATATCTTGAGAAACAAATTAAAACAAAATTCAAGTCCTAGAATTTGCCTAATTTATAATAAACAATTATTCAAAGTTAGGCGAAACCAATTTTAGCAAGTGACTTGAATAAACCAATTTTACCCAATATTTAATTTTAGTCCCAAATTAAATGAGTGTGAGAATTAAATCCAATTTTATCTTGAAATTATCCTAAGCATGGATTCTAAATTATTGTGCAAGATAAAATAAACAAAGTCACACTACACCGCGATGTACGAGGAAAAACCCACTAACGAGAAAAAACCTCGGGACGGCCCTAGCCTCAAATCCACTAAAAATGGTATTACAAAATACAAGACAAAAGGCTTACTTCCTAAACTCGAACCCTCTCAAGCCGTGATGCTTCTTCTTGTATCAACCTCCAATTAGCGGATAACCAACAGAGCTCCACCGTGGTCTCGGAATACACCGATGGGACAATTAGGCACACCGTCACCCAAACATGGAGCCTTTCTCCAAACGGGTAGAAATGAAACGAACTTCTCTTCAATTCGGTGTAGAGAAAAACCGGTGCCAAAACAACCTCCAAGTAATTGATATTTATGTAGGAGAACTTGGATAAACAATTATTGGGTGTAAACTAGCGTGTGTGAATTTTTCTTTTAAAAGATGACACTCAAAACATGAACCTTTTCCCTAAACAATTATGCTCTCAAACTCTCTTTTTGAGATGGAAATGAGTTGGAAAAGTTAGAAGGAAAAATGTGTTTCCCGTCCCTCATAAGGCTGGAAAAAGTTGGTTAAAAAACAAGTGGGGATCATGGGAGAAAACTGCCAAAAAATTGCTCAAAACTGTTCCCGCCTGGCATTCTCGTTCGAACGACTTTGACTGTCGTTCGAACGAGGTTTCTAATGAGCGACCAGCCTGGGCTCGTTAGATACCTCGTTAGATACCTCGTTAGAACGAGAAAGTCGTTCGAACGACTTATCTAACGACTGACCAGTTAGGTTAGAAAGCAGTCTCGTTCGAACGAAGTTTGGTTCGAACGAAAAATCTCGTTCGAACGAAATTTCGAACGAGTTTCAGAAATTTTTGTTAAATTCTATTTTGGCCCAGAAACATTTATATATATTAATATAAAGTTCTTTTTAAATTATTTCTGAAATAAACATGGCTTTTATTAAACCTAACACCCAAATAAATATTGTTCCAAGCTCCTATATACATATAATTACATTCATACCTTGGGAGCATGGAACCTTAGTTGATGACGTAGAAACGAGGCACACAAACCGGCATTTCGATAAAGCTTTAAGTTCTTTGCCGCTACGTCTTCAACATACACTTCATAGGCTTGAGAATATTACAATAAATACTATCCTACGAATAAATGTTTTCGTCCGGAATTGAGCCAAAACTATATATGGACTCAATTGGAAATTTGTGTCCTTTCAAATCTCCCCCTTTGGCTATTCCGGGACAAAAACCAAACAAAAATCCTAAAGGGCCGTCAAGCTCTACTAGACTCAAAACATAACCCGCCCAATCTTGACTCAACCCAAGGATCAAAAGCTTTGCCATAGAAAGATGCCGCTTTAGAATAATTCCTGCACACTTAAGCAAACTCATCAAATGCATAGGGAATATCAAAATATTAAATGCAATTAATTAATTACTCCCCCTAAATTAATTCTCCCTTTAAACACATGACCTACTTAGAAAGACGTCTCCCCCTAAGATAAATCTCCCCCAAACGAAGATACGATAATAATAGGATTAGATACCATTTCTCCCCGATCATCATATCCCTCTATCCTTAGGCTTGGCAGTGTCAGGAAATATGTCAATTTTATATGTCTGAAGGTCTCCTACCAGTTATTCTAACTTAAGATTGCTCAAATTTTCTAAGAAATTAAAAACAATCACTTTCGGGATAAAAAGTTTAGGCAACGATCTCAAAATCATTTTAACCACTCGTGCATCAGGACTGTGCTTACCAAAATTGAAACTAGTGTTGACAATGTCTGACAAACGTGCATAAAATTCATCAAAACACTCAGATTTAAGCATAGTAATAGTTTCAAATTGAGTAGTTAAATTTTACAATTTAGAATATTTCACAGCAGTCGTGTCTTCATGGGTAAGTTGTAAATTATCCCATGCTTCTTTTGATGTAGTGCATGTCATAATATGTCGAAACTCGTCAAGGTTGATGGCTCCAAAAATTACACTCAGCCCACAAGAATTAAAAGTGACCCATTTAAATTCGTCCCCAGTCCAGTCAGTCACAAACATAAGATTCATGACATTATTAGCGATGACAGTGGGAGGAGTGCATCCTCTTTCACAAATAATCCAAACTCACTCATTAATTGCTTTTAAATGAGATTTCATGCGGGCTTTCCAATAGGCGTAATTAGACCCGTCAAAAACTGGCAACCGATTATATAAGATTTCATTCGGAAACATTACAAACTTCTTTCAAAAATGAATTTTAAAAAAAAAATCAATATCATAAAATTTTTGCTAAAAACAAGGATCAAACACAATAACTTAGTGCAACAGGCTCTGATACCAATTTGAGAAAGATGTGTGATATTGATTGTATGTGGATTCACAAATTTTCAATTTTAAACTTATTTAACTACATGTCAATTTTTAATCCAAATTAATTAAACCCTAACACGTGCATCTAGGTGTATAAATCATGCCATAACAAAATAAATATAAATTGCTAATACACATATTTTAAGAAAGAAAAAAACAAAGGGAAAAACCTTTTATTTCACTATGCAAAGGTAAATCGTAACTTATATACACAATGAAATCTTTGATGAATATCCGCAGACACTCACATAGACCTCAGTCTAAAATCAGCAATGGATCAACCGCAGCGAACCCACAAGAACACGCAACTCTATTTTCACTAATGAGCACTCTTAAGCACTCCTAATGACCTCAGTTATAGTCAGCCAACAGCTCCGTCAAGTGGTACCAAATTAGCAGTAGAGAAATCTTCCCTATAAAAGAAACTCCAGCAAAATTGTATCTTGGGTTCTGGATTGATTCACTAAAGCTATTGGGATGATTTGTGAATCAAAACAAAGTTAAAAACCCTCAAAAAGTGAGAAGACAAAAATTTTGCAAAAACAGTTTTCGTAGAATGAAAATCTCAAGTCTTCTAAAGAAAAAAGGACTCAAAATAGGTTATATATAACAAAATTGAGTCGATGGGGTCACTCGAACGACATCAAATTTGGTTTGATTCGGAGGATCACGCAACCTTCTAACGACAGTGATAAGTGAGAAACAGTAGCATGTCATTAGATGAAACTATCAAGCGAGTTTCTCGCGACTGCATCACATGAAATGCAATGTCACTTAAAGCCTCGTTCGCGCGATATTGTCTTATCGTTTGAACGACATAGACATGTCATTTGAACAACATCGGCGTTAAAAAATTTCTTTTAAAACTCCGCCTCAGGACTTAAAAAAATCATCTTAATGAAAAATGACGCCTCAGATGTTTAAAAACATTTTAAAAAATTTATTCCAACACTTTAAATGAAACATTAAGGAACTTAAACACAACCTTACCAAAATCTATCTCGTGGATGCTTGTTTGTTGAAGAATGTTAATATTCGGATCCGTCTTGATGCATGATTGAAATTGAACTTTCTTCAACGGTTGTAATTGTAGACAACATACTTTAATGTAAACGAACTATGTAAAATATGTCCTTATAGTTACCCAAAATCTCGAACGAGATATTTGGGGGAATTACCACGCAAGCGAATAGCGAGCCAAGGGAGTTCTTTGATCAATAAAACCATTGTAGGTTTACACAATTATAATTACATCCCACACCCCAAGGCCAAGGGGATGTAATTTTTAAATTTTGAGAGACATTAATAATAATTCAGTAACCTCTCTATGGACGTAGGCAATTTATCTAACCGCATGTATTTGCGTCTTCTGTGTGACATTTGCATGCTCGTTCTTTAATTGCTTTATAAAATTTATTAATTGTGAATAATGACACTCGTAATTGGCACTATTTGTGGGGAAACGATTTTCCTTTCTACGAAAGCAACCCCTAAAAAAGAATAACTACAATACCTCATCGCCTAAATAATGCACCTCAACTTGGTGACTTGCGAGCTAACCTAGCTCCACTAAGGGTCAGGTCTGAAGTTCGCCAAGATGGGAATCCAAGATTTCATCTAGAGCAACAGTTTTTCAAGGAAAGCCATGGGTAACCTAGATCAACATAGATCTCACGATTGGTCGACGCATATGAAATAAGACTTCAACAGTAGGAGGAGGCAACTCACCGCCAAATTGAGGAGATTTCTCATCTTCAGCAGCGACTGGAAAGAATGGAGAGAGACCTTCATCAAATATGTCAAAAATATCGCGATCGGACTCCTAGCCCTCAGGCAAGAAATAATCGTTGTCGAGGAAGGAGCACCAGGCGCGACTAAGAGTGTTCAGAACATAAAAATCACCTAGGGAGGCGCTATAGAGATAACTATCTCTATAGGGATGGCATAAGGAGTTTGATCTGAAGGAAAATGAACCAACACCCAGCTCATCGAGGAGCTAAATCTACAAATGAACTGGCAATGAGAGATTTAATTAACCAGATAAAGTTAAATTTCTCAAAGGCCATTGAGGAGGAGGAATACCCGAAGAAGTTTACAATACCTCGATTCAAAATCTATGATGGTAAGATAGACCCCATAGATCGTATTGGACAGTATAGGTAAGTCATGGCCTTATAGAGTCACAAAGAAGCCCTGATGTGTCATATTTTTCCTTCCAACTTAGGCGATGTTACTTAAAAGTGGTTTGAGAGGCTGCCCCATAGATCCATTAAGAACTTCAAGGTCCTCGATAAGGCCTTCACTGCTCTCTTTATAATTACCAGCTCACATCCGAAGAGGATGGACTCGATGCTTATAATGAGGAAGAAGCCATAAGAGACTATGTGCGAGTATACCAAGCAGCTTGACGGCTTAACTTAGGCATTTCACTGTTGGTTTTGTCCCAAAATTGTCAGAGGGAGATATTTGTAAGGACAAAATTTCTAATTGAGTTCGTTGTTTAGTTTTGACATATTTCCGAAACAAAACATGCTTGAGTCATAGGTCGATTTTTATTGTCACGATCCCACACAGACTATGACGTGTTTGAAGACGTTGCGACAAAGTCCAAGGATTTAATTATGCCAAAGTTTTATTGGTGCAAGTTTATTCGTCTTCAAGTTTAATTGCATTCTGAGATCACTCGGGTATGAATGCAATATTTTAATGAGATTCAAAATCTATTTTAAAATGTTTAAGGATGTAATTTTTATTAAATACATGTTTTTAAAATGTTTTATAAGTGTTTGAAAAGGTTTAAACTTCGTTTTAATCCGATAAGTACAGATTGGAGTTGAATTCAAGTTGAACTGTTATTTCAGAGTTGGTTTTAATTGAAACTCTAATACGCGCGTCGCTCAAATGACCAGACACGTCGTTCGAGCGAGATTGCATGTCGTTCGAGTGACATGAATATCTCGTTCGAGCGATATGCCATCTCGCTTGAACGAACTTTCACCTTAAGAAAAGTATTTATAGACGTGTTTCCATCAAATTTCGTAAGTGTGCATTCTGGAAAAACTGTTTATGAACTATTACATTTTTTCACATAAGTTTTCTAATGTTTTCCAAAGTAAACACATTTTTAGAGTTTACAAGATCCGAGTTTTCATTACTATATGCTATAGTGATCTCGCTGGCCCCAAGAAGAGATGTTCTACACTTGAACATTGTTAGTTTTGCGATGAAGATTCGGTGGAGTTCGGGTTCAACATCGTAGATGTTACAAGCCATCGGTGGACACCGAGGCATTAGTGGAGGCGACTGAAGTGGATAGGTATCGCAAAAGGATTCGCGTGGGCATTGTGAGAGGAGTGTTTGAAGATCAGAAGAGCGTCATGTCTTGTGGGGATCGATTCGTCGAGTAAGACTTGTGTATGTTCGTTGTTAATCTATATTTATAGTGATTGTCTGGCTTGGGTCGTCCGAGGTTTTTTTCCTGTTGTGGTTTTCCTCGAACATCCGGCGTTGTGAGTATTCTTTACTTTATTTTACTTGCTTTAATCACTAGGTGGATGTTTAGGATTAATCAAGATAAAATTTGGTTAAGTTAAAATTTGTTCACAACTTGGTGCGAATTAAAAATTGCAAAAATGTTTTTCGTAAAAAGAGAGATTGTTTTTGTCATCCTTAAAATACTTTCCGCATTAGAAATAAAAAGGGAACATAAATATCTTTTTGAATGGAGGATCCCACATCTTTAAAGTCCTTCAAGTCATCCTTTAGCTTAACGACCAAGGTGAACTGACCCTTGTAGGCCTTGGTCATCTTCTTCAAGGCTTTATGAACTTAACAAAAATGTTCGACAAACTTGAGCACTTGCGCTTTGGCCAAGCAAGCTATTAAGGCTGCTATAAAAATGAGGGAATCTCCTCGACAACAAGGTACATAAGTAAACAAACACAGAACCAGAAGGATTTATTAAGGTAATTAAAGATAATACTAACATTTATATGAATAGATTTTCATTTATATGAATAACAAAATGGGAAGATCCCTTACAATCAGACTAAAAAGAAAGAAAAAGTATAAAGTCCACCAAACCCTAATCTAAAAAGGCCTTATTTCTTCACCTGTTCCTCGGAATCAACCTCCTTTCCCTATGTCGCCATTTTCTTAGCCTAATCGATGCGGTTGTTGGTGGAAGCCTCCTCATCAACCTTTGGGGGAGGGCCAAGGCGATGCTCGTCGAAGAGCTCGAATTCAATTGGAACCTCACCCTTCACCAAGGCTACATCTCAACCCTTCTTGAAGTTGGCCTTTTGAATATAGGTTAGCTGGAGCTTAGCATCTGCGTAAGACTCTCCTCAACCTTTCTCAAAATTTGCCTCTTTTGCTACAGGTAACTTGGCAACCTCATTCACCAATTGATTATTTTTAACTCTCAACAAGCTATTGCAAATCTTCAGTGACGCCATAGCATCAATAGTGACCTTCTTCTCCCGTTCATAGACCTCTTGTTTCCTCGCCATGGATTTTTTAATTTTCTTGAGAACCGAGCTAAGTTTATCATTGATCTTCGATTAGTCCATCCAAGAGATGGGTAAACTCTGCCAAAAACTGCACGATAGAAACACATGATAAGTGTTAGAAAAATTTACAATCACAAATTATGAAGGTACCTATATAGAGAACACATAGGATTTGCTTTTCGTGCTTAAGCTATATAGACCTTCATCTAGTTGGACTTGAATTTTAACAAAATATTTTTGTAATTATGATTGTGTCTCGCCTATCGATGCTAAGCTCTCTATGTTCGTCTACATCAAATGAGCTCTTGATTTAGTCCGGCATTCCGGAAAAGGTAATTTCCTCCATACACTCTATGGCTCATAGGAATTTAATATTCACGTAGAACACCACACGACACTACATTTGCATTTCATTTTATCATGTCTATTGATTACGCTTTTGTGTGCCTAAAAAGAATTTTTTTTCAAAACTATTTAAGAATTAATTTTGAAAAGTATGAACTTATTTTAAAATATTTCAGAAATAGATTTTGTAACAAATTCTTTTATTCATTAAAAAGTTATTTCAAAATTTATTAAAATGTTTTTATACAATTCATAATTATTTTTTAAAAGACTGAAATGTTTTTTTAAACTAATTCGTGAGTTTGTATGTTAATATATATCAGATTTTGTCCCTTAATTTTTTTTACCATAACAATGTATGTTAATTTGTATATATGTGATATTAAATGTTGAAAATCTGTTACTAAAGCCCTTAATAAAATTAAACTATTTAAGTAACTCCGAACAGTTTTTTGAAGAAACTCTTTTCTTAAAAACCAAAACTAATTGAACACAAGATGTGTTTAATAAAAGTATGTACGAGATCTGTTCAAGATTTGATTAACGGGTTTAAAAGACAGTTTAAAAACTTTAAACCCAGCACAACTAAGAATGAGATGAGGAGATGTAAAAATATTAAGAACGAGATTTTTTACGTGGTAAAACCTCACCCAACTGAGGAAACATCCACGACTCCCTCTACGGAGTAAAATAAAAATTCCACTATAAACAAATTTTAACAGCTACAAACTATATAACAAACATGCATACAACTCAGACCTATATAAGTTTAGGAATGTACCCTCCGATGTCCTTATAACTTCTCTGCAGTTCTGATTGTTAATGTTGTCCTCCCAGTTTGCTAACTTCCAATTTGTTTAAGTTCTTTACGTCGACTCTTCTTCTCAAGATCTTATTACCAACACTTTTAGTGTGGTAGGGTGAACGTGTTTGTGGAGGTTCTCTCTAACACATGCATGCACACACACAAACACACACACGCACACTTATCATATACAACCAGTCCTAAAAAATTACATATAAGACTATATGCTGTGATTTTTCTTTTTCTCTCTTCTCACAAAACTTAACCTTATTTGACCTTTAAAACAATCCTAGAATCCACGGCTATCTTTCTCAGAAGACATATCAATATCTTAATCAATCTCAGTTTTGAAAAGATTTTTGAGATTGAAAATCACCAAGTGCGATTCCAAACTAGGTCAAAGGTCTTGTTTCAAGAGAACTAGAAACAGAAAACATTATTGTTGATTTCAGAGTTTAAAAATCATTTACTAAAAAGAATCAACAATATATTTCTCAAGTTGAGAAACAAAATATGTAAATTTAAGTGTAACGTAACATGAAGTACTCGGATCTGAAATTTCTATAAAGCAGAGAATGGATCTAAGACACAATGTTTAAGTTGGACACAAGATCTAAAGAACGAAGAGGTTACAGCTACAAACCAACTACACAAACCAACTCTCAAACACTGAAGGTTGTGTTTGGGATAAATAGGAGTTTGAAAAGATTTTTAGGTTTGAAAAATGGTTTGGACGATTTAGGGTTAGGGTTAGGGTTTCTAACTCTTTCTCTCTCTTCTGGTTTCTCTCTTCTCTCTCTGATTTCTCTCTTCTCTCTCTTTTCTCTTTTTTTCTTTTCAAAATGACGAAATGGCAAAAGTCTCAGAAGGCTGAGTGAAAGGGTCCTTTTATAAGAGGCTGAGAAGATTCGAGAATAACGTTCAAAATCAAGGGTTCGGATTGAGTTAAGGATGATTGACTTTGATCCAAGGGTTCACGATATGCGGTGATTAAATCTCTCCTAATTGGTTCATATGGGGTTCACAGGGATTATGAAGGGAGCATGCATATCATTGATAAAAACGATCCAAGGGTTGAAAACAGGGGCTGATTTCCTCTCTATAAAGAAACACACTCTCCACCAATCAGAAGATAAAAAATGTTGGCCAATAATAAGATATCAAATGCGCGTCAAAATTAATTAAAGACACACGCTGAAGTCTCTGCCGCTTTCGGATTCTACCCAAGGTAAGTATAAGCCAATATAACCAATAAACCTTAATTGCAGATTCACCCCAAAAACTTTAAAAAATAAATTTTAATTAATAAAAACTTATTTAAAATATTTATAAAATCCCAAAAAATATTTAAAAAAATAATTTTAAGGATTTAAACATACTCAACATATGTACACACAATTATATGCAATATGAAATGTATGAGATCAATTCTACTATGTGTGAGTGTTGGTAATATGGTCTAGATCAATCAATCAAGAAGGAGAAATAGCAAACCAAACTCTGGGGTTCTTTGGATTCTAGGATGGACATAATTTTGTCACAATTTCCAAAATAGATGAACACTTATACAATCTAGACTCAAGTGAGTCAAGAGCATAAGGTGGTTCAAACGTCTGTATGCATATGCGTGTATCATATATATGTATATATAAATGTATGTTGTGCCGTGTATCTCGTCGTGCGTGCCATATGATCTTAGGCCCGTATCCTGTCGGAGTTTTGACCTTAGCAGGTCCTATTATTTTCGTCGATAGCTATTGGCAGCTATCTGTCTTCGTATTGTCCCAACAAGTCATATATATAAGTCGTCACCAATTTGTCTGGTGACTAGACCTACGGGTGATATGCTTCCAGATGTTGCAGTTAGAGTGTACCTCCACTGATTATACCGATTTGATTTGATATACTCCCACACATCATTACCCATGTTGACATGTTTCCTTGCTGTTGCCGATTTTTATACAAGTTTAAGCTTTGCCTTAGCTTTTGTTATGTATGACCTATTACAGCCTTTAGTTTGAGTTGTTGGCTTAAAGGTTACTTGCTTTCAAATTGTCCCATCAAGTTTTTATTGATACAACTATTTGGCCTGTCATATGAGTAAAAACGATGTTGTGTTATATAAGGTACCTCACGTTTTATTCTAAATCGAAAACATTTAGCACACGATTTTTCTTTTTAAACCAAAGCTGGTTTTCACTTTTATCTAAACGATGTCGTTGGCATGTAACGTTCAATGGTAATTTTTTTAAGTGGATTACAGTTGGCTGCCTCCCATCATTTAAACGCCATTATTTTGAATACCAGCCTTCGAGTATTTGTTATTTGTTTCTTACAGCTATTTACACGTGTTATGAATTTAACACACTTTTTTGTGTTTCTTTCTGGAGCATCAGATTAGTTTTCAATCAGTGGTTGTGTGTGTATTCTTTTTAATCCATGTGTATCTATTTTACACCAATCAGAACACACTTGTGCACTCTATAAATAGAACCCTATGGGTCTCATTTTAAAGATTCCGAAGAAAGTTTATTTTGTGACTAAACAGTCAAAAAATTTAGTGAGAGAAAGAGAGTATGAACTAAAATAATTTTTGTCATCTTCAAGTGTTGATTTATGTTCAAAACTCAAATGAAGATTGGATATCTCTCATTTTGTATCTTCACTTACGATTTTTCAAGGATACATATTATTTATAAGTGATTTCTCTCATCTTTGTGAATTTATTTAGATCAGACTTTAGATCTAATATTTATACACAACACACACTTGATTCATGAAATTAATTTTTGTGTGTGGATATTTTGTTTGAATCTTGTTTGTAAGTTCTTTTATGTTTTTAAACATTTTGTTTCAAAACATATTTTTCAGAAAAAATTATTAATATTCAGATATATCTTGTTTGTGGTTGAGAGAGTTGAACCCAAAGTTTATTGAGAACTAATTTGAGAAGAATTAATATGTGGACTGCATATTATTTTGTTGACTGTTTAAGACTGTTTTGGACTAATCTCAAATATTTGTAAAAATAGTCTTGACTAGGTTATTAGATTAAATCCTTAATTAATCTAATATTAGTTTCCTAAAAAATAAGTTGTGTATATTTGACTTTGTGATTTTATTGAATATATTCGAAGTTATATTATTTCTGTGTATATGATTGCTTGATCTTTGAAGTGATTTCAGGAGCATATATTTGCATATCACTTAGAAATCACTCACTACAGAACACTTATTCACTTAGACACTTATTGTTGTGTATATATTAGATTAACTCTGATTGTTCTAATTTTTGAGAAAAGAGAAAAGTAAGGTTTGCGAACATTGTGTTTAATCAAGAAAGGTTTATTTAAACAAGAGAACAGAACATAAGAGTTGTTGTTGATATCTAGGAGAAAGATAAAATGTTGCATTGCATTCGGTTGTACCATTAAATGTATGTGTGTGTGTGTCATCTAGGATAGCACACAAATACTTCATTAAGAACTAGGACACAATAGGTGCTAAGCCAACATGCGCTAAGAAAGATATAGGGGAGGCTGAGACTTAAAGATAGCAAAGTGAACCAGAGTTGCATTGTGAGGATAATTGTGGAAGAGCAACCAGAGCAGAGAGAAGCTTAGTCGAGATAGGTAATAGCTTGTTCTGATTTATCTTGCTTTGAGCCGTTTTGCATGTTTGTATAATCGTTCCTATTTCCTTTGGTTTTGGTGGAAGTAGACTAGGTTGACTCTTAGGGGAGTCCGTCATTTTTTCCGGGGAAGGGTTTTTGCGACGTTAAATAAATACCACGTGCTTTACATTTTTTGCATATCACCTCACACGAAAAAATAGGTTTAAATAAATAGAAACTCGCCTAAAAACTGAATAGTTTATTATTTTGTAAATCACCTAGATTTAACAAAGATAATAATTTGGACTTTTAATTGACTTTGCAAACTTAAAATTGTTTTCGTAAAGTTAACAATTCAAGAAAAGTTTGAATTGGTCCCTCCTATAATAATCAGTAAAACTCGTAGGTAAATTGCGTTTACTCGACAATCGTTTACTTTCGCACTTAGTCGTTTTGCGCATCGTTGGGTGTTTTCAAGTGATATCAGAGCTAGACTTTGAAAATATATATTTCTTAAAACTTTTGTCAAACTCTTTTTACCTTGTTTTAATGAAATATTCTAGTCAGTTGCTTAGGTTGAAAAATTTCAGCAAATCTCCTATTTTCGATGGCACAAATTTTTCCTATTGGAAAATTAGAATGGTAGCATTCATTTAAGGCACATTAGGAGATGATGTTTGGGATTTAATTGAAAATGGTTATAAACACCCCACTACTCCTATAGCAGAAGGTAGAACTATCTTTAGAAAACTTAGAACATCCGAATTAAGTGTTGATCAGAAAGAGATAAGCAATTCCAAAAATAAGGGCAAAAATGCAATTTTTATGAGTGTGAGTGAAAATGAATTGAAATGTATATGTCATTGCACTACTAGTAAGGATGCTTGGGATACTTTAGTTATTGAACACAAGGGTGACGGTAGAGTAAAGCAATATAGAACGCAAATGTTGGTTCAACAATACAATATGCTAGTTATGAACGATAAGAACCATTTGATGATTTTTATATGCGTTTGACTGATATCATTACCCAATTGCCTGGGAATGGTATTGAATATTTTGATAAAGATGCATGTTCTAAAATTCGGAGCTCCCTTGCACCTAGTTTGATCATAAACGTTATATTATTGAAGAGATTAATGATCCATCTCTCACACCTGAATTGCTAAGTTCTAAATTGAGAACTATGTCTTTAGGAAGACTCTCACATCTTATGCTAAAAATGAGTTGACTAATACTTCTAAAGTCGGTTTAAAAACTGCCTATCCTAATAAAAATAATCATAAGTTAGTTAAACAACAATCTGAGTCGGATGATGACTCTGATGTGGAATTAGATGAAATTGATAAGATTGACAATCAACTTGCTGTTATGTACACTCAATTTAAGAAACTTTTGGAGCATATAAATGTTATTGCTAAAAGACATATGCAAGTGAGTAATCAATCTAGTCAGTTCACCCAGCACCACAATAGAACTTCAAAGCGTACTTTTGATTATGACAATAGAAGCAGTAAGGTTGATAAATCTGAATTGGCTTGTCACAATTGTGAAAAACTCGGTCACTTTATTGCTGAGTGTAGGTCTAAGCCACAGTCCAAGAATTCTAAACAACATAAGGCGCACATAACTAAAACTTGGTATGACTCTTCTGATTCTGAATCAAAAGATAACCAAGGAAATTTCCTTGCATTTTTAGGAGAAGTCTATGATTGTTGTGGAGACGTGTACTTAGCAAAAATGACTGATTCTGAAGACGAGTTTGAATATGGTGAAGTTCTTAACTTAATTGATGTTGCTAAATATTCGTTAGCTAGACAACCTTCTATGCTTGAAATAACTGCTCCATTTAATGCTAAACGTGCTTTATATGATACTAAATCTGATTGTAACAACACTACTCACAAGGACACAAATGATCATAGAAATTTTGTTGGTTATGATGATTACTCGGAAATGTATGTCGGGACTTTGCAAAATAGATAAGAATTATAGAATTTGGTTAAAATGCTTAGTGAGACCTTAGAGAATCAATATAATATCGTTCAATAAAATTCCATTGAAATGAGCAATGTCAAAACTAATTTTAAAAAATAGTCAATCGATTTTAAATTTCAAATTACGAATCTAAATGAAAATTAGTCCTCTTTAGAAGTAAAATACAATGAAGCGCTTTTGCAAGTTGAAAAATTGAAACAAGTTTGTGAAACAACTTTCATAATGTGTCGTAGTCGTGATATAAAATGTTTAGACCTTGACAAACTGCTTGCTGAACAACGTTATAATGGTGATACTAGAGGGTTTGGATATGAGTGTCCTCTTGAAAAAGTTTATCCAAGTAGACCAATATTCTTTATAAAAGCCCAAGAAGCAATGGATCTTCCGTTTAATAGTAAGTTGTCTAAAAAGGCTAAAGGAAAATAAGTTCTAATTGAAAGTGATTATGAAAGTGAAATTAATAATTTCATTAAGAACTTTATAGGACCATCTACGTCAAAATATTGCCCCAGGACAAGAGACTCTATAGACCTCCTAAGACATTTATTCGTGATGAATCTGCTAAGCCTGTAGAGGGAAAACATTTCTATTTAGACCTACCTACTTCTAGTAAATTCTGTTCTAGGTGTGATGTGTTTGGTCACCAAAACTGGGAATGCCTTAGTAATCACAAGAAAGCTACTCATTTTAAAGGTCATAACTGAAACGTGAAGCGATTTACAAATTTTCGTTGGCAGTGCACTAATAATAATTGGAATCATTTCTTCAATAATCCTAGGCCTCATGTTAATAAGAAAATATTTTCGAAAGATACATTTTATCCTAAATTCCGAAAGGCACAAAAACCTTTGAAAACCTTGCCTATTTGGATTAGGACTTGTGACTTGAGACCTCAAATGGATTTTTTAAAGTCAAAGAAATGTCCAACTAATGTTCGTGGTGCTTGCAAGATTGAAGAAATCATTAAGTCTCCTCACGAGAAGGTTAAGGACTTAAACACCGCCAGGGAGGTGAGTTTAATCAAAATGGAGTTACTAAGTATTGTGAGGCTAATGGATATTCTTACCAGTTAAGTGCTTCAAAAACTCCTAAACAAATTAGGGTAGTTCCTTCTATTGCTTGTGATTTTCAGCTTGCTTGTATGATGTCAATGCCTTATGATAACTCTTGTTTAGAAATAACTTCAACATTTGATTGGAGATATTGTACTTGAGTATTAGCTTGTGTTTAGTCTCTATCTTGATCACTAGATTTTAGAGGTTATAGGATAAAGATATCTACTAATAACTCATATCCCTAAAAGCCATGTTTAATGTAGGAAACGTTTATTTTTCATCTTATAAACCCTTATTTTTCATCTTATAAACCCTTATTTTTTTCTTCCTCTTACCATTGTCTAATTTAGTACTTTTTCTTCTTCTTACCATTGTCTAATTTAGTCAAAATAGGGGAGAGTTGAGTACATATTTCTTATTATTGTGTTGATATTATTTCATGCATAGTATCTAATCTTACTTTATTTTGCACATTTAATTATGCATTTTAATATTTTGGTAGAGAAAACACTACTAACTTGATTTCTCGACAGAAAGTGTATTTATGTTTTGCAGGTATTCTCGTCGATCGTCATGATCTTTTCTCAAGGGTTTTATCAAAATTAGTCCAATGGGAGAGTTCGAAGGTACCTATATAGAGCACACATAGGGTTTGTTTTTCGTGCTTTAGCTATATAGACCTTCATCTAGTTGGACTTGAATTTTAACAAAATATTTTTGTAATTAGGATTGTGTCTCGCCTATCGACGCCAAGCTCTCTATGTTCGTCTACATCAAATGAGCTCTTTATTTAGTCCGGCATTCCATAAAAGGTAATTTCCTCCATACACCCTATGGCTCATAGGAATTTAATATTCATTTAAGACACCACACGACACTACATTTGTATTTCATTTTTATCATGTCTATTGATTACGCTTCTGTGTGTCTAAAAAGAATTATTTTTTCAAAACTGTTTAAGAATTAATTTTGAAAAGTATGAACTAATTTTAAAATACTTCAAAAATAGATTTTGTAACAAATTCTTTTATTCGTTAAAAAGTTATTTTGAAATTTATTAAAATGTTTTTATACAATTCAAATTATTTTTTTAAACACTGAAATATTTTTTGAAACTAATTCGCGAGTTTGTATGTTAATATATATAAATATCATATTTTGTCCTTTAATTTTTTCGTACCATAACAGTGTATGTTAATTTGGATATATGTGATATTAAATGTCTGTATGCATATGCGTGTATCATATATATGTATATATAAATGTATTTTGTGCCCAGTATCTCGTCGTGCATGCCGTATGATCTTAGGCCTATATCCTATTGGAGTTTTATTTTAAATCGAAAACATCTAGCACACGGTTTTTCTTTTGAAACTAAAGCTGGTTTTCACTTTTATCTAAACGACGTCGCTGGCATGTTAGGTTCAACGGTAATTTTTTATGTGGATTACAGTTGGCTGCCACCATCATTTAAATGCCATCGTTCTGAATACCAACCTTCGAGTGTTTGTTATTTGTTTGTTACAATTGTTTACACGTGTTATGATTTTAACACACTATTTTGTGTTTCTTTGAGGAGTGTCAGATTAGTTTTTAATCAGTGGCTGTGTGTGTATTATTTTCAATCCATGTGTATCTATTTTACACCAATCAGAACACACTTGTGCACTCTAAAAATAGAACCCTTTGAGTCTCATTTTAAAGATTCTGGAGAAAATTAATTTTGTGGCCAAACTCTGTCAAATTGTTTAGCTGGAGAAAGAGAGTATAAACCAGAATAATTTGTGTCATCTTCAAGTGTTTATTTTTGTTCAAAACTCAAATGAAGATTGAACATCTCTCATTTTTAATTCGCACTTACGATTTTTCAAGGATACATATTATTTGTAAGTGATTTCTCTCTTTTTTGCGTATTTTATTTAGATCAAACTTTTGATCTAATATTTGTACACAACACACACTTGATTCACGAAATTAATTTTTTTTATGTGAATATTCTATTTGAATCTTGTTTGTAAGTCCTTGTATGTTTTAAAACATATCTTTCAGAAAAAAATGTTAATATTCAGATATATCTTGTTTGTGGTTTAGTGAGTTTAACCCGAGATTTCTTGAGAACTAATTTGAGAAGAATTAATATCTGGACTGAATATTATTTTATTGATTGTTTAAGACTGTTTTGGACTAATCTGAAATATTTGTAAAAATAGTCTTGACTAGGTTATTAGATTAAATCCCGAATTAATATAATATTTGTTTTCTGAAAAAAAAAAGTTGTGTATATTTGACTTTGTATTTTTTTTAATATATTTAAAGTCATATTATTTCTGCGTATATGATTGCTTGATCTTTGAAGTGATTTCAGGAGCATATATTTGCATATCACTTAGAAATCACTCATTACACAACACTTATTCACTTAGACACTTATTCATGTGTATATATTAGATCAACTAGGATTGTTCTAATTTTTGAGAAAAGAGAAAAGTAAAGTTTTCTAACATTGTGTTAAATCAAGAAAGGTTGATTTAAACAAGAGAAAATAACATAAGAGTTGTTGTTGATATCTTGGAGAAAGATAAAATGTTACATTGCATTAGGTTGTACCATTAAGTGTGTGTGTATGTGTCATCTAGGATAACACACAACACACAAATACTTCATTAAGAACTAGGACACAATAGACACTGAGCCAACCTACGCTAAGGAAGCTATGGGGGAGGCTAAGATGTGAATATAGCAAAGTGAACAAGAGTTGTATTGTGGGGATAATTGCGAAAGAGCAATCGGAGCAGAGAGAAGCGTGGTCAAGATAGGTAATAGCTTGTTCTGATTTATCTTGCTTTGAGTCTTGTTGCATGTTTGTATAATCATTCCTATTTCTTTTGATTTTAGTGGAAGTAGACTAGGTTGACTCTTAGGAGAGTCCGTCATTTTTTTCGGGGAAGGGTTTTAGCGACGTTAAATAAATACCGCGTGCTTTACATTTTTCACATAAATAGAAACTCACCTAAAAACTGAATAGTTTATTATTTTGTAAATCACCTAGATTTAACAAAGATAATAATTTGGACTTTTAATTGACTTTGTAAACTTAAAATTGTTTTCGTAAAGTCAACAATTCAAGAAAAGTTTGAATTGGTCCCTCCTATAATAATCGGTAAAACTCCTAGGTAAATTGCATTTACTCGATAATCGTTTACTTCCGCACATAGTCTTTTTTAGCATCGTTGGGTGTTTTCAAATTAAGGGATCAATTAGAAAGAGGAAGTAATACTCTCACAATGGACAGAGTTTGGGATGCGCGAATACAATGCTGGTCAGTAGCCAACAACTTTAGCTGCTTGCGATCAGCAGTGGGCACGCCCCCCTCAAGAAACCATTGACCAAAGATGGATTTTAGGCCACAGACATAGCTTGGGAAGTTCGGGGGAGACATCACTTTTATTTAAAGGAGGAGGTACCATAAGGGCCTTTTTCTTCTCCTTCTTATTTTCATCGATGACCAGACTTTAATCATTAACGTTGGGGGCTTCAGGTTTAGTCCTCTTCTGGGACTTGGATTTAGGGGAGAGGGGGACATCATCATCATCTTCTATCAACATAACTCTTTTCCCGGGAAGTGTCATCGAATACTATTCGTCGATAAGAATGGAATTGACGTTGTGAGGCTCAAATGAAGAGGAAACAAAAGCCTCCTCTTCTGGAATGGGCAGCTCAAGAATGTCATCTACGGGGCAAGCAGTGAAGTTGTCGGTAGTATTAGTATACGCCAGGAGAAATGAGTTCGGTCATGGGTGATCACCTCCAGTAAGGTATTCTCTTACCCTCTAAGCCTTCAACAACTCAACATCTTTTATATGGTGGATAAAGGGCTATTTGTTCTCCCTGCGATCTGCCCAAAAACACAACAAGAAGCATTATTAGCAATAACAGTTCAAAATTACAAACAAATGGCAAAAAAAAAAAACTGGATACAAGAATTTACCTATGTCACCCCCCAATCCGGGCACAGAAACCCAACACACTCTTTGCCCTCGAGCAGAGGTTAATGTTGTTAATTTCTGGAAATAAACCCATGATCCCAATCACCCTTGATGGAATTAAGGAGGTTCACAACCAAAAACATGTTGGCCTTCCTCGCTTTTAAGTAAATAAGGCCATCAGTAGTGTGGGACTATCCTAATTTATAGGATACCAAGGCTAATCCCATAAAGCTCATTGATTATGTGCACCCCATTGATAATACGCCATGTATTGGGGGCACACTGAGTTGGGACTATCCCAAAGAACTCGTACAACTCTAAGAAAACAGGGTCTTGGGGAAGATTCAACCCCCCCAGGACCACATTAACGGTATGAATGTAGTACTCCCCTTCAACAGCAATGGAATTTCTTGGTATGGGGGCACAGTCGATTGTAACCCCCGGAGGAATGGAATCTGTTTTCCTAAAATCCTCTATATTTTTACCATGAAGAGTGTTCACCATTTAAAAATAAATAAATTACAAAAACTGTAGAACACAGAGGTGGAAAATAAGGAATTTATTATGAAGAATAAGGAACGACGAAGAGGAGGAGAACTTACAGAATGGATGAATGCGAACAAAAGAACTTTGAAACCTATTTTAACAGAAGAGAGAGAGCAAAGTGAGAGTTTGGTATTGAGTGTGGAAGAAAATGATGTTTGAGAAGTGTGTGCAATCAAGTAACTGGAATCGAAATGGTTTTTGGCACTTCACCTCTCCTCATGACGAGCGTACCCTTGCAAGCTACCACATATTTACAGAACTGACCTGCTGGCAAAATTTATCATAAATGGATTAGTTTAATGGACCTTAAATAAATGTAAAATTCTCTAGCCCAATTCTGGCCTAAACTTGGTTAGGAATTTTAGGGGAAATTATGAGGACCAAACCATATTAGGGCCTAATTCAACTTGCCCGAGCAAGCCCAATAACTCACGACGCTAGTCTGGCTCAGTTTATTAATGAAGAAGATCAGTACAAGCATTTACCATGTGGATAATTATGAAGTAGTTATCATTTGAATAAACTCACATCGGTTATCCAAAATCTCGGACGAGATATTTAGAGAATCACCACGTGAGCCAAAGGAGTTCCTTGATCAATTAAACCACTATAGTTTTACACAACTATAATTATAGCCCACACCCTAAGGTAAAGGGGATGTAATTTTTGAACTTTGAGAGACACTAATAATAATTCAGTAACCTCTTCGTGGACGTAGTCAATTTGTCGAACCACATATATTTGCATGTTGTGCGTGACATTTGCATTTTTGTTCTTTAATTGCTATATATAATTTATTAATTGTGATTAATTGCACTCACAACTTTTATTAAGATTTTTCTCTTCCCTTTTCATTATCAAAAAGGGTGGGAACTCCCCTTACTTGTAGCACTATTTTTTTATAAGTGATGGTCATTTACTTTTATATATATATATATATATATTAAGTGGATGATAATAAGTGGAAAAATGATCGAGTATACATGAAGTAAAATATTTATTATACTTTGAACACGGGTGTAATCAACATATATCTTTGTGAGACATATATTGTAACTATATGTGGTAATTTCCTACAAATGATAGTGCCCAATGCTCGTAAGCTAAATAAGAATAAATATCAAAGATAGTCATGGAATCACACACACAACGCAAGATGTACATTGTTCGTCTACGTACCTATGTCCATTGGTTTAGGATTTGATCTTTATTACCTTATAGAATTGTCCAGTAGAATTATAGTACTGCTCAATGATACAATGTCACATGCCCTACTCAATGGGGAACATGTTATCATTTATAGAGAAGATTAGGATCTCCGCCAATCGCTATCCTTAAATGTTCAGATTTATCATCTATCAACTTTAGCTATTAGAAGTGATTGATTAGAATGAGTCTTCTATGACTTGGACTCTTCATTAATTGTAGGGGCATGTGGGTTATAGCGCATGTGTCGAGCACGTGCCTGTGAAAATATGGACCCCACAATGCCCCAAAAGTCCAGGGCTTCTTTAAAGTCATTAGCTTTATGCCTAGGTAGATTGATGATGCTTTGACGGGTCTCCATTCTGCAGGAATATCAAGATTCTTCGCTGGTCAGAGAGAAATATCGTAAATGCCCTAGAATCTGGAAGGTTTAATTCGTTAAGTACCCCAGGGGAACATTTGTAATTTTAACATCTTTTCTTAACTAAAAGAAAATGTAACCGTCGCTTTGAATCCTATCACATGTGCATCATAATTGGTTTATGGGGGAGCGCAAAGCCACTTTACACCATAAAAAATGTGTTCCCTCTCTTTTCCTTCTACGCAACCTTGAAGAAGAGTTTACATAACTTTGTCTTTCATTGTAAGCACGTTTATCTTCGTCTTCGTTGTTTCTTTATTTTGTTTTCTCAGTATCCATTCTTGATTCTCCGTTTGAGTTTCCATTTTCAAAATACGGTGTACATCATTTATGACGACGCCATTAAAAATTTAAACTTGATCACCATGTCCCTTCATAGGTTATTATTGATCTTATTGAGGGCCCATGTGAGATCCTGGCGCTTCCCGAGGGCTATTAGTTTTCTTCATTTTCATAGCTGAATGTGGGTTAGCATTTAACCCAAATCGGTTATTTTTTAAATTATTTAAATACTTTGATGTGGTCCCATCTAATGTTGCTCCAAACATGTAGAGGATTGTTAATGGTTTCAATCGTATTAATGAATTACATGGGACCAATCTTGATATTACAAACATTATGTACTTATATCAATAGGCTATGACCCATGAAAATACTTACTACCTGAAGACAAGGGTGGCCAATCGAGCCCTAGTTGTGAATCTTCCTGACTCAAACAAAGATTATTGGGACCACGAGGTCATTGTGAAGAACTAGTAACATACCCCACTTCCCGAGGTTCAAGCGTATTAAGGGTCGAGGTGCTCTCAAGAAGGGCAATGAATAATTTAAGTCACAACGGTTGTCTTAATTTTTGCACCTTTTATTTAATTTGATTAATTATAATTGCTTTTTCTTTATTCGTGGTAGATAATATCAAGATAAAACATCCTCGTGATGGTGAGGTCAATCGTGTCGACCTCTAAAAGGTTTGGGCAATTAAGTAAAGTCTTACGACTACTGATCACCCTTAGTCCTATCGTTCTTTTTCGGCTACAAGAGTTCTACCACTTCTTTTGTTGCAAGGCCGGTGGAACAAACCCCAACCATTCTAATTACTTTGGATAATCTTGAGGCTTCAGCAAGTGAGTGATCCAATTGTGAAGGTTTATATGAGAAATGATCAAGCGATGAGTTAACCTCTTTATCTTTTGAGCCCTTGGATGTTTCAACTGTTTTTCCTCTTGAAGATTCTCTTGACATAATGGACCCACAGATCCCCAAAGATAAATGTAGTTAACCTAATAACTATAAATTTAAATATCAACAAGCCCCCCTTCTCGTCCGTCAATCAAGGATAAGGAAGTTGCTCGGTCGACGAGCAGAAAGAGTGAAGTTGGGGGTCTAACTAATTCTTTGGACATATGGGATTCATCTTGAAAGGAACATGAGCCTCTTTCAAATAGGTAAAAAAAAAAGATCACACCCCTTATGCCCTACTAGTTGTTATGGGGAAATCTACTTCTGATAAGGGGAAAGGTGTTGCCTAATCCATGGTTGCTCATACCGAGATTGCCCGAGATGAGATTCGTTCGGGAGTTTTTCTTGCTCATAGGGTAGTTATTTCTATACTAAATCATAGTTGGCTTCTTAAAAATGCTAACCACAACCTCTCCCATGTAAGTTCGCATATAATTTCCATTTATTCTTGTTTTATCAAAAATTTTGCTTAACTTTGTTCGTTATCTGTCTTGTAGTTTTTGATCGATTACGATCAGTTATTAAAGAGTAATGATGCTTAGTAGGATTATTCTATTGGTGCAAAATCATATTTTGAAGGTGTGAGCAAGTCCTTGACGGATGCTCGGTCACTTAATGTGGGTAGGTGTCCAAGAAGAAGAATATGGACCAGAAGGTCAAAAATTTAGAGATTGAGAAGACCAATCTTTAAAATAAGATTAATGACTCGACTGCCCTAGTTGTTGTTGCTGACTTGGCTAAGAAAGAAGTTGAAAAGGCCAAGGTTATTATCGAGAATGCCGGGAAGAAGGCTGATGAGGCCAAGGCCAAAGTCGAAGAATCCATAACTGGTTTGTCATATACCAAAGACAACAATTTCATGCACAGCTGGGATAAAGCATTTACCAAAGTCAAAGATCAGATTGAGTATCTAAAAAAGGCAATTTTTAAGGATGGTTGGTTCTAGGCCCTTGCGAAGGCCTATATTAATGAAGATTTCGACCTATTTAAGGAATAATATAGGTCCCCTCCTCAAATTGAGGAGGAGGATAAAGGTGACGAGGAGTAAGAAAAGGAGGTTAGAGGATAACTAGATGCTAATGAGCCTTTTTATGTGTAGGTTGAGCAAGATATCTTGAATCGAGTCGACCAGTTGGAGATAATGGCTTCACAAACTGTCGAGAAGGAGAAGGTCAACGATAATTGTCTGTAGAACAGTTTAGGAAGCATTACATTTCTTTTTGCTCTAATGAACGATGTAGGGGATTGCTCTATTTGTAATCTTCTAAATGGAATACACAGTTCGATCCAAGTGTTGTTGTTTTTTATCCACTATATTATTTTTCATAGGTTTTCTCTATTTAATAAGCTTATATATCTGACCTCTTATTCATGTAATTCAACTCAAGGCTTATAGTTCTCGTCGCTGTTCAATTTAATTTTTAGGAGAGACATGAAAGACTATTTATTATTAGTCATAATGAATATTCCAGTGATGAGGATGATGATCTCAATTGAAACTTGGGTCCTAATGTGTCTTTCTAAGTGAGGGGTTTACTTAGATCTTCTTCTCCTATTCTATCAGGCTGTGGCAGATAATGCTACTCTTCATAGTTTACTCTGAATTGCCCAAAGCAGTCATAAGGATTCATTAGCTAATATGAGGGCCAACTTTGACCAGAGGCTTGCCGATCTGAACAAAGAGAGAGGATTTGATATGAAACTAACCTATATTGTGTCTACTTACTCGAGGAGAAATTTTATTCTTGATGCTGACCTTAAGGGTGCGAGGGAGGTTGCCACTATTCTCGAGAAAGAGAATAAGTTTTGAGGGTTGATCTTAAAAGACATAATCGATCCAGACCAAATGATAAGCTGGAGAAGGACCTTACTCTTTGGAAGAAGAGAACGCTTAACAGAGAGAGGAACTAGAGAAGACTCAAAAGTCTTCGAAAGAAAAAGTTGCGATTATTAAGGGTTTATTTTACTCCCAGAGGCAGAAAGATGGTCGTCTATTAGAAGAGCTAGAGAAGACTAAAAATTCTTTGCTCAATAAAGTGTCAACTATCAAAATTCTAGTCGAAAAGATTGACTTTCACATTCTAATTTCATAAGAAACCTCGCCAAGAATGGATGGATGGATACGATAAGTATCTTTTTAATATGGACTCTGCTCTAAATGATGCTCGATATATTGGCTATAAAAATACCTGGCTTAATGCCCTTATGGTGGCAAAGTGCTACGGGATTCTGAGTTATGGTATTGGCACGACCCAGGTTTCCTTAATCACCAAAATACTCCTTATAAGCTTGATGTTTCACGAATCCCAATGGATGCCATTCTAGTTAGTTTGATAAGGAAGTATCTAGGAGACTACGACCTTAATAGAGGTGATGGACTTTACTAACCTCAACACTTGGTGGATAGGGTAAAACCTAAGGGGGTGTCAAGGATCAGATACCTGCAGATGTTACTCCTTATGCATTGGATGTTTCGCCTATTGGAGTTAGGACTTCAGCGAACTAGTCATCCCCGTCACGCAATTAACCAAGCTTTATTTATTATTTCGTTGTAAATTGTCAGTTTTTTCAACTTCCTTGCAATAACTTAAAGTTTTAATGGAGATTATTGCATTTTCGTTCCTTTTATATTGTGTAGTCTTCTGGTCTTACCTTTTAGGTGATGTAATCACATCAAACTTTAGGCCTAGATCCAGAAAAGCAAAAATGGACCTATTCGTAGGGTCATTCTCCAATAAGAATTTTTACGACCCAATTGGTCATGGGTGCCTAAGGTTTTCCACTAGGTCTTTCATGAGCTGTAAGCCATTATTCATGTTTTATTGACCGCCAAAACACTTTAGATCTAGTTAATTATCAATCGACTAACCCATTAGTCTTATACGTAGACATTTAAGTTTATAGTTGGTTAATGGTTGTGAAATAAGACATTTGAGAGAAGATAACCATCATTGCGAGAAGTAACATGTCAAAGAAAAGTCATTCGACTATTTGATAAGTGACGTTTGAGAGAAGATAATCATCACAGCGATAAGTGACGTTTTAGAGAAGATAATCATCGCAGCGATAAGTGTCATGTCAAAGATAATCCTCGCTTCCTCTAATGGCTAATCGTGGATGAATTCTCACTCTTTTCGTCCACCATCTGGTATATCGAGCAACTTCTCTCTTGGTCTTAAGGTCTCGATAATAGGGAATGTTTGAAGTTTGGTCGGCACTAGGGTATATCGAATAGGCTTTCGCAGCTATTCCGTATTGGGGTAAAGTGGTTTCACACGTACCTTAAAGGTTGCTCAGCCCAAGCAGGGCGATATATCCTGACCCATGGTAATAAAAAGCAACCCACTGATCAGCAAGTCGCATCTCCCTTTTGCATGTACAAAAATTATCTAGGAACACACCCTATTGCATAAAAAGAACAAATACTTACGGGTCCTTCACATTGATAAAAAAATTTCCAGACAACTGAAGGCTAGTCCAAAACCCTCAGATTCTCGGTTGAATGTCTTTTCATTATTAAGTGGAAGATAAAAAGTATGAATTCGCAAGTTATCACCAAAATAGATCTCCCTTATGTTGGATTACCCTACACACTTTTTATTTTAAGAAAATAATAGACCACGGTTTGTTACTTCCTCACTCCTCGCACGAAAAATGAGATTTCACCATTATTTATCTGAATCCAATAGGACTCTGTCCAGTTCTTCCCCTCAGAAGATACTACTAAACTAAAAATACAAAAATAAAATACCGCCCACATACGGTTATGTAAGGACAAATTTTCAATAGAGTCAATTTATATGTATTTTGGCTTTATTCCATATTTGGGCAAAACTCTTTAAGTCAAAGGTTAGGACTTGGGTTGTTTACCTTTCAAGCCTATGACGTGGTTTTTTAAAGATGCAGCGGCCAAGTTAGGAGATCTACATCATCGTGTTGTGTTTTGTGATTGATTTCGTCTTTATGTTCTGAGGATCTCTCAGTTACGGATGCATATATACTTTGATCATTGGATATTTAATAACTCGATATTAGGTTTTTATAAAATTGTTTTTAAAATGTTGTAAAATGTTTTTATCTGTCTTAATATGTTTTGGAAGAAAATTATTTTATTTGAGAGGTCGTTAGAACGACATTGGGTATGTCATCCGAACGAGTGCATATACCTCATTAGAATATCTTCAAACGAACTTCGAAAGAGATTGGTTTTTGTAAATTTTTGCTAGTTTTGTTTTCTCGTTAGATATGTCGTTAATATTGTGTTTGATCAAGATGGATGGCTTCATTCGAATGAGATATACCCCACGAAAGGAGAGGGCAATTTCTTCACAAAGTCGAGTATTTTCAACTGCTTTTAATCCTTATATCGTTTTCAACAAACCTCCTATATATAGGAGTGCAGAGCAACATATTATTGAGAGAAATTCTTGTGTTTTAAGTTCCCAAACTCTATCAAAAGCTCTCCGGTTGTACCCAAATCCTAATTTTACATCTAAACGATTTTAGATCCAATATTAATTATATTATGCTTTGAGATCTTATTTATGGGCACCAATGTTTATTCTCTCATCATCTTGATAGATAAAAGTTTCATACGATGGATTTCGTGCCTCATCTGTGTACATACGGTGGACTCCAAATTATGCGATAGTTGCTGAGATGTTCGATATATACCGAGACTTGTGTGGACTCACAAGTTGTGGAAATTATGTAGGTAGACTCTTCTGTTATCCCATGGAGGAGTGATTGAAGATTGAAGATGCGATAAGGCTTTCAAGGGCATCGAGTCATTGTGTAAATCTTATGTCAGTCTTATGTAATTCCGTATCATAGTGAATTTACGTGGCTGTGCCACCCATGGTTTTTCGTATTGTGGGCTTTACTCGTACATCGGGAGTTGTGATCGATTTATTTTATTTTATCTTGCACTCACATAGATGCATATTTAGGTTAAGATAAAATTGATTTAATCTGTTTAATCATAACTTGTTTAAAACTGGTGATAAGTTTTATTTGGGTAACTTGTTTAAGTTGAATTTTAAAATTAAATTTTTTAAAAATAGTTGGTTTGCTTGTTTTGCACCCTTTGCCGTTTTACGAGCTTTAGGGCCTATAGAACTTTCTAAAATTGGTTTAAAACCTAGAATACTAAGTTATTGTGTTGGAATATTATTTAGGCATGAATTTTAGCAGTTCTTGTATGGAGGGTCAATCGTTTTCTGAACCACCTTTGTGTGATGGGTCTAATTATGCGTACTAGAAAACGCATATGAAATTAGCACTTAAGTCTTTAGATGAGCGGGTATGGGAAGCTGTAGTTCAGGGTTGATCCCTACCCACAACCTTAGGTAATAATTATAGTATTTCCAAACCTGTAGAAAGTTGGAGTGAGGATGATCTTAAAATGTCCAACTATAATTCACATTGCTTGACTGTTTGGTTTTGTGTGGTCATACTGGAGGAATTCCATTATATTATGACATGTGAAACGTCTAAAGAGGCTTGGGACATAATCCAACTCACTTAGGAGGGTACTAGTGTTGTTAAGTTTTCTAAACTCTAAAACCTCACCACTAAGTTTGAAATCATTAGGATGGAAGAGAGTGAACCCTTTGATGAGTTTTATGCTTGACCGTCAGATATCATGAACATGTCTTTTGACTCGGGAGAGAGAATATTCAAAACCTATGTAGTCAAGAAAATCTAAAGGTCCTTGACTGAAAGATTTAATTCCAAAGTTATAGTTTTTAATTCCTTGGGTACTTTGGATTCTGCGAAACTTGAAGAGCTTGTAGGTGATCTTTAAACTTATGAACTTGACATGTTTTCCTCAAAAAAGATGAAGAAAGATAAGGGCATTGCTTTGAAAGCCCGAAAGGAGGAAACAAGTGTTTTGTATGATGAGTGTTGATGTCAAAAAATGAACTTGGTCCTGTTTTGGAATCACAGATAAAATATAGGATTGTAATAAAGAATTAAAAAAGTGACACAAGGTTTTAAAGTGGTTCGGCTACATAAGAAAGTCTACATCCACTGTTATGGTATTGATTTAAGGGGTTACAGAAAGCTAGGTATCCTTGTAAATAAGAATAGTCTAGAATTTGTTATATTTTGCCCTTGATAAAAGGGATACAATGTATTTATAGTGACCCGGAGGCCAAGGGATGTAGTTTTAAGGGATGGAATGTCTTTATACATTTTAGCATTTACACCCGTACATAATGAATGTGACGGTTGATTGTGCTAACCACATGTGATAAGACGCTTGGTGTGGTGGCGCTTCATTGGTATTAATGGTCGGTATTCTTTATGTTGGTTGACAAGCCTGCCGAGCTACTGTCTGCTGATTAGAATTTTGTCCACGTAAGAGGATAAGTGTTCACTTCTAATTGGTCCATGTAAGTGGATAATTTTTGGTATCAACAGAAGCCCCCAATGCTATATGGTTGATGCTTGAATGAAAGTATGGAACATTTGATCTTGTAAGTAGCTCGAAGTATTTTTATGATGCCTGGTTGGTAACCGACCTCCCACACTTGTAAAATTTTGCCGATCTTGTTTGAAAATGGCATTTTTGTAAATAATATGAAGTTTAAAGGACCGCCCAAAGGGCAAATTTGTATTTTCCATTTTTGAAACAGTTTGTCATAAGAACGTCAATCGTTGGTACGTTTAATCATTACTTTCACTATGTTCGAGACAAGCTATAAGAGGCGGGAGACTTTTCTAGATTTTGTCTTACCCCAAATCTTCGAACTGTATCAGTTATTTATGAGCTTTTACACGATCATTTGCCATCGTTCATCCTTTCTTTCCATTTTTCTTACTGAATCCTTAATTTTCTATTATCATTCTTTCTTTCTCTCTGTTTTTCTTCGTTTCCTCTCTTTCTGCGCCATAGTTCACATAGTTGATGATGATTCTCTAAAGGAATTTAGGGAAGAAAGAAAAATTACATCTTGGGTTGATTTAAAAATACCCCGTGACCCCTTAGATGTATATTCTTTGGTTGAGGGTCATTGGATCCCAACCTTATTTATAGCTAAGTGTGGTTTCACATTTCCACCAAATCCTTTTCTTCTTCATTTATGCCAATATTTTGACATCGTTCCAGTAAGAGTATCCCCTAACACTTGGAGGATTGTCAATGGTGTGAATAGATCGAATGAAATCATTGGAACCCATATTGGAATTCAAAAGATCATGTTCTGCTATAAATGATCTATTGCAGGGGAGAACACATATTACTTGAAAACTAGACAAGCCAATAGGGCTTTAGTATTGAATTTTTCTGATTCTAATAAGGATTATGGGAATTATGCTTTATAGTTAAGGATTGGTAACATGCTTAACTTGGGAATGGAGTGGCCTACCATGGTCCCAGATTCCCTCAGTCAGGGAATGAGATAGGTTGTTATTTCAGTTTTTGCCTTTCTTTATTGATCTCTTTTATGATGTATGCTAACTGCTATTGCTTATTGATTTGTTGCAGAAGAACGTAAGAGAAAGTGACCCAAATCGGGTAAAGTAAATTTGGAAGAACTTAAATTCTGGTAGGGTCTTAATCAAAGGACATGAGAAGATCATCCACGATCAGCTTCTATATTGCTAGAGTATAAAAGTTTCATAACCTATTTTATAGATCAGCCAACAACTGTTGTGCCTTCAATTATAATTGATTTCGAGAGGGATCGAGTGTCTACTTCCTCTGCTACTGAGTCTGTTTGTGTTGGTGCTGAAGTTGTTACAGGTGGCACTTATTTTTCTTTTGACTCTAAACTTCCCATTTCTGTTAACATTGGAAAAAGGAAAATTCCCAATCTTCTGGAGAAGGACTCCATTGCTGGTGCTAAGAAACCAGTTGATACTAATTCCCAAAAGAATAAAGTTAAGGCTGGAAAGAAGCCCCCAGTTAACAAAGGTGATGAGTCTCCTCTTAAGAGACTGAGGAGAGGTCCTGCTGATAAGCAAGTTGAGAAGGTTATTGATGCCGATCAATAGGGATTGGTTAGTAAGTTCACATATGTTGTTGGCTCATTTGTAGCCTTTAGTCCTAGCTTAGCTAGGAAATTAATCAAGGATGGTCCCCTCCTAGACCATATAGTTGTTGTTGCCTCCATATCCAGATCAAAACTATAAGAGAGGGCTACTCAAAGTTTAGCCTTGGTAGGTTTTCATATTTGAAGTTGGTCGGATATTGTTCATGTCTTCCTTGATTTGTACTGACTTGGTTCTTTTCTTGCAGTTCTTGGTTGATTATAACCAAATATTAGAGAAGGACGATCATCTATGTTCTTCTTCTTCTTCGCGTTAAGTACAGGAGGCCTTTGAGGATCTTAAGAAATAATTAGAGGAGTCTAGAAAAGATTTAAAAAACAAAGCAGAAGACCTGGGAGGAAAGGATAAAGGCTGCCAAAGCAGCGCGATGGAAAACTGATGAAACTCTGACTGTGGTTACCTTGGCCTCTGCTCAAGTTGAGCGCAGGGTAAATGTTGCTGATGAGAAGGTAGTCAAACTATCTACTAACCTTTCTGTTGCGACGGCAAAAAAAAAACTAGAGAATCATCCTTTAACAAGGGCTGGGATAAGTCCATCTCTGCTACTTCTGCCCAGATAGCGTGCTAAGAGGAAATTATTCAAGGATGATTGGTCAAAAACTTTATGGGAAGTTGGCATTACTAAAGATTCAGAGTTATTTCTAAGACACGATAGAGGATCCCCCCCAACCTTGATGATGAAATTGATGATGATACGGATTTAGGAGAATCCTCTCTAGTAATTGAGTCAATTGTTCCTCTAGCCAATCAAGACAATGCTCTTATTGACTCAGCTGCCCCTCTTGCCGATCTGGAGATAAACCCTGAGGTAGAGAAGGATAAGAAGAAGGTGTAGACTTGTTTAGCTTCTAGTCTGTGTATTTTGCACCTTTCTTTTATCTTTTTTTTTATCTTGTTCTGATGTATCTTTTTGTAATATTGTCATCTATCAATGACAAAACTTTTTCTTTAGTTAACTTGTCACTTTTTGATGCTTAGTTGTTGCTCTGTCTTCTTTTATTGTTGATCAATTATTGCTTTATCTTTCTAGTTCAATACCAAGATGGAACAAATTTCTTCCACTAGTTCCAACATACTCAAATGCTGCAAAAATCTATTTAAAGCTGGTCACTTGGACTTGACAGATGAAGAATTAAAAAATTTGCTCGACACAAATGCTTCTAATCAAACAAGGGATGCATACACTTATCTCTAATTCCTTCTTCATCGGCTATATAAGACAGCCTACGTCCACTGTTATGGTATTGATTTCAGAGATTACAAATAGCTAGGTATCCTTGTAAATAAGAATATTCTAGGATTTGTTTTATCTTGACCTTGAAGAAAGGGATACAATGTTTTTATAGTGACTTGGAGGTCAAGGGTTAGAATTTTAAGGGATGGAATGCCTTCATAAATCCGAGTTTTTCTAAACTGCTTTTGATTCTTATATAATTTTTAACAAGCATCCTATAAAAAGGAGAGCAAAGTAGCATTTTATTGAGAGAGAAATTCTTATATTTTTAGTTCCCAAACTCCATTTAAAAAACTCTCCGATTTTACCCAAATCTTAAGTTTACACCCAAGCAGTTTTAGATCCAAGATTCATTATATTATCTTTAAGATCTTGTTTGTGGGCACCAAAGTTTTTTTTCTCATCATCTTGATAGAGAAAAGTTTCGTACGATGGATTTTGTGCTTGATCTATTTACTTAAGGTGGACTCCAAATTGTGTGATGGGTGTTGAGTTCTTCGATCTATATTGAGACGTCTGTGGACTTACGCATTATAACAGTTGTATAGGTGGACTCCAGGATTGTCCTATGGAGGAGCGGTTGAATATTGAAGATGCATAAAGGCTTATGAGGGTGTCGAGTCATTATGTAAGTCTTATGTCAGTCTTGTGTAATTCCATATCATAGTGAGTTTGCGTAGATAGGCCGTTTGAGGCTTTTTTTGCTGTGGGTTTTTCTCGTACATCGGCCATTGTGATTGATTTACTTTATTTTGTCATGCACGCACCTAAATGCGTACTTATACTAAGATAAAATTGGTTAATTTGTTTAATCACAACTCATTTAAAACTAGTGATAAGTTTATATGGGTAACTTGTTTAAGTTGAACCTTAAAATCAAAAAATTTAAAAATAGTTGGTTTGCTTGTTTTTGCACCCTTTGCCAATTTAGAACCTTTCGGGCCTATAACACATTTTCAGGTTAATTGTAGATAAAATAATTACATTGGGTAAATCATGCATAGGTGAGTCCTTCTCCCTATTCATGTTATCCTTTTATCAATCCTTTTGTCCCCAATAACCTGAACGAAAGTGCCTCGACTTTTTTTGCAGTTGTTATCATCAGTAGAGAGATCACACTAAATTCTTACCCTAGAAACTCGAGTTCACGCTCCTTGTGATTGGTAAGATTTGGTCAGCGAGATTCCCACCCACGATCGTCAATTCTGCTCCGTAGTACACTCTATGTCTATCGAAGATCCATATTAGATCAAATCTTGAGGCAACTTGAAAGCATCATCGCCTTACAGAATACTATGCAGTCGAAGATAAGGTCCCTATACCTTAAAAATCCACCACAAAAAGACACTGATACAACCGAAATAAGAGAAGACATACTTCCTCCTCCTGTCTTTAATATCAAAATATCACTCGTGGTGGCTGTTGAGGTAGCACCAATTAATCCCCAGGATCCACCTACACCAGTCCTAACACTGCATCCCCCGACTAATGCTGACACCCCTTGCTTCTAAGTACCATTTTTCACACATGGATACTTCAAAACCTACCAAAAGTAGCCTGAATATCTATACGCCACTTTTTAAGGCCCATCGCAAGTCAAACCTATAACCCCTCCACCAACTAACGCGATTATTTCCCCATATCCAAATCAGGAGATAACGCAGGTCCAATATGAACTGCATCACCTATAGGAAGCCATAAATAAGATGAAAACCACTGATGAGCTCACTAACATCAAGAAGATGACCCTTTATTCTGAAGCCCAATTACCATAGAAATTCAAGATGTCAATTTTTAGAACTTAAAAAGTAATGGGCTCCCTAACTGACCACTTATCCAACTACTACCTTCTAATGTAGGTCCGAAATGTAGGCTTAGGAGTTTTATAGAGTAAGTTATCCTCCACACTGTTCGAAGGATCCCTTACCTGGTACATGGGATTGAAACATGAGGGTACCACCAAAATATAGGATGATATATGTCGTTCTTTCTAAAGCAGTACGAATACAATGAGGAATTTGGTGTCACTCATAAAGACTTAGAGATGCTGAAGCAGGAAGAAAGAAAGACAATTGGTGCTTTCGTCACTCGTTGAAGATAAAAATCCAGTCAAATGGTCAATCAACCCCTGAAAAATAATCAGATAAAGATCATGATCAGGATCCTTTTGAAAGAATTACAAAATGAACTCAGGCTCACCTGGATCCCAAACTTCAAAGAAATCAACCACATCGGATGCAAGATAGAGGAAAGCTTGGTGGTTAAGCCTACCAAACCTACTGAATAACCTCGTCGAGCTGTAAATTAGTTTTCCGCCCGAAAGCACTCACCCGGAGCTTCTACATCTCACATCACCACCCTCATGGTCAGTCTTAAAGTATAATTATGCCTAGTTTCCAATACTTACCAAGCTATGGTATCTACCGCTGCACCTTTTTAATAAAGGACCCCTCCCAGAAATTATTAAGGATTGCCTCCCCCTAAAGAGTTAAGAACTCAATCTAGACAACTCATCAATCTTCAAGCTCCCCTCAGTCGAGAATATGTTGCCCTAAAAATAGATGGTCGCCTGAGACCTCTCAACCCTTGACCCCCTGCATACTCAGATAAGAACTAGCGTGCCAAAGCCCATTGCAAGTTCCATCAAGGACACAACTACATTATTTATAATTGTTGGGCCTTGAGGTTTTCCATCCAAGACCTCATCGATGCTGGAAGCCTCATCCCAACAAAGTCAAATGTCATCAGAATCCCTATAGTATCATTCAAACCTCGACACCAATGCCATGTCAGATGCTCCCATCTAAACCCCTGAGCCCTCCACTCTGATAGTCCTTATTCATTAGAAATTAAGGATACGGACACACTTACAATCCCAAATAGCTACGCCTCTAGGGATACCATCACCCTCCTTAAAAATCATTGTAGAGACCAAGACCACCATCGATCCATGTGACTTGATTCATCATGTCCATACACATTTTATAAACTAACCATTAAAACCCGGACTTACTCTTGGTCACGGGATTCATGCTCTGAAAAGAGACAGAAGTCATCTCCACTTCTCTAGGAAAAATGAATCACTCAGTCAAGTGGGTGGAGATATATGATGAAACCCTCCAAGCGACTGAGAATAGCACAATTACTGAACCAATCTAGTCCACCGGATGAATAGGGTTAACCTCTGAAGAACATTTCCGTGCCCTCACGCACTCTAATGCAAGCAATAATACCTACTCACCCGATGCTTCAAACTCATTCTCTGTCAGCCCTTTAGAGAATAATTGAAGCGCCACATTCATAAATCACCAATGGACAGAGCCTTGCTCCAAATCCCCCAGTGCCCTAGCCCTTCGGTGCAGATGGGTAAACATGATAGACAACTCAAGGAAGATGATCACATTACTTGGAGGTACCAAGTTTGCCACCAGTTATTGTATGGAGAGGAAGAATGAGTGAGAGACCATGCTGCTCATCGAGATGCTGCATGGGAGGCTGAACTAAAAGCTAATCTTGGTTCGACCATATACGTCCCTTACCCAAGATTATCTAGAAAAATATATAATTAACTCTGAGAAAATCAACGAATCATGGTTACCTAAGTAATGTTTCACGCTGAATACAATAGGCGTCGAGGAATTCTCGATCGACCTCCTCTGAAAAAAGATGAACCTTAAGTTAGCCCCTTAATTACTATTCATATGACGAGGAAACACTTCGAAGGTGACATCGATCCTTTTTAATTGATAGGTTCAAATCCTAGGCTAAACCCCATTATAAGAAATACCGCTTTTGGCAAATCGAAGCCCACTCCAAGTCCTGCAGTCACCAAAACTGAGCCGATCTACTACACCCACCTACCCAAGCACGACATCATAGACTGCTTTAGCCACCTCTTGATCATCGAGGGAAACATATCCCCAAGGTTCAGAGATTACTATGCCCTCACCCCCCAAATCTGGTAAATAATGACACAATGAGACTACTTCCTGGGGAAAAGACTCAAATTTCGTAGACAGGGACCCACGTCCTTCAAAGCTCTTAAAATATGGGATTACAAGTTCAAGATAGGGTACAGATCTATAACAAAAGAACTCGATCGACTCAAATAGGATGAACACTGGACTTGCCGCATGAAAAATGAGGCTATATTACAGACAGTTTACAAATAAGCCTCTCACGGTTCTTCAACAATCGGGGGAACTCAGGCACCACAATGTCGACATATACCTGATCATCCAATTTACCAAATATGGATACTTACCATTGGTAACACAGAACACCTTTTATGGGGCCATAGAGATCGATAATACTCCTACCAAAGTTAACCCACATTTAGAAGATCCCATTGATCCCTATAATGGGTTTGACCTGCTTGTTCTATAGCTATCATTTTACATCTTCATACTTGAGGTATCACCTTGGACTCACCACTATACCAAGATAAGACACATCCAATGGAACACATACCTGTATGTTGCCCACATAGTTGGTATAATCGAGCTCCAAGGTGAGATGACCCATACAGATTGTCTTCTACCTGAAGGTTCCCCTCGCAAAGTATTAATACATTGTCGAGATAGAAATGGTCAACCCCGTTCCCCATGACCACACCGAGATAGTTTGATAGCCTGTAGTATGTAGTAACCACTCTGGCCCATGCCAAATTTATCAAATAAGTGTCGCCTTGGGGACCAGAATATGTTGAGTACTACTACTACTATGGGAAGATCTTTTACGAGACCGCTAGAATCATGAAAGGAATGAACCGTGAAGATACTAAAACCTCCCCCAACAAGGAAGAGCACCAAATAGCCTCTGATAATGACAATTAATCAGGGTCATCCATGTTTATGGAACCATCACCCTATACGTCAGACTCTAGAGAGGGCCAAGTCTTGGCAACAGTGGCAGAGATACTCACCCCACCTAGAGTTCTCATCTAACCATATGGTGAATAGATGACTCCATGTCTTAGACACCCACCCAAGCTCAAAACAGGGCTCCTAAAAGCCTAAAACTAGCTCATATCCTAGATTGGATCGAAGTAATGGCCCCAAAGCCAACACGCCTACCGACAATCCCACATCCCTGATTGATATTCTACTCCATCTAGGAAAATTTAAACACGAAGCTTGGGACAAACCCATGCTCTCTTCAGATAGAAATATCGACCTCCTCATAAGGTTAGAATAGCACTCCACTCCTCCGAACCCATCTAATAAGGAGAAAAACCCCTTGAAAAAGTTATCACACGACCTCCTTAGGAAAATAATAAGATACTGGAGAAAATTCAGAGGACATCGACTAACATCATCATTTGGGAACTATTAACTACGTTTTGAGAACATCGAGCTTCCCTCATCCATCTGTTGTCCTAAGACTCTATGCTTATAGACCTGACTCCAACTGAGATGTTAGCTACTGTCAGATCCATCACCATGCAGCATCACATAAGCTTCTCTGACGAAAACCTTCCCTTGTAATGCCTCAATCACTGATTTGCGTTGCATATCACCATTGAGACTCGTGGACATATCATATCCCTGGTACTGATAGATAATGGGTCCACCATCAACGTATGTCCCCTTTGTACCTCCACCAATCTTGGGTACATTGCCTCAGAATTTACACCATTATATACGACCATCATGGCATATGACAATACTTGTCAAGAAGTCCTAGGGGAGATTATAATCACCCTCATAATAAGGCATATCAAGTGTGATGTATAGTTTTAAGTAATCGACATCCCAAACAGCCTTAACCTTTTGCTCAGGAGGACATGGATGAACCCCATGGGGGAATTACTCTCATCATTGCACATAAATGTCAGATTCCCATTCGACATGGAGGTCATCACAGTCTAAGGAGATGACAGCTTGGCCATGATCTCTAGCCCTAGCACCATTCCCCTCCTGGATACCTACCATGATAGTAATGAAATCTGCCTCAGCGGATTTTAATTCATCCCACTTTCTCACATGAAAGAATAGGAGATGATTATTCACCGTGTAGCTGCCTGAATCATCCAAAAAATGGGATACATACTAAGGTTCAACTTTTTAGAATAAAATCAATAAGGAACCCTAAAGACCGTCACTGCCACGAAACATAATGGTAAGTCAGGTCTTGATTATACGTGACACCCCTCTTATAATAATAACGGGTGGCCAACCCTGTACTAAAATAAATCAGGAATCTCAAGTGGATCATTTTCAGCATCTACTAACGAGACTAAATAAACATAGCTAACTACCCAATATTACAATAAGCGAATGCCAAAAAAATAAAACATAATAACATACAATGAACATTATGCCAATAATATAGTAGCTACCGAACATGAAAGAAATGTACACACGTAACACGATAAGAGGAAGTACTCGAATTAAAACCAATTAAGTACACAAAAGAAGTATACCCGAATATGCTGTCGGGTCACAGACAATACAACAATCCTGAGAAAGAAAATATAAAAGTGCTACAATATAAACCTTGGGTCTAAACTCGATACACAAAATGAATCCTATCTAGATTTACAAATGGTAGGAAACGGCTATAAAAAAATCCCGTAACAGTTCGCATCTGCTACGGCTCCCAAGACACTGGATAGAAAAGCATCATCGGCTTCCTTGCGGTGGGACACCTATAATATATTACAATATATATAGCAAGAGAGATATAAACGGGTCAGAAGCCGAGGTGTGAAAACATTTATAGAGAGTGCATTAAAATGCATAATAATTTAAATGCACTATTTCATGATTAAGGTGGAGTCGCACTCTCGTGGAACTCGATCTCACCCGTCTACTAAAGCGAGCACCTAAGCGTATGCCCATGAAACTTAATTAAACTGCCCGACACATTCTGGGGACAATTCCATCTTGATATATGCATAATCTACTCCCGTGTAACCCACTATCTTACTTATATAACCATGATCCTCTTCTTCTATCATGTTCCAAGTTTACACCCCAAACTTATGTGTTAACGTATATACACACACACATATCCTACTAGAAACATTGCACTACGTTTCGTGCGTGGGACGTCTCGCCAAGGGAAATCCAAACAAGAAACCCCCCGATACACTACTCGACAATGTTGACCTCAACTAGTTACTATGAGTGACTATCTCTAAGGACATAAGTAAAACATCGCACATAACCTTTAGGGTCTATATAACATTATTCTAGTTATAAATCACGATCATTCAACCCTAACAAGCACGTACACATAACACACTTAGCGTACATTTAAATATCCAGAATACAATCACTTATAGGATATAAAAATACTTCACAATGCTATTATCTTCCAGGAATTACTCACTTTATCCCGGGTTACTAGCCACCAGATTATTATCACACCGCCTTGGTAGTAAAAACAAAATACAACGTATGGGAAGCGGTCATAGTTTCGAACCTGAAAGTGAGAACGAATCATACCCATGACTTCTCACCCAGAATAAAATCACGCAATAGATAATGGACGACCATGACCTGGGGAATATACGCACCCTGATCCTCAAGACAAGGGCCTCACCCACATCGCGGAACCTCCCATGATAGCATGTTCTGGGTATGCTCACACAATAAGTATATATATCATTCACACTAGATATACATGCGATCACATCATATATAAAAACCATCACGCAAGGTATGTTCATTCACACCATATATATATATATATACTATCTCACATCCGTATGTATACAACTAATGAATTCGGCTATATGTATATAACTCTCATTATACTAACCGACGCTATAACGCATACTTTCCCAAACATTTCATTATATGATCCCTCACTTGAAACATGCTCATCCATTATATCTAAGATGAGAATAGTCTCCCAATTTAATCAACCTTAAGGATACTCTCTCATAACTGAATGTGTATAAAAATCATCATTCACGCACTATTTATATCCGTATGCACACCGTTATACAATAATTACCCCGGCTATAAGTATAAACCCACTTATTCTAATTGATAATGCGTTCTATTAATTTCAATTTTAAATTACGGTTCAGTTACTCATATGAACCCTTAGCGATACTGCATTTCATATTTAATCCCTAAGTTCATCGTCACTAAGGATATACGACCTCTCTCTCATTGGTCCACCAATCATATATAAATAAAATTCTATCGCCAGAAGGATTCGACACAAAAGTCGGCATAACAATTCCACGTCATGCCTTCACAACTCCCTCGAAGAGTCCTCAACCTTACATCATATATTAACTCACTTCTAATCTCCAAATAGGACTCCCATACCAGATTCCCCACTACATCGATGCAATAAACTCCAATACATATGTATATATGTTCCTAAAATAGCTCGATACATCCCCACGATCACATCATGTGAGAAACTCCCAATAAATATCCAAAACGTGTCTCTCGCATCATATAAGAATGTTCCACATCGATAAACCCAATCGAAATGGACTAAAACTCACTCTAGAAAAACCTCGCAAAACAGCCTTGTTTCCGAATCGATTCGGCCTGGTCCGAATCGATTCGATCCTAAAGGCGAATCGATTCGCCAGTCCTGTGAATCGATTCGGTCCAAAGGACCTGTGAGTCTATCTTAGGATGAATCGATCCGATTATGGATCTGAATCGATTCGATCTCCCAGACCTTAAAGTCTGCAACATTCCGAATCGATTCGAAAAGGGGGCCGAATCGATTCGGCCTGTTCAGCAAGCTACGAAATGGGTTGTTCTCTTCAAAACCCAATTTTACCCAAACCCAAATTTCTCATCTTCTCTCCATAAATCTTCAACTCAATAATATTTCTAACATCAAAACTCATCCTATATCTCATCCCATCAAGTTATATACCATCAATCCTATGTAAAACATCAAATGCAAGATTTAATACAAAAAATCTAAGTTTTGACTATTAATCCAAAATCCATATTTTGATCCATAAATCATGAAATAAATTACACACATAGATTATTTAGCAAGATTAATCACTTGCCTCAAAGTTGTAGAGGTTGAATCTTCCTTGAAATCGCGAATTTTGGCCGGAATTCCCAAGCTCCCTGCTTTTTTCCTCTTCCTCTTCTTTATCTCCTCTTCTCCCTCTCTCTCTCTAGGGCTTTTAACAATCTAAAGAATGAGATTGTTATCCCCCGTAGGCTTTATAAACCTTATATCCAAGATACCCAACTTTAAATGGTAATACAAATTTTAAATGACTCGTTTACTCCAATTCAAGTCAAACTAACTTAAAAAATTTCGGAATCTAAATAAAACCCAAGGACAGTCATTTTGACTATCTCGACCCATCCAGGATCAATCGCACACTCAGAATTATCATCCGAAATACTTTATAACATCCTAAAATTTTTACCTCAATTGTCAAATTTAAAATTCTCCAATTTAAATAAATTTTATTTCTCCCAAATAAATTAATTCTCAGTCTTAAAAATCACGGGGGTATTACACTATACCCCTAACAGTAAAACTCTATCCCCAATCCTAAAGATCCCCATCAAGGATGGAATGGACATTTTAATCTATAAGGATAGGACTTTTCCCATCACGGACAACCCAAACCAGGTGGAATGAAAATAAGAAATCCTTGCAACTAGGAATGAATATCCTCTATGAGTAAGGATTGTACGTAGACTATGGAAAAATCCACAAGGTCATCCAGAATGAGCTCAACATCTCATGGGTCATTGAGGAAGATAGGAAGAACTTCGAGCCTAAACCAGAGTGGCGACTGCCCGCATTATTTCCTGAAGAAGTTGCCCTGACACCCATGTTAGGAATCTTAAAGTTAACTCCTGTAGAATGCCTACTGGACTGGTACATGTAATACCCCGTGATTTTAATAACTTTTAAAAAGTTATATTTTAAATTAATGGATTAATTGGATTTTACTATAAATTAATTCATTTGGGTTTTGTCCGAATTGTGGATATTAAATTGTATGATTCTGAATATTACTTAAAGATATTTAGGTAATATTTGGATGTGATGTCATTGATATGGCTGTGTGATATTAATTTAGTAATTTGAATTTTTAGTCGGACGCGGTATGGGACGTGTCAGGACTAATTTGTTAAATTAAAAAGGAAACTTATTTTTATATCGACCTTATAGTCATTTCGAGTGCGTCGTTGCATCCGAAAGGGTTGAAATAGTCAGAAAAGTCTATTTGGATGTTGATTTTGGGTCTCGGGTCATTTGAAAATAAAAAGACAACCCAAAAGGGCATTTTGGTCATTTTTATAAGGGGATGAATAGTGATTTTGGATTTTGTCTTATTATAAGTATTTGGATATTAGTTGAACGTGGGTTCATTCATCTCTTCTACACAATATTGAGAAGTCATCTTCTTAGAGAGAGTAAAAGGTTGCTTGGGAGAAGAAAGTTTACATGGGAAGGAGAAGAACTAAGAACCAAAGGTCACCACCACCAACCACCACCGAAAGTTGACCGGAGAAAGGGAGAACCACTTGTGTTATTCAACTCCAAAGGATCATATCTTCATTAGAGGCAAGTGTTTGATAATTGCAATCTAAGTTTTTATATTGTCCATGTTAGGATAGTTCTATAAAGATGAGATTTTTCATATTTGGGAGATAATGATGGAGTTGTTAAATGAATTTCTTGAAAATGGAACTATGTAGGAATCAAACACATGTTGTAGTTAGATAGTAATCCACGAAATAATCATAATTCTGTTGAAGAAATTCTGAAAACCATTGATGTGTTCTTGAAGATATTATGTTGATAATTTTCTGGAAAAAGAGGATAAAAACATGCTTTTAATTCAATCTCTTGATGATTCTAGGATGTTTAGAGCATTAGAAATCATTCACATATGTTGCTATATCATGTAATAAAGTTTATAAGGAATTTGGGTTGTTAATATGGAGGTTTTAATTATCAAAAGTGATGAAACTCGTAGTAGAAGAAAGGCAGAAAACTGGGCTGGTATCTGGGCGATCGATCGATCGACCCCCCGCCTTCGATCGATCGACCTCCCCAGAATCCTTGAAGTTGTGTCTTTATACTGATTGTTCTTATCCCAAACCTTTTGCACATCTTTGGTGATTATTAATTGGATATTATGGGACTTAAAGAAGATCAGTATGCCTTGGTAAGAATCGAATTGATTTGATTGGGATTTAATTGATTAGAATTATGATAATTCAATTTAAAGAAACTTTGGTTGCAAGATTCATGTGCTGGATTCTAATTTGTATGCATGAGGATTAAGGATAGGTCCAGTAGGGGAGATTTAATATAACACCTGGGTAGCCTTAGGGTTACAAATTTTAACACCAAGGTGTGAGTTTAAGCTTATTACTAATAGCGCAAGGACTGCGTTTAAGCTCATTATTGATTGCATAAGGACTGAGTGTAGTACAACTGCTTAGTGGTATGGATCCTGGATAAATATGGGAGTTCAGACCACATTTGGTTGAAAGAGGGGTTGGGGTTATCCCGGTTGCGTATTTGAAGTTGACGGACCTCTACGACCAACAAAGTTAAGTAGTAGTGTATTGGATGGGTTCTTGTTTGGATTTTTCTTTGCGAGATGCTCCGCGCATGAACCTTAATGACGTTGGGAATGGAGAGATGTTATAGGATGCGAGGATGTTGGTTTTGTTGATAATTCATATAGTGTGAATGAAACACTATAGACTATGAGCCATGTGAGGATGGTATTCAATCCTAGTTGATAGCAGATGTGTTTATAAGAGATTAGAAACTATGGGGTTTAAACCTAATCAAAGGAGAGTTTAATTCGTGGTAATTTGGGAGATAAGATGTTATGGATCAATTGAATATTTGTGATTTCTTACTGAATAAAATGTTGAGGAAAAATCTATTTAAACCTTGAGTAATGAGTGAGACTCGGGGAGGATAAAATTAAAGAAGTGAAGCCTTATTATTTTAATGCGTAGGATTTGAGAAATATAATGCTACGTATGGGGATTATCTTAGGGTAGTGTGATTACCTTGTTGGTATTATATTATAGGTATGATAATGCCTATTTGATTGATTGATGATTTAAGTGTATGACATACCTAGCTTACTTGCTATCGATGGGGAGGTTCGCGCGTGAGGGCAGTCATATCCTGATGAATCCATGGGATTTTTAATTTGTCGCTCGAGAACATAGGTCTATGAAAGACTTATTGGGGAGTTGATAAGTCCGCTGACTATGGGAACGTAGGTATGTACGTGACCCGTGGGTATGAGAACTATATTCGCCTCCAATTTTTGTCTTGATGTTTGTGGTTCGAGGAATCCTTACCGAACCTTTAGTCCCCTATTCGGCGACCAACGATATTGGGACGTGATAGTTGAGTAATGCATTGCACCGCAGCTGTGACTCGGGGTGCCGTATTATATATATATATATATATATATATATATATATATAATGATGAGTTAAATGTATGTGTATATTGTAGTTAAATCATCTACTGTGTGATAATTGTATATAACGGTGAATTGAGAAAAATAATTGAAATAAGTTAATGAATTTTTATTGAAGAGTTTAATTCATATTAATGAGAAATGTATATGAATGATTATATTACGTATGGTATGGGACATACGGGGTTATGATATGGGATGGAATCATATTATGGAAATTTGTGAAGAGGAACCATTAACTAGGAGGTTAATAGGAAACATTAAGTGTGCACTCTAGATGAGAGGTGAGAATAGCTAGTGAGAGTTGGATACTAACATGTACTTAATAAATGCTTTATTGCACTTGTTAAATACTTGTTGTTTTCAAAATCATTTTCACATCGGGCTCTGACCCGTTTCCTTGTATATTTTCTTTTCTATTGTACCTTCTATATCAGGTGTTCAGCAACAGGGACGCCAACCTTAGAGGATTATGACGAGCTATGGAGCTATGGAGGATTGCTTAGACGCCTATCTTCATTTAATTCATAGTATTCTTTTGTTCAGGGCATGTCGCCCAAAGGATTTCAGTTATCTCTTTTCTATCTGAGTCAAATACTCTTGTAGTCGTGTCATTTTAATACATTTAATATTGTTGGGATTAGTGTATTTGATAATTATTTGGGAATGTTTATTCCAATTGCATTTAAATTCTTTTGTGTTCTTTATTCGGTTATTAGTGTTGTAGAATAATATTTGTAGTGTTATTCATAAACTAAAAATGGATTTTGTTGAATTAAAATTTGGAAAGTTTTTAACACCAGCTTAATTGAGTATTGGGTGAGTTGTAAATGTTTTTGACAGTGATGCTAAGAATGAGCCAACTGTATATTCTGTTTTGATTTGGTATGGGACTGGCCACCCGGTATTTAATTAGGTGGGGTGTTACAGGTGGTATCAGAGCATCGGGTTCTAGTTTCCTGTAGGGTCTGTATGGCTTATTGTGTTTCCAGCTTAGCATTCTTTGATGTAGAGCCCTATGTTCAGGATTGTTGATTTCTTTGGTAAGATTCCGAATATATTAGTGAATCTTATTTACGTTCGGACGGATTGATATAAGAAGTATGACAGATGAGGGCCATTGGACGGATAACGAAGATCGTACTTAGGAGGTTATGAAGTATGTTCGAGTATGATGACCGTAGTCGAGGTCACCCCTATTATGGAAAATTAGAGAGTCATTAGTAGAAGTTCTTGAAATACGAGAATTGTGTGTTACCTAACGAAGGCAATATATTCAAAGGCTTGGGCATATAGTAGAGTGTTGTTAATTAGAACTGAAAATTTGGGGTAAAATTTTTCTCGACTCATCGGAGCAAAGTTATATTAGTGCGATTCAATAACCACCACCCGCGAACGAGGGTATGTTTTCTATCTAAGGAACTATGAGGCGTATATTGATTTTTGTAGCGATTAATATTGTAGGGGTAAAAGGGTTACTAAACTTAGCCTATAGCATTGTTATTTACGTAGAATCACCGAGGGGTTGTGGGACACCTAGATTTTCATGTCATCACGTGGGTTTGATTTTTATCACGACATTACTTACTTTAGGCATGTCCGATCATGATGTGACTATCGGCGTGGATTGATTTGTGGTATATGAGAGCGTATAGCCAACATCTTGTCTTTAATAAGAGAGTAAATGAGTAGACTTTTATTTGGAATCGATAAAACCTGTAGAGAGGTTATAAACTATTGACTAAGGACCTGAGGAGTTTCTATGACCGACTACTTTAGGTAGTAGTGTATCGGGGGGGGGGGGGTTCCTTGTTTGGATTTCGCTTGCGAGACACCCCACGCATGAAAGTAATAACCGTTGGGAGTCGAAATAAGTTAGGTCTTTAGGATATGAGTTTATAACCTTTGCGATAAATATGATAATGAAAGTTGTACGATAGGGTGAATGGACGCCCTGGATGGTTGAATTGTAGTAGTTTTCATAATTGTGAAACAGTAAGTTGTTGTGACTTCAGGATTTATTTGTTTAATAAGTGAGGATTACTTTTCCCAAACTTTGTCACGAGGATGGTATAGGGAAGATAGCGTAAAGTTTAAATTCGATTCAGTTGAAACTATATGGTGAGGCTTGGCGTATAACATTAATGGGGATTTTCGTTAATGTACTGTATGGGCGGTACGACATAGATTACTTGAGATGTGAGATTTATACTCCGAGTTGACCTTACCAGTGTGATTTATCTTCCGAATTTCGGGACGAAATTCTGTTATAAGGGGAGAAGTTTGTAATACCCCGTGATTTTAATGACTTTTAAAAAGTTATATTTTAAATTAATGGATTAATTGGATTTTACTATAAATTAATTCATTTGGGTTTTGTCCGAATTATGGATATTAAATTGAATGATTTTGAATATTACTTAAAGATATTTAGGTAATATATGAATGTGATGTCATTGATACGGCTGTGTGATATTAATTTAGTAATTTGAATTTTTAGTCGAATGCGGTATGGAATGTGTCGGGACTAATTTGCTAAATTAAAAAGGAAACTTATTTTTATATCGACCTTATAGTCATTTCGAGTGCGTCGTTGCATCCGGAAGGGTTGAAATTGTCAAAAAAGTCTATTTGGATGTTGATTTTGGGTCTCGGGTCTTTTGGAAATGAAAAGACAACCCAAAAAGGAATTTTGCTCATTTTTACAAGGGAGATGAGTTGTGATTTCGGATTTTGTCTTATTATAAGTATTTGGAGATTAGTTGAACGTGGGTTCATTCATCTCTTCTACACAATATTGAGAAGTCATCTTCTTAGAGAGAGTGAAAGGTTGCTTGGGAGAAGAAAGTTTACTTGGGAAGGAGAAGAACTAAGAACCAAAGGTCACCACCACCAACCACCACCGGAAGTTGGCCGGAGAAAGGGAGAACCACCTGTGTTATTCAACTCCAAAGGATCAAATCATCATTAGAGGCAAGTGTTTGATAATTGCAATCTAAGTTTGTATATTGTCCATGTTAGGATAGTTCTATAAAGATGAGATTTTTCATGTGGGAGATAATGATGGAGTTATTAAATGAATTTCTGGAAAATGGAACTATGTAGGAATCAAACACATGTTGTAGGTAGATAGTAATCCACGAAATAATCATAAATCTGTTGAAGAAATTCTGAAAACCGTTGATGTGTTCTTGAAGATATTATGTTGATAGTTTTCTGGAAAAAGAGGATAAAACATGCTTTTAATTTAATCTCTTGATGATTTTAGGATGTTTAGAGCATTAGAAATCATTCACATATGTTGCTATATCATGTAGTAAAGTTTATAAGGAATTTGGGTTGTTAATATGAAGGTTTGAATGATCAAAAGTGATGAAACCCGTAGTAGAAGAAATGCAAAAAACTGGGATGGTATCTGGGCGATCGATCGATCGACCCCCTGCCTTCGATCGATCGACCTCCCCAGAATCATTGAAGTTGTTTCTTTTTAAATGCTTGTTCTTATCCCAAACCTTTTGTAGATCTTTGGTGATTATTAATTGGATATTATGGGACTTAGAGAAGATCAGTAAGCCTAGATAAGAACCGAATTGATTTGATTGGGATTTAATTGATTAGAATTATGATAATTCAATTTAAAGAAATTTCGGTTGCTAGATTCATGTGTTGTATTCTAATTTGTATGCATGAGAATTAAGGATAGGCCCACTAGTGGAGATTTAATATAACACCTGGGTAGCCTTAGGGTTACAAATTTTAACATCAAGGTGTGAGTTTAAGCTCATTATTGATAGCGCAAGGACTGAGTTTAAGCTCATTATTGATTGCGCAAGGACTGAGTATCGTACAAGCGCTTAGTGGTATGGATCCTGGATAGAGATGGGAGTTCAGACTACATTTGGTTGAAAGAGGGGATGGGGTTATCCCGATTGCGTATTTGAAGTTGACGGACCTCCATGACCGATAAAGTTAAGTAGTAGTGTATTGAAGGGGTTCCTTATTTGGATTTCGCTTTGCGAGACGCTCCGTGCATGAACCTTAATGACGTCGGGAGTGGAGATATGTTATAGGATGTTGGTTTTGTTGATAAGTCATATAGTGTGAATGAAACACTATATACTCTGAGCCATGTGAGGATGGTATTCAATCCTAGTTGATAGAAGATGTGTTTATAAGAGATTAGAAACTATGGGGTTTAAACCTAATCAAATAAGAGTTTAATTCGTGGTAATTTGGGAGATAAGATGTTATGGATCAATTGAATATTTGTGATTTCTTACTGAATAAAATGTTGAGGAAAAACCTATTTAAACCTTGAGTAATGAGTGAGACTCGGGGAGGATAAAATTAAAGAAGTGAAGCCTTAATATTTTAATGCGTAGGATTTGAGAAATATAATGCTACGTATGGGGATTATCTTAGGGTAGTGTGATTACCTTGTTGGTATTATATTATAGGTATGATAATGCCTATTTGATTGATTGATGATTTATGTGTATGACATACCTAGCTTACTTGCTATCGATGGGGAGGTTTGCGCGTGAGGGCAATCATATCCTGATGAATCCATGAGATTTTTAATTTGTCGCTCGAGAACATATGTCTATGAAAGACTTATTGGAGAGTTGATAAGTCCGCTGACTATGGGAACGTAGGTATGTACGTGACCCGTGGGTATGAGAACTATATTCACCTCCAATTTTTGTCTTGATGTTTGTGGTTCGAGGAATCCTTACCGAACCTTTAGTCCCCTATTCGGCGACCAACGATATTGGGACGTGATAGTTGAGTAATGCATTGCACCGCAGCTGTGACTCGGGGTGCCGTATTATATATATATATATATATATATATATATATAATGATGAATTAAATGTATGTGTATATAGTAGTTAAATCATCTATTGTGTGATAATTGTATATAACGGTGAATTGAGAAAAAGAATTGAAATAAGTTAATGAATTTTTATTGAAGAGCTTAATTCATATTAATGAGAAATGTATATGAATGATTATATTACGTATGGTATGGGACATACGGGGTTATGATATGGGATGGAATCATATTATGGAAATTTGTGAAGAGGAACCATTAACTAGGAGGTTAATAGGAAACATTAAGTGTGCACTCTAGATGAGAGGTGAGAATAGCTAGTGAGAGTTGGATACTAACATGTACTTAATAAATGCTTTATTGCACTTGTTAAATACTTGTTGTTTTCAAAATCATTTTCACATCGGGCTCTGACCCGTTTCCTTGTATATTTTCTTTTCTATTGTACCTTCTATATCAGGTGTTCAGCAACAGGGACGCCAACCTTAGAGGATTATGACGAGCTATGGAGCTATGGAGGATTGCTTAGACGCCTATCTTCATTTAATTCATAGTATTCTTTTGTTCAGGGCATGTCGCCCAAAGGATTTCAGTTATCTCTTTTATATCTGAGTCAAATACTCTTGTAGTCGTGTCATTTTAATACATTTAATATTGTTGGGATTAGTGTATTTGATAATTATTTGGGAATGTTTATTCCTATTGCATTTAAATTCTTTTGTGTTCTCTGTTCGGTTATTAGTGTTGTAGAATAATATTTGTAGTGTTATTCATAAACTAAAAATGGATTTTGTTGAATTAAAATTTGGATAGTTTTTAACACCATCTTAATTGAGTATTGGGTGAGTTGTAAATGTTTTTGACAGTGATGCTAAGAATGAGCCAACTGTATATTGTGTTTTAATTTGGTATGGGACTGGCCACCCGGTATTTAATTAGGCGGGGTGTTGCAGTACACAACCTGACACCCGAGATATTACAACTGAAAAGGGATGATTAGTAAGCGTAACTGAACTCAATCTCTACCTCCGGGGGAAAGACTCCACAACCCCACCCACAAAAACACGCCTTCGATTGAGCTCAGGATATAGCATGCCTGTTATTTTGGGACTATCAGTGGAACGAATAAAGCCAACATATATTGTTTCGAGCCCTCTCCAAAGCACTCCCCTACACTAACCCCGTGGTCTTCCCAATAAAGGATCCCACTTAAAACTCTGACGAGGAAATAGTCTGATTCAAGGAACACTGCCTGCCCCAGCCTGCAGTCTGTGCCAAAGTCCTAGAGCCCCCAAAGACCACTCCAAAGTTCCCTTAACAGGATTCGATCCACTTCATCACTAATATCGTAGGGGTCGCAATACTCAACAACTGGACTTCTGTCAAATTCATCCCGATGCCTATCATCCGGAAGCCCTTTGAGTTTCTCATATTAGCAGAAGAGTCCCCCCTTATCCCCTATCCTAATGTATCCCTCTATAAAGCAGATTTTTATGATATTATCAATGTTGTCCTCCCTCCCTTTGATGGAATAATAAATAATAATTTATAGTATTTGCATGCTTGTGTTGCACGTAATGATTACAAATCCAACGATGGATTATAACTCACACACAACAATGGTAACTCTGTGGATCTAAAATACTTAAAACATTTATAAAAACTTAACCAAGGTCAAAACATATGCACATATCCCAATGATAATGACACAATAACCATAGACTTAGGAATGACATAGTAAACATAAACTTGGGAACTCTATAAAACCCTAAATAGTTACAAATAGGGTCCTCCCAATAAGAACAAATAAAAAGAGCTCACAGATCTCCTCACCAGCTTCGTAGATATATTCACTTAGTCTCACATAGACATCCATGACATCGACCCGACTATCATCATGCTTAAGATATCCACTATCCCTGATACAAGACCTATAAAGCAAAGGTTCATAAACTGATACCCGAATGGTTATTGAAAAATTAAGGAAGAAGTAGAGAAATAACTCAGTGTCAGCTCCATCTGAGTAATCAAATATCCCACCTAGCTATGCATTATCACACATATACCCAAAGCCAATGAAAATTTTTGAATGTGCATAGGCTATAGGGATCTTAATCCATCATGCACCAAAGATGATTTCCATTTACCATACATCGACTTACTGGTAGATAGTATAACCAGTAATTCTCTCAAGCCCTCCGTGGTAGATTCGCCAAATATAATCAGATAAAAATACACCCTGACCACCAAGAGAAAATTGGGTTCATCACCCCCTAGGAGACATAGTGTTATACAATCATTCCCTTCAGCATCAAGAAGACAGGTGTAAGGTACCAAAGAACAACAATAACCATCCTACATGATCTCATGCATAGGTAAGTAGAGGTCTACGTAGATAATACGATCATCAAATCCAAATACTAATAAAGATACATTCCTAACACTCTGAAAATTCTTCCAATGGATACCCCTCTTCAAAAGGAGGTTAAATTCGCAAAAATGTGTCTTCGGAGTCATTAAAGGGACAACGTTTGGCTTAATTGTCTGTAAGGATGGAATTGAGGTAGAACCTTCCAAGGTCTAAGCCATACTAGAAATGACACCACCAAAATAGAAAAAGAAGTCAGAGGGTTCCTATGCCAAATACAATTCATAATCCAGTTTATTAGCCAGCTTACCACTATCCGTGAGCCCATTTTTTAAATACTCAAGAATACATAGAGAGTTACCAATAAAATATGCCATATTCTATGTTAGAAAAAATATAGTCTTCTATGATCTTACATACATCGCTTTGGAAAAGTCTTTTGTATTCGTCGTATGGATCACCCGTAAACTACGACACTACATGATGTTCTTCAGTGTATGACTCATCTCTAGGATGGATCCCTTAAAATACCTCTTTGAGAAACCTGATATCTCTAACCTAATGGTGAAATGACTACTGATGCTATCCGAGTATGAAATCACGTATGTCACTCAAAAAGCCACCAAAGGACGGGACATTTATATCCTTCTCACAGGGCAACCCTATCAAATGAAGAATAACAAAAGGAGGTAGAATTCCCTAACGAGGATATCTTCACTCTAAATGATAGAGAAGCTTAGGAACTTTACTTATACGTTACCTCAAATAAAAAAGGATTTGGCATTGAAATGATCTTATTATCTCCTGACTCACGACGACTCCTCACTGCTATCAAACTCACCTATGAACGCATCGGTAACATAGCTGAGTATAAGTCTTGCATTACAGGTCTCTAAATTTCCTTAGAAATGGGAATAACCATCCTGAAAGCCTATGGGGATTACATCCTAGTCATCAGTCAGATATTAGGCAAATGGAAAATCCGGGATGACAAACTGCAACCACACCGTGACTTAGAAGCGGTAGCTTCACGATTCGAACATATTGAATTTGACTTTCTCCCAAAGGCTAAAAATAATTTCACAGACACACTTCCCACCTAGTACTCCATGATAGACATACCATAAGAAACTTTGAAAATCATGTTTACCATGATCAGACGGATCAACCCTTCCTATTGCTTTGAGTTTGATTTCATCGAGGAAATACTAGTATGACCCATAATATGGTACTACGACATATGAAACTTGATCAATACAAATCACTGCCTACCTTACACTTCCTTAAATGACCATCTTAACCCAATTCATTATATGTGGGGGCCAACTCTACAAATACAATTATAATGCATCATCGAAGAGGAGATCCTCGAGATCATGGAAAAATTGCATAGTGATGAAAGTGGCCCGCATATGAGTGATCACAAACTCTCCCAAAAAAATCCTCAAACATTCATACTCCTGGACTGCCATGCAAAAGGATTGCATGGATTACATCAAAAGATGCGTCAAACGTCAACTGTATGCCCCACAACAACATCTACCCCTCTGAGAACTCTTCTGCATGACCTCGCCATATCTTTTTTCCACATGGGGGATAGACATCATAGGGAAGGTAACTCCCAAGGCCTCCATCAGACACAAATTCATCCTGGTCTCCATCGACTATTTCATAAAATAAGTTGAAGTTGAATCTTATGCGATGCTAAATGCTAAGAAAGTGTCGAAATTCATACGTCAAAACACCAAATTCCTATTCGAGGAACCCCACGGAATGGTATCAGACAATGGGTATCACGTCAAGAAAGAGGTCACAAGCCTACCATAGTACGGTATTACTCAACATAAATCATTTTCATAAAGATCGCAAACCAATAGAGCCATAGAAGAGGCTAAGAAGAAAGTCAAAAATATCATTAGCAAGATGACGGTGACTTATAACAATTGGTCAGACAAAGTCCCATACACCCTTTGGGGCTACCTCACTACAGAGCGAAACTCAATAGGGTACCCATACTCTTTATTTTATATCATAGATGCAGTCCTACTCATAGAACTTAATATACCATCATTACGGGTCATGATCAAAAGCCAAGTGGCTAAAATCGACTGGGTCCAAGACCGTTACGATGAACTAGCTCTCTTGATGAGAGGAGACTGAAGGTTATATATCGCAATCAGGTTTACCAACAACGTACCGTCCAATCATTCATTAAGAGGGTTAGGAAATGATACATCCAACAGGGAGACCTAATCCTCAAAGAGAATCTCAAACCTATCGGAACCCCAGAAGGTAAAATTGCACCCAATTAGGGGGAGCCCTACCTTTTCACCAAAATAAACTCTGGCGAGGCATCTACCTTAGTTGATCTCAACGGAGTTATGTTTTCCTAACCCTTTAATCTTGATGGATTAAAGGAATTATTTCCTTAAGCCCGCTAACAAAGAAAAGGAAAAGACCAATTTAAACTCCAAAAAAATTAATCGTAGCGGTTAAAGAAGACTATGCAATCCAATATACATTCCTAACTCTACATAAAAAAGCCCACCTGAGCCACCAACCTTTCGCTTGAAGTAAGCTAAAAACATTTTAAGCCCCCAACCATATCACCATGAGAGAACTACGTAGACCTGATTTTCCACTATATTTTTATCGCAGACGTTCAATACAGACACCTAATTATCCTTGAATCGGACATACGTAGGCAACCTAAGATATCACTTCGGTTTCGATCTAAATAGACACCAACCCCCCTCCTTTATGGAAAAAAACTATTTATGATCATTTTTCCTCACTCAAAAAGAAGTGCGCGCTTTCTAAATAAACTACGTGTTGGGTAAATAAAATAGTGCTTTGAATTATTTTAAAACTCCATAGGGTCGTCCTTATTTAAATACACCCCACAAAAGCAAATTCTACAAAAGCTACGATCAAAAGAATCCAAAAAGGGAGAATACACTACCCCTATACACTTCTTCCCCAGAAAAGTAAACACTAAACACCATCCCCTCAAATCACCCCACATCTTGAGACGAATCATTAACGTGCAGAACTGCTAAGGACTCCCCATAAAATGGCACCTTTTTTGGGACAAGGAACGACACTTCGATTCCAAGAATACATCAAGTGTCTCCCACTCAATCACCAAACAAATAAAAGGGAACATTCTTCTGTCACCACTCCATGTCAGTACAAATAAAGGATTCACCATCGAGCAGATAAAATCTATCTCTCTCCAAAAGAAAAGTCTCAAAAAGACGAGGCACTATAGTTCTTATGTATGTTTATATCTTCTTATTATTAGTTATGTCACCCCCATTTTAATAAAAGAGCTTGGACTCACTTTTGTTCCTCTACATATATATTGTTGTTGTTGTTGTTGTTGTTGTTATTATTATTATTATTATTATTATTATTATTATTATTATTATTATTATTATTATTATTATTATTATTATTATATGCATGTGCATTTCCACCATTTTTAATAAAAAGAGTTTAGGCTCATTCGTTCCATACGCACGTTGTTCACTAATCTGTTGCATGAAATTAAAGAAAAATATAAAAATACAAAGGGATTCATCATCCAATAAGAGTACATTTACTTACATTCATTACGTGTGACAAAAATCCCCATACACGTCAAAAAGTATATTGAGGATTTTTTGTGTTTCCCCTAAGGGAACAAGTTATATAAATACAAACAAATCCTTCCCCCAACAAAAAAAAACAAAGAACACATTTTTAGGTGGTTACATCAAATCCCACCCAAAAGGTCACCCAAAAAACTATTCCACAAGGCTATCATATACAAGGCCTTTTCACCGAACGTCCATTGTGGTGTTATAGGCCCTGACGCGACTCAAAATGTGTCTCTAGTGCGTTCTTATATCAATTCAAGTGAAAACCGATCGCGTAAGTAATAAACCCGGTAAGACGGTCGAATCCTCAAGGAAATAGGACGATCTCTCGTGACGACGCAGGAAAGGAGACTAACCCTAAACTGTCTTTAGAAAAAGAATCGAAAAGATGATTAATTTGGAGATTGAGTTCTAACAAATAAATGCAAATTAAATTAAACTAATAACTACACAACGTGAGCAAAAGTAAACTATTGTGACTAAATAAATATGAATGAGAAAGAAATGTTGGAATACACTCCTCCGAACCCTAGTATATTTGCCGGATACAAAACTAGTTCTGAATTAGATAATTGATTAAGCCCAGTCTTTATTAATCTTAAGCATTACATATATGAGGGTACTATCCTGCATAATATGTAATCAAGAGTAAGAATAAAGCAGTGTCAAAATAGCTAACATGCGCGTCGCACTCTTAAACACCCCGGTTACCTAGGGCAAATGAGGTTAAAAGACTTATGAAGCTTTTGATCAATACACAACACGATTAAATAATTATTTGATTCGAAGAACTAATTTTGTATTCGTGCAAACCACATTAGGATGGGTTCATGCACCCCAACCCTTAAAAATCTAGCCTAGCATGGTGCTACTAACTAAAATTATGTTTTCTACCGTGCATGAAATTAAAACCATCATGAAATCAAACTTAGAAGAAAAAGAGAAATTAAGAACAATTGGAAATAAATAAACTATGTACTTATTAATGAATTCCAACAATAAAGAAGAAGAAACAAACTTTACTGAAGAAATCTGAATTGAGAATCACAAAGTTGTAAACTTTAATCTCTTAGAGTTCTTGACTACTTTATCTCTCTAAAACTATGCTTAAAAAAACTCTCTAAGAACTCTCCAAAAGCTGGGGGTACGCCGGAATAAAAAGACTAGGTTTTTACAAGAACTTGATCCACGCACAAATCTAATTTTGGAAGAAATTAATTCTGAATTTCGACAGCCGAACCGATTTGATCCAGCGATATCAGTTCGGTTCGCTTTATACAGAGGATTTTGCAATACTGGATCGGTTCATTTTTCATTACCATCAGTTCGGTTCTACATTTATAAAATGTTTAGCCAGTGCCAGATCGGTTCTTTTTCTTCTCTATGGGTTCGGTTTGGCTTATGCAGAACATTCTCCTTCCTTTTAATTTTTCTCTCAACTTTGAAGCTTTATAACTTATGATCTGGGACTCGGATTCGGATGTTATTTCTTCCTATGTGCTCATAGACTCTAGGTATTTAACTTTTCTTAGGCTTCTCATTCGAATTCCATATGCAAAATACTCTTTTTCCTTTTTCCTTTTCTTATTTTCTCTTCTTTCTTTCTTCTAATTTCTTTCTTTCTTTCTTCACATGTAATAAATACCTGCAAAATCGATGAAAAATACACGAAACTTGGCGTACTCGTTAGAAAATGTCAGTAGCAATGATATGAGATAAATGAACTCGAATTACATCGTACAAAATGTTAAAAGACTCTAAATTATTGGATAAACACGAAGAATTTATGCCTAATCAGTCCCGAGCGAGTGACGGCGCACCAGGGGGAAGGGAACTTGGTGTTACAATGGACGCATGGGATGCTTCTCCCATTAATCCCCTTCGAGGTCGAGCTATCAGTTCGATATTAGGTGTCTATGATCTTTCCTTTAGATGTATTTTGAAGTCATTCCAGGTTTGGTGCATGCCTATTTGGTAAGTGTGGCTTTCATGCAGGAAGAAGGTGATTTCGTAAGGTGTTCAGAGTCACCCGTTTATTTTATATAATAACAAACAAAAGGTTCAGGATATCCCTTTCGTACTAATGCTGATACAAGTTTTAAAGTGCGTGGTTAGTCTAGAGATTCTTATTATACGAGTTGGGGAACTGGGTTATGAGTGGGGAAGGTGTTAGGCACCTCATTTGCTCTCCATGCTTCCTTAATTCTATGCTTATTATTTCTCTTTACATTATTTAATTACTTTTTAGTTATTTTAGAATTTTTTAGAGACCTTAGCGTGAGGGTCCTTTAAAAATGTGGATAGGTGCTTAGGTTGAAAAATAGTATTAGTAAGAGGTAAAAAAATGTCACTTAAATAAGTGCAAGTACATAAGATTTGCTTCTGCATAACTCAGTGCTTTTGCATATATAAAATATGGTCGTTATTAAGTATGTAAGTGTATAAAAAATCTCAGCTTATCTAACGAGTTGTTATTAATGTATATAACTATATGAGAGAGCTCACCTTTTAAGATAGTTTGATATCTCATTCGTATTATGAGGATAGATAGAAAATTGAGAGATGGGTGAATCTCTGTTGTGATTAGTGTATATGCATTTGCACGTTTGTACATAAGAATATGTTTGGCAAGTCTCATCTTGAGATAGTTTGATATCTCGTTTGTAATATTTGAGGGATTAAAGGTGGATACATCTCTGCGAAACAATATGTTAAGAGACATATTGTCGAGTCCTGAGCTCATAAGAAGAACTCGGTATTGCACCTATGTACCTAAAGGGACATGGGATCAAAGCCTGCATAGTTCAATTGTAACACATGTTCGAACATGATATGTGTGCAAGTGTAGGACTAGATATGGAGTCATACCTAGGAAATAATATGCCTAGAGATGTATTGTGAGGCTCGGGATTCACGAGTTTAAATTATAATAGGTCCTACGTACCTGAGGAGACTCGGGATTAAAGCCAATATTGTTCGCTCTATGGAGTGCATAATATATAGGGGTATAGGACTATAGATGGAAGCATCCCTAGGAAATAATTTGCCGAGAGACGTATTGTAAGTCTTGGGATTGATGACTTTAGCTCGGTATTGCACCTACATACCCAAGGAGACTCGGGATCAAAGTGAATGTAGTTCATTCTACGGAGTGTATAATACGTAGGGGTATAGGATAGGAGATGAAGGCATCCATAGGAAATAATACATCGAGAGACATATTATGAGGCTTGGGCTTCACGAGTTTAGCTCGGTATAACGCCTACGTACTTGAGGAGACTAGGGATCAAAGCGAACATACTTCACTGTACGGATTGTATTTATAGGTGTAGGCAAAGGGATACCGGGTATATAAGGTACAATAATGCGGTATTTATGTAGCCTTATCCTTAATATAACATTTCCATTGTGTCAGATTGATATATTTATATGATAATTTAATATGTTGATCAATTGCGGATGTTTGAAAAGTATTCAAATGAAAACACATATTCGGGGTGTCGTGTAGAGACGAACTTTGTTCGTTGGGAGAAGTAGTGAGTGTATCCAAATTTTAGACTTTGACTTGCAAAGTTTCGTATTGAACCAAGCTCAATGGCACTCTCCTGAGAACAAATTTTTAAAGGTATGTTTTCATGCTTGTATTTTGGAATCGTGACGTATTATTTGTATAAATTTGGCATATGATTATGTCAATTCATGACAAAAGTGGAGATACTGGATTAGAAAATAGTCTTACACAAATATACATGCTGTAAATTTCATTCTCGTTCCCCTAATCGAGGGTCGTGTTAGAGAGAGTACACAAGTATGATCAATTTATAATGATATGTATATATATATGTGTTATTGACCCAAAATTTGGGCACAGGTTCTTTACCCTCGAGACGAAAGCCGACCTTTTATTTTGGGGTAAAGTCTCGCTTTTTGGTGATTTTTAGTCGGGTAGAGCTTCGGCTAGAAGTGTTGACTTTGAGGAATTTTTGTAGGGGTTTGACTTTATTTTTCTCTTAGAGGCGAATTTTCAAGAAAACGAACCTCTTTTTAGGGCGACTCTGTGAAAGTATGAGATTTTCCTTTCATGAAAAGTGGCTTTTCTGAAGTATAAGTCCTTTGGGACCTCTTAGAAAATGAGCTTGAGTATCTCAGGCACTCGGGATTAAGAAAGTTTGAAAAGTGAATTAACATTGGGTTTTTACCTCTGGATTCGAAGTGGGATTCCTTGAAATGGTGGGTGGAGACCTCTATTTATAGGAGTTTTGACGGATCAAATGTCTGATCGGTTATAGGTCTAGGGCCGTCGATTTTTTATCAATGGCTAAGAAAATATTTGGTTAACATTTGTGTGCCAGAAGCTTTGGACGATCGACTATTACTTGAGGGTCCTTTAGTTGATCGGCTAAAACCATCAGAGGGGTTATTTATTAGTTGCTTTAACGGATTACGTAGGTTTTTTTTTATTTTTTTTGTTATTTATAGTTTGGCCCTAGGCTTTCAGGTTTCTTATGTTTTTGACATTTGAAACTTTAGTGTAGGTTCTGAAAGTTGTTCTTTCTCGAGATTTCTTTTAGGGCACGTACTCAGGGTTTATTTGGAATATGACGACGCATCTTGAAACCTTGATTGCAAATTGAGGTGTCCACAGATTCATTCGACTAGGAGTGTGAGGGTTCGGATACTCTTCGACGAAATAAGTTCTCAACAAAATAGCTTTGCTTATTTTGGAAGCGTTGTGGGTACTGTGGGTGGTGGTTTGAAAGTTCAGGGGAGGAAAGTGAGATTCTTAAATTTTTTATGGGGTTACGGATCAGTTAACAATAGGGATTAAATTGGTTTTGAAGCATAAGGATTTCTATTTTAGGTCGCATAGGGGACCTAATTGTCTTTCGAAGTGCAGGGCTTCTTATTTAAGGTCATAAAAGGGATCGAGTTAGTTTGGAGTTTAGGGCTACCTATTTTAGGTTGCATAGGGGACCGAATTATTTTAGAGCATTGGGACCCCTATTTTAGGTCGTGTAGGGGACCGGGTTGGTTTGGAACGTAAGGCTCCCCATTTTAGGCCGCGTAGGGGATCGAAATATTTTTGGAGCATAGGGCTCCCTATTTTAGGTCGTCTAGGGGACCGATTTATTTTGAAGTGTAGGGTTTCATATTTTAGGTCACTTAGGGGAGCTATTTATCTAAAACGTAAGTCTTCGTATATTAAGTCACATAGGGTACCGAGTGGTTTAAAGTGCAAGGCTTCCTATTTTAGGTCGCGTAGGGGACTGAGTATATTTGAAGCACATGGCTTCCTATTTTAGGTCGCTTAGGGGACTGAGCAGTTTGAAGCACAGGGCTTCCTATTTTAGGTTGTGTAGGGGATCGAGTTTATTGGAAGCGTCGTCGCTTCATATTTTAGGTCGCATATGGGACCAGATTGGTTTGAAGTGCAAGACTTCCTATTTTAGGTTGCATAGGGGACCGAGTTATTTGGAGCACATGGTTTCCTATTTTAGATCACATAGGGGACCAAGTTTATTTAAAGCACCGGGCTTCTTATTTTAGGTCGCATAAGGACTGAATGGTTTACAAAATAATGCTTCCCGTTTTAGGTTGTGTATGGGACCGAGTTGCAAGAGATGATCGTTTTGATATATTAGGTGTAATGTTACTCCTACCCACAGAATAGTTAATGGCAAACATGCATATGAATAGTGTGATCCTAGGCTCTTTTTATTTTGAATTGTGGTTACACATGCATATACATCTTTTTGTGCCAAGATAAAAATTAAAATAAAGGTAAAAATAAGGATAATAACATAGAAGGAGAGATAGGGAAGCAAAAGTGCCACGATTTTTTGGGACTTATCTTTTTAGGAGAGAGAAAACTCTATCTATTTGATGACGAGCCACATGCTTGAACAAAGACTAGAGTGGGAGAGGGAAGTTCCTTTTTCTTATATCTGTGATGAGGCAAAATCCTTTTGATATAGCTTTGGGATTAGAGTATCATCCTCTTTACAAGAAATAGGTTGTTCTTTAGTGGGTATCTTTTATTGAGTTTACCTAGCTCGACATTTGTCCCGAGTTGCAGGATATTTTGAGAGAGAGGGGTAAGAGACCTTAGAGATAGCTTCAAAGATAGGAGTGTTGAATTTTTACCAAAAACAGTATGCCATTTAGAGGGGAGCCCTTGGTGAATCTGTCTTCCTTGATATTTGTCCCGGGTTACGAGGTATTTTGAGAGAAATAGGTGTTTTGGGAAGAAGTATGTAGGTGTAACATGTTCTCTCTTTCATGCTTCTTTTTATTTTTCATAATATTAGCCTTTGTGTGTAGGTTAATAATGATGACCATGCGGACTCTTTAAAATACTTTAGATAATTATTTAATCTTACTTGATGTTTAGTCTACTTAGATCGCGTAGTCTTTTTCAGAGTAAGGGAAAAACGACCATAGTTAGGGTTTTTTGGTGTTTGTTTGGACCAGGCTTGAAATAATACCTCGATTTGCCTACGTATCTCCTATTCAAAGATAACTGGGTATTTATTTGAATGTTTGTGATAAAAATATATCAGAGAATCAGTTCCTCATAGTTCCCTTGAAAAATGCATAAAAAATTGGGAACTTAAAGTGTTTTAGCTGACTTTAAGCGAAATGTTAGTGGCTCAAGTGGGATTTTGATATAGGGATGGGGAATGTCTATGGATTGCATAGACTTACCTTTCTTAATGACCTGTTGTTCAGTCCTTTTCCTTTTCACCATAAGTAGGCTCAGAGAAAGAGTTTATTCGATTAGTAGAGATTGAAGGGTTAGGAAAATGTGACTCCATCGGATCAGCTAAGGTAGCCACCTCGCCAAAGTTTATTTTGGTGAATAGATAAGGTCCTCCCTAGTTAGGTGAAAATTTACCTTCGGGAGTCTGGACTAGTTTGATATTATCTTTTAGGACTAGGTCGCCCTCTTGGATATTTCGTTTCTTAACTAGTTTATTGAATGCTAGGGAGATACATTATTGGTATCCATAGTTGTGGTAAGACGCCTTTAGCTTACTTTTATTAAAGAGATATAGTTCGTTGTGGCGGGCTTGGACCCATTCGGTTTTGGCCACTTGGCTTTCGAGCATGACATATAGCGAAGGCACCTCAAGTTTGATTGATAGTAATGCCTTCATGCCATAAACCATTGAGTAGGGGATGAACCTGATAGATTTTTTCTCTATCGTGTTGTAGCCCCAGAAGGCGTATGGGATTTTGTCTGACCAATATTTATGGGTTTAATATTTTTGATATTTTTGTTAATAATTTTAATCGCTCTATTAGTTTAAGGTCGCTAGAGGGATGATTTGTGATGGGTGATACCATACTCGTGCAGTAGGTTTGAAACTTATTTCTCGAAGTGACTAGAACCATTTTATATGGTACGTTGAAGCAAAATATAATGTTGCACCATGTGAATTTGGCCACTTTCTTATTATTCAGAACTACATAAGATTTGGCCTCAACCCATTTGGTAAAGTAGGCGATGGTGACCAAGATGAACTCATACCTCATGGAGGCCTTGTGAGTTACATTCCCTATGATGTAAATCCTCCAAATGGAGAACGGTCTGGGCGAGGTCATGCAGTATATATCTCAAGGAGGTAGATGTTATAGGGGTGTGTAGATTTAACACTCGAGGCACCTCTGGATGTAATCTGTATAATCTTTCTACATGGTGGTCCAGCATTATGGGTGCCATAGTAATTTTCTGGACATGGTATGCCCACTCATGTGCGGGACACATTCGTCGCTATGAATTTTTTCTATGATTTTGATGGTTTCATCATCCATGATGCATTGCAAGTGTATTCCACTGAACCCTCTCTTGTAGTGCTGATCTCCGCAGATGATGAATTGGGTTGCTAGTTATCTGAGGGTAAATCGATCATTGGAAGCGACATCTACCAGGTAGTGATTTTTGCTGAATAAGTCCCCGATGTCGTAGTACCAGATTGTGGGTCCCATGACTATTTCTTCGAAGGCCCCGACCTCAAAGCAGTACACCGAGGTGTTCTAGTTGGATATATTGAATGCCATTTCCTTAGTTCCCTCTAACATGTCTATCATGCACGCTAGAGTGGCAAGTGCTTCTGGGAATTTGTTCTTAGACCTCGAGAGGAAGTCTAATTCAAGGTGTTCGAACCATGAGGCCATATTTTCTAAGTATGTATGGTATGACTGCAGTTTGTCATCTTGAATTTTCCACTTACCCAATATTTGACTGATAAATAAGCTGGAATCTCTGTAAGAGGCCAATGATCCCCATTTCCAAGGAAATTTTGAGACCAATGATGCAAGCCTCATACTCAACCATGTTTCCCGTGCACTCGTATGTGGTCTTGATGGATGTGGCGAGTCATTATGAGGCAGGGGATATCAGGAGCATCCCGATGCTAAATCCCTTTTTGTTGGAAGCTCTGTTGTAGTGTAATTACCAAGTTTCTATGTCACTTAGAGTGAATAGATCATCGTAAAGGAATTATACCTTATTTTCTTCCTCATTTCATAGGGGTTGCCCTGGAAAGAGGTCGGATATGGCTCATCCTTTGGTAGATTTTTGTATGACATATGTGATCTCAAACTCTCATAGCATGAGAATCCACTTGGACATTTTTCTAGAGAGAGTGGGTTTCTTAAATAGATACTTTAGGGTATCCATTCTCAAGATGAGTTTTATGCCGAATGATATCATGTAGTGATGGGGTTTACAAGCGATCAATACGAGGGATACACAAGCCTTTTTTGAGGCGATGTATTTGAGCTCATTGGATACTAGTTTTTTCTGAGATAGTAGATAGTACATTCTTTTCGAGAGATTTTGACATACTGTGCTAACATGGTTCCGACAACTATATCGGTTATGGTCATATATAGCAAGAGTAGTTGTCATGGCCGATGAGGAACTAACACCGATGGATGAATGAGAAACTCTTATATTTTCTCGAATGCATCTTAGAATTAAGTGTTCCATTCTATGGATGAGTCCTTTTTGACTATTTAGAAGATGGGTTCACAAGTGGTGGTTAAATGGTTGATGAACCACACTTTCCCTTTAGTGACTCCAAAGACACACTTTTATGGATTTAACCTCATTTTGAAGAGGCGTAACCTTTGGAAGAATCTTTAAAGTTCTAGGTAGTGTCCTTATTGATATTTGTACTTAATGATCATATCGTCCATGTATAATTACACATCCTTGTGTAAGAGGTCGTGCAGGATTGTCGTGGTCGCTCTTTGGAAGGATTGTTGTGGTCGCTCTTTGGTAAGTCGCACCAATATTTTTTTAGATCGAAGGGCATAATTATATAACAGTACATCTCTTAGGGGTAATGAACTTAGTCTTCTCATAATGATCAAGATGCATTTTAATCTGGTTTTAGCCTGCAAATTCTTCTACAAATGACTTAAATGCATTATTGGTTATACTATCCATCAATAGGTTGATAAATATGGAGTAAGTGAAATCATCTTTGGGGAAGGCCTGATTGAAATACCTATAGTCTACGCACATTTGAACTTTGTTATTAGTTTTGGTAACTAGTAGATGTTTGATAGCCAAGTGGGGTACTGCACCACTCAGATGAATCCGATGCTGATTTGTTTCTCCACTTCCTCTTTAACTTTCAAGGAGCATTCATGTATGAGCTTACAGAGTCTCCATTTTATGGATTTAGTGTCAGGGAGAGTAGATATCTCGTGTATGATGATAGAGGGGTTGATGTCGGGTATGTCAGCGTATGACCAAGTGAAACCATAGACAATCATGGTAAGGAGATCTATGAGATCCTTATATTGATTATTATCTAGGGAGGGACCTATTTATAACTGTTTCGATTTTGGGGAGTACCCAAGTTTATGGTAATTGTGTCCTCCTCGTTAGGAGAGTTGTGATCATTTTGACTTTGGTCAAGTTTTTGCAAGTCTTTTAAGTATTTTAAGTTCGCAGAGTGATCATTATTATGTGTGATTTCTAATCCATTGCTGAATTTATTATCATCGCATGTAACACACACATAAAAATACCGAAAAACTTCATTTACTATGCTATCAAAAGGAGGAAGGACAACATTGATAATTCAAGAAAATTATTCTTTATAGATGGATACATCAGGAGAGGGGGAAAATGGGGAATCTTTCTCTAATAGGACAAACTCAAAGGAGTACGACGGGCACTGGGATACATCCGTTAGAGGTCCAGTTCTTCAGTATGGTGGTTCCCTTGATGTTGGAGATGAGTACTTTTGGAGTTACCTTTGGAAACTTCGTGACCTCCGTACTGGTTGCAGTCTGGGACAAACGATGTTTTTTGGGCTAGGTCTTTCTTCCCTAGAGGAAAAGTTTAGGGTCTTCAGGGTTCGTAATAAGGTTAGTGTGAGGAGTTTCATCAAATAGGGCTTTCAGTTAGCGCTGATGATTTTCCTCATTCCATTAATATCCCATGGGGGTTCGTTGGGTGTGTCTTAAGGTTTGATTGGAGGCGGTGTTTTAGTTGGGGGAATGGTGGAGTTTGGAACATGGAGGTAGAGATTGAATTCAGGGATGTTGATTAATCGTCCTTTATCTATAACTGGTGTATTGGTTGGCCGATGTGGTATACTAATTGTGGAAAAATTTTGCCAGGGTCAAATCAATGGAGCTCAATATAGCTATCAAGAAAGTCCCATCGTGAAATAGTGCGAGTAATCCCCATTCAGACTCTGAATAAAGGGTTTCTCTATCTTCTGCGATAATCCATGACATATTGAGTTCTCTCTGATTGACTTTATGGGTTTTCCAGCAATCCACGTATAATCCTATCTCATAGAATATCTCCATTTCGGGTCGTAAGGATTTCTAGGTCTTATCACACTAGGGATATGTGATTCCATGATAAGCGAATTCCTCTTCTTGGAGGGTTAAGTGACCATTCCACCTTTACGTGGGTTTTTAGGGCTATCTTCTAGGTCTTTTTTGTAGGAGGTGTACCCATGACCGACCTTTCCCTTGTGTTCTATATTGACTTTAGCTACGAGGATTCCCTACTATTTTTCCTAAGATTGAACCTTGACGTGTAACACATCCTTTAAATGATTAGAGAGGCTATATTATGGATAATTACCTCCTCTTTTTTATATGAATGAGTGGGATGATTAAAAATCTATTGATGCAGGTAACGTTGTTGTTGTGATGGGTGTCTAAGAAAGTGGTGGTGCTAGTATTGGATATAGTGGCCCATCTGTCATCTTCGTGAATGATGATGGCCTTGATGTCAAACGGGAACCTAACTATCATATGAAATGATAAGGGTAATTCCCCTATAGGGTGTATTTAGGTCCTCCCGAGTAAGAGGTTGAAACTGGACTGAACGTCCAGTACTTGAAATTCGACATTGTATTTGATAAGTCCTATTATGATAATAAGAGTGATGGACCCAAGGACCTCTTGACGAGTGTTATCATAAGCCCTTATGGAGATTTAAGACTATGTAAATTCCAAGGCGATGTATCCCATATTGGTATTAGTGTGAAGAAGGCATACGTTGATGGTGGAACCATTGTTTATTAACACCAAGGTTATTATCTATCTTTGGGCCTCAATAGTGATGGGTAATGTGAATCGGTGGTTATGACCTTACATGGGTAGGTCCTCATTAGAGATGTTAATGTGTTGTTTCATGGTGATGGGGCTGATAGTGGTTAGTATTTCAGTCAGAGTTACATCTGTAGGTACAGAAGTCTGGGACAGTAGGCGAATGAGATCAACTCAGTGCTCATGGGATGTATCTAGAAACTCCTAGATGGTGATGTTAGCCTAGTTTCTCCGTAGTTTCTCCTGGATTTTGCTATTATCCCAGGGAGAATGTACAATGGTCACTTAGGGGGAATCTTACTCCTTTTTTGGAAGGGTTTGGCGGAGCGGTGTGTCGGCCTGACCTGGTGAGGAAATCATCTTCTTTATCTTAAGTGGATGCGGGTCTTGCCCAGATCTTTCATTCAACTTTATCTAAACGTATAAGCATATCAGTCAGGGGTGTGGGGCCAAAGACTGACGGTGTTGACTTTGGGCCCATCACTTCGGTCGAGTCTAGAATGGGTCTGTATTGAGTTTCTGAGATCCTCATTCTGGGTCTTTGTGGGAGTTAGAGACATGAAGTTATCAATCCATCGTACAACAACGTTAGAGCTGGGAGTGGTCTGAGGTTAAGTGGCTTGAGACGACCATCTAACTTTAAAGCAAGAAAGATCCGACTGAGAGGGCCTTGCAAGTTAGTGATGATTCTCGACCAAGCACGAAACTCTTTAGGAAGAGGCCTAGTTTGATAATTTTTAGGAGATGAACTTGATGGGAACAGTTCAGTAAAGAATACCATGGATGGGGTAGTGTGGACAATCAGGTATGATTTTGGTGGTGGATTTACCCCGAGGGTGGTGAAATGAGACGTGGAGGTCCTTGACGGGTTTTTACGAGCGAATAACTAATAGGTAATGCAACTGATGATGTTAAAAATTATGTTGGTAAGAATGAACCATGCCGATAAATCTATTCCCGACCATCATAAAGTATATAAAGCATCACAAAGTAAAATTAGAGAGATAGAACACAATATATAGAGTGGTTTATCTATAAAAAGAGCATACGTCCACTTTGATTCCTCACTCTCAATATTTAAAAGCATTAATACAAGAGTTGGTTGCCTTTAGAGGCGTATAAGAGAGAAATAGAAGGCTAAATGTTTGAACATACGGTCACTATGCTGAGCGGGATACGACCTGTCAAGAAAGGATGTAGAGGGTCCACGTACCTTATTTGTTCAGGTGATCGGTGTAGACCTGAGTAATATCTCAGATGAAAAGAGAGAAAATGAGTGGAGAGTTTGACATAGCTTCGCTGCCAAATATGTCATACTAAATGAAGAGGTGAGCACTTCTATTTATAGAAGTCAAGAGAAGGGCCACGTGCATAGAGCATGTAACATAGAGATAAGTGATGTCAGATGGAATATTTTTATAAGGTGGACAGTTAGCAAGTTGCATGCTGATGTGGCTAAGTCTGTAGCAGGGATGCACTGTTGGTGAAGTAAGAGGCTCTATTTAGACAAGTCAAGAGAATAGTCATGTGCATAGATCATGTGACATATGTATAAGTGATGTTAAAATGGAATATTTCTATAAAGTGGACAGTTGAAAAGTGGCTTGCTGATGTGGCTAAGTCTGCAGCAAGGTTGAACTACTGGTGAGTAAGAGGTCGTGACCTGCTAGATGTAAGGTTGTGGCACCTCAAAGTGCATAAAGGAGAAGGTTGCCACGACCTGTCTGAGACCCATGCAATGACATGATGCAGAGACCTCAGTAGCCTCTCTGCTTATATTATTGCGGTGAGTGGATCCTAGGCCATATGTCATGTGCTCATAGACTGACCTATATTAGGCATATCGATAAGCCCTCAAGCCTCAGTGCCAAGAGGTTAAGAGACTTGGTGTTAGGGCTTTGTTTATGACCAGGTATCGCGACAATGATTCAAGTCAGCTAATATTTTCTCTTGTTGGGAACGCGACCTGCTGTTGTGACATTTCAACTTCTAGTGCCCTCTTATATAAATGGGAAAATGTCATGGCCATATTACCTTTACCTAATCATTGAGATCACTTGACATTTGGCATTTTCAAGCGATTTTCTCAGGCTATTTTGATCTTCATTTCATGTGAGCTTTCATCTTCCTAGGCAGTCATTCTTCATTCCAGGCTGGTTCCTTTGATTTCTTCTTAAATTATAAATTGAAAAGCTTGTTCTTGCCTGTTTATCTTCCTAAAAACATGTGGCTAGGTTTTTTTTTGGTGTTCCTCAAATCAGTTCTAGAGTTTGGATTATTATCTTTTTCAATTTGATTATTATGACTGTTATGCACGAACTTTGCATTTACTGCTTTAATTTTACATGAACAGAATAGGAATTATTTTTTAGTTTTTGTGATTATTTGAATGGGAAGAAATGTAGGTTTTTTTTATCCATGGCTTGGCATACAATTCGATATTCCGTGGAATTTAAAAGGGGGAGTTTCGCTGTATATGAGGTTTTCAAAGGTTAGGGTTTGGATTTTAAACCCATTTGGATTGGTATTTGGCCAAGAATAAGAACTGGGTGTTCAAAGTGTTCTTGGCCAAAAACCTAGGGCTTTTAGGTTTTGATCTTTGAAAATTAAGAATACGAACTCTTACCTATTTATCCCCCTAGGCCATACCTTCTATTTACCATTACTGTGGCCTTTAAACTTTTCTTTGTTTATCACGGTTGTGGTATTGATTTCACCCTTTGTTTTGTTTTTCCACCTTTTTAACTTTCCTTTGTACAATGCCATGACCTCTTTTATGAGGTAGTTGCTTCCATTTTCTTGTATTTTGATCATGCTGGCTGCGACAATCTAACTGTGGAGCCCCTCTGCTTTTATAGGTCCTTGTCGCAACATTATGCATTAGAATACTTGGGAATATTTATAAGACTTATAGAAGAGGCACTTTGGTGTTCCTTCTCCCCCGGTGTTACACATCAAGCCTTTGAAGATCAGTGGGCCCCGCAGGTTGAAGAATTTCCTAAATTGTGTCCAAGTTAATTATGACTCCAGTCACAGAGAGTGCACAAATGTAGGAAGACACTTGTTCCACAAATAATCAAGCACCCATTAAGAGGGACATTGCGGCTGTTATAGTGGTTGCCTTAGAAAATAAAAATGTTGAGGTTGGGCCATCTAGTTGCGATGATTCAATAAGGGAGCCCGCAACCCTTCATTATCCTTGCACAATGAGCGGGGAGTGGCTGAAGCCTGTGCGTTCCCCGAGGGAACTGTCTGTACCCTACCCTCCATAAATCAGAGGTTATACTCTACCGTTCCAATTGATAAAGTTTGCTTCCCACTCCATGACTTCTTATTAGGGTTGTGGCTGCCTGTCCCAATGCCTGTGAGGAAGATCCTCAAAGTTATGAACTTGTCCCCAACCCAAGTTGACCCCAATAGATGGCCATTCTTGTCTCCCTGTTAGTTTGGGAGAAAAAGTTTTCTAGAGACATCACTACTGCGGAGTTCTTCGATTTCTACAAGCCAAAGTATAACTCCTTAGAAAACCAGTAGTATTACTACATAGGGCTGCGAAGTGTTGATAGATACCTGATGAGGGGTAGGCCTTTCAGTGTCAAAACCTGAAAGGGAAAATATTTTTATATTCCCGGAGATATTAGGGAGGTGCACCTAAATGAGTCTGAGAAGGAGAAGGCACACAAGCTATCGCGGATATGGGGTCGTCCCCCTAAAGAACGTATTTAATTATTGCGGTCTTTAGTTGACTTGTTCATTTTCAACATAAATTTTTCTTTTCCACATCCTTTATTTGTCTTTATATAATGATTCCGCAACCTTTTCTAATACCCTTATAGTTTGTGCAGGGCTGACTCCTTATTCAAGACAAAGGAAGAGAATTGAGATCGTGGTCTCAATTTCGGATAAAAAGAAACAATTTCTAAAGATAGTGACCCTACGATAATTATTTATACTTGGTTATTACACCTTCCATCGAACACTCATGAAGGCTACACAAGGTATTTCTAACTTCAATTGATTATGTAACTTCCATTTTAACGTGTAAATGCTAACCTTGCATATAATGTTTTTTTTCCAAATACCACCGTGGAGGGCCAACCTATCATGGATATTGACAAAGATCTCCTTCTCTGCCAACTGGACGAGTTATAAGATACCGTCTAAGTATTAAACCAGGCGTCGCTGAAGAAAGTCAAGAAGAGGAAGAAGGCAACCAAGGATGCTGCCCCTCAAGTTAAAAAAGAGGCTGCCACAGCCCTTGACCCCCAAGTGGAGGGTGTTGCTATAGACCCTCTATAAGTTAATAATGATATTGCAACAAACTTAGTTATGATTGGTCTCTCTTACTTTACCGGGGGGGGGGGGGGGGGGTAATGTCACTATTTCTGCATCCCTTGACGGTTGTGGCAGCCAAGGCCAACTTACCTACCCCTAAAAGAATGGCAGAAAGGGCTGTGGATGGGTGTCCACGACCATGTTTAAGGCATCCAAACCCAAAGTCTCCTTGGAATACAATTGCTATCGCAGTACCAATGAGGAGGAGGGTTACAGACGACTCTGATCTGAAGCGTCTGATTGATGAGAACGCGGAGGATTTAGAATAATAAAACATTAACAACCTTCCGAGGGTGAGATTTCATCATTCTTTGCTTTTTTGCAGACGTTAGTGTGTTTTTATAATAAAACTTTGAAATTTCTTCTTCCAGGCTGCAGAGGTTGTAATGGCCCAAAGGGCTAAATATGAAAGCCTACCTAAGATGCATAGGGCCGTAGAGGATAATCATCACTCTCTGCTGGAGGGTGCCAGGTTTTGTTCCTTTTAGGCTGGCTAAAAGTCTGCAAAAGCTGCGCTGCAAGCCCACAAACTAGACGCTGATGCCAAGGTGGAGGCTGCAGATGCCTTAAAGGTAGCATATGCTAAATATCTGGAGGCTTCCAGGCAGGCCGTGACATCTGAAGAGAAATGCATCCAACTTGAAGTAAAATCCCAAGGCGTGGTCCAAAGCCATGCTAAGGAGATAAAAAGGCTAAACGACTAACGTGTTGTAACTCTCCAACAGATAAATGTTGATCACGCCGCGAATTTGAAGAAGGTAGCTGAGGATGTTGTGGCCAACTTTAGATCCTCCCAAGACTTCTTCGTTCTCCAAAATAAGGCATACATATGTAAATACAAAGAGATGCGGCACATGGTGGCTAAAAATTAGGGACATACACCAAATAGTCTTTCGGACATTTTTTAATACCAATTTAGTCCAAACTTTTTTATTTTGCCTCAAAAAGTCCTTTGTCACATATTTTGGAAAGGGAGTGCCGCTGGCGCGGACTTCTAAAAATAAGAGGATATTGAGTGATTAAGGGATTAAATGGGTTAAACTAAAAATATGTGTCCTTTTTAAAAAATATATATTTATAGTAGAGACTATTTAATAATTGACCCTAAAAATTACCCTATTGCCAAAGAGAGCATATATGACTGGAGGTTCAACTATCCTAAGCACATTGTTTATGTGGAGGAGCTCCAGACTGTGAAGGAATTAGCAAAAAAGCAGAGGGAGGAGGCCACGACAACTGAAGCTGACGAGTAGACTGAACTTACCACGGAGGGCAACGAAGAGAACGAAGAAGAGGATGCTCAATCTTGATCTTTTGTAGCTTTTTTTATTTTATTTTTATAATCAAAGAATAACTTTCATTTTTTTGTTGAATAATATAGACCCTCCGTGGTCGTTTACATCTGTATTACACGGTGAAGATTTAATACACGTTCTCAGCTTTATTATTTTGTCTTCTATTGAATGTATTTTATATATGTTGAATGCCTTTGTCCTTTGCTTAGCTTTAGGCCACACAAATTAAGTAGCATAGAAACTTTGGGATGCCATCCTGTGAACTTTATGATAAATGAATTGAACTTTGCTTAAAACCATAGAATGCTTGCCATTATAATAATGGATTGTGGTAGTTCTTAGGAACTGAATGTCCCAACTGCAGACTTTAGGACTCATTTGAGCTCTTGAACTATGGAAAACCTGCAGTAGAAATAATGAGTTTGAAGAAACGATTGACCGACGATTTTAATTTTCTCAATTAAAATATTATTTTCTTTTATATATATATATCAAGATGCGGAAGCGTAAAGAAGTGTGATGGTTCACAAACAAACGAATTACCAAATTTTAATTTTCTTAAACAAATTAAAATTAAACCGAGTGAAATTAAATTAACGCATTGAAATCATTTTCACTTAAACCAAGTTAAATCATTCGACTCCTAGAATTTGCCTAAGTCATATGCGGAATTTTATCAAATTAGGCCAAACCAATTTTAAGAATTAAATTGAATGACTTGAATTAATTAACTACACATTACCCAAATTAAACACGTAGAGATTAAATCAAACCAATTTTTATCCTTTTACCTAAGCATGTATTCTAGGTGATTTTGTAAAAGATAAAATAACCAATTAATCCACTACGCCGTGATGTACGAGAAAAAATCCAAGACGGGAAACAACCTCGGATGACCCTAGCCTCAAATTCACTAAGTATGGAATTTACAAATACAAGACAGAAAGGCTTATAACACACGACTCGATCCCTCTCAAACCCCGACACTTCTTCTTGTAGATACCTCTTCCTAGCGGATAACCACGGAGCTCCACCGCGGTCTCGAAGTCCACCGATCGGACTTTGTATGGTCACCGTCACCCGAACAATGAGCCTTTCTCCAAGTGGGTAATGCCGCAACAAATAGCTTCTTCTTTCTTTGATGGATGTAGAAGCAAACCCAAAACTTCTCTTTGAACGGAAGAGATGAACCCGGTGCCAAAACTCCAAGTAAGATGTATATATATTGAAACTTGGATATACAAACAATTGGGTATAAACTAGAGTGATGTATATTTTTCTCTATGTAAAAATCTCACTCAAAACATGAACATTTTCCTTAAACAATTTAGCTCACAAGCTCTCTCTAAGAGATGAAATATAATGAAAAAGTTAAGTTGAAAAATGTTATTCCCGCACATAATAAAGTCTGAGAAAAGTTGGTTAAGAAACAAGTGGGGAAGTGGGAGAAAAACTGCTTCAAATTGCTAAAAATTGTTCCCGCCTGGCATCTCGTTCGAACGACATTTCGTTCGAACGAACTCTCATTCGAACGAGTCTTCTAACAAAGTTTCAGTATGAATTCGTTAGAAGCTCGTTAGAAATCTCGTTAGAACGACAATCTCGTTCGAACGACATTTCGAACGAAGTTCCAGTATGCCATAATGGGAATTCGTTGGCAATCTCGTTCGAACGACATCTGGTTCGAACGACAATCTGGTTCGAACGACATATCGAACGAACTTCCAGAAAGTTTGGAATATTCGATTTTAGCCCAGAAAACTTTATAAACTTATTTTAAAGTTTTAATTATTCTTTCTGAAAATAAAACACAGTTTTAATTAAACCTAACACCCAATTAAACTTGTTCCAAGCTCCTATATATATAATATTGCATTCATACCTTGGGAGCATGGAACCATAGTTGATTACGTAGAAACGAGGCACGCAAACTGGCATATTGATGAAGCTTTATACTCTTTGCCGCTACGTCTTCAACAAACTCTTCATAGGCTTGAGAATATTACACTTAAATACAATCCTATGAATAAATGTTTTTATCCGGAATTGAGCCAAAATAATATATGGACTCAATTGAAAATTTGTGTCCTTACAGAGTTGTGGTTTTTGGGAACTGAATTCCCTTGTTACGGACACTAAGTCCACAGTCCACTAGTTTTTCTTTAATCAAGCTACGACCTTAAAGCTTGAGTTAGATTTTTCTTTTGCACTTGGATTTCCTTCTTTGGAATATTTTCAATCCTCCCTTGGGTGTGTATTTTCAAGCCACCCACGACCATCAGGTATTTTCGCGCCACCCATGGCTGGGTATTTTCAAGCCAACCACGACTGCCTCGAGACATTGGGGTATTATAAGCCACCCAAGGCTAAGAGGGGGTATTATAAGCCCCCCAAGGATAAGAGGGATATTATAAGTGTAACAACCCTTGCTTTTAGGAGGTTGATTTTATATTAATTTACCGCATAAGGTAATTATATAAAATGTTGGAACTGGAGTAAATATTAATTGAATAAATTGAAAGTTAATATTTACTAGATTGATGCATATTTACTGTATGTGAAAGTAAATATCACCAGGTTGCTTATTTTATAGTGTCATGTATTTTAAATGACACTATGGTTTAAATGAAATTGGAACTAGAAATAAATTATAAAATTGTCGGATGCCAGTTTAGAGGGTGTAGTTAGTCCCGGAATGTCCGAGACAGTCAAAATAAGTGCCATATTGTATTTTTAGTTTTCGGGCACTTTTACCTGGTTTTAATGTAAACGCGTATTTGGGAGACATTTTAATGTGGTATTAACTACTTAAGTTGGAGACTTTAGACTTAAGCCACGATTTTAAGTCTTGCCCTTATTTCATTTCCACATTTCATGTCTTAAACATAGAGAGAAAAGGAGAGAAAGAGAGAGGAAGAGAAAAATGGAGAAATGAGAGAGATTTGGAGATTGAAGATGGGTTGTTGCTTCTACCATAAAGAAATCTGAGATTTCAACTCTAAGGCAAGTTTTGTACTTGCTAATATGTGATTTAAGATGAATAATTTGTGTGATATTTATGTATTTGCATTTGGGTATCAAAAATGGAAATTATGGTATTTAAACCATAATCTTGGGTTTTGATGATGAAATTGTGGATAATAGTAGTTAATAATCATGTAGGTTGATTTGGGGTAGATTTATGATGTTGGTTGTGGGTAAAAATGGAAGATATTGGAGTTTGGAGAAATCTAGGGTTTATAACCCTCGAAGCCATTCTTGGCAAATTCTCCAGGCCGAATCGATTCGGCCCCCTGGGCGAATCGATTCGCTAAGGGGCAGTTCCCAGGTCTGCTTGGACCGAATTGATTCGGGTCCAACCAAATCGATTCGGTAGTTGCATAATCCCAGGTCTTATGTTCGAAACGATTCGCTGTTTGGGCGAATCGATTCGGCCCTAGGGCGAATCGATTCGGATTCATGTTGTTTTTGAGTTATTTTTTTTACTCAATTCTTCTCCTTTTCCTTTAAGCTTAAGACTTAGGAACCTTCTTGAATGAAGTAAACTTATATTCCTAAAGTTTTAGATGAGTTGGGGAACTACCCTAAATTAGTAATGGTTTATATGGGGATTTTTTCGGGGTTATGCCTATTGATGTTAGGGCATTCTTTTCTTCTAGTTGATTGTTATGAAACTATAGGAGATGTAATGTTATGCTTGGGAGACTTTAGAAGCTCAATTGAGCTATGTTAACCTTGATGGTTCATAATAACACCATAAAAGTGTGTTGGGAGATTAAATTGAAAGTTTATTCATTCCTTTGAAGTGTGATAGTATTGGGGTTTTAAAGAAATACCCCAAAATGTTTGGAGATAATCAAGAGTTTATTTACTCCTTTGAGGATGTAGTAATGAATTAATTTATCGTATGGCTCCGGATAATAAGGTGAATTATTTGCAATAATGTAAATGAATATGGTTTCAAATAAAACGAAACATACATGTATAAATGGAAATGAAATGGAAATGGTAATGATGATGGTATGTGATAATTTACTTAATCATGAATATATTAAATGATAATTTACTTGATTCTTGAAAATGGTAAATAAAATGGTTTAAACACACCTCTCTAAATGACATCAAAAGGGAAGTTCGCGCGTGAGGTGAAGACCCCTGACTAATGAATGCAAGGTGGATATAGTCCTAGGCCATGTGAGCGTTTGTTGCTGTATATTTTTCTGCAATGGGTAGGAGATTCCGGGTGTGGTCTTGACTATCCCGCAGGCACATCGCCGCTTCCCGACGTTTTGCGTTATAGGTGCCCAGGTTGTCATGATATAGGCCCTGGAAGATGATGGTCATTTAGGGGCGCGCACAGTGGGAAAACCCGAACGGGCGATCTTAGGATTGTTATATGTATATAAATATAACAATTCATAATCAAGTGGGACTTGATGGATTATATATGCCATAAAGAGCCTAGTGAGGTGCCACAAAGAGCACATATAAATGCCACAAAGAGCATTTGAAAATGATTATTTTCCTGATAAGGAAATGATTTTTTACAAAAGATAAAAGTGAGATAAAAATGCCATAAAGAGCATAAGATTATGATTATATATATACTTCATGTTAAGGAAAAGATATATGAGATAATTGGTGCACGTGATGAAGTTTTAGATTAATGCTACTCATTTTATTTTCCTGCTTAACTTATGTTTTAAATTGTATAGGTAGTTTCTTATTTCTCTTTCATCATGATTTATCATTCATAACTGTCATACTTTTTATTCATCTGGTAATCATATAGAATCGGGCCCTGACCCGTTCATATTTCTTGTTGTACATGCATCTTGTATCCGCTCCGGTACTCTGTAGCAAGGATGCCTGATCTGACTTCCTATCCCGGTGTCTTTGGCGAGCCGTGATGCTTTGTGGGTATTACGGGATATTTTGAAATAGACGCCGTCATTCTTGCACTCTAGTTAAGATCGGGTCTTTTTACTCGGGCGAGAGGCCCAAGCTTTTGTAATTGATTAATGTAATGTATTATGTAATTTAATGACTTGTTTTACATTGTTGTATGAGTCTGTGGCCGACAGCATATTCGGTACTTTATGGTACATTTGTGGGTATATAGTATAATTTCATATGGATTTCCACTTTCTTTTATTGGGTTGTTAAGTTGTTTTCTTTTATAAATTTTAAAAATTAAAATTTTTGGCAACCCGTTTTTCTGAAATAAGGAGTGGTTATCCCGTTTACTTCTTATTTTGTTGTGATGCTGAGAATGATTCCATCCATGATTTCGTTATTTTGGAGTAATAGGCTGGCCACCCCCTATTTAGGGACAACGGATTGTCACAGATGGTATCAGAGCATCAGGTTCTAGAGTCCTTAGGAATCTGTGTGAACGCTTTGCGCTTTCAGCGTTGCTTTTGATTTGACATAGAGCCTTAGGACTAAGGTCGTTGATTTCTCTTGTGAGATCTCATTCTTCTGCCATGAGGTAGAACCTATAGAATCTTTTGTGCGTTCATGCGAGAATAGTAGGTCAATTGAAGAAGGGCGTCATGGGAAGGATTTCTAAGAACTGTAAGTTGTGGTCGGGGATGAGGACCACTTTGGAGGTCGCTTACCTTTTTGTAGCATTTTTTTGTCTTCCTACTGCCACCACTGATTACAGTAGACATCGTTTTCCAAGTACCGCTAGATGTAGAGGGTGGTACTAAGCTTGAGATTTCAAGCAACGTTAAATTGAAGTGGAGAAGCACCTATGATAAGGGCCACCTGTTAAAGTAGGATGAAGGAGAATCCTTCACCCGTAGGAATAGTGTTGAGATGGTGAGAACGTGGTCACCATATTTGTGGGCGCAGAAGGTTTTGCCCTTGTAGGAGCCCGATAGATGCTTTTTATAGTAAGTTTCTCTGGGATAACTGGAAGTAGGAGAAGGTAAAATCCTCAAATGTTCATGCGAGGTTCGATTAGAGGCCGACATATGAATAAAGAGTTGTGCGATTAGGGAGATTGAACCCTAAAGAAAGGTAAGCATAAGGAAGAAAGAGCCCTCCAATGGAATAATAGGCTCCAGAGTAAGTGTTGTTAACATTTCTGATGGAGCAGTGATCATGAAACCCCATTGGTCGACATCCGCCCGGGGAGGTTTCATTTAACTGAGGAAGAGGAGGCCGAGAGCGTGTTCTCTTTTACTGAGAAAGGAAGAGGGACTGCGTGGATAATTACTTGGCAGTTAGAGGTGGAAAAATAGTTATGAAGTGGAAGAACCACGCATCTTCATTATGTTGATTTGGAGAACAAGGGAAAGAATAAAGTGCCTAACTGGAGAGTTAATGGAAGTAATGTTGGATCTGATAAGACTCGAATATGGAGTCTGAGAACCATTGTTATTGGCCCGGAGTGATTGGCATAAGATGTTGGTGGGAATTCCACCTTATTAGTGGGTGGTGTATTCCTTAGGATAAGATTTAATAGTATTGTATTTACTATAATTCGGGTGTGTATATTGAGTGTGTAGTAGTATCGACGCTACTATAGATAGAGTAATTATATGACCTCCGTGGTAGGGAGGTTTTATATTTTTTCTTCACTCGTTATAAAGCGAGTGACGATATATTTTCTTTTCAAGTACTATGTATGTTATGTACTACTTGTATGATATGTACTATACAAGTAAATATATATTGGTTTAATCGGGGTGATAGCAAGCAATTAAATTGAGAGGCTATCCTATTTCTAGTTTCTGGATGGAAGTAGATGTTCTATAATGTCTCTCCTGGATACAGGTTGAGACTTTATGTGGGTGGTTGAGGCAAGTAGGAGGTTTTTATTTCTTGTTATGTTATCTCGCTTGTGTGTTTGGTTGATTGCTTGTTTGCATTGTATGTGATTGGTATGCCTTATCTCCACGACCGGCAAGTTGAGTAGTAATGCATTGGAGGGGTTCCTTGTTTGGATTCCGCTTTTGTGGGACGCTCCACGCGTGAACCTCAACAACGTTGGAAGTGGAGAGATGCTGTTCTTTATTATTTTACTTCATTCCATTTTATTTTATTTTATTTTGTTGGTTAAGAGATGGGTTGAAAGGTTTAGCCGAGAATCACGTAGAAGAGTGATTAAGGGCTATTAAAGTGTGAGATAAAAGCATTGTATATAGTTCTCTCCTCTGATCGATGTGAGGGAGACTGAGATACGAAGTCGAATTGAGACTTCGGGTTATGCCTTGATAAGAAGGCCATTTGAAGGAAGTATATATGTTATGGGATAAAATTTGTAAGACTTCATAGAAAGTGAATGTCTGATTAATTGAAATCTTTAAAGATGAAATGGTAATATATAGAAGTGGAATTTTATTAGTAGAATTGTAAGTTAAAATTTATCGATCCCGATTATGTGTTTTAGACCGTCACATTTTAATGACCGACGATGCGAGGTAGTAGTGTAACGGGAGGGTTCCTTATTTGGATTTCGCTTCGGCGAGACGTCCTACGCACGAAACTGAGCGAATGTCGGAAGTTGAGATTGGTCTTGGACACTAGGGATATACTTAGTATTATATGTATACGACTTAGATAAGATATATATAGACGGACCTTAGGTTTATTAGGACGTACGGCCATTAGGGCATGTGATGTTGATTTAAGAAGGTTATAGGGAGTTGACCACAAATATGTTGTGGGTTAACCCTTAGGGGGATTAGATCCCTAGGAACGAGAAGTGTAGAATCTCGAGAGATTTCGAAAGTCGGGCGAAAGGAGATGAGGCCTCCCTTAGTTAAAGTGTTACATTGGTAACCTAGTTTTTGGGGAGTTAAAATAGATGAGTTGACTTCTACTCCCGAGTTCATGTGGTTAAGCTCGAGGGTGACTTTAATGAATAAGTCTCTGCCAGGAGTGGGGAGTAATAATACTGGAACATGGACCCATTGTTTATGCGTCTCACAAACTCTAGCTTTGTGGGAAGTATTATCCCATGCTTGATTTGGAATTCATTGCGATAGCAATCGCCTTAAAGAAATGGAGGAACTACTTCCTGGGCAGAAATTTAGTCTTTCTCGCAAGAAACAAGTTGTTGCAGTATGTCGTGGGAGAAATCGAGTTGGTGTATGAAGTTCTTAATGGAATATTTATTGGATTTTCTCATTCGCTCAGGATATGCGATTGGGGTTGTAGATGCATCGAGTAAGAAACCCGTCGGAGATAATTGTGGTGGCATGGAAAGCTAAATGAAACGAGCATGACTAGGAAGACTTTGTAGAAAAAGAATTTCGGTCTATGATTGACCATTTCACCTACTCGTGTAAATAAGAGTAGCGGTGGAACGAAGAAGAGTACATTCATAGACGTTCGCACTGAATTGCCGGCATCAAACTGGTCATGATCCTATTTGAGAAATTGTCAATCGTTTGAACAAACTGTTGCTTTTCTGGCCATTGCGGGCGGACAATATGTAGAGGAGTACGCCCCATTCTTTATGGAGAAGTGGTAAAACCGTATGAAGCGCCTAACAATAGTGGTGCACCGAGACTAGATATTCGTGTCAAAAGTTTGGTAAAGTTTCTAATAAGTAATGGGAACTGTATGGAAATGGCGCGTATCTTACCACCCTAAAGTGGGTGGATAAATGAAGGAGGTTAACGTAAGGCCGAAAGGCATACCTTAAAGGTGCGTCTTAGGGATAAATAGATGGACTGGAGCAATGGCTTGTGTGGATGGAAATTTTCAGTACAAGGAATTGAATCATTTCCTAAGCTATGGCACCGTGAGTGGCCTTGTGTAGCTGGGTGAGTAAATTGCATACTCGTTGAATGAGGTCAGTGAATAATTGGTTCCTTGGACTTGGAGCGGTCCCGAAACATTTCTTTAAGGATTGGGTTTTTGATCCATACGCCTTGAAAGGCTATGTCTATGCGATGAGAAGTTGAGTAATGTTGGGGTTAAGCTATTTAGCGTTGGTGTGAGTACCCCTGACGTATGATGTAATGCGATCCAAATGTAAGATTAATTACGCCGAGTCGCTTGGTTATCATCTTCCGTCGTAGGAGGTTAGAATTGGTAGTTGTAAGGGACGCTTTGTGCTATGTTAAGGCACAAATATTGTAGATTGAGATCGATAGAGACGACCTTAGTCCGAGTCTATTTTGGGACGCCGTAGTAACGAGGATTTGTTAAGGACGATAGAATGATAACTTAAGATAGTATACCCTTATTGCGTATAGGGTATGCCCGAATTTTGGGGATAAAATTCCCTCACAAGGGGGGGGGGGGGGGAGTATGTAACAACCCTTGCTTTTAGGAGGCTAATTTTATATTAATTTACCGCATAAGGTAATTATATAAAATGTTGGAACTGGAGTAAATATTAATTGAATAAATTGAAAGTTAATATTTACTAGATTGATGCATATTTACTGTATGTGAAAGTAAATATCATCAAGTTGCTTATTTTATAGTGTCATGTATTTTAAATGACACTATGGTTTAAATGAAATTGGAACTAGAAATAAATTATAAAATTGTCGGATGCCAGTTTAGAGGGTGTAGTTAGTCCCGGAATGTCCGAGACAGTCAAAATAAGTGCCATACTGTATTTTTAGTTTCCGAGTACTTTTACCTGGTTTTAATGTAAACGCGTATTTGGGAGCCATTTTAATGTGGTATTAACTACTTAAGTTGGAGAATTTAGACTTAAGCCACGATTTTAAGTCTTGCCCTTATTTCATTTCCACATTTCATGTCTTAAACATAGAAAGAAAAGGAGAGAAAGAGAGAGGAAGAGAAAAATGGAGAAATGAGAGATATTTGGAGATTGAAGATGGGTTGTTGCTTCTACCATAAAGAAATCTGAGATTTCAACTCTAAGGCAAGTTTTGTACTTGCTAATATGTGATTTAAGATGAATAATTTGTGTGATATTTATGTATTTGCATTTGGGTATCAAAAATGGAAATTATGGTATTTAAACCCTAATCTTGGGTTTTGATGATGAAATTGTGGATAATAGTAGTTAATAATCATGTAGGTTGATTTGGGGTAGATTTATGATGTTGGTTGTGGGTAAAAATGGAAGATATTGGAGTTTGGAGAAATCTAGGGTTTATAACCCTCGAAGCCATTCTTGGCAAATTCTCCAGGCCGAATCGATTCGGCCCCCTGGGCGAATCGATTCGCTAAGGGGCAGTTTCCAGGTCTGCTTGGACCGAATCGATTCGGGTCCAACCAAATCGATTCGGTAGTTGCATAATCCCAGGTCTTATGTTCGAACCGATTCGCTGTTTGGGCGAATCGATTCACTAGGGCGAATCGATTCGGCCCTAGGGCGAATCGATTCGGATTCATGTTGTTTTTGAGTTATTTTTTTTACTCAATTCTTCTCCTTTTCCTTTAAGCTTAAGACTTATGAACCTTCTTGAATGAAGTAAACTTAGATTCCTAGAGTTTTAGATGAGTTGGGGAACTATCCTAAATTAGTAATTGTTTATATGGGGACTTTTCCGTGGTTATGCCTATTGATGTTAGGGCATTCTTTTCTTCTAGTTGATTGTTATTAAACTAGGAGATGTAATGTTATGCTTGGGAGACTTTAGAAGCTCAATTGAGCTATGTTAACCTTGATGGTTCATAATAACACCATAAAAGTGTGTTGGGAGATTAAATTGAAAGTTTATTCATTCCTTTGAAGTGTGATAGTATTGGGGTTTTAAAGTAATACCCCAAAATGTTTGGAGATAATCAAGAGTTTATTTACTCATTTGAGGATGTAGTAATGATATAATTTATCGTATGGCTCCGGATAATAAGGTGAATTATTTGCAATAATGTAAATGAATATGGTTTCAAATAAAACGAAACATACATGTATAAATGGAAATGAAATGGAAATGGTAATGATGATTGTAAATGATAATTTACTTAATCATGAATATAGTAAATGATAATTTACTTGATTCGTGAAAATTTTAAATAAAATGGTTTAAACACACCTCTCTAAATGACATCATAAGGGAAGTTCGCGCGTGAGTTGAAGACCCCTGACTAATGAATGCAGGGTGGATATAGTCCTAGGCCATGTGAGCGTTTGTTGTTGTATATTTTTCTGCAATGGGTAGGAGATTCCGGGTGTGGTCTTGACTATCCCGCAGGCACATGGCCGCTTCCCGACGTTTTGCGTTATAGGTGCCCAAGTTGTCATGATATAGGCCCTGGAAGATGATGGTAATTTAGGGGCGCGCACAGTGGGGAAACCCGAACGGGCGGTCTTAGAATTGTTATATGTATATAAATATAACTATTCATAATCAAGTGGGACTTGATGGATTCTATATGCCATAAAGAGCATAGTGAGGTGCCACAAAGAGCACATATAAATGCCACAAAGAGCATTCGAAAATGATTATTTTCCTGATAAGGAAATGATTTTTTACAAAAGATAAAAGTGAGATAAAAATTCCATAAAGAGCATAAGATTATGATTATATATATACTTCCTGTTAAGGAAAAGATATATGAGATAATTGGTGCACGTGATGAAGTTTTAGATTAATGCTACTCATTTTATTTTCCTGCTTAGCTTATGTTTTAAATTGTATAGGTAGTTTCTTATTTCTCTTTCATCATGATTTATCATTCATAACTGTCATACTTTTTATTCATCTGGTAATCATATAGAATCGGGCCCTGACCCGTTCATATTTCTTGTTGTACATGCATCTTGTATCCGCTCAGGTACTCTGCCGCAAGGATGCCTGATCTGACTTCCTATCCCGGTGTCTTTGGCGAGCCGTGATGCTGTGCGGGTATTACGGGACATTTTGAAATAGACGCCGTCATTCTTGCACTCTAGTTAAGATCGAGTCTTTTTACTCGGGCGAGAGGCCCAAGCTTTTGTAATTGATTAATGTAATGTATTATGTAATTTAATGACTTGTTTTACATTGTTGTATGAGTCTGTGGCCGACAGCATATTCGGTCCTTTATGGTACATTTGTGGGTATATAGTATAATTTCATATGGATTTCCACTTTCTTTTATTGGGTTGTTAAGTTGTTTTCTTTTATAAACTTTAAAAATTAAAATTTTTGGCAACCCATTTTTCTGAAATAAGTTGTGGTTATCCCGTTTACTTCTTATTTTGTTGTGATGCTGAGAATGATTCCATCCATGATTCCGTTATTTTGGAGTATTGGGCTAGCCACCCCCTATTTCGGGACAACGGATTGTCACAGATGGTATCAGAGCATCAGGTTCTAGAGTCCTTAGGAATCTGTGCGAACGCTTTGCGCTTTCAGCGTTTGTTTTGATTTGACATTGAGCCTTAGGACTAAGGTCGTTGATTTCTCTTGTGAGATCTCATTCTTCTGCCATGAGGTAGAACCTATAGAATCTTTTGCGCATTCATGCGAGAATAGTAGGTCAATTGAAGAAGGGCGTCGTGAGAAGGATTTTTAAGAACTCTAAGTTGTGGTCCGGGATGAGGACCGCTTTGGAGGTCGCTTCCCTTTTTGTAGCATTTTCTTGTCTTCCTACTGCGACCACTGATTACAGTAGACATCGTTTTCCTGTTTTAGTATGGGTTCCCTGCTTGTAGGCTTGGGTTTGGCATAATGCCCTAATTTATAACTGCAAGGTGTTTTTGGAAGTAGTGATGTTATCAAGTTATCTCAGAATCTGATATATAACTGAAGAGACATGGTATTCTTTGGTAGACATGGATCATATGACAATACATATACGATAATCGTGGGTGAGGAGTTCACTGGAGAAAACTAATTAGTCGCATGAAGCACCAACTCGGGTTTCAAGGGTAAGGACTTAGTGTGATCTCTTTGGTGATGGTAATAACTACAAAAAATGCCAGGGCACTTTCATTGAGGTTTTTAGAGATAAAAGGACTGATAAAAGACAATACATAGAAGGTAAGGACACATAAATGTTGATTGAAAAACGTGAAGAGTGGTCTGATTATATGGTCAAATGTAGAATATGTAGATTAGGTCATAAACAAGCCAAATTAAATTTAATCCAATTTATCTTGATTAATTAGCTGAAACTAAACATGCAAGATATTAAATCTTAAATCAAATCAAACAAACCATAAAACAGGGAAAATATCATTTCGAGAAAACCCTTTTTCAACACTATTACAACTAAGGTATTATATAATGACATAGAAAGACTTACATAACTTAGAGTCCACTAAGTATTGCAGTTAAGCGTCCCTCCTTGTTCATGACAGAAAGCGATCCAGATTGAGTAATGCTCCACAGCAAGATCCATTTGCCTCAGTGTCCATCGATCAACCTTAGAAAACTCCTTTCTTATTTTCAGTAGTGAAGAACCAAGTCCACATGGATATGGACATGTGATGTGTTCTTTATGGTTTGATAAAGTGTTCACAAAACATCTAAGGGGTTTGTATTTCGCAAACTAAAATGCTTGATCACAAAATATGTGTAAAAAAGTTTGCAAAGAAGTGAAAGTTCGTATCTCTTAAGTAGGGAGAAAGATCTCCAAGAGGTAGACTTGAAAAGATTACGTTTGAAACCAAGTAAAAAATAATTTTTCGGAGGTTCGCTTGAATTAACTCGACCTCATTTGAATTACCTATAAAAATTCATTTGAACGACATCGAACAAGCTATCGAATGACATTCCAAAGCGATGAGTAAATTGGTTCGTTTGAAGGTTCATTCGAATGTTTGATATCGAACGAGATGAGGAATCTCATTCGAACGACCCTCTAAAATTCGTTCTAAGAAGCTACCTTTAAAATGAATTTTTTGATTAAAAATTTTTAAAAAAATATTTATTGTTCCAAATACTTTTAAAATGCCCTTGAACATAATGATTACACAAAAAAACCCTCATATATCTTCTCTGTATATTGTCGCGAATAAATTAAAATTTTGATCTTTGATTGTCACGTTCATTCACTAACTTGTCTTCAATTCAAGCCTTGAGAATATATATGATGGTGTAGTGGGGTGTAACGAAAAATGCCAAACTAAAACATAATGATCAACCATAAATTTTTCTCTTAGAAATCTCCCCATTTGGATATTCTGGAGCAAAACCAAATAAAAAAAAAAAACCTAAGAGAAGTTCAACTAATGTTCCTCCCAAATTCGAAAAAGGAAACGACAGTTAAAACTTTGTCTTAACTGAAGATATTAATCATGTAGTCCATGATATCATCAATGCAGAAAATACCTACACACATGAAGTAAAGAAACATGCCATCACGTATGGAGTTTAAACAAACCAAAACCACCCTTAATATGTTCACAATAGATAAAGGGTTAGAAGCTAAACCTAAAAAGTTAGCATCATGAGTATACAAATTTGAAATATTATCACAAAGTATAGACAATTAAGCATATGCGATAAAAAATCAATGAACGAACAAAGTATTTTTGGAAAATTTGAAATTTTAGAGTATAAAAATATACATATACATACAAAAAATCACACCATATAATAGCATGGAAACACACAAGTCATGGAAATTGAATGAAGGTGTGTGATCTTAATGCACGAGAAAGTCATCATAGGCATACGTAACGATGGTGCACAAAGACAAAGAGACATTCCTAAAGAAAGAACTCAATTCAATATTTGGTGTAAAATTATTGAACAAAGTGAAATTGAATCAACTTATACAAAATGTCATGAATTTCAGTGCTTCTCAAATCAACAACGTCAAACTATTTATTGCTTTTGAACGAATTTTATTGTGCAAACCCATTGATCTTCAACTTATAAGACCCTCAAAATCTCACATTTTAAGCATAAAATCTCAAACTTTGTTGATAGTATAATATTTTTCAATATCAATGAAGCATCAATGAAATAAAATTGGCCTTGGCACTTTTGTTTCTATGTGCTGAGTATAATTTTTAGGCTCTTTCTAGTGGCTTTTAATGCAAAGAAGACTTCTTCTTTCGTAGCCCCTTTCAATTACTTAAACTAAAATCAAATTTTTGGTAAAAAAATTTGGGCAACGATTTTAACATGCCCAATTAATTACTAGTACATTTGGTTGGTTATTAAGCACGATTGAGATGAGAACATCCTATTCAACATATGACAAGCAAGTAAATTGTCCAAAAATTTGTTCTTGTGTGCAATCAAGGCGATAGAATGAGTCTAGTATGAAAGAAGTAATCAACAATGAACGACACAATGCTAAACATATATTATTAAGCACAAAAAAGAATCCAAGTCTCATAACACCACGGTTAAGTCACGTGAATGGATGAAATGATATTTTGATTCAAACATCCTACAAACACATCCATATACGGTGTAAAACAAAATAAAAAATAATTTTTTTTGAATTTTTTTATCAAAATATTTCCTTCGAAATTTTATGAAGTTTTTCTAAATGAAAAGAAAAATATTTTTGGATTTTCAAAATATAAACATAAGAGTACAATCTAGTTTTGGGGACAAATGATGGCAATGTATAAATCACCCTAAACTAAAAATAATAGTAGAACTCAATCAATGGAGAAAATACCCCAAGACTTCCTAAGATCCTCAAATCTAAATACATCTAAAGTTTTAATAAAAATGTCATCCAGTTGACGTTCGCTACTGATGAAGCTCAAGGAAATGATCTTCTCCTCAGCAAGATCACGAATAAAGTGCTCACGAATCCTAATGTGTTTTGTACGAGAATGTTGGATAGGATTGAGAGAAATGTTTATTGCACTCGTATTATCGTAAGAAATAGTTATCATGCCTTGAATAATCCCATAATCCTCAAATATTTGATTCATCTATAAGAGTTGTGTTCAAGAGGCTATGTTCTCGGTCTCCGTCGTGGAGAAAAAAATGGAGTTTTGCTTCTTGCTCAACTATGAGAAAAGAGCACTCCCAAAGTCAAAGCATCATCCCGAGGTACTTTTATAACCATCAACATCCCCAACCCAATCGGTATCTGAATAAGTCAACAAACAATCATCAGTATCAAAGGAATACCAAATGTCACAAGAAAGAGTGCCACTCATGTATTTGATGATACATTCAAGTGAAAATAAGTGTGACTCTTTAGGGAATTCTTGGTAACATGCAAAAGCTCCAACACCAAAGGCAATATTGGGACGGCTAGCCGTTAAGTAGAGGAGACTACATAGCATACTCCTATAAAGTGTTTTCCCTACATCTGTGCCTAAAGCGTCTTTGGTAAGATTTGTTGAGGAACTCATGGGAGTGCGAGAGTGCTTAGTGGATTCCAAACCAAACTTCTTCACTATATTATAATTATATTTAGATTGATATATAAATATCCTCCCGAGTTGACGCACCTGGAGACCTAAAAAGAAAGTCACTTCACCAACTATACTCATCTCAAATTCACTCTTTATCTCCTCCTCAAAAGTGTCAGCATGTTGGGAACACGTTGATCCCAAGACTATGTTGTCCATATAGACTTTGGCAACTGTTGATGCCAAAAAATGGACTTGATTCAATTTTATAGTCACAGATAAAATATAAAATTATAACGAGATAACTAAAAGAGATATACAAGGTTTTATAGTGGTTAGGCTATGTAAGAAAGCCTACGTCCACTGTCATGGTATTGATTCCAGAGATTACAGAAATTCTATACTCTTGTCAATAATAATATCCTAGAATCCGTTATATCTTGCCTTTGATGAAAGGAATACAATGTATTTATAGTGACCCAGAGATCAAGTGTTAGAATGCCTTTATATATTTAAGCATTTACACCCGTACATAATGAATGTGATGGTTGGTTATATGAACCACGTGTGATAATACCTTTGGTTGTGCTTCCCGTGTGGTGTCTTTTCATTTATATAGCTGGTTTGCATTCTCCACGTTGGTCGGTATGCCTACCGAGCAACTATCTGCTGACTAGGATTTATGTCACGTAGGGAGACACTTGTCCACTTATGATTGGTCCACGTAGGTGGATAATTTTTGGTATCAAGAGAAGCCTCAAATAGTTCATTCTTGATGCTTTTGTTGAAAAGATGGAGTATATTTTCTTCAGTGTTGGTTAGCGCATGCCGAGATGTGGGACTTGTAAGATTTTTTCATGTTTTGATTTTGCAATGGCATTTTTGTAAATAATTTGAAAATTAGCGATCTGACAAAGGGTAAATTGGTATTTTTTCCTTATTCTGAACTGCAAAGACGTCAGAATGTTAATCGTCGAAGCAGGTAACCATTTTATGCACGATTTTCCAGGTAAGCAATAAAAGGTGAGATTTTGCCGAATTTCTTTTACCAAACCTTTCCACGCTTTCGTACCCTAGTTTTTCTCCAAGTTCCCTATTTCTGAGGTTTTTCTTTGCATTCTTCCTTCGCTTTAGCATCCATTTTCTCTGTAAGATTTATTTTTCCTCTTTCATTTTGCTTTCTGTCTTTCTTTTACGATAACCATGGTTTATATCGTACGTGGCGATTCTTAAGAGGAATTTAGGCGAGAAAGAAATATTCCTGATTGGCTTGAATTATAAATTCCCATAACCCCTGTTGAGGTGTTGTCATTGCCTGAGGGTCACTGAATTCCTTCTTCGTTCATTGCATAATGTGCCTTCACATTTCCCCCAATAGTTTTTTTTAGAATTTTGCCAATATTTTGATGTTATCCTAGCTAGGGTAGCCCGCAATACTTGAAGAGTGGTTAATGGTATTCATAGGATGAATCATATACATGGAGCTCATATTGGTATCCTAGAACTGAAGTTTTGTTACGAATGGCTTACTATTGACATTACATACTATTTGAAGACAAGGTTTATCAATAGGGCTTTAGTTGTCAATTTTCTAAACTCAAATAAGGATTATTTTGATTATGGAGTCATTGCAAGAAATTAACAACATTCTCCTTCACAATCAAGAGAAGTATATGATGGTCCCAAATGCCCTTAAGTGGGTCATGGCATAATTTGTTGGTTTTATTGCTATACTCCTCTGTTTTGTTTACCAATTTTTTGATAATATGCTAATTCATAATTTCTGGTCTTATTTTTGTTTTTGAGAGCAAGAAGAAGTGTTCGAAAGAAGAGGACATCAATATTTATGAATTGAAATTTCTTTAGAGCATCCATAAAAGAATTGGCAAGGAACACCCTAGAGATGCCTCTTATATGTTGCAGTACAGAAGCTCTATAACTTCATTTGTTGCTCGACCCACCACTTCAAAGGTTGCTGACCCCATAAATCTTGAGGCAGAACCAATCCCTACTTCCTCTTTTGAATAATTTATTGGTGCATAAAAGGATTTGATAACTTCTTCATCTTTTGAGCCTTTGGACGTTTCAACCATTCCCTCTTCTCCACTTACTGTCATGGGAAAGAGAAAAATCCCTGACTTGATTTCTGGAGCCCTGTCTCCAATTGCCAAAATAATTGCTGGGGATCCTAAGAAGCCAGAAAAAATGAACAAGGTTTCTAAGAAGGAGAAGGTTCCTCAGGTCATCGTTTCTGAGGAAATAAATATTGTTGCTCCTAACTTTAGGAGGTTGAAAAAAGGCTTGCCCGAGAGGAAAGTTGAGAAAAGCTCAGCTGCCGACCAGGAGTTGATAGAGAAGATTCATGAGGAATTAAATGTTGCTGAGTCATCCTCTATCATCATCAATCTTAGTGTTGCCAGGAAATTAATCAAGATTAGTACTCGCTCTACTGACAGAGCAACTCTTGCCCCTTTGCCAAAATCGAAATTGTCAAAAAATGCTTGCCAAAGTTTGGCAATAGTAGTCCTTTCTCTTATATCAATAGCCTTTTGGTGTGTTTTTTCTTTTGATTGTCCTTATAATCTGATATCGTTCTTTGTACAATTTTTAGCAAACTTTAATCAAATGCATGAGAAGGACGAGAAAGTTTGTTCTCCTAGTGGAGAAGTTGAAAAGGCCCTTTAGGGTCTGAGAAAGTTTGTTGAGGTTTCTAGGCAATTATTAGAACCCAAGCAGAAGGCTTGGGATAAGGAGATGTAGAAGACTGTTAATCAAGCTACTTTATCTGAGGGAAAATTGGTCACTATCGAGACCAACTTGGCAACTGCTAAAGGAAATTTGGCCACTACTGAGGTTAATTTATCATCTGTTGAGAATAAGGCCAAGGCGACCGAGGAAAAATTATCTACAAGCAAAGGTCTCCTGTAGTCTGTCGAGGAGAAAACTAATAGTCTATCTTCTGAGTTAGTCGAAGGGAAGGCAAAAAATAAGAAGCTTAAGGAAGACTCCTGCAATAAGGATTGGGGAAAAGTGTTTCAAGCGGCCTCTGCTTAGATTGAGTTTATGAGAAAAAAATCTTTTGAGGATAGCTGGTCGGAGGCCCTTAACGAGGTTGGCACCCTAACAGAATCTGAATTATTTCTGAGGCATAATCCCGGATCTCCTCCCAACTTGGAGGAAGAGGTTGATGATGTGGAGGGATCTGGGGAATCTTTCCTTCAACCTGTTGGATTTGCTTTAAAGACTATTGATGAAACTTCCCCTCCTCCTAACTAGCCTTCTCGAATTAATATACAGGACAAAGAGAAGGTTTAACTCCTTTATTCTTTTTCTTTTTCTGTTCATATATTTTGTAATAGGACTAAAGTTTCAACAAGTTGTAACACATTTTTGGTCATTAATGAAATCGTTTAATCTCTCCTGCATTATGTGTTGTGCTTATCATATTTTTTGCTTTTCTAGCTTGGTTAAATGAATTCTCATACTTGTGTCATGATTCTTCAGTAATCATACTTCTTCTCTTACACTTATAATTTTCAGTTTGATTTTAGGAAGCAGGCAATAGTTTCTGCTGAATCTGACCTACTCAAGCAGAATAAAAGTATTTTAAAAGTTGGTCATGTCCCTTTGATTGACAAAAAATCGACCAACTTTCTTGGACCTGAAGCATCTACACAAGTGAAAGAGTCATACATTCATCTCTAGTGTTTAATGGACAGGGCTGTAGCAAACAATGCAGCTTACTACGGGATGATTAAAGATCTGCATGAAGATCACAAATTTTCTCTGGATTCTTTTCACTTTGACTATGAAGATAAATACAAAGCTTTGAGTGAAGGTTGGGGCTTTGAGAATAAGTTGGAAGAATGTGCTTCTATGTACAGGAGAAAAGAATTCTTACTAAACTGAGAAATATATAAAGCCAAGGAAATTGCTAAATTGCTTAAGGAGGAAAATGGCAAACTCGGAAATGAGTTAGATACTTTGAAACAGTCTTCTGCTAGTGGTATCGATGAAGGGACATCTTTCTTAGAGACTAAGAATGCCAGACTTATGGAGGAACTTGAAACTCTGAAGAAATCCAAGCCTGGACAAACTTCCAGACAACAAAGGACGAGCCGATTAACTATTGATAAGGTCAAGACTAAGAAAACATTAGCTGACCAAGTTGCCCAACTAAAAGTTAAGAGTCAGGCTATTGTTGATTTGTCTACAAAACTGGAAGCTAAGGATATGGCCATTAGCGACAAATCTGTGCAGTTGAAGTTGAAGAGTGATGTTCTAAAGCAACTTCAACATCAAGTTGAAAAGTTAACCTTTCAATTTCACAAATAACCTAGAGAGGTGTGGATGGAAGGCTAGAACGAAGCTTTTAGCCATGTTGATGATCACCTTAGCCAAAGTTACCGTGAAGGTTATAAGTGGGGGTGCACCAATGGTTTGAGTTTTCTAAAGTATGATAGTAACAGTGAGATATGGTACTGGAATGATCTTGGTCTGCTAGATTGTGACAATTCTCCTTTTAAGTTGGGCATATAATGGAACCCTGCTGTTATTATTCCTTAGTGCTTGATCACTAAATATTTGGTAGATTATGATTTACATGATGTTCATGAGATAGTTCATCCTCCTAATCAAATCAATACGCAGAGCAGCAACAATAAGAGAATGCTAAGAGATTTTAACTTTATTAATTCTCCTTATACTTTGGATGATCGTCCTGCTAGAAGGGAGAGAGTGCAACCTACTCAGTCAACTTCCAAAGCTCAAGGAAATTATCCTGTTGAATAGTTTTTCTGTATTTTGTTATTTGAATGTACCACAGTCAATATATGAATACAAATCCATATTTTTGTGTTGTCAATTCTTGATTACTTAATCAATCAGTCAACTTAGTTATTGTCTAATAATAAATTATTAAACTGTAATTATAAGGCCATAGATTCTACTAATGCACTTAGATTTATTGATCCAAGTTTAGCATTAGTTATCTGTGGTGACCAAGTGTATGAGGTATATATGTTTGTATTCCAATGGTTAGGAATGTATACATGTCTTCCTGCATTTAACTTAGTTAGGTAAAGCTTGTTTGTAATTTTATAGTCATATACAAAGTTTTATAGACTTCTTGTTATTGACTTGTCAATGACGAAGTCATACATGAAGTAAAGTATTTTGGCCGACCAAATGTTTTGTAATTAACTTAGTCGGATAATACTTCTTGTTCGTGACTTGTACGTACGAACTCATACATGAAGTTTAATTTTAGGCGGGCAAAAAGCGATTGTGCCTTAAGCTGTTAGTGCATCCAGAATTTGATGAATTCAACCTGATTAAGTATGTTCTGGTGATCGGAGAATCAATGATGAGTTCAACCTAATTAAGTATGTATGTGTTGTTGATCGTCAAGAGTTGAAGACCAAGAGACATGTTTAATTATTGTTTTTTGGGGATGTATATCGTCATACTCTTAACAAAGATCAAAAAAATTTAAGAGACTGAAATATTTTTTTATATTGAAACTTGAACAATTGTTATCTTGAACATAAAGTAAGATAAATACAATTATGACTGTAGAAGGGTGTTTCAGACCTGCCCACTATATTTTGGGGTGAGGGTCCCTTATGACCCCCCCAGCTTCCAGAAAATGTGGGGTTAAGGATAAGTCAAGTTCCTGCCCCTCAGTTTACAGAAAATTTTAGGGCGAGGAGCAGTTAAAGTCCTCCCCATCAAATGTAAGAAAATATTTGGGACGCGAACCCCCCAGGGTCCCGAGAGAAATTCATATTGAGAAGGAACCCCCTTAGGGTCCCGACAGAAACTCATATTGAGAAGGAACCCCACCAAGGGTCCCGACAAAAACTCAAGTCGAGAAGGGACCTCACCTAGGTAGCGGCAGAAGCCCATGTTGAGAGGGACCCACCGAGGGTCCCTGCAGAAACTCAAGTCGAGAAGGAACCTCACCTAGGTGGCGGTAGAAGCCCATATTGAGAGGGACCCCAGGGTCCTGTAGAAACTCAAGTCAAGAAGGAACCTCACCTAAGCGGTGATAGAAGCCCATGTTGAGAGGGACCCTTCAGGGTACTACAGAAACTCAAGTTGAGAAGGAACCTCACCTAAGTGGCAGCAGATGCCTATATTGAGAGGGACCCCCCCAGGTTCCCTACAGAAACTCAAGTTGAGAAGGAAACTAACCTAGGTGGCGGAAGAAGCCCATGCTGAGAGGGACTCCCCCAGGGTCCCTGCAGAAGTTGACATTGAGAAGGAATCCCCTAGGGTCCCTCGTAAGAAAGTGACATTGAGAAGGAACCCCCAGGGTCCCTCAACTGCAGAAACTCATATTGAGAAGGAACCCTCAAGGTCCTTCAACTTCCAGAAAATGCCGGGGTGAGTAGCAGTCAAGGTACTCCCCCTCAACTTCCTGAAAATCTCGGGGCGAGAAGCAGTCAAGGTCCCCCCTTAACTTCCAAAAAATGTTGGGGCGAGGATAAGTCAATATCCTCCCCTTTAACTTCTAGAATTACAGGTCAGGATGAGGGAGTGGCTAACATGAGCAACCCCTCATTATGAAAAGTCATTCTTTAAAAGAACAAAAGTACTAAAACTTACTTTCTTATACATGTAGCCTAGTTCAGCAGGCATGGCTCAAATAGGCCTGTTGAGATCTCTTGGGAGTTTTGGCTTGGAAGTTGAGGAACGAAGTCTGTTGAGCAAGCTCAACCACTTAGCACTATAGGATTGAGAGAATACTAGTAGGAAGATCCAGGAATCACCCAAGACTACACACGCCTCACACTTAGTCACAAGTGAAGTGATCAACCAAAGGGCTGGCTGCTCACAAGAAAATAATTGTTTATAAAACTATTTTAAAGGAGAGGGTCCTCTATGCCCATCTCAAGAAAAAATGAGTTTCAGAATAAGGTCCTCAAGAGCCCCCTAAAGCTTACAAATATTTTAGACGAGGTGGTCCTTGAGACCACCCTCAAGTTTACAAAGTTGTTACCAAAAATTACCGTTCTAAAAGATATTTACCAAATCAGATATTTTGTCATCTATTATAGACATATTTGCTTTTTGACTTTGGTTTGCACTAGGTGGCACCTGCGTGAGGGGACAGGCTGCTGCACACAGGTAGGGACAAATAGTATACCATAGACCTTGTCCCTCACCAACCCTCTAAATTTTGGTGCTAAAAATGCCAACCCATGTCACGACCACGACCCAAAAATCGTAGGGAACGAATGTCTTGACATGCCACCAAGGCATCCAATATTCTGGCGTCAAAATTTTTCTTTTAAAATATATATATAGCGGAAGTATAATCACATGGTTATGAATCGTAAAATACTGAAAGTGAAGTAATTACATCATCAGAGCTTTCTAAAGGAAACTTCATTTATATTAAAATATCCAAGAGTTACAACTTGACAGAAATTTTAAAGCCTTTTAATTAAAGAGCCAAAAATCCTTTATCTAATAAAACAAAGTTCTACTTAATGTAAGAAAAAGAGCTCTAAAAGTTAAATCTTCAACATAGTCCCCTTAGGTTCCATCCGCTTTCCTAATTATTTCCTGAAAAATGTTTAATTATAAAACATCAGCTAAAATCCAAATGAGATTCAATCTCCAAATATTCCAAGGTTTTCAGAAAATAGATACCTATTCAATTTAGAACATAAGGTATATACATACAGATAGGAATTTCAAGTAATATATATAAAGTAAATGACAAGATATATATTCAGAATAAACAGTTCAGAACGGAGCAGATAAAACAATTGAGCATGTGTCAATTATTCAGTTTTAGTGGCCATGTATGCTCTAATACCCAGACAAATAGTGTTACCAAATGTTTCCACCCAGTAACATCACAGACAGATAATCATGATTTCCGAAACAATGCCTTGTTTAGGGCACACCAGCGATAAACCAGTTGGGAAGGTACCACCCAAATATTTCCACCTGATAGTCAAGGCCAATATAGTAAGAGAGTTTCCATAGGCCGAATCAATAATTTCAAAATTCCAATAAGATGTTTATATGGAGAGATATAAACATATAAAAAAAATGACGAAATCATCGGTATCAGATGCATTTTGAGAATAAAATCATTTTACAAAATATACATAGTTTGCATAATATAATATAATCAAAATGCGTAAGAAATTGCATAGAGTACTCACCTAAAATAGAGGTCGAAATTATAGATAACGAGTCTTCGATCGCACGTTAATCTAACAAATACGATAAAGGTTTAAGTATATGTTCTAAACAAGGTCCAGTCTACATATTGTATTTTAATAGTAACTTGTTTCAAAGGATTACTAAAAAACCATTTTCTTAACTTTTAAAACTTACTGATCGTAATTAAAGGATTCAATTCATAGTTCTTCCTAATCAGTCGGTTCACAGTAGAGATGGAGGGTCACAGTGGCACCGCTTAAATACCATCTCCTCTAGACAGAACATTTTCGAATTCATTCCCAGTAGATATGGAGGGTCACAGGAGCACCACTTAAATACCATCTCCTCTAGACAGAATTTCACTGGGCCTGACTTTGGAATTACTGAAATGGGATTCCATAATAACGAGCAATTACTTTTAAAAAATCATTTTTAAAAGCGTATATACAATTTCAAACAAGTTTACATGAAAATAAAATCAACTTGGATTTCTTCTAAACTTTAAGTTTGATTAGTGAAGTCCTTAGTGTATTTTACCAGCATAACTACTAAGTAAAGCTATAAAACACAAAATTAAAACTATAAAAATACATTATAACATTTAAATAAAATCATACCTACGAAATGAATTCTTTCTTCGAAATTATAGAACTCCTTCTTAAGATGTTTCCTAAGCTTTCTATCACTCTTTATTACTATAATTCTCAAGGAATTGGTGTGAGTTTCAAATGAACCCTAAGGCCCTATTTATAGGTTTCCAAATGTATTACGGTGTTGACACGTGTTAAATGACTAAGCTTTTTGGATTGGTGATTCAACATCGAGGTGTCGCGATCCGGAGTGGTCTTGCAGTGTTAATATCACCAAATGATGACAAGTGTTTTAGCTCTCTCGCTACAGATGACATGGAAGGTGGAAGTGACCAGCACATGGTGGAAAGGTGATAAGGGTATAAGGGTCATTTCACACAGGAAGGGTATATTGGTAATTTCACACTATATATTTTGAATATTTCTTAGAGGTCCTTAAAAATATTTTATTTACAAAATGGCCCATTTTATATTTTATTTTAGTCCTTAAAGTTTCATAAAATTATATTTTCTACCCCAAAACTTATTATTTCCCTTAAGATATGTCATAAGACTTCGATTTGATCCAATTTACAGTTGATTCTTCGTAATTAAAAATGTGGTTTGTTATATTGATAGCCATTAATACCACATATCTAACAATACAACATTTATAAGATAATAAGCAACACATGAGTGTAAAAACAAACTATATATAAAAGTGGGGTCATTACATCCTACCCTCCTTATAAAAAGTTTGGTCCCCAAACTTTACTTGCATTAATTTTAAAAAAGGTATGGATATCGCTCCTTTATCTCATCTTCCCGCTCCCACGTTGCTTCTTCAACAAAATGATTCCGCCATAATACTTTAACTAGTGGAATAACCTTGGTTCATAATATTTGATCTTTATGATCCAAAATTTCCACTGGATGCTCAATGTACGACAAATCTTCTCTAACTTTAAGAGGCTCATGACTTAAGATATGTTTTGGATCTGGGACATATTTCTTTATCATTGATACGTGAAACACATTATGTACACTAGAGAGTTCCGGTGGTAAGGCTATTTTATACGCAACAGCTCCTATCCTTTCAAGGATTTCAAAAGGTCCTATATATCTTGGGATCAATTTCCCTTTCTTCCCAAATCGTATTACTCCCTTTGCAGGCGATACTCGCAAGAACACATAATCTCGTCTTTGGAATTCTAACTGTCGGTGTCGATTGTCAACATAACTCTTTTGACGACTTTGAGTGGTTCGAAGTCGGTCTTGTATTAATTTCACCTTCTCTGTTGTGATCTGAATCAATTCTGGTCCCAATAATTTTCTTTCTCCAACTTCTACCCAATATGTAGGGGAACGACACCTTCTACCATAGAGTGCCTCATACGGAGCCATTTGAATATTTGCTTGATAGCTATTATTATATGCGAATTCCACTAACGGTAAATGATCATCCCAATTCCCTTTTAAATCAAGTGCACATGCCCTAAACATATCCTCTAAGGTTTGAATAGTTCTCTCTGATTGTCCATCCGTTTGAGGATGAAAAGCAGTGCTAAAATTTAATTTTGTTCCCATGGATTCTTGTAGGCCTTTCCAGAAGCGAGACACAAATCTAGGGTCACGGTCAGAAATAATTGAAATTGGGGTTCCATGAAGCCTAATAATTTCCCGCACATACAACTTAGCTAACTTCTCTAAAGAATGGGTAATCTTAATGGCAAGAAAATGAGCAGATTTAGTTAACCTATCAATAATTACCCAAATAGAGTCATTACCGTTTGAACTCCTCGGTAAACATGTCACAAAATCCATAGTAATATGTTCCCATTTCCACTCAGGGATAGGTAGGGGTTGCAGTAATCCTGATGGTTTTTGATGTTCTGCCTTTACTTGTTGACAAACCAAACACTGAGATATAAATTCTGCTATCTCCCTCTTCATATTATTCCACCAAAATGCTTCTCGAAGATCCCTATACATTTTTGTACATCCGGGATGAAATGTGAATCTCGAGTAATGACTTTCCTCCAAAATTTGCCTCTTTAGTTGGCCATCACATGGCACACACGCTCTATTTTCAAACATTAATATATCATCTCGCATCGCAAATTCAGTTCTCTTACCTTCGATGACTTCTTCTCTAATCTTCTTCAGTTGTGGGTCATTTACTTGTGCAATTTTGATCCTCTCCATCAACATGTGTTGTACTTATAAGTTTGCAATTATTCCTCCTTTGCTGTAGATACGTACATCTATTTCCATACTTCTTAAATCCCTTAATAGTGTTTCCTGGCTTGTAATAAGACATGCTAAATTTGGTGTAGACTTCCTACTTAAATCATCGGCTACTACATTAGCTTTTCCCAGGTGATAGTGAATATTTACATCACAATCCTTCATCAATTCTAACCACCTCCTTTGTCTCATATTCAACTCTTTCTGAGTAAATATATACTTCAAACTCTTATGATCGGTATAAATCTCACAAGTCTCACCATACAAATAGTGCCTCCAAATCTTAAGAGCAAAAATTACAGCTGCTAATTCTAGGTCATGGGTTGGATAATTCTGCTCATGGGTTTTTAATTATCTCGAGGCGTAAGCTACTACTTTTCCATTTTGCATTAGCACACATCCCAAACCATTTTTAAAAGCATCACTATAAATCACAAATCCCCCTGTCCCGGAAGGAATAGTCAAAATTGGGGCAGTTACTAATCGATTCTTAAGTTCTTAAAAACTTTTCTCGGCTTGCTCAGACCATTTATATTTTACCTTCTTTTGTGTTAACCTAGATAGAGGTTTGGCAATGCTAGAAAATCCTTCCATAAATCTTCGGTAATAACCTGCTAATAAAAGGAAACTACGAATCTCACTCACATTAGTTGGTCTGGGCCAATCTAATATAGCCTCAATCTTTTGAGGGTCAACTAACACTCCCTCTTTGGATATGACATATCCTAGAAAAGAAACACCAGGCATCCAAAACTCACACTTCTTTCATTTTGCATATAATTTCTATTTCCTAAGGATTTGTAATACCGTCTCTAAATGCTTTTCGTGTTCTTCATTACTTTTGGAATAAATAAGGATGTCATCAATGAAAATAACCACATACTGATCCAAATATTTCCTAAACACCCTATTCATCATATCCATAAAAGCGGCTGGTGCATTAGTTAGTCCAAATGGCATTACAAGAAATTCATAGTGACCATATCTAGTACGAAAAGCTAATTTTGAAATATCATCATCCTTAATCTTCAATTTATGATAGCCTGACCTAAGGTCAATCTTAGATAATACTTGTGCACCTTCTAATTGATCAAACAAGTCATCTATACGAGGTAAGGGGTATTTATTCTTAATGGTTACCTTATTCAGTTCACGATAATCTATACATAGTCTCATTGTCCCATCCTTCTTTTTCACAAATAACACTGGAGCACCCTAAAGCGATATACTTGGTTTGATAAAACCCTTGTCTAAAAGGTCTTCTAATTGAACTTTTAACTCTCTTAATTCTAAAGGTGCCATATGATATGGTGGTTTTGAGATTGGTATAGTTCCAGGAACAAGGTCAATCGTAAATTCTATTTCTCTATTAGGAGGTAGGCCTGGTAAATCATCTGGAAAAACATTCGTAAATTTCTTAGTGATAGGAATATCTTCTAAGCTAGGCCCTATTGTCTGCAAACTGGTAACAGTTGTAAGAAATCCTTGACATCCCTTCTTAAGAAAACTATAGGCTTGCATTGCAGAAATAATACACATCGGAGATATGATGCTAGTTCCTTAAAAACTAAATTTTGGTTGGTGAGGAATTTGGAAAGTAACACTCTTCTAAAAACAATCTACCTTAGCATGATGGGATGCTAATCAATCCATCACCAAAATGACTTCAAAATCTTTAATGTCTAAAACTATCAAATCAACAAATAGTTTATGACTATCAACATCTATGGGGCAAGCCTTGTATACTAATTTACCCATCAATAACTCACCCGAAGGAGTAGAAACATGTATGTTATGATTCAAGGGTTCAGGAAATTTATGAAAGCGATTTAATACATGTATAGATATGAACGAATGGGTAGAACCAGGATCTATCAAAGCTTTAAAAGGTTGTGCACGTATAGAAAGTGTACCTGACATTACCGCATTAAAAGCTTGGGTATCAAAAAGTGCAAAAACTCTACCCTGTCTGTCTTGATCCTTCTTTGCACTTAAAGGCTTTATCGGAACCCTTGTTGGGTTTGGACAGTCTTTTATCTGATGTCCTTTCTGTCGACATCTAAAATAAGCTCTTGAATCCTTATAATAAGGTCGTCCTCCATGCATCTTTCCACATTGCTGACATGTCTGGTTATTATACTGTTTGTTATCACTAGATCCCCCAACATTGGATGTGTTCCTAAAGAAATTTCTATTATACGGGTTCTTTCCTTTTTATTCCCCAAACTTCCCCTTTCCATCTCTAATTCGATTGTACTCCTCACCATCCCTCTAAGCTATTGTAGCCCTAGTCACGACATCAATATATGATGTTAATTTCAGGATGGAAATTCGACTATGAATATTCAACCTTAACCCATGCTCAAACTTTTTCGCTCTTAAAACGTCAGTTGCTACAACATGACGTGCAAAACGGGATAACCCAGTAAACTTTGCCTCATATTGACTAACCGTTATATTCCCTTGCACCAAACTCATGAAGTCAGCTGCCATTATGTCTTTCACCGTTTTCGGAAAATATTTCTCATAAAATATTACTAAGAAATCATTCCAACCTATGTAAGTATTCATTTCCCCGTGTATTCTCTTGGTCATTCTCCACCAATGTTCGGCCTCCCCTTCTAACATAAATATTGCAAATGACACCCTTTGTTCATCAGTACACTTAAGAATATCGAGTATCTTTTCCATCTGCATCACCCAAGTTTCTGCTTCGGTGAGGTTAGGAGTACCTTTAAAAGATGGAGGATTCAACTTCTTGAACTGTTCAATAGTACATCTACTTAGTTCACGAAGATTCTTTGGTACTCCATTGTTCACCTGCTGCTCCACAATCTTTGCCAGACTTTCAATTTCCTTGTATGCACCTTCCAGTCCTTCTATACTCGAATCACAAGTTCCCATTGATGATCTTCTCTTGGTCATTTTCTACAGTCATGTCCAAATGTAAGATCTACTATACTATATCAATATTAAAAACTAAAAGACCAATTATAAATAATATAACACATAGGTAGGGTTATCAAATACATTAGATTTTTAATACTATCTCCTAAGGATGGAAATATAGAATCCATAACATTCGAAACCTATGCTCAGTAGTCTACGGGTTCATAAATTATGCTCTGATACCACCTCTGTCACGACCCCTACCCAAAAATCATAGGGAACGAGTGTCTTGACATGCCACCAAGGCATCCAATATTCTGGCATCAAAATTTTCTTTTAAAATATATATATAGCGGAAATATAATCACATGGTTATGAATCGTAAAATACTGAAAGTGAAGGAATTACATCATCACAGCTTTCTAAAGGAAACTTCATTTATATTAAAATATCCAAGAGTTACAACTTGACAGAAATTTTAAAGCCTTTTAATTAAAGAGCCAAACATCCTTTATCTAATATAACAAAGTTCTACTTAATGTAAGAAAAAGAGCTCTAAAATCTAAATCTTCAACATAGTCCCCTTATGTTCCATCCGCTTTCCTAATTATTTCCTGAAAAATGTTTAATTATAAAACATCAGCTAAAAGCCGAATGAGATTCAATCTCCAAATATTCCAAGGTTTTCAGAAAATAGATACCTATTCAATTTAGAACAGAAGGTATATACATAGAGATAGGAATTTCAAGTAATATATACAAAGTAAATGACAATATATATATATTCAGAATAAACAATTCAGAACAGAGCAGATAAAACAATTGAGCATGTGTCAATTATTCAGTTTTAGTGGCCATGTACGCTCTAATACCCAGACAGATAGTGTTACCAAATGTTTCCACCCAGTAACATCACAGACAGATAATCATGATTTCTGGAACAACGCCTTGTTTAGGGCACACCAGCGATAAACCAGCTGGGAAGGTACCACCCAAATATTTCCACCTGGTAGTCAAGGCCAATATAGTAAGAGAGTTTTCATAGGCCGAATCAATAATTTCAAAATTCAAATCAGATGTTTATATGGAGAGATTTAAACATATAACAAATGACGAAATCATTGGTATCAGATGCATTTTGAGAATAAAATCATTTCACAAAATATACATAGTTTGCATAATATAATACAATCAAAATGCGCAAGAAACTGCATAGAGTACTCACCTAAAATAGAGGTCGAAATTATAGATAACGAGTCTTCGATCGCACGTTAATCTAACAAATATGATAAAGGTTTAAGTATATGTTCTAAACAAGGTCCAGTCTACATATTGTATTTTAATAGTAACTTGTTTCAAAGGATTACTAAAAAACCATTTTCTTAACTTTTAAAACTTACTGATCGTAATTAAAGGATTCAATTCATAGTTCTTTCTAATCAGTCGGTTCCCCGTAGAGATGGAGGGTCACAGTAGCACCGCTTAAATACCATCTCCTCTAGACAGAACATTTTCGAATTCATTCCCAGTAGAGATGGAGGGTCACAGGGGCACCACTTAAATACCATCTCGTCTAGACAGAATTTCACCAGGCCTGACTTTGGAATTACTTAAATGGGATTCCATAATAACGAGCAATTACTTTTGAAAAATCATTTTTAAAAGCGTATATACAATTTCAAACAAGTTTACATGAAAATAAAATCAACTTGGATTTCTTCTAAACTTTAAGTTTTGATTAGTGAAGTCCTTAGTGTATTTTACCAGCATAACTACTAAGTAAAGCTATAAAACACAAAATTAAAACTATAAAAATACATTATAACATTTAAATAAAATCATGCCTACGAAATGAATTCTTTCTTCGAAATTCTAGTACTCCTTCTTAAGATATTTCCCAAGCTTTCTATCACTCTTTCTTACTATAATTCTCAAGGAATTGGTGTGAGTTTCAAATGAACCCTAAGGCCCTATTTATAGGTTTCCAAATGTATTACGGTGTTGACACGTGTCAAATGACTAAGCTTTTTGGATTGGTGATTCAACACCGAGGTGTCGCGATCCGAAGTGGTCTTGCAGTGTTAATATCACCAAATGATGACAAGTGTTTTAGCTCTCTCTCTACGGATGACATGTGGAAGGTGGAAGTGACCAGCACGTGGTGGAAAGGTGATAAGGGTCATTTCACACATGAAGGGTATTTTGGTAATTTCACACTATATATTTTGAATATTTCTTAGAGGTCCTTGAAAATATTTTATTTACAAAATGGCCCATTTTATATTTTTATTTTAGTCCTTAAAGTTTCATAAAATTATATTTTCTACCCCAAAACTTATTATTTGGCTTAAGATATGTCATAAGACTTCGATTTGATCCAATTTACAGTTGATTCTTCGTAATTAAAAATGGGATTTGTTATATTGATTGCCAATAATACCACATATCTAATAATACAACATTTATAAGATAATAAGTAACACAAGAGTTTAAAAACAAACTATATATAAAAGTGGGGTCATTACATCCTACCCTCCTTATAAAAAGTTTGGTCCCCAAACTTTACTTGCATTAATTTTCAAAAAGGTATGGATATCTCTCCTTTATCTCAAGTTCTCGCTCCCACGTTGTTTCTTCAACAGAATGATTCCGCCATAATACTTTAACTAGTGGAATAACCTTGGTTCGTAATATTTGATCTTTATGATCCAAAATTTCCATTGGATGCTCAATGTACGATAAATCTTCTCTAACTTGAAGAGGCTCATGACTTACGATATGTTTTGGATTTGGGACATATTTCTTTATCATTGATACATAAAACACATTATGTACACTAGAGAGTTCAGGTGGTAAGGCTATTTTATACGCTAAGTGCTGAGTGCCTTGTTCTTTCACTCCCCACTAATAACCATCACTCTCAGGAGTCCCTCTTGAGAAACGTTAATGTTGTGAAGTTCATCTTCTTGTAGGGAGGGAGTTCCATCTTGATCTTCATTTTTATCAAAAGGATAAGGTTTTATCAGAAGCTTCTCCAGAAGTTCTTGAGAACCTTGCAGACAATATCCGTTGGAGTGGGTTGCGCCTCACGCTTTCCAGTTATTCATAGACACTAGTCTGACTACCCTCTTACAATGACAATCCCTTGAATCATTGATAATACTTTCAGAGGTGTTCGCCGTTCCAAGGATTTTTGAATTCGTCACCTTCCAAGGTCTCAACCGATAGGTTCTTGGTCGGATGACTGCTGAGATGCGATATGGGCCATGACAATTAGCCTCAATTTAGTTATTCTTCTGAATGACCTTTTTAAGTACATAATCGCCTTCTTTGAAGTTAGGATACTTGACCCTTTTGTTATAGTAGCGAGTTGTCCCATGTTTGTATGCAACATATTCTCGGACTTCTTACAACATATCTAAATCCAATCGTCGTATCAAGTCACTGGTTGGAGAATCAAAATTAGGGACCCTGTGAGTTGGTAGGCCTATCTTATCTGGCCCCATGGCTTTTATCCCAAATGCAAGCATGTATGGTGTTTCTCCAGTTTCTGTTCTCGACGTTGTTTGATACTCCCAAAAAATAGAATGCAATTCGTGGATCTAGTTTCCTTTCGCAACATTAAGGCTTTTCTTCAATCAATTGAGTAAAGTTCTATTTGTGACTTATGTTTGACCGTTACTTTGTGGATGACCTGGTGCAGAATAGAGTTTCTAGATTTTGGACTGGACATAATATGTTTCAAACTCATCGTTGTCAAATTAGGTTCCATGGTCTGTAATAAAGGTATAGGCATATAATGTTCTTTCAAATGAACTGATACACGTTCTTATATGGCATCTCAATCAATAACTCTGCTTTTACCCATTTTGTGAAGTAGTCAATTGTAACGACCAAATACTTGAACCTACTTTTGATGGTCGACAATGGGCCGACTAAGTCAATTTCCCAAATAACGAAAGGCCAAGGTAAAGTTAATGGGGCTAGAGAAACGTTGGGTGCTTGGTGAATTACAAAGAACTTCTGGCATATATCACATTTTCTTGCACATGAACCTTCATGCACCTCTTTGGTCATCTCTTCCACCTCCATTAGATGAACACAACGTTGTAAGGAGATCGTTAATACCCTTATGTATAGAACCCCTTTGTCCAACACATATCTTGTTGCTTTATATCAGAGCTTTTTGGCCTTTTTGGGATCAGGTGGTAGGATTCCATCTTCAATATAAGTTTTGATTGGGTCAATCCTGGAGGGTTCCAAATCTACAGTAATGAAATTAATCATTAAGTCCTCATAAATGCTTTGGTTAGCTAATATTTCTATTGGAATTATTCCCCCGAGCTCAATTCTTGTTGCTAACGCCAACCGAGCAAGGGCATCAACTCGGGTATTTCCTATTCTTGGGATCCTATTAATTTATATGGTAAGAAACTTGGTAATGACTTTTATGGCTTTGGTAAGGTATCTAGTCATCAACTCTCCTTTGACTCCATATAAATAAAGCACTTGGTTGACCACTAACTGTGAGCCACTACTTGCTCGACGCCTATTGAATGGGGCAAATCTAGTCCAGCTATCAAAACTTCATATTCTGCCTCGTTGTTTGATGCTTGGAATTGAAACCTAAGTGAATACTCAATATCAATATCAATATCATTAAGAGTATTGAGTATTATACCTGCTCCACTTCTAGTCGCATATGAAGATCCATCCATGTATAAATTTTACAATGGGATATCACCATTGAAGATTTTTTCAAACATAACTCCAGGGTGGAATATTTTCTTACTCTCCTAATCAAATTTATAAGCCATTTTACGATTCAGGTTGATCAACAATAGTTTCAGCCTGCTTTTGAGCTGAGCTCTCTTCCTTAGAAGTTTGCTCGACATGCAAGTTTTATTATTCGGGAACCTCTCGATAGGTAAACTCAATAATAAAATCAGCTAAAGCTTGTCCTTTCAATGAAGACATTGGTTCGTAGTTAATATTATATTCTCTAACTTCTACAGCCCAGTACATAATTCTTTCTAACTTCTCAAGATTGTGGAGTGCTTTTCAAAGAGGTAGTATACACAATTATAGTGTGTGTGCTTGGAAATAGGGTTTCATACGCCTGGAGGCTTCAATGAGTGCTAAAACTAACTTTTCCAAGCATAAATACTTAATCTCGGCTCCCTTGAATGCTTTTCTGGTGTAGTAAATTGGTTTTGGATCCTATTATCCAATCTAAAAAAGGCCAAACTAAGAGTAGATTAAGAAACAACTAGGCATAAGTACAATTTCTCTCCCCAAACTAGTCGGGATAGAAAAGGTGGTGATCCCAGGTAATTATTTAATTCTTAGAATGCTTTTTTATATTTTGGAGTCCACTTAAAAGTATTTCTCAACACCTTAAATAATGGCAAGCATCTATCCGTTGCTCGGGAAATAAATCTATTTGAAGCTTCCACTCTACTAGTGCGCCTTTTTACATCTTTCTTTTAAGTCGGCGATTGCATTTTTATCAAAGCTTTTATCTTTGCTGGATTTGCTTTAATTACGCTTTGATTAACTATGAAGCCGATAAATATTCCTTCCTATACTCCGAAAACACACTTGGTCGAATTCAGCTTCATCTGATGCTATTTCAACTGGTCAAACATCTGACTGAGATCGCTGATATGATCTGAGGCCTTCTTGATTTTTGTTAACTTATCGTCCAAATAAACTTCCATGTTCTTGCCTATCTGCTTTTTAAACACCTTGTTAAACAACCTTTGGTATGTCGCTTCAGCATTTTTGATCCCAAAGGGCATTATGTTGTAATAATAAGTTCCTCGGTTGGTAATGAAGACTATACTTTCCCTATCTTCAGGTTTAATCTTTATCTGGTTATACCCAGAATAAGCATCCATGAAGCTTAAAAGCTCATGTCCAGACGTTACGTCCACCAATTGATCAATCCGACACAAGGGAAAATGGTCTTTTGGGCAGGCTTTATTCAAATATCTAAAATCCACACACATCCTCCACTTATCATTTTTCTTTTTGACCATTACAACATTGGATAATCAGGTTGGATATTTAACATCTTCAATAAATTGAGATTTTTGAAGCTTCTCCACATCTTCCCGAATAATTTGATTTTTCTTTGGATTAAAAATCTTGCGCCTCTGGTTGATTGGCTTGGTATCCTTACCGATGTTGAGCTCCTGGCAGAGGAAGTTGGGGTCAATACCAGGCATATTCTCATGGATCCATGCAAATACATTTCTCCGCCGCCTTAGGAATATAATCAATTACTATTTAAGTATTGGATCCAGTTTTGAGCCGATCTGCGTAGTCCTCACCGACTTGTCATCATCTAGGATAATACTTTCGGCAACTTCCACAATTCGCCCTTTGACTAACTTTGATTTATCTCATGGATCTAAAGTTTCTACTTTAGAGTTATTATTGGGATCAGTCGTATCTACTTGATAAGTGGTGGTCTTTTTCTTCAACTCAATTAAGTCCTCTTGCTCGACTGATGAGTAGTAGCACTCTCTAGCCACCTTTTGGTCGCCTTTCACAACCCCAACCCCAAAATGAATTGGGAACTTTAAACATTGATGGACTGTTGACGGTACAACTTTAAACTTCTTTAATCTTACCCTGGCGAGGATCACATTATAGGCAGTTTGAACATTTTTATATATCATAAAAAGCGTATTTTCTCAGTACGGTTCATCGACCAGGTGCTGAACAACACTTTTAGCTTGACTGTCCCAAGAGGATTAACTTTTTCACCTGAAAAACTTATTAATGACCTATGGTAAGGTTCCAGTTGGTCGAGTTTCAAATCCAAATTCTGAAAGCAAGGGTAAAACATAATATCTGTTGAGCTCCCATTATCAATCAAAACCCTCGCAACGACGACATCCTGGTTCTTGAATTTGACAAACAATGGATCATTGTGGGGATAAAGTACCCGAGAAAGTTCGTTCTTAGAAAATTCGATTACCAATTTGTCTTTGTTGACATTCCTGGGCCGATCATCTTCGTTCAAATTCATTCTCTCTATATAAAAACAGGCCTAGGCCTCATTCAAGTAAGCGTTTGTTTCGACAGTATGATCGCCTCCTCCTGCATCGCTACCTATAATTACATGACAGTCAAATGGACCTAAATTTATCAGAGCTACCTCGTGTTCTGGCTGCTTGGGCTTCTTAGATAGGCGGGATCATATTCATAACTATTTTCGTGGTTTCTCTTCCCATTATCTCGAGGCTTACATGGAGAATTTGACCTTCCTCTTGCTTCTCTGCCTTATCGCCAATCAATAAACTTGTTCAGTTTTCCTCGACGAATAAGAGATTCCACTTCATTTTTCAAATCGATACGGTTATTTATTGTATGGCCATGATGGAACTCATAATATTTAGATTTGTCCCTCTTGTTAGGAGGTTCTCTTAATCTTTCAAGCCATTGTAAATCCTTATTGTGTTTGATTTCCTCTAGGATGTGGTGAATGCTAAAAGTCAATGGAGTACAAGTTCCATACTTTTTAATCTTGTCATCCTTCTTTGGCTTCTTATCCTTCTGCTCCTTTTGGTCCTTCTTATTAAGCTTAGTGGCTGGACTCTGTTTTGCTGCCATTGGTTCCGTGACATTCACGATTTTATTTGCCTTAGCCATGAGTTCAGTCATGGTTTTAGTAGGATCTTTGGCCAGAGCGTAATAAAATTTCTTGGGAAGTAATCCACTCATGAGAGCGGTAATGGATATTTTTCTTCGTAGTCAACCACTTCCAATTTCTCATTATTAAAACGGGTGATGTATTACCTTACTGTTTCCCTTACTCGCTCCCTTACACTCAAGAGATAAGCCACTCTCTTCACTGGGTTGGCCCTATAATAGAATTTTCTAATAAACAGCTCGACAAGTTGGTTGAAGGTGGTAATTTACCCTCGGGACTATTTATTGTACCATATTTGGGCAGATCCTGTAATGTTGCTTGAGAATGCTCTATATCTTATCTCATCAAGGACTGAATAAATGCCAGTGGCAACTTAATATTGCTTAATGTGCAGAACTGGGTCAGTTTTGCCATCATATTTGGGGGTGACCACATGAGATTTAAACTTAGATGGAGTTGGAAAATCAACATTCGTCGGAATAAAAGAGGATCCTTTGATAAAACTCCTCCACAAAGGACCCTTTGCTTTTTTTCATTTCTCCCAGCCGATATTCAAATCGTTGGATTGATCCTTTCCATGATTGATTGCCTGTGTCAGATTTATATGAAACCACTCGGATTTCCCAACCATGTGTTTGTGCTGAGCTCTCTGCCTGAGAAATCTGCTCGGTGTGTATAGATTTTTGGACTCTTGATCTTAACCTGATTGAGGCTTCATGATGGTTGGCTGGATATTGAGTGTTCCTGGATAATGCTCTATGAGGGTTTTTGTTTACTCGGAGTCCCAAACTGTTAAAAGGCAAGGCTTTGTTGAACCTTTCCAAGATGCTTGGCCTTTCAGGAGAGAAATAATGGCCATATAGAACTCTAAGGCTCTAATTGATGAATTGACTCTTGGGTGATAAGTCCTATCATAAGATGATCTGGAATAGTTGTGTCAGCTATGTCTAAGAGGTGGAGGAGGCATTTATCTACTTGATGATGGAATTGCTTACTACCTGGATAGGGTTGGAGATCTGGCTTGTATTGACTGCGCTAATTGTCTAATTATTTCCTACATAACATCTTAATCCCTATCAATACTGGCAAGAATCCCATTTAGGTCGACTGCTGAAGGCGGAGTAAATATAATGGTTGGGTTGCCTTCGTTCCTGACACTAGGCTCTGGATCACTCATTTTTCTTTGAATAATGATATAAGAGATTGAGAACGACGATTAGATATGCATTCCTAAAGACGATGGCAGTCTGTTGATGTAAAAAATGGACTTGATCCAATTTTATAATTACAAATAAAATATAGAATTGTAATGAGATAATTAAAAGAAAAAAACAAGGTTTAAAATTTGTTTGTCTATGTAAGAAAGCCTACGTCCATTATTATGGTATTGACTTAAGAGATTACAGAAAACCAGGTATTCTTGTCAATAATAATATCATAGAATCCATTCTATCTCGCCCTTAATGAAAGGAATACAATGTATTTATAGTGACTCGAAGGTTAAGGGTCGGAATGCCTTTATACATTTAAGCATTTACACCCGTACATAATGTATGTAATGGTTGGTTATATGAACCACGTGCTATAAGACCTTTGGTTGTACTTCTCGTGTCATGGCTAATCATGTATATTGATAATCTGCATTCTCCATGATAGTCGGAATGCCAGTCGAGCAACTATTTGCTGACTAGGATTTATGTCACGTAGGGAGACATTTGTCCACTTATGATTATTCAACGTAGGTGGATAATTTTTTGTATAAAAAAAAACCAAGATAGAACCACCCTCTCTCCTGAAAAATAATATCATATCAACTCCCCCTCTCTTGAAGCCACGAGTTAAGAGACAAGAAGTTAGACATTTGTACTAAGCACGAGGTGCTTTCTTAAAACCATACAAATCCTTTTTTTAGATATCAGGCGTATTTCGGGTGCTTTGGGTATTCAAATCCCTTTGGTTGTTCCACGTAAACCTTATCATAAAGAATGGTGTTGAGAAAGTCACTCTTGACATCCATTTGTTAAAGCTTAAACTATAGATGACATGCTGTAGCAAGTAGTAATGTGACGGAGTCAAGCCTAGAAAGAAGGGATAACATTTCGCCAAAGTCCAAATCCTTATCTTGTGTGTAACCTTGATCAACCAACATAGCCTTATTACTAATGATGGTAACATTCTCATCCATCTTATTTGTGTACACCCACTTAGTACCAATCACATTAGTCTCTCTAGGTAGAGGGACTAATTCTCAAACATCGTTCTTTCACACTGTTGGGCTCTACTGTGGAAGTGTAGTAAAAGTAGATAACCACATTCTCTAGTTGAGCACGAGTCTTGACACCCAGTATGGGATCACCAAATATGTCGGTATGGTTATGATTCTTTCAAACCTAAGAGGGTGGATCCTCTTTATCAAGAGACAAGTCTACTGTGGTGCTGTGTAGAATAATAGAATCATCTTCGGGGGTGTATTACTCTCACACGCAAGATCATGATTAATAAATACAGCCGATGCATCATCTCTAATCGTGATGTTTATCGACTCCACGACTGTTGATACCAAATTTAGTCTCCTGACATGGCTTAATTGGGTGAAGACACGCGGCAATCTACGTGGCAACAACAAACACTTCTGAGGAACTCAGACGCTCCGAGGAACCATGCTACAATAAGGAACACTGCTTCCCCGACCAACTCAGACGCTCTGACTTATAAGAACTCCCCGAGGAACTTTTGAGTACCGAGGAACTTAGGCGGTCCGAGCTGCACCTCGAACAAAGCATTAATAGCAGGATAACCAACAGTTTGACTGTTCATTAAAGGCTCATCATTCAGATGTATGCACTTAAGGGGCATTTGATACATTACCCTTTCACATGTACACCATTTAATGTATTACCCTTTCACATTACAGCCTCAGGGCTATAAATACATTGTATTACCCTCATTATAAAGGGACCGAAATTTCTTGATTGAACTTGTAATCGAGAATTCCCAAACAGTCATCAATAGCAGAAACAGTGGACGTAGGCCATTATTATAAGGCTTAACCACTTTAAAAATTCTTTGTCTCATTTATTTTATTTGTGATTAAATAATTAGATACAATCTAATTTTTTACACCAACAGATTGGCGCCGTCTGTGGGAAACGACTGGTAATATCGTTTTTCATCAAAAATAACTCATCACAAATGGTTGATATTCCAGAACCCAACAATCGAAATGCTGGAAGCCCTCCAAATCCATCTGCTCCGCCTAATATTCTAGATCTGGCTGGAATAATGATAAATGTGGCCCAGAGCCAGACAGTCATGCAAGAAACGATGCGACAACTCCTACAAACCCTCCATGGCGGTGCACCAAACCATTCAGGACTGCGAAGTATTCAAAGAAATACCCGTTTACCTTCTTCACGTACTAGGCATACTGATTCATATCGTACTGAGGACTCTGAATATTTTTCTTATCAACCTGGACGAACTTCGTCAGTGCGGGCCACAAATACTGAACAACGTATAACTCTCTCTCCAAAAAGGACTAGTGCGCTAGAGAGGTTAAGCAGGGTATCACCTTTTGATCGATTAGGACCTAGAAGGAGTAGAAGTCCTCCTAAAGTCGCATCGAGGAGTTTTCAACGACCATCAGATTTAAGGGAAGGATCTGCCCAGTCGCGACCAGCTGATCGTCAAGATAGATCCTAGGAAGCCACATCAACTCGATCAGTTGCTCGAACCAACAGGCCCGAGGAAGGAAATGATGCATGGAAAGGCTCTATTCAGAGGCTGGAGGATAGATTAGGGGAAATGGCTAAAGCCAAGAACCCTCTACAACGAACTTTTGTTCGAGGAACACCTTTTGTCCAGACCATTGTAGATTTTCCAACACCATCAAAGTTCAAAGCACCTGTTGTGACCCCCAAATATGATGGAAAGACAGACCCTGTCCTTCATATAGAACAATACCAAGCTGCAACCGACATCTATGCTGTTCCAGATGAGATGAGATGCAGAGCATTCTCGAGAAATCTTACCGAATTTGCTCAAATGTGGTATAATAATCTTCCTCGGGGTAGGATTTCAACTTTTCTTCAACTGGCCGAGTTATTCATTGGGAATTTCTGTTTTGGGGCAAAGCCTGTTAAACGAGTAGCACATTTGTTAAGTGTTAGACAAAAGGCTGGTGAAAGTACCAGAGATTATATAACTCGTTTTAATAACGAGAAGCTCGAAGTCGTTGACTATGAGGAAAAGACAACGATTACTGCCTTGATGAGTGGACTACTTCCCAACAAGTTGTACTACACTTTGGCCAAAGATCCACCAAGAACCATGTCAGACCTGATGGGAAAAGCGTCCAAGATTATGAATGTCGAGGAGGCTATGGCTGCGAAGATTATGGATGCCAAAGAAACCAAGGTGGAAGGTGATAAAGCTAAGAAGAAAGAGCATAAGAACAATGGTAATGACAAACATTCAAAAACAAGGTTGACTTGGGAAGTATTGAGGAAATTTGATAATTATACTCCTTTGAAGAAAGAAATCAACCATGTTCTAGAAGAAATCAAGAATAAGGAGGAATTAAATTGGCCAGAGAAAATGAAGGCAGACCCCGAAAGGAGAAATAAGGCAAAATATTGCGAGTTTCACAAAGATCATGGCCATATGACTAAAAATTGCATAGCTCTTCAGAATGAGATTGAAACACTCATCAGACGAGGAAAACTGGCAAACTATGTTGATCGAAAGAATGATAGAAGAAACAACGACCGAGCAAGAGAGAGGTCCAGATCTCCTCGTTGGGCAGAGGAGAACAGGAAGAGAGACCATAAAATTGATCCAGAAGATGACCCCGATCTTCCCAAGAGACCAAGGCAGCCAGAACGTGAGGTATTTTCAATACGCTTTGGATCATTTGATTGTAATGTTATTACAGGTGGAGATGCAGGAGGAGGAGACCTTACTGCCGAGAGAAAAGCTTACCTCTATGAGGCTCAAGCTTGCTCACACATTCAACGAATAAATCTAGCTGAGGAGGATCACCCGAGAAAGGTGAACACAGAGAAATTGGTCATTGGTTTCTCAAAGAATGACCTCGCAAGTGTTCTATATGCTCATGATGACCCATTGGTGATCAAAATGAGGATGAAGGAGGTAATGATTTCAAGAGTACTGGTCGACAATGATAGCTCGGCAGACATCATGTTCTACTCGTGCTTCGACAGTTTAAATATAAAGCTATCTCAACTGGAACCTTATCATATACCCCTCCTCGGTTTTACTGGCGAGAAAGTATTTCCACTTGGGACGATCAAGTTGGATATATTCATTGGTACATGGTCTGCTGGTCGGACAGAAAGAATACGCTTTTTCGTGATGGATAAGAATGTTCAATCATCATACAATATCATCATGGGAAGAGTAGGATTGAAGAAGTTCGAGGCTGTACCATCTACGGTACATCAATGCCTAAAATTTCCAATAAATTTTAGAGTAGGAGTTGTGAAAGGTGATCAGAAAGTAGCTCGGGAATGCTATTATTCATCCGCCGAGCAAGAGGAACTGGAGGAATCAAGGAAAAAGACTACTACTTATCAAGTGGATGAAGGGGAAGAAATTAAAACATTGGATCCTAGAGATGAGTCGCAACTCGTGAAGGGTCAAGTGGTGGAAGCTACTAAAAACATCATTCTGGACGACGAGCACCCTGAACGAACTACTCAAATAGGTTCGTCGTTGGAAGCCTCACTAAAATAGGAATTGACAACTTTCCTTAGAAGAAGAAAGCAAACTTTTGCGTGGAGTCATGAGGATATGCCTGGGATAGACCCAAATTTCTTATGTCACGAACTCAATGTGAATAAGGAGATCAAGCCTGTGAAGCAGAGAAGAAGAGTATTCAGTCCCGAGAAGAATCAAGCTATATAGGAGGAAGTCGAGAAGCTCCAGAAAGCCTGCTTTATTGAAGATGTTAAATATCCTGACTCGTTAGCAAATGTGGTGATGGTGAAGAAGAAGAACAACAAATGGAGGATGTGTGTAGAATTCACCGACCTCAACAAATCATGCCCAAAGGATCACTTTTCGCTGCCCCGAATTGATCAACTAGTGGATGCTACCTCGGGACATGAGCTGCTGAGCTTCATAGATGCTTATTCTGGTTATAATCAGACTAAAATGAAACCTGAAGATAGGGAGAGTACTTCTTTCATTACCCCTAGGGGAACTTATTGTTATAATGTTATGCCTTTTGGTTTGAAAAATGCAGGTGCAACATATCAGCGGCTGATGAACAAAGTGTTTGCAGAACAAATCAGTTGCAATATGGAAGTCTATGTTGACGATATGCTGACGAAGAGCAAAAAAGCTGATGATAATCTAGTTGACTTAAGCCAAACTTTTGATCAACTAGATAAATATCAAATGAAGTTGAACCCGACGAAGTGCATATTTGGAGTACGAGAAGGCATGTTTCTCGGATACATCGTTAATCAGCGAGGCATTGAAGCTAACCCTGAAAAGATCAAAGCTCTGCTAGGACTGCGATCTCCAACGACGAAGAAAGAGGTGCAAAGTCTTACAGGGTGAGTAACAACACTCAACAGATTTATATCGTGAGCAACTGATCGATGTCTCCCATTCTTCAAGACACTCCGAATGACTTTTGAGTGGAATGATGAACGTGAGAAGGCTTTTTAAGACTTGAAGAAATACTTGGGAGCACCTCCACTATTATCCAGGCCAATGATGGGAGAAAAATTATATTTGTATCTGGCAGTGTCCGAGAATGCAGTCAGTTCGGCATTGATAAGAGTGGAGAATGGAGTACAAAAACCAATCTACTACACAAGTAAGGCCTTCCGAGGAGCAGAGATCAGATATCCAAAGCTGGAAAAATTGGCACTAGCATTGATCGAGGCAAGTAGAAGAATGAAGACATACTTTCAAGCTCATACCATAGTAGTATATACTGATATGCCATTGAGGCAAGCCCTTCACAAACCAGAAAATTTAGGAAGATTGATGTGCTGGGCAATAGAACTTGGTGAATATGATATAGTTTATGAACCCATATCGTCGCTAAAAAGGCAAGCTGTAGCAGATTTTATAGCAGAGTTCACCTATCCTGATACCCCCGAGGAGCAAAAGTTGCTCGCTGATCAACTTGTGGATGTTACAGGATCAACAAACACAAGCTCAGACCAACTTAGGTTGGTAAAAGGGCAAGTGGATGTTACAGGATCATCAAATTCGAGCCCAGATCAACTTAGGTTGGTAAATGGGCAAAAAAAGATGATCGACGAAGAGCAAGAAATATCAGGGGAGGATGAAAGGAAGCAACAAATATTTCACCGAGGAACTCTGTCAGATCAGGAATTTGAAGACGAGTTACCTATATGGAGTCTGTATGTGGATGGTTCATCTTGCACTACAGGATATGGCGCAGGGATAGTTTTGAGCAGTCTGGACGAGGTCGACATGGAATACGCCTTACGTTTCCAATTCAAAGCTTCGAATAATGAGGCTGAGTATGAGGCCATGATTGCAGGTCTTAATTTGGCAAAAATTATGGAGGCGCAACAGGTTATTGTCTTCAGTGATTCTCAATTGATCGTAAATAAAATGTTGGGGATATATGCAGCCAAAGGAGAATTAATAATCAGATATCATGCAAAGGCAAAGGAACTTGTGTCGGAATTTACTGCTATTCAGCTGGTCAGAATACCAAGAATAGAAAATACGAGAGCAGACGCCTTAGCTCGATTAGCATCAGCTACTAGTACCGAGCTACGAAGAACAATCCCAATTGAAGTTTTAGCTGGTCGGAGTATAGATGAAGACCTGACGATGAACTTTATTACCCTCGATTTAGGATCATCATAGATGGATCCCATCAGGGCATATATTGAAGACGGAGTATTACCAATTGACAAGCTCGCAGCCAAGAAATTAAAGTTTAAAGCTGTTCGGTATGTATTAACTAATGGTATTCTATACAGACGAGAAATTATAGCAGGTTTGCAAAGATGTGTGCATCCCACCGAGGTGAAATATTTGATTGAAGAGATCCATGAAGGGTCCTGTGGAGCCCATGTAGCAGGTCGGACGCTTTTGCAAAGGGTAATGACGCAAGGATACTACTGGCCAACGATGAGGGCTGATTGCATAGCCTATGCTAAGAAATGTGATAAGTGTCAGCGCTTCTCCTCCATCCGAAGAACTCAAGAGAATTATTGACACCCATTACTTCCCCTCGGCCATTTGCTATATGGGGAATAGATTTGGTTGGGCCATTGACGATGACCAGGGGAAGGTTTAAGTATCTCGTGGTCGCTGTGGATTATTTTACTAAATTGGTTGAAGATGATCCTCTCATTGATATGACGTACGACATGGTGTACCAATTTATTTGGAAGAACATCATTTGTCGATATGGTCTTCCTCATGCCTTCATCACAGACCATGGAATACAATTTGACAACGAGGCGTTCGCTTCCTATTGTCATCAATCAAATGTTTTGAAGATCCACTCAGCACTAGGCCATCCTCAAAGCAATGGAAAAACTGAAGTGACAAACAGAACACTGCTGAATGGCTTGAAGAAAAGACTAAGTGACGCAAAAGTAAACTGGATCAACGAGTTACAGTCAGTACTGTGGGCTTATCGAACTACTCCCCGAGTAGCAACTGGAGAATCACCTTATATGCTAGCGTTTGGAAGTGAAGCTGTTATACCTGCCGAGTTGGGCCTCCCAACACATAGGGTACTGAATTTCAATTCCCCTGTCAGCGACTTAATGAGAAGATTAGATTTAGACATGCTCGAGGAAGTTAGAGAAGATGCCGCCATCAGGAATGCTGCATACCAATAACGAACAACTTTGTTCTACAATAAGAGGGTGAAGAAGTGCGACCTGAAAGAAGGAGACTATGTGCTAAAGAAAGTAATTCAAAAGCACAACAAGCTGAGGGCAAACTGGCATGGACCATACCGAGTTACAGAAGTTGTTCGACCAGGAACCTACCGAATATCAACTTTAGAGGGAGAGGAGTTTAAGAATGCATGGAACGCAGAGCACCTGCTCAAGTATTATCAGTGATGTATGTTCTCATGTAACGCAGTTCCGGCAATATGAATAAAATGAAGATATTCTGCCAAATTCTCTCCTTTTATTGAAAGTTTTTCGGGGAATACTCGTGTTACACACTACTCGAAAAAACTCGGATTACTCAAATTTCTTCTCGAAAACGCCAACTAAGGTTGGTCGAGAAACTACTGTATTCCTCCGGGAAGTAAAACTATGTATTCCTCCGGGAAGTAAAACTGTATTCCTCCGGGAAGTAAAGCTATGTATTCCTCCGGGAAGTAAAACTATGTATTCCTCCGGGAAGTAAAACAATATATTCCTAAAAATTCCAACTTATGTTGGTTAGGAAGTAAATGTATTCCTACGGGAAGTAAAACTATGTATTCCTAAAAATGCCAACTTATGTTGGTTAGGAAGTAAAGTTATTCCTACGGGAAGTAAAACTGTGTATTCCTCCGGGAAGTAAAAAAATGTATTCCTACGGGAAGTAAAACTATGTATTCCTCCGGGAAGTAAAAAACAGTATTCCTACGGGAAGTAAAACTATGTATCCTAAAAATGCCAACTTATGTTGGTTAGGAAGTAAATATATTCTCGAAAACGCCAACTAAAGTTGGTCGGGAGGTAAAATTATTCCAGAAAGTGCCAAAGCTCCTCGTAGAGGAAAAATCCACTAACTATGGTTGGTCGGAGATAAAAACCCACTAACTGTAGTTAGTCGAAAAGGAAAATTTACCGACCTTGGTTGGTCGAAAACATTTTATGAATACGATAAAATGATCAAGCAAAATTATTGATACTCGTGACTTTTTAAAATTATTACTAAGTTGGTCGAGAAACAACTTAGTAAGTTGGTCGAGAAACAACTTAGTAAGTTGGTCGAGAAACAACTTAGTAACTTTTTAAAATGACTACCACAAATTCAAATTACTCGACAATAATTTGGTTGACAAATAACACAATATTGTTATCTTTTTAACAGATACACATGCACAGATGTAAAGTGTTACATAACAATAGCAGTCAAGATTTGCAAATAAAATTATTTTATTAAATGTAGAACAGAATACATCAGGAATGAAATATAAGTTTATTACTTCAATACTCCTATTCTATTTGTTTTTTCCCCTCTTCTTTTAAAACAGGTTCCTCGCCAGCAGGCGGATCATTTAAAGCAAGAGGAGAATTTATGAAGTTAAGATCCTTTAACATCCTGATATTCATCATGGATGGTCGATCCGGTAGATGCTCGGGATGAGATATCTCCACATTAGAATGCAAATTGTAATCTCCGAGGTACTTGGAAATTAAACACCAAGGGATGGCCCGAGCAGGGATCCAACTCATATCTAGATTGAATGGTGGCACGGGTAGGTCGAGCATGCCATGATTATGGTAATCCCACAGGTAATGACCCTGTTCGAGTTGAAGCACACCTAGGGCATTCATCCATCTCTATTTGTTGCCCTCATTATTGGCATTCTGGATACGGTCGTCCAAGTGGTAGAGATCCTCGTTGTAGCTAGCCATCCAGAACTCCCTGGGCTGCTTGTGAAATTGATAGGTCAATCTTTCCAGCTGCTCGTGGAGGTTTTTAGTGAAGAGTTCTTTATTATCTAAGATAGATTTCTGTGCCTAAAGCTGGTTTTCCAGGTCCCTAATTTTCTTAGACATCTCAGCCAATGCCTGGTTCTTCGCCATCAGATGGAAGGCCTGGTTCTCTAAAGCAGATTGAGTCCTCTGTTCCTCGACAGGAATCCGAGCAGCTCTTGCTCGTCCCTGAGGAGCTCTTGCTCGTCCAAGAGAAGAAGATGAAGGGATAACTCTCTTCAAGGTCTCAAATTCATCCCTTAAGTTGGCGTTCTCGACCTCTAAGAACGAGAATCCCTCGTCAGTCACTGGGATCAAAGCATTTGAGGTGGAGGCAGCAGATTTTAATTGAGATACTTATCTTTGCAAGTTATTATTTTCTTACTCCAACAACTCGGCTATTTTCCTGTACTCCTCAACCTCGGCTTTCAACGTTCTCTCCCGCACGTCGTAAGCAGCAAAACGCTTCTTATATCCCTTGTCGGCAATGATTTGCTGATACTTCTTCTCGTACCCCTCGTGCAAGAGGGCAGTGGATTCCTTATATTGTTGTTGAAGGTCTTCAAGAGTGCCTTGAAGATCCTCGATTATATCATAATAAGCTACATTATTAGCCACCGCACGATTAAGCAGACACTTCAGATATTGGTAAGCTTCAATTTCCTGTTCCGAAGCATCTTGGCCGAGAATGTCGACGATTTGTGCTGCACTCAGATCTGTGTGACCAGCCTTAAATTATTCATTGCATTGCCGTAACAGCTTTGTATCATGAGCAGACAATAATTCCATCCTGGCCAGAAACTAGTAGAGGAAGAAAAAGAAATAATCAATAAGAAGTACAAACATAGCTTGAAGAAGAGAAACAACAGTATGCATAAACAAAAGTTCAAATTTTATTATATCATAAAGTTCTGAGTACATGTTCAGGGTTACATTTGACAGAGAGAAATAAAATAGAAAGAAACCCGAACAACTCTACACCTTTTCATTGTCTCCCAAAATTTTCTCGGGAGGCTGGGACGAGGAGGTAGGTTGCTCGGAGGGAACAGAGAGTTGCTCGGGGAGCGCTGGCAGTTGCTCGGATGAAGTAACGAGTTACTGAAGTTCCTCATTAGCAGGCTGGATGGCTGGGGTATGAGAAACTTGATCTCCCATCACCATGGAAGACTCCTCAGAGGCAGCTTCGTCCTCTTCTTCGTCTTCAGGAGTTGGAGGGGGACCAGGGATGTGTCGCTGGAAGAGCTCAGAAGTTTCATCAACCTTCATCTCCTGAAGAGCTGCGGCCCACCCATCTCTAAAGTATTTTAGGCTGCCATATTCGACTTGCGACATCATGGCAGCCAAGCCTTTGTTCCACCCCTTATCCCAGCCAGCGCTGAAAGATTTCTTCACAACCGATTTCCTCTTTAACTTCTCCGAGGAAAGCTTCTCGGACAGAAGATTTTCAGCAGCCTTCAACTTATTTTCAACTTCTTCCTTCTGCCGACTTACTTCGTGAAGATGACCCAACTTTTCCTCAGCAATCTTGAGTTTGTCTTCAAACTCCTCAGCATTCTTGAGCTTCCTCTCAAGCTCCTTATTCTTTTCCTCCAGACTATTTAATTTTTTCTTCAACTCCTTGGAGACTTCAACAACTTGAATTTTTTCCTTCTTGGTTGAGGCAAGTTTCTTCTCCCAAGCAGCCTTATCAGCATCATGCTTCTGACGAGAATCTTCCAAAGATCGCGTCAGACCCATCAGAGCTTCCTCTGCACCAGACGAGGAGCTGGAAGCTTTAATAGCTTCATCCTTCTTCAAAATTGTGTTAAAATAGCTCACCAACTGTGAAAAGAAAATGAAAGCAAGTCAGAGACAGATATAACAAGGGAAAGATGAAAAGTTCAAAATAAAAGGACTTACAGAAGCAATGTGGCGAGATGCCAATGAGGTAACCTTGTCCCGAGAAAGGTTTTCTTTAATATATTGGATCTCGGGAATGATCCAAGTCTTCACCGAGCTCATGGCAGAGCTCGGGGGAACAAAAAAGGGAACTCCACTAGTCGGGGGCTGAGAGACGGTGTCAGCCAAATCGACCAAAGAAGAACTCTTGGTCGGTGATATGACAATCACCTGCCCTAGAGCAGCAGCCTTGCTTGGGGCCATTGGGAGCTTCTCGGTAACCTTCACAGGAGAAGCATGAGGGGCTGCATCAATTTTCTTTGTCCCTTCTGGGACATCATGTTTACTTCTCTTTACCTCTCCAGCACCAGAGGCAGGTTTCTCGAAGAGAGTAGGAGGTCTTCTTTTCTTCATCGTTTCACTTAAAGGAACGTGTGACTCAGGCGAAGAACTGGTAGAAGTTGGTACTGGCTCTGCGTCGCTTATCACCGGACGAGCAGTGAAAGAAGTTGTGTAACTCTTGTACTGAAGCAGATATGAAGCTGACCTAATGTGCTCGTCGGCAACAGTCTGATGCAAACTCCAGATAAGTTTTAAGTGCCTTATATTAACGTCTGCCTCTTTTGGACACTTTCTTTTGTTGTCAACTGCAAATAAATCAAAATTAAATATATCAGTGGAACATTTTATCAAACATAAAGGAAGAATAATCTCAAAATAAATAAAATGAAATAAAAATAACCTATCCCATTGCCATAGGGAGGGCATCTGGGACCCTGATACACTTCATCTCCAGATAAAGGAGCATGTTGCCAATTTTTTATAACAACCCCGTGCTCAAAATAGTCCCTATTGGCATCTGGGAGATTGACTACTAAAGCTCTATTTAGAAACCTAGTTTTTAAATAAAAAGTATTATCGCCCACCGCCCATCTATAACAAAACATGATTTCAGGAATTCCTATACGGGTTCCATGTATTTGATTTAATCTATAAACACCATTAACTATTCTCCATGTGTTGGGGGCTATTCGTGCAGGAACCACATCAAAGTATTGATAGAATTCCAGACATAGAGGGTTTGGGGGAAAAGAAAATCCACACTCAGCAACAAAGAGGCTGGGGAACCAATGTTCCTCAGCCAAACGAAAATAATCAGAAGGTTCAGAAAGTTCCTCTAGAACAACCCATGAAGGAATAGAAAAATCAGAATGAAATTTATCAAGAGATTCAACAAGGTAAACCATGATGAATAAAGGAAATGAAGAATAAGGAAGAAGATCTTACAGAAAAAGAAGGGATCTGTTGACAACGAACGATGGGAGAGATGAGTGCACAGGAGAGAAAGAGACGATGGAAAACTCGAAGATACAAATTTGAAAAAGTAGAAGACGATGGGATTTTCTACAGCGTTTAAATACTTTGCCTTGGAAAACGGTAAAGTTAATGATTACAAAAAGAAACGATTACGCTACCGGCGGCTAGAAGAACAAAAAGTACGCGGAGATCGAGGCGGTTATAAAAATTCAAAAAAAGCCTGATTCTACAAATTTAGAAGGAAAAATAAATACAAAGGAAACACTCCTAAATTTTAGGATAACCATTTAAAACTGCCATACATCGAGAAAGAATGTTCCACACTCCTCAAATTTCGAACTATGAAACATTGGGGGCTTCTGTTGATACCAAATTTAGTCTGCTGACATGGCTCAATTGGGTGAAGACACGTGGCAATCTACGTAGCAACAACAAACACTTCTGAGAAACTCAGACGCTCCGAGGAGTCATGCTACAACGAGGAACACTGCTTCCCCGACCAACTCAGACGCTCCGACTTACAAGAACTCTCCGAGGAACTTTTGAGTACCGAGGAACTTAGGCGGTCCCAGCTGCACCTCGAACAAAGTATTAATAGCAGGATAACCAACAGTTTGACTGTTCATTAAATGCTCATCATTCAGATGTATGCACTTAAGGGGCATTTAATACATTACCCTTTCACATGTACACCATTTAATGTATTACCCTTTCACATTACAGCCTCAGGGATATAAATACATTGTATTACCCTCATTGTAAAGGGACCGGAATTTCTTGATTGAACTTGTAATCAAGAATTCCCAAACAGTCATCAATAGCAGAAAGAGTGGACGTAGGCCATTCTTATAAGGCTGAACCACTTTAAAACTTCTTTGTCTCATTTATTTTATCTGTGATTAAATAATTGGATACAATCTAATTTTTTACATTAACAACGACCTTAGTGCTTTTAAGGTTACACACCCTATAGGCTCTACTAGTTGATAAATATCCTAAAAATATTCACTTGTCGCTTATAGAGTTGAACTTCCTAAGTGCTCTCTATATCCAAGGATATAGAAATGACTCCTAAAAACTCAAAAATGCGATAGTTTGGGTTTCTTATTATTCCACAACTCATATGGAGTGTGAAATGTGTGTGGATGAAGATGAACCCTATTCACCGTGTGGTATGTAGTGTTAATTGCCTTTGCCTAAAATTATCTAGGCACATTCCTACCAAAAAGCATGGATGGAACCATCTCTTCAATAGTCTTATTTTTCCTCTCAACAATCCCATTTTGTTAAGGCGTGCCTACCACTGAAGACTCATGTTTAAAGCCTATACTATCATAATTTGCACCAACATCGGCGACGATAAACTTCATGCCACTGTCACTTCTTAATCTTTTTATGGAAACATTGTGGTGGTTCTAAAGTAGACGACACTTGCTTATAAGGAAATCATAATCATCGGACTTTTCCATAAGAAATCTAATAATGGAATATCCCGAAAAGTCACCGACCATCACCAAAATGAACCTTTTACCACCAATGCTCTCGGTTAACATTGGACCCATAAGATCAATATGTATTAACTCTAACACATGTGAGGTGGTAATAATATACAACTTCCTATGTGAACTCTTGATTTGTTCACTTGTTGTAAAGGATTAAAAATCGAGGAAGTTGGTTTTCCAAATGATGGTAAGACATGAGCTAGGTCTTTCTTAACTAAGCTCGTAATATCTCTAAAATTGGCGTTACCTAGGTGTTAATTCCAAAGGTCCATGGTGAAGACCTTAACATAATTTCAAACTAAAGAGGACTTGGGATTGATACCGTAAAAATTATTGGTAGTCCTCACAACTTGTATTAAAAGTTCACTAGATTGATAAAAAAACATTGCATTTTGACCGATCAAAGTTTATCACAAAGTTGGCTTATACTTATTAAGTTAGCTTTCAACCCTTCAATATATAACACATTGTCTAGCTTTGGAAAGTCATAAATCTACACACAATCTCATCCTAATATGCTAGACCTACTCCTATCACCAAATGTGAATCTTTTCCTTCCTTACAATCCATGAGGTTGATAAAATATGAATTATCACTGGTCATGTGACTAAAATATCCACTATTAAAATACCATTGCGATTCATCTTGAACCTGAAGAGCAATGTGAACAACAAGGGATTTTTTGCCACTTTTAGGTACCTAACCGGTGGTAACCTTTTGCTTACCCTTATCACTATTCATTCTTGTAAGTGTTCTCAAAAGGCATAAACGTTCTTTGAAATTCTTCCATTAATCTTTCATAAGTATTGATTAGAAACTCAACTTTCTCTCTAAGACTAGCTAGGTCACTATTTCTATGTGTAGCATATGTGTGAGAGACTATTCATAGCATGTAGCAAAACTCCCAAAGGCGACTTTTTTTATTTGCAATGGGTTCAAATATAGACTTAGTTGGGTTAACCTTGGTTAAAATGCCTAGGACGAGTTCTCCTTTGTGGGTTATGTAGAGGCTCGTAATGATCTAACACAATCTTGGGAATGGATTCGGGTGCAATATTAGGAATCGATGCACTTTTGTAACCTATGACTCGTCTCTCTTCAAAACCTAAAGCGGGACCTATGAACATCTTTCCAAATTTCTTAGAAGTGTCATCTAAAGTGACTTTGCTCCCCCTAGCACGATCGAGATCATTCTCAGGTTGGGAAATATGGGCTAAATTTTTTTCATGAATGGGGCGAAGATGATGTTCTTCTAATCTTCTAAAGGTTTAGGTGCTTGAAACATGCATGGTTAAGTTATGTGATTGATTCAGGGTGAAGGTGATATTATTCTAATCTTCCAAAGGTTTGGGTAATTGTCTAACACTCTGACCCAGATTTGGGTCATCGTTGGGTTAAACCGAATCGAGTCAAGGAGTTAAAGGGGGAGGGGGAGAGTTCAATTCTATTATTTAAGAAAAACCCTTGAATTGCATTATTTTATAAGGATTAAATTACTTGTTTTAATTTAAGAAATAAATTATCACTTTAAGTAATGAGATTAATTAACAAGGTTTATTTATGAAAATCCGTTAAATTCATCAAAGCTTAATAAATAAGAAATAAACCATACTTGTCCCTGTATTATTACAACACTTGTCCGAAACCCTGAATAAAATGATTTAAAAATATTTCAAATCTAATTTTTTCAAAGAAAATTTTAAGTAAAACGACAGAGCTTCTAACGACGATTATTACACTTAGGGATCGAACTGGCGTCCTTGTCAACGTCCCTACTCAATGTATCTGGAGTGGGGGTGGAGTTTTTAACATAAAAAGTACGGGTGAGCGAACGTTCAACGTGGTGGAAAATATTAAGCTATACATTTTCTAGAAAAATACTACACATATAACATGTATTCCAAATAATTTCAAAAATGTTTAACAATTTAGCTAGTATTAATGAAACTACCATGAAATGCACCCGAGCAATGTACTCATATTCACACTTAACAATTTCAAACCACCCTTTATCGGGTCTAGAGACCATTTAATCATATTTTATTCCGTGGTCTCCATTTTTATACTTTTCAATAGGTTGTGTTATTTACATTCCTTAAGCACAACCAAGATCTTAATTTTCATTTCTATTATCTTTTCTCAGAATACTCCAATTATTCCCATACTTTACTGGGATCTACACCTTCGGCTACACTATCATATGCTATGGCCAGTGAGTTTGTGTCTTTCACCCTAGGGCTCTGAGTCCTTCTTAATTTTTTTCGATCTCATTCGAGTCCATATTAACGTGTTTTTAACATTTTTATCGATGTCCACGTTATTCATTTAATTTCATCATTGTCATAACACTTCATTCATTGATCTGTTTTTTTTCACAAACTGACCGATAAGGTCGAATGAGGAAGTCCAACCACTAGGACCCTCTAATTCTATCAAAATTTCCTTTTTACCCTTTATTTATCGAAACCTTATGAAAAATACATTTCTTTCATCATGACATTATAAATTGTCATTTTACATTCAAAATCACCATTTATAATTTTACGTCCCAAAAATCATACATAAACCTTTTTATCCAAGAAAATCCCCTTTCTTCATATTTGTTTTCAAGAAACATATTTAATGTCATAAAGACCATTTTACAAAATGTCCATTTTACCCTTATATCTAAATTTCATTAAATATTATATCTTCATCATTTTACAACATATTTACATTTAATATTTCCAACTTCCTTGTTTCATCAAGAAACCTATTTTTAATTCCATATATCATGTCCATAAATCCTTATTTAATATACTACAACATTTTAAGCATTTTTAAGGAGATTTCAAGCCTAAAAACCCTTAAATATGCAATTAAACATGATATTAACATGAATATACATCTTCACGTTTATTTCCTCATTTTTCCAAGATTAAAATACCATTTGCTCATCAAAAGCCATTTTGAACTCAGTTTTTTATAAAAATCCCATGTTTGCTAGAAAACCTTTAAATTAACAGACTAGAAAATATTATTACAAAATAAGCCATTTTATAATGGATCTTAATAGCCTCTAATCTTGAAAACACTTGGAGAAAAAACCTGCCTTTGATTTGAACAGGAGAAACTTAAAGGGAATGACTCCAAAGCTCTTAAAAACTCCAAAGCTTCAAGAAAGCTCCAACTTTTTCAAGAGAGCTCCAATAATGTCTTCTTCAACCTAAAAAATTACTCTAACAAGGCTTGAAATATGTGTTTTTAGCCTTGGTCTTGGAATATCTTAAAAAATGCTTCAGGTTGAAGGGGATTACCTTAGAGAGTAGTGGAAATGAGTGGGAAATGGAATATTGTGATTTAGAGAGAGAAAGTGAGCTTCAAAAATCTAATGAAAATGGATCTCTAATCCACCACATCTATTTATATCCACCAACCCTTAACCCTGTAACCAAGGATTAAACCCTCATTTTGATCTAAGCCGCTGAGATCTTGACAACTCATCAATATAACGCCCCATGTCGTGACAACACATTAAAATATATAAAAAATCTTGATCTGTTTTTGGTCATTCAAACGAGTTGGACCTCAGTCGAATGAGATCCTCTCTTGTTCGGACGAGAAGTCTAACGAGGGAAAAATGTAGGAGAAAAAGGGCATGGGAATCCACCTTGTTCGAATAAAAAACTACTCTCGTTTGAACGACAACGCACCTCATTCCAATAAGGGCATTCCAATGAGATTCCAGAGAACGATAGAAATCGAACAAGTCTTAGTCGTTAGAAGGTCATTCGAACCTCATTCAAATGACAACCCCCTTTTCATTTGAACGACGTAGACTCTCATTCGAACGATGACCAGATTTCTACATCTCAACTTTAGGCCATTAAAACTCCAATTTAAATTGCACAAAGGCCACTAGGATAGCTCAAATTTAACATCCATTCATAATATACAACTCATGGCCCAGGGGCATATAAATCTCGAGCACAGGTGTTACATTTTGAGCCTTCCTTGTGGAGTTAGACTCTCCTTCTACTACATATCCACCGAAAATCATGTCGATCCGTCCTATTGAACGAATCTTTTGGAAAATTCAACTCCTTCAATTTCTCCTGATTCTTACCTCACTCTTTTGATCAAATTTTTCGTTTATAATCCTTTACATTGTTTATTCAATTGGTTGTTCGCCTTTCACCCCTTTCCATGAATTCCTGCGACTGTCCTCTTTAGATTATGGTTTTATCTCATTTTTAGGAGAAGACATTCATTTGTATAATGCACATGATATTGATGGAAGTTTCAATATTAATTGCTTTTATTTCTTTAAAATTCAACTTTTCAAGTTGATCCACGAATTCAATATTCATGGATACGCTTTGGTTGCTAGGATTTTTCCCACCATTGTGTTGAACACCGTGAAGTGATAAAATATTGGCTAGTATTTGTTACGGTGTTTGTTCATTCTGCGTTTTTTTTCACTCTATCATCCTTGAACCTTTACTTTGTGATTCCTCCTCTTCATGGAGAAAAAGGTTGTCATTGACTATGTCTTTAGCGTGAATGTGTTTTTCTTCTTTCCTATAAAAAGAGTAATATTAGTAGGTAGGCTTTTGGACATGGATTAAATGATGTTCTTATTATAAAGTCCTTTAGGAAATTTTGAGTCGGCTATTCATTTTTTTGAAAGATTAAACTTGAGCAATTCTTCGTTAAAACATTTAATGAAATCCATTAATGATTCCCCATTCATTTGTAGAATGTTGAACGTGTAATCAGTCATTTTCTCGTGTATTTAATTATCGATGAAATTCTAAATGAAGAGGTTTGTAAGTTCCCTAGAGTATGTTACCTAATTGGGCGATAGCTAGTTGAATTATATCTTGGCTGATACATTGAGGGTTGTAACGAATGCCCTACATCTAATTTGGTCTGAAGTTCTTATAAAATATATATAAGCCTCATTGTTGTATCAGTGATCTTGGAAATAAAAAATTGTATAGAAGGCATCCATCCTAGGATATCACGCCTAGTTCCATTGGACAATCCAACATATCACGACTGACTAAAGAGGATTAGCTACCGTAATATCCATAAGCCGAGACAATCGTTCGATTGATCTTTTGGAATACCGATGTTCTCATTGTGAATGAAAGTGAGGCCTGAGGTGGAGGTGGAGGTGGAGGAGGAAGTTCATCCCCATTATGTTTTGTAACGAGCTCTTAAGGGATTTGTTCCTCTTAGGCAATTTGCTGCTCATTTGCTTAAGAAGGGGATGGGTTCACCTGCAACCGAGCCAAAATTTGTGTGAATTGTTCTTGGAGGTCCTTGATAACATTATTAATTTGATGCATATTTATGACTAGAAATGTCATTTCCCACAGAAGGTGTTGAGTTAGATCACAACACTTATATATCAAACAATTATAATAAAAATGAAATAATGCATACAACTAGTATCACTCAAAGATAAAAAATTCGATAAATTGCTGACCTACTTCTATAAGGTAAAATGGAGGGGTTATACTAATGTTTTGAGAATAATATTCGATTAATATACACTTCCTTATTATATCTCTTTATATCCCCCATGGCTTTATATACTAGCCGTTCGACACAAAACCCCATAGCCTTAATACAGATAATATGGGGAGTAGTTGTTGTGGTTGAACACGTGGCTGACTCCGAGGTAAAAGTGAATTTTCCACTTTCCCTTATATCATGAAGAGTGGGTTGAAATTTAAATAATCAACTAGTGAATGTGTAATGGAACAATGGTTTTGCCAGTATATTAAGACACGTGTATGGATTTTTAAAGGGGGTTGATGACTAACTACGCTGTCCATTTGGGAAATAAGGAAGATGCCGATAGACCTTCTCAAGATATAGGATTTCTCTGATTCTGAAGGACTTATTGACATGTGTTCGTCTTGGACGATTGAAATTCCCCTCATTAGATTCTACACCCAATTATTTAAAATTTGAGTTAATTATAAGTTTTAAATATATGACGATTTTAAGATACTTAATCTGAAATTTAAAATTCAACCAATTATACCCCAAATTAATTAACCTAATGGTGTATTGTGGTCACGAACCCTAATCTTAATATTATAGCTCCAAATTGTAAATATCTCAAAAATTTAAATAATACAATTACAAGACATAATTCAAAATTCGCAGTTTATTTTAATCTTTTCATTAATTAGGTTTAATTACATAAAATTCAATATAACTATTTAAATAAAAGGGGAGAAGTCTACAGAATATCTTGCATTGCTTGGTGGAGATGAATCCCTAATTTAGCTTCCCTGTTCTTCTTCTTCTTCTTCTTCTTCTTCTTCTTCTTCTTCTTCTTCTTCTTCTTCTTCCAATTGCTCTCAAATGATCCTAATTGCTATTTCTCTGTCTAGTGGATAGAATCGACAAATCAACGGATGTGGGCTAATTATAAATGATTTTGAGTTGGGTTGGGCAATCATAGGAGGACTGATACAAGGTTCGAGTCGGCTATAGGTAGGACTGGACTAGTTCGTATATGGGTTTACCCTATTTATTCTTATGAGACATTGTCAACAGTATGAACAAAAAAGAAGAAATTTAATATTTTCCTTGTTTTTAAAAACATAGCTTGTGCTACTATTAATTAGTATAAGACCAAAAATGAAAAAAAAACATTTAATCCTAAAAAATGAAAATACCGAACTAAAATTACAAATAAATAAAAAAATATGTCCAAACATTACAAATCAACGATTGAAATAGCCTTAACTGGATATGTTGAAAATTGGAGTATGGTTTTGAAACTCTAAATTATCATTCATCATCATCGTTACCTTAATCCCATCACATGGGGCCGGCCATATCGATTCTCCTTTTCCATTCTAATATATTATAAGCAATATCACCATTTAAGTTTAATTCCTTAAGATCTCTCCTAATAATTTTCACCCACGATAGCTTAAGGCGACCCCTTTCTCTTTTACCTTATATTTTTAATAATCTTTCTCTTGTTATAAGTGCATCTACTGGTCTACGTAACATATGTTCGTATCATCTAAGTCTACTTTCTCTGATTTTATCGCTAATGGGAGCTACTCCTAATTTTTCTTTCACGTATTGGTTTTTAATCTTGTCCTTTATAGTAATTCCTATCATCCATCGGAGCATCAACATCTCACTAATATGGATACTTGGTTCATATTTTTTCTTTATAGTCCAACACTCCGCTCCATAGAGGGTCGCTGGCCTAATAACTGAAGCACCCTATATCTTTGACTCACTTGAGTCTATATTATATAGGTGCTCATCTAGTTTGGAAGTAGTAACAAAATTTGAGTCCAACCCTTGTTTTCCAAAGAACCTCAGATTCTACATTTGATTCTTCTACAAGTTCCTAAAGGTAGTATACTAACACCACACACTAGGACTGCATACATACATTATCTCATGCTATATTTTGTTTTTTTTTTGTGTGTTAAATCCCTTAAAATTAATTTTCTACTATTTTTAGAATAATTTCTAAGATTTTTAAATGATTTTTAAAAATTAATTTTGGTTATATATAAACCTTAGGGGTGATTGTGCAATTTCTATTTATGGCTTAAAATTGGCTTGGGTAGAAACCGAAAGCGTTAGAGACTTTAGGGGTGGGAATTTAATTATTTTGATACGTGTTTTATAACCCGTATTGGGTCTACACGTTTTGCCATCTCGTTGGTTGTTTATGTGTTTCTTCCCTCTCACAGACTTGTGTTTCTTTGAGAACCCTTGGATCAATGTAATCAACAATCTGCATGTGTTTAGAGTTAATCCAAGTGAATCCTTTTTTGACCGATCAACGTTGGCTTGTTGCACCGTTTTATTTTAACCATTAGATTGGAAATCAAACGATCAAATTTAATCTTAGCCATTGATTGCCACTGAGATTCTCGATCCTTCCTCACGCACTATATAAACAACCTAAGGCTCAACCATTTGAGACTTTTTCCTTCGTACAAACCTGAGAGAAAATAAGAGTTAGAGAGATAGAGAGAAATAGTTAGAGAGAGAGAATAAGAGTCAGAGAGAGAAATAAAATCCTAAACCTAACTCTGTCCAAATCTCACCAGAAAACCCTTTTCTGAGAGTAAATAGTTCGAGATTTTAGAAGTTTATCCTCTATAGTTCTATATCTATTTTCCAACTTAATCACGTTGGTTAAATCTCTGTTTCTTTTCATAGAATCATGAGATTAAGCCGCTGTGATAAAGATCCACTTAGATAGATCTTTATATCGATTTCTTATTTCGAGAAATCTTGTTTTTGTTGGTTATTTTCAAACTGTTATGTTGATTTCAAACCCTAAACCAACAAAATCTTTTCTAAATTCAATTTACTCAAATATTCAGACTTAGATCTAGTTAAGATCTTGATTGGGGATTTCACTTTCAAATATTTCACGTTTTGTGAAATAAGTACATATTTTCAAATGAAGAAAGTGCATAAGATCTTGGATAGTTTTTATATCAAGATTCCCTCTTGATCTGCAGATATTTTAAAGATCCAAAGTCTGATTAGTTTGACTAGATTGAGTTTGGAAATCTTGCATGTTTAGTGATCTGTTTGTAATTTGTTACTCATTATATCTGTACTTAAGTGTGTATGAGTTGCACGCATGTGATTTAGAGCACACCACCACACATATCTTCACACTACTACACTAAAAAGTGTTGGTATTGAGATATTTGACTTTTGAGTCGATGTAAAGCTAAAAGGAGTAAAGTTACGAAGTTGGGAGAACATCAGCAACATCAGAACCTTGGGAGAAGTCAGAAAATGCCATAGAGTTGGTACAATTTCTGAACTTAGTTTAGGTTTGATTGCGTGTCTTGATTATTATATAGATTGTAATCTGTTACTCGTTGTTAGTGGACTTTTTACTTTTTTGGCGCAGAGGTCACCGTGGATGTTTCCCCAATTGGGTAAGGTTTTACCACGTTAAAATTTATTGTGTACACTTCCTCTTCCTCTCATCCCTTTCTTAAGGTTGTGTTAGTTTATTTTGTTTAAGTTTTATTTTTCAGAACTGGTAAATCTATAACTGAAATTACTCGTTCATATTGTTTTACACATCTTGTGTTTAAAATTCGTCTTAAGAAAATAGTTTCTTTAACAAATTGTTCGGAACCATTTAGATAGTTTAATCTTGAATTAAACGACTTAAGTGGTAATTTTTCAACAACTAAACACTAAATTATCATTGTAATGTCCTTAGCCCCATATCGTGTGATATTATTGAAATATATTCAAGGTAGAGAGTTAGAACTAGGATTTAATGATGCCAAAATTTGAGCCAATTGCTCCGTAGTTTTCATTTCAACCTTCGGCATTCTCCCTAACATTCGCCCAACAAAAGGAGATGTAATGCCACTGAACTCCTCAGTCCTCACCAATATTTGACCTCAAATAACATCCGACCTCTAACTAACAGTTAACAAAATCTGAAATTATTGGTGCCAATACCTCACACCGCCAACCACAAGTATTATTATTTTCTACTTCATGTTTTTTATATAGTGTTTGTGTGATTGTTGTATTCAAATTATTTTTAGTTTATTATATATAGGTCTTATTAGACATTTCTTTACTCATTCTTGTCCCACTATATTTTCTCCTTACAGATAGGTCTTATTTCTAATTTTTTTGAAACTTTTTTTCACAATTATACCCTTTTAAAACCAACCATCCGTAACTTCCTTTGGGAAGTTACATAAGTGGTTGAACTTTTTTTTTTTAATTTTCAAATCATCGTAACTTTTGATTGGCAAAATCGTTTTTCGCAAAATTACTATTTTTGAAATCTTCTCGTCGAGATCTATCAAACAAGACCCATGAAACCTATAAAGTTTCAAAGAAAAAAATTACACATACAGTAAACTTTACTATATGCACAAAAAAATGAAATAGTCTTATATCTATGACATTTTAACAAACAATGATATTTTTTGTGTTAATATTACATAGACAGTAAAATTTACTGGGTAAATAAATGGGTCAATATATATATATATATTGAAAAATGACACCAACTTTTAGTTTAATCCATTTAATTGCTCAAACACCCATTTATTCAATATTTTCTTATTTTTAAAGGTCCGCGCCAGCTGCACCTAATGCCATCCTTACTCACCTCAAATCAGAGATCCGGTGGATTCAAACCCCATTTATCCAATATTCTCTTATTTTTAAAGGTTCTCGCCAGCAACAATCCATGCCAGCGCTACCCACCACAAACCGAAAATGAAATCTATAAATTAATATATATATATATATATATATATATATATATTAATTTATAGATTTCATTTTCGGTTTGTGGTGGGTAGCGCTGGCATGGGTTGTATATATTAACATGTTGAAAAAAGACACCTATTTTTAGTTTAACCCATTTAGTCTCTCAAACACCCATTTATTCAATGTTCTCTAATTTTTCAAGGTCCACGCCAGCAGCACCCAATGCCACCCCTACTCATCCCAACCCGGAGATCCGGTGGATCCAAATCCCATTTTTTCAATATTCTCTTACTTTTAAAGGTCCGCGCCAACGGCACCTAATGCCACCCCTACTCACCCCAAACCGGAGATCCGGTGGATTCAAACTCCATTTATCTAATATTCTCTTATTTTTAAAAGTCCGTGCTAGCAACAACCCATGCCAGCTCTACCCACCACAAATCGAAAAATGAAATTGTTTTATATTTGTGACATTTTCACAAATTCTTGTAAAAATGTCACATTTTCTTATGAACACAGTAAACTTTACTGTATGGACCAGAAAATGAAATAGTCTTATATGTGTAACATTTTTACAAACAGTAATATTTACTCTGTTAAAATAGTTTTATATATGTGCCATTTTCACAAACAGTAACATTTATTATGCTGATATTACATAGACAGTAAAATTTACTATGCTGGTCAATTAATGTGTGTGTGTATATATATATATATAATGTAAAAAGGACACTTATTTTTTGTTTAACTCATTTAGTTAAAACACTTATTTATCTAATATTCTCTTATTTTTGAAAGTCTGCGCCAGCGGCACCCAATGCCACCCATACTCACCCCAAACCGGAGCTCTGGTGGATCCAAACTCCATTTATCTAATATTATCTTATTTTTAAAGGTCCACGCCAACGGAACTCATTCCACCCCTACCCACACCAAACCGAAGCTGTGATTAAGGTTGTTGGAGCTCCGACAATGGGGGTGGGGATTGGGTGGCGCTAGCGCGGACCTTTAAAAATAAGAGAATATCGGAAAAAAGTGGTTTGGATCCACCAGAGATCTCATTTGGGGTGAGTAGTGATGGCATGGGGACCTTACAAAAAAGAGAATATTATATAAATAAGTGTTTGAGCGACTAAATGGGTTAAACTAGAAATAAGTGTCTTTTTTACAATTTACAATTTCTTTTTTTTTAATTAACTAACTGTGACACCCCGACTAATTAAACACCGGGTAGCTACTCCTTTATAAAATTAATTCAAAATGCCAAGTTGGCTCAGTTAATAGCATCACTGTCGAAAACGTTTTATTATTACTAACCACCTAGTATTTAAAAAGTAAGTGCCAAATTTTATTAAATCTGATTAACATGCAACAAGAGTAATGAATAACTAAATAACACCATCCACCATACTGAAGTAAAACGAATAACCATCACAAAATGTAAATAAACTCTGGAGGAAAACTCCTCAATACAAATCCCACAACTGATAAGTAAACTGAAATAAATAACTAAAACTGAATACTGAGCAATACATGCTAGAGTCTGAAAACTGAAATGTAAAGATGTCTAATAAAATTGGGCAACATGCCCTACGATTGATAGATGCTGAGACTGGAATCCAAATGAGAGAAGCGTCTACATGCAAATCCCTGTAGCTTCCACAAACAGCTACAGCTCGTCACCTGAATGAGAATCCTATGCTTGGTGTCCTTGTGGCTGGGCACCTAAAATGGTTTTACAAAGAAAAAGATTTGAAAAGCAAACGGGTCAGAGCCCGAATGTGGAGTTATATTTTAAAAACCTGCAAGTGCTTTAAAAACATTTAAAACATTAAATGCAAAGTACATGTTAGGACGTACACTCGCATGATATTCTCACCTCTCGTCTAACTGTGCACTCCTAACGTAAGTACCCATCTATAACTACCCTTTTCATTAGCTAAGAGACAACGTAACTAGCTAGACTACCAAAGGTTCTACCCATAATACTTGGTTCCGTTTAACATGACAACGCTCGTGATTAAATAGGGGTTTAACGTAAACTCAGTTACTAAATATGCCATATATATAAGTATCAGTAACTCCTTATATATCTCGAAATAATACCGTAATACAGTTACAACATTAACATGAGGATTCCCATTATTTAAATGTATATTATTCACATCATAAATATACGATACAAGCACCCCGCAATCTAAGCTGTAGTGCACACATACTCTGCTATCCATCCCGGTACATCACGTACATAAGGATTACATATTCCGAATCTCTCAGGAATAGTTTACCGATAACAACATCACAAATAATGGAGGCGAACACAGTCACCATCACATGGGTCACGCACATACCTACGCTCCCATGGTCAGCGGACTTATTAATATCACAATAAGTCTTTCTATGACCTATGTTCATCAAGGTACCAGTCTATATCCCCCCCGTAGTCACACAAGGATTAGAGGGTCCTAAGCGAACGAAACCTCCCGTGATAGAAAGTATGGTAGGTATGTCATACATACAATCCATATATCAATACTAAGTAAACACACCTCTTAGTAATACCGTATTATATTCGTAGTACATATTGCACTCTCGTACTAATTATAATTATCACAACTTATTTTATTCCGGTTCATAATTATACGTGCCATAATTTATCCTCACATCGTAGTAGACACTCACGTCTCAACCCAAACGGTTCATTTAATATAACTCTAGTGTATGATTTACTCATCTCAATAACCCAAAAGTCCCAAATCAATCACTATATCCTCAAAGGGATGCTAACTCTACCCTTGAACCAGTTCCCGGAACTCCAAAAGTCAAAACAGTCCAAAGAGGGTCAAACTGTCAACTCGTTAGAAGTCTCGTTCGAACGAGGCTTCGAACGAGTTTGGACTGTCAGGTCGTTAGAAGTCTCGTTCGAACGAGGCTGTTCGAACGAGGTCCCAGTTCGTTCGAACGAACTGACCCTTCTAACGATATCTCGTTCGAATGAGATATCGAACGAAAATCCCTACTCGTTAATAACGACTGGTCAACTCGTTAGAAGCTCGTTCGAACGAGCTCGTTCGAACGACCTGGGGGCTGCTTCTAACGAGTGGCCAGTTTCGGCCCAGATTTTTCCCCAATTCGTTTTTCACCATTTTTACTCCTCAAACCTCTTCTAAAATTCGTTCCCACAATATATTGAGTTCTCTAATCATCCTCAAACATGATAAGGGGCTATACTAACATCATTAAAGGGTTTAATATCTTCTAAACATCATTAAATCACAATTTCTACATTAATTCCCAATTTTCTTCAAGAACATAAACCCTAACTTTTTCTCATCATAAATTCCCAGATTTTAATTCGTTTATACATCACCTAGATATGAAATCTCCGAAATTAAATCTCCCAACAATGTTTCTACATGCAAACCTATCCCAACATTCAATAATAACTTCAAATTTCATGGATTTTCTTTTAATCTTTCAAGAACAATCAAAATTCTTCAATTTCTAACATGGAAAAGACATTCTTCGAATTTAAATGAAATAAAGTCACTTGCCTTGGTTTGATTTCTGAATTTGGTGTGGATTTGGTGTAGAATTTCTGCAGAATTCCTCTCTCTCTTTCCTTCTCCAAGCTTTCTTCTCTAAAAAGCTATGGGGGCTAGGGTTTGCTTGGGGAAACTTATGAAAACCTAATTTAATAAACCTCCGTAGCTAGTTGGGTTAATAAGGGTTGGTTGGGGTCAATCCTTATCAGATTACAACTCTCAATTTTCGTCACTTTTAATTACCCAAAAATACCAAATTACTAAAATACCCTTTATGGTGCCGGAATGGCCTAAAGATACCCCGGGACCCAAACTATACCCCCGGCTAGTGTTTTCTGACTATCTCGACCCTTCCGGACGCGTTGGCGCACTCAAAACGACTATACGGATTATAGATTTTAAATTCACTTTTAATATCAAAATATTATACCGTGACGCGGCGGTCCCACGCGTCTCAACAAAATTTCCAAATTGCCGTATATAAATCCCACGACAAATTTCATAATACCAAATACATATATAATCTTATATGTACATAAACAAATACCAAATCGCATCATATTAGTATGTATAACCCGGATTAATTTCCAATTAATACGCATTTAATTAATTAATCCCAAAACCAAAATAAATATAGCCAAAAAGTACGGGGTATTACATACTTCCCCCCTAATAACTGAATTTCGTCCCGAAATTCGAAACTAGAAAGTACCTGCTAAAAACAGCTCTGGATAACGCTCGCGCATCTCATCCTCGCGCTCCCATGTGGACTCCTCGACATTGTGATGTCGCCACTGAACACGCACTAACGGGACTATCTTTGACCGCAGTTTCCTCTCGCTTCGGTCCAAAATAGCAATTGGCCCCTCCTCGTAGGAGCTATCCGGCTGGAGGTCGATGTCCTCCACAGCAATGTGAGAATGAGCCAAATTATCTCTAAGGTATTTCCTCAGTGAGGAAATATGGAACACGTCGTGAATCCGATGCAAGTGCTCCGGTAGTCCAAGTCTATACGCAACCGGTCCGATCCGCTCAAGAATAGGAAACGGCCCCACTTATCTCGATGCCAACTTCCCCTTCTTCCCGAATCGCATAATCCCCTTCATCGGAGAAACCCTGAGCAAAACCTGGTCCCCCACTTGGAACTCTCTGAAAAACCTCTTCGCATCAGCATAACTCTTCTGCCTGTCTTGAGCTACCCGAATGCGACTCCGAATCAACTCAATCCTTGCCGAAGTATCCTGAATCACTTCCGGCCCAAGTAATTTGTGTCCCCCACTTCCAACCAACATGCTGGGGAACGACAAGGCCTGCCGTACAATGCCTCAAACGGAGCCATGCCAATCGTGAACTGATAGGAGCTGTTGTAAGCAAACTCCACCAGTGGAAGATACTGCTCCCATCCACCCCCGAAGTCAATAATGCACATGCGTAGCATGTCCTCCAACATCTGGCTGGTGCGCTCTGTCTGCCCATCGGTCTGCGGGTGATATGCTGTACTCAACCGCAATTCCGTGCCCATGGCCTCCTGGAAACTTCCCCAAAACCTCGAAACAAATATCTTGTCTCTGTCAGACACGATATTCAGGGGCACACCGTGAAGTCTCACAATCTCTGAAATGAAAAGCTGGGCATACTGTCCCGTAGTGTAGTCAGTCCTTACGGGTAATAAGTGAGCGACCTTGGACAACCTGTCCACAATTACCCAAACGGAGTCGTGACCCCTCTGCGACGTAGGCAACCCCGTGACAAAAATCCATGGATATGCTCTCCCACATCCACACCGGAACCTCCAACGGCTGTAGCAATCCTGCTGGTCTCTGATGGTCCACTTTTACGAGCTGACAAGTGGCGCATTTCGAGACAAACTCAGCGATATCTCTCTTCATACCGCTCCACCAATACTGCCATCTCATGTCTTGGTACATTTTGTCCCCTCCGGGATGTACCGCGAACCGTGAGCCGTGCGACTCTGCCATCACATCGTGCCGCAATTCTTCCCCTTCCGGTACTACCAATCTCTCATTGAAGCGCAATCCCCCGTCTGAGCTAACGGTATAGGACTCGGCTCCCTCTGCTAGTAATCGAACTATCTGCTCCTGACAGAACGAGTCATTAGCCTGTGCCCGTACTACCTTCGTGACGATCTGCGGTGTAACGGTCATCACAGACATAAAAGATCGGGCCACTGCATCCTGGTGTCCCAATTCCTTCCACTTCGCCTTCCACACCTCTGCCACCTCATCTGCTGGCCTACGGCTCAACGCGTCTGCTACCACGTTAGCCTTACCCGGGTGGTACTGGATGTCGAACTGGTAGTCTTTCACAAACTCAAGCCACCTACGCTGCCGCATGTTCAACTCCTTCTGCGTGAACAGATACTGTAGTGACTTGTGGTCCGTGAACAACTGAAACTTCTCCCCCAAAAGATAGTGCCTCCAAATCCGTAAGGCAAATACCACTGCTGCCAACTCCAAATCATGTGTGGGGTAATTCTTCTCATGAGGCTTAAGCTTACGGGAAGCATAAGCTATGGCCTGTCTCTCCTGCTGCAAAACACCTCCAAGTCCTTGTAAAGACGCATCGGTGTAAACCAAATATTCAACTCCCGGTCTCGGCAACGCTAACACAGGTGCTGAGGTCAATTTGTCCTTCAACTCATCGAATGCCAACTGACAGGCATCACTCCAGATGTATGGCACACCCTTACGAGTAAGATGTGTCAAAGGACCTGCTATCTCTGAGAAACCCCGAATAAACCTCCTGTAGTATCCTGCCAATCCCAAGAAACTACGAATCTCCGTCGGTGTCGTGGGCTGTCCCCATTCCCTCACCGCTGACACCTTCCCCGGATCAACCGATATTCCTTGGTCGGAAATAATATGACCCAAGAACTGGACTTCCTTCAACCAAAACCCGCACTTCTCATATTTTGCATACAGCTCGTTCTGACGAAGTGTCTGCAAAACCTGCCTCAAATGCTCGGCGTGCTCCTCCTCTGTCTGAGAGTAAACCAGAATGTCATCAATGAAGACAATGACAAACTGATCTAGGAAATCCCTGAACACTCTGTTCATCAAGTCCATAAACACTGCTGGAGCGTTGGTCAAGCCGAAAGGCATAACCCGAAACTCATAAGAACCATATCTCGACAAAAACGCAGTCTTCGAGACATCCTCCTCCCTGATACGCAACTGATGGTATCCTGACCTCAAGTCAATCTTCGAGAAGAAAGAAGCTCCTCTCAACTGGTCGAATAAGTCATCGATTCGAGGCAACGGATACTTATTTTGTATCGTGACCTTATTCAACTCTCGGTAGTCCACGCACAATCTCAGTGAACCATCCCTTTTCTTCACAAACAAAACTGGAGCGCCCCAAGGTGAGGTACTCCTGCGAATAAAGCCCTGCCCTAACAGCTGCTCTATCTGTTCCCGTAACTCACGCATTTCAGCTGGAGCCATATGGTACGGTGCACGTGCTATAGGTCTAGTACCCGGTAGCAAATCAATAACGAAGTCTATCTCTCGACTGGGTGGTAAGCCTGGTATCTCCTGAAACACATCTGAATACTCCCTGACAACCGGGATCGAATCCAAAGGAATAACAACCTCCTTAGAGGTATCCTCCTCTATGTAATACAGATGAGCGGTCGATCCTCCCTCTGGGCGAGGCATCGCCACTATAAACATCTCTTGCCCCGGAATGGCAAAAATAATGCTCCCGCTGAAGCAATCAATCATGGCCCTATATGCTACGAGCCAATCCATACCGATGATCACATCATGAACATGCATATCTAACACTAACATGTCTGCAGGAAATACCAAACCACCAACCTCTACCCCCACTCCCCGGCATATAAAGAAAATAAGTGACCCACTCCCTAATGGTGAGTCGACACACGTCACTGTGCTCTCTGCCGTAGCTAACAATCCTAAAGCTTTCGCGAAGTGTGTAGCAATAAAACAATGTGTAGCACCCGTATCAAATAACACCCGACCCATAGTGCCATGGATAGGAAACGTACCCTCGATCGCGGGCGGTGCCTGTAGAACTGCAGCCTGGTGAACGTTGTAGACACGTCCATACTGTAGCTGCCCCTGCTGAGCTGGGACTGCTGGAATGGGTGGCAAAGCTGCCATCTGTGGCGGTGCAGGAAGAGCGGCGGGAAACATAGGTCTCTGTGGCTCCTGGCGAGCACCCTGCTGCTGCTGCTGTGGGGCCCTGCCCCTATCAGGACAATCCTGCTTCTTATGGCCAGTCTTGCCACAAGTAAAGCACTTCCCTGGGAAATTCCCTCCCCTCTGCCCCTGCTGTCCCCGGCCCTGGTGGCCGTTACCATTCCTCCCTTGGCCCTGCTGGCCCTGATGGAACTGCTGCCCATTCTGCCCCTGCTGGCCCTGATGGACGTTTGGACCCTGATGGCCCTGGCGGAAACCTCCCTGACCCTGCCTGTAGTTCCCTGACCGGAACCTCTTATTATCCCCCTGCTGGGAGCCCTGCTCACTCTGCCTCTGCCCCTGACCCGATTGTGCCCCGCTGGCACTATGTCCTCCAGTCCTGCCCTGATGGCTAGACTCCCCCGACCGCTTGCCCTCGGCCATATGAAAACGGTGGTCCTGGCAGTGTAGTAATGCAGCGTTAACCACATCAGAATACGTGGCCAACGATAGGTTCCCAAGAAGATGCTGACGGATCCTCCAATTCAACCCATCAGTGAACTTCTCTATCTTCTTCTTCTCTGTTGGAATCTTGCCTGGTACGATATTCAACAGGTTAGTGAACTCGGCCTCATATTCGGCCACTGTCTTGCCCTCCTGCTTCAAACTCATCAGCTTCCTCCTCATCTCTGTATGAACTGCGGACGGAAAGTATTTGTGGTCGAACCGCACCCAGAACTCCTGTATGGTGAGGGTATCCCTCTCCTCCGCGGTGGTAATGGACTCCCACCACTGCAGCGCAGATCCAACTAGCTTGAAAGTAGCTAGCACCTGTTTCTGAACGTCAGTGCACTCATGCATCCTCAAATTCCTCTGTATGTCCTTCCTCCATTGGCTCGAGACTACCACATCTGAGCTTCCAGCAAACTCTGGCGGATGCGCTTTCTGAAAAGCGTCACGTACACGCTCCCAAGCAGACGGGAATGCATTAACTTGTACTGGCGCGGCAACCGGCGCCGGTGGTGGTGCCTGCTGAATCACGGCAATCACGGCATTTACCGCTTGGGCTACTATAGCAGCAACCTCAGCGGCGTTCAACATACCCTGAACTGGAGCGGGCTGGGGTTCTGGCACTGCATTCCTGGGAACTCGTCGTGCACGTCGTGGAGGCATCTGAAATAAGAATGAAGTTTATAAGTTCACGGTTTATAAACTTAAAATAGCTGAAGAACGAAGCATACACAAAAAGAATACAACAGTCCTAAAATTAAGGGCTCTATATCAAAGAAACGTCGCGGAAACATAATAGCCGTACAGATCCTAAAGGACACTAGAACCTGATGCTCTGATACCACCTGTGACACCCCGACTAATTAAACACCGGGTAGCTACTCCTTTATAAAATTAATTCAAAATGCCAAGTTGGCTCAGTTAATAGCATCACTGTCGAAAACGTTTTATTATTACTAACCACCTAGTATTTAAAAAGTAAGTGCCAAATTTTATTAAATCTGATTAACATGCAACAAGAGTAATGAATAACTAAATAACACCATCCACCATACTGAAGTAAAACGAATAACCATCACAAAATGTAAATAAACTCTGGAGGAAAACTCCTCAATACAAATCCCACAACTGATAAGTAAACTGAAATAAATAACTAAAACTGAATACTGAGCAATACATGCTAGAGTCTGAAAACTGAAATGTAAAGATGTCTAATAGAATTGGGCAACATGCATTATGACTGATAGATGCTGAGACTGGAATCCAAATGAGAGAAGCGTCTACATGCAAATCCCTGTAGCTTCCACAAACAGCTACAGCTCGTCACCTGAATGAGAATCCTATGCTTGGTGTCCTTGTGGCTGGGCACCTAAAATGGTTTTACAAAGAAAAAGATTTGAAAAGCAAACGGGTCAGAGCCGGAATGTGGAGTTATATTTTAAAAACCTGCAAGTGCTTTAAAAACATTTAAAACATTAAATGCAAAGTACATGTTAGGACGTACACTCGCATGATATTCTCACCTCTCGTCTAACTGTGCACTCCTAACGTAAGTACCCATCTATAACTACCCTTTTCATTAGCTAAGAGACAACGTAACTAGCTAGACTACCAAAGGTTCTACCCATAATACTTGGTTCCGTTTAACATGACAACGCTCGTGATTAAATAGGGGTTTAACGTAAACTCAGTTACTAAATATGCCATATATATAAGTATCAGTAACTCCTTATATATCTCGAAACAATACCGTAATACAGTTACAACATTAACATGAGGATTCCCATTATTTAAATGTATATTATTCACATCATAAATATACGATACAAGCACCCCGCAATCTAAGCTGTAGTGCACACATACTCTGCTATCCATCCCGGTACATCACGTACATAAGGATTACATATTCCGAATCTCTCAGGAATAGTTTACCGATAACAACATCACAAATAATGGAGGCGAACACAGTCACCATCACATGGGTCACGCACATACCTACGCTCCCATGGTCAGCGGACTTATTAATATCACAATAAGTCTTTCTATGACCTATGTTCATCAAGGTACCAGTCTATATCCCCCCCGTAGGCACACAAGGATTAGAGGGTCCTAAGCGAACGAAACCTCCCGTGATAGCAAGTATGGTAGGTATGTCATACATACAATCCATATATCAATACTAAGTAAACACACCTCTTAGTAATACCGTATTATATTCGTAGTACATATTGCACTCTCGTACTAATTATAATTATCACAACTTATTTTATTCCGGTTCATAATTATACGTGCCATAATTTATCCTCACATCGTAGTAGACACTCACGTCTCAACCCAAACGGTTCATTTAATATAACTCTAGTGTATGATTTACTCATCTCAATAACCCAAAAGTCCCAAATCAATCACTATATCCTCAAAGGGATGCTAACTCTACCCTTGAACCAGTTCCCGGAACTCCAAAAGTCAAAACAGTCCAAAGAGGGTCAAACTGTCAACTCGTTAGAAGTCTCGTTCGAACGAGGCTTCGAACGAGTTTGGACTGTCAGGTCGTTAGAAGTCTCGTTCGAACGAGGCTGTTCGAACGAGGTCCCAGTTCGTTCGAACGAACTGACCCTTCTAACGATATCTCGTTCGAATGAGATATCGAACGAAAATCCCTACTCGTTAATAACGACTGGTCAACTCGTTAGAATCTCGTTCGAACGAGCTCGTTCGAACGACCTGGGGGCTGCTTCTAACGAGTGGCCAGTTTCGGCCCAGATTTTTCCCCAATTCGTTTTTCACCATTTTTACTCCTCAAACCTCTTCTAAAATTCGTTCCCACAATATATTGAGTTCTCTAATCATCCTCAAACATGATAAGGGGCTATACTAACATCATTAAAGGGTTTAATATCTTCTAAACATCATTAAATCACAATTTCTACATTAATTCCCAATTTTCTTCAAGAACATAAACCCTAACTTTTTCTCATCATAAATTCCCAGATTTTAATTCGTTTATACATCACCTAGATATGAAATCTCCGAAATTAAATCTCCCAACAATGTTTCTACATGCAAACCTATCCCAACATTCAATAATAACTTCAAATTTCATGGGTTTTCTTTTAATCTTTCAAGAACAATCAAAATTCTTCAATTTCTAACATGGAAAAGACATTCTTCGAATTTAAATGAAATAAAGTCACTTGCCTTGGTTTGATTTCTGAATTTGGTGTGGATTTGGTGTAGAATTTCTGCAGAATTCCTCTCTCTTTCCTTCTCCAAGCTTTCTTCTCTAAAAAGCTATGGTGGCTAGGGTTTGCTTGGGGAAACTTATGAAAACCTAATTTAATAAACCTCCGTAGCTAGTTGGGTTAATAAGGGTTGGTTGGGGTCAATCCTTATCAGATTACAACTCTCAATTTTCGTCACTTTTAATTACCCAAAAATACCAAATTACTAAAATACCCTTTATGGTGCCGGAATGGCCTAAAGATACCCCGGGACCCAAACTATACCCCCGGCTAGTGTTTTCTGACTATCTCGACCCTTCCGGACGCGTTGGCGCACTCAAAACGACTATACGGATTATAGATTTTAAATTCACTTTTAATATCAAAATATTATACCGTGACGCGACGGTCCCACGCGTCTCAACAAAATTTCCAAATTGCCGTATATAAATCCCACGACAAATTTCATAATACCAAATACATATATAATCTTATATGTACATAAACAAATACCAAATCGCATCATATTAGTATGTATAACCCGGATTAATTTTCAATTAATACGCATTTAATTAATTAATCCCAAAACCAAAATAAATATAGCCAAAAAGTACGGGGTATTACACTAACATAATAAATTTTACTGTCTGTATAATATCAATAAATAAATGTTATTGTTACTGAAAATGACAAAGATATAAATTTATTTTAATATAGTAAATGTTACTGTTTGTGAAAATATCATAGAGATAAGACTATTTCATTTTCTAGTGCATACAGTAAAGTTTATTGTGTTCACAAAAAAATGTGATATTTTCACAAGAATTTGGAAAAATATCACAAATATAAAACTATTTTATTTTTCGGTTTGTGGTGGGTAGAACTCGCATGTGTTTCCGCTGGCGCGGACATTTAAAAATAAGAGAATATTGGTTAAATGGGGGTTGGATCCACCGGGTCTCCGATTTGGGATGAGTAGCGGTGGAATTGGGTACCACTGGCGCGGACCTTTAAAAATAATAGAGTCTTGGATAAATGGGTGTTTGAGCGACTAAATGGGTTAAACTAAAAATCTGTGTCCTTTTTTCAATATATACATGGGCGTTTCACATATAAGTCCTATTAGACATTTCTTTACTCATTATAGTCCCATCATGTTTTCTCCTTACATATATGTCATACTCGTAATTTTTTGAAACTTTTTTTTCACAATTATACCCTTTTAAAACCAACCATCCGTAATGTCTTTGATGAAGTTACATAAGTAGCTGAACTTTTTTTTTTTAAAATTTTCAAATGATCATAAACTTTGATTGACAAATTTATTTTTCACAAAATTACTATTTTTGAAATCTTCTCGTCGAGATCTATCAAACAAGAACAATGAAGTCTATAAAATTTCAAAGAAAAAAAATTCAACACACAGTAAACTCTATATGCACGTGAAAATGAAATAGTTTTATATCTATGATATTTTCACAAACAATGACATTTTTTGTGTTAATATTACAGAGACAGTAAAATTTACTAGTTAAATAAATGGGTCAAATAATAGGTGTCTTTTTTCAATAATGATTTTGCAAAAAACAGATTTATCAATCAAAAGTTATGATCATTTGGAAATTAAAAAAAAACGTTTAACGACTTATATAACTTCTCTAAGGAAGTTACGGATGGTTGGTTTTAAAAGGAATAATTGTGAAAAAAAGGTTCCCAAAAATTAGGAGTAGGACTTATATGTTTGGAGAAAATATGATGGGACTAGAATGAATAAAGAAATATCTAATATGACCTATATGCGAAGCCCCTTAAATTTATATGAGTTTGAGTGACACAAATTATTTTTATTTTTATGGTCCTTATGTGATTCAGAGTGTAGTATTCACATGTATTAAGTAACAATTTGCTTTTACTCAAAAAAACAGATCCATATATTTAAAAAATAGTTTTATTTACTTAAAAATAAAATAAACAATAGCTGCGATTATTTAAAAATACAATAACATTGTGGAGCGACCCCGGACTGACATGAAATCGAATAGGATCGAGACCGATGGTCCGATCCAGTATTGATCTTGAATTTTATAGAAGTGATTAATTTAGTTCGATCACAAAAAAATCTCAAAATCGGACAGAATGAAACCGAACCGTGAACTCCCCTACCTCCTAATTTGTGTTGCGCTTTAGTCCTATTAAAACAATTCACCTTAATACTTTTGTCCCTCCTACAACGAATCCGGTGTATGATTACATACCACTCAATATGTTTTGCACAACTCACCTTGCGGGATTTTTGGGTATCAATTAAGATCTCCTTGTATGACCATCTCCAATGGTCATTTCTATCTTTACAAATTTCTATTTTGGACATAAAAGTATACTCCAATGAGGTTTACTATGCCTATTTCGATATGATGTGGCGAGTCTAAGGTAGGCCTGTCAACAGATCGGAGACGGGTCGGGTTTAGGGAGATCCAGATCCGTGTAATCGGGTTTTCATCGGGTTCGGGTTCGGGTCTTCATCGGGTCTACAATATTGGATCCAGACCCGGATCCGTTCGGGTCTTCGGGTCTCGGGTCCGGATCTGGTCAAATATGTACATTTATTTTATTTTATCCCCCTTCTTTATTATTTAATCTTAAATTAAAATATTTGGTAATGTATTGTTGAATATTATTAATATAAATAAAACATATATTACTTATATTTATTATATACATAAATATATATTTTTATATATAATACTTACATGTTATATTGATAAGATATATTTATAAATATATATAAATTTATAGTATATATGTATATATATACAAAATAATAATGAATAATTTGGGTCGGGTCTTCGGGTCCGGGTCTTGTATAAGATCCAGACCCTACCCGTTTAATAAACGGGTCTTCGGATCTCGGGTCCAAAAAAATATGCTCAGACCCTATTATACGGATCGGGTTAGGGTCGGGTCCGGATCCAGCCCGACCCATTGACAGGCCTAGTCTAAGGGATAGAAATTTCTAATAGGTATTTTTATATGACGTGAACAAATATAATTGGATCAACACATATTTTATAGATACTCTATTATTGACACAAAATAGTTTTAAAAATAGTACCATTAGAGATGCAGTAGTAAAAACTTTTCTATTAATATAAAATTAATTGTGAAATCAGTTAGAAATTTCTAAAAAAAAAGGATTGCTAGTGGAGATGGCGTAAGATACGTATTATAATGAAATTAATATTTTATTTAAAAAAAACCGTTAAAGGAATATTGACGAAAGGCGCGTTATCAAACAAGCCCTTAGTTCTGATGAGCCCAACTCTTAACGTGAGGATAGCATTGATAATGATGATAAGTAAGATTCAGTGTGTCTACCTCAACAGCCAGCAAATTCATGTCCAGCCAGAAGGTACACCATAGGAAACATGACGTTGAGCTTCAGTGCTCACCTTCTCCCTCCACTTCCCCGTTATACTTCCAAGCACACCCTTTCAACCGTCACAACAACCTTTTCTAAACCCATAAATTTATCATCTATTTTACAAAACCCCAACACAAAACCACTTCTTTTGTCAAATTTACTCTCCCTAGCTATCGCTGTCACACTCACTTTTCCACTACCCTCAACAGCAATCCCTTCTCTCAACTCACAGCGTCCCTTACTTCCTTCCACCACTCCATTTTCTCAATCCAAAGACTTACCCACCGGCTTGGAAAATGGGTATTTACAACACAACCCTTTCATCTAATGGCTTTAGATTATTGGTGCTAATTATAGTTATTTGTTGCAGGAAAATCAGACCGTGCCCGTCCATAAATCCAGGTTGTATATCGAGTAATCCCAAATCGTCATCTTTTGCATTCCCATGGTCGATTCCTGAAAATTCTACCCAGAATGCCATTCAGGTTAAGGAGACTTGCCTACTTTTATTTGCGTTTTGAGTTTTACATTCAGTTTTGCGAAGCATGAAACAATTTTGCTTTTGTCACAGCAATTGCAGGAAGCGATTCTCCAGACACAGAAGAATGCAAAGATCCAGATCGTTGAGGATACTCCTGATGGTAATTCATACTGAACTCACCTTGAAAATGTAATGTACACGTAAATTACATACAAACACAGACAGACACAGATGCACAGAGTAATGCTAAACGGGCAAATTATATGTTATTGATTTGGGAAGTAATGCCCCCAGTCCAGAATATTCTAGAGGCTCCAAATGCACTCTCCAGTACTCATCTAATTGGTCCACGATACTAAGTTTAGTCGATCATAAGAACTTGACCAATCCTACAAGATACAGGCACCTCAGGCTCCAAGGTTCTATGCATTCATTGATTCTAAGTGAAATGAATATTAGGTTGACTGTAGTGTGCAGAATATTCTACGTTTGCTCAGTTAAAAAACGACTTATCCATATATTTTAATGGTATAGTTGGGAACAAAATATACCACACAATTTTAACTTTTAATCTCTATAATACTTTAAAATGTAAAATAAGGCATTAAAACTCCTTTCCAATCAGCCTATCCACGTAGACAAAGCATTTAAGACTCCCAAACCCAAAACTATCCCGGTGCCAACAAAACTTTTCTAAATGCTTTCAGAGCATCAGGTTCTAGTGTCCTTTAGGATCTGTGCGACTTATTATGCTTTCAGCGTAGCTTTCATTGATATAGAGCCCTATGTTTAGGATTGTTAATTTCTATGGTAAGATTCAGTTCTCCTGCTATAATGTATATATTAGTGAATCTTATTTGCGTTCGGACGTGTTTGTACAAGAAGTATGGAAGATGAGGGCCATTGGACAGATAACGGAGGTCGTACTTAGGTGGTTATGAAGTATGTTCGAGGATGATGACCGTAGTTGAGGTCACCCCTATTATGGCACGAGAGGCCAGGACTGTAAAGATCATTAGGACGCAGCCTACAAATTCCAAGTGCTGCTATAGTCGAAGGTGATGCCAAATTAGACTCACCCAAAGTAGTACGCTTGGGAGAGGGTCAAATGGAAAATTGAGAAGAGTCATCAGTAGAAGTTCTAGAAATGCGAGAATTGGGTGTGTTACCCAACGAAGGCAATATATTCAAGGGCTTGGACATATAGTGGAGTGTGGTTAACTAGAACTGAAAATTTGGGATAAATTTTTCTTGACTCATCGGAGCAAAGTTATAATAGTGAGAGTCAATAACCACCGCCCGCGGATGAGGGTACATTTTCTATCTATGGAATTATGGGGTGCATAATGATTGTCGTTAGGACCTCACATTCATTTGTAGCTATTAGAATTGCGTGGACTATAGGGTTATTAGACTTGTCCATTGGCACTATTATTTATGTAGACTCACCGATGGGTAGTGAGACGTCTACTATTTTCTTGTATATATCAAAACGTGAGTTTAATTTTATCGGGGATTTACTTGTTATAGACATATCTGTGTAGAACGTGATTATTGGCATGGATTGACTTGTTGTATATGAGACCAAGATTGATCATTATAACCAGTGTATTGTCTTTGATATGAGAGTGAATAAGTAGACTTTTATAAATAGATAAAACTTGTTGGGATGTTATATACTATAAACTAAGGACCTGAGGAGTTTCGATGACCAACTATTTTAAACTTGTTGATATGATATATCTTTTTTGTGACGATCTTTTCCACTGGAAGCCCGTGAAACCTACCATCAGAACTTCCATATAACTTTCTCTTTCCAAACTAAATCTTACTGGTTTGTATTTTTGTACGTGAAAGATATATCCACGCGCATGATCTGAAGTGCAACATAAGAAAAGATAAAGTTTATGATATTATGAAACTTTTTGAAGGAGTAACAACAGGGGGAATTAGCGAAACATCTTTCACCAGTTGAATGGTAGGTGATAATTATTTTTTTTTTACTTATTTTCTATATAGTTTTTTCACCTTTTGGTCATTGCTATTGAATTATAACCAAGAAATTCATTGTAAACTCTTTTGAATCCGTAGGAGCCACATAATTCAGACCAAAACCTCCGTCATTCAATTGGTTTTTTTGTTTGATGTTACCCAGTAAGCAAAGAGGTTAGAGAGAGAGAGACTTGCAATTGTCTAGCTCCATGCCGCTTTCATAATTTTTCTGACAATACAAAAAACAAAGACCCACTTAGCTTTCTTTCTTATCCACCCACATGTTAGCTAGAGAGAGAAAGAGGTTAGAGAGAGACTAGCAGGTGAAGGGAGGGGGCTGTATGTTTATGTGTGGATGTCCTTTCTCCTTTGCATTGATGATTAGCATACAAAGTACTTTGGCATTTGGTGGTGATATATAAATAAGAGTGGTGACAGGGAGATTCATTTTTGGGATATAATTTTAAAATTTACACATAAAATGAAATTGGGTATAAATTTTTAATGGATATTTTAATATTTTGATGGGATCCACAATAATAAGATATAAATTTTTAGTGCAACAGATTTCAAAATTGAATCTCAAAGTGGGCCTTCCTATCTTTATTCATATAAATAAAGGGTTTTTTTAGGCTTCGATATATCACGTTCACTTGCAGGCCAGTGATGTTAGAGGAACCTCCAATTTAGCTATGCTTGTGGTATTACTTTACACGGTAGTGTGACACCCCGCCTAATTAAATACCGGGCGATCACTCCTTTATTAAATTAAATCAAGGTAAACAGTTGGTTCATTCTCAGCATCACTGTCGATAAAAATACATTTTTCCAATTTAACACCCTAAATAATTAAGCTAAGTGTCAAAACCATTTTCATACATACTTTCCAATTTTATTTAAAGAAAAAGATTTATTTATTTATAAACAACATTCAATAAGTAAGAATCACACTACATTAAATATCTGCAACATAGTCCAATTAATATAAAACATCCGTCAATCGAATGTCAACATGCGAAATATAAAGTAACACCATCAAACTGAATAAAACCCATAGTAATGATACTGGAAATGACTGAAATACAAATATCCAATAACAACGGAATAATGGAAAGAGCTACACATGCTCAACTAAATGAAAGTACTAAGAGTGGATCCGAATGAACGAAGTCGTCTAGTCAAAAGACCCGCAACTCCCACCTAAGCTGCAGCGCGTTCCTTCCAAGAGATCCTAAGCAAGACGCCCCTGTGGCTGGGCACCTGTAATACATACATATATATACAAGAGAGAGAGAGAGAGAGAGAGAGAGAGAGAGAGAGAGAGAGAGAGAGAAACGGGTCAGAGCCCGAAAGTGTGTTTGATTTAAAATACGTTTAGCAAGTATTTAAATTGATACAGGCCAATGCAACAGCATATTAGTGCGACACTCTCTTGAGAAATTCTCACCTCTCTTCTAATGTGCACCCCTAACGCACTAACCCTCCTAATGGTTTATCTCATCATATAACACGCTATCTTTCCCCAATGATTTAACTTATCTTAGGTATTTCGTAGGATTCAAAATTTAACGATACAATTGTTTGAAAAGAATATTTCAATTAATAAACAAAGTTCTCATTTTAACTTTATTAGTCAATAAACTTTTCCCGTGTCATATTATACTTTTTCAAAACAAGTATTTACAATTTGAGTCATCAACCATATCCTACATATCAATTCACAGTAGGTAGTTCCAAATTTCAGAATTCCATATATATATTAACTACTCGTATAATATATATATATAATAACAGCACCCCAAATAAACTATGGTGCGGGAATACTCTACTATCCAAAACCCCATATCACTCATTTTAAGGGGAATACAATCGGAATCACTCTCGAATTGTATTAACATAAATACACAAACAATATTGAGGCGAAGAATAGATTCCAAGTCTCTAAGAGGATGGCACATGCCTGCGTCTCTTAGGACCGTCTGAACTATCACATCGATAGCCTGTACCAAGGATATCTATCTTCTAGGGTACAAGTCAATATCCCCCATAAAGGTCCCATCGAGATAAGACTTGTCCCAGCGCGGTAACCTCAGGGATAGCAAGTAGCGTGGGCATGATTTTCACATGTATATAATATATGTACACACAATCATATAAATATACCACTTTTATCATATTAATATAGGTTCTTCTCGTCACCCATAATTACAACATTTATCCTTAATTTCACATTATTAGTATTACGTATAAGGTTTCATCTCTAACCTTAACTCGAAGGGTTTTCTCACTTATTACGTGACACACGTGGACTCTATCCTTCCAAGTAGAAAATTCAGTAGGTATACCTCTATCCACTATCGTAGCTATTCGCCGTAATCTCTCACTTGAAATACGTAGTTTCATCGTTCATTATATAATAATCCCAAAAGTAAAATTCTCGTCTTATAATAAAGTTCCCAACACTTGTTCATATGTCTTACTGGTCTTTCCTATCTCCCAAAACATGTTATTAAGAATACCCAAGAATTATTTCACGATAAATTCAATTTAACTAATTAAACAAGGGAAATAGGAGTCTGCCAGGAGGGGTCGATCGATCGAGGTCTAGGGCTCGATCGATCGAACCTTCGATCGATCGAAGCTCTAGGCTCGATCGATCGATCAAGCAGGTCTGCGAAAATCTGCAGAAATGCAGTTACGGGTTCTACCAATTTTCTTCATCCAAAACCATGTTTTTCCATTCTAAACGTCCCAAAAATCCTACTACTATCATTATAACAATATACCAGATGTTTTCAACGTAAAGCATGTGTATATCTAACATTAAACATGGATAATTAACCCAAAATTCCATCTAATCATCAAGAACCCTAGAGTTTTTCTTAATCATGCTTCTAATATGTTTTTACCAGAATTTCCTTCTAATATATCATCAAAATTTCGTGGGTTATATTCCTCTACATGGCAAGGATTCCAGAATTTTCCTATAATCAATACTACATGCATTTTCCTAACACAAATTGGGTTTTCTTCCATAGCTTTCATCTCTAATCAATCCTAAACTAATATGAAGATTGCATTAACGAAAATACGCAAGATAAATACTTGCCTGGGATTTTCAGAAGTCTGGTTTGTAGATGAATTCGGTGTGGTTGCGTTCCCCTTCTTGCGATCTACGCGTTGGTGGTGGCGGTGGTGCAAACTGGTGACTTTTTGGCCTTGAATTGCCTTGGAGTTCTCTCCTCTCTTCTCCAATGGCCATCACTTGTGTTCTGAATATTCTAACCCTAAAAGACTAAACTAAATGGCTGATATAGGTTGCTGAATTTCGTGGGTTTAATTACCCAAAAAGGTGAAATGACTAAATTGCCCTCCCGGGGTACCAATTAGGCTTAAAAACGCCCCGAGACCCAAACTAAACCCCCGGGTACACTTTTCTGACTATCTTGACCCTTCCAGACGCGTTGGCGCACTCAAAACGACCATACGAACAACTTATAAAATATTCACTTTTATTAATCCACATTTAGTCCCGACACGACACAGGCGCGTCCTGACTTAAATTTTCCACAATTGTCATTTTATTCACACGTGACAATGTTATAAAAATAAATATCATATATTACTATACTTGTCCAGTAATATGCAACAAATAACAAATTTTCAATAATTACTAACTCTCGTCACGCTAGTAAATATTTAGAACAACATTCCGGATTAAAATTAAATTAATTTATCTCAATTAAATTTAATAAATCCCATAATTTAAAAGCCATGAAAATATGGGGTATTACAAGTAGTAATATCAAGTTTGTAGACATTTTTTTTTTATTTTTGAGTAAAAATCAAGGCTTATTTCTTTTGAGTATATCAAATCAGTGGACATTTCTTTGAGTTTTAGTTTAAAATATGATAATATTTGGGTTAGCTTAATTTGTTTTTTTATATACTTTTGGGCTTCAAATAAGAATTTTTTGTTGTTGAATCTGTTAATGAATACTTGGTGGCGTGGGGTTATGGTTTCTTATAAAAAAAATACTATAAACCAATTTAAAAAGTATCTTATTTGTCTTTCAACTTGATAATATGGTTAATAGACAAATTAACTTAATTGCTTTTTAGTTATTTGGAAGAAAAAAGACCTACAAATGTTAAGGGATGTGATAATTATAATTTCTTTAAATAAATTAATTTTTACTTAATTTTTGTCATTTCAAATAAAATATATTTGAATAAATTTCTATTAGACCTTTATTTTAACCGTGTCATTGGCACGGGCACCCACTAGATATGTCTTTTGCTAATATTATTTTTGTAACTAATAATTGTATTTGTAATTAATTAAATTGTTTTTTAATTAATAAATGTTTTTTATTCTTTTGTTTCGAAATTTATTTTAATTTGAAATATTATTGAATATGAGACGACTTCTTTTTGGTCAATCTTGAAATAAATAATAATTATGTGCAAATTTTGAAAAATTATGTTATTTAAAAAAAAAAATATTGAGTTAAGAAATGCCAATAAAACATCTTAAACATAGTTCGAGATGAGGTTAGTAGACGCCGGAGGGGTGAGTATATAGACAAGTATATACTTAGGACTTCTCTTAAACGTATCGAAAAAAGTTAACAAAAATTTCATTCTCATAATACCATATGAGCCGCGCATCGCGCGGGTTTTTAACTAGTAAAGTTCAATGTTGGAAAAGATAAAGAATTTAATGAAATTATTTATTGAACTTGATGATGCTCACACAAATTTTAAGAAGCTACGCACTTAGCGCAAATCACGCAAGTGATTTCCTATGATCTTCTTGACCAAATTTGTAATAATTTAGTTCTTCATGATTCAACAAATTTATCTAATCTTAATTTCAAATTGATTGGAATTGTTTCACATTGTGTTAAATGTGCTTGCAAGTGATGGGAAACTATTTATGTAATGGTTCCGCAACAAATACCAGTTCACGTAGTCAAAGTCATAGCAATGAGTATTGTATTTGTGTGGATCTTATATGTTTTAGGCTTCCAATCTTGTTGTAATCATTACACATACTCAACAAAACATTTTTCCAATTATTTGGGATCGGCAACATGAATCATATTTTTTCATTCCATTATGTCTAGTGCAATATCTTCGGTTAAACCACATAACATCATGTCCTTTTTTTATAATATCCCACCAAGTCAATTTGGGCCTACCTCTACCCCTTGTGTTACCATCAATACTAACTAAATTACTCTTCCTTACAGGAGCATCCATTGGTCTACGCTTGACGTGTCCAAACGATCTAAGTCGATTTTTTCTCAAATTATCTTCTATAGGAGCTACTTTTACCGTTTCACGAATTTGTTCATTTTTAATTTTATCCTTTCGAGTTTTACCACAAATCCATCTTAGCATTTGCATCTCCGCCACACTCATTTTCTGCACATTTTTTTTTGTTGCCCAATACTCTGTCCCATATAATATGACGAATCTAATAGCCGTCCTATAAAATTTACCTTTTAACTTAAAAGGTATACGCCTATCACACAAAACGCCAGTAGCATTTCTCCACTTAACCCAGCGTGCTCTAATCCTATGAGTAACATCATCATTAATATCTCCATCAATTTGGATAATCGATCCTAAATAACGAAAATGATCATTTCTAAGTATCTCTTGACCCTTCAATTTCACCCCATCTCCATTTTTCCTCCTATTACTACTAAAATTGCACTCCATATATTCTGTTTTAGTTCTGCTTATTTTAAATCCTCTTGTTTCTAAAGTTTCTTTCCACAATTCCAAACTAGCATTAATTCTTGTCTTAGTATCATCCACTAAAATAATATCATCTGGAAATAGCGTACACCATGGCACCTCATCTTGTATTTGTCTAGTCAACTCATCCATAACAAGAGCAAAGAGATAAGGACTTAATGCTGAACCTTGGTGTAGACCTACCGTAATTGAAAATTCACTACTTTCGCCGACTGATGTTCTTACTCTAGTCATTGCACCATCATACATATTCTTGATCACATCAATATATCTGCGAGTCACTCATCTTTTATGTAGAACCCACCATATTATATCTCTGGGTATCCTATCATACGCCTTCTCCGAATCTCTTAAAATCATATGAAGATCCTTCTTTTTCTCCCTATACCTCTCCATTAATCTACTCAATAAATACATTGCTTCCATTGTTGACCTCCCAGGCATAAATCCAAATCGATTCTCAGATACTGTTGTCTTTAATCTCAATCTATATTCAATCATTCTCTCCCAAAGTTTCATTGTACGACTCATTAACTTAATACCACGATAATTTGAACAACTTTGTATGTCCCCTTTATTTTTATAAATAGGTACTAAAATACTTTTTCTCCATTCATCGGGTATCCTATTAGTCATTAAAATTCTATTGAATAATTTTGTAAGCCATGATACTCCATCCTCCCCTAAGCACTTTCAAACCTCAACAGGGATACCATCTGTTCCTAAAGCCTTCCATGCTTTCAGCTTTTTAGAGCAATCCTGACCTCTGTTGTCCTAATTCTGTAGAAAAATATATTTTCTCGAGTCTCCCTAAGTTCCTCTATATCTAATCTACTCCCATTATCTCCATTTAATAAGCTCTCAAAGTAGTTTTTCCATCTTTCCATAATTTCATCATCTTTGACTAGGACTCTCGAATCATCACTTTTGATACACTTAATGTTATTAAAATCTTTTGTTTTCCTGTCCCTAAGTTTAGCGAGCTTATAAATACTTTTTTCCCCTTGTGTACCTAATTTTGTATAAAGATCATCATACGCTTTTAACTTAGCATCTCTTACCACTTTCTTAACTTCCTTTTTAGTCCATTTATATTTCTCAAAATTTTCTTGATTTCTACTTGTTGCCATGTTTTAAAGCACTCCCTTTTAATTTTTACTATATTTTGTACTTCTTCATTCCACCACCAAGTTTCTTTAGACTGTGGCCGCTTGCCTTTTGATTCTCCAAGAATTTCTTTTGATATTCTCCTAATGCATGTGACCATCTTATTTTACATTATGTTAGCCTTTTCTTCAGTATTCCATGTTGCCTCATTTAATAATTTATCTTTAAATAGTTCTAATTTTTCTCCTTTTAAGTTCCACCACCTAGTTCGTAGGTTAATCTTCACTTTTCGCACTCGTGGTTGATTTTTAATATTTATATCCAACACCATTATCCTATGTTGTGAGGTTAAGCTCTCTCCCGGGATAACCTTACAATCTTTACACATTAATCGGTCTCCTTTTCTAGTAATGAAAAAATCTATTTGGCTCTTATGCATTCCACTTTTATAAGTTATTAAGTGTTCAAGCCTCTTTTTAAAATATGTATTTACTAGTACAAAATCATAAGCCATAGCAAAATCTAAGATAGACTCTCTCCCGTTGTTCCTATCTCCAAAACCATATCCTCCATGCACTATCTCATATCCTACACGATCTTCTCCTACATGGTGATTAAAATCTCCCCCTAAATATATTTTCTCACCTACGGGTATTTCTTGAATTAGTTCATCCATTTGTTCCCCAAATTGTACTTTAGTGTGCTCATCTAATCCTACTTGAGGTGCATAAACACTAACAATATTAATTATGTTTTCACCTAATACCAATTTTACAAGTATAAGTCTATCACCTTTCCTAATAACGGTTACGATATCGTCCTTAAACTTCTTTTCTACTATTATTCCAACTCCGTTCTTATTTCTATATTTTCTTGTATAATAAAATTTAAATCCTGTATTTTCTAGTTCTCTAGCTTTCTCACCGACCCATTTAGTTTCTTGTAAACAAGCTATGTTAACTTTTCTTCTTATCATGGTATCTACCAACTCCATCCCTTTTCCTGTCATAGTCCCTATGTTCCAAGTCGCTAACCTAAGTCTAGTATCCTGGACTAGCTTCTTTACCCGCACACGTTCAGCTTGTTGCAGGAACCCTTGCGTATTTATCGTCGCATTCGGGCGCCGATGCAACTCCCCTTAACTATTTTTTGAGACACCCGGTGGTATGCACAACGCCCCTTGCCTATTTTTTGAGATACCCAGTGGCAGGCGCAACGCATCGCTTAAGGGGAATGCCCTAGAATTAACACGTATATTCATAGGATTCATGTTCATAAGGATCTGACAAAGTTTTACGCTGGCTGTCAGCTACCTAACGCAACCCTCCTCCTTTATCTGGGCTTGGGACCGGCAGTGTAATCATTACACATAGATGAATCAAAATTCACTTTACTGGTTTTTATTACTAAGATCTTATCTTATGAAAACATTGCTACACGTAAAAGATAAACACACTTAATGACATAATTGAAGCACATCTGTGTTACATATGATTGAGTAAAGGGAAAAAAGTCCAACGGGCAAAAATTATAGCAATCCACCGTATAAAACAAAGGGAATTTTACCTGTCCTCATAATAAATCTATCTTTCGAGAATGTGAACTTTGAGAGAGATAAATATATAGAGAGATTGGGATAAATGATGTATTGTATTGATGTGTATTATATGTTACAAGAGAAGCCTATTTATAGTAAAGTTTAGGAGACATAAGAAGGTAAACAAGGAGAGAAACATGAAGGAAAATAAGGAAGGAAACAAGGAGAGGGAAATATGGAAAAAGGAGAAGGGAACATGGAAAAGTGGGAGGGAATATACAATACATAACTAATATTTATACACTAACCCCCCCCTCCCCCCCCCCAAAAAAAAAAACTCAAGATAGTGGAGTGATGATCAAATTGAGTTAGGTAACTAAGTCTTGGAAACGTCTCGGAGGACGTGCTTTGGTGAAGATATCGGATCAACAGAAGTGATAGTGAGGAGATGAATAGTTCCACTAATAACATGCTAACGTATAAAATGACAATCAATCTCAATGTGCCTGGTTCATTCATAAAAGACGTCATTGTGAGCAATTTGAATAGCACTTTGATTATCACAACATATGATGGTGCTACTAAAAGACGAGACCCTCATATATTCACATATCCAACAAAGCCAGAGGAGTTCCTGTGTAGTAAAAGCAAGAGCACGATATTTAGCTTGATCGAGAAGTGACTGGTTGTTTCTTGCTTCGCCAAGCTATAAGAGAGTCACCCAAAAAGAAGCAATAACCAGTAGTGGAGCGACGATCAGTAGGATCTCCATCCCAGTCAACATCTGAATATGCTTAGAATATCAGGGAGTTAGAAGAAAAATGAAGACCATGGAATATAATAACCTTTATGTAGCGAATGATGCGCAAAACAATAGCATAATGAGTTGTTATATAGCAGATAAGAACTGACTAACAATATGAACTGCATAAGCAATGTTAGGGCGAGTAACTGTGAGGTATACACGACTACCAACCAACTGTCGGTACAACATCGCATTATCGAGAGGAGTACCATAAAGAGAAGTGAGATAGTGTCCAGAGGAGTGGCAGTTATCTTGCAATTAGTAAGACTAGCTCGAGCATAATATCAGATGCATAATTGGCCTGAGAGAGAGATAGTAAACATCGAAGGCCGATAATATTTCAAGACCTAAGATATAACCAAGAGGACCAAGATCTTTCATATCAAAGTGAGAACTAACTGAAAGTTTAAACATCAAGATTCCCACAATGTCATCACCAGTGATGACCCTATTATCCACATATAAAAAAAGAAGAGTAGTACTAGAATCTGTCTTTCGAACAAAGAGACCAGAGTCATGTGGGCTGGAAGAGAACCCAAAGGTGGCAATAGTGGAGTTGAATTTGGCAAACTAGGCTCGGGGAGCTTGTTTCAGACAATATAAGGCACGATGAAGTTTGCACACTTGAGATGGAGAATGATCATAATCAAGAGGAGGCTTCATATATACTTCCTCAATAAGTTCTCCATTGAGAAAATGCATTTTTGACATCCATTTGAAATAATGGACATTTTTGAGCAACAACAACATCAAGAAGAGTTCGAACTGAGGTAATGCGAGCAACTGGAGCAAATGTTTCTTCATAATCAATGGCATATTCCTGAGTAAAGCCTTTTGCAAAAAGGAGAGCTTTGTAACATTCAATAAAACCATATGAATGTGTTTTGATTTTGAAAATCCATTTACTACGAATAACACTTTTGTTAGGAAGAAGAGCAACAAGATCCCATATATGCGCTTGGTGTAGTGCTTGTAATTCCACATTCATTTCTTGCTGCCAAAAGGGGTCTGAACATGCTTCTTTATTATATGATGGTTATCATGGAAAAGAATTGCTAATCACGAAGATAATGAGGAATGTTCCTTACCCGAGTAGACTGACGAGTAAGTTGGTCAACAGGCCCGAGTGGGGAAATTTCAGTGAAAGGATCACCAGAGGAGACATAATAATTAGGAGTATTCGTTATTGAGGGTTCGTTGGAGATGGTAACATTTGGATGAGGTGAGGTGGAATTTGGGGAATTAGTGTTTGTCTCGGGATCATGAGTCAAATTAGGTTCAATATCTTGGTCAGGTGGGAAAAGATCAATAGCCGAGTCAGTGAAAAAGGGATATTTAGGTGAAATGTGAAACATGAAGATAGAAAAGAACATTTTGTGTTCCCAAAAGATGACATGACGAGATATGCATAACCTTTTAGAAATAAAATACCAACATCTATACCCTTTGTGTTTAATCCCATATCCCAAGAAACAATAAAGACGGGACCGTAGTTTTAATTTGGAGTGTTCATGAGGTTGAAGTAAAACAAAACACGCACAACCAAAGACTCTAAGCAAATTGGAGGCAGAGAAAATACCATACAATCGGTGATAGGGAGATTGATTATTAATGATTGACTTGGGAATACGGTTAATGGTGTAAATAACTATGAGGGTTGCTTCACTCCAAAACCGTTCAGGACATGAACTTGAGATAAGAAAAGTGCATACAGTATCTAATATATGTCTGTGTTTATGTTTGGCACAACCATATTGTTGGGATGTAACAGGGTAAGAATACTGAGACACGATGCCCTGTTGACAAAGAAATTGGAGAAATTTTATTTCTTTGTATTCCAGGGCATTATCTACGAGAAAAACTTTAATGTGTTGAGAGAATTGAGTGTGAATTATATTTGCCAAATCATAACAAATTTGTGATAATTCTGAGCGACTTTTCATGAGATATATCCGGGTGAAATGTGTATAGTCATCAATAAAGAGAACCAAATATTTAGATCCTCCCATTGTGGTATGAGGGGAAGGCCCCCAAACATCAGAGTGTATAAGATCAAATGCAACCGAAGAAAGAGAATTAGTTATATTAAATGGTAATGCTGACTGCTTTCCAAGTTGACAAAGTTGACATAAAATATTCTCACATTTGACTATACCTAATTGACTAGTTGAGAATAAGGAGCGAAAACGTTCAACAAACACATGACTTAAACGAGAATGCCATAAGGTGAGACTTGAAGTGGAAGAGGTAGAAGCAGCAGTGGGAATCGAAGAGTTTTGGAGAGGAATGTGAAGGTGGATGACCTCAAACATACAACTAACCTTATGGCCTATCCCAAGAATCCGCCCTGTCTGTGGATCCTATACATGATAACCAGAAGAGGAGAATATAACATTTAGTCCAAGATCACACAGATGACCAATTGAGATAAGATTAATAGTAAGTTTTGGAATGTGAAATGTGGACGATAAAAAGATTAGAAGTCGATACCTGACCAACATGACTAACAGACAATGAAGACCCATCAACAATGTGTATATCACGTGTGTGTAGAATAAGGTATTTGAAAGAAAATGTTGTAGAATTAGCATTTATATGATTGCAACAAGAAGAGTCAAATAACCAGGAATTACCTGAGTTGACGGACATAGCAGTACTAGAAGTGGATACAACTTTTTTGAAGAGAGCAACAAGTTCATTGGTAGAAATAGGTGGATCAGGAACCTCTGAAGAACTAGTAACATCATCACTCGCAACGGTTATGGATCCATATGATTGTGGATGTGTAGGTTGAGGTCCTCAACTTGAATTGGTGCGAGTTTGTTTATATGGGTTATTGGGACAATCATTCTGGTAGTGACCAGGCCCTTGCTTGTGACAGTGTTTGCAGATGTGTGTACAAAAAGTCAGAAGTGTATGGTTGGTCTTGTGGCAATAGGTGCATGGGTTCAGAGAAGAGAATGATTGCCTATATATTGGATAATAAGTGGCAAGCACTAGATATGAGATTTGGGGTTTAGAGGTTCCGATTCTAGTTTATATGGAGAGAAGTTATGAAACAACTCATTCTAGTGAGGGCAACGGACTTTGCTGAAGAAGATAGGCTCGAATAGATTCTAAACGGTTATGAAGAGCAATCAGAAAGGTTATTACACGTTGTTGATCATGGTAAACAATGAATTTGGTGGCATCAGATGGACATGCCCACACAGGCTCATAGAGAGCTAATTGATCCCATATAGAATACATCTCATATAAGAAATCGTTAATGGACTAATTCGGCTGTTGATTTTTGTGGTGGAGGTTTCTCAACAGTTAATATTGGTGGGCAAGGTCTGTTGTGGTGTAACGAGTTTTGAAAAAATCCCAAACTTGTTTACCAGTTTCTAATCGACCAAATTATTGATTTATGGAAGAAATCAAAGTGTTGCGGAACCAAGTAATCATCTAACCATTTTTTCTAGCCTAATCTTCTAGACACTCCAGGAATTTCTCATCGGTTTCAGTGGACCCTTTTGTTGTTGACATGACATCGCCGGTTATAAGATGCTTAACTTTGCGACCTTTGAGGAAGCTAGTCATTGCTTGAGCCCAATGTATGTAATTATGGCCATCGAGTAGGGTGCTGATTAGGTGAGATACTTCAGATCGTTCCATAGTAAGTGAATAGAAATGATATATAAAAAAAATATGAAGGTGTGTGAACTATAAATTTCAAAATAGGAAGCTTTTTTATTTTTTATGTGGAGACGATTCTGAAAAAGTTTTCGATTCAAAATCAGATTTCAGAGATTCCCGACTTGAGATTTTTGAAGAGAGATTTTGGTTTGGGATTTTTTTTCTTGAGAGAGGAGTTGAACAAAGTGATAATTTGGTTTGAGATTTTTGGCTTTAGGATTTAGATGAAGTATTTCAATATAAATTTATAGGCTCTGATACCACGTGAACTTCGAGAGAGATAAATATAAAGAGAGATTGGGATAAATGATGTATTGTATCGATGTGTATTATATGTTACAAGAGAAGCCTATGTATAGTAGAGTTTGGAGACATAAGTAGGTAAACAAGGAGAGAAACATGGAGGAAAATATGGATGGAAACAAGGAGAGGGAGACATGAAGAATGGAGAGGGAAACGTGGAAAATGGAGAGAGGGAATATACAATATATAACTAATATTTATACACTAACTGAGAAAATTATAATTCACTTAAAAGGCCTAAATAAATACTCGTAAAACATGTACAAAGTTTTGTTTTATTAAAATTTTGGAATTTTAAAAAACATGCAACTAAAAGTACCTACATATAGAAGATTTTCTAAGTTTACAAGTGATGTGATCTTTAAAGATCTACTAATCATATTGAAACACTCAGTATCTTGTAAAATATTAGCCATTGTAAGTTTAATAATGGCGTTATAGTAAGTAAACTGATTAAACAAAGTTGCCGAGGTGTTAACAATACATCTCAAATATTAATATGTTGGAAAGTACCATTATTTTAAATTGTATTTGATTGCGAGCATTATAGCATTTTACCCCTTTAAATGCATAATTGCTTATTTGGAATGGTGTCCGTCACACATATCGTTCGCTATTTAATGATATTTGGTTATTTTAGTTTATTTTTACCCCTCACTTCCAAAAATACGGTCGTTAAAATGAAAGATAATAATTGAAAAAATTGCATAAGGAAAAAGAGAGAGAAAGCTGGGTTGCCTAACATAGTCCCATAAGAAAAAGAATCCTACCTCGACAGAAAAACTACCTCCTATCCGTATCGATGTAAGTTTTGCATTTTTTAAATTATTCTCTCTAATTTTTGTCCGTATGTGGTATAAGGCAATCCAACGTTTGAAATCACTATTGCGTGTTGGTCACGTTTTGGGTCCAATGTAGCGTTGCATAAGCAATATAGCGTGTCACGTAAACAATTTGGATGGGATATTTTTATTTCTAAATATATCACAAGATAGTTTAATATAAAAAATAATAGTAAATCGTAGCATGTTTACCACAAATAAACTCAAAATTAGAAACCTAAATATATTATATCTCACAAATAATTTTCCAAAGTAACCATTTGAATAATATTATATTTTTGAGAAAAACCAATATCTATAATTGAAAGAAAACTGAACTTTAAGATAACAAAAAAAGTAAAAGCGTGAAGTGTAACTAGATTAGACTTATTCACTTCGAATAACAATTAAAACTTACAACACAGTCATAAGAAAGGAAACTATATAAGAGATGACCTTTAAATTAAAGCTTAGCCCATTAGAGATAATAATAGCTCATGCGATTTCATATAGGAAGACACTTTTGAACTTTTGAAGCTATGATTCAAGTTTGGAAGCGATTTGGAAGGAAGGAGAGCAACTTCGACTTTGGATCCAAATCATAGAGAGGTTTCCTCTTCGAGTATTGAGTGTTAAAGTCATGGAGATAAAATGAAACCCTTGTAAGTTTGGCCCTAACCCCGCTTTTATTCTTCTTTTTTCTTCCTTTTGTAAGTTGCCAAACGACGTCGTTTCTGGGCCTAAGAATTTAAATAAACCCAAATTATGTACGTAATTACATATTTCGTTCATTTGGGGCTACGATTTTGGATGTTGCATTCCAACTCTCTATTTTGTGTAAGCAAAATGAGAGCCTCGCAGCTGTAGGTGCGATATGTGGCGAAAGGGGTGAATAGCGTATAATTCGGCGTAGTTTTGCCCAAATTGCGATACAAGTTCAAATATTGTGTGCATTTATGATTTACACGAATTGTGAAGATGGATTAGGTGTATGTGATATGGGTTGACGCATTAGCCCTTATATTTGTATAATTTTATAAAAAGAGGATCGATGCATCTTTGAAATTCTTTTTTTGAACTTTGATTGAATAGATTTATCTGGGTGATTTTTTCTACTTTTTAGAATGATGTAATACTTATTATGTTTAGGATGATTGTATGAATTTATTCATATTATATTTTATTTTAATTATAAAAATCAAATGCAAGAGACTTTTTCACCACGCAATAACCTGCACGATCACGATTTAAAACATAGGATAATACTAGTAAGAGAAATACCTAGTAATAGTAAGGAAAATACTTGTCGACTCTGCTCTTTCTTTGAAATATTTACTAATAATTGAAATTAATCCAGGTCAATATCTACAAGCTGAAGTTGATGGAGGGTTTGGCCGTGATGTGCTAGAATTTTTTGTGAAAGGAGATGTGGTTAGTTATCGATCTATGGCCACAAAAGTGACATATATATACCCCTTCACCACAGCCTTAGGGGATTCAAAGGGACAAGAAGAGAGAATGAAGAAGATCGTGGACCAACTAGGGTGGTATGCTCCAAGTTTTGAATTCATGGATTAAAATCATTTCATAAATTTTCTACACAAATCAAAAGCATCATTTTTTGTAAAAAATACAAATAGTGTTTATTGAGTTTAATTTAATGGCAATGTATATTATTGACTTGTTGTTACTATTTGTGTTAGTTGGTTAAGAATGTGATAGTAGACGAATATATATTTTTTCATACATTACTTCAAGTTCTTATATTGCTCAGTCATCTTTCTCTTTTGTGATGAAAATGTATTTTTAAATGTTTTACCCCTTACATTGTTTGAACATAGAACATACAATTTAGAGTAGGGTTGCAAATGACCTGAGCTACTTGTGAGCATCTCGATCTCGTATCGATTAAACCTCGATCTTGGCTCGTTTGTTAAGCAAACGAACCGAGCTTGATCATGATTTTGAGCTCATTTAAAAACTTGCAATCATTGGGCTCGACTGGAGTTCATCTCGATCTTGACTTATAAGGCATAAATGGGCTCGATTAGGCCCCTTAAAATCGAGTAGCTTGAGCTTTGCTCGTTTAAAGCTCATGTTTGACTTGTTCATTTAGTAAGTGAACTGATCTCGAAAGTGAACTCAGGCTTATTTAATAAGTGAGCTTAGCTAAGCTTGGCTCAGATCGATTCATTTACAGCCCTATTTTAGAGGAAAATGGTTGATTCCTAACCTTGGACGCAATCAAATGGAGTAAAATTGTTGGTTCTCTAAGATTCCTTGTTATATGGACTATAGAGGTGTTAACAGAAGAAACCTCACTTTATGACCAAAAACCCCCTTCCGAGTTGATATCAAATCTCTTATGGTGAAAAGGCTTCCAAGTGTTTCTTATTGTGTTTTACTATATGACGCTCTTTGATGGATATAAATTTTATCATATTAACATAATGCATGTAGTGTAGATGATAAAGTAATAATTTTATGCCATAAAATAATAGCATTGATGAGAGATATTGCTATATCCAATAGAAATATTGATTGACCAGAAAATTGCTACAAATGAGAAGGAATTTATCAAAATTCGAAACATGACACATTTATATAGCTAGACAAATAGTACTGTAATGCACATTTTAGTAAATGTTGATGGTTATAGTACTAAAAATGGATGGAGTCATAAAAATTGAGGTTGTAAAGGCCGAAGGTGTATGAGACTTGTTTGTGGACCTTGATACTTGAGCTTAAATGGTAAAGATGAATGTGCCTTAGGCGTATAAACTAGGCAGAGGATTTCTTATACATTTTACCACGCCATGGCTGAGCAACATGAGGTGTAAAGCTAAATAAGTAGGATAACCTTATGTTTGTGACATGTCATGTTGAGTTAACCTCCTCTAATTATCCCCATATCAATAATATATTATAATCTTATCATAATCAATGTGTTTTAAAATAAAGACTATAAAGCCAGGTGAAAAATAAGGTATGTGATTTAAGGATCCAAATTTAGTCGATTTATTTATTATTTAATCAGTAAGTTAAAATCGATTAAAAATCTTTTTTAATTTGAACAAATTTTAATTTACTAAATAAATTAATTTAGTCCAAATTGCATGTAATTGCTGATTAACAATGAAATCGAATATAAAAAGAAATTACACAAAGCACACCAGCATTTAAAGTGGAAACCTTCACTAAAAAACTCACTATCACACCCAACCCACACAAAGTTCACTAGTACTGACATAATGATTTCGTGACTTATTAAGGACTCTGATAAGAATAACATGTACGATAATTATTACTTCCACGATGTTGTTCCCTTATAATATTTTCCTCTACCTCTGCTCGTACTAGTGATACATGTTCCAATCCACAATAACCAATTTATAACCTCCAATGACAGTGTCCGCTAATGTTGGATGGTGAACACTGCCCACACATAATCTTACATTCTAACCTTTTTTAATGTAGAAGATCACCAGGGTTTCGTAAAGCTAGAGTAGGGACGAGCCAATTTAGACATTTTTTTCCTGAAAAGTCGTCATTGAGGACGATGGATTCTACCTCTTCCGTAGGCTCTCCGTTCTTTACTTTTTGCTCATCTCTTGGGTCAAGAGTATCAATGTTGTACGAGGTTGTCTTTATCTTATGGGCCTTTCTTTTTTCTGCCAAGGTGAAAAAGCATTCACTTGCCTCCACCTAATCACCATTTACTTAACCTACTTCATAAGGAGTCAAGAATTTCATTATTTGGTGTACAGTAGAAGACATAACTTTAAATTATTTTAAAGCTACCCTCCCCAGTATAATGTTATAGGTCGAGAAGATAGTCCTGTCCCTTACCGAAAATCTTATCCTCTTGGTTAAGCATCTCGGCCAGGTGCCCATGCAAAGGTCCACCTTAAATACTCCAAGTTGGTGGACTTTCTCTCCACCAAACCCAATTAAATGATGATAATACGAGGCGAGTATTTTCTTGCTGAGCTTGAGGCATTTGAAACAATCACACGACATGGCATCGACCAAGCTCCCCCCATCGACCAGGATCGAGACACATTGTTGTCATGAACTTGTGTGATAACGATGAGTGGGTCATCACGTGGGGCTAAAATAACTTTGAAGTCTTGACTAGAAAAACCTACTACGAGACTCTCCACGTCGACTTCTATCAAATATACATCCCCCCTTTTTGGTCCTGCTTTGGCCTAAATTACGTGAGCACTTCTATCAGTCGGCCCCGTTCCTACACCTGCTATTTCCCCAGATATCATCTTTACATCAAAAGAAATCATATGAAGGTTACCTTTAACTGCTCCAAGTTTATTTACTAGCTATGGATAAAAATACTTTCACATACGCAACATTTTACCAAAACATACCACCCGTTTGATTTTAACATATAGCGAGACACAACGTTGAAACCATCACCACCTAATCCAATATTTTTCACAAATCTAAATTAAACCCATACCTAATCATAAACAAACACTACTAAATTTACTCCGTCCACCTCCACCTCACCTTAACTGTGATTTTTTCTAAACCCTTAAGTTTCATAAGTATTTTTTAAACTCCTCCAAATATCAAGTAATATTAGACAGACAAGACAGGGAGTTTCAGTGAAGATGAGTGTTTTTCATAATCAAAATATGAATATTGAAGAAAAAGAATTTGACAAATATCAGTTATGACTTCTTCTTGATGTTGTACAATTTAGGTTCATTCAGTAAATTCAAAATCACACAATAAAACCACATATAGTCATTTATTGGCAATATGTTCAAACACCCACTTGCCTTCCATATGACAAAAACCCACCTTCTTTCAACATGATACAAAACCCTTTTCACATGAGTTAGATCGTGTAAAACACATACGTAACTGCGTTCCATATATTCTAAATCCCCGCATTATAATACAAACTTGTACAAATGAAAAATAAATCCCCATACTACCTGTTGGAGAGGACATCTTGATGGAGAAGGCGACAGGATCTTTCAATCTTTTGAATCCCCATATTAATATTTAAATCTGATCTTTTGAATTTCCCCTCACGATTTCAAATAGAAATGGGATCTTTCTTTAGCTAAGGGGACAAAAGTTAAGAAACAACGCCCACTATTAATTAAGGCAAAAACATTTAAAAAAGAAACAAATAAAAAATATGTGAGAAATATATAGTACCCATATCTTGTGGCTCTTTTTTACGAAGAAAAAGAAAAAATATCCCTATGCCTGCATATAAACACGGAGGCACTAAGATCTGAACTATGACTTATTGAGCAAAAACGCTAGAAAAATAATGAAATCGAAACTCTCAAAATCGAGAATTGAACGCATAAGCCTCACCTTCAATGCTATACCCACGTCACCCCCTCCACGATTGTGTTTCCATCTCCATCTTGATAGACAACCTTATTTCCTTTCACCCCACCAATGGCTGTAGGACAATATCGGTTGTAACCTTGAAAGAGGATTTAAAAGAGAGAAGAGTGTATTATGAAAGGGATGAATAGAAGGCTTGAAATAATTTTCAAAAGAGAGTAGAGTGTATAAGTTGATCATCCCTGAGTAGAAAAGGTGATTGCGCAAGCGTTGGAGTGAGTATGTGAGGGTTTGAGAGAAATAAAAGTATTCGAACTAAAGGGAAAATCACGCAGCAGATCAAATGTATCAAAAGGACAATATACATTATTCATTTTTCTTTCCCAAGGCTGGATGAACGATGCTTTGAAGAGTTTGCAGAGTAGGCCATGTGTTTTATTCCATTATCGTTTATATAGATAGATAGATACAAAACATGTTTACATGGGTTTTGTATATAAAGCCTTATGACATGGAAAAAAGTCCGTCCTCCTTTATTTTATATATATATATACACACACCTAAATGATTAAGCTTAAAATTATGGAGAGAAAATTAGGGTTCTATAACCCCACATCAATCTCCCTTCATTTGAAGAAATTCAGATAAAAGCAACATGAATAAGGTATAATTGTGACTGTAAGAGGTACATTTGGATTAATTTTTAGTAAATTTCATATTAAGGTTTTGGTTAATGGAAATTTGCCTATTAGTTTAGAATTGGAAATTTGTAATTTCCATGTTAGAATAAGGTGTTTATTAGAAATTGATTTAAAGCTATATAGACTTGTACATCTAGCATCGTAAAAGTGTACCTTCATATATAAAGTCCTAAATAATTGAGGATTGTGCATGACGATTATTAGTTCACTTTTAATTTCATTTGTAAACACATAGTTCTTGTTTTACCCATATATATAAAAAAATAAAAAACAATACCAACCTAATAGCATATAATAAATAAAACTTTGATATAATAAAGAAATATGATGAATAATCAACAGCACGTCCTAGAAACTTTTAATGAACCCCGAATCTAATCATTTAGAGGATGGAAATGACCTCCAATACTTTAGAGGTCACTTCTTTGATAATATCAATGTCAAGGTTCCTAGGCCAGCTACTATGTGAGTGTGAGGTAGAGAACTCGATAATGACTTTTGGAACAACCTTAGTCACCCTTATCTTAGGGGACTCAATAGGGTTCCCTCTCTTCTTCTTATCCTCTCGATCAAAAATCAAAATATCCTTAAAACTCATCAAAGTCACATAAGGTTGAAGAAAAACACAAAAATCTCTAAGATGACCTATTTTATGGCAATGGGTACACTTATAGGTTTTGGATTTTACTGGACCGATCAGGTTTGTAATATAAGGTTTCTTTGTTTTAAAACAAAATTCTTTCAAAAGTCCCTCTTTTTCACAGTCAAAACAAGTGAAATTTATCTTAATTTAATTATTCATTGATGTATTTCTTAAAGAAGAATTCCCTAAGGATGGTGAAACAAGGGCTGTGATGTGGGGCGATGACATGAGAGTTGACTACAAGGAGACGAAGAAATTTCACTTAAAAGTGCAATTCCGTTATTGTATTTCGATTATGCCCTAAAATTATCTTACCCAATTAGTGAGAGAAATCCTCCAAATTTAATTTCATGGTTCAAGAAAATTGTAATTTGATCTCACGAACATATTTTTTTTTCATCATGGCCGTCTGAGATTTTTCACTCTCTTGCAAGGATTTCTTGAAGTACTCGAAGTCATCACAATCACCCTCTACTCATTGTGTCCTAACGAACACCACATTTTGATAAACTAAGTCTCCCTCGCAACTATCACTGAGTAAAGCCCTTTGTTCTTCAATGTTGCCTAGTATGGTGGAGAATTATATGTTCCTCTTCTTGGGTTCTATAGACTCCTCGAAAAGGTGAGAATACTCGTTAATGACGTCATAATTTACACCATTACTATTATACAAACATGTAGTACTGGTAACATCAACACACGAGGGAGAAAAATTAAATTCCTCCAAATCTTTTTAATTCTTAAAATTCCACCTAGCCATAAAAGCTAATTAACTACTATTGGGATTTTCTTGATCGGACTCCCAGTCATTATCATTAAAAGTGGATGAATATATATGTTTTTTTCAACCTTAACTAGATTCAGTAGGACATTTTTTGGAATAATATGCTTTTCCACCAAATTTGTAACATGTGATGACAATTACGGAATTTTGCTTATTCTTTCCACTTACTAGACCAGATTAAACCCTAGTCAGATTCGATTTTTGATTGTTTTGTTTTGGAGTCATTTTTTCCACTTATGGAAAAAAATTATAGTGAACAAGGCCATATCTTCTTCACTAAGGTCAAGGGTATTTGGTGGAGCAACATTGTGAGTTTTGGATTAGAATTCTAAAATCTTATCTTTTGTTGGTTCTCCAAGGTGATAATTCAAATTGACCTCATATATTTGTAGTAAGACCATCAATTCATCTACTTTCATAGGAGTTTGAAGTAGGACTTTGACTTCTACGATGACACCAACCTTGCTATGAAACTTGGGGAGTAGGCATTTAAGAATTTTACCAATTATGATCTTCTCTTTGACGACCTTCTGTGGGATAAATATAGAATTAATTATGTCATTTAGTTGAGCATATAATTCCTCAAAAGTTTCAGTGTAGTTAGAAGCGTGTGGTGAGATGTTAAAGATTTTCTTGCTTTATAGTGGAGGCACCTTAGTAGGGTGTTTATAAAAATTACCTTACTTCCTTTGACATAGAGGACATCAAAATGAGCCTAAATTAACTAACGATTATGCGACTAAATATTACGTTTAAACCCTTCATGTTCATCAACTCTATTTCATATATTCTCATCCCAACTAAATCAGATTTTGGGGACTTGAACTCGATCAATTAAGGTAACCACTGATTTCCACCACATCAAAACACAATTCCAAATCCGATTATCCATTTATATCACGTGTGCTATCAAAATTCAATACTTTATCCCTTTAAAAGGATGAGGTTGGGGAGGAAAACCCCCCTCCATCTCATAAGAAAAGGATTTACTTTAGTATTTCAAGCCTAAAATAATGAGACCTACTCTGATACCAGATGAGCTCTCGACGGTAGCTACATAATTTAAGATAAGTGATTCTAATACGCAAATGATAAATTAAATCACGCAAGACCGGATGTACGAGGAAAATTCCATTAATGGAAAAACAAACTGGGAACAAAAAGAATGAGAAATGTACCGTGGTAGAGTATTATAAAGAGAAACAATGGCTTATAATCCAACAAAGCACGAACTGACTATTATCCCTTTCCCACCATATTTTCCGAGGGGACCTCCAATAGTTAGAAAATGCTACACAACCGCGAATAATTTTTTACTCGTCCATATTTAAGTCTCACAGCACCAAAATATTCCTTAAAATGGAATAATCACTTTGTTCTGTTTCAAGAGAACCAGCGATTAACAACTGAATATAACTAGGATGTGTGAGGACATCCTAATGTTGAAAAGATGTAGTAAAAGGTTTGTTTTATCTTTAAAAATTCACAAGTGTGTTTTTTGTTCTTAAAAGAAGGCGATATTCAAGAAAAAATCCAATATGGAAAATGATTTTTAAAACCTTTATTTGAGTACAAAAGTCTTATTTTCAAAGATTTAAAAATGAATTAAAAATCTTGAAAATCGCATAAGAGAAGAACAAAGAAATATGCTCAATATTTTTTATTCTTATAAAATCTCTCTCTTAAATGAACAAGAAAGAAGAAGTCTTGAAAGAGTATGTACATGACATTTGAATGCAGAAAAGTGGGTACACACTCTAGTAAAGCAATCCCATTGGCCAAGAAAAAATATTTTTTTGGCTACAAACAAAGATTGTCTAGGCAAAACTTTTAATGAAATCTTAGTTAAAAAATCTCAAAAGTGAAGAAAACAAGTACATCTCGCGGGTACCTTCACTTTAATGAAGACTAATCTCGATGACGGGAATGGCATCAAACTAGTTCATGGATGGAACTAGATATTTTGAAATATGGTTACTGATCGAGGTGGAAACCAAGTGTCCGTGCAAATACGCTAGTCGTTGTTATCGGCTTCCGACCGTAATACAAAAACCTAAACTTTAACTACACTCTTGTGGAGTATAGTGGCCAGTCTGGGTATCGAATCCTCAGGGAAATTGGACGAGTGAACGTGATGACAAAGGTAATACTGTTAACCCTAATTTGACTCTAAAAAGAAACAAAAAGATGAGTTGGATTGTGAAACAACTACAACTAGATGAAAATTTGAAAATGATTAATTAATGAGATTATGAATAAATGAAATGCAATTACTCTAACGAATAACTAATAACGAATTTACTAAACATTAACTATGAAATGAGAAACATAGTTTGGGTTACAATCCCCCACACCCTAGTAATTCACTTCGTAGGATACTAGATTCAGAATTAAAACTTTAGATGAACCCGGTCTTTAATAGTCGTATGAGGGATCGTAGCCCGCACAATATGTAAGAAAAAGATGAATTAAGACACGGTCTTCAACACTCCTAAGTATTACATATATGAGGGATCGTAGCCCGCACACTATGTAAGCAAAGGATGAATCAAATCAGTATCGCATTAACTACGATACAATTCACCTAAGATTTTAATTCAAAATTCTATTTCCACTATCGTAAATTACATCGGGTGGGGATCATGCATCCCAACCCTTAAAAATCTAGCCTAACATGGTGAAATTAGTGAAAACTACGTTATCTACGTTGCATGAACTCATAATTGCTTGGAAAGAGAGATTAAACATGAGAAATAATAATAAAAGTGCTGGAAATAAAATTTGCCAAGATTGAAGAACAAGAACATGCAAGAGGAAATCAAAGGTTGAAGAAAAACTGAAAAAGCTCTTGAATTAAATGTGCAAAATATGTAATTTCTTCTCCTAGATGTTCCTACTTGTTATGGAGCCTTTACATGAATGAAATCTGAATAAAAAGAGTCATAATAACTAAATATATAGGATAGAGGTCGTTTAAAAGAGTCTCCAAAATATAAAACTCTTTTGGCTAAAAGATAAGGACAAAATAAAAATCCCGTATCTGACAATTGGTCACACTTAGAAAGCGTGAATAATTTTGTAATGGATCTGGAGCGTGACTAATGGCCGGATTGGTTCGTTTTTCAAACTCTTCAGTTCGGTTCGGTTCGGTTCGGTTCGTCCTTAACAATTTTTTCTTGGATTTCTTTCTCAACTTCAAATGGGAATAACTTCTTCACCGTAGCTCGGATTGGGGTGCCGTTTTTTTCCAGTATTCTTGTAATTTTGATCTCTTAAACTTTCTAGTTTTCCCCACCTCCGGAATTGGGCTATAAAATTACAAAAATGCTCTTGAAGTCCCCATTTCTTGCTTTCTTTCATTGTTTTGGGTTCTCTTTCGCACTAATTTGCATGAAATACCTGTGAAACACATAAGAGACAAACAAAATATGAAATACTTGACAAAAAGGGTTAGTAGCAAAAATATAAGATAAATCCAAGCTATTTACAATGCATGGGATCATAAAAATACCGAAATTAAGGGGATAAATGTGGATTTTTCTTCAAAAAATTTATTGGGATATAATACCTTTTCGCGGGCAAGCGATTGCATTTAGCGTATGCAGCAAGCCGTTAAACCCCTAGGTTGCCCTAGTAGGACGAGCGTTGTCTCGTGAGGGTTTGCAGTGAATATTTCACAAAATTCATTATTGACTCAAAGAAAAATCAAAATACTTAAAAATTGTACAATTTTAACTCCCCAAAAATGGTCACCTTACAATTATATTCACAAGTCTCAAGTCATAGTGTGTGTGTGCGAAGCCAAAAATCGAACTGCTAATTTCCATCGATTGATCATTACGTTACTTTTCGAAAATTCGCTTTGATTTCAAAATCTCACCGAATACACTCACAAATGAATCACTCAGAAGTGTGGCTATTCTCTCGGTATGCGTGATTTAAGGAGTAAATGTAATGGAACATAGGTTCACGCACACAATTATGATAGACGAAATTATTTAGTGAAATGATCTCCTCAGCGGATTATGATCATTGGAAAACGGGAAACATAGCCTCAAATTCACACCATTTAATCTCTCATATTATCTATTTGTATCTTCGCTCTCCACGCGGTAATCAATTTCGCAATTCGAACTCAGTTAGGACTTTTTTGGGTTAAAGGTGTATTGGGTAATATAGGAATGGTTGGGAATTTTGGAATTGGAAAATATTCTTATGATGTCCATTTGTGCTATTCCGGGCTTTTGCTATTTTTTTCTTCTTTTTCTATTTTTTTTGCATTTTTCTTTTACTTGCTATTTCTGTTGAGCATTTTTCTACTAATTTTTTCCCCTTTATAATCACTTTTCGGACTTTATTTGATGAATATTCGATTTTCACAATTCTGGGTTAATTGGGTTGTTCAGGTTATCAAACGAAAAGGAAAAACTTTATTAGGCTCAAATTGGGTTGCAAAGGGATGAATATTTCACGACATTTTATGGCTAATTTTTTTTTGGGTAATAAACGATGACCTACTTCATTGTACAAATGCAAGTTACTTTGCCATATGCGTCTCAAGATTAATTTATTTTAGAGATATTTTATTGCGCGTTATGCAAGACAATATCTCATACATTTCACATAACCGATCAAAACAATAAAATAGAGATCATCAACGACTTTTGTAAACGCTAAATATAACCTTGAGTTAATAATTCACTCGGATTGATTAATAAACTCACAAAAATGATAGGCTCGAAATCTCATCGGGATTGTTAATCTCTACACTTATTCGTTAAGTCTTCCATTTTCGTTCAATTTCCATCTTTGGTCAATTTTGGCTTTGTGCATTTGATTTTAACAACTTGAGACAAAATATTTGTGATATTTTTTTAGTTTTTAAATTCCAATTTTTAATTATTTTGAAGAAAAATATTTTTGTTTTTTCAAATTTTTTCTATTTTTTTTTTGTATTTTAAAGATTTGTGAAGTTTTAGAAAGACGCACTTATCACCCCCCTAACTTAGACTTTTGCATTGTCCTCAATCAAAAGGACTAAAATCTAAAGAAGAAAAAGAATAAGTGCGACAAATAAAATAAGCAAATTATCAAAATGCACCTAGACACTATATGGCACTCATACATGACTCAAAAATACAACAAAAATCACCCCATACGCGTCGGGGGTGCGACGACCTATCTCTCACTCCTACCAACTCAACCGTTCCCACTCACGGGATTCGATACTCTCCTTGTTTCTCCCATCATAGGATTATAAACCAACAATTGGAACAAGTTGGGACCTCGCCCATAGATAAAGGAAAGACCGGGGGGCTCCTCGTGACTAATCGAAAAGGGATCCTCGTGATGCTTACTCAAAGTGTGGCCTGCATGCATCGACTCAGAGGGAACACCTAAGTTGCTTTTAATTTTTGGAAGGCATGGGTCAGGCTCTAAGTGAGACGAAACACAAATTTTCTCCTCAATCGCCTCCGGGGACATCAAATGGTATGGGTGTATGGTCACAAAGAAGGAATTCATCGATTTTATCTTTCCATTCGCTTTCTTCTAAGTGACTAAAAGATCCTAATAGGGATTGGACTTCAGTAGTAAGGCTCTCATCCACCGGACCGAATTCTTTTTCAAATTCTTCCATGCTCATGTCCCCTAACTCTCTCTCAAACTCGGTATAAGTTCCCCCGCTCGCATGACTAGACACTAAGCAAGCTTCTAAGGCGTCTCCATATAAATTTTCCTTAATGTGATCTTCTACGATCTCATCAATTAAGCTCACCTCATGAATATCCTCTTCTTCCCCTTCTTGTTGGGCTATGTTGAAGATGTTCATTCTAAAGTCATATTCCCAAAAGTGAGTTGCATCTGTCCATTTCTAGTATTGATCACTGCGTTAGCCGTAGCTAAAAATGGGCATCCAAGAATGATGGGACATGATTTTTCAAGGCAAAGGAGGGATCCGTGTCCCAAATGACAAAATCTACCGGGAAGTAGAAAGTGTCCACTTGGACGATCATGCCCTAAACTACACCTATTGGGATCTTCACGGTTCGATCCGCTAACTGGAGAGTGATCCTTGTGGGCTTAAGATTACCCAGATCAAGTTTAAATCGAATAGGGGAGGATATTGACACTTGCTCCCAAATCGAGTAAGGCTTTTTCGTATTTGTTCTCTCCAATGGTGCAAGAAATGGTGGGGGCACCGGGATCTTTATATTTCATGGGGAGATCGTTAAGAAGTACTGAGCTCAAATTTTGTGCTAAAAACACATTCTTCTTTACCTTCATCCTTATCTTGACTGTCAACAAGTCTTTTATGACTTTTGCATAGGATGGAATTTTCCTTATTGCATCGAGGAAAGGTAAATTCAACTTTACGTTCTTAAGTACTTCTAGAACTTCTTCACTTATGGTCCTGTTATGGGAAGGAACTAATATTTAAGGTAATGGTGTCGCGGACGGTGGTTTCACTACTACCTTGGGTTCACTAGTGTTCTCGTTATCACTCTCGTTCAAGGAGACATCTTCGGCCTCTTTCGTGCAGGGAGAAATCTCCTTGTCTTGAGGAGGTGATAAATAAACGACTTGTACACTACGAAGAGTGGTCACATCTTGACATTGCTCCTGATGTTCTGTAAGGGTGGAGCTAACACTAGTTTGACCTTGGGGAGGTCTTTGGCCCTTGGCAAGAAACTTTCACTTCTCTTGGATACTCAACGATGATTGCAACTTTAAAATATTCGCATTCATGTTGTTGATCATGCTCTCATATCTATCAGTGGTTGCATTCTAGGCATTGATAAGTTGGTTTATCGTATCCTCGAGATTTCTTCGCGTGGAGTGATATATGGCCTCGTAGGTGGCGGTGCCTGCACATGCCCTTGCATATGTGGTGCTTGTTGAAAGTACGATGGGGGAGGAGGGGCAACATGTGAATTAGGATTCATCGCAGCATTTGGTTACCCATAGCTAAAACCAGGATGGTTTTTTTATGAAGGGTTACAATAATTCCCTTGCGGTGCATCGAAATTTCCCTTCAATCCTCCTTTACCACTCACTTGCTCTTGAAGCATAACTTTGTAGGCGGGTATCGTCGGGCATTCCTTTATTGAATGTCCCGCCTCACAAATAGCACACACCTTTTTAATGGGGTTTGGGATGGAACCATTTGGTCCTCTTGCACATATCTCAAGTACTTCTCTCATTACTTTCTCCAGTAGATCGAGTTGACTGGCCGTCATGGTGTCCTTTTCTAGGTGAAATAGGCCAATTTTCGATGGAGTGGTGGTCGTTTGGCACATTCGATTATGAGCACTAGGGTTAGATATATCCCTTGCTTGGGTGAAGCTCAACATCATTGCCATATAAGTCAACAAAGGGGCCATCACACATGGTTTCAACGATTTGTTTGAAATTTATATTCATCCCATTATGGAAGAAGGAAATGATTTGCAATTTATCAAATCCATGACGAGGGCACAAAGTGATTAACTCGTTAAACGGCTCGTAACATCAATCAAACGACTCATTGTCTGATTATCGTAAGGTTTGAATTTGAGCCTTGATGGAGTTCGTTCGATGTGTAGGAAAGAATTTCTTGAGAAATTTAGATTGCAAATCGTTCCATGATGCAATCGAGTTTGGAGGTAAAGACCATAACCAGGTCTTAGCCTTGTCCTTTAGCGATAATGGGAAGAGTTTGAGGTGGATCACATCTTGTGTGCAAGTTTGATCATTGAGAGTCTCGCACACATCCTAAAATTCCTGGATGTGGAGATATGGATTTTTATATTCCATTCCATGGTAGTGGGGAAGCATATGGATCATCCCATTCTTAAAGCGAAATTGTCGTGCATTATACAGGAGTAGAATGCATCCTGGAGTGATAGTGTGCTCGGGATATAAGATTTCTCTCAAAAGGCGATACGGAACCTCTTCCTCACCTGCGGATGCACTATCGTGTTGTGACATGGCTCTCTCACTTGATGACTCTGTATCCTCACTTGGTATGCTCGGAGCTTTCTCTGAAGTGTGTCCTAAGAGGGAAAACTAAGTGTTATTTGCTATTAAGTGTGACGATATCGGAGGTGGAACCCAGAATTGTGGAGCGTTAGGAGTGTGAGGGCTATCAGGGCCGTACTTAACTATCAGGTTTTTGTGAATGTGGGTTGGAGTATTATGGGGAGTTGGAGTGAGTTCAGAATTTTGCATTAACAGGCTTATGAGAGATGATGAGGAATATTTTTGTGTATTTTCAATTTTTTTTATGTTTTTGGATTTTTGGAAATTTTTGGTCAAAGTTTTAGATTGGCTGATCTAATCGTAAGTCTACCTAGTTCCCCGGCAATGGCGCCCAAAACTTGACGCGACTAAGAATGTGTCTCATAAGTGCTTACTCTCTAGGCTGAAGAGCAAGCCTGTCGCTCAAGTACCTAAACTTTAACTACACTCTTGTGGAGTATAGTGGTTAGTCTGGGTATCGAATCCTCAGGGAACTAGGACGAGTGAACGTGATGACAAAGGTAAGACTGCTAACCCTAACTTGACTCTAAAAAGAAACAAAAAGATGAGTTGGATTGTGAAACAACTACAACTAGATGAAATTTTGAAAATGATTAATTAATGAGATTATGAATAAATGAATGCAATTACACTAACGAATAACTAATAACGAATTTAATAAACTTTAACTATAAAATGAGAAAGATAGGTCGGGTTACAATCCCCCAAACCCTAGTAATTCACTTCGTAGGATACTGGATTCATAATTAAAACTTTAGATGAACCCGGTCTTTAATAGTCCTAAGTATTACATATATGAGGGATCGTAGCCCGCACAATATGTAAGAAAAGGACGAATTAAGACACGGTCTTCAACATTCCTAAGTATTACATATATGAGGGATCGTAGCCCGCACAGTATGTAAGCAAAGGATGAATCAAATCAGTATCGCATTAATTACGATACAATTCACCTAAGATTTTAATTCAAAATTCTATTTCCACTATCGTAAATTACATCGGGTGGGGATCATGCATCCTAACCCTTAAAAATCTAGCCTAACATGGTGAAATTAGTGAAAACTACGTTATCTACGTTGCATGAACTCATAATTGCTTGGAAAGAGAGATTAAACATGAGAAATAATAATAAAAGTGCTGAAAATAAAAGTTACCAAGATTGAAGAACAAGCTGAAAAAGCTCTTGAATTAAAGGTGCAAAATATGTAAATTCTTCTCCTAGATGTTCCTATTTGTTATGGAGCCTTTATATGAATGAAATCTGAATAAAAAGAGTCATAATAACTAAATATATAGGCTAGAGGTCGTTTAGAAGAGTCCCCAAAATATAAAACTCTTTTGGCTAAAAGATAAGGACAAAATAAAAATCCCATACCTGGCAATTGGTCACACTTAGAAAGCGTGACTAATTTTGTAACGGATCTGGAGCGTCACTAATGGCCGGATCGGTTCGTTTTTCAATCTCTTCAGTTCGGCTCGGTTCGTCCTTAACAGTTTTTTCTTGAATTTCTTTCTCAACTTCAAATGGGCACAACTTCTTCACCGTAGCTTGGATTGGGGGTGCCGGTTTTTCCAGTGTTCTTGTAATTTTGACCTCTTCAAGTTTCTAGTTTTCCCCACCTCCGGAATATGGCTGTAAAATTATGAAAATGCCCTTGAACTCCCCATTTCTTGCTTTCTTTCACTGTTTTGCGTTCTCTTTCGCACTAATTTGCATGAAATACCTGTAAAACACGTAAGAGACAAACAAAATACGAAATACTTGCCAAAAAGGGTTAGTAAAAGAAATATAAGATAAATCCAAGCTATTTACAATGCACGGGATCATAAAAATACCGAAATTAAGGGGATAAATGTGAATAATTTATGCCTAATCAGTTACCTCAGGTCACGACCAACGAGATGGAACCTTCGCTGATGCAAATACCATTTCACTGAAGTGAACTACTAACATGAATGTCGCGAGTTATTCCATACTTTTACACTGACTTAGTTTCCATATGGTCATGACCAACGAGCATAGACGAAAATATAAAATACCATGCTTAGCAATCTTACAAAACACATAATTTTAACTTATTGAACCAAGGAAAAGAAAAATTATAAATAAAAACATGAATTAAAAACCGAAGTTTTTTTATTAAAAGAGTATATCATCTTTGGATTTAGAAATATGATGTCAAAAGAACCATAAGGTTAAATAAGAAATATTTTCCAATTATGAAGATTAGTTTAATGAATGGGTAAGTTTAAGTCAACTAGACATATACTTGTATCCTAAATGATTAACTTGAGGAAAATGTCATGCATGACAAAGTATGAGTTTGATGAAGCTTTATATAAACCTATTACCCTAGAGTAAAAATGTATTTTAGGGCACGAAATAAGACAATTGATAATGTCATGGGGTACACGAGTATACTACACTCTTACATAATGAGTTCCATTCATCGCCTCTGGGTACGTCGATGGATCATAAACATAAATCATCCATTCATGCACAATCATATATTCATCAAAGATGTATATCCTAGTAGGTTTTCTAACCCTTGGTATCTTCTTTAGCCAAAATTGTATTTTTTCCCGTTGTTTAATAGGCCCTTCTTCTGATACCTTTTCTTCTATACTTGAAGAGTCAATCGGAGTAGCTTCCTTAACTTGAACCTTTTATCTATCATTATCCATATAATAACATTCTTTATCTACCTTTGGTTTATTAAGAATCAATGTCCCATTAAAAGTCACATCCCTGCTCATTACCATCTTCTTATCTTTCAGACACCATAACTTATGTCCCTGGACCCCATTTCTTGAACCGATGAAGATTTCAGTTCGAGCTATCTGATCAAATTTTTTGCCAATCACATTAGAATAAGTCAGGCACTCAAATGTATGAACCAACTCATAAGTAGAACACAAACTTGACCAATCCTCCATAGGAGTCTAATAGTTAATTACAGTAGCTAAGAAAGGGTTGATAATGAAGTAATCATAGGATGCATCCTCCACCCAAAAATGCTTTGGCAAACCTATATTGGACAACATACACCTTAATTTTTCAAGTAATGATCGGTTCATACTCTCCGCTACTCCATTTTTTGTGGCATTTTTCTAATCTTAAAATCCCTAATAATATCCCAATACTGACAATACTTTAGGAAGGATCATATCGGTACTCCCCACCATTATCAGATTTAATAACCTTCATCTTCCTACCATTTTGATTCTCCACCATCTTATTCCATTTAAAAAACACCCCAAAGACCTCGCCCTTTTATTTAATTATATAGACCCAAGTCCTCTAAAAGTAATCATTAATGAACGTCATAAAGTAGGGCTACTCTCAAATATGGTGTAAAAATCTGGGTGAACTTAATCAATTATTCCCTTCGTGCAATGAATCACCATGTTAAATTTCACCCTTGTTTTCTTCATAAGCACACCAAGCTCATAAAATCCAAACTTTAAACTCTTTGAAACTTTTAGTAATCTCTTCTTACATAACACTTCCATGGCCTTCTCCTCGACATGTTCCAAACTTATTTGACGAATCCTAATGTAATTAAACTTTTCCTCTTCTTTATCATCAACAATTATGGTATGATATGCTATCATTCTCCCTTAAAAAATAGAGGTTTCCTTCCTTCTTTCCTCTCATAACCACTAAAGAACCCAAGACAACCTTTATCATTCCTCACTTGAGTACAATGTTTCACCCACTGAAATCTAAATCACCCAAAGAAATACAAATTTTCTTTAAAATCAAAACATAAAGAACATTTGTGCGATTCATAGTCACTCCATAATCCATCTTAAATTTGATTATGACAACATTCTTCCACCTACAAACATGGATATTATCCATAAATACTTTCCATCCATAAACCTCCCTAAAGGTATGGAATAAATTTCTATTTAAGCACATGTGATAAGAGCACCCCAAGTTAAGATTCCATTTCTTTAAAGAGATTTCCCATGAAGAAATTATCAATGTACTCATAAATTCATTGTCCTTCGAAATAACAGAATTAAAGCAATTCGCCACCCGCTTCTTATTGTCTCTTGCCTTTAGCTTAAGGAAATCCTTATTACAATGCCATTTCTTATTGCACTCATAACACATTACATTATCCAAGGCATTGATCTTAAACTTGAACATTGATCTCTCTCTTTCTCTCTCTCTCCCTCTCTCAGATTACGTTATTTCCTCGGGTCATACCCCATGCAACTAATGCATCAGACTGAGAATTACTCTAGACCTTTTTCAGCTTCTCACTTCCCAACAATGCTAAATAGACATCATCAAACTTCTGTTCTCCTTCCCATATTGTAACAATCCACACATTATGTTTTTGAAGCTGGCCAGACCCCGATACCTAAATTCTCAAGTTATTATATTCAATATCATTCGTAGCATGTGACAAAAAGTATGATACATTTAAAAAAATTCCATAAGATATAAATCAAGATAATCCATCGATTATAAATCAAACAACACTATAAAATCCACCATCATGATAAACTCCAATAATAAATATCAACTCCAATACATGATAAATCTCCAATGAAATAGTGTTAACTACATAAGAATCTTTCCAAATTAAAACCATAAAAAAATGTACAGTCACATGACCCACGAAATCCCCCCAAAAAATATCCCATAAAATAAATGACCCTTAAATAAATTAATTTGAAGATATAGGAGTAAATCTCTAGCTGTAAGCCCTGCTAATCTCCAAAGTAAAGAATCTACATAGAAACCTATCCTGAACAATTTACTAATAGCGACGGTCAGGGACCATCGCAAGAATACCCTATATTCTTCCTAAATAGGATCTATAAATCCAGTCATTATCATTACTAGATAAAAATATCGCAATAGAGAATTTAAATTAACGAACAATAATTATAATAATGCAAGTAATGTAAAACTATAACGACTCACATATAACAAACCATCTCACAACCAAAGTCTCATTATGTTTATTTCAACATTAATGAAATTTCAGTCCATTATCTTAAATAATTCAACTATCTTTCCCAATATCAATTCTTTTTCTCAACATCAAACGTATTAACAATATGACACCATTATAGTTGGTCAGCCTTTCTATTAGCCCTGTACATACTCATGGCATTCCTAACCTCAATAAATCACATCCATATCTATCATAATATACCATAGACCCAATTTTAGTTAGCCTTCACATACCCTGCTATTTCCCTACATACGAAAAGTCATTATAGCGAGTTAGCCTAGGATTTGCAATCATCATAATGTCCAGCCCACACTAGACACTGCACATACTCATGATTCCAACACAAACCGTCAAAGTATCCATGACAATATGGTTCCTGAAATTATAATAATGGCTAATCTACCCACACCATCACATATAGTGGAAAAACAAAACATATCGTTAAAGTAGTGAAGACAACGAGGGTCCCACAATCATCATAATGGACATCCTTCCCCCACCCACACAGATAGTGATGTACACCAATCCGCCTCTAATACCTATTTATTAATTAACTTTTCTTTATCTCGTTTTCATTTTTAAAAATAACCCCCACCTATAATTTGGATAACAACACTAAATCCATCTCTAGTCCCATACCTAGAGATCACCAAACCATAAGTATCATTTAGTCCCTCACCTAGGAAGAACACATAAAACAAAAATTCATGTACTCTCATGTTTAGTCCCATACTTAAGAAATTATTAATCGTACAAGTGAACACTCCCTAGTCTTGTACCTAGAAAGCTCCAAAAAAAATTAATATTCCCACTCGCTAGTCCTAGACCTACAAAGTAATATACTAATCCAAAGGTTAAAGTATAACGACTTACGTAAATTCCAATATTCTGATGGTGTCAATTTACTAACATGTGCAATTTCTACATTAATAATATTTTTAATCCAATATCACGATTACTTTATTTCGCAATTATACATATGCGATCTCATTCACATAAATTCAATTATATCATGTGATAATTGATTTCTATAAAATAACCAAATAATTTGTTCAAATTCATTATTTTAGTACGAGTGACAGTTTATCAAATTATACCATAAACCAGTTCAAACATACGTAACAATAATTTTTAATGAAATTTTATCACATTCAACATCATATAAATGTCTACTTAATTTTATAAATCATTACATAACAATAAATTACCTGTTTTAATTAAAATGCGATTTGTCTAACAATCAAAAATAAAAAGATACAACTATCTAAGCATGGTGTATTTTCTGTATTAAAAAATATATCAAAAGTCAACAAAAATTGAATTTATAATTAAGTTACCACTTTCCCTAATTAAATTGTTTCTCGTATTATGAAAACATGTGTAATTAACATTTAGGCAACATTGAACTCATACAATACTTAAGGAGAACAATAGTGATATTCTTTTCTAGAGAATAATCTCAAAATTCCAAGTGCACCTTTGTGATCATTTTGAAAGAATAAGAAACTTCCATGTTTGAGTGATCTTTAAAATATGTGGTTTAGGCCTCCCAAAATAAGGTGGAAGTTTTTATTAAATGGGGTTTAGGGTTGAAAAATATGAGAGAGGTAGTATCTTTTTTAATTTGAAGAAAAGGAGTTAAAAGTGTTCATAAAAAAAGTCATGGCCCTAGGCCCAATTAAAAAGCTCAAGCTAAAAAAGAGTCCTAAATAAATAAAAAAACCACACACACACACACACACACGCACGTATTAAATTTCCCCCATGCGCGTATAATATTCCTAGCCCAGACCAACTCACAACATAGAAAAGGGAGAACCCCCACTGCCCATCAATCACATGGCAAGTCCTAGCTGCTACCCAACTCTTCTATTTTTTTGTTACTTCTCCTTTTTCCTTTTCTTTTACACCTTTCTTTCCCATTATCTTTTATTCTTTCAGTTGCATATCTTCCTTTCTATTTATTTTATCTTTTCTATTTATTCCAGTATTCTCATTCCTCGATCCTGTCCGCGGGGGGGGGGGCAGCGTGCGAGTGAGGATCCTTAGGTCCCGCGCGTCCCTCTCGGGAGCGCTTCAGCCGACATCATTTGAGGTGAGGTGAAAGATGTAGAGAGATTAGAGTAGCCAGTATATTTTACTCAAAACAGAAAAAAGAAAAGGGGAAGCCATCCCGAAGGACAGCATCCAAAGACATACTAGTGCATACGAAACCAAAATGATTCGAGAAGGATCTGGAGGCTAAGTTATGAAATGGGAAAGTGTTAGGCACCCATTCCACCCTTTCGGTCTCTCTTGGATTTTTGTTATTTTCCTTTTATTTTCCCCGTGATGTGTGTGCATGTGTATATATAGTGGAGATAAGAATCATCGACTTGTACCATGGAAGAGGTAAAGCGAGTCATCCGTAGGAAGGTATAAAAGTATTAGAAAATAGAATTTAGGCGATTATCCTTACGTTAATCGTTATGAGGGAACGATAACGCATATGGAATAATACGCCCCTAAGAACAAATATATGTATATATATATAATATAAGAGAGTGGAATTTAGAGATAATAGAAAATGAGAGAAAAAGCAGAAATAGGACTCGAGTCTCGGGTTTTACCCCGAGACGCCTACGTAGCCTATAGAGGCATCAAAGTCCACATAGTTCGCATGCAAAACGAGGGGTGGGTTTTATCCTGTAAGGACACAAATTTCCAATTGAGTCCATATATAGTTTTGGCTCAATTCCGGACAAAAAAATTTATTCATAGGTTAGTAATTTATTGTAATACTCTCAAGCCTATGAAGTGTGTGTTGAAGACGTAGCGGCAAAGAATATAAAGCTTCATCAAAATGCCGGTTTGCGTGCCTCGTTTCTACGTCATCATCTAAGGTTCCATGCTCCCAAGGTATGAATGTAATTATATTTATATAGGAGCTCGGAACAATATTTATTGGGTGTTAGGTTTAATAAAAAATCATGTTTTACTTTCAGAATAATTTAATTGAAACTTTAAAATAAAGTACATAAAGTTTCTGGGCCAAAAATTGAATTTATCAAAAAATTCTGGAAGTCGTTCGAAGTCTCGTTCGAACGAGTTTTTTCGTTCGAACCAGGTTTTCGTTCGAACGAGTTTTTCGTTCGAACCAGGTTTCATTCGAACGAGTTTGCCAACGAACCTAAACTGGTCAGTCGTTCGATATGTCGTTCGAACGAGTTTGTTTGTTCTAACGAGCCGAGTCTGGTCGTTCGTTAGAAGTCTCGTTCGAACGAGAGTCAAGTTCATTCGAACGAGATGTCAGGTGGGAACAGTTTTGAGTAGTTTTTGGCAGTTTTTACCCCATTTCCCCACTTGTTTCTTAACTGATTTTTTAAGGCTTTATTAAGGACGAGAATCATTTTTGAAGGTGTATCTTTTTCATACCATACAAACTCCTAGAGAGTGTTTTGATAGAAAATTTGTTTAAGGAAAAAGATCAAGTTTTGAGTGTTATTCTTTATTGAAAAATCCTACACACTCTAGTGTTTACACCCAATTAGTTGTTTATCCAAGTTCTCCTATATACATATCTTTACTTGGAGTTTTGGCACCGGTTTTCTCTACCGAATTGAAAAAGAGACGTTTCGGGTTTCCTTCTACATCCCATCACAAAGAAGAAGAAGTTTGTTACGGTTTTACTCACTTGGAGAAAGGCTCCAAGCTTGAGTGACGGTTACCATACAAAGTCCTATCGGTGGATTCCGAGATCGCGATGGAGCTCCGTGGTTGTCCGCTAGGAAGAGGTTTCTACAAGAAGGAGCAACAAGGCTTGAGAGGGTTCGAGTCAAGGATGTAAGTCTATCTGTCTTGTAAATGTAATTCCGTATCTAGTGGACTTGTGGCTAGGGCCGTCCGAGGTTGTTTCCCGTTTTGGGTTTTTTCCTCGTACATCGCGGCGTAGTGTGATATTGTTTATTTTATCTTGCACAATAATTTAGAATCCATGCTTTAGGTTTAATTCAAGATAAAATTTCGTTTAATTATCACACTCATTTAATTTGGGACTAAATTAAATTTTGGGTAAATTTGGTTTATTAAAGTCAGTTGCTAAAATTGGTTTCGCCTAACTTTGAATAATTGAAAATTATGACTTAGGCAAATTCTAGGACTTGAATTGGATTAATTAACTTATTTTAATTTGCTTTGAAGAAATTAAAATTTGGCTTTGTTTCTTTGTGAACCATCATTCAACGCTTCCGCATCATCTAAAAGGAAATTACTTTGCACCCTTCAAATTGGTATCAGAGCCAAAAACGATAAATTATTTCGTTAAGATCCTTTAATTTTTGGCTAAAATGGATTTTTCACCATTTTCAAAATTTCATATTTTCGATGGTTCAAACTACGCGTATTGGAAAGCGCGAATGAGATCTGCACTAAAATCTATCGACGAGAGAGTTTGGATGTCTGTTGTTACCGGGTACTCCCCACCAACTTATTTAGTTGAAAATGAACGTGTTATCAAACCCGCCGATAGATGGACTGAAAATGAGTTTAAACTTGCTAACTTTAATTCCCGAGGTCTAAATGCCTTATTTAGCGCTATCGCACTGGATGAATTCTGACGTATTATGACGTGTGAAACCGCTAAAGAAGCTTGGGATATTTTACAATTAACTTATGAAGGAACTAGTGTCGTTAAAGCTTCAAAACTCCAAAACCTCACCACTCAATTTGAAACTATCAAAATGGATGAAAAAGAAACTTTTGATAAATTTTATGCTAGACTTTCTGATATTGTTAATTCATCTTTTAACTTGGGAGAGAAAATACCTGACGACCGTGTTGTAAAGAAAATTTTAAGGTCCTTACCCGATAGATTTATTCCTAAAGTGACCGTTTTAAATTCTTTACCCACTTTAGCCTCTACGAAATTAGAAGAGCTTGTAGGTGATTTACAAACCTATGAACTAAATATGTTTCCCTCTAAAACCGAAAGGAAAATTGAAAAGGGTGTTGCTGTAAAAGCCCGAAAAGAGGTCAAACAAGTAGTAGAGAGCGATAGTGAAAGTGACTCGGAAGATATGGCTTTGTTTGCTCGCAAATTTTGAAAATTTCTTAAATTTAACAAAGATAAATTTAAAAATAATTTAAAGAAATTTGATACTTCTAAACATGATAAAAGCGAGAAGATTTCTAAAGCCGAGAGGATCCCTAAACCTAGTAATGACAATTTAGATAGGGACGAGTCTAACAAGTGTTTTGGTTGTTAAGGTTATGGCAATCGAGCTTATGAGTGCCCCACTAAACTAAGGAAAGAGGGTAAACGACCCACTGCATATAATGCAACCCTTAGTGATAGTGATAAGGAAGAAAAGCCCGATTCCCCCACTAAGAAAAATTTTGTGGCTTTTATGGCTAGTCATGTGAGTGATAATGAGAACTCATCGATTGATGACACGATAGCACATGCCACTTCCAAGGTCATTGTTCATGATTCCCTTATTTTTAATGATAGTGAGAGTGGAGAAGAAAGAGAGAGTGAAAATGAAGAAGAGGTTGATGTGAGTGAACTTCAAAATGCTTTTCATGAATTATATAAAGAATCTATTAATTTGAAAAGAACTAATTTGAAGTTAGAAGCTTGTTTAAGAAAGAGTGTCAAGGTCGTTGATGATAGTGCCTTAATAGAAGACCTTAGGACACGTGAGAGGACTCTTCGTGTGAAGCTAGAATACGTAGAAGGCGAAAGAAATAGCCTTAGGAGTTTAATGGAATCCTTGAAAAAGGAGCTTCTTGCTTTTGAAGCGCGTAATTTTTTACAAGAATCTAACATTTTAGACTTGGAAAATAAATTAAAAGATTCTAGTAATGTCAAATTTGATTTGGAATGTCGTTCGGAAAAACTTGATAAAATGTTAGGAACGATCCAAATTAAAAATGACACTTGTGGTTTAGGCTTCAATACTTGTAATGAATTTACTCATAATGCCCAAACCAATATTTTAGGAGAATCTACTAGGAATGCATTTAATGATCACTCCTTAGGAAAATCTTTTCGACATGTTCTTACTTGTACACTTTGTGGTCGAAAAGGTCATCTTAGGAAATATTGTTTTGATCTTAAACGAATTCCTAGAAAATCCCATAATAAAGTAACCACGGTAGTTAAAGCTCCTACACCCCAAGATAGTCATTCTTCATTAATTTGGGTTAGGAAATCCGACTTGGTTGCCTTACAAAACAGGGATTTTGATTCTCATTTACTTTCACATGCTTCCTCCCTTGCTAAATCTAATGGATGAATGTGTTAGTGTTTGCATACTTTAGCGTTTGTACTTCATGCTATATTCATATGCTAAATGTATGCTTGTTTAGTCATTTTCTAGTCATTGCATTATTTCATATCACATACTAGATATTTTGACTTGTTTATCTTTTTGTATTATATTTTTGCTTGAATTGACTGCATAATATAAAAAGACTTTTGTTTATCATTTGTGTTTTATTTATTTCATTTAAGCTTAATGAAAAATACAAATGATTTTTGTTTGTCCTTTTGAGTAAATATCTATTTTTGATTAAAAATGTTAAAAACTCAAAAAGTTTTTGTTTTGGGTGTATTTTTGTTTGACACACTTTATGTGGCATATATTTATGTTTGAATCCCATCATTTACACTCCCACGTGGCTAGAACTTTTGGTTTAGATGTTCAATCCTTAAAATGTTCTTTACCATGTTTTATATCGAGTAGTTGGATTTTGTATTGATTAAATGGATTCTATTTTCATATGCCTCTTTTCACACATGCACGAGCTCTTTTGAAATCTTAATGTCACATGTTATATTTGAGCTTTTTGAGGTGTTCTTCTATCAATCTAGTCATCTACATATCTATGACCTAGGAGGACTAGTGCATGTCAAAATCCGTTGCATGTGAGATTTGTGTGAAAAATAAAAACATGATAAATAAAAATGTGCACGGGGAAGGGCTCCAAAAGGATGAATTAAATCCTTTACGATTGTAAGCCACCGTTTATTGGATCTAAAAGAAATACGTGATCCAAAGGCCTAAAAACAGAATATTTGGCATTAAAAAGAAAGCAATTACCAAGGCCTATGTTTGTTTGATATATTCATTCAAAAACAAAAGAATATATATGCTCATTGAGGGAGAATTGGATGGTATATCAACGGTTTGCACAATGTCCGTTTATCCTAGTTGTCTTTAATGTCATGACTCTATTTGGTTTGTAGAATCATCTTCATGCTAGGCTTGTATGCATTGTGTATGTTTGTTCATTGAGTTCAATTTATATTGTCACATGAGGTTATATTTCAATGTGATGAAGTTTACAATCAAATGAGAACTCCGTGAACGTTTGTTAAGTGTTTGGGTCTAAATTTAAATTGTTTCTAGTTCACACCCCTACACTTCCGTTTCCATATGACACATTTTTGCCATACGAGTGTGCAAACTTATTGTATTTTGTGTTATATGTGTGTTTATATCTATATATATATGCAAGTACTTCATTGATATATTTCTAGTTCATATATATATGATATTTGTTTGTCTTTGCCTTGCTTTTAATTGCCCATATGCTTTCATGTCTTACCACTTTAAGCTTCAACGTGTTTATTAGTTCTTTATCCTTTGCCTATTCCTGAACAAAAAGGGGGAGAATGATGATAGGGGGAGAAATGGTATCTAATCCTATTATTATCGATGGTATCTAATCCTATTATTATCGTATCTTCGTTTGGGGGAGATTTATCTTAGGGGGAGACGTCTTTCTAAGTAGGTCATGTGTTTGATAAAGGGGAGAATTATTTTAGGGGGAGTATAATTAATTAATTGCGATTAATATATTTTGATATTCCCTATGCATTTGATGAGTTTGCTTAAGTGTGCAGGTATTCTACTAAAGAGGCTATTTTAAAAGGCAAAGTGTTTAATCCTTGGGTTGAGTCAAGATTGGGCGGGTTATGTTTTGAGTCTAGTGAGCTTGACGACCCTTTAGGATTTTTGTTTTGTTTTTTGTCCCGGAATAGCCAAAGGGGAGATTTGTAAGGACACAAATTTCCAATTGAGTCCATATATAGTTTTGGCTCAATTCCGGACAAAAACATTTATTCATAGGTTAGTAATTTATTGTAATACTCTCAAGCCTATGAAGTGTGTGTTGAAGACGTAGCGGCAAAGAATATAAAGCTTCATCAAAATGCCGATTTGCGTGCCTCGTTTCTACGTCATCATCTAAGGTTCCATGCTCCCAAGGTATGAATGTAATTATATTTATATAGGAGCTTGGAACAAAATTTATTGGGTGTTAGGTTTAATAAAAAACCATGTTTTACTTTCAGAATAATTTAATTGAAACTTTAAAATAAAGTACATAAAGTTTTTGGGCCAAAAATTGAATTTATCAAAAATTTCTGGAAGTCGTTCGAAGTCTCGTTCGAACGAGTTTTTTCGTTCGAACCAGGTTTTCGTTTGAACGAGTTTTTCGTTCGAACCAGGTTTCGTTCGAACGAGTTTGCCAACGAACCTAAACTGGTCAGTCGTTCGATATGTCGTTTGAACGAGTTTGTTCGTTCTAACGAGGTATCTAATGAGTTTCTAACGAGCCCAGTCTGGTCGCTCGTTAGAAGTCTCTTTCGAACGAGAGTCAAATTCTTTCGAACGAGATGCCAGGCGGGAACAGTTTTGAGCAGTTTTTCGCAGTTTTCACCCCATTTCCCCACTTGTTTCTTAACTGATTTTTTAAGGCTTTATTAAGGACGGGAATCATTTTTGAAGGTGTATCTTTTTCATACCATACAAACTCCTAGAGAGTGTTTTGATAGAAAATTTGTTTAAGGAAAAAGATCAAGTTTTGAGTGTTATTCTTTATTGAAAAATCCTACACACTCTAGTGTTTACACCCAATTAGTTGTTTATCCAAGTTCTCCTATATACATATCTTTACTTGGAGTTTTGGCACCGGTTTTCTCTACCGAATTGAAAAAGAGACGTTTCGGGTTTCCTTCTACATCCCATCACAAAGAAGAAGAAGTTTGTTGCGGTTTTACTCACTTGGAGAAAGGCTCCAAGCTTGAGTGACGGTGACCATACAAAGTCCTATCGGTGGATTCCGAGATTGCGGTGGAGCTCCGTGGTTGTCCGCTAGGAAGAGGTTTCTACAAGAAGGAGCAACAAGGCTTGAGAGGGTTCGAGTCAAGGATGTAAGTCTATCTGTCTTGTAAATGTAATTCCGTATCTAGTGGACTTGTGGCTAGGGCCGTCCGAGGTTGTTTCCCGTCTTGGGTTTTTTCCTCGTACATCGCGGTGTAGTGTGATATTGTTTATTTTATCTTGCACAATAATTTAGAATCCATGCTTTAGGTTTAATTCAAAATAAAATTTGGTTTAATTATCACACTCATTTAATTTGGTACTAAATTAAATTTTGGGTAAATTTGGTTTATTCAAGTCAGTTGCTAAAACTGGTTTCGCCTAACTTTGAATAATTGAAAATTATGACTTAGGCAAATTCTAGGACTTGAATTGGATTAATTAACTTATTTTAATTTGCTTTGAAGAAATTAAAATTTGGCTTTGTTTCTTTGTGAACCATCATTCAACGCTTCCGCATCATCTAAAAGGAAATTACTTTGCACCCTTCATATCCCATAAATCCAACCGGGGATTATCTTATTTGTGTGTATGTGTGTGTGTAGAAAAAGGGTTTTAGTTGTGAGGAAAGTGTAAGAAAAGTGTGAGAATTCCCGCTTGGAATTTATGAGCAAACCCTCTTTTTCTTGTTTTTTAGGTTTTTATTTATATAAAAATAAGATATGTGCAATAATACTAAAATAAAAAAACGTATATTAGGATGTATGAGATGAGATAATAAAAGCACTAAGTAATAAAACAAGTTATTGCAAATTTATGAGAATTTAAGGAGAAAGTTGAGAAAATTGGACCTTCTTGAAGATCTTGAGCTTGAACTCGAATGTTGGTGAGTATCCCTTAGACTTGGATGATGATAGAGGGTAGTAGATTCACCAAGTTTTATGAAAAGTGAAGGCCAGAAAGGCATTTGGGTGTGGAAATCACGCTCACTTCGAGAGAGGTTTTTGGGGTTTGCTGAGAGTGATAAGTTTCTGATTTTTGGCCTCTCATGAAATGAGGTCAAGGCCTCATTTTTATAATCCCAGGGAATTTCCGATCGGCATAGCCCTATTCCTGCCATTCGGCAGGTGCGTTTAGGCACACTGCCGATAGGCAGGGTCTGGGACCTACCGTTTGGCAGTGTCTTTCAGGCCTTTTTGGTAAATCAGCCGCAAAATGCAAACCGTTGATCATAATCATGCATGGGGTGGACTGTTGGAAAGGTAATTTAGAGACCTTCAAAAGTCCTTCGGACTTCTCCCGGGTTCGGGAGTTGACTTTGGGTCAAATATGGCTCGGAAGCATTCGTCAGTCCATTGGACGGGGAAATATCAAACACAAACGGATCGTTCGTCCGCATGGTACGTCAGAATCACGTATAGGGTGGACCGTTAGAACGTTTAGAAGATGTACTTCAACATTCCAAAGAGTTTGATCTGGTTCAGGGAGTTGACCTTGGTCAACCGAGCCCTGGAAGCATTCAGTTACCTTTCAGAGTAAAACGGATCGTTCGTCAGTACTGTAAGCTGGAATCGCGCATGGAGCGGACCGTTGGGAAGGGGTTTCAGTGCCCTTTGAAGATTCATCCAGTCTCGATCGAGCTAAAGAGTTGACTTTGGTCAAATGGAGCCCGGGAGCGCCTAGTGGCCTCCTAATTGAGTTTTGGGGAAAATGGTTCGTTCGTCCGCATGGTAGGTCAGAATCGCACACGGGACGGACCGTCGGAGAGGGGTTTCAATGCACTTCGAAGATTCATTTAGCCTCGATTGAGATGAATACTTTGGCATTTGGTCAAACGGAGTCTGGGAGTGCCCGATGGCTTATAGGTTAGTACTCGGGGTATGACCTGGGTTTGTGGTGCTGAGGGGAGGTGCTAGGGACCTAAGGAGAGTTTAAGGGATAACAGAATGGGGTGTCTACAAAGCCCCTCGATGGGTCAGTTTGGAACAAATGATAGCCGTCGAATAGACACCTCATGATGCTTTTGAGGAAGGACGACCAATTCAGAGGGTCGAGGCCGATTCTGAGGAACTAAGGGAGTGAGGATGACCAATTCAGAGGGCCGAGGCCGATTATGAGGACCTAAAGGATGGCTTGGAGGAATGGTTTAGGACAATTCCTGAGGAGGTGCTGGGAATGGCCGATTCTGCGGGTCGGAGCCAGTTCTAAGGGCTTAAAGATGAGGGTGATCGATTCTGAGGGTCGAAGCCAATTCTGCGGGCTTAAGTTGAAATGACCAATTCTGCGGGTCGAAGCCGATTCTGAGGGCTTGAAGGTGGGGGTGATAGATTCTATGGGTCAAAGCCAATTCTGAGGGCTTAAGTTGAAATGACCAATTCTGCGGGTCGAAGCCGATTCTGCGGGCTTAAGTTGAGATGACCAATTTTGCGGGTCGAAGCTGATTCTGAGGACCTAAGGGAGCAAGGATGACCGATTCAGGGGGTCGAGGTCAATTGTACGGGCTTGAAGGTAAGGGTGACCGATTCTGCGGGTCGAAGCCAATTCTATGGGCTTAAGTTGAAATGACCAATTCTGTGGGTCGAAGTCGATTCTGCGGGCTTAAGTTGAGATGACCATTTCTGTGGGTCGAAGACGATTCTGAAGACCTAAGGGAGCTAGGATGACCGATTCATGGGGTTGAGGTTGATTTCGCGGGCTTGAAGGTGAGGGTGATCGATTCTGCGAGTCGAAGCCAATTCTGTGGGCTTAAGTTAAAATGACCAATTTTGCGTGTCGAATCCGATTCTGCGGGCTTAAGTTGAGATGACCAATTTTGCGAGTCAAAACCAATTCTGAGGGCTTATGGTGAGGTTGACCAATTCTGTGGGTCGAATCCGATTCTGCGGGCTTATGGTGATGATCCAAGACCGAGGTCAATTATGACCTAAGAGAGGTGACGACCGAGGATCGAGGTCAATTCTGACCCACTATGGTGACGATCTAAGATCGAGGTCAATTCTGACCTAAGAGAGGTGACGACCGAGGACTGAGGTCAATTTTGACCTAACTATGGTGATGATCCAAGACCGAGGTCCATTCTGACCTAAGAGAGGTGACGACCGAGGATCGAGGTCAATTCTGACCTAACTATGGTGACGATCCAAGATCGAGGTCAATTCTAACCTAAGAGAGGTGACGACTGAGGATCGAGGTCAATTCTGACCTAAATATGGTGAAGATCCACGACTGAGGTCAATTCTGACCTAACTATGGTGACGATTCAAGACCGAGGTCAATTCTGAGATAAGAATGGATGAAGATTGGATTTTGGGTTCTGCTGGGGAATGAGCTGGGGAAAAAGTAGAGTGTCCTTTGGAGACTTTGAAAATGGATTTCTGGACTTCCGCTGGGGAAATGGGGGTTTCGCTTGAGGGAGTGTAAAATTTTCTTGGTGAAAATGTTCTAAATCCTTTCCGATATTTTTAGGAATTTTCTGAGGATTTTTCAGGATTTTCTTGTATTTTTTAGGAATTTTTGTACGAAATTTTAAGGGGGTGCCGATCGACACGATTTAGAGGGTTCCATTTGGCAGTGGCACACACTTTTGGATCACCTCGGAAGGTAAGGGGGCAGTGCCGATCGGTGGGTGGGGAGTCAATGCCGACCGGCATGACGCTTAGCATCCTATATAAAGGGGGAGAATTCCCCTCATTTTTCATAGCTTCTTGCTTTTTTCTTTCTGGGATTTTCTTCTGCAAATCTTTGTAGCATTCTGATGTTTAAAAAATGGCTGCCTTTGTGAGCACTGTAGCGCATAGGGAATGGTTGACCGTTGACGACCGGGCGAACGTGGAGTGGAGAGCCAGGGCGCCTTTTGCTTTGGGTAGTGAGAACTCCTTTGATGCGTTCGATCCGGTTGCGGATGAGTGGACCTTGTTATGGGATCCATCGCGTCATCGGTCTTCGAGGGTGGTGAGTCCTGGTGGTTATGTAAGTAACCTGACTTTTGTCATTCTTCTCTTTTTGGTGATTTTTCTTTCTTCCTTGAATTTTGACAAGGTTTTTTCTTTTGACAGTCTGATATCTCTTTAAAGAACATGTGTGCTCGTGGGACGGCGGGGCTTAAGGATGTCTGGGAGCATATTCCACCTATGGTGCGTTGGGTGGTATCATTAGCGGGTTTTGGGAGGTTGGCGTCTGCGCTGGATGAGACGCCTCGTTAGACAGAGGCCTTATGTGCTTTGGGGGAGAGATGATGGGATACTACCCACACCTTCCATTTCGATTTTGGGGAGATGACCGTGACTCCCATAGACGTGCAGCAGCTGTTGGGGCTGGATTGCGATGGGGAGCAGATAGATGTGGATCGCTCTCTGAGGGTGAGGCTAGAGGCGGTGAGGGCGGCGCTCGACGATGTAGGTAGGATAGTCTTTGGGGATTCCATCTGGTTGTCCTTGCTAAAGGATGTTCTATTGAGTAGGGTGGTTGATGTGGAGGACAAGCTGCAGGTGAGGCAGATGGCCTGGTTGTTCATTTTGCTGGTGCTGGGAGGTTTCATGGTGGCGTCGAGCAGCGACGTCGTCCATTTATGGTTCTTACCGTACTTGAGTATGTTTTTGAACATCCCTCTCTATGATTTAGGGAGCCTGACTTTGGCGACCCTCTATTTTTGTTTGGATGCTTTCAGCCGGTGCTGTCGACAAACTTTTACTGGAGCCACGTATCTCCTCGAGGTATTCTTTAATTTTGTGCTTTTTCCTTTCATGCATTTGCATTTTCCTTATGCGTATCTTTTTTATTGTGAATTCCTGTCTTTGGCAGATGTGGTTCTATGAGGTGATTAGGTTCAATAACCCGCTGATTTCCTTGAAGGACGAGACTGTTGGGGACTTATATCGATTGTATCGATGACGGGAGGCCAATCGGCAGTCGAATGGATCTCTCTCTCTAGAGGCGATCCGTCAGGTCTTGAATGGCCTGACCAATGGTAGGGTAAGAGTCTTTCCTTTTCAATCTTGGATTTTGTCATGTTTTGATTTTGTATTGACTTATGCCTTCTTGGGATTTTCAGGTGACCTTTTACCCTCGTCCTCGTCATCCTCATTCGACTCTGGATCATTTGGGTTCACCTAGAGTTCCTTCTTCTTACGCATGTCATCTTTCGATGAGGAAAAACTTTTCCTGTTATTATCTCGGTTGCCCCTTATCAATATACTTTCTCAATCTCGTCCCTCAGAGCGAAACACTAGTCAGTTGTATGCTTGTTATCATGATGGAACTCGCATCATTTTCGCTTATCCCTTTTATGAGGGGGAACCCCCAATTTCTCAGGCCATCGAAGTTCCTTATAGTCCTTAATCTCGTTCAGAATAAGGTCTAGACTAACTGTCAATGATTATACTTTGCATACTTGGTCGTTTGACTTGTTTCTTCCTATTCTATATTTTTCCTTATCTCGACCTTGCCCATATTTGCTTCCACCGACCTCTTTTTAGTATTCTTACTTAGCTTCCATGGACTCCTCTGCATTCATGATTATCCCAACCTTGGCTAGAAGTTTTTTCATGGAATTTGGAGGATCTTTGGAGAGGTTCTAATATAGCTTCCCCTGCTAAAGTCCGCTGATAAGGGTTGTTTTGGAAATAGTCTCGTCATAGTCTTCAAACTCAAATTTCTCTTTATTAAATCGAGATATGAAATCTCTCTAAGGCTCATTCTTTCCTTGTCGAATATTTAACAAGTGGGTCACATGTTTTTCTTGCTTAATGCAAAAATAAAAGTTATGAATAAATTTTCTAGCCATTTGCTTGAAGTTCTCTATCAATCCTCTCGGCAGGATGGTATACCACACATGGGCAACACCGATGAGAGTGATGGAGAAAGCCCGACATCTCATCTCATCCAGGATGGAATATATGTCAGCAGCCAACTGATATATTTCTATGTGATGTATATGGTTTATACTTTCTTCATACATGGGTATCATAACTGACGATTTAAACTTGCCAAGCATCGAATAGTTGAATATTCTCAGTACAAATGGAGAACCCTCCATATTCCCCTTATGGATGAGATCTCGACTTTTGATAAGAAAGTCGATCTTATCCTTCGGCCTCTGTATTGAGATGTTCTGAGGCTTCTTGTCCAAAGTTGTCTCACCATCACGTGCACCTTCTGCCTTAGAGTTGGCCCTGTAAGCGGACCCCTTATTTAGGTTCTTCTATGCCTATTCACCTCTCTTCACTCCCTCTATTCTGGGTGTCATCTCAACTGAGCTTTGCTTAGATGACTAGTGATACATGTTATGTAGATATTTTAGGTATGATGTCTCAGCTACAATACCCATTTGGTCCGAGACGATCAAAAGTTGACCCCTACTTAGCCCAACGAATGTTCTATCCCTATAACGACTCTAAGGGATGTATTAACCAATTTTACCTTGATAAGTAGGTGCAGGGGTGTCACCTGGATGATACGATGTGTTTGGCATCTCATACCTCTCGCCATAGTCCTAATAGTGCTCCTCTCCACACGCCATATCCTCTAGCCCTCCTTCACCTCCTTGTCGAGATGAAGGTGGAGAGGAAAAATAATTCTTTTTACTTGAGATCGTATCAGACTTATTTAGTAGGAGTTGAAGGTTGTCCCCCGGCTGCTGGTTGTGCAACCTCTATGGATGCCTGGGTGATAAGATTGACAGTTGGATCCTGTTGGATCCGGCTCATAATATCTTGGATGAAACCAAGAACTGGTGTGGCATCTGCTATTGGCTGGCCACTAGTGCCCTTATCACCATCACGACTTTGGCCATATTAGATTATGAGGGTGGTTGGTTGGAAACCTCCTTGGCATTTGGTGGTGGGTCGAAGACATCTCCAATCGGTTTGAAGTACAACAACAACAAGAACAGGGCTACAGAAACTCAGAAAACCCTCCAACCAAGCTCTTTTAATGGTGATTCAACTCCAACAATGGTGGACTTGGATCACTAACAAAGATGAGAGAGAAAATCCAAGCTAAGATAAGAATGATGAAAACATTCCCACAGAAGATGCCAAAATGATGATATAAGGACCATATAATGGATTAAACCTGAGTTTGGGTCTTCAACAAATATAGTAAGACAGTAAATAAAGAGCAATTTAGTAGAAGAAACGAGAGTGAAATAGAGATAAACACAGTGATATAAGTAGTTCAGCCGTTGACTTACATCCACTTTGGAAAGTGAGTTGGTGTTTTCACTGGAAATGGACTCAAAAGTCCATAGATGATACAAGCTCTATCTCTCTCTAAAATCAGTTTAACAGAGTAACAGTAGGGTTGCTAGAAGACGATCCTCGATGAAGAAGACACACGATGTCTTATATAAGCTGGGGGTGAAGTGTCACCCCCTAGAATGCGTTCCATGCCCAGTTGAGGTAATGGCCAATAAGAGAGTGCTAGCTATAAGTGTGCATAGTAGTGATTATTATGAAGAATATTCCCTCACGTGGATGGTTGATCTTCGATAATGATTTCATATAGTATGCCCTAATTGCTCTTATCATGCTTTCTGTGATCTTATATTGTGATTGTAGAATGTGTCAGAGGTAGGAGTTCTTGACTGAGCCTAGACTGCTGAAGCCCTACACAGGGTTGTAGGCCGAGATAAGATTGGGTGGTTGTTTATGACCAAATTACTCATCTCATATTGGGATAATTTCCCTGGCATACTGGTGTCGTCTGAAGCCGATACTGAAGTAGGGGAGATGAGGTTGGTCTCTACTATGAGATGGGACTACGGAGCTTGGTAGTTCACTTGGGTGTCATCCAGACGAGACATCTGCGAACGACACTGCCTATGTGGGTTTGGGTGGATATAATGGCCTCCTCTAAAGGATGTCTGTGACAATCACTTTCTTTGGGGTGTCATCTGGATGAGACCACACTTGTATATATCATTGTTTGCCCAGTTTTTTAGGCAGTTTGGCCTTTATCAAGCCATCCCAGGTCCTAAGAGCAGTGGTGCCAATCCTTTTCAGTTTTCCATATCTTCTCAAATACCTAAAATGACTATTTTTTATAGGGATTGCAATCTATTTTGAAGTTCGAAGAACTTTTAGCATAGTTAGTGTTGAGTTTGATGCTGGAGTGACTAAGGCCTTTAAGAATTAGTGGCTATGTCACATTGGACTTCACTTAAATCCTCAACATTCAACTACATACCCTTTTGTTCCTTCTTCTTTTGGTAAGGCTCCTTCCACTTCATGACTTATTTGTAGCTTTTTTTCCTTTTCTTAGCCAATTTGTGTTGTAGGCTCCCCACTTCTTATTGCTTATGTCTCTTTTCGAAGTTGAAATTAGTCCCTGAGGAGAGAAATGATATAATAGAGGAAGAGGAAGATGTTCCTCTTATTTGATAATCAAAGGAGAAAACTTTTTCTGATGTTCTAGATAGTACTTCATCAAGTACCCCTCAGCCCATTGAACGTTCTATTTCAGTCACGTTCAACTTCAGAAAGGGTAAAAGAATGAATTCCATAGCTAGGAAGTATTCTCATAGGGTCAAGTTGGAAAGTATACTAATATCTTACCCCTTAATGAAGTCTTTTCATTTTGGTATTACGATACCAATAATCCTAACTTCGAATTGATTTTATCTTTACCCCGATCTAGTTGAGGCTTCAATTATTGGGAAGGAAGATTTACCGGTTGATGAGCCTATAAATTCCCCTCCTTCAGTTCGAGTAATTGAGCCCGTTGATATTCTTTCTTAAGAGTTTACCCCAAGTCTGAACCCAATTCTTGGAGTGGAATCAACTCCGATTAACATTGATTCTCCCTATTCCACTCTCCTTACTAAAGATCAGGTTGCTGACACTTCTATCTTTTTGAAAAAAGATCCCAATTAAGAAAATAATCACATTGAGAATACTCTTAAGTCACAACCATTCCTAATTCTCTTAAGGCTGGCCAAGGGTTTCACCTTTGAGGGAAATTCACCATTAGTTGAGGTTATCACACCAACCACGAACCTTCATGAGTTGATGATTATTATGCTATATTTGTAGAACATCTCATAATTCTAAGAGAATTGTATAAAACGACTCGATAGTGTGAAATACCTCGGCCCCGGACGAACGGATACCAAGGAGGGACATCGGCTCATTAAAAAGATCGGCCTTCTTTCCATTTGGACGAACAAGGATAAATTACAACTTGTAACATCAGTGATGCTTGTAAAGGCTGGCCAACAACATGTGTGTGGCATGATAGACAACCAGCATGTACAAAACCTTCCTTAAATGGATGAAACATTAAACTATTGGTGAGTGCTCCATTCATAAGATGCCTCAACTTGACCCATACTAGCTAGCAGGCATTCCCTCATAGGGATTCACCATAAAAGGATGGATCCCCTATTGGGATCAGGTCAGGCAATCATCCGTCTAAACTATTGATAAAACATAGATATTATGACATTCTCATTGTTTGAATAAAGAGACGACACTATTGTACTAATCCAATACTAGTGCAAAAAGGCAACCTGTTGATGTAGGCTCATTATTGAGAACTGAATCACGTATCTCTTGGTGTCAATTTTCTTATCCTCATCTCCATCTCTATTCATTTACATACACTACTTATTTTTTATCTTTAATTGGATTTCAACTAGTTAAGAACAAACATTGAATCCATTTTTAGACGATAACAAATTGACGTCGTTTGTGGGAAAGACTAAAGCCTAGTTATTTCTCATATAATTCCTAAGTTTTAATTGTGGAAACTCTGGAATTTTCTGTAAAATCCCCCAATCCTCATTGTTAATCATCTTGCTAATTTGATCAGCAAATTCGCTTGATTTATCGCTTGAAATCCTTAACTTACTGTTCCATTATCTAATTATGTGTAAACCGTACCTAAATAGACTCATTCCTAGCATAAACATAGTTTCACTATCTTAAATCTCATAAGTATACAGTCATACTAGGTTTTCTTGCACATGAACTTTTTTTTTCTGGGAAGTCTTATAGCAATGACTGAACACCCAGAAAGTAGTAGGGATAAAGAAACCCCACCACCCTCAACTCCTATTGAATTGAGGACCTAGTAGAATTTTTGAAGAACTTAGTTAAAATCCAGGAAGCTATGCAAGAAAATATGAGACAGCTTAATTAAAGTGTGCTAGCCTCATAGAGCCGACCAATCCACCCAGAACCATCTCCAATAACCCCAACTTTGGAGAAAAATCTGGGTAAACTCCGGGAATCACCTACTCCCACCCCTACATAGATAGGAGGCAAGAGAACGAAGGAAAGGTGGTGGAAAATACTGGGAGACTAAATTTGGGATATGAGACGAGACGATATGCTAAGACACATGGGTCAGAGCCTAAGAAATCTTCCTACCAATCAGGTAGAACCTCCACTATGAGGTCAAATCGGTATGATGATGACCAAACATATTCCGACGAACACATAAGTGTCTTTGAGAGGCTCAATAGAGTACCAGCCTTTAATAGGTTGGCAAAGAGAGAGGCATGATCACATTCGCACCCTGAAGAAGGCACAAGACGAGTAAAATACATGAGGCATGATCCAAGAACAGAGAATAGTTCAAAATGCAATACTAAGGCATCAAACAAATATAAGAAAGTTTGCCGAAGATAAGAAAGATCGGTCGAAAATTATGGACGAGATACTAATGTAGATGAGGAAGCCTAACCATGGAGAGGATCAATCCAAAGGATAGAAGATCGTCTGGGTGATCTCATCAAAATAAAAAATTCACTCCAAAGGGGGTTTGTTCAGGGATCCGCATTCATAACTTTCTTAATTAGATATCCCATGCCTACAAAATTCAATCCACCCGTGATCACTCCCATTTATGAAGCGAAATCAAATCCAATTTTGTATGTCGATCAATATCAGGAAGCACGCGGCATACTCTTTGTTAACGTCCAGAATTGGAGGCAACAAATAATCAAAGGAATAATTGATTAAGATATATCTAATGATGAAGATTAGGGATGAGAGACAGTGAGGACACAATGATATTTACGTGGTTCGGCCCTTGAATCGGAAACTTATGTCCACGGTGGTCTTATTAAGTTTTCTTGCGTGGTTACAGTTTATGGTTTTCTTGATACAACTCCAGGTTTGAGAAGCTATCAAAAAGTACTCCCATTCACGTTCCTGTCCCCCCTTTATATGTGGAGATCATATATTTACAAAGAGATGGAGTGCCCTTATAATTCGGGCAGTTACATCTTTACACTTGTTTATATAATGTACACCTCCATCCCTTGCGGTGCATAACTGTTTGATAAGGAGACGTCTGGATAATTATGAGGTAACCAATATTAGCGGCTATGATCCCACGTGGTTGATAAGGTATGTTTGGCATGTAAATTCTCACATGGATGTGTGTGTATCCAATCCTAAGGTAAACGGGTGGGCTGAGCATTCCAATTACTGAGATGACCTCCTTAGGTCATAAAGCCGAGCATATTTTGTAAGTCCTCTTGGGTTATCATGGTTTATTCTCCTATTGACATCATATAGGTATAACAGAAAGCCCCCACGACCTTTGGCACGAATATTTCATTATGGGATCTAATTCGTGGGAAAGGTGTTATGCCATGCTCCTGCTTTACTAGTGGAGGTCGGCTCCTCTTGGTTGACACATTATGATTGGCATGTTATGATCGGCCAAAGGCCAAGTAGATTTCATTTGAATTTTTCATGACTTATCAAGGACACATGTCAAGTAACTAAAGAGTCTTCTGAGTAATGATGCCGACTGGTCACGTGCGTTTGACACTCTGCATCACCATTTATATTTTTCACATATTTATTGAAGTTTTATCTGCAACGTCCATTTACTCTTTTTAGCAAAGAGTATAAATTCATGACACTTCATTCGTTTGCTTCAATCAGAATATTTGTATTGAGTTGAAGAGAGAGAAAATCTTTGAGCGTTATTTCCATTGTTGTGAAAGCTTGATCATTTTTGGTTCTAAGTTCTTTAGCGCTTTTTTCTTTATTCTCCATAGCATATTTTGCCATCGTTCATCTTTATCCGGTATGCCTTTCTCTGGTTCAGCTAGGTTTGCTCATTTTAGCATTTTGTTAATTTATTCTTGCTATTTACCTTGGTGGTTGCTTCGCTTAGATGACTATAGGTTTTGCTGGTTTAGTTTATAAGGAAATGTATGAATTTCCCTCCCCTTATCAAAGAGTTTACGAGTTTGTTAGAAGTTTGGATCCAGAGCGGTCTGGATTACTGAAAGGAGGTTTCCCTATCCTATTAAGGTGATTAAACCAGAAGAGGAGGATGGTCATCCTTGTTATACCCCCAATTTTCCTTCTAGTTATGGTTCCTCTGCTGATCCGAGTGTACCCTACATTTATTCCCCTATTTTAGAAACCCCTTACTGTTTCCCTTTTGTTAGTGATGGAGAGCTTTTAAATTTTATTTCTATGGATCCCCTAAATCCCGATTCCTTTTGAGGATCATGTTACTGATAGGGCTGAAGATAATAGGCCGAAAAGTGTGGGCCTCCACCTTTCTGTTGCTGGATCTTATATAGAGGTTTCTAGGGATGACGAAGAGGAAGAAGATGATCCCGTTGATTCTTCCAGTAATTATGATCCTGTTGAGAGTGATGCCGATTACTATCAATGTACTGTGATTGAGGAGGAGCTCGAGGCCATAAGAGAGAGATGCTATTTCCCTATAGTTATTCAAATTAGGATGCCAGGCATTTCTGAGAGGTGTTACTCTGTTCGTGACTCGGAGGAAATTCGCCTTCCTATGTGGGCCCTCCAGGTGGGTCTAAGGCCTCCTCTTCATCCTACCATTTGTTCCATTTTGAGAGGATATGGAGTGACCTTAACATAACTATCCCGCAATGCGTCTAAGACCATTCTGGGGGGCAATGATGTTTTGGAAAATAAGGACATGGTTTGACTTAACTGGGGATCTTTTTAGGTATGTTTATAGCTTGAAGGATAATGCCAAAGCCCCCGATTATTATTACTTTTATGTACTAAAACCCTAATACATAAAGGTCACAGTGGTCTAATCTAGTAATCATAGTTGGAAAGGTTCATACGTGTTTATAAAAGGTGGTTGGGAATTTAGGTCCCATGAAAGGGACAAGTTATGTAGGGTCCCCAGAGAATGGAATGGGCCTAATAACATGGGTAATACTTTTTCTGCCTTCGTCTTCATGTTATTCTTATTATTTTATTTTACTTTGTTGCACTGAAGTTGTTGCAATGTTGTTCTTGGGTGTTTGAGTGAAATGAGATCCCAAGATACCAAAGTCATTGGTTGATTTGATTGTCTCTTATTGTGAGAGAACCCCCCAATGATTGAGAAATTATTTTTTGTGGAGAAGTTTATCACTTTCGGGGATTACACTCCTCCAGGTTGCAGAATCCTTTTAGAGTTTGAGATTCCCCAAGAAGGTTTGGTTGCTAGAGAGACCCATTTCGCGTCTGGTGATCAAGTTGTTGGGAGTGCAGGTAGTTTAGGAGCAAGTAGATTGTAACATCAACCTTTTTACCCCTTTTCTTCAGTTACCTGTTTGTACTGATATACTGGTTTACTTATCTTACCAGGCGAAGAGGAACATCCTTTCGAAGAGACCCTAGGCATGGCTCCTCATTTTATCAATTGAAAATCTCTGGCTGAAGCTCATCATAAGAGAGCTGGGGTCGGCCAAAGCAAGTGGAGGTCGAGCGCGTAGCCATTTTTGGGGCAGCCGACCAGGATGTTCATCGTCAGGAGGCAGCTATGGCTGCTAAAGGCAAGGAAAAGGCCCCCATGGAGCCATCGACCAGAGACAAGAGGTCGCGAGAGGAAGAGGAAGATATGCAACCTTTTCGCAATATGCTGAGGGGAATTGGTCATGCACCAGAACCTAGGGTCGAATCAGGTCCTGGCCATACATGTCGTTATGGGAAGGTCCCAAAGTTCGATTTTGACCCCGAGCACAAGGTAACATATGAGGACATGAGGTCTAAACCTGACTCCATCTTTTACCATACCAAAAATAATTTGGACCAGCTTGGTTACTGGGGTTACATAAAGGATTTTGAATTTTTGCGCTGCTCCAATCCTGATTCCCTGTGGACCTTAGCCCAAAATCGACTATCTGTGGTACGTATTTCCTACTGGTTTTTAATTATTGATTTATAGGTGTCCCATTGTAATACTTTGATCTTGCTTTATTGCTCGTGGTCCAGGCGTCTATGGCTTGCACCATCCTTTGTGAGAAATCCCTCGTTAATCACATAGCTTACAATGAGTTGGTCGAGGATAATAAGACACTGAAAGCCAATTAGGAGAAGGTTGTTGAGGAGTTAAAAGAAAGGGATGGACAACTGGTGTCCTAGACTGAGGATTTGAGCAAAATGGATCAGGGAAACGTGGCCCTTAAGGAGAATTAAACTACTGACAATGCCAAGATCCAAAGCCTGAATGATGCTCTTATGGCGGAGATGGAGAAATATGACAAATAGTTGCAGGCTGCTTACGACGCTTTGGCCAATGCAGGTACCGATGTTGTAGAATCTCTCAAATCATCCTTGGACTTTAATACTGAATGCCTGGGCTATTTCTTGGATGGGTACGAGGAGCTGAAGAAGATGGTTGCTACTCATTTTCCAGACATTGTCGAGACTGTGAAGGGTTGGCAGGGAGATGACGACGAAATTGCTAACCTTGCTGGGGAGGAGGGTGATGCCCCACTTGCTGGTGCCTGAAATGATAGACTTTTGTGTTTACTTCTGTAATTCAAATTTCTGTTTGCCATTGGTTTTTGTAACTTTGAACATCTATTTTTGGTACAATCTTTACTGCGTTTTCGTCTATTATCTTAGTGCTTAACTGAAAATGTTGATTGAAATATTTCTTCTCGAACAACCCACAAGGTTGTACACTAACGCTAGGTAGTAACGCAATTATAACTGTTCGCGACTTACAAGGTTGTACAGGTATCGGCTGAACACATAGTGTTGTGACCTATGGGGTCATACATCGAACGTAATCAAATAACTCATTCATGTCTAGAGAAGTCATACAAGGGTTTTGTAAAACTCAAGGGGTTGAGTTGCTTAACTGTTCGCGACCTGTGAGGTCGTACAGGTATCAGCGGACCACATTGTGTTGTGACCCGTGGGGTCATACATCGAACGTAATAAACTACCTCATTCGTGACTAGAGAAGTCATACGGGTTTTGTAAAACTCAAGGGTTGAGTTACTTAATTGTTCGCGACCCATGAGGTCGTACAGGTATTAGCCGATCACATTGCTCGCAACCAGTAAGATCGTACATACGGCCGACCATTTCGTTCGTGACCTGTAATGTAATGCCTAGACCTGAATTTAAGGGTTCATAAAGGATCAAATGGATCCGGTTCGTATGTTAATTGTGAAGTGCAATGAAACAATCTAAATGATGTTTCTAATCCAGTTTTTATTATTATTTAACATTACTCTTGTTAGCATGCGATTTCAATTTTTTTTTATCAACTACTTAATAGGACCCAAGGGAAGTGTCTCAAGTCTAAGTAAACAAAGCTATTAATTATAAATGCAAGAATTGCTTACATGTATAACGCTCTCAAAGTACGGAACAACATGCAACCTGTCGTAACAAAAGGAGGGATGTGAGCCGAATGCTCAGTGGGAACTATACAAATGTAGTATAAAAATGAACGACAGAAAAGAATACTCACACGCTAAACTACATGCATGTGAATGTATGTATGTATATACATATATACCTTTGAAAAAACATATCCCAATGTATTAAATCGTTCTATTACAAAAACATCATTTAACCTGTTTATTCTCCTTATCTTTACAAAGAATCATTTTGTATCATTATGCTTAAAAACTAGAATTCCTTCCCATTAACGCACATGGTTAAACAATTAACAATTAGTGGGAAAAATCTTTCATTTACTTTCAAACGTTTATTAGCCAATGTTCATTAACTCACGTCGAACTATTAATCATTACTTAAGACTTGCTTTCAACGTACACACACAATGTGTTTAGAAAAATACTCATTTTACTTTGAAAACCTTTCATAATACACGCTTGTGTTCATTATGGTTCAAACCTCATTAGGTATCTTAAACATCATTATATCATATTATTAAACCATCCCATGTTGCCACATGAATATTAAACATTTAATGCGTTATTCTTGTATTAGTAAATCAATGAATTATTGACATTCATTTATGCCTCTTTCTGAATATTCAATTCATTACTTAACATTTTCTTTAGGGATTCTACCGACGCACACACCGGTCACAACACACGCACACTCACGCTTTCACAAAATTTCACCGTCTAGTATGGAGCGCCAAGTAAACTGCAATTGGTTTGGGGTCTTTCACCCCTAGGGACAACATAGCCCTACTTAATTTTTAACACGACGTTATCCAATATCATTATCTTGCCAATGTGTTCGACATTTTTTCATATTGTCCACATTAATTTTCCTTTTTCGAGCCGAAGCCAAAGCTTTGGTCTTAACCGTCCATTTTTTCATTATTTATTTAGGAAAAATCATTATATTCTATTAAAGTCCTTTTTTTCACACATGTTGACTTTATACCGAAAATCATTTTCGTTTAAGGACTCATTTCATTCTTTTTACATACGTGTCAAAACACTCTTTAACATTTTGTTTCTTGAAAATGTTACACTTTATGTAAATTGTAAATTCACCTAATTTACATCAAAATACGTAACTTCACTTTTGTTTTCAAGTGTTACTTATAAAAACACCATTTTTAAGTTTCAAACTTAACGCGTATGCATTTTAGTCTCTATGAAATTTCCAATTTCTCACTTTGTCGAAAATCACATTTTTGCACATTACTCCCTTTAATACATAAAATCATGCTTTTCAAATATTAAAGCCTACACATATATTTATGAGTTTTAACATTAAAAACCCATTATAGTCAACATTTACACATTTAACACATTACGTTTAAAACTTAGTGTTACACACTTTAATTATGACTTTTGGCATAAAGACCCATACTTAGTAATTTTATTCACACTTAGTCTCTTTTACTTTCATTATTTACATGAAGACTTTAGTTTCACATGTTTACCCATTAAACCCAACTTCTTTCCTTATGATGAGTTTATACACTTTAAAATACCCATTTAAAATGAAAGCATTCCTTCACATATAAAACTCTTTATTTAAATTAGGAAAACATATATTCAAGTTACCAATGAAAAAAGTACCACTTAAGTCATTTAATTCAAGATTAAACTATCTAAATGGCTCCGAACAATTTGTTGAAGAAACTCTTTTCTTAAAACAAAATTTTAACACAAGATGATTAAAAAAATATGAATGAGTTATTTAAGGTATAGGTTTACCAGTTTTGAAAACCAAAACTGATAAAGAACTTAAATCAACACAGCCTCAAGAAAGGGATGAGAGGAAAAGGAAGTATACAAGTACAATTTTAACGTGGTAAACCCCTACCCAATTTAAAAAATATCCACGTAATTCTCTACACCTCAAAAGTAAAAATCCACTAAAAATAGAGTAAGAGTTTACAAACTATATAGCAATCAAGTCACACAATCAGACCTAATTCTAAGTTCGGAAATGTACCAACTCCTTTGCATTTTCTGACTTCTACCAAGGGTCTGATGTTGTTAATGTTCTCTCAACTCTGTAACTCCACTCCTTTTAGCTTTACGTCGACTCAAAAGTCCAAGATCTCAATACCAACACTTTTTCAGTGTAGTAGTGTGAAGATGTAAGTGGTGGTGTGCTCAAAATCACATGCATGCAACTCACACACACACACACTTAATTACAGACATGATGATAATCAAATTACAAACATATCACAAATATGTAAGTATTTCCAAAATCAGTTTAATCGAAACTATCAGACTTTGGATCTTTCAACATATCCATAAATCAAGAGGGAATCTTGCTATAAACGCGAGCCAAGATCCTAAACACTTTCTTGTTTTGAAAATATACAAACTATTTCACAAAATGTGAAAATGTAAATCCTCAATCAAGATCTTAAACTAGATCTGATTCTGAATGTTCAAAGAAAGTGAAATCAGAAACTGTTTTGTTGGTTTTAGGGTTTAAAAACATAATAGTTGAAAACAGTCAACAAAACTATGATTTCTTGATATAAGAAAAAAAAGAGATAAACGTGGAATGTATCACAGAACGTCAATCTCAGTTTTCTATGAAAGAAAATGAGATCAAACTGTTGTGATTAAGTTGGAAAAAAGATAAAGGACATAAGAGGAATGATCTTCACAACTCTCGAACTAACAAACTCTCAAAAATATTTTTCTGGTGAGATTTGGCCGGAGTTTAGTTTAGGGTTTTCCTTTTCTCTTTCTCTCTCTCTCTCTCTCTCTCTCTCTCTCTCTCTCTCTCTCTCTCTCTCTCTTCTCCCTTCTTTCTTTAGTTTCTCTCAAAAGTGAAGCAAGCAAAAGATTGTAATCGCAACACATAAGACATGTATTTATACTAAGCCATGGAAGCTTCTAGAACTTCGAAGCAAATGAATGGTCACGATTAAGTCTTAAGTGATCAAGGTAAATCTGATGTCTAATAATGCACCGCAATTATAAAGCCTCTGATTGGTTTAAACAAAAACACGAGGATCAGGTAAAAACACATGGAAGCCATAGATTAAAACAATCCAACGGCTCACAATCAAACACAGGACTAAGAGGGCAAGAAAACACAAATCCAACCGTTGTGAGATTAACACGTGTAAGGCTGTGATGGCTTGTAAAACACGTGTTTTTTTATCTTTCAAAAATATAATTTGTACCCACAAAATTATCAAGCGCATTTGGTTTCTACCCAAACAAGTTTTTAACAGCTTAATGAATTTACAAATCAGCCCATAAACTTTATAAAACCCAATTTTAAATTTCTAAAAATTGTTAAAAAATCTTAGAAATTATTTAAAAATATCCTAAAAATTATGGAAAAATTATTTTAAAGGGATTTAACTCACACACCCTCATATTATGAAGATTGCAAACTCATATGCAACACATAAATGATCCTAGGCGTGGTGTTGGTGTTTATACCTTTGGACTATTAGAGGAAATCAAATTTAAGAGTCTGAAGCCTTGTTGGTTTGAAAGGCTGTGACTCAATTTTGTCACTATTTCCAAACTAGATGAGCACCTATATAATATAGACTCAAGTGAGTCAGATATATAGGGTGCTTCAATCTACCCCTTTATAAATATGAGATAAAATCTCATTTGAGTCATATAGGACTCTTAGGGATAAAAAGAATAAGAAAAACTTAGTCCTATACAAAAATTCTACCTATCCAATATCGTAGAAAGAGAAAATTACATAATTCAACTAGATACAAACCAATACCCTATCAAAATTCTATTGCAAATGAAGGCACTGATTCCTGAAAATGAGATAACTAAGATCAAGCTTTTTAGTGGAGAATACACCAAAATGTCCAAGAAGACTCAAATTTCTCCCCCATTTTGTCTCAAATGGACAAAGGCCAAAGTAAACAAGAAGGAAACAATAAATCATTGTTCTGCCATAACCAAACCAATAGATTTACGTAAAGATTCAAATCAAAGAAATTCTAATGGTTTAGTAAACATGATATCTAATTCCAATTCAGTAGGTAGGTAATTAATTTCTAACTCATTAGATTTAGCTAACTCGCATATGAAATGATATATGATTTTAATATGTTGGGTACGAGAGTGTTGAACTGGATTTTTAGAAATATTAATCGCACTTTGATTGTCACAATAGAGATGTGACTTATCTTCAATTATACCGTAATCTTTCAGCATTTGTTTTAGCCAAAGTAATTAAGCACAATAATTTCTTCCTATAATATATTCGAATTCGGCAGTAGACAAGGAAATGCAGTTTTGTTTCTTACTACTCTATCCTACCATTTTGTTACCAATGTAGTAACACACTCCTGAAGCACTCTTACTATCATCGGTACACCCGACCCAATCAGCATCAGTGTAACCTACTATAGTACTAGAAGCTTCTTTAGTGTACCAATGTCTTATGTTTAGAGTGCCTTTAATGTATTTGATAATTCTTTTAACCCATAATAGATGACTCTTTTTAGGATTGTTTTGATATCGGGCACATACACAGATAGAGTACAAGATATCAGGACGGGAGGTAGTAAGGTAAGTAAGCTTCCTATCATACTACGATACATGTAGAATCAATTGATTTCCCATTCTCATCTTTAGAAAGTTTGACAGAAGTACTCATAGGAGTCCTAACTTCTTTAGCTATTTCTAGGCCAAACTTCTTGACATTCTCTAAAGCGTATCTGGATTGCGATAGAAATAATCCATCTAAATTTTGTTTAAGTTAGAGCCCTAAGAAGAATTGCAACTCCCTCATAAGTGACATTTGAAATCCGAGAAGGTCTTAACTTCTAAAGGGGAGGTGGATCCAAAAATGATTTCATCAACATAAACTTGAGCTATAGTAATATTGTTGTTAAAATGTTTGACAAACAAGGTTTGGTCATTCCCTCCTCTCCTAAATCCGTTGTCTAAAATAAAGGTGGATAAATGCTCACACCAAGCTCTATAAGCTTGTTTTAACAAATAAAGAGCCTTTTTAAGACGTTATGCATAATTTGGGTAATGAGGGTCAGTGAACCCTTTAGGTTGTTCTACATAGGTCTCCTCAGTTAAAATTTCGTTAAGGAAGGTGACTTAATATCCATTTGATATAGTGTGAAGAGCAAATGACAAGCTATTGCAAAAAGTAAGCGAATAGATTCAAGGCGAGTGACAGGAGCAAAAGTTTCCTTAAAATCTATTCCTTCAATCTGAGAGTAGCCCTGGGCTACTAATCTAGCTTTATTTCGAATAATCATCCCAGATTCATCAGTTTTATTTTTAAAAATCCAACATGTGCCAATAACCCTTTTCATTTCAGACCTGGGTACAAGATACCATACATCATTAATGACAAATTTAAGAAGCTCCTCCTTCATAGAACTTATCCACAAAGCGTCATTCAAGGCTTCATTTACAGTTTTTGGCTCAATAAGAGACACAAAGCATGCAAAATGAGCAATGTTACGAAGTTGAAATCTTGTACGAACAGGCTCAGTAGGATTACCAACTACACTATCTAAAGGAAGATCTTTGAAAACCCAGTTAGGTACTTCAGGGCCTTAGTTAGTAAGGATTCAACTGTTTCTGGAGAGTCATAATTTAAAATGTTTTCAGACTCATCCACAATAATTGGTTTTTGGTCTTACTTTCTACATTAGTGTCACTTACAACCACATTAATGGATTCCATCATGGTTTTTGTACGAAGATTATAGACACGGTAGGCTCTATTATTTGGACAATATCCTAAGAAAATGGCTTTATCTCCTCTGGTTTCGAATTTAGACAGATGTTCTCTATCCTTACAGACATAACAGGTTTACCAAAGCTTCTAAAATATTTTAGGTTAGGTTTTTTCCCATACCAAAGCTCATAGGATGTTTGCTTGTCATCTTTCCTTAAGTAGACTTGATTGATTATATGACAGGCGATACGAATGGATTCTACCCAAAAATATTTAGGTAGGTTCTTCACATGAATCATCACACGGGCCATTTCCTGAAGAGTGTGATTTTTACGCTCAGCTATTCCATTTTATTGAGGTGTCTTAGGGGCACTAAATTCATGTTTGTAACCATTATAGTCACAATATTCAATGATACTTGAATATATGAATTCTCCTCCTCTATCATTACAAATTCTATCTACTTGGGAGTCCTTTTCATTTTCTATACGAATTAAGATTTTCAAAAACTTACGGAAGGTTTTTGATTTGTGTTTTAAAAAAGGAAACCCAGGTAAATCGAGTGAAGTCATCAACCATAACAAGAATGTAACTGTTGTCGCAAAGACTAACAGTGCGAGAAGGACCCATTAGGTCACTGTGGATGAGTTCTAGAGGTTTAGTGGATAGAACTTCTTTAACTTTCTTGTGGGGAGTCTTAACAATTTTCCCTTCTTGACATGGACCACAAACAATGTGTGAAATTAGTTTAATCTTAGGATGACCTCTAACTATCTCTTGGGAGCACAATTTGCTAAGACTAATTAATGTGACCCAACCGATTATGCCATATCTAATTATCATCCATTCTAGCAATGTTACAAACCTCTATACTTGGATTGACTGTGTAACAGTTATCTGGAGTACGGAGTCCTGTAATAATACAATCACCTTTTTCATTTAAAATTTTATAATTGTTCTTTAAAAAAGTGACAGTATGGTTTGAGTCACAAAATTATGATATACTTAGTAAATTGGCTTTAAGACCTTTTACCAAGAGAACATCTTCAAGAATGGGTAATCCTTCTTCATGGAGTGTTCCTTTACCAATGATCTGGGATGATACACCATCTCCAAATAAGACTTTTCCTCTGGAGAAGTTAGTTTTGTTTGAAAGTTTGGAATCATCCTCGGTTATATGTTTGGAACAACCTTAGTCTAAATAGCATCCAGTTTTCATGTGTTCATCTTTAAAAGCACTGATCACAATGTTGCATTTCAACTGGGGTAATAGATCATCTTTTCTAACCCAAATCGCTCTAGTTTTCAATTTGCGCTTATTAGCTCGTATTTGATAAAACTTGCGAGCTTCTGTCTTTTCTTTAAAAGATTTGTGCGCATATTTATTAGCATTATAAACAATTTGAGCAATTGGTTTAGAAAATAATCTAGGATTCCTTCTAATTGATGGTCTTTTAGTATTAGTCCTTTTCCTTCTATTGCGATAGTTAAAATTCTTGTCTGGATGTCTAGGAAGGACATAGTTGTTTCGACTTCTCCTAGAATAGTTGAAGTTATGGTAAACACGAGAGTTATAGCTGGATTACATAGACGTTTGGAATGACAACCATCAAGGGAACTCCCATAGACATCACAATAGGAGCAGTAAAGATGGCACATAGAACTCACAACCTTAGGAAAATTATTACTCCAAGGTTTGTCTAGGTTTTGAGCTCTAGTCTTGTTCTGAAGTGGCACATGATGAAATGTCGAATCAACTTGTCGATAGGGGGAAGACTTATTTAGTTTTTTGTTCAACATTATGCTTAGAGTTACTTGATTCACCAATGTCTAACTTCGTTTTTTTTATATCAAACTCATTTTTTAAACTTTGAAAGTGACAAGTTTCAATAGGTCTTTTGGCACCATATACAAACTTTATTATTTCAACATTTTTAGTTTGGGTCTTAGAGTTGGGACAAAATCCTATTCTAGTTCTGTCATCAGAATTGGTTTTACTTTCAGCAACACACTATTCAAAATATTTAAAATTATTTTCAAATTTTGCAAATTTTTTGAAGATAGTGGATATAACACCCTTGAAAGATCGTCCTTTGCGAAGCCGACGGTCAACTTGTCTTTGTTCAACTTTCATGTCCTGTTATTGGAGCTTAATGTTATAATGACTTATAGTTGTTTGTAAGATCGGGCTTCATTAAGATAGGCCTTACTTTCGGTTGGGTCCTCTCCACCGCTGGGTCAGCCTCCAGCGATGAAGTGACAGTCGAACGCTATCAGTCCGACATCATGAATGGGTTCCTTGGGTTTATTAGGGAGGTCTCTATCGTCGTCCGAGTCGTCATCATCCCTCGCCCTTTTTTTTGGCCCCCCTTTAGTAGGCCGACTCTGAACATCTCCTACCTTTGCCTTCTTCTGGAATTGGCCGGCCACCGTTGTCAACGTACTTCCACAGCTTGCCCCTCCTTATCAGCCCTTCAATTTCATTCTTCAATGCTATGGAGTGATCCATATCGTGGTTATGGTCCTTGTGAAATTTATAGGATTTGCTTCTATCTCTCTTATTTGCCGGAAACTTTAGCTTTCCCAGCCATCTGAGATCTTTACTTTCCCGAATTTTCTCCAGGATATGGTGGACTCCAACCGCGAGGGGCGTGTACTCGCCGTACTTCGTAGGCTTGTCTCCCTTCTTGTATTTTTGCTCGTGCTTCTTGTTGTTTTTGCCCCTAGCGTATTTTGGACCATCGAACTCTTTATCCATTATTGCCTTTTCAGAGTTCATGATCTTCCCTTCTTTTTCTAATAGTTCGGTTATGGTCTTGGGAGGTTCCTTGGCTAATGCGCAAAATAGCTTGCCTGGTCTCAACCCGTTCATTAGGGCTGTGATGGAAGTGGGCTCGTTGTAGTCCACTACCTCCATCCTTTTAGTGTTGAGCCGAGTGATGTAAATACGTGTGCTTTCATCTAATCTCTTCCAGACGCGAGTAGGTGGATGGCTTGCTTTCCTAGCTTAGCACCAAAGCAAAAATTGTTGATGAACAAATCGGCCAGTTGTTGAAAACTCTTGATTTGTCCCCCAGGCAGGCTGTTGTACCATATATGAGCCGAGCCAGTTATGGCACTAGAGAATTAAATCCAATTTCGCATGTCGATCAATATTAGGATGCAAGTAACATACACTCTGTAACCAACAATATGCATTGTAGAGATTTTTCAAGCATTATCACAGGATCTGCCCAAATTTGGTATAATGGGTTACCAAGAGGGGAAATCTCGGAGTCTAAATAATTGGCTGACCTCTTTGTTATCAGTTTCTATTTCGGAGAAAAACCTTATAAGAGGGTAGCTCACTTATTAAGTGTGTAATGACCCCACTTTTATAGGCTCATATGTATATAGTTCGTTTTTACCCTCATGTGTTACTTATTATCTTATAAATGTTGTATTATTAGACATGTGGTATTATTGGTTATCAATATAACAAGCCCCATTTTTTAAATATGAAGAATCAACTGTAAATTGGATCAAATCGAAGTCTTATGACATATCTTAAGGTAAATAATAGTTTTAGGGTAGAAAATATAATTTTATGAAACTTTAGGGACTAAAATAAAAATATAAATATGGGCCATTTTGTAAATAAAATATTTTTAAGGACCTATAAGAAATATTGAAAATATATAGTGTGAAATTACCAAAATACCCTTAATGTGTAAAAAGACCCTTATACCCTTATCACCTTTCCACCACATGCTGGTCACCTCCACCTTACATATGTCGTCTTTAGAGAGAAAGCTAAAACACTTGTCATCATTTGGTGATATTAACACTGCAAGACTACTCCGGAATGAGACACCTCGACGTTCAATCACCACTCCAAAAAGCTTAGTCATTAGATATGTGTCAACACCGTAATATCCTTGGAAACCTATTAATAGGGCCTTTGGGATCATTTATAACTCACACCAATTCCTTGAGAAATTTAGTAAGAAAGAGTGATAGCTTGGGAAATATCTTAAGAAGGAGTTCTATAATTTTGAAGAAAGAATTCGTTTCGTAGGTACGATATTATTTAAATGTTGTAATGCATTTTTATAGTTTTAATTTTGTGCTTTATAGCTTTACTTAGTAGTTATGCTGGGAAAATACACTAAAGGCTCCACTAATCAAAAATTAAAATTTGGAAACAATCTAAATTGATTTTATTTTCAAAATATGTCAACTTGTATGAAAATATATATACGCTTTTTAAAATAATTTTTGTAAGTAATTGCTCGTTATTATGGAATCTCATTTAAGTAATTCCAAAGTCAGTCCCGATGAATTTCTGTCTAGTTGAGATGGTATTTAAGTGGTGCCCCTGTGACCCTCCATCTCTACTGGGAATAAATTCAGAAATGTTCTGTCTAGATGAGATGGCATTTAAGTGGTGCCCCTGTGACTCTCCATCTCTACTGGGAACCGACTGATTAGGAAGAACTATGAATTGAATTCTTTAAAACGATGAATGAATTTTAAAAATTGAGAAAATGGTTTTAATAACCTTTTACATAAAGTTATTTTGGGATTAAAACACAATATTTAGAATTGGGTTTATGTAGAGTATGTAATTAAACCTTTATTAGATTAACGTGTGATCCAAGACTCAATATCTGTATTTTCGAGCCTCTATTTTAGGTGAGTACTCTATGCAAGTTCTTGCACATTTTGATTATATTATATTATGCAAACTATGTATATTTTGTGAAATGCTTTTATTCTCAAAATGCATTTGATACCGATGATTCTGTCGTTTGTTATATGTTTATATATCCTCATATAAACATCTGATTTGAATTACGAAATTATTAATTCGGCCTATGAAAACTCACTTACTATATTGGCCTTGACTACCGAGTGGAAATATTTGGGTGGTACCTTCCCAGCTAGTTTATCGCTGGTGTGCCCTAAACAAGGCGTTGTTTCAGAAATCATGATTCTTTGTCTGTGATGTTATCGGGTGGAAACATCTGGTAACACTATCTGTCTGAGTATTAGAGCGTACATGGCCAAAAAATTGAGAATTTGACATATGCTCAATTGTTTTATCTGTTCTGTTCTGAAGTGGTTATTCTGAATATGTATATTGTCATTTACTTCATATATATTACTGGAAATTCTTATCTTTATGTATATGCCTTATGTTCTAAATTGAATAGGTATCAATTTTCAGAAAAACCCTGGAATATCTGGAGATTGAATCTCATTCGGCTTTTAGCTGGTATTGTATAAATAACCATTTTTCAGGAAATAATTAAGCTCGTGGATGGAACATAAAAGGATTGCGTTGAAGATTTTATCTTTTAGAGCTCTGTTGATACCAAAATTAGTATGCTGATATGGACGAATAATATGAAGACACGTGTCAATCTACTTGGCACAATAGTAACGAGGAAGTTCATTTCCCCGACCAACTCATGTTCTCTCCGAGCAACGAGGATACACCGAGGAACTTCAGCACTCCGAGGTACTCTAGCGCTCCGAAGAACTCCTGAACGACGAGCAACTAAAGCGGTCCGAGCTGCATCTCGGCCGTATCATTAATTGCCAGATAATCAATAATTCAATTATTCATTGAATGTTTATCATCTTGAGGCACACGCTGCATTAAATGTATTACCATTTCATATGTATATCATTTAATGTATCAACCCTTTCATGAACAGCCTAAGGGCTATAAATACCTTGTATCACCCTCATTCAAGGGGACCAGAATTTCTTGAGAAAACATATACTCGAGAATTCTCAAACATTCATCAATAACATAACAGTGGACGTATGCCATTCATATAAGGCTGAATCACTTTAAAATATTTGTCTCATTTTATTTATCTGTGATTGAATAATTAGAGCTATCTAATTTTTTACATCAACAGATTGGCGCCGTCTGTGGGAACTATTGTTACTATCGTTTTTCACCAAAAATCGTCCATCATCAATGGCGGATAATCCATAATCTAGCAATCGAAACGCTGGAAATATTGGAAATCCTCAGAATCCCTCTGCACCTCCAGATCTAGCCGGGATTATGATGAATCTGGCTCAAGGACAAACCGCCATGCAAGAAACAATGAGGCAACTCATACAAACCCTTCATGGTGGTTCACCCGCACGTTCAGGACATCAAAGTGGTCAGAGGCAAACTTATTTACTTTCTTCACGATCCAGGCGTACTGAGTCATGTCGTAATGAGGAATCTGATGATTTCTCTTATCAACCTGGGCGAACTTCGTCAATAAGGGCTACAGATACTGATCAACATATCACTCTCTCTCCAGAAAGACCCGGTGCTTTAGAAAGACTGAGTAGGGTGTCTCCTTTCAGTCGATTAGGCCCTAGGAGGAATAGGAGCCCACCTAAGACCATGTCGAGGAGTTTTCGACAACCATCAGATCTAAGAGAAGGATCAACACAATCACGACCGGCTGCTCGTCAAGATAGATCTCAAGAAGCTACCTCAAAATGATCAATTGCTCAAACCAATAGGCCCGAGGAAGGAAATGAAGCGTGGAAAGGATCTCTCCAACGGTTGGAGGATAAATTGGGAGAAATAGCCAAAGCAAAGAACCCCCTACAACGAACTTTTGTTCGAGGAACACCTTTTGTACAGGCCATTGTGAATTTTCCTACACCGTCAAAGTTCAAAGCACCTGTAGTGACCCCCAAATATGATGGAAAGACAGATCCTGTTCTTCACATAGAGCAATATCAAGCTGCTGCCGACATCTATGTCGTTCCCGACGAGATGAGATGTAGAGCGTTCTCAGGAACTCTTACTGGAGCTGCCCAGATTTGGTACAACAATCTTCCTAGAGGTAAGATTTCAACTTTCTTTCAGTTGGCCGAGTTGTTTATTGGCAATTTCTATTTTGGAGCAAAGCCAGTAAAACGAGTAGCACACTTGTTAAGTGTTAGATAAAAATCTGGTGAGAGTACTAGAGACTACATAACTCGTTTCAATAACGAGAAGCTGGAAGTCATAGATTACGAAGAAAAGACAGCAATCACCGCCTTGATGAGTGAGTTGTTTCCTAATAAATTGTATTACACCTTGGCGAAAGATCCACCTAAAACTATGTCAGAATTGATGGCAAAAGCGGCCAAAATCATGAACGCCGAGGAAGCTATGGCTGCAAAGAAGAATATGGATAAAGACTCCAAGGTGGACGTCGACAAGTCTAAAAATAAAGAGCATAAGGGCAATGGCGGTGACAAACGTTCCAGAAATAATAAATCATCATGGGAAGTCCTGAAGAAATACGACAATTATACTCCTTTGAAAATGGGTATTCATCATGTCTTGGAAGAAATCAAGAACAACGAGGAGGTAAAATGGCCAAAGAAACTGAGGTCAGACCCTGATTCGAGGAGTGAGGATAAATATTGCGAGTTTCATAAAGATCATGGTCACATGACCAAAAATTGCATAGCTCTTCAGAACGAGATTGAAACACTCATCCGAAGAGGAAAGCTAGCGAAATATGTTGATCGGGGAGGTGAAAGGAAAAATAACGACCGGACTAGAGAGAGGCTAGATCTCCTCGTCGAACAGAAGAGAAAAAGAAGAGAAACCATGAAGATGATCCAGATGATGACCCCGACCTTCCCAAGAAACCAAGACAGCCAGAACGAGAGGTATTTTCTATACGTTTTGGGTCATTTGATTGTAATGTCATTACAGGAGGAGATGTAGGAGGAGGAGACCTTACTGTAGAAAGAAAGGCTTACCTTGGAGATGCTCAAGATTGTTCATATATTCAGCGAATAAATCTAGCCGAGGACGATCGTCCGAGGAAGGTAAACAAAGAGAAGATGGTCATTGGCTTTTCAAAAAATGACCTAGCAGGTGTTCTTTACCCTCACGAAGATCCTCTGGTGATCAAAATGAGGATGAAGGAAGTAGTGATGTCAAGGGTGTTGGTAGACAATGGAAGTTCGGCAGACATCATGTATTATTCATGCTTTGATAGCTTGAATTTAAAATTATCTCAATTGGAACCGTATCACAGACCCCTCCTGGGTTTTGCTGGCGAGAAAGTTTTTCCACTTGGGACGATCAAGTTGGACATATTCATTGGAACTTGGCCTGCTTGTCGAACAGAGAGAATACGTTTCTTTGTGATGGATAAGAATGTGCAGTCAGCCTACAACATCATCATGGGAAGAGTTGGTTTGAAGAAGTTCGAAGCAGTTCCATCTACAGTGCATCAGTGCTTAAAATTCCCAATAAATTTTGGAGTAGGAGTTGTGAAAGGTGATCAGAAAGTAGCTCGGGAATGCTATTATTCGTTTGCCGAGCAAGAGGAACATGAAGATTCAAGAAAAAAGATTACCACCTACCAGGTGGATGAAGGCACAGAAATTGAAACACTGGATCCTCGAGATGAATCCCAACTTGCAAAAGGACAGGTGGTGGAATCTACAGAAAATATTATTCTAGACGACGAGCACCCTGAACGGGTAACCTAGATAGGTTCTACGTTGGATGCTTCAATAAAACAGGAGTTGATAACTTTCTTGAGAAACAGGAAGAAAACTTTTGCATGGAGTCATGAAGACATGCCAGGAATAGATCCAAACTTTTTATATCATGAGCTCAATGTGAATAAGGAGATCAAGCCTGTAAAGCAGAGAAGAAGGGTATTTAGCCCCGAGAAGAATCAGGCTATACAAAAGGAGGTCGAGAAGCTCCAGAAAGCCTAATTAATTGAAGACGTAAAGTATCCAGACTGGTTGGCAAACGTGGTGATGGTAAAAAAAAAACAATAAATGGAGAATGTGTGTTGATTTCACCGATCTTAACAAGGCATGCCCAAAGGATCATTTTCCATTGCCCAAAATTGATCAACTAGTGGATGCTACCTCGGGACATGAGCTGCTCAGCTTCATGGATGCTTACTCTGGCTACAACTAGATCAAAATGAAACCTGAAGACAGGGAAAGTACTTCTTTTATTACCCCTAGGGGAACTTATTGCTATAATGTTATGCCTTTTGGTTTGAAAAATGCAGGAGCGACATACCAGCGGCTGATGAACAAGGTTTTCACCGAACAAATCAGTTGCAACATGGAAGTCTATGTCGATGATATGCTGACAAAAAGCAATAAAGCTGCAGATCATCTAGTTGACTTAGCTCAGACATTTGATCAACTGGATAAATACCAGATGAAGCTCAACCCGACGAAGTGCACATTTGGAGTACGAGAAGGAATGTTTCTCGGGTACATTGTCAACCAGCGAGGCATTGAAGCAAATCGAGATAAGATCAAAGATCTTTTAGGGTTGCGATCTCCAACAACAAAGAAAGAAGTGCAGAGTCTTACAAGATGAGTTGCAGCGCTCAACAGATTTGTGTCCCGAGCAACTGATAAATGCCTCCCATTCTTCAAAACACTTCGAAAAACTTTTGAGTGGACTGATGAATGTGAGAAGGCCTTTCAAGACTTGAAAAAGTATTTGGGAGCACCTCCATTGTTGTCCAGGCCAATAATAGGAGAGAAGTTGTACTTGTATCTGGCAGTATCAGAGAATGCAGTCAGTTCAGCACTGATCAGATTGGAGAATGGAGTCCAGAAACCAATCTATTACACAAGTAAGGCTTTCTGAGGTGCGAAAATCAGGTACCCAAAGCTGGAGAAATTGGCATTGGCATTAATTAAAGCAAGTAGAAGAATGAGGCCATATTTCCAGGCCCATACCATCATCGTTTATACCGACATGCCACTGAGGCAAGCCCTTCATAAGCTAGAAAAGTCAGGGAGATTGATGTACTGGGCAATAGAGCTCGGTGAATATGATATTGTGTATGAGCCCAGATCATCATTGAAAGGGCAAGTTGTAGCAGATTTTATAGCAGAGTTTACATATCCTGATACCTCCGAGGAACAAAAATTGCTCGCTGACCAACCTGTGGATGTTACAGGATCAACAGACATAAATCCAGACCAACTCCGGTTGGTAAAAGGACTTATGGATGAAGAAAGATCATCAATTTCGAGCTCAGACTAGCTCCGGTTGGTAAAAGAGCGAGAAGAGATGGTCGACGAGGAGCGAAAAGTGTCAGGGGAGGATGAAAAGAAGCAACAAATATTTCATCGAGGAACTCTATCAGATAAGAAATTTGAAGACGGGTTGCCCATATGGAGATTATATGTAGATGGCTCATCTTGCACAGCAGGTTGCGGGGCAGGAATTGTTTTGAACACCCCAGACGAGATTGACATGGAATATGCTTTGCGATTCCAATTCAAAGCCTCCAATAATGAGGCTGAGTAGGAGGCCATGATAGCAGGTCTTAATTTATCAAAGATTATGGAAGCGCAACAAGTGATGGTATTCAGTGATTCTCAATTAATTGTGAATCAGATGATGGGAACATATGCGGTTAAAGGAGAACTAATGGTCAAGTATCATGCAAAGGTGATGGAATTGTTGGCAGAATTTAATGCCATTCAGTTGATCAGAATACCCAGAACAGAAAATGCACAAGCAGACGCACTGGCCTGATTAGCATCAGCTACTCGTACCGAGCTGCGAAGAACGATACCAATTGAAGTACTGGAAAATCGGAGCATAGATGAAAACTTGACGGTGAATATTATTACCCTCGATTTAGGACAATCTTGGATAGATCCCATTAGGGCATATGTGGAAGAAGGCGAATTACCGAAAGATAAGCTCGCTGCCAAGAAATTGAAGTATAAAGCTGCTCGGTATGTACTAACTAATGATGTTTTGTATAGACGAGGAATTATGGCAGGTTTGCAGAGATGTGTACACCCCTCCGAAGTGAAAGAATTGATTGAAGAGATCCATGAAGGGTCTTGTGGAGCTCATGTAGCAGGTCGAACACTTTTGCAAAGGGTAATGACTCAAGGATACTACTGGCCGACGATGAGGGCTGACTGTATAGCCTATGCTAAGAGATGTGACAAGTGCCAACGTTTTTCCTCCATTCGACGAACTCCACAGGCATTATTGACACCCATAACTTCCCCTTGGCCATTTGCCATGTGGGGAATTGATTTGGTTGGACCACTGCCGACCACCCGAGGAAGATTCAAGTACCTCGTCATCGCAGTGGACTATTTTACTAAGTGGGTAGAAGCTGAGCCGCTTATCGATATAACGTACGAGAAGGTATACCAGTTTGTTTGGAAGAATATCATCTGTCGATATGGTCTCCCTCATGCCTTCATCACAGACCATGGAACACAATTCGACAACGAGGAGTTTGCTGCCTATTGTCAACAATCAAACATCCTGAAGACCCATTCAGCACCAGGTCATCCTCAAAGCAATGGGCAGACTGAGATGACAAACAGAACACTACTAAATGGTTTGAAGAAGAGGCTAAGTGAAGCTAAAGCTAACTGGATTAATGAGCTACAATCATTATTGTGGGCTTACTGAACAACTCCTCGAGCAGCGACTGGAGAATCACCATACATGCTGGCATTTGGAAGTGAGGCTGTAATACCTGCCGAGTTGGGTCTTCCAACGCATAGAGTACTGAATTTCAATTCTCCTGTCAGTGACTTGATGAGAAGACTGGATTTGGATATGCTCGAGGAGGTCAGAGAAGAGGCATCCATTAGGAATGCTGCTTATCAACAACGAACAGCTTTTTTCTACAACAAAAGGGTGAAGAAATGCGACTTAAAAGAAGGGGATTATGTGCTAAAGAAGGTCATTCAGAAGCACAATAAGCTTGAAGCCAACTGGCATGGACCTTACCGAGTTACAGAAGTTGTCCGACCAGGAACTTACCGAATAGCAACTCTAGAAGGAGAGGAATTCAAGAATGCTTGGAATGCTGAACACCTTCGCAAGTATTATCAATGATGTAAAATGTACAACAGTTCCATCAGTATGAATAAAACGATGATGTTTTCACCATTTTTCTCTCCTTTGTTTGAAAGTTTTTCGGGGAATACTATTAGTGTTGTACACTACGCTGCTCGACAGCAAAAAGAAGACGATAGTTCAGACCCACGACCAACTCCGGTTGGTAAAAGGGCGAGAACAAATGATATACTCCTTTGGTTAGGAGGCGTACACTTGTGTGATCAACTTCGATTGGTAAAAGAGCTTGTGGACAAGATAGTTCGAAAGAACCCGATATACTCCTTTGGTTAAGAGGCGTACACTTGCGTGATCAACTTCGGTTGGTAAAATAGCTTGTGGACAAGATAGTTCGAAAGAACCTGATAGTTCGAGCGTGATCAACTTCGGTTGGTAAAATAGCGAGAACAAATTATACTCCTTTGGTTAGGAGGCGTACACTTGCGTGATCAACTTCGGTTGGTAAAAGAGCTTGTGGACAAGATAGTTCAAAAGAACCCGATAGTTCAAACCCATGACCTACTCCGGTTGGTAAGAGGGCAAGAACAACAGTTTTAAAAAGGCCAATTTTGGCTGGTTAAGAAACAAAATATGCCAATTTATGTTGGTCGGAAGGTAAAATCATTCCAGAAAATACAAGAATTCCAAACTGAACCAAGTATAGTTGGTCGGTGATCAAAATTGTAATTGGTCGACGAGGATAAATTATCAACCTTGGTTGGTCGGACACATTTTATGAAAAAATTTACCAAGTATGGCTGATTGGAGATAAAAACCCATCAACTGTAGTTGGTCGACAAACACAATTTAACAACCTTGGTTGGTTGGAAACATTTTAAACATTTTATACTCATTACTTTATTATTAAGTGATTGAGCAACATTGATACTTGTAATTTTGATTACTAAGTTAGTTGATGAACAGCACCATATTGGTATCTTTTTAACAGATACATATGCACAAATGTAAAAATGTTTGATAAACACAAAACAATAGCAATACAGATTTGCAAACATAAAATGAAAGTCTTTCATTAAAATCAAAATAAATTACAAATATGTGCTAACTGTTACATTGAAAAACCTATTCTATTGGTTTCTTTCCTTTAGTTTTTAAAACAGGCTCCTCGCCAACAGGAGGATCCTCCAGGCAAAGAGGAGAATTAATGAAATTAATATCTCTGAGCATTCTGACGTTCATCACAGAAGGTGTATCCAAGAGATGCTCGGGACGAGATAATTCAATCTGAGAATGAAGACTATAGTCGCCAAGGTATTTTGAAATTAAGCTCCGAGGAATGGCACGAGCTGGGATCCACTCCATGTCTAGTTTATAAGGCGGTACGGGCAAGTCTAGTAGCCCAGGAGCATGATAATCCCATAAGAAATGGCCCTGCTCTAGCTTTAACACACCTAGGGCGTTCAACCATCCTTGTTTATAACCTTCGTTATTGGCACTTTCAAGACGAGCATCCAAGTGACAAAGGGCTTCATTGTAGCCTGCCATCCAAAACTCACGAGGTTGTTTGTGAAATTGGAAAGTTATTCTCTCTAGTTGCTCGTGAAGGTTCCTGGCAAAAACATCTTTATCATTCAAAGCAGACTTCGTCGCAGTAAGTTGATCTTCCAAAGATAGGTTTTTCTTGGACATTTCAGATAAAGCCCGATCTTTGGCGTTCAATTGGTATGCTTGAGTTTCCAATGTTGACTGAGTATGAGATTCTTCGACATTACGGCTGAGGACTCTTGATCGACTCCGAGCAGGTGGAGAATTTTGCTCCTCGACCACATTTTGAACAGCTCTTCCTCGCCCACGAGACCCTCTTCCTCGTCCCCGAGCAGTAGTAGAAATGCCAGATTTTCTTAACGTATCCAGTTCTTGCCTTAATTTGGCATTCTCAACTTCCAAGAACGAGAAACCTTCATCGATAACCGGTACTAAAGCAGTGGAAGAGGAAGCTGCAGACTCATACTGTGCCAACTTTTTCTGCAAATTATTGTTCTCTTGTTCCAGCAACTCAGCAATATGCCTGCAGGCCTCAACTTCACCTTTTAGGATTCTCTCCCTAACATCGTATCCAACAAGGATCTTTTTATGGCCTGTTTCAGAAGAAAGCTGTTGGTATCTATTTTCATACTCCTTGTGCAGCAAAGCAGTTGATTCATTGTGTTGATGTTGTAGATCTTCTAAGGAATAATGAAGCTCCTCAATCAAGTCATAGTAGGCCACGTTGTTGGCCACAGCTCGGTCAAGTAAATCCTTCAAGTACCGATAAGCCTCAATTGCTTGTTCTGAGGCATCATGACCAAGGATGTCAGCAATTTCTGATACACTCAAATTTGTATGACCAGCTTTATAATATTCGTGGCATTGCTGCATCAGCTTTGTATCATGTGCAGATATCAGTTCCATTCTAGCCACAAACTAATAATGAAAAGAAGACAACAGTCAACAAAAACAAATCATCAACAACAGAGATGAACAAAGATGTATTTTATTAGATCACAAAAAGATTACATTGTTTGGTTACAAATAATGAAAGATAGAAATGATACCGAACAACTTCACACCTTTTCCTTGTCTCCCAAGACTTTCTCGGGAGGCTGGGACAAGGAGCTTGGTTGCTCGGTGGTAACAGCAGCTTGATCAACAGGAGTTGAAATTTTCTCAGGAGGAGGAAGCATGGAAGAAATGTCCTCGTTGGCAGAAGGTAGAGAGGCAGGGACTTGATCACCTATGGCCATGGAAGATTCATCAGAGATAGGCTCATCTTCTTCTTCTTCTATAATTGGTGGGGGAGGACCAGGGAGGTGTAGCTGGAATAGCCCAGAGTCATCTTTGATCTTTAATTCCTGCAGGGCAGCTACCCAGCCATCTCGGAAGTATTTCAACTTCCCGTATTGTACTTGGGATGTCATCGCAGCAATCCCTTTGTCCCATCCTTTATCCCAGCCAGCGCTGAAGGATTTTTTAACTGCGAGCTTTCTTTTCAGTTTCTCCGAGGAGAGCTTCTCGGATAGAAGATCCTCGGCAGTCTTTAACTTCACATCCAATTCTTCTTTTTGGCTCTTTACATCTCGCAGGACGGACAACTCTTCCTCTGCCTTTTTCAGCTTATCTTCAAGCTCTCCAAAGTTCTTGAGCTTGTCGTCATATTTTTTATGCTCAATCTCTAAACTTTTCACCTTATTCTCCAAACTCTTGGAGATCTCAGCCAACTTCACCTTCTCAGCTTCAACTATAGACAACTTTTTCTCCCAGACAGCTTTGTCCTCACTATACTGCTGACGAGAATCCTTCAAGGATTGGGTCAAACCCAGCAAAGCATCCTCTACCTCCGACGAGGAGCTGGAAGCTTTAATTGCTTCATCTTTCTTCACGATGTTGTTAAAACAATTCACCAGCTAAACAAAGGAAAAAGTGACAGGTCAGTACAAAAATACAAGTATTCAAAGAAAGAAATGAAATTCAGAGTGTGAGAAATTTACTGAAGCAAGGTGGCGGGTAGCTAGGGATGTCAGCATATCCCTAGAAATCTTTTCATCAATTCCTTGGACCTCGGGTATGATCCATGTTTTTACCGAGCTCATGGCAGAGCTCGGAGGAATGATGGTTGGAACACCAACACCACCAGCTGGTATGGTTTCAGTCAGATTGGCAGTTTCAGCCAAATTGACTGAGGACGATTTCCTCAATCTCCTCAAAGGAACTTCAGCAATTTCAACCAAGGAAGAGCTCTTGGTCAGAGAGATAGCAGTCATCTCCACAGGAGCAACCTTCTTGCTCGAAGCCACTGGGGGCTTCTCGGTAGCTTTGGAAGGTGCAACATCCACCTTCTTAGTCCCCTCTGGGACATCAATTTTTCTTTTCTTGGCTTCAGCAGCAGAAGTAGTGTCATCAAATAGAGCAGGGGGAGCTCTTTTCCTGCCCATTCTTTGACTTAAAGGGATGTGAGAATCTGAAGAAGAATCCTCTGGAGTTGATGCTGGCTCAACAGATCTAATCACAGGACGAGCAGTATAAGAAGTCGTATAGCTCCTATACTGCAGCAAATATGATGCAGACCTGATGTGCTCATCTGCAACGTTCTTATGCAAACCCCAGATAAGTTTCAGATGCTTAATATTAACCTCTGATTCTTTTGGAGTTTTTCTTTTACTATCAACTGCAAATAAATACATAATGAGATATTAGTCATACATTTTGTCAAATATGATAAAAGCATAATTTCATAAGTAAAGGAAAATGAGAATAAACCTATCCCATTGCCATATGGGGGGCATTTAGGACCCTGGTATACTGCGTCTCCAACCAAGGGGGCATATTGCCAATTTTTAATAACCACCCCATGTTCAAAATAATCTCTATTTGCATCAGGGAGGTTAACTACAAGAGCCCTATTTAAAAACCTAGTTTTTAAGTAATAAACATTATCTAAAATAGCCCATCTATAGCAATACATAATCTCAGGAATCCCTATACGAGTTCCATGAGTTAGATTTAATTTATACACCCCATTAATTATTCTCCATGAATTGGAGGCTATTTTTGCAGGAACAATGTCAAAGTACTAACAGAACTCTAAGCATAAAGGGTTTGGAGGAAATGAAAATCCACAGTCAGCAATGAATAGATTGGGGAACCAATGTCCCTCAGCCAATCGAAAATAATCTAAAGGCTCAGAAAGAACCTCCAGAGTTACCCAGGAAGGAATGGAAAAATCAGAACGAAATTTCTCAACAGACTCCACAAGATAAACCATAGTGAATAAAAGAAATACAGAAGAAAAGAAGAGAATCTTACAGGAAAAAGGAAGAGCTGACAACTAGCGAAGGAAAAGATGAACGCACAAGAGAGAGAGAGATCAGAAAGCTTGAATGCAGAAAATTGGAAAAGGTAGAAGACGGTATGGTTACCTAAGAAGTTTAAATATTGTGCCTTGGGAAATGGCGAAAGAAATGATTACAAAAAGAAACTATCGAAATTCCGGCGGCTAAAAGGACAAAAAGGGCACGAAGACCGAAGCAAAATGGCGGATTTTGCGAATTTGGAAGAAAGTTCAAATATGAAGAAAAGGCTCCTAAAACCCAGGAAAGTCATTTAATATCGCCATATACCGAGAAAGAATGTTCCATACTCCTCAAAGTTCGAAATATGAAACATTGGGGGCTTCTGTTGATACCAAAATTAGTATGCTGATATGGACGAATAATATGAAGACACGTGTCAATCTACTTGGCACAATAGTAACGAGGAAGTTCATTTCCCCGACCAACTCATGTTCTCTCCGAGCAACGAGGATACACCGAGGAACTTCAGCACTTCGAGGTACTCTAGCTCTCCGAAGAACTCCTGAACGACGAGCAACTAAAGCGGTCTGAGCTGCATCTCGGCCGTATCATTAATTGCCAGATAATCAACAATTCAATTATTCATTGAATGTTTATCATCTTGACGCACACGCTGCATTAAATGTATTACCATTTCATATGTATATCATTTAATGCATCAACCCTTTCATGAACAGCCTAAGGGCTATAAATACCTTGTATCACCCTCATTTAAGGGGACCGGAATTTCTTGAGAAAACATATACTCGAGAATTCTCAAACATTCATCAATAACATAACAGTGGACGTAGGCCATTCATATAAGGCTGAACCACTTTAAAATCTTTGTCTCATTTTATTTATCTGTGATTGAATAATTAGAGCTATCTAATTTTTTACATCAACAAGCTCCTTTTGTTACATTAAGTAGATAGAGCATGTTTGTCTCTTTAATTAAAAGGTTTTAAATTTGGTGTCAAGTTGTAACTCGTTGATATTTTAATATAATGAAGTTTCCTTTAGAAAGCTCTGATGATGTAATTCCTTCACTTTCAGTATTTTTCGATTCATAACCATGTGATTGTATTTTCGCTATATATATTTTAAGAGAAAATTTTTAAAGACAAAATATAGAATGCTTTGGTGGAATGTCAAGACACTCGTTCCCTACTTATTTTGGGTCGGGGTCATGACAGAGGTGGTATCAGAGCATAGGTTATGAACCCGTAGACTACTGAGCATAGGTTTCGAACGTTATAGATTGTATGTTTCCAACCTTAGGAGATTTTATTAAAAATCTAATTTTTATGATAACCCTCCCAATGTGTTATATTATTTATAATTGGCCTTTTAGTTTTCAATCTTGATATAGTATAATAAATCTTACATTTGGCCATGACTGTAGAAAATGACCAAGAGAAGATCATCTATGGGAACTAGTGTTTCGAGTATAGAAGGACTAGAAGGTGCATACAAGGCGATTAAAAGTCTAGCAAAGATTGTGGAGCAACAGGTGAATAATGGAGTACAAAAAAATATTGAACTAAGTAGATGTACTATTGAACAGTTCAAGAAGTTGAATCCACCATCTTTTAAAGGTAGTCCTAACCCCACTGAAGCAGAAAGTTGGGTTATGCAGATGGAAAGGATACTTGATGTTCTAAAGTACACAGATGAACAAAGGGTTTTATTTGCAACATTTATGTTAGAAGGTGAAGCAGAACATTGGTGTAGAATAACTAAGAGAATACACGAGGAAAGGCATACTTACATAGATTGAAATGATTTCTTAGTAATCTTTTATGAGAAATATTTTCCTGAAATGGTGAAAGACGAAATGGCATCTGACTTTATGAGTCTAGTACAAGGGAATATGACAGTTAGTTAATACGGGGCAAAGTTTATTGAGTTATCACGTTTTGCACGTCATGTTGTAGTAACTGATGTTTTAAGAGCAAAGAAGTTTGAACGTGGGTTAAGGTCGAATATTCGTAGTCGAATTTCCATCCTAAATTTGCCATCATATATTGACGTTGTGACTAGGGCTACAATAGCCGAGAGGGATGGTGAGGAGTACAATCGAATTATAGATGCTAAGAGGAAGTTTGGGGAACAAAACGGAAAGAACCCCAATAATAGAATTTTTTTTTGGAACACATCCAACATTAGGGGATATAGTGATAACAAACAGTATAATAACCAGACATGTCAGCAGTGTGGAAAGATGCATGGAGGATGACCTTGTAATAAGGATTCAGGAGCTTGTTTTAGATGTGGATAGAAAGGACATAAGATAAAAGACTACCAAATCCCATCAAGGGTTTTGATAAAGCCTTTATGACACCCCGACTAATTAAATATCGGGTAGCTACTCCTTTATTCATATTAATACAAAATGTCAAGTTGGTTCAGTTCATAGCATCACTGTCAAAAACATTTATTTAAACAATTACTAGCCACCTAATATTTAAAAAGTGAGTTGTCAAATTTTATTAAATTAAATTAACATGCAACCAATTATAATTATTAGCTAAATGATACCACCATCACATCACAGTCACATAAAAAATAATAATGGAATAATAAATGAGTCTGGAGTAACACTCCTCTGAATAATCCCAAATAATGAATAAAACTAAATACAACGTCTGAATAATAAATGAATTAACTCCAAAACTGCAATGAAACTGAGTATGATAAAACTGCCTCTAAAAGAAATGGGGCGACATGCCATAATAGCTGAATAAGTCTGAAATAGAATCAATATAGAATGTGGAGGCGTCTATCATCAAGATCCTGTAACTTCCACAACAGCTAAAGCACATCACTGAAATGGAACTCCTAAGCTTGGCGTCCTTGTGGCTTGCTACCTAAAAGGTTTTTCAAGAAAATAGATTAGAAAGCAAACAGGTCAGAGCCCGATGTGAAAACAATTTAAAATATAGCAAGTGTTTAATTTCATTAAACAATGAATATTAAGTACATGTTAGTTCCGTGCTCTCACATGAGTTTCTCACCTCTCAACTAATGTGCACGCTTAACATATATCCATAACTCATCCTAGTTATGCCACTAACTAACTAGTCTATACTGCAACTTGTCCTCACCTGATAATATAGGGGTTTGTTCAAGACATTCTAATTTAACTTATGTGAATCTACCTTTTCATCTCTCAGATTAATTTATATTAAATCATATAAGAAATTCTCGATTCTAACTTTACTCAGTCAAAGTGTCGCAAATATTCACACACATTAACAAGGAGTCTGTTATCATCACCAATATATAAATTTCAACACAATTATATAACAGGGTCACCCCTAGGATAAACTGCGGTGCACACATACTCTGCTATCGAATCACGGTACATCATGTACATAAGGACTACGTATTCGTAATCTCTCAGGAACCGTTTTAATAAGCGAAATCACACATATTGGAGGCGAACATAGTTCACATACCCATGGGTCACGTACATACCTACGCTCCCATGGTCAGCTGGCTTATCAACTCACAAATAAGTCATTCATAACCCTATGTCCTTAAGGTATAAATATAAATCCCTCCGTAGGCACACAAAGATTAGATGGCCCTGTTTTGAAAGCCGACCTCCCGTGATAACAAGTATGGTAGGTTTGTCATACACATATAATTCCATTTACTAAGCATTCACACAACTTAGATACTTTATAATTTTAGTAAATGTATGTTCTCAATCCCTATACCATTAATCCAAATAGTACATTTTTATACTTTCGGACAATTATATAATATAGTCAACCGACACATCTCACGTTGTAGTTTCAAGTACTTCAATCCTAACTCATAAAGGTTACTAAGTCTCCTATTATTGCCACACTTTAATCCAATACTCTTAAGGCCCATATTTCTGCCACTAAACTTATATTACCAACTATATAGATTTAACTCATTTAATCGCAGTCTTTAATAGTACCTCACTCGTCGAACCTTATTAGGTCTAACATTACTCCCAAATTTAATTCTAATAATAATTCGGGTCTCATATACACGCCTACTAGTCTTCCTTAAATCTAAAAGGGTTCACAAGGTCCCCACCAATAATTTTCTAGGGTCGAAATTACTAAAATTCAATAAGGGAAAAATATCACAATTTTTGGGAAGGTCGATTGATCGACTTATGAATGTAGATAGATCGATGGTGGTTGATCGATCGACCTATGAATGTCGATCGATCGATTGCACCAGATGAGGCTACGGACTGCTTCATTTTTCAGTCCCAGATTTGTCCCAAAACTCCATTTCAAGGTATGAAATTCTAAACTAAGGATATGGGATCATTGTACAACCTAAATCCGTTATTTTTAACGTTCCGAAACCATTAAATCATCAACAATTAACCTTATATAGATCAAATCTTCATAAAATACCTGGTTTTCTATTTTCTTCAAGAACCATGATATTTCTCTTCTTTAATTTGTTTTTGATCCATCAAGGGTCAAGTTTTGGTTAATGAATTTCGTCCATAACTAATCTACATGAAATTCCTATCCAAGATTTAGAATTCTCCACCAAATTTCATGAGTTTTCATCATCTTTCAAGGTAAATAATAATTTCTACACTAATCATGGAAGAAATATTCGCTGAAACTAATGGAATCAAATCACTTACCTTAAGATTGTTGTTCAGATTCATTGGTGGTGTCCGAGGGTTGATTCTTCCCTTCTTTCGGTCACAATTCCGTCGAAAGTGATGGTGGTGGGTGGTGGCTAAGGTTTGGAAACCTCCTGCAACTTCTCCTCTAACTCACATAGCCCACTCTTTGTTTTTGGCTGATCATGGCCCTAATGGCCTTCTTAATAATAAATAAATAAACCCTAAAATTCGTGGGTCTTATTTCCTTACATTTTAAAATGACCAAAATACCCTCCTGGGTTGTCGGTTTGGCCTAAAATGCCCCATGACCCAAGCTAAACCGCCAGCAAGTGTTTTCTGACTATCTCGACGCCTCCGAAAACGTTGTCGCTCTCAAAATGACCATACGGTCGATAGAATTGTAATTTAATTTTTAATCTAATTAAATTTATTCCTGATGCGACTGACACGCGCGTCCCAACTTAATTTCTCAGATTATCGTATTTATGACTCGCAATAATTTTAATAATTTCTATAATCATATATTACCATATATACTCAGTAATACTCAATATTATCATCATAATCAAATCCCAACTCACGTCTCGCTAGTATTTAAATCCAGATTAATTTCTAATTAATTCTCATTTAATTTAATTAATCCCATTAAATAAAATAAGTAAAATTGTGGGGTATTACATACCCCTCCTAATAACAAAATTTCGTCCCAAAATTCGAAAAATAAAGTATACTTGGAAAGAATAACTCTGGATAACGCTCTCTCATCTCATCCTCGCTCTCCCAGGTGGACTCCTCGGCATTATGATACCGTCACTGAACACGTACTAACGGTATTATCTTCGAACTCAGTTTCCTCTCGTTGTGGTCCAGAATAGCGATCGGCCCCTCCTCATAGGAACTATCAGGCTATAGATCGATGTCCTCTAACAAAATGTGGGTATGGGCCAAATCAGCCCTAAGATATCTCCTTAGTGAGGAAATATGGAACACGTCATGGATCCTATGCAGGTGTTCCAGTAACCCTAGTTTGTACACAACTGGCCCAATTCTCTCGATGATAGGAAATGGCCCCACGTATCTAGGTGTTAATTTCCCCTTCTTCTCGAAACGCATAATCGCCTTCATCGGAGACAATCTGAGTAGCACCTGGTCCCCCACCTTGAATTCTCTGAAGAATATCTTGGCATCAGCATAACTCTTTTGTCAGTCCTGAGCTAACTGAATACGGCTTCGTATCATCTCTATCCTTGCTGAAGTATCCTGGATCACCTTCGGCCCAAGGAGTTTTTTATCCTCCACCTCTAGCCAACATGATGGGGAACGACAAGGTCTACCGTATAACGCCTCGAATGAAGCCATGCCAATAGTGAACTGATAGGAGTTATTATAGGCAAATTCCACCAGTGGAAGAACCACCTCCAAAGTCTAGGATGCACATCCACAACATGTCTTCCAACATCTGTTCGTCCTCTCGATCTTCCCATCTGTCTGCGGGTGATATGCTATACTATGGCGCAACTCTGTACCCATGGCTTCCTGGAAACTCTCCTAAAATCGTGAAATAAATAATTTGTCTCAGTCAAACACGATATTGAGAGGCACCCCGAGGAGTCTTAGTATCTCTGCTATAAAAATTTGGGCATACTGTCCTGTTGTATAATCTGTCCGGGCTGGCAGAAAATGAGAAACTTTGGTCAATCTATCCACGATTACCCATATGGAGTCGTGACCCCTCTGCGATGGGGGTAACCCCATGATGAAGTCCATGGAAATGCTATCAAATTTCCACATAGGAACCTCCAATGGCTGTAGAAGTCCTGCCGGTCTCTGATGGTCCACTTTTACTAGCTAACAAGTGGCACATTTAGAAATAAACTCGGTAATGTCTCTCTTCATCACGCCCTACTAGTATTATCGCCTCATATCCTGGTACATATTATCCCCACCGGAATATATCGCAAACTGTGCGACTCTGTCATTACCTCGTGTCTCAAGTCTTCCCCCTCAGGAACGACCAGTATTCCATAAAAGCGTAAGTCCCCATTTGAACTGACGGTATAAGATTCGGCCCCCTCTGCTAGTAATCGTACTATCTGCTCTTGACAGAATGAGTCTGCTGCCTGGGCCTGTATCACTCGCGTAATGATCTGGGGCGTAACTGTCATCATAAACATGAATGATCGGGCCACTGCATCATGGTGTCCCAACTCCTTCCAGTTTTCTTTCCCCACTTCGTCCATCTTACCTACTGGCCTACGGCTCAACGCGTCTGCTACCATGTTAGCCTTCTCTGGGTGGTATTGGATATCGAAATTATAATCCTTTACGAACTCAAGCCACCAACGTTGATGCATTTTTAGTTCATTATACTTGAAGAGGTGCTGTAGGGACTTGTGGTCCGTGAATAGACGGAATTTCTCCCCCACGAGATAATGTCTCCAAATTTGAAGAGCAAACACGACTGCCGCTAACTCCAGGTCATGGGTGGGGTAATCCTTCTTGTGAGGCTTAAGCTTATGGGAAGCATAATCTATAGCCCGACTCTCCTATTGCAGTACGCCCACAAGTCCTAGTAAGGACGCATCGGTGTAGACTAGATACTCAACTCCCGGTCTGGGTATTGGTAACACTAGTGTTGAGGTCAACTTATCCTTCAATTCGTCGAATGCCAACTGGCAGGCATCACTCCAGATAAATGGCACACCCTTGCGAGTCAGATGTGTCAAAGGACCCTCTATCTTTGAGAACCCCCGAATAAACCTCCAGTAGTATCCTACTAGGTCCATGAAACTACGTATCTCCGTCTGTGTCGTGGGCTGTCCCCACTCCCTCACCGCTGATAACTTTCCCGGATCAATAGATATTCCCCTGTCGGAAATGATATGCCCCCAAAACTGAACCTCCTTCAGCCAAAACCCACACTTCTCATATTTTGCATATAACTCGTTCTGACGCAGCGTATGCAAAATCTGACTCAAGTGCTCGGCATGCTCCTCCTCTGTCTGGGAGTAAACCAGAATGTCATCAATGAAGACGATGACGAACTGGTCTAGGAACTCTCTGAACACCCTATTCATCAAGTTCGTAATCACGGTTGGGGAATTGGTTAGGCCAAAAGTCATAATCCTGAACTCGTAGGAACCATATCTCGTCAAGAAGGCAATCTTCGAGATGTCCTGTTACCCGATTCGAAACTGATGGTATCTCGATCTCAAGTTAATATTTGAGAAGAATGAAGTTCCTCTAAACTGGTCGAATAAGTCATCGATCTGAACAACGAATACTTATTTCGTATCGTGACTTTATCTAACTCCTGGTAATCGCCACACAACCGTAAATGTCTTTCCCTTTTCTCCTTACCAACAACGTGGGAGCACCCTAAAGCGAGGTGCTCCTCCAGATGGAGATTTGACTCAAATGCTTCCCAGTCTGGACTTGTAACTCTGAAGGCTCGATAGGGTTAGGCTCATTCCGCCTAATAATTGTAGCTATAATCCTCCTTGTCACTTCGATTCACTCACGAGGTAAGACATTCGACATCACTTAAGTTATCATTTTCTTTGCGGATGACAACTAGGGTACTAATCCATGTACTAAAGGACAATTATTCTCATCTCCCGACGTTCACAAGGTTTCATGCGTGGAATGTCTCGCAAAGCGAAATACAAATAAGGAACCCCCTCGATACACTACTAACTAGCATTTTTGGTTAATAAGATTTGGGGCCTTCGGTATATGACTTGTGTCCCTTATCATTACTTGTTGCTAAGAAGTTAACTTACATCCTCTCATGACACGTGAGTCTACACTCGACACATTCCTCCTATTATCTTTGCGTTAGACTAAAATGTAACTACGGGATAATCCCCACACTCATAAACATTATAACAAATCTTGAATTTCCTTAATAGACATCCATACCCACCGGAATTAAATATAACCAGGCGACGTACTTTACGAAGTCTTTATATGCCACTATATGAAAATATATAAATATAAATATGGCATTGCCTTCACTCAAGTGACACCCAGTACAATTTCTAACGAATTTAATAATATCACTATAATGGTCTATTAACACTCAAACCGTTGTAGCTAATTTAAAACATAACATGATAAGAATGCATTTTTCACTCACGTTTCTCAATGCATAGGAATAAACTGTAACACATTAAAGTTATTTGAGATTTCCATTATATCTTAAAGGATACAATTAATAATGAAGTATCGTACCTCCAAACACATGTGGTAGTTGCGGTATCAAGGGCATAACCGCATACCAGGAATTATAGACACATCCATACTGTACTCGATGATGTTGTTGTGGTGCCTGCGATGTTGGGGTAACTATCCAAGCTTCCTTATGTTGGGCATCCTACCCTGGCACTTTATCTAGTTGCGGGCAGTCCCTCCACCCGTGACCCTGCTATTCGCACTTATGACACTGACCCTAAAACCCTTCCCTTTTTATGCCTTGTTGTCCTTGTCGATTGGGATGAGGTTTGTCACCAGCCGAATATGGGCAGGCCAGACGTGTATGGCCATTTCTTCCACATTTAAAACACGTCTTGGTAGTACCCCTCTTCCCTTGGCTCTGTTGGTTCTGGCGGGTTTGGCTCTTCCCGCCATTTCCATTGCCCATATGTCCTCGACGACTCTGAGGCACTTGTTGCTGTGGCGTTGTTTTCCCTTTGTTGTTAACTTTAGCAATGTCATGTTGATCAAATACTCTCGTTCTTTTACCGGCTGCAAGCTGCACACTGCTACTTTGGTACTGTAATATTGCGGTAGTCACTTCTTGTGCCACGATATTCGCTATCTCCATGATTTTCGTTCTTTCTTGGTGTACCTGAGGTACTCGTTGATCTTGACCCGCATTTGTTCCCTCAGTAGTGTTGGTTTGTACCTTCATGAGCGACATCTGAAATTTCAAATGAATTGTATAAGTCCATTGACCATAGATAACATTGTACCAGAAGAACGTGGTCTACAAAATGTAATTAAGGAGTACAATCGTCCTAATAATAGGGCTCTATATCAAAAGACGCTACGCGAAAACATAATAATCCATACAGATCATAAGGACGTTAGAACATGATGCTCTGATACCACCTATGACACCCCGACTAATTAAATACCGGGTAGCTACTCCTTTATTCAAATTAATACAAAATGTCAAGCTGGTTCAGTTCATAGCATCATTGTCGAAAACATTTATTTAAACAATTACTAGCCACCCAATATTTAAAAAGTGAGTTGTCAAATTTTATTAAATTAAATTAACATGCAACCAATTAAAATTATTAGGTAAATGATACCACCATCACATCACAGTCACATAAAAAATAATAATGGAATAATAAATGAGTCTGGAGTAACACTCCTCTGAATAATCCCAAATAATGAATAAAACTAAATACAACGTCTAAATAATAAATGAATTAACTCCAAAACTACAATGAAACTGAGTATGATAAAGCTGCCTCTAAAAGAAATGGGGCGACATGCCTTAACAACTGAATAAGTCTAAAATGGAATCAATATAGAATGTGGAGGCGTCTATCATCAAGATCATGTAACTTCAACAACAGCTACAACACATCACTGAAATGGAACTCCTAAGCTTGGCGTCCCTGTGCCTGGGCACCAAAAAGGTTTTTCAAGAAAATAGATTTGAAAGCAAACGGGTCAGAGCCCGATGTGAAAACAGTTTAAAATATAGCAAGTGTTTAATTGCATTAAATAATGAATATTAAGTACATGTTAGTTTCGTGCTCTCACATGAGTTTCTCACCTCTCAACTAATGTGCAGGCTGAACGTATATCCATAACTCATCCTAGTTATGCCACTAACTAACTAGTCTATACAACAACTTGTCCTCACCTGATAATGTAGGGGTTTCTTCAAGACATTCCAATCTAACTTATGTGAATCTACCTTTTCATCTCTCAGATTAATTTATATTAAATCATATAAGAAATTCTCAATTCTAACTTTAGTCAAAGTGTCGCAAATATTCACACACATTAACAAGGAGTCTGTTATCATCACCAATATATAAATTTCAACATAATTATAATCAGGGCACCCCTAGGCTAAGCTGCGGTGCACACATACTCTACTATCGAATCTTGGTACATCACGTACATAAGGACTACGTATTCCGAATCTCTCAGGAACCGTTTTAATAAGCAAAATCACACATATTGGAGGTGAACATAGTTCACATACCCATGGGTCACGCAGATATCTACGCTCCCATGGTCAGCTGACTTATCAAATCACAAATAAGACATTCACAGCCCTATGTCCTTTAGGTACCAACCTAAATATCCCCGTAGGCACACGAATATTAGATGGCCCTGTATCGAAAGACGACCTCCCATGATAGCAAGTATGATAGGTATGTCATACACATATAATTCCATTTACTAAGCATTCACACCACTTAGATACTTTATAATATTAGTAAAGTTATGTTCTCAATCCCTATACCATTAATCCAATTAGTACATTTTTATACTTCCGGACAGTTATATAATATAGTCAACCAACACATCTCACGTCGTAGTTTCAGGTACTTAAAACCTAACTCATAAAGGTTACTAAGTGTCCTATTATTCCCACACTTTAATCCAATACTCTTAAGGTCCATATTTCTCCCACTAACCTTATATTACCAACTATATAGATTTAACTCATTTAACCGCAGTCTTTAATAGTACCTCACTCGTCGAACCTTATTAGGTCTAACGTAGCTCCCAAATTTAATTCTAATAATAATCCGGGTCTCATATACACGCCTACTAGTCTTACTGAAATCTAAAAGGGTTCACAAGGTCCCCACCAATAATTTTCTAAGGTCAAAATTTCTAAAATTCAACAAGGAAAAAATATCACAATTTCTGGGAAGGTCGATCGATCGACTTATGAATGTCGATCGATCGATCGCACCAGGTGAGGCTACGGACTGCTTCATTTTTCAGTCCCAGATTTGTCCCAAAACTCCATTTCAAGGTATGAAATTCTAAACTAAGGATATGGGATCATTGTGCAACCTAAATCCATTATTTTTTACATTCTGAAACCATTAAATCATCAACAATTAACCTTATATAGATCAAATCTTCATAAAAACCCTAGTTTTCAATTTTCTTCAAGAACCATGATATTTCTCTTATTTAATTCATTTTTAATCCATCAAGGGTCAAGTTTTGGTTAATGAATTTCGTCCATAACTAATCTACATGCAATTCCTATCCAAGATTTAGAGTTCTCCACCAAATTTCATGAGTTTTCATCATCTTTCAAGGTAAATAATAATTTCTACACTAATTATGGAAGAAATATTCATTGAAACTAATGGAATCAAATCACTTGCCTTAAGATTGTTGTTCAGATTCGTTGGCGGTGTCTGAGGGCTGATTCTTCCCTTCTTTCCGGTCACAATTCTGTCGAAAGTGGTGGGTGGTGGCTAAGGTTTGGAAACCTCCTGAACTTCTCCTCTAACTCACGTAGCCCACTCTTTGTTTTTGGCTGATCATGGCCCTAATGTCCTTCCCAATAATAAATAAATAAACCCTAAAATTCGTGGGTCTTATTTCCATAAATTTTAAAATGACCAAAATACCCTCCCGGGTTTTTTGGTTTGGCCTAAAAATGCCCCAGGACCCAAGCTTAACCCCCGACTAGTATTTTCTGACTATCCCGACCCCTCTGAACACGTTGGCGCACTCAAAATGACCATACGGTCGATAGATATATAATTTACTTTTTAATCTAATTAAATTAATTCTTGACGCGACTGACACGCGCGTCTCAACTTAATTTCTCAGATTGTCGTATTTATGACTCGCGACAATTTTAATAATTTCCATAATCATATATTACCATATATACTCAGTAATACTCAATATTATCATCATAATCAAATACCAAATCACGTCTCGCTAGTATTTAAATCCGGATTAATTTCTAATTAATTCTCATTTAATTTAATTAATCCCATTAAATAAAATCAGTAAAATTACGGGGTATTACAGCCTTCAAGTGCAAAGAAGGATCAAGAAAGACATGGTAGAGTTTGTGCACTTTATGATACCCAAGCTTCTAATGCGGTAGTGTCAGGTACATTTTCTATATGTGCCCAGCCTTTTAAAGCTTTAATAGATCCTGTTTCTACCCTTTCGTTCATATCTATATATGTATTAAATCGCTTTCATAAATTTACTGAACCCTTGAATCATAACATACACGTTTCTACTCCTCTGGGTGAGTTATTGATGGGTAAATTAGTATACAAGGCTTGCCCCATAGATATTGATAGTCATAAACTATTTATTGATTTGATAATTTTAGACATTAAAAATTTTGAAGTCATTTTGGGGATGGATTGGTTAGCATCATATCATGCTAAAGGAGACTGTTTTGAGAAGAGTGTTACTTTCCAAATGCCTCACCAACCAAAATTTAGTTTTGAAGGAACTGGCATCATATCTCCGATGTGTATTATTTTTGCAATGCAAGCCTATAGTTTTCTTAAGAAGGGATGTCAAGGATTTCTTACAACTGTTACTAGTTTGGAGACGATAGAGCTTAGATTAGAAGATATTCCTATTGCTAAGAAATTTATGGATGTTTTCCCTAATAATTTACCCGGTCTACCTCCCAATAGAGAAATAGTATTTACCATTGACCTTATTCCTGGAACTATACCAATCTCAAAACCACTATATCGTATGGCACCTTTAGAGTTAAGAGAGTTAAAAGTTCAATTAGAAGACCTTTTAGACAAGGGTTTTATTAGACCAAGTATATCTCATTGGGGTGCTCCAGTATTATTTGTTAAAAATAAGGATGGGATGATGAGGTTATGTATATATTATCGTGAACTGAACAAGGTTACTATTAAGAATAAATACCCCCTACCTCGTATAGATGATTTGGTTGACCAACTAAAAGGTGCTCATGTATTTTCTAAGATTGACCTTAGGTCAGGCTATCATCAATTGCAGATTAAGGAAGATGATATTTCAAAATCATCTTTTGTACTAGATATGGTCACTATGAATTTCTTGTGATGCCATTTGGACTAACTAATGCACCAGCCGCTTTTATGGATATGATGAATAGAGTGTTTAGGAAATATTTGGATCAATGTGTGGTTATTTTTATTGATGACATCCTTATTTATTCTAAGAGTATCGAAGAACATGAGAAGCATTTGGAGATAATGTTACAGATCCTAAGGGAAGAAAAATTATATGCAAAATTAATTAAGTGTGAGTTTTGGTTGCCTACCGTTTATTTTATAGGACATGTCATTTCCAAGGAGAGATTGTTGGTTGACCCTCAAAAGATTGAGGCTATACTAGATTGGCCAAGACCAACTAATGTGAGTGAGATTCGTAGTTTCCTTGGATTAGAAGGTTATTATCGAAGATTTGTTGAAGGATTTTCTAGTATTGCCAAACCTCCATCTAGGTTAACACAAAAGAAGGTAAAATATGAATGGTCTGAGGAAGCCGAGAAAAGTTTCCAAGAACTTAAGAATCGATTAGTGACTGCCCCAATTTTGAATATTCCTTCAGGTACGAAAGGATTGGTGATTTATAGTGATGCCCTTAAGAATGGTTTGGGATGTGTGTTAATGAAAAATGGAAAAGTAGTTCCTTATGTCTCATGACAGTTAAAACCATATGAGCAGAATTATCCAATCCATGACCTAGAATTAGCAGCTGTAATTTTGGCTCTTAAGATTTGGAGACACTATTTATATAGTGAGACTTGTGAGATTTATATCGATCATAAGAGTTTCAAATATATATTTACTCAGAAAGAATTGAACATGAGACAAAGGAGGTGGTTAGAATTGATGAAGGATTATGATTTAAATATTCATTATCACCCAGGGAAAGCTAATGTAGTAGCTAACGCTTTAAGTAGGAAGTCTACACCCAATTTAACATGTCTTATTACAAACCAGGAGGCTCTATTGAAGGATTTAAGAAATATGTAAATAGATGTTCGTATTTATAATAAAGGTGGAATAATTGCAAACTTACAAGTACAACCCATATTGATGGAAATGATCAAAATTGCACAAGTAAATGACCCACAACTGAAGAAGATTAAAGAAGAGGTTATTGAAGGGAAGATAATGGAATTTGCGATACAGGATGATATATTGAGGTTTGGAAATAGAGTGTGTGTTCCAGGTGATGCCCAACTGAAGAGATAAATTTTGGAGGAGGTCATTACTCGAGATTCACATTTCATCCAGAAAATACCAAGATGTATAGAGATCTTCGAGATGTGTTTTGGTGGAATAACATGAAAAGGGAGATGGCAGAATTTGTATCTCAGTGTTTGGTCTGTCAACAAGTAAAAGATGAACATAAAAAACCATCATGATTACTACAACCCCTACCTATCCCAAAGTGGAAATGGGAACATATCACTATGGATTTTGTGACAGGTTTACTAAGGAGTTCAAATGGTAATGACTCTATTTGGGTAATTATTGATAGGCTAACTAAATCTACTCATTTTCTTTCCATTAAGATTATGCATTCTTTAGAAAAGTTATCTAAGTTGTATGTGAAGGAAATTATTAGGCTTTATGGAACTCCAATTTCAATTGTTTCTGACTATGACCCTAAATTTGTGTCTCGCTTCTGGAAAAGACTACAAAAAGCCATGGGAACAAAATTGAATTTTAGCACTGCTTTTCATCCTCAAATGGATGGACAATCAGAGAGAACTATTCAAACCTTAGAGGATATGCTTAGGGCATGTGCACTTGATTTAAAAGGAATTGGGATGATCATTTACCGTTAGTGGAATTCGCATATAATAATAGTTATTTAGCAAGTATTCAAATGGCTCCGTATGAGCCACTTTATGGTAGAAGGTGTCGTTCCCCTACATGTTGGGTAGAAGTTGGGGAATGAAAATTGTTGGGACCATAATTGATTCAGATAACAACAGAGAAGGTGAAATTGATCCAAGACCGACTTCGAATTGCTCAAAGCTGTAAAAAGAGTTATGTTGACAATCGACACCGACAGTTAGAAATCCAAAGAGGAGATTATGTGTTCTTGCGAGTATCACCCTCAAAGGGAGTAATAAGATTTGGGAAGAAAGGGAAGTTAAGCCCAAGATACATATGACCTTTTAATATCCTTAAAAGGATAGGAGCTGTTGCGTATAAAATATCCTTACCACCTGAACTCTCTAGTGTACATAATGTTTTTCACGTATCAATGATAAAGAGATATGTCCCAGATCCAAAACATATCTTAAGTCGCAAACCTCTTCAAGTTAGAGAATGTTTGTCATACATTGAGCATCCGGTAGAAATTTTGGACCATAAAGATAAAATATTACGAACCAAGATAATTCCACCGGTCAAAGTATTATGGCATAATCATTAAGTTGAAGAAGCAACATGGGAGCGGGAAGATGAAATAGAGGAGAGATATCCATACTTGTTTGTAAATTAATATGAGTCAAGCTTGGGGACCAAACTTTTTATAAGGAGGGAAGGATGTAATGACCCCACTTTTATATGATCATATGTATAGAGTTCGTTTTTACTCTCATGTGTTGCTTATTATCTTATAAATGTTCTATTATTAGATATGTGGTATTATTGTCTATCAATATAACAAACCCCATTTTTTAAATATGAAGAATCAATTGTAAATTGGATCAAATCGAAGTCTTATGACATATCTTAAGGTAAATAATAAGTTTTGGGGTAGAAAATATAATTTTATGAAACTTTAGGGACTAAAATAAAAATATAAAAAGGGTCATTTTGTAAATAAAATATTTTTAAGGACCTATAAGAAATATTTAAAATATATAGTGTGAAATTACCAAAATACCCTTAATATGTAAAATGACCCTTATCACCTTTCCACCAGGTGGTGGTCACCTCCACCTTACACATGTCGTCTTTAGAGAGAAAGCTAAAACACTTGTCATTATTTGGTGGTATTAACACTGCAAGACCACTCCGAAATGCGACACCTCGGCGTTGAATCACCACTCCAAAAAGCTTAGTCATTAGACATGTGTCAACACCGTAATATTCTTGGAAACCTATTAATAGGGCCTTTGGGATCATTTATAACTCACTACAATTCCTTGAGAATTATAGTAAGAAAGAGTGATAGCTTGGTAAATATCTTAAGAACGAGTTCTATAATTTTGAAGAAAGAATTTGTTTCGTAGGTATGATTTTATTTAAATATTGTAATGCATTTTTATAGTTTTAATTTTGTGCTTTATAGCTTTACTTAGTAGTTATGCTGTGAAAATACACTAAAGGCTCCACTAATCAAAACTTAAATTTTGGAAACAATCTAAATTTATTTTATTTTCAAAATAGGTCAACTTGTTTGAAAATATACATAAACGCTTTTTAAAATAATTTTTGTAAGTAATTGCTCGTTATTATGGAATCTCATTTAAGTAATTCCAAAGTCAGTCCCGGTGAAATTCTATCTAGTTGAGAAGGTATTTAAGTGGTGCCCCTGTGACCCCTCCAGCTCTACTGGGAATAAATTCAGAAATGTTCTGTCTAGATGAGATGGTATTTAAGTGGTGCCCCTATGACCCTCCATCTCTACTGGGAACCGACTGATTAGGAAGAACTATGAATTCAATTCTTTAAATACGATTAATGAATTTTAAAAATTGAGAAAATAGCTTTAGTAACCTTTTACATCAAGTTATTTTAGGATTGAAACACAATATTTAGAATTGGATTTATTTAGAGTACGTAATTAAACCTTTATTAGATTAACGTGTGATCCAAGACTCAATATCTGCATTTTCGAGCCTCTATTTTAGGTGAGTACTCTATGAAAGTTCTTGTGCATTTTGATTATATTATATTATGCAAACTATGCATATTTTGTGAAGTGTTTTTATTCTCAAAATGCATCTGATACCGATGATTCTGTCGTTTGTTATATGTTTATATCTCTTCATATAAACATTTGATTTGAATTCTGAAATTATTAATTCGGCCTATGAAAACTCTCTTACTATATTGGCCTTGACATATGCTCAATTATTTTATCTGCTTTGTTCTGCACTAGTTATTCTGAATATATATATTATCATTTACTTCATATATATTACTGGAAATTCTTATCTCCATGTATATGCCTTATGTTCTAAATTGAATAGGTATCAATTTTCAGAAAAAACGCTGGAATATTTGGAGATTGAATCTCATTTGGCTTTTAGCCGACGTTGTATAAATAACCATTTTTCAGGAAATAATTAAGCTCGTGGATGGAACATAAAAGGACTATGTTGAAGATTTTAGCTTTTAGGGCTCCTTTTGTTACATTAAGTAGATAGAGCATGTTTGTCTCTTTAATTAAAAGGTTTTAAATTTGGTGTCAAGTTGTAACTCGTTCATATTTTAATATAACGAAGTTTCCTTTAGAAAGCTCTGATGATGTAATTCCTTCACTTTCAGTATTTTTCGATTCATAACCACGTGATCGTATTTCCGCTACATATATTTTAAGAGAAATTTTTTAAAGACAGAATATTGAATGCCTTGGTGGAATGTGAAGACACTCGTTCCCTACTCATTTTGGGTCGGGGTCGTGACATAGGTGGTATCAGAGCATAGGTTATGAACCCGTAGACTACTGAGCATAAGTTTCGAACGTTATAGATTTTATGTTTCCATCCTTAGGAGATAGTATTAAAAATCTAATTTATGTGATAACCTTCCCAATGTGTTGTATTATTTATAATTTGTCTTTTAGTTTTCAATCTTGATATAGTATAGTAGATCTTACATTTGGCCATGACTGTAGAAAATGAACAAGAGAAGATCATCTATGGGAACTAGTGATTCGAGTATAGAAGGACTGGAAGGTGCATACAAGGTGATATATAGTTTAGCAAAGATTTTGGAGCAGAAGGTGAATAATGGAGTACCAAGGAATCTTGAATTAAGTAGATATACTATTGAACAATTCAAGAAGTTGAATCCACCATCTTTTAAAGGTACTCTTAACCCCACTGAAGTAGAAAGTTAGGTGATGCATATGGAAAATATACTTCATGTTCTTAAGTGCACAGATGAACAAAGGGTTGTATTTACAACATTTATGTTAGATAGTGAAGCAGAACATTGGTGGAGAATGACTAAGAGAATACCCGAGGAAAGGCATACTTACATAGGTTGGAATGATTTCTTAGTAATCTTTTATGATAAATATTTTCCTGAAATGGTGAAAGACGAAATGGCAGATGACTTTATGAGTCTAGTGCAAGGGAATATGATGGTTTGTCAATACGAGGCAAAGTTTACTGAGTTATCACGTTTTGCACGTCATGTTGTAGTAACTGATGTTTTAAGATCAAAGAAGTTTGAGCGTGGGTTAAGGTTGAATATTCGTAGTCGAATTTCCATCCTAAAGTTGACATCATATATTGACGTCGTGACTAGGGCTATAATAGATAAGAGGGATAGTGAGGAGTACAATCGGGAGAACAAAGACAAGGAGGATCCCAACCAGTTTGCAAGGCCAGATGAGCCCGTAAAAGATATGAATATGATCTCTCATAGGTGCAATTGCATAACACAGGAGATGATGGTGAAGATGATGAACCAACTAAAAGAAAGGCATATCTCAACAAAGCAAGAGCTTTCATCGGCACAGAGATAGAAACATGACAGCAGCGGCATGCATCTAACCTATTAAAGTTACCAAAGACAGATTGATAATAGGATTTTCTAGAGACGACCTCTTAGGATTTTTATATCCTCGTGATGATCCACTAGCAACAACCATGATGTTCGATGACAAAAAACATGAAAGGAATTCTAGTGGATAATGGGAGATCAATGAATGTATTGTTACATGACTATTTCAAGAGGTTTAAGCTCTTTGATATACCACCGCTGTCTAATTGGATTATGAGGTGAAAAAATGCACTCACTAGGTATAATTGAGCTAGATGTGGTTATTAGAACTTGGCCGACTTGTCAAATATAGATGATGAGATTTTTCATCATTGATAAGAATGTCTCATTAGCCTATAATATCATCTTTGAATGAGTGGGTCTGAAGAAGGTTGAGGTTGTAGCCTCAACTATTCATCAATGTCTCATGTTCCCCACCAATTTTGGTGTTGTAGTGGTTAAAGAAAACCAGGTATAAGTACGTGAATGCTACTACACCTCAAATGATAAGGAAAAGAGGAAAAAGTTAGTTCCAACCTGCATGATTGAGACATTATATTCTCGAGATGAAGATAAGTTGATAACCCGAGATGAGATTAAAGAAACAAAGGCAATAATCCTGAATGATAAGCATCCTAAAAGGGCAACTCAGATCAGCTCACCCCAAGATCTCTTCCTAAAAAAATGACTGTTTGACTTCCCATGAGCTAAGAAAAGTGTGTTTACTTTGAGTCACGAAGACCTTCCTCGAATTGATCTAGACATTATCATCCACAAGCCCAACATAGTCAAAGAATCTAAGCTAGTCAAAAGAAACGACAGGTATTCTCGGAGGAGAGAAACATGTCAATTCAAGAAGAAATGTCCAAACTGAAGAAAGATGACTTCATTGAAGATGTGACGTATCCTAGCTGGTTAACAAATATGGTAATGGTACCAAAGAAGAACGAGAAATGTCGGATATATATGGACTTCACAGATCTAAATAAGGCATATCCGAAGGATTATTATCCTTTGCCTCGAATAGATAAATTGGTGGGTGTAACATCTAGGCATGACCTGTTGAGTTTCATGGATGCATATTCTAGTTATAACTAGATTAAGATGAAAAAATAAGAGAAAGAGAAGACCTCCTTCATCACCAGCCAAGGTATATTTGGTATAATGTATGCCTTTCGGACAAAAAATATGAGGTGCCACTTATCAAAGTCTGGTAAACAAGGTATTTGAGAAATAAATATTGAAGAATATGAAGGTTTATGTGGATGACTTGATTAGCCTGATATTTGATAAGATGGAGAAATATCACATGAAGCTAAATCTAGCCATGTGTGTTCGGAGTCAAAGTTGGAAAATTTATGGGCTTTATAATCAACCAAAGGGGCATATAGTCCAAGCCCGATAACATCCAGGCATTGATTAATATGAGCCTTCCAAGAGTAAGAAGGAAATACAAATCCTAACAAGTCAGGTGGGAGATCTGAATATATTTGTTTCTACAACCATATATAAATTCCTCCCATTCTTCAACGTGATTAAAACCTCTTTTGAATGGACAAAGGAATGACAAACTTCTTTTTAGATTTGAAAAGATACCTAGAAACGACCCCATTACCGTCAAGGCCAATCCGAGGGAAAAATTATAATTGTATTTGGCAGTGTTTGAGTCAGCAGTCAGCAGTTAACTCGACGTTGATTAGAAGCGATGAAAGGGTCCAAAAGTCGGTATACTATATGAGTAAAGCTTTTGCTAGTGCAAAAATAAAATATTATCGAATGGAAACGTTGGATCTATCTTTAATAGTGACATCCAAGAAGATGAAGCAGTACTTCCAAGCCTGTATAGTGGTCTACACCGATCTCCCAATTCATCAAACCATCCATAAACCTGAGAAATCTAGCAAGTTGATGGCATGGAAAATAAATCTTGGTGAATATGAAATTACATATGAGCTAAGAACTTCAATAAAAGGCCAAGCCATAGCGAATTTCATTATAGAATTCACCTACGAGGAAAAAAAGGCTACCGAAACAACAACTGTTGTCTCAATCGAGCAGATTCAATGACTAGTTGAGCAATCTATTGTAGTTCTAGTAGAACAGATACAGTGCCCATCGGAGTCCTCATTCAAAGAAGACCATCTTAGTTACAATAGAAAGTTTGCTATAAAAATGTTTAAAGATGGTTCTCTAGTACAAGGAAACTTTGATCACGAGCTGTCAGCATGGAAGATATTCATGGATGGATCATCGTGTGCAAGCAATGGTAGAGCTGATTTAATAGTCAACACACCTGATGGAGATGACATAGAATACTCTTTCCGTTTAAAACTTAAAGCGTCCAACAATGAAGTAGAATATGAGGCTTTGATTTCTAGATTGGAGTTGGCTATATCACTAGGAGTCGAGAAGATAATGGCTCATAGTGATTCATAATCAGTGGTGAACCAGTTGCTGGGAGAATATGAGGCAAGAGAGGAAAACATGTTAAAATATCTTGCAAGAGTGAAATTTCTACTTCCAAAGCTAAAAGCACTCCAAATGATCAGAATCCCTAAAACTGAAAATACCAAAGCCGATGCATTGGTACGTTTGGCATCAACCACCAGGGAAAATCTGAGGAACTGTCTGTGGAAATCTTATTTTAGGGGAGCATTGATGTGAAAGGAGTAAATTTTCTGGAGCTGAACATGGGTCCATCCTAGATGAACATAATTATTACATACTTGTATGAAGGAATTCTGCCAACTAATCAGAAAGAGGCAAGAAGGTTTCGTTACAAAGCTGCCAAGTACGTCATGGATAAGGGACTGTTGTACAAAAGAGATTTTATAGTCTTAATGATGAGATGTATTCACCCATGGAAGCACCAAACCTGATCAAAAAAATATATTAAGGATAATGTGATGCCCATGCAGTGGGTTAGACACCGGTGTAGATAATAGATATCCAAGGATATTATTGGCCAGCAATGAGGAAAGACTGTGAAGAATACACGCAGAAGTGAAATAAATGCCATAAATTCAGAGTGATTCACAAAAGACCAAGAGCCGAGCCGGTGCCTATCATGGATCTTGTCAGACCAGTATCGAATACCAAAGGAAGATTCAGGTATATAGTGGTAGTAATAGATTATTTTATAAAATGGGTGGGGGTTGAACCAATCATAGCGATGACTTATATAAAAGTCTTCTAATTTATATATAAAATATGATAAGCAGGTATGGAATCCCTCACGCCTTCATTGCCGACCACGACACCGAGTTTGACAATGATAAATTTTAAGAATATGGTGACAATTTCAAAATTAGAAAATTGCAATCATCACCAGCTTATCCACAATGTAACGGTAAGACGAAGGTAATGAATCGAACTTTGATAGATGGGATGAAGAAGAGGCTAGAATCAGGCAAGGGAAATTGGATAAATGAACTACAAAGTGTGTTGTGGGCCTACAGGACAACATCGCGGATAATAACAAGAGAAACACCCTACTTGTGGGCCTTTGGCAGTGAAGTTATACTCCTAGTTGAGATTGACCTCCCAAGATACGGGGTCCTCAATTTCGATTCACCCTAAAATAATTTTGCAAGAGGATTGGATCTAAACCTGATAGATCAAGTAAGCGAGGTAACAACACTCGGGGTAACAGCCTATCAACATCGTATAACAAAATTTCACAGCAAAAGAGTCAAACATATCACTCTCAAGGATGGGAATACGTCTTGAAAAAGGTTATACAGAAGTCCAACAAGTTGGAAGCAAACTGGCATTGTCTCTACTACGTGACTAAAGTTATATGACCTAGCACTTATCGAATTGAAGCTCTAGAAGGGGAGCCATTAAAAATCCTTGGAATTTTGAGAACTTTAAGAGGTACTATCATTAAGAAATGTGCTAGTTATTGATGAAGAAAAATGCAGTTGGAGGTTACAAAATTCGTACGAGCAAAAGTCAATATATGAAGATGCGTGATATTTCCTGCTACCTTTTATTTCACTTTTATGATTATCAAATTCCTACTAGCATTTATTCAATGCTCGTTAAAAAATAAGGTCCAAAGGCTTCAACCGAAGATATTTCAAGGTAAATAACAAAAGCAAGTCTTTGACTGCTAAAAAATGATGAATCAGGTCGGCGTAAGTCAAACCAATTGATCAATGCGCGTCTTTGACTGTACAAAATTCTTGGAAGAGGTTGTATTGACAAGATCCGACCATATACATTCCTAATTGGATAATGCACATCTTTAACTGCTCCAAAAATTTAAGATCAGGTCGACATAAGCCGACCCAATTGATCAATGCATGTCTTTGACTGCACAAAATGCTTGGAAGAGTGTGTGTTGACAAGATTCAAACCTTTCCTAATTGGATAATGCACGTCTTTGGCTTTACCAAAAAATTGAAGACCAGGTCAGCCTAAGATGACCCAATTGATCAGTGCACATCTTTAAGTGCACAAAAAGATTGGAAGAAGGTGTGTCGATAAGATCGGACCACATACCTTTTCTAATTGGATAATGCACGTCTTTGACTGCACCCAAAAAATAATTGATCAGGTTGGCCTAAGCCGACCCAATTGATCAATGCACTTTTTTAACTACACAAAACAATTAGAAGGGGTGTGTTAACAAGATTGACCACATACCTTTCCTAATTAGATAACACATGTCTTTGACTGCATAAAATGTTTGGAAGAGGGTGTGCAGACAAGATCGACCACATATCTTTCCTAATTGGATAATGCACATCTTTGACTGCACTAAAAAATAATAGATTAGGTCGGCCTTATGATACCCTGAAAAATTCATAAATAGATTGATCAGGTCTACCATAAAAATTGAAGGAATTAAAACATTTGGTCACATTCTTAGCATATGAAATAAATAGGAATCAAAAGAATAACGACAATATAACGAAATACACGATCCACACAAAACCATCTCTGCTACCAATGACCAATCAAATAACATACATAAACTCTGAATGTAAATATACATGTACAATCAAATTGAAAATAAAAGTAATATAAACGGGCGAGCTACACTTGTTCGACTCGTACGAACCTGGTAGTGATAAATGAGACATTGCTAGAGATGCTCCTTCAACGATCCGCATCTATAGGAATTACATCAATATGGAAATGAAATATTGTTTTTAAAAGAAACCAAAAACACCAAAGCTATGTAGAATAAGATTATAATTGAATCTGGACCACATCATAACTACACATCTTCCTCGTGTGTTTTAACATATTTTAAGTTATTAGTCACCTAACCCAACACCTAAAATATCATGCAGTTATAAATCCCGAATCCATATGTAGCCCATGTGGCTAAAGCTTTACATATTAATTCTTTAATCTTTAGTTTCTCATCTCTAGTTTCATCTCTTTCATTTTAAAACATTAGTTGTGTTGTAGTCTCAAACCCACAGTTTGTCTTACCAAATAACAATATACAAATAACATGCGTATATCTCAAGTCTATACACATTGGACTATCGCATGACAATAATTCAGTATACACCTCTCTAGTATAGGCAATACCCAAATTTGAAACATAAACATATAAGTGGTCATCCCTACTACGAGTCACATACATCACTAGTACAACACATAAACCTGTACAACTATCTCTACTATCGCCACAAAATAATCACATATTATAGAAGAAAGACTCTACTCACGTCCAACGCCCATACAAATGTACATCCCACAGCATGTATAAATAAATTGGACTATTCTCATGCCCACAAATAATGAAGGTCTACTCTTATTGCCTTTATAAATCTCTCGCGCATTCTAGGTATAGTCTTAGGCCATCCCAATCCCAAGATCTCATCATAGTCAAAAGATAAATTGCCACGTCTACCCATAAGTCATAAAGCCTAACATACCGAATAATTTATAAAATAAATCTCCCCGAAGAACCTCTCGGTCGCAGGTACCTAAATATGTGAGCCATGGGAAAAAATATGGCCAAGGAAGAGGTCGTCTACTCACCGGGGTACCAGTGCGGTCCGCATCGCACGTGACCCTCTCATGGAATCCCTCTTAGTACGATATTCCAGAAGCACTTACACATGGTCTGCATTGCACATAACACACACAAGGAATTTCCACCCCCGCTAACAGGCTAAAGCATACCCTTATAAGTGGGTTAAGATATACCACATACATATATCGACCCTACGCTACCAATGCATACTAGTATCACATTCATAGAAGGTATAACACACCTTATATTCATCCCATAACTAACTAACCCTAACTTCTCGGGTTTTCAATTCTAGATGTAGTCTCAACCTATCATACATTAAAACTACACATTAACCATATTCAATCTTCATTAGCCCTAATATATTATCCTAAGGCATCGCATCTAGGTATAATAGCAAACCTAAATTAAATGAAACCACTGTACGTAATAACTACCTTACTCATTAGAAGTTATAACCCATCCCTAATCTCACCCAAAGAGTATTCATTCCACTTATACATCATAATGATTCAAATCAATCCTAGCTAATAATCCTGGTCCTATAACTTACCAATTTTCCATCAATAAACCCATTCTACACTCGGGTCTACCCTCGATTGCCAAATCCTCCATTTAACCCCTTTAAATCAACAATTTCACAATTATTCTAATAATCTCAAGGGCCCATCCTCGAACTCTAACCTCATTAAAATACATGTCTATCCTGTAAGTATAGGAAAAGTTAAGGCCAAATAACCTAACCATAAGCCCCAAACCCAAAAATCCAACCAAATAACAAGTGCCTAAACTAGGAAAAAATTGCTATTGTCGATCGATCGATAACTAAGTGTCGATCAATCGATCGATACAGAACAACCCCAAATCTCATTTGTTACGAGACTCTTCATCTCCAATCCCCATTTTTCTTTCTTAATCCTTCATTAGTGAACTTAAGAACTTCACTTAAGCACCCAAACAACATATAAATGATAAAACACATCATTTACACAAGTGGGACCTATTTCCATTATCAAATCCCAAATCTATCATAAAATTCAATAAAACACAATTCAAAATTTAAGAACCCTAGTTTATCTAATTCTACACAATTTCATGGATTTATTCAATTGAACATACGATTTTATATGATTAAGAATATAAAACAAATTTCAATCATCATCTATTAGTTTTAATCCAAGTTCATGAAGAAATCAATCATTATAGAGGGGAAATCAACCGAATTAACATCTAGATTAGGTTAATTACAAAAATTGCAAATAAATTATCTAAAATAAGATTTATAGCGTAATTTGATTTAGATTTGCAATGAAATAGATAGAATATATGCACATATAAAATCATAATAATATTATATATAGAACTTACCTCATTATTTGTGGAGAAAACCCATGCCAAATCTCCCAATTTCTCTTATTTTCTTCACGTGACTTCTCTCTTGCTCCCAAAGCTGTTGCCCAATTATGTTTTATGGCAAATAAGGTTTCTAATGACCCCTTACAATTATTAACTACGAAATTAGGGTTGACCCCCATATGGGCCCCTAACAAAAAGGTCCAAAATAATCTTCAAATGGTCTAAAAATGCACCTAGGCCCTATACTAACCCAATAGGCCTAAATTTCACCAATTTAAACTAAAAATGGGTATTCCATGTGTCCATTACCCCGATACAAAGATATAACAAACCAAATAACTAACAAATCAATTATTTAATAATTTTTCAATACGAGTCAAAATATTAATTAATTTAATTAATTAATCACCGTGTCTTAAGTCCAAATTTCAATCCAATTTAAATAACAAATAACAATATAAATGGTGACATCTCTAGTCACAACAAGCACATATAATTAATTTTCACACTTTAATTAATCAAATACTATGCATAAAAATATAGGGTATTATAGGCCTAAGCCGACCCAGTTGATCAATGGACGTCTTTCACTGCACAAAATGCTTGGAGGAGGGTGTGTCAACAAGATCCGACCATATACCTTTCATAATTGGATAATGTATATCTTTGATTGCACCAAAAATTGATGATCAAGTCGGCCTAAGCTGACCTAATTGATCAATGCATGTCTTTAACTGCACAAAACGCTTGGAAGAGGCTGTGGAGACAAGATCTGATCATATACCTTTCCTAATTGGACAACTAAAATAGTTCATCACTAGGGAACTAGTAAACTAAGGCAAAGAAATACTGTTAAGAACCAAAATAAAAATTGGATTAAAATGAAAATTGATTAGATCCAATCATGTAAATCCATGAACAAAGAATATCTGAAAAAGTAAATATAGTACATTAATGAATGATATAAATAACCACTATTAAAACTAATTCATAAATTTTTCAAACACATTGTTCTTCGTTCATAGGCTTCTAAAGGAATGTTTAAAAAATCGATCTACACAAAGATAAAAATCATCAGCCTAAGCAATGACGTCTTTTGAATCCAACTCTGGGTTTCCAATAGTAAGAGTTTTTTCTTTAATAGCCTTTTTCTCCGTAAGGACCTGGAGCTCATCATTTGAAGATGATCATGCTTCGACTCGTTGAGTAGCCTCTTCCTCCTCATCCAAAGGTTTTGCTTCATCATCATCCCCCTATCAAGCCATGATGACTTTAATAATATCACGTAGTGTTTAACTACCTTATTTAATTGATCACATCCCTTGAGGAAGGCTATGGTTGTATCAATGATGTACTCCTCGAAGACATTGAAGGCCTACACATCTTGTTCTCCGGCTATGGAAGCAACAACTAAATCATAAAAAAGTTAAACCTTTAAATCATCAAACTAGTCCTTGGCAGCTTTAAGATCTTTTTGCAGAAGCCTGATCTCTTTTTTGGCCTTGGTGAGCTCTTCTACCTTGCATATTATCTGGTCATAATTTTTCTGAAGCTTAGTATGTCCCTTGGACAGATCGACTTTAAAATATTTGATCTTTTCTTCAAGATCCTCTTTAGTAACCCTAAGTTCATCATAGGTATTAAGGGCAGACTTAACTTTCTCCCTCAAGATGGTGGTCGCCATGTTACCCCATGAAATGAGAAATGAAACAAATTAGCTAATGGAAAAGAGGTCGGCTAGGAGAATAATAATTAAAAATGAGCTGATTTAACTTACTGCAAAGTCCTTGTAGGAAGCAAAGTTCCCAAGGTTATCCACATCTAGAGTTCGCATGAACTTAAAATCAGGTCTATAACTTATATAGCCCAAAACTTCAAGAGTATTGGCAATATTCAGAAGGATAAACTCTTGATCTGCTAAGATCTTTTGCTTGGTCATCAAAGGGTCAAGCTCAAAAGTCTAGACACGACCATAAGAAGATGAATAATTACCTCCCATGAATAACCATTGAGCAATTTAACTATCGATTAAAAATCTTTTTTTTTTGGAATTATGCTTGGAAACTTTAGGTCCTTGACTGATGGTTCATCCAAAGGCCTTTTCTTACCACCCTTCCTCTCCTCAGAGACCTTACCCTTGCCTTTGTCAGCAATTTTTTTATTCTTGGCCTCTTTAGAGGCTAACTTTACTGCCTCGGAATTTATGAGCTGAGATGTTTCATCATTATGTTGTTTGGTGTGAGCCTCTTCCTTAGCCTTTTTGGCAGCTACTTGCTGAGCTAGTTCTTTGAGGTGTTTAGCTCGGATCTCCTTCAATTTTTCCCGAAAACATTTGTTGGAGCCATAATAAATGAGCTAAAGTTTGGAGTTTAAGCTACACTAAAACATGGATGAGCTCAATTAATAATTCGCTTGATATAAAGTATATAAGAATGAAAAAAAGAAGGACGACCTAAGACTTATGAAAACATCTCACCTTTTTCGACCTCCTAGTCAGCCTCTTCATATTCACCTTCAATCTAGCTGGCCTCCAAATAATTTTCCCTCTCTTCCCCAAAATTCTCTTCGTTATCATTAGTAGGCCTTAGTGTCCTATATGTGTTAAGATTGATAGTACTAATACTTAGATAGTTCATCATGGCCCTAAACTTCTTAGGGTAATATACATACTCATAGTACTTGGGATTTGAAGTGTATATAACCAGCCTCAACAACCCCTTATCTAATGAGGGTGACTTTTTGGCAATCAAGTTAAGGAGTACCAACCCCTAGGAATGTTGATCCATCTCTCTAGGTCATTAGGAAAGAACTCCCATGCACAAAAAAATATAGAATAGCTTGGTTTTCCAATTGTGATGTTGGTTTGGGAAACCTGGACTATTTTGGTATTGAACTTCCTAGGAGAAAAGTAGTAATACCCTGAGGTTTTATAATTATCTTTTAAACCATACACAAACCTGAATATGTCTTCATTTATATAACCTGAATATGTCTCCAATTATATCACCCCCCCCCCCTCATACTTCTTACAGTGTATCATAGCTAAGGGTCACTCCAGACCCCTTTAATATGGATTTTCTTGAGGGATGGAGCAGAAGACGAACTCCCACTTGAAGAGCCCAAAGAGGAAAACAAACCTCATTGGCATTTCTTCTATCATGAGCTATTTCCTCTGGGTCGGGAATCCTAATGGTTACATCATCTGGTATGGAGTATAAGATTCTCAGGTCACTCGGATCTTGATCTCATACATTACTCTTATACCATTTAGCATAAGAGGTGGTGGGAACCTCTCCTAGGTCTAGCTCTTCGGATGTTAAAGGAACCTCAACTGTTTTGATGGAACGTGACTGGTTATTCATCAACATTTTCTCCTTAGAATTCAAGTGGTCAAAAGAAGTGGTGTTATTTATATCAGCACAGTTTTCCCCCAAACTCTTAGGTTTACACTATCAAAGTTTTTGAGGTATGAAATTCCGATGTATTATACTCAACACTTTGGGATGATGCGGTGGAAAAGGTTAATTTTGGGATAAAATTAGGCTTTATTAGATTGTCCTCAGGTTTAAGAACTTGGAGCAGAGTGGGAAATCTCTAAAAAAGCACCAGGTTAAAACTTATTCAATTCAATAACGTGGTTCCAAATTATTAATGAATCACTTATACATGGCACTCAATCCAACCCTAATTAAACCCTTTAAATGAAAAACCTTGATGGAAATACCTTAACCTAACATAAAAACCCAAGACTAAAGAGCAGTAAAATATTAAAGAAGGATTACGCGAAGAATACTTGGTGATTTTAGATGAACTGAAAAATGAGTTGTAGAAATCCTCATAAGCACACGATCAACCTTTTCTCTCAATCTAAGAAGCTTGAACACTGGTTTTAAAAAGATAAAATGAATTTCCCCCTCTTTTATAAGGACGAAAAATCTCACATCAAGCACGCCTTAAAAGAGGACCCGTCTGATTACCGACACGTGGCAAACATAAGCCAACTGGAAATTTCATCAAGAAAATATACAAGTCCATTAACTCGTGAGCAAGATATGTCAACCCAAGACCATTTTAAAAACTTTACCCACTTCTTGGCAATCGTGATTAAAGTCTTGGGGACCTTTTTATACCATATTTGTAGAACATCTTGTGATCCAAAGAGAGTTATATAAACCCACTCATTAATGTGAAGGACCTCGACCTCTATTGAACAAATAACAAGGAGGTACCTTGTCTCAATAAAGATCTCGACCTCGTTTTGCATCTGGGTGGAGTGGGTGGATGCAATTAAGGTTAATTAACAACCTGTAACGCCAGTGATGTTGTTAAATGCTAGTTTAATGCATGTGCATTGCATGGTGAATGGCCAACATGTGCATAACCTTCCTTAAATGGGTGAAACATCAAACTATTGGTGAGTTATCTATTCACAAGATGCCCTAACTTGGACTATACTAGTCAACAGACATTCCCTATAAAAGGTCGGATCCCCAAGTGGGATCAGGGCCAATAATCATCCATCTAACCTATTGATAAAATAAAGATTTTCTGACATTGTCATTGTGTAAAAAAATAGACGACACCATTATACTAATCCAATACAAGTGAAAAAGGCAATATACAGACGTAGGCCCGTTCTTGAGAGATGAACCACATATCTCTTGGTGTTAATTTTCTTATCCTCATCTTTATCTCTATTCATTTACAAACACTACTTATTCATTATTTGTTATATCGAATTGGATTTCAACAGATATGATCGAACCTTGAATACATTTTTAGATGATTACATGCCCCCGGAGGAACTAAATGATTTTCAAGAGGAACCTCTTCAGCGAATGATGTACCAATCCCATATTTAGTCCTTAGATGTCCCATATTCTTGTGTGGAGCAACAACTGCATTATCTCCCCCAGGATTAACCAACGACTAAATAATGGAAATTAAAGTCCTCTCAAGATTTAAAGTTTCTCCGAAGCTTTTCTAGGGTGCCATTTAAAACCTTAACTGACTTCTCTTTCCTCAATGGTCAAAAGACAACCTGCTCTTGCATCTTCCAGCTTTATGGTCTGGTAGAATGTTTTGCATGAGTTAATAACTATTGTATTTGCGCTTCCATTATTTCTAGATATAGAGGCCCAAGTGTATGCTGAAGAATGTGATTTATCTGCATACTAAGCCTAGTTTTCTCATCAAAAGGATGAGGTAACCAAGGGCCTATAAGAATTAAAAGTTGTTCAGGAAAAAAAGGGCTAGAGAAGATGATGGCTCAAGTCAGTGCTGAGATGTAAGTGACTGCCATGGATGAGGTTAACTTCTAATTAAGGCTTAATCAGTTGGTGGGGTACATGCAAGTGTCTTCTAGCATTGCGGCATTATTCGAAGAGAGACCGGTTCAAATCCAAACCAAGAGGGTTATGTATCAAAAGTTTTTGGACCAATTTTAGGTCCTTTGTGTTTAAACATTTTATGAACACATTATTACCAATATATATCATTTTGTTTTTTATGTTTACATGATTTCTTCTTTCAAAAATAACATATTTGGTCATATACAAATGAGAAAAACAAATGCTAGATTAGAAGGTACTTTTTACCAATATATATCAATTAAATGGTATGATCCACCCTCGAATGCACTATAAGTTTGGTCCTATGGGTAAAATGATATTGCAAATCAAATCTCCTTAATTAGAAGGTACTATATTTTACTCTTTTGTTATAGCTATTAGTTATCTTCTTCTTTGTACCAAAATAATGTTTAAGGCTTTGACTCTATCCTTATCTATGTTTTTTTAATTCCATGTTCATAACTCGATCATAACCTTCAATAATCTGTTCATTTTAGACTATCAATCTTAATGAATTTAGAGTAGTTTCAACTGGAAGGACAACATCATGCCCATAAGTCAAAGCATGTAGAGTTACTCCATTACTTGACCTTTTGGAAGTCCTATAATCCCATAATACTTTTGTAAATAAATTGTGCCAATGTCTTGGATTATTCTCAATCACTTTGGTAAGGTTATTTTTAATTACCTTATTTGTATCCTATGTCTAACCATTTAATTGATCATAATAAGATGAAGCCTTAGTCAAAGTTATTCCTAGATTTAAAGTAAATTTCAACATTATTTCTGACTAAATAATTCTTGCATTGTCTGAGGTTATGGTTTATGGATTTCCAAACCTATATACAATGTCCTGTAAGAAGTCTACTAATTAATTTTGTGTAACTAATTTTAAAGCCTTGGCTTCTACCCATTTGGTAAAATAATATGTTTCCATGATGAAAAAATTGGGCATCGTAGAAGATGAAGGATAGATTTTACCAATTACATCAATTGCCCATATTCTAAATGAACATGGTTTCACTACATATTATAGATCAATTGTAGGCACATGTTCTAGATGACCATGTTGTTGGAATTTTTTACATCCCCTATTAAAGTTAAAGTAATCTTTTAATATGGATAGTCAATAAAAATCACGTCTTCTTAACAACCACCTCATTTTAGGATCAACTTGATAAGCCCCACATAAGCCTTCGTGGACTTGGGCAATGGCAGTTAAACCTTCATTTTCAATTAGGCACTCGAGGATCATTCCATAGGCACTTCTTTTCAATAGCTTTCTAGTGTACATAACATAATCGATTTCTCTACACCTAACATCCCTATTAATTTTAACATTAAAGTTAATCATGTATTCAATTAATGGTTTTTTATAATCTTCATGAGAATATATGTTTTCAATTTCATCTAAAGGCAACCTATTATGAAGTAGCGGTAAGAGCCTATTAATGGAAATCAATTTTAATTTTGCTTCGAATCTATCACCAGGCTTAAAACTTGAAGCTTGATCAACCATTTCATTGACCTTTTCATTTAAAAACCTGGGGAATATAGTTTAATGTGACCTCATCAAATTTAGACTGAAAGTTCTAGGCCACCTGGTTATATAAAGTCAAACCGTCACTAACACATCTATATTTGACAATTAGTTGTCTTATAACTAGTTGAGAATCCCCATAGCTTTCTAAGATAGAAGCATTATAAATTCTAAGGATTTCTAATCCTATTATGATATCTTCATATTCTTCTTAATTATTGAAACATGAATTTTCTTCTAATTTATATCCATGTTTGGCTTTAATACGTTTAAGGGACTCAATAACTATCCTTATTTCTGACATTATTTCAGTATTCAAACCATTGAGCCATAACATCCATGGGATTAAGGATATAACATATGTCATACTCAGCTTCTGGTTAATCCTCACATGGATGATCATTCAAAAAGTCAACCAATGCTTAGCCTTTTATTGCTCTTTAAGGTACAGAGTGTAGGTAAAAGTGTGAGAGATTTAACATCCATTTAGCAATCCTAATCAAAATATGAAATGACATATTCCCTTTCAGGAGTTAAGAAATATCTTAATTTCATTGATGCAAAATATAAAGTTAAAGGTTGTTTTTCCATTAATTAATATATACATTCACAATCCTTTCAAAATCTACTGGTATAATAGACGGCCTGATCTTTGTCCTTCTCATAGTCTTGTGCTAACATGACTTCAATTGAGGTATTAGTGGTAGAAATATACAACTTAAGAGACCTATTTTCTTTTGGCCATGCCAAAACTAGTAGCTTAGACAGGTATTTCCTAAGTGTTTGGAAAGATAGCTCATGCTCCTCCTTCTAATCCAGCTTTTCTTAATCTTAGCTTCAAAAGAGGAGAAAGTATTTTAGTTTAACCTGGTGCATTAGATGTAAATCTACGAAGATAATTAAGTTGTCCCAAAAACCTTTGTAATTCTTTTTTGTTCTTGGGGGTTGTACTTTCAATTATGGCCTTAACTTGTTAACACTAACTTGAATACCCTTTTGTGTACTATTTATCCTAGAAATTCCATGCAAAAACTCCAAAGATACATTTAAAGAATTAATTTTAAGTGGATAAAGTCTTATTCTTTTGAAGGATCTTTGCAGTTTGTCATATGACCAGTCATTTCTTTTGATTTAACAATTATATCATCAATATTACACTCGAAAAAGGTGTCAACCATATCATCAAAAATCGTATTCATTCCCCTGTAGTAGGTAGCCCCTGAATTCATAAATCCTAATGGAATTTTAATCCATTCTAAGGTCCCCAAATTACCAAGGCACCTAAAAGAAGTCTTATACACATCTTCACACATCTTCTTCAGTGATACATATTTTGTTGTATCCTGAAAGATCATCCACAATAGACATGATAACATGATCGACAAATCTATCAACTAATAGGTCTATGACTTGCATTCAATATTCATCATTCGGAGTGGTTTGATTTAAGCTTATGAAGTCAATGCACACTCTTAATTTTCCATAATTCTTAATAACTGACACTATGTTAGAGATCCATTAAACATACCTCAATGTTTTAATGAACCCATCCTTCAACAACCTTTCTATTTCTTCTTTTATCTTTGAACATCTTGAGCAATTTCTCATGGTATTTGTTTAACAACACTGTATCCTTCTTTAATTGTTAGTCTATGTTCCACCAATTTCTTGTCCACGCCAAGCAACCCATCATATTCCCAAGAAAAATAATCCTTATACTAATGTAAAAGGTCCACAATCAATGGATGGTATTCTTTGCTAAGGGTTGCATTAATATATGTCATATTTTCATTTTGTTCAGTTCTTAAGTTCGCTTCTAACCAAGGATCTGGTTGTTTTTTCCCGAGAACTTCATATTCTATTTGTGATCTTGTTAGTCACCACTATCTTGAGGTGTTTTTTAATCCTCTTTATCTTATTCGAACACATAATTGGGATAATTTATGGCCCTCTCTTCACTGATATTGATATTTAAGTTTAATTCTCTGAATTTGTACAACACAATGGCCAAAGTTCGATTGACCTTTTCAACATCAATGGGTGTGTTATCCTTTACTAACTATTTTGTATTTTTCAATTGGCAGCATTTGAATAAAAAATAATTGATGCCTTTGGTACCAAAGCATCCACCTTTACAGGTCCCATATTTTCTTGCTAGAGCTCAACCTCAACATAATTAAAGCTGGTGAGGAAGGCAAGGGATCTACTTTTACCTCCTCCATGTTCCCATCCTCCTTCATCAATAATAGTTTTTAATGCATGGAAAAAGGGATACATTTATTAGAGTGAAACAAATCTCTACTAAGTAAATAATTAAAACTTGGTTTACCATCAATGATAAAGAAATCATCTTTAGATTTTTATGTCTACTTTAATATTAACTAGTAGTACACCTTTGGTCAACTTCTTATCTCCAGTAAAGGTAGAAATTATAATTTGAGTCTGGACCAATTTGGTATTTTGTTTATTTATCCCCGAAATCATAAATTATGCCATTATATTAATGGTAGCATTGTTATCAACCAATATTCAATTAATAATTTAATCCATTCACCCAATCCTTTATAAACAAAGTCTTGATATAATTAATCATATCCTTTATAGTCTCTTTGAACCTATATATTAAATCTAAAGCAGACACAAGAAAGTCAAAGTTATCTATATCTGATTTATTATCTTCATCCAACTCTATTTCTGGAACTTCTTATCCCTTTTCAGCTTCAAATCTCTTTGGGAGGATCACAACCATGTTAATTAGCACTTGTTGAGGACGAGATCCAAATTGGATGAATGGTTATTGAGTACTCTAGTGATAATGTCCTATTTCATTTAAAATCATCATTTTTTTAATTTTCCTCTTCACTAGAGGAACTATATCTAGATGTGTTATCTCGATCCACACTCAAATCCGTCTTCAATTTTTTAATCTCTTCAACCAGTACGTCTGAAGAAAATTAACTTCCTTCCGGCTTTCTATGGCACCTTGGATTTCGCTTCGAAGATGAAGACACAACTCTTTTCATCCACTTGGATGCAAAACTTTTGAATCCTTTTGCCAAGACTTGTATTTCATTTGAATTCTTCTTTGTTAGGTGCAAGGAATGACAATATCTAGTCCTCTTTTCTTCGATTCTGGTGACTGCTCTAAATGCCACATCTTTGGAGCTACTTGTGGCTGATGAGTGCATTATTTTGCATGAATTATGTCCAAATCTAGACCTTGTTAGGCCCTTTGTATTATAAATAATGAGCTTTTAGAGTCGTTTTCGTAAAATAAAAGAAAAATGCAAGTTTGAATAAAATTTGAGTTAAAGATACAATTTTAGTAACCTGAAGGGGTGAAATCATAATTTTCCAAAATTTATGGGCCTGACAATAATTTTTAAATGTTTATCTTGACAAAATAAAGTTCTCTCTGAAATTTGGTTGAATTCGGGATTAAAACGAACAATTTATGAATTTCGGGAGCTAAAATGCAAAGAGGAGAATTCTGTAATTTTTAAATATTTATGTCCCTAAAATTGAATCAAATATTTTTATGTTGCATTTATACAGGTACCCCGGAAATGTGGACAACAAAGGAGTCGATGTGCAAAAATTGTTACGATACGTCACGACACGATACAACATGACACAGATGACACAGTTGTATTAAATATTTTTATAAAACCGCTCGAGTGTCCATTGAAGCCGTGCCATACCTTTTCAGAAAGTTCTTGACCAGACTCACAATTTTGAAGTTCGGAGGGAAATGAGATTTTGAAGTTTTGCGGGTAAAAAATGTGATTAAAGCTGATGCTGTGAATAGTGATGTGAATAATGGATAATTATTTTAAAAAAAAGACTTTTCAATTATCTCTAACTCTTCTCAATACTCCATGGGATTATTATGAGCTCAAATAGAACCAATTAAAGATAATTTCACTTCATCTCAAACACTTCATTCCTAAGCCTATAAATAAGACCCTTTTCCTTATTATTTTGGTAGAGAATTTTAGAGAGCAATTTTGGAGAGAATTTGAGAGAGAGAGCCATTTGAGAGATAATTTTTGGTAGTGTTATTTTGAAAGTATATTTTCTTTGAGAGTTAAGAATTATTTTGTGGGAGAAGTTTTGTCAAGATTTGTTATAAGACACGATTATTGTAAGTTTGTTTCATTAATAAGAATTGATATTCATTCTTGCATTTATATTTTGTCTTTAATTATACTAACTTAATTTCTTTACTAGGACTAGATGAAATTTATCACGTTGGATTAATATTGTGCATGATTTAAATTTATCTTTGTTTCCGACATGTTCTAAGAGTTTTAAAATTTTGGTATTCATTTAAAACGACACGAGAGTGTGTTTTAAACTTTCGGTTTTGTTTGACAAAAAAATCATATTTTTATTTTTAAGTGTGAGTACTTTTTGATGGATTATGCTTGCACTCAATTGTTTTGATAGTCCATGCTTAAAGACTACACTTTTAAATTTAAAAGTGAACTTTTAAGATAATAGGAATTTTTTCCGTCTAAATTTAGAGACATAAAATTTTATTTTGAACTTAACCGAATTATTTTTTGAATTAAATATGACGAAAGTCGATTTACTTTGAGTTATAAAATTAGGAATGACGAGTTTAAATTATGGCATAATATTAGTTAGACGTGATAAATGGATCCAATATCCCACTTTTCCACACACTCGTTTATATTTTTCGCAGTTGCATTTTTTTTTATTATTGTTAGCTTAGTTTAATATTATATCTCATTTCTACACCCATTTCGTCTAGTTGGAAAATCGCAATTATTTTGATGAAAAATTGACAAATCTTTGTGGGTTCAATCCCTACTTACACTCGCTATTCTATAATAGCCCGTGCACTTGCGGTATTCTTAAAAATTGACAAACAAGTTTTTGGCCCCGGTGCCAGGGATTTGTTCGATTTTTTTTAAAGAAGTTGTGACTTTCGGACTAGTTTTTTTTTAGTAAAAATTAAAAAAAAAATAGAAATAAATATTCATGCCTAGTGAATTACAATGAGTGATCCTTATATTTTTATCCCATCATCTTTCTCATATACTTCTATTGATCCAGTTGACGTGTTTTTACAAAACACTGAAAATTTAGATGACTACGTATTTCAATTTGAGTCAGATGGGTCAGGAATCATTTTTAAAACTAAAGAAGTTATGGATGAGAATTCATACCCTTTAATTACTATTTGTCCACCAAAGTGTAATAATTGGAAAGAAGTAAACAAACGGTATAATGATGATATTTCGAAAAATAATAATGAATTAAATGGGGATACTCAATTTTGTGAGGAGACCAAAATTTACAATCTTGACACATCTAATACTTGTGATGATTTGGATGCTAATTTATGTCGATATTATTTTCCTAATATAATTGAGAAAAATGTTGATTATTCTTATAGGTGGGAAAATTTATTTGAGGATTCGTTATCCGATTTTGGTGATATTTTAAGTAATTATGACGGTCCTCCCATTTTTGATGAAGAAAGTGTATCGCCCCACGATAACTCTTCTTCTTGAGTTTTTCGAAAAATCTCACATTTAGGAGTGGAGTATGCATCCCCAATTTTACGTGAGTATTTTCGAAAAAGGGATAATAAATATTAGGATCCTTATTGTAATTTGCGACCCCGATATGATGCATCGACATATGATTCGTGCGATTCAAATTTGCTTATTATTGATGATGTTGGTGCACCCCATTATGACCATGGATTTATGGTTGAAATTTGTGTTGTGTGGCTATACTCTCAAATTTATGATGTTTTGGCACTTAGTGCTATAAAGTTTTTTAATTGGAATGACCCATAACTCTTTTGATTATTAATTTATGGTGATGATGGTAATATTCATGGGTTTGTATATTACTAGTGTAGTTTTCTTTCCATTTTTCTTGTTATTTTTTATTTGTTTTTACTAACATACACTTGTTACTTTGGATGTTGGTAGCAAAGTGAAGTTCACAGGTAATATCATTTCATTTCTTGGCTAGATTTTCTTTGTCCATATTCGTATTTGAGCATACATTGAGAACAATGTAAGATTTAGGTTTGGGGGTAAGAATGGTATTTTTGGAAAAAAAAATTCAATTTTTTTTTCCAAAAATCCAAAAAGATTTTCAATATAATTGAGTTTTAAAACAATTTCTTAATATAGAATTAATTCATGGATCTCTCATCTTATGAACTTTTTACACATTAGCCGTATAATATGATCGAAAATGGATATTGAGGCGGAAGTTAATATGCTTAACGATTAAATGTGGAGATTTTAATCTGGTGAGATTTTGTGCCATTCATCGTTTTTGAGTGATTTAAATCAATCCAAGTTAAAATAACTGAAACTTTCCTTCAGTGATAAATTCGTTGATGATCGTAAATTCTTTATTTTGTTCGATTATTGAAAATAAAAAGTCAAAATGTGAATCTTAAATCACTAGGAGTCTTAGTAAGTCGTCTTGAGACACAAATCAACTTAACGAAACTTGAGAAATGAGATTAGGCCATCGTTCGAAAGCTCAAAACTAAGCCTAAACTCTAATATTTTTTTCATTATTTTTCTTCATGCCCATTTGAGCCAAAAATAAAATATGCCTTTTTGCTAAAAACCCTATTATCCTACCTAACTCCAACGGGGAGCCTAAAGCCCATAAAAAGAAGCCATACCCATTTCCTGAGAATACTATGATGAAATTACAGCTGAAAAAAAAGTTTGCAAAAGAATGATGTGTGAAAAAAAAGAAAGAAAAAAGAAAGAAAAAAAAGATGAAAAAAATGTGAGTCGAAAAGAAAAAGGAAAGAGAGAAGAAAAATGGGGGTGAGAAAAAGTGCCAAAAATTGAAAATACCGAACAAACCTCTATATTCTCAGAAATTTTGAATTAAAAAAAACATTCTTTGTAGCTAAACCTGAGCCTACAATACAACCACAAAAGTCCTAATCGATCTCAAGTGAAGTTAGTTATAGTGTGGAGAGAAGATGAATAGGATCTATTGTGCAATTCAACATTTTCAATTAGTAATCGATTTTCCATTCACGAGATCATATTCATCCATTATGAAAAATCCATTTTTGATCATGTATATGTGAAATTATTTCATCTAAATTTCTCTTCTATTCACATATACCGAGAGAAAATTACCCATTTCCGAGTGTTCGATTGAGAGCGCATCCTGTGAGATTTTGAAATCAAAATGAACTTTCGGATAAGAAATGTAACGATCAAATATTTTAAAATGGACGGTTATATTGGCTACGCACACACACACACGATAAGTTGAGGTAGAAAATTGAAGTTCTACTATATTTATGAAGTTTGCATTCAAACTTGATTATATTACTTTTGAATCTTTTTTATTGAGTCAAGTTTTTGAATTTTGTGGGTATTCACTGCGAACCCTCACGAGACAAAACTCCTTCACTAGGGTAACCTAGGGGTTTAACAGCTTATTGAACATGCTAAGTGCAATCATGATTCCTACGAAAGTGAGTTAGATTTTAAAATTTTGGTTTTTGCTCGAGGACTAGAAACTTGTGGCCATCCCGGGAAATCTTCAAGGGGAAGGGGGTGGAGGATCCCTCGAAAGATAGCTATCTCGCACCCTTTTTCGGGGCGCTACGGCTGTTGTCGATGTGGGGTAAATATAAAGAGATGGAGTCGCCAGCCTATTTTTCACAAAATAAGCAAAAGAGCATGTTGTCAGTTCGAGTGAGCAACATCAAGGAGAAACTGATGCGTACGAAACTAATAGATCGAAGATTTGGAGGCTAAGTTATGGACTAGGAAGGTGTTAGGCACCGATCCCTCCCTTTCGGTCTCTCATAGGCTAGTTTTTTTTTATTTCTCCCTGAAGTGTGTGCATGTGTATATATAATAAAGATCGGAATCGTTCAACTCATACCACGGGAAAGGTAGAGTGAGGTCATCCATAGAAATGTTCCCAAAATAATATATATAAAAATACGATTTACGCATTTATCGCGATATTAATCGTTATTACGAAATGATGATACGCATTGGATGAAATGAAAACAAGCATACTATGTAATGCAATAATATGATAAATGTGGAAATGGGAGACTTTAGGAAAATTGGGGAATTTTTGAAATTGAGAAAATTAGAAAATCAGAATGTGAGAAATTGTAAAATTGAACTCGAGTCTCGAGCTTTAATTTGAAATGCCTACGTAGTCTATATAGGCATCAAAGTCCATGTAGTTCGAATGAGGCATGGAGGTTGGGTCTTATCCCATAGATCCGAACGAAATTTTATTATAGAGGTGTGTGTGTAGAAAATGTGTTTTTGGTTTTGAAAAAGTGTGATGGATAATTCCATTCGGAGTTTATGGGCGTAGCCCTTTTTTTAATAGAAAATAAAGTATGTGTAATATACTAATAAAAACGTAGATATTAATGTGTATGAGCTAAAGTAGGAACAAGATTATGAATCAAAGGAAATTTATGCGAAAATAAGGAATTTAAAGAGACAGAGAAGGAATTGGACATTCTTTGAAGTTTTATCTTTGATCTTGGATGAACTCCCTTGAATGTGAGATGAGTGTTGGACAAGAGAATATGATTTTGCCAAATTGGGTATGGAAAGGATGGGAATGTAATCTTGAATAGAACTTCACATAGGAAACTTCGCTGATTTTGAGAGAATGTTGCTGATCGATTTTTGGTGTTGGTCTCCTAGGTAGTGAGTCCATGCCCCCTTTTATAGGGTCAGGGGATTGCCGATCATCACTGCCCTTATCCTTCTTATCGACATGTGACCCTAGACACATTACCGATAGGTAGGGATCTGGACCTGCCAATTGGCAGTCCCGTGCAAATTTTCTTGGAAAAACGATTGTATAACGTAATCCGTTGATCGGAATCACATACGGGCATACCTTAGAGAGGTAATTTATATACCTTCAAGAGTCCTTTGGGCTTCTCTATGGTTCGATATTTGACTTTGGGTCAAATATGGCTCGAAAGCGCACATCGGTCCTTTGGACTGGAGATCGTCGAAAAAATGAATCATTCATCCGCATGGTAAGTCAAAATCATGTATGGGGTGGACCGTTGGAAAGGTTAAGAGATGTAATTCTACATTCCAAAGAGTTTCACTTGGTTAGGAAAGTGATCTCGATCAATCGGGGATCGAAAGCTCCCGATGACCTCTCGGAGTAAAATGGATCGTTCGTCCGTACCGTAGGTCAGAATCGTGAATAGGGCAGACTGTTAGAAAGGGTATTGAGTGACTTTTGGAGATTCATTAAGTATAGTTTGATCCAAAGGGATAAACTTTGTCAAACGGAGCTCGAGAGAGCGCCCAATGGCCTCCGAATCAATTTTGGAGGGAAAATTGGTCGTTCATCCGAATGGTTATACCGTTTTGCGCATGTAGAAGACCATTGGAAAGGGGTTTCAGTGTCCTTTGAAGATCCAAAGAGCTTTAGTTCTAACGAAGAAGTTTGATTAGGGTTAAATTGGGGCCTAGGAGTGCCCGGTGGCCTCCGAATTGATTTTCAATAATAAAATGGTTCCTTCGTCCAAACCGTTATGCCAATTTGCGCTTGGGGTACACCATTGGAAAGGGAATTCAAATCCATTCAAAGATTAAAAGAGCTTTTGCTCTGACGATATAGTTGATCGGAGTCAAAAGGGGTCCGGGAGCGCCCGATGGCCTCTAGATCGGTACTTGGAGTGCGACCTAGGGTTTATGGTGAAATGGGTAGGTGCTATGGACCTAAGGAGAGATTTAGGGGGTCCTAAAATGTGGTGTCTATAGATCCCCTCTATGGGTGAACTTGGGACAAGTGAAAGCCATCGAATAGACACCACATGATAGATGTCGGTTCTACGGACCTATGGGACGGGGTTGACTAGTTCAGAGGGTCGAGGTCGATTCAGAGGACCTAAGGGGATAGCCAATTCCGAGGACCTAAGAGGGGGTGATGACTGAGGTCAAAGGTACGGAGTGACCAATTTTTCAGGTTGAGGTTAATTCTGTGTACCTAAGTCGTAGCGACTAATTCAGCGGGTTGAAGCCAATTCTGCGGGCTTAAGATATGGGTGACCAATTCTGCGGGTCAAAGACAATTATGAGGTCTTAAGTAGAAGTGACCAATTCTGCAGGTCGAAGCCAATCAAGAGGGCTTAAGATAGGGGTGACCAATTCTACGGGTGAAAGCCAATTCTGAGGGCTTAAGTAGGGGTGACCAATTTTGCAGGTTGAAGACAATTCTGAGGGCTTAAGATAGGGGTGATGAATTCTATGGGTCGAAGCTAAGTCTGAGGGATTAAGTAGGGGTGACCAATTCCGCGGGTTAAATTCAATTCTGAGGTCTTAAGTAGAAGAGACCAATTCTGTGGGTCGAAGCCAATTTTGAGGGCTTAAGTAGAAGCAACCAATTCTGCAGGCCGAAACCAATTTCGAGGGCCTAAGTAGAAGTGACTAATTTTGCTGGTCAGAGCCAATTCTGAGGTCTTAAGTAGGGGTGACCAATTCTACAAGTCAAAGCCAATTCTGAGAGCTTAAGTAGAAGCGACCAAATCTACGGGTCGAAGTCAATTCTGCGGGCTTAAGTTTCCTGAGAAAATTTAGAGACTCCACTAGGGATATGCATTTTATAGTTCCGCTGGGGATTTGGGGAAGCATTTGATCTTAGGTTCCGCTAGGGAGACATGAAATTAATTTGGGAATTTCGATGGGAGAGATAGGAGTTCTGCCGGGTAAATGAGTGTGGTAAAAATCTTTTTCTTAGTGGATAAGGTTCTCAAATCCAATCGGGATTTTCTGGCATTTTTTGGGCTTTTTTATGAAATTTCAAAGGGGGTGCCAGTAGGCATTGTAGAGGGGTGCCAACCGGCAGTGGCACAATCTTTTGGGGTACCTAGAGTAGGTGGAGTGACAGTGCCAATCGGCGGGTGGCAGGGAGATGTCGATCGGCATGCTCCTTAGCCTCCTATAAAAAGGGTGCGGGTTCCCCTCATTTTTTATAGCCTTTTGACTTTCCTTCTTCTACAATTACCTTTTGCAAATTGTTCCAACGTTCCAAATTCAATAGATGGTTGAGTTCTCAAGTAGCACAACATACATGGTGTGGCTTAATGCTGATGACTGGGCAGGCTTAGAATGGAAGGCTAGGGTGTCCTTTGCTTTAGGCATCGAAAACTCTTTTGACTCATTCGATCGAGTGGAGGATGATCGAAATCTCTTGTCCAAGCCTTAGCATCATCGCTCTTCTAGGGTGGTGAATCCTGGAGGATATGTAAGTATTGATGACTTTTGGTATTCTCTTCCTTTTTTTCTTGGCGAGATTTCCTTATTTCTTAAACTTGGCAAAGGTTTTTCTTTTGACAATCTGATATTTCTATGTCAACTATGCGTGCCCGAGGGACGACGGGGCTTAAGGATGTTTGGGAACATCTTTCACCTTTGGCACACTTGATGGTGTTATCAGCCGGCTTTGGGAGACTGACGTCTGTTTTGGATGAGACACCTCGTTCTATGGTTGTTTTCTGCGCTCTGGGGGAGAGGTGGTGGTATACTACCCACACCTTTCATTTAGGCTTTGGGGAGATGACGTTGACTCCCATAGATGTTCAACAACTTCTGGGGCTGGATTGCGATAGTGTGACACCCCGCCCAATGCAATACCAGGTGATCAGTCATTTGTTAAATTTAAAACAAATTTTTCGGTTGGTTCATTCTTAGCGTCATTGTCGAAATACATTTAACATTAATAATCACCTAATAAATAATTAAGCTAGTGTCATAACATTTTCCATTTTAAGTTATTCCCAAAGAATACATTAATAATTTCTAAATATCAAGACATCAACTAATTACCATTCACAGGAATATGGCAAATGCTGGATATACCTCAACTGATGAAATAATTAAGACTGGATAAAACATTCTAGTTAAAGTCTCAAGTCCATAAACTATAAAATACTCAATCCAACTGAAATGAACTATTAAAATAAACTGAGTACAATCTCTCTGATAAAACGACTGAGAATGGGCGACACATGCCCTAAATGAAATGTCTAAATAGCACTGAATGAAATGATAGATGCGTCAAAATGCAAGGACCTGCAACTCCCACAATCGCTGCAGCTCGCTAAACAATCCAAGCATATAAGTCTGGTAACCCTGTGGTTGGGCACTTGATATATATATATATATATATATATATATATATATATATATATATAGCAAAAGAGGGAAGAATAGCAAGAGACGGTTCAGAGCCCGAGTTGTAAAAATATTTGTTTTAGCAAGTATTTACAGTTTGCAATGAAGCAAGTATTATGTGCATGACAGCTTTTCGAACCCTCACATGAGATCCTCACCTCTCATGTATTGTGCATTCTTAACTCGTCTTCTAATCCACTCTAGTTATGTTACCCAACTCTACTAGTTCGAAATGACAATGTCACTCCCTATGTTCACCAGTAGTATACCCGTATTGCCCATACAATACTTTATTAAAATAATTTAATCTCGGATAATCACATTTCCTAAACACCGTTCGAATAGTTAATCTTTTACCCACTAAGATTATTTTATTTATCAATATAATCATACCTACTAGTTTCACATAGTGTATATATATATATATATATATATCACTCACTGCATAAAGGACTGATGGTTCAATCTCTCACGAACCATAACATTCAATTCACTAACATTGGAGGAAAACATAATCCCCATCCAAATGGGTCACGCACATACCTACTCTCCCATTCAGCAGTCGAAACTATCCTACATCTCAAATAACACGTAACCAACTTCATATGCTCTGGGTTCAAATCAAATATCCCCCCAACGAGCAACATAGGATAAGACTGTCCACTACCCGAAAACCTCCTCCTGATAGCAAGAAGCATAGGTATGCTATACACATAATAATAAGCATATAATAGGAACTCTCACATATATTTTTCCATACGTAGTATTTTCTCGTTACTACTTATAATGTAACTATTTCGATTACTCTCTCTAGAAATTTTCAAGGTTAAGTTACCGTTCCAATATTTAAAATATTATTTACCAAATATTCCTAAGAATTTTGCACTATGCTAAATTCATCAAATATCAGTTTTCTTCATCCAAAATAACTGTGTAACTTGATTTGGGTCAAAAATAGAAATTCCCAGATTTTTGAACCTGTCCAGACTCAATCTCGTTTGAACGAGATTGGGCAGTTTTGTCCCCAACCTGCACCTGCTACGTTTTTCGACCATTAACAAGTCTAAAACCTCTACTGTTCTGTCCGAAACAACAACCCAAACTAATATCCTAACATTTTTTGATGATTTCCAATAATATAACATCATTAAATCATCACTAATCATCAATTAAATTTGAAATCCCTAATTTAATTATCAAGAACCCTAGTTCTCAAATTTACATGCATAACAATAAATAAAAAAACATCATAAATTCGTGTACATCATCTTAACTATATGAGGAATAAAACTCTTATCATATCAGTCCTAATTTATGATCAATTCTCCCAAATTTTCTCCAAATTCATATCATAGCAATGGGATAATTATCTACTCTACCATGAAAATAATTATTGCTAAAGAAAGCAAGCAATAAACACTTGCCTTGATTATGATGTTCTGGTCCACTGACGAAATTGGTACAGACTTGTTCCTCGTCTTTTGATCTACGCTTTGGTGGGATTTTTGGTGTGATTTCTTAAGTTTTGCACCAAAAACACCTATGGGCTCTCCTTCTTCCTCTCTCTCTCTCTCTCTCTCTCTCTCTCTCTCTCTCTCTTAGGTTTAGAAACTGACAGGCTTCCTCTCACCCACGTACAATCCATTTTATTTCTCTAATATCCGTCCATATTAATTCTCGAAAAATCCAAAAAATAAAAGTACCCTTACCGGGCGTCGATTTGGCCTAAAAATATCCCAGAGTCTAAATAAAATACCCGAGTAGAGTTTTCTCACTCCCTTTCGGACTCAATGGCACACTCAAAATGACCATACGAGTTACTTAAAAATAATTTACTTCTTTAATCCATTAAATTAGTCTCGACACGACTCACACGCACGTCCTAATATAATATACCAAACTGTCATATTTCCCTCTCTCGATAATTTATAAAATTTCATAATTCCATATTACGTATTCAGATAGTAAGATTCAATAATTCTTAACAATAAGTATTAACCATTGGCACGCTAGTTAATATTTATTTTAATCCGAATTAATTAACAATTAATTTCTCACATCTTAATTTAATTAATCCAACAATAATAATTAATCCCATAATTATTTAATATCATAAAAATACGGGGTGTTACAGATGGTATGCATATTGAGGTATATAGGAAACTAAGGGTGACGCCAAAGGTATTGACGACGACATTGGGTGATGTGGATAGGGTGGTTTCTGGGGAGTCTCTTCGTTTGTCCATTTTGAGAGAGTTGTTGCTAAGGAGGAGGATTGATGAGAGTGATGGGCAACGGGTGCGTCAGATGCTTCGTCTGTTTATTTTGCTGGTGCTAGGAGGATTTTTGGTGGCGAGGACATGCACTTGTGTTTTTTGACATTCTTGAGGGTGTTTTCGGACACCCCTCTTTATGACTGTGAAAGCTTGACCTTGGAGACCCTTTATTGTTCTCTTGATGCATTCAGCCACTGCTACCGATAAACTTTTACTAGAGCTACGTATCTTCTTGAGGTATTCTTCATTTTTTGATTTTCCTTTATTCATTCGCATTTTCCTTTATGCGTTTTATTCTTGATTTCTTAATTGCTGGTATTTTTTCTTTTGCAGACGTGGTTCTATGAGGTAATTGGGTTTAACAGCCAATTGATATCTTTGAAGGACGAGTCTGTTGGGGACTTCTGTCTGATGTATCGGTGGCGAAAGTCCAATTGACAATCAAAGAAATTCCTCTCTCTGGAGACGGTGCGTCAGGTCTTGAATGGCCTAATGAGTGAGCGAGTAAGTTTCCTTTTTTTCTTGAGACTTTATTTCCCTTGACGATATTTTGTTGGTATTGATTTTTTTGCTCTTCCCAGGGAATTTGCAGGCGACCTTTTATCCATGGGAGATGGCTATCCAGCATACGAGGGTGACTAGGGCTCATGCGCAGATGTGGCGTCTGCTGGCGTATGAGTTTAGCTATTCTTGGTCCCTCGGGGAGAGGGTTGTTCGACAGATTGTGTAGGATGAGTTCACGGTGCCACCGACGAAGACTTAAGTTTTCATAAGGCGAGTGCGAGAAATATCAGACGACATACGGGTGGATGCAATGATGGGTGAGCCTTACTTATCATATACCGACACGGCGACAATATATGATTATATGGACTTTGTGTCGAACTGGTTGATGACACCCAACATATATGACGTGATGCCTCTTCCTCGCGTGGGCTCAAGTAAGCAGGTGGGGTCCTCCCACAGGGCAAGCGGTGCGACGACATTAGCGGAGGTGACAACTTTGAAGGCTCCCTTTGTACGACTATTCTCACTTGGTTACAATATTCAACGGGAAAATGGAGTGTCAGTGTGTATATCCTAATTCGATGGACCCAGAGGAGTTGGGCATGACAGAGGAGGTCCTTCGAACTGAGGTATACTTTTTATCTCTTCGTCTTTTGATTTTTGGATTTCTTCCTTTACCTCAGACTGACTGATTTTCTCTTGAATGTTTTCTTTTATAGCACATTCGGGTCTCCACCACTTGGCTGAGGGATATTAGAGATTGGATATCTTCGGCGACTTCCCACATTAAGGATGCGATTCTGGTTCCTTCTTGTCTGGTGTCATTTGCCTTATCTGAGGAAGGGTCGGGCTCTGGGAGTGGTGGCACATCGTCTCGCCACAGAGGGAAGAGGGTGCGCCACAGGGAGGGAGACTCTTAGAGGAAGAGTATGAGAAGAGAGAGAAAAAAGAAAGAGAGAAAATGTGAGTGTGAGAGAGAAAAAGTAGGTGAGTTCGGGTTGAGTCCCGTTGCATATTTTTTGTATTTCCTTGCAAAATAATGTAACACAGCAAATATCTATGCAAATGAAATGAACTTTTTATTAATTTCTTTTTTTAGTGACTGATGCACATGCTCTTTTTACTTTGCTGTTGAGACCATAAAAAGAATTAAAAATGATTTTGAGAAAGATTTTATTTTAAAATGGGATAAGTAAAAAAAAGGAAATTTGGAATTCCCTTAGAATAAAATTATTTTTATTAAATGTTTTGGTTTTGACAAAAAAGGAAAAAGGGGATTTTCCTAAAAATAGAGGGTGGTTGATCGGCATGACCCTTGTCCTGCCTATCGGCATATCAATACAGTCCAATCAACCCAAGGCTTTGATTGCACTTTCTTCAATTGCTTGGTACTTGGTGGGGTAAGTTTTACTCAGATTTCTGTAGGGTTTCTTGTCTTTTCTTGAGAGTTTTCAAGTATAAGTAGGGGTATGGATGGAGATTTTCTTCATACTTCCACATTCTTTTTCCTTTATATCCTTCTTTGCTCACTTTCTTCTTCTTTTATGATATGGCTCTCCCTGGTAGTGTTGAGTTTGCAAACTACGTCGAAACCTTGAAAGCAATGTGTTCCTACAACATTGACTATGATACTTTTAACATGCAACGATTCACTTTGTGGCGCAACCTGTCCCTAGAGTGGAATAGGGTGATGGTAGTCGTGGAATTCTGATACCCTGAAGACCATGTCGTTCGCTTCGGGTTGGAAGAAATTTGTCTGACCCATAAAGAGTTTTCTGCCATGTTGGGGATGAATCTTAGTGTTACAGAGGCTATGCCTGAGTTTTACCGATCCCCTGGGGAGCTATTGGAAGGACTACACCACATTTCACCTTCGGTAGCTAGGTCATTGGTCACATGAAGAATGATTTCTCTTCCTGCGGGGCTGTATTCTGTGTATTTGCACGATATCGCTGATGCTGATCACGCTGGGATCGTCATTTTGGGCCTGGTTTCAAAACTGTTGTTGATAACTCGGGAAGTACTGGTGGACCCCTAACTTGCATCTATTTTTTTTGGATGTTGTACTATCGTAATCCTATGGCGGTGATACCGATAGAGACTTTGTATGGTCTGGATGCCAGGCGGGAAGGTCGTTCCGACTTTCTAAGGGGTATCCCTGTAATGCTGTTCATGTGGCTGTTATAGAGGTTTCATATGGCGATCCCACCCGAGTATCCTTTGTCGGCGGTGCCAAACTTCTTCTTTCACTATTTCATCAGCGTAGGCCTGGACATTGAGGGCTGGCAAAATTGGTTCATGGAGCACGGGGCTCGAGGCTTGCACTAGTCAATGCCTTCGCGGGGGGAGATGCTGCCCATTTTAGAAATCGGGGAATACCAATATGTTCGGTTAGTAGGCCTCAAGAAGACCTTTTTTACTTTTCCTGGCAGTTGCTACGCCAATTTGGTGTGGAACAAATTGTGACACTATGGACACTAAACTTATTTCCTGTGGAGGACCTGAAAGACCTTATGCGCATGCGGCTTGGTTCTCCGTGGGAGAATTTTTGTCCATCGACACGTCCCTTCCAATCTATTGGTAGAGTCTGGTATGTCTCGGGGGATTGCATGAAGTGGTTATGAAAGAAAGTAGTGGCCAAGATGCTGACAGTGGAGACTGGGAAAAAGTGGTTTGCCATATCTGACACCATGGAGGGAGGCGTTGTGGTTTTCCCCAAGATAGTTCAGTTTTATCTCTCTATGGAGTGTCTGAAACATTCCATTCAAGAAGGGGAAGTTTGGGGACCCCAGGATGTGGGTGATGATGGGGCTGGTTCCTCTGGCAGTTGCGAGTAGAAATTTGTGAAGATTTTGTAATGGGTGTTGTTCTGTGTTTGGAAATAATTTGAAGGTTATTTTGGGAGTAGTGGGACTTGTTTTTATTTCGATTTCAGGAAGGTAGGAGTAGGCTTGAGAAGGGAAATCGTTTGACTCCCTATGCCGATGTAATTGTATCGAAATTTCAAATAATGAAATAAAGGAGTTTTTGTCATCTAGTTGTGTCTCTTGATGAGTTTTGCATTTTGAATTATCTATACCGATAGCTAAGGAATACATAATCCCTTTCGTTCATGTATATGTTAAAATGAATTATCGTTCTCGGGGATAAGAATACCATCATGTGAAAAAAGAAGGGGTACATTCTCATGTAAGGCAGATGAGCTGCCTACGTACCTCAGAGGATTTTAGTTTTTTTTTAAGTTCATTTTTTGAAAGAAAAAAGTTTTTTAGAGCATCAGGCCCCTCGTAGTTCTGAGTAGAAGACCTTTTTTTAGAATAGAAGGAAGATGAGAAGAGTTGTAGCACGTTGAGATTTTGAACTAGGGGTAGAATTTCTTGAGACGGTCCAGGTTTACTGGACGCGCCATTTCTTCTCCATAAAGGTGTAACACCTCGTAAGTTTTGGGTTATTATTTCTAATTAATTAATTCAGTTGTGTTGTAAATTAATGGGAATATTTAAAAGTGAATATATTTAAATAAGTTAACGTGTGAGAGTTTATTTTAGAAATTTATTCCGGACGGTGATTTTAAGCTCGCGGTTGAGTCCATTAGGGTCGAAATAGTTTAGAAGGAGTGGTTATATGCATATATTGGGTATTGGGGCCTAATTAGACATATGTGAGTTTCATATGGAGAGTATGGAACCCTTTTATAAGGCCCATTAGCCCAAAACCATGAATAGGGTTTTTAACCCCAAATTAGTAAGGGTTAGGCATCATTAAATCACATTAGAAGACTAAAAAGGAAAAAGCTAAAGGGAGAGCCAACGAGAAGAGGAACTTGGGGATCTTAGAGAGATTGCTTAAATTCCAATTCAACACCTTCATTCATAGCTTTAGATCTTCATCGAGGCAAGTGGTTTAAATTGTGATTATTAAATTGCATCTACATTTTCATATTAAAAGAGGTGGAATCTCATTGAATTCTAGGGTTTGTTCTTGAGTAAATTGGGGATTTCCTTTTAATGAGAGTTATAAATCTATAGGGGTTTTAATAGTTTATGAAGATGATTGGATTGATGAAATTGTTAGGGTTGAATTTGTTATAATAAAAGAATGGACTTAGGATGAATTTTGGGGCGTTTTAATGCAGAAATCTGTTCTGAACAGAAATTGAAACTTGTTAATGGCGGACTGGGTTTTTAGCAGAAGAGAGAGAGGGGAAATACCAATGTCGTTCAAACGACATGGTATTTCATTCGAACGATATCCACCTTCATTCGAACGACATGGCTCTTCATTCGAATCATCCCTAATGTTGCCAAAATTTTGTAATTCCCCTGATTCAGACTTGTTGTGTTGGAGATTTACACTTCCTGGCCTAACTGAATTATGAAATTGAGTATTGAATTACGATAATTTGGGAATACTTCACCTTGAAATTTATTTGACTAAATTGCATGAAATTAGAGATGTAAGTTCATGATTTAGCATATTGTAGTCTTGTTGTTTAAGTGATTAAACTTGATTGCATGAAATGGAAGGGGGAATTGAAATAATTGAATTTTGGTCCGAGAGATAGGAAGTCCGGGTATACTTGAAAAGGGGTTACACCAAAATAATGGGAATTAATTAGTGTGTAATTAATTAAAATGAAGTCGGACCATAGACTTAATTGTTTTAGGTTTGGGTATGGGCATAATACTCCGATAGCCTGGATTTCTATATATATGTCGATGTTTAGTACATATATGATTTATATATATTTGTGTGAATAATATATATAAGAAAGCTATACCAATATTAATGCTATCATAGGAGGTTACGTGATGTGGGTGAGTCTCTTGACTAGTGAATGTAGGGTGAGTATATTTCCCAGGCCATAGCGTCCGGATTATAGGTGGGGCCGCTAAGGTATGGAGCTAACACTTCGGAGGGAACTATGGTTGCCTCCTATGAGTTCGGTGATAGCATCTATATCCGACATGTGTGTGAATGTTGAGATATGATACGTATATATAGTGCAAAATTATATATGGGAATTTATATATATACATGGTGTGAAATGTATATATAATATAACATGTGAAATGGTTATATGGTATCAAGTTGGATATGGATATAAATAAGTTAGTGTGAAATATAACTTATAACTCGTATACATGAGATAAATTGAATAAAGGATATAACTCGAGAAAATGTTATATGGCATTAAATGGGAAATGATTTAAATAAGTCAATGTGATGGATAACTTATAAAGTATACTAAACCCACTAGAATTAGAGTAGTGGGAAGTCGGGGGTTTATGTGACAAGACTAGTTAAGGGGTAGTTAGGTAGGTGGGTCATTTATAGTTTCGTTAGGCGTGCACATTAAGTTGAGGAGTGAGGTAAACTCAAAGGAGTACGCGACACTAATTTAAATATGGAGAGCATTTGCATTTTAATCTCTTGCATTTAAATACACTTGCTAAATATTTTCAAATGTTTTGGGTTCTAACCCTTGCTATAAAATATTTTCAAAAACCTTTTAGGTGTCCTGCCACATGGGTGCCAGTCTTGATCTTTCCTACAGGGTGCGCAGCTGCAGCTTATGTGGATTGCTGCGAGATCCTTGTTTAGATGTTTTCCTCATTCTATCTTTAGATAGGGACTTTCTCGGTTGTACTATTGGGCTGGTACTTTTATATTCTGTCTTGGCATGTATCGGTATTCTTTTATACTTGCACTTTGTAGATTGCTTGTAGTCGATGTTGCTCGACAAACTCTTGTACTTATTTTGTGTCATGTTTAGTTTCCTTCTTGTTTTAGTTAATTTGGTTTCCTAGTTTATTGGTTGGATTTGATTTAAGTCATAAGATAAATTTTGACATCAGCTTAATTTAAGACTAGGTGATTAGTAATTAAAAAGTTTTCGACAGTGATGCTAAGAATTAACCAAATGAGATTCCTGTTTAATTTGGTATAGGACTGATCACCCTGTATTTTAGTGAGTGGGGTGTCACACAAGGTCGGTGAGCATAGCAGCGCCGTCGGATAGGATCTTTTTCACAATGTAGGGTCCACTTCAATTAGGCTTGAATTTCCCTATGGGGTCCCAGATGGGCTCTACTATTTCTTTGAGGGATAAATATCCTTCTCGGACACCGCGAACCTTGACTCTCTTATTGAATGATCGCGTTATACGACGATGGTACCCTTGTATGTGATATAGAGCCTTCAGCCTCATTTCGTCCAAGAGGGACAACTCGTCAAGACGACTTTGGTGCGAGTCTTTCGCGCTGACTTTGCTTTCAAGCATGACGCATAGAGAAGGGATTTCTATCTCCATGGGTAGGACTGCCTCCATACCATAGACTAGAGAGTAAGGGATAGCCCCAGTAGAGGTTCAAACTAAATTGTAGTAGCCCTAGAGGGTGTAAGGTCCCTATTGGCCCAATCCTGACAACTCTCGCTCATCTTACTGATAATGGCTTTAAGGTTCTTATTGGCTGCTTCAATTGCTTTGTTGGTTTGAGGTTGGTATGGAGAAGATCTGTGTCTCTGAATTCCATACTCGTCGACCACCTCTGTAACTTCTGCCACGAAGTGTAACTCGTTGTCTAATACCAGCTCGTGCGGGACCCCATAGTAGCAAATGATGTTTTTCTTGATAAACTTGGCCACTTTCTTGGCATTCAGGACTGCGTATGACTCGACTTTGACCCATTTAGTGAAGTAGTCAATGGCGACTAGGATGAACTTATGCCCGTTAGAGGCCTTGGGCATAACCTTCTCTATAATTTTGATGCCCCATGCGGAGAATGGCCAGGGAGAGGTCATGTTGTACAATTCCCGCGGGGAAAGTGTTGTAGGTTAAAAAATGACTGACATTTTAGGCATCTTCAAATGTAGGCTATGCAATCCTGAATCATGGCAGTCCAATAGTATCCTTATCGTATGATCTTCTTGGAGAACATATGGCCATTCATGTGGGTGCCTAATTCCCTCTATGGATTTTCTACATCATTTCTTCAATGTTAGCCCCTATAATGAAGTGCAAATGGGTTCCATCGAATTTTCTAAAAAAGTGATTTATCACAGACAATGTACTGGGCAACCAGTGTGCGTAGAGTTGCTCGATATCTTTTGTAAGAACCTTGGGTTACCTATCATTCTTTAGGAGGTGCCAAATATCATAGTACCAGCAGTTGGTTATCTCGAGATCTTCCTCTGTGATGAGATTAATGTGGTAGAAATGGGTTATTTTATCTTGCTTTTGGACAAGAAAAGGGGCCATGGTTATTCTTTCAAGCATGTCAATCATGGAGTCTAAGGTAGAAAGGGCATCGGTATAATACCCCGTATTTTTGTGATATTTATTTATGGGATTAATTAAATTAAATGTGTATTTATTGGAAATTAATTCGGATTAAAATACTATGCGAGTTGGTATTTGAATATAATGTGCATATATGATTATATATGAATATTGAAGTATGAAATTTGTCGTGAGATTGAAATACGGCAAGTTGGAAAATTTTATTGAGACGCGTGTGACAGTCGCGTCAGGGAAATATTTATTTTAATTAAAAAAGTGAATTTTAGTTCTATTAACCGTATGGTCGTTTTGAGTGCGCCAACGCGTCCGGAAGGGTCGAAATAGTCAGAAAACACTAGCCGGAGGTTAAGTTTGGGTCCCGGGGCATTATTGGGCCATACCGGTAACTTATAAGGGCATTTAGGTAATTTCGGAAATTGGGTAATTAAAACCCACGAAAATTAGAGTTAAAAATCTGACTTAGTATTAACCCACTAAACCATTTCCAACCCCAATTTAGGTAGTGGGCTACGGGAGAAGTTAGAAACCTTATAACTTGGCAAAAACCAACCTCACCTCCATTAACACCTTGAGAAGAACTTGTAGAGAGGGAGAGAAAGAGAAGGATTCTGCAGAGAGAGAGAGAAGGCAATCCAACCTTTAAGATTCAACCTCAAATTCAGAGATTCAAATAAGGCAAGTGATTTAATTTTGTTTTTATAGAGAATGCTTCTTCCATGCGTAGGAAATTCAATTAAATTGTATTGTTCTTGGGAGTTAATGAAAAACCCATGTAAATTGGAAGTAGAAATTTCATTTTGATGAGGAATCGCATGTAGATTGGTATATAGATGTTTATTCTAATGATAGTATATCTTGGACGAAACAAAAATGGATTTTATTAGGCTCATTGATGATTTATAAATGTTAGGGTTCATGTTCATATAATTTGGGGATAAATGTATGGATTTGATATTTGGATGATGTTTATAATGAATTAATCCCCACAAAAACGTTAGTAGGTGACCTATGTATGTTTAGGGACGATTAGGAACCTTGAACAATTGTTGAACTAATGTTTAGATGAGATTAGAAGTGAAGAAAAGATGGAAAAACGAAATAAGGAATATCTGGCCTCGAAACTGGCCACTCGTTAGAAGACCTGCCCAGGTCGTTCGAACGAGCTCGTTCGAACGAGCTTCTAACAACTTGACCTTTAACTTCTAACGAGGGTGAAGTTCGTTCGATGTTTTCGTTCGAACGAGACCTCGTTAGAAAGCCCACTTCGTTCGAACGAACTCTCGTTCGAATAGCCTCATTCGAACGAGACTTCGAACGAGTTGACAGTTTAGGCTTTTTAGCCTGTTTTGATCCCGAGTGTCCCGTAACCTTGTGTATATGTAGAGATAACCTTCCCTTGATGATTAATTGTTATATTTGGGATGTTTGGGATATAATGAGGAGTCAAACCTAGGAGTGTAGTTTGAACCTAAGGGAAAATATGTAGGACATGAGTGTCTATTACGATGCGAGAACTATTGACGGCCTAATTTATTATATTAACCGAGAACATATAAATTGTGTAGTATTATATGTCGGTACGAAATGAGAAGTGTACCATCAACATATTATGATGATTACTAAGATGTGTGAATACTTAGTATATGTATTGATTTTATGTGTATGACATACCTACCATACTTGCTATCACGGGAGGTTTACGTTCGCTTAAAGCCTTCTAATCCTTGTGTTGCCCGGATTTAGATTGGTTACCTCGATGAACATAGTTCAGAGAAGGACTTATTGGGATGTTAATAAGTCTGCTGATCGTGGGAACGCAGGTATGTGCGTGACCCATGTGATGTGACTGTGTTCGCCTCCATTATTTGTGATGTTGTTATCTGAGAACGATTCCTGAGAGATTCGAAATACGTGATCCTTATGTACGTGATGTACCGGGATGGATAGCAGAGTATGTGTGCACCGTAGCTTAGTCTCGGGGTGCTTGTATTGTATATTTATGACGTGAATAATATACACTTAATTAATGGGAACTTTCATGTTAATATTGTGAATATAATTATGGTAATGTTTTGAGAAAACATCACGGGTTAATTGATAGTGAATTATATTGCTAATTGAGAATCCGAGTGTATGTAAAGCCCTCTATTTAATTGATAACGTCAGAATATAATATGGGAATCGAGTAGTCAGGGGTAGAACTTATTACGGTTTGGTTAGATATGGATGTCTTATAGATGGGTACGGTACATTAGGAGTGCACATGTAGTTGAGAGGTGAGAATTTCATGTGAGTGCACGTCCTAACATGTATTTTGCATTTAATGTTTTAATGTTATTAAAACACTTGCTGTTTTTAAAAATGATTTCCACTTTCGGGCCCTGACCCATTTTCTTTCAAATCTATTTTTGTAAAAACCATTTTAGGTGCCCAGCCACAAGGACACCATGCTTAGGATTCTCATTCAGGTGACGAGTTGTAGCTGTTTGTGGAAGTTACAGGACTTTGCTTGTAGACGCTTCATCCATCTTGACTCCATATTCAGTATTTATCAGTTGTAGGGCATGTCACCCATTTCTTTTAGAGGCATTACATTTATTTCAGTTATTCAGACTTCGGGCATGTAATTAATTCAGGATTCAGTCTTATGTTATTATTTCATTCGTGGGATTATTGTGAGGAGTTTTTCCTCCGGACTTATTACTATGAGTTGGTTATTTTTATTACTTTGTTATGGTGAATGGATTATGTTGTTCTTCCATTATTCTTTTATTGCATGTTAATAAGATTTAAATTAAAATTTGGCAACTTACTTTTTAAATACTAGGTGGTTAGTAATTATTAAAATGTTTTCGATAGTGATGCTATTAACTGAATCAACTTGGCATTTTGTATTGATTTAATAAAGGAGTAGCTACCCGGTATTTAATTAGTCGGGGTGTCACAGGTGGTATCAGAGCATCAGGTTCTAGTGTCCATTAGGATCTGTACGGCTTATTATGTTTTCCGCTGAACTTTCTTTGATGTAGAGCCCTATATTTTAGGACTGTTGTATTCCCTTGTATACATGCTACGTTCTTCAGCTATTTTGAGTTTATAACTGCGAACTTATAAACTTCATTCTTATTTCAGATGCCTCCACGACGTGCACAACGGGTTCCCATGGATGCAACGCCAGAACCACAGCCCGCACCAGTTCAGGGCAAGATGAATGCCGCCGAGGTTGCAGCCATTGTTGCCCAGGCGGTAAATGCCGCACTAGCAGTAGTTCAGCAGGCACCACCTTAGGCGCCGATAGCCACGCCAGTTCAGGCACATGCATTCCCATCTTCTTGGGAACGTGTACGTGATGCTTTTCAAAAAGAACACCCTCCGGAGTTCGCAGGTAGCTCCGATGTAGTAGTTTCGAGTCAGTGGAGGAAGGATATTCAGCGACACCTGAGGATGTATGAGTGCACAGATGTCCAGAAGCAGATACTAGCTACCTTTAAGCTAGTAGGGTCTGCACTGTAGTGGTGGGAGTCTATTACCACCGTGGAGGAGAGAGATACTCTCACTATTCAGGAGTTTTGGGTGCGGTTTGACCGCAAGTACTTCTCGTCGGCTGTTCACACAGAGATGAGGAGGAAGTTGGTGAGCCTCAAGAAGGAGGGTAAGACTGTGGCCGAGTATGAGGCCGAATTCACTGATCTTCTGAACATTGTTCCGGATGAGATACCGACAGAGGAGAGGAAGATACAGAAATTTACGGACGGGTTGACATGGAGGATTCGTCAGCACTTGTTAGGGAACCTCTCGTTAGCCACTTATTCTGATGTGGTTAACGCTGCATTGCTCCATTGCCAGGATCACCGCTTTCACATGACTGAGGGCAAGCGATCGGGAGAGTCTAGCCATCAGGGCAGGACTGGAGGAAATGGTGCCAGTGGGGCACAATCTGTTCAGGGGCAGAGATAGGGTGATCAGGGTACCCAGCAGGAGGATCCCAAGAGGTTCAGGTCGGGAAATTTCAGGCACGGACAGGGAGGTTTCTGGCAGGGCCATCAGGGTCCGAACGGCCATCAGAACCAGCAGGGTCAGAATGGTCAACAGCAGTTTCAGCAGGGCCAGCAGGGCCAGTGGAGGAACGGTAACGGCCACCAGGGCCGGGGGCAACAAGGACAGAGAGGGGGGAACTTTCTGGGGAAGGGTTTCGTTTGTGGCAAGACTGGCCATAAACACCAGGACTGTCCTGATAGGGGCAGGGCCCCGCAGCAGCAGCAGGGTGCTCGACATGAGCCACAGAGGCCACTTTTTCCACCAGCCCTCCCAGCTCCAGCCCAGGTGCCAGCTCTTCCAGCAATTCCAGCAGTTCCTGTGCAGCAGGGACAGTTATAGTATGGACGTGTCTATAACGTCCACCAGGCAGCATCTCCGCAGGCACCACCCACTATTGAGGGTATGTTTCCTATCCATGGTACTATGGGTCGGGTTTTGTTTGATACGGGGGCAACGCACTATTTTATAGCTACACATTTTGCGAAAGCCTTAGGGTTGTTAACCATAGCAGAGAGCACAGTGACGTGTGTAGACTCACCATTGGGGAGTGGGTCACTTATTTTCTTTATATGCCGGGTAGTAGGGGTAGAGATTGGTAGTCTGGTATTACCTGCAGACATGTTGGTATTAGATATGCATGTGCACGATGTGATTATCGGTATGGATTGGCTCGCTGATTATAGAGCCATGATTGATTGCTTCGGTGGGAGCATTGTTTTTGCCATTCCGGGGCAAGAGATGTTTGTAGTGGCGATGCCTCGCCCAGAGGGAGGTTCGATCGCTCATTTGTACTACATAGAGGAGGATACCTCTAAGGAGGTTGCGATTCCTTTAGATTCGATCCCAGTTGTCAGGGAGTACTCAGATGTGTTTCAGGATATACCTGGATTACCCCCAGTCGAGAGATAGACTTTGTCATAGACTTATTACCAGATACGAGACCTATAGCACGCGCACCGTACCGTATGGCTCCAGCTGAGATGAGGGAGTTACGGGATCAGATTGAGTAGTTGTTGGGTCAGGGGTTTATACGGAGGAGTACTTCGCTGTGGGGTGCCCCTGTGTTGTTCGTAAAGAAGAGAGATGGTTCACTAAGATTGTGTGTGGATTACCGAGAGTTGAATAAGGTCACGATACGAAATAAGTATCCGTTGCCTCGAATCGATTACTTATTCGACCAGTTGAGAGGAGCTTCTTTCTTCTCAAAGATTGATTTGAGATCGGGATACCATCAGTTGCGTATCAGGGAAGAGGATGTCTCGAAGACTGTGTTCTTATCGAGATATGGATCTTACGAGTTTCGGGTTATGCCTTTTGGTTTCACCAACGCTCCAGCCGTGTTTATGGACTTGATGAATAGAGTGTTCAGAGATTTACTAGATCAGTTTGTCATTGTCTTCATCGATGATATTCTGGTTTACTCTCAGACAGAGGAGGAGCACGCCGAGCATTTGAGGCAAGTTTTGTTGACACTACGTCAGAACGAACTGTATGCAAAGTATGAGAAATGCGGGTTCTGGCTGAAGGAGGTCCAGTTTTTGGGTCATATTATCTCTGACCGGGGGATATCTGTTAATCAAGGGAAAGTATCCGCGGTGAGGGAGTGGGGACAGCCCACGATACCGACAGAGATCCGTAGTTTCTTGGGATTAACAGGATACTACAGGAGGTTCATTCGGGGATTCTCGAAGATAGCAGGTCCTTTGACACATCTGACTCGTAAGGGTGTGCCGTTCATCTGGAGTGACGCCTGTCAGTTGGCATTCGATGAGTTAAAGGATAAGTTAACCTCAGCACCTGTGTTAGCATTGCCGAGACCGGGAGTTGAGTATTTAGTTTACACCGATGCGTCCTTGCAAGGACTTAGAGGTGTATTGCAGCAGGAGAGTCAGGCCATTGCTTATGCATCCCGTAAACTAAAGCCTCACGAGAAGAATTACCCCACTCATGACTTGGAGTTGGCGGCAGTTGTATTTGCCCTTCGTATTTGGAGACATTACCTTTTGGGGGAAAAGTTTCGATTGTTCATGGACCACAAGTCCCTACAGTACCTATTCACGCAGAAGGAGTTGAATATGCGACAGCGTAGGTGGCTTGAGTTTATAAAGGACTATCAGTTTGATATTCAGTATCACCCGGGAAAGGCTAACGTGGTAGCAGACGCGTTGAGCCGTAGGCCAGTAGAGTAAGTGGCAGGGGTGTGGAAGTCCAAATGGAAGGAGTTGGGACACCAGGACGCAGTGGCCCGATCATTCATGTCGGTAATGACTGTTACGCCACAGATTGTCACGAGAGTGGTAAAGGCACAAGCAGATGACTCGTTCTGTCAGGAGATGATAATTCGATTACTAGCAGAGGGAGTTGAATCCTATACCGTTAGCTCAGAAGGGGGATTACGCTTCAATGGGAGATTGGTAGTTCCGAAAGTGGAGGAATTGCGGCACGCGGTGATGGCAGAGTCGCACGGATCACGGTTCGCGGTACATCCCGGTGGGGACAAAATGTACCAATACATGAGACGACAGTATTGGTGGAGCGGGATGAAGAGAGATATTGCCGTGTTTGTTTCTAAATGCGCCACTTGTCAGCTTGTAAAAGTGGATCATCAGAGACCGGCAGGACTTCTACAGCCATTGGAGGTCCCGATGTGGATGTGGGAGAGCATATCCATGGACTTTATCACGGGGTTGCCTACGTCACAGAGAGGTCATGACTCCATTTGGTTAATTGTGGACAGGCTGACCAAAGTCGCTCATTTCCTACCTGTAAAGACAGACTATACTACGGGACAGTATGCCTAGCTCTTTATTTCAGAGATAGTGAGACTTCACGGTATGTCCCTAAATATTGTGTCTGACCGAGACAAGATATTTGTTTCACGGTTTTGGGAGAGTTTTCAGGAGGCCATGGGCACGGAATTGCGGTTGAGTACGGGGTATCACCCGCAGACCGATGGGAAAATGGAGCGTACAAACCAGATGTTGGAGGACATGCTACGTATGAGTATCATTGATTTTGGGGGTGGATGGGAGAACTATCTTCCACTGGTAGAGTTTGCTTACAACAACTCCTACCAGTTCACTATTGGCATGGCTCCATTTGAGGTGTTGTACGGTAGACCTTGTCGTTCCCCAGCATGTTGGTTGGAGGTGGGGGACAACAAACTACTAGGGCCGGAAGTGATTCAGGATACTTCGGTAAGGATAGAATTGATTCGGAGTCGCATTCGGGTAGCTCAGGACAGGCAGAAGAGCTATCCTGATGCGAAGAGGTTCTTCAGAGAGTTCCAAGTGGGGGACCATGTTTTTCTCAGAGTATCTCCTATGAAGGGGAAAGGGAAGTTGGCACCGAGATATGTGGGACCATTTCCTATTATTGAGCGGATCGGATCAGTTGCGTATAGACTTGGATTACCGGAGCATTTGCATCGGATTCACTATGTATTTCATATTTCCTCGCTAAGGAAATATCTTAGAGACGATTTGGCTCATTCTCACATTGCTTTGGAGGACATCGATCTCCAGCCTGATAGCTCCTACGAGGAGGGGCCGATTGCTATTTTGGACCGAAGTGAGCGGAAACTGCGGTCAAAGATAGTCCCGATAGTGCGTGTTCAGTGGCGACATCATAATGTCGAGGAGTCCACATGGGAGCGTGAGGATGAGATGCACGAACGTTATCCAGAGTTGTTCTTACCAGGTACTTTCTAATTCCGAAGTTCGGGACGAAATTCAGTTATTAGGGGGGAAGTATGTAATACCCCATATTTTTGTGATATTTATTTATGGGATTAATTAAATTAAATGCGTATTAATTGGAAATTAATCCGGATTAAAATACTATGAGAGTTGGTATTTGAATATAATGCGCATATATGATTATATATGAATATTGAAGTATGAAATTTGTCGTGAGATTGAAATACGGCAAGTTGGAAAATTTTATTGAGACGCGTGTGACAGTCGCGTCAGAGAAATATTTATTTTAATTAAAAAAAGTGAATTTTAGTTATATTAACCGTATGGTCTTTTTGAGTGCGCCAACGCGTCCGGAAGGGTCGAAATAGTCAGAAAACACTAGCCGGGGGTTAAGTTTGGGTCCTGGGGCATTATTGGGCCATACCGGTAACTTATAAGGGCATTTAGATAATTTTGGAAATTAAGTAATTAAAACCCACGAAAATTAGAGTTAAAAATCTGACTTAGTATTAACCCACTAAACCATTTCCAACCCCAATTTAGGTAGTGGGCTACGGGAGAAGTTAGAAACCTTATAACTTGGCAAAAACCAACCTCACCTCCATTAACACCTTGAGAAGAACTTGTAGAGAGGGAGAGAAAGAGAAGGATTCTGTAGAGAGAGAGAAAAGGCAATCCAACCTTCAAGATTTAACCTCAAATTCAGAGATTCAAATAAGGCAAGTGATTTAATTTTGTTTTTATAGAGAATGCTTCTTCCATGCGTAGGAAATTCAGTTAAATTGTATTGTTCTTGGGAGTTAATGAAAAACCCATGTAAATTGGAAGTAGAAATTTCATTTTGATGAGGAATCGCATGTAGATTGGTATATAGATGTTTATTCTAATGATAGTATATCTTGGATGAAACAAAAACGGATTTTATTAGGCTCATTGATGATTTATAAATGTTAGGGTTCATGTTCATATAATTTGGGGATAAATGTATGGATTTGATATTTGGATGATGTTTATAATGAATTAATCCCCACAAAAACGTTAGTAGGTGACCTATGTATGTTTAGGGACGATTAGGAACCTTGAACAATTGTTGAACTAATGTTTAGATGAGATTAGAAGTGAAGAAAAGATGGAAAAACGAAATAAGGAATATCTGGGCTCGAAACTGGCCACTCATTAAAAGACCTGCCCAGGTCGTTCGAACGAGCTCGTTCGAACGAGCTTCTAACGAGTTGACCTTTGACTTCTAACGAGGGTGAAGTTCATTCGATGTTTTCGTTCGAACGAGACCTTGTTAGAAAGCCCACTTCGTTCGAACGAACTCTCGTTCGAACAGCCTCGTTCGAACGAGACTTCGAACGAGTTGACAGTTTAGGCTTTTAGCCTGTTTTGATCCCGAGTGTCCCGTAAACTTGTGCATATGTAGAGATAACCGTCCCTTGATGATTAATTGTTATATTTGGGATGTTTGGGATATAATGAGGAGTCAAACCTAGGAGTGTTGTTTGAACCTAAGGGAAAATATGTAGGACATGAGTGTCTATTACGATGCGAGAACTATTGACGGCCTAATTTATTATATTAACCGAGAACATATAAATTGTGTAGTATTATATGTCGGTACGAAATGAGAAGTGTACCATCAACATATTATGATGATTACTAAGATGTGTGAATACTTAGTATATGTATTGATTTTATGTGTATGACATACCTACCATACTTGCTATCACGGGAGGTTTACATTCGCTTAGGGCCTCCTAATCCTTGTGTTACCCGGATTTAGATTGGTTACCTCGATGAACATAGTTCAGAGAAGGACTTATTGGGATGTTAATAAGTCTGCTGATCGTGGGAGCGCAGGTATGTGCGTGACCCATGTGATGTGACTGTGTTCGCCTCCATTATTTGTGATGTTGTTATCTGAGAACGATTCCTGGGAGATTCGGAATACGTGATCCTTATGTACGTGATGTACCGGGATGGATAGCAGAGTATGTGTGCACCGCAGCTTAGTCTCAGGGTGCTTGTATTGTATATTTATGACGTGAATAATATACACTTAATTAATGGGAACTTTCATGTTAATATTGTGAATATAATTATGGTAATGTTTTGAGAAAACATCACGGGTTAATTGATAGTGAATTATATTGCTAATTGAGAATCCGAGTGTATGTAAAGCCCTCTATTTAATTGATAACATTAGAATATAATATGGGAATCGAGTAGTAAGGGGTAGAACTTATTACGATTTGGTTAGATATGGATGTCTTATAGATGGGTACGGTACGTTAGGAGTGCACATGTAGTCGAGAGGTGAGAATTTCATGTGAGTGCACGTCCTAACATGTATTTTGCATTTAATGTTTTAATGTTATTAAAACACTTGTTGTTTTTAAAAATGATTTCCACTTTCGGGCTCTGACCCATTTGCTTTCAAATCTATTTTTGTAAAAACCATTTTAGGTGCCCAGCCACAAGGACACCATGCTTAGGATTCTCATTCAGGTGACGAGCTGTAGCTGTTTGTGGAAGTTACAGGACTTTGCTTGTAGACGCTTCATCCATCTTGACTCCATATTCAGTATTTATCAGTTGTAGGGCATGTCGCCCATTTCTTTTAGAGGCATTACATTTATTTCAGTTTTTCAGACTTCGGGCATGTAATTAATTCAGGATTCAGTCTTATGTTATTATTTCATTCGTGGGATTGTTGTGAGGAGTTTTTCCTCCGGACTTATTACTATGAGTTGGTTATTTTTATTACTTTGTTATGGTGAATGGATTATGTTGTTCTTCCATTATTCTTTTATTTCATGTTAATAAGATTTAAATTAAAATTTGGCAACTTACTTTTTAAATACTAGGTGGTTAGTAATTATTAAAATGTTTTTGATAGTGATGCTATTAACTGAACCAACTTGGCATTTTGTATTGATTTAATAAAGGAGTAGCTACCCGGTATTTAATTAGTCGGGGTGTCACAATCGTCTAGGTTATTCTTTGCTCGGGGTAGGTAATGGAATGTGATTTCTTGGAATTGGGAAGCTATCTCTTCGAGGTGGGCATAAAAGGGTAAAATTTTCTCGTCCTTGACTTTCCATTTTTTGAGTACTTGATCGATGATGATGCTTGAATCCTCGTAGACATCGAGGTATCAAATTACTTTCCTGAGGAAAACTTTGAGGCCTACCGTGCATGCCTCATATTCGGTGTTGTTGTTAGTGTAAGAAAAATGCATCTTGATGGCAATGGGAATGTGAGAGTTATTAGGGGTAATTGTGAGTATCCCAATGCCATATCCTTCCTTATTGGAAGTGCCATCGAATAACACTTACCATCGAAGGTCTTCCTGGGAGGTATCGAGGATATTCTCATCTGGGAACTTAGAGATCTAAACATCGTCCTCTTTTATGGGGTAGTCAGCATAGTAGTCAGAAATGGCTCTTCCTTTCCTGGATTTTTGCGTGACATATGTAATATCAAATTCATCTAGGAGCATCAACCAACGGGCCATTCGACTGGACAGAGCAGGCTTTTCGAGTAGGTGCTTGATTGGATCCATTACGAATATTAGTTTGAAGGGAAAGGAGATCATGTAGTGCTTTAAATTAGTTTGAAGGGAAAGGACAGAGCAGACAAGAGCAACATATACTTTCTCCAAGGCGGTGTAGTTAACTTTGTAATCGGCCAACTTACGACTAACATAGTAGATGGATCTATCTTTATGGGTTTTTTCAAGGTATTGGGCTAGTAAAGCCCCAGCTGCAGTGTCGGTTATGGTTAAGTATAGGAGTAAGGGAAGACCAGGCCACGGTGGCATAAGTACTGGAGGTTGGGTTAGGTATTGGTTAATTTAGTCAAAGGCTTCTTGGCAAGCTTCGTTCTAAACCTTGGTTGAATCCTTTCAGAGGAGTTTAAAGATGGTTTCACAAATGGAAGTCATTTGGTTGATGAACCGATTGATATACTCTAATTTCCCAAGGAATCCCTGGACTTCATTCTTCATTCAGGGTGGTGGCATCTCAAGTATGGATTTCAGCTTGGCAGGATCTGCTTTTATTTCTTTTTCACTAAGCATGAATCCTAAGAGTTTTCCTTTAGTAATGTCGAAGACAGATTTCTGTGGGTTAAGTCGCATCGGGTACTGTCGTATTTACTTGAAGAACTTTTGAAGAGAGGAAGCATGACCCTCCCTAGTCTTGGACTTGATAATCATGTCGTTTATGAAGACCTCGACTTCCATGTGTATCAGATCATGAAAAATGGTCATGGCATCCCTCTGGTAAGTAGCCCTTGCATTTTTTAGACCAAATGGCATGATAGTGTAGCAAAAGGTTCCCCAAGGGGTGATGAATGCAGTTTTATCTTGGTGATCGAGGTGCATCTTAATCTGGTTATATCCGACAAACCTATCAATAAATGACTTGAGAGCGTGACTAGACATATTACCCACAATCATGTCAATATTGGGTATCGGGTAATTATCCTTTGAAGAGGCCTTGTTTAAGTATTGTAGTAACACACATGCGAACCTTCCCTCTTGACTTCGACATGGGTACGATATTGGCTAGCCATATAGGATATTCGATCACATGAATGAATCCCACGTTTAGTTATTTGACAACTTCTTCTTTAACTTTGTCTGACCATTCGGTGCAAAGCTTTCACAGTTTCTATTTGATCGGTTTTCATTATGGGAGAGTTAGAATCTCGTGCTGATCTATCTCAGGTTCAATGGCGAACATGTCATCGTAAGACTATGCAAATACATCCACAAATTCCTTACATAATTATTTGAGTTGCACGCGCTCATGCTCATCAAGGGTGGACCCTATCCTGATCTCGCGCAGTTGTCTACTAGAATCGAGATTAATAACAATAGTTTCATCTTCATTAACTTGAACGCGATTATGTTATTTGTTATTAACCTTATTTAGATCAGTTAAGAATTGTTCATTTACAAAATCATCATCATCAAGAGTTTGATTAGAATCAAGACAATTAATGTAAGGCACAACAAGATACTCAAAATCTTCCTTTATTTCATTGATAGGAAAAACAACGTTGAGAACCTCATCAAGAGGAGGTTTTGATTACATCAGAGTGAGGAGGAACAACCAAATAAGGGGAAATGGGATAAATGTTAGGGTTAGATTAAATATCAACAGGTGGCACTGGTACATCATCCTAGTTGAGGAGAGGTGCATCAGCAGCTTTGATCAGACGGGATGGATCTGACGATGTAGCCCCTGAGTGGATAATGTAGAGTGTTAGCCGTAGTGTCTGTAAATTAAAAGAATCATTGGAGTCACTTTCCTCAGAATCTCTGGTATCCTCAGTGATATATTGTACACGATGGTGGGAACTCTCGGCCTATTTGTAGTTGTCTTGAAAGAAGATCTCCATTCCTGGTTTCATCTTTTTATCAGCATGGTCATACCATGGTTCGAGGAAGCTGCAAAAGGGGAAATCTTCACCCTTTCTGATGAATCTTCCATTTAAGGAGTCTCCCGAGATAATTTTGGTGTATTCTAACCTCATCTTCACTCGAGGCTAATGGATCATTCTGAGTTCTTCTTCTAACAGCTGGTAGACCAAGTCATAAGGAGGAAAGACCTTCTTCAACACAATAAGTTCAAGTATCCCTTGCTATCTTTTTCCTAGCTCCACTCCGAGCATGAAGTGCATGTTCTTGAACATTTTGATTACATTGATATTTCCATAGGGGTCATATTCTGGATGAACCTTATCTTTGAAATCATCCCCTACTAGGAGCAGAAGTGGTTCAACCCAAAAACCTGACAGAAGCATATAATTTATCCCGTGTTGTATTTCAAGCACTGGATTACTGGTGCTTGCATTATCAACATTATCATCGTTGCCCAAGATGGTGATGACCTGACCATTGGTGAAGAATTTTAGTTTTCGATGAAGGCAAAAAGACACCCCCTTGATGCTAGGAGCCACGATTATCCGAGCAGCAGATTAAAACAGGCTGGGGTATCGATGACTTGGAATTCAACAAGAGGATTTATAGGGTCAACCCCTATATCAAGATTTATGGATCCCATTACCTCTCGACGGTTATTATCATAGGCACATACAGTGATAGAGGTTGGAGAAAGGTCGCTCACTTTGAATTCCAAACAATTGAGGGTCCCCAACGGGTAAACATTAAGAGTTGATCCATTATCGACAAGAGAGAATGGGATAAATTTCCCCATGAATTTGATAAATATGTTGAGAGAATAATTATGGTTTGGTCCCTTCTTAGGGATTTCTTCTTCGGATAAGGAGACCATTCTAGTAGAATTCAAGGATCCGACTAGATTCACTGCTTCTTATGGCGTGGTTGAGGGAGGAAATGTGGGTCCTGTGAGTAGCTTGATCAGGGCATTTTGGTGTAGTTGGGAAGATATAAAAAGTCCCCATAGAGTGATATTGCCCTGGGTTTTCTTCAACTGATCGAGGATCTTGCTTTCCTCGAGGGTCATTTCTGGCATAGGAAGATTCTCGACACCCTTCCCTTTATTTCTCGTTGATGGTTGTAGGCTTGGTATTTGGTAATATCTTCTTGACCTAGTCATGTGGTTCACAGAAGAGGAAAAAAATAGAAACCATGTTTCCTCATTGATCTCGGGTTGTTCATCCACCTTATTTATCTATCCTAGTAACTCCTCAAATGATATCATCCCACACATGCTGATTATCGGACTAGTTTTTTCTGAACTCGGCTCTTCATCCGAATCATCGAATTTTTCCCCCTACCCGGTGGCAACGATATTAGTTTTCCATGAAAATTTGATACATTCCACGACTTAAACGACCTTTTCATATATTTCCTCCCATTCAGCGAGGAGATGTGAAAATAAAGGCACTAGATGACCTTGTAGTTTCAAAGCATCGAGTAGCCCGAATATACTGCAAATACCACATATATGGCGGAATAAATCCACCATGATCTGGATCATATCATCTAAACTAACTTCATCGGTCGATACCACCCAATTATCTGACTCTCGTGACCATTTTTGAGCTTCTAAGAACAACATACCGAACCTCTGATAGTCGATGGTCATGTGGGAGGGCAATTTTAGTCTGAACTCTAGGAGTTGGTTTAGCACTTCTAACACCTCCATATATTTACCTCCAGAATGAGTGCGGACAACGATGCATGCTCTAGTGACGAGTGACAAGGCCTGATCGACAAAGCTAGTGGGGTGTAAGAGAAAGTATGGGATTGTTTGGAGAGGTGTGGGAGAGTATTTGAGTATGATGGGTGATTTACTTGGTATGATCTTGGTATACGGGTCGAATTCTAGGTTTTATTATAAGAAGCTGGCATTTGTATGATTCGAGAGTGCATTATGGGTAGTGTTTGGTTTAGGATTGGCTGGTGAGGAGATGATACCCCGATCAATTAGCCCTTGGATCACATTTCGGAGGTGGAAGCAGTGGTCTGCCAGCAGTTTGGTGAAAGTCACAATGGGCATCTGGCTTGAAATTTCTGGGAAGTGGGTTTGGTAATGGACGAGGGTCAAAGGGCTTGATAAGTTTTTGGCTCAAGAGAGCCTGGTATACTTTGGAGAGGGGATCATGAAGCTCAATGTATTCCTTTCAGACTGTGTGGGAGAGGCATTCTGGTTCCCATGAAGTGGCAGGCTGAGAGATGTTATTGATGGTGGAAACTACGGCATTGACAGTTTTTTTAAACTTTCTAGGAGTGAACTGTCCAGATGTTTTCTTTGGTTTGATCTATGTCTTAGCCAGACCTTCTTCGTTTTCTGATCCTTCTTCTCAGAGGGCTCGAAAATGAGGGTAACACTATCCTCCCATCGTTTCTCGGACATGGGGTAAAAAGTTCTTTTTCATAATGATGACTTGCTCCTCTTCGAAAGGCCGATTGGTCATAGTGGATGCTTTTTCTCTCGATATTGCTATACAGTTACTAACTGATTCCCCGGGATTCTACTTGAGAAAATCTAATTCACGGTAGGTAACCTCTAACTCCTTGTTATACTTGTATTTTGACATGAACTCGCGGGCAACATATTCCCAACTCCAGATTCTAGAATATTCAAGAGATAAGAACCAACGGAGAGCGCTATCCTTCAAGGTCTGTTGGATCATTTGGACCATTATTTCCTCGGAGGCCCCTAGGGGAGTTATGGCCTGGTGATAACTGCAGAGATGAAAAATTGGAGGTCCACTCCCGAATTTCTCAATGTTGGGCATCCTGAACTTTTCTGGTAACCTGACTTTAGGATTTGGAGATAGGTGGATGTAGTCCATGTAATTTCCAGATAGTCTAACTTGATCAAACTTCTTGGTCAACATCTTGAGGTCTTCCTTGACATTGTTCAACTCTTCCTCCTTTGGATCAACAGTCACGGGTAAGTTAGCCCCTGTCTTGGCAAGGTTCAGCATAGGAGCTAGGCTGGTGGTGTCCCATTAGCAGGAGGAGCACGTAGAGCATGCTGGTACTCCTCGGGAACCCAAATAGGTTGGGGTGAAAGAGGACCCATAACGCGAGGGAAGAGAACTTTGGGCTCTTTGGGAATAGGGACCCTATTTCATTACATCTCATGAACTTCGGTTTGAAGGTTGTCAATCTTGGCAGTAAGTTGAGCTAAAACTATTAACAAATCCGAATGGGACCCGAGCCATGAAAAAATTGGGTTTGAAGAATATGTAAAAACTATAGTTGGACTTGTTACAAGGCTAGTGGGCAGGGTCCCATTTTAAAAAATGCGTAAAAATTTGGCGGCGTGCTGACCCAAAATTTTGGCAGAGTTTCGGGTTAAAATCGGCAAACTAAATATGCGTGTCCTAGGTTTGACACATATATGTGGGTATGCAGTTGTTGGTGTTAATTGGAAGGGTTCCCCCCCCCCCTTTGTCATAACTTCCACGATATAGGTCTTTCTTTTGAGGGAAATCGGTACGTGTGGACAAGCCATTTGAGATACCTGAGTGTACGTGAATTGCCTCACTATATACCTCATGGGGACAATACGTGTGAGAGCGAATTCGATATACTCGACGTACATGAATGAGTTACCATCGATATACCTCCCGTCATGACTTTGGTCAAGCGGTATGATGTGGGTGAACCGTTCGATATACATCAAAAGTAATTGGACAATGGAAGGTAAGAGCCATATCGCTTAGGGTAACTGCGACCTACCAGACCAGCGCCCATCACGAAGTGACCCCCCAGTTACAGGACAAAATTTGGTCAATGGTGACACCCTTTGGTGATGTTTTGTGTATCAAGCATGATTCTCGATTAGTATCTTATGGAGAGAATATCTTTATTAATGAGCATCACGCCAAGCACGGGGATGAGGTACAAGAAATAAATCAATACTAAGCATGGATATGTCAGAGTTAGTGGTGTGTGATTATCTATAAGTGGGTGTGTGGTACTGAGCCTAAGCATTTATAAACTTTAAGTTATGTGTGAGAAGTGTAAGTAAGAATGTATATAAACAAGTGGAGGTGTGTGTTAGTGACACCAAAGCATGGATTTCTAGGTGGTGTATGTGACCTTAGGTGCACCTGGTGTGAAGTGTACATGGAGAATTTTAACAAGTGTGTGAGTAGTGGAATAAGCATGAGGTGTGTATGCACAAGAAATAAGGAGAGGGAAGGGGAGTATACAAATGGGGGTATACACACAAAAGAAAAAAAATCCTCTTATGAAAAATAGTCCCCAGTGGAGTTGCCACTGTGGTCATCCTGAGAAATCTTCGAGGGGAAGGGGTGGAGGTTCCCTTGAAAGATAGCGGTCTCACACCCTTTTTTGGGGCGCTTCGCCCGTTATCGGTGCGGGGTAAATATAAAAAGATGGAGTCACCATCCTAATTTTCTCAAAACAGACAAAAGAACATGTTGCCACTTCGAGAGAGTGGCATCAAGGACAAACTCATGCGTACGGAATCAATAGATCGAAGGTTCGGAGGCTAAGTTACGAAATGGGAAGGTGTTAGGCACCCATCCCTCCCTTTTGGTCTCTCATAGTCCAGTGTTGTTGTTTTACTTTATTTGTCCATGAAGTGTGTGCATGTGTATATATAATAAAGATCGGAATCGTTCAACTCATACCATGGGAAAGGTAGAGTGAGGTTATCCATAGGAATGTTCCCAAAATAATATACATATAAAAATATGATTTGCGCATTTATCGCGATATTAATCGTTATTACGAAACTATAATACGCGTCGGATGAAACGTAAACAAGAATACTATGTAATGCAATAATATGATAAATGTGGAAATGGGAGATTTTAGGAAAATTGGGGAATTTGTGAAATTGAGAAAATTCGTATTTGGGAAGTTGAAAATATTGAAAATTTGAAAATTGGACTCGAGTCTCAGGCTTTAATCTGAAACGCCTACGTAGTCAATAAAGGCATCAAAATCCATGTAGTTAGAATGCGGCATGGGGGTGGGGTTTATCCCATAGATACGAAAGGAATTTTATTATAGATGTGTGTGTGTAGAAAATGACTTTTTGGTTTAGAAAAAAGTGTGATGGATAATTCCGTTCGGAATTTCTGGGTGTAACCCTTTTTTTTGTTTTTTTTTATAGAGAATAAAGTATGTGCAATATACTAATAAAAATGTAGATATTATTGTGTATGAACTAAAGTAGGAACTAGATTATGAATCTAAGGAAATTTATACGAAAACAAGGAATTTAAAGAGAGAGGGAAGGAATTGGACCTTCTTTGAAGCTTGATCTTTGATCTTGGATTAACTCCTTTGAATGTGGGATGAGTGTTGGATGGGAGAGAATATGATTTTTCAAAATTGGGTAGGATGGGAGTGTAAGATTGAATGGAACTTTACATGGGGAACTTTGCTGAATTCGAGAGAACGTTGCTGAGATCACTGATGCTGATGGATTTCTGGTGTTGGTCTCCCAGGTAGTGAGTCAATTACCTCCTTTTATAGGGTTAGGGGGTTGCCAAATGGAATTGCCCTTGTCCTGCCTATTGACAGGTGACTCTAGACACACTGTCGATAGGCAGGGATCTGGACCTGCCAATTGGCAGTACTGTGTAGATTTTTAAAGAAAAATGGTCGTAGAACGTAATCCATTGATTCGAATCATGCATGGGGCATACATTTAGAAAGTTACTTCAGATAACTTTAAGAGTACTTTGGGCCTCTCCCGAGTTCGGGAGTTGGCTTTGGGTCAAATATGACTTGAAAATGCACGTCGGTCCTTTGGACGAGAGATCGCCCAACAGAAAGGGATCGTTCGTCATCATGGTAAGTCAGAATCGTGCACATGGTGGGCCGTTGGAAAGGTTAGGAGATTTATTTCGACATTCCAAATAGTTTCGCTTGGTTCAAAAAATTGACCTTGGTCAATCGGGGCTCAAAAGTGCCCTGTGACGTCTCAGAGTAAAATGGATCGTTCGTTTGTATCATAGGTGAGAATCGCACACGAGGTGAATTGTTAGAAAGGGTATTCAGTGCCCTTCAGAGATTCATTTAGTATCATTCGATTCGAAGGGTTGACCTTGGTTAGACAGAGCCCGAGAGCACCTGATGGCCTCCGAATCGATTTTCGGGGGGAAATTGGTTGTTCGTCTGAACAATTATGCCATTTCGTGGAAAGGGGTTTCAGTGCCTTTTGAAGATTCAAAGAGATTTCTCTCTGACGAAAAAGTTTGATTGGGGTCAAATTGGGGCCAGGGCACACTCGTTGGCCTCCGAATTGATTTTCGATGGTAAAATGGTTCATTCGTCCGAAACATTATGCCGATTCGTGCACGGGGCGAACCGTTGGAAAGGGGATTTAGAGCCCTTATAATATTCAAAGAGATTTAGCTCTGATGATAGAGTTGACCGGAGTCAAACAGGTCCCGGGAGTTCCCAATGGCCTGTAGATAGGTACTCGGAGTGCGACCTAGGATTTATGGTGAAATGGGTAGGTTATAAGGACTTGAGGCGAGATTTAGGGGGTCCTAGAATGTGCTGTCTACACTACTTATTCACTACACAAAAAATAATAATTTTACACACCTTGATATTAAAAATTTGGCACACTTTAAAACAGTACCAAATTCTGGCATGGTTTAATGACAATCTGGCACAGTTTAAAACTGTGCCAAATTTTAGCACTGTTTAAAAGTATGCCAAAATTAATTACACCTAACTAAAATATAAATAACCTAAAAAATAATCTCCCTCCAATATTTTCATCTCCCGAACCCTCATTTTCACACGAGAAAAAAAGAGGTGTGCAAGTAAGTCCAAACTCTTTCCCTCTCTCATTTGGCATGGAGACAAAAAAAAAGGAACCCTAATTTTCAACCACCGTCTAAGTCCACCGCTGTCAACTGCCAACCAAGTCCATCGCTCTCGACCACCGCTGATCCACTCTCATCTGGTATCATTTTTGGTTTTTTAACCGTAATTTTTTTTCCCGATTTGTGTATTTTGGCCCTCAACAATAGGGGCTTTGTTAGATGAGACTTAAATAAGAAAGGGGCTTTGTTCGATTGTAAAGAACTAAAACCAAAGGGGTTTCGTCCTTATCATTATTAGTTTATTTTGTTTGTTTATATCTGTAAAAAACTCAAACCAAAGGGATTTTGTTTTTGGTGATGCAGAAAATAGACTAGGACATAATGCAAAAATTAAAAGCTGTATAATATATTTTAATTCTTTATATGTTGTCTAAGAATTCATATGTTTTCTTAGTACATAACACTTCTTAATTGTGGTAAACAATCTATTAGGGCAAGGGAGACTATTGTATACATGTGTTGATACCAAATTTAGTCTGCTGACATGGATCAATAAAATGAAGACACGTGGCAGTCTACAGGGCAACAAAAAAACTTCCGAGGAACTCACATATTCCAAGAAACCATACTACAACGAAGAGCACTGATTCCCCGAGGAACTCATATGCTCCGAGGAACAAGAACTCCCCGAGGAACTCATACGCTTCGAGGAACAAGAACTCCCCGAGGAACTCATACGCTCCGAGGAACAAGAACTCTCCGAAGAACTCTTGAGTACCGAGAAGCTTAGGCGGTCCGGGCAACTCAGGCGGTCCGAGCTGTACCTCAAACAAAGCATTAATTGCAGGACAACCAACAGTTTGACTGTTCATTAAATGCTTATCATTCAGACGCATACGCTTAAGGAGAATTGAATGTATCACCCTTTCATATGTACATCATTTAATGTATTACCCTTTCACATTACAGCCCCAGGGCTATAAATACATGGTACAATCCTCATTGTAAAGGATCGGAATTTCTTGAGATAACTTGTAATCGAGAATTCCCATACAATCAGCAATACCATAACAGTGGACGTAGGCCATTCTTATAAGGCTGAACCACTTTAAAAATTCTTTGTCTCATTTATTTATCTGTGATTGAATAATTAGATGTGATCTAATTTTTTACATCAACAGATTGGCGCCGTCTGTGGGAAACGACTGGTAATATCGTTTTTCATAAAAAATAATTCATCACAAATGGCTGATATTCCAGAATCCAGCAATTGAAATGCTGGAAGCCCTCCAAATCCATCTGCTCCGCCAAACATTCCAGATCTGGCTGGAATAATGACAAATTTGGCTCAAGGCCAGACCGTCATGCAAGAAACTATGCGATAACTCATACAAACCCTCCATGGCGATGCACCAATTCATTCAGGGCTGCGAAGTATTCAAAGAAATACCCGTGCTCCTTCTTCGCGTACTAGGCGTACCAATTCATATCACAATGAGGAGTCTGAAGATTTTTCTTATCAACCTGGACGAACTTCGTCAATGCGAGCCACAAATACTGAACAACGTATCACTCTCTCCCCAGAAAGGACCAGTGCGCTAGAAAGATTGAGCAGAGTATCTCCTTTCAATCGATTAGGTCCTAGGAGGAGAAAAAGTCCTCCTAGATCCCCATCGAGGAGTTTTCGACGACCATCAGACTTAAGGGAAGGATCTGCCTAGTTATGACCAGCTGCTCGTCAAGAGAGATCCCAGGAAGCCACATCAACGCGATCAGTTGCTCGAACCAATAGGCCTGAGGAAGAAAATGATACATGGAAAGGCTCTATTCAAAGGCTGGAGGATAGATTGGGGGAAATGGTTAAAGCTAAGAACCCCCTACAATGAACCTTTGTTCGAGGAACACCTTTTATCCGGGCCATTGTAGATTTTCCAACACCATCAAAGTTCAAGGCACCTGTTGTGACACCTAAATATGATGGAAAGACAGACCATGTCCTTCATATAGAACAATACCAAGCTGCAGCCGACATCTATGCTGTACCTGATGAGATGAGATGCAGAGAATTCTCGGGAACTCTTATCGGATCTGCTCAAATATGGTATAATAATCTTCCTCGGGGTAAGATTTCAACTTTTCTTCAACTGGACGAGTTATTTATTGGGAATTTCTATTTTGGGGCAAAGCCAGTTAAATGAGTAGCACATTTGTTAAGTGTTAGACAAAAAGCTGGTGAGAGCACCAGAGATTATATAACTCGTTTTAATAAGGAGAAACTTGAAGTCATTGATTATGAGGAGAAGACAACGATTACTGCTTTGATGAGTGGACTACTCCCCAACAAGTTGTACTACACTTTGGCCAAAGATCCACCTAGAACCATGTCAGACCTGATGGGAAAAGCGTCTAAGATTATGAATGTCGAGGAGGCTATGGCTGCAAAGAAGAATATGGATGCCAAAGAAACCAAGGTGGAAGGCGATAAAGCTAAGAAGAAAGAGCATAAGAACAATGGTAATGACAAACATTCAAAAAACAGGTCGGTATGGGACGTGATGAAGAAATATGATAATTATACTCCTTTGAAAAAGGATATCAACCATGTTCTAGAGGAAATCAAGAACAGTGAGGAACTAAACTGGCCAGAGAAAATGAAGACAGACCCTGACAAGAGGAATAAGGCGAAGTATTGCGAGTTTCATAAAGATCATGGCCATATGACCAAAAATTACATAGCTCTTCAGAATGAGATTGAAACACTCATCAGACGAGGAAAACTGTCAAAGTATGTTGATCGTGGAAGAGAAAGAAGAAACAACGACCGAACTAGAGAGAGGTCTAGATCTACTCGTCGAGCAGAGGAGAACAAGAGGAGAAACCATGAAGTTGATCCCGAGGATGACCCCGATCTTCCCAACAGACCAAGGCAGCCAGAACGAGAGGTATTTTCAATACGCTTTGGGTCATTTGACAGTAATGTTATAACAGGTGGAGATGCAGGAGGAGGAGACCTTACTTCCGAGAGAAAAGCTTACCTCTGTGAGTCTCAAGCTTGCTCTTACATTCAACGAATAAATCTAGCTGAGGAGGATCGCCCGAGAAAGGTGAACAAAGAAAATTTAGTTATTGGGTTCTCAAAGAATGACCTTGCAGGTGTTCTGTATCCTCATGATGACCCATTGGTGATCCAGATGAGAATGAAGGAGGTAATAATTTCAAGAGTACTGGTCGAAAATGGCAGCTCGGCAGACATCGTGTTCTACTCGTGCTTCGATAGTTTAAATCTAAAGATATCTCAATTGGAGCCTTATCATAGACCCCTCATCGGTTTTGCTGGCGAGAAACTATTTCCACTTGGGACGATCAAGTTGGATATATTCATTGGTACGTGGCCTGCTTGTCGAACAGAAAGAATACGCTTCTTCGTGATGGATAAGAATGTTCAATCATCATACAATATCATCATGGGAAGAGTAGGATTGAAGAAGTTCGAGGCTGTACCATCTATGGTGCATCAGTGCCTAAAATTTCCAACAAATTTTGGAGTAGGAGTTGTGAAAGGTGACCAGAAAGTAGCTCGGGAATGCTATTATTCATCCGCCGAGCAAGAGGAACTGGAAGAATCAAGGAGAAAGACTACTACCTATCACGTGGATGAAAGTACAGAAATTGAAACATTGGATCCTAGAGATGAGTCATAACTCGTGAAGGGTCAAGTGTTGGAAGCTACTAAAAATATCATTCTGGATGACGAGCACCCTGAGCGAACTACTCAAATAGGTTCGTCGTTGGAAACCTCACTAAAACAGGAATTGATAACTTTCCTTAGAAGGAGAAAGCAAACTTTTGCGTGGAGTCATGAGGATATGACAGGAATAGATCCAAATTTCTTATGTCACGAACTCAATGTGAATAAGGAGATCAAGCCAGTAAAGCAGAGAAGAAGAGTGTTCAGCCCCGAGAAGAATCAAGCCATACAGGATGAAGTCGAGAAGCTCCAGAAAGCTTGCTTCATTGAAGATGTTAAATATCTGGACTGATTAGCCAATGTGGTGATGGTAAAGAAGAAGAACAACAAATGGAGGATGTGTGTAGACTTCACCGACCTCAATAAAGCATGCCCAAAGGATCACTTTCCATTACCACGAATTGATCAACTAGTCGATGCTACCTCGGGACACGAGCTGCTGAGTTTCATGGATGCTTATTCTGGCTATAATCAGATTAAAATGAAACCTGAAGACAGGGAGAGTACTTCTTTCATTACCCCTAGGGGAACTTATTGTTATAATGTTATGCCTTTTGGTTTGAAAAATGCAGGTGCGACATATCAGAGGCTGATGAATAAAGTCTTTGCTGAACAAATCAGTTGCAATATGGAAGTCTATGTTGACGATATGCTGACGAAAAGCAAAAAAGCTGCTGATCATCTAGTTGACTTAAGTCATACTTTTGATCAACTAGATAAATACCAAATGAAGCTGAACCCAACGAAGTGCATATTTGGAGTACGAGAAGGCATGTTTCTCGGATACATTGTCAACCAACGAGGCATTGAGGCGAATCCTGAAAAGATCAAAGCTCTATTAGGGCTGCGATCTCCTACGACGAAGAAAGAGGTGCAACGTCTTACAGGACGAGTAGCAGCACTCAACAGATTTGTATCATGAGCAACTGATCGATGTCTCCCATTCTTCAAGACATTCCGAAAGACTTTTGAGTGGAATGATGAATGTGAGAATGATTTTCAAGACTTGAAGAAATACTTGGGAGCACCTCCACTATTGTCCAGGCCGGTGATGGGAGAAAAATTTTACTTGTACCTAGCAGTATCGGAGAATGAAGTTAGATCGGAATTGATAAGAGTGGAGAATGGAGTACAAAAACCAATCTATTACACAAGTAAGGCCTTTCGAGGAGCAGAGATCAGATATCCAAGGCTGGAAAAGTTAGCACTGGCGCTGATTGAGGCGAGTAGAAGAATGAGGCCATACTTCCAGGCTCATACTATAGTCGTATATACTGATATGCCGTTGAGACAAGCCCTTCATAAACCAGAAAAATTAGGGAGATTGATGTACTAGGCAATAGAGCTTGGAGAATACGATATAGTCTATGAACCCAGATCATCACTAAAAGGGCAAGCTATAGCAGATTTTATAGAAGAGTTCACTTATCCTGATACCCTCGAGGAGCAAAAGTTACTCGCTGATCAACCTGTGGATGTTACAGGATCAACAAACACAAGCTCAGACCAACTCCGGTTGGTAAAAGAGCAAGTGGATGTTACAGGATCATCAAATTCGAGCTCAGACCAACTCCGGTTGGTAAAAGGTAAACAAAAGATGATTGACGAAGAGAGAGAAATATCAGGGGAAGATGAAAGGAAGCAACAAATATTTCACCGTTGAACTCTGACATATCAGAAATTTGAAGACGAGTTACCTATATGGAGGCTATATATAGATGGCTCATCTTGCACTACAGGATGTGGTGCGGGGATAGTTTTGAGCACTCCGGACGAGGTCGACATGGAATACGCCCTACGTTTCCAATTTAAAGCTTCCAATAATGAAGCTGAGTATGAGGCCATGATTGGAGGTCTTAATTTGGCAAAAATTATGGAGGCGCAGCAAATTATTGTCTTCAGTGATTCTCAATTGATTGTAAATCAAATATTGGGAGTATATGCAGTTAAAGGAGATTTAATGATCAGATATCATGCAAAGGCAAAGGAGTTGGTGTCAGAATTTATTGCTATTCAGCTGGTCAGAATACCAAGAATGGAGAATGCAAGAGCAGATGCCCTAGCTCGATTAGCATCAGCTACTCGTACCGAGCTACGAAGAACAATCCCAATTGAATTTTTAGCTGGTCGGAGTATAGATGAAGATTTGGCGATGAACTTTATCACCCTAAATTAGGACCATCTTGGATAGATCCCATCAGGGCATATATTCAGGAGGGAAAAATGCCAATTGACAAGCTCGCAGCCAAGAAATTGAAGTTTAAAGCTGCTCGGTATGTATAAACTAACGGTATTTTATATAGACGAGGAATTATGGCAGGTTTGCAAAGATGTGTACATCCCTCCGAGGTGAAAAAATTGATTGAAGAGATCCATGAAGGGTCCTGTGGAGCCCATGTAGCAGGTCGGACGCTTTTGCAATGGATGATGACACAGGGATATTACTGGCCGACGATGAGGGCTGATTGTGTAGCCTATGCCAAGAAATGTGACAAGTGCCAGAGCTTTTCCTCCATCCGAAGAACTCCACAATAATTATTGACACCCATCACTTCCCCTTGGCCATTTTCCATGTGGGGAATAGATTTGGTTGGACCACTGCCAACGACTAGAGGAAGGTTCAAATACCTCATCGTCGCAGTGGATTATTTTACTAAGTGGGTGGAAGCTGGGCCTCTCATCGATATGACGTACGAGAAGGTGTACCAATTTATTTGGAAGAACATCATTTGTCGATATGGTCTTCCTCATGCTTTCATCACAGACCATGGAACACAATTTGATAACAAGGAGTTCACTGCCTATTGTCATCAATCAAATGTGTTGAAGATCCACTCAGCACCAGGCTATCCTCAAAGCAATGGACAAACTGAAGTGACAAACAGAACACTGCTGAATGGTTTGAAGAAAAAACTGGACGATGCGAAAGTAAATTGGATTCACGAGTTACAGTCAGTACTGTGGGCTTACCGAACTACTCCCCGAGTAGCAACTGGAGAATCACCATATATGTTGGCGTTTGGAAGTGAAGCTGTTATACCTGCCGAGTTGGGCCTCCCAACACACAGGGTACTAAATTTCAACTCCCCTATCAGCGACTTAATGAGAAGATTGGATTTAAACATGCTCGAGGAAGTTAGAGAAGAAGCAGCCATTAGAAATGCTGCTTACCAGCAACGAACAACTCTATTCTACAATAAGAGGGTGAAGAAGTGCGACCTGAAAGAAGGAAACTATGTGCTGAAGAAAGTAATTCAAAAGCACAATAAGCTGGAGGCAAACTGGCATGGGCCATATCGAGTTATAGAAGTTGTTCGACCAGGAACTTACCGAATAGCAACTTTAGAAGGGGAGGAGTTTAAGAACGCATGGAACGCAGAGAACCTACGCAAGTATTATCAGTGATGAATAAAATGAAGATATTCTGCTGAATTCTTTCTTTTTATTGAAAGTTTTTCGGGGAATACTAGTGCTACACACTACTCGGCAAAGCTCAGGCTACTCAAATTTTTTCTCGAAAATCCCAACTAAGGTTGGTCGAGAAACCAATATTCCTCCGGGAAGTAAAGCTACCAATATTCCTCCGGGAAGTAAAATTTGTATTCCTAAGGGAAATAAAACTATATGTTTCTTGGGAAATAAAAGTATTCCTAAAAAAGCCAACTTATGTCGGTTAGGAAGTAAATATATTCTCAAAAATGCCAACTTGAGTTGGTCGGGAGGTAAAATTATTTTAAAAAGACTAACTATGGCTGGTCGGGGATAAAAACCCAATAACTGTAGTTGGTCGACAAGGAAAATTTAAAGTGATCGAGCAACATTTTTTATACTCGTAACTCTTTAATTATTACTAAGTTGGTCGAGAAACAAAATATTATTTTTACCAAATGACTACCACAAGTTCAAACTACTCGACAATAAGTTGATCGACAAACTACACAATATTGTTATCTTTTTATCAGATACACATGCACAAATATAAAGTGTTTTATAAGACAATAGCAGTTAAAATTGCGAACAAAAATGAAAGTCTTTCATTAAATCAAAGAATAGATTACATTAGTAATGAAATGTATACTAACTGTTACATCAAAATTTCTACTCTATTGGTTTCTTCCCCTCTGCTTTTCAAACAGGTTTCTCGCCAGTAGGAGGATCATTTAAAGCAAGAGAAGAGTTTATGAAGTTCAAATCTTTTAACATCCTGATATTCATCATGGATGGTCGATCTAGAAGGTGCTCGGGACGAGATACTTCAACACTTGAATGGAGATTGTAGTCGCCGAGATACTTGGAAATTAAGCATCGAGGAATGGCCCGAGCAGGGATCCAACTCATATCAAGTTTGAATGGTGGCACGGGTAGGTCGAGCAGCCCAGGATCATGATAGTCCCACAGGTAATGACCCTGTTCAAGTTGCAGCACACCTAAGGCATTCAACCAGCCTTGCGTGTAGCCCTCATTATTGGCATTCTAGATACGATCGTCCAAGTGAAAGAGAGCTTCGTTGTATCCAGCCATCCAGAACACCCTGGGCTATTTGTGGAATTGATATGTTAGTCTTTCCAGCTGCTCGTGGAGTTTTTGATGAATAGCTCCTTATTATCCAAAATTGATTTCTACGCTGAGAGCTGCCCTTCCAGGTCCCTGATCTTCTTTGACATTTCAGCCAAAGCCTGGTTCTTTGCCATTAATTGGAAGGCCTGGTTCTCTAAGGCAGACTGAGTCCTCTGTTCCTCGACATGAATTCAAGCCGCTCTTGCTCGTCCTCGAGGAGATCTTGCTCGACCACGGGAAGATGCAGAGGGACCAGCTCTCTTCAAGGTCTCCAATTCGTCCCTCAATTTTGCGTTCTCGACCTCCAAGAATGAGAATCCCTCATCATTCACTGGGATTAAGGTGTTTGAAGTAGAAGCTGCAGACTTCAACTGTGAAAACTCTCTTTGAAGATTGTTGTTCTCTTGCTCTAACAATTCAGCTATTTGCCTGCATTTCTCAACCTCACCCTTCAGAGTTCTCTCCCTCACATCGTAGCCAGCAAAAATTTTCTCGTAACCCTTGTCGGCAACGATCTGCTGGTACTTATTCTCGTAACCCTCGTGCAAGAGGGCAGTGGACTCTTTGAATTATTGCTGAAGATCTTCGAGGGTGCCTTGGAGATCCTTGATTATGTTGTAATAAGCCACATTATTGGCCACTGCTCGATCAAGTAGACATTTCAGATATTGGTATGCTTCAATTGCTTGTTCAAAATCATCTTGACCAAGGATGTCGATGGCTTGTACTGCACTCAGATCTGTGTGACCAGCTTTTAAATAATCATTGCATTGTCTCAGCAGCTTGGTATCGTGAGCAGATAATAATTCCATCCTAGCCAGAAACTTGTGAAGGAAGAAAAAGCAATAATCAATAATCAAAACAGAGCATGAAGAAGAGACAACAGTATGGATAAATACAAGTTCAAGTTTCATAATATCATGAAGATCATAGGTACAAGGTTCAGAGTTACATATTCATGATTACATTTGACAAAAGAAAAATATAAAGAGAAACCCGAACAACTCTACACATTTTCCTTGTCTCCCAAAACCTTCTCGGGAGGCTAGGACGAGGAAGTAGGTTGCTCGGATGGAATAAAAAGCTGCTCGGGCAACGCCAGCAGTTGCTCGGAAGAAGTAATGATTTGCTGAGGTTCCTCGGGAGCAGGCTGGATGGCTGGGGGATGATCTCCCATCACCATAGAAGACTCTTCGGAGGTAGCTTCGTCCTCTTCTTCTTCTTCAGGAGTTGGAGGGGGACCAGGGATGTGTCGCTGGAAGAGCTCAAAATTTTCATCCACTTTCATCTCCTATAGAGCAGCGACCCATCCATCCCTAAAGTACTTGAGGCTGCCATATTCTACTTATGACATCATAGCAGCCAACCCCTTATTCCACCTCTTGTCCCAGCCAGCACTGAAGGACTTCTTCACAGCCATTTTCCTCTTCAACTTCTCCGAGGAAAGCTTCTCGGACAGCAGGTTATCAGCAGCTTTCAATTTATTCTCGACCTCCTCCTTTTGACGACTTACTTCCTGAAGTCGACTTAACTCCTCTTCAGCAACCTTGAGCTTATTCTCAAGCTCTCTATCATTTTGGAGCTTCTCGTCGAGCTCTTTATTTTTCCCTTTCAAGTCCTTTATTCTCTTCTCCAACTCCTTGGAGACTTCAACAACCTGAGCTTTTTCCTGCTCGATGGAGGCAAGTTTCTTCTCCCAGATTGCCTTGTCAGTAGCATATTTCTGGCGAGAATCTTCCAAAGACTTTGTCAAGCCCGCCAGAGCTTCCTCCATCCCAGATGAGGAGCTTGAAGCTTTAATTGCTTCATCCTTCTTCAAAATTATATTGAAGCAGCTCATCAACTGTAAAAAAGAAAATGAAAGAAAGTCAGAAACAGAAATGACAAGGGAAATATGAAAAATTCAAAGTAATAGGACTTACTGAAGCAATATGGCGAGCAACTAACGAAGTGACCATGTCCCGAGTAAGGTTTTCTTCAGTACCTTGGACCTCGGGAATGATCCAAGACTTCATCGAGCTCATGGCAGAGCTCGGAGGAACAAAAGTTGGAACACCGGTTCCAATAACTGGGGGCTGAGTGATAGTGTCAGCCAAATTGACCGATGAGCTCTTCTTCAGCTTCCTCGGGGGAACAGGGATTAATTCAACCAAGGAGGAGCCCTTGGTCGGTGATATGACAATCACCTCGCCTGGAGCAGCAGCCTTGCTCGGGGCCACTGGAGGCTTCTCGGCAACCTTCACAACAGCAGCCGAGGAAGGTGCATCAACTTTCTTTGTACCTTCTGGGACATCAATCTTACTTCTTTTAGCCTCTCCAGCACCAGAGGCAGGCTTCTCGAAGAGGGTGGGAGGTCTTATCTTCTTCATCCTTTCACTTGAAGGAACGTGTGACTCAGGCGAAGACCTGGTAGAAGCCGGTACTGGCTCTGCATCACTTATTACTGGACGAGCAGTAAAAGAGGTGGTGTAGCTCTTGTACTGCAGCAGATATGAGGTTGACCTAATGTGCTCGTCGACAACACTCTGATGCAAACTCCAGATAAGTTTCAAGTGCCTTATAATTACGTCTGCTTCCTTTGGACACTTTCTTTTGCTATCAACTGCAAATAAATCAAAATTAAAATATCAGTGGCACATTTTATCAAACACAAAAGAAGCACGATTTCAAAATAAGTAAAATAAAATAAAAATAACCTATCCCATTGCCATAGGGAGGGCATCTGGGACCCTGATAAACTTCATCTCCAGATAAAGGAGCATGTTGCCAATTTTTTATGACAACCCCGTGCTCAAAATAATCCCTATTAGCATCCGGGAGATTGACTACTAAGGCCCTATTCAAAAATCTAGTTTTTAAATAAAATGTGTTATCACCAACTGCCCATCTATAGCAAAAGATTTGATTTAACCTATGCACCCTATTAACTATTCTCCAAGTATTGAGGGATATTCTTGCAGGAAAAATGTCAAAGTATTGACAAAATTCCAGACATAAGGGATTGGGTGGAAAAGAAAATCCACACTCAGCAATAAAGAGACTGGGGAACCAATGTCCCTCAGCCAAACAGAAATAATCAGAAGGCTCAGAAAGCTCTTCCAGAACAACCCAGGAGGGAATAGAAAAATCAGAGCGAAACTTATCAAGAGATTCAACAGAGTAAACCATGATGAATAAAAGAAATGAAGAAGAAGGAAGAAAATCTTACAGAAAAAGAGTGGATCTGATGACAACGAACGATGAAAGAGATGAATACACAGGAGAGAAAGAGACGACGAAAAACTCGAAGATACAAATTTGAAAAGGTAGAAGACGATGGGAGTGTCTGTGAAGTTTAAATACTCTACAGTGGGAAATGGTAAAGTAACGATTACAAAAAGAAATAATTACGCTATCGGTGGCTAGAGGAACAAAAAGGGCGCGATAATTAAAGCGAGAAGAAACGATTACGCTACCGGCAGCTAGAAGGACAAAAAGTATGCGAAAATCGAGGCGATTATAAAAATTCAAAAAATCCTGACTCTACGAAGTTGAAAGGAGAAATAAATACGAGGGAAACACTCCTAAAAATTAGGAGGACCATTTAAAGCTACCATATTCCGAGAAAGAATGTTCCACACTCCTCAAATTTCGAACTATGAAACATTGGGGGCTTCTGTTGATACCAAATTTAGTCTGCTGACATGGATCAATAAAATGAAGACACGTGGCAGTCTACAGGGCAACAACAAACACTTCCGAGGAACTCACATATTCCAAGAAACCATACTACAACGAAGAGCACTGATTCCCCGAGGAACTCATACGCTCCGAGGAACAAGACCTCCCCGAGGAACTCATACGCTCCGAGGAACAAGAACTCTCTGAGGAACTCTTGAGTACCGAGAAGCTTAGGCGGTCCGAGCAACTCAGGCGATCCGAGCTGCACCTCGAATAAAGCATTAATAGCAGGACAACCAATAATTTGACTGTTCATTAAATGCTTATCATTCAGACGCATACGCTTAAGGAGCATTGAATGTATCACCCTTTCATATGTACATCATTTAATGTATTACCCTTTCACATTATAGCCCCAGGGCTATAAATACATGGTAAAATCCTCATTGTAAAGGACCATAATTTCTTGAGATAACTTGTAATCGAGAATTCCCATACAATCAGCAATACCATAACAGTGGACGTAGGCCATTCTTATAAGGCTGAACCACTTTAAAAATTCTTTGTCTCATTTATTTATCTGTGATTGAATAATTAGATGTGATCTAATTTTTTACATCAACAACATGTAATTTACTTTATCACTTTTAGTTGTGGTGAATAATCTGAGGGTTAACAAAGTGAAGGGACATTATTGTATACTTGTAATCTAGTGTTATATGTCTATTTGTTCTAATCCTAATTTTTTAGGTCTGTAATGGCTTTCCCATCTTGCTAGTTGCTACTGGTTTTGGTTTAAATATCCATGCAGATAGATCAGAGCAGTTGAAAAATGATGCTGAATTGGCTCATGACAAATCAGAGTTGGACCAGCTAAAGAAGGATATTGCTAATTTTGACTTCTGAATACTATTTATTTACAACGAGATATAACATGTTTTGTGATTATGATTTCGGCGTTAAAATAATATAGTTATTACTGAAACTTTGAGAGAACAAAATGAGCACAATTATATATGAGTGTATTGTCCTAGTACACGACACTCTCTTGTTTAACCTTTGTTGATTATGATATTGTCTTATGAGTTCTATATAAACTTAATTATTTGTAAATTTAGGGATAGATTGTGGTCATTATTATTTTAATAAGAACAATTTTTATTCATCAGTTGAATGCCTACTGAACTTATTGTTGTTTTTACTTGAGAGAAGACGAATTGAGGAAATCGTTATCAACTAGAAAACTTTTCAATTCTTTGTCATAACATAGGATTTTGGTATTTGAATTGTAGTTATTGGATATTCTAGTGCTTTACGGTTATGGACAAGAAATAAATACTATGTTAACACCTATTTATATTCTTTGTGGAGCGATCGATTTGAATACATAGACAGGGCTTTGTTAATTCGTATGTAAGCAGGGCTGCCCCAATATAAATTTAATGAGTATATAGGTAAGGCTTCCCCAATGTATGAACTGAAAGTTGAAGATGGTTGATAGCTTACAAAGGAAAACAGGAATGTCCTTATGAGAAAGCACCGGGCAAGGAAGGCTGCTGAGTCAAGAGGCGTATCACAGTTTGCCATGCTTTCTTCATAGAGGGATTACCCCCTATGAAAGATCCCTCGTATGGTTCTTGATAAGAAGTCGATAATTTCCCCTAAACCGCCCTTGTCGTGTTAACTAAGATTAAGGAGCATGCGTTAGTGACTGGTCTAATAAGTTGAGTTAGGTAAGCAATAGAAAAAATAAACCCCAAAATAAAAAAAGAACGCCACCCCCTATGATCATTAGATGAGTAGAGTACACTTCTTTACTCTCGCTTTATACAGCTCTCGTACATTTTTGTATATATATATGTGTGAATATATATAGAGAGAGAAATTGGTTAATAGAAGATAAATAAAGCATGATCAACAACTAAAATTATCACCTCATCATTTGTATAAAATAGAATGCACTCTCAAGAAATTAAAGGTGACATCGTTAGAAAGGCGAAAACATTAGATTAAAGCTCTTTTGATTGTCAAAAACTTACAAAGTACACTAAGCCTTTTGTTATTATTTTTTTAATTAAGGTTTCCTTTGTTTTTGGATCTGACAATATCGTTGATTTTTTTTATTTAGAATATTGTTTTCCCCTTTATATTTGATGTTAAATTCACCGCTATATCATTATTATCTGATTTGCTCTAATTCTTTTTACAGGTTCATTCAGCAGCAACAATATTGAACTAGAATAATCTGGTTAAATATGATAGAAAAAAATAATATTTTAAGGTCATTGACGTCAGATTACTAGCTATTATTATATAACTCATGGGATGATATCCACGTATAATGAACATTTGAAGCCGACTATGGGTGATATTGAACTTTGTCGGTTATTCTCCTTCAATGAAGAATTCAAATACGTAACGGTGAGCCAAGATGAGAAGATGGAACTGGCCAAGATTTTAGATCGTGTTCCATTTCCTGCTTCAAGCATATATTTCACAGTTAAGGAAAGTCTGGAAAATCCTAGTGCCAAGATCAATGTCTTGCTTCAAGCATATATTTCACAGTTAAATTACTTACTTATTTCCCTAATTTAGGTAATGTATATTAACAATGATAAAATATGTTATATAGTAAATATATAGTATATATTTGGTATATAATTAATATTCATATTCAGTTGAACATGCTTAATTTTACCTAGGAGCACGTGCTAACCTTATCCCATATTCAGTTTAGAGTCAGTTAGGTTTAGGCCAACTTAAGCCAACAAGTTGTATTTAAAAGAAAATACGACTGACGCTGAAATCATTTGAGATGCATCGTTTTCCAATGCCACTGAATTCATAAGGTACTGTATGACAATACCAACTATGATAGAATGTTTTGAACATGATTTCCTTCTGATTTTAATAGTTAAAGCTCCTTTTATTTCTTCTTTGTTGCAGTCCTGATTTTGTGGTTCACTAATAATTTTTTTCACAGGAATTACATAGACCCCAGGACATTTGATATCATTTAGGGAACGTTGAACCTGTATTTCAAATTGTTGGACACAACAAAATACACTATGATCATGTGTAAATACACTATAGGTTTGTATTTATGTTTGTGTTGCACTTTTTTTTATCAGATTATTTTACTTGGATTAAAGTCTTTAGATTAGGAATACTACCATTTGTTTTCTATTGATATCAGCAGTTAGATTGGATGAAAGAGGATACAATGATTTGGGAAGTCATTAGAATATGCTGCCACATCTCCTTGCATGTCCGAGGAGTGGTATAAATCTGAGACTCCTTCCACGTCATCCTTTGAAATCACCTAATGATAAGTTGTTGCCGATTTTTGAGCTTGAAGTACTAATACTAATATACAAGTTATTATCCTCATTTTTATTGTTTATTTTGTAAATAAAATTTCCTCTTAGTTTGTTGAACTACTGATTAATTATAGTTTTATGGGTTCATAACATTTCATATTTAGCCATGGATTGTTTTGAAATACTGAATTCATTGATATTGGTATTGTTGTGTGATGAGTATGCACATGTCGAGAATATTATTGTAACTATCATAAAAATGCATGCGAGATTCATCCTACTATCACATTAAACTTTAAAAATTGTCATTAGGGGGACATCACTTATGATGGGATTTTTACAACCATCATAAAATTAAGTATTCTTTCTTGCTTGATATTACACTAAATCCTAAAATCGTCATAAGCATAACTTAAATTAAGATGGGTGCACTAATATCAGGGCTATTTCTACGTGTCACAATAATATTCTTGACATTGTACACATTAGACATATTTCACACGCATCATCAACTAATATGGTTATATTCTTTCATTATTGATTTTGAATTCAGGAGCATGAAATCGACGTGAAACCTAGCATTGTGAAATTCTTCAAGACATCTCATTAGAGTAAGAGAAAGGATGGTTTGATGAATGATAAGTGCAAGGATACACATGTATGTTTTCGTTCTTCCCCCCTATTATCCTTTTTGTATTTAATGAGACAAACCTTCTAATATAAATCTCCTGACACTTCAGCAGTCATAGCACAGTCTCCGTCTCATAATGAAGAGTTGACAAACTTGAAAGATAAGATATCGTCTCATGAACAACTAAATGCTACTCGCAATAGAAGATCTGAGAATTTGCAGACATTGTTGGACCAAAATGGGATACTTTAGAGAAGTCATGGCGTGGAGAGTTCATCGGGTGGCTATTAAAATGCAAATGAAATCTGGTTAGTCTCAAAGTCTCACATTCTCTTTAAAAGTTACAGCATTAAATAGCAAAATGGCCTGAAACAGCGGCAACAAGTAGCCAAACGTAAAATGGCTTACTTTATGAGCTTATTTAGTTTAATTGGTGGAAGGGATTTATTGGTGGTTTGGTTTTGGAATTTGCTGTTGCTGTTGAGTTTATTTTTAAATGTTAAAACATGTTGGATTTAATGAATAAATAAATGAAACTATGCCAAAAAATTTTAAAATCAATAAATGTTCTAAATTGATTAAAAACATGTTGTTAGGGGGTGAAAACCCAAAACAACCTCCAAACGACCCCGAAGAGGCACGAACACCTCGTACGGGACCAATGTGATGCATAGAAATTGACCGCATAGTCGCGGGTCTCTCGGTTTGACAATATGGTGATAATTTGAAAATATCTAGATTAGGCTTAAAAACTAGCCGTCAAAGGGTGAAAACCCAAACTAGCCCCCAAACGGTCTCGTAAGAGGCATGAACACCTCGCACGGGATCAATGTAACTTATAGAAACTGACCGTGTAGTCACGATTCTCCTGATTTTAGAATATGATAATAAATTAAAGATATTTAGATTATTCTTAAAAACATGTCGTTTGAGGGTGAAAACTTAAAACCATCATCCCTCAAACGGCCCCGTAAGAGGCACTACCACCTCACACGGGACCAATGTAACTCGTAGGAACTGACCGCGTAGTCACGAGCCCCTCGGTTTGAGAATATGATGATATTTTGAAAATATATAGATTAGGCCTAGAAATAATCCGTTGAAGGGTGGAAACCCAAATCAGCCCCCAAACGACCCCGTAAAAGGCACTAACACCTCACATGAGACCAATATAACTCGTAGGAACTAACCGTGTAGTCACAGGTCTGTCGATTTCATAATATGACGATAATTTGATAATATATGGATTAGGCTTAGAAACAAGCCATTGAAGGGTAGAAACCCAAACAAGCCCCCAAGCGGCCCCATAAAGAGGCACTAACACCTCGCACGAGACCAATATAACTTGTAGGAACTAGGGATTGCAATGGGTCGGTTCGGGGTCGGGGATCCCTGTCCCCATTCCCGTCCCTATTAGAAATATCATTCCCCGTCCTCGCCCCGTTCCCCGTTATAATGGGTTCGGGGATCCCAGTCCCCATTTAAAACGGCTATCGATTTCCCCGCGGGGAACTCGGTTCCTTTTTTTTCCTTTTCAAGCAACTAAATAAAAATTACATTTAAATTACATCCCAATTATAAATGATTAGACACAACTAAAGTTCAATAGTTCAAGATCCAAACTTTACCACTCCAAAATATCCAAATTTCATAAAATTTACAATTAATTATATCTGTTAAATAAATCTGTTAGATTAATCCCAACGACAACCAACACAGAACGTAAATAAAATTAAGATAAAGTCAAAATTTTAGAAGTATGTTTACATAGCTTATTCTAAGGATTTGTTCTACCAACAAAACAGAGCCAAATCTAAAGCAGTTCTGTTTCACACACGAGACAAAAAAATGAGGTTCTAACGATCTTGCACAATAATAAGAAAATATATGAAAGTATATATCATATTTGTATTATATATAAATAGGTCTCTCTCTCTTTCTCTCTCTCTCTCTATCTATCTATCTATCTATCTATATAAGTAAAAAAACTTACAATGATGGCCAAGCGATAAACACGGATGAGATCTTCAAAGAAAAAGGCTTCCATAGCACAAGATGAAATATTCAAAAACTCGAACCCTCAATTAGAAATTGAAGATATCAACATACCAGCACCTTCTCAGACTAAACCCTCAAACACCAAAAAGAGGTAAAAAATAAATTTCAACAAACATCACAAACTCACCAAGAGGCCACAGTAGAGAGAACCGACGTTAAGTCTAGAAGTCACGAGCAGCGCTAGGGCTAGAAGTCATTGGCGTAGCGAGGGAAGGTGAAGGAAGATCGAGGGAACGAGGACAAGCGGGAGCGTCGCTAGGGCTAGAGAGAAGATGAGTGATTTCTAAAAGAAGGTTTTATACTTATATATATATATATATATATATATATATATATATATATATATATATATATATATATATATATATATATATATATATATATATATATATATATATATTACAATTCGGGTATCCCCGTGGAGACTCGAGGGTATACCCGAACCCGACCTGAAATCTTTCGGGGATTTTTTTTGTTCCCCTAACCCGACCCGATCCTTGAATTTTCGAGTATTTTTTGGGTATTTTTTTTCCAGGTAACCGCAGGTTTTTGGATTTGGGGGGAAAATTGCCATCCATAGTAGGAACTGACCCCGTAGTCACGAGAATCTCGATTTGAGAATATGACGATACTTTAAAAATATATAAATTAGGCTCGGGAACAATCCGTTGAAGGGTGGAAACTCAAATCAACCCCCAAACGATCCCGTAAGAGTCCCTAGCACCTTACACGAGACCAATGTAACTAGTAGGAACTGACCGCGCGGTTTGAGAATATGAAGATAATTTGTTAATATATGGATTAGGCTTAGAAATAAGCCGTTGAAGGGTGAAAACCCAACCTGGCCCCCAAACGGCCCCGTAAGAGGCACTAACACCTCCCACAGGTACCATGTAACTCATAGGAACTGACTGCATAGTCACAGACTTCTCGGTTTGATAATATGATGATAATTTAAAAAGATATAGATTAGACTTAGTAACAAGCCATTGAAGGGTGGAAATCCAAATCATCCCCTGAACGGCCCCGCAAGAGGCACTAACACCTCGCACGGGACCAATGCAACTCATTGGAACTGACCGTGTAGTTACGGGCCTCTTGGTTTGAGAATATGATGATAATTTGAAAATACATAAATTAGGCTTAGAAACAAGTTGTTTAAGTGTGAAAACCCAAATCAGCCCCCAAGCGGCCCCGTAAGAGGCAATATCACCTCGTACGGAACCAATGTAACTCGTAGGAACTGATCGCGCAGTAACGGGCCTCTTGGTTTGAGAATATGATGATAATTTGATAATATATGAATTAGGCTTAGAAACAAGTCATTGAAGGGTGAAAACCTAAACCAGCCCCCAAACAATCTCGTAAGAAGCACTAACACCTCGCACGAGACCAATGTAACTCGTAAGAACTGATCAGGTAGTCATAACTTGCGTAAGATTTTCAATATTAGAATATAATAATAATTGCAACTCCTATATGTAATTTTTTAGCTTGAGTAAGCGTTTTTTATAAATTACGTGGTCACTAATATCGTCTCTTTTTTGTATCCTATTTTTTTTGCAGGATAACATTTTATTGTTAGCATTTATTCACGTGGAACACACGGAGAAGTCAATGGTTTACAACAAGGGGTTTATTTATTTAATGTAGTTAATATTCATGATTCTATTTTTTCGTGTTATGGCCGTGCGGACTTTTGTACTTTTATTGTTAACTTTTATGACCGTGCGGGATTTTGTAAGTTTATTGTTATATTTTGTGATCGTGCGGGCTTTATATTACGCAGGTTTTATATTAGCAGGTTTTAGAATGTCCATAAAATAGAGGAAACTCTGTCCAATTTTTTTTTGGTCTGTGAACTACTACAGACTAGTAATATTTTGAAGTTTGTATGTACGTTACTTTATCAACAACGTGCAAGATTTGCAATTTGTGAATTTTCCTGTTTTCAAATAATTATTTTTTTTCTTTTATCCAAAAAATTGGCACAGTTCAAAATCGTGACAAAGGAGTATCAAATTTTGGCACGATTTTGAACTGTGCCAAAAGTTTATCAAAATGTGCTCAATCTGGCACAGTTCAAAACTGTGCCAAAAGTGTGCCAGAAATATCAAATTCTGGCATGTTTTAAAAGTGTGCCAGAAGTGTTCCTGTTTGGTCAAATCTGGCACACTTTTAAATCGTGCCAGAAAAAAATGGTCATTTTAGAATACCTAATTCTGGCACAGTTCAAAACCATGCCAGATTTTATCTGGCACAGTTTCAAACCGTGTCAGATTCCTTCTTTGGTGTAGTGATTGAGGCCTTGTTATTTTGACCTTCTAGTCATCTTATTGAATTTTAGGTTAACCTTTGGGTATTTAGAAACAAACTAATCAGGTACTCCCTTCACCATTAGAACCGATTTTAAAATTTTCATGGGCTTTAAAACTCCCAAATTCTATCATGATTTTGCTTTGTTAAAACCCAAACTTTTATATTGGTAGTTTCTTATTGTTTTATTGTTTCTTTATGGATGATAAAGGACAGAAAATAGCTTCATTTTCTAAGGGACATTCTCTTGGAAACCTTTTTTTTATCTTGGGGCCCTTGGGTCTCAGTAGTATAGCCATTATTCCCACTTATCTTCAACTTTTGTTATTATTTCCCATATGCGAAAATAAATTCGTACAACTCAGCATATTTTTCTCCATACCTAATGCACAAGTGTTTCATGCCAGTAATTGCTTTAGGCTTCTAAGCATTTGACATATCCTTTGTCTTCATTTGGAACTCAACATGCCCTTTATTTCGATGTAGTTTAATGGATTGCATGTTTGTCCCCATCTCTTTCACATTGTGAAACGGGTCATGGTAAACCCCCATAGTGTTTCCCTATTTTCCATGGAAATTTATTTTTTTCATTCTTAGTTAACTCGTATATCCTTTTATAAAAAAAAAACAGCCACTAGTTGAATAAGAGAAAACATTATGTCATTTGCAATAAGTTTTTCCTTTAATTTCATTTAGTGTTCTCAAATCATTAGGATTTTTAACATTTTCACTTTTAAGAGATAATAAAAAGCTTCATCCACCTTAGAGATGTCAAATGAATATTCTTCTAATTAGCCCCTTTTATTTGGGGGTATAAGACTCTGTAATTTTTTTCTTTTGAACTAATGAATCACAAACGATGAATTCATTTCCAATTATTCCAGTGACCTATATCTATAAGTTTTGGGCTTTATAATCTGTTTTGAAACAATAAGAGTTCATCTCATGCTCTTCCTTTAGAAGAGCCTTATATCTGGATAATTTGGGGGTTAATTACACTAATTCCCTGAACTTAATAGCATTGAACATTTTTTGAAGCCAAAGTTCTATCCCATTTTAGGAAAATTTGATAAACTCAGACTGAGGTAGTACCATATCACATTTATTCCTAACCCTCTTAAGCCTATTTATGAAGCTGATTGCCTTTTTTTTATCCAGATTTTGGCTTAATTTTTCCAAATTAGCCATGGATACGTCTGGTTCTGTTTGGAAAAATTGTGCATGAAATTTATCTTCCATTTGATGACATATTTAAACAGTGTTTGGGGTAAACTTATGAACTAAGAGAAGGCTGCATGAGTGAGGGAACTAGAAAATAAGCATACTTTAAGGTATTCATTAGTTTTTGTATCAACACACTGGCTAGTGAACCTTGCTTTGTGTTCCACTGTGAACTGACTCCAATCTTTTAATAATAGAGAGAATACTAGGAACTTAAAGCTCTTTGAAAGTTCAATCCTATTCACCCATTCAGGGAATGGCTTCCTATAAACTGAATATCGTACCCATGAGCCATTGGTCTAAAAATCTCATGTATGATATCCAAAATGTCATTTTCCCAACTCCCCCAAGTGACTGTCTGTTTGGTGGCACAATAATTAGGTTTATCAAAGGTGTTATTTGTACCAATGGAAGTGGAATTTATGAAGGAGAATTTTGTTATGTTTGAAAAGGCATTGGTTGATATACCTGGAGAATTTGGTTATCTACCCTTTGGAGGGGTTCATTGTCAAATCTATTATTGATTACCAAACCTTTGGGTTCATATTCAAACATAATATTATCGACTATCCCATAGTTTGACGTTTCTAGAAAGCCTAAATTGGTTTCATTGAAGTATGTCCTATTTCATCCAACTTATGGAGAAATCATTCTCCTTATTGGGTTGTTATAACCCATTTATTGGTGTACGTAATAAAATCCTGCTATGATGATTCAATACGATTGAGCCTAGCAAAAAAATAATATCACAATCACACAACAAATATTATACATGGTTTACACGGTGGTGTTTATCTGTCTTTTGTAATCAATTATTGATAATAAAGATTATATGCCATTTTTACAGGCATGTATCTTAAATTTATAGATAACAGAAATATAATGAGTTGCGTGGGACTTTATGGCCATGTAATACTGTTGTGATTTGGTAGAATGAATCCAAGCCTAAGATTTTCATTGATCGGCTCCTCTATTGTTCTTATCTTCAAGACACGATCACTTCTCAAGACTATCGAACATGTGTCAGATTCTCCTGTCGACACGAATAATTCCCCCACAATTGACCCTAAAGCTTTATTGACTGAATAGGGTGTAAAGCTTTGATCGCCCACCGATATTGATGCTGGTCAAAAAAGGTATTTGATCGCCCATAGAAGCTATGGTCGAAGACTATCAACACGTTATTTTACCTGTTGTAGCTGAAGGGCATGCTTCTAATTTTCCCGAGTATAAATCTATACAATTTAATAAATGGGTGTGTAAGGACACAAATTTCCAATTGAGTCCTTTGTAGTTTTGGATCAATTCCGGACAAAAACGTTTGAGTCATAGGATAGAGTTAATTGATCATCCTCCAAGCCTATGACAAGTTTGTTTGAAGACGTAGCGTCCAGGTGTATAAAGCTTCATCAAAATGTCGAGTTTAAGTGCCTCGTTTCTACGTCATCAATAGTGGTTCCATGATCCCAAGGTATGAATGCATTACATATATATATAGGATCTCGGAACAGTTTATAATGGGTGTAGGTTCAATTAAAAACTGTTGTTTATTTGTCAGAAAGATTTTATTAAACTTATATATAAAGTTTCTGGGCTAAATTCGAAATTTTTAACTTTCTGGTTTCTCGTTCGATATTGTCGTTCGAACAGGATTATCTTTCGAACGAGCAAGTCGTTCAAACGAAGCTGCCAACGAGCTTCCCCATAGGCCACTGCAACATCGTTCAAATTGTCGTTCGAACGAGATGGCAGTACGAACGAGATTTCTAACGAGTTCAATTTTAAACCACTAGAACGTCGTTTGAAAGGCTCGTTCGAACGAGACTTCATTCGAACGAAAATCTCGTTCGAACGAGATTTCATGCGAGAAAATTTTATGGCAGTTTTTACCCATGTTTCCCACTTCCTTACCCCACTAACTTTTGATAGATTATTATAGTGCGGGAACCAAAGTTTGTAACTTAACTTTTCCATACACATCTATCTCTAAGAGAGAGTTTGAGAGAAATATTGATTAAGGAAAAAGTTCATGTTTTAAAGTGTCTAAATTTTCAAGAAAAATGGTTTAAACACTTGTTTTACACTCATACCGTTTATCCAAGATTCCATAGATATATTTGTACTTGCTTTGAGTTTTTGGCACCGTTTTTTCATGTTTTCGTTGATTTACCCACTTGGATAAAGGCTCTTAGTTCAGGTGACCATATAAAGTCCGATCAGTAGATTCTGAGACCGCGGTGGAGCTCCGTGGTTATTCGCTAGGAAGAGGTTGATACAAGAAGACGCGTCGGGGCTTGAGAGGGATCGAGTTGAGTGTTGTAAGTCATCTTTCTTGTATTTGTAAATTCCTTACTTAGTGGATTTGAGGCTAGGGTCGTCCGAGGTTTTTTTCCGTTGTGGGTTTTTCCTCGTACATTGTGGCGTAGTGGATTAATTGTTTATTTTATCTTTTGCAAAATCACCTAGAATGCATGCTTAGGTAAAAAGATAAAATTGGTTTAACTTAATCACTACTTGTTTTATTTGGTGCAAATTAATATTGGGTAATGTTTATGTTAATTTAATTCAAGTCATTTTATTTAATTGATAAAATTGGTTTGTCCTAACTTGATAAAATTACAAAATATGACTTAGACAAATTTTCTAGGACTTGGATAAATTAATATGGTTTAAGTGAAATCAACATAAGTGTGTGCTTTATTCATATTTCACTTTGTTTAATTTGAATTTTGAAGTAAATTAAAATTTGGTGTTTTTGTGAACCATCTTACGCTTCCGTATATCCCAACAAGGAAATTGATCTTAAAGTATTTTAAAATTGGGGGCCTTCGGGACGCTTTCAAATTGGTATCAGAGCCAAAACGATAATTTACTTCGTCAAAGATCTTTTAACTATTTTTGGCTAAAATGGAATTTTTCCCATTTTCAAAATTTTCTATTTTCGATGGTTCTAATAACGCGTATTGGAAAGCACGTATGAAATCAGCACTTAAATCTATCGATGAGAGGGTTTGGATGTCTGTAGTTAATGGGTGGTCCCCACCAACTCATTTAGTAGAAAATGAACGTGTTCCGAAACTGGCCGATAGATGGAGTGAGGGTGAATTTAAACTTTCAAACTTTTATTTCCATGGTTTAAATGCCTTGTTTAGCGCTCTCACACCGGATGAATTCCGACGAATTATGACGTGTGAGACCGCTAAAGAAGCTTGGGATATTTTACAACTAACTCATGAAGGTACAAGTGTCGTTAAATGTTCGAAACTCCAAAACCTCGCCACTCAATTTGAAACTATCATAATGAACAAAAAAGAAACTTTTGATGAATTTTATGCTAGACTTTCCGATATTGTTAATTCATCTTTTAATTTGGGAGAGAAAATACCCGACAACCGAGTAGTAAAGAAAATTTTAAGGTCCTTACCCGATAGATTTATTCCAAAAGTGACCGTGTTAAATTCTTTACCAACTTTAGCCTCTACGGAATTAGAAGAGCTTGTAGGTGATTTACAAACCTATGAACTGGACATGTTTTCCTCTAAAATTGAAAAGAAAATAGAAAAGGGCATTGCTTTAAAAGCCCGAAAAGAGGATAAGCAAGTAGTAGAGAGAGAGAGTGATAGTGACTCGGAAGATATGGCCTTGTTTGCTAGGAAATTTTGAAACTTTCTTAAAATTAACAAAGATAAATTTAAAAATGACTTTAAGAAATTTGAAACTTCTAAGCATGACAAAGCCGAGAGGATCCCTAAAACTATTAATGAAAATTTAAATAGGGACGAGTCAAATAGGTGTTTTGGTTGTGAGGGTTATGGCCATAGGGCTTCTGAGTGCCCCACTAAACTAAGGAGAGAGGGTAAGCGACCCATTTCATATAATGCGACCCTTAGTGATAGTGATAAGGAAGAGGGACCCGATTCCCCCACTAAGCCCAACTTTGTGGCTTTTATGGCTAGTCATGTGAGTGATAGTGAGAACTCATCTATAGATGAAAATTTAACGCATGACACTTCCAAGGTCATAGTTTATGATTCCCTTATTTTTTATGATAGTAAGAGTTGAGAAGAAAGAGAGAGTGAAAATGAAAAAGAGGTTAATGTGAGTGAACTTCATAATGCTTTTCAAGAATTATATGAAGAATCAATTAAATTAAAAAGAGCAAATTTGAAGTTAGAAGCAAATTTAAAAGAGCGTGTCAAGGTCGTTGATGATAGTGAGTTAGTGAAAGACCTTAAAACACGAGAGAGTTCTCTTCGAGAGAAGTTAGAATATGTAGAAGGCGATAGTGATAGCCTTAGAGGTTTAATGGAATCCTTGAAAAAGGAGCTTCTCGAGTTTGAAGAGAGAGATGTTTTATTAAAGTCTAACATCCTAGAATTAGAAAATAAATTAAAAGACTCTAATAACGTCAAATTTTATTTGGAGTATCGTTCGGAAAAATTAGATAAAATATTTGGAACGGTCCAAATTAAAAATGACACTTGTGGTTTAGGCTTCGATACTTGTAGTGAATCAACTCATAAAGCCAGAACCAATGTTTTAGGAGAATCGCCTAGGAAAACCTTTAAAGATCACTCCTTAGGTAAATCTTTTCGCCCTGAGTTCAAGTGTTCATATTGTGGTCGAAAAGGTCATCTTAGGAAATTTTGTTTTGATCTTAAACGAGTTTCTAGAAAATTCAAATGTAAGGCAACCAAGGTAGCCAAGATTCCTACACCCTGTGATAGTCACTCTTCATTAGTTTGGGTTAGGAGATCCGACTTGGTAGCTTTACAAGATAGGGTTTTTTATTCTCATTTACTTTCACATGCTTCCTCCCTTGAAAAATCTCAAGGTTGAATGTGTTAGTTTTATTTGCATACTTTAGCTTTTGTGCTTCATCCTATATCACGCATGCTAATTGTATGCTTGTTTAATCATTTTCTAGTCTATGCTCCATGCTTTATCACATGCTAGAATTATGATTTTTTTTTATCTTTTGTATTATATTTACTTCATTTTGTTTGCATTAATTGAAAAATACAAAAAGATTTTTGGTTTATCATTTGCATTTTATTTTTTTTGCAATTTAAGATTAATGAAAAATACAAATGATTTTTGTTTGTCTTTTGAGTATATATTTTTATTTTTGGTTAAAAATTTCAACAAACTCAAAAAGATTTTTTTTGTGTATTTTAGTTTGACACACTTTATGTAGCATATACTTGTGTTTGAATCTCATCTTTTACGCTCCCATGTGGCTAGAACTTTTGATTTAGATTGTCAATCCTTATTATGTTCTTTACCATGCTTACATGGAGTAGTTGGATATTGTGTTGCTTAAATGGATTCTATTTTTATATGCCTCTATTCACACATGCAGGAGCTCTTTTGAAATTTAACTTCATATGTTATATTTGAGCTTTGTGAGATGTTCTCCTACCAATCTTGTCATCTACATATTTGTTACCTGGGAGTACTAGTGCATGTCAAAATCTGTTGCATGTGAGATTTATGTAAAAAAAACATGATAAATATAAATGTGCACGGGGAAGGGCTCCGAAAGGACTTAGTTTCCTTTGCGAATAGTAAGCCACCGTACATTTGGACCTAAAAGAAATACGTGGTCCAAAGGCCTAAAAGAAAATATGGCATTAAAAAGAAAAATAATTGCCAAGGCCTATGTTTAGTTGATTTATTCATTCAAAATAATAATATATGTGCTTATTGAGGGATATTGGATGGTATATCAACGGTTTGCACAATGTCTGTTTATCCTAGTTGCATTTTTCATGTCATGACTCAATTGGTTTGTAGAATCATCAACATGCTAGGCTTGTATGCATTGTGTATGTTTGTTCATTGAGTTCAATTTATATTGTCACATGAGGTTATATTCAATGTGATGAATTTTGCAATCAATTGAGAACTCCGTGAAGATGTTTTAAGTGATTGGGTCTAAATTTAATTATTGCTAGTTCACACCCCAACACATCCGTTTCCATATGACACATTTTTGCCTTACGAGTGTGAAAGACTCCTATTATATTTTGTGTGTGTCATTTGTGTGTTTATATCTATATATGTGTACTTGAGTCTATTAGGTATATATTATGTATACATATATTTGATATTTTGTTTAGCCTTTGTCTTAATTTCTAGTCCATATATGCTTTAATTCATAATTGATATCCATCTTGTTGCATTCTTTATTGATATCACATGCTTAATACTTATGTATCATATTGGTATCGGTTTCTTGCATCTTAGTTGGTATCCATTTATATTTGTTAGATTAGTTTTGATTTTGTTGCCCATGTGCTTTAATGTTCTCATCGCTTTCTGCACAATTACATGTTTTAACTTGTTATCCCATTATATTTATCCCTTGCTTATTTTAGATAATTTATTTGGGTGTATATGATTTATTTGTGGAAGATAAGTTAATTTTTTATTCTTTAGCCTTTGTCTATTCCTGAACATAAAGGGGGAGAAATGATAGGGGGAGAAATGGTATCTAATCCTATTGTAATCGTATCTTAGTTTGGGGGAGATTTAACTTAGGGGAGTCGCTATCTTCTTAGATTGATCATAGTTGATAAAGGGGAGAATTAATAATTTCGGGGGAGTAATTATTTAATTGCATTTAATCTTTTGATATTCCCTATGCATTTAATGTGTTTGCTTAAGTGTGCAGGAGTTCTATTCTAAGTGGCAAATTTCATCAGCAAAGATTTTGATCCTTTGGGTTGTTTGAGTCAAGCATTGTATTTTTATTTTGGGTGGGACTTTGTGTCAGTCTAGTAGAGATTGGCGGCCCTTTAGGATTTTTGTTTAGTTTTTGTCCCGGAATAGTCAAAGGGGGAGATTTGTAAGGACACAAATTTCCAATTGAGTCCTTTGTAGTTTTGGCTCAATTCCGGACAAAAACATTTGAGTCATAGGATGTAGTTAATTGATCATCCTCCAAGCCTATGACGAGTTTGTTTGAAGACGTAGAGGCCAAGTGTATAAAGCTTCATCAAAATGTCGAGTTTAAGTGCCTCGTTTCTACGTCATCAATAGTGGTTTCATGCTCCCAAGGTATGAATGCATTACATATATATATAGGATCTTGGAACGGTTTATAATGGGTGTAGGTTTAATTAAAAACTATTGTTTATTTGTCAAAAAGATTTTGTTAAACTTCTATATAAAGTATATAAAGTTTCTGTGCTGAATTCGTAATTTTCAACCTTCTGGTTTCTCGTTCGATATTGTCGTTCAAACGAGATTATCATTTGAACGAGAATGTCGTTTGAACGAAGCTGCCAACGAGCTTCCCCATAGGCCACTCGAACATTGTTCGAATTGTCGATCGAATGAGATGGCTGTTCGAATGAGACTTCGAACGAGATTTCTAACGAGTTCAATATTAAGCTACTGGAACTTCTTTAGAAAGGCTCGTTCGAACAAGACTTCGTTCGAACAAAAATCTCGTTCGAACGAAATTTCAGGCGGGAAAATTTTATGGCAGTTTTTAGCAGTTTTTACCCACGTTTTCAGCTTCCTTACCCCACTAACTTTTGACAGATTATTATAGTGCAGAAACCAAAGTTTGTAACTTAACTTTTCCATACACATCTATCTCCAAGAGAGGGTTTGAGAGAAAAATTGATTAAGGAAACAGTTCATGTTTTAAAGTGTCTAAGTTTTCAAGAAAAATGGTTTAAACACTTGTTTTACACCCATACCGTTTATCCAAGCTTCCATATATATATTTGTACTTGCTTGGAGTTTTTGGAGTCGATTTTTTATCTCTACCATTTGAAGAGACGTTTTGGTTTTGCTTCTAAATTCTACAAAGAAGAAGAGGTTTTCATTGCTTTACCCACTTGGAGAAAGGCTCTTAGTTCAGGTGACCATATAAAGTCCGATCAGTAGATTCCGAGACCGCGGTGGAGCTCCGTGGTTATTCGCTAGGAAGAGGTTGATACAAGAAGACGCGTCGGGGCTTGAGAGGGATCGAGTTGAGTGTTGTAAGTCATCTTTCTTGTATTTGTAAATTCCTTACTAAGTGGATTTGAGTCTAGGGTCGTCCGAGGTTTTTTCCCGTTGTGGGTTTTTCCTCGTACATTGCGGCGTAGTGGATTAATTGTTTATTTTATCTTTTGCAAAATCACCTAGAATGCATGCTTAGGTAAAAAGATAAAATTGGTTTAACTTAATCACTACTTGTTTTATTTGGTGCAAATTAATATTGGGTAATGTTTATGTTAATTTAATTCAAGTCATTTTATTTAATTGATAAAATTGGTTTGGCCTAACTTGATAAAATTGCAAAATATGACTTAGACAAATTTTCTAGGACTTGGATAAATTAATATGGTTTAAGTGAAATCAACATAAGTGTGTGTTTTAATCATATTTCACTTTATTTAATTTGAATTTTGAAGTAAATTAAAATTTGGTGTTTTTGTGAACCATCTTACGCTTCTGCATATCTTAACAAGGAATTTGATTTTAAAGTATTTTAAAATTGGGGGCGTTCGGGACGTTTTCAAGGTGATAGCATGTGTGTTACTGTTTGGGGAGCGTGTTCCGCTAATGATAACATTCAACTTGGATGTCATTCTATGTTGCCAGTTAATATGCATTTGATCCATATGCCTTTTCAAAATCAACCTAGAGCTTTATTTTTTCTCTATGCACTATAAATCCTTATTCCCCCTTATTTCTCATTAATCTATAACTTTTTGTTCTATTTTTCTATCGTTTTCTTTTGTAAGTTGAGAAATTGTGTACCCAATGAGAGAAATCTCCATAGAAGAGTTTAAAACTCATTTTTCCATCCGTGACTGGGTCATGATAATGTTTGGGGAGAAACCCAAGGATTATTTCAACGTGAAGAGGGGACATTTGATGTTTTCTTTGTTTATTACTGAAGCCGATGGTGAATTTTTTAATGTATGGCCTTCATGATGTACCCCTAAACACTTGGAGGATAGTGAATGGGGTCCATAGGATCAATGGTTTGTATGGAACTCAATTGGCTATCATGGATATCATGTAATACTACTTGTAGGTGCGAAAAAATGAGGATAGGTTCTATTTGAAGGAAAGGAGGGAAGGAAGAGTGTTGGTTGTAAACCTGCTTGATTCCAATAAAGGCTATTGGTCTTATAGACTTTTCATATAGATGTAAAAACATCCATTATTTCCTGAGAGTGGCAAAAATTATAGAGGTTTTAGGTTCCCTAGTAGAGGGGATGAAATAGGTCGATTGTTTTTTCTGGTTTCCTTTCAATTTGGTCGGTCATACTTTAGATGCTTCAATGCTAACATTTTCATTCTTTGTTGTGTGTCATTGGTTCCAAGAAAACATAGTCCAAACAAATACACATCAATTTTGGCGAGCTGATCAAAGTCTAAAACCCGAGGAGACCTTTAACAGTTGGTATTGTGAATTCGAGATCGGCATCTTTATTGTTGGAGTACACCAACACCACCACTTATATTTAACAAGGCTAGAGGACAAAGTACCAAAAATTCTGGTTCCCTTTAGCAGTGAAGAGTCTTTAAGTTTAAACACTTCAGGATCCTTCGAATTAGTGGACATCACCTCGATTGCTTTTAAGATTTCCTCTGCCTCGAAAGAAGAAATACCCCTGAGAAGAAGAATCCATACTCTATTGTATGAGTCCGACGTCCACATTTCTCCAAAAGATTAGTCCTCTAAGAGGAAGGAGGCAAGGGACCCTCTGACTTAGTCAATTTGGCAAATTTCACGAAAAAGTCGCAAGCTCAACTTCCAAAGAAAATCAAAATTGGTACGAGTCTTGTTGTTGTTGTTTCTCTGCCCATCAATAAGGTAAATGGCCCTAAAAAGGGTAAGGGCTTTGCTATAATGTTAGTGGCCAAAGATACTTATTTTGTCCCTACCCTACTGAAAGGGGGGGTTATTTGCAGGACGATAAGGAAATGGTAGGTAAACAGTCCACCGATCAGTTGGTGTAGGTCCCCTTTTTATGTGTGCTTTAAGTGAAAATATATTTTTCAAAAACTTTTTCCAATTTTAATATGCACCAATTGTGAGAACCAATTTTACTTAAACCAATTTTATCTTGTTAATCCTAATCATGCATCTAGTGTGATTAAGCAAGTAAAATAAATCGAGTCCACAAAACACACAACACCGATGTATGAGGAATCCACAAAGGGAAAAAACTAGACCTGACAAAATGAGGCACGACACAATAACACGACAAGACACAAAATTATAAGTTAATGGGTTTAGTCTTATTGGGTTTGGGTCATTAACGGGTCAACACGGTAGATTCGTTATCATAACGGGTCGTGTTTGTGTTTGTACTCTTACACGATTAAATTTGTTTTTACCCAACATCACTCGTTAATGGTAACGAATTTTTTTGGGTCGTGTGACCCGAACTAATATTATACCCATGAGGACAAACGGGTATTAATAGGTACTAATGGGTATTAATGGGTACTAATGGGTATTAACGGGTAATATAGGGTCACCCAATTCGTTACCCGTTTAGACCCGTTAATATTAACGAGTGTTAACGGATCGGGTCGTGTTTAGGTATTATCATTGGGCCCGCTAGTCTTAACGGGTCGTGTACAGGTTAAGGGTGTTTTCACCCGTTAACACGACCCATTGACAGCTCTACAAAAAAGCTCGGACGGCCCAAGCCAGACAATCACTATAATACGATTTTATGAAGTATAAACAATAGACTTAATCAACGACTCGATACCCCACAAGCCTTAACGCTCTTCTATGCTTCAACCGCTCCTCCACGGTGCAATATTGGATTCCACCTACGTTAGTTCCACAACACACGAGTCCAAGTATGTCCCTGTATCCACCGATCAGCTTTGGCAACCGCCTACGATTCAAAAATCAGAGTCCACCGGTTTTTCACCGCAAAACTCGACGAAATAATGTTCAACAGAGATGAAAAAACTCGATATGGTAAAAAAAAACAAGATCTCTATAGAATATGTATATGAAAGATCGGATCTTGAAACACAAAGGATATTTTTAACTTTGGAAAGCTTTGTAAAAACAAGTGTAGAAAATTATATGGGTTCTGTTCTGTAATTTTGGTTCTGTACACCTCGAAATTCTGGGAAAAAATTGCCTTAAATAAAAAAATTAAGTCGGCGCATCATTAGAATGTTATTATCTTGTCATTAGAATAAACATGCAGATCTCGTTTGAACGGGTAAGCATGTCGTTAGAACGACCTGCTAGCGTCATTTGAATGACAATAAATGTCGTTTGATCCTTCTAAACTCAAGGGAAATATCTACACGACTCTTAAACTTATTTATCTCAGAATAAATGAAGTTAAAATATTTTAAAATCATTTTTTAAATAAATAACATCCTTAAAAAAAATTTGAGTCTCATAAACATTATGCGTTCAAACCTGAGAGTATCTCAGAATGCAATATGATATGAATACGTGAAACATGGACCAATAAACACGACATGATCTATCTTGAAGCTTGGCCTCTACGTCTTCAAAACAACGTCATGAACTATGTGAGAATCGTAACAAGTAAAAACCTATCTATGACTCAAATTGATTTTTGTCCTAAATGATGCCAATACATACAAATTGACACTACTTGGAAATTTATCCTTACAAATCTCTCCCTTTGGCTATTCCGTGACAAAATCAAAATAGTGAAATGCCTAATTTGGGGCGTCAAGCCGAAAGACCTAAATCCAATGCCATAAACCCAAAAATAAAATATAGGGCACGATCTAGTAAGCAAATGTTGGACCAACAGTATAAATGTCTCCATGTGATGTAGACACAAAATCTTGAATCTCTGAATAATCACTACACACAAGAAATAAACAAATACCAAGTGAAGTATGGAGGTACAAATGATATAAAACTTTATGATACCAATTTGTAAAAAAAACATTTATTAAACATGTGAGTAAAACATATGATATCAACTACACATTTTTCAATATAGCTCAAATCAATGATAGATACCAATATGTAAACATCACGATCAACATATGATATTAATATATAAGAATGTAAAAATCGTGTGTGCTCATCAATCAAACCTCCCCTACATCACATACTATCTCTCCCCCTGTTTGTCTCGAATAGACAACTGGTGAGAAAAATAAACATATGATCGTCATATCTAGAATGAAATAATCATATGAAGCATATCTAGATAAATATGAGTAGCCAGCTAATAATAATCGCAATATACCAAATCGTAGCTAGAAAATAGTCATAAATATGAATCATCAAATATTAAGAATGATGTGACTAAACAAACCAATGCAGTTTAAAAAATTAATCATGAAAAAGCAATATCGACGGCATATAAATTGCCTCAAACAACCCAAAAGTACCAAAACAATGTAATATCAGCATATATATGAAGCAAGTACAAAATTAGAATGAACACTCAAAAAGTCAAATCAAGTAATTTGAACGATAAAGAAGTGTCGTTTAAATGAAATAAATATCTCGTTCGATCAGATGAAGAAACGACCTATGCCGTGACCCATCTAGTGACCATACTTGACAATTTTAATACATCGTTACTAGGGTCGTTAGATCCACTCTTAGAAAGAAATGGATATGTCGTTTGAACGACATCCAGATGTCGTTTGAAGGACTTCAAAAATTTTGTGTTCCAGCTCTAAAAATGTTCATGATTTCCCATTGATTTTTTTCTCAAAACAACACCAGAAAATACAAAACACTAGCGAAATAGACTCAAAACCGAAAATATATGTTACATGCTAACATAGTAGCAATGTGCTCAAACATGAATACGGAATGAATGGATGTGATTTACAACAAATGAATCACAACCTAGACACATCGAAATGATCAAGAAGCTCTAATTGATAGCTAAATATCATCAAACTAAGTTTTATCCATATATGACCATTTATATATTGATCTTAATGAACTAAATAAACAACATGCACACAAATCCACAATTTTGACGGTTCTCCAAACAATAGCGTTATGACACGATTTTTCAAAATTAGGATTCATGGTGAAAAACCGTTGTATTTTTCCATCCAAACACCCTTATATATTCATATTTTTTTTTCTTTTCTAGCTCTTTTGAGGTGTCTATTTTTCTCAACTTAGAGGAATCCTATTGGCCCATTTTTGGCATATGTTTCTTTTTATTGCCTTAATTTTTTTCTCGAGATCTTTTAAACGATGGCTTTTTCAATGAGTTTATTATACTCTCGCAACCCTTTCTCGTGTGCGCTCATCATTTTTGTAATTAAACAATATTTATCCTCGCGAGCAATGGTTCTTACATCCACACCTCCTCCTAAGTCTAATTGTGCATAGATGATAAAATTGAGAGGAGAACGTTTCACCAAACTCAAATATGCATGAGAATTCAAACATTCATGTAAGCTCGTTCATGTGTGTGCGATGGAATATATACAAAGTCGAATCAAAATTCAAATCAACTTCGAAACAACCCCATTAGTCAATGGTTAAGATCATTCTAAGCATCGATAATTATGACCAAATGTCCTAGCCGCATGGATAACAAAATTATGGGTGTCCAAGAACACCAATATGCCACATCAAACATGTAAGATCACGACAAAAAAAAATAGACCGAAAATATTTTTGTGCTTTTCAAAAAAAAATTTGACTCAAAAATAAAATATTTTTGAGTTTTCAAAAATATATGAAACTAGAATTGTACTTGTATTTTTCCAAATAAGACTCAAATAAAAGGAAAAAATATAATACAAAGAGATACACTTGTCGTAAAACTAGAAAGATATATATCATGAAGCAAAGGCTAGCGTATGACAAACATGATCGTGTAAGCAATCATCCATAAGAAATAACATCTGAAGCATCATGTTCTAGCATGTGATAATCAACCAACCTAGCATTTAGAATCTCCAAAAATTATTTCCTAACCCGAACAAGTGTATACCTAACTCGATGGGTTTTATTAACCGACGGAACTCTACACTTAAACTTCCTAGGGTCTTTTCTAAGATCATAGCAAAAATGCCGAAGGTGATCTTTCCTACCATAATGTGAACATGTGTAAACACGACGAGGAACGAAAGCTTTAGGTTTAACTTTTCTAATACCCTGGGATGTGGTTGAAACTCTAAAAAAAACTATGGTTTTGGCTTGATCAACGGAATCACTAGAACAGGATAAGCCATTACCATCACTACTTAAGTCGTTTAAATCATTTTTCAACTTCAAAAATTTGGACTCAAGCAAAGACTTAGACTCCTCAATTTTTAGGGACTCCTTCTCTAAATTTTCAATTACACTTAGAAGTTTATCTCTCTTCCCATCAATGTGAGCAAAATTATCCATAAGATTCCTCTCACTTGCCTTATAATCATCAATCAAAACACTATCCTCTTTGGCACAGACCCTAGAATTTTGAATGTCCTCTAAATCTTTCTCTACAACAAGGACTCTATTCTAACTCTCTTCCTTGGCCAATTTCAAATAATTAAAGTCATCATATAAACCAACAAACTTCTCACGAATGATGTCTCTTTGAGTTTGAAAATTTTGCAAATATTTAATCATATGTTTAAAACGAGAATTTTCTTCTTCAAGAATATCTATTCGTTTTACAAACTTCAAATTCAAAAATATTTATTTATCAAAACTTTGAGAATCCATCAAGAGAAATACAAACTAAGAGTGAGAAACAAATAATCACTCAAGAAGCACAAACTAGGATCTACACAATAATTTAGTGCAACCAGCTCCGATACCAATTTGTAAATGCCCATTTTTAAAACAAAGTGTGTTTTAAGCCCAAATTCAATTTTTACAAAAAAAAATTCCAATTTTAATATACACCAATTTTGTGAACCAATTTTACTTAACCCAATTTTATCGTCTTAATCCGAATCATGCATCTAGTGTGATTAAGCAAGTAAAATAAATCAAGTCCACAAAACACACCACGTCGATGTAAGAGGAAACCACTAAGGGAAAAAACCTCGTACGATCCAAGCCAGACAATCACTATGATATGATTTTACAAAGTACAAACAACAGACTTACTCAACGACTCGATACCCTATAAGCCTTGAATCTTTTCTATGCTTCAACCGCTCCTCCACAGTGAAATGTAGGAGTCCACCTACGTAAGGTCCATAAGACACGAGTCCACATATGTCTCGGTATCCACCGAATATCTTTGGCAATCGCTTACGATTCAGAAATCGGATTCCACCACTTCTTCACCTTAAAACTCGATGAAATAATGTTCAACAGAGATTAACAAACTCGAGATGGTGCTAAACCAATATCTCTATAGCATATGTATATGAAATATCGGATATTGAATCACAAAGGATTTTTTTAACTTTGGAAACCTTTGTAAAACAAATGCAAAAAAACGAATGGGTTTTGTTATGTAGTTTTGGTTATGTACACCTCAAAATTCTGAGAAAAATTCACCTTAAATAAAAAACATTAAGTCAGTTCGTCATTAGAATGATATTGGCCTGTGACTAGAACAAAGCTGCATATCTCATTTAAACAAGATAAGCATGTCATTAGAACGACCTGCTGATGTCGTTTGAATGACAGTAAACTTCGTTTAATCCTTCTAAACTAAAAGGAAAGATCAACACAACTCTAAAACGTATTTATCTGAGAATAAACAAAGTTAAAAAAAATTAATATCATTTTTTAATAAAATAACATCTTTAAAACTTTTTTGAATCCCATAAACATTATGCGTTCAAACCTGAGAGTATCTCAAAATGCAATATGATTTGAAGACGTGAAATGTGTACCAATAAACACAACATGATTTATCTTAAAGCATCGTCGCAATATCTTCAAAGCAACACCATAGACTATGTGGGAATCGTGACAAGTAAAATCCTATATATGACTCAAACTGGTTTTTGTCCGGAATGCCAATACATACAAATTGACACTACTTGTAAATTTGTCCTTACAATTGGTTTCCCACTTGCCAAAGCACTATCTCTGCTAAGTCTATAAATTTTGTTCGAACTTCTTCTTAGAAGTTTTTTTTACTGCACTAACTTTTATATCGATCTTTTTCTTAAAGTACCCGGTGAAATTTATCGACATACTAAACAGAAGAGTTGACCAAAATAAAGTTAATGCTGATCTGTGTCATGCTTTGGATGATTACTAAAATGCTTTAAGGGTCACGAGGTAGGCCTACGAGATTGAAAAGAATGATAAAAAGTTGGGGATGGACAAACAAGGAGTTATTAAAGAAGGCAGCTGAGGAATCCGCTCAGACTTTGTCTGAGTTTATGTTGGAACAAGACCAAGCCTACCATTAAGTATGTGGTAAAGCCTTTGTCTAGGATAAGAAATTATTGGGCTGCATTCGTAATTTCAATTTTAAAAAGGTTAGAATGGGGCTTTAGTCAAGGCAGGAGTCCCTCCTGAGTACGAGATATTTAAAGAGAATGACCCAGAATCCCTCTAAATCTAGACGAGGACTAGGGCAAGGCTTAAGGTATCGGACAAGGGAAGGATGGGGTTGAGTAGGAAAAGGAGGCCACATACCCGGAAAAGGGGTTTTAAGAACCAAGAGCTGGTGAAACACAAGGAAGGCCAATATAGTTGATTATCATATGACCTAATTTCATGTCTTTTGTTTATTTTTCATTGTAAAGTCTTGCTCATCCTTGTAGTTTCATGAAAAGGTTTTATTTTAGCCATGTTGTTTTCTTCTTAATTCATTTTTATTGTTGGTGAATTCTTGTTTTGTCTTCCTGTTTCTAAGTGCCTTTCATTTTTATTCTTTGTAGTCCGATGACAAGTTTTCTTTAGTGTTAGTGGCCCCAAAAGATGAATATCTAAATGTAATTCTTAGTCTAGAATTCGCTGAGCGAGCTCAAGAAGCATTTTTATCAGTTCGGCTGGCATTTCAAAACATGACCAAAACCTATGGTGAGCAGGCCATAGTGATCACTTCCCTTAGATCTGAAGTAAAAGACATGGCAAATGTTGTTGAATTATTAGAGAGAGAAAATAATTCTCAGAGAGATAAGCTTAGCCAGGCTGAGAAAACCTTTAAAGAAAACTAGGTGGCCAAGAGCAGTTTAAACCAAATATTCATGAGACTAAGATACTAATTATGTATGAGGACTCACGTAGACTAGTAGGAGGAGTACGATCAAGGTTGGATTCATTTATTATCACAACTAGATGAATTTAAGCAGGTCCCGTATAAGAACGGGTGGTTGAATGGGCTAGCCATCATGAGAGTTTCTAGCGACTCCCAATTTTGACATTTAAAGCACCCTATATATTTAACTCACTTGAGTCTATACTATATAGGTGCTGATCTAGTTTGAAAATAGTGACAAAATTAGATTCATATCCCTTGCTACCAAAGAACCTCAGACACTGCATCAATGATCCTCTAATGGTCCCAAAGGTAGTATACCGACACTGCACCTAGGCTTGCATATTTTATTTTTCATATATATATATCATTTTAGGTGTGTGAGTGTTAATTCCCATTAAAATAATTTTCTAATATTTTTTGGGATTTTTTAAGAATTTTTAAAACATTTAAAATTTAGGTTTTAAAATGTTTTGGGTTGATTTGTAATATCTTTTAATTCCAAAAATCTTGGTTGGGTAGAAACCAAAATTGGCAAGAAAATGTGGAGTGGAAAATGGAATTTTTAAAAGCCAAAAACACGCATTTTAAATCTCATCCAAGCCTTACACGTGTCTGATTTATAACGGCTAAGATTGAATTTTTTCTTCCTCATATAACTGAGCTCTATTTTCAACCGTTGGATAAATTTCATCGATGGTCTTCATGTTTTCTAACTCAATCCAAGTCTTAACAATTGGACCAATAGGAATGGTTTTAAAAGCGGTGCGTTTACAGCCATAAGATTTACATTCATTTTGAAAGACTTAATCCTGACCGTTGATTTGACCATTCGTTCTGGATCCTTCCACCTACTTGTATCAAATAGAGACCATGGGTGATACGTTTACAATCTTTGGGTCATCTGATTTTGAGATAAAAAAGAGAGAGAGAGAGGAGAGAGAGAGAGAGAGAGAGAGAGAATAAGAAGAGAAAATAAAATTCATAGCCAAACTCTTACAAAATTTTCTTTGTGAGTTTAATGTTATTCTTGTTCGAAGATGATTTCCTCTCTGGTTTTAAATCTCTTTTCCAACCAGTCACCAAGTTAAATCTCATTTCTTTTTCATAGAAAGTGTAAATTTTATTCTCTTGTGATAAAAATCACTTAGATCTGCCAAGTTTGATTTCTTTATCTAAAAATCATTATTTGTTGCTATTTTTGTACTCAAATGTTTTTATTAAATGCTATACCAACAAATACCTTTTCTATTTCAAGTTTTGAAAAATAGAGACTTCAAAGAATTTTCAGATCTTGAGATGTTTATACTTTCCAGTTAATATTTCACACTTTGTCAAATAGATTTGTAAATAAATAAGAGAAAGTGTATAAGATCTTATCTATTTTTTAATAGCAAGATTTTCACTCAATCAATCATAAAAAGGAAGTCTAGTTTTAAAGAAATTGTGATTCGGAATCATGCATATCATTTTTTAAAAGAAATTTGTAATTTGTAGTAATATTTGTGCGTATTAATGTACGTGTGTTCATGCATGTGTTAGGCACAACACTACACTACACATTTCACAGTACAACAGTGTTGGTGGAGAGATTTTTTACCTTAGAGTCGACATAAAGCTAAAAGAACAAAGACGTGCAAAGCCGCAAAACAACTAGGACAACTTCAGAGCCTTTAGAGAAGTCAGAGTTACCTAATGGATCTGGTATAAATTCTTGGCTTAGTATAGGTCTGGTTGTGTGCTTAGTTTGTTAATAGTTTGTAACCTTATAACCCATTTTTAGTGGATTTTTTTTTAGGTGTGGACACCTCCGTGGATGTTTCCCCAATTGGGTGGGGGTTTTATCACGTTAAAATACCTGTGTACTTGCATGTTGAATTTTCCTCTCATCCCTTCTAATCTTGTGATGATTTAGACTACTTTAGTTTTGGTTTTCAAAACTTGGTCACCTATAACTGAAATATCTCGTTTATAATAATTTTCATACACATCTTGTGTTGGTAATTTGTTTTATAAAAAAAAGTTTCTTAAACAAACTGTTCGGAGCCATTTAAACTATTTTGATCTTTTATTAAACAACTTAAGTGGTATTTTTCAATTGGTATCAGAGCCTTGGTTATGTAAAAATCTTTTTAGATCTCGAGTTTCTGAAATTATTTTCTCAAAACAAACAATGGATGAGAAATTTGAGAGATTAGGTAACATTTCCAGGCCCCCACTCTTTGATGGAACCAACTTCCCTTACTGGAAAGTGAGGATGTTTACCTTCATCCAAGGTATGTTGGGAGACGATGCTTGGGAATCTATTGGAAATGCATACGCTTATCCTACTAAACCAGCAACAGACGGAAGTAATTAAAGGATTACGAAACTGCTAAGTGAATACACTAAAGAAGAGAAACATGCCTCACTTAGTAATAATAAAGGCAAAAATGCCATATTCATGTCTATAAATGAACATGAAATCAAGAGGATATCTTTTTTGTACTACCTCTAAAGAAGCATGGGACGCCTTAGTGACTGCACATGAAGGAGACATATGTGTTAAAGCTGCTAAAACCCAAATGTTAATTCAGCAGTACAACACTTTGATCATGATTGAGACTGAGTCATTTGATGACTTCTATATTAGATTAACAGACATAGTGACTAAGCTACATGCTAATGGAATAATTTATAATAGGAAGCAAATTGTTCCTAAAATTCTAAGGTCACTTCTAGAAAAGTTTGATAATAAGCACTATGCCATTGGGGAGATGGATAACCCGAATTTAACACCTGAACTCCTTAATAGCAAGCTAAGAACAGTGGAAATGGATTTGGAGTTTAAGAAACAGTTAACTCAGTCACAAAAGAAATAATATAACTTTAATCTTGTCTTCTCCTCTAAGTTGACCAAACCTGAGTTCAATTTACCTGACATTGACTTAGATTCTGATGAGGAATATAATTTAGAAAATTTGGACAATCATATTGCCTTAATGTCTAAAGAGTTTAAGAAACTATTAAAATTTCAAAATAAGGTTACAAATAGACAAGGAAACTTATTCAAAGGTTTCTAATAATAGGCCTCATGATAAAAGACATGACAAACACCAGACTGATAACCAAAACAAACCTGGAAAAGACCTAAAAAATATTGAGTGTTTTAGACGTGGGAAATTAGGATATATGACCAATGATTGTCGAGTTAATTTGAATAAAAAAATAATAGGGATAGTTTGTGCAAGAATTGGGTGATTCAAGTGAATCAGAAACTGATGAGCCTAAGTCATCTGATTCTTTTGACCCTTGTTTGTCATTCTTTGATAAAATTATTTACACTGATGATAGGCCTATGACTAATACTGAATATGATAACAGTATCTTTAATCATGCTATGTTGAATGATACCGTTCCTAATTATTTATCTCCTTTGTTACTTGAGAATGCTACTTATAAATAATCCACTAGTAGTTCGAATGTCATGTGTGTGAGTTAATGGTAACATCCTATTGATGATGTAAACATGTGTGTAAGTCCTAAAAATGAATCGCTAGGGGATACTGCACACTACACACTTAGTGACTCCGATAATGAGGACCTCCTAGACATTCACACACTATACACAAAAACTCTCAAGAAAGGCACTAAACTTGAAAAAGTAATCATTACCTTACTAAAAAAATTGAATACCTAAGCCAAATGGTCAAACAAAATGCTGAAGAATACACCTCTCAATGTCTAGTTCATGAGAATGAGACTAAGACTTTTGTTAAAAAAATCAAAGAATTATCTGAATCAAATGAAATTCTGGAAAAGAAATATAAAGGGACTTTGTTAGAATTGGAACAAACTAAAGAAAAGACATCAACGGTTTTAAATTTTTTTGCTAAATTTAAAAATGACTCGAACTGTTTTGAAGACTTTTTTGCTGAAAGTAAAACCAATTCTGATGACAGAACTGGAATAGGATTTTGCCCCAATACCAACAAACAAACTAAAATTTTTGAAACTATTAAGTTTGTGACCGGTGGCAAAAGACATATTGAAACTTGTCCACACTTAAAAAATGATTTTGATTTAAAACAACAAATAATAGACATTGGTAAGGCCAGTACTTCTAAGCTTGATGTTGAACATAAGGCTAAATACGTTTGTCCACCCATAAGAAAATGTGATCCATTTTTCCAACCTATGTGAAAGAGTTGGCGCTTGCGTTCAATTAAGAAATAATATAATAAATACCCTTTTTAACCCAAATTAACCCTAAGCATGCAACTAGGTGTGATTGAAACAATATGAAATCATGCAATAAATATTCAACACACAAAGTTTAAGGAAAAATCCCCCACAGGGGCAAAACCATTTGTATATTCACTATAATTTGTAAAAGACGGTTTACAATCGGATTACAATGAAATACAGGTTGACTAAGAATTACCCTCGGGTATCGGATTCTGTAGTCGCGGCTGGAATTATCCCTGTCCAGTAGGGCTGCAATGAAGAGGAAGAAGCGGTCCACTTCACAAGGGTTGAACAACAGCAATGGTGTTCTTTGGGTTACCAAACTTGATTCACAAGGATATGGAAGATGTGTGAATCTAAAAACCTAGAATCATAGGACTCAATAGGTGAAGACTTTAGGGTTGATATACTCTGATAATCGTGGGAAAGTCTTATGAAAACCAACTCCTGATCGTGGTTTAAATAAAGAGTTAAAAGCCTAAAAAATCTGCATCACGATCTGGCAGAGTTTATCCAGGGCGGACCGGTCCGGGCCATAGGCAGATCGGTCCGATAGCGGACCGGTTCTTTTAATTATTGGCTCTATCGGTTCGCATTCGGTCCGGGGCTTACTGGTCTTCTAAGAGCAAGGCGGATCGGTCCGGGCCTGGGCGGATCGGTCCGGGGCGGATCGATTCGTTTTAATTTCAGGCGGACCGGTCCGGCTGACTGGATTTCTGAATTCTTCCTTTCTTTTGATCTTCGGATTCCGTTGATGATGAATGGACTTTTAATCTTTGCAACGGTGTTACGGCTAATGACATATACAAGTATGTTGGACAAAAATGTCCTTACAAATCTCCCCCTATGTCTATGCCGGAACAAACATAAAAAAATCCGAATTATCAAGTATGAACAATGCCTATACAAATCTACCCTTCCATGAACCCAAAACTGAAAGAGATACAAATGATAAATGCTGCATCGTTTGTTCTTCGAATCTTCAGAAATCTCACGCTTTTCTCATCAGGGTGTGCAATATGGGTTTATCAAGGATGTACCTACACACATGAGATTAAAGCAAATACCAAGTGACGTATCGAGTTTGAAATGAGATAAACATAAGCATATATACCAGATTTATGATGAACCTCAAGTTTCAAAACTCCCCCATAATCAGATACATAATCAGATAATTCATTCTCCCCGTTTTTATGATGTCCCCAAATAGACAAAATGAGAGAAATGAAACAAGCAAAATTGGGGTAGACACAAGGTATAAATCACACCATGAATGAACATAAAACAACCAAGTCAGTGATGGCGTAAATGAATGGGTGTGAACAGAATTCGATAGGAAAATCAATGCATACAAACATGACATATGTGCACGATGAATATTGGATATTCCTAACGAATGAACTCAAATGCTTCCTTTGGTGTAAAAGATTGGAAATATAAGAGATTGACTATATCAAATCGACAAATCAAAGCTCAAAGTGATTTCTACACCAATAACGTCCAGAATGACTTTCATGCTTTTTCAGGATTTTCAAGGAAGTGCAAACCCGTTTTTCAATCTCCAACGAATCTCCCTCAGATTTATATTTTTAATAGAGGTATACTAAATTCTCAAACTTTGGAGAATTGATGGTGAAACCTAAATGGCCCATATTTGGCATGTATTGTTTTTTATTGTCTTTCAATTTTTTCGGGCTCTTTTAACCTCTTAGGACCTCGGATATTACAATTCCTCCATTTTTTAGATCCTTTTTAACGGTGGCTTTTGCGTAAAGGATTAAAATCAACTTTCGCAGCCCCTCCCCGTTATGCAAAATATCACACAGTCTCACCAAAACGGTTTTAACATGCAATCCAATCTTGTCAAGTTTTATCGCATTTTATACATTGTATGGACAGGATTGAGATGAAAACACTCAAGCCAACATGAGATTGACAAGTGCAATAATCAAATATAGCCGTGCATGTGTGCAATAAAGGATATAGGAGTCAAGCATGTAGGAAATATCACTAATTACATCTCAAGGACTCCAATCAATGTTAAGCACATGGATGAAATGATGTAGCCTCTCAAATCTCTATCAAACAGTCACATGGATATATGGAATGAAGATGTGACTTGGCTATCTAAAATGCTCATCCATAACAGGCAAATCTATTTTTGAATTTTTCAAATATTTTATCAAAATAAAATCTATTTGTGTTTTTCAAAATGTTTTCTAAAAAGAGAATCTTTTTGTATTTTTCAAAGAATAATAAAAAATACATAAAAGCTGTACAACAAATATATGGTACATATAAAACAGACTAGCAATAGGAAGCATATGATATGAACATGAAGAAGCATCCTATTCTAGACATAGACCAACCCCTCAGTCAACTGTGCAAATCCCCAAAGACTTCCTAAGACTCTCAAATCTAAGGGCATCTAAAGGTTTCGTGAAAATATCGGCTAACTGACGGTCGGTAGGAACAAAACTCAGGGTTACGACCTTCTCCTCAACTAACTGACGTATAAAGTGCTCGCGTAACCTGATGTGCTTTGTGCGCGAATGTTGGACAGGATTGCGAGATATGTGTATCGCGCTCGTGTTATCACAGGAAATGAACATGGTGTCCTGTGAAATCCCATAATCCTCCAACATTTGCTTCATCCACATGAGTTGCGTGCAATAACTCCCGGTGGCGATGTACTCAGCCTCCGCAGTGGACAAAGAGATGGAGTTTTGCTTCTTGCTCATCCAGGAGACAAGAGCAGAACCAAAATAGAAACACCCACCAGAAGTGCTCCTACATCCATCTACATCCCCAGCCCAATCGGCATCCGAATAGGCGGACAAACGGTCATCGGTATCAAAGGAATACCAAATACCGTATGAGAGAGTCCCACTCACGTATTTAATAATACGTTTTAGAGCAAGTAAATGTGACTCTTTTGGGGATGCCTGATATCGCGCACAGACTCCAACACTAAAGGCGATGTCAGGACGACTGGCAGTCAAGTAGAGGAGACTACCTATCATACTCCGATATAAGGTTTGCTCTACGTCCTTGCCTGAAGTGTCCTTACTAAGCTTGGTAGTGGTACTCATAGGTGTACGTGCATGCTTAGCGGAGTCTAAACCAAATTTCTTCACTAGGTCTCTAGCATACTTGGATTGGGAGATGAACATCCCATCTTCTAGCTGACGAACCTGGAGACCAAGGAAGAAAGTAAGCTCACCTACCATGCTCATCTCAAACTCACTTTTCATCTCCTCCTCAAAGTGGTGAGCATGCTGGGAGCATGTGGATCCAAAGACTATGTCGTCCACATAGACTTGGGCAACCAAGATAGCACCGTCATCTCTCCTGACGAACAACGTCATATCAACTCCCCCTCTCTTGAAGCCACGTGCTAAGAGATAGGAAGTAAGCCTCTCGTACCAAGCACGGGGTGCTTGCTTCAAACCATACAAGGCTTTCCTCAGATAGTAGACGTGATCAGGGTGCTTAGGGTCTTCAAACCCTTTTGGTTGTTCCACATAAACCTCCTCCTGTAGAATGCCATTCAGAAAGTCACTCTTGACATCCATCTGATATAACTTGAAGTGCAGATGACATGCGATGGCGAGTAGTAAACGGACGGACTCAAGCCTCGCAACAGGAGCAAATGTCTCCCCAAAGTCTACACCCTCTATCTGTGTGTAGCCTTGAGCGACCAACCTAGCCTTATTTCTGATTATGGTACCATTTTCATCCAGTTTATTTTTGAAAATCCACCGGGTACCAATAACATTAGTATCACTAGGTCGGGGGACTAATTCCCAGACATTATTCTTTTTAAACTGAAGCAACTCATCCTGCATAGTAAATATCCAGTGTTCATCCTTGAGTGCTTCTTTATGGTTCTTGGGCTCGACTTTGGACGTGTAGCAAAGATGGCTAACAACGTTCTCTAGCTGAGCACGAGTCTTGACCCCTAGAGTGGGATCGCCAACGATGGCAGATGGGTCATGACTCTTGCGAACCCAAGAAGGTGTGTCCCCTAACACAGGAGTAGGGTCCACAGAGTGTGAGAAAGGAACAGGTAAATCACTGTCAGAACAATCCTCATCCTCACACTGAAGGTTAGGATCAATAACCGTCGGAGGTTCGTCATCTTGCATGGTGACGTTTATTGATTCCATAATCTTAGAGCTCTTCAGGTTAAAAACCCGGTACGCTCTGCTATTCGATGAATATCCTAGAAATATTCCCTCGTCGCTTCGGGAGTCAAACTTTCCTAATTGCTCTTTATCCCGTAGGATGTAGCATTTACTCCCAAAGACACGAAAATATGCCAGGTTGGGCTTCTTGCCAGTCCACAACTCATAAGGAGTGTGAAGTGTGTGTGGACGCAGATACACCCTATTCACCGTGTGGCATGCAGTAGACACTGCCTCTGCCCAAAATCTCCTAGAAACTTTACGACCTAGAAGCATAGATCTAGCCATCTCTTGGATCGTTCTATTCTTTCTCTCAACAATCCCATTTTGCTGAGGAGTTCTCGCAGCAGAAAACTCATGTTTGATCCCAAGGCTATCACAGTACAAATCAACCTTTGCTTCCTTGAATTCAGTGCCGTTGTCACTACGTATTCTGTTAATAGTGACACCGTGTTGATTTTGCAGGACACGACACTTGGTCGTTAAAAATTCTACAGCATCGGATTTCTCTCTCAGAAAACCTACAATGGAGTACCTGGAGAAATCGTCTACCATCACGAGAATGTATCTCTTACCACCTAGACTCTCCGTGCGAGTAGGACCCATAAGATCCATGTGAATCAACTCAAGAACACGTGAGGTGGTAATGGAATTCAACTTCCTATGTGGGCTATGGATTTGCTTTCCCAACTGACAGGGTCCACAAATCGTGGAAGTTGGCTTTCCAAGAGATGGTAAGCCACGAACTAGGTCCTTTTTGACTAAACGGGATAAGTCTCTAACGTTCACATGACCTAGACGTTGGTGCCACAGATCCATAGGAGTGATCGTGGCGCTGTTGCAGACAAGTGAGGATTTGGGCTCAGTCCCATAGCAGTTATCCTCTGTCCTCACCCCTTGCACTAAAAGTTTACCGGCTTGATTATAGACCTTACAAGCTTTTCGGTCAAACTTCACTGCAAAGTCATCGTCGCACAGCTGGCTGATGCTAAGAAGGTTTGCTTTCAAACCTTTGACGTACAGCACGTTCTCTAGCTTTGGAAATCCTGGTAACTCTATTGTACCTCGTCCAACTATGCTAGATTTGCTACCATCTCCAAAGGTGACTCTCCCATCATTATAATCCTCAAGATGGGTAAAATATGAGGCATCACCTGTCATGTGTCTGGAGCAACCACTGTCAAAATACCACTGTGAGGTATTATGGGTTTTGAGAGCAACATGGACAACAAGGGCCTTTTTCTCTTTCTTAGGAACCCAAGAGTAGGTACCTTTTTGTATTCCCTTGTTGTTGTTGGTTTTAGCCGGAATGCGGGGTGCATTCATTGATGGTAAGGTCATCCGTCGGAATTCCTCCATCAAACTCTGTGATGTGGCGGCTAGAAACTCAACACGCTCTCTCAGACTGGCAAACTCATCAGTCTGATGTGGTGGAGCAAACGTACGTCGTGTCCAACCCAACTTATAGCAATCATCCCTAAGGTGTCCATTTCTTTTGCAATGGGAGCAAAAGAGCACAGTATTAGGAGGAGCTTGGTTTGCTTTTCTTGGTCGAACTCTCTTTCTTGGTTTTTTATGACGGCCATAAGGAGTCGTAGTAAACTCAGGAATTGGTCCGGGTGCAATTTGGGACGTGGAGGCACCATCAAAACCTATTCCTTGCCTGTCACCAAAACCTAAAGCGGGACCGAGGAGCATCTTTCCCATCTTTCCAGATCTGTCCTCGATTTGTACCTTGACTTTCCTAGCTCTCTCAAGATCATGAGTAAGCTGGGCAATAAGGGCTTCAAGTTTCTTCCGAGTCTCCAGGGAGGAATGGAGCTCACTCGTAAGACTAGCCACTTGTTTAGTCAAGTCCGCTTTCTCTTTCTCAAAACTGCTCTCTCTCTCTTTAAGCAAATTCTCTTTACTAAACCAGGCAGATTCTCTCTCTCTCATGGCGGTGCAGGTGGAGGACTCTCTCTCTTTCGTCTTTCCTAACTCTTCTTCTAACGCGGTGATCCTAAGAACTAACGCCTTGTTATGTTTTTTAGTTTTGAAAGACTCATCATATAACTCGGCGTAGGCGCGTTGAAGGCTACTCTTGTCCTCACTACCTTCCTCCTCTCCCTCACTCTCTTCGCTCTCGCTGTCGAGGTGTCCCTGTGAGGTAGCAATCTCATCGTCGTGAGATGCACTAGGAGTACTCACATGACTAGCCATGAACGCGGTGAAGTTACGCTCATGCGGTGACTCATCTCCCGAGTCCACCGACTCGACCTCACTGTCGTCACTAAGGGTAGTATTTAGGACAGATTTACCCTTTTCCCTATTCAGACGAGTGGCACACTCAAACGCTCTGTGTCCCTTACCGTCGCACTCAAAACACCTATCACTGTCTTTAGGGGGTTCTTTGAAATCTTTCTTTTCAAACCTATTTTTCTGAAAATTCTTTTTATCTTTGAAATTCCCATTTTTCTTAAATTTCAGAATTTTCTTGAAGTTTTTAGCAAAAAGTGCCAAATCATCTAGGTCAAACTCACATTCAGAATCAGAAGTTTCTATCTTTCTAGACGACTCGACTCTCTTTCTTGCCGACCCCTCACTTTTTCTCTCTTGGGCTTTGAGGGCAATTCCCTTATCTTTTGGTTTGGAAGATTTAGGAAACATGTCTATTTCATAAGTTTGTAAATCTCCTACCAGTTCTTCCAATTTTAGAGTATTTAAATTACCCAAGGAATTCAGCACAGTGACTTTAGGTATAAAGCGCTTAGGAAGGGAACGAAGAATCTTTTTAACAACCCTAGCATTTGGAATATGTTCACCAAGATTATAGCTAGTATTAACAATGTCAGAAAGCCTAGCATAAAATTCATCAAAACATTCATTTTCATGCATGGTGATGGTTTCAAATTGAGTTGTTAAATTTTGCAATTTTGACTCTTTAACAGCATTCGTTCCTTCATGGGTAAGTTGTAAAATATCCCATGCTTCTTTTGACGTGGTGCACGTCATTATACGTTTGAACTCATCAGGAGTGACAGACCCAGAAATAGCACTTAGACCCTTAGAGTTAAAAGATGACCATTTAAATTCATCATCAGTCCAAGTGATGTCAGGTTTCAAGTTGGTCACATTATCAACAGTCACGGTTGGAGGAGTCCACCCTCGTTCAACCAAAATCCAGACACGTTCGTCAATGGCTTTTAAAGCCGACCTCATATGGGCTTTCCAATAGGCATAATTCGACCCTTCAAAAATAGGCATTTTATAATATGACTTCTCCATATGAACACGCTCTTTTCAAAAAATCAATTTATTTCAAAAATTGATATCTAGAAAAATTTTGCGGAAGTAAGGAATACGCAATAGAATGGCGTAACCTGCTCTGATACCAATTTGAAAGAGTTGGCGCTTGCGTTCAATTAAGAAATAATATAATAAATACCCTTTTTAACCCAAATTAACCCTAAGCATGCAACTAGGTGTGATTGAAACAATATGAAATCATGCAATAAATATTCAACACACAAAGTTTAAGGAAAAATCCCCCACAGGGGCAAAACCATTTGTATATTCACTATAATTTGTAAAAGACGGTTTACAATCAGATTACAATGAAATACAGGTTGACTAAGAATTACCCTCGGGTATCGGATTCTGTAGTCGCGGCTGGAATTATCCCTGTCCAGTAGGGCTGCAATGAAAAGGAAGAAGCGGTCCACTTCACAAAGGTTGAACAACAGCAATGGTGTTCTTTGGGTTACCAAACTTGATTCACAAGGATATGGAAGATGTGTGAATCTAAAAACCTAGAATCATAGGACTCAATAGGTGAAGACTTTAGGGTTGATATACTCTGATAATCGTGGGAAAGTCTTATGAAAACCAACTCCTGATCGTGGTTTAAATAAAGAGTTAAAAGCCTAAAAAATCTGCATCACGATCTGGCAGAGTTTATCCAGGGCGGACCGGTCCGGGCCATAGGCGGATCGGTCCGATAGCGGACCGGTTCTTTTAATTATTGGCTCTATCGGTTCGCATTCGGTCCGGGGCTTACTGGTCTTCTAAGAGCAAGGTGGATCGGTCCGGGCCTGGGCGGATCGGTCCGGGGCGGATCGGTTCGTTTTAATTTCAGGCGGACCGGTCCGGCTGACTGGATTTCTGAATTCTTCCTTTCTTTTGATCTTCGGATTCCGTTGATGATGAATGGACTTTGAATCTTTGCAATGGTGTTACGACTAATGACATATACAAGTATGTTGGACAAAAATGTCCTTACACTATGCCCTCTAGAAATAATGCTATAGTCCAACCTTTAGGCAAATCCATGTTTAACAAGTTTTCTAAGGATAAGCTTCCTACGAGCCATCTTTATTGCTCATATTGCGATGTCTATGGACATTCACTTGATGGATGTTTTTCTAAACGTTATATAAACTGGTCTTTTGTTCACGTGTCTATCATAACTTTAACTACTCTAGAAAAGGAAGAAATAACTATATTCTTCCTAGGCAACCAGATAAGAACTCTAACTATCGTAATAGGAAGAAAATATTTAGTACTAAAAGATCATCAACAAGAGGAAATACTAGATTCATGACTAAACAAAATGCTCAGAGATTTGAGAAAACTCAAAATTATGTGCAAAAATGTTTTAAAGAAAAGTCTAATGTTTGAAAATTTTATCGTATTTGAGCTAATCAATGCAAACGTCTAATAACCCAACCAATTTGGGTTATAAAGGATGAATTAATACCCCAGATGAGATGTAATATCATGATTAGTGCTGTGAAAGCCAAGCATACAACATCTAGATTGAATTTAGGTTTAGAATGTTTTAAACACATGATCGGGGATGATACCAAACTTTAAAATAAAACTAGCTTTTCTTGAGGTAAATTTTTGTTTGATGATGGGGTATCAGCCCAGATCATTGGTAAATGGACACTCCATGAAAAAGGGTTACCGACTGTAGAAGATGTACGCCTAGTAAAATGTCTAAAAGCAAATTTACTAAGTATATCACAATTTTGATACTCTAACCATGCTGTCACATTTTCAAAGAATAATTGCAAAATTTTAAATGAATATGGTGACAACATTATTACAGGCTTGCGTACTCCAGATAACTGTTACACAGTTAATCCAAGTAATAAAGTTTGTAACATTGCCAGAATGGATGATATTGAGATTTGGCATAATAGGTTGGGTCACATAAATTTTGATAGCCTTGGTAAATTATGCTTTCAAGAAATAGTTAGAGGTCTTTTTAAGATAAAGCCTATATCAAACATTGTTTGTGGGCCTTACCAAGAAAGAAAAATGGTTAAGTTTGAACATAGGAAAGTAAAAAGTGTATTAACTACTAAACCTTTAGAACTCATCCATATGGACCTTATGGGTCCTGCTAGAATGGTTAGTCTATGTGGTAGCAACCACATATTAGTAATGGTTGATGATTTTACCCGTTTTACTTGGATAACTTTCCTTAAATAAAAGTCCGACATGTTTCAAGAAATTCTAAAAATTGTGATTGAGGTGGAGAGTTTAAAGACTTAGGAGTCACTAAATTTTTTACCTACAATGGATATCAACACGAATTTAGCGCTCCTAAATCTCGTCAGCAAAATGGTATAGCTGAAAGAAAGAATAGGGAGAAATAGTACGAGTAATGATTCATGACAAAAGCCTCCCTAAGTATTTTTGGGTAGAAGCTGTTTGGACTGCCTGTCATATTATAAAATGAGTCTTTCTTAGGAAAGATACCAAACAGACACCTTACGAACTTTGGTACGATAAGAAACCTAACCTAAAATATTTTAGAACCTTTATCAGTGTTTTCTATGTATGTAAGGATAGAGAACATTTGTCCAAATTCAAAATCAGAGGTGATAAAGACATCTTCTTAAGTTACTCTCCCAATAGCAGAGCCTATCGTGTCTATAATCTTCGTACTAAAACCCTAATAGAATCTATTAATGTGATTGTTGGTGACACTAATGTTGAGAGTAAATCCATAGGACCAACTAACGTGGATGAGTTTGAAAATATTTTAAATTGTGACTCTCCAGAGCTAGATGATCCTTTACCACCTGAGATCCTCGAGGTGCCTAACTGGGTTTCCAAAGATCATCCCTTAGACAACATGGTTAGTAACCCTACCGAGCATGTTCATACAAGACCCCAGTTACGTAATTTTGCTCATTATGCATGCTTTGTGTCTCTCATAGAACCAAAGAATGTAAATGAAGACCTAAGTGACTCCTTGTGGATAAGTGATATGCAAGAGGAATGTAACAACCCGAGGTTTTGGAGTCGAAAATTTATTTATTTTGGGAGAAATAAATAATATTTTATTAGAGAAATAATTAAATTGGCAATTGAGGTAAAAATTTAGAGTCGTCAGAAAGAGTGTCTCGAATGGAAATTCTAAGGGTACCATTGTGTCCGGAAGGGTCGAGATAGTCGAAATGACTGTACTTGGGGTCTATTTAGGTTCCAAAATAAATTAGGACCATTTGACTCGAATTAAAGTTACCGAGTCATTTAAAGTGTGTATTATCATTTAAAGATGTGTACATTGGGAGTTAAGGCTTAAAAAGCCTACGGGAGATATTTCTCCAAAAGCGATAAAGAGAAATAGAAAGAAAGAAAGAGAGAAGAAGAAAGAATAAGAAAAGGAAGGAGAAAGGAAAGAAAAAAAGGATTTCAGGGCCAATACGCGATTGCAAGGCGGATTTAGACCCTACGGACCCGAGGCAAGTGATTAAACTTGCTAAATAATTGTTGTGTACCATTTATTGCATGATTTGTGGATTGATATTATGGGTTTTAGGTTTAGTTTAACAAAACCTAACTTTTTGGGAAATCTTAGATTTGTTATGTAGATCTTGGATTTAATGATAGAAATTAGTTTAAATGTGTTCTTGGATGAGTATTGATGTTATATTTGTGATTGGGTTGAAGAGAAATGAAGAGAAAATGATTAAAATGAATTTTAGAATTTTGGAGAAGATGATGAATAGTGACACAGCGTCACTTCCGAATCGATTCGGCCATGATCCGGATAGATTCGTCTCTTGGTCAAAACTGAAAATTGTAGATCTTTTCGATACGGTCGCGTGAGCGCCGACTGGGTATTTTTTTGATTTTTTTTGGATTTTTAATGATTTTTCTACGAAAAGCTGTCCAAGATCGAAATCGTTAGTCATAAATTAAGGTTAAAATTATTTGGAGATAAATATTACTGGATTCCCAAATAGGGTGTTAGCTCATCTAAAGAACTCGAGGAGATGGGAAAACTTTGGGTTCGTAGAAATAAAATTCGAGTTATAATTTAAATGAAGGTTTGAGATTTTTGGATTTTGAGGAAAATAGCCAAATCTGTGGCTTCTGGTAGGCCGAATCGATTCGGCCCCTTACCGAATCGATTCAGAAAGTTGCAAGTGCCCAGGTTTGAGTGACCAAATCGATTCAGTCCCCAGCCGAATCGATTCGGACTGAGACAGATTCCCAGGTCTGAAGACCCGAATCGATTCGCCTTCTTAGACGAATCGATTCGCTGGGCCGAATCGATTCGGAATTGGCCCGAATCGATTCGAAAACAGGGCTTTTGTGAGATTGTTTTTCTAAGGAGAATTTCATCCCGTTTTGTTCGAGGTTATCGAATGGGGACCTCTATAGGAGACATTTGAAGTATGTTTTCGAGACTTTTAGTGAGTTTCCCTTATAAGAAATTATTGGAGTCGTATAGACTAAATTTGAGGAATACCGATTAGAAATTATGGTGTATACTAAGTGGGGAAGATGTGTGAGTTTTAGCGATTATTGTATCAGGAGAGAGATATACTAAAACTAAACAATGACACAAATTCAATTGCGCCTAAGAGCGTATAATGAAAATGAATATATTGTTGCAGGTATACCTTATATAATGGTATATCTTTATTATGTGGGATGTATGTATACCTTATATGATGGTGTATATACATGTTAGGCATACCCTCTCCTTTCTATCATTGGGAAGTTTCGTGCGTAGAGGGTGAGCATTCTGACTAGAAAAGCAGGATGTGGATATTCCCCAGGTCATAGTCGTCATTTGTGGTCAGCAAATGACATTTATGATATATATATCTATTTATTTTGGGGGTGAGAGGTCGGGGGTATGTGACGCTCTCACTTGCCGGTTAGGAACTATGACCGCTTCCCGGGATGTTGTGTGCGTGAGTTGATCACGAGGTGGGTGTCGTTGAACCCCACCAGGTGGCCCCAGTTTGCTACGTATATGGGCTGCTGGAAGATGATAGCATGTGAGCCTGCGTCCTTCGAGTTATAGCTCGGTTTGATGGTTATTATTGCTTGTGGTTGTATTTGGGTGTCAAGGGCGTAATGGACCTCAACGACCTACATTGCCGGGATTAGTGTGTCAGGGGGGGTTCCTTGTTTGGATTTCGCTTCGGCGAGACGTCCCACGTACGAACCGTAGTGTAATGTTGGAACTTGGGGATAAGTTTAGTCCTTAATGCTCATCATTATATATATACATATATATCACCTATCCCGACAATCGACAGTACCAGGAGTAGTGTAACGGGGGGGTTCCTTGTTTGGATTTCGCTTCGACAAGACGTCCCACGCATGAAACGCCGTGTACTGTTGAGAATTGGGAATATTAATTAATTAAAATTGGATAATAATCATTTGGGTTACATGCATCTTGCATTAAGGGCATAATGAGCCCCGAGGATTGATACGGTCAGGAGTAGTGTAACGGGAGGGGTTCCTTGTTTGGATTTCGCTTCGGCGAGACTTCCCACTCATGAAACGCAGTACCGTGTTGAGAATCGGGAGGAGTTTAGTTCTTAACTCTTGATGCTAATAACTCATCTATAATAATTATATATATGGTTTCATGCCTTATATGGGCATCACTAGAATATAAATTCTAGTAAATGATATTGTTGATGTATTGTGATGATGTGGACATGATTGGATCATGTAACTTTATATGTTCAACAAATGAACATTATAAAGATAACTGTAACTATTACCTTAATGTTAAAGCATTTAATTTAAAGATAATTGAGATAAATGTAGAATTGGGAGATAGGTTAGATGGTTTCACTTAAATACTTCTTTTGGATTTAAGTTAGAATCCTCTTACCTAAATAGAATCGGGCATCCAATTGGAGATCACCTGCATACGCTTAGTGCGAGCTTTAGTTGAGAGGTGAGATGGTTTTTATGGAGAGCTCGATTCCAACTAAATCATGTAATAATGCATTTATAATTATTATGCATTTTAATACACTTGCTATAAACTGCTTTTCAAAACTCGGGCTCTGACCCGTTTATATTTTCCTCCTCCATGTATATATTGTATTACTTCAGGTGTTCCTCCGCAAGGACGCCTTTGATATTCATCCATTCAAGATTTGTGGAGCTGTAGCAGTAGCGGACTGTTGCGGCACTTTGCTTTAGTCGATCCTATCTATTGTACATCTAGATTAGGATTCAGTTGTATTGACTTAGTATTCAAGTGTTGTAGATTAACACTTTCATATTTTATTTATCAGATTATTGTATTGTCTGTTTCCCGACAGCATATTCGGGTATTTCATTGTTGAGATTTTTGTTGTACAATGTATTGTACTCTTTCATATTGTTGGAGCATGCACTTTTCACACATCATAGTTAGATGTGTATTGTTGGTTGTGCGCCTTATTGGTTTAGTTGTTGTTGTTAAAAATAAAAGTTTTAAATTTTTGGCAATTCCCACTTTATGATTTCGGGTAGTTAGCCTTATATTATGGTGTTTTGTTATTGATGTTGAGACTGTACCATCTGAGATACCTGATTTATGTAGTATAGGGATGGCCACCCGTTATGATTTGGAGCGGGTTGTCACAAGGAACTTCTTTAATTTATCGCTCATGACGTATGGTATCTTGTACCTAGGCCAGAAAATAAAAAGGTTATTGTCACACGCTGGGTTTTTAAAAATAAAATAGATGAGTCTGGGATGGTAATTATAAATAAGGTTACATTAGTTGCCCAGGGCTACTCTCAAATTGAAGGGATAGATTTCAAGTAAACTTTTGCACTTGTCGCTAGCCTTAAGTCTGTTCACTTACTCTTAGCAATAGCTTGTCATTTCCAATTCACTCTCTATCAGATGGATGTAAAATCTGCATTCCTTAATGGTATTTTAACTAAGGAAATCTATGTTGAACAGCCCAAAGGGTTCATCTCACCATCCGAATCACGTCTTTCGACTGAAAAAGGCTCTATATGGTCTAAAATAAGCACCTCATGCTTGGTATGAACGATTGTCTACATTTTTGTTAAATAATGGCTTTAGGAGAGGTGGTAATTATCCAACTCTATTTGTCAAACATTTTGACAAAACTGTAGCTATAGCCCAAGTCTACGTAGATGATATAATCTTTGGATCTACATCCTTAACTAAGGTTGAAAACTTCTCCAAAGTTATGCATGGAGAATTTCAAATGTCTTTTATGGAGGAGTTACAATTCTTTTTAGGACTTCAGGTCAAACAAAATTTTGAAGGATTATTCATCTCACAATCCAAATATGCTTTGAGATTGTAAGGAAGTTCGGCCTAGAAAATACAAAAGATGCTAGAACACCCATGAGTACTTCGATAAAAATGTCTAAGGATGAACATGGGAAATCTATTGTTCCCACTCTTTATCGTAGCATGATAGGAAGCCTACTATACCTAATTACCTCTCTCCCTGGCATTTTGTGTATGCGCTAGATATCAGAATGAACCTAAACAGAGCCATTTAACTTGCGTTAAGCGAATCATAAAATATGTTAAAGGAACTCTCAACTTAGGTCTTTATTACATAAATGGCACATCCACTTCTGTAATCGGTTACAACGATGTTAATTGGGCTGGGTGTTCCGATGATAGTAAGAATACGTCAGGAGCCTGTTATTACATAGGAAATAATTTGGTAGGATGGTCTAGTAAGAAATAAAATTGTACATCGTTATCCACCGCAGCATCAAAATATATTACCGAAGGAAGCCGTTTTTTGTAATTACTTTGGATAAAACATATGTTAAAAGACTATGGCATAATTGAAAATAAGTTACATATCTATTGTGATAATCAAAGTGCAATTAATATTTCCGAAAATCCTGTTCAACATTCTCGCACAAAACACATTAAGATTCGATATCACTTTATTCGTGAATTAGTAGAATCCAAGGAATTGGAAATTATGTATTTGCCCACAGATCTTTAATTAGTCGATTTGTTCACAAAGCCTCTAGATAATTTAAGATTTGAATCTCTTCGGAAATCTATTGGCATGATATATCTTGAATAAATATTTGTCATCACATAATATATCATCCGGTCGTACTCATGCTTATAATTTATCTTTGAGGATATAGGGTATATATGTTAAAAAAAGACACCTCCTATATCTTTTTTATGTAGGAAACCTTAATGTTACTCGTTGATGTTTATGCGTTGATATATATTTATCCTTATTTGCTTATGAATATTTGTGCCTACCCTTTATCCATTTGAGACAAAATGGGGGAGAAATTTGAGTCCAGTTGGACATCTTTTTGTTCACTTCAACTAAAATACTTGATCCTAGCTATATTATTTTCAGGAATCAGTACCTCATTTATATCAGAATATTGTTAGGGTCTTGGTCTGTATTTAGTTGAGTAATGTAATTTTCTTTTTCTAGGATATGGGGTAGATAGAATTTTGGTATAAGATAGGATTTTCTTAATTTTTGTATCCCTACAAGTCCTCGATGACTCAAAGGAGATTTTTTATCATATTTTCAAAGGGGGAGATTGAAGCACCCTATATTTTTTATTCACATGAGCCTATACTATATAGGTTCTCATCTAGTTTGGAAATAGTGACAAAATTATAGTAATATCCCTTCCTAACAAAGAACCTCAGACACTACATCAATGATCCTCTAATGGTCCCAAAGGTAGTATACCAACACGGCACCTAGGCTTGCATATTTTATTTTGCATATATATATATATATATATATAAATATATATATATATATATCATTTTAGGTGTGTGAATGTTAATTCCCATCAAAATATTTTTTGGGATTTTTTAAACATTTTATAGGAATTTTAAAAACGTTTAAAATTTAGGTTTTAAAATGTTTTAGGTTGATTTGTAATATCTTTTAATTCCTAAAACCTTGGTTGGGTAGAAACCAAAATCGATAAGAAAATGTGAAGTAGAAACTGGAGTTTTTGAAAAGCCAGAAACACGCATTTTAAATCTCATCCAAGCCTTACACGCATCTTGTTTATAACGGCTAAGATTGTGTTTTTTCCTCCTCACATAACTAAGCTATAGTTTCAACCATTGGATCAATTTCATCGATGGTATGCATGTTTTCGAACTCAATCCAAGTCTTAATAATTGGACCAATAGGAACGGTTTTAAAAGCGGTGCGTTTACAACCATAAGATTTACATTCGTTTTGAAAAACTTAATCCCGACCGTTGATTTGATCATTCGTTCCAGATCCTTCCATCGACATGTATAAATAGAGACGATAGGTGATAAGCTTATAATCTTTGGGTCATCTGAGTTTGATAGAGAGAGAGAGAATAAGAAGAGAAAATAAAATTCGTAGCCAAACTCTTGTAAAAAATTTCCAAAATTTTCCTTTGTTAGTTTGTGAGTTATTCTTGTTGGAAGATTATTTCCTCTCTGGTTTTAAATCTCTTTTCCAACCAGTCAACGAGTTAGATCTAATTTCTTTTTCATAGAAAGCGTAAATCCGATTCTTTTGTGATAAAATCACTTAGATCTGTTGAGTTTGATTTCTTTATCTAGAAATCATTATTTGTTAGTGTTTTTGTACTCAAATGTTTTTATTAATCGTTGTACCTATATATACCTTTTACGTTTCTAGTTTTGAGAAAAAAAACTTTAAAGAATTTTCAATTCTTGAGACGTTTATACTTTCTAGTTAATATTTCACATTTTGTGAAATAGATTTGTAAATAAATAAGAGAAAGTGTATAGGATCTTGGCTATTTTTAAATAGCAAGATTGTAACTCGACCTATCGCAAAAAAAAGTCTACTTTTCAGTAAATTGTGATTCAGAATCTTGCATATCATTTTTTAGAAGAAATTTGTAATTTGTAGGAATATTAGTCTGTATAAGTGTTCGTGTGTTCATGCAAGTGTTAGGCACAACACTACGCTACACGTTTCACACTACAACACTAAAACAGTGTTGGTGGAGAGATTTTTTACCTTAGAGTCGATGTAAAGCTAAAAGGAGGAAGAGGTGAAAATTTGCAGAACAACTAGGATAACTTCAGAGCCTTCGGAGAAGTCATATTTACCAATGGATATGGTATAAATTCTTGACTTAGTATAGGTCTGGTTGTGTGCTTAGTTTATTAATAGTTTGTAACCTTATAACTCGTTTTTAGTGGATTTTGTTTTTGAGGTGTAGACACCTTCGTGGATGTTTCCCCATTTGGGTGGGATTTTACCACGTTAAAATACATGCGTACTTGAATGTTTAATTTTCCACTCATCCCCTTTTGATCTTGTGCTGATTTAGACTACTTTAGTTTTGGTCTTCAAAACTTGGTCACTTATAACTGAAATATCTCGTTCATAACAATTTTCATACACATCTTGTATTGGTAAATTGTTTTGTAAAAAAGAGTTTCTTAAACAATCTGTTCGAAGCCATTTAAACCATTTTAATATTTTATTAAACAATTTAAGTGGTATTTTTCTGCATTGGTATGGGGTGTACTGCCCATTTATTCGTCTTTCACCTCTTGAAAGTGAGGAGTGTCGGATCCCAACGGATTCCATTCCAATCAAATTAATAAAGAACTATATCCTCGACCAAAATAGTGACAAAGAGTTTCATCCTAAGCCAGATGATGGTCGTCGTGCTAGAGTAACTACCAAGATGGAGCACCAAAGATGGGATACTTATTCAACTTTTTTGTATCTCAGTTTTTATATTTCGTCAATCTTGATACTTGTAATCTTAACTGGATGTAACTGAAATTACTTAATTTTATGTCTTGAATTTTCCCCTTTTCTATGATGAGCATATTTAATTAATTGCCTTACCTTTTAGGATAAGTGTCATCATAGATCCTTAATCGTAGGACCAATAATGGCGAAAATGCACCTGGTCGTAGGGCAATCCACCAGTTTAGGTAATTAGCTGACTAAAGCTACGACATATAATGCATAGGGATCCCCCGTAGGTTTTTTTCTTACCTGGGAAATTCTTGTTTGCTCATGTTCATTAGTGACGAATAAGTATAATCTTACTTAAGATGTTCAAAATGGCGATCAGAACTTGATCAGATAAACTTGAAAAAATTTATGATAATAGCTTTGACATAATGATAATTTGGAATTAATAAAGTTTGTCTTCTATTTGGAACAATAGGAACGATAATTGCAACAAGAAAATCAAAACTTCCTCGAGTTCATGCCTTTGTCGTACTATTTGGCCAATTGTTATTGGTAGGAGGCTTGTTTGTTTAAGTCTTTCTCCTTTCTTTCCCGGGCCAGGTTGAGCTCAGTCCTTATGATTGTAAAAATGTAAATTTTATATTGATATATAAATTATTTATATTCTTGTGTCAAAACATTGAGTTTATTAAGTCATATAGACTTGATTCGTTATATGTGAGGCACAGTGTATATTAAGTTAGATGAACCTTATAGGTCATGCACCGCCGCTCATTGGACACTTCCATTTCCATGCATTCATATTGAAGTGAAGACTGTATCCTTTTTGTAGATTATGAACTTATTATAACTAAATAAACACATGTACACAAAATGTTTTTTTTAAAATTTGTTAGGACTTTTAAAATTGATGGAACAAGTTCTTGAAATATTTTAAAATATCTTGAAGTTCTTTTGAGAAAATGATTTTGGAAAATGTCTTTGTGTTTAACATTGTTAGGCCTTATTAAAATGATTTTGGGAAAATGATTTTGGCCCAATCATTCGCATGACTCTCTTTTGAGCCCGTTTGTATAGCTGTGATTTAAGCCCTTACGTACGGTTTTGCCACGATGTCCATACTGGACATACTCCTGCGCATGTATAGATCTAACTATGTGCATGACCGACGTCAGATTTAGAAAAATCCTATCTAAACTCCCATTTCACTCCCATTTTCCTTGTGTGTGAAAACCTCATAACATTTCTAAGATAATTTTTTAGATTGGGAGAATAATTCCCTTACTTCTATTTACAAATTCACTTGTTCCCTCATATTTTTATAAAACTTAGATCTATACTTGATATATGCTTTTGAGAGAGAATTGAGACTATTTTTGTTTAGATTTCACACATCATATTTAGTTCAAATCAACCTACCTTTGAATTGTATGATCTAGTACTCCATGATCTAAACTTGGAGGTTCTTTAATTCATTGAAAGAACTGGAGCATAACTTGATTCCAAGGAGAAGATTGGAGTTTCTCATTCTCTTTGTGGAGATCGAAGTGGATCTATATTCATCTATAAGGGAAAATTTTAAGTTCATAAGTAACTACTAGCAAGGGAATAAGTGAGAGGTGCCTTCTTCCTTTGTATAAAACTCTTTTAAAGTAGATATATATATTGGAGTGCGGCAATATTTTCTACCCCTAGGTGGGGGGTTTTCCTTGTAAATTTGTCATGTGATTAATTATGAATTGATTTATACTCATATGCATACATTTGATCACACACATCACTTAAATCTAAATTGATTCTAGTTAATTGAACTCGAATTGACTTAGGTGTGTTAAATCTAGTTTTTTCAACTAGATTCACCTAATCACATTGTGGTGTGAGTTAATAAAATCAGTTTCATTATATTTATGTTCAGTAACTTGATTGAGCAAGCAAAATTATTTGAAATAAAAAATTGGTCATAAGTTATCCTCAAAGCTATTCACCCCTTTTAGATTTATTATTGATATATATCTAGTGCACATAACATGCTCTTTCAATGGGTTTAATATCTTATTACACACTTTCAAAATAAGTATCAATGCCAAGTGCCCATTTTAATAGCATTAATATGCTTGAGTTGATCATTGTCTTTTTGTGTGTTTGTTGTGCTTGTTGCTTAGATCTTGTTTACTATATAGATTTTTTGACAATGATGGATTTTTCTTGTTCTAATTTATCTATTATTGATTGTGCCATAATTTTGGATCCCATTCTTGTGAGTAATGGTGAAAGGATAGGACATTTGATATCCAAAATGGAAAATAAAAAAAAGAGAAAAATTCTCATTCTCTGGCAAAATCAAAATCTATTAATGTTAATTTTAATGAAAGTGATGAAATTGAAAATATCAAATCCTTGAGAAAATGCACGTTAAATTCTCAACTTTTGGAAATGAAAACGTTGAATGTTAAATTGGCTAATCAAGTTAAACTCCTCGAACAAGAAAAAAAAAAGCTTTGAAAGAGTTTGAAATGACTATCCAAATTGATAATAAAAAATTGAAAAATTTTGAATTGGAGAAGGGTGACTTATTTAAAGATATCTATGGATTTAGAGAAGAAAATTCATATGTGAGAAAATTAAATTCGTTCTTTAAGACTTCATTTAGAAAAACTTAAGATTTTTTATAAAGGGAAAAAGATTTGATTCTTTAACTTTAAAAGGTGAAAGAAGAACGTCTTGTTTGTGAAAGTTCTAAAAGTGAACTTGAGAAGAGATTGGAGTTCTTGCACAAAAAATTTGACTCATTCAAAAGTATGAAAAAGAAGTTAATTCTTCTCAAGTTGACTCACTGAGCGAATGTTCATCACATGATCCAAAGGAAATCGATTCCTTACTTTTAAGGGAAAAAGGAAGCAAGTTTTCCTTTATGATGAAGAAAGGTGAGGATGTAGTGAAGAAGAATAGAATCAAAATTTCTTGAAATAGGTCGCTTAGTGATTCTTCATCTTATAGTGGAGATAATAATGAGGAGGTTGTTAATGAATATGTAGATGATAATAATGATGAGGAGGAGGAAGAATTTCAAAAAACTTTTAATGATCTTTATCAAGAGTCGTTGAAAATTAAGGAGTCAAACATTGATTTTTCAAATAAAATGAAAGTTTTACAAAATGAACTTGATAAGAAAGAATAAAAGTGTTAAAATGTTGAATCAAAGTGTTTTGAACTTGAAAAGGTTGTTGAGGTTTTGTCAAAGAAATGTGAGTTTTTGAAAATACAAAATGCATCTTTTTTGAAAGAAACAAAGAGACTGAGCTTGAAAATGCAATGTTAAAAATTAACAATGAAAAGTTGTGTGACACCTCGTCTAATTAAACATCGGGTGATCAGGCGTTTATCAAATTAAAACAGGTTTCTCATATGGTTCATTATTAGCATCACTGTTAAAAAATAAATTAATTACTAACCACCTAAGTTAATTAAACTGGTGCTAAATTTTATCTTTCAAATAAAATAGGATAATAGAATAGTTTGAAAGCTAAAACAACATGCACAAGATACTAGAATCTAAAGCAACACTAATATGTAAAAGCAACTAAGTCAAACCGAATAAACTATCGGCTAAAACCACAACCAAGCAAAAATATGCAATCCAACTACAATGTAAAACTAATACAAATCTGGAACTGTAATGGAGTCAACTAACAACATGTCTACATATAAAAATATAAGAATTAGATCCTATGCTAGATCTGAATGAAATATTCAGCTACTCAATGATCCTGTCAGCTTCGATAGTGCTACAGCTCCAAATCCCTGGAATGAACTCAACTAAGGCGCCCTTGTGCATGGACACCTAAAAGGTTTTGAAAATATTTTTTATATAGCAAGAGTTAGTACTCAAAACAACTTGAAAATATTTAGCAAGTAATTTATCGCAATTAAAATCAGTTATTGATTACACATGTTAGATTCACGCACACTCCCATGAGTCTCCTCACCTCTCATCTAATGTGCACACCTAACATCCTATAGTTAGCCCACCTAGACATCATACTTGAGCTATCTCGACTAAAGTATATAACCGATCTTATCAATGGTATACTCTCCCGTACCGCCCATACAACATGCTTTATTATTACATCCTCATGTATTTCAGTTTTCATATAACATTCACATGTGTTATATTTAATCATCATAATCAAGTCTCACTACTTAATTCATAAAGCATTTCATATTTATCATTCGACTTCCATAATAATTTTCACTACTTAATTTACCATAGATATTCCCAATCTATTTTTAATCTTAAAATTAAGTTTATCTCTACTTAATTTATCATTTATATATATATAATCTACAAGTCTACTTTCGCACGTAAGTAGAATATTATGAAGTATTTATATTTCACACAATATATACCATAAGGATTATTGGTTCGGCTAATCATCGACCCCAATCATCCTATCATTTACATTGGTCCAAATATCCCTTGACCCCAAAATAAATGTTATGCATATGTATATTGGTATGGATACTCATCGACCCCAATATCTTTTAACTTTGATTTGGTTCAAATCATCATCGACCCCAAATCAAGCTTTCATGTATTGGTCCGGATAATCATCACCCCAATACTGAATTAAGCATACTTTAGGTATTCACATAGCCTAAGTATTAATATAATAGGTATTCACACAACCAAATTATTTATACTACTACGTAATATTTTTTTCTCTATAATATTCACTGTACTTTACCATTTATTTACAAGTTTACTTCACTTTCCTACTCCCCTCATAGGCCTACTATAAACTAATATATCTCCCAAGATTATTTTCACAAGTGCATAAGTATTCCCCCATCACGTACATTTAGGAATACAAGAGAAAAGGAAAGATTTTATAAATTTCAGAGCACCGGACCGATCTGCCTCCCAGGACCGGACCGATTCATTTTTTATTAAGGCCGGACCGATCCGCTTACCAGGATAGGACCGGTTCATTTTTCCTACAACTTTGTTCTCTGTTTTGCAGTAGCGTTTTTACACCTTTTTAGACCCAAATCACCTAAATTTCTTACCAAATTCATAATCGATTGTTCCTGACTATTTCTATCAGAGTTAAGATGATTTCTAACATTTCAAGCACATTAAAATCTCATTGAAAACAATCAAGAATGAATCAACCCCCATAACTCTTTCATAAACTAGTTTTGTGTTCATCCATTAAATATCATTCAAAACATAGATTTCAATCCGTAGTAACAATCCAAACTCTTTTGATTTAGAATCCTCTACAGATATAAACCCTAACTACATTCAATTTTTATCCAACATTAAATCAATTGGTACTCTATGTTAACAAAAAATTTATTTATCCCTAATTAATTAAATTAGTTTAATTAATATACATTTTAGTTTAACTTAATATATTGATTTTGATGATTCCAAACATATATGAATATATATGAATATGATGTCAGGTGGTAAATTCGTTTTGCTTGAAATCTAAAGCTTCTGTTATTATATTATTAGGTTATATAATGTTGCATTTTATATAATAACTTACTAACTTATCTATATTAGTGCTCAACTACTTTTTCATTAAACTGAAATGGGGTTTAAACAAATAAGAACCGATGGCTTTTAATGTTTAATATCTGCCGTACTACTCGTGCCACATATTCTGACTTGGTCAGCTCTCTTTTCCTTTTTGATGTTTGTTTGATCAATGATGCAAACCTGTTAAGTTTTCTATTGGACTTTACCATACCTGTTTGTAAACTGACAGTTTAGAAATCTTTCAATTGGTTAATGTTTTTGACGATATGACTTAATTGGATTGGTTTTATATGTTAATAAATATATCCTCTCGATTTAAACCTGCGTATATAGCTACAAATATTTTTCATTCAGCCTTGAACTGCGCGTTACTATAGTTGTTCAGTGTTTAGTCCTGTCATAAATAGCAAGATGTTTTTTTTTGTTTGTCCATCACTTCTAATAATATAAGTCAAGACAAGTTACACACACACACACACACACACACACACACACACACACACACACACACATATATATATATATATATATAGTTTACAACTAATAAAAGTATAAATTTTATATGATTATTGAAAACAAAATTTGGTTTAAAGCTAGATTACGTGCAGAATACATAAATTTAGATTTCTATACTAAAAAGGCTATAAAATATAAAAATCATAAAGAACTTTTAAAATATTAAGCTGATACAATCTCAGATATAAAAAAAAAAGTAAAAAATCAGTAAAAGTAAAAGTAAAAAATCAGTAAAAGTAAAAAATGGTATCAGAGCTGCTTTAATCATATATCTTTATATAATAAGACATATTATTTAACGAAAAGAGTGGAATTACAAATCATACGTTTACAACTAATAAAAGTATAAATTTTATATGTTTATTGAAAACAAAATTTGGTTTAAAGCTAGATTACATGCAGAATACATAAATTTAGATTTCTATACTAAAAAGGCTATAAAATATAAAAATCATAAAGAACTTTTAAAATATTATACTGATACAATCTCAGATATAAAAGAAAGAATCCACCAATATAAGCTAGAAATAGAAATTTTAGGAGAAAAGGGACGTTTTTAATAGTATATGATAAGCGAAAAGGAATTTTTAAAAAGGAGACTATCAGCAGAATATAAAATTTTAAACGAAGGTATAAGTAAAAAAGAAGCAAATATAAAAAATAAAAATCATATACAAGCCACTATTAATACTTGGATAATTAGAATAGCTAACGAAAAAATTCAACAGTATAAGTTAGAATTAGAAATACTAAGCGAAAAGGGAAGATTTTAATGATAACTGAAAAACAACTAATTAGAAACTCCATTGAATTTCGAAGACAGCTCGTAAAAACACAATATAACCTCTTAAGATTAGCATTAAAATTTGAAGATTATAATTTACTACATAGTACTAGCTATTTAATCGAAAAACAAGAAGAAATAATATTATCCTTAGAAATTAAACTAGGAATATTAAGTGAAAAAGGACGTTTTTAATAATTTATGAGAACTAAGAAACAAAGAATTAAAAACTCAATAACACTAAAAAGAAAAGTAATAAAAATTGCATATAAATTTCTAGAAATAATAGGAAATCGAAAAGACACACAAATAAGAGAAGATACTAAATACTTAATAAATAAACAAGAAAAAGCATTAATAGCTTTAGAAACTCAGTTAGGAATATTAGCAGAAAAAGGAAGACTACGATAAATATATGAATAGTAATATATTAGAAAGAATTAAAAAACTAGAGGAAAATCAAGACTATATAAAAGAATTATTAGACGTCATAAATACTACGCCTCATCTCATAAAAATAGAATTAGATAAATTAATTAAAGTTACAAACAAAAGAGAACCAAAACCAGAAACCCCAGAAATAAACGACTTAATAGAAAATTTTAAAAATATTAAAACAAATCCTAAACAAAATAAAACAAGATTAAATTTATTTTATTCAAAAGATGACATCCACATCCACAAACAAAAATAAAGAAATATATAGGATAGAAAACTTATATAATAACGAAGAAGACACTAAAAAATATATAGAAAAAGGTATCCAAAAAACTAAAGGACAACAATTATATAAAAAGAATATGTTAGAATTTACTAATAAAATCTACAATCACACTAGCCAAAGAAAAATAACAGCCGTCAATAGTGAGGTAATATTAGACTTAATTACAGACGAATCAGCAAGAGAATTAGCTAAAATAAATTTAGAATTTATGCATTTAGGCGTAATAGTCATAGGACTAGTAGGATTAACTTAATTAGAAGCAGGAACTAAAGTATTAGTATATATATATGATGATGGATGGAATAATCACAAACAGGCACAAATCGCTAGCGCTGAAGTAGATTTAGCAAAAAACACAGCAGTAATAGGATGTATACCTAATTTTTCTATGGACATAAATGAATTTAGCAAACATATAAAAATTGCCATAAGAACAAGAGGATATAACATGACAGGACAATATAATAACCTTTTAATATATACATTATTTATGGGAAAAATATTTAATCACTATAAAATAAACTTTAAAGTCGAATTTGATTGTATAGTAAAATCATTTAATAGTAAATATGTAGAAATGATAGAAGCGCAAAAAATAGATACTAGCATCTATGAAGAAATAGAATGGAAACTACCAAACTTAACTATAACTAATTTAAAAAACCCAGAAAAAAAATAAAATATATGAAAATCAAGTAGGACAAAGTAGTATTAAATTTAGTCAATATAAACACATAGAAGACGAAAGTGAAGAATTATTAAACGAAATTAATGTATTAAATGTAGAAGAAAAAATAGAAGAATTATTTGAAATACTAGAAGATAAAATATATGATATAATAATAGTAGACTGCGATAACTTAACAACCGAACAATTAATAGAAAAATACAGCAATGAAAATAATAAAGAAACAATAATCTCAATATACTGTGCCGAAGGAACTAATGAAGACAATAAACGTAAAATAATAAACATAGGATTAGACAAATTTATACAAGAAGAAGAAATCATAAAAGTATTAGAAGAAATAAACCCAGCCGAAGATATGAAAACTGAATCTTCAACTACACAAGATAGAACACACACTGACTATTCAACACACCAACACTTAGAATCCATAAGAGAAAGATATGATGAAAATACCAACCCTACACCAGGAAATAAAAGTAGAAATAGATACGTATTTGATACTAGTTCTAATATAACACAATATGGTAGTATATTAAACTTAGATAAAGTAAATCCTTTAGATTGGGAGACAGCAATAGAATATTGGGAAAAAGGATGCTTTAGAGCATGTACATTAATAGAATTTACAAATAAAAGTGAAAGTGAAGTTTATTTTTAAAAAAAAACTACAAGGAAGCGTATCAAATTGGTATTTAACATACAAACTCCAAGATGATTATTTAACCTTTAAAGAAAACTTTAATGTAGAAAGATTTACAAATTTAATAAAAAAACTCTTTTTTAGGATCAAATAGACTTTTACAAATAACCGAGAAACAAACAGAGGCACTTAGAAATTTAGAACAATTACAAATATGTATGCTAGAATATATAGGAGATTACACTAGAAAATATGTAGAATATTGGACACAAACAGGTCGAACTGCAGATCTTAATTTATTAGATAGATATATACAAAAAATACCAGGAAAAATAGGTGAAAAAATATGGAAAAACTGGCAAAAACAAGAAGATGCAAAAAACAAACCCGTCTATAGGAGCTAGGGTTAATATAGTATATAATATACCAAAATCAGAATGTGGAAAATTAAAAGAAGGTAAAGAGATTAAAAAACAATATTATCATACTTGTCAACAGTTAGACTTACCACCTCAAAATGGTTGTGATAACAAAAGAATAGTAACCAATAAATATAAACGTAATAATAAATATAAAACCAGAAAGAAATATAAAAAATATAAAAGTTATAAAATTAGACCTAGTAGGACATATAAAAATATTATAAATATAATAATTATAAGAGAAAACGACCATGGTATAAAAAACGCAAAATAAATAAAGACAATAATAATAAAGAAGCTAAAGATAATAAAAATATAAAGAAAGTAACAAACTGTAAATGTTTTATATGCGGAGACCCTAATCACATTAGACCTAACTGTCCATATAGAAGTAGAAATAATAATATATCTAAAATACAAGAAAAAATAAATATACTAGATGACATTGAAGATAATCTAGGAGATACAATAGAATTAGAAAGTATATACGACGAATACGAAGAAATAGATAATGTTAGTATATATAGTATAGAATCAGTAGAATCTATAGAATCTGAAGATAATGATATAGAAATTTTAGATCAAAGTCTAGAAGATTAAAATTTTTGTTATAATATAGAAGAATGTGAATATCAATATAAAAGACATATGTTCTCATTAAATTGTGCAAAATGTTTAAAAGAATATGAAGAAATATATTTATGTAAAATATGTAAACAAAATCTATGTGCATGTAATAACCCGCCCTTTTGGAGACATTTAAATCCCATAATTAAGTATAATTTGGAATTTTGGAGAATTTCTCGAAATAGTAATTTTTGGGATTTTCGAGGATTTAATAATTTTCGAAGGGTGTTATAAATTATTTTGGGACTATATAGGTCGAAATAATTTAATTATATGTCGCCGTGGAGTATAGCGACAAAAGAGGTGAGATTTTGAGTAGAAAACCCGCATTTATTTATTTTGGGTTGGAATAGTGATTTGCGATCAAGTACCTCGGATGGAAATTTCGACTGCGCCATGAGTCTCGGAATGTCCGAGATAGTCGGAAAAGAGTGTCCGATTGTCGAAATTAAGTTTCGGGTAATTTTAGAGGTAAAAGTAACTCGTAATTGGGTAAACGAGTCGTTTTTGGGTTTTAAGGGTTTAAACCCTTTTTCTTTCTTTATATAGAGGGAGAGAGGGAGAAAAGAGAAGGAAGAGAAAGAAAAGAGAGAGAAGAGGAGAAAAGAGAGGAGAAAAGGGAGATTCGGGCCAAACTCCGCCGGATTCGACTCGAGGTCGTCGGATTTCATCCTCCAGGCAAGTGTTTACTTGCTTTATTTACTTTTGTGCATTAATCTCATATCACATTTGGTATAAATATGATTTTAGGGTTAGAACCCTTAAAATAAATTGGGTAAAAGTTGATTATGAGTTTACATATTGATGTAGTGTAAACTCTTAATGATATTTAGTGTTAAAACCATGTTAATGGAGTATAAAAATGGGTTGAAATGTTAAGTTGGGGTTTTTATGGTTTTGGGGTTTAAAACTAAGAGAAATGATTTAATACCCCAAAATAATTGATGTGTTAGTTGTAAAACATAGATTAGATGTTTGTTGAGTTGTTGGATAAGGTTAGAAACAACAAAAATGGAGTTTGGGAGTTTGGGGAAGATAATGAATAGTGAACCCGTAGCCTTTGGGGTCATTTTTGGCCAAGCAGATAAATGATTTAGCTCTTGTCCAAAACACTAAAGTTGTAGATATTTTCGATACGGTCGCGTGGACGCCGATCGCGTATTTTTCTGATTTTTCTACGATTTGATATGATTTTTACAAGATGGCAGCTCCGGGTTGAAAGTATCAACTCGGAAATAAAATCGGAAATTGGAAAAATAAAGGCTAGAAATTATTGTGTAGATGTTTGGGATGATTTTTGGTGTAGAGTAGAAACCATGGAAATGAATTTGGATTGATTTTTGGGTATTTTGGAGTTTGAGAAATCGCCCAAACTGTGACCCTCGAACAGGCCGAATCGATTCGGGTACACGCCGAATCGATTCGCCTAAGGGGAATTGGGTTTCTGCAATGGGCCGAATCGATTCGGGTACAGACCGAATCGATTCGCCATTTACAGACCTGTTTGCAGAATACTTTCCGAATCGATTCGGATTGGGAACCGAATCGATTCGCCCACCCGAATCGATTCGCTAAAGGGGCGAATCGATTCGCTTATGTCAGAATTTCTAGTTTTCTCCCTTTAAGAGTATGGGGAGTTGAATTACCATTTGGGATTTTTATGGGGATTCCTAAGTAAGGGTTTTGAGGATAAATAAACCTTTAGGAGATGATTGAGGTAATTAGTATTGAACAAAGTATGAAATACTTTGGATTTAGAATCATGCTAATATGAATGCATGATTATGATTCCTGGAGGGAATCTTTGGGATTATGGTCATCGCTAGATGCTATAGGCCACTATGGCTGTTTATATATATATTCTAGGAAGAATATATAGGATATGTATATACTGTGTCATTTAGGTATATATATGTTATGATGGAAATGATTTTTGAAAATATGAAAATGAATATTTTCAAAACGGTAAATAAATGATTTTCAAAATTGTTAAAATTGAGGATACACACCTCTCTAAATCGCTATCATAAGGGAAGTTGCGTTCGTATGGTGAAGCCCCCTAGCTAATGATGCAGGGTGGATATAGTCCTATAGGCTGTAACAACCCGCCTAATAAGATACCGGGCGATCACTCCAATATTAAATTAAAACAGGAGTCACATATGGATCATCCTTAGCATCACTGTCGAAAATCCATTTAATTACTAATATCCTATTAGGTGGCCGTTAAAAACTTTTACTAAACTACTCTTTTTAACGAATAAATTACAACATCCACAATTAAATGCGTAATGAACTGAAATGAAAAAGAAAGGAACTAAAATAACCGAACACTCGGTCCAAATATACAACCATATCGAATGTTGTACTGAAAGAATAAATAAATGCAATTGAGCCATTGGCTCGAATGTTTATACAATATCTCCTATCTAGAGTACAAGGAAGGAAACGTCTACCGATAACCTGCAAGCATCCACAGCTGCCGCAGCAGACGTCTGACTCGAAAGAATTTCCATCCAGGCGTCCCTGTGTCTGGACACCTATGTATATATGTAATATAATAAGAAAGGAAAAGTAGACAAACGGGTCAGAGCCCCGAATGTTGAAAATATTTTGCAAGTGCATAAATGCCTTATTTTTAGGAAAATAGTTTTATCTCATATTTAAGTTTGGTATCGCACTCCCATTAGATACCCCCCACCTCTCCGCTAATAGTGCACTCCTAGCGCATCTATCTAGAACATTCTAGTCAAGCTACCCTCCTAAACTAGTCTATCACCCAACCACTATCTACCCTAGATAGTCAAACAGATGTACTAAGGGCTAAACTTCACTTTAATCTCGACGCTATGCCATGTTCGTGCGTGGGGTGTCTCGCGAAGCGAAATCCAAACAAGGAACCCCCCGATACACTACTATGCAGCAAGGTCGATCTTTGAGATCCGCCAGTCCCTTAGTACAGAAAGATATATAATATATATACCATAACATTTAATAATATAAGAGCACTAAGGATTAAACTTCTCCCCAGTCTCAACACTGTGCCATATTCGTGCGTGGGGTGTCTCGTAAAGCGAAATCCAAACAAGGAACCCCCCCGATACACTACTATGCGGCACGGTCGATCGTCGGGATTCATTAGACCCTCGGCACCCAGTTTATACATATACATACATCTACAATATACTTCCGGATAATATAAATATCTCCCGGACTGAGGATTACTAGATACATAAAGTATTTATAAATACTTATCCTTTTTATTTCAAAACTTCCATTTCCCTTCTCATATCCAGGAAATGTATTTAAAAACCAATTCATTATCATGAATTGCTTTAATAAATCATATACCTTTTCAAAAGCCAGTTTTATTATCATAAAATGCTTTTCCTTATCAAATATCCCATTTCCCTTTTTATACTCAGGAAATGTATTCAAAGACATTTTCATTATCATAAAAATGCTTTGATCATAACATATGCTTCCACATCCCTTCTTCCATCCGGGAAGTGTTACCGAAGCCAATATAAATATAACCCATTTCCCTTCCTATATCCAGGAAATGTAATTAAAGCAAATCCATTATTATGAACTGCTTTAATAAACGCGTTCTAAGACCGCCCGTCCGGATTTCTCCACTGAGCGCGCCCCTAAATGGCTATCATCTTCCAGGGCCTCCAAGACAACCTGGGATCCTATATCGAAACACGTCGGGAAGCGGCCATGAGCCTGCGTGGTAGCCAAGACCACACCCGGAATCTCCCTACCCCCGCAGAAAATATACAACCATAAGCGCTCCCATGGCCTAGGACTATATCCACCCTGCATCATTAGCCAGGGGGCTTCACCATACGAACGCAACTTCCCATATGATAGCGATTTAGAGAGGTGTGTAATCCATATTTTATTAATTATGAAAAACATTTCTCTTTCCATTTTGAAAATATTCATTTATATATTTTCAAAATCATTACCATCATCATATATATATATATACCTAAAACACACAGTATATACATATCCTATATATTCTTCCTAGAATATATATATAAACGGCCTTAGTGGCCTATAGCATCTAACGATGATAATAATCCCAAAGATTCCCTCCGGGAATCATAATCATGCATTCATAGTTGCATGATTCTAAATCCAAAGTAATAAATAATACATACTTAAATCCCATCTACGGATTCATTTGGATAACTCCAATTATAGTAATTCACTCTAAGTGAATACACACATATATAAACTCCCAATTCCTCAAGTCCTTTAGGACATAACCCTCCATAAATTTCTAATTTGGAAGGCCTTTAAACATAAACTCAAAAAAAAGGAGAAATAATCCTAATCTCCAAAATCTTGGGCTGAAAACAGGGCACCGGTCGACCGCGGGTTGTAAATAAGCCTACGAAACAAAGCAGTAGGCCCTTTCTCCTTGACGCGGTCGACCGGCCATAGGGGCGCGGTCGACCGGTCACACCAGGTCACCAAAACTAAAATCCTTAAGTCCCTTATCCAACAACCCAAATTCATTTTCGGGGTTTCTAAACTACCCCAAAAATTAACCCGGACATCTACGACATTAATTATGGCCGTAATTTTTCCAATTCCCGATTTGATTTCCGAGTTGACGATGTCAACCCGGAGCTGTCATCTTGTAAAAATCATATCAAATCGTAGAAAAATCACAAAAATACGCGGTCGGCGCCCACGCGACCGTATCGAAAAGATCTACAACTTTCGTGTTTTGGCCGAAAGCTAAATCAATTCTTTTCCTGGCGAAAAATGCCCCCAAAGGTGACGGGTTACTATTCATCGTCACCTCCGAGACGATTTCCGCCATTAAAGCTTCTCCCAAGCTTTTGTCGCCTCACCCAACGTCCTACAACCTCAACCAACTACAAATACACTTATAACACGGGTTCTAAATATCCTAGAACCCGGAATCGCCAATTAATTTGGATTAAAACCCTAGTTCCACAAAATTGAAATATTATTGGGGTTTAATTGTTTTAACTCCCAAAAACCCGTTTTATCCACGATAACCCACCCCAAAACCATTAGGGTTTGTTTATACCAAATTACGGTATGAGATATTTATGCAAAAAGATAAATAAAGCAAGTAAACACTTGCCTCGTGGATAAAATCCGACGACCTCGAGTCGAATCCGGCGGAGGCCGGTCGGAATCTCCCCCTTTTTCTTCTTTTCTTCCCTCTCTCTCTCTTTATATATAGAGAAAAGGGTTTTAACCCTTTAAAACCCAAAAACGACTCGTTTACCCAATTACGAGTTACTTTTTACCTCTAAAATTACCCGAAACTCATTTTTGACAATCGGACACTCTTTTCCGACTATCTCGACCATTCCGAGAATTATGGCGCAGTCGAAATTCCCATCCGAGGTACTTGACCGCAAATCACTATTCCAACCTAAAATAATTAAATGCGGTGTTCTACTCAAAATCTCACTTCTTTTGTCGCTATACTCCGTGGCGACATATAAATAAAATATCTCGACCTATATGGTCCCAAAATAATTTATAACACCCTTCAAAAATCATTAAATCCTCGAAAATCCCAGAAATCACTATTTCGAGAAATTCTCCAAATTCCAAATTATACTTAATTATGGGATTTAATCGTCTCCAAAAGGGCGGGTTATTACATAGGCCATGTGAGCGTTTGTTGTTATATTTTCTGCACTGGTTAGTAGATTCCGGGTGTGGTCTTAACTATCCCGCAGGCACATGGTCGCTTCCCGACGTCTTTCGATATAGGATCCCAGGTTGTCTTGGAGGCCCTGGAATATGATAGCCATTTAGGGGCGCGCACAGTGGAGAAATCCAGACGGGCGGTCTTAGAACGCGTTTTTATTAAAGCAGTTCATAATAATGGATTTGCTTTAATTACATTTCCTGGATATAGGAAGGGAAATGGGTTATATATAAGTTGGCTTCGGTAACACTTCCCGGATGGAAGAAGGGATGTGGAAGCATATGTTATGATCAAAGCATTTTTATGATAATGAAAATAGCTTTGAATACATTTCTAGAATATAAAAAGGGAAATGGGATATTTTGAAAAGGAAAAGCATTTTTATGATAATAAAACTGGCTTTAAAAAGAGATATGATTTGTTAAAGCAATTCATGATAATGAATTGGCTTTTATATTTACATTTCCTGAGTATAAAAAGGGAAATGGAAAGTTTTAAGAAAAATGATAAGTATTGATAAATACTTTGTATATGGATTCTCATTCCGGGAGATAGATCCGGATGGTTATGGTAAAATATGTATATGTATATATGGATAAATTGAGTACAGAGGGTCTAATGGATCCCGACGATCGACCGTGCCGCATAGTAGTGTATCGGGGGGGTTCCTTGTTTGGATTTCGCTTTGCGAGACACCCCACGCACGAATATGGCAGTGTGTTGAGACTGGGGAGAAGTTTAATCCTTAGTGCTCTTATATTATAAATTCTTATGGTGTATATATTTATATATATATCTTTCTGTACTGAGGGACTGGCGAATCCCGACGATCGATCGTGCCGCACAGTAGTGTATCGGGGGGTTTCCTTGTTTGGATTTCGCTTTGCGAGACACCCCACGCACGAATATGGCAGTGTGTTGAGACTGGGGTGAAGTTTAGCCCTTAGTACATTACTTGGACTATCTAGGGTAGATAGTAGATGGGTAAATTAGACTAGTTAGCAGGGTAGCTTGACTAGGATATTTAGAGGGATGCGCTAGGAGTGCACTGTTAGAGGAGAGGTGAGGGGTATCTCATGGGAGTGCGATACCAATTTAAATATGAGATAAAAACTATTTTTCTAAAAATAAAGCATTTATGCACTTGCAAAATATTTTCTAAACATTCGGGCTCTGACCCGTTTGTCTACTCTCCTTTCTTTCTCTATACTATATATGTATAGGTGTCCAGACACAGGGACGCCTGGATGGAAATTCTTTCGAGTCAGACGTCTGCTGCAGCAGCTGTGGATGCTTGCAGGTTATTGGTAGACGTTTCTTTCCTTGTACTCTAGATAGGAGATATTGTATAAACATTCGAGCTAATGGCTCAATTGCATTTATTTATTCTTTCAGTTCAGCATTTGATATGGTTGTATATTTGAACCGAGTGTTCGGTTATTTTAATTTATTTCAGTTTCATTTACGCATATAATTGTGGATGTTTTAATTTGATCGTAAAAAGAGTAGTTAAGTAAAAGTTTTTAACGCTCACCTAATAGAATATTAGTAATTAAATGGACTTTCGACAGTGATGCTAAGAATGATCCATATGAGACTCCTGTTTTAATTAAATATTGGAGTGATCGCCCGGTATCTTATTAGGCGGGGTGTTACAGATGGTATCAGAGCATCAGGTTCTAGTGTCCTTAGGAATCTGTGCGGACGTACTACGCTTTCAGCGTTGCTATCGATTTGTTATAGAGCCTCAGGAATAGGATTGTTGATTTCTATTGTGAGATTTCGATCTCCTGCCATATTAGAAGATTATAGAAATCTGTTACGCGCTCATTGAGTATCGTGTGCGGAGCTCGGAGGGCAGCAGGAGTGGAGCTTAGCTGGGGGAGCTGGTAGAAGACGGGGACGAGGATCTTAGTAGATGCCACTCTCCTTGTGGCAAACGCTAAGGACTGTTGCGACGACTACTAAAGTATAGTAGTTATGAGCAACCAAGTACTACTGTGATAGAAAGTGGTACTAAAGTTGGATTTCCCCGTGAAGATAAGGGTTCCAGAGGGATCTTACGGATAGTTCTCATCGTGAGTCCCCATGATTTAGCCGGAATGAGAAGGATGTTGTTATGAGATTTACCTCGATCGAGGATGTATATTTGGAGTGACTAGATAAAGTCGCGGTATTAGTTAGCCCTAGAATCGTGTGGGTAATTTGAGTTATGGCGGTATCGATAACATTATATCATGTATGCCTATGTGTTGTCCGCAGTAGCGGAGTTTTATTTTTTGTTCATTCGCCATAGAGGCGAGTGCTAATATATGGTATATATATACATATCTGGTTAGTGATGCTCGTTTTATATGTCTATACGAGCATGGTGGTATGAGGAGCCTAATACATTATGGTGTATTTTCGGAGCGATAGCAGGCTAAGAATTGCAAGTCTATCGTGTCCATGGTTCCTCGAGGGAACAGGTTATTGTTGCGATGTCTCACCTAGATATAGGTTGAGTTCACCTTATTTGTTATGGGTTAATGGAACGTCAGTGAGAAGAGGTTTCCTTATCGTGATTTGGGTTTATGGCGACCTTATATATATGATTTAAGGCCGCAGGATTTTCGTTGAGCTGAATATAAAGCTCATTATTGTTTGCGCAAGGACTTAAAAATAAGTGCGAGCGCAGGGTGGTATGACTCTTAGTTAGAGATAGGAGTTCAGATCACCTTTTTTTTGGATTAGGGGATAGGGATATCCCGGTTGCATGTTTAAATGACAGAACTCCATAACCAACGAAGTCAAGGGTTAATGTGTGGAGGGGTTCCTTGTTTGGATTTCGCTTTGCGAGACACTCCACACATGACTCTTAACGGCGTCGGGAGTGGGGAGTTGTTATGGGATGCAAGGATGTTGATTTTGTGGAAAGGTCTTATAGTGTGGATGAACCACTATAGGCTATGAACCACATGATGTTAATATACTTATGGAGATATTGTGCTATGGAAAAGCACTAAAGTGGTCCCCTCGCCACAAGTGGGTGGTTGAGATTGGACTTAGAGAAATTTGTTTGAGGATAATAACCAGCCTTAATGAAAAGGCAGACTTTGAGAAGATAAATTTTGGGTACTATGTTCGTGACACTTTTTACAGAAAGTGGGCACTTCGATTGATTAGGTTTCCTTCTGTATGGGCGGAAGGATAAGATAGTAGGAATGCGTTCATAGGATAGCCTTGTAGGATTTAGGAAGTCCCGCCTATGTGCCTTGGGTCGCTATATCTCGATGACCGACTACGCGAGGGAGTAGTGTAACGGGAGGGTTCCTTGTTTGGATTTCACCTTGGCGAGATGTCCCACGCATGAAACCAAGCAATTGTCGGGAGTTGAGAGAGGCCTTGGGCACTAGGGACATACTTAGGATTATATTAGTTTCGTGTAGATAGGATAACGCATAGATCGTAGCATTTTTAGGATATAGGTTCGCTAGTATTAGCAGCGCCGAGGTTAGGAGTATTGAAATGCGCGGGTTCGGAGGACCCATAGGTGAGTATTACACCGAGGAAAGGAGACCCTTATTGGGAGAGAGTGATGCGTGTCAGACGTTCGTAATGTTTGTTCTGATATGCACGAGTTAAAAAGGTGTATGGGCACCTTGGTAAGGTGGTTTGATATACCGCCTAGTTAAGATGGGAGTAGTACCCAAGATTGAAATCCAGGCCAAGAGGCATTTTAGAGGATGGGTATTAAGTGACGTATTAGAGTCACTTTATGATTGCGGTAGCCGCATAGTGTATGATTAGGAACCATTAGGTTAGTATCTTTTCCTTGAGGTTTTAGGATTTGCCATAATCCTAGTTAGAGGGTGTAAGTTACATCTGAATTTCGAGGACGAAATTCTGTTGTAAGGGGGGGAGTATGTAATAACCCGCCCTTTTGGAGACATTTAAATCCCATAATTAAGTATAATTTGGAATTTTGAAGAATTTCTCGAAATAGTAATTTTTGGGATTTTCGAGGATTTAATAATTTTCGAAGGGTGTTATAAATTATTTTGGGACTATATAGGTCGAAATAATTTAATTATATGTCGCCGTGGAGTATAGCGACAAAAGAGGTGAGATTTTGAGTAGAAAACCCGCATTTATTTATTTTGGGTTTGAATAGTGATTTGCGGTCAAGTACCTCGGATGGAAATTTCGACTGCGCCATGAGTCTCAGAATGTCCGAGATAGTCGAAAAAGAGTGTCCGATTGTCGAAATTAAGTTTCGGGTAATTTTAGAGGTAAAAGTAACTCGTAATTGGGTAAACGAGTCGTTTTTGGGTTTTAAGGGTTTAAAACCTTTTTCTTTCTTTATATAGAGGGAGAGAGGGAGAAAAGAGAAGGAAGAGAAAGAAAAGAGAGAGAAGAGGAGAAAAGAGAGGAGAAAAGGGAGATTCGGGCCAAACTCCGCCGGATTCGACTCGAGGTCGTCGGATTTCATCCTCCAGGCAAGTGTTTACTTGCTTTATTTACTTTTGTGCATTAATCTCATATCACATTTGGTATAAATATGATTTTAGGGTTAGAACCCTTAAAATAAATTGGGTAAAAGTTGATTATGAGTTTACATATTGATGTAGTGTAAACTCTTAATGATATTTAGTGTTAAAACCATGTTAATGGAGTATAAAAATGGGTTGAAAGTTAAGTTGGGGTTTTTATGGTTTTGGGGTTTAAAACTAAGAGAAATGATTTAATACCCCAAAATAATTGATGTGTTAGTTGTAAAACATAGATTAGATGTTTGTTGAGTTGTTGGATAAGGTTAGAAACAACAAAAATGGAGTTTGGGGAAGATAATGAATAGTGAACCCGTAGCCTTTGGGGTCATTTTTGGCCAAGCAGATAAATGATTTAGCTCTTGGCCAAAACACAAAAGTTGTAGATATTTTCGATACGGTCGCGTGGACGCCGATCGCGTATTTTTCTGATTTTTCTACGATTTGATATGATTTTTACAAGATGGCAGCTCCGGGTTGAAAGTATCAACTCGGAAATCAAATCGGAAATTGGAAAAATAAAGGCTAGAAATTATTGTGTAGATGTTTGGGATGATTTTTGGTGTAGATTAGAAACCATGGAAATGAATTTGGATTGATTTTTGGGTATTTTGGAGTTTGAGAAATCGCCCAAACTGTGACCTTCGAACAGGCCGAATCGATTCGGGTACAGGCCGAATCGATTCGCCTAAGGGGAATTGGGTTTCTGCAATGGGCCGAATCGATTCGGGTACAGACCGAATCGATTCGCCATTTACAGACCTGTTTACAGAATACTTTCCGAATCGATTCGGATTGGGAACCGAATCGATTCGCCCACCCGAATCGATTCGCTAAAGGGGCGAATCGATTCGCTTATGTCAGAATTTCTAGTTTTCTCCCTTTAAGAGTATGGGGAGTTGAATTACCATTTGGGATTTTTATGGGGATTCCTAAGTAAGGGTTTTGAGGATAAATAAATCTTTAGGAGATGATTGAGGTAATTAGTATTGAACAAAGTATGAAATACTTTGGATTTAGAATCATGCTAATATGAATGCATGATTATGATTCCTGGAGGGAATCTTTGGGATTATGGTCATCGCTAGATGATATAGGCCACTATGGCTGTTTATATATATATTCTAGGAAGAATATATAGGATATGTATATACTGTGTCATTTAGGTATATATATGTTATGATGGAAATGATTTTTGAAAATATGAAAATGAATATTTTCAAAACGGTAAATAAATGATTTTCAAAATTGTTAAAATTGAGGATACACACCTCTCTAAATCGCTATCATAAGGGAAGTTGCGTTCGTATGGTGAAGCCCCCTGGCTAATGATGCAGGGTGGATATAGTCCTATAGGCCATGTGAGCGTTTGTTGTTATATATTCTGGGCTGGTTAGTAGATTCCGGGTGTGGTCTTGACTATCCCGCAGGCACATGGTCGCTTCCCGACGTCTTTCGATATAGGATCCCAGGTTGTCTTGGAGGCCCTGGAAGATGATAGCCATTTAGGGGCGCGCACAGTGGAGAAATCCGGACGGGCGGTCTTAGAACGCGTTTTTATTAAAGCAGTTCATAATAATGGATTTGCTTTAATTACATTTCCTGGATATAGGAAGGGAAATGGGTTATATATAAGTTGGCTTCGGTGACACTTCCCGGATGGAAGAAGGGATGTGGAAGCATATGTTATGATCAAAGCATTTTTATGATAATGAAAATGGCTTTGAATACACTTCCTGAATATAAAAAGGGAAATGGGATATTTTGAAAAGGAAAAGCATTTTTATGATAATAAAACTGGCTTTAAAAAGAGATATGATTTGTTAAAGCAATTCATGATAATGAATTGGCTTTTATATTTACATTTCCTGAGTATAAAAAGGGAAATGGAAAGTTTTAAGAAAAATGATAAGTATTGATAAATACTTTGTATATGGATTCTCATTCCGGGAGATAGATCCGGATGGTTATGGTAAAATATGTATATGTATATATGGATAAATTGAGTACATAGGGTCTAATGGATCCCGAGGATCGACCGTGCCGCATAGTAGTGTATCGGGGGGGTTCCTTGTTTGGATTTCGCTTTGCGAGACACCCCACGCACGAATATGGCAGTGTGTTGAGACTGGGGAGAAGTTTAATCCTTAGTGCTCTTATATTATAAATTCTTATGGTGTATATATTTATATATATATCTTTCTGTACTGAGGGACTGGCGGATCCCGACGATCGACCGTGCCGCACAGTAGTGTATCGGGGGGGTTCCTTGTTTGGATTTCGCTTTGCGAGACACCCCACACACGAATATGGCAGTGTGTTGAGACTGGGGTGAAGTTTAGCCCTTAGTACATTACTTGGACTATCTAGGGTAGATAGTAGATGGGTAAATTAGACTAGTTAGCAGGGTAGCTTGACTAGGATATTTAGAGGGATGCGCTAGGAGTGCACTGTTAGAGGAGAGGTGAGGGCTATCTCATGGGAATGCGATACCAATTTAAATATGAGATAAAAACTATTTTTCTAAAAATAAAGCATTTATGCACTTGCAAAATATTTTCTAAACATTCGGGCTCTGACCCGTTTGTCTACTCTCCTTTCTTTCTCTATACTATATATGTATAGGTGTCCAGACACAGGGACGCCTGGATGGAAATTCTTTCGAGTCAGACGTCTGCTGCAGCAGCTGTGGATGCTTGCAGGTTATCGGTAGACGTTTCTTTCCTTGTACTCTTGATAGGAGATATTGTATAAACATTCGAGCTAATGGCTCAATTGCATTTATTTATTCTTTCAGTTCAGCATTCGATATGGTTGTATATTTGAACCGAGTGTTCGGTTATTTTAATTTATTTCAGTTTCATTTACGCATATAATTGTGGATGTTTAAATTTGATCGTAAAAAGAGTAGTTAAGTAAAAGTTTTTAACGCTCACCTAATAGGATATTAGTAATTAAATGGACTTTCGACAGTGATGATAAGAATGATCCATATGAGACTCCTGTTTTAATTTAATATTGGAGTGATCGCCCGGTATCTTATTAGGCGGGGTGTTACAAATGGTATCAGAGCATCAGGTTCTAGTGTCCTTAGGAATCTGTGCGGACGTACTACGCTTTCAGCGTTGCTCTCGATTTGTTATAGAGCCTCAGGAATAGGATTGTTGATTTCTATTGTGAGATTTCGATCTCCTGCCATATTAGAAGATTATAGAAATCTGTTACGCGCTCGTTGAGTATCGTGTGCGGAGCTCGGAGGGCAGCAGGAGTGGATCTTAGCTGGGGGAGCTGGTAGAAGACGGGGACGAGGATCTTAGTAGATGCCACTCTCCTTGTGGCAAATGCTAAGGACTGTTGCGACGACTACTAAAGTATAGTAGTTATGAGCAACCAAGTACTACTGTGATAGAAAGTGGTACTAAAGTTGGATTTCCCCGTGAAGATAAGGGTTCCAGAGGGATCTTACGGATAGTTCTCATCGTGAGTCCCCATGATTTAGCCGGAATGAGAAGGATGTTGTTATGAGATTTACCTCGATCGAGGATGTATATTTGGAGTGACTAGATAAAGTCGCGGTATTAGTTAGCCCTGGAATCGTGTGGGTAATTTGAGTTATGGCGGTATCGATAACATTATATCATGTATGCCTATGTGTTGTCCGTAGTAGCGGAGTTTTATTTTTTCTTCATTCGCCATAGAGGCGAGTGCTAATATATGGTATATATATACATATCTGGTTAGTGATGCTCGTTTTATATGTCTATACGAGCATGGTGGTATGAGGAGCCTAATACATTATGGTGTATTTTCGGAGCGATAGCAGGCTAAGAATGGCAAGTCTATCGTGTCCATGGTTCCTCGAGGGAACAGGTTATTGTTGCGATGTCTCACCTAGATATAGGTTGAGTTCACCTTATTTGTTATGGGTTAATGGAACGTCAGTGAGAAGAGGTTTCCTTATTGTGATTTGGCTTTATGGCGACCTTATATATATGATTTAAGGCCGCAGGATTTTCGTTGAGCTGAACATAAAGCTCATTATTGTTTGCGCAAGGACTTAAAAATAAGTGCGAGCGCAGGGTGGTATGACTCTTAGTTAGAGATAGGAGTTCAGATCACCTTTTTGTTGGATTAGGGGATAGGGATATCCCGGTTGCATGTTTAAATGACAGAACTCCATAACCAACGAAGTCAAGGGTTAATGTGTGGAGGGGTTCCTTGTTTGGATTTCGCTTTGCGAGACACTCCACACATGACTCTTAACGGCGTCGGGAGTGGGGAGCTGTTATGGGATACAAGGATGTTGATTTGGTGGAAAGGTCTTATAGTGTGGATGAACCACTATAGGGTATGAACCACATGATGTTAATATACTTATGGAGATATTGTGCTATGGAAAAGCACTAAAGTGGTCCCCTCGCCACAAGTGGGTGGTTGAGATTGGACTTAGAGAAATTTATTTGAGGATAATAACCAGCCTTAATGAAAAGGCAGACTTTGAGAAGATAAATTTTGGGTACTATGTTCGTGACACTTTTTACAGAAAGTGGGCACTTCGATTGATTAGGTTTCCTTCTGTATGGGCGGAAGGATAAGATAGTAGGAATGCGTTCATAGGATAGCCTTGTAGGATTTAGGAAGTCCCGCCTATGTGCCTTGGGTCGCTATATCTCGATGACCGACTACGCGAGGGAGTAGTGTAACGGGAGGGTTCCTTGTTTGGATTTCGCCTTGGCGAGACGTCCCACGCATGAAACCAAGCAATTGTCGGGAGTTGAGAGAGGCCTTGGGCACTAGGGACATACTTAGGATTATATTAGTTTCTTGTAGATAGGGTAACGCATAGATCGTAGCATTTTTAGGATATAGGTTCGCTAGTATTAGCAGCGCCGAGGTTAGGAGTATTGAAATGCGCGGGTTCGGAGGACCCATAGGTGAGTATTACACCGAGGAAAGGAGACCCTTATTGGGAGAGAGTGATGCGTGTCAGACGTTCGTAATGTTTGTTCTGATATGCACTAGTTAGAAAGGTGTATGGGCACCTTGGTAAGGTGGTTTGATATACCGCCTAGTTAAGATGGGAGTAGTACCCAAGATTGAAATCCAGGCCAAGAGGCATTTTAGAGGATGGGTATTAAGTGACATATTAGAGTCACTTTATGATTGCGGTAGCCGCATAGTGTATGATTAGGAACCATTAGGTTAGTATCTTTTCCTTGAGGTTTTAGGATTTTCCATAATCCTAGTTAGAGGGTGTAAGTTACATCCGAATTTCGAGGACGAAATTCTGTTGTAAGGGGGGGGGGGGGGGTATGTAATAACCCGCCCTTTTGGAGACATTTAAATCCCATAATTAAGTATAATTTGGAATTTTGGAGAATTTCTCGAAATAGTAATTTTTGGGATTTTCGAGGATTTAATAATTTTCGAAGGGTGTTATAAATTATTTTGGGACTATATAGGTCGAAATAATTTAATTATATGTCGCCGTGGAGTATAGCGACAAAAGAGGTGAGATTTTGAGTAGAAAACCCGCATTTATTTATTTTGGGTTGGAATAGTGATTTGCGGTCAAGTACCTCGGATGGAAATTTCGACTGCGCCATGAGTCTCGGAATGTCCGAGATAGTCGGAAAAGAGTGTCCGATTGTCGAAATTAAGTTTCGGGTAATTTTAGAGGTAAAAGTAACTCGTAATTGGGTAAACGAGTCGTTTTTGGGTTTTAAGGGTTTAAACCCTTTTTCTTTCTTTATATAGAGGGAGAGAGGGGGAAAAGAGAAGGAAGAGAAAGAAAAGAGAGAGAAGAGGAGAAAAGAGAGGAGAAAAGGGAGATTCGGGCCAAATTCCGCCGGATTCGACTCGAGGTCGTCGGATTTCATCCTCCAGGCAAGTGTTTACTTGCTTTATTTACTTTTGTGCATTAATCTCATATCACATTTGGTATAAATATGATTTTAGGGTTAGAACCCTTAAAATAAATTGGGTAAAAGTTGATTATGAGTTTACATATTGATGTAGTGTAAACTCTTAATGATATTTAGTGTTAAAACCATGTTAATGGAGTATAAAAATGGGTTGAAAGTTAAGTTGGGGTTTTTATGGTTTTGGGGTTTAAAACTAAGAGAAATGATTTAATACCCCAAAATAATTGATGTGTTAGTTGTAAAACATAGATTAGATGTTTGTTGAGTTGTTGGATAAGGTTAGAAACAACAAAAATGGAGTTTGGGGAAGATAATGAATAGTGAACCCGTAGCCTTTGGGGTCATTTTTGGCCAAGCAGATAAATGATTTAGCTCTTGGCCAAAACACGAAAGTTGTAGATATTTTCGATACGGTCGCGTGGACGCCGATCGCGTATTTTTCTGATTTTTCTACGATTTGATATGATTGTTACAAGATGGCAGCTCCGGGTTGAAAGTATCAACTCGAAAATCAAATAGGAAATTGGAAAAATAAAGGCTAGAAATTATTGTGTAGATGTTTGGGATGATTTTTGGTGTAGAGTAGAAACCATTGAAATGAATTTGGATTGATTTTTGGGTATTTTGGAGTTTGAGAAATCGCCCAAACTGTGACCCTCGAACAGGCCGAATCGATTCGGGTACAGGCCGAATCGATTCGCCTAAGAGGAATCGGGTTTCTGCAATGGGCCGAATCAATTCGGGTACAGACCGAATCGATTCGCCATTTACAGACCTGTTTGCAGAATACTTTCCGAATCGATTCGGATTGGGAACCGAATCGATTCGCCCACCCGAATCGATTCGCTAAAGGGGCGAATCGATTCGCTTATGTCAGAATTTCTAGTTTTCTCCCTTTAAGAGTATGGGGAGTTGAATTACCATTTGGGATTTTTATGGGGATTCCTACGTAAGGGTTTTGAGAATAAATAAACCTTTAGGAGATGATTGAGGTAATTAGTATTGAACAAAGTATGAAATACTTTGGATTTAGAATCATGCTAATATGAATGCATGATTATGATTCCTGGAGGGAATCTTTGGGATTATGGTCATCGCTAGATGCTATAGGCCACTATGGCTGTTTATATATATATTCTAGGAAGAATATATAGGATATGTATATATTGTGTCATTTAGGTATATATATGTTATGATGGAAATGATTTTTGAAAATATGAAAATGAATATTTTCAAAACGGTAAATAAATGATTTTCAAAATTGTTAAAATTGAGGATACACACCTCTCTAAATCGCTATCATAAGGGAAGTTGTGTTCGTATGGTGAAGCCCCCTGGCTAATGATGCAGGGTGGATATAGTCCTATAGGCCATGTGAGCGTTTGTTGTTATATTTTCTGCGCTGGTTAGTAGATTCCGGGTGTGGTCTTGACTATCCCGCAGGCACATGGTCGCTTCCCGACGTCTTTCGATATAGGATCCCAGGTTGTCTTGGAGGCACTGGAAGATGATAGCCATTTAGGAGCGCACACAGTGGAGAAATCCGAACGGGCGGTCTTAGAACGCGTTTTTATTAAAGCAGTTCATAATAATGGATTTGCTTTAATTACATTTCCTGGATATAGGAAGGGAAATGGGTTATATATAAGTTGGCCTCGGTAACACTTCCCGGATGGAAGAAGGGATGTGGAAGCATATGTTATGATCAAAGCATTTTTATGATAATGAAAATGGCTTTGAATACATTTCCTGAATATAAAAAGGGAAATGGGATATTTTGAAAAGGAAAAGCATTTTTATGATAATAAAACTGGCTTTAAAAAGAGATATGATTTGTTAAAGCAATTCATGATAATGAATTGGCTTTTATATTTACATTTCCTGAGTATAAAAAGGGAAATGGAAAGTTTTAAGAAAAATGATAAGTATTGATAAATACTTTGTATATGGATTCTCATTCCGGGAGATAGATCCGGATGGTTATGGTAAAATATGTATATGTATATATGGATAAATTGAGTACATAGGGTCTAATGGATCCCGACGATCGACCGTGCCGCATAGTAGTGTATCGGGGGGGTTCCTTGTTTGGATTTCGCTTTGCGAGACACCCCACGCACGAATATGGCAGTGTGTTGAGACTGGGGAGAAGTTTAATCCTTAGTGCTCTTATATTATAAATTCTTATGGTGTATATATTTATATATATATCTTTCTGTACTGAGGGACTGGCGGATCCCGACGATCGATCGTGCCGCACAGTAGTGTATCGGGGGGGTTCCTTGTTTGGATTTCGCTTTGCGAGACACCCCACGCACGAATATGGCAGTGTGTTGAGACTGGGGTGAAGTTTAGCCCTTCGTACATTACTTGGACTATCTAGGGTAGATAGTAGATGGGTAAATTAGACTAGTTAGCAGGGTAGCTTGACTAGGATATTTAGAGGGATGCGCTAGGAGTGCACTGTTAGAGGAGAGGTGAGGGGTATCTCATGGGAGTGCGATACCAATTTAAATATGAGATAAAAACTATTTTTCTAAAAATAAAGCATTTATGCACTTGCAAAATATTTTCTAAACATTCGGGCTCTGACCCGTTTGTCTACTCTCCTTTCTTTCTCTATACTATATATGTATAGGTGTCCAGACACAGGGACGCCTGGATGGAAATTCTTTCGAGTCAGACGTCTGCTGCAGCAGCTGTGGATGCTTGCAGGTTATCGGTAGACGTTTCTTTCCTTGTACTCTAGATAGGAGATATTGTATAAACATTCGAGCTAATGGCTCAATTGCATTTATTTATTCTTTCAGTTCAGCATTCGATATGGTTGTATATTTGAACCGAGTGTTCGGTTATTTTAATTTATTTCAGTTTCATTTACGCATATAATTGTGGATGTTTTAATTTGATCGTAAAAAGAGTAGTTAAGTAAAAGTTTTTAACGCTCACCTAATAGGATATTAGTAATTAAATGGACTTTCGACAGTGATGCTAAGAATGATCCATATGAGACTCCTGTTTTAATTTAATATTGGAGTGATCGCCCGGTATCTTATTAGGCGGGGTGTTACAGTGTAAAATGTTATAAAGAAAAAATAACTAATAAACCTAATGAACAAATAAATAATACGAATAAAACAGCATTAATAACATTTCCTACAAAGATAAAATTCGCAAATAAAACAATAGGGCCCACGGCAATGTTAGACACAGGTGCAACAAAAAGTTTAATTCATGTAGAAAAAGAAGACGCTAAAGATTTAAATTACCCTGTATATATACATCAATTTAATAAAGATGTTATACCTATAACCCAATGTATACAAAATATACCTATATATATAAATGAAGAACAATTTATTTTACCACAAACATACATAACAAATATAAAAAGCCATCACCCTTTTATATTAGGATTAAATTTTATTCAATCACTAACAGGAGGATTTAAGTACACACCATCAGGTATACAACTTTTTAAAAAAGAAACACATATTATACCTAATAATCAATCTAATATACTCAAACAAGAAAATAAATTAATACTTAATAACAATATAATATTAGAACCAAATGAAGACATAAAAACGAATAATAATGAATTAGATATAGAAGAAGAATATTTGAAAGAGTATTTACAACATCTGGAAGAAAGTGAAAATCAAAAAATTGAATATAATCAAATAAATAATATTATGTTTAAAAACACAAAATTAGAATTAGAAGACTTAATTAGGTTAGCAGAAAAAACAGAAATAATAGGAGAAAATCCTCAAAAACATTGAAATAAAGATAAAATAGATGCTAAATTAAATATCATAAACCCTGATATAACAATTAAAACAAAAGACATAGCATGCGAAATAATAGACCAAGAAGAATTTAAAATACAAATAAGAGAATTATTAAATCTAGGAGTAATACAAAAAAGCATAAGTAGACATAGAAGTCTGGCCTTTATGGTTAGAAATCATGCCGAAATAAAATGAGATAAAGCTAGAATGGTAATTAATTACAAAAGATTAAATGATAATACATATGATGATAGTTCTAAAATACCTAATAAAGATGAATTAATAAATAAAATCCAAAATAAAAAATACTTTTCTAAATTTGATTGTAAATCTGGATTTTGGCAAATAAAAATGCAAAAAGAATCAATAGAATGGACTGCCTTTACTTGTCCAGAAGGACACTTTGAATGGTTAGTTATGCCCTTTGGATTAAAAAACGCACCACAAATATTTCAAAATAAGATGGATACAATCTTTAAAAAACATTCAGACTTTTGTATAGTATATATAGACGATATTCTTGTATTCAGTAATACTAAACAAGAACATAGAACTCACTTGCAAATAGTTTTTAAAGAATTTATAAATCAAGGCTTAATAATTAGTAGTAAAAAGATGCAATTAGAAAAACAAGAAATAGAATTTTTAGGACTTTTTATAAAAGGTGGAAAAATAGAATTACAAGAACATATAGTTAAAAAAGTGTTAGACTTTCCCGATAAATTAGAAGAAACTAAAAAATTACAAGCTTTCTTAGGATTATTAAATTATTGTAGATCTTTTATTCCAAATTTATCAAAATTAGTAGGACCTTTATATAATAAACAAGGAAAAATGGACAAAAGTATTTTAATAATGAAGACATCAAATTAGTCAAAAAAATAAAACAAATAGTTAGTAAATTAGAACATTTATCACTACCAGTAGAAAATAGCTATAAAATAATACAAACAGATGCATCAGCAGTAGGATGGGCAGGAATACTATTACAAAAACTAAATAAAAATAGCAATAAAAATGAAGAAGAAATATGTAAATACTGTTTCGGTAATTTTAATGAGACACAAAGTAGATTACCATCCACAGACTTAGAAATACTAGGAGTTATAAATACAATAGAACGATTTCAATTATTTTTAGGAAAAGAATTCTTAATAAGAACCAATTGTGATAATATAGTAAAACATTTTAATAAAACAAATCAAAGTAAATCAGCAACAAAAAGATGGTTAAATTTCATAGATCATATTACAGGAAAAGGATTCACACCACAATTCGAACATATTAAAGGTAAAGAAAATCAATTAGCTGATATCTTATCTAGACTAATTACTAACACTTCTTAATTTTGCAGATGTCCCAGTATCAAGGATCTTCATCAAGAACAAAAGAATATGCTAATCAATTTTTACCTTACCCTAACCAATTATTTACTGTTCTTAATGAGAAGCAAAAGTTCAGGTCAAAGGTACCCGTCACAGAGGAGCAACAAAAAATGATTAACAATCTCTAGTTCAATAGAGAATATAATAGAGGATCTTTCATACATACCATGAACTATTTAAATATATATTTTCATAATATTTCTTTCCATGTTAAATCATTAGAAGCACAAGTTAATTACTATAAATCTCGTTCTAATCCACAATTAATAAAAGATCACGAACTATCATAAAACATTATAAGACTTTAAATTTAAAAAATCAAGCTAATGAAAAGAAAATAGAAAAAATGAAACTTTACAATGATAGTAATTTTTTAGCTTCCTTTGACCCCTATTTTAGATTTATATTAAGAACTAAAGTAGAAACTCTTTTACCAAGAGATTTAGTAGAAAAAATATTTTTGTTATCTAAAGAAAAAGATATTAAAAATTAGGTAGCAATACAAAACCGTTTTCGTTTCGGTCTTGAACCACTAGGATGCACTTATAAATATGAACATATACGCAATAATTTTCAAAATAAATATGATACTATAATCCTATTAGATATAGAATATAAACTTTTTGAAAACTTCGTAATTACTAGACCAAATACTATATTTCCTAATAATCCACCAATAGAAATAGAAATAACAATAAGCTTACTATTAGAATACGGTTTGGTAGCTAGCATTTTAATACCTCCACCTTGGGAACAAATAATACATTGTAATTTTCCAAATAGTTTAATAGATACAATAAGTGAAAAATATTTAGGAAAAATTGTTTCATCTGATCTTTTATTAATAATAGAAAGTATACCACCCGAATGGATAGGACTAGGTCAAATTATCCATAGGAGGCACAACATATTTATGGAACATAGGCAAGATAAAATATCTAATTATTTTATTCAACTTAAAGATGACGATTCCTTAATTCAAGATAAAGAAGCAACAGAAGAATTACTTAAATTATACAAAGTATATATAATTATGAACGAAGTCCCTTCGAACCCTTGGCACGTGGTAAAAGAAAATTTTAACATGAGAATTTTTGTGCCAAAAAACCCTTTTAGTCTAAATATAAAATATTTTAATAAATCTCTACTTTCTCATGAGGTAGAAGAAGCAATAGAAAATGAAAAAACTACTAATTATCAATATTCAACATATAGACATTCTGACTCAGAAAATGATTCAATTGAATCTATGGATTCAGTAACAAGGCACAATATTGAATATATGATGGAACCATAAAAATTAATTAAAAGATGCAATAGAATTAACATAAGCAAAAAGACAATATTCCCAACCGACAAAATCAGAGACACAAGCAATGACGTCAGCAAACACTGTACGACCTTTACTGTGCAAACACTGTGCGACCCTTACTGTTCAAACACGCGGCCGAAATCACTGTGCAAGATTCGATCCAATACCGCCCACGTTTTCTTACTATTCCAGAAACAATTAGAATTTTATTTGGCGTCCGAATCACTTTTCTCTCCTATAAAAGGAGACGTTCCCCTTCATTCTAAATCATCCAAAGAATTTACACTCTCTCCAGCAATAAAAATCTCTCTAAGTTTTCAGTTCAACTTTTCAATCAAGATTTCCGTCAACAATAGTTTGTAACTTCTCTTGTAATAGTAAGTTTTCTTTTATTTACTCTGTAAATTATGGCATGTATCTTTGTTCATTACTTGTAAATTAAGCTTGTAATCGCATGTTCAATTTCCAGTAATAAAATTTCAAGTTTTTATTAAGAACTTTCAGGAAAACCACTCTGAGTACTTAGATAATATTCTTATTATGTTTTGATATATCATTAAAGGATATTTGAGGATTTGTTTTTATTAATGGTAATATTGACATAAATATTTTAGATAAACTCTGGAATGATCTTCTGTTTATAAATTTTCTGGTGTCCTGTGAGTTGCCATTGTCGCCATTGTTGTCGTGATAAGGCGTTTGTAGGCTTGACTGGGCTTCTACAGTTGTCTGTAGTACTGTGGACTTGAGGATTGTTTATGAATCATTGTTCATTCTAAAAAAAAAGTAAAAAATCAGTAAAAGTAAAAAAGGGCGGTATTGGATCGAATCTTGCACACTGATTTCGGCCGCGTGTTTGAACAGTAAGGGTCGCACAGTGTTTGCACAGTAAAGGTCGTACAGTGTTTGCTGATGTCATTGCTTGTGTCTCTGATTTTTTCCGTTGGGAATATTGTCTTTTTGCTTCTGTTAATTCTATTGCATCTTTTAATTAATTTTTATGGTACCATCATATTTTCAATATTGTGCCTTGTTACTGAATCCATAGATTCAATTGAATCATTTTCTGAGTCGGAATGTCTATATGTTGAATATTGATAATTAGTAGTTTTTTTATTTTCTATTGCTTCTTCTACCTCATGAGAAAGTAGAGATTTATTAAAATATTTTATATTTAGACTAAAAGGGTTTTTTGGCACAAAAATTCTCATGTTAAAATTTTCTTTTACCATGTGCCAAGGGTCTGAAGGGACTTCGTTCATAATTATATATACTTTGTATAATTTAAGTGATTGTTATGTTGCTTCTTTATCTTGAATTAAGGAATCGTCATCTCTAAGTTGAATAAAATAATTAGATATTTTATCTTGCCTATGTTCCACAAATATATTGTGCCTGCTATGGATAATTTGACCTAGTCCTATCCATTCGGGTGGTATACTTTCTATTATTAATAAAAGATTAGATGAAATAATTTTTCCTAAATGTTTTTCGCTTATTGCATCTATTAAACTGTTTGGAAAATTACTATGTATTATTTGTTCCCAAGGTGGAGGTATTAAAATGCTAGCTACCATACCGTATTCTAATAGTAAGCTTATTGTTATTTCTATTTCTATTGGTGGATTATTAGGAAATATAATATTTGGTCTAGTAATTACGAAGTTTTCAAAAAGTTTATATTCTATATCTAATAGGATTATAGTATCATATTTATTTTAAAAATTATTGCATATATGTTCATATTTATAAGTACATCCTAGTGGTTCAAGACCGAAACGAAAAACGGTTTTGTATTGCTACCTAATTTTTAATATCTTTTTCTTTAGAAAACAAAAATATTTTTTCTACTAAATCTCTTGGTAAAAGAGTTTCTACTTTAGTTCTTAATATAAATCTAAAATAGGGGTCAAAGGAAGCTAAAAAATTACTATCATTGTAAAGATTCATTTTTTCTATTATCTTTTAATTAGCTTGATTTTTTTAAATTTAAAGTCTTATAATGTTTTATGATAGTTTCTTGATTTTTTATTAATTGTGGATTAGAACGAGATTTATAGTAATTAACTTGTGCTTCTAATGATTTAACATGGTGAGAAATATTATGAAAATTTATATTTAAATAGTTCATGGTATGTATTAAAGATCCTCTATTATATTCTCTATTGAACCAGAGATTGTCAATCATTTTTTTTGCTCCTCTGTGACGGGTACCTTTGACCTGAACTTTTGCTTCTCATTAAGAACAGTAAATAATTGGTTAGGGTAAGGTAAAAATTGATTAGCATATTCTTTTGTTCTTGATGAAGATCCTTGATACTGGGACATCTACAAAATTAAGAAGTGTTAGTAATTAGTCTAGATAAGATATCAGCTAATTGATTTTCTTTACCTTTAATATGTTCGAATTGTGGTGTGAATCCTTTTCCTGTAATATGATCTATGAAATTTAACCATCTTTTTGTTGCTGATTTACTTTGATTTGTTTTATTAAAATGTTTTACTATATTATCACAATCGGTTCTTATTAAGAATTCTTTTCCTAAAAATAATTGAAATTGTTCTATTGTATTTATAACTCCTAGTATTTCTAAGTCTGTGGATGGTAATCTACTTTGTCTCTCATTAAAATTACCGGAACAGTATTTACATATTTCTTCTTCATTTTTATTGATATTTTTATTTGGTTTTTGTAATAGTATTCCTGCCCATCGTACTGCTGATGCATCTGTTTGTATTATTTTATAGCTATTTTCTATTGGTAGTGATAAAGGTTCTAATTTACTAACTATTTTTTTTTTTTTGGACTAATTTTATGTCTTCATTATTAAAATACTTTTGTCCATTTTTTCCTAGTTTACTATATAAAGGTCCTACTAATTTTGATAAATTTGGAATAAAAGATCTACAATAATTTAATAACCCTAAGAAAGCTTGTAGTTTTTTAGTTTCTTCTAATTTATCGGGAAAGTCTAACACTTTTTTAACTATATGTTCTTGTAATTCTATTTGTCCACCTTTTATAAAAAGTCCTAAAAATTTTATTTCTTGTTTTTCTAATTGCATATTTTTACTACTAATTATTAAGCCTTGATTTATAAATTCTTTAAAAACTATTTGCAAGTGAGTTCTGTGTTCTTGTTTAGTATTACTGAATACAAGAATATCGTCTATATATACTATACAAAAGTCTGAATGTTTTTTAAAGATTGTATCCATCTTATTTTGAAATATTTGTGGTGCGTTTTTTAATCTAAAGGGCATAACTAACCATTCAAAGTGTCCTTCTGGACAAGTAAAGGCAGTCCATTCTATTGATTCTTTTTGCATTTTTATTTGCCAAAATCCAGATTTACAATCAAATTTAGAAAAGTATTTTTTATTTTCGATTTTATTTATTAATTCATCTTTATTAGGTATTTTATAACTATCGTCATATGTATTATCTGTGACAACCCGCCTACTAAAATAATAGGTGGCCAGCCCAATACTCCAATAATCACAGGAATCATAGATGGTCCATTCTTAGCATCACTGTCGATTAAAATAATAGTATGAGATAACCACCAATCATTTTAGAAAACGAATTGTCAGATTTAAAATTTTTGAAAAGAAAAGAAAAACACTTAGACAATCCCATTTGTAAAAACGGTGGGTATCAAAAATCGATGAATGAAGTATGACAATACATAAATATCACCGAATAAGCTGTCGGTGCACAGACCAATACAAATAGTACATTGAGTATTACAATTCAATATTTACTATATAATGAATGAGTGCAATACCTTGGGCAAAACACGACCGAATACATCTACTGAACATAACTAGAGTACAGTAGAAAGGACCGTCTACTACAAGTATCCTACAACATCCGCAATATGCTGTAGCTCCATGACAACTGGAATGGAATATGTAAATACGGGTGTCCATGCGGAAGATCACCTGTAACGGCAAAGAATATGCAGAAACAAAGAAATATAGATACGGGTCAGGGCCCGGTTTGATATGATTACCATGTGACTTAAATGCATGACAGTTAAGTGCGTAATTCTCTCGCAGATAACAGTAATATATCTCACCTCTCAATCTAGCAGCAACCTAGTGCAATATCGTGAGATGTTCTAGTTAACCCTAAGTACTAAGGGCTAACTTCTCCCCATTCTCAACACTATGCCCTATTCGTGCGTGGGGTGTCTCGCAAAGCGAAATCCAAACAAGGAACCCCCCCGATACACTACTACTTAGGCAAGGTTGATCGTCGAGATCCATTAGACCCTAAGCACGAAATAATCAATAAATCATTGTGCGTGCATAAGTGTGGGAGGTCACATCTACAGCTACTCAAATAAAATGAAATAAAACCCATCCAACATTTAATGGCACAATTCCTAATTCATCTTTAGGAACACATATACATGGTACAACATTTTATCAAATGTTTACCAAATTACTATCATCATATATTATTTCATTTCGAAATTCCATTCCTTAATAGGAAATAAAATTAGAGTCTCTATGCTCTTTGTGGCATTATATCTCAATTATACATTTGTAAAAATCTCTTCCTTATCAGGAATATAATCATCATTATATGCTCTTTATGGCATTTCATTGTGCTCTTTGTGGCACGTTCTCATGCTCTTTATGGCATTTCATTGTGCTCTTTATGGAACCCATTATACATCAAGTCCAACTTGATTCAAAATAGTTATAATCATATATATATAACGATTCTAAGACCGCCCGTCCGGGTTTCCCCACTGTGCGCGCCCCTAAATGGCTATCATCTTCTAGGACCTCCAAGACAACCTGGGATCCTATCGAAACGTCGGGAAGCGGCCATGTGCCTGCGGGATAGTCAAGACCACACCCGGAATCTCCTAACCAGCGCAGAAAAATATACAATCACAAACGCTCACATGGCCTAGGGACTATATCCACCCTACATTCATTAGCCAGGGGGCTTCACCACAACGCGCGCGACTTCCCTTATGATAGCGATTTAGAGAGGTGTGAATCCATAAATTAACATTTATAAAAAACATTACTTTTCCATTTTGAGAACATCATATTTTACATTTCCAAAAATCATCCATTTGTACTTATTCATTTAGTACCATATTTTATAACATGCATTCTTTATTCATTAAGTCCTGTTTATTAATGACCTAAGACCCAAAGTGCCGCTAACCTCAAAATAGCCTCCAAAAGTTCATATTATCTCATAAACCCTCAAAGTGAATCTCCATAATGGAGTGTCTCCCAAAAGTTCAACATTAATATTGTAATCTTCCAATTTTACTTTAGGTTAACTTCCTATATCATTCGGACATTAACCTATACAAACTAGCCCTCGGGTAAACCCAAATATCCAATTTTAACCTAGGACGTTGGTCTACCCAAAACAACCCTCTAGGAACTCTTATTACTTCCCAAAGGAAGGGTCCTAAATCTCGGACCTAGAAGAAAAAAGGATAGAAATCAAACTAGGAAAAATCTCACAAAAATAGGGGACCCGAATCGATTCGCCCCTCGGGCCGAATCGATTCGCCCCTTGCGAATCGATTCTCCTAAAAGGCCGAATCGATTCGGTGAGCAAACCTGACTTCCTGTAATTTCCGAATCGATTCGGTCCCAACCCAAACCGATTCGGTTTGCCCAGACCTGTAGGATGACCCTTATCCGAATCGATTCGCCCTTAGGGCCGAATCAATTCGGTCCTGAAATCTTGCCCAATTTGGGCTACGGGTTATATGAACCCTAAATTCCCAAAATCCTCAAACCCTTGATTTTTCCCAACATCCACAACAACAATTCAACCCAATTCATTTCTAAACATTATACAATTAATTATTTCACCTCAAATCAAATTAAAACACAAGATTAAGGGATTAAACACCAAAATCTACAAAAACCCATTTATGGCTTAAACCTCCCAAAACTTAACTACACATGCAGATTTATCACATTAAATCAATATCTAGAAAGTAAGAAACTTGCCTCGAGGTTCGTAGTCTCGGATCACCTCCGGTGGCGACGGAAATCCGGCCCAATCTTCCATTTCTCTCTCTTTCTCCCAACTCTCTCTTCTCTCTCTCTTCTTTGGCTTCTCTCACACAAATGAAGAAAAAGAAAGGGGGTGGGGGACTTATACGGGTCTCAAAAACATAAATCCCCACTTTTAATTGTTAATACACCACTAAAATGACTCGTAACCACTTAATTGAGCCATAACGCGTAAAAAGTGCCCGAAACCCAAAAAATACAACGTGGCACTTATTTCGACTATTTCGACTATTTTAAAAATAACCGCACCCCCTATTTTGGCATTCGGGAAAGTGTGAACTATTTTTACGTTCCAATTTCATTTTATTTCATTAATTATACCCAACTTTAAATATAGGTCATAACCGTCGTTTTACATATAACGACGCAAAATACACAATATGACGCTATTTACCTTCTCATAATGGTATATAGACAAAACATAGTAAATATTATCCCTAAGTCTCACGGGAAATAATATTTACTCCAACATCCCCTATTTTATAAAATTAGCCTATTAGGCAAAATAGTATAAAATAGCCGCTCAAAAACCTGGGTTGTTACATTATCATTTAATCTTTTGTAATTAATTACCATTCTAGCTTTATCTCATTTTATTTCGGCATGATTTCTAACCATAAAGGTCGGACTTCTATGTCTACTTATGCTTTTTTGTATTACTCTTAGATTTAATAATTCTCTTATTTGTATTTTAAATTCTTCTTGGTCTATTATTTCGCATGCTATGTCTTTTGTTTTAATTGTTATATCAGGGTTTATGATATTTAATTTAGCTTCTATTTTATTTTTATTCCAATGTTTTTGAGGATTTTCTCCTATTATTTCTGTTTTTTCTGCTAACCTAATTAAGTCTTCTAATTCTAATTTTGTGTTTTTAAACATAATATTATTTATTTGATTATATTCAATTTTTTTATTTTCACTTTCTTCTAGATGTTGTAAATAATCTTTCAAATATTCTTCTTCTATATCTAATTCATTATTATTCGTTTTTACGTCTTCATTTCGTTCTAATATTATATTATTATTAAGTATTAATTTATTTTCTTGTTTGAGTATATTAGATTGATTATTAGGTATAATATGTGTTCCTTTTTTAAAAAGTTGTATACCTGATGGTGTGTACATAAATCCTCCTGTTAGTGATTGAATAAAATTTAATCCTAATATAAAAGGGTGATGGCTTTTTATATTTGTTATGTATGTTTGTGGTCAAATAAATTGTTCTTCATTTATATATATAGGTATATTTTGTATACATTGGGTAATAGGTATAGCATCTTTATTAAATTGATGTATATATATGGGGTAACTTAAATCTTTAGCGTCTTCTTTTTCTACTAAGTCTACATGAATTAAGCTTTTTGTTGCACCTGTGTCTAACATTGCCGTGGTTTCTATTGTTTTATTTGCGAATTTTATCTTTGTAGGGAATGTTATTAATGTTGTTTTATTAGTATTATTTATTTGTTCATTAGGTTTATTATTTATTTTTTCTTTATAACATTTTAGGCATAGATTTTGTTTACATATTTTACATAAATATATTTCTTCATATTCTTTTAAATATTTTGCACAATTTAATGAGAACATATGTCTTTTATATTGATATTCGCATTCTTCTATATTATAACAAAAATTTAAATCTTCTAGACTTTGTTCTAAAATTTCTATATCATTATCTTCAGATTCTATAGATTCTACAAATTCTATACTATATATACTAACATTATCTATTTCTTCGTATTCGTCGTATATACTTTCTAATTGTATTGTATCTCCTAGATCATCTTCAATGTCATCTAGTATATTTATTTTTTCTTGTATTTTAGATATATTATTATTTCTACTTCTATATGGACAGTTAGGTCTAATGTGATTAGGGTCTCCGCATATAAAACATTTTCAGTTTGTTACTTTCTTTATATTTTTATTATCTTTAGCTTCTTTATTATTATTGTCTTTATTTATTTTGCGTTTTTTATACCATGGTCGTTTTCTCTTATAATTATTATATTTATAATGTTTTTTATATGTTCTACTAGGTCTAATTTTATAACTTTTATATTTTTTATATTTCTTTTTGGTTTTATATTTATTATTATGTTTATATTTATTGGTAACTATTCTTTTGTTATCACAGCCATATTGAGGTGGTAAGTCTAACTGTTGACAAGTATGATAATATTATTTTTTAATCTCTTTACCTTCTTTTAATTTTCTACATTCTGATTTTAGTATATTATATACTATATTAACCCTAGCTCCTATAGACGGGTTTGTTTTTGCATCTTCTTGTTTTTGCCAGTTTTTCCATATTTTTTCACCTATTTTTCCTGGTATTTTTTGTTTATATCTATCTAATAAATTAAGATCTGCAGTTCTACCTGTTTGTGTCCAATATTCTACATATTTTCTAGTGTAATCTCCTATATATTCTAGCCTACATATTTGTAATTGTTCTAAATTTCTAAGTGCCTCTGTTTGTTTCTCGGTTATTTGTAAAAATCTATTTGATCCTAAAAAAGAGTTTTTTATTAAATTTGTAAATCTTTCGACATTAAAGTTTTCTTTAAAGGTTAAATAATCATCATGGAGTTTGTATGTTAAATACCAATTTGATACGCTTCCTTGTAGTGTGTTTTCAAAATAAACTTCACTTTCACTTTTATTTGTAAATTCTATTAATGTACATGCTCTAAAGCATCCTTTTTCCCAATATTCTATTGCTGTCTCCCAATCTAAAGGATTTATTTTATCTAAGTTTAATATACTACCATATTGTGTTATATTAGAACTAGTATCAAATACGTATCTATTTCTACTTTTATTTCCTGGTGTAGGGTTGGTATTTTCATCATATCTTTCTCTTGTGGATCCTAAGTGTTGGTGTGTTGAATAGTCAGCGTGTGTTCTATCTTGTGAAGTTGAAGATTCAGTTTCCATATCTTCGGCTGGGTTTATTTCTTCTAATACTTTTATGATTTCTTCTTCTTTTATAAATTTGTCTAATCCTATGTTTATTATTTTACGTTTATTGTCTTCATTAGTTCCTTTGGCACAGTATATTGAGATTATTGTTTCTTTATTATTTTCATTGCCGTATTTTTCTATTAATTGTTCGGTTGTTAAGTTATCGCAGTCTGCTATTATTATATCGTATATTTTATCTTCTAGTATTTCATATAATTCTTCTATTTTTTCTTCTACAATTAATACATTAATTTCGTTTAATAATTCTTCACTTTCGTCTTCTATGTGTTTATATCGACTAAATTTAATACTACTTTGTCCTACTTGATTTTCATATATTTTATTTTTTTCTGGGTTTTTTAAATTAGTTATAGTTAAGTTTGGTAGTTTCCATTCTATTTCTTCATAGATGCTACTATCTATTTTTTGCGCTTCTATCATTTCTACATATTTACTATTAAATGATTTTAATATACAATCAAATTCGTCTTTAAAGTTTATTTTATAGTGATTAAATATTTTTCCCATAAATAATGTATATATTAAAAGGTTATTATATTGTCCTGTCATGTTATATCCTCTTGTTCTTATGGCAATTTTTATATGTTTGCTAAATTCATTTATGTCCATAGAAAAATTAGGTATACATTCTATTACTGCTGTGTTTTTTGCTAAATCTACTTTAGCGCTAGCGATTTGTGCCTCTTTTTGATTATTCCATCTATCATCATATATATATACTAATACTTTAGTTCCTGCTTCTAATCGAGTTAATCCTACTAGTCCTATGACTATTACGCCTAAATGCATAAATTCTAAATTTATTTTAGTTGATTCTCTTGCTGATTCGTCTGTAATTAAGTCTAATATTACCTCACTATTGACGGCTGTTATTTTTCTTTGGCTAGTGTGATTATAGATTTTATTAGTAAATTCTAACATATTCTTTTTATATAATTGTTGTCCTTTAGTTTTTTGGATACCTTTTTCTATATATTTTTTAGTGTCTTCTTCGTTATTATATAAGTTTTCTATCCTATATATTTCTTTGTTTCTGTTTGTGGATGTGGATGTCATCTTTTGAATAAAATAAATTTAATCTTGTTTTATTTTGTTTAGAATTTGTTTTAATATTTTTAAAATTTTCTATTAAGTCGTTTATTTCTGGGGTTTCATGTTTTGGTTCTCTTTTGTTTGTAACTTTAATTAATTTATCTAATTCTATTTTTATGAGATGAGGCGTAGTATTTATGACGTCTAATAATTCTTTTATATAGTCTTGATTTTCCTCTAGTTTTTTTAATTCTTTCTAATATATTACTATTCATATATTTATCCTAGTCTTCATTTTTCTGCTAATATTCCTAACTGAGTTTCTAAAGCTATTAATGCTTTTTCTTGTTTATTTATTAAGTATTTAGTATCTTCTCTTATTTGTGTGTCTTTTCGATTTCCTATTATTTCTATAAATTTATATGCAATTTTTATTACTTTTCTTTTTAGTGTTATTGAGTTTTTAATTCTTTGTTTCTCTGTTCTCATAAATTATTAAAAACGTCCTTTTTCACTTAATATTCCTAGTTTAATTTCTAAGGATAATATTATTTCTTCTTGTTTTTCGATTAAATAACTAGTACTATGTAGTAAATTATAATCTTCAAATTTTAATGCTAATCTTAAGAGGTTATATTGTGTTTTTAGGAGTCGTCTTCGAAATTCAATGGAGTTTCTAATTAGTTGTTTTTCAGTTATCATTAAAATCTTCCCTTTTCGCTTAGTATTTCTAATTCTAACTTATACTGTTGAATTTTTTCGTTATCTATTCTAATTATCCAAGTATTAATAGTGCCTTGTATATGATTTTTATTTTTTATATTTGCTTCTTTTTTACTTATAGCTTCGTCTAACATTTTATATTCTGCTAATAGTCTCCTTTTTAAAAATGCCTTTTCGCTTATCATATACTATTAAAAACGTCTCTTTACTCCTAAAATTTCTATTTCTAGCTTATATTGATGGATTCTTTCTTATATATCTGAGATTGTATCAGTATAATATTTTAAAAGTTCTTTATGATTTTTATATTTTATAGCCTTTTTAGTATAGAAATCTAAATTTATGTATTCTGCACGTAATCTAGTTTTAAACCAAATTTTGTTTTCAATAAACATATAAAATTTATACTTTTATTAGTTGTAAACTTATGATTTTGTAACAACCCAAGTTTTTGAACGACTATTTTATATTATTTTTGCCCGATGGGCTAATTTTATAAAATAGTGTATGTGGGAGTAAATATTGTTTCCCATAATATTAAGGGATAATATTTATTATGTTTGTCTATTTACCGTTATGAGAAGGTAAATAGTATTATATAGCGTATTACTGCGTCGTTATATGTGAAACGACGGTTATGACCTACATATAAGCTGGGTAAAATTTATGAGATAATATGGAATTGGAACACAAAAATAGTTCACACTTTCCCGAATGCCAAAATAGGGGGTGCAGTGGTTTTTAGAATAGTCGAGATAGTCGAAATAAGTACCCCGTTGTAAATTTTGAGATTTGGGTGTTTTAAAAGGGGTTATGACTCAAATTAGTGGTTCCGAGTCATTTTAGTGGTGTATTTACATTTTAATGTGGGGATTTATGTTTTAAAACCCGTATAAGTTCCCCCACCCCTTTTTCTTTCTTCATTTGTGAGAAAAACCAAAGGAGAGAGAGAGAGAGAGAAGAAAGAGTTGGGAGAAATGGAGATAATGGGAGATTTGGGCCGGATTTCCGTCGCTACCGGAGGTGATCAGAGACTACGAACCTCGAGGCAAGTTTCTTACTTGCTAGATATTGATTTAATGTGATAAATTGCATGTATAGTTAATTTTGGAGGTTTAAACCCTAAATGGGTTTTTTTTGTTGATTTTGGTGTTAAATCCTTAAATCTTGTAGATTGTGTGGTTTAAGGTTATTATATGGGTTTCTTTTGGTGTATAATTGTTGGGGTAATGTTGTTGGTGGAGGGGAATGAAGGAAGTAGAGGATTATGGGTTTTAGGGTTCGGTTTTGGCTTTGCAGAAGAAGGGGTTTCATGGATCTGATAGGCGCGGTCGATCGCGGTCCCATGACCGGTCGACCGGGCATGCCAAAACTAGCTTACTGCTTTTGTTAGCAGACCAAACCTGTAAGGGAGATCGACCGCGGTCCCTTGATCGGTCGACCGGTCCCCTATTTTTCCACCTTTTATTCTCCTTAGTTTTCTTGAGCCCTTTTCTTTTAGGTTCAAGGTTTAGGAACCTTCCTTTGGGAAGTAATGAGGAGTCCTAGAGGGTTGTATTGGGTAGACTAATGTCCTAGGCTAAGAGTGGAAATTTGGGTTTACCCGAGGGCTAGTTTGTATAGGTTAATGTCCGTTTGATATAGGAGGTTAACCTAAAGATAAATTGGAAGTTAAAATAATGTTAAGCTTTTGGGAGACACTCCCTTATGGAGACTCACCTTGAGGGTTTATGAAATTATATGAACGCTTGGAGGCTAGTCTGAAGCTAGTGGCACTTTGGGTCTTAGGTCATTAATGAAATATGACTTAATAAGAATGAAATGCACATTCTAAAACTTGGTGCTTAATGGTTAAATGGATGGTTTTTGGAAATGTAAAATATGATGTTTTCAAAAGGAAAAGTAAAGTTTTTCATAAATGTTAATTTATGGATACACACCTCCTTAAATCGCTATCATAAGGGAAGTTGCGCGCGTTGTGGTGAAGCCTTCCTGGCTATTGAGCAGGTTGAATATAGTCCCTAGGCCATATGGGCGTTTATCTATACTGCGCTGGTTAGGAGATTTCGGGTGTGGTCTTGATTATCCCGCAGGCATATGGCCGCTTCCCGACGTTTGGTAGGTTCCCAGGTTGTCTTGTATGATAGGCCCTGGAAGATGATAGCCATTTAGGGGCGCGTCCAGTGGGGAAACCCGTAGGGACGGTCGTAGATTTATTAAAGCGATTCATGATAATGGATTGGCTTTAATTTACATTTCCTGAGTATAAAAAGGGAAATGGGATATGATTTGGCTTCGGTAACACTCCCGGATGGAAGAAGGGATGTGGAAGCATATGGCATACAAAAGTATTTTTATGCTAATAAAAATGACTTTTGATTACACTTCCTGGATGGAAGAAGGGAAATGGGATTTTATGATAGATTGTAAAGCACTTTTTATAATAGTAAAACCTGCTTTAAAAATGTATTCTTCCTGGATGGAAGAAGGAAATAAAATTGGTAAAGAAATTTTGTAAATGATATTATTTTGGTAAACATTTGATAAAATGTTGTACCATTTATGTATATACCTATAAAAGAAATAGGACTGATACATAAGAGTTATGAGATTGAGATGGTAAACATTTAAAAAGTGTGGTACCATTTATATATATATTCCTAAAGAAAGAATTAGGAATTCTGTTTTTAGATGGTGAATGGATTTACTTTTATTTCCCTGAGTAGTTGTAGATGTTATGCACACATATATATTAATTATGTGCTTAGGGTCTAAAGGATCTCAATGATCAACCTTGCCTAAATAGTAGTGTATCGGGGGGGTTCCTTGTTTGGATTTCGCTTTGCGAGACACCCCACGCACGAAAAAGGCATAGGGTTGAGAATGGGGAAAAGTTAGCCCTTAGTACTTAGGGTTAACTAGAACATTTCACGATATTGCGCTAGGTTGCTGCTAGATTGCGAGGTGAGAAATATTATTGTTATTTGCGAGAGAAATACGCACTTAACTGTCATGCATTTTAGTCACATGGTAATTATATCAAACCGGGTCCTGACCCGTATCTATTTCTCTATTTCTGCATATACTCTTTGCCGTTTCAGGTGCTCTACCGCGTGGACACCCGTATTTACATTTCCATTCCGGTTGTCATGGAGCTACATCATAACGCGGATGGTGTAGGTTGCTTGTATTAGACGCTTCTTTCTATTGTACTCTAGTTATGTTCAGTACATTTATTCGGGCGTGTTTGCCCAAGGTATTGCACTCATTCGTTATATTGTAAATATTAAATTGTATTACTCGATGTATTATTTGTATTGGTCTGTTCACCGACAGCTTATTCGGTGATGTTTATTTTATTGTCATTCTTCCTTCATCGATTTTTGATATCCACCGTTTTTGTAATAGGATTGTCTAAGTGTTTCTCTTTTACTTTCAAAATTTTAATTTCGACAGTCCGTTTTCTAAAATGATTGGTGGTTATCTCGTACTATTATTTTAATCGACAGTGATGCTGAGAATGGACCATCTATGATTCCTGTGATTATTAGAGTATTGGGCTGGCCAACTATTATTTTAGTAGGCGGGTTGTCACAGATGGTATCAGAGCATTAGGTTCTAGAGTCCTTAGGAATCTGTGCGGATGTTCTACGTCTTCTGCGTTTCTCTTTATTTGATGTAGAGCCTTAGGAATAAGGTCGTTGAATTCTCTGGTGAGATTTCGTTCTCCTGCTATGGTATGAGAACCCCGCAGATCTTTTACGCGTTCGTGTGAGATTCGTAGGTCGTCGGATGAAGGGCGTCATGGAAGGCCGTTGTGAAGGCATTATGAGATGGGATTATTTAGAGTTGTGAACTGTAGTCGGGAATTAGGGACTCTTTAGAGGTCATTCCCTTTGTAGTATTATCTTATATTACTACCGTGACTACTAAGTACAGTGGGTATAGTTTTTCGGGTACTGCTGCAAGTAGAGAGTAGTGTTATGCTTGGGATTCCAAGCAACGTTAATTTGAAGACGAGAAGTCATTGACGAGGATCACATGTTGAAGTCCGATTGGATAGAGGAGGCGTAACCTCGTTCGTTGGAAGTATGAGGCCCAAGAGTTTGGCCTAGAGTGGGGTATAGGGGTGCTCAGGTGTGAAGATTGAAGGAAAGTCTTTCACCAGTAGGAGTGAGATTGGAGTGGCGAGTAAGGTAGTCGCCATATTTTGGTGGAACAGGAGGTTTTTGCCCATAGAGAAACCCATTAGATATTTTTCAATAGCGAGTTTCTCTAGGATGTCAGGAATGATGAGAAAGTAGATTCTCTGGTATTCACACAAGGTTCGGTTAGAGGCCGACTGTGAATGGAGGGTGCTGTAGTTAATGGAACTATGCACTAAAATAAGGGTAATACAGAGAGAGCCTTTCTATGGAAATGATGGGCTCATAAGTAAGTGTTTCTAACACTCTTAGAGAAATAGTGTTCATGGGACCCCATCGGTGGACCTCCACCTGGGGGAGACTCACTGAACTAAGGCCGGGGAGGCAGGTAGTATGTTCTCTTTGCTAAAAGAGTTAGGGGGAACTGCGTAAGTGATCGCTAGGATAGCTAGAATGGTAGCAGTTTAGTTCGGAGGAGACTAGTATAATGTGTCTAGGAACCATTAGTAGTGGCCAAGGGATTTGCAAGTAGTCTGGCGGAAAATTTTCACCATAGATGAGGGTGAAGTATTTTCCCTTATGATGAGATGGAGTAGTATACATTTACCCTAGATTCGGGTGTATGTATCGAGCTTGTAGTATTGTGGATGTAAATATAGTGCATGTATGTGTAGAACTTTCAGGATAAGGAAGTTTTGTGTTTTCCTTCACTCGTTATGGGGCGAGTGATGATATGGGTAGTATGTGCTACTTGTATCAAATGTGATACGAGTAGAGATATGATTGGGTTGGTAGGTGCGATAGCGAGCGAATAAATCGCGAGGCTATCCTATTCCTAGTTGTAGAGAAGGACTAGTTGTTCTATAATATCTCTCCTGGATACAGGTTGAGATTTTATAGAGGTGGTTTACGGGGTGTAGTTAGTTTTCATTTTTTTATTTATTTGTTTTTGATTTCTTGCTTATTTTGTTGCTTTGTTTGTGTATGATATTTCCTTATCTCTATGACCATCTAGTTAAGGGGATTGTGTGGAGGGGTTCCTTGTTTGGATTTCGCTTTGACGAGACGCTCCACGCATGAACCTTAACGACGTTGGGAGTGGAGAGATGCGCATTTTCTTTTCTTTTCTTTTTTCTTTCCTTACTTTTCTGATTGGTTAAGATTTGGCTTGGAATGGTTTAGCCAATCACGTATATGAGTGGTTAGAAGGCTAAGTTATAGTGCGTGATATGAGCACTGTGATAGTTTTCCTCTGATCGATGTGGGGAACACTATGATATGGAAGTCGAATTGAGACTTATGGTTATGCCTTAATGAGAAGGCCATACATAAAAGATGTATATATGTATTTTGGGATTAAAGTGTTAGTGGCATTTTACAGGGAGTAAATGCCAGGTCGACAAAATTATAAGTTTTTGTGATGGGACTTAGGTGTAGAGAAGCTTTGCAGAGTGACGAGTTAGGATTCTAGCGATCCCGATCATGTGTCTTAGACCGTTACTTCTCGACGACCGACGACGCAAGGTAGTAGTGTAACGGGAGGGTTCCTTGTTTGGATTTCGCTTCGGTGAGACGTCCCACGCATGAAACCGAGCGAATGTCGGAAGTCGGGAAAGGTCTTGGACACTAGGGATATAATTAGGATAGCACTTATACGACTAGATTAGGATAGATAGATCGTTTTAGGATTCTTATGACGCTAGGCCCTTAGGGCATGCGACGTTGTTTTAGGAGAGTGGTAGGGAGTTGCCCACAATAGGTTTGTGGGTTAACTATAAGGGGGATTCAGTCCCTAGGACGAAGGAGTATAGGATCTTAAGCGGTTTGGAACGTTAGGCCTTAGAAGGTGGAGCCTTTTCTAGATAAAGCGTTACGTTAGTAACCTATCCTTCGAGGAGTTGAAGTATGGATTGACATTTACTCCCACACTCGTGTTGTTATGATCGAAAGTGGATTCGACAGATGAGTCTTTGCCAGGAACGGGAAGTAGTAATGCCGGAGCATGAACCCTTTTATTTATGCGTCTCACAGACTTAAACTCCGTGAGATTATCCTTCGCCTTAGAGCTTGTAGCGGTAGTTTTCGCCTGAGTAGAGGAACTACTTTCTGGGCAGGATGTAGGTCTTTCGCGAACAAGGAGTTGGTGTTCGTAAAGGACTATCATTTGGATATTCCCTTTCTGTTATAGAAATGCGAATGGGAGTAGTTAATGCACCAAGCAGAACGAGTTTCACCAAAGGAACGCTTTAGTAAGTGCGTTCATGTCCATGATTAACCGACTCACCTACTAGTGGGAAGAGACTAGTGGTGGGATGAGGAAGAAGTGGAGTAGTAGCTTTTCGGAATCACATTTTCGTACGATGGTTCGGATTAAATCTTGCGAGAAGGGTACCAAGAATGTGGTCTAGTGTAGTTATTCCCTAGTAAGGGTATGACGTGATTTGAGAAGAAGGCTAGGTATGCCGAGATGTGTAGGTATCTCCTTCCGTCGTAGAAAGGTAGGATCGTTATTTCATGAGGAATGGTTTGGTGCTATGATTAGAGCACAGAGAATGTAGACTGAGATCAAATAGTGATGACCTTAGTCCAAGTTAAAATAGGGGACGCCGTGCTACCAAGGGGTTGCTAGGATTGATAGAACGATAGTTTAGTAGTATACCTTTTATATGATTAAGGTTATACTGTATGCCTGAATTTTGGGGGCAAAATTCCCCTCGAAGGGGGGGAGTATGTAACAACCCAAGTTTTTGAACGACTATTTTATATTATTTTTGCCCGATGGGCTAATTTTATAAAATAGTGTATGTGGGAGTAAATATTGTTTCCCGTAATATTAAGGGATAATATTTACTATGTTTGTCTATTTACCGTTATGAGAAGGTAAATAGTATTATATGGCGTATTACTGCGTCGTTATATGTGAAACGACGGTTATGACCTACATATAAGCTGGGTAAAATTTATGAGATAATATGGAATTGGAACACAAAAATAGTTCACACTTTCCCGAATGCCAAAATAGGGGGTGCGGTGGTTTTTAGAATAGTCGAGATAGTCGAAATAAGTACCCCGTTGTAAATTTTGAGATTTGGGCGTTTTAAAAGGGGTTATGACTCAAATTAGTGGTTCCGATTCATTTTAGTGGTGTATTTACATTTTAATGTGGGAATTTATGTTTTAAAACCCGTATAAGTTCCCCCACCCCTTTTTCTTTCTTCATTTGTGAGAAAAATCAAAGGAGAGAGAGAGAGAGAAGAAAGAGTTGGGAGAAATGGAGAGAATGGGAGATTTGGGCCGGATTTCCGTCGCTACCGGAGGTGATCAGAGACTACGAACCTCGAGGCAAGTTTCTTACTTGCTAGATATTGATTTAATGTGATAAATTGCATGTATAGTTAATTTTGGAGGTTTAAACCCTAAATGGTTTTTTTTTTGTTGATTTTGGTGTTAAATCCTTAAATCTTGTAGATTGTGTGGTTTAAGGTTATTATATGGGTTTCTTTTGGTGCATAATTGTTGGGGTAATGTTTTTGGTGGAGGGAATGAAGGAAGTAGAGGATTATGGGTTTTAGGGTTCGATTTTGGCTTTGCAGAAGAAGGGGTTTCGTGGATCTGATAGGCGCGGTCGACCGCAGTCCCATGACCGGTCGATCGGGCATGCCAAAACTAGCTTACTGCTTTTGTTAGCAGACCAAACCTATAAGGGCGGTCGACCGCGGTCCCTTGATCGTTCGACCGGTCCCCTGTTTTTCCACCTTTTATTCTCCTTAGTTTTCTTAAGCCCTTTTCTTTTAGGTTTAAGGTTTAGGAACCTTCCTTTGGGAAGTAATGAGGAGTCCTAGAGGGTTGTATTGGGTAGACTAATATCCTAGGCTAAGAGTGGAGATTGGGGTTTACCCGAGGGCTAGTTTGTATAGGTTAATGTCCGTTTGATATAGGAGGTTAACCTAAAGATAAATTGGAAGTTAAAATAATGTTAAGCTTTTGGGAGACACTCCCTTATGGAGACTCACCTTGAGGGTTTATGAAATTATATGAACGCTTGGAGGCTAGTCTGAAGTTAGTGGCACTTTGGGTCTTAGGTTATTAATGAAATATGACTTATAAGAATGAAATGCACATTCTAAAACTTGGTGGTTAATGGTTAAATGGATGGTTTTTGGAAATGTAAAATATTATGTTTTCAAAAGGAAAAGTAAAGTTTTTCATAAATGTTAATTTATGGATACACACCTCCCTAAATCGCTATCATAAGGGAAGTTGCGCGCGTTGTGGTGAAGCCTTCCTGGCTATTGAGCAGGTTGGATATAGTCCCTAGGCCATATGGGCGTTTATCTATACTGCGCTGGTTAGGAGATTCCGGGTGTGGTCTTGACTATCCCGCAGGCATATGGCCGCTTCCCGACGTTTGGTAGGTTCCTAGGTTGTCTTGTATGATAGGCCCTGGAAGATGATAGCCATTTAGGGGCGCGTCCAGTGGGAAAACCCGGAGGGACGGTCGTAGATTTATTAAAGCGATTCATGATAATGGATTGGCTTTAATTTACATTTCCTGAGTATAAAAAGGGAAATGGGATATGATTTGGCTTCGGTAACACTCCCGGATGGAAGAAGGGATGTGGAAGCATATGGAATACAAAAGTATTTTTATGCTAATAAAAATGACTTTTGATTACACTTCCTGGATGGAAGAAGGGAAGTGGGATTTTATGAAAGAAATGGGTAAAGCACTTTTTATGATAGTAAAACCTGCTTTAAAAATGTATTCTTCCTGGATGGAAGAAGGAAATAAAATTGGTAAAGAAATTTTGTAAATGATATTATTTTGGTAAACATTTGATAAAATGTTGTACCATTTATGTATATACCTATAAAAGAAATAGGACTGATACATAAGAGTTATGAGATTGAGATGGTAAACATTTGATAAAGTGTGGTACCATTTATATATATATTCCTAAAGAAAGAATTAGGAATTCTGTTTTTAGATGGTGAATGGATTTACTTTTATTTCCCTGAGTAGTTGTAGATGTTATGCACACACATATATATATATATATATATATATATATATATATATATATATATATATATATATATATATATATTAATTATGTGCTTAGGGTCTAATGGATCTCAATGATCAACCTTGCCTAAATAGTAGTGTATCGGGGGGATTCCTTGTTTGGATTTCGCTTTGCGAGACACCCCACGCACGAATAAGGCATAGGGTTGAGAATGGGGAAAAGTTAGCCCTTAGTACTTAGGGTTAACTAGAACATTTCACGATATTGCGCTAGGTTGCTGCTAGATTGAGAGGTGAGAAATATTATTGTTATTTGCGAGAGAAATACGCACTTACCTGTCATGCATTTTAGTCACATGGTAATTATATCAAACCGGGTCCTGACCCGTATCTATTTCTCTGTTTCTGCATATACTCTTTTCCGTTTCAGGTGCTCTACCGCGTGGACACCCGTATTTACATTTCCATTCCGGTTGTCATGGAGCTACATCATAACGCGGATGGTGTAGGTTGCTTGTATTAGACGCTTCTTTCTATTGTACTCTAGTTATGTTCAGTACATTTATTCGGGCGTGTTTGGCCAAGGTATTGCACTCATTCGTTATATTGTAAATATTAAATTGTATTACTCGATGTATTATTTGTATTGGTCTGTTCACCGGCAGCTTATTCGGTGATGTTTATTTTATTGTCATTCTTCCTTCATCGATTTTTGATATCCACCGTTTTTGTAAATAGGATTGTCTAAGTGTTTCTCTTTTACTTTCAAAATTTTAATTTCGATAGTCCGTTTTCTAAAATGATTGGTGGTTATCTCGTACTATTATTTTAATCAACAGTGATGCTGAGAATGGACCATCTATGATTCCTGTGATTATTAGAGTATTGGGCTGGCCACCTATTATTTTAGTAGGCGGGTTGTCACAGATTTGTAATTCCACTCTTTTCGTTAAATAATATGTCTTATTATATAAAGATATATGATTAAAGCAACACTGATACCATTTTTTACTTTTACTGATTTTTTACTTTTACTTTTACTGATTTTTTGATTTTTTACTTTTACTGATTTTTTACTTTTACTTTTACTTTTACTTTTTTTTTAGAATGAACAATGATTCATAAACAATCCTCAAATCCACAGTACTACAGACAACTGTAGCAGCCCAGTCAAGCCTACAAACGCCTATATCACGGCAACAATGGCAACTCACAGGACACTGGAAAATTTATAAACAGAAGATCATTCCAGAGTTTATCTAAAATATTTATGTCAATATTACCATTAATAAAAACAAATCCTCAAAGATCCTTTAATGATATATCAAAATATAATAAGAATATTATCTAAGTACTCAGAGTGGTTTTCCCGATAGTTCTTAATAAAAACTTTAAATTTTATTACTGGAAATTTAACATGCGATTACAAGCTTAATTTACAAGTAATGAAAAAAGATACATGCCATAATTTCCAGAGTAAATAATAGAAAACTTACTATTACAACAGAAGTTACAAACTATTGTTGACGGAAATCTTGATTGAAAAGTTGAACTGAAAACTTAGAGAGATTTTTATTGCTGGAGAGAGTGTAAATTCTTTGGATGATTTAGAATGAAGGGGAACGTCTCCTTTTATAGGAGAGAAAAGTGATTCAGACGCCAAATAAAATTCTAATTGTTTCTGGAATAGTAAGAAAACGTGGGCGTATTGGATCGAATCTTGCACAGTGATTTCGGCCGCGTGTTTGAACAGTAAGGGTCGCACAGTGTTTGCACAGTAAAGGTCGTACAGTGTTTGCTCACGTCATTGCTTGTGTCTCTGATTTTGTCGGTTGGGAACATTGTCTTTTTGCTTCTGTTAATTCTATTGCATCTTTTAATTAATTTTTATGGTTCCATCATATTTTCAATTATTTTGCCTTGTTACTGAATCTATAGATTCAATTGAATAATTTTCTGAGTCAGAATGTCTATATGTTGAATATTGATAATTAGTAGTTTTTTCATTTTCTATTGCTTCTTCTACCTCATGAGAAAGTAGAGATTTATTAAAATATTTTATATTTAGACTAAAAGGGTTTTTTGGCACAAAAATTCTCATGTTAAAATTTTCTTTTACCATGTGCCAAGGGTCTGAAGGGACTTCGTTCGTAATTATATATACTTTGTATAATTTAAGTAATTCTTCTGCTGCTTCTTTATCTTGAATTAAGGAATCGTCATCTCTAAGTTGAATAAAATAATTAGATATTTTATCTTGCCTATGTTCCATAAATATATTGTGCCTGCTATGGATAATTTGACCTAGTCCTATCCATTCGGGTGGTATACTTTCTATTATTAATAAAAGATTAGATGAAACAATTTTTCCTAAATATTTTTCGCTTATTGCATCTATTAAACTGTTCGAAAAATTACTATGTATTATTTGTTCCCAAGGTGGAGGTATTAAAATGCTAGCTACCATACCGTATTCTAATAGTAAGCTTATTGTTATTTCTATTTCTATTGGTGGATTATTAGGAAATATAGTATTTGGTCTAGTAATTACGATGTTTTCAAAAAGTTTATATTCTATATCTAATAGGATTATAGTATCATATTTATTTTGAAAATTATTGCGTATATGTTCATATTTATAAGTACATCCTAGTGGTTCAAGACCGAAACGAAAACGGTTTTGTATTGCTACCCAATTTTTAATATCTTTTTCTTTAGAAAACAAAAATATTTTTTCTACTAAATCTCTTGGTAAAAGAGTTTCTACTTTAGTTCTTAATATAAATCTAAAATAGGGGTTAAAGGAAGCTAAAAAATTACTATCATTGTAATGATTCATTTTGTCTATTTTCTTTTCATTAGCTTGATTTTTTAAATTTAAAGTCTTATAATGTTTTATGATAGTTTCTTGATCTTTTATTAATTGTGGATTAGAACGAGATTTATAGAAATTAACTTGTGCTTCTAATGATTTGACATGGTGAGAAATATTATGAAAATATATATTTAAATAGTTCATGGTATGTATGAAAGATCCTCTGTTATATTCTCTATTGAACCAGAGATTGTCAATCATTTTTTGTTGCTCCTCTGTGACGGGTACCTTTGACCTGAACTTTTGCTTCTCATTAAGAACAGTAAATAATTGGTTAGGGTAAGGTAAAAATTGATTAGCATATTCTTTTGTTCTTGATGAAGATCCTTGATACTGGGACATCTGCAAAATTAAGAAGTGTTAGTAATTAGTCTAGATAAGATATCATCTAATTGATTTTCTTTACCTTTAATATGTTCGATTTGTGGTGTGAATCCTTTTCCTGTAATATGATCTATGAAATTTAACCATCTTTTTGTTGCTGATTTACTTTGATTTGTTTTATTAAAATGTTTTACTATATTATCACAATCGGTTCTTATTAAGAATTCTTTTCCTACAAATAATTGAAATCGTTCTATTGTATTATTAACTCCTAGTATTTCTAAGTCTGTGGATGGTAATCTACTTTGTGTCTCATTAAAATTACCGGAACAGTATTTACATATTTCTTCTTCATTTTTATTGCTATTTTTATTTGGTTTTTGTAATAGTATTCCTGCCCATCCTACTGCTGATGCATCTGTTTGTATTATTTTATAGCTATTTTCTATTGGTGGTGATAAAGGTTCTAATTTACTAACTATTTGTTTTATTTTTTGGACTAATTTTATGTCTTCATTATTAAAATACTTTTGTCCATTTTTTCCTAGTTTACTATATAAAGGTCCTACTAATTTTGATAAATTTGGAATAAAAGATCTACAATAATTTAATAATCCTAAGAAATCTTGTAGTTTTTTAGTTTCTTCTAATTTATCGGGGAAGTCTAACACTTTTTTAACTATATGTTCTTGTAATTCTATTTTTCCACCTTTTATAAAAAGTCCTAAAAATTCTATTTCTTGTTTTTCTAATTACATCTTTTTACCACTAATTAATAAGCCTTGATTTATAAATTCTTTAAAAACTATTTGCAAGTGAGTTCTATGTTCTTGTTTAGTATTACTGAATACAAGAATATCGTCTATATATACTATACAAAAGTCTGAATGTTTTTTAAAGATTGTATCCATCTTATTTTGAAATATTTGTGGTGCGTTTTTTAATCCAAAGGGCATAACTAACCATTCAAACTGTCCTTCTGGACAAGTAAAGGCAGTCCATTCTATTGATTCTTTTTGCATTTTTATTTGCCAAAATCCAGATTTACAATCAAATTTAGAAAAGTATTTTTATTTTGGATTTTATTTATTAATTCATCTTTATTAGGTATTTTATAACTATCATCATATGTATTATCATTTAATCTTTTGTAATTAATTACCATTCTAGCTTTATCTCGTTTTATTTCGGCATGATTTCTAACCATAAAGGCCGGACTTCTATGTCTATTTATGCTTTTTTGTATTACTCCTAGAATTAATAATTCTCTTATTTATATTTTAAATTCTTCTTGGTCTATTATTTCGCATGTTATGTCTTTTGTTTTAATTGTTGTATCAGGGTTTATGATATCTAATTTAGCTTCAATTTTATTTTTATTCCAATGTTTTTGAGGATTTTCTCCTATTATTTCTGTTTTTTCTGCTAACGTAATTAAGTCTTCTAATTCTAATTTTGTGTTTTTAAACATAATATTATTTATTTTATTATATTCAATTTTTTTATTTTCACTTTCTTCTAGATGTTGTAAATAATCTTTCAAATATTCTTCTTCTATATATAATTCATTATTAATCGTTTTTATGTCTTCATTTGGTTCTAATATTATATTATTATTGAGTATTAATTTATTTTCTTGTTTGAGTATATTAGATTGATTGTTAGGTATAATATGTGTTCCTTTTTTAAAAAGTTGTATACCTGATGGTGTGTACGTAAATCCTCCTGTTAGTGATTGAATAAAATTTAATCCTAATATAAAAGGGTGATGGCTTTTTATATTTGTTATGTATGTTTGTGGTAAAATAAATTGTTCTTCATTTATATATATAGGTATATTTTGTATACATTGGGTAATAGGTATAGCATCCTTATTAAATTGATGTATATATACGGGGTAATTTAAATCTTTAGCGTCTTCTTTTTCTACTAAGTCTACATGAATTAAACTTTTGTTGCACCTGTGTCTAACATTGCCGTGGTTTCTATTGTTTTATTTGCGAATTTTATCTTTGTAGGGAATGTTATTAATGCTGTTTTATTAGTATTATTTATTTGTTCATTAGGTTTATTAGTTATTTTTTCTTTATAACATTTTACACATAGATTTTGTTTACATATTTTACATAAATATATTTCTTCATATTCTTTTAAACATTTTGCACAATTTAATGAGAACATATGTCTTTTATATTGATATCCGCATTCTTCTATATTATAACAAAAATTTAAATCTTCTAGACTTTGTTCTAAAATTTCTATATCATTATCTTCAGATTCTATAGATTCTACTGATTCTATACTATATATTCTAACATTATCTATTTCTTCGTATTCGTCGTATATACTTTCTAATTCTATTGTATCTCCTAGATCATCTTCAATGTCATCTAGTATATTTATTTTTTCTTGTATTTTAGATATATTATTATTTCTACTTCTATATGGACAGTTAGGTCTAATGTGATTAGGGTCTCCGCATATAAAACATTTACAGTTTGTTACTTTCTTTATATTTTTATTATCTTGAGCTTCTTTATTATTATTGTCTTTATTTATTTTGCGTTTTTTATACCATTGTCGTTTTCTCTTATAATTATTATATTTATAATATTTTTTATATGTCCTACTAGGTCTAATTTTATAACTTTTATATTTTTTATATTTCTTGCTGGTTTTATATTTATTATTATGTTTATATTTATTGGTTAATATTCTTTTGTTATCACAACCATATTGAGGTGGTAAGTCTAACTGTTGACAAGTATGATAATATTGTTTTTTAATCTCTTTACCTTCTTTTAATTTTCTACATTCTGATTTTAGTATATTATATACTATATTAACCCTAGCTCCTATAGACGGGTTTGTTTTGGCATCTTTTTGTTTTTGCCAATTTTTCCATATTTTTTCACCTATTTTTCCTGGTATTTTTTGTATATATATCTATCTAATAAATTAAGATCTGCAGTTCTACCTGTTTGTGTTCAATATTCTACATATTTTCTAGTGTAATCTCCTATATATTCTAGCCTACATATTTGTAATTGTTCTAAATTTCTAAGTGCCTCTGTTTGTTTCTCGGTTATTTGTAAAAGTCTATTTGATCCTAAAAAAGAGTTTTTTATTAAATTTGTAAATCTTTCTACATTAAAGTTTTCTTTAAAGATTAAATGATCATCTTGGAGTTTGTATGTTAAATACCAATTTGATACGCTTCCTTGTAGTGTGTTTTCAAAATAAACTTCACTTTCACTTTTATTTGTAAATTCTATTAATGTACATGCTCTAAAGCATCCTTTTTCCCAATATTCTATTGTTGTCTCCCAATCTAAAGGATTTACTTTATCTAAGTTTAATATACTACCATATTGTGTTATATTAGAACTAGTATCAAATACGTATCTATTTCTACTTTTATTTCCTGGTGTAGGGTTGGTATTTTCATCATATCTTTCTCTTGTGGATCCTAAGTGTTTGTGTGTGTTGAATAGTCAGCGTGTGTTCTGTCTTGTGTAGTTGAAGATTCAGTTTCCATATCTTCAGCTGGGTTTATTTCTTCTAATACTTTTATGATTTCTTCTTCTTTTATAAATTTGTCTAATCCTATGTTTATTATTTTACGTTTATTGTCTTCATTAGTTCCTTCGGCACAGTATATTGAGATTATTGTTTCTTTATTATTTTCATTGCCGTATTTTTCTATTAATTGTTCGGTTGTTAAGTTATCGCAGTCTGTTATTATTATATCGTATATTTTATCTTCTAGTATTTCAAATAATTCTTCTATTTTTTCTTCTACAATTAATACATTAATTTCGTTTAATAATTCTTCACTTTCGTCTTCTATGTGTTTATATCGACTAAATTTAATACTACTTTGTCCTACTTGATTTTCATATATTTTATTTTTTTTTCTGGGTTTTTTAAATTAGTTATAGTTAAGTTTGGTAGTTTCCATTCTATTTCTTCATAGATGCTACTATCTATTTTTTGCGCTTCTATCATTTCTACATTTACTATTAAATGATTTTACTATACAATCAAATTCGGCTTTAAAGTTTATTTTATAGTGATTAAATATTTTTCCCATAAATAATGTATATATTAAAAGGTTATTATATTGTCCTGTCATGTTATATCCTCTTGTTCTTATGGCAATTTTTATATGTTTGCTAAATTCATTTATGTCCATAGAAAAATTAGGTATGCATCCTATTACTGCTGCGTTTTTTGCTAAATCTACTTCAGCGCTAGCGATTTGTGCCTGTTTATGATTATTTCATCTATCATCATATATATATATATATATACTAATACTTTAGTTCCTGCTTCTAATCGAGTTAATCCTACTAGTCCTATGACTATTACGCCTAAATGCATAAATTCTAAATTTATTTTAGATAATTCTCTTGTTGATTCGTCTATAATTAAGTCTAATATTACCTCACTATTGACGGCTGTTATTTTTCTTTGGCTAGTGTGATTATAGATTTTATTAGTAAGTTCTAACATATTCTTTTTATATAATTGTTGTCCTTTAGTTTTTTGGATACCTTTTTCTATATATTTTTTAGTGTCTTCTTCGTTATTATATAAGTTTTCTATCCTATATATTTCTTTATTTCTGTTTGTGGATGTGGATGTCATCTTTTGAATAAAATAAATTTAATCTTGTTTTATTTTGTTTAGGATTTGTTTTAATATTTTTAAAATTTTCTATTAAGTCGTTTATTTATGGGGTTTCTGGTTTTTCTTCTCTTTTGTTTATAACTTTAATTAATTTATCTAATTCTATTTTTATGAGATGAGCCGTAGTATTTATGACGTCTAATAATTCTTTTATATAGTCTTGATTTCCTCTAGTTTTTTAATTCTTTCTAATATATTACTATTCATATATTTATCCTAGTCTTCCTTTTTCTGCTAATATTCCTAACTGAGTTTCTAAAGCTATTAATGCTTTTTCTTGTTTATTTATTAAGTATTTAGTATCTTCTCTTATTTGTGTGTCTTTTCGATTTCCTATTATTTCTAGAAATTTATATGCAATTTTTATTACTTTTCTTTTTAGTGTTATTGAGTTTTTAATTCTTTGTTTCTCTGTTCTCATAAATTATTAAAAACGTCCTTTTTCACTTAATATTCCTAGTTTAATTTCTAAGGATAATATTATTTCTTCTTGTTATTCGATTAAATAACTAGTACTATGTAGTAAATTATAATCTTCAAATTTTAATGCTAATCTTAAGAGGTTATATTGTGTTTTTACGAGTTGTCTTCGAAATTCAATGGAGTTTCTAATTAGTTATTTTTCAGTTATCATTAAAGTCTTCCCTTTTCGCTTAGTATTTCTAATTCTAACTTATACTGTTGAATTTTTTTCGTTAGCTATTCTAATTATCCAAGTATTAATAATGGCTTGTATATGATTTTTATTTTTTATATTTGCTTCTTTTTTACTTATAGCTTCGTCTAAAATTTTATATTCTGCTAATAGTCTCCTTTTTAAAAATTCCTTTTCGCTTATCATATACTATTAAACACGTCCCTTTTCTCCTAAAATTTCTATTTCTAGCTTATATTGATGGATTCTTTCTTTTATATTTGAGATTGTATCAGTATAATATTTTAAAAGTTCTTTATGATTTTTATATTTGATAGCCTTTTTAGTATAGAAATCTAAATTTATGTATTCTACACGTAATCTAGCTTTAACCAAATTTTGTTTTCAATAAACATATAAAATTTATACTTTTATTAGTTGGAAACTTATGATTTGTAATTCCACTCTTTTCGTTAAATAATATGTCTTATTATATAAAGATATATGATTAAAGCAGCTCTGATACCATTTTTTACTTTTACTGATTTTTTACTTTTTTTTAATATTTTAAAAGTTCTTTATGATTTTTATATTTTATAGCCTTTTTAGTATAGAAATCTAAATTTATGTATTCTGCACGTAATCTAGCTTTAAACCAAATTTTGTTTTCAATAAACATATAAAATTTATACTTTTATTTGTTGTAAACTTATGATTTGTAATTCCACTCTTTTCGTTAAATAATATGTCTTATTATATAAAGATATATGGTTAAAGACTTTTTATAAAAGGTGGAAAAATAGAATTACAAGAACATATAGTTAAAAAAGTGTTAGACTTTCCCGATAAATTAGAAATTCTTCTTGGTCTATTATTTCGCATGCTATGTCTTTTGTTTTAATTGCTATATCAGGGTTTGTGATATTTAATTTAAATTCTATTTTATTTTTATTCCAATGTTTTTGAAGATTTTCTCCTATTATTTCTATTTTTTCTGCTAACCTAATTAAGTCTTCTAATTCTAATTTTGTGTTTTTAAACATAATATTATTTATTTTATTATATTCAATTTTTTGATTTTCACTTTCTTCTAGATGTTGTAAATAATCTTTCAAATATTCTTCTTCTATATCTAATTCATTATTATTCGTTTTTATGTCTTCATTTGGTTCTAATATTATATTATTATTAAGTATTAATTTATTTTCTTGTTTGAGTATATTAGATTGATTATTAGGTATAATATGTGTTCCTTTTTTAAAAAGTTGTATACCTGATGGTGTGTACATAAATCCTCCTGTTAGTGATTGAATAAAATTTAATCCTAATATAAAAGGGTGATGGCTTTTTATATTTGTTATGTATGTTTGTGGTAAAATAAATTGTTCTTCATTTATATATATAGGTATATTTTGTATACATTGGGTTATAGGTATAGCATCTTTATTAAATTGATGTATATATACGGGGTAATTTAAATCTTTAGCGTCTTCTTTTTCTACTAAGTCTACATGAATTAAACTTTTTGTTGCACCTGTGTCTAACATTGCCGTGGTTTCTATTGTTTTATTTGCGAATTTTATCTTTGTAGGGAATGTTATTAATGCTGTTTTATTAGTATTATTTATTTGTTCATTAGGTTTATTAGTTATTTTTTCTTTATAACATTTTACCCATAGATTTTGTTTACATATTTTACATAAATATATTTCTTCATATTCTTTTAAACATTTTGCACAATTTAATGAGAACATATGTCTTTTATATTGATATTCGCATTCTTCTATATTATAACAAAAATTTAAATCTTCTAGACTTTGTTCTAAAATTTCTATATCATTATCTTCAGATTCTATAGATTCTACTGATTCTATACTATATATACTAACATTATCTATTTCTTCGTATTCATCGTATATACTTTCTAATTCTATTGTATCTCCTAGGTCATCTTCAATGTCATCTAGTATATTTATTTTTTCTTGTATTTTAGATATATTATTATTTCTACTTCTATATGGACAGTTAGGTCTAATGTGATTAGGGTTTCCGCATATAAAACATTTACAGTTTGTTACTTTCTTTATATTTTTATTATTTTTAGCTTCTTTATTATTATTATTGTCTTTATTTATTTTGCATTTTTTATACCATGGTCGTTTTCTCTTATAATTATTATATTTATAATGTTTTTTATATGTCCTACTAGGTCTAATTTTATAACTTTTATATTTTTTATATTTCTTTCTGGTTTTATATTTATTATTATGTTTATATTTATTGGTTACTATTCTTTTGTTATGACAACCATATTAAGGTGGTAAGTCTAACTGTTGACGAGTATATATATATATATATATAGCTGTTACCCGATTTGACGTTAGGACGTATGGGCATGGCCTGTAGTCCTTATTATTTTGTCTAAGATTTGACTGTACCTACTATTGTCCACTTGCATTGGATTATTTATTTTTTTGGACATATTGATTTCTACTACATCCATGTTACATCTTTATACATTCTAGACCATGCTTGTACTTTTGTCTACACAATGGGCCTCAAGCTTGTACTTGAGCATATACACAATTATATAAAACCGATCAAATCTTTGTACTGAACCTGCTTCTCTGAAGCTACTCGAGCCACGTACAACTCCATTAAATGGCGATCCGGCTTTCCTTAATTACTTATCAGTTGAAATATTATTTTGTTTTACTTATTCCTATATTCCTCGAGCCATAGTATGGACAATTGATTGCACTCTGAAGTTGTAAAGTTTACACATTACCTGCTCCGAACATAAGTTACTATGCATGCTATATCATCTTACTGCCAAGAATAATAGAGTAATCTGTCAGTAATGTTGAACAACCTTGGAGCCCGTGCATGTGCCTTTTTTTTTGTTTAGGACTAACCTCAGTTACTTTTCAAAGTCTCTTTATCCGAATTCATTTAGTTGAGTGTCCTTTGACAGTGCCTTTTATTTCTTTTACACGTTAACGTTTACATTTAAGATGGGAAATGTTATTGCCTTTGATTGCTTATATACAATATATTATATTTCATCTTAAGTATTGCACAGACATTTGAAATCATTGTTTGACAGTCTGTTATCACAAAAGATAATGATTGGATCTCTTTAATATCTTTGCCAGATATATTACCCATAATCCTTCTCTTATTCATCAAAACAGTTTACACCTTATTATACACTTAAACTGGTTTACATTTCATATATCGGATATTATCTCTTGGATTAACATTCTTTCTGCAGAAAATATATGGGTCATCTACTAAGCTACTTTAATCACATATATTTTTAGAGTACCAATTTTGTGCTACAGCAGCTATAATTTTATTGAGAAGCTAAATGAAAATTCAGAAGATCATTTTTCAGCCTTCATCACCTCAGAAACTCAGGAGCATTAAATGCTCATAAGAAATGTGTCTAACATCTAGTTTTTGGAAGACAACTTCAATATTCAAGAGCTGCATTGAAGACACACACTTGAATAAGAATATGATCAAGAGCTAGAGAATTTATTGAGAGCATTTATTTTACTACTCAGCTACACATTCAAGAGAGCAATTAATTTTATTATCTGCTCAATCATTGAAGAAGAAGAAGACTTGTGCCTACACCAACATCATTTATTGAAGTCTCATTAAATAAAAAGAAACTCAGATTACAAATTGTATTTAAAGGAGTTTCATTATTCTACATTGTACTAAAAATATTCAGATTTGTTTGAAGCATTGTTGAAGCTTCGGATTGTTGTACCGGTGATTGGTTCCTACCCGCAAGTGGGTCACGGGGTTTGAAGCTCGGAGTTAGATTGAAAGTGGTTGTACGTGGTAGTTTGATCCTACCCTCAAGTGGATCAGGTTTAGTGAAGTGTAAAGGAGACGGGGGCTCTAGGTGCGTGGATGTAGGTCAGGATTTGGCCGAACCATGTTAAATTTCGATGTCATTTATTTTTCGCACTTTTATTTATTTATTTACACATGCTTACTTGAGTTAATATTTTCAGCACACTATCCTGCAAATAAATTAATTCCGAAATTTGACTAAATTAATTTTATGGTTAAAGTAATTATTTTTGAATTAAATAATTAATTTCAGATTATCACTTTATGTTAATTACGAAAATTAATTTAATATTCATAGAGTGTTAAAATCTGCATTTCTAGCTGTTTAAATTAGTTGGTTGCATTTACTTGATATTGCTGGATTTATTCTTTAAAGTTTTATTAATCTGAAAATTGTCAAAGTGTTGTAAATTAAATATTTTTCTGAAATTTTAATTTGACTAAAAGTTTGTAAAATCTCAATTCACCCCCCCCCCCCCCCCTCTTGAGTATAATCTGGGCAACAATTGGTATCAGAGCTAGTGCTCTTCTTATTTTTAGATTTAAAAATCTTAGAGTTAAAGATCAATGGAATATGTTACAACATCCCTTGGTGAAGGCCAATCTATTTTTAAACCTCCTCTATTTTCTGGAAAAGATTATAGTTATTGGAAAAATAGAATAAAATATTTTATTCAGTCAAATGATTATGAAGTTTGGAGAGTTGTTATGAATGGTCCCTTTATTCCTATTAAAATGGAAAATAATGCTTCTGTCCCTAAAGAAGAAAATGAATGGAATGAAGTTGACATTAAGAAAATCCAAAAAAATGCTAAAGCTATGAATATTCTGTATTGTGAACTTGATGTAAATGAGTATAATAGAATTTGTTGTTGTGAATCTGCTAAAGAAATTTGGGATAGATTAAAAATCACATATGAAGGAACAAGTCAAGTAAAAGAAGATAAAATTAGCATGCTTGTTCCTAGTTACGAGTTATTTAAGATGAAATCTGATGAATCTATTTCTGATATGTTCATTAGGTTCACTAATATTATTAATAGTCTTAAATCTATTGGAAAAACCTATACTAATAATGATATGGTGAGCAAAATTCTCAGATCATTATCGGCTACTTGGATGACCAAAAAGTTGGCTATCAAGAAAGCAATAAGAGAAAGACCAATCTCTCTTGATGAGCTATTAGGTTCCTTAATCACTCATGAGATGGAACTCAAGGAATTGTTTGAAGAAGAGAAACCTAAGGCAAACCAATTTATTGCTCTCAAATCTTCAAGAAAAAATGTAGAAGGTGAAGATGATGATATTTCCTTATTGGCTAAAGATTTCAAAAAATATCTTGCTTCCAAAAAGAAAGCCAAGGAAAAAAGAAGTAAAATTATTCAAAAGAGTCCAATGATGATCATCATTCCAAATCTGAACCAAGATGCTATCATTGTGATGAAGTTTGACATATTAAGCCTAATTGTCCAAAGTATAAGAAAGGAAAGAAGGCATTGAAGGACACAACATGGAGTGATTCCGATACTAGTTCTTTCGATGAAGATTTAAACGAAAATGAAGTTGCTCATCTTTGTTTCATGGCTATGGAAAATGGGGTACATTCTAACCCTGAAAATTCTAGTGATAGTGATAATGATAATATCAATGATTATGAAGCTTTACAAAATGTTTTTGATGAATTATGTGAAAGTTTTGAAGAACTTAAAAATAAATATATTAACCTTAAAAAGTGTCATTCATTACTTCCAACTAAATATGATTCTATGTCAAATGATTTTGATAATTTGAAATTAGAAAATGAATCTTTGAAAAATGAAATTAAATCTTTGAAAAAGGAAAAATCTGTTATTGTCACTACCCCTCTTAAACGTGAAAATGGTGAATTAAAAAGGGAGATTGAATATTTAAAGAAGTCTCTCGATAATTTGACTAAAGGAAATGAATATTTTCATAAAATTGTTGAAAAACAAAGAATTCGATTTAATAATAATAGTATAGGATATGATGAAGAAAATGAGAAAAAGGATTATTCCAGTTTATGTAAAAATGAAGCCTCATCTAGTCATTCTAACCTTTTTTGCACATATTTGGCAGACACACACATTTTTCATATTTGTGTCCATATAAATTTAGAAAAAGAAAATTAGCTTGGATTCCTAAAGGAACTAAGATGTATACTAATCCATATGGACCTAACACATTTTGGGTACCAAAAGAGGAAATTTTCAAAGTTGTGTAGGTTGGATTTTGAGATGGAAAGTGAATTTTGAAGGCATATGATTTTGTCATATTACAAATTTCAAGTATCATTGCCCAACGTTGGAAATGCCACAGTTGGAGAAAAGTTTCATGAATATATCTTTGGTATTGGTAACGTGGTAAGGAACACCATTTTTGAATTTAATATCATATATTTATTGGTGATTAATTTTTATGATCTTAATTGATAATTATTAATAATGCATATGAATTTGTTGTTGATGATTTAGACTTCACATGTAAATTTATATATTTATTATTCTTGATATCTCTATGGCATATGACGCATTCGATTTTGATGATAATTATTTTTTTAAGAAAAATCATTTTTTTTTGTGATTACATCTTGATATATTTTTGTGAATAATGATATTGGATCAATTCGTGACTTTATTGAATATTAATTTGAAATAAAAATGCCTTTTTAAAATTTACTAGTCATATGTGCTACATGTTGATGTTATAATATGCACTCTTTGATTTTAATAATATAAACATATTATGAGCTAGATTTATGTCATGCTACATGTTTAGAGTCCTTATTTAAATATTTGTGACATTCTTGAAAATTTTTATTTTTTAAAGAAAATAACACTTATGATAATTTGTGTTATGTATGAATTAAAAAATCTTATGATTAATTGAAATTGTTATGACTTGTGAAAATTTTGAAATTTGTTGGAAATGATCTTATGGAAATAAATGTTGAAAATATTTTATCTCATGAAAAGATGCATTTTAATTTTTATATGCATATATGCCTTCATTGGTATTCCTTTGGAGGAGATAAATGTTTATTGAATATGATTATAATTTTTTTATGGTATTGATAGTCCCAATTTTTTTGTTTTGGCTCATATCTCGAAAATGGCAAATTTATGAACTACGTGATAAAATTTTATGCCTTTAAATACCTTTACCTTCTAGCCCATTTGTGCACTTCACATTTTCTCTCCTATCTATCTTTTAAGATGTCAAAGAGTTTTTATGTTGTGTGGGTTGGAAAATTCCCCGGAATTATACTAATTGGGTAGAATGTGAATTCCATATAAAAGGAGTTAGCGGTTCTCAATATAAGAAATATGCTTCATTTGATACCGCAATGCATGCTATTTGCTCTTCTCCGCCACATGCCCCTGGGGTGAAACCTCCTTCATGGCCATTTATTTTACCTCCAAATATGCACTCGCATGCTCCTACTTCTACTAATGAAAATGTAGCTTGTTCATCCTCTCAAAATAGTGCGAAAAATTCTATTAAAGTTGTTATTGAGAAAATCACGATTGAGGGAAACACTAAAGATGTGTGCCATCTTGTTAACAACTTTAAGTTGTAATCTTTTATGAGAATGTTGTTGCGTTTCAATTTGATGACTTGCGCATTATTTGATGTTATTCATGTCTATCTCTCGAATCAAATACATGCTATATGAGAATATTATGTTGAATATGTGCTTAGTGAAAAATTCATGGTATTCACATATGTCCCTTACAATTTATGGTTATATCCCATGCTCTTATTATTTTTAATAGGGGAAGCTTCGCACTTTTTACCCTTGACACTCATTTTATGTGAAAAATCTTTTTGGTAATGTCAAAAGGGGGAGAAATATTTATGATTCACTCATTTGTGCTTAATTTATTCATTTTATGAATTATTGTTTGTCATCATCAGAAGGGGACAGATTGTTAACGAAAATGTTATTTATCCCTAATTAATTAAATTAGTTTAATTAATATACATTTTAGTTTAACTTAATATATTGATTTTGATGATTCCAAACATATATTTCATATATATGGATATGATGTCAGGTGGTAAATTCGTTTTCCTTGAAATCTAAAGCTTCCGTTATTATATTATTTGGTTATATAATGTTGTTTTTTATACACTAACTTACTAACTTATCTATATTAGTGATCAGATACTTTTTCATTTGCCGTACTACTCATGCCACGTATGCTGACTTGGTCAGCTCAATTTTCCTTTTCGATATTTGTTTGATCAATGATGCAGACCTATTAAGTTTTCTATTGGACTAGACCATACCTATTTGTAAACTGACGGTTTAGAAATCTTTTAATTAGTTAATGTTTTTTACGATATGACTCAATTGGATTGGTTATATGTGTTAACAGATATATCCTCTCGATTTGAACCTATGTATATATCTACAAAGATTTTTCATTCAACCTTGAACTTCACGTTACCGTAGTTATTCAGTGTTTAGTCCGGTCGTAAATAGTAAGAAGTTTTTTTTTTCTGTCTGTCCACTTCTATTAACATAAGTCAAGACAAGTTACACACACACACACACACACACACACACACACACACACACACACACACACACATATATATATATATATATATATATATATATGATATATAATTTTTTTTACCCTTCGTTGTTACCCGATTTGATGTGAGGACGTATGGGCATGGCCTATAATCCTTATTATTTTGTCTAAGATTAGACTATACCTACTATTGTCCACTTGCATTGGATTATTTATTTTTTTGGACATATTGATTTCTACTATATCCATGCTACAACTTTATACATTCTAGGCCATGCGTGTACTTTTTTCTACACAATGGGCCTCAAGCTTGTACTTAAACATATACACAATTATATAAAATTGATCAAATCTTTGTACTATACCTCCTTCTCTAAGGCTACTCGAGCCACGTGCAGCTCCATTAAATGGCGATCCAGCTTTCCTCAATTACTTATCAGTTGAAATATTATTTTGTTTTACTTATTCCTGTATTCCTCGATCCACGATATGGGCAGTTGACTACACTCTGCAGTTTTAATGTTTACACATTACCTGCTCCGAACATAAGATACCATGCATGCTATATAATCTAACTGCCATGAATAGTAGAGTAGTTTGTCAGTAATGTTGGACAGCCTTAAAGCCCATGCGTGTACCTTTTTTTGTTTGGGATTAACCTCAGTTACTTTTCAAAGTCTCTTTATTCGAATTCATTTAGTTGAGTGTCCTTTGACAGTGCCTTGTATTTCTTTTACACGTTAACATTTACATTTAAGTTGGGAAATGTTATTTGCCTTTGATTGCTTATATACACTATATTATATTTCATCTTGAGTATTGCACAGACATTTGATATCAGCGTTTGGCAGTCTGTTATCACAAAAGATAATGATTGGATCTCTTTAATATCTTTGTCAGATATATTACCCATAATCCTTCTCTCATACATCAAAACAGTTTACACCTTATTATACACTCAAACTGGTTTACATTTCATATATCAGATATTATATCTTGGACTAACATTCTTTCTGCAGAAAATATATGGGTCATCTAACATGCTACTTTCAATCACATATATTTCTAGAGTACCAATTTTGTTCTACAACAACTATAATTTTATTGAAAAGCCAAATGAAAATTCATAAGATAATTTTTCGGCCTTCATCTCCTCAGAAATTCAGGAGCATTAAATGCTCACTAGCAATGTGTCTAACAGCTAGTTTTTGGAAGACATATTAAATATTCAAGAGCTGCATTGAAGACACACACTTGAATGAGAATATGATCAAGAGCTAGAGAATTTATTGAGAGTATTTATTTTACTACTCAGCTACACATTCAAGAGATTAATTAATTTTATTATCTACTCAATCATTGAAGAAGAAAAAGACATGTGCCTATACCAACATCTTTTATGAAAGTCTCATTAAAGAAGAAGAAACTCAGATTACAAATTGTATTTTAAGGAGTTTCATTATTCTACATTGTACCAAAAATATTCTGATTTGTTTGAAGCATTATTGAAGCTTCGAATTGTTGTACCAATGATTGGTTCCTACCCGCATGTGGGCCACAGGGTTTGAAGCTCGGAGTTAGCTTGCAAACGGTTATACGCGGCGGTTTGATCCTTCCCGCAAATGGATCTGGTTTAGTGAAGTGCAAAGGATACGAGGGCTCTAGGCGCGTGGACGTAGGACGGAATTTGGCCGAACCACGTTAAATTTCGGTGTCATTTATTTTCTGAACTTTTATTTATTTATTTGCACATGCTTGCTTGAGTTAATATTTTCAGCACACTATCTTGCAAATAAATTAATTTCAAAATTTGACTAAATTAATTTTAAGGTTAAAATAATTTTTTTTCAATTAAATAATTAATTTCAGATTATTACTTTATATTAATTACAAAAATTAATTTAATATTCATAGAGTGTTAAAATCTGCATTTCTAGTTGTTTAAATTAGTTGGTTGCATTTATTCAATATTGTTGGATTTATTCTTTAAAGTTTTATTAATCTGAAAATTGTCAAAGTGTTGTAAATTAAATATTTTTCTGAAATTTTAATTTGACTAAAAGTTTGTAAAATCTCAATTCACCCCCACCCCCCTCTTGAGTATAATCTGCGCAACATTCCACATCAAGGTTTTGAAATAAAATCAATATATTCATGAAATCCCTACACATGGGTATTATAACTTCAATTCAATTTGCAATAAACACTTGCCTTAGATTGATTGATCTGATATTGTGATTGTTAGTTGATGATTGACTGCTTCTTCTCTAATCTTCTTTTACAATTGACTTGAGGTGCAAGAAACCCTTGACAACCTTCTCAATTATCTCCTTAGGCTTTGGGAAAATGGTTTTCTCTTTTCTCTAATGTCCTCTCTAATCTTTTGTGTTATGAGCCCTAAACCCAATCTTTATATATCAGCTATATGGCTCTAATTTTCATAGGTCCCTAGACCTCTTTTAGAAAAATGACCGTCACGCCCTTAATAAGTGCCAGTTTGGTCCAAAATTGACCTGGGGCCCAAACTATACTCCGGTACACTATTTCGGCCTATCCAAAATCATTCGTGACCTCTAAATTCTCATCCTAGATGCTTAAAATATATTTCTCATTCCTCACCTCAAAATAGTCTACACGTGACTCCTAGCGAGATAAACTAGAATACGCACATATCACTCGCTATGCCGTATAATGATAATCATTTATTATTTACTATTCACAATTAGTAAATTTCATCAAAATATTAATTAGTATATATCTCTCGATTAATATTTAATAATCACATTTATTAATTAAATCACATTAAATTACTTCACTTGCGTAATTTCGATAAAACGTATTTTTCTAATTAATTTTCGAATTAATTAATTTAAAAATACGTAGAAATATGGGTGTTATGTAATACCTCAAAATTCTGCTTAATTACTTTTTATTTAAATTACGCGAGTAGAGTAATTTAATGTGATATGTTTTATTTAAATTACGTGAGTAGAGTAATTTAATGCGATAAAAGACGTTTTATTTAAATTACGTGAGAAGAGTAATTTAATGTGAAATAATGATTAATGAAGATTAAGATGAGGATATAAAAATTTACTAAACGTGAGTAGTAAATTTTGAATGTTGTTAAGTACGGTCTACTGATTATATAGACGTACCTGAGTTATTTCAACCGAGTGTCACGCGTAGACAAAAATGGTAGATGAGATTAGAAAAATATTTTAGGAGACTCAAACGATAATTTAGAGTCCACAGATGATTCAGAAAGGGTCAAATTAGTCAAAATGGTGTACTCAGGGGTACTAGTTCATTGTCGGGTCACTTTCGGGCTAAACCGGGACCATTCGAGGGCATTTTGGTCTCTTTACATTTATGGGTAAGTAGACCTACGAATTTTGTAACCCTAAATCAGATTATATGAGTTTGAGGCTAGGGTTAGAAAGAAAGAAAATACACCATAGCCAGTAGAGAAGAGAGAGAAGCAAATTCCTAAGGCAAAAGAAGGAAGGAAAGGAAATTCCAAGGAGATTTCACCACCAATCCGTTGAGAAGAAGGATTGAAGGAAGAAAATCATCAACCATCATCAACAACCACGAAATCAGACCCTACGAATCATAAGGCAAGTGGTTATTTACAAAATAATTGAGTTATAATACCCATAATTAAGCTTTAGGAAGAACATGATTTTTATGATATTCTTGAGAATAAAACAATTGATTATGATCCATGATTGATAAGGATTGCATGTAGGACGTTTTTGGATTTCCAAGTATGTTGATATCATAGAAAACTAGATGATAAATTCGAAAAAAAAAATCTGGAATTTGGATGAAAGATATAAAGAATGCATTTTTAAGGTTCTTGAATATTAGAGAGCTTTTTAGTTGATTTGGTCAAGATTTATAATGACTTTGTTGTTTTAAATCATTAGTAATCATCCCAGAACATGTAGGAATGATTAGAAATTGTTGGTTGCAAATATGGTGGATTATCATGAAAGATAGAGAGATAAAAATGGTGAAACCCGTAGGAAGAAGATGAACTGGGTCTGTCACTGCTTGATCGATCGATCGACCCTTGAATGTCGATCGATCAAGCAGTCGATCGATCGACCATATCCCATCGATCGATCGACCCTGGTTGGACTTTAAAAAAAAATTGTGAAAATTTCCTGATATGTACCGTCGCTCGATGGGAGCCTTAGCGATAATATCTTACCTATGAGGAGACTTCATAAATATCAGTAGGTGTACCATTAGATTTCTTCATAAATGATTAGGTGGAAATTTTGGAGAAATGGACCGACGTGAAAACGATCGATAGCCGTACGTTGGGATTTCGAGAATTTAACTATGGAAAGAGTGAGAGAAAGTTCTGGGATAATACCAATAGGTTAAAGTTAACTTAACTACTGAATTAAGGGAGGGGTAACTAGGACCCTTAGAGTTGCGTGAATACTCGAATGATTACAATAGTGAGATAAATTGTAAATTAATGAGTACAGTGAATATAAGTAAAATATATTACGTATGGGCATGATTTGTTAGGTCGGGTGTTTACCTACTAAATTATATAAAAAGTTTGGGTTAAGAGAATTTTACCTAAATTTAATTATGTAAAGGTCGATGTGACATTCCGGATTAACATAAAATTATTATATGTTTGGGGTCGATGAAAAATGCCGAACCAAACTTTTAACTGGTGTCGCGATGAAAGAGTCCCGAACCAGAATATGTGTATATATTTATATTTTTAAATAGTTGGGGTCGATGGATTATTCCGAACCAACTTTTACTTGGGGTCGATGAATCATTCTGAACCAAGAGTCCTTTATGTGTAATAAAAGGATATGTTAGTGATAACTGATATTAAATACATTATTGTGTGATAAAATGTATTATATGTGTATAATCTACTGATTTAGAATAGTAGACAATGAAATGAATTGTAAATGTCTTAGTAATAATTTATAGCGTGATGTAATTATTACAAGAATAAGGACAACGAATAGTAAATAAGTTGCCTACTGTTATGGGTAGTATAACTAGGTAGACTAAGTATCCTCAATAGTTACGTACTATAGAAGAGAGGTGAGGAAGTTCAAGGGAGTGTGCGAAACCTTAATATGTGTAATCAATAACTTAATTGTGATAACTGCTTGAAAAATATTTTCAAATGTTTTGAGTACTAACTCTTTCTATGTAAAATTTAAAAAAACCTTTTAGGTGCCCAGCCACAAGGACACCCAACATGATTTCATTCCAGGGAGTTGGGAGCTGCAGCAAGTTTGGATGTTGCAGGGATTGTTTAGACGCTTCCTCTTTTTCAGTTCTAGTGCAAGATCTCAGTTTTAATATTCTTAGTTGGGACATGTTGTCCTACCTTTACTGTTACAGTTTATTCTAGTTATGGATTTGTAGTTGTCTTTTATTGGCCGTGGATTTCGGCAAGACTTTACCTGCTTTCAGAGTATTTATACAAACTGCTTATTTATTACTAGAATTTGTAATGTGTTTGTATGGTTTAATTTTCTGCTTAAGGAAGATAAAATTTGGCACTCGTTTAATTTCATTTAGGTGGTTAGTAAATTAAAAAGCGTTCGGCAGTGATGCTAAGAATGAACCATTTAAGAACCCGTTTAAATTAAATTAAGGCTTGATCACCCAAGGTTTAATTAAGCGGGGTATCATAGATGGTATCAGAGCATCAGGTTCTAGTGTCCATAGGATCTTTAAGGCTTACTACGATTCAGCGTAACGTTTGGTTGTATTAGAGCCCTACTATTTGGATTGTTTATTCAAAATTTCCACTGTTGCATTATCGTACTTCTTCTCTTAAATTTCGTATAAACTGTGTACTTATACAATTTGAATCTTATTTCAGATGCCACCAAGGAGACAGAGAGCAGAGAGGGTTGAAGCCAGAGAGGAGGTGAGGGAGGATCATCAGGAGCCACAGGTACCGATACCCCCACCCCCACCCGAGTTAATCTCCACTACTCAGGTTGCAGTGATAGTGGCTCAGGCAGTCGAGACAGCTATGAGGGCCATGGCAGCCCACTTTCCTCAGCCCCAAGTACCTCCCCCTGTGGAACCGATAATGCAAGTTCCAGCAGGACCATCTACTTGGCAGCGAGTCAGGGAGACATTTCAGAAAGGACACCCACCCGAGTTTCAGGGCAGTACCGATGTAGTGTAAGCGTGCAATTGGAAGAAAAATATCCAGCGCCACTTGTACATGCTAGAGTGCACCGAGGTACAGGAACAGATGCTAGCCACTTTTCGTCTGTCAGGAGCGGCCCTACAGTGGTGGGAGTCAGTTACCACCACCGAGGAAAGGGACACTTTGACTATTTCTGAGTTTTGGGTGCGGTTTAACCGCAAGTATTTCCCTCCAGCAGTGGAGTCAGAGATGAGGAAGAAATTCAGCGAAGTGGTTCAGGGTGATCGCTCAGTTGCTGACTACGAGGAGGATTTTACCCGCTTGGCCAATTTGTGCCAAACGAGGTGAGCAATGAGGAGAGGAAGAAGTCCAAATTTATGGAGGGCCTAACCTGAAGAATCAGAAAGCAGTTGATTGGTAATCCGGCGTTGGAAACCTACATAGATGTCGTCAATGCTGCTCTACTACACTGTCAGGATCACCGTTTTCATACGAGGGGAAATAAGAGGGGTGAGCCTAGCCAACCGGGCAAGGTGGATGGGGGTAGTGGCAGCAGCGCATCACAGTAGCAAACAGCAGGCCAGATAGGGCAGGATTCCCCGATAGGGGAACTCTACCAAGAAGTTTATGCACGGGAGGCATCGCTTTGACCGAAAGGGTCCCCAGCAACCAGTCCCTCAGGGCTGACAGGGCCAAGGTAATAAAAATGGGGGACTACAAGGCCAAGGTCTACAGGGCCAACGTCAGGGCCAACAGGACCAAGGGCAGAGACAGTTCCTGGGCCAGTGTTTCACTTGTGGCCAGCAGGGTCACAAGAGCAGAAATTATCCATAGCCAGACAGGGCACAACAACAGGGTGCCCAACAGGGGCAGCAGGCTCCATTAGCCCCAGTAGCAGCACAGGCCCCACAGCCAGGGCAGATGCAGTACGGACGTGTGTTCAACATCCATGATATTCCATTTCAGCCTGCACCTCCAGCACCGCCGGCAGTTGCGGGTATGTTTCCTATTCATGGGCTTGAGGGGAGTATTTTGTTTGACACGGGGGCGACGCATTCATTTATTTCCACTAGATTTTCACGGGCAGCCGGCCTATTAGCGACAGCAGACACTCATCTTATGTGTGTGGAGTCACCGATGGGTAGTGGGTCCCTTATACACTCGATTTGTAAGGGTGTGGACATTATGGTCGGGAGATTGAGTCTAGCGACGGACCTCCTAGTGCTGGATATGGAGGGATATGACGTCATCCTAGGCATGGATTGGTTGGCACATAATAGGGCAATAGTAGATTGTTATGAGAGGACCGTCGTGTTCTCCATCCCGGGACAAGAGATGTTCCTTGTGGCAATGCCACTTCCCGAGGAAGGATCGCGAACTCATTTATATTATATTGAGGAGGATACCTCACATGGGGTTGTCGTTTCTATGGACTCAATCCCAGTTGTGAGGGATTTTGAGGATGTCTTTCAGGAGATACCAGGGTTACCACCTAGCAAAGAGATAGAGTTCGTTATTGACCTAGCACCGGGGATGAGATCGATTGCCAGAGCACCGTATCGCATGGCTCTTTTGGAGATGCGGGAACTGAGAGAACAGATTCAGCAACTATTAGGACAGGGTTTCATTCGACGGAGTGCATCGCCATGGGGGCGTCTGTGTGTAGATTACAGAGAGCTGAACAAAGTGACGATACGTAATAAGTATCCATTGTCGAGGATTGACGACTTGTTTGATCAATTGAGAGGGGCTGCATACTTCTCAAAGATCGATTTGAGGTCGGGTTACCACCAATTGTGCATTCGTGAAGAGGATGTACCTAAGACCGCTTTCCTGTTGCGGTACCGGTCATACGAGTTCAGAGTGATGCCTTTTGGGCTAACTAATGCGCCGGTAGTATTCATGGATCTCATGAATAGGGTATTCAGGGAGTTTTTGGATCAGTTTGTGATTGTATTCATAGACGACATTCTAATTTACTCTCGCACGGAGGAGGAACACGCTGAACACTTACGAATGGTTCTACAGACATTGCGGGACCATCAGTTGTACGCCAAATTTGAGAAGTGTGGATTTTGTCTTCGGGAGGTTCAGTTCCTAGGACACGTCGTATCTAGCAGAGGCATTACTGTTGACCCGAGTAAGGTATCGGCGGTAAGGGAGTGGGGACAGCCCACGACACCGATCGAAATTCGCAGTTTCTTGGGATTGGTCGGTTATTATCGTCGCTTCATCAAGGGATTCTCAAAAATTGCTGGACCGTTGACGAATTTGACTCGGAAGGGAGTTCCCTTCGTATGGAGTGACAGTTGTCAGTTAGCATTTGATGAATTAAAGGACAAGTTGACATCAGCCCCCGTTCTTGCCTTGCCTAGGAGCGGAGTGGAATAATGAGTCTACACTGATGCGTCCTTACAAGGACTTGGGGGTGTGTTACAGCAGGAGGAGAATGCCATAGATTATGCGTCCCGAAAGCTTAAGCCACATGAGAAGAATTACCCCACCCATGACCTCGAGTTGGCAGCGGTCATTTTTGCATTGAGAATATGGAGGCACTATCTTCTGGGCGAGCAGTTCACTCTATTCACGGATCATAAGTCATTGCAGTATCTGTTCACTCAGAAGGACCTGAATATGAGGCAAAGAAGGTGGCTTGAATTCGTGAAGGACTACCAATTTGATATACAGTATCATCCTGGTAAGGCTAACGTGGTGACAGATGCGTTAAGCAGAAGACCTACCGGGAAGTTAGCAGAAATTTGGAAGGCTAAGTGGAGTGAACTTCGACACGAGGATGCAATGGCGAGAGCATGCATGGCAGTTCTAGCTATCACTCCCGAGAGTGTTATGCGGGTAGTGAGGGCACAGGCAGAAGACCCATTTTGTCAGGGCAAAGTACGACAGACACTGGCCAAGTTGGCAGAGTCCTACTCCATCAGTTCAGAGGGTGGACTACGGTTCAATGGTAGGCTGATAGTACCCCGAAGATGATGATTTGAGGCATGCCGTTATGACAGAGTCACACGGGTCAAAATTCTCGGTACATCCAGGTGGGGACAAAATGTACCAGGATATGCGACGAGTATATTGGTGGTCAGGTATGAAATGAGATATTGCAGAATTTGTCTCAAGGTGTGTTACATGCCAGCTCATAAAAGTTGACCATCAGAGACCTTCAGGGATTCTACAACCACTAGAGATTCACGTGTGGAAGTGGGAGAGTATCTCAATGGATTTTATTACCGGGTTACCAACCTCACAGAAGGGTCACGATTCCATATGGGTGATAGTGGATCGTTTGACTAAGGTAGCCCATTTCTTACCGGTTCATACGGATTATGATACTATGCGGTACGCGCTACTATTCATTTCAGAGATTGTTAAGCTGCACGGAGTTCCTATTAATATTGTGTCGGACCGAGATAAGATATTTGTGTCACATTTTTGGCAGAGCTTTCAGGAGGCCATGGGCACCAACTTACGGTTGAGTACGGCGTATCACCCACAGACTAACGGTCAGACGGAGAGAGTAAACCAGATGTTAGAGGACATGCTAAGGATGTGTATTCTAGATTTTGGGGGAGGTTGGGAGCCATACCTTCCTTTGGTGGAGTTTGCATATAATAACTCTTACCAATTCACTATTGGCATGGCTCCATTCGAGGCGCTTTACGGGAGGCCTTGTCGTTCACCCGCCTGTTGGTTAGAGGTGGGGGATAAAAAGCTATTGGGGCCAGAGATGATACAGGAGACTTCCTCCAAAATAGAGTTGATTCGAGGACGTATTTGAATAGCCCAGGATAGCCATAAGAGTTATGCTGACGCCGGTAGGAGACACGTGGAACTAGATATGGGCAACCAGGTGTTAATTCGGGTATCTCCTATGAAAGGGATTACGAGGTTCGGCAAAAAAGGGAAATTAACACCGAGATTAGTGGGGCCATTTCCCATCATTGAGAGAGTGGGACCGGTAGCTTACAGATTGGAACTCCCTGAGCATCTTCAGCGAATATATTCCATGTGGCATTGTTGAAGAAATATAAAGGGGAGCGAGAGAGCCTTCTGGAACATTCCACTAGAGGAGATCGATTTGCAGCCAGATGTCTCGTATGAAGAAAGACCGTGGCTATCCTAGATTATAGTGAGCGCAAACTAAGATCCAAGGTGGCACCCTTAGTACGAGTACAGTGGGGACATCACAATATGGATGAGTCTACTTGGGAACGAGAGGAGGATATGCGAGAACAATATCCAGAATTATTCATAACAGGTATTTTCTAATTTCGAGGACGAAATTCCTTTTGTAAGAGGGGAAGTATGTAATACCCCGAAATTCTGCTTAATTACTTTTTATTTAAATTACGCAAGTAGAGTAATTTAATGTGATATGTTTTATTTAAATTACGTGAGTAGAGTAATTTAATGCGATAAAAGACGCATTATTTAAATTACATGAGAAGAGTAATTTAATGTGAAATAATGATTAATGAAGATTAAGATGAGGATATAAAAATTTACTAAACGTGAGTAGTAAATTTTGAATGTTGTTAAGTACGGTCTAGTGATTATATAGACGTACCTGAGTTATTTCAACCGAGTGTCACGCGTAGACAAAAATGGTAGATGAGATTAGAAAAATATTTTAGGAGACTCAAACGATAATTTAGAGTCCACATATGATTCCGAAAAGGTCAAATTAGTCAAAATAGTGTACCCGGGGGCACTAGTTCATTGTCGGGTCACTTTCGGGCTAAACCGGGACCATTCGAGGGCATTTTGGTCTCTTTACATTTATGGGTAAGTAGACATACGAATTTTGTAACCCTGAATCAGATTATATGAGTTTGAGGCTAGGGTTAGAAAGAAAGAAAATACACCATAGCCAGTAGAGAAGAGAGAGAAGCAAATTCCTAAGGCGGAAGATGGAAGGAAAGGAAATTCTAAGGAGATTTCACCACCAATCCGTTGAGAAGAAGGATTGAAGGAACAAAATCATCAACCATCATCAACAACCACGAAATCAGACCCTACGAATCATAAGGTAAGTGGTTATTTACCAAATAATTGAGTTATAATACCCATAATTAAGCTTTAAGAAGAACATGATATTTATGATATTCTTGGGAATAAAACAATTGATTATGATCCATGATTGATAAGGATTGCATGTAGGACGTTTTTGGATTTCTAGGTATGTTGATATCATAGAAAACTAGATGATAAATTCGAAAAGAAAAATCTGGAATTTGGATGAAAGATACATAGAATGCATTTTTAGGGTTCTTGAATATTAGAGAGATTTTTAGTTGATTTGGCCAAGATTTATAATGACTTTGTTGTTTTAAATAGTTAGTAATCATCCCAGAACATGTAGGAATGATTAGAAATTGTTTGTTGCAAATATGGTGGATTATCATGAAAGATAGAGAGATAAAAATGGTGAAACCCGTAGGAAGAAGATGAACTGGGTCTGTCACTGCTTGATCGATCGATCGACCCTTGAATGTCGATCGATCAAGCAGTTGATCGATCGACCATATCCCATCGATCGATCGACCCTGGTTGGACTTTAAAAAAAAAATTGTGAAAATTTCATGATATGTACCGTCGCTCGATGGGAGCCTTAGCGATAATATCTTACCTATGAGGAGACTTCATAAATATCAGTAGGTGTACCATTAGATTTCTTCATAAATGATTAGGTGGAAATTTTGGAGAAATGGACCGACGTGAAAACGATCGATAGCCGTACGTTGGGATTTCGAGAATTTAACTATGGAAAGAGTGAGAGAAAGTTCTGGGATAATACCAATAGGTTAAAGTTAACTTAACTACTGAATTAAGGGAGGGGTAACTAGGACCCTTAGAGTTGCGTGAATACTCGAATGATTACAATAGTGAGATAAATTGTAAATTAATGAGTACAGTGAATATAAGTAAAATATATTATGTACGGGCATGATTTGTTAGGTCGGGTGTGCACCTACTAAATTATATAAAAAGTTTGGGTTAAGAGAATTTTACCTAAATTTAATTATGTAAGGGTCGATGTGACATTCCGGACTAACATAAAATTATTATATGTTTGGGGTCGATGAAAAATGTCGAACCAAACTTTTAACTGGTGTCGCGATGAAAGAGTCCCGAACCAGAATATGTGTATATATTTATATTTTTAAATAGTTGGGGTCGATGGATTATTCCGAACCAACTTTTACTTGGGGTTGATGAATCATTCCGAACCAAGAGTCCTTTATGTGTAATAAAAGGATATGTTAGTGATAACTGATATTAAATACATTATTGTGTGATAAAATGTATTATATGTGTATAATCTACTGATTTAGAATAGTAGACAATGAAATGAATTGTAAATGTCTTAGTAATAATTTATAGCGTGATGTAATTATTACAAGAATAAGGACAACGAACAGGAAATAAGTTGCCTACAGTTATGGGTAGTATAACTAGGTAGACTAAGTATCCTCAATAGTTATGTACTATAGAAGAGAGGTGAGGAAGTTCAAGGGACTGTGCGAAACCTTAATATGTGTAATCAATAACTTAATTGTGATAACTGCTTGAAAAATATTTTCAAATGTTTTGAGTACTAACTCTTTCTATGTAAAATTTTAAAAAAACCTTTTAGGTGCCCAGCCACAAGGACACCCAACATGATTTCATTCCAGGGAGTTGGGAGCTGCAGCAAGTGTGGATGTTGCAGGGATTGTTTAGACGCTTCCTCTTTTTCAGTTCTAGTGCAGGATCTCAGTTTTAATATTCTTAGTTGGGACATGTTGTCATACCTTTATTGTTACAGTTTATTCTAGTTATGGATTTGTAGTTGTCTTTTATTGGCCATGGTTTTCGGCAAGACTTTACCTGCTTTCAGAGTATTTATACAAACTGCTTATTTATTACTAGAATTTGTAATGTGTTTGTATGGTTTAATTTTCTGCTTAAGGAAGATAAAATTTGGCACTCGTTTAATTTCATTTAGGTGGTTAGTAAATTAAAAAGCATCCGGCAGTGATGCTAAGAATGAACCATTTAAGAAACCTGTTTAAATTAAATTAAGGCTTGATCACCCAAGGTTTAATTAGGCGGGGTATCACATGTTACAAGTTGAAACTTGAACTTAAGCATGCAAATGATTTAAAATATAAAGTTTATGATAAAAAAAAAAACTTGCAGCATTTTGTTAAGTAATGCTCAAACAAAAACTAACGATCATGGGAATGGCTTCAATGATTAAATGTTTGAGAAAACGTTTGGAAAAATAAAATTTATATAATGAAAATTCAAATGTTCGAAAGGAGAATAAGGAACAAACTCCTATTCTTTAAAATAAGGAGATTGAATCTAAATCCGAGTTTATGAAAAAATAGTGTTTGATGCTCATTTTATGGTAAGATGTATCATGTTGTGCATTTTTGTTTTAAAAGAAAAAGGCCTAAAAATTTTGGTTTGAAAGCTCAACATGAGATGAAAGAGGTGAGAATGAATGAAATAAGGTTTGAGAATGAAGACTTGAGAATGAATGAATGAATGAAAGAAAATTTCAAAGGAAGAATATTGTGAGAAGAAATGTACCTTATTATACCTTTTCCATGGTACAAGGCCACACAAATCAAGCTTTTAGGTTCTTGAGAGAAAAAAAAAATTAAGTTCATAGGAAAGATGAGGCAAGTTATTCATAGGGATCCTATTAGTGAACTTTGTGGTAGATTTGACAGGTTCATGGATTAGTTATTGCATGAAATAGGTGAGGGTACAATGGAATTTGCTGGACCAAGACCTAGACTATATGCATAAATTTTAAGGACTAAGCATAAGAATCATAGGAGGAATGAGAGATGGATTCCAAAATTTATTAAGTAATTTCCTAGGAATGCACCTAGAATCAAGATTGACCTTTTATGAAATCAATCTAAGGTTGACATGAAAGAAGTTAAGTATATGTATCCCATTCACCCGAAAAATGCAACACTCATCGCAACCTATGTAGGTAGTTTGGTTAGGATGACTATATTCTTCTAGGTTTCAATTCCTAATTCATTCTTGATTTGTGGGGAAACCAAATCTTTGTGGGTGAGTGATTTCCAAATGGTATCCTATTTCATGTGTTGGTGATATTTTCATGTATATGCGCATTCTACATGGATTTGATTTATATGCATTGTTTTCTTTTCTAAGAATGATTTTGTAAATATTCATGCATCATTGTTATTCAAAATAAAAACATTTTATGTTTATTACTTTTGTGATATATTTGGTAAAGTTTTTGGTTTATGATGATTTGATGATTGATTTAACTTGAATGATGATTAAAAAGTGAAATCTAAACCATTTGATATACATTATTTAGTCGATTCAATTATTTGGTTGAAATTCATTTTATAAATCATTATTGATAAAATAGTTGACATCTATAGTATTTGATTTCACACTACTTGTACATGCAGATCACTTGTTGCATATGATGTTTATCATGCTTATATTACTTGTAGTGCTTAATTTGATCATAACCAAATCCTTGAGATCTTATTAGTGTTTTTTTGGTCCGTATGTGAGATTTTGTTTGTTCCTTACTATAAAGGTTAATAAGGGCTACTGCAAGGAGAGATTACACCCATATTGTAATTACAAATATTTTTGGGTAGGTGCGTCTAGGCATGTGAAAAGTCAATCATTGCAAGAAACCAAAATATATTGAAGAAGATGTATAAGCCAAGATCTTGAACCAACGAGAAAAACAAGTTAGGGATGAGAATTATTAAAAAGAAAATTTCTTTTAGATGGAATTTCAGAAGAATTTTATCAATATTTGCTTGAGGGTGCTACATGGATTAAAACTATCATTTTGAGTTCAAAAGGATATTGATGCAATGATTGTGTTTTAAGCATTAGTTGTAATGTTTGCTTGATTTGATTATGACTATTCATGTTGATTATGTAATTTTAATTGTCACATAAATCATACCTAGAAGTACATTCACTACAACAAAATGTCTTATCAGTGACAAAAAAAATTTGGACAAAAGTAATTTTATAGTAAAAAGTAACCTTTCTGTGAGGAAAATTAATTTCATTACGAATTGAGTCTGATGATGTTAAATTGGTGACGAATTAATAATATTTGTCACTAAATAATTATTAAAATTTTGATGCCATTATTTCTGTCTGCTAAAATTTTTCATTCATCTATTCCTGACAAAATTATTATACATTTACTGACAAATACACTTAACCCCCCCCAACAAAAATAAATAAATAAATAATAATTGATGACAAAAAAAATCCTCACTTATTCCTAAAAAAAATACCAAGTACCTATTCTTCTAAGGGTCAATTATTTAATAGTCCCTACTATAAATATATATTTTTTAAAAAGGACACATATTTTTAGTTTAACCCATTTAGTCCCTCAAGCACTCAATATTCTCTTATTTTTAGAGGTCCGCGCTAGCGGCACTCCCTTTCCAAAATATGTGGCAAAGGACTTTTTGAGGCAAAATAAAAAAACTTGAACTAAATGAGTATTAAAAAATGTTTGAGGGACTATTTGGTATATCTTCCTTCTTCTAAACCCTAAATTGTTCCCCAAAAATCACTCACCTAAAAATCCCTCATCCAAATCGCCCGTCGCCCTCAACCACCATCTCCCCAAAAATGGTTCAGGCCGTCGCCCTCAACCACCATCTCTCCCGTTGCCCTTAAGCTTTCGAACATCGACCTGTTTGATGCACAGGTTATCCCCTCTCATTTTACACATAAACGCACACACGTCATACATCCCAGGTTTTTATGAGTAAAATATGATATTCCTTTTCTTCAAGCAGGGCCTTAGAGAGGCGACATCTAATATAGATCCTAAACACGAGAAAGAAATTACAAACTTGATGAACAGCTATAAAAAGGTTGTATCCGAAGTGGTGTTTTTCGATAAGGTGTGCCTTCATATTTTGTATAACCCATGGGTATGTGCGCTTTTCTTTGCTCCCGCTCACTCCTCCCTCTTTGAATTGATGTTTTTTTGTTTGTCTTTGTGTACTACCCATGTGTGGTTTTGGTCTTCTAATGTATGGATTTGGTTCTAAGAAGGGCTTGATTGAAGATTTTGCCTCAACAGCCTTGACCGACTATATTGTAGTTGTAATCAATGGTTATCTTCAGTCCATCAATCTTAAACAGGTATAATGTTTACTTGTATACAAATTCAAACCAGTCTCTTATTCTCTTTACCTTTTGTTTGTTGTTGTATCTTTAATATGCAAATGTGAATCCAATAACATTGTTCCATCTCAGGGAAAAAAAATAATAATTGGTGAAAAATTAGTGTAAATTTTTGGTGTTTAATGATTTAGGGATTGTGTTTACAAATTGAAGGTAATCATGGTTAAATTTATTGACCAATTATATGATTTTTCATTTATGGTTTATTTGTGTTTTATCTTTATATAGTTATCATTTTGAATTATGTTGGATTACACCCATGGTTTATTTAATTGGACTCCACTAAAAACATCATTTAAGCTCTTAAAATTTTGATATTTACATAGATGACTGTTAGGTGTTTGAAAAATTCCAGAGGGGTTAAGATTTTTGTTGTACAACCTTAACTTCATTAGTCTATAGTTTTTTTCACTTTGTTTGATTTATAAGCCAACATATGGATTAGATTTCACTTATGGTTGGTAGACATACTAATAAACTTCTAGGCTTTTGTTTTCACCATGTTTATATAAAAGGTGTTTGTAGGCATATTTTGGTCCTCGTCAGGTAAATGAAAGACATAAAATAAGAAATGTTGCGTTTGCTAATTTGTATGGTAGATTTACATCAATTGACATTCTTTGATTGGAAGATTTGAGAATTGGTTATGTATTTAGTGAAACATTAGCTCCCAATCTTTGTAGTAATGTGGTTGTTTAAGTAATTTGCCCAATATTTCTCAGCCTTGATAAGCTTCTGATATACTTTTTCACCCCAACTACCAGGAACAAAGGCTTCGAAGGCTTCAATACGGAATGGATGTACACTTGGATGAAACTTGCCTTGAACATCAAGTATTTCCCTCTATGATTGTCTAATTTCTACAACTCTTTACACTTTAGCATTATTGAAAAATAAATACAAGTATATTAGATGACCCTAACTATATATGTGTGTGTGGAAACTGCAAACACTCCATGGATTATGAAGTTGACCAACACTGAACTAATTTTAATGCACAATCACCCCCCCCCCCCCCCCCCCCCCCCCGAACTATGTATTTTACTGTTTCATTCCCATTTTAGGGAAATTTAAAGACATTATTGTTTTTGTGTTTGGGGGGTGTCTTTGACATAAAATGGATAAGGAGTTTATTTTAGAATAACAATAGGTCGTGGTGGTTTCGTGCAAAACATGCTTCATAGCTTTCAACATAATTTTTTTCTTTCACGTTGTTTTGCTCACTGTTTGATTTCATTTGTTTGTCCCCATTAGCAGGAAGCTCTTAGAGAGTTGTGGAAAAAAGGCCTATCTAAACTTCACTTTTAAAGGCTTGATCTCAGAGCAATGGAAGGATATGGGGTGGATATGGGGTGGCAGGGATCTAATCCAACAACTAATTTTAGGTAATATATATATATATATATATATATATATATATATATATATATTTGTTCCACTATATACGAGTGATAAGTTACAAAGGTTACTAATGATGGCTTAAGTAACAAAGTAGTCATCAACTTCTTCTTTAGTTTTCCTCCCCCGTCTCATTTATCATGTATGTAGATGCATACTTAACAATTTAAATTGTGGTGCGCATTTGTTGGGTACATTATTTGAACAATATGGTGTTAATGAAATTCAAATCTTCCAGCCTTACGTAGATTAAGAATAAATTATAGTAACCCATCACATCATGGTTTTTATAGTGCCTCACCTGATTATAAGTTGTATTCGATGAACTAATATATCCTTTAATTGCATCTTCCATCACGACAAAAAAGATACGTGGCCCAACTAAAGGAAAGGGCCTTGAGAAGTTGACTAGGGAGGAGGAAAAAAAATTGACTATTGAAATTGCAAGGGACAAGTGAAGACCAAAAATTGTGGTTAAATCTTCTAAAATATCAGGTGAATTGGGAATCATTGTATGAAATCTCATCCCAGTTCCTACGAAATGGAAGGACATGTCTGAAAATGACAAAGAATAAGCCTTCCTCTACTATATACTAAGTTGTAATAATTTCAATGTTGAATTTATTGAAATTACATTGTTGGATTCACATCCTTTGACTTATTTAATATCTCTATTGGTGATGCTATTACCTTATTTGTTGAATTTGCGAAAGGGGTATAATGGAGGATTGTCATTGGGTTTCTTGACTTTTTTATTTATTAATTTAGCAGGGTAGTTTTAGTCTATAAACAAAGGAAATACTGCCAATTTTTTCAAAATATTGGCGATGCTATTACCTTATCTTTTGAATTGGTGGAAGGGGTATTTTGTGGATTTTCATTGGGTTTCTTGACTTTTTTATTTTTTAATTTAACAGGGTGGTTTTAGTTTATAAACAAAGGAGACTCTATCGAATTTATTTAAAATATTAAAAGTAAAATTAAATTTCATAATTTTTTTGGTGTTTATCTCAATGTGTGTTATTTCTTAGTTGATGCTATTCTATTTAAAAATTGTTAATAGAGTCATAAAGTTATAAACTAGTGCCTTGGTACTTTTTGAATTGCAGATTGTGACGTTGTGATGACGCATTTTTGAAAATTATTTTTAGGATGATGATGAAGATGGAAGGCGAACTTAACAAACTTGTTGGGAATTATTTTTTGGAAGCTACTTTGTAATTGATTAGAAACTAATGCCTTGGAAAATATAAATTTAGAAACTAATGCCTTAGTTGATGTGTTGTAACAAACGATGTAGGCTACTTTGTAATTGATCAATGGTTTTGAGATATATGTACGAGAGCTTTCGTATCAATTATATAATCTTTTGAACCTTATTTTTGAGTATGTATATGATGGTAGTTGATTACTTATATAATGTCGATGAAACTTAGTCGATTCTATAATTAAAATTTATTTGAATGAATATCTATGTGAGAAATGAAATTGAAATGAAAACATTATGAGTCCTAATTTATAATTTTTTTACAATAAAATTCATTTCGTGAAAAAAATATTTTTTTTCTGTAGTATATTAATTTTGTCACCAAATGGTTATCCTTTTGAATATTATAATATACATTAGGTGACAAAATTTTCATTTTTGTGACAAAAATAAGATCTTTGGCTACAAATAATATTGTCCCTAAAAGCTTGCTATTACGTGATAGAGAATATTTTGTCACCAAAACATGTACTATTTGGTGATAAAATTTGTATTTCCTCACTAAAACCTTTAGCGATGGCGCTTTCGTGACGTACGATTGACGGAAAAAAAATTGTCACCAAATATTTTTGTGACGAATTTTTTTCATTTTGTGACGAAATTTTTTCATTTGGTGATGAATTTTTTTGCCACTAATTATCTGTTTTCTTGTGGTGATTACAATGTGGCAAAATATTGATTTAATAAGAATTATAAGCTTTTAATCTTGAATTGATTGAATATGAGTTAAATGTGTTTTTAATAAAGATTTGAAAGAAATCCTTATATCAAATCATTGAATCATGGGTTGCCTAATCATAATCACATTTTTACATGATTTTTACTTGTATTTGCATATATGTGCGTGAGTTGTTGATTTTTCCTATTTTTTCATTTTTATCCTAAATTAGTCTTCTTAAAGTCAAATCAAATTATTTTTTATGCATTTGGATTCATTCTTGTCACTGATATTTGAATGTTAGGATTAAGAAGATTGATTTGAGAAATTCTAGAGTTTTTGGACTTAAATTGGAATATCCTTTGTTTTGTGAACTTACCTTCAATAGGTTGTCGTGCACATAGTGTTCATTTTCACGAGTATAATTCACTACCATGTGCACGATGCTCTGCTTTTGGTACACTTGTTTTTCTTTCTAGGAAGCTTATGTTATATTAATACACTTAATCTTGCATATATTTTTGGGTTGTATTGTACCCTTCTTCCTTAGAGCTTGTACCTTAATTGTCCTCTTCATAGAGCTTAGTAGTCATATGATTATTGGCTGGATGTTCTTAGATCTTTGTTGGCTCTCAAGGATTATTGTAGGATATCATTTTCTGATCTTTATATGCCTTAGGTAGTTCCAATAAATGATGAGATCTTGATCATTTTTTGGATTGGTTCTATGTGAGTTTTGATTGAGTTTCTAAGTTTAGATTGTGATTATCCCGTTAATATTTTACTAGTTCGATCTTTGATACACCTTGTCCCTTGTAGCTTTTACTTGTCACTATTGACTTCTTAGTGTGTTTGTCTTGATGAGTTTTTGATACTTTATCACTGGCATTATTTCATATCTATGATCATATGTTCCATTCTCATATGTCTCTATCACATGATTTCATATTTTCTATCCATGCTCACATGCTCACATGTTCTCATATGATCTTTTGGAATCTTATTTTGACTCTTATACTCCTAGTTTCATCATGTCTTACATGATTTTCGCATGCTACATATGCCATAGTTTATCACGTTCTTTATGATTTGCTTTATTCATTAATATCTTTAGGGGGTATGTTTAACACTTAGGGAGATGCATGTACTTGTTGCGATGTCATTTAGTTATGAATTTCTTATCATGCATTGCTTTAGGGTAGTTGTATTTCTTTAATTGAGATATCACTTGTGTGGCCATCCTCGATCCTCGCCGCAGGGGGGCGAATGAGCATGAGGGAGGATCTCGGGTCCCGCATGTCCCTCTCGGGAGCGCTTTGGCTGGCGTTATTTGGGTGAGGTGGTAAATGTAGAGAGATTATAGTCGCCAGTCTATTTTACTCAAAACGGACAAAAGAAAAGGGGAATCCATCCTGAAGGACAGCATCCAAAGACATATTGGTGCATACGAAACCAAAATGATTCGAAAAGGGTCCGGAGGCTAAGTTACGAAATGGGAAGGTGTTAGGCACCCATTCCGCCCTTTTGGTCTCTCATGGGTTTTTGTTATTTTCCTTTTATTTTCCCTGTGATGTGTGCATGTGTATATATAGTGGAGATAGGAATCATCGACTTATACCATGGAAGGGGTAAAGTAAGTCATCCGTAGGAAGGTTTAAAAATAATATTAGAAAATAGGATTTACGCGATTATCCCTACGTTGACCGTTATGATGAAACGATAACGTATGTAGAATAATACGCTACTTATATATATATATATATATATATATATAAGAGAATGGAGGTTAGAGAAGATAGAAAATAAGAGAAAAAGTAAAAATAGAACTCGAGTCTCGGGTTTTACCCCAAGACGCCTACGTAGTCTATAGAGGCATTAAAGTCCACGTAGTTCGCATGCAAAACGAGGGGTGGGGTTTATCCCATAAATCCAATCGGGGGATTCTCTTATTTGTGTGTACGTGTGAGTGTAGAAAAAAATGTTTTAGTTTTGAGGAAAGTGTAAGAAAAGTGTGAGAATTCCCGTTTGGAATTTATGAGCAAACCCTCTTTTTCTTGTTTTGGGGTTTTTTATTTATATGAAAAAAAGAGATGTACAATAATACTAAGTAAAAAGTATGTTAGGATGTGTGAGATGAAATAATAAAGTGCTAAGTAATAAAACAAGTTATTACGAATTTATGAGAATTTAAGGAGAGAGTTGAGAAAATTAGACCTTCTTGAAGATCTTGAGCTTGATCTTGAATGTTGGAGAGCATCCCTTAGACTTGGATGATAATGGAGGATAGTAAATTCACCAAGTTTGATGAAAAGTGAAGGTTGGAAAGGGATTTGGGTGTGGAAACCACTCTGTCTTCGAGAGAGGTTTTTAGGATTTGCTGAGAGTGATTTCTATCAGATCTGGGCTCCTTTTGCAAGTGAGGTCAGGGCCTCCTTTTTATAGGCCTAGGGCATTGCCGATCGGAATAGCCTTGTTCCTGTCATTCGGCAGGTGCGTTTAGGCACACTGCTGATAGGCAGGGTCTGAGACCTGCCGTTTGGCAGTGTCTTTCAGGCCTTTTTGAAAAATTAGCTGCAAAACGCAAACTGTTGATCAGAATTGCGCACTGGGCGGACCATTGGAAAGGTAATCAGATACCTTCGAAAGTCCTTGGACTTCTCTGGGGTCCAGGAGTTGACTTTAGGTCAAATATGGCTCGGAAGAATTCGTCAGTCTATTGGACAGGGAATCGTCAGACGCAAACGGATCGTTCGTCCGCATGGTAAGTCCGAATCGCGCACGAGGCGGACCGTGGGAAAGGTTAGGAGATGTACTTTGATATTCCAAAGAATTTGATCGGGTTTGGGGAGTTGACTTTAGTCAACCAGGCCCTCGAAGCATTGGGTAACCTCTCAGAGTAAAATGGATCGTTTGTCCGTACCGTAAGTCAAAATTGCGCACGGGACGAACCGTTGGAAAGGGGTTTCAGTGACCTTAAAAAATTCATTCAGTCTCGGTCGAGCTGAAGAGTTGAATTTGGTCAACCAGAGCTCGAGAGCGCCCGGTGGCCTCCTGGTTGAGTTTCGGGGGAAAACAGGCCATTCGTCCACATGGTAAGTCGGAATTGCGCACAAGACGGACCATTGGAAAGGGGTTTTAGTGCCCATTAAAGATTCATTCAGTCTCGATCGAGCTTAAAACTTTAACTTTTGGTCAAACGGAGCCTGTGAGTGCCCGATGGCTTCTAGGTCAGTACTCGGGGTATGACTTGGGTCTGTAGTGATGAAGGGAGGTGCTAGGGACCTAAAGAGAGTTTATGGGGTAATGGAATGGGGTGTCTACAAAGCCCCTCGACGGGTGAGTTTGGAACAAATGATAGCCATCGAATAGACACCGTATGATGCTTTGAAGGTGGATGATCAATTCAGAGGGTCGAGGCCGATTCTGAGGACCTAAGGGAGCGAGGATGACCAATTCAAAGGGCCAAGGCCGATTCTGAGGACCTAAGGAGTGTGCTGGGGATAACCAATTCTGTGGGTAGAAGATGATTCTGCGAGCTTGAAGATGAGGGTGACCGATTCTGCGGGTCGAAGCCAATTCTGTGGGCTTGAAGACGAGGGTGACCGATTCTGCGAGTAAAAGCCAATTCTGAGGGCTTAAGTTGAGGGTGACTAATTCTGCGGGTCGAAGCCAATTCTGCGGGCTAAAGTTGAGATGACCAATTCTGTGGGTCGAAGCCAATTCTGAGGGCTTAAGTTGAGATGACCAATTCTGCGGGTCGAAGCCGATTCTGTGGGCTTAAGTTGAGATGACCAATTCTGCAGGTCAAAGACGATTTTGAGGGCTTAAGTTGAGGGTGACAAATTCTGCGGGTCGAAGCCGATTCTGAGGGATTAAGTTGAGATGACCAATTCTGTGGGTCTAAGCCAATTCTGAGGGCTTAAGTTGAGATGACCAATTCTGCGGGTCGAAGCCGATTCTGAGGGCTTGAAGGTGAGGGTGACCAATTCTGCGGGTCGAAGCCAATTCTGCGAGCTTAAGTTGAGATGACCAATTCTGCGGGCTTAAGTGGAGATGACCAATTCTGCGAGTCGAAGCCAATTCTGTGGGCTTAAGTTGAGGGTGACCAATTCTGTGGGTTGAAGCCAATTCTGAGGGCTTAAGTTGAGATGACCAATTCTGCCAGTCGAAGTCAATTCTGAGGGCTTAAGTTGAGGGTGACCAATTCTACGAGTCGAAGCCAATTCTAAGGGCTTGAAGATGAGGGTGACCGATTTTGCGGGTCAAAGACAATTCTGAGGACTTAAGTTGAGGGTGACCAATTCTGCGGGTCAAAGCTAATTCTGTGGGCTTAAGTGGAGGTGACCAATTCTACGGGTCGAAGCCAATTCTGCGGGCTTGAAGGTGATGACCGAGGATCGAGGTTCATTCTGACCTAAGAGTGGTGATGACTGAGGACCTAGGTCAATTCTTACCTAACGAAGGTGACGATCCAAGACCGAGGTCAATTCTGACCTAAGAGTGGATAAAGGTTGGATTTCGGGTTCCGCTGGGGAATGATCTGGGGAAAAAGCAGAGTGTCCTTTGGAGACTTTGAAAATGACTTTCTGGAGTTCCGTTGGGGAAATTACCTCGCGACGTTGTTTTGAGTCGCGGAAGTGCTTGTAATCTTAGGGATTTCACGGAGGAAAGGCAAGTTCGATGCCGTAAACTTCACTGGGGAAGTGATTAGGTGGTCCAGGTATTGGACGTATTGCTCGAGGAGGTTTGAGACCTTTAGAGATCCTCCGGGGACTTCGTCGGGAGGAGTTTTACTTGGATTTTGAGAATTCCGCTGGAGAAATGGGGGTTTTGCTTGAGGGGGTGCGAGATTTTCTTGGTGAAAATGTTCTAAATACTTTTTGGGATTTTTAGGAATTTTCTGAAGATTTTTCAGGATTTTCTGGAAATTTTTGTACAAAATTTCAAGGGGGTGCCGATCGGCATGGTTTAGAGGGTGCCATTCGGCAGTGGCACGGACTTTTGGACTGCCTCGGGAAGGTGAGGGGACAGTGCCGATCGGTGGGTGGGGGGTCAATGCCGATCGGCATGATGCTTAGCATCCTATATAAAGGGGGCGAATTCCCCTCATTTTTCACAGCTTCTTGCTTTATTTCTCTTTGCGATTTTTCTCTACAAATCATTTTAGCATTCCGATCTCTAAGAAATGGCCTCCTTCGTGAGCACTGCAGTGCATAGGGAATGGTTGGCTGTTGATGACAGGGCTAACGTGGAGTGGAGGGCCAGGGCGCCTCTTGCTTTGGGGAGTAAGAACTCCTTTGATGCATTAGAGCCGGTTGTGGATGAGCGGACTTTGCTACGGGAGCCGTCGTGTCATCAGTCTTCTAAGGTGGTGAGCCCTGGCGGTTATGTAAGTAACCTGACTTTTGGCATTCCTCTCTTTTTTGATGATTTTTCCTTCGTTCTTGAATTTTGATAAGGTTTCTTCTTTTGACAGTCTGATATCTCTTTAAAGAGCATGCGTGCCCGTGGGACGACGGGGCTTAAGGATGTCTGGGAGCATCTTCCACCGGTGGTGCATTGGGTGGTATCATCAGCGGGTTTTGGGAGGTTGGCGTCTGCGCTGGATGAGACGCCTCGTTCTACAGCGGTCTTATGCGCTTTGGGGGAGAGATGGTGGGATACTACCCACACCTTCCATTTTGGTTTTAGGGAGATGATCGTAACTCCCATAGACGTGCAGCAGCTACTGGGGCTAGATTATGACGGAGAGCAGATAGAGGTGGATCGCTCTCCGAGGGTGAGGCCAAAGGAGGTGAGGGCGGCGCTCAGCGATGTAGGGAGGATAGTTTCTGGGGATTCCATCTGGTTGTCCTTGCTGAAGGATGTCTTGCTGAGTAGGGTGGTTAATCTGGAGGACGGGATGCAGGTGAGGAAGATGGCCCGATTGTTCATCTTGTTGGTGCTAGGAGGTTTATGGTGGCATCGAGCGGCGACGTCGTCCACTTGTTGTTGCCGTTCTTGAGGATATTTTCGAACACCCCTCTCTATGATTGGGGGATCCTGACTTTGGCTGCCCTCTATTTTTCTTTGGATGCATTCAGCCGGTGTTTCCAGCAAACTTTTACTGGAGCTACGTATCTTCTTGAGATATTCTTTAATTTTGCGCATTTTCCTTTCATGCATTCGAATTTTCCTTATGCTTCTCTTTTTGGTTGTGAATTCCTGTCTTTGGCAGACGTGGTTCTATGAGGTGATTGGGTGCAATACCCAGCTGATCGCTCTGAAGTACGATACTGTTGGGGACTTCTGTCGATTGTATCGATGGCGCAAGGCCAATCGGCAGTCGAAGGGATCTCTCTCTCTCTGGAGGTAGTGCGTCAGGTCTTGAATGTCCTGACCAATGGTAGGGTAAGACTCTTTCCTTTTCAGTCTTGGTTTAGGCATGTTCTGATTCCGTATTGACTTATGCTTGATCGAGGATTTTGAGGTGACCTTTTACCCTTGGGGGATAGCCATTCAGGATACGGGGGTGACTGGGGTGAACGCGCAGATGCGGCGCTTACTGGCGCATGAGTTCGGCCATTCTTGGTATCTCGGGGATCGGGTGGTTCAGCAGATTGCTGAGGAGGAGGTGGTGGTGCCACCTACATAGCTTCCTATGTTTATGAGGCAGGAGCGGCTGCTGCCGGAGGATGCGAGGATCGCGGCGATGATCGGCGAGTCTTGCCTGTTGTACACTGATACGACAGCGGCTAATGACTATATGGACTTTGTGATGAGCTGGTTGAGTATATATGATGCTTTGTCTTTCCTTCCTACAGGTTCGAGTCGGGCGGTGGGGTCTTCCCACAGCGGCGGTGGTCCGTCGACGGCCACGGTGACGGCTTCAGAGGTTCCTTTCGTGCGATTGCACACTCCTTCCTACAACATTCGGCGAACTTATGGAGGGATAGTGCCTATGTTGCACCGTCCTCATGCGATGGATCCAGAGGAGTTGGGTTTGGCAGAGGAGGTTCTTCGTCCCGCGGTATACCATCTTGCTCTTTTTGGTTTCTTTTCTATTTTGATCCCTCTTTGATACTAATTTTTGCCTTTTTTCTGCAGTAAGTTCAGGTGTCGACCACTTGGTTGAGGGACATCACAGACTGTATATTTTTGGCGACTGCCCATATTCGGGATGCGGTCTCGGTTCCTTCTTGCTTGGTGTCATTTTCTTCGTCCGGGGAGGACTCTAGCTCGGGTAGTGGTGGTGCGTCATCTCGTCGTAGGGGAAAGAGAGCGCGTCGCAGGGGTGGAAGCTCTTAGAGAGAGGGGTTAAAGGTAGGTGGGAGAGAGAGAATGAGAATGTGGGTTCGGACTGAGTCCCGTTGTTTTTTGCTTTTCGTTTATTTCCTGCAAAATTGATATAACATAGAGAACAAATATATGTATGCAATGCAATGGATTTTTTTTTATTATCTTTTGTTAGTGATGGATGAATGCATGCACATGCGCTTTTTACTTTGCTGCAGAGACCGTAAAAAGAGATATTTTGGGATTTTGGAAAAAAATGGGAAATTATATAATGGTGGAAGGGACACTTTTGAAATTCTGTTGAGAATATCAATTTATTTTTATTGGTTTTTTCTGATTGTAACAAAAGAGGAAAAAAGGAAATTTCCAAAAATAGGGGGTTGCCGATCGGCAAGCACCTTGCCCTGCCTTTCGGCAGTCAAGTCCAGTCCTCCCAATTCAAAGCTTTTAATTAGTGCCCTCTTCAGCCTTTGGTACTTTGTGGGTGTAGGATTCCCTTCGATTTCTGCAGGGATTATGTCTTTTGTGAGGGTCATCAGTATAAAAAGGGGTAAGGGTGGAGTGTTTCCATCACACCTTCACATTCTTACTTACTTGCCTACTATCTCTTAGTACTGCAAGTTGGCTCTCCCTGGTAGCATTGAGTTTGCTAATTACCTCGAAGCCTTGGAAGCGATGTGCTCTTATAATGTCGACTATGATGCTTTCAACATGCGTCGAGTTTCTTTGTGGCGCAATCTGCCCATTGAGTGGAACATGCTGATGGCGGCGGTACAATAATGCTACCCTGAAGACCATGTATTCCGCTTTCGGTTGGATGAAGTTTGTCATACCTATGAGGACTTTTCTGCCATGCTGGGGATAAATACCAGTGTTGCTGCGGCTTTACCCGAATTTTCCCATTCTCCCAGGGATTTGCTGGCTGGGCTTCTTCGCGTTTTGCCTTCGGCGGTTATATCACTGGTTGTTGGAGGAATGATTTCCCTCCCGGCAGTGTTGTAGTCCATACATTTGCAGGAAGCTGGATACGCCAGAGCCGTTATTCTGGGCTTAGTATCAAAATTGTTGCTGGTGACTAGGGAACAGCTGGTGGATCCGCAACTTGCAGCCATTACTTCATGGATGTCATACCTTCGTAATCTTGCTGCGGTAATACTGGCGGAGACCCTGAATGGTCTGGATGCCTGGTGAGAAGGTCATTCTGACTTCCTGCGGGGTAGCCCCGTGATGCTATTCATGTGGTTGTCTGAAATACTCCGCCTGGTGACTCTTCTAGAATATCCTTTGTCGACTGTACCTAACTTCTTTTCTAGTCACTTTTTCTACTTTGACCTGGATATTGAGAGTTGGGAGAATTGGCTTGTGGAGAATGGGGCTCGAAATCTGTACTGGTCAGTGCCTTGGTGGGGACAGTTGCTGCCTGTTCTGGAGCTAGGAGAATACTCATATGTGCGGCTGGTTGGCCTCAGAGAGACCTCTTTTTATTTCCCTTGGCGTCTTCTGCGCTAATTTGGCTGGGCATAGGTCGTGCCACCTCTGACACTAAATTTCTTTCCGGTAAAGGATTTGACTGAGCGTCTGCGTATGCGGCTTGGCTCTCTGTGGGAGAATCGATGTCCTTCGACCCGTTCCTCTTAGTCTGTTAGGAGAGTTTGGCATATCCCTAGGGATTATATGAAGTGGTTGTGGAGGAGAGTAGTTAGTAAGATATTGGTAGTGGATACTGGACATAAGTGGTTTGTTTCTTTTGACACAATGGAAGGAGGTGTTGTGGTCTTTTTGAAGATGGTTCGAGCTTATCGATCCATGGAGTGTCTGCGATACTCTGTTCAAGTAGGGGAAACTTGGGGACCCCAGGATGTAGATGATGATGAAGGAGCGGGCTCATCTGGTAGCTGTGGATAGGACTCTTGGAGAGTTTATTAGGGGGAATAAATGTGGGGATTTTATTTTGGCTTTTTTTTAGGAAGGTAGGGGGAAGGGAGTTATCCGTTCCTTTTCTTATGTAATCTGTACCAGAATTTCTTATTAAGGAAATAAACAAGTTTCTGATCATCTAGTTGTTCCTTTGATGAGTTTTGTGTTTTTGAATTATCTATACTGATCGCTAAGGCATACATAATCCTTTTGTTCAAGTATATATTGGAATTGACTGTCGTTCTCAGTGATAAAAAAAGAATAATATTTTGTGAAAAAGAAAGGGTTGTTCTCATGTAAGGTGAATGAGCTTCCTACATACCTCTAGGGTTTTTGAAAAGTTTTCTTTAATTGTTTGAAAATGGTTTTTTGCAGAGTATCAGGCCCACGTAGTTCTGGGTAGAAGGAAATGAAGAGATTTTTTTTTTCAGAATAAAAGGGAGATGAGAAGAGTCGTAGCGCGCCGAGATTTCGGACTAGGGGTAGAATTTCTTGAGACGGTCAAGGTTAACTAGACGAGCCATCTCTTCCCCATCTAAGTCAATGAGCATGGAGGCACCGCCAGATAAGATCTTCTTGACAATGTAGGGGACGCTCCAATTGGGCTTGAATTTCCCTCTAGGATCCCAGATAGGTTCTATGATTTCTTTGAGGGCTAGGTCCCCTTCTCGGACACTGCGATCCTTAACTCTCTTATTGAATGAACGCGCTATTCGACGATGGTACCCTTGTATGTGGTATAGAGATTTCAATCTCCTTTCGTCTAGGAGGGTCAGCTCGTTAAGATGGCTTTGGCACTAGTCGTCTTCGCTGACCTCGCTTTCAAGCATGACGCGTAACGAGGGTACTTCAAGCTCCACGAGTAGTATTGCTTCCATACCGTAATCTAGAGAGTAAGGGGTAGCCCCAGTAGAGGTTCGAATTGAGGTTCAGTATCCTCAGAGGGCGTACGGGATCCGGTCGGCCAAATCCCGATAGCTTTCTATCATTTTGCTGATGATGGATTTGAGGTTCTTATTGGGGGTTCAACTGCACCGTTGGTCTGAGGTCTATAGGGAGAAGATTTGTGACTCTGAATCCCATATTCGTTGACCACTTCGGTAACTTCTACCTTAAAATGTAACCCGTTATCTGACACCAGCTCGTACGGGACCCTATATCGACAGATGATGTTTTTCTTGATGAATTTGGCCACTTTCTTAGCATTCAGTACTGCGTATGACTCAGCTTCGACCCATTTAGTAAAGTAATCAATGGAAAGTAGGATGAACTCATGCCCGTTGGAAGCCTTTGGTGTAACCTTCCCTATAATGTCAATGCCCCAAGTGGAGAACGGATAGGGAGAGGTCATGTTGTATAATTCACGTGGAGGCAAATGCTGAAGGTTGGAGAATTGTTAGCATTTGAGGCATCTTCGTACATAGGCGGTGAAATCCTGCATCATAGTGGTCCAGTAGTAGCCCTGTCGGATGATTTTTTTGGCAAGCATGTGACCGTTCATGTGAGGTCTGCATTTCCCGTTGTGGATTTTCTACATTATATTTTCAATGTCAGCCCCTGCGATGCAGTCTAGATGAGTTCCATCGAAGTTCCTTTTGAGCAGTGCTTTATGACAGATGATGTACTGGGCAACTAGTCTTCGGAGGGTTGTTCGAACTTTCTTATTGGAACCTTCGGGATACCTACCATGTTTAAGGAGGTGCCAAATATCATAGTACCAATAATTGTCTAGCTCAAGATCTTCTGTGGTAACGAGCTCAATGTGGTAACAGAAGGTTGGTTTGTCTTGCTTTTGAACAAGGAAGGGGGTCATTATAATTCCTTCGGGCATGTCGACCATGGAGGCCAAGGTAGCAAGGGTGTCGGCTAGGTTATTCTTTGCTCGAGGTAGGTAATAGAAGGTGATATCTTGGAATTAGGAGGCTAGTTATTCTAAGTGGGCATGAAAGGGATGGAGTTTCTCGTCCTTGACTTTCCATTTTCTGAGCACTTGATCGATGATGAGGGAGGAATCCCCGTAGATGTCTAGGCATTGAATACCTTTCTTGAGAGCAATATTGAGGCCTTCCGTGCATGCCTCATACTCAGTCATGTTGTTGGTGCAAGGGAAATCCAACTTAATGGCGATGGGAGTGTGGGAGTCATTTGGGGCGATCAGGAGTATCCCAATGCCATGTCCCTTTTTGTTGGCAGCTCCGTCAAAGAACATTTTCCATTGAAGGTTGTCTTGAGCAGTACAAAGGATGTTTTCATCTGGGAATTCATAGATCCAGACATCGGTTTCTTCTATGGGGTAATCAGCGAGGTAGTCATAGATGGATCTTCCTTTCATGGCTTTCTGTGTGACGTACACGATATCGAACTCGGCTAGGAGCATCAACCATCGAGCCATTCGACTGGATAAAGTGGGTTCCTCAAGAAGGTATTTAATGGGGTCCATTCGGGATACAAGTTTTATGAGGGAAGTCGAGCATGAAGTGCCGCAACTTTTGGGTGACCCAGATAAGTGTGATACACGCCTTTTCCAAAGCAGTGTAGTTGACCTCGTACCTGACTAATTTACGACTGGCATAATATATAGCTCTTTCTTTGCGGGAAACTTAAAGGTATTGGGCTAGCAAAGCCCCAGCTGCAGTGTTGGTTATGGTTAGGTATAGGACCAAGGGGAGACCAGGTTGTGGTGGCATGAGTACCGGGGGTTGGGTCATATATTGTTTGATTCGGTCAAAAGCTTCTTGGCAAGCCTCGTTCCAAACTTTGGTTGAATCCTTTCGGAGGAGTTTGAAGATAGGTTCGCAGATGGAGGTTAACTGGATGATGAACCGGCTGATGTATTGCAATTTCCTAAGGAAACCTCGAACTTCTTTCTCTGTTTGAGGAGGTGGAATCTCAAGTATGGCTTTCAGCTTGGAGGGATCTGCTTATATCCCTCTCTCACTGACCTGAATCCCAAGAGTTTTCCCTTTGTAACGCCGAAGATGCATTTCTGCGAATTGAGTCTCATTTGATACTGTCGCAGTCGTTCGAAGAACTTTCGGAGAGCGGGAACATGACCCTCTCTAATTTTGGATTTGATGATCGTATCATTCACATAGACCTCTACTTCTTTATGAATCAGATCGTGCACGATGGTTGTGGAATCCCTCTGGTAGGTAACCCCAGCGTTCTTGATACCAAATGGCATGACAGTGTAGCAAAAGGTTCCCCATGGGGTGACGAATGCGGTTTTTTCTTGGTGGTCTGGGTGCATTTTGATTTGGTTGTATCCGAAAAACCCGTCAACGAATGACTTGAGAGCATGACTGGCTGTGTTGTCCACGATCATGTCGATATTGGGTAGAGGATAATCATCCTTTGGAGAGGCTTTGTTCAAATTTCGATAGTCTACACACATCTGAACTTTTCCTCCTAATTTCGGCATGGGCATTATATTGGCTAGCCATGTGGGATATTTGATCACACGAATGAAGCATACGTTCAACTATTTGACCACCTCATCATTGACCTTGAGCGACCATTCGGTGCGGAGCTTTCTCAACTTTTGTTTAACCGAATTATAATCTGGGAGAGTGGGAATCTCATGCTAAGCTATTTCAAGATCAATGCCGTGCATATCGTTGTAGGACCATGCGAAGACATCCACGAATTCCTTTAGCAATTCTTCGAGTTGTGCACGCTTATGCTTGTCCAGGGTAGCCCCTATCCTAATCTCGCACAGTTGGCTACTAGAACGAGGTTAATAACAACAGTATCTTCTTCATTAACTTGAACGCGGGTATGTTATTTATTATTAACCTTATTTAGATCAGTTAAGAATTATTCATTTGCAAAATCATCATCATCAAAAGTTTGATTAGAATCCAGACAGTTAATATAAGGCACAACGAAATAATCAAAATCTTCGTTTATTTCATTGATAAGAAAAACAGCATTGAGAACCTCGTCAAAAGAGGACTCGATTACATTTGAACAAGGATAGACAACATAATAAAGAAGGGGGTAAACATTAGGGTTAGGGGAGGTTTCAGCAGGTAGAACTAGCACAGCATGCCAGTTAAGGAGAGGTGTATCAGCAGATTTAATCAGTTGGGATGGATCTGATAATGTAGTGCCTGAGTGAACCATGCAGAGTGTCAGCTCCAGTGTCTGTAAGTTGAAGGAATCTTTGGAGTCACTTTCCTCAGTCTCTTCGGTATCTTTGATGAGCGGTTGTACATGGTGTTAGGAACTCTCGGCCCATGGGTAGCTGTCTTGGAAGAAGATCTCCATTCCAAGCTTCATCTTCTTATCTATATGGCCATAGCATGGTTCTGAAAGCCGCAAAAGGGGAAATCTGCACCCTCTTTGATGAATCGTCCATTCAAGGAGTCCCCTGGGATAGTCTGGACGTGATCTAGTCTCCTCTTTGATCGAGACTGGCGGATCATTCTGAGCTCTTGTTCTGACGGTTGATACCCCAAACCACAGGGAGGAAAAGCCTTCTTTAGTTCAATCGGCTCAAGTTTTCCTTGTTGTCTTTGTCCTAGCCCCAGTCTGGGCATGAAGTGCATGTTTCTGAACATCTCAATCACATTGATGTTGCCATTAGGGTCGTATTCTTAACAAACCCTTTCTTTGAAGTTGTCCCCTGTTGGGAGTAGAAGTGGTTCAACTCGGAATCCTGATAGGAGCATATCATTTGGCCCGTGTTGTATCTCAAGGATTGGACTGCTTGTACTTGCACCATTGTCATTGTCGTTATCGCCCAAGATGGTAATGACCCATCCGTCGATGAAGAACTTTAATTTCTTATGGAGTGAGGAAGACATGCCCTTGATATTGTGGAGCCAAGGTCGTCCTAGCAATATGTTAAAGTAGGCAGGGATGTCAATAACTTGGAATTCAACGATAAGGTTTATAGGGCCAGCCCCTATTATAAGATTTATGGATCCCATCATCTCTCGATGGGTATTATCGTAGGCACGCACAGTAGCGGAGGTTGAAGCGAGGTCACTTTCTTTCAGGCCTAAACATTTGAAGGTTCTTAATGGGTAGACATTCAAGGCGAATCCATTATCGACAAGAGAGAGTGGCACAACCTTCCCCATAACTTCGAAGGAGATGTTGAGTGCATGATTGTGGTTTGGCCAAATCTTGGGTATTTCTTCTTCAAAAAAGGATAACATTCGAGTAGAGGTCAAGGATTCGACTAAATTTACCGCTTCTTCTGGTGTGGTAGAAGGAGGAACTGTGGGTCCAGTGAGCAACTTGATCAAAGCATTTATGTGCAGCTGAGAAGACATAAAAAGCCCCCATAGAGTGATGTTAGCTTGAGCTTTCTTCAATTGATCGAGGATCTTGCTCTCCTTGAGGGTCATTTATGGAATAGGAAGGTTTTCCATGCTCTTCCCCTTGTCATTGTCTGGTAGTGAGCTTGGAATCTGGTAATGCCTCCCTGATTTGGTCATGTGATTTACTAAAGAAGGGAAGAACATGAACCCTATTTCCTCGTCGATCTCGGGTTGTTCTGCCACCCTATTTATTTCTCCGAGGAGTTCTTCAATTGATATCATTCCACACATGTCAGCTACCGGGTCGGTTTTCTCGAAAGCTTGTTTTTTATTCGAATCTCTAAATTCTTCCCCCATCCGATGGAAACAATTTTATCTTTCCATGTATATTCGATGCATTCCATAACTTCAATGGCCTCTTCATATAGGTCTTCCCAATCTGTGGGGATGTGTAAGGGTGAAGGAACTAGGTGACCCTATAGCTTCAGAGCATCAAGTAATTCGGTCATACTGCAAATGTTATTGGTTTGCCAGAATAATTCTGCCATGATCCGGATGACATCATCCAAGATGACTTCATCGGTTGGTACCACCCATCTATCTGAATCTCGGTCCCATTTATGTGCTGCCAAGAACAACGTACTAAATCTCTGGCAATCAATGACCATCTGTGAGGGCAATTTTAGCCCGAACTCTAGGAGTTGGTTTAACACGTCTGATAATTCCATGCCTCCATTTTCAGAACGGGTACGGACAGCGATGCATGCTCTGGTAAGGAGTTACAGTGCCTGATCAGCGAGGCTAGTAGGGTGTAGGAGGAAATATAGGCAAATTTGGAGAGGTTTAGGAAAGTATATGGGTGTGATTTGAGTTGAGGGATCGAATTCTGGGTTCTCTTCTAAGAAGATAGCATTGGTATGGTTTGGAAGTCAGTTGTGAGTTGTGTTTGGGTTAGGATTGGCTGGTGGGGCAATGGTACCCCGGTCAATTAGACCTTGGATTTTTTTCTAAGGTGAAAGCATTGGTCAGTGGTATGGACAGCAGTTTGGTGAAAGGCGCAATGAGAATCTGCCTTGAAGTTTCTTGGGATTGGATTAGGAAATGGACGGGGATCCAAAGGTTTGATAAGGTTTCGGCTTAACAAGGCTTGATAAACTTTGGAGAGGGGAGCATGGAGCTCGGTGTATTCCTTTCAGACTGGGTCAGGGCGACTTTCTGGTGCTCATGATTTTTGTTGGTTGAGAGATGTTGTTGATGGTTGAGACTGTAGCACTGGCAAGTTTGTCATATTTTCTGGGGGTGAACTATCCGAACACCTTCTTTGGTTCAACTTCTGTCTTGGCAAAACCCTCCTCAATTTCTACTCCTGCCTCTCTGAGATCTCGGAAATGGGGATAGTATTATCCTTCCATCGTTGCTCGAACATGGGGTAAGAAGTTCTTCTTCACTATGCTGACTTGTTCTTCTTCGAAAGGTTGATTGGTCATGGTTGCTGCATTTTCCCTCCATCGGGCGATGAAGTTACTGACTGACTCAGTAGGGTTCTATTTAAGCAGCTCCAAATCACAGCGGGTGATCTCAAGTTCTTCATTGTATTTGTATTGTGACATGAATTCCCGGGCTATATCCTCCCAGCTATGAATTCTGGACTCTTCGAGAGACAAAAACCATCGAAGGGCGCTATCCTTCATAGTTTGTTGAAAAAATTAGGCCATCACTTCTTCAAAATCCCCTAGTAGAGTCATGGAACGGTGATGACTTCGGAGATGAACAATCGGGGTCCACTTCCTCCGAATTTCTCGATATTTAGCATCTTGAAGTTCTCGGGTAACCTCGCTTTAGGATAAGGAGACATGTGGGTGTAGTCCATGTAATTCCTCGAGATTCTGACTTGGTCAAACCTCTTAGTGATCATCTTAAGGTCCTCTTTGACTTTGTTCAATTCTTCTTCTTTTGAATTAATGACCATAGGCAAGTTAGCCCCATGCTGAGCAAGATTCGGCATCAGAAGGTGGGCAGGTGGTGTCCCATTAGCAGGAGGGGCATGTGCAGCGTGCTGATACTCTTTGGGAACTCAGTTATGCTCGGGTGGATCCACAGCGCAAGGAAATAGGACCTCAGGCTCGTGAGGAATGGGAACCTGGTTTCGTTGCATCTCTCGAACCTTGGTTTGGAGATTGTCAATTTTGGACACAAGCTAAGCTAGAACTGCCATCAGATCTAGCTGCACAACGGCTACTTGATCTGTGTTCTCCATAGAAGGCGGATGGATTCTGAACTTGAAAGAAGTAATAGGGGAACTAACGGAACTCCGGGGTGACTTAACTGAAGACCGAAGCCAATAAGGAGCCAGGCCAAGGGTTTGCGATCGACCTGAGAGGGCGTAAAATTGGATTTATTTTGAGAAAAAAGGGATGAAAATATTTTGACATTTTTTCGAGATTGAAAGACAAAGTATTTTTGGATTTTTGATAAAGAGAGGAGAAATGTTTTTGGATTTTTGATAAGGAAAGGAAAAAATGTTTTTGGATTTTTGATAAAGAAAAAGGGAATTTTCCCTTTGGAGATGGTCTCAGCATGATTATTATAATTATTATGTTTTCACTTGTATTAATTCTCCTAAATGCAAAATGAAATGCCAGACGGGACTTGAGCCTGGAGAAATTGGGTTTGTAATATATGCAAAGCTATGGATGGACTTGTGACTAGGCTCACGGGCAGGGTCCCATTTTAAAAATGCGCGAAAATTCGGGCGGCAGGCCGACCCAGAATTTCAACAGAGTTTCGGGTTGAAACCGACAATCTAACATGTGTGTCCTAGGGTTGACACCTATATGCGGGTATACAGTTGGTTGGGTGAATTGGAATGGGTTCCCCCCTTTGGCGCGACTTCCACGATATACGTCTTGCTCTTGCGGGCAATCGGTACGTGTGGACAAGCCATTTGATATACCTGAGTGTACGTGAATTGCCTCACCATATACCTCGTGGGGACGGTACGTGTGAGAGCGAATTCGATATACTCGAAATACGTGAATGAATTCCCTGTGATATACCTCCCGTCATGACTTCGGTCAAGCAGTACGATGCGGGGGAACCGTTCGATATACGTCAAAGGTACTTGGCCAATGGAAGGTGAGAGTCATATCGCTTAGGCTAACTGCGCCCTGCCGGACCAACGCCCATCACGAAGTGACCCTCCAGTTACTGGGTAAAATTTGGTCAATAGCAATGCTTTTTGGTGATGTCGTGTGAATCATGCATGATTCTCTTATTAGTATCTTATGAGAGTGTCTTTCTTGATTATGCCAAACAGGGAGCAAAGCACAAGTACCAATGGTTCATAAGGTATGGATGGGTGATGTGTGAAACATGTGGATATATGTGATCCTAGGTGCACGTGGTGCGAAGTGTACATGGAGAATTTTCTGCAAGTGTGTGAATAGAAGCATAAGCGTGGGATACACATGAGTAATAAAGGGGAACATGTAAATAAGGGAGAACATAAGCAAACATAACACCCACGTAAATAGAGTCTAGCCCTCAAAACAATGCTTCCCTAGCAGAGTCGCCACTGTGGCCATACTCGATCCTCGCCACGAGGGGGGGGGGGGGGGGGGGGAGAATGAGCGTGAGGGAGGATCTCGGGTCTCGCGCGTCCCTCTCGGGAGCACTTCGGCCGGCGTCTTTTGGGTGAGGTGGTAAATGTAGAGAGATTAGAGTCGCCAATCTATTTTACTCAAAACACACAAAAGAAAAAGGGAAGCCATCCCGAAGGACAACATCCAAACACATACTGGTGCATACACTACACCAAAACTAGCGATTGGTCACGGCCAAAATCCCTGACCAAAACTGTGGGTCGCGGACTTTGGCCGTGACCATTTTCGTGGGTCGCGGCCCAAGTCCGTCACCAAAAAATGGTCACGGCCAAGAGGGGTCACGGCAGATGGTCGCGGACTTTGGCCGTGACCCATGCCGTGAAGGGTCGCGGCCCTTATCCGTGACCCACAACCGTGACAAATTGGTCGCGGCCAAAGTCCGCGACCCACGTGCGTGACAAAAAAAATGAAAAAAAATTGGTCGCGGCCCTTATCCGTGACCCACAACCGTGACAAATTGGTCGTGGCCAAAGTCCGCGACCCACGTGCGTGACAAAAAAATGAAAAAAAATTGGTCGCGGCCCTTATCCGTGACCCACAACCGTGACAAATTGGTCGTGGCCAAAGTCCGCGACCCACGTGCGTGACAAAAAAAAATGAAAAAAATTGGTCGCGGCCCTTATCCGTGACCCACAACCGTGACAAATTGGTCGCGGCCAAAGTCCGCGACCCACGTGCGTGACAAAAAAAATGAAAAAAATTGGTCGCGGCCCTTATCCGTGACCCACAACCGTGACAAATTGGTCGCGGCCAAAGTCCGCGACCCACGTGCGTGACAAAAAAAAATGAAAAAAATTGTCCGCGACCCATAACCGTGACAAAAAAAATAAAAAAAATGGTCGCGGACTTTGGCCACGACCATTTTTAAGCGCGACAAAAAAAATAAAAATCCAATCCTAAAATTGGGGGTCCTGTGAGTGCACCGTCGGTTGCTACGAGGTGTTACAACTATTTATTATAGGCAAAACAATAAAAAAAATCACAAAATTGCGAATTGAGAATGTTGTTAATAAACAAATATATATACAAACTTAAAACTATTACACGTCTTAATAATTCACAGACCAAAAAAAAATTGGGCAGAGTTTCCTCTGTTTTCTTGACATTCCAAAACCTGTAAATGAAAAACCTGTTTATTATAAAGCCCGCACGGCTATAAAATTCAACAATCAAATTATAAAAGCCCGCACGGCCATAAAACTAAACAATAAAAGCCTGCACGACTATAACAAATAAAAAACATTATCCTGAATGTTCACAACATATAAATAATCAACATGTTGTAAACCATTGCCTCCTTCATTTGATCCACGTGCAAAAATCTTACAAATGATAGGATACAAAAAACAAAAATATCAGTAACCAAGTATTTTTACAAAAAATTTAATCAAGCTGAAAAATTGCATATGAGTTAAAATTATCAGTAACCAAGTAGAAATATGAAAATTACCGTCGTTTTCAGAGGTGTTGGTGGGAGGTGTTGGTGCCACCCACGGGAACCGTTCGGGGGCTGTTTCGAGTTTTCACCCTCTAACGTCATGTTTTTAAGTCTAAGTCTAGAAATAAGCAAATTACCGTCGTACTCTCAAACCGGGAGTCCCGCGGCTGCGATGTCAGTTCCTACGAGTTACGTTGGTCCCGTGGGAGGTGAATCTGTATTACTGCCCTGTTTAGACAAGGTATGGATACACCCGTAGCTATACTGGTCTTAGACAAAAGATTCAGTAATCCTATGAATGCCATAATTGGAGGAGTACAATCCAATTTAGTAAATGGAGTTATTTGGTTTAATATAAAACCAAATTTCTTCATATCTATTGATGATCCAAATATTGAGGAATCTGTCATTATAAAAATCCAAACCAAAGGAATAGGAATGAAAGATACCTCACGAAATATGTCAATACATTGGAAAACAATTCATGAATTGACAATTCTACCACATACTAATACACAAAATGTGGATAGAAATATTATTGAAATATTTGAACCTCGACCATTTGATTCGGCAATACAGCCCAGATTAATCAACTGGAGAGATTTGGAAGTACCAAGACAATGGATACTACCCCAAATAACAGAACCACCTCCTGAAAAACAACAAAACAACGTTGAATTACAGGTCTCTGGTAATAATGTCTATTTTAAAAATAAACATTCAGAAAATTGGCAAAAGAATTTTCCTGACAATGATTGGGAAAAATTATGAATGGGACGAGGTATTGAGGACTACAATGTTTAGCACCATGGTTACAAAAAGATGAGTCTATGTATAATCATAGTTTACATATAGATAAAAAATCTGAAAATGATATTAGTAAAATTAGTACTACGTTAAATAGTTTAACTGATATAGTTTTTAGTTGGGTCAAACGAACTGAAAGACATCAGGTCGTTAATCAAAATTATGTAGAGAAAAAATTAGATTGTATTGAATTCAACTTAAATAAAGTTGATCAAAAAATTAGTCAACTCGAAACGGTTAAAAATTTAGATCTAAAAGAGGAGACTAAACAACAAATTGAAAATCTATTAAACAAAATAGATAATCAAAATCCAAAACAAACTGGAATGAATAACACAGGGGATAACAAAATTCCTAGGTTATATTTTGGTTCGGAGGAAATTAAAGCTCTTCAAACAGAAGAATTTAATTACACCGAATATATAAACGTTCGTGAAATATTAGATTATTGGAAACATCTATACAAAGATCCAATATTAACTGTTTCAGAACGCAATAAACTCATTGAACAAATACAAACCACGTATTTGGAAAATGAAAAATTATTACAATACTATCAGTATGAATTAAACCAATATTCATCTGATGAAGAAGAAATTCCACCACATGTAGTAAATACAATTGATGGAAAAAGGAAGGCTGAAGACCCACTTCAGGAATTCCAAAATTGGGAAGCTTTCGAAGATTATATGCAAACCCCTGCATATAAAAATGAAAAAGAAGATTTTGTTAAAACAGGCAATGCTTCTACAAGTAATACTAAAAATGAGGATGAACCAAACCCTTTTTTCCTAAGAAGAGATAATTGAATAAACAAAATATATCTCAACATGGTATTTATCTTGATCTAAGGCATATACCTTTTAAAGATCAAGAACAAACTATTAATGAGTGGGCACAATCCATGTCTATACTCATTACTAATTATAAGAGTACATGGTCTAAAGAAAATTTTTTAGACTACCTTGCTGCAACACTCCAAGGTGATGTTTTACAGTGGTTGCAACAATGGGAAAGCTCAGAAATAGGAATTCAGCAAAAAACTGAACTCCTACAAACCTTCAAATCTTTTGATGAAATATTAAAAGGATTTGTTGAAATAATTAAAGAAAATCTGATTGGATATACTGGAGAACCCAGACTCCAAGAGGATGCGTGTTACATCTTATCTAAACTAGAATTATGTAACATTTGTCAATTTGAAGAATTTGTTGAACTATACAAAAAATATTATTTCAAACTAAAACATTCAGAGACCAAACACTGGATGGATCAATTCTTTCATAAACTCCCAAACCCATGGGATGAAATAGCTTTAAAATCTTATCCTGGCTGGTTAAAAACTATCGGAAAGGACGAAAAAGATGACAATCTTGGTTTTCGCATAAATTGGGTATTGAGAAAAATATCTGACCACTGCATTGAAATAAAAGCCAAGAAACAAGTTAAAAATCAAATCACAAATTCTAAAGCTGGTTATAAATGTTGTGATAAGATTTTAAAAGAAAACTGGAAAATAGGATGTAATCCACCTCCTAGAAATTCCAAATATTCTAAATATTCTCGAAAGAGAAAATTTAAATGGAAACCTTGGAAAAAGAAAACATCTTTTTCAAAGAATAAAAAATATATTAGAAAAAAGAAACCTTCTAAAAAACCACCTCTAAAAAAGAAGTGTAGTTGTTACATTTGCAACGAAGAAGGCCATTATGCACCTGATTGTCCTAGAAAAGGAAAAAGTGCAAATAAAATGATAAAATTTCTTGAAGAACAAGAATTAGAAATATTCTATGGAGAAGATTTATCTGATTCTGATATTTCTAATTATGAAATTTTATATGAGATTGAATCTGATTCGGAAACATCCGATGAAGAATTCGTATTTATGTATAATACTGCAGAAGTACGAGGTAGTAGCGAAGATGAGCTACAAACAATAGCCCTTCGTGAAATAGTTGGAGAAGAAATCACTTTTACCAACGAACAACTACAAGAAATTGATAATCAAAGGCAACTTATAAAAAAGGAAGATGTCTATAAATTATCAAAATTCAAATTATTCTCAACAAGAATATTTGAACAATTTAATGGTAATACTACTGCTGGCTCAACAGATGATGAAACAGCAGATATTAAACTTTTTGATTTAAAAAAGATCAAAAGATGGAAGAAGAAACACCCAAATATTAAATATATACACATCGGGTTTATTCAAATCTGTATTACTGCCCTGTTTAGACAAGGTATGGATACACCCGTAGCTATACTGGTCTTAGACAAAAGATTCAGTAATCCTATGAATGCCATAATTGGAGGAGTACAATCCAATTTAGTAAATGGAGTTATTTGGTTTAATATAAAACCAAATTTCTTCATATCTATTGATGATCCAAATATTGAGGAATCTGTCATTATAAAAATCCAAACCAAAGGAATAGGAATGAAAGATACCTCACGAAATATGTCAATACATTGGAAAAAAATTCATGAATTGACAATTCTACCACATACTAATACACAAAATGTGGATAGAAATATTATTGAAATATTTGAACCTCGACCATTTGATTCGGCAATACAGCCCAGATTAATCAACTGGAGAGATTTGGAAGTACCAAGACAATGGATACTACCCCAAATAACAGAACCACCTCCTGAAAAACAACAAAACAGCGTTGAATTACAGGTATCTGGTAATAATGTCTATTTTAAAAATAAACATTCAGAAAATTGGCAAAAGAATTTTCCTGACAATGATTGGGAAAAATTAAAGGGAAAAAACCTTTTAAAAGGCGAAAGTAGTAATAGTAAACCTCCTATTTCTATGAAAAATATACAAGTACCAATATTACCTGGAACAAATTATCTAAAAGAAGATAATATAAAATCCAGTCAAATTTATCATTTCCAATTAGGAAAAGAAGAAATAATCTTCTCACCAAGCCATGGAAAGAGAAGATATACTTATGTATTAGGTTACTTCAATTTTGCAGGCTATAAACCATATAGTCTTTGCACACTAATTGATACAGGAGCAACTATATGTTCCTGTAGACCTAATGCTTTACCTCCTGAAAAATGGATAAAAATGAAAAACCCTATTGCTGTAACAGGCATCAATGGGACACAGAATTTCATTGATTTAAAAGCCAAAAAAGTGGCTATATGGTTTAACGAAAAGAAATTCATTATTCCAAAAATCTTATGCTTTCCAGAAATGCATGGAGATTTTATATTAGGCAACAATTTTATCTCAGAATATTTGCCTATAAGTATTGATGAGGGAACTATAAATCTAACCCTCAACAAAGATGTAGTAAAAATCCCTTTACTACAACAACATAAATATAAGTGCGAAAGAGATTTTCGTCCTACTAAGAAAGGGGATATAACTCCTTTTATCAAAGCCCTTGAAGAAACTCATTGGCTTTATACTATATTAAATGATAATTTTAGTGAAAACCCACTAAAATTATGGAATAAAAGTCCAAGGTATTGTAATCTCAGACTAAGAGATCCCAAGGTCATTATAAGAGTAAAACCAATGATCTATACCAGAAATGATATAGATGAATTTGATAAACAAATCAAAGAATTATTGGATATAAACCTTATTGAAGAAACAATAAGTCCACACTCTAGCCCTGCCTTCATGGTAAGAAAACACAATGAAGTCATAAGAGGAAAAGCTAGAATGGTTATAAATTATAAAAGACTAAATGAACAATTAGAATTTGATGGTTATTTTATTCCAAGAAAAGATGTATCAATCAACCAAACTAAAGGAAAAAAGTTCTTTAGCAAATTCGATTGTAAATCTGGATTTTGGCAGTTAAAACTAACTGAAGAATCCAAGCCATTGACAGCCTTTAGTACCCCTAGAGGACATTATCAATGGAATGTTATGCCTTTTGGACTAAACACAGCTCCTCAGGTATATCAAAGATGGATGGACAAAATCTTTAAAGACCTTAAGGATTTTTGTGTTGTCTATATAGATGACATCTTTGTTTTTTCCAAAACCATAGAAGAACATAGATATCATCTGAAAATAATCTGTGAAAAATTCCAAAGACATGGAATCATTTTATCACCTAAGAAAATTGATGTTGAAAAAATAGAAATTAATTTTCTTGGCATAATCCTAAACCAGGATGGCCTACAATTACAAGATCATATCATCTCTAAAATAAGAGATTTTAATGAGGAAATTTTGGATAAAAAACAATTACAAAGTTTCCTAGGGATCCTTAATTATGGAAGAAATTTCATAAAAGGATTATCTCAAAAAGAATTACCACTTCTTGAAAAACTCAAAAAGAATGAAGTTTTTACATGGAGTGATAATGATACCCTTGTTGTTAAAACAATTAAACAAGAAATTATTAATAATTGCCCAAAAGTCTATTTTCCTAAAATAGGAGATAAATTAATATTGGAAACTGATGCTTCGGACAATTGCTGGGGATGTGTTCTCAAAGCAATTCCTGGAGAATATTGGAATGAAAACAATCCTTCCAATACTTTTGGTATTCGTGGTAAGAAAACCACTATCCCAAAAACAATTCAAAAACATGAATTGATATGTGGATATAATTCAGGAAAATTTAAACCAAATGAACTGAATTATATTATTTTTGAAAAGGAATTATTAGCAATTAAGCTTGCTATTAAAAAATTCCATATTTTCTTAGCACCTGAAGACTTTATTGTCAGAACAGATAATAAAGCTGTCAAAGACTTCCTCATAAATAAAAGAAATATTTTAGAAGGAAGAAGACTTAAATGGTTCAACCAAATCGCTGTCTATACATTTGAAGTTGAACATTTAAATGGTACTAATAATTTTCTTGCAGATTATCTTAGCAGGAACTATGAAGAAAAACCTACTAACCAAGTAGAGTTTTTAGAAACCCATTAAACAAGTGGAATATTTTGACATATATTTTATCAAAACCACTAAACAAGTGGAATTACTATTTTCAGGATGGGAGATAAGCACCCCGGGGAAGCACAAGGAGATTGGGTAACTATTGCTAAAAAGGCAAAAACCCAAGCATCATCATCTACACAACCTCAACAAAATCATGTTTATGTTGTATTCAGTGGAAGAAATCCAGGCTTCTATGACAACTGGAATCAATGTTTTATGCAAGTAAACAAATACCCTGGTGCGTGTCACCAAAAATTTAATACTATGCCAGAAGCCATCACAGCATGGGAAAATTGGATGAAACAGTTAGGACCTCCTAATATGATTTACCAGTTCTCCAAACTACAGACCAAGGAAAGCCTCCTTGATACTGAAACCCATGACTTTCACAACCCAGGAATTCCCTGCGAGTTGTATACACCATTAAATGAAGCATGGAAATCTCATCTCCGAGATAAAAGAAAAGATTTTAGAAAAAATATGAGTATCCTTGCTAACAAAATTGCTGAACAAACAGCAACTTTGGATAAATTCAAAAGTCTGAGCCTCAAACTCATAAAAAGCTTAAACTATGAAAATGAAGATTTTCCTTTAGAAAAAATCGATACTTTTCTGGAATTTTCTGAATTACAGGAAAATGATTTTTCTAACAAGATCTTCAATACCATCAGGAGAATTTGTCTATTTGAAAAAGCAAAGATAATTCTCCCACGTCCTCTATTCCAAATCGAAATTTTACCAAAAATTGAGGACCATGAGCAAAAGATAAAAAGTCTTTTACTCCAACATTTTTACTCCAGTTTAAATTATAGTGATGACATGCCAAAACTGCATTTCATTACTGAAGAGGGATATCCACCTTGGGATATTGAAACAATTGAATGGGGGTTAGTAAACAAACTAATCTTCTCCAGTGTAGCTTGTTTCAATCATTTTGAATTTTTACCTATGATGATCAAAACCATGATCTATCATGTATTGACAAAAAGCAAGTACAAATATACTCGCTATCTGTCATTTCATATCACAAGCATAATTGGTTGGCGATCAAGAGAAATTTTCTATCAACCCTACCAGATCTGGTACCTCAGAGGTACTGAGGACTATGAATGGGACGAGATTGAACAAAATTGGGAATTTGCACTTAATGTACCGTTGGACCAGTTGGACACAACGAGATATTGGTCACAAAACCTGATCAATACTTCAAACTATGCAGAATATTTTTGTCGGGAATCAACATTAAAATTCATGGTAACTGATGGCAGACGATTATTTGTTACCGATTTACCGATAAATTACACCACCTCGCTTGAACAACGAGCGGCGGTAAGGGAGTTTCTAAATAATTTGAAAAACAAAAATAATTTGGATGTTCCCTTTGAACAATTAAGCCATGCGGAGGAATATGAACAAGCCCAATTACATGGACCTCCAAACCACAGCCCTAACGACAGCATGTCCTTCGACTCTGTTGCTGAGGCCAACATTGCCAATGCATTTGATGCATGACAAATGTATGAAGAAGATGAACCCACATGAACGACTGCAAATCATCTAGCACACGAAGTGGGGATTGCATAAGGATTGCATAAGGACAGTAACCAACTGACGCATGCAATGACGTTTGGCGTTTAAAACAAAAATGTCCAAATCACATTACTATGCACATTTACTGTGCAACTACTATTTTCTTTAATATTACTGTGCACTTTTTGAAAAAATGAAAGATGCTGTCAGATTGTATTATCTCTTTTGTTTGTTTCTATTTTCTTTCTGAATTAGAATACATAACGGATGAAGTCCGTAGGTGATAAATATGAGAGCTTCCTCTCAGTTGAAATCATCAGTCATAAGTTGTAATATTTCTCTTCTCCTCTCTTGTAATATCCTTTACTCACATCAGTTCAATAATATTATCAGTTCAATAATATTTCGATCCGCACTTGTGAAGTTGGTATCAGAGCCTTGTTATAAAAGGTTAGCATTCTAATTATGTTAATATTATTATGCTAATATGAATGTTAAAGTAGAAACTATCATACTCCATCACAGAACTTATGTTTCTGGAGAAAATTTTAGGGTAAAATATAAAATTTTTGGAACTAAGTGTCGTAATAATTGTTGTATGAAATATCGTTTAATCCTAGTTTTATATAAATAACTATGTTATTTGATATTACGGTTTGTTTTGTCGCTAAAATTAATATATGCAGTTATAATCTCCATATTATAATCAAGTTACGACTGTCCTTGTAAAAAAAAAAAAAAAAAAAAGAGTAAAAATCACGGTGAATTAAATATAAAGATATTATTATATTATTTTGAAAATCTTTAAAAGTTTTCATAAAACCCATATCCCTATTATTGTTTCAAAGCCCATATTTCCATTTGCCAAAAAGCTACTCTAGTTAAGCAATAGGCATTAGGAAAACTGGTTTTAGGCACCTGAAACAACATATAATAGGAGGTCTTAGGTACCAATGGAATCTAGAAAAGATGAACAAAATAATAATAATATTAATCTACAATGTTTAGCACCATGGTTACAAAAAGATGAGTCTATGTATAATCATAGTTTACATATAGATAAAAAATCTGAAAATGATATTAGTAAAATTAGTACTACGTTAAATAGTTTAACTGATATAGTTTTTAGTTGGGTCAAACGAACTGAAAGACATCAGGTCGTTAATCAAAATTATGTAGAGAAAAAATTAGATTGTATTGAATTCAACTTAAATAAAGTTGATCAAAAAATTAGTCAACTCGAAACGGTTAAAAATTTAGATCTAAAAGAGGAGACTAAACAACAAATTGAAAATCTATTAAACAAAATAGATAATCAAAATCCAAAACAAACTGGAATGAATAACCCAGGGGATAACAAAATTCCTAGGTTATATTATGGTTCGGAGGAAATTAAAGCTCTTCAAACAGAAGAATTTAATTACACCGAATATATAAACGTTCGTGAAATATTAGATTATTGGAAACATCTATACAAAGATCCAATATTAACTGTTTCAGAACGCAATAAACTCATTGAACAAATACAAACCACGTATTTGGAAAATGAAAAATTATTACAATACTATCAGTATGAATTAAACCAATATTCATCTGATGAAGAAGAAATTCCACCACATGTAGTAAATACAATTGATGGAAAAAGGAAGGCTGAAGACCCACTTCAGGAATTCCAAAATTGGGAAGCTTTCGAAGATTATATGCAAACCCCTGCATATAAAAATGAAAAAGAAGATTTTGTTAAAACAGGCAATGCTTCTACAAGTAATACTAAAAATGAGGATGAACCAAATCCTTTTTTCCTAAGAAGAGATAATTTGAATAAACAAAATATATCTCAACATGGTATTTATCTTGATCTAAGGCATATACCTTTTAAAGATCAAGAACAAACTATTAATGAGTGGGCACAATCCATGTCTATACTCATTACTAATTATAAGAGTACATGGTCTAAAGAAAAATTTTTAGACTACCTTGTTGCAACACTCCAAGGTGATGTTTTACAGTGGTTGCAACAATGGGAAAGCTCAGAAATAGGAATTCAGTAAAAAACTGAACTCCTACAAACCTTCAAATCTTTTGATGAAATATTAAAAGGATTTGTTGAAATAATTAAAGAAAATCTGATTGGATATACTGGAGAACCCAGACTCCAAGAGGATGCGTGTTACATCTTATCTAAACTAGAATTATGTAACATTTGTCAATTTGAAGAATTTGTTGAACTATACAAAAAATATTATTTCAAACTAAAACATTCAGAGACCAAACACTGGATGGATCAATTCTTTCATAAACTCCCAAACCCATGGGATGAAATAGCTTTAAAATCTTATCCTGGCTGGTTAAAAACTATCGGAAAGGACGAAAAAGATGACAATCTTGGTTTTCGCATAAATTGGGTATTGAGAAAAATATATGACCACTTCATTGAAATAAAAGCCAAGAAATAAGTTAAAAATCAAATCACAAATTCTAAAGCTGGTTATAAATGTTGTGATAAGATTTTAAAAGAAAACTGGAAAATAGGATGTAATCCACCTCCTAGAAATTCCAAATATTCTAAATATTCTCGAAAGAGAAAATTTAAATGGAAACCTTGGAAAAAGAAAACATCTTTTTCAAAGAATAAAAAATATATTAGAAAAAAGAAGATTTGGAAGTACCAAGACAATGGATACTACCCCAAATAACAGAACCACCTCCTGAAAAACAACAAAACAGCGTTGAATTACAGGTATCTGGTAATAATGTCTATTTTAAAAATAAACATTCAGAAAATTGGCAAAAGAATTTTCCTGACAATGATTGGGAAAAATTAAAGGGAAAAAACCTTTTAAAAGGCGAAAGTAGTAATAGTAAACCTCCTATTGCTATGAAATTAGATTGTGGAGAAAAAATTATGTAGAGAAAAAATTATGTAGAGAAAAAATTATGTAGCGAAAAAATTATGTAGATTGTATTGAATTGACATAGTTTAACTGATATAGTTTTTAGTTGGGTCAAACGAACTGAAAGACATCAGGTCGTTAATCAAAATTATGTAGAGAAAAAATTAGATTGTATTGAATTCAACTTAAATAAAGTTGATCAAAAAATTAGTCAACTCGAAACGGTTAAAAATTTAGATCTAAAAGAGGAGACTAAACAACAAATTGAAAATCTATTAAACAAAATAGATAATCAAAATCCAAAACAAACTGGAATGAATAACCCAGGGGATAACAAAATTCCTAGGTTATATTATGGTTCGGAGGAAATTAAAGCTCTTCAAACAGAAGAATTTAATTACACCGAATATATAAACGTTCGTGAAATATTAGATTATTGGAAACATCTATACAAAGATCCAATATTAACTGTTTCAGAACGCAATAAACTCATTGAACAAATACAAACCACGTATTTGGAAAATGAAAAATTATTACAATACTATCAGTATGAATTAAACCAATATTCATCTGATGAAGAAGAAATTCCACCACATGTAGTAAATACAATTGATGGAAAAAGGAAGGCTGAAGACCCACTTCAGGAATTCCAAAATTGGGAAGCTTTCGAAGATTATATGCAAACCCCTGCATATAAAAATGAAAAAGAAGATTTTGTTAAAACAGGCAATGCTTCTACAAGTAATACTAAAAATGAGGATGAACCAAACCCTTTTTTCCTAAGAAGAGATAATTGAATAAACAAAATATATCTCAACATGGTATTTATCTTGATCTAAGGCATATACCTTTTAAAGATCAAGAACAAACTATTAATGAGTGGGCACAATCCATGTCTATACTCATTACTAATTATAAGAGTACATGGTCTAAAGAAAATTTTTTAGACTACCTTGCTGCAACACTCCAAGGTGATGTTTTACAGTGGTTGCAACAATGGGAAAGCTCAGAAATAGGAATTCAGCAAAAAACTGAACTCCTACAAACCTTCAAATCTTTTGATGAAATATTAAAAGGATTTGTTGAAATAATTAAAGAAAATCTGATTGGATATACTGGAGAACCCAGACTCCAAGAGGATGCGTGTTACATCTTATCTAAACAAGAATTATGTAACATTTGTCAATTTGAAGAATTTGTTGAACTATACAAAATATATTATTTCAAACTAAAACATTCAGAGACCAAACACTGGATGGATCAATTCTTTCATAAACTCCCAAACCCATGGGATGAAATAGCTTTAAAATCTTATCCTGGCTGGTTAAAAACTATCGAAAAGGACGAAAAAGATGACAATCTTGGTTTTCGCATAAATTGGGTATTGAGAAAAATATCTGACCACTGCATTGAAATAAAAGCCAAGAAACAAGTTAAAAATCAAATCACAAATTCTAAAGCTGGTTATAAATGTTGTGATAAGATTTTAAAAGAAAACTGGAAAATAGGATGTAATCCACCTCCTAGAAATTCCAAATATTCTAAATATTCTCGAAAGAGAAAATTTAAATGGAAACCTTGGAAAAAGAAAACATCTTTTTCAAAGAATAAAAAATATATTAGAAAAAAGAAACCTTCTAAAAAACCACCTCTAAAAAAGAAGTGTCGTTGTTACATTTGCAACGAAGAAGGCCATTATGCACCTGATTGTCCTAAAAAAGGAAAAAGTGCAAATAAAATGATAAAATTTCTTGAAGAACAAGAATTAGAAATATTCTATGGAGAAGATTTATCTGATTCTGATATTTCTAATTATGAAATTTTATATGAGATTGAATCTGATTCGGAAACATCTGATGAAGAATTCGTATTTATGTATAATACTGCAGAAGTACGAGGTAGTAGCGAAGATGAGCTACAAACAATAGCCCTTCGTGAAATAGTTGGAGAAGAAACCACTTTTACCAACGAACAACTACAAGAAATTGATAATCAAAGGCAACTTATAAAAAAGGAAGATGTCTATAAATTATCAAAATTCAAATTATTCTCAACAAGAATATTTGAACAATTTAATGGTAATACTACTGCTGGCTCAACAGATGATGAAACAGCAGATATTAAACTTTTTGATTTAAAAAAGATCAAAAGATGGAAGAAGAAACACCCAAATATTAAATATATACACATCGGGTTTATTCAAATCTGTATTACTGCCCTGTTTAGACAAGGTATGGATACACCCGTAGCTATACTGGTCTTAGACAAAAGATTCAGTAATCCTATGAATGCCATAATTGGAGGAGTACAATCCAATTTAGTAAATGGAGTTATTTGGTTTAATATAAAACCAAATTTCTTCATATCTATTGATGATCCAAATATTGAGGAATCTGTCATTATAAAAATCCAAACCAAAGGAATAGGAATGAAAGATACCTCACGAAATATGTCAATACATTGGAAAAAAATTCATGAATTGACAACTCTACCACATACTAATACACAAAATGTGGATAGAAATATTATTGAAATATTTGAACCTCGACCATTTGATTCGGCAATACAGCCCAGATTAATCAACTGGAGAGATTTGGAAGTACCAAGACAATGGATACTACCCCAAATAACAGAACCACCTCTTGAAAAACAACAAAACAGCGTTGAATTACAGGTATCTGGTAATAATGTCTATTTTAAAAATAAACATTCAGAAAATTGGCAAAAGAATTTTCCTGACAATGATTGGGAAAAATTAAAGGGAAAAAACCTTTTAAAAGGCGAAAGTAGTAATAGTAAACCTCCTATTGCTATGAAAAATATACAAGTACCAATATTACCTGGAACAAATTATCTAAAAGAAGATAATATAAAATCCAGTCAAATTTATCATTTCCAATTAGGAAAAGAAGAAATAATCTTCTCACCAAGCCATGGAAAGAGAAGATATACTTATGTATTAGGTTACTTCAATTTTGCAGGCTATAAACCATATAGTCTTTGCACACTAATTGATACAGGAGCAACTATATGTTCCTGTAGACCTAATGCTTTACCTCCTGAAAAATGGATAAAAATGAAAAACCCTATTGCTGTAACAGGCATCAATGGGACACAGAATTTCATTGATTTAAAAGCCAAAAAAGTGGCTATATGGTTTAACGAAAAGAAATTCATTATTCCAAAAATCTTATGTTTTCCAGAAATGCATGGAGATTTTATATTAGGCAACAATTTTATCTCAGAATATTTGCCTATAAGTATTGATGAGGGAACTATAAATCTAACCCTCAACAAAGATGTAGTAAAAATCCCTTTACTACAACAACATAAATATAAGTGCGAAAGAGATTTTCGTCCTACTAAGAAAGGGGATATAACTCCTTTTATCAAAGCCCTTGAAGAAACTCATTGGCTTTATACTATATTAAATGATAATTTTAGTGAAAACCCACTAAAATTATGGAATAAAAGTCCAAGGTATTGTAATCTCAGACTAAGAGATCCCAATGTCATTATAAGAGTAAAACCAATGATCTATACCAGAAATGATATAGATGAATTTGATAAACAAATCAAAGAATTATTGGATATAAACCTTATTGAAGAAACAATAAGTCCACACTCTAGCCCTGCCTTCATGGTAAGAAAACACAATGAAGTCATAAGAGGAAAAGCTAGAATGGTTATAAATTATAAAAGACTAAATGAACAATTAGAATTTGATGGTTATTTTATTCCAAGAAAAGATGTATTAATCAACCAAACTAAAGGAAAAAAGTTCTTTAGCAAATTCGATTGTAAATCTGGATTTTGGCAGTTAAAACTAACTGAAGAATCCAAGCCATTGACAGCCTTTAGTACCCCTAGAGGACATTATCAATGGAATGTTATGCCTTTTGGACTAAACACAGCTCCTCAGGTATATCAAAGATGGATGGACAAAATCTTTAAAGACCTTAAGGATTTTTGTGTTGTCTATATAGATGACATCCTTGTTTTTTCCAAAACCATAGAAGAACATAGATACTCATTACTAATTATAAGAGTACATGGTCTAAAGAAAAATTTTTAGACTACCTTGCTGCAACACTCCAAGGTGATGTTTTACAGTGGTTGCAACAATGGGATGATATGATCTTGTAATTGTAGGCCATCCTGGTTTAGGATTATGACAAGAAAATTAATTTCTATTTTTTCAACATCAATTTTCTTAGGTGATAAAATGATTCCATGTCTTTGGAATTTTTCACAGATAATTTTCAGATGATATCTATGTTCTTCTATGGTTTTGAAAAAAACAAGGATGTCATCTATATAGACAACACAAAAATCCTTAAGGTCTTTTTTAGTAGGACGAAAATCTGTATTACTGCCCAATTACATGGAAAGAAATAATCTTCTCACCAAGCCATTCATAGTCCTCAGTACCTCTGAGGTACCAGATCTGGTAGGGTTGATAGAAAATTTCTCTTGATCGCCAACCAATTGTGCTTGTGATATGAAATGACAGATAGCGAGTATATTTGTACTTGCTTTTTGTCAATACATGATAGATCATGGTTTTGATCATCATAGGTAAAAATTCAAAATGATTGAAACAAGCTACACTGGAGAAGATTAGTTTGTTTACTAACCCCCATTCAATTGTTTCAATATCCCAAGGTGGATATCCCTCTTCAGTAATGAAATGCAGTTTTGGCATGTCATCACTATAATTTAAACTGGAGTAAAAATGTTGGAGTAAAAGACTTTTTATCTTTTGCTCATGGTCCTCAATTTTTGGTAAAATTTCGATTTGGAATAGAGGACGTGGGAGAATTATCTTTGCTTTTTCAAATAGACAAATTCTCCTGATGGTATTGAAGATCTTGTTAGAAAAATCATTTTCCAGTAATTCAGAAAATTCCAGAAAAGTATCAATTTTTTCTAAAGGAAAATCTTCATTTTCATAGTTTAAGCTTTTTATGAGTTTGAGGCTCAGACTTTTGAATTTATCCAAAGTTGCTGTTTGTTCAGCAATTTTGTTAGCAAGGATACTCATATTTTTTCTGAAATCTTTTCTTTTATCTCGGAGATGAGATTTCCATGCTTCATTTAATGGTGTATACAACTCGCAGGGAATTCCTGGGTTGTGAAAGTCATGGGTTTCAGTATCAAGGAGGCTTTCCTTGGTCTGTAGTTTGGAGAACTGGTAAATCATATTAGGAGGTCCTAACTGTTTCATCCAATTTTCCCATGCTGTGATGGCTTCTGGCATAGTATTAAATTTTTGGTGACACGCACCAGGGTATTTGTTTACTTGCATAAAACATTGATTCCAGTTGTCATAGAAGCCTGGATTTCTTCCACTGAATACAACATAAACATGATTTTGTTGAGGTTGTGTAGATGATGATGCTTGGGTTTTTGCCTTTTTAGCAATAGTTACCCAATCTCCTTGTGCTTCCCCGGGGTGCTTATCTCCCATCCTGAAAATAGTAATTCCACTTGTTTAGTGGTTTTGATAAAATATATGTCAAAATATTCCACTTGTTTAATGGGTTTCTAAAAACTCTACTTGGTTAGTAGGTTTTTCTTCATAGTTCCTGCTAAGATAATCTGCAAGAAAATTATTAGTACCATTTAAATGTTCAACTTCAAATGTATAGACAGCGATTTGGTTGAACCATTTAAGTCTTCTTCCTTCTAAAATATTTCTTTTATTTATGAGGAAGTCTTTGACAGCTTTATTATCTGTTCTGACAATAAAGTCTTCAGGTGCTAAGAAAATATGGAATTTTTTAATAGCAAGCTTAATTGCTAATAATTCCTTTTCAAAAATAATATAATTCAGTTCATTTGGTTTAAATTTTCCTGAATTATATCCACATATCAATTCATGTTTTTGAATTGTTTTTGGGATAGTGGTTTTCTTACCACGAATACCAAAAGTATTGGAAGGATTGTTTTCATTCCAATATTCTCCAGGAATTGCTTTGAGAACACATCCCCAGCAATTGTCCGAAGCATCAGTTTCCAATATTAATTTATCTCCTCTTTTAGGAAAATAGACTTTTGGGCAATTATTAATAATTTCTTGTTTAATTGTTTTAACAACAAGGGTATCATTATCACTCCATGTAAAAACTTCATTCTTTTTGAGTTTTTCAAGAAGTGGTAATTCTTTTTGAGATAATCCTTTTATGAAATTTCTTCCATAATTAAGGATCCCTAGGAAACTTTGTAATTGTTTTTTATCCAAAATTTCCTCATTAAAATCTCTTATTTTAGAGATGATATGATCTTGTAATTGTAGGCCATCCTGGTTTAGGATTATGCCAAGAAAATTAATTTCTATTTTTTCAACATCAATTTTCTTAGGTGATAAAATGATTCCATGTCTTTGGAATTTTTCACAGATTATTTTCAGATGATATCTATGTTCTTCTATGGTTTTGGAAAAAACAAAGATGTCATCTATATAGACAACACAAAAATCCTTAAGGTCTTTAAAGATTTTGTCCATCCATCTTTGATATACCTGAGGAGCTGTGTTTAGTCCAAAAGGCATAACATTCCATTGATAATGTCCTCTAGGGGTACTAAAGGCTGTCAATGGCTTGGATTCTTCAGTTAGTTTTAACTGCCAAAATCCAGATTTACAATCGAATTTGCTAAAGAACTTTTTTCCTTTAGTTTGGTTGATTGATACATCTTTTCTTGGAATAAAATAACCATCAAATTCTAATTGTTCATTTAGTCTTTTATAATTTATAACCATTCTAGCTTTTCCTCTTATGACTTCATTGTGTTTTCTTACCATGAAGGCAGGGCTAGAGTGTGGACTTATTGTTTCTTCAATAAGGTTTATATCCAATAATTCTTTGATTTGTTTATCAAATTCATCTATATCATTTCTGGTATAGATCATTGGTTTTACTCTTATAATGACATTGGGATCTCTTAGTCTGAGATTACAATACCTTGGACTTTTATTCCATAATTTTAGTGGGTTTTCACTAAAATTATCATTTAATATAGTATAAAGCCAATGAGTTTCTTCAAGGGCTTTGATAAAAGGAGTTATACCCCCTTTCTTAGTAGGACGAAAATCTCTTTCGCACTTATATTTATGTTGTTGTAGTAAAGGGATTTTTACTACATCTTTGTTGAGGGTTAGATTTATAGTTCCCTCATCAATACTTATAGGCAAATATTCTGAGATAAAATTGTTGCCTAATATAAAATCTCCATGCATTTCTGGAAAGCATAAGATTTTTGGAATAATGAATTTCTTTTCGTTAAACCATATAGCCACTTTTTTGGCTTTTAAATCAATGAAATTCTGTGTCCCATTGATGCCTGTTACAGCAATAGGGTTTTTCATTTTTATCCATTTTTCAGGAGGTAAAGCATTAGGTCTACAGGAACATATAGTTGCTCCTGTATCAATTAGTGTGCAAAGACTATATGGTTTATAGCCTGCAAAATTGAAGTAACCTAATACATAAGTATATCTTCTCTTTCCATGGCTTGGTGAGAAGATTATTTCTTCTTTTCCTAATTGGAAATGATAAATTTGACTGGATTTTATATTATCTTCTTTTAGATAATTTGTTCCAGGTAATATTGGTACTTGTATATTTTTCATAGAAATAGGAGGTTTACTATTACTACTTTCGCCTTTTAAAAGGTTTTTTCCCTTTAATTTTTCCCAATCATTGTCAGGAAAATTCTTTTGCCAATTTTCTGAATGTTTATTTTTAAAATAGACATTATTACCAGATACCTGTAATTCAACGCTGTTTTGTTGTTTTTCAGGAGGTGGTTCTGTTATTTGGGGTAGTATCCATTGTCTTGGTACTTCCAAATCTCTCCAGTTGATTAATCTGGGCTGTATTGCCGAATCAAATGGTCGAGGTTCAAATATTTCAATAATATTTCTATCCACATTTTGTGTATTAGTATGTGGTAGAGTTGTCAATTCATGAATTGTTTTCCAATGTATTGACATATTTCGTGAGGTATCTTTCATTCCTATTCCTTTGGTTTGGATTTTTATAATGACAGATTCCTCAATATTTGGATCATCAATAGATATGAAGAAATTTGGTTTTATATTAAACCAAATAACTCCATTTACTAAATTGGATTGTACTCCTCCAATTATGGCATTCATAGGATTACTGAATCTTTTGTCTAAGACCAGTATAGCTACGGGTGTATCCATACCTTGTCTAAACAGGGCAGTAATACAGATTTGAATAAACCCGATGTGTATATATTTAATATTTGGGTGTTTCTTCTTCCATCTTTTGATCTTTTTTAAATCAAAAAGTTTAATATCTGCTGTTTCATCATCTGTTGAGCCAGCAGTAGTATTACCATTAAATTGTTCAAATATTCTTGTTGAGAATAATTTGAATTTTGATAATTTATAGACATCTTCCTTTTTTATAAGTTGCCTTTGATTATCAATTTCTTGTAGTTGTTCGTTGGTAAAAGTGATTTCTTCTCCAACTATTTCACGAAGGGCTATTGTTTGTAGCTCATCTTCGCTACTACCTCGTACTTCTGCAGTATTATACATAAATACGAATTCTTCATCGGATGTTTCCGAATCAGATTCAATCTCATATAAAATTTCATCATTAGAAATATCAGAATCAGATAAATCTTCTCCATAGAATATTTCTAATTCTTGTTCTTCAAGAAATTTTATCATTTTATTTGCACTTTTTCCTTTTTTAGGACAATCAGGTGCATAATGGCCTTCTTCGTTGCAAATGTAACAACGACACTTCTTTTTTAGAGGTGGTTTTTTAGAAGGTTTATTTTTTCTAATATATTTTTTATTCTTTGAAAAAGATGTTTTCTTTTTCCAAGGTTTCCATTTAAATTTTCTCTTTCGAGAATATTTAGAATATTTGGAATTTCAAGGAGGTGGATTACATCCTATTTTCCAGTTTTCTTTTAAAATCTTATCACAACATTTATAACCAGCTTTAGAATTTGTGATTTGATTTTTAACTTGTTTCTTGACTTTTATTTCAATGCAGTGGTCAGATATTTTTCTCAATACCCAATTTATGCGAAAACCAAGATTGTCATCTTTTTCGTCCTTTCCGATAGTTTTTAACCAGTCAGGATAAGATTTTAAAGCTATTTCATCCCATGGGTTTGGGAGTTTATGAAAGAATTGATCCATCCAGTGTTTGGTCTCTGAATGTTTTAGTTTGAAATAATATTTTTTGTATAGTTCAACAAATTCTTCAAATTGACAAATGTTACATAATTCTAGTTTAGATAAGATGTAACACGCATCCTCTTGGAGTCTAGGTTCTCTAGTATATCCAATCAGATTTTCTTTAATTATTTCAACAAATCCTTTTAATATTTCATCAAAAGATTTGAAGGTTTGTAGGAGTTCAGTTTTTTGTTGAATTCCTATTTCTGAGCTTTCCCATTGTTGCAACCACTGTAAAACATCACCTTGGAGTGTTGCAGCAAGGTAGTCTAAAAATTTTTCTTTAGACCATGTACTCTTATAATTAGTAATGAGTATAGACATGGATTGTGCCCACTCATTAATAGTTTGTTCTTGATCTTTAAAAGGTATATGCCTTAGATCAAGATAAATACCATGTTGAGATATATTTTGTTTATTCAAATTATCTCTTCTTAGGAAAAAAGGGTTTGGTTCATCCTCATTTTTAGTATTACTTGTAGAAGCATTGCCTGTTTTAACAAAATCTTCTTTTTCATTTTTATATGCAGGGGTTTGCATATAATCTTCGAAAGCTTCCCAATTTTGGAATTCCTGAAGTGGGTCTTCAGCCTTCCTTTTTCCATCAATTGTATTTACTACATGTGGTGGAATTTCTTCTTCATCAGATGAATATTGGTTTAATTCATACTGATAGTATTGTAATAATTTTTCATTTTCCAAATACGTGGTTTGTATTTGTTCAATGAGTTTATTGCGTTCTGAAACAATTAATATTGGATCTTTGTATAGATGTTTCCAATAATCTAATATTTCACGAACGTTTATATATTCGGTGTAATTAAATTCTTCTGTTTGAAGAGCTTTAATTTCCTCCGAACCATAATATAACCTAGGAATTTTGTTATCCCCTGTGTTATTCATTCCAGTTTGTTTTGGATTTTGATTATCTAATTTGTTTAATAGATTTTCAATTTGTTGTTTAGTCTCCTCTTTTAGATCTAAATTTTTAACCGTTTCGAGTTGACTAATTTTTTGATCAACTTTATTTAAGTTGAATTCAATACAATCTAATTTTTTCTCTACATAATTTTGATTAACGACCTGATGTCTTTCAGTTCGTTTGACCCAACTAAAAACTATATCAGTTAAACTATTTAACGTAGTACTAATTTTACTAATATCATTTTCAGATTTTTTATCTATATGTAAACTATGATTATACATAGACTCATCTTTTTGTAACCATGGTGCTAAACATTGTAGATTAATATTATTATTATTTTGTTCATCTTTTCTAGATTCCATTGGTACCTAAGACCTCCTATTATATGTTGTTTCAGGTGCCTAAAACCAGTTTTCCTAATGCCTATTGCTTAACTAGAGTAGCTTTTTGGCAAATGGAAATATGGGCTTTGAAACAATAATAGGGATATGGGTTTTATGAAAACTTTTAAAGATTTTCAAAATAATATAATAATATCTTTATATTTAATTCACCGTGATTTTTACTCTTTTTTTTTTTTTTTTTTACGAGGACAGTCGTAACTTGATTATAATATGGAGATTATAACTGCATATATTAATTTTAGCGACAAAACAAACAGTAATATCAAATAACATAGTTATTTATATAAAACTAGGATTAAACGATATTTCATACAACAATTATTACGACACTTAGTTCCAAAAATTTTATATTTTACCCTAAAATTTTCTCCAGAAACATAAGTTCTGTGATAGAGTATGATAGTTTCTACTTTAACATTCATATTAGCATAATAATATTAACATAATTAGAATGCTAACCTTTTATAACAAGGCTCTGATACCAACTTCACAAGTGCGGATCGAAATATTATTGAACTGATAATATTATTGAACTGATGTGAGTAAAGGATATTACAAGAGAGGAGAAGAGAAATATTACAACTTATGACTGATGATTTCAACTGAGAGGAAGCTCTCCTATTTATCACCTACGGACTTCATCCGTTATGTATTCTAATTCAGAAAGAAAATAGAAACAAACAAAAGAGATAATACAATCTGACAGCATCTTTCATTTTTTCAAAAAGTGCACAGTAATATTAAAGAAAATAGTAGTTGCACAGTAAATGTGCATAGTAATGTGATTTGGACATTTTTGTTTTAAACGCCAAACGTCATTGCATGCGTCAGTTGGTTACTGTCCTTATGCAATCCTTATGCAATCCCCACTTCGTGTGCTAGATGATTTGCAGTCGTTCATGTGGGTTCATCTTCTTCATACATTTGTCATGCATCAAATGCATTGGCAATGTTGGCCTCAGCAACACAGTCGAAGGGCATGCTGTCGTTAGGGCTGTGGTTTGGAGGTGCATGTAATTGGGCTTGTTCATATTCCTCCGCATGGCTTAATTGTTCAAAGGGAACATCCAAATTATTTTTGTTTTTCAAATTATTTAGAAACTCCCTTACCGTCGCTCGTTGTTCAAGCGAGGTGGTGTAATTTATCGGTAAATCGGTAACAAATAATCGTCTGCCATCAGTTACCATGAATTTTAATGTTGATTCCCGACAAAAATATTCTGCATAGTTTGAAGTATTGATCAGGTTTTGTGACCAATATCTCGTTGTGTCCAACTGGCCCAACGGTACATTAAGTGCAAATTCCCAATTTTGTTCAATCTCGTCCCATTCATAGTCCTCAGTACCTCTGAGGTACCAGATCTGGTAGGGTTGATAGAAAATTTCTCTTGATCGCCAACCAATTGTGCTTGTGATATGAAATGACAGATAGCGAGTATATTTGTACTTGCTTTTTGTCAATACATGATAGATCATGGTTTTGATCATCATAGGTAAAAATTCAAAATGATTGAAACAAGCTACACTGGAGAAGATTAGTTTGTTTACTAACCCCCATTCAATTGTTTCAATATCCCAAGGTGGATATCCCTCTTCAGTAATGAAATGCAGTTTTGGCATGTCATCACTATAATTTAAACTGGAGTAAAAATGTTGGAGTAAAAGACTTTTTATCTTTTGCTCATGGTCCTCAATTTTTGGTAAAATTTCGATTTGGAATAGAGGACGTGGGAGAATTATCTTTGCTTTTTCAAATAGACAAATTCTCCTGATGGTATTGAAGATCTTGTCAGAAAAATCATTTTCCAGTAATTCAGAAAATTCCAGAAAAGTATCAATTTTTTCTAAAGGAAAATCTTCATTTTCATAGTTTAAGCTTTTTATGAGTTTGAGGCTCAGACTTTTGAATTTATCCAAAGTTGCTGTTTGTTCAGCAATTTTGTTAGCAAGGATACTCATATTTTTTCTAAAATCTTTTCTTTTATCTCGGAGATGAGATTTCCATGCTTCATTTAATGGTGTATACAACTCGCAGGGAATTCCTGGGTTGTGAAAGTCATGGGTTTCAGTATCAAGGAGGCTTTCCTTGGTGTGTAGTTTGGAGAACTGGTAAATCATATTAGGAGGTCCTAACTGTTTCATCCAATTTTCCCATGCTGTGATGGCTTCTGGCATAGTATTAAATTTTTGGTGACACGCACCAGGGTATTTGTTTACTTGCATAAAACATTGATTCCAGTTGTCATAGAAGCCTGGATTTCTTCCACTGAATACAACATAAACATGATTTTTGTTGAGGTTGTGTAGATGATGATGCTTGGGTTTTTGCCTTTTTAGCAATAGTTACCCAATCTCCTTGTGCTTCCCCGGGGTGCTTATCTCCCATCCTGAAAATAATCTGTGAAAAATTCCAAAGACATGGAATCATTTTATCACCTAAGAAAATTGATGTTGAAAAAACAGAAATTAATTTTCTTGGCATAATCCTAAACCAGGATGGCCTACAATTACAAGATCATATCATCTCTAAAATAAGAGATTTTAATGAGGAAATTTTGGATAAAAAACAATTACAAAGTTTCCTAGGGATCCTTAATTATGGAAGAAATTTCATAAAAGGATTATCTCAAAAAGAATTACCACTTCTTGAAAAACTCAAAAAGAATGAAGTTTTTACATGGAGTGATAATGATACCCTTGTTGTTAAAACAATTAAACAAGAAATTATTAATAATTGCCCAAAAGTCTATTTTCCTAAAATAGGAGATAAATTAATATTGGAAACTGATGCTTCGGACAATTGCTGGGGATGTGTTCTCAAAGCAATTCCTGGAGAATATTGGAATGAAAACAATCCTTCCAATACTTTTGGTATTCGTGGTAAGAAAACCACTATCCCAAAAACAATTCAAAAACATGAATTGATATGTGGATATAATTCAGGAAAATTTAAACCAAATGAACTGAATTATATTATTTTTGAAAAGGAATTATTAGCAATTAAGCTTGCTATTAAAAAATTCCATATTTTCTTAGCACCTGAAGACTTTATTGTCAGAACAGATAATAAAGCTGTCAAAGACTTCCTCATAAATAAAAGAAATATTTTAGAAGGAAGAAGACTTAAATGGTTCAACCAAATCGCTGTCTATACATTTGAAGTTGAACATTTAAATGGTACTAATAATTTTCTTGCAGATTATCTTAGCAGGAACTATGAAGAAAAACCTACTAATTGGGTTCGGGGGCTGTTTCGAGTTTTCACCCTCTAACGCCATGTTTTGCTTAAGTGTAGAAATACGCAAATTTCGGTCGTATTCTCAAACCGGGAGACCCGCGGCTGCGAGGTCAGTTCCTACGAGTTACGTTGGTCCCGTGGGAGGTGTTGGTGCCACCCACGGGGCCGTTCGGGGGCTGTTTCGAGTTTTCACCCTTTAACGTCATGTTTTTAAGCCTAAGTCTTGAAATATAAAAATTACCGTATTACTCTCAAACCGGGAGACCCGCGGCTGCGGGGTCAGTTCCTACGAGTTATGTTGGTCCCGTGGGAGGTGTTGGTGCCACCCACGGGGCCGTTCGGGGGCTGTTTCGAGTTTTCACCCTTTAAGGTAATGTTTTTAAGCCTAAGTCTTGAAATATACAAATTACCGTATTACTCTCAAACCTGGACTCCCGCGGCTGCGGGGTCAGTTCCTACGAATTATGTTGGTCCAGTGGGAGGTGTTGGTGCCACCCACGGGGCCGTTCGGGGGCTGTTTCGAGTTTTCACCCTCTAACGTCATGTTTTGCTTAAGTGTAGAAATACGCAAATTATGGTCGTATTCTCAAACCGGGAGACCCGCGGCTGCGAGGTCAGTTCCTACGAGTTACGTTGGTCCCGTGGGAGGTGTTGGTGCCACCCACGGGGACGTTCGGGAGCTGTTTCGAGTTTTCACCCTCTAACGTCATGTTTTTAAGCCTAAGTCTAGAAATAAGCAAATTACCATCGTACTCTCAAAACGGGAGTCCCGCGGCTGCGGGGTCAGTTCCTACGAGTTACATTGGTCCCGTGGGAGGTGTTGGTGCCACCCACGGGGCCGTTCGGGGGCTGTTTCGAGTTTTCACCCTCTAACGTCATGTTTTTAAGCCTAAGTCTTTAAATATGCAAATTATCGTATTACTCTCAAACCGGGAGACCCGCGGCTGCGAGGTCAGTTCCCACGAGTTACGTTGGTCCCGTGGGAGGTGTTAGTGTCACCCACGGGGCCGTTTGGGGGCTGTTTCGAGTTTTCACCCTTTATTGGAATGAACTCAAGGTTAAAACTCAAAGTATATTCGTTCAACGAAATTTGATAAACTATTCATATTGGGACACATAAGTATAATGAATACTCTTACAAAGGGTATTCCAACCCTTTGGGAAGTTTACGGGTGGTAAACAATTAGTAATTTTATCTTATTCATTGGTTTCTCGGCGTCGAATAAGTTATGGAAGTGAACCATAAATCTGACTAGTATACGCAAAACGTTCGATATAAGTTGGGAGGGCACAAGATTAAGGCATGAACAAAAGCCCTAGATGGGTTTGGTTAGTGAAATTCCAATTCCATACTATAAACTATGTTCATGGAAACACATTTCCCCATCCCGGGCATTTGGGGCCCGATTTGTCTCATTGGCCGAACGAATTAAAAAGGCATTAGCATATATATATACAGTTGCATATATATGCACTGCATATATATGCAGCCGTTTCATATATATGCAGCCGTTGCATATATATGCACTGCATATATATGCAGCAGTTGCATATATATGCACGAACGGCTGCCGCGCCTGATTCGACTCACCATTATTATATTAGGCCTTCTTTGTCTGCGCATTACCCTACTTCCTTAATCTAAATAGCCATAGGAGAAGCTGAGCTAGCTAACCTAAGTCCGTAGCTAAAGTTCTCAAACAAGAGTTCCATTCCCCTTACTCGTATTGCAGGCAAATCCCGTTACTAGTAGTTCTGGTTAGCCCACTTGCCCGAGCACACTCTCAACTTGTAGATGCCCCAATCCCGCCTTCCCCCCACTGCATATATATGCAGTTGCATATATATGCACTGCATATATATGCAGCAGTTGCATATATATGCACTGCATATATATGCACTTCATATATATGCAGTTGCATATATATGCACTGCATATATATGCAGCAGTTGCATATATATGCACTGCATATATATGCAGCACTGCCTCGCCCCGCCCCCTGCCCCGTTACTACGCCCCCTGCATATATATTAGTTTCATATTAATAATTATATATGCAGATATGTTATTTCTCTTTCAGGTGACAATTATTTAAAGTCCTACGTGATACCGAAACCAGAGGCAACCGTAACGGATCAGATGACCGAATATGAGTGTCAGGAGGTTTGTTTTGTAGATCCCACTCTTGGATTCACCCTAGATCAGGTATACTCTCTATTTTATTTTGGATTTTATCACCAATATGCACACACTCACACGCGCACACAAACACACGCACACTCTCACTACATATATACATATATGCATATATGCACACACTCTCACTACATGTATGCATACATGCCCCGTCCCCTCCCCCCTTCCCCACTCACACACACACACACACACACACACAAACACACACACGCACGCACACGCGCGCCCCCTGCCCGTCCCCTCCCCCCTTCCCCACTCGCACACGCGCAAACATGCACACACGCGCCCCCTGCCCATCCCCTCCTCCCCTTCCCACTCACACGCGCACACACACAAACATGCACACACGCAAACACACAAGCCGGGAGTGCCATGACTACACGGTCGGTTCCTACGACTTACATTGGTCCCGTGCGAGATGTTCGTGACTCTTGCGGGACCGTTTTGTGGGTGTTTTACGTTTTCATCCTTCGATGGCATCTTTTTTATTCTCAAGTCTAACTTTCTGCAAATTTATGCCGTATACTCAAACCGGGATCCTTGTGACTACACGTTTGTTTCCTACTATTAACATTGGTCCCGTGTGAGGTGTTTGTGACTCTTACGGTACCGTTTTGTGGTTTTTTTTACGTTTTCACCCTTCTAAGGCATGCTTTTATGCTTTAGTCTAATTTTTTGCAAATTAATGTCGTACACTCCAATCGAGAGCGCCGTGACTACGCGGTCGGTTCCTACGAGTCACATTGGTCCCGTGCGAGGTGTTCGTGACTCTTACGGGACCGTTTTTTGCTTGTTGTACGTTTTCACCCTTCGATGGCATGTTTTTATGCTCAAGTCTATTTTTTTTGCAAATTTACGTCGTACACTCTAACCGGGAGCCCCGTGACTACGCGGTCGGTTTCTATGAGTTACATTAGTCCCGTGCGAAGTGTTCGTGACTCTTACCGGACCGTTTTATGGCTATTTTACGTTTTCACCCTTCGATGACATGTTTTTATGCTTAAGTCTAACTTTTTACAAATTTACGTCATACACTCAAACCGGGAGCCCCGTGACTACGCGGTCGGTTCCTACGAGTCACATTAGTCCCGTGCGAGGGGTTCATGACTCTTACGGGACCGTTTTAAGCCTGTTTTACGTTTTCACCCTTCGATGGCATGTTTTTATGCTTAAGTTTCTTTTTTTGCAAATTTACGTCATACACTCAAACCGAGTGCGCCGTGACTACACGGTCAGTTCTTGCGATTTACATTGGTCTCGTGCGAGGTGTTCGTGACTCTTATGGGACTGTTTTGTGGTTATTTTACGTTTTCACCATTCGATTGCATGTTTTTATGCTTAAGTCTAATTTTTTGCAAATTTACTTCGTACAATCAAACCGGGAGCGCCTTAAACATAGAAAGTGGCAATCCGTAGGATAATGACTTCTTTTTCTAGTGTTCACCCTAACTATTCTTTGTTCAAAAGTTATCCAAACCCAAAATAATTAAAAAATTGAATCAATGCATATTTAACCTTAAAATAAAGTTCATCATAGGTCTATCCATTACCTGGATATTTTGTTACACCCAACGCCAATCAGAACCTTCTCTATGCCAGCAGCGATGCAATTTCAGATTATGTTTGATAGTAGTTCGACCCCAACATCAATGTATCCTATGACCGTGAAAAAATAATGAATTTTTTGCAAACAGTTATGTTCAATTAAAACAATGGTAGAACCAAAAAATATTTTGCAAACAGTTATGTTCAATAGCGGGACATTACATTTAAAAGTAGATGAAATTTATAAATTAATGTAAAGTGCTAATACAATGTCAATATCATAATAGGATACAAATAAGATTGACGAGGATAAAATAATATTTTGATACTCAATCTTCCTCTAAATCAACTAAAAGATCCTTCAAATTAGGGTTGTCATCAAGAGCTGACTGGAACTCTTTTGGAGCCTTTAATGCGTCTACTTCAGTAGTCATACCCTTTGGTGCATGCACAACAATAGACCAATTGCCATCGTTTATGCACTTCGAGTAGAATACCTTCTTTACATTCTGAAAGGCACAAATAAAAGGCTCGTCGACTATGTGGTCTTTAGTCTTCAGCTTTGATAAATCTACCATAATAAGTTTGGAGTCGGGATCAACTTTGCAAGCATTCGTTGTATCCTCCACCTTTACCCAATCACAATAGAATACGGTTTCTGTGAAATCCAAGTAATCAAGTTCTAGGATTTGTTGAATTATCCCATAATAGGTTAGCACCGTATTCTTTGGATTTTTATCACTTTTGCTAGCGATATAGGTGGCCAAGGCAGAAATTGATATTCCACTGTTTTGCATCAAAAGCTTTTCCTCATATGGATATGAAATGAAATCAAAACCGTTGGTGCGGAATTTCTTAAACTCTTTTGCACGAAAACTAGGACCTTTTGCTAGGCGTGCAAGTCTGGAAGAGACATCACCTCTTTTTAGAAGCTGCATTTATTAATGAATTTGTATTAGGGCATGTTTTTACCACACATGAATAAATAACCGCACACATAAGATGTGAAAAGTACCTCTTTTGACACCCATGCCCTAAAGTCAGTTGTCGTCCAATTTCTCCTTTGATTTTTGATAATTTCGTTCTCGTACTTCCTACCGAAAAATTATAGAGTTTAGATAATAAAATAAAAAATTCATATAATCAAAGAAGAAGAATTCAATAGATACTCACTCTCTCCAGTCTTGGACTTCATCTTGCGATTCAAAGACATGACGAGTTGCTTGCTCGTATTGTAGGTTTGTGAGTTTCACCTCTTTAGGGTTCCCAAACGATAATTCATCCTCAAACTCGTCAGGTTCCTCTATCACTTGTTCTCCACGAGGATTAAACCTCCTCACCTCTTGTTCTGGCGTATGTTCCCTAGCGTATAGCGATGATTCCACCGTTACGTATTCTTCAGCAATTGACCCTTCAATATACCGTGTATTCTTTACATAATCTTTGAAGGTTTTCATCAAGCGCTCAAAAGGATACATCCAATGATACCTCATAGGACCACATAATAAAGCTTCATCGCATAAATGCACAAGCAGGTGGATACTGATATCGAAGAATGACGGAGGAAAATATTTCTCTAACACACAAACTGCCTCGGCTAAAGTTGATTTCGCAGCTTTAATGTGTCTTCTGTTTACCACTTTTGCACAAAGTAGGGTAAAACACAAACTGATTTGCATAATTGCCCGACGGAGATCTTTGTGTTCAGAGAAGCAATGCCGAAATAACAACGGGATTAATTGGATGATTACGTGCCATTCGTGAGACTTGCACTGTTTCAAGTCATTTGCTTGGTAGTTTACTACCCTACGTAAATTACCAGAATAACCGGTTGGAGTCTTCAAGTTGAACAACGTGTCTAAGAGGATCTTCTTCTCACTAGTAGTCAAAGTGAAAGCAGTCGGGGGGATAGAAATTCTTCCTGTCGTTGGATCATTTTTTAACCACAGTCTCTTTTTTATTTTCATATCCTGTAGATCTCGGCGGGCACGCTCGCCATCTTTGGAATGAGATCCACCCAGACATGTTCCTATCAAATGTTCTGTAACATTCTTCTCTGTGTGCATCACATCAATTATATGCCTTACACGATGATCTTTCCAATACGGCAAATCAAAAAATATTGATCGCCTGGACCATGGCTTCGCTTTACTAGGGTCGTTCGGATCCTCCCTAGCTTTACGCTTCAGGTTTACAAACTGGGGGTGTTTGCCTACATACCTATTCCCCACAGTCGCAGCCACCGCCTTCTCCTTAATTTGCTGACCAGAAATTCGAATAGGTGCCGTTCTTCGCTCGTGACCGACAGGCAAAAAGTTAGACTTGTCGTTCCTAAAAGGGTGACTGGTCGGCAGAAATCTACGATGACCCGTGTAACTCAACTTACCACTATGTTTTAACCAACAGGCTTCAGTTTTCTCCCCACATATGGGACATCCATAATAACCATGAACATTACAACCGGACAAGGTCCCATAAGCAGGAAGATCGTGGATCGCCCACATCACCATTGCTTTAAGTGTGAAATCTTCACCCTTATGAGAATCGAACGCCGTCACGCCTTTATCCCACAACTCTTTAAGTTCTTCGATTAATGGTGCTAAGAATATATCAATATCATCACTGGGAGCCTTCGGCCCGGGTATCAACAGAGATAACAATGTGAACTCCTTTCTCATGCATAACGTCGGAGGAAGACTTAAAGGCGCCATAAGAACTGGCCAATAACTCTGACTAGTACTTAAATTACCGAAAGGGTTAAACCCATCGGTTGAGATCGCAAGACGAACGTTGCGCGGTTACTTTGCAAATTCATGGTGTTGTGCATTTGAAATTTTCCAGATGAGTGAATCAACCGGATGACGCATCAAATTCCCACCCACCTCGCATCGAGCAAGCCATGTCATGGCCTCCGCTATCCACGGTACAGTAAAAAAACGTTTTAACCGTGGCCCAAGTGGAAAATACTTCAAAACCTTTTGTGGGACTTGCGAGCACTTGCGATTTTTTGCATGTTTGTCATTTTCATTCTCACAAACCATATATCTAGGCTCACTGCATACAGGGCATTCATCCTTCTCTTCGTGCTCATTTCGGTACAATATGCAATCATACTTGCAAGCATGAATAGATTTGTATTTCAAACCTAAACCCTTCAAACTCTTCTTCATGGTAGGATAATTGTCTGGTAACATGTTCTCTTTTGGGAGAATTTCTTTAACCCACTTAAGAATTCCGATTACGCTGTTTCCAGACAAACCAAATTGACTCTTCAAATTATGCAAACCAATCATTATACAACGGTCTAGCCGCATCGGCTTTCAACCATATGTATTCCCGATCTCCTAGTAGTTCAGCATCAATTTGTTCATTTACTTGGTCATAATGCGCATTATTTGTATCCATAGGTTGGTGGTTTTGTTGGTTGTGGAGTCCGTAAGCATCATCAATTAAGTCGGCCAATGGACGATGTGTTGGTGAATCATGTACCACTTCTACTCCTTGAGGTTCCGTTACACGGTCGGCTCCCGGTAATTCTTCTGGAACATAAGGTACAACTTTTTCACCATGGTATGTCCATTTTATATAGTCTTGACAGATTCCCCACTTTAGTAAATGAAACTCAACAACTTCCAATGACTTATATTTTCCGTTAATACAATGAGTGCACGGACACGGAATCTTCTCACTTTTAAGATTTTTGGAAGCATATTTAACAAATTCATAAACGCCCTTTACATGATTAATTGATATCCGGTTAGTCTCTCCCATCCACTCTTTGTATTGTGGGAAATCCATGTAATAATCTTCAAATTTCAGTCCTGTGGTAATAGGTTAAAAAATATTATTACAAATGAAACAAAAAGATTATTCTTACGACTGAAACAAAAAAAATATCATTCCAAACGAAACAAAACCAATATTCTTACAACTGAAACAAAAAAATATCATTCCAACTGAAGCAAAAACAATATTCTTACAACTAAAACAAAAAAAATTATTACAACTGAAACGAAAGAAAATATTATTAAATCTTGGCCAACAGATAAAGTGGCCAAGTAATAAAAGATTTTGCATAATTCCTCAATTCCATCCCATCCCCGCTGTTAACGTACACAGGTACATCTCCGCAGCCGTTATATATTTCATCGACCATTATTTTAGCCTCACCCTTCTCCAAAGGTCGGTGATGTACTAGAGTTCCAGGAACCCTGGAGATGAGTATGAACACGCCAACAAACCTCGAATTGCTCATGTCCTTGATATAGTACTCTTCGCCATAGTCACCGTGCGTTGTTGACGATGATCCGAGCCCCGTGATTGGCGGAGGTGCAGGGGAGGGGAATGTTGGAGGATGAGGCATTTGAGAGGGGAATGTTGGAGGGGAAGGATGTGTGAAACCTTGAGGAGGCATTGGGGGCCTATAACTTTCAATAAGATTCACAAGCTTCCCAATTTGATTTGTCAGTAATCCTAGGGAATTTTTAATCTCTTGGACATCCCCATCGGTCTTCAACTGGTGCTCATTTTGGGATGAGATACAATTCTTGACTGAAGAAAGCTCGTCCACAAGAGGTGCAATGTGTTGAAGTTTTGTTTTTGGCATATGTGAGCCAACACCTCTCGTCCTCCCCCTTTTGTCCTTTCCAAAGGTCTTAGTCAGGGCATCATTTTCAAGGTCAAAGTCATCAGTAGGGCTCGAATCTGATTGACTGCTGATGGCCTCTATTGATTCCAGTGTCTTAGCCAAGTGCAGCGGGAATTTATTATCTTTTGTCTCGTCGAGCATGAAGGAATAAGTTGGACCGATTTGGGTTTTTACCGGCATCTAGACCATCTTTTGTCCCACTCTCCCATTCATTCTTCAAATCCTCATATGATTTGGATCCCAGCCTATGGATATCAGTTTTTTGTGCCCTATTTTTTTTGTTTTGCTCCCTCTAGACCAACTTGGTTTCCTTCGCCTCATTCTCCAAAAACTTATTCCACTGGTCCACCGGCATTTCAAAATTGGGAGGCACTTTCTCTTTCAAAGACAAAATATCGGAGCTCGCTGCCTCTTTCGGGAAATGTTTCTTCCGAAGGTTTCTCCTGTATGTCCTCAATCCTTCAGCAACCCGAGATAGAACCTTATTCTTGGAACGGTCAGGAAATGAGAAATGCTTGCAAAGTTGGTCATATATGTCATCTTTGACAGCTTGATCAACAAGGTTCCAATTGTCTGGTCCACCGACTCCCACGTTCATTTTTCCCAGCGACAAACACCGGGCTTTAAAGTTCAGCACGTCATTCCTATCACCCGTCGGGTTATTCCCGAGAATGGATAAGCCAATAGGCTTCTTTTCATTTGAGCGGGAGGCATCATGAGTGTTGGATTGAGGCGTTAAAGCAACGGGAGTGTTGGATTGGGGCGTAGGAGCACTTGGGGTTGGACTTGGTGAGGAGTGAACCATTGGTGGCATTGTGAATTGCTCAGCCATTGGTGTTGAGAATCCGGATTCTGCACGAGATGGTGAACCTCGTTGTGGTGTCACATCGGCACTTGGTACCCTAGGGTTGTTTCCTCTCGACATTATCTACAAAAATTAAAAAATATAAGTGAGTAAATAATTATAATAATATGAAATTATAACTAATTAATCAAGCTTAATTAGTTTTATATATATAGATAGATAGATACCTTTTCAAAGTAAGACTTTAGAATAAGTTCAATGTGTCTGATCTCCATCCATTCGGTATTAGTTTTTAAGAACCTATGAATTTTTGCACGTGGCCAACTAGAAGGAAGGGTATCTATGATTGATGTGTAGATGTCAGTGACATGAGCTCGGAATCCCCTATTTCTCAACTTGTTGGCAAGATGCAATTTTACGTGCATGTGGCGCGAGACATCACAGTCTATGTCAATGCTCTCTGTACGCAGTTGTATCCATAACGGGTGGATTTTTTTCCCGCCTTCTCCAACAACGTAACCAAGGTCAGGGCTATGTCGGGATTATGTGTGTGAAATATATTTTGTATAACGTCATCCCAGTTTTCTGGTAGAGAAAATAGAATATGATCGAACAAGTAATCTTGATGGATATCAAATCCATGATTTATAAGGTAGTTAAATTGTTCGATCTTTTTATTTCCGTACCTATAAATAGGAGTACCCTCTATATGACGCACGCTAATAAAAGAGTTATGTGTGCGGTCTAATTGCAACCCGTCCCACTCTTGTTGACAGTATTTATCACCGCGCCTCATTTTTCTTGAGAAAAATATACGAGGGCATGAATACGAGCCAAGCATATGTGATATACTTTTTCATAGGCAAATCAAGAGCACACCCAACAAATTTAATAACATATACATTTATCGACACTAGTATCAATTCAATAAATTCAACATAGTATCCAACAACCAAGCCAACAATATCTCACTATAGTAATGTGTACACGTGTTTGCGACTCATATGTCAAAAAAAATCATTTAATTATATTTCTCAAAATAAAAATACACACGCATATTTTGATTAAAAAAAATACACACATATACAATCTAGGTTTTATTGACATAATCTATACATACACACACATACAAGCTAGGGTTTATTGACATAATCTATACATACACACACATACTATTTAAGGTTTACTAAACCCTAATATTTTTTTTGACATAAATTTATACATACACATACATACAATCTATACATACACACACATACACACATACAAACATAAATCTACACATACATACACAAAAATTAGGGCTTTAGTTAGAAATCACGAAATCCAAATGAATCAATACATACCAACTGAAATCCAAATGCAAATCCAACTGAAATCCAAATGCAAATCCAATATAAATCCAACCGAAATCGCAGCTCGAAATCACAAAAACCCTAGCTCGAAATCGCAGCTCGAAATTACAGCAACGAAGTGGGATGTAATAAATGAGAAGCTGGGAATTTTTCTTTTTAAGACTAGACTATGGTCACGGCCTACAGCCCTGACCTGATGTGCGCGACCCATTAATGAGCATGATTTCTGGCGATTTCGACCTGGTCACGGCCAAGAGCCGTGACCCATTAAAGACTTCGACAATGGAGTTTCCAAACTGGTCACGGCCAACAGCCATGACCTATGCGCGCGACCCATCACTTTCTTGCAGAACAATGGGGATTTCTATATGGTCACGGCTATGGGCCGTGACCCATAATGCGTGACCCTTTTCCAACAGCCTTGGTGTTTGAATGATGTATGGTCAAGGCCCATAGCCGTGACCCAGTCCCACAGATGGTCACGGCCCATAGCCGTGACCGTTAATGTGTGTGTTTTCTACTTCGTCGCGCCCTTAGTCACGGCCCAAGTCTGTGACCCATACGCGACCAGTTTAGAGGGATTTTGGCGCCAAACTGGGTCACGACCTGGTCACGGATTTGGGCCGTGACTGACCCGCGACCAGTTTGGAGGGAATTTTGGCGCCAAACTGGTCACGGCCTGGTCAGGGACTCCGACCGTGACCCTCTATGGTCAGGGATTTAATCCGTGACCATTTCCAGAGCATGGATAATTTAGTGTGATAATAAATATGGTCACGCCAAAAAATGAATGGGTCACGGTCCAAGTCTGCGACCATCTGGTCGCGGACTTGGGCCGTGACCCACTAGGCGTGACCATTCGCAGGATTTGGTGTAGTGATACGAAACCAAAATGATTAGAAAAGGGTCTAGAGGCTAAGTTACGAAATGTGAAGGTGTTAGGCACCCATTCCACCCTTTCGGTCTCTCATGGGTTTTTGCAATTTTCCTTTTATTTTCCCCGTGATGTGTGTGCATGTGATTTACGCGATTATCCCAACGTTGACCGTTATGACGAAACGATAATGTATGTAGAATAATACGCTACTAAGAACAAATATATATATAAGAGAATGGAGGTTAGAGAAGATAGAAAATGAGAGAAAAAGTAAAAATAGGACTCGAGTCTCGGGTTTTACCCCGAGATGCCTACGTAGCCTATAGAGGCATCAAAGTCCACGTAATTCGCATGAAAAATGAGGGGTGGGGTTTATCCCATAAATCCAATCGGGGGATTCTCTTATTTGTGTGTGTGTAAAAAAAAGTGTTTTAGTTGTGAGGAAAGTGTAAGAGAAGTGTGAGAATTCCCATTTGGAATTTATGAGCAAACCCTATTTTTCTTGTTTTTTGGGTTTTTATTTATATGAAAATAAGAGATGTGCAATAATACTAAGTAAAAAGTATGTTAGGATGTGTGAGATGAAATAATAAAAGTGCTAAGTAGTAAAACAAGTTATTGCAAATTTATGAGAATTTAAGGAGAGAGTTGAGAAAATTAGACCTTCTTGAAGATCTTGAGATTGATCTTGAATGTTGGAGAGCAGCCCTTAGACTTGGATGATTATGGAGGATAGTGAATTCACCAATTTTGATGAAAAGGATGATGAAAAGTGAAGGGTGGAAAGGGATTTGGGTGTGGAAACCACGTTGTCTTCGAGAGAGGTTTTCAGGATTTGCTGAGAGTGATTTCTATCAGATCTGGGCTCCTTTTGCAAGTGAGGTCAGGGCCTCCTTTTTATAGTCCCAGGGCATTACCAATCGGCATATCCCTGTTCCTGCCATTCTGCAGGTGCGTTTAGGCACACTATCTCAGACCTGCCGTTTGGCAGTCTTTTAGGCCTTTTCGGAAAATTGGTCGCAGAATGTAAACCGTTGATCAAAATTTTACACGAGATAGACCATTGGAAAGGTAATTCAAATACCTTAGAAAGTCCTTTGGACTGCTCCCGAGTCCGGGGGTTGACTTTTGGTCAAATATGACTCGGAAGCATTCATCAGTCCAATAGCCGGGGAATCGTCGGACACAAACGGATTGTTCGTCCGCATGGTAAGTCCGAATCCTGCACAGGGTAGACCGTGGGAAAGGTTAGGAGATGTAATTCGACATTCCAAAGAGTTTGATCAGGTTCGAGGAGTTGACTTTGGTCAACAGGGCCCTGGAAGCATTCGTTGACCTCTCAGAGTAAAACGGATCGTTCGTCCGTACCGTAAGTCGGAATCGCATATGGGATGGATCGTTGGAAAGGGGTTTCAGTGTCCTTCGATGATTCATTTTGTCTCGGTCGAGCTAAAGAGTTAACTTTGGTCAACCAGAGCCCGGGAGCGCCCGGTGGCCTCCTGGTTGAGTTTCAGGGGAAAATAGGCCATTCGTCCGCATGGTAAGTCGGAATTGCGCACGGGATGGACCATTGGAAAGGGGTTTCAGTTCCCTTCAAAGATTCATTCAGTCTCGATTGAGCTGAAGACTTTGACTTTTGGTCAAACAGAGCCTGGGAGTGCCCGATGGCTTCTAGGTCAGTACTTGAGGTATGACCCGGGTTTGTAGTGATGAAAGGAGGTGCTAGGGACCTAAGGAGAGTTTATGTAGTAACCAAATGGGGTGTTTACATCTTGATTGTGGATTTATTGTCATGATACTTATTCATTGTTGCTAGCATGTTATATCTCACATGAGTTAGTGTTGTTGATTATTTGGAAACATGACACATGTTTTTCAATTGGTGTCATGATTCTTTTACTCTTGATATCTTATGATTTGTTATGGATGTCAGACATATGTTTGAAGAGGATTAAATATTTTTTGTGTATCTCTCTATATATTAATTGTCCCTCGATTGTACCTTTTTGTTTGGTACTAAGATGATTGGATAGGCGTACTTTATTCTTTGGTAATGCTTGGATATTTGGATTATTGTGTGGATGGCTAACCTACCTTTACTCTTTGTATGTCTTTGATTGATCTTCGTTACCATGGTATATTATACCATCTTTGTTGATTTCCATCCATAATTAGTTCATTCTCAATTGGCATAATAATTCTTTATTGGTATCATGTTCTTCTGATTATATTGACATATCCATGTTCAACATACATGCTTCGTATGTGATCTCATTTTAGTTAGTTTTATCTTCATCTTGTGTGGGTCAAATGATCATTATCCAAGCGGAATGTCCTATACATACGAGATAAAGAAAATACTTTGACGTATAGAGTTTTAAACAAAAATAAAAATCCCCCTCAATTTTTTCTCCCCCTTTTTATCCGTAATAGACAACGGAGTCGAAACTTTTCATTAAATATAAGCATCACACGAAGAAGTAAGATATCGTCATAATAAAAATCAAGTAAACACAAGTAATAATAATCTTGAAGAGGCACTTTTCACCAACTATCCATGTTCATCATACATGCTTCGTATATGATCTCCACTTATTATCCTCGTCTTCTTCAACCGTGAAACCTTGTTTCACAAATAAACAATTCGCAAGAGTATTTAAGAAAGAATCCTTCTAATGATGTGGTAAAGTGATCTTGAATAAGTCCAGGGGGTTTGGAATATGATTGGAGGTTATCACAAAAGGAGAATTCAAAAGGTGTATTTTTCTTAATAAAAAAAGTTCTTCATGTATCTGATCATGTTCAAACTTTTTATAGGAAGGTTGGTTGAAAAGGATAAACATAAAAGATTTAAGATAGATAATTTTTAAAAAATAAAAACTCGGCCGATCGTTCGGACGAAAAAGGATGTCGTTTGAACGACGGTTTGTACCTTATTAGAACGACTTCGAATGACATTCCAGAGGAAGAAGAAAAATACATCGTTGTATATCATTTGAAAGACTTCGAATGACCTTTATACTTTCATTCGAACAACATCCAAACTTGTTCGAAAGAGGCTTCATTTTTCAGGTTATTTTTCTTATAGAAATTTCAAACACCTTTTCATAAAAATGACCTCCTAAAAAAGCTTAAACCCCAGAAATTATTAAAAAAAATTACCAATCACGATCACAATCTTCTTCCATGCATGTTGAGACAAACGAATCTTTTAATATTTAACGATCTTCAACATAGTCTTCGAGTACTGAGAAGTTATGACGGTGCCGTGTTTCTGTAATGGGATATGTCAAAACATAAAAAAAATATGAGCAATTATAAATTTTACTCTTACATATATCTCCCTTTGGCTATTCCGGTATAAAACACAAACCTAAGACAAATTGAATCCTATCGACTTAAAATAATAACTACCCTCCCAAATTACAAAAGAAAAATATAATGTAATTTTTGCAAGTCTTCTAAATGGATTGGATATTTCCTTTGGCTAGATATATCTTCATTTTGTGTGGGTCAAATGATCATCATACAAGCGGAACGTCCTATACATATGAAATTAAAAAAAAATACTTTGACGCATAGAGTTTGAAACAAAAATAAAACTCCCCCTCAATTTCTTCTCCCCCTTTTTATCTGTAATAGACAACGGAGTCGAAACTTGTCGTTAAATATAAGCATCACACGAAGAAAGAAGATATCATCACAAAAAAATCAAGTAAACACAAGTAATGATAAACTCGAAGAGGTACTTTTCACCAACTATTTTTGAAAATCTTCATTTTTCCAAAAACAATGTATAAGATGTTCAAATACACCATACCATGAATTAATAATAAAATATCCTAATCATGAATGCGGAATGTTGGGGTGTGAACATTTCCATAGGTAAATCAAGATAGACAATCATAACATGTGTGCACTAAGTGTTGAGACACTTCTAACGAAAGAGCTCAAAGTCTACCTTGGGTGTAGGACTGGTGAACTCAAATGAAATTGACTTAACTTAATCAATATGTCATGAATATAAATGATTCTCACACTAATGATGCCAAGTTGTGTAATGTTTTTCGAGAAATTTTAATTGTGCAAACCCATTAATCTTCGACTTTAACACCCTCAAATTCTCACATATATAATGATAAACCCTCAATGATTTTTTTTAAGAAATTATTTCTCATATGTAATGAAGCATCAATGAATAAAATATTGGCCCGTCATTTCTGTTTTTATGTGCCTATAGTCTTTTTTGGCTCGTTTATGCAAATGGTGGATTTTAAAGCAAAGAATATTTTTATTTTTCGTATCCCCTTTTCATTGCTTAACATTTAACAATATTATTTAGAAAAATAAAGGTAATCCGAGCAATTATTCTTACATGCACAACATTTATCTCATTTTTACATTTGTTTCGTTATAAAGCAAAATTGGGATGAGAATATTGTATTTGACAAGTGACAAGTAAGTGCAATGTTCAAAATAAGTTCGTGCACGTGTGCATTAAATGTGACAAGGAGTCTCATATGTAGATTGTAGTCATCAAAGATCAATGTAATGATATCCAAACATTATTAAGCACGTGAATGAAAAAACATCATATCTCAAAACACTAGGAAAATCCACATGGAAATATGAAATTAATCGGTGATTTGGATTTCTTAAATGTTCATCCATATACGGTGACAAAAAAATACAAAACTCTTTTTATCTTCTTCAAAAATTTCATCAAAATAAAATCTTTTTGCTTATTTCATCTTTTTTGTAAAAATCGAAAATCTTTTTGTATTTTTCAAAATTTTTAAGAAAAATAGAACTCCTTTTGGATCTCTCTAAAAATAAAAAAAAATGAAAAATACAGATACAATGATAATACAATCTATAAATAGGGATTTAAGATATGAACATGATGAGCACTATTCAAGAAACAAGTCTCAACGTCAATCACTAGTACCGGAGGATTTCTTAAAAGGAGATGACATCCTATAAAATTCCTCCATCAAACATTTTGAAGTTTTGACTAAAAACTCTACTTGTCCTCGAAAGCTCTCAAAATATCTAAGGTGATGTGCAGAAGCATGAAGAATAACAAGGGTGAGTGTTCGTCCAGGAATATGTGTAAAAACTCGTGTGGGAGCATACTGAGGAATATGCATATGAGAAACTCTCCCTAGCTTTAAAAAAACTTTGTAAGGTGACCCCTTTGTTTACAATGGGTACAAAATACACCAACTTGGGTCCACCTAGCTTAAAACATCTAAGACAATCTCTCTTGTGTGGGTTAGGTCTTCTAGGTTTAGGATGAGGGCCATAAGGATCCATCACAAACTCGCGAATCGGCCCTGATGCAACTTTGGAAGTGGATGCACCGTCATAACTTAGTCATTTCCTCACAACATTACCTAATGTGGGACCGAGGAGCATCTTTCTATCTTTCTCATATGTGTCCTCTAAAGTTACCTTAACCTCACGAGCACATTCAATATCTTTCTCGAGTTGGGATACAAGGGCTTCAAGTTTCTCACGAGTCTCCATGGATGCTTGAAGATCTCAATGAAGACTATCCACGGTGTTAGTCAAATCGATCTTCTCTCTACCTACAACAATTAAATTCTCACATAAAGAAATCTTCACCTTCTCGAGTTGACTGACCGACGCCTCGCAATTTATCAAAACCTTCATCTCCTTTTCTAAATCACACACCCTAAGAGACAAATCTTTATTAAGATTTTTCATCTGTAAAGTCTCGGTGTAAAGATCACTAAATGCTTTTTGGAGTCCACTTTTTCCCTCACTTAAATTCTCATCCTCACTTTCACTCTCTCCAGAATGAATCAAAATATCATCAAGGCACTCAAGTTTAGATGTGTACTCATTGGCATGGGACAAACTAGATGTACTAATGTGACTTGACATGAACGCAATACATGGTTCATGTGGTGATTCATCCCCGAAATTCATGACTCGACCTCACTATCGCTCAGATTGGCCTTATTTGCAACTTTCTTGCCCCGTCTCTTAAGCCTAATGGGACACCCATGCGCCTTGTGTCCTTTGCCCTCACACTCAAAGAATCTTATCTAATCTTTTTTACAAATTTTCTCGCCCTCGTTCTTCCTTTTATTTTTCTCAAAAATCTTTTCTTTGGAAGAATTTCTCTTTTTAAGTTTGAGAAATTTTTGAAATTTTTAGCCAAAAGGGATGAATCATCTAACTCAAAATCACATTTAGGCTCGGAATCACAAACTTTTTCTTTATTCTTTTTCTTGTTTTTACTTTTCAAAGCAATCCATATATCCCTAGGTTTAATATTTTTGGGAAACATATCTATCTCTTACGTTTGAAGGTTTCCTATGGCTTATTCTAACATAAGAGTATCTAATATTCCCAACGAATTCAAAATAATGCCCTTAGGGATAAAATGGGCTGGTGATGATCTCAAAATTTTCTTAATAACTCTCTTCTCGGGAATTTTCTCATCCAAATTAAAACTAGAATTAATTATGTTCGATAAACGTGCATAAAAGTCATCAAAATATTCGAACTCTATCATAGTAATAGTCTCAAACTGTGTGGTGAAGTTATAAGCCTTTTTATAAGAAGGTTGGATAAAAAGGATAAACACAATATATTTAGGATAGATAATCTTTAATAACCAAAAATTCATCCAGTCATTTGGATGAAAGGGATGTTGTCATATTTTCAACCTATTTTTCTTATAGAAATTTCAAACGCCTTTTCATAAAAGCGATCTCATAAAAGAGCTTAAACGCCAAAAATTATATAAAAAAATTTACCAATCACGATCACATTCTTCTTCCACGCATGTTAAGACGAACTAATCTTCTAATCTTTAACGATCTTCAACATAGTCTTCAAGTACCATGAAGTTGCGACAGTGCCCTATTTGTGTAACAAGATATGCCAAACCATCTAAAATAAAATTTGAGCAATTATAAATTTTTTTCTTACATACCTTCTATATCATCTATGTCACATTGACTTTTTAGATGATTCCTAAGCAGGGGAGTTTTGCTTTGTGCATGTTGTTACATGTGTGATTTCATTTGTTGTTCCATGTGATTTCAGGCTTAGCATTGATGATTTTGACTCCAACCCATGTTCAGACACGATTTTTTCTTTGTCGGTTGATCTTATGGATTTTATACATTACCTTATACAAAAATCACTATATTTCTATTTGATTGCATGTCTAGTAGGGGTAATAATATTATATTAGGTTTGGATGGTTTTTCCACGAATAACCAAAAGGGGAGATTGAAAATGTAAATTTTGTATTGATATATAAATTGGCTATATTCACATGTCAAAACATTTAGTCTATCAAGACACATAGGTTTAATGCATTATTAAGTCGCGGTCTAGATTAGGTTAGATGAACTTTGAAGATTGAAGACCACGCATTGCCGATCATTAAGGACTCTCGTTGCTATGCATTTCCATTGTAGTTAAGACTATGTCATTTTTTAGATTGTGAATTGATTATGACTAAACACACACATGTACATAAAATGTTTTCTAAAAACGTGTGAGGACTTTAAAAATTGATAGAACAAGTGCTTGAAATGTTTTAAAATGTATCCGAGTTCTTTTGAGGAAATGATGGTTGAACATTGCTAGGGCTTGTTAAAAATAATTTTAAGAAAATGATTTTCGCCTCACGGTTCGCACAACTGTGGTTAAATCCTGGGCGTATGGCTTTGCCACGATATCTATATTAGACATAATCGTGCGCATGGCCAAATCTAACCGTGCATATGGCCGGTGTTAGATTTTGAAAAAAAATACTATTTAAAGGACCATTTCCCTCCTATTTCCTTGTGTGTGAGAACCTCACAACTCAAATACATTTTTGAAATAATTTTGGAGATTCAGATCATAATTCCTTTGGTTATCATTCTAAATTCACTTGTTCCATACTATTTTGATAAAATTTAAATCTATACTTGATAAATGATTTTAAAAGAGAACTAAGAGTGTTTTGGTTCATATATAACCTAGACTATTCAGTTCCGATCAATCTACCTTTGAATTCTATGATCTGGTAATCCGTTATCTAAATCTGGAGGTGTTTTGATTCATTGGAGAAATAAGAGCATGGCGTGATTCCAAGGAAAAGATTGGACTTTCTCATTATCTTCATGGAAATCAAAGTGGATTTATATTGATCTGTGGGGGAAAATTAGAAGTTCATAGGTAACTACTAGTGCGGGCATGAGTGGGAGGTAACTTCTGAATTTGTATAGAACTCTTTTCAAGTAGAAATATAAATTGGTTTGAGTCAATGTTTTTTTACCCATAGGTGGGGGTTTTCCTCATAAATTTTTCCTATGGTTAATTGTAATTGATTTGTACTCATATGCACACATTTGATCACATACATCACTTAGATTTAAATTTAATCTAGTGAATTAAACTAAAATTAACTTAGTTGTGTTAGATCTTGTTTTGTTCATCTAGATTCACCTACTCACATTGTTGTGTGAGTTAATAAAATTTATTTGGTTATATTTGGGTTGAGTAACTGGATTGTGCAAGAAAAATTATTTCAAATAAAAAATCGATCATAAGTTATCTTCAAACATATTCACCCCCACTAGGTTTGTTGTTGATGTTTACTTAGTGCACATAACATGCTCTTTCAATTGACATCAGAGTTTATTACACACTTTCTCAATTAGTATTGGAGATTATTACACACTTTTTATATTTATTCATTTAGGATTTGATCGACAACAAATGTCTTTATGGTCGGTAAGACATCTTCCACTAGAAATGTGGCTTTCATTCCATAAGCCAAGGTGAAGGGCGTTACACCAGTCGAGCTATTAGGCATTGTTCAATATTCCCAGATGACATGGGGAAGCTCTTCCATTGAAAATCCTTTTTCCTTATCCAACCTTTTTATCATTCTTTCGACCAATGTTTCATTGGAGGCTTCAGCCTTCCCATTTCTTTAGGGGTAGGTGACCTAACTATAGTAATGTTTGATGTTGTGGTTGTTAAATAAGTCTTGAAATGGGCCGCTTTCACAATGCATTCCATTATCGATTATTTCTGTTCTCGACACACTAAAATGGGTCATAAAGTTCCTTCAGATAAATTTGATAATATCGATATCCCGTAAGTTCGCCAAAGGTTCAATCTCTATCCATTTGGTGAAGTAATTTGTGCCGACCATGAGACATTTTTAATTTCCTGGTTCTGTGGGTAAATGACCCACAATATCCATCACCCATTTAGAGAAAGGCCACGGACTAGTTAATGACTTGAGGTAATTGGTTGGTTGGTAAGCATGGGTAAGAACTCTTGACATTTATTGCACTTTTTGACTTATGAGATAGTCTCCTTTTGCGTGTAGGGCCACCAATACCCTTTTTTTATGGCTATGAATGCTAAAGGCCCTTCTTCGGTATGGATTCCACATATTCCATTGTGTAGATCATTTAGCACTCGGTTGACATCGCTTGGGGTAAGCATTAAAGGTATGGTCCTGTAACATATCTCTTGTAATCTTTCACCTGAGGTAATAGGTGGATTCCACATATTACATTGTGTATCTTATACAGGACTTTGTCGACATCACTTAAGTTATGCATTGGAGGTATGGTCTTGTGACATATCTCTTATAAAGTTTGACCTTAGGTAATAGATAAAATCGAATAACTTTTAACTTAGATTGATGGTATCGCTTCTTCTAGGTGGGCAGGACATCGTCTTGTAGGTATTCAATGATTGGGTCCATTCAGATGGGAGATTTTTAGATGGCAAAGACATGTTCGACGATCTTCGGCTCTATGATGCTTGGTTAGGTAAGGTAGTCCACCTCAATAATTCTTTTGAGGTCGACGTCGACGGCTGAACCCAAAGTTGTCAGAGCATCTACATTGGTGTTATTTCCTTGTGGAAACTGTTAAATATGAACTTTTTTAACTCGATGATCAAGTCCTTAATGATCTATAGGTATGAAAACATGTGTTCATCTCTAGTGTTATAGCCTCCTGATATATGATTAGATTGCCACTTGGGGAATTGAAATTATTTAATGGACCTTTCCTTAAAAAAATTTGCCACTTCTTCTTCCACAACCTTTGCCTTTTTTAGGGCTGTTTGACGCGCCTTTTATGTAACTAGAGAGAATGACAGATTCTTATGAAGTTGATGTCATATTACTTAGGGATCAATCCCAGGAATATTATAAGGATATCGAATAAATATGTCTTAATTCTCTTTACAAAGAGAGATCAATTATTCATTTTCACGATTGGTAAGTGAGCTATCGATCAAGAATTTCTTTTACAAGTGTGAGTATCCAAACATGAGTTCTTGCAATGGTTCCATGACTCTATCTATGGGGACTACCCCCATTTTTCCGTACTTTCATTCCTACTTGGATCGGGTAGCCTTGTCTTTGATCACTTCATCGATGGACATTTTCTCTTTTTTTCTTACATAGGCTTGATGGCAGTAATAAAGCATTACCGAGCAATAACCTGATTTCCCCTTATCCCCGTTATCCATTAATCATTGATGCATTTGAACTTTTGGTGAAAAGTGGAGGGGATAACCTTCATAACATGGATCCATTCTCATACCGAGATATCATTGTAGGGGGAGTCAATGTTCACCACTATTAACTCGATTAGCCTCGAGATATTGTGAGCTCACACTGACTGTACAACCTTTCCTAGTGGCACAGTCACCTTTCCAATGAAGCCGACCAAAGGGATGGTCGCTCCCTTTAAATCCTCCATCTTAGTTTGAGCTTGTTGAAGAGTTTTAAGTACATGACCTTCTCCCCTGGTCAACTAGTATCTTGTCCATATCCCAATTTGCAATCATGTGAATGATTGCTAACGCATCATAATACAGAGTTTGAAAATGCATGTGCGATATTGATTCAAATAGATTCACAATTTCCAACTTAAACTTATTTAATTCGATGTCTAAATTTGCTAAAACCAAATACCAATTAAATCAGCCCCTAAACATGCCACTACGTGTCAATTCAAATCTCAAATTAAATCATACGACGAATAAGACGACAAAGATATATTTCAGGAAAAAATCCCCGCATGGCAAAAACATTTTATTTCCATTATAATTTGTAAAAGAACGGTTTACAATAAGATTACAACAAAAAAATAATTGACATACGAAATACCCACAGCTGTCGGTTTGTAGTCGTTAGCCCAGGAACACCGCAACACTCCCTATGACACGCAGTCAATAAACCCATTACCTCTCACAAGTGGCACCTATGGTCAGCCCAGTACCTCTCCAAGGCACCTACGATTTAGCAGCAAAACTCCCAGCAAAAATATGCTTCAGGTTTCACAAAACAACTCACACAAAAGTCTGGGATTTGTGAATTGTAAAACACAGTTTGAACCCTCAAAAAGGTATTGGATAATAAACAAAAACACTCTAAACATATTCTGTTAAAACTAGTGTTTTCTCCACACAAAAATCAGTAGCCTAACACCCTTATTTATACTAAAATCAAGGCGGTGACGTGTCGGCATTGAACTCTGTCGTTCAAACAAAAAACTACGTCGTTCGAACGAGACTCCATCTCGTTTAAACGAGATGTGACATCATTTGAATGACAGCCACTGACCCATTTAAAAAATTTTAAATATTGAATAAAATGGAATCCTTAAAAACATAAACTGTTTACGGGATCAGGAGATATTTATCCAAAACATTTATGATTAAAATCATTTCAAAAATCATTTAAACTTTTATGAAAATATCCCAACACTTTTAATGTAAAATGTAAATAGAACTTAAACACATTTTACCAAATTCATCTGTGTTGGGATTGAATGTTGAAGTCTTCTTAAAATTCGAATTCGTCCCTTGTAGATGTAATCTTCTCAATTCTTTGACGACTAGAAAATAACTTGTAGAGGTGTATAGCATACTAAATGTGACGGGCAATGTCCTTATAAATCTCCCTATGTCTATGCCGGTACAAAATAAAAAATCTGAATTATCAACATCAAATGACCTATACAAATCTAACCTCTCAAAAACTTAAATATGGAAAGATAAACAAATAAGTCTTCAAACTTTTCAATCGATGCTTCAACAATCAACTTTTCAAAATTACAAGCTTTTCTCATCAGGGTGTGCAACATAATGTTCTTTAATTGTACCTACACACATGAGACAAAGCAAAAAGGTCGTGACGTATCGAGTTTGAAATGATAAACATAAATCATGTAAGCATAATCAAATCTCCCCCATACTTAAACTTCCCAAAAAAATCATAATTCATTCTCCCCCTTTTTATTCGTTCGAAATATACAAGAAAGCAAATAAAGCAAATCAGGGTGTCACGGTAAGCCAAGCAAACAAACTATTTTTGAAATTTTTTAAATTTTTTCATACAAAAATGTAAAAAATGATGTTACAAAAATTACACCATGAATTTATACTCAGACAACCAAATCATGGAAACGGAATGAATGGGTGTAAACTAATTCGATAGGAACATCAACTCAATCATATCATATGTTCACAATGCATAAGTTTACTCCTAATGAATGAACATAAAAAAGTGTCCTTTGGTATAAAATTGTTGAATTTAGATGACACCGTCTTAATCATATCAACAAATCAAAGTATAATTGATTTCCACACCAATAACTTCCAAAACTATGTAATACTTTTTCACGACTTCCAAGGACGTGCAAACCATTTAAAATTCCATCCAAACTCCCTCATTAAAAGATAAAGATTTTTATTTTTTTTCTTATGAGGTAATAAAAAAATTAGCCCATTTTTGGCATAATTTGCTTTTTATTGCCTTTCTATTTTTTCGGGCTCTCTTAAACCTCATTGGACCCCGAATAATTTTCAATTATTCACTTTTTTATGTTCATTCAAATGGTGGCTTAATCGCAAAGGATAAATGAGTACCTTTCGTAGCAGTTCACCGTTTTAGATTAAAACACACAAATCTCACAAACGGTTTATATCATGCACTACTTTATGTCACGTTTTATCGCATTTGGTTCGTTGTATAGACATAATTGAGATGGAAACACTCAACCAACATGTGATAGACAAGCACAAAAGTCAAACAAATCCGTGCATGTGTGCAATAAAGGACAAATAGAGTCAATCATGTAGGAAGTAACACTATATCATCTCAAAGACTCCAAACTTTGTAAAGCACATGAATGACACAACATATTATCTCAAAACACTATCAAACAGTCACATGGATATAGCATGAAGCTGTGACTTAGTCATCCTAAGTGTGTATTCATATAAGGTGCAAACAAAATACAATTTTTTTTTTGGATTTTTCAAAACTTTTTTAAAAAAAGAAAGTCTTTTTGTATTTTTGAACACTGTTTAGAAACAACCCAACAGTACCAATTAAATATAACCAGAAGAAACAGGGGACTGCAAAATATGAAGGGTTGTTCAAATGTGATGCCATGTCGTTCGAACGACAGGTCGCGCGAGATGCAATCTCGTTAGAACGAGAAAGCACAAATTTCCTAAATTATTCATTATGATATGCAATTTTGACCAGTGAGAAAACTTCATAAAAATAGTTCTTGTAATGGGCAAACAGATCTAAAATAGTGCTAAAACAGAACGAAAAATAAGTAAAAACAAATAAAATAAAAATGGTGCATACTATCAATAGGAAAAAGTGTCATCATGTAAATCTCCCTATGCTAGTAAATATGTCTAGACCTCAATCGGGAAGTGCGGTGGAGTTCTCCAAAGATGGTGACATCTTTTCAAACAACTCCATTAAATCATGTGATGTCTTGACCAAAAACTTTACTTGCTCGCGAATATATGCAAACTCTCTATTATTGTGTGCAACAAAGTGTCGTGAATGGGTGTGTGCGCTTGAACATGTGTAGTGGCATAAAGTGGCACAAAACCCAACTTAAAGCAAAATTCCCTAAGGTGTCCTCACTTTTTGCAATGGGAGCAAACATAAACTGGATTAGGAATTAATTTTTCAAAAATTCTTGGATGTGTTGTCCTAACGGGAATGGAATGCCTAGGTGGGTTGGGACGAGAAGCATGTGAATCCATCACCGAAGTGGGAACTGGATCGGGTGCAATAAAAAAGTGGATGCACCACTATGACCTTTTCCTAAACTCTCATCACCACCCAAAATGGGATTGAGAACCATCTTTTTAAATTTCTTAGATGCGTTCTCTAAAGGGACTTTGACCTCTTGGGCATGTTCGAGATCACTCTCGAGCTGGGATACACGTGTCATCAGATTGACACCGTGTCGATCAACTCTCACTTTTCCCTCCTAAAACTTCCTTCTCTTTCTCCAAATCCAAAACCCAATGACCTAAATCCTTATTATATTTCTTTATTTTCACGGTCTCGGTGTACAAATCCCTAAAAGCTTTTTGGAGCTCACTTTCATCTCCACTCTTAAACTCTCTCTCATCACCACTCGAATCAGCACCGTCGCTCTCATGGACACTTTCATCGTGGGAAAAAGTGGGTGTTCTCACACGATTCAAAAAAGCTACACACATCCCATGTCCTAAATCTTTTTTGGACTCAACTTTCTCATCATCTCCCTCACTATCACTCAAAAACCCTATGCCCTTTCCCTTAACATTCAAAATAAATCATCTCATCTAAATCTTCACCATTCCCTTCCTCTTTTTCTCTCTCACTCTCTTTTTCATTGCCCTCTGTGGTCTTTTCTTTTTTTTTATTTTTCTCAAATGAATTTTTATTGAAAGCATTATTTCTGTTCATTTTAAGAAACTTTTTAAATTTTTTTACAAACAATGCCACATCGTCAATGCTAAAGTCTTCCTCAGAATCAGACTCATACACTCTCTCTTTCTTTTTCTTCCTAACTTGAGTCTTTAAAGGAATGCCTCTATCCTTAACCTTAATGGTTTTGGGAAACATGTCAATATCATAAGTTTGTAGGTCTCCTACGATCTCTTCTAACTTAAGTGAATTTAACTTACCCAATGAATTCAAAACAGTGACTTTAGGAATGAAACGTTTTGGAAGAGATCTCAAAATATTTTTAACGACACGCGTGTTATCAATGGGCTCACCTAAATTAAAACTCGAGTTAATAATGTCCAACAAATGTGCATAAAACTCATCAAAACATTCAGATTCAGACATAGTAATGGCCTCAAACTGGGTGGCCAAATTTTGTAACTTTTATTCTTTAACCGCTTTCGTACCCTCATGTGTCAATTGGAGGACATCCCATGCCTCTTTAGACGTGGTGCACGTCATAATTCAACGTAACTCGTCGGGGATGACGACTCCCAAAATAGCACTCAAGCCATGGGAATTAAAATTAGACATTTTAAAGTCATCTTCGGTAGAATCCGACACAGGTTTCAAAGAGGCGACGTTATTAGCAGTGACAGTGGGAGGAGCCCACCATCTTTCATAAAGAAACCAGACACGTTCGTCAATGGATTTCAACGAGGATTTCATATGAGCTTTCCAATAGGTATAATTGGACCCATAAAAAATCGGCATTCGATTATATAAGTGCTCGTTTGGAAACATTGCGACAAATTTCAACAAAATCAATATCTCACAAGTTTGCGAAAAATAGTAATACGCGATAAATTAGCGTAACCTGCTCTAATACCACTTTGAAAATGCGTGTGCGATATTGATTCAAATAGATTCTCAATTTCCAACTTAAACTTATTTAATTGGATGTCTAAATTTACTAAAACCAAATACCAATTAAATCAGCCCCTAAACATGCATCTACGTGTCAAATTCAAATCTCAAATTAAATCATACGATGAATAAGCTGACAAAGATAGATTTCAGGAAAAAATCCCTGTGGGGAAAAAACCTTTTATTTCCAATATAATTTTTAAAAGAACGGTTTACAATCGAATTATAATGAAAATAAAATTGACATACGAAATACCTGCATGTGTTGGTTCCTAGTCGTCAGCCCCGGAACACCGCAACACTCCCTATGATATGCAGTCGATCAGCCCAGTACCTCTCATAAGTGGCACCTATGGTCATCCTAGTGCCTCTCAAAGGCACCTATGATATAACAGCAAAACTCTCAGCAAAAATATGCTCCAGGTTCCACAAAATAACTCACACAAAAGTCTGGGATTTGTGAATTATAAAACACAGTTTGAACCCTCAAAAAGGTGTTGGAGAATAAAAAAAATCACTCAAAACTTATTATGTTAAAACCAGTTTTTTCTCCACATAAAAATCAGTAGCTTGACAGCCTTATTTATACTAAAATCAAGGCGATGACGTGTCGGCATTGAACTCTGTCGTTCAAACGAAAAACTACATCGTTCGAACGAGACTCCATCTCGTTTGAACGAGATGTGATGTCGTTTGAACGACAGTCATTGGCCAATTTAAAAACTTTTAAATATTGAATAAAATAGATTCCTTCAAAACCAAAACTGTTTACGGGATCAGGAGATATTTATCCAAAACTTTTATGATTAAAATCATTTAAACTTTATGAAAATATCCCAACACTTTTAATGTAAAATGTAAATGGAACTTAAACACATTTTTCTAAATTCATCCTTGTTGAGCTTGAATGTTGAAGTCTTCTTGAAATTCGGATTCGTCTCTTGTAGATTTAATCTTCTCAATTCTTTGAAGACTCAAATATAACTTGTAGCGGTGTATGACATACTAAATGTGACAAAAAATGTCCTTACAGAGACCTTACTATAACCAGGTATTCCTTGGTGAAGACTATATGTTTGTTATTGTCAATGTCTTATGGACAGCGGAGCTTACATGCCAAGGTTTTAGCAGGGTCAATTTGGAAAGCTTCTATGATCGTAGTAACTTTGTTCAGCTCCATTTGAACAACTGTACCTTAAAGATAATTTAGACTTGATGCCCTGTTGATGACTGTAAACTCATGCCCTATCTTATCATCATCTAGGACATTGTCAGATTTCTTGTCATGCTCCATGGTGGTCATTGTTCCCTTCTTTTTCGTATAGTCATCAGAATGTCCTGTTTGGATCAACTCCTCCAAGTGGGACTTGATGCTTTTCAATTCTTCATTTTTTACCCATAATCCTTGTGATAGGAGTAAATTAGGGTAGTGTTCCTCTTTGATGGATCTCCAGTTATCTTTCTCAGTTGCTTGAAAAATGTTTAATCTTTGATTTTACTTAAGATTTTGTAGATTGACTCCTTAAAAAAATGTTAATAGATTGGTGGGCCCTGGTTGGGTCCATCTTATAATACCCCGTATTTTTATGGCTTTTAATTATGAGATTAATTAGATGAAATTACTTTTTAATTATGGGATTGATTCAATTAATTTGGGATAATTAATTGGATATTAATTCGGATTTAAATAACTAGCGAGACGAGCGTCAATATTTGATTATGATGATAATGTTGAATATTACTAAGTGATTATGGTGATATATGATTATTGAATTTATTAAAATTGTCGTGAGTTGAAAATACGACAGTTACGGTAATTAAGTTGGGACGCGCGTGTCAGTCGTGTCAGGAACCAATTTAATGGATTTAAAAGTAATTTATTTTTATGTCATCTGTATGATCATGTTAAGTGCTCCAACGTGTCCGGAAGGGTCGAGATAGCCAGAAAACACTAGCCCGGGGGTTAGTTTGGGTCCCGGGGAATTTTTAAGCCTAACCGGCAACCCGGGAGGGTATATTAGTCATTTATATTTTTGGTGAATAATGATCTACAAAAATTAGGCCAACCTTAGGGGCATTAGGTCCATTATCTATCAAAAAAATAGTGGGCAACGTGAAAAGAGAGGAGAAGTTCCAAGGGTTTCTAAGGCCGTAACCACCACACACCACCACTATCGTCGGATTTGTGACCAAAAAAAGAAAGAGAACCAACCTTTATCGTCATCCAAGGATTAGAACTTCTAATCAGAGGCAAGTGATTTATCTTGCAATAATTTATGGCATATACTTTACATGATAGTTTAGGTTTGATGTCAATTTATGAATAATCGCAAAAATATGAAATTGGAGACTTAATAATTGATTTTGGGTAGGTTTGCATGTAGTGGATCTTCTGAAAATGTTGGATGAACGAAATTATAAATTAAGGGTTAAGAATCACGAAATTAAATTGAGGATTATGATGATTATTGAAGACATAGTGAAGAATTAGGGTTGTAGTGAAATTCATGAGTTTTGATCTAAGAAATCGATGTTCTATGATATTTTGATGATTCTTGAACGTTAAAACTTGTGTAGCTATGTTGGTTTAATGATTAGTAAACTTACTTGGGAGTTTGGGATGTTGTAATGAAGAATTTGAGGCGTAAAAATGGATGACCCGTAACTGCTAAGGAAATTCTGGGCAGATAACTGCTCGATCGATCGATCGACTCACGAATATTGATCGATCGAATAGTCGATCGATCGACCTATTTTCTTCGATCGATCGACCCCTCTGGAAAAAGTGAAATGTTTCCCTTTAATTAATTGAGTAACTTTCCACCTTTATAACTCTTTAGTGATGATTGATTGAATATATTGGTGCTTAGGGAAGGTCAATAGGGTGTATTTGAAGCCCGAAAAAATATTAGATTGATTTGAGGTTAAACGGTAAACTTACGAATATCTGACAAGTGAGATACGATGGGAAGTTGTGAGAACCTGAATATATTTTGTACCAACAATAACTCAAGGTTAAAAGACTAAAAAAGGGGAACTTTATTTACTGAAATAACCTGAGAGACTAGCGGGAGACTTAGTAACCTTATGAGGTAGGTTTAAGTATTCAAATTTATACGACTAGAGTTGTTGCGCTAAACATATTACGTGAATATTCGGGATGGCACTATGATACGTATGAGACTTAAGATATAGGGTTGGTGTATACCTATATAAATATGATGATTATCAAAGTTGTGTGATTACTTAGTATCTGGATTATTGTGTGTATGACATACCCACCATACTTCCTATCACGGGAGGTTAATGTTTGAAAAAGGACCATCTTATCTTTGTGTACCTTCGGGGGGATTTAGATTGGTACCTTAAGGACATAGGACTATGAATGACTTATTTGTGAGTTGATATGTCAGCTGAACATGGGAGCGTAGGTATGTGCGTGACCCATGGGTATGTGAACTATGTTCGCCTCCAATATGTGTGATTTGTATTGAGACGGTTCTTGAGTGATTACGAACACGTGATCCTTACGTACGTGATGTATCGAGATTCGTTAGCAGAGTATGCATGTACCGCAGCTTAGCCTAGGGGTGACATATATGTATATATGTAGATAGATTGATTTATATATGTACTTGTAAGTGGTTCGCTGTTGCTTAGTTGATGCGAATAACTAAGATATTTAAATGGGTTAAAAATGTGAGAATTTAAATAGCACTTGAGATAAGTAATTTTAATGAATATGAATGTGGAATAAGTATGACCTATTTGGGTAAAAAAAATAGACACTCTATATTATTATGTGAAGTCAGGTGTTAGTACGAACTAGTTAGTTAGTAGCATAACTAGGATGGGTTAAGGGTATGTGTTAGGCGTGCACAATAGTTGAGGGGTGAGGATATCAAGTGAGGGCACGTGACTAACATGTTTAATATATGTGTTGTTTAATATTGTAATTTAAACATTTACAATTTTAAAATATTTTCACCTCGGGCTCTGACCCGTTTGCTTCCAAATCTATTTTTATTTTGTAGAACCTTTTAGGTGTCCAGCCACAAGGACGCCAAGCATAGGAGTTCCATTCTGAGGACGTGCTGTAGCTGATGTAGAAGCTACAGGATCTCGATAGTAGATGCCTTCATATTTATCCTTGGTTCCTTCAGAGTCATTCATATCAGTTAGGGCATGTCGTCCATTCTTATTTAGAGGTTGTAGATACAGACTTTCATTATTTCAGATATTGATTTATTTATTCAGACTCTGGTATTGGGATTTTATTTACTCTGGTATTATTATTATTGGAGTGTTTACTCTAGACTCCGTTTATTTCATTTCCATGGTTATGCATATGAGATTGTTTATGCAATTGATGGTTGATGATTTAATTACTTGGTTAATTGTTAATTTAATTAATAAAACTTGGCATCTCTCTATTTTAAATATTAGGTCGTTAGTAAGTAACTATATGTTCTCGACAGTGATGCTAAGACTGAACCAACTTGATATTCGGTATTAAATTAATAAAGGAGTAGCTACCCGGTATTTAATTAGTCGGGGTGTCACAGGTGGTATCAGAGCATCAGGTTCTAGCGTCCTTTAGGATCTGTACCGCTTATCATGCTCTTAGCTTAGCTTTCTTGGATATAGAGACCTATGTTTAGGATTGTTGATTCTTTGGTGAGATTTCATTCTCCTTCTATAATGTATATGTTAGTGAATCTTATTTACTTTTGGTGTGTTCGTGTGCTAAACAATGCAGTATGTCAGGCGAGGGCAGTTGGGCAGATAGTAGGAAGCAATGCTCAGTTGAGGCTATAGAGTATATTCAAGAATGATGATCGTAGTTGAGATCACCTCTATTATGGTAAGGAAAGCCATGACGGTAAAGACGAATTGGACACAACATAAAACTTTCAGGTACCACTATAGTAGAAAGTGGAGTCAAATTAAACTCACCCGACAAGGTTGAATTGGGAGAGAGCCAGACGAAACATTGAGGAGGAACAGTAGTGGAAATTTTAGAAATGCAAAAATGGCATGTGTTAGTCAACGAAGGTAAAATATCCAAAGGCTTGGACATATGTCGGAGTGTGGCTAACTGGGAGTGAAAACTTAGGGTAAAAATTTTCTTGGCTCGTAAGAGCAGAGTTACAATGGTGAGAGGAAATCACCACATTTATTAGTGGAATGTTGTGTCAACTGAAGGATCTTAGGTCAGTTTAAACTCAAGTTCCTTCATGAGATGTTAAGGATAAGATGCAAACGTTGTTGTGAACTCACATAAGAGGGTTGGACAGAGGTCACATTGTGAAAATAAATTTAACTAATTAGCGAACCTTGCACCGGATGAAGTAGGTGCAATGGAGAAGAGGACCTTAAAATGGGAAATTAACTCATAAGATGAATTGCTAGCATATATGGAAAATTTTGCTCGGATGGTCAATGCAGATGGTAACAATGTCGCGTTTTGTCAATATGAATGTTAATGTTTCCTCATGTGGGGAGCTACAAGAATCGAAGAATTTAGTCAGAGAGTACGACTAGGTGAAACGGTGTTAGTGAAACACAACAAGGGGAGACCCATCAGGGAACCCATTTAAATGATTCGAATATCTTAATTTTTACCGAGCGATGGTGAAATCAGTAAGGGTTGTTGAAGCCCGTAGCATGTTCCTTAGATCCATCAAAGCGAGGGGAACAATGGAGGTAGCCATCAGAATAGAGACTACCAAAGTCCGAGAGAAGGACAACCCTAACATGGTCAGTTTGACCGAAGATAAGTGGATTATGTGTAGAGACTTTTTGGGGAGAGTAGCACCCCATGTGTTAAAATTTTCTCTAAGTGAGTAAAGGGATAAGGGTATGGTGCCTATCAAAGGCAATAGTTAATGTAATTTTTTATTTAGTTTAGAAAGGCGTGTTACGTCCAAGAATAAATTAAGCAGCTAGGGCGATTGGCAAGGTAGAAGTATGCGTTTTACCCTCAGAAGATGAGGCGTTTTGTATGTGACACAAACGAGTCACTACATTTTTATTATTGCTAGATTCTCATGTGAGACGAGTTTAGCGCGTATATTGACGACTTTATTATTATGTGAATATTTTACCCCGGTATAGAGGGGTTACCTTTAGTGATATCCGCGGAGGATGAATGGGTGCATCGATAGTGGTATATACTTTATTTAAATTTACTCGTTTTAGTGATGTGTTATACGAGTATAATATTATATTAATTATGGTTTTATAGTGATGATTAAACCGATAGTGTGCGGATATTGCAAGTCTATCGGGGTTACTACCTCAGTGTAGGATGTTTTGTTATGGCGAAACCTCACCTACAAGAGGGTCGCGCATTCACATATATATATATGTATTATAGAGACTTCAAAAGGTATAATGGTCTCGGATATTTAATCTCGGTATGTGTAGGGACTTTATTGATATGATTCGAAGTGTATTTGGTTTACTGTTTAGCGGGAACAAAAATTTAGCTTGTTATTATGTTTAATGCTCAGGACTTGGTAATAGGAAGGGGGCATTATTATATCAGAATTTAGAGACGTGGGAGATAAGACTCATAGTTATATGTCCGGGGACAGGATTTCGAGAGCCTCGATTATATGTGCATGATATTTACGAAATGTGAATATCAACGATGTTAGGTGACAGTGTCTTTCGGAGGAAGTTCCTTGTTTAAGTGTAACTATGGAAGGAGACGTAACTTTTGTGTCAAGAGACGGGAATATTGGGGTACAGGTTATGGACTGAGGGACTAACGGATTTTGATGACCGATAATGCTAGGTAGTAGTGTATCGGGGGGTTCCTTGTTTGGATTTCGCTTTACGAGACATCCCACGCATGAAACTTAGTGTAAGGTTGGTAGTAGGGAGATGTTTGGCCATTCGTCCATGAGTTCGGTACCTCGGTCATTATAGATGTATGTAGTTATAACTATAAGTTGAAAGTTAAATTACGATATAAGGCCAGTAGAGCTAGTTGTGTGGTGAGGAAGTACAAAAAATTTTGTCTTATTATGGCGGGTTGAAGGATGGAATGATGTTAAGGAGGATTTAGAATGTCAAATTATGGGGTGATTGAGAATGCCCAAGTGGTATAGACACGTTGTGAATACAAGGGAAATAAAGAATTAGGCATATTTATGAAGCGTATATGATGTTTAAACCCGTTTCCACGGTTCATAGGGTGTATGGACACCTTGGTTTACTGGTGTCAGAATCGCCGAAAGAAGAGATATGGAGATAGATGGGTGAAATTTATGCTTGTGGGACTAATAAAAAATGGAAGTAGTAGAGTGGATTAAGCGTCGTGAGAAGGACGACAATCTATATATTCATGTGCAATCAGAGTAGCACGTACGAACTTGGTTGAAAGACAGTGGGAAACCATTTAAAAAGGGAGTATCCCTAGAGAAGACAAATATTTAACTATTATGGAAAAATTGGAGTGGATTTCTACCCAATGGAATATTGAGAGTGACTTATTAAGTAACACTGAATGGGAGGAATTTTAAGTGGAATTCGGTGTTGAACTGGACATAATGAGTAGGCTCCACGTGCACCACTTATAGATAGAAATCGGTTGGAGTAAGATAATCATTCATAAAAAAAAGTTATATCAAGCTGACAATTCCAGTGATGCGGAGTTAAGTTGGTAAATTTCTTGATGGCTTGTCAACCCAAGATAAGTAATGAGTTCCTTCGAATATGTGGAACAGGTTGTCCAGAAGGAAAGTAATATTTATATCCTTGGGTGATTTACACTATTAGATGGTGAACACGGTACGTGGTCCTGCCCAGTATTATTCTGAACTAGGATGAGATCCTTGAAACCCACCTTCAATATGGGGTATCAGGAAGTAGTGGGGATAACATTTCATTTTGAGAAGGTTGTATCACCTATGATTAACGACTGGTGGAGCTATATGAAAGTAATTTTGTACTCATTGAGATCATTTCATTTCTACAACGGGTATAGCTAGTAAGTGAAGTACATTATAGTAATGGGGAGAGGATATTACCTAAAGGTAGAGTTGTGTGAAAGCACCCGTATCTATTTATAGTGAACAAGGTGCCAACTGAGGTTTGTGTGGAAAAACATTACTATCCTTCCTCTGGATGTTTAGAGGTGAGAGGATTATCAGAGTTTTGAATCAGTCGAAAGTTAGACTCCGATGACTATAATGGGATAACCACCAACCATCTTAAGTGGCTTTTTACTTTTGTAAAAGTTACACCATCGGGAGCAGAGATTCGAAGGACGGATAAGAGTAGTCAGCTGCTCTATGGTTTCTACCAGGATGGGGGTTTTGTGTTTAGATAAATGTGGGAGTTGATGCGAAGTGAGGTGCGAACTCCCAATAATATGGAGATAATGCGGCCAATGATGTAAAGTTATTCTTATTCGAATGTTGTTTAGTAAGAGCACAACGTGAGGTGCATTTATTGAGGTGTGACCCTATAACTGATAAAGTGTCGCGAGTGTTCAACAAGCTTATTGTGAAGTGGGGGCTGTAGTGATTGAGCCTTACTTTTTTTTTTTTAGTATTGGAGGAGACCTATTTTTCCAGGTATGCCTTACTTTTTTGAATTTCGGGACAAAATTACATTATTAGGGGAAGTATATAATACCCCGTATTTTTATGGCTTTTAATTATGAGATTAATTATGAAATTGCTTTTAATTATGGGATTAATTAAATTAATTTGGGATAATTAATTGGATATTAATTCGGATTTAAATAACTAGCGAGACGAGTGTTAGAATTTGATTATGATGATAATGTTGAATATTACTATGTGATTATGGTAATATATGATTATTGAATTTATTAAAATTGTCGTGAGTTCAAAATACGACAGTTGCGATAATTAAGTTGGGACGCGCGTGTCAGTCGTGTCAGGAACCAATTTAATGGATTTAAAAGTAATTTATTTTTATGTCATCTGTATGATCATTTTGAGTGCTACAACGTGTCTGGAAGGGTCCAGATAGTCATAAAACACTAGCCGGGGGTTTAGTTTGGGTCCCGGGGCATTTTTAAGCCTAACCGGCAACTTGGGAGGGTATATTAGTCATTTCTATTTTTGGTGAATAGTGACCTACGAAAATTAGGTTTTGTTTATCATCCAACCTTAAGGCCATTATCTGTCAAAACCAAATAGTGGGCAACGCGAAAAGAGAGGAGAAGTTCTATATGTTTTCAAGGCCATAACCACCACACATCACCACTATCGTCGAATTTATGACCGGAAAGAGAAGGAGAACTAACCTTTATCGTCATCAAAGGATCAGAACTTCTAATCAGAGGTAAGTGATTTATCCGGCAATAATTTATGGCATATACTTTACACGATAGTTTAGGTTTGATGTCAATTTATGAATAATCGCAAAAATATGAAAGTGGAGACTTAATAATTGATTTTGGGTAGGTTTGCATGTAGTGGATTTTTCTGGAAATGTTGGATGAACGAAATTATAAATTAAGGGTTAAGAATAACAAAATTAAATTGAGGATTATGATGATTATTGAAGAAATAGTGAATAATTAGGGTTGTAGTGAAATTCATGACTTTTGATCCAAGAAATCAATGTTCTATGATATTTTGATGATTCTTAAACGCTAAAACTTGTGTAGATATGTTGGTTTAATGATTAGTAAATTTACTTGGGATTTTGGGATGTTGTAATGAAGAATTTGAGGTGTAAAAATGGATAACCCGTAACTTCTACGAAAATTCTGGGCAGATAACTGCTCGATCGATCGATAGACTCAAGAATATCGATCGATCGAACAGTCGATCGATCAACCCCTTTTCTTCGATCGATCGAACCCTTTGGAAAAAGTGAAATATTTCCCTCTAATTAATTGAGTAACTTCCAACCTTTAGAACTCTTTAGTGATGATTGATTGAAGATATTGGTACTTAGGGAAGGTCAATAGGGTGTATTTGAAGCCCGAAAAAATAGTAGATTGATTTGAGGTTAAACGGTAAACTTAGGAATATATGACGAGCGAGATACGATCGGAAGTTGTGAGAACCTAAATATATTTTCTACCAAAAATAACTCAAGGTTAAAAGACTGAAAAAGGGGAACTGTATTTACTGAAATAACCTGAGAGACTAGCGGGAGACTCAGTAACCTTATGAGGTAGGTTTAAGTATTCAAACTTATACGACGAGAGTTATTGCGCTAAACATATTACGTGAATATTAGGGATGACACTATGATACATATGAGACTTAAGATATAGGGTTGGTGTATATCAATATAAATATGATGATTATCTTAGTTGTGTGATTACTTAGTATCTTGATTATTGTGTGTATGACATACCTACCATACTTGCTATTAAGGGAGGTTGATTTTCGAAAAAGGACCATCTTATCTTTGTGTGCCTTCAGGGGGATTTATATTGGTACCTTAAGGACATAGGACTATGAATGACTTATTTGTGAGTTGATAAGCCAGCTGACCATGGGAGCATAAGTATGTGAATGACCCGTGGGTATGTAAACTATGTTCGCCTCTAATATGTGTGATTTGTATTGAGACGATTTCTAAGTGATTCAGAACACGTGATCCTTATGTGCGTGATGTGTCGGGATTCGATAGCAGAGTATGCACGTACCGCATCTTAGCCTAGGGGTGCCATATATGTATATATGTACATAGGGTGATTTGTATATGTACTTGTGGGTGGTTCACTGTTGCTTAGTTGATGCGAATAACTAAGATATTTAAATGGGTTAAAAATGTGAGAATTTGAATAGAACTTGAGATAAGTAATTTTAATGAATATGAATGTGGAATAAGTATGACCTATTTGGGTAAAACCAATAGACACTATATATTATTATGTGAAGTCAGGTGTTAGTACGAACTAGTTAGTTAGTATCATAACTAGGATGGGTTAAGGGTATGCGTTAGGTGGTAATTTAAACACTTGCAGTTTTAAAATATTTTCACCTCAGTCTCTGACCCATTTACTTCCAAATCTATTTTAGTTTTGTAAAACCTTTTTGGTGCCCAGTCACAGGGACACCATGCATAGGAGTTATATTCTGAGGACGTGTTGTAGCTGCTATGGAAGCTACAGGATCTCGATAGTAGACACCTTCATATTTATCCTTGGTTCCTTCAGAGTCATTCGTATCTGTTAGGGCATGTCGCCCGTTCTTATTTTGAGGTTGTAGATACATACTTTCATTATTTCAGATATTGATTTATTTATACAGACTCTGGTATTTGAATTTTATTTACTCTGGTATTATTATTATTTGAGTGTTTACTCCAGACTCAGTTTATTTCATTTCGTTGGTTATTCATATGAGATTGTTTATGCGATTGATGGTTGATGATTTAATTACTCGGTTAATTATTAACTTAATTAATAAAATTTGAATATCTTTATTTTAAATATTATGTGGCTAGCAAGTAACTATATGTTTTCGACAGTGATGCTAAGACTGAACCAACTTGATATTCAGTATTAATTTAATAAAGGAGTAGCTACCCGGTATTTAATTAGTCGGGGTGTCACACATCCTATCATTACTTTTGGATCCATCATTTTACTTCCTGGCCCTTCTTAGGATAGATTTATTTGTCATTGTTATTGGTCGACTTTGACTGACCATTGTCATGCCCGGAGCTAGCCAACACATTTTCTACTTTATCATATTTTTTATGACACCCCATATAATTTAAATAATTAGGTTGATCATGTCTATTTATTAAAATTACTCATGTTGTTAAAATAATTATATATCATCCTTAGCATGTAATAAGAGAAAAAAAATAACGATAATTCGAAATAAACATCGACAATAGAAATCCTCAAATAAGAGTTAATTATATCATCAAGTAAAACGTATATTAACTGACAACAACTAATACATACCAATCCTCTCACATTAAATTTATCTCTAACAGGAGAGTACAAATATGAAGAATAAAGTAAACCTCGCATCTCTAAAAATAAATGAAGTAAATATAAAAGTAGGTACAACCTCTACATCTTCAAAGCTTGGTGATGAAGGTAACGGAAGATAGTGTAATGGGGTAAGAAAGTAGTTCGGGTACATGGGAGCACTGCAACAACGAGATGGGTAAGGTCCACTACGACAAAATAATAGTTATGCAATCGAGTAGTAAGTTGTCCATCTCAAGAGTAAATAACAAACTCGATAATTATCAGATTAACTGTAATCCATATAAATCTCGTATTTATACATATACCAGTACATCCTTCTACTTGTCTACATTTAGTATACCAAACTCATGTAATGGATTTGAACCATGCAACATTTTTTATTAATTCATAATAGGCCCATCGTGTGTAGCCTAAAAGTATCCAAATGGTTTCTTTAATCCAGTAATCATTACACTTACCCCTTGCACATAAGGTTAACAATGCATATACTATCTACAAAGTCTAACTTAATATTTCATTTACGTCTAAAGCGGCCAGAGTATTACTATTTCCAATCACTATGTTTTAAGACCCCGCCATTTCTCAAATAAGAAGAATTCAATGAGTAAAAGTTCACTTCTAAAATTATCATACAAATATTTAAAATCTAACTAAAGTAAAAAAACTTCACTAGGTCCTTGCACAAGATACAAAATCTTAGTTGTGCGCACGGTAAAAGCCCTAGGTGTTCGCACGGTGCACGAAACTAAAATTTCCCAGAAACAGACTTATCTTCAACCTCCGTCCTCTGTCACAAGCCTAAAACTTAAAATCACCGTTGTCTTTCAAAAAGTGAAGTTTTATTCTGTCAATTCCCCCCAAATATGGCCTATGATAGTTATCAAAGTTCATCCTTACTTAAAAATCACATTTTCTCATATTTACTTGTGAGATTTAAACATATAATTCCGTGCCCAATTACTACATTAAGATTTGAAGGGAGATATCTAAAGACATGTAAAGGAGTAGTCCACCATCCTTTACATAGGAATCTCTATTAGGAATATATAATTATCTAACCCGAAATTATCACTCAACAAATTAAATCCCATCGATTTAAAAACCGAAGACAAGTCCATCAGTCAAATGTGTAATCATTCACCCAATCATAATGTCAACATTTTTCATGATCCCTAATCATATATCCTTCATCGACGCTAAATATCCAATAATTTTATTTTTTGCTATTATCAATACCAGTTTCCACTCCCACGGTATAGGCTAGGAATTTAATTTTTTTTAGCACAATCTTCCCAATAATAGCCACTAATCAACTTCTAATTCTAACAAGGTAAGCCTAGAACCAACATAAGTTTATATACAAATTTGTATTCCTAAAGGATGTATTTTTTAATTTATTAAATTTATGGTTTCTAATCATATGTGTATAAGATAAATTTCCAAACTTCCACATAACATTTCATAATATGTTAATTGATCATGAATTGCCCAATAAACAAACTATACATGGATCTATGTGACACCCCTCCTATTCTAATACTAGCATCACTGTCGCAATAAGTAATAAATATAAAACAGAATAAAACCGTACATAACAATGAACGAATAAAATAACTGAATCCATAAATAAATAATTGTGAACCGAATGAACCATTAGCCACTACAAAAACCATCCAGCGTAACTGAATACGGATAAATAAATAAACATCTCTGATAAATAATAAAGTCTGATATGAAATAAAATCCTATGTTGTTATGGGCAACACGCCAAAAAGGAAAAAGTACAGAAGTGAAACTGCATCCTATCTAGACAAAATCGAACCGAGGCTTCTAAAATAAACTCGTAGCTTCCACAGCTAATGCTCATAACAGAATAAAAGATCTACTATGTTGTCCCTACTACTTATGCACACTTGGGGTTTTGAAATAAACAAGAAAAAAGATTTTCCTGCGGGTCAAAGCCCCAAAATATTTGAAAATACTTTGCAAGTATTTAAATGCTTAAATAATAAAACTACATTACTTTTAGAATTAATTAACCAATCGCACTCACATGAGACTTATCCTCCTCTAATCTATAGTTAGAACCTAATCCATTTATTGTATTATTATAATTATGCTTCCCAGTCTAACTAGGACAATAACCGCTATGAAAGCCCATCCTGCTAACAATCACCATTAGTTAACCATATGTTTCCCTCACCAGGTATACTTTCATAATAATAATATAACTACACACTTTCTATAAATAGAGCTACTCACAATAAGGTAATCAACAAGATCCTAAACTCCAAGCTACGCCTTAAGCTTCCATCTCTTATTTCTAAAAATCAATCAGGTTTTGTTCAAGGGAGAAGTATTCTTGACAACATCCTATTAGCTCAAGAGATGATGCACCTTATTGATAGAAAATCTATTGGAGGTAATGTGGTTTTGAAATTAGATTTGGCTAAAGCTTATGATAGAACTTCATGGCATTTCTTAATTAAATCTTTAAGAGCCTTTGGCTTCTCAGAGACTTTTATAGTCTTAATATGGAGATGCATTTCATCTACCTAGTTTTCAATTATTATCAATGGGCAACCAATGGGTTTCTTTCAACCTTCAAGGGGTATTAGGTAAGGGGATCCCATATCCCCAAGACTTTTCATTATTATGGCAAAGGTATTTATTGGAGGCTTACATGAGAAGATGTTGGATGGTTTCATTTCTCCTTTCTCTCATCCTAGAGGATATCCATTGGTCAGTCATCTTGGCTATGATAATGATATAATCATCTTCTCTAGAGGATCAAAGAAAAGTCTTCAAAATTTCATGAAGTTTATTGATTGATATGAAAAATAATCAGGACAACTCATCAATAAAGAGAAATGTTGTTTCCCTTTAAGTTTTAAAGCCTCTGTTGCTTCCAGTTCTAGTATTTCTCAAATAACAGGTTTCAAAGATTCTAATGGTCCAATCAATTATCTAAGCTTCCCTATTTTCAAGGGTAGAATCAAATCCATTTATTTTGAGCCTCTTATACAGTCTATTGCCTCTAAAATCCATAGTTGGAAGACAAAATTTCTCTCTTTAGATGGTAGAGTCACTTTGATTCAGTCTGTGTTAAACTCTATTAATATTTTTTCTCTATTTTCTTTACAACCTCCTACATTGGTGATCAAATCAATTAATCAATTAATTAGTTCCTTTTCGGGGGTGTGATCAAGGAATATTGGAAAAATTATTGTTGGATCAATTGGGAATCTATTTGTTTTCCTAAGCAAAAAGGTGGTTTAGATATAAAAAAAAATTGTTCTATATTATAGAGGCTACTAATATCAAATTGGCATGGAATATGAAGGAGAATAATAGCCTATGGGATAAGTTTATGAGTGCTAAATATCATAATGTCTCTGCTGGAAGTGTCTCAATGGAATTTAGAAGAATAAGATATGCTTGGGATACTATGGAGGCTAATTCTTTATAGTTAGATGGTGTTCTTATATGACAGCCCTCTTATAGTGTAAAATTTTCATTTTCTTCTGCTTATGAGATAGTTAGAACTTCTAAATTGTCCTCATTGGCATTCAATTTTATTTGGGATACTCAAATACCTCCTAATATGTCTACATTTATGTGGAAAGCCTTATTAAAATGTATTCGTGTTGAAGATTTAATTCAAAAAGTAGGGATTAAATTGGCCTCAAGATGTCAATGTTGCTTTAAGAATTTTGAATCTCTGAACAACTTATTTATCTCAGGCCCTATAGCTCTCAAAGTTTGGAATCATTTCTGCTACTTAGTGGGAGTTTTTCAAAGATATTCCTCTATTCATGGTTCAATAATACAATGGTGGTTACAATTAAGGAAATCAAAGTTTCTTAATTGCTGAATAAGATTATTCTAGAAAGCATCATTTAGGAAATTTAGCTTGTAGGAAATAAAGCTCTTTTTGAAGGTAAAACAATGAGAGCTAATTTGGTTATTTCAAGGGTGATGTCTAGAATTACAGAGATAAATCAAAATATCATTTTCAAAGGTGGAACATCTGTCTTAAGCAAGAGGCCAAAAATGATTTTTCATTCAATTTAAAGCAATTTATATCTTTTTTCAAAGTTATTGTGCCTTGGGAATGTCCTCCTAGAGGTAGACTCAAAATCAATTGTGTTGGTCAATCAGAGGTTAATTCAAATATAGGAACATGTGTTACTTTAAGGGATGATGTAGGTCAGTTCATTTGGGCTTCTTTAATGATCTTCCCTAGAGGTTCCTCTCTTGAAGCTCAAGTTAAAGCTATTATGGTGGGCATCAATTTTTGTAAGGAGAAACATTTTTCTAATATAGAAATAGAAATTGATTCAAGAATTATTTTTGACAGTATCTCCTCATCTTCATCAACATATCCGTGGTTTATAAGATCAGGTATTAAAAAAATTGAGGATTTTCTTCAGAAAAATCACTGCCTCATCAAGCTATGTTCCTCATAAGCAAATAGATTTACTATCCTGTTTTCAAATCATGGTTCCTCTCAATAATGCTCTTCAATCTTTTTTAACTTTAGTGATCTTCTTAGAGCTATTATAGCATTTACGTTAGTTGATTCCCAAAAGTCCATTGTAATTTTTCTTTGATGTTTTTGTTACCAAGGTTTCTAGTTGTTTGTAAGCCTTGAGAGATGGCTTTTCTCTATGATATTTCAATAAAAGTCTTAAAACAAACATAGCTCGACTTGTGCTATAAATAGTCACACAATATAATAAAATAGCAACACCCGTGTCATAAATAGATATATACATCATATCTCGTATACATACATGTATGTAACTCACTATATACATATAACTGCATCCCCTAAGCCTAAACCTTACGTATGCATCCCTTGTGTGCTATCGGGCTCCAGGCATATCACGCATCACGCTAAGCCATCGGATCAAAATCTCACCACCGAACCCAAAACGTAAATACAAATAATGAAGGCAATCATAAATATACGTCCAGAGGTTGTATCCATACCATATCACACCCAATTAGTCTCCAAACCAACACCTATCCTCACACATGAGAAGTGGCCACGAAATAATACTATAATCAAGGGAATTTATCCAACACCTATTGGCCAACGTCAAGGTGTGCTACCCACTACGTGAAACCTCCTAACGATAGCACTACCAAGTAGGTATGTTCAATATAAGCAGAACATACACACACAAACACACGCACACGCACATACATACACACACACACACACACACACACACACATATATATATATATACACACACACACACACACATACATACATATATACACAGGTAACCCCAATGTGTATATACATAAAGTACTAACACTATATGCAAATCCCACAATATACTGGTCTATCGATCCAGAAGTCTGAACAGACTTCTCGATCATACATATAAGCGTTCACTAACTTGAATTCCCACTTCATATCACTGTGACACCCCGAATAATTAAATACCGGGTAGCTACTCCTTTATTAAATTAAATCAAAATGCCAAGTTGGCTTAGTTAATAGCATCACTGTCGAAAACATTTTATTATTACTAACCACCTAGTATTTAAAAAGTAAGTTGTCAAATTTTAATTAAAGTCTGATTAACATGCAGTAAAAGATTTAAAGCAAGAATAATATCACCATTCACCATAACGAAATAATAGAATAACCATCACATGATATAAATAAGTCCGGAGGAAAAACTCCTCACAACAAATCCCACAACTAAAATAAGTAACGAAATACTGAATACTGAATTAATACATGCCAAAGTCTGAAAAACTGAAATGGAAATGTCTCTAATAGAATTTGGGCAACATGCCCTACAACTGAGGAATACTGAACATGGAATCCAAATGATATAAGCGTCTAAAAGCAAATCCCTGTAACTTCCACAAACAGCTACAGCTCGTCAATGGAATGAGAATCCTATGCGTGGTGTCCTTGTGGCTGGGCACCTGAAATGGTTATACAAGGAAATAGATTTGAAAGCAAACGGGTCAGAGCCCGAATGTGGAGATATTTTAAAAACCTGCAAGTGCTTTAAAAACATTTAAAACATTAAATGCAAAGTACATGTTAGGACGTTCACTCACATGAAATTCTCACCTCTCGACTAATTGTGCACTCCTAACGTAAGTACCCATCTAAAATGACACTAATCCCTAGCTAAGTGACATCATATCTAGCTAGACTGTCATAGGTTCTACTCTTATTACTCGGTTCCCATTTACATTATAACGATCTCATTTAAATAGGGGCTTAACGTAAATTCAGTTTCTCCCATAAAAGCAACACAACTCATTAGAGATTATCCCTTTTATATTTTCCAAATTTATACACACAATACCATATGAAAGTTCCCATAATAAAGTGTATATTTTCCACAACATAAATATACAATATAAGCACCCCGAGACTAAGCTGTGGTGCACACATACTCTGCTATCCATCCCGGTACATCACGTACATAAGGATCACGCATTCCGAATCTCTCAGGAATCGTTCAGATAACACAAATCACAAACAGTGGAGGCGAACACAGTCACATCACATGGGTCACGCACATACCTGTGCTCCCACGATCAGCAGACTTATTAACATCCCAATAAGTCCTTCTCTGACCTATGTTCATCGAGGTAACCAGTCTAAATTCGGGAAACACAAGGATTAGAGGGCCCTAAGAGAACGCAAACCTCCCGTGATAGCAAGTATGGTAGGTATGTCATACACATAAAATCAATACATATATACTAAGTATGCACACGTCTTAGTAATCACCATAATATATTGGTACATATCTCTTCTCGTACTGACATATAATACTATACCATTTATATGTTTCCGGTTAATATAATTAACTAGGCCGTCAATAGCTCACATCGTAATAGACACTCACGTCCTACTTCACATTTTCCCTTAGGTTCAAACTACGCTTCTAGGCTTGACTCCTCATTATATCCCAAACATCCCAAATATATCAATTACTCATCAAGGAAAGGCTTGCTCTACCTATACACAAGGTTACTGGGCACTTGGAATCGAAACAGGCTAAAAAGCCTAAACTGTCAACTCGTTCGAAGTCTCATTCGAACGAGTCTGTTCGAACGAGACTTCTTTTGAACGAACTGAGTCTTCTAACGAGATCTCGTTCGAACGAACTGAGTCTTCTAACGAGATCTCGTTCGAACGAAGTGGGCTTTCTAACGAGATCTCGTTCGAACGATCTTATCGAACGAACTTCACCCTCGTTAGAAGTCAATGGTCAACTCGTTAGAAGCTCGTTCGAACGAGCTCGTTCGAACGACCTGGGTAGGTCTTCTAACGAGTGGCCAGATTCAAGCCTAGAATTTCAACTTTCGTTTTTCACCAATTTCTACTCCTCAATTCTCCTCTAAAATTCGTCCCAACAATGTTTTAAGGTCTCTAATCAATCCTAAACATATTATAATCACACATTAACGTGTTTTAAAGGATTAATTCGTCCTAATTATCATTTAATCACAAGTCTCTACACGTTTCTCCAATTTATTTCAAGAACATAAACCCTAAAATTTTAAGTCTTTAATTTATCCACTTAAATCCGTTTTTGTTTCTTGCAAGATATATCAACATCAGATTAGTCCTCTAAATACTATACTACATGCAATCCTTTCCTCAAAATATAGTATTCTAATTCCAAACTCATGGGTTTTTCATTAACTTTCAAGAACAAATGTAAATCTTAGAATTATCTAACATGGAAGAAACATTCTCTGAATTAAACGGAATCAAATCTCTTGCCTTGATTCAATCTCAGATTTTGATGACGATTTGATGAATCTCTCTCTCTCTCTCCAAGATTTTCTCCTCTATCTCTCTCTTTCCAAGCTTTCTTCTCCAATAGCTATGGTGGCTAGGGTTTGTTTTGGGAAAAATTAGAAACCTAAATTCTAATAACCTACGTAGCCTATTGGGTTAACATGGGTTGGTTAGTGGTTTAGTGGGTCAAATCCACATCAGATATAATTTACTAATTTTCGTCACTTTTAATTCCCAAAAGTACAAAATTACCAAAATACCCTTTATGTTGCCGGGTTGGCCTAAAAATACCCCGGGACCCAAACTAAACCCCCGACTAGTGTTTTCTGACTATCTCGACCCTTCCGGACGCGTTGGCGCACTCAAAACGACCATACGGTTAATAGAATTTAAATTCACTTTTATGATTAAAATAATTATAACCTGACGCGACTGTCTCACGCGTCCCAATAAAATGTCCAAATTGCCGTATATCAATCTCACGACAAATTTCATAATTCAATATTCATATATCATCATATATACACAATATAGTCAAATACCAATTCACATCTCGCTAGTATTTTATCCGGATTAATTCTCAATTAATTTTCATTTAATTAATTAATCCCAAAAATAAATATCGCCAAAATACGGGGTATTACATACTTCCCCCCTAATAACAGAATTTCGTCCTGAAATTCGGAACTAGAAAGTACCTGATAAAAACAACTCTGTATAACGTTCGCGCATCTCATCCTCGCGTTCCCATGTGGACTCCTCGACATTGTGATGTCGCCACTGAACACGCACTAACGGAACAATCTTTGACCGCAGCTTCCTCTCACTTCGGTCCAAAATAGCAATCGGCCCCTCCTCGTAGGAGCTATCAGGTTGTAGATCAATCTCCTCCAAAGCGATGTGAGAATGAGCCAAATCGTCTCTGAGATATTTCCTTAGCGAGGAGATATGAAACACATCGTGAATCCGGTGTAAATGCTCCGGTAACCCGAGTCTATACGCAACTGGTCCAATCCGCTCAATAATAGGAAACGGCCCCACATACCTCGGTGCCAACTTCCCCTTCTTCTCGAAACGCATAATCCCCTTCATAGGAGATACTCTGATCAAAACCTGGTCCCCCACTTGGAACTCCCTGAAAGATCTCTTCGCATCAGCATAACTCTTCTGCCGGTCTTGAGCTACCCGAATGCGACTCCGAATCAACTCAATCCTTGCCGAAGTATCTTGAATAACTTCCGGCCCAAGCAGTTTGTTGTCCCCCACCTCTAACCAACATGCTGGGGAACGACAAGGCCTACCGTACAACGCCTCAAACGGAGCCATGCCAATAGTGAACTGGTAGGAGTTATTATAAGCAAACTCTACCAGTGGAAGGTATTGCTCCCATCCACCTCCAAAGTCAATAATGCACATGCGTAGCATGTCCTCCAAAATCTGATTTGTGCGCTCGGTCTACCCATCGGTCTGCGGATGATAAGCCGTACTCAACCGCAATTCCGTGCCCATGGCCTCCTGGAAACTCTCCCAAAACCGCGAAACAAATATCTTGTCTCTGTCAGACACGATATTTAGGGGCACACCATGAAGTCTCACAATCTCTGAAATGAAGAGCTGGGCATACTGTCCCGTAGTGTAGTCAGTCCTTACGGGTAAAAAGTGAGCGACTTTGGACAACCTGTCCATAATTACCCAAACGGAGTCGTGACCCCTCTGCGACGTAGGCAACCCCGTGATAAAGTCCATGGATATGCTCTCCCACATCCACCTCGGAACCTCCAACGGCTGTAGAAGTCCTGTCGGTCTCTGATGATCCACTTTTACTAGCTGACAAGTGGCGCATTTCGAAACAAACACAGCGATATCTCTCTTCATACCGCTCCACCAATACTGGCGTCTCATGTCTTGGTATATTTTGTCCCCTCCGGGATGTACCGCGAACCGTGAGCTGTGCAACTCTGCCATCACCTCGTGTCGCAATTCCTCCCCTTCCAGAACCACCAATCTCACATTGAAGTGTAATCCCCCGTCTGAGCTAACGGTATAGGACTCGGCTCCCTCTGCTAGTAATCGAACTATCTGCTCCTGACAGAACGAGTCATTAGCCTGTGCCCGTACTACCTTCGTGACAATCTGCGGTGTAACGGTCATCACAGACATGAAAGATCGGGCCACTGCATCCTGGTGTCCCAACTCCTTCCACTTTGCCTTCCACACCCCTGCCACCTCATCTGCTGGCCTACGGCTCAACGCGTCTGCTACCATGTTAGCCTTACCCTGGTGGTACTGGATATCGAACTGGTAGTCCTTCATAAACTCAAGCCACCTCCTTTGCCGCATGTTCAACTCCTTCTGCGTGAACAGGTACTGTAGGGACTTGTGGTCCGTGAATAATTGGAACTTCTCCCCCTAAAGATAGTGCCTCTAAATCCGTAGGGCAAATACTACTGCCGCCAACTCCAAATCATACGTGGGGTAATTTTTCTCATGAGGCTTAAGCTTACGAGAAGCATAAGCTATGGCCTGTCTCTCCTGCTGCAATACACCTCCAAGTCCTTGCAAAGACGCATCGGTGTAAACCAAATACTCAACTCCCGATCTCGGCAATGCTAACACAGGTGCTGAGGTCAATTTGTCCTTTAACTCATCAAATGCCAACTGACAGGCATCACTCCAAATGAATGGCACACCCTTACGAGTCAGATGTGTCAAAGGACCTGCTATCTTCGAGAAACCCCGAATAAAACTTCTGTAGTATCCTGCTAGACCCAAGAAACTACGAATCTCCGTCGGTGTCGTGGGCTGCCCCCACTCCCTCACCGCGGATACCTTCCTCGGATCAACAGATATCCCCCGGTCAGAAATAATGTGTCCCAAAAACTGGACCTCCTTCAGCCAAAACCCTCATTTCTTATATTTTGCATAAAACTCATTCTGACATAGTGTCTGCAAAACTTGTCTCAAATGTTCGGCGTGCTCCTCCTCTGTCTGGGAGTAAACCATAATATCATCGATGAAGACAATGACAAACTGATCTAGGAAATCCCTGAACACTCTGTCCATCAGGTCCATAAACACTGCTGGAGCGTTGGTCAAACCAAAAGGCATAACCCGAAACTCGTAAGAACCATATCTCGGCAAGAACGCAGTCTTCGAGACATCCTCCTCCCTGATACACAACTGATGGTATCCCGATCTCAAATCAATCTTCGAGAAGAAAGAGGCTCCTCTCAACTGGTCGAATAAGTCATCGATTCGAGGTAACGGATACTTATTCCGTATCGTGACCTTATTCAACTCTCGGTAGTCCACACACAATCTCAGTGAACTGTCTCTCTTCTTCACGAACAACACAGGGGCTCCCCACGGCGAAGTAATCCTCCGAATAAACCCCTGACCCAACAACTGCTCAATCTGATCCCGTAACTCCCTCATCTCAGCTGGAGCCATACGGTACGGTGCGCGTGCTATAGGTCTCGTACCTGGTAATAAGTCTATAACAAAGTCTATCTCTCGACTGGGGGGTAGGCCTGGTATCTCCTAAAACACATCAGAATACTCCCTGACAACTGGGATCGAATTTAAAGGAATCACAACCTCCTTAGAGGTATCCTCCTCTAGGTAATACAAATGAGCGGTCGAGCCTCCCTCTGGGCGAGGCATCGCCACTACAAACATCTCTTGCCCCGGAATGGAAAAAATAATGCTCCCGCTGAAGCAATCAATCATGGCCCTATAAGCTACGAGCCAATCCATACCGATAATCACATCGTGCACATGCATATCTAATACCAACATGTCTGCAGGTAATACCAAACCACCAATCTCTACCCCACTCCCCGGCATATAAAGAATATAAGTGACCCACTCCCCAATGGTGAGTCTACACACGTCACTGTGCTCTCTGCCGTAGCTAACAACCCTAAGGCTTTCGCAAAATGTGTAGCTATAAAACAATGTGTAGCCCCCGTATCAAACAATACCCGACCCATAGTGCCATGGATAGGAAACGTACCCTCAATCGCGGGCGGTGCCTGTGGAACTGCTGCCTAGTGGACGTTATAGACATGTCTATACTGTAGCTTCCCCTGCTGAGCTGGGACTGCTGGAATGGGTGGCAATGCTGCCATCTGTGGCGGTGCGGGGAGAGCGGCGGGAAACATAGGCCTCTGCGGCTCCTGGCGAGCACCCTGTTGCTGCTGCTGTGGGGCCCTGCCCCTATCAGGACAATCCTATCGTTTATGGACAGTCTTGCCACAAACATAACACTTCCCTGGGAAGTTCCCTCCTCTCTGCCCCTGCTGTCCCCGGCCCTGGTGGTCGTTACCGTTCCTCCCTTGGCCCTGCTGGCCCTGCTGAAACTGCTGCCCATTCTTCCCCTATTGGCCCTGATGGCCGTTTGGACCCTGATGGCCCTGACGGAAACCTCCCTATCCGTGCCTGTAATTCCCTGATCTGAATCTCTTCTGATCCCCCTGCTGGGAAACCTGATCACCCTGTCTCTGCCCCTGAACAGATTGTGCCCCACCGGCACCATGTCCTCCAGTCCTGCCTTGATGGCTAGACTCTCCCGATCTCTTGCCCTCAGCCATATGAAAGCGGTGATCCCGGCAGAGTAACAAAGCAGCGTTAACCACATCAGAATAAGTGGCCAACGAAAGGTTCCCTAACAGATGCTGACGGATCCTCCACGTCAACCCGTCGGTGAATTTCTCAATCTTCTTCTTTTCTGTCGGTATCTCATCCGGAATGATATTCAACAGATTCGTGAACTCGGCCTCATACTCGGCCACGGTCTTACCCTCTTGCTTCAGATTCATCAGTTTCCTCCTCATTTCCGTGTGAACAGCTGACGGAAAGTACTTGCGGTCGAACCGCACCCAAAAGTCCTGAATAGTGAGAGTATCCCTCTCCTCCACGGTGGTAATAGACTCCCACCACTGCAGTACAGATCCAACTAGCTTGAAAGTAGCTAGCACCTGCTTCTGAACATCCGTGCACTCATACATCCTTAAGTGCCTCTGCATATCCTTCCTCCACTGGCTCGAGACTACCACATCTGAGCTACCTGCAAACTCTGGCGGATGCGCTTTCTGAAAAGCATCACGTACACGTTCCCAAGCAGACGGGAATGCATTTGCCTGTACTGGCGCGGCAACCGGCGCCTGAGGTGGTGCCTGCTGAACTACGGCAATTGCGGCATTTACCGCTTGGGCTACAATGGCTGCAACCTCAGCGGCGTTCATCATTCCCTGAACTGGAGCGGGCTGGGGTTCTGGCATTGCATCCCTGGGAACTCGTCGTGCACGTCGTGGAGGCATCTGAAATAAGAATAAAGTTTATAAGTTCACAGTTTATAAACTTTAGATAGCTGAAGAACGAAGCATACACAAAAAGAGTACAACAGTCCTAAAATATAGGGCTCTATATCAAAGAAAACTTAACGGAAACATAATAATTGTACAGATCCTAAAGGACACTAGAACCTGATGCTCTGATACCACCTGTGACACCCCGACTAATTAAATACCAGGTAGCTACTCCTTTATTAAATTAAATCAAAATGCCAAGTTGACTCAGTTAATAGCATCACTGTCGAAAACATTTTATTATTACTAACCACCTAGTATTTAAAAAGTAAGTTGTCAAATTTTAATTAAAGTCTGATTAACATGCAGTAAAAGATTTAAAGCAAGAATAATATCACCATTCACCATAACGAAATAATAGAATAACCATCACATGATATAAATAAGTCCGGAGGAAAAACTCCTCACAACAAATCCCACAACTGAAATAAGTAACGAAATACTGAATACTGAATTAATACATGCCAAAGTCTGAAAAACTGAAATGGAAATGTCTCTAATAGAATTTGGGCAACATGCCCTACAACTGAGGAATACTGAACATGGAATCCAAATGATATAAGCGTCTAAAAGCAAATCCCTGTAACTTCCACAAACAGCTACAACTCGTCATCGGAATGAGAATCCTATGCGTGGTGTCCTTGTGGCTGGGCACCTAAAATGGTTATACAAGGAAATAGATTTGAAAGCAAACGGGTCAGAGCCCGAATGTGGAGATATTTTAAAAACCTGCAAGTGCTTTAAAAACATTTAAAACATTAAATGCAAAGTACATGTTAGGACGTGCACTCACATAAAATTCTCACCTCTCGACTAATTGTGCACTCCTAACGTAAGTACCCATCTAAAATGACACTAATCCCTAGCTAAGTGACATCATATCTAGCTAGACTGTCATAGATTCTACTCTTATTACTCGGTTCCCATTTGCATTATAACGATCTCATTTAAATAGGGGCTTAACCTAAATTCAGTTTCTCCCATAAAAGCAACACAACTCATTAGAGATTATCCCTTTTATATTTTCCAAATTTATACACACAATACCATATGAAAGTTCCCATAATAAAGTGTATATTTTCCACAACATAAATATACAATATAAGCACCCCGAGACTAAGCTGTGGTGCACACATACTCTGCTATCCATCCCGGTACATCACGTACATAAGGATCACGCATTCCGAATCTCTCAGGAATCGTTCAGATAACACAAATAACAAACAGTGGAGGCGAACACAGTCACATCACATGGGTCACGCACATACCTGCGCTCCCACGATCAGCAGACTTATTAACATCCCAATAAGTCCTTCTCTGACCTATGTTCATCGAGGTAACCAATCTAAATTCGGGCAACACAAGGATTAGAGGGCCCTAAGCAAACGTAAACCTCCCGTGATAGCAAGTATGGTAGGTATGTCATACACATAAAATCAATACATATATACTAAGTATGCACACGTCTTAGTAATCACCATAATATATTGGTACATATCTCTTCTCGTACTGACATATAATACTATACCATTTATATGTTCCCGATTAATATAATTAACTAGGCTGTCAATAGCTCACATCGTAATAGACACTCACGTCCTACTTCACATTTTCCCTTAGGTTCAAACTACGCTTCTAGGTTTGACTCCTCATTATATCCCAAACATCCCAAATATATCAATTACTCATCAAGGAAAGGCTTTATCTACCTATACACAAGGTTACTGGGCACTCGGGATCGAAACAGGCTAAAAAGCCTAAACTGTCAACTCGTTCGAAGTCTCATTCGAACGAGTTTGTTCGAACGAGACTTCGTTCGAACGAACTGAGTCTTCTAACGAGATCTCGTTCGAACGAAGTGGGCTTTCTAACGAGATCTCGTTCGAACGATCTTATCGAACGAACTTCACCCTCGTTAGAAGTCAATGGTCAACTCGTTCGAACGACCTGGGTAGGTCTTCTAACGAGTGGCCAGATTCAAGCCTAGAATTTCTACTTTCGTTTTTCACCAATTTCTACTCCTCAATTCTCCTCTAAAATTCGTCCCAACAATGTTTTAAGGTCTCTAATCAATCCTAAACATATTATAATCACACATTAACGTGTTTTAAAGGATTAATTCGTCCTAATCATCATTTAATCACAAGTCTCTACACGTTTCTCCAATTTATTTCAAGAACATAAACCCTAAAATTTTAAGTCTTTAATTTATCCACTTAAATCCGTTTTTGTTTCTTGCAAGATATATCAACATCAGATTAGTCCTCTAAATACTATTCTACATGCAATCCTTTCCTCAAAATATAGTATTCTAATTCCAAACTCATGGGTTTTTCATTAACTTTCAAGAACAAATGTAAATCTTAGAATTATCTAACATGGAAGAAACATTCTCTGAATTAAATAGAATTAAATAACTTGCCTTGATTCAATCTCAAATTTTGATGACGATTTGATGAAGGTCTCTCTCTCTCTCCAAGCTTTTCTCCTCTATCTCTCTCTTTCCAAGCTTTCTTCTCCAATAGCTATGGTGGCTAGGGTTTGTTTTAGGAAAAATTAGAAACCTAAATTCTAATAACCTACGTAGCCTATTGGGTTAACATGGGTTGGTTAGTGGTTTAGTGGGTCAAATCCACATCAGATATAATTTACTAATTTTCGTCACTTTTAATTCCCAAAAGTACAAAATTACCAAAATACCCTTTATGTTGCCGGTATGGCCTAAAAATACCCCGGGACCCAAACTAAATCCCCGGCTAGTGTTTTCTGACTATCTCGACCCTTCCGGACGCGTTGGCGCACTCAAAACGACCATACGGTTAATAGAATTTAAATTCACGTTTATGAATAAAATAATTATAACCTGACACGACTGTCTCACGCGTCCCAATAAAATGTCCAAATTGCCGTATATCAATCTCACGACAAATTTCATAATTCAATATTCATATATCATCATATATACACAATATAGTCAAATACCAATTCACATCTCGCTAGTATTTTATCCGGATTAATTCCCAATTAATTTTCATTTAATTAATTAATCCCAAAAATAAATATTGCCAAAATACGGGGTAGTACAATCACCCGAACCCAACTATCCGTTGGCCAAGCATACTTACCAAACCCTGGAAATAGTTCTTAGTAGTCCCACTCCATCCTAAAATCCCCTACGCTCATCCCCCAAGCTCTAACGGGTCAAAACAATGCATAAAAAATCTGGGTAGGCCAATAAACTGAACTAGTTTTCTTGGAAAACAAAACCGATTCGCTTAACCGAATTAATTTGCTCCCCTAGTGAACTGATTCGATTTGCTGGATGTTATTCGTCTTCTTCCTCGAGTTTTCTCCTCTAAAACCCTCTAGTGGAGGTTCTAAGCCTGCTAAAACATCAAATTGATAACCCACATCAATATCTAACCAACTTAGAAGCATTCTAACCTCAAATTAAACCCAATTCCATTATCAAAACCCTAGGATTCGTAATCATTGATAAATTCTATCAAAGCTAGAATAAATCCTACTTGAATTTTCATTAATTATCAATGTTCTAAATGTTTATACTTGTAAACCCGGAATTTAGTCAAAAAATTCTTACATATTATCATCAATTAATAGAAAATAAAATCAGAGGTTACACAAATTAAATCTCTTCATTATAATTCTCAAATGTGAAAGGTAAAAATGCGAGCTAAAAGCTCTGAAACCAATTTGTAAAAGTGGATGTGATACAAATTTGAGAGTTTGTAATATTTTAATGGATTAAACTTATTTAAGTATATGTCAATCCCAGTAATTCAAATTTTAATTAAACCCTAAAGATGCATTTATGTGATTGAAAGCATCATATAAGCATGCAACCAAACATACAAAGGATGCAAATTTCAAAAAAAACCTCCGCAGGGCAAAACCTTTTTTTCACTAATGTTTGTAAATCGCAACTTACAACATAATAGAGAAATCTGCAATGAATTCCTATAAAACTCCCAAAGAATGTAGCCTTGAATCAACAATGACTCCATCGAGAATCACAAGAATCGTAGTTCCTCCTTCTGCAGTGAATAACATCAAGTATCCCCAAGACCAGCAGTAGAGAATGATTTCCACAAGAACAAATTGGACTGAGAAGTGTTTGGGTTCCAAAGATGATTCACAAAACTAATTGGGATGGATTTATGTGAGTCAAAAATAATTTTTCCCCTAAAAAGTGAAGACTATTTTGCAGTTGTTTTCAAGTTTGCGCAAATGAAAAGTCTTAATCAAAAAGCTTCATGAAATAGGTATTTATAGGCAAACAAAAAAGTGAAAGCGCGAAATCTCATTTGAACGAGATCACAGGGTCGTCAGAACGACATGGACATGTCGTTTGAAGTCCTTTCGAACGACCCTACCAACAACCTGTTAAAACAAACAATAATACAGTCTCGTTTTATTCATATGAGATCCTTGGAATCAAATGACCTATCTTACGACATAGTAATGTCGTTTGAATGACATAAATAATTTTTTAAAGTTTCGCCTATAGGTACCTCAGAAAACATTTTAACTTTGAAAAATGCCTCAATTTGATAAAAACCAATTTATAAAAAGTATCCCAATACTTAGTAAAAAATATAAGTAACACCAAATAAAATTCATACCAAAGTATGCCTCATGTCGCATAGATGTTGAAGATGCTTGATATTCGGATTCGTATTCTTGAACTTGCGAACTTTAACGCCTTGATGGATGTAACGGGATACACCATACACGGTGTAAACTAGGAACTAGGGACAAGATGAAAGATACGTCCTTACAAATCTCCCTCTATGGCTATTCTGGTACAAAATAAAAACATCTGAATTATCAATAAATATCCTATACAACTCTAATACCCTCCCAAGAACCCAAAAGTGGAAAGATACTAAATATTCAAGTCTTCAAAAATCTTCAACTTTCAAATCTTCAAATCACCTTGCTTTGTCTGGCTCTACTTTTTGTGTGCTTTTCAAATGTTCATCAAAGTCCTACACACAATAAACATATAAAATACCTTTGTGATGTTTAAAGTTCGAAATACGATAAAAAATCATAAATCAAATCAAATCAATCAAATCTCCCCCATGATTCAAACTCTCACTCCCCCATAATTCACAATTCATTTCTCCCCCTCTTTATTTGTCCGAAATAGACAATGAAAAGAATAAAATAATATAAACTAGAGTGGATAAAAATAAGCATTGCAAATCATCTAAAACATATATCAAATAAGTTCATGCAAGGATAAACTCAAAATGTTCACAAACTATTTTTTATTTTTCAGGAAAAAAATTTTACAAAAACAACACACACCATGGACTAACACTAAGATAACCAAATTTTGGAAACGGAATGTGAAACACTCTAAATCTTTGACTTGCTTGAGTCTATATTATTTAGGCTTTTTAACTAGTTTGGATATTGTGTCAAAACATATTTTTAGTTCGAGCCTACTCTATGGTACATCATACAACGCTACTCAACTATCCAAGGTGCCTCGACTCTAATTAATGTACATATCCGAGTAAAGGTATATCACGTGTGGATGCACATATTGCACTTGACACACATTAGGCACTCATTCATATATTTATTGGTATTATTTGGTTGGTTGACTAAATATTTTCTAAAAGTGAAATTAAATTATTTTTGAAAAATTATTTTGCTAAAAATAATTTTTTAAATAAAATTGGTATAAACTTGTTTAAAATGAATTTTCTATTTTAAAAAATAATTTTCGAAATTATTAAGAATGTAAATTGATTTTTGTTAAAAAAATTATGTTTATTAAATTGTCCTTTTCATCCTAAGACTTCCTAGTATATTTTGTCCTTTAGTATTGGAGTCTTTTCCTATTAGGACTTTGGACTTGCCATATCATTTCAGTTTTAAGACTTGGTAGATATAGGTTTAGCTTATGTTCTTAAAGATGGTGATGCCTTAGGTAATATAGATATAGTTGTTTGGCCATAAGTATTGTTTGCTTTGGTTTTACTATGTAAAAAATATTATGCATGTTACTCTTCTTTGCCTCATCTATTCTATATGTATGATTTGTAATTAAAATTGTTACATGATTTAATTACTTTAATTAGAATAATTAATCATATTTGATATATTGCATTATAGCGTAATAAATCAAATTGTAATTAATTTGATTTAGAATAAATCAAATTTAAATGATTTTAATTTTCGCATGTATTAAAATCTGATTAGTTGAATAATAAAGTTTTTCTTGATTTGGTTATATATATATTATTAGAAAAACTTGCATGAAATCAGAGTATGCTCATTTCCGCGTATGGAGATTGTTTCACGGGCGCTCATTTTTTTCAATTGGTATCAGAGTGGGTCGCTCCGAATAAGATTTAACCATCTAGAGTGTTGATCCTTTATTTTTTGATCGCATGATTTCATGTTACAAATCTGATTATTTTTATATCCATATATGATGATGAATTTTAATATATATGACCTCATGGTAGACAATATGTTATTTTATCTCCTCTAATTGTTCCCACTCTATATCTTGAATTTAGAACCCCAATTGTGGTTTGTATGTTTAGTAAAATATTTTTATAACCATAGCATTGGTTGAGGGGGAAAGACCTTATCTGTTGATTATTGTAGTATGTGCCAATCCTATTTAAATTATGTCTACTATGTTTATTACCCTTGATTTTTTTTTTTATTTGAGTTTCCCTGAAGACTAAATGAATGTGCTTTATTCATTTTTCTACCATATTTACATGTTTTCCTGTCATAATCATGGTAATTATATGTCCTCTGAGATTTTAGGGTATAGATGTTTGTCAATGCAAAAAACACCTCCTAAAATCATGTCAATGTAGGAGTGACACTTAATTACACCCATTTATATGTTTCTTGTGGTAGTTATTTTTTAATCTTCTCCATGTTATCATTTTTTATCCATTGTCTATTTGAGACAAAAAAGGGAGAATAGTACATCATTCTTATTAGTCTTAATTCTTGAATTACATTCATGATATCCTGTTTTTAATGATTTATCAATTTATATGATATCTTTTACTTATTCTTAAAAGTTTGGTTTTAAAGTTTTATGCAAGAAATCATAAGAATGTGTTAGGGTAATTGATGTATAGTGGAGTCTTGTAATTTTTATTCTCTAGGATTATTTTTTGGAATGGGTAGATTAGTAATTTTTGCATAGGAATTAGGTTATTTTATTTTTCCTAAGAGTACCATGACGTACTCGAAGGGTTTTGTCACAAATATCCAAAGGGGGAGATTGAAACACCCTAAATCTTTGACTTTCTTGAGTCTATATTATTTAGGACTTTTAACTAGTTTGGATATTGTGTCAAAACATATTTTTAGTCCAAGCCATCTCTACGGTACATTATGCAACGCTACTCAACTATCCCAGATGCCTCGACTTTACTCAATGTACATATCCGAATAAATCTATATCACGTGTGGATGCACATATTGCACTTGACACACATTATTCACTCATGCATATATTGATTGATATTATTTGGTTGGTTTCTTAAACATTTTCTAACAGTGAAATTAGATTATTTTGCTAAAAATAATTTTTAAAATAAAATTGGTATAAGACTTGTTTAAAATGAATTTTCTATTTATAAAAAATAATTTTCCAAATTATTAAGAATGTAAATTTATTTTTGTTAAACATTTTGTATGTTTATTAAATTGTCCTTTTCATCCTAAGACTTCCTAGTAGATTTTGTCCTTTAGTATAGGAATCTTTTCCTATTAGGACTTTGGAGTTGCCATATCATTTCAGTTTTAAGACTTGGAAGATATAGGTTTAGCTTATGTTCTTTAAGATTCTAATGCCTTAGGTAATATATATATATAGTTGTTCGGCCATAGGCACTGTTAGCTTTGGTTTTACCACGTAAAAAAAATCATGTATGTTATTCTTCTTTGCCTCATCTTCTTCTATATGTATGATTTGGAATTAAAATTGTTACATGATTTAATTACTTGAATTAGAGTAATTAATCATATTTGACATATTGTATCGTAACGTAATAAATCAGATTGTTATTAATTTGACTTTAATAAATCAGATTTAAATGATTTTAATTTTCGCAGGTATTAAAATATGATTAGTTGAATAATAAAGTTTTTGTTGATTTGATTATATATATTTATTAGAAAAACTTGCATAAAATCAGAGTATGTTCATTTACACGTATGGAGATTGTTTTATGGGCGCTCGTTTTTTTTTTCAGAATGAATGGATGTGAACAAATTCAATAGGAAAATCAACTCAAAGAATCATAACATATGTGCACGATGAGTTTTGGATACTACTAACGAATGAACTTAAAATCGTCCTTTGGTATAAAAATGTTGAATTCATATGATATCGACTCAATCTAATCAACAAATCAAAGTCTAAAATGATTTTCACACCAAGAACGTATAAAACTATGTAACGCTTTTTCAATACTCTGTCATGACGTGCAAACCCGTTGATTTCCAACCAAATTTCCTCAAAAGATAAACATGGTCTTATTTTTTATTTTTTATTTTGAAAGATCAATCAAAATAAACTATTTGGCCCCTTTTTAGAAAATTTGCTCTTTTATTGCCTTAATTGTTTCTTGGAATCTTTTCAAACGAAGGCTTTTAGGACAAGTTCACTTGCCTCTCGTAGCCCTTCCCTTGTACACTCATAATTTGTTTCAATATTAAATAAATTCTCATGGTCAATGGTTTTTATAGGCACTACTTTCATTGTCTCATTTTATCGCATTTGGTTCGTTTTAAGGACATGATTAAGATGAAAACACTTTGGCCAACATGTGATAGACAAGCACGATAATCAAATAAATTTGTGCACGTGTGCATTAAAGTAAACCATGAGTCAAACATGTAGAAAGTAACCACTAATAACATCTTAATGACTCCAAACATTATGAAGCACATGGATAAAATGATGTTGCGTCTCAAAACACTATTGTTGACGCAAAAATTCTCCATCTACAAGGACCAATCAGAAAAGGACACATGTCATCCTACGTGGAAATATTAGGCACCCGAGGAGAGTTGGTTAGTATCCGAGGAGAGTTAGTTGGCACCCTAGGAGAATTGGTCGACACCCGAGGAGAGTTAGTCGGCACCCGAGGAGAGTTGGTCGGCATAGCAATCAGGAAGATCAAAGGATAACTATGCATTTAATGTGCATTAATGAAGATGACAGCGCATTTAATTAGCCTTAATGTACATTTATACTGTATTAATAGATGACAACACATAGCATACCAAGAAATTCAACAATTAGATTCATTGAATGTAGACATAAATGTCTACATACAATGAATCTCTTTATCTCCCATCACTATAAATACATGTATTCCCTTAGCTAAAGGCGAGAGAAAAAAGAGGATTACGGACAACTAAGAAACACCATACACAAGATACACATTCTTTTTCTCTCTACACCATATTGTGCTATTGTAAACCCCTGGGAATAAAATAACAGTGGAGGTAGGCTTTATTCATAGCCGAACCACTTTAAAAACCTTTGTTTCTTATTTGTTTGATGTGATCACCATTTCATCTTTAATCATCATCTTCATACCTTCATTTTTATCTGTTGTTGATGCCGATAAGTTAACATGGATGCTATTTCTAGTCATCAACAGATTGGCGCCGTCTGTGGGAACGTGTTACAAGCATTGTTCTCCATTAAAAGCTAAGTTTTTATTTTCTCTACGTATAATCAATTATACATACATCTTTTGATTCAATCATGATTTTTATGTTTATATACATAAATTAATTGTCCAATTTTTATCTGCAAAATATTGCATATCATGATTTTAAAATCATAACTGTTAGATTTATTCTTATTTAGAAATTTCAAAAATAATGGATTTCATAAATCATAACTTTTTGCTTGATTCTCAAGTTTCAATTTTATATCATGGAATAAATATTTTAAATGATTACATATACCAATATATATAACGGTGGTAAGATTTGATAATTTTCATTATAAATTTTGTAAGATCTTTGATGTCTATTCAAATTCCCATCATATTTTTAATCAGAGAATGGGAAGAGTTAAAATCAAGAACAAATTCTCTCTCTCGATAATCACAATTTTGACCCAGATCTGCTTTAAAAGTTCTCATCAATTTGATTCATACAAAAATAATATATATATATATATATATATATATATATATATATTCAGTGTTAGACAATTTTCATCATGAACGTTAAGCATATATGACTCTTCTTGAAAATGTTTTGGGCAAACACGTTTATGTAATGAGTTACATCAAGGAAAAAGATTTGATATATGTTGATTCACATATTTCACATCTTCTACAAGGGAGTAAAAATTCAAAACCATTCTTTTTCCTCTTGGATATTGATCATAGTTTCTCTTAGATCTGATGATTTCTATTGGTTATCTCTTAGATCTAAGAATTTTGATTTGTTACGATTTATTAATTCTGATAAAGATTGATTTATTGGTTCGATGATTGATTTTTGGTATAATTTTTGTAATGATTTTTATCATCCACCGTATTTTTTATCTCCCCAAATGGAAAATAGGAAGGAAACCCAAAATAACCTTCTCTCTCCTGAAAAACCTTTACCCACTTTCGTAAAGAAGATGAAAAATGAACAGTCGCTTAAGAAAGGGCAATGGAGAAACTTTCCCAGGAAGTTGAAGAAATTTTGGATTTATTAAATTCATATCAATCATTTTGACTTCAACCGTCTACAGCAACAAAAATAATGAAACTGGGCGGCATAAAAAAAACTACAATTCAAGGACGATCATCCACATCACAACTTGGTTCGGCTTCAGATCAACAAAAAATTTCAATCCCAGGATTATATTACTCTCCGATTCAAAGTCTGCCTGCCTTGGGCTCAAAGGTCCCATGAATCTGCAACTACTGTTTAGCATCAATTGTGTGAGGATGAAAAATCCAGAAGAAGGTCGCCGGATGAGTATTTATGGTCGGTGAAAAACTATGTGAATTTTTGCTCTACTTAATCGGAATAAAGAAGTAATCAACTCGATATATCTCATTGACAAGTATTGTTGGTCGGTAGATTCGTCGGACTATTTTATTTTTTTGTTGGTCGGCGGTCATTGTTTTTACCAATTACCTCCCCTACCAATGCGATCGCAGTACCAAAGTTTTGTTCACTTGCACTAGGTGATCGGCGACTTGAAATTTATGTGGTCTCGACCTCCTATCTGTTAGTCAGTGAGGAACAAATTTCCCTCTGACTGATCCGCGACACCAGGTATTATACAAGTTGAGGGTTTCCCAACCTCTTATGTGTTGATCGCCCACATGTATGTCCGATCGACAACATCTATATTACTGATCGATATTAAATGACAAGACCCGTTTGGAACATTTGGGTCTTAATAGATGATTATGTTCATTCATATTCCACAACTTTTGATGGGTTGGTCGGTAGCATTTTTGTTGGTCGGAACCATCTACTGTTGGTCGGCGACATCTGGTCATTACCTGACCAAAATTTGTTTACCGGACCATCCTTGCTGGTCGGTGGTCATTTGCGCAGAAAACACGAACAACTTCACCAAATTTTCCAATCACGGTCAACATAATCTTTTGGTCGGAGGCACCTGATTGTAGTTGGCAGCAGTTAAATATTGGTCGGTGGAGGGCTTCACCCAGGTTGAAATGCCTCCCGACCAACTAAACTAGGTGAAATTTTATTGTTCGGAGACATCTAATGGTGGTATGCAATTGGTTGGTGAACCTATTTGTTGATCGAGAATTTCACCAGACCATTTTTGTTGGTCGGTGGTAGGCTGTGAAGATCCATCAGCAACATTGGAGTAGATTGACAACACCTCGGTGGTTGTTTCAAAACAAGAACATCTGGTCGACATCTACTTTTGATAACAAAGAAATAGTTGGTCAACAACTTAAAAGGCCAAAGTTGGTCGGAAACAAGTTTTAGCCAAAACAAAGGCTTCTTGATCATATGTACATGGTCGGCAGATCAAAACGAAGGCATCCCAACACTGACGTCACACGATGCTGGTCGGCGATACCACTGGTCAGAGATGGTTATCACCAATTGACGAAGAATGCTGGAATGGAGGGATGACAAATTTATTTGCCCAGATTATTAATTTTGACAAAGTCAAAATTATTACCATTGCTACCTATTTATTTTTCTCACACTTCTCTAACAAAATAAATGTTTTAAAATTAAATAAAATATATCCCTGAACTTTATCTTAGAATAAATTTTTCGATCCCATATTTGAGCATTTATTTAAAAATAAAATTATTTTATAAAAAGCCCAAATCAAACCTTATGACATCTAGTTGATAAAAAATTGCTCACATTGACACACATTTGGCACAAAACATTTTATTTCATATTTTGACATTTTTATTGCCTTATGTCTGAGCTGATACATATTACATGATATTTAGATGAAAAATTTTGCTAATGATAATTTCTATGAGAATCAATCTCAACAGGTGTTCGAGCGACTTATTAAATGCCTCATGTACAAGATTCACCCCCAACAGTTATCCTTTTATCATGTATTATACATCAAGAGGAGCTCAACGACTTACTATTTGTTGGTCGATGGCATCTATTTCTACTCGGCAGTTCTCATACACTTGGTCGGCATCAATTCGACAACAATCCTCCAACGAATTTCAGTTTACCAATTCCAGTCATCAATAAAGAACGGTTGAAATTTTTTTGGCATAGGTCGGCTGTAAAAGGTCGGGGCACCTCATAATTGTAAGTATAGCTGAATGATTATTGGAGAGCAGGTCGGCAACCAGTACTACAACAATAAACATCACCAGCACCAATTGTATTGGTCCACTATATATAGCTAGTCGGAAAAATCAAATGTTGGCCGGAGGCATTTCATTATGATCGGTGATGGATATTATGCAATTTGAGGAGTTCCCGAGCTCACATTCGTTGATCGGCTACATCTATTTCTACTCGGATGTACCTATTATTGGTCGGCGTGTATATAGTTGGTCGAGAAAATCAATTGCTGGTCAGCAACATCTCAACCTTGGTCGGAAGAAGTAGAAAGCTAAAACCAGAATTGAAAATTGACGATCCCTTTGGTTCTCTCTTTTTGATTTTGACAAAATCACTACTTCGCTGCCAAAGGACAAGACCATCCCCTTATTCTTATCCTTATCCTTTATTAATTCAAAACATGAAATTCCTAATTGAAAATTTGCATGAAGAAAAATTAAAATGCATACTTGGTTATTTTCTAATCCACAGATACTTTATGTGAAAAATATTTCAAGACCAAAAAATTATATTTAAGCATTTACTGAATTTCAAATAATTCCTAAAGTGATAAATAATTTTTAAAAAATCAACGTACATTTGGTCTTTTACTCAAAATTAAAATGTCGGGAATTTTTTATAAAAATCTGCTCACATGACATCATAGTCGGCATGACACAAGGCATATTATTTCATATTTCGAAATTGATATTTAGTTGCCCAGATTATTAATTTTGACAAAGTCAAAATCATCACCATAGCTCCCTACTATTTCTTAATTCACACTTCTCTAATAGAATAAATTTTGTAAAGCTAAATAAAATATAACCCAAAGCTTTACTTTAGAATAAATTTTCTGAACCAATTTATATTTGGTCTTTTACTTAAAATTAAAATGCCTAGCATTTTTATCAAAATTTGCTCATGAAATACATGTGTGGAATAAAAATATTATTTCATATTTTAAAATTTTTATTAGTTTATGCTGATACACATCACATATTGTTTGGCTAAATAATTATTCTCATGATAATAATTATTTTCTCTAGTCTCGACAGGTGCTCGGGTAGCTTATTAAAATTTCATAGGGACGAGATTCAATCCCGATGAAAGCTCTCGTAAACCTTTGGAAACTAGTATTGCTCGACATCAGGCAATTTTGCCTCGACATATCAGCCAACATATATTATTTCATTTTTTGAAATTAATATTTTTATTTCTCAAACATATACCTATCATATATTTATTGGATGATTAAATTATTCTCATGACTAATCAATTCAGCCTACACATATGGTAGAGCAAGATATTAATTTTTACAGGTACAAGACTCAACGCCGACGAATGCTCGGAAACAATCTGGAAACTATTATCATTTCACCTCAGCGAGGCATTATATATTTTTATTATTACTCGGAGATATCGGCTCAAGCACAAATTATTCTATATATCCCTTGGGATTCATATTGTATATTCATCTCAACACGGAACTCGGCGAGATATTCATATTCAGCTCTGAGGAATAACTATAACATTTATTATATTTCACCCCCAACGAATAGTTGGTCGGGGTAATTCTTATTTATATTTAGCATGGAGCTCGAAAAATTTCTTCTCTCTATATATATTCAGCTTCAAGGATGTCTCCAACAATTATTATATCTTATTCCCAACAATCCATTGGTCAGCTCCGAGGAAGTCTCCATCATTTATTACATAAAATCCACCAACTAAGGTTGGTCGGGAATAAAAAATTTCCCAGAAACGCCAACTACGGTTGGTTAGGAAGTAAATCCACCAACTAAGGTTGGTCGGGAATAAAAAATTTCCCAGAAACGCCAACTACGGTTGGTTAGGAAGTAAATCCACCAACTAAGGTTGGTCGGGAATAAAAAAATTCCCAGAAACGCCAACTACAGTTGGTTGGGAAGAAAATCCACCAACTCCGGTTGGTTAGGAGTAAAAAATTTCCCAGAAATACCAAGTACAGTTGGTTGGGAAGAAAATCCACCAACTCCGGTTGGTCGGGAATAAAAATTTCCCAGAAATACCAACTACGGTTGGTTGGGAAGAAAATCCACCAACTTCGGTTGGTCGGGAATAAAAAATTTCCCAGAAATACCAATTACGGTTGGTTGGGAAGAAAATCCACCAACTACGGCTGGTCGGGAATAAAAATCCACCAACTACGGTTAGTCGGGAATTAATCTCCATCAACTCCGGTTGGTCGAACAGTAGACAGCAGGTGGAGCAAATCTTATTGTCTATGCAAAATAAGAAAATTTGTCAAATAACATACTTCAAGGCCGACAAAGCATTCAAAATTCATATTCCACACTTGGGGGCTTCTATTATAGATTTAGTTATTCATTCGGTGGCACATTCTCATAACATCATGCAGTCGAGCATCAAATTAAACTCCACAAACTCACACGGTCGGGGCCTCAACCAATCATCATTCAAGAGTTATTCTTCTTGCTCAAGAATTATTTTTTATATTGAAGTTTAGGAGGTATATTGAAGTTCAGGAGGTGTATTCAGAAGTTCAGGAGGCATATTCAAGAGTTATTATGCACATGCTATTGAAGTTCAGGAGTTAAATTCAGTATCTACAGCACTGAGATCTTTACTATTACTGTCCCGGCCAATAATGAAGAAGAAGTTGCATGAAAATGTTTCGAAGTCCACCACTAGCTTGGTACATTGAAGAATTGGGTTCAAAAGCTAGAATGTTACTCGACAAAGTATTTAGAGGAGCATAAATCAGAAAAATCAAGCACGTGAAGTTAGCACTCAGTTGCTCGGCACAGGAGGCAGTTGGTCGGCTAGCAAACCAATCAACATACTTGAAGATTATGACAAGATACAAGTTACATACTATGGCATGGCTGCATCCAAATTCCCAGGGGTGATACATAGCACATGTTCACTTGACGAACGAAGTTCCTCAAAAGAGATATTAGCAACCATCGATCAGCCTGCATCATATGTCAACCAGGACAATATGCATTTTATGTTGAACAAATCAAGAAGGTAGATCAAGAATTTCACGAGCATAGAGAAACACTGCAGAATAAATACTCCATCCTTTCAGTAAACCATCGAGCATGGAGCATTGGGGGCTTCTGTTGACGCAAAAATTCTCCATCTACGAGGACCAATCAAAAAAGGACACATGTTATCCTATGTGGCAATATTCGACACCCGAGGAGAGTTGGTCAGTATCCGAGGCAATCTACGTGGCAATAACAAATACCTCTGAACAACACCTTGACTTCGAGGAACTCAATTTCCCCGACCAACTTATATACTCCGAGCAGTAGGTGCTCTCCGAGGAACTTTACTGCACCGAGCAACTCATGGATACCGAGATACTTAGGTAGTCCGAGTAGCTTAGGCGGTCCGAGCTGCACCTCGATCAGAGCATTTATTACCAGACAATTAAGAGGATTAAATGCGCATTAAATGCTGATTATTATCATACAGATGTATACGCTTATTGAACAGCTATGTATTATCCTTTCACATGTACAACCTCAGGGCTATAAATACATTGTATCATCCTCATTGTAAGGGGACTCGGAATTTCTTGGTAAAAACCTTGTTATCGAGAATTTCCAAACACTCAGCAATAACAAAAACAGTGGACATAGGCCATTCTTTTAAGGTTGAACCACTTTAAAAATTCTTTTGTCTTATTTATTTATTTATCTGTGATTAAATAATTAGAGATAATCTAATTTTTTACATCAACAGATTGGCGACGTCTGTGGGAACGGGAACATTCTCGACTAAGGATGTCGTCTTGGTCGGTGATATAACTATAACCTCGGTTGGAGAGGAAATAGCTGCAACCTTGCTCGAAGCCACAGGGGGCTTCTCGGAAACCTTCACAGTAACAGCTGGAGGAGGTGCATCAAGTTGTCTTGTCCCTTTTGGGACATCCTGCTTGCTTTTCTTTGCCTCTCCAGCAACAGAGGCAGATTTCTCGAAGAGGACAGGAGCTCTTCTTCTCTTCATTCTTTCACTCAGAGGAATATGTGACTCAGGTGAAGAACTTTCAGAAACTGGTATTGGTTCTACGTCACTTATCACTGGACGAGCAGTAAAATACGAGGTGTAACTCTTGTACTGCAACAAGTATGAAGTTGATCTGATGTGTTCGTCAGCAACAGTTTGATGCAAACCCCAGATAAGTTTCAGATGCTTTAAATTAACTCCTGTCCCTTTTGGTGACCTTCTCTTGCTGTCAACTGCAAATAAATCAAAATTAAAATATCAGTGACACATTTTATCAAACACAAAGAAAGCATAATTTCAAAAATAAATTAAAATAAAAACAACCTATCCCATTGCCATATGGAGGGCATCTAGGACCCTGATACACATCATTTCCACTTAGCGGAGCATGTTGCCATTTTTTCATAACAACACCATGCTCGAAGTAGTCCCTATTGGCATCTGGGAGATTGACGACTAAAGCCCTATTTAAAAACCTAGTTTTCAAGTAAAAAGTACTATCGCTGACAGCCCATCTATAGCAAAACATAATTTCTGGAATTCCTATACGAGTTCCATGAATCTGATTTAACCTATGAACTCCATTAACTATTCTCCATGTATTGGGGTCTATTTTTGCAGGAACCACGTCAAAATATTGACAGAATTCCAGACATATGGGGTTTGGAGGAAAAGAAAAGCCACATTCAGCTATAAAGAGACTGGGGAACCAATGTCCCTCAGCCAAACGAAAATAATCTGAAGGTTCAGAAAGTTCCTCTAAAATGACCCATGAAGGAATAGAGAAACCAGAACGAAACTTATCAAGCGACTCAATAAGGTAAACCATGATGAATAAAGGAAATAAAAAAGAAGGAAGAAGATCTTACAGAAAAAGGATGGATCAGTTGACAACGAACGATGGAAGGAATGAATGCACAAGATAGAGAAGAAATGGAGAAACAGATTTGAAAAAGTGAAGAGACGATAGGATTTTCGGCAACGCTTAAATACCTTACCTTGGGAAGGGGTGAAAATAATGATTACAAAGGGGACGTTTACGCTACTGGCGGCTAAAAGGACAAAAAGGGCGCAGAGATCAAAGCAGTTAAAAAAATTCAAAAATTCTGATTCTATGAATTCGAAAAGAGAAATAAATGCAAAGAAGACACTCCAAAAATTCAGGATGACCATTTAATCCCGCCATATTTCGAGAAGAATGTTCCACACTCCTCATTCTCGAATTGTGAAACATTGGGGGCTTCTGTTGATACCAAATTTAGTTTGCTGACATGGCTCAATTAAGTGGAGACACGAGGCAATCTACGTGGAAATAACAAACACTTCTGAACAACACCTTGACTTCGAGGAACTCAATTTCCCTGACCAACTTATATACTCCGAGCAGTAGGTGATCTTCGAGGAACTTTACTGCACCGAGCAACTCATGGATACCGAGATACTTAGGCGGTCCGAGCAGCTTAGGCAGTCCGAGCTGCACCTCGATCAGAGCATTTATTACCAGACAATTAAGAGGATTAAATGCGCATTAAATGCTGATTATTATCATACAGATGTATACCCTTATTGAACAGCTATGTATTATCCTTTCACATGTACAGCCTCAGGGCTATAAATACATTGTATCATCCTCATTGTAAGGGGACTCGGAATTTCTTGGTAAAAACCTTGTTATCGAGAATTCCCAAACACTCAGCAATAACAAAAATAGTGGACGTAGGCCATTCTTTTAAGGCTGAACCACTTTAAAAATTCTTTTGTCTCGGCATCAACAACTATAAAAAAAGGTCATGTGGATAATGGAATGATATTGTGACTTGGTCATCCTAAATGTTCATCCATATAAGGTGTAAAAAGAAATACAAAAATCTTTTTGTATTTTTCAAAAAATTTAATCAAAAATAAAATCTTTTCATCTTTTTCTCTATTTCTAAAAAGTATAAAATCATTTTGTATTTTTCCAAAACAATTTAAGAAAAACAAAACTCTTTTTGGATTTTTAGAAAAATATATCAAAATGTAAAAAATAAATACAATGATAGTACACACTAGAAATAGGCAGAAAGATATGAACATGAAAATTGACCTGTGCTAGCAAACAAGTCTAAACCTCAATCATTAGGTCTGGAGGAGTTTTTCAAAGGTAGTGACATCCTATGTAAAAATCCATCAAATCGTGTGAAGTCTTGACTATGTACTCAACTTGCTCTCGAAAATGCTCAAAATCTCAAATGTGACGTGCAGGAGCATGCGGAGTATCGTGTGTGGGAGTGTGTTTGGGAACACTTGTAGTAGCATAATGAGGTAAATACCTATGACACACACTACCCAACTTAAAGCAAAATTCTCCCAGGTGTACTATTTTCTTGCAATGGTAACAAACTTAAACGAGTGTAGGAACACCTCTCTCAAAACATCTAGGATGCGCTCTCCTATGGGGAAACGGACCCCTAGGTCGGTTAGGCTGAGAGCCATAAGGATCTACCAAAAACTCGAGAACCGGCTCGGGTACAACATGGGAAGTGGAATCGCTGTCATAACCTATTCCTAGTCTCTCAATATTACCCAAAGGAGAATCGAGGAGCATCTTTCCAACCTTTTTAAATGTGTCCTCTAAAGTGACCTTGCCTCCCAAGCACATTCGAGATCTCTCTAGAGTTAGGATACATGAGCTTCAAGTTTCTCATGACTCTCCAATAATGATTGAAGATCTCTCGTAAGAATAGCCACGGTGTTGGTCAATTCACTCCTTTTCGGCCTAAGACGATCAACAACTCACACAAATAAACTCTCACTTTCTCGAGTTTACTCATCAACGCCTCACACACCCAAAAAATTGTATCTCTCTTTAAAATCTAACACCTTAAGACCTAAATCTTTATTCAACTTTTTTTCCTCGACTTCTCGGTATATAAATCTATAAACGCTTATTGGAGATCACCTTCACCCTCACTCGCGTGCTCATCCTCACACTCATTATCTCCCAAATGGCTCGAAGCATTGAGGCTCTCATGTTTACAAGTGTCCTCGTCGTCGTGAGACAAACTGGATATGCTCACGCGACTAGCTATGAAAGCAATGCACTTTTCATGTCGTGATTCATTCCAGGAATCATCCAACTCGATATCACTATCACTAAGAGTGGCTGTATTATCAATTTTCTTGCATTTCTCTTTAGCATAGTGGGACACTCAAAATCTTTGTGCCTTTCGCCCTTGCACTCATAATATCTCACCTCTTACCCTTTCCCACCATAATCCTTGACCTAATCTTTCCTTTTATTTTTCTAAAAAGTATTTTTATTGGAAGAATTTTCTTTAAAAAATTTGAGACATTTTTAAAAAATTTAGCAAAGAAGGTCAGGTCATCCAAATCAACTCCATCCTCTGAATCAAACTCTCATGATCCTTTTTTTCTATTTCTTAACTTGAGTCTTTAAAGTTATCAATTTATCCTTAGGCTTTACGGTTTTGGTAAACATGTCGATTTCATAAGTTTGAAGGTCTCCTGCGAGTTCTTCTAACATAAGAGAATCTAACACACCCAAAGAATTAAAAATAGTGACCTTAGGAATAAATCGGGATGGGTGTGACCTTAAAATATTTTTCTTAACTCTTGAATCATCAATCTTCTCACCCAAATTAAAACTCGCATTAATAATGTCCGATAATCTAGTATAAACTTATCAAAACACTTGGACTCTAACATAGTGATAGTCTCAAACTAGGTGGTTAAATTTTGCAATTTCGATGCCTTAACTGCGTTGGTGCCCTCTTGTGTCAACTGGAGGATATAAAATGTCTCTTTTGACGTGGTGCACGTCATAATACGTCAAAAATCATCGTGGTGACGGCTTCGAAAATAGCACTAAGGCCACGGAAGTTGTAGGTACTTCACTTAAACTCATCATCAGTCTAATCAGAAATGGAATTGGGATTAATGATATTATTAACGGTGACAGTGGGAGGAGTCCACCCTCTTTCACAAATGAGCCATACTCTTTCATTAACAGCTTATAAAAAAGATCTCATGCGGGATTTCCAGTAGGCATATTTTGTGCCATAAATGACGGGCATCCAATTATATAAGTTATCCATCAGAAAAATGGTAATTTCAAAAATCAATTTTTGATTAAAAAATTTATGAAAAAAGGGTCTTACAGTAATTTAGTGAAACCTGCTCTGATACCAATTTGTGAAAGGTAAAAACGCGAGCTAAAAGCTCTGAAACCAATTCGTAAAAGCTAATGTGATACCAATTTGAGAGTTCACAATATTTTATTGGACTAAACTTATTTAACTAGATGTCAATTCCACATATTCAAATTTTAATTAATCCCTAAACATCCATCTATGTAATTGAAAGCATCATATAAGCAAGAAACCAAGCAAACAAAGAGGCAAATTTCAGGAAAAACCCTCCCAGGGAAAAACCTTTATTTCAATAATGTTTGAAAATCATAACTTATAACACAATAGAGAAACCTACAATGAATTTCTATGAGAACTCACAAAGACTACAACCTTGAATCAGTAATGACTTCCTCGCAAATCACAAAAACTGCAGTTCCTGCTTCAGTAGGGAATACCCTCGATTATCTCCAAGATCAGTAGTGGAGAATGTTGTCCACATGAACAACTTCGACAAAGAAGTGTTTGGGTTCCAAAAATGATTCACAAAAGTAATTGGGATTAATTTATGTGAATCAAAAATAATTTTTCCCCTAAAAAGTGAAGACTATTTTGCAGTTGTTCTGTAGTTTGTATAAATGAAAATTCTCAGTCAAAAAGCTTCACAAAACAGGTATTTATAGGCAAAAAAAAAGTTAGGGCGGTGGAATCTCATTTGTACGAGATCACGAGGTCGTTAGAACGACATGGACATGTCGTTTGAGGTCCTTTCGAATGACCTTACCAACGACTTGTTAAAATAAAAATCAGTATGCTCTCTTTTGATCCATATGAGTTCTGGGGCATCAAACGACCTATCTAACGAGATGTTAATATCATTTTGAACGACAGAAACGAGTCTTTAAAGTTTCACTTACAGGTATCTCATATACATTTTAAGTTTGAAAAATGCATCATTTTGATAAAACTAGTTTATAAAAAGTATCCTAATACCTAGTAAAAAAATCTAAGTAACACAAAACCAAATCCATACCAAAGTATGCCTCATGCTGCATTGATGTTAAAGATGCTTGATATTTGGATCCATCTTCTTGAACTTGTGAACTTGAATTCCTCAATGGATGTAACGGGATATGCCATGCACGGTATAGACTAGGAACTAGGGACAAGGTGGTAAATATTTCCTTACAAATCTCCCCCGGTGGCTATTTCGATATAAAATAAAAACATCTTAATTATTAACAAATATCATATACAAAACTAATACCCAGCCAAGAACCTGTAACACCCCGTATTTTTGTGCATTAAATAATTAATTAATTCGGGAATTCAAAATTACTTGTGTGTCGTAATTTTAATTGAATTAATTATGGTAATTTAAATTTAAATATTAATCGGGGAGTGAATGGTTAATATTTAGGGAAACTTATTTACTAAGTGAATAGTAATAATGTATTTACGTCATTTCGGGTATTAATGACGGGATATGTACTTATTTCAGCCAGGAGTCGGTATAGACTAATTTGGGTGCGAAATAAGTATTTTTATAAATTAATTCGGATGCCAATTTTGAGTGTACGGTTGAGTCTGGATGGGCCGAGATATTCAGAAAAGTGTACCCGGGGGTAGTAAACGTATCACGGGACATTTTTAGACATAGTCGGGCCCACACGGGGGCATTTGGGTCACTTGGGCTTGGCCCATTAGACAAAAAACGGGATTAAGGTTAATTGAACAAATAAAAGAAATAAGGGAATGACTGAATTGATTTTAGATAAGACTTAGAGGGTTAGGAAACCCTAACAGCAGCCAAAGAAAAATTTGGGGATCACAGGAGAGCCAAAAAGAGTCATCTTCAACCTTGTGCACTCACAATTCCAAATTCAGACTCTACGAACCCTAAGGCAAGTGTTTAACTTGCTGTACAATATTCATGTGATGTGTGTAATCAAAGAAATTCGTTTTGGAATTTAAAGGGGTATGAACATGGGGTTTTGTAAACCACGAATCTGATTGCTAAATTGATTAGAAAATCATATATAATCTGAGTTGTATATTTGTATCTGGTAAGATGTGTAAACCCGGATGAATTAGAGATGAATTTGTGGTCAAGGAATTGATGTTTATATGATCTAAAAGATTAAATGGAATTTTACCCCAATTTATAAAAACAGTAGAGAAAGTGAATTTACTGATGTTGTTGGACTTTATAGAGGTTCCTCATAAGGTTTTTGATGTCTATTGTCGATGGGAAAGTTTGATTTTCAGTGTAGAAGAAACTAGGGTTTGGAGGTGTGCGTCCATGGCTGAAACAACCAACTCGGGGAAGACGAGGACCTGATTGATCGATCGATCGAAGGTGGACCATCGATCGATCGATGGTCCAGAAATTTTGACAGTTCGCCCAGTTTGCCTTTATATGTAGCAAAATTAAATAAACACCCTACCATGCTTTAATTGTTGAGTAATTAATACATGGGTTTAAATCTAATTAATTGTGAATAAAAATTAATTAGGATTTGAGGGCGATTTGGTGTGAAACATCATGACTAAAATTAATCGGGATGTGGAGGAAATTAGGTGTGATATACTAGAGTAAAAATTTTGGGAATTACGATTCAAATTTTTAAATACGGACTGGGTGGACAAGTCCGGGGATATTGGTGGGGCGATGCCGATACGAAAGTTTTATTTAGGTGAAGGCTAAATAATTTAGAATCAGGAATATAGACTCGGGGGTTGTTTCAATTCGGGCCACGAGAGTAAGACCGAATATTGGTTGGGGCAATACATAAGAACATTAATGTGCAAATTAATAAATAATTCGAGTTGGGCCATAAACTCATAATAAAATGGAATAGGCTTGTGTCAGGGACTTAGTACACGGTATAGCCGGGATATGTTATATATATATATATATATATATATATATATATATATATATATATATATATATAGTGTGTGCATCAATATCAGTGATAGATATTATTATTATTATTATATACTTTAGTGCTATAGGGGGAGGTTGCGCGTAGTGGATGAATCCCCTAGCTTGAGGAGTAGGGTGAGTATAATCCCAGGTCATAACGTCCGTTATATGGGTGAGGGGCATCTCACTTTCAGGGAAGGAATATGACCGCCTCCAATATGTATGTATTAACCAAGTTAGTTCGCGATTCTGACTTGGAGTAACTAGGTTATGTGATTTCACCTAGTGGGATAGCACTTTAGAGAATTTATACCCGGTGAAACTTTACTCGGGGGAAATATTATTATTAGATGTTATTTCAGTATGTTGTGAATACTGCATTATGACTGAATTATAATTAGGTAAATAATTATATATGGGATAATTAGTACAAAGTATGAGTTGTATTATGTGTATAACAGGTGTGAGTATTATATGGATTTAAAAAGAGAAAAATGATTAATTAATTTGATGTTTATAATAACTTAAAAATCTTAATTCCGGGCATACTCGGTTAAGAGTAGGGTGGTGTAGTCATGAGGTGGAGAACTAGGTGAATTTATTTAAGGCGTTAGTAGTGCACATTAGAGGAGGGGTGAGAATGTTCTCAAGGGAGTGCGGCACTAACTAAAATATGGAGGGCATGCATATTTATTTATTACTGCAAGTTAATCATTTGCTAAATGTTTTTAAATGTTTTGGGTACTAACCCTTGCTATAAAAATTTCTTTTTAAAAACCTTTTAGGTGTCCAGCCACAGGGACGCCAGGCTTGACTCTATTTCAGGAATCCGTTGCTGCAGCATATGTGGATGTTGCGGGAGATTTGATAGACGCCTCATTCTTTCATTTCTAGTATAGAGACTTCTTATCAGCTATTTTGAGCATGTCGCTCACAATTCATTTAAATTCTTATTAGTCATATTGAGATTGATTACTTGTCTTCATTTTCTATTTGTTGAGTTTTGGGGCCGATGGTTTATTCGGTCAGTTAATAAGTTGTGAATGGTTGTTTTTGATAATTGTGATTATTGTGTTATTTTACTTCCGCGTGAGTTTCATTTAAGTTAAGGAAAGATAAAACTTGGCACCAGTCTAATTTTCTCACTTAGGTGGTTAGTAATTAAAAAGGCGACAATGATGCTAAGAATGATCCAACTCAGAAACATGTTCTAACTTAATTTAGGACGATCACCTGGGGTTAATTAGGTGGGGTGTCACAGATGGTATCAGAGCATCAGGTTTTAGTGTCCTTAGGATCTGTGCGGCTTACTACGTTTCAGCGTAACATTCTGTTGTTATAGAGCCCTATTATTAGGATTGTTGATTCATTTTCCACTTGTGAGATATCGTATTTTTGCTGTGAATATTTTTGTGTAAACAATTCAATCTATTTCAGATGCCAAACAGGAGACAGAGAGCATAGAGGGCTGAGGCTAGGGATGAAGTCAGGGAGGCTCATTAGGAGCCACAGGTATCGCCACTGCTACCCCCACCCGAGTTGATTTCCACTACTCAGGTGGCAGTGATAGTGGCCCAGGCGGTCGAGACAGCGATGCGAGCTATGGCAACTCACTTTCCACAGCCCCAGGCACTCCCTCCAGTGGCACCAGAAGTTCAAGCTCCAGTGGGACCACCATCTTGGCAGCGGGTTAGGGAGACCCTTCAGAAGGGTCACCCACCTGAGTTTCGATGTAGCACAGATGTGGTAGAGGCTTGCGACTGGAAAAATAACATTCTGTGCCATCTGCGCATGTTGGAGTGTACAGAGGTGAAGAAACAGATGTTTGATACCTTTTGTTTGTCAGGGGCAGCCTTGCAGTGGTGGGAGTCAGTTACCACCGTGGAGGAGCGGGATTTGATGACGATAGTAGAGTTTTGGGTGCGATTCGACAGTAAATACTTTCCACCAGCGGTAGAGGCTGAGATGAGAAAGAAATTTAGTGATTTAGTGCAGGGTGACCGATCAGTGGCAGACTACGAGGAAGAGTTCACCCATTTGGCCAACTTTGTGCTAAATTAGGTGAACGATGAGGAGCAAAAGAAATCAAGGTTTATGGATGGCTTAGCCTGGCGGATCAGGAAACATTTGATTAGGAATCCAGCGTTAGTGACCTATACAGAAGTCATTAATACTGCGCTTGTACATTGCCAGGATCATCGCTTCCATGCGAAGGGGAGAAAGAGAGCAGGGGAGCCGAACCAACAAGGCAAGGCAGTTACTAGTAGTGACGCGAGTGGTACTCAACAGCAGACTGGCAGTCAGTAGGGGAATCTGGCTAAGAAGTTTAAGCCTGGTGAGTTCCGACTGGAGAGTACAAGGGTTCAGGCGGGGCAGTCGAGCCCGAATCAGCAACAACAGGTTCCTCAGGGCCAAGGGAACAATGGGGGAGGCCAGCAGGGCCAGCCACGTCAGGGCCAACAGGGGCAACAACAGGGGGATGGTCAGAGACATTGTTTTGTCTGTGGCTAGCCAGAACACTTCAAGAGGGAATGCCCACAGAGGGGAAGAGGTCAGCAGCAGGAGGCCCAACAGGGGCAACGGGGGAAGATTCCGCCAGCAGCACCAGCTCCACCCGCCCCACCGCAGCAGGGGAAGATGCACTACGGGCGTGTGTATAACGTCCGGGATGTTCCCAATCCTCTAGCGCAGCAAGCACCGCCAGCGGTTGAGGGTATGTTTCTCATTCATGGTTATGAGGGTAGTATTCTTTTTTATACGGGAGCTTCGCATTCATTCATTAAATATAATTTTGCTAAACGGGTCGGGTTACTAGAGACCGTGGGTAGTCTTCGGATGTGTGTAGAGTCACCAGTAGGCAGCGGAGCTTCAATTCATTCGATTTGTCGGGGTGGAAATTTTGATTGGGAGGCTTAGTTTAGTAGCGAACCTCTTGGTGTTAGATATGGAGGGGTGCGATGTCATCTTGGGTATGGATTGGTTGGCAGGTTATCGGGCGACGGTGGATTTCTATGAGAGGACAATCGTTCTCCATTCCAGGATAGGAGATGTCTTTTATAGCAATGCCGTTACTCGAGGGAGGGTCACGCACGCACCTGTATTACGTCGAGGAGGAAACCTCACAAGAGGTGGAGATTCCGTTGGACTCAATACCGGTAGTGAGGGACTTTGAGGATGTGTTCCAGGAGATACCAGGGTTGCCACCTAGCAGGGAAATCGAATTTGTAATCGATTTAGCACTGGGGATGAGGCCAATTTCTCGAGCCCCATACCGTATGGCCCCTTCAGAGATTCGTGAGTTGAGAGAGCAGATTCAACAGCTTCTGGGCCAAGGTTTCATTCGGCGGAGTACATCGTCGTGGGATGCACCGGTGTTATTTGTAAAGAAGCGGGATGGCTCACTACGGTTATGCTTGGACTATATAGAGATGAATAAGGTGACGATACGGAATAAGTATCATTTGCCTAGGATTGATGATCTATTTGACCAGTTGAGAGGGGCGTCTTACTTCTCTAAGGTCGACTTGAGGTCAGGGTATCATTAACTGCGTATCCGAGAGGAGGATGTTCCTAAGACCGCTTTCCTGTCGCGTTATGGATCTTATGAGTTCAGAGGGATGCCATTTGGACTCACCAATGTACCAGCAGTGTTCATGGACCTTACGAACAGGGTTTTCAGGGAGCTTCTCGACCATTTTGTCATCGTGTTCATTGATGACATCTTGATCTACTCGCGCACCGAGGAGGAGCATGCAGAGCATCTGCGTATAGTTTTACAGATATTATGGGATCACCAACTCTATGCCAAATTCGAGAAGTGTGGATTTTGGCTACGGGAGGTTCAGTTTCTTGGCCACGTGGTTTCAGACCAGGGTATTGCAGTGGATCCGAGTAAAGTATCGGCAGTGAGGGAGTGGGGGCAGCCCACGACACCGACCGAGGTGCGCAGTTTTCTGGGATTGGCCGGTTATTACAAGCGATTTATCAAAGGATTCTAAAAGATTGTGGGCCCTTTGACGAATCTGACCCGAAAAGGGGTACCTTTCACTTAGAGTGATCATTATCAATTAGCTTTCGACGAGCTAAAGGACAAGTTGACATCTACACCCGTACTTACATTGCCGAAGGGAGGATTAGAGTATCGGGTTTACACTGACGCATCCTTACAGGGACTTGGGGGTGTGCTTCAGCAGGAGGATAGAGTTATAGCTTATGCGTCCAGAAAGTTAAAGCCCCACGAGAGGAATTACCCCACTCACGACCTGGAGTTAGCAGCGGTCGTTTTTTCTTTAAGGATATGGAGACAATATCTTCTGGGAGAGCAATTCACATTAGTCACGGATCACAAATCACTTCAATATCTCTTCACACAGAAGGATCTGAATATAAGGCAGAGGCAATGGCTAGAATTCGTGAAGGACTACCAGTTTGATATTCAGTATCATCCTGGTAAGGCTAATGTGGTAGCAGATGCATTGAGTCGGAGATCGACTGGGAAAATATTAGAAGTCTGGAAAGCGAAGTGGAGAGAGCTTCGATATGAGGATGATGTAACCAGGGCTTGCATGTCAGTATTATACATCACACATGAGATCATTATGCGGGTTGTGAGGGCTCAGGCAGAGGATCAAATCTGTCGAGATAGGGTGAGCCAGTTGCTAGCTGGGGGAGCAGAGGGTTACTCGGTTAGCTCGGAAGGAGGCTTACGCCTTAATGGGAGGTTAATTGTGCCAGAAGATGAGGAGTTTAGGCACGATGTTATGATAGAGTCCCATGGGTCGAGATTCGTGGTACATCCCGATGGGGATAAGATGTACCAGGATATGAGGAGGCAATATTGGTGGGCAGGAATAAAATGAGACATAGCAGAGTTTGTTTCGAAATGTGCCACATGTCAGCTTGTGAAAGTGGACCATCAGAGACCATCAGGGATGCTACAGCCGCTGGAGATTCCCGTGTGTAAGTGGGAGATCATCTCCATGGACTTTATTACAGGGTTAACTGCATTGTAGAGGGGTCACGATTCCATATGGGTCATTATGGATCGGTTGACCAAAGTAGCCCACTTCCTGCCGGTTCGTACAGACTTTGAAATGATGCAATATGCGCAGCTATTCATAGCTGAGATTGTTAAGCTGGACGGGGTACCGGTTAATATTGTGTCTGACAGAGACAAGATCTTTATGGCCCACTTTTGGCAGAGTTTTCAGGAGGCCATGGGCACGGAGTTACGTTTGAGTACAGCCTATCACCCACAGACTAACGGGCAGACTGAAAGAGTCAATCAGATGTTGGAAGATATGTTCAGAATGTGCATATTAGATTTTGGGGGAGGTTAAGAGAAATATCTTCCTTTGGTAGAGTTCGCGTATAACAACTCTTACCAAATCACGATCGGTATGGTACCGTTCGAGGCAGTTTACGGGAGACCTTGTCGCTCACCCGCTTGTTGGTTAGAGGTGGGGGACAACAAACTATTGGGGCCGGAGATTGTTCAGGAGATGTCTGCCAAGATAGAGTTAATCCGAGGGAGGATTCGGATAGCTCAGGATAGGCAGAAGAGTTATGCAGATGCTTCACGGAGACATGTGGAGTTAGAGGTTGGGGACCAGGTATTGGTCCGGGTGTCCTCTATGAAAGGGGTGATAAGGTTCAGCAAGAAGTGTAAGTTAGAACCGAGATACGTGGGACCTTTCCCTATTATTGAGAGGGTGGGACAAGCAGCTTACAGGCTGGGATTGCCAAAGCACCTTCAGAGGATACACGACGTGTTCCATGTGGCATCGCTGAAGAAATATCGCATGAGCAAGAGGGCTTTCTGTCACATTCCACTCGAGGAAATAGATTTACAGCCAGACATCTCATATGAGGAGAAACCGATGGCTATTCTGGACCGTAGTGAGCGAAAGTTACGATCCAAGGTTGTTCCACTAGTTAGAGTATAGTGGGGTCTTCACAACGTTGACGAGTCTACCTGGGAGCGGGAGGAGGATATGCGGGAACAATATCCAGAGCTTTTCACCACAGGTATGACCTAATTTCAGGGATGAAATTCCTTTGTAAGGGGGGGAGTATGTAACACCCCGTATTTTTGTGCATTAAATAATTAATTAATTCGAGAATTCAAAATTACTTGTCTGTCGTAATTTTAATTGAATTAATTGTGGTAATTTATATTTAAATATTAATCGGGGAGTGAATGGTTAATATTTATGGAAACTTATTTATTAAGTGAATAGTAATAATGTATTTACGTCATTTAGGGTATTAATGATGGGATATGTACTTATTTCAGCCGGGAGTCGGTATAGACTAATTTGGGTGCGAAATAAGTATTTTTATAAATTAATTCGGATGCCAATTCTGAGTGTATGATTGAGTTTGGATGGGCTGAGATAGTCAGAAAGTGTACCCGGGGGTAGTAAACGGGTCACGGGACGTTTTTAGACATAGCCGGGCCCACACAGGGGCATTTGGGTCACTTGGGCTTGGCCCATTAGACAAAAAACGGGATTAAGATTAATTAAACAAATAAAAGAAATAAGGGAACGGCTGAATTGATTTTAGAGAAGACTTAGAGGGTTAGGAAACCCTAACAGCAGCCAAAGGAAAATTTGGGGATCACACGAGAGCCAAAAAGAGTCATCTTCAACCTTGGGCACTCACAATTCCAAATTCAGACTCTACGAACCCTAAGGCAAGTGGTTAACTTGCTGTAGCATGTAAAGTGTATTTTAATTCATATTCATGTGATGTGTGTAATCAAAGAAATTCGTTTTGGGATTTAAAGGGGTATGAACATGGGGTTTTGTAAACCATGAATCTAATTGCTAAATGGATTAGAAAATCATATATAATCTAAGTTTTATATTTGTATCTGGTAAGATGTGTAAACCCGGATGCATTAGAGACGAATTTGTGGTCAAGTAATTGATGATTAAATGGGTTAAAAGATTAAATGGAATTTTACCCCAATTTGTAAAAACAGTAGAGAAAGTGAATTTACTGATGTTGTTGGACTTTATAGAGGTTCCTCATAAGGTTTTTGATGTCTATTGTCGATGGAAAAGCTTGGTTTTCAGTGTAGAAGAAACTAGGGTTTGGAGGTGTGCGTCCATGGCTGAAACAACCAACTCGGGGAAGACGAGGACCTGATCGATCGATCGATCGATCGAAGGTGGACCATCGATCGATCGATGGTCCGGAATTTTTGACAGTTCGCCCAGTTTGCCTTTATATGTAGGGAAATTTAATAAACATCCTACCATGCTTTAATTGTTGAGTAATTAATACATGGGTTTAAATCTAATTAATTGTGAATAAAAATTAATTAGGATTTGAGGGCGATTTGGTGTGACACATCATGACTAAAATTAATCGGGATGTGGAGGAAATTAGGTGTGATATACTAGAGTAAAAATTTTGGGAATTACGATTCAAATTTTTAAATACGGACTGGGTGGACAAGTCTGGGGATATTGGTGGGGCGATGCCGATACAAAAATTTTATTTAGGTGAAGGCTAAATAATTTAGAGTCAGGAATATAGACTCGGGGGTTGTTTCAATTCGGGCCACGAGAGTAAGACCGAATATTGGTTGGGGCGATACCAAAGAACATTAATATGCAAATTGATAAATAATTCGAGTTGGGCCATAAACTCATAATAAAACGGAATAGGCTTGTGTCACGGACTTAGTACACGGTATAGCCGGGATATGTTATATATATATATATATATATATATATATATAGTGTGTGTCCACCAATATCAGTGATAGATATTATTATTATTATATACTTTAGTGCTATAGGGGGAGGTTGCGCGTAATGGATGAATCCCCTAGCTTGAGGAGTAGGGTGAGTATAATCCCAGGTCATAGCGTCCGTTAAATGGGTGAGGGGCATCTCACTTTCAGGGAAGGAATATGACCGCCTCCAATATGTATGTATTAACCAAGTTAGTTCGCGATTCTGACTTGGAGTAACTAGGTTATGTGATTTCACCTAGCGGGATAGCACTTTAGAGAATTTATACCCGGTGAAACTTTACTCGGGGGAAATATTATTATTAGATGTTATTTCAGTATGTTGTGAATACTGCATTATGACTAAATTAGGATTAGGTAAATTATTATATATGGGATAATTAGTACAAAGTATGAGTTGTATTATGTGTATAACAGGTGTGAGTATTATTTGGATTTAAGAGGAGAAAAATGATTAATTAAGTTGATGTTTATAATAACTTAAAAATCTTAATTCAGGGCATACTCGGTTAAGAGTAGGGTGTTTGCAAGGGGTTATATAATTTATCTAGTCATGAGGTGGAGAACTAGGTGAATTTAATTAAGGCGTTAGTAGTGCACATTATAGGAGGGGTGAGAATGTTCTCAAGGGAGTGCGGCACTAACTAAAATATGGAAGGCATGCATATTTATTTATTACTGCAAGTTAATCATTTTCTAAATGTTTTTAAATGTTTTGGGTACTAAACCTTGCTATAAAAATTTCTTTTTAAAAATCTTTTAGGTGTCCAGCCACAGGGACGCCAGGCTTGACTCTATTTCAGGGTTCCGTTGCTGCAGCATATGTGGATGTTGCGGGAGATTTGATAGACGCCTCATTCTTTCATTTCTAGTATAGAGACTTCTTATCAGCTATTTTGAGTATGTCGCTCACAGTTCATTTAAATTCTTATTAGTCATATTGAGATTGATTACTTGTCTACAATTTCTATTTGTTGGGCTTTTGTGTCGATGGTTTATTCGGTCAGTTAATAAGTTGTGAATGGTTGTTTTAGATAATTGTGATTATTGTGTTATTTTACTTCCGCATGAGTTTCATTTAAGTTAAGGAAAGATAAAACTTGGCACCACTCTAATTTTCTCACTTAGGTGGTTAGTAATTAAAATTGCGATAGTGATGCTAAGAATGATCCAACTGAGAAACCTGTTCTAACTTAATTTAGGACTGATCACCCGGGGTTAATTAGGCGGGGTGTCATAGAACCCAAAAATGGAAAGATACTATATATGCAAGTTTTCAAAAATCTTCAACTTTCAAATCTTCAAATCTCCTTGTTTTCTCTTTCTCTTCTTTTTGTGTGCTTTTCAAATGCTCATCAAAGTCCTACAAACAATAAACAAAGAAAATACCTTCGTCACATATCAAGTTTGAAATACGATAGAAAATCATAAATCAAATCAAATTTCCCCCATAATTCAAACTCTCACTCCCCCATAATTCATAATTAGTTCTCCCCCTTTTTTATTTTTTCGAAATAAGCTAGGAAAAGAATAAAATATAATAAACCGAAGAGGGTCACTATAAGCATAGCAAATTACCAAAAACATATATCAAATAAGCTCATTCAAGGATAAACTCAAAATGTTCACAAACTATTTTTCATTTTTCAAATATTTTTCAAGAAAAAGATTCACAGAAATAACATACACCATGAACTAACACTAAGATAACCAAATCATTGAAATGGAATGAAAGGGTGTGAACAAATTTGATAGGACAATCAACTCAAACAATCATAATATATGTGCACAATGAAATTTGGATACTCCTAACAAATGAACTCAAAATCGTCCTAGGTGTAAAAATATTGAATTCATATGATATCGACTCAATCGAATAACAAATCAATGTCTAAAACAATTTTCGTACCAATAATGTCTAAAACTATGTAACATTTTTTCAAGACTTTGTCAGGATGTGAAAACCCCTTAATTCCAACCAAAATCCCTTAAAAGATAAACATTATCTTATATCCATTTTTCTTTTGAAAGATCCATCAAACTAAACTATTTGGCCCCTTTTTAGCAAATTTGCTCTTTTATTGCCTTAATTTTTTCTTGGGCTCTTTTCAAACGGTGGCTTTCACGACGAGTCCACTTGACTCTCGCAACCCTTTCCCATGTACACTCATAAGTTTTTTCAATATTAAACAAACTCTCATGGTAAACGGTTGTTATATGTACTACTTCCATTATCTTGTTTTATTACATTTGGTTCGTTTTATGGACATAATTGGGATGAAAAAACTTTGACCAACGTGTGATAGACAAGAACAATAATCAAATAAATTCTTGCACGTGTGCATTAAAGGAAAGCATGAATCAAACATGTAAAAAATAACCACTAATCACGTCTCAATGACTCCAAAAATTATAAAGAACTTGGATGAAATGATGTTGCATCTCAAAACATTATAAAAAAGTCAAGTGGATAATGGTATGATTTTGTGAATTGGTCACCCTAAATGTCCATCCAATTACGGTGTAAAAAGAAATACAAACATATTTTGTGTTTTTTTAAAAAATTTATCAAAAATAAAATATTTTTGCCTTTTTCTCTTTTTCTAAAAGATAAAAAATCATTTTGCATTTTTCTAAAAATTTTCAAGAAAAACAAAACTTTTTTTAGATTTTTCAAAAAATATATCAAACTAAAAAAAATACAATGATAGTGCACACTAGTAATATGCATAAATATATGAACATGAAAATCAACCTATGCTAGCAAACAAGTCTAAACCTCAATCATTAGGTCCGGAGTATTTTTTCAAAGGTGGTGACTTCCTAAGAAAAACATCCATCAAATCATGTGAAGTATTGACTATATACTCAACTTTCTCTTGAAAATGCTAACAATATCTCATGTGATGTGTGGGAGTATGAAGAGTATTGTGTGGGGGAGTGCATTTGGGCACACTTATAGTAGCATAACAAGGTAAATACCTATGAGACACACTACCCAACTTAAATCAAAATTCCCTAAGGTGTCCTCTTTTCTTGCTATGGGAACAAACTTAAATGGGCCTAGGAACACCTCTCTCAAAACGTCTAGGACACTCTCTCTTATAGGAAAATAGATGCCTAGATGGGTTAGGTTGAGAGTCATATGGATCTATCACAAAACTCGGGAACTGGCTCGGGTACAACACGGGAAGTAGAAGCACCGTCATAACTTATTCCTAGTCTCCCAATATTACCCAAAGCGGAACCAAGGAGCATATTTCCAATCTTCTTAGATGTGTCCTCTAAAGTGACCTTGACCTCTTGGGAACATTCGAGATCTCTTTAGAGTTAGGATACATGGGCTTTAAGTTTCTCACGACTCTTCAATGAATATTGAAGATCTCCCATAAGACTAGACACGGTGTTGGTCCATTCACTATTTTCCTAGCCTAAGACGATCAACTAATCACAAAAAAAATCTCACCTTCTCAGGTTGCTTGCCGACGCCTCACACACACTCAAAACATCTATCTTTCCCTAAAAATCTAACACCTCAAGACCCAAATCTGTATTCAACTTTTTTGTCCTCAACGTCTCATTACATGGATCTCTAAATACTTGTTGGAGATCACCTTCACTTTCACTGGCGATCTCATCCTCATAATCACTATCTCCCCAATAGCTCGAAACATCATTGAGGCTCTCACGTTTACAAGTGTCCTCATCGTCGTGGGATAAAATGAATGTGCTCACGTGACAAGCCATGAAAGCAACACACTTTTTATGTTGTGATTCATTCATGAAATCATCCAACTCGATGTCACTATCACTAAGAGTGGCCGTATTAGAAATTTTCTTGCCCTTTCTCTTTAGCATAGTGGGACACTCAAAATATCTATGCCCTTTGGCCTTGCACTCATAACATCTCACATCTTCCTCTTTCCCACCGTTATCCTTGACCTCATTTTTCCTATAGTTTTTCAAAAAAATCTTTTTATTAGAAGATTTTTCTTTGGAAAATTTGAGAATTTTTTAAATTTTTTAGCAAACAAGGTCATGTCATCTAAATCAACCCCACCCTCAGAACCAGACTCACAAGCTCTCTTTTTTTCTTTACTTGAGTCTTTAAAGCTATCCATTTATCCTTGGGCTTTATAGTTTTGGGAAACATGTCGATTTCATAATTTTGAAGGTCTCCTACGATTCCTTTTAACCTAAGAGAATCTAACACACCCAAAGAATTCAAAATAGTGACCTCGGGAATAAATCGGGATGGGAGTGACCTCAAAATATTTTTCACAAATCTTGAATCATCAATCTTTAAAAGTCGTGTTAATAATGTCTGACAATCTAGCATAAAACTCATTAAAATGCTTGGACTCTAACATTGCAATACTCTCAAACTGGGTAGTCAAATTTTGCAATTTCGACACCTTACCTGCGTTAGTACCCTCATATGTTAACTGAAGAATAGCACATGCCTCTTTTGACACGGTGCACATCATAATACGTTGAAACTCGACGGGAGTGATGGATCTAAAAATAGCACTTAGGCCTCGGGAGTTATAGGTACTCCACATAAACTCATCGTCAGTCCAATCAGAAACGAGTTTGGGATTAATGACAATATTAACAGTGACAGTGGGAGGAGTCCACCCTCTTTCACAAACGATCCATACTCTTTCATCGACAGCTTTTCAATGAGATCTCATGCGGGCTTTCCAGTAGGCATGATTTGTGCCATCAAAGACGAGCATCCAATTGTAAAAGTTATCCATCAAAAAAGTTACGATTTTTAAAAATGATTGATCTAAAAAAAATTACGGAAAAAAGGTCTCAGGGTAATTTGGTGAAACATACTTTGATACTAATTTTTGAAAGGTGAAAACGCGAGCTAAAAGCTCTGATACCAATTTATAAAAGCGAATGTGACACCAATTTGAGAGTTCGCAATATTTTATTAGATTAAACTTATTTAACTTGATGTCAATTCCAAAAATTCTAATTTTAATTAAACCCTAAACATGCATATATGTCATTGGAAGCATCATCTAAGTATGCAACCAAACAAACAAGGAGGAAAATTTCAGGAAAAATCCCCCTGAGCAAACCCTTTATTTCACTAATGTTTGCAAATCGTAACTTACAACACCATAGAGAAATATACAATGAATTCCGATGAGAACGACAAAAGATCATAACCTTGAATCAATAATGACTCCCGTAAAAATCACAATAATCTCATTTCCTCCTTCAGTGGTGAATACCCTCGAGTATCCCCAAGATCACTAGTAGAGAATGCTTTCCACAAGAACAACTTCTACAAAGAAATTTTTGGGTTCTCAAGATGATTCACAAAAGTAATTGGGATTGATTTGTGTGAATCAAAAATAATTTTTACCCTAAAAGTGAAGAATATTTTCCAATTGTTCTGTAGTTTGCGTAAATGAAAAGTCTTAATAAAAAAAGCTTCGCGAAACAGGTTTATATAGGCAAACAAAAACGTTGAGGCGACGAAATCTCATTTGAACAAGATCACAGGGTCATTAGAATGACATGGACATGTAATTTGAAGTCCTTTCGAACGACCTTACTAATAACATGTTAAAACATAAAATAGTACGCTCTCCTTTGATCCATATGAGATCTTGGGCATCAAACGATCTATCTAGCGAGATGTTAATGTCGTTTAAATGACATAGCAATGTCGTTTGAACGGCATAAATGAGTTTTTGAAGTTTCACCTACAAGTATTACAAAAAATATTTTAAGTTCGAAAAATGCCTCATTTTGATAAAACCGGTTTATAAAAAGTATCCCAATACTTAGTAAAAAATCTAAGTAACGCAAAACTAAATCCATACCAAAGTATACCTCATGTCACATTGATTTTGAAGATGCTTCATATTTGGATCCGTCTTATTGAACTTGTGAACTTGAATGCCTTGACGGATGTAACGGGATATGCCATACACGGTGTAAACTAAGAACTAGGGACAAGATGGAAAATATGTCCTTACATCAAAGTTTTAATATTTGTATTCACAGATTTTTTCCTAATTAATCATGAATGTAATTATTAACATACACGGTGTAAACTAGGAACTAGGGACAAGATGGAAAATATGTCCTTACATCAAAGTTTCAATATTTGTATTCACAGATTTTTTCCTAATTAATCATGAATGTAATTATTAACATAGTTGAAATCTAAAATAAGTAAATACTTGCCTTTAAGGATATAAATTTGAAGTCTCGCGTGTATGAACGATTTGCATCATGAGATTAGACCTTCCTTCTCTTCTCTAAGGTTCCTTCTCCATTTCTTCTCTTTTCCTCTTCTCTTAAACTCTCTCTTCAGCACAATTATGTAGTGATTAAAAAGTGGGTTGTCACCCACCTACCTTAACCCTTAAATACCTCTTATCACGCCATAATTCCGTTTTAGGTTAAACGCTAGGTGTAAAAAGACCACTATACAACCATACGGGCCCTGCTATGTCCAAAAAACCTTCGGAGCCAAATCATAACACCCGAGTACCTATTGTGAACTATTTTGACCCATTTTGGATCATCGGTGGACTCAAAAATGTCACGAGTCATCCAACTAAAAATATACCATCATATCAGTAAGAGGGTAGTGAGACTGGGGTCTATGAATAACTGGAAAGGGTGAGGTGTGACCCACTCCAATGGACGCTGTCTACAAGGTTCTCAAGAACTTCTGAAGCAGCTTCTGAAGAGACCTTCTCCTTTTGGTAAAAAATGGAGCTCAAGCTGGAACTCCCTCCCTGCAAGAAGATGAACTTCCACAACACTAATAGTAATTTTCTTAAGAGGAGCTCTTGAGAGTGATGGCTGTCAGTGGGGAGTGAAAGAACAAGGCACTCAGCACTAGAGAGAGAGCAGGGAGAGATACTAGAGAGGTTCTGGTCTGATTTTGACAGAGTGACTTTGCTATTGAGTTTTTCTATCATCCCCTATGACCTTGCCCAGGGGTCCTATTTATACTTGGGCACTAAGGTTGGGTTGGCACTTTTGGCGCCAAAACTTAGAGGGTTGGTGAGGGACAAAGTCTGCAGTGTACTATTTATCCCTACCTGCAGGCAGGTCTGCCTGTCCCCTCTGGCAGATGCCCCCTGGCGCCGACCAAAGTTCAAAAGCAAATATGTCTTCTAATGGAGACAAAATATCTGATTTGCAAATTATCTTATGAAACGGTAACTTTGATACAAACTTTATAAACTTGATGGGGGGTCTCGAGGACCACCTCCTCTAAAATATTTGCAAGCTTGAGGGGGGTCTCGAGGACCCCCTTCTAAAATAATTTTTCTTAAGAGGGGTTTAGAGGACCCTCTCCTCTAAAATCATTTTATAAACAGTTCTTTTCTTGTGAGCAGTCAGCCCTTTGGCTGCTCACTTCACTTGTGACTAAGTGTGAGGTGTGTGAGGATTGGGTGACCTTAGGGTCTCCTACTAGTATTCTCTCAATCCTATAGTGCTAAGTGGTTGAGCTTGCTCAACATACCTTGTCCCTCAGCCGCCAAGCTAAAACTCTCGGGAGGTCCCAACTAGCCTGCTTGAGCCCAGTTTTCTCAATTAGGCAACCTGTACAAGAAAGTAAAGTGTTAATACCGTTGTTCATTTAAAGACTGACGTCTCATGATGAGGAGTTGCTCGTGGTAGCTACTCCCTCATCCTGGCCACTCTGGGTGGGTTACTTCTCAATATGAGTTTCTTTTGAAACCCTTGTAATGGCACTTCTCAAATAACATTTCTGCAGTGAGCCTTGCAGTGGCGCTGACCCTCTCGAATGTCATTATTGCGATGACCTTGCAGTGGCGCTGACCCTTGCAGTAGCGCTGACCCCTGCAGGCGCTGACCCTTGCATTGGCACTTCTCAATCTTGTATTTATATGGTAAGCCTTACGAGGCACCTCTCGAATGTCATTACTGCAGTGATCCCTGTAATGGCGCTGACCCTTGCAGCGGCGCTGACTCTTGCAATGGCACTTCTCAATCTTGGACTTCTGCGGTGACCCTCGCGGGCAACTCTCGAATGTTATTGCTGTAGCGGCGCTGACGCTTGCAGTGGCGCTGAAACACTTGCAGTGGCGCTGACCCTAGTGACGCTGACCCTTGCAGCTGCGTTGACACTTATAGTGGCGCTGACACTTGCAGCAGCGCTGACACTTGCAGCGGCGCTGACACTTGCAGCGGCGCTGGCACTTTCAGCGGCGCTGACCCTCTCGAATGTCATTGCTGCAGTGACCCTTGCAGTGGCGCTGGGGGTTCCTGCTGAATATGATTTTCTGTCGGGACCCTGGGGTGGTTCCTTCTCAATTATGCATTTCTGCCGGGACCCTGGGTGGGTTCCTTCTTAATACGAGTTTCTGTCGGGACCCTGGGGGGTTCCTGCTCAATATGAGTTTCTGTCGGGACCCTGGGGTGGCTCTTCCTCAATATGAGTTTATGTAGGGACCCTGGGGGGTTCCTGCCCAATATGAGTTTCTGCCGGGACCCAAGGGGGTTCCTGCTCAATATGAGTTTTTATCGGGACCCTGGGTTTCTTCTCAGTATTTCTAATAAAATAATATTTTTACTTTTTTATAGGTAGACACCCTTCTACATTAGCCCCTCGTGCAAATTTTTTTAGGTTGGGTAGACCAAAAAAAGCTTTGTACGCCATAAAGTCAAATTTTTATTTTTTTTTCTTTTGGGGGACCCTAGGGTTCCTTCATCATTCCCCCTTAGGGTCATTAAATGTCCTGTCACTTCATCCCAAGTTTTGTAGATGAGTCCACTTATAGTGGACCTCTTTATCTGGGTATCAACTTGGGCAGAGGGGTTACTCACGGTGAGCCCCTTGTTCTTGGCCTGCTTCTGTGGCCTTTTTTCTAGGGCGGAGGGGTTGCGCGCCGTGAGCCCCTCACCCTTGGCCTTCTTCAGTGGCCTTCCATCTTGGGCGGAAGGGTTGCTCGCGGTCAGCCCCTCGCCCTTGGCCTTCTTATGTGGCCTTCTATCTTGGGCGGAGGGGTTGCTCGCGGTGAGCCCCTCGCCTTTGGCTTTTTTCTGTGGCCTTCTATCTTGGGTGGAGGGGTTGCTCGCGGTGAGCCCCTCGCCCTTGGCCTTCTTCTGCGGCCTTTCATCTTGGGCGGAGGGGTTTCTCGCCGTGAGCCCCTCGCCCTTGGCCTTCTTCTGTGGCCTTCCATTTTGGGGGAGTGGTTGTTCGCGGTGAGCCCCTCGCCCTTGGCCTTATTCTGTGGTCTTCTTTCATGGGCGGAGGGGTTACTCGCGGTGAGCCCCTCACCCTTGGCCTTCTTCTGGTGCCTTTCATCTTGAGCGGAGGGGTTGCTCGCGGTGAGCCCCTCGCCTTTGGCCTTTTTCTGTGGCCTTCCATCTTGGACGGAGGGGTTGTTCGCGGTGAGCCCCTCGCCCTTGGCCTTATTCTGTGGCCTTCTTTCTTGGGCAGAGGGGTAACTCGCGGTGAGCCCCTCGCCCTTGGCCTTCTTCTAGGACCTTTCATCTTGGGCGGAGGGGTTGCTCGCGACGGGCCCCTCGCCCTTGGCCTTCTTCTGTGGCCTTTCACCTTGGGCGGAGGGGTTACTCGTAGTGGGCCCCTCGCCCTTGGCCTTTCTTCTGCGACCTTCCATCTTGGGCGGAGGGTTTTCTCGCAGTGAGCCCCTCGCCCCTGGCCTTCTTCTGGGGCCTTTCATCTTGGGCGGAGGGGTTGCTAGCGGTGAGTCCCTCTCCCTTGGCTATTTTCTGTCAAACTTGCAATCTTGGGCAGGTGGAGTCACTCTAAGTGGGTCCCCACCCTCCAAGCTTATTTTATTATTTGTTCACTTGCTTGAGGACTTCTCAATATTAGCCCCCTCGTGCAGAAGTGTCTTGTAATATCGAGAGACTTGTGCACGAAATTATCGTACCCTTAATTTATACTTGGCAGTTGCTCAAGACTATGAGTGCTCTGATGCCCTTGGAGCCTTAGGTACTAAACAGTTATACTTTATGTTTGTACTTGGCCTTTGCTCAAGACTGTGAGCGCTCCGGCGCTCTTGGAGCCTTAGATGATCAACTGGCGCACCTTAAATTTATGCTTGGCACTTGCTCAAGACTGTGCGCGCTCCGGTTCCCTTGGAGACTTAGGTACTAAACAGTTGTACCTTGTGTTTGTACTTGGCCTTTGCTCAAGACTGTGAGCGCTCCGGCACTCTTAGAGCCTTAGATGATCAACTGACACGCCTTAAATTTATGCTTGGCACTTGCTCAAGACTGTGCGCGCTCCGGTGCCCTTGGAGACTTAGGTGCTCGTCTGGAGCACCTTACATTTATACTTGGCACTTGCTCAAGACTGTGAGCGCTCCGATGCCCTTGGAGCCTTAGTTACTAAACAGTTGTACCTTATGTTTGTACTTGGCCTTTGCTCAAGACTGTGAGTGCTCCGGCGCCCTTGGAGCCTTAGGTGCTAAACTGTCGCACATATACTTATACTTGGCAGTTACTCAATATTGTGAGCGCTCCGGTGCCCTTGGAGCCTTAGGTGCTCAACTGGCACACCTTATATTTATACTTGGCACTTGCTCAAGACTGTGAGTGCTCCGGTGCCCTTGGAACCTTAAGTACTAAACAATTGTACCTTGTATTTATACTGGGCAATTTGCTCAATACTGTGAGCGCTCCGGTGCCCTTGGAGCCTTAGGTACTAAAATGTCATACCTTATATTTATATTGGCAGTTGCTCAATACTGTGAGCGCTCCGGTGCCCTTGGAGTCTTAGGTGCTAAACTGTCGCACCTTATATTCATACTTGTATTTGGCACTTGCTCAAGATTGTGAGCGCTCTGGTGCCCTTGGAGCCTGAGGTGCTCATCTGGAGCACCTTATATTTATACTTGGCACTTGCTCAAGGCTGTGAGCGCTCCGGTGCTCTTGGAGCCTCAGGTGCTCATCTAGAGCACCTTATATTTATACTTAGCACTTGCTCAAGACTGTGAGTGCTCCGGCGCCCTTGGAGCCTTAGGTGCTAAACTGTCGCACTTTAAACTTATATTTGGCACTTGCTCAATATTTTGAGCGCTCCGGTGCCCTTGGATCCTTAGGTGCTCAACTGGCGCACCTTATATTTATCCTTGACACTTGCTCAAGACTGCGAGCGCTCCGATGCCCTTGGAGCCTTAGGTGCTCAACTGGCGCACCTTATATTTATACTTGGCCTTTGCTCAAGACTGTGAGTGCTCCGGCACCCTTGGAGCTTTAGGTGCTAAACAATCACACCTTATATTTATACTTGGCACTTGCTCAAAACTGTGAGCGCCTAGGTCCCCTTGGAGCCTTAGGTGCTCAACTGTTGCACCTTATATTTTACTCTATACTTTTGCAATTACTTTTTGTCTTCTCGCACCTATTGTTTTATTTTATTAGGTGGAGATATACTAGCAAGTAAAAAAAAAATGCACGGGGAGACACCTTGAGCCATATCCAATAACTTTTCATTTCATAAGCATTAAACTTTGCTAAGAAAGTATATTTTATACGTCATACTTTTGTTACTTGATTTTGCCTTTGAACCTGAATAAGAATGCTCATGTTGGAGTCGAGCATACTTCAATATGTAATTTGAACTTTTTCTTTATCAAAGACTCGTGTATATGCTTTCTAGACCCATTGCTTGCATCCAAGCGGGCGAGATACTTGAGTTTTCATTGAAGCAACTATAATCTTTTAGCTGCACAATAAAACTTTTGAAATGCATAGCAATTAATATGATTAAAAAGAAAATATTGCCCATGGTGTAGTTATATATAACTTTCAAAGTCATTTATATTTTGAACAAATGGGACAAATATGTTTGAGTGAAGGATTAAGAGATCTTCTATTTTTTCACATAATGATATCTATCATTAATGAAATGTTAAATTAATCACGCGAACTATTCTGAATAAAAGTCTGGGGATATGATTGATTTGCTTGGGGTTTATACTTGGACAAATGTTTTTTCTTGTCCTATATAAAACCAACTCATATAATTATACGTGAAGCGAATCACGCAAATTATTTTGAGGATACAACTTGAAAAAATCTCAAAGTATCTTCAATTTTTTTTTCAAAAAAATATTAATAACAATAATTATATTATTATTTTTTTTTATCTTGCTCATCACAAATCACTTCGAGTTATGTGTTAGGTGTCTCATTTTGTATATCGAGCAATGGGCAAGAATCGTGCCAATTTGATCTTAATTTCGAGGAAGGCAACTTTCTTAATGAAAAAATAACAAATGGTTCCTCATACGTGACTATTATTTCAAACGAGTGCATGGCGAAAACTTATCAGCTCTCTCCTGTTAAAAGACGCACCCTCGAGATAAGGTACTTGCAAACACTTCATCTGGCGAGGGGTTCTTTGGGGGAATAGCCATCTGTGTATTTCTTTGGAACGCCCCATTCTCTTTTTTTTTCTTTTTCTTTCTTATATATCATATAAAATAGAAGACGGCATATATAACAGGCTGGAAATAAATCCAAGTCAGTCCATCCAATATTTTCGACAGGTTTTCTCTCTCCTCTCGGTATAACATAAAGATCCATGGAAGATCGGCTTAGAAAGCTTTGGAGTGGAGTTTCAGGCCACGAAAACCGCGGCACGGTGCTTGCTAAACCCCTGTTCCTCGTCGTCATTAAAATGGGTCGCTCAGACTCAATTGGATCGTTATTGAGATTGCTCGGCAAGTTGACGAGAAATGTTGGGTATGAAATCGCATTCTTTTGTTGCAAGAGTTTATGAAGGAGAGATGAATGAATGTCATTTCTCTCCTATTCGCATTTTTTTCTAGAGGGGAAGTAAGATCTGTGAGCAACCGCTCCTTAAGAAATTAACCCCTTTTGATTTATTATTATTATACCAATCAAAATGATTGTGATACGGAGTAAGGCGTGTACGATTCTGATTCGAGCAAGGGAATCAAAGAATCATTTTCTGGTATTTAGCTTGGATTTGATTTGTAACTTTGTTCATAATTTGAGCCAATGGGTTTCTGCGTTCGAGTTTGAACAACGAGGTACTGGTTTCATTTGTCTCTCACTTTTTTCTTCAAGGTTTGAAGGTATACTTCGTAAGTATCAGTTGGAGGCATAGTCGAGAAAATTGGTCTGATCCAGACCCACTTGCTACAGACGTTATGTGACCCATTCACGAGGCTTTCGTTTTTTTGACTTCTCGTGTATAGTCTCAAATGGGAATGTTCTTATCATGGTTCCTCGTCTTGTGTAAATTTTTTTTCTTCATAAATCAACACTTTTTAATCTCAGGGTGAGGAACCCGTCTGAGTCTGATATTAGTGTACTTTTGGTTTGAGGGCTTTCCTCCTCGTGTACTTTTTTTCGTAAGTCTTACTTTCAAATATATTCTTCTTTTGCTTTGCGAGCAGCACTGTTTATTCTCGGTACGAGGACCCATCTTGTATTATTGTACTTCTGGCTTGAGGGGTTCCTCGAGTATTTTTGCTGTGTTGAGGGGTTTGTTGGGTGATTTTCAAAATAAGTTTTGAGTGATGCCTCCTACTCGTTCACTCGATAAATTCTCAACAGGTTTGACACAAGTTAGTTGTAAAACCACTTCGATTCGAGGTAGTGTAGCTTGGTAATATCTGTTGGACAGTTTGCCTCGAGAAGGGTGCTGACGTTTTGAGTCTAATACAAGGTTATTTGTTTACTCTTGTGTTGTTTTGTTTTCTGTACTTTTTTATTTAAGTTCTGATATGCCCTCTCTCGTTAATGAACTTGGTGTAGGTACATGTTTCTTCATTAGCTTGCACGCTTGTGTGTGAAATGCTGGAGCCAGCTGTCTGAGATTTTGACTTGAGCAACAAAGTCCTTTTGGTTCCTCGTGTTTGTAACTATCCAGCAATCAGAGGTTTGATTTTTTTTTAAGTGTTTCATGGAATGCTTGTGAGGGACTCATTTTCTATCAAGAAATAATTGATGAGATGTACATATTTTTATATGTACCAATTCAAAGCAGTGGTCTACAATTCATTCTGGCAAGGTAATGAAAATAAAAAAAATTATTTTCAGTTTTTTTTTATCTTGTTGGCGAGGGAGAGCAAATAGTGATCAAATTAATTTATTGGTTTGTGAAATCAAATCGTGAATTCGAGCAACCAATTTTCGCGAATAATTTTTTGATCTATGTTTACTTTCAGAAATATTTGTAAAACTTTCTTGTTTGGTGGTCAAGGAACCCATGTAGACCAAAAGGCTTTTCCACATAATAATCTTAATGGCGAGGGAACATAAAACTATTAAAAACACTGTGTATGTGAGACGTGTTAACATTTTTTTTTTAACCTGGGTTCCTCATCCCAGACCTTGAATGCGGGGTTCCTCGTCAGGAGCCTTCGGGACTGAAGGTTTCTCGTCTGAGACACCGAAATTGGTTTATCTTTCTATTTTATACTATTTTATTTTATTCATCATGATATAAATAAAATAATAAATGCTTTGACTTAATTTTTAAGATTCATAATATTTAACAAGAGAACATGTGGTTTTGAAATCACAAACATTTATGCAGATAAAATTCATAAAATTAATTATGAATAATAAATTTTTTTGAGTGAGCTATACCAAAAAATAACTGCTATGTGTGTTTTTGCATTTTATCACTGAGCATCTAAAAAAATTATAACATGTGTGATTTTCTTTTTTATCAAGTAAATCAGCTAGCATATTTATGAAATGCTTCTAGAACACAAATCAATACTTGTGAAATGAGCATATTCGATAAATAATAAAGTAATGCAAGTTTACTTAGCTGATCGGGAGTAAGATATGTCTTACAAGTGAGTAGAGTCCCCTCTAAGGTGTCCTTGAGGGTGAATACTCCACCGTCACTTTCTTTGCTAGAGAGTTATTTGGTCACCATTTTTTTTGTTGGCGCTACCTCTAGTGTCGTTGGTCTCTCTCACGAGAATCGTCACTGATACAACTATTTGTTCCGACGCCGCCTTCCGCGGCGGAGCCGCCTCTACGATTATTGATGCTATTGGCATTCTTGAGTGTGGTTCCTCACGCTCCAACGAGGGTTCTTTGATCGAATTTTCTTCCCACATAGGCAGTGGTTCTTTACCAAGCGCAACTTTGAACCCTTACCATGTAAGGGGTTCCTTTGCGCATTGGTCCACTGCCCTTGGGTTCCTCAAAATTTAAGACTTCTTTATTTATGGGTTCCTCGTGCGAGGCGCTGACCCAAGGGTTCCTCGCCTGGTGGAGCTTTGTTTGGAGAGGGTGTCTCGTCTGATTTACACGCGTCTTTAGGCTTTGCATTTGAGGAAGCCGCTGCCAAAGGTTCGTCGTGGGTGGACCCAATGCCCGAGGGTATCTCGACCTTGCATTTCGTCAAGGGTTCCTCGACCTTGCAATTCGCCAAGGGTTCCTCGACCTTATGTTGCGCCGAGGGTTCTTCACGCTCGGACTTCACCTCTAAAGGCGTCTCGACATCTGCTGATGTTGACAGAGGTTCCTCATGTGTCGACCTCATGTCTGAGAGTGTCTCACCGATTTCCAATGCTATTAAGGGTTCTTCGTGTACTGACCTCGTGCCCGAGGATGTCTCGCCGACTGTCAAAGCTACTAGAAGTTCCTCGTATATTGACCTTGGGTTTGAGGGTATCTCGCGAACTTCTCATCAAGTGCGACTTCTCAGCCAATGGGTTCCTCGCGTGCCAACTTCTCATCTAAGGGTGTCTCAACCTCCTGCCTCATTAAGGGTCCCTCGCCTGGTGGTACAGCGTTTGGTGAAACGAGCCATTTTCAACTTGCTTCAAGTGGGGGTATCTCGACCTCATGCTTCGTCGAGGCTGCTTCCACGACTTCTTTGTTGGCGGCGAGGGACACCCAGGGATTTCTCTAAGGGTTGCTGCTGCTACTTCCCTCTTTTTTTTGTGACGAGGGACACCCAGGGTTTCTCATCCATGGGTTCCTCGCGAGTTGGTGTTTCTAAAGGGGATGCTTCCGTTGAGAGTTCCTCACTTGGAATTTTTACCACGATGGGTTCTTTTCTTGAGGGTTCCTCATCGCTATCATGGAGCGCGAGGAGTTCCTCGGCCATAACGAATTCCTCTATAAACACTTAGGGCTCCTGGGGTTCCTTCCAGTGAACTTGGCGGTTGTCAGAACTTGCTCCCGCTTCGTCCTTCGTGACCGAGCTACTTCTACCGGAATCGTCGCTGGAACGGTTGCCCCTCCAGAGGGGGGCTGCTGCTGGTGTTACACAACCTTGACCCAAACTTGCCAAGTCTAGTTGTTTTGTTTCAAAAGCTCAAAAAAACATACTCATAAGCCTCTGCCATCGGAGCTGCTGCCGGTGAGCTGGTCTGCCCTCCCTGAGGAGCAGACGCCTTGGCTCCGATCACCACACTTCTTCCTCGGTAGTCTGGTCACTTTGAGCTCCATTACCAGATGGAGTGTCCTAAAAAAATAGCTGCTTATAAATGTTGAAACCTTCTTTGTCCATGGAAGTGAGGATACCTCCCCAGCGTAGTCGCCAAATATAGGAGGGTAGTGAGACTGGGGTCTATGAATAACTGGAAAGGGTGAGGCGTGACCCACTCCAATGGACGCTGTCTGCAAGGTTCTCAAGAACTTCTGAAGCAGCTTTTGAAGAGACCTTCTCCTTTTGGTAAAAAATGGAGCTCAAGCTGGAACTCCCTCCCTGCAAGAAGATGAACTTCCACAAGAATAATAGTAATTTTCTCAATAGGAGCTCCTGAGAGTGATGGCTGTCATTGGGGAGTGAAAGAACAAGGCACTCAACACTAGAGAGAGAGCAGGGAGAGAATACTAGAGAGGTTCTGGTGTGATTTAGACAGAGTGACTTTGCTATTGAGTTTTTCTATCATCCCCTATGACCTTGCCCAGGGGTCCTATTTATACTTGGGCACTAAGGATGGGTTGGCACTTTTGGCGCCAAAACTTAGAGGGTTGGTGAGGGACAAAGTCTGTAGTGTACTATTTGTCCCTACCTGCAGGCAGGTCTGCCTGTCCCCTCTGGCAGATGCCCCCTGGCGCCGACCAAAGTTCAAAAGCAAATATGTCTTCTAATGGAGACAAAATATCTGATTTGCTAAATATCTTATGAAACAATAACTTTGATACAAACTTTGTAAACTTGAGGGGGGGTCTCGAGGACCACCTCCTCTAAAATATTTGCAAGCTTGAGGGGGTCTCGAGGACCCCCTTCTAAAATAATTTTTCTTAAGAGGGATTTAGAGGACCCTCTCCTCTAAAATCATTTTATAAACAGTTCTTTTCTTGTGAGCAGCCAGCCCTTTGTTTGCTCACTTCACTTGTGACTAAGTGTGAGGTGTGTGAGGACTGGGTGACCTTAGGGTCTCCTACTAGTATTCTCTCAATCCTATAGTGCTAAGTGGTTGATCTTGATCAACATACCTTGTCCCTCAGCCGCCAAGTCAAAACTCCCGGGAGGTCCCAACTAGCCTGCTTGAGCCCTGCTTGCTCAACTAGGCAACTTGTACAAGAAAGTAAAGTGTTAATACTGTTGTTCAGTTAAATACTAACGTCTCATGATGAGGAGTTGCTCGTGGTAGCTACTCCATCATCCTGGACACTCTGGGTGGGTTCCTTCTCAATATGAATTTCTGTCGAAACCCTTGTAATGGAACTTCTCAAATAACATTTCTGCAGTGAGCCTTGCAGTGGCGCTGACCCTCTCGAATGTCATTACTGCGGTGACCTTGCAGTGGCGCTGACCCTTGCAGTGGCGCTGACCCCTGCATTGGCACTTCTCAATCTTGTATTTCTGTGGTAAGCCTTATGAGGCACCTTTCGAATGTCATTACTGCAGTGATCCCTGCAATGGCGCTGAGCCTTGTAGTGGCGCTGACCCTCTCGAATGTCATTGCTGTAGTGACCCTTGCAGTGGCACTGACCCTTGCAGTGGCGCTGACCCTTGCAGCGGCGCTGACTCTTGCAATGGCACTTCTCAATCTTGGACTTCTGCGGTGACCCTCGCGGACACCTCTCGAATGTTATTGTTGTAGCGGCGCTGATGCTTGCAACGGCGCTGAGACACTTGCAGCGGCGCTGACCCTTGCAGCGGCGCTGATACTTGCAGCGGCGCTGGCACTTGAAGCGGCGTTGACCCTTGCAGCGGCGCTGACCCTAGTGACGCTGACCCTTGTAGCGGCGTTGACACTTGCAGCGGCGCTGGCACTTGCAGCGACGCTGACCCTCTCGAATGTCATTGCTGCAGTGACCCTTGCAGTGGCGCTGGGGGTTCCTGCTGAATATGAGTTTCTGTCGGGACTATGCATTTCTGCCGGGACCCTGGGTAGGTTCCTTCTTAATACGAGTTTCTGTCGGGACCCTGGGGGGTTCCTGCTCAATATGAGTTTCTGCCGGGACCCTGGGGTGGCTCCTCCTCAATATGAGTTTCTGTCGGGACCCTGGGGGATTCCTGTCCAATATGAGTTTCTGCCGGGACCCAGGGGTTCCTGCTCAATATGAGTTTCTGCCGGGACCCTGGGTTTCATCTCAGTATTTCTAATAAAATAATATTTTTACTTTTTTATAGGTAGACACCCTTCTACAATATCATTACAAGACACTTAACTTCTCTTAATCTTCACTAGATTTCACTAATACCCTAAAAGGGTTCAATAAAAAAAAATCCGTTTTAGACTCCTCACACTCATTTGTTTACTATGAGTATTTTCATTTCATTACTTGATTGATATTAGGATTATATTCCCACCATACCATTTTCTCATATGATCATTACTTTAATTTACTAAAAAATTTCTGAAATAATGTCTAATTATACTATGGCCAAAGGAGTTCTTTATTTATTTAGGTATTGCATCTGAGTTCAAGAATACGCGTATAAAATGGTATTCATTTGAATTTCCTAACAACTAAAAATGTCCCAATATAAGTAATTTGTTTTAAATTTCAAGGGGAAAAATCCATTCATATTTCACCCTTAACTTTTAAAAAGAATCATATGGCACATACTTTTAAATTATTGGACAAATTAACATGCAAATCATTATAACATTATGACTTTTATACAATTTACCTTTTATACTCATTTCTTAAGAAGTTTTATTTCCAAAGACTTCAAGTTTTAATGTCAACAAATAACAACATGGAGAGTTCATCATGCCTTAATGAGATCTATACTTTCTTTTAAATAATTTAACATATAGATTTAGAAAATGTCTAATTCATATAGGTAAACGCCTTACTAAATGCGCCATAACTTCCATAGTGATCGTGTAACAACTAATACATCAAAAGTGTTCACCTTTACACATAAAAATATGCCATAACCTGAGTGCCCATGTAGACAAAACAAAATACAACGGGTACATACATGTACTCATAAATAATATCACCCACCCCCCATAATATAACAGTAAACTTAAGAACACTTTACACGAACCAAACTAGTCACATCTAGGCTCTAAGATAAACGATCCCATTTTAACTGTAAGCGGTACCACATCCACCAGTACCTCCTCAACTCTGAACATGTGGTCATAATGAGACTAATTCCTCGAACATCTCATAGCTCAGTGTCCTTTTTCTCCACATTAATAAAAAGCACTTCTGAAATGGCCTTGTCGCCTAAGGTAAACTCGCTCTCCCCATTAGGATCCTTGACCTCAAACTTGAGGAAACTGCGGGTCTTTATCGCCCTGCCTCTAGTCATGCTTTACTCAATGCCTCTTTCCATAATGTTCCTCATGAGGGTTCTTTTTGTCCTCTAATTCAATCATATCATTATTTGTTCCCATCTTAGTCAAATTTAGACCATTCGTCTCTCCCCTCTTTGCCAAACTCTTTTGATAGTTCACTCGATCTTACCAAAGAATCAAATCATCATTTACTACTTGGGTGTAAGTGGTTAAAGTTGGGTTCCCTAATATAACTTTCTTAATCGACCAAGTCAAGAGTAGAATGAAACAATTCTTCCTCTTTTCCTCAGTGTCCACCTATTCTAGGACAAGTGTAGATAGAATTGTGAACTCTTGTTCATATTCGGCCACGCTAAGTGAACCTTACTCTAAAATAAGTAATTTTATATTTTATTCAAATTGAATAGCATACGAAAGATAATTGTCATTGAATGTTGCCATCAATTATCCATAAGTCATGTGACCTCCCTCCTCTGGTGTGGTCACACTCTCCCATCATTGTAAAGCATTATCGATTAACTTAGAGGTAGACAACATCTATTTCTGTACTTCTGTGCATTCCACCATCCTAAGATGTTTCTCCAAGTCTTACCTCCATTAATGAGCCACCATTGAGTCAAATCCCCCCTAGAATGTGGGTGGATTACCCTTGTAAAAAATTTCCCTCACCTTGTCCTAAGATGATACGATAATTTCTTACAATTGTACCATCTGGGTTCTAGTTCTTAGCATTCCTATATCAACCTCGGTCGTTGTGGCCTCCTGAATGATCGTTGTCGACTCCTCGGCTCTCAAAATAAATTGGCCGTGTCCTTTCTGTCCTACCAAACCTATCATCACATTAGCCATTGGGGCTTTACTAGCTTCTTTCATCCTAGTGTTCATTATCTGAAAATATAGGACAAAATATGTATTAGAACCAAAGTCTAAAGAGAGTAAAAATCAACAAAATGTATCAAAGAACGGTATGTAGGAAACTAGCATAAACCTAAAACCCTCGAGACCTAGGACCATGCTCTGATACGAACTATGACAACCTTATATTTTGTTACAATTAGGTTAATCAAGTTTATTTATGACAATTAAACAGGTTGTTAAAACAATCATATATCATCCTTAGCATATAATGAGAAACAAAAATCATGATGATCCAAGTAAAGATCGACCTGAGAAATCCTGAAATCCTAATATATATATATAATGAATAAGAGTTAATTACATCACCAAGAAAACCTATAATAAGTGACAACAACTGATACATACAAATCCTCTCACATTCAATTTATCTTTTACAGCGGATTATAAATACGAAGAATAAATTAAACCCAGCATCTCTAAAAATAAATGATGTAAATCTAGAATTAGGTATAACCCCTACATATTCAAAGCTCGGTGATGAATGGAACAGAAGGCAGTGTGGTCCAGTAAGAAAGGAGTCAGATACACATGATCTCCTATAACAACGTGATGGCTCAGGCCTATCGCAATAAGATAATAGCTACGCATTCTACTAATAAACCTATCCATTGTGAAGAAAACATCAAACTCTACAGTTATTAGATTAAATGTTATCCATATAAATCTAGTATTTATACATATACCGATACATCCTTCCACTTGTTTACATCGATTATACCAAACTCATGTCTCAAAGTCGTACCATGCAACATTATTTATTAATTAATAATAGACCCATAGTGTGCAGCCTAAAAGTATCCAAACAGTTTCATTAATCCGTTAGTCATTACACTTCCCCCTTATGCATAAGGTTAATAGTAGATATACTATCCAAAAAATCTAACACAATGTTTCATTTACGTCTAAAACGTTTAGAGTTTTATTATTATTATTATTATTATTATTATTATTATTATTATTATTATTATTATTATTATTATTATTATTTTCAATCACTATATTTTAAGACCCCACTGTTTCCCATATAAGCATAGTTCAATAGGTAAAATTAAAAGTGCACTTATAAAATTATCATACAAATCCTTACAATTTAACTAAAGTACAAAACTTCACTAGGTCCGTACACATGGTACAAAATCTTAGTCGTGCATATTGTGGCCATCCCCGATTCTGATCCGTGTGGGCAGGCGCGTGGAGGAAAGGATCCTTTGGGTCCCGCGCGTCCCTCTCTGGAGCGCTTCGACCGGCGTCGTTTGAGATGTGGAAATGTAGAGAGATTCAGAGTCGCCGGTCTATTTTACTCAAAACAGACAAAAGAAAAAGGGGAAGCCACCCCTAAGGATGGAATCCGAAGACATACTAGTGCGTGCGAAACCAAATGATTCGAGAAGGGTTCGGAGGCTTAGTTACGAAATGGGAAGGTGTTAGGCACCCATTCCTCCCTTTCGGTCTCTCATGAATACTTGCTATTTTCCTTTTGTTTCCCCTCGTGATATGTGTGCATGTGTATATATAGAATGGAGGTAGGAATCCTCGACTTGTATCATGGAAAAGATAAAGCGAGTCATCCGTAGGAAGATATAAGGGTAATATTAGAAAAATAAGATTTACGCGATTACCCCTACGTTGATCGTTATAATGAAACGATAACGCATGTGGGGTAATACGTTATTAAGGGCAAGTATATAGAATACAAGGAAAATGGATTTAGAGAAGATAGAAAATGAGAGAAAAAGTGAGAAAAAGGACTCGAGTCTCGGGTTTTACCCCGAGATGCCTACGTAGCCTATAAAGGCATCAAAGTCCACGTAGTTCGCATACAAAATGAGGGGTGGGGTTTATCCCATAAATCCAAATGGGGGCTCTCTTATTTGTGAGTGTGTGTGTGTGTGTAGAAAAAGGGGTTTAGATTGTGAGAAAAGTATGGAAAAAGTGTGAGAATCCCTACTTGGAATTTAGGAGCAAACCCTCTTTTTCTTATTTTTTGGGTTTTTTATTTATATGAAAATAATAGATGTGCAATACTACTAAATAAAAAGTATATTAGGATGTGTGAGATGAGATAATAAAAGTGCTAAATAAGAAAACAAGTTATTGGGAATTTAAGAGAGAGTGTGAGAAAGTTGGACCTTCTTGACGATCTTGAGCTTGATCTTGAATGTTGGAGAGCAGCCCTTGCACTTGGATGATGATGGAGAGTGGCTAATTAAACAAGTTTGATGAAAAGGGTGATGAAAAGTGGAAGTAAAAAGGGGATTTGGAAGTTGAAATCACGCTGCCTTCGAGAGAGGTTTCTGGGATTCGTTCCGAGAGATTTTTATCAGATCTGGGCTCTCCTTGAAAATGAGGTGAAGGCCTCCTTTTATAGGCCTAGGTGAGTGCCGCTCGGCATAGACCTATTCCTGCCTATCGGCAGGTGCCGATAGGCAGGGTCTGGAAGTGCGCTTTAGGATTTTCGGGAAATCGACCGCCGAGGGTAAACCGTTTGTCAGAATCGTGCACGAGGCATACCATCGGAAAGGTAATTCAGATACCTTAGAAAGTGCTTTGGGCCGCTCCTGGGTTCGAGAGTTGAATTTGGGTCAAATATGGCTCGAAATCGTTTGTCGGTCCATTGGACGGGGAATCGTTCGGACGCAAACGGATCGTTCGTCCGTATGGTAAGTCTGAATCACGCATAGGGCATGCCGTTGGAAAGGTTAGGAGATATACTTAAACATTCCAAAGAGTTTGACCCGGTTTGGAGTGTTGACTTTGGTCAACTGGGCCCGGGAAGCATTCGGTGACCTCCCGGAGTCAAACGAATCGTTCGTCCACATGGAAAGTCAGAATCGCGCAGGGGTTGACCTTTGTAAAGGGTATTCAATACCCTTCGAAGATTCATTTAGCCTCGATCGAGCTGAAGAGTTGACATAGGTCAAAAAGAACCCGGGAGCGCCCGGTGGCCTCCCGGTCAGGTTTCGGACGCAAACGGATCGTTCGTCCGCATGGTAAGTCAGAATCGCGCATGGGGTGGACCATTGGAAAGGGTATTCAGTGCCTTTCAAAAATTCATTGAGTCTCAGTCGAGATGAAGAGTTTGACTTTTGGGTCAAACTGAGCCGGGGAGTGCCCGATGGCTTCCAGGTCAGTACACGGGACGTGACCTGGGTTTACAGTGGTGAAGGGAGGTACTAGGGACCTAAGGAGACTTAGGGGGGTAACATAATGGGGTGTCTACAGAGCCCCTCGACAGGCGAGTTTGGAATAAATGATGACCATCGAATAGACACCACATGATGCTTTTAAGGGAGTATGACCGATTCAGAGGGTCGAGGCCGATTCTGAGGACCTAAGGAGTGTGCTGGGGATGAATGATGATTGGATGTTTAGGTCGATTCTGAGGAACTGAAGTAGTGATGGGGAGGGTGACCAATTCTGCGAGTCAAAGACAAATGTACGGGCTTAAGGTAAAGGTCTAATAACCGAGGTCAATTTTAACCTAAAGAGTGGTGACGATTGAGGACCGAGGTCAATTCTGACCTAACTCAGGTGATGATCCAAGATCGGGGCCAATTATGACCCAAGAGTGGTGACGACCGAGGACCGAGGTCAATTCTGACCTAACTCAGGTGATGATCTAAGACCGGTGCCAATTCTGACCCAAAAGTGGTGACGACCGAGGACCGAGATCAATTCTGACCTAACTCAGGTGATGATCCAAGACCGGGGCCAATTTTGATCCAAAAAGTGATGACGACCGAGGTCTGAGGTCCATTCTGACCTAACTCAGGTGACGATCTAAGACCGGGGCCAATTCTGACCCAAAAGTGGTGACGACCGAGGACCAAGGTCAATTCTGACCTAACTCAGGTGACGATCCAAGACCGGGGCCAATTCTGACCCAAAAGTGGATAAAGATTGGATTTTCATTTTGCTAGAGAAAGAGCTTTGTGATTTTGATCTGAGCTGGGGAGCTGATAGCTGGGGAAGCTTTTAGGAGACCTCGCAGGGGGAATAACCTATTTTGGGTGTTGTAAGAGAATTCTGTTGGGGAAGTGATCAGGTGATCCTTAGGGATCCTCCGGAGCTTTACCGGGAGGAGTTTTAATATGGTTTTGAGGATTCCGTTGGGGAAGAGGGGTTCCACTCGAGGGAATGCAAAATTTTCTTAGCAAAAAGGCTTTAAATCCTTCCTAGGATTTTTGGGAATTTTCCGGATATTTTTGGAGGCTTTCTGGTATTTTCTGGGAATTTCTGTACGAAATTAAAGAGGGGTTCCGATCGACATAGTATGAAGAGTGCCATTCGACAGTGGCACGAATTTTCACAGCTTTTTTTGCTTTCTCTCTCTCTCTCTGCGATTCTTCTGGAAATCATTCTAGAGTTCCGATCTTCAAGAAATGGCCGCTTTTGTGAGCACTGCAGTCCACCGGGAGTGGTTGACCGTTGATGACTGGGCGAACGTGGAGTGGAGGGCTAGGGCGCCTCTTGCTTTGGGCAGTGAGAACTCCGTTGATGCATTTGAGCCTGTTGCGGATGAGTGCTGCGAGAACCATCACGTCATCACTCTTCGAGAGTGATCCCCGACGATTATGTAAGTAACCTAACCTTTGGCATTCTTCTCTTTTTGGTGGTTTTTCTTGCTTGACATTTGATGAGACTTTTCTTTTTTCCAGTCTAATATTTCTTTTAAGAACATGCGTTCCCGTGGGACAACGGGGCTCAAGGATGTCTGGGAGCATCTCCCATCTATGGTGCGTTGGGTGGTCTCATCAGCGGGTTTTGGGCGATTGGCATCGGCACTGGATGAGATGCCTCATTCGACAGCGGTCTTGTGCTCTTTGAGAGAAAGGTGGTGGGAAACTACCCACACCTTTCATTTCAATTTTGGGGAGATGACTGTGACTCCCATAGACGTGCAGCAGCTGCTAGGGCTGGATTGTGATGGAGAACAGATAGAGGTGGATCGCTCTTTACGGGTGAGACCGGAGGTAGTGCGTGCAGCACTTGGTGATGTAAGGAGGATAGTCTCTGGGGATTCTATCCGATTGTCCCTGATGAAGGATATTCTGCTGGGTAAGGAGATCGATGTGGATGATGGGCTGCAAGTGAGGCAGATGGCCTGATTATTCATTCTTCTGGTGTTGGGAGGTTTCATGGTGGCGTCAAGCGGCGACGTCGTCCATTTATGGTTTCTGCCGTACCTGAGGATGTTTTCGAACATCCCTTTTTATGATTGGGAAGTCTGACCTTGGCGAACCTTCACTTTTCTCTGGATGCATTTAGCCATTGCTGCCGGCAGACTTTTACTGGGGCCACATACCTTCTTGAGGTATTCTTTAGTTTGCGCATTTTTTTTCATGCATTCGCATTTTCCTTATGCGTATCTTTTTTTCTTGTGAATTCAAACGTGGTTCTATGAGGTGATTGGGTGCAATACCCCACTGATTGCTTTGAAGCACGACACTATTGGGGATTTTTGTCTCTTGTATCAATGGCGTAAGGCCAATCGGCAGTTAAAGGGATCTCTCTCCCTGGTGGTGGTGCGTCAGGTCTTGAATGATCTGACCAGTGGTAGGGTAACACTTTTTCCATTTCAGTCTTAGCTTTTTCACCTTCTGATCTTGTATTGATTTATGCTCGCTTGGAGATTTTCAGGTGACCTTTTATCCCTGGGGGATAGCCATTCAGGATGCGGGGGCGATCGGGGTAAATGCGCGAATGAGGCATTTGCTAGCGCATGAGTTCGGCCATTCCTGGTACCTTGGGGAGAGGGTGGTTCGTCAGATTGCTGAGGAGGAGGTGGTGGTGCCACCTGCGCAACCTCCTACGTCTATGAGGCATGAGCGACTGATGTCGAAGGATGAGAGGATCGCGACGATGATCGGCGAGTCCTACATGCTATACACCGATACAGCTGCGCCGTATGACTATATGGATTTCGTGATGAGCTGGTTGATGGCGCCCATCATATACGATGCACTGCCCTTCCCTCTGGCGGGTTCGAGTCGGGCGGTGGGTACTTCCCATAGCGGCGTTGGTCCGTCGGCATCTACGACGGCGACGACCTCGGAGGTGCCTTTTGTACGACTGCATACCCCTTCATACAACATTCGGCGGGCTGATGGAGGGATGGTGCCTATGTTTCACCGTCCTCATGCGATGGATCCGTAGGAGTTGGGTTTGACAGAGGAGGTCCTTCGACCTACGGTATACCTTTTTGTTCCTTTCTTTTTCTTTCTATTTTGGTCATCCTGCTTTGATACTGATTTCGCCTTTTCTTGCAGCAAGTACAGGTGTCGACCACTTGGCTCAGGGACATCAGAGACTGGATATCTTTGGAGACTTCCCATATTCGGGATGCGGTTCCCATTCCTTCTTGCTTGGTTCCATCTACCTCATCTGGAGAGGACTCTGGCTCGGGAAGTGGTGGTGAGTCGTCTCTCCGTAGGGGGAAGAGAGCGCGTCGCAAGGGTGGAAGCTCTTGAGAGAGAGAGAGAATAAAATGTGGGTTCGGGCTGAGTCCCGTTGTTTTTGCTTTTTATTTTTATTTCCTACAAAATTGATGTAACACAGAACACAAATATATGCAATGCAATGGAGTTTTTTTATTATCTTTTATTTAATGATGAATGAATGCATGCACATGCGCTTTTTACTTTGCTGCTGAGATCGTAAAAAGGAATTTTCGAAGGAAATTTTTTGATTAAAAAGGGGAAATTTAAAGGGATTTTGAAATTCTGTTGAGAATATTAATTTATTTTTATTTGAGTTTTCTGATTTGACAAAAGACTAAAAATGGGGGGTTGCCGATCGGCAAGCGCCCTGACCTACCTATCGACAGTTTAGTCCAGTCTCATCAATTCAAAGCTTTGAATGGTACCCTCTTCAGCTTTTGGTACCTTATGGGGTAGGTTTCCCTCCGATTTCTATAGGGATTATGTCCCTTGTGAGGGTCTTCAAGTATAAAAAGGGGGAAGGGTGGAGTGTTTTCATCACACCTTTGCATTCTTACATACATACCCATTATCTTTTAGTCTTACAAGATGGCTCTCTCTGGTAGCATTGAGTTTGCCAATTACCTTGAAGCCTTGGAAGCTATGTGCTCTTATAATGTTGACTACGATGCTTTCAACATGCATTGAGTCTCCTTGTGGCGCAATCGACCTATTGAGTGGAATATGATGATGGCGGAGGTACAATTCTGGTACCCCGAAGACCATGTATTTCGCTTTGGATTGGAAGATGTTTGTCCTACCTACGAGGAATTTTTTGCCATATTGGGTGTAAATCCCAGTGTTGCCACGGCTTTGCCAGAATTTCTCATTCTCCTAGGGATTTGTTGGCCGGGCTTCTTCATATTTCGCCTTCGACGGCCAAATCATTGGTCACTGGAGGACTGATCTCCCTTCCGGCGGTGCTGTGGTCTATACATTTGCTGGCAGTAGGTGATACTGGCTATGCTGGAGCCGTTGTTCTGGGTCTGGTTTCCAAATTATTGCTGGTGACTGGGTAATTGCAGGTGGACCCACAACTTGCAGCCATTACTTCATGGATGTCATACCGTCGTAATCTCACGGCGGTGATATTGGCGGAGACTCTGAATGGCTTGGATGCTTGGAGAGAAGGCCGTTCTGACTTTTTGAGGGGTAACCCTGTGATGCTGTTTATGTGGTTGTCTGAAAGATTCCGCTTGTCGACTCCTCCAAAATATCCGTTATCGACCATACCCAACTTCTTTTCGTGCTACTTCATTCGCGTTGGCCTGTATGTTGAGAACTGGGAGAATTGGTTTGTGGAGCATGGGGCTTGTGGTCTGTATTGGTCAGTGCCTTGGTGGGGACAGTTGCATCCTGTTCTGAAGCTAGGAAAGTATTCATATGTGCGGCTGGTTGGTCTCAGATAGACCTCTTTTAATTTCCCTTGGCGACTTTTGCCCAATTCGACTGGGCACAGGTTGTGCCACCTCAGATTTCAAATTTATTTCCGGTAGAGGATTTGACTGAGCGCCTGCGTCTGTTGCTGAGGTCTCTATGGGAAAATTGGCGTCCGTCGACCCGTCCCTCTCAGTCTGTCGGGAAGGTTTTGCCATGTCCCCAAAGATTATATGAAGTGGTTGTGGAGGAAAGTAGTCAGCAAGATGTTGGCAGTGGAGACTGAACAAAGATGGTTTATTTTATCTGACTCCATGGAAGGGAGTGTTGTGATATTTTCGAAGATGGTTAAGGATCATTGATCCATTGAGTGTTTACGACACTCTATTCAAGCAGGGGAAACTTGGGGACCTCCGGATGTAGATGGTGAGGGTGCAGGCTCCTCTGGTAGCTGTGGGTAGGACTCTTGGGGAGTTTATTTGTGCGATAGGTGTGGGGATTTTATTTGGCTTTTTATGGTAGTAGGGGGAAGGGAGTTATCCATTCCTTTTCTTTTGTAATCCGTACTGTAATTTCTTATTAATGAAATAAACAAGTTTCTGATCATCCAGCTGTGACTTTCGATGGATTTTGTATTTTGAATTATCTATACTGATCGATAATGCATACATAATCCTTTTGTTCAAGTAATTTTATAATGAACCGTCGTTCTCAGAGGTAAGAAAAGAATAGTATTTTGTGGAAAAGAAAGGATCACACTCATGTGAGGAGCATGAGTTGCCTACGTACCTCTGGGGTTTTTTGAAAAGTTTTAAAATAGTTTTTGTAGAGGATCAGGCCCACGTAGTTCTGGGTAGAGGGAAATGAAGAGTTTTTTTTTTAGAATAGAAGGGGGATGAGAAGAGTCGTAGTGCACCGGGATTTTGGACTAGGGGTAGAATTTCTTGAGACGGTCAAGGTTGACTGGACGAGCCATCTCCTCCCCATCTAGGTCAGTGAGCATGGTGGCACCGCCGAATAAGATTTTCTTCACAATTTAGGGGCCACTCCAATTAGGCTTGAATTTCCCTCTGGGGTCCCAGATGGGTTCTATTATCTCCTTGAGGGCTAAATCCCCTTCCCGGACACCGCGATCCTTGACTTTCTTGTTGAATGATCGCGCTATTCGGCGATGGTACCCCTGTATGTGGTAAAGAGCTTTTAATCTTCTTTCATCTAAGAGGGCTAGCTCATCAAGATGGCTTTGGCACCAGTCTTCTTCACTAACCTTGCTTTCAAGCATGACGCGTAGCGAGGGTATTTCCAGCTCCACAGGTAGGACTGCTTCCATACCGTAGACTAGGGAGTAAGGGGTAGCCTAAGTAGAGGTTCGGATTGAGGTTCGATAGCCCCAGAGGGCGTACGGGATCCGGTCGGCCCAATCCCTACAACTTTTGGTCATCTTGTTGATGATGGCTTTGAGGTTTTTATTGGCGGCTTCAACTGCACCATTGGTCTGAGGTCGGTAGGGAGAAGATTTGTGTCTCTGAATCCCGTACTCGTTGAATACTTATATGACTTCTGCTTCGAAATGCAACCCATTATCTGATACCAGGTCATGCGGGACCCTATATCGGCAGATGATATTTTTCTTGAGGAATTTGGCCACTTTCTTGGCATTCAATACTGTATATGACTCAGCCTCGACCCATTTGGTGAAGTAATCGATGGCAACCAGGATGAACTCATGTCCGTTTGAAGCCTTTGGTGTAACCTTCCCTATGATGTTGACACCCCAGGTGGAGAACAGCCAGGGAAAGGTCATGTTGTATAATTCCCGCAGAGGCAAGTGTTGAAGGTTGAGAATTATTGGCACTTGAGGCACCTCCGGACATAGGTGGCGCAGTCCTGGATCATGGTGGTCCAGTAGTAGCCCTGTCGAATGATTTTCTTGGCGAGCATGTGACCACTCATGTGGGGTCCGCATTCCCCGCTGTGTATTTTCTACATTATTTTCTTAATCTCGGTCATTACGATGCAGTGTAGATGAGTTCCATCGAAGTTCCTCTTGAGTAGAGCTTTATGACAGATGATGTACTGGGTGGCCAGTCTTCGGAGGGTCATTCGATCTTTCTTGTTAGAACCCTCGGGATACCACCATGTTTGAGGAAGCACCAGATATCATAGTACCAATAATCGGCTAGTTCGGGATCTTCAGTGGAGACAAGCTCCACGTGGTAGCAATGGGTCGGTTTGTCTTGCTTTTGAACTAGGAAGGGGGTCATTATTATTCCCTCGAGCATGTCGACCATGGGGGCCAAGGTGGCGAGAGCGTCGACTAGGTTATTCTTTGCTCGGGGTAGGTAATGGAAGGTGATATCTCATGAAAGGGTTGTAGCTTTTCATCCTTGCCTTTCCACTTTCTGAGCACTTGATCGATGATAAGGGCAGAATCCCCGTAGACGTCAAGGTATTGAATACCTTTCTTGAGAGAAAATTTGAGGCCCACTGTGCATGCCTCGTATTTCGTCATGTTGTTGGTGCAAGGGAAATCCAATTTAATGGCGATGGGAGTGTGGGAGTCATCTGGGGCTATCAGGAGTATCCTAATGCCATATCCCTTTTTGCTGGCAGCGCCGTCAAAGAAAATTTTCCATCGAAGGCGGTCTTGGGTGGTGCAGAGGATATTTTCATCTGGAAATTCGGAGATCCAAGCATTTGCTTCGTCTATGGGGTAATCAGTGAGGTAGTCAGAGATGGTTCTTCCTTTAACAGTTTTTTGTGTGACGTACATGATATCAAACTCGGTTAGGAGCATCAACCATCGGGCCATTCGACTGGATAAGGCGGGTTTCTCAAGTAGGTATTTGATGGGATCCATTCGGGATACAAATTTGATGGGGAAGGTGAGCATGTAGTGCCGCAACTTTTGGGTGACCCAGATAAGTGTGACACATGCCTTCTCCAAAGTAGTGTAGTTGACCTCATACTCGGCCAATTTGTGACTGCCGTAATATATGGCTCTTTCTTTGCGGAAGTCTTTAAGATATTGGGCTAGCAAAGCCCCAGCTGCAGTGTCTGTTATGGTTAGGTATAGGAGCAAAGGGAGATAAGACTATGGTGGCATGAGCACTGGAGGTTGGGTCAGGTATTGTTTGATTCGGTCAAAAGCTTCTTGGCAGGCCTCGTTCCAAACCTTGGTTGAATCTTTTCGGAGGAGCTTGAAGATCGGTTCACAGATGGAGGTTAGCTGGCTGATAAACTGACTGATATATTGCAATTTTCCAAGAAAACCTCGGACTTCTTTCTCTGTTCGAGGCGGTGGAATCTCAAGTATGGCCTTCATCTTTGCAAGATCTGCTTCTATCCCCTTTTCGCTGACCATGAATCCCCAGAGTTTTCCCTTTATAATGCCGAAGACACACTTTTGTGGATTAAGTCGCGTCTGATACCGTCGCAGTCGTTCGAAGAACTTCCGGAGGGCGGGAACATGACCTTCTTTAGTTTTGGACTTGATAATCATATCATCCACATAAACCTCGACCTCCTTGTGGATTAGATCATGCAAGATGGTTGTGGCATCCCTTTGGTAGGTAGCCCCAGCATTCTTAAGACTGAATTGCATAATAGTGTAGCAAAAGGTTCCCCATGGGGTGATGAATGCGGTTTTTTCTTGGTGGTCGGGGTGCATCTTGATTTGGTTGTATCCAGCAAACCCGTCGACAAAAGACTTGATAGCATGACTGGTTGTGTTGTCCACGATCATGTCGATATTGGGTAGCGGATAATCATCCTTCGGAGAAGCTTTGTTTAAATCTCAGTAATCTACACACATTCGAACCTTCCCTTCGAATTTCAGCACAAGTATAATATTGGCTAGCCATGTGGGATATTCGATCACCCGAATGAAACCCACGTTCAACTGTTTAACCACCTCTTCTTTGACCTTGAGAGACCATTCGGTGCGGAGTTTTCTCAATTTTTGTTTCACTGGCTTGTAATCTGGAAGAGTGGGGATCTCGTGCTGCGCTATTTCAGGATCGATGTCGGGCATATCATCATAGGACCATGTGAAGACATTTACGAACTCCTTCAGCAATTCTTCGAGTTGTGCATGCTCATGCTCGTTAAGGGTGCCCCCATCCTAATCTCGCTCAGTTGGCTACTAGAATCTAGATTAATAACAACATTATCTTCTTCATTAAGTTGAACTCGGTAATGTTGTTTATTATTAACCTTATTTAGATCAGTTAAGAATTGTTCATTTGCAAAATCATCATCATCAAAAGTTTGATTAGAATTCAAGCAGTTAATGTAAGGCACAGCAAGATACTCAAAATCTTCATTTATTTCATTGATAGGAAAAACAGCATTGAGAACCTCATAAAAAGAGGTCTCGATTACATTTGAGCAAGGATAGACAACAGAAGAAGAAATAGGGTAAACATTGGGGTTAGGGGAGATTTTAAGAGGTAGAACTGGCGCAGCATGCCAGTTGAGGAGAGGAGTATCAGCGGCTTTAATCAAACGGGATGGGTCCATTGATGTAGTGCCTAAATGAACCATGCAGAGCGCCAGCCCCAGTATCTGCAGGTTGAAGGAATCTTCGGAATCACTTTCCTCAGTCTCTTTGGTATCTTTGATGAACGGTTGTATGCGGTGTGGGAAACTTTCAGTCCATGGGTAGCTATCTTGGAAAAAGATCTCCATTCCCGGCCTCATCTTCTTGTCTGTGTGGTCATACCATGGTTCTAGAAAACCGCAAAAGGGGAAGTCCTCACCTTTTTTGATGAATCGTCCATTTAAGGAGTCTCCTGAGATAGTTCGGATGCAGTCTGATCTTCTCTTTGGTCGAGATTGGCGGATCATTCTGAGCTCTCATTCTGATGGTTGATACCCCAAGCCACAAGGAGGGAAAGCTTTCTTCAGTTCGATGGGCTCAAGTATCCCTTGATGCCTTTTCCCTAGCCCCATTCCAGTCATGAAGTAGATGTTTCTAAACATCTGAATCACATTAACATTGCCATGAGGGTCATATTCTGGACAAACCCTTTCTTTGAAACCGTCCCCTGTCGGGAGTAGGAGTAGCTCAACTTGGAATCCTGATAGGAGCATATCATTTGACCCGTGCTGTATCTCAAGGATTGTACTGCTGGTGCTTGCACCCTTGGCATTTCCGTCATCGCCCAAAATGGTGATGACTCACCCGTCGGCGAAGAACTTCAATTTCTGATGGAGTGAGGAAGACACACCCTTGATATTGTGGAGCCAAGGGCGCCCGAGCAACAGGTTGAAACAAGTTGGGATGTCTATGACTTGGAATTCAACGACAGGGTTTATAGGGCCAACCCCTATTACAAATTTTATTGAGCCCATTACCTATCGGCGGGTATTATCGTAGGCATGCATAGCGGCGGAGGTTGGAGCGAGGTCACTTTCTTTCAGGCCTAAACACTTGTAGGTTCTCAAAGGGCAAACTTTCACGGCGGATCCGTTATCGACAAGGGAGAGTGGCACGGCCTTCCTCATAACTTCGATGGAGATATTGAGTGCATGATTGTGATTTGGCCTAATTATGGGGATTTCTTCTTCAGAAAATGATAGCATTCGGGTAGAGGTCAAGGATCCGACCAGATTTACCGCTTCTTCTGGTGAGGTAGATGGAGGAACTATGGGTCCAGTGAGTAATTTGATTAAAGCATTTCTGTGCAGCTGGGAAGACATTAAAAGCCCCCATAGAGTGATGTTAGCTTGGGTTTTCTTCAGTTGATTGAGGATCTTGCTCTCCTCGATGGTCATCTCTAGCATAGGAAGGTTTTCAACGCCCTTCCCTTTGTCATTTGCTGGTAGTGAGCTTGGAACCTGGTAATGTCTTCCTGATCTGGTCATGTGATTTACTAAAGAAGGAAATAACATGAATCTCATTTCCTCGTCAATCTCAGGTGGTTCTGCCACCCTGTTTATTTCTTCAAGGAGTTCTTCAAATGATATCATCCCATATATGTCGGCTACTGGGTCGGCTCTTCCTGAAGCTTGTTCTTTGCTCGAATCTTCGAATTCTTCCCCCCATCCGGTGGCAATAATTCTGTCTTTCCATGTAAAGTCGATGCATTTTGCAACTTCAATGGCTTCTTTATATAAGTTCTCCCATTCTGTGGGGATATGTGTGATTGAAGGGACCAAGCGCCCTTGTATCTTCAAAGTGTCAAGTAATCCGGTGATACTGCAAATGCTATTGGTTTGCTCGAATAATTCCGCCATAGTCTGGACAACATCATCTAAGCTGACTTCGTCGGTTAGTACCACCCATTTATCTGAATCTCGAGCCCATTTTCGTTCTTCCAAAAATAGTGTACTGAATCTCTGGCAATCGATGACCATCTGTGAGGGCAATTTCAGCCCGAACTCTAGGAGTTGGTTTAACACCTCTGGAAATTCCATACCTCTATTTTCAGAATGGGTACGGACAGTAATTGGTAAGGAGAGACAGTGCCTGATCAGTGAGGCTAGTAGGGTGTAGGAGGAAATATGGGCAAATTTGAAGAGGTTTAGGAGAGTATATGGGTGTGATTTGAGTTGAGGGATCAAAATCTGGGTTTTCTTTTAAGAAGATGGCATTGGTGTGATTTGGGAGTGGGTTGTGAGTAGTGTTTGGCTTAGGATTGGCTGGTTGGGCGATGGTACCCCGGTCAATGAGATCTTGGATTAAGTTCCGAAGGTGAAAGCATTGGTCGGTGGTATGGCCGGCAGTTTGGTGAAAGGCGCAATGAGCATCGGTCTTGAAGTTTCTTAGGAGTGGATTTGGCAATGGACGGGGATCCAAGGGTTTGATGAGGTTTCGGCTTAACAGGGCTTGGTAAACTTTGGAGAGGGGATCATGGAGCTCAGTGTATTCCCTTCGGATGGGGGCAGGGCGGCTTTCTGGTGCCTATGATGTGGCTGGTTGAGAGATGTTATTGATGGTTGAAATGGTAGCACTGGCAAGCTTGTCATACTTTATAGGGGTGAACTATCCCGACACCTTATTCGGTTCGACCTATGTTTTAACGAGGCTTTCCTAGATTTCCACTCCAGCCTCTCTGAGAGCTCGAAAGTGGGGATAGTATTGTCCTCCCATCGTCGCTCGGACATGGGGAAAGAAATTCTTCTTCACTATGTTGACATGTTCTTCTTCGGATGGCCGATTAGTCATGGTAGCTGCTTGTCCCCTCTACCAGGTTATGAAGTTACTGACTGATTCCCCTGGATTCTGTTTGAGCAGCTCTAAATCACGACGGGTGACCTCAAGCTCTTCATTGTATTTGTACTGCGACATGAATTCTCGGGCTACATCCTCCCAGCTACGGATTCTGGATTCCTCAAGAGATAAAAACCATCGGAGGGCACTATCCTTCAAAGTTTGCTGAAACAATTGGGCCATCACCTCTTAAGAAGCCCCTAGTAGAGTCATGGAACGATGATAACTGCGAAGATGAATAATTGGAGGTCCACTCCCTCCGAACTTCTCAATATTTGGCATCTTGAACTTCTCGGGTAACATTACTTTAGGATAAGGAGACATGTGGGTGTAGTCCATGTAATTCCCAGAGATCCTGACCTGGTCAAACTTTTTGGTGAGCTTCTTGAGATCCTCTTTGACTTTATTCAACTCCTACTCTTTTGGATCAGCGACCACAGGCAGGTTAGCCATAGGTTGGGCAATGTTTGGTATTGGAAGTTGGGCAGGCGGCGGCCCATTGGCGGGAGGGGCACGTGGAGCGTGCTGATATTCTTCCGGGACCCAGATAGGCTCGGGTGGACCCAAATCACGAGAAAATAGGGCCTGGGATCTTGAGGAATAGGAACTTGGTTTCGTTGCATCCCTCGAACCTCGGTTTGGAGGTTGTCAATCTTAGACACGAGTTGAGCTAGGACTGTCATTAGATCCAGCTGTATGACTGGTACTTGATCTGTATTCTCCATGGAAGATAGATGGATTCCGAACTCGAAATAAGTAGTAGAAGAACGGATGAAACTCCGGGGTGATTTGACTGAAGATCGAAGCCAATAGGGAGCCAGGCCAAGGACTTGTGATCGACCTGAGAAGGCGTAAAATGGCATTTATTTTTATGAAAAAAAAGGAAGGACTATTTTTTTATTTTTGATAAAGAAGGGAGAAATGTTTTTGGATTTTTGATAAATAAGGGAGAAATGTTTTTGGAGATGGAACTCGGCATGATTATTATGATTATTATGTTTTCACTTGTATTTAATTCTCTTAAATGCAATGCCGGACGGGACCCGAGCCTGAAAAAGTGGGGGTCTTAATATATGTAAAGGTACGGTTTGGACTTGTAACCAGGCTCACGGACAGGGCGTCATTTTAAAAAATACGAGAAAATTGGGCGGCAGGCCGACCCAAACTTTTGGCAGAGTTTCGAGTTGAAACCAGCAGTCTAAAGTGCGTGTCCTAGGTTTGAAACCTATATGCGGGTATGCAGTTGGTTGCGTGAATCGGCATGGGTTCCCCCTTTGGCGTGACTTCCACGATATACGTCTTGCTCTTGCCGGCAATCGGTACGTGTGGACAAGCCATTTGATATACATGAGTGTACGTGAATTGCCTCACCATATACCTCATGGGGACGGTACGTGTGAGAGCGAATTCGATATACTCGGCGTACGTGAATGAATTCCCTGCGATATACCTCCCGTCATGACTTCGGTCAAGCGGTACGATGGGGGGGAACCGTTCGATATACGTCCAAGATACTTGTCCAATGGAAATTGAGAGTCATATCACTTTGGCTAACTGCGACCTGCCAGATCAGCGCCCATCACGAAGTGACCCTCCAGTTACTGGGTAAAATTTTGTTAATATCAATGCTCTTTGGTGATGTCGTGTGAATCATGCATAATTCTCTTATTATTATCTTATGATGAGAATGCCTTTCTTGATTATGCCAAACAAGAAGCCAAGTACGAGTACTACAAAAGGTACACCAAGTATGGATGGGTGATGCGTGCAACATGGGGATATACATGTGATCCTAGGTGCACGTGGTGTGAAGTGTACATAGAGAAATTTCTACAAGTGTGTGAACATAAGCATAAACATGGGATACATATGAGAAAGGGGAACATGCACATATGGGGGGAAACATAAGCAAATATATCATTCATGTAAATAGAGTCAAGCCCTCAAAATACACATATCCCCAGTGGATTCTCCACTGTGGCCATCCCCGATCCTGATCCGGGCGGGCAGGCGCGTGGAGGAAAGGATCCTTCGGGTTCCGCCCGTCCCTCTCGGGATCGCTTCGGCCGACGTCATTTGAGATGTGGAAATGTAGAGAGATTCAGAGTCGCCAGTCTATTTTACTCAAAACAGACAAAAGAAAAAGGGGAAGCCACCCCGAAGGATGGCATCCGAAGACATACTAGTGCGTGCGAAACCAAATGATTCGAGAAGGGTTCGGAGGCTTAGTTACGAAATGGGAAGGTGTTAGGCACCCATTCCTCCCTTTCGGTCTCTCATGAATATTTTCTATTTTCCTTTTGTTTCCCCCCGTAATATGTGTTCATGTGTATATATAGAATGGAGGTAGGAATCCTCGACTTGTATCATGAAAAAGATAAAGCGAGTCATCCGTAGGAAGATATAAGGGTAATATTAGAAAAATAAGATTTACCCGATTACCCCTACGTTGATCGTTATAATGAAACGATAACGCATGTGGGGTAATACGTTATTAAGGGCAAGTATATAGAATATAAGGAAAATGGATTTAGAGAAGATAGAAAATGAGAGAAAAAGTGAGAAAAAGGACTTGAGTCTCGGGTTTTAACCCAAGACACCTACGTAGCCTATAAAGGCATCAAAGTCCACGTAGTTCTCATACAAAATGAGGGGTGGGGTTTATCCCATAAATCCAAATGGGGACTCTCTTATTTGTGAGAGAGTGTGTGTGTGTGTGTGTGTAGAAAAAGGGTTTTAGATTGTGAGAAAAGTGTGAAAAAAGTGTGAGAATCCCTACTTGGAATTTAGGACCAAACCCTATTTTTCTTATTTTTTGGGTTTTTTATTTATATGAAAATAAGAGATGTGAAATAATACTAAATAAAAAGTATATTAGGATGTGTGAGATGAGATAATAAAAGTGCTAAATAAGAAAACAAGTTATCGGGAATTTAATAGAATTTAAGAGAGAGTTTGAGAAAGTTGGACCTTCTTGAAGATCTTGAGCTTGATCTTGAATTTTGGAGAGCAGCCCTTGCACTTGGATGATGATGGAGAGTGAATAATTCACAAAGTTTGATGAAAATACTAATGAAAAGTGGAAGTAAAAAGGGGATTTGGAAGTTGAAATTACGCTGCCTTCGAGAGAGGTTTCTGGGATACGTTCAGAGAAATTTTTATCAAATATGGGTCTCCTTGAAAATGAGGTGAAGGCCTCCTTTTATAGGCCTAGGTGAGTGCCGATTGGCATAGACATGTTCCTGCCTATCGGCAGGTGCCGATAGGCAGGGTTTGGAACCTGCCAATTGGCAGTGCACTTCAGGCTTTTTTGGGAAATCGACCGTCGAGGGCAAACCGTTGGTCAGAATCGTGCACAGGGCATACCGTTGGAAAGTTAATTCAGAGACCTTAGAAAGTCCTTTGGGCCTCTCCTAGGTTTGGGAGTTGACTTTGGGTCAAATATGGCTCGGAAGCGTTTGTTGGTCCATTGGACGGGGAATCGTTTGGACGCAAACGGATCATTCGTCAGCATGGTAAGTTCGAATCGCGCACGGGGCATACCGTTGGAAAGGTTAGGAGATGTACTTCAACATTCCTAAGAGTTTGACCCAATTGGGAGAGTTGACTTCGGTCAACCGTGCCTGAGAAGCATTCGGTGGCCTCCTGGAGTCAAACGGATCGTTCGTCCGCATGGAAAGTCAGAATCGCGCATGGGGTGGACCGTTGGAAAGGGTATTCAGTGCCCTTCGAAGATTCATTCAGCCTCGATCGATCTGAATAGTTGACATAGGTCAAATAGAGCTCAGGAGCGTTCGGTGGCCTCTCGATCAGGTTTCGGACGCAAACGGATCGTTCGTCCGCATGGTAAGTCGGAATCGCTCACGGGGTGGACCGTTGGAAAGGGTATTCAGTGCCCTTCGAAGATTCATTGAGTCTCGGTCAAGATGAAGAGTTTGACTTTTGGTTCAAACTGAGCCGGGGAGTGCCCTATGGCTTCCAGGTCAGTACTCGGGACGTGACCTGGGTTTACAGTGGTGAAGGGAGGTACTAGGGACCTAAGGAGAGTTAGGGGGTAACAGAATGGGATGTATACACATATGGTAACCATTCTCAGGGTAAAAACCATAGCCATTCGCACGGTGCACGAAACTAAAATAGCCCATAAACATACTCGTCTTCAGCTTACATCCTTAGTCACAAGCCCAGAACATAGAATCACCATTTGCTTTCTAAAATAAAGTTCTATTCCCCCAATTCCCTCCAAATATAGTCTAGGATAGTTATTAAGGTCAATGCTTACTTAAAAATCCTATTTTCCCATATTTACTTGTAAGATTTCAACATATAATTCCATGCCCGGTTACTACACTAAGATTTAAATGGAGATATCTAAATACATGTAAAGGAGGGTTCAACCACATGATTTCATTTACATAGGAATATTTATTAGGAATATACAATTCTTTTACCTGATAATATTAGACTAATTTAAACTGAAAATAAAATTTCAAGAATTGAGTTCATTCATTTATTCACAAAAAATAATCATTTTTCAATACATCGAATATCCTTAATTATTTCTACACAATTTTAATAGTTTATTATATCTTATTTAGGCATGAATCATTATTTACATCATGTAATGATAGAGTAGAATTTTCTTTCCTTGAATGATGAATCCATTTCCTCAAAAGAAGGATAAAATAAATTCTTTCAAAACCTTTGTAATTGTTCTTCAACACATCTTCAATTTTTGTAATGAAGATCCCAATAATGTAGAGAAGAACTCCCTTAAGAAATAGTTGAAGTGTCCTTCAAAATGTCCCCAAAGTCTTTTTGTTTTTATAATTGGGTAGATGTTTTCCCAAAACCAAGTTTAGAATTGTAAGATTTTTGGTTAGGATAAAAAGGAATAATTTATGGATTGAAAGTATGTATTTCGTATGAAATTTGTTTGAAATTTGGAAGTTGGATTATAGGTTTAGGATAGAATGTAGTAGGGTTTTATTTAGATTCTAATACTAATTATTTACTTCTTATGTCTTTCCAATTTTGTCCTTAAACCTAGCGTTTTCTCCAAGTATGGTTTAACTACCACTATATCCATACTCTTAAGTACAATTCCCTCTTTTGTTTAATTTTTACTTTAATAAAATTCTAAATTATAATTAAACATCCTAACTACTTTCTTTTTCCAAATAAGGTCCATATTTTTTTATAAACGCCACTCTAACTTCGAAGTTCATTGTAAAACTTTATTTTTTTCTAAAATGATTGATTATAAATTTCCGTTCTTTTTTACTTAAAATATTTATTTACTTATTTAAAGTCTTCGACATATCCATATTAACTAGTATATTTAATTAATTAAACACCTTTAAATTTATGGGGTATTACATATCTTAGCTTTGGACATAAGATCGTCGATAGTGATAGCCTCCTTCTTTGTGAGAGATTTGCTACATAGAGTTGCTTAGCAAACTAATCTTGAAAGAAGCCATGACAGCTTGCTCAGAGCAATCCTCCACTTCGTTATAAGTTTCCCAGTATCTCCGAGCATATTCACGTAAAGTTTCTTGGGGATTTTTCCTCATATTGAGGAGTGAATCCATTCTCTTATGATGAGAGCGGCTAGTTATGAATATGGTAGTGAAAGCTTTTGGAAGCTGCTTGAAGATGGTAACCAACTTGTTTGGTAACTTTTGGAACCACTTATGTGAGATATCCCCCAGATTAAAACGGAATATATGGCACATGACGGATTCATTATTGGCTGAGAGAGTCATTGATTGATGATACTGGTGAATATCATCGATGGGATCAGTTTTACCATCATAGATCCTGAATCTGGAGGTGGGAAACTTGTTAGGAGGCTTTGGTTCCTCAATTTATTTTAAGAATTGAGTGACCTTATGGCCAATACCTTGTTAGGCATGGCCCCGTGATGAGAAGTCACGCATGACATGCATTACTCATAAAATCTGTAATTAATTACAACCCTCACTAACGTGTTAAAGCAAACATATACATAAACCTCACTAACGTGTTAAGGCCAACATATGCATAACCCGCACTAACGGGTTAAAGCCAACAAATATATAAACCTTACAAATGGGTGAAGGTAAATCATATACCCCTAACAACCCCATATTACCGATTTATATCGTCATCTCTATCATAAAAAAAGGTATAACAAATCTATAATCTTGTGTTCATCCCATAATATATTAACCGTAACCTCACGGGTTCCTGAATCTAGGCATAATCTCACCCTACCATACACTAAAATCCATATATCAATTATATTCAATTTCAATTAGTCCTGATCCAATCTCCTAAGGCAGTATGTATAGGTATCAATCCACGCCTAATTTATATAAAACCACTGACTATGATAACTACCTTCCCCTAGGGATTTTTAGCAAAATTTATAAACTCAACCAAAGAATAAATACCCCACTAGTCAATCCCAACGAATCTAATAATCCCGAACAATAATCCCAAATCCTCTAAGCTTCCCAATTTTAAAATACCCCCTTCCTACACTTGGGTTAACAATCAATTGCCCAATTCTCAATTTAACCGTTTTAAATTAAGGAATTCACAATAATCAACTAGCCCCCAAAACTAATCCACAACACCTCAAAATATTAGGCTCTAACTTTATTTTATAACCTAATAAAGCTCAAGGACAAAAACAAAATAATCCCAAGCTCCAAAATCCAAAAATCCAAACCAAAAGCCCACCTTGTCCCTTCCTGCTACTATCGATCGATCGATGACAAAATGTCGATCGATCAATCGACTCAGAACTTCCCTATCTCCTTTGTTACGGGATTCTTCATCTTTAGCTCCTATTTTCTCTCTATATCCTCCATTAATGGAAACATGATCGAGTGGAAAAATCGAGCGTCCGTGTAATACGCTAGTCGTTGTTATCGGCTTCCAACCTCAATACAAAAAAAACCTAAACTTTTAACTACACTTTTATGGAGTATAGTAGTAAGTCTGGGTATCGAATCCACAGGGAATGTTTTATAGAATTTAATTGATTTATTACTTCTAAAATAAAAATGAAAAAGATGATGATTGGGAAAATTTCTATTAAAAAATTACTTAAGAAAAACAAACTGAAAAGTGCAAAAGAAATTAGATCTGACAAATGGGAGAAAATAGGGTAGGGTACAATCCCTCAATCCTTAACAAATTACCCTTTAGAATACTAGAATTATAAATCAAAATTCTTGATTAAATCCGGTCCTTATCATCACTAAGCATTACATATATGAGGGTCAAGCCCGCATCATATGAAATCAAAGATCAATATAAAGCGATGAACGACAAATTATACATACAAAGCATTCTTAAACATCCCAAGTACCTAGGGCAAGAGAGATTAAAAGATATGACAATGCATATATGATTTTCATTCACGATTCAACCAATATTTTCATTTATTTTCTAATTTTCCATACAAATAATTTGTATTAGGATTGAGCTCATGTACCCCAACCCTTGAGAATTTAGCTACTCATGATTGGATTAAAAAAAACAAATTCATACACAACATTAAAGATGTACAAGACATTAAAAATAAATTGCAAATAATAAAACAAGAGAATGGAAATGATATTACTTGAATTCAGCAACAGGAACGGAATTGGGATTCAGAAATTCTTACAAAAGAGGATTCATGAAAACTCTTGAAGGAATAGAAAATTTGCTCTCAAAATCTAACCCTAAAATTCAATCTAGCACTTCTAACCTACTCCTAACCTAGCCTCTCTCTAGCAACTCCCCTTCAAATGATGTAGGTCATGGGCTTTTATAGCACAAAATCTCGAAATTGACAACCAATAGTGCTTGTGGAACAAGTTTTCCAAGAATTGCACTGCATTAAATGCATAATTAATGACAGAAATCCGCACATCCAGACTCTTCATTATCCCGCAACTTCAAAATATCGTAACTTCTTCACCGTAGCTCGGATTGAGGTGTCGTTTTTTCCAGTATTCTTGTAATTTAGAGATCTTCAACTTTTTAGTTGGCCCCACCTCCGGACTAAGGCTGAAAAATTACGAAAATGCCCTTGAACTATCCATTTCTTGGTTTCTTTCACTGTTTTGAGTTCTCCTTCGCACTAACTTGCGTGAAATACCTGTAAAACACATGAGAAATACACAAAATAAGAAATACTTGCCAAAAAAGGTTAGTAGAATACATTTGAGACAAATCCAAGCTACTTACACTGCACGGGATCATAAAAATACTGAAATTAAGAGGATAAATGTGAAGAATATGTGCCTAAACACACCCCCTAACTTAGAACTTTGCGCGTCCCGAGCAATGTATATGAATCCTAACCAAAATTCTACTCTTGAAAATTCCTTTATTAAAATAAAATTCCACTTTCGCAGGCACGCAATTGCATTTAGCGTATGCAACAAGCCTTTAAACCCCTAGGTTACCCTAGTAGGACGAGTTTTGTCTCGTGAGGGTTTGCAGTGAATTTACCCACAAAATTCTTTATTGACTCAAATAAAGATCAAAATACTTAAAAATTGTACAATTTAAACTTTTTGAAAAATAATCACCATCAACTCATATTCAACTGTCTCAAACCATAGTGTGTGTGTGTAAAGCCAAAAATTAAACCTCAAATTTCCACCGATTGAGCATTACGTTACTTTTCGAAAATTCGTTTTGATTCAAATTCTTACGGATTGCACTCACAAACGAATCACTCGGATTGTGTCTATTTTCTCTCGGTATGCATGATATAAAGAGTAAATATAATGGACACAAATTCATGCATACAAAATTGAAAAGAAGGAAATATATGGTGAAAAGATCTCATCATCGGAGTACAATTATTAGGAAATGGGAACATCACCTCTAATTCACACCATTTTAATCTCTCATATTATCTTTTCATGTCTTAGCTCTCCACGCAGTAATTAATTTTGCAATTTGGACTCGGTTAGGACTTTTTCGGGTTAAAAGGTGTAAAGGGTAAAAATATAAATGAATAGAATGTTCGGAATTGGAAAATATTTTTATGACGTCCATTTGTACTTTTTTCGGGCATTTGCTCATTTTTCTCTTTTTTTCTTTTCTTTTTCTTCTCTTCCTGTTGAGCATATCTATTTTTTCTTGCCCCTTTTTATTGCACACTTTGGACTTTATTTGATAATTTATTTATTTTTTTTTATTTATTATTTTTTTTTTTTTCAATTTTTCACAATTCCGGGCTAATTGGGTTTTTCGGGTTATCAAACGAAAGGGAATATTTTATTCGGCTCAACTTGGGTTGCAAAGGGATAATTTTTCACAACTTTTTATGGCTACTATTTTTGGGTAACAAACGATTGCCTACTTCATTGTCCAAATTGCTAATCACATTACCATATGCATCTCGAGATTAATTAAGTTCAGAGATATATTTAGCACTAATTTCGAGACAACATTTCACACATTTCCCATAACCGATCAAAACAAAGGATTGAGATCATTAACGACTTATTAAAACACTGAAAAGAACTTTGAGTTAATCATAAACTCGGATTGATTTAAAAACTCATAAAAAAAATTGAAAGGCTCGAAATCTCACCGGGTTTGATCAATCTCCACACTTATTCGTAAAGTCGTCAATTTTCTTTCAATTTCCATCTTAGGTCAATTTTGGCTTAGTGCAATTGAGATTTAACAATTTGAGACTTTAAATAGAATAAAGGTGATATTTTTGAAAAATTTAAATTCCAATTTTTATTTATTTTGAAGAAAAATATTTTTGACTTTTTCTAAATTTTTCAATTTTTTTTTTCTAAAAAAACACACTTGGAAAGAACATGTGATCGAATCAATGAATCTAAACAATAGATGGGAAGAATATCCCACACCCCCTAACTTAAATGTTGCATTGTCCTCAATGCGAATCAAGAACACAACATAAAGAGAGGAAAAGAAAGATATTACCCAAATGGAGCGATCCCTGATGAGTGCGAGTCCTATTGAATCTACAAAACATGTTAGAACCAAGCATAGAAAAAATAATAACAAAAACTCTAACTATCAAAACTAGACTATAATAAAAGAGAAAAAGAAAAAGAAAAAAAACTAACTATTTACAACCTAACATTTGAACAGCTAATAAATCATACACTAAAAGTCGAAAAATTTGAGGGTCCACCCAAAATACAATTTGACTTTGAGAGATTAATGGTGTACCCTCATTAGGATGCATGCCTCCCGAAAAGTAAGAATTCCGTTTGAAAAACGGAAGGCATGTGAAAATTTTAAAAAATGAACCATCACCAATTAAAAAATTTAACGGGATGATGGGGGGTTTGGGTGCTAGGTGGGTCAAGTACAATTGAGATCCAAGAAAAATATAATCACCTCCCAAAGATTTTTCAAGTAGTATGGGGAGAGGGGCACACAAAAAGGAACATTCCATATTAGAAAATAATTCTAGCAAAGTGTCTTTGTCGGTAAAAGGTGTAAACGTTTCAGAATTTTCAACCGACTCATAGGAATCTAGCGGTACTTCTAATGGTTCAATAACCGTGAACGAAAATGGTGATGAAATAAACTCAATATCAAGTGATTCATCATCACTTGGAGATTGAATTTCAAGGGAGCAAGACTCACTTTCAATGAGATGTTCTTCAAAAATTTGAGGTGACACACAAGTCTCAACCTCCTCTTTGTTTTCCAAAATAGAACGCACATCATCGCAAAGTGTGACCATTTCCTTCAGAAGACCATAATCGATATTCTTTGTGCTTTGGGTGGAAAGAAAATCCAGTACTCTTTTGGTTAGAAAAAGCGTGTATTCTTCCAAAGTAGGATCCCTTGGCTCTAGAACCTCGGATTCCTCTTTTGGTTGAAAACCTTTTATAGTTTCACAAATATTGGAGAAAAAATCTTCATTGGATTCCCCAAAATGATTTTTTTTCGATATTCGTTTTCAAGCTTTTCATACGCAAGATTTAGAAAGGCTTCACCCATGGTAATAGGTCGAGGCACAGATTCTTGAGAATATGTAATATAAATTTCTCTCCTATATTCATTTGCAAGCCTTTCACACTCCAGAGTTAGAACGGCCTCACCAATGGTAATAGGTCGAGCCGCGGAGTCTTGAGAATAAAAAGTTTGAAAACGATTACCATATGAACCATTATAATTACCGAACTCACCATGAAAAGACATTATTACCGAATAGTATGTAAATGGAAATTTGAGTACAAAGGTGTGCGGTTGAGGATTCTACGTTTCTTGGCGCTCAATTGTGCAAGGCTACAAAAAGGTAAAAAAAAATTCAAAGAAAAAAAATCTTTCGAAATAGTAAATCAATTATAATCTATAACAAAACATTCCCCGGCAACGGAGCCATTTTTGATCGAGTGGAAAAATCGAGCGTCCGTGTAATACGCTAGTCGTTGTTATCGGCTTCCAACCTCAATACAAAAAAAACCTAAACTTTTAACTACACTTTTATGGAGTATAGTAGTAAGTCTGGGTATCGAATCCACAGGGAATGTTTTATAGAATTTAATTGATTTATTACTTCTAAAATAAAAATGAAAAAGATGATGATTGGGAAAATTTCTATTAAAAAATTACTTAAGAAAAACAAACTGAAAAGTGCAAAAGAAATTAGATCTGACAAATGGGAGAAAATAGGGTAGGGTACAATCCCTCAATCCTTAACAAATTACCCTTTAGAATACTAGAATTATAAATCAAAATTCTTGATTAAATCCGGTCCTTATCATCACTAAGCATTACATATATGAGGGTCAAGCCCGCATCATATGAAATCAAAGATCAATATAAAGCGATGAACGACAAATTATACATACAAAGCATTCTTAAACATCCCAAGTACCTAGGGCAAGAGAGATTAAAAGATATGACAATGCATATATGATTTTCATTCACGATTCAACCAATATTTTCATTTATTTTCTAATTTTCCATACAAATAATTTGTATTAGGATTGAGCTCATGTACCCCAACCCTTGAGAATTTAGCTACTCATGATTGGATTAAAAAAAACAAATTCATACACAACATTAAAGATCTACAAGACATTATAAATAAATTGCAAATAATAAAACAAGAGAATGGAAATGATATTACTTGAATTCAGCAACAGGAACGGAATTGGGATTCAAAAATTCTTACAAAATAGGATTCATGAAAATTCTTGAAGGAATAGAAAATTTGCTCTCAAAATCTAACCCTAAAATTCAATCTAGCACTTCTAAGCTACTCCTAACCTAGACTCTCTCTAGCAACTCCCCTTCAAATGATGTAGGTCATGGGCTTTTATAGCACAAAATCTCGAAATTGACAACCAATAGTGCTTGTGGAACAAGTTTTCCAAGAGTTGCACTGCATTAAATGCATAATTAATGACAGAAATCCGCACATCCAGACTCTTCATTATCCCGCAACTTCAAAATATCGTAACTTCTTCACCGTAGCTCGGATTGAGGTGCCGTTTTTTCCAGTATTCTTGTAATTTAGAGCTCTTCAACTTTCTAGTTGGCCCTACCTCCGGACTAAGGCTGAAAAATTACGAAAATGCCCTTGAACTATCCATTTTTTGGTTTCTTTCACTGTTTTGAGTTCTCCTTCGCACTAACTTGTGTGAAATACCTGTAAAACACATGAGAAATACACAAAACAAGAAATACTTGACAAAAAAGGTTAGTAGAATACATTTGAGACAAATCCAAGCTACTTACACTGCACGGGATCATAAAAATACTGAAATTAAGGGGATAAATGTGAAGAATATGTGCCTAAACAATACAAACGCTTCTTCTAAGAACCCAATTAACATACAAATGATAAAACCATGTCAAACAACAATTGGAGCCTATTTCTATTATCAAAACCCAAGATTACACCAAGATTTAACATAAACCCAATTCAAAATTCAAGAATAATAACTTAAACAAATATCATAAATTAACAAATGATTTCAAGGGATCAATTCACATAATGAGAGGCTGTTAACTAATTACCAATAAAAAAAACATGTTATAATCGTCTTTTAATAATTTTAGTTCTAATTAATGAGTGAATCAATCAAATTAGTAATGAAAACTAACCCGATTACTATCTAGACTAGGTTAATCTTGGAATTCATCAAATTAGACATTCTAATCAGATTTAGGTCATGTTTATATTCAGATTTCAATGAATAATCACCATATTAGCACACATACAATCATTATAATATTCTATATAAACCTACCTCATGATTTGTGGAGAAGAACCAAGCCAAATCTCCTAATTTTTCCTCTCCTCTTCACGGACCTTCTCTCTAGCCTCACAACTTGCTTTCCAATTGTGTTTTACGATAAATGACATTTGTAATGACCCCTTTTAACCCTTATCCACGAAATTAGGGTTGGGACCCAAATGGGCCACTAATAAAAAGGTCCAAAATAGTATCTAAAGGATTTAAAACCCAACTAGGTCCTATACTAACCTAAATGACCTAAATTACACCATTTTAAACTAAAAATGAACATGCTATGCGTCCCACTAGATCGATACGAAATAATACCAAACTAAATAACTAACACCTCAAGTATTTACTAATTTCCCGGATCGTGTCTTAAATCCAATTTTAAGTCCAAATTAAAAAGCACATAAAGATATAAATAGTGACATCACCGGTCACAACAAGCACACATAATTAATTTTATCAGTTTATTCATTCCTAGAAAATATGGGGTATTTCATTCTTCACCCATTAAATAAGGAATTTGTCCTCGAAATTCGAATTCATTATATTCCTAGTCGAAAATCTCACTCATAGTGTCCTCCCACTAATATAATTGAATATATCCTCGACAAGCTAATATACACCTAGGTATCTCTCGTCATAAATCGCATTCGGTTATACTCTAAAATAATAGTCTATTCGTTGAACACCAACTGGTCCTTCAGAAACTCTCTTCATCCTGTACTAAAAAACATAATGCACACTAACGATGATAAGGTGAGGTCAAACAACATTGGCCTCTCCCTATCTATGCCTTCTAGAGTAACTTCTAAACGGGTTTCCTACTCTCTATCGAAATACGAATTCCATAATTTCCATAATACGCCTGAAGCTCCAATCACGCCTCCGCTCGTTTTCAAATTCCTTAATCGATTTTGCCAAAGTTCACACACTCCAATATGGATATGTTATAATCCAAGGTATTCCCAAACATGCACACATCAATAGTTGTTTAATCCAGATAGAATAAATGTGACCAATCAAGTTTGATAGCTGCAAATGGTCACATGCTTTCCTGGGACCTCATAATAATCAAACAATAAATCTCTTATATTCTCGTAGTTCTAATCATCTCTAGAATGTATAGTGAATCATAAAGCATGTGCTTGGTCAATGCTACCCCTCGTAGTTAGGACCCCCTTCTGGAATTTTTTTCCTAGAAATGCAACCCTCTCTGATCCTCATATGGATAAATGGACCTATTCTGCATACTATTTGTATACCCTACTCTCGATAAACTTCAATGTTGGGCATAAACCACCCAAAATTACATATTTGGGTATACCAAACACATCTACCATACCACTCCCACTCTAAGATGTGGGTTCTTAGAATACAGTTAGTACTAAGTGAGGTGCAACCCCTTATCAAGATCGAGATCAAAACCATGCAGTATTAAATATTGACAATGGACACAGGTGAATAGGAGACAAAGGGATTAAATATTCAGACTTGTATTAAATGATACGTTAGCACAATAAATACACAACAGGCATAATAAAAGGATGGGACTAGCCGGTGGCATGGTCAGAGGGAGAAATTTCAAGTAGTCTAGTCATAATAAAGGCAAGGCAGGAACTTCCAACTCAGTTAATGCTCAATGATATGGGTATTAAACTGGTATGGGGATTTAATGCCCTCATATCAACTCTAGTGTATGGGGCGAAGTTGAGCAGCAAGTATAGGTCCAGAAAGCTCTGCCTGTTAAACTGTTTATGTGGTGTATTTATATGAAGGGCAAGTTACTTGAGTAAACTTTCCCGCCTTCAATGTGATCAATCATATGAAGCCCCAAGTACCTCACATTAACGTAGAAGATATTGCATTAAATGCATGGAATCTCATAATTTGGCGAGAAAATATTTCATTGGTTGGAGGTATGGTGAACATTAATTAGGGATGTGACATGGAAGCTTTGAGCTTACTTTAGGATGACTAAAAGGTCAGGTTTAGTGAACTAGACCTGTCGTGCTAAGAAGAAACTCACTTGAGTGCTATAACTTTGAGTTCCTAAATGCCAGACGTTATGACATCAAAAAGTGGTAAAATAGTGACTCTGGCGAGTGTATAGTCACATCGGTCAGGCAGATGGCATCTGTTTTAAAGATTGCTCAGTTGATAGGTAGATCGAGTGTTTAGTTTTTATTTATTAGTTAAGAAGTATCTTAGAACCAAGATACAAGATTGAGGTACCTCGAGAAGGTTCCCTCGAACAAATTAGAGTTGAGGTGGCTCGAATGTAGTGGCTCGAGCAACCATATGTGCTAAGTGGAATTTTGCCCAAGTGTGGAAACAGGTTTGGCAATTGTATTCCCAAAGTCGCCTTGCTCTCAATCCTCCAAACCATATCCCCGAAAGGTTCCCAAGAGGAGGTTGTTCGATAGAGAATGTTAGCTCTCCCATGCCCTGCCAGGCATGGTCCCTCGTGGGTACCGAATAACCTCACTCAACATATATTACAAGGTAAAGTACATGATACTGATAATTCTATTTCTTATGACAAGCTATCGCCATTCAAGTGACGTTGATCTAGGGATTGGATCCTTTGGGCCAGGTACACTGGAGAATCTTCAAGTTAGGTTCTTCGAGCCATTTATATAGAGCATCTTCGAGGTAACTTGCTCGGGTGGCCTTCCTCCTCCTTCTTCGTAGGTCAATTAATAGATTAACTAATTTGATAACTCTTTATTGGGGACTCCCCACTACATTTTCCCCTTCATAGAGATATATATTTATTGCATGAAGAAATATTTGTACGAAACCCTTCGTTGATCTTCAATCCTTTCTTACAATAAGTTTTGAATTTCCTTGGGCACTTGATTTATAAGAAACAACAATTCATTAGTAATGGAAGAGTTATATTATCCTCTATGTTTCGAATTGCCCCATCGGTTTGATGAATATCTTGCCATACTTGAAATAGTATATCTTTCTTCTGTGAGGCTTCATAATTACTTGTGGGATATGCCTTGGGGAAAGTGAAGAGATTTATTAAAATTTCCCCCCAAACTCTTCATTTCCCCAAGTTGAACATACCCCAAGCATGTCTCATTAAATGAGATTATCGTTTGTACTTCTATATGTAAAACATGGCAGTACTAAGCGCGCGTGTTCCCCATGTTACTCATTCATACGTCTGTCTCCCAAAATGTCATCATTGTGACCCTTAAACTTCTATAGCAGTGCGTAATTAGCGAACACGCAAATTGATCTGGACATTATTACACTTTTCTAAGCGTCACCTTTTGATGCCTATTGGGGTTTGTGTTTTCCTTACAAAAAGGGGGTACCTTCATTTCAAATCTTCACCTTTGGGTTTTTTTGAGAGCAGACTTTTCCCTCTTCATTCCCTTCACTCTTTTTAGCTCACTCTTTCACTTTATTCCCTTAAGCTTCCATGGTACCCATCGTCAAGAGGACTCACTCTGCTAGGGGCACCTCCCCCAAAACCCAAGTGTGCCAAAACCAATGGGCGCGTTATCTCCGTGCTCCCCTTTTCGGTGAGTCTGATCATTTTTGACAAACTACGTAGAGATTTCCCGATGAGTTAGAGCCAACTCAAAACCCTAATTTACTGATGGAGGAGGTTGAGGATGCTGAAGATTTTGCCTATATTCCTACCGCCACTGTCACCCGCTTTTATGTTGAACGTGGTGATTTCCTTTATCTAAAGTAGAGTTTGAAGCTTCCTCAAGTTCCTGTGAGGGATTAGGCCCTTGGACTGAACACATTCACTCTAAATATTTTATCCAACTTTCTCTCGTTGGTTTATCCTATTCCCTCTGGTTGGGTGATAACACCACCCATCAACTGCTCATTTCTCGCTGGAGTCACAGGTCACATACCTTTGTAGCCTCTTGGGGGGAATTCACTATCACCTTGGAAGATGTTTGCTAGCTTCTAGGGTTTAAAGCGGAAGGGCCTTACACCTTTTTCAAGAAAGCAGTCTCTAGTAAAGAAAAGGCCTTGAGGGCTGAGCTGGAAGCAATTGTGAAGGACTGTACGGTTACTTATAACAAGTGTACCTACTCTGAGGTAATTAGATTCTTCTACTTTATTAAAGACAAAGCAGTGATTAAGGCCCGCGAGGCAGCCAAGGAGAATCCCCGAGGAAAGCAGGTGTTCGATCAGCCCATGGCAGGAAAAGGTTTGACTTCCAGATCGAGCTAGATCGTTACATCTGGGTGATGCATAAAAAATCTATCTTTCGGGTAAGGCCCATGATTGCCCAGAAAAGACTTGATAAACATTGCTATTCGGATGGCTAGCAACGTGAAGCTTCCTCTAGTGGCTATCGTACTTGGTTTATTGTATACCTGGTTGGATCGTATAGCGACTGATTCAGCACAAAGCATCGACAAGTTTGATGTCTCTAACTACGCAAACCATGTTCTTTTGACAGCTTTCCTATATGCCCACTTCATCGACTACGGACCAGTAGGTAAGTACCCTGGCTCTTAGCCTATTAAGGTCCCTTAGATTTGTTGCTAAAATCATAAAAGTGTCAAAAAGCGTCTCGTCGCTTTGATCGATAGAGCTGAAAGGTTCTTACCTTGCCCCTATGTTGGGGTGGACCAATTTTTTACCAATGATTTTTTTCCTGAGGAAAACGTCCCATTGCTCCCCTCAATGAGGCACTAGCGAGGAACTTCCCCTCGAACAATGTCCCCCTTTTGTTGATCCCTTGTTATTTACCATCGTACACGAAATGGTCTTCTTTTTATTCCGTTTACTGCCCCCATCGTGTAGCCCTACAATTTAGTTATGATCAAGGAACCCCTTTATTTACTCGTGAGAAGCCAACAAACTTTTCCTTTGCTTGTTCGTATTATCTAACTTCAGTTATAGTATGTCTCTGTGCTAGTTACCCAGCCAATCCTGTCATTTCGAGCAAAGAAGCTCGAGGAAGTTGGTCGGCAATGTACCTAACAGAATTTTGGTAAAATTAGCTTATTTTTTTTCAAAGTAACATTCTGAAGGAACCTCGATACCCTGAGGTTGAGAGATACCCACCCACAGAGTTGGGTTTGAGAAATCACACCACCTTCTATTCTGTTTTTCCTCTTAGGACCACCAATAACATTATCCCTTTAGGGCTGCCTCCATTAGCTCTAGTGGACCAAGAAGTTGTTAATAAGAAGAAAGCATTTCACACCTCCCTTCTGGACGAGGTAACTTCCATTGACGCTAGTCCTTCAAGGCCAACTGAAAGAAGTGATACTCCATGCACTGCCTCGTCTAGGGTAGTGGTTAGGGCTAGCCGGAGAGCTCCAATAAAAAAGCTCAAAACTGTCAAAGAAGCTCCAATGGCCTGTACTCCTGATCTCAAAGTCACCCAAATAGCCAACCGAATGTTTGATCGGCTTAAATAGACTTAAGAGAATATCAGTGAAAAAGATAAGGCTTTTATATTAGTCGAGATGGCCACTCGTGGCTTCTTGTACAATCCTCAACTTGATGGTAGTAGTAAAAAGAGGAAGGTAGTTAGCCCTCTTAAACTTGTGATAAATGCATCAAGTAAGTCAAGCGAGGACGAGTATCCCAAGAGACATGTAGTTGGTGGTGTTGGTGATGATGATGATGATGAAGATGAGGATGGTGAGGAGAGAGAGAAGGAAGGGGAGAAAGAAGAAGAAGAAGAAGAAGAAGAAGAAGAAGAAGAAGAAGAAGAAGAAGAAGAAGAAGAAGAAGATAGTGCTTTAATTTGAAGACGTGGGTTGCGGAGGATGGTTTCCCCTTCTAAACCAGCCTCGTTTCCCCAAGATTGTGAATCTTTAGAAGATGTACTGGAGGAGGAAGAATTATGCTTTCTATTCTTTTTTTTAATCTTGAATTTTTCTTCTTTTGTTTTTAGACTAATAACTTCATTTTATTTCGACTTTCTTATTTTTCAGGTTGATGCGCGAGATAACTCGCACAATGATGTTGAGGAGAGCAGTCTGTTGGAAAATCATGGTGCAAGCTTACCTGCCTCGAAGGAAGCTGTTTCGCAGGAGATAGCTACCCCTACTACTCGAAGGTAACCTCCAATTTTCCCCTAGTGGCAGTTATTTCTCATAGTTCAACTAAGTCAACTAGCGGCTATTCACTTTATCCCTCTTTTTGTGCGAGCAGGATGGTCTTGAGATAAATGTTCTAGATGTGAGGACCATTGAAGTTGTTCCTAAGTCCCCTATGCCCGTTTTTTGGTTACCTGTGCTAAGTGTTTTTTTTCGCTAATCTAAGTTCGTTTATTCCTTTTAACTAGATATTTTAACTCTTCATCCTTGTTCTTTGCAGGTTCTTATTCCAGTTCTGACTACCCCATTAGTTTCCCCCTCTTCGAATGATCAAGTTCTTATAACTTTGTTCTGGCCTTCTATCCTTAATCGGGAGGGTGTTGATCTTCCTGCGGTTGGTCTAGGGGAAGGGAGATAAGAGGAGGTTGCTGAGGTCGGGGGGATGTGATTTCCCTAAAAATCAACAGCCTTTGGTGGCTCCTAGTCTGGCTAAGGAGGAAGATATAGTTCAGACGGTTACTCGTGAGTTTATATATGAGCAGCATCCTGGGTATTCTTTTATTCTTATATCTATCCCTTGTCTTTAAAATTTTTTAGAATTGCCAAGTCACATTGGTCTTAGAAATCTCCCATAACCGAGGGTCAGGCGGGCCAAGTCTTATTGGCATAAAATCTCCCATAATCGAGGGTCAGGCAAGCCAAGTCTTACTGGCATAAAATCTCCCATAATCGAGGGTCAGCGGGCCAAGTCTTATTGGCATAAAATCTCATACTTGCAAGTTAATTTGTATGTGTTTTCTTATTTTGTTTCTCACTTAGCATTTTTTTGTGTCTCGGGTGGAGGTCGAGCAACCCATAGCACGTGGGATGAAAGTTAAAGTTATTGCTTAGGAAGTTATACAAGCGAGGACCCTAGCTGAATTCACATCTTTGGGTAGGCCCCTACTACACAGATCCAAAGAACATCGCCTAACGTTGGTGAGGTTCCCGAAGTGATTGCCTCTAGGGTTTAAGAAAGTGTCAGTGCTTCGTTTACTTGGCTTCCCTATGCGAGTGATAGCGTTTTCAGCACCCATCCTTCTGAGGAAACCCTTGTGTTGGTTGTGAGGCAGACTTTAGACAATTTCCCCCATATCTTGACAGAGGGTCCTCGTTTGTTAATTGAGCAGCTCTTAGTCCGTTTTCCTTCGAATTTTACCCCCTCTCAATCTTCAGCCTATTCCTGGGATGATGGCATGTAAGTTGCTCGGGCTCACCATTGCCTTGGAGGAGATCCTCACCCCCTCCCCCTCGAATATCTTATGTAATACCCCGTATTTCTAAGCTTTCTAAATTTGGGGATTTATTAAATTTAATGTGAGATATTAATTTAATATAAATCCGGAAATTAATTATTTTTATAATTACTAACGTGACGAGAGTTAGCAATCTTTGGAAACTTGTTGAATATTACTAATGAGTAAAGTAATATATGATATTGGTTCTATTAAGCTTCACGAGTGAATAAAATGACAATTTTTGAAATTTAAGTAAGGACGCGCTCGTGTCGTGTCGGGACTAAATGTTGAATAATAAAAGTGAATAAATTATAAATCACCCGTATGGTCATTTCGAGTGCGCCAAAGTGTCCGGAAGGGTCCAGATATTTAAAATAATGCAACCGGGGGTTTAGTTTGGGTCTCGGGGCATTTTTAGGCCTAACTGACACCCTGGGAGGGCGTTTCAGACATTTTAGATTTTTAGGCTTGAAAACCCACGAAAATTTTAGAGTTATATCAAATGCTAAGGGTTGCCTTCTAGGGTTAACTCAACCAAAAACAAGAAACATCCATTGGAGAAGGAAGGAGAGAGCTTGACCAAGAGTTCTAGGCCAAAAACCCCTCCGTTTGCGCCGTCGTCGCTGCCAAACGATAGATCGCGTAACAAGGATCAACACCACACCGATTTCATCCACAAATCACAAACAAAAATCCCCAGGCAAGTATTTATCTTGCTTAATTTCGTTAATGCTTCATTCATGTTAGTTAGGGTTGATTAGGATGAGTTTTTATGAAAGAATACCCATGTGGAGATTAGAAACTGCATGTTGTAGTGATATAAATGATAATCTGGAAATTCCCTTCACATGTAGAGGTTGAACCACGGATTTATGATGGACTAGGAGCAGAAATATTGGAAAAAAGAATGATTTGAATTAAGTTAAAGAAAATTTTAGGGTTCATGAGAATTGTATAAATTTTGGCACTTTAATCCATGATTCTTGATGAAAACTCGCATGCCTTACGTTGACTATTGTCCATTTGAGTTTAGAACGTTTGTGGTGTAGATTTCTGGGAGTTTGGGAGTTAAAAGTTTGGATTTTGATGATGTTGGATGATATAACCCGTAACTGGTATTCTGCAGATTCGTCATACCTGTTTGATCGATTGATCGAACTAGGAGAATCGATCGATCGACGCATCGATCGATCGAGCTCCTACCATCGATCGATCAACCCCTCCTGGAAGACTCATATTTCCCCTTCTAAATAGTTGAATTCAATTTAAATGAGTAATAATCCTTGGACACCCTTATTAAAACATTTTGGGAGATAAAAGAAGACCAGTAGGACTTATTAAAAATATGAAACCTTTAATGTAAGATGAATTTACCTTTTTCGGGGATGTTTACATATAAGGGACGATGGAACTATGTATTAAAGTGGGGAGACACGTAGGGTAGTTGTGTTGGAAAATAAATAAGTACCTACTGAAATTCCACTTTGGAAAGATAAGAATCCATGAGTGTTATGTAGTAAGTTGGAATAATCCCTCAAATTTAAGTAAGAAACGAGCCGTTATACGTGATAACTAAATAATAAGAAATAAGGATAAATATCATAATTATGGGTTATGAGATGTACCTAAATTTGATATGGTAATAGTAGTATATTTATATGACAGTGTTTATGCATATACTATATACGTGTGAAAATCATGCCTGCGCTACTTGTTATCCCTGAGGTTACCGCGCTGGGACAGTCTTATCTCGATGGGCCTTTATGGGGGATATTGACTCGTACCCTAGAAGATAGAAATCCTTTGGTACAGGCTATCGAATCGATAGTCAGACGGTCCAAAGAGACGTGGGGGCATGTGCTGACCTCTTAGAGACTTGGAATCTATGCTTCACCTCAATATTGCTTGTGTTTGTGTTAATACAGTTCGAGAGTGATTCCGAACTTGTATTTCCCTTAGTACGAGTGATACGGGGAATGGATAGCAGAGTATGCCCACACCATAATTATTATGTGGGGTGCTGTTAGAATATATATATATTATATGAGTATTTAATATATATATTTAAATCTGGGATTTGGGAACTAACTGTTGTGTCTATGGTAAGTAAGAATAGAATAACTAATTCAATTTGGGAATAAGTGTTTGAAAAATATAACGTGTTACTGAGAAACTTTATTAGTAAATAAGGTTTAAATGAGAACTTTGCTGGTAAATGAAATTCACCCCTTGATCAATTGAATTTGTCAGTTTAAATCTTTCGAGTAACCTAAGATAAGATAAGTTAAACCGTTGGGAAGGTTAGTGCGATAGGCGTGCACATTAGAAGAGAGGTGAGAATTTCTCAAGGGAGTGCCGCACTAATATGTTGTTGCATTGGCCAGTAAACAATTTAAATACTTGCTAAATAAATTTTAAATCATTTTTACAATCGGGCTCTGACCCGTTTCCATTTTCATTTCTCTCTTGTATATATATGTATATATTACAGGTGCCTAGCCACAAGGGCGTCTTGCATAGGATCCTTTGGAAGGAACGCGCTGCAGCTTAGGTGGGAGTTGCAGGCCTTTTGTTTAAATGACCTCATTTGTTGATTTCACTTCTAGCACTATTTATTCAGTTGGGCATGTGTCACCCTTTTTCATTATTCAGTTGCTTATCGGATATTGTGATCTATTGATTTCCAGTATTTGTACTTTTGGATTTATTACTGTCAGGATGTTTTCCTTTAAGTTTTAATGTTGGGATTACTTAGTTGGATGTTTAATTAATTGGATTGTATGTTCCAGTATGTTTGTTGGTTGATCCTTAAATTATGAATTACGTAAAGTTTTAAATTATTGTTTTTAAATAAAAATTGGAAAGTAATGTAAAAAAAATGGTTTTGACACTTAGCTTAATTATTTAGGGTGTTTAAATTGGAAAAGTTATTTTACGACAGTGATGCTAAGAATGAACCGACCGTTCACCTTGATTATAATTTAATAAAGGACTGATCACCCGGTATTTAATTAGGCGGGGTGTCACAGGTGGTATCAGAGCATCAGGTTCTAGTGTCCATAGGATCTGTACGGCTTATTTCTCTTTCAGCTTAGAATTTTTGTTATAGAGCCCTATTCTAGGATTGTTGTATTCTTACATTTACGATTATGTCTTCAGCTATTTGAGATTTGATAATAACTGTAGGCTAATAAATTTCTTCATGTTTCAGATGCCTCCGAGACGTGCACCAAAGGATAGGCGTGCCCAAGCCGAGCAGCCAGTAGCTTCGGCTCAGGGGACAATGAATGCTAATGAGGTAGCCGCTATTGTTTCTCAGGCGGTGAATGTCGCGCTAGCGGTAGTACAGCAGGCTCCACCCCAAGTTCACGTAGTGGCGCCAGTACCTGCACAGCTTCCATCAGCATGGGAGCGGGTTAGGGATGCCTTTCAGAACGCGCATCCCCCTGAGTTCTCGGGTAATTCAGATATCGTCATTATCAGCCAATGAAAGAAAGACATACAAAGGCATCTGCGTATGTATGATTGCACAGACGTGCAAAAATAGTTGTTGGCTTCATTTAATATAGTGGGGGCCGCTTTGCAGTGGTGGGAATCCACCACCACCTTGGAGGAGAGGGATATTATCCCGATTTAGTCATTCTGGGAGCGGTTTGACCGCAAGTATTTTCCATCCGCCGTGCAAACTGAGATGAGGCGAAAGTTACTGAACTTGAAACAGGAAAATTCAACTGTTGCTGAGTATGAAGAGGAGTTCACAAGGCTTCTCACTATAGTGCCAGATGAGGCACCCATTGAGGGTAAGAAGATACTATTGTTTATGGACGGGTTAGATTAGAGGATCCGTTAGCACCTTATAGGGAATCTATCTCTGAGTACCTATACGGATGTACTCAATGCTGCTTTGATACACTGCCAGGATCATCGCTTCCATCTGCAGGGAAGCAAGCGAGCAGGAGAGTCCGGCCAGCAGGGCATGACAGGGGTAGTGGCGCTAGTGGAGCACCGACATCCCAGGATCAGACTCGTCAGCATGAGCAGAGTTCCCATCAGGGGGACCCTGCCAAGCGGTTTCGATCAGGTGATTCCAGGCAGGGATTTAGGGGATTTAGGCATGGTCAGCAGGGCCAGCCTAATCAGCAGGGCCAGCAAGGCCAACACCGCCAGCAGCAGGGTCAGCAGCAAGGCCAATCGGGCCAATAGCGTTTTCATCAGGGACAATAGGGCCAGTGGCGGGGTGGTAACGGCCAACAGGGCCTTGGTCAGCAGGGTCAGAGAGGAGGTAATTTCAGGGGCCGATGTTTCGTGTGCGGCAAGAATGGCCATAAGCGCCAGGATTGTCCAGAGGGTGATAGGGCCCCACAGCAGCAGGGTGTCCGTAATGAGCCACAGAGGCCACTTTTTCCAGTAGCCCTCCCAGCACTAGCTTAGGTACCAGCCCTACCAGTCATTCCAGCCGCTCTGGTGCAGCAGGGGTAGTTACAGTACGGACGTGTCTATAACGTCCACCAGGCAGCAGCTCCACAGGCACCACCCGCGATTGAGGGTACGTTTCCTATCCATGGTACTATGGGTCGGGTTTTATTTGATACTGGGGCGACGCATTGTTTTATACCTACCCATTTTGCGAAGGCTTAGGGTTATTAGCCACAACAGAGAGCACTGTAACGTGTGTAGACTCACCACTGGGAAATGGATCACTAATTTTCTTTATATGCCAGGGTATGGGGGTAGAGATTGGTAGCTTGGTATTACCAGCAGACATGTTAGTCTTAGATATGCATGAGCACGACGTTGTTATCGGTATGGATTGGCTCGCCGCTTACAGAGCCATGATAGATTGTTTCGGTGGGAGTATTGCCTTTGTCATTCCGGGGCAAGAGATGTTTGTAGTGGCGATGCCTCTCCTAGAGGGAGGCTTGACCGCTCATTTGTATTACATAGAAGATGACACCTCTAAGGAGGTTGTGATTCCCTTAGACTCGATCCCAGTTGTTCGTGAGTACTTCGATGTATTTCAGGAGATACCAGGCCTACCACCCAGTCGAGAGATAGATTTTGTCATAGACTTATTACCGGATACTCAACCTATAGCACGCGCTCCATACCGTATGGCTCCGACGGAGATGTGAGAGTTACGAGATCAGATAGACAAGTTGTTAGGTCAGGGCTTCATTCGCAGGAGTACCTCACCTTGGGGCGCTCCAGTTTTGTTTGTGAAAAAGAGAGATGGTTCACTGAGGCTATATGTGGACTACTGGGAGCTGAACAAGGTCACGATACGGAACAAGTATCCGTTGTCTCGAATCGATGATCTGTTCGACCAGCTGAGGGGAGCAACTTTCTTTTTGAAGATAGATCTGAGGTTAGGGTACCATCAGCTACGTATTAGGGATCAGGATGTTTCAAAGACTGCTTTCTTAACGAGATATAGGTCCTATTAGTTCAGAGTGATGCCATTTGGACTCACAAATGCTCCAGCCGTATTCATGGACTTGATGAATCGAGTGTTAAGAGAGTTCTTGGATCAATTTGTCATCGTCTTCATAGATGACATCCTGATATATTCACACTCCGAGGAGGAGCAAGCCGAGCACTTGAGGCAGGTTCTTCAGACTCTACGAGAGCATCAGTTGTATGCTAAGTACGAGAAGTGCGAGTTCTAGTTACGTGAAGTGAAGTTCTTGGGGCATGTTGTTTCTGAACAAGGGATAGCAGTTGACCCGAGTAAAGTTTCAGCGGTGAGGGAGTGGGGACAACCCACGACACCGACGGAAGTACGTAGTTTCTTGGGAATAGCTGGATACTACAGGAGATTCATTCGGGGGTTCTCCAAAATAGCGGGTCCATTGACGAACCTGACTTGCAAGGGGGTGCCATATGTTTGGGATGATGCTTGTCAATTGGCTTTCGACGAGCTGAAAGACAAGCTTACTTCAGCCCCGGTCCTTGCTTTACCTAAGCCGGGAGTGGGGTATTTGGTTTACACGGATGCCTCATTACGGGGACTTGGGGGAGTACTTAAGAAGGAGGAGAAGGCTATAGCTTTTGCCTCCCGTAAGCTTAAGCCGCATGAGAAGAATTACCCCACCCACGACGTAGAGTTAGCAGTGGTCGTTTTTGCATTAAGGATATGGAGGCACTATTTATTGGGGGAGAAATTTTACTTGTTCACAGACCACAAGTCACTGCAATACCTATTCACTCAGCGAGAGATGAATATGCGTCAGCGCAGGTGGTTAGAGTTTGTGAAGGACTACCAGTTTGACATACAGTACCATCCGGGGAAGGCCAACGTAGTTGCCGTTGCGTTGAGCCATAGACCGGTTGACGATGTAGCAGACATCTGGAAAGCAAAGTGGAAAGAGTTGGGTCACCAGGATGCAGTAGACCGTTCTTTCATATCTGTCATGACAGTGACACCCGAGATTGTTACGAGGGTGATACAGGCGCAGACAGCAGACCCATTTTTCCAGGAGCAGATTGTACGACTTTTAGCCGAGGATGCTGAGTCCTATTCTGTTAGCTCTGATGGGGGTTTGAGGTTTAATGGGAGATTGGTGGTCCCAGAAAGAGCAGACTTACGTCATGCAGTGATGACCCAGTCTCACGAATCCCTATTTACGGTACATCCTGGAGGAGATAAGATGTACCAGGATATGAGGCGGCAATACTGGTGGAGTGGGATGAAAAAGGACATTGCTGAGTTCGTGTCCAAGTGTTCTACCTGCCAGCTAGTAAAAGTGGACCATCAGAAACCGTCAGGGTTGCTACAGCCATTGGAAATACCCGCGTAGAAGTGGGAGAGTATTTCCATGGATTTTATTACAAGGTTGCCTACATCACAGCGAGGCCACGACTCCATCTGGGTAATTGTGGACCGTTTGACCAAGGTGGCTCATTTCCTGCCGGTGCGGACAGACTCTACCACGGGTCAGTATGCTCAGTTGTTCATTGTTGAAATTGTCAGATTACATGGGGTGCCCCTGAATATTGTATCAGATAGAGACAAGATCTTCGTGTCGCGTTTCTGGGAGAGCTTTCAGGAGGCTATGGATACAGAGTTGAGGTTGAGTTCAGCTTATCACCCACAGACAGATGGACAAACAGAGCGTACTAATCAGATGTTGGAGGATATGCTACGCATGTGTATCCTTGATTTTAGAGGAGGTTGGGAGACACATCTTCCACTAGTAGAGTTCACTTATAATAACTCTTATCAGTTCACAATTGGCATGGCTCCATTTGAGGCTTTGTATGGAAGGCCTTGTTCCCCAAATTGTTGGCTAGAGGTGGTGGATAACAAGTTGCTCGGACTGGAGGTGATTCAGGAAACCTTCGCTAGGATTGAGATGATCAGGAGTCGCATTCGAGTAGCCCAGGACAGGCAGAAAAGCTACGTCGATGCTAAACGGTTCTTTCGAGAGTTTAACGTGGGGGACCAGGTATTACTACGTGTATCTCCTATGAAAGGAGTGATGAGGTTCGGGAAGAAAAGGAAATTGGCCCCGAGGTACGTGGGACCATTTCCCATTATCGAGAGGATTGGGCCGGTAGCATACAGATTGGGGCTGTCAGAGCCTTTAGATCGCATCTACGATGTATTCCTCATCTCTTCGTTGAGACGATACCTTCGGGATGATATGGCCCACACCCACATCGCGATAGAAGAGATAGACTTACAGCCTGACAGCTCTTACGAGGAGAGACCAATGGCTATCCTAGACCATAGCGAAAGGAGATTGAGGTCGAAGGTAGTTCCACTTGTACGGGTTCAGTGGGAGCATCATAATGTGGAGGAATTCACATGGGAACGCGAGGCAGATATGCGCGAGAAATACCCAGATTTATTCTTACCAGGTATACCTTATTTTCCGAATTTCAGGACGAAATTCCATTATTAGGGGGGAAGTATGTAATACCCCGTATTTCTATGCTTTCTAAATTTGGGGGTTTATTAAATTTAATGTGAGATATTAATTTAATATAAATCCGAAAATTAATTATTTTTATAATTACTAACGTCACGAGAGTTAGTAATCTCTGGAAACTTGTTGAATATTACTAATGAGTAGAGTAATATATGATATTGGTTCTATTAAATGTCACGAGTGAATAAAATGACAATTTTAGAAATTTAAGTCGGGATGCGCTCGTGTCGTGTCGGGACTAAATGTTGATTAATAAAAGTGAATAAATTATAAGTCACCCGTATGGTCATTTCGAGTGCGCCAAAGTGTCCGGAAGGGTCGAGATAGTCAAAATAATGCAACCGGGGGCTTAGTTTGGGTCTCGGGGAGTTTTTAGGCCTAATTGACACCCCGAGAGGGCGTTCCGGACATTTTACATTTTTAGGCTTGAAAACCCACGAAAATTTTAGAGTTACATCATATGCTTAGGGTTGCCTTCTAGGGTTAACTCAACCAAAAACAACCATTGGAGAAGGAAGGAGAGAGCTTGCCCAAGAGTTCTAGGCCAAGAACCCCTCCGTTTGCGCCGCCGTCACCGTCAAACGATAGATCGCGTAATAAGGATCACCACCACACTGATTTCATCCACAAATCAGAAAAAAATCACCAGGCAAGTATTTATCTTGCTTAATTTCGTTAATGCTTCATTCATGTTAGTTAGGGTTGATTAGGATGAGTTTCTATGAAAGAAAACCCATGTTGGAGATTAGAAATTGCATGTTGTAGTGATATAAATGATAATATGGAAATCCCCTTCACATCCAGAGGTTGAACCACGGATTTATGATGGACTAGGAGCAGAAATTCTGGAAAAAAGAATAATTTGAATTAAGCTAAAGAAAATTTTAGGGTTCATGAGAATTGTATAAATTTTGGCACTTTAATCCATGATTCTTGATGAAAACTCACATGCCTTACGTTGAATATTGCCCATTTGAGTTTAGAATGTTTGTGGTATAGATTTCTGGGAGTTTGGGAGTTAAAAGTTTGGATTTTGATGATGTTGGATGATTGAACCCGTAACTGGTATTCTGCAGATTCGTCATACCTGTTTGATCGATCGATCGAACCAGGAGTATCGATCGATTGACGCATCAATCGATCGAGCTCCTGCCATCGATCGATCGACCCCTCCTGACAGACTCATATTTCCCCTTCTAAATAGTTGAATTCAATTTAAATGAGTAATAATACTTGGACACCCTTATTAAAACATTTTGGGAGATAAAAGAAGACCGGTACGACTTATTAAAAATATGAAACCTTTAATGTAAGATGAATTTACATTTTTAGGGGATGTTTACATATAAGGGACGATGGAACTATGTATTAAAGTGGGGAGACGCGTAGGGTAGTTATTTTGGAAAATAAATAAGTACCTACTGAAATTCCACTTTGGAAAGATACGAATCCATGAGTGCTACGTAGTAAGTTGGAATAATCCCTCAAATTTAAGTAAGAAACGAGTCGTTATATGTGATAACTAAATAATGAGAAATAAGGATAAATATCATAATTATGGGTTATGAGATGTACCTAAATTTGATATGGTAATAGTAGTATATTTATATGACTGTGTTTATGCATATACTATATACGTGTGAAAATCATGCCCGCGCTACTTGTTATCCCTGAGGTTACCGCGCTGGGACAGTCTTATCTCGATGGGCCTTTATGGGGGATATTGACTCGTACCCTAGAAGATAGAAATCCTTTGGTACAGGCAATCGGATTGATAGTCAGACGGTCCTAAGAGATGTGGGGGCATGTGCTGACCTCTTAGAGACTTGGAATCTATGCTTCGCCTCAATATTATTTGTGTTTGTGTTAATACAGTTCGAGAGTGATTCCGAACTTGTATTTCCCTTAGTACGAGTGATACGGGGAATGGATAGCAGAGTATGACCTCACCATAATTATTATGTGGGGTGCTGTTAGAATATATATATATATATATATATATATATATATATATATATATTATGAGTATTTAATATATATATATTTAAATCTGGGATTTGGGAACTACCTGTTGTGTCTATGGTAAGTAAGAATAGAATAACTAATTCAATTTGGGAATAAGTGTTTGAAAAGTATAACGTGTTACTGAGAAACTTTATTAGTAAATAAGGTTAAATGGGAACTTTGCTGGTAAATGAAATTCACCCCTTGAACAATTGAATTTGTCAGTTTAAATCTTACGAGTAACCTAAGATAAGATAAATTAAACCGTTGGGAAGGTTAGTGCGATAGGCGTGCACATTAGAAGAGAGGTGATAATTTCTCAAGGGAGTGCCGCACTAATATGTTGTTGCATTGGTCAGTAAACAATTTCAATACTTGCTAAACAAATTTTAAATCATTTTTACAATCGGGCTCTGACCCGTTTACATTTTCTTTTCTCTCTTGTATATATATGTATATATTATAGGTGCCCAGCCATAGGGGCGTCTTGCATAGGATCCTTTGGAAGGAACACGCTGCAGCTTAGGTGGGAGTTGCAGGCCTTTTATTTAGACGACCTCATTAGTTGATTCCACTTCTAGCACTATTTATTCAGTTGGGCATGTGTCGCCCTTTTTCATTATTCAGTTGCTTATCGGATATTGTGATCTATTGATTTCCAGTATTTGTACTTTTGGATTTATTACTGTCAGGATGTTTTCCTTTAAGTTTTAATGTTGGGATTACTTAGTTGGATGTTTAATTAATTGGATTGTTTGTTCCAGTATGTTTGTTGGTTGATCCTTAAATTATGAATTATGTAAAGTTTTAAATTATTGTTTTTAAATAAAAATTTGAAAGTAATGTAAAAAAAAAAGGTTTTGACACTTAGCTTAATTATTTAGGGTGTTTAAATTGGAAAAGTTATTTTACGACAGTGATGCTAAGAATGAACCGGTCGTTCACCTTGATTATAATTTAATAAAGGACTGATCACCCGGTATTTAATTAGGCGGGGTGTCACAGGTGGTTTCTGATACAATCAAGTCCTTATTAGGGAAAGTTAATATGCTCATAAATGATGGGTTCTCATTGCCTTAGTTGGTGAAGCTGCTCTGTGACTGCAAGAAAGCTGATCTACATGCCCTCTATCATCAACTGAAGAGATCTCATCGCTCGTAGATAGCTGTTGTAGGGGAGCTTATAAGTTTGGAGACCCAACTGGTGATGTCTGAACATAAGGTACATGAGGCTCGTGAAGCTATTGCTCGGGTAGAAGCCGAGCTTCTCAAGAGGGAACAAGACTTGGAGTCTATTCAGCGATAGATGGAGCTTCGTCAGAAGGATTTGGTCGATCTGATTGCAAACCAGAACAACCTTGAGCAAATTCTTCCCCAACAACACCATTGGTTGCTTGGATCGCCGAAACTTCGTTTCATTATTGATAGCCCATAGTCACCCTTGCTTAATGTTTCCTTTGTTAGTGTTTCTTAGCTTGGGATTGTGATCCCCCTCTTTACTTTATTTTCATGCAATAACAATACTTATTTATTAAATAAAAAAAGTTTGTGATGTTTGGTGTTTTTCTTCCATTCCCCCCATTTTTCTTTTAGCGCTGGCAAAACTATTACATCAATACAAGACGCACCAAGCAAGATAAGGAGAATAATAAATATAGCAAGAGTAGTGGGCTAATATTTTTCACCTAAACATCATAACATACTATATTTAAGCAAATAGGACCAATTGTTTAAGAGAGACATCCTTCCAAACAAACATTAAGAAGATACAGTGTAATAAACTGAGGTGTTACTCAAAACATACATTTAAGCATGGTATATCTTCAGCCACTTATTGTTCAGTTTGAAAGTAAAATTGTCCTCCACCTTGGATATCTCGTAATATCCCGAATCATGAGCTACTCGAACCACGTACGTCCCTCCCCAGTTAGCCTCAAACTTGGGCAGTGATAAACTCCTAATATGCCTTGTGTATGCTTTCAGAACCAAGTCCCCTTCTTTAAACTTCCTTGGCCGCACCAGTTGGTTGTAGAATCTAGACAACTGCTTCTTGTACATCTCGAAGTGTCTCACTTCATTATCCTTGTGTTCTTATAGTGCTTCAAGTTGTACGTGCCAGCTGTGAGGGAGCATGGCACTTCGCAAGTTGTAGAGAGCAGAAGGGATCTCGAGTTTAACTGGTAACACATCTCCAGCCCCAAACACTAAGGAAAATGGGGTATACCCCATTAGTTTCCTCTTTTTTGTTCGATAAGCCCAAAGTACTTCGGGTATCTTATCATCCCATATGCTCAGGAAATGTTTTAACATCTTTGCGAAAATATTTACTAAGGTTTTGTTGATGGCCTAGGCCTGCACAATGCACTTCAGGTATGCTACCATTGATTTATGATGAATTGTGGTGTACTTATCCGTTAGCAAACGTACATCTCTATTCATGAAAGGGGTACCACTATCTGATAAAAACACCTTCGGGATACCGAATCGGCAGATAATGTACTCCTTCATGAATCGGGCCATTATCCCCCTGTGGCTTTCTTGAGCGGTATGACCTCTGGCCACTTTGTAAAGCACTCTATGGCTACCAAGATCTAAATATTTCCTCACGATAAAGGGTTTATGTCCCCTACCAGATCAAACGCCCAAGTGTGGAATGAAAAAGGAGTAAAGAGGTAGTGTAGCTCCACCGAAGGAGCATGAATCATATTCTCATGTAGTTTACAAGCTTTACATTTATGAACAAACTCCATCGAATATTTCTCAATTGTAGGCCAATACCCCCAAGGTCATGAGTTGGTCATAAATCTTGGCTCTTTCGATGTGTCCCGGCTCGTGAGCTTTCTTTAGCACTTCTTCAGATTCCTCTATCCTTATACACCTTAGAGGCCGGTCATGGTAGCCTCGTCAGTACAATTGCCCTTCTTGTACAAAGTACCTTGGTGCTTCCTTTTTTACCTTGGTGGCGTCCTCTATGTCCGTAGGCATTACTCCGTCTATTAACAGGTCCCTATACAGCTTCCTCAAATCTTAGGGTTGATTAATAAAATTGCACTCTGATGCCTGATAGAATAGACAACACTTCGCACGATCCTTTTGTATCGCTACATCATCTTATCTCATGAAAGTCCAGAAGTACTCTACTCGATGTATCCTTTTATTCAAAGGGATCTCAGTGGTTTCATAGCTGTCTTCGTGCACCTTGATCAATCTTCTTTTGACTTCTTCGGGATCCGCACATCTAGACAACCAACCCCTTTTTATTCTTATAGTATAAGTTCCCCTGGGTAACAAAGAATTGTGCTAAGTCAACTAAGCTCAGTGGCCCCTCACCTCTCTCCAGTTGCTTTCTGATCTCACCCCTCCAGTCATCTTTGTCATCTGAGGGCAACATCTCCAACACCCTCAAGGGGGTTGTTCGCTTTGTTATTTAAACCACCGTTGACCCTCCGTCGAAGGTAATCTTTTGGGCGATGGTAGCATTGGCACAGGCATCTGCATGTCGGTTCATCATTCGGGGATACCTCTTGATCTTTACAACCTCCAACTGCCCTAGCAAATACTGAATGATTATTCGGTAGGGCACCAGGCTCATATGCTCCAAAGCAAATTCCCCAGTTACCTGTTTAACCACCAAGTTGGAATATCCCTTTATTATTAGGACTTGGATACCTCTCCTTAGAGATTCGAGTAACCCAAAGACCAGTACCTCATATTTAGCCTCATTATTCAAGCATTCAAACTCCATCTTGAATGATAAACGGATTTCTTCGCCATCTATTCGTAGAATGACTCCAGCTCCCCATTTTTTCTCGACTGATGAGCCATCAAATTCCATACTCCACTCATCCAGGCTATATGCTATGAAATTGACCTGGATATCATCACCCGAAAGCTCTTTAACAGGAGGCTCAAACATTCCTGATGGGAATATGGCCAACAAATTTTCATATGCCTGGATCTTGATAGCTCGAGGAACCACGCAGTTGAGATCATACTCTGAGAGTATTAAGAACCATCGAGTTTCCCTACCTATTAACACAGTCCTAACAAGTAAAAACTTTATAGGATCACACCTAGTTATAATATGAACTGTGAACGATAGTCGATAGTGCCTACGTTTTTGTGCTAAAAATGTAAGAGCTAAACAATACTTCTCGATACAAGTATATCTGGCCTTAGGCCCATGTATCATTCTGCTCAAGTAATAAATAGGTTTCTTTACACCGTCCATATCTTGAGCCAGCAAAGCACCAATAGATCGTTCAGTTGATGTAAGATATATACGTAAAGGCATACTTGACTTCGGGAGGATCATCATCTGAGGAGAAGTAAGGAGTGCTTTCAGCTTATCCATGCCGTCTTGGTGCATCACCTCCCATGCAAACCTCGTGCCCTTTCTCAATAACTCCATCAATGGGTGTGTCACCTCGACTAGCCCTAGGACCAACCTCCTCAAGTAAGAGACTTTACGAAGTAAGATTTTTAACTCCCTCACCGTCTTTGGTCTTAGCATATTAAGGATGTCTCGACGTTTATCCAAGTCCATTTACACCCCTTACCGATTAACCACGAAGCCCGAGAATTTCCCGCTTGTCACCCTGAATGCATATTTGAGGGGATTCCGCTTCAGTTTATACTTCTTGCATCAAGTGAACACTCTTCTCAAATCATCCAGGTGGGACCCCTCCTTCTTGGATTTAATTACCAAATCATTAATATAAAATTCCACGGTCTTGTGAAAAAGATTGTAAAAGATGGCCATCATTTTCCTCTGGTAGGTGGTTCCTGCGTTCTTCAACCCGAAGGGAATAACTGTGTACATGAAGTTACCCAAAGGCGTTCGGAAATCTATCATCTTTACGTCGACTGGATCCATATTTATCTGGTTGTATCCCACATAACCTTCTATAAAGCAATACATCTCATGGCCCGCAGTTGCATAAATCAAACTATTAATGGAAGGCGGAGAGAATTTATCTTTCGGGCATGCACGATTTAGGTCCCTGAAGTCCACACATATTCTAATATGGTTTTTATCTTTCTTTCCCATGGGTACGATACTATAAAATCAAATCGGATGTTGGATTAGAATTATAAATCTAACTGTAAGTAATCTTTGAACTTCCTCTTTTATTTTTAGGTCTAATTTCACCTTGTACGTTTGGGTGGCATCTTGGTGTATTTCCACGTGAAGACATCTTTTAACTCTACTAGTATGATCAACTCCTCTCGAGGAATTCCCGCCAAGTCCTTCGAGATAAAAATGGGATTAAGATCATCACCTTCTTTGGCCAGGTCGATTTTCTCTAGCTCTTGAATCTGTAATCTGAGACTGTCTTTCATGCACTTAGTTTCTTCTTCTACCTCTTCCACAAACTCTTGTACTCCAGAGTTAAAAATCACTAAACATTTCCCCTAGTTATCCACCAAAAATAATTTATAGACCGGGTCAGCCTCGTTGTCTAGGCTTTCAGCTGCTCGTTCATACCTTCATAATTTGTAGGTAATTATGTCGTTAGGCAAAACTACCCGTTTGCACTGTCGGGCAGCTTCTTCTTTCAATGGCCTCTTCCTAGGATTCTCGTTCACTTCTCTCACCATTCGCCTACTAAGGACGCTATGAGTTTGGACTTGGGGCTCAATTGGATCAATGTGCGGAGTCATTCGATCTCGAAGCTGCCTTGATAGATTAGGGGGCCTCGCCACACCCAAGTCCCATTCCTCTTTGCAGGTCACCACTATTCAGGCAGGTGCTCGCACGCTCTCTCGAGTGGTCAGGACCCTTGTCCCCCCAGTGTACCTTGTTACCACCATGGCTTCTTCCTCCAGATCTGTATAGAAATTAGCGTCTACCGTATGAGCTTCCTAATTCACAAAAGGTTTATTAGTAGCTCGAAACACCACCTATTTGCCTTTTATGTTTGCCTTCGCACACTGATGATAAGTGGATGGTAACAACCCATGGTTATGCGTCCATACCCTGCCCACTAGAAGTTGGTATGATGGCTCGCAGTTCATGATGTGGAACTTGATATGAGAAGTGATATTTCCCATCGTAATGCCAACATTAACATAACCTATCGATTTGGATGACTGGTTGTTATACCCCGATATTGCCGATGAATGGGGCTCTATCCTTGTCTCTGACAGTCCAGTAGAATAAAAGGACCTAATAGGTATTGTATTAATGAATTCTCCCCCATCCAACAAGACATGAGAGAAAACACAATCATTTACAGACGTCGTAACATATAAGGGTCTATTGTGGGGATAACTAATTAATCTATCAACTTCTGAGAACGTGACTTCTGAGAGGTACTTCTTCACAAGCTTGGCCATGGGTCCCTTCCACTTCAAGTGTGGCACCATGTTTTTTTGGCAATCTCCAAGATGGCTCGCGTAACTTCCAGTCGAGAGTCCTCAAGAAGGCCAACCTGATCGAAGAACCATCCAAACTTTGACGAGCGAGCAACTGCCACACATTCGATCCACGGGTCTGTTTGGTTATCTTCTAACTCATAAACTTCCTCCATGTCTTTATATACAGCCTCGTCATAGGCTATCACTGCATATACCTCCTCTAGAGAGCAGGCCCCCAACTGCCTTCTAAATCCCTCAATGGTGTCATTCACTTCCTTTTCTTATTCGTCTACATTCTCAGCCTTATCACCTAAATGGAGCTGATCCAGCTCGAAAGTGCATTCTTCTAGAGATTCTTCAAATTCACTATCTTCAAACCACCGATCTCTCATCGATTATTCGGCCTCTTCATCAAAAACTCTATCCATATGGGCTCTATGTGGTGATAAAGGATTGTCGTTCCCATTAGTTTGTGGCAACTCGATGTCTCCATTCTTTACATGACGGTGAATCAACCTCTTTAGTGAAAAACATATTTTGGTAGGGTGGTTCACCCTATTGTGAAGTACATAATAATGAGGTTTCTCCATGTCCTCTCGGGAGAGTTGTGTTGTGTTAACGTTGATTGGCCTACAGATTTTGTCGTGAACCATGAGATCTTACAGATTCAGCGCTTGTTCCACCGTGCAAGGTAGATCGAGGGGATCTTCTTTGTCTTCGAATATTATCTTATTGTCTCTTCCCTTTCTGCCTCCCCGGTCGCCAATTCTTTCCTCCCTAACCCCATCGTCTGTGTAATTGACCCTCGAGGGTATTCCCCTCCCTGAGGTAACCGCTGGCCTTAGTAGCAAGTTTGACATAGCAGGCGGGGGTACTAAGGGTTTCACCACCAAATCAATGTCCCTCGCTGCTTTCAAGAATGATGGGAACATACCTTCTTGTGTTTAATTAATCAAATGGCATATATACTCGGGCAACAAGCCCTCCATAAAAACTTGCAAAAGTTTATCCTCACGTGTCTCCTCTCTCACGTCCAGTGAGCGCTCATGAAACCTCCTAATATAGACCATAACATCCACCCCTGACTTTTGCTTCTCACACGCTAGCTGCATGAGCGTAAACTCATCCTCAGCCAAAAAGAACTTTTGCACGAACAAAATGTGCAATTACTCCCAAGAGCCTATGCTTCTTGGGGCCAAGTGGGAGTACCACGTGTACGCTTTCTCTGTCAAGGGTTTTGAAAATTCTCTCAATCTCAGCTTTTTATCATTGCAATGGGACCCAAGGCTTTCAATAAATCTCTTCACGTGATCCTTTGGGTTTGCACCTTTCCCCGTGTACTTCTCAAAGATTAGTGGAATATACCCTACTGGGTAGGGTTCGTTGTTGTATGCCTCTGGGTACAGAGTACGAAAGTCATCATACACCGAAGAACTATCTCCCCCTTTGAACATTGCTATGAAATTTAGCAATTCCCTCTTTATCTCCTCTAGGCTGTCCGGTGAAGAGCTAGTTGGATGCATTATTATTACTATTGAAATCGTCAGAGCGAGTGGTGCATTTTTTTCGTGCCATACGTTGTAGCCTGAGTTGTCGAAGTTTTTCCCCCACCTTGTGGCATTGTCCCCGTCGTCATGGTTGGGACCATGGTAGGAGGTACACTACCCAAGGTTGGCAGGGTGGTGGGGAGAGAGCTGTCAAAAGTGGGCGTAGCAACACCCCATGTACTAGTAGGAGTTGGTATAGCCGCATATGGCGTAGTGAAAGAGCCCACCCCTATGGGAACCCCCATCATCGCCTGTGCTGCTGGAGTCTTGATGAACTCTACAAATAAACCCATCAGTCCCTTCATTTATGTCGAGCCTATTCCTGCCTGCACACCCATCATTTCCTCCATGCTAGTGTTAGACGCACTAGTCTTCGTCCGTGCTACTCTCACTCCATCAAGTGGAGTAGAGAGGCTTGCCTCCTACTCATGATGTATGGCGTCAAATTCAATGATTCTGGCGGTGTTATCCTATGTCATCTTTTTAAATGATAATAAATCCCTAGCAAAGTCGCCAAATGTAAGATGTGGGTTCTTGGAATATAATTAATATTGAGTGAGGCATAACCCCTTATCAAGATCGAGATCAACATCGTGTAGTATTAAATATTGACAATGGGCACAGGTGAATTGGAGACAAAGGGATTCAATATTCAGACTTGTATTAAATAATATGTTAGCACAATAAATACACAACGGGCTTAATAAAAGGATGGGACTAGCCGGTGGCATGGTCAGAGGGAGAAAGAGCAAGCATTCTAGGCACAATAAAGGCAAGGCAGGAACTTCCAACTCAGTTAATGCTCAATGATATGGGTATTAAATGGGTATGGGGAGTCAATGCCCTCATAATAGCTATCATGTATGGGGGGAAGTTGGGCAGCAATTCTATGTCCAAAATGCTCTGCCCATTAAACTATTTGTATGGTGTATTTATATGAAGGGCAAGTTACTCGAGTTAACTTGCCCGCATTCAATATGATCAATCGTATTAAATGCCCAAGTACCTCTCATTAATGTATAAGATATTTCATTAAATGCATAGGATCTCATAATTTGGTGGGAAACTGTTTCATTGGATGGAGGTATGGTCGACATTAATGAGGGACGTGACATGGAAGCTTTGAGCTTACCTTAGGATGACTAAAAGGTCAGGTTTGGTGAACTAGACCTGTCGTACTAAGAATAAACTCACTTGATTGCTATAACTTCGAGTTCCTAAATGTCAGACGTTATGACATCGATCAGGTAGTGACTCTGGTAGGTGTATAGTCACATCGATCAGGCAGGATGGCGTCTGTTTCAAAGGTTGCTAGGCTGATAAGTAGCTTGAGTGTTTAATTTTTATTTATTGGTTTAAAACTATCTTAGAACTAAGATGCAAGATTGAGGTACCTCGAGAAAGTTCTCTCGAACAAGTAAGAGTTGCGATGGCTCGGCTGTAGTGGCTCGAGCAACCAGATGTGCTAAGTGGAGTTTTGCCCAAGTGTGTCAAGAGGGTTGGTAATTGTATTCCCAATGTCTCTTTGCTCTCAATCCTCCAAACTATGTCCCCGCGAGGTTCCCAAGAGGAGGTTGTTCGATAGATCATGTTATCTCTCCTATGCCCTTCCAGGCATGGTCCCTCATGGGTACCAAATAACCCCACTCAACATATATTACAAGGTTAAGTACATGATACAGATCATTATATTTCTTATTAAAAGCTATCGTCATTCAAGTGACTTTGATCTAGGTATTGGATCCTTCAGGACAGGTACGCTGGGGAATCTTTGAGGTAGGTCCTTCAAGCCATTTATGTAGATCATCTTCGAGGTAACTTGCTCGGGGGGCCTTCCACCTCCTTCTTCGTAGGTCAAAAAAAAAATTAACTAAGTTGATCACTCTTTGGTGGGGACTCCCACCTACACCCTCTTCATCAAAATACCGTTGCAAAACACAACGAACTACCCCTTCGCGCAGTCAAAATTCACTAATGGTGTACTCGTTCCATAATTACCCAAAGCAAAAAGCCTCTCTAGAAATGGAATAAAAAAGCATACCCCATCTAGTCGATATAAACTTAAAACATAACTATGCACACAAGCTTATTAATTATACGGTGATATCTCATCTAAAGGTCGACAAAGCATCTAAAACAAAGTCGACCAAACAAATTGACACGTCTCTAAAATAATGATGTAAATTATTCCCTTCCCGATTGGGGGTAATTACAAATAGATAAAGCTCAAAGGGAATCCATATACCTCATAATCGTAGTAAACGCACTACTAATAAAGAATGGCAAACCCTTGATGTCAAATTCAAAGCTATACGCGTGAGCCATAAATGTACCCATAGCCATATCCCGATTGTACCCCAAAATTTTTATTGCCACTAAGGCATCTAATAAATAGGTGGTCTCACTTGCCACAAGCATAATATCTTTATTTAAAGGTTTATTAAAATGGCGGCCCCACTGGCAGCCCCGCTGACCTTTCTTCTTTGGTTATTTTTGCTAACATTTTTATAGTTTGCCCTCCTCTCATAGGTTACAGATCCATTGGATATAATTCCTCTGGACCTACTGGATAAAGCAGACCACATTATCCACTCTTGGAACCCTCTCGAGGTCATCTCCCCCTATGCGATTCCTTCTACTAGTGAGGTGCCCCTACTAGGGTCCACATTACATCGTATTTATTCATTATGACTACTTTGGCCTTGATCTTCCAAATCTTGGGGAATATATCCCCATAATAGTTATAATGATCCTACTTATGTAGGAGGGTAACTTCACCCACCTGAGCACAAGTGGTGAACAATGGGTTACATAGTAACACCTTCCAAACCCTTCATGTAAAGTTTTTTCCAACTAAAAAAGTATTTCTCGTACTAGATACTAACATGAACATCCTCCTTCGTTTCCGTATCAATATCCCCCGATGCAGAGAGAGAGAGAGAGAGAGAGAGAGAGAGAGAGGGAGAGAGAGTTAAACTCCTCCTTATAATAACCACCACATAATTGCATAGACTTGTCTTCTAAAACTTACTTCTAATGCCGTTAAGGATTGGGAGTGAATATATTACCCCTCGAACCATACGCTAAACACTTGCTAAAGGTCTCATGTCCAAAAATCCTTAACTCCCACCTGAAGTCGACCTCATGCGTGCGGCGTCTCGCAAAAGAAATCCAAATAAGGAACCCTCTCAATACCCTTGGTCTAATCGAGTCATTTGTTGGGAAGAAATGGTGCAAAACCTCCTAAATGGTCGTCTTTATCGAGAATACAAACCATAAACGGTAAAGCTCTAAAGTAGCCAAATAATGAAATGCAAAAAAATGACGGACGAACACAAGATCCCTAGTATATTAGAACCTAGATTTCTCTGATACCAAATGTGATACCCCATAAAATCCATAACTAGATTGATCAAGTTTAATATAAAAATCACCCGTCAAAAAGTTTTGGCATCATTCTCAGTATAAGATATAGTCAAAACTAAAAGAACAATGACATGATAATTAAAATACTGAATTAACACAAAGATAACTCTGATATTAACACTGGCAATGTAATTATCTATGAATATAAAAATATGTAATCATACAAAATCCAAATCTAAAAATAAATATACATGTACAAGCCGATTGAAAATAAAATAGTACAATAATCCTAAGAGTAAGAAATCTGACATCTCTAGATATTCTCCTCCAATGAACCCCCGCCTACAGTAATTACCACTACAAAATCCTGTAAAAATAGTTTTTAAAAGAAAACATAAACAATAAGCCTATGTATAATAGGATTATAATTGAATATGATCCACATTATAACTACACATCTTCCTCTCACGTTTTAACATATTTTAACTTATTAGTTACCTAACCAAACAACATAAAATAGCATACGGTTCTAAATCCCGAACCCATATGTAGTTCATGTTATTAAAGTCTTACAACATCATTCTTTAATCTTTACCGTTAACAATAATAGGTTAATCTCTTTTAATAGAAGTCACATGATGTACTAAGGTCTCAAACCCTAAGGTACTTCTAAAAAAATAACCACAATACTAATAGCCGACTCATATGTCAAGTATAACCACTATTGGATATTTCATACCAATAATGAAATATACACATCTCTAGTATATATAATACCCAAATCTGAAACATACGTATATAGGTGGACATCCCTAATACAAGTCATATACATCTCTAGTATAGCATATAAACCGGTACAATTATCTCTAGTATGGTTACACACTAATCACACATGTTAAGAGAAATATTCTACTCACGTCTAATGTTTATACAAAGGTATAACCCTCGGAATGTACAAATAAATGGGATACTCATACGCCCACACATAAATAAGGCCTACTCGTATTGCATTCAAGGATCTCTCACACGTACTAGTATAGTCTTAAGTCGTCCCAAACCTTAGACCTCAACATGACAAGAGATAAATCACAATGTCTACCCATCAGTCATAAAATCTACTATATACAAGACTTATGAAATAAATATCCATGTAAACCATCTCGATCGCAGGTACTTATATGTCTGACTCAAGAGTAAATATGACCAAAGAAGAGCCCGTCTACTCATCGGAGTACCAGTACGGTCCGTATCGCATATGCCCCATCATGAAATCCCTCATAGTACACTTGTCAATGGTAACACAGATGTGGCATGCACTGCACATAAAATGCGCAAGTAATCACAACCCTCATTAACAGGTTAAAGCAAACACATACATAACCCTCACTAATAGTTAAAGCTAATATATACATAACCCTCACTGGCGAGCTAAAGCCAACACATACATAACCCTCACAAATATGTTAAGGTAAATAACATACCCATGCCGACCCCAAATCTACCGATTTATATCGTCATTGCTATCATAAAAAGGTATACCACATCTATAACCTCATATTCATCTCATAATACATTAAACCTAACCTCTCGGGTTCCTGAATCTAGGCATAGCCTCATCATACCATACCCTAAAATCCATATATCAACTATATTCAATTTTTATTAGTCCTAATCCAATCTCCCAAGGCAATACATCTAGGTATCAATCCATATGTAATTTATATAAAACTATCGACTATTATAACTACCCTCCCCTAGGGATTTTTGGCCAAATTCCTAAACTCACCCAAAGGATTAATACCACACTAGTCAGTCCCAATTACTCTAATAATCCCGATCAACAAACCCCAATCCTCTAAGCTTCCCAATTCTCAATTACCACCAATCCTACACTTGGTTTTGTAATCAAACGCCTAATCCTCAATTTAACCCCTATAACTAAAAAAAATCACAGTAATCAACTAGTCCCCAAAAATAATCTATAACACCTCAAAATATTATATCATATCTTTATCCATAACCTAATAAAGCTTTAGACCAAAACGAACTAACCCAAAGCTCCAAAATACAAAAATACAAACCAAAAATCAAAAGCCCCACCATTGCCCTTCCTGTTATTGTCTATCGATTGACTCAAAACAACCTCATCTCCTTTGTTATGGTATTATTCATCTTCACCCCCTATTTTTCTCTCCCCATCCTCTATTAATGGTCACAAACACTTCCTTTAATCACCCAATCAACATTCAAACGACAAAACCACATAAAAACAACAATTGGAACCCATTTCTATCATCAAAATCTAAGATTACACTAAGGTTCAACAAAATACCAAAGAACCCTAACTTGAACAAAATTCCTCAATTAGTTAATGTTTTCAAGGGATCAATTCACAAAACCAAAAACACTAGAAAATATGTTGTAATCATCTTCTAATAATTTTCATTCTAATTAATGAGTGAATCAATCCAATTAGTAATGAAAGCTAACTCAATTACTATTTAAACTAAGATAATCTTAGAATTAATCAAATTAAAAACTCTAATCAGATTTAGGTCATGTTTATATTCACATTTTAATGAATAATCATAATATTAACACATATACAATCATAATCATATTCTATATAAACTTGCCTCATGATTTGTGGAGAAGAACCAAGCCAAATCTCTCGATTTCACCTCTCTTCTTCATGTGCCTTATCTCTATCCTCCCAACTTGCTTCCCACTTTTGTTTTATGATAAATGAGATTTCTAATGACCCCTTATAACCCTAATCCCAAGAAATTATACAAGTTTGCTAGGAAGTTGAAGAAGTTTCTTAAGCTTAGAGATGAGAAGAGCTTCAAGAAGAGTTTATATAAGAAACCTAAGAACTTTGTTGACCATGATAGGAAGAATATGGATGGTCCTAAGAAGATGGATGACTCGGACAAGTATTTTTAATGCTAAGGTTTTGGACATTATTCTCATGAGTGTCCCACTAAACTAAGGAAGGAGGGTAAGAAATCGAAGGTCTACAATAATACCATTAGTGATAATGAGTCAGAAGAGGAAGTTAATTCCTTTAATGATCGCAACTACACCACGTTCATGGCCAGTCATGTGGGCATGAATAAAGTGTCTTCCGCCATTGAAGAAAATCATGTGCATGACAGTTCTGAGGTTCAATCTTTAGGTTCCTAAGATAGTGAGGAGAGGAGTGACAATGAAGAAGAAGAAGATGATAAGTAAAGTGAGACCCATGTGGCCTTTTCAGAGTCTTACATCAAGTTTTTAAATTTAAAAAAGGCCAACTTGCATTTAGAAGATAATGTCAAGGAACGTGCCATATGTGATGATACTGGTAAATTGATTGAGCATCTTAGGTAACGTGAGAGGACTTTTAAAAATAAGCTAAAGTACATTAAGGGAGAGAGATAAAGTCTTCATGGTTTGATGTAGTCATTGAAGAATGAGCTTCTCGAGTTTGAAGAGTCTAGGCATTTGCTCGAGTCTAGAATTATGGAGTTAGAGGAGAAGTTGAGAGACTTGAGTAATGTTATATTTGATATGGAGTCTAAGTCCGAGAGGTTAGATAAAATTCTAGGCACTATCTAAATTAAAGAGTAAAAGTCTGGTATTAACTTCGATGATATAGATACTTCCACAACTAAAGCCACGACCATGCTTTCAAAAGAGCCAAATAAAGCTAGGGATGATAGAAAAGGTTAACTTAAAGGTAACAATCCTCATGTCTTCACTTGCACACTATGGTAGGAAAGTTCACCTTAGACATTTATGTTATGATCTTAAAAATGTCCTAAGAATTTTTAAGGCTAGTGTCACCAAGATTCCCTAATCCCGTGTTCGTCACATTACACCTACGTAGGTTAGGAGATCCGATTTGGAGGCACTAAATGTTAGGCTTGTTGATTCTCATTTGCTTTCACATGATTCATCCCATGCTATATCTTATAAGTGATTGTGATTGCATCTTTATCATACATTAGTGTTGTTCTTCATAGTATATATTTTCTAGTGTTATGACGTATTTATCTTTTGTATTTTGATTTTCCCCCTTTTTGGGGTTTTAATGAAAAAACACAAAAAAGTTTTTGTTTGTTTTATAAATTGGTCTCATTTTGAAAATTGTTTAAAAATTCAAAAAATATTTTTAGTTTAGTTTGGTTTTATACATATTGTGTGGCATATCAGTATGTTTGAATTCCATTCATTCCATGTATCCATGTGATTGGGACATTGGGTATTAATTTTCAATACTTGAATTGTTCTTAATCATGTTTACATGAAGTAGTTTGAAATTAATTTGCATGATGGATTCACTTTGGATATGCCTCTGCAAATACTTTACACGAGCTCCTTTAGATTTTAACTTCATATGTCACGTGAGCTAAGTGAGGTGTTTACCCAATAATCTTGTCATATACATAATATTTTTTTACCAAGGCGGAGTTGCTCATGTAAAAATCATTGCCCATGAGTTTGTTTGATATTTTTTTTTGAAAAATATAAGTGTGCACAAGAAAGGGCTACTAAAGGAGAAATTTTCTTTGTGTGAAAGGCCATCGTTGGCAAGAGCCTAAAAAGATTGAGAAGTAATAAAACAGAAAAATTGCTAAGGCTAAATTCTTTACATTGATGCTTAAAAAATTAGATCTCTTTAAAAGAAAAAGAAAGAGAAAATGATATATATATATATATATATATATATATATATATATATATATATATATATATATATATATATATATATATATATATATATATATATTTATAGTGTTTAGTTAAAGATCAATGGATTTGCACAATGAGTGATAGTTAAGCTTAATTATTTTAACGCTACTGATTCGAGAATCATGAAAATTTCCAGGCAAGTCTGCATTGTGTTTGTTTGTCCTTTTGAGGTTTTTATTTGACATATGAGGCTAAATAGAATGTTGATAAATTATTGCGATAAAATAGATCTACTTGAGTAATTCAGTAATTTTCTGTTATTTCTAGTTCACGCCCCTTCACTTCGTACCACCATGTTTAGACACTTTGATATTATGCAAGTGTGTAAATCTTATGTGTTTGTTCCTTTTGTTGTCATTTATACCTATATATAGTTGTGCTTCATTGGTATATGTGTGGTTATATATATGGTATGTCTTGTGTTTTGAGTCTTTACGTTTTTATTAAAAATATGTTTACCTTATGCTTAATCTTTGATTTATATTGGCATGTGTTATGATCATATTGCTATCTTATACTTAAATGCTTGCATCCTAATTGATATCATTTGTTTGTAGTTTGGATTATTTGTGCTTTTGTTACTGAAATGTTTATCATTGCATAACTTGCTTCACACAATTGCATGCAATATTTCTTTTTTTCCTTTATAATTTCCTATGCTTCACTTAGGGGGAGATTTTGTTTTATTGGGGAGAAATATTTTATTATTGTGCACCTTATTCTTTAGCTATTACTTAAAAACAAGGGGGAGAAATGGTATCTCACTCTTTTAGAACGATATTTCTTTAACTTAGGAAGATAAGTCTTTTCTTTGGTAGAGTTGTTAGACAAAGGGGGGGATTCGTATGCCTTTTATATATTATTATATTCTCTTTTTATTTGAAGGTGCGTTTAAGTGTGCAGGTTAACAGTGATGTGATAAGGGTTTACACCAGAGCAAAGCTACTCAAGGTTGTGTTGATCAAGCATATGTAACGTTTTTTTTCCTTTTGGGGTTAAGAATTGAGCCTTAGTGAGCTTAATGAGCTAGTAGGTTTTTCATTTTGAATTTTGTCCCGAAATAGCCAAAGGGGGAGATTTTCAAGGACAAATTTCCAAATCGAGTTAATTTGTATGTATTGGCTTTATTCCATGTTTGGACAATACTTATTTGAGTCATATGTTAGAACTTGATTTATGTATCCTTCAAGCCTATGATGTGTGATTGAAGACTATATGACAAAGCTAAAGCAAATTAAAGGTTATATTGGATTTCGTGTCGAGTTTTATTCTTCATCATCCAATGGATCTCAATGAAGATATGAATGCATAATAGTGTTTGATCCCTAGATACGTTTTAGGTGTTGTTTTATAAAAGTTGTTTGAGGCCTTTTCATAAAATGTCTTTTGGAAGAAAAGGTATTTTTTTGTTATAGTTCCTTTGAACAAGTTTGAGAAGTTCATTTAAACGAGACGTGGATCTTGTTAGAACGACATTCAAACGAACATCAAATGAGGTATTTCTATTAATCAAAGGTATATTATTGGAAGCTGGTTCGAATGAGATTATCATGTTCATTCGAAGAAGATTTTTATTAGTTCGAACGAGATAAGGTTTTTCTATAGTTTTTTATTTAAACGAGTTGCCTTGAACAATGTGCCACCTAAAAATTCGTGTTTTCTATAAATACTTAGGTTTGGCGTGAGTTTTCTAAGAGGGCTTTTGAAAAAATGATTTTTCAAGATTTATGTTGTGCCTCCTAAACCCTAGTTTATCCAAGGATCTTACATCTATATGTCTATTGAGATGTCTTCTGTGTTGCACCTGAGGTTTGAATGCTACAATATCACTATGGAATGTTGGTGAAATGGTTGAAAGTAGTGTAAGGTAGTAGGTTTGGCTATTAAATGTTGATGGGAGCCTTCAATGCAAGTGGGAGATGGTAGTGGCAGTAAGTGGAACAGTGCCCGTACTTCCTACCTACTCTTTAGATAAGCTATGAGTACTTTGCAATGCGTTTGCGGTGCCTTAAGGTGGTAGTGGTCACCTTGGGTCAGTCCGATCATACTTCGTTCGAAAAAGATGGGAGTTAACCTCTAGTGGAGGTATTATGGCGTCGACATAGGTTACCTTTTTGAAGTTAGAGGTTAGATGAATGTGTATGAAACTTACGAATGGGATGAGTAGGGAGTTTTAACCTTACCATTAGTTGGCGGTGATAAGATGTCCCAAATGAGTTATCCATTTGTATGTGTGGAAGTGAGGGCCTGAGGCCTTATGCCCTCTATACGGGTAAGGCTAAGCTTTGTTCTTATAGTTTGAGCACACTTTTGTATGTTCGATAGTGTTGAGAGTGCAGTAATGGCCTTGAGTTTGTTTTGGGATCATATATAACGTATAACGTTAGATATAGTCACTAGGGGCTGTAGGATTTTCTGGGGAGGTCTCTTGCAGACCATATGACCTCATTTCAAACTCTCAAGTAATTAAATGCGGTATCATTCGTTCACAACATTAACCTTAACAGAGATAGACCATGTTCCTCATTTGATCTTGAATATGAGGCTTATCCGTAATATTGAGTTTTACAATTAAATTCTCAATAGAAAGTTCTTTTGATTAATATCTTAAATTTTAATTAAGATCCCTCCACGATGGTGATAAATTACCAATAATAACTACAACTTGAAAGTGTTTATCAATTTTCATACCCTCTTAAAGTATTTTATGAAATTTTATCTGTAATCATAGGCATTAAGAAAATACTAGTCTTTCTTCAATATTATGAAATATAAGGCACTAACTTACAGAGTATTTCTTAGCACCGACTTCCTCTATGTCATATGTTTTTCTGAAGCATTACACATACATCCGAAATAGTGGGGTTGTACTTGAATAATTCACTGGCTATATTAGGAATGATATTCTTGCATGCGTAATCCGATTCAGCTCACTTCTCAATAACCATAGTCCCAACAGGTGCCTCCTCTCCAGTGTCCTTTGGGCTTGGTTCTTCTAAAACTTAAGCCACCTTATTCATCATAAGGTTGAAGAACATTTAGGATTTTCGTCATTTGAAGAACTTCCTTCAAATCTAAAAGTATGGTTATGGTTGTTCTCAAAGGGATTCGTGTTTCGGTCTTTGGCAAATTAACCTCAAAATTGTTGGGAATATGATTGTAAATGATTGAGGCACCAACTAAGTCGCTCTTTTTAAGATTATTGCGTGCCTGTACAAAAAGAACAAATTCGATGCAGAGAGAGACAATAACCCCCATAATACAACAACCTAACACTTTAGATTATCTCTTATAACTTTGCATATAGCAACTGTGAAGATTATGAAGACTACAAGCCCTTTTTAATATAGTGAGCTCAGTTTCAAAATATATCCACAATATGAATGTTGTGGGGGAACTGGGGAGAGAATCATAGGAAAGTAAAAAAGTAGGATAAATATATTTGGTGATCTAATTAAAAATAATTCGAATGGGCTTAAGTAGAAAATAAGAGTAAATTACTGTTTTGACCTCCAAACTATCACGGCAGTTACAATATGGCCCTCCAATTATCAAAAGTGTCAAGTAAGCCCCCAAACTAACATAATTGATTTAACAACATCCTTCCGTCCATTTCGACCATTAAATATGATCGTAGTAAGTCATGTTCTTGGCACGAGACTATTTATAAGGGGCATAAACCAAATCGTCCCTCGAACTTTTTTTAATACACGTTTAGTCCAACCTTGTTATTTTGCACAAAAATAAAAAGGCTTGAACTAAATGTGTATTGAAAAATGTTTGAGGGACTTTTTGATATTCGATCCTATTTATAAAGGTAAAAATGTGATTTTTTTATAATACATTTTTCTTTTAAAAAAAACTTAATAACAAACCACCTTTCGTTCTCCCTCTCCCTTTCTCTCCCTCTCTCTCTCTCTTTCTCCCTCCGTATGTGTGTGTGTGTGTGTGTGTGTGTGTGTTCAAACCCATGTAATCCCCCACCCCGACCCTCATAGCCAACAAACCTCAGATATTCGATCCTATTTATAAAGGTAAAAATGTGATTTTTTTATAATACATTTTTCTTTTAAAAAAAACTTAATAACAAACCACCTTTCGTTCTCCCTCTCCCTTTCTCTCCCTCTCTCTCTCTCTCTTTCTCCCTCCGTATGTGTGTGTGTGTGTGTGTGTGTGTGTGTTCAAACCCATGTAATCCCCCACCCCGACCCTCATAGCCAACAAACCTCAGCCATCGGTAACCTCCATCCACCCCGTCTTGTAATCCACCCGACCACACCCATAAAACATCCTGGTGGAATTTCCCATTAAACTACCTGTTGGATTTTTCCTTTTGTATATGTTTTATTTACCAGAAAATGGGAGAGGGAAAGGTGGTTCATCGAAAACAGAAAAGGGATGGGCAATGGAGGTTGGCCGGAAGTGGAGTTTAGGTTGGATATAGAGAGAGTTTTCCTTTTTTTTGTTTGGAGACAATAAATTGTATGGCGTGGGATGGGTGGCGTGGGGTGGGGTTAGTGTTGAGGGTTGGGTTGCGTGGGATGGGGTGGGCAGGGCCGGCCCAAGGGGTAGGCCAATGAGGCAACCGCCTTGGGCCCCCAAATTTGACATAAATTTTTAGGCCCCAAAATTTTTATTAGTATGCTGTATAAATTTTTAGGCCCAAATTTTTTATTAATATGCTGTATAAATTTTTAGGCCCAAAATTCCTTAAACTAAAAGCCCATTAACACCCCTTTATTCTTTATACCCAAAGTAAACCCTACCTACCTTTTCTCATTCTCTTCTTGGCACCCGTCTCTCTCTTCTCTCATTCTCTCAAGAGGTTTGTTTTTTTCTTCCATATAATGTTGTTAATTTTTTTATGTTTTGTCTTTTAATAAATTAGTTAACTTAATAAAATTTGTTAATAAAATTAGGTTGCATTTTTTTTTTTTAGTTAACTTAATAAAATCTGTTATTAATAAAATCTGTTAATAACATTAGGTTGCGTTTTTTTTTTTTAGTTAACTTAATAAAATCTGTTAATAAATTTAGGTTGCGTTTTTTTTTTTTTAGTTAACTTAATAAAATCTGCTATTAATAAAATCTGTTAATAACATTAGGTTGCGTTTTTTTTTTAGTTAACTTAATAAAATCTGTTAATAAAATTAGGTTGCGTTTTTTTTTTTATAGTTAACTTAATAAAATCTGTTAATAAAATTAGGTTGCTTTTTTTTTTTAGTTAACTTAATAAAATCTGTTAATAACATTAGGTTGCGTTTTTTTTTTTTTTTTTTAGTTAAATTAATCAAATCTGTTAATAAAATTAGGTTGCGTTTTTTAGTTACTTTTTTTTTTATCCGGTCTTATTTAATAAAATCTGTTATTAATATGTAATTAACTAAAAAAAATATTAAAAAAGAGTACAACCTGATTACGAATATTTTTAAAGTTAACTAAAAAAAAAGAGTACAACCTGATTTATGTTTGTTTTTTGTTCTAAATGTTGTTTATTATTATTTATTTTTTGTTCTAAATGCTGTTATGTTTGTCCTAAATGTTAATGTTTTTTGTGTAATGAGTTCATGATGTTAATTTTTTTAATGTATTTTCAGGATTTTTTTAGCGAGGAAAGGCTTTCAAGTTTGATTTACAAATTCAGCAAATCAGGTTCCATTGTTCCTTTATTTGGTTGCGGTTGGAATTTTTTAGATTGATTGTTGAATTATTGTGTATTTATACCATGCCTCCTAGAAAGTATGTTTCTGGATGGGAAAAATTAAAGAAGAAGCAAAAGATAGAAAAATTTATGCAATCTCAAACGGGAGCTCTTGATAAATTTATTTTTAAATTGAATGAAACGGGAAATGAACATGAGAATGAAAATGAAGAAGAAGAAGCTTTGATTGAAGATGAAAATTTGGTGCATCAAGACGATATTAATGAGAACGATAATGAAGAAGGTTTAAACAAAGAGCATGAAAATTTGGTGAATGAAGAATCTAGTAATGAATATGGACCGTTAAATATTTATGATCCTGGAAATTGGGATAAGATTGGTAGAAACCATAGAGAGCTTTTAGTGGAACGAGGGCCCATAAGAGTTGTTGTTGATTTTCCTAAAGATAATGATGGTAGACATTTCTCTCGAGTGCACTACACTCGACAATGGTTGAATGGAGAGAAGCGTGATAGAAGATGGCTGGTATATTCACTTTCTTTAAATAGGGTATTTTGCTTTTGTTGTAAATTGTTTAGGTTGGATGAGAACAAGACTCAATTGGCTACTGACGGATTTAACAATTGGAAAAATATTAGTCAGAGGCTTTTAAGTCACGAGGGGGGTAATGAACATATTTCTTGCATGAAAAGTTGGCTTGATTTAGAAATGAGATTGAAAAAGAATGAAACAATTGATTCAGAAGTACAACAAATGATAAATAAAGAGAGAGAGCATTGGAAAGAAGTGTTAGTGAGGATAATTTCTATTGTTAAAGCACTAGCCAAGAACAGTTTGGCTTTTCGAGGAGATAATGAGAAGATATATTAAGAAAATAATGGAAATTTCTTAGGTTTAATTGAAATGATTGTGGAGTTTGATCCAATAATGAAAGAGCATATTCGACGTTATCAAAGTGGTGAAATCCACAACCATTATCTTAGCCACAAAATCCAAAATGAAATTATTGAATTATTAGCGGGTGAGATCAAACGTGAAATCATTAACACAATCAAAGAAGCTAAATATTTCTCTGTCATACTAGATTGTACTCCAGATGCAAGTCACGAGGAACAAATGACTTTAATTATACGTTGTGTTGATATTTCAAAAGGTCAAATTAATGTGGAGGAGTTTTTTCTAGGATTTCTAAAGGTAGATGATACATCGGGATTAGGGCTTTTTAATGAGCTTGAAGAAGTGTTGGCAACTTTGGGACTTAATATTTGTGATGTAAGAGGACAGGGTTATGATAATGGATCTAATATGAAAGGAAAAAATAAAGGTGTTCAGAATAGGTTACTCGAAGTAAATCCAAGAGCATTTTACACTCCGTGTGGTTGTCATAGTCTTAACCTTGCACTTTGTGATATGGCAAACTCTTGTTCTAAAGCTGTTTCTTTTTTTGGTGTGGTACAACGACTTTATACTTTATTTTCTTCTTCTACCAAAAGATGGGATATTTTGAAAGAACATGTTGAAGGTTTAACTTTGAAGTCTTTGTCACAAACACGATGGGAGAGTCGCATTGACAGTGTTAAAGCGGTAAGATTTCAAGCTAGAAAATTAAGAGATGCGTTAATTCACTTAGCAAATGTGGATCAGGAACCGAAAACAAAAAGCGAAGCTGAATCATTGGCAATTAATGACATGGAGAATTTTGAGTTTTTATTAAGTATGGTTATTTGGCATAATTTATTGTTTGCTGTCAACACTGTTAGTAAATTTCTACAAAAAGAAGATATGCAAATTGATATTGCCATTGATCAATTGAAAGGACTAATTAAATACTTTCAGGACTACAGAGAGAATGGGTTCAAAAAAGCCATGATTGAAGCACAACAATTAGCAATGGATATGGAAATTGAAGCGGTGTTTCGTGAAAAACGAGTCATTCAAAGAAAGAAGCAATTTGATGAGAGTGTTACTAAAGAGGTGGAACTTTCAGGCGAAGAATCATTTCGAATCAATTACTTTTTACATGTAGTGGATCAAGCTATTTCTTCACTCAAGAGTAGGTTTGAACAATTCGAATGTTATGAAGGGTTTTTTGGGTTTTTATTTGATTTGAAGAAGCTTAAGTCCATGGATGATGATAGTTTGAAGACTCAGTGTGACAACCTTGAAGAAAAACTTAAACATGGAAGCCATTATGATATTGATGGTAAGGACTTATTTTTGGAGTTAAAATTGTTGAGAGAATACTTGCCAAAGGAAGCGAAAAAAGCCGTTGATGTGTTGAATTATTTGCATACAATGGATGGGACTTTTCCAAATGCGTGGATAGCTTATAGAATATTATTGACTATACCAGTCACCGTTGCAACTGCAGAAAGAAGCTTTTCAAAGTTGAAATTAATCAAATCTTACCTTCAATCAACAATGTCACAAGAGAGGTTGAATGGACTAGCATTATTATCAATTGAAAAGGATATGGTGAAAAAACTTGATTATCCAAGCTTGATTAGTGATTTTGCAACAAAAAAGGCGAGAAGATCATATTTTAATTAATATTTTCAGTTTATTATCCTTGTTTTGTTTACTTTTTTTTTAGGGGGGAGGAGGAAGAGTACTTGAGTGATAATTGTAGGTCTTTTGACCATGGTGGGTTGTTTAAAAATGATACATTATATTTATCATTAGTATTCTGACAGCTTATATATTTGAGTCATTTCCTATTATCTTGTAAAAATACAAAAATATATATTTTGCATAAAAAAAATTATTATATAAAAGGCCCCATTTTACAAGTTTGCCTTGAGCCCCAAAAACTATGGGGCCGGCCCTGGGGGTGGGGCGGGGGTTGGATGACATCGGGATGGGGTGGGACGACAGGCTTTAGAGTGGGGTAAGTGGGATTGAATTTCCGGTGAGGTTTTTTTATGTGATGAGGATCATGTTTTTTATTTTATTTTTACAGAAAATTATATTTAAGACTCATTTGTGAGGTCAACATACATATAAGTCCTATTGACTTTTCAACAACCATGTAGGTCCTATTCCAACTTTTTAGAAAATTTTCTCACAATTTTACTCTTTTTAAAACTAATCATCCGTAGCTTCCTTTAATAAGTTACATAAGTGGTTGAATTTTTTTTTTGATTCACAAATTCGTTTTTCGCAAAATTACTATTTTTGAAATCTTCTCGACGAGATCTATCAAACAAGATCCATGGAGTCTATAAAATTTCAAAGAAAAAAAATTACACAAACAGTAAATTTTACTGTATGCACTAGAATATGAAATGTAATATTACGCAATATATATATATATATATAAACATTTACTGTGAATCCAAACCCTCTTTTCTAAAATTACCTTATATTTAAACGCCCGCGCAAGCGGCATCCAATTCTTATCCCTATTATTGGAGCTTCAACGACCTTCATTAGAACTCCGATTTGGAGTGAGTAGGGGTGGCATGTGGTGTCGCTGGCGCGGACCTTTGAAAATAAGAGACTTTTGAATGAATGGATTTTGGATCCACCGGAGTGGCATGGGTGCCGCTGACGTGGACCTTTGAAAATAGAGACTATTGGATAAATGAGATTTGGATCCTCCGAAGCGCCGATTTGGGGTGACATTAGGTGCCGGTGGCACAAACCTTTAAAAATATGAGCATACTATATATATACACACTATGTAAATGTTATTGTTTGTGAAAATGTCACAGATATTAAACTTTACTGTATACACTAGAAAATGAAATAGTTTTATATTTGTGACATTTTCACAAACAATAAGACTTACTGTGTTAATATATTTATGAAATAGTTGTATATATATAACATTTTTACAAACAGTAATATTTACTGAGTTAATATTGCACAATATATATATATACACACGGTAGTTCTAAATCTCTTTTTTTCGAAATTACCATATTTTTAAAAGTTTGCGCTAGCGACATTCAATCCCCACCACTACCCACCCCCATTGTCGGAGCTTCAACGACTTTCATCAAAGCTTGGATTTGGGGTGGGTAGTAGTGGCATAGGGTGCCACTGACGCGGATGGGGCTGTGTTTTGGAATTTTTTTTGAAAAAATCGGCAAAAAATCGGCGTGCCGAAGCCGAATCCGATTTTTTTCGGAAATGTTTTTTTTCCGAATTCGGAATTTTCGACAAAATTCGGAAATTCAGAAATTCGGCAAAATTCAGAAAATTCGGCAATTTTCAGGAAAAATACTTCGGAAATTATTTCGAAAAATAGTTCGGAAAAGATTTCATGGCAAAATTGGAAAATATTTCGAAAAATATTTCGAAAAAACAATCGGAAAATATTTAGGATAATATTTCGGAAATTCGGATCGGCAAAAATTTCGGAAATTCGGATCGGCAAAAATCGGAATATAAAAAAATTCCGATTTTCGATCCGATATTTTTTTGGAAAAATCGGAAATCGGCAATAAAAAATCTTTCCAAAATCGAAAAAAAATCGGATCGGAATTCGGAAAAATCGAAAAATCGGAAAAAAAACACAGCCCTAGACGCGGACCTCTGAAATTAAGAGAATATTAGATAAATGGAGTTTGGATCCACCGGAGCTCCGGTTTGGGGTGGCATTAGGTTAGGTTTATATCTATAACATTTTCACAAACGTTAACAATTATTGTGTTCATATAACATAGTATGTGTGTGTGTGTGTGTATATATATATATATATATATATATATATATATGGTGGATCATGTTGATCATGTTTTGTCATTGTTGCCCTCTTCATCAAGAGGAATCAATTGATCATGTTTTTGCTCATGGTGATATTGCATCCAAAGTATGGGATTTCTACTGCAAAGAATATGGGATTTCTAGAGTTCAAAATGGAGTGAGAGGTCAACTTATGAACTGGTGGCTCAAGTGCAGCAGGAGTATATCAATGCATAAATCCATCCCTGTCTTTATATGTTGGAGTTTGTGGATTCATAGAAATAAATGCAAATATGAAGGGAAAAAAGGAAGTACTTCATCTGTATTTCATAATGTCAAGTACCTTCTGCAGTTATATCACATCCCTTCTATGAGTAAAGTTGTCAAGCCTATGCTGGTTAAATGGATGGTTCCTCCTTCTGGGGTTTTAAAACTAAATGTTGATGGGAGCTCAGTGGGAAATCCTGGTATGGGAGGAGCAGGGGGTATTCTTAGAAATTGTAAAGGTGAAATTGTGTGGGCTTTTTCTAGCAATCTGGGACAGGTATCTAATATTGAAGCTGAAGTTTTGGCATTGTACAAAGGCATCTCATATTACAGAGACTTGAAAGACTATGTTGTGGAGATTGAAAGTGATTCTAAGATTGTGGTTGATATTCTAAAAGGTAGAGTGAGATGCCCGTGGAGGGTTAGATGGCATATTGATAAGATAACATCTATGTTGACTGACTATACCTTCTCATTGCGACACATATATAGAGAAGCGAACTATGTGGCTGATTATTTGGCCAAATTGGGTAGCAAAGAATCTTTTAATATGTTTTCTTTCCATACGTCTGACTTTCCTAAACACCTGGTAGGATTTGTTAGAGTGGATAGGTGGGGTTTACCATCAATCAGACAGGGCTAGATGCCTTTGGGGTATCTCCTCCTTTTGGAGGCTTGTAAGTTCTCAGTTCCTTTTAATCATGTCCTAAATTTTGTAGTTGCCACGAGTGAGGCGTTTTCACTCCTATATATTGGATAGTTTAAAAAAAAAAAAAAAAAAAAAAAATATATATATATATATATATATATGGTGGATCCAAACCTCTTTTTTCTGATATTATCTTATTTTTAACGGTCCGCGCTAGCGGCATTCAATCCACCCCCATTGTTGAAGCTCCAACAACCTTCATCAGAACTCACATTTGAGGTGTCATGGGATACCGATGTAACATTTTCACAAACAGTAACATTTATTATTTGTGAAAATATTACCGATATAAATCGAACCCAATGCTACCCCTACTCACCCCAAACCGGAACTTCGGTGGATTCAAACCCCATTTATCCAATATTCTCTTATTTTCTAAGGTCCGCGCAAGCGGCACCCCATGTCACCCAAAATCAGAGCTCTGATGAAGGTTGTGAGAGCTTCGACAATGGGGGTGGGTGGTGGTGGGAATTAGATGCCGCTAGCGCGGACCGTTAAAAATTAGACAATATCATAAAAAAAGAGGTTTTGATCCACCGTATATATATATATATATATATATATATATATATATATATATATATATATATATATATATATATATATATATATATATATATATATCTATACACTATTTTATAACACAGTAAATGTTACTGTTTGTGAAAATGTTACAGATATAAACCTAACCCAATGCCAACCCTACTCACCCCAAACCGGAGCTCCGATTGATCCAAATCCCATTTATCCAATATTCTCCTATTTCCTAAGGTCCGCGCCAGCGGCACCCCATGTCAACCCAAATTAGAGCTCTGATTAAGGTTGCTGTAGCTCCGACAATGGGGGTGGGTGGTGGTGGGGATTGAATACCGCTAGCGCGGACCGTTAAAAATAAGACAATATTTAAAAAAATAGGTTTGAATCAATCGTATATATATATATACACACTGTGTTATAACACAGTAAATGTTACTGTTTGTGAAAATATTACAGATATAAACCTAACCTAATGCCAATCCTACTCACCCTAAACTGGAACTCCGGTGGATCAAAATCACATTTATCCAATATTCTCTTATTTTTTAAGGCCCGCGCTAGCGGCACCCCATATCACCCCAAATCAAAGCTCTGATGAATGTTGTTGTAGCTCCGACAATGGGGGTGGGTGGTGGTGGGGATTGGATGCTAGCGCGGACCGTTGAGAATAAGATAATATCGAAAAAAGAGGCTTGGATCTACCGTGTGTATATATATATATATATACTATTTTAACACAGTAAATGTTACTGTTTGTAAAAATGTTACAGATATAAACCTAACTCAATGTCAACCCTACCCGTCCCAAATCGAAGCTCTGGTGAAGGTTGTTAGATAGTGGGGACCTTTGAAAATAAGATAATTTAGAAAAAAAATGATTTTGATCCACTCTGTGTGTGTGTGTGTGTATATATATATATATATACACTGTGTAATGTAAACACAGTAAATATTACTGTTTGTGAAAATGTTACACATATAAACCTATTTCTCTTTTTGGTGCATACAGTAAAATTTACTGTCTGTGTAATTTTTTGTCTTTGAAATTATATAGGCTTCATGTATCTTGTTTGATAGATCTCGTTGAGCAGATTTCAAAAATATTAATTTTACGAAAAACGGATATGTCAATTAAAAGTTATGATCATTTGAAGATTAAAAAAAAAGTTCAACCACTTATGTAACTTCCTCAAGGAAGTTATGGATCATTAGTTTTAAAAGGGTAAAATTGTGAAAAAAAAGTTTCAAAAAACTAGGAGTAGGACTTATATGTAAGGAAAAAACATGGTGGGACTAAAATGTCTAAAAACCGGTCTAATAGGATCTAAATGAGAATGCCCCTTATTTTTACCCTTTAATAATATGATCAAATACCAAAAAGTCCTTCAAATATTTTTTAATACACATTTAATCCAACCCTTTTATTTTTTACCAAAAAGTTCCTCAAACACCTATTTAACTAATATGCTGTTGTTTTTAAAGGTTCACGCCAGCGGCATAGTGAAGGACTTAAATAAAAAGACTTGGACTAAACGTGTATTAAAAAATGTTCGAAGGACTATTTGGTATATGGCCGTTAATAAAATTGTTAATCTTTTTTCACCCTTATAAATAGTCATGTATGATTTATTTCCGTCATATTTAACGGTCAAAATGAACGAAAGGATCCTGTTAAATCGGTTAGGTTAGTTTAAAGATTTACTTATCACTTTTGATGGTTAAAAGGTTATTTAAAATAACCGTGATAATTTAAGCAGAGGCGGATGGACATATGGCCCAAGTGCGGCGGCGGCCCCGGTTCAATTTAAAAAAAAAATATAGGTTTTTTTGGTAAAACTTCAAACTTCAAGGAATAACTCTAATTATTTACAAAACTGGGGGTATAAAAAAGATTGTAATTAATTAAAATAATAAACATAAAAATAATGCGTAGTTCGATAATCTTCTCCATCAAGAAGTTCAATTCCAAATTGTGGCACAAATCGCACAATCCCTACACTCACTTAATATTGGAGTCAATTTGGATGAACTATAATTTGTATAAAACTTGAAATAAAGATATAATTTGTAGTTGTTTGGGCATTATAAAGTTATAATTTGTATAAAATTTGAAATAACCTAAAAAAGATATCCCCTAGGGGGCCCCCGCCCCGAACTCCCGGCGCCACTCGAAACTTTCGCCCGTTGACCAAAAATTATGGATCCGACACTGAATTTAAGGGTTTAGGAATGAATGAATAATTTAAGATCGAAATGAATAATTTACTCAAAAACTAATTATGGGATAATTCAAGGGTAGTTCTATTCATTGGGTAAAAGATGCATCAAATTTTATTGATTTTTTTTAATGCATCAAATTCTTTTTCATTATACACTGTATATATTTAGACAAATATGTCATCATATATACCCATTTTAAATCCACTCACTCTCTCTTTAAAAAGGAATACATAAATCCATATTCTTTATTTCTCTAGCAACCCCCCCCCCCCCCCCCCACTCAATTGGAGACTCATCGGAAATAGCCATCGAAAATCTCGTCGGAGGTCGGCGAAATTCTCACCGAAGTCTCTCTCTCTCTCTGTCTGTGTGTGTGTGTGTGTGTGTGTGTGTGTGTGTGTGTGTGTGTGTGCCTATTTCTTTATTTTTTCTGGTCTACGCCAGCGACACCTTAACCCGAGCTGGAGAAGAAGAGTTTTTTGCCAAAAAAAATGGAGGTTTTACAAAAATAATGAATTTACCTGTTTCGATTTTTTCTTCAAAAAATATCGAATATGGGTATTGTTTGATAGAGTAGATTCTAAATATATAAATTTTGTGAATTTTAGATTAATAGATTTGAAGGTATGGACTTTTAAAGATTTGATGGATTTTTTTTTTACAAAAAATGAGGTAAGAGTTATCAAATTATTTTGAGAACGTATTTATCATTTTAATGCACTATTAACTCAGTTAAATAATCTCTTACCTCATTAATCAAATTAATCAAATGAATTGAAATTATTAACTATTATTCCATTAATATAAGGATCAAATACCAAAAAATCTTTTAAATCTTTTTTAATATATATTTAATCAAAGCGTTTTATTTTGTATCAAAAAGTCCCTCAAATACTCATTTAATTAATATTATTTTATATTTAAAAGCTTGCGTCAACTGTATGGTGAAGAATTTTTTGATGCAAAATAATTTTTTTGAACTAAATGTGTATTAAAAAATATTCGAGAGACTATTTGGTATATGTCATTTCTATAAACGTCAGGTCCCAATTTGTCTCCGGGTGTAAAATGAGTTTTTAAAGTTATTTTGACCAATGTTTCGGAGTAGCGCTGACAAAATGAGGCACGCCACAATAACACGACACGAGCGGGAATGAAGTTATAAGTTAATAGATGGATTCTTAATAGGTTCGGATCATATCGGTGCCAACTCGATAAGACATAATAGTTAACGGGGGGGTTAGTATTGATCCCTTCACCCGTTAATACCCGATAAGAACCGTCATGACCCATTAATTTAAGTAAATAAGATATACTCTTGGAACTTATAAATAATTTACGTAATATAATGTTAATTTAATCATAATGAATTTTACTAAATGAGATATTTAGTAATGTCAATGAATTAATGAGTCTACTTGGGTTAAAAAATAAGATAATATGTCAATTTGTATACAATTCAAAATAATTTATTATCTTAATGGATCAAATTTGAATATAATTTTTCTGCACGATTAGATACGAACTCAATAAGACCCGAATGCGATAAAAAGCCATAAGCAGATAACTCGACTCCGCTCGTTGAAAGGTCTATTTCGAAGATGTCGTGTGTCCGTTGGCTTAGTTGATCCAATCACATAGGTGAGAGGAGTGATCACACTAATCAAAGAAGCATTAAAAGTTAAATCGAAAGTGACTTCCAAGTTTGATAGTTGACATCATAATTATACAATATACCGTATCATATAAAAACTACCAGAGAAGCACTGATAGCGAAGGAGATATAAGTGATTCCATTTATATCGGCCACAAACATTGACGTATAAAAATCCTACTTTCACTTGAAAAGATAAAAAAAGAAGATGGGACACTTTGAGGAGAAAATGAAGGCGTTCTTGAACAACAGATGGGTGGTTTTTGTGGCTTCGATGTGGGTTCAATCATGTTCTGGAATTGGCTACTTGTTTGGGAGTTTATCGCCGGTGATAAAGAAGTCGATGGGGTATAATCAGAGGCAAGTTGCCATGTTGGGGGTGGCTAAGGATTTGGGTGACGCTATTGGTTTCATTGCGGGTAGCTTGTGTGAGGTGTTGCCCATTTGGGGAGTTCTTTGGATTGGTGTGGTTCAGAACTTTGTTGGGTATGGCCTTGTTTGGCTCATTGTCAGTCACACTTTGCCTACTTTACCTTTGTGGGTGGTTAGTCTCTCTCTCTCTCTCTCTCTCTCTCTCTCTCTCTCTCATTTACCCAAAATGTTATGGGCGAATATAGAAATAGGAGTAGGCTAGTAGCTGGAGTAAATACTGGGTTCTTGTAAGATTTGGTGATTGAGTTCACAAAATATTAGTGTTAGAGAAGTAATCCATTTTCGTGACACCCCGCTCAATATAAAATATCGGGTGATCAATCTTATATCTGATTGATTAAACAGGAATCTCAAAAGGATCATCCTGGATCATCCTTAGCATCACTGTCGAAATTTATAAAATTTACTAATCACCTATTATTCATAAGTTGATGCCAAATTTTTAAATCTTTATTAATCCAGACAAAAATAAACTGCGGGAAATAAATTAAAACCATCCATGCTAAAAAAATCAATCACCACATATAATAAAATGTCTTGCCGAATTAACCATCAGCTTAAAAATCCAACATCAATGAAAAGACAGATAATAGTAAATTTCATAGAATCTGAAATGAAACACTAAATAAAAACTCGGAGCAACATGCTCGAAGTATGTGATTGGAAATCCCTATACTAAGAATGATAGAGATAGTAGCGCCTATCCAAATCCTGCAATATCCACATACGCTGCAGCAGCGAATCCATGGACTGAATCAAGTCTGGCGTCCCTGTGGCTGGACACCTAAAAGGTTTTGAAAATATTTTATAGTAAGGGTTAGAACTCAAAACATTTTGAAAACATTTAGCTATTGAATAACTTGCAGTAATATAAAATGCATGAATGCGCTTCATATTTATGTAAGTGTCGCACTCCCTTGAGGATATCCTCACCCCTCCTCTAATGTGCACACCTAACGCCATTTTATATCTCCCCTAGTCCTCTGCCCCATAACTAGATAATAGATATAACCCTTTCCGACAACCCTAGCTTAAATATATGATTTATAAGTTATTACTAGCACTAACTTAATTAATCATTTCCCTTTTCAAATTCATATAACTTTCACACCCGTTATACACATAATACAATTCACGTCATGTATTAAATTACCCATATATAATTATTTATCTCATTATATACGTATAACTATATTAGAACATTCGCACATATGTTGAATATAAATAATAGCCATCCTCCCGAGTAATAAGTCACCGGATGTATTCTCTAAAGTGCTATCCCACTAGGTGTACTTGCATAACCTAGTTACCCAAAGTTAGAATCACTCACTAACTTGGTAAAAAATATAAACATAATGGAGGCTGTCATATTCCTTCCTTGAAAGTGAGATAAGCCCCTCACCCATATAACGGACGCTATGACCTGGGGATATAGTCGCCCTACTCCTCCAACTAGGGGATTCATCTACTTCGCGCAACCTCCATTGATAGCACTAGAGTATATTTAATAATATCTAATCACTGATATTTATAAGCACACGGTATATATATATACTATCACACATCGTATATATAATTATAAAAAAAATCCCGGCTTTACCGTGTGCCAAATCCAGAACACTAGCCTATATATAAACCTCGAGTTTATGGTCAAACTCTAATTATTAATTAATCGGCACATTAATTAATTCAATTATTTTTGGTGTCGCCCAACCAATGTACTCGGACTCGCTCTCGTGGCCTGAAATTAAATATCAACCGAGTCTAATCCCCGACTCCAAATTAATTAGTTTTCTTCCATAATTAATTTAAGTGAGTAGTGTCGCCCTACTCCTATACCCGAACTTATTCACCCAGTCCGTTATTTTGTTCATAAGAATTTATTTCTCAAATTTCATTCGTAACGCGTCTTACTTAATTTTCCCTCCACTCCCAATTATATTCGCTTATGACCGTTAGGAATTAACCCCCATAATTAATTTTCCTCTTTTAATTATGCTAGGTGGGAATTGCAATTAAAAGTTTTACCCATATCAATCCCAAGGCCAAACTGCCGTAAACCTGAAGGGTCGATCGATCGACCCCCAACCGTCGATCGATCGATCGAATAGGTGGTCGTCTTTTCCGACTCCCTGTTTCCACCATTAACGAACTTATCTACTTTCTAACCTTTCCCCTGGTCTAACCCAAGCACAATCAACACCATAACTACATAGGAACATGATCAGGGCCTCTTATAGAGCTTCAAACTCTGATTACATCTCACGAATTTCTACTTTTCCAATTTTGGGAAATTTTCGGGTTTTTCACTCGTCAAGTCTAAATCAATACATTTATCCCAAATTCGTCCATAATTACTACTGGGTTTTCTGATTCAAATCGGATATTCATCTCAGAACCATGAAATACAATTAATCCTTTCTTTGAATCGCATTCAAGAGTTCCATTAACAAAAACCCCATTTTTGTACCCATTTACACCCAAAACTGATTTTGGTTTACACATCACAGAAATATGAATTGAATATCATAATTTAACATCACAGCAAGTTAACCACTTGCCTTTTAGGTTCGTAGAGTCTGATCCGTTGGTGTAGAGGCAAGTTTGATAATGAACACACCTAATTTCGTTCCTAGCCTTGTCTCCAAAAAGGATCCCCAATGGCTCTAATTGCTTCCTATGGCTCTCTCAAAGACTTAGGTTTTAGATTTGTGTTTCTGCCATTACCTTACTCTCAAATTTAGGTATTAAACACAAATCCCGTTTTTAGTCTAATGGGCTAAGCCCGAGTGGCCCAAATACCCCTGTGTGGGCCCGACTATGCCTAAAAACGTCCCGAGACCCATTTACTATCCCCGGGTACTCTTTTTCGACTATCTCGGCCTATCCGGACACAACCGTGCACTCAGAAATTGCATCCGAATTAATTTACACAATTTCTTATCTCACCTAACTTAGTCTATATCAGACTCACGACTGAGATAAGTAAGTCCCACGTCACTAATATACTTTATGACGAAATAATTAATAACTATTCACTTTGTAATTTAAATCTCATAAATATTAACCATTTATTTTCCCGATTAATATTTGTCTGAAAGTAACTATAATTAATTCAATTAAATTACAACACACAAGTAATTTAAATTTACCCGAATTAATTAATTTTTAAATGCATAAAAATACGGGGTGTTACAATTTTGTCCATGTGGTCTATCTAATTTTCCTTTTCTAGAGGTACTGTTACTACAGTTTGGACTCTAGATGATTTCACTGCTATATAATATGAGTTGATTATTTGCTATCTATCTCAACTGGGATTGTTATGTTTTGTTCTTCATGTTATCCGCAATATTGTGATCTTACATGTTGCCATCATGATTATCTTGAGACTCCTACTGTACCCTCGAATATATATATATATATATATATATACAAAACTGTTCTTGTGCGGACTATTCCGCAGTTTAACATTGCGGAGTGAACACGTGTCACCTGGCAGTGAGCCCAAAAAGGAAAGAGAGAGAGAGCACTTATAATTTAGCAGATAATTTCTGAGTTCACCGCTAGACGACACATGTCCGGTCCGCACTTTTAAAATGCAGATCGGTCCACACAAGAGCAGTATTATATATATATATAATAATGCTCCTGTGCGGAATAGTCCGCATTTTAAGAATGCGGACCGGACACGTGTCACCTAACGGTGCACCTAGAAATTATCGCCTAAATTATAGGCACACTCTCTCTCTTTTCTGGGCTCACCACCAGGTGACACATGTCCGGTCCGCATTCTTAAAATGCGGAATAATTTCTAGGCTCACCGCCAGGTGACACATGTCCGGTCCGCACTCTTAAAATGCGGAATGGTCCGTACAAGAGCAATACTGTATATATATATATATATATATATATACATATATATAAAGAGAGAGAGAGAGAGAGAGAGAGAGAGTATATCGTTAATATGGATTTTTTTCTAGTTTCGTATGTGATTATGATTGGAAGATACCAAGCATGCCAGTCTATAGATGGGATTCTCAATTTTTCAAGTATTAAAGAAAAAAATGAGTATGAATGATTCTTGAATTATCTTTGCTGATGGATCAAGATAATGAGAAGTTCAACTACTTTCTTCAGTTTTCACTTCTTGTGAGTATGCTGGATGTCCAACAAATTGTGGAAGTTATAATGATAGATTTGATCTTATCACCTATATCATCATCATCATCATCATCATCCTTGCCTTAATCCCATCATATGGGGTCGGCTACATAGATTCTTCTTTTTCATTCTAATTCATTATATGCATTATTACCATTCAAGTTTAATTCCTTAAGGTCTCTCCTAATAATTTCCTCCTACGATAGCTTAGGCCGACCACTTTTTCTTTTACCCTTTATTTCCATCAATCTTCCTCTTTTTATAGGGACATCTACTGGTCTACGCAACACATGATCGTACCAAGTCTACTTTCACTTAATTTATCGCTCATGGGAGCTACTTCTAACTTTTGTCTCACGTATTGGTTTTAATTTTGTCCTTGCTAGTAATTTCTATCATCCACCGAAGCATCCTCATTTCACTAACATGGAGACTTTGTTCACGTTTTTTCTTTAATGCTCAACATTCCGCTCCATACAGGATCACTGGCCTAACAACTGTTATATAAAATTTTCCTTTCAATTTATTAGTTATCCTCTTATCACATAACACCCCACTCGCTTGTTTCCATTTCATCCGACCAGATGATATTCCACTCGTAACATCCTCATCGATATCCCAATTACTTTGTAACATTGAACCTAGATAATGAAATTTATTAGTTTGGTTTATCAACTTTTCTTCAATCTTTAACATTATGTTACTCGACGCCTCATTATTAAATTTACATTCCATAAATTCCGTTTTATTTCTACTGATTCTTAGACCCTTAAATTCTAAGCTTTTTTACAAGTATTTACTCTCATCGCTAAGCTTTCCTTTGAAGTGTCTACTAAAACTATATCATCCGCAAATAACATACACCATTGGATATCTTCTTGTATGTCCTTAGTAATCTCATCCAAGCCTACGATAAATAAATAAGGACTTATGGCCGATCCTTGATGTAAATTCACTTTAATCGTAAAGTCATTAGTTTCTCCACATATAGTCCTTACTCTAGTCTTTGTGTTATCATACATATCTTCAATAACTTTAATATAACTCATAGGTAATCTTTTTCTCCCTAAACCACCAAATTATATCCCTATGTGCTCTATCATAGACCTTTTCAAGATATATAATGATCATATATAAATTTTTATTCTTACTTCTACATTGTTCCATTAACTGTCATCATAAGTAAATAGCTTCCGTGGTTGATCTTCCTGGCATAAATCCAAATTGATTGTCCGAAATAGTTGACTCATTTCTTAATCTTTGTTCTATAACCTTTTCCCATAATTTCATAGTGTGACTCATTAGTTTGATTCCTCTATAATTACCGCAGCTTTGTATATCCCCTTTATTTTTATACAACGGTATTATGGTGCTTTTCCTCCACTCATCTGGCTTGCTTCCGTCTATTAAATTTTTATTAAATAAGTGTGTTAACCATTCTACCCCTATACTATCAAGGGTTCTCCAAACCTCTATGGGTATTTTATCCGGGCCTACCGCTTTGTTCTTTCCCATTTTTCTCAGTAACATATTCACTTCTTTTTCAGTGATCGGACTTACCATTTCTATATTCTATTCAATGTTCTCGGCCTCTTTTTTCGGATATTCTTCATTCAATAATTCCTGAAAATACTCTTCCCATCTATTTAGAATTTCTTTATCGTTAATTAATATATTTTGATTTATATCTTTAATACACTTAACTGGACCCATATCCCTTGTCAATTTGTCACTATTCTTTGCCAATTTATATATTTTCTTTTCACCTTCCTTGGTACCTAATACATTATAAAGATTATCTAGTGCTTTTTGTTGCACAATTCTAATAATATTTTTTACTTCACTTTTTAACTTCATATACTTTTCTAAATTCTCATGATTTTTACTTTTTTGCCATTCTTTAAAACGTACTCTTTTCTTTTGTATTATCTTTTGCACTTCCTCATTCCACCACCAAGTCTCTTTTTTTATGAATCTTTTTCCTTTAGTCTCACCTAAAACTTGCTTACCTATTTCCTCTATATCATTCTTTGTTCTTGACCAAATGTTGTTAACATTGTCATTCCAATTCCACTTCATGCTTAACAGACACTTCTGTCCAAATTCAATCTCTTTGCATCCTTTTAAATCCTTCCAATTTATATTTTGATAACCAATTTTATCTTTCCGATACTTAAATCCTTTAATTGCTAAATCTATTACTAATGGATGATGTTGATTTTTAAGCTTTCACCTGGTATAACTTTACAGTCTTTGCATGTGTACAAGTCTCTTCTTCTAAGTAAACAATAGTCAATTTGAGTTTTATTCTCTCCGCTTTTAAAAGTTATTAAATGTTCCTCCTTTTTTTAAAAAAAAATGTGTTTGTTAACGCTAAATCATATGCCTTAGCAAAGTCTAAGATAGTTTCCCCTCCTTCATTTCTCTTACCCAAACCACAACCTCCGTGTATCCTTGGATAGCCATCTCGTTCTACTCCTAATTGTCCATTTAAGTCGCCTGTGTGACAACCCGCAATCCGAGATAAGGGGTGGCTAGCCCGATACTCAAACGTAACAGGGATCATGGATGGATATCATTCTCAGCATCACAATTATAAACTGAGTATACGGGAAAACCGCCCAATAAATCAGAAAACGGGTTGCCAAAAAGTGTAAAATTTTAAAAATGCGGTTATGAAAATTTAAGCTAACAACCCAGTCTGACGAGCAAGTGGAATTCCAAAAGATTAACATATAATATAACTAAAACGAAGGTACACAAATGGACCGAATAAGCTGTCGGTCCACAGCTACATAAGACAACGTACAAAATATAAAATATCCTACATAGTACAACCATTAATCAAATACAATTGTTGGGCCACACGCCCGAGGAACAAGACCCGATCATAACTAGAATAGCAAGAATGAAAACGTCTAATACAACATCCTGTAATAACCCGCAAAGTCTTACAGCTCGTCGAAGGTGCAAGGAACTTGGAAAAGTCAAGTCGGGCGTCCTTGCGGTGGAGCACCTGAGCGGATACAATTATATATATACAATAAGAGAGTAAACCGGTCAGGGCCGGGTTCTATATGATTTCTAGAAGAATAAAAAGCATGATAGATATGAACAGTTATACATGAATAATGAGGATGATCACATGACATGCTAGCTACAATTACAAGCAAAGATAGAAGGTTAAGCATTTTAATTTAAAACCCTTTCTTATTAATACATTTTCCATTTCCTTCAGACATTCCTTATTAAGAATAAAACCATATATTTGGTTAAGTCAAGAAGTTATAATTTCTATTCATTAATTAAAACTTCCCATTTTAACTTACCATTCCTTATTAGGAATATCATTTACATCAAGTGCTCTATATGGCACATATATTATTCCCGTGCTCTTCCTGGCACATATTTATGCTCTTTGTGGCATTTAACAACCATCAAGTCCAACTTGATGAAAATATAGTTATATACATATACATATAACGATATCTAAGACCGCCAGTCCGGGTTTCCCCGCTGTGCGCGCCCCTAAATGACCATCATCTTCCAGGGCCTAACATAAGACAACCTGGGCACCTAACGGAACACGTCGGGAAGCGGCCATGAGCCTGCGTGGTAGCCAAGACCACACCCGGAATCTCCCTACCCCCGCAGAAAAATACACAAACATAAACGCTCCCATGGCCTAGGACTATATCCACCCTGCATTCATTAGCCAGGGGGCTTCACCTCACGAGCGAACTTCCCTTATGATGTCATTTAGAGAGGTGTGTAACAGTAAATTAACATTTACATTTATCATCATTTTATTTCCAAAAATCCATTTCCATTAATCATGTGATTGGTTCTTTTTATTAAACCTAATATCATTAAACAACGGGGTTCATTCTAAATTGAACCTATTATCTTTAAACACCTATGGGTTCATTTGATGCGAACCTAAATCCCATCGAATATTATCATTTTCCTCAAATTACAATCCCCGATTAACTCTCAAAATGATCATTATGATCCTACAAATCTCCAAGGCCTATGTAACTTGACAAGCCCTTCTAGTCTCCAAGTTAGGGTACCTAACTTCCAAACTTCTAAGAGTTTGAATAAAAGAAGAAATGCCTTAGCGTTTCCTTTAAACCTCCCCGAAACAAACCCCAGATGAACCCATTTCTAGTCCAGGGTAACGACCAAACTCCATAGCTACTCTAGGACTCTAAGTTTACTTCATTAAAGAAGTTTCCTAGGCCCTAATCCTAAAGAATAAGGATAAAAATCAAAAGGAAAAAGACCCCCAAAACTGCTGGAACCGAATCGATTCGCCCTAGGGGCCGAATCGATTCGCCCCAGCGAATCGATTCTCTCTGAAAGCGAATCGGTTCGGACAATAAAACTTGGTTTCTGCAATTGCCGAATCGATTCGGTCTAAATCCGAATCGATTCGGACAACACGACCTGGGATTCTGCATCTATGCGAATCGATTCGCCCAAGGGGCCGAATCGATTCGCCCCTGCGAAAATGCCAAGAATGGCTATGGAGTCTTGAACTCCAAAATTCTAAACAAACCCAAACCAGCCAAACCCAATTGATTCAATGGAACTAGTACACCAAAAATACACCCAACTACCATCATTTGTAATGTTTATCATCCAAATCAATCTCAAAGGGTTAAATACCCAAAATTCCACCAAAACCCTAACATTTCTAAATCATAAATATCAATGCAATTTATTCTACTTAAACCATAAATTTGCAAGTAGATTACTTGCCTCAAGGTAAGAATCTGATTTGATGAAGAAGGAGGCAACAATCCAAGCTCCAATCTCTCTTTTCTCCCAAGTTCTCTTCCTCTCTCTACTCTCTCTAGGGCTCAAATGTGTAAAATGGAAGAATGGGAATAGGGGTGGGGAATTAAAACGGGGCTTAAGTCTAAAAGCCCAACTTAAAATGCTAATACGCGATATACTAATACGCGACTACACTATTTAAGCTAAAACCAGTCAAAAGTGTCCGAAATGCCAAAATACAATATGACACTTATTTTGACTGTCTCACACCTACCGGGACTAACTACACTATTCAAATTATCATTTGAAAGTTTTATAACTCATTTTAGTTCCGGTTCCATAATAAACCAAAATGTTATTTTAAATCTTTATGACATTAAAATTTCCACATGAACATTTTATCTACTCACGAGGTAACTACACAACATATTAGTAAATATTGACTTGACATATCAAATTAACATTTACTCAGAGCATCTTACCAGATAATAACTAATTACTACACATGGTAATTAAGGATAAAATGGGCTATCGGAAGAGAGGGTTATTACAGCCTGACAAAAATATATTTTCATGCGTAGGATTTGTTGTAATACTTCATCCAATAATTCCCAAAAAGATTTCTTTATTTTCATCTAACGCTCCTTGGGGCGCATAAACACTTATAATATTCAATATTGTTTTATCTACGACGATCTTAATACTCATTAATCTATCTCCCCAGTGTTTAACATCCACGGCTTTATCTTTTATATAGTGATCAACAACAATCCCCACCCCCATTTCTACCATTATTTATCCCTCCTGAGTAAAATAATTTATAACCTTCTCCTATCTCTCTAGCCTTTTGACCCTTCCATTTAGTTTCTTGCAGGTATGTTATGTTGATTTTCCTCCGTTTTAAGGTATCCATAAATTCTTTACACTTGCCAGTTAGTGTTCCTAAATTCCACGTACCAAATCTGATTTTATGTCTATTATTTTTATTTACGTCTCTTCTTTTAATTAGAGAATCCATTACAAGCTTTGACATAGATTTTACAGTCGACTGTCAATGTGACACTAACCCACCTCGTTTCACATCCGGACTTGGGCACCGGCAATGGTAGAGCCAAAGAGATTAAATGATTAATTAGTTAATCAATTAATTAACTACTCCTATAGATAAAAATGCAAAATAAAAGTGCTAACAACTAAACCAACACTACAATATATATACCAGCAATAGATATACAAGACAAATATAACATACCTAAGTATAAAATCATACAAATTAACTAGAATAATTAAATAATGGAAATAACACACCTGGGTATTGCAAATATTCCGGCAATGAATTCGTCGTGCAGTGTTGCTCTCACAAATATACTTGAAAGAAAAACAGCCCTATTACAGAATATACAACCTCAAATTTGATCAATCACAGCCCTGTTATACCTTGTGTTGAAACTATTTGGCCGGCGAAATTGTTGCGTATCCCCGACCACTGTTGCGTACTTTAATTTGAGTTAACAAATCAACCCATCTTCAACAGGACAGCTTCCACTGAACAAAAAAATAAAAAATAAAATAACTATCCGGTCAAAGGCAAACAGTATAAACTAGATTTGATCTTATGTAGGAGCTAATGTTCAATATTTAGTACATGTTATCTTCTCTATTTTATTCTAATTCTTTTGGCTATAGAAAGTAATTTTTCCGACAATCGTTTTATTTTATTTGCGGAGTTCTTATAAAGATGAGAATAATATATGCTCTAATTGATTTATCTGAAAACATAGTACACATGTTGTCTCCTGATACCAATTTGTTGGACAAACCACAACCAACCATGATCTTGAATATAATCAAGATATAATGTTGATGATAAACAAGCACAACTGGTGTTGAATGGGGTAGGATTCAATTTGGGATAAGTTATCCCATTCCATGTTTGGTGTTGAATGGGATAGAATTTCAAGTGAGGAAAGTTATCCCAAGTAAGCCTATTATCCCACACGGTGTCGGATATAATCATCCCAATAGGAAGTGGAATTATTTTATCCCGTTGGGATGGGATAATTCTTATCTTATCCCACCTCTTATCATGCACATCAAACAAGGCCAAATGTATAAACAAGAGGGAACAATAAGTAGCACACCAAGATATATGTGGTTCACCAATTCGTCTAAATCAACATATAGACTTGATTCCACTATGAAGATATTACAAGTACAATAGAGAATATATCAAGGAAAATTACATGCCATTTACTCTCCTACCCCAATTCTAGACAGTCATTGTACACCAACTCTCTACCCAAATGAATTAAAATTCTAAAACTAGTTACCTCTCAATCTCATGTTTACAAGTGTTTCGCATGTACCCAATCGGTGTATACCACTCCCCATGTAACCTAGAATTTCATGGGATAGAATTTCAAGTGAGAAAAGTTATCCCAAGTAAGCCTATTATCCCACACAGTGTCGGATATAATCATCCCAATAGGAAGTGGAATTATTTTATTTCGTTGGGATGGGATAATTCTTATCTTATCCCACCTCTTATCATGCACATTAAACAAGGCCAAATGTATAAACAAGAGAGAACAATAAGTAGCACACCAAGATATATGTGGTTCACCAATTCGTCTAAATCAACATATAAACCTGATTCCACTATGAAGATATTACAAGTAGAATAGAGAATATATCAAGGAAAATTACATGCCATTTACTCTCCTACCCCAATTCTAGACAGTAATTGTACACCAACTCTCTCTCTACCCAAATGAATCAAAATTCTAAAACTAGTTACCTCTCAATCTCATGTTTACAAGTGTTTTCCATGTACCCAATCGGTGTATACCACTCCCCATGTAACCTAGTAAGAAACCCTAGAACACTCCCTCGATACATGAAACATTCATACATGCAACCCTCTTTTACCTTTGAGCAATAGACATGGGTGAGAGGCCCTCTCACTCAAAGCCTCGAGCTCCATCACTTAGGGTTTAACTCCCAAACGATACTTTTATATATGTAAGACAGATATGTCAAAAAACCCTAAATGCCCCTCATTACATGCCACCTTTGCAACTTGTTTGATGCAGTAAAGAAAACCTTTGTTGGCTTCCGACATCCAAATTTTGAAATCCCATAGTTTTGTCGCAAATTCGTGACAAGTACCATAACGAAATGCATAGCGAAGCTGAATCTCAAGCTGAATTTCAAGCCAAAAACCACAATATGAACATATAAACCTAAATCTAATGTCCAATGTAGTTAAACTCAACTTAGACAAAATTTGTATTTATTTAAGTATCATTTTATCCAGTAGATCATATAGGTAATAATTGTTTGAGAATACGTGAACTCGAACCTGAGATGGAGCAAGGGTAACCAAATCAAAATTTATTGTTGAACGAGATACAATCTTTTCTTTTAATTCCCTTTAGTTACAAATATGACAACCTAGTATGTGTCAAAATGTTTACCAATTAGGTTACACCATATATATTTGATGAATTTAAATGTGGGAAAATTTAAAGCAATCATACAACACCAAGTCTTAAGAGGAAAAACCCGCAACGGTAGAAGCTCGAGCCGAACGAAACGATGAATGAACTATGGTAGAGACTTACAGAACGAAACAACAACTTACAATCACACAATGCACTACTTTCAATTACCTTTTTTCACACCATACCTTCCGCACAGGAAGGCACCAACAGCTGGAAAAAGCTTCACAATCATGACCGGTTTTGGTCAACAACCAATGTCTTCCGCTATCACCACAAAATCAAAATTCTCCTTTTTTGAAGTTGAAGACGAACTTGTTGAGAAGTCACCTATGCTTGGATACAAGTTTCTAGGATGTGAGTTTTCCTAAAGGATTTGAAAGTGTTGAAAATATCTTGGCTTTCTCAAACCTCATAATGTACTTTGGAGATATCGTAAAAAGTTTCGCAAGAACAAAGATACAAGTATATTTGTTCAAGAATAAATTTAGAAGTATTTAAACTTCAATATGACTTTTGATTCAAGCTTGAAAACAAATATCTCAAAAATACAAAGAGAGAAAAAACAAAAATGATTTTTCCTTTTAAGAGTTTTTAGCTCAAAAACTTATCTCTTCAAAAATCCTCTTGACCCTAGTTTTTTTCTCTATAAAAATCTAACAATTTTTACCTTTAGGATTTTTAGACAAGGATGATGATAATGAGGCAAGACACACTCATTATATAATGTACTCTTTTCTTTGTGAGGGAACACAAAGAACACAAGTGGGAGAGTGACCCTACCACCAAGATCAAGATCAAGATCAAGGGAACACAAAGTACAAGGAAAGATATGGCTGCAAAAATAGTCTTACACGAATTCCCATGAAAAGATCTACTTATCTAGTCAAGTTCGCTACCAGCATAATCTTCTTCGCTGAAATGAACATGCAGATAGGTAGGTCGCGGTAAAGCAAAGTGAATAGGCGCCAAAAGTTCTGGCTTGGGTTGCGACCAGTGAAGTAAGCCTTCAGTGAAGCGAAGTGTCCGTTCTGCACCAGATCTGGTAAAGGGCAATAAAAAGTTATGAATTTTTGGACCTCAACCTAGAATTCATATGATATGTTTGTGCATTTTTCCTTGAAGATTGGTTTGTATATGAAAACTATAATGGCATATATATCACCAATACCCAAAGAATCATATCAATACACACACACAAACCAATTTTTCAATTATCAAAAGTTTATATGAATATGACGAAAGTATGCCAGAGTCTTCTAAGTCCTTTTACCTCAACCTAAAGTGGGATTTCTATGAGTGTGATCATGAATGATTCCGGGATGAAGTTTGATGAAGTTCGGTGAAGATGTCTCGATGTGAAGGTTTGCCTAGACGACCTTAACAACTAAAGACACAAAGTATATTTTGGAAACTGGAATAAGACAATACACGGGGTACATGAGTATCCATATACTCTTACACTATCTATTGATGAGAGGTTCCGTTGTGTCCAATTAAACAGAGGTTGGTGTTGTGAGATGTAGAAATGGGTGAGAAGTAGGTTGGATAGAGGCTTTGGACAGATTTATTTAGTAAGAAGAGATTCCAAAACTCAGTGCATTGATTGAAGCTGCGTAGGAATTCAAGTTTCACTTATTTGAATCTTATCAGTTGGTTGAATGGTTTAATGTTTTTGATCTGAAGGCCATCTTTAATAACTCATAAAATTATATCAAATATATCAAACGAGTAATATAATAGTGTGATGCGCAGGACTTGCAAAACCAAGTATGAGCTGATTAGTTTGAATCAGTTTATGCACGTTTTTTATTATTCAAACTTGGTAGCAATTGTACCTACACTTGCTGGTTAATTCAATAATAATAAGAATAATAATAATAAAAATAAGAATAATAGTAATAATAATCTTCAGTTCAATCTGCGAAAAGGATACAAGTTTAGCATATATAGGGCTGAACAATGAGATTTTAGTGTCATATATGAATTCATTCAAAGACTTTGCAAGTTGTTCTGAAAATATCGAAGTAAGGCATTATAAACTTACAGTTTTGTTTGATTGACATGTTTTTCCATGGGAATTATTTATTATCCACTCGTTTATCCAATTATAGTAGTTTTTTATTACAAAGTTCTCCATGTTTTAAGAGATTTCAGGGAAGTTTCGTTACAAAAGTAAGATTTAATCGGGGCAGCGATATGAACTCGAATGCATTGCCCAATTCATATCTCGATGGGTAACTTGCACATTTCCTTGAGACTTCAAATTGGCACATTCATTTAGCAACCAATATTGCATCAAGAATCTATTTAACTAGACCAAGCCACCCACCAAGATAATTGGTTAAAAGTATTTGATGTTCTCCCCTCTTCATTTTTGGTCCGGTGAGAGAAACTGCAAAATCAGTCAGCTCCGACCTCAATTCCTTAGATTAAAAAATAGGCACCTTTTACAGAACCTGACAATTCCATTTTATTCAGGTCCCTAGTCAACCCCTCTACAGAAACCCCCATCCTCTCAATAGAATGGGATCTTTTATAAGCACTAGCCACCCAACGGAAGAATTTTGTGTTGACAATTTCTTATACTTAAGTCTCTTAAAAGTCAAATTTCCACCTCCTTAATACCGATTTCACCACCATTATTTATCCGGTCAAGTAAGTTCCTTACATTTCTTTGTATTGATTCTAAGCTTATTTGAGAAACAAATCAAGCAATTTACACGCTACCTTCGCCGATGAAGTAAGCATAGACTAATCCCTGGTTTACTATACAAAGAGAGACAGAGAGAATCCCAGATATGTTTATCATTTTTCCGTACTGGTAATTTATCGACACTATGTATGAATGTCAATTGAACTCTTTAAATTTTGTCTAGTACATATTGCTGATAGAGTATTGCTTAAATAGCTGGCCTTAAATAATTCGGAAAGGCTTTGTTGAGTTGAGAGTATGTCTATATTGTGCATATGTGAATTGTCTGCAGATAGTTCACAAATTTTAGAGCTTTCTTAAACTATTTTGTGCTACTAAATTGTTAACTTGGTTTCTGCATGCAGCTATGCGTTTTGATATTTGTGGGAACAAATGGCGAGACCTACTTCAATACAGGAGCTCTGGTTTCCTGTGTGCAGAACTTTCCCAAAAGCCGTGGTCCGATTGTGGGTATCCTTAAGGGGTTTGCTGGTTTGAGTGGTGCAATTTTGACCCAAGTTTATGCTATGATCAACGTCCCTAATGAAGCATCACTGATTTTCATGGTTGCAGTTGGTCCATCAATGGTAATTACTGTTCTGATGTTCTTTGTTAGACCTGTGGGAGGTCACAGACAAGTTAGCCAATCTGATGATTCAAACTTTTTATTTACCTACAGCATTTGCCTTGTATTAGCAGCTTACCTCTTGGGAGTTTTGCTGCTTGAAGATCTAGTCGGTTTGAACCAGAATTTAGTTACAGTATTCACAATTCTGTTGATCATTATCATATTATCTCCCATTATAATTCCTATTTTAACGTTTTTTTCCTCGGAACCAAGATTTCCAATAGAGGAGCGCCTTCTCCCTGAGCCTCAGAAACATCAGGATGAGAATGAGGTCATTTTCAGTGAGGTCGAAGATGAGAAGCCCTCAGATATAGATTTACTCCCAGCGTCAGAAAGGGTAAAGAGAATTGCTCATTTGCAAGCCAAACTGTTCCAGGCAGCTGCCGATGGTGCAGTGAGGCGAAGAAAGGGCCCGCGTAGAGGAGAGGATTTCACTTTACTGCAGGCATTAAAAAAAGCAGATTTTTGGCTCATTTTTATTTCTCTCGTACTGGCTTCTGGTTCTGGTTTGACAGTAATTGATAATCTGGGTCAGATGAGTCAATCTCTGGGGTACGACAATACGCACGTATTTGTTTCTATGATTAGCATTTGGAACTTCCTCGGCCGTGTTGGTGGTGGATACTTTTCTGAGCTTATCATAAGGTGTGTAGTTTAGTGCGACTTGACCCTGAATCATCAACAATTTTTTATGCTTGTTTAACTGATTGTCTTTTGGGTGATTTTGACTTGAGTACTTCCTTTATTAACGTATATAGAATGAGGCACCTTTTTTCCCTTCTTATTAGACCTTCTCCATTTGTCGTCATAGATTTGTCAAAGATAACAGGACAAAAACAAATTAGTGGAATAATTTTAACCAGCAACACAGATTTTGTCGATGGATGTCAGATTTAGTGGGAAAAAACTGTGTTGTCGCTCACCGTCACATATAGTGACAGAATTTTTTGCCTGTCGGTGATTGTCACCGTTAAGTTTTGATTGAAAATGGGCCAAATCTAGTAGGCTAATATAAAACAATGGACAGACCAAAAAAACATAAATTGAAAAAGAGGTATCTTAATCTAAATACACCAGTTAACGGAAGTACAAAGTCAAAATCAGACTTGTTTTTTTTTATTATTATCCCTCACTCTGTTTTGGTCCTATAATTACCAGGAAATATGCATACCCAAGGCCAGTAGCAATGGCTGTGGTTCAGGTCGTTATGGCAGTCGCACTTTTCTACTATGCTATGGGTTGGCCTGGGGCGATTTATGTTGTTTCCGTGTTGATAGGGCTTGGATATGGAGCCCACTGGGCCGTTGTGCCAGCTGCAGTCTCTGAACTTTTTGGTTTGAAAAGTTTCGGTTCCTTGTATAATTTCCTTACACTTTCAAGTCCCGCAGGTTCGCTAATCTTCTCCGGTGTCATTGCTAGTGGTATATACGACTATGAAGCAAAGAAACAAGCTTCTCTCAAAAGGAAAATGTTGGGAGCTGTGCTCAAAATGCCTCTTGGTGAGGATGAATCACTCACGTGTGATGGCAATGTATGCTATTCCCTCACTTGTGGAATCTTGTCAGGACTTTGCATTATTGCTGTTGTCTTGAGTTTGATCGTTGTTCATCGTACTAAGAGAGTTTATACCCAACTTTATGAAAAGACTCTCACCTGAGCTACATGGAGATGCAGCATCATTCATTGTTTGTATTGAGTGCTCGTTTGATTAAAGTTTTTGTGTTTTCTGAAATCTGAAATTGGTAGTCACATTTAAAGTCTCATAACACACGTAAAAAAAAAAAAATTAATCACAAAATGCCAATTCATTTCCTAATGTTCGAACTTTTTACGTGAACTTATAACTTCGAGATTGCAAGAAAACACAAAAACTCAAACCAAAGGAGAACTGAAGATACGTATAGAAAAATTCTTCAGTGCTCACCCAAATAAATGGTAGTATATTCAGGGAAAAGAGTTGAAGCAAACTTTATTATAGCTGCATTTGATATCCCCTCGGCAACTGAAAACCAACAGAAATCCACATTTGGTTGGGTACTATCCATGAATCTAAGTCTTTCAGATTAGGGCCATATGGCTTTGGCCTCTTTGACGATGGGATTCCAAGCTCTCAGTTGTAGTTTTCAGATGTTGGGCCATATTCATTTATATGTGAACTGTGAGTTTGGACATACTTTTGTTGTTTGTGTTTGTTATAGCATACACTATTGGGCCTTGTTGAAATACATATTGAATCTATTTTATCAGTTTTCCCCTTAATTTTTTAATCATGATCTGGTTTTTAGTTAAAGACTTGAATACAATCAGCTATATTTGACCAACTATTTAGTACGAGGAAAGTTCTTTTTATTTTTATTTTTTCTTCAAGGCAAAGCTAATCATTCTAAATTTAGATTTGATTTTTATTTTTTTTAGTATGAACTTGGTTGATCCTGCATTTCAGTTTAGGGCTTCACCATTTAGTCTCTAGCAAATACATTAGTTACTCATAAATTTGGAAGAAATTATTTTTGGGACCATTAATATTTAGCACCTCGGATATAAGTGCATTTTGCATTTAATCCACCTTATTTTGATGTAAATCTAAGAATGCGGAATCGTTATTGTTACAACTACTCAAAATCAATTAACTACACACCACCAATTAAATTCACAACACCAATAACAACAAAAAAAAACTAAATTAAGAAAATGAGTCTCTCTCTCTATATATTCTTTTCTTTCAATATTCAAGTTGTGATTACAAATGAGGGTCAACGACCTATTTATAGGAGATATTAACTTGCTAGTCAAGTTAAGACTCAAAAAGATTAAAAAAAACAACTAATAATTAAAACGACTTATTAGTTCCAAACATGCTTGGAGACTAATAAAAGACTAAAAATAAAAGAAAATGACAATAATATCCTAAACTAAAATAGAAAAAAAAATATAGTTTTTTCCCGCGAACACAACCACGCGTCACGTGTCGCTACGGATCACCAAACACAACATTCTTCTCGGCTTCAAAAAAGCTCGCCCTCGAGCTTGAAGGGTGACTGATCAATGCCACATGATGTGAACCAAGAAAAGCTTCGGACCTCAATCAAGATCAACAAAAAGCGTCTGCCCAACCGGAATTAGTCCCATGTGTATGAAACTCATCAATAATGGGTATAGTAAATCCAAATCCCGAGGATGTCTCTCTACGAAATTCGAACAACCAAAAACTGACGACCATATCCACCTTCTCGACATCACAAGTACATGGTTGCTACTTGGAGCGGTGGACCCTTGAATCTGACCGGACGGTAACTCCGGCACCCGCACCTTTGCGAGTACGATGGCGAAACAAGTGGACTGAAGATGACGACATTCCGAAAAGCAGGACCCAAAATGGCAAATAGTTGGAAATGAGCCCCAAGTGGGGCGTTTTTTAATGGATGTCATATGTTGTATCACAAATTGGCCCTAGGACCAATTTCCACCGGATTTGAGGTCAAATAGAGGGTGGGGGATTCGATCGGAGTCGGAAAGCCCTTTTTTGTTGGGTTTGATTATGGTTGGGTATAAATGAGTGGGGGAAAGGGGAAAATAGGCTAAAATAGGGGTGGGGGGCTAGGGTTTTGGTCGGAGAGGGTTTTGGATGGTTCTTAGATGGGTCTTGATTTTTTTAGGGTTAGGTTTGGGGGGAAGGTAGGAGACGGTATTTCATTTGATGAGGCGGTGGTTGTGTGGTGGTAGGAGGTAGAGGTAAAGGGAGGTGAAGACGGAGGATGGAGGAGGCTAGAAGGGTTGGTATCCCCTTTTCAGTTGTGATGGAATTTAAGGTTTTCATCTACCCGATTCTCATTTGAACATTTATCAATCAAAAGATTGTAGGGGTTGCCGGTGGTGAAATCACAACTAGATATCCACTTCACACACCACAACGAACACCAAGAACAAATGCAACTCTGATACCAATTTAATGTGAATCTAAGAATGCGGAAGCGTTATTGTTACAACTACACAACACCAATTAATTATACAACACCAACAACAAAGAAAAAAAACTAAATTAAGAAACCTGTTTGGTTTGCAACTATAATTCTGTTTTCTGTGTTTAAATACAATTCTGATAAAAATGTTCGTTTGGCAACCTGTTTTTAAACACAAAATTATAATATTTTCGTGTTTGTGACAACCCTGCTTTTTATATCTAATTCGGTTAGCTACGCCCAATTAAATTAAAGCGGAGCGTCAATATGTTGGCATTAGAAACATAATTTAAATAAACGCAGTAAAGTAAATATGTACACTCCCATACGTGTAACCAAATCACATCATAGCAAGTATAAGATCCACAAGTAATAGCAGTACTGAATATAAAATGCCCAAACATACGGGCCCAAAGATAAATTAGGTAAAGAGTGTAATGTAAACCTCTCAACACTATCAAATCCCTAACAATGGGAAATCTCTGATACCACACTCTAAGGAAGAGTGACAAAATAGGATATGGACCAGCGTCCACCACTACAAGATCCTAAGAATAGATGCGAGGTCATCCAACTCCACGATCTACTGTCCAACGGGGCGAGGACCTGTATAATACATACATAGGAGAGGAGCAAGAAGCAAGATAGACGAACGTCAAAGCAAGAAAACAAGCTATAAGATTATAAGATGTACTTATAATGAAAGCACACTAGTCATTACTCGTCTCCAGTAATTAAATTGTTCAATTACCCAACCAATGTTCCTATGTCGGGACTACCCAACCCAAACTAGAGTAACGTGTAGTCTCATATCGTATCTTAATTAATCATTATTAGTCTCATTTCAGTATTTAACGTATCAAAATATTTCCTTCAAGTATAATATCAAATGCATTGATTCGAGATATTATTTTAAGACACGAACATAATATCTCACACAAGTCATATCGGGTCACTATCGTTACCCGGGGAAACAAGTCGTAACACTAGGCCTACACACGAATATTTCCCAATATTACGTGGCAAGGGCAATCATACTAACTCCTAAATCACATGGCATTTCAAGGTCTTTCTATCTGACCCGCATTACAACCATGTGTCCGGTTCCGGTGGTTTATCTCCGACACGACACTCGAGCGGAACCTAACCGGATCAATAAAAAATAATCGCATTCAACATGTGCCTACATCGACCGGAGGACTAGTCTAGTGTATACTCGACAATATACATGTAAAGCAATTTCACACTTATGTATATATACAATCGTGTCAAGTCTCTTACTCGAGTTATACAATAGTCATTATTTATAATATAACATAATTTACATCATTAATTTACTAATTCAACACCAAATCATTTCAAGGTTATATATCCCTAATAACCTTAAGTGTGTGATCAAGTCAGGATATTAGGCACAACACCATAATTATCTTACTAACAACATGAAAAATATTATCACTCTTATTTCAACAACATGCTGCCCAGAATTTAAAATGCAGATTCAAGGCTCTTCCAATCCGTTTTTGGGAAAACTTAAAACTAGAAAGTTGTTCGGAACGTGATTTTCTGTAGGGAAACGCGAGCACGCTACCATAGCCGGCCTAAAACAGACCCAAAACTAACATATAATATTCGCCCCTGTTTTCGACAACATTCTGCCCAGAATTTTAAAATTCCGATTTGAGGCTTTTTCGATCCGTTTTTGGGAAAACTTAAAACTACAAAGTTGTTCGGAACGTGATTTTCTATAAGGACACGCGAGCACGCTACCGTAGCCTGCTTAAAACAGACCCGAAATTAACATATACAGTTCGGACCTGTTCACGATAACTTTCTGCGCAGAATTTTAAAATGCATATTCGAGGATTTTCCGATCCGTTTTTGAAAAAATTTAAAACTACAAAGTTGTCCAGAATATGATTTTCTACCAGGCATAGCGGACGAAATATAAATTCTCGGAATTAAAATAGCTCAAAACAATTTTTAATAAGACGATTTACTCAATTTCATAGACTTCTCAAATTCAAGAGTTTGTTCAACAATTCAATCCCTATAATGATGTTATCGCTTTTTAATCTATATGGAGGATGATCCTAATACATTGCATATCATTTTTAACATTAATTTCATATTAATTTAGGGATCCAAATACATGTTCATGTGAAATTTCATTATAGATACAAAATATACACATATAGGTTATTAACTTGCCTTGGATTGTATGGAGAAATTGAAATCCTCTTGAAATCCTCTTAGCTTCTTCTCTTCTTACTCTCTCTCTCTACCAAACCCTAGCCTCCATATCAAATGAAAGAATGAAGACTTCTTCTCTTCCTTTCTATTTATACCTATAATTAGTTTATTTACAAAAATGCCATTGCGCCAAATTTAACCCTCTAGATCATTTTACACGTTAATTCGCTTCTAATATTTAAGTCGCACATTCGTATCTCAATTAATTCATTTTAAATTTTCATTTCCAAACATTTCGAATATATATACTGCCATAATTATTTTTTTCTTAAATTAGTTCAATTTTAATTCAATAAAAAAAATGCGGGGTATTACATTCTCCCCCTCTACGAACGGGATTTCGTCCTCGAAATTCGAAATAAAATAACTCAATTCAAGTCAAGTAAGGTAGTTTCGCACGTACCTTCCTTGAAGAGATATGGGTGACTAATTCGCAAGTCATCCTCTCTCTCCCAAGTGGCCTCAGACTCATCATGATTACTCCACATAACACGAACAAGAGGAATGACTTTTGACCTCAACTGCTGCTCACGACGATCTAGGATCCTGACCGGCCTCTCCTCGTAACTCCCATCGGGCTGCAACTCAACCCCGTCTAAATCTATGTGTAGGTGTGAGTCCTCGGGACGTAAGAACTTCCTCAACATGGATACATGAAAAACATCATGTACCCGCTGGAGATGGTCAGGTAGGGCTAAACGGTAAGCAACCGGTCCCACCCTGTCCAATACTGTAAACGGTCCTACGTATCGCGGTGAAAGCTTCCCTTTGGCACCAAAGCGAACAACGCCTCTCATGGGTGAGACCCTTAACAGCACTTGGTCCCCAACGGCGAACTCTAACTTCCTCCGCCTTATGACCGCATAAGTCTTCTGACGATCTAGCGCGGTCTTCATCCGTGCACGAATCAAGTCAACCTTCTCTGAGGTCTCCCTAACAATATCCGGACCCAGCATCCGGTGCTCTCCGAACTCCAACCAACATGTAGGGGATCGACAAGGCCTGCCGTATAAAGCCTCGTATGGTGCCATGCCAATAGTCTGTTGATAACTATTATTGTATGCAAACTCCACCAGTGGCAAATGCATATCCCAACCACCTTTGAAGTCCAACACACAAACTCGCAACATGTCCTCCAAAATTTGGTTCACCCGCTCCATCTGACCATCAGACTAAGGGTGGAATGCGGTACTCAAACTCAACTGAACTCCCATTGCCTCCTGAAGTCTGCCCCAAAAGTGCGAGATGAAGACACTGCCACGGTCGGACACGATATCACGCGGTACCCCATGCAACTTCACAATCTCGTTCATAAACATTGTGGCGTACTGTGCTGCCGTATAATCTGTCCTCACTGGAAGAAAATGAGCCACCTTTGTTAGTCTGTCGACGATGACCCAAATCGAATCATGACCGTGCTGCGATCTTGGCAACCCAACAATAAAATCCATGGAGATGCTTTCCCATTTCCACTCGGGAATGGACAATGGCTGCAACTCCCCTCCAGGTTTCTGATGTTCCACCTTTACAAGTTGACAAGTGGCACACTTTGAGACAAACTCGGCTACATCACGCTTTAACCCAACCCACCAATACATACGATGCATATCCTGATACATCTTATCACCTCCGGGGTGAACAGTGAATCTAGATCCATGCGCCTCAGATAATAAGGCCTTTCGCAACTCGGTATCATTAGGCACAACAATTCATCCCTGATAACGAAGTCCCCCTTCAGAACCGATCGAGAAACCCTGAATACCCCCAGACATCAATGCCTTCACTTTCTCTTGACAAAAGTCATCAGAAGACTGGGCCTTCACAACCCGTTCAACCATATAAACTGATATAGATACAGTCCCCATAAATGCTCTGCCAACATCAAGGCTACCCAGCTCCTTCCACTGAGCTTTCCAAATACCTGACCATTCAACACTCTCCTCCACATCCAAGGCGGACAATGACGTTATGGGTCTTCGGCTCAAAGCATCAGCAACCACGTTTGCCTTACCCGGGTGGTACTGTATGGAAAACTGGTAGTCCTTCACATATTCCACCCATCTACTCTGTCTCATGTTCAAGTTCTTCTGAGAGAACAAGTACTGAAGACTCTTATGGTCGGTGAACAACATAAACTTCTCCCCAAGTAAGTAGTGTCTCCATGAATACAACGCAAAAACAACCGCCGCCAACTCTAAGTCATGAGTCGGGTAACGATCCTCATGAGGCCTCAATTTCCTCGAAATATAGGAAATCGGTCTCTCCTCCTGCATCAGAACAGCTCCTAACCCCTGTAATGACGCATCAGTGTACACGCGGTACTCAACCCCAGCTTTCGGCAACGCAAGGACTGGCGCTGACGTAAGCTTCTCCTTCAAAGTTTCGAAAGCCTCCTGACACTCTGAACTCCAGACGAAAGTAACACCCTTCTTTGTCAAATGGGTAAGAGGACTCGCAATCTTCGAGAAGCCCTGAATAAACCTTCGATAGTAACCCGCTAGACCCAGAAAACTCCGAATCTCATTCGGCGTAGTGGGTTGCCCCCACTCGACAACAGCAGTAACCTTGCTAGGATCGACAGCAATCCCAGCCTCCGTCACAATGTGGCCCCAAAACTGCACCTCTCGCAGCCAAAACCCGCACTTGGAGAGCTTAGCATAAAGTTGATGCTCTCTCAAGGTCTCAAGAGCCAATCTTAAATGTCCGGCATGGTCCTCCTCGGACCGTGAATAGATCAGGATATCGTCAATGAACACGATAATAAACTGATCCAAGTATGGCTTGAATACACGATTCATCAAATCCATGAATACTGCAGGCGCATTGGTTAAGCCGAACGACAAGACCCGAAACTCATACGAACCATATCGTGTCAGGAACGCTGTCTTCGGCACATCCTCCTCCCGAATCCTCAACTGGTGATAACCGGAACGCAAATCAATCTTCGAAAAGAATGAAGCATCCCTCAACTGATCGAACATATCATCAATACGAGGTAACGGATACTTGTTCCGAATCGTTACCTTGTTCAACTCTCGATAATCGACGCACAATCGAAGTGAGCCATCCCTTTTCTTCACAAAGAGCACTGGAGCTCCCCAAGGCGAAGTACTCCTACGAATAAAACCTTGGCCCAACAACTGCTGAATTTTCTCCCTAATCTCCCTCATCTCTAAGGGTGCCATACGGTACGGGGCCCTGGCAATCGGTCTCGTGCCCGACGATAACTCTATACAAAACTCTATCTCACGAGCTGGAGGTAAACCAGGAACCTCAGCAAAGATGTCCGCGAACTCCCTCACTATAGGGATTGTATCCAAAGAAATGGACACCCCATCAGGAGAATCCTCCTCGATGTAAAACAGATGTGTGCTGGCTCCACCCTCTAGACCAGGTAATGCTATTAGGTACATCTCCTGACCAGGAATGGCAAATGTGATCGCACTCCCACGACAGTCAATCTGGGCATGATATGCATACAACCAATCAAACCCTATAATCACGTCGTAGGTACACATCTCAATCAAAATAAGGTCGACAGAGAAGTGAAGCCTCCCGATCTCAATCGCAACCCCTCTACAAACGTGGCGAAGGTCCGTACCACTCAAAGGTGTACTCACATGGGCAACTATCGCCTCTGCAACGTCTATCATCCCCGATGTCCTAGCAAACTCATAACTGGAGAACGAGTGTGATGCACCAGTGTCAAAAAGTACTCTCGCATGAGAACTATAAACATAAAACGTACCCTGAATCGCCGGTCGTCGTACCTGCGGCTGAAAAGGCTGAACGTCATATACACGCCCATGGTACAACTGTGACTGAATTGTTGCTGCTGCTGCCATTGGCAATGCCGGAAATGGTGGTGGTGGTGGGAGTACCTGCTGATGTGCTCTATCTCCCTGCGCCTGTCCTCGGGGACAAGCCCTCCTCATATGTCCAGTCTCTCCGCACTGGAAGCATACAATAGGACCCCCATCTCGTGCCTGCTGCACCAAAGCTCCGATGTTGGGCCTATTGGCCCGGTGTTGATCTCTCGCACCCTGACCCCGTTGCCTCAACTGGCCCTGCCCTCTCTGGCCCTGCTGCGGGTGACCCTGACCTGAAATGGTCTGAACCGGATTGGCCTGAATGTCCTGACCCTGCTGGCCCTGGGCCTGCTGCCCCTGGTGACGGCCTCTGTACCGCTTGGCCTGATGGCCTCCTGACTGTTGGCCCCCCTGTGGGCCTTGTTGGCCTGCAACTACAACCTCATGGGGCCTACCCTGCTGGCCTACCACCCCTCGTTTGCCCACCACATGCTCAGAACGATCATTGCAGTGATGCAACGCTGCATTCACCGCTACCTCATAACAGTCAAATGACGGATTCGCCAGTAGGAACCCCCGAATTGGCCAAGATAGCCCCTCAACAAACCTCTGAGTCTTCAAAGCATCATCTGCCTGCACCTCGGGAGCAAACTCTACCAATGAGGTAAACTCTCGCTCATACTCAAAAACTGAACTAGTCTGCTTCAGGGTATCAAACCTTCTCCTCAAAGCCACACGTTGTGCGGGAGGTACAAACTTTGCCTCGAAACGAGCCCAAAAATCAGCAATAGGCATAACATCCCGCTGAGCTGTAGAATTAATGGACTCCCACCAGCACAACGCCTCCCCAGTCACACGAAAGGTAGCTAAAATCTGTTTCTGCACCTCTGTGGAGTCAACTAGTCTCAAATGTCTTCATATATCTCGCTTCCACTGAAGCGCCTCCAACGGACCCACATCACCGGCAAACGAAGGCGGGGGTCTCTTCTCAAACCCACTCACAACAGATGCCCAAGTGGGTTGCACAACTACTGGCACCTGTGGCTCCGGCTCAGCCACTGCAGGTGGTGCGATGACAACATTTGGTACTGGTGCTGGTGCTGGCACTGGTGCGGGCGCGGGATGCGCCGAAAGTGCTGCTGCTACTGCTGTAGCTACAACCTGTGCTATAGCCGTCAAATCGGCCTGGGACAAACCTCCTACCGTCCCCTGTGCGGGTGGGGGCGGCTGCTCCTGAGCCTCCGCCCGTCCTGTCGCTCCTGCTAGTTTACCGCTGCGTCTCCTCATCTGAAGAGAGTAAACACAGAGTATGAGAACTAGAAGGAAAAGTTCAAAACATATATCACATATATAATTGGGTGCAACAGTTTAAAGTGATGAATATATCATGCGAAAAGTCCTAACTCCCGATAAAAGTAAACCTTCGTGCGTGGAGCGTCTCGCAAGCGAAATCCAAACAAGGAACCCCTCCTATACACTCGGGCACTCATAGTCGGTCGTGTCGGATCAGTGGCTAGATTTTTTTTCCGAAGTCATAGAATACAAAACCTAGTTGCAAGGCTCAAAGTATCAAAGAAACAATGCGCGGAAAACGTAACGGACGCCCTCAGATCCCTAAAGGCTCTAAAATCGTGCTCTGATACCAACTGTGACAACCCTGCTTTTTATATCTAATTCGGTTAGCTACGCCCAATTAAATTAAAGCGGAGCGTCAATATGTTGGCATTAGAAACATAAGTTAAATAAACGCAGTAAAGTAAATATGTACACTCCCATACGTGTAACCAAATCACATCATAGCAAGTATAAGATCCACAAGTAATAGCAGTACTGAATATAAAATGCCCAAACATACGGGCCCAAAGATAAATTAGGTAAAGAGTGTAATGTAAACCTCTCAACACTATCAAATCCCTAACAATGGGAAATCTCTGATACCACACTCTAAGGAAGAGTGACAAAATAGGATATGGACCAGCGTCCACCACTACAAGATCCTAAGAATAGATGCGAGGTCATCCAGCTCCACGATCTACTGTCCAACGGGGCGAGGACCTGTATAATACATACATAGGAGAGGAGCAAGAAGCAAGATAGACGAACGTCAAAGCAAGAAAACAAGCTATAAGATTATAAGATGTACTTATAATGAAAGCACACTAGTCATTACTCGTCTCCAGTAATTAAATTGTTCAATTACCCAACCAATGTTCCTATGACGGGACTACCCAACCCAAACTAGAGTAACGTGTAGTCTCATATCGTATCTTAATTAATCATTATTAGTCTCATTTCAGTATTTAACGTATCAAAATATTTCCTTCAAGTATAATATCAAATGCATTGATTCGAGATATTATTTTAAGACACGAACATAATATCTCACACAAGTCATATCGGGTCACTATCGTTACCCGGGGAAACAAGTCGTAACACTAGGCCTACACACGAATATTTCCCAATATTACGTGGCAAGGGCAATCATACTAACTCCTAAATCACATGGCATTTCAAGGTCTTTCTATCTGACCCGCATTACAACCATGTGTCCGGTTCCGGTGGTTTATCTCCGACACGGCACTCGAGCGGAACCTAACCGGATCAATAAAAAATAATCGCATTCAACATGTGCCTACATCGACCGGAGGACTAGTCTAGTGTATACTCGACAATATACATGTAAAGCAATTTCACACTTATGTATATATACAATCGTGTCAAGTCTCTTACTCGAGTTATACAATAGTCATTATTTATAATATAACATAATTTACATCATTAATTTACTAATTCAACACCAAATCATTTCAAGGTTATATATCCCTAATAACCTTAAGTGTGTGATCAAGTCAGGATATTAGGCACAACACCATAATTATCTTACTAACAACATGAAAAATATTATCACTCTTATTTCAACAACATGCTGCCCAGAATTTAAAATGCAGATTCAAGGCTCTTCCAATCCATTTTTGGGAAAACTTAAAACTAGAAAGTTGTTCGGAACGTGATTTTCTATAGGGAAACGCGAGCACGCTACCATAGCCGGCCTAAAACAGACCCGAAACTAACATATAATATTCGCCCCTGTTTTCGACAACATTCTGCCCAGAATTTTAAAATGTCGATTTGAGGCTTTTTCGATCCGTTTTTGGGAAAACTTAAAACTACAAAGTTGTTCGGAACGTGATTTTCTATAAGGACACGCGAGCACGCTACCGTAGCCTGCTTAAAACAGACCCGAAATTAACATATACAGTTCGGACCTGTTCACGATAATTTTCTGCGCAGAATTTTAAAATGCATATTCGAGGATTTTCCGATCCGTTTTTGAAAAAATTTAAAACTACAAAGTTGTCCAGAATATGATTTTCTACCAGGCATAGCGGACGAAATATAAATTCTCGGAATTAAAATAGCTCAAAACAATTTTTAATAAGACGATTTACTCAATTTCATAGACTTCTCAAATTCAAGAGTTTGTTCAACAATTCAATCCCTATAATGATGTTATCGCTTTTTAATCTATATGGAGGATGATCCTAATACATTGCATATCATTTTTAACATTAATTTCATATTAATTTAGGGATTCAAATACATGTTCATGTGAAATTTCATTATAGATACAAAATATACACATATAGGTTATTAACTTGCCTTGGATTGTATGGAGAAATTGAAATCCTCTTGAAATCCTCTTAGTTTCTTCTCTTCTTACTCTCTCTCTCTACCAAACCCTAGCCTCCATATCAAATGAAAGAATGGAGACTTCTTCTCTTCCTTTCTATTTGTACCTATAATTAGTTTATTTACAAAAATGCCATTGCGCCAAATTTAACCCTCTAGATCCTTTTACGCGTTAATTCGCTTCTAATATTTAAGTCGCACATTCGTATCTCAATTAATTCATTTTAAATTTTCATTTCCAAACATTTCGAATATATATACTGCCATAATTATTTTTTTCTTCAATTAGTTCAATTTTAATTCAATAAAAAAAATGCGGGGTATTACAGTGTTATAATCAAGTTTTTCAGAAAACAGGTTTAGGGTGTTTTATAACTTCTGTTTTTTATTTTTCTACTCAAAATTATTCATTATTAATATTTTAAAGCAGTTATACCTTTATATATAATATACATACATAATACATTAATATGTCTGTAATTCTTATAAATGAAAAATATATATGTACATATACACAAAATTACCTATGAAATAATATAAAGTTAAATAATATTATCAATAGATAGATGATACTTATATATAGTTTTATACATGTATTAATAATGTATGGAATAATATAAAATATACATATAGTACATATGTATTAAAAAAATATTATCAATTTATGTATGTATATAATTTTATAGTGAATTATACATGCAATATCATTATATATATATATATATATATATATATATATATATATATATATATATATATACCTAAGAATACATGATATTAAATGTACGTGTATATAATTTATGATGTATGTATATGTATGTATACATACATCATAAATTTATATAATATATACATTATGTATGTATGAAAGTTATATATATATATATATATATATATATATATATATATATACAGAAAGGATCTCATGCATACCCAGTTTGCATACCCTCCGTGCGGACCATTTTTTTAAAATAGTAAAAAAAATAATTTCGGGCTGATTTTTTTTTTTTTATGATTTTTAAACATTTCAGTAGGACCATGAAAAAAAATTCAACTCAAAATGAATTTTTTTGCTATTTTAAAAAAATCGGTCAATCTTTGTCAGTTTTTAAGTTGTTTTTAAGTTGTTAAAAACTGATAAAGTTTGACCGATTTTTTTAAAATAGCAAAAAAATTCATTTTGAGTTGAATTTTTTTTTATGGTCCTATTGAAATGTTTAGAAACTATAGAAAAAAAATTAGATCAAAAATATTTTTTTTACTATTGTATCAAAATTGGTCCGCGCCAGCGGTATGCAAACTGGGGTATGCATGAGAACCGCTCTCTCTCTCTCTCTCTCTCTCTATATATATATATATATATATATATATATATATATATATATATATATATATATATATATATACGTGTATGTATGAAAGTTATATATATATATATGTACGTGTATGTATGAAAGTTATATATATATATATAAATTTATGATGTATGTATACATACATATACATACATCATAAATTATATACACGTACATTTAATATCATGTATTCTTAGGTATATATATATATACACACACACACACACATACACACATGTATGATATAAATATACATGTTTCCAATTTTGTCAAATTTTCAAAAAACTGTATTTAAAAACAAGTTCACCAAATGCACACCAATAATTATAAACACAAAAAACATAATTTTAAAACTGTATTTAAAAAAAAACATTTAAATCGAGTTTTCTGAATAGAGAACCAAACGAGCCCTGAGTTTCTCTCTCTCCATATTCTTTTCTTTCAATATTCAAGTTGTGATTACAAATAAGGGTCAAGGGCCTATCTATATAAGAGATTAGCTTGCTAGTCAAGCTAAGACCCCGAAATTCTAAAAGGAGCAATTAATAACTAAAAATGACTCATTAGTCCTATACATGCTTGAAGACTAATTAAAGACAAAAAATAAAAGAAAATGACAATAATGCCCTAAACTAAAATAGGAAAAAAAAGATAGTTTTCTCCCGGGAACACATCTGTGCGCCACGTGTCGCTACGGATCACCAAACACGTTATATTTTATGTTCCAGAAACTCCCTTGTATATTTTTGCGATGATTTTGTTGTGTGTGTGTGTGGGGGGGGGGGGGGGGGGGGGGGGGGGGGGACGGCGAGGGAAGAAGGTTTAGGTTTTTAAAGATTTATTTATTTATTTAGGGTGAGTGTTTTTTTTTTGTGTTTTTTCTTTTTGTATATTTTTACTTTAATACCTCCATAATTATATCGTTTTGAGTTTATCACCTTTTACAACTTGACTTTAAGTTTGGCACATGTTGATGCATAAAATTGCACAATAATTATAAGAATCGATGAATGCGACAATCATACAAGAACAAAAGATTTTTACGTAGTTCAACCGTTAATGTCCTACGTTTACGGTGGGACTCTTCACCATAGACTCTTGAATATTTTATTGGATAGCTTGTTACCCCTCTTACAATGATATGATGGCTATATATAGGTCAATTACAAAGATTTAGTGGACTTAAGGTGACCCAAAACTTAGGTTACTTGTCGCTCAAGTAAAACATGCTTGACGTAGTAGAACTACCTTGTGGTTGATATTTACAGTAATAACATTCAACCTATAAGCCTCTTGTCTTTGATACGACTGGATGAGAGTTCGTTCTGTTTGGCTTTGGTCGTTCATATAATACTTCGTATTTTTTAAGTATTTAAATAAATCGATAATTATTTATTAATTATTTTAAATTTTACTAGTGTAATTAATTAGAATTATTGAGTTCGTATTAAAAAGTAATTTATTTGGTGTTATAATTAATTTAATCGATGAGATTAAATTATATGTGGATGACTCGTAAATTGATAATAATGTGTTGATTTAATTAATTTTTAGTTGGGAGTTATTACCATTGGATTGGACTCTGAGGAGTACAGAGGCACATATGAGACCTGCGGAATTTAGGGTTTAAAAGAAACTTAAAACTTCATTAAACACTCACTTTACACATAACACAAACCCTAGGCAACAGAGGAGTTTTGGGGTAATGAAGAAAAAGAAGATTTTTGGGAGATCCTTAGGAAACACCAAAAGGGATCAAGCAAGAGACTTCAATCTTCAATATTCGAGCAACAAATAACTTGATTTAATACGTATATTATGTAACTTATTTTGATTAATTGTCTTCTTCAACAATCTTATAATTAGACACATGTGAGGTTTGAATTTGGTGCATTGTTAGGTTATACCTTAGTTGTTATGAGCATTTTCTGACGAAAAATTAAATTTGATAAGTTAGTGGTTGTACCTTAGTCATTATGTTGAATGTATGCTTATAACTTTCTTAGATCTATTACAAATCTCAATGGGATTGATGAGTCATGTATTCAAAATATATTTTGATGATTAAAGACCCACTTTATTGATTAAACTCGAAATCAAGATAAACCCTAATTAGCTTCATGTTAACATTTATGATTTAAGCCTTATTTTGATGTTTTAATCTATATTATGATCATAAATTGTTGTAAACTCACCTTGAAATAATTAAAAATCATGCTTAATGTGTTTTTAGATTGATTTAGGATTAGGGTAATGTTTAAAGATGATCTGGTGCTAAGAAAGTCGAGTTGGATAGGTTTTGGATGAGTTTGGGTATTATAACCCCATTTTTAGTTCGCTTGGGTGGCGAACAGTGTCCATGCGTACGGTTGCAAAATAGGCCCGTGCGCACGGACTCGAGAAGAATATTGAGATCTCTTATTTTTCCTTAGGACCTCACCGGAGGTTTTGAGCAGGAAATTTGGGAATCTAATTTTAATAAGTTTTCATGGGGATTAAGGTTATGAGATTTAGGATTAGTCCTGGAGGCGTGTGGATTCATTAAGTATGTTTAGGGAGATATAACATATCCATTTACACGGTTAGAAGAAAGTACTGTACTTGTGTGTGTGTGTATGTGTGTGTGTATGACTCGTGGCGATTCTATTGAGAGGGTTTTCAAATTTAAATGGATTGTGAGACAGGTTACCGTGCTTTTAATTGATGAGAAGGCTTTGTGGAGCTCGATGTTTTGATCATACGTTCAATTGGTCTTCGTCTCACGATGGGGAGACGTGAGGTGACTTGATCCACTGAGTAGTTTGGTATGTGACCACACGATGGTGTGAATGCATAGCGATCCCCCCATTTTGTATGTGTGCATGTTCTGAATCTGATAAGTGTGGAACCCTACGAATTTATCGATTGAGGCACAAGGATGTCCCCGAAGGTTGAACCCTTCGTGTGGCTTATGAGAAATATATATGTATTTATTATTCTAGCGATGGACACGTTATATGAAGAGATGGTGTCACGTTTTTTTTGTTTATTATGATATTATGTATACTTATTATTCAGGTGACATAGGGGCTATGCTAGTTGTATCCGTAATATATGCATAGGGATATCATTTAATTCTTCATAGTATGGGTTAGCTTAGAGGGGACTTATATATTAGAGCTGGGATTTGGTTTGCGCTACTATTCTTAGTGTGATGTTATACTTATCAGTTACGAGGTAGTATATGGGTACTATGCATGGTTCATTACTCTTATTGCATAGTTAAACTTACGATACTATGTTTGATTCTTAGAGTGTTATCAAGTAGATAACTCGGTGGATCTTAATAGATAGTTGTATAGTGGAGATAGATAGGCCTGTGATGAACTAGGTTATATGGGTATCATATACATAGAGTTAGACTAATGCTAGTTACATTATACCATGATATTGCGTAGTACCGTAGTTAGTCTATTGATGAGTAAAACTTATGTGGATATTGTGTGGGATACTAGTTAGCCTTGGTGGAGAATTTAATCTATTTAAACGTTACGCGGGGTGAGGATACTATGAGTGGATAGTTATCTTAGCATATAATTATCAGTGATGATATTATACTGTACTATGAGTTATGTGGCATGAAGGTTACATGGTTAATCTTGGGACTTAGAATCTTATGTTGGTATTTATGCATTGAGTAGGAGGGACAAGTATGGATATAACTACCTTATCAGAGGTGGGGTGAGGTATTTTGATGTGAGTGCCGGTAGGATAGCGTGAGACATAAATGAGTCGCATTTAATTCTGTTACATAAGGCAAGCTATTTCTTGCTTATTTGTGGGATCTAACCCACATTATTTAAAAAAAAAACTTTTTCCCAGGTGTTAAGGAGAATGGATGAGCGTACCAATCTCAACGTCAACATGACCCAATTATTAGAGTAGGAGCAACGGAGTTGCTTCTCATTGTATTTATTATATAGTTGGGACTTGTACATTTCAATTTATTGTTCCTAGACATTGGTATCGACAACTCTTATTCAAGATTGGTATTATGGAGATTTAATTTATTCAATTATATAGTGGCATTCATTTTTATTGATTTAGATTTTGGAGACTTGCATCTATATCTTGTTTAATTCAGATCTTTTACATACTCTCGTGGATAATTTTAATTTTTTCTCATTTATTCATTAATGCTTAAAATGGTATAAATTGTTCGACATCCCCTATTTTCGGCGTTGAGGTTTAGTCCATCCGAGGCATGGAAAATGAGGGGTATTTCATTTTGGGACCGAGGGATATTATTTCCTCATTAACAAGTCATCATTCTCGAAGGGCATTTGAATCATCTAAAATGGTCGAGGGAATATTCCCTGGAACTTGTCCTTTTCCTCGTCCGTATTAAAGGTGCTATACACATTAGTGGTCATTCAACATTGAAGTGACAGCCGGAGGGTGATCGAATGATTCAAGATTATTGCTTTTTAGTCTCCGGCTTTAACAAATAGCCTAACAATGAAAACTTGTTTATTTTCAAAATTATCGAAGTGATATTTGAAGTCTTATTATCCTAAAATAATACCTCCACATGTCAAATAAAAATGATGTTCGGTGTGTGTTGCTTTGGAGTTGACCATGGCTTGAGAGTAAAAGTATACTAATAGTTAGATCTTCAATTGATCGAAGGAAATTACTGATCCTTTTTGAGAACATAATGCACTCCATAGCCCCTAAGCCCTCGACACTTGGGTTTTTGATGAGATAATATGATCCAAAATGTATCTTCAGTTTTTGATGCATGCAATTAGACTCCCATGTCTTCGACTTTTAGAAAGTAGCCAAAGGGATGATAACAAAGCGTCCTAAACCTATGGACTTTGGAAATAACTAGGGTATAAATATTATTTATAGCATAAGTATGTGGTATGTCACATGTCTTTATTAATTTGACTCTATCAGATAAAAGGCATAAGTTTCTAACACTATGATAAGGGTAGTAAAACAATATCTGGAGATGAGTAACATTTAGACATTAATCCTATACTTCTTTGCTTTAAAATTATCTCTAAGTTCTTTGGATTTTGATAATATCTGGATGGTTATAAAGGATGTGAGACTCCCGAACTGAGGCTTAAGCCCCTACACCCCCGATTTCAATAAAACTCGAGGTTTCATAATTTTATCTAGTTCATTGGGATTCATGGTTTGACTGTCGACTTTGAATATCCAAGGGTTTATCTTAACTTCCACGTTTTTGATTTTATCATTGTAGATATAATAAAATAAATCATTGGCTTTAGAATAACTGAGGGTCCATTATTGTGCCAATTGTTATTTTTCTGGACATGCGAGGCTTTTAATGTCTTTTGAACACCATGGTGTATACACACTTAGCAAAAACTTAACCCCTATCCTTTCATACTAGGAGAAGGTATAAGAGTTTTACTCCGTATCAGTTTCAGGTCACATGTTTATGGCCAATTCTGTCGCCCTGTATAAACGGGAGGTTAAAGGACCATTAGTCATAAAGGGATTATGTTTCCTAAACTAATCATGACTAAGGTTGAAAATTTGTTTGTCACTTTTCCTTACCACGGTTATGTCCTGGGTTCCCCATATGGACTTTTTTTGAGTTGGAATTTGCGTTTCCCCCTTCCTTAGCCATTAAGCGTAGGGATACAACTTCGGTCTTGGATTAGGTGGATTTCTCAGAACATGTGGATTAGACTTGTTCGGGATCGGCTAGGGGTTCAATGATGAACCTAACTACAGGATTTAGATGCTGTAGTTGGGCATAATTGGCATTATCGGATTTATCCATGGTGGCCAGGTGTAATTGGCGTTTGACTTGTTAGGCATGTTACAATGTTCATTTTGTGGGGTGTACTCGTGAAGTTCACTTGTATTAGTGATGTCACATTGGAATTTCATTATCGAGCGTCTTCTAGGGAGTTCAATAAGTTTAGCACGCCACTGCTGTTCATCTCGTCAAGTTGAGTGTCTATTATCTGAGGATATAATAACTTATGTGATGGTATCACGTGTTCCAAGTTATACTCATCGAACGTGTTGTTGGCATTTACGCTTGGTCATTGAGGAGTGGATACTCACTGCCCGTATTTATAGATGCCTTTCCCTACTATATATATTAAAAATAAATGAGGAATGTTTTTTGACATTTATGGTATTTAATGCTACCACGTCTAACGATCCTACAAAATTTCTCAATGTCTTATTTTTAAATTATTCTTTGAGAGTTGACTAATGAAACAAAAGATAGACCGATTAATAAAAATATGAAAAACATAAGACCATATAATTTTAATTGTTCTGAGGGATTTTTTTAATTATGTCAAGCGTGTGCGCTCCTTTTCCTACATTTTCTAAGATGTTTATTTTAGAAGCATGACCTCGATGCCTGCCTTGTCGGGAATATCTTTGGTGTAAGTACCACCAAGGATAGTATATGAAAAATACTTGACGGTGGTATTTACCAAAGAGAAATGCTTTGAGTCCTAAAAAAGCCCCCGAATAGCATTAAGTGTTGTACCTTGTGGTATAGGTCTCGACAGAGCATAACACTTTATTAATGTTTATAGATGATTTGGGGGATTTTTTGGGTTTGGAGTTTTGACCGTTCAATATATTGCACTCCATTATGAAAATGACAGAAATGTGAAATTATGTGTTCAACCGTTGTGCTGGACTTGAGTCAACATTAATGATATATTTTCCTCTTTACACATTATGAGTGATTATTTTAAGAGGCATTTATTTAACATCAAAAGCAGTTTCAAGCATTGCTTCAAACGGATATTTTGATTTAGTACAAAATGACTATAGTGAGTTTGAGAGGAAAATTTCCATAATCATACCTGTTTGAGAGGGAAGCCTAAGGCGTAGGGAGACTTTGTCATTGATAATGGTCACCCAATTATGTGATTTTTTGAACTGGGATGTATAAACTAAAATGATTTTACTCCTTCATAATCCCATGTAATAATAATAGCCCGTCGTCGGGCTCGATGAACACCTTCATTTAACAAATTACAATTTCATCATAATTGAGTTAAAGAATATGCAGTTCCATTTAATAATATGATTCAGTGGCGATCGCATTATATTTATTGTTCTGTCATGTGTGTAAGACAATGAAGAAATGTAAATATCAAATGAGTTAATAGGATAAGGAATCGTCTCTTTAAATGTTTATGAATCTTTGCACAAGAGAAGAAAGTGTTTTTCAACTCTTTGTGAGTTCTTGAGAGTTGCTTGGCGTGCCACAATCGAAAACTCCTTTAGTATCGCCACCGAATTATTCAGACTCTATATAGAGAGGCTTGCTACTCTCCAAACGTAGGGAGGTATTATTCAAAAGACTTATATAAGATTTTTCACTCCACGTTAAAATGGGTTGCACGGTTTCAAATATCTTAATGTGTAATTTCCATATGGAAGGCATTTCATCAAATAATGGCATTGCGATAGTTGAGTCAAATTATCGATCACTTCATTCCCAAAGATTGGTGGTGCTTCTTCCGTGGGTTATATCCCCAGTGTTCAACTAAAAATACTTATTTGTGGATTATGGGTGAAATTAATGATCTTGGTCACTCCAGTCATTTTTTATTTGAGAAAACCCTACTATCCACCCATTGGTGCCTTTTTCTTTAAAGATAAAGAAATGACGATGCTAAGAATTAGCACCACTAGATAAAGATGTTAGGGAGCTCAAACAAGCATAACAATGGCAAACAACGGAGTAATATAAATATATGTAGAAGGAGGTGAGGAAAGGAGGAGAAACACACCGATGTAAGTGGTTCAGCCTATCAAGGCCTACGTCCGCTGTGCTTTGAGTGATCTTCACTATATAATAAGGGAACTAATGTCCTTGTGATGCAATACACTCACTTTCTCTCACTAGTGTATGTTCGAATAGAGATTTAGCTAGGGTTACCCTTCTGGATCCTTTACAAGGTTGAAGGAGACAAGTATATATAGGGCTTGGAGGTTGTAGTGTACCCCCCAAGCATGCATTGAGCATGTGAATAATGGTTTAGCTAATCTCCTATTGACACCTAGTTGGGCCACTTGTAGATAATAATGACATAATATTCCCTCACATGAGGGAATGATATTATTATAACGATTTAGTCCACGTGCTATATGAGTGACACGCGCACTACTCCACGCATCTCCCAAACCACGCGCCATGATGGTGTCGCCCTCGGCCTATAATCATGGACGAGGCCGAGGCTAGTCTTATAAAAGCTCTGGTTCAGGAACTGTTGGACACTTATGCTGTCGGCCAATCAAGGGTCGGCCTGTTGGAGGGTCAGATATTACACTTGCCTATGGAGCCGAGTTGAGGCTTGAGATGATAAATGCTTGAGCTGAGTTAGGGCCCAACAGACTTGCTTCGCTGATGGTGGGGTTGGCTTGGCCGACCCCTATCTCAGAATATAACCCTCTTGATGGTCGTCAGGTAGGCTTTACCGACCCCTATCTTTGGTATAACCCCCTGGACAGGGTAAAAGCTGATATGTGCCCTCGTCCAAATATAAGGTCACCCTCGTCCTAGGACGAGGGTATATTTTGGTATATCAATCACCCCTAGCGCTTAGTCATCGATGCTGCTGAGGTGGCTGAGGGGTATTATTATCTTTGAATATGGAGTTGACGTGGGGCCAAGCTGATGAGTGACACTTGTCAGGTTGATTGACGCTTATCAAGTGTCAATCATCGTGTTGTATTCCCCAGAAATGATGGCTGCATAGTACACTTAGGATATTGTGCCCTAATGATGATATCAAGAACATCTCCTGCCCTGGAATGGAGAACACGATGGTCCTCTCGTAGCAATCCACCGTCGCCCAATAACCTGCCAACCAATCCATACCCAAGATGACATCGTACCCCTCCATATCTAACACTAAGAGGTCCGCTTCTTAACTAAGTCTCCCAATAAAAATGTCAACACCCCAACAAATCGAGTTAATCGTAGCCCCGCTGCCTACTGGCGACTCTACACACATCCGAAGACTACCCGCGGTCTCTAGTAGTCCGACCCGTTTAGCAAAATTAAACGTAATGAATGAATGTGATGCTCCCGTATCAAAAATAATACTACCCTCATAACCATGAATGAGAAACGTACCCTCAGTTGCTGGCGGTGCTTACTGCGCTGGGGGATTGGGAACATCCCAGACGTTATACACACGCCCGTAGTGCATCTGTCCCTGCTGCGATGGGGCGGGTGTTGCTGCTGCTGGCGGCATCTGCCCCCGTTACCCCTGTTGGGCCTCCTGCTTTGACCTCTGCCCCTCTGTGGGCACTCCCTCTTGAAATGTCCTGGCTGGCCATTGACAAAACAACGTCTCTGACCCTTCCCCTATCGTTGGCCCTGGCCCTGTTGACCTCCCCCATTGTTCCCTTGGCCCTGACGGCCCTACGGAACCTGCTGCTGCTGATTTGGGCCCGGCTGCCCCTGCCTGAACCCCTGTCCTCCCGGTCTAAATCCACCAGGCTTAAACTCCTTAGCATGATTCCCTTGTTGACTGCCCGTCTGCTGCTGAGCACCACTTGTGTCACCACTAGTAACTGCCTTGCCCTGTTGGCTCGGGTCCCCTGCTCTCTTGCTCCCCTTTGCATGGAAGCGATGATCCTGGCAGTGTACAAGTGCGGCATTAACGACATCTGTATACGTCACCAACGCCGGATTCCCAATCAAATGTTGCTTGATCCGCCAGTCTAAGCCATCCGTAAATTTCGATTTCTTCCGCTCCTCATCGCTAACCTCATTTGGCAAAAAGTTTTCCAACCAGGTGAACTCTTCCTCGTAGTCTGCCACTGATCTGTCACCCTGAACTAAATCACTAAATTTCTTTGTCATCTCGGTCTTTACTGCTGGAGGAAAGTATTTGCGGTCGAACTGCACCCAGAACTCTGCTATTGACATTAAATCTCGCTCCTCGGCGGTGGTAACTGACTCCCACCACTGTAAGGCTGCCCCCGATAGACGAAAGGTAGCAAGCATCTATTTCTGTAACTCGGTACACTCCAGCATGCGCAGATGGCGCTGAATGTTCTTCTTCCAGTCACAAGCCTCTACTACATCTGTGCTACCCCGAAACTCAGGTGGGTGACCCTTCTGAAAGGTTTCCCTAACTCTCTACCAAGATGGTGGCCCTACTGGAGCCTGAAATGCTGGTGCCACTGGAGGCGGTGCCTGGGGCTGTGAAAAGTGAGCTGCCATAGCTCGCATTGCTGTCTCGGCCGCCTGGGCCACTATCACTGCCACCTGAGTAGTGGAAATCAACTCGGGTGGGAGTGATGGTGGCGGTACCTGTGGCTCCTGGTGATCTTCCCTGACGTCATCCCTAGCCTCAGCCCTCTCTGCTCTCAGTCTTCTCGGTGGCATTTGAAATAGATTGAATCGTATAAGTACACAATTTACACAAAAATATACACAGCAGAAATACGATATCTCACAAGAGGAAAATGAATCAACAGTCCTAATAATAGGGCTCTATAAAAATTGAGTGCTACGCTGAAACGTAGAAAGCCGCATAGATCCTAAGGACACTAGAACCTGATGCTCTGATACCATCTGTGACACCCTGCCTAATTAACCCCGGGTGATCAGTCTTAAATTAAGTTAGAACAGGTTTCTAAGTTGGGTCATCCTTAGCATCACCATCGTCTTTTTAATTACTAACCACCTAAGTGAGAAAATTAGACCGGTGCCAAGTTTTATCTTTCATTATTTTAAATGAAAACTCCTGCGGAAAATAAAATCACATAATTAGTCTCAATTAATTAAAACAACCATACACAATTAAATGACTAACCGAATAAACCATCGGCCCAAAAATCCAACAAATATAAAATAAAGGCAAGTAATCAATCTCAACAAGTCTGACAGAAACTAAATGAACTGTGAGCGACATGCTCGAAATAACTGATAGAAGTCTCTACACTAGAATGAAAGAATGAGGCGTCTATCAAAATTCCCGCAACATCAGCAACGGATTTCCTGAAATAGAGTCAAGCCAAGCGCCCCTGTGGATGGACACCTAAAAGGTTTTTAAATTTTTTATAGCAAGGGTTAGTACCCAAAAACATTTGAAAAACATTTAACAAATGATTAACTTGCAGTAATAAATAAATATGCATGCTCTCCATATTTTAGTTAGTGCTGCACTCCCTTGAGGACATCCTCACCCCTCCTCTAATGTGCACTACTAACGCCTTAAATAAATTCACCTAGTTTTTCATCTTATGACTAGATAAATTATATATCCCTTTGTAAACTCCCTACTCTAACCGAGTATACCTTAATTATGATTTTTAAGTTATTAGCGTCATTAACTTAATTAAATCATTTCCCTTTTTAATTTCATATAACTTCCACATCTGTTATACATATAATACAACTCATGCTTTGTATTAATTAGCCCGTATATAATTAATTTACCTAATTATATACTCAGTCACATTACAGTATTCACAACCATACTAATATAACATTTAATAATAGTATTTTTCCCCGAATAAAGTCTCACCGGATAAAATTCCTCTAAATTGCTATCCCACTAGGTATATTCACCTGACCTAGTCACCCCAAGTTAGAATTTCTCCCTAACTTGGTTATTACATAAATATTGGAGGCGATCAAATTCCTTCCCTGAAAGTGAGATGCCCCTCACCCATATAACGGACACTATGACCTGGGATTATACTCGCCCTACTCCTCAAGCTAGGGGATTCATCCACTATGCGCAATGTCCCCCTATAGCACTAGAGAATATAATAATAATAATATCTATCACTGATATTAAAGCACACCCATATATATACATATACTATCGCACAATGTGTATATATATATATATAAGTATAAAAATATCCCGGCAATACCGTGTACTATCCGTAACATAAGCCTATTCCATTTTATAATGAGTTTGTGGCCCAACTCGAATTATTAATTAATTTTTCACATTAATTTCTTTTGGTATCGCCCTAACCAATATATCCGGACTTACTTTCGTGGCCCGAATTAACATCACCCGAGTCTCAATCCCGACTCTAAATTATTTAGCCTTTACCTAAATAAAATTTATATCTCGGTATTTCTCAACCGTTATTCTCGGACTTGTTCACTATATCCATATTTAATCCTTTCGAACAAACTTTCCCAAAATTCAACCTTAGTGTGTCACACCTAATTTCTCTAAAACCCAACAAATTTTTAAATTATGATGTCACACTAAGCCGCCTTCAAATTCTAATTAATTTTATTCACTATTAATTAGATTTTAAATTCATGTATTAATTACTCATCAATTTAAGGCATGGAAGATGTTAAATTAAATTTTGCTCCATATAAAGGAAAACTGGGCGAACTGTCAAAATTTTCGGACCATCGATCGATCGATGGTCCCCCTTCGATCGATGGATCGAGCAGGTCCTCGTCTTCCTCGAGTTGGCTGTTTCAGCCATGGACGCCCACCTCCAAAACCTAGTTTCTTCTACACTGAAAACTAAGCGTCCCCATCGACAATAAACATCAAATACCTTATATGATACCCCTATAAAGTCCATCAACATCATGAATTTCACTTTCTCTACTGTTTTCATTGATTTGGGGAAAAATTACATTCAGTCTTTAACCCAATTAAACATCATTTCTTTCCACCAAATTTGTCTCTAATTCATCCGGTTTACACATATTACCAGATATAAATACACAGCCCAGATTATATGTGATCTTCAAATCCATTTATAAATCAGATTCATGATTTACAAAACCCCATGTTTTACCCCTTTAAAACCCAAAACGAATTTCTCTAATTACACACATCACATGAATATGAATCGAAATACATTTTACATGCTATAGCAAGTTAACCACTTGCCTTAAGGTTCGTAGAGTCTGAATTTGGAACCGCGAGTGCTCAAGGTTGAAGATGACTCCTTTATGCTCTCATGTGATCCCCAAATTTGGCTTTGGCTGCTGTTAGGGTTTCCTAACCCGCTAAGTCCTTTCTCTAATTAATTCAGCCGTTCCCTTATTTCTTTTATTTGTTTAATTAACCTTAATCCCCTTTTTTGCCTAATGGGCCAAGCCCAAGTGACCCAAATGCCCCCGTGTGGGTCTGGCTATGCCTAAAAACGTCCCGTGATCCGTTTACTACCTCCGGGTACACTTTTCTGACTATACCGGCCCATTCGGTCTCAACCGTACACTCAGAATTGTCATCCAAATTAATTTCTAAAAAGTCCTTATTTCACACCCAAATTAGTCTATACCAACTCCCGGCTGAAATAAGTACATATCCCATCATTAATATCCGAAATGACGTAAATACAATATTACTATTCACTTAGTAAATAAGTTTTCCTTAAATATTAACCATTCACTTCTCGATTAATATTTAAATAAAATTTTCCTAATTAATTCAATTAAAATTACAACTCACAAATAATTTTTAATTCCCGAATTAATTAAATTTTTAATGCATGAAAATACGGGGTGTTACATATTGCTCCTGAACTTCCTCCCTAGTGCCCGTGGATCAGGGAGTTGTAAAGGGAAATAGATCCACTCAGTCTTCCATTCTTCCAACCGACGTTGCCCCGGGTCCTTCTAGGCCGATTCGAAGGACTAAGTCTCCTTGTGCTGCTTTGACTGGTGCGGCAGTTAGAGCCACTCAGAAGGAACCCTTAAAGAAGCTTAAACCTACTCCACAACCTCTATTAGTCTCTTCTCCTGACCCAAAGATTTTCAAGGTAGGATGCCAGCTGGTAGATCGTCTCTGCCAGACTTGGGGAGCATTTTAGTGAGGAAGATCGGGCTTTCATATCAGTCGAGATGTCTTCTCGTGGATTTTCTTATGACCCTCAATCTGCTGAGGGTAGTAAAAAGAGGAAAGCAGTTAGCCCCCTTAAGCTTGTGATGGAGGAGCGTTCGGGTCCAGTGAGGAGGAGATTGTTGAAGAGCATTTGTATGGTGGAGATATCGGTGAAGGTGATGATGATGATGAGGAGGAAGGAGAGGAGGAGGAATAAGAGAAAGAAGATGTGGAAGAGGAAGATGAGGAGGAGGAGGAGTATTCCTTAGTGAGCAGGCGTAGGTTAAGGGTAATGGTTTCTTCCTCGAAACCTGCCTCGCCACCCCAAGACTATGAGATCATTGAGGATGTGATGGAAGAAAAGGTAAATTTCTCACGTTTCATAGTCTGGGTGCCCTCATGTTATACAATCTTTTTCACGTTAATGCCCCCCAGTTTGTTATAATTTTCTCTTTTTCTTCTGTTCAGGTTGGTGTGAAGGTTGATGCGCGTGATGCTGTTGAGGATAATCTCCCTCACGAAGCAGCTGCCCCTACTGTTTCTCAGGTAGTCTCCCATTTCCCACTAGGGGCAGTTTTATCTGATACTTCATCTAGTGGTGGCTACTCCCCTGATCCTTCTTTTTTGCTCGAGCAGGCTGGCCTTGAGAGTGGTATGCCTTCGGCCAAAGTTGTTGAAACTGTATCTGTACCTGTTATTACCGTGACTTCAATGCCTTTGGTAAGTCTTTATTTTCTGCACTGATCTCCCCATTTTTCTGCTTCTATTGATTGTTCTAATTCAATTTATGCTTTTCTTTCCTTCTTAAGGATCCCACGCCTGTTTCAACCGTCCCCATGGTGCCTTAACCTTTGAACGATCAAATGTTTGTTACTTTATTCGGTCCCTTAATCTTGAATCCCGAAGGTGTTGATCCAACTATTGTTGCCTAAGGAGAGGGTGCATAAGAACATATTGTTGAGACAACGGAGGATAGGCAGGAGTAGGTAGCTGAGGTTGGGGAGAATGTGGTTGCCCCTCAAAGTCATCCCCCGTTGGTGGCCCCTGAGGTGGGTGAGGAGGATGTGATTCAGATGGTCACTTGCGAATTTGCTGAGGAGAAACAACCTGAGGTATTTCCACTATTCTATCTATCTTTTGTACATATATATATATTGGTTTTAAGATCGAAATGTCCCATAACCGCGGGTTAGGCGGGCCTAGGAATGTAGGACTTTATGTTTCATAAATCTCCCATAATCGAGGGTTAGGAGGGCCTAGTCTTATAGGTATAAATCTCCCATAACCGAGGGTCAGATGGGCCTAGTCTTATAGGCATAAATCTCCGATAACCAAAGGTCAGGTGGGCCTAGTCTTATAAGCATAAATCTCCCATAACCGAGGGTCAGACGGGCCTAGTCTTATAGGCATAAATCTCCCATAACCGAGGGTCAGATGGGCCTAGTCTTATAGGCATAAATATCCCATAATCGAGGGTCAGGCGGGCCTAGTTTTATAGGCATAAATCTCCCATAACCGAGGGTCAGGCGAGCCTAGTCTTATAGGCCTAAATCTTTAAGTTAGCATAGTATATCTTTTTTTCAAACTTTATTTTGTCTCTATTTCTAACTTCAACTATTTGCTGCATTTCTGGTGGAGGTTGATCAATTAGCAGCTCATGGGCTTGAAGTGGAGCCTGTTGTTAAGGAGTCCGTTCAAGCACCAATAATAGCTTTATCTCCTTCTTTGGTCTGGGCCCGTGTCCTTGGTGATACTTCTGCACCCAGCATTCATCAAGTGCAAACCAGTGATAGTGACTCGTACACCCGACAACCATCTGCTAGTTATAGCATTTTCAGTGTTCATCCGCCTGAGGCATCCCCCGAGGTGGTTGTGTGACCAACTTTGGCCAGCTTCCCTTCTGTTCTGATTGAGGGTCCCCGCTTGTTGATCGAGCGATTGCTAGATCACTTTCCTTTTACCTTTACTGTTCGATGTCTGCATCCCCTTCCTGGGATGATGGCTGGCTGGTTGTTCGGGCTCACGATGGTTTTAAAGGACATTCTCAGCACCCTTCTTATGTCTCTTAGCCCTGATACTGTCAAAACTTTATTGGGCAGGGTTAACGCATTAACCAATAACGGTTTTTCCCTGACATGACTGGTGGAGCTGTTGCAGAGTTTCAAAAAGAGTGATCTTCCTAGCATTTATGACCGCCTCCAGAATTCCCATCGCGAGCAAGTGGCTGTCTCTGAAGAACTTATGGGTCTGGAGTCGCAGTTGCTGGTAGCTCAGCAAGAAGCTCAAGAGGATCGTGAGGCAGTTGCTAGTGCGGAGGCACAGTTGGTTGAAAAAGATCAAGAGCTAGAGAGCATTTACCAGGCTCAAGAAAATTTCCAGAAGAAACTAGCTGACCTTATCACAGAGCAGAAACAACTTGAGCATAATCTTCCCCCACATCACCACATGTTTAGTTCAGAGAATCTTCGCTTCATTATGGATGACCCCTAGCTCCATTATCCAATGTTTTGTTTTCTTGGTCCTGCCCTTTTCGATGAAACTTTTGAATTTGTTTTTCTAACTTGGTTGTAACTATAAATGATATCATTTATTTGGAATAAAGGAACATTGTCAACTTTGATTCTTCCCTTCTTTTCTATTGTTTAATGGATTTCAAACTATGCTTAGACATCGATGCTAATTAGCTCAAATATAATAAATGGGTCAATCAATGGACTTGCGAAAATAAAATATTGATCTAGCATATGCCTTCTGAATTTTACTTCTGACTATATTAAATGGGCAAGCCCAATTGCCTTGAAGCGTACATCTATAGTTTAGCAACAAAAAAAGAACAAGTCATTGAACTTGAGTGACATGACGTATATTCAGACGTAGTAAATGTTCATCCACTTGTTGTTCAGTTTGAAGGTCACACTATCTTCCAACTTAGATATCTCGTAGTAGCCCGAATCATGAGCTGCTTGAATGATATAAGGCCCTTCCCAGTTTGCCTCGAACTTTGGTAGTGACAGGCCTCTTATATGTCTCCTGCATGCTTTTAGAACCAAGTCTCCTTATTTGAACTTCCTTGGCCTCACAAATTGGTTATAGGACCTGGATAACTGCTTCCTATATATCTTGAAGTGTCTTGTGGCATTATCCCTATGTTATTTCAAGGCTTTGAGTTGCACATGGTGACTGTGTGGGAGCATAGCACTTCGTAGGTTGTAGCGAGCTGAAGGTACCTCGAGTTCCACTAACAGCACAACTTCTGCACCGAATACCAGGAAAATGGTGTGTACTTACTAGTTTTCTTTTTGTCGTTCGATAGGCCCATAAAACTTTGGGATCTTATCATCCTATGTGCCCGGGAAGTCCTCTATCATCTTTTCCAAGATATTCACCAACGTCTTATCGGTGGCTTCTGCTTTCTCGTTGCATTTTGGGTAGGCCACTATTGATTTATGATGGATGCTGGAATACTTTTCCATTAGCAAGCGCACTTTGATGTTCACGAAGGGCGTACTGTTGTCCGATAAAAACACCTTTGGGATGCTAAAATGGTAAATAATGTATTCCTTCATGAATCGAGCTACTACCCCCGTGGTGGCCTTCTTCAGCGATATGGCCTCCACCCATTTCGTGAAACATTTTGTGGCTACTAAAATCCATATCTTTCCCCGTGACGAAGTGTTGATGGCTCCTACCAGATCGAAAGCCCAAGTGCGGAATGGGAATGGTGTAGACAAAGAGTGCAGTTCCACTAACGACAGTGGATAATATTTCCATGTAACTGGCAGGCTTTGAACTTTCTAATGAAATCGGCTGAGTCTTTCTCCATCGAAGCCAGTAATAGCCCAAGATCGTTAGCTGGTCGTAAAGTTTGGCTCCCCCAATGTGACCTGGCTCATGGGCCTGCTTTAATACATATTCGATCTCTTCACATCTTATGCACCTTAGGGGCCTATCGTGATAGCCTCATCAGTATAGCCGCCCATCTTGCATAAAGTATCTACGTGCTCACCTCCTTATCTTCATAACGTCTTCTTTATCTATTGGCACTACTCCATCCATCAAGAAGTCCATGTAGGGCTATCGCCAATCTTGCAGTTGATCAATGAAGTTGCACTCTGATGCCTAATACAAAAGGCAACACTTCGGGTACTTTCTTTGTCTTGCGATGGCTTCTTGTCTCATCGAGGGGCAGTAGTACCCCACCCGTTGTATCCTTCTATATAGGGGAATCTCGGTGGTCTCACAACTATTCTCATGTACTTCGATCAATATTCTCTTAACCTCGTCGGGTTCCACACACCTGGACAGCCAACCCCATTTATTCTTAAAATATAAGTTTCCCCTGACAACAAAGTACTGTGATAAGTCGGCCAAGCTAAGTGGTTTTTCTCCAGTTATCTTTATCTTCTGATGGAAGCATCTCAGATACCGTCGAGGGGGCAGTTCTCTTTGTGACTCGGATCACGGTTGACTGCCCATCAAAGATAATCTTTTGCGTGATGGTGGCATAGGGAGCCGCATGCATGTTCATTGTTCGGGGATGCCTTTTTATCCTTATCGCCTCAAACTGGCCCATTAATTGTTGGATGATCATGCGATAAGGCGCCAAGCTCATGTGCTTCAATGCAAACTCCCCTGTCACTTGCTTCACCACCAAACCTGAATCCTCTTTGATTGTTAGAACCTGTATGCCCCTCCTCAGCGCTTTGATTAACCCAAGGACCAATGCCTCATACTCAGCCTCGTTATTTGAGCATTCGAACTCTAATTTTAATGACGGGCGAATCTCTTCAGTGGCTCTTCACAAAATAACTCTCGCTCCTCCTTTATTCTCTGCTGAGGAGATATTGAACTCCATTCTCCATTCTTCCAGGCTATCGGCTACAAAATGGGCCTGGAGGTCATCAACTGGGAGCTCTTTGATAGGTGGTTCGAACGTTCTCGAAGGAAAAATGGCCAACAGATCTGCATACGCTAGACTTATGATGGCCTGAGGGACCACACACTTCAGATCATACTTTGATAGAATTAGGAACCCTCTAGCTGCCCTGCCTATCAACACAGTTCTAGCAAGCGAAAACTTTATAGGGTCACATCTAGTTACACTATGAACTATAAATAATAACAGGTAGTGCCTATGTTTTTGTGCCACAAATAAAAGGGCTAAGCAATGTCTCTCAATGCTAGTGTATCTGGACTCGAGCCCATGTATAATGGTACTTAGATAATAAACAGGTTTTTCAATCCCTTCACTCTCTTGGGCCAACAATGCCCCAATAGACCGTTATGTTGATGTGATATAAATGTAAAGGGGTACCTGCCTTTGGGAGGTACCATCGTTTGAGGGGAGGTAAGTAGCGCCTTCAACTTGTCCATGGCCTCCTGGTGCATTATTTCCCATGTAAAATTCACACCCTTCCTCAGCAGCTCCATCAAGGGATGCGTTACCTCATCTAGCCCGAGACGAATTTCCTCAAGTAGGATACCTTGCCTAGGAAACTCTTTAGCTCTTTCGCGGATTTTGTTCTTGGCATATCAAGGATGGCTCGTCGTTTGTCCAAGTCCATTTGTACCCCCGTGGTGATTTACCACGAACCCTAAAAATTTCTCGCTCGTTACCCCAAAGGTGCATTTGAAGGGGTTCATCTTTAGCTTATACTTCCGACAACGAGTGAATACCCTCCTCAAATCGTCTAGGTGGTTTTCTTCCTTTTTGGACTTAATCACCAAGTGATCGACATAAAACTCCACGATTTTATGGAAAAGGTCATGGAATATGGCCATCATCGTTCTTTGATAGGTGGCTCCTGCGTTCTTCAACCCGAAAGGCATGATCGTGTACATGAAATTGCCCAAGGGTGTTCGAAAGGCAGTCTTTTCCACGTCAGTCGGATCCATTTTTATCTAATTATAGCCCACATACCCATTCATGAAGCTGTACATCTCATGGCCTGCTATTGCGTCGATCAAACTATTAATGGAGGGCAGTGGGAATTTATCATTCGGGCATGCCCTGTTCAGATCTCTGAAATCTACACATATCATGATTTAACTTTTGTCCTTCTTTCCCATAGGTACAATACTAGACAACCATATCGGATCCTATATCGGCACTATAAACCCCGTCGTGAGTAGCTTATGTACTTCTTCCTTGATCTTTAAGTCCAACTCTGCTTTGTATGTTCGGGTGGCTTGTTTCACTGGGATTGCTGCGGGCAAGACATTCAGTCTGTGACAGCTTACCTCCGTGTCAACTCCCGGCATCTCAGTGTACTTCCACGCAAATACATCTTTGAACTCAACCAAGAGTTTGACTATCCCCTCTCGAGAGGCTCCCTCTAAGTCTTTTGAGATAAAAATGGGGTTCGGATCCCCACCTTCTCTACCCAAATCGATCTTTTCCAATTCCTGGATCTGTGGCCTAGGGTCATCTTTCATACATTCCAAAATTTCCTCCACTTCTTCTACAAACTCTTGGATCCCAGAGTTCCCAATTACTAGGCATTGCCCCTGATTATCTACCAGGAAGCATTCTTACACCGGGTCATCTTCATCACCTAGTCTCTCGGCTGCTCGCTCACACCTTCACATTTTATAAATGATTCTACCGTTAGGTAAGACAACTCGCTTGCACTACCGGTCCACGTCTCTTTGGAAAGTTTTTTTTCTATGATTCTCATCCACATCCTTCACCGTTCACCTACTAAGAATGCTCTGTGTCTACACTTGGTGCTTAATGGGATCAATTCATGGGGTCATCTGATCACGAAGCTATCTTGACAGGCTGGGCGACCTTGCTGCCCCAAGATCACGTTCTTCTTTATAAGTTACAGTCATTCGAGTAGGTTCCCTTGCCCTTTCTCGAGTTGACGGGATTCTTATCCCCCCGTTATATCTTGTCATCACAGTAGATTCCTCCGTCAGACCGGTGTAGAAAGCTGCATCCACCATATGGGCCTCTTCCTTTGCAAAAGGTTTCTTGGTAGCTCGAATCATCACCTCCTTACCCTTTATGTTTGCCTTGGTGCATTGATGATATGTTGAGGGCACCAACCCATGGTTGTGCATCCACACCCTTCCTACTAACAACTGGTACAATGGCTCATAATTCATGATGTGGAATTTGATATGAGAAGTGATATTCCCCATCTTGATTCCCACATTGACGTAGCCCACCGACTTGGAGGACTGATTATCATAACCCGATATTGCTAAGGAATGGGGAAATATTCTTGTTTTCGATAACCCGGTAGCATAGAAGGATCTTACATGCATTATGTTGATGGATGCCCCTCCGTCCAACAACACTCACGAGAAAATGCAATCATTCACCGATGCAGTAACATACAAAGGTCTATTGTGTGGCTACCTGATAATCCTGTCTACCTATAAGAATGTGACTTCTGAGAGGTATCTGCTCACTAATTTAGCCATGTCCCCCTTCCATTTGAAATGTGGGGCCATATTTTTCTTTTCAATCTCCAAAATGGCTCTCGTAACTTCCATCCTGGAATCTTCAGGAAGGCCAACTTGGTCGAAGAACTAGCCAAACTTTGGCGAGCGAGACACGACTGCACACTAAATCCATGGATCCGTCTGATCATCCTCCAGCTCATAAACTTCTTCTACGTCTCTGTATGCAGCCTCATCATATTCTATCATTGCATTGACTTCCCCCAGTGTGCAATCCCCCATCTGCCCGCTGAGCATCTCAACTGTGTCCAGTGCTTCTCCTCTTTGGATCTCTTTGTCTTTAGCCTCATCATCTAAATGCATGTAAGCCAACTCAAAAGTGCATTCTTCAAGAGAATCCTCAAATCCTATACCTTGAGTGCCCTCGGAGCCATTGCTCCATAGTTGCCCGCTCGGCCTCCTCGTTGAAGGCACTAGCCATATGGGCCCTATAGGGAGATAATATGTTGTTATTTACGTTGGTTTACGACAACTCGATATCTTCATTCTTCACATGATGGCTAATCAAACTTCTTAATGATAAACACAACTTATTAGGGTGATTAACTCTATTACGGAGCACGCAATAGTGGGGTTTCTCTCTCTCTTCCCGGATGAGCGGCACAGTGTAGACATTAATCGGCCTACAAACTTTATCGCGAACCATGATATCGTACAGGTTCAAAGCTTGATCCACCGTAAAAGGTTTCTTGGGAGGATCCTCCTCGTCTTCAAATCTTCTCTTATTGTTCCTACCTTTTTTACCTCCTCGACCGCCATTGCCTCCTTCTCTACCCCCATCATTCGCGTAGTTGATCCTCGAGGGTATTCCTTTGATGAACCGGATATGATTATGATAAACCATGTTTAAATCATGCTTATAGTATGGGATGGGGATAATGTGTTATTAGAATATATATTGTTTAGTTATTGTATTTATTCTAATTCTACTTTCATAATTTATGAAATATTGAATTAGTCACAAACCCAAATTTGTGAAGTCTTCGGTAGGAATGTTAGAGTTCGGGACTAGTTTTGGCCACTATAATATAATAATTGACTTGAGAAGAAAACTAGATAGTTTTATATGTATGAGTTAAGTTTGTAACACAACAAATGGTTTGTAAAACAGAGGTTCGAGCAAGAAGTTATGATAGAATTACGAAGCAGGGGCAAAATTATCCATTCGTTAAGTGGTATTTTGTCCTACATGTATAACAAGTGGATGTATTTAATTGGTTGGAAAGGGGGAAAGCTTGGCCGACTTAAGCCCCTTTAAATGAACTCCTTCTTCATACAAACTCATCCATTAGAGAGTTTGGACTGAAGAGATAGAAACGGGAAGTTTAAGAAGAGAAGGGTGAGGAAAAATGGGAGAAAAATCCGTGGGAAATTACGGAAGTGTCCATAAGGTAATTCCATATGTAAATCTTGTTAATTTTCTTGTGTCACTGATTGAAAAAGTATAAATCATAGATTGTTTATGGAACTTTCAAGGCTTGGTTTATATGTATGAATAGATGCGAGTTTAAGCAAAGTGGAACGTGTAAATCATGTATATTGTTTCGATTGGAAACCTTGTGTATTCAAACTCCAATAACTTTTTGAATATTTATTTGGAATTGAATAATTACATTTGGATATGAAAATATAATCATATATTAATAACATATCCGAAAAATATGTGAAAATACCAAGAAATGAATCTTTGGTGATAGTTTGAAGTTCATATATCAAATCTGCCCCAAAGGTGTAAGTATGCACACCAGGGGTTCGATGCTTTGCTTGACATGACAAATGAACCTTAGAAATTATGAAACTTTAATGTTGTATTGTTAGATATGTTTATGGATGTTGGGAGAAATATCACCGGAAGTTATGATGTAGAAAAATTATGAAAATTCCTGGAAGTTGACTAAACAATAAAGGAGCCTATAGGGCATATTTGTTTTGTAATAAAGAAATGGACACATCTTGCTCTAGGAAACTTGAAAAGATGTGTTGTCTTTTATATTGGGAACCTAATATGATAAGAATCAGATTACCAAAAAGAAATTAAAGTATGTTTGGGCTATGGATTGGATATGTTAAATATTTTAACATGAAATTGGATGAGACTTCATTTATGATAAATGATTAGAATGGGATGATATGATGCTTATGAATTCGGTTAAGGTTAAGTGATTATTTGGATTGTTAATATCATTATGATGATACTAATATTTTAAGACTTTATATGTGAAAGGGGAGAAGAAACGGTTGAATAAGTTCCATACAAGGCAAGGGGAAAAACACATGAAGTGGCCAAGGTGAGTGTACTCACTGGTAAGATGTATTTATACATGTTTATGAATTGGATATATTGTGTTTACCGAGTTGATTATCAATATGATATGTTATACTTACGAGTTGAGTACACATATAATGTGTGTGGTTACTGACTTGAATATGGATATGGTTATTGAGTTGAATATATATATATATATATGATATGTAGCACTTACTGAGTTGACTATAGATATGATATGTGATACTTACTGAGTTGAATTTGGATAAGATATGTGTAGTTAATGAGTTGAATATGGATATGATACACGTGGTTGCTGAGTTGAATATGGATATTATGGCCATCCCTGATCCCCGTCGCGAAGGGAAAAGGATCCTTCGGGTCCCGCGGGTCCCCTCTCGGGAGAGCGCTTCGACCGACGTCGATTTGTGAGGTGTGAAAATATAGAGAGATTTAGAGTCTCCAGTCTATTTTACCCAAAACAGACAAAAGAAAAAGGGGAAGCCACCCCGAAGGATGGCATCCAAAGACATACTGGTGCATGCGAAAGCAAAATGATTCGAGAAGGGTTCGTAGGCTTAGTTACAAAATGGGAAGGTGTTAGGCACCCATTCCTCCCTTTCGGTCTCTCATGAATATTTGCTATTTTCCTTTATGTTTCCCCCCGTGATATGTGTGCATGTCCATATAAAGAATGGAGGTAGGAATCCTCGGCTTGTATCATGGAAAAGATAGAGAGAGTCATCCGTAGGAATGTGAGATTAATGTAGAAAATAGGATTTGCGCGATTACCCTTGAGTTGATTGTTATAAGGGAACGATAACGCATGTGGAATAATACACCATTAAGAACGAATGTATAAAATATGATAGAAAATGAGATAAAGAGAAGATAGAAAAGAAGAGAAAAAGTGAGAAAAGGACTCGAGTCTTGGGTTTTACCCCAAGACGCCTACGTAGCCTATAAAGGCATCAAAGTCCATGTAGTTAGCATACAAAATGAGGGGTGGGGTTTATCCCATAAATCCAAATTGGGATCTCTTATTTGTAAGGGCGTGTGTGTGTGTAGAAAAAAGTGTTTTAGTTGTGAGAAAAGTGTGAGAATCCCTATTTGGAATTTATGAGCAAACCCTCTTTTTCTTATTTTGTTGGGTTTTAAAAATAAGAGATGTGCAATAATACTAGATAAAAAGTATGTTATGATATGTGAAATAAGATACTAAAAGTGCTTAAGTAATAAAACAAGTTATTGCAAATTCAAGAAGATTGGAAGAGAAAGGTGAGAAAGATGGACCTTCTTGGAGACTTTGAGCTTGATCTTGAATGTTGAAAAGTAGCCCTTGCACTTGGATGATGATGGAGAGTGGTTAATTCATCAATTTTGATGAAAGAGAGGATGAAAAGTGGAAGTGAAAAAGGGATTTGGAAGTTGAAATCACGCTGCCTTCGAGAGAGGTTTCTGGGAATTGCTTAGAGTGATTTCCTCTTGATCTGAGCTCTCCATGCAAATGAGACCAAGGCTTCCTTTTATTGGCCCAGGGGTCTACCGATCGGCATTGCCATGGCACTACCTATCGGCAGGTGCCGATAGGCAGGGTCTGGGACCTGCCATTTGGCAGTGCGCTTTAGGCTTTTTCAGAAAATTAGCCGCCGAGGGAAAACTGTTGGTCAGAATCGCGCACGGAGCATACCGTTGGAAAGGTATTTCAGAGACCTTCGAAAGTCCTTTGGACCATTCCCGAGTTTGAGAGTTGACTTTGGGTGAAATATGGCTCAGTAGGGTTTGTCGGTCCGCTGGACGGGGAATCGTTCTGGGGCAAATGGATCGTTCGTCCGCATGGTAAGTCCAAATCATGCATGGGGTAGACCGTTAGAAAGGGTAGGAGATGTACTTCGACATTCCAAAGAGTTTGACCCGGTTTGGAGAGTTGAATTTGGTCAATCGGGCTCGGGAAGCATTCGGTGGCTTCTCGGAGTCAAACGGATCGTTCGTTCGCATGGAAAGTCAGAATTATGCACGGGATGGACCGTTGGAAATGATATTCAGTGCCCTTCGAAGATAAATTTAGTCTCGGTCAAGCTAAAGAGTTGACCTAGGTCAAATAAATCTCGGGAGCTCCCGATGGCCTCTAGGTCGGGTTTCGGATGCAAACGGATCGTTCGTCCGCATGGTAAGTCAGAATTGCGCACGGGATGGACTGTTCGAAAGGGTGTTCAGTGCCCTTCGAAGATTCATTGAGTCTCAATCGAGACAAAGAGTTTGACTTTTGGTCAAATCGAGCCGGGGAGGGCCTGATGCCTTCCAGATCAGTGCTCGGGACATGACCTGGGTTTGCGGTGATTAATGGAGGTACTAGGGACTTAAGGAGAGTTAGAGGTTAACAGAATGAGGTGTATACAGAGCCCCTCGATGGGTGAGTTTGGAACAAATGATAGCCGTCGATTAGACACCGCATGATGCTTCTGAGAGAGTATGACTAATTTAGAGGATCGAGGCCGATTCTGAGGACCTAAGGAAGTGAGAATGAACGATTTAGAGGGTCGAGGTCAGTTTTGAGGACCTAAGGAAGCGAGGATGACCGATTCAGAGGGTCGAGGTCAATTCTGAGGTCCTAAGAGTGGTGACGATCGAGGACCGAGGTCAATTCTGACCTAAGGAAGCGAGGATGACCGATTCAGAGGGTCAAGGTCAGTTCTGAGGACCTAAGGAAGTGAGGATGACCGATTTAGAGGGTCGAGATCAGTTCTGAGGACCTAAAAGTGGTGACAATCGAGGATCGAGGTCAATTCTGACCTAACTCGGGTGATAATCCAAGATCGGGGTCAATTCTGACCCAAGAGTGGTGATGACCGAGGACCGAGGTCAATTTTGACCTAATTCAGGTGATGATCCAAGACCGGGGTCAATTCTGACCCAAGAGTGGTGACGATCGAGGATCGAGGTCAATTCTGACCTAACTCAGGTGACGATCCAAGACTAGGGTCAATTCTGACCCAAGAGTGGTGACGACCGAGGCTCGAGGTCAATTCTGGCCTAACTCAGGTGACGATCCAAGACCGGGGTCAATTCTGACCCAAGAGTGGTGACGACCGAGGACCAAGGTCAATTCTGACCTAATTCAGGTGATGATCCAAGACCGGGGTCAATTCTGACCCAAGAATGGTGACGACTGAGGACCGAGGTCAATTCTGACCTAATTCAGGTGACGATCCAAAACCGGGGTCAATTCTGACCCAAGAGTGGTGACGACTGAGGACCGAGGTCAATTCTAACCTAATTCAGGTGACAATCCAAGACCGAGGTCAATTCTGACCCAAGAGTGGTGACGACCGAGGACCGAGGTCAATTCTGACCTAACTCAGGTGACGATCCAAGACCGGGGTCAATTCTGACCCAAGAGTGGTGATGACCGAGGACCGAGGTCAATTTTGAACTAATTCAGGTGACGATCCAAGATCGGGGTCAATTTTAACTCAAGAGTGGTGACGACCGAGGACCGAGGTCAATTCTGACCCAACTCAGGTGACGATCCAAGACCGGGATCAATTCTGACCCAAGAGTGATTGCATTTCTTTGGAAAAAGAAAAGAGTTCAACTAGGGGGTAAGAATTGGATTTGAGGTTCCGCTGGGGATAAGAATTGGATTGGAAGTTCCCCTGGGGAACGATGAATGAGCTGGGGAAGATTTGGATCGCCCTTTGGGAGAGATCGCCTGGGGCGAGTGATTCTTCTGAATTCCGCTGGGGAAAAAACCATGCGATATTGTTTCGCACCGGGTAACCGATGGATGGGGAGGTTTCGTGCCTTTGATTTGAGCGGAGGAGATGATTGTTGGGGAGATAACCGGTTTGAGGTTGTAAACTCTGCTGAGGAGATGATTAGGTGGTCCAGGCGCACTGTTTGAGTGGTCATTTTGAGGGTTTCGTTGGGGAAAAAGAGGTTTCGCCTGAAGGAGTTGAAATTTTCTTGACAAAAATGTTCCAAATCCTTCTTGGGATTTTTAGGAATTTTCTGAGGATTTTTCAGGGTTTTCTGGCATTTTCTAGGAATTTCTCTACGAAATTTTAAGGGGGTTGCCGACCGGCATAGACTGAGGGGTGCCATTCAGCAGTGGCACAGACTTTTGGACTGCCTCGGGAAGGTGAGGAGTTAGTGCCGATCGGTATGGAAGGGGAAGGTGCCAATCGGCATGGAGCTTGGCCTCCTATATAAAGGGGGCGAATCCCTCTCATTTTTCACAGCTTCTTGCCTTCTCTCTTTCTGCGATTTCTCTCTGCGAATTGTTCTAAAGTTCCGATCTTTAAGAAATGGCCGCCTTTGTGAGCACCGCTGTCCACCGGGAGTGGTTAATGGTTGATGAATGGGCGATTGTGGATTGGAGGGACAGGGTGCCCCTTGCTTTGGGGGACGAGAATGCTTTCGATGCATTTGAGCTAGTTGCGGATGAGCGAACCTTGCTGCGGGAGCCATCGCATCATCGCTCTTCGAGAGTGATTCCTGGCGGTTATGTAAGTAACCTGACCTTTGACATTCCTTTCTTTTTAGATGATTTTTTATACTTTCTTGACTTTTGAGGAGATCTTTCTTTTTGCCAGTCTGATATTTCCTTGAGGAACATGCGTGCTCGCGGGACGACGGGGCTTAAGGATGTTTGGGAGCATCTTCCACCCGTGGTGCACTGGGCGGTATCATCAGCGGGTTTTGGGAGGTTGGAGGCTGCACTGGATGAGACACCTCGTTCGACAGCGGTCTTGTGTGCTTTGGGGGAGAGGTGGTGGGACACTACCCACACTTTCCATTTTGGCTTCGGGGAGATGACGGTGACTCCCATAGATGTGCAGTAACTGCTGGGGCTGGATTGTGATAGGGAGCAGATAGAGGCGGATTTCTCCTTGCGGGTGAGGCCGGAGGTGGTTCATGCGGCACTTGGTGATGTGAGGAGGATAGTTTCTAGAGATGACATCAGGTTGTCCTTGCTGAAGGATGTTTTGCCGAGCAGGGTGGTTGATGTGGAGGATGGGCTGCAAGTGAGGCAGATGGCCCAGTTGTTCATCTTATTGGTGCTGGGAGGTTTCATGGTGGCGTCGAGAGGCGACGTCGTCCATTTGTGGTTTCTTTCGTACTTGAGGATGTTTTCGAACATCCCTTTCTACAATTGGGGGAGTCTGACCTTGGAGACCCTTTACTCTTCTTTGGATGCATTCAGCCGGTGCTGCTGATAGAATTTTACTGGAGCCACGTATCTCCTTGAGGTATTCTTTACTTTGCGCATTTTCATTTCATGCATTCACATTTTCCTTTCATGCATTCAGATTTTCCTTATGTGTCTGCTTTTGCTTGTGAATTCAGACGTGGTTCTATGAGGTGATTGGGTGCAATACTCACTGATTTCTTTGAAGGACGACACTGTTGGGGACTTCTGCCGACTGTATCGATGGCGTAAGGCCAACCGATAGTCGAAGGGATCTCTTTCCATGGAGGCGGCGCGTCAGGTCTTGAATGGCCTGACCAGTGGTCGGGTAAGGTCCTTTCCTTTTCAGTTTTGGTTTTCGCACCTTCTGATCTTGTGTTGACTCATGCCTGCTTGGGGATTTTCAGGTGACCTTTTATCCTTGGGGGACAACCATTCAGGATACGGGTATGACTGGGGTGAATGCGCAGATGAGGCATTTGTTGGCGCATGAGTTTGGCCATTCTTGGTATCTCGGGGAGAGGGTGGTTCGTCAGATCTCTGATGGGGAAGTGGTGGTACCACCCGCGCATCCTCCTACATCTATGAGGCGGGAGCGATAGCTATTGGAGGATGAAAGGATCGCGGCGATGATCGGCGAGTCATATGAGTTGTACACTGATACGGATGCGCCGTATGACTATATGGACTTTGTGACGAGATGGTTGATGGCGCCCAGTATACATGACACTTTGCCTTTCCCTCCTACGGGTTTGAGTCGGGTGGTGGGGTCTTCCCACAGTGGTGGTGGTCCATCGGCACCTGTGGTGGCGGCGACCTCGGAGGTTTCTTTTGTGCGGTTTCACACTCCTTCGTACAACATCTGGCGGGCCGATGGAGGGATAATGCTGATGCTGCATCGTCCTCTTGTGATGGATTCAGAGGAGCTGGGTTTGACAGAGGAGGTCCTTCATCCTGCGGTAAACCTTTCGATCTTTTTCCTCTTTTTGATTTCTTTTGCTTGATACTGATTCTGCCTTTTCCTTGCAGCAAATCCGAGTGTCGACCACTTGGCTAAGAGACATCAGAGACTGGATATAGTCGGCGACTGCCCACATTCGGGATGTTGTTCCTGTTCCTTCTTGCTTGGTGCCAACAGCCTCGTCCGGGGAAGACTCTGGCTCGGGTAGTGGGGGAGCATCGTCTCGCCGTAGGGGAAAGAGAGCGCGTCGCAGGGATGGAAGCTCTTGAGAGAGAGAGAGAGAGAGAGAGAGAGAGAGAGAGAGAGAGAGAGAATGTGGGTTCGGGCTGAGTCCCATTGTTTTTGGCTTTTCTTTCTATTTCCTGCAAAATGATGTAACACGAAAAATAGATATATGTAATGCAATGTAGTTTTTTGACTACCTTTTATTTTAATGATGAATGAATGCATGCGCTTTTTAATTTGCTACTGAGACCGTAAAAAAGGAATATTTTTGGAAATTTGTGAAGGGAAGTTTTTAATTTAAAAAGGGAAATTATATAAAGAGGAAAAGGGATTTTGAAATTTTGTTGAGAATATCAATTTTTATTTGAGTTTTCTGATTTGACAAAAGAGGAAAAAGGGAAATTTCCCAAAATGGGGGGGTTGCCGATCGACAAGCACCCTGACCTGCCTATCAGCAGTTCAGTCCAGTCCCATCAATTGAAAGCTTTGATTGGTATCTTCTTCAGCCTTTGGTACCTTGTGGGGTAGGATTCCTTCCAATTTCTGCAGGGATTATGTGCCTTGTGAGGATTTTTAAGTATAAAAAGGGAGAAGGGCGGAGTGTTCTCATCACACCTTTGCATTCTTATTCACTTGCTTATTATCTTTTAGCCCCACAAGATAGCTCTCCCTGATAGCATTGAGTTTGCCAATTAACTCGAAGCCTTGGAAGAAATGTGCTCTTATAATGTTGACTACGATGCTTTCAACATGCGTCGAGTCTCCTTGTGGTGCAATCGGCCTTTTGAGTGGAATATGCTGATAGCGGCGGTACAATTCTGGTACCCCGAAGACCATGTATTCTGCTTTGGGTTGGAAGAAGTTTGTCCTACCTATGAGGAATTTTCTATCATGCTGGGTGTGAATCCCAGTGTTGCTGCGACTTTTCCCAATTTTTCCCGCTCCCCTGGGGATTTGTTGGCCGAGCTTCTTCATATTTCGTCTTCAGCGGCCAGGTCATTAGTTGCTGGAGGACTGATCTCCCTCCCGACAGTGTTACAGTCCGTGCATTTACGAGAAGTAGGTGATGCTGGCCATGCTGGAGCCGTTGTTCTGGGCCTTGTTTCAAAGCTGCTGTTGGTGACTGGGGAGGTATGCGTGGACCCTCAACTTGCAGCCATTACTTCGTGGATGACATACCATCGTAATCCTGTGATGATGATATTGGTGGAGACTCTGAATGGCCTGGATGCCTGGAGAGAAGGTTGTTCTAACTTTTTGAGGGGTAGCCCTGTGATGCTTTTTATGTGATTGTCTGAAAGATTCCGTTTAGCGACTCCTCCAGAGCATCCCATGTCGGCTGTACCCAACTTCTTTCGTGCTACTTCATCCCCGTTGGCCCGCATGTTGAGAATTGGGAGAATTGGCTTGTGGAGTATGGGTCTCGTGGGCTGTATTGGTCAGTGCCTTGGTGAGGATAGTTGCAGCCAATTCTGAAGCTAGGAGAGTATTCTTATGTGCGGCTGGCTGGTCTCAGACAGACCTCTTTTTATTTCCCTTGGCGTCTTCTGCCCTAATTTGGCTGGGCGCAGGTCGTGCCCCCTCGAACCTCAAATTTCTTTCCAGTAGAAGATTTGACTGAGCGCCTGCGTCTGTTGCCTGGATCTCTGGGGGAAAATCGGAGTCCGTCGACCCGTCCCTCTCAGTCATTCGGGAAGGTTTGCCATGTCCCCAAAGATTATATGAAGTGGTTGTGGAGGAAAGTAGTCAGCAAAATGTTGGTAGTAGAGACTGGTAAAAGGTGGTTTATTTTATCTGACTCCATAGAAGGGGGTGTTGTGGTCTTTTTGAAAATGGTCAAGGCTCATCGATCCATGGAATATTTGCGACACTCTATTCAGGCAGGGGAAACTTGGGGTCCTCAGGATGTAGATGATGAGGGTGCAGGATCTTCTGGTAGCTGTGGGTAGGACTCTTGGGGAGTTTATTTTGTGTATCAAATGTGGGGATTTTATCTGGATTTTTATGGTAATAGGGGGAAGGGAGTTATCCGTTCCTTTTTCTTATGTAATCCGTACTGTAATTTCTTATTAATGAAATAAACAAGTTTCTGATCATCCAGCTGTGCCTTTCGATGAGTTTTGTATTTTGAATTATCTATACGGATCGCTAAGGCATACACAATCCTTTTATTCGAGTAGATGTTTAGAAGGAACTGTCATTCTCAGAGATAAGAAAAGAATATATTTTTGTGAAAAAGAAGGGGCCGTGCTCATGTGGGATGTATGAGCTGCCTACGTACCTCTGGGATTTTTGAAATTTTTTAGTTTAAAAGTGGTTTTTTGTAGAGGATTAGGCCCGCGTAGTTCTGGGTAGAGGAAAATGAAGAGCTTTTTTTTATAATAGAAGGGGGATGAGAAGAGTCGTAGCACGCCGAGATTTTGGACTAGGGGTAGAATTTCTTGAGGCAATCCAGATTGACTGGATGAGCCATCTCTTCCCCATCCAGGTCAGTGAGCATGGTGGCACCGCCAGACAAGATTTTCTTCACAATGTAAGGGCCGCTCTAATTGGGCTTGAATTTTCCTCTGAGGTCCCAGATGGGTTCTATTATCTCCTTGAGGGCTAAATCCCCCTCTCGGACATCACGATCCTTGACTCTCTTGTTGAATGAACGCGCTATTCGGCGATGGTATCCCTGTATGTGATAAAGAGCTTTTAATCTTCTTTCATCTAGGAGGGCTAGCTCATTAAGACGGCTTTGGCACCAGTCTTCTTCACTAACCTTGCTTTCGACCATAGCGAGGGTATTTCCAGCTCTATAGGGAGAACTACTTCCATGCCGTAGACCAGGGAGTAAGGGGTAGCCCAAGTAGAGGTTCGGATTGAGGTTCGATAGCCCTAGAGGGCGTACGAGATCCGGTCGGCCCAATCCCTACAACTTTTGGTCATCTTGCTGATGATGGCCTTGAGGTTTTGTTGGCGGCCTCAACTGCACCATTGGTCTGAGGTCGGTAGGGAGAAGATTTGTGTCTCTGAATCCCATACTCATTGACTATTTCTTTGACTTCTGCCTCGAAGTGAAAACCGTTATCTGACACTAGCTCGTGCGGGACCCCATATCGGCAGATGATATTTTTCTTGATGAATTTGTCCACCTTCTTGGCATTTAATACTGCATATGACTCAGCTTCGACCCATTTGGTGAAGTAATCAATGCAACTAGGATGAACTCATGCCCATTTGATGCCTTTGGCGTAACCTTCCCTATGATGTCGATACCCCAGGTGGAGAACGGCCAGGGAGAAGTCATGTTATACAATTCCCGCGGAGGGAGATGTTGGAGATTGGAGAACTGTTGGCATTTAGGGCACCTCTGAACATAGGCGGTGCAATCTTGGGCCATGGTGGTCTAGTAGTAGCCCTGTCGGATGACCTTCTTGGCAAGCATGTGACCGCTCATGTGGGGCCCGCATTACTCGCTGTGGATTTTTTGCATTATCTTTTCAATGTCAGCCCGTGTGATATAGTGCAAATGAGTTCCATCAAAATTCCTCTTGAGTAGTGCTTTATGACAAATGATGTACTAGGCGACCAGCCTTCGGAGAGTAGCTCGGTCGGTCTTGTTGGAACCCTCGGGATACCTACCGTACCTGAGGAGGCACCAAATATCATAGTACTAGTAGTTAATTAGCTCAGGATCTTCAGTGGTTATGAGCTCAATGTGGTAGCAATGGGTTGGTTTGTCTTGCTTTTGAACTAGGAAGGGGGTCATTGTTATTCCCCCGGGCATGTCGACCATGGAGGCCAAGATAGAGAGAGAATATGCTAGGTTATTCTTTGCCCGGGGTAGGTAATGGAAGGTGATATCTCAGAATTGGGAGGCTAACTCTTCTAATTGGGCGTGAAAGGGTTGGAGCTTTTCGTCCTTGACTTTCCACTTTCTGAGCACTTGACCGATGATGAGGGCGGAATCCCCTTATACATCAAGGTATTGAATACCTTTCTTGAGAGAGACCTTGAGGCCTACTGTGCATGCCTCGTATTCCGTCATGTTATTGGTGCAAGGGAAATTCAACTTGATGGCGATGGGAGTATGAGAGTCATCCGGGGCAACCAGGAGTATACCAATGCCATATCCCTTTTTGTTGGCAGCACCGTCAAAGAACATTTGCCATCGGAGGTTGTCTTGGGCAGTGCAAAGGATACTCTCATATGGGAATTCGGAGATCCAGACATTAGCTTCTTCTACGGGGTAATCCGCGAGGTAGTCAGAGATGGCTTTTCCTTTCATGGCTTTCTGTGTGACGTACACGATATCGAACTCGGTTAGGAGCATCAACCATCGGGCCATTTGGCTAGACAAGGCGGGTTCTCAAGCAGGTATTTGATGGGATCCATTCGGGATACAAGTTTGATGGGGAAGGTGAGCATGTAGTGTCGTGACTTTTGGGTGACCCAGACAAGTGCGACACATGCTTTTTCTAAAGTAGTGTAGTTGACCTCGTACCCGGATAATTTGCGACTGGCATAATAGATGGATCTTTCTTTGCGGGAGTCTTCAAGGTATTGGGCTAGCAAAGCCCCAGCTGCGGTGTCGGTTATGGTTAGGTATAGGAGCAAAGGGAGACCAGGCTGTGGCGGCATGAGAACTGGAGGTTGGGTCAGATATTGTTTGATTCGGTTAAAAGCTTCTTGGCAGGCTTCATTCCACCTTTCGGAGGAGTTTAAAGATTGGTTCACAAATTAAGGTTAGCTGGCTGATGAACCGGCTGATATATTATAATTTCCCAAGAAAACCTCGAACTTCTTTCTCTGTTCGGGGAGGCGACATCTCAAGTATGGCCTTTAGCTTGGTGAAATCTGCTTCTATCCCCTTCTCACTGACCATGAATCCTAAGAGTTTTCCCTTTGTGACGCCGAAGACACACTTCTGTGGATTGAGTCTCATTTGATACCGCCGCAGTCGTTCGAAGAACTTTCGGAGAGCAGGAACTTGACCTTCTCTAGTTTTGGACTTGATAATCATATCATCCACGTAAACCTCGACCTCCTTGTGAATCAGGTCATGCAGGATGGTTGTGGTACACTACACCAAATCTGCCCATTTGTCAAGGTCATTGACCTTGACAAATTCACCTTGTCAAGGTCAATGACCGTGACATTTCGAGGCGAGACAACTTTTTTTGTCACGGTCGTGTCACGGTCATTGACCTTAACAAAAAACTCGCGTTTTGTGTCATGGTCATGTCAAGGTCAATGACCGTGACACGTTTGTCACAGTTTAGAACTGTGACATAACCGTGACCCAAATTGTCACGGTCATTGACCGGGACACGTCCGTGATAACTTTTGTCGCGGACTTGTCACCGTCAATGACCGTGACAATTCTGGGCAGAATTTTAAAAAAATCTGCTGGGCAGTATGGCCACCGCCACTGCCCAGCAGTATATTTGTACCTGTTATAGCAACGTTGTACCTGTTCCAAACATCATATATCCAACACAAACTAAAGATAATGCAAATATATATTCATGACGATATAATCCAAATATTCAAAGTAAAAACAATATACATGACGATATAATCCAAATTTAATTAAAATGGACAAACTTAAAAATAATGTTACTACACTTGGATAAAACTGAGGAGGTGAGTAGGCCACACGACATACGAATTGACGCACCCACTAATATATGTCGTGCCGCATTGTTCGCGCAACCACAATAGGGAGTTCTCCTTCCCGGGTATGACATGCGTGACGAGCACCCTGGACTCCATCTCTTGAAGCACACGTCCATGGACTATTCCACCCTTGACGATATTCGGGTCCCTCAACCCCCGCCCTATCCACTGGCCATCAAATACGTCCAATATGAACACGCTCGGCCAACCAATTATCGACAATGGTCTGTTGGAGGGCGTCAAATAGGGAAGTGGATCGTCGAAGTACGAACGTGTCGGTGATGAAGCAGCGAGGTCCACATCCTCGTCATCCTGCGCCTCGTCCTCCCGTACCTCCTCCTCCACCGTCTTCTCCTTCCCTTTCCCTTTCCCTTTACGGTCTCCACCCAACGTACGCTTCATGAATGCGTACATATCTTGGACCGTCACCTCCAAACGGGACAGCTTCGCGTCGTGTGAATCCACCGTTCGAGCCAACCCGGTGTCGCTCGTCTCCAATCCGATGATCCTCGATTTGGCCACCCGCGAGCTCACTCCCCTTGTCCTCCCTTTGTGATCAGAGCCAAGCACTTGGCTGAGTGCGTCTGTGGACAAAGATGCCTTGTCGGCATCAGACTGCGACTCATGCACTTCCTTAAGCTTTGCCTGAAACGACAAAATGCACATGATTAGTAAAATAAGTAAACTAAAAAATTATAACGTAATTAACAATAATTAAACTGTAGGATTAGTTACAATCGTGGCCGCGACGCTCGGGGACACCTCCTTGTCCTTCCCCTTCTTCGTCCGAAGAGCCACATAAGTATCGAGCCTATGTGGCTTACCCCCTGGCCCACTCCCTACCCCCTGAAATAAAATAGAGTAAAGTAAAATTAGTAAAATTAGTAAAATTAATATCCAATAATATATTTCTGTAGTTATAGATAAATTAAATCTTACCTACATCCTATGCTCCACCTCAGCGTAAGAGGTCCGGCCGGAGTAGTGCACGTCCATCTTTTTAGCCCGATTTTCCTCCCCGATTGGCGAGATGCCAATTGTCGATCCTCGATCTCATTGTCAATGAACTTTTGCCATTGTGCCAATGAGATCGGCTCCTTGGGCGGGGCGGATCCGCGCCATTGTAAAATGGACTCTCGTGTCTTTCCAAAGTACCGTGACCGCATATTTTTCTTCCATGTCTTGTGTTGCTCCCTCAACTGCTCCAAGACGGAATCGCGTAGCTTTGGATCCAAGTTGAATTGTTCCTGTCCAACAAATACAATGTTAGTTGCGAATAAATATAAATATAAATATAAATTGAAATATTCATATAAATATTACCTCTAGTGCCTCCCAAACAGCTAACTTGAGCTCATACGGAACCTCCTTCCAACTCATAAACCCCGGGCCGATGACCGTCTTTAGCAGCTCGAGGGATCTCGCTAAAAGCTCCGACTTGTTTTTGACGGTAATCCCAAATTTTCCATATTTGGGGAGCCTAGCGGCAAAGGAGCCCTCGTCGCCTCCGCTACCACCGAACCCAGACGACATCATCATAAACAGCATCATCATCTTCGCCTTAACATCTGAAGGAGACATTTTTTCTGTAAAAAAAATGTTATTAGTACAGATAAAAAAATGTTAATAGTACACATTTCGTTTTACCTAATTGAATTAATTGAATTAATAGTACAGATAAAAAAATGTTCCATCTATATTATAACGTATGTGTAAGTTCCGTCAATACCATTTCGTTTCAATTTTGTAATATTATGTTTTTTCCAAATATTTAAAGAGTTATTAAATGGGTGCCCCACCCCCACCCCCACCCCCACCCATCGCCACACACACACGCACACCTACGCACCTACGCACACACACACACACACACACCCACCCCACCCCCACCCCTACCCACCCCACCCCTACATATATGTTAGTTGATGCCATTATATTTTTACCCTAATTAGATTCTAAGGTTATCTCAATTTATATTTTAAGTTCGTATCCATTTGTGATGTTCAAGTAGTTTGAAATGTTGGAATTATATACTATTACTTTGACCGTTAGTTTGTGCACCAACTAAATTGAACATCACACACACACACACACCCCACCCCACCCCACCCCCTGCCCCCCTCCACCACCCCCTCCCCCACCACACACCACCACACACACACACACCCCACCCCACCCCACCCCCTACAAGTCTAAGGATGTTCTTGATTAAACATGGGAAATCTCATATCGTTTGTAAAAAGTTCATAGATTCTTAATCCCTAGGGTTATGGATATTAAATTTCTTTCACAATCATTGTGTGAATAGGTACGAGATCATAATTTGGAGGAATTCACGTCCAAGAAATAATTTGGATTGTGATACCCCTTGATAGAATTATATGTTTTGTTTACCCGACCGATGAACTCTTTTATAATCCTATAGAATTAAGTTTTAGAATCAAGGAATTGATCAGATATTCATTAAAATCGGTTAGTAGAAAATTTATTTAACCAAGAGGGTATCGAAAACATAACGTGGGGAATCATAATATACCGTAATCAACTTTAATAATAAGAACACATTCTTTCGAGTGATTTATAAATAATTAAATTTGAGTGCAATCATGATTATTTAGTGGAATGAATCGTGATTAAATAAATAAAAGATATAAATTAGACGGTTATAAATTGGGATTTCCTAGTATTTACTTTGAATCCAGTTTATTTATTTATCTTTGGTCCCTAGTATAGTCATTGCCCAAGTAGTAGGAGCGAAACTCTATAAAACCCTAGTTTAGCTAAAGCCCGTGAATTATACCTATATATATTGTGTAAGCGAGGATTTTAGCATAAGAATCAATTGTGGAGGGTTAGAGAGGGAGTGAAAAAAATTATACCTATTCACACACACACACACACACCCCACCCCACCAAGGGCGGACCTAGGTGGTCCCGAGAGTGGGCGGCCGCCCACCCCTTGTTTTCGGAAATTTTTGTATAGGTATGCGCAAAAAAATTAATATTGGGGCCTATGTGTAAACTCTAGGATCGGAAGGTGTATCTGTTTGTTAGTGTTTTAAAGCTAAGGGGTAGAGTATGTAATTTATTATACTTAAATAGAAAAACACGGAAGAAACATTTTACCAAAACCCTAAACAGAAGAGTAGAAGTACCAGGAAGAGAATGTTTTTCAGGTAAGTTATTTGTTAAGTATATAAAACTTTTTTATTCAAATGTTTAATTTTTTTAAATTAAATGTTAAAAAGTATTTTTGTATTCCTTCAAAGGTTTAAATCATTCAATGTTAGGAGTATTTTTGTGTTCATTTGTAAATATTTAGGAAACTAACACTATTCAATGTTAGGAGTATTTTTTTCTCAAATCTTTAAATGTTAGAAATATTTAGTGGTATGTTAGAAATTAGGGGTATTGTATTTTTGTGTTCAATATTTAGGGGTATCGTATTTAGGGGCAATGTTAGAAATATTTAGGAGAATTTTCAAATTTCAGTGTTATTTTTTCAGTTAATTTTCAATAGTGATGTATAATTTTCTTATAATTTCAATGTTAATCCTAAAAAAATTGCCTTTGGGGCTACCGCCCCTGAACCCCTACATTGCTCGAAAAATTTCGCACCCCCTTACTAAAAATCCTGGGTCCGCCACTGCACCCCACCCCACCCCCTGCCCCCTCCACCACCCCCTCCCCCACCACACACCACCACACATACAAACACACCCCACCCACCCCACCCCACCCCCTGCCCCCCTCCACCACCCCCTCCCCCACCACACACCACCACACACACACACACACCCCACCCTACCCCACCCCCTGCCCCCCTCCCCCCCCCCAAAACACACCACCACACACACACACACACCGCACCCCACCCCACCACACCCCCTGCCCCCTCCAACACCCCCTCCCCTCCCCCACCCTGCCCCACCCCGCCCCACCCCCCACACACGCACACACATACACACATATATATATACACATACACACATAAATATACAGACAAATATATATATAAATGGAAGAGAGAGAGAGAGAGAAATTGGACCTGAGAGAGAGAGAGAGAGAGAGAGAGAGAGCAGCATCGAGTCGAGAGAGAGAGAGAGAGAGAGAGAGAGAGAGGGAGGGAACGGTGGGAGGGAAAAAAGAAGGGGGAAAGGGTTTTTGCTGGAAAAGTTGTCACGGTCGTGTCAAGGTCATTGACCGTGACAAGCCCGTGACAATTAAATTTGTCACGGCCTTGTCACGGCCTTGTCACGGTCAATGACCGTGACAATTAGTTGTCACGGTCGTGTCAAGATCAATGACCGTGACATAAAATGCGTATTTTTTTGTCACGGTCAATGACCTTGACAAGGCTGGCCAGCTGAAAGGTGACAATTTTCCCATTTTGGTGTAGTGGTAGCCCTTTGGTAGGTAGCCCCAGCATTCTTGAGACCTAATGGCATAACGGTGTAGCAAAAAGTTCCCCATGGGGTGATGAATGCGGTTTTTTCTTGGTGGTTGAGGTGCATCTTGATTTGGTTGTATCCGACAAACCCGTCGATGAATTACTTGAGAGCATAACTGGTTGTGTTTTCCACGATCATGTCGATATTGGGTAGCGGATAATCATCCTTCGGAGAAGCTTTGTTTAAATCTCGGTAATCCACACACATTCTAACCTTTCCTCCAGATTTCGGTACAAGTACAATGTTGGCTAGCCACGTGGGATATTCGATTACTTGAATGAAACCTACGTTCAACTGTTTGACCACCTCTTCTTTGACTTTGAACGACCATTCGGTGCGGATCTTTCTCAACTTTTGTTTAACCGACTTGTAATCTGGGAGAGTGGGGATCTCATGCTGAGCTATTTCAGGATCAATACCGGGCATATCGTCGTAGGACCATACGAAGACATCCACAAACTCTCTTAGCAATTCTTCGAGTTGCGCGCGCTTATGCTCGTCAAGGGTGGCCCCTATCCTAATCTCGCGCAGTTGGCTACTAGAACCGAGATAAATAACAACAGTCTCTTCTTTATTAACTTGAACGTGGTCATGTTGTTTATTATTAACCTTATTTAGATCAGTAAATAATTGTTCATTTTCAAGATCATCATCATCAAAAGTTTGATTAGAATCTAAGCAGTTAATGTAAGGCACAACAAGATACTCAAAATATTCGTTTATTTCATTGATAGGAAAAACAGCATTGAGAACCTCATCAAAAGAGGTCTCGATTACATTTGAGCAAGGATAGACAATAGTTGAAGAAATAGGGTAAACATTGGGGTTAGGGGAGATTTCAAGAGGTAGAGCTGGCGCAGCATGCCAGTTGAGGATAGGTGCATCCGCAGCCTTGATCAGATGAGAGGGATCCAGTGATGTGGTGCCTGGATGAACCATGCAGAGTGCCAACCCTAGTGTCTGCAAGTTGAAGGAATCTTAGAAATCACTTTCCTCAGTTTTTTCGGTATCTTTGATGAGCGGTTGTACGCGGTGTGGGAAATTTTTGGCCTATGGGTAACTATCTTGGAAAAAGATCTCCATTCCAGGCTTCATTTTCTTGTTTATGTGGTCGTACCATGGTTCTGGAAAACCATAGAAGGGGAAATCCTCGCCCTCTTTGATGAATCATCCATTTAAGGAATCTCCTGAGATAGTTCGGATGCAGTCTAACCCTCTCTTTGATCGAGTCTGGCGGATCATACTAATCTCTTGTTCTGATGGTTGATACCCCAAGCCGCAAGGAGGTAAAGCTTTCTTCAGTTCGATGGGATCAAGTATCCCCTGCTGCCTTTGTCCTAGCCCTAGTCCGGGCATGGAGTGCATGTTTCTGAACATCTGAATCACATTGATATTGCCATGAGGGTCATATTCCGGGCAAACCCTTTCTTAGAAATCGTCCCCTACCGGGAGTAGGGATGGCTCAACTCGAAATCCTGATAGGAACATATCATTTGATCCATGCTGTATCTCAAGAATTGGACTGCTGGTGCTTGCACCCTTGGCATTTTCGTCGTCGCCCAAAATGGTGATGACTCGCCCATCGGCGAAGAACTTCAATTTCTGATGGAGTGAGGAAGAGACACCCTAGATACTGTGGAGCCAGGGTCGTCCGAGCAACAGGTTGAAATAGTCCAGGATATCAATGACTTGGAAATCGATGACGGGGTTTATAGGTCCAACCCCTACTGCAAGTTTTATGGATCCCATCACCTCCCGACGGGTATTATCGTAGGCACGCATGACAACGGAGGTTGGAGCGAGGTCACTTTCTTTCAGGCCTCAACATTTGAAGGTTCTCAGAGGGAAGACATTCAAAGCGGATCCGTTGTCAATGAGAGAAAGCGGTACAACCTTCCCCATAACTTCGATGGAGATGTTGAGGGCATGATTGTGATTTGGCCCAATTTTGGGGATTTCTTCTTCAGAAAAGGACAGCATTCGGGTGGGGGTCAAGGATCCGACCAAATTTACTGCTTCTTCTGGTGTGGTAGAAGGAGGGACTGTGGGCCCTGTGAGCAACTTGATTAAAGCATTTCTGTACAGCTGGGAAGACATGAAAAGTCCCCATAGAGTGATGTTAGCTTGAGTTTTCTTTAGTTGATCGAGGATCTTGCTCATCTCGATGGTCATTTCTGGCATAGGAAGGTTTTCAATGCCCTTCCCTTTGTCATTTGCTGGTAGCGAGCTCGAAATTTGGTAATGTCTCCCAAATCTGGTCATGTGATTTACCGAAGAAGAGAAAACAAGAATCTCGTTTCTTCATCGATCTCAGGCTGCTCTGCCACCCTATTTATTTCTCCGAAGAGTTCTTCAAATGATATCATCCCACATAGGCTGGTTACTGGGCTAGTTCTTCCTGAAGCTTGCTCTTTATTTGAATCTTCGAATTCTTCCTCCCATCCGGTGGCAACAATTATGTTTTCCCCCGTGAAGTCAATGCATTCCACAACTTCAACGGCTTCCTCATATAGGTCCTCCCATTCTGTGGGGATGTGTAAGGGTGAAGGGACCAGGTGCCCTTGTAGCTTCAAAGTGTCAAGTAACCCGGTGATACTGCAAATGTTGTTGGTTTTCTTGAATGCCTCCACCATGATCTGGACAACATCATCTAAGCTGACTTCATCGGTGGGTATCACACAACTGTTTAATTCTCGAGCCCATTTCCGCACTTCCAAAAACAACGCACTGAACCTCTGGCAACCGATAATCATTTGTGAGGGAAATTTCATTTCGAACTCTAGGAGTTGATTTAATACCTCTGACAATTCTATATTTGCACTTTCAGAACGGGTCCAGACAGCGATGCACGCTTTGGTAAGGAGTGACAGTGCCTGATCAACGGGGATAGTAGGGTGTAGGAGGAAATATGGGCAAATTTGAAGAGGTTTAGGAGGGTATAGGGGTGTGATTTGGGTTGATGGATCGAAATTCGGGTTTTCTTCTAAGAAGATGGCATTGGTGTGATTTAGGAGTGGGTTGTGCGTAGTGTTTGGCTTAGGATTGGCTGATGGGGCGATGGTACCCCGATCGATGAGATCTTGGATTATGTTTCGAAGGTGGAAGCATTGGTCGGTGGTATGGCCAACTGTTTGGTGAAAGGCGCAATGAGCATCGGTCTTGAAATTTCTAGGAAGAGGATTGGGTAATGGACGGGGATCCAAAGGTTTGATAAGGTTTCGGCTTAACAGGGATTGGTAGACTTTGGAGAGGGGAGCATGAAGCTCAGTGTATTCCCTACAGACGGGGGCAGGGTGACTTTCTGGTGCCCATGATGTGGTTGGTTGAGAGATGTTGTTGATGGTTGAGGCTGCGGCACTGACAGGCTTGTCATACTTTCTCGGGGTGAACTGTCCGGACACCTTCTTTGGTTCAACTTCTGTTTTGGCCAGACCTTCCTCAATTTATACTCCTGCTTCTCTGAGAGCTCGAAAGTGGGGGTAGTACTGTCCTCCCATGGTCGCTCGGACATGGGGCAAGAAATTCTTCTTCACTATGTTGACTTGTTCTTCCTCAGATGGCCGATTGGTCATGGTAGCTGTTTTTTCCCTCCATCGGGCTATGAAATTACTGACTGATTCTCCAGAGTTTTGTTTGAGCAGCTCTAAATCACGACGGGTGACCTCGAGCTCTTTGTTGTATTTGTACTGTGACATGAATTCTTGGGCTACATCCTCCCAGCTACGGATTCTGGATTCCTCAAGAGATAAAAACCATCGGAGGGCACTATCCTTCAAAGTTTGTTGAAACAGTTGGGCCATTACCTCTTCGTAAGACCCTAGGAGAGTCATGGAATGGTGATAACTGCGAAGATGAACGATTGGGGGACCACTCCCCCCGAATTTCTCGATATTTGGCATCTTGAACTTCTCGGGTAACCTCGCTTTAGGATAAGGAGACATGTGGGTGTAGTCCATGTAATTCCCAGAGATCTTTACCTGATCAAACTTCTTGGTGAGAATTTTAAGATCCTCTTTGACTTTATTCAACTCCTCCTCCTTCGGATCAGCGACCACGGGCAAGTTAACCATAGGCTGGGCAATGTTTGGCATTGGAAGTTGGGCAGGCGGCGGCCCATTAGTAGAAGGAGCACGTGGAGCGTGCTGATATTCTTCGAGAACCCAGATAGGCTTAGGTGGACCCATAGCACGAGGGAATAGGGACTCGGGCTCTTGAGGGATAGGAACTTGATTTCGTTGCATTTCTCGAACCTCAGCTTGGAGGTTGTCAATCTTGGCCACGAGCTGAGCTAGGATTGTCGGCAGATCCGATTGTATGACTGGTGCTTGATCTGCATTCTCCATGGAAGATGGATGTATTCCGGACTCGAAAGAAGTAGTAGAGGAGCGGATGAAACTCAGGGGTGATTTGACTGAAGACCGAAGCCAATAAGGAGCCAAGCCAAGGGAGTGCGATCGACCTAAGAAGGCGTAGGATGAGATTTATTTTTGAGAAAAAAGGGAAGAAACTATTTTTGGATTTTTGATAAAAAGGGAGAAATGTTTTTGGATTTTTAATAAAGAAGAGAGAAATGCTTTTGGATTTTTGATAAAGAAGGGAGAAATGTTTTTGGATTTTTGATAAAAAAAGGGAGAAATGGTTTTGGAGACAGAACTCAGCATGATTATTATAATTATTATGTTCTCACTTGTATTTAATTCTCCTAAATGCAATGCCGGACGGGACCCGAGCCTGGATAAGTGGAAGTCTTAATATATGCAAAGCTACGTTTGGACTTGTAACCAGGCTCCCGGATAGGGTCCCGTTTAAAAATAAGCGAAAATTGGGCAGAAGATCGACCCGGAATTTCGGCAGAGTTTCGGGTTGAAACCGACAATCTAAAGTGCGTGTCATAGGTTTGACACCTATATGCGGGTATGCAGTTGGTTGGGTGAATTGTCATGGGTTCCCCCCTTTGGTGTGACTTCCATGATATACGTCTTGCTCTTGTGGGCAATCGGTACGTGTTGACAAGCCATTTGATATACCTGAGTGTACGTGAATTCCCTCACCATATATCTCGTGGGGACAGTACGTATGAGAGCGAATTCGATATACTCGGCGTACGTGAATTAATTTCCTGCGATATACCTTCCGTCATGACTTCGGTCAAGCGGTACGATGCGGGGGAACCGTTCGATATACGTCGAAGGTACTTGGCCAATGGAAGGTGAGAGTCATATTGCTTAGGCTAACTGCGACCTGCCGGACCAGCGCCCATCACGAAGTGACCCTCTAGTTACTGGGTCAAACTTGGTCAATAACAATGCTCTTTTGTGATATAGTGTGAATCATGCATGATTCTCTTATTAGTATCTTATGGTGAGAATTCCTTTCTTGATTATGCCAAACAGGGATCAAAGTATGAGTACCCAAAAGGTACACCAAGTATGGATGGGTGATGCGTGCAACATGGGGATATACATGTGATTCTAGGTGCACGTGGTGTGAGGTGTACATGGAGAATTTTCTACAAGTGTGTGAATATAAGCATAAGCATGGGATACACATGAGAAAGGGGAACATGCGGGTATGGGGGAAAACATAAGAAAATATAGCATTCATGTAAATAGAGTCAAGCCCTCAAAATAAAATACACGTCCCCAGCAGAGTCGCCACTGTGGCCATCCCCGATCCCTGCCGCAGAGGGAAAAGGATCCTTCGGGTCCCGCGCGTCCCCTCTCGGGAGAGCGCTTCGGTCGGCGTCGATTTGTGAGGTGTGAAAATGTAGAGAGATTCAGAGTCGCCAGTCTATTTTACTCAAAACAGACAAAAGAAAAAGGGGAAGCCACCCTGAAGGATGGAATCCAAAGACATACTGGTGCATGCGAAACCAAAATGATTCGAGAAGGGTTCGGAGGCTTAGTCACGAAATGGGAAGGTGTTAGGCACCCATTCCGCCCTTTCGGTCTCTCATGAATATTTGCTATTTTCCTTTATGTTTCCCCCCGTGATATGTGTGCATGTGTATAAATAGAATGGAGGTAGGAATCCTCGTCTTGTGTCATGGAAAAGATAGAGCGAGTCATCCATAGGAATGTGAGATTTATGTAGAAAATAGGATTTGTGCGATTACCCTTGCATTGATATTTATAAGGGAACGATAACGCATGTGGAATAATACGCCACTAAGAACTAATGTATAGAATATGATAGAAAATGAGATAAAGAGAAGATAGAAAATAAGAGAAAAAGTGAGAAAAGGACTCGAGTCTTGGGTTTTACCCCGAGACGCCTATGTAGACTATAAAGGCATCAAATTCCACGTAGTTCGCATACAAAACGAGGGGTGGGGTTTATCCCATAAATCCAAATTGGGAAAAAAGCGTTTTAGTTGTGAGAAAAGTGTGAGAATACCTATTTGGAATTTATGAGCAAACCCTCTTTTTCTTGTTTTTTTGGGTTTTAAAAATAAAAGATGTGCAATAATACTAGATAAAAAGTATGTTAGGATATGTGAAATAAGATACTAAAAGTGCTTAAGTAATAAAACAAGTTATTGCAAATTCAAGAAGATTTGAAGAGAAAGGTGAGAAAGATGGGCCTTCTTGGAGACTTTGAGCTTGATCTTGAAAGTTGAAAAGCAGCCCTTGCACTTGGATGATGATGGAGAGTGGTTAATTCATCAAGTTTGATGAAAGATAGGATGAAAAGTGGAAGTGAAAAAGGCATTTGGAAGTTGAAATCACGCTGCCTTCGAGAGAGATTTCTGGGAATTGCTGAGAGTGATTTCCTCCTAATCTGAGATCTCCATGAAAATGAGACGAAGGCCTCCTTTTATAGGCCCAGGGGTCTGCCGATCGACATTTCCATGGCACTACCTATCGGCAGGTGCCGATAGGCAGGGTCTGGGACCTGCCATTTAGCAGTGCACTTTAGGCTTTTTTAGAAAATTGGCCGCCGAGGGCAAATCATTGGTCAGAATCGCATACGGGGCATACCGTTGCAAATGTATTTCATAGACCTTCGAAAGTCCTTTGGACCGTTCCCGAGTTCGGGAGTTGACTTTGGGTCAAATGTGGCTCAGAAGCATTTGTCGGTTCGCTGGACGGGAAATCATTCGGGCGCAAATGAATCGTTCGTCCGCATGGTAAGTCCGAATTGCACATAGGGCGGACCATTAGAAAGTTTAGGAGATTTAATTTGACATTACAAAGAGTTTTACCCAGTTTGGAGAGTTGACTTTGGTCAAATGGGCCCGGGAAGCATTCGATGGCTTCGCGGAGTCAAACGGATCGTTCGTCCGCATGGAAAGTCGGAATTGTGCACGGGACGAACCGTTAGAAAGGGTATTCAGTGCACTTCGAAGATTCATTCAGTCTTGGTCAACTTGAAGAGTTGACCTAGGTCAAACAGAGCCCAGGAGCGCCCTGTGGCCTCTAGGTCGGGTTTCAGACGCAAAAGGATTGTTCGTCCGCATGGTAAGTCAGAATCGCGCATGGGATGGGCCGTTAGAATGGGTATTCAGTGACTTTCGAAGATTCATTGAGTCTCGATTGAGATGAAGAGTTTGAATTTTGGTCAAACCGAGCTGGGGAGGGCCCGATGGCTTCCAGGTCAGTGCTCGGGACATGACCAGGGTTTGCGGTGACGAGTGGAGGTACTAGGGACCTAACGAGAGTTAGGGGGTAACAGAATGAGGTGTCTACAGATATGTTTACTGAGTTGACTATAGATATGATATGTGATACTTACTGAGTTGGATATGGATATGATAGGTGTAGTCACTGAGTTGAATATGGATATGAGGTGTGTGGTTACTGACTTGAATATGATATGTTATACCTACTAAGTTGAATATATATATGATATGTGTTGTTAGTGAGTTGACTATGGATATGATATGTATAATTATTGAGTTGATTTTGGATATAATATGTATGTGTTATGAAGAGATGTTATGGCTTATCAACTGACAAGAGATGTTATGGCTTATTATACCCAAGAGACGTTATGGCTTGTCAACAACCAAGAGATGTTATGGCTTATTATAGCCAAGAGATGTTATGGCTTATCAACAACCACGAGATGTTATGGCTTATTATAGCCAAGAGATGTTATGGCTTATTATAGCCAAGAGATGTTATGGCTTATCAACAGCCAAGAGATGTTATTATTTATTAATAACCAACATATGGTGAGATGTTTTATATTGTTACATAGATATGATTTATTGCATTTAATTTTATGCAATAGTGTAGTAGTGATGCATTTGCTGAGCTATTTTTCTCATGGTTCCTATGTTTATGTTTTTCAGGTATTACGATCTCACTGCCAAATCTAGGAGTTCGGTGGGGTTAGCAAGGGATTCATAAAACCATAATTTGGTCAAACTTAAATGGGGTAATTTAAGCCTACTTATCTTTTCTGTAAGTTTGAATAAGCATAATTACCTTAAAATTTTGAAAGGCTTTTGGTTTCATCGATTCATGTTAATAATTGAATAAAGATACTTGTGTTTATGGTTTGGTTAAGGTAATTATGATGTGACTCACTTTGACTTTCAAACTTAATTATAAGTTACTGGGTTGGGGTGTGTCAACTTTGGTATCAGAACCTAGGTTTTGGAGGTTCTGGGGTGAGGAGTGCCTAGATTTGGCAGTGGAAGTGGAAATGGTTTTGAGTCATAAGTGAATTGACTTTTGTTACCTAACATTTGTTAGTTATAAATACATATTGTTGTACGAGATGTGAAATGCAAGGATCTTGTAGGAAAGGAAATGAGATGTTAAGGTTTGTTCGGGGATGACAGCGAATACAGGTATTTTTGTATGAATCATTGCATTGTTTTATTGTGGTATGGACAAACATGTCATTGAAGGAAATTTTTTTTCTAAAGACAAAATTTGGTATATAAAAATTATGAAGTATTGGAAGTAATCCCTTCTTATACTGGAATATGTAAACTTGAGTTGTGTCACTTATTAAGCCATGGTTTGTTGTGTACCCATTTATGTGGGAGTATGAGGTACGAGAACCCATATTCTGTTAAGGTATGAGATGGTAAATTATCGGAGTGTGAATCAAATGAAGATTCACAGGGTAAAGGTGAAGTGAGAAAATTAATACTTGTATATGTTTAAATTTAATATTTGAAATGGTATGAAATTCAATTACTAGTCAATATATCACAATTGATCCAAATATGGGTTCATACTGAATTATGATAAGTAGAAGAAAAGAGTAATAACAGTTGGGATGTAATTTTTAATAGTATGCGTATATGTAGTGAATATTACTCCTGGGATGTGTTGAAATGCTTATATGAATAGCAGAGTTGAGACGAAGTGTTAAAGAATTGGAAGTTTAAAAATATTGGAGGGCCCTTTTAAGAGTATGTGTTGTGTATGGGTATGGAAAAGATGCTAATAGGGTTGGAATCTTTACAACTGGTTTGGGTGGATATTGAGTTGTATTTGTTATTGTACGTATGGGTTATCATTAAGATAATGACATATAAGGAATATGATTGAAATTATACGGACTCACCAAGAAGTATGTGTAAGGATAAGATGTTATGTGAGATACCATAATGTGATACATTAAGGTATTTGTTCAAGTCATTTGAAAGAAACATAACATATAATAGTTAAGATAAGTATTATGGGGTTGGTAGGTATGGTTAAAGTTTTCAGTGGTGATGTTATGATTAACATCCATCTTACCAAACGAGTAAGATGAGTGTATTGATGATATTGCATAATAATATCATGTTAATAAACATTGGGGGTAAGATTATGGTTGTAAAGTTATTGTGCCAAATAAATGACTTGTTAAAGTCATTGTACGTTTAGTTAAAGAACAATCATACGATACTGAAAAAGGGAAATATAGTGAGAAGTAATATATGAGTTGGGTATTGGTTATCATGAATAATAAATCATTAGACGATTATTCTTACGGGTAATGATAAGATACTGAAGTTATTATGAAAGAAGATTTGTTGTACATCGAGAAGACAGTTGAAATTCTTGGTCGAAGGGAGAAAGTATTAGGGAATAAAGTTGATTCCGTAGTTAAAGTGTTGTGGTGGATCCATGAAATTATATAAACAACTTGGGAAAGGGATATGGAATGAGAAAATTGTATCCCCAATTGTTTTATAAGTGAAATTCATCCTAAATTTCGGGGACAAAATTTTCTAAGAGGGGAAGGTTGAGACGACCCGGATACGATTATGATAAACCGTGTTTAAATCATGCTTATAGTATGGGATGGGGATAATGTGTTATCATAATATATATTGTTTATTTATTGTATTTATTCTAATTCTACTTTCATAATTTATGAAATATTGAATTAGTCACAAACCCAAATTTGTGAAGTCTTCGGTAGGAATGTTTGAGTTCGGGACTAGTTTTGGCCACTATAATATAATAATTGACTTGAGAAGAAAAATAGATAGTTGTATATGTATGAGTTAAGTTTGTAATGCAACAAACGATTTGTAAAATAGAGGTTCGATCAAGAGGTTATGGTGGAATTACAAAGCAGGGGCAAAATTGTCCATTCGTTAAGTGGTATTTTGTCCTATATGTATAACAAGTGGATGGATTTCATTGGTTGTAAAGGGGGGAAAGCTTGGACGACTTAAGACCATTGAAATGAACTCCTTATTCATCCAAACTCCGCCATTAGAGAGTTTGGCCTGAAGAGAGAGAAACGGGAAGTTTAAGAAGAGAAAGGTGAGGAAAAATGGGAGAAAAATCCGTGGGAAATTACGGAAGTGTCCATAAGGTAATTCCATATGTAAATCTTGTTAATTTTATTGTGTGACTGATTGAAAAACTATAAATCATAGATTTTTTATGGAACTTTCATGGCTTGGTTTATATGTATGAATAGATGCAAGTTTAAGCAAAGTGGAACGTGTAAGTCATGTATATTTCGATTGGAAACCTTGTGTATTCAAACTCCTATAACTTTTTGTATATTTATTGGAATTAAATAATTCTAGTTGGATATGAAAATAGACTCATATATAAATAATATATCCGAAAATTAGGTGAAAATATCAATAAATGAATTTTTGGTGATGGTTTGAAGTTCATATATCAAATATGCCCCAAAGGTGTAAGTATGCACACCAGGTGTTCGATGCTTTGCTTGACATGGTAAATGAACCTTAAAAATTATGAACCTTTAATTTTGTATTGTTAGATATGTTTATGGACGTTGGGTGAAATATCACAGGAAGTTATGATGTAGAAAAATTATGAAAATTCCTGGAAGTTGACTAAACAATAAAGGAGCCTATAGGGCAAATTTGTTTTGTAATAAAGAAATGGACACATCTTGCTCTAGGAAACTTGAAAAGATGTGTTGTCTTTTATATTGGGAACCTAATATGATAAGAATAGGATTACTAAAAAGAAATTAAAGTATGTTTGGGCTATGGATTGGATATGTTAAATATTTTAACATGAAATTGGATAAGACTTCATTTATGATAAATGATTAGAATGGGATGATATGATGCTTATGAGTTCAGTTAAGGTTAAGTTATTATTTGGATTGTTAATATCATTATGATGATACTAATATTTTGAGACTTTATATGTGAAAGGGGAGAAGAACCGGTTGAATAAGTTCCAGACAAAGGCAAGGGGAAAAACACATGAAGTTGCCAAGGTGAGTGTACTCACTAGTAAGATGTATTTATACATGTTTATGAATTGGATATATTGTGTTTACTGAGTTGATTATCAATATGATATGTTATACTTACGAGTTGAGTACACATATGATGTGTGTGGTTACTGACTTGAATATGGATATGGTTAGTGAGTTGAATATATATATATATATATATATATATATATATATATATATATATATATATATGATATGTGGCACTTACTGAGTTGACTATAGATATGATATGTGATACTTATTGAGTTGAATATGGATAAGATATGTGTAGTTAATGAGTTGAATATGGATATGATAGATGTTGTTGCTGAGTCGAATATGGATATGTTTACTGAGTTGACTATAGATATGATATGTGATACTTACTGAGTTGGATATGGATATGATAAGTGTAGTCACTGAGTTGTAAATGGATATGAGGTGTGTGGTTACTGACTTGAATATGCTATGTTATACCTACTAAGTTGAATATACATATGATATGTGTTGTTAGTGAGTTGATTATGGATATGATATGTATAATTATTGAGTTGATTTTGGATATGATATGTATGTGTTATGGAGAGATGTTATGGCTTATCAACAACCAAGAGATGTTATGGCTTATTATAGCCAAGAGATGTTATGGCTTATTATAGCCAAGAGATGTTATGGATTACTATAGCTAAGAGATGTTATGTCTTATTATAGCCAAGATATGTTATGGCTTATCAACAGCCAAGAGATGTTATGGCTTATTATAGCCAAGAGATGTTATGGCTTATTAACAGCCAAGAGATGTTATTATTTATTAACAACCAAGATATGGTGAGATGTTTTATATTATTACGTAGATATGGTTTATTGCATTTAATTTTATGCAATAGTGTAGTAGTGATGCATTTGCTGAGATATTTTGCTCATGGTTCCTATGTTCATGTTTTTCAGGTATTGCAATCTCACTGCCAAATCTAGGAGTTAGGTGGGGTTTGCAAGGGATGCCTAAAACCGTAATTTGGTCAAACGTAAATGGGGTAATTTAAGCCTACTTATCTTTTCTGTAAGTTTGAATAAGCATAATTACCTTAAAATTTTGAAAGGCTTTTGGTTTCATCGATTCATGTTAATAATTGAATAAAGATACTTGTGTTTATGGTTTGGTTAAGGTAATTATGACGTGACTCACTTTCACTTTCAAACTTAATTATAAGTAACTGGGTTGGGGTGTGTCAATTCCCCTCCCCGAAGTAATTGTTGGCCTCATAAGCATACTAGACAAAGCGGAAGGTGGTACTAGGGGCTTCACTACTAAGGCGATATTCCTTGTTGCCTTCAGAAAGGCTGCAAACGTACATTCTCTTGTCTCATTAATTAGGTGACATATGTATTCGGGCAGCAAGCCTTCTTCACATACTTGTAGAAGCTTGTCCTCTCGTGTCTCCTTCCTCACATCTAGGGAGCGCTCACGGAACATTCGAATCTAGGACACAACGATGGGTGCATTAAATGTGTAATGGGAGCTAATACTCTTTTCGAAGGCTCTCTGGTATGAGGGAATTTGGACAACAATTCTAGGTTCTGTCCGCCCTTTTCCATTTGTTTTTTTTGGTCGTATTTATATAGAGGGAGAGGTTGCTCGAGTCAGCAGGCCCTCAATCCCCTTATCAGGGTGCATTAAATGCATGAGATACTACATTTAATGCATGGAATCTGTTAATTTTAGCAGGAAATCCTTCTATTAGTCGGAAGCATTTTAGTCATTTATGAAGGATATGACTTGTCAGCTTGGGGTTTACTCTAGGATGGCTATTTGGTCAGGTTTAGTGAACTAGACCTGCCATCCTAAGGCTAAAGTCATTTGAGTGCTATATTCTTGAGTTCCTAAACGTCAGGCGCTATGACGTCAGGAAGCGGTTCAAACAGTGGCTATTATTTGGTATCTAGTCACGTTAGTCAGACAGGCTGGCGACCGAGGTACCCCGAGGGGGCAAGCATTGAGGGAGATCGAATGACTGAAGGAGGTTCATTCGAATAGGTAAGTAATAGGTGGGCTCGCATGACATTTTTCCTTGGTGAAGTTTTATCCAAGTGTGCCAAGAGGGTTGGTAATAAGTTCCAACGTTGCCTTGTTCGCAATCCTCTAAACCATGTCCCTGCGAAGTTCTCAGGAGAAGATAGCTTGATAGAGCATGGAATCTCTCCCATGCCCTGCCAGGCATGGTCCCTCGTGGGTACCAAACAACCCCTTCTCAATATATACATTCATAAAATAAAGTACATAATACATCATTCTATTTCTTATTACAAACTATTGTCATCCGGGTGACCTTTGTTCTTCGAGCCAGGTCTTTCGAGCCAGTTCAGTTGGAGGCTCTTCGGAGTAAAACGCTGTGAGCTATTTGCTTATGAGGAGCCTTCGAGGTGGGTCATGTGAGATACTTGCATGGAGGATCTTCTAAGTGTGTTTGTGGGGCATCTTTCTCTATAACTGATCAATTCACTTGGCTAAGTTAATCACCCATGTGGGGGAACACCCCTCTACAAAATGTATCTAACCAACTTTGGGAAATAACTGCCTCTAGCCTATTGGCCAGTCTTAGCAAGAAGAAGGTCAAGCAACCTCATTAAATCCAAAATAAAATAACGTTCGTGGGGCTGATCGCCGAGACTTCCCAAAAAAGGAAGGAGCTAGAAGCTCCTATTAGCACTCGGCCTGATGCTCATACGAGGGCAAGGGTGGAGGTCCTAGAAACATACACCGAGGGAATGAGTTGTTCCTCATCCTTGGGTGCCTTCTGGTCAGCCAATCTGACCATGCTAAAGTCTGACCCCTCCTCTATGATCGCCAATATGAAAGCTGCCAAGATTTCCATGTTCTCATCTTCATCACCTTTAGACTATAACTTCCTGGCCAAGATGCCCCGAGCCAAATTCTATGATTTTGGGCTTCACACTCTGGCTCAAGTATTTCTCTCATCCCTTCAATTTTGATTCACCAATATTTTATTATCTGTACCCTAGTCCCTTCATTATTTGATTTAGTCTTATCTTTCGCAGTGTGTTTGCTCCTTCACCTCTGCCACCAAAGGGATGGCTGAGAATCAACATAAGTTTTATAAGGCCAAGAGAGCTATTCAAAATGAGGCCAACTTGAAGACTGAGCTGGAAAATATGAAGACCAAGCTGGAAAATGTGAAGGTCGAGCACTCAAGGGTTCTTAGTGATCTTTCAAAAGAGCATACTAAGCCACTAAGGCTCAAGGATGACCTCCTCATAGCCAAGGACGAGGCTTTGACCAATCAGGGCACTCAGTTCAAGTCAGATCTTGCTACAGCTATTCAAAGGGTTGAGCCTGATGCTGTGGCAGCTTACAAACTCTCAAATGAATTCCAAGGCTTTGGCCATGAATACTTAGAGGGGGGAATCAAGATGGCCTGTCGATGGGTTGTCTTGAAGTTTTCTGATGCTGTGTCATCTATTCGTCCTTCTCTGGAGCCTGTAGAGTTGGACGACCCCTTGATGGCCGAGGCTCTATCCCAAGTGGAGTCTCAAGTGAATGTTGAGTGTACTGGGACATAGGAGGCTCAGCCTTCTGCTGTTGTTGCCGATGATACTCTACCAGATGATGCTGGGGCTCTACCCACTGATGCAGCTCTTTAGGGTGGCCGTCTGTGGCTTATACCCTCTCCTTATTCTTTTGTTTTTTACTTTCTTTAGAAAATGTTATATTGTAACTCTTTATATTTTTAATGAAAATGCGTTTCCTTTACATTTGTATTTTTATCTTCCATTTTTATAATGACTTGCACTAACCATCTTCCAAATTAATTGAAGTTCTCCCTCGTCTTTCTTGGGTGTGAATGGAGCGTCGTCCCTACCATTGACCCTGATCCTAGACGAGGGAGAGAGTCCACCAAATTAATGATGTTTTTAGAAATAACCACCTCAAGTGATTTTAATATCTTGCACCCACCAAATTAATGATGTTTTTGGCACAAGTCTTCTCTCATCTTTCTTGGGAGTGAATGGAGGGTCATCCCTACCATTCACCCTCATCCTAGCCGAGGGAGAGAGTCCACTAAATTAATGATGTTTTTAGAAATAACCACCTTTAGTGATATCCCTTTTATAAAAAAAAAACCCACCTTAAGTGATTTTAATATCTTGCACCCACCAAAACTAATGATGTTTTAGGCACAAGTCTTCCCTACTCTTTCTTGGGAGTGAATGGAGGGTCGTCCCTACCATTCACCCTCATCCTAGTAGAGAAAGAGGATCCACCAAATTAATGGTGTTTTTAGAAATAACCACCTTAAGTGATTTTAGTAAATGTCCCTCGATGTTATTGACAATATATGGACGAGGTTATCCCCGTCCAGTCTGTCGTATCACCGAAGAGAATTTAAGACTACTTCACCACGAATGATGTTCTGTAGCTTAGTGTGAGTTATCACAATAAATATATAAATTAATGAACAACAAGATGATGGATCAATAAGATATTCTCATTCATATTCCAATCATGTGCTTTGGAACACATACATTCATTACACATAGGAAACAAATAGGTCAACAACTATAATTTTATTGGTAATATTTCTTAAAATAATATGCGTTCTAAGGGTTTGAAAAGGGTTATCCTTTAAGATTTTCTAGACTATAGGTTCCTGGGACAACTTCATCGCTGGCTCTATATGGGCCATGCCAGTTTGGATGAAGCTTGTTAGATTTTTTCCACGTCTTTTTGAGGACTAGGTCCCCCACAGTTATTGGCTTTTCCTTTACCCTCTGATTGTAAAACCTAGTTGTCCTCTGATGGTAAGCTTCTTGTCTTATCTCAGCATCTTCTCTTCTCTCCTAAATCAAGAAAGATCAAGCCTCCTTTCTTCCATATTTCTCTGAGGGTTATACATTTAAATTCTGTGAGTAGGAAGCCCAATTTTAGTAGGGATGACGACTTTTGAGCCATATGATAACATAAAAGGGGTTTTCCCCGTAGGAGTTTTTGCTGTCGTCCTGTAGGACCACAATACAACATAAACTTCTTTGACCCATCTTCTTTTTACCTCTTTAAGTTTTTTCTTGATCTCGTCCAAGATTTTTCGATTTGTTACCTCAGTCTTCCCATTAGCCTGAGGTCGGCTCGGGGTAAAAAAGAATTGTTTGATCCCAACTCTGTCACAGTATTTATCCCAGTAAACATTCTTGAATTGAGTCCCATTATCTGAGATGAGGGTGTTGGGGAGACCATACCTGTATATGGTGTTCTTCCAGATGAACTGGAAGGTCTTCTATTCGGTGATCGTGATAATTCGCTCGGCCTCCACCCATTTTGAAAAATAATCGATCGCTATGATCAAGTATCTATAGTTATTGACTGCCTTAGGCAGGGGTCCGACCAAATCGATTGCCCATACTACAAATGTCCATGGGGATTTAATGGAGGTTAGAGGTTGATGTGGCTAGTGAGGGATGGTGGTGAACCTCTATAATTTATCACACTTCTTCACATATGCCGTATCATCCTTGGCCAAGGTCACCCACCAATATCCCTGAGTGACTATCCTCTTAACTCCCAATGTGTCTTGAACAAAACCCCTCATGCACATCTTACAAGATATATGAAACTACAGACAGATCAACACACCTGATAAAAGGGAGCATGAACCCTTTCTTGTATAGAGTATCTCCAATAACATTGAATTTTCCAACCCTGTACCTCAGCTTATTCCTTTTGTATTTTACCTCTGGCATCTACCCCTCTTTAATGTATCTGGTTAAAGAGTCCATCCATGAAGTTTCCCTATTTATATTTAGGCAGGAGCTAAGTGTTCTATCTTCATCTTCAATCACTGGCCGAAGGAGAGTTTCCACTAGCACTATTCTTCTTATATCTGTCTTAGTTGCTAAAGCTAGTCTTGCAAGTGCATCGTCTTGGCCATTGTCTAGCCTAGGTATCCTATTTAACTTTACTTCTCTGAAGCTTTTCAATAATGACTTTACTCTCTCAAGATATTTAGCCATTCTATCATCCTTAGCCTCATATGCTCCCAATATCTGATTCACTACCAACCTTGAATCACTATGCACCAAGAGATGGACAACACTAAGAGCCCTAGACAAGGAGAGGCTTGCTATCAGAGTCTCATATTTTGACTCATTGTTGGAGGCTTTGAATTTGAACCTTAGGGCATACTCGATGTCCTTGCCGTCTGGCGCTGACACTATTAATCCATCCCCACTTCCGTTTTCGCAGGAGGACCCATCAATAAAGTGGTTCCACACAGCATCTTCCTCTGAGAAATTTCCCTCAAATAGGGATCCCTGTCTAAAGAGGTATGTTTATTCTTCATTTTCAATAACTTTTTCTCTAGTTGCGCTTGTCTTAGCCTTATCTGTGGAAGGGTCAATAATTCTTCCTTATTGATTATTTATCTTCTTAAGGTTCCCATTTTCAGCCTTGGCCACTTCCCAAGTGAATTCGACCAAAAAATATGCTAGCGCTTGCCCTTTGATAGCCACCTGGGTTAATATACAATACCAAACTCTCCCAGCTCTATTACCCAGGCCATTAGCCTCCCTGATTTCTCTAGCTTGTGTATGACCTACCTAAGAGGAGAGTCAGTAAGGATGACCAGTATATGGGTCTGAAAGTACGACTTCATCTTCCTTGTGGCATGAATCAAGGCATAGGCTAACTTATCCATCCTAGGGTACCTTTGCTCTGCTCTTAAACTTCGAAAAACCATTTCAGCCAGCACCAAAGAAGATTGTAGCAAGAAGGAAAGGAGAAGAGGTCCTTGATTGAAAATCGATAAAGAGTGCTTTACTATTAAAATACACCGGCTTCTGTACCCCGTCTTCTTCTCTCACAATAGTAGCGTCGATGACTAACTCTAAGATGGCTAGGTACATGTACAATCTTTCATCTTGCACTGGACGCGATAAAAGTAACGGAGACCCTAGGTAGGACTTTAGCTCTTTGAAAGCCTTATGACACTTTTCATTCCACTCAAAAGCCTTTCTGAGAACTTTAAAAAATGGTAGACATTTGTCTATGGCTCTGGATACAAATCTATTCATAGCATCCACTCTCCATATGAGCCTCTAGACGTCTTTAATGGTCTTGGGGGTCTGCATTTTTAGAAGAGCCTTTATCTTCTCAGGGTTGGCCTCAATACCCATTTTATTGACGATAAACCCCAAGAACTTTCCTGCTCTAACCCCAAAAATGCACTTGGACGGGTTGAGCTTTATCTGGTATTTGTCCATTGTGTCAAAGGTTCTCTCAACGTCGGCCACGTGATCATTGGCTTTTAAACTCTTGGTCAGTATGTCATCTACATAGACCTCCATATACTTCCCGATTTGGTCTTTGAACATTTTATTCATGAGACACTAATACGTTGCCCCTGCATTCTTTAGGCTAAAGGGCATGACCCTATAACAGTATGTCCCCTTATTAGTAATGAAATCTATTTTTTCTGAGTCTGCCGGGTTCATGAAGATCTGATTGTAGCCCGAGTATGCATCCATGAAACTCATTAACTCATGTCCTACAGTAGCGTCCACAATTTAATCGACGCGAGGAAGAGGGATACTGTCTTTGGGGAGATATTTGTTGAGGTTAGTGAAGTCCACACACATCCTCCATTTCCCATTAAATTTGGGGACTATGATCGCATTAGACAACCATTCAGGATAGATGACCTCCCTGATAAATTTAACTTCTTCGAGCTTCTTGACCTCATCCCTTATGACCTCATATTTCTTTCGAGAATAAATTCTCCTCCTCTGCTTTATTAGCTTGGCATATTCTATCACGTTGAGTTTGTGATACATGATTTTGGGATCGATACCCGGCATGTCTGCATGACTCCATGGAAAGATGTCCTGTCTTATCCGCAGTAGCTTGATGAACTCTTCTTTTATATCTGGCTTTAGGGCTTTGCCGATCTGGATGATTTTTTTCGTCTCATCCTTATTGAGGATGATGGATTCTACCTCTTTCGTAGCTTCCCCCTTCTTTAACTTTATCTCATCCATAGGATCAAGGGTATCAATATTGTAAGTAGTGGTTGCTTTCTTATTTGCCTCTCTTTCCTCCCTAGAATTTAAGTAGCATTCTCGTGCCGTCGTCTGGTCACCCTGAACTTCCCCTACCCCATAAGGAGTCGGGAATTTTATCATCTGGTGGACTGTTGAAGGAACGACCTCAAATTCCTTGAGGGCTACTCACCCTAGTATGAGTTTGTAGGCTGAGAAGATATTTTTGACCATTACAAAAAAGTTAATCTTCCTGGTGAGCCATTTCAGCCACTCATCTCCCATTCTTACATCAGTCTCATACATCCCCAGGTGATGAAATTTTTCTCCACTGGAGTCGATCAGGGGATGATGGTATGGGACGAGCCTAGTGCGGATAAGTCCTAAGGATTTGAAACATGGCCAAAACATCATGTCTGCAGATATGCCCCCATCTACTAAGATCCTTAGCACCTCACATCCGTGCACCCTTGTGGTGATGATGAGAGGGTCATCATGTGGGTCTAGGAGGCCCTTAAAATCCGACCTTGAGAAACCCACTATCACAGTATCCATGCCAACTTTATTCCTTTTTTCAGGTCTGGCTTCGATAGAGGTTGAGTGCATAACTTCAGCCTTTGTTATTGCCTTTGCTTCGGCTACATGGGTCTTCTTGTCATCCACTTATGATCCTCCTCCAACTAGGCCCCCAAAGATCATTCCAACACCGAATGAAATCATATTAAGCCTTTTCACCGGGCCATGGCCGTCCTTCAGTGGAAGTCATCCTCATCCTCATCCTCATCCTCATCCTCATCCTCTGAGGGGTCATCACGATTGGCGGGGGCATCTTATCTGCATTTATCACTTCTTTTCTTCTTAGGGTCGGCTAGGCACCCTTATCCACATACTTTCTCAACTTCCCTGCTTTTAACATTTTCTCGATTTTATCTTTTAGAGCAAAACATTTATCGATCAAATGGACATGATCTTGATGGAATTCACACCACAGGTTTTTGTTCCACTTGTGGGGAGGAGCTCTTAACTTCTCAGGCCATTTTAAAGATTGATCACTCTTTATCTCTTTCACGATGTGTTCACAACTGACCATCAGCAGAGTGTTATTTGCAAACTTGTCATCTGCTGGTTTTTTTTCCCATCCTTATTCTTTTTCTGGTATTTACCTCCACTAGTACCTCCTTTTTCATCCTCGTATTTATCCATGATTGCCTCTTCGGCATTCATCACCTTCCCCACCGTCTCCAGTAGCTCAACCATTGACTTCGGGGGGTCTACGGTAAGGTACCACAATAGCGTCCCCTTTTGGAGTCCTCTATTTAGGGACGTCATGGCTATACTCTCTTCGTAGTCTTTGACCTCTAACTTTTCCTTGTTAAACCTGGCTATGTTGTCTCTCAAACTCTCATTTTTCCCTTACTTAACATAGATCAAGTGAGTAGTCTTATTCTGTGGTCTTACTCCAAAGAAGAAGTTGTGAATGAACCTCTCTGCTAGCTTCTTAAAGCTTTCAATGGAGTTCTTCGGAAGAGAGGTATACCAAACATGTTCAACTGCAATCAAAGTGCTCGAAAAGGATCGACATCTCATCTCATCTGAGATAGAGTATATATCTACAACTGACTGGTACATCTCGATATGGTGGACTCGGTTGGTACTCCCGTCATACCTTGGGGTAACCACAGGTGTCTTGAACTTGGCCGGCGTTGGGAAGTTGACTATCTTTGCCACAAAGGGTGAGCCCTCAGAGTATCCTCTCTATAGAGGGTCTTGACTTTTCCAAATATCACCAATTTTATCCTCTAGCCTTTGAATCGAGTTTTTCCATTGGCTAACAGGGTTCGCCTGGCCGATGTTATCCCCTGCCTCATCCAAGGGTTGAACCTAGGGCTCTGCTGAAGCCGAACTTTGCTGACTATTTACTTCTCCATGATCGTTGTCTCATCCATGAGGGACTCGGCCATCATGGGGTCGTCTATCTACCCCTTCTCTTCTGGTCCTTGTAAGACTTCTCGATCTAGATAATCTTTCCCTTAGTTCATTGATTGAGCCCAACCTCTCAAAGGCCGACCCTTTGCTCAGACAGTCAAAAGTCGAGCCTCTGGGGTGATCATTAGGATTCTTTCTCTTACACCTCCCTCGGCTCTCATGAATAGGTCATATAGTATTATTGGAGATCGTATACAACTCCCAACAATCTACTGGAGCATCTTCCACTTCCACATCATCATACCTATCCTTCGGGAAAGGGTTTCCTTGCCTCCCCAGGCGTAAATGCCTGGGGTCAGCAACATCCCTTCACCATTGTAGAGGTGTCAAGTCTTTGCGTGATGCTTGGGGTGGTCCTCTGGCCTCATGTTGTCGCTGTGCAGCTTCCGGAGTAATCATCTCCGGTGAAACTCCTGATGGTCTCAGTATGTTTTGGCTAAAAGATGCAAATTTCTCTTGCATCGCTTTCTGGCTTGCTGCCAAAGACTTCAGGGCTGTAGCCACCTCAGCTATCTCGGACTGAGGTGGTACATGGATGGAACTAGGTTCTCCCCCACTTGCTAGTGGATGAGGCGGTGTTAACTGCGATGCCATATGTTTGAGCTTGTGATGAAAATACTAGAGAGCTTGGAAACCTTAAGGTATATCTTTCAATGGTGAAATAGCTCCACACAAAGGGGGAGGACTATTTCACCACCAGAGTCTCTGGTGAGGTCAAGCTTACAGAAAGGAAGAGATAAATCTTCTCGTTCCCACAGTCGGCGCCAAACTGATGATGCTAAGAATCAACACCACTAGATAAAGATGTTATGGAACTCAAACAAGTAGAACAATGGAATCAATGGCAATAATGGAGTAATATAAATATATGTAGAAGGAGGTGAGGAAAGGAGGAGAAACACACCGATGTATGTGGTTCAGCCTATCAAGGCATACATCCACTGTGCTTTGAGTGATATTCACTATATAATAAGGGCACTAATGGTCTTGTGATACGATACACTCACTTTCTCTCATTACTGTATATTCGAATAGAGCTTTATCTAGGGTTACCCTTCTGGATCCTTTACAAGGTTGAAGGATACAGGTATATATAGGGCTTGGGGGGTGTAGTGTACCCCCAAGCATGCATTGAGCATGTGAATGATGGTTTAGGTAATCTCCTATTGACATCTGGCTAGGCCACTTGTAGATAATAATGACATAATATTCCCTCACGTGAGGGAATGATCTTGTTATAATGGTTTAGTCTATGTGCTACATGAGTCACACGCGCACTACCCCACGCGTCTCCCAAACCACGCGTCTCCCAAACCACGCGCCATGATGGTGTCGCCCTCGACCTATAATCATTGCCGAGGCCGAGGCTGGTCTTGTAGAAGCTCTGGTTCAGGAACTATTGGACACTACGCTGTCAGCCAATCAAGGGTCGTCCAGTAGGAGGGTCATCTATTACACTTGCATGTGGAGCCAAGCTGAGCCGAGGCTTCAGATGACAGGTGCTTGAGTAGGCTTGGCCGACCGCTATCTTTGGTATGACCCCCTAGACAGGGTAAAAGCTGATATGTTCCCTCGTCCAAATCCTAGGTCACCCTCATCCTAGGACGAGGGTATATTTTGGTATATCAATATCCAACTTTGTTTTGTTGGCATTTTCTGTTTTAGAGTGAACAATGGAAAACCAAGAAACCGCCCATTTCCCAACTTTATTCTATAATTTATGCCTTGTCTTCCTCCATTTTTTTCTTAGAAATAAAATTTTATATACAATGCTGCAGTTTTATTCTCAATGGACAGACTTGAAATATTTGCTCTCTCTATCTAAGAAAGCACTTGCTGAAATATTTTCACCCAAAATTTTTTCTTACCGAGAATTACAATACTGTGATATTGTGCAAATAACATTAAATGGGTGATAGTTTACTATATTACTACAGTGCATAGGTTTTTGAGATAGATTTTTTTTAATTTTTAATTTTGAGTTGTTTTATCTTGGTGGTGACTGGGCAATTTAAGGACTGCAACACAATTTTTTGCTGTCGGATTTTCGCATTCGGTAAGTTAGTTCCATATTCTGATTTTAGGTACAAAAATTTTAAGGTGATTCTTTTTTCTGCTATGAATAGTCTTTCTGGTTTAAGCACACTTTTCAAATTTGAAGGCTTAAATTTCAAAAGATGGAGACAAAAAATGTTATTTTTCTCACCATAAAAAAATAAAAAGTTTGCGTTGTATCAAACAAGCCCACTGCATCTGAACCTCCTAGAGCTAATGAGACTAGGGCTATTCAAACTTAAGAAGAAAATAATTTCTTATGCCAAAATTATATTTTAAATGTCTTATGTGACGATGTTTTATGATTATTATGCCTTGTGTAATTCTTCCAAAGAAATTTAGGAACCCTTTAGAAAAAATATGATCCCGAAGAGCCTGGAGCTAAAACACATGCAGTTAGTCATTATTTGAAATTTCCAATGACGGATGATAAATAAGTTGTTGTGAAGACTCATGAATTTAAAAAAATTTCACATGATATTATTTCTAAAGGAATGAAACTGGATGAGCAATTCCAAGTTTCTATCATAATTGATAAATTATCTCTCGATGGGAAAGATTTTTAAAATACATTGAGGCATGAATCAAAAGAATTTTCACTTGAAAGTCTCATCACTCGTCTTAGAATTGAGGAGGAAGTCAGGAAACAAGATTGTAAGGATAAAATTCTTGTAGTGTCTAACAATAATAATTTTAACCAAAACCGCACTCCAGTTTTTTTAAACAAATCAAAAAAATATGTAATATCATAAAATAACCATAATAAAAATTTTAAACCGAATTAGACTCAGAATAAAAATGAGTGTCAGCCTTCTAGAAATGGAGAGACTAGTAACATCGGGAGATTTTTTTACTTGAGGTGTGACAAGCCTGGGCATATATCCCACAAATGTCGAAATAAACCTCGTTCTGCTCTAAAGGCAAACCTAATCGAAGATGACTTATGTGATATGATTTCTGAAATCAATATGGTTTAGGGGGCTGAAGGGTTATGGGTAGATATTGACGCTTCTCGCCATATCTGATATGATAGTTCTATATTTAAGACTTATATTGAGGCTGAAGATAAGAGGGTGTTGTTGGGTGATTCCCACTCCACTAAGGTTGTTGGTGTTGGAGATGTGGAATTGAAGTTCATTTCTCAAAAAACTATGATCCTTAAGGAAGTGTTGCACGCTTTAGAGATAAGGAGGAACTTGATTTCTGGATATCTCCTTAACAAAGATATTTTCTCTCAGACTTTTGGGGCAGACTTATTTACATTAACAAAAAATGGAATTTTTGTAGCCAAAGGTTATGCTACTAAAGGAATGTTTAAATCGAACAATGATGTTATTAATAAAATTTCTCCTTCTTCTTATGTTGTTTGTTTTTTAATATGTTGCATGCTAGAATTTATCATGTTAATAAACGACTTGTTAGAAATATGAGTACTTTAGGATTAATTCTAGAAATATCACTAAATGATTATGAAAAATGCGAATGATGTAGTCAAGCTAAAATAACAAAGAACCCACATAAATCTGTTATTAGAGAATATGAACCACGTGACTTAATTCATTTAGATATTTGTCAATTGGATTGAATTATGACTAGAAATAAAAAAAATTACTTTATTACTTTTATTGATGATTGCTCGAACTATTGTAAGGACAAAATTTCAAATTGACTCCATTGTAGTATTTGACTTATTCCCGGAACAAAACAATATTTTTGAGTCATAGATATATTTTTTATTATCACGATCCCACACAGTCTAAGACATAAAGTTTATTGAAGACTTTGCGGCCAAGCTTCAAAGATAAATTATGCCAAGATTAGTTTGGTGCACGTTTCATGTTTTCATTGCATTTCGAGATCGCTCAGGTATGAATGCATAATGTTTATGGGACTAAAAAAATATTTTTAGGATGTTATTTTTTTAAAAAAGCATTTTAAAATATTTACACTTCGTTTATTCTCAGATAGAGATGGTTTAGAGTTGTGTAAATCACAAACTCTTGTTTTCAGTGGTTGTCATTCAAGCGAGATTAGCATGCAGTTTAAGTGACATGCGCATTTCGTTTGAGCGATAGGATTATTTTGTTCGAACGAATGCGCTGCTTCAACTTTTTAATTTATGACGTGTTTCTCTTAGAATTTCATAAGTGTGCAGTCCAGAAAATTAGTTTTCAAACAATACGTTTTCTGCATAAGTTTTCTATGGTTTTCAAAGACTAAAAACATCCTTAGAGTTTTAAAGATCCGAGATTTCATTCACATATGCTATAATGATCTTTATTTTCACCATTTAGAGTTGTTTATCACTTTGAAGATCGTTGGGTTTTGCGGTGAAGAAGAGAAGGAGTTCTTGTTCGGAATCCGTAGACGTTTCCAAGCTACATCAATGGACACTGAGGTATTCGTGGACGCGTGTGCTGTGGATAGGTATCGCGAAAGGATATTCGCATGGACAATGTATAGGAGTGGTTGAAGACCAGAGAAGCTTCAAGAATTGTGGGGGATTGAGTAGTTGAGTAATTCTATCTTTGTACTTTGTAATACCACATCATAGTGATTGTATGTCTTGGGTCGTCCAAGATTTTTACCCTTAGTGGTTTCCTCGTACCTCCAGGGTTGCCTTTGTGAACTTATTTATTTTACTTTCTTTAATCACTTAGATGCATGTTTAGGATTAAACACGATAAAATTGGGCTTAACTAAAATTGGTTCACATACTTGGTGCCTTTTAAAATTTAGAAAAAGGTTTTTCAAAAAGAAAGTTGGTTTGTTATCTTTAAAACACATTCGAAAGAAAAAAGGGTCCTACAAGTTGGTATCAGAGCTAGAAACATATTTTTTATTGTGTTGATCCCTTGTGTTTTTAAGGATGAATTTCGGAAATTATGAAAGTTTTAGAGATCCTATTTTTTATGGCACTAACTATAATTATTGGAAAATGCGAATGAGAAGTGCATTGAAATCGATTGATGAGCGTGTGTGGTTAGCGATCGAAAAGGGTTGGACTCCACCGATTACACGAGAGGGTGAGGCTACTACCTTAAAACCCGCCGAGTCATGGACCAAAGCCGAACTTAGACTTGCACTTTACAACTCTAAAGGTCTTCACATTATTTCGTCACATGTCACAACAGAAGAGTATAATATAATCATAACGTGTAAAACTTCAAAAGAGGTTTGGGATATACTTACACTTACTCACGAGGGCACTAGCATGGTTAAGGCGTCTAGACTTCAAAATCTCACCACACAGTTTGAGATGATTAATATGTTAGAGACTGAGTCATTTGATGAGTTTTACCTAGGTTTTCTAATATTATCAAATCGTTGTTTAACTTAGGAGAGATAATACCCGACAACCGAGTTATCAAGAAAATCTTAAGGTTGTTGCCGAGTAGATTTGATGCAAAAGTGACCGTTTTGAACTCCTTGGGTATGCTTGATTCGACAAAACTCGATTGTAGGTGACCTACAAACCTATGAACTCGATATGTTTACCTCCTGTGACACCCCGCCTAATTAAATACCGGGCGATCACTCATTTATTAAATTAAAGTCAAGGTGAACAGTTGGTCATTCTTAGCATCACTGTCGTAAAAATACTTTTTCCAATTTAAACACCCTAAATAATTAAGCTAAGTGTCAAAACCATTTAAAACCTTATTTCCATTTTGTTTAAATCCAATTATAAAACCTTTAACCATTTACATTTTAAGAGTCACACCTTAAGTATAGAATACAAATGAACATTCAAGAGTTTAACCAGAACTAACAATTCCCAACAATTAAAACACTAAAAGGGAAACATCCCGACAGTAATAAATCCCGAAATAAAGATGCTGAAAGTAAAAGAATTACAATCTCTGACAATACCAACTAAATAATGGAAAAAGGGCAACACATGCCCCTACTGGATAAAGCTGAACTAGGAGTAGAGTCAACAATGAGGTCGTCTAAGCAATGGCCTGCAACTTCCACAAAAGCTACAACACGTTTCAACCAAAGAATCCTAAGCAAGACAACCCTGTGGCTGGGCACCTGTAGTACATATATATATACACACAAGAGAGAAAAAATAACAACAAGCGGGTCAGAGCCCGAATGTAAAACGATTTTAAAAATAGTTTAGCAAGTATTTAAAATGCTTACCGGCTAATGCAAGAGTTATATTAGTATGCGACACTCTCTTGAGAATTCTCACCTCTCCTCTAGTGTGCACGTCTACCGTACTAATGAATCCCATATATCTCGCTAAATTATTCTCCATAAATTTTAACACGTGAAATAAATGTTATGACATTCCTTTTTTTTTTTAAATCTATCTCTTCAAGATTTCTTACGTTGTTTTAGAATAATTTCGCATTGTTATAACGTTTTCGAATACGTACAGTGGAGTTGATGAATTTCATACTTTACATAACTACTATTTTACTTAGTAGAAAGTTCTCATATGGTTACACGTATATATATTAATTACTCGTATAATATTTATATACAAACAGCACCCCACATAAAATCTGTGGTGCTAGACTTCCATATATAAGTATATATACCAATCACTCATAAATTATATATATACTAACGGAACCCCACATAAAAACTATGGTGATGGCATACTCTGCTATCAAGTCCCCGTATCACACAAACTAAGGGAAATACTAGTTCGGAATCACGCTCGAACTGTATTAACACAAAACACAAACAAATGGAGGCGAACATAGTTCCAAGTCCAAGAGGTCAGCACATACCCTCACGTCTCTTAGGACCGTGACTATCGATAAGATAGCCTGTACCTAGGATTTTTATGCTCTAGGGTATAAGTCAATATCCCCCATAAAGGCACATTGAGATAAGACTGTCATAGCGCGAAACCCCCCGTGATAGCAAGTAGCCCGGGTACGATTTTTACACAGAAAGAATATATGCACAATCACACCATCATATATATAAATATGCATTCACATCCACATTATTAAATTAGGTATTCCCACGACCCATACTCATCATTATCCGTTATTACACAATTTACTCAATTATCTTGTATAACGGACTCATTCCTTTTATTCTCGTAATTAAGTTATTCTCAACCCACTTCTCGTCCCTCGAAGTATTCTCTTTAACCAAGTACAATTTCAGTAGGCCCTCACTCGCCTTCTAATCCTACTTCTTAGTCACTTTGATTATTCAATCAATGCACGTATGATTTCTAAAGTATGAATGTCTCCCTGTTTACCCCTTATTTGCCTTCACATTAAAGTTTTCCTTAACGGGGTTTATCTTGACCCTACTGGTCCTTCATATGTCACATTATGTTCTAGCAATCCTAATCAAGGTTTACTACGTATAAAATCGGATTAAGCTAACACGAGCAAAAATGCAGTTTTCCAGGATGGGTCGATCGATCGATGAAAGGGGGTCGATCGATCGATCCATCGATCGATCGATGCTCTAGGCTCGATCGATCGATCAAGCAGTTATGCAGATTCTGCAGAAAACCCAGTTACGGGATTCTCACCCCAAACTCCTCCAAATCATCATGCTACAGTCCTAAACTCCCATCCAATTATACTATAAGTGTTTTATACTCATATAAACAATATCCTATGTAACACATAGGGATTTTCATCATCTATAACGCGATAAAAGGGCAAAAATCTTTATAAGTCTCAAGAACCCTAATTTTTTCCTTAAACTTAGTTTCTTCCATTCTTTTACAAATTTTCTATCACTAATACCATGGAAATTCATGGTTCAACCTCTACATGTGAAATGGATTTCCAGAAATGTGATCTCTACCTCTACAACATGCAATTTTTTTTGTCTTCAATTAACATTTTTCTTCAAAATACTAATTCTAATCAACCTAAGACTAATATAAAAGGATGCATTAACTTGATAAAAGCAAGATAGATACTTGCTTGGAAATTTCAGAATTCTGATTTGTGGACGATTTTTGTGTGGGTGCGTTCCCCGTCGCGCGATCTACGCGTTGGTGGTGGTGGCGGTGCAATCGGATGTATTTTCGGCCTAGAACAACTTGGCAAGCTCTCTCCTTTCCTCTCCTATGGCCATCACTTGTCTTTGGTTGTGTTAACCCTAGAAGACAACCTTAGACATCTGATAGAACCCTTGAAAATTCGTGGGTTGAATTACCCAAAAATGCAAAATGTCCAAAATGCCCTCTCGGGGTGCTAAATAGGCCTAAAAATGCCCCGAGACCCAAATTAAACCCCCGAGTACACTTTTCTGACTATCTCGACCCTTTTGGATACGTTGGCGCACTCGAAATGACCATACGGATAACTTAAAAATATTTCACTTTTATTAATCAACATTTATTCCCGACGCAACACATGCGCGTCCCAACTTAAATTTCCATAATTGCCATTTTATTCACATGTGACAATTTTATAAAAATTAAATCTCATATATTACTATACTCATCCAGTAATATTCAACAAATAACAAATTTCCAATAATTACTAACTCCCGTCACTCTAGTAAATATTTAAAACAACATTCCGGATTAAAATTAAATTAATTTATCTCAATTAAATTTAATAAATCCCTAAATTTAAAATCCATAAAAATACGGGGTATTACATACTTCCCCCCTAATAACGGAATTTTGTCCCGAAATTCGGAAAATAAGGCCTACCAGGTAGCACAATTCTGGATATCCTTGTCAGTACGCAAACTATCTATATTATCTTCATATTACGGCCCTCAATCACTCTAGCCCTTTCCTCACCGCAAGCTTGTTTTACATTCTCATTGGAGACACTTCACATTGTGCTCCCAACCGACAACATTCGCATAGGTCACGCCTATACGTTATAAATTTCCATTATCTCACTATCATTAGGAGGTTGCGCCTCACTACATGACAACTACTCGGATTTTATTCATATACAAAACTCCCATTCTGAGAAAACCATATGAACATTTGACCACTCTTGTTCGCCTAAAACAGTCGTGGAATTCCACCATAGTTATCGGATTATTCTCGACCGATCCAAAATTCTGAGTATCCACTCACCTCTAAATATACGAAAGGAGAATATTCGAGGTTCTTCCATACCTAAAATCTTAATAAGTACCTCGTACGCGATACACAGGTGCAAGTTCTTCTACAAAGCTTTTCTGAAATCATCGTACCAAGATTCCAAAATTTCCTTCATGGGTTCCATAAATCTTTAATCACCGTGCGCCTATTCCCTAGATAAGGGTGATACATCCTACTTGAAACGAAACCTTACCTCCGTTGGTTCCTGAAATCCCATATCAAAGGTGGGATTCACAAATCTCATCCCGATTCAGAAATTAATGCCGCGCCGGACCATGCACTGGCGCAATCCTTCCCTTCAAAGGAAGTCTGGGGCACACTAGTTAATATTGCAAACCATCCCACATGAACCCTTGATCTTGTTTTGAGGATGGTAACCCATCCAAGAACTTTACTGACCTCTTCCAATTTCAGGAATTGCCGATAAACACTAAATTCTTTGGTTAATTCTCCTCTTTCAACCAAACCTTACCTATGGGCGGTGCATGTAGAGACTACTCACTACATCCCGCTAAACATCGATTTTCCCTTGAAATGTCTCACGTTAAGTGACACGTAACACTCCCCTTCCTTCCTTGGTGTATGCCAAAAGTTCCGACCCGTGCTCTTCTCTCCACGAAGCGCACTTCTGGATCTCTTACCCCATACTAACATCATCACCCTTTGTATGTGCAAGTCATTCTCACACTTGGCTACTAACAACTCCGCTCCGAGTGTTTTTCATAATAATTAAATTCTACTTTATTCAAGGAGTACCCCTTCTTAAATGACTTCCCATAGCCTTCCAATCAAATTAGGGTGTGCTATTCTACTTGCACACTTATGTATGGATTATCGCCCTTCATGTGACGTTTAATCCACTCTATCACTTCCACTTCATTATATTAGTCCCACAAACATATATTTCACATGTCCATCCCCACGTCCCCTCAACTCGGACGATTTGATCATCATATAACTGGGATGCCCACATTTTTACAACTACCCAACCGCCCTGGGAGAGCGAACAGTGTGTTACTCGTCTGTAGAACTAACTAAATCTAACAAGGTATAAGGAATAGGGCCTTCAAATTCCCTGACAACAAAAAGGGAACAACAAATTTCAAACTTCTTCATGTAAGTACAACAATTTTCCCAAAATGGGTACAACAAACAAAATAGATCACTAACTCTCTATTCATCAAAATAATTACAAGTCATCTCTTTCTTTACTCACCTTGTGTTCTGAACGCGGTTACGACGTTTGGGTACTCTCAATCACCCTAGAAATCGATTTTTTTTAAATTCTCCTTATCATTATTCCACCCCTCAACTCGGGGTGATAACTTTCAATGCTTTCTTACCACAAAATCCGGCTCCAGTGGTTTTAAAACAAAATTCAACTTCCAACTTACAGATGTATTTACTTGATCCCATTTCGACCGGGGTACCGAACTTATGGAATAGTGACCAAACGTCTCCCTATTTCCAACCTTACGCTAAGTTTCATGCGTGGGATGTCTCGCAAAGCGAAATCCAAACAAGGAACCCCCCCGATACACTACTACCTAGCATTGTCGGTTATCAAAATCCGTTAGGTCCTCCTTCCATAGCATGTACCCCTTTATTCCGTCTCTTAACGGAAAAGTTACATTTCCTCCCTTAATTACACTCAACAAAGAACGTTTCACCAATTTCACTATCGTTCAGTATTGTTTGATGGTAAACGCATTCCATAAACTTCAAATACATACAGTCAGAATTTTCGAAATTCCCTTTTTCTAGTAATAGGGGTATAACTCTTAACTCTCACATCTCTAGAGGATAGATATGACAACGCAGTCTTCCTATCACTAAGTCCGGAGTGCTTAACATAATACTGAATTAAATCTTTTCACTCAACGGTAAACCCGATACATACTGAATCATACTGACAAAGTCTATACATACATTGGCATCGAATATCTCAAGCCCACTATCTCCTCCGAAGTCTCTAGGGTAGATAATATAAGTGCGAGTCCAACCTTCTTACAGGTAAAGCCTCGCCAAAACAAAACATGTTGCACTAATGCAACTTCTCTGATAGCCTTGCAATAAATGCCTGTTATCGTACTAACCATTTCTATAACGTTTTATCAAAGATAATATCATACTCGCGTATCGCATCACTACAACGAGTAACTAAAAATTTAAATAACACTGTTAATATACTCATTCATCCCCCGCGGATAGCACTAAAGAAAAAAAAATCCCGCTACACTAGGGAGAAATATCCACATAATACTAACGTTTATATTTATATGCATTAAACTCATCTCACATGCAAATCTAACAATGAACAAAATATAGTGTCTCGCTCGTGTCACATAAATACGCCTCATCCTCTGAGGATACAACTTATACTTCCACCTTATCAATCATCTTGACTACACAAATGGTTTTCGGACGTAACACGTCTACTCAAACTAAATAAAACTACTTTAATCGTTGTCTTTTACTAGGCACCGTAATCCTGTCCCTTTACTCACTTCGGAACATATTATCGCGAGCGGTCTCACTCCGCACAAAATACCTCAACACATAATCCACTTACTACCTGTCCTACTAACCAAGTTAGGATTGTCCTTCTCTCGGACTTTAGTAGACTCGATTCCTATTAGCTACCTTGGTTATACCCTTAGCCTTTTAGTCCTTAAAGATCAGGTCACTGTCTATAATATTACTTGCTAAATTTACCATCTCTTGGTAAGAATTCAACTATCCGAATCATTTAAATGGGTCCCCTGATGTGTATCCACATCCCTTTGTGGTGCTACACCACCACCGTTGCATTCAGTTTTATTCTCGACTAAATTGTTCGATTCTTTTAGCTTCCCCCACAAAGGAGTGTTATCATCTATATTGACAAAATACGACATTGTCAACCTCTGAATCGGCCGTCCATCCGAATTTCCTCTTTGAGTGTTATCAACTATTACCACGAGTCGACCTCCCACTTGGAGTCGTTTCCTCCACTTGTATCTACGTCTCCCGATACAAAATTCGCTAACGGTTAAGATTCATATTCACCAATGGAGTTCTGTCACGTCCTCTTGTGATGAGTTCAGGACAAAGTTCACTTCTAATCCTGAACATGTGGTGAAGGAACATACGGCCAACACTGTGCCTAAGGTTCTCCTTTAGACATAGCATTCCACTTCTAAATTGGTGGTCGACTCCCATCATTTTAACTTCATTCCAAAAGCTAAGAAAATTTTCTCTAAATTTTCACTTTCAGTTAGCCACACTCCGTCCTATATCTACACATTTGGATACTTTACCTCCTTTGGTAAACACACACAATTTTTCGCGTTTCTAGAATTTCCCACTAACAGTTCTCTACACGTTTTGTAATACGTTGGGTGAGTTTACTTTCGCACCTGATTCGACTATAGCAACATTTGGAAATTATGGCTGCACCTTAGTCACCTTTATAGGCTTGGCTTCTCGTGCCATAATGGAGGTGACCTCGACTATGGTCATCATCCTCGAATATATTTTACCACCTCAACAGAGCCTTACCTCCTGATGTCCGCTTAACAGTCCTCTTCTGACATGCGTCATCGCTCGACACACGCACACATCCAAACGAAATTAAAATTCACTAAGATACATCTGTTATAGCAGGAGAACGGAATCTCATTAAAGAAATCGACAATCCTAAACATAGGGCTCTATATCAAACAAAGCAACGCTGAAAGTATAATAAGCCACACAGATCTTAAAGACACTAGAACCTGATGCTCTGATACCACCTGTGACACCCCGCCTAATTAAATACCGGGCGATCACTCCTTTATTAAATTAAAATCAAAGTGAACAGTTGGTTCATTCTTAGCATCACTGTCGTAAAAATACTTTTTCCAATTTAAACACCCTAAATAATTAAGCTAAGTGTCAAAACCATTTAAAACCTCATTTCCATTTTGTTTAAATCCAATTATAAAACCTTTAACCATTTACATTTTAAGAGTCACACCTTAAGTATAGAATAAAAATGAACATTCAAGAGTTTAACCATAACTAACAATTCCCAATAATTAAAACACTAAAAGGGAAACATCCCGAGAGTAATAAATCCCGAAATAAAGATGCTGAAAGTAAAAGAATTACAATCTCTGACAATACCAACTAAATAATGGAAAAAGGGTGACACATGTTCCTGCTGGATAAAGCTGAACAAGGAGTAGACTCAACAATGAGGTCGTCTAAGTAATGGCCTGCAACTTCCACAAAAGCTACAGCACGTTCCATCCAAAGAATCCTAAGCAAGACACCCCTGTGGCTGGGCACCTGTAGTACATATATATACACACACAAGAGAGAAGAAATAACAACAAACGGGTCAGAGTCCAAATGTAAAACAGTTTTAAAAATAGTTTAACAAGTATTTAAAATGCTTATCGGCTAATGCAAGAGTCATATTAGTATGCGACACTCTCTTGAGAATTCTCACCTCTCCTCTAGTGTGCACGTCTACCGTACTAATGAATCCCAGATATCTCTTTAACTTATTGTCCATAAATTTTAACACGTGAAATAAATGTAATGACATTCCTTTTTTTTTTAAATCTATCTCTTCAAGATTTCTTACGTTGTTTTAGAATACTTTCGTATTGTTATAACGTTTCCGAATACGTACAGTGGAGTTGATGAATTTCATACTTTACATAACTACTATTTTACTCAGTGGAAAGTTCTCATATGGTTACACGTATATATATTAATTACTCGTATAATATATATATACAAACAGCACCCCACATAAAATCTATGGTTCTAGACTTCCATATATAAGTATATATACCAATCACTCATAAATTACATATATACTAATGGCACCCCACATAAAAACTATGGTGCTGGCATACTCTGCTATCAAGTCCACGTATCACACAAACTAAGGGAAATACTAGTTCGGAATCACTCTCGAACTGTATTAACACAAAACACAAACAAATGGAGGCGAACATAGTTCCAAGTCCAAGAGGTCAGCACATACCCTCGCGTCTCTTAGGACCGTGACTATCGATACCATAGCCTGTACCTAGGAATCTTATGCTCTAGGGTACAAGTCAATATCCCCTGTAAAGGCACATTGAGATAAGACTGTCATAGCGCGAAAACTCCCGTGATAGCAAGTAGCCCGGGTATGATTTTTACACAGAAATAATATATGCACAATCACACCGTCATATATATAAATATGCATTCACATCCACATTATTAAATTAGGTATTCCCATGACCCATACTCATCATTATCCGTTATTACACAATTTACTCTATTATCTTGTATAACGGACTCATTCCTTTTATTCTCGTAATTAAGTTATTCTTGTGGATACCCTGAATTTAGCATCATAGGCCTGGACGAGTAGCCTCTCCTTAGCGGCCCAAAGCCCAGGCCCATCACCTTTTGTATTGATCCGATTACCCCATGATCCCATGAAGAGAAGTTGTGGGGGAACGCGATCCCATGTAGGGGAGATGGCTAATAAGGAGGAACCCATCACCCCCACTACTCCAGCATATACATGTGTAAATTAAACCCTAAGTCCGGGGCAAAGGACAAGTTGTATTCTCTGTACTTATTCTTCAGAATATAGAAAAATAACACTGACTGAACCACCGTGGACGTAGGCACATCTTTGCTGAACCACGTATACCCGTTGTTGTGTGACTGGCATTTTATTTATCTTTTCTTGATTGTTACCTCTTTCATATTTATTTGTGTTGCATAATAATTGTCACCACAATTGGCACCGTTTGTGGGAAGCGTTTATCTTTCCCTGAGAAGAGCCCACGCCGAGAAAAAATCTAAGATGTCTGGTCACAGCAGCAACGCTCCTCAAGCAGGAGATATTCAAGAGCCACCCGCCCCTCGCAGGATTAGGTCTGAAGTCCGACGTTCAGATCAAGGGGCTCGCTTAGAAAGGCCAGCCTCCGAAGAAAGTCAAGGACCAGCAAGGTCCACTCAGATATCCAGATTGATCGATGCATACGAAGCAAGGCTCCACGAGCAGAGGGAGTCTTCTCGGAGATATGAGGCTGAGAATGCTCGCTTGAAAAGAAGACTGGAAAAACTGGAGAAAGAACTACGTCCTGATACCAGGAGACGCCCCTATCGCACTCCTAGTCCTCAGGCGAGCAAATCTCGCAGCCGAGGAAGGAGCCCTAGGCGGCAATATCAAGGGTTTGAAGGTGGCGACTCAGACGACGACCTACGCGAGCAACTGAGAAAAGCTCGCCGCTATCAGAGCTCTGCTCGAAGCGACGACAACATACGTAACCTAGTCCGCAGAGAAATGGACCAACATCCAGCTCACCGCGGCACCAGGTCGACCAGAGAACTCGCCAGGAGAGCCCTCAAGACCCAGATGGAATCACCCTTCACGAGGGAAATTGAAGAAGAAGAAGCTCCCAAAAAGTTTGCTATTCTAAGGTTCAAGATTTACGACGGGAAGACTGATCCCATTGATCATGTCAGGCAGTATCGGCAGGCTATGACCTTCTGGAATCATCGAGATGCACTGATGTGCCGTATTTTTCCCTCGAGCCTCCATGACGTGGCCCAGAAATGGTTCGAGAAACTCCCTCACCGATCCATCAGAAATTTCAAATCCCTGGCCGAGCTCTTTACGGCCCGGTTCATCACCAGCAACTCCCATCCCAAAAGGATGGATGCTCTATTAACAATGAAGAAAACGCCTCAGGAGACACTCCGAGACTATGCAAAGAGGTACTGGGAGTTATTTAATGAAGTCGAGGACTGCGCGGAAGAGGTGGTAGTGGCTTCATTCAAAATTGGGCTACCTAGCTCTTCCCTCCTTTACCAGTCCTTGACAAAGAAGGAAGCAACCACCATTGATGACCTGATGGCCCGGATTGAGAAATACGCAAAGGTGGAAAATGTCACCCGCCTTAACGTAGGAGAAAACGGTCGAGCCTAGCTCGCTACCAAGGGAAGTGAGAAAGTTGATAACCAGAAAAAGGAGGAAAGAATGGGAGCAAGAATGGCTCCAAGAACGGAGGGAACCCTGACGTTGCAAAGTCGTTCCAGGCGGTCAACACCGTCTTCAAAGAACCAATTTACAAAATTCTCGCGAAGATCAAGGATGAGCCGTTCATCAAATGGCCCCGGAAAATGGGAGGAGACCCATCGAAAAGAAACAATGCAATGAGATGCACCTTCCACAAAGAGGGAGGGCATAAGACCGAGCACTGCAAGGCTCTTAAGTCCCACCTCGAGGAGTTGGCCCAATCCGGACATTTGAATGACTTTGTGGAAAGGAAGGTAGAGAGAGTGACTGTCTACAAGGAGGCAAAACCCGACAACGTATTGGAAGACGACGCCGGACATGAATTCGCAGTAATCCATGGAGTATCCGATGTTAAACAAATCTAGGGTAACTCAGTGCGAATGGAGGTAAAGAAGATGACAGCGGTAATGCAAGCTTTTCAGATTGATCCAGTAAAATCACAGGCAGGAAAACGTTGGCGAGCAGAGGACATCAACTACAACAAGCATATTGTTTTCACGGATGAAGATCTTGTGGGAGTGAGGACCCCACATCATGATGCCTTAGTCATTACACTCAGGATAGCCGACTTTGATATCGACAGGCTGCTCGTCGATCAAGGGAGCTCATCCGAAGTAATGTACATCGACTTGTTCAGAAAATTGAAGTTGAACATCGCCGACCTAAAGGGAACCACTCTTCCTCTGGTCGGCTTCGCTGGGAAAATGACCATGCCTCTGGGAAAGATAGTACTGTGCTCGCTGGAAATGTTTCAAAAATGATCGAATTCTTGGTGGTCGACATCGATTCACCGTATCAAGCCATCCTCGGCAGGGGATGGCTTCATGCAATGAAGGCAGTCTCCTCGACCTACCACCAGAAACTCAAATATGTCACCGAGTGGGGAGTGATGGAGATACATAGCGACCAGGCGATGGCGAGAAAGTGCTTCATAGCGGCCATCCGACCAAAGCCAGAGAAAAAAGCCATTCAAACCAGCGAGAAAGTGGAGGAAGGTGCAATCCTTTCCAAATAGCAATTAAAATATGGAAGGCCCGGAGTGGAAGAGACCAGGATCCTCCCCTCCGAGCGTGTTGTAGAGGATCTGGTAGAAGTAATTGCTAAAGAAGGCGACAACAGCAGAGTCTTCCTGATCGGGACCTCACTCACTGACCAAGAGCAAAAGGATTTGTTAATCTTACTCAGAAGCAACATAGATGTTTTCACTTGGGAACCCTATGAGATGCCAGGAATCGATCCCAATATGGTCTGCCATCGGTTGCACGTCAATCCCACATTCAAGCCGATAGCGCAGAAGGCACGACGAACTGCTCCCGAGAAGGCTAGAGCAATAGAAAAAGAAGTCGAAAAACTGCTAGATGCAGGGTCCATACGGGAAGTGCAATTCCCCAAATGGTTATCCAACCCAGTGGTAGTTCCAAAAAGCAACGGGAAGTGGAGAGTTTGCATAGACTTCACTGACCTCAACAAAGCCTGCCCCAAGGATAGCTTCCCTCTTCCGAAAATAGACCAACTAGTAGACGCCACTGCCGCTCACGAACGAATGAGTTTCCTGGACGCATACTCAGGCTATCACCAGATTCCCCTGTATGCCCCAGATCAGGACAAAACGGCGTTTATCACGACGGTTGGTTTATACTGTTATAAGGTCATGCCTTTTGGGCTAAAAAATGCTGGAGCAACCTATCAGCGGCTGGTTACTAAAATGTTCAAGAATCAAATGGGAGACACAATGGAGGTCTACATCGACGACATGCTCGTCAAGAGCAAGGAGAAGGAAAATCACCTCTCGGACTTGTCAATTACCTTCGAAATCCTCAGGAAGTACCGAATGAAACTCAACGCGAGCAAGTGTTCCTTCGGTGTCCAGTCAGGAAAGTTTCTTGGGTATTTGGTCAGCGAGCGAGGAATAGAGGCTAATTCGGACCAGATTGATGCAATCAAAAGAGTGCAACCTCCTCGCACAATCCGCGATGTACAGAAGCTCATTGGAATGCTCGCTGCTCTAAATCGTTTCATTTCTAAATCCTCCGAGAGATGCAAGCCCTTCTTCCAACTCTTAAAAGGAAGCAGAATGGTAGAATGGACCCCAGGTTGCTCACAAGCATTAGACGAGCTCAAGTCCTACCTAAGCTCCCCACCACTGCTTGTCATACCACAACAAATGGACTCTTTGTACCTCTACCTCTCTGTATCCAACCATACTGTCAGCTCAGCGCTAATGTGTGAAGTTACAGGGATCCAACATCCAGTCTATTACGCGAGCAAAACCTTACTAGATGCCGAGCAGCGCTACCTGCCATTGGAAAAGCTCGCATTCGCCATAGTAATGTCCTCGAGGAAACTGAAGCATTACTTCGAAGCTCATACGATCATCGTCCTTACATCACACCCCCTCAAGGCTGTCCTAAGGAAGGCAGATTTGTCGGGCAGACTGTCTAAATGGTCAGTCGAGCTCGGCCGGTTTGACATCCAATTTCAACCAAGGACAGCTATCAAGGGTCAAATCCTTGCTGACTTCATAGCTGAATTCACAGGCGAAGAACCCTTCGACCAGCCTAAGCCAATAGAACAAAACAACCAGGCTACCGGGGAAAGCTGGAAACTGTTCGTTGATGGAGCCTCCAACTCAAAGGGGGCAGGAGTAGGAATTGTTCTCATCATTCCAGAAAATACAGTCCTCGAGCAAGGAATTAGGCTGGGATTTGCAGCCTCCAACAACGAAGCAGAATACGAAGCCTTAATAGCAGGTCTCCAAAGGGCGCAAACTCTGGGAGCAAAGCATTTACAGGTATTCAGAGACTCGCAACTAGTTTCCAATCAGATAAGTGGAGACTATAACGCGAAGGATGAGAGGATGGAAGCCTACCTCTCCTTGGTAAGAAACTTAATGACGAACTTTGAAGAGATCAACATCCAACAGTTTCCCAGGGGGCAGAATAGCCACGCTGACGCCTTAGCAGCCCTTAGCTCGGCAGTTGATTCCAGCCTTAGAAGGATCATCCCTATCGATTTCCTCAGCTGCCCAAGCATTTACCCCAACTGCGAGCTAACCAAAGCGAAACCAATAATCCAATTGGAACCAGCCCCCAGTTGGATGGATCCCTTGAGAGACTATTTGAAGAACGGAACGCTCCCAGAGGATAAGAGGGCTGCCCACCAGATAAGAGTCAAAGCTGCTCGCTTTCACTTATCCACGGAAAAGATCTTTCTCCGGCCCCTACCTTAGATGCGTCCACCCAGGCGATGTCAAGACAGTGCTTCACGAGCTTCACGAAGGAATTTACGGGAGTCACGTCGGAGGAAGGTCTCTAGCCTTCCGAGCAATGAAGGAAGGTTATTGGTGGCCATATATGCAAAAGGACTCCGTAGTATATGTCCGCAGATGCCTAAAATGCCAGCTTCACGCCCCATGGTCCACCAGCCCGCCAGCGAGTTAAAATCCCTGACCAGCCCCTGGCCTTTCGCCCAGTGGGGAATGGACATCGTGGGACCACTGCCCACCGCTGCCGGCAATCGCAAATACCTGTTGGTCGCAACTGATTACTTTACCAAGTGGATCGAGGCAGAACCACTGGCGAACATCCGAGATGCTGACATGATGAGGTTCATATGGAGAAATATAATCACTCGATTCGGGATCCCCAGAACCATCATCACTGACAATGGAACACAGTTCGAGAGTTGCCCTTTTCAGGACTTCTGCGACCAACACGGGATCAGGCACCACTTCAGCTTTGTGGCTTACCCTCAAAGCAACGGACAAGCTGAGGCTTCCAACAAGACAGTGATCGCTGGACTGAAGAAGCGGTTAGAACAAGCCAAAGGCGCGTGGACAACCGAGCTACCGCATATCCTATGGGCGTACCGAACGACTCCTAGGCGAGCCACAGGAGAAATGCCATTCTCACTAGCGTATGGTATGGAGGCAGTCATCCCACTAGAAGCAGGATTGCCTACAATGAGATCCGACCTTGTCGAGCAGGGTTAGAACGATCAGCCTTTGGTCGCTGAACTAGATTTGGCCGACGAGCGCAGGGAACTTGCCCTAGTAAAACTAGCGAGCTATCAGCAACAGATCACAAAGCACTACAGCAAAAGGGTCAATCCAAGGAAATTCGAAGTTGGGGACTATGTTCTAAGAAAGGTCCTGGGCAACACAGTGAAGCCATCAGACGGTAAACTGGGCCCGAACTGGGAAGGACCTTATGAGATAATTAGAGACGATCTGCAAGGTGCCTATCATTTGAAAACGATGGAGGGCAGAGAGATACCACGAGCATGGAACGCAGCTAATCTCAAGAAATTCTATTTTTAGGAGTTCTATTGTTAGATCTTTTATTGTACTCATTATGGGAAAAGACAGTTTATTTCTCAATTCACCAATGAAAATCTCTCAGTAGATCACTCTCTAAAAAGTAATAATTATATCTTATTGCACATCCTTTTCAAATCACAGGTATAATGGTTGGCATAGCAGGGGAACACCCCTCCTCAGGTCATCGTCATGAAGCACGACAGACCTCTTAGCATTGCCCATGGCAATATATGAAGCCCTACAGATTATTCTTAGGCACCAAACCTACTTTGGTTAAACAAAATCCTGACCAGATAAAGACATCCAATAACAGGTGTGTCCTCGCCAATTGCCCTACTTAGGCCTAAGGGAGTGTGTCGACACGACCTAAAAGGTAAAGGAAGGGCACAATGGTATTCTTAATACTGGACTGGGCGGACACTCACATGACAAGATAAAAAGGATTGTGAAGCTGCAAAAATATAAAAAGATTGGATGAACACGTTTAGTCGGCAAAATCGCCCAAAACTCAAACTTTCCATTAATCTTTTATATTTATAAACAATAATAGTACATATTTAGTCGGCGAAGCTCGCCCAAAGCATTTACAATTATTAAAAAAAAAAAAATATCAAGGAGGTGGAAGCCTCCGAGCAAGGTAGTCAGCAACTTTAGCTCTCCTCCCATCATCAGGAGCAGGATCGAACTCCTCCACGACCTCATTTGCGTCCAACTCCAATAGTCGCCGGGGAATAGCATCGATGGGGATCCATCGATCATCTCGCCTGAATGGATTGGGCATCAGAGTAGAGGGGGACATCTCGTGCCGATACCACAATATCGAGTTCCTCGGGACCTGCATCTCTTTGAGAGCACTCAACCACCCCCTGATGAAGGAGAGCTCCTCGAACTCTGATAATCTTATGGGAGCATCCAGCCATCCCTGATCATAGCCATCAATCCACACTTGGCGAGGGCCCTTCTTGAATAGATGCCGGAGTCGGGCGACGTCCCTCTGGAGCCCAGCAGCAGTCACATAAGCTCGCCAAACATCGCCGCGCAGCTCCTCAATTTCCCTCTCACGCTGTTCCTCGACTTCCCTACTCCTACCCCTAGTACTCCTACCAGCACGCGGGAGGGGAGGCCGAGCATCTCGCGACGAAGAAGAGCCTTGTAGGACTGCCGAAGCGGTGCTCGGCGAATGCTCCTTAAGCTTCAAGACCTCCCGCTGCAGAAACTCCACGACTTGGTTGATCTCGGTGGCCTCCAGTAACTTCGCTCTCAACTCGCTAACTTCTTCTTGCACTGAAGCACCGATCTCTTCCATTTCCTGGAGCCTGTCCTTCAACTTGGCCACTAGCTCGGACTGATCCTTATATTTCTGGTTCCTTGACTTAGCAAACCTGCAAAGCCTAGCAAAGGCCTGACGAACTGCAGGGCTTGCATTAGGACCAAGAGTCCTACCTAGGTGAGAGGTAACAGGAATATAGTCATCCACATCAACCAACTACAAGTAAAAGAAAGAGATCAGCATAAACAAAAATGAAGTCTTTTCATTGATAATGAGCGAGGTTACATCAGATCAAAAAAGAAAAAAGTTACAAAGAATCCCTATCAATTAGCAACCTCGGTGGATGGACCCTTGTCCTTATCAGCATCAGCAGGGGCATTACCCTCTGCAGGGGTGACCAAGGGAGCATCAATAGGAGTCGCCTGAGAAACAGGATTGATGCCTTCAGCAGTTGGGGTTGGGTCCTCATCCACGACTGGCTTTGGCCCTGGATCATGCTCGTCAAAGAGTGGTGATGCAACGTCCACCCCAGCAGCCACGAGGGCCTTGTTCCACCCTTTCTTGAAGTTCAGACGGCTGATATAGCCTATCTGAACCTCGGCGTCCTCATACGCAGCAGCCCAGCCAGAGTTGTACGAATCTTCCTTAAGAGTGGCTGCCTGGGCTTTATCCGCCTCCAATTGCTCGACAAGAACCCTGTTCTTCTCCGTAAAGTCTAGCCTGCTCGAGCATACCAGGTCATATGACTTCCTCAGCTCGCCAAGCTCCCTGACATCATCATCTCTCTCACGAACAGAATTAGCAAGGGCCGAGGCAGATGAAGCTCGAGCTGCATCAGTAGCCTTCAGATCGGCCTCTAGCTGAGAACCCCTGGCTACTAGAGTAGACTTATGCTGCTCCATCTCGCCGTTCCTTCTCACCAGCTCTTCGCGAGAGCGATAGAGCACATCGAAGTCGGTCACAAACTGTAAAAAACAAGGAAAAGATCAGGAAGAACAAACCATCAAAATTTGTCAAAAGAAATTGAGAATTAGAAGGGAACCTTACCAAGGCAAGCCTCTGGCTAGCTTGCAAAGCCAGTTGATCGGACCCCAACGCCCTCTCACGATCTGCAGGAAGGACTGCTCTCTCGAGCAGCGCAGGGACAAGCTGAGGAGAGGTGGCCACCGAAGCCCCCTCAGGCAAGGCAGATACTGGGACCAGGGCTTGACCAGTTTTGGTCCTCAATTCCATCTTCCTCCTCTCCTCCTCTTTTTCTCTCTCCCTTATCTTTCTCTCTTCCACCTTCTTCCTCTCCTCCTCCTTTTTCTTCTCTCTCTCTCTCGCCTGCTCCTCCTCCCTCTTCTTCTTCTCTTGCTCCTGAGAAGAAGGCCGAGAACCAGTAGCTATGGCCCCGGAGGCAGTCTTCGATTTCTTGGACCTCTGTGCAAGAAGCACATCATCATCATCATCATCATCATCATCATCATCTCTGATTAAATTCTTCCTGAGAGGCATCTCTTCACCAGAACTGCTGGTAGTGCTCGAAGAACTGCTACTGTCAGCACTACCTGCACCCAAATTACTCACAACACCTGCAGGCTCACTCTCCGAGCTGCTCTCTTCTTCGTCCAATTGAATGGGCTCAGCAGAAATCTCTTCGGAAGAATCAAAGTCCGGAACACTATCCAAAGGTCGGGCTATGAAGCTGGAGCCTGTGTTCTTGTATTCAAGCAGAAAAGCAGCAGACCTAGGATGCTCGCCGTCACCCAAAGGTTCCCTGATGTTCCAAGCTTTCACCAGTTTCGAGATGCGAACCTCGCTGAGAGCAGGCTCCAAGTTCTTTGTCCTCGCTGTAAAAGAAAAAGCAAGGAGAGGTTAGAAAAATCACAAGTCAGCAAAGGTTGAAACAATAATCTGACATCTACCTATATATTCTTCCCCATAAAAGGGAGCAGTGAACCTCTCAGACCTCGACCCTTTAAACTGGGGGGAAAGTTGCCAATTCCTGACAATAAAACCTTCTTGCCAGTAGTCCTTATGGGAATCAGGTAGATTTATTACCAATACCCTATCAGGGCTCCTAGCCTTAAGGTACAGAACACCTGAACTCGTTCGAGAAAAGGAGTAACAAAAGCAGACCTCGGCAAGCCCTAACTTTGTGCCATAGAATTGATTTATCCTATGCACGCCGTTCACTATTTTCCATACGTTGGGCGAACATTGTGCAGGCACAATACTAAAATAGCTAAAGAAGTGCAGAATCAGATCATTGGGGGGGAAGGTAAGTCCCCCCTGGGAGAGCAACATGACGTGAATCCAATGTGCATCCTCTATATCCCTAACGTTCCTAGGAGGGGAGGCACAACACTCAATCTCTACCCACTCAGGAATACTATAGAATTTTCTAAACTCAGTTACTGACCTATTTCCAATCTTCGCCATTGGAAAAATACAAGAAAAACTACAAACCAAAGAGAAAATGCAAAGAGCGCGAGAGACTTACAAGACAGAAGATCAGGTCAAATGGCGAAGAAGCAATGAAAGTAGAGATCGAAAACAGAAGGTACAAAGCGCAAGAGTTCTCAGAAGATAGAAGATTGCTGGAAAAGACTGAAGCGACGAAAAGAAATGTGCCTTATTCCAACGAGCCTTCAAATCTAATCATAGCGCACGGATAACGAAGCGGGTGCCGCCAAAGCAACTTCACAGTTTTCAAAGAAATCAACCATAATAGCTAATTATTTAAATTCATTGGACCTATAAAAATGGCCCAGCTAATTTAGGGGCAATTGTGGATACCCTGAATTTAGCATCATAGGCCTAGACGAGTAGCCTCTCCTTAGCGGCCCAAAGCCCAAGCCCATCACCTTTTGTATTGATCCGATTACCCCACGATCCCATGAAGAGAAGTTGTGGGGGAATGCGATCCCATGTAGGGGAGATGGCTAATAAGGAGGAACCCATCACCCCCACTACTCCAACATATACATGTATAAATTAAACCCTAAGTCCGGGTCAAAGGACAAGTTGTATTCTCTGTACTTATTTTTCAGAATATAGAGAAATAACACTGACTGAACCACCGTGGACGTAGGCATATCTTTGCTGAACCACGTATACCCGTTGTTGTGTGACTGGCATTTTATTTATCTTTTCTTGATTGTTACTGTGGTGACAATTATTATGCAACACAAATAAATATGAAAGATGTAACAATCAAGAAAACATAAATAAGATGCCAATCACACAACAACGGGTATACGTGGTTCAACAAATATGTGCCTACGTCCACGGTGGTTCAGTCAGTGTTATTTCTTTATAGTCTGAAGAATAAGTACAGAGAATACAACTTGTCCTCTGCCCCGGACTTAGGGTTTAATTTATACATGTATGTGTTGGAGTAGTGGGGGTAATGGGTTCCTCCTTATTAGCCATCTCCCCTACATGGGATCGCGTTCCCCCACAACTTCTCTTCATGGGATCGTGGGGTAATTGGATTAATACAAAGGTGATGGGCCTGGGCTTTGGGCCGCTAGGGAGAGGCTACTCGTCCAGGCCTATGGTGCTAAATTCAGGGTACCCACAATTGCCCCTAAATTTGTTGGGCCATTTTTACAGGTCCAATGAATTTAAATAATCAGCTGTTATGGTTGATTTCTTTGAAAACTGTGAAGTTACTTTGGCGGCACCCGCTTCGCTATCCGTGCGCTATGATTAGACTTGAAGGCTCGTTGGAATAAGGCGCATTTCTTTTTGTTGCTTCAGACTTTTCCAGTAATCTTCTATCTTCTGAGAGCTCTTGCGCTTAGTACCTTCTGTTTTCGATCTCTACTTTCGTTGCTTCTTCACCATTTGACCTGATCTTCTGTCTTGTAAGTCTCTCGCGCTCTTTGCATTTTCTCGTTGGTTTGTAGTTTTTCTTGTATTTTTCCAATGGCGAAGATTGGAAATAGGTCAGTAACTGAGTTTAGAAAATTCTATAGTATTCCTGAGTGGGTAGAGATTGAGTGTTGTGCCTCGCCTCCTAGGAACGTTAGGGATATAGAGGATGCACATTGGATTCTCGTCCTGTTGCTCTCCCAGGGGGGACTTACCTTCCCTCCTAATGATCTGTTTCTGCACTTCTTTAGCTATTTCAGTATTGTGCTTGCACAATGTTCGCCCAACGTATGGAAAATAGTGAACGGCGTGCATAGGATAAATCAATTGTATGGCATAAAGTTAGGGCTTGCCGAGGTCTGCTTTTGTTACTCCTTTTCTCGAACGAGTTCAGGTGTTCTGTACCTTAAGGCTAGGAGCCCTGATAGGGTATTGGTAGTAAATCTACCTGATTCCCATAAGGACTACTGGCAAGAAGGTTTTCTTGTCAGGAATTGGCAACTTTCCCCCCAATTTGAAGGGTCGAGGTCTGAGAGGTTCACTGTTCCCTTTTATGGGGAAGAATATATAGGTAGATGTCAGATTATTGTTTCAACCTTTGCTGACTTTGTGATTTTTCTAACTTCTCCTTGCTTTTTCTTTTACAGCGAAGATAAGGAACTTGGAGCCTGCTCTCAACGAGGTTCGTATCTCGGAACTGGTGAAAGCTTGGAACATCAGGGAACCTTTGGGTGACGACGAGCATCCTAGGTCTGCTGCTTTTCTGCTTGAATACAAGAACACAGTTTCCAGCTTCATAGCCCGACCTGTGGATAGTGTTCCGGACTTTGACTCTTCCGAAGAGATTTCTGCTGAGCCCATCCAATTGGACGAAGAAGAGAGCAGCTCGAAGAGTGAGCCTACAGGTGTTGTGAGTAATTTGGGTGTAGGCAGTGCTGACAGCAACAGTTCTTCGAGCACTACCAGCAGTTCGGGTGAAGAGATGCCTCCCAGGAAGAATTTAATCAGAGATGATGATGATGATGATGTGATTCTTGCACAGAGGTCCAAGAAATCGAAGACTGCCTCTGGGGCCATAGCTACTGGTTCTCGGCCTTCTTCTCTGGAGCAAGAGAAGAAGAAGAGAGAGGAGGAGCAGGCGAGAGAGAGAGAGAAGAAGAAGGAGGAGGAGAGGAAGAAGGTGGAAGAGAGAAAGAGAAGGGAGAGAGAAAAAGAGGAGGAGAGGAGGAAGATGGAACTGAGGACCAAAACTGGTCAAGCCCTGGTCCCAGTATCTGCCTTGCCTGAGGGGGCTTCGGTGGCCACCTCTCCTCAGCTTGCCCCTGCGCTGCTCGAGAGAGCAGTCCTTCCTGCGGATCGTGAGAGGGCATTGGGGTCCGATCAAATGGCTTTGCAAGCTAGCCAGAGGCTTGCCTTGGTAAGGTTCCCTTCTAATTCTCAATTTCTTTTGACAAATTTTGATGGTTTGTTCTTCCTGATCTTTTCCTTGTTTTTTACAGTTTGTGATCGACTTCGATGTGCTCTATCGCTCTCGCGAAGAGCTGGTGAGAAGGAACGGCGAGCTGAAGCAGCAGAAGTCTACTCTAGTAGCCAGGGGTTCTCAGCTGGAGGCCGATCTGAAGGCTGCTGATGCAGCTCGAGCTTCATCTGCCTCGGCCCTTGCTAATTCTGTTCGTGAGAGAGATGATGCTGTCAGGGAGCTTGGCGAGCTGAGGAAGTCGTATGACCTGGTATGCTCGAGCAAGCTAGACTTTGCGGAGAAGAACAGGGTTCTTGCCGAGCAACTGGAGGCGGAGAAATCCCAGGCAGCCACTCTCAAGGAAGATTCGTACAACTCTGGCTGGGCTGCTACGTATGAGGACACCGAGGTTCAGATAGGCTATATTAGCCGCCTGAACTTCAAGAAAGGGTGGAACAAGGACCTCGTGGCTGCTGGGGTGGACGTTGCATCCCCACTCTTTGACGAGCATGATCCAGGGCCAAAGCCAGTCGTGGATGAGGAGCCAGCCCCAACTGCTGAAGGCACCAATCCTGCTTCTCAGGCGACTCCTTCTGATGCTCCCTTAGTCGAGGAGGCAGTGCACACCCCTACAGAGGGTAATGCCCCTGCTGATGCTGATAAGGACAAGGGTCCATCCACCGAGGTTGCCAACTGATAGCTAATTGATAGGGCTTATTTGTAACTTTTTTCTTTTTATCAATGATGTAACCTCGCTCATTATCAATGAAAAAGGATTCATATTTGTTTATGATGATCTCTTTCTTTTCTCTTCCTTTCCTTTTTACTTGTAGTTGGTTGATGTTGATGAATATATCCCTGCCACTTCCCATCTGGGTAGGACTCTTGGTCCAAATGCAAGTCCTGCTGTTCGCCAGGCCTTCGCTAGACTCTGCAGGTTTGCTAAGTTAAGTAACAAAAAATATAAGGACCAGTCTGAGCTGGTGGCCAAATTGAAGGACAGGCTTCAGGAAATGGAAGAGATCGGTGCTTCAGTGCAAGGAGAAGTTAGCGAGCTGAGAGTGAAGCTACTGGAGGCCACCGAGATCAACCAAGTGGCAGAGTTCCTGCAGCGGGAGAATGAAGACCTGAGGCGGGAGGTCTTGAAGCTTAAGGAGCATTCACCGAGCATTGTTCCAGCAGTCCTACAAGGCTCTTCTTCCTCGCGAGCTGCTCGGCCTCCCCTCCCGCGTGCTGGTAGGAGTGCCAGGGGTAGGAATAGGGAAGTTGAGGAACAACATGAGAGGGAGATGGAGGAGCTGCGCGACGATGTTAGGCGAGCTTATGCGACTGCTGCTGGGCTTCAGAGGGATGTCACCCGTTTACGGCATTTGTTCAAGAATAGTCCTCGACAGGTGTGGTCCGATGGCTATGATCAAGGCTGGCTGGACGCTCTGACGAGACTGTCAGAGTTTGAAGAGTTATCCTTCATCAGGGGGTGGTTGAGTGCCCTCAAAGAGCTGCAGGTCCCAAGGAACTCGACGCTGTGGTATCGACACGAGATGTCCTCCTCCACTTTGATGCCCAATCCATTCCGGTGGGATGATCGATGGATACCCATTGATGCTATTCCCCGGAGATTATTGGAGTTGGACGCAAATGAGGTCGTGGAGGAGCTCGCCCCTGCTCTTGATGATGGAAGGAGGGCTAAAGTTGCTGACTATCTTGCTCGGAGGCTTCCACCTGCTTAAGATTTTTTACTATTTATTTATTTTTTGTAAATGCTTTGGGCGAGCTTCGCCGACTAAACATGTACTTTTGCTGTTTGTAAATATAAAAGATTAATGAGAAGTTTGAGTTTTGGGCAACCTTGCCGACTAAACGTGTTCATCAATTCTTTTGTATTTTTGTATTGTAAATGCTTTTGTCATGTGAGTGTCCGCCCAGTCCAGTATAAGAATACCATTGTGCCCTTCCTTTACCTTTTAGGTTGTGTCGTCACACTCCCATAGGCCTAAGTAGGGCAATTAGCGAGGACACACCTGGTATTGGATGTCTTTATCCGGTCAGGATTTTGCTTAACCAAAGTAGGTTTGATGCCTAAGAATACTCTGTAGGGCTTCATATATTGCCATGGGCAATGCTGAGAGGTCTGTCGTGTTTTATGACGATGACCTGAGGAGGGGTGTTTCCCTGCTATGTCAACCATTACAACTGCATTTTGAAGAGGATGTTCAATAAGATATAATTGTTACTTTTTAGAGAGTGATCAACTGAGAGATTTTCATTGATGAATTGAGAAATAAACTGTCTTTTCCCATCATGAGTACAATAAAAGATCTAACAATAGAACTTCTAAAAATAGAATTTTTCAAGATTAGCTGTGTTCCATGCTCGTGGTATCTCTCTGCCCCCCATCGTTTTCAAATGATAGGCACCTTGCAGATCATCTCTAATTACCTCATAAGGTCCTTCCCAGTTCGGGCCCAGTTTACCGTCTGATGGCTTTACTGTGTTGCCCAGGACTTTTCTTAGAACATAGTCCCCAACTTCGAATTTCCTCGGATTGACCCTTTTGATGTAGTGCTTCGCGAGCTGTTGCTGATAGCTCGCTAGTTTTACTAGGGCAAGTTCCCTGCGCTCGTCGGCCAAATCGAGTTCAGCGAGCAGAGCCTGATCGTTCTGACCCTGCTCAACAAGGTCGGATCTCATTGTAGGCAATCCTGCTTCTAGTGGGATGACTGCCTCCATACCATATGCTAGTGAGAATGGCGTTTCTCCTGTGGCTCGCCTAGGAGTTGTTCTGTACGCCCGTAGGATATGCGGCAGCTCGGTTGTCCACGCGCCTTTGTCTTGTTCTAATCGCTTCTTCAATCCAGCGATCACTGTCTTGTTGGAAGCCTCGACTTGTCCATTGCTTTGAGGGTAAGCCACCGAGCTGAAGTGGTGCCTAATCCCGTGTTGGTCGCAGAAGTCCTGAAAAGGGCCACTCTCGAACTGTGTTCCATTGTCAGTGATGATGGTTCTGGGGATCCCGAAGCGAGTGATTATATTTCTCCATATGAACCTTATCATGTCAGCATCTCGGATGTTCGCCAGTGGTTCTGCCTCGATCCACTTGGTAAAGTAATCAGTTGCGACCAACAGGTATTTGCGATTGCCGGCAGCGGTGGGCAGTGGTCCCACGATGTCCATTCCCCATTGGGCGAAAGGCCAGGGGCTGGTTAGTGATTTTAATTCGCTGGCAGGCTGGTGGACCATGGGGGCATGAAGCTGGCATTTTAGGCATCTGCGGACATATACTGCAGAGTCCTTTTGCATATATGGCCACCAATAACCTTCCTTCATTGCTCGGAAGGCTAGAGACCTTCCTCCGACGTGACTCCCGCATATTCCTTCGTGAAGCTCGTGAAGCACTGTCTTGACATCGTCTGGGTGGACGCATCTAAGGTAGGGGCCGAAGAAAGATCTTTTATACAAGTCGCCTCCCGTGGATAAGTGAAAGCGAGCAGCTTTGACTCTTATCTGGTGAGTAGTCCTCTTATCCTCTCGGAGCGTTCCGCTCTTCAAATAGTCTCTCAAGGGATCCATCCAGCTGAGGGCTGGTTCTAATTGGAGTATTGGTTTCGCTTTGGTCAGCTCGCAGTTGGGGTAAATGCTTGGGCAGCTGAGGAAATCAATAGGGATGATCCTTTTAAGGCTGGAATCAACTGCCGAGCTAAGGGCTACTAAGGCGTCAGCGTGGCTATTCTGCCCCCTGGGAAACTGTTGGATGTTGATTTCTTCAAAGTTCATCATTAAGTTTTTTACCAAGGAGAGGTAGGCTGCCATCCTCTCATCCTTCGCGTTATAGTCTCCACTTATCTGATTGGAAACTAGTTGCGAGTCTCCGAATACCTGTAAATGCTTTGCTCCCAGAGTTTGCGCCCTTTGGAGACCTGCTATTAAGGCTTCGTATTCTGCTTCGTTGTTGGAGGCTGCAAATCCCAGCCTGATTCCTTGCTCGAGGACTGTATTTTCTGGAGTGATGAGAACAATTTCTACTCCTGCCCCCTTTGAGTTGGAGGCTCCATCAACGAATAGTTTCCAGCTTCCCCCTGTAGGCTGGTTGTTTTATTCTGTTGGCTTAGGCTGGTCGAAGGGTTCTTCGCCTGTGAATTCAGCTATGAAGTCAGCAAGGATTTGACCCTTGATAGCTATCCTTGGTTGAAATTGTATGTCGAACCGGCCGAGCTCGACTGACCATTTTGACAGTCTGCCCGATAAATCCGCCTTCCTTAGGACAGCCTTGAGGGGGTGTGATGTAAGGGCGATGATCGTATGAGCTTCGAAGTAATGCTTCAGCTTCCTCGAGGACATTACTAGGGCGAATGTGAGATTTTCCAATGGTAGGTAGCGCTGCTCGGCGTCTAGTAAGGTTTTACTCGCTTAATAGACTCGATGTTGGATCCCTGTAACCTCACACATTAGCGCTGAGCTGACAGTATGGCTGGATACAGAGAGGTAGAGGTACAAAGAATCCATTTGCTGCGGTATGACAAGCAGTGGTGGGGAGCTTAGGTAGGATTTGAGCTCGTCTAATGCTTGTGAGCAACCTGGGGTCCATTCTACCATTCTGCTTCCTTTTAAGAGTTGGAAGAAGGGCTTGCATCTCTCGGAGGATTTAGAAATGAAACGATTTAGAGCAGCGAGCATTCCAATGAGCTTCTGTACATCGCGGATTGTGCGAGGAGGTTGCACTCTTTTGATTGCATCAATCTGGTCCGAATTAGCCTCTATTCCTCGCTCGCTGACCAAATACCCAAGAAACTTTCCTGACTGGACACCGAAGGAACACTTGCTCGCGTTGAGTTTCATTCGGTACTTCCTGAGGATTTCGAAGGTATTTGACAGGTCCGAGAGGTGATTTTCCTTCTCCTTGCTCTTGACGAGCATGTCGTCGATGTAGACCTCCATTATGTCTCCCATCTGGTTCTTGAACATTTTAGTAACCAACCGCTGATAGGTTGCCCCGGCATTTTTTAGCCCAAAAGGCATGACTTTGTAACAGTATAAACCAACCGTCGTGATAAACGCCGTTTTGTCCTGATCTGGGGCATATAGGGGAATCTGGTGATAGCCTGAATATGCGTCCAGAAAACTCATTCGTTCGTGAGCTGTAGTGGCGTCTACTAGTTGGTCTATTTTCGGAAGAGGGAACCTATCCTTGGGGCAGGCTTTGTTGAGGTCAGTGAAGTCTATGCAAACTATCCACTTCCCATTGCTTTTTGGAACTACCACTGGGTTGGATAACCATTTGGGGAATTGCACTTCCCGAATGGACCCTGCATCCAACAGTTTTTTTACTTCTTTTTCTATTGCTCTGGCCTTCTCGGGAGCAGTCCGTCTTGCCTTCTGCGCTATTGGCTTGAATGCGGGATTGACGTGCAGCCGATGGCAGACCATATTGGGATCGATTCCTGGAATCTCGTAAGGTTCCCAAGCGAAAACATCTATGTTGCTTCTGAGTAAGGTTAACAAATCCTTTTGCTCTTGGTCAGTGAGTGAGGTCCCGATCAGGAAGAACCTGCTGTTGTCACCTTCTCTAGCAATTACTTCTACCAGGTCCTCTACAACACGCTCGGAGGGGAGGAGCCTGGTCTCCTCCACTCCGGGCCTTCCATACTTTAATTGCTATTTGGAAGGGATTGCACCTTCCTCCACTTTCTCACTGGTTTGAACGACTTTTTTCTCTGGCTTTGGTCGGATGGCCGCTATGAAGCACTTTCTCGCCATCGCCTGGTCGCCATGTATCTCCATCACTCCCCGCTCGGTGACATATTTGAGTTTCTGGTGGTAGGTCGAGGAGACTGCCTTCATTGCATGAAGCCATCCCCTGCCGAGGATGGCTTGATATGGTGAATCGATGTCGACCACCAAGAATTCAATCATTTTTGAAACACTTCCAGCGAGCACTGGTAGTACAATCTTGCCTAGAGGCATGGTCATTTTCCCAGCAAAGCCGACCAGGGGAACATTTGTTCCCTTTAGGTCGGCGATGTTCAACTTCAATTTTCTGAACAGGTCAATGTACATTACTTCGGATGAGCTTCCTTGATCGACGAGCAGCCTGTCGATATCAAAGTTGGATATCCTGAGTGTAATGACTAAGGCATCGTGATGTGGGGTCCTTACTCCCACAAGATCTTCATCCGTGAAAACAATATGCTTGTTGTAGTTGATGTCCTCTGCTCGCCGACGTTTTCCTGCCTGTGATTTTGCTGGATCAATCTGAAAAGCTTGCATTACTGCTGTCAGCTTCTTTACCTCCATTCGAGCTGAGTTACCGTGGATTTTCTTAACATCGGATACTCCATGGATTACTGCGAATTCGTGTCCGGCGTCGTCTTCCAATACGTTGTCGGGTTTTGCCTCCTTGTGGACAGTTACTCTTTCTACCTTCCTTTCCACAAAGTCATTCAAATGTCCGGATTGAGCCAACTCCTCGAGGTGGGACTTAAGAGCCTTGCAGTGCTCGGTCTTATGCCCTCCCTCTTTGTGGAAGGTGCATCTCAGTGCATTGTTTCTTTTCGATGGGTCTCCTCCCATTTTCCGGGGCCATTTGATGAACGGCTCATCCTTGATCTTTGCGAGAATTTTGTAAATTGGTTCTTTGAAGACGGTGTTGACCGCCTGGAACGACTTTGCAACGTCAGGGTTCCCTCTGTTTTTGGAGCCATTCTTGCTCCCATTCTTTCCTCCTTTCTTCTGGTTATCAACTATCTCACTTCCCTTGGTAGCGAGCTTGCCTCGACCGTTTTCTCCCACGTTAAGGCGGGTGACATCTTCCACCTTTGCGTATTTCTCAATCCGGGCCATCAGGTCATCAATGGTCGTCGCTTCCTTATTTGTTAAGGACTGGTAAAGGAGGGAAGATCTAGGTAGCCCGATTTTGAATGAAGCCACTGCCACTTCTTCTGCACAGTCCTCGACTTCGTTGAATAACTCCCAGTACCTCTTCGCGTAGTATCGGAGTGTCTCCTGGGGCGTTTTCTTCATTGTTAATAGAGCATCCATCCTTTTGGGATGGGAGCTGCTGGTGATGAACCGGGCCGTAAAGAGCTCGGCCAGGGATTTGAAATTTCTGATGGATCGGTGAGGGAGTTTTTCGAACCATTTCTGGGCCACGTCATGAAGGCTCGAGGGAAAAATACGGCACATCAGTGCATCTCGGTGATTCCAGAGGGTCATAGCCTGCCGGTACTGCCTGACATGATCAATGGGATCAGTCTTCCCGTCGTAAATCTTGAACCTTGGAATAGAAAACTTTCTGGGAGATTCTTCTTCTTCAATTTCCCTCGTGAAGGGCGATTTCATCTATGTCTTGAGGGCCCTCCTGGCGAGCTCTCTAGTCGACCTGGTGCCGCGGTGAGCAGGATGTTGGTCCATTTCTCTGCGGACTAGGTTCCGTATGTTTTCGTCGCTGCGAGCAGGGCTCTGATAGCGGCGAGCTTTTCTCAGTTGTTCGCGGAGGTCGTCTTCTGAATCGCCACCTTCGTACCCTTGGTATTGCCGCCTAGGGCTCCTTCCTCGGCTGCGAGATTTGCTCGCCTGAGGGCTAGGAGTGCGATAGGGGCGTCTCCTGGTATCGGGACGTAGTTCCTTCTCCAGTTTCTCCAGTCTTCTTTTCAAGTGAGCATTCTCAGCCTCATATCTGCGAGAAGACTCCCTTTGCTCATGGAGCCTTACCTCGTATGCGTCGATCAACCTGGATATCTGCGTGGACCTTGCTGGTCCTTGACTCTCTTCTGAGGCTAGCCTTTCCAAGCGAGCCCCTTGTTCTAAACGTCGGACTTCAGACCTAATCCTACGAGGAGCAGGCGGCTCCTGAATATCTCCTGCTTGAGGAGCGTTGCTGCTGTGACCAGACATCTTAGATTTTCTCTTGGCGTGGGTTCTTCTCAGGGAAAGATAAATGTTTCCCACAGGCGGCGCCAATTGTGGTGACAATTATTATGCAACACAAATAAATATGAAAGAGGTAACAATCAAGAAAACATAAATAAGATGCCAATCACACAACAACGGGTATACGTGGTTCAGCAAATATGTGCCTACGTCCATGGTGGTTCAGTCAGTGTTATTTCTCTATAGTCTGAAGAATAAGTACAGAGAATACAACTTGTCCTCTGCCCCGGACTTAGGGTTTAATTTATACATGTATGTGTTGGAGTAGTGGGGGTAATGGGTTCCTCCTTATTAGCCATCTCCCCTACATGGGATCGCGTTCCCCCATAACTTCTCTTCATGGGATCGTGGGGTAATTGGATTAATACAAAGGTGATGGGCCTGGGCTTTGGTCCGCTAGGGAGAGGCTACTCGTCCAGGCCTACGGTGCTAAATTCAGGGTACCCACAGTTACCTCTTTCATATTTATTTGTGTTGCATAATAATTGTCACCACAATTCTCAACCCACTTCTCGTCCCTCGAAGTATTCTCTTTAACCAAGTACAATTTCAGTAGGCCCTCACTCGCCTTCTAATCCTACTTCTTAGTCACTTTGATTATTCAATCAATGCACGTATGATTTCTAAAGTATGAATGTCTCCCCGTTTACCCCTTATTTGCCTTCACATTAAAGTTTTCCTTAACGGGGTTTATCTTGACCCTAATGGTCCTTCATATGTCACATTATGTTCTAGAAATCCTAATCAAGGTTTACTACGTATAAAATCGGATTAAGTTAACACGAGCAAAAATGCAGTTTTCCAGGATGGGTCGATCGATCGATGAAAGGGGGTCGATCGATCGATCCATCGATCGATCAAGCAGTTATGCAGATTCTGCAGAAAACCCAGTTACAGGATTCTCATCCCAAAATCCTCCAAATCATCATGCTACAGTCCCGAACTCCCATCCAATTATACTATAAGTGTTGTATACTCATATAAATAATATCCTACGTAATACATGCGGATTTTCATCATCTATAACGCGATAAAAGGGCAAAAATCTTTATAAGTCTCAAGAACCCTAATTTTTTCCTTTAACTTAGTTTCTTCCATTCTTTTCCAAATTTTCTATCACTAATACCATGGAAATTTGTGGTTCAACCTCTACATGTTAAATGGATTTCCAGAAATGTGATCTCTACCTCTACAACATGCAATTTTTTTTGTCTTCAATTAACATTTTTCTTCAAAATACTAATTCTAATCAACCTAAGACTAATATAAAAGGATGAATTAACTTGATAAAAGAAATATAGATACTTGTCTAGAAATTTCAGAATTCTAATTTGTGGACGATTTTGGTGTGGGTGCGTTCCCCGTCGCGCGATCTACGCGTTGGTGGTGGTGGCGGTGCAATCGGATGTATTTTCGACCTAGAACAACTTGGCAAGCTCTCTCCTTTCCTCTCCTATGGCCGTCACTTGTCTTTGGTTGTGTTAACCCTAGAAGACAACCTTAGACATCTGATAGAATCCTTGAAAATTTGTGGGTTTAATTACCCAAAAATGCAAAATGTCCAAAATTCCCTCCCGGGGTGCTAAATAGGCCTAAAAACGCCCCGAGACCCAAATTAAACCCCTGAGTACACTTTTCTGACTATCTCGACCCTTCTGGACACGTTGGCGCACTCAAAATTATCATACGAATAACTTAAAAATATTTCACTTTTATTAATCAACATTTATTCGCGACGCGACACATGCGCGTTCCGACTTAAATTTCCATAATTGCCATTTTATTCACACGTGACAATTTTATAAAAATTAAATCTCATATATTACTATACTCATCCAGTAATATTCAACAAATAACAAATTTCCAATAATTACTAACTCCCATCACGCTAGTAAATATTTTAAACAACATTCTAGATTAAAATTAAATTACTTTATCTCAATTAAATTTAATAAATCCCTAAATTTAAAATCCGTAAAAATACGGGGTATTACACCTCCAAGCAAGTGCCAAAGAAAGAAAAGGGAATTTCTTTGAAAGACCGGAAGGAGGAGACTAAAGTGAAAAATTTGTTACTTAGGCCGTTTAATACAAGATTAAACTATTGAAGTAACTTCAAACTGTTTTTTGAGGAAACTATTTTCTTGAAAACAGAACAGATTAACACAAGATGTGTTTAATAAAACATGCATGAGATCTGTTCAAGGTTAGTTAACTAGTTTTGAAAAACAAAACTGAAATGTTTAAATCATCACACCAGCAAGAATGAGATGAGGAGATGTAGAAAGATTAATGACAAGTCATTTTTAACGTGGTAAAACCTCACCCAACTGAGGAAACATCCACGGTGACTTATAAGTCACAAACCAAAAATGCACTAAAATAAAATATTCAAGTTACAAACTATTTAACACACATACACACAAAACATTCCTATACAAGTTTATAAATGTACCCACTGGATTAATTCTAACTTCTCTGCAGTTCTGATGTTGATGTGGCTTTCCCAGTTTGCTAACTTCTCCACTTTATTCCAGTCTTTACGTCAACTCTTGTTTATTCAAAATATTATAACCAACACTTTTGTGTTATAGTGTGACAAGTGTTTGTGATGGTACTCTAACACATGCATGCACACACGCACGTTTATTTTATACAAACAGTCCTATCAAATTACAGATCAGATCTATATGTTGTGATTTCCAGTTTCTTTCTTCTTAGGAAACAAAAGAACTTTGTTTGACCTTTTAATTAATCCCGAAATCCAAGGTTACCTTGCTCGTAAGTGTGACACCCCGCCTAATTAAATACCGGGCGATCACTCCTTTCTTAAATTAAAATCAAGGTGAACAGTTGGTTCATTCTTAGCATCACTGTCGTGAAAATAATTTTTTCCAAATTAACACCCTAATTAATTAAGTTAAGTGTCAAAACTATTTTTAACATTACTAACCAAATTGTATTTTAAAGAAAAACTTATTTATTTAATTATTAACCACATTTTCAATAAGTAAGAACCATACCACAATTATCCTGGAACATAATCTAATTGATTTAAACATCCAACATCCAAAATCCCAACATTTAAAACTTAATGTAAACATACATGCTGAATAAATCCCAAAGTAACAGTACTAGAAATAACTGAAATACAAATGTCCCAACAAAACAGATAAATAGTGAAAAGGGCGACACATGCCCCAATAACTGAGAATCATAGAAGTGGAATCAAGTAAATGAAATCGTCTAAGCAAGTGGCCTGTAACTCCCACCTAAGCTGCAGCACGTTCCTTCCAAGGGATCCTAAGCAAGACACCCCTGTGGCTGGGCACCTGTAGTACATACATATATATACAAGAGAGAGAGAGAGAGAGAGAGAGAAATGAGTCAGAGCCCGATAGTGTATATGATTTAAAAATTCGTTTAGCAAGTATTTAAATTGATACAGGCTAATGCAACAACATATTAGTGCGACAATCTCTTGAGAAATTCTCACCTCTCTTCTAATGTGCACACCTATCGCACAAACCTTCCCAATGGTCTATCTCATCATATATCACGCTATCCTTTCCCAATGGTTTAACTTATCTTAGGTTATTCGCAGGATTCAAAATTTAACGATTCAATTGTTTGAAAAGAATATTTCAATTAGTAACCAAAGTTCTCATTTTAACTTTATTAATCAATAAAGTTTTCCAGTGTCATATTATACTTTCTCAAAACAAGTATTTACAATTTGAGTCATCAACCATGTCCTACATATCAAATCACAGTAGGCAATTCCAGATTTTAGAATTTCATATATATATTAACTACTCGTAAAATATATATATCATAACAGCACCCCAAATAAAAACTATGGTGCAGGCATGCTCTACTATCCAAACCCCGTATCACTCGTATTAAGTGGAATACAAATTCGGAATCACTCTCGAATTATATTAACACATACACAACAATATTGAGGCGAAGCATAGATTCCAAGTCTCTAAGAGGATGGCACATACCCGCGTCTCTTAGGACTGTCTGAACTATCAAATCGATATCATGTACCAAGGATAATCCTAGTGTACGAGTCAATATCCCCCATAAGGTAACACAGGATAAGATCGTCCCAGCGCGGCAACCTCAGGGATAGCAAGTAGCGTGGGTATGTTTTTCACACATAGATAGCATATGCATACACAATCATATAACTATACTAATATTACCATATTAATATTGGGTATATTCTCAAATCCCATAGTTACGACATTTATCCTTATTTCCACATTATTAGAATCGCGTATAAGGGTTCGTCTCTAACCTTAATTCGAAGGATTCTTCCAACTTATTACGTAACTCTCATGGACTCTATCCTCCCAAGTATAAAATTTAGTAGGTGTCCTTTTTATATTCCAACGTAACCCTCTTATGCATTTCCCCCTTTAATACATAAATTCATCGACCATTAAGTAATTATCCCCAAAAATACAATTCTCATCTCATATTAAAAGTCCCAAAATTATTCATATGTCCTACTGATCTTCCCTATCTCCCAAAACACTTTATTAAGGATGTACAAGAATTATTTCACATTAAATTGAATTTAACTAACTTAAAAAGGGAAATAGGAGTCTGCCAGGAGGGGTCGATCGATCGAGGTCTGGGGCTCGATCGAGCGAACCTTCGATCGATCGAAGCTCTGGGCTCGATCGATCGATCAAGCAGGTATGCGAAATCTGCAGATTTGCAGTTACGAGTTTCATCTCCTAACCTTCACTAATTCCATGTAGAGCGTTGATAACAGAGATCCAAGGATTGAGATTGGACAAGGGTTATGTGGCTACAAACAAACACAAATCAGGCCGGTATAAGTATGACAGGTGTAAGGCTAAGATCAATCCTCACACGCGTGTTTTAAACTTAATTACATTGGCATCCTCAATTCCCAAGCGCTTTAGGATCCTACCCAAACCAACTTCCAGGTACGAAAACATAAAATGAGGAATTACATAATAGCCCAAAAATCTTTTTAATCCACATTTTAATTTCCAAAAAATTATTTAAAATTATTAAAAATTCCCAAAAATTATTAAAACCAATTTAAATGGGATTAAACGCACACAACTCTCACACAATAATTTTATGAAATATATATGATATGAATGCAATCCTAATTTGTGTGTTGGTGATTAAGAATATACCTTTAAACAATCAATCAAGAGGAATAAGTAGTAGAGTCTGAGGCTTTTTGGAATCTAGGAAATGGACTCAATTTTGTCACTATTTCCAAACTAGATGAGCACTTATGCAATGTAGACTCAAGTGAGTCAAGAGTATAAGGTGCTTCAATCTCCCCCTTTGGAAATATGAGACAAAATCTCCTTTGAGTCAACTGGGACTCGTAGGGATACAAAGAAATAAGGAAAAACCTACTCCTATACAAAAATTCTATCTACCCATTTCCTAGAAACAGAAAATTACATAACTCAACTAATTACAAACAAATACCTAATAACATCTGTTGAATACAGATGTACAGAATCCTGCAAATAAATACTAAGATCAAGCTTATGAGAAAAATGTACAAAAAAAATGAACTCATAGGACTCAAATTACTCCCACATTTTGTCTCAAATGGACAAAGGGAATATAACTTAAGTCATAGGAGTTTATTCATCACAAACCATTCCTATCGATTTTCTCAAAGCAAGAAATCTATTGTAATACAAAGGTTTGGTAAACATATCTCTGAGTTGCAAATCAATAGGAAGATAATTGATTTCCAATTCCTTAGTCTCAACTAATTCGCGTATAAAATGATGTCTAGTTTTTATATGTTTAGTTCGCGAGTGTTGAACAGTATTTTTAGAGATATTGATCGCACTTTGATTATCACAATATAGATGCAATTGATCTTCTTGAATACCATAATCATTTAGCATTTGCTTAAGCCAAAGTAATTGGGCACAACAACTTCCAGCGGCTATGTATTCACATTCAGCTGTTGAAAAAGAAGTGCAATTTTGTTTATTACTACTCCATCCTACAAGATTGTTACCAATATAGTAACATGCTCCTGATGGGCTCTTACTATCATCAGTACACCCTGCCCAATCGGCATCAGTGTATCCTATTATAGTACTATAAGTATCATTGGTGTACCAAAGTCCTAAATTTATAGTGCCTTTTATGTATTTAATAATTCTTTTAACACAAACTAAATGGCTCTCTTTAGGATTATTTTGATGACGGTCACACACGCAAACTCGGTACATAATATCAGGACGCGAGGCAATAAGGTATAGTAAGGTTCCTATCATACTACGATATGGAGTTGGATCTATGGATTTACCACTCTCATCCTTAGATAATTTTATCATAGTACTCATGGGAGTTTTAGCATCTTTTGCACTCTCAAGGCCGAATTTTTTCACAATCTCTAAAGAATATTTAGATTGCGAAACAAATAAACCTTTTGAATTCTGTTTGACTTGAAGACCCATGAAAAATTATAACTCCCCCATAAGAGACATTTGAAATTCTTTATGCATAATTTCAGAAAAGGATTTAACTTCTGAGGGGGATGTTGATCCAAAAATGATATCGTCAACATAAACTTGAGCTATAATGATATGTTTGTAAAAATGTTTGATAAAAAGGGTTTGATTATTTCCACCTCTCTTAAAACCTTTATCTAAGAGAAAATTGGAAAGGCGCTCATACCAGGCTCTTGGCCCTTGTTTAAGACCATATAAAGCCTTTTTAAAACGATAAACATGATTAGGATATTGAGGGTCAATGAACCCTTTGGGTTTTTCAACATAGGTCTCTTCAGCCAAGATTCCATTAAGGAAGGCTGATTTGACATCCATTTGGTAAAGCGTAAAGTGCAAGTAACAAGCTATTGCAAAGAGAAGACGAACAAATTCTAAGCGAGTAACAGGGGCAAAAGTCTCGTTAAAATCTATTCCTTCAATTTAAGAGTATCCTTGAGCAAGTAATCTAGCTTTGTTTCTAATGATTATCCCACTTTCATCAAATTTATTTTTAAATATCTAACATGTGCCAATAACCTTTTTATAATCAGGCCTAGGTACAAGATACCAAACATCATGAATGACAAATTAAAGAAGTTCTTCCCAAATGGTAGAAATCCAATGAGGGCCATTCAATGCCTCATTTACATTTTTTGGTTCCACAAGGGAAACAAAACATGCATAATAAGCATAGTTTCTTAATTGAGATCTTGTACGTACAGGTTCACTAGGGTTACCAACAACGTTATCTATGGGATGATCTTTAGAAACCCAGTTAGGTACTTCAGGTGTCTCAATTGGTAAAGAATCAACTATTTCTGGAGGGCCATTTTCTAAAACATTTTCAGACTATTCCACAATAGTTAGTTCTCCAGTCTTACTTTCAATAGTAGTGTCACTTACCATAACGTTTATGGATTCCATTAAGGTCTTTGTGCGAAGATTATAGATACATTACGCTCTTCTATCAGGAGAATATCCTAAAAAGATAGCTTTATCTCCACGAGTCTCAAATTTGGATAAGTGTTCTCTGTCTTTGCAGACATAACATGTACTACCAAAGGTTTTAAGGTATTTAAGATTGGGTTTTTTCCCATACCAGAGTTTGTAAGGAGTTTGTTTAGAATTCTTCCTACGATATACCCTATTGATAATGTGACAAGCAGTACGAATAGATTCTACCCAAAAATACTTAGGCAAGCACTTGGCATGAATCATAACACATGCCATTTCTTGACGAGTACGATTCTTTCGCTCAGTAATTCCATTTTGTTGGGGAGTCTTAGGAGAACTAAACTCATGTTTGTAACCATTATAATCACAATACTCTATAACTCCAGTATCTATGAATTCTCCACCTCGATCACTAAGAATTCTATTTACTTGAGTGTCCTTCTCATTTTCAATTCAAAGAAGAATTTTCAAAAAGGTTTGGAAAGTATTAAAATTTTGTTTTAAGAAGGCCACCCAAGTAAATCTGGTGAAGTCATCAACCATAACAAGAATGTAACTGTGTCCATAGAGACTAACAGTACGAGAAGGACCCATTAGGTCCATATGGATAAGCTCCAAGGGTTTAGAGGTAAGGATATCTTTAACTTTCTTATGAGGTGCCTTAACAATTTTTCCTTCCTGACATGATCCACAGACAATGTTGGAAATAGGTTTGATTTTTGGAATTCCTCTTAACTATTTCTTACGAAGACAATCTACTAAGGTTATCGTAATTTATGTAACCCATCCTATTATTCCATATTTCATTGTCATTCATCATGGCAATGTTATAGACTTCAGGACTGTTCTGGATAGTATAATAATTGTCAGGAGTCCTGAGTCCTGTAAGAATGCACTCACCTTTTTCATTTAAAATTTTGCGATTATTCTTTGAAAAGGTGACAGTATGATTTGAGTCACAAAATTGTGAGCTACTAAGTAGATTAGCTTTAAGACCTTTTACTAGAAGGACATTTTCAAGAACAAACATTCCTTCTTCTTGGAGTGTTCCTTTACCAATGATTTGAGATGATACACCATCACCAAAAATGACTTTTCCTCCAGCAAAGTTGGTTTTGTTTAAAAGTTTGGTATCATCCCGAGTCATGTGCTTTGAACATCCATAATCTAAATACCAACCAGAAGTAGTGTGTTCATCTTTTAAAGCAGTAATCACAATGTTACACTTCATCTGGGTATTAACTCATCTTTTCTAACGCAAATAGCTCATGTTTTTATTTTGCGCATGTTTGCTCTCATTTGATAAAATTTTCTAGCATTATATTTTTATTGAAAATTTTTTTGCGCACGAGTTTCAATTTTATGAAAAATATGAGCATTTGATTTAGGAAAGTGCCTTGTTATCCTTCTTGGAAATGATATTTTAGGTTTGGTCTTTCTCTTTCTATAGTTAGAGTTTTGTATCAGGTTGTCTGGGCAGGACATAATTGTTACGGCTTCTCCTAGAGTAGTTAAAGTTCTGATATAGAGGAGTATTACAAACAGGTTTTACTAAACGTCTAGAGTAGAAACCTTCAAACGAATGACCGTATATATCATAGTAGAATCAATATATATTGCTTGATGAGGGTATCTCCTTAGGAAAGTCTTTAAACATAGGTTTCATAGAATTTTGATGTTGAACCTTATTCCTAGGGAGTACAGTTTGAAAGCAGAATCACTCTTTCGAATCTGAGGGAAGATGTATTTAGCCTTCGGTTGACTTTCACACTTAGAGTTACTTGATTCCCCAATATCAAACTTTTGTTATTTTTCGTCAAACTCATCTTTCAGGGAATGAAAATCTGGACAAGTTTCTATAGGTCTTTTGCCTCCTAACACAAACTTGATGGATTCAAAGTTTTTAGTTTGTGTCTTTAAATTGAGGCAAAACCCTATTCCAGTTCGATCATCAGAATTGGTTTTTGAATCAACAACAAAACCACCAAAACATTTGGAATTATTTTCAAATTTTGCAAATTTTTTGAAAACCGTTGCAGTCTTTTCTTTAGATTGTTCCAATTCTAATAATGTTCCCTTATATTTTTTCTCTAGAGTTTCATTTGTTTCAATCAAATCTTTCAATTTTTGATAAAAATGTTTGACTTCATTCTCATGAGTTAGACATTGGGTAGTATACTGTTCAACATTAAGTTTAACCATAAGACTTAGGTCTTCTAGTTTCTTAGTGAGGTCTTTCACAGTCTTCTCTAGTCTAAGGATTTTCTTGAGAGTTTTCGCATAAAGTGTGTGAAAATTAGGGAGGTCTACAGTGTCCGAATCACTAAGTGTAGTGTGTGAAGTTCCCCCTAAGGATTCATTTCTTGAACTCACACACACATTGACATCGTCTTTATCTCTTTCCCTTTGACTCACACACCCTGCTATATAACTAACATTGTTCTCAGAAATTAAAGCATCTAAACCAGTAGCAGCATGATTTACAACAACGGAAGTAGAGCTATTAACATCATTATCATACATAGGCACATGCATATCATCATTATAGATTATCTTGGCAAATAAATACATGCAAGGATAAAAAACATCAGATGACTCAGGTTCCTCATTTTCAACATCACTTGAATCATCCCATGTCTTACAAATGTTTACCTTAGTATATTTATTGGTCGTGTTCAATTCAACTCTACAGTCTTGTGCTATATGACCCAATTTTCCACATCTAAAACATCCAAAATTCTTGAAGTCTCTGTTAGGTCTCGTATGAATGTCCTTGTGATGTTTGTCTTGACCTTTCTCATGAGGTTTGTGGTTAGACTGAGTTGGATAATTTGGCTTTCCTTGTCCGTTTTCCATTTTAATTCTGAATTTGACAATTTTCTTAAATTCTTTTGACATTAAGGCAATTTGATTATCCAAACTATCTATATCACATTCCTCATCAGATTCATCATTGGTAATAGTAAGCTCAGGTTTCATCAGCTTAGAAGAAAAACTCAAATTGGAACTAATCTGTTTCTTATGGGACTGGGTCAATTGTTTCTTAAATTTTAATTCCATCTCCACAGTTCTCAGTTTACTACTGAGTAATTCAGGAGTGAGATTTAGATCACTCATTTCCTCAATAGCATATATTTTGTTATCAAATTTCTGTGGTAATGATCTTAGAAGTTTAGAGACAATTTCATGTCTATCATAAGTTATCCCATTAGCATGCAATTTGGTCACAATATCAGTCAATTTCATGTAAAAGTCATCAAATGATTCAGAGTCTGACATAATTAAAGAGTTATACTGCTGGACAAGCATCTGAGTTTTAGCAGCCTAAACTCTAGTGTCACCTTCATGTGCAGTAATGAGTGTATCCCAAGCTTCCTTAGAAGTGGCACAAGATGATATCCTTTTGAACCCATGTTCATTTATAGACATAAAAATGGCATTCTTTACTTTGTTAATGTTTCGAGAAACTTGCTTCTCTTCTTCAGTGAATTCACTTAACACTTTCTTAATCCTCTCATTACTTCCTTCAGTTCTTGGTTTAGTAGGATAAGTATATCCATTTTCAATAATATCCCAGACATCATCTCCCAAGGTTCCTTGTATGAAAGCTGCCATCCTTACCTTCCAGTAAGCAAAGTTATTTCCATCAAAGAGAGGAGTTCTGATCAAGTTACCAAATCTTTCATTTTTCTCGTCCATTGTTTGATTTTAAGAAAAGCATTTCAGAAACACAAGATCTTTTAAAAAGAAATTTCTAAAGCTCTGATACCAATTGAAAAATCTGTTACTTAGGATGTTTACTACAAGATTAAACTATTGAAGTAACTCCGAACTTTTTTTTGAGGAAACTCTTTTCTTGAAAACAAAACAGATTAACACAAGATGTGCTTAATAAAACATGCACGAGATCTATTCAAGATTAGTTAACTAGTTTTGAAAAACAAAACTGAAATGTTTAAATTAGCACACCAGTAAGAATGAGATGAGGAGATGTAGAAAGACTAAGGACAAGTCATTTTTAACGTGGTAAAACCTCGCCCAACTGAGGAAACATCCACGGTTACTTCTAAGTCACAAACCAAAAATTCACTAAAACAAAATATACAAGTTACAAAATATTTAACACACATACACACAAAATAGTCCTATACAAGTTTAGAAATGTACCCACTAGTTTAATTCTAACTTCTCTGCAGTTCTGATGTTGATGTTGCTTTCCCAGTTTGCTAACTTCTCCACTTTGTTCCTGTCTTTACGTCGACTCTTGTTAATTCAAGATATTATAAACAACACTTCTGTGTTGTTGTGTGACAAGTGCTTGTGATGGTGCTTTAACACATGCATGCACGCACGCACGTTTATTTTATACAAACAATCCTATCAAATTACAGATCAGATCTATATGTTGTGATTTTCAGTTTCTCTCTTCTTAGGAAACAAAAGAACTTTGTTTGACCTTTTAATTAATCCCAAAATCCAAGGTTACCTTGCTCGCAAGACTGACAAGGTCATATCCAATTTTAGAGGGTTTTGAAAATTATTTTGAAATTGGAAACCACCAATTGCAATTCCAACTAGGTCAGAAGCCTTGTTTCAAAATAACTAGAAACAAAAAATAATTTTGTTGATTCTAAAGTTGTGAAAAACATTTACAGAAAATAAATCAACAAAGTGATTTCTCAAGATGAGAAACTAAATATGCAGATCTAAGTGTAATATAACATAAATGACCAGATCTATAATTTTTATAGAAAAGAAATACCGATCTAACCTAAATGTTTAAGTTGGACACAAGATCTCAAACTCAAGAGGATAAGCCACGAACAGGATTTCAAACCAACTCAAAAACAACTCTCAAACACTCAGGTTTGGTTTTGATTTAAACTGATTTTGGAAAAATGAGTTTTGGGTTTGAAATAGGGTTAGGACGATTTAGGGTTTCTTTCTCTCTCTGGTTTCTCTCTTCCCTCTCTTTAGACGAAGTGACAAAAGTCTTCTAAAGGCCGAGGGTAAGCCTCCTTTTATAGGGAGCAAGGAAGGATCGAAAAGGTCTATTCAAAACCAAGGGCTCAGATGAGGTCAAGGGCTTTTGACCTTGATCCAACGGTTAACGAACAACGGTTAGTTAAACACTTTCGGATTGGTCTAGAAGGGTTCATAGGGATAGGTCTCAAACGCATGCAAAGCGTTGATAACAGAGATCCAAGGGTTGAGATTGGACAAGGGTTATGTGTCTACAAACAAACACAAATCAGGATGGTATAAGTATGACAGGTGTAAGGCTAAGATCAATCCTCGCACGTGTGTTTTAAACTTAATTACACATGCACCCTCAATTCCTAAGTGCTTTCGGATCCTATCCAAAATAACTTCCAGGTATGAAAACATAAAACCAAGAATTACACAATAACCCCAAAATCTTTTTAATCCGCATTTTAATTTCCAAAAAATTATTAAAAATTCCCAAAAATTATTAAAACCAATTTAAATGGGATTAAATACACACAACTCTCACACAATCATTTTATGGAATATATATGATACCAATGCAATCCTAATGTGTGTGTGGGTGATTAAGAATATACCTTTAAACAATCTATCAAGAGGAATAAGTAGTAGAGTCTGAGGCTTTTTGGAATCTAGGGAATGTACTCAATTTTGTCACTATTTCCAAACTAGATGAGCACTTATACAATGTAGACTCAAGTGAGTCAAGAGTATAAGGTTCTTCATAAAGTTTGGATGACGATTTCGATTTAGATTTTGAGGATGTAGCCTTTTTGGCAAAGAAGTTCAAGAAATTTCTTAAGTTTCAAAATCAATCGAAAGATGCCAAAAAACTTGAGAAGTTCAAGAACAACAAGGTAGATCCCACCCCTAAGTATAAGAGTGATAAATTTAAGAGGGATGAGTCAGATAGGTGTTTTGGGTGTGATGGCTATGGTCACAAGGTTGCCGAGTGTCCCACTAGACTTAAAAAGGAGGGTAAGAAACCGATAGCATATAACGCCACTTTAAGTGATGGTGAACTAAAAGAAGGAGAGAGTTCCCCCATTGAGAGTAACTTTGTTGTGTTCCTGGCATGTCATGTGAGCGATGACGATAAATCTTCCCATAAATATTCTCATGTGTAAGACACTTTCGAGGCCATTGAGAGTGAATCCTAAGTGAGTGAGAAGCTAGCGAGGATGAGGAGATTGATGTAGGAGAGTTGCAAGTTTCCTTTAGGGAGTTTTTTGAGGAAGAGATAAAGGTGAAAAAGGAAATCTTGAAGCTAGGTTGAATGAGTGTGCTATAGAAAATAATGATGCTTTGATTAAGGATGTTAGGGAACAGGAGAATAATCTTAGGGAGAAGCTAAAATATTTGGAGAAAGAGATAGATAGTATTAGTGGTTTGATAGAGGCTTTAAAGAAATAGATTCTTGAGTTTGAGGAGTCTAGGCATTTGCTTGATTCTAGGATTAGTGAGTTAGAGGATAGATTTAAAAACTCGAGTGAAGTTATGTTTGATTTGGAATCTAGGTCAGAGAAGTTGGATAGAATGTTAGGCACCGTCCAAATCGAGGGAGATAGGTTTGGTATAGGCTACATTGATAGAGTTGTTCCCATTCCCAATGATAATACCAATCGTGTGAGAAAACCCACTAGGAACGTGGGGATATGTCGACATTTTGTTAATCATTCCCGTCGTATTTACACTTGCAGGCATTGCGGTAGGAAATGCCAACTTATACATTTTCGCTATGACCTTAGGAATGATCCTAGGAAGTTAAGGAATAAAGTCATTTCGGTTCCCAAAACCCCCATGTGTAATTTCACATCTACTTGGGTTAGGAAATCGGACTTAGAGGCTTTAGGAATTAAACTTCACGGTTCTTGTTTAGTTGCACTTGATTCTTCTCATACTAAATCTAAAGAATGATTATGTTGCCACGTTTGTCATACGCTAGTCTTTGCATCATGATTTATATTTTGATAGTGTTCTGACATGTGTATCTTTTCTATTATATTTTTCTTATATTGAGTCATATTTTAAAAATACAAAAATATTTTTGGTTTTAAATATTTTTGAGAAAAATACAAAAAGATTTTATTTGTGGGTCAAAAATATTTTTTGAAAAACACAATAAGATTTTCCATTTATTTTTGTGTCGTGATTATTTCATGTTTGATATGGCATATTTGTGTGCTTGAACCCCCATCATTTCATTATCCACGTGGCTAGGACATTTGGTAATAAGTATTGATGCATTGAATAATCTTGACCATTGTCTATATGGGGTTGTTTCGAAGTTGATATGCATTTGAATTCGACTTTGTATATATGCTATATTTGCACATATACACGAATTTATATGAATGTTTGACATCTCATGCATATTTGAGTTTGGTGAGACGTTCTTATCTCAATCTTATCATATATGCGTAAGTAGACTTAGGAGGAGATGTGCATCTAAGAACCATTTACCGTGGGGATTAATAATGCTTAAATTGAAAAAATGATGAGTGTTCACGGGAAAGGGCTACGAGTGAATAATAATCACGTCGTGAAAGCCATCGTTTAAAAGAGCCCAAGAAAAATTGAGGCAATAAAAATAATCATATTCCAAATTGGGCCAATAGGATTTCTCTAATTTGAGAAAAATAGAAACCTCAAAAAGAGCTAGAAAAAAAACGAAATATATATGTTTGAGGGAGTTTGGATGGAAAAAATTTAATGGGTTTGCACCACAAATCCTTATGTTGAAACATTTCATCGTGACACTATTGTTTGTTGAATCGTCAAAATTCTGGATTTGTGTTTATGTTGATTGTTTAGTTCATTTATCTCAATATATTTAGTGTCACATATGGATAAAACTAAGTTTGATGACTTCTTGTTATCAATTAGAGCTTCTTGAATGTTTAAATGTGTTGGAGTTATGATTCATTTTTTGTAGTTCACAACCATTCACTCCATATCCATGTTTGAGAATATTGATTTTATGTTGGCCTGAAACTCACATTGTTTTATTTTTTCTGTTTTGACTCTGTTTTGCTACTGTTTGCTCTTTCTAGTTAACTTTTTTAGGAAAATTTTCACTAGGTGAAACTTCATGTTTGTTAGATCTGGAATTGAGAAAATTTCAAGTCGTTCAAATGACACAGAGGCCTCATTGGGCGACAATTTGATGTCACGCGATGCACTATTCGCACGAGGTTCAAGCGATACATTTTTTAAGGCGTCGATTTTGTTAGATATGGTCGCGCGAAGGGTCACGCAAAGGTGGTTTGATGTTTACTTCGAGCGAGAACACGCTGTTTTGCATTTTGTAAGCTCGCTTGATGTCCTTATTTGAACGACATGCCTATGTCGTTCGAGCGACCTGTAGGATTTTCTTTGATCCTTCTTATGGGAACCCATTTATTCTTAAACCACGAGAGTAGCCGATTAAGCCCAAGAGACCTAAGAGGCTGCCGACCTAAATCATGGGATTAAGATACGCACGTGTATTATCTAAACCACACTGGGATATGAATAAGTCAATCCCCAGTGATCTCATAGTGATATTCAAGGGATTCATGGTTCTTCCTTTCGTGGCCATCGTGGAGTTACTTTCACAACCGAAATTCTACATTTATAAATTGTAACCCCTGGCCCGGGGCATAGGGGCATGTAACCAAGCATATTTATGGTTACTTAATAAAATTATAGGCCTCTTCATGGACGTAGGCAAATTTCCAAACCACGTACGTAGTAGTGTTGTGTGTACGACTGTATGCTTTCTTGCTTGATTGTGATTGTTGTTTGTAAATTATTTATTATGATATTTTTTGATACCACAATTGGCACCATCTATGGAAAACGATTGCTATTCCTACGAGAACACTCACTAACTGAAAGCCTGTAATATCTCACTATAGAATCAACATCCTTTAAGCCGGCGACGTTCAGGAAGAACCTGCCCTCCTAGGGTAAGGTCTAAAATTTGCCAACCAAACCCCAGGCTTCGTCAGGAAAGGCATCCTTATGAAGAAAGTCATGGACCACCTAGTTCCATGAAGATTTTTAGGTTAGTTGATGCCTACGAGGAGAGTGTTCGAGAGAAAGAAGAAGCCACGTGTCACCAGGAAGAAGAAAATGCTCGCCTAAAAAGGTGACTGGAAAGAATGGAGAGAGATCACAAGGAGACGCCATGATCGAACTCTTAGCCCTCAGGTGAGTAAATCTAACAGTCGAGGAAAGAGCCCCATGCACGACTAAGAAAGATATGAGAGGAACAGGTCAGAGGATGGTAGATCAAAATGACTAAAGCAAGATCGACGCCATAAGAGTCCTGGTAGACAGGATAATGAAATTAGGAACTTGGTCTAGAGGGAGATGAATCAACATCCAGCCCACCGAGGAGACATATCCATACGAGAGCTAGACAGAATAGCTCTTAACACTCAAATAAAGTCCATTTTTTCAAGGTTGATAGAAGAAGAGTAGCCCCCTAAGAAATTCGCAATCCCTAGATTCAAGATCTATAATGGGAAAACTGATCCCATCAACCATATACGACAGTACAGGCAGGCCATGACCTTATAGAGCCACATTGATGCATTGATGTGTCGCATCTTCCCTTCCAGCCTACATGACGTGGCGCAAAAATGGTTTAAGAGGATACCGTATAGGTCCATCCGGTGCTTTAAGGATCTAGTTGAATTATTCATAACTCACTTCGTAACCAACATATACCACCCCAAGCGGATGGATGCACTGCATACAATAAAGAAAAAGACACAGGAGAATCTCAGGGAGTATGCCAAGAGGTACTGGGAGGTTTTAAACAAAATTGAGGACTTCTCGAAGCAGGTTGTCGTAGTGTCCTTCAAGATCGGTGTTCTAAGCACTTATCTATTACACCAATCCCTAACTAAGAAGGAGGCTAATCCATCGATGACCTAATGGCCCGTATTAAAAATTACACTAAAGTTGAAGATGTAACCCATATTAATGTAGGGGACATTGGTCATACGAAGATGAACAAAGGGACATAGAAGAATGATTCTCATAGGAAAGGAAGCAAGAATGGGGGCAATAATGGCTCTAAAAATGAAAACAAGAATGACCCCTTGATAGCATTCCAGACTGTTAACATAGTCTTCAAGAAATCGATATCCAAAATCCTCAACAAGATCAAGGAACAACCATTTGTCAAATGGCCCAAGAAAATGGGAGGAGACCCAATAAAATGAAATAACGCATTGAGATATGCATTCCACAAAGAGGGCGGTCACATGACTGAACACTACAAAGCACTCAAGTCTCATCTCGAGGAGTTGGCCCAGGCCATCTCAACAATTCATTGATAATAAAACAGACAAGGTCACACCAATGGTGACCAGAAGCTAGATAAAGTTCTTGAGGATGAGATAGGCCATGAGTTCACAATAATTCATGGGGCATCAGACCTCAAAAAAGTACAAGGAAATACTACTCGGATGGAGGTCAAAAATCTTACTACTGTCATGCAAGCTTTTCAAATAGATCCTGCCAAGACTCAGGCTGGGAAGCGTCGACGATCGTAAGATGTTAAATACAACAAACACATTGTGTTTATTGAAGATGATTTAGTTAGGGTAAGGACCCCACATCATGATTCATTGGTTATCACACTTAGGATAGCTAACTGGGACATTGACATATTGCTCGTCGACTAGGGTACCTAGAACTGTTCCGTAAATTGAAGCTAAATATCACCGATCTTAAGGAGGCCACCATTCCATTGCTCATCTTTGCAGGAAATATAACCATGCCACTAGGAAAGATAGTCCTTCCAGTCAGGGTAGAAAATATTTCAAAGATGATCGAGTTTCTTATGGTAGATATCGAATCCCCCTATCACGCCATCTTAAGCAGGGTCTGACTCTATGCCATGAAGGTCGTACCATCTTCATACTATTATAAACTCAAGTGCATTACAGATTGAGGGTGGTAAAGATTCATAGCGACCTGGCTATGGCTAGAAAACACTTCATTACAACCATTCACCCCAAAGAAAAGAAGAAGAAAGATGAAAAGAAAGTCCACGAGGAAGCCCAGGAGGGGGTATTACCTTTCAAATAGTAATTATGGTACAACCGACCAGGGGTAGAGGAAACTAAGGTCCACCTCACAGATAGGGTCATTGAAGACCTGGAAGAAGAAACAGCTGAAAGCAACTCACCTGAGAGGAGATTTCTAATCTGTGCCTCTCTTATCGACCGAGAAAAGAGGGAGCTAACCACGTTCCTCCAAAGAAATCTGGATATCTTCGCTTTAGAACCATACTAGTGTAACACCCCGACTAATTAAATACCGGGTAGCTACTCCTTTATTAAATTAAATCAAAATGCCAAGTTGGCTCAGTTAATAGCATCACTGTCGAAAACATTTTATTATTACTAACCACCTAGTATTTAAAAAGTAAGTTGCCAAATTTTAATTACAGTCTGATTAACATGCAGTGAAAGATTTAAAGCAAGAATAATATCACCATTCACCATAACGAAATAGTAGAATAACCATCACATGATATAAATAAATCCGGAGGAAAAATCCTCACAACAAACTCCACAACTGAAATGAATAACTAAATACTGAAAACTGAATCAATACATGCCAAAGTCTGAAAAACTGAAATGGAAATGTATCTCTAATGGAACTGGGCAACATGCCCTAAAACTGAGGAATACTGAACATGGAATCCAAATGATAGAAGCGTCCAAAAGCAAATCCCTGTAACTTCCACAAACAGCTACAGCTCGTCATCTGAATGAGTATCCTATGCATGGTGTCCTTGTGGCTGGGCACCTAAAATGGTTTTAAAAAAAATAGATTTGAAAGCAAACGTGTCAGAGCCCGAATGTGGAGATATTTTAAAAACCTGCAAGTGCTTTAAAAACATTTAAAACATTAAATGCAAAGTACATGTTAGGACGTGCACTCACATGAAATTCTCACCTCTCGTCTAACTGTGCACTCCTAACGTAAGTACCCATCTAAAATGACACAACCCACTAGCTAAGTAACATCATATCTAGCTAGACTGTCATAGGTTCTACCCTTATTACTCGGTTCCCATTAACATTATAACGTTCGCAATTAAGTAGGGGCTTAATCGTAAATTCAGGTTCTCACGTAAAAGTAATACAACTCATTATAGATCATCCCTTTTGTTATCCCATAGTTATACACACAATACCATATGAAAGTTCCCAGTTTATTAAGTGTATATTTTCCACAACATAAATATACAATATAAGCACCCCGAGACTAAGCTGCGGTGCACACATACTCTGCTATCCATCCCGGTACATCACGTACATAAGGATCATGCATTCCGAATCTCTCAGGAATCATTCAGATAACACAAATCACAAATAATGGAGGCGAACACAGTCACATCACATGGGTCACGCACATACCTGCGCTCCCACGATCAACAGACTTATTAACATCACAATAAGTCCTTCTCTGACCTATGTTCATCGAGGTAACCAGTCTAAATACGGGCAACACAAGGATTAGAGCGCCCTAAGCGAACGCAAACCTCCCGTGATAGCAAGTATGGTAGGTATGTCATACACACAAATCCTATACCAATACTAAGTAAGCACACATCTTAGTAATCACCGTAGTTTAATTGTAGTACTTATCGCATTCTCATACCAACTTAATATATATACAACTTATATAATCCCGGTCCATATTTATACGCGCCATAATTTATGCTCACGTCGTAGTAGGCACTCACGTCTCGACTCAAATGTCTATTTGATTTGATCCACACTTATATAATTTACTCCTCATTATATCCCAAATGTCCCAAGTATACTAATACACCATCAAAGGAATGTTATCTCTATCCTCGAACAAGTTTACGGGACTCCCAAAATAAAAACAGGCCAAAAAGGCCTAAACTGCCAGCTCGTTAGAAGTCTCGTTCGAACGAGGCTGTTCGAACGAGATTTCGTTCGAACGAACTGGGCTATCTAACGAGATCTCATTCGAACAAGATTATCGAACGAACATCCCTCTCGTTAGAACCCCAAACTGTCAACTCGTTAGAAGCTCGTTCGAACGAGCTCGTTCGAACGACCTGGGTAGGTCTTCTAACGAGTGACCAGATTCAAGCCCAAAAATCCTATCTCATTTTTCACCAATTTCTACACCTCAAATCTCAACCAAAATTCGTCCCAACAATGTTTAAAGGTCTCTAATCAATCCTAATCATATCAAGGTTATATACTAACGTATTTTAAAGAACCAATTCATCCTAATCATCATCAATTCATCAAATTTCTACACTTTTCCCCAATTTTCAAGAACATAAACCCTAGAATTTATGATCATCAATTTACTCAAATTAGATCCGTTTTTGTTACATCCAACACATATTTACATCAGGGTAATCATTTCTCTACGATTCTACATGCAATTACTCCTCAACATTCAAGTTCTAAGTCCAATTAAAATGGGTTTTTATTAAACTCTCAAGAACAATTTGATTTATGTAAATTCCTACACATGGAAGAAACATTCTCTATAATAATTGAAATTAAACCACTTGCCTTGATTCAATCTCTGATTTTGATGACGATTTGCTGCAGTTCTCTCTCTCTCCAAGCTTTCTTCTCCAAAGGTGGCTATGGTGGCTAGGGTTTGCTTTGGGAAAGTTTTGGAAACCTAATCTAATAACCCCCGCAGCTTATTGGGTCATTAAGGGTTGGTTAGTGGGTTTAGTGGGTCAATTCCCAATCAGATAAAAACTCTTAATTTTCGTCACTTTTAATTCCCAAAAATACGAAATTACCAAAATACCCTTTATGTTGCCAGTATGGCCTAAAAATACCCCGGGACCCAAACTAAACCCCTGGCTAGTGTTTTCTGACTATCTCGACCCTTTTGGACGCGTTGGCGCACTCAAAACGACCATACGGTTAATAGAATTTAAATTCACTTTTACAATTAAAATAATTATATCCTGACGCGACTGTCTCACGCGTCCCAATAAAATGTCCAAATTGCCGTATATCAATCTCACGACAAATTTGATAATTCAATATTCATATATCATCATATATACTCAATATAGTCAAATACCAACTCACATCTCGCTAGTATTTTATCCGGATTAATTCCCAATTAATTCTCATTTAATTAATTAATCCCAAAAATAAATATCGCCAAAAATACGGGGTATTACAACTAGCTTCCTGGGATAGATCCCACTATTGCATTTCATTTACTGATTTTTGACCCAGTTTTCAAACTAGTCACTCGAAAGGCTCACTGAATAACCCCAGAAAAGGAAAAAGTAGTAGAAAAAGAGGTTGGAAAGCTACTGGATGCAAGTTCCATTTGGGAAGTTCAGTTTCCTAAATGGCTATCCAAACCAATTTTACCCAAAAGGAACGAAAGCTGGAGGGCATGTATTGATTTTATCGACCTTAACCGGGCTTGTTCGAAAGACATTTTCCCCCTCCTAAAGATAGATCAGTTGGTCGACGCTACATTAACGGATGAAGGGATGATCTTTCTAGATGCTTACTTTAGATGTCACCAGATCTCACTTTATAATCTCGACAAGGATAAAACCTCCTTCACAACCCTTATTGGGTTATATTGTTACAAATTCATGCCATTTGACCTCAAGAACATAGGAGTGACTTATCAACGGTTGGTCACCAGGATGTTTAAGAAACTGATAGGAGAAACAATGGAAGTGTACATCGATGACATGCTCGTCAAAATCAAACACAAGGATGACCACCTCTCAGACCTAGTAGGAACCTTTGAGATCCTCAGGAAGTACCAGATGAAACTTAACGCAGGTAAATGCTCATTCGGTGTCCAGTCTGGTAAATTCTTAGGATATCTAGTTAGCAAAAGTGGGATTGAAGCAAACCCTGATCAAATCGACACCATCAGAAAGGTCGAACCCCCTTAGACAATAAGGGATGTACCGAAGCTCACCGGCATGCTCACCACACTCAATCATTTCATCTCTAAGTCTTATGATCGCTGCCGATTATTCTTCCTTCTGTTGAAGAAAGATGAGGTCATGGTATGGAATGACGCCTGCTCCAAAGCCCTATAAGAACTAAAGTCTTACATCAACAAGCCACTCTTACTAGTGATTCCAAGAAAAGAAGATCCCTTATATCTTTACCTTGATGTGTCAGACCACGCTATGAGCTTCGCCTTGGTATACGAGAAGGAATGAGGCCAACACCCGGTCTAATATGCAAGCAAGACACTTTTGGATGCCGAGCAACGTTATTTGCCCCTAGAGAAGCTCGCCTATGCCTTAGTAGTAGCCTTGAGGAAGCTGAAGCATTACTTTGAGGCCCATTGCATCATCATTATCACTTCAAATCCTCTCAAAGTTGTTTTAAGGAAATCTGACCCCTCTGGACAACTTTCAAAGTGGTCGGTTGATCTTGGAAGATTAGATATCCATTTTCAACCAAGAATAGAGATTAAGGGGAAAATTCTAGAAGATTTTATCGCTGAATTCATGGGAAACCAGCCTACTGCCCAGTTAGAAATCAAGCAATCAACAGAAGAGGAAAAAAAAATCCTCCGACTGGACTTTTTACATCGATAGAGCCTCTAATTCTAAGGGGGCAATAATAGGTATTGTATCCCAAAAAATATCATGCTTGAACAGGGGATCAGATTAGGATTTGAAGCCTCTAACAATGAAAAGAATACGAAGCACTGGTCATCGATCCGCATAAAGCACAACTGTCGAGGGAAAAATGCCTTCGGGTATTTGGAGACTCAAAGCTAGTGTCCAAGAAGGTAAGTGGAGATTTCTACACCATGGATGGATTCTTACCTCATCGTTGTAAGGGGAATTACGACAAAGTTTGATAAAGTTGGCATTCAGTAGTTCCCTAGCGGGAAGAATAGTCACGCCGACACCTTAGCTGCTCTAAGTTCTACTATTGACTCCAACTTAAAGAGAACCAATTAGATAGAATTCCTTGCACATTCGAGCATCAACCAATCAGTCATAGCCGAGAAAGTCCTCCATATAGGAAGGGCACCCAGTTGGATGGATCTCATCATAGTCTATCTGTGGAGTGACACATTGCCAGGCGATAAGAAGTTGACACACCAGATAAGAGTCAAGACTTCTCTCTTTCACTTATCTTTCGAGGGAAAACTCTACAAAAATCTTTTACTGACCCCTACCTCCAGTGCGTTCACCCAGAAGATGTCGAGAAGGTTCTGAACTTCATGAAAGCATTTGTGGGAGTCATGTAGGAGAAAGATCATTGTCTTTCCGAGCAATTAAGGAGGGGTATTGGTGGCCGAGCATGCAAAAGGATGATGGAATTTACATTCGCAAATATGAAAAAATACTAGAAGCACTCCCCTATGGTCCACCAGTAGGCTAGCAACCTCAAGTCATTAACCACCCCTGGCCTTTTTCCCAGTGGGGCTTGGATATTGTAAGGCCACTGCCTATCGCATTTGGAAATCACAAGTATCTGCTGGTCGACACTGATTACTTCACCAAATGGGTAGAGGCAGAACCGCTCACAAACATCAGGGACTCTGACATGATAAGGTTCATATGGAAGAACATCATTACCCACTTTGGGATAACCAAAGCGATCATTACTGATAATGGAACGAAGTTAAAAAGTAGCTTCTTTTAAGGCTTTTGTGATGAGCTTGGCATCAAGCATCACTTTAGTTCTGTAGCATATCCCCAAAGCAATGGGTAAGCTGAATCTTCCAATAAGACAATGATTGACGGATTGAAAAAATGGTTGGAAAGAGCCAAAGGCGCCTGGGTAGACGAACTACCCCACGTTTTATGGGCTTATCGTACAACTCCTAGGAGAGCAACTAGAGAAACTCCCTTTACGCTCACTTGTGGCATGGAGGTAGTCATCCCATTAGTTGCAGGTCTCCCTACTATGAAAACCACCTTGGTCGACCAAGGCCTCAACGATGAAGCATTACTCACTGTACTTGACTTACACTACACCAAAAAGGCCAAATTGGCACCCTTCAGTCGACCAGCCTTGTCACGATCATTGACCGTGACAAAGGCTTGTCACGGTAATTGATCGTGACAAGTCTGTGACAAGTACTGTTATGACGGACCTGTCATGGTCAATGACTGTGACAATCTTATAAAGTTTTCATGGTCAAAGAGCGTGACATGTCCATGATAACTTTCCCAGCAAAAAACCCTTCCCACTTCTTTTTTTCCCACCGTTTTGGTTTCCCCCTCTCTGCCTCTCTAAGCGACTGCTCTCTCTCTCTCTACTTTCAGGTATGATTCTCTCTCTCTTTCTCTTCCCTTTATATATGTGTGTGTATATGTGCGTGTGTGTATGTGTGCATGTGTGTATATGTGTCTGTCCGAGGGGTGGGGGGAGGGAGAAGGGTTGGGGGTGGGGCAGATGGTGGATATGTGCGTGTGTGTGGTGGGGGGAGGAGGCAGGGCTGGGGGTGGAGGTGGGGCAGGGGGAAATAGGGTAGTGGGGTGGGGCAAGGTAGAAGTGTGTGTGTGGTGGGAGAAGGGGGTGGGGCAGTGGTGGGGGTGGGGAAGGGGGGTTGTTGTAGGGGGAATGAGTCACAATCTAATTCCGACAAGGGATCTTTGTCAACTAATGTACTCAGCCAAGTGCTTGGCGCTAATCGCAAGGGGAGGAAAAGGGGGTGAGCTCGTGGGTGGCCAAATCTAGGATTGTCGGATTGGAGACGAGCAACACCGAGTTGTCTCGAACAGTGGACTCGCATGACGTGAAGTTGTCCCATTTGGAGGAGACGGTCCAAGATATGTTCTCATTCGTGAAGCGTTCGTTGGACAAAAAGCATAAGGGGAAAGGGAAAGAGAAGGTGGTGGAGGAGGAGGTGGAGGAGGACGAGGACGAGGACGTGGACCTCGCTGCTTTATCGCCGACACGTGCAGACTCTGATAATCTAGTCCCCTATTTGACTCCCTTCAACCGGCCGATGACGACACTTAGTTGGCCGAGCGTGTTTATACATGACATATTTGATGGCCAATGGATAGGGCGGGGGTTGAGGGACCCGAATACCGTTCAGGGTATGCCAGTTCATGGACATGCACTTCAAGACATCGAAGCCAAGGTGCTCGTCACGCATGTGATACCCAGTAAGGAGAACTCCCAATTGTGGTTGCGTGAACAGTGCGTCACGATGCATATTCAAGGGTGTATCAATTCGTATATCGTGTGGCCTACTCACCTCCTCAAACTACCCCTGACATGTAGTGACATTATTTGAATTGAATTATTTTAAGTTGTTACATTTGAATTATATCGTGATGAATATTGTTTTGAATGTATATTTTCATTTTCTCTATTTTATTTGGATATATGATGTTTGAACAGGTAAAATGTTGCTATAATAGGTACAAATATACTGATGGGCAGTGGCAGTGGCCATACTGTCCAACAAATTTTTTTCAATTCTGCCCAGAATGGTCACGGTCATTGATCAAGACAAGTAATATTTGTCACGGACTTGTCACGATAAATGACCATGATAATTTTTTTAAAAGGTCACGGGTTTGTCACACTTGTTAACCATAAGTAAGCTTGTCACGGTCATTGACCGTGACATGATCGTGACAGTCTAATGAACTTATCATGGTCAATGACCGTGACAAGTCCGTGATAACTAACGTTGTCACCCCCAAACTTGTCACGGTCATTGACCTTGATAAGTTGGACTTGTCACAGTCAATGATCGCAACAATTCGACAGATTTGGTCTAGTGTTAGTTGATGAGGGATGAGAACTAACACTAGTTAAGTTTACATCCTACCAACAGTAACTGGGCAAACAATACAACCAAAAAGTCAATCCGAGTAGGTTTCTAATAGGGGACTACGTCATGAGGAAAGTCCTCGGTAGTGCTATAAGACCATCAGACGACAAACTTGATCAAACTGGGATCAAGGTAATAAGGGACGACCTGCAGGGAGCATATCACTTGAAAATGCTGGAGGACAGGGGGCTACCAAGGACCTGGGATGCTGCCAACCTCAATAAGTTCTACTTTTAGACTTCTATATCTTTTATTTTCGGTACCATTAGTTTAGAAAAATTTTCGTTTAAAAACAGATGTTGCCTTTTATTTATAATTTTAATCAATAAAGGATGATTAACCCACGCATTTTAAATATCTTGGTTGTCTAATGTCTCTTGATCGCACTCCAATACGTATCTTTTCCAAGCAATATACTCCCCTCAAAGCATAACAGAACTCATGGATTATAGGGAGTTAATCAACGTGCTCCAATCAAGGAATCTTACATGACAACAGCAAACAAAGCTCCCATGATTCCAATCAAGGAAATCTAAAATACATAAAGTAAGGTTTATAATCAACCTTCCTCAGGTCTTTGTTGGAAACAAAATTGTCCTCTTGAGTTGCTCCCGAAATAAAAGACCTACAGGGGACCCTTAGGCAATAAATCCAACTCAGTTTGGTCCCCAACTCAGGTTGGTCAAAAAATCCTGCTCGGGCGAATGTCCCAATAACCGAATACATTCTCACCATCTTCCTACTTAGGCCTAAGGAAGTGTGAAGAAACGAACTAAAAGGTAAGGTGGACGAAATTATATAGCTAACGCATATTGGACTGGGAGGATGTTCAAACACGAGATAATAAAAACTCAACAACATTTAGTTGGTTAGAAAGCCCAAAATGATTAAAGCTTTGTACTTTTCGTACTATGATTAATTCTATCAAGTGTTTTTTTGTCAAACAGTGATGTCAACCAATCAACAAATGAGGTTAACACATGTTTAGTCAGTACTTGCTCAAAACATAAATAACCAGTTGCATCTTTTATAAAAATCCATATGATTACATTTACATCAATAGACCAAGAAATACTCAAAGACCTATGATGGCCCAGGATAACAAGAAAGGTAGTCTGTTACATGTGCTCTTCAACCATCATCAGGATGAGGAACTAAGTCTTCTTCGGCGCCTTACGGGCATGGCTCTAGAAGGTGTGAAGGAATGGAATCTATTGGGATCCAATGGTCATCCATCGAAAAGGGATTCTGCCTACAGTATGGGTGAACGATTTGATACTTATATCATATGGGAGATTCCTTAGGAATTTTAAATTCCTTAAAAGTGCTCAGCCATCCCCTAGCAAAAGTGAGGTCTTCGACCTCTTTCAATCTTGCTAGGGCATCTATCCAACCTTTTTCATAACCATCAACCCAAACCTGCCAAGTACCCCTTAGAAATAAATGTCTTAATCGTGTGACATCCCTTTGGAGACCAGCAACGATCACATAAGCTCGTTGAACATCTTCTTTTAGCTCAGCAATCTCCCTCCTAGAATCTTGATTATCAGTTTGAGTGGCTATAACCGATGATGAAGAGGATCCTCACAGCACAAGAGGGGGACTAGATGGAGTTTTTTCCTTAAGATGAGAAACTTATCTTCTCAAAGCATCATTCTCTCTCTGTAATAACTCCCCCACCTGGTTGAAATCGGACGCATCCAGAAGCTTTGTCGTAAATCCGACCATTTTCCTCTTACACAGAGGCAACAATTTCCTCCATCTCCCCGAGCCTATCTTTAAGCCTAGCAACCACCTGAGACTGATCTTTACAGTCATGGTCTCTTGCCCTGAGGGATTTACAAATCCTTATAAAGGCTCTGCGTACTTGAATGCTTATGTTCAGGCTAGAGAACCTGGCATAGGAGGGAGTTAGCGGGAATGTATTCATCTAAATCAATGGGTGACAATCAACAAAGCAAGCAGTAAAGGCAACAAACATCAGTAATGAAATAAAATTTTCTTTCCATTTAAATCAAAAGATAGGCGCAAGCCAGTACAAAGAAAGGGAAAAATTGAAGATACAACATTGGGACAAAATAAAAAGCCAAAATTCCTAGCAGGACTTTCGGATTCCCCAACCTGGTCAAAAATCAAGGGCCCCTTCCCCTTATCAACAGCCTGGTCAGTAATAAATTCACCTCCACCAGCACCTGTCTTTGCAGGGGCAACTCCTCCAGTTGAAGGAATGACCCCCAATGGGTTCTCCTAAGTAAGCTTTTCAGGAGGGGCAATGGGGTCCACAACATTCTGAGCATCAAGGGATACGTCGATAGGATTAAGGCCTGGATAATGCTGAGAGAACAAGTGGGAGTCAGCAGTAACCCTAACAATAATCAAGTCTTCATCCCATCTTTTTTTAAAGCATGCTCACCGGACATAGGTAATTTAGTGCTCGGCATCGTCATACGTCGCCTCCCAGCCTTTATTGTACCTTCTCTCCCGAACGGTCGCTGCTTCCCCCTCTAGCTAGTACACCTTGGTGACCAACTCCTTATTCGCCTCAGCCACTGCCAATTTATCAGTAATCACGCCGCTATAGGCATCTCAAAGGTCCGCTAACTCCTTCATCGACTTCTCTTTTTCCCATTCAAAGGATGCCTTTGCATCTGCCAAAGCCTTATCAAAATATTTTAGAGCATTGCGTATCTCTACATTTCTTCACGACAGGTCGACCCGATCATGAAGTAGTACAGTGTAGTTAAAGAAAAACTACAAATCACAAGAAACACATGTTAGAGTGAGGTAAGTCAAGACAATAAGGAATAAAAAATATAGATAGAGGAAAACACTCACCAAAGCAAGCCCCTGAACAGATTTAAGGGCCTACTTATCTGACCCCATGCTCATTGATCTCTCATAATCAGCTACGAGCACTGCCTTCTCCATTAGTAAAGGGAAAGATGGGGGGTAGAAGCCAATGAATCCCCCTCAACAACAACAACAGATTGCATCATAGAGGCCTTTGAGGCCTGCGCCTTTCTCTTCTCCTCCTCTCCCTTTCTCTCTTCTTTTCATTTTCTTCATTTCTCATTCTTCTTCTCCTCCTCTTCTTTCTTTTGTTTCTCCACTTCATTCTCCCAAGTTCTCATCTAAGAGCCACCAATGGAATGTCCATGTTTCTGCTTCAGAAACTTCATCCTGTTAGACAACAAGTCATCATCATCATCCTGCATCAAATTCCCTCTCCTTGGGGGGGGGGGGGGGGACATTTCTTCCTCATTGGATTCTTCCTCTCTTCTCTCTCTTTCACTATCTTTTTCATTACCCTCCTCGCTATTTTCTCCCGAATCATCTCCCGAGCTGCTATCCTTCTCGTCCTCTAAATCAATGGGTTCAGAAGTGCCACTAACTTATTCTTCTGGAATATCCAAATAAGGAATTGTATTTACTGGGTGAGAAATGAAGTTGGAAGTAGTGTTATTATACTCTAGTAAAAATGCAGTCGATCGAGGATGATCATCCTCAGTAATAACGTCCCTTGTCCTATAAGCTTTTAAGAGTTCAGCAGCTCGGATTTCACGAAGAGTAGGTTTCTAATTTTTAGCCTTTGCTACAGAAAAGAGAAAGGGAGAAGCATCAGAGCAAGAATATACAGGGATAGACAAGAAAAAAACATAAAAAGAGATGGTGATAACAACCTATATACTCCTCCCCAAAGGTAGGGATCTAAGGTCCCTGGTACCTTACGCCCTCTGATTTGGGAGGATACTCCCAATTTCTGGCAATGAAGCCTTTAGGCTAATAATCTTTGTGGGAATCAAGTAGATTTACTACCAAAACCCTATCAACGCTCCTGGCTTTTAAGTATAAAATGCCTCCACTTGTGCGAGAGAAAGAGTAACAGTAGCAAATATCGGCTAATCCTAGATTGGTACCATAAAGTGGGTTTATCCTATGAACTCCATTGACAATCTTCCATACATTTGGAGAACACTGGGCAGGAATAATGTTAAAATATTGAAAAAAGTGCAAGAACATGGGATTAGGGGGAAAAATTCAATGACCATCCTCTAGGTCACAAACATTCCTGGGTACTGATGTACACTCTATATCTACCAAATCAGGAATATTATAGAACTTTCTAAATTCAGGAAGAGATTTATTATCAATCATCGCCATAAGATAAACACAAAAACCCTAACTATGGTAACAGAGGATTCATAGAAGACAATAACAATAAGGAAGAAAAGAAATGAAATTTACAGGACAGAAACGAAGATTGGAAAATAGGGAAAGCCTTAATTTTGAAGAATGAAAGTAAGAGGTGAAGCTTAAAGACACAATATGCGCAAAAATGACCAAGGACGATGAACTGACGGTTAGTCTTGTACCAATAGTTATTTTAAAGCACTCGCATGATGATCCACGTCTCTCGAGAAATATTTGGCGCATTAATTTCTCATAAAAAGACAAGCGCGTCCCTCCTGTTTCAGTGAATTACAAACACACCATTGCAGAGGGTGCTGCATTCTCGGACTCATTTAAAATCCATTGGCCCAAGTGATGGCCTAAAATTTTTAGGGGCAATTGTGGGAACCCATTTATTCTTAACCCACGAGAGTAGACGATCAAGCCCAACATATCTAAGAGGCTTCCCGACCCAAATTATGGGATTATATTACGCACGTGTATTATCTAAACCACACCGGGATAGGACCAAGTCAATCCCAAGTGATCTCGCGGTATTCAAGGGATTCATGGTTCATCCTATTGTGGCCATCATGGAGTTACTTTCACAACTGAAATTCTACATCTATAAATTGTAACCCCTAGACCGGGTCATAGGGGCATGTAGCCAAGCATATTGAGAGATACTTAAAATAGTAGGCCTCTCCGTGGATGTACGAAAGTTGCCGAACCACGTACATAGTGGTGTTGTGTTTGCAATTGTATGATTTCTTGATTGATTGTGATTATTCTTCGTAAATTCTTTATTGAGATATTTTTTTATACCACACTTCTGATTTCATACCAGATTTAACTTACTGCTGATATTATAATGTTTGGGTACTTTTGGATAGTTTTTTTATGCAGTTCTTCTTGGTTATTCATGCTTCATTACTAACACTACGGTATTCGTTTAGTCACATCTGCTTAGATTGATGATACATCTTTTGTGATGATTGTTTTCTAGCTACGAATTTGGTACATCTTGATCATTTTTAGCTGGTTGTTTCATGTTTATCTAGATATAGTTCATTGGTTATTATTATTCTAGATATATTGATAAATTGTTTATCTTTTTCACTTATTTTCTATTCAAGACAAAAATGGGGAGAGATGTATGTGATATAGGGGAGAGTTTATTTGATTAGCATATATGTTTGTCGCATTACACATTGATATAATTCTTATGATTATATGTTTTCATAATTAATTTACACATATTGGTATCATGTTATCTAATGTTGCTCACATATCTAACAAATGATTTGATTTTGATTTTACATATTGGTATTAACATTTCATGTTGATATCATAATGTTTTATATCATTTGTACCTCCATACTTCACTGGGTATTTATTTGTTTCATGTGTGTAGGTTTGCTTAAGAGATTCGAGATTTCAAGTCTGCACATTCGGACAACTCATTCTTGCCAGACCATCATTAATGGTCTTGTCCTATATTTTTTTTATTTTGGATTATATGGGATGGGATTTAGGCATCATATGGCTTGACGGTCCGACTTAAGTATTTAACTGTTTGGGTTTTATCTCGGAATAGTCCAAAAGGGGAGATTTGCGAGGACAAAATTTTTAATTGAGTCAATTGTAGTATTTGACTTATTCCCAGAAAAAAATAATGTTTTTGAGTCATAGATAGATTTTTTATTATCCCGATCCAACACAATCTATGACATAGACTTTATTGAAGAAGTTGTGGCCAAGCTTCAAAGATAAATTATGTCGAGATTATTTTGGTGCACGCTTCACATTTTCATTGCATTTCGAGATCGCTCAGGTATGAATGCGTAATGTTTATGGGACTCGAAAAATGTTTTTAGGATGTTATTTTTATTAAAAAGTGTTGTAAAATATTTATATTTCATTTATTCTGAGATAATGATGGTTTAGAGTTGTGTAAATCATAAACTCTTATTTTATGTGGTTCAAATGACTTTGAATGTCGTTCAAGCGAGATCAGCATGTCGTCCTAGCGACATGTGCATTTCGTTCGAGTGATATGCTTATTTCATTCGAACGATGCGCCACCTCAATTTTTTTATTTAAGGCGTGTTTCTCTCTGAATTTCGTAAGTGTGTAGTCCTGAAAATCAGTTTCCATACAGTATGTTTTCTACACAAGTTTTCTAAGGTTTTCAAAGACTAAAAACATCAAAGATCCGAGCTTTCATTCACATATGCTATAGTGATTTATATTTGCACCATTTAGAGTTGTTCATAACTTTTCACATCTTTGGGTTTTGCGGTGAAGAAGCAATGGAGTTCATGTTCAAAATTCATATATGTTTCCAAACTACATCGGTTGACACCGAGGCATTCATGGATGCGTGTATTGTGGACAGGTATCACGGAAGGATATTCGCGTGGGCATTGTGGAAGATTGGTTGAATATCAGAGAACCTTCAATATTTGTGGGGTATTTATTTGTTGAGTAATTATGTCTTTGTACTTTGTAATACCACATCATAGTGATTGTCTGGTTTGGGTCGTCCGAGGTTTTTTCCCTTAGCTGTTTACTCGTACATCCGACGTCACCTTTGTGAACGTATTTATTTTACTTGCTTTAATCACCTAGATGCATGTTTAGGATTAAACAAGATAAAGTTTTCACTTAACTAAAATTGGTTCACATACTTGGCACAGTTTAAAATTTGGAAAAAGGGTTTTAAAAAAGAAAGATGGTTTGTTATCGTTAAAACACAGTCGTAAAAAAAAGGGCCTATAACTTTTCGTTTGTGTATTTAATGAAAAATTAAAGTGAACCATTTAACATGCTTAAAAATTTTCTTAAATGAAATTTAAAATCAATTTAATCAAAAAATTAAGAGATTGCGTAGTCATAGAGGAATAGAATATGATTTTGGACATTTTATTGAATTTTATACACGGAATAATTCACTAAAAAATAACCCTTTATTCTCTTGAAATGAATGGCAAAGCTCAAAGAAAATTACTCGCGACGACAATCGGGGGGGGGGGGGGGGGGGTTGTCAGATTAACACTGATAAGAAAGGGAAGAAAAATAAAAAAATCATAGAAAAGAAAAAGTACAAGGAGAAAAACAAAGAATGAAGTTTGTAATTATTAGTTGTTCACTGGGGGGGGGGGGGGGGACTGAATTTTACTACTTTTGTACTTTAGAACTTGAGAATTATTGGTCAGTGTAGGTTAATCGGAGTGCATTTAGTTGTGAATTATTGGTTGGTGTACTTTTGTACTAGTATGTTGGTTGATGTTTATTATGTTAACTACGTTTAATGTTATTATGTTAGTTTACTTGTGAACTTTTCGTTGGATGTTATTATGTTAATTATGTTGAATGTTATTGTGTTAGTATGTTAATGCTACTATGTTAATATGTTGGTTGATCTGAACTTTTTATGCTTTGTGAACTTTTGTGGATTGGTAATGGATTTTAACCGTGATTCATCACGTATACGAAATAATGTACCCTTAATCAACATATAATACGAACTCATCAAAATTCATGAATTTTAGACCTATATATCTTTGAATTATTTTTCATATATTTTGCGAATTAAAGTGCCTCAGAAAGTGGGAACCCCAGGGATGAATTCCCCAAACCAAGCATTATTATGATTGGTTCGGTATACAGATAGCGAAACATATTATATTACTTTATATAAAGTCCTCGAACCAAATTTAATAATGTTTATTTCGGGATAATCATCCCTAACAATGGGATTTCCACTTTTTGAGGAACTTTAATTCGTGATATATATGTCTAGCAAAGGGTACACTGTTTCAGCATATATATCATGAATCTAGGTTAAATATCAATTGTGACATAATAACATTAAATATCAATCAACATATTTTAACATTAAAGATAGTTAAATACTGATATTGATCACATGATATTGAGATCCACAATATGATATTGAAATCCGTTGCATATGATATTAAAATTAATTGCACATGGTATTGAAATCCACAACATGATATCCATTGCAAATGATATTGATATGTCATAATGATATCAAAAGACATATCAACAACTATACACGCAAGTGAATTATATATATATATATATATATATATATATATATATATATATATATATATATATATATATATATATATATATATATATATATATATATATTCAACAACTTTATAAATGGTATTGAAAACCAAATCAGAGTTGGTATTGACATATCCCTCATAAGCTACCTACACATTTAGTTAAATGTATAAAAAAAGAAAATATATCCCTCACAAGATACCTACACATTTACCAAAAAGACCCTATATCCCTCACTAGTTGATTTCAATTGGAACATCACTCGTCGCTAAATCCATCAGGCAAATCTACTCAAATTAAGCCATATGATCAACATATTTATCGATCCAAGACTTGGCTTCAGGCAAGGCTGTACTAATATCGACTCTTAAAGAACCATCATCACCTTTGTTCTCACCGTCACAAGCAACTAATGCATCATCAAATAATACGGTGTTAAAATCCTTGAAAGCATCCTATAGGAAGTCAATAATGTTTCCATAATAAAACAATTTGAAACAATGCAACAAAAATAACAACATAGTGATTCGGTATGAACGTACCAACATAATGACACTGAATTAGGGTCATCAGAGAGAATAGAAGCCAAGAATGGGTATACACACCATGAATGAAGTTTTAATTCAGCAAAATAATTTTTTCTTCATTCGTTATCATCATGCCAAGAGTTGTCTACACACTCGGCAAAAGGATCCTAAACTAACTTTTGAATTATGAGATTTAATTTTTCCTTGATTCGGGACGTTAATAATAAAATATGGAATTTAACTGGGATCTACTCCCCAAACCAAACATTGCGTTTGAAAAAAATAGATACCGTGGTTTGATATGATCACCTCGAAAAACATCATCTTCCTCGGGGGCCAGATACCGAACCATTGTAAATTTTAATTTCTAGGTTTAATTTTTTTTATGGTTAAAAAAACATAGAAAACATATTTGAGCAGCAAAAATTACCTCATACATATTATCTGGGATATTTTCATTAGTTTTAGGGCTATCACACCCATTGTTAAAACCTTCCATTGGTTGTTGTAACTTCAATATATTTTAACATCAATGGTTTAAAACCTTAGTTATTATATTGTTGTAAGCGTAAAGTAATTTCCTTTTATATAAATTCAATAAATGATGCGGAAGCGTTGAATGATGGTTCACAAATAAACAAAGCCATATTTTAATTTCTTCAAAACAAATTAAAATAAGTTAATCCAAGTCCTAGAATTTGCCTAAGTCATATTTATCAATATTAGCAAGTTAGGCGAAGCCAAATTTTAGCAAATGACTTGAATTAAACAACATTACCGAATATTTAATTTAAGTCCAAATTAAATTGAGTGTGATAATTGAAACCGAATTTTATCTTGAATTATTCTAAGCATGAGTTCTACATTATGATGCAAGATAAAATAAACAATATCACACTACGCCGCGATGTACGAGGAAAAACCCAAGACGGGAAAAAACCTCGGACGACCCTAGCCACAAGTCCACTAGATACGGAATTACAATTACAAGACAGATAGACTTACAACGACTGACTCGATCCCTCTCACGCCTCGATGCTTCTTCTCGTAGACACCTCTTCCTAGCTGACAACCTCGGAACTCCACTGCGGTCTCGGAATCCACCGATGGGGCTTTCTATGGTCACCGTCACCCGAGCAAGGAGCCTTTCTCCAAGTGGATAGAATTGCAACTCATAGTCTTCTTCTTTGATGGATGTAGAAGCAAACCAAAACTTCTCTTCTTGAATTCGGTAGAGATAAACCGGTGCCAAAACTTCAAGAAATTTGATATATAAATAAGAACTTGGACTAAACACAATTGTGTGTAAACTAGAGTGTGAAGGATTTTCTCTATGAAAAATAACACTCAAAACATGAACATTTTCCTAAACAATTTTTGCTCTCAAATTCTCTCTAAGAGATAAACTAGGATGGAAAAGTTAGATTGGAAAATGTGATTCCCGCACAAGATAAAGTCTGAAAAAGTTGGTTAAAAACCAAGTGGGGAAGTGGGTGAAAAACGGACAAAAAATTGCCAAAAACTGTTCCCGCCTGACAGCTCGTTCGAACGACATTTCGTTCGAACGAACTGTCGTTCGAACGAGACTTCTAACGACACACCAGTATGGACTTCGTTAGAATCTCGTTAGAAACCTCGTTAGAACGAACAAGTTCGTTCGAACGACATATCGAATGACAGACTAGTTTAGACTCGTTGGCAAACTCGTTCGAACGACATCTGGTTCGAACGAAAAACTCGTTCGAACGACATATCTAACGAACGACCAGAAAGATTGAAAAATTCGATTTTGGCCCAGAAAACTTTATGAACTTATTTTAAAGTCTTATATAATTTCTTTCTTAAACAAAACGCAGTTTATATTAAACCTAACACCCAATAAACTTTGTTCCAAGCTCTTATATAAATATAATTGCATTCATACCTTGGGAGCATAGAACTCTAGTTGATGACGTAGACACGAGGCACGAAAACCGACATGTTTGATGAACCTTTATATTCTTTGCCACTACGTCTTCAACAAACACTTCATAGGCTTGAGAGTATTATAATTACATACTATCCTATGAATAAATGTTTTTGTCCGGAATTGAGCCAAAACTATATATGGACTCAATTGGAAATTTGTGTCCTTACAAATCTCCCCCTTTGGCTATTCCGGGACAAAAACCAAAACAAAAATCCTAAAGGGCCGTCAAGCTCACTAGACTCAAAACATAACCCACCCAAACTTGACTCAACCCAAGGATCAAACGCTTTGCCATTGAAAGATGCCGCTTTAGAAGAATTCATGCACACTTAAGCAAACTCATCAAATGCATAGGGAATATCAAAGTATTAAATGCAATTAATTAATTACTCCCCCTAAACTAATTCTCCCCTTTATCAAACACATGACCTACTTAGAAAGACGTCTCCCCCTAAGATAAATCTCCCCCAAACTAAGATACGATAATAATAGGATTAGATACCATTTCTCCCCCCATCATCATTCTCCCCCTTTTTGTTCAGGAATAGGCAAAGGATAAAGAACTAATAAACATAAAAGCATGTTGAAGCTTAAAGTGTTAAGACATGAAAGCATATGGGCAAGAAAAGAATAGGCAAAGACAAAAAAAATATCATATATATATAAACTAGAAATATATCAATGAAGCACTTGCATATATATATAGATATAAAAACACACATAACACAAAAATACAATAAGTTTGCACACTCGTATAGCAAAAATGTGTCATATGGAAACGGAAGTGTAGGGTTGTGAACTAGTAACAATTAAATTTAGACCCAAACACTTAATAAACATTCACGGAGTTCTCATTTGATTGCAAACTTTATCACATTTAAATATAACCTCATGTGACAATATAAAGATTGAACTCAATGAACAAACATACACAATGCATACAAGCCTAGCATGATGATGATTCTGCAAACCAAATAGAGTCATGACATTAAAGACAACTAGGATAAACGGACATTGTGCAAACCGTTGATATACCATCCAATTCTCCCTCAATAAGCGTATATATTCTTTTGCTTTTGAATGAATATATCAAACAAACATAGGCCTTCGCAAATGTTTTCTTTTTAATGCCATATATTCTGTTTTTAGGCCTTTGGATCACGTATTTCTTTTAGATCCAATAAACGGTGGCTTACTATCGCAAAGGATTTAATTCATCCTTTCGGAGCCCTTCCCCGTGCACATTTTATTTATCATGTTTTCATTTTCACACAAATCTCACATGCAACGGATTTTGACATGCACTAGTCCTCCTAGGTCAAAGATATGTAGATGACTAGATTGGTAGGAGAACACCTCAAAAAGCTCAAATATAACATGTGACATTAAGATTTCAAAAGAGCTCGTGCATGTGGGAATAGAGGCATATAAAAATAGAATCCATTTAAACAACAAAAAATCCAACTACTCCATATAAAGCATGGTAAAGAACATTTTAAGGATTGAAAATCTAAACCAAAAGTTCTAGCCACGTGGGAGCGTAAAATATGGGATTCAAACACAAATATATGCCACATAAAGTGTGTCAAACTAAAATACACACAACATAAAATATGTTTGAGTTTTTTACATTTTTAAACAAAAATAAATATTTACTCAAAAGGACAAAAAAAATCATTTGTATTTTTCATTAAGCTTATATGAAATAAATAAAACACAGATGATAAACAAAAATCTTTTTATATTTTTTCAATGAATTCAACACAAAATATAATACAAAAAGATAAACAAGTCATAATTTCTAGCATGGGATATGAAATAAGGCTATGACTAGAAAATGACTAAACAAGCATACATTTAGCATGTGAATATAGCATAAAGTACAAACGCTAAAGTATGCAAACACTAACACATTCATCCTTTAGATTTAGCAAGGGAGGAAGCATGTGAAAGTAAATGAGAATCAACAACCCTATTTTGCAAGGCAACCAAGTCGGATTTCCTAACCCAAATTAATGAAGAATGGTTATCTTGGGGTATAGGAATATTAAAAACATTTGATGCATTGCGTTGGGATTTTCTAGGAATTCGTTTAAGATCAAAACAAAATTTCCTAAGATGACCTTTTCGACCACAATGTGTACAAGTGAGTATATGTCGAAAAGATTTACTTAAGGAGTGATCTTTAAATGTATTCCTAGTAGATTCTACTAAAACATTGGTTTGGGCATTATGAGTAAATTCATTACAAGTATTGAAGCCTAAACCACAAGTGTCATTTTTAATTTGGACCGTTCCTAACATTTTATCTAGTTTTTTTGAACGACATTCCAAATCAAATTTGACATTACTAGAATCTTTTAATTTAATTTACAATTCTAAAATGTTAGATTCTAGTAAAACATTTCTCTCTTCAAAAGCAAGAAGCTCCTTTTTCAAGGATTCCATTAAACCCCTAAGGCTATCTCTTTCACGTTCTACATAATCAAGCTTCTCTTGAAGAGTCTTCACATGTGTCCTAAGGTCTTCTATTAAAACATTTTCATCAATGACCTTGACACTTTCTCTTAAACTAGCCTCTAACTTCAAATTAGCTCTTTTCAATTTAATAGATTCTTTATAAAGTTCTTGAAAAGCATTTTGAAGTTCACTCATATTAACCTCTTCTTCATTTTCACTCTCACTTTCTTCTTCACTCTCACTATCATAAAAAACAAGAGAATCATGTACAATGACCTTGGAAGTGGCATGTGCTATCGTTTCATCAATCGATGAGTTTTCACTATCACTCACATGACTAGCCATAAAAGCCACAAAATTTTTCTTAGTGGGGGAATCGGGCTTTTCTTCCTTATCACTATCACTAAGGGTTGCATTATATGAAATGGGTCGCTTACCATCTTTCCTTAGTTTAGTGGGGCACTCATAAGCCCTATGGCCATAACCTTCACAACCAAAACACTTATCAGACTCGTCCCTATCTAAATGTTCATTACTAGGTTTAGGGATCTTTTCGGCTTTAGGAATCTTTTCGCCTTTGTCATGCTTAGAAGATTCGAATTTCTTAAAATCATTTTTAAATTTGTCTTTGTTAAATTTAAGAAATTTTCTAAATTTACGAGCAAATAAAGCCATGTCTTCCGAGTCACTATCACTATCGCTCTCTGCTACTTGTTTGACCTCTTTTCGGGATTTTAAAGCAACGCCCTTTTCAATTTTCTTTTCAGTTTTAGAGGGAAACATATCTAGTTCATAGGTTTGTAAATCACCTACAAGCTCTTCTAATTTCATAGAGGCTAAAGTGGGTAAAGAATTTAAAACGGTCACCTTTGGAATAAATCTATCGGGTAGGGACCTTAAAATTTTCTTTACAACACGGTCGTCAGGTATTTTCTCTCCCAAGTTAAAAGATGAATTAACAATATCAGAAAGTCTAGCATAAAATTCATCAAACGTTTCTTTTTCATTCATTTTGATAGTTTCAAATTGAGTGGTGAGGTTTTGGAGTTTTGAAGCTTTAACGACACTAGTTCCTTCATGAGTTAATTGTAAAATATCCCAAGCTTCTTTAGCGGTTTCACACGTCATAATACGTCGTAATTCATCCGGTGTGACAGCGCTAAACAAAGCATTTAAACCACGGGAATTGAAATTAGCAAGTTTAAACTCATTTTTAGTCCATCTATCGACGGGTTTGATAACACGTTCATTTTTAACTAAATAAGTTGGTGGGGACCACCCGTTAACAACAGACATCCAAACTCTTTCGTCGATAGATTTTAGTGCCGATCTCATTCGCGCTTTCCAATACGCGTAGTTTGAACCATCGAAAATAGGAAATTTTGAAAATGGGGAAAAATCCATTTTAGCCAAAAATTATTTAAAAAGATCGTTGACGAAATAATTTATCGCTTTGGCTATGATACCAATTTGTAAGCGTAAAGTAATTTCCTTTTATATAAATTCAATAAATGATGCGGAAGCGTTGAATGATGGTTCACAAATAAACAAAGCCAAATTTTAATTTCTTCAAAACAAATTAAAATAAGTTAATCCAAGTCCTAGAATTTGCCTAAGTCATATTTATCAATATTAGCAAGTTAGGCGAAGCCAAATTTTAGCAAATGACTTGAATTAAACAACATTACCGAATATTTAATTTAAGTCCAAATTAAATTGAGTGTGATAATTGAAACCAAATTTTATCTTGAATTATTCTAAGCATGAGTTCTACATTATGATGCAAGATAAAATAAACAATATCACACTACGCCGCGATGTACGAGGAAAAACCCAAGAAGGGAAAAAACCTCGGACGGCCATAGCCACAAGTCCACTAGATAGGGAATTACAATTACAAGACAGATAGACTTACAACGACTGACTCGATCCCTCTCAAGCCTCGATGCTTCTTCTCGTAGACACCTCTTCCTAGCTGACAACCTCGGAACTCCACCGCGGTCTCGGAATCCACTGATGGGGCTTTCTATGGTCACCGTCACCCGAGCAAGGAGCCTTTCTCCAAGTGGGTAGAATCGCAACTCATAGTCTTCTTCTTTGATGGATGTAGAAGCAAACCAAAACTTCTCTTCTTGAATTCGGTAGAGATAAACCGGTGCCAAAACTTCAAGCAATTTGATATATAAATAAGAACTTGGACTAAACACAATTGGGTGTAAACTAGAGTGTGAAGGATTTTCTCTTTGAAAAATAACACTGAAAACATGAACATTTTCCTAAACAGTTTTTGCTCTCAAATTCTCTCTAAGAGATAAACTTGGATGGAAAAGTTAGATTGGAAAATGTGATTCCCACACAAGATAAAGTCTGAAAAAGTTGGTTAAAAACAAAGTGGGGAAGTGGGTGAAAAACTGCCAAAAAACTGCCAAAAATTGTTCCCGCCTGACAGCTCGTTCGAACGACATTTCGTTCGAACGAACTGTCGTTCGAACGAGACTTCTAACGACACACCAGTATGGACTTCGTTAGAATCTCGTTAGAAACCTCGTTAGAACGAACAAGTTCGTTCGAACGACATATCGAACGACAGACCAGTTTAGACTCGTTGGCAAACTCGTTCGAACGACATCTGGTTCGAACGAAAAAACTCGTTCGAACGACATATCTAACGAACGACCAGAAAGATTGAAAAATTCGATTTTGGCCCAGAAAACTTTATGAACTTATTTTAAAGTCTTATATAATTTCTTTCTTAAACAAAACGCAGTTTATATTAAACCTAACACCCAATAAACTTTGTTCCAAGCTCTTATATAAATATAATTGCATTCATACCTTGGGAGCATGGAACTCTAGTTGATGACGTAGACACGAGGCACGAAAATCGGCATGTTTGATGAAGCTTTATATTCTTTGCCACTACGTCTTCAACAAACACTTCATAGGCTTGAGAGTATTATAATTACATACTATCCTATGAATAAATGTTTTTGTCCGGAATTGAGCCAAAACTATATATGGACTCAATTGGAAATTTGTGTCCTTACAAAGAAATTAAAATTTGGCTTTGTTTATTTGTGAACCATCATTCAACGCTTCTGCATCATTTATTGAATTTATATAAAATGAAATTACTTTACGTTTACAATTGTTTCAACATTAATATGGTAACTTGTTCGTGAAGTTTGAATAGAGTTTGAATGAAAAGTTTATCTAGGGTTTTAATTGAGACAATGGCGAAGAAAAAATTAGTTTAAGAGAGAAAATTGGTTTGGGAGCAAAAATGGTGGTCCAATTTGAGTGTGTCAAAAATATTTATAGTGTGGTGGCCCTTAACAAAAAAAAATCTTGTGGTATTATGGAGTAATAAATGTTGTGTCACCATCTTTTTAAAATGATATAATGCCTTTATATATGATATCTACAATATTAGAGTTAGTGTACTTAGTGGGGGTGACCTATTACTTGGGTGACTTGCCTCTCAAGTCAAACATTATCCTATTAGTGGGGGTGTTCCCATATTTGATATGGTCCAACTTCCTTGTGGATGTTGTCTATGGTAATAGCCTTCGACCTTTATGCCCTTACTCTTCAATATGGTCATTTGAGTGTTTGTCTCATTCACCTCTATTCGTTCTGGACAAAAGGATGTTATTCCTCATCCATTAGGAGTCCAATGCACATAACCTATGAAAAAATATTTAAAAAATTAAGAAAAATAAAAAACGAGGGTATTTTTTTGAAGAATTTGGAAACCCCCAAATTTTTAACAAATAAATTCTTTTATACTTCACAAAAAGTAATTTCCTTTTTAGATACGCAGAAGCGAAGATGATGGTTCAAATGCTCAAATTACAAATTTTAATTTCTTTTTCAAATTAAAATTAAACAAAGTGAAATTAGATTAAAACACACACACACACACACTAATTTAAATTTCACTTAAACCAAATTAATTAATCCAAGTCCTAGAAAATTTGCCTAAGTCATATTTCTCAATTTTAACTAATTAGGCCAAAAAAATTTTAACACATTAAATTAATGACTTGAATTAAATTAACTAAACATTACCCAACATTTAATATAGCACCAAATTAAACATGTAGTGATTAAAACCAAATTTTATCTTGAATTACCTAAGCATGCATTCTAGGTGAGTATAGCAAGATAAAATAAACAATGAAACCACTACGGCGCGATGTAGGAGGAAAAATCCACAACGGGAAAAAACCTTGGATGACCCTAGCCTTAAGTCCACTAAGTATGGAATTACAATTACAAGATAGTAAGACTTACAACACTCAACTCAATCCCTCTCAAGCCTCGACGCTGCTTCTTGTAAACACCTCCGCCTAGTAGACAACCCCGGAGCTCCACTGGAATCTTGGAATCACCAATGAGACATAGGCACACCGTCAACCACACATGGTGCCTTTCACCATGTGAGAATGTCGCAGCAAAACAAGCACTTCTTCTTTTTGGGATTTAGAAGAAAACCCACACTTCTCTTCAAATGAATGTAGAGATAAACCGATGCCAAACACTCCAAGCAAAGTGTGTATATATATATATATATATATATATATATATATATATATATATATATATATATATATATATATATATATATGGAACTTGGATTAAACAACAATTGGGTGTAAACAAGTGTTTAAAGGATTTTTCTTGAAGAATTAAATACTAAAAAATAATGAACTTTTTCCCTTTTAATTTCTCTCTCAAAACACTCTCTTAGAGGTTGTAGGATGTGAAAAAGTTAAGTTAGAAAAGTTCATTTTCGTACTTAAGAAGTTCTGTCAAAAGATAGTGGGAAAAACAAGTGGGAAAGTGGGTGGTTAAAATTGCTTAAAATTACTAAATACCCGTTCGCGCCAAATCTCGTTCGAACGACATTTTCGTTCGAACGAAATATCATTCGAACGAGGCTTCTAACGAAGTTCCAGTGTGAACTCGTTAGAAATCTTATTCGAACAGCCATCTCGTTCGAACGATATTTCGAACGAAGTTACAGTGGCCAATATGGGAACTCGTTGGCAAACTCGTTCGAATGACATTTCGAACGAACTTCCCGAAAGTTTGAAAATTTCTATTTTTAGCCCAGAAACTTTATAAACTTAATTTTAAAGTTTTAATAAAATCTTTCTGAAATTAAATATTAGTTTTAAAATGAACAACACCCAATATTAAATGTTCCAAGCTACTATATATATAATCAAAATGCATTCATACCTTAGGAGCAATGGAACCATGTTGATGACGTTGAAACGAGGCACAAATAAACTCGGTAATGTGATGAAGCTTTATATTCTTGGCCTCTACGTCTTCAACAAACACGTCATAGGCTTGAAGGATAATCAATTAACTCTATCCTATGACTCAAACATTTTTGTCCGAAATTGAGCCAAAACTACAAAGGACTCAATTGGAAATTTGTGTCCTTACAAATCTCCCCCTTTGGCTATTCCTGGACAAAAACCAAATAAAAATCCTAAAGGGACATCAAAATCTACTAGACTGACAAAAAATCCCACCCAAAATAAAATTGCAATGCTTAACTCAAACAACCCAGGGATTAAAATCTTTGCCCGTGAAAGCTGCCACTTAGAATATAATTCCTGCACACTTAAGCAAACACATTAAATGCATAGGGAATATCAAAATATTAAAGACAATTAAATAATTACTCCCCCTAAATTAATTCTCTCCCTTTATCGACTATGATCAACTTAGAAAGACGTCTCCCCCTAAGATAAATCTCTCCCAAACTAAGATACAATTATAATAGGAATAGATACCATTTCTCCCCTATAATTCTCCCCCTTTTTGTTCAGGAATAGACAAAGGCTAAAGAATCAAAACATTAACTTATCTCCCCAATTAAAGCATATACACCCTTAAAATAAACAAGGGATAAATAAAATGGGATAACAAGCTAAACACGCAAATGTGCAAAAGTGATGAGAGCATTAAAGCACATGGGCAATAAAATCATAACTAGTCCAACAAATAATACCGAATACCAACTAAGATGCAAGAAACAGATACCAATATGATACATAAGTATTAAGCATGTGATATCAATAAAGAATGCAACTTGATAGATACCAATTATGAATTAAAGCATATATGGACTAGAAATCAAGGCAAAGACCAAACAAAATATCAAATATATGTATACATAATATATACCTAATAGAATCAAGTACACATATATAGATATAAACACATAAATGACACAAAATTAGATAATCTTTTCACGCCCGTATGGAAAAAATGTGTCATATGGAAATGGAAGTGTTGGGGTGTGAACTAGTAACGATTAAATTTAGACCCAGTCACTTAAAACATGTTCACGGAGTTCTCAATTGATTGCAAACTTCATCACATTTGAATATAACCTCATGTGTCAACATAAATTGAACTCAATGAACAAACATACACAATGCATACAAGCCTATCATGTTGATGATTCTACAAACCAATAGAGTCATGACATTGAAACGCAACTAGGGTAAATGGACATTGTGCAAATCGTTGATATATCATCCAAACTCCCTTGATAAGCATATATATTATTCTTTTGAATGAATAAATCAATCAAACATATAAGTCCTTGAAAAATTATTTTTCTTTTAATGCCATATTTTCTTTTTAGGCCTTTGGACCACGTATTTCTTTTAGGTCCAAACAAACGGTGGCTTACTATTTACAAAGGATAATAAATCCTTTTGGATCCCTTCCCCATGCACATTTATATTCATCATTTTTATCTCACAAATCTCACGTGCAACGGATTTTGACATGCACTAGTCCTCCTAGGTCACAAATATGTAGATGATAAGATTGGTAGGAGAACACCTCACAAAGCTCAAATATACATATGAAGTTAAAATTTCAAATGAGCTTGTGTATGTGTGAATAGAGGCATATAAAAATAGAATCCATTTAATCAACAAAAAATCCAACTACTCCATGTAAGCATGGCAAATAACATAATAAGGATTGACAATCTAAACCAAAAGTTCTAGCCACATGGGAGCGTAAAAGATGGGATTCAAACACAAGTATATGCCACATAAAGTGTGTCAAACTAAAATACACAAAAAAATCTTTTTGAATTTTTTGAAATTTTAAATCAAACAAATAAAAATATTTACTCAAAAGAAAAACAAAAATCATTTGAATTTTCCGTCAAGCTTAAATTACCACGAGATAAAACCCAAATGATAAACAAAAATCTTTTTGTATTTTTCATTTAATGCAAGCAAAATGAAGGAAATATAATACAAAAGATAAACAAAAATCACAATTCTAGCATGTGATAAATCATGAAGCATAGACTAGAAAATGATTAAACAAGCATACATTTAGCATGTGAATATAGCATGAAATACAAAAGCTAAAGTATGCAAATAAAACTAACACATTCAACCTTTAGATTTTGCAAGGGAGGAAGCATGTGAAAGTAAATGAGAATCAAATACCCTATCTTGTAAATCTACCAAGTCAGATCTCCTAACCCAAACTAATTAAGAGTGACTATCTCGGGGTGTAGGAAACTTGGCTACCTTGGTTGCCTTACATTGGGAATTTTAAAAAATCTTTTAAGATCAAAACAAATTTCTTAAGATGACCTTTTCGACCACAATGTGAACACTTGAACTCACAACGAAAAGATTTACCTAAGGAGTGTTCTATAAAGGTTTTCCTAGGCAATTCTCCTAAAACGTTGGTTTTGGATTTTTGAGTAGATTCATTACAAGTATCGAAGCCTAAACCACAAGTGTCATTTTTTATTTGGACCATGCCTAAGATTTTATCAAGTTTTTCGAACCTACACTCCAAATCAAATTTAACATTACTAGAGTCTTTTAATTGATCTTCTAATTGTAAAATTCTAGACTCTAACAAGCCATTTCTCTCTTCAAACTCGAGAAGCTCCTTTTTCAAGGATTCCATTAAACCTCTAAGGCTATCTCTCTCGCCCTCGACATATTCTAGCTTCTCTCGAAGAGATCTCTCTCATGTCGTAAGGTCTTCCACTAACTCACTATCATCAATGACCTTGACACGCTCTCTTCAACAAGCTTTTAACTTCAAATTAGCTCTTTTTAATTTAATAGATTCTTCAAATAGTTCTTGAAAAGCATTTTGAAGTTCACTCACATCAGCCTCTTCATTTTCATTCTCTCTTTCTTCTTCACTCTCACTACCATAAAAAACAAGGGAATCATAAACTTTAACCTTGAAAGTGTCATGTGTTTGAATATATTCATGAGAAGATTCATTATCGATGTTCACATGACTAGCCATAAAAGCCACAAAATTAGGCTTAGTGGGAGAATCGGGTCCCTCTTCCTTATCACTGTCACTAAGGGTCGCATTATATGAAATGGGTTGCTTACCCTCTCTCCTTAGTTTAGTGGGGCACTCAGAAGCCCTATGGCCATAACCCTCACAACCAAAATACTTATTTGACTCGGCCCTATTTAAATTTTCATTAATAGTTTTAGGGATCTTCTCGGCTTTGTCATGCCTAGATTTATCAAATTTCTTAAAATCATTTTTAAATTTATCTTTGTTCAATTTAAGAAATTTTCAAAATTTTCTAGCAAACATAGCCATGTCTTTCGAGTCACTATCACTCTCGCTCTCTACTACTAGTTTTTCCTCTTTTCGGGCTTTTAGAGCAATGCCCTTTTCAATTTTATTTTTAGTTTTAGAGGGAAACATGTCTAGTTCATAGGTTTGTAAATCACGTACGAGCTCTTCTAATTTCATAGAGGCTAAAGTTGGTAAAGAATTTAAAACGGTCACTTTTGGAATAAATTTATCGAGTAGGGACCTTAAGATTTTCTTTACAACTCGGTTGTCGGGTATTTTCTCTCCCAAGTTAAAAGATGAATTAACAATATCGGAAAGTCTAGCATAAAATTCATCAAAAGTTTCTTTATCGTTCATTTTGATGGTTTCAAATTGAGTGGTGAGGTTTTGGAGTTTCGAAGATTTAATGACACCAGTACCTTCATGAGTGAGTTGTAAAATATCCCACGCTTCTTTAGCGGTCTCACACGTCATAATGCGTTGGAATTCATCCGGTGTGATAGCGCTAAACAAGGTGTTTAAACCCCGAGAATTAAAATTAGAAAGTTTAAACTCATTCTCACTCCATCTATCGGTCGGTTTGGGAACACGTTCATTATCTACTAAATGAGTTGGTGAAAACCACCCGTTAACTAAGGATAACCAAACCCTCTCATCGATAGATTTAAGTGCCGATTTCATATGCGCTTTCCAGTATGCGTAATTAGAACCATCGAAATAGGAAATTTTGAGAATGGGGAAAATTCCATTTTAGCCAAAAATTATTTAAAGGATCTTAACGAAATAATTTATCGCTTTAGCTCTGATACCAATTTGAAGAATTTGAAAACCCCCAAATTTTTAACAAATAAATTATTTTATACTTCACAAAAAGTAATTTCCTTTTTAGATATGCGGAAGCGAAGATGATGGTTCAAATGCTCATATTACAAATTTTAGTTTCTTTTTCAAATTAAAATTAAACAAAGTGAAATTAGATTAAAACACACACACACACACACTAATTTAAATTTCACTTAAACCAAATTAATTAATCCAAGTCCTAGAAAATTTGCCTAAGTCATATTTCTCAATTTTAACAAATTAGGCCAAAACAATTTTAACACATTAAATTATTGACTTGAATTAAATTAACTAAACATTACCCAATATTTACTATAGCACCAAATTAAACATGTAGTGATTAAAACCAAATTTTATCTTGAATTACCTAAGCATGCGTTATAGGTGAGTATAGAAAGATAAAATAAACAATGAAACCACTACGCCGCAGTGTACGAGGAAAATTCCACAACAAGAAAAAACCTCGGACGACCCTTGCCTTAAGTCCACTAAGTATGGAATTACAATTACAAGACAGTAAGACTTACAACACTCCACTCGATCCCTCTCAAGCCCTGACGCTTCTTCTTGTAAACACCTCCGCTTAGTAGACAACCCCGGAGCTCTACCAGAGTCTTGGAATCACCAATGAGACATAGGCACACCGTCAACCACACATGGTGCCTTTCACCATGTGAGAATGCCGCAGCAAAACAAGCTCTTCTTCTTTATGGGATTTAGAAGCACGCCCACACTTCTCTTCAAATGAATGTAGAGATAAACCGGTGACCAACACTCCAAGCAAAGTATATATATATATATATATGGAACTTGGATTAAACAACAATTAGGTGTAAACAAGTGTTTAAAGGATTTTTCTTGAAGAATTAAACACTAAAAAACAATGAACTTTTTCCCTTTTAATTTCTCTCTCAAAACACTCTCTTAGATGTTGTAGGATGTGAAAAAGTTAAGTTAGAAAAGTTCATTTCCGCACTTAAGAAGTTTTGTCAAAATATAGTGAGAAAAACAAGTGGGAAAGTGGGTTAAAACTACTTAAAACTGCCAAATAACCGTTCCCACCAAATCTCGTTCAAACGACATTTTCGTTTGAACAAAATCTCATTCGAACGACATTTTCGTTCGAATGAAATCTCGTTCGAATGATGCTTCTAACGAAGTTCCAGTGTGAACTCATTAGAAATCTCGTTCGAACAACCATCTCGTTCGAACGACATTTCGAACGAAGTTCCAGTGGCCAATATGGGAACTCATTGGCAAACTCATTCGAAAGACAATGTGGTTCAAATGACAAACTCGTTCGAACGACATTTTGAACGAACTTCCAAAAAGTTTGAAAAATTCTATTTTTAGCCCAGAAACTTTATAAACTTGATTTTAAAGTTCTAATAAAATCTTTCTGAAATTAAACAACAGTTTTAAAATGAACAACACCCAATATTAAATGTTCCAAGCTCCTATATATATAATCAAAATGCATTCATACCTTAGGAGCAATGGAACCATGTTGATGACGTAGAAACGAGGCACAAACAAACTCGGCAATGTGATGAAGCTTTATATTCTTGGCCGTTACTTCTTCGACAAACACGTCATAGGCTTGAAGGATGATTAATTAACTCTATCGTATGACTCAAACATTTTTGTCCGGAATTGAGCCAAAACTACAAAGGACTCAATTGGAAATTTGTGTCCTTACATTTTTTTATTTCAACTTTTTTTTTCTTTCTAAGCATACCCCGCTTTTAATATACCCACATTATTAGGTTGACACATTATTGATATACCCAATGGGTGGGTGTCTATAATAATTTATTCTTTTAACTAATAATAATTTTATATTAATTATATGTTTTTATCCATTTTAATTAGAAAATTTCAATTGCTTAATCATAATTTAGGGTATTATGGACACAAATGTCTGAAATCAGAGTAGCTTGTTTATCATTGAAGTTAATAATAGTTCCTTTATATGGAATCACATTCATTCTTTCTAAAGGGTGTATTAAAAATGTTCAAAGGAACAATCCTAAGCATTAGTTTATCGGTATGTATGTATGTGTAGAATGCTTTTGATGATATTTTTAAATTAAGAAGAAATAGGATTTTCTTAGTGTATGTGTACACTATTAGAGCTTTTATTCTTAAAAACTTGATTTATGATGTTTATTATTTATTAATAAAGGATTCTCTAAGCACATTTGAAATATAAATCATGTGTATGTGAATGCCTTATTTTTTTTTTGTAAATATACAATATATGTTGGCTAATTATACTTAGTAGGAATTATAGTGAGGTGAAAGGTCACATTTCCAATTCTAGTATTATTAAATATTCACAACATAGATAGGGTTTGACATCCTATCGATAAATCCGTATGTACAATCTTACTAGTTTATCATGGCTCTGGGAACTTGTTTAATGGTTCATGAACTTGCTTGATAGTTTAAAAAAGATTGTATCAGTATATTAGGAATTTATTGAATGGGACTAACAATGAGATTCGAGCCTAGGTGTTGACTAGATTAGACTTTTACAGTATCATGATTTGCAAAGGGTGCAAAAATTCTTAATCCCAAAGGATACAAAGATTAAGGTATTCACATGATTATGGATTTGATTTATCGATGGGTGTGATTCGATAGATATTATGTCAACAATCCCTATTATTTGGACAATCATTGTGTGAATATATTTGAGGTCATATACATGATGAATTGGCACTAGAAGATATTTTAGAATGTGAAACCCCCGTAATAAAATTTTAAGTTTTGATTCTACCAGTAAACTCGACCGATGGAATTCTTAATATGTTAGAGTATCAAATAATTTAAGTTTAATGTCAATAAATAAATAACAGGTTAGTGAAATTCGATTTTTAGCAAATTGAATTACTCCAAGCGAGTATCGTATGCTTAGCACAAGAAATCATATTATACACTATCCAACTTTCCAAATAAGGACTCTTTCTTCGGATGATAATGAGATGATTAAATTGGAGTGAAGTTGAAAATATTTAGTGGAATTAATTAAAATTAATGGGAAAATGAAATAAATCATCGGGTTATAATTTGGAATTTCCATATTTTAGTTTGGAAGCTTGTTTAATTATTTAGCCTTGGGTCCCTATTATAGTCGTTATTAGATATGTAAGCTGAGAAATCTCTCATACCTTAAACAACCTCAAGTTTCCTTAATTTGCATTTTATAAAGGTTTTTAGATCCATGACCTCGTTTAAATAAGGTCTGCTGTTGTGTAAAGTTTCCATAGAATGAAGGAATTTATTTCCATACCCCTCGTAGTATGTGAGCTTCAAACAAGGTCCTTTCGTGCGAAGATCTTATTCGAACGAGGGCCTATCTTATTCAAAGGAGAGGTTTATCTCTAAAAAAATATGTTTTACTTGAAGTCTATTAGGATGCATGTATAAATAACTTCATGAACATGAATCCCAATGCGAGACAATATGATTTTAGAATACTCAATATCAACGAGAGAGAGAGAGAGAGAGAGTTTCAAGTGATGAAAGGAGAGCAAGAGAATTTGTTAGAAAGAGAATGGGAGAGAAGAAACTTCTCAAGTTCTTCAAGATCCAACTCTCGATAAGGTGTCCACATGCCTTGCTTTCTTCATAATATTTTATACTAGAAGATCTTAGGTGTGTCTACATCATCTTCATCAAATTCTATTCTTTGTATCACCTATAAGATACGTAAATGTATGGTGACAAAATACTAGACCTAGTTCACTAGATCTATAAAAAAAATTGTTCTCTGGAATAAGATGAATCAAAGATCTCTGGTCAAGAATAAAAAAATTTAAAGTCAATCCCATCAAATGGTATCAGAGCTCTATGGACAAGTGATTCATCTTGTTTTAGAAGGTACATATAGTCCACCATAAACCCCTAGTTTTGTATTGGTAAATATGTATGTTGTATATATAATCGTACTAACATGGTTTATTAAAGTTTTTATAATTACTCCCATTATTATAAAAGTATTATAAAGAACATCTAATTTGTTATTGCAAAATTCATTTCTTTTCCACAATAGTATTTAGGAAAACCATAAGGATAGGAAGAGCTGTCATACTAGGTTGGCATCAGAAAAAATAATAAGGACATCAACCGGATGTCCTTTTAGAGTTTTTAGGACAACTCATGTCATCCTTTAAAACCAAATAATATTATGTGTTTTGAAGGACAAATATCTGTTGTCCTTTCAAACTAAGTATTAGGGATAGAAATAGTTGTCCCAAATAGATTTTCGTGCATAAAATATGGCGTGAAATTAATTTGTTAAAAGACAATTGTAGTTGTCCCAAAAGATAAACATTTTTTTTATACATTATACTATGGTTAGAATAAATCCAATAATAAAAATTGTAGTCATTTAAAAATCAAAGCAATCTCTAATATAATAACTATAAATTGAAAATAAAATTAAAAATCATATTATACCATAGTCTAACCTTTAAAATAATAACAAAACCAAATAGTAATTGTAAGGATCAAATTTCCAATTGAGTCTTAATGTAGTTTTTGACATATTCTTGGAAGAAAACATGTTTGAGTCATAGGTAGATTTTTATTGTCCGATCACTATAAGACCATGACTTGTCGAAGATTATTGAAGACATTGCGACAAAGATACAGGGAATTAATCATGCCGAAGTTTAATTGGTGCAATTTCTTGTCTTCAAGGTTTAATTGCAGTCTGAGATCACTCAGGTATGAATGCATAATGGTAATGAAACTCAAAATTTTGTTTTACAAAAATAAGGATGTCATTTTTTTAGAAAATGTTTTTAAAATTATTTTATATGTTTACACTTCGTTTTTATCAGATATGGACGGATTAGAGTTGGTTTTAAGTAAAAATCTATTTTCAAAGTTAGATTGATTAAAACTCTAATTTGGGCTATGTCGTTCTAATGACAAACATTATCGTTCGAACGAGTGCTGTTGTCGTTCAAACGATGCAGTATCTCGCTCGAACGAGATCTTCCACCGCCTCAAAAATGTTATAAATAGAGGTGTGTTTCAATTTTTCAAAAAGTATGAGCATAACGTAAACAGTGTTGAAACATTACGTGATTTTGCAATTGTTGTCTAAGGTTTCAAAGCTTAAACACATCCTTAAAGTTTACAAATATCTGAGTATCATTACCAGTATTTATGTGATCTTTGTTTCACCAAGTTGGGTTTATTCATCATTTGATCATTGTTGGTTTTGCGGTGGATAAGCGAAGAAGGTTACTTTCGTGTTCAACATCGTAGACGACACAAGGCTGTATCGTGAATACCAAGGCATTCATAGAGGTGACTGCTGTGGACGAGCATCGTGGAAGAAGGTTACTTTCTGCGTTGGCACTGTGAAGATTGGTAGAAGATTAGAGGAGTGTCAAGTCTTGTGGTGGATCGATTCGTTGTATAAGATTACAGTCTGACTTTGTAAATCCATTATCATAGTGATTGTCTGGCCTGGGCCGTCCTAGGTTTTTTCCCGATTGGGTTCTTCCTCATACATCGGCATTATGAGTATTGTTTTACTTTATTTGACTTGCTTTAATCACTAGTTTCATGCTTAAGGTTAAACAAGATAAAATCTAGTTAAGTTAATTTGTGTCACAACTTGGTTTGATAAAATTGAAAAAGAGTTTTTCAAAAAGAGCAAATTGATGTGCATTCATCCTTAACTGAATTCCACTCAAGCACAAGTTTGTTTTTAAATATTTAGGGACCTACAAATTGGTATCAGAGCTAGAAATACATTTTTATTGTGATTGATCCCATTTTGCTTGTAAGGATGAATTTTTGAAATTATGATAGTTTTCACACTCCTATTTTTTATGGCACTAATTATGCTTATTAGAAAATGCGAATGAGAAGTGCCTAAAAATCTATTGAGAAGTGTGTCTGGTTAGTTGTTGAAAAACATTGGACGCCACCTGTCACACGAGACGGTGAGGTCACTAATTTGAAGCACATTGAGTCATGGACTGAGACTGAGTATAGGCTTGCACAGTATAATTATAAAGGTCTGCATGTTATTTACTCACATATCACACCTAAAGAGTATAATTGTATCATGGCTTGTGAAACTTCGAAAGAAGCTTGGGATACACTGGCACTAACTCATGAGGGAACGAGTATGTTTAAGTCATCTAAGTTTCAAAATCTCACTACACAATTTGAGACGATTAAGATGTTAGAGAGTGAGATATTTGATAAGTTTTACACCAGGTTGTTCACGATTGTTAATGCGGAGTTTAACCTAAATGAGAAGATTATCGATAGCCGAGTGACTAAGAAAATTTTGAGATCATTGTCGAGTAGGTTTGATGCAAAAGTGACTGTTATGAATTCCCTTAGTATGCTTAACTCGTCGAAACTAGAAGAGATCATAGGAGACATTCAAACCTATGAACTCGACATGTTTACCTCCAAGCAAGTGCCAAAGAATGAAAAGGGCATTGCTTTGAAAGCTCTAAAGGAGGAAACTAAAGTTTCGAATGATGATTCTAATTTCGATTATGAGGATGTCATCTTGTTGGCAAGAAAGTTCAAGAAGTTTCTTCAAATTCATAAGCAATCAAAAGATGCCAAAAAGTTTGAGAAATTCAAGAACAAGGGAGACTCCACCCCTAGGGATAAGAGTGAGAAACCTAAGAGAGATGGGTCTGATATGTGTTTTGGGTGTGAGGGGTATAGTCACAAAGTAGATGAGTGTCCCACTAGACTTAAGAAAGATGGAAGGAAACCGATAGCATACAATGCCACCTGAAGTGATATTGAATCGGAAGAGGGAGAGGATTTCCCCATTGAGCGTAAATTTGTTACGTTTATGGCATGTCATGTGAGCGATAAAGATTTATCTTCCCCCGAGGATACTCATGTGCATGACACTTCCGAGGATGTTAAGAGTGCTTCCCAAGAGGGTCAGGGTGATGAGAGCGAGGATGAGGAGATCGACGTAGGAGAGTGGCAAGTTTCATTTCGAGAGTTTTTTGAGGAGACGATTTAGGTGAAAAAGGCTAACTCAAAATTTCAAGCTATGTTGAAAGAACGTGCTATTGAAAATAATGATGCGTTAATTGAGGATCTTAGGGAACATGAGAAGAATCTTAGGGAGGAGGTAGAGTACGTTGATAAAAAGAGAGACACCCTTAGAGGTTTGATGGAGGCTTTGAAAAAAGAGGTTCTAGAGTTTGAGGAGTCTACGCATCTACTTGAGTCTATGGTTAAGGAGTTAGAGTAGAGTTTGAGAGACTCGTCTAGTGTTAAGTTTGACTTGGAGGCTAGAAGTGAGAAGTTGGATAGGATTCTAGGCACCGTCCAAATTAAGAGAGATAGGGGTGGCATTGGCTTTGATGATTGTGTTGTTCCCTTTCCCCCCACACGTGTGAGAGAGCCACATAGGAACGTTAGAAAAAGTCCACATGTAGGTACCATTGCTACACTTGCACGTTTTGTGGTAGGAAGGGTCACCTTAGAAAGTTTTTCTATGACCTCATAAATTCTCCTCGAAAGTTTAGGAAGTTTAGGAATAAATTTTCCACGATTCCCCCCACCCCCATGCATCGTTACACACCTACTTGGGTTAGGAAGTCGGATTTGGTAGCTTTAGGAATAAAACTTCATGGTTCTCATTTGGTTTCACTTGATTCTTCCCATGCTAAATCTAAAGGTTGAGTGTGTTACCATGTTTATCATTTTGTATTATATTTTTCATTTATTGTGTCTTATTTGAAAAATACAAAAAGATTCTGTTTTTGATAAAAAAATATTTTTTGAATTTTTTTGAGAAAAATACAAAAAGATTTGCTTTTATTGAGTCAAAATAATTTGAAAAAGCCAAAAAGATTTTTGGTTTTGTTTTTGTGTCGTGATTGAACATGTTTGTCGTGAGTTAACATGTTTGATGTGCCATATGCCAAAATTGGGCCAAATTAGTTTAGTTCATTCAAAAGAAAATATATGATATATATTTGAGGGAGTTTGGATGGATTAAAAATTCAAACGGGTTTGCACAAGGAATTCTAAAGTTGAAAAATCATGTCATGACGCTATTGTTTGTAAAATCGTCAAAATTTCGAATTCGTGTGCATGATGTTTGTTTAGTTCAGCTCAAACTTTAATTGTCACATATGACTATAATAAAGTTTGATAATAGATTGCTATTGATTAGAGCTTCTTGATCGTTTTGATGTGTTGGAATTGTGATTCATTTGTTTTAGTTCATGAACATACACTCCATGTTCATGTTTAGGCACATCTATACTATGTTGGCATGTTACTCATATTTGTTTGTTTTGAGTTCTTTTATTTTTGCTACTATTTCATAGTTTTGAGCCCCTACCATTCAATTTTTTATGGAAATCTATTCACTTGTCAACACTGTTTAATTTTCTGGAAAACTGTGTAAAGTTGCTTATGTTGTTCAAACGACATGTTGTTTCATTCGAGAGATGTTGCATCTCGTTCAAGCGATGTCCCTAGCTCGTTCGAACGACAACCCTGTTTGACCAATTTTGACATTTTTTGGTTGATTGTTGTTTCAGTACCCTGCTGCATATTGATTCATATTTTGATATTGGGTTTCTGTTTATGCAGTTTACTTTGATCATTGACATATTTTGCTGCATTGATTTGTTTCATCACACCTGCTTTGATTGATATAGGCTTTATGTGATTCACTGTTTGCTAGCTACTGATTTGACATTGCTTGATCATTATTAGCTGATTGTTTCATGTTTATCTAGCATATTATGTGTTGATTTATTCAAATTAGTTGCTAGATTTGTTTATCTTTTCACCAGATTGTCTATTCGAGACAAAACGGGGGAGATAGGGGAGTTTTTGTGAGTTTTGATGTTTACATGTATTGGTATCATGATTACACAAAAGTGGTTTCATCTTTTATACAAATTGGTATCATGTTTACTCTCATAACAAATGATTTGGATTTGATTTTTCTTATGATTTATATCATTTGTTCCTCCATAATTCACTTGGTACTATTATGTTTCATGTGCGTAGGTATGCTTAAAGATATTCGAGATTTCAAATCTACATCAGATTCAGACATTCAGAGACAGTTTCGTGCTTGCTGGTCCATCTTTTATAAGTCTTATCCAGTACTGATGATGCAATTTTTTTTGGGGTTTTATGAGATGGGATTTAGGCGTCATACGGCTTAGGCATTTTACTATTGGTTTTGTCCTGCAATAGTCAAAGGGGGAGATTTTTAAGGACCAAATTTCCAATTGAGTCTTAATGTAGTTTTTGACTTATTCTCAGAACAAAACATGTTTGAGTCATATGTAGATTTTTATTGTTCGATCACTACGAGACTATGACTTGTCAAAGATTAATTGAAGACGTTACGGAAAAGCTACAAGGAATTAATTATTTCAAAGTTTAATTGGTGCAATTTCTCGTCTTCAAGGTTTAATTGCATTTCGAGATCACTCATGTATGAATGCATAATGGTAATGAAACTCGGAATTTTGTTTTACCAAAATAAGGATGTTATTTTTTTAGAAAATGTTTTTAAAATTGTTTTATATGTTTACACTTCGTTTTAATCAGATATGGACGGATTAGAGTTGGATAAGAGTTGGTTTTAAGTAAAACTCTATTTTCAAAGTTGGATTTATCAAAACTCTAATTTGGGCTATGTCATTCTAACGACAAACATTATCGTTCGAACGAGTGCTGCTGTTGTTCAAACGACGCAGTATCTCGCTCAAATGAGATCTTCAACCACCTCAAAAATGTTATAAATGGAGGTGTGTTCCAGTTTTTCAAAAAGTGTGTGCAGAACTTAAACAGTGTTCAAACAGTACATTCTGCAATTGTTGTCTAAGGTTTCAAAGCTTAAATACATCCTTAGATTTTACAAAGATCTTAATATCATTACTATATATTTATGTGATCTTTATTGCACCAAGTTGGGTTTGTTCATCACTTGAACATCATTGGTTTTACGGTGGAGAAGCGAAGAAGGTTACTTTCATGTTCAACATCATAGACGACACAAGGCCATATCGGTGAATACCGAGGCATTCATAGAGGTGACTGATATGGATAAGCATCGTGGAAGAAGGTTACTTTCTGCGTGGGCACTGTGAAGATTGGTAGAATATTAGAGGAGCGTCAAGTCTCATGGGTGGATCAAGTCATTGTATAAGATTGTCGTCTGACTTTGTAAATCCATTGTCATAGTGATTGTCTCGCCTGAACCGTCCTAGGTTTTTGCCCGATTGGGTTTTTCCCTATACATCGGTGTTGTGAGTATTACTTTACTTTATTTTACTTGCTTTAATCACTAGTTGCATTCTTAGGGTTAAACAAGATAAAATCTGGTTAAATTAATTTATGTCACAACTTAGTTTGTTAAAATTGAAAAAGAGTTTTTCAAAAAGAGAAAATTGATCGGCATTCATCCTTAGCTTAATTCCGCTGAAGCAAAAGTTTGTTTTTAAATATTTGGGGACCTAGTCACACTTCACAAAAATAAAAGCTACCGCATACTTGAAAACCAACATTCCCAATTATAAATTAGTTACATCAGTGATTTATTCACAATCCATAGAAAAAAAAATGGACCCTTTGTAACAAAAAGTTGACCATTCGTAGTCAAGCGTCGGTATTAAAAGTATCATCTTGTGCTGGCGGTAGTGGAATGCTGACCTCTCGTATCATACGAGCATTTCAATCATACCTTCTGCTAGAGTTTTCCTCTTGGCCCTTCTGACTCTTTCTTGTATCTCAATTTCTAAATCGTCATGCATTATATCAATTTCTTCTTAATGACGATTCTCTCGCTCATAAACCTCTTCCTGATAATGAATCTCTCCCTCATTGGTTTCCTTATCTAGTCGAGAAATTTCATTATGATAATAATGAGATGATGTGGTTAATCATGAAAAAGTTGGTTTAATACATACTCTTATACAAGGCTCGCCCATGTCCGTCAGGTCGTATCACGTCATCAAATATAACATCCCTCACTTCTGCCATATTCTGTTGATCCAATGGTAGCATATTCCATTTTCTTTTAATCATTTCCTATAAATTAAGAAATAAATATATAGCACAATCAACCACTTTTGGTAATTTAAATTTGCAAACATCCACCAAAATAATATTCGGAATGTAACATATGTCGTTTATAATGAAGTCACAAAATGTGTGAGATATAGTAATATGATTTAGAATTTACATAGAAGGTAATATAATAAGGAATGTTTGCAATTAGCAAGCCATTGTATGTAATTATTGACATATTAATACCTCTCTACAAGTCACTCCATCATTAACATCATATGTGATATCCTTTTTTCTTTCGTGTCCATCTCTAAACACTCAATTTGTCGGTGTGTTCCTTTTTTTACTTCATCTAATTTGTATAAAAATAGAAGATATGCTAACAAAATTAAAAGAGAAACTATATATATATATATATAAGGGTACTCTCCCTAAATCCTGGGAGTATATTAATACCAGTTGAGGTGTAACCCTTATGGATATGGTGATAAACTATAACCCAATAAACACTTTAACAACGATAAGTGAACACACAATATTGTATATAATCAAGACTTAGATTGAACTTACAAGTCTCTCATGTATGCCTCAAATAATATTAAAGGAAACTCCAAAGTAACTTATTCAAAGGGAAAGAGAAGTAAGAACCCTAGATACACTTGGTAGGCAGCCAACACACCAACAACCTCTGATAGATCTCTAGTTAACTGTTAAAGCTTCACAATAAATGACAATAGTGGGTGAGTAAACACTATGGTTTGTAATAACTTCTCTCTGATATATTCTCTCTCTATCAATAAAATCTCTAGAAAGAACTCTTCTATCTCAGAAGTGGTTGAGGCCCATAAATAACCCCACACCCCTTCCTAAGACGTCACAGTCCACTTACACGTGAAAGACCTCCCTATCACACTTTACGTCGCAAACATTAAATGCCTGATGGGTCAGCACACACTACGTCATGATCATTAAATGCCAGTACATGAACAATATAGGTGGCTCACCAAACCATCTGATAGCCCCAATACAATCGTGGTTTACTTAAGTTCATATTGGACAGTGTTTAGATGGATGGTGACATCACCTAAAGATGATGTGACATTTTATTGGGGACTGTTTGGCTTAAAGCTCATTGTGCATGGAACTTAAGGTTACTCTACACAAGCTTCCACTATGAAAGATCTCTCAGTGTTTTACCAGGTGTATCTAAGATGTTCAAGACAAGCCTTAATGCTACCTCACTTCTCAATCCTCCAAACCAAGTCCCTCCGAAGTTCCCACGACGAGGTCATTCGATAGAGCATGTAAGCTCTCCCAGGCACTATCAGGCCTGGCCTCTCGCGAGTACCATTTTACCTCACAGTAAATATTACAATCATTACATAATAATAATAAATGTATTTAAAAGATACAATCTGAATAATTAAGAAAGGAATATAAAAAAGAGATCAATTGGCCAGTTTTCTTGTTGTGCTGCATCATTGAGCCTCTTCGCTGAGCTACCTCGCTATGTTCCCTCGCTGAGCAACCTCACTGCTTCCTTCTCTTAGGTATATTCTATTAACTGGGGAAGCTTTATCTAATTTAGAGATTACCTTCAAGCCCCCTACATTTTACCCTTCGTGTAAAAATTTAATGTGAGCACAAGAAATGTTTGAGGGAAAAATTCTCAATCCGATGGACCGTCCTATTTTGCGAGCTCAAATTCTTCCTCATTCGCTATTGCTATTAGAAAAAAGTTAACTTATCCCCGATGTACCTGAGCCAAAGCTTTAAAAAATCTGGGCGTATGGAGAGGGGACCGAGATCGTAACTTTTTTTGTTGTTATATCCCAGCCTTTATGTCTTCTTCACTGCTTGTTGGAATTCTCTCGAAGTATATGTGAAACTTATCCGTCTTCATTCTGATTGGACAAAATAAAATTCTCCTCTATCTGCTTCATTCCATTCCATTATTGAGTGAACCTTTGATGAGGGGACATTATTGTTAGGATTTCCCCTAATGAGATGAATTCTCTCTGTTTTTTCGCTTAGTTGTGGCCTTCCTCGTTTCAACTTGATCCAAAGGTATAATTCTCCTCGATGAAGCTAACTTGCATCCATCAACATTTCAACTTGTTCAAAAAGTAAAATTCTCCCTAATGTACCTGATCCAGAGTTAACTCTGTTCATACTGATGGCGAGGGGACATCGTGAACTTTTTGAGCTGTCCTATGAGGGACCTTTCTTTTAAAGTTAAAATTCTCCCCAAAGCTCTTCAACCCGCTGTATCATCATTAGGGCTTGCAGCGTTAGGACTCTATTTAATTGGGATTTTGGGTTTCCAATGTAGTTCAAACAATTTTTGCGCCAAAACTTAAACTTCTTTTGAAAGAAACACTCTCTTTCCCAATCGTCACCTCATTAATGACGTGAGATTGTATTTTCAGCTACCAGAGCACTCCCTAAATTTCCACGTGTCCCTTTGTAATCATTTTGACAGCTTAGCACGCGCTTTAGTATGAAACTCATCCGCTTACTTGATTTTCAACCATCTAATTACCTCAAAGCATAGCCATTTTAAACTTAGTGAGGTATATTCTCTAACACTTATGCAAAATTTGTTTTGTCTATGCAGGAGATTGAAAGAGATAGACCTAACCACCTGTGAACCCTTTAGTGGGAGGATATTTTGGTGTTTTTAGGACTGATACATCTCCTCCTCATTCACCCATGATTGGGATTACTTATTATAGCCGTTCTACCTCTAAACGTGCAAAGGAGACTCCCAGGAGAGCTACTGCTAATACAGAATCCGTTGGAGCTTCCCATCAGCTAGAGGAGACTCCTTTGGCTTTTTTAGAGAAATATCCTCTTCCTGTGGTCCCTATGGATGTTGTTCAAGTATCTTTCAGTCCTCCAGAGGTAATTGCTTTTTATATTGTAGCTATCATTTCCACTTAGCTGTATTATCTTCTTAGCATTTTTCTTGGCCCTCTGGTTGTAGTTTCTTCTGACCTAGCCACCTCTCTTGTTGGGTTACTTCTTCAGTTCCCTTTGGGGAGGCCTAACATTGTGTTTGCCCCTTTTTCAAACATCACAGAGGTAATTTTACTCCTTGTGTCTTTACTTCTTTTTTATGTGGTGTTTCTTGTGCCTGACACTTTGATGTTTATTTGCATCTATCTCCCGGTCTTACTCCTCCCTCTCGTTCTGAGACACCCAAGGTTCCTTATTCTACTATTGGTTCATCTTCTCGCTTAGGGTCTCCTTAGACCCCTGTGGGGGTTGATATATCTTCTGGATCTCAAACGAGGTCGATGGAACCTTCCCCAACCTTAGCACTTGTGCTTTTTCGTGAGGAAGGTGTATCGCCAAGGGCTAAGGTTCCTCTTACTAAAGGTTAAACTTAGAGTTAGAGGGATGTTGGAGTTATTCCTTCGGTAATGACCCCTGAAGTTGTTACTCATGTAATTGTGCCTAAGGTATGTTTTTCTTTCTCCCTTATCTTTGCACAAGTGTTACCACTATGACTTTGAAGTGAATTAACAATAAAAATGCACTTGTTAAGGTTTTTCTCAAACTCCACCTATAATGGTGACTTAACAATGAAAACCACTTGTTAAGATTTTTCTCAAACTCCACCTATAACGGTGACTTAATAATGAAAATGAATCGTTAATATTTTTCTCAAACTCCACCTAAAATGGTGACTTAATAATGAAAGCCACTTGTTGAGATTTTTCTCAAAATACACCTATAACAGTGACTTAACAATGAAAACCACTTGTTAATATTTTACTCAAACTCCACCTATAAGGGTGACTTAACAATGAAAACCACTTGTTAAGACTTTTCGCAAACTCCACCTATAACGTTGACTTAACCGTGAAAACCACTTGTTAAGATTTTTTCTCAAGCTCATTTCTCTTTATCACGTCTCAGGTTATGAGGGAGCTTACTACTACTGAAGAGGAAACTCAGTGTGATACCTCACCTGTCGAATTCACACATCAAGAACTAGTCCTTTATGAGGATTCCAGCCATAACGATTGTGATTCAACTATAGACTTGTCAGCTGATATCGAGTCAGGTTGTGAGGTTCCTCCATCAAATATGGCTCCTCATGGTGCTTCACCAATCTCCTCAAGTATTTACAATTAATCATTCTATCATTGAGCAGATTTCCACTCATCATCCTCAAACCTTCACTATTGATTGCCTCCGTTCAAACACCTTGGACATGAGCTATAGGCTCTAGGGCCAGGAAACTGTTATTTCTGAGGTGTTCATTAATCAAACATCCAGCCTTACCAGGCCCCTCATCAATTGGTACTTGGGAAGCTTGGGGGAGATGGGCAAATATGGTTTCCAACTGAATTGGATGATTAGCCACTTAAAACTTTTAAAGAGAAAACAGTTGGAGAGTTAGAGGGATATTTACCTAAAACACATGGAGTCCCAATAGAGTGAGGAGGCTAGGATGTTAGAGTTGTCCCCTCTGTTCGGAGATGTTGATGAAGAAGTTAGGGTTGCCAAAGAAGCTCTACTGAAAGCCAAGCAAAAATGTGAAGCTTATTGATCGAACGGGATTAAGTCCAGTCTAGACTTGAAGGAAGTATCACAGCTTAGAGAACATGATTGGAGGCTTCTTCGGGATTTCCTGGAGACTTCTTATCCTCTCTCGACTTGTGGTTTCTTTTGAGTTAAAGCCCCTTCTTATGTTTGTACTTTTTGTCATTTGCTGATAAGCAATCTTGGGAAATAGTTCCCAATTTTGTAATCCTATTTAGTATATGAATGAAAGAAATAGTATTTTGTTATCATGAACTGATTTGTTACAGCTCTTCTATTTATTTCAAAGATTAAACTTTTATAATTTACAAGCAAACTCCTTCTTCTTATCTCATCACAAAAGAAATAACTCATATAACGATTTGCAACATAACTTTAACACAAAATAAATTTCTAACTGAGGTTACTCGCTTAAATATGATAGAAATTCAACCACTTGTTATTAATCTTGAAAGGTTTATCCTCTTCCATCTTAGAGATTAAGCAATAACCTGAATCTTGAGCCTCCTTTATAATGAAAGGTCCCTCCCAATTTATAGAAAATTTAGGCAATGGGAGCCCTCGAATGTGCTTCACCCTTGCCTTTAAAACCAAATCTCCTTCTATGAACATTCTTGGCATCACCAAGTTGTCATATGCCCTAGAGAGATGCTTCCTATACATTTAGAAGTGTTGCATCACATTGTGCCTGCATTCATCTAGTGCTTCCAACTGTACATGTCTTCTTTGAAGGAGCATACTGTTTTGCAAGGCATATCGTACCGAAGGAACTTTTAGCTCCATCGAAAAAATTGCTTCGGCTCTAAACACAAGAGAGAATGGTGTATACCCTGTGGGTTTCCTCTTCGTCATTCGATAGCCCACATAACTTCTGGAATCTTATTATCTTACGAGCCTAGGAAGTCTTCCATCGTCTTGGCCAAGATGTTGACCAAGGTCTTGTTAGTTGCTTTGACTTGACCATTGCCCTTAGGATATGCCACTGTTTAGGTATAGTGGATGGTGGAGTATTTTTTTATCAGCATCATTACTTCCTTATTTAAAAATATGGTCCCGTTATTAGAGAGGATAACCTTTGGAATCCCAAACCTATAAATTATGTACTCTCTAATGAAGTTGGCCACTACACTTGATGTTGCTCTTTTAGTGGTATTGCGTCATCCCACTTTATAAAGCACTCCGTTGCCACTAATATCCAGATTTCCCCCCTCGAAGATGGATACATTTCCCTTACCAGGTCAAACACCCAAGTGTGGAATGTGTAAGGAGTGGCCAAAGAGTGTAAGTCCACCGAAGGAGCATAGATCATATTTCTATGTAGATGGAATGCCTTAACTTTTGAACAAACTCTATAAAATCTTTATCCATGGTTGGCCAATAATAACCCAAGGTCATTAATTGGACATATAACTTTTCCCCTCCAATGTGAGCTAGATCATGATCTTGCTTTAAAACTTACATTTTCTCTTCCTTTGTGATGTATCTTAATGGTCTGTTGAAGTATCCTTTGTGATATAGTTGCTCCTCTTGGACGTAGATACATGGGGACCTTCTCTTGAGTCCCATGTCGTCAATTTTCTCCATGAAAACAACTCCATCTTTGATAAAATCAATGTAAGTCTGCCTCTACTCTGCTAGAGTTTTAATGAAATAACATTCAACTGCTTGAAAAAAAGTTAACATTTATCGCACCTTCATTGTAACTGTATCGCATCATGTTTCATTGTTGGCCAGAAGTATCCCTCTCTTTGGATTCTTCTGTATAGAGGGATCTCAATTATTTTAAAGTTTTCATCATATATCTCCTTCAACTTATGCTATACCGATGTATCTTGACAGCCATCCTCCCATATTCCTGAAGTAAAGACTACCTTGGCTGGAAAAATATTACGCTAGATTTTTCGGTTCCATCTTGCCTTCCCTATTATCTAACTGCTTCCTAGTATCGCCTGTCCAATCTAAATCATTTTACATTGGCTAGATCGCCTGCACCACCGAGGGAGTCGTTCTTTGTTGTATCACATTTTTTATCGTGTCGCTCTTCATGGCCACTTTCTGCTCAATAGTTGTATAAGAAACAACATGTCTACTCATAATTTTAGGATGCCTCCTTATCTTGACCTGATGGAACTAGTTTATCAGATTTTGGATGATTGTTCTATAGGGCGCCAGGCTAAGGTTATTCAATGCATATTCCACGTTCCCTTGTTGAACCACTAAATTCGAATCACCTTTGTTACACAGTGAACGGATGCCCCTTCGAAGGGCCTCTAGCAACCCTAGTACTAACGCCTCATACTCTTCTTCATTATTAAAATAAGGGAAATATAACTTGTAAGAAAGACATATATCTTACTTCCCTTTTGAGAGAATAACCCCTGTTCCCCCCTTCTTTTCTATTAAAGAACCATCAAATTGCATTGTCCATTATTCAAGGTTCACATCCAAAAAATTGGCCTGCAAATCATCTCCTAGAATGCTTTCATAAGGTGGCGCAAATATTTCAGATGAAAAAATTGCTACTAAATCTGCATGTGCCTGGGTCTTGATCGCACGAGGGACCACACACGTCAAGTCATATTATGAAAGGATGAGGAACCACCTATCTTCTCTTCCAATCAACATAGTTCTCGCCAATAAAAAGCTAATGGGATCATATCTTGTCATAATATGAATTGTGAAAGATAGCATAAAATTTCTAAGTTTTATGCTATAAATACCAAAGCTAAGCAATGACTTTCTATACTACTATATCTTTTCGCTGGCTCATGTTTGATCCTGCTCAGGTAGTAGATTGTCCTTTCTTTCCCATTAATTTCTTTCCCCGAGGAGAGATCTAACGGACCTTATGGTAGATGTGAGGTGCAGCTGCAATGGTATCCCCGCCCTTGGAGGAATCATCATTTGTGAAGAAATGAGTAACTTCTTCAAGTTGGTCAGGTATTCATGGTGTGCTTCCTCCCATTTAAATTTTGTGCCCTTTCGGAGCAGCTTCATCAGTGGATGAGTTATATCGGCCAGCCTCGACACGAATCTCCCGAGGTAGGAGACTGTACTGAGGAAACTCTTGAGCTCCTTCATTGTTCTTGGACATGGCATCTCTAGGATCACTCATTGCTTATCCTGGTCCATCTTCACTTCTTATCGATCCACCACAAAACCCAAGAACTTTTTGCTTGTAACTCCAAAGGCACACTTCAGTGAGTTCAAAATCAACTTTTACTTCCTGCACCAAATGAACATCTACCTTAAATTGTCTAGATATGACTCCTCCTTCTTAGACTTGATGACCAGATCATCTACATAAAATTCCAAAAACTTATGAAAGAAGTCATGGAATATGGCCATCATAGTTCTATAATATTTTTCTTCAACATTCTTCAACCCAAAATGCATTAATTTGTACATAAAATTGCCTAACGGGGTTCTGAACATTATTTTCTCTGTGTCAGTTAAATCTTATACCCCACATACCCATCTATCAAGTTGTACATTTTATGCCCAGCAGTTGCATTGATCAAACTATCAATGGAGGGTAACTCATCCTTTGGGCCAGCTCTGTTCAAGTCCTTGAAGTCCACATAGATCCTTATCTGACTATTGTCCTTCTTTTCCACTGGGAAAATGCTTGATAACCAAAGTGGGTGTTGTATCCGTTTGATGAACCCAACTGTTAGCAACGGTTGAACCTCCTCTTTAATTTTCATATCCATCTCAGGCTTATAAGTTCTTATAGCTTCCTTCACCAGTATGGCTGAAGGCATAACATTCAACTTGAGGTAACTTACTTCTTCATCTAGCCCCTCCATCTCTGTGTACTTCCATGAAAATATGTCTCCCTACTCCTAAATTATCTTAATCAAGGACCTTCTTTTCTCTTCGCATAGATCCTTCGAAATGAAGATGGGCCTTAGATTTTCTTCTTCTTCTACTAGATCTAGCTGCTCCATCTCTTGCACTTGTGGCTTCAGGCAATCCATCATGCACTCTATCTCTTCCAACTCTTGTATGTTAAAGTTATCTATGACCATGCATTGCCCCTGCTGGTCCACCAGGAAACACTCATACACATGTTATCCTCTTCATCATCCGCTGGAATAACTCTTTCGACTATCCGCTCACACCTTCAAAGGCGATAAATTGCCTTTCCATCCTCTGTTATCATCTTCTTGCAATGCTTATTGACCACTACAACTGCCTTCCATTTCCTCTCTTTCAAAGCTTTCGCCAACCTATTTCCTGAAAACTTACTTAGCACGCTCTGCCATTGCGGCTCATGCTCCATCGGGTTCACCCTAGGCCTCATCCTATCTCTCAGTTATTTATAGATATTCTGAGGTTTAGGATCAACTTGAATGACCTCCTCATTTACTTATCTTCTTCTTTCTCCCTCGCTGCTCTGACCCTTCACAGGGCCCAAACTTTCTCTGATAGATAGAACACTGGCTCCCTCCATTCTTCTCGTTAGGACTATAGCGTCCTCCTCTAACTCTATATAGAATGTTGTATCCACCAAGTGAGCCTCTTCGGTTGCATATGGCTTCTTCATCACATGTAAAATGATTCCAGTCCCTTTCATGTTTGCCTTAGTGCATTGGTGATATGTTGAAGGGATTAAACCATAATTGTGCATCCACACCCTTCCTGTCATAAGGTGGTGAGAAGTAGCCCTCTTAATCACATGAAATTTAATGTGTGAAGTGAGATTACCCATTATAATCCCAATATTCACATACCCAATCGACTTGAAGGACTGGTTGTCATAACCAGAAATCACCAAAGGCATTGGTATCGATATTGCCTAAGAAATATTGGATGTATGGAATGAGATAATGGATATGATGTTTATGGATGCTCCCTCATCCATCAGAGCCCTCACGAAGATTACACCATTAATACTAGCCTTGACATATAACGATTTGTTGTGTGTGAACCTTATATCCCTATCGACGTCACTAAAAGTTACTTCGAAAAAGAACTTCCTCACCAATCTGGCCATGAGCCCCTCCATATAAGTGATGTAACTACATTTTTTCACACAATATCTAGGATCGTTTGTGTTATCTTCAGCCAACTTTCCTTCGACATCCCATCTGGTTGAAGAACCATGAGAACTTGGGCAACTGAGATACAACATCGTATTCTAGCCCCTGATATACTTCTTCATTATCCATATTATACACATCTTCCACATCTCTGGCACTAGCTTCAGCGTAGGCTATCTCCACTTTAGCTATTCCCCTAGTGCAGTCCTCCAACACTTCCTCAAACTCTTCCCATTTATTCTCCTGCTCCTTCGCCTCCCATTCAGCCTCTTCATCATAAGAAACTATTTGGTTAGATGCATGTGGTGATAGTGGGTTGTTGTTGACGTTCTCCCAAGGGATATATAGAGTTCGTGCTTTCATCTGTTTGCTTATAATCTTCCTCAGTGTAAAGAAGGTTATCATTGGATGACCAATCTTTCAATGGATCTGGCAATATTTGGGATTATATCTTCTCTCTACATTAGGCTCCATAGCTGGAGTATTCTTGGGCTCATAAAATATCCCCCTTAGACTATGTCTTTTTAACAACTGACAGCCTCCTTAATAGTACAAGGCAGTGGTAGTGGATCCTCTCTATGTCTACCGAACTTTCTCTTGTTATCCTTCTTGGGCTGCTTAGCCCCCTCTCCTCCATTAATGTATGCCTCAGGATAGGGAATACGAAAATCATATTACATTGATGCTACCGCACTGGATGACTGTGAGGAAGATTCTATAATCTTTAGCATCTCCTCCGACATCTCTTTACTCATTCTTCCAAGGCAGATGCAGGAGTTTTCTCAGCCACCGAAGCAATGGACTGAGGGACCACTGGTGGAATAATTGCCACACCCGGGGTACTCACAGTTGGGATAGGGGTAGACACAATGTTCATGAGGGCAGCACCCGTTAGATCTTCACTTGATGGGGCTATAGAAGATGTTATTAGTGTTACGAAGGATCAGGGTTCAAATCCCCCTCCCAAAGCCGTTGCAGCTATGAGAGTTTGTAAGAACTCAAAGAACTTGCCAAAGAGAAGGGATATTTATGCCTATTCCAACACGACACTAGTAGAGGCTTGTTTCACCATTGGGATTCCCGTTTCCGTTTGAACTTGTGGAACCTCCACCCGAAGAACCCCATCCCTGGCAGCCTCAAGCTCCCTCATCGCTTGTTCCTCGTTACACTATATAACATCAAAATCAATGGTACGGTTAACGTTATCTTGCGCCATACATTTAGATGAATACCTCCCCACCAGAGTCGCCAAATGTAAGAGGGTAATCCCTTTGAAGCCTGGGAGTATAGTGATACCAGTTGAGGTGTAACCCCTATGAATATGGTGATAAACGATAACCCAAGAACTCTTTAACAAAGATAAGTGAACACACAATATTGCATATAATCAACACTCAGATTGAACTCACAAGTCACTCGTGTATAACTCAAATAATTATAAAGAAAACTCATAAGCAACTCATTCCAAGGGAGAGAGAAGTAAGAACCCTAGATACACCTTGGCAGACAACCAACACACCAATAATCTCTAATAGATCTTTGGTTAGATATTAAAGCTTCACAATAAATGACAATAGTGGGTGATTAAACTCTCTGGTTTGTAATAACTTCTCTCTTATATACTCTCTCTCTATCAATAAAATCTCAAAAAAGAACTCTTCCATCTCAGAAGTGGTTGAGGGCTATAAATAGCCCCACACACCTTCTCAAGACATCACAGTCCACCTGCACATGAAAGACATTCCTATAACACTTCACGTCATGAACATTAAATGCCTAATGGGTCATCACATCTTACATCATGATCATTAAATGCCAGGACATGCCTTTTTCCTAACCACTGTGCGTTAGAGGACTGTCACCACAGAGGTGGCTCACCAAACCCAATACTAGATTGGTTTACTCAAGTTTAAATTGGACAGTGTTTAGCTGGTTGGTGACATCACCTAAAGTAGACGTGACATTTGGTAGGGGATTATTTGGCTCAAAGCTCAATATGCGATGTAACTTAAGGTTACTCTACACAAGCTTCCACTATGAAAGATCTCTTGGTGTTTTACCAGATTTATCTAAGATGGTCAAGATAAGCCTTAACGCTGCATCACTTCTCAATCCTCCAAACCAACTCCCTCAGAAGTTCCCACGACGAGGTCATTCGATAGAGCATGTAAGCTCGCCCACGCCTTGCGATGCAACTCAAAATGTGTCTCTAATGCGTGTCAATTACGATTTAAGTGCAAACCAACCCTGTAAGTAACAAAACCGGTAAGAAGGGGTCGAATACTCGAGTATAGGACCTAGAACATAATGAAGATAGGTAAGATGATAAATCTTATGGTTGACTTTAGAAGAAGAAAGAAAAGATGATTGATTTTAAGTTTATCTCCGAACTAGATGAAAATTAATTAAACCAATAATTAAACTACATATGGAGAAGTAAACTAACTATGAATTAATTAATATGAATGAGAAAATTAGGTTGGACTACAATCCTTCGAACCCTAGTATGTTTACCAAATATAAAATTAGCTGTGAATTAGATAATAAATTAAACCACAAACTTTATTACTTTCAAGCATTATATATATGAGGGTACAAGACGACATCATACATAATCAAGAATAGAAATAAAGCGGTGTCGGAATAGCTGACACGCGCATCGTACTCTTAAACACTCCGATTACCTAGGGAAAAAACAGGTTAAAAATCCTACAACGGTTGTGACAACTAATCAAAATGATTCAATCATTTATTTAATTCGGGGAATTACTTTTATATCCATGCAAACCACATCGGGTTGGGTTCATTCATTCCACCCCCTTGAAATCTAATCGGAGATGATTTCGTAAAAACTAACACAAATCTTAACGTTGCGTGCATTGAAAATCATAACTACACTAGTGTTAAACATGCATGGGAGATTTAGAATCACAGAAAAATAAAGGAACATGCAATTAAAAATAACTTGAAGGAAGAAGAAGAAGAAGAAGAAGAAGAAGAAGAAGAAGAAGAAGAAGAAGAAGAAGAAGAAGAAGAAGAAGAAGAAGAAGAAGAAGAAGAAGAAGAAGAAGAAGAAGACAAACTTTATTGGAGAAAACCTTACGGATTAATCCATGAAAGTATAATCCCTATGAAGAGATTGAAAGCTAGGGTTCTTGAGTCTACCCCCTCTAATTCTCTATGAAAAACTAATTAAAACTAGCCTAATATCAAAGTAGAATATTACAATTACGTATTTATGAAAGTCCCATTAACCTTAAGCTCTTTGGACCAATAAAAAAGAAAATATATTTTTGTGCATCAAGCCCCCCCAGACCGGTTCATGGGTACATGTGAACTGGTTCGCCCCTAAATCGGTTCGGCCTGGGGTTCGGGTACTTTCCTGGTTTGGTTCCTCTTTCCTTCTTTTACACTTAGAATTTCTCTTGTTTTCTTCTCAATCTTCAAATTTGCATAATTCTTTCACCGTAGCTCGGATTCGGGTGCCGTATTTTCTAGTATTCTTGTAACTTCATCGTCTTCTAATTTTCAATTGGCCCCACCTTCGGATAATGGATGCAGAATTATAAAAATTCCCTTTAACTCCCTTTTTCTTGGTTTCTTTCACTGTTTCGAGTTCTCTTTCGCACTAACTTGCATGAAATACCTGTAAAACATATAAGAGAAACATGAAACACAAAATACTTACCGAAAAGGGTTATAAGCATAAATGTGAGATAATTCCAAGTTAATTACACTGCACAGGGTCATCAAAAGACTTAAACTATGGGGATACATATGAAATATTTATGGCTAATGAAACCAACATAACTTAGAACGTTGCGTATCCCGAGAAATGTAAAATAATAAGAGTATGAGTTAATGACCCTTCAAAACTTTTATTGGGATAGAATACCTTTTTCATGGGTAAGCTATTACATTTAACGTATGCAACAAGCCGTTAAACCCCTAGGTTACCCTTGTAGGACGAGTGGTGTCTCGTGAGGGTTTGCAGTGAATATACCCACAAAATTCATTTTTCGACTCAAAGAAAAATTAAAATATTTAAAAACTGTACAATTTAAACTCCCCCAAAATAGTCACCGTAAATTCATATTCAATAGTCTCAATTTGTTGTGTGTGTGTGTGCGAAGTTGAGAATTTAACTGCTAATTTCCACGAATTGATCATTACGTTACTTTCCAAAAATTTGTTTTGATTCAAGTTCTCATGGATGAACCCACAAACTAATCACTCAAAATGTGTCTTATTTCTCTCGGTATGTGTGATTTATAAGATTAAATATAATGGAGTACGAATTCACGCACACAAATTTGAAAGACATAATTTTTTATGGTGAAAATATCTCATTGGAATACAGTTATTAGAAAATGGGAAACATCGTCTGTCATTCAAACCAATTAATCTCTCTTATTATCTTTTTGTGTCTTAGCTCTCCATGCGATAATTAATTTTCAAATTCGGACGTGGTTAGGACTTTCTCGGGTTTTAAGGTGTATTGGGTAAAATTCGGAATGGTTGGAAAATTCAGAATTGAAAATTTTTCTTATAATGTCCGTTAGTGCTTTTTCGGGCTTTTGCTTATTTTTCTCTTTTTTTTCATTTTTCTATTATTCACATTTTTCTTTCTTGCTATTTTTGTTGACCTTCTTTTCCCCTTTTTATTGCACCATTTGGACGTTGTTGATGAATTATTCTATTTTCATAACTCCGGGCTAAATGAGTTTTTCGGGTTATCAAACGAAATTGAAAAATTTATTTAGGCCCAATTTGGGTTTCAAAGGGATAATTGTTCATTTCTTTTTATGGCTAATATTTTTGGGTTAAACAAACGAATGCCTACTTTATTGTCCGAATCACTAATTATTTTACTATATGCGTCTCGAGATTAATTTAGTTTAGAAATATTTTTAGCGCGCTTTAAAGACAATATCTCACACGTTTCCCGTTACCGATGAACATAAAGGAATTGAGATCTTCAACGACCTATTTAAACGCTGAATTAAACATTGAGTTAACCATTAACTCGGATTGATCTAATTACTCACAAAAATTGATAGACTCGAAATCTCACCGGGTTGATTAATCTCCACATTTATACGTAAAGTAATCAATTTCCGCTCAATTTTCATATTTGGTCAATTTCAGCTTTGTGCATTTGATTTTTTTACTATTTGAGAATTTTAAAAAAAATAGTGATATTTTTAAAAAATTTAAATTCCAATTTTTATTTATTTTGAAGAAAAATGTTTTTGACTTTTTCAAAAGTTTTCAATTTTTTTGGAAAATTTTGAAGTTTTCTAATTTATTTTGGCATTTTAAAAATTGTGAAGTTTTTAGAAGACGCACTTGTCACCCCCCCAACTTAGACTTTTACATTGTCCTTAATCAAAATGACTAAAAACTAAAGAAGAAAAAATAATAAGTGCGACAAATAAAATAAGCAAATTCCTAAAATTCAATTTTTTTTCCTTATGTTCCTAAACAAAAACATACATAAAACAAAAGCAAAGATAAAAAAAAACTGTGGTTTCATACAGAATTGAGCACATGAAAGCATGGAGGACTAATTGAGACACGACTTCATTCAACCACAGGCTTTCTACTCGGGTGGTGGTCAGGGGTTCCGGCGGCATCCGGGCCATAAGGATCATAGAAGTACGTTGGGAACAATACAGTATCCTCGACGTATAGACGATACATCTCGTCTTGGAGGCGCGCCATCATGCTTGTGTCGTGTTGGTATGCTTGATGATCTGCTCGACGGTCCTTATGGTATTCACGTATAAAATTATCGAAACGTGATTCGAGGGAAACTATGCGACCTGTAAGGCCCTCCTATTTCGTCTCAAAGTCGGAATCGTTGTCCTCCTCTTCTTAGGGAACATCCCCAATTTGGATGTTGGGGTCCGTGTCCTCTTCCTCCTCATCCACATTAATAGGACGCATAAGATGGGCAACCAACATTTGGCATTCACTGCGAGTGGTGGAAGTCGTCTCAATCGGGCGAGGAAGTTTGACTTGCAAGTTTGGGTATTCCACCCTAGCGTCAGCCATAACTTTCGTGATTAAGCAGGCATGGAAGTTTCACCATGCCGAAGTCATCATATGCCACAAGGAGGATGTTCTGATAAAAGAGTTTGGCCAAGTTGATTGTGCTATGCGGATCAAGGAAATAGTAGAGGAAGCTCCCATGCCTTTTATGAACCACCGAATCATTATTGGTTTGGAGGATTAACCTGCACGTGATGATGTGTACATAGTGTACCATCTTTGAAAGTATGCCCACCAAAAAAGGAATCTTGGATCCAACGCTCCCCCGGCGCCATACGCGCTACACATTCGACTTTGGTGCGAGGGGCACCATTGTTAGGATACACAAAAGGAATGGGGAGGATGAGCCCTTTTTTGTTCATCTTTCGATCGATGATGGCAGCTGAAAATGGGATTTGGATGCCGTTAATATAGTCTTCGGGGAGCGTGGGTGATTTTTGAACGAGAGTAGCATAAAAATAGCGTATTTTTGCTTCAAAGACACGTTCACTCATTTGGAAGAGGAAAGAGCACCACCCTCGACGGTTGAATAGGGTGGTGACATCCTTGGGTAGGTACTCCCATATTACCTTCCGCTCGATATGAATGGTGTGGGCCAGCGTAAAGTAGCGTTCAAACCAATGGAGCTCTTGTGTTGATCGGAATCGATGATTTACCCCCTATCGAGGATGGTCAGAGAATCATATTTTGATGGTCGGAAGATGACTTGTCAACGGCGAAGCATTTTGGTAGAGAGGGAGTTTAAAACAAGGAGAGGTTGGAGGAGAGATGAATAAATGAGGACGTGTAAAGAAGTGATAGGGGGTAAGGAATTTATAGGTGTGGAGTGATGGATTTTGATGGGAAATGGAAAGTTTGGTGGAGGGAATGGGAAGAGGGAATGAATTTGGAGGGGAAAAATTCAGATGGGAGGGAAAAATTGGGAAGAGTGGATGAATTTGGATGGCAAGAATTTGAAAAAAAATGGCTGGATATCCAGGCACCCCTAACTGGTTCCCCCCGAATCGGTTTGTCTTGTGGTTGGGGGAAACTTACTGCCCTAAAATGCCAAAATCTTTACTCTCTCAAACGCAAACTAGTCTCAACCTCATTTTCACTTCGTCTGCATGCCTCAACATTTCTATAACCCTCGGGACCCCCGGCACACCTCGACCTGACTCCCAAAACGCATGTAAGACCTCTCGTGTGTGACAACTCAACGTCGTGCTTAAACTCTTTTCTTTTATTTTTTTGTATGACCTCTTCGAACATTTAAACTACCTAAAAATGACTCGACACACTATTATACAACCTTACTCACCCCATACGCGTCGGGGGTGCGACGACCTCTCGTTTCAAGCTCAATCAACCCCATAAAAGGGGTTCGACAACCAAATGGTGTCGAATTCTTCAACACCCGCCTTTAAATATGGCTTTAGGCGTTGTCCATTAACTTTGAATGTTCCCCCCTTTTGGATTTTCTAATTCCATGGCTCCATGGCGAAGCACCTCTCTCACGACGAATGGGCCCGTCCCCGTCCACTGCAAACATAATTTTTCGAGAAATAAATTTAGGAGAGAGTTTTAGAGAAGTACTTATTGCCCTGAATGAAACCCTTTGCATCATAATTCTATCATGTGTGAGTTTTACCCTTTCTTTGGATGTCTCGTCATTATCATACGCATCATTGTGCATCTCTTCCAGCTCATTTAATTGAATCTTACATGCTTCACCGACTTTATCCAAATTATAATTCAACCTCTTGATTTCCCAATAGGCTTTGTGCTCGAGCTCCACGGAGAGATGGAAAGGCTTGCCATAGACAAAGAAAAATGGAGACATCCGAGGGGGTTCTTATATACGATTCTATAAGCCAATATCGCATAGTTCAATCGGAGGGATCAATCTTTCTGGTTAGGATCGACGTTCTTTTTAAGAATGTTCTTGATTTCATGATTTACTAGCTCGGCTTGCCCACTCATTTGGGTGTGATAAGTCATCCCAACCTTATGAACAACTCCATATTTTCTCATAAGTTTTTGAAACAACCAATTGCAAAAGTGCTTACTGTTATCACTAATAATTGCCTTTGGAGCACTGAAATGAGAGAGTATGTGTTCTTACAAGAGCTTAATCACCACCTTGTTATCATTAGTTTTGGTATCTATGGCCTCTACCCATTTCGATACATAATCTACTGCAATGAGGATGTATAAGAAGCCAAAGGAGGAAGGGAAAGGGCCCATGAAGTCAATACCCCAACAATCAAATATCTCGATGATGAGTACGGGGGTTAATGGAATCATGTCTCGTCCGGTGATGGCTCCCATCCTTTAACATCTATCATAATATTTGTAATACACATTTACATCCAGGAAAATTGTGGGCCAATAGACACCGCTTTGAATAATCTTAGGGGCCATCTTTTTCGTAAAAAAATGGCCTCCACATGCTTCTGTATGACAAAAGAGGATGACACTTAAAATCTCATCATCAGGTACACAACGTCGGATGATTTGGTTCGTGCAATATTTGAACAAATATGGATCGTCATAAAAGAACATGCACGATCAAGTAAGGAACTTCTTTCTCTCTTGCGGTGTCCAATCGGAAGGAACGACTCTCGTGACAAGGTAGTTGACTATATTCGCAAACCAAGGGAGAGAAGAAGTGGAAAATAATTTCTCATCCAAAAAATATTCATCTATGGGTATGGGATCACTAGTTAAATCGGATGAAAGTCGAGATAAATGGATGGTAACGACGTTTTCTACTCGTTTCTTGTCTTTTATGGAGAGATTGAACTCTTGTAGGAGTAGGATAAGTCGTATCCTTTTTGGAAAGGAGATATTTAAGCACCACATGGTCGATAAAGCAAATAATTGGCGAACCGATGAGATAAGAGCGAAATTTATCTAGGGAAAAAACTACCGCTAGCAATTCTTTCTCTGTGGTGGAGTAATTGAGTTGCGGTCCGATTAATGTTCAGCTAGCATAATAGATGACATAAGATTTCTTTTCTCTTATTTGGCCCAAAACAACCCCTAAAGCATAATCACTTTCATCACACATAAGCTCGAATGGAAGGGACCAATTCGGAGCTTGAATAATGGTGATGGAAACAAGAATGCTTTTCAGTTTGTGAAAAAAACTTTGGCATGCTTCATTCCACTCAAAGGATGAATCCTTCATAAGGAGGTTACTTAAGGATCTAGCAATGGTACTAAAATCCTTAATAAACCTTCTATAAAAAATCGCGTGGCCTAAGAAAGAGCGCACATCCTTTAGTGATTTAAGTAGGGAAATCTCGACTATGACATCTTTTTTTTCCCTATCAACCTCAATTTTTCTGGACGACACTATGTGGCTAAGAACTATTCCTTCGATAACCATAAAATTGCACTTCTCCCAATTTAGTACCAAGTTATTTTCCACACACCGAGCTAGTACTTTTTCAAGATTTGCAAGACAAAGGTCAAAAGAAGGGCCGAAGACTCTAAAGTCATCCATAAAACCTTCAAGGTCCCTTTCAACCATGTCGCTAAAGAGACTAATCATGCACCTTTGAAATGTCGCGGGAGCATTACATAGTCCAAATGGCATACGTTTGTAGGCAAACGTGCCAAAAGAACATTTACATCTATTTGGTGATATTCAAAATAACCGTCAAGGAAGCAATAGAGTGGGTGTCCCGCTACTCTCTCTAGCATTTGGTTGATTAATGGTAAGGGGAAATGATCTTCCTTAGTACCCGTTTTGAGTTTTTGGTAATCAATGCAAATGTGCCACCCGATGGTGGTAGGTTGTGGAATTAACTCACCCTTGGCATTCTCGACCACAATTATTCTCAACTTCTTTGGGACAAGTTGGATTGGACTCACCCATTTTCTATCCGAGATAAGATAAATTATGCCCACGTCCAATAGCTTAATGATTTCCGCTCGCACTACCTCTTTCAGAGTGGGGTTCAATCACCTTTACATCCCCTTCGATGGATTCACGTCCTCCTCGAGGTGGATTTTATGGGTACAAATCAGGGGACTTGTAACTTTCAAATCCGCTATGTTCCAACCAAAAGCACTTCGTTGCTTCCTCAAAATAGCTAACAATTTACCCTCTTGCTCTTTATCTCGGATAGAGGAGACAAAAATAGAAAATGTCTCATCCTCTCCCAAATAAGCATATTTCTCGTTGGAGGGTACTTTCTTTAATTCATGGGTGGGAAATTTTTCATCGGAGGGAACCGTGCGCGACTCCCTCGGTGGTAACTCCTCAAATTTAGAAACTCAATTTACATCTCTTACGTCCTCATCGAACGCTGTCCCTGCTAATGCCGCTCTCCACTCTCCTCCCCCCCTCTTAAAATTAGTTTACATCCCATCGCTCTCACCACTTGAAATAAGGCATGTTCCTAAGGCATCCCCACTAAAATTTCCCTCTACGTGCATTTGCCCATTTTGAGTGTTAATAAAGGCTTTATCCATAGCTAAGAATGGGCAGTTAAGGATGACGAGAACATGACTACTCTAGTTGAAGGCGGGCTCTATGTCCCAAATGACAAAATCTACCTGGAAGTATAAGGTGTCAACTTAGATTATCACGTCCTCTATAATGCCTCGAGGTATATTCACAAAATGGTCCGTAAGTTGGAAAGTGATATTAGTGGGCTTGAGATTGACCAACTCTAATTGCCTATATATCGAATAAGGGAGAATGTTGACACTCGTCCCTAAATCAAGCAAGGATTTTTCTATTCGATTCTCTCCAATGATACACGAGATGCTAGGTGCGTCTGGATCTTTAAACTTGGGTGGGAGGTCATTAAGTAGAACGGTGCTCAAATTTTTTTCAAGAAAAATGTTCTTTTTCACCTTTAGCCTTCTTTTCACCGTCAATAAGTCCTTAAAGACTTTAGCATAGGTGAGAATTTTCTTTATGGCATCGAGAAAGGGTAAATTAAGATTTACTTGTTTAAATACGTCTAGCACATCAACCCAAGGGATTCCTTTTTAGGGAGGAACCAATCGTTGAGGGAAAGGCACGACGTTGTGTGGTTTCACAACGACTTCAATATCACTAGTGTCATCATTTTCACTCTCCTTCATGGGGGCATGTTCGGCCTCTTTCTTGTCGGGTGAAGACTCCTTGGCTTCAAGTGTGTCGTTTGGGGGAGGTGATAAATCAACAACTCGCCTACTATGTAGAATGGTGATGGCTTGGCATTTCTCTTGAGCTGAAAACTTACACTTCTCGTGGATACTTAAGCTGATTGCAACTTTAAGATGTTCACATTCATTTCGGCCATCATGTGAGCATTTTGAGCATTAGTTGAATTTTGAGCATTGATGAATTGGTTTAAAGCATCCTCAAAATTTCACCGCGGTGGGGTGATATATGGTGCAAGAGGTGGTTCGTACATATTTGGTGCTTGTTGAAAATGTGGAGGTGGAAGTGGAGCAATGTGTGAATTAGGATTCAACGAAGCATGTTGTTGCCCGTAGCTAAAACCGTGATGGTTCTTCCACGAAGGGTTATAATAATTCCCATGTGGGGATTTGAATTACCCTTGAATCCTCATATCACATCCACTTGCTCATGTAGCATTTCTTTATAGGCGGGTATCATCGGGCATTCCTTCGTTGAATGGCCCACTTTATAAATAACACACACCTTCTCTTTCTTTGCTCAGGTGGATCCAATTGGTTCTCTTAGCCTTGATCTAACTACGTCTCCCACAAGATAAAAAACGGGCACTGAAGGAGAGGTGGGAGTTTGTCGAACCCAATTTTGGGGTTTAGGATCAGATGTGTCCCATGCCTAAGTTGTCTCGGTGACAAACTTAAGGTGGGCCTCTGCATCGTGTTCATTTAATTCCAAAATGGTCTCTCGCACATTGTCTCAACGAGTTATTTGGAAGATATGCTTAGCCCACGGTGAAAGAAAGAAAGGAGATGATACTTCTCAAAACCATGATGAGGGCATGTAAACTAGCTTGTTGAAACATTCGTAACATCGAGCAAATGGCTCATTTTCTTATTGTCGAAATGTTTGAATTTGAGTTTGGATGGAATTTGTTCGATGTTGGGGAAATAACTTTAAGAGAAATTTGGATTGTATTTCCCTCCATGATCTAATGGAGTTTGGTGATAAAGACCATAGCCATGTCTTCTCTTTATCCTTCAAGGAGAAAGGAAAAAGTTTGAGGCGAACGACGTCTTGTGTGCAAGCTTGATCACTAAAGGTATCGCATGCCTCTTTGAACTCATGAATGTGGAGATAAGGCTTTTTCGAATCCATTTCATGAAAAGTGGGAAGAATCTGGATCATCCCATTACAAAAATGATATTTTCCCGCATTATAGGGAAGTAAAATGCATTCCAGAGTGATGGCTCACTCAGGATATAGGTGTTATTTCATGAGACGATACGACACTTCGCCCTCACCCGTACCAAAACTAGCATTATTCGATATGGCTCTCTCTATAATTGATTATAATTCCTCACTTGACACGCTCGAAGTGTGACTCAATGTGTGACCTGTGATAGAGTTAGGCAGTGTAGGAGGTGGACCCAAAACTAAGGAGCGTGTGGGATGTGTGGGCTATTAGGAATGTACTCTCCTAGAGGATTTTCATGAATTTGGGTAGGAGTAGATTGTGGAGTTTGTTGATGATTTTTCATAAAAGGCTTTTGAGAGATGCTATATTTTTTTTTCTATTTTTTTTGGCTTTTTAAGAATTAGAGTCAAAATTTGGACTAAATCGACCTAACTTAAAAGTCTACCTAGTCCCCGACAACGGCGCCAAAAACTTGACGCGACTCAAAATGTGTCTCTAATGCGTGCTAATTACAGTGCAAGTGCAAACCGATAGCATAAGTAATAAACCTGGTAAGGCAAGGCCGAATACTTAGGGAATAGGACGTAGAACGTAACGACGATAGGTAAGATGATGAATCCTAAGGTTGACTATAGAAGAATAAAGAAAGGATGATTGATTTTAAGTTTATCTATGAACTAAATTCAAATTAATTAAACTAGTAATTAAACTACGTATGCATAAGTAAACTAACTATGAATTAATGAATATGAATGAGAAATTAGGTTGGACTATAATCCCCCAAACCCTAGTACGTTTATCGGATATAAAATTAGTTGTGAATTAGGTAATTAATTAAACCATAGACTTTATTAATTTCAAGAATTACATATATGAGGGTACACGCCTGCATCATACATAATCAAGTATAGAAATAAAACGGTGTCGAAATAGCTGACACACGCGTCACAATCTTAAACATCCCGATTACCTAGGGCAAACGAGGTTAAAAGTCCTACGATAGTTGTGACAACTAATCAACACGATTCAATCATTTATTTTATTCAGGGAATTACTTTTATATCCAAACCACATCGGGTTGGGTTCATGCATTCGAACCCTTAGAAATCAAGCCAGACATGATTTTGTGAAAACTAACACAAATCTTAACGTTGCATGTGTTCAAAATCATAACTACAGTAGTGTTAAACATGCATGGAAGATTTAAAATCCTAGAAAAATAAAGGAAGATGCAATTAAAATCAACTTGAAGAATAAAGAAGAAGAAGGCAAACTTTATTAAATAAAACTTTGAGAATTAATCCATGAAAGTCTAATCTCTATGAAGAAATTGAAAGTTAAGATTCTTGAGTCTTTCCCCCTCTAATTATCTACGAAAAAATGATTAAAACTAACCTAATATCAAACTATAATATTATAATTACATATTTGTGAGAGTCCCATTCACCTTAAACTCTTTGGACCAATCAAAAAGAAAATAAATTTTTGTGCATCAGATCGCCCGAACCGGTTCAGGGGTACATGCGAACCGGTTCTCCCCTAAACCGGTTCTGCCTGGGGTTCATGTACTTTCTCTGGTTTGGTTCCTCTTTTCTTATTTTACACTTAGAATGTTTCTCTTGTTTTCTTCACAATCTTCAAATTTGCATAACTCTTTCACCGTAGCTCAGATTCGGGTGCTATTTTCACTACAAGAAAAAACATGTTTCTTGACACAGAAAATATGTCACGAAATGTATTAATTATGTCGTAAAAGATATTTCGCGACATAAGACTACCTGTCGCCCCCCGTATCGCGGTGGCCCCGTATGGGAATGTATTCGGCGACATACATATCTATGTCACGGAATGTACATACCAATTGTGACAGGATACATGTCGCGAAATGTATATGTTTATTAAAATGTATATTAATATTTTTTATATTAATTAATACCTCACCTTTTGCGGCATAATAACAGTTTTCCTTTAGGCAACATGCCATACATGTCGCGAAATGTCATATTTTAGGCGACATGTATAGCATGTCGCGAAATGTCTTCTTTTAGGCGACATGATAAACATGTCGCGAAATGTCATCTAATTAGGCAACATAGTGTATGTCGCTAAATGTCATTTATAGTGCCACTAAAAGTCATTATTCAGAATATGATTTGATTTTTAGCAACACCCACGTTATGTCGCTAAAAGAGATTTTTTTAATAAATAATTCCAAAAGAAGAATGCAACATGCATATATATATATAAATTTTTGCCATGATATAACCTGTATAAATGTGCATCCATAGCAATATAGCATCCAAACTATCACATAAAATGGCACCATATTCAATTCTACAATTCTTCGTTAAAAGAGAATTCATTCCATCCAAATGAATGTATGATTACAACAAATGTGCAAAATAACACCAACTACAAAAATAAAAGAAATTTTGCGAGAAATTTTGAGTCATCCAATCAACTAGCCCAACGATATCCAACGAAATCCATCATCAATCTGTGACAATAAACAAATAAACACCTGTTAACCATAACTGGAATACATAATATGGAAAAAAAATATACTTTTATCATAACTGTGCCTCTTTTTGCTATTTTTGATAGTCATTTTACATTTTCTCTCCTTGACGCTCAATTTTCAAATTCGGGTATGTTTGAGTTAATCAATTTATAACGCTTCATAATTTTAGAAAATTTCGACAGAGTTTCCTTTGTTTAGTCACGAAATCCAACCTGTTTGAACATTTAAAATTAACTCGAAGACATCAACAAAAGCCATAAATAAATAATCAACAAATCCCTTCCAACAATTTAACATAAACTCATAAAAAACTTGATCGATAAAAAGGTTCACCGAACTCATGACCATAGTTAAAAAATAGTCTCACATGTCTTGCATGGCCCAACAATGGTCTTACTTTATTATCATATGTGAATTTACAAGCTCCACCCCCAGTTCTCAACATGTTTCCTAAACTAATGTTTGAGTTAATCAATTTAAAATACTCAATTATTTCAAAAAAATTCGACAGAGTTTCCTTTGTTTATTCAAGAAATCCAACTTGCTTTAACACTTAAATAAACTCAACGTCATAAAAAAAAGACATAAATAAATAATCAACAAATCCCTTTCTGCGATTTAATATAAATAAGCTCATAAATAACTCAATTGATATAAAAGTTCACCCGTTAGAAGCTAATTTTAGTTTTCACCCACTATCGACATGTTTTAAGCCTAACTCTAGATTTTTACAAATTATCGTTGTATTCGGTTGGAAATGTAGATCCCCAATTTTAAAAACTTACCAAAAGTAATTTCTTTCAAATTAAAATTAAACAAAACTTGAAGTGACATTAAATTAATCAACAAATACATTTTTTCACTTAAATATATTAACTCAACCCAAGTCCTAGAAAATTGCCTAACAATAAATATTCAATTTGCAATATTAGGCCAAACCAAATTTTATCCAATAAAATTAACGACTTGAATTAAATTAACATTTACCCAAATTGAATTTTCACCAAATTAAACAATTAATGATCTAAATCAAATTTTATCTTTTTACCTAAGCATGCATCTAATGTGATTTTACAAAAGATAAAATAAAGAGACAAACCACAATGCCACGATGTACGAAGAAAAACCCACAATGGGAAATAACATCGGACGACCCTAGCCTTAAATCCACTAAGTATGATATTTTTACAAATACAAGACAAAAGACTTACTCAACTCGACTCCCTTCAAGCCCCTGATGCGTCTTCTTGTACCAACCTCCTCTTAGTTGACAATCCCAGACTCCACCGAAACCTTGGAATCCACCAATGAAGCTTTAGAAACAACCGTCAACCACACATGGTGCCTTTCACCATGTGAGAATGCCGCAGCCAAAATGAGACTTCTTCTTTGAGGGATGTAGAAGTAAACCCAAACGAACTCTTCAATTCTGTACAGTAAAACCCGGTGCCAAACACTCCAAGCAAGATATATATATGATAACTTGGAATAAACAAATTATGGGTGTAAACACTGAAAATGCAAACACTTAAAACATGAACTTTTGAACTTAGAAATTTTTCTCTCTCAAAAAGATGTTTAAAAAATGTCAAAAGTTATTTTTTCAAACATGGTTCCCTCACATATAATCTTCTGTCAAGAGTTAGTGGGTAAAAGGGAACATGGGGGAAAACTGATTAAAACTGCCAAAACATTTCCCTCCAGAAATCTCGTTCTAACGAGATTTTCGTTAGAATGAAGTCTTGTTTGAATGACACTTCTAACTAATTTCCAGTGGCCAAGTGGGAAAATTCTTTGACAAACTCGTTCGAACGACATTCTCGTTCGAATGAAAAACTCGTTCGAACAACAATATCAAACGAAGTTCTAGAAATGCTTAAAATTCAATTTTTAGCCCAGAAACTTTATTTTAAAGTTTTAAAGAAACCTTCTGAAAATAAACATTAGTTTAAAATAAAGTTACACCCAATAAAAATTGTTCCAAGCTCCTATATATATATATATGCAATGCATTGATACCTTAGGAGGAATTGGAATTAATGTTGGTGACGTAGAAACAAGGCACAATAAACTCGGCATACGATGAAACTTTTTAATCTTGTCCGCTACATCTTTAACTAACACGTCATAGGCTTAAATGGATAAACTTAAACACTATCCTATGACTCAAATGTTTTTGTCCGGAATTGATCCAACACAACATTGAGACTCAATCGGAGACTTGCGTTCTTACAAATCTCCCCTTTTGGCTATTTCGGGACAAAAACCAAACAAAAATCCTAAAGGGCCATCAAGATCTACTCGACTCAAACATCCCACCCAAAATTGACTCAAGACCCAAGGATCAATATCTTTGTCGATGAAAGTTGCCATTTAGAAGAATTCCTACACACTTACGTAAACTATCAAACACATAGGGAATGTAAAAAAAATTAAATGCAATTAATTCGCCCCTGTATCAACTATGATCAACCTAAGAAGATAGCGCTCCTCCCTAAGTTAAATCTCCTAAACTTAGATAAGATTACAATAGCATTAGATACCATTTCTCCCCCTATCATTCTCCCCCTTTTTGTTCAGGAATAGATAAAGGATAAAACTAATTTAAACACGATGAAGCTTAAAGTGATAAGAATATGAAAGCATATAGGCAACAAAAGCATAACTAATCCATACAAAGAATAAATGATACAAACTAAGATGCAAGAAAATGATACCAATATATTACATAAAGTATTAAGCATGTGATATCAACAAAGAATGCAACAAGATAGATACCAATCATGAAGTAGAAGCATAGATGGACTAGAAAGCAAGGCAAAGACAATTAGAATACCTCGTATATGAGTACATAATAAATATCATTAACGCACATGCACATATACTATGTATAAATACCACACATGACACAAAATAAAACAAGCTTTTCACACTCGTATGGAAAAAATGTGTTATATGGAAACGAAAGTGTAGGGGTGTGAACTAGTAACAATTAAATTTAGACCCAATCACTTCAAACATGTTCACGGAGTTCTCATTTGATTGCAAACTTTATCACATTTGAATATAACCTCATTTGATAATATAGATTGAACTCAATGAACAAACATATAGAATGCATACAAGCCTAGAATTTTGATGATTCTACAAACCAATAGAGTCATGACATTGAACGTACAACTAGAATAAGCGGACATTGTACAAACCGTTGATATACCATCCAATCTTCCTCAAAATAAGCATATATATTTTAATCTTTTGAATGAATAAATCAACTACACAAAATAGGCCTTGGCAAATATTTTCTTTTAATGCCATTATTCTTTTAGGCCTTTGGACCACGTATTTCTTTTAGATCCAAGCAAACTGTGGCTTACTCGCAAAGGATGATTTTTTCTTTCGGAGCCTTTCCCCGTGCACACTTATATACATCATTTTTATATCTCACACAAATCTCACGTGCAACGGATTTTAACATGAACTAGTCCTCCTAGGTCACATAACATGTAGATGACAAGATTGGAAGGATAACACCTCACAAAGCTCAAATATAACATGTGAAGTTAAGATTTCAAGTGAGCTCGTGCATGTGTGAATTGAGGCATATAAAAATATAATCCATTATATCAACACAAAATCCAACTAGTCCATGTAAGCATGGTAAAGAATATTTTAAGGATTGACAATCTAAACCAAAAGTTCTAGCCACATGGAAGCGAAAAAGAAGGGATTCTACACAAGTATATGCCACATAGAGTGTGTCAAACTAAAATACACACAAAAAAAATCTTTTTGAGTTTTTGAATTTAAAAAAAAAATGTACTCAAAAGACACAGAAATCATTTGTATTTTTCATTAAGCCTAAATTACTAAAAGGTGAAACACAAATGATAAAGAAAAATCTTTTTGTATTTTATATTTAATGAAAATAAAAAGAAATATAATACAAAAGATAAACAAGAATCATAATTTTATCATGTGATTAATCATGGAGCATAGACTAGAAAATGATTAAGAAGCATACAATTAACATGAATAATATAGCATGAAGTACAAAAGCTAAAATATGCAAACAACTAACAAATTTAACCTTTAGATTTTGCAAAGGAGGAAGCATGTGAAAGTAAATGAGAATCAAAATTCCTATTTTGTAAAGCTACCAAGTCGGATCTCCTAACCTAAACTAATGATGAATGATGATCTCGGTACGTAGGAATCTTGGCTACCTCGGTTGCCTTATGTTGGGATTTTCTAGGACCGTATTTAAGATCAAGACAAAATTTCTTAAGATGACCTTTTCGACCACAATGTGAGCACCTAAAGACTCGGCGAAAAGACTTACCAATGTAATTATCTATAACAGTGAACCTAGAGGATTCTCCTAAAACATTGGTTTTGGCTTTATGAGATGTTTCATTACTAGTATCGAAGCCTAAACCACAAGTGTCATTTTTTTTTTGACTGTGCCTAAGATTTTATCTAATTTCTCCGAACGACACTCCAAATCAAATTTGACTTTACTAGAGTCTTTTAATTTATTTTCTAATTCTAAAATGTTGGACTCTAATAAAACATTCCGCTCTTCAAATGCAAGAATCTCCTTTTTCAAGGATTCCATTAAATCTTTAAGGCTATCTCTCTCGCCTTCTACATATTCAAGTTTCTCACGAAGAGCTCTCTCACATGTCCTAAGGTCTTCCACTAAAAAACTCACATTGATGACCTCGACACACTCTTTTAAACTAGCTTCTAACTTCAAATTTATTCTTTTCAATTTGATAGATTCTTCATATAATTCTTGAAATGCAAATTGAAGTTCACTCACATCAACCTCATTATCATTTCTCTCTTTTTTTCACTCTCACAACCATAAAAAAAAGGGAATCATAAACTTTGACCTTGGAAGTTTCATGTGTTAAAATTTCATCAATAGAGGAATGCTCACTATCACTCACATGACTAGCCATAAAAGCCATAAAGTTGGGTTGAGTGGGGGAATCGGGTCCCTCTTCTTTATCACTATCACTAAGGGTTTCATTATATGAAATAGGTTGCGTACCCTCTCTCCTTAGTTTAGTGGGGCACTCAAAAGAGATATGTCTATACCCTTCGCAACTAAAACACCTATTTGACTCGGCCTTATTTAAATTTTCTTTAAGAGTTTTAGGGATCTTCTCGGCTTTGACATGCATAGAATTTTCAAATTTCTTAAAATCATTTTAAATTTATCTTTGTTAAATTTAAGAAATTTTCGAATCTTCCTAGCAAACATAGCCATATCTTCTGAGTCACTCTCACTTTCACTCTCTACTACTTGTTTTTCCTCCTTTCGGGCTTTCAAAGCAACGCCATTTTCTATTTTCTTTTCAGTTTTGGAGGGAAACATGTCTAGTTCATAGGTTTGTAAATCATCTACGAGATCTTCTAATTTTGTAGAGGCTAAAGTGGGTAAAGAATTTAACACGGTCACCTTAGGAATAAGTATATCGGGTAGGGACCTTAAAATTTTCTTTACTACTCGGGTTTTGGGTATTTTCTCTCCCAAATTAAAAGATAAATTAACTATATCGGAAAGTCTAGCATAAAATTCATCAAATGTTTCTTTTTCATTCATTTTAATGGTTTCAAATTTAGTGGTGAGGTTTTGGAGTTTAGAAGCCTTAACAACACTAGTTCCCTCGTGAGTGAGTTGTAAAATATCCTAAGCTTCATTAGCGATTTCACAAGTCATCATGCGTCGGAATTCATCCGGTGTGACCGCGCTAAATAAGGCATTTAAACCACGAGAATTAAAATTTGCAAGTTTATATTCATTCTCACTCCATCTATCGGTGGGTTTGTGAATACCCTCATATTCTACTAAATGTGTAGGTGGGGACCACCCGTTAACGGCAGACAACCAAACCCTCTCATCGATAGACCTAAGTTCCAATTTCATGCTCGCTTTCCAATACGCGTAGTTAGAACCATAGAAAGTATGAAATTTTGAAAACGGAGAAAATTCCATTTTAGTCAAAAATATTTTAAAGGATCTTAAACGCAATAAGTTAGCGATCCTGCTCTGATACCAGTTGTTGGAAATGTAGACCCCCAATTTTAAAAACTTACCAAAAGTAATTTCTTTCAAATTAAAATTAAACAAAACTTAAAGTGACATTAAATTAATCAATAAATACATTTTTTTCACTTAAACATATTAACTCAACCCAAGTCCTAGAAAATTGCCTAACAATAAATATTTAATTTGCAATATTAGGCCAAACCAAATTTTATCCAATAAAATTAATGACTTGAATGAAATTAACATTTACCCAAATTGAATTTAAACCAAATTAAACAAGTAGTGATCTAAATCAAATTTTATCTTTTTACCTAAGCATGCATCTAATGTGATTTTGCAAAAGATAAAATAAAGAGACAAACCACAACACCGCGATGTATGAGGAAAAACCCACAACGGGAAACAAACTCGTACGACCCTAGCCTTAAATCCACTAAGTATGGTATTTTTACAAGTACAAGACAAAAGACTTACTCAACTCGACTCGACCCCCTTAAAGCCCCTGATGCGTCTTGTACCAACCTACGCTTAGTTGACAGTCCCGGACTCCACCCGAACCTTGGAATCCACCAATGAGGCTTTAGGAACAACCGTCAACCACACATGGTGCCTTTCACCATGTGATAATGCTGCAACCAAAACGAGACTTCTTCTTTGAGGGATGTAGAAATAAACCCAAATGAACTCTTCAACCCGATGCCAAACACTCCAAGTAGGATATATATATGATAGCTTGGAATAAACAAACTATGGGTGTAAACACAAGTGTTTTGAAATAATGTTCTTGAAAATGCAAACACTTAAAAACATGAACTTTTGAACTTAGAAATTTTTTTCCCTAAAAAAGGTGTTTAAAAAATGTCAAAAGATAGTTTTTCAAACATGGTTCCTGCACATATAATCTTTTGTCAAGAGTTAGTGGGTAAACCTAACTGGGAAAATGGGGGAAAACTGATTAAAACTTCCAAAACATTTCTCGCCAGAAATCTCGTTTGAACGTAGTGTCGTTCGAAGGAAAATTCTAACGAAGTTCTAGTGGCTAGGTGGGAAAACTCGTTGGCAAACTCGTTCGAACGACATGCTCGTTCGAACGAAAATATCGAACGAAGTTCCAGAATTCTTAAAATTTGATTTTTATCCCAAAAATTTATTTTAAAGTTTTAAAGAAACCTTCTGAAAATAAACATCAATTTAAAATAAAGTTACACCCAATAAAAATTATTTCAAGCTCTTACATATATATGTAATTCATTCATACCTTAGGAGGAATTGGAACTAATGTTGGTGATGTAGAAACAAGGAACAATAAACTCGGCATACGATAAAGCTTATTAATCTTAGCCGCTACATCTTCAACTAACACGTCATAGGCTTGAATGAATAAACTTGAACACTATCCTATGACTCAAATGTTTTTTGTTCGGAATTGAGCCAACACAACATTGAGACTCAATCGGAGACTTGTGTACTTACATATTCTTAAATCGGGAATCACATGACTAAGCGGTCAGTTCCTGCGTGTTACTTCGGTCCCATGCGAGGTGCTCGTGCATCTTAAGGGCCGTTTGGACATTTTGGATTTTCACCCTCTAACATCATGTTTTAAGACTAAGTCTCAATTTTTGCAAATTATCATCGTATTCTCAAACCTAGAGTCTCGTGACTACGCGATAAGTTCTTACGTGTTACATTGGTCTCGTGTGAGGTTTCGTGTCTCTTATGGGGCCGATTGGGTATTGTTTTAAATTTTGACCCTCTAATGGGATGTTTTAAGCCTAAGTCTAGATTTTTGGAAATTATCGTCATATTCTCAAGATGAAAGTCCCATGACTACGTGGTAAGTCCCTACGTGTTACATTTGTCCCTTGGGATGTGTCAGTGCCTCTTATGGGGCCGTTTAGTGGTTGTTTTGCGTTTTCAGCTGCTAACGGCATATTTTTAAGCCTTAGTCTAGATTTTTACAAATTATCATGGTATTTCAAAAACAAGAGTCTCGTGACTACGCGGTAAGTTCCTACGTGTTACATTGGTCTCGTGTGAGGTGTTCGTGCCTCTTACTAGGCCGTTTAGGTATTGTTTTGAATTTTGACCCTTTAACGGCATGTTTCAATCCTAAGTCTATATTTTTGGAAATTATTGTGGTATTATCAAATTGGAAATCCTGTGACTACGTGGTAAGTCCGTACGTGTTACATTTGTCCCGTGGGAGGTGTTTGTGCCTCCGACGGAGCTGTTTTGGGTTTTCACCCGCTAACGACATATTTTTAAGCCGAAGTCTAAATTTTTGCAAATTATCGTCGAATTCTCAAATTGAGAGCCCCGTGCCTATGTGGTAAGTTCCTATGTGTTACATTGGTCTCGTGTGAAAGGTCCGTGCCTGTTACGGGGCCATTTGGGAGTCGTTTTGGGTTTTCACCCACTAACGACATGCTTTAAGCTTACGTCTAGATTTTTGCAAATTATCGTCCCATTCTCAAACCGAGAGTCTCGTGACTACGTTGTAAGTTCGTACTTGTTACATTGGTTTCGTGCGAGTTGTTCGTGCCTCTTACGGGTTCGTTTGGGCATTGTTTTGGATTTTCGCCCTGTAAAGGCATGTTTTAAGCCTAAGTCTAAATTTTGCAAATTATCCTCATATTGTAAACCCGAGAGTCCAGTGTCTACGAGGTAAGTTCCTACTTGCTACGTTGGTCTCGTGGGAGGTGTTCGTGCATCTTACGGGTCCGTTTGGAGATGTTTTGGATTTTCACTCTCTAATGGCATATTTTTAAGCCTAAGTCTAGATTTTTTCAAATTATCGCCATATTCTTAAACCGAGAGTCTTATGACTACACGGTAAGTTCTTACGTGTTACATTGGTCTTGTGTGAAGTGTTCATGCCTGTTACGGGACCGTTTGGGCGTTGTTTTGGATTTTCACCCACTAACGACATGTTATAAGCTTAAGTCTAGATTTATGCAAATTATCATCCCATTCTCAAACTGGGAGTCCCGTGACTACGCTGTAAGTTCCTACGTGTTAAATTGGTCTCATACGAGGTGTTCATTCCTTTTACGGGTCGTTTGGGCATTGTTTTGGATTTTCAACCTCCAAAGGCATGTTTTAAGACTAATTCTAAATTTTGCAAATTATCCTCATATTCTTAACCCGAGAGTCCAGTGGATACGAGCTAAGTTCCTACGTGTTATGTTGTTCCCATGGGAGGTGTTCGTGCATCTTACAGGGCCGTTTGGATCTGTTTTTGATTGTCACCCTCTAATGGCATGTTTTTAAGCCTAAGTCTAAAGTTTTACAAATTATCATCGTATTCTCAAATCGGGAGTCGCGTGACTACGCAGTCAGTTCCTATTTGTTACGTTGGCCCCGTGCGAGGTGCTCGTGCATCTTACGGGGACATTTGGACATTTTGGATTTTTACTCTCTAACAGGATGTTTTAAGCCTAAGTCTAAATTTTGCAAATTATCATCGTATTCTCAAACCGAGAGTCCAGTGGCTACGAGGTAAGTTCCTATATGTTACGTTGGTTTCGTGTGAGGTGTTCGTACATCTTACGGGGCCGTTTGTATAATATATTTATTTATTTTATAACTTTTCTAACATAATTAGTTTCTTTTTTTCTACATTTTGGCCTTGTTTTAACCTATTTTTATTGTTGTATTTGGGCAGCCATATGCCCCTGTCTTGGGATGAAATAAGCCCTTATTTTGGGTAAAAATTAACTGCTATTTTTTGACAGAAAATTAACTATTTTTTGCCCCGTTTTAGACTATTTATGTTGTTTTTTGGCCTATATAATGTGTTACATGTTCGTGTCAAATGTTATTTGAATATATGTCGATTCACTTAAATATCTTACTAGCTCTTTGAACCACTTTGGAAATGTTTGACGTTGTATTTGAGTTATGTCACGTCCATTTTGATTCTTTAGTAGAGGATTTTTGTTCTCCGTGTTTAATGAAATTTGGTTCATAAGTTTTATATATATATATATATATTAAAAAAGTTGTGCATGTGTAATTAATTTGAATATACTCTAAATACGATTTGAGCTCATTAGTTTTATACAATACAATCCACTTAGCCATATTAAGATCGTTCTCAGACACATTGGCAACTCTTATAATTTATCGAAAAGGACGAACATTTTCAGTGAAAACCGTCAACCCTGGGCCACATTCACCACCATCATCATTTCGTTCTTCTCTATTAAAAGAAGTTTCGACATGAGTAAGGTACTTTGAGCAAAAAATTCAACACTCTTTGACAATGTAAGACTCAGTAATGGAACCTTCTGGTCGAGCTCTGTTGGATACGTACTCTTTCAGTGTTCCAAGAAACCTTCACACAAACACTTTTAAAATCAATATTACATATGTAAAACAATTGGGAAAAATATCTCCAAATCAGTAATAGAACTTATTAATGTAACATTTACCTTTCAATTGGGTACATCCACCTATACTGCACAGGACCTGTAAGCTTAGCCTCGCGTGCTAAATGGACCATCACATAAAAAAAGCAGGAGGAAAAATCTTCCCCATCTTGCAGACTATTAGAACTATTTGTTCTTCTAACTTCTCCATATCACTCTTCACCAGTGTCTTGGAGAACAACTCCTGGAAAAAACTACCCAATTCAGAAAGAGTAATGCAAATATTCTTAGGTAGTTACCCTCTCACCCCAATGGCAAGAAGTTGTTGAAGCAGGACATGGAAATCATGACTTTTTACGCCCATTAATTTACTAGCTTTTGTGGTCACACACCTCGAGATGTTCGCAGCATAACCATTCGGATACTTGACTGATTTCAAGAATTCATAGAAACCTTCTCTCTCTTTCGGGGTTAATGTATATGCTGCTATAGGCCTGATACAGGATCCATTAGGATGGTTTTGTAGATGCAATTATGTCCTTATGCCAATATCCTCCAAATCAATACATGCCTTTTCAGTGTGTTCGTTCTTCCCATCCATGTTCAATATCGTTCCAATCAGATTATCGCTTATGTTTTTATTTACGTGCATAACATCAAGGTTGTGACGGAGCTTAAGTTTCTTCCAATACGGGACCTCAAATAAGATGCTTTTCTTTGTCCAATTAGATTCCGTTTGATCACGAGGTCTTTTCTTATTATTTGGATGCTTCCCAAACTTGACATCTTGAAGGCGATCCAACTGAATAAGTACCTTTTCCACATTGGTAATTCCAAGGATTTAGTCATTAAAGTCACCACTCCTTGTCCAATGGTGGTTATCTGGTAAGTAACATCTATGGCCCATGTATCCAATCTTACTTCTCAAATGTTGAGATAATTCATCCTCGTTATAAGGAGGACAAGCAAGATAACCTTTTATGATGCACCCAGACAAGTTACCGTATGCAGGAAAGTCGTTTATCATCCACATTACAGCTGCATGAATTCAAAAAGTTTCTTCACGAGAGGCATCATAAATCATTACACCATTTTCCCATAAATTATTCAACTCATTGACGAACGGTTGCATGCAAACATCGATATCTTTCCCTGGGGCATGTGGCCCAGGAATAAGTAGGGACATCATGAAAAAGGTATCCTTCATGAACTTCCATGGTTGCATGTTAAGGTTCATGGGCATCATGGGCCACATGCTATAGGAGTTGCTCATGTTCCCAAAAGGGTTGAATCCGTAGGTGGCCATACCTAGCCTCACATTTAGAGGCTCACGAGAAAACTCAGGATAATTTCGATCAAAGTCTTACCATACCTCACTATCGGTAGGATGCCTCATGATCCCATCATCCACACGCTTATCACTATGCCATCTTATGCCAGTAGCTATCTTCCTCGACATGTACAATCTTCGCAACCTCGGTGTCAAAGGGAAGTAACGCAAGACCTTATGAGGTTTTTTTTGCCATTACCATCATTAAGTCTATATTTGGACTCCCCGTATACCGAACAGTGTTCTAGAATAGCATTATCTTTCCAAAAAAGTGCACAATCATGTTTTCATGCATGGATGGTCTCATATCCTAATCCTAAGTCATGTAAGAAGTTCTTGACTTCGTAGATTGACTTTGGAACCAATTCTCTTTTGGTAAATGTTCTAACAATACCCCCATTAGCATATTAAATGACTTGTTGGTCCACTTGCCACTTACCTTCAAATGAAACATTGTAATAACTAATTTCAACAAAGTATACTTCGTGCAGCCTGGGTACACCTCACATTGTGTAGCCACTAATAGTTTTTCAATGTTTCGCACCTCCTCCTTCTGCGCAACATCAATCGCCTCACCTGTATCTGATCCCCCCAATCACGATTCATGTAAGTCCCCTTACAATAGTCTTCCATTAAGTTGGGAGGCTCATCCCCTTCCTATTCTTCGTTGTGTATAATTTCATTATCCTTTCATCATCTGATACATGGGTTTGACACTCGGGAATAGATTCCCCGTAGTACACCCAATTCTTGTAAGATTCTATTATCCCATGTCGGATTAAATGATTGTTTACCACTTCACCACTATGCCAATATCGATTCATACCTTCATTACACGGAAAATGAATATAACCATTATTGCTCATTTTCGTCATTTCAAATTCAACAAAAGCTCTCACCCCCTCACGATATTGCTTACCTAATCTTTGCCAAAGAGTCATCCAACTCTTGTCCATCATATCTATTGTACCTATAATTAATAAATTATTTAACCATGATTAATTATTTTACTACATTATTGTTCGGACTAAAGCACATAAAAGACCATTTAAAATACTATTCAATAATGTGAGGCTATATCCCGATAACAATGATTAAAGAGTGGATTAAAAGATACCATATAAATAGAAGACTACATATATTCCAAATAGCATATTCAAACAAGTATGTCTTTATTGTTTTTAAATATAAAGCTTACCTACGATTATACTATGTATACTATGCCATCCTAAGGTTACTTAAGGTTGTACTAAAAAAAACAATGCTCAAAGTTTGTGATAACATTACACACTCAATTTTACCCGAACAAGAGATTTTCAACGGACTGACTAATTTAGACTAATTAAACAGTTCCAATAAAAAAATATACAACTTATTTTATGATTCTAATTGAAACAAATGGCACAAAAATTTGAAATCAAATAAACACTAAACATTTACAACTATCTAACAATTCCAAAACTAAAATGAACTCCAACAAAAATTCAAACCATGAGTGTGTTGAGGGTGAGGGGTGGTGGGGGTTACGATAAAATAGTTTAGAAGGTTTCTTCTAAAAACTGCACAGTACATGGGATTTTTGCACTTTCCCCTTATTTTTATATTAAATGATTCGTAATTTCACAAGGATATACATAACATAAATATGACCATTCTCATTTCAACTAGTGACCAGAGAATAAACTTTAAAATTGTGCAGATAAAGTTCTCACACTAAAAATCTGAGTTTAAATACCAATAAAGATCTCAGTTCAATCAGTGAGTAGAAAATAAAATCTCAGATTGAGCAGATAAAAGCTCAGATTATTTTAATGTAAGCCCCCAACAAAAATCTTAATTTTGACATATTCAAACAAACTAATTTCAAATAACATATTCACGCAAACTAAACCTACATATTGTTCTTAAACATCAAGAGTAGTAATTACTTATTGCAATGCTAGTGAGAACAAGTATGTCTTGATTTTTTTAAAAATAAAATCTTATCTAAGGTTATACTTATGTTGTGTATATTATGCCAAATTGAGGTTACTTAAGGTTGTACTAAACAAACTAGTGCCCAAAGGTTGTGATAACATTACACACTCAAGTTTTAACGAACAACCCGATTTTCAACAGACTCACTAATTTAGACTAATTAAATAGTTCCGATAAAAAAATATACAGTTTATTTTATGATTTTAATTGGAGCAAATAGCACAAAATTTGCAATTGAAGAAAAAAGGGTATTACCATCATCAAACTAATCAAAAAAATAAGTTCAGCATAATAATAGGATCAACTACCCAGAACACCTTGATTCGGGAGGTTTGTTCGGCACGGTGGAATTAAAATCCTCGTGAAGATTCTTGTGGAAAATCTTCTGATTTCGTTTTATTTGTGCTGTAAATGTTACTAAAAAATAAAATCAAATAAATACTAGAATTGTTTTTTTTAAATCATATCAGAACTAGCTACTTGAGTAAATTTGCATTACCTGATTGAAATTTGGTCGGATTAGATGGGCAGGCGGGTAAGGAGTTTGGCTAATTCGAGCGACGATGATGTTTCAAGTTGAGACGCTGGATTTAGTTGGTGGCCTCGGAAGGTAAGTAGCCGCTGGTTTTAGTTGGTTTAGAGGCTAGTAGGTAAGGAGATCGCCGGAATCGCTGTCAGGTAAGGAGATTGCTGGAATCTCTATCAGAGGTATAAGGGTGTATATGTTTGTGACACCCCGCCTAATTAATCCCGGATGATCAGTCCTAAATCAAGTTAGAAAAGGTCTCCCAGTTGGTCCATTCTTAGCATCACTGTCGTCTTTTTAATTACTAACCACCTAAGTGAGAAAAGTAGACTGGTGCCAAAATTTTTTTATCTTTCAATTAATTAAATAAAACTCATGCGGAACATAAAATAATACACAATCACAGTTAACTAAAATAACCATCCACAAATAAAATACCTAACCGAATAAACCATCGGTCCAAATATCCAATACAAGTAAAGATAAGAAGAAATCTCAACAAGTCTAATACTGATAAATGAACTGTGAGCGACAAGCTCAGATAACTACTAGAGAGTCTCTACACGAATGAAAGAAGGAGCGACAAGCCAATTTTTTTTTATAGCAAGGGTTAGTACCCAAAAACATTTGAAAACATTTAACAAATGATTAACTTGCAGTAATAAATAAATATGCATGCTCTTCATATTTTAGTTAGTGTCGCACTCTCTTGAGGACTTCCTCACCCCTCCTCTAATGTGCACTATTAACGCTTCCATGTAATTTACTAGGTCCTACGCTCCTAACCCAATACTTATTTTAACCCTTGAACTTTACCTACTCTAACCGAGTATGCCTTAATTCATGATTTTTAAGTGATTATAAACATCAAACTTAATTAAATCATTACCCTTTTTAATTTCATATAACATTCACACCTGTTATGCACATAATACATTTTACACTGTGTATTAATTATCCCATATATAATTATATACCTAATTATATATTTAATCATATTACAGTATTCACAAACATACTGAAATAATATTTAATACAAACTTTCGACCAAGTAAAAATACTCACAAAATATAAATTTTCCCAAGTGCTATCCCACTAGGTGTATTCACATAACCTATTTATCCAAGTTAGATTCGCTCACTAACTTAGTTTAACATACGAATTGGAGGCGGTCATATTCCTTCCCTAAAAGTGAGATGCCCCTCACCCATATAACGGACGCTATGACCTGGGATTATACTCTCCCTACTCCTCAAGCTAAGAGATTCATCCACTACGTGCAACCTCCCCCTATAGCACTAGAGTATATACTAATAATATTCAATCACTGATATTAATGCACACACACTATATATATATATATATATAAATATAAAATGTCCCAGCTACACCATGTACAAAATCCGTAACATAAGCCTATTTAATTTATTAAGAGTTTATGGTCCAACTCTAATTATTAATTAATTCACACATTAATTAATTAAGTCACCTTTGGTGTCGCCCCCACCATAAAATTGGACTTACTCTCGTAGTCCGAATTAACTTCACCCGAGTCTAAATTCCCGACTCCCGAATTATTTAGCCTTTACCTAAATAAGATTTATCTCTCGGTATTTCCCAACCATTATCCCCGGACTTGTTCACTACATCTATATTTAATCCTTTCGAACACCTTCCCAAAAATTCAACCTCAATGTGTCACACCCAATTTCTCCAAAACCCAACAAATTTAAATTATGATGTCACACTAAGTCGTCTCCAAATTCTAATTAACTTTATTCACCATTAATTACATTTAAAACCCATGTATAAATTTCTCACCAAATTAATTCATGGAAAAATATTAAATTAAATTTTATTCATATAAAAGAAAACTGGGCGAACTGTCAAAATCTGCCGACCATCGATCGATCGACCCCAGACCTTCGATCGATCGATCAAGCAGGTATTCATCTTCTTCGCGAAGACAGATTATGCCATGGACGAGTTTCATAAAACCCTAATGTGAAAACCCGCTCACCAAAATAAGGGGTGGCCAGCCCAATACTCCAATATAACGGAATCATAGATGGAATCATTCTCAGCATCACCATAAAAATATAGAGTATCCAGGATAACCACCCAATATTTCAGAAAACGGGTTGCCAAAAATTTTGAATTTAAGGTAAATAAAGTTAAACAAATAACCCATTTCCTGAAAAGATAAGGGAAACCACTAGCATGTATATATATATCTATATATATACTATAACCACAGGTAACATATAAGAGGACCAAATATGTTATCCGTCCGCTGATTCATACAACAAATTAAACAGTTTCAATAAATTTATATATTACATTACATTAATCAATTACAAAAGCTTGGGCCTCGCTCGAGTGAAAAAGACTCGATCTTAACTAGAATACAAAAAAAATGAGAACGTTTATACCAATTGTATCCCATAATACCCGCAATGCATCACGGCTCGCCGAAGACATCGAAATAGGAATTCAAGTCAGGCATCCTTGCGGCGGAGTACCTGAGCGGAGACAAGATGCATATGCAACAAGAAATGTAAACGGGTCAGGGCCCGGTTCTATATGATTACCAGAAGAATAAAGAGTATGACAGTTATGAATAAAATCATGCTAGAAAGAATAAAATCTATCTACACAGTTCTAAAACATAACTAAGGCAGAAAAGAAAAGCATGGGTAACATAAATTTAAAAACTTCCATTTCATTATTATGTTCCTTATCAGGAACTCACAATTTCAACATTTATGCTCTTTACTAGCATTTCATTCCTTATCAGGAAAATATAATTATAATTTTAAGCTCTTTATGGCTTTTATTTCCAATACATGCCCATCCTGGCATTTCCATTCCTTAGCAGGAATATAATCAACATTAAATGCCCTTTGTGGCATTGTACTGTGCTCTTTGTGGCACTTCTTCATGCTCTTTATGGCATATAATCCACCAAGTCCCACTTGATGATGAATAGTTATATTTATATACATGTAACGATTCTAAGAACGCCCCTCCGAGTTTCCCCATTGGGCGCGCCCCTAAATGAACATCATCTTCCAGGGCCTATCTATACAAGACAACCTGGGCACCTACAACGCAATACGGCGGGAAGCGGCCATATGCCTACGGGAGAGTCAAGACCACACCCGGAATCTCCTCACCAGCGCAGAAAATATAACATATCGCTCATATGGCCTATGGACTATATCCACCCTGCGTTCACTAGCCAGGGGGCATCACCAAGCGCGCGAACTTCCCTTATGATGTCATTTATAGAGGTGTGTATCCAGTAAATTAACATTTACCATATTCATGATTAAGTAAATTATCATTTACCATCATCATTACCATTTTCATTTCGTTTCCATGTATATGTTTCATTTTATCCGAAACCATTTCCATTTACTTTTTGTAAATAATCTAACTGATTATCCGAAGCCATACGATAAATTATATCGTTGCTACGACCTCAAAGGAGTAAGTAAACTCTTAATTAACTCCAAACCTTTTTAGGGTGTTATTATAATCCATGAATATTAATGTAGCTCTATTGAGCTCCAAAAGTCTCCCAAACATAACTCTAGGAATCCTAGTTCCATGATAATTTACTAGAAAAAGAATGCCCTAACATCAATTGGCAAAACCCCGAAAAAGTCCCCACATACCCCATTCCTAGTGTAGGGAAAGTACTAACTCAAATTCAACTCTAGGACACCTAGTTTATTCATTAAAGAAGGTTCCTAGTCCCTATTGAAGAAAATATATCTAGGAAACAAAATAAGATTTTAGGATGAAAAACAGGGGACCGGTCGACCGGTCCTGGAACCGCGGTCGACCGCGTCTCCAGATTTTACCTACAAAGAAAAATAGAAAGCTCAAAATGGAGGGGCCGGTCGACCGATCAAGGAACCGCGGTCGACTGCGCTAAAATTTTATGCCTTTGTAGGAAAGCAGTAAGCCCTCCCGCAAAGGCCAGGTCGACCGGTTCCAGAGACTGCGGTCGACCGGTCATAGCAGACCTAGGGTTCTTCCTTCTTCCAAAATTAAACCCAAGTGAAAATTTCACTTTCCCAAATCCCAAATCTCTTTTATTTTGAACACCACCAACAATGTTTATCTACCCAAAGATTATCCTACATTATTTATAACCATTATAATTGAAATGTTATCATCAAAACCAAATCTAGGTTTAAATACCAAAATTTCCATTTTTGATCACCAAATATGTATATACATAAATATCACACAATTTATTCATCTTAAAACATATATTAGCAAGTAGAAAATTTGCCTTAGGGTTGATATCTCAGATTTCTTTGAGTAGGAGCATCAATCCATCTTAAATCTTCATTTTTCTCTTCTCTCTCCACTTTTCTCTTCTTCTTTCTTTCTCTCCTTTTCTCTTTATGTTTAAGACATGATATAGGGAAATTAGGGGATTTAGAAGACTAAATCGTGGCTTAACATAAGTCTCCCCACTTAAGTGGTTAATACCACATGAAAATGACTCGTAATTACGCGTTAAGCTAAAACCAGGTAAAAGTTCCTGAAACACAAAAATGCAATATGGCACTTATTTTGACTGTCTCGCACCTTCCGAGACTAACTACACCCTCTAAACTGGCATCCGGAAATTTTATAAATTATTTTGAGTTCCAATTTCATTTAAACTATCGTGCCATTTATATACATGATACTATAAACATGCAACCTGATGATATTTACTTCCACATACTGCAAATACGCATTAGTCTAGTAAATATTAACTTTCAATTCATTCAATTAATATTTACTCCAGTCCCCACATTTTATATAATTACCTTATGCGGTAAAATTAATATAAAATGAGCCTCCCAGAATCGAGGGTTGTTACACCTAACTCCTTCTACCAGCAATCTCAAGCCTTCTTAACAATAATACAAGTTAGGAACCTTATTAGGGACCTCCAGAATGTCCTCCAACGTTATTAATTCGTCCATTAACTAAAATTTCTGAATTTGGGGAAATATTCATCTTTAATTCCTTACCCATTTACACCTTAAATCCCTTCTCCCAATTCGTTTCTAATTATCCACATATCATCCTACCAGATAGGTATCAATTTATAATATCAGATTTCTACAAGAATCCTCATTCAAATTCGTAAATCAGATTATTATTTTCAAAACCTCATGTTTATGCCATGAACACTCAAAACGAATTTTGATCAAACACATCACATGAATATGAATTGAAAAATATATTCAATACTATTGCAAGTTATTCACTTGCCTTAGGTTTCGTAGTGCCTGATTCGGAGATGAATTTCAAGGTTGAAGATGATCCTTGTTGGCTCTCTAGTGATCCCAAAACTGCCTTTAACTGCTATTAGGGTTCCTTAATATACTTAGACTTTTTCTAAAACTCTATCAGCCGTTTCCTTTCTTCTCCTAACTTACCAATTAACCTAAATCCCGTTTTTTGCCTAATGGGTCAAGCCCAAATGACCCAATTGCCCCCGAGTGGGCCCGACTATGTCTAAAAATGCCCCGTGACCCGTTTACTACCCCCAGGTACACTTTTCCGACTATCTCGGCCCATTCGGACTCAACCGTACACTCAGAATTGGCATCCGAATTAATTTATAAAAATACTTATCCCCCACCCCTTTAGTCTATACCGACTCCCGGTTGAGATAAGTGCATACCCTGTCATTAATACTCGAAATGACTTAAATAAATGATTACTATTCACTTTGTAAATACATTCCCGTAAATATTAACCATTCACTCCCCGATTAATATTTAAATAAAATTTCCCTAATTAATTCAATTAAAATTACGACTCACAAGTAATTTTCAATTCCCGAATTAATTACATATTTAATGCATGAAAAATGTGGGGTGTTACAATGTTGTCAGAGGTATAATGTTTCACGCCATGATTTTAGTTGGAAGGTGAGGTCGGAGGTATAAGGGGTTCAGAGGTCGGGCCCGAATTTTGGATTGGTTCGGCCGGTTTCAGAGGAGAGAAGAGATCGGGGGAGAGAGAAGAGATCGGGGGGTTTTTTACGGGTTCTTTTAAGCGGGAGTTTTTGAGGGGGGGAAATAAAATTTGGGCTGGAAAAAAAAAAGAGGGAGATAAATTTTGAGTTTTTTTTTTTTAAAATTAAGTTAAAATACATATCGCGACATGCATATGATGAAGTTGAAAGTGTATACCATTTTAGGACATGATACCCATGTCGCAAAATGCAAGTGATGTTTTCGCGAGATACTGAAGGTAAGATACCAAATGTACGACATCAATCAGATGTCGCGGAATGTAAATGATATTTGGGGGGAAATGTTAGTAGGGAGCCCACCAAAATAATAACTTTTCGCGACACGAAAACTATATATGTCACCAAAGTATACCTTTTGGCAACAGGAAAAATACTGATGTTGCCGAAAGATGTCTCAAATTCTATTTTTTCTTGTAGTGTTTTTCCAGTATTCTTGCAACTTCGTTGCCTTAGAATTTCCAGTTGGCCCCACCTCTGGACAATAGCTAAAGAATTACGAAAATCCCCTTGAACTCCCTTTTTCTTCGTTTCATTCACTGTTTCGAGTTATCTTTTTCACTAACTTGCATGAAATACCTGTAAAACATATAAGAGATACACGAAACACGAAATACTTACCAAAAGGGTTAGTAGCATAAATGTGAGAGAATTCCAAGTTAATTACACTGCACGGGATCATAAAAAGACCTAAACTATGGGGACAAATATGGAATATTTATGCCTAATCACCCTGTCAGGCCTGGTCTCTCACGAATACTGTTTGACCTCAGACTCAATATTACAATAGTTACAGTATAATAATCAATGTATTCAAAAGATACAATCTAACTAAGTAAGAAAGGAAGATAGAGAAGTGCTCTCTCATTTAGTTTTATCGCTGCACTGCATCACTGAGCCTCTTCGCTGAGCTGCCTCGCTGCTTCTTTCTTTTGGGTCTTTTCTATTAATTGGGGAAGTTTTCTCTAATTCAGAGATTACCTTAAATCCCTCTACAATATATATATATATATATATATATATATATATATATATATAGTACTGATCTTGTGCATACCAGTTCGCATTTTAAAAGTGCGGACCGGACATGTATCACCTGGCGGTGAGCCCAGAAGAGAGAGAGAGAGCGCCTATAATTTAGCCTATAATTTCTAGACTCACCACCAGGTGACACATGTTCGGCCTGCACTCTTAAAATACGGAATGGTATACACAAGAGTACTACTATATATATATATATATATATATATATATATATAATCAGTGCAAAGTCAAAATCACCCATAAGAATGCAAGGGAATCAATATATAATTTTTGGATTCAATAACTACAAATCGAATGCAATAATTTCATTACTAGAAAACTAACATTCATTATAAATAAACTTTAGATATTATGGTTTCAAATTTTGTAAGTGGGGGATTGTTGGAACAACAATCATTAGATAACTGGTTTTGCCAAAGTTGAAAGTGGTAGTGGGGCTTTATGGCCACCCACTAAAAATGACAATCCGAGTTTTACTCCCACTATCTTCTCTTTCTCTTCCTTGACCGTTATCCTCCACCCTTTTATATATATTCTGAGCCTCCATTATGAAAATAACCGAACATAAAAAAAACATCTGCAGCTGTATTCTACTTATTCCGGCCATTTTTGTTAAACTTATTTCCTACACAAATTGATACACAGAACGCCGAATAAGTAATCTTACCACAAGATTAATTACATTTCAAAACCGAGTAATATTATTGAAGGGTGTTTGTTGAACGAAATTGGTTCATGCTACCATTCCAATTATTTTCGAGGCTATTTTATCCTGGGGTGACGGGGCTATGTACTGTCGGCAAATTTGGAGGGAGAGCCGTGAAACACCTTAAAGGGAGTGACATTGTCCATGACTCAGTCGTGTTTCAAACAGGTTTCGGGATTTCTTATTTTCTGTCTCGATTTTTCGGCTTGTCATTTCAATAAATTCGGTCCTTTTTATTCTATAATTTAAGTACTACTACCTTTACCCCCCAACACAATTTGGAAACTCGTAAATGATTAATTTTCATAACTAGTTGAACCAAAATTTTTCTAAGATTAGAACTCCATTGGTTTACAGCTGCAACAAAAAATTTATGTTCTTTTTTGTTTCGACAAGTAAACAATTTATAATAGTACTTCAACTGGTTTCAATTTTTTTTCTTCTAGTAATTAGTTGCGAACAATATTAAAAGAGTAGAGGAATCAAGCTACTAAGTACAAATCACAATGATCAGATAAGTCATTATGATGTAACTTCCATATTTAAAACAATAGAATAAATAACCTTCGCGAGGTAGAGATTTTTTTTTATCATGTGTCATTTATTCAATTTCTACAAAGAGATGCTTGCAAACTCACCCTCTTAAATTATCAATTAGATGAATCAGAATGAAATTTATGTATTTACACATGTTATAAGACTAACCAATGAAACTAAAAAACATAGGGATATGAGGCACGAAAAAATACATATTAAAAAAATTAGATATATCACACACTTGAGCATTTAATAACTACCAAAATTCCTTACATTAAAATAGGAGCCCACAACATGTAGTTACATTTATGAATCAAAATAAAGTTGACTTTAACTTGATCATCTATAATTACTCATCAGATAATTGTACACTATTAATTTTTGTAGACATATTTGACTAAAATTTAGACAGTTCATAGTAGTCTTAATATATTTACCTTTAATGCAGACTTACAAGTATAAAGAAATTATCATTTATTCAATTATCTTAGTCAAACTTACACTGAGGTAACCGTAAATATTTTCTTAGAAAAAACTTAACAACAAACAATTAACAAAATATAGGCTTTTTATACAAGGATATGCTCAGGTAGTTCTCAACTTGAAATTATGATAATTACTTTTATCTAATACCCTACACTTTTATGGGAAATTAAATTTCATCAATGGGTGAAAATTGAAAATTTGAGGATTTTTTCTGAATAATAATTTTTGGAAATTATGAGGGTTAGATGATTTTAGAGGTGTGTTTCATTTACTTTTGAGACTTAGTAAATGAGTTGAATTATTTTAATTACATGTCGCAGTGGGTAAAGCGACAAAGGATAATATTTTAATTTGAAGACCCGTATTGAGATATGTCGGGTTAAATTAGTGCGTTGTGGTCAATTACCTCAGATGGGGATTTCGAGTGTACGGTTGGTTTCAGAATGACCGAGATAGTCAGAATAAAGTATTCGGGGGTAGTGTTTAGACTCCGGGAACTTTTAGACAAATAGGGACTCGAAATTGAGTAAACGAGTCATTTTTGTGTTTTAAAGGGGATAAACCCTTAATTTCTCCCTATGTAAGGAGGGAGAGGGTAAGAGAAGAGAGAAAAGAAAGAGGAGAGGAAAGGAGGAGAGAAAAGAGGAAGAAAAGGGAGATTCCGGCCAAACTCCGCGGGATTCGACTCGAGATCGTTGAATTTTATCCACGAGGCAAGTGTTTACTTGCTTATTACATTTAAAGCATAAATATCATATTGTAGTTGGTAGAAATTAAACTACAAAGATTTTTGGGATGGGTGTTCGTGAACCAAAACGGGGTTTCGGAAAAGTTAACGGATTAACCATGAAAAATATCCCAATTGGAAAACATAGGATTTAATCAAAAATTGTAGTTGGAAATGGGTTCTAGGATGTTCAGAACCCTTATTGTTTGTGTATATGTAGTTGATTGAGGTTGGGAGACGTTAGGTGAGGAGACACAAGCTTGGGAGAAGCTTTAATGGCTGAAACAGCTTCTTGGACAAGAAGCTGTCCGCAGCGATCGATCGATCGAGGGTAGAAGATCGATCGATCGATTGAGGGCCAAGGTTCGATCAATCAACCCTTCAGGATTTTTGGCAATTTTTGCCTAGGGTTAATTATGTGGGAAGATTTCCAATTTTAATTGGTTTTAGCTTATTCATGTGAAGAAATACGTATTTATCTAGTAATTCCTCACTAGCCATTTGGGGGAAACTTATGGGGGCTAGTAGGGTGTTATAATTGTGTGGCACTTAGGTATATTTTCAAGGAAAATAGACGAATTGAAGGATTAAAAAATTGGGATTTCCAGAATCATAAGAGGGGATTTTTAAATAATTATTATTGGAGTGAAATGTATACCTTGGATTAATTGGGTAAAATCCAAGACTTATTTAATTAAGGATGTTTGGAGTGAGTGACACCCGAGGGAGTATTTTAGCGAGAGATTTTAGCCAAATAATCATGCAAGTAGGAAAAAGTAATTGTGTATGGAATTAGTGAGTAACTCCTACGAGGTGACTTGGATGGAAATTGGGTTATATGCTTAAGGATATGTTGAGGGTATACTTATCATATGGTTACGAATGCGTTAGGTGTGCACTATTAAAAGAGGGGTGAGGGGTATATCATGGGAGTGTGATACCAATTTAAATATGAGACAAAACCTATTTTTTTTAAATAAGCATTTACGCACTAGCAAAATCTATTTACAAATCGGGCTCTGACCCGTTTTCCTATTTTTTCCCTTTCTTGCTATATATATTATATATATATATATATATATATATAGGTGTCCAGAAACAGGGACGCCATGATGATTATTCCTTCGAGTCAGACGTCTGCTGCAGCAGCTGTGGATGTATACAGGTTCACTGTAGACGCTTATATCCTTATAATCTAGATAGGAGGTACTGTATAAACATTCGGGCTAACAACCCACTTGCATTTATTTATTCTTTTACTGCTTTTTATGATGATTCGATATGGTTGCATTATTGTTAAACCGAGTGCTCGATTATTTTCATTTCACTTCAGTTTCATTTATTCATACTGTGTGAATGTTTTAATTGGAAATTGTTTAAAAATATTAGTTAAGTAAAATTTTGACGCCAGCCTAATAGGTTATTAGTAATTAATTTGGTTTTAGTGATGCTAAAAATGATCCATATGCGACTCATGTTTTAATTTGGTACATGAGTGATCGCCCGGTATTTTATTAGGCGGGGTGTCACAGATGGTATCAGAGCATTAGGTTCTAGTATCCTTAGGAATATGTGCGGACGTAGCTTTCAGCTTTGCCTTCGATTTGATATAGAGCCTCAGGAATTAGGATTGTTGATTCCTCTTGTGAGATTTCATTCTCCTGCTATTACATAAGATTATAGTTAATATTTTGCGCACTCGTTTGAGGTTCCTATGCTGATCGAGGAAGGGTGACTAGGGAAGGTCGTGATGAAGGCAACAGGAGCGGGGCTTAGCTGGAACAACTAGTTAAGTCAGGGACTAAGACCGTAGCAGAGGTCACTCCCCTTGTGGCATTTTCTAAGGATTATTGTGATGACTACTAGAGTATAGTAGTCATGAGTATCCAAGTACCACTGTAGTAGGAAGTGGTGCTAAACTTGAATTACACGGTAAAGTTTAATTAGAAAAAAGTTCGAAGGGTCTTCGATAAAGACCATACGTAGAGATTTAAATTTATACGAAGTCGGTGTAGCTTTACGCGGTGGAAGTAGAAGGCTCGGGAGCTTAGGCTTATAGCAGGTTATGGAAAAATAACCATATGTGAAAATTTGAGGAAATTTTTTCACTCATGGGAGCAATATTGAAACGGTGGGAATGGTAGTCACCATATTCGGGGGAGAAGGATGTTTTGCTCGTAGAGGAATCCTACAGACAGTTTTAACAGTGAGTTCCTTTGGTTTATCAGTAATGAAGAGAATGCAGTCTTTAGATCATTCACATAAGTATCGGTCAGATTTCGATCGTGAATCAAGAGTGATAAGGATGAGTAAGCTTTGTACCGATGTAAGGTAGGTACAATGAAGACAAGGCCCTTCAGTGGAATGATAGGATCACTAGTAAGTGTTTCCTAAACTTATAGAGAAAGTATGTTCAGAAAACCCCATCGGTGGGCATCCACTCGGGGAATTCATTGAAATAGGTCTGTTGAAGCCGGTAGGGAGTCTTCTTTTAACGAAGAAGTTAAGGGAACTATGTAGGTAATTATCAGGATCGAGGCTATAGAGTCCGAGATACTGATAATTTTAACATGGCCAGGGTGGCCAGAGATGGGGATAGGCTGCTATGTGGAGTATAAAACCACACGGTTCGTCCTTGCCTAATGGAAATTAAAGGACAAAAATGGAGTGCCAAGATGGGACATCAATTAAAGTAGATTTTAGGTTCAGTTAGCACAAGTGTACTAAGTCCGAGAACCATTTGGAGTAGTCGGAGAGATTGGCGAAGTTATCGTTATGAGATTTTACCTCAGAAGGCGGAGGTATATTTGGTGTGATAAGATAAAGTCGCGGTATTTTGCTAACCCTAGATTCATGTATGTAATTTGAGCTTTGTGGCAGTATCGATAACATTAATATAGTGCAACTCTATGTGTTTTCCGCGGTAGCGGAGTTATATTTTCCTTCATTCGCTGTAAAAGTGGGTGTTGATATTTTGAATATATATATCTGGTTTGTATTACTCGTTCTATGTGTGATATACGAGTATAGTATTTTTTTTAGTATAATATGTTTTTCATTGTTTGGAGCGATAGTAGGCTAATGACTGCAAGACTATCGTGTCTGCAGTTCTAGAGTGGAACAGGTTATTGTTGCGATATCTCACCTGGTTACAGGTTGAGGTCACCTTTATTATTATGGATAGATGGAACTCTGGTAAACAGAGGTTTCATTATTATAATTTGATGGTGTTGCGACATTTTAGACAGGATTTAAGGCATGCAAGGTAATTGTTGAGCTGTAAGTTTAAGATCATTAATGATTGCGCAAGGACTGAGTGTTAGTACGAGCGCTTAGTGGTATGGCTCCTAGGCAGAGATGGAAGTTCAGACCAGATTTTGTTGAAAGAGGGGATAGGGTTATCCTGGTTACATATTTGGAATTAACGGACCTCCACGACCGATAAAGTTAAGTAGTGATGTATTGGAGGGGTTCCTTATTTGGATTTCACTTTGCGAGACGCTCCGCACATGAACCTTAATGACGTCGGGAGTGGAGAGATGTTATAGGATGCAAGGAGGTTGGTTTTGTAGATAGGTCATATAGTGTGCAAGAAACACTATAAACCGAGAGTCGTATGATGATGGCATGATTATGGAAATATAAGTGCTATGGAGAAGCACTAAAGTGGTCCTTTCACCGCAAGTAGGTGGGTGAGGCTGGATTTAGATAAATTGAATTGAGGATTATACCTAGGCGTTGATGAGAAGGAAAATTCGAAGATAGTATGTTTTGGGTGTGATGTTCAAAATAGTTTGAAGGAGTAGGCGCCTTGATTAGTTAGAGTTTCCTTTTTGCCAAGGTGAAGGATGGAGTGGTAGATGTACGTGGGTAGGTTAGTGAGGCAGGATTTAGGATGTTCCGCTAATGTGCCTTAGGCTGTTATATCTCGGTGACTTACGGCGCAAGGGAGTAGTGTAACGGAAGGGTCCCTTGTCTGGATTTTTCTTTGGAAGACATCCCACGCAAATGAACAAATGTCGGGATTTGAGAGAGGCCTTGGGCACTAGGGATATACTTAGGATTATACTCGTTTTGCGTGGGTAGGGTAACACATAGATCATAGGATTATTTGGGAGTAAGTTCAATAGAGTTGGTAGCGCCGATATAGGAAGATTTTGGGAAGTAAACCACAAGAAGATTGGTTGATTAACCCTAAAAAGAATTGAATTTTGTGAGTTGGGAGGACCTAGGTGTGAGTATTACACCGAGGAAATAAGGTCCATATTTAGAGAGAGTGTTACGTGTGTCACATTTACAATGGTTGTACTGATAGGCACGAGATAAAAGGTGTGTGGGCACATTGATAAATTAGTTTTCTATACCGTCAGATATAGAAAATGTATAGTATATAAGTTGAAGATTATGCCATGAGGCAGTATAAGTGGAATTGGTATGGATCTGAAGGAACGTCGTGAGATGTAGGCGACAATCCAATTGTATAGGGGAATAAGAGGTAGCATGCCCAAGATAAGCGATGACACTGAAGAAAGTGGTCCAGCGTTAGAGTAATTTCTTTTTGGGGGAAATTAGATATCCAGATGTAGACGGGCGAACGTTTAGAATCATGTTTGTACGTTAGAGCAGCGGCTGTAGGCTCGTCTTTCTATGTGGGGCACTAGAAATGATGGGTGCGATGTGACATTATTAGAGTCACTTTACGACCATGGTAGCAGTATAATATCATATAAACCTGGTTAGAGGTGAGTGATAAATGAGTGTATGGTCGAGAACCATTGGGTTAGTACCGTTTCCCTTGAGGCATTAGGATGTGGAGCGATCCTAGGATAGTGTTGGTAGTATTGGTTGTATCTGAATTTTGAGGACGAAAGTCTGTTGTAAGGGGGGGAGTATGTAATACCCCGCACTTTTATGGGAAATTAAATTTCATAAATGGGTTAAAATTGGAAATTTGAGAATTTTCTCTGAATAATAAATTTTGGAAATTATGAGGGTTAGATGATTTCTGATGTGTGTTTCATTTACTTTTGAGACTTAGTAAATGAGTTGGATTATTTTAATTACATGTCGTAGTGGGTAAAGTGACAAAGGATAATATTTTAATCGGAATACCCATATTGAGATATGTCGGGTTTAATTAGTGGGTTGCGGTCAAGTACCTCGGATGGGGATTTCGAGTATGAGGTTAGTTTCAGAATGACCGAGATAGTCGGAATAAAGTATCCGGGGGTAGTGTTTAGACTCTGGGAACATTTAAACAAATAGGGACTCAAAATTGAGTAAACGAGTCATTTTTGAGTTTTAAGGGGGATAATACCTTAATTTCTCCCTATATAAGGAGGGAGAGGGGAAGAGAAGAGAGAAAAGAAAGAGTAGAGGAAAGGAGGAGTGAAAAGAGGAAGAAAACGGAGATTCCGGACAAACTCCGCGGGATTTAACTCGGGATCGTCGAATTTTATCTACGATGCAAGTGTTTAATTGCTTATTTCATTTAAAGTATATATCTCATATTGTAGTTAGTAGAAATTAAAATACAAATATTTTGGGATGGGTGTTTGTGAACCAAAATGGGTTTTCGGAAAAGTTAACGGATTACCCACGAAAAATATTCCAATTGGAAAACATAGGATTTAATCAAAAATTATTGTTGGAAATGGGTTCTAGGATGTTTAGGACCCTTATTATTTGTTTATATGTAGTTGATTGATGTTGGAAGACGTTAGGTGAGGAGACACAAGCTTGGGAGAAGCTTTAATGGCTGTAGCAGCTTCTCGGAGAAGAAGCTGTCCGCAGCCATCGATCGATCGAGGGTAGAGGATCGATCGATCGATTGAGAGCTAAGGTTCGATCAATCAACCCTTCAGGATTTTTGGCGATTTTTGCCTAGGGTTAATTATGTATGATGATTTCCAATTTTAATTGGTTCTAGCTTATTCATGTGAAGAAATACGTATTTATCTAGTAATTCCTCACTAGCTATTTGGGGGAAACTTATGGGGGCTAGTAGGGTGTTATAATTGTGTGGCACTCAGGTATATTTTCAAGGAAAATAGACGAATTGAAGGATTAAAAAATCGGGATTTCCAGAATTATAAGAGGGGATTTTTAAATAATTATTATTGGAGTGAAATGTATACCTTGGATTAATTGGGTAAAATCCAAGACTTATTTAATTAAGGATGTTCGGAGTGAGTGACACCCGAGGGAGTATTTTAGCGAGAGATTTTAGCTTAATAATCGTGCGAGTAGAAAAAAGTAATTGTGTATGGAATTAGTGAGTAACTCCTACGAGGCGACTAGGATGGAAATCGGGTTATAGACTTAAGGATAAGTTGAGGGTATACTTATGGTTATGAATCAGGATATTTGGAGAGTATATAAATTCCCAACAGCGATTGAGGTGTGAGGCATATATAAGTAGGAAGATACTTAAATGTTGTTATGAGATTGGCAATTGTAGCCATATATACATTTGAGGAGTGATATATATATATATATATATATATATATATATATACTATGTGATTAAAGTATATATCTGATATGATACGAATATGTATATATATCTATGTGTGGATGATATATATGTATGTGAAGCATACCACCTCTAGTGCTATCATGGGAAGTTGAGCGATGTGGGTGAGGCCCCTGGCTTGAGGAGCAGGGAGCGTATAGTCCCCAGGTCATAGTCTTCCATTGTTATATTGTGTGATTTTTTTTAGGGTGAGACGTGGTGGGTATGTTTCATCTCATTGCCTGTTAGGAACTATGACCGCTTCCCGTACGCTATGATTTGGATATGACCACGAAGTAGGTGATATTTTGTCCTATAGGTGGTCCCTAGGATGGTATGTGAGTGATGCCCTGGAAGTTGATAGAAAAAAGAGACCGCATCCGCGAGTTATAGCTCGTTGAGAAGGCTATTATACTATATGTGCAATAGGTATAATTATATACTGGATGAGTATAGTATATGGGCTGTATATGAAAACTAGCCATCTTATTATAAATTCACGTATATAAAGTGAAAATCCTAATAAGGTGTATTTTCCCATTCTCCAGTAGATTTAGATTCGGATGTATATGAAAATGAATATGGAGCTTTAATATGAATATATTTATTATTTTTGTATGTTTATATGAGTCTTATATACACGTCATGTACTGAGGGTCTAATGGATCTCGACAATCGACGCTGCCGAGTAGTAGTGTATTGGGGGGTTCCTTATTTGGATTTCGCTTCGCGAGACACCCCACGCACGAACTTAGTGCAGTGTTGAGAATGGAGAGAAGTTTAGCCCTTAGTACTTGGGTTGTCGAGGTTTCTAGCAGACGGGTGAATTAGATTAGTTAGGCGGGGTAGCTTAAATAAGATGTTTTAAACGAATGCGTTAGGTGTGCACTATTATAAAAAGGGTGAGGGGTATCTCATGGGAGTGCGATACCAATTTAAATACGAGACAAAACCTATTTTTTTAAATAAGCATTTATGCACTTGCAAAATATTTTTACAAATCGGGCTCCTGTTTTCCTATTTTTTCCCTTTCTTGCTATATATATTATATTATATATATATATAGGTGTCAAGAAACAGGGACGTCTGGATGATTATTCCTTCGAGTCAGACGTCTGCTGCAGCAGTTGTGGATGCATCCAGGTTCACCGTAGACGCTTCTATCCTTGTAATCTAAATATGAGGTACTGTATAAACATTTGGTCTAACAACCCACTTGCATTTATTTATTCTTTTACCACTTTTTATGCGGATTCGATATGGTTGTATCATTGTTAAACCGAGTGTTCGGTTATATTCATTTCACTTCAGTTTCATTTATTCATACTGTGTGAATGTTTTAATTGGAAATTGTTTAAAAAGATTAGTTAAGTAAAATTTTGACGCGAGCTAAATAGATTATTAGTAATTAATTTGGTTTTCGATAGTGATGCTAAGAATGATCCATATGCGACTCCTGTTTTAATTTGGTACAGGAGTGATCGCCCGGTATTTTATTAGGCGGGGTGTTACATTTTACTTCAATCTTTTACTAAATCAGTTTCTATTATTACTAACAAATCCTTTACATACGTCCAAGTGTGTCCTTTGGCCTCATAAATTTTACATTTTCTATTCATTCAAGTAATAAGACATAATTTTATTGATTGCAGTCGATGTAAATTTTGGTCATTTATCGACGTATGTTATATTATGATAGTATTCATTTTACGATAATACAAGTAGGCAATTATAACTATAAAACACACACACAATATATATATATATATATATATATATATATATATATATATATATATATGCCCGTTCCTGAAGGCACGCTGATAATTTTGAAAAGCATAAAGTCGTGTCTTGATGTAATAGCAAGTGCTCTCATCAAAACTATCGTTGGTCTCGAGTTCGCGTCCAAAACATTCATCCTCAAATAGGTATAACTTTCACCTCAAAAGATGATCTCATAATTTAAAAAAATAGAAAATCGTGTATAATATAAATAGTAAATGTTTTATATATTAAAAGTGTAAACAATTTAGGCAAAATTTTCTCTATTTGTAATACTATCCAACCTGTTAAAGAAAACAAAACACTCCAATGACAATAATATTAGTTCGTCTTGGACCTCCTAATAATGGTAAACTATCAAATAAAAAAAATCAGGCAAAATAACCTTTGATTATAGGGCGATTCACCTGGGTTGAGAAATAAGAAAAATAGTTAACAATATTAATAGTATCTTGGACCTCGCATAAACATTGTCATCAACATCAAATATTAATTCAAGTCAAAGAAAGTTCTTTCTTACAGTACCAATGTTTAAACATTTTATAAAATTTTGAGAGAGTCTCCTTTGTTTATAGGACTATCCGCCCTGTTTAAGAAATAAAAATTACTCAAACAACAACAATATTAATAGTCCTTTATATGTATACAAATTGGTTATACATATATGCAAATTGGTTAGGCCTCTGAAGTGTCCTTTCACGTTTCCTAGTCCGACATGGTATTCTTTGAAACACCTATGAGGCAAACAAATGAAAAATTATAATTAACCAAATGAAAATACAATCAAATGATAAATTAAGATAAGACTCGAAAAAGTTAATCACTATGCATTTCAATTGCCTAAAAATATTTAGGCGATTAACTGTAATTCATGTAAGGGAAGATTATGGATTTACCTAAGCAACTGACAACCTAGCACCATCCCTTTTCAGAAGCACCGACAACCTGCACCCATTGTCGTCAACAAATACTCATGAAAGAACAACTGGTATTTAAGCAATGTATATGTTGAAAGCCATGTAGATGTTGAAAGCGCATCTCATTCACATGGAAAGTTTGTGTCAGGTAAATCAGTGAAATAAAGATGGTTCATTTGTTTTGTATATTAAGAAGTACTTTCAAACATAATTTATTTTCACTACTAAGAATAATTTATATGGGGGTAGCAAGAAGTATTGTCAAACATAATTCATATGTATTGTCAAACAACGAATATTATCATATGTACTGTCAAACAACTAAGCAAAATTCATATGTACATTCAAAAAAAAAATACAGTAAATGTTCAATAGAAAAAATTAATAAAACATAAACCATAATGGAAAAATAAAAAGTAGTAGTAATTATCATAACTTTCCAGGAAGCTATTCTCGGTCAGAAAAAAATAGAAACTAACTAATTATCATACCTTTCCAGGAAGCACAGTGCTATATTTCCTCTAGGATATTTTGAAAAACACTATGAAATGTTGTTGCAAGATGATCCACCATTGCTAATGCTGATCCATAAACCTTTCCCAACTCAGGCATCTCCATATTTCGATCCAAACATCTATGGTTGGAATAATTTCCCATTTGTTTCGAGACAGCGTGCCCCTGAATTCTCTCACTTAACTCAATTTCACCATGTTCCAAATTTTCCCACCTCTATTGATGTTGATGTTGGTGTTTCTCCGTTCAATCAGTTTCATAATTTCAAACCTGTAACCGTTCGCATAGCTGCGGCTGTGCATAATTGTAAACGGTAGTAATCATCACTGGTGATCAGTTGCAGATCTTAACTTCCAGCCTAAAAACAGAGCGTAAATTTATTAGAAATAAATAAGTAATGAACAATAAATATTTGGTTATGTTTTTAAAATAGAATGACTCGATTTGGTACTTGAACTGTACAATAAAGAGAAAGAAAACTCGATTTGGTCGACTTTATTTTTTTGTTTATGATAAGAGATTACAACTTGGTTAACAACAAATAATAATAATAATTATTATTATGGGCAAGTGATGCCACAAAACTATATGACTTTCATCATCTCTTTTGCAGGAGAAGGTAGGACAACATGGTTAACAAAACTACATACCATGCTGTTACTTATGGTCAGCTTCCATAACGTGATTCTGTGATGACAAATCTGAACAATGGCCAAGTCTATTACTAACAAAATAAATATGACCATGAAAAGGACTGAAATAATTAGTTATGAATTTCTTTATTTTTCCTCAATCTGAACTAACACTGATAAAATAAAAGAACAACATTTCTTTCTCACTTTCTGGTAGATTCCAAAGCCAATATCAAAACCCTATTATCAGTACATACCAAATCAGAAAAGACTAATGATATAATAGTCGATAAATGTAATAAAATGGCACACTAATAAACACAATTATTTAAAATATAATAAATAATGAGGGTATTGCAATGTATATGTAGAACAACACCAAATAATGATGAAAAATAAGAACAAAAAAATGTCAACATAAGAAAAGAAAAAAAAGAAAGAAATATGCTGATGTTCGGGAAAAAATAAGTAACAAAAGACTGATACTTTTCCTTCAAATCCATAATAAAAAAGGCACAAATATGTAAACTAAATACTGAGATGCACACTTACCTTTTGGGTGGGTGGGTGGGTGGGTGCATGGGGGGGGGGGAGGGAGGGAGGGAGGGAGGAGAGAGAGAGAGAGGCGGGTTACATCAAACTTTCTCAAACCTGAGGCATTAAAAAGCTAAAAAAGAACAACTCGAGAATACCCGAGGCATCAAGGAAATGGATGAGAGCTTCTAAAAATGGGATGTTGGTGTCAAAACTCAGAATGCAAAGTCCTAAAAGAAAATTTGTATCAAACATTTATGCCTACAAATTTGTATCATAACATAATTTTTTTTTATATGGAACATTTATGACGGCGTCAAAATGCAAATAGGTTAGTTTTGAAAAAAAAAATATATGAAGAACCCTAAAAGAAAAGAAAACTCCTAAAAGCAAAGAAAACTCCCCTGTATCGAACATTTAATATGTAACCAACCAAAAAAACTCCCCTTTATCAATTAAATAAGACTCCCCTGTAAACACCTGCAAAATAGCCATAAATTCTCCACATAAATATGTAACCAACCAAAACTGAGAGAAAGTTGAAGAAAACCTTTAAACGTCTACAAAATCAGATCGTACCAAGCAGTAGAAAGAAAAACCTTTAAACAACTACAAAGCAGTAGAAAAGCCCGAACACTTTAGGTTCCCTGAAGTTTTAGGATTCTTCGCCTCTCCGCCTCCATACAAAGGTTCCCTGAAGTTTTAGGTTCCCTGAAGTTTTCGATATGTTCAGTGAGAACAACTGTGAGGAAGCGGAGGTAGATGGAGGTGGACCCTGAAGTTTTAGGACATTTGTGTTTGAATAATGAGATTGAGAGAGATTTTGAAAGAGATTTTGAAAGCTCCCTCTCGAGCTTTGTAGGTGTGGTTGTGAAAGAGTGAAGATGGACTCACAGGTTAAGAGAGATGAATCATATGAAGTGTTTGGGAATAAGAGAAAGTAGGTGTTTGCCTTCCCAATGCTTGTTAAGAGAGAGACGGAGTGATGAACGTTTTCAAATTAAAGTAACATTTTTTACTGTTTTCCTCCCCAATGCTCGTTCATAGTCCATTTCAAATTAAAGTAATAAACCGACGAAGTGTTTATGACCAAAATATCCCCATTGAAGTTGATGTTTGGGAACTAATAAAAGAGGGAGGAATCCAATTTTTTAAGGATAAAAGGGGTAATGCAAAAAAAAATCACATAGATTACATCATATGTTAAGCTTATGACATACATAAGTTTTAAAATTTATTATATATATATATATATGTGTGTGTGTGTGTGTGTGTGTGTGTGTGTGTGTGTGTGTGCAGAGTGATGGTCATATCTGTAAAACAAAATTCTTATCATATTTATAAATATCTAAATCCAAAACTCCTATAGATTTGATTAGATATAAGAGGTATCTCTTGATGACTTGACCATATCATGAGTGATTAATTTTATATTATTTATTCCCAAATCTAGGCCTTGTTTGGCCTGTTGTATTATAGCTAATGAGCTTTTAGAGTCATTTTGATATTTTAGAAGAAAAATGCATGTTTGAAGAAAATTCAAGATAAAATGCAATTTTAGCAATTTCGGGGATAAAATTGCAATTTTGAAAATTTTAAGGGAATAAAGGTTATTTTAAAGTATTTATCTAAGAAAAATAAAGTTTTTCTTGAAATTTGGTTGAATTTCGAGTTGAAACGAGCAATTTATGAATTTCGGGGGCTAAAATGCAAAGAGGGGTATTCTGTAATTTTCTAAATTTCATGGCCCTAAATTTGAATTAATTATGTTCATTTTTTATTTTTACATTTACCCCTGGAGTTTAGACAACAAAGGAGTTGGTATGCAAATTTCGTTAGAACATGTCGCGACACGACATGGTTGACATAACTCTACTAAATAATTTTTATAAAATCGTTCGAGTGTCCGTTAAGACCGTGCCATAAATTTTTCAGAAAGGTCTTTAAAAGACTCGAAACTTTGAAGTTCGGATAAAAATGATATTTTGATGTTTTGGGGGCCAAAAATGCGATTCAAGTTGGTACTGTGAATAGTGACATGAATTGTGACGAAAAGTGGGGATAATAATTAATATAAAAGGGGTTTCCACTTGTTTTCAACAATTTCCAAAACCACATCAAATAATTACCAACCTAAATATAACAAACCAAATGTAGTTTTATCCAAACTAAATACCTCACATCTTGGCCTATAAAAAAGACCATGGGTTCACTTTTTTAAACACAATTTGAGGGACATAATTTTTAAGCAAAATTTTATTTTGTTAGTAAGACAATTTGTGTGCAAGTTTGGGAGGAAATTTTGCATTTGGATTCAAGATTTGGAACTCGAATTTTTTGTTGATTATTAATGATAATTTTTATTTCATCTTGCAATTTTCTTGTTTTAGTTATGTTTCAAGTTTAGATTCATTGCTAGGATTATGTGTAGTGTGCGATGATTACTTAGTGTGTTTTTATTTAGTTCTAATTCGGTTAATTTTCTATGTGTTCTAAAACATTTTTGAAACTTTGTATTCATTAAAATAATCATGAGAGTGATATTTTAAACGTTCGATTTTAATTTCAAAATTTATATTATTTCATAATTTATGTTTTCGTTTAACGGATTATACTTAAGTTAAGTCGTTTGATAGTCCATGCTTATGTTTGACAAGTTATGCTTAGAAATGAGTTTTTTTTAAAGGAATGCAAATTTATGCCATCTAAAAGAGTTAGAAAAATATTTTTTTAACTTTAATGTTTCATATTCCAAAATTTACTTAAGTTACAAAATGGAAATGCAAATTAGACTAATTACTCACCAACGACTATGAATAGTAATGGATTTGACGTCCTAGTAATTTTTTCATACTTATTAAATATCTTGTGCTTGCTTTCCATATTGATTTTATTTTATTTCTTCTTAACATACTAAATCTACGCCCAAATTTTGTCTAGTTGGACAGTTGAAATTATTTTAAACGTTAAAATTAACAAATTTCTATGGGTTCGACTCGTACTTGCACAAGCTATAGTATAATAGCCCGTGCCCTTTGCGGTGATTTTTAATTTGACAATAAGTTTTTGGTGCCGTCTTCGGGGGTTTGTTTAGTTTTCCTTTAAAAAAGCTAATGCGCCCTAGGGTTTGTAAGAAACACCATCAATTTTTAATTTTTCCACAATTTTAAAAACTTTTTACCTTTAAAAACCATGAGTATTGTGTGAAACAGTTTCACAAATTTTAGTCTTGACCTAAACATTCATCTATGTATGAGTAAGCAATAATGAAGTAAGCAAACCACAACACCGTGATGTACAAGACAAATTACAAAGGAAAAATCTTGGACGGTCACATAAGTCCACTATGATATAGGAAGCTTACAAGAACAACTTAAACTTACTCACAGATTCGACGCCTTCAAGCCTTAATGGACTTCCTTTTGACAACCCGCTCCAGATAATAACGGGTGGCCAACCCTATACTATAATAAATCAGGTATCTCAGATGGTACAGTCTCATCATCAACATACTGAACACTATAATATAAGGCTAACTGTCTGAAACTATTAAGAGCGAATAGTCAAAAATTTAAAACTTTTATTTAACAACAACAACAAAACCAAATGTGCAAACTCTAAATATATACAAGAGTACAACAAAATCTCAACAATAAAATACCCGAATATGCTGTCGGGTAACAGACAATACAATAATCTGAGAAATGAAATATGAAAGTGTTATTCTACAACCCTTGAATACTAACTCAATACATAAACTGAATCCTAATCTAAATATACAAAGATAGGAATCGACTAAATCAAAATTCCGCGACAGTCCGCAATTGCCACAGCTCCATGAATCCTGAATGGATTAACATCAAAGGCATCCTTGCGGAGGAACGCCTGAAGTAGTACAATATATACATGGAGGAGAAAATATAAACGGGTCAGAGCCCGAGTTTGAAAAACATTTTATAGCAAGTGTATTAAAATGCATAATAATTATAAATGGATTATTACATGATTTAATGGAATCATCCTCTCCATGAAATCCATCTCATCTCTCAACAAAAGCGCGCACTAAACGTATGCACGTGATCTCCAAAAGGATGCCCGATCCTATTTAGGTAAGAGGATTCTAACTTAAACCCAATTTACGTATTTAAATGAGGTCATCTAACCTATCTCCCAATCTACACTTAATTCAATTATCTTTAAGTTATATACATTAACTTTAATGTAATAGTTATAGTTATCTTTATAATATTCATTTGTTGAATATATAAAGTTACATGATCCAATCATGTCCATATCATCTCAGTATCAACAATCTCATTTACTAGAATTTTGTATTCTAGTGATGCCCTTATAAGGCATGGAAACGTATATATAATTATTATAGTACTTATATATGAGTTATTAGCATCATGAATTTAAAGACTAAACTCCTCTCGATTCTCAACACAGCACTACATTTCGTGCGTGGGACGTCTCGCCGAGGCGAAATCCAAACAAGGAACCCCCCCCCCCCCCCCCGTTACACTACTCCTGACCGTATTAATCCTCGAGGCTCATTATGCCCTCAATGCATGATGCATGTAACCCAAATTATTATTATCCAGTTTTAATTAATTAATATTCCCAATTCTTAACAGTACATGGCGTTTCATGCTTGGGACGTCTCGCCGAAGCGAAATCCAAACAAGGAACCCCCCGTTACACTACTCCTGGCACTGTCGATCGTCGGGATAGGTGATATATATATATAAATAATTATGAGCATTAAGGACTAAACTTATCCCCAAGTTCCAACATTACACTGCGATTCGTGCGTGGGACATCTCGCCGAAGCGAAATCCAAACAAGGAACCCCCCCGATACATTAATCCTGGAAATATAGGTCGTTGAGGTCCATTATGCCCTTGATACCCAAATACAAACACAAGCAATAATAACCATCCAACTGAGCTATAACTCGAAGGACGCAGGCTCACATGCTATCATCTTCCAGTTGCCCATATACGTAACAAACTGGGGCCACCTGGTGGGGTTCAACAACACCCACCTCGTGATCTACTCACACACACAACGTCCGGGAAGCGGTCATAGCTCCTAACCGGAAAGTGAGAGCGACACATACCCACAACCTCTCACCCCCCAAATAAATAGATGTATATCACATATGTCATTTGTTGACCACAAAGAACGACTATGACCTGGGGAATATCTAAATCCTGCTTTTCTAGTCAGGATGCTCACCCTCTACGCACATAACTTCCCAATGATAGCAAGGAGGGTGTATGCTTAACTATATATATATACCATCATATAAGGTATACATACATCATCACATAATAAAGATATACCATCATATAAGGTATACCTGCAACATCAATTTTATATTTATAATACGCTCTTAGGCGCAATATGATTAACATCATTGTTTAGTTTATTTCTCTCTTATATTATTTTTTTATTCACTATCCGTCAAATCTCACACATCTTCCCCACTTTAGTATACACTATACTATTTCTCACTTGAAGCTCACATGACGTTTCTAATATAAATTGTCTCTGAATTCTATTTAAGTTAAAGGATATTTTATATCCTAATGCACCTCAATTTGCATTTCTCATTGTGTGAGATATCTCCCAAATCAACCATTAATAAGGATATTTCTATATCTATATATACATCAGTTAGCATTTATAATTTTCCATCCATAATAGGGTTCAATTTATTTAATGAACCATTAAAATTATCCCATGTGGGATTGGATCCTTAGATCCAATGTCTCTAATTTAATCGGGTTAATATCCTAATTATCTCCAAATAGAATTCTCAAAATAAGGTGGGCTTCCCCAACTTAGAACGTACCAAATTATCTAATCTGTATTCCTCAAATTTAGTCAATATGACTACATTTATTTCTTATAAGGTAAGCTCACTAAAAGCCTCCAAAACATACTCCAAATAACTTTTGTAGAGATTTCCAATTGATAACCTCGAACAAAACGGGAAGAAATTCTCCCTAGAAAAATATCTCCGAAAAATCCCCTGTTTCCGAATCGATTCAGCCCCTCCGAATGGATTCGGCACCCAAAAGCGAATCAATTCGGCCCATTCGAATCAATTCGGTCCTAAGGACCTGAGAGTCTTCTACATACTGAATCGATTCGCAAGGGACAAATCGATTCAACCCTAAAGACCTGGGCATTCTGCAACAGACCGAATCGATTCGGAAGGGGCGAATCGATTCATTATTGAATAAACTTAATAGATTGAGTAATGGTGACTAATACACGGTGAAAGTCCTTTATGGATGGAATCCATGTCTCGGTATAGAGACTTGAGATACCCCCTTGAGATGCTTATAAGTTTTATGTGTCAAACTCTGTAGGTGAATTATGTTAATCCGATACTACAAATAAGTTAAGCTAGACCGCTCAATGACTTAAAGAAGTTAATTAAATAAATTATCAGTAATTTATTTTATTAACGGGTATCTGTAACCTTAAAGTGGGGAAAATTAAGTAATTAATAATGAGGAGCTCGAAATATAATTTTGAGTTAAGGAGTGGAGTTGCAATTATAATTATTTAGTGGTATTAATTATAATTAAGGGACTGAGATTAGGATCCGAGAAGGATTAGGTTTTCTCAGTTCCATTAGGAGTCACATACTTATCTCTCCTTAGGGTCCCTATTTAGCCTATATATATGCACCTAAGGCTCATTTTTCTTATGCCATACGCCATTTTTTGATACTCAAAAGACCGTGAGGTGCATCGGGCCTGCATTCTTGATCACCTGTCATTGCATATGGTTTGTGATAACATAGGATCAAATCAAAGAGATTTAGATATGTAAATCCTAATTCTAGTTTGTAAGATTTCAAGTATGTGTATTTTTTTTAGTTCAATTTATATGTGTATTCAATAGACCCATTTGACTGCCGCTCCAACACTTCCTACCACGGTCGATAAAGTTATTAGGTTTCTTTGCTAAACTCTTACCAATGTTCATCTCATCTATAAGCTTAATAAACTTCTTAAATTTACTAGAAAACCTAGATATCTTTTCATCACCAGGCTCACTGTCACTATCAAAATCTAACACATCCTATTTTTGGGCTTTCAAAGCAATGCCCTTCTTTTGAGATTTCTTTGGAGGACACATGTTCATAGCATAGGTTTGGAGATCACATATAAATTTTTGGACTCTCAAAATGTTGACACCACCTAGGGAATATAGGACCGTGACTTTGGTATTTGGTCTTTAAGACAAGGACCTTAAGATTTTTTGCACAACTCTAGACTCGGGGATCGACTCACCAAAGCTAAGCGAGGAGTTGAAAATATGCGACAACTTGATAGAGAACTCATCAAAAGACTCATTATCTTACATATTCATCATCCCAAACTTAGCCGTTAGATTTTGTAACTTGAAAATGCTAACAATATCAGTTCCCTCATGTGTGGATCATAAAATATCTCAAGTAGCCTTTCAGCTCTTATAAGTCATAACGCGCCTACACTCTTTTGCGATTGCAACACTAAAAAATAGCATTCACACCCCTGAAATTAAAAGTCGAGGTATTCTTTTCAGCTGTTGTCCAAGAGGCATACGCTTTAGTAGCACCACCTTTAATGGGAGTCCTCCACCCAAATTCAAACGTGTTTCAAACATTCTCATCAATCGATTTTAATAAAAATCCCATTCGGGCCTTCCAATAGGGATAGTTTGTCTGATCAAATAATGAAGACCGACTTATGGAACGAACCTAATTGTTAAAATCCATTTAAACCCTAAATATGCACAAGACAGGGACTAGTATAACCCGCTCTGATACCGATTTGAAGAAGATAGTGCACCTTAGAGTTTGTGTGAAACACCGTTAATTTTTAGTTTTTAATAATTTTAATAAACTTTGCACCTTTAAAAACCAGGAGTGTTGTGTGAAACGGTTTTACCAATTAGTCTTCACCTAAGCATGCATCAATGTGAGAGTAATAAAGAATAAAATAAACAACCCACGGCACGATAATGTATAAGGAAAACCATAAACGGAAAAACCTCGAACGGTCTAGCCACACAAGTCCACTATGATATAGGCAGTTTATAAGAACAACTTAGAGTTACTCACAAACTAGAAACCTTTAAGTCTTGATGTGCTTTATTATCCCTTGTAACCTTCTTTACATACACTATTGGACGCCTTCTAATAGCCATATAATTTAAGCGCATTACCACATATCAGTATCTCATTGATCTTACCTGTCTCGTGACCAGTGTAGCCACCACTTAACACAAAACATGATCTCCACCTCTCTAAATTCTCATAGTATTGACAACAAATAGATATGGTAAAATATATAACGAGATCTCAAACATACATATAAATATAGGATTCTTGGAACTCAAACTTGGGTGAAGAATAGGGTTTTAGAGGCATAAGATTTATTGTGGGAAAATGGTTTCATAAAAGACTTCTTAGAAAATTAATGCCAAACCTGCACTTATAAAAAACACGAATTTTAAGGTGGTTGAGGCGACTCTTTAAAAAAAAACAGGGTTTATCCAAACAAAAACCTTATTTCGTTCGAATAAACTTAAACCTTGTTCGAAGAAATACATGATCTCGTTCAAATCAGCTTGAGCTTCGAACGTATATAACTCTTATTAACAAAAAGTACTTCATTTGATGTTCGTTGAAAGGCCATTCTAATGAACACCACATCTCATTCGAACGAATAGCTATTCTCGTTCGAACGACCCAAAAAAAGTATTTTTCTTTTCAAAAAAACATTTTACAAAAAGTCCTCAAACAAGTTTTATAAAACAACACCCTAAACATATCCAGGGATCAAGCACATATATGAATTCATACCTTTATTGAGATTCATCAGGTGTTGAAGATAAAAACTCGGCATGCAATCCAATATATTCTTGTTGTAGCTTTAGCTTTACCTCATAATCTTCAATAACACATCATAGGTTTGAAGAACACAACTCAAGTCCTAACCTATAACTCAAACAAGTTTTTGTTTAAACACGGAATAAAGTCAATACTTACAAATTGACTCGATTTGGAAATTTGTCCTTATAAATCTTTCCCTTTGAATATTCTGTGACAAAAACCAAATCGAAAAACTATTGGTTCGTTAAGATCACTAAGACTCAATTACCAACCCCCTAAAGGAAAAGGACTTACCAATGCTTAATCGACATAAACATGAGTAGCTTTGCTCTTTTGTGAACCTTTGCCACATCGCTACTAACCTGCGCACTTAAGCACACCTTCAAATGTAACTTTAATATAACAATATAAATATCGAATATGAAAAACCCTCCCCTTTTGTCTAATAATCTCTACCTAAGATAGGATGTCACTACCTATCATAAAAATCTCCTCCGAACTATAAGATTGAGATACCATTTCTCCTCATTTTTGTTCAGGAATAGACAAAGAATAAGATGAACAATAATAATCATTTCTCCCCAATAAAACTAAATCGCTCCCTAAGTGAAGCATGGGGTAATCATGGAGAAAAATATAATGCAATGGTGTGAAGCAAGTCATGCAGCGACAAACAACTTGGCATCATAAAAATAAATAATCCAAACTAAGAACAAATGATATCAACTAAGATGCAAGCATTTAAGTATAAGATACCAATATGATCATAACATATGGTAAATATAAATCAAAGATTAATCATACGACACACATGGACTAAATGAAAATGCAAAGACTTAATATACAAAATATACCATATATGTAACCACACATATACCAATGAAGCACATCTATATATAGGAATAAATGCCCAAAAAAATATACAAATACATTTACACACTAGCATAGTATCAATATGTCTAAACATGGTGATACGAAGTGAAGGGGCGTGGATAAGAAACAAGAAAAAATGATCCAATCACTCAAACATGTCCAAAAAGATCTATTTGACCGTAATAATTTATTAACATTCGACTTAGTCTCACATATCAAATAAAGAACTCAAAAGGACAAACAAACGCAATGCACACTTTTCTAGAATTTTTATAATTCTCAAATCAATAGTGTCAATACAATTAAGCTCAACTAACACTCATTTGGCAATTTGAGAAAGCTAGTGCAGTTAAGCTCAACTAGAACTCATTGTGCAATTAAGCTCAGTTAAGTCATGATACCAATTTGAGAAAGCTAGTGCACCCTAATATATATATAAATATATATTTCCAGAAATTTTCAGAATCTTTTTTCTGTAAGTAGTCCCTAAAAAATTTCAAAAATATAAAAAAATAATTTTTATTTTTGGTAGTAATTTTCCTTATTTCTAGAACATAAAATGTAAAAATAATTTTTTTCATAAGTGTACTTAGTTTTTGTGATAAGTATACCATTAGTGCCTGTGTCGTGTTATTTATATATATATTTATTATTATTATTATTATTATTATTATTATTATTATTATTATTATTATTATAATAATAATACTTATTATTATTATAATAATAATTATTATTATTATTATATTTTTGTGTCAAACTTTATGCTTGGTGTAGTTTTTTGTGTTACTTTTCAATAACACATTAAGAAAATATAAAAAGAAGAAAAAAAGTAAAAAAGAACAAAAGTGAAGAAAAAATAATAAAAAGTGTGACAGTGAGCGGACGTGAAGAATACTAGTGCAATCTTGCCACGAGTACAAGGAAGTCTCGAGGACTACTGAAACGTAGGCGACATTGTCACTGTATTTCATAGACCTCGGTTTGAAGGTTGTTAATCTTGGCACTGAGTTGGGCTAAGAGGATCATCAGATCAAGATGCATATTCGGTGCCTAATCAGTGTTCTCCATGTAGAGCTTGTGGAGGTAGATCCCAAATTCAGCAAAAGTAGCAGCAGAAGCGGCGGAGCTTCAAGTCAGTTTGACGAAAGACCGGAGTTAATAAGGATCTAGGACAAAATCCGGTATACGATCGACCAAAGAGGGAAAACGGTTCAAATTTATTTTTAAAGGAAAAAAGGGAGAGATTTTTGGGTATTTTGGAAGGAGGAGAAAAATGTTTTTGGCATTTTGTTTTTTTGAAAATGAGGGGAAAAAGGAGAAGAATCTTAGGATGATTATTATTAATGTTATTATTAGGTTTTCACTTATATTAGGTTTGCCTAAATGGAAGAAAAATGTCGGATATGACCCAAACCTGGGAAAACAGGGTTTGAAAATATGTAAGAATAGTGTGACTTGTTTCCAGGCTCACGGAAGGGGTCCTCTTTTGAAAAAAGCGAAATAACATAAAAATTCGGGCGGTATGCCAACCCGGAACTTCGGTAGAGTTTCGAATGGTAATCGACAAACTAAATATGAGTGCCCTATGTTTGACGCCAATATGAGGTTTATGCACTTGTTGGGATAGTGGAAGTGTTCCCCTCTTTAGCATGACTTCAACAATATACCTCTTACCTACAAGGGTAATCATTCATCGGTACGTGTGGACAAGCCATTTGATATACCCGAGTGTACATGAATTGCCTCAGGATGTACCTCATGGGAACAGTACATGTGAGAGAAAATTCGATATACTTGACGTACGTCAAGGGGTTCCCTCTTATATACCTCATATCATGAGTTAGATCAAGAAGTATGATGCGGGGTGAATCATTTGATATATGTCGAATGTATGAGGCTAATGGAAGGTGAGATTCATATCTCTTAGGCTAACTGCTCCCCACAGGACCCGCGCCCATTACAAAGTGACCCCCTATTACAGATAAATTTTTTGTCAATATTGCCATGCTCTTGGTGATGTAGTGTGCAAAAATGCATGAGTCTTAATTAGTATATTATGGAGAGAGAAAATATATTTTTATTTACATGATGAGTAAAGAGAGTACTACACTAATGAGGTAGTATATACAAGTATCATGTAAAGTAAATCTAGCATGAAGCATGAAGACTATACTAAGCCTGGATATATGTGAGTGAGTGACATGTGAATATTTACAAGTGACTGTGTGTGGTAGTTATCCTATACATGGATCAACTACAAGTGGTGTGTGTTATGTGTAAGTGAGAATGAATATATATATATATAAGTGTGAGAAGTGTGGGTGTGTGCTAGTGAAGCCTAAGCATGGGTGGTGTGGAATATGTGAGTGAAAGTGAGGCAAAGTGTGAGTGTGTGAAGTGTATAAGTGAGTGAAAAGTGATATATACATTAGGTAGATATACACAAAAGGTAAATAGAGGAGAAAAGGGAACATACAGTTAGGTGCATACGCACACATGTACACCCATACAGAAATAAAGTCTAGTCCTCTTAAAATGTTCCCAACAGAGTCTCCACAGTGGCCATCCAGGGGTAGGGGGATTACCTTTGGTGTGTGGGCGAGATTGCGCCATTTCTCGGGGCGGGTGGTCATTGTCAATGTGAGATAGTCTATAGAGATAGAGTCTCCAGCCTATTTTGCACAAAATAGACAGAAGAAATGTTTTGCCTTGAGAGAGCGGCATCAAGGACAATACTGATGCTTGAAAAACTAAGTAGTTCAAAGGTCCGGGGACTAAGTTATGAAATGGAAAGGTGTTAGTCACCCATCCCACCCTTTCGATCTCTCATGGGAATGTGTTAATCTTCTCCTGCTAGACTCCGTGAAGTGTGTGCTTATGTGCATAATATAGATGGATAATGAAATTGTTAAACTCGCTTCATGGAAAAGGATGGTGTGAATTCATCCATAGGAGTGTTCTAAAAAATAATAATTCAAAATATAATATGATTTTTTGACAGATCACAAATCGCTATGGAAGAGAGAATGTGTATATCGGACAAAACACAAGAATGCAAGAATATGACATTCATTAACAATATATATATATATATATATATATAATATGAAAACAATGTTGCAAATGTGCATAAGGGAGGACCCGAGTCTCAGGATTTATCCAAGACTCCTACGTAGACCAATAGGCATCAAAGTCCACATAGTTCAAAGAAAACATAGAGCGAGATTAATCCATAAATTCAAATGGGGTATTTCTCTTATGTGTGTGCGCGTTGAGAGAAATGTGTTTTAAAAGTGAGGATGTGTAGTGAGAATCCATCCACCCTTGAAATTTATAGATAAACACTCCTTTTCTTATTTTCAGATATGAGAAATTATTACAACTAAAGGTTTGATATTAATATATATGATGTAATGAAATAAAGTACTAAGGTAGAAATAAAACAACTAATACTAAAATAAGAGAATTTAGAGAAAGAGGTGAAGAATTGGACCTCCTTATGAATACTTGGAATTAATCTTGCGTGTAGATACGCTGATCTTGCAATGAGATGAAGGCGACATGAAGAGGTGGAGGATAATTTACTAAATAAAGTATGAAAAGGATGGAATGGAATGCGGGAAATGTGCTTTTTAGGAAGGGAAAAACTCTAAATTTGAGAGAATGTTCTCTGAATTGCTGAGAGCGACATTCAGGGGTGCCTTATAAAGTGAGGTCATGGAATCTATTTATGAATCCAAGGGGGTGATGATTGGCATTGTCTTGTACCTTCCTTTTGACATGAAACCCCAGACACACTACCGATAGACAAGGTTTTGAAGGTGCCATTCAAGAATCTGGGACAGGTTCTTAAAAAAATGATCATAAAATGCGAACATAAGTTAGATCTGTGCATGTGGTGGACCATTGGAAAGGCTACTCAGAGTCCCTTAAGTATACATTGAGACACTCCTGAATTTGGGAGTTGATCGAGGTCAAATGGGGCCCAAAAGTGCCCATTGGTCACTAGATAGGAAGTTTTTGAAGGAAAATGAATCGTTCGTCCAAACCATAAAGTAAAATCGTACACGGGGCAGATTGTTGGAATGGGTATTAAGAGACTTTCAAAATTTCATTTAGATTCATTCGGTTTAGAGAGTTGACCAAGGTTAAACGGGTTCAGAATCGCTCGATGACCTTTCGGAGTAAAATGGGTCGTTTGTCCGTACCGTAAGATTGATTTGTGCATGGAGTGAACTGTTTGAAAGGGTATTCAAATCCCTTCAAAGATTGATTGAACTTTACTCAAGTTGGAGAGTTGATCGGGGTTAAATGTGGCCCAGGATCACTCGGTGGCCCAGGATCACTCGGTGGCCTCCAGAACTTTACTCAAGGCCGATTTGCATGTGGGGCAGTCTATTAAAAAGGGGATTCATAGACCTTCATATATTCATTGAGGTTTTACTCAAATAAGAAAGTTGATTGGTGTTAAACGGGGACCGAGGGCAACCGGTGGCCTCCGAATCAATTTTTGATAGTGCAACAAATCATTTGTACGAACCGTAATGTCGATTTATGCATAGGGAAGACCTTTGGAAAGGGAATTCAGATCCCTTTAAAGATTCATTGAGTTTACACTCAGACCAGGAAGTTGATCAGAGTAAATCGGAGACCCAGAGAGCTCGATGGCCTCTAGATCGGTACTCAAAGTAATGCCTAGGGTTTATGGTGAACGAGTGAGTGATAGGGACGGTTGTATGTAAAAATTATATTCATAGGTGGATTAATGAATAATTCACACCTATCAACCAATATGGTTGAGCATCTTACTTGATTGGCTATGAAAACACTTATTCGGCGGGAAGGTCGACCAACATAAGAATGCCAACCAATTGGAACTTCAACAGTTATTCAGCTGGGATACCCACTATCTATGAATTCCAAGATTATTATTTATTGTATAAATATGTAAACGCTTGGTAATATAAAGGCATTCCATATTTTGTGTTTCACACCTTTAGAAATACAAACCAATCCCTAAGCTTAAGGAACAACTCAAATCACACATATGCTTATCTTGCTAAGATACTGTAAACCTTATTAAATAACAATAACAGTGTACGTAGGCTATTTTACTTTGAACCACTCTAAAATATATGTCTTTTGCGTGTGTTGTATGAGTTATTTCTATAATCTTTATCTGTGATTATTAAGTTGGAATGAATCCCTTTTTAGACATCAATAATTTGGCATCGTCCGTGGGAACATTTCTCTGTCATCGTTCTCTACCAAACCTATTTTCTTAGTTATCCTGAAGGATTGCCAAAGATGAATGAAGTTCCCGAAAGTAGTAATGCTACTAGAGGCAATGTTCCTCCTAGCACGACAGACCTAAATGGAGTTCTAATAAATATTGCCAAGGAGAAAGAAGCGATGCAAGAAACTATGAGGTAAATGGATCAATCATTGCAAGCCAAGCCTACTGCTCCATCCATGCATACCACTGATCCATATCATAGAAGAGAAATGCCACCCCTCCTATAAGGGATAAGGGTCCTGATATTTACACCCAAAAAATATCTCTAAAACACCACATGAAAATTAAATCCAAATTTTACTAACCACACCCAAAAGTGTTGTACCTTTTTTTCTTCCAAAATGGCTAATATACCCTCAAATAAACAAAAAATTACACAAATACTAACACCACAAACTCAACACCACATAATACAAAATCTCAAAACTCTTCAAACTCCAAACTAACTTAACTATTTCACCTTGTTCATTTGTCTCCCAACCCCCAAAATGCATTACAGTAGTCCTCAAAACACTTCTAAAAAGTATATAATATCTAAAACAATTTATAAAACAAAGATTAGATTAAAAAAAACTAGGTTTCCTATACTTACGGTCCCATGTCATCATAAGTGATGAATATTTTCGGTGAAATGTAACTGTAACCTATTTTTCCACGGTTAAAAGTGGTCGTGAAAACAGTTGTTACAGTGGCAAGTGGCCGTGGTAACTGGATTGCGGTGAAAAGAAACCAAAAAAAAATAAACCAAGGTAGGATGCAACCGTACTGAACCCACATACGGTGAACTTATACCGAGTTATACCAACACCTACGGTGACGTGCAACCGTAGTTATAGGTTTTGCATATTTTTTTTTTTTTTGCGTTTTAAAACCCTAGTTGTCCATTTCCTTTTTTATTCAATGTATTACCATGATAGGATTTAGTAATGGGTCTTCATTTGGATTTGTAAAGTTAAGAGAGAGATTTAGGAGGGATATAAGGGAGAGGGAGAAAATAGAAAAAATGAGGTAAAAAAATTGGGTTTTTATATGGGTCAAGGTTCATGTGGTGTTGAGTTCGTTTGGTGTTTTGTATAAAGATTGGGTACTTATGTGGTATTTTGTATAAAATGGTGTTTTGAAGTAAACTTTTTGGTGTATTTATCAGGACCCAAGGAATAATCAAAACAGTTGTTTCAGGTCTTCACATGATAGGTCCTATTTCCTAAGGGCTAGTGCATCAATAAGATCTGCGGATTACTATGATGGCATTTCTCGTACCCCTAAACGTCCAAGCATCCTGGAAAGGTTAAGTAGGACTTTGGATTTTTATCTCTAGGGTCTGCGAATAAATAGAGGTCATCACATAGAACCATCCAGATCGCGAGAATGTCATGCCGACCACTATGAGGGATCAGTCAGGTCTAGAACAAGCGCTCGAGGATCTGTGTGTGCCGAGCAAACTTTATAGAAAGGGAGCTCAAGAAAAATGCATAGAAAGGATGGACAATATGCTTCTAATAGATGTAATGCAGAAAATCTTTCATGGAAAGGGTCAATCCAACGATTAGAAGATCGGCTGGGGGAAATGGCTAAGGCAAAAATCCATTGCAGCGAAATTTTGTTACGGGGTCTCCTTTCATCCAGGAAAATGTTGATTTCCCTACTATGTCTAAATTTAAAACACTAGTGTTTACCCCCAAATATGATGGTAAGACTGACCCAGTTTTACATATTAAACAGTATCAAGTTGTCACCGATATATACTCTTTTCCTGATGAAATGAGATGCAGAGCTTTTTCAAGCACCATTACTGGTTCAACCCAGATATGGGACAATAACTTGACCCAAGGATACATATCCATTTTTAATCAACTCGCTGAGCTATTTATTAGTATTTTTTTCTTTGGGGCTAAGCCAATTAAATGAGTAACTCATCTTCTAAGTGTTCGATAATAAGTAGGGGAAGCCGCTAGGGAATACGTCACTCATTTTGATAATGAGAAGTTAGAAGTGGTTGATTATGAGGAAAAGATAGCCAACACAGCCTTGATGAATGGGCTACTTCCAGAGATTTTTTATTATGCATTGGCAAAAGATCCCTCGAAAAACCATGACAAAACTCATCACTAAGGCTGGGAAAATTATGAATGTTGAGGATGCGATGACTGCGAAGCAAACCCCGATGGCCAAGCCCACTAAAATAAAGGAGCGGACGCATAAGAAGGAAGAGAAACCCACAAAATATGAAGCTTATACGCTACTTACAATTGATATCCATCATGCCCTAGAGGAGGTCAGAAACAACAAAGACTTGAAATGGCCTGGGAAGCTGAGAGCCCCACCCAACAGGAGAGACAAGTCCAAATATTTTGAATTTCATAAAGATCACGTGCACACAACTGACAATTGAATTGCATTGAAGAATGAGATTGAATACCTCATTCACCGAGGAAAATCGATTAAGTTCATTGATATGCATGAAAGCCGAGAAACCATAGGAAGGTCAGACTCCCTCTGTAAGCCTAGAGATGACAAGAAGAAAGGTCACAAGGATTACGAAGATGATCCAGACCTGCTAAAGAAACCCAAACAACTAAAAATTGAGGTAGATATAATAAGCTTTGGTTCTTTGGGTTGTCATGTCATCGCATGTGAGGTCACCGGAGGAGGATATGAGGTCACTGAGAGGAAAGCTTACCTAAATGAAGCTCAAGCTTGATCCTACATACTACGCATCAACTTAAATGATGATGATGGCCATCTTAGGAAGGTGAATAAAAATAAGCTTGTTATTGTCTTCTCCAAAAATGACCCATCTGGTGTACTATATCCCTATGAAGACCCTCTGGTCATTAAATTTAGAATCGAGGAAGCCCTAATTGCCAGAGTTTTGATAAATAAGGGAAGTTTTGCAGATATCATGTTCTATAATTGATTCAAAAGTCTGGGATTGGCAAAAAGTCGACTAGAACCATACCACATACCTCTTATCAGTTTCTCGGGGGGAAAGTCTATCTGTTAGGAACTATTAAGTTGGAGGTGTTATTTGGTGTTTGGCCAGTAAGACAAATAGAGAAGATAAGTTTGCTTATTCTGGATAAGAATATCCAGTTAGCCTACAATGTGATTCTAGACAGAGTAGGTTTGAAGAAATTTACATCTTTTCCATCCACTGTCCACTAATGTCTGAAGTTCCCTACCCACTTTAGTGTCGGCATAGTAAAAGGTGATCGGATAGTGGCCAGAGAATGTCATTATACTTCAGCTGAGTAGGGAGGCTTGATCGATCTAAAGAAAAAAACACTACCTACCAAGTTGACACCTCAAATGAAACAAAAGTTTACTCCTTAGATCCTAGGGATAAAACAGAATGGTCAAAGAAAAAGTAATATAAATTACTGAGAGTATAATCCTTGATGGTGAAAAGCCAGAAATAACTACTCAAATTGGATCCATATTTGCTCCATACCCAAAACAAGAATTAATCACATTCCTTAAGGAATGAAAGAGCGTATTTTCTTGGAGTCATGAAGATATGCCCGGTATTGATCCCAATTTCCTCTGCCATAAGCTCAATATCAACAAGGATGCGAAGAAGATGAAATAGAAGCGTAGGGTATTTAGTCTCGAAAAGAACATGGCCATCCAAGAGGAGGTAGAAAAATTAAAAAAATCCTTATTCATTGAAGATTTCAAGTATCCAGAGTGACTAAAAAATGTGGTAATGGTAAAAAGAAGAATGATAAATGGCGTTTGTGTGTAGCTTTCACTAATCTTAACAAGTCATGCCCAAAGGACCATTTTCCATTGCCCAGAATGGATTGACTAGTAGATGCCACTGTAGGACATGAGTTGTTGAGTTTTATGGATGCTTATTCTGGTTACAACTGGATAAAAATAAAACCAAAAGACAAAGAGATCACTTTTTTTATTACCAACCGAGGTACCTACTACTACAACGGTATGCCTTTCAAGCTTAAAAATGCTAGAGCAATATACCAAAGATTGGTAAATAAAGTGTTGGAAGACCAAATTTGTAAGAACATGGAGGTATATGTAGATGATATGCTCACTAAAAGCAAAAAAGATTCAAATCACATCAAAGACCTTAGCTAAATGTGTGACCAACTAAAAAAGAACCAGATGAAACTCAACCCGACCAAATGTGTATTCGATGTGCAAGAAGGAATGTTGCTTGGTTTTATAGTGAACCGAAGAGGAATGGAAGCTAACCCTGCCAAAATCAAATCTCTTATTGAGATGCAATCTCCAGCCCATAAAAAAGATGTTCAAAAACTTACTAGAAGAGTGGCTACCCTTAACCGATTTATTTCCCCAGCAACAGACAAATGCTTACCATTATTTAAGGTACTCAAAAAGACCTTCAAATGGAATGAGGCGTGTGGAAAAACATTTTAGTAACTGAAGAGGTATTTGGGATCTCCACCATTACTATCCCGACTAATTTTACGTGAAAAGTTATATTTGTATTTAGTTGTTTTAGAATTTGGAGTGAACTCAACATTAATTCGACTAGAAAATAGAGTCCAAAAATCAGTCTACTACACCAGTAAGGCATTCAGAGGGACAGAGATCAGATATCCATGTCTAGAAAAATTGGCCTTATCTTTTATTAAAGCCTCAAGACAAATGAAGTCTTACTTTCAAGAGCATACTATAGTGGTATACACCGATTTACCTCTTCGGCAAGCAATTCACAGACCAGAGAAATCAGTCTGGCTGATGTGTTGGGCAGTAGAACTTACAAAATATGATATCGTCTATGAGCCACGATCATCATTTAAGGGGTAAGGTATAACAAATTTTATTATGGAATTTACACATCCAGAGGCCATCTACCAACCAAACTTGCCTATCGAGCAGACTTTTTTAGAAGAGAGCTCAGCTCCAAAACAAGCCAGGGTTATAGCCGATCAACTTGAATTGTTTATTGTTTAAGAGATGACCTAAAAATATACAGAAGAGAGCAAGAAGAAATTCTGACAAGTGTGTAACACCCCCCTCCCCGAGGAGAGCGAACGGAGCGCTACTCATTGATAAAACTATACTAAATCCACAATATAACAAGGTATAGAGCATCTAAAAATCCCACAACAATTAAAGAGAACTACAAATCTCAAATCGCTTCAAATAAATACCAAATCTCTCAAATTGCATATAACAACTAACTCGAAAATAAAATACAAATCTCCAATGCTCTATACATCAAGACGATACAATCTTCTCATCTTGTATAAAGAATTTTTCCCAAACCATCCACGCTAAAAATCATCCGTATCAAATCCAAAGCGCCTAAAATCCGCGCTAACCTACCACTAAAAGAAAATATTGGGAAGTACACAATACGACAGGAAAGATGCTCAACAAAAATGTTAGCGATGAATAAAACGTAACAATACGAATATTCAAATCAAATGCAAATCTCAATAGCATTTTATCAATAAATTTCTCAACAACACATTAACCCGGTCACTAGGCCTCACCCCATCCGTTTATGCTTTATTAAGTCATAGCCCTTGGAAGCAAGAATTTTGGCGGGTGACCAACGTCCGTGCCATATTAAAATCTCATGACAACGTGCTCAACAACAACATGAATAATACCACATGAATCAAAATAATTCCAACAATTATTTTTTCAGATTTCAATGAATTTAACAATTCAAAATATGAGTTCAATTAACAAGAATTCAATGGAATAAACACTCGTGAGATTTAGGAGCATATTGTGTAAAACCCCATACCTTAAACCACCAAAAGAATCAACAATAATTCTGCCCAGAAACATAGAAACCACCAAAAATCTGCTCCAAAGATCACCAAATGTTCCTCCAAGAACAACCTCAAATCAGCCCCAAGAACACCTCCAAAAACCTAAGGTTAATGCATAAATCAAAGGGCTTGTTTGAGTATAAAAGAGAGGAATTAAAAACGTGTTTGCTGCCAAAAAGGGTCACCCACGACCTTATTTTATAAGGCAAAGAATAAGAGTTGTAAAGAAATCAAACTCCTCAAAAATCGTTTGTTGCGCACGTTTTCTGTTGGGGTCGATCGATCGACCCCCAGGCGTCAATCGATCGATCGCCCAAGGAAACTGGCAGTTCGCCTAAAAAATGCCTATAAGGCAAAATATTATAAAATCAATATAAAATCCGTTTTAACTCCTTTTTCGAAACCGTTTGAAATTCTTGCCTTTAAAAATAATAACCAACAAGATTTAGCAATAATTTTATCTCAAAATTTATTTTTCCTCTTTATTTTGAAAATACCCCAAAAATTACACAGGTTGTTACACTTCCCCACTAACAATGGAATTTCTCCCTCGAAATTCGCCGAATACCTAACTCTCAAAAATCAGGCCAACAATCTCCAAAAATAATCTCGTCACCAAAAAATAATTTACTCACATCTAATCTAGATGCCTAACGCAAAACGATTCTCTAAAAATTTCTATCTCCAAATTCGCGCCACAAAAACGCAATAGACCCAAAACCCAAGTCTCGAAGGTGGTCGTAACCTAAGCTCTGATACCATTCTGTAACACCCCGCCCGCCCGGGGAGAGCGAACGGAGCGCTACTCATCGATAAAACTATACTACATCCACAATATAACAAGGTATAGAGCATCTAAAAATCCCACAACAATAAAAGAGAACTAAAAATCTCAAATCTCATCAAATAAATACCAAGTCTCTCGAATTACATATAACAACTAACTCAAAAATAAAATACAAATCTCCAATGCTCTATACATCAAAATAATACAATCTTCTCATCTTGTATTAAGAATCTTTCCCAAATCATCCACGCTAAAAATCATCCCTATCAAATCCAAAGCGCCCAAAATCCGCGCTAACCTGCCACTAAAAGAAAATATGGGGAAGTACATAATACGACAGGAAAGATGCTCAACAAAAATGTTAGCGATGAATAAAACATAACAATACGAATACGAATATTCAAATCAAATGTAAATCTTAATAGCATTTTATCATTAAATTTCTCAACAACACATTAATCGGGTCACCAGGCCTCACCCCATCCGCATATGCTTTATCAAGTCATAGCCTTTGGAACTAGGAATTTTGGCGGGTGCCCATCGTTCGTGCCATATTAAAATCTCATGACAACATGCTCAACAACAACATGAATCAAAATAATTCCAACAATTATTTTTCCAGATTTTAATGAATTTCACAATTCAAAATATGAGTTCAATTAACAAGAATTCAATGGAATAAACACTCACGAGATTTAGGAGCATATTGTGTAAAACCCCATACCTTAAACCACCAAAAGCACCAACAATAATTCTGCCCAGAAACGCAGAAAAACCACCAAAAATCTGCTCCAAAGATCACCAAAAGTTCCTCCAAGAACAACCTCAAAACAACCCCAAGAACACCTCCAAAAACCTAAGGTTGAATGCATAAATCAAAGGGCTTGTTTGAGTATAAAAGAGAGGAATTAAAAATGTGTTTGCTGCCAAAAAGTTGTACCAAAAAGGGTCACCAACGACCTTATTTTATAAGGCAAAGAATAAGAGTTGTAAAGAAATCAAACTCCTCAAAAATCGCTTGTTGCGCACGTTTTCTGCTAAGGTAGATCGATCGACCCCCAGGCGTAGATCGATTGATCGCCCAGGAAAACTGGCAGTTCACCTAAAAAATGCCTATAAGGAAAAATATTATAAAATCCGCTTTAACTCCATTTTCGAAACCGTTTGAAATTCTCGCCTTTAAAAATCATTTTATCTCAAAATATATTTTTCCTCTTTTATTTTGAAAATACCCCAAAAATTACTCGGGTTGTTACAAAGGGGTTCTATGTATAGAAAGATTTGACAAGGATATTCCATTATGGAAACTATATGTGGACGAATCTTTATGTGCAACAGGTAGTGGAGATGGTATTATACTTAACACTCCTGACAACATTGATGTAGAATATGCTCTCCAGTTTTAATTTTAAGCCTCAAATAATGAAGTCGAGTATGAGGCACTAATCGTTGGACTTGAATTAGCCTTGTCGTTAGGTGCTGAGCTGGTAATAACACACATTAATTCTCAGTTAATTATCAATTGAGTGCTTTAGATACGTGGAGCAAAAGGAGACTTGATGGTCAGATACTTGGCTAAAAGTATGAAGGTGATCTCTAAATTTCCAATAGTCTAGATGGTTAGAATACCAAGGATAGAGAATGCTCGAGCAGACGCACTTTCTCGTCTGGCCTCAATGACCAGAATAGAGGTAAAGAGAAGTATCCCAATGGAGAGAGTAGTCCTATACAAAAGATACAAGGAAACATAGATACAAAGAAGCTAAGTATGTATTAGAGAGAGTAGTACTATACAAAAGGGTATATACTATCACCTTACTATGATGTGTCCATCCCCTGGAAGTACCTGAGTTAATTAAGGAGGTGCATGAAGGTTCTTGTGGGGCTTATTCAGCTGATCGGTTGCTAGTCCGACAAATTTCCATGCAAGGATATTATTATCCTACCATGAAAATAGATTGTGGAACCTTTTCCAGAAAGTGTGGTAAGTTCCAGAGGTTTGCATCCATTCACACAAGATCGGGGGTTGCCTTAGCACCAATTACTTCTCCTTGGCCTTTCGCTATTTGGGGAATTGATTTGGTCAACCCATTATCGACCACCAAGGGCAGGTTCAAATACTTAGTGGTAGCTATAGACTATTTTACAAAATGGGTGGAAGCAGAACCATTGATAGAGATGGCTTATGAGAAGGTATTTCAGTTCATATGGAAGAACGTCATATGTAGGTATGACATGCCTTATGCCTGCATAATTGACAATGGCACCCAGTTTGATAATGATGAATTTTAAGCATACGGTGTTCAATCCAAGATTCAGAAACTTCACTCTATGCCCGTACATTCATAATGAAATGGTAAAAAAAAGTAACGACCAAAATTTTGCTTGATGGATTGAAGAAGAGACTTGAGGCCGCAAAGGGCAATTAGATTAATGAATTTCACTCTGATCCTAGGGCATATAGAACAACGCTGAGAACACCCACTGGAGAAACACCTTATATGCTTGCTTTTGGGACAGAGGACATGGTCCAAGCCGACATAGTCCTTCTAACTCATAGAGTGTTGAACTTTGATTCCTCAAAAAGAGATCTCATGAGAAAGTTGGACTTGGATCTGGTGGAAGTTGTCTAAGAAGACGTTGTCCTCAGAGTTGTTGATTATTAATAAAGAGCAACCCATTTTTATAATCGGAGGGTCAAGCCTACTAACTTGAAAAAAGGGGATTACGTCCTCAAGAAAGTAATTCAGAAAGAAAACAAGTTGGAAGCATACTGTCATGGTCCTTATCGTATTTCAACAGTCATCCGATCAGGAACTTTTCAGTTAGAGACTCTTGATGGGGAGGAATTCAAGAACCCTTAGGATGCCGACCACCTTCGAAAATACTATCTGTAAAATGAAAGCATTATGTACTCTTTTTATTCAAGTTCAATAAAAATCTTGATTTCAATTCAATCATTCTTCTATTTTTTTTTATTTTTTGGAGTTAGGTGATATAATACATCCCCGACAATAATAAGAACCCAATCTTTAAGTATTTTTTTCATTTCTCTTCATCTTCAGCCCCTGCCGACCAAAAGACAACAAATACTTAATCAGGTTAAACTTACCAAATTTGAGATGCACCAATAGCTTAACCCACATTTGTGTTTCCCGATTAAGTTAAACACGGAAATACATATATACATTCCTAATAAACTTAATCGATCATGATCATTACTTCATGTATGACTTCGTCCCGGATAAGTCACGAATAAGAAGCTTTACCCAACTAAGTTAAAACACAGGAATGCATATATACATTCTTAAAACTCCACAGGAATATACATATACATTCCTAAATACACTTGGTCATCACTGATAACTAATGTTAATACTTAGTTCAAAATTTCTTATGGATTCACCTAAGGGCATTAGTAGAATCTAAGGCCCTACAATCTCGGTTCAAGTATTGAACACATTACCTATTAAATAAGAAAATTACCTAATCGATCGACCGATTAACTAATCATAAGCTTCAAACATGTATCCAATAAAATGCATAAGCAAAGAATGAATTTAAGACAAGAAATAAAGTGTTTTTAGTGAAAAATAACATGGTAGTATAAACAAAGTTGCGCAAGTACAAAAACCAAAATTATTCTGCTGGACGTTTCCTTTGGGCCTTGTCCATCCCAGCTGGAGGATCATCAAGGGTCAAGGGTATATGGAGAGTATATATAGTTAAAATCTCTTGACATTTGCCTATTACTGTTGCTCGGCCTCCCAATCAAATGAAGAGGATAGACTATTTCCTATTCGCCTTAAAGTCCATAATCCCCAAGACGCTTAGTTATCAGATATTGAGGAATGACATCAGAGGGGATCCATGTTGTGTCCAAATTAAATAGAGGCTTATCACAATCCAAGAAGCCTGGGTCATTCCAATGCCACAAGTTACTATTCTTGTTAAAATTTAGCGAAGTTAGCACATTAGTCCATCCCTATTTATATCCCTCATGATTATTTTGGGCAAGGTGCTCATCCATGTGGGCTAAGGCCTCATTATAACCCTCCATCCATACTTTTCTGGGATGTTTGTGGAATTAAAAGGTTAACCTCTCTACCTAGTTTTTAAGTTTCTTGATGACAATATCTTTGGCTGTCAACTAAGTTGCATGGTCAATAATAGCAGTATCTTTGGATTTTAGGTGGATAGACAAGTCAACAATTGAAGTATTCTTTGCTTTCAACTGGGCAACTTATTCAGCCAGGGTTTTCTTGGTTCTTTCTTCATCAACTGTTGGCCTGATGACCATCCTCTGCCTAGAAGTTTGCCCAGGTTTGGTTTTCTACTGCAGCGCTTCAAGTTCCTCTAGTAATCATTCATTTTCAGTCTCCAAAAAGAAAGCACCTTCATCAGGAACATTGGTAGATAATTTCTTCAAACTATCATTCCTCAAGGTATTATTCTCCTTCCAACATAACAACAATTTCTTGGGAATTCTCTATATTCCCCTTTAAAGATAATATTTTCTTGTTCAAAGAAGAAGTGATGTCTTGCAACTTTTTTTCAAAATCTCATCCTTCACTCAAAGCCTTATATTTGGCTTTATAATCAACATGAAGTAAAGCCTTAGACTGATTATGATCTTTTTGTAGTTACTGGATCATATCATATTATGCAGCATTTTTGTGTTGTACGTGGTTTGATTGCTCTGTATGTTTTAAAAATTTTGGCATTCGTTTATTCTAGTATTGGGTGGTTAGTTACTTTTGATTATTTTCGATAATTGATGATAAGAATGATCCACTTGAGATTCCTATTTTATCTTAGTGTAGGGCTAGCCACCCATTATTATTATAAGAGGGGTGTCACAGGTGGTATCAGAGCATCAGGTTCTAGAGTCTTACGATCTTTGCGAATTTTCTACTCTCTACTGTAGCATTTTTGTTATAGAGCCCTATTATTAGGACTGTGGTGTTCATTACGCATTGTCGATCTTCTGCAATGATAATTGCCTGAACTATGGGCTAATAAATTTGTCTTTATTTCAGATGCCTCCAAAAAAAGTTCGGGTGACTAAGGCAAATAGAGGGATTGAGAATGTGGAACCCCAGATGCCTTACGAGACTATGACTACAACCGAAGTTGATAATATTGTGGCACAAGCAGTCAATGCTTCCATGACCATGATGGCACAATAATTTCCTCACGTTTAGTAATAGTCTGCAGCTCAGGTAGCTCAAACCCATGCGGGGCCATCGATGTGGGAGAGAGTACGGGAAGATTTTCAAAAGGGACGTCCTCGAGAGTTCTAGGAGGAGCTGATGTGATTATTGCAAGTCAATGGCAGAAGGATATTTAAAGGCATCTTCAAATGGTTGAATGCAGTGAAGTTCAAGAGTAAATACTCGACACTTTTAAATTAGCAGGTGCATGTCTCCAATGGTTGGAGTCGATTACTACCTGTGAGCAGAGAGATATTATGACCATATCAAAATTTTAGGTATGTTTTGATCATAAATATTTTCCTCCAGTAGTTCAAATTAAGATGACAAGAATATTGTTATATGTAACTCAAGGAGACCGAACAGTGGCTGAGTATGAAGAAGAATTTACTACCCTGACAAATTTTATGCCGGATGAGGTAAATACGGAGGAGATGGTAGGTTTGAATTGGAGAATTCATTAACATCTATTGGGGAACCCAACTTTGTTAACTTTCAAAAATGTAATGAATGATGCGTTGTTACATTATTAGGATCACCATTTACATTTGAAGGGGAGTAAAAAGTTTTTGGACTTAGGATCATCGAGAAAGTTGGGAGTAAATAGTGCCAATGGGGCACAGCAGGCTCAATCACAGGGAACTAGGCAGACGGAACCGAATCTCCCTTCAGGGGATTCAGTAAAGAGGCAACGTTCAGGATGCTTTAGATTTGATGGTGGTGGTTTTAGGTAGAGTTTTCAAGAGGCCCAGTAATAGCAACAACAGAATGCTCCCTAGGGCCAAGCAAGCCGAGGGAACAATGAGGGAGGCCAATAAGGTCGAGATCGTTAAGGCCAATGGCAAGGGTAACCCAGATTTAGGCAGTAGGGCAAAAGACAAGAGAATTTTATAGGCCATTTTTATCAGTGTGGAGAGAAAGGACATAGGAGAGCGGAGTGCCGATAGTAGAACCGAGTATAGGCACCGGGAGCTCAATAGTTTCAGTAGGCACCTTTACCCCCTCCAGTACCTATTCCAGTTGTTCAACCTCAGCAGGGACAAATGCAATACAAAAGACTTTATAATGTCCAGAGTGCGACGGTACCACAGAGGAAACAACCTCCACCAGTAGTTGAGGGTAAGTTCCCTATCCATGGATGTATAGGTCGGGTGTTATTTGATACTGGAGCATCCCATTCATTCAGAGCCTTTCATTTTTTTAGAGTCTATTGATAGTCTTTTGATGTGTGTAGATTCTCCTTTTGGTAATGGAGCGCTTATTTACTCCATTTGTACATGGTGTAGATAGATGTCGAAAGATTGTGTTTAGTTGCTGATTTACTTGTGCTAGATATGGTTGGGTATGATGTTAGTTTAGATATGGATTGGCTGGACAATACCGAGTTATGGTGGCTTGCTTTGGGAGATCCATTGTATTTTCCATTACTGACTAAGAGATGTTTTTTGTTGCCATGCCTCTTCTGGAAGGAGGTTCGAGTACTCATTTGTATTATATCGAGGAGGAGACTTCACATGAACTAGTTATTTCCTCAGATTTGATTTCGATAGTTGGGGAGTTCACTGATGTTTTTAAGAAATTATAGACTTACTCTCTAGTTATTTGATCGAGTTAGTTATTGATCCAGCGCTTGGGACTAGGTCGATTGTGCGAGATCCTTACCGTATGTCTCCTTTGAAGATGAGGGAGTTACGTGACCAAATCAAGCAAATTTTAGGGCATTGATTTATTCATCGGAGTACGTCACCATGGGGAACCCCTATGTTGTTCGTGAAGAAAAAGGACGATTCTTTTCGGTTATGTATTAATTAAAGAGAATTGAATAAGGTGACAATTCAAAATAAGTACCCATTACCTAGAATTGATAATTTATTTGATTAGCTGAAAGGAGCCTCTTACTTCTCAAAAATATATTTGCGTACTGGGTATCACTAACTTCGTATTAGAGAGCAGGATGTCTCAAAGATTGCATTTTTAACCCGATACGGATCCTATGAGTTTTTGGCTATGTAGTTTGGGTTAACCAAAGCCTCTGCAGTGTTCATGGATCTAATGAACATGGTCTTTCAGGTTTTCTTAGACCAGTTTGTTATTGTGTTCATTGATGATATCCTTGTCTATTCTAGGATAGAGGGAGAGCATGCGGAGCATTTGTGGTTGGTTCTGCAGACATTAAGAGACCATCAATTATATGACAAGTTTGAGAAATGTGGGTTCTAGTTGCGAGAAGTGCAGGTTTTGGGTCACATATTGTCAGAGAAGGGTATTTTTGTAGACCTGAGTATAGTTGCAATAGTGAGAGAGTGGAGTCATCCTATGACACTGACGGAGATTCATAGTTTCTTAGGTTTGTCGGGCTATTTATCGTCATTTTATTAAGGGCTTTTTGAAGATTACCGATACTTTAACGAATATGACCCAGAAGGGGGTACAGTTTGTGTGGGATGATTCATTTAAGCACCTGTCCTCGCACTGCCTAAAGCAGGAGTGGATTATTTAGTCTTTACAGATGCATATCTCCAGGGATTGGGGGTGTGCTTCAAAACCTAAGCCCCATGAAAGGAATCATCCTACACATGATCTAGAGTTGGCCGCAGTAGTTTTTTCCTTAAGAATATGGAGGCATTATCTTCTGGGGAGAGATTTAGTCTTTTCATGGATCATAAATCGCTGCAATATTTGTTCACCCATAAAGATCTAAATATGAGGCAACGCATGTGGTTGAAATTTCTAACGGATTATCAATTTGATATCCAATACGATCCGAGGAAAGCTAATGTAGTAGCTGATGCATTGAGTCATTGACCCACTAGGAAATTAGAGGAAGAATGGAAAGCTAAGTGGAAGGAACTTAGCCAGGATGATGCAGTGTCTATAGCATGTATGGCAGTGTTGATAGTCACATTTGAAATGGTGATATGGGTGGTGAAGCTCAAGCTGAAGATAAGGATTGCCAAGACTGGGTGCAAAAATTGTTTACGGAGGGATCGAAATCCTACTCTAATAGTTTTGAGGGTGGATTACATTTCAACGAGAAATTGGTAGTCCGGGATGATAAGAATTTGTGGCATGATTTTATGTCAGAGTCTGACGGGTCAAAATTTGTGATCCATTCAGGTGGAGACAAGATGTATCAGGACATGTGTTGACAATACTGGTGGGAAGGTATAAAAAGGGATATAGTTGAGTTCGTCTCCCAATGCTCTACTTGTCAGTTAATTAAAGTGGACCACCAACGAGCTTTGGGGATGTTATAGCCGTTGGAGATTTCAATGTGGAAATGGGAAAGCATCTCCATGGATTTTATCACGGGATTACCGATGTCACAGCATAGCCATGATATCATTTGGGTTATCGTGGATCGTTTGACTAAATCGGCTCACTTTTTACCTGTGAGAATGGATTTCATGATGGCGTAGTATGACCAACTCTTTATTGCAGAGATTGTGAGATTGCATAGAGTACCGATCAATATTATGTCAGACCGAGATAAAATCTTTTTCTCCCATTTTTGGCAGAGTTTCCAATAAGCAGTGGGAACGAAATTGCGATTGAGTACTTCATACCATCCCCAAACCGATGGGAAAACTGAGCGAGTAAATTAGATGTTGGAAGATATGCTCCGTATGCATTTGTTGGATTTTGAGGGAAGTTGGGAACAATACCTACCATTGGTAGAATTTGCTTATAATAATTCTTACCAATTTTCCATAGGTATTACGCCGTATGAGGCATTGTACGATGGCCCATGTCATTTTGTCGCATGTTGGTTAGAAGTCGGGGATACTAAAATTCTTGTACCGAAGGTGATCCAATACACTTCGTCAAAAATTGAGTTGGTTCAAAACCGCATACTCATTGCTCAAGATCGAAAGAAAAGTTATGCTGATGCGGACCGTAGACACATGGAGTTAGAAGTGGCAGACCAAGTATTATTAAAGGTATCCCCGATGAAAGGTATAATGATATTTGGGAAGAGAGGCAAGCATGAGCAAAGGTATGTAGGGCCTTTTCCAATTATTAAGAGAATTGGTCATGTGGCCTACACACTTGCTTTGCGAGAGCATTTGCAGAGAATCCATGATGTGTTTCATGTTTCATCCTTGAAAAGTATCGAAGAAGTGAGCGGGCCCATTGTCATATCCCGTTGAAGGAAATTAAGTTGCAACCTGATATCTCGTATGAAGAACAACCGATTGCCATTTTAGACCGTAGTGAGCATAGGCTATGATCGAAAGTAGTGCCTTTAGTTCGAGTTCAATGGAGGCATAATAACACCGATGAGTCAACATGGGAATGAGAGGGTGAAATTGGAACCAATTATCCTTACCTCTTTCCATAAGGTATGCCAGAATTTTGAGGACGAAATTCCTTTATAAGGGGGGAGTATGTAATACCCCTTACTTTCGTGTATTTATTTTTATATTAAATTACCATGTGTGTGTCTGATTTAATATAATTGAGAATTAAAATGAGAACTTAACATAAATATTGATTTGGGTAGAATAGTTCATATTTATGCAATTTGTACATAAACTAGTGTGATATGGTAAATATAATCTTGTTGCATGCAATTACGTCATATGTGTGTATTAATGGAGGGAATTATTTATTTCTCAACCAGGGCATATTTGAGTGAGTTACATGAGGTTGGGAGATATTTTTATATTCTAAAGTCTCAAACGATTCTTTGGAGTGCAATTTTGATCTCAGAAGAGTCGAGAAAGTCAAAATGACTTCTCGGGGGTTTTATTTGGGTTCTGGGGGTCTTTTTAGTTATTTTGACTCGAATTGGGGCATACGAGTCATTTTAAGTGCGTATTATCATTTAAAGTTGGGGTTAATAGAAAATGGGTTATTAGGCAATCTCATTTTGAGAGAAAACCCATTTGAGAGAAAAACGTAAGGAAGAAGAGAAAGAGAAGAGAAACCTTGGAGCTTTGGGAATCCCGAGCAAATCTATAACTTTGAGGAAGATTCAGACTTTACATCTTTGAGGCAAGTGATTAAACTTGATAAATGTTTATGTGTGTGAATTATTTCATGATTTGTGGATAAATTATGGTGATATCGTATAGATATGATAAACCCTAGATTTTTGTGTTGAAATCTAGCATTTGATGAATATATATGGGTTTGATGATGTAAAAAAGGTTGGGAGTATATTTAGGTTGATCTATGATGTTAAAATTTGGTAGAAAAAGGGTTTTGTGATATAGGGAAAATCTCGTAGGATTAGAATCTGAACAGGCCGGATCGGTTTGGTTGTAGACCTCAAATCAATTTTTTTTAGCAGTGGATCGGTTCGGTTCGATTCTCCCTTCTCAGTGTAGCAGAGCGGTTTGTTTTGGGAAACTGAGGTTTGATTCGATTGTGTCAGATTTCTAACTCTTCTGTAACTCCTTTCCATTTGGGTTTGGTGCTTGGAAACCCTCTAAAATAATATGATAAATTTTTTGAGTTAAAAGGTAGGATAATGTTATGACATGATGGTTGGGGAGACATAGGGTCAATTTTTAAGGCATGTTTGGGAGTTTGTTATGCCGATTTCATTTGTAAATTCTCCAAGTGATAGGAATTTTCCTAAGGATGGATTCGGCTAGTAGGGAGATGTCATTTGTCCTGCGAAGTGTTGACTTGGTAAATATATATGTCAACTGTGTGATGGATAATAAAGGTCCAAGTGAGCGATTGAATCATAAAATGAGTTGGGAATAATTATTTGGATTATCGACTAGTGTAAGGTGTGTATATACATGTAACTGGGATTAGTAATATATACATTCAGAGATGGTTTGTATATATATTATGTGTATAGCTCTCTTGTGTGTAGCATATATATATATATATATATATATATATATTGTGTGGACATACCCCTCTAGTGCTATCATGGGAAGTTGCGCGATGTGGGTGAGGCCCCTGTCTTGAGGAGAAGGGAGTGTATAGTCCCCAGGTCATAGCATCCATCTATTTATTGTGTGGAATTTTTTAGGGGTAAGACGTCTTGGGTATGATTTTCTTATTTCGGGTGAGGAACTATGGTCACTTCCCCTTTGTTTGTGATTTGGTTTATATCAAGTTGGTGTGAGAATTCGACCCCTGGTAACCTAGGATGGTATGCGAGTAATTCCTTGGAATATGATAGTGTTGTAGCGATTGCATACATTGAGTTAATGCTCTGAGGGATGTTTAGTATACATATATTATATGTGTTATGTATGTGTACTTGGAAGCAATGTTTTATCTCATATAATAGTGAGACTGATATTATACAGACTTGAAAATAATGTGTAGTATGTTATTAGAATAACTAGTGAAAGTTATTAAGTAATGAATTGTCATATAATCATTTAGGATGTGATTAAAATGAGTATGTTTTGGATAAACAAGATACGCGAGTGGGGTAAATGCGTATATTTGAGGTGGAGTTATCCATATATGAGTTGTGTAGCATTTTTAAGTTAAAATGCATACGTTTAGGTGCGCACTATAGTTGAGGGTAAGGTCGAGTCTCAAGAGAGTGCGGCACCACTTTATATTATGAAATTGTGCATTCATAATTATTATGCATTTTAATTAACTTGCTAAACTATTTTTAAACCCGAGCTCTGGCCCGTTTACATCCTCTCTCTTATTTTATTTATTATTATGTAGGTGCCCACCGCAAGGGCGCCAATTATGGTTATCCATTCCAGGGTTTTCGGAGCTGTAACATGTGCGGACTGTTGCAGGGTTTTTGTTATAGATGCCTCTTTTTGTACATCTAGTTAAGGATTCAAAACTACAAATCGAGTGTGTGTACACCAGGGTTGTATATGTATATCTCTTATTTTTGTCACTTGAGTTTGTATGGTGTATAGCCCGATAGCTTATTCAGGTATATATATTATTTTATTGAACATGTTGTTTATCTATAATCACTTTTCATGTTGTACATAGTTTGATTGCTCTATATGTTTTAAAAAATTTGGCATCCGTTTATTCTAGTATTGGGTGGTTAGTTACTTTTGAGTCTTTTTTACAATTGATGCTAAGAATGATCCACTTGAGATTCCTGTTTTATCTTAGTATAGGTCTGGCCACCCGTTATTATTATAAAAGGGTATCACTTTGACATGATCATGGGAATGAGTAATTCTTATGCAACTGGAGACCAAACTTCAGTCTTCACCAAAACCCTCATCCCAAAACTTACTAAATAAGTTGTTATTTACATGACCTGGCATTACGTCCCACATTAGGAAGTAACAAAATTAGAACAACACATGAAAATGGAAGAGGTTGAATAAATGACAAATGTAAACATAAAAATTTAAATCCACCTTATGTACAGAACTTCAAACCTAATGAGGAAACTCCAAGGTCAAGTGTGAAGAAAATGGAAATTAAATGTCTTAATTGGAATCGAGTGACATCAAGCAACAAACATGGGTGAACGAACAAATAAATATCTTCGTTCGGTCAATATTCTCACTCCTTGTGGCAATTTCATAAGAATTTCATTAAGGAAGACGAGCAACTCATATTAAGACCATTTTAGTATTAGTCAATAAGTGAGTTTGTTCCCTTTCAATCACCCAACTGATCAATTTATAAGCATTTTGGGAATCATAAAATAAAACTAAAAAATAACACTATTGAATATAGTACTGCACATATTATAAGACATTAAATTATTTGCTCAATTGATTTTATTTTTGCATGCAAGAAAAATATATTGCCTTTGATGAACATTGAGTAGTTTAATCCATTGTCTACTTGTCAGATTGTATGACTATGTAAGCAAACTATTTAATTAAATAATGACATTTAAAATAAATATTTGTCAAATGGATATAAAGGTTTGTTGACATTGGTACCAATTCACACAAAAGATAATCAATTTATAAATGTAAACATTTAATCATTTGACATAAGACCAAGTCAACAATGATTAGTTGAGTCATATTACCATATAATACATCAAGACAACTCCCATAACTAATTTAAAACAGCACCTTGTGCCCATCATTAATAGGTTTGTTGTAATACCCCGAATTTTAATGGATTGATTATTTAAATTATTAATTATTAATTACTCTGTTGAATTACAATAAAAATAATTTGATTAAATAAATAAAGCTAAATTTATAGAATTTTATAGTTTTGAATAAATTAATTGATTACATTACGCTTTTTAATAATTGAAATACATTGGGGGAATTAAGTTAGAACCTTGGGGGAATTAAGTTAGAACCTTGGGGGAAAGGGAGTTCTTTAGGCTTATCTTAGTAGTTAGGTTAGGGTTTGGAGGGAGCCACTTGTGTGTATATTGGTAGAGTTATTTTGATCAAGAGAGAGAGAGAGAGAGAGAGAGAGAGAGAGAGAGAGAGAGAGAGAGAGAGAGAGAGAGAGATGGTTGGCTAAATCAGGAGGAACCCACGATTGCGGGTAGAACCTGGTGCAACCGCAACCCATTATGGTCACTGCCTATTCATGGGGGATGAGCTTGGGGATTTATTTATACTTTTTTGAATGAAACTTCATTTTCTTTTCACTTATACCTCTTAAAAGAAACCCACCATCACCTATTTTCTCCCAAAATCCTTTATTATGAACCTTAAATCTTCATTAAAATATATTTTCAAGCTTGATTTGGGAACATTTACAAGAAGAATTTAAAGAACAACTAGAAGAGGAACTTGTAGATTTGAAAGAGATTAATGAGAATTTCAAATTAGATTTTTAGAATTTAATCAAAGTCAAGAATACTATACTTTTCTCCTTTAGTGCTTAATAATTTAGATATTTTCCTAAAAACACTTGTTAATTAATTTAAATCCAATTAGAAACTTAATTAGGGTAAAACAAACCTAATTAATCCCATGTTTTGTTATATTGATATTGGAACTTATGAAATATTTTGGTAATTGGAATTTCAATAAAAAAAAAAAATTATTAGAATCAAATCGTTTAATCATTGTAAATATGAGTAGTTTAATATGTTAGTTAACCAAGCATTGAAATATGCGCTGATTGAACTTTGAGAAATTAAATGTGAACCATATATATGACTAATCGTGCAATATTTTAATATGAATTATTAGGTTTCTCTTGTAACACTTTTTGTTGTTGGGAAATTCATTCGAATCCTATTTGAAATAGGCGTGGAATCTTACTATTATATATTTAAATGTAGTTTGATTGTGGAGAATCCTATGTAACTTAATCCTTAAATTTCTAGATTTTTTAATTTTTTAAATAAACAGGTATACATGTATAACTTAGAGTTCCCACTTACCTTCTAATCTGATTACCTTTTAACTACCGACCAACTTCATCCACTACTCAAAACCCACCTGAGCACATCCCCTCCCTCTCTCAAAAACTCCATATCCCCGTTGTCTGCATCATTTTTGAATCATCTCCATACGTACCATATTCTCTCTCTCTCTCTCTCTCTCTCTCTCTCTCTCTCTCTCTCTCTACTGATTTTTCATTAATTTATTATCTTTATATGTTTTGGGTTTTTAACTAATTATAATTTCATATTTCAGACAAGCATTTATTGAGAAAGACCCTTTATAGTAACTTCAAAGAAATCATCACTTATATGTGGAGTTCATAAGTTTCCAAGTTTGTTATTTGACCTTCAGTATAAATTTGTTTGATCATAAATTTATCGTTATAATTTTAACCCTCTACAATTCTATCATACATGCAGGCTCATTGTAATAAGAATTCAGAAAGATGGAGAGAGTTCAGAGATAACATGTTAGAGTAGAAATGATATTTTGTTCGTTATACCCGTTTAGTTTCTTTTCTTTTGGTTTTATTTTTTCTATATCTAATATCTTCTAATGTTTGTTGACTATTTAACTTCAAGCTGGTTTTTTTATGTCCAGTACTAGTATGCAACCCACGTGATGCGTCGACGAGTTATAAATAAAATTATTAGATTGTAAATGTAAAACGTATGTAAAAAGTGTTCTTAAACTTCAAAACTTGAAGTGTGGGAGTAATTTTTCGGAAAAAAATCATCACGTGAATGGAACCATCAATCTTATACAAATTCTTGAAAAAAAAATGCACCCGCAAACAAAAGCTAAAAAATAGGTCAATATCAATAACTAATAGAATAATATGCAAAAAAAAGTTATCTCATAAAATTAAAGGTATTAAACCTATTATTATGTTCTTGCTAGAAAATAATAGTGTGTTCATATATACTTCTTTTCAGTAGGATAATAATTTAAGAGTAATACATAAGTCTAGTTGCCTTCCCCTCTTCTTAATTGCTTCTTATCTCTACAAACAAAAGATATTCTTAGATATAAATAATGAGACACGTGACACATGATAAAACTAAGATTAGAGACACTATTTTACACACACACACACACACATATATATATATATATATATATATAATGCTCTTGTGTGTACTATCCCACATTTTAACAATGTAGATTGTACACGTGTCACCTAATGGTGAGCCTAAAATTATCAGCTAAATTATAGGCACTCTCTCTCTTTTTTGGGAAGATCATACATTACTTAATAAATTCAAGGATATCAACTAAAGTCAGATTAATAGGGGAAAAAGGAAAACACTTTACCCACCTGCAATGGCTCTTATCAATTTTCATTGTATTTGCGTCTATAATCACCAAAATCGATACCACGTGTTGCATTCATTAAAATTCAGACCTTAAGTTTTTAATATGAATAAACCTAGAATGTAAATGTGAGAGGTTGTTTTAACATACAGCTAATATAAATACATCAATTTTCCAAACTAAATAAAAAAGGATTAATGAAGTTCATAAACCAAAATCAAACAATCAATTAATTCTTAATATCCATCACTCACAATTGAAAATCAAATTTTGTATATTCAAAGAAAAAAATTTAAAGTAGAGGAAACCGTAGTACCTCTGGTCGAATCCCATCACAATGGCTCTATAAAAATTAATCCTCAATGAATAAAAATGAGATATGAACAAACCCTATCAAATTTCATATAATTAGTGTCATTTGGGGATGAAACATTAATGGGTTTTGAATTTGTGGAAGATACAAAGGAAAAAATATTAACGTGATTATGGTTTGTGGAAGATACAAAGATAGTTAAGGTAATCCAAAAGGCAATGATATAAAGAGTGAAGGGACATAGTCCGTCACATTTAGTATGTCGTATACCGCTACAAGTTTATCGAAGAATTAGGAAGCTTACATCAACAATCGACAATCCGAATTTTAAGACAATTTCAACAATCATGCCCAACAAGGATGAATTTGGTAAAATATGTTTAAGTTCATCATTTACATTTTACATTAAAAGTGTTGGGATATTTTTATTAAAATGATTTTTGAAATGGATTGAAATGTTTTTTAATCATAAAAGCTTTGGATAAAGGTTTCTGATCTCGTAAACAGTCTTATCTTTTGAAATTCCATGATTTATAAAAGACTGAAGCTGAAAGTGACACGTGTATGATGTAGTTTGAACGACATCGTATCTTGTTCAAACGAGATTAGATCTTGCTCGAACGACGTCGTGTTTCGTTTGAACGAGTTGTTTAAGTTTGACACATCAACGCCTTAAACATTTTTATAAATAGGGTTTCAAACTTCTGTATTTCGTGTGGAAAAAACACTGGTTTTCACAGAATACGTTTGTAGTGTTTTTAGTTTATTCTCCATCACTTTTGAGGGTTCAAAATTTATTTTTACAATTCACGACATCCCAGACTTTTTGTGTGAGTTGTTTGTGGAACCCAAAGCATAGTTTTGCTGGGAATTTTGTTGTTGAATCATAGGTTCCTTGGAGAGGTACTGGGCTGACTATAGGTGCCACTTGCGAGAGGTACTTGGCTGATCGACTGCGTGTTATAGGGAGTGCTGAGGTGTTCATGGGCTGAAGACTACGAACCGACACCTGCAGATATTTCGTAATTCAAATTGTATTTTCACTGTAATCCGATTGTAAACCGTCCCTTTACAAATTATAGTGGAAATAAAAGGTTTTTGCCCTGCGGGGATTTTTTCCTGAAATTTGTCTTTGTCAGCTTGTTCATCTCATGATTTAATTTGAGATTTGAATTGACACTTAGATGCATGTTTAGGGGTTGATTTAATTAGTATTTGGTTTGAACAGATTTAGACATTCAATTAAATAAGTTTAAGTTGGAATGAGAATCTAATTGAATCAACATCGCACATGACACTTCTCAAAGAGTCATCGAGTAAAATAAATAGGGCCTCTTCAAATTCTGGGTAATCCAAAAGGCAATGAGATAAAAAGAGAAGAAGTTAAATAAATAGGGCATCTTCAAATTCTGGGATGGAGTAAAATAATTAAAACGTTAATGAAGTGTACACATATCGTCGTGTGGGTGCGACAAATGTTGACACTGAGTTTCGCTCTCAATTTTAGTTATATACTATAAGTAGTATCCAATCCACGCAATGTGTGGATGGGTTATAAATAAATTTATTAGATTGTAAATGTAAAAATTATATAAAAAAGTGTTCTTAAACTTTAAAAATCAAAGCGTGGGATTAATTATTCAAAAACAAATTATCACGTGAATGGATCCATCAATCTTATACAAATTGCTGGGAAAAAAGTTCACCCGCAAACAAAATATAAAAAATAGGTTAATATCAATAAGTAATATAATAATATGCAAAAAAATTACTTTCACATAAAATTAAAGGTATTAAACTTATCACTACCTTCTTGCTAGAAACAATAGTAATACTCAGAATGCATTCTCAAATTCAATTTATAATCTATTGCAAATATAATTTGTTGTTAATATTACTTTGGGTTCATGATGTATATATGTAAAAAATATTCAAATTCAATTCATAATCTATTGCAAATATAATTTGTTGTTATTATTACTTTGGGTTCATGATGTATATATGTAAAAAAATATTAATAATTTGAGATTATACATGGGAGAAAAAAATTACAACACTAATTCAATTCAATTAGTTGACAAAAAATTTAGCAGATTCTCAACCATCTCATCCTAACACACTTTGAGATTATAACGATTAAGTCAATATATATATATATTAGCTTTTATTTGGTGCTACTAAATGAAAACTTTTTTTGAAATACTTTCCTCCAGTAAAGTTATGATTATATGTTAAATAAAAGTTTTTGTTATTGCCAATTCAAATGGAGTAAAATGAGTCATGTGAAAAGAATCGAGTACAAAATAACTATTTCCTATATAGTCTTATATATAATAATGTGAGCATCTATTGTTCATAGTACAGAAACCAACATTGCAGATAATACGTTTTGTATGATAAATTGGCATATAGTCTTTATATATAATACCACAAACACCTTATGTGCATACTAAGCCAAAAAATTATTACATCAATAGCTAGGTTCTTTACCTCCAACAATTATAAGTGAATTGTTGATGGGAGATTGAGGGAATCGTTTTTTATAGGGATACAAAGAAACACTTATTGTAAAAATCTAAAATTCTCTTGCTCACTTTCTCTCTCTTTATATTTCCACTTTTCCAATTTCCTATTATTTTATTTTCAAACTTTTCTCGGAAACCAAACAGAGGCCCAAACAACCCTTTTTCCTAATAATTACATATAATCTCCCTCTCTCTCTCTCTCTCTCTCTCTCTCTCTCTCTCTCTGTATATATATATATATATATATATATATATATATATATATATATATATATATATATATATATATATATATATATATATATATAAGTTAACCAAATTTACCTATTGAGAGAGTAAACATCCCAGTTGGAAAAAAATTATGTGGGAATGAGCTTATAGTTTATACAAAACATAAGATCTATAGACAAATGGATATATATTAGATCTTGCAAGTCAAAATCTCGTAAATAATGAAGGGCAAAATAGGAATAAATAAAGTTACATGGATCCAGGCTTGCAAATGACCGAGGCAGAGGAAAAAATGAGCATCGATTGCGTCACACAATAGCTGTGTTATGGAAGTTGGCGAGTAGTCTCCGTTGAATTTAGAGGGCATATAGAGGAGATAAAAATACATTTTTATGGAAACCTAGTTGACTGAGAGGATTTTTATATACAATCACCTCTGATTGAGATAATAACATGTATATGAGAGGAGATAGAAAGGCATTTTTATGATAATATTTTAGTTTCTTCCGCTTTCAGTAGAAGAAGAAACGGTTATAAAAGTCCAAAATCTATAGGTGAAGAAACGATTTTGTGTAGACGAAAGATTAATGGGTGTGGGAATTGAGAGGAGAGAGAAATGGTTTTGCATAGACATTCTTGCGCCTGGGGCAATGCTGGTCGGACTACAGGCAATCCTGAGTGTGGGGAGAGAAACATTCTTGCTCCTGGTCGGACTACAGGCAATAGTGTTATTTAATGGGTCGAGAAAAAGCCAATCCTGGGATTACCTGTTTCTCGCCCCACACCCAACATTGCTAATAAGCACCCAAAAGTGTACATTTTATACCCCGAATAGATGTATTTTAGTTGCTAATTCTCGGCAAATTGGGTCTTATATGCGTAAATGTTAATGTGCAAGCTTGATCGCCGTTTGCAAAGTTCGACGCTTATTTCAAGGCAAATGTGCATCATATGGAGCTAATTCCCTTGTTCTGTAACCTTACCCAAGCCCAACCTAGTGTAACACCCCTCCCGCCCGGGGAGAGCGAACGGAGAGCTAATGCGATAAAATAAATCCAAATCCACAAGTGACAAGGTATAGAGCATCTAAATAAACCCACAATAATATAAATCCACTCATCTCAATCTCTTCAATTACAACAAGTCTCTCGAATTACATACAACAACTAACTCGAAAATAAAATACAAATCTCCAAAGATCTATACATCAAAATAATACAAATCTTTCCCAAACAATCCTCGCTAAAATCAATCTCCATAGCGCCCCAAAACTCGCGCTAACCTGCCACTAAAAGAAAATATGGGGAAGTACACAATACGACATGAAATATGCTCAACAAATACGGATTAGCAACGAATAAAATGTAACAACACGAGTACGAATATTCAAATAAAAATGCAAATCTCAAAGCATTTATCAATATAATTTCTTAACACTTTAACTGGGTCACCAGGCCTCACCACATCCGTATATGCTTTATCAAGCCATAGCCCGAGAAACATAAATTTTGGCGGGTGCCCAACATCCATGCCATATTAAAATCTCATGACAACGTGCTCATCAACAATATAATGATACCATATGAATCAAAATAATTTCAATAATTATTTTTCAGATTTCAATGAATTTAACAATTCAAATATGAGTTCAATTAAACAAGAATTCAAAGAGAATGACACTCGCGAGATTTAAGGACCATATTGTGTAAAACCCCATACCTCAAACCATGATGATAAACCAATGATCACATCCTCAAGATCAACACAAAAGATCTACAAAAGCTGCTCCAAGAACATCCTCAAAAATAGCCCCAAGAACACCTCTAATCTAAGGTTGGAACTCACAAATTTCAAGGGCCAATGTGTATATAAAAAGAAGAAGAATATAAAATATATTTGCTGCCAAAATTTGTGCCAAAAGTAGGTTAAAAGGGTTGCCTACGACTCCCTTTTATAATGCAAAGAAATGAAGAGTTGGAATCCAAAAGACTCCTTTAAATAAGGCTAAGAAATGCAGAGTTGGAAGTCAAAACAACTCCAAGAGTTAAAAACATTTTAAAATCATTTTAAAATTCGTTTTAACTCCGATTTCGAAACCGTTTGAAATTCTCGCCTTTAAAAATAATAACCAACATATTTGAGCAATAAAAATAATTTTGTCAAAAACTTTATTTTCCTCCATTTTCCACAAATTAATTAAAATAGCCCAAAATTATGCGGGTTGTTACACCTAGCCCATACCTTTCTCGAACCCCGTGTGTGTTTAGTTTGTGCTCTTATTATTTTTTTAGATTTTTATTTTAAGTCGCTTAATTTTTATGTTTTATTTTAGATTTATTTAGAATTTTCTAGAATTTATTTTCCAATTCTTTTTATTTTTTATTTTCATTAGTTTTTAATTTTAGTAGTTATTTTTAGTTTTGCTAGACTTTATATTTTTAGGACTTAGGTTTTATTCTTATTTCATTTGTCGTTTATATTTTATAATTGATTTTTATTTTATTTTTTATACAAAGATTAGGATTTTACTGTTATTTTTATTTAAAAAAGTTTAGCTTAATTAGTTTTTTTTAGATAGTGTTATTTGTTTTTGGTACAAAGTTAAACACACACACTTCATATACTAATATACACATAAACACCTCCCTAAACCACACATATCTACCCTACACTCTCACCACACACAAACACTACCTCTACACTATTCATCGTCATCTCCACACCTCCACTCTCTCTCTCTCTCATCTCACCTCCATTAACAACAAAACCCACAAACACCTTAACCCCAATCTCAACCCTTATACCCCCCCTTTCAACCCGAACTTCCATACCCTCCTACCTCTGTCCTAACCTTCCACCCCCAGCAGGTGGTGGCTTGTCCAGAAACCAACCTCTGACCCATGTTTACCCATCTCCACGAACTCGGGTATGCCTGCCCTGTTAGCTTGACTTGAAACCCATGACCTTAAACCCCCTTCACCCGAAGCAGAACCCCCACCCAAACTCGCCCACCTCCGGTCCTTCCCCACTCCGCTACCATACCAAACCCGGAACCAACTCCCACAACGCTGACCCGAACCCGCGAACCAAAATCGAACCTCCTTAATCGCAAATTCAGGCAGCCCCAAATGACTCAAATCGAGTCGAACTCAAAACCCCCAACCATCAATCTGATCCAACCCGTGTACCTTTGAAACATCTCCCTTCCTTAAACCCAAAGGTAACCCAAGTTAACCCATCCTTCAAACCTTCAAAAAACAATTACGAATCTGCCAAAAATACCAAAGACAAAATAAACCACAAATCCCCACTATCATTTAACCCATTTGTGTCTTATACACCTTTTTAACCCAATACTCAAATTACCCTTAAACAAATCAGATCCCCTCACGCAAACCACATGCATGCCTTTGTCCTCTCATTTATGCCCCTAACTCCATGTGGCATAGTATAAATGAAGACCCTAAAGCTCATTTGGAATATCTAGAAGAGAGACTTGGAGAAGAAGAGAGATAGTTTAGAGTAGAAAATAAATTAGGGTAAATAACATTTTGTAAAGAGTTTTATTTTATTTTATTTTTTGTTAGAGATTAGTGAGTGATAAATTTGTGAGAAATTCAATTGAGTGTTCTTTTATTATTAAAAATTATTTCGATGCTTAAATTGAATGGATGATGTGCAAATTTAAGGATTGGAGTTCAATTTCACTCAAAGAGATTTGGTTTGATTGTTCTCTTCGATACTTTTATTTTAATTGCCTAGTTTATTTGATTATCATGTTTAATATGATGTTAGGCTAAATCCCCTTTCAAATGGTGGGATTATCCATTAATTTGATGTTATTCGAATTTAATTAGTTTAATTAAATTAAAATTCTCTTTGATGATTAATTTTGCAATCTTAATTTTAATTTACGCCTTGAGAAAGGGTAAATGATTTTCGAGATAAAATCGAGATTCTAGTTTTAATTTCCATCTTAGAATCGAACTAGAGAAAGGTTTTTCTAAAATGTGAAATTATTTCTTTGAATTTCAACTCTAATCATATTTTTATGATTTAAACTGATTTAGTAAATCGATCCTAGCGGGTGATTTGTTAGATGATGTTTAGATCTACATTTTGTGAGTGGTAGGATTGTAAATTTAATTCTCTAAAAGATTGTTATTAAAATTACATTTGCAATGAGAGTTGATTTGTAATTTCAATACTAATTTGGGAAGTTTAATTTGAATAAATTAATTAAATAGATTAACTAGAATTTGTGGTGTAATCTCATTCCTTGATTGTTCTCACATTTACTTCCTCACTTTATCTCTTATTTTTCATCACACTTCGTAGTTAGTTTTGTTTAGATATTGATTTAGTTTAGTTAATTCACCTTCTCACAAAAATTGTTTTAATATTTGAAAAAGCTAAAAAATTAGAAAAAGTAAAAGTCCGAAAAGAGAATAATAAACAAATGAATTTCATGCATCTTTTATATGTTTCACCCCTAGATTTGGATTGATTCCCTTACTTACAACTAAACTCTAGTTTGTTATATATTTTTGTAGGTAATTGAGATTTTGATTAGAGGATATTTTAAGCAACGACACGAAAAATACCGAAAAGCTACTCTATCAATTGCTTGTTTCTCGATCAACATTCTTGGGCCTAGGTTGCCTGTAGGATTGCATTTAGTTCGACCAGCAGTATTCATTTTTATCTAATTAAACCTTAGAGGGATCCATGAGACTAGATAATCAAAGGAGTTGTTCTAGATTTAAATTTTACAAACATGTTGCTGAAGATTTGTCGAATATTAAATGTGTAATTCATGGAGCCATTATGAAGTAAAAGGCCTCTCAAACCTAAGTCATTACAATTTTGTATATTTTCTAAATTAGTGGGGGATGTTATTTCAAATTTACATGTGTTATTTTTCTTCCATATCAATCAAAGAAGGCCAAAACACCCACAACATACTCGACTAAGTGGCTTGGCACATGAGAAGATGGTGATGGCACTTTTTGTTTTATTTTTCAAATGGCGATGTCAATTCTTATTTTCTATTTTGGAAAAAGATCAATAAGAAAGTATATTAAAAGCTTAGTATAGATATATTGTTGTGATTAATGAGTTTAAATTGTACAATGATTTATGTATTATTAATTTTGGACATGACTTTGGTTTTGTTGATATTGGCCACCTTATTTATATAATTATAAAAAAATTGTTACCCCAAATCATGTGAGGCTGACACGTGACAGTAAAAAAGGTTAATTAATAATTATTTAATACCCTCTCTCACCTAAATTCACACATGAAGTCTTTTCAATTTTCAACTTAACGTTTAGTACCCTAAGGGACCATTGAATGTAGACGAAACTCTTCATTAAAAGGAAAGACAAAAGGTCCTTTTTTGTGACTGTTATCGTCATCTCTCTCTTCATTTTCACAATCATTCCCTCAACATCCATCATCTTTCCCGACCCACTCCTTCGTTTTCGCCTCTCTCTAAAAGGAAATTTGAAGAATAAGGTACCATTATTTTTAGTTGTTTTGTAATATGTCTTTTGTGGTTATTGGATATATGTTAGAGACAAAAGATCACAGGTAGTATGTGTAATTGAAATCCATGATCATCTGCGTACTATAGACCCTACCCCACTACAAACCACTCCTTCCGTTTAAGCAGATGATGAGTGGGGTAAGCTCCTTTTTTATGTATATAAGAAATTAATATTAAAATTTGGGTGTTTACTTTTTATGCTGTTTTGGTTTCAAAATCTTGATTAACACCCAAATGTATAAGATTTCCTCCCATTGTATTAAAAAGTCGTCTTTTGCTTATGTATATGATTTTAGTAAGAATCCCATGTACTCTTTCTCAACCCTAGGTGAGATTTTCCTCTACTATTGAGAATTGATTGGGGTTTATTGAGTATAATATGAGTTGTTTGAGTCTCAAAGAAAAGAGGTTAGTTTTAATAAGATTCATAACATTTACTCATTTTTTAAATTTATTTTATTGCGCAGATTGAACCCATACATATGATTCAAACAATGAAAACAACTAATAGGTTTCTTGGTTTTGTGGCTTTTCATTTTAATTTTTTTCGGTATTTTATTACAGTTTAAGGGATGTACTACCGTTTTGGGGTTTAGTACTAAAGAGGTTACGGTGGTTGTATCTTCTAAGAGAATTGGCTTCGTGGATCGCATATTAATATGATGTAATAAACATTTGCATTAACTTTTTCTTATTAACTTAAAAAACTGTGTTGTCTTGGCTAGACTTTTTTTAGTAATGGAACTACATTTGTGCTTTTTGACAGAAAGGCGAAAAAAATGGTTGGATTTCCTTTGTCCCAAATTGATGCATATGGTCACATAGTAATAATAATCAATTAGAGGTTGAATACTCCATTTTTTCCCTCAAACATTTTGTATATGCATTTAGCCCAAGTCTTTTTATTTGGTTCAAAAATAAAAAAGGATTTATAGTTTTAATTATTATATTAAACTACTTCAATGATTGAAAATAATTATTATTTTTTTGTTTAGTGATCATAAAACTAAAAGGAAATTGAGTTATAATGTATTCTAAAAATTAAAAATAATGGTTGCACTTATTTGATGTCATTCATATGACTTTTGATATTAATTTAAAATTCAATTTTCTTTCATTCGTAAAATATATTGTATGAAACATGCTACAACAATAAAACATACAGGCTACAATAACAAAATAATACAATTTAAATAAATGTGGCCACGCATCATGTAGCCTGCATGCTAGTTTGCGTATATATCTCTTGGCCAACAACACATACTTGGGAATCTGAGTTATAGTTCTTTAGTTGAATCTTCAGTGAAGATTCAAAATAAAAACTGTAACAGTTGGTAGTCATTTACATATTTAAAATCAATTTATAAATTATATTACATGTATTATTATTAGCTATAATAAGGTGGTAACGGCTCAAAATCTACAAAATATAAACCCCAATTTTTCAATTACTTGGAACATTTAATTGTTATAAAATAGATCTCCCTCTTGAACAAAAAATTAAAAACAAAGATATATTAGATATCACATAACTTGAACATATTTATGTAGCACATCTCTACATTCATACCCCCTTATGTTTATTTCTCAAATCAAAACATTTTGTCAAGGTGGTTTTTTAATCCTATAGTGTACATAAAATTCTCTACCTTATATTTCTTTTATCTTACTTGCTTACATTCCTTATTGTGCTCATATTATGCACCCCACATGTTAACAGTTTACTATAATGATACAAAATGTGTATAACTGTCTGCTTGAAGTTTGAACACGGTTAGCTTATTTCTTTTTCTTTTTTCCATTTTAGAACATAATTTTCTTCCCCGGTGTTAAGTTTTTTGTCATTTTATGTTGTTACGCATTTTCATTTTTTCTATTATAATTTGTGGTTGTTTACTGTTATGGTAGTGTGAGAGACAATTGTGTGTGTCTTACAATAATACCTTACATACTTTTTTCACTCCAATATTATGTATTCATATATGTTTGCTCCCAATACAATCTGGGGATCAAATTGACTACCTAAACATGAGTTTAATTATTAGTAAAAGCTCGATCTCTGATTTAGAACCAAACTAGCATATAACCCGCACGTTAATAAAAATATAACAAATACATTAAAATACTGAAATAAAGAATTAACTATAAAAGTAGCATGGCATATTAAGCTATTTGTTGGGGTCATATTACAATAATATAGTTAAAAATGTATATAAATATAACAAATAATACAAATTGTAAAATAGAATTAAGAAATCAAAGAACTCAACAAATCCAATCACCAAATAGAAGAAATAGAAATTTATCACAACAAAATCTGATTTTTTAAAAACATGTTTTGTGAAAAACTATGACTTGAGGGTGTCTTTGATAAACTTATATTGTTAGTTTCTATAAGAGTCCATACCCACAAAAAATAATCCATTAAAGAAATATGAAATTACAATATAAAAAATCTGTCCTCTTTTAGAGTAACAAATATTGCATAAATAAATGAAAAATCATATAACTTTAAAAAAAGTTGCTTATAATTTTCTTGATACACCTCATTTAATAATAGAAAACAGCAAATCGTAAACTACTCATAAACAACATATTTTAACCAACCACATAAACAAAACTACTCATAAACAAAACCACCACACTCATCACACCCAAAATCACCTCACCAACCAACCAAACACATTACCTTAAATAATCAAAGTAAACACCAAAAGTACAACTGTGTTAATTCCAATTAACCCACCTAGCTATGTCATTATTCCCCATCCCCACCATCCGTATGCCGCACGTAAACCTCTAAAACCACTTGCATATTGAAAAGGGTCTGGAAAATGCAAAGAAATGCCAAATATGTTGTCCGCCTTCTATATCCAGAGTTTTAAATGATATCCAAACAAAAGGAAAATCGCAATCACCTACCTAAAGCTCTTGCACGCTTTTTACAATGAGGGGAATTTGATTGTTGATCTTTGTCATAACAGAGGCAGCTGCTGCAATAGAATTTAACAGAAATAAGTGAAAAGCAAATTCATTTTAAAAAAAAACTAAAACAGTTCAATAAGAACCTTGATATTTGCTGCATGCCAAAGCGTATCAATTTAAAGAAGATAAGTTAAATACTTGATGGATATTAATAAATGAACACTTATAAGACTTCGTACATTACCTGTAACTCAAATTCAACCAAAACAATTCATAAGTCCACTGATGATAGAAAGAAAAATACAATAGCCAATAAAAACCAAGTTCCAATTACTGAAGCAAACAATAAAACTTCCCAAAACCCTTATAAGCTTTAAATGAAAAAGATGGTCAATGATAATATTGTACAAGGCTGAAACTGAAACGCCTAATTATGTACCTTAGGTTGTAGTGAAACACATGATGATTCTACAGTTCTACTATATCTTAAGCTTGTAAACTCAGTAGATTTATTTTCTTTCTTTGGTGTGTGTAGAACCTATATGGGTTTTTAAGAGTATTGAAAAACCCAAGATTCTCTGAAAACTTTAATGTTACTTTTAGTCTTTCAATGGCACACTCGTTAGATGTATCACTTGAAAATATGAAAGAGAAAAAAAGGAATGTATAATATAGATTGAGAGAGAAAGAAAACATGCTTGTGTGGGAGTGCATATATATTTTTCCTGTGTGGAGAGTGGACAAAAGTAGAAAGAAAATATTCAAGGAACCTCCAAGTGAAACTGTCTTTAAGACCCGGTCTACTGCAAAATACACACACACACACTCACAATAGTGGTATGGGGACTCTAGAAAAGGCCATTTTGCACTTACCTTTTAAAACATCCTTTAATCTGAAATGTAGTGAAACGAAATCCTAATAAAAACCAAACCTGCGTACTGGGCCAAACTTGAAGTCAGGAGAGAAAGATATTTAAAGACTTGAAAAGATAGAGAGTTAGTCTTGGGATTATAAGGAGAAAAATGAAGGGTTGTATGGAAGAAAGAAAAAACGGATAGGAAGAGAATCATGTATGGAATTCGGAGAAAGAGATATTTAAAGACTTGTTGAGGTAGAGAGTTAGTCTTGGGATTGTAAGGAGGAAAATGAAGGGTTGGATGGAAGAAAAAAAAACGGATAGGAGGAAATTCATGGATGGAAGGGATTATATTATTTTTTGTAGAAGTAAACTAAACAACACTAGTCTTATTAATACATATAATAGTATCGAATTAGAGGTATAATATAGATTCACATAAAGGGAACATATCATATTTTGGATCATAAAGATCTTTGATTAATGAACCTTAGAACTTAAATCTTAAAAAATATCGGGAAAGAAAAATTGGACTACAACTACTTGAAAGAAAATAAATAATTTCTACAACGAGATGAAGAATATTAGTACTCCTAAACCCCCATCCCTCACAACTTTTACCTCCAATTTGGTTTTATGGTTTAAATAAATACGAGTTATTTATGATTATAAAAAAATTTAAAATAAATAAGTTGGGTATATTGGGTATCATTTAGGTCAATGTAATTTTTTCTGAACATTTATCTATTAATAATTCAAACGATAATTCTTTAAAAAAAATACATATGTTTGAATTTTCTTAATTAATTCTGATTTTTTGTCTATTTTTATGACATTGTTGTTTTATATATAAGATATCTTCCCCTAGGGTTAAATTTTTTATATATTGGATGCGTTAAACGAGTTTAATATTTAACCTTAAGGACCAAGATCAAAGGAGAAGAAAATCGAGAAATTTTGAGTTCAGGAGGAAGTTAGAATTGTTAAAGAAATGTTTGTATCAACACTTAAAAGCATATGTGAACTTCATGGGTAGTAGTTTCTCGCTCTCTCCCGGCATATATTTATATATATTAATGAAATTAATATGCTCGAGACATGACTAGAACAAATTTAAATTAGGACCCATCCACTAGCAATAATTATTTGTTAGCAGTCGTATATGCCATGCATTAGTAATTGTGGAGTAGTATCCAATATATCACAAACCATATTCACTATATTGTTGAGAAACATGAATCAATGTAAAAATGTTTTGTAATTTTATCTATGATTTAGTAAATATATATTTTGGAAAAAGAGATGATGGTCCATATATATATATATATATATATATATATATATATATATATATATATATATATATATATATATATATATATATATATATATATATATATATATATATATACTAGGGGAATGCCCGTGCCTGAAGGCACGACAAAAAATTTGAAAGCACGTAATTATAAAACAGCGAAATAGACAATATTCATCAATCGAATTCACATCGTGTATCAAAAAAATAGAGTGTCGAATTTTAAAAAAAAAATGGGCATAGTCTCCTTTGTTTATTGGACTATCCACCCTACTTAAGTGATAACAACAAATCCAACTGTTGATGTAAAAAATTAGATTATCTCTAATTATTCAATCACAGATAAAATAAATAAGACAAAAGAAATTTTAAAGTGGTTCAGCCTTAAAAGAATGGCCTACGTCCACTGTTTTTGTTATTGCTGACTGTTTGTTTGGAATTCTCGAGGTAGGGTTTTTCTCAAGGAATTCCGGTCTCCTTATAAGGAGGATGATACAATGTATTTATAGCCCTGAGGCTGTACATGTGAAAGGGTAATACATAACTGTCCAATAAGTGTATACATCTGTCTGATAATAACTAGCATTTAATGCACATTTAATCCTCTTAATTGTCTGGTAATAAATGCTCTGATCGAGGTGCAGCTCGGATCGCCTAAGCTGCTCGGACCACCTAAGTATCTCGGTATCCATGAGTTGCTCGGTGCAATAAAGTTCCTCGAAGAATACCTACTGCTCGGAGTATTTGAGCTGGTCAGGGAAGTTGAGTTCCTCGAAGTCAAGGTGTTGTTCAGAAATGTTTGTTAGCGCCATGCAGATTGACACATGTCTTCAGACTAATTTTGGTATCAACAAAAGCCCCCAATGTTTCACAGTTCGAGATTGAGGAGTGTGGAACATTCTTCTCGAAATATGGCGGAATTAAATGGTTATCCTGAATTTTAGGAGCGTTTTCTTTGCATTTATTTTTCTTTTTGAATTCATTGAATCAGACTTTTCGAAATTTTCTAACTGTTTCGGTCTCCGCGCCCTTTTTGTCCTTTTAGCCGCCGGTAGCGTAAACGTCTCTCTTTGTAATCATTATTTGTACTCCTTCCCAGAGTAAGGTATTTAAGCGTTGCAGAAAATCTTATCGTCTTTTACTTTTTCAAATCTGTATCTTTGAGTTTTCCATTTCCTCTCTCTCTTGTGCGTTCATCCTTTTCATCGTTCGTTGTCAACAGATCCATCTTTTTTTTGTAAGATCTTCTTTCTTCTCTTTTATTTCCTTTATTCACCATGGTTTACCTTATTGAGTCACTTGATAAGTTTCGTTCTGATTTCTCTATTCCTTTATGGGTTGTTTTGGAGGAACTTTCTGAACCTTCAGATTATTTTCGTTTGGCTGAGGGACATTGGTTCCCCAGTCTCTTTGTAGCTGAATGTGACTTTTCTTTTCCCCCAAACCCTTTGTGTCTGTAATTCTGTCAATATTTTGACGTGGTTCCTGCAAAATAGCTCCCAATACATGGAGAATAATTAATGGAGTTCATAGATTAAATCAGATTCATAGAACTCGTATAGGAATTCCAGAAATTATGTTTTGCTATAGATGGGCTGTCAACGACAGTACTTTTTACTTAAAAACTAGGTTTTTAAATAGGGCTTTAGTCGTCAATCTGCTAGATGCCAACAAGGACTACTTCGAGCATGGTGTTGTTATGAAAAATTAGCAACAAGCTCCGCTAAGTGGAAATGATGTGTATCAGGGTCCTAGATGCCCTCCATATGGCAATGGGATAGGTTGTTTTTATTTTAATTTATTTTTGAAATTATGCTTTCTTTGTGTTTGATAAAATGTGTCACTGATATTTTAATTTCGATTTATTTGCAGTTGACAGTAAGAGAAGGTCACCAAAAGAGACAGAAGTTAATTTAAAGCATTTGAAACTTATCTGGGGTTTGCATCAAACTGTTGCTGACGAACACATCAGATCAACTTCATACTTGTTACAGTACAAGAGTTACACCTCGTCTTTTACTGCTCGTCCAATGATAAGTGACGTAGAACCAGTACCAGCTTATGAAAGTTCTTCACCTGAGTCACATATTTCTCTGAGTGAAAGAATGAAGAGAAGAAGAGCTCCTGCCCTCTTCGAGAAATCTGCCTCTGTTGCTGGAGAGGCAAAGAAAAGCAAGCAGGATGTCCCAGAAGGGACAAGACAACTTGATGCACCTCCTCCAGCTGTTACTGTGAAGGTTGCCGAGAATCCCCATGTGGATCCGACCAAGGTTGTAGCTGTTTCCTCTCCAAGCGAGGTTATAGTTATATCACCGAACAAGACGTCATCCTTAGTCGAGAATGTTCCTAATCCCACGAGGAAGCTGAAGAAAAGCTCCTTCATCAATTTGGCTGAATCCATCTCTCAGCCCCCGACTACTGGAAGTGGTGTTCCCACTTTTGTTTCTCCGAGCTCTGCCATGAGCTCGGTGAAGTCTTGGATCATCCCCGAGATCCAAGGTATTAAATAAAATCTTTCCCGGGATAGGGTTACCACTTTGGCAGCTCAGCACATTGCCTCAGTAAGTATTGTTAATTTAAACTTTCATTTTTCCATGTTATGTGCTAGCACTAACTTACAGTTATTTTCTCTTTCCAGTTGGTAACTTGTTTCAATACAATTCTGAAGAAGGACAAAGCCATCAAGGCGTCCATCTCCTCTGGTGGTGTAGAGGAGGCTTTTGTAGGTCTGACGTGGTCTTTAAAAGATTCTCGTCAGAAGTATGTCGATGATAAAGCTGCTTGGGAGAAACAACTTAATTCCACCGAGCAGGAGAGGGATCAAGCTATTGAAGTCTCTAAGGGGTTGGAGAAGAAAATAAACGACTTGGAGGAGAAGAACAAAGAGCTCGAGGGGAAGCTCCAAAATACTGGAGAGCTTGAAAGTAAGCTCAAGTCTGTTGAGGAAAAGTTAAAAAGGCTTCGTGAAGTAGGTCGTCAGAAGGAAGAAGTGGAGAATAAATTGAAGGCTGCTGAAGAGCTTCTGTCTGAGAAGATTTCCTCAGAGAAAATGAAAAGAAAACTGGCTGTGAAAAAGTCCTTCAGTGCTGGCTGGGACAAAGGTTGGAATAAGGGTTTGGCTACCATGGTCTCATAAATGGAGTATGGCAGCCTCAAATACTTCAGGGATGGTTGGGTGGCTGCTCTGACAGAGATGAATGTCGATGAGAACTCCGACCTATTTTAGCGACACATTACTGGACCCCCTCCTACTCTCGGGGAAGAAGAAGAGGACGAAGCTGCCTCCGAGGAATATTCTATGATGGTCGGGGATCAAGTACCTACTATTGAACTTCGCTACGAACAGCCCCAACCAACTATTACTCCTACCGAGCAGCTCCAGTTAACCAACATTTCAGTCGAGCAGCTTCCAGCACCCACCAAGCTACCTTCTGTGCCATCCGAGCAACCTTCCACTTCATCCCAGCCTCCCGAGAAAGTTTTGGGAGACAAGGAGAAGGTGTAGAGTTGTTTGGACTTTTTCTCTCTGTTTTATTTTCTTTGTCAAATGTAACTCTGAACTATGTACTTCTCTTTTATGATGCAATAAAATTTGAAATTTTGATTGTTCATACTGTTGATTTTCTTCTTCTCGCTCTGTCTGCATTTTATTAATTCTTTTCGTCTCTTTTCTTTACTAGTTTATGGCTAGAATGGAACTCTTGTTAGCTCATGATACAAAATTGTTCAGACAATGTAATGAGTACTTCAAAGCTGGTCATACAGCTATGACTGAAGCTCAAATCGTTGATATCCTCAGTCAAGATGCTTCAGAGCAAGCAGTTGAAGCCTACCAGTATTTAAAGTGTCTGCTCGACCGGGCAGTGGCTAACAATGTAGCGTATTATGAAATGATTGAAGACCTCCAGGGCATTCTTGAGGAGCTTCAACAACAATACAAGGAGTCTACAACCCTTTTGCACCAGGGATATGAGAAGAAGTATCAGCAACTAAGTGCTGATAAAGGATATGATAGATTGATTGCTGCCTATGATATGAGGGAGAAAACTTTGAAGACCAAGGTCGAAGAGCACAAGCAGATAGCTAAGTTGTTGGAGTAGGAAAATAATAACCTGCGAGGAGAGATATCTCAATTGAAGTCTGCAGCATCTGCCTCGAACGCTTTAGTCCCTGTCAACGACGAGGGTTTCTCTTTCTTAGAGGTCGAAAATGCAAATTTGAGAGACGAATTGGAGACTTTGAAGAGAACTGGAGCCTCTACTTCGTCTCGCGGTCGAGCAAGAGGTTCTCGGGGACAAGCAAGAGCTGCTCAGCTTACTATTAAAGAGCAAAGAACTCAATCAGCTTTGGAGAATCAGGCCTTTCAGCTAATGGTGAAGAATCAAAGCATTAGCAGAGATGTCCAAGAAAATTATGAATTTGGATGAGCAGCTCTCTGCTCAAAAGTCTGCCTTGGAGAATAAAGAACTTTTCGTAAAAAATCTACATGAGCAGCTGGAAAGATTGACTTATCAATTCCACAAGCAACCTAGAGAATTTTGGGTGGCTGGCTATAATGATGCCCTCTATCACCTCGATGACCGGATTCAGCAGTCGAACAACGAGGGGTATACGCAAGGATGGTTAAATGCCTTGGGTGTGCTACAATTGGAACAAGGTCACTATTTGTGGGATTACTATAATCCTCGATTGCTCGACCTGCAAGTGCCACCATTCAAACTCGACATGAGCTGGATTCCTGCTCGGGCAATCCCTCAGTGTTTGATTTCCAAATATCTTGGCGACTACAGTCTCCATTCCAATGTTGAGGTATCTCGCCCGGAGCATTTACTCGATCGGCCATCTGTGATGAACATCAGGATGCTCAAAGACCTTAATTTCATAAATTACCCTTATGCTTTAGACGATCCTCCTGCTGGAGAGGAACATGTTTCAAAAGCAGAGGGGAAGAAACCAATAGAATAAGAATCTTGATGTAATAATTAATATGTATTTCATTCTCGATGTATTTTGCTCTAAATTTAATGAAAGACTTCTAGTTTTACTTGCAATTTCGATTGTCTTGGAAATATTTTGTAAAACATGAATGTGCACATATATCTGTTAAAAAGATAGAAATATTTTGTGTTACTTTAAATTGCTGATCAACTAAAGTTGGTGAAAATTTATTGTTGACTATCTTAAATTGATGATAATCATTTGTCGACCAACCAGAGTTGATGATATTTGATTTTTTTTACCAACTATTTAAAATGCCATAACCAACTGTTTCCGACCAACCGGAGTTGGTGTCTTTCGTTCTCGACCAACCTCAGTTGGTAATTTTTTTATTCTCGACCAACCTTAATTGGTGGATTTTCTTCCCAACCAACCGGAGTTAGTATTTTGGGGAAATTTTTATTCCCGACCAACTTATAGCTGGTGGATTTTCTTCCCAACCAACCGGAGTTGGTATTTCTGGGAAATTTTTGTTCCCAACCAACTGGAGTTGGTATTTCTAGGAAATTTTTATTCCCGACCAACTTATAGTTGGTGGATTTTCTTCCCAACCAACCGGAGTTGGTATTTCTGGGAAATTTTTGTTCCCAACCAATCGGAGTTGCTATTTCTGGGAAATTTTTATTCCCGACCAACTTATAGTTGGTGAATTTTCTTCCCAACCAACCGGAGTTGGTATTTCTGGGAAATTTTTATTCCCGACCAACTTATAGTTGGTGGATTTTCTTCCCAACCAACCGGAGTTGGTATTTCTGGGAAATTTTTGTTCCCAACCAACCGGAGTTGGTATTTCTGGGAAATTTTTGTTCCTAACCAACCGGAGTTGGTATTTCTGAGAAATTTTTATTCTCGACCAACTTATAGTTGGTTGATTTTCTTTCCAACCAACCAGAGTTGGTATTTCTGGGAAATTTTTATTCCCGACCAACTTATAGTTGGTGGATTTTCTTCCCAACCAACCGGAGTTGGTATTTCTGGGAAATTTTTGTTCCCAAATAACAGGAGTTGGTATTTCTGGGAAATTTTTATTCCCGACCAACTTATAGTTGGTGGATTTTCTTCCCAACCAACCGGAGTTGGTATTTCTGGAAAATTTTTGTTCCCAACCAACCGGAGTTGGTATTTCTAGGAAATGTTTATTCCCGACCAACTTATAGTTGGTGGATTTTCTTTCCAACCAACCGGAGTTGGTATTTCTGGGAAATTTTTGTTCCCAACCAACCGGAGTTGGTATTTCTGGGAAATTTTTGTTCCTAACCAACCGGAGTTGGTATTTTTGGGATTGATGCGTAGTGTGCAGCACTAGTACTCTGAAAACTTTTCAACAAAAAGAGAGAATTGGGCGAAATAACCAAAACTTTATTCATATCGAAGAAAACTGCATTTCATAGAGATGAGACTACTGATAATATTTACAAAGATGCTCTGCATTCCATGCATTCTTAAACTCCTCCCCTTCTAAAGTTTCAATTCTATATGTCCCTGGTCGAACAACCTCTGTTACTCTGTAGGGCCCTTCCAGTTTATTGTGTTTTTGAATTACTTTCTTCAGCACATAGTCCCCTTCTTTCAGGTCGCATTTCTTCACTCTCTTATTGTAGAACAAAGTTGCTCGTTGCTGGTAAGCAGTATTCCTGATGGCTGCTTCTTCTCTAACTTCCTCGAGCATGTCCAAGTCTAACCTTCTCATTAAATCGCTGACAGGGAAATTGAAATTCAGTACTCTGTGTGTTGGGAGGCCCAGCTTGGCAGGTATAACAACTTCACTTCCAAATGCCAGCATGTATGGAGATTCTCATGTTGCTGCTCGGGGAGTAGTACGATAAGCCCACAGTACTGAATGTAGCTCGTTGATCCAGTTTTCTTTTGCGTCATTTAATCTTTTCTTCAAACCATTTAGCAGCGTTCTATTTGTCACTTCAGTTTGTCCATTGCTTTGGGGATGGCCTAGTGCCGAGTGGGTCTTCAAGATATTTGACTGATGACAATAGGCAGCAAATTCCTCATTGTCGAACTGGGTTCCATGGTCTGTAATGAAGGCATGAGGAAGACCATATCTATAAATGATGTTCTTCCAAATAAATTGGTACACCTTGTCGCACGTCATATCAATGAGGGGATCAACTTCCACCCATTTAGTAAAGTAATCCATCGTGACCACAAGATATTTAAATCTTCCCTTGGTAGTTGGAAGTGGTCCGACTAAATCTATTCCCCACATGGCAAACGGCTAAGGGGAAGTAATGGGTGTTAGTAATGCCTGGGGAGTTCTTCGGATAGAGGATAAGCATTGACACTTGTCACATTTCTTGGCATAGGCTATACAATCAGCCCTCATCGTTATCCAGTAGTACCCTTGCATCATCATTCTTTGCAAAAGCGTTCGACCTGCTACATGGGCTCCACAAGACCCTTCATGGACCTCTTCAATCAAGTCTTTCACTTCGGAGGGATGCACACATCTTTGCAAACCTGCTATAATTCCTCGTCTGGATAGAATACCATTAGTCAGTACATAACGAGTAGCTTTAAACTTCAATTTCTTTGCTGCGAGTTTGTCAACCGGTAATTTCCCTTCCTCAATATATGCCCTGATGGGATTCATCCAAGATGGCCCTAAATCGAGGGTAATAAAGTTTATCGTTAGATTTTCATTTATGCTCCGACCAGCTAGAACTTCAATTGGGATTGTTCTTCGTAGCTCGGTACGAGTAGTTGATGCTAATCGAGCTAAGGCGTTTGCTTTTGCATTCTCCATTCTTGGTATTCTGACCAGCTGAACAACAACAAATTCCGATACTAATTATATTGCCTTTGCATGGTACTTAATCACCAACTCTCCCTTTGCTGCATATACACCAAGCATTTGGTTTACAAACAATTGCAAGTCACTGCATACGATTACCTGCTCGGCCTTCATGGTTTTTGCCAAACTAAGACCTACAATCATCGCTTCATATTCGGCCTCATTATTAGAAGCTTAAAATTGAAAGCGCAGAGCATATTCTATATCGACCTCGTCTGGGCTTTTCAATACAATCCCAGCTCCACTACCTGAGGTGCATGATGAGCCATCCACATATAGGTTCCATATAGGTATCTCGTCCTCAAATATTTTATTGGACAAAGTTCCTCGATGAAATATTTATTTCTCCTTCATCTCCATTTCTACTACACCTCGCTGCTCGTCGACCATCTTATCTTGCTCTCCGACCAACTTAAGTTGATCGGGGTTTAAATTTGATGATCTTGTAACATCCACAGGTTGGTCGGTGTTCAGCTTTTGCTCTTAGGGGGTATCAGGATAAGTGAACTATGCTATAAAATCCGCTACTGCTTGCCCTTTTAGTGAAGATCTAGGCTCATAAATTATATCATATTCACCAAGTTCTATTGCCCAATACATCAATCTCCCTTATTTTTCTAGTTTATGAAGAGCTTGCCTCAACGGCATATCGATATATACGACTATGGTATGAGCCTGGAAGTATGGCTTCATTATCCAATTTTAGATATCTGATCTCTGCTCCTCGGAAGGCCTTACTAGTGTAATAAATTGGTTTTTGTACTCCATCCTCAACTCTTATTAATGCTGAGCTAACTGTATTTTCTAAAACTTCCAGATATAAGTACAATCTTTCTCCCATCATTGGCCTGGACAACAGTGGAGGTGCTCCCAGATATTTCTTCAACTCTTGAAAGGCTTTCTCACATTCTTCATTCCATTTAAACATTTTTCGGAGTGTTTTGAAGAATGGAAGGAATCTATCCGCTGCTCGTGATACAAATCTGTTAAGTGCTACCACTCGCCTTGTGAGACTTTTTACTTCCTTCTTCGTCGTTGGAGATCGCAGCCCTAATAGAGCTTTGATCTTTTCAGGGTTTGCTTCAATACCTTGTTGGTTGACAATATACCCGAGGAACATGCCTTCTCGTACTCCGAATATGAACTTTGTGGGATTCAACTTCATTTGATATTTATCTAATTGATCAAAGGTCTGGACTAAGTCAACTAGATGGTCAACAGCTCTCTTGCTCTTTGTCAGCATATCATCAACATAAACTTCCATATTGCAACTGATCTGCTCTACAAACACCTTGTTCATCAGCCGCTGATATGTTGCACCTGCATTTTTCAAACCAAAAGGCATAAAATTATATCAATAAGTTCCCCTAGGGGTTATGAAAGAGGTACTCTCTCTGTCTTCAGGTTTCATTTTGATCTGGTTGTAACCTGAATAAGCATCCATGAAGCTCAGCAGCTCGTGTCCTGAGGTAGCATCCACTAATTGATCAATTTGGGGCAAGGGAAAATGATCCTTTGGGCATGCCTTATTGAGGTCGGTGAAGTCTACACACATCCTCCATTTGTTATTCTTCTTTTTCACCATCACCACGTTTGCTAACCAGTATGGGTATTTAACATCTTCAATAAAACAAGCTTTCTGAAGCTTCTCGACCTCCTCCTGTATAGCTTGATTCTTCTCGGGGCTGAACACTCTTCTTCTCTGATTCACTGGCTTGATCTCCTTATTCACATTAAGCTCATGACATAAGAAATTTGGGTCTATTCCGGGCATATCCTCATGACTCCAAGCAAAAGTTTATTTTGAGCTTTTTAGGAAAACTATCAATTCCTGTTTTAGTGAGGCATCTAACGACGAACCTATCTGAGTTGTTTGTTCTGGATGCTCGTCGTCCAGAATGATGTTTTTAGTAGCTTCCACCACCTGACCTTTCAAGAGTTGCGACTCGTCTCTAGGATCCAATGTTTCAATCTCTGCACCTTCATTCACTTGGTAGGTAGTAGTCTTTTTCCTAGATTCCTCCAGCTCTTCCTGCTCGGCAGATGAGTAGTAACATTCCTGAGCTTCTTTTTGGTCACCCTTTACAACTCCTACTCCAAAATTGGTTGGAAATTGCAGGCATTGTTGTACCGTAGATGGTACTGCTTCAAATTTTTTCAATCCTACCCTTCCCATGATGATATTGTAGGCTGATCGAACATTCTTATCCATCACGAAGAAGCGTACTCTTTCTGTTTGACAAGCAGGCCATGTACCAATGATCATATCCAACTTGATCGTCCCAAGTGGAAAAACTTTCTCACTAGCAAAACCGAGGAGGGGATTGTGATAAGGCCCCAACTGAGACAACTTTAGATTTAAGCTGTCAAAGCATGAGTAGAACATAATATCAGCCGAGATACCATTATCAACCGGTACCCTCGAGATCATCACTTCCTTGATTCTCATTTTGATCATCAATGGGTCATCATGAGGATACAGCACACCTGCAAGGTCGTTCTTTGAGAAACCGATGACTAGTTTTTCTTTATTGACCTTTCTCGGGCGATCATCTTCAGCCAAGTTTATTCGTTGAATATATGAACAGGCTTGAGCCTCATTGAGGTAAGCTTTTCTTTCTGCAGTAAGGTCTCCACCTCCAGCATCTCCACCTGTAATAACATTACAATCAAATGATCCAAAACGTATTGAAAATACCTCACGTTCTGGCTGCCTTGGTCTTTTGGAGAGATCGGGGTCGTCTTCTGGATCATCTTCATGGTCTCCTTTCTTGTTATCCTCTGCTCGACGAGGAGATCTAGACATCTCTCTTGCTCGGTCGCTGCTTCTTCTTTCATTTCTACGATCAACATACTTTGCCAGTTTTCCTCGTCTAATGAGTGCTTCGATCTCATTCTGAAGAGCTATGCAATTTTTGGTCGTGTGGACATGATCTTTGTGGAACTCGCAATATTTGGCATTATTCCTCCTGTCAGGGCCTGACTTCATTTTCTCTTACCATTTTAGCTCCTCACTGTTCTTGATTTCTTCTAAAACGTGGTTGATGTCTACCTTCAAAGGAGTATAATTTTTGAATTTCTTTAATACCTCCCATGATGACTTTGTTTTTGACTTCTTGTCACCACCATTGTTCTTATGCTCTTTCTTTTTAGCCTTATCAACCTCCACCTTGGTCTCTTTGGTGTCCATGTTCTTCTTCGCAGCCATAGCCTCCTCGGCATTCATGATCTTGGCCACTTTTGCCATCAGTTCTGACATGGTTCTGGGTGGATCTTTGGCCAAAGTATAGTACAACTTGTTGGGCAACAGCCCACTCATCAGAGCAGTAATCGCTATCTTTTCCTCATAATCAATAACTTCGAGTTTCTCATTATTGAAACGAGTTATATAATCCCTGGTGCTCTCACCTGCTTTTTGTCTAACGCTTAACAATTGTGCTACTCGTTTAATTGATTTTGCTCAAAAATAGAAGTTTCCAATGAAGAGCTCGACCAGTTGAAAGAAAGTTGAAATCTTACCCCGAGGAAGATTATTGTACCATATTTGAGCAGAACTTGTAAGAGTTCCCGAGAATGCCCTGCATCTCATCTCATCTGGCACAACATAGATGTCGCCAGCAGCTTGGTATTGCTCTATATGAAGGACAAGGTCAGTTTTCCCATCATATTTAGGAGTCACAACAGGTGCTTTGAACTTTGATGGTGTGGGAAAATCCATAATTGCCTGGACAAAAGGTGTCCCTTGGACAAAAGTTCTTTGTAGAGTATTCTTGGCCTTAGACATTTCCCCTAATCTATCCTCCAACCGCTGAATAGAGATTTTCCACGCATCATTTCCCTCATCGGGCCTGTTGGTTCGAGCAACTGATTGTGTTGAGTTCTCCTCCCGGGATCTATCTTGTCGAGCAAATGGTTGTGATTGGGTAGAACCCTCTCTTAGATCAAATGGTCGTCGAAAGTTTCTCGACATAGCCTTAGGAGGACTTTTATTATTCCTAGGGCCCAATCGATCAAAAGGAGAGATCCTACTTAGTCTTTCCAATGCACTAATCCTTTATGGAGAGAGAGTGATGTTTCGTTCAGTATCTGTGGCTCGTACTGATGAAGTTCGACCCGGTTGGTAAGAAAAATCATCAGATTTCTCAGTGCGATATGAATAGCTTTGCCTATTGCGTGAAGAAAGTAAACGAGTATTTCTTTGAACACTTTGTTGTCCTGAATGGGTTGACGCTCCACCCTGGATAGTTTGCATGAGTTGTCGCATAGTTTCTTGCATGGCTGTCTAGCCTTGAGCCAAACTAGCCGTAATTCCAGCTAGATCTTGGACATTTAGAGGAGAAGATGGATTTGGGGGGTTTCCAGCGTTTCGATTGCTGGATTCAGGATTATCATCCATTGAGGATGAATTGTTTTTGGTGAAAAACGATAATTACAGTCGTTTTCCCACAGACGACGCCAATCTGGTGATGTAAAAAATTAGATTATCTCTAATTATTCAATCACAGATAAAATAAATAAGACAAAAGAATTTTAAAAGTGGTTCAGCCTTAAAAGAATGGCCTACGTCCACTGTTTTTCTTATTGCTCACTGTTTGTTTGGAATTCTCGAGGTAGGGTTTTTCTCAAGAAATTCCGGTCTCCTTACAATGAGGATGATACAATGTATTTATAGCCCTGAGGCTGTACATGTGAAAGGGTAATACATAACTCTCCAATAAGCGTATACATCTGTCTGATAATAACCAGCATTTAATGCTCATTTAATACTCTTAATTGTCTGGTAATAAATGCTCTGATCGAGGTGCAGCTCGGACCGCCTAAGCTGCTCGGACCACCTAAGTATCTCGGTATCCATGAGTTGCTCTGTTCAATAAAGTTCCTCGGAGAATACCTACTGCTCGGAGTATTTGAGCTGGTCGGGGAAGTTGAGTTCCCCGAAGTCAAGGTGTTGTTCATAAATGTTTGTTAGCGCCATGCAGATTGACACGTGTCTTCAGACTAATTTTGGTATCAACACCAACAATATAAAAAAATCCCAAATTCATCTAACAAAAGCTTCAATGAAACAAATTTCTTAAAAAAATAAATATATATCAATTGAGGTCGTCACACATGTTCCACTATAATGATTATCCGTTCTTTTCAAAATGCAACTTGATACAAAACAGAAAATATAGTTAGTCAATTGAAATAGCTAGTCAAATATTAAATAAACAAAGCTAATTATTAATTATATAGCAAACACACCGTGTCTCTAACATGTCTCTAGAGAGTTCCCATTGGTGATCAAATAATAACATATTAATATTAAAATATGTACTTTCATGATAATGTTGAACTTGTGCCATTCACCATATTATATGTGGATACGTACATATTATTAAACATGGCAATCAGCATAGTGTATATAGATAATGGCAATATAGTCATTCGTTCATCCCTGATTAAAGTAATAATGCCTGTCAAAAATGTTCTTGCTACTTGATTTACATATGAATAGATCCAAATATAGCCATTATCCGTAAAAATTATTGAAAACAAATATTTGACTGCGTAAATAATTCATATGCGCACGTCTCGACAAAAAATAAACCAAGTAAAACAAATTCATTTATAAACTAAAAAGTCGTTGAATAAAAAGATAAGGACCATAAGAGATCGTGTTTCTTCAAAAGAACATATAGAAGACCTGAATAGAAAGTAACAGAGTACCTGAATAAAAAGAGTACCTGAACAATTTCATTTCTAGACATTAGGAACAGAGTACCTGAATAAAAAGAACATATAGAAAAACAGGTGATCTTATTCACACCGCATAAAATTATTTGCAGCCCCTCAAATTTTAAACACGACACATTAAAATGATACCTTTGGAAGACAAACATCATGTGAAGAAGAATTTGCATAGCAGAAATCAACCAGCACCAACAACTAGCAGTACATCATTAGGAAACAAATCGAAGTAAACCATCAAATAACCAAATGAGAATAGAGTAAGAAAAAACTCTTCTCCCAAACAAACTCAACTTCTGCACATCAAATAACAATAGATTACTATAGGATTTTCCACAGTTTACAATAGGATTTTCCACAGCTAGTGAAATATATGAACTGTTAGTTAAATGTATGAACTGAACAGAAAACAATGGCATAGTGACTTCACATGTATGGCACTAATCTGTTAGTTGAATATATGAACTAAAATAAAAACAATGGCATCTTAGATTAAAAAACAACTATCTAAGCAGTGAGGATGTGTGTTTTAATATCTAGCAGAAGTTTGATGTGTGTGTGTATGTGTGTGTGTGTGTGTTATAACAGGTTTGTCCGTCTATTTTAGTTGGGTGTATTTATATATATAAACCAACAACGACAATAATAGGTGTGTGCGTGTGTTTTAGCTTTGAAAAATACTAAATGATACCACATGACAAACTCACCAATAATACCGATAGAATATATGAAGAATACTAAATGAAAAACTCAGTTGGAGACGAACTAAAAACTCTTTCGTACCCTCCAGGAAATTCTTTCGTACCAATAATTTTTTTTACTTTTTTCAATAAAGAGAAAAGCGTTGATCAACAGCTATAAAGATACATATAATGTGAATAAAAAAAATTCAGACTTGCTTTACAAAACAGTGTACTTTGCTAAGGCGTTCAATGAAACAAAACAGTTAACTTTGCTAAATGTCATTCATGCTATGATACTGGAAAACTGTCACACAAAATTGTGGACTTTTTCATAACAAATTTGATGCTCTTGTTACTTCAAAATCCTACCATGGGTATTTGGAAATTTGTAAGAATCATTCATGTTTGACTTTTTTTACTTTACGAGGCACATTGCAACAACAATTACAATTAAACTACCAATGACTCTTTCCACCAATAATAATAGTGTCGGATCCTGAAATCATACCACGACCACCAAAGCTTCCTCGTCCTCTGGATCGGAAGTTTTCCCTAGAAGCTTCAAATGCAGAACCACCTAACCAAGAATATGCAACCAATGTAGGAAGAACAATTAGGCTAGCTTCCTGTAGGATGTGTGGTCTACTGCTGCTGAAAATGCATTATCGTTGACATTGAATCCTAAGTTGTCTTTTACTACTAAAAACGCAACTCAAAATTCAATTGAAAGATATATTATGAGTTGTAATCCAAAGTTTTCTGCATATTGCCTTTTGTAAGATATTACATCTCTTTATTTAGCACACAAACGAACATGAAAGAGACCATAACTAAATTATAAACATGAATGCACTAATGAGATAATCTAACAAAGACCTAGATGAGAAGATCAAACAATTACCAAAATGACATCCCGAAATGCTCAAGAATTCAGAACAAAATTATATACAAAACATACATGTTCGATCTTCATTACATATGATTACAATGTTGATATTAACATTCGAAAATGAAAAAATCTCTTAAGAAAGGTTTCATAGATCAACCTTTGATCATATATCTGTTTTACTTTTTTTAAAGTCCATACTTAAGAAAGGTTTCATAGATCAACCTTTGATCATATATCTATTTTACTTTTTTTAAAGTCCAAATGTATGAGATGTCAACATTGCAATCATATATAATGAAGAACAAACATGTAAACTTATGTTTATCAATAAATGGACCATTTAAACAATCAAAATGGACCATGTAAATAATCAAAAATATATTTTACTTTCATTAAAGTCCAAATGTACGAGATGTCAACACTACAATCATCTATAATGAAGATCAAGCATGTAAACTTATTTCTATCATGAAATGGACAATGTAAAAACATTCAAAAAGGATCATGTAAACAATCAAAATGTAAAATGTGTTAGTCATTATCAAAATGGTCCATGTTTTCCTAATTAACAATGTAGACCAAGAAACCTACCCCAACGTTAAAAGTGTTAACTCAAAAAGAAAAGTGAAAATTCATAAGCCTCACAACATTGGAGTGAGCTAAAATATTGAAATCTAAGCATAACACTTGTAATTTAGATAAATATATTTATAATATAAAAAAGAAAAGGAAAAAGTTCACAGTTAAAATACTCACTTGCCAATTTTGTCGAACACATGGGATTCAAAGTTACTTGAAATAACCAAAAGTAGTATAAGAATATTGTTAAGACTAAAAATTAATTTGACATACAACAACTATAAAAAAGTTTCAAACGGGGTGTATTCTATGTGAAAAGAAAAGGGGAATCACCGCAACTATAGAACATCATAGCAAAGAAATCATAAATCCATGAAGTCACATTTTCAAATAGTTTTAAACCCAAATATTAGAATCCATGAAATCGCGGTCTCCATTCTGCATAAGATAAAATGAAATTGAACCATATGTCAAATTTCCATCCTTGTAGGCATATTGACAAATTAATTTTGAAACCGCAATAACATATATATAAAAGTAACAAATAACCCAAAATTGGAAAAACTCTAATTTTAAGTAAATTAAAGCCCAAAATCAACACAGATGGCTTGTAATCAAATTGAATTTGGACCCATAATCAAAATTGAAATTGGTAGTGAAATTATAGCGGCCAACAACTACCATAGTTCCCTACATTATGGTACAAAGTTGAAATCGGTAGTCAAAATTGAGTACATTTTCTAGAATTGGATAAAACATTAGCCGTTGTGTTAAAAAAGAAAAATACAAAGAATCTTGCAAAAATATGAAACATGCACTCACAATGTGTTAAAAGTAACACATACTTGAAGTAAAGTACTTTATTTATAAGACACACACATCAAAACATAAATCCAAAGCACGCACATCATTAGACCGAGAAATGTGCTAAAATAAATTGATGAAAGATTAGTTGATGTTGAACAGTATCTGAAAAGTTAGTAGTACACTAAAATCAGATCAAGAAGTCTAACAGTGTAATAAACACACCCAGTTGATAGCCAATATAATAAACTATTAGTTTTACTCATTTCAACTTTAGCACCTAAATTTTTCTATATGATTCATAAATTTAGCCTCAAATACAATTTATTTTGGATGATTCATAAATAAAAATGATTCATAAATAGGCCAAAATTACTACAAACCTTTGGGACCACTATCCATTGGATTCATAAATAAAAATTATTTCAATGCTAAAATATGTTAGAACATTACATTTCAAAACGATTTCAGTGTCAACAGTACTACAAATAAATCTCCAAATGATTTTTGATAAAAATATTTCCTATCCGTGGCATTTTGATAGCATTTCCTGCCAGATCATATAGATCACAAAGTGAAGAAAAAGAACTAATTACTAAAATAAATATTTTCACACAAAAATTAGAATGTGTGACAAACCCCTAAAACAACACCAAAATCATAAAACCTAAAATTAGTGAGATTCCCCTAATTTCTACACTGCAAAAAAAAAAAATTAAGACAAAGACATACACCTCCAATTTCTTTTTTCACATAGAATATAACCTGCAAATACATAAACTAAATGCAATATTATTTTACGTTGAAACAAAGTATAATAAAATCAAAGCTCAAAACCAACTTTCAACAACATATAAACCAAAACTATTTATCTCAGACCCTAAATCTTTATCTCAAATCCAAAATCATAGATCTGAACAAAAAAATATGGATAGATGTTACCGGTTCAAACTCCAAATAGTAAAATTGTCGTGTCTCGACTTAATTAAGTTAAACTCATCATTTTATGTAGAGATAACTTCCTTTAAACAATGCTTTTTACTTTAAATCTCTCATAAAAAATAGCATAAGTTTTTTTTTTCAGAGGCAAGTGTAGATGAAAAAATAAATACCTTTACATGTAAATTATAAGTACCATACAACTTTACATTCCCAAGATCCTTAGTTTAACATTTACACAAAAAGATTCTTGACATTCAAACCATATTAAATATCCATCACTCCCCCGTTTTAAGGTCCTAACTTGGCAGTGAACTCCAAATGATAATCATACCTGAAATAAAATATTATAGGAGTGTAAGCTATAAAGGCTTAGTGAATGACCATATACCACACATATAACCAATTTGAATAACCATATAATATTTTGTTCTAATGCTATAACCCAACAGGAATTGTGAAACTCTCGCAAGCCTAGTCCCGCTACAGTCCAATTAACCCACCACAGTTATCGGGGACCACCACATCCCTTTATTAGGCCCAAGTACACAAACCTTTGAGTTGGATTAACAGGACCGCCACATCCCGTAGGACCCACCACAATCCTTAACATTAGATAAAGTACCCTCCATAGTCCATAACGTTAAATAACATTTTTAATCATATGCATATGTTTCATAAATACCACATCACTCCATAAACATTATAACACATGTATTCAACTACACATTTCCATATGAAATTATAAGCATTTATATTTCATAAGGAAGGTCACTCAACTTGTATTTGGTGCTAAGATTAATACTAACTACTTCCTTGGTATGTTAGTATTAGTTGCTTCCCCACCTAAAAAGTCAATGTCATTAGTATTTGAATACACTGATTAACATCAAACCCAGTAATACATCACATTATTTGGTTAATCATAAATAACTAAGCAGGAATTAAATATCATATTTCACATTTATATAAAACCCAATCAAATACGGTTCTAACACAATTTATGGAATTAAATTACGAATTCGCTAGACAAAGTTATGGCCATTTAATTACAACCTTTTCCAAATCGTTTCTCAAGAAAAACAACAACACAACTTCAACTTCCTGGAATTTGCATAATTTTTAAACATCATAACTTTGCATGATATTCCACCAAATATCAGTAAACACATTTAATAATATAAAATTAATGTTTCATAATTTTTAGGGCTCATTTTCTATGTCGAGCAAAACGCCAAACACCTGATATGCATTCTTGCTCATTTAGGGGAGATTTTAAACCAAAACTTCAAACTATCACCAAAGGTTCATTCTTTGGTATTTTTACACAATTTTAGGATATGTTACACATGTATGAGTATATTTTACTCTCCAACTATAATCACTCAATTCCAATAAGTATTACATGATTTATGCCATTTTTAGTACAACTAGGTCGAAAATGAACATTAAAGCATAACTTAACTTTTTTAAGCATACATAACCTCCACTTTGGGTATCAATCATGGAAACATATAATAAACATGTTTCAACATATATACAAATAAAAAAATGAATTTCATAAGTTAAAAAGCATCACGAGGAGGAAATTTAAATCATGTTAACTTTAAAGTTAACATTTACGATCCTAGTACACGTTCTTACACATGTTCTTCAACCATCCTTGTTCCCACACAATTAGCAATATGGGTATCATTAAAATATTTATACAAATAAAAAATGAAAATATGCCAAGTGTAGAACTCATCCATGTGACCAACTTTAATAAAGAATTAATTACCTTACAAAGATTCCTCGATTTATAGAAAATTTTCGAAGATTTCTTCCTTAACTTTCTTCTCTTTATCTCTCTTTAGGCAAAACTCTTGTTCATACCTGAACTGGCTGAACAAGTGAGTTATTTTAACAAGTTTAAGTCGGCCAAACCATCACCCACCCTTTAACCAATCAAAAAATAGCACATGGTCTGCTAATAAGACAAATGTCACTTAAGTGATGGACAAATTTTCCCTTGTTTCGTACTTTCGATATAACTACTTGTACGAGCCTCCATTTAACCCACTGTTTTTGTGTTATAACATTAATTAATATATCTAAAAATTTCATAATTTGTGTTTTTTCCAAAATCATAAACTAGTACGCCTAATTTGGGCTTCAAACAGGAAAGTAGCAATTCACTAAAAATCTCAAAACTTTCACATTTGGCGACTAAACATTGTCAATTTCGTATCAAAACCCTAATTTACTTTTACAAACATAATCATGAATTAAAAACATAATTTATGATGCTTTAATCACATAACTAATCATATGACCTAAACATGGTATCCCCGATCATAATCTTGATTAACATCAAATATAAACCACATATATCTCACATGAGCATGCATCCCCTAAACATGATAATTAACATGTTTAACACACATAACCAATTTATAACTTATAACTCATAACTTATACTTAATCATGTAATTCACCTTACTAATCATGTTTTAGGGCCTTACAATTCTACCCCTCTTATAAAAATTTCGTCCTCGAAATTTAACGCATAAGGAACTTACCAAACAGATGAGGATATTGCTTCTTCATGTTATTCTCTCCTTCCCAGGTGGCATACTCCAAATTCTGACTTCTCCGCATCACCTTAACTAGTGAAATGGTTTTATTACGTAACACTCTCCTTTTGATCTACAATAGCAACGGGTTCCTCTACGTAGGTCAAGTCATCTTGAAGTTCTATCGATTGTGAAATCAACACATGTGAAGGATCGTCCATATACTTCCATAACATGGATATATGGAAAACATCGTGTATCCGAGATAATTCTGGTGGTAATGCTAACTTATAAGCTACAGCTCCAACCCACTTCACTATCTCGTAAGGACCAATGTACCTTGGACTTAACTTTCCCTTCTTCCCAAATCTCATAACCCTTTTCTAAGGAGAAATACATAGGAATACTCGATCACCTTCCTCAAATTTCAATTATTTCCTTCGGTTATTTGCATAACTTTTCTGTCTACTTTGCACCACTTTCAAGTGATTGCGTATAAGATCTATCTTTTCAGTAGTCTTCTACATAATTTCTAGCCCAAGTAGTTTTCGTTCTCCTACTTCAGTCCAACACACTGGGGTTCTGGATTTTCTCCCATACAAAGCTTCATAAGCAACCATCTCAATACTCGAATGACAGCTATTATTATAAGCAAACTCTATTAGTGGCAAGTCTTCATCCCAACTGCCCTTAAAACTCCAATACATAAATTCGTAACAAGTCTTCGAGTGTCTGGATCATTCTTTCTGACTGCCCATCAGTCTGAGGATGAAAAGTTGTACTGAATTTCAATTTAGTCCCCAAATCTTATTATAAACTAGGCCAAAAGTGAGAAGTAAACTTTGGATCTCGGTCAGAGATAATAGAAATAGGTGCACCATGCAATCTAATAATCTCATCCACATATATTTTTGCATATCTATCCATGAAGTAAGTAGTTTTAACAGGAAGAAAATGTGCAAACTTAGTCAACCTATCAATGACAACCCAAATAGAATCAAACCCTCATGATGATTTTGGTAAACCTATAACAAAATATGTAGTAACATGCTCCCATTTCCACTCGGGAATAGGTAAGGGTTGTAGTAAACCACTCGGCTTCTGATGCTCTGCCTTCACCTGTTGGCAAACTAGACATCTAGCAACAAAATTTGCAATGTCGTGTTTTATTCCCGGCCACCAATAGCATTGTTTCAAATCTCTATACAGTTTCGTGCTCCCTGGATGCATAGCATATAAAGAACAGTGCGCTTCCTCTAAAATGGTTGTTCTTAAATTAAGCACATTAGGTACACACAAACGGTTACCGTACATAACAATGTCATCATTATGAATAGAAAATTCATTTGCTTTACCCTTTTTCATATTATCTCTAACTTTCTTCAATTATGTATCTCCTACCTGTGCTTATTTTGTCCAGTCTATCAACGTGGGTTTAATATTTAAATATGCTAATATTCTGTAAGACTCGTTGAAAGTTAATTCCACCCCCATTAAAGCTAACTCTCTCAGCAGGTCAACTCGAATATAATAAATACAAGATATTATGCCTAGAGATTTTCTACTCAACGCATCAGCAACAACATTAGCTTTACCCGGATGGTGATGTATCGTGCAATCATAATCTTTTATAAGTTCCATCAACCTTCTTTGCCTCAAGTTTAAGTCTTTTGAATAAACAAGTATTTTAAGCTTTGATGGTCAGTAAAAATTTCACAACTAACAACATATAAGTAATGTCTCCAGATTTTTAGTGCAAAAACTACTGCAGCTAACTCAAGATCATGAGTAGGGTAGTTGCGTTCATGTATCTTTAACTGTCGAGAAGCAAAAACAATTACCTTTCCATGCTGCATTAATACACATCCAAGTCCTTGATACGAAGTATCACTATAAATAACTAAACCTTCTTTACCCATTGGGATAGTCAATACTGGAGATGATGTCAACTTATCCTTTAAATTTTCAAAGATTTTATCACAATCACCACTCCACACAAATTGTTCCCCTTTCTGGTAAGCTTAGTCAATGGCAATGCAATAGAAGAAAACCCCGGTATAAACCTCATGTAATACCCCGCCAATCCCAAAAAGCTACGTACCTCAGTCACACTAGTTGGCCTTTACCAATTCATTACTGCTTCTACCTGTGACACCCCGCCTAATTAAATACCGGGCGATCACTCCTTTATTAAATTAAATCAAGGTAAACAGTTGGTTCATTCTCAGCATCACTGTCGATAAAAATAAATTTGTCCAATTTAACACCCTAAATAATTAAGCTAAGTGTCAAAACCATTTTTCATACAAACTTCCAAATTTTAATTAAAGAAAAGATTTATTAATTCAAAACAACATTTCTACACTATAGAATCACACCACGATGAACTAAAATAAAACCACACATTCACCAATCGAATGTCAACAATATAAAACTAAAAATCATAAACCATCCTGAATAAATCCCGTAAAACAATACTGGAATAACTGAAATATACAATCCCAACAATAAATGAAATGCTGAAAGGGGCGACATGTGCCCAATAAATGAGAGTAATGAGAGTGGAGTCAATAACAGAAGCCGTCTACTCAAGTGACCTGCAACTTCCACCTAAGCTGCAGCTCGTTCTTCTCAAAGGATCCTAAGCAAGACGCCCCTGTGGCTGGGCACCTGAAAATATACATATATATACACAAGGGAGAGAGAGAGAGAAAGAAACGGGTCAGGGCCCGAAAGTGTGTTTGATTTTTAAAATACGTTAAGCAAGTATTTAAATTGATACAGGCCAATGCAAATCATATTAGTTTGACACTCTCTTGAGAAATTCTCACCTCTCTTCTAATGTGCACGCCTATCGTACTAACCTTCCCAAATAGTCTAGTTTATCTTAACTTACTCATAAGTTTTCAAAACCGAACGATGATAATGTTTTAAAAAGGTTACTTCCAATTAGTAGCACTACTCTCGTTTTAGCTTCATTAAATTTTAAAGTTTACCAGTGCCTTCTCATACTTTCATAAAACAAGTATTTATTATAGTGTCAACAACTATGTCCTACTTATCAAATCCCAGTAGGCAGTTAAAGTATATAATCTCATATATATATGAACTACTCGGATAATATATATATATATAACAGCACCCTAACTAAACTATGGTGCGGGCATACTCTGCTATCCAATCCCCGTATCGCTCACACAAAGGGAAATACAAGTTCGGAATCACTCTCGAACTGTATTAACATATACAAAACAACGTTGAGGCGAAGCATAGATTCCAAGTCCAAGAGGTCAGTACATACCCACACGTCTCTTAGGACCGTCCGACTATCAATCTGATAGCCCGTACCTAGGATCTCTATCTTCTAGGGTACGAATCAATATCCCCCATAAAGCAACACAGGATAAGATCGTCCCAGCACGGTAACCTCAGGGATAGCAAGTAGCGCGGGTAAGTTTTTCACATGTATATAATATATGTACACACAATTATATAAATATACCCATTTCATCATATTAATATAGGTTTCTCTCGTAACCCATAGTCACAACATTTATCTTTAATTTCTCATTATTATGATTACGTATAAGGTTTCGTCTCTAACCTTAACTCGAAGAGTTTTCTCACTCATTACCTAATACTCATGGGTCATATCCTTACCAATCTAAAATTCAGTAAATGACTTTATTAGATTCCAACGTAACTCTCTTACGCACCTCACCCTTAAGTTTCATAAATTCAACCTAAAGTAAATATCCCATAATTACCCTTCTCGTTGAAGATTAAAGGTTCTAACATTTATCCCTGTACCCTACTGGTCCTCAATATCTCCCAAATCCTTTTATTTATAATGCCCAAGAAATATTCCACGGTAAATTAATTCAACTAATTATACAAGGGGAAAAAGAGTTTGCCAGGAGGGGTCGATCGATCGACGTCTGGGACTCGATCGATCGAACCTTCGATCGATCGACGCTCTAGGTTCGATCGATCGATCAAACAGGTATTTCGATTTCTGCAGAAGTGCAGTTACGGGTTTGACTAATATTCTTCATTCAAATCCATAATTTCCAACACTAATCGTCCCAAAACTTATACTACAATCATGGTAATATATTTCCAGATGTTTCTAACGTTAAGCATGCATATAACCATCATTAAACATGATTAAACAACCTAAAATCTCATCTAATCATCAAGAACCCTAAGTTTTCTTAACTTCTGTTCTAATCAGTTTTCTCCAGAATTTTCTTCTAACATAACATCACAAATTCGTGGGTTGATCATCTACTTCACATATTATTTTCAGAATATGGTTATAACGATTTCTACATGCAAATCCCTATCAAAAATTGGGATTTTCTTCCTTTAATTATACTCCTAATCATTCCTACACTAATATGATTATTGCACCAACGAAAATACGCAAGTTAAACACTTTCCTGGGATTTCAGAGGTCTGGTTTCCTGCTGATATTGGTGTGGTTGCGTTCTCCTCCTCGCGATCTACGCGTTGGTGGTGACGGCGGTGAAATCGGTGGTGTTTTGGGCCTTGAATCACCTTGAGAGCTCTCTCCTCTCTTCTCCAATGGCCGTTCTAGGGTTCTGAATGTTCTAACCCTAAAAGGCTGACTTAAATGGCTGCTAAGGATGGCTGAAATTCGTGGGTTTAATTACCCTATTTTGTAAAATGACCAAAATGCCCTCCCGGGTCACTAATTAAGCCTAAAAACATCCCGAGACCCAAACTAAACCCCCGGGTACACTTTTCTGACTATCTTGACCTTTCCGGACGCGTTGGCGCACTCAAAATGACCATACGGACAACTTATTAAATATTCACTTTTTAATTAACATAATTAGTCCCGACGTGGCACTGGCACGTCCCGACTTAAATTTCCGAAATAGTCATTTAATTCACTTATGACATTCAATATAACCAATATAATATATTACTATGCTCATTAGTAATATTCAACAAGTTTCCCATAATTACTAACTCTAGTCACGTTAATAATTATAACATAATTAATTTCCGGATTTTGTTAAATAAATCATCACATTAAATTTAATAAATCCCCAAATTAAATATAGCATAAAACCTATGACACCCCGCCTAATTAAATACCGGGCGATCACTCCTTTATTAAATTAAATCAAGGTAAACAGTTGGTTCATTCTCAGCATCACTGTCGATAAAAATAAATTTGTCCAATTTAACACCCTAAATAATTAAGCTAAGTGTCAAAACCATTTTTCATACAAACTTCCAAATTTTAATTAAAGAAAAGATTTATTAATTCAAAACAACATTTCTACACTATAGAATCACACCACGATGAACTAAAATAAAACCATACATTCACCAATCGAATGTCAACAATATAAAACTAAAAATCATAAACCATCCTGAATAAATCCCGTAAAACAATACTGGAATAACTGAAATATAAAATCCCAACAATAAATGAAATGCTGAAAGGGGCGACACGTGCCCAATAAATGAGAGTAATGAGAGTGGAGTCAATAACAGAAGCCGTCTACTCAAGTGACCTGCAACTTCCACCTAAGCTGCAGCTCGTTCTTCTCAAAGGATCCTAAGCAAGACGCCCCTGTGGCTGGGCACCTGAAAATATACATATATATACACAAGGGAGAGAGAGAGAGAGAAAGAAACGGGTCAGGGCCCGAAAGTGTGTTTGATTTTTAAAATACGTTAAGCAAGTATTTAAATTGATACAGGCCAATGCAAATCATATTAGTTCGACACTCTCTTGAGAAATTCTCACCTCTCTTCTAATGTGCACGCCTATCGTATTAACCTTCCCAAATAGTCTAGTTTATCTTAACTTACTCATAAGTTTTCAAAACCGAACGATGACAATGTTTTAAAAAGGTTACTTCCAATTAGTAGCACTACCCTCGTTTTAGCTTCATTAAATTTTAAAGTTTACCAGTGCCTTCTCATACTTTCACAAAACAAGTATTTATTATAGTGTCAACAACTATGTCCTACTTATCAAATCCCAGTAGGCAGTTAAAGTATATAATCTCATATTTATATGAACTACTCGGATAATATATATATATATAACAGCACCCCAACTAAACTATGGTGCGGGCATACTCTGCTATCCAATCCCCGTATCGCTCACACAAAGGGAAATACAAGTTCGGAATCACTCTCGAACTGTATTAACATATACAAAATAACGTTGAGGCAAAGCATAGATTCCAAGTCCAAGAGGTCAGTACATACCCACACGTCTCTTAGGACCATCCGACTATCAATCTGATAGCCCGTAACTAGGATCTCTATCTTCTAAGGTACGAATCAATATCCCCCATAAAGCAACACGGGATAAGATCGTCCCACCGCGGTAACCTCAGGGATAGCAAGTAGCGCGGGTAAGTTTTTCACATGTATATAATATATGTACACACAATTATATAAATATACCCATTTCATCATATTAATATAGGTTTCTCTCGTAACCCATAGTCACAACATTTATCTTTAATTTCTCATTATTATGATTACGTATAAGGTTTCGTCTCTAACCTTAACTCGAAGAGTTTTCTCACTCATTACCTAATACTCATGGGTCATATCCTTACCAATCTAAAATTCAGTAAGTGACTTTATTTGATTCCAACGTAACTCTCTTACGCACCTCACCCTTAAGTTTCATAAATTCAACCTAAAGTAAATATCCCATAATTACCCTTCTCGTTGAAGATTAAAGGTTCTAACATTTATCCCTATAACCTACTGGTCCTCAATATCTCCCAAATCCTTTTATTTATATTGCCCAAGAAATATTCCACGGTAAATTAATTCAACTAATTAAACAAGGGGAAAAAGAGTTTGCCAGGAGGGGTCGATCGATCGACGTCTGGGGCTCGATCGATCGAACCTTCGATCGATCGACGCTCTAGGTTCGATCGATCGATCAAGCAGGTATTTCGATTTCTGCAAAAGTGCAGTTACGGGTTTGACTAATATTCTTCATTCAAATCCATAATTTCCAACACTAATCGTCCCAAAACTTATACTACAATCATGGTAATATATTTCCAGATGTTTCTAACGTTAAGCATGCATATAACCATCATTAAACATGATTAAACAACCTAAAATCTCATCTAATCATCAAGAACCCTAAGTTTTCTTAACTTCTGTTCTAATCAGTTTTCTCCAGAATTTTCTTCTAACATAACATCACAAATTCGTGGGTTGATCATCTACTTCACATATTATTTTCAGAATATGGTTATAACGATTTCTACATGCAAAGCCCTATCAAAAATTGGGGTTTTCTTCCTTTAATTATACTCCTAATCATTCCTACACTAATATAATTATTGCACCAACGAAAATACGCAAGTTAAACACTTGCCTGGGATTTCAGAGGTCTGGTTTCCTGCTGATAATTGTGTGGTTGCGTTCTCCTCCTCGCGATCTACGCGTTGGTGGTGACGGCGGTGAAATCGGTGGTGTTTTGGGCCTTGAATCACCTTGAGAGCTCTCTCCTCTCTTCTCCAATGTTCGTTCTAGGGTTCTAAATGTTCTAACCCTAAAAGGCTGACTTAAATGGCTGCTAAGGATGGCTGAAATTCGTGAGTTTAATTACCCTATTTTGTAAAATGATCAAAATGCCCTCCTGGGTCACTAATTAAGCCTAAAAACATCCCGAGACCCAAACTAAACCCCCGGGTACACTTTTCTGACTATCTCGACCTTTCCGGACGCGTTGGCGCACTCAAAACGACCATACGGACAACTTATAAAATATTCACTTTTTAATTAACATAATTAGTCCCGACGTGGCACTTGCACGTCCCGACTTAAATTTCCGAAATAGTCATTTAATTCACTTATGACATTCAATATAACCAATATAATATATTACTATGCTCATTAGTAATATTCAACAAGTTTCCCATAATTACTAACTCTAGTCACGTTAATAATTATAACATAATTAATTTCCGGATTTTGTTAAATAAATCATCACATTAAATTTAATAAATCCCCAAATTAAATATAGCATAAAACCTGTGACACCCCGCCTAATTAAATACCGGGCGATCACTCCTTTATTAAATTAAATCAAGGTAAACAGTTGGTTCATTCTCAGCATCACTGTCGATAAAAATAAATTTGTCCAATTTAACACCCTAAATAATTAAGCTAAGTGTCAAAACCATTTTTCATACAAACTTCCAAATTTTAATTAAAGAAACGATTTATTAATTCAAAACAACATTTCTACACTATAGAATCACACCACGATGAACTAAAATAAAACCATACATTCACCAATCGAATGTCAACAATATAAAACTAAAAATCATAAACCATCCTGAATAAATCCCGTAAAACAATACTGGAATAACTGAAATATAAAATCCCAACAATAAATGAAATGCTGAAAGGGGCGACACGTGCCCAATAATTGAGAGTAATGAGAGTGGAGTCAATAACAGAAGCCGTCTACTCAAGTGACCTGCAACTTCCACCTAAGCTGCAGCTCGTTCTTCTCAAAGGATCCTAAGCAAGACGCCCCTGTGGCTGGGCACCTGAAAATATACATATATATACACAAGGGAGAGAGAGAGAGAAAGAAACGGGTCAGGGCCCGAAAGTGTGTTTGATTTTTAAAATACGTTAAGCAAGTATTTAAATTGATACAGGCCAATGCAAATCATATTAGTTCGACACTCTCTTGAGAAATTCTCACCTCTCTTCTAATGTGCACGCCTATCGTACTAACCTTCCCAAATAGTCTAGTTTATCTTAACTTACTCATAAGTTTTCAAAACCGAACGATGACAATGTTTTAAAAAGGTTACTTCCAATTAGTAGCACTACTCTCGTTTTAGCTTCATTAAATTTTAAAGTTTACCAGTGCCTTCTCATACTTTCACAAAACAAGTATTTATTATAGTGTCAACAACTATGTCCTACTTATCAAATCCCAGTAGGCAGTTAAAGTATATAATCTAATATATATATGAACTACTCGGATAATATATATATATATATAACAGCACCCCAACTAAACTATGGTGCGGGCATACTCTGCTATCCAATCCCCGTATCGCTCACACAAAGGGAAATACAAGTTCGGAATCACTCTCGAACTGTATTAACATATACAAAACAACGTTGAGGCGAAGCATAGATTCCAAGTCCAAGAGGTCAGTACATACCCACACGTCTCTTAGGACCGTCCGACTATCAATCTGATAGCCCGTACCTAGGATCTCTATCTTCTAGGGTACGAATCAATATCCCCCATAAAGCAACACAGGATAAGATCGTCCCAGCGCGGTAACCTCAGGGATAGCAAGTAGCGCGGGTAAGTTTTTCACATGTATATAATATATGTACACACAATTATATAAATATACCCATTTCATCATATTAATATAGGTTTCTCTCGTAACCCATAGTCACAACATTTATCTTTAATTTCTCATTATTATGATTACGTATAAGGTTTCGTCTCTAACCTTAACTCGAAGAGTTTTCTCACTCATTACCTAATACTCATGGGTCATATCCTTACCAATCTAAAATTCAGTAAGTGACTTTATTTGATTCCAACGTAACTCTCTTACGCACCTCACCCTTAAGTTTCATAAATTCAACCTAAAGTAAATATCCCATAATTACCCTTCTCGTTGAAGATTAAAGGTTCTAACATTTATCCCTATACCCTACTGGTCCTCAATATCTCCCAAATCCTTTTATTTATAATGCCCAAGAAATATTCCACGGTAAATTAATTCAACTAATTAAACAAGGGGAAAAAGAGTTTGCCAGGAGGGGTCGATCGATCGACGTCTGGGGCTCGATCGATCGAACCTTCGATCGATCGACGCTCTAGGTTCGATCGATCGATCAAACAGGTATTTCGATTTCTGCAAAAGTGCAGTTACGGGTTTGACTAATATTCTTCATTCAAATCCATAATTTCCAACACTAATCGTCCCAAAACTTATACTACAATCATGGTAATATATTTCCAGATGTTTCTAACGTTAAGCATGCATATAACCATCATTAAACATGATTAAACAACCTAAAATCTCATCTAATCATAAAGAACCCTAAGTTTTCGTAACTTCTGTTCTAATCAGTTTTCTCCAGAATTTTCTTCTAACATAACATCACAAATTCGTGGGTTGATCATATACTTCACATATTATTTTCAGAATATGGTTATAACGATTTCTACATGCAAAATCAAAAATTGGGGTTTTCTTCCTTTAATTATACTCCTAATCATTCCTACACTAATATGATTATTGCACCAACGAAAATACGCAAGTTAAACACTTGCCTGGGATTTCAGAGGTCTGGTTTCCTGCTGATATTGGTGTGGTTGCGTTCTCCTCCTCGCGATCTACGCGTTGGTGGTGACGGCGGTGAAATCGGTGGTGTTTTGGGCCTTGAATCACCTTGAGAGCTCTCTCCTCTCTTCTCCAATGGCCGTTCTAGGGTTCTGAATGTTCTACCCCTAAAAGGCTGACTTAAATGGCTGCTAAGGATGGCTGAAATTCGTGGGTTTAATTACCCTATTTTGTAAAATGACCAAAATGCCCTCCCGGGTCACTAATTAAGCCTAAAAACATCCCGAGACCCAAACTAAACCCCCGGGTACAATTTTCTGACTATCTCGACCTTTCCGGACGCATTGGCGCACTCAATACGACCATACGGACAACTTATAAAATATTCACTTTTTAATTAACATAATTAGTCCCGACGTGGCACTGGCACGTCCCGACTTAAATTTCCGAAATAGTCATTTAATTCACTTATGACATTCAATATAACCAATATAATATATTACTATGCTCATTAGTAATATTCAACAAGTTTCCCATAATTACTAACTCTAGTCACGTTAATAATTATAACATAATTAATTTCCGGATTTTATTAAATAAATCATCACATTAAATTTAATAAATCCCCAAATTAAATATAGCATAAAAATACGCGATATTGCACTACCTTCTTGGTATCAACACAAATACCATGAGCAGAAATAACATGCCCCCAAAATAGTACCCTATCTAGCCAAAATTCACATTTAGAAAACATAGCATACAACTACTTCTCTCGCAATGTCTCTAAAATAATACGCAGGTGGTGTTCATGCTTGATAGTACAAGTATAGCACCCTGCCGTGACAGTACTTCTACAATCGCATTCAGGCCACACAGGCTGCGGCAGGTATCTCACTCAAGGCGCGACCAGAACTCCTATAGGGTGCGGCCCTCTCCATAAGAGGCTGCGGCACCCCAGCTCAGGGTCCGCGGACCCCCTCCAACAGCTCAGCGCTGCTACTCTGTGGGTCGCACGCCCTCATCCACATCTATTGCAGGCTTGGTAAACACCACGTGCTCAGGGCACATGACTCAACACACTTCCTCATAACTAAAGGATCACACCTGGGAGTGAAGGGTCGGTTCCAAACACACCCGAGGCACTACAACACAGATTCTCTCTACATCACCCCAACATAAGCTTTGGAGGCCTAGAATCTACATCACAGCCACCTCACGGGCTAACCGGAATCTCTAATACTGTCATGTACTCTCCTTTATTCTCATACTTGTACGCCTCTATAGGCACGATTATATTGTACAATGCAACGCACATAATGGGAAGGGAGCAACACAGTGGACGTAAGCCTATTTTAGAGGCTGAACCACTCTATACCTGGTCTTCTCTCTATTTACTTATTTTTCTTGTTTAACACACACATATAACTTTTGATCTGCTGATATGAGAACGCCCTATGGTCGATTTCTCGTATCATCAGTTTGGCGCTGTCTGTGGGAACGAGATACTTCAATCTTGTTTCTCTGCATATATGAGTTCTTCAAACACCTTATTCGATCCCTGAGGGTCCTTTGGATCATCTCCTCGTGGGTCGGTTACCGGTTATTGGACTCTGCACCACATTCGCCCCCTTTAACGGGAATTTCATATTTCTGGATCTATCTTTGGATCTTCACTTAATTGCTTTGGATCTATTTTGCATACCCCTATGATATCATTCCATCTAGATAATGCTAAAAAGCATGACGGGCTTTTGCCTCAAAAAGATGAATGATTAGGGAGGGATTGTATCTACCCCATTTTTGTTGTCATCTACCTATGATCTAGGGTTTCCATTGAAGTTGTGCCATATTGCGCGCCGCAAAGAAATTCTCTCAGCAATGGACCCTAGTAGGTTTTCTTCACGTGTTGGGGGAGAAAATATCATCTCCTGTCTTGGGATCTCTCCCCTGCCCAGAAAGGGGTGCGGCCTGTAAGGTCGGAAGTATCTCATGCCGCGACCCCTACTGGTGCAGACCTGCCACAACAGTTCAAAATCATCGTGGGAGGGATTTAAGTGGCCTTTGGATCGACCTTGGTGAATAACATTGAAAGGCTACGGCAGTGCACTTATGTGCCATACTGGCCGCGGCCTCAGCAGCATAATCATGGAACAATTCAAACCCTCCTTCCTGATACTTCTGTGATCACTCACCTCTGTTAAGTTTTGTCTCAAATTCTGTATACTTTATAAAGACTAACAAAAGCAGAGATGGAAGGAGAATCCATCCGGAGTGCAGAAGTCAGGGATGAGATTGTGCAACTATACAATCACCTTAATCACCTCTATGACATCCACGCCTCACTTCAGACCCAGGTCAATTTTCTAACTCAGAGGGTGCTAATACTGGAGGCTGTGGCATCTAAAAACATAGGCGCGGAAGTGGAGGAAATAACAAAGCCAACCTTGCCTGCCGCGGCAGTAAACGAGACCACGGGATCAACTGTCGGAGGTTAAAAAAGGCAGAAAAAGTCAGGTGTCTATACTCAGTTGAGCCTCCCGATTGAAGAGATATTCGAGTTCATCAAAGGGGACAAGATTTTGAGGTGGCCATAAAAGTTGAGAGCTCCACCCCACAAGAGGAACAAAGCTACCTGGTGCAGATTCCATCAGGACCATGGCCACGACATAGAGCAATGCTATGCTCTGAAGGATGAAGTTGAAAGGCTAATCGGGCAAGGGATGCTGCAGCGATTCCTGAAGAATGCATAAGGGATTCATCCAGACCTAGCTGAGGCTGCCTACCGCATCTCATCCTTAGTCTTTCTAATTTCAACTATTTCTGTTTATGTTTTATGAAGCTCACTGTAGCCTTAATACTCGAGACTTTATGTTTTGTTAACAAAGTCATTAACTGCAGCATACATATATAAATATATGAACTAGCAAGTTTAGATATATCTGATATTTCTCTTGGTTTCATAACCTGCTACCTCACAAAAAGACTTGTTGTCTCAAACAGATTTCAGAGGAAGTATAACAAAATTATCTCGAAGGATTATTCTACTTAGGGATGCACTTATGGATGGGATACGACCTTCATTAGCTCAGAAGTTCCCCTCTCAATGTGCAACTACATCTTATCATATGATGACCATATTCGCGGAAGCATCTGAGGATTCAAGGAGCTTTTATCAGCCACCAGGGCCTATAACGCCAATTCTGTGCTCTCGGAGTGTGACATTAGCCACGGGGGCTTATAACGCCCATTCTTAGCTTTTGGGACTCGCCATCGAGCCAGGAGGCTTACAATATCTAGCCAGGGATGGCTTTATATATATTATTAGCTGTGGGTGGCTTAAAAATATAACCCAACCTGGAGAGGCTTGATAGTGTCTCGCATATTAGCTATGGGTGGCTTAATAACATAACCTAGCCTGGAGAGGCTTGATAGTGTCTCGCATATTAGCTGTGGGTGGCTTAATAACATAACCCAGCCTGGAGAGGCTTGATAGTGTCTCGCATATTAGCTGTGGTTGGCTTAATAACATAACCCAGCCTGGAGAGGCTTGATAGTGTCTCGCATATTAGCTGTGGGTGGCTTACTAACATAACCCAGCCTGGAGAGGCTTGATAGTGTCTTGCATATTAGCTGTGGGTGGCTTAATAACATAACCCAGCCTGGAGAGGCTTGATAGTGTCTCGCATATTAGCTGTGGGTGGCTTAACAACATAACCCAACCTGGAGAGGCTTGATAGTGTCTCGCATATTAGCTATGGGTGGCTTAATAACATAACCCAACCTAGAGAGGTTTGATAGTGTCTCGCATATTAGATGTGGGTGGCTTAATAAGATAACCCAGCCTGGGAGGCTTCGTTGTGTCCCAAGATCGACTAAAGGAAAGCCATGAAAGACAATCGAAGCGGCTTTAGGAGGCTCTGTTACTATGATCATGAAGCATGTCAAACCTACAGAAGGATGGCCTCGATTTTCCAAGGGCAAGGTTCTACAGCCTCATTATCTTGTCAGCAGTCAAGTAGATGCCGCGGCATCCTCATCCACCGCTGCCCTAGCACTGGATGGCAACCTGCCACGGCTGAATGGGAAAAGGGACTGAGAGTCGCTGAGGTGGACTTGAATTCAAAATGAATGCGGAATAAAAATAATGGCACAGTTAATTACCCTCTACGCCCATCTTTTGAGGAATTGATTTTTTTGGGAAGAATCCCGCCTCAAATATAGTTACCGACGTTACAAGTATGCTGAACTTCTTATGCTCAGCAGGAACTTCCGCGGCCTCAGCAACTCTTTTTTCCTGCCGCTTGTTCAAGTGCAGATTGTCAAGGGCTGCAGAAAGAAAAGAAAATACAATTTAGTGGAAGTTACGTGAAATTAAAGGACGCGGCTATAATCTTATACCTAGTTTTGAGTATAATCTTATACCTATTTTTGAGGGTGAACCCCACTGCCGCGGCATTTTATATGATCTCTCTCTTTCATTCTCCTCGGGGTGCATCTCCCAGCCTTTACCGGAGATGTAAAAATATTTCCCCTTCCAGTTTTTCACACTGGTCGGTCTCCCAGTGTAAAGGGTCTCGTCCCTGCCGCGGCTAGAAAAATAGTAGTAGCCCGCAAACTTTACTGAGTTCTCCTTTGGGCGGTAGAAATGAAAGAACTCCGCGGGAGTAATGTCCTTTTTGAACAACTTCTCCCAAAGGACAACTACAGCAAGAACAGCTCTCGAACCGTTGGGATCTAACTGAGTTGGGGCCAGTTTCATTTTCTGGAAAATGCGATGGATGGGAACAGGAACAGGCAGTCGCAGCCCATAGATGAAGGCATGCAAAGGGAAGGAAATTCCATCGTCGGACAGAACCGTGCACGATCTTTGGTTCGCGGCAAGGGCTGAGCACGTCAAATTCTCTGGAAATTCGAAAGCCTCAGCAACCTGCTCAACCCAATCTTGGGTCATCGAGCCGCGGATATCAAGCGCAGCCAATGGTCTCTCAGCCCTCCCAGATGTGCCTCCTGGGTTATTTCTAGCAGCCGCGGCATTGTCTCCTTAACCCATTGGATGTGTACTTGAGTTGGCTTCCTCTTTCATCGGCTGAGATTGGGAATCCTTCCCAGATGCAGAGTCCATGGAGGCTGAGTCAATTATCATGCAGTTCGGGCAATCTTTCAGTTTGCAGGGCCCAACTGATCTCAGAGGGGGCACGGAAGTAATCTCGGGGGGAGAGGTACCAAAATGCTTTGCCCAAAAGCCTCTGAGGAACTCGTCTGGGTCAAAGCTCATATGGCTGCAGCAGTACCTGAAAAGCAGAGTTCGCAGTTAGGCGCCACAGCCAGTATGACTTGTAAGACTTCAAGAAGCCGCAAAAGGGTATTTTTAAGTATTAAAAGTTTGGAATTACGTCCCTAAAATAGTAATATTAATGGGCGAACTCTATTTCTTATGGGACCGTACGGTCCCAACTGGCCGCGGCCACATCCATATTTGTTGAACATGCGCTGCCACGGAAATAAGATAGAATTGCTTTAAGGCATTCCCGACCGTGGCCATTCCTAATTCTTCAGACAATTCGATATGCTCTAGTAGCAACTACAGTTATTTTACATGGATGTCTTGGGTTCATGAAAGTTTTAAGGCTGTTCCTAGATGACCAAGGGGGTGATTTGATGCCGCGGATGATGGCTTGAGGGACCGCGGCCATTTAGGACGGTTTGACGCAGAATTGCAAGTTCAGACTATTATTATAATCCTATCATGCTGCGGCCTCTATCCTAAACAGTTGATTATCCAATTTTTAACCATTCTAAGATCAAATTCACAGAATGTGGAGGGTTCGACTATGAACATCAAGAACAGTGATATGTATTTCATATGCAGCATATGTGGGAAAAAGTAAAACGAACAAATAAAACCCTGGATTTCTAGCAAATGAACCAGGAAAGGCATAAAAAGGGAAGAAGATTGTAAATAGTGGTTGAAAAATCACCTGGGAATGAAGAGAATCGCGAAGATCAGCTACTGACCACCTTGAACTGCCACACACCGCCTCGGAGGGTCGTCGGAATATGCAAGAAGAAATGTGTAAAGTTTCGCTCTCGATTTTCTATCAAAAGTTTTGGAAACGTAATGAAGTCCACGGCCATAAACAATTTATATAAGGGAGCGCGGAAGAAGAATCGTCGCTTTGGAAGCACCGCGGCACCTAGGCTACTTAGCCGCAGTCCCAATATATCTCCCTTGGCACTACGGCTTGGGGGCTTATTGATAGTACAAGTATAGCACCCTGTCGTGGCAGTACTTCTACAATCGCATTCAGGCCACACAGGCCGCGGCAGGTATCTCACTCAAGGTGCGGCCAGAACTCCTATAGGGTGCGGCCCTCTCCATAAGAGGCCGCAGAACCCCAGCTCAAGGTCCGCGGACCCCCTCCAACAGCTTAGCGCTGCTACTCTATGGACCGCAAGCCCTCATTCACATCTACTGCAGGCTTGGTATACGCCACGTGCTCAGGGCACGTGACTCAACACACTTCCTCATAAATAAAGGATCACACCTGGGAGTGAAGGGTCGGTTCCAGACACACCCGAGGCACTACAACACAGATTCTCTCTACATCACCCCAACATAAGATTTGGAGGCCTAGAATCTACATCATAGCCACCTCACGGGCTAACCGGAATCTCTAATACTATCATGTACTCTCCTTTATTCTCATACTTGTACGCCTCTATAGGCACGATTATATTGTACAATGCAACGCATATAATGAGAAGGGAGCAACACAGTGGACGTAAGCCTATTTTAGAGGCTGAACCACTCTATACCTTGTCTTCTCTCTATTTACTTATTTTGCTTGTTTAACACACACATATAACTTTTGATCTGCTGATATGAGAACGCCCTATGGTCGATTTCTCATATCATCAATGCTCATCCCTCCTACGAGAATATATCAAAATATAATCAATGAAGACAATAACAAAAGAATCCACCTATGGGTGAAATATACGGTTCATCAAATCCAGGAATACAGCCGGTACATTTGTAAACCCAAATGGCATGACAAGAAATTCGTAATGTCCATACCTGGAACAAAAAGTAGTTTTAAAAATGTCACAATATCTTGCTTTCAATTGATGATACCCGAATTTAAGATTAATTTTGGAAAACACTTTGGCTCCTTGCAACTGATCAAAGAAAGTCATCAATGCGAGGTAGTGGGTATTTGTTACGGATAGTCACCTTATTCAATTGATGATAATCGATGCACAGTCTCTTATTTCTATCTTTCTTCTTCATAAACTATAAGAGGGTGGTTTAGATAAGATGGAGGCGTAACCCCTTTTGAGTATGGTGATGACAAGGTTAATCAGTAAACACCAGTGATTTAGCCACAAGACACAAAGAACAGTTTGGAACGTATGAAACCCATCTTAAACCCACAAATCTCTCGTGTATAACTCACAATATAATAAAGAACTCAGAAATAACTTAGCTAGAGGGAGAGAGAAGTAAGCATCCTAGATACACCTTAGTAGGCAGGTAAAAAAACACACACACCGAAAAGGTCTTCTTCAAGGATTTCTGTCAAGTTATTAAAGCTCCCTAATAAATGACAAATGGTGGGTGGAAGAACTCTCTGGTTTTTCAATAACTCTTTCTCTAGTAATAATTTCTCAAAATCTTAGAAGAATATCTCCAAAAGAACTCTTTTTAGAACATTTTGATCGATCCCCTTCCTTGGAGGTGGTTGGAGCCTTAAATAGCCCCCACACCACCCCCGAGGCAGCTAAGTCATTAATGCCTGTTAAAGACCTCCCTCATACCTTATCTCACCAGCATTAAATACCTGATGCACTAGTTGTCTTTACGTCATAAACATTAAATGCCAAGACATGCCTTTTGCCTAACCACTGTGTGTCAGGGGGCTGTTGCCACAGAGGTTGCTTACCAACCGTATGACAGCCCCAAATACCACGGTGGTTTACTCAAGTGCAGACTTGACGTTGTCTAGCTGGCTAGTGACATCACCTACAGTAGATGGGACATAAAGTAGAGGGCTGTTTGGTTCACAGCAAAGCTCCCGATGGAACTCGAAGCCACTTTGCTCTAGGTTCCACGGTGAAGATCTTTCGGTGTTTTACCAGGTGTATCTAAGATGGTCAAGACAAGCCTCAACGGTGCCCCACTTCTCAATCCTCCAAACCAAGTCCCTCTAAAGTTCCCACGGTGAGGTTGTTCGATAGAGCATGAAAGCTCTCCCACGCCCTGCCAAGCCTGGTCTCTCGCGAGTACCATTCGACCTCACACCCATTCATTATTCTCATTACAACATTACATTCGTTACAACTCGTAGTCAATATAAACAAAGCTATAATATGACAAAGTAACAATAAGCTAAAGTACGAGTTGCCACGCCAAGCTTCCACGCTGAGCTGCCTCGCTGAGCTTATCCTCAGAACACTGTTGCTAATTGGTGGATTATCCCTAATCCCAGGATTACCTTCAGGCCCCCTCTACATTTGCCCCTTCGTGGAGGGATTTGTTGTGGGAACAAGAATTGCCTCCACGAAAACTTCTCAATCCGATGAACCTTCTCTATCTGGCCTGCTACTTTTTCCTAATGCCGAGCCTCAACCGTTATAGCTTGAATATCTGAAATTCTCCCGAAGGACCTGCTAATATTCTCCCAATAATGTTCGAAAAAGCGAAAAATTCTCCCCGATGTAACTGAGTCATAACTAAACAACGTTTGAGCTTCTGACGAGGGGACATCGTGGCTTTTTTGAACCATTGGGACATCTTCTTCGTTGGGGGGTTTATTGGATATGTCTGAGAAAATCTTGGCACCCAAAACTCAATCTTTCTTAGGAAGGTAACGATGTTTATTCCCTAGGTGTCACTTCATGAATGACGTAGCGTTGTCTTTTCCATTGTCAGAACACTTCCCGAAGTGCCACGTGTACATTTGAAATGATTGCAGGCGGCCTCGCACGTGCAATGGTGGGAAACTTAAACGACGAACTTAAAAATTCAAACGGCTAAATCCCCCAAACACTTAAAACCTTCCTTTCTCTTACTTTGCCATTACCTTCTTCAAATTTCCTTCGCTTTTAGAGAGAGAGAGAGAGAGCTTCCATTGTTGAGCATCTGAAACCTCCATTGTTGTTCAAGCTTGTGCCTTCCTTTTCTTGCTCTCATCTTCTACACCACCTCCTGTGGTTGCTCTCCTCCATTGTCGTGCTCAAGCTCCTCTTACTCAAGGCTTTTTTCGTTTGCTCTAACACTCTGCCATGGCGTCTCCAAGTTACCCCACCATCTCTTCAACCAGTGCGCCGCCTGCTACCGCTGTTGCTACCACTGCTGCTGCCACTACTGCTGCTTCCGCTTTGGACGCTGCCCGTCGTGAACAGTTAAGGTTTTATCGTCGCTCTCCCATTTTTGGCAAGGATGATAGCTTTGCTGCTGCCTGCAAGACTGTCAAATTTGAATGCAAGTTTGAGACCTTATTGCTGGGTGACGAGGACGAAGAACCCTCGAAATGGGGCTTTCTTCCTCCAGAGGGGACTCTCAGGTTTCGTCTGGAGCGAGGGGACTTCCAATGGTCCCAAATTGATTTCGAGGCACCAGGGGGTTCTCCTGCCCATTTTGCTGCTTGGAACTCTCACATGGTGAGTTCCCATGGTGATATTCTGAGTAAGATTGGCCTTTAACGGGCTAAATGGTTTGGTGAGTTTACTCTCTCCAAAAATAATGCTGCTTTCCCCATTCTTGTTTCCCGTTGGAATGTGATGACTCACACATTCATCGCTGCGTGGGGCGAGTTTATGATAACCCTAGAAGATGTCTGCGAGCTCCTGGGGCTTGAAGCAGCAGGCCATGAGCCTTATACCGATGAGCCTCTTGACGCCCAAGAGATTGCTGACCGCTTGGCGTTGGACCGAATATGCCGAAGTTGCATCGGTTCTTCAAACAAAGCTACCTTCACTCCGCTGATTAACTACTTCTTCAAGGGTTCTAGTGAAGGCAGTTCTTCAACTTCAACGGATGCCCCTGGTCAAGGTACTTTGTTAGAGCTCCCCACTTACATCCTTGTGATTCTTTCCCGTTTTCTTTTGACGGGAAAACCAAATGATCAGCCCCGAAGGGACCTTATCAACATATCCTTTCATTTGGCCCGGGGCATTAAACTTCCTGTGGCTGCAATTGCCTTAGGGTCCCTCTACACCTGGCTCGACAGAACATTATTCGACATGGAACGATCGCTTGGCCATTATAACCTGGCCAATTTTGCCAACAGCGTCCTTCTAATCAGCTTCCTGTACGTGCGCTTTCCTGTTGTAGCGGCCAAGGCCAACCGACCTCCTTCTGGGGAAACCATTCTGCCCCCACGCTCTTATATTTATCACAAGAGGCAGAGCCGAAAAGATCTGATCGCCTCAATTGACTGTTTTGAGGACTTTGTTATGAGGCCTTACGGAGAGGACGTCTTTTTTCATACGTGTGATTTCTTCCAGCACGAATCCAGGGTGGTTCAGGTGGGGGTAGACATTGAAGATCCTTAGTTAGCCGTGGTGCTTCTCATTTCTCCGGGGTATCTGCCGTCCTACACCGAGTGGGGATTTTCCAGCGAACATTATAACCCCAATCGGTGCAGTCGTCAATTTGGGTTTGATCAGGGGGCTCCTCGCCCAGTTTTCCAATCTTCAAACCCAAATGTTAACTTCAGCGAGGCATGTTCCTTATTTTCCTCTACTGCTGCGTGGGGGATAAGTGAATCAATGGCTGGGCGAGTCACTATTCCTTCCAACAAAAGGCAAGGGGATATGACCGGTCTATTTGCCACGAAGTTCTGGCCGAAACAACTAGCTGACATTGCTGAGTTCATAGATGACGAGCCCGTGTACCCTCCAGTTCTGTCTTTTTCTGCGTTGGAGCTGGGACTTAAAGGCAACTCCATTCTTGGGATTGAGTTCCCTCTAAGCAAAACCCCTAAAAGGCCTACCGAAGAGCTTCCTCCATTATGCCCCATGATTCCTACTGCCATACCCAAAGCCAAAAGTGTTGGGGTATCCAGGAAGACTTATCCTTCGACTGGAGCCACTGCTGATGAAGGGTCTTCGCAGCCATCAACCAAGAAGGCCAAGAGTGGGGTGGCTTCCATGAAAAAATCAAATTCCAAATCCCAGACTCCTGTGGCAGCCCTTCCCATAGCCTCCGTTCCTCCTCCCATGTCTGCTGAAAAGGCCGAGAGGTTAAGGAGGGAGGTGCAGGCTGAGGTAGATCGGGTAAATGCAGAGTTTCAACAGCGCGCTGTCGTCGTTCCTCCTTCGGTTGCTTTCCCTACGATCGTCGTCGATCCAACTGAGCCAGCTGCAAGGAGGAGGAAAAGTTCGAAGGTTCCTCAAGCTATTGGCAGTGATGTGACAAAGACAAGGAGGAAGACTTTAGGCACCAAGTCCCAGAGGAAGCAAGCTCCCACGGTGCAAGCTTCTCATTCTTCTTCGCGATCTGAGGTATGTACACTTATCTTGTTCTCTTTTCCTCTTTAGTTAAAGCAAGCTGCATTTGCTTATATATATTGTTCTTGATTACTTTAGTGCAGGGGTTTAAAGAAACTGGGCCTCGTCCTCCTAGTCCCCCAAGTCCCCCCATAAGCCGTTTCGTGGGTGGTCGCTATGGTGCCCTATCATCCGATACTACCCCACCCCATTCGCCAATGACCGGGCTTACTTACTCCCGTCGTTCAATCTCACGACGGGCGAGGGAGACAGTTGTGGAGGGTGAGGTTATAGAGCCCATGGATGTCTCTTCGCCACCAGAGACAACGCAATCCGAGACAACTACCTCAGTCCCCTCTGGCTCACTGGCTTCCCCTGAGGTTGCTCTGCCCATTATTCTGGCTGCTGCAAGTGACCCTGAGGTAATGATTTCATACTTAGTTTGTCTGATCTAGCATTCCTTCTCTTTCACCCCATTCTGTGTGCTGAATTTGGGATGTTGGTTGCCCTAGGTCGAAGTGTCCTCGCTGCTAGCAAACATTGTTCGTCCAACGGTGCTGGCGAGACCTCTGACCACAGTGCCCCTTTTCAATGTCCTTACTGAGGTAAGTAACACTTGGATATATTTTGCCCTTTTTCTGTACTTGTTCCTCTTTACTAACATTGGCTTTTATATTGCAGCATTCCCCTGATCTTTCACCACCCTCTTCTTTGGGTAGTCTTTACGCACACAGGGCTAAGGTTGGGGCTTCTTCGCAGCCTGGTGGTTTTTCTGCGCCCCTTCGTGCTGGGGCCTCTTTCGGGAGTCCATCATCTATTCCCAATGAACCCCCTACGCTTGCTTTGGTACCTTATGTCGGCAAGGGAACTTTGCCGATAGTTGAGGCTTCTGCGGCCAGAGACCCCATTGAGGCTGATGAGGTAACAAGTCCCCTCCCAACGGTTCCTGCCCCTTTAACCTCTGTGGTGACTCCCATTCCTGCCCCTGTTGTGACTCAGGTACTTTCTTAATTCTCTGCATAAACTCCACCGTATGTTAGGGTTGTTTTTTTTCATAACTCCATCTTATAACGGTGACTTAACAACGAAAACGCTTGTTAAGATTTTTATATATAGTCTCCACCTTATAACGGTGACTTAACAACGAAAACGCTTGTTAAGATTTTCATATAATCTCCACCTTATAACGGTGACTTAACAACGAAAACGTTTGTTAAGATTTTTTATATAATCTCCACCTTATAACGGTGACTTAACAACGAAAACGCTTGTTAAGATTTTTATATAGTCTCCACCTTATAAACTCCACCGTATGTTAGGGTTGTTTTTTTTCATAACTCCATCTTATAACGGTGACTTAACAACGAAAACGCTTGTTAAGATTTTTATATATAGTCTCCACCTTATAACGGTGACTTAACAACGAAAACGCTTGTTAAGATTTTTATATAATCTCCACCTTATAACGGTGACTTAACAACGAAAACGCTTGTTAATATTTTTATATAATCTCCACCTTATAACGGTGACTTAACAACGAAAACGCTTGTTAATATTTTTTTATAATCTCCACCTTATAACGGTGACTTAACAACGAAAACGTTTGTTAAGATTTTTTATAATCTCCACCTTATAACGGTGACTTAACAACAAAAAGGCTTGTTAAGATTTTTATATAATCTCCACCTTATAACGGTGACTTAACAACGAAAACGTTTGTTAAGATTTGTATATAATCTCCACCTTATAACGGTGACTTAACAACGAAAACGCTTGTTAAGATTTTTATATAATCTCCACCTTATAACGGTGACTTAACAACGAAAACGCTTGTTAAGATTTTTATATAATCTCACTATTTTTTATATCTCTTCTCAGGTTGCTCGGGAGGATTCCTCACCAGCTCTTTCACTTATGGGCACACCTCGTCAGGAACCTGCTGTTTCGGAAGAATCTGATCATGCTGACCAAGGTTCCACGACTGGTGCCGAGGCAAAAAGTGAATCTGGGTGCGAATTGCCTCTTCCTGACTTAACTCCTCCTGCCTTTTGCCTAATGGTGCTTCACAATTCTCCCCAAATGCCTGTGAGCCATCGCTTGGTGATTGAGCAGTTAGTGAACCATCACCCCGAGACCTTCACCGTGGACTGCCTACGATCCAACATTCCCGTGATGAGTCATCGACTGCAAGGCATGGCGATCGTTGTTGCTGAGATTGCCAGTACTCCCACTTCCAGTGTCACCCGAGCCCTCATTAATCAGTTTCTGGGTTTTCTGAAGGAATTGGGTCGTGACGGTTTCCATTTCGACTGGCTTATAACGTATTTGAAAACTTTGAAGAATCAGCAGTTGATCGGCCAGAGGGAACTACTGAGAAAGCACCAGGAGGACCAACGGGCTGAGGAGGTTAAGTTAGCTTAGCTGGCACCTCTTTTGGAATCGGCGGATGAAGAAGTAAAGAATGCCGAAGAGGCTCTGCGTTTGGCCAAGCTAAAACGGGAGAGACTTCTTATTGAACGCGCACAGGTGCAAACTAGGCTAGAGGTTGCTGTCAACGCTCAAAGATCCTTTGCGTCAGCTTCTTCGGGCCTTCCTGGAGATTTTTTCTCTTCCCCAGACCTATGGTTCCTCTTAGGGTAGTAAACTCCTGTATATATTTTCTTTCTTCGTCCATTCATGTAATTCTTGGGCAATAGTTCCCAATTTTTTGTAATGCTCTCTTGTTTAATGAATGAAAGAATGTATATTTTCCAGTTTATCTCTGAGTTATGACTGCTTTCATATCAATGTCTATACTTCACGTCATCAATAAAACTTGTATATTCATAATCAAAGACTAGATACATCGATGGTACAAACTTAATTGTTTACACATGATAGACTTTCAGCCATTTATTGTTAATTTTGAATGGCTTATCTTCCTCCAACTTAGAAATTAAGCAATAACCTGATGAAAGGTCCCTCCCAATTGGCTGCGAACTTTGGCAGAGGAAGTCCCCTAATGTGTTTCACCGATGCTTTCAAAACGAGATCTCCCTCCACGAACCTCCTTGGTCTTACAAGGTTGTCGTATGCCCTAGAGAGCTGCTTTGTATACATTTGAAAATGTTGCATCGCGTTGTCTCTGTGTTCATCCAATGCCTCCAACTGCACATGCCTGTTCTGAGGAAGCATGCTACTTCGCAAGGCGTATCGAGCAGAGGGAACTTCCAACTCCACTGGAAGGATTGCCTCAGCCCCGTAGACAAGGGAGAACGGAGTGTACCCTGTGGGCTTCCTCTTCGTCGTTCGATAGGCCCACAACACTGCTGGTATCTTGTCATCCCACGATCCTGGAACGTCCTCCATCGTTTTAGCCAAGATATTAACCAGAGTTTTGTTAGTTGCTTCGGCCTGACCGTTCCCCTTCGGGTATGCCACCATTGAAGTGTGATGAACAATGGAGTACTTGTCTGTGAGCATCATTACTTCTGAGTTGACGAAAGGAGTCCCATTATCTGAGAGAATAACCTTTGGGATCCCAAAACGGCAAATGATATACTCTCTGATGAAGTTACTCACTACCCCAGCTGTTGCCCTTCTGAGTGGTATTGCTTCAACCCATTTTGTAAAGCACTCCGTTGCTACCAGTATCCATATCTTGCCCCTCGACGAAGGATGTATCACCCCCACGAGGTCGAACGCCCAAGTGTGGAAAGGATAAGGTGTTGCCAGAGAGTGTAAGTCCACCGATGGGGCATGGATCATATTTTCATGAAGTTGGCAAGCTTTGAATTTTCAAACAAATTCGGCAGAGTCTTTCTCCATCGTTGGCCAATAATACCCCAACGTCATCAGCTGATCATATAACTTGGCCCCTCCTATGTGAGCTGGGTCATGGGCTTGTTTGAGGACCTCAGTTGCTTCTTCCTTTGTGATGCAACGCAATGGCCTGTTGAAGTACCCCCTTCAATAAAGCTGCCCCTCCTGGATATAGAACCTCGGGGTACTTCGCTTCAGTCCCATCGCATCCATTTTCTCCGTTGGGACAATTCCATCTTGAATAAAGTCGATATAGGGCTGCCTCCAGTCCGTTTGGGCTTCGATGAAATGGCACTCAGCTGCTTCGAAAAATAGCTGACACTTATCACAATTCCGTTGTAGTTCTGTCGCATCCTGTTTCATTCTAGGCCAAAAATATCCCCCTCTTTGAATTCTCCAATAAAGAGGTATCTCAGTTGTTTCGCAGTGCTCCTCGTGTGTTTTCTTCAAGCTCCGCTCTGCTTCCTCTGGCCCAATGCATCTCGATAACCATCCCCCTGCATTTCTGAAGTAAAGATTTCCCTAGTTTGTGAAGTATTGGGCTAACTCTCTTAGTCCCATAGCTCCTTCGCCAGACTCCAGTTGCTTCCTGATCTCTCCTCTCCAATCCGCGTCTCCCTTCATCGGTAGTATTGACTGCACCACCGAAGGAGCTGTTCTTCGCTGGATCGTAATGATAGCCGTATCGCTCCTCATGACCATCTTTTGAGTAATAGTGGCATAAGCGTCTGGATGACGGTTCATCGTTCTGGGATGTCTTCTGATTTTGGTCCGATGGAACTGGCTGAGGTGCCTTTGAATGATCGTTCTGTACGGTGCCAAACTCATGTGCTTCAACACATATTCTCCGTTAACTTGCTAAATTACTAAGTTCGAGTCACCCTTGATGCAGAGTGAACGAATTCCCCTTCGAAGAGCCTCCAGCAACCCTAGTACCAACGCTTCGTATTCTGCTTCGTTATTGGAGCAAGGGAAATCTAGTTTGTAGGAAAGGCAAATCTCCTCCGTTCCTTTTGAAAGGATGACCCCTGCCCCTCCTTTTTTCTCTATCGAAGACCCATCAAACTGCATCGTCCATTCCTCATCGGTTGCATCCAGATAGTTGGCTTGTAAGTCATCTCCCGGAATGTCTTCTTTAGGTGGTTCAAACGTTCCTGATGGAAAGATTGCCATCAGATCAGCATACGCCTGGCTCTTGATAGCACGAGGAACCACACACTGTAAATCATATTCGGAGAGAATAAGGAACCACCTAGCTGCCCTGCCAATCAAGATAGTTCTAGCCAACAAATACTTAATAGGATCAGATCTAGTTACAATATGAATTGTAAAAGACAGCATATAATGTCTAAGTTTTTGTGCTACAAAGACTAAGGCCAAACAATGCCTTTCTAGGCTGCTATATCTAATCTCTGGCCCATGTATGATCCTGCTGAGGTAATACACTGGCCGTTCTTGCCCGTCAATCTCTTGTGCCAGCAAAGCTCCAACGGACCTTGTAGTGGAGGTGAGGTACAGCTGCAACGGTACTCCTGCCTGTGGAGGAACCATGATTTGTGGTGAAACGAGCAGCTTCTTCAACTCATCGAGAGACTCCTGGTGATCCTTTTCCCACCTGAACTTTGTGTTCTTTCGCAGCAGCTGCATCAACGGGTGTGTTACCTCGACCAATCCTGGTACAAATCTTCTGAGGTAGGAGACTTTGTCGAGGAAACTTTTTAGCTCCTTCGCCGTTCTTGGGCACGGCATCTCTAAGATCGCGCGTTGTTTATCCTGGTCCATCTGCACCCCTTGTCGATCAACCACAAAGCCTAGAAACTTCCCGCTTGTTACTCCAAAGACGCACTTCAATGGGTTCATCCTTAATTTATACTTCCTACATCGAGTAAACACCTTCTTTAAGTCGTTTAGGTGGGACTCCTCCTTCTTCGATTTGATGACCAAATCATCCACATAGAATTCTACAAATTTGTGGAAGAAATCGTAAAAAATGGCCATCACTGTTCTTTGATAAGTAGCTCCCGCATTCTTAAGTCCAAACGGCATTACTTTGTACATAAAATTGCCCAACGGGGTTCTGAATGCCGTTTTCTCTGCGTCCGCGGGGTCCATCTTGATCTGGTTGTACCCTACGTACCCATCCATGAAGCTATACATCTCATGCCCAGCCGTGGCATCTATCAAGCTATCAATGGAGGGTAGAGGGAACTCATCTTTGGGGCAAGCCCTGTTCAAATCTCTAAAATCCACACAGATCCTTATTTGACTCTTGTCCTTCTTCCCTACTGGCACAATGCTAGATAGCCAAAGGGGATGCTGTATTGGTTTGATGAATCCTACTACCAACAAACGTTGAACCTCTTCCTTAATCTTCAAGTCCAACTCAGGTTTATATGTCCTTGTTGTCTGCTTCATCGGGATGGCTGAAGGCATCACGTTTAGCTTATGGCAGCTCACTTCCTCATCTAGCCCTTCCATTTCAGTATACTTCCATGCAAAGACATCTATGAACTCCCGGATTAGCCCAACCAAGGCTTCTCATTTCTCCTTACCGAGATCCTTCGCGATGAAGATGGGCCTTGGGTCTTCCCCTTCTCCTGCTAGGTTCAACTGCTCCAACTCTTGTGCCTGGGGCTTTGGTTGATTTTGCCATGTAGTCTGGTTCTTCGGCGACCTCCTCCACGAATTCCTGTATGTTGGAGTTGTCTATCACCATACACTGTCCCTGTTGATCCACCAAGAAACACTCATATAACGGGTCAGCCCCATCCTCGGTCTCTTCGGCCGCCCGCTCACATCGTTATAAACGGTATACCACCTTCCCCTCTTCAGTGACCACCTTCTTGCATTTCCTGTTGGTAGCTGTTGCCACGGCCTTCCTCTTCCTCTCTCTCGAAGCCTCAGCGATTCTTCCCCCTGAAAAGTGACTCAGCACGCTTTGCCGTTGGACCTCATGCTCCACAGGATCCACTCTAAGCCTTACTTTGTTTTTGAGCTGCTTCGTGGTACTTTGGGGTCGAGGGATCACCTGATGGGTTTCTTCGGCCCTCACCCCTTCGTTACTCACGGCTTCTTTACTTTGCTCGTTCAGAGGCCCCATTCTATCTCTGATCGAGGTAACCCATGCCCCCTCCATTCTTCTTGTTAGGACTCGAGCATCCTCCTCCAACTCCGTATAAAAGGCCGCAACTACAAAGTGAGCTTCCTCGATAGCAAAAGGCCTTTTTGTAGCCCTAATGGTCACTTATGTTCCTTTGACATTCGCCTTGGCGCATTGATGATATGTTGAAGGAACTAAACCTTGATTGTGCATCCACACTCTTCCTATTAGTAAATGATAGGAAGTTGCACTTTCTATTACATGGAACTTGATGTGGGAACTCAGATTTCCCATTACAATTCCCACATTCACATACCCAATGGATTTGGAAGATTGCTTGTCATACCCTGAGATTACCATAGGCATGGGGACCAACCTTTCTTCTGGGATATTAGCTGCATGGAAGGAGTTGATCGGCATAATGTTGATGGAAGCACCCCCATCCATAAGCGTTCTTGCAAAACTAACCCCGTTGATACTGGCCGTCACATACAAGGGCCTGTTATGAGGGAACCTTACAGCTCTATCTGCATCGCTGAAGGTCACCTCTGATAGGAACTTTTTCACCAGCCTCGCCATGGGTCCCCTCCATTTCAACGAGGGAACCGCGTCCTTCTTCGCGATGTCTAGGATCGCCCGAGTTATTTCCAGTCTGCTCTCCTTTGGTATCCCCACTTGATCGAAGAACCAAGCGAACTTTGGGGATTTTGAAACTGCGCTGTATTCAACGACTGCCTCCATTTCCTCGCCCTCAACGCTGTATACGTCTTCCACATTTTTAGCGCTTGCTTCATCGGAGGCTAAAACTACGTTAGCCATTCCTGTGGTGCAATGTTCCAGAGTTTCTTCGAATTCCCTTTGCTTCATTATTGACCTTCCTCCTTCTCTTTCCGCCTCATCATCGTAGGCCATCACCAAGTTGGCCCCATGCGCTGGAAGTGGGTTGTTGTTAACGTTCTGTGGGGGGATCTGCAGCGTCCCTGCCTTCATGTACTTGTCAATGATTCTTCTCAGTGTGAAGCAGCTCTCTGTCGGGTGCTGGATCTTTCGATGAACCTGATAATACCTAGGATCCGCCTTCGTTGCATCATCGGGTTCTTCCGCCGGAACGCCTTTTGGTAGGTAGACCGTTCCACCTTGGACCATGGTGTTATAACAGCTCACCGCCTCTTCTATCGTGCATGGTAACGGTGGTGGGTCTTCTCTATCCCTTCCGAACTTCCTTTTGTTGTCCTTCTCCGCCTTACCCCCATCTGTTCCTTCGGTGTATCCCACTCGTGGGGGTTGAGGCCTTCCTCCCCCAGGTTGTATCGGCTGCCTGAATATCATAGGCACCGCCACCGGGTTTGGTCGTATGACCAATGAGATGTTCCTTGCAGATTTTAAGAACACCGAAAAAGTTCCCTCGCGCGTCTCATTGATAAGATGGCAAATGTACTCCGGGAGTAGTCCTTCGGCACAGATTTGTAATAGTTTAGACTCCTTGGCCTCCTCTCTCACATCCAGAGACCTTTCCCTGAACCTCCGAACGTATGCCACCACGTCTTCTCCTGGTCGTTGCTTCTCTCTCCCTAGTTGGGTCAGAGTGAATTCATCCTCTGCTAGAAAGAACTTTTGGACAAATAGCACATGCATCTCTTCCCACGTGGAAACACTCTTAGGGGCCAAATGAGAATACCACGTGTATGCTTTATCGGTTAGGGATTTGGAAAACTCCCTCAACCTGAGCTTCTTGTTGTTGCAATGCGCCCCCAAGTGCTCAATAAAACATTTAATGTGCTCTTTCGAATTCCCACCCTTCCCTGTGTATTTTTCAAAGATGGGGGGAATATAATCCCTAGGGTAAGGCTCATCGTTGTATTCCTGAGGATAAGGTGTCCTAAAGTCGTCATAGACTGAAGCTAACTCGCCTATAGACTGTGAGGAAGCCTGCATGAACTTCAACATCTCCTTTTGCATTTCTCTCCTCATTTCCTCCATGGGCGATGGGGCAACGACCAATGGGGGTGTTGGCTGAATGACCGTTACAGTTGGAGCCATCGTTACAGCTGGCATCGTTGATACTCCGGAGATTCCCACCGTCGGATTCACGACGGAGGGTATGCTTGCCGGGGCTGCTCCCGTTGTACCTGCGTCTGGTGGAACCGTTGGAGCTGCCCCTGGTGTTACGAAGGAATTGGCTTCGAGTCCTCCCAGCACCGTTGAAGCTGCAGGAGTTTGCAAAAACTCATAGAACTTGCTCATGAGGAGGGTCATCTGGGCAGGTCCCAGCCCAGCGCTCGTGGAAGCCTGCGTCACTCCTTGAGCGCCTGTTGTTGTCTGAACTGGAGGCACTTCTATTCGAGGAGCTCCGCTCCTCAAAGCCTCCAATTCTACCACTGCTTGCTCTTCACTGTGTTGGATATCATCAAAGTTGAGCCTTTCATTAATGTTATCTTGCGCCATACTCCTTCCTTAGAAGAATGCCTCCCCAGCAGAGTCGCCAAATGTAAGAGGGTGGTTTAGATAAGATGGAGGCGTAATCCCTTTTGAGTATGGTGATGACAAGGTTAATCAGTAAACACCAGTGATTTAGCCACAAGACACAAAGAACAGTTTGGAACGTATGAAACCCAGCTTAAACCCACAAATCTCTCGTGTATAACTCACAATATAATAAAGAACTCAGAAATAACTTAGCTAGAGGGAGAGAGAAGTAAGCATCCTAGATACACCTTAGTAGGCAGGTAAAAAAACACACACCGAAAAGGTCTTCTTCAAGGATTTCTGTCAAGTTATTAAAGCTCCCTAATAAATGACAAATGGTGGGTGGAAGAACTCTCTGGTTTTTCAATAACTCTTTCTCTAGTAATAATTTCTCAAAATCTTAGAAGAATATTTCCAAAAGAACTCTTTTTATAACTTTTTGATCGATCTCCTTCCTTAGAGGTGGTTGGGGCCTTAAATAGCCCCCACACCACCCCCGAGGCAGCTACGTCATTAATGCCTGTGAAAGACCTCCCTCATACCTTATGTCACCAGCATTAAATACCTGATGCACTAGTTATCTTTACGTCATAAACATTAAATGCCAAGACATGCCTTTTGCCTAACCACTGTGTGTCGGGGGGCTGTTGCCACAGAGGTTGCTTACCAACCGTCTGACAGCCCTAAATACCACGGTGGTTTACTCAAGTGCAGACTTGACGTTGTCTAGCTGGCTAGTGACATCACCTACAGTAGATGGGAGATAAAGTAGAGGACTGTTTGGTTCACGGCAAAGCTCCCGATGGAACTCGAAGCCACTTTGCTCTAGGTTCCACGGTGAAGATCTTTCGGTGTTTTACCAGGTGTATCTAAGATGGTCAGGACAAGCCCCAACGGTGCCCCACTTCTCAATCCTCCAAACCAAGTCCCTCTAAAGTTCCCACGGTGAGGTTGTTCGATAGAGCATGAATGTTCTCCCAGGCCCTGCCAAGCCTGGTCTCTCGCGAGTACCGTTCGACCTCACACCCATTCATTATTCTCGTTACAACATTACAGCCGTTACAACTCGTAGTCAATATAAACAAAGCTATAATATGACAAAGTAACAATAAGCTAAAGTACGAGTTGCCACGCCAAGCTTCCACGCTGAGCTTATCCTCAGAACACTGTTGCTAATTGGTGGATTATCCCTAATCCCAGGATTACCTTCAGGCCTCCTCTACACAAACAATATTGGGGCTCCCCACGGTGATACACTAGGCCTTATAAAACCACGATCTAGCAAATCTTGCAACTGTATTTTTAGCTCCTTTAATTCTTCAGGTACCATGTGATATGGTGCAATAGATATCGGTGCGGTTCCTGGTACCAACTCAATAGTAAATTCTACCTCATGGTCTGGTGCTAACCTTGGGAGTTCTTCTGGGAGGACATCTGCAACCTCATTAACTATTGGTATACCTGATAGTTTTCCAGCCTCTTATCGTATGTCCACCACATGGGCAAGATAACCCTGACACCCTTTCTTTAACAAACCGTAAGATTTGGTAGTAGAAATCAAACATGATGGAGTGACATTTCGTTCCCCAACAAATTTAAATTCAGGTTCACCCGGTAAATGAAACACTACCTCCTTTCTAAAGAAATCTAAATATACATGATATAAGTCCAACTAATCCATATCGAGTATCACATCAAAGTCACGCATATCGAGAGGTAACAAGTCAACTACTAATTCTTTTTCACCCACTCGCACCACACACTCCTTATATACCCTCTCAATAGAAACCAACCCCCCCACTGGATTAACAATAGCTAAACTAGAATCTAATGATGATAATGGTTTGTTAAGATGCAATAGATAAATCAAAGACACAAACTGATGTGTAGAACCAGGATCTATCAATACATAAGCATCTTTATCACCAATAGGAACTTTAGCTATCACTACATTAGGCATAGCTTATGCATCTTGTTGCGTTAGTTAAAACACTCTGCCTTGACCTTGACTTTGCGATATACCTCCTCTACCTCCCCATGATACATTCTGTGTCGAACTCCTACCTCCTACTGCCACACTCCCAACTGATGTTGCATCTCCCATCATTGGACAATTCCTTCGTAAGTGCCCTGGTTGATGATAATGGAAACATAAAGGTGTCGTCTGAGCTATTGTACACTCCCGAGACATGTGTCCTTGACCACCACATCTATAACAAAATATGTCCCTCGGTACCAACACGGATGCATTTTCTGACCGATTCATCCCAGTCCTTCCACCTCGAGCTTGAAATCTTCCACGTGCACTGCTATTATTTTTAAATTCTTGGCCCTTAGGTACTCCTCGTGATACACTCTAATTTGAGGTTCCCGTCTCCCATCCATATGATTTTATACCATCGCGTCTAGCTTTCTTCGAGTGTTCAGCTTGCATTTCTTTCATTGACTTTTCTGACACCATGGCCCTATCCACCAAGTCCACATAATATGTGATCTTCATATTAGCAACCATGCTTTTTATATCGACACTCAACCCGGGTTGAAACTGATCACATTTACTTTCTTCTGTCTTCACCAAGTCAGGTGCAAATCTAGATAAGGATATAAATAAAGCTTCATACTCTACCACTGTTCGGTTCCCCTATTTCAACGTGATAAATTCTTACTCTTTCTCTTTCCTATAAAGCCTTGGAAATATTTTTCAAAGAACACCTTCACAAATCTCTCCCATGTAATTTGTGGAGGATTTATTGGCACCCCACACCCATTGTAGTAAGTACCTTTCTGTTGCATCCCACCATAACTTTGTATCATCCTCTAACTTAAAGGTTTCTAACAAAACCTTTTGCTCATCTCTCACTTCCATCACCTTGAATATTGTTTCCATCTTTCTAATCCAGCGCTTTGCCACTAACAGATCAGTAGTCCCAGTAAATGCTGGCAAATTTAACTTCATAAACCTCTCATGCAATTTATCCCTATCCCCTCCATGTTCTCCACCTCTTGCTTGTTCAATTAATTGTGCCACAGCACGTAATATTCTTCCCACGTCATCAATAGGTTTTTGTTGCACCTCTGGTTCCTCCACTTCAATATGTCTATGTCCTTGATGACTATTAGTTACATAAGATGCCTCACACTCTGCTCTATCATGCAGTTCGTGTGGATCCATCACTCACTGCAATATAATTAACTTAAACAAAATATAATAGCAACAGTTTAATATTAACATTATTAGTTAAAATCCACACGCATAGCAAACTCACTTTCTAGTGTCCACTGCCAATCTAGACCCTCACACCCTGCCCAGAACCTAATAACCACACTCTAATACCAAGTTGTCGTGCCTCGACTTAATTAAGTTAAACTCATCGTTTTATTTAGAGATAACTTCCTTTAAACAATGCTTTTTACTTTAAATCTCTCATGAAAAATAGCAGAAGTTTTTTTTTTCAAAGGCAAGTGTAGATGAAAACATAACTACCTTTACATGTAACTTATAAGTACCATACAACTTTACATACCCAATATCCTTAGTTTAACATTTACACAAAAATCTTCTTGACATTCAAACCATATTAGATATCCATCACTCCCCCGTTTTAAGGTCCTAACTTGGCAGTGAACTCCAAATGATAATCATACCTGAAATAAAATATTATAGGAGTGTAAGATATAAAGGCTTAGTGAATGACCATATACCACACATATAACCAATTTGAATAACCATATAATATTTTGTTCCAATGCTATAACCCAACAGGAATTGTGAAACTCTCGCAAGCCTGGACCCGCCACAGTCCAATTAACCCACCACAGTTATCGGGGACCACCACATCCCTTTATTATGTCCGATTACACAAACCTTTGAGTTGGATTAACAAGACTGACACATCCTGTAGGACCCACCACAGTCCTTAACATTAGATAAAGTACCCTCCATAGTCCATAACATTAAATAACAATTTTAATCATATGCATATGTTTCATAAATACCACATCACTCCATAAACATTCTAACACATGTATTCAACTACACATTTCCATATGAAATTATAAGCATTTATATTTCATAAGGAAGGTCACTCAACTTGTATTTGGTGCTAAGATTAATACCAACTACTTCCCTGGTATGTTAGTATTAGCTGTTTCCCCACCTAACAAGTCAATGTTGATGATGCTGGGAATCAGCACCACCAGGTGAGGTGTTCGCAAGCTCAATATAGGTGTGACAATGGCAGCGTAGCTGTATAAAGAAGATAAGAATGAGGTGAGGATAAGAGGAATGACACCTGAATATAAGTGGTTCAGCCAATCCGGCCTACGTCCACTGTGAGTGTGTGGGTGAATAATATCACTGAAAGAAGGCACTAATGGCCATGGATACAACCTCTCAAGCTCTTTCTCTCTCTACTGTGTGCGTTTAGACAGAGTTTTAGCTAGGGTTTTGATATCTGGATCCTGTTGCAAGGTAGGGGATGATCCCTTTATATAATGCCTAGGGGGTGTAATGTACCCCCTATGCATGTAATGTGCATGTGTGTGATTTCCTCACCAATGAGGGTGTGCCACTTGTCATGGCCTCATGTAGGTAATGATGATGAAATATTCCCCCACGTGTGGAGAATAATGTTGTTATAACTGATTTATGTCCAGGTGTCCTTATCCAAATGTCAACAGATGCTTCGGCAGCCATGTTGGTGAATGGACTCGGCCTAGGAGAGGCCGGGCTATAAAGGTCGGTCGTCCGCTCAATCTGCGAGGTGCCATGAGGTGTCTCGGCCTGATGTAGGCCGAGGTGTATGCTGGTGTCGGCCAGGGCCGGGACAGGGCGTGATGGTGATAAGTAATGCCTCTGGTAACCTCGGCTTAAGCCGAGATAAAGTTCATGTTGAAGATACAGTTTCTTGTTATCTCTGCCCACTGTTGACTGGGGTTACTATTCCTTGGTACCTGGGGTGGATGTTGACATTGGTGACATGGTGTCCTTGGGGAGATGCATGTGGTAGTGTCGGCCTTGGCCGAGGTAGCCTTGGCCGAGTAATGATATCGTGGACCCCGACGCATTGGGGGGTCGGTCATCGTCTCGGCTCTCATCATGGCCGAGGTAGGTACCACTGGGCCGAGGTCATACTTGGGTATATCAATCACCCCCCAGCCCTTAGTCACTTGCGAGAGTTGGTGACTAGGGGGTTCTTGTCTCCGAGGTCTATTCGCCCCAAAGTCAACACCTGCATGACACTTGTCTTAAGCCAAGGCGTGCCCATTTGGTTGGCCCATGTTGTCAGTTGTCCCTTGGGCTTCCCAAGGCAATGATGAGCCTTGGGAATCGTGCCCAAGTATTTAAAGGTTAAAACCTTTCTTCTTCTTCTTCTTCCTCATTTTTCTCCTGTTCAAGCGTCTAGCCGTTCTCTGCGATTTTCCTTTTCTCTCCGAAGTTAGCCCTGGTTCCAGTTATTGTTCTGCAGAGGAATACCTCACTTCCTGCGCGATACTCTCCACCTTATTAATCAATCTCACCTTCAGGTATCCTCCCTCTCCATTTCCTTCGTTTTTGATACTTTTTATTTTGAATTTTCCGGCGAGCTCTTGAATTTTCTGGTGAGCATTTGAATTTTCCGGTGAGCCAGGTTTCCTGCATAGGTTCCTTATTTTGATCTTTGATTCCCTAGACTTTTCAAGCCACATTTGTTTGTAGTTTTTAGGGTATTTCTATAAGTTTAGAGTCTGCCAACGCCTTGGGTCGTCCCCAGATGCTCAGACCCCTGTACCAACTTCTTGGAGACTTCCCATCTCTGAAAGAAAAGACCTTAGAAAAAATTAGGCAAATAGAGAGAGCTCAGGAAGAAGCTCGTAGGTCACAAGAGTCCCCTATCAGACCTCTCTTTCCTCCACCTCTCAAGGTGGTATACCCTCGTCCACCTGACCATTTTTACCAGACAGACGTCTCTGCCAACAACTTGCCAATGTCCGAGTCTGAGTCTTCCACCTCTGATCCAATGTCAGTGGACTCTTTCCAAGAGGCCATGGACTTCACTACTCAGGCTGATCAGAACCCTGACCATGCCGAGGTCTCCAGTCGTGCCTCGTCCCAAAATGGCACAAGTACCTCTAGTTCTTCTTCAGAGGTTGAACTTGTAGAGCCAAGTGTGGCTGTGCCTCCTATTCTAAATGCTATTCCCCTGTCGGCCGTCACTGAGGCCGAGTTTGCTCAGAGGTTCCCCGGTAACCCGTCCACGTCTGCTCCAGCCGACGTTGAGTCTGACGATGATGAGGATGCCGAGAGTGATGTTGACACATCTGAGGCGGCCGAGTATGAGAGTACAATTACTGAGGTGGATCTACTGCACTTCAGGTACTTATACTCCATTAGCCCCTCTATCCACTTAAGGAGGCCTCTGAGGGAAGAGGGCCTACCACGGCAGGGATGGTGAAATCTGCCTGTACGAGCAAATGTTCAAGTTTGGTTTTCGTCTTCCCTTCCACCCCGTCATTAGGTCCATTCTATCATTCACTAACTTGGCCCCCTCGCAGCTCTCTCCCAACGCATGGAGGGTTATTATAGGGGCCATCATCTTGTGGAGGGCCGTTCACCACTCTGACCTCCCAGTGCAGGTCTTTGCCGGTTGTTACGTCCCCACCTCGGCCAAAAACCATCCGAGCTACTATCACTTTGTTGCTCGGCGGCCTGAGAAGAAGATGCTCCTGGTCACTCAGACCTCCAACCATAATTGGAAACCTAGGTACTTTTTTGTCTCAGGGCCATGGGAATTTGGTTCTTCCATTCCCTCTTCCATCCATGAGCCGAGAATACCCATGAAATGGGGCAACGTCTCCATGTCTGCCAGGGCCGACCCTGGACTAAGTGTGCAACACGACAAAAGGGTGAAGGCACTGCAGGACCAAGGGGCCCATGGGATGTTTGTCAAGTTTGAGCATCTGCTGACCCCCCAGTATCTCTCGGGGACGAGCCTGGGCGGAAGTCCCCTAGGTGACTTTGGTAAGGATTTTTATTTTGACCTTAAGTGTAGCCTCTTATCTTACGTACTTCATTTCTGACTCATGTCTCTTCTCTTTTGCAGAGAAACCCTCAGGCATTTCAGAGGAGTTGTGGGAGATGGCAGCCCCAAGCTTGGCTAGGCTTGTCAAGAAGACCAGTTTAAATGCTCCTCCACCTGCTCCCTCAACGTCCAAGTCCAAGAAGAGGGCACCTGAGGTCCATCCTCCTGAGGATCAGAGGCCGAGATCCAGGACGAAGACGACTTCAGACGCTGCGATCCCCATCACGGCCGACACGTTATCAACCCGTCTGGACCAATTAAAACTCTCTAATAGCGTGGTCGGCCACAACCGACAGGCCATGGACGCTCTAAACAACATGATGACCGAGGCCGACAAGCGTTTTTTCAGGGCCATGGAGACCCCCATGATCGTTGAATTCGGCCTTCACAGAGTAGTCCAGGTATAACTTGATCCAGTCCAAAGTGCAACGTCTGATTTTGCTTTCATCTAACTTCTTCATTTACTGTGCAGGGTGCGGCTGCCATGTATCAGCTCTCCAACTGGGCCCTGAGGAAATTGCCTCTCATTCAGAAGGGGCAGGAGGCTGAGAAAGTCGAGGGCACCCTGAAGGCCGAGGTTGCTCGTCTGAAGTCAGAGTTACAGGAGGCTGAGACTAAGGCCCAGACCTCTAAACATAAGGCCCAAGATCTAGAGAAGGACATCTCTGCACTCGTTCAGAGCCATACCAAGGCCCTGAAGGACAAGGACGATGCTTTGCAGCGGAAGGTTGATGCTGCGGTGAAGGCTTCTCTCGCAGATGCCTCGGAGACAATAATTGCTGACTACAAGGTCTCCGAGGAGTTTGTAGGTTTTGGTCTTGAGTACCTTGAAAGGGGTATCAAGGCCCCAACCAAATGGGCCGAGGTGAAGGAGGCCGAGGTTGGCATTATTAAGGCCTCAGACTTTGTGGGCCTCGGCCTTGCCGACGCCCAGTTTGCCCAGGCCTTGCAGGAGATAGAGGATGAAGCTGCCGCCCCTGGCCAAACTGTTACTCTGGAAGGGACTGACCTCGGAGAGACTGATCCTACAAATGAAGTAGCTGAGGTGACCAATACCGAGCAGGCAAACCCAGACGAGACATCAAACGTTCCTCCTTCAGATGTTTGACTTGTATTTTGCATTAAATTGTTTTGGCTTGTAATCCTGTGCGTTCTGTACCTCTGTTTTCTCAGTGACATTAATCAATTATGTAATTTTTTCTATTGAATGCCAAGGTTTCCCTTTATCTCGATTTGTGAATGTATATGAATGCTATGCACTCTCTGAAGTCATTACTGAATAGGATGCCATAACCATTACTTAAGAGTCTGAGGTCCTCACCTAAGAGGTTAGCCCCAAATTAAATCATGTTAAGGGTCTGAGGTCCTGTAGCCGAGGTGTCTGAGCTCAGACCTCGTCATCACCGAGTGATGTTATGAGGGTATGAGGTCATCACCTAGGCCGAGGTAAGCCTCATAATGTCACCAAATTAATGATGTTTAAGGTCTGAGGTCCTCACCTAAGAGGTTAGCCTCATAATGTCACCAAATGAATGATGTTAAAGGTCTGAGGTCCTTACCTAAGAGGTTAGCCTCATAATGTCACCAAATGAATGATGTTTAAGGTCTGAGGTCCTCTAGCCGAGGTGTCTGAACTCAGACCTCGTCACCACCGAGTGATGTTATGAAGGTCTGAGGTCATCACCTAGGGCGAGATAAGCCTCATATTAAATCACCAAATTAATGATGTTTAAGGTCTGAGGTCCTCACCTAAGAGGTTAGCCTCATAATGTCACCAAATGAATGATGTTTAAGGTCTGAGGTCCTCTAGCCGAGGTGTCTGAACTCAGACCTCGTCACCACCGAGTGATGTTATGAAGGTCTGAGGTCATTACCTAGGCCGAGATAAGCCTCATATTAAATCACCAAATTAATGATATTTAAGGTCTGAGGTCCTCACCTAAGAGGTTAGCCTCATAATGTCACCAAATGAATGATGTTTAAGGTCTGAGGTCCTCTAGCCGAGGTGTCTGAACTCAGACCTCGTCACCACCGAGTGATGTTATGAAGGTCTGAGGTCATCACCTAGGCCGAGATAAGCCTCATATTAAATCACCAAATGAATGATGTTAAAATGAAACAAGAATTTGCCATGGAAACTGATCTTTATTCACAACCTCTTCTCAATAAGATGGTACATTTACAATTGACAAAATAGATGCAACATTATATGAAATATTTCTTTAGGTGGTCTGCATTCCATGGGTTGGTGAAGGGTTCTCCCTCTAGGTTCTCTAACCTATACGTGCCAGGCACAACCTCTTCCGTTACTCTGTAGGGGCCATGTCAGTTCGGGTGTAGCTTGTTTGTTTTCTGTAGGGTCTTCTTAAGCACTAGGTCTCCTATCGTAATGGGTCTTGTCTTCACCCTTTGATTGTAGAATTTTTCCGCCCTCTGCTGGTAGGCTGCTTTCCTGACCTCTGCGTCTTCCCTTCTTTCTTCAATAAGGTCCAGGTCTAACCTCCTCCTTTCCCCATTGCTGTCATTATCATAGGTCTGAATCCGATGAGTTGGTAGGCCTATCTCCGTTGGTATGACGGCTTCTGAACCGTGTGCCAGCATGAATGGGGTTTCTCCCGTAGGTGTCCTTGCGGTGGTCCTGTAAGCCCATAGCACAGCGTAAACCTCTTCTATCCATCTCCCCTTCGCGTCTTCTAACCTCTTCTTGATTCCATCCAAGATAGTCCTATTTGTAACCTCAGTCTGGCCATTAGCCTGAGGTCGACCAGGAGATGAGAAGAACTGTTTAATCCCCACACTTTGGCAATACTTCTTCAAGGAGGTGTTCTTGAACTGGGTCCCATTATCTGAGATGAGCGTGTTTGGGAGACCATACCTACATATGATGTTCTTCCAGATGAACTGAAAGGTCTTCTGCTCCGTAATTGTTATCATGGGTTCGGCTTCTACCCATTTTGAAAAGTAGTCAATGGCAACTATCAAGAATCTATAGTTGCTGACTGCTCTTGGCAAAGGTCCTACCAAGTCAATTCCCCATACCGCGAACGGCCATGGAGAAGATATTAATGTCATAGGCTGATGGGGTTGGTGGGGGATAGTGGCGAACCTCTGACATTTGTCGCACCTCTTCACATAGTCGGCAGCGTCCCTAGACAAGGTTGGCCACCAGTATCCCTGAGTGATTATTCTCTTGGCTAAGGGTCTTCCTCCTATATGGCTAGAGAAAGAGCCCTCATGAACCTCTTGTAAGACCCGGGTTACCTCCATGGGATGCACACATCTGAGGAGGGGCAAGAGGAACCCTTTTTTGTACAAGACATCCCCTACCAAAGAGAACTTGGCAGCTCTGTACCTCAACTTTCTTCTTTCCAGTTTGGACTCAGGTAGCTCCCCCTCTCTTAAGTATCTGACGAGCGGGTCGATCCAAGAGTCCCCTAGGTTTACGTTGTGACAAGGGCTGTATACCTCGTCCTCCTCGATGCTTGCCTTTCCCAGGACTTCAATTAGGATGGTTCTTCCCAAGTCTGTCTTCATTGCCGAGGCCAGCCTTGCCAATGCATCAGCGTAGTTATTGCTCAGTCTAGGCACTCTCTTCAGTTTGGCCTCTTCAAAAAACTCTAGCAGCCCCCTCACCTTTTTTAAGTACCTGGCCATCCTCTCGTCCTTGGCCTCGTACGCCCCCAACACTTAGTTAACAACTAACCTTGAGTCGCTATGTAGTAGGAGCCGCTTTACCCGCAGAGTTGTTGCCAATAGGAGGCCCGCTATCATGGCCTCATACTCGGACTCATTGTTTGAAGCCTGGAAGTTGAACCTTAAGGCATACTCAATGTTGGCGCCATCTGGTGCTGAGAGCACTAGCCCCGCGCCGCTTCCACCGTCACAGGAGGATCCATCCACAAAGAGGCTCCACACGTCTTCATCTGAAGAGAAGACCCCTTCTCTCATCACTCCTTTTTCGAAGAGGTATCGATCCTCTTCATTTTCTTCTACTCTCCTCCGGGCCCTGCCTGGTACAACCTCTTCTCGGCCCCGAAAGACGTGCGGGTCTATCTCTTTCGAATCTCGGGAGACACCTTGGCCCTTCTCTTCGCCGCTTTCCAAGCTATTCTCTGACTCAGTCTCTTCCCAAGTGAACTCTGCGACAAAGTCAGCAAGGGCCTGTCCCTTGATGGCTGTCCTGGGCTGGTAAGTAAGATCATACTCTCCTAGTTCAATCGCCCAGGCCATCAATCTTCCAGACTTCTCAGGCTTATGCAGGACCTGCCTTAGTGGGGAGTCCGTGAGGACTGTCATAGAGTGAGCTTGAAAGTAGGGTTTTATTTTCCTTGAAGCATGGATAAGAGCATAAGCCAACTTCTTCATCCGGGGATAGTTCTGTTCAGACCCTTGTAGGGCCTTACTGTTAAAGTATACAGGCCTCTGAACTCCATCCTCTTCTCGTATGATGGCCGCGCTAATGGCCAACTCAGAGACTGCTAGATACACAAACAACCTTTCTCCCGCGATGGGTCGGGACAGCAGCAAGGGAGACCCTAAGTAGGACTTGAGTTGATCAAAGGCTTTTTCACACTCTTCATCCCACTGGAAGGCTTTCCTTAGAACCTTGAAGAAGGGGAGGCACTTATCCGTTGCCCTGGAAACAAACCTGTTCAGGGCTGCTACCCTTCCAGTGAGTCTTTGGACATCCTTGGTACTTCTAGGAGTCTTCATGTCGAGCAATGCCTTGATCTTCTCTGGGTTTGCCTCAATCCCTCTTTGATTAACGATGAACCCCAGGAACTTCCCAGCTCCTACCCCAAAGTCACATTTCGCCGGGTTGAGCTTCATTTTGTACGAGTCCATGACATCAAAGGTCTTCTCAAGGTCTGCCACGTGAGTACATGCCTTCAGGCTCTTCGTTAGCATATCGTCCACGTACACCTCCATGGTCTTACCTATCTGTTCCTCGAACATCCTATTGACGAGACGCTGATATGTTGCCCCCGCGTTCTTCAGACCAAAGGGCATCACCTTATAACAATACGTCCCCTTGTCAGTGATGAAGGCTGTCTTCTCAGAGTCTTCGGCGTCCATGAAGATTTGGTTATAACCGGAATAAGCATCCATGAAGCTCATGAGCTCGTGCCCTTCTGTTGCGTCCACCATCTGGTCTATCCTAGGTAGGGGATAGCTGTCCTTCGGGCAAGACCTATTCAGGTCTGTGAAATCTACACACATCCGCCACTTTCCATTGGTCTTAGGCACGATTACTGCATTTGAGAGCCACTTTGGATAGGTGACCTCTCGTATGAACTCGATCTCTTCCAACTTTTTCACCTCTTCCCGAATGACCTCATACTTCTCTCTGGAGTAAATTCTTTTCCTCTGCTTGATTGTCCTGGCATCCCTGTCCACGTTGAGTTTGTGAGTCATGACCTTAGGATCTATACCAGGCATATCGATGTGGCTCCAGGCGAAGACACTCTGCCTTTTCCTGAGAAGGCTTACCAGCTCTTCCTTAATCTTTGGTTCTAGGGCCTTACCGACCTGGATGGTTTTTTCCGGCTCGTCCTCATTGAGGACGATGGATTCTACCTCTTCCGCGGCCTCGCCCTTCTTTAGCTTTGTTTCATCTCTCGGGTCAAGAGTGTCTATGCTGTAGGTGACCGTTGCTCTCTTACGGGCCTCCCTCTCTTCAGCTGAGTTGAAGTAACACTCCCGTGCCGTGGTCTGATCCCCCTGCACTTCCCCTACCCCATAAGGGGTCGGGAATTTTATCATTTGATGGACCGTTGATGGCACGGCTTCAAACTCCTTTAGGGCTACTCTTCTGATGATGAGGTTGTAAGCCGAGAAGACATTCTCGTCCATCAAAAAAAAGCTTATCTTCTTAGTCAGCCTTTTAGGCCACTCATCCCCCATACGCACATCCATCTCATACATGCCTAATGGGTGCACTTTCTCACCACTGAAGCCTATCAAGGGGTGGTGGTATGGCACTAGCCTCGATCTGCTAAGACCCAAGCTCTTAAAACAAGGCCAGAACATTACATCTGCCGAGCTTCCCCCATCTATGAGGATTCTCCCTACGTCGCACCCATGCACCCTTGTCGTTATGACCAAGGGGTCATCATGGGGGGCTAAGATGCCCTTGAAGTCGAGCCGGGAGAAACCCACCACTAGGGTGTCCATGTCCACCTTCGTTCTTTTCTGCACGGCGTCAGAAGACGTCAGGTTCACAACCTCTGGCCTGACCACCGACTTTGCCTCCGCTACATGAGCCTTTCTATCAGCTACCTCAGAGCCACCCCCTGCGAATCCCCCACATATGGTGCTAACACCAAAGGAGATCATTCCTACCCTTTTCACTGGGGTGTTGTCATCCCTAGGTGGGAGATCTGGGTCATCTCCATCATCACCCTCTGAGTCATCATGCCTTCTAGCCGGGACATCACCACGGCACCTGTCGTCTCTTCTCTTCCTAGGGTCTTCTCTGCCACCTTTTGGGGCCTTGCCATCCACATACTTTCTTAGCATCCCAGATTTCAGCATCTTCTCAATCTCGTCCATCAGGGCAAAGCATCTGTTTGTGACATGGCCGTGATTCTGATGGAACTCGCACCAGAGGTTTTTATTCCTCTTATGTGGCGGAGCCTTCAACTTCTCTGGCCACCTTAGAGCCCGGTCACTCTTGATCTCATTAAGAATGTGTTCACAGCTCACAGTCAGAGGAGTGTAATGAGCGAACTTGTCATCTGCTGACCGCTTCTTCCCTTCTTTCTTGCCCTGGGACCTCCCAGCACTACCACAGTTCTCCTCCTCGTATTTGGCAGCCATCGCTTCTTCCGCATTCATCACTTTTCCTGCAGTGGACAGCAGCTCTTCCATAGACTTGGGGGGGTCCTCCGCTAGCTTCCATAGTAGCTTTCCCTTCTGGAGGCCTCCTATAAGGGCGGTCATGGCTATGCTCTCCTCGTAATCCTCCACCTCCAACTTCTCCTTGTTGAATCTTGCTATATAGTCTCTTAGGCTTTCACCCTTATCCTGTTTGACATATAGGAGGTGGGTAGTCTTCTTTTGGGGTCTTACCCCAAAGCATAAGTTGTGGATGAACTGCTCGGCCAAGCCTTTGAAGTTTTCGATCGAGTTCTTTGGAAGAGAGGTGAACCAGCTATACGCGGCCCCTGTTAAGGTCCCTGAGAAGGCCCTGCACTTCATCTCATCAGGTATCGAGTAAATATCTGCGGCTGACTGATACATCTCGATATGGTGCACTGGGTTAGTGCTGCCATCATATTTAGGAGTCACCGTAGGAGGCTTGAACTTAGCGGGGGTTGGGAACCCCACTATCCTAGCTACAAACGGGGAGCCCTCTGAGTAGCCCCTTTGTAATGGGTCCCTACTCTTCATGAGGTCCCCTATCTTCTCCTCGAGACGTTGGATTGAGTCATTCCAGGGTCTTCTACCATCAACTTGGCCGAGGTTATCCCCTGCCACCTCTCTGCGGTGGACAGAGGGTTCCCTAGCCGGGACCCACTGACTGTTGACCTCTTCCTGCTCCCTGGCTCTTCTCTCTATGGGTCGGCCTTGATCTGGCCGATCCTGTCTATCCCCTCTTTGGGAGCCTGCTGCACTCCTTGACCTTGATAGCCTATGCCTTAGGTCATTAACTAGTCCCAGCCTCTCGAAGGCCGAGCCTCTGCTCAACCTGTTGAAGGCCGACCCCCTCTGCTGGGCCGAATCTCTTCTTCGGCCGACACATCCTTGGCTCTGCCTATCAACGTCCGACCCTCTCTGTTGGGCCTCATCTCTTCTTCGGCCGATACATCCTTGGCTTTGCCTAAGAGGTCGTACGGTGTTATCTGACACCTCATATGGCTCCCAGCAGTCTTTCGGGGGCCCTTCTGCTCATAGGTCGTCATACCTGTCTTCCGGGCAAGGGTTTCCTTGCCTCCCCAGGCGCAAGCGCCTAGGGTCAGTAACGTCCCTCCTCCGCTGAGGTGCAGGTTGGTCCTTCACCGGTGCCTGGGGTGGTCCCCTGGCGTCTGGCTGTGGATGAATAGCCGCCGGAGTGATCATATCCGGTGAGGTCCCAGGCGGTCTCATCATCATGGTTTGGCTGAGCTGTACAAATTGCTCCTTCATCGCTTGTTGTGTTGCAGCCAAAGATTTCAAGGCAGCTGCCACCTCCGCCATTTCTGACTGGGGAGGAGCTTGGCTGGAGCTAGCTCCTCCACCTCCGGGCGGCGGCAAGTCTGGTGCCATGTGTTACCACTATAGAGCTTTGAGTAGCAGGTGAGCTTAATACCTAAAAGGATCTCTTTCAATGGTGAAACAGCTCCACGCAAGGGGTGGTTTTTGGTTCACCACCAGAATCTCCTGTGAGGCTAAGCAGAAAAAGAGGAAGGGATATCTTCTCGTTCCCACAGACGGCGCCAAAATGATGATGCTGGGAATCAGTACCACCAGGTGAGGTGTTCGCAAGCTCAATATAGGTGTGACAATGGCAGCGTAGCTGTATAAAGAAGATAAGAATGAGGTGAGGATAAGAGGAATGACACCTGAATATAAGTGGTTCAGCCAATCCGGCCTACGTCCACTGTGAGTGTGTGGGTGAATAATATCACTGAAAGAAGGCACTAATGGCCATGGATACAACCTCTCAAGCTCTTTCTCTCTCTACTGTGTGCGTTTAGACAGAGTTTTAGCTAGGGTTTTGATATCTGGATCCTGTTGCAAGGTAGGGGATGATCCCTTTATATAATGCCTAGGGGGTGTAATGTACCCCCTATGCATGTAATGTGCATGTGTGTGATTTCCTCACCAATGAGGGTGTGCCACTTGTCATGGCCTCATGTAGGTAATGATGATGAAATATTCCCCCACATGTGGAGAATAATGTTGTTATAACTGATTTATGTCCAGGTGTCCTTATCCAAATGTCAACAGATGCTTCGGCAGCCATGTTGGTGAATGGACTCGGCCTAGGAGAGGCCGAGCTATAAAGGTCGGTCGTCCGCTCAATCTGCGAGGTGCCATGAGGTGTCTCGGCCTGATGTAGGCCGAGGTGTATGCTGGTGTCGGCCAGGGCCGGGACAGGGTGTGATGGTGATAAGTAATGCCTCTGGTAACCTCGGCCTAAGCCGAGATAAGGTTCATGTTGAAGATACAGTTTCTTGTTATCTCTGCCCACTGTTGACTGGGGTTACTATTCCTTGGTACCTGGGGTGGATGTTGACATTGGTGACATGGTGTCCTTGGGGAGATGCATGTGGTAGTGTCGGCCTTGGCCGAGGTAGCCTTGGCCGAGTAATGATATCGTGGACCCCGACACATTGGGGGGTCGGTCATCATCTCGGCTCTCATCATGGCCGAGGTAGGTACCACTGGGCCGAGGTCATACTTGGGTATATCAAATGTCATTAGTATTTAAATACACTGATTAACATCAAACCTAGTAATACATCACATTATTTGGTCAATCAGAAATAACTAAGGAGTAATTAAATATCACATTTCACATTTATATAAAACCCAATCATATAGGGTTCTAACACAATTTATGTAATTAAATTACAAATTCGCTAGACAAAGTTATGGCCGTTTAATTACAACCTTTTCCAAATCGTTTCTCAAGAAAAACAGCAACACAACTTCAACTTCCTGGAATTTGCATAATTTTTAAACATCATAACTTTGCATGATATTCCACCAAATATCAGTAAACACATTTAATCGTACAAAATTAATGTTTCATAATTTTTAAGGCTCATTTTCTATGTCGAGCAAAACGCCAAACACCTGATATGCATTCTTGCTCATTTAGGGAAGATTTTAAACCAAAACTTCAAACTATCACCAAAGGTTCATTCTTTGGTATTTTTACACAATTTTAGGATATGTTATACATGTATGAGTATATTTTACTCTCCAACTAGAATCACTCAATTCCAATAAGTATTCCATGATTTATGACATTTTTAGTACAACTAGATCGAAAATGAACATTAAAGCATAACTTAACATTTTTAAGTATACATAACCTCCACCTTGGGTATCAATCATGGAAACATATAATAAACATGTTTCAACATATATACACATAAAAAAATGAATTTCCTATGTTAAAAAGCATCACGAGGAGGAAATTTAAATCATGTTAACTTTAAAGTTAACATTTACGATCCTAGTGCACGTTCTTACACATGTTCTTCAACCATACTTGTTCCCACACAATTAACAATATGGGTATAATTAAAATTGTGGTGACAATTATTATTCAACACAAATAGATAAGAGAAGCAAAATCACCAAGCATAATAAGTAAAGAAAAATGACAATCACACAACAGGAGATGTACGTGGTTCAGCAAGAATGCCTATGTCCACGGTGGTGCAGTCAGTATTATTTCTATATACTCCGGGGAGTGATTACAGAGAATACAGTGCGTGTCTTATGCCCCAGACCTAGGGTTTATTATATACATGTTTATTTTCAGGGAGTGGGGGTGTTGGACTCCCCCACGTTTTCCATCTTCTCCTGGAACACCTCTTTACGAGAATATGGGAGAAGACTAAGTCATAACTGAATTACTATTAAGGTATGAAGGGTTTGGACTTTGGGCCGCTCCAATTGGGCTACTCGTCCAGGACCGTTATTCTAAATCCGTGTACCCACAAAGATATTTATCCAAATCAAAAATAAAAATATGCCAAGTGTAGAACTCATCCATGTGACCAAGTTTAATAAATAAGTAATTACCTTACGAGGATTCCTCGATTTATAGAAATTTTTCGAAGATTTCTTCCTTAACTTTCTTCTCTTTCTCTCTCTTTAGGCATAACTCTTGTTCATGGCTGAATTGTCTGAACAAGTGAGTTGTTTTAACAAGTTTAATTCGGCAAAACATCACCCACCCTTTAACCAATCCAAAAACAGTACATGGTGTGCTAATAAGACAAATTTCACTTAAGGGATGGACAGATTTTCCCTTGTTTCGTACTTTCGGTATAATTTCTTGTACGAGCCTCCATTTAACCCACCGTTTGTTGTGTTATAACGTTAATTCATATATCTACAACTTTCATAATTTGTGTTTTCCCAAAATCATAAACTAGTACGCCTAATTTGGGCTTCGCACAGGAAAGTAGCAATTTACCGAAAATCTCAAAACTTTCACATGCGACGACTAAACATTGCCAATTTCGTATCAACATGCTAATTTACTTTTATAAACATAATCATGCATTAAAAACATAATTTATCATGCATTTAACCACATAACTAATCATATTATCTAAACATGGTATCCCCGATCATAAGCTTGATTAGCATCTAATATAAACCACATATATCTCACATGAGCATGCATCCCCTAAACATGATAATTAACTTGTTTAACACACATAACCAATTTATAACTTATAACTCATAACTTATACTTAATCATGTAATTAACCTTACTAATCATGTTTTAGGGCCTTACAAAAACACGTGGAAATCGTAAAAACTGGGGTTCGAAATATCAAATTGAAAACTCAAAACGGAGGAAGGGAGGAATAAAGAGATAGATGTTACCAATTCAAAGAGATTCAACGGGTTTTCAACGGTGAAGAATTGTCTGAGAGGGAGTGTGAGAGAGAGAGGGAGTGATCGGGAATAGTGTGTGACTGATTGACTTGAGTGGGTAGCAATGAAAGATCTTTGGAGTTGGGGTTTTACAAAAATACCCTTATTTTGAATTAAAGTGAAATTGGGAATGAGAAAATAGGGGGAAACAATCTCAACCCTTTATTTTTGAGTGATGTGGCAAAATTTAGACCTCTAATTGTGTTATCAACTTATGGAATAGTGCCAACTATTCTACTCCTTAGTATACAACTATTCTACTCCATATTATCAACTTTGTGGCAGTTAGAGCTTTGTCTCCTTTGTTGATTACAAAACATGATTTAAGACAATACTTAGCAAAGAGAAATTAATGATTGGAGAAAAAATTTCTTCTTAGTTCCCAGAAAAATAAATTTCTACCAATTTGTATAGTCCTGGAAAAATATCATAAGAAAACACCTTTAAAATTAGTCTCATTTGAAATGTATATGCCAAGCATCAATTGGGAGCATCTAGTGTGTTGAGGCGTGAACATAAGTCTCATTTGAAAAGTATTATGAACCATCAAATACAAACTCCTCACATTTAACCTCATAATTGTTTAAACACTAACTAATCCAAATACTTTTAAACCTCATAGCTGTATGAGTTGAGTATTTGGATTGTTAACTTTTAAACCTCATAACTGTTAAGTATTTGGATTATTTAAACCTCAAACAATCCAAATAACTTTAATACTTTTAAACCTCATAACTTTTTAAACCTAATTTCCCTATATCAGTTGAGCTTATTGTGAAAAATCATGTTTTTGCTTTGATCAAAGATGGTCTTAATAACCCGTCATTGAAGGACTGCATACAATTAGTTTGAACTATTTCTACTTAAGCAAAGACTCTTTTGTTAGTTTTGTCCTACTGAACATTTGATGTGAGGGTAATGTACTTGAAGATCCTTTACAATATATAGTTTGTAGATACGAACACTCCAAACCTATCATAGCATCCAAACCTCCAAAAAGGCAGCTAAACGAACACAACGTGTTTGCAGTAAATATAATAGAATAGGAAGAAATGAAATTAGTTGTAGTGGAGGCTCTTACCTGCTAGTTAACAGAACACTAAAAAATAACAAAAACATAACACAACCATTATCACAACAAAGAACAAAAATAAAATAGAACAGTGTGAGTTAGAGGAACAAACAACATAAAATATGAGGTTCAACTAATAGTAAAAAATAGTCTACAGAATTCAAGTCAAAATTATAAAAAAAAAAAAAAAAAAACTCTGCAACCTAACAGAATAGTTTATGTGGTCTATGTTTTGGTTTATGCTCATCTATATTCTGGTTTATGTGGTCTTTATTAGTTTACTTTAGTTAGTGTGGAATCTGGATTCAGTACCTAAATAGCACTGTGTAGCAAGGGAATAAAGAAAGATGGGATGGAAAACATGTTAGCAGTCAAAAAGGGGTAAGAAATAGTACATTGGAAAGAATATCTCTAGTGAATAATAACCCATATATATAATCCAAGAGCCTCCGGGAATTAATAGAATGTCCACAAAAAAATATCTGAAACATAACATAAATGAAAGTATACACAATTACTTGGTTATGGATGAATAAAATGAAGTATACACAATTACTTAGTTAAATATATAACATAAATTAAACTCCATTGAAAATAATAGTGCCTAAGTTATGGATAAATCTTACCACTCCCAAAATCCCAACACATGTAGCTCTTAAAAACTAAGGCAAAAGGCATATTCAGGGCTAACATAAGATTACAGATCCATAAGCAATGTTTGATCAGAAATTTAAAAATAGCATAGATTAAAAAACTCGACTGTAAATTTGTAGAATTCAACAGAGTCGTGGCATAGTTGTACTTGCGCCAAAAAATTAAAAAAATCATCTCAAAATAACCCAACGAATACAAAAATTATATAGATTGAATTTATTGTCTTGAAACCTTGTGTTTAAAAACCTAGATCTAGTTTTTAAATTATAAAATCGTGCTTTTCTAAAATCAAAACCTAAAAATGAACAGATCTTAAAGCCTTGTGTTTAAAAACCTAGATCTGGTTATCAAATTGTAAGATCATGCTTTTTTAAAATCAAAATCGAAAAACGAGCATATATTTAGAACCCTTCTTTTTGAAAATCCGAAATGCAGATGGAGATTCGTAGATTCCATATGAGAGAGAAAGAGAGTACCTTTGCTGGAGATGGTAACGTCAGATGTCATCGTGTGGATTGAGAGAAAACAGAAAGCTCTGAGGTTTGGTGAGGTAGTGGGTGAATGAAGTACATAATGTATTGGTAAAAGTGTAAATGGGGAGTTTAAATTAAAGTAAATGAAAACATTGGGCGGGATATGACGTCTTGGCTCTATCTCAATGGATCCCTCATCTAAACCATTGGTTCCTTGCTTTGTTGGCCAAATCAGGACCCCTAATTAAGTTATCTCTTTATGGAATAGTAACAAAATTTTACTCCTTATTATATATATATACTAGGGTATGCTCGTGCCTGAAGGAACGATGCAAATTTTTAAAAGTGTATGTCATTGATAGGACCATACATCGTATTTAGTTTGCAACAGATAAATATTTTTCAAATTATTTTTTAACACCACATAATTGTAAACAATTTTAAAACATTGGGAAAATTTTCATATGTCTATATTATGGCTGGCAAATCGAGTCAACAGATCGTTTCTCACATGACCTGGCATGAGATGATAACATGGTTTTTTTCTTAACCCGTACACGACATGATACATTTACACGATAAGTAAATACGATTTGATAGGACCGATAAGAATCGACCCAACATGACACGATTAAACCAAATACTGAAGAATTAAAACAATAATGAATCTAAATAGTGTTGTCAAAATAAATTTGATACTAAAGTTGGGGATGGAAACAAAAAATTTTATTCCTACCCTAGTTTTTCCTTTTTTTTAATGAAAATGAATTGTTTTTCAAATAAATTCAACTTTCTAATCAAACATGCACAAAGTGTTCATGTATAGAACTTAATTGACTGTTGCAAATTATTAGTAGTTACTTATACTCTGAACAAATTTAATTATTTTTATCAAACACACACCATTTAGTTATATATATTATGAACAAATTTCATTATTTTTTATTGTTAATTTTCTACTATATTCTAGAAAACTAACTAATAGGTGTACACAATTTATACTCTCACTATAATCTGCACCCCATGATTCTAATTATAAATGATATTTTTCTTGATTGGCAGGGTACACCTAAGAGAACCAAACATGGAGAAATTTAGTCGTCCAAATTTGGATACCGAAGACAGCCATTCGACAAATCGAAATCGACAAAAAAAACTTACTACTTACTACCGCGTGCACTCCACGCCCAATGAAAGTAAAAAAATGGAGTAATCTCATATATAATATTTTAAAACATAGTTTCCAAAGTTATCATAACACAATCTACGATAGCCCATAATTCATGGTACAGTCCCAGATGGGCTTCCTCAACATGCTGGAAATTAATTTTATTTCATTTAAAAAAATTCTTTTTTATTTTGAAAATTAATTTTAAATAGAATTACATGTGTATCCTTTAAATAGAGGAGATCAAGAATCATACATTCAGAAATAAAATCAATGGTGAGTTCAACATGCTGGAAAAAGACTTAATTACAAACACCTACACACAGTTATGTCAAACCAAAAACTCATGATGTACGACCCAAAATTTTGGCTCATAGCATTTGCATCTGTGTCATGGGAATACTCATAATATACTTACAAATGTATCTAGTAAAAAAGATTCCAATATGTTAAAATAACACTATCTTTGTGAATATGAACTGGCGCAAAAAACCTCGATTAAATAATAGGCTTTTCAAAGTTGTAAACGCAAGTTGAGGATGTCATGTGCAACGCAAAATATGCATCTCAGATGCAAAATATCCCAACACGTGTTCACAACAGAGAGTCAATAAAATAGTCTCAGATGGATGATTGTACAATTAGTATTCTATTTCCAGTACTCCATCAATAAGACAAAACTCCATAGCCTCAGAAACGAAAAAGGATAATAAACGTATCGCATGCCTTTTCTCCACCAGCAAGAAGAAGTGCACATTGGCTCGCAGTCACTCTAAAACACAGTCTGCCAATCATAGGCTTTATCCAAGACAGGCAATCATAAATTTCCAACATAGAGTACATGCTCTTGTCGAGGTAGTTCAGATGAACCAAGATATCCTCATTCTCATCTATACTTGATTAATTTATTTTCCAAGAGTTGGATCTGCAAGCCAAAAATAGAAACAGTTGAGAGATCTAAAGAAAAAATACAGGTACGAAGGTCTACAATAATTACCAATAACCCCAATATTTAATAATTATTTAATTTATTAGTTTTCAATCTTTTAAATCAGTATGGTCTAAAGGAATGCAGCTAAAGACATAGAGAAAACATAAGTAATCAATTTCGAGCATAAACATCTTCAATCACAGGTCAAACAACCAACGGTATCCTTACTAAATGCACCCTATCTTCCCAAATAGATACCCAAATGAATACCTTCCCCGCACTCTTAGTAGGGAGCATAAGGTTACCTTGAAATTTAACTTCTTTTTAGTAGGGAGCATAAGATTACCAAATGATGGTTGCACTCTCATAGTTATGCCTAGTGGATCTTTAACACATGCCACGTAGATAGATTGTACCTAGCCCACATTAGTCAATGTTCTCAATATTATCACGCACTTCTTTAATTAGGGAATGCATATGGAAGCTAGACTGAAGTTGGATAGGAAGTGGTTTATTTTATAATGATGGCATGGGCAATGACCACTACTCATCTAGCTGATAGCAGGTTATTGTAGCCGATGGAGCAAACGAAGCCCACGTAATCTTTCATATCTATGTCATGTATGAGCCTTGGATCTGCGACTCTGTTAGGATCAGCATGACCACCTCCATAGTCAAATGGATCGCCTGCTTGTGTTAAAAACAAAGATTAAAAGAAGGACATGACTGGTGAATATTTTGTGAGATGATAAATAGAGAACTATAACGAAAATGCAAATTAAAAATGCTAATTTCAAATGATCAAATAGTTAAGAGTAAATGTCAAAATTAGATCACTTAATGTGTGATCAACCCTAGCACCAGTGTCCCGATATATTTCAATGCAATCTTCAATTAGAGCACACAATGGGTGATTTTCTACATTTTTCTTGGAAATCAATTGCACCGCCAAGGTGGAATCTGTCTCAACTGTGGATCCATACCAGCCTCTTCCTTTTATGAGTTTTAAATCGTGATAGATAACTTCCAGGTCAGCTTGGAGTATAGTTAATTTACCCTTCATATTGCCGTAGAGTTCGGCCACCCAAGCTCCTTGATCATTCCAAACGACGCCTCCATAGCTACCTCGTCCCGTGATATTATTATATCCTCCATCTGTATTTACTTTCATAGTACCTGCAATAGGAAACTTCCACGCTATTAGAGTCAATTTATATTCAACTACTAAATGAAGTCTATAATAAAAAATAAATATGTATATATATACACACATTTTATCTAACAACATAGATTTGGTGGAACAAAGGAAGCCCCACAGTTATAAATCGATAACATACAAAATAAGGATTTAATAGATTTAAAGACTATGGTGGTAGTTTACCTACATAAATTTTCAATTGTAGCAGACGTCCATTAATAAAAAAAACTCAAGCGATTTCTGAAATGAAAATAACAAACAAACAAAGTTAAGAGCGAGAGATTAAAGCTATCAGATCCATTCTAAAGGTAACATATATTCAAGAATGCCCTCCACTTTTAGCAGCCAAGCATATCTCATGTCTTGGATTAAAGCCCCCTGCATCATGTTAGCACGATTAGCTGTTGTGCCATTTGGACGATTAAAAATAGTAAATGAATTAATATGCATTGAACCTCTCATAGATTGTGTGCGTACAAAAAAGATCCCAAAAGAGGAGAAAATAAATAATTATACAAATATCAACGGCAATAATATGAAATTTGATACCAGCTCCTGCCTAGTTTATGAGAAAGTTTAATTTGCAACAAAATAAATTGAATAAGTTGTCTTTAACACTCGTCTAACATAGCTTTTCAGTAGCTAACATAGCTTTTCAGTAGCTCAGATGACCTTTAGCTTTAACAGTTGGAAATGTACTGATATGAAATATGAATAAAAACTCGAACGAATGAATAAAATATCTTCATACTACTCCGTTTTAGATAAAATACAATCATATATCAAGATCAAGTATTAAACTCGATCCAAAAGTTGGAAACATTAAACCCACACCATCAACAAAATGAAACCAAAATCTCTGGTGAAATTCGGTGATGGGTGTACGATTTAAAAGATTTTGAAGTAAAGTGATGTAGTCAAATCCAACTTACCCTTCAGTTGAGTAAAATATGTGAGCTCAACCCTTGGTTAGTTTGTGGTCAAGGACTGCATTACTTCCTCTTGGGCCGATGGTGATTTAGGTTGGACAGAAAAACTTCCAATGGTTAGTTCGATAATGCCATCTGAATTTGGCTTGTCATCAGCTCCAGCACCCTTTGTTGGCCAATTACAATAAATTTGTTGACTGCTAAGCCACTTCCCATTCAAATCATTTATTGAACTTTCGGCATCATGTTGAATCTGAAAAGAAACGAATCCAAACCCTCTTGAATGACCTGTCTTTTGGTCCCACATAACCCTCGCATCTGAGCAAGCAGGATACACAAAAAACGAAGCCAAGACCTCTTTCCATGGGATTCTGCTAACTGTAAGCCAAGACCTGCTTGTTCGCCTTAGCCAAAGGCCTGCTCACCCCTTATAGTATACATTTGCTTCTTATTTTTTTTTAAAAACAAAGACCTGCCTTCTCATGTAGACCTGCTTCTTTTTTTTAAAACCAAGACTTGCTTCCCCTTTCTGAAATAAAGACTTGCTGTCTTTTTTTTAGCTCAGAATTGCTTGTACATGTCCAAGACCTGCTCTCTTTTTTAGTGGGGAATCTGCTTCTCATATTGCAAGCCAAGACCTGCTCCATTTTTTAAAGCCTTGAACGCAGAGCCTACTCTTGGTATACATCCGAGAAAGAAAATTCTTGCACAATAGGTGGAAAATCCAGAAATGTTTCGTAGCTAGGAAGTGGCTTCACTTCCTAGTTGTACTCAGCCAGAGACCTTATCCGTCACGTGCATCAAAGGCTCTCATTTCTCTCAAAACATCCCTCGAGACCACCTGATTATAAGAAAACAAATATATGCATTAAAGATGTTGAAAAAACCAAAATCTCAGCTATATAATATGAACTAAATTAACAAATCGGACCAATATGAACAAACTAAACCAAATATGCAGTTATAACTATATGTAAACAAAATAAACATGTATAACTACAGTTACTGTGATATTTATGTCCCTAACATAGTTACCGTGATCTATATATCCCTACCCGCATGATACAACATGCTAACTATAACACCATAGTGCAACCATACCTAAACCATGTAAGATCATCCCATGTTATGCGTAACATTGCTCATGGTGCTGCAGACCATTATGTAAGATGACCACTAAAAAGTTTAATGCTACACAATATACACATCTTTCAACAAAAATAGCATACAAACCCCCCAAAAAATGGCCTAGTACCTAAAAAATTGCATTTTGAAATAGCATACAACCCCAAAATTATAAGTTGACTACTACTGTTAAAATTTGCCTAGTACCTACAAAATTAGGTAGTTCTTCTAAATGGCACATTACTACCTAAAAAATAGCATACAACCCCAAACAACCAACGAACAAATTCCCTATGTACCAACCCCTCTGTAGGAGCCACAATTCTCAGTCTTGGTCTGGTCCTATAGTAGCAACCTTGATGTTGCCTTTTTTTCACCTACACATTGCCAAAATCACAAAAAATCAAGAAAGGTGTTATATAAATGGTTAGATCAACAAATGGCATCATAACTTAAGAATGTCAACAGACTTGCCATTCTTTGGCATCGGCTTGAAACAAATATGTATAAAACACAATAATTCATCACTAAGCAATTCATTTCTAAAAAGAAAAAGAACATACACAATTGAAATCAGTTTTGGTGGAACGTGAAAGGAGATCCTTTTCTAAATGTTGTTGAAGAAATTTACACGACCCTACAGTTGCAAAAAAAACACGCATATCCCAATTGAATATTAAAAATCCATGGCTTATGAAATATGAGTAAGTTACAGTTAATACAAAATCAGTAAGCATGCATCAGTTGCAAATATTATATAGTTGACAAAATAATTCAAATAATTCTTCTGCAATTCAGTAATGGATATGACATTGATTCCACAACAAAGATATTCAAGAGAATCATAAATATATAAAAGAAATTACAATGTTACATTATAGTGATTACCTCTTACGCTTTCATTAAGACCCCTCCACTCTCCCTTTTCAGCTGAAAAGCACATTCCAAACAATAGTGAGTAAAAAACACAAAACACCTTTTGCTGACAGGATTTATAGCCAACTTATGAGCATTAACTATGAGATATTCAAGAAAATTATTGGCGGTAGAAGATTACTCTCTCATCACTAATCTATCCATCATTCCAAGATTTCTTGAGAAAGAAAAACCCAGTAAGCATATCAATTCACAAGAAGAACGAATCATGTCATTTCAATTCATAGGAACATTTTTAAAGTTACCCATTTAATGAATCATATCAGTTCACAGGAATAATGAAATTCCAGTTACGATCCCATTCAATATTTGAAAAAAGTGAACTTTGGCTAATCCACCACTACTCGAAGTGGTGGATGGAGCTATGTGTGTTCTTATGTAGAGAGCGGGGGAATACCTGAGTTTAATGTTTCATTCATCTTCACCACATTATCAAATCTGAAAATCCTAAATAAATAAACCAAATAACCACAAAACCTCAAATTAATCAACTAAAGAGGGATAATGTGATTGAGAGAGAGATGGTTACCTGAAATCCAAACCCAAATACACAAAAATGAACCTAAAATACAGAAATCTAAACCCAGATTCGTGTGGAGATAGAGAGCGTGGAGAGCGTCAAAATGAGAGAGAGATATGAGAAAGGTTGTGTTTAGAATCCGTGGGATTTGTGCTTTGGGTGTCGTGAGGAAGAGAGAGAGAGATGAGAGAGGTTTGGAGGAGTATTACCAAAATGCCCCCAATTTTGAATTAAAGTGAATTGTTAAAGCTAGGCGCAAAGCAATTGATTCTTTTACCCATATTTTTGAATTTTTTTAGATGATGAAGAACTTATGAAAAAAAGGGGGGAAATGAAATACTAAAGGGACAAAAAAGGAAAAAAAATATCTTTTAATCCCAACCCTTGGATTCTTGTCTTGTTGGCTTTGATCTGAACCGTGAAATGTCTTCCAAACTTATGAATAGTGAAAACACCATTGTAACTTATTATATAGATATATATGTGTGTGTGTGTGTGTGTGTGTGTGTTTATATCTACTTGTGCATCGCATGGGTTACTACTAGTAACGTATTATGAAATTATAATTGAAACCTTGGAAATTTAATTAATATGTGAGTCAATTAGCAACCATAAATATTATGAATAAGAGGAGATGTTCTTCGAGACTATAATTTACTGTATAGAAATCATAGTCTTGCACCTATGTGGATGGAAATAGAAGTTGTGTGTTAATATTTGTATTTGGCGATATTGTGTTGAGAGGTTTTTGTATTTATCTTAGAAAGTTATAATTGTTAAGATTGAATTAATAACAGTAATGTTATAAGCAGAATTGTGGTTGGGTTACATATGATTCATGGATTTGTCCTTAATATATGTTTTCAAATGGAAGTATAATGAATATGATTGTATGTGTTAGATAATAGAGTTTGTGATGATATATACATGATATTCATAGTGATATATTTGTGTAGGTATGACTTATTTATTGATTATACATTTTTGAAAGAGATAATGACTGATGTTGACTTAAGGTGGTTACCCTTGGGAGTTATGATACTTGGGATTATATATATTGTTGAGGTTAGAATTACAATATATGGAATATGTATATGTAGGTTGTGAATCAATTAGATGGTGTATAGTTGATACTTATACTAACATAAAGAGTTTAATAGAGACTTTAAAGTAGTAGTTACTATCTATAAACATTCTTAGAACATTGGGGGTTAAGGAAAATTATAAAGGTGTAGTAGATGGATTTTTTATAAATTAAATCAAATTCTTGGGAGAATAATGAAATTATTTGGTTAAATCATGTAATGATGTGAGTTATTAATCATACAATAAGTTATGGATTCCATGAGAGTGACATGTGTGAAGTTAAGTAGTTTTAAATTATATAAGATATAAGAGGGTTGGCTTAGCATATGTCCATTCTCAATGACTACTTAATCTTGACAGAAGTGTATCGGTTGGGGGGGTCCTTATTTGAATTTAATTTATGAGACGTCCCACACATGGAGTCCAGATTTACTTGACTAACTTGATTTGTTTTTTCTCCCCCCCCCCCCCCCCCCCACACACACACACAATGAGGGTGATACAATGTATTTATAGCCCAATAGGGATGCTAATAGTTGTCGTGTGAAATGATGAAATGCCTTCATTTCCTTGGCCTTTTCATCAATACATAATGAGAATTAAATATATTATTGTTCTCACTTTACTAGATATACAGGTTGTAAGACTGTTGTCGCTTCGTTGGCTGCACTGATTGGGTTTTTGACCGTTAGTTGGTCTTCCCAATTGGTTGGTTTCCCATGTTGGTTAGGCTTCCTTGTTGGTCGGGCTGCCTTGTTGATCAGGGATTTGTGCCATGCTGACTTGGATTTAGGACACAGTGGATGGCATGTGTTGACTTGTAATTGGTTCACGTAAGGTGGTGAATTTTAGTATCAATAGAAGCCCCCAATGTTTCATACTTGGAGCTGATGTAAAAGTGTGGAATATTATGCTTTGGATTGCTTGGTCGACTGCAGACCTTCCAGACTTGAAATTTTATCTAGTTATTTGACTATTTTGGGCCCGAATGGCAGTTTTGTAAAATAGTTCAAATTTCAGCGAGCGTTTCTAGGGTATCTTTGTCTTTTCTCTTGTTAGCCGTCCTAAACTCAAACGTCGTTCACTTGAATCATTATTTTTCCCAATTTTCGAGGCAACTTAAAAAAAGAGCAGTAAAACTTTGATCATCTTCTATCTTTTCATTTTTGATTTTGCTGTTGTGTTCTTTGAACTTTTGTGCGATCGTTTTCTTTTTGTCTTCAGTTCTTGCTGAATCCTTAAGCCCCTGTAAGAATTTCTCTTCTCTTCTTCTTTGTTTCTTCACCATGGTTCATTCTATAGAGTCGCTTGATAAGTTCAGGAGTGACTTTAATAGTCCATCTTGGGTTGTACTAGAACATCCCACTTTTCCTTCTAATTTTTTCTCTCTTGCTGAAGGCCATTGGTTCCTTTTTATCTTGATTGCTAAATGTGGGTTCACATTTCCTCCCAATCCCCTGTGTCTGGAGTTTTATCAATATTTTAACGTTGTACCTGTAAGAGTAGCTCCTAACACATGGAGAGTAATGAATGGAGTATATAGGTTAAATCAAATCTATGGAACCCATCTAGGGATTCCAGAAATAATGTTTTGTTATAAATGGGTAACTAGTGATACCACTTATTATTTAAATACTAGGGTCGTTAGTAAAGCTTCAGTAGTTAATCTCCTTGATTCTAATAAGGATTATTTTGATCATGCGGTAGTTATAAAAAATTGGCAACACGCCCATTTAGTTGGAGGTGCTAAATATCAAGGACCTAGATGTCCACACTTTGGCAACGGAATAGGTTTTTTTGTGTTTTAGTAATTTTTCCCTGCTTATATTTGATAAATTGTCATACTAACTGTTGCTTTGTAAATTTAATTACAGTTGACCAAAAAAGAAAATCCCCCAAAGAGAGTGAAGTAAATTTGAAAGAATTGAAGTTTATCTGGGGACTTCACGAGACAGTTGCTGGAGAGCACATTAGGTATGTTTCCTATTTGCTTCAATATAGAACTACTATTTCTTCCATTATTGCCAGACCTGCACCTTCTCCTATTCTGGTGATTGATCTTGATCAAGAAGTTACTGATGATTTAGATACTCCTATTTCTAAAATCATAAAGAAGAGAAAGTTTCCTGATCTTCTTAGTGGTAGCAAGTCTGGCTCCTAAAAATCTACTGAGGGGTCCAAGAAGAAAAAAGGGAAAATTATGAGAGATCCTCCAGCCCCCAAACACCTAGATCCTAAGGACGTAGCTCCCAAAGATGTTAAACTTCCTTTGAAGAGACTTAGGAGAGGGTTTGTAGAGAAAAAGGTCGATCCGATGACTGACCAACGTACCTTAGTTGAATTGCCCTCTTTTGATGTTGTATCACTCCTGATTTGGCTAGGAAGTTGATCAAGTCTGGTACTCCTCCAAACCAAAGGGGGTGGATGCCATGCTACCCCGAGCAAAGGTTTCTGAATTGGCTGCTCAGAGCCTTGCATCAATAAGTGAATTATATCTTCTTGATTCTGTTGTCTTTTATATTTATCATATACTAATATTGATCTTCTTCTTTTATATTTCTTAGTGCACTTCAATAATATGCTGGAGAAGGATGATGCAGTTTGAGCTTCTTCTTCAAATGATGTAGAGGAATATTTGACTATCTTGAAGAATTCTTTGCTCAATTCTAAGAAATCCCTGGAGACTGAGAAGAGTACTTGGGCAGATAAACTGAAGAAAACTGAAACTTCTCAGCAAACGTCTGATGAAAATTCCCTTGAAGCTGAGTGCAAGGCTAAGGAAGTTGAGCGTTGTGAAAAGGAGGCTGAGTGTAAGGCAGAGGAAGTTGAGCGTAGGGTTGAGGAAGCTAAGAGCAGGTCTAAGACTGCTGAAGAGCCTATATCCTTTGTTAGATCTAAGAGAAAGGCTGATGTAAAAGAATCCTTGAGTGCTGGCTGGGACAAGGGCTAGAACAAAGTCATTTATACTGCCTCTGCTCAGATTGAGTATGAAAAACAAAAATGTTTCATAGATGGTTGGGTTGCTGCCCTTTAGGATTTGAAAATAGTTAAAGGCTCTGAACTTTTTCAGAGACATACTCATGGTCCTCCTCCTGCCATTGAGGATGAGATTGAAGATAAAGTTAGTTCTGTGGAGTCTTCTCTAGTGGTTGAATCTGTTGCCGACCAACCTAAAATTACTAAGTCTTCTCTTCCTCAATCTAATCATACCGAGCAACTCCAGCTTGTAGCCCCTTCTTCTGAGAAGGTTGAGATTAATAGGGAGAAGGTATAAATCTGTTCAACATTTGCCCTTTTTGCTTCTTTGTTTCTTTTCTTTATTTTTATTATACCTGAACTTCTTTATTATCAATAAAATAAACTTTTTGTTCCTTTTTGTCTCTTGTTGATCATTCCTTTTCTTCATTCTTGTCATTGATTGGTGGTAATTTCTTCTTGCTATTTTATAGCCAAGATGGAACTACTTTCTTCCAATGATACCGAGCTATTGAGAAAATGCAACACTTTTTTCAAAACAGGTCATATAGATTTTGAGGAAGAAGTTGTTAAGTTGCTTGGTGATGATGCATCAAAGAAGGATACAGAGGCCTATAAATATTTAAAGTACTTACTTGATAAGGCAGTAGCAAATAATGTTATTTATTATGAGATGATATAAGAACTTTAAGAATAATATAAAGAGTCCATTGCGCTGTTGTACAAGAGGTATGGGCAGAAATATCGAAGCTTGAGTGTAGGTCGGGGTTTTGATAACTTTATTTTTGTTTATAACAAAAAGGAAGCTTAACTTAAGCTTGAAGTTGAAGAAACTAGAACTGTTGCCAAAATTCTAGAAGAGGAGAATAATAATCTGACAGATGAAGTGAATCTTTTGATGTTTTCTTCTGGAGCTATTGTTGCTACTACTAATGAGGGATATTCCTTTTTAGAAGCTAAAAATGAAACATTAAGGGATGAGTTAGAAGCTTTAAAAAATTAAGCTTGCATCCTCTTACTGGGAAAGAAATAAGCCTAACCGAGGAACTTTAAAAGAAATTAGGACCCAACATATCCTTGCTAATCAAGCAATGCCATTAAAAGCTAAAGATCGAGATATTTCTAAGATGTCTCAGAAGCTGCAGACATTATCTGAGCAATTATCCACTAAATCTTCCTAGTTACAAGTTATGGATGGAGTATTGAAGAAGCTACAGACTCAAGTTGATAAATTAACCTTTCAATTCCATAAGTAACCAACAAAAGTTTGGATGGATGGGTATAATAAAGCAATGGGGCATCTAGATGATAGACTCCAACAGACTAAGAATGAGGCCTATAAATGGGGTTGAATGAACGCTTTGACCATGTTGAAGGTGGATCAGAACAATTTACTGTAAGGACACAAATTTCCAATTGAGTCCATATATAGTTTTGGCTCAATTCCAGACAAAAACATTTATTCATAGGATAATTTTTAAATTGTAATATTCTCAAGACTATGAAGTGTTTGTTGAAGACGTAGCGGCAAAGAGTATAAAGTTTCATCAAAATGCCGGTTTGTGTGCCTCGTTTCTACGTCATCAATCATCGTTCCATGCTCCCAAGGTATGAATGCAATTATATATATATATAGGAGCTTGGAACAAAGTTTATTGGGTGTTAGGTTTAATAAAAACTGCGTTTTATTCTCAGAAAGAATTAATTAGAACTTTAAAATGAGTTTATAAAGTTTCTGGGCCAAAATCGAATTTTACAAACTTTCTAGTCGTTCGTTAGAAATGTCGTTCGAACGAGTTTTTCGTTCGAACCAGGTTTCGTTCGAACGAGTTTGCCAACGAGTCTAAACTGGTCTGTCGTTTGAAATGTCGTTCGAACGAGATTGTTCGTTCTAACGAGGTTTCTAACGAGATTCTAACGAAGTCCATACTGGTGCGTCGTTAGAAGCTCGTTCGAACGAGAGTTCGTTCGAACGAAATGTAGTTCGAACGAGCTGTTAGGCGGGAACAGTTTTTGGCAGTTTTTTGCAGTTTTTCACCCACTTCCCCACTTGGTTTTTAACCAACTTTTTCAGACTTTATGAAGTGCGGGAATCACATTTTCTAAACTAACATTTCCATAACTTTTCCAACTTAGTTTATCTCTTAGAGAGAGATAGAGAGCAAAAATGGTTTAGGAAAATGTTCATGTTTTGAGTGTTAATTTTTCAAAGAGAAAATCCTTCACACTCTAGTTTACACCCCATTGTGTTTAGTCTAAGTTCTTAACTACATATTAAATTGCTTGGAGTTTGGCACCGGTTTATCTCTACCGAATTCAAGAAGAGAAGTTTTGGTTTTCTTCTACATCCATCAAAGAAGAAGACATTTTTGTTGTGATTCTACCCACTTGGAGAAAGGCTCCATGTACGGGTGACGGTGACCACAGAAAGCCCCATTGGTGGATTCCAAGATCGCGGTAGTGTTCCGAGCTTGTCAGCTAGGAAGAGGTGTCTACGAGAAGAAGCGTCGAGGCTTGAGAGGGATCGAGTCAGTCGTTGTAAGTCTATCTGTCTTGTAATTGTAATTCCGTATCTAGTGGACTTGTGGCTAGGGTCGTCCGAGGTTGTTTCCCGTCTTGGGTTTTTCCTCGTACATCGCGGCGTAGTGTGATATTATTTATTTTATCTTGCTTAATAACGTAGAACGCATGCTTAGCATAATTCAAGATAAAATTCAGTTTAATCTATCACACTCATTTAATTTGGACTTTAATTAAATATTGGGTAATGTTGTTTAATTTCAAGTCATTTGCTAAAATTGGTTTGGCCTAACTTTGAAAAATGGATAAATATGACTTAGGCAAATTCTAGGACTTGGATTAACTTATTTTAATTTATTGAGACTAAATTAAAATTTGGCTTTGTTTATGTGTGAACCATCATTCAACGCTTCCGCATCATTTATTGAATTTATATAAAAGGAAATTACTCTACGCTTTCAAATTGGTATCAGAGCCAAAGCGATAAATTATTTCGTTAACGATCTTTTAAATAATTTTTGGCTAAAATGGATTTTCCCCATTTTCAAAATTTCCTATTTTCGATGGTTCAAACTACGCGTATTGGAAAGCGCGAATGAGATCGGCACTAAAATCTATCGACGAGAGAGTTTGGATGTCTGTTGTTACCAGGTACTCCCCACCAACTTACTTAGTTGAAAATGAACGTGTTATCAAACCCGCCGATAGATGGACTGAAAATGAGTTTAAACTTGCTAACTTTAATTCCCGAGGTTTAAATGCCTTATTTAGCGCTGTCGCACCGAATGAATTCCGACGTATTATGACGTGTGAAACCGCTAAAGAAGCTTGGGATATTTTACAATTAACTCATGAAGGAACTAGTGTCGTTAAAGCGTCAAAACTCCAAAACCTCACCACTCAATTTGAAACTATCAAAATGGATGAAAAAAAAACTTTTGATAAATTTTATGCTAGACTTTCTGATATTGTTAATTCATCTTTTAACTTGGGAGAGAAAATACCTGACGACCGTGTTGTAAAGAAAATTTTAAGGTCCCTACCCGATAGATTTATTCCTAAAGTGACCGTTTTAAATTCTTTACCCACTTTAGCCTCTACGAAATTAGAAGAGCTTGTAGGTGATTTACAAACCTATGAACTAGATATGTTTCCCTCCAAAACTGAAAAGAAAATTGAAAAGGGTGTTGCTTTAAAAGCCCGAAAATAGGTCAAACAAGTTGTAGAGAGCGATAGTGATAGTGACTAGGAAGACATGGCTTTGTTTGCTCGTAAATTTAGAAAATTTCTTAAATTTAACAAAGATAAATTTAAACATGATTTTAAGAAATTTGATACTTCTAAACATGATAAAAGCGAGAAGATTTCTAAAGCCGAGAAAATCCCTAAACCTAGTAATGAACATTTAGATAGGGACGAGTCTGATAAGTGTTTTGGTTGTGAAGGTTATGGCCATAGGGCGTTTGAGTGCCCCACTAAACTAAGGAAAGATGGTAAGCGACCCATTTCATATAATGCAACCCTTAGTGATAGTGATAAGGAAGAGAAGCCCGATTCCCCCACTAAGAAAAATTTTGTGGCTTTTATGGCTAGTCATGTGAGTGATAGTGAGAACTCATCGATTGATGAAACAATAGCACATGCCACTTCCAAGGTCATTGTACACGATTCTCTTATTTTTGATGATAGTGAGAGTGAAGACGAAAGAGAGAGTGAAAATGAAGATGAGGTTGATATGAGTGAACTTCAAAATGCTTTTCAAGAATTGTATACCGAATCTATTAAATTGAAAAGAGCTAATTTGAAGTTAGAAGCTAGTTTAAGAGAGAGTGTCAAGGTCGTTGATGAAAATGATTTAATAGAAGACCTCAGGACACGTGAGAGTACTCTTCGAGAGAAGTTAGAATACGTAGAAGGCGAAAGAGATAGCCTTAGGGGTTTAATGGAATCCTTGAAAAAGGAGCTTCTTGCTTTTGAAGAGCGAAATGCTTTATTAGAGTCTAACATTTTAGAATTACAAGATAAATTAAAAGACTCTAGTAATGTCAAATTTGATTTGGAGTGTCGTTCGGAAAAACTAGATAAAATGTTAGAAACGGTCCAAATTAAAAATGACACTTGTGGTTTAGGCTTCAATACTTGTAATGAATTTACTCATAATGCCAAAATCACTGTTTTAGGAGAATCTACTAGGAATGCATTTAATGATCACTCCTTAGGTCAATCTTTTCGACATGCTCTTGCTTGTACACATTGTGGTCGAAAAGGTCATCTTAGGAAATTTTGTTTTGATCTTAAACGCATTTCTAGAAAATCCCATAGTAATGTAACCACGGTAGTGAAAGTTCCTACACCTCAAGATAGTCATTCTCCATTAATTAGGGTTAGGAAATCCGACTTGGTTGCCTTGCAAAATAGGGTTGTTGATTCTCATTTACTTTCACATGCTTCCTCCCTTGCTAAATCTAAAGGATGAATGTGTTAGTGTTTGCATACTTTAGCGTTTGTACTTTATGCTATATTCACATGCTAAATGTATGCTTGTTTAGTCATTTTCTAGTCATAGCCTTATTTCATATTCCATGCTAGAAATTATGACTTGTTTATCTTTTTGTATTATATTTTGTGTTAGAATTAACTGAAAAATATATAAAAGATGTTTTGTTTATCATTTGTGTTTTATTTATTTCATTTAAGCTTAATGAAAAATACAAATGATTTTTGTTTGTCCTTTTAAGTAAATATCTATTTTTGATTAAAAATGTTATAAACTCAAAAAGATTTTTTTGTGTGTATTTTAGTTTGACACACTTTAAGTGGCATATATTTGTGTTTGAATCCCATCTTTTACGCTCCCACGTGGCTAGAACTTTTGTTTTAGATTTTCAATCCTTATAATGTTCTTTACCATGCTTTATATGGAGTAGTTGGATTTTGTATTGATTAAATGGATTCTATTTTTATATGCCTCTATTCACACATGCACGAGCTCTTTTGAAATCTTAATGTCACATGTTATATTTGAGCTTTTTGAGGTGTTCTCCTACCAATCTAGTCATCTACATATCTATGACCTAGGAGGACTAGTGCATGTCAAAATCCGTTGCTTGTGAGATTTGTGTGAAAATGAAAACATGATAAAAACAAATGTGCACGGGGAAGGGCTCCGAAAGGATGAATTAAATCCTTTGCGATTGTAAGCCACCGTTTATTGGATCTAAAAGAAATACGTGATCCAAAGGCTTAAAAACAGAATATTTGGCATTAAAAAGAAAACAATTGCCAAGGCCCATGTTTGTTTGATATATTCATTCAAAAGTAAAAGAATATATATTCTTATTGAGGGAGAATTGGATGGTATATCAACGGTTTGCACAATGTCCGTTTATCCTAGTTGTCTTCAATGTCATGACTCTATTTGGTTTGTAGAATCATCATCAAGCTAGGCTTGTATGCATTGTGTATGTTTGTTTATTGAGTTCAATCTTTATATTGTCACATGAGGTTATATTTAAATGTGATAAAGTTTGCAATCAAATGAGAACTCCGTGAATGTTTCTTAAGTGTTTGGGTCTAAATTTAATTGTTGCTAGTTCACACCCCTACACTTCCGTTTCCATATGACACATTTTTGCCATACGAGTGTGCAAACTTACTGTATTTTGTGTCATGTGTGTGTTTATATCTCTATATATATATGCAAGTGCTTCATTGATATATTTCTAGTTTATATATATATGATATTTGTTTTGTCTTTGCCTATGCTTTTATTGCCCATATGCTTTCATTTCTTAACACTTTAAGCTTCAACATGCTTTTATGTTTATTTGTTCTTTATCCTTTGCCTATTCCTGAACAAAAAGGGGGAGAATGATGATAGGGGGAGAAATGGTATCTAATCCAATTATTATCGTATCTTAGTTTGGGGGAGATTTATCTTAGGGGGAGACGTCTTTCTAAGTAGGTCATGTGTTTGATAAAGGGGAGAATTAATTTAGGGGGAGTAATTAATTAATTGCATTTAATACTTTGATATTCCCTATGCATTTGATGAGTTTGCTTAAGTGTGCAGGAATTCTTCTAAAGCGGCATCTGTCAATGGCAAAGCGTTTGATCCTTGGGTTGAGTCAAGTTTGGGCAGGTTATGTTTTGATTCTAGCGAGCTTGACGGCCCTTTAGGATTTTTGTTTGGTTTTTGTCCCGGAATAGCCAAAGGGGGAGATTTGTAAGGACACAAATTTCCAATTGAGTCCATATATAGTTTTGGCTCAATTCCGGACAAAAACATTTATTCATAGGATAATTTTTAAATTGTAATATTCTCAAGCCTATGAAGTGTTTGTTGAAGACGTAGCGGCAAAGAGTATAAAGCTTCATCAAAATGCCGGTTTGTGTGCCTCGTTTCTACGTCATCAATCATCGTTCCATGCTCCCAAGGTATGAATGCAATTATATATATATAGGAGCTTGGAACAAAGTTTATTGGGTGTTAGGTTTAATAAAAACTGCGTTTTATTCTCAGAAAGAATTAATTAGAACTTTAAAATGAGTATATAAAGTTTCTGGGCCAAAATCGAATTTTACAAACTTTCTGGTCGTTCGTTAGAAATGTCGTCCGAACGAGTTTTTCGTTCGAACCAGGTTTCGTTCGAACGAGTCTAAACTGGTATGTCGTTCGAAATGTCGTTCGAACGAGATTGTTCATTCTAACGAGGTTTCTAACGAGATTCTAACGAAGTCCATACCGGTGCATCGTTAGAAGCTCGTTCGAACGAGAGTTCGTTCGAACGAAATGTCGTTCGAACGAGCTGTCAGGCGGGAACAGTTTTTGGCAGTTTTTGGCAGTTTTTCACCCACTTCCCCACTTGTTTTTTAACCAACTTTTTCAGACTTTATGAAGTGCGGGAATCACATTTTCTAAACTAACATTTCCATAACTTTTCCAACTTAGTTTATCTCTTAGAGAGAGTTTGAGAGCAAAAATGGTTTAGGAAAATGTTCATGTTTTGAGTGTTAATTTTTCAAAGAGAAAATCCTTCACACTCTAGTTTACACCCCATTGTGTTTAGTCCAAGTTCTTAACTACATATTAAATTGCTTGGAGTTTGGCACCGGTTTATCTCTACCGAATTCAAGAAGAGAAGTTTTGGTTTGCTTCTACATCCATCAAAGAAGAAGACATTTTTGTTGTGATTCTACGCACTTGGAGAAAGGCTCCATGTACGGGTGACGGTGACCACAGAAAGCCCCATTGGTGGATTCCAAGATCGCGGTAGTGTTCCGAGCTTGTCAGCTAGGAAGAGGTGTCTACGAGAAGAAGCGTCGAGGCTTGAGAGGGATCGAGTCAGTCGTTGTAAGTCTATCTGTCTTGTAATTGTAATTCCGTATCTAGTGGACTTGTGGCTAGGGCCGTCCGAGGTTGTTTCCCATCTTGGGTTTTTCCTCGTACATCGCGGCGTAGTGTGATATTGTTTATTTTATCTTGCTTAATAACGTAGAACGCATGCTTAGCATAATTCAAGATAAAATTCAGTTTAATCTATCACAGTCATTTAATTTGGACTTTAATTAAATATTGGGTAATGTTGTTTAATTTCAAGTCATTTGCTAAAATTGGTTTGGCCTAACTTTGAAAAATGGATAAATATGACTTAGGCAAATTCTAGGACTTGGATTAACTTATTTTAATTTATTGAGACTAAATTAAAATTTGGCTTTGTTTATGTGTGAACCATCATTCAACGCTTCCGCATCATTTATTGAATTTATATAAAAGGAAATTACTCTACGCTTTCATTTACTGTGGGATTGGTATGACCCCAGCCTCCTTGAACTTGATAATCCTCCTTTCAAGTTAGATGTCAATTGGATTCCTATTCATCGTATTCCTCAATTCTTGATTTCAATGTTTTTAGGAGATTACGAGCTGCATGATGAACTAGAGATCATTCAACCTCCACATCTGCTTGATCGTCTTAGTGGCAGTAATACTAGGATGCTTTAGGATTTTAACTTCATCAACTCTCCTTATACTTTGGATGATCCTCCAGTCGACGTGGATCATGTTTCTAAGACTAAAGGAAAACATCCTATAGAATAGAGATTTGTATTTTGTTTTTTCATGTTTAAACAACAATATTTAATCATCTACTTTAATGAAAAATCTTTATTTTATCAATCTTTGGTTGTAGATGGATCAAATTTTAGTCAATCTCTATATATGAATGTCTTCTTAGTCTTTGACTTGTGAATGGATCAACTTTTAGTCAATCATTGTTTTTGGATCGAAGTTTTTCACCGATTCTATTGATACCCTTAGGATTATCTTAAGTGTCGTACCAATCACCAATGCATCACCATGGTTCTACTAATGCACCTCAAGTTTTAGGTAATTGCATTAGTTACCTTGGCTCCGAGGCATTAGTGGAACATTTGTCCATCTTTCAGCCCAGTTTAGATGAAAATTATTCATCTGGGTCTTTGTTAACCAAGCATCTGGGACTTATAATTTTGCCTTGCATGGTTTTTATGTATTGGCGACCAATATTGTTGGTGCCCTTATATATTGACAACCAACTTTAATGGTTCCAAGACCAACGTTGTTGGTGTTTTTATTGATACCGACCAATATTTTGTGGCTAGTTTGTGTTGACAACCAACATTATTGGTGCCTTTATGTATTGGCAACCAACTTCATTGGTACCACGACCAACATTGTTGGTGTTTGTGTTGATACCGACCAACATTTTGTTAGTGGTTTGTGTTGATAACCAACCTTGTTGGTGTTTTTGTTGATACTGACCAACATTTTGTTGGTGCCTTTATTTATGCATTTGCAGTTTTTTTTGTAGTGTAGTCCATAGCACTAGTAATCCGAAAAAAATAAAAATTTTAGGGAAATCATATTATCATTCATATTGAAATGAACTGATTACATAGCTACATCACTAATAATATTTCCTTAGGTGTTCTGCATTCCAGGGATTCTTGAATTCTTCACCTTTCAAAGTCTCAATTTGATACGTGCTTGGTGGGACAACTGTTGTAATACGATAAGGCCCATGCCAATTAGCTTCAAGCTTATTGTTCTTCTGAATTACCTTATTCAAAACATAATCACCTTCTTTTAAGTTGCTCGACCTCACCCTTTTGTTGTAGAAGCGTGCAGTCTATTATTGATAGTCTGCATTCCTTAAAGTTGCATCTTCACGTACTTCTTCCAGCATGTCTAAGTCCAATCTTCTAATTAAATCACTGATTTGGGTGTGAGTTGGTAATCCTAGCTCTGTAGGAATTATGACTTTAGTACCAAATGCTAACATGTAGGGAGTTTCTCCAATAGTTGTTTAAGGGGTTGTTCGGTAAGCCCACAAGACGGAATATAGTTCATTGATCTAATTCCCTTTCGCATTTTCTAGCCTTTTCTTCAACCCATTCAATAAAGTTCTATTCGTTACATCTGTTTGACCATTGCTTTAAGGGTGGCCAGAGCATAGTGGATTTACAAATTCATCGTTATCAAATTGTGTGCCATGATCAGTAATGAAGGAGTTTGGTAAGACATACTTGCATATGATGCTCTTCCAAATAAACTAATAAACCTTTTCATAAGACATATCGATTAAGGGCTCAACTTCCACCCATTTCGTGAAGTAATCAACAGCTACAACCAGATATTTGAACCTACCTCGGGTGTTCGGCAAAGGTCTGACCAAGTCAATTCCCCACATAGTAAAGGGCCAAGGAGAACTGATTGATGTTAGGACATCTTATGGAGCCTTGCGTATGCTAGAAAACCTCTGTCACTTATCACACTTCTTGGCCAAAGGTGCGCAATCTTCTCGCATTATTGGCGAGTAGTAACCATGTGTGTTGATTCTTTGCAACAAAGCTCTCGTAGCTACATGAGCTCCACATGACCCTTCATGGACTTCCTTAAACAAATATTTTACTTCAACTAGATGCACATAGAGTTGGATACCAACGGTCAGTCCTCTTCTATACAATACACCCTTGTCTAGCATATATCTAGCAGCTTTGTATTTCAACTTCTTAGTTGCAAGTAAGTCGGATGGTAGAATTCCATTCTCGATATAAGCTCTAATGGGATCCATCCCAGATGGCCCCATGTCAACCGCAATAAAATTAACCATTAAGTCTTCATTAATGCTCCTTGTTGATGTAAAAAATTAGATTACTCTAATAATTCAATCACAAATAAATAAATGAGACAAAATATTTTTAAAGTAGTTCATCCTTATATGAATGGCCTACGTCCACTTTTATGTTATTGCTGAGTGTTTGGGAATTCTCGATTATAAGTTCTATCAAGAAATTCCGGTCCCCTTGAATGAGGGTGATACAAGGTATTTATAGTCCTTAGGCTGTACATGAAAGGGTGATACATTAAATGATATACATATGAAAGGGTAATTCATTTAATGATCCTCAAGCGTGTGCGTCAAGATGATTAGCATTCAATGAATATTTAAACTGTTGACTATCTGGCAACCGTCGAGATGCAGCTCGAAGCGCCTTTAGTTGCTCGTCGTTCAAGAGTTCCTCGGAGCGTTGGAGTTTCTCGGAGTGAGTCTGACTTGGTCGGGGAAGTAGATTTCCTCATTGCTATTGTGCCACGTAGATCGACACGTGTCTTCTTGTGATTCGTCTATATCAGCATACTAATTTTGGTATCAACAGAAGCCCCCAATGTTTCATATTTCGAACTTTGAGGAATAAGGAACATTCTTTCTCGGTATATGGCAATATTAAATGACCTTCCTGGGTTTTAGGAGAATTTTCTTCATATTTGAATTTCCTTCCAAATTCGCAGAATCCGCCTTTTTGCATTTTTATAAGCGCTTCGATTTTCGTGCACTTTTTGTCTTTTTAGCCGCCGGTGGCGTAATAGCTTCCTTTTTGTAATCATTTCTTTCGCCGTTTCCTAAGACAAAGTATTTAAACTTCATAGACAATATCACCGTCTTATACCTTTTTCCAATTTCTACTTTCGAGTTTTCCATAGTCTTTTTTTCTCTTGTGCGTTCATCCTTGTCTTCGTTCGTTGTCAACAGATCTCCCTTTTTCCTGTAAGATCTTCTTCCTTCTTCTTCATTTCTTTTATTCACCATGGTTTATATTATCGAATCTCTTGAGAAATTCCGTTATGATTTTTCCATTCCATCTTGGGTAACTCTGGAGGATCTTTCTGAGCCTTTAGATTACTTTCGTTTGGCTGAGGGACACTGGTTCCCCAGCCTCTTTATTGCTGAATGTGGATTTTCTTTTCCACCAAACCCTTTATGCTTAGAATTCTGTCAATATTTCGATATTGTCCCTGCAAAAGTATCCCCCAACACATGGAGGATAGTTAATGGAGTACATAGGCTAAATCAAACTCATGGAACTCGTATAGGAATTCCTGAGATTATGTATTGTTATAGATGGGCTATTCTAGACAATGTTTATTATTTAAAAACTAGATTTTTGAATAGAGCTTTAGTAGTCAATCTCCCTGATGCTAATAGCGATTATTTTGAACATGGGGTAGTTATCAAAAATTGGCAACATGCCCCTTTGGTTGGAGACGAAGTATATGAAGGTCCCAAATGCCCCCCATATGGTAATGGGATAGGTTATTTTCATCTTATTTTATTTCTGAAATTATGATTTCATTATGTTTGATAAAATGCATGATTGACATTTCAATATGTTTTTGTTTACAGTTGACAGCAAGAGAAAAACTCCCAAAGAATCAGAAGTTAATATAAAGCATTTGAAACATATCTGGAGTTTGCATTAGAAAGTTGCAGACGAGCACGTCAGGTCTGCTTCATACTTGTTGCAGTACAGGAGCTATACATCATCCTTTACTGCTCATCCTGTGGTCAGCATTAGTGAACCATTGCCAGCTTCTGAGGATTCTTCACCAGAATCTCACATTCCTCTAAGTCAGAAAATGGGCAAAAGAAGAGTTCCTGCTATCTTCGAGGAGACTTCCTCTATTGGAGATGGAAAGAGAAGCAAGAATGATGTCCCAAAGGGGACAAAGAAAGTAGATGATGCCCCTTCTGCTGCTCTTCAGAAGGCTGCTGAGAAACCCACAGTGGCTCCTAGTAAGAAGGATGCACTTGTGTAAGTGATCACCATTTCCCCAACCAAAAGCCCTTCTTTGGTTGAAACTATTGAAGTGCCACCGAGGAGACTGAAGAAATCCTCCTCGGTCAGTTTTTCTGAAACCATTCCCCAGCTCCAAGCTAGTGGAGCTGGAGTTCCAACTATTATTCCCCCGAGTTTTGCAATGAGCTCGGTAAAGACTTGGACTATTCCTGAAGTCCAAGGGATTGAAGAAAACATGTCTAGGGATATGCTGACATCCCTAGCTACTCGTCACATTGCTTCAGTAAGTTTCTCTTATCCTGAATTTTTCTTTCTTTCAGTCAATATATGTATCTCGGCACTGACTTATCATTACCTTCTTTTTCATCCGGTGAGTTGCTTTAACACCATAGTGAATAAAGATGAAGCGATCAAGGCTTCTAGCTCCTCGTCTGGAGTATAGGATGCTTTTCAGGGTTTGGCCCAATCTTTGAAGGATTCTCGTCAAAAGTATGATGAGGATAGGGGCGAATGGGAGAAGAAGTTGGCTGCCTCGAGGCAGAGAAAGTGCAGTTGAGAAATAAAGTGAAAGACTTGGAGAGAGAGAATAAAAAATATGCCGAGAAGCTCACAAACTTTGGAGAGCTTGAAAATAAGTTGAAGTCGGCTGAGTAAGAGCTAACCCTTCTGCGAGAAGTAAATCGCCAGAAGGAGGAGGTGGAGGCCAAGTTGAAAGCCTCCGAGGATCTTCTATCCGAGAAGCTCTCCTCGGAGAAAATGAAAAGAAAAGTGGCTGTGAAGAAATCTTTCCGCACCGGTTGGGATAAAGGATGGGACAGGGGGTAGCAGCAATGATGATCCAGGTGCAGTATGGGAGTTTGAAATACTTTCGAGATGGTTGGGTTGCTGCCCTACAAGAATTGAAGGTGAGCGAGGACTCTGAGCTATTTCAACAACATCTTCCTGGTCCTCCTCCTAGAATTGAAGATGAGGATGAAGACGAAGCTGCATCCGAGGAGTCTTTAATGACAGTGGGTGATCAAGTCCTTGCTCCCCAGCCCAATCAGACCGCCACCAAGGAGATTTCGTCTTTGCCTGCTCCTCCTGAACAAGACCCAACTTCCTCCAACTAACTCATTGTTCCCACCGAGCAACCAAGCTCCTCGTCCCAGCCTCCTGAGAAAGTCTTGGGAGATAAGGAAAAGGTGTGAAGTTGTTCGGTATTCTCTTTCAGTTTTTCTTTTACTTGTACTCTGTATTCTGAACGCTGTACTCCTTTTGATGATGTAATAAAATTACCTTTTTTGTTCCTCTACATTGTTGATGCTCTGTCTGCTTTTTTATTAACTCTTGCCTTCTCTTCTTTATTAGTTTATAGTTAGAATGGAATTGCTGTCAGCCAATGATACAAAACTGATGCAGCAATGCCATAAATATTTTAAAGCTGGCCATACTGACCTGAGTGCATTAGAAATTGCTGATATCCTTGGTCATGATGCTTCAGACCAAGTAGTGGAAGCATATCAATACTTGAAATGTCTTCTTGATCGTGCTGTAGCCAATAATGTGGCTTATTACGAAATGATTGAAGACTTGCAAGGTACTCTCGATGAACTTCAGCAGCAATATAAAGAGTCTTCAGTTCTTTTGCACGAAGGTTATGGGAAGAAACTCAAACAACTTAGTGCTGAAAAAGGTTATGACAAGATCTTTATTGGCTACGATGTCAGGGAGAGAACCCTAAAGGGTGAAGTTGAAGCTTATAGACAGATTGCCGAGCTGCTAGAGCAAGAAAATAACATTTTGCAGAAAGAGCTAGCACAATTGAAGTCTGCAGCTTCCTCTTCAACATCTGTGATCCCAGTGACTGATGGGGGATTTTCCTTCTTAGAGGTTGAGAATGCCAAATTAAGGCAAGAGTTGGACACCTTGAGAAGATCTGGTACTTCTACTGCTACTCGGGGGCGAGGAAGAGGTTCTCGTGGTCGAGGAAGAGTTGCTCAGAATGTTGCCGAGGAACCAAGTTCTCGACCTGCTCGGGGAGGATCAAGAGCTCTTAGTCGTACTGTAGAAGAAGCTCGTACTTGATCAACGTTGGAAAATCAAGCATTTCAATTAATGACTAAGAACCAAGCTTTGTCTGACATGTCCAAGAAAGTTAGAGAATTGGAACTACAAATCTCTGCAAAGGAATCAAAGTTGGAGACTAATAAACTTTTCATCCAGAGTCTTCATGAGAAGCTTGAGAGGTTAACATTTCAATTCCATAAACAGCCCAGGGAATTTTGGATGGCTGGATACAACGAGGCACTATTCCATTTAGATGCTCGTATCCAGAATGCCAATAATGAGGGCTACAAACAAGGCTGGCTGAATGCCTTATGTGTGTTAAAACTCGAGTAGGGACATTATTTGTGGGACTACTATGAGCCCGGATTTCTTGACTTGCCTGTGTCACCATTCAATTTGGATATGGAATGGATCCCATCTCGTGCCATTCCTCGGAGCTTACTTGCGAAGTATCTTGGCGACTACAGCTTGCATTCTCAGTTTGAAGTATCTCGTCCTGCGCATCTTCTAGATCGACCTTCTGTGATGAACGTTAGGATGCTGAAGGACTTGAACTTCATTAACTCTCCTCAGACTTTAAATGATCCGCCTGCTGGCGAGGAGCCTATTTCAAAAGCAGAGGGAAAGAAACCAATAGAGTAGGGATCTCAATGTAATAGTTAGTACACATATGTAACTTGTAATTTGTTTTAAGTTTTAATGAAAGACTTTCATTTTCTGTTTGCAAATCTGTATTTCTATTATCTTGTGCTTGTCAAACACTTTATATTTGTGCTTGCATAACAATATTGTGTGGTTCATTGACTAACTTAATAACAAAAAGTTACAAGTATCTGAAATGTTGCTCGATCACTTAATAATAAAGTAACGAGTATAAAAATGTTTAAAAATTTCTTCCAACCAACCAAGGTTGTTAAATTGTGCTCGTCGACCAATTATAGTTAATGGGTTTTTATCCCCGACCAACTATACTTGGTACTGTTTGAGATATTTTCTCCTCTTCGACCAACTACAGTTAGTGGATTTTTATCTCCGACCAACCATACTTGATTAAGTTTGGAATATTTTGTTCTTCGAGGAACTTTTATGTAATAAACTTACCTCCCGACCAACATAAGTTGGCATTTGAGAGCATATCTTGTTTCCTAACCAAACACCTTGGCATTTTAAGGAGTCTCATGTTCTCTCTCTTTTACCAACCGTAGTTGGTCTGAGTTTGAACTATCGTGTTCTCGCTCTTTTACCAACCGGAGTTGGTCTGAGTTCGAACTATCATGTCCACTAACTCTTTTACCAACCGGAGTTGGTCTGAGCTAATGTACGCCTCCTAACCAAAGGAGTATGGGGTGTTCTTGCCCTTTTACCAACCGGAGTTGGTCTGGGTTCGAACTATCATGTCCACTAACTCTTTTACCAACCGGAGTTGGTCTGAGCTAGTGTACGCCTCCTAACCAAAGGAGTATAGTTGTTATCATCCTTTTACCAACCAGAGTTGATCTAGGTTTGAACTATCGGTGTTGCTTTTCTTGCTGAACAGCGTAGTGTTGCACACTAGTGTAAGGACACAAATTTCCAATTGAGTCCATATATAGTTTTGGCTCAATTCCGGACAAAAACATTTATTCATAGGATAGTATTTATTGTAATATTCTCAAGCCTATGAAGTGTATGTTGAAGACGTAGCGGCAAAGAATTTAAAGCATCATCAAAATGCCGGTTTGCGTGCCTCGTTTCTACGTCATCAATTAAGGTTCCATGCTCCCAAGGTATGAATGTAATTATATTTATATAGGAGCTTGGAACAATTTGTATTGGGTGTTAGGTGTAATAAAAACTGCACTTTATTTTCAGAAAGAATCAATTAGAAACTTTAAAATAAGTATATAAAAGTTTATAAAAGTTTCTGGGCTAAAATCGAATTTTTCAATCTTTCTGATCGTTCGTTAGAAATGTCGTTCGAACGAGTTTTTTCGTTCGAACCAGATTTCGTTCGAACGAGTTTTGTCGTTCGAACCTGTTTCGTTCGAACGAGTTTTGTCGTTCGAACCAGGTTCGTTCGAACGAGTTTTGCCAACGACCCTAACTGGACAGTCGTTCGATATGTCGTTCGAACGAATGTTCGTTCTAACGAGGTATCTAACGAACTTCTAACGAGCCCAGGCTGGTCACTCGTTAGAAGTCTCGTTCGAACGAACTTCCAGCGGGAATAGTTATTTGGCAGTTTTTCCCCACTCCTCCACTTGGTTTTCAACCAACCTTTTTCATACTTTATTATGTGCGGGAAACACATTTTCCAAGACAACTTTTCCATTCCATATCCATCTCTTAGAGAGAGTTTGAGAGCAAATTTATTTATGGAAAATGTTCATGTTTTGAGTGTTAATTTTTAAAGAAAAATTCATACACACTCTAGTTTACACCCAATAATTGTTTATCCAAGTTTCTATATTTATATCAATTGCTTGGAGTTTTTGGCACCGGTTTTCTCTACCGAATTCAAGAGACGTTTCGGGTTTGCTTCTACACCCCATCACAAAGAAGACTTTTGTTGAAGATTCTACCCACACGGAGAAAGGCTCTATGCTTGGGTGACGGTGAGCATATAAAGTCCCATTGGTGAATTCCGAGACCACGGTGGAGCTCCTTTGGTTATCCGCTAATTGGAGGTTGATACAAGAAGGAGCATCACGGCTTGAGAGGGTTCGAGTTTAGGAAGTAAGTCTTTTGTCTTGTATTTTGTAATACCGTTTTTAGTGGATTTGAGGCTAGGGCCGTCCCGAGGTTTTTTCCCGTTAGTGGGTTTTTCCTCGTACATCGCGGTGTAGTGTGACTTTGTTTATTTTATCTTGCACAATAATTTAAAATCCATGCTTAGGATAATTTCAAGATAAAATTGGATTTTATTATCACACTCATTTAATTTGGGACTTAAATTAAATATTGGGTAAATTTGGTTTATTCAAGTCATGTACTAAAATTGGTTTCGCCTAACTTTGGATATAATTTGGTAATTATGACTTAGGCAAATTCTAGGACTTGGATTATGTTTTAATTTGTTTTTGAGAAATTAAAACTTGTTGTTATTTTTGAAAGTTAAAACCATCTCAACGCTTCCGCATTTATTTAAAAAGGAAATTATATTTTAATCTGACATTATTAAAATCCGGGGTTTCCATACTTTTCAAATTGGTATCAGAGCCAAAAACGATAATTTATTTCGTTAAGATTCTTTAATTTTTTTGGCTAAAATGGATTTTTCCCCATTTTCAAAATTTCCTATTTTTGATGGTTCTAACTACGCGTATTGGAAAGCGCTAATGAAATCGGCACTTAAATCTATCGATGAACGTGTTTGGATGTCTGTTACCGGGTACTCCCCACCAACTCATCTAATTGAAAATGAACGTGTTCCCAAACCCATCGATAGATGGACCGAAAATGAGTTTAAGCTTGCAAATTTTAATTCCCGTGGTTTAAATGCCTTATTTAGCGCTGTCGCACCGGATGAATTCCGACGTATTATGACGTGTGAAACCGCTAAAGAAGCTTGGGATATTTTACAATTAACTCATGAAGGAACGAGTGTCGTTAAAGCTTCAAAACTTCAAAACCTCACCACTCAATTTGAAACTATCAAAATGGATGAAAAAGAAACTTTTGATAAATTTTATGCTAGACTTTCTGATATTGTTAATTCATCCTTTAACTTGGGAGAGAAAATACCCGACGTCCGTGTTGTAAAGAAAATTTTGAGGTCCCTACCCGATAGATTTATTCCTAAGGTGACCGTTTTAAATTCTTTACCCACTTTAGCCTCTACGAAATTAGAAGAGCTTGTAGGTGATTTACAAACCTATGAACTGGATATGTTTCCCTCTAAAACTGAAAAGAAAATTGAAAAGGGTGTTGCTTTAAAAGCCCGAAAAGAGGTCAAACAAGTAGTAGAGAGCGATAGTGATAGTGACTCGGAAGACATGGCTTTGTTTGCTCGTAAATTTAGAAAATTTCTTAAATTTAACAAAGATAAATATAAAAATGATTTTAAGAAATTTGATTCTTCTAAACATGATAAAAGCGAGAAGATTTCTAAAGCCGAGAAAATCCCTAAACCAAGTAATGAAAATATTGATAGGGACGAGTCTAATAAATGTTTTGGTTGTGAAGGTTATGGTCATAGGGCTTTTGAGTGCCCCACTAAACTAAGGAAAGATGGTAAGCGACCTATTTCATATAATGCAACCCTTAGTGATAGTGATAAGGAAGAAAATCCCGATTCCCCCACTAAGAAAAATTTTGTGGCTTTTATGGCTAGTCATGTGAGTGATAATGAGAACTCATCGATTGATGACACGATTGCACATGCCACTTCCAAGGTCATTGTTCATGATTCCCTTGTTTTTAATGATAGTGAGAGTGAAGAAGAAAGAGAGAGTGAAAATGAAGAAGAGGTTGATGTGAGTGAACTTCAAAATGCTTTTCATGAATTATATAAAGAATCTATTAATTTGAAAAGAACTAATTTGAAGTTATAAGCTTGTTTAAGAAAGAGTGTCAAGGTCGTTAATGATAGTGCCTTAATAGAAGACCTTAGGACACGTGAGAGGACTCTTCGAGAGAAGCTAGAATACGTAGAAGGCGAGAGAGATAGCCTTAGGAGTTTAATGGAATCCTTGAAAAAGGAGCTTCTTGCTTTTGAAGAGCGAAATGTTTTACTAGAATCTAACATTGTTGAGTTGGAAAATAAATTAAAAGATTCTAGTATTGTCAAATTTGATTTGGAATGTCGTTCTGAAAAACTAGATAAAATGTTAGGAACGGTCCAAATTAAAAATGACACTTGTGGTTTAGGCTTCAATCCTTGTAATGAATTTACTCATAATGCCCAAACCAATGTTTTAGGAGAATCAACTAGGAATACTTTTAAAGATCACTCCTTAAGTAAATCTTTTAGACATGTTCTCACTTGTACACATTGTGGTCGACAAGGTCATCTTAGGAAATTTTGTTTAGATCTTAAACGAATTCCTAGAAAATCCCATAGTAAAGTAACCACGATAGCTAACGTTCCTACACCCCAAGATAGTAATTCTTCATTAATTTGGGTTAGGAAATCCGACTTGGTTGCCTTACAAAATAGGGATTTTGATTCTCATTTAATTTCACATCCTTCCTCCCTTGCTAAATCTAATGGATTAATGTGTTAGTATTTGCATACTTTAGCGTTTGTACTTCATGCCATATTCATATGCTAAATGTATGCTTGTTTAGTTATTCTCTAGTCATTGCCTTATTTCATATCACATGCTAGAAATTATGACTTGTTTATCTTTTTGTATTATATTTTGAGTTTGAATCGACTTCATAATATAAAAAGATTTTTGTTTATCATTTGTGTTTTATTTATTTCATTTAAGCTTAATGAAAAATACAAATGATTTTTGTTTGTCCTTTTTGAGTAAATATTTATTTTTGATTAAAAAATGTTAAAAACTCAAAAAGATTTTGTTTTGTGTGTATTTTTGTTTGACACACTTTATGTGGCATATATTTGTGTTTGAATCCTATCGTTTACGCTTCCATGTGGCTAGAACTTTTGGTTTAGATTTTCAATCCTTAAAATGTTCTTTACCATGTTTTATATGGAGTAGTTGGATTTTGTATTGTTTAAATGGATTATATTTCTATATGCCTCTATTCACACATGCATGAGCTCTTTTGAAATCCTAATGTCACATGTTATATTTGAGCTTTTTGAGGTGTTCTCCTATCAATCTAGTCATCTACATATCTATGACCTAGGAGGACTAGTGCATGTCAAATTCCGTTGCATGTGAGATTTGTGTGAAAAATGAAAACATGATAAATTAATATATGCACGGGGAAGGGCTCCGAAAGGATGAATTAAATCCTTTGCGATAGTAAGCCACCGTTGATTGGATCTAAAAGAAATACGTGATCCAAAGGCCTAAAAACAGAATATTTGGCATTAAACAGAAAGCAATTGCCAAGGCCTATGTTTGTATGATATATTCATTCAAAAAGGAATATATATGCTCATTGAGGGAGAATTGGATGGTATATCAACGGTTTGCACAATGTCCGTTTATCCTAGTTGTCTTTAATGTCATGACTCTATTTGGTTTGTAGAATCATCATCATGCTAGGCTTGTATGCATTGTGTATGTTTGTTCATTGAGTTCAATCTTTATATTGTCACATGAGGTTATATTTAACTGTGATGAAGTTTGCAATCAAATGAGAACTCCGTGAACGTTTCTTAAGTGTTTGGGTCTAAATTTAATTGTTGCTAGTTCACACCCCTACACTTCCGTTTCCATATGACACATTTTTGCCATACGAGTGTGCAAACTTATTGTATTTTGTGTCATGTGTGTGTTTATATCTATCTATATATACACGTACTTATTGGTATATTTATAGTATATATATATATGATATTTGTTTGTCTTTGCCTTGCTTTTATTGCCCATAAGTTGTCATGTCTTTTATTTAAGCTTCCACATGCTGTTTATTAGTTCTTTATCCTTTGCCTATTCCCGAACAAAAAGGGGGAGAATGATGATAGGGGGAGAAATGGTATCTAATCCTATTATTATCGTATCTTCATTTGCGAGAGATTTATCTTAGAGGGAGACGTCTTTCTAAGTAGGTCATGTGTTTAAAGGGAGAATTAATTTAGGGGGAGTAATTAATTGATTGCATTTAATATTCTGATATTCCCTATGCATTTGATGAGTTTGCTTAAGTGTGCAGGAATTATTCTAAAGCGGCATCTTTCTATGGCAAAGCGTTTGATCCTTGGGTTGAGTCAAGTTTGGGCGGGTTATGTTTTTGAGTCTAGTGAGCTTGACGGCCCTTTAGGATTTTTTTGTTTGGTTTTTGTCCCGGAATAGCCAAAGGGGGAGATTTGTAAGGACACAAATTTCCAATTGAGTCCATATATAGTTTTGGCTCAATTCCGGACAAAAACATTTATTCATAGGATAGTATTTATTGTAATATTCTCAAGCCTGTGAAGTGTATGTTGAAGACGTAGCGGCAAAGAATTTAAAGAATCATCAAAATGCCGGTTTGCGTGCCTCGTTTCTACGTCATCAATTAAGGTTCCATGCTCCCAAGGTATGAATGTAATTATATTTATATAGGAGCTTGGAACAATTTGTATTGGGTGTTAGGTGTAATAAAAACTGCACTTTATTTTCAGAAAGAATCAATTAGAAACTTTAAAATAAGTATATAAAAGTTTATAAAAGTTTCTGGGCTAAAATCGAATTTTTCAATCTTTCTGGTCGTTCGTTAGAAATGTCGTTCGAACGAGTTTTTTCGTTCGAACCAGATTTCGTTCGAACCAGATTTCGTTCGAACGAGTTTTGTCGTTCGAACCGGTTTCGTTCGAACGAGTTTTGTCGTTCGAACCAGGTTCGTTCGAACGAGTTTTGCCAACGACCCTAACTGGACAGTCGTTCGATATGTCGTTCGAATGAATGTTCGTTCTAACGAGGTATCTAACGAACTTCTAACGAGCCCAGGCTGGTCACTCGTTAGAAGTCTCGTTCGAACGAGAATCACGTTCGTTCGAACGAACTTCCAGCGGGAATAGTTATTTGGCAGTTTTTTGCAGTTTTTCCCCACTCCTCCACTTGGTTTTCAACCAACCTTTTTCATACTTTATTATGTGCGGGAAACACAATTTCCAAGACAACTTTTCCATTCCATATCCATCTCTTAAAGAGAGTTTTTTGAGCAAATTTATTTATGGAAAATGTTCATGTTTTGAGTGTTAATTTTTAAAGAAAAATTCATACACACTCTAGTTTACACCCAATAATTGTTTATCCAAGTTTCTATATTTATATCAATTGCTTGGAGTTTTTGGCACCGGTTTTCTCTACCGAATTCAAGAGACGTTTCGGGTTTTCTTCTACACCCCATCACAAAGAAGACTTTTGTTGAAGATTCTACCCACACGGAGAAAGGCTCCATGCTTGGGTGACGGTGACCATATAAAGTCCCATTGGTGAATTCCGAGACCACGGTGGAGCTCCGTTGGTTATCCGCTAATTGGAGGTTGATACAAGAAGGAGCATCACGGCTTGAGAGGGTTCGAGTTTAGGAAGTAAGTCTTTTGTCTTGTATTTTGTAATACCGTTTTTAGTGGATTTGAGGCTAGGGCCGTCCCGAGGTTTTTTCCCGTTAGTGGGTTTTTCCTCGTACATCGCGGTGTAGTGTGACTTTGTTTATTTTATCTTGCACAATAATTTAAAATCCATGCTTAGGATAATTTCAAGATAAAATTGGATTTTATTATCACACTCATTTAATTTGGGACTTAAATTAAATATTGGGTAAATTTGGTTTATTCAAGTCATGTACAAAATTGGTTTCGCCTAACTTTGGATATAATTTGGTAATTATGACTTAGGCAAATTCTAGGACTTGGATTATGTTTTAATTTGTTTTTGAGAAATTAAAACTTGTTGTTATTTTTGAAAGTTAAAACCATCTCAACGCTTCCGCATTTATTTAAAAAGGAAATTATATTTTAATCTGACATTATTAAAATCCGGGGTTTCCATACTTTTCAACTAGTATTCCCCGAAAAATTTTAATAAAAGAAAGAGGATGTCGAAACATCATCATTTTATTCATATTGATGGAACTGCTTTACATTTTACATCACTGATAATACTTGCGTAGGTGTTCAGCATTCCATGCATTCTTAAATTCCTCTCCTTCTAGAGTCGTTATTCGGTAAGTTCCTGGTCGAACAACTTCTGTAACTCGGTAAGGTCCATGCCAATTTGCTTCCAACTTATTGTGCTTTTGAATGACCTTCTTTAGCACATAATCTCCTTCTTTTAAGTCGCATTTATTCACCCTCTTATTGTAGAACAGAGCTGTTCGTTGTTGGTAAGCAGCATTCCTAATGGCTGCCTCTTCTCTAACCTCCTCGAGCATATCCAAATCCAATCTTCTCATTAAGTCGCTGACTGGGGAATTAAAATTCAGCACTCTATGTGTTGGAAGACCCAACTCGGCAGGTATTACAGCCTCACTTCCAAATGCCAGCATATATGGTGATTCTCCAGTTGCTGCTCGGGGAGTTGTTCGGTAAGCCCACAATACTGACTGTAGCTCATTAATCCAATTGGCTTTAGCCTCACTTAGCCTCTTCTTCAAACCATTTAATAATGTTCTGTTCGTCACTTCAGTCTTTCCATTTCTTTGAGGATGGCCTGGTGCTGAATGAGTCTTCAAAATGTTTGATTGACGATAATAGGCAGCAAACTCCTCGTTATCGAATTGCGTTCCATGGTCTGTGATGAAGGCATGATGGAGACCATATCGACAGATGATGTTCTTCCAAATGAACTGGTACACCTTCTCGTATGTCATATCAATAAGTGGCTCAGCTTCTACCCACTTAGTAAAATAATCCACTGCAACGACGAGGTACTTGAATCTTCCTCGGGTTGTTGGCAGTGGTCCAACCAAGTCAATTCCCCACATGGCAAATGGCCAAGGAGAAGTTATGGGTGTCAACAATGCTTGTGGAGTTCGTCGGATGGAGGAAAAACGTTGGCACTTATCACATTTCTTAGCATAGGCTATACAATCAGCCCTCATCGTTGGCCAGTAATACCCCTGCGTCATCACTCTTTGTAAAAGTGTTCGACCTGCTACATGGGCTCCACAGGACCCTTCATGGATCTCTTCAATCAATTCTTTCACCTCGGAGGGATGTACACATCTTTGCAAACCTGCCATGATTCCTCGTCTATACAAAACACCATTAATTAGTACATACCGAGCAGCTTTATACTTCAATTTCTTGGCAGCGAGCTTATCCTCCGGTAATTCTCCTTCCTCAATATATGCCCTGATGGGATCCATCCAAGATGGTCCTAAATCAAGATTAATAATATTCATCGTCAGGTCTTCATCTATGCTTCGACTTTCTAACACTTCAATTGGTATTGTTCTTCGCAGCTCGGTACGAGTAGCTGATGCTAGTCGGGCCAGTGCGTCTGCTTGTGCATTTTCCATTCTTGGTATTCTGATCAACTGAATGGCATCAAATTCTGCCAACAACTCCATCACGTTTGCATGATACTTGACCATTAATTATCCTTTAACTGCATATATTCCCATCATTTGATTCATAATTAATTGAGAATCACTGAATACCATCACTTGTTGCGCTTCCATAATCTTTGCTAAATTAAGACCTGCTATCATGGCCTCATACTCCGCCTTATTATTAGAAGCTTTGAATTGGAATCGCAGGGCGTATTCCATGTCAATCTCATCTGGGGTATTCAAAACAATCCCCGCTCCATAACCTGTTGTGCAAGATGATCCATCTACATATAATCTCCATGTAGGTAACTCGTCTTCAAATTTCTTCTCTGATAGAATTCCTCGGTGAAATATCTGTTGTTTTCTTTCATCCTCCCCCGATATTTTTCGCTCCTCGTCGATCATCTCTTCTCGTTCTTTTACCAGCCGGAGTTGGTCCGGGTTTGAATTTGATGATCTTTCTACATCCACAAGTCCTTTTACCAACCGGTGTTGGTCTGGACTTATGTCTGTTGATCCTGTAACATCCACAGGTTGGTCAGCGAGCAACTTTTGTTCCTGAGGGTATCAGGATATGTAAACTCTGCTATAAACTCTGCTACAGCTTGCCCTTTTAATGATGATCTGGGTTCATACACAATATCATATTCACCGAGCTCTATTGCCCAGTACATCAGTCTCCCTGATTTTTCTGGCTTATGAAGGGCTTGTCTTAATGGCATGTCGGTATACACGATGATGGTATGGGCTTGGAAATATGGCATCATTCTTCTACTTGCTTCAATTAATGCCAATGCCAATTTTTCCAGCTTTGGGTACCTGATCTCTGCACCTCGGAAAGCCTTACTTGTGTAATAAATTGGTTTTTGGACTCCATTCTCCAATCTGATTAATGCCGAGCTGACTGCATTCTCTGATACTGCCAAGTATAAGTACAACTTTTCTCCCATTACTGGCCTGGACAATAGTGGAGGTGCTCCCAAATATTTCTTCAAGTCTTGAATGGCTTTCTCACATTCATCATTCCACTCGAAAGTTTTTCGAAGTGTTTTGAAGAATGGAAGGAATCTATCAGTTGCTCGGGATACAAATCTGTTGAGCGCTGCAACTCGTCCTGTAAGACTCTGCACTTCTTTCTTCGTCGTTGGAGATCGCAACCCTAAGAGAGCTTTGATCTTTTCTGGATTCGCCTCAATGCCTCGTTGGTTGACGATGTACCCAAGGAACATTCCTTCTCGTACTCCAAATGTGCACTTCGTCGGGTTGAGCTTCATTTGGTATTTATCCAGTTGATCAAAGGTCTGGCCTAAGTCAACTAGATGATCAACAACTTTCTTGCTCTTTGTCAGCATATCATCGACATATACTTCCATATTGAAACTGATTTGTTCGGCAAAAACCTTGTTCATCAGCCGCTGGTATGTCGCTCCTGCATTTTTCAAACCAAAAGGCATAACATTATAACAATAAGTTCCCCTAGGGGTAATAAAAGAAGTACTTTCCTTGTCTTTAGGTTTCATTTTGATCTGGTTGTAACCAGAATAAGCGTCCATGAAGCTGAGCAGTTTGTGTCCCGAGGTAGCATCCACTAGTTGATCAATTCTAGGCAATGGAAAGTGATCCTTTGGGCATGCCTTGTTGAGATCGGTGAAATCAACACACATTCTCCATTTATTGTTTTTCTTCTTTACCATCACCACGTTTGCTAACCAGTCTGGATATTTCACATCATTAATGAATTGGGCCTTCTGGAGCTTTTCGACCTCCTCTTGTATAGCTTGATTCTTCTCGGGACTAAATACTCTTCTTTTCTGCTTTACAGGCTTGATCTCCTTATTCACATTGAGCTCTTGACATAAGAATTTTGGATCTATTCCTGGCATGTCTTCATGACTCCACGCAAAAGTTTTCTTCCTATTTCTCAAGAAAGTTATCAACTCATGTTTTATTGAAGCATCCAACGACGAACCTATCTGGGTTACTCGTTCAGGGTGCTCATCGTCCAGAATAACATTTTCTGTAGATTCCACCACCTGTCCTTTTACAAGTTAGGATTCGTCTCTGGGATCCAGTGTTTCAATTTCTGTACCTTCATCCACCTGGTAAGTAGTAGTCTTTTTCCTCGACTCTTCAAGCTCCTCTTGCTCGACAGATGAATAATAGCATTCCCGAGCTACTTTTTGATCACCTTTCACAACTCCCACTCCGAAATTTGTTGGGAATTTTAAGCATTGATGTACTGTAGATGATACTGCTTCGAATTTCTTCAAACCAACTCTTCCCATGATGATGTTGTAAGCTGATTGCACATTCTTATCCATCACAAAGAAGCATATTCTTTCTGTTCGACAAGCAGGCCAAGTTCCAATGAATATATCCAACTTGATCGTCCCAAGTGGAAAAACTTTCTCGCCAACAAAACCCAATAGAGGTCTGTGATAAGGTTCCAATTGAGATAATTTCAAATTTAAACTGTCAAAGCATGAGTAGTACATGATGTCTGCCGAACTACCATTATCTACCAGAACCCTTGAAATAACTACTTCTTTCATTCTCATTTTGATCACCAAAGGGTCGTCATGAGGGTAAAGAACACCTGCCATGTCGTTTTTTGAAAAGCCAATGACCAGCTTCTCTTTGTTTACCTTCCTCGGGCGATCCTCTTCAGCCAAATTTATCCGTTGAATGTATGAGCAAGCCTGAGCCTCACCGAGGTAAGCTTTTCTTTCTGCAGTAAGATCTCCTCCTCCTCCTGCATCTCCTCCTGTAATAACATTACAATTAAATGATCCAAAACGTATGGAAAATACCTCTCGTTCTGGCTGCCTTGGTTTCTTGGGAAGATCGGGATCATCCTCTGCATCATCTTCATGATTCCTCTTCTTCTTCTCCTCTGCTCGACGAGGAGATCTAGACCTCTCTCTAGTTCGGTCATTATTTCTTCTTTCACCTCCCCGATCAACATGCTTTGCTAGTTTCCCTCTTCGGATGAGTGTTTCAATCTCGTTCTGAAGAGCTATGCAATTTTTGGTCATATGGCCATGATCCTTATGGAACTCGCAATATTTATCCCTATTCCTCGTATCAGGGTCTGACCTCAGTTTCTTCGGCCACTTTACCTCCTCGTTATTCTTGATTTCTTCCAAGACATGATTAATACCCATTTTCAAAGGACTATAATTATCGAATTTCTTCAGGACTTCCCATGACGTCTTATTATTCTTGGAATGCTTGTCACCGCCATTGCCCTTATGCTCTTTCTTCTTAGATTTGTCGACTTCCACCTTGGTCTCTTTATCCATATTCTTCTTCGCAGCCATAGCCTCCTCGACATTCATGATTTTGGCCGCTTTTGCCATCAACTCTGACATAGTTGTAGGTGGATCTTTGGCCAAAGTGTAATACAACTTGTTAGGCAACAACCCACTCATCAAGGCGGTGATTGATGTCTTTTCTTCATAATCTATGACTTCCAGTTTCTCGTTATTGAAACGAGTTATGTAATCTCTAGTACTCTCACCAGATTTTTGTCGAACACTTAACAAGTGTGCTACTCTTTTTACTGGCTTTGCTCCAAAATAGAAATTGCCAATGAACAACTCGACTAACTGAAAGAAAGTTGAAATCTTACCCCGAGGAAGATTGTTGTACCATATTTGGGCAAATCCAGTAAGAGTTCCTGAGAATGCTCTGCATCTCATCTCGTCGGGGACAGCATAGATGTCGGCAACAACTTGATATTGCTCTATATGAAGAACATGATCTGTCTTTCCATCATATTTGGGGATTACCACAGGGGCTTTAAACTTTGACGGGGTAGGAAAATCCACAATGGCCTGGACAAAAGGTGTCCCTTGAACGAAAGTTCGTTGTAGGGGGTTCTTTGCCTTAGCCATTTCTCCCAATCTATCCTCCAACCGCTGAATGGATCCTTTCCAAGCATCATTTCCTTCCTAGGGTTTATTGGTTCGAGCAATCGATTGTTCTGAAGTGGCCTCCTGGGATCTATCCTGACGAGCAACTGGTCGTGATTGTGCTGATCCTTCCCGTAGATCTGATGGTTGTCAAAAACTCCTCGACATGGTCTTAGTTGGACTCCTATTCCTCCTAGGGCCTAATCGACTGAAAGGAGACACCCTACTCAGTCTTTCCAAAGCACTGGGTCTTTCTGGAGAGAGAGTGATACATTGCTCAGTATCTGTAACGCGTATTGATGAAGTATGCCCAGGTTGATAAGAGAAATCATCAGATTCTTCATTACGATACGCATCTGTACGCCTGGATCGTGAAGAAAGTAAATAGGTTTGCCTTTGACCACTTCGCTGTCCCGAATGTGTAGGTGCACCGCCATGTAGGGTTTGTATGAGTTACCGCATCGTCTCTTGCATGACGGTTTATCCTTGAGCCAAATTCGTCATAATTCCAGCCAGATCTGGAGGTGCAGAGGGATTTGGAGAATTTCCAGCATTTCCAGCATTTCGATTGCTAGATTTCGGATTATCTGCCATTGATGATGAATGATTTTTGGTGAAAAATGATAACAACAGTCGTTTCCCACATACGGAGCCAATCTGTTGATGTAAAAAACTAGATTACTCTAATAATTCAATCACAGATAAATAAATGAGACAAAATATTTTTAAAGTGGTTCAGCCTTATATGAATGGCCTACGTCCATTGTTATATTATTGCTGAGTGTTTGGGAATTCTCGATTATAAGTTCTATCAAGAAATTTTTGTCCCCTTGAATGAGGGTGATACAAGGTATTTATAGTCCTTAGGCTGTACATGAAAGGGTGATACATTAAATGATATACATATGAAAGGGGTAATTAATTTAATGCTCCTCAAGTGTGTGCGTCAAGATGATTAGCATTCAATGAATAGTTGAACTGTTGACTATCTGGCAACCGTCGAGATGCAGCTCGAAGCGCCTTTAGGTGCTCGTCGTTCAAGAGTTCCTCGGAGAGCTGGAGTTCCTCGGAGCGTTGGAGTTCCTCGGAGCGTTGGAGTTCCTCGGAGTGAGTCTGACTTGGTCGGGGAAGTAGATTTCCTCGTTGATATTATGCCACGTAGATCGACACGTGTCTTCTTGTGATTCGTCTATATCAGCATACTAATTTTGGTATCAACAGATTAGCAAGAAGCTCAATAGGAATAGTTCTTCTCAGCTTGATTCTGGTTGATGAAGCTAGCCGGGAAAGTGCATTTCCTCGTGTATTTTTCAGTCTTGGAATTCTGATCATCTGAACAACTAGCAAAGTGGCGATTACCTTCAAAGATGTAACTAAGTATGTGGACATCAACTCTCCTTTGGTTGCATATAAGTTCAACAACTGATTTACCACCAACTGTGAATCACTGTATACCATAACTTGCTCGGCATTTAATGATTTGGCTAAATTTGAACCAACAATCACAGCTTCATATTCTGCCTCATAATTGGAGGCTTGAAATTAGAATCGAAGAGCGTACTCTATGTCTACTTCATCTGGAGTATTGAAGATGATTCCTGCTCCACATCTAGTTTCACAGGATGATCCATCAACATACAAACTCCATATGGGGATATCTTTATCAAAAGTTTGGTTTGTCAGAATCCCTTGATGGAAGATTTTATCCTTTACCTCCTCATATTTCTTTTTCATCTCATGTACTACACTAGAAGGATTTGGTTGATCGGTGGTAGCTCCTTCTATAATTTCTTTTGCTTGGAGTCAGTCGGGGATATCTCTAGTAGGTCTGTTGAATTCTGAATGTTGCTCGACATGAATCCCTTGTTGCTCGGGAAGCTCTTGGTAAGTGAATTCTGTAATAAAGTCAGCCACAACTTGGCCTTTTAAAGATGACCTTGGTTCATATACGAGATCATATTTTCCTAACTCCACAGCCCAATACATCAATGTTCCAGATTTATCTGGCTTATGCAAAGCCTGCTTCAGTGGCAGGTCTGTGTATACCACTATGGTATGATCTTAAAAATATGGCTTCATCCGTTTACTAGCCTCAATTAAGGCCAATACCAATTTCTCCAGCCTGGGATATCTGACTTCTGCTCATTAAAAATCTTTACTAGTGTAATAAATTGGCTTCTAAACTCCATTTTCCTCCCTGATCAAGGCAGAGCTAATAACTGATTCAGATATAGTTTGATACAAATACAACTTTTCTCCCAGCACTGGTCGGGAGAGTAACGAAGGTTCTCCCAGGTACTTCTTCAATTCTAGTAAGGCTTTTTTACATTCATCATTCCATTCAAAGGTTTTTCTGAGTACCTTAAAGAATGGTAAACATCTATCTGTTGCCCAAGACAAAAATTTATTCAGTGCTGCTACACACCATGTTAGCCTTTAAACATCCTTTTTACTGGTCGAGGATTGCATTTTTATCAAGGCTTTGATCTTATTTGTATTAGATTCAATGCCCCTTTTATTTACTATGTACCTAAGGAACATTCTCTCCTGAACTCCAAAGATGCATTTGGTCGGGTTTAACTTCAGTTGGTGCTTTTCCAATTGATCAAAAATTTGGCCGAGGTCGGCAATATGATCTTCAACTTTCTTGCTTTTTATCAGCATATCATCAATATACACCTCCATGTTCTTTCCTATCTGTTCCTCAAATACTTTGTTCACCAGTCTTTGATAGGTGACACCTGTATTTTTTAGACCAAATGGCATAACATTATAGCAATAAGTTACCCAAGGGGTAATAAATGAAGTACTTTCTCTGTCTTCTGGATTCATTTTGATCTGGTTATAACCAAATTATGCATCCATAAAACTCAGCAGCTCGTGCCCCGAAGTAGCATCCACCAGTTAATAAATTAGTGGCAAAGGAAAATGATCCTTTGGGCATGCTTTGTTCAAGTCAGTAAAGTCCACACACATCCTCCACTTATTATTTTTCTTCTTGACCATAACTACGTTGGACAACCAGTCTGGGTACTTTACATCTTCAATAAAGGAAGCCTTTTGAAGTTTCTCCACTTCTTATATAGACTGGTTCTTTTTCGAGGTGAAAACTCTTATTCGCTGCTTTATAGGTTTAACCACCTTATTAACATTAAGATCATGCCACAAGGAATTAGGGTCTATGACAGACATATATTCATGGCTCCATGCGAACACCTATTTTCTCTGTCTTAAGAAAGCCGCCAACTCTTGTTTAAGAACCGGATCCGATGATGCTTCTATTTGAGTTGTTCACTCTGGTTTATCATTAACCAGAATAATGCTTTATGTTGCCTCCATCACCTGTCCTTTTACGAGCTCGGAATCATCTCTTGGATCTAAGGTTTCAACCTTAGATTCGTTATTCGGCTCAGATATATCTACTTGATAGTGGTAATTTTTCTCTTTAATTCTAACATATCTTCCTCCTCGACAGACGAATAGTAGTATTCCCGAGCTACTTTTTGGTCTCCTTTTATAATTCCAAATCCAAAGTTAGTCGGGAACTTCAGGCATTAATGAATAGTAGAAGGTACTACTTCAAAATTCTTCAGACCTAATTTTCCCATGATCATGTTGTAGGCAGAATGAACATTTTTGTCCATTACAAAGAATCCCACTTTCTTTGTCCTTCTCGCCATCCAGGTCCCGATCAACACATCTAGCTAGATTGTTCCCAATGGAAACATATTTTCACCAGAGAATCCAATGAGGTCTCTATGATAAGTCTCTAATTGGCTAAGTTTTAAATCCAAACTATCAAAACAGGGATAAAACATAATGTCCACCGAACTGTTGTTATAAATCAATGTCCTTGCTACCAATGTGTCTTTCATTATGACTCTGGTTACTAAAGGATCATCGTGAGGATACAATACTCCAGATAGATCATTCTTGGAAAAGCCAATTACGAGTTTATCCTTATTGACTTTCCTTGGTCGGTCTTCCTCGACGAGGTTGATTCGTTGGATATAGGAATAAGCTTGAGCCTCATTGAGGTAAGCCTTCCTTTCACCATGTGATCTCCTCCTCCTGCATCCCCACCTGTAATCATATGGCAATCAAATCATCCAAATATGAGTGTGAATACCTCACGTTCGGGTTGTCTAGGATTCTTGGGGATATCAGGATTATCTTTTGGCTCCTCATTATGGTTCCTCTTCCTATCTTCTCTAGGCTTAAAAGGTGATTTAGATCTCTATCGACCTCTACCTCCAGTTCTTCGACCAGATTGCCGATAAAAAAATTTGTCCAATTTTCCTCTTCGGATGAGTGCCTCTATCTCATTCTAGATAGAAATACATCGGTTGGTCGTATGACCATGATCTTTGTGAAATTCTCAATACTTGGACTTATTCCTCTTATCAACAGGTGACCTTAACTTTTCAGGCCAACTCAAATAATTTTTATTCTTGATTTCTTCCAGGGCATGGTGTATATCCACCGCTAAGGGAGTGTAATTGGTAAATTTTCTGAGCCGATCTAAACTTTCTTTTACTTTCGAATTCCTGCGTTCATTGTGATTCCAGTGCTCCTTCTTATCTGAATTCCCTTCAGCTTTCTCTTCCACCTTTGCATCTAAATTCTTTTTAGCAGCCATAGCTTCCTTGATGTTCATAATCTTTGATGCTTTGGCCATCAATTCCGTCATCGTCTTTGGGGGATATTTTTCCAAAGTATAATATAGTTTGTCGAGGAGCAAACCACTCATGAGGGCAATGATTACAGTCTTTTCCTCGTAATCGATAACTTCTAATTTCTCGTTGTTGAAACGAGTGATATAATCCCTGGTACTTTCTCCTACATTCTATCTCACACTGAGCAAATGAGATAATCGCCTTACTAGTTTGGCTCCAAAGAAGAAATTACCAATGAATAGCTCAGCGAGTTGTTGGAAGCTAGAAATCTGCCCCCCAGGAAGACTATTATACTAGATTTGAGCAGATTCAGTAATTGTTCCTGAAAACGCCCTCCATCTCATCTCATCAGGAACTATATAAATATTAGTTGTTGCTTGGTATTGTTCTATATAAAGAACTAGATTATTCTTCCCATCATACTTGGGAGTGACCACTAGGGCTTTAAACTTGGTCAGTGTAGGTAAATCTACAATGGGTTGCATAAAGGGAGATCCCTTAATAAAACTTATCTGGAGAGGATTCTTGGCCTTGACCATTTCTCCCAGTCTATCTTCAAAATGCTGAATGGACCCCTTTTAGGCATCATTGTAGCACCAGATTTATTGGTGACAGCTCTTTTATGTCGACCAACTGACTATGCTGAGCTTTCTTCTTGCGAACCTCTCTTTAACTGGACCGAGTAGTTCGTCGGGTGTTTAATCTTGATTGGGCTAAACCTTCCCTCATATTTCTTGGTTGTCGAGTATTTCTCGATGCAACCCGAGGGGCATTGCCCTTGTGTCCCAAACGATCGAAATGCGTGTCCCTAATTAGCCTTTCTAAGGAACTTAATCTTTTTGGGACGAGGGACTTTCCATTAGAGGAATCAGTAATCCTCATAGAAGAAGTTGCTCCAGGAAGGTAAGAAGAATCCCTTGAATTTCGGGAATGGATCTGCCCAACACTCCTTATCGGTGGAGGTGGTATAATCCTCTGGTTGAATTTTGCAGGGACTCCATCTTGTAGAGTTTGGGCCAACTGTCGTATCATATCCTACATAGCCTCTTGACCTTTCCCCAAGCTAGCCAAAATTCCAGTTAAATCATTGTTGTTCCCTCATTTCTGGTGCTCGATTCAGGAATTTCAACCATATGTGATGAATTAGTGAAAACGTTTAGCAAGACGTTCCCACAGACGGAACCAATATGTTGATGCAAAAAACTAAACTAGGTCTAATTGATTGATCATAGATAAATAAAATAAAATAAAATAAGACAAAGGTATTTTTAAACTGGTTCAGCTTAAAAGAATAGCCTACGTCCACTATTATGTATTACTTGACTGCCTTGATTTGTTTTTTTCTCCCCCCCCCCCACACACACACAAAATGAGGGTGATGCAATGTATTTATAGCCCAAGAGGGGAGCTGATAGTTGTCGCGTGAAAAGATGAAATGCCTTCATTTGTTTGACCTTTTCATCAATACATAATGAGAATCTATACTAATGCTATAAAATTCTCTACAAGATTTATTTCTCCTCTTCAACTAGCTTATCCACGTGTCATCCCTCTCCTTTCATTACCCTCAACCGTCAACATCCCCAAAACCTATATAGATTTGTACACATTTTAGTTAATGAGAAACCTTTCATTATCATTTTTTGACCATTTGAATACTCCGCTCCCCAAAACCCTTGCCATATATATACAGACTACTTACTATATCATATACTGAGAGTATAAGCTTATAATTTCCATCCCTTCCTTTCTCTCAAAGAGTAACGACGGCGACAACCATGAGTTTCAACCTAGAAGGAGACTTTGGATCGATTAACGTGGGCCAAGAAAGGGTCCAGAAGCACAAAGAACGGTAGAGATTCCGCTCGACAAAGGCCTACTGTCAAAATCTACGGCGATCAACTTGCCAAGCCCGGGGATATTATCATCCGCCAACATGGAACCAAGTTTCATCCAGGGAAGAATGTTGGGCTAGGCAAAGATCACACCATCTTCGCTCTCATTGACGGGTTGGTCAAGTTTGAGAAGTTTAGGCCCGACAGGAAAAAGGTGAGTGTTTACCCATATGTAGCACAACGCAAAAATCCTAACAGTTACAGAGCAAAGAAGAGAGAGAACTTTAGACTACAATGTGAACGCAAGAAGGCAAGAAAGGACACTGTGTATGTTCAATCTCAGCTGATGCTGGCTTTGGGTACTGATACTATGGACAATGAGTCGATTTGCTGATCCTTTTGTTCTTTCATTAATTATTTTGTTCAACTAAATTGAAGTTTTGAGTCCAATTTTTGAATTTTATTTCTTTCATCAATCCAATTTCAAATTCCATTAAAAATAAATAAATAAAACTATATCATATACTCCACTTTCAAAAACAAATACAAAACTCACCCTAATTTCTGAACAAAACCACAACATCAACCATGACACAAAATCGCCATCAATGGCATACCATCATACGCCGAAGATAATTCAACTTTCGAAGTCCCCGTGCAACAACAACAACAATCACCGCCTTTATGAAAAAGATCGCCTCACTCGAAGAAGAAAAATCCCAACTCTCTCCCAAAATCAAAGCTTTAGACAACCAAAAGTTCGAGATCGAATCCGACAAGAAAGCTCTCTAGTCGATCTGTTTTTGTTGTTGAAGATGAGGAGACATGAAAGTGCCTTTAGTAAGTGGTGATAGTTATCATTTTTCTTTATGTATCAAATTACCCGAGGGGAACCCAATTAGGAAAAACAAATCTGGCTTGGATGATTTTATATTCATTACTTTGATTATTCGACTTGAATACTCAGAGATATTTGTAGTTTCCTAAATGTGTAGTTGGTCAAGAAATTATTTTTGATGTTCATCAGTTACTTTGAAAATGAATTTTTGATGTACTGGGATTTATTAAAATATAAACTATATAGGTATACTGAGATTGTCCCGTTAAAAAAAAGTATTGTATTTGAGGTATCTAAAATAAATTTTTGGAATTTTTTCAAAGGGTAAAATAGTCTCTCAACAGTCCAACTGATTTCTTAGAGCTAGAAAAAGGCAATGAACTTTTTTATAGTTTGAAAAAAAAAATTTGTTTGAACCACTGTGGTTATATGTTTTTTTGGATATGAAATAGTGGACCAATCTAAATATACAGTGACCTTTGTCATTTAACAAGTATTATATTTCCTTCAAAATACGAAAATGTTATATGTCACACAATTTTTCATACAATTTTAATGGATTTTTTTTATTTATTATTTCAACAAACCCAATATTTTCCTTAAACCATTATATGATTGTTTGTTATCTTAGTAAGGGATCCATTCATGTGTTTTTGTAATTAATAATTTGAATTATTAATTCTTCATGTTTCTTTAAATCCTCTTTTGTAATAAGTCACTAACAAATAAAAATTATTGAATTATCCTCAACAGATTATAAGATGTTTTCTTTTGAATTTTAAAAAAATTACTCCACTTTTACCTTTTATAAAAAATGCAAATTGCCCCACTATTTCTGTTTCACTTTACTAAACACCTTTTATGTTTTTATCGGGAACATATATTGTAATTAATAGGGATTCTTAATTTGGGAGAGAGGGAGTATAACAAAAATTATATGATTGAGTATAACGGAGCTCTAGAAATAATGAAGTTTTGTTTTTGTTCTGAGTTATATGTATTTAAGGCGGTGAGGACTTTAAAGATGGCTTTAAGGACAGTGACTGCAGTGGGTAGTGACGTAAGGCCTTTGCAGAGGCATCAGGGGAAAAATAGAGTTATAGTTTTCAATATGGGTTATTTTGGTTTTAAAATCAAGCTTTAAATTTTCCACTTTTCAAAGTTAGCCCTCTTTACTTCAAATAAATTTGATTCCCTTGCCCTAGTTGGGTATAGTTGATGATCCTGGAATGCAATATTATTTCAGAGTTTAGTTAGAAAGAAGATGGTGTGACTCATCAATATGACAGTTGTGGTTTGAATTTTTCTGCTTATCATAACTATGGTGTACGCACATGGAGATTTATAGTTAAATGTCAGATATTACATTTTTTCCCTTAAAACTAAAGTAAGTAGTAGTTTATGGTGATTTTGACTTCTAGAATTATAGAAATGGTCGTGGTTTTGGACTTTTGATATTTTTATGGTCTTTCATAGATAGTGTGGTGGTGATGGGTGGTTGTGATGTTTGGGTACATCTTAGGGATTTGTATATTTATTTTAATAGAGTTTCACTAGAGATAGGATCGTGTATTATTTTTTTAAATGATAATTGATGGATATTAATGGTTGAGTTAGTTAATTTTGATTATTATATTGTTCGGTTTGGTGATCTGTCAGTTATTTATTCTCTTTTGAATAATTTTGGCATTCAAGATAGGATTTCATTTACCAATTGATTTGGTTGTCTATGTCCATTCTTATTTTCTTCAATTTAGTTCATTAATATTATGTGTTTTTGTTACTGGTGTATGTTTTAATTTAATTTTGCCTGTAATAGTACATTATGTAGTGAAACTTTAAACCAGTTAAAAAAATGTACAAAAGTCTCTCTTTTACGTGTTGTGTAGTATTGATCCTCAGTTTCATAAATGAACTTAATCTTTTAGTTTAATCCATAAAATGAAAGTTAAATAGTGGATATACAGTATTTGTTGAAATGCCTACATAAAGTATACTTCAAATTTGCAAGTTATATGTTTGACGAAAGGGCAATATAAGAACTTTTACCTATTAGCGTGTTACTAAATTAGTGCAAAATTAATACCATAATAATCTTGCCCGCGCATCGCGCAGATCTACACCTAGTTAAATATATTATTGTTGTTGCTTTACTGGTTATACAGGTTGTAAGACTGTTATCTCTTCGTTGGCTACACTGATTGGGTTTTCGACCGTTGGTCGGTCTTCCCAGTTTGTTGGTATCCCATGTTGGTTAGGTTGCCTTGTTGATCGGGGATTTGTGCCATGCTGACTTGGATTTAAGCCACGGTGGATAACATGTGTTGACTTGTAATTGGTCCACGTAAGGTGGTGAATTTTGGTATCAACAAGTAGGTATGTAGTTAATACTTAATTATCGTACATTCTTGACAATCGTAAGACCTAGATAAAAGTGTATAAGGGGGTCTTTGTTTGGATTTTATTTATGCGACGTCCCACGCGTCGAGTCTAGGTAAGATTAAAAGTTAAGAGTTTTTGATATTTATTTTCCTATCATAAGTTATCTTGGTCATCTATGATGGTGCGTGGGTATAGTTTCAACTGATTATGCTATAATTGTATGTGCAGTGCCTATAAAGAATAACTACTTTGACGATTATTGACGATATTCATAGCTATTCATATGAGTCTAGTGTCGACTAGTATGGATATATTGAATGTGTAGAACCTAGAATGTCTAGCAATGATAATGATTTATTTTACCTTGGCTTAGAAGGTGGTATGGGGTCGGGAAATAGGTCGGTGGATTATATAGTTATGAATGTAAATGTTGATCATACTATATGATAGTTTGTGGACGGGTAATAAGTCGGTTGATTATATTATTATGAATGTAAATGAATGGATCTGAACTACCGGTACCTGTACAAGCCCATAACCTAGACTCCTCATCAAATTGATCCATCGAGGGAATCGAGTTCTAATTAGGGTTTGCATGGAACCCCCCCCACGCACACATACATTAACCATAATCCTCCAGATATACCTAATGTGTGGGATCGATCGTTTGCATCTCTGGTGGTTGAAACCTCTTCCTCACATGATCTGGGACTTAAGAAACGTACCACTTTCAAAGGGGAACCAATAGTTCTTTTTTATGAGGAGGATATCTTTACCCTTTCAAAGCCTTTCAAATATGCCTTAGTAGGTAAGTTTTCCCATGGACAACCTTCAATGGATGTTATTAGGAAAGTTTTCCAAACCTTTTCTCTTAAAAAAATCATTCAGTGTGGGCCTCCTTGATTATAAACATATCTTAATTCGATTAAACTTTGATGAAGATTACTCTCCTATGTGGATGATAGAGACTTGGTATGTTGGCAAATTTCCTATGTGAATATTTAAATGGACACCAAATTTTAGACCAGACATTGAAAGCATATTGCACCCATATGGATCTCTTTTCCTCAACTTCCTATCCATTTATTTTCCAAATCTAACTTTTATTCAATAGCTCAGTTGATAGGAAACCCTTTGAAACTTGATGCTTCAACTATGGAAATTAATAGACCTAGTCTTGATAAGGTATATGTTGAAGTGGACATAGCTAAACCTATTTTGAGAAGAGTTTGGATTGGATGTAGTTTTAAGGGTTTGGCAGGAGGTTGTAGCTAAAAACATCCATAAATATTATAGTTGTTGTGCTAAAAAAAGGCCATGATGAAGCTTCTTGTATGTTTAAATCCCCAAACACAACTACCCAACCAACGAAGATAGCCTAATATGTGATCAAGAAGAACCTCAGTCACAATCAAGCTACAACCCATGATGGTCCATCAGTTAAAGGAAAAGAAGTCTTGAAAGATCGATTACATGTCTCAGATAATCCAAATAAGAATCCCCCTCATACTATTGATACTCATAAAGAAGGTCCATCAAATAAAGGAAAAGAAGTCTTTGAAGATCAATTCATTGACTTAAATAAATAAGAGGCAACCATAGCTTTTATGGAAGAAAAAGATCAAGAATAAATTAAAGACGAACATGCATAGATATGGTCATGGAAGAAGGAGAAATTCAAGAACACAATTCAAGGATAGTTCTTATTATAGGAAGTTTCTCTAAGAAAAAGATTATTCAAGACCATATCCATAAGATTCAAAGTACTAATGTCAGTGCTGATGAAGTTCAAATTGTAGACATTTGTTCTCTGTCTCCAAGAGCTACTGACCTTCCTAATTATGAGATAAACAAGGATTCATTGCCTTTGTGTATCTATGATAATGAAGAAGGTGGTCCAAATAATTCTACTACAATGGAAGGATTTTAGCAATGTTCTAAAAGATTTGATAAAAAGATCAACTTATATAAGGTCAAACTGAAGGAGGAACATGCTAAAGTCAGCACTGATGAAGATCCTCTAGTTCAAATCAAGAAAGTTAAAATGGATGATCCTCTTCTTAGATGATTAATTAGAACTCGAGCTAAAGGTGAAAAAACACTCCAAACTATCTTATTCCAAATAATTAATCTCATTGTGTGGAATATTATAGGTTGTAAAAAAGTCCTCTTCAAGAAGAATTAAAATGCATAAACTTCCTTTTATTGCCTCGCTAGAGCCTAAAGTTGATGCTCAAAAAATTGATAAGTATAAGTTTAAATAGGGGTCTGAAGGATGTTGAAATAACAACAGTGGTAAAATTTGGTTACTTTGGAGATATAACTTTACAATTGAGGTGTTTGAGGATCATCCTCAACACTTGTCTATTTAGTTGGATCATTCAACTCTTAAGTCCTCCATTTTCCTTTCCATTATTTATGCTAAGTGCTCTATTAAAGATAGAAAATATCTATAGAATCAACTGGTGGATATGTCTAGTAATATTGAATCTCTTCCTCACTTAGTCATTGTTGATTTTAATATTAGATGAAAAAGTGGGAGGTAATAACATAAATTATCAGGATGTTGATGATTTCAATTAAGAAATTAATGATTGTGGTTTAAGAGATCTGGGATATATTGGATATAGGTTCACTTAGTGTAATAAAACGAAGAATGAATATCTTATAATGGCTACATTAGATAGGTGTCTTTACGATTCTTCTCGGGAAGCTAATTTTCCAAACTCTAGAATTCAACATCTTAATAAAGCATCTTCAGACCCTTCTCCTCTGCTATTTTCTGTGAAAACTTCTATCGATGACTACCCTAGACCTATTAAATTTCAATCTATGTGGTGCTCGCATCCATCTTTCCTATCTACTATTAAAAAAATCTTGGCATAAAGAATCGTCTGGTGTTAACATGATGAAATTTGCTCTAAAACAGAAGACTAAAGGGGGTTTTGAAGAAATGGAATAAATATATATTTAAAGATATCTTTTAGTCTTTGAGGAATCTTGAGTATGATATAGCTCAACTAGATGTGAATTATGAGATTGACAGCTTAATCAAGCTTAAGCAAAGTTGTTAGATTCCATGAAAATTAAAGAAGAATACTGGAGGCAGAAGTCACTTTCCAAACGTATTAAGTTGGAAGATGCAAACTCAAAGTTTTTTAATGCCACTATGAAGGATAAGAAAGAGAAGCTCCATATTCATTCCTTAAAAGCTAATTATGGTTCTTTCATGGAGGATCCTTAAATTTTAAAGAACCACATAGTTGACTTCTATATGAATCAATGGTCGCCTGCTTCTTCGATGCATATTCAGGATGTCTCTGAGTTTATCCCATCTTTGATGTCTACTTATATGAATGCTTCCCTTGAGGAGTTTCCTTCTGAATTAGAGATTTTAAAATTTATTACTGATCTTAGTGAGGATCCAGCTCTAGGGCCTGTTGGTCTTAGAGGAACCTTCTATAAAACATGTTGGACTATTATTAAAGTTAACTTCTTATCTGTTATTTCTTCATTTTTTGCAGGTAGTTCAATTCCCCAAAGCTGGTCCAGCACTTATGTAGTTCTTAGTCCTAAAGTCAAGTGCCCCAAGATATGTACTAAGCTTAGACCAATTGGTCTATGTAATTTCTCTATGAAGATCATCACAAAGGTGCTTTCCAACAGACTTGCTAAAGTTCTTCCATTGATCATTTCATCCAATCAGAGTGGATTCATTCAAGGGAGAGCTATCCAAGATAATATTCTTCTTATTATAGATATGGCTGAAAACTTAATCAAGAAGTCTCATGGTGGTAATGTTCTAATCAAGTTGGACATAGAAAAAGCCTATTATAGAGTCAAATGGGGATTTCTTATATCAATGCTCAGGGGCTTTGGTTTTTGTGAAAGATTGATTGACTTTATTTGGAGGATTATATCTTGTAATTGGCTTTCTATTATTTTTAATGGTTAAAGTTGTGGATTTTTTAAATCTGCTAGAGGCTTGACATAAGGGGATCCCATTTACCTAGGTCTCTTCATGCTTTCTACAGACTTTTTAAGTAGAGGTCTGAACCTTCTTATGGAGAGGGGGAAAACTAAAACCTTATACTTACCTAGTGGCAGCCCCATAATTTCCCATTTAGCTTTTATTGATGACCTTATTATACTCTGTAGAGGGGACAAAAGAAGTTTAAGAAATCTGATGGGATTTTTTTACTCTTATGCTTCCATGTCTGGCCAAAAGATTAATTTCACTAAGAGTAGTTTTTAGTGGATATCAAATGCTCTCCTCATTTCAAATCCAAGGTTGTTGAATCCACAGGACGGAGATTTAAAGATCTTCCTATTAAATACCTAGGTTCCCTTATTTTTAAAGGGATAAGCAAATTTAAATTCTATGACAATCTGTTGTAATATTTGAGGTCTAAATTGGCTGGTTGGTAGTTTAAATTTTTTATCTACAGGTTGGAGACTAATCCTCATTAAACATGTCCTATCATCTATTCCTCTTTTCTTCTTGGCCTATATATCTCAACCCATAAACATTATTCATATAATTTATAATCTTTCTAATAAAAAAATTTGGGGTGGTAACATTGATTAATGGTAAAAAATTTAATGAAAGAAATGGGATTTAATATGTAGATCAACTCATGAAGGTTGCATGGGGTTTAAGGATTTCAATATTATTTCTAAAGACTCATCAATGAGACTTTTTTGGAAGCTTAAGTCAAAGAGGACCCTCTGGTCTTCTTTCATGTCCAACAAATACAAGAGCTTTAATGCAGACTGTAAAGACACAAATTTCTAATTGAGTCTTAATGTAGAGTTGGCTCAATTTTGGACAAAAATGTTTGAGTTATAGGATAGTGTTCATGTGTATCCTTCAAGCCTATGATAAGTTTGAGTTGAAGATGTATCGCCTTAGTTCATCGTGAAGACATCATCCATGTCGAGTTTCAAATGCCTCATGTTGCGTCCTCAATAATTCATCATATTTCAAGTCTAAAAAAAGGTATGAATGCTATATATATATTTGAAGAAACTTGGAAAAAAATTTAATCGGTATAATTTTTATTTAAAATAAATTTTTTGGGCTTAAAATGATAAAAAAAAAAGCAGATTCTAACTTTTCGTTCGAAATTGTTGTTCGAACGAGAATGTCGTTCGAAAGAGTTTTACCAACGATTTTCCCTTTCGAACACTAACTTTTCGTTAGAAAATTCATTCGAATGAGATTACAGGTAGGAACAGTTTTTGGCATTTTCCCACTACTTTGTCCCCACTCTCTTTTGACATAATTTAACCACTTAGGGACCAGATTTTTTCTGAGACTTTTCACCTAATTTTGAGAGTTTTTAAGAGAGAAAATTAATGTTTCGAAAAGTCCCTTTTGTGTGTTTAATTTAGATGGCCTAAATACTTCCAAAACACAAAAGTATACACCCATTTATTTTGTTTAAAGACTCCAAGTTCTTCATCTCTCTCTCTCTCTCTCTCTCTCTCTATATATATATATATATATATATATATATATATATATATATATATATATATCTTTCTTGGATTTTTTGTTTGGCACTAGGTTCTACTCTACCGTTTGAAGAGTTGTTTGGGTTTACTTCTACATCCCTTAAAGAAGAAGACTTATTTGTTGTTGCGGCGTTTCCACTCGGAGAAAGGCTTCGGGTGCGGGTCGACGATTGTCCAAAGACCTCATTGGTGAATTCCAAGGTTCCGGTGGAGTTTTGGGATTGTAGGCTAAGCATAGGTTGATACAAGAAGACGCGTCAGGGGCTTGAAGGAGTCAAGTCGAGTTGTGTAAGTCATCTGTCTTGTATTTATAAAAAAATCCGTACTTAGTGGACTTAATGCTAGAGTTGTTTGAGGTTTTTTCCATTTGGGTGAATTTAAATTAATTTAATTCAAACCGACACAATTTAATTTGATAAAGTTTGGTTTGGCCTAAATTGAAAAATGAATTAATCTTGTTAGGCAAATTTCTAAGACTTGTGTTAAATTAAATTTTTGGGCTAAAAGTATAAAATCACAAATTTGTTTTTGAAGTGTAATTTTAATTTTGAGAAAATTAAAATTTGGTTTAGTTTAATTTTAATTTGTGAAGTTTTACTTTTTTTGAGATTTAATTTGCAGGTCGTTTTAGTTGAACCATCCTATTCCGCATCTTAAAGGAAATTTAATATTGAATTAAAAGAAAGATTTTTAAATTTTGGGGTCCTACATTCCAACACGGACTTTATTGGTGGATCTCAGACTTGGAAGAGAATTATGTCAGTTAAAGTTGTGTGCTTAGAGAATATGGAGAAGGTGGATGATGGATGGATCTCGAAATCCCATACATCGAGTGATTTTAAGTTTTTTACTACTTATGCCTTGTCAAAAGAGCATTTTCCTTCATCCAGAGTATTTGAACAGATCTAGGACTCTAATATTCCTAAAAATCACTCTATTCTATCTTGGAAGTTGTTGAAAAATTATTTTCCTATTGATGATTGCATTAAAGATGTGGGAATTAGGCTTTGTTCTATATGTAAGGCCTGCAAAATTCATAAAGAGTCGATAATTCACTTCTTTATTCAATGCCCGGTCATCCATCCTATTGGGACCTTTTTTTCTAATCTGATTGGAATCACTTTGGATAGATATTATATGTCTACTCTTATGCATATTTAGAGGATGAAATCAGGTTCCAAGGATTATTAAACATTTCTTTACAAGTGTATTCCTACAGTGGTTTGTTAGGAGATTTGTAAAAGTAAAAATCTTTCTACTTATTAAGATGTTAACATGGATGATCATTATATCATTTTTCAATTTATTTCTCTAATCTCTGATATCTATTTGGGTCTCATATTTAAGAAATATTTTTGTGAGTTTGATCTTGGTCTTAGAGAGATCTTTAATATTCAATCCTCAAATAATATTCAATTATGCAAGTCCATTCAATTGTATTTTTCCCCTTCTAAATGTTTCAAACTTAATATTGATGGTTCTTCTAAGGGCAATCCAGGAGCTAGTGGATGTGGTGGCATTGTGGGAGATGATAAAGGAGATGTCATATTAGCTTATGCTCACTCTACATATATTGCCTCTAATTCTTATGCTGAATTATTTGGTCTTGGAATGGGAATTAAGTTGTGTATTGAATTTCATATTGAGGAGATCCATATAGAGGTAAATTCTATGTTTGTGGTGAATCTTATCAATAGGAACCGGAAGCCCTTAGAAATTGAAGAGCTTTGTGGCTGAGATTAAAGAAGACTAGAAGTTCCTCAAATATTCATTATCCCACTCCTGCAGGGAATCTAATATGGTGGTTTATTGTTTAGAAAACTTTGGCATTCATTACAATTATACTCAGATTTTTTTATCTATTATAGATCTTCCTCTTATGGTACGGGGAGTTGTTAGGCTAGACAAGATGGGATGTCATTACATTAGGTCTTCTTCTATCAATTTATGGTTAGTTTATGTATCTCTTTTATAATGGGTTTATAATAAAATCCCATAATAATTTCTTTCAAATTTTATTTTGCTTGTAAGCCACTATGAAGAGGATCTTTCTCCTTGAATAAATCCAGGTGTGGGATTATATTCCCTCTTTCATAAAAAATAAAAAAATAAACAAAAGAATGTAAATGTTGAGAAAAATATATGCTAGTTGGGGGAAGGGGATTATGCTAGTGGGTTATATTTTTATTAATGTAAGTATTAAGCATATCATATCCTAGTTTAGGGTCGAGGAATAGGCCGATGGATTATATTGTTATCAATGTAAATGTTAAGCATACCATTTGCTAGTTTGGTGGGAATAGGCCGGTGGATTATATTGTTATGAATGAAATGTTAAGCATACTATATGCTAGTTTGGGGTTGGGGAATAGGCCGATGGATTATAATGTTATGGATGCAAATGTTAAGCATATTATATATTAGTTTGGGGCTAGAGAATGGCCCTATGGATAGTATTTTTATGAATATAAACATTAGGCATATTATATGCTAGTTTGGGGTCAGGGAATGAGCCAGTGGTTTATATTATTTTGGATGAATATGTTAAGCATACTATATGCTAAGTTAGGGCCATGGAATAGGCCGAGGAATTATATTATAGTGAATATATATATTAAGAATCCTATATAATAGTTTTGGGTCATAATAATGGCATTGGATTATACTACTATGGATATAAGTAATAGATGTGGTGTATATTATGGGATATTTGGGGGCTTGAAATAGGTCGGTTAAAAAGAATGAAGTTATGAGGATAAGGGTGACATGGGTAAATTAGGGATGGAGTAATTAGTTAACGCATGGTTAGTCGGATAATTAATAAAGGGGCAATTGGCTAAATTATAATTTAAATAAAAAAAATGATATAACTAAATGGAAGTGAATAGATAATTTAACTCAATATAAATGTAAAGTTGAAAACATCCTCATAGCAATACTTTCAGATTTGACATTTATGGGATTTTAGTGTAAAGATTGGCTAATCGATGGTTGATAAGGTTCATTTGGTAAACAAAAGGTGTTGGTACTGAAGAATGAGTATATTTTGTTAAGTGAATTGATATTATGTGATTTATTATATGACTTTATTAACAACTGGCTATTCTTTTATACTCTCGATATATTATGATACAACGACATGACCTGTCATTATTCAAGTACTTAATTTTATGACTTGTGAACATTTATGGATGATATTGTTTTTCAAATAGTCATTCATGTATATTATCTGATAAAAAATGATAAATATTATAAGCCTAAAGGTTTTCCCTATATAAAGACTATATTGTGATATTTATTTCATATAGTACTTTTGTATGGGTTATGTTACCTTAAATGGTAAACATAGCTAGTATTCTTGCAGTAATCCATGACATGTTTCATTGACTAACCTCTCAAGTTAGGTTCAAGTTTAGTTACGATTGGATATTGTAATAATAGGATGATGTCTAAGAGATTTACTTTATTATTTGGGTATAATTTCCTTTATGTTGTATTTCATATGCAATAGCTTTTCAATTTATGAGGCTCTTGTGGCTGCACAATTGTATTTGTGATTCTTGTATTGAGAATTCTTTATTTGGTTTAACTATTGGAGGTTGTTATAGTCATACATTATTAGTGGAGTTTGTTTATATTTTTCTCTCTCGCATTTTTTATTAATTGAAAAGGTTTTAAATTCTCTCATATTTATATCACATGCTAAGAATGATATTTTAAATATAACAACTTGTATATTTAAATATTTGGTCTTGATCAACCTCAATATTAAAATATACGAGTTCTAGGTCTATGGTAGTTTTCCCATATGTTGTTCTTTAGTAAGTCATGTTGATTTGTAATCTCTTTAGTCTTTGAGTCTGATTTGCATTTTATTCCTTTCTTTTCAGATGGTGAACACTAGGATGATAGTAATTAGGATAGCCCGAGGGCTAATATGACAACGAGTTGCGTAGGACAAGAAGGATAGGGTTAGTTTTTACTAGAGTTAAGGAGTTGCAAATGATAATTCAAGATGCCATAGTGATCAGGGTTGAGCGAGGCATTCAAAGAGATAGAGCTTAGATGGTTCAACAGTAAGGGGATACCCCATCAGCTTGGGACTGGGAGATGCCAAAAATTTTTACAGGGGTAATTCGCACACGTTCTTAAGGGGATTTGATTCAATGATGGCCCATCAATAGAGGACAAACTTCGAGACATGCCTTAGAATGATGGAATACACAGAGGTGCGAAAGTAGATATTATATACTTTTAAGAAAAACGATTATGCTTTACAATGGTAGGAGAGTGTGAATACAATTGATGAGAGGGACCGTTTGATTTACGGAGAGATTATGACAAAGTTAAATGAAAAATATGTTTCGTATGCTATTAGATTTGAGAAAAGGAGGAAGTTCCTCACTTTGGAGAAAGGTTCATGTAATCCCCCGTAATTTTGGAAGCAAATTTAATTAATTAATTGGATGAATTAATTAAATTGATGGTGATGGTGGAACTTTGATTAAATTAGAAATATGTAATTTAAATTGAATTTGGGGATTTTTGGCAATTTAATAGAATATTTTGGAATTTTATTTTTAATTATCGTGTAAAATGGAATTTTTGTAAAAATCATAGGAATATTTGATTCTTTTTGTTTTGACATGAATCCAATGAAATACACTGTTTTGGAATTTTATGATTTTATTTACAAAGCTTTAGTGTTAATTAGGTTCCTAGATTTGTAGGTTTAAAAAAAGAGATTGGTGGCAATATGTTTGTAAGTAGTGCATGTGGGTTTATTTTGTTTATTGACAGCATGTGTATATGTGTGGGTTTAGTGGTTTAATTAAGTGCTTTTTTTAATTCTTTTGAGTAGGAATCGTTTGTCCCATGTTTTCTTTTTAAAAGGGGTCTAACACTTGGGACCTTTTTCCATATGCATACCTTTTTTAAAACCTTTTTCCTCATAACAAAGACAATAGGTACAAAACCTATTATTTCAATACTAAACCTTCATTAGACAAAACTTCAACTCAATTTTGGGAGATTTTACGTTAATATTTTGAAGAAGTTCATGAAAGAAAACTTGCTCATTTTCGCGAGACGAACGCAGTGGTGTACCAGGATTTTTCAATTTTTTTATTTTTAGGAAAGAATATCACTATTTTTGTCCTTATGTATTATTTGATTTAAATGCTCCCTAAACCGCAATTACTCATGTTTTCTTAATACTATTAGCAATAGAATTAGGGAAAGTGATAGCCTAATCATAAATCTATTTTTTTAACTTATGAAATGGGGTTTAGTAATTGAAATATCACATGATTAGATAATTGTAACTTGTTATTTTGGGTTGTAGGGACGAATCACGGGTTAATTAAAATATATAATCCGATGATATATGTTGATTTATCAAATCACGTAAACGATTAATATAATGAATAATGTATTAACTTATTGCTGAAAATTATTAATACACATGTTTGAACCGGTTTATGATTTAATTTGATTAAATATCACTCATATTAAAAAATTGAATTTAGACAACTTGATGGGATTTTTTTTTGGAACTTGTGCATCACATGATTAGACATATTTAATGTATATGAAATCGAACTTGTATAATTATGAAATAAATAATTGCAACGTTGGATTAAGAATGTAATTAATGCAAAAAAAATCGTTTTAAGAAATTGACTTCGTTGGAATATTAGGATTTACGTGGATAGTTATATCCCCACCATTTTATTACTATGTTAATTTATAGGTTTGTGATTAGCAAGTAGTTATATTAATTATTGTTGACGCTTTCTAGGCATAGGACTAGGAATTGTGCCCTTGTATGTTTCAGTATTTCTTAGGTATGAGACTAGATAGTACGTTGGTACATTGTTTTATCATAGGCATGAGACTAGATGATGATTATATTTTAAGTGTTCTTCCTATATAAGGTACTAGGTGATACTTATGGTTTGGTGATCTCTAGATATGTGACTAAGGATGGATTGTAATTATGATGCTCGAATTATAGTGGGGGCTAGTTGTAAATAATTAAACATGATAAAGAAAAAATAATTAATACCTAAGATAATAAACAAGTATTAGAGATGGATTGATGTGCTTCATTATATGTTCAGGAATCGGTAGGTAAACTATTATGATGATTGCGGGATCCGCACTATCTTGGTTACGTTAATAGTTTTGGGTTGGCATCATGAGTATGCACAGTGTCTAGTGTAGGGAGGCCATTACGATGATTGGGGAACCTAGGCTAATCGGGTATAGTGATGTGTCATGTGTGGGAAACAACGCGTTATGTACGAGAAAATGAAATTTAGGCTGATGGAATATAGTTATGGCTGTGGATTTGATGTGTTCAAACATTAAGTGCACCATGAGTATGGTGCACCATGAGTATGATCAGGGCCAATAGAAAGGCAACTTGACTATAATGGAACGAGAAAGATAACTGAACTGAGTAAGTTAATGGAACGAGATTTATTTAATGTTGAAATAAACATAAATAGATTTGGTTAGTGACATGGTTTATTTTATGTAGATAGTTGTTATAGTTCTACATTACTCGCATTGTTATTATTATTGCTTAGTTAATTAAAAGCTTTTATTGTGATATGTATCTCTTATAATTCGTATTGATGGATAAATGGATCCTATTTGGGAAGAGTAGTTAGTATTCTGGTGGTGGGCCATGACCCGTCGTTCTTAACTAACGCTTCGGGTTAGGTTGATAGGTATCTGCATAGATTTGAGTTTAATGGGATTTGCATATAAAGTTTATTTATTGCATTAGTTTACTTTCATTTCCATTCATTTTATGTATGCGACAACTATTATAGATTTGGTGGGTCATTCGACTTCACAATTGTTTGTGGTTTTTAGTTGGAGAGATTTCATGAAGTGGACTTTATTTCATTCGAGTTTTATTATATTTGAAATTCAGATTTATTATTGAAGTTAGCATGGTGATGGATATTATTGTGCTGAATAGTTTATATTTGTTAGATTAAATTGATTTATACCTTATGGATAAAGTTTTGAATGTTTCGTATTTCTATTACATGCTAAGAATGGTATTTATTTTTAATGCCCGACATAATTTAGCATCGTGGCCTTAACAACCTTAATGGAAAATATGTGGGGTTTATAGTTGACATAACATGGTCGGATATGAACAAGAGTTCACGAATTTATATTCACTTGTTCTAGAAGAGGTGGACATGAAGGAAAAGAATAAGAAATGTTTCATTTGTGGTTTTACTTGGTCGATTCATATGGTTTCATTAGGGAACTCAACTTTTACCACTTATAGTTAAGTAGTGAATGTCGCTTTGATTCTTTGGCGGATTATGTGAACTATTCGAAGGGTCTTGGAAAGAGCTGAGAAACAATTTGTTCAAATATGACCAAGAGGGGGACAAGTAATACTAAGGTTGAGAGAGAGGGTCAGAAGAACCCACAGGGGCAACGTTATGGAAAAAAATCCCCAATTGGAGTATAATCAGAGGGAAGGAAATAGAGACCCAGAGTTTTCTCAAGTTAGAGGTCAAGGACCTCGGTAGGGGAATGAGGGCCAGTTAGGAGGCTATGGCATTTCACAGGTGCTTATTATACACGTGGAGAGAGAGTACACATGTTTACAAGAAGTTCTAGGAATCAAGGTGGCTCGAACCAAATAAGGAAATACCAGACATCATTACACAGCTAACGGTGGAGTTGGAATCTCTTACACAGGTAGCCTTGATTGAGCAAGCATGGTTCGAGCAGGACAATTAGGATATCTTGGGAGTTTTGTTTTGAAGGCTTTTTCATTATTATTTTTAGAGAGTGGCCCCCAAGGCTATTTGAAATATTTCAAAAGATCGTTAATCAAGTTACCATTTGAAAATATATTTACTAAATCATGTTTTTTGGCACTATGCCCGACATATTTTCTTTTTTTAGTTTGGATTGTGCCAGATGTCATCTGTAAGAGTGGACAGATGACACATAGTAAAATGGGAGAAAAAGTACATTTCAGATATTGTCTCAAAGGAATATAATGTTGGTGCACACATGCTAGATCAGGTCGAATAGTTTCCTATAAATAGAGCCCTTGGGCAAGGTCAAAACTTAACAACACAAGTAGCACTGTTACTCTGTAAAATTACACCTAAAAGTATTCTCTCCTACTCTCTCTTTGGTATTTGATATGCTTGTCTCTTCACTCCCAAGAACCATCACTTCCAAGTGATCCTTTTGTATTATATTATTTTTATTGAAAAGTTATAGCTAAATTTTTTTTTTTATAGAAACTCCATTTTTCACCAGAATTAGATAGTTTTCATCTTCAATTGCTCTTAAGACCTTGAACACCTTGAATACAACTTACATTGGAGTGGGTCATGCCTCACCAAACCAATATATTCATAGACCCCAATATAACTACCCTCCTACATTTGGCGACTACGTTGGGAAGGTATTCTCATTGCCATGGATAAAAAAGGATACAACATTTCAAGGCAGCTAGTGTTTAAAGATACTCCAATTGGTAATGGAGTTTAGACTAATCAAACCACTAGTGAGGAGTTCGTGGTCAAAAGAGCAAGGGCACTTGCCCCTCAAGGAGAACAGGCTAGTGTAGCAGTGACCATTCCACTAAGCGGGATGAAATTGATGAGCGTATTCTTTGAATTTTTGAAGTAGTACAATGTAGATATGGTTAATATGGGTCAGACTAGCGTGGCGCCAATGATGGATCCTGTAGGGGAGAAATAGAAGTATGGGAAATGGCTCAACCATGAAAAATAGTGGCGGATCAAGTGTCGACGCCTGTGAGTTTGCCAGTAGTCAGGTAACTCAAAATGTAGGAGTCACCCTCCAAGGTTGTTACAATGGAGGAGGCTTAAGAAATTTCTTTCCTTTCAAATGGAGTTACCTCATATGTATGGAGTCCTGCAAAATCGTTACCTAGAAAACATAAAAAAAAATACCCAGAAGGGTATGTTCCTCCTAACTTCATAAAACTTAATGGGAAAGGTGAAAACCTTAGGGATCATGTGAAAAGATTTGTGGAATACCTTGGTGTTCATGGAAATGATAAAGAGCTAAAGCTACGAGAATTTTCAAAAACTATCACTGGAAAGGTGTACACAAGGTACTCCCACTTGGCACCAAATAGAATTCCCACTTGGGAAGATATGCATAGATAGTTTTTGCAAAAGTTTTTCTTGGCAAAAAATGAGTTCACTCTAAGGCATCTTGAATAGGAGATTCAAAAGCTAGGTGAAGAGTTGATGCACTATATCAGACGCTTCAGATAAAGAGCATTGGATGTTCATAAATATGTAGCTAAGGCTATATTGCTGTAAATTTATGTTAAAGGGCTGTTGGAGGAATATAAGATCCACCTACTCCATGAGACCTAGTATGGTACATTTAGAGAGTTTACTCGAGAGGTCAACAATATTGCTATGATCATTAAACCCAGGCCTCAAGGGTGGAGATCACACATGCATTTGACAGTAGGATAGTTTCAAGTTTTTAGACGATGGGTTGTTACCTATGTTGATGGGAAGTACAAAGGAAAGAAAGGGAGCCAGGGGTTCAAGAACAATAATGTTGCAAAAAAAAAGAAAGTTTGGGGATGATGTCCCACCGATGTTGCCTTGCATTATAGCAGAGGCCAAAAATTCTTGTCGCATATTGGTGCGTGAGGGGGTGGTAAGCCCTACCCACTCTAATGGCCATATACCAATAATTGTGAAGAAAAAGGATGCAAAGTTTTGTGATTTTCACACGAGAATATAACACGTTACTAATGATTGTTATTACTGCGCAGAATAACCGACGAGTAGGTGGCTAATGGTACTTTCCAAGTCCCACCAGTAGAAGTTAATGAAAATCCTTTGCTAGCCCATTAGTATGGAACAATAAACATGGTGTTGGCATACGATGAAAAAAGATCTCGTGAACCCGAAGAATGGTGGAGCAATGAAAAGACGTGAATAGTGGTTATCTTACTTGTCTAAAGAGGAACAATAAAATGAGTGGGGGGATTGGGTAAGTCCCCAGAAGGAAAAGTGGATGCAGTCCTCGCTCTAGATGAAGGGGGACTTCGAAAGCAGAATATGTGTGCAATGCACAAACATATGAAGATGAACATGATTCAGATTGTGCAACTATTGCGAGGAGCCCAAAGTTTAAATGGTTATTTGATCAAATCAGAGTATAGCATGATACTCAAATGGTAATCACTATGAAGATCCTGGAAGCAGTCCAGCAGTGAGGGGATTCCTCTTTTAACAGGCATGGTCCTATAGGAAGGTTGATTAAAAGATGCATGTCAAAAGTGGTGTTCTCATAGGTATATAGGCAGGTGCCGTAATTACACAATCATCCTTTATACCCTAGGGAATCAAATTAGCTTTCCAAAGTCACTCTTGGATTGGGAGCATCGATCAACATCATGCCCATGAGCACCTTATATGAGACCAGTATTTCCCAAGAGAAGATTGTACCACTCCACTTGTGATTTCCAGCTTTAATAGCACAGGGATGCAGTCACTCATGGGAATCAAGTTAGGAAACTGATAAGCACCCAAAACTGTACATTTCATACCCCGAATAGACGTACTTTAGTTGCTAATTCTCAACAATATGGGTCTTATATGCTTAAATGTTTATCTTGTAGGTCAAACGTTCGTTTGCGGTGTCAAAAGCTATAAATCAAGGCAAATGCGCGTTTTATGGAGCTAAATACCCAATCCCCTAACCCTTACCTGAGCCTAAACCTAGCCTAAGCCTACCCCAAACCATGAGTGTGTTTTGTTTGTCCCTTTTTATTATTTTTTAGATTTTTAGTTTGAGTCATTTTTATTTTTAGGATTTATTTTAGATTTATTTAAAAAATTTAGGATTTATTTTCTATTATTTCTATTTCTTTTTATTTAGTGTAATCTTATTTTGATTTTGATTTTTATTAGTTTTTAGTTTTTAGTCTTATTTTAACAGGATTAGTTTTTTTTAGGAATTCATTTATTTTTTTAGTTTTATTTGATTTTACATTTATGTAGGATTTTGATTTTAGTTTTAGTTTTATTAGATTTTATTTTTATTTCCTTTTTAGTTTAATTTTTTTAATTGAGTCTTTATTTTATTTTTAGAATAGGAATTTAATTTTTAGATTTTTAGTTTTATGATTTTTAGTTTTTTTTAGTGTTATTTCTAGGTGTCCAAATAAAACACACACATTAGTCCACTCACACCCTAACATCCTACACTCACATACACTCTAAACTAATACCTCACCCTCACCTTAAATCTCCTATACCTCAAGCACTCACCCAAACTCTTCCTTACCCACACCCAACTCCCCTACACCCTACCACACCACATCCCCCCTACTCCATCTTCAACCCAACACCCACTCACTCACTCTCCTCTCAAATGCCTCCATAACCACAACCTTTCATACCTCTCTCCACCACTAAACCAACATAACCACCACCTTTAAAACCTTAACCCACTGCGCCAGGCGACCTACGGCGCCCCCCTTAACCTCTGTCGGTGACCCATACCACCTGCCCCGACGTTGTCGCCCCTTACCCAGAACTCGCCTCCGACCAGCCTCGACCCGCTACTTCCGGCCATGCCCAATTCCATACCAACCCCTTTCCAAACCCCCATAACCCGATCCCAGCATCCATACCAAACCCGTATTTAACCCTAAACCGTGTCAAACCCCAAAGACCCATTTCAAACCCATTTCCCTTTTAATTCCTTCCACGACTTCTACCACCTGCATAAGCCAAAATGCAAACCAAAACACAATTATACCACATGCCACTTAAACCCACTTATCCTCTTTTTACCCAAACACCCCCAACTACTAACTTTTACCCAATACCCATTATGCCACCCAACTTATCCCCACTCTCTCATAACTTCACCATCCACATGCACCTTCTATTAAGTCCAAAAATACCCTCAAACATATCCTCACACCTCACCATTTCCATGCACACTCATGCCCCTTTTACCCAAAAATACCCCCATGCTCCATGTGCCTACTATAAATGAAGAGGAAGACCCGATTTGATAAAAAAAAAGATCTCAAATTTAGTTTTAAGATTGGTGTGATAAAATTCTCTCCACCCCTTTATGTTGAGTGTTTGCATTTTTAGCAAATACCTCAATATAGAGGTGTGTAGTGAAATTTATCTCTACGATAAACTCAACCCCACCCCTCTATAATGAATTTTTAGCAATTATTTCAAAATAGATTGATGTAGTTGAATTTATCCCTTATGGGAGGTAAATTCTAACCCATTCCTTTATGTTGAGATTTTACATTTTTAGCAATTATCTCAATATATAGTAATGATCTAGAATTTATTTCTTTGGGTGAGTTCTAATGTACAATTTCATAATGTTAGGATTTTCATTTTTAGCAAATCTCTTTTATTATTTAATTCTCCATTATGAATTCATCCACTAACCTTTTCATTTTTATTTTGTAATTTTTAGTTTAGATTCAATAAAGAAAGCTAGATGGATAGGAATTTTTAGAGAGAGAAAGTTTAGGGTTAGAAATAAATTAGGATAAAGACCATTTTGTAAATAGTTTTTATTTTTCTTTTTGAGATTATTGAGTGATAAATGTGTGAGGATTAATTTGAGTGAAATTTTTATGTAATATTGTTCGGATCACTCAAGTTGATGGATTATGAATTTCATCTCATGGATTGAAGATCAATTAAGCATCAAGAGATTGGGGTTTGATTGTTCTTTTCTCATCTCATTTATTTTATGCCTTTGATTATTAATTTGTCATATTTCATATCATGTTAGGCTAAATCCCCTTTCAAGGGGTGAGGTAAAACCCTTATTTGATGTTACTTTATTTTTATTAGTTTAATTACTTGAAAAGTCCCATTGAATGTCAATTTTGATCCCTCGCCCTTAAATTTACGCCTAGAGAGAGGGTAAATGATTTTCGAGAGAAAATCAAAATTCTTGTTATAATACCCATTTTAGATCGAACTAGAGATAGGGGTTTCTTAAGTGGGGTATTATAATTTGAATTTCAACTCTAAATTTATTTTCTAAGATTGACATAAATTTTAATTGATCGATCCTAGCGGGTGATTAATTAAAAGGAGTGTGGATCTATTTTCTAGAGTTGTGGGGTGTTAAACTTAATTTTCTAAAAGGTTACTATTAAAATTACATTTTCAGCGAGAGTTGATTTGTAATTTTGATATTAATTTGGGAGAATTCAATTAATTAAATTAATTAATTAGAATAGCTAAAATTTGTGGTGCAATCCCATTCCTTGATTATTCTCGCAATTATTTACCTCACTTTATCTCTTATTTTAGTGTTAGACTTTATTTTTTATTTTAGTCATTTTCTAGTTAGTTATTATCATATTACATTTAGTTTAGTTTAGTTTAAATCATCACCTCACCCAATTGTTTTAATATTTGAAAAGGCTAAAAAAAGTAGAAAAGTGAAAAAGAACAAAAAGAAAATAAAAAGTGAATTACAATTGAATTTGTCTCTAGCTTACCCCCTTGGAAGTGGATTTATACCCTTACTTACCTCTACACTTGATTTGTTACATTTTGTAGGTATTTTGAGGATTTTGACTAACTTGGCTTTCAATAACAACATAAAAAAAGCATAGTTATCAGAAACTTCACATCCCACATCAAGTTTCACATTATCAATGCCAATACCAACAAGCTTTTGATAGGGTGAGTGTGGATGCATACACACGGGATTGTGCCATAATGTTTCACTAATGAGCAAAAGAAAATAATTGTTGAATAGAGATTTTAATCAAAGCTACTGAATGACCATTCTTGATAGAAGAGGCCCACATGGTCAATGCAACATTTTATACGAAGTTGGATGAAGAGAGGAGATGTGTGATCAAGGGGGTAGAGAAACCCTGCATGGTCTAAAAAGGTATTTAACTCAAGAAGTCAGTACATGAGAGGTTAGGCTAACGAGTGGCCCCCTATGAGATTAAGGAGAAAAAAGAAGAAGTTCAAAGATGAGGCAAGGCCTTCGCGAACTTGCAAGAAAATTGTTTTGCCTAATGGGAAAGTTATCTACCGTTTATAATGATGTGCGCGAGTAGAATTTTAGGACGAAAGCTTCGACCCAACACTCGAATGTTTTGTTGTTGATGAGTCCCATATAGCCGATCACATTGAGGAGCCAGATGAAGGTCTAAAATGTATACAAGATGGGCCATGAGAGCAAATCCAGGAGTTAGAAGAAATAAATATGTGAATAGAAGGGAGCGACGAGCATCCTATCTTCATTTCCAAGGGTTTGAGTTCTAAGCACCGAGAAGAGAACACCAGTTTGTTCAAATAATTCACATACACATTCGCATGGAAATACACAGAGATTTCTAGGATAGATCCAAAAGTGAGCTCCCATAAGCTGAACATTTTGCCAAATGCTTTGTCTGTAAGACAAGCCACTCGGACTTAAAAAGCTAAACTAAACTTAAAGATCAATGCAGAGGTAGAGAAGTTACTTGTCGCGTGATTCATTAAACCCATCCATCACCCCATTTGTCTCTGAAGCATTGTTCCTATACCAAAGAAGGATAACAAATAGATACGGGTCTGCGTGGATTTGGGGACTAAACCGCGCGGACCCGAAAGATGAATTTCCATTGCCCAGCATTGATATCCAGGTAGATGCCACAGCTGGTCATGAAATGTATAGCTTTATGGATGGATATGTGGGCTATAACCAAATTAGAAAGGATCCAGTAGATGTAAAAAATACCGTTTTTATAACACCTTTGGGAAATTTTATTATAAGGTCATGCCCTTTATATTGAAAAATGAGGGTGTGGCCATCCTGAGATCTTCCCCCTTTTCTTTCTTTCCTCCCTGGGTGCTTTCAGAGGGAGGATAAAGAAGGAGAGATAAAGGTTCCGTGCCCCTTATTAGAGTATCCAACATATTTTTCACAAAATAGGTAAAAAAAATGTTGTCGCCTCGAGAGAGTTTCATCAAATACAAATTGATGCTTACGGAACCAATAGTTCATAGGTTCGGGGGTTAAGTTATGGAGAGAAAAGGTGTTAGGCACTCATCCCACCCTTTCGGTCTCTCATGGGCTTGTGTTGGTATTTTTCATAACTTATCCATGAAGTATGGGTGCGTGTATGTATAAGTGGATATCGGAATCACTCGACTCACATCATGGAAAAGATGGAGCGAGTTCATTCATAGGAAAGTTCCCAAAATAATAATTAGAAAATATTATATGTGCTCTTTTAAAGATATTGATCGTTATGATAAAAAGATAATATATGTTAGATAAGACGCAAGTATGAATCACAAGTATAGTATATATGAATAATATATGGATAGAATCAGAAAAAGATGAAAAGATGAAAGCAAAAAAATAGCACTCGAATATCAAGTTTTAGCCCGAGACGCCTACGTAACCTATAAAGACATCAAAGTCCAGGTAGTTCGCATGCGGAATAAGGATGGGATTTATCCCATAGATTCAAATGGGAATTTATTATATGTGTGTATGTAGAAAATATATTTTTAGTTTTGAAAAAATGTGATGAAGAATTCCATCGGAATTTATAGGTGTAACCCTCTTTTTTCTTTGTTTTGGGTTTTGTATAGAAAATAATTTATGTGCAATAAAACTAACAAATGATGAGGTATCAATGTGTATGATAAAAAAATAAAAAAATAAATTTACAATTTCTATAACTAAGGTAAAAAAAAAGAAATTTAAATAGAGAAGGATGTCTGGACCTTATTTAGAGACTTGAAGCTTGACCTCGATCCTTGATGAGCTTTCTTGCAAGTTGGGATGAATGTAGGATGAGAGAGAAGGATATTTTTTGCTAAATTGGGTATGATAATGATAGGAATGAAAGGTGGAAATGAATTTCACACATGGAAACTTCGTTGATTGCAAAATAAAATTGTTGAGATCACTGATATTGATGGATCTGGGGTGCCTTTTAAAATTAGCTCATGCCTTACTTATATGAGGTAGGGGGACTACCGATCATCATAGTCTTTACCCTGCCGATCGGTGGGTAACCCAAGACACAGTGCCGATTGGCAGGGAAATGAACCTGCCATTGGAAATCTCAATGAAGATTTTTCAAAAAAAGGTCATAAAAACAATCCATAAGTCCAAATCATGCACGGGGCATACCGTTAGAAATGTAATTCAGAGACCTTTAATAATAATAAGGTCGATCTTGATTTTGCAAGTTGACTTTAAGTCAAATGGGGCCTAAAAGTGCCCGTCGGTTCTTTGGAGAGAAGATCGTCGAACGACGATGGATCGTTCATTAGAACCGTAAGTCCGAATTGTGCACAAGGTGGATAGTTGGAAAGGTTTTGCAAGGTACTTCAATATTAAAAAGGTCTTCTCTCAATTTGGAGAGTTGAATTTTGTTAAACGGGTCCCGAAGAACCTGATGTCCCTTCAAAGAAAAATGGATCGTTCATCCTTACTATAAGTTTGATTCGCACAGGGGGTAAACCATTGGAAAGGGGTTTTAGCGCCTTTCAATAATTCATTGAGCTTTCACTGTGACGATGGAGTTGATTGGGGTAAAATTGAGGCCATTGGCCTTTAGATAGATTTTCAATAGTAAAATGAACCGTTCGTCCGAACAGTTATGCTAATTCACGCACGAGGCGGACCGTTGGAAAGAGGATTTAAAGGACTTCAAAGATCATTAAGATTTCTCTCTGAAAATGAGGTTGACCAAAGTCAAATGGGCTCGGGATCTTCCGGTGGCCTTTATCGATACTCAGAGTATGACCTAGGGTTTGTAGTGAATTAGGAAGGTGATGGGGACCTAAGGAGAGACTTAGGGGGTCCTAGAATGTGGTTTCTACAAAGCCCCACGTCAGATGATCTTGGGACAAGTGAAAGTCATTGAATAGACACCACATGATATTCTATAAGAGAGGTCAATTCCGCAGACCCCTTTGAGGATGACCATTTCAAAGAGTTAAGGTCGATTCTGAGGACCTAAGGTAATGCCGGGGATGGCCGATTTTGTGAGCCGAGGTCAATTCTGAGAACCTAAGGTTGTGGTGACCAAGGGTCGAGGTCAATTATGAGGACCCTTAAGTTGAGAGCGACCAATTATGAGCCTTGAGGTTAATTCTGAGGAGCTTAAGCAGGGAGAGACTAATTCTGAGAGTCGATGTCAATTTTGAGGATCTTAAGTAGGGGCGACCAATTCTGAGGGTCGAGGTCAATTTTGAGGACCTTAAGTAGGGAATGACCAATTTTGAGGGTCGAGGTCAATTTTAAGGACAATAAGTTGGAGCGATCAATTATGAGGGTCGAGGTCAATTCTGAGGACCTTAAGTGGGGGTGACCAATTCTGAGGGTCGAGGCCAATTCTCAGGACCTTAAGTAGGAGCGATTAATTCTGAGGGTCGGGTCAATTCTGAGGATCTTAAGTAGGAGGTGACTAATTCTAAGTGTCGGGGTCAATTCTGAGGACCTTAAAATGGGGTGACCAATTCAGAGGTCCAAGGTAAATTTTGAGGACCTTAAGTTGGAGCGATCAATTCTGAGGGTCGAGGTTAATTCTAAGGACCTTAAGTGGGAGCGAACAATTCTGAGGGTTGAGGGTGAATTCTGAGGAGATTAAGTGGAGTCATGGGGAATAGATCTCCTGGGGAATTTTTATTTGAAACTCTACTAGGGAGAAGACATCTGTTTGTGGATTATGTCTTTTTGTGAAGAGCTAAAAATCCTATCCTCAAAATTCCTCTTGGGGAAATAACTGATGACTAGAGGTTTTTAGGATTCCACTAGGGAATGTGTTGCTGGGGAGAGATGTACGGTTAGGGCTTGTTTTGAAAAATATCTTTTAGTCAGGAATTCTTGCTGGAAAATGGGTAGCTTTATTGATAGAGCATTTTATTTCGACTAAAGATGAAATTTTTTGAGATTCCTGGGGAGTTCTAATGGGCTTTATGGGCGTGCTGATTTTTAGGGTTTAATTTAGGGATAAAATATAGCATTAATCCGACTGGGGATTTAGGAGCTTGAAAATTGTTTTTTATGAAGAAATGTTCAAATATTCATTTGGCAATTTGAGGGATTTTTGGGATTTTTTGTACAAAATTTCAGGGGTACTGCCGATCGGAGGGTAGTAGGGATTGCCAATCAGCAGAGGTGTTGTCTTTTAGGAATCCTTGGGACAGGAAATTGGATGGTGCCGATCGGTGTGGGTTTAATCAATTATTGGGGATTGATTATAAGGGTTTTCAAATAGAGGTGGATCGTATGCTAAGGGTGATGCTAGAGACGGTGCAAACGACGTTGGGTAGGATCGTTAAATCTCTATTGGGGGATGTTATTGACCTTATACCTTTGATAGATCCTAGGGATAAGGGGTGATGGATCAGCATGCGCATATGCGATGGTTGATGGTGCGTGAGTTTAGGTACGTCTGGCACCTAAGATAGAGGGTTATGGGGCAGATGATGTGACATCCAATTCTGCTTCTTTCTCTTAGGGATTTTCTTGCAGGTTCATCGTTGACTGTGGGAGCTTGGCGTTGACCATGTTGCATGCATGGTGTAGCGGCATTGCACCTGAAAATTAAAAGAAGGCAAAAAAGTTGCATGTTTTATTTGATTATCATGATTTAGTGGCTTACTCTGAAAGGGTGCCCAATATGTGTGTGTTTTAAATAAAACCAATTTTTTACCAAAATTATTCAACTTTTAATTTGCACCAAATCAAGTTGTGAAAAACCCAATTCTTACTTTAAACTAATTTTATCTTGATTAATCCTAAACATGCATCTAGTGATTAAAGCAAGTAAAGTAAAGTAAAGAATACTCACAACGCCAGATGTACGAGGAAAAAACCCAAAACAGGAAAAAAAACCTCTGATGGCCCAAGCCAGACAATCACTATGAACAATGGTTTTACAAAGACAGATTATCCTTACTCAATGACTCGATCCCAACGGGACTTGATGCTCCTTATGATCTTTAAACATTCTCATTAGTGCCCATGCAGCAATTTCATCTTCCACGATACATGTCCACAACATACGCATCCACGTATGTCTCGGTGTCCACCGATTGGCTTTGATTCATCTACGATGTATTTAGGCTTTGAAAACTTAGAAAAACATGTACAAACAACGTACTTGATGGTATACTATTTTTCCAGTTGCACACCTACGAAACTCGGATAGAAACACGCTTTAAATAACAATTTAGCGCCGCCTCGAAAAATATGTTGCTCGAACGATAATGCCATGTCATTCGCGCGACATAGGCATCTCGCTCGAACGAGCTGACATGTCATTTGAACGACACAGTGAAGTTTGACTTTCTTTGACTTTTTGTTTAAAATGTCTCTTATAAAAGAGATCCAAATTAGTCAAACTCCTTTTTGAGCTTATCAGAATAAAATGAAGTGTAAACACATAAAACACTTTTAAAAACATTTTAACACATTTTTCTTTATAAAAATACATCCTTATCTTTTCTAAAAATAATTCCGAGCACCATTAATTATACGCATTCATACCTGAGTGATCTCGAAATGCAATTAACTTGAAGACGAGTAAACTTGCACCAATTAAACTTCGACATGATTATTTCTTTGAAGCTTTCAATTTTCTTCAATACGTCATAGACCAAGTGGGATCGTGACAAAATAAAATCTCCCTATGACATATTACAAACACAATTTTGTTCACGGAATTAATTCAAAATAATACATGGACTATATTGGATATTTATGTCCTTACAAATCTCCCCCTTTGACTATTTTGGGACAAAACCAAACCAGTGAAATGCCTAGGCCGGGACGTCAAGCCGTATGACACCTAAATTCCATCCCATAAACCCAAAATCAAAAATACAGGACACAGACTAGAATATATAGCACCAGCGAGCATAAACTGCCTAAATGTGATGTAGACTTGAAATCCTGAATCGCTGAAGCATACCTACACATATGAAACAGACAAACAAATAACCAATGAAGTTTGGAGGTGTAGAGGGGGATTGAAGGTAATCCTGAAATTAGGGATAATCCCCCCATTAACAAAAGTGTTTTGGGATCAAGTCAACCTAGTGTGGCAGCTCGAGCGAGGAAGTTTAGCGTGGCAACTCATACTTTAGCTTGCTGTGTTAGTTCGTCATATTGTATTTTTGTTTATCTTGACTACGAGCTATAACGCTTGAAATGATGTAACGATAATAGTGATTATGTGTGAGGTCGAACGGTACTTGTGAGAGATCATGCTTGGCAGGGCCTGGGAGAGCTTTCATGCTCTATCGAATGGCCTCACCGTGGGAACTTTGGAGAGACCTGGTTTGGAGGATTGAGATGTGAGGCACCGTTGGGGCTTGTCCTGACCATCTTAGATACACCTGGTAAAATACCAAATTACCCTCACCGTGGAACCTCGGGCGGAGCAACTTTGAGTTCCATCGGGCGTTGAGCTATGAACCAAGCAACCCTCTACTTAAGCTCACGTCTATTGTAGGTGATGTCACTAGCCAACTAGACAATGTTGAATCTGCACTTGAGTAAACCACCGTGGTATTTGGGGATGTCACATAGTTGGTGAGTCACCTCTGCAACAATAGCCCCCTGACACACAGTGGTTAGGGAAAAGGCATGGCTTGGCATTTAATGTTTATGACGTGGAGACAACTAGTGCATCAGGTATTTAATGTTTATGACATAAAGTATGAGGTATGTCTTTCATAGGCATTAATGGCGGAGTTGCCTCGGGGATGGTGTGGGAGGCTATTTAAAGACTCCACCCACCTCTGGACAGGGGCATCATATGATCATTTAAGAGTTCAGAAGTTATTACTAGAGATAATATATATATCAGAGAGAGTTATTACAAAATCAGAGAGTTCACTCACCCACCATTGTTATTTATTACGAAGATTTTAATACTTGACAGAGATTCTTGAGGGTGGTTGGTGTGTTTGGTTGCTTACCAAGGTGTATCTAGGATGCTTATGTAATACCCCGTATTTCCTGTGATATTTATTTTTTGGGATTAATTGAATTAAATGTTTATTAATTGGAAATTAATCCGAATAAAAATATTAACGAGATGTGAGTTAGTATTTTATTCTAATGTGTATACTTGGCTTTATATGATTATTGGTAATATTGAAATTGTCACATAATTGAAATACGTCAATTTGGGAATTTTGCTTGACGCGTGTGACCGCCACGTCATGGTATTTTGTTATTAAATTAAAGAGTGAATTTTAGTTCCATTAACCGTATGGTCATTTTGAGTGCGCCAACGCGTCCGGAAGGGTCGAGATAGTCAGAAAACACTAGCCGGAAGTTTAGTTTGGGTCCCGGGGTATTTGTGGGCCATACCGACATCAAAAAGGGTATTTTGGTAAATTGCATTTTTGGGAATTAAAAAGTGACGAAAATAGAGATTATAATCTGACTATTTCCTCAACCCACTTAACCCACTAACCACACTATATGTCAATATGGGCTACGGGAGAAGTTGATATACCATCCCAACTTCCAAAAACCATAACACACCTCCATACTCCATTATCTTCAACCTTGAGAAGAGCTTGAGAGAGAGAGAGAAGGAAGAGAATTCTGCAGAAAAACAGAGGGAGAACAACCTAACTTCAAGATTCTACACCAAATTCTGAGATAAATTAAAGCAAGTGATTTAAACTCTTTTGATTCAAGATATGTTCCCATGTTTAAAAAATTTCGAAATTGATTTTTGGAGATAAATTAGACCCATGAATTGAAAGTTAAAGGCCATGATTTATGTAGGAATTGCATGTAGTATATTCTGGACGAATTCATATGTTTTAAACAGAACCTTGATGATCTAAAAGTGGAATTAGAAGAAGTTTGATGATGTTCTTGAATGGAAGAATTCTGGAAATTATTTTGATGTAGTTTTGATCTAAACTAAGCTTTTAAGTGATGAATTATGGGACTTAGAATGTTAATACTGTTGTAGGATGTTAGTATAATGTTAGAGTAACCTTATCTTGGAGTTTCATGCTTAAAAATGGAGTTTTGGGTCGAAACTGTAACTGTAAAACGAAGCAGTCCGTAACCATACCTGTGCAATCGATCGATCGACATTCATCAGTCGATCGATCGGCCACCATCGATCGATCGAAGGTAAAGGTCGATCGATCGACCTTCCCAAAATGAATAAAGTTTTTCCTTAATTGAATTTTAATGATGATAACCCTTGGATAATATAATTGGTGACATTATGAATACCCTTAACCTTAAGGAAGACCAGTAGGCATGATTATGAGATTGGACCTTAATTGGAATTTAATTCGAGGAATTATTCTAAATAAATGAAATTCGTTATGTGAGATAATATTTGGGTTTATAGTGGAAATTTGAATGATTTGATGGAATAAGGTTTGGGGCAGAAGTAAAGACCTTAGGTATATGTGGGAATTATGGGAACTTAATAGTCTATTTGAGATAGGTTTTAAGTTTAAGATATTACGACGTGAGACGTGACGACTATTTAATTTATATATTATCGGGATACTTGAAATATATGAAATTGGAATAATGGTATAATGATGTAGAGTATACCTTTATTAATATCGAGATATCTATGATGTGTGAATGCTTAGTATATAATTTTATGTGTATGACATACCTACCATACTTGCTATCACGGGAGGTTACGCTCGCTTAGGGCCTTCTTATCCTTGTGTGCCCGGATTTAGATAGGTACCTCGAGGACATAATTCAAACGAACGACTTATTTGTGAGTTAATGAGCCAGCTGACTATGGAGCGTAGGTATGTACGTGACCATGGATATGATTGAATTATGTTCGCCTCCATTTTTGTGTGTGGTGTTTATTCCAACAATTCCTGAGAGATTCGGAATTTGTAATCCTTATGTACGTGATGTACCGGGATGGATAGCAGAGTATGTGTGCACCGTAGCTTAGCCTTGGGTGCTTGTATTGTATAATTAAGATGTGAAAATACGGTTATATGAGAAGGAATTTACTATGTTAAATTGTGAGTATAATTATAGTAATGTTTTGAAAAGATAAAAATGGAACTTTTATCAATAAATGGTTTTGTTAATGATTGGGAATTCGGGAATTAACGTAGAACTCTCTATTCAATTGTTAAGGTTGGTAAATAAACGTGAACCGAGTAGTAGTGTTAGAAATTCTTTAGATAGTTATGAGATAACACATGAATGGGTACAGGAACGTTAGGAGTGCACAGTTAGACGAGAGGTGAGTATATCATGTGAGAGCACGTCCTAACATGTACTTTGCATATACTGTTTTAAATATTTTTTTAAAGCACTTGCAGGTTTTTAAAATATCTCCACATTCGGGCTCTGACCCGTTTGCTTTCAAATCTATTTTTTTGTAAAACCATTTTAGGTGCCCAGCCACAAGGTCGCCATGCATAGGATTCTCATTCTGATGACGAGCTGTAGCTGCTTGTGGAAGCTACAGGGATTTGCTTTTAGACGCTTATATCATTTGGATTCCTTATTCAATATTCCTCAGTTGTAGGGCATGTTACCCAAATTCTATTAGATACATTTCCATTTCAGTTTTTCAGACTTTGGCATGTATTCATTCAGTATTCAGTGTTTCAGTATTTACTTCAGTTGTGGGATTGTGTTATGAGGAGTTTTTCCTCCAGATTTATTTATATCATGTTACGGTCATTCTATTTACTTTACTATGGTGAATGGTGTTATTATTCTTCTTTACACTTGTTGCATGTTAATCAGACTTTAAATTAAAATTTGGCAACTTACTTTTTAAATACTAGGTGGTTAGTAATAATAAAATGTTTTCGACAGTGATGCTATTAACTGAGCCAACTTGGCGTTTTGATTTAATTTAATAAAGGAGTAGCTACCCGGTATTTAATTAGTCGGGGTGTCACAGGTGGTATCAGAGCATCAGGTTCTAGTGTCCTTTAGGATCTGAACGGCTTATTATGTTTCCGCTGAGCTTTCTTTGATGTAGAGCCCTATATTTTAGGACGGTTGTATTCTTTTGTTTATGCTACGTTCTTCAGCTGTTTTAAAGTTTATAACTGCAAACTTATAGACTTTATTCTTATTTCAAAATGCCTCCACGACGTCCACCATGAGTTCCCAGGAATGCGGCGCCAGAACCACAGCCCGCACCGGTTCGGGGCATGATGAACGCCGCTGAGGTTGTAGCTATTGTAGCCCAAGCGGTAAATGCCGCCATTGCCGTTGTTCAGCAGGCACCGCCTCAGGCACCGGTTGCCGCGCCAGTCCAGGCAACTTCATTCTCGTTTGCTTGGGAACGTGTACGTGACGCTTTTCAGAAAGCGCATCCGCCAGAGTTTGCAGGTAGCTCAGATGTGGTAGTCTCGAGCCAATGGAGGAAAGATATACAACGACACTTAAGGATGTACGAGTGCACGGATGTTCAGAAACAGGTGCTAGCTACTTTTAAGCTAGTTGGATCTGCATTGCAGTGGTGGGAGTCTATTACCACCGTAGAGGAGAGGGATACTCTCACTATACATGAGTTCTGGGTACGGTTTGACCGCAAGTACTTTCCGTCAGCTGTTCATACGGAAATGAGGAGGAGATTGATGAGTTTGAGGCAGGAGGGCAAGACCGTGGCCGAGTATGAGGCCGAGTTCACTAATCTGTTGAATATCGTTCCTGATGAGATACCAACAGAGAAGAAGAAGATTGAGAAATTTACCGACGGGTTGACATGGAGGATCCGTCAGCATCTGTTAGGGAACCTTTCGTTAGCCACTTATTCTGATGTGGTTAATGCTGCTTTATTACACTGCCAGGATCACCGCTTTCATATGGCCGAGGGCAAGAGATCGGGAGAGTCTAGCCATCAGGGCAGGACTGGAGGACATGGTGCCGGTGGGACACAATCGTTTCAGGGGCAGAGACAGGTAGAGCAGGGTTCTCAGCAGGGGGATCAAAAGAGATTCCGTTCAGGAGGTTTCAGGAACGGTCAGGGAGGATTTCGGAATGGCCAGCAAGGTCATAACGGCCATCAGGGCCAACAGGGCCAAAATGGTCAACATCAGCAGTTTCAGCAGGGCCAGCAGGGCCAAGGGAGGAACGGTAACGGCCACCAGGGCCGGGGTCAGCAAGGGCAGAGAGGAGGTAACTTCCCGGGGAAGTGTTTCGTTTGTGGCAAGACTGGCCATAAACGCCAGGACTGTCCTGATAGGGGCAGGGCCCCACAGCAGCAGCAGCAGGGAGCTCGCCAGGAGCCACAGAGGCCTATGTTTCCCGCCGCTCTTCCCGCACCGCCACAGATGGCAGCATTGCCACCCATTCCAGCAGTTCCGGCTCAGCAGGGACAACTACAGTATGGACGTGTCTACAACGTCAACCAGGCAGCAGTCCCACAGGCACCGCCCGCGATTGAGGGTACGTTTTCTATCCATGGCACTATGGGTCGGGTACTGTTTGATACGGGGGATACACACTGTTTTATAGCTACACATTTCGCGAAAGCTTTAGGGTTGTTAGCTATAGCGGAGAGCACAGTTACGTGTGTCGACTCACCATTGGGGAGTGGGTCGCTTATATTCTTTATATGTCGGGGAGTGGGGGTAGAGATTGGTGGATTGGTATTACCTGCGGACATGTTAGTATTAGATATGCATGTTCACGATGTGATTATCGGTATGGATTGGCTCACTGATTATAGAGCCATGATAGATTGCTTCGGTGGGAGCATTGTTTTTGCCATTCCAGGGCAAGAGATGTTTGTAGTGGCGATGCCTCGCCCAGAGGGAGGCTCGACCGCTCATTTATATTACATTGAGGAGGATACCTCTAAGGAGGTTGTGATTCCTTTAGATTCGATCCCAGTCGTCAAGGAGTATTCTGATGTGTTTCAGGAGATACCACGCCTACCCCCCAGTCGAGAGATAGATTTCGTTATAGACTTGTTACCTGATACGAGACCTATAGCACGCGCAACGTACCGTATGGCTCTAGCTGAGATGAGGGAGTTACGGGATCAGATTGAGCAGTTATTGGGTCAGGGGTTTATTCGGAGGAGTACTTCACCTTGGGGTGCCCCTGTGTTGTTCGTGAAGAAGAGAGATGGTTCACTGAGATTGTGTGTGGACTACCGGGAGTTAAACAAGGTCACGATACGGAACAAATATCAGTTGCCTCGAATCGATGACCTATTTGACCAGTTGAGAGGAGCTTCTTACTTCTCAAAGATTGATTTGCGATCTGGTTACCATCAGTTGCGTATCAGGGAGGAGGACGTCTCGAAGACTGCGTTCTTATCGAGATATGGTTCCTACGAGTTTCGGGTTATGCCATTTGGTTTGACCAACGCTCTAGCAGCATTTATGGACTTGATGAATAGGGTGTTCAGGGATTACCTAGACCAGTTTGTCATTGTCTTCATCGATGATATTTTGGTTTACTTCCAGACAGAGGAGGAGCATGCCGAGCACTTGAGACTAGTTTTGCAGACACTGCGCCAGAATGAGTTGTATGCAAAATATGAGAAGTGCGGGTTTTGGCTGAAGGAGGTTCAGTTTTTGGGGCATATTATTTCCGACCGGGGAATATCGGTTGATCCGGGGAAGGTATCCACGGTGAGGGAGTGGGGACAGCCCACGACACCGACAGAGATCCGTAGTTTCTTGGGCCTAGCAGGATACTACAGGAGGTTTATTCGGGGTTTCTCCACGATAGCGGGTCCCATAACACATCTTACCCGAAAAGGTGTGCCGTTCATTTGGAGTGATGCCTGTCAGTTGGCATTTGATGAGTTGAAAGACAAGCTAACCTCAGCACCTGTGTTAGCATTGCCGAGACCGGGAATTGAGTACCTTGTTTACACCGATGCGTCCTTACAAGGACTTGGAGGTGTACTGCAGCAGGAGAGTCAGGCCATAGCTTATGCTTCCCGTAAGCTTAAGCCTCACGAGAAGAATTACCCTACCCATGACTTGGAGTTAGCGTCAGTGGTGTTTGCTCTTCGTATTTGGAGACATTACCTGTTGGGGGAGAAATTTTGATTGTTCACGGATCACAAGTCCCTTCAGTACCTATTCACGCAGAAGGAGTTGAATATGCGGCAACGGAGATGGCTTGAATTCGTGAAAGATTATCAGTTCGATATCCAGTATCACCCGGGGAAGGCTAACGTGGTGGCAGACGCGTTAAGCCGTAGACCGGTAGATAAGGTAGCAGAGGTGTGGAAGGCCAAGTGGAAGGAATTGGGACACCAGGATGCAGTGGCCCGATCATTCATGTCTGTGATGACTGTTACACCACAGATTGTCACGAAGGTAGTGAAGGCACAGGCAAATGACTCGTTCTGTCAGGAGCAGATAGTTCGATTATTAGCAGAGGGAGCCGAATCCTATACCGTCAACTCTGACGGGGGATTACGCTTCAATGGGAGATTGGTGGTCCCGGAAGGGGAGGAATTGCGGCATGAGGTGATGGCAGAGTCGCACGGCTCACGGTTCGCGGTACATCCCGGAGGGGACAAAATGTACCAAGACATGAGACGTCAGTATTGGTGGAGAGGGATGAAGAGAGATATTGCCGAGTTTGTCTCAAAATGCGCCACTTGTCAGCTCGTAAAAGTGGATCATCAGAGACCGGCAGGACTGCTACAGCCATTAGAGGTCCCGATGTGGATGTGGGAGAGCATCTCTATGGACTTTATCACAGGATTGCCTACGTCACAGAGAGGTCACGACTCCATCTGGGTGATTGTGGACAGGTTGTCAAAAGTCGCTCATTTTCTACCCGTAAGGACAGACTACACTGCGGGACAGTATGCTCAGCTCTTTATTGCACAGATAGTGAGACTTCACGGTGTGCCCTTAAATATCGTGTCTGACCGAGACAAGATATTTGTTTCACGGTTTTGGGAGAGTTTTCAGCAGGCCATGGGCACGGAATTGCGGTTGAGTACGGCGTACCACTCGCAGACCGATGGGCAGACCGAGCGCACAAATCAGATGTTGGAGGATATGCTACGTATGTGCACCATTGACTTTGAGGGAGGATGGGAGCAGTATCTTCCACTGGTGGAGTTTGCTTACAACAACTCCTATCAGTTCACCATTGGCATGGCTCCATTTGAGGCATTGTACGGTAGACCTTGTCGTTCCCCAGCATGTTGGTTGGAGGTGGGGGACAACAAACTACTTGGGCCAGAAGTGATTCAGGATACTTCGGCAAGGATTGAATTGATCCGCTGTCGCATTCGGGTGGCTCAGGACAGACAGAAGAGTTATGCTGATGCAAAGAGATTCTTCAGAGAGTTCCAAGTGGGGGACCAGGTTTTGCTCAGGGTATCTCCTATGAAGGGGATTATGCGTTTTGGGAAGAAAGGGAAGTTGGCACCGAGATATGTGGGACCATTTCCTATTATTGAGCGAATTGGACCAGTTGCGTATAGACTTGGGTTACCGGAACATTTACATCGAATTCACGATGTGTTTCATATTTCCTCGCTTAGGAAATATCTTAGAGATAATTTGGCTCATTCTCTCATTGCTGTGGAGGATATTGATCTCCAGCCGGATAGCTCCTACGAGGAGGGGCCTATTGCTATTCTGGACCGAAGTGAGCGGAAGCTGCGGTCAAAGATAGTCCCGTTAGTGCGTGTTCAGTGGCGACATCATAATGTCGAGGAGTCCACATGGGAGCGCGAGGATGAGATGCGCGAACGTTATCCAGAGTTATTCCTACCAGGTACTTACTAGTTCCAAATTTCGGGACGAAATTCAGTTATTAGGGGGGAAGTATGTAATACCCCGTATTTCCTGTGATATTTATTTTTTGGGATTAATTGAATTAAATGTTTATTAATTGGAAATTAATCCGGATAAAAATATTAACGAGATGTGAGTTAGTATTTTATTCTAATGTGTATACTTGGCTTTATATGATTATTGGTAATATTGAAATTGTCACATAATTGAAATACGTCAATTTGGGAATTTTGCTTGACGCGTGTGACCGCCACGTCATGGTATTTTGTTATTAAATTAAAGAGTGAATTTTAGTTCCATTAACCGTATGGTCGTTTTGAGTGCGCCAACGCGTCCGGAAGGGTCGAGATAGTCAGAAAACACTAGCCGAAAGTTTAGTTTGGGTCCCGGGGTATTTGTGGGCCATACCGGCATCAAAAAGGGTATTTTGGTAAATTGCATTTTTGGGAATTAAAAAGTGACGAAAATAGAGATTATAATCTGACTATTTCCTCAACCCACTTAACCCACTAACCACACTATATGTCAATATGGGCTACGGGAGAAGTTGATATACCATCCCAACTTCCAAAAACCATAACACACCTCCATACTCCATTATCTTCAACCTTGAGAAGAGCTTGAGAGAGAGAGAGAAGGAAGAGAATTCTGCAGAGAAACAGAGGGAGAACAACCTAACTTCAAGATTCTACACCAAATTCTGAGATAAATTAAGGCAAGTGATTTAAACTCTTTTGATTCAAGATATGTTCCCATGTTTAGGAATTTTCGAAATTGATTTTTGGAGATAAATTAGACCCATGAATTGAAAGTTAAAGGCCATGATTTATGTAGGAATTGCATGTAGTATATTCTGGACGAATTTATATGTTTTAAACAGAACCTTGATGATCTAAAAGTGGAATTAGAAGAAGTTTGATGATGTTCTTGAATGGAAGAATTCTGAAAATTATTTTGATGTAGTTTTGATCTAAACTAAGCTTTTAAATGATGAATTATGGGACTTAGAATGTTAATACTGTTGTAGGATGTTAGTATAATGTTAGAGTAACCTTATCTTGGAGTTTCATGCTTAAAAATGGAGTTTTGGGTCGAAACTGTAACTGTAAAACGAAGCAGTCCGTAACCATACATGTGCAATCGATCGATCGACATTCATCAGTCGATCGATCGACCACCATCGATCGATCAAAGGTAAAGGTCGATCGATCGACCTTCCCAGAATGAATAAAGTTTTTCCTTAATTGAATTTTAATGATGATAACCCTTGGATAATATAATTGGTGACATTATGAATACCCTTAACCTTAAGGAAGACCAGTAGGCATGATTATGAGATTGAACCTTAATTGGAATTTAATTTGAGGAATTATTCTAAATAAATGAAATTCGTTATGTGAGATAATATTTGGGTTAATAGTGCAAATTTGAATGATTTGATGGAATAAGGTTTGGGGCAAAAGTAAAGACCTTAGGTATATGTGGGAATTATGGGAACTTAATAGTCTATTTGAGATAGGTTTTAAGTTTAAGATATTACGACGTGAGACGTGACGACTATTTAATTTATATATTATCGGGATACTTGAAATATATGAAATTGGAATAATGGTATAATGATGTAGAGTATACCTTTATTAATATCGAGATATCTATGATGTGTGAATGCTTAGTATATAATTTTATGTGTATGACATACCTACCATACTTGCTATCACGGGAGGTTACGCTCGAATAGGGCCTTCTTATCCTTGTGTGCCCGGATTTAGATAGGTACCTCGAGGACATAATTCAAACGAACGACTTATTTGTGAGTTAATGAGCCAGCTGACTATGGAGCGTAGGTATGTACGTGACCATGGATATCATTGAATTATGTTCGCCTCCATTTTTGTGTGTGGTGTTTATTCCAACAATTCCTGAGAGATTCGGAATTTGTAATCCTTATGTACGTGATGTACCGGGATGGATAGCAGAGTATGTGTGCACCGTAGCTTAGCCTTGGGTGCTTGTATTGTATAATTAAGATGTGAAAATACGGTTATATGAGAAGGAATTTACTATGTTAAATTGTGAGTATAATTATGGTAATGTTTTGAAAAGATAAAAAGGGAACTTTTATCAATAAATGGTTTTGTTAATGATTGGGAATTCGGGAATTAACGTAGAACTCTCTATTCAATTGTTAAGGTTGGTAAATAAATGTGAACCGAGTAGTAGTGTTAGAAATTCTTTAGATAGTTATGAGATAACACATGAATGGGTACAGGAACGTTAGGAGTGCACAGTTAGACGAGAGGTGAGTATATCATGTGAGAGCACATCCTAACATGTACTTTGCATATACTGTTTTAAATGTTTTTTTAAAGCACTTGCAGGTTTTTAAAATATCTCCACATTCGGGCTCTGACCCGTTTGCTTTCAAATCTATTTTTTGTAAAACCATTTTAGGTACCCAGCCACAAGGTCACCATGCATAGGATTCTCATTCTGATGACGAGCTGTAGCTGCTTGTGGAAGCTACAGGGATTTGCTTTTAGACGCTTATATCATTTGGATTCCTTATTCAGCATTCCTCAGTTGTAGGGCATGTTGCCCAAATTCTATTAGATACATTTCCATTTCAGTTTTTCAGACTTTGGCATGTATTCATTCAGTATTCAGTGTTTCAGTATTTACTTCAGTTGTGGGATTGTGTTATGAAGAGTTTTTCCTCCAGATTTATTTATATCATGTTACGGTCATTCTATTTACTTTACTATGGTGAATGGTGTTATTATTCTTCTTTCCACTTGTTCATGTTAATCAGACTTTAAATTAAAATTTGGCAACTTACTTTTTAAATACTAGGTGGTTAGTAATAATAAAATGTTTTCGACAGTGATGCTATTAACTGAGCCAACTTGGCGTTTTGATTTAATTTAATAAAGGAGTAGCTACCCGGTATTTAATTAGTCGGGGTGTCACAGCTTACTTATCTCTCCCTCTAGCTAAGTTGCTTCTAAGTTCATTACTACCTTCTGAGTTATACACGAGAGATTTGTGAGTTCAAACTGAGTCTATATTTATTGAGTCATGCTTGTATGTCCTATGGTTAATCAATAGTGTTGTTATTTAACTTATCATTACTGTACTCAAAAAGGGGTTACGCCTCCATCTTATCTAAACTACCCTATTAAATTTGGTGACTCTACTGGGGAGGAATTCTTCTAAGCAAGGAGTATGGTGCAAGATAGCATTAATCGAAGGCTCAACTTTTATGACATCCAACACAATGAAGAATATGCGGTGAGAGAATTGGAGGCTCTAAGGGATAGGGTTCCTCGAATAGAGGTACCTCCAGTTCAGGAGACGACAGGCGTTTCAGGGGTGACACAAGCTTCCACGAGTGTTGCGTTGGGACCAGCTCAAGTGTCACTCCTCATGAATAAGTTTTACAAGTTCTCGTAAACTTCGATAGATTCAACGGTGTTGGGAGGAGTTGAAGCCAACTCTTTCGTGACACCAAGGGCAGCCCCAACGGACCCACTAAGTATAGGCGTCATACAAAAAGTCCCAGCAAGTATGCCCTCTGTTTTGAATCCAGGAGTGGGAACGTCGGGTGTATCAATGGCCCCAACTTTGACAATTGCTCCAGTCGCAACGGGTACTTAGCCTATAGTCCCGTTGGTTGCTGCTCCAGTGGAATAACCCATGGAGGTAATGAGGAAGGAGATATAGAAAGAGATGTTGAAGTTCATACAAGACTCCTCGCAATCTGCTGGCGAGGTAACTTTGGTTTATGATGACTTTTGAACACCTTACCCCAAGTAATACAACGATGAGCCCTATCCCAAAGATTATATTCCTCCTATTTTTGAAAAAAACAGAGGGAAAGGTGGAAACCCGAAGGAGCACATTAAGCGCTTCGTTGAACACTTGGGGGCGCATTGTAATAATAAGAAGCTCAGGTTGAGGGAGTTTTCTAAATCCTTAATCGATAAAACTATACCAGGTACTTTCATTTGGCTCCCAAGAGTGTTTCTATATGGGAGGAGATGCATGTTTTGTTCGTTCAGAAGCTCTTTCTGGCGGAAGATGAGTTTACTTTGACCCAACTGGAGAGGGAAAAGTAACGACCCGAGGAAGAAGTGGTGGCGTACATTCGAAGGTTCAGGGAAAGGTCCCTCAATGTTAGGGAGGAGGCCAAAGAATCCAAGTTATTACAGATCTGTGTAGAGGGGATGCTTCCTGAGTACATCCGTCATCTCATAAATGAAACGCACGAGGGGACTTTTTCGACATTCTTAAAAGCAGCAAGAAATATCTCCTTGATGGCGCGACCAAATCCAGTGGTGGTGGCCATGATGTTTAGGCAGCCGATACAACCTGTGGGATGGAGGTCTCAGCCCCCACGGGTAGGATACACCGAGGGAGCAGATGGGGGTAAGGCTCCGGAGAAAGACAATAAGAGGAAGTTAGGAAGAGACAGGGAGGACCCACCACCATTGCCTTGTACAGTGGAGGAGGCTGTCAACTGTTACAACACAATGGTCCAAGGAGGAATGGTCGATGAACCAAAGGGTATTCTCATGGGGGAACTCGATGCGGCGATGAGGGCTGATCCCAAATATTACCAGATTCATCAAAAGATCCATCATCCAACGGGGGGTTATTTCACACTGAGGAGAATCATCGATAAGTATATGAAGGCAGGGACGTTGCAAATCCCTCCGTAGAATGCTAACACCATCCCACTCCCAGGACATAGGGACAATTTGGTGATGGCTTATGACGAGGAGGCAGAGAGAGAAAGAAAGCCAATTACTAAGCAGGGAGAGTTTGAAGAATCTCTGGAAAATTGTACAAAGGGAATGGCCAACGTAGTACTATCCTACGATGAGGCAAGTGCCAAAGACATGGAGGATGTATACAACATTGAAGGTGAGGAAGCAGACCCAGTCCTAGAGTACTATGCACTTTTAAAATTCCTAAAGTTCACCTAGTTCTTCAACCAAGTGGGGATACCAAAAGAGAGTAGGTTGGAAATAACCCAGGCAATACTTGACATTACGAGGAAGAACGCAGTCCCTTCACTGAGATGGAAGGGACCTATGGCCAGGTTGGTGAGGAGGTTTCTGTCAAAAGTAACTTTCAGTGATGCAGATAGGGTTGTAAGATTCCCTCACAACAGGCCATTGTATGTGACCGTCAGCGTCAACGTAATTAGTTTTGCAAGGACTCTTATGGATGGGGGAGCTTCCATTAATATTATGCCAATCAAATATTTTCACGCAGCTAATATTCCAGAGGAAAGGTTGGTCCCCATGCCTTTGGTTATTTCAGGATATGACAACCAGTCTTCCAAATGCATTGGGTACGTGAATATTGGGATTGTGATGGGAAATTTGAGTCCCTATATCAAGTTCCACGTAATAGAGAGTGCAACTTCCTACCATCTACTGATAGGAAGAATGTGGATGCACCACCAAGGGCTAGTTCCCTCGACGTACCACCAATGTGCTAAGGCGAATATCAGGGGAACGAAGGTGACCATTAGGGCTATGAAGAGGCCATTTGCTATCGGGGAAGCTCACTTTGTAGATGCAAAATTTTACACAGAGTTGGAGAAGGATGTTCGGGTCCTAACGAGAAGAATTGAGGGAGAATGGGCTCCCTCAATCAGAGAAAGGATGGGGACCTTGAACGAGCAGAATAAAGAGGTTGCAAGCAGCGCAAGAGTGATAACCAAAGAAGCTCACCAGGTGGTCCTTCGGCACCAAAGCAGCTCAAAGACAGGATCAGGCTTAGAGTGAATCTGATGGAACATGAGGTCCAATGACAAAGCGTGCTGAACCGATTCTCAGGAAAAAGTGTGGTCGAGGCTTCTAGAGAGAAGAAGAGGAAGTCAGTTGCAGCTACCAGCAGACAGTGCAAGAAGGTTGTTACCAAAAAGGAAAGGTTATATATCGATTATATTGGTGTGAACGTCCGGCTGAAGAAGCTGACAATGAGGCTGACCCGATATATGAGTGCTTTTTAGTGGATCAGCGGGGACAATGTATGGTGATAGATAACTCCAACATACAGGACTTTGTGGAGGTAGTCGTCGAGGAACCAGAATACATGGCGGATCAATCAAAACCATAGGCATAAGAACTGGAGCAGTTGAACCTGGCGAAAGAAGAGGAGGAACCAAGGCATATTTTTATCTCAAAAGATCTGAGTAAGGAGAAATGAGAGGCTTTGGTTGAGTTGATTAGAGAGTTCATATATGTTTTTGCGTGGAAATACAAAGAGATGGAAGGGATGGATGAGGGAGTCAGATGTCACAAGTTAAACTTGATGCCTTCAGCCATTCCGATGAAACAACCAACAAGAACGTACAAGCCAGAGCTAGACTTAAAAATAAAGGAAGAGGTCCAGTGCTTATGAGAGGTAGGTCTCATCAAACCGATACAGCACCCAATTTGACTGTCTAGTATTATCTCGGTGGGAAAGAAAGACAAAAAACAAATAAGGATCTGTGTGGATTTTAGGGATTTGAATAGATCCTGTCCTACAGATGAGTTCCCTCTACCCTCCATCGATATCCTGATTGATGCAATGGTTGGTCATGAGATGTATAGCTTCATGGATGGGTATGTAGGGTACAACCAGGTCAAGAAGGACCCCTCGAATGCAGAGAAAATGGCATTTAGAACCCCATTGGGGAATTTAATGTATAGAGTAATGCCGTTTGGGATCAAGAACACCGGGGCAACTTACTAAAGAACAATGATGGCCATTTTTCATGAATTCTTTCACAAATTTGTAGAATTCTATGTGGATAATTTGGTCATCAAATCAAAGAAGGAGGAATCCGATTTGAGTGATTTGAGGAGGGTGTTCGCCCAATGCATGAAATATAAATTAAAGATGATCCCACTTAAGTTCGTCTTTGGAGTAAAAAGTTGGAAATTTTTAGGCTTCGTGGTTGATCGACAAGGGGTGCAGATGGATCAGGATAAGCAGTGAGCGATCTTGGAGATGCCAAGTCCAAGAAAAGTGAGGGAGTTGAAGAGTTTCCTCGGTAAAGTCTCCTATTTTAGGAGATTTGTGCCTAGATTAGCCGAGCTGACACATCCGTTGATGCAGTTGTTATGAAGGAACACAAAATACAAGTGGGAGGAGGTTCACCAGGATTCACTCGTTGGACTGAAGAAGCTGATCGTTTCACCACAAATCATGGTTCCCCCACAGGCAGGAATACCGTTGAAGCTATACCTCACATCCACCATGAGGTCTGTGGGAGCTTTGTTGGCTCAGGAGATTGATGGGGAAGAACGACCGGTCTACTACCTCTACAGAATCATACATGGGTCAGAGGTCAGATATAGTAGCTTGGAAAGGCATTGTTCAGCCTTAGTCTTTGTAGCACAAAAACTTAGACATTATATGTTGTCTTTTACAATTCATATTATAACTAGATGTTATCCTATTAAGTATTTGCTGGCAAGAACTATATTAATTGGTAAGGCAGCTAGGTGGTTCCTCATCCTCTCCGAATATGACTTGAAGTGTGTGGTTCCTCGCGCAATCAAAAGCCAAGCGTACACCGATCTATTGGCAATCTTCTCCTCGGGAACGTTTGAGCCACCTAAAGAAAGTATTCCGGGAGACGACTTACAGGCCAATCACTTAGACATAATGCATGAGGAATGGACAATGAAGTTTGATGGATCTTCGAAGGACAAGAAAGGAGGAGTAGGGGTTATTGTTTTAAAAGTAATGGAGGAGATTTACCTTTCCTACAAATTAGATTTCCCTTGTTCTAACAACGAGGCAAAATTTGAAGATTTGGTGTTGGGGTTGCTAGAGGCTCTTCGAAGGGGGATCCGTTCACTTTGCATCAAAGGTGATTCAAACTTGGTAATTCAGTCGATGAACGGAGAATATGCGTTAAAACACATGAGTCTGGCACCACACAGTATAATCATTCAGAGGCTCCTCTGCCAGTTCCATCGAACGAATATCAAGAGACATCCTAAAATAATGAACTGCCATCCAGACGCTTATGCCATCATTTCCCAGAAAATGGTCATGAGGAATGATGCAACTACCGTCGTAATCCACCGAAGAACAGCTCCTTCAGTAGTAAAGTTAATTTTACTCATGGAGGAGGATACAGATTGAAGAGGAGATATTAGGAAGGAACTAGAGTCTGGCAAAAGAATGATGGGGCTAAGGGAATTAGCCCAATACTTCGCAAATCAGGGGAACCTTTACTTCAGGAATTGAGGTGACCCCGAAAATGCGGGTCGGTGCGCAAAGACTTTATATGCGGAAGTAAACTATTGTTGAGTAAACACCTTAAACCTACGAGTTTATATGAATGATGCCAAGAGGGACCAAATTAAACTTTTACTTAATCTGATTAACTTTTATGAAAATAATTTTAATTTTCAAAGTTAATTAAAGTCCAAAACATATTCAATTTTTAGGCGAGTTTCTAATTAATTAGTCCTACCTTTTCGTATGAGGTGAAATGCAAGAAATGTACAACACACAGTATTTATTTAACGTCGCAAAAACCCTTCCCCGGGAAAAACGACGAACTCCTCTAGGAGTTACCTAAACTACTTCCACTAAAACAATAAAATAACAGGAACGAGTTACAAACAACAAACTTAACAATTAAAGAAGAATGATCTAGCTATTACCCCACACGACCAAGTCTACCCTGGTTGCTTATTCTATTCTCTCTTTAACTTGTCCTCACTTGTTTTTGCGTTCTTCACTTCCACGCCTCCCCTTTAACTTCTTTAAGCGCAGGTTGGCTCAGTGCCTATTATTTACTTTCTAGTGAAGTGTGTGTGATGCAACAGAATATATATCACCTATATCTTTGCAAGTCTTGTGTTATTCAAATCAAATCAGATTGACTTTGAATACACTTTTGAAAACTTCTTTTCTCATTCTTTAAATCTCGAACACTAGACTTGTTCAGATATTACACAACCAAAGATGTGTCTACGTGAATACGTGAGTGATTATATGTGAGTGATATGAGATGCAAACAATTTCTGAATCACTTAAGCAATCAAGTAAGCATGTTCACACAGATATATTTCTAGACTGAACAGAAATAAAACATATCAAGCATACAGTCAGAAATAATACAAACTGTTTATAACTATATTAGATTAAAATGATTTAATCCAGTTTAGTTTAAGTTCCAATCAGTCTGAACAGTTCAGGTTCTTGATTAGGTCCAGTATGTTCTTGTTCTCAGTCCAAGTCCTTGGTCAAGTATACAGGTACAAATATGTTTAGTCCAAGGTCATATTTCCAGTATCAGGTAGTTCTGTTCCGGTTCACAACTTATATTAGGTTTAAATCTCTAAACCTAGAATTAGTTCCTCTTTCGTGTAAATCAGATTTTCAGAAAGAATCAATTTAAAACAAAGTGCTTTAAATGAAGTAAGATCAATACTGGTTCTAGTGTGTGTAGTGTTTATAAAATATATCAGCACAATACTTACACAAACACTTTAGATCTAGCACATAACAAATCTGAAAATACAAGAAAACAAGAACAGTAAAATAGATACTCACAAAACGATTTTTCAGAATGAAAAATCAATTGATTTGGAAATGCAGAATTTCTGAGATTAAAAACCTTCCATTCTTGAATCCACAAAACGTCTTGAACACTAAGCAATGTTTTGTAAGGAATACACAAAAGATTTCTCTGAAAATACTGGTGTTTAGTTTCTCTCTCTCAGAATTAATTTTGGCAGAATTTATGCTCAAAAACGAATTTTCTCGGGTTGAAAAAATGAAGACACAATGTCTCTATTTATAGAGTGCACAAGTGTGTGCTGATAGGTGTAAAAAGGTTCACACGGATTGACAAAGAATACACACCAGCCACTGATAAAAATAGATCTAAGGGTTCACAAAGAAACACAAAATGGTGTGTTAAAATTGTGACACGTGTTGTGTAAGTTGTTACACACTAACAGAATCAAGAAACACTCAGTTATATAAAACTGTGTCGTTTTAAAAAAATTGCCAGGTGTAAACACTGCGTACCATGAAAGCTACCAATATTACCGTTGAACGGATATATTAATACGACATCGTTTTTGAGAAAACCATTTCCTGATTTAAAGAAACCCGTGGGCGATATAACTCTGGTAAAGGAATTTGAAGCCAGCTGTAAAAAGGTGTTACCGTTGTGCCAATAAAATACACACGGCGTCGTTTAATTGAAAGAACAAAAACCCAGTACTGGTTTAGCTAAAAACCGTGGGCGGTAAAAAAAAAACACAGGCCGTAAAGCATTAATAACATGACTGTTAAGAAATAGAGCCACGCGTCGTCGTTTTAAAAAAAATAAAACGCGTCGTCGTTTTAAAAAAAAACAATCAGTTTTGAAAAATATTCTGCGACGTCGTTTTCCCAAAAAAAAAACAGTTTCGGTTTTAAAAATATATATAAATATACCAAACTTACTGCCTTGTCAAATCGGCAACAGCTAAGGGCTGTTAACAGACCTGCGTGAGGTCAAAATCGGCAGTATAGCTTTAACAGCTATTATAAAAACATCAACAGCTTTAACAAAATATATATAGAGATATATTCATCTGAACACGCCAACAGTTGAATATCAAATCGGCAGGGCATGGGAAAGGTCTGCCAAAAGCTTTAAATGCCAAACAAACTATCCTATATGCATGTAAATATAATATACAATAATATAAGGAACTTTACTCACATGCCAACAAAGTGGCCAAATTGGCAAAGCCAAAGAGGTCAACATCGGATGCAGAGGCTTGTCCTTTCATGCCAAAAGAAAAAGCTAATACTTGTTACTAACATATATATATATATAATATCACAAGTGAAAGGCATGCATACACATACATATATTAACATATATATAAAAACACACGCACGTATACAACATATATTATGTATACATAATATATATATATATATATATATATATATATATATATATATATATATATATATATATATATATATCTACACGCATACATAAAAACATATATTAATACATATATATGTAAGAGCCACGCACATGCATATTTTAAATCAAAAAAAATATTTTTAACTTCAAATATTTTATTCCGAAAATTTTATTAAAAGAAATATTTTGTGTCAAAATTTTATTATCACAAAAATACTTATTTTTATAAAAGCTTCAAATAAAAATATTGAACTCAAAAAAACTTTATTATGACGAAACAAAATATTATCACAAGGTATGATAAAAATGCAAAATGCAACATGGTGTCGTGTCCTATGTGACTAAAATTCCTATGAGCCATAACAATGAAAAATACCTTTCTCTGAGATGGCGGACTGAATGGAGTGCACATTTGATGTAGGTGGGACAAAGAGAGCTTGGAGTCGATATGGGGACACGCAATCCTAAATTACAAAAATATTTTGTCAAAATTCTAATCCAACTAGATGAAGTCCTATATAGCTAAAGCACGAAAAGCAAATCCTAGGTGTGCTCTATATAGGGTCTTCAAACTCCCCCATTGGACTAATTTTGACAAAACCCTTGAGTACATCAAATGTTATACTAAGGAAAAATAAATCCTAATATGTCCTATACAAAAGAGTATCTAACTACCCACCCATCCTAGAAAAGAAAAAGACACAACTCGATCGGATGCACGGTTAAGAAAACCTGCAAAACATAAATACACAATCTGCCAAGAAATCAAGTTAGTAGCATTTGCTCTACCAAAATATTAAAATGACAGAATTAAATGTGCACGAAATTACAAGACAGGATATGTATAACTCAACACAAGACTAGAATATGTACTCAATTCTCCCCCATTTTGTCTAAATTAGACAATGGTAAAAGAAGAAAAAAAATGTGTTCATAATCTGCAAAATAAGCGTCTCCTACATTACACATGGCTATAAGAGATACCGTTATTAGTAGATACCTTTATCCTAAAACCTCGGAGATCTAGTAATCAAAGTATGCAGTTTAAACATAAGCAAAACAGTCAAGTACAATCTTTCTAATCAAATGTAGAACTTACTTCAAAACAAGAGTTATCTCAAGGTATATAAACCATATCAGCAAGCTAAAAATCACATGCAATAGAAGGAACAACCCTAATTGTTTAAGAGTTTTTGGAGCATAAAACTGGTACGAATATCTATTAGCATCGCAATACATGGTAACTCCATTTTGATAAAATTCACCTCCCCCATCATTGAACAAGTCTAAGGGTGTGGTGGTGTTTAAGTCCTTAACCTTCTTGTGAGGAGACTTAATGATTTTCTCACACTCGCAAGCATCACATACATTAGTTGGACATTTCTTAGATTTTAAAAAATCCATTTGAGGTCTCAAATCACAAGTCCTAATCCAAATAGGCCGAGTTTTCAAAGGTTTTTGGGCCTTTTGGAATTGAGGAAAGGATTTAGCTTTCGAAAAACTGTTCTTGTTAACATGAGGCCTAGACTTATTCAAGAAATGATTCCAATTATTATTAGTGCGCTGCCTTCGAAAATTTGTAAATCGCTTCACGATAGGGTTATGACTTTTAAAATGAGTACCTATCTTGCGATTACCAAGGCATTCCCAGTTTTGGTGACCAAAAACATCACACCTAGTACAGAATTTACTAGAAGTAGGTAAATCAGATTGGTGGTGTTTTTCTTCTACATGCTTGACCGATTCATTACGAATAAATGGTTTAGGAGGTCTATAGAGTCTCTTGGCCGGAGGACAATATTTTGATGTAGATGCCTCAACAAAATTTTCAATGAAAGTATCAATGTCATTTTCAAAATCACTTTCAATTAAGACTTGTTTTCCTTTATCCTTTTCAGACAACTTACTTTCCAACGGAAGAGCCATTTCTTCTTGGGCTTTTACAAAGGGGACTGGTTTAGTAAAATCATCAGTTTTTGAAATAGGACCATCATAACCAAACCCTCTAGTATCACCCTTATATCGTTGTTCAGCAAGCAATTTGTCAAGGTCAAAACATGTTATATCACGACTACGACACATTTTGAAAGCTGTTTCACAAACTTGTTTGGATTTTTCAACTTGCAAAAACGCTTCATTATATTTTTCTTCAAAAGAATTTTCTTTTAAAGTCGTAATCTGAATTTTAAAATCAAGTAATTGTTTCTCAAAATCAGTTTTGACATTGTTCATTTCAATGGAATTTTGTTGAACAATCTTATATTGGTTCTCTAAAGTCTCACTAAGCATTTTTACCAAATTCGATAATTCTTGTCTATTCTGCAAAGTCCTCACATACAATTCAGCATAATCATCATAGCCAACAAAATTTTCATGCTCATTAGTGTCCGTGTGTGAATTGTTGCTATCATCAAATTCAGTATCACACAAGGCACGTTTAGCATCAAACGGAGCAGTTATTTCAAGCATAGAAGGCTGACTAGCTAATAAAGATTTAGCAGCATCAATTAAATCAAGCACTTCATCAGAATTAGAATCAGAATCAGAATGAGTATTATCTTCAGAATCAGTCATTCCTGCTAAATACACGTCTCTGCAACAATCATAAACTTCTCCTAAAAACGCAAGGCAATTTGGTTCAGAATTTCCCTGGTCGTCTTCTGATTCAGAATCAGAAGAGTCATTCCAAGTTTTAGTTATGTGTGCCTTGTGTTGTTTAGAATGTTTGGGCTGTGGCTTAGACCAACACTCAGCAATAAAGTGACCAAGTTTCCCACAATTATGACATGCCAATTCAGATTTATCAACCTTATTACTTCTACTATCAAAATCAGAAACACCTTTTGATGTTCTTTTATGGTATCGGGTGACCGGACTAGATTGATTATTCACTTGTGTATGTCTCTTAGCAATAGCATTCCTTTGCTCCAAAAGTTTCTTAAATTGAGAGGACATAATAGCAAGTTGATTGTCAATCTTATCAAGATCATCCGATTTGCCATCAGAATCATCATCAGAGGAGGACTGTTGTTTAACCACCTTATACTTATTTTTAATAGGATAGGCAGTTTTAAAAGCAACTGTAGAAGTATTGGTCGACTCATTTTTCCCATAAGATGTAAGAGTCTTCCTAAAGGCTGATTCAAGTTCCATAGTTCTCAATTTAGAACTAAGCAATTCAGGCGTAAGAGAAGGATCATCCATTTCTTCAATGATATAACGTTTATGATCAAATCTAGGGGCAAGGGATCTCAAAATCTTAGCACATACTTGTTGATCAGTATACTCAACATCATTAGCATGCAATTGGGTAATAATATCAGTCAAACGCATATAGAAATCATCAAATGGTTCATTATCTTTCATAACAAGCATATTGTACTGTTGGATAAGCATTTGAGTTTTGCATCTTTTTACCCTAGCATCGCCTTCATGTGCTATTACTAATGTATCCCAAGCGTCCTTACTAGATGTGCAGTGACATATTCGTTTTAACTCATTTTCACTTACACTCATGAAAATCGCGTTCTTTCCCTTATTATTGAAATTGCTTATCTTTTTCTGTTCAGCATTCAATTCAGTGGTTTTAAGTTTTCTAAAGATAGTGCTGCCTTCTGCTATAGGAGTGGTGGGGTGTTTATAACCATTTTCAATTAAATCCCACACGTCATGTCCTAATGTGCCTTGAATAAATGCTACCATCCTAATTTTCCAATACGAAAAATTTGTGCCATCAAAAATAGGAGGTCTGCTAAAATTGCCAAGCCTAAGAAGTTGACTTGAATCATCCATTAAAACAAGGTGAAAAGTGTTTAACAAAAGTTTTGAAAATGATCTTTAAAAGTCTAGCTCTGATACCACTTGAGGTGACCCCGAAAATGCGGGTCGGTGCGCAAAGACTTTATATGCGGAAGTAAACTATTGTTGAGTAAACACCTTAAACCTACGAGTTTATATGAATGATGCCAAGAGGGACCAAATTAAACTTTTACTTAATCTGATTAACTTTTATGAAAATAATTTTAATTTTCAAAGTTAATTAAAGTCCAAAACATATTCAATTTTTAGGCGAGTTTCTAATTAATTAGTCCTACCTTTTCGTATGAGGTGAAATGCAAGAAATGTACAACACACAGTATTTATTTAACGTCGCAAAAACCCTTCCCCGGGAAAAACGACGAACTCCTCTAGGAGTTACCTAAACTACTTCCACTAAAACAATAAAATAACAGGAACGAGTTACAAACAACAAACTTAACAATTAAAGAAGAATGATCTAGCTATTACCCCACACGACCAAGTCTACCCTGGTTGCTTATTCTATTCTCTCTTTAACTTGTCCTCACTTGTTTTTGCGTTCTTCACTTCCACGCCTCCCCTTTAACTTCTTTAAGCGCAGGTTGGCTCAGTGCCTATTATTTACTTTCTAGTGAAGTGTGTGTGATGCAACAGAATATATATCACCTATATCTTTGCAAGTCTTGTGTTATTCAAATCAAATCAGATTGACTTTGAATACACTTTTGAAAACTTCTTTTCTCTTTCTTTAAATCTCGAACACTAGACTTGTTCAGATATTACACAACCAAAGATGTGTCTACGTGAATACGTGAGTGATTATATGTGAGTGATATGAGATGCAAACAATTTCTGAATCACTTAAGCAATCAAGTAAGCATGTTCACACAGATATATTTCTAGACTGAACAGAAATAAAACATATCAAGCATACAGTCAGAAATAATACAAACTGTTTATAACTATATTAGATTAAAATGATTTAATCCAGTTTAGTTTAAGTTCCAATCAGTCTGAACAGTTCAGGTTCTTGATTAGGTCCAGTATGTTCTTGTTCTCAGTCCAAGTCCTTGATCAAGTATACAGGTACAAATATGTTTAGTCCAAGGTCATATTTCCAGTATCAGGTAGTTCTGTTCCGGTTCACAACTTATATTAGGTTTAAATCTCTAAACCTAGAATTAGTTCCTCTTTCGTGTAAATCAGATTTTCAGAAAGAATCAATTTAAAACAAAGTGTTTTAAATGAAGTAAGATCAATACTGGTTCTAGTGTGTGTAGTGTTTGTAAAATATATCAGCACAATACTTACACAAACACTTTAGATCTAGCACATAACAAATCTGAAAATACAAGAAAACAAGAACAGTAAAAGAGATACTCACAAAACGATTTTTCAGAATGAAAAATCAATTGATTTGGAAATGCAGAATTTCTGAGATTAAAAACCTTCCATTCTTGAATCCACAAAACGTCTTGAACACTAAGCAATGTTTTGTAAGGAATACACAAAAGATTTCTCTGAAAATACTGGTGTTTAGTTTCTCTCTCTCAGAATTAATTTTGGCAGAATTTATGCTCAAAAACGAATTTTCTCGGGTTGAAAAAATGAAGACACAATGTCTCTATTTATAGAGTGCACAAGTGTGTGCTGATAGGTGTAAAAAGGTTCACACGGATTGACAAAGAATACACACCAGCCACTGATAAAAATAGATCTAAGGGTTCACAAAGAAACACAAAATGGTGTGTTAAAATTGTGACACGTGTTGTGTAAGTTGTTACACACTAACAGAATCAAGAAACACTCAGTTATATAAAACTGTGTCGTTTTAAAAAAATTGCCAGGTGTAAACACTGCGTACCATGAAAGCTACCAATATTACCGTTGAACGGATATATTAATACGACATCGTTTTTGAGAAAACCATTTCCTGATTTAAAGAAACCCGTGGGCGATATAACTCTGGTAAAGGAATTTGAAGCCAGCTGTAAAAAGGTGTTACCGTTGTGCCAATAAAATACACACGGCGTCGTTTAATTGAAAGAACAAAAACCCAGTACTGGTTTAGCTAAAAACTGTGGGCGGTAAAAAAAAAACACAGGCCGTAAAGCATTAATAACATGACTGTTAAGAAATAGAGCCACGCGTCGTCGTTTTAAAAAAAATAAAACGCGTCGTCGTTTTAAAAAAAAACAATCAGTTTTGAAAAATATTCTGCGACGTCGTTTTCCCAAAAAAAAACAGTTTCGGTTTTAAAAATATATATAAATATACCAAACTTACTGCCTTGTCAAATCGGCAACAGCTAAGGGCTGTTAACAGACCTGCGTGAGGTCAAAATCGGCAGTATAGCTTTAACAGCTATTATAAAAACATCAACAGCTTTAACAAAATATATATAGAGATATATTCATCTGAACACGCCAACAGTTGAATATCAAATCGGCAGGGCATGGGAAAGGTCTGCCAAAAGCTTTAAATGCCAAACAAACTATCCTATATGCATGTAAATATAATATACAATAATATAAGGAACTTTACTCACATGCCAACAAAGTGGCCAAATTGGCAAAGCCAAAGAGGTCAACATCGGATGCAGAGGCTTGTCCTTTCATGCCAAAAGAAAAAGCTAATACTTGTTACTAACATATATATATATATAATATCACAAGTGAAAGGCATGCATACACATACATATATTAACATATATATAAAAACACACGCACGTATACAACATATATTATGTATACATAATATATATATATATATATATATATATATATATATATATATATATATATATATCTACACGCATACATAAAAACATATATTAATACATATATATGTAAGAGCCACGCACATGCATATTTTAAATCAAAAAAAATATTTTTAACTTCAAATATTTTATTCCGAAAATTTTATTAAAAGAAATATTTTGTGTCAAAATTTTATTATCACAAAAATACTTATTTTTATAAAAGCTTCAAATAAAAATATTGAACTCAAAAAAACTTTATTATGACGAAACAAAATATTATCACAAGGTATGATAAAAATGCAAAATGCAACATGGTGTCGTGTCCTATGTGACTAAAATTCCTATGAGCCGTAACAATGAAAAATACCTTTCTCTGAGATGGCGGACTGAATGGAGTGCACATTTGATGTAGGTGGGACAAAGAGAGCTTGGAGTCGATATGGGGACACGCAATCCTAAATTACAAAAATATTTTGTCAAAATTCTAATCCAACTAGATGAAGTCCTATATAGCTAAAGCACGAAAAGCAAATCCTAGGTGTGCTCTATATAGGGTCTTCAGGAATGTAGGAGCATGGTTGCCAAGGTGCATCGGCCTAAAGGAAGCAGAGAGAATATTGAAGAGAACACATGAAGAGCACTATGAGACAACTAAGATACCCCTCTATCGAAGGATTAAAAAAGAAGGGTAATTTTGTCCTAGAATGAAATAGGACGCGACGGAGCTACAACGAAATTGCGACAAATGCCAGTTATTTTTCAAGGCAGTTGAATGTCATTTCATGGAAGCTCAACCTGACTGGAGGCAACCCTACATTGACTTCATTAGAGATGGAGTTATCCCAATAGAAAAGATTGATGCGATGGGACTCGAGCAAAAGTCCCCGAGATTCTACGTTTATGAGGGATAACTTTATCGAAGGGGATAAGCATCACGAAGGAAGAAGTAGAAGAGGTCCTCAAATATGCACACGATACAGATCACATAGGAGGGGCCAAGCTGTATGACCAATTAATGACGTTGGGGTATTATTGGCCAATAATGGAGAAAGACTCTACTGAGTTCATTCGAAAATGCAAAGCTTGTCAACTTCATGGAAATATGATCCATGCCCCATTGGTAGGATCTACACTCCCTGGAAATGCCTTATCCTTTTCACACTTGGGCGTTCGACCTAGTAGGGGCAATACATCCTTCTTTGAGGGGGAACATATGGATACTAGTAGCAACGGAGTGCTTCACAAAGTGGGATGAAGTGATACCACTGAGAAGGGCAATAGTGGGGGTGGTGAGAAACTTCATCAAAGAACACATCATTTACCATTTTGGTATTCCAAAGGTTATTCTCTCAAATAACGGAACCTCTTTCATCAATTCATAGGTAACGATGCTCACAGATCCAAAGGGCAACGGTCAAGCCGAGGCAACTAACAAAACCTTGATTAACATTTTGGCTAAAATGATGGAGGATTTCCCCTGATTATGGGATGACAAAATACCAGCTGTATTGTGGGCCTATCGAATAATAAAGAGGAAGCCTACGGGGTATACTCTGTTCTCCCTCGTTTATGGGGCTGAGGCAATCCTTCCGGTGGAGTTAGAAGTTCCCTCTGCTCGATATGCCTTGCGAAGTAGCATGCTCCCTCAGAGTAGACATGTGCAGCTGGAAGCGTTGGATGAACATAGAGATAATGCGATGTAATAATTTCAAATGTATACGAAATAGCTTTCTAGGGCATATGATAACTTGGTAAGACCAAGGAAGTTCATGGAGGGATACCTCGTGTTAAAAGCTGCGGTGAAGCACATCAGGGGGCTTACACTACCTAAATTTGCAGCGAATTGGGAGGGACCTCTTATTTTAAAAGAAGCTCATGATTCAGGTCATTTCTTAATTTCTAGGATGGAAGAAGATAAACCATTCAAGATTAACAATAAATGGTTGAAAGTCTATCATGTATAAATAATTAGCTTTGGACCACTGATGTATCTAGCTGTTGTTATGAATACACCACTTCTTTTTATGATGACTATGCAAGTTCTTTTTATTATAACTCAAGTGGAGATGAAATAATTATATAACTTCATAATATACGTAAATAGTTATAGCACAAAGAAAGGATATGGAGAAAAACATACTTCTTTTTCATTCATTCATAAACTTTGGGGCATTACAAAATTGGGAGCTATTGCCCAAGAATTACATAGAAAGAAGAAAAAAAACATTTACAATAAATTATTGACCTAAGAGGAACCAAAGATCAGGGGCAGAGAAAAAATTTCCAGGAAGGCCCGAAGAAGCTGCCAGGCAAGACTGTTAGGCATTTATAGAAACCTCCAACCTCGTTTGCGCTTGTGTATGCTCAATGAGGAGTCTTTATCGCTTCAGTTTGTCCAGACACAGAGCTTCTTTAAAATCCCCTACCTCTTTGTCAACAGCCGCAAGAAGAGGTGCTAAATCAGCCAACTTAGCTTCCTCATCCCGTTCATCCTCCTGATATTTTCGGAGCAGTTCCCTCTGGCTATCCAATCGCTGGATCTTCAAAGATTTTATGTGTGTTATAAGACAATCAAAACAAAAGACATCACGACCCAACTCTCTCAGATAGACCAAGAATTGGTTGAGGAGGGATCTGGTTACATTTGTGGTCAGAGTGCTGGCAATTTCAGCAACAACGGTAGCCATGCCCTAAAGCCTGTAACTCACCACGGAGATTGTTGATGTAAAAAACTAGATTGCTCTAATTATTCAATCACAGATAAATAAATAAGACAAAGATTTTTAAAGTGGTTCGGCTAGGAATAAAGCCTACGTCCACTGTTATGTTATTGCTGAGTGTTTGCAGAATTCTTGATTACAAGTTCTCTCAAGAAATTCCGGTCCTCCATGAATGAGGATGATACAAGGTATTTATAGCCTTGAGGCTGTAAATAAAAGGTTCGATCCATTAAATGACATACATATGAAAGGGTAATACATTTAATGTAGCGTGGGCGTCAAGAATATAAACATTCAATGAATAGTTGAACAGTTGTCCGTCTGGTAATTAATGATACGGCCGAGATGCAGCTCGGACCGCCTTAGTTGCTCGTTGATCAAGAGTTCCTCGGAGCGCATGAAGTATCTCGGGATGATGGAGTTCCTCGGGATGTCTTCCTCGTTTCTCGGAGAGAATATGAAATGGTTGAAGGAATTAACTTCCTCGCTACTATTGCGCCATGTAGATTGACACGTGTCTTCGTATTATTCGTCCACATCAGCATATTAATTTTGGTATCAACAGAGATATTGGAACTCAGGCAATCTACAGTGAAGGTTTTAGGGTGGTGGCTTACGAGCTGCTCAACTACCAAGCGATGGTTGGCAAACATATGAGGAGAACACTGAAGTACCAACATACAGAAGGCATGAGGATCCAAGTCGAGCAGAGGAAGCTCACAGCCAGACTCGCTCTCAGCAGCAACACCAATCGTGGAACCTTGATCATTGTGACTAGAGTTTTATGAAAAAATGGGTTCCCGATGGGGTGAATCGATTGGAGAGAGAACTGGTAGAGAATCCTCCCGAGCAACCTGAGAATAGGAAGAAGAAATAATGAGTTTATGAAAATCTTAGCAAGCATTTTCATTGCTAAGTCACCGATATAAGTGGAGTTTATGAAAAAAAAACTTAACAAGCGTTTCCATTGCTATGGTCATCGATATAGGTGGAGTTTATGAAAAATCTTAGCAAGCGTTTCCATTGCTAAGTCACCAATATAGGTGGAGTTTATGAAAATATTAGCAAGCGTTTTCGTTGCTAAGTCAACGATATAGGTGGAGTTTATGAAAAAAACCTTAAGAAGCGTTTTCATTGTTAAGATCACCGATATACGTGGAGTTTATGAAAAATCTTAGCAAGCATTTCCGTTGCTAAGTCACCAATTTAGGTGAAGTTTATGAAAATCTTAGCAAGAATTTTCGTTGCTAAGTCACCGATATAGGTGGAGTTTATGGAAAAAACCTTAACAAGAATTTTTGTTATTAAGTCACCAATATAGGTAGAGTTTATGAAAAATCTTCAACAAGTATTTTCAGTGATAAGCCACCTTCATAGGTGAAGCTTGAAAGGTGGAGAAATGCAGAGAAATTAACGAAGTACCTCAGCAGGTGCAGGAGCGAGAATTGGAGTCACCATGGAGGCCATAGTGGCAGGAACTATTGGGGGGGGGACTACTTCCTCAAAAGCCTCAATGGTGCCCTCATTTGAAAAAGCCTCAAAGATTGGAAAAGCTCCCTCGCCAACATAAGGTACCAAGGCCAATGAAGGAATTTCGGTCAAAGAAGATGATGGCCTTCCAACCAATACCTCAGCACGGGTAGGCACCAAAGCACCATCACGTTGGGCAAAAGTATCGACCCTGGCCTCGAAAAGAGGAAGACCACTAAGAGAAAAGGGCGGGGAATGGATTGGTGAAAGCTGAAAACATGAAACCAAGAGTTAGACATGGGGAGAAAGTACAGGAAAAAGGGATAAAGGAATTGAAATGTTAATTACCCCCTTTATGGCACCAAAAAGGGGAACTGCAGTTATGGGTCACATCAGCATAATGGGGAGAAGAAGGTCAGCTAACAAAGATGGCATTTCCCCTTGAGGCATCTCATCATATTAAATTTTAGCATGAAAAAAAGGAAAGGGGATGGGACAAGAAAAAATATAACCCATGATAAGTAATTATTTGTATTACCTCAGGGGAACTCTCTTTAACTGCAACGATGGGCAGAAGGACCTCGTGGTGTGATGAAAGTTCAGAAGGGACTTGGGGATTTGTCTGTGGTTCAGAGGAGACGCCCCCAGATTCAACATAACCTCCCCCCACTGCTGCGCCTTTTGTGCGTCGGGAATAAGTAAGCCCGATAATGGGGGAACGGGGAGAAGCAGTATCGGCTTGAGAGATACCGAAACGTCCCCCCACGAAAGGGCTTATGGGGGGACTAGGGGGACTGGGGGGACTAAGCCTTTCTTCTTTAGCTCCCTACACCAAAGTTATTAAGAGTTAAACAGATGCAGTTTGTCTTAAGAAAAAATGTGAACAAAAGACAGCAACACGGCAACATACCTCAGATCCAGAAAGAGAATGAGAGGATATAAACACTGGCGAAGGAGGAGACGAGGTAGCGGCAGAGGGGGCTGAGGGGAGAGGTACCTCGGGGGTTCATTTCCTCTGGGACTTAGTACCCAGAGTCTTCTTCCTCGCACCCACGGCACCAATATCTTGAGTAAGCTTAGAACTCTTTCTCCTCTTTGTCATCGGCTCAGTTAAATCAACCAGGATTGTGGGGAAGGCAGCCGAAGTAAGAACAATGGGAGTGCATCGTTGGAACTCAGCATTTATTCGTTCCACCTCTACCTGAACTTGCCTTCTCAAGTCCTCAGCCATTTTTACAGGCATAGCAGGAGGAACAGAGGCTATGGGTAATACCGCTAAAGGGGTTTGGGACTTGGATTTTAGGGATGTCCCACTTTTTCCCTTTCTAGCTTTTTTGGCTGTTGGCTTGGAAGGCCTTTCGCATGAAGCTACTTTGATAGTAGGGGCAAGAGATTTGGGAGTTGCAGCAATTTTAGGTTTAGGCGTGGTAGTGGGGATCATAGAGCAATGTGGAGGAAGTTCAGTGGGAGGTACCTTAGGGGTTTTGCTTAGAGGGAACTCAATCCCAAGAACAAAATTACCTTTCAACCCTAACTGCAAGGCAGAAAATGAAAGAAATGAAGGATACACCGGATCCCCCTCGAAGAACTCAGAGATTTGGGCCAGTTGCCTCGGCCAGTACTTTGTTGCAAATAGAGGGGTCACGTCCCTTTGCCTGTTGATACTTGGGATAGTGACTCGCCCAACCATGGTAGAACTTACTCCCCACGCAACAGTTAATGAGATCATAGATCACGCCTTGCTAAAAGAGACCTTGGGGTTAGACAATTGAAAAATCGAGCGAGGAGCCTCCTGATCAAAACCAAACTGATGGCTGCATCGGTTGGGATTGTAGTGCTCGCTAGTATATCCCCACTCGGTGTAGAAAGGCAGATACCCCGATGAAAACAAAAGGAACACAGCTAGTGAGGGGTCTTCAATAATGAGGTCTAAGTTTCTTGCCTGGATCCCCCGTGCTTTATGTTTGAAAAAAACGCAAGTATGGAGGAAGATATCCTCTCCATAAGGCCTCATCTCAAAATGCTCAAATTAATCAATGATAGAGGTCAACTCCTTTCTGCTTTGTCTCTTATGCTAAACCAAGGATCATGGGGGAAGAATCACTTCACCCCAAAGGAGGGCGATTGGCCTTGGCTGCTACGGCAAGGAAACGAACATAAAGGAAGCTCGTCAGAAGGACACAGTTAGCAAAGTTGTCCAGGTTATAACGACTAAGAGATCACTCCATATCGAAAAAGGTTCTATCAAGCTACGTGTAGAGGGATCCTAAGGCAATTGCAGCCAGAGGAAGCTTGATACCCCGGGCCAAATGGAAGGATATGTTGATAAGGTCCCTTAGAGGTTGGTCATTGGGTTTCCTCATTAAAAGAAAATGAGAAAGAACAACAAGGATGTAGGCAGCAAGTTCCAACGATGTACCTTGATCGGGGACAGCCTCAAAGGAACTACCATCAGAAGGATACTTGAAGAAATAGTTTATAAGAGGAGTGAAGGTAGCTTTGTTTGAAGTGTTGATGCACCTTCAGTATATACGATCTAACTACAAACGGTCAATAATCTCTTGGGCATCCAGGGCTTCATCAGAATAGGGCTCATGGCCTTTTGCCTCAAGGACTAGGAGCTTGCACACGTCCTCCAACGTTATTGTAAACTCATCCCACGCAGTAATGAACATATGAGTGGTAACGTTCCAGTGAGATACCAGAACGAAAAAGGAAGCATTGTTCTTGGAAAAAGTAAACTCACCAAACCATTTAGCTCGATGAAGCCCAATTTTGGTGATGGTATTAGAGTGGAAATTCTTTATATGGGAGTTCCAAGTAGATAAATGAGCAGGAGAGCCCCCAGGCCCTTCGAAGTCAATTTCGGACCACGGAAGTCCCCTCGCTCAAGACAAAATCGAAGTGTCCCCTCTGGGGGAGAAAGCCCCAGTCAGCAGCACTTTTATCTTCATCACTAAGTGTCAGGGCATCATACTTGGAATTGAAAACACAAGTCTTGCAAAACCCAGCAAAATCATCACCCTGGCCGAATATGGGGGATCGACGGTAGAAGGGTAACTGGTCCTGGCGGGCAGCAGTCAATGAGGCGACAACGGAGGTACTGACAATAGCGGTAGCAGGTGGAGCACTGGTGGAAGTCGTGGTAGGATTACTTGACGAGGCCATTAAAGACAACAAGGAGGTGCAAAGGCTTGGTAAAAAAGGGGTGGGGAACGAAAATAGAGGAGCACAACCACAGGTGGTGGCGTAAAATATGAGAGAAGGATGAACCTAGGTAAGAGCTTAGTAAACAGTGGAGTTCGCACAAAATTCTCTCTCTAAAGAAGACGGGAGCTTGAACATGACAGAGGAAAGAGAAGGGTTTTGATAAAAGAGATGTTTGAAACCTTTTAAACTTGTATATTGAGTTTCCCACCACCACACGTACAAGGACGCCTATAATCATTTCAAATGAACACATAGTACTTCGGGAAGTATTTTGATAGCTGAAAAGACAGCGCCACATCATTTACGAAGTGACTCATGGGTAATAGAAAGGGTTGCCTTCTTAAGAAAGTTTGAGTTTTGGTGCCAGAATTTTTGTCAGACATGTCCAATAAACTCCCAACGAAGAAGATGTCCAAACGGTTAAAAAATCCACGATGTCCTCTCGCCACAAGTCCAAAAGTTGTTTAAATTGTGACTCGGCTACATCGGGGAGAATTTTTACTTTTTTGAATATAGCGAAGCGTTACATGGGATAATTTTATAACTCCCAATTATAGGGGCTGTCCTAACAAGAAATAACTACTCACAACTGTACTCCACAAACGGCATGAATAGGAGAATTTCACTTACCACGAGTCAAAACGAGTATTTGAGAAGGTTAGCAGGCCTTTAGGGAGAATTTCAATTAACAAAGCTAGAACGGTTGAAGATCAGTATAAGGAAAAAGTGGCAATGTTCCTTTGTCAAAGCACTAATAAGCCGTAGCGCTTCGGTTCAAGTACATCGGGGAGAATTTTACTTTTTCCTGGAGATTCTAATCCTATGGTTCTAACGAAGGAAAAGATGCCAAAAAAATTTCACACAGAGAAGGTTTATCGGATTGAGAAGTTTTCGTGCAGACATTTCTTGTTCCAACAACAAATCTCTCCACGAATGGGCAAATGTAGAGGGGCTTGAAGGTAATCCTGAGATTAGGGATAATCCCCCCATTAATAAAAGTTTTTTGGGATCAAGGCAGCCTAGCATGGCAGGTCAAGCAAGGTAGTTTAGCATATTATATTTTTGTTTATCTTTACTACGAGCTATAACGGTTGTAATGATGTAACGAGAATAATGATTATGTGTGAGGTCAAATGGTACTCTTGAGAGACCAGGCTTGGCAGGCCCTGGGAGTGCTTTCTTGCTCTATCGAACGACCTCGCCATGGGAACTTTGGAGGGACCTGGTTTGGAGGATTGAGAAGTGAGACACCGTTGGGGCTTGTCCTGACCATCTTAGATACACCTAGTAAAATACCGAAGGACCCTCACCGTGGAACCTCGGGCAGAGTGGCTTTGATTTCCATCGAGCGTTGAGCTGTGAACCAAACAGCCCTCTACTTAAGCTCACATATATTGTAGGTGATGTCACTAACGATCTAGATAATGTCAAATCTGCACTTGAGTAAACCACCATGTTATTTGGGGTTGTTAGACAGTTGGTGAGTCACCTCTGCGACAACAGTCCCCTGACACACAATGGTTAGGGAAAAGGCATGTCCTGGCATTTAATCTTTATGACGTGGAGACAACTAGTGCATCAGGTATTTAATGTTTGTGACATAAAGTATGAGGGATGTCTTTCACAGACATTAATAGCGGAGTTGCCATGGGATGGTGTGGGAGTCTATTTAAAGACCCCACCCACCTCTGGAGAGAGGCATCATATGATCTTTTACGAGTTCAAAAGTTATTACTAGAGATAATATATATATATATATATATATATATATATATATATATATATATATATATATATATATATATATATATATATATATATATATATATCATATAGAGTTATTACAAAACTAGAGAGTTCACTCACCCACCATTGTTATTTATTACGAAGCTTTTAATAGTTGACAGAGATTCTTAAGGGTGGTTAGTGTGTTTGGCTTCCTACCAACGTGTATCTAGGATGCTTACTTCTCTCTCCCTCTAGCTAAGTTGCTTCTAAGTTCATTACTACCTTTTGAGTTCTAAACGAGAGATTTGTAAGTTCAAATTGAGTCTATCTTCATCGGGTAGTGTTTGTATGTCCTGTGGTTAATCAATAGTATTGCTATTTAGCTTATCATTACTGTCCTCAAAAAGGGGTTACGCCTCCATCTTATCTAAACTACCCTCTTACAGGAGGAACAAATGAAACCAATATATATATCCAAATGATACCCAACAATAATAGAGACCAATATGAATAATATCTGGAAAAAATCATTTGTTAAATAATTTGAGTAACTGATACCAACAAAAAAATGATACCAATGTGTACTACCCATTTGAGATACCAATTTGTAAACATATGTAAACCAAAACATGCTCAAATCTCCCCCTACATCACATACATCTCTCCCCCTTTTTTGTCTCGAATAGACAATCCGGTGAAAAGATAAACCAATGAAAGTATCTAGTGTGAGAATATAAACCAATTTGAATCAATGTGAAATTGCTAGATAATCATGAAATAACCTGCTAGCAATGATCAAGTAATGACAAAGCAGTAGCTAGTAAACCAAGGAATCACACAAAGAATATAGCAATCTAAAACAGGTGTGATAAACAGAATATATGCAAAAATCCAATTTAGAATCAATAAAACCTGCATATAACCAGTTAGTTCCAGAACACTTCCAGCAGTACCAAAAATATACCAATTTAAACCAGAGGACTGTAAACCAATCAAGAGCCAGATATCAGCCTATCGTTCGAATGAGCCAGGGACGTCGCTCAAACGAAATGAGGACATCGCTCGAACGAAGGATAGAGGTCGTTCACGCGAGATGGATATGTCGCTTGAATGACTTCTCGTGACCTACCAAAATTTCCCAGATTCCCATAAATATCATATAATATTGCCTAGTGAAAATATTTCCACAAAAAAAATCCAGGAAGGGCCTGACAGCAACAAAACAGTGCTAAAACAATAGGCTTTTAACACAAAACGCAAAAACTCATAAAAACAAACAATGTGAGTTACATGCAAACATAGTATCGATGTGCTTAAACATGGATATGGAATGTATATATGTGAAACTAAACATAAATGAGTCACAATTCCAACACATCGAAACGATCAAGAAGCTCTAATTGATAGCGATAAATCATCAAACTTTATTATAGCCATATGACAATTAAAGTGTGAGATTAATGAACTAAACATACTACATGCACACAAATCCAGAATTTTGACGATTCTATAAATAATAGCGTCAAATTGCAATGATTCAACATTAGGATTAGATGTGCAAACCCGTTTAAATTTTTAATCCATCCAAACTCCCTTAATAATATCATATTTTCTTTGGAATGAATTAAACTAATTTGGCCCTTTTCTTAGCATATTGCATTTTCTTTTGGGCTCTTTTAAATTGTGGCTTTTACGATGAGTTAATTTTGAACTCTCGCAGCCCTTTCCCTTGAATCACTCATTATTTTTACCAATTTAAATTCTCACGATAAACGGTTCTTACATGCACACTTCTCCTTAAGTTTACTTACGTATAGATGACAAGATTGAGAAAAGAACGCCTCACCAAATTCAAATATGCAAGAGAAGTCAAACATCCATATAAACTCGTGCGTGTGTGAAATGTTGGCATATATACAAAGTCGAATCAAAATTCATATCAACTTCGAAACAACCGCATATAAACAATGGTTAAGATCATTGTAAGCATCGATAATAATGACCAAATGTCCTAGCCACATGGATATGAAACGATGATGGGGGGGTCCAAGCATACCAATATGCCACATCAAACATGTAAACTCAAAAACAAAAATCAAAAATCTTTTTGGCTTTTCATATTTTGACTCAAATAAAAGCAAAATCTTTTTGGGTTTTCAAAAGTTTTCTTTAAAAAAAATCTTTTTGGATTTTCAAAAAATTTGAAAAAAAAAATCTTTTTGGATTTTTTTCAATAGAACTCAAACAAATGAAAACTATAATACAAAATGATACACATGTCACTATACTAGCATTGAATATATCATGAAGCAAACTAGTATATGACAAACATGGCAACACTATCATCCTTTAGATTTAGCACGGGAAGAATCAAGTGCACCCAAACGAGAATCATGAAGTTTAATTCCTAAAGCCACTAAATCCGATTTCCTAACCCAAGTAGGTGTAAAACGACGCATGGGGGTTTGGGGAACCGGGGCAACTTTATTCCTAAACTTCCTAGGAGCTTGTTTAAGGTCATAACAATAACGCCTAAGGTGACCTTTCCTACCACAAAACGTGAAAGTGTAGCGGTGGTGGGAATGATTACCTATATGTGGACCTTTTCTAACCTTCCTAGTGTTTCTCACACGTGCCGGGGGGGGGGGGGGGGGGGGGGATGGGAAACACTCTCTCATCAAAACCTATACCTCCCCTATTTCCCTTAATTTGGACGGTGCCTAGGATCTTATCTAACTTCTTTGACCTAGCCTCCAAATCAAACTTGACTCTAGATGAGTCTCTCAATCTCTCCTCTAACTCATTAATCCTAGACTCAAGCAAACGCCTAGACTCCTCAAACTCTAAAATCTCCTTTTTCAAGGACTCCATCAAACCATAGAGATTATCTGTTTCTTTCTCCACAAACTCTAGTTTCTCCCTAAACTTCTTCTCTCGTGCCCTAAGATCCTCAATCAAACTATCATTAGTTTCTATGGCACGCTCATTCAATGTATCTTGCAATTTAGAGTTAGCCTTTTTCACCTTCACCATTTTGGCATACAACTCATTAAACGCATTTTGCAACTCTTTCACATCTACCTCCTCCTCGTCACTCTCTTCACCCTCACTAATATGGGATTCACTCAAAACCTCCTCGGAAGTGTCATGCACATGGGAATCATCTTCGCTCAGATGACATGCCATAAACGCAACAAAGTTACGATCGATGGGGGAACTTCCTCCCTCTTTCGGATCACTATCACTTAAGGTGGCATTATAGACAATGGGTTTCTTGCCCTCTTTCTTAAGTCTATTGGGACACTCCTTAACTTTGCAACCGTACCCCTCACACCCAAAAAACTTATCCAACTCATCTCTCTTAGGCTTCTCAAACTTATCCTTAGAGGTGGATCTAATTTGTTGTTCTTGAAATTTTCAAATTTCTTGGCATCTTTCGATTACTTTTGAAACTTAATAAAATTTTTAAATTTCTTTGTCAAGAAAGAAACATCCTCAAAATCGAAATCGGAATTGGAATCCGAAACATTAATTTCCTTCTTTCGAGTTTTCAAAGCAATGTCCTTTTCTTTATTAGGCACTTGCTTGGAGGTGATCATGTCGATTTCATAGGTTTGTAAGTCACCTACAATCTCTTCTAGTTTCGTCGACTCTAACCTACCCAGGGAGTTTAAAATGGTCACTTTCACATCAAACCTACTAGGTCACGACCTAAGGATTTTCTTAATTACACGATTATCGAGAATTTTCTCACCTAGGTTAAACGACGAGTTGATAATATTGGACAACCTATCATAAAACTCATCAAAAGACTCACTCTCTAACATCCTAATGGTTTCAAACTGTGTAGTGAGGTTTTGAAGTTTTAACGCCCTAACCGTGCTAGTGTCCTTGTGAGTGAGTGACAAAATATACCAAGCCTCTTTTGATGTTTCACAAATCATAATTCTATTATATTCTTCTGGTGTGACATTTAAAGAAATAACGTGCAGACCCTTAGAATTATATTATGAAAGTTTATGTTCAGTTTCGGTCCATGACTCGACAGGCTTTAAACTAGTGACCTCACCTACAATAGTGACAGGGGTGTCCATCCTTTCTCAACTTCTAACAACACACGCTCATCAATTGATTTTAATGCACTTCTCATTCTTATCTTCCAATAAGTGTAATTAGTGCCATCAAAAATAGGAGTTCAATAAAGTTCATTAAATCCAAAATTCATCTTTGAAAACACACGGGATCATAAAACAAATCAAATATGTTTTTTTTATCTCTGATACCAATTTGAAAGGGTTCCTAATATGTGTGTGTTTCAAATCAAACCATTTTTTTACCAAAATTATTCAACTTTTAATTTGCACCAAACCAAGTTATGAAAATCCCAATTCTTACTTTAAACCACTTTTATCTTTATTAATCCTAAACATGCATCTAGTGATTAAAGCAAGTAAAAAAAAGTAAAGAATACTCACAACACCGGATGTACGAGGAAAAAACCCAAAATAATAAAAACAACCTCGAATGGACCAAGCCAGGCAATCACTATGAATAATGGTTTTACAAAGACATATTAGCCTTACTCAATGACTCGATCCCCACGGGTCTTGACGCTGCTTCTGATCTTCAACCGTTCTTCATTAGTGCTCACGCATAAATTTCGTCTTCCACGATACCTGTCCACTACACATGCGTCCACGTATGTCTTGGTGTCCACCGATTGGCTTTGATTCGTCTACGATGTCGAACAAGAATTCCTTCTCTTTTCTTCACCGCAAAATCCTTTGATGTTCAATGATAGAACAAACTTCTTTGGTGCCGTAAGATCATATAAACATAAACTAATGATAACTCAGATCTTTGCAAACTTCTAAGGATGTGTTTAGGATTTGAAGCCTTAGAAAAACATGTACAAATAACGTACTGGTTTCCAGTTGCACACCTACGAAACTCTGATAGAAACATGCTTTAAATAACAATTTAGCGCCACCTCAAAAAATGTGTCGCTCGAACGACAATGCCACGTTGTTCGCGCGACATAGACATCTCATTCGAACGTGCTGACATGTCATTTGAATGACGCAGCGAAGTTTGACTTTCTTTGACTTTTTGTTTAAAACATCTCTTATAAAAGAGATCCAAATTAGTCAAACTCCTTTTCGAGCTTATCAGAATAAAACGAAGTGTAAACACTTAAAACACTTTTAAAAATATTTTGAAACATTTTTCTTTATAAATATACATCCTTATATTTTATAAAAACAATTCCGAGCACCATTAATTATACGCATTCATAACTGAGTGATCTCGGAATGCAATTAACTTGAATACGAGTAAACTTACACCAATTAAACTTCGGCATTATTATTTCTTTGAAGCTTTGCCACAACGTCTTCAATACGTCATATACCAAGTGGGATCGTGACAAAATAAAATTTTCCTATGACATATTACAAACCCAGTTTTGTTCACGGAATTAAGTCAAAACAATACATGGACTCAATTGGAAATTTATGTCCTTACATACTCTCCTATTGAAAGAAAACAGTGAGATATTGATTTAACTGAATTCGCAAATTCCAATTGTAACCTATTTAATTATAGTCAATTTTTAAACTAATTTAATTCAGGCCTAAAACATACAACTATGTGGGTAAAATCAAACCATCATAATAAATTGATGACACACAAATTTTAGGGAAAAAAAAACAAAAAGGAACACCTTTTATTTCACTTAATAATACTCATAATTATTACAAGCGAAATTTGTAATGAATATCCACAATTACCCACAAGAACACGCAATTCTGAGTCAGTAGTGAATGAACCTCAAAATATCTAGAAAGACTCGTAGGCTAATCAGTCAGGAACACCCACGAGTACTCCCTATGACACGCAGTCAATGTCAGCCTACTACCTCCCTCAAGTGACACCTAAATCAGTAGTAGGTTATCCTCCCTACAAGAAAAACTCCATCAAACATGTATCATTCGTGAATTGAAAAACAAAAGAATGAACCCTAAAAGAAGAAGACAAAAGCATTTTGCGAATTGCAATTTTCATATACTGTAAAATTTCAGGCCTTCTTCACGAAAAAAAGATTCGTTTAACACGTTTTATATAAAAAAAAATAGAGTCGGTGATGTCGCTTGAAAGAAGTCCCAAAGTCTCTCGAACGAGGACAAATGTCATGCGAATGACATCACACGAGATGCCAATGTCATTTGAACGACAGACATATGTCGCTCGAACGACAAAAAAATAATATTTTTTTTCAAAAATCCTCCTCAACACTTAGAAAAATATTTTCATGAAAAACAACTCCTCAACACATAGAAAATATTTTAGAAAAATATCCCAACACTTTTAATTCAACCGTAAAGTAACCAAAACACAACCTTAACAAAATTAATCTCGCAGGGGCTTGATTGTTTGAAGAACTTTTGATATTCAGATACGTCTTCATGTATCTTCAAACTTGAACTTTTTATTTGACGATTTGTCTCGGTATATGACATACACTAATGTAAATATGACTTATACAATATGTCCTTACAATTTTCTTACCTCTGAGAATGATGGTTCATTTTATCACTTATATGAAAAAAGGTACCCCAATATTTGATATAGAGCCTTTACCTCCTTTTGCCTAAGAATGATAACTCATCAGGTTGACTCTGATGCTAATCTTCTTCGTTGAATTTACTTTCAAGCAGGACGCGTAGTGAAAGTTTTTCTAGTTCAAGGGGTAGGACTGCTTCCATGTCGTATACCTGAGAGTAATGAGTAGGACCCGATGATGCTCGAACTGAAGTACGGTAGCCCTAGAGAGTAAGGGGTCCGATCGTCCTAATCTTGGTAAATCTCAATCATCTTGTTGATGATTTCTTTAAGGTTCTTGTTAGCGGCTTCAACCGTACCGTTGGTTTGTGATCTGTAGGGAAAATATTTGTGTCTCTAAATCCTGTACTCGTTGACCAATTCTATGACTTCTGCCTCAAAATGTAACCCATTATCTGACACTACCTCATGTAAAACCCCATATCGGTGGATGATGTTCTTTTGGATGAACTTGGATACCTTTTTAGAATCCAGTATTACGTATAACTCAGCTTTGACCCATTTGGTGAAGTAATCAATGGAAACTAGGATGAACTTGTGCCCATTGGAGGTTTTGGGTGTGACTTTATCTATGATATCGATGCCCCATGCGGAAAAGGCCAGAGAAATTTCATATTGTATAATTCCCGCGGAGGCAAGTGCTAGAGATTGGAGAATTGTTGTCACTTAAGGCATATCCGAACATAGGCAGTGCAATATTTAAACATAATAGTCCAATAGTAACCCTATCAGATAATCTTCTTGGCGAGCATATGTCCATTCATGTGGGTCCACATTCCCCACTGTGGATTTTTTGCAACATTTCTTTAATGTCAGCCCCTATAATGTAGTGTAAGTGGGTTCTATTAAAGTTTTTCTTGAATAATTCTTTATCGTAGACAATGTACTGGGCAACCAATTTTAGAAGGATTTCTCGGTCTTTCTTATTAGCTTATTGGGGGTACCTTCCATGATTGGGGAGGTGTAAAATGTCGTAATACTAGCATTCAGTCATATTATGATCGTCTTTTATGATGAGCTCGATGTGGTAGCAATGGATCGATTTAGCTTACTTTTGGACTAGGAAGGGGGCCATCGTTATTCCCTCGGGCATGTTGGCCATAAAGGCTAAGGTAGTAGGGGCATTAACCAAGATGTTCCTTGATTACGACAAATAGGGGAAGTGGTATCTTAGAATTGGGAGGCCAGCTCTTTTAGGTGGGCGTGGATGGGTAAAAGTTTTTCATCTTTGACTTTCCATCTTCTAAGGACCTAGCCGATGATGAGGGAAGAATCCCTATAGACATCTAGGCATTGGATTCCTTTCTTGAGAGAGACTTTGAGGCCTACGGTGCATGCCTCGTACTTGGTCATGTAGTTGGTGCAGGGTAAATCTAGCTTGATAGCAATGGGAATGTGAGATTCATTAGGGGCAATGAGGAGTATCCTAATGTCATTTTTTTATTGGCAGCGCTATCAAATAACATTTTCCACTGAAGGACTTCCTGAGAGGTGCAAAGGATGTCTTCATCTGGGAATTCAGAGATCCAAGCTTCGACTTCTTCGATAGGGTAGTCAATAAGGTAGTATAAGATGGCTCTCCCTTTTATGACTTTTTGTGTGGCATACAAAATATTGAGCTCAGGTAGAAGCATCAACCATCAGGCCATTAGGCTAGACAGGGTAGGCTTTTCAAGCAGGTATTTGATAGGATCTATTCGGGACACAAGCCTAGTGGGCAAAGTGAGCATGTAGGGCGAAACATGCTTTCTCCAAGGCAGTGTAGTTGACTTCGTACCTAGTTAATTTGCAATTGGCGTAGTAAATGGACCTCTCGTTATGGGATTTTTCAAGGTATTATGCTAGCAAATCCCCAGCTGCAGTGTTTGTTATGATTAAGTATAGGAGTAGAGGGAGACCAGGTTGTGGCAACATGGGTACCGAAGGTCGGATAAGATAAAGATTAATTCAGTTAAAGGCTTCCAGACATGACTTATACTAGACTTTGGTTGAATCCTTTTGAAGGAATTTGAAGATGGTTTCACGAATAGAAGTCAATTGGGTGATGAAACGGCTGATATACTTAAATTTTCCTAAAAATCCACACAACTCCTTCTCTGTCAGGTGTGGTGGAATTTCGAGTATGACTTTCAATTTGGTAGGATCTTCTTCAATCCACTATTTTCTAACCATGAATCCCAAAAATTATCCTTTGGTAACGCTAAAAACATATTTATGTGGGTTAAGTCGCATTTGGTATTGCCGCAGACGTTCGTAAAACTTTCAGAGAGCGGGAACATGACCATCTCGAGTCTTAGACATGATGATCATATCGTTCACGTAAACCTCGACCTCCTTGTGTATCAAATTAAGTAAGATGATTGTGGCAGCCCTTCGGTAAGTAGACCTTGCATTTTTTAGACAGAATGGAAAAATTGTGTAATAGGAGGTTCCCCAAAGAGTGATGAATACTATTTTTTCTTGATGATCAGGGTGCATCTTAATCTGATTGTATCCCGCAAAACCATCGATGAACGATTTGAGAGTGTGACTAGTCGTGTTGTCCACCAACATGTCCATATTAGGCAGTGGTTAATCATCGAAATGGCTTTGCTCAAATCTCAGTAATCAACACACATGCGAAATTTTCCTCCTGATTTAAGCATGGGTACAACGTTAGCTAACCATGTGGGATATTCGATCACCCAGATGAAGCCTACATTAAATTGTTTGACTACCTTTTCTTTAACCTTTAGTGACCATTCAGTGTGGAGATTTCGCAATTTCGGTTTGATCGGTTTACATTCTGGGAGAGTTAGAATTTCGTGTTGGGCGATCTCGGGATCGATGCTGAGCATGTCGTCGTAGGACCATGAGAAGACGTCTACAAATTCCTTCAACAATTTTTTGAGTTTCACGCGCTTATGCTCATTAAGGGTGGACCCAATCCTAATCTAGGGGTGGAAAATCATGTTAATGGGTCAGGTTCAGGACCAACCCGACACGACACAAAATGTTTTTTAATGATACGAACATGATACGACCCGATGTCATTTTTTTAGAACCCGAACATGGCTCGCTTCAAACATGACACGACACGATTGACATGATTTAAAATTTTGATCCGATTAATACTCATTAACTGACACGATAAACCCGACACTTTTGGCACGAAAAGACACAACATGGTTGAAACGACATAATCAATTCAAACTTATATTACAGATTAAATCAACAATTTGCAAAAATTCAATAATATGTAACAATGATATAGTAAGCATGCGCAACTACGAATTACATCACAATAAGCCAGCACGACTACAACTTATATAATCTCAACCACCAAAAGTTCCAAAAAAATTCAAACGTACTTAAAGTTGGTAATCAGATTACAATTCACAAATAATTGTTTTTAGTTAAGATGATAACTAATAAAGTCTTAAAAAAATCACTACTATCCTCCGTGCTTGCATCATTCTTTCTTCCATCATGCACAATATCATTTCTACGGAAAAAAATAAGCATTATTAGAATAAAACAAATTAGAAATACTACTGAAACTAATAAAATATTAAAAATTGCATGTATTAACCTTGATAGTATTCGATAAATTACTTTCCTTCTTCTCCAGTTCTATGATATCTTCAATGAGCTCAAGAAAATTAAATTCCAAATCACCTTATTAGTAAAAAAATTCAAAATGATTAATAAGTGAAAATCGTTTATTTAAAAAATCGAATTGTAAAGAAATACAAATTTACCTTTAATGCCAAAAAGCCAATATCTAGTACAAATCAACGCCTCCACAGTTTCAGGCCTAAGTGAGCTCCGATATTGATCAAGCACACGACCACCGCTACTAAAGTCCGACTCCGATGCAATTGTGGATACAGGGATACTTAAGACATCACGAGTCATACACGCTAAATCAGGGTATAGGTATTGATGAGTTCTCTAAAAACTTAAAACATCTAACTGTTCTTCTAAGTCACTCCTTGATTCATCTAAATACATCTCAAGTTGTGTCTTTTGCATTGAAAAAATTGCCCGACTCTCGTAAGAGGAGAACTCAAAAAAACAGCAATGTTTTTCATAAAAATAACAACTTTTCAAACAAAAAAACAACATATTTTGTAATTAAAAAAAATGTTTTTTCATAAAAAAAAAACAGCAATACTTTTGCATAAAAAACAGCAATGCTTTTGCATTTACTAAAAAAATAGCAACTTTTGAAATAAGAAATCAACATGTTTTGTAATAAAAAAAACAACATATTTTTTCATTAAAAAAATAGCAATGTTTTTGCATTTACTAAAACAAACAACAACATTTGAAATAAGAAAACATATATTTGGTAATAAAATATAGGAATGTATATTTACCTTGAACATGGTAGCTTTTGTCTTCTCATCATCAACTTTCTTACATCCATCTACCATTGTACTAGAGGTGTTCTCTCCCATAGTTACGTTGCTCATGTATTCACCAAAAAGATGAAACAACTATTTTTTAACAAGACGACTTTGATAATTATTGATACCATAAAGTTTTTGGTATGTGAACTCAGCATATTGAAATTTGAGACAAGGATCCAAAATCGCGGCCATTGCTAAAAGAAAATTTTAATCCAGCCAATACTTGGTAAATTTCGCATACATTTTACATGCCATTTGCTTCATAAATACATTCGAACTTTGCATTTCTTCTCTTAAAGTGAATTCAACCATTGAAACGGAAGTAAAATACAAGTTAGACGTAGGGTATTTGTTTTCGGAGAAGATGCAAGTCCCTTCATAAAAAACCTCCAAAAACATAAAAAATTTATCAATCTTTCCTCACTACGTTTCATTTAGACAATGCAAAAAATTTGAATCACTTAATGCTAAATGAACAAATTCACGACGAAAAAATATAGCACTCTCTATCATTAGAAATGTTGCATTCCACCTAGTAGGGACATCTTGACGTAATCCTCTCCTTGTATCCAAATGAACAAATTTCACGCATTCCATAAATTTTTCTTTTCTAACTTGTGAGCCTTTCACATACTTCACACACTCGCGCACCATTCCCACCCCTTCATTTATTGCCTTTAAACCATCTTGAACAATTAAATTCAAAATATGAGCACAACATCGAATATGAAAATAATCACCCTTACTTAAAAGTGAGCCTTCATTATTTAATTGACTTTTTAGCAATTCAACAAATGTGTCATTGCTTGATGAATTGTCCAATGTGATAGTGAACAACTTCTTCTCAATGCCCCACTCAGACAACGAATTGGATATTTTTTCGATTAAGCAAATACCATTATGTGGAGGTGGCATGACTTGAAAATTAAGAATCCTTTTTTGCAATTTCCAATATTTGTCAATAAAATGTGAAGTGACACAAAAAAATCCATCCGTTTTAATTGAAGACTATAAATCAGATGTCAAATAAATCCTAACTGGAGCTAACTCAAGCATTTTCTTTAATTTTTTCTTCTCCCTTTTATGCATTTTTAAGAAATTGGCCTTTGCGGTATTTCTTGAGATAGTTATCACATCCTCATATAATTAATGAAAAATAGCCCTAATGCCCTCATACTCTACAAACTGAAATGGTAAATCATGCATTACAATGGCCTCACTAATTAACTCTCAAAATCTTTCAGGCTCAAATTTAGAAGAGCGCATTAACATGTACCCACGAGATTGATTCATCGACATTTGGGATACATCTTTTTTATTCCTCCTTGGAAACTTTTTCATATGTTTTCTCAAACTACCCGTCCCATTCTTAGAACAACACATGTAAATTTTTAAACATTTTTTACAGTTGGCTACTAGAATCGAGATTGATAACAACAGTTTCATCTTTATTAATTTTAACGAGGTTATATTGTTTGTTATTAACCTTATTAAGATCATTTAATAATTCATCATTTGTAAAATCACCGTCATCAAGAGTTTGATTAGAATCAAGACAATTATTATAAGGCACAATAAGATACTCAAAATCTTCGTTTATTTCATTCTTGGGAAAAACTATTTTGAGAACCTTTTCAAAGGAGGTCTCGATTACATTGTGATCAGAATAAGGAGTAACAACAAAAGAAGAAGAAATAGGATAAATATCTGGGTTGGGTTACATCTCAGTAGGTGGAATTGGTATAGGATTGCAGTTGAGGAGGTGTACATTAGCAATCTTGATCAGGATGGATGGATCTGATGATGTAGCGCCTAAGTGGATCATACATAGTGTTAGCTCTAGTGTTTGCAGATTGAATTATTCCTTAGAGTGAATTCCCTTGGAATTCTCGGTAATAGGTATGGATTTCTCAACGAGTGGTTGCACATGATGTTGGGAACTTTCGACCCATGAGTAGCTGTCGAGGAAGAAGAACTATTTTCCTGGATTCATCTTTTTATCCACATGATCATACCATGGTTCGAAAAAGCCACAAAAGGGAAAATCTTCACCCTCTTTGGCAAATATCCCGTTCAAGGAATCTCTTAAAATATTCTTGGAACTTTCTACTTATCTTCAATCGAGGTTGGTAGAGAATTATGAGTTCCTCTAATGATGGTTAATAACTCAAGGTCGCAAGGGTGAAAGGCCTTCTTCAGTACTCTGGTTCCAGTATCCCCTGTTGTCGTCACCCCAGCACAAGTTTAGGCATGAATTGCACAATCTTGAACATATGTATCACATTGAAATTATCTTGAGGGTTGTGCTCTGGACAGACTCTATCTTTGAAATCATCCCATGTTAGGAGTGGAAGTGGTTCGACTCAAAATCAAACATAAGCATATAATTAGCCCCATATTGTATCTCTAGTATCGGGTGGTCGCATTATTGGTATTATCATCATCTCCTAAGACGGTGATGACCTTCCCCTTGGTGAAGAAGTCCAATTTCTAGTGGAGAGAGGAAGATACGCCTTGATGCTGTAAAGCCATAGTAGTCCGAGAAAAAGATCAAAACAAATTGGTATGTCAATAACTTGGGACTAGATAATGAGATTAATAGGGCCATCCCCTATGTCAAGCTTTATGGATCCTATCACCTCTCGGTGGGCATTGTCATAATTATGAATTATGGCAAAAGTTGGAGCAAGGTCACTTACTTTCAAACCTAAGCAGTTAAGGATACTTAGCGGGCAAACATTAAGTGTTAATCCATTGTAAATGAGTGGAAGTGGGATTGTCTTCCCCATTACTTCAACAGAGATATTGAGAGCACAATTATAATTAGGAATAAACTTTGGGATTTCTTATTTAGAGAAGGAAAGTAATATTGTAGAGGTTAGAGACCCGAAAGGTTTAAATTCTCTTCTGGAGTGGTGGAAGGAGGGACTGTGGGCTCTGTAAGTAATTTTATTAGAGAATTTTGGTGTAGTTAGGAAGACATAAAGAGTCCACATAAGGTGATGTTAACCTGATTTTTCTTCAACTGGTCGAGGATATTTCTCTCCTCGATAGTCATTTTCGGCATGGGGAGTTTCTCTAAAACACCCTTTCCTTTGTTTATCATTGATGATTGAGGATTCGAACTCTAGTGATGCCTCTAAGATCTTGTCATATAGTTCACAAAAGAGGAGAAGAACATAAACCTTGTTTCTTCATATATCTCGGGTTGTTTGGTCATTGTGTTGTTCTCTTTTAGTAGATCTTCAAATAATATCATCCCATATACACTAATCATTGGGTTAACCTTTTTCGGGCTTGGATCTTCATCTGAACTATTAAATTCGGTGTCGGTGATGTCATTCTTCCAAAATAAGTCAATGCATTCCACAACCTTAACGGCTTCTTCGTATAGATCCTCCTACTCAACGGGGAGATGCAGAAGTGAAGGAACCAACCGCCCTTGTAGCTTTAAGGCATCGAGTAACTCGAATATATTGAAAATCTTATTAATATGTCAGAATAATACTATTATGATATGAATTGTATCATCCAAACTTACTTCATTAATGGCACTACCCAATTATCTGACTCCCAAGCCCACTTTTAGGCTTCAATGAATAGTGTGCTTAACTTCTAGCTATCAATGGTCCTTTTTAGGGAAATTCCATCCCGAACTCTAGAAGCTGGTTCAGTACCACTGGAAATTCCATATCCTTCCCTCTTGACTGAGTACGAACGATAATGTATGCTCTGATAAGAAGAAACAGGGCCTGGTCAAAAAAATAGGTAAGGTGTAGAAGAAAATATGGGCAAACGTAAAGGGGTTTGGGTGAATATATAGGTATAATGGGTGATTTATTAGGTACAATCTGGGTAGATGAGTCAAATTTTGGATCATTTTCTAGGAAGATGTCATTTGCATGATTTGGAAATGGATTGTGGGTGGTGTTTGGCTTAAGATTGGCTAGTGGGGAGATAACACCCCAGTCAATCAGCCCTTGGATTACATTCCAAAGATGGAAGCACTGATGAGTGGTACGACAGACATTTTGATGGAAATCACAATGGTCATCGGGTTTGAAATTTTTTGGAAGTGGGTTTAGTAATGGACGAGGATCCAATGTCTTGATGAGATTTTGGCACAAAAGGGATTGGTAGACTTTAGAGAGGGGAGCATAAAGATCAGTGTATTCTTTTTTGACTGGGTTATCATGACTTTTTGACGCCCAAGAGGTAGCAGGCTATGAGATTTTATTGATGGTCTAGGCTGTAGCAAGTTTCTCATATTTTCATAGAGCAAACTATCCAGATACTTTCTTTGGCTCAAACTCTGTCTTGGAAAGACTTTCTTCAATCTCCACTCCTACTTCCCGGAGGGCTAAACAATGTGGGTAATCTGTCCTCCCATCGTTGCTCGAACATGGGATAAGAAATTTTTCTGTACAATACTAACTTCGTCTTCTTCGGAAGGTCAATTGTTCATGGTGGATGCTTTCTCTCTCCACCCTGCTACAAAAATACAGATAATTTCTTCAAGATTTTGCTTGAGAAGTTCTAAATCACGGTGTGTAACCTCCAACTTCTAGTTATATTTATTTTGCGACATGAATTCACGAGCAACATTCTCCCAGCTACGAATTCTAGATTTCTCGAGGGATAGGATCTAGCAAAGAGCGTTGTCCTTCAAAGTCTGTTGGAACATCTGGGCCATTATTTCCTCGAAGGCACCTAGGAGAGTCATGTCTTGGTGGTATCTTCGAAGATGAATAATTAGGGGTTAACTACCCCTGAACTTCTCAATATTGGGCATCTTGAACTTTTTCGGTAGCCTGGCTTTAGGGTTGGGAGACATATGGGTGTAATCCATGTAGTTCAAGAAGATTCGAACTTGGTCAACAGTTTAAGGTCTTCCTTGACTTTATTAAACTCTTCTTCCTTTGTATCAGCAGGTACTACAGGTTAGACCCTGTCTGGGCAAGATTTGGCATAAGGAGATGTGCTGGTGGCGGCCCATTGGCAGGAGGGGCACATGAAGCGTGCTGATTTTATTTTAGGACCAAAATAGGCTCAGATGCGGGTGGAACCATAGCATGAGGGAAGAGGACATTGAGCTCCTCAGGAATAGGGACCTGGTTTTGCTAAATCTCATGAACTTTGGTTTGAAGGTTGTCAATCTTGGCAGTAAGTTGGACTATAACTGTCATCAAATCAGGCTGCACATTCGGTACTTGGTATGCATTTTCAATAGAGAGTGGGTGAAGGTGGATTGCAAACTTAGAGGAAGTAGTGGTAGAATTGATGGAGCTTCGGTGCATTTCTATTGAAGACTAAATCCAATAGGGAGTGGGCCAAGGGTTGGGTATGCGATCGTCCTGAGAGGGAAAAATTATTTGAATTTATTCTTGAAAGGGAAAGTGAAGGATCTTTTATTGGGAAAGAAGAAATTTTTTTATATTTTTCTGAACAGAGGATGACAAAATGTTTTGGGTATTTTTTTGATAAAAGAAAAGGAGAAAATATTTTTTACATTTTTATAAAAGAGGGGAGGAAATGTTTTTGGTATTTAGATCAAAGAGGAGAAAAAAAAAACATTTTTGACTTTTCTGGTAAGGAAGAAGGAGAAGTGAGAAAAGAGTCTCAGTATGATTATTATGTTTATATTTTCACTTGTATTAGATTTATCGAAATGCATAAGAAATGTAGGACTAGACCCAAGCCTGGGAAAAATTAGATTTGAAAAATATGTAAAACACGGTTTCACTTGTTTCAAGGCTCATGGACAGGGTCCCGTTTTGGAAAAAGATAAAATCGCGTGAAAATTTGGGCGGCATATCGAACCATCATTTCAGCAGAGTTTCGGGTAGTAACTGACAAACTAAATATGAGTGCCCTAGGTTTGACACCTATATAAGGGTATGAAGTTGTTGGGTTAGTAGAAAGGTTCCCCCTTTGACATGACTTCCACGATATACGCCTTGTTGTTGAGGGAAATCGATACGTGTGGACAAGACATTTAATATACCTAAGTGTACGTGAATCTCCTCACTATAAACCTCGTGGGGATAGTACGTGTGAGAGCAAATTCGATATACTAGACTTACGTGAATGAGTTCCCTATATATGCCTCCCGTCATGACTTTAGTCAAGTGGTACGATGTGGGGGGAACCGTTCAATATACGTTGAAGGTACTTTGCTAATGGAAGGTGAGATTCATATTTCTTAAGATAACTTCTACCTGTCAAACCAGCACCCATCACAAAGCCACCCCCCAGTACGGGACAAAATTTTGGTCAATAGCCATGGTTCTGATGATGTAGTGTGCAAAATGCATGATTCTTGATTAGTATATTATGGAGAGGGTATTTTATTTGGGCATGATGAGCACTATAGTAATAAAGAAGAATGTACAAGTATCATGAAAAGTAAATCTAGCACGGAGCATAAAGATTACACTAAGAATGGATACGTGAGAGTGTGTAATGTGTGAATATCTATAAGTGAGTGTGTGGTAGGGAATCTAAGCACGGATCAACTACAAGTGGTGTGTGATAAGTGTAAGTGAGAAATTATATATACAAGTATGATAAATGGAGGTGTGTGCTAGTGACACCTAAGCATGGATATTTTAAGTGGTGTGTGCAACATGTGGATATAAGTGAACCTATATACAAGTGTAAGTAGTGTGAGGTGTACATGGAGATCATTTACAAGTGTGTGAAGTGAAAAGTGAGTGAGAGGTGATATAAACATGTGGTAGATATATACAAGAAGTAATGGAGGAGAAAAGGGAACATACAGGTAGGTGCATATGCACACAAGTAGAAAACGATAACATCCATGCAAATAGAGTCTAGCCTTATTAAGTCATCCCTAGCAGAGTTGCCAATGTGTCCATACCTATATGTTCCCCATTTTCTTTTTTTCCTCCCCGGGATCTTTCAGAGAGAGGATAAAGAGGGCGATTTCTCATGCCCTTTGCTATGTCGTGGGGTGCTTCGGTAGTCGTCGGTTTGGGGGTGATATAAAGAGATAGAGTTGCCAGCCTATATTTCACAAAACAGGCAAAAGAATATGTCACTTCCTTGAGAGATAGGCATCAAAGACAAAACGATGCTTTCAAAACCAATAGTTTAATGGCTCGCAGGCTATGTTATAGAATGGGAAGGTATTAGGAACCCATCCCGCCATTTCGATCTCTCATGGGCTTATGTTACTATTTTCCTTAATTTCTTCGTGAAATATGTGTACATGTATATATAAGTGGAGATCGAAATCACTTGACTTGTATCATGGAAAATATGGAGTGAGGTAATCTATTGGAATGCTCCCAAAATAATAATTAGAAAATATGATATGTGCACTTATCGAGATATTGATTGTCATGACGAAACGATAATATATGTTAGATAAGATGCAAGTATGAATCACAAGTATGATATATATGAATAATATATGGATAGAATAAGAAAAGGATAAAAAGATGAAAATAGGAAAATAGGAAAATAGGACTCGAGTCTCGAGTTTTAGCCCGAGACGCCTAAGTAGCCTATAAAGGCTTCAAAGTCCACGTAGTTCGTATTTTTTATTTGTTTTGTGTTTTTATAGAAAATAAATTATGTGCAATATAACTAATAAATGATGAGCTATTAACATGTATGATTTAAAATAAAAGCTAAATTGAGAATTTATATAACTAATGCGAAAATAAAGAAATTTAAAGAGAGAAGGATGTTTGGACCTTCTTTGGATTTTTGAAACTTGACATTGATCCTTGATGAGCTTCCTTGAAAGTTGGGATGAATGTAGGATGAGATATAAGGATATTTTTATGGAATTGGGTATGAGAATGATGGGAATGAAAGGTGGAAAGGAATTTCACACAAGAAAACTTCGCTGACTGGAAAAGAATGTTGCTGAGATCACTGATTTTGATGAATTTTGGGTGCCTTTCGAAGTGAGATCATACTCCCCTTATATAGGGTAGGGGGAATAATTATCAACATAGTCTTTGCCCTACCTATCGGCAAGTAACCCAAGACACATTACCAATAAGAAGGGAAATGGACCAGCCAATTGGTAGTCTCGTGCAGAATTTTTGAAAAAGTGATCGTAAAAGGTAATTCGTAATTCCAAATAGAACACGGGGCATCCCATTAGAAAGTTAATTCAGAGACCTTTAAGAATACTTTGCTTCTAGGTCCGAGAGTTGACTTTAGATCAAACGAGTCTCGAAAGAGGTCGTCTGTCCTTTGGACGGTAGATCGTCAAACTACGATTGATCATTCATCTAAACTATAAGTCTGAATCGCACACGGGATGGACTTTGGAAAGGTTGTGCTAGGTACTTTTATGTTCCAAACATCTTCGCTCGATTAGGAGAGTTACTTTGGTCGAATGGTTCACGAAAGCGCCCAGTGACCCTTCAGAGTAAAAGGATAGTTCGTATGTACCGTAAGGCTGATTCTTGTATGGGGCAGACTGATGAAAAGGGTATTCTATGACCTTAGAAGATTCATTCTAATCATCCAAGCTGAAGATTTGACTTTGATCAAACAGAGACCAGGAGCACCCGCTGGCGTCCGTATCATATTTTAGGGGAAAACGAATCGTTCATCTAAACCGTTATGCCATTGTGCGCATGGGGTGGACCATTAGAAAGGGGTATTAGTTACCTTCGAGGATTGATTGAGCTTTCTATCTAACGATGGAGTTGATTGGGGTCAAATCGGGGCTCGAGAGCGCTTGGTGGCCTCCAAATCGATTTTTATTAGTAAAATGAACTATTTATCCGAACCGTTATGATGATTCACCCATGGGGTAGACCATTAGAATGGGGATTCAAATCCCTTTGAAGATTCATTAGCTTTTGCTCTGATGATGAAGTTGATCGGATTTAAATGGGGTTCGGGAGCACCCGATGGCCTTTAGATCGGTACTCGAAGTATGGCCTAGGGTTTGTAGTGAATTGGAGAGGTGCTAGGGACCTAAGGAGAGACTTAGAGGGTCCTAGAATGTGGTGTCTATAGTGGGTTCCACCTACCAGCGAACCATCAAGGCAATATTTCATGATTTATTTCATGACATATTGGAATTCTATGTAGATGATTTGGTGGTGAAATTCAATAAGGAGAAAAAACTTTTGCACAATCTAAGGAGAGTCTTTGAGAGATGTCGAAAGTATAAGATGAGGATGAACCCCTCTAAATGATCTTTTAAAGTAACTATAGGAAAATTTCTAGGTTTTTTTGTAAATAAGCAAGGGGTGAAAGTCGACGGGGAGAAACAGAATGCCATTCTAATGATGCCATCGCCAAAGAGCCAAAGACAGCTCAAGAGCTTCTTAGGGATGGTTTCCTACTTGAGAATGTTCATACAAAATTTAGCTAAGGTCACTCACCCCTTTACCCACATCATGAAAGAAAAAAGGCAAGTGGATTTGGGGGGAGGAACATAAGAAGGCGTTTGAGAGGATAACGACAATACTAACTTCCCCCTCGGTAATGATGCCACTGGATGCAAGTTCATCCTTACTGATTTATCTAACTTCGATTGAGCGGTCCATAAGAGCTTTGATCACCCAGGAGAAGGCGATCAATGTATTATTTGTCACGAGTAATTTCAGGCAAAGAATCTATAAACGCTAGTGTAAATAGGCATTATTTGGCCCTGGTTTTCATTGCACGGAAGCTGAGACACTACCTGCTCGCATTCACAATGCATATTATCACCAAATGCGATCCTATAAAATATCTATTGGCACGAACCATCTTGGTAGGTAGATTATCTAGGTGGTTTTTGATATTTTACGAATACCATTTGAAGTGCATTACCCCGAAGGCCATTAAGAGCGAGGTGGTCACTGATTTATTGGCCAACTTTTAAAGTCAAAAACTTGAGCCTCCCAATGAAAAATTACCAAGTGAAACTTTTTAAGCCTGTCTAGCGGAGGAGGTGGAGTAATGAAATATGGAATTTGATGGCTCAAGTGCACAAGGGATAGGTGGGGATTGCATCATCCTCTCTAATGATAAGGAAAAAGTCACTCTTTCCTTTAAGCAAGATTTTAAATGCTCCAATAACTAGCAGAGTATGAGGCTCTCATACTTGTACTGTTGGAGGCACTGAGAAGAGGCATTAGAGTATTATGCAAACAGGGGACTCTAACTTGGTTGTCAAGAAAGTTAATAGAGAGTTTTCACTCAAACATGCCAACCTATCCCTGTATAGATCAATCATTCAGGGTTTACTTGGTCAATTTTTGGATGTAAAGATAGAAAAGTATGCGCGAATAATGAACAGGCATTCAGATGCATTGGAGATGATAGCCCAGAAGTTAGAGATAGAAGAGAATGAGGAAACCATCACATTCTGATAAAGAATAGTGTCAATAATAGTAAAGTAATTGTTCCCAAGTGAGGAGTTAGAAGATTGGAGATACCCGATCATGAAACAGTTAGAAATAAGATAAGGTAAAATAAAGATGTCTGAGCTAGTTAACTACCATCTTCTCCAAGGGACACTCTATTTCAAAATCCTACGAGTAATTCTGGCGTGATGTATAGAGGAAGAGGAATCCAAAGAAAGACTGGCAGTAATGTATGAGAGGCACTCAGTGATACTGATATTCCTCTTTATTGGTGATTACAATGAGGAGGTTACTATTAGCTTACTATGAGCGTAGAGGATGCTCATCTGCAACAGGGTTGTTTAAAGTGTCAGAAATAGTTTGATCAATAGGACGAAGCAACTTTGTAGAAAATTTTAAAGATAGGAGGCATCCTAACATAGCATCCCTTAAAGATGGATAATTGCCAGTTGAGAGAATAAAAGAGATATATCTGAAGAAAAGGGTTGCCCGTTTATACTTAGTAGAGGGGGAGATCTAAAAGAAAGGATATAATGAAAAGTCACTATCGTACGTGGCTGGGGGACATGGAGAAGGTATTAAAGGAAGATCATAAACCTTCCCACATGGGTAGTTCTAAATTATACGATTAGTCGAGGATAATGGGGTATTATTGGCCGATAATAGAATATGATTCTATTAGCTTCGTTAAGAAGTGAAAAGTGTGCCAAGTGCATGGTAACATGGTCCATGCCTCCCAATGAGCTTGCAGAGTTTAGAAACCCCTACCCATTCTATACTTAGGCTTCTGATATGGTGGGAAAGATTATCCCAGTTTTTCATGAAAAAGACTTTATCATTGTTGCTATAGAGATTTAAACTAAGTATGAAGAAACAATCCCTCTGAGGAGGGACTCTGCTCAAGTACTGACGTAATTCATCCGATAATATGTAATCCGTAGGTTTGGCATCCCAAAAATTATTCTCATAAATAATGAGAAATAGTTGGGGTGCAAAGAGATAGGGATCCTCATGGACAAGTACAAAATCGTCCACAATAGTGCAACCATCTCTTATACCAAGGGTAATGGCCAAGCATAGGCCACAAACAAGACGATGATCAATATCTTAAAGAAGATGCTGGAGGACTTGTCAGGGGCATGGAATGAGAAGTTACTTATGGTTTTATGGGCTTATAGAACTTCAAAAATAAATCTAACATGGTTTAACCCTTTCTCTCTAGTTTATGGGATAAAAGTTGTATTATTGGTAAAGTTGGTAGTACCTTTAGGCCGTATGGCTCTACGCCATAACCTCATACTCGATCCTAGTCATGTGAAATTGTAACCCATGGATGAGCACTAGGATAAGGCCAAGGAAAAATTCTAAGTTTACACACAATAACTATCTAGGGGTTACAAAATTTTAGTTAAGCCTAGAGAGTTCCAAGTGGGGGATTTGGTCTTACGGTCATCCACTCATCACTTGAGGAGCATGTTAGCATCAAAGTTCAAGCCTAACTGGGAAGCCCCTTTGTAGTGCGAGGAGTGGGAAAGTCAAGCTATTATCAGATCTCAAATCCCAAAAGTGAATGCATATAATCCATCAACTACAAGTGGATAAAAAAGTACTATGATTGAGGTATTTCAAAACATTTTTTTATTTCAATCATATACTCTGGAGCAGTTGGTCCTTTGTAGTAAAAGAAATTTTGAGCAAGAAACGAATGTAATACCAAAGAAAAATATTTCTTTACAAAAATGAATGAATATAGTTCCTTTTGACCAGTGATACATGATCTTTCTTTTAATGATAATAGCTTATGTTTATTTTCAATATCTTGTGTGCACTTACTCACCGATAATGCGAGTGGATACACATAGATTTTCTTGCCCAAAATTTTTTCCTAGACTTATAAATTTTGTGGGCATAATAGATTTTGAGAGGTTCTTGAACTTGAGGAACTTTACTCATCATACTTAGGGGAAGTTATAACACGAAATTATCCTTATAGTTCTAAACAAAATGTAGAACAAGCACCCCACAAACTATGGGGCAATTATAATAGATGGCTTGCTAACATTACGAGCAAGTAGTCCAACCGAAAAAAGGAGTAGTTTCAATTCACAGCAAGCAGATAAAAGTCTTAAGTACAAACAATACAAAAAAAGAAACTAAGATTGACAAATGAAGATATAAATATCATTCTTATTAATATAAAGGACTTCCTCAAAATTTAGCAATGATAGAAAAAAAAGTCCCTTTATAACGAATTAACTAGATAAAATAAAAAGGAGGTTCTCTCGTGAATGAAAATCTATAAAAGGGGATGAGCCTCTTATACAAACTCCTCTTCCAACCTAGACATGCGAGCTTCCTCCTCCGAGTCACATCTAACACCGTGACCAACTTGGCCTCTAGCAGCTAGATTTTCCCATGAAGTCTAGTAGCTTTTTCATGGCATCGCTCGACCTTGGCCTGCTTGGACATCTGAGATTTCACCAACTTCCTGTAAGGAATACCTATTAGGTGGCACGAAGAGGCATCAAGACAATCAAGATTGAAGTGGTAGCAGCTTTCCAAGTCATGAATGGTTTCTAGGAAGAGGCGAGTGTTGGCACTAATGAGGTTAGTTAGAGCAATGGATAAGAACTTATGCACATGACTAGCGAGATCTTTGAGGTTAAGGATTGTGAGGCTATTAATGTTTAGAACACTTTTTTGAGGTGAAGGTTTCTGGGTGGTGCTTCAGATTCAAATCTATGACTCCCTCTCATGCTCCTTAAATCTATTTCGGCACTTCTCATGCCACAAGTACCTCATAAAAACCTCGATAACTTCCATCTCAATAGCATCATAGCTTATGTTCATGGAACGATGTTCAAAGGTAAGAAGTAGAGGGAGATCCTCACTTGATTCCTCCTTTAAAGCTCTATCAAACTGAATGGCCTCAGAGTTGGGCTCATTGTCACCAGTTGTCTCCACAGTCTCACTCGCATGCTCCTGAAAATAATGGCATGAAGAAAGAATGACAAGAAGCAAAAGAGAAGTTGAATAATTTCAACTAAGGAAGATGGTAGAAAAAAAGAAATAATATGTGGTGATATACCAAGAATCACCTCATCATAGATCTCTCCACCTCGGACAAAGACGACAGGTATTAACCCATCCAGAATGAAGAATGTTGACTTGTCCAGTGGAGACTCGGCCAGGATTGACTCGGTCGGTAGGACACGTATAGGCTGCTCGGTCTCGGCAGTCGAGATAAGCTGGTATGTCAAGTCATGTGGAATATTTGGATTATGAACCCTCCGCCTCCCCTAAGCTGATGAAGATAGGTCAAGACTACTCAACATAACATATGTCAATTCCTCAGCGGTCCATGTATCAACACTATGGCCTCGGCAATGATTTTTGGGCGAGGTCTGACAGCTGGATGGGAACGTGTATTAGGAGATGCGTGGGAGTGGGCGCATCGATTCTAGATCCCCACATGGACCAAAACCGTTATAATAGCATCTCCCTTACACATGTGGGAATATTTAATCATCATAAGCTACATGTAATAGAGAAAATTGGCACCTCCTCATTGGCTAGGGACATTACACAAATTTTTATCATATGCTTGAGGGGTACATTACACCCCCCAAGCATTATAAATACTTGTCTTCTACCTCATTATAAGGGGTTGCATATTAAAAACCCTACTGAAACTCTGTCAAAACCATTATTAGTGAGAAAGCTTGAGTGCTTGTATCCCAAGGCCATTAGATCCCATATTTAGTGGATTTCACACTCACACGGTGGATATAGGCCCTTCAAAGGCTGAACCACTTATATCTGGTGTTTTCTTCCTCTTTTCATCATCTATTTATATACTCTTATATCTGTTTATACTCCATTATTATACTGGTTTGAGCTTACTTATCATACTGATTTGGTGATACCATTTTTGGTATTATTAGTCTAGCACCGTTTGTGGGAACGAGATAGCCATCTTCTTCCCTTGTTTTGTAGATGCTCCATCGGATTCTCTGGTGGTGGTCCATTATCATCCTTAGTTGAGCTTGAATTACCATTGAAAGAGATCTTGTTTGAGTTTTAGATCATTTTCTTCTCTTCCAGCTCACTTCCAGTACATTGTTTGGTTTTTTCGATCACCGAAACTCTTAAATGGAATCAAATCCTCCTACTATAGGTTCACCCAGTACTAGCCAAGCCCCACCTCTATGAGAAATGGCTGAGGTGGTGATGGCTCTATGCTCCTTAGTAGACAGCCAGTGACAGATGCATGCAACTCTTACTGCTTTCAGCCAAAACATGGTGGCTAAACCTATTGGTGCCAGAAAAGTGGACCAGATCTAATAGCCAGGGGACCATCCCAGGCCCCACATAAGTATCTTCCTCCTCAGAAAAAGTGCAGGGACATGGAAAACCCTAGTTATTTACGCCCGAAGAGGACGGGTCATGAATGCCCTAATGATGAGGATGAGCAGTATGATGAGCAGTATCAAATTTCTAAAGGCATTGTGCGACCCATTCAGTCAGTTGAGGATGCAGTGGTACGTCAAGCCGAGAGTGTAGGCCAAGGGCATCAGCTCTAGATAGATTAAGCAGGGGTCAGCCTTTGATAGGCTTGGCCTAGCAGTGGACAACCTGAGAAATAGCCTCTCTAGATCCAAAAGTATAGCTGGTTATAGAAGGAATGATAGATGTGATGACTGTCGATCTCCTCATGGCTGAGATGAGGAGCAGTGAGAGGTGAATAACTTATAGATAATAGTTTCCAGAGAGCCCTCGATTCATCCAGATGACAGATAAGGGCTTGAAGATAATGTGGCCCAGTATGAGGTTATAGCAGCAGATGAGAGACCCTAGAATAATTCTATAAAAATGCTGGAGGATAAGATTAGGAATATTTTGAAGATCTAAGACCCCTTGCAGAGGGGGTACAATGAAGTCTCCCCCTTCGTGGTAAAGATTATGAGTTATCCTACCCTGGTTAAGTTCAAGTTGCCAGTGGTCACTCCAAAGTATGATGGGAGCACTAATCCAGTCCACCACATGGAGATGTATTAGTCAGCTACTAATATTTACTCAGTCTCAGATGACATGAGGTGTCGTGCCTTATCAAGCACCCTGATCGGAGCAGCTCATGTATGGTTTACCCCTCTCCCTAAAAACTTAATTGAGAATTTCAAACAGCTTAAATAAATGTTTATACATAATTTTTGCTTTGGGTTGAGGCCCAAGAAGAAAACACTTGATGTATGTGAAGTAGAGGAAGAATAAAAGTCTGAGATAGTACATAGCCAGGTTCAATAAGAAGAAATTATAAGTTGAGGATTATAAGGAGAGTATTTCCATGACCTCCCTGGTAGGAGGTTTGCAGAAATAAAACTACTTTAGAAGCTTGCAGAGGATCCTCCAATGTCTATGGACGAACTCCTAGCTATGGTCGAGAAGGTCGTGAATGCGGAGGAAGCAATGGTTGATAAAGGTCAAGACGAGAAGGGGACAAACAGTAAGGGTCAGTTCTATAAGAAGATTAAGGCTAGAAAGAAGAGGTCGGAAGATGAAAAGTTGGCAGACTTCACCCCTTTAACTGTCAGTTATGAGCACATTTTGAATGAGATCAAGAATGATCAATCTTTGAAGTGGATGAGAAGCTGAAGGCTCTTCCTCACAAGAGGAATAGAAACATGTGGTGTGAATTTCAACAAGACCATGGTCATATGACCAATAAGTGTTTTGCTCTCAAGGATGAGATTAAGAGAATGATGAAAGCTAGAAAGCTGAGAAAGTATATTGATAAGGGAAGTTCAAAGGGTGTTCTAGATGACACCCGAAAAAGGAGGAATAATAAGTGCAGGCCTGATGCTCCAGCAAGCCGAGAGGATGATGACTCGAATAATGATGATGAAGCAGACCTAGACTCGCCTCCCCCAATTAATGATCCTAAAGTTCAACTTCATACGATCTCTCTTGGGGTTAAGATGATCAGTGGAGGACTAGATAGATGTGGAAAAGAGGTTTTTGATAGAACGGCTCATATAGCAGAGGCCATAGCTCTCCCTCCAAAACCCAAGGAAGTGCATTAAGCAACAATAGAGCCGTAGAAGGTAAAAATAACTAAAGTTGATATGAATACTTTGATTATGGGGTTTTCTAGATTTGATTTCAAATGGATTCTAGCCCCACATGATGATCCTTTGGTCATCACCACTCTGGTTCATAGTTATGAGGTTCTTAGGATTTTGGTGGACGGCAGCAGTTTGGCTGAAGTTATAAAGAGAGAGATTTTTAAAGGGGGTTTGCTATCTAAGAAAGCGTACGTCCACTATTATTTTATTAATTTTTATAGTTATAGAAAGCTAGGTACTCTTGTAGATAAGAACATCCCATAATTCATTCGACTAGGCTCTTGATGTAAGGGATACAATGTATTTATAGTGACTCGGAGGTCAAGGGTTGGAATGTCAATGGATGGAATGCTTATATATAATTAAGTATTTACATTATTACATAATAAATATGATGATTGGTTGTATAAACCACGTGTAGTATGACCCTTGATATGATGATGCTTCATTATCTTGTTGGTCAACCTTCTTTGTGTTAGTTGGCATTTCTTGTGTCGGTCAGCATTCCATGCCTTGGTCAGCAAATTTACTTTATGCTGATTAGGATTTTATCCACGTAGGAGGACACGTGTTTACTTATGATAGGTCCACGTATGTGGATAATTTTTAGCATCAACAGAAGCCTCCAATGTTCCATGCTTGATGTTTGCGTAAAAGTATGGAGCATTTGACTCTAAAAGTAATTCGGAGTATTTTAATAATGTTTAGTTGGCAGCCGACCTCCTACACTTGTAAAATTTACTAGAACTGTTTAAAAATGGCATTTTTGCAAATAATTTGAATTTTAGCGAAATGCCAAAGGGAAAATGGGTATTTTTAACCTTCTGACTCACGAAGACATCGGAATGTCAATCGTTGGTACATTTAATCATTTCAACCTCTGTTTTTTCGGCAACCTAGAAAAGGCGAGAGATTTTCCAGGTTCTTCCTTACCCCCAAAATCATCAAACTGTAGCAGCTATCTCTAAGCTTTTGTGCGATCGTTTACCATCGTTCTTCCTTTCCTTTAACAGTTCTTGCTGAATCCTTAATCATCTGTAAGAATTCTTTCTTTTCTTTATTTTTCCTCGTTTTCGTCTTTTGAACCATGGTATATGTAGTTGATGATTATTCTTTAGAGGAATTTAGGAAAAGCATAAAATTCCTTCTTAGGTCGAATTAGAAGTTCCCCATGGCCCTTTGGATGTATATTCCTTGGATGAAGGTCACTATAATATAAGACCTCCATCACTTCTACATTGCTGGAATATAAGAACTCCATCACTTCCTGTGTAGCCCGACCAACAGTTGACATTCCATCAGTTGTAATTGACTTGAAGAAAGACCCATTATCTACTTTCTCTGATAATGAATCTGCTGGAATCATTATTAAAATCGGTACTTCCACCTCTTTTGACTCCAATCTTCAACTTTCTGTCAGTATGGGCAAGAGAAAAATTACCAATTTTTGGGAAGATGACTCTGTAGCTGGTGCCAAAAAAACCAATTGATATTGTTTCCTATAAGAAGAAGAATGATGTTGTTAAAAAGCCCCCAGCCAATAAGGGTTATGAATCTCCTTTGAAGAGATTAAGGAGGGGTCCTGCTGATAAGCAGGTTACGAAAGTTGTTGATGCTGATCAACAGGGTTTGATCGGTGTGGTTCCACTTGTTATTGTCTCATCTGTAGCCTTTAGTCCTATCTTAGCTAAGAAGTTGATCAAGTATGGAACACTTCCTGACCACAGAGCTTTGCTTCAATGTCTTGATCTTAATTATCAACAAGGGCTTATCAAAGCTTAGCCTTAGTAAATTTTCATTTTTGATGTTGGTTGGATGCTATTCATGCCCTTTTAATTTTGTATTAACTTGGCTTTTTCTTGCAGTTCTTGATTGAATATAACCAAATGCTGAAGAAGGACGATCGGCTAGTTCTTCCTGAGGAGAAAACTTCTACTTGGCCTACAACATAATTCTGAAAAGAGTAGGCCTTAAGTAATTTGAGGTCGTACCTTCAACGGTTCATTAAATAATTAAATTCTTGACTCCATATGGGGCAGGGGAAGTTCAGGTTGACCAGGTTGAGGAATGAAAATGTTGCTTTAACTCGATCGAGGAGAGAGAGGCATACAAAAGCACTCTATAACGTACAACATTGATACCCTGGATCCTAGAAATGAGACTAAGTTAAAGAAGGGAGAGTTCGCTAAGGAGGTAGAATCCATCATCCTCAATGAAGACGAACTGGAAAAAATTGTCCAAATCAGCAAAGCTCTAAAGAAGGAAATCAAAGAAGAGTTGATCAAGCTAATGAAGAAGGGGCAAAGCATTTTTTCCTGGAGCCATGAGGATATGCCTGACATCAACTCGAAGGTCCTCTGCCATGAGCTCAATGTGGTCGAGGATGCAAAATTAATCAGACGGAGAAGGAGAGTTTACTCTCAAGATAAGTATGATGGCATCTAAGAAGAGATGAAGAAGTTGGAAAAGGCCGATTTCATCAGCGAGGTCATTTACCCTGAATGTCCTGCGAATGCTTTCATCGTTCCCAATACCAATGGAAAGTGGAGGATGTGCATTGATTTTACAGATCTGAATAAAGCCTTCCCCAAACATAGCTTTCCTCTATCGAGGATAGATAGAATGGTTGACGCTACTATCGGCCATGAATTGATGAGCTTTATGGATGTCTACTCAGGCTATAATAAAATATTCATGGATCTCTACCATGCAGAGAAGACAGCTTTCATAACTCACAAGGGGACCTATTGTTACAAGGTCATGCCCTTCGGCCTGAAAAATACCAGTGCAACATATCAAAGATTAGTCAATAATATGTTTGAAGATCAGATTGGGAAAACGATGGAGGTTAATGTCGATGACATGTTGACGAAGAGTATCAAGGCCGACATTTACGTGGCCAACCTTGAGCACGCTTTTAATACTATGGATAAGTGTAGTATTAAACTAAGCCCCGCCAAGTGTATCTTCAGCGTGGGGGCGGCATGTTATTAGGCTTTATCATGAACTAGAGGGGAATTGAAGAAAACTTGAAAAATATCAAAGCTTTATTGGAGATAAAGACTTTGACGATAATCAAAGATCTAAAGAGGTTGATCAGGCGAGTGGCAGGGTTAAATAGGTTTGTTTCTAGAGCTACTGACAAGTGCCTTCCTTTTTTCCAAAGTACTTACAAAGGCTTTTGAGTGGAATGAGGAGTGCGATAGGGCCTTTAAAGAGTTAAAGGCCTACCTCGTCTCCCCACTTTTACTATCAAGACAAATCCAAGGAGAGAAGTCGTACTTGTATCTAGCTATATCGGAGTAAAAAATTAGTGGTGCTATAGTCAGAGATGAAGATGGAGTGCAGAAGTCAGTGTATTTTAATAGCAAGGCCCTCCAAGGGGCCGAGCAAAGATATCCCAAAATGTAGAAATTAGCCCATACTCTAATCCATGCATTAAGAAACATGAAGCCTTACTTCTAAGCACATACGTTCTCACTGACTCTCCCCTCATACATGTCATCCATAAGCCTAAGAAATCGAGTAGGTTGATGACCTGGGCAATTGAGATGGGGGAGTTTGATATCATCTACCAGCCAAGAAAGGCCATTAAAGGGAAAGCCTTAGCAGACTTCATAGTTGAGTTCACATGGGACGAGGTCTATACAGACGAAATTAAGGTTCCAGTTTATGAGCCAGTATGTCTTCCCCGGGCTGAGGCCGAGACGAGTTTAGCTAGAAGTAAGGTGTATAAAAATGAGGAAGAGAGATACCTCTTCAGGAATGGGACCCTGAAATAGGGAAATTTTTTAAATTATGGTACGGTATGGAACTTGTACGTCAATGGCTCCTCGTGTGAGGCAGGATGCAAAGTAGGGTTAATTGTGTCGGCACCAAACGAGACCGATATTGAATATGCACTAAGGTTCAACTTCAAAGCCTTCAATAATGAGTCGGATTATGAATCCCTTCTATCATATCTCTCCCTTGCTCGGACGCTGAACATCGGCCAACTCCTGGTTTATAGTGATTCTAAGTTAGTGGTGAATCAACTTTTGGGGGTATATGAGGACAAGGACGACTGAATGGACAAATATCTAGGAAGGGTGAAAGCAAACTAAAGAATTTCAAAGAAGTGAATCTGAAGAGGATACCTTGCATGGACAACAGTCGATCCAATTCTTTGGTAAGGTTGTCTTTCATTACACGAACGAAAATCCAAAGGTCGGTGACGGGGAGATCTTACATCGACTGACCATTGAAGAGGAAGATAGTACAGTGGAATTTTATTTAAAATTTAATTTAGGAGCCTCTTAAATGGATCCCATTGTTCAGTGAATTAGGGATGGAGAATTTCCCAATCCCAAAGTTGAGAAGAAAAAGTTGAGATACAAAGTGACTAAGTTCTACATCATAAAAGACATTTTGTATAAGAACTCCTTCTACTCAGATGTGTTCACCCATCTAAGGTAGAGTCTATTTTAAGATATGTGCACGAGGGATCCTACTCCAGTTACAACGAAGGAAGGTCATTAGAAAAGAGGATCATCACTCAGGGGTACTAGTGGCCAACGTTGACCAAAGATATAGTTGTGTATGTGAAGAAAAGCGATAAATGCCAAAGGTTTGACACCATTACCCATCAGCCTTATCAACCCCTGACCTCTATCACATCCCCATGACCATTTTCATTCTGGGGATCAACTTGTTAAGACCGTTATTAAGAGCTATGAATAACTACTGATATCTAATTATATCTATTGATTATTTCTCAAAGTGAATAGAGGTTGAGGCGATGATCACGATAATAGAGAAGAAAGCGTTTTAGTTTTTCTGGAAAAATATCATCTGTAGATACAACATACCTTACACTTTTATTTCTAATAATAAAAAGAAATTTAAGAGAATCTTCCTTGAGAAGTATTGTGAGGGGGTTGGCATCAAATAGTTATTTTTAACTCCAGGCCGACCCTATGCCAATGGGCAGACAGACGTGATGAACCGAACAATTCTCGATGGAATCAAGAAAAAGTTGAAGGATGCTAAGGGGAGATGCATGTCATCCTTTGGGCATATATGACGATAGTGAGGACTCAATTGGGGGAAACTCCGTTCATGTTAGCTAATGGATCAGAGGCAGTAGTGCCAACAGATATTGGCCTCCCAACCCACAAGATCCAGATATATGATCCAGGGGAGAACGTTGCATAACGAAGACTAGATTTGGACCTCTTAGAAGAGAGAAGGGAGGACGCGGAGGTTAGGTAAGTTGCCTACCAGAAAAGGACAATGAACTTTTACAATAAGAGGGTGAAGTCTTGACCATTTGCAGTAGGAGACCTTGTACTAAAAAAGACATGGCGGAAGCCCAACAAGCTTTATCTAAACTGGAATGGTCCTTATAGGGTGATTGAAGAAGTGGTTCCTGGAACGTATCGACTAGAAAATTTAGATGGAGAATCATTCTCCTACCCATGGAATGTTGATCACCTCAAGAAATACTATCAGTAAGAGTTTGGTGTTACACAAAGATTCATTTAGTCTTAGTCTGTCTCTTACCAATTTCATTTTAGTGCCAGTTATCCATGTGTATGAGAATCAAATTATTAATGATAATTTCAAAGTGTTCTCTCCTACCTTGTCTGTTGTTTAAATATTTGTTGCTTGTATTTATTAACTCATCTTAAGCTATAAATAATCATTCGTGGTGAAGTAGCTTTAAATTACTCTCGGTGACATGACAATCCATACGGAGTCGACCTCGTCCATGGACTCTCAATAACACTGAGAGGGGGGGAAATCACTTAAAAGTTGTTCATTTTAAACATCATTAACTTAGTGGATAAGATCTCTCTATCGAGACGACAGTGCATGGACGAGACAATTCTCATCCATACACTCTCAAAGCGACGAGAGGGGACTGGTGATATAATACTATAATTTGGTGGATTTAAATTAAAAATCACTTAAAAGTGGTTCATTTTAAACATCATTAACTTGGTGGATAAGCTCTCTAGGCCGAGACGATAGTACATGGACGAGACGAATCTCATCCATACACTCTCAAAGCGACGAGAGGGAACTTGTTATATAACACCTTAATTTGGTGGATTCAAATTAAAAATCACTTAAAAGTGGTTCATTTTAAAAATTATTAACTTGGTGGATAATCTCTCTCGGTCGAGACGAGAATGCATGGACAAGACGACGCCCATCCATACACTCTCAAAGCAGCGAGAGGGAACTTGTGATATAACACCATAACTTGGTGGATTCAAATTAAAAATCACTTAAAAGTAGTTCATTTTAAACATCATTAACTTGGTGGATAATTTCTTTCAGCCGAGACGATAATGCATGGACGAGACGACTCTCATCCATGTGCTCTCAAAATGACGAGAGAGACTTGTGGTATAACACCATAATTTGGTGGATTCAAATAGTAATATTTTTACCTCATACAAGAACGAGATGATGTACTATTATTTATTTATGCTTGGTGGTTCAAGGTTTTAAACCATTTCGTTATGGTTACTTGATTAAAACATCAAATGATGGCATACATGCAAATAAGTTAAGACAACTTATAGGTACAAGACAAAAATACCATTCGTTTATCTCATATAAGAGTTATGTTCGGAAATGCTTGAATAAGTTCATTAAAAAAGGAACATATAAAGCTATTGCAAAAAGGAGGGTATGGGTCACAGACGACCATCCTATGCAATCAGATCCATATTTGAGGTAGACCGTTCAACTCCTCCATCAACATGAACCTGATCCACCACCATGGCCTACCCATCAGCATTACCCTCAACCTGGGAAGGTACGACTGGAGCATTAATATAAACTTGAAGTGGGGCCTCAGGCATCACCTTGTCCTCTTTGGTTATTGACAAATATTTAATATAATCCAAAGCATCGGCTATGAAGGGTTCTTCCATGTTAGAAGACTCTAGCTCAGAACGGATGGAGGAGAACACCTCTGTAAATTTGGTGGTGACCCTCCTACATACCGTCTTGAGGTACCTCTCAAAAAACTCTATCCCAAAACCCCCAAACTCATCAGAAAATTTATATGCCTCAATGGCTTCTTCCCTGATCTTCTGAAGAGACTCAACTGATAGAGCCTCGTCCTTGGCTTTAGCAATGGCAACATTAAGACTATTGATATATTGGATTATCAGAGCATAGAAATACTCATCTTTTTTCTTCAAGAGCTCATCCTTGGTTTTCAGTAACTCTTCCTTCGTCTTTAAGGCCTCATCCTTCTCCTTTAAGGTGTTAATACCTTCGAATAGTCAGATTAGTTATCTTTGAGCTTCCCCTTCAGCTCCTCCTCAGATCTTAAGGCCCTGGCAACCTTATGAGAGGCCACATACAGACTGCAGAGGAATGAGAAGATGTCAGAATACAATTATCGAAGATGGGATGAAAAGTCTACTAGAAAGAGGTAAATACCTGGGCTAGCGAATAGAGGCTAAAGTCAAGGACTTGTGGAGCAGGAATCTTGGACAGAAACTCGTAGTCTTCCTTGGAGGGGACATGTAACATGGACCTCTTAGACCTTGAAGATGATAAAAGGATTGAACCAGGATAATCCCTCAGTTGGGCGATATTAGTCGACTAGTAGTGATCGAAGGTCCATCCAGATGATAAGCTAGGCCCAGAAGATGTCAGAGCTGTCTGAGGTAAGTTGGACAAAGGAGTTGTCTTTCGCCTCCTCTATTTGTCACGTCGGATGTCAATAAGAGGTAGCGATATCTTTCTCTTATGGCCAGCCTCAGTGTTGACCATCCCATCAGTAGTAGTTTCCTTTGCAGTCTTCTTTCCCCCTATTTTAGAATGTTCTTCAAGCTTGGGGCAGTCATCTTTGAAAGCTCGTCAGAAACGTGTAGGGGACGGTCTAAAAAAGTAAACAGTGGTGATTAGTCATTAAATTCAGAGCTGATAAAAGACTTGGTAATGAAAAAGTAAGATTACTCACACAGCTCAGCCAAGAGATCAACCCTCAGGCCAGCATTCACCAGATAGGAGTCATTATATCCTCAAACTTGGGAAGAAGACATTGCCTTCCTTGCTTCTTCAAGTGTTCGACCCTCTCTCGATTAGCAACATTGAGGTCAGGGTCTAATTTTTCCCACATGAAAAGGTTGGCCCAGTTGAGACGGATCCTCAGCTCGTCTTTAGAAGGGTCAACGTTATCCGAGAACTCCCAAGAACCATAGATGAAAAAGTACCTCAACTTTAAAAAATGGTTAAAAGTCTGGGTAACTTGGATTATTTTCTTGTCAGGCTTCTTAGCCCCTAAGTGGTAGTACCCTGAATTATTTTTAGAGGATAATATGTTGTAATAAGGTTTGAAGATATCAACTGAAGGTTTGTCCGTGTATTAATTCGTCTATAGTGTAATATAGCCGAGGATAATTCGCCAAGAGTTAGGAACCAGCTGAGTCGGAGAAAGCTCTAGACAGGATAGATAGATGGTACAAATGGATGAAAGGGGAATCTAAAGCCGAGCTTAAACATCTGCTCGGACACTGTAATTTCACCTTCTCAACCACCGTATACTCTCTCATTATTGACTGGGAGATGCATGACGATATCAGACGGGACTCCATAATGGTGTCTCTAAAGAAGATCACACTCTTTAACATAATATTAAAATTGCTCAGTGTAGTTAACTGGCACCTCTGCCTAGGAGTCATTACCGTCCTCATCCTCGGCCTCATTCTCTTCCTTGGCCCCATGCTCAGCAGTAGGAAATCCTTTTGGAAATCGCTCATGAAATTCACTATCGATCATTTCACTAAGAGGGATAGCAGTCGGGGGGATAACAATATTTATTGTTGGCTCGACAGACTCAGAGACGGCTTGTATTGAAGAAATGTTTAAAGTTTCCTCGTCCAAAATTTGAAAAGAAAAGTCATATCGGCCTGTCTAGATGATGAGGTACTAGCCAAGGTATCGAAGGCCTCAAGGTTCACAGTTGAAGAGGGAAGCATTCTCATTGCCTCCTCAAAGAAATCCTTCATATCGGCTACTACAGAGTACGAGCCTATCATCTCATCCTTATCGATCTCGAAAGAAGAGGGGTATATTATATTCAAAGGGATGGGGAAAATGGGCCATACCCATTGCGGGTCAGCTCTATGACTAACCTTGTCCTTTGCTTCTATCCTACGAATCTCTTGGAAGCACTTATCCCTCAGTGTGGGGAACTCTTCGGCTAACTTATAAATATTTTTTAACATCCAAGAGACGAGGTGGGACTTAAGCTATCAGAAATAAAGTTTGAAAGAGACAAATAGCTTATGACTTTGATTAACTTTGACCTAACAGATAAAAATGTGCAAGTAAATCATGTATTATCAAGAACAGCTTGAGTGCTCACCAGAGAAGGTGATCGAAAGTTTTCCAAACTAACCAAAGGAAGGTGTACTACCAGGAAGCCATAAAACCAACAACAAAAGCTAATAGTTCTCTCTCTCGACCAAAATACCAAATTCTTCAACCAAAATATGACCTAACTGCTACCAATACAGTCGACAAAAAACCCTCAAGCTCACCGAAAAACTTAAAAATATTCAAAACCATCTGAAAAATGGTAAAATCTAGAAAAGAATGAAAGGAGGATGTTAACCGAAAGGATTAGAAGGGCAAGAAAGTAAGGAGAGCTCTAAAGATTACCCGGAAACGCTTGAACAGGAAGTAGAAGAACTATTTTTAGAGAGAGAAAAGGTGCACGAAGTTTGTAAAGAATGAAAGAGAAAATGGTTTTGAAAAAACCTTTTAAATACCAGTAAATATTTTTCACAACTTACAAAGCGGCGCATAGTTCCCAATGCGCCTCATCATTTCAAGCACAAAACCCTAAGACTTTAGCCGTCATTTATTCCTCGATTAGACATAACCTTATGGTAACTATGATAGTTGTCACATCAATCATGCACTCCACTTGACAATTTCCATGTGTCTTCTCAACAACTACCATCAATATCTCCATACATTAGTTCCCCTCAACCTCCTCCTCACATCAAAGACTAAGGGCTAAGGGGTGATTAATATGTTAAGAATGACCTCGTCCCAGATCTCTCCACGTCGTCCAGAGCTGATAGGCATTAACCCGTATAGAATGAAGAATATATACTTGGCCAGTGCAGACTCGGCCAGGATTAACTCAGTCGGCTGGATAAGTATAGGGTGCTCGGCCTTGGTATTTGAGATAAGATAGTATGGATAATTATGTGGAATCTATAGATTATAAACCCTCATCCTCAGCCTCCTCCCAGCCGACAAAGAGAGGCAAGACTACTTAGCATGATAGGTATCAATTCCTTAGCGGTCCATGTATCAACAATATGGTCTCGGCCATGATTCTCGATCAAGGTTTGATAGCTGGATGGGCGCATGTATTGGGAGATGCGTGGGAGTGTCCATATGGATTGCAGATCCCACATGGACCAAAACCGTTATAACAACATCTCCCTCACACGTGAGGGAATATATAATCATCATGACCTACATGTGGCAGAGACAGTTGGCTCCTCCTCATTGGCTAAGGACATTCCACACATGCTTATTACATGCTTGAAGGGTACACTACACCCCCTAAGCAATATATATACTTGTATTCTACCTCATTATAAGGGATCGTGTATTAAAAACCCTACTAAAACTCTATCAAAACCATTATTAAAGAGATAAATTTTGAGTGCTTGTATCCTAAGGCCGTTAGAGCCCATATTTAGTGGATTTCATACACTCACACAGTGGCCGTAGACCCTTCAAATGCTGAACCACTTATATCTGGTGCTTTCTTCCTCTTTTCTTCATATCTTTTTATACTCTTATATATGTTTATACTCCATTGTAGTGCTAGTTTGAGCTTAATTATCATCCTTATTTGGTGATACCATTTCTGGTATCATCATGGGGAAAGAACTCACTCCCAAACCCAATGGAGCAAGCATGCTACCATATAGTTTGTGGTGTCCTCCCTGACTCATTGTGCTAACTTCACAAATAAAAACCAAGATAATGTTAGTAAATACCTTTCACAATAAAGGCAAGACTCTAAAAAGATATTAAATAGAAAAGTTAAATCAAGTATGACAGTATAATACATAATGAGTGCTCATTGTGGCACCCACAAACTATTCCACAGATACAAGAACATCTTTCCTCACTAGCCTAAGAACAATGAAATAAGAGAGTGATGGTGAGTACTTGCACAGTAAAATCAAGAATGAAAAAAGTGAGAAAACAAAATGAGTGAATAAGCTATGAAAGTATAATACCTCACTCGCAGCAGTGCTCCCAAGATGTTCCACAGTCGTCGCAACACTTGCAGCACTAACTTGAGAACGAGGAAATAGGGATGTGTGTTAGCGAGTACTTGCACAGTTAAAGAAAGTTTAAAATTAGATGTGATAGAATAAGTACATAAGGAGTCACTTCCACAGTGCTCGCAAGATGTCCCACAGGCAAAGCGACTTCAGCACCATTAGTCTAAAAGTAAAGAAATAAAGAATGGATCGCCACGATATCTAGCAAAGTAAAGAAATAAAGTTAGGTGAAGTACCAAGTATAATATAATGATTACATGAGAGGCCTTTGATGAGGAGGTGCTCACATGTATAAGATCACAAGAGGGTCCACGGTAGCAGGGACCTGCGAGGGGATCACCTAGAGAAAAAGAGACAGTTATGATCCAAGATATTTGCAAATAAAGAAAAATTTACTGGTATAGAAAGCTCAAGAGAAAAGAGTAAATATATGGCATGAAATGGAAGGTGAACTACCCACTTGAGCACCAGCAAACGAAATTGTTGGCAAGGAAGTGCTAGTACCAGCCTAGGCCTGTCGATAGGTCAGGTCTGGACCCTAACCCGACCCGGACCTGATCCGTATAATAGGGTCTGAGCATATATTTTTGGACCCGAGAAACAAAGACCCATTTATTAAACGGGTAGGGTCTAGATCTTATACAAGATCCGGACCCGAAGACCCGACCCGAATTATACATTATTATTATTATTATTATTATTATTATTATTATTATTATTATTATTATTATTATTATTATTATTATTATATAATATAAATTTATATATTTTTATAAATATATCTTATGAATATAACATGTAAGTATTATATATAAAAATATATATTTATGTATATAATAAATATAAGTAATATATGTATTATTTATACTAATAATGTTCTATAATACATTACAAAAGATTTTAATTTAAGATTAAAAAATAAAGAAGGGGATAAAATTAAATAAATATAAAATAAATGTATATATTTGGCTAGACCCAGACCCGAGACCCGAAACTCGAACGATTCGAGTCTGGATCTAATATTGTAGACCCGATGAAGACCCGGACCCGAACCTAAACCCGATGAAGACCCGATTACACGGATCTGGATCTCCCTAAACTCGACCTATCTCGGACCCGTTGACAGGCCTATGCCAGCCTAAAACATAGATAAATTAGGAATAAAGCACAGTTCAAGTGATGTTAAGAGCAATAAGTTGTTTAAAGAAAAAAACTAGAAACGTAAGAATCCAAGTACCTAAATTCTAGAAGGGGGAGAAGGGCTCAATTCGACTGCAGGGGCTACAAGAATTCTCGTACCAATATGTGAACAAGAAAGTTATTAACAAAAGACCAAGTAAGAAAATGACAAGGCTATATATGACTATGTACCTGTGGTGAGACGAACAAAAACGTGTGAAGCAGGTCCACTCGAAGCCACATTATAAATGGGTTGAGTAGGAAAAGGCTCGACTTGTGGGTTGTTGTCCATTAGGACGCAAACCCTGGGAATTATTATCCTCCCAGAGGGAGACAACCCAAGAATAACCATCCCAATGGGTATGAGTATTCCCCCACTAGTCGAGGGGCTTCTCAAAAAAGAGCTCTACAACATAAAGTTCAAATATAATAAATATAGAGTTGTATTATCCACAGGCAAGAGCCAAAAATATACACGAGGAAAGAATAATGAAAGGATACCTCCATAGGAGGGCTTAACTTAAGAACTTCTTGCCATAGAGGAAGTTGGATGACTAGTAGAAAAATTGGAGGCTATAGTCACCTATCAAACAAGAAAACATATACACATGAGCATATAAGAATAAGTCCAAAAGTCATAGGTAACAAGACTTGAGATGCTTGGAAAATATTGATAAATACCTGGACCAAGCGGATAGACACGGAGAAACCCCTCGTAGAAAGAAGGAACAAGGTGGAAAGCTACAGAATGAACAAATATAGGCAAAAACGCCTCATAATATGTTAAAAAACTGGAAATTAAGAAAGATATAAGTATTAGATTTTTATGGATAAACCTTTCTAACAAGACTTAGAGTGGAGACAAGCATGGAATTCCTCTCAGGAAGGAAAGGTGCTCGAGGAAATTGGTGAGCAGTAAACGAGGGGATGGCCCTAACCTTTAAGGTCCCACTCATCCCCATGGTAGAAACCTGATTAAGAGGAAGGCAAAAAAGAGTTTAAATTAGTAAAATATTATACAAAGATAAACAAGAAAATGAAAGGAAGATAATAGAAACAAAGGCTTTAAGAAACTTAAAAGTGCCTTGGCGAGGGGCTTGCTCATAGGGAAAATGCTCAGTGGTGGGACTGGTGGTAGAAGGAGAGTTAATCATGCTATCATCATGATCACCATCAGAGCCTCTCAAAGCTGACAAGAAATCACAAGTGTCAAGTGAGTGATATCGATTGATGTCAACTACACTAATATCATTTGAAGAGAACTATTTTAATCATAGGAAGGAGTGCTTCCTTAATCAAAAAGTTCCTCTTCAGATGAGAAAGATGAGGAGAAAGAAATAGTAACCCCCTGACTTATAATTTTACTAAGTAAAAATAAAATGACAAGATTACCATCTGTGAAAGGAGGGGCTAATGCAATTAAAGGCTGGAAAAGAGAAATTCCAAAGGCCTCATATCCCTGCTCGCGACTATCTAGAAGGTTCCCACAATTCCTAAAGTGTCAATGTCTAACTCTTGATCTGGCACAGGGAGGGACCAGTGGGCTTAGCTTTACTTTTCTTCTGCTTAGTTGCTCTAGTTCTCACAAATGAAGGAGAATAAGTAGCCACTTCTTCAAGTTCGGGACAAAGTTTGACACGTCAGTGCCATGTGTTTTATTTGAAACCTTGGACCTGTCCTTAATTTTGGCCTTCCCCTTTGCTAGCTAAGACTTAAGCTCAGGATATTTGGCATAAATAGACTCCTTGCACAAGGGCTTCATTATAATGGTGGTTACCTGCACAAGTGAGGTGTTTTGAATAGTGTTACGATACTAAATCTCCCTTTAGGTCCTCTTGGCCAAATACTTGTCATATGTAGGAATGCAAGTGGAGATAAACTCGTGGCGGACATCCTCCATGCAATTTTTGATTAACATGATTCGGCATTGCCATAATCCAAACCACGAGCACCTAAAATAAGGAATGTAATCACTAGGGTGTAAATAAGTTACCAAAATTATCAATTCTATAGAGCATCCCCTCAATAGTAAAGTTGTCATATACCTCCAGGTATAAGTATGTGGGAGAGAGTCTAGAAGGAAAGTTTACTCATAACCAAAAGTATTCTTATATGTTCAGAGTGATATAATTCCACTCCTTAGCCAAACTCAGTCAGTGAAGGAAAAATATAAAGCAAAACCGTTTCCATGATAGAAATGTGGGGGCACTCAAGTACTGACTCCACGTCGGCTAGACGAAGAAAAGTGCTAGGATAAGCTGAAAACAAACCACACGAAAAGACACCACCCACTCATTTAGAGTAAGGGAGAAATAAAAATTCATCAATGTCTTTAATGAGCAAACCCAATAATTTTTTGGGAAACTTCTTGTTCCACCTCGCAATGCAAGAGGCATGGTTATGTAATGAGAGAGGAATAGGGGCAAAGTTGGGAAACCACTCGAACAGGAATCCCATAAGAATAAATGAATCAAAAAAATTAGCCACGTTAAAGTGGTCGTGTGAACACTTCATGTCCACATGGGTACGATCCAACTAGGTGTACATGGATCCCAAGGTAAGAGCTAAGAGGGGCACATTACTCCCTCGAGCAATTCTAATAGCAAGACGAAATACAAATTCGCAAGGGGAGTCATTTTTCCTTCTTTGAAATAAAAACTTACTAAGGAAGGTCACAATAAAATAAACCAAGTGAGTAATGGAGTTGATCTTGGGGCCATCGTGGCTTTTAGGTTCCCTGCTCGAACCCCCAACTTTTGAGTTGGCTCAAAGTCTTTAACCAATATATTTTCCACGTAGAAAAAGAATTCTTAGTGTCCCCAGTTTTATTGATTGCAACATAGCAAGGTATTCTGACAAGATTTATTGGAGCTCCTCGCATATGCACCACTCAACATCATCATCATAACCATCAGTAAAACACAATATCCTAAGAGTGAGAGACCTGCCAACTCACAAATATCTTCAAGCGTGATAAAAAATTTACCTTAGTTGGTAACTAAGGTATGGGAATCAACACTCCAACGAGATTCCAGGAGGTTCAAAGTTTTCATGTGTTTAGCAATTGTACAAGTCTTTAAACTTATAAGAGTTCTGGCCAGACGTAGTTACCAAAGGTCCCACTCGCCTGGGGCACCACCACAAACATCAATGTTGATGTTGGAAAAGGGTAAGTCACCCATGTCCACTCGCACACGCAAAATAATGTCAGCTAACACGATTGGAGTATTAATAGATTCAACAAAGCCTAGAAGTGGCTGATCATTGATCTTATCAATGAATTAGGCCTCAACCTTTCGAGCGAAGGCATAAAGGTGTCCTTCTCACAAGTATAAGGGAAAACCATAAATAGTGAAGTTTCTCTTTGAGCGCCTCTCAAGGTACTCTTTTTAAACCTTTGATAGGGCAGTGGCACCACTAGTGGAAGGGCCAGCACCACGTGACCCAGCAGTGGTGGTGGTGGTGGAAACGATCTTGGAGGAGGCCACATTCCAGTGCCATGGTGGTTGAAATTATGACCTAAATGGGCAAAGATCCCATGAAGATCTCACTCAAAAAAGTGGAGACGGTGGTTGACACTATGGATTAGTAAGAGGTCATTTAAAATAGTGAAGAAAAATAGTGATCGAAAGAAGAAGGAGGTTTGAGAACAAAATCTTTTTCTCTCTCTAACTCTTAAAAAATAGAAGGTAAATGAAAGATGAAGAGTTTGATTTTTTTTTAAGAAGGTATTTATACCTTGAAAGGGTGTACGCCTAACGACTCAAGAAAGAATAATAATGATTGACAAAATCATGAAATGAGTGTTCTCAAGAAGACACGTGTCTCCTCGAGACACTAAATAGAGGAATCACTGTGGCAGACTTGTCAGGGGCATTAAATTACCAACAAAAGTAATGATTTGACTAAAAAAGGACCCCGTAAATTCCAAGATTATAATGATTTGTTTCATACAAAACTCTTCATTTTAACCATCACAAACACATTTGCACGAGGGGGATAATGTAGAGGGGCACCCATTCAACTGGCCACAAATAATTCCAATATGGCTAGGTGTGCCAGACGAGTGGGTGCAAGGCCAGGCGAGGGGGTTTCCACATGAGCAGACCCTAAAGAAATTTTGATCAAATGATCCCAATAGGGAGGGGGGGTGACACGCTAATGTGCCCAAAAGTAGATAAACAAAATTGGCTAAAATAACTAGATAAACAAAATTGGCTAAAATAACTATGTATTGAGAGGAGCCATAACGAGTGGGCTCAAGTAAATAAGACAGAAGTAAGCTAATGCACAACATTTGGTGAGAGAGTACCATAATGAGTGGGATTAAGGGTAAATAAATAAAGGTAAGCTAAAATAGATTATTTGGTGAGAGGGTGCCATAACGAGTGGACCCAAGACCGAACAAGGGACATCTGATCAAGAAATTCCCAAGATTGGTAAGGGGGTGCTCAACGATCAACGCCAAGACAGGAAAGAAAGTATGTGAGCAGACCCAAGAGATTAAGGGGATGCTATGTGAATAATAAAGTGATTACAAAAGTTTGTATATTGGAATAATTACTAGCACTGTTACATTGTTTGCACAAGTAGCCTTAATCGAGCAAGTAGGGATAGAGCAAGCTAGTTGGAATCTATTGGGAGTTTTGGTTGGGAGGCTGAGAGATAAGTCTTTTTTAGCAAGTCTTGTTGTCTTTATCCTTTTTGTGCACATATGCCAGATCAGCTCTAATATTTTCCTACAAATAGAGCCATTAGGCAAGGTAAAAACACAAAAATACAAGTAGCATTGTTACTCTATCAAAATTACACCAGAAAGTAGTCTTTCCCCTGCTCTCTCCTTGGTATTTGAAGTGGTTGTATCTTCACTCCCATGAACCATCACTTCCAAGTGATCCATTTTCTATAATATTATTATTGTTGAAAAGTTAGAGCTAATCATTGTATTCTCAAATAGCAATCATAGAAACTCTATTGTTACTAGAATTAGATACTTTTAATCTTTAGCTACTCTTGAGACCTTGAATACCTTGAAGACAACTTCCATTGGAGTGGGTCATGTCTCACCAGATCCAGATATTCATAGAGCCCAGTATAGCTACACTCCTACACCAAGAGCATCCGAACTTAGTTTCACCCAAAAGTTTTGAGATCCATGTTTTTAATAAAATAGGCTTATTTGAGATCTCGTGTTTGGCCCCAAAGTTTGTTTACTCATATTTATTGAGTATCGTTTCATACAGTATGTGCTTGTTATTGTTTATATATGGCAGACTCTGCGTGTATAGCGGTTTGAAGTGTAGACTCCATATTTGATCCGCTGATGGTTGGTTGATCCAAGATTAATGAATACTGAGGCATGTGAGGAAAACACACTGCGACAGTTCATAAGTGGACTCCTACTTTGGCATTGTGCGCCCTGAGTAATGACGCGCTGGAGAGGGAAGGGAACTCATGTTACTGTTGATGTAAGAGTGCTTGTCTCTCATTCCTTCGCTCCTCTAGAGGTCGGGTTATCAATTCAATGTTTGGGTATCGATGATTTGCCCCATTATGTAGTTTGAAGCAATATACAGGTTTGGTGCATGCCCTTTTTGTAAGTGTGGCTTTTATGCAAAAAAAAGAGGGGGTTTCGTAGGGTATTCAGAGTCGTTAGTGTGTTTTATATAAAAATGAAAAAAAAAACATTCAGGATAATCCTAAGCCATATTTTAAAGTCTACAATTGGTTCAGAGATTCTTATTGTGTGGGTTTAGGAATCGGGTTACGAATAGGGAAGGTGTTAGGCAACCCACTTGTTATGTATGTTTCCTTATTTTAATGTTTATTATTACTCTTTACATTAATTGATTACTTCTAGCTATTTTAGAATTTTTTTAGAGAATTTAGCGTGAGGGTCTCTAAAAAGTGTAGATTGGTGCTTGGGTTGAAAAATAGTATCAATGAGAGGTATACGAACTTTAATTCCACCAGTACAGGTGCATAAGTTTTTCTTGTGAATGACTTGGTGATTTTACGTATATAACGGATGACCATTATCAACTATGTAACTATGGTAAAAAGCTCGACTGTTGAGATGGTTTGATATCTCATTCTTATTTGTCAGGAGTGATAGAAAGGTGAGACATGGGCGCATCTCCGATGTGATTAATGTATATGTATTTGCACGTTTATATATAGGAAAATCTTTGAGAAGTCCCATCTTGAGATAGTTCGATATCTCATTTTGTTTGTATGATAGTATTTGTAGGTATTATATATGGATGCATATTTGTTGGGATAATATATCATGAGGCATATTATCGAGGTTCAATCTCAAGAGAAGGACTCGGTATTGCGCCTACATACCCAAGAGGACTTAGGATCAATTCCTGCGTTGTTCGATTGTATAATTAGTATATGCATTTGATATCTCGTTTGAACTGGATAAAGATTCGAGATGGATGCATCTCGGTGAAATAATATGTCAAGAGACATATTGTTGAGGCTCGAGCTCACGAGAAGGACTCGGATTGCGCCTACATACCCCAGGAGACTTGGGATCAAAGCCTATATAGTTCAATTTTAACACATGCTCGGACATAATGTGTATGGAAGTATAGAACCTGGCTTGAGGGGAGGGATGGTTTATGATATATCAAAATATGAATGGACCCGAATATATCTGATATTGCACATAACTTAATAATAGTCGAGTGATTACTAACCAAAAAGTGTCGTCCTTCAAACTAGTTTGGGGGTTTAGTACTGGGAGGAGTTTGGATACGAAATGGGGAGGTTACATTAAGGATGTAAAGTTTTACTACTGCGAAGAAGAGTAGGACATTAGATCTTAGAAGTGGGGATGGCTAGGAGAAGTTGGGAAGTTTAGGACTGGGGATGGATGCATCCCGAATAGATAATATGCCAAAAGACGTATTATGAGGCTTGGGATTCACATGTTTATCTCGATATAGCTCTTACGTACACGAGGGGACTCGTGATCAAAGTCAACATATTTCACATAACATGGTATATTTACAAGTGTAGGCATTAAAATACCGATTATATGAGGTGCAATAATGCGGTATTTATGTAGCCTATTCCTCAATAAAGCATTTCCATTGTGTTGGATTTATATATTTTGTATACTAATCTAATACGTTGATAAAATGCAGATGTTTGAAATGTATTGAAATGAAAACACATATTCGAGTTGTCATGTAGAAACGGGATTTATTCGCTCGAAGAAGTGGTGAATGTAATCGAATTTTAGACTTTGGACTATAAAGTTTCGCGATAAATGTGACTCCATGGCACTCTCCTGAGAATGTGTTTTGAAAAGTATGTTTTCATTTCTTTTATTTTGGAGTCATGGCATTTGATTTGTGTTATTTACCATATGAGCGTGTCAATTCGTTCACAAGGGGAGGTGCTGGATCAGAAACTAGGCTTAAACAAATATAAAACTTGTAATTACATTCCCGATCCACTAAATGAGGGCTTGATTAGAAAGGTTACACAATTATGCAGAGTATATAATAATATATAAATGTAGGGTGTTACCCTAAAATTTGGGCAAAATTTTTTTACACTTGCGAAGAAAGCCAACTTTTTACTTTTGAGAAAAGCCCAAATTTTTAGTGCTTTATAGTCGGGAAAAGCTTCATCTAGGAAGGCCGACTTGTGTAGAATTTGTGGAGGTTTTTTACTCAGTTGTCTTTTTATAAGCGGCTTTTCTGAATATGAACCTCTTTTTGGGTCAACTGTACGGAAGTACGAGTTTTTCCTTTAGAAAAAGAGATTTTTGAAGTACGAGTTCTTCAGGACTTTTTAAAAATGATCTCGAGGATCTCAGATTAAGAAAGATAGAAAACTGAATCAATGCTGGGTTTTGGGATCCTTTTTTAAGGTTGGTAGACACCTCTATATATGAGATTTTAGAGGTGGATTTAGCTAATTGGCTAAAGATCCTGAGCCGTTGATTAAAAGATTTATATAAGATTTGGTTGTCAGAACCTTTGGCCGATCGTCTGAAGTGTTTGATCGATCGGATACTGTAGAGGACACCTTTAGCTGATCAATTAAAGGACCCAGAGGGATGGTTTATTGGATTTTTTAATGGATTAAGTGGGTTTTTAGTTTATTATTTGTACCTTGGCCCTACATACTTTGGTTTCTTGTGTTTTTAACAAGGTAAAGTTTAATGTAGGTTTCAAAAGTTAGTTTTTATTGGGGTTCTTTCCCATAGTTTATTTATGGTTGGATGATATTGATTGAAAATGGAGGTGTCCACACCTACTTGTCATTGTGAATTAGATTGATGGAATGAAGACGCAACAATTCTTGAAAGGAGTCGAACCGATGTACAAGTCATATGTCGTTCTTGGAATTCCTATATCATAGTAAATTTGCATGGCTAGGCTATCCAAGGGTTAGACTATTATGGGTTTTCCTTGCACATCATCGTGTTTTGTGGTTTCTTTTCTTTTACTCTTCATATACTCACCTAGGGGGCAAGATAAAATTTGGTAAAATGTTTATATAATATTCCATTTACTTGGTGAAATTTTAATTGGGTGTATCATTTAATTAATTAAAAAAATTATAAATTAGTGCATGTTTGTGTGTGACAATCCATATAATTTTTGCCCAGGGTTTATTTGTGGTAGGACAAAGCATCTCGAAATCTTGATTGCAAATCGAGGTGTCAACAGAGGCGGTTGACTAAGAGTATGAGTGTGCGGATACTCTTTATCAAAATAATATCTTAATAAGATTTGTTTGCCAATTTTAGAGGGGATAGGAAGGCTTATGAGTGATGTCCTAAAAGTTTAGGGGAAGAAAGTGGGATATTTGAAAAAATCTACGGTTATAGCCGATCGACCAAAAGGAGGCTGGAAACAGTTTAGTCGATCGACCAACTATCGAAAATGGTTAGCCAATCATCTAAACATTTTGACAGACCAAACCTTATTTAATGGATAAGAGTTTACTATTTCGATAAAATCATCCCTTTCTTTCTTTAGATCTTTCACTCGTATCCCGCTTTTGTTCGTGTTTATGACACTTGCATCTGTTAGCCTTATTTGTTCTATATTTATGATGTCATGGATCATGGCAGCGATTTTGATTTTAGCATGCCTGATGTGTCATTCCTATTATCTATGTTGGGGGGTATACGTACGGATCCCGTGCTTCTACTTTCGTTTCAATCATTACCATGATCACAGAAGAGATTATTTCTTTGTCCCTAGGTATGGTTGTCCCCTCTCAAACTAGGATGGGTAGTTGTGTTGATATCAGCCGTCATTATGGTCTCTCTAGGCGAGGACAACTTCATGCACATTTTGTAATGGGATATTGTTTTGGGGATGTTGGCTTCGGCTCTGGATTTCTCCATTCTATTGTGTGACATGAGTGTCCTTTAGACTCTTTCGATGCATTTTATAGCATCCATTTATCTTAATTTACCACATTTGATGTAATTCTTAATTTATGGGTTTTCAGTAAGTAATGGTCGATGCGAGTCACTTGAAGGAGATCCTCGTGTGGTGGTCTTTTTCGTATCTAGCGTTGCCTCAGCTGATGTCGAAGGTTTTCTAAGATGTGGAAATATACTATTTAATGATACACAGAAGTGTGGTCCTGTCCCAAGACATACTCATCATGGTTCTATCGACACTACTCAATGTCTGTCAAACGGACCTATTCATTAGCCGATATAGTGTGAGCCACCCTCAAGGGTCTCGGCCTCCAAGACCTCGTCCTCGTCACTCCATGGTCATTTGGAAGAGCTCATTCTTCAGTCTCTCTCGTTACCTCGTATTTCGTCCTCATACCACCTTGGAAAGATGAGATAGCACACAAACTTAGCTTCATAGATGCTTACTTAAAATATCGCCTTTGTCAGTCTCGGCCCAGTCGGGACCCTCAGAGCCAACGTATGGCGCATGTGACTCAAGCATCATTAAACCACATGCACCATGCAGTTATAACAAATCCCCAGCCCACATGGGGGAATATTTTATCATCATGGATTGCACATGTTCTAGACAGGTGTTAAGTCCTCATTAGATCGCTTACCTCAATCATACATACAGCATGCTTGGGAGGGGGGGGGGGGTGCTCTGTGCACCCCCAAGACTATATAAGCTTACTTCTTCTTCATTTATAGAGATCGATACATTAAAAACCTAACCGTAACTCTATAGAATCATAACTTAAAGAAAGAAATCTTGAATGAGTGTATCAATGGCCTTCAGTGCCTTATTGAACTACACAAACACCATCACCTTGAATGGTGGAGTAGGCTAATGCTGAAGCACCTACATCCTGTGTCATTTATCTCTCTCTTATCTCCTTCTCTTCAATTACTTTTTTGCTCTTATATTTCTCCATTGTTGAATTAGCTTGAACTTTAATTGCTAACAAACTCTAGTGGTGATCCTTGGCATCATCAGTTTAGCGTTGTCTGTGGAAAGAGAATTATCTTCTTCCTCTTATTTTCTATCTTAGATGCTTACTTTTGCCTCTGGTGGTGGTCCAACTCCACCATTGTTGGTCCTATACCACCATTGAAAGAGTTGGGTGTACTCTCTAAGCTCCCTTCCTACTTACAGTTCTTATTGCTTTATTGCTTCCTCTCACCGAAGCTATGGCATCAGACTTGCCTCTTGGTGTTGGCCCAAGATCTAGCCAAACACCACCTCTGTCAAAAATGACTGATGTGGCAATGACGTTGCGATCCTTAGAGTCTAGCCATAAAAAATGCAAGAGTAGTTCATGGCATTTACCCAAATTGTGTTGGGAAGAGACCCAGGTAACCCATCCATGATTATCACTCTGAAATCTAGGGAGACAGTGGATCTGGCAATACGGGTACCACTCCCATCCCCGCAAAAGGAGGCTTAGTGCCACCAACGACGGAGTGATGTATCTTATTCTAAGCATTTACGCCTGGGAAAATAAGTATAGGATTGTATAAACGACTAAGACTGCGATGAGGAAGACTATTGGGAGTCGTATGAGGTTTCAAGTGACACAATTCTCCCTACTCCAACGTATAAGGTAAAGATCGCTAGTTTGACACCAGACTATCGACTAAGGACTTAAGCTTTTTATTGGATCAGTAGAGGGTCGACATTCAATCGGCTCGACCCGGTGGGAGGTTTACTTTATTGGCTCTCTTATTTTTACAGTAATGCACCCTCTAGGGGGAATGTCAGACGTAGTGATGGTTGGCCATAGAAAGGCCGAGACGGGGAGAAAATGGAAGTAGGGCGAGAGTAGATACCAAACCCGATTGATCAGGAAAGGGGAGCAGACAATGTTGTGGTAGTGGAGAAGCCCTAGAATATCTCCATATAAAGGTTGGAAGATAAGATTTATACGCTGATGAAGATCCTAGACCGAAGGGTTCTCCTCTAATCGCTAAGACATTAAGTTTTCCTACTCCTGCCAAATTTAAATCTCCCACTATCATCCCAAAGTATGATGGAAGTGAAAACCTAGTTCACCACATGTAAGGAGAAATTTTCCAATTGAATCCATTTGTATGTATTTGACTTATTTCCGGAACAAAACGTGTTTGATTCATAGATATATTTTTATATTGTCATGATTCCCATAAAGTTTATGACGTGTTTGTATTTAAGACGTAGCGGCCAAGCTTCAAAGATATGTCATTCCGAGTTTTATTAGTGCACGTTTCTCGTCTTTATTCAGTTGCATTTCGAGATACTCTCAAGTATGAACGCATTATGTTTATGAAATTCGAAAAGAGTTTTAAAGGATGGAAATTTGTTTATAAATGATTTAAAATATTTTTAAATAGTTTCATCTTCGTTTATTCTGAGATAAGGATTGTTGAGAGTCATATGAATCCTTCCCTTGTGTTTAGAAAGATCAAACGACATTCACAGTCATTCAAACGATATGTGGAGGTTGTTCCAATGACATGGCTATCCGCTCGAACGACGTGCTAACTTAATTTTTTTTATTTAAGGCATGTTTCCTTCGAAATTTCAAAGTGTGTGCAGAATTATATTCCAGAAAAGAACTCATAAGTTTTCTAAGGTATTCAAAGATCAAAACCATCCTTAAAGTTTAAAAGATTCGAGCTTTCATATTCTATTGCTATAGAGATATTTTTTTGCACCATCTGGGTTTGTCCATCCTTATTAAACCAAAAAGTTTTATTGGGTTTTGCGGTGAAGAAACAGAGGAGTCTGGGTTCCAAATGGTAGACGGTTACCAAAGCTGCATCGATTTACACTGAGGACTTCATGGATGTATGTGTTGTGGATGAGTATCATGGAAGGATTTCTATGTGTGCACTGTGGAGGAGTAGTTAAAGATAAGAAGAGCATCAAGGCTTGTGGGGATCGAGTCGTTGTATAAGTATTTTTGTTTTCCTTTGTAAAATCGTATCATAGTGATTATCTAGCCAGGGCAGTCCGAGGTTTTTTCCCTTTGTGGTTTCCTGATACACCCGACGTTGTTAACTTTACTTTATTTTACTTAATTTAATCACCAAAATGCATGTTTGGGATTAAAAAAGATAAAATTGAACTTAATTGAAAGTCGTTCACAAACTTAGTGCGTATTAACATTGGAAAAAGATTTTTGTAAGAATTTTTTTTTGACATCCTTAAAGCACATCTGAAATAAAAGGGGCCTACACCACATCTAGATGCAACAATCGGCAAACGATATATACTCCACCCCATAAGAGATGAGGTGCAGGGCTTTCTTTAGCACTCTCACGGGCCCATATGCGGTACACTGAAAAACTGTTACAAAAGCCGTTTAATACAAGATTAAACTATTTAAGTAACTCCAAATTGTTTTCTGAGGAAACTCTTTTCTTTCAATCAAATCAGTTTTAATCACAAGATGTGTTTAATAAAACAAGCACGAGATCAGTTCAAGATTTGTACCAAATTTTGAAAAATAAAACTTAAAATATTAAATCAGCACACCAGGAAGAATGAGATGAGGAGAGGTAGAAAGATTAATGACAAGAGATTTTTAACGTGGTAAAACGTCACCCAACTGAGGAAACATCCACGGTGACTTCTGAGTCACAAACCAAAAATCCACTAAAACAAAATATATTTGTTACAAACTATATAATACACATGCACACAAATCAGTCTTATACGAGTTTAGCAATGTACCCACTGGTGTCCTTCAAATTTTTCTGCAGTTCTGATTACTAATGTGGTTCTCCCAGTTTGTTAACTTCCACTTTGTTCCAGTATTTACGTCGACTCTTGTTTCAAGATCTTATTACCAACACTTTCAGTGTTGTAGTGTGTAAGTGTTTGTGATGGTGCTCTAACACATGCATGCACACACTCACACTTATTTTTACAAACAGTCTTAACAAATTAAAAATTAGATCTATATGCTGTGATTTTCACTTTCTCTCATCTTAGGAAACTTAAACCCTATTTGACCTTTAAAATAAACCCATAATCCACAGCTATCTTGCTCAAAATACGTTTCAAGAACTTCATCAATTTCAGGTTTTTGAAATTGAAAACCGCCAAGTGTGATTCCAACTAGGTTAAAGGTCTTGTTTCAAAAGAACTAGAAACAGAAAATGATTTTGTTGATTTTGAAGATGAAAACATTTACAAGAAAATAATCAACAAAAGATTTCTCAAGACGAGAAACTAAGAATGCAGATCTAGTTGCAATATAACATAAAATGACCAGATCTATGATTTCTATGAAACATAAATACAGATTTAACCTAACATTTAAGTTGGACACAATATCTTAAAACGAAGAGGTTATATCACGAAACAAATTTCAAACCAACACTCAAAAACTCTCAAACACTCAGGGTTGGTGTTTGGTATAAACTGGTTTTTAGAAAAATGGTTAGGGTTTGAAAAGCTGTTTGGACGAATAGGGTTTATTTTCTCTCTCTCTGGTTTCTCTCTCTTTTCTCTTCTCACTCAAAATTACGAGGTGGAAAAAAGTCTTCTACAGGCTGAGGGTTAGACTCTTTAAATACAGGGCTGAGAAGGATCGAGAAGGATAAGCGGTGAGTTAAGTTGCTTCTGATTGGAGAATAGAGGTTCACAGGGATTGGGACAAGGACGCATGCAGAGCGTTGATAAGTTTAATCCAAGGACTGATAAAAAAAACACTGGTTTTGTCTCTTAAAAGAAACACACAACCAACCAATAGGAGTGCGACAATTGTAAGGCAAATAAGGGACCCCAAACGCGCGTCTCAAACTAATTACATAGACACCCTTACAGTCTCCAGCGCTTTCGATTTCTACCCAAGTGAACTTTACAGAGATAAAACCAACAACCAAAAATTATAGAATGACCCAAAAACTTTTTAATTCCAATTTTATTTAAGAAAAAATTATTTTAAAATCATTAGAAATTCCCAAAAAATTATTAAAAAATGTTTTAAGCGAAATTAACACACACGCAAACAATTTAATGCAAAAAATGATCAATATATACAATCCTAATGTGTGTGAGTGTTTGTGAATATACCTTTGATCATTCAAACAAGAGGAATGAATTGAATTGAAGGCCTGAGGCTCTTTGGTATCTAGGGGAGGGACTCAATTTTTCACTATTTCCAAACTAGATGAGCACTTATACAATGTACACTCAAGTGAGTCAAGAGTATAAGGTTCTTCAATCTCCCCCTTTAGAAATATGAGACAAAATCTCCTTTGAGTCAACTTGGACTCTTAGGGCAACAAATAGAAAAGGAAAAACCTATTCCTATACAAAAATTCTATCTACCCATTTACTAGAAAAGAAAATTACATAACTCAACTAATTACAATTCATTACCCTATTACATCTGTTGAGAATAACTCTACAGAATCCTACAAATAATCACTAAGATCAAGCTTTTCAGAATATGTACAAAATAAATGAACTCTCATAAGACTCAAATTTCTCCCCCATTTTGTCTCAAATGGACGAAGGGAAAAAATATGTAAGCCAAAGAGTTTAATCATCACAAACCATTCCTATCGATTTACGCAAAGAAATAAACCAATTATAATCCAAAGTTTTGATAAACATATATGCGAGTTGCAAATCAGTAGGAAAATAATTGATTTCTAATTCCTTAGTCTCAACTAATTCGCGTATAAAGTGATGCCTAATTTTTATATGTTTAGTTCGCGAGTGTTGAACAAAATTTTTAGAGATATTGATCGTGCTTTGATTATCACAATAGAGATGTAATTGTTCATCTTTAATACCATAATCACTTAGCATTTGCTTAAGCCAAAGTAATTGGGCACAGAAGCTTCCAGCGTCTATGTATTCAGATTCAGCTATCGATAAAGAAGTGCAGTTTTGTTTCTTACTACTCCAAACTACTAAGTTATTACCAATATACCAACATGCGCCTGATGTGCTCTTACTATCGTCAGTACACCCTGCCCAATCGGCATCAGTGTATCCTATTATAGTGCTAGGAGTATCATTGGTGTACCAAAGTTCGAAATTTAGACTGCCTTTAATGTATTTTATAATTCTTTTAACACAAACTAAATGGATCTCTTTAGGGTTATTTTGATAACGGACACACACGCAAACAGCGTACATAATATCAGGACATGAGGCAGTAAGGTACAGCAAGGTTCCTATCATACTATGATATAAAGTTGGATCTACGAATTTTCCAGTTTCATCCTTAGACAGTTTGTTCGTAGTACTCACGGGAGTTTTGGCATCTTTTGCACTTTCAAGGCCGAATTTTTTAACGATCTTTAAAGCGTATTTTGATGGCGAAACAAATAATCCTTCTGAATTTTGTTTGATTTGAAGACCCAAGAAAAATTGTAACTCCCCCATAAAAGACATTTGAAATTCTTTATGCATAATTTCAGAAAAAGATTTAACTTCTAAGGGGGGAAGTTGATCCAAAGATGATATCGTCAATATAAACTTGAGCTATAATGATATGTTTGTCAAAATGTTTGGCAAAAAGGGTTCGATCATTTCCACCTCTCTTAAAACCTTTATCTAAGAGAAAATTGGAAAGGCGCTGATACTAGGCTCTTCGCGCTTGTTTTAGGCCATACAAAGCCTTTTTAAGATGAAAGACATGATTTGGATATTTAGGGTCTACATAGGTCTCCTCAGACAATATTCCATTAAGGAAGGAAGATTTGACATCCATTTGGTAAAGCGTAAAATGTAAGTAGCAAGCTATGGCAAAGAGAAGACAAACAGATTCTAAGCGAGTAACAGGAGCAAAAGTCTCATTAAAATCTATTCCTTTAATTTGAGAGTATCCTTGAGCAACTAATCTGGCTTTGTTTCTAATGACTATCCCACTTTCATCATATTTATTTTTAAATATCCAACGTGTGCCAATAACCTTTTTATGATCAGGCCTAGTACAAGATACCAAACATCATGAATGACAAATTGAAGAAGTTCTTCCTGCATTGCAGAAATCCAATGAGGATCATTCAATGCGTCATTTACATTCCTTGATTCCATAAGGGAAACAAAACATGCATAATGAGCATAGTTTCTTAATTGAGATCTTGTATGTACACGTTCACTAGGGTTACCAACAATGTTATCTATAGGATGGTCTTTAGAAACCCAATTAGGTACTTTAGGTGTCTCAATTGGTAAAGAATCATCTATTTCTAGAGAGTCATTATCTAAAACATTTTCAGACTCTTCCACAATAGTTGGTTCTCCAGTCTTACTCTCTACAGTAGTGTCACTTACAATAACGTTTATGGATTCCATTAAGGTATTAGTTCGAAGATTATAGACACGGTATGCTCTATTGATAGGAGAATATCCTAGAAAGATGGCTTTATCTCCACGAGTCTCAAATTTGGATAAGTGTTCTCTATCTTTGCAGACATAACACGTACTACTAAAGGTTCTAAGATACTTAAGATTGGGTTTTTTCCCATACCATAGTTCGTATGGAGTTTATTTAGAATTCTTTCTAAGATAGACCCTATTGATAATGTGACACGCAGTACGAATAGATTCTACCCAAAAATACTTAGGTAGAGTCTTGGCATGAATCATAACTCATGCCATCTCTTGAAGGGTACGATTCTTTCTCTCAGCAATACCGTTCTATTGAGGAGTCTTTGGAGAACTAAATTCATGTTTGTAACCATTGTAGTCACAATACTCTATAACACATGTATCTATGAATTCTCCACCTCTATCACTACGAATTATATTTATTTGAGTGTCTTTATCATTTTCAATTCGAAGTAAAAGGTTTGGAAAGTGTAAGACTTTTGTTTTAAGAAAGCTACCCAAGTAAATCTGGTGAACTCATCAACTATAACAAGAATGTAACTGTGTCCACAGAGACTAAAAGTTCAAGAAGGACCCATTAGGTCCATATGGATGAGCTCCAAGGGTTTAGAAGTAAGGATATCTTTGACTTTCTTATGAGGAGCCTTAATAATTTTCCCTCTTGACAAGATCCACGAGAAATATTAGAAATAGGTTTGATCTTAGGAATACCTCTAACTATTTCTTGTGAAGACAATCTACTGAGATTTTCGTAATTTATGTGACCCATTCGATTATGCCATATCTCATTATCATCCATTCTGTTAATGTTACAGACCTCAGTACTGTTCTGGACAGTATAACAATTGTCCCGAGTCCTGTAACTATGCACTCACCTTTTTCATTTAAAATTTTGCAATTATTCTTTGAAAAGGTGATAATATGATTTGAGTCACAAAATTGCGAGATACTAAGTAGGTTGGCATTAAGACCTTTTACTAGAAGAACATTTTCAAGTAAAGGTAATCCTTCTTCTTGTAGAGTTCCTTTACCAATGATTTGGGATGATACACCATCACCAAACATAACTTTTACTCCAATAAAGCTGGTTTTGTTTAAAAGTTTGGTATCATCCCCAGTCATGTGCTTGAACATCCATAGTCTAAATACCAACCAGAGGGAGTGTGCTCTCACAATATTACACTTCATCTGGGGTAATAGCTCATCTTTTCTAGCCGAAACAACTCTTGATTTCATTTTGCGCTTATTTGCTCTCATTTGATAAAATTTGCGAGCATTAGATTTCTGTTGAAAGATGTTTTGTGCATGAGGCTGAATTTTATTATCAACATGAGCATTTGGCTTAGGAAAGTGTCTAGGAATCCTTCTTGGAAATGATCTTTTAGGTTTGGTCTTTCTCTTTCTATAGTTAGAGTTTTTGTCTGGTTATCTAGAAAGAACATAATTGTTACAGCGTCTCCTAGAATAGTTAAAGTTTTGGTACACAAGAGTACTGTAGACAGGGTTGAATAAGCGTCTAGAGTAGCAACCTTCAAAGGAATGACCATATAAGTCACATCAAGAGCAATATAAATTGCTCGAGGATGGTATCTTCTTAGGAAAGTCTCTAAACATAGACTTCATGACATTTTGGAGTTGAACCTTATTCCTAGGGAGTATAGTTTGAAAGCCAGAATCACTCTTCCTAATGGGGGGAAGATATATTTAGCCTTAGGTGGAGTTTCACACTTAGAGTAACTAGATTCCCCAATATCAAACTTTGATTATATTTCATCAAACTCATTTTTCAGAGAATGAAATTCTGGACAAGTTTCTATAGGTCTTTTGCCTCCTGACACAAACTTGATTGGTTCAAGGTTTTTAGTTTGTGTCTTAAAATTTGGGCAAAACCCTATTCCAGTTCGATCATTAGAATTGGTTTTTGAATCAGCAAAAAAACCATCAAAATAGTTTGAATTATTTTTAAATTTTGCAAATTTTTTGAAAACTGTTGATGTCTTCTCTTTGGATTGTTCCAATTCTAATAATGTCCCTTTATATTTTTTCTCAAGTTTTTCATTTTCTTCAATCAGATTCTTTAATTTTTTATCGAAACTTTTGACTTCATTTTGATGAGTTAGACATTGGGTAGTATACTCTTCAGCGTTAAGTTTAACCATCAGACTTAAGTCTTTTAAATTCTTAGTGAGATCCTTCACTATCTTCTCTAGTGTAGTGCTTTTCTTGAGCGTTTTCGCATAAAGTGTGTGAATGTCAGGGAGGTATACAGTGTCTGAGTCACTAAGTGTAGTGTGTGAAATGACCCCTAAGGATTCAATTCTTGAACTCACGCACCCATTGACATCGTCATTATCGCACTCCCTTTGACTCACACACCCCGTGGTAGAACTAGCAATATTCTCAGAAATTAAAGCATCTAAATCAGTAGCCGCATGATTCATAACATTAGAAGTAGAGCGATTGTCATCTTTCTCATACATTGGCATATCATCATTGTAGATTATCTTAGCAAAGAAAGACATTCAAGGATCAAAAACATCAGAAGATTCAGGTTCATCATTTTCAAAATTGCTTGAATCATCCCATGTTTTGCAAATCTTGGCCCTAGTATGTTTATTTGCAGTGTTCAGTTTCACTCTACAGTCTTGTGCTATGTGTCCCAATTTTCCACTTCTAAAAGATTCAATGTTTTCGAAGTCTTTATTGGGTCTCGTATAATTTTGATGTTTGTCTTGACCTTTCTCATGAGGTTTGTAGTTAGACTGAGTTGAATAATTTGGCTTGCCTTGTCTGTTTGCCAATTTATTTCTAAATCTGACAATTTTCTTAAATTATTTTGACATCAAGGAAATTTGATTATCCAAACTATCTATATCACATTCCTCATCAGAATCATCAGTGGGAATAGTGAACTCGGGTTTCATCAACTTAGAGGAAAAACTCAAGTTGGATCTAGTCTATTTCCTATAGGACTGGGTCATTTGTTTCTTAAATTCTAATTCCATTTCCACTGTTCGTAGTTTACTACTGAGTAATTCAGGAGTGAGATTTTGATCACACATTTCCTCAATAGCATATCTTTTGTTGTCAAATTTCTGTGGCAATGATCTTAGAATTTTAGATACAATTTTATGTCTGTCATAGATTATCCCATTAGCATGTAGTTTGGTCACAATGTCAGTCAATTTCATGTAAAAATCATCAAAGGATTCAGAATCTGACATAATTAGGGAGTTATACTGCTGGACAAGCATTTGAGTTTTAGCAGCCTTAACTCTAGTGTCACCTTCATGTGCAGTAATAAGTGTATCCCAAGCTTCCTTAGAAGTGGCACAAGATGAGATCCTTTTGAAATCATGTTCATTTATGGACATAAAGATGGTATTCTAGCCTTTATTATTGTTTTGAGAAGTTTGCGTCTCTTCTTGAGTGAATTCACTTAATGCTTTCTTAATCCTCTCATTTCTTCCTTCGGTGGATGGTTTAGTAGGATAAGTGTATCCATTTTCAAAAATAGCCTAGACATCATCTTCCAAGGTCCCTTGTATGAAAGCAACCATTCTTACCTTCCAGTAAGCAAAGTCGTTTCCATCAAAGAGAGGGGGTCTGGTCAAGTAGCCAAATCTTTCATTTTTCTTGTCCCTTGTTTTGATTTCAAGAAATCAATTTCAGAAACACAAGATCTTCTAAAAAGATTTCCAAAGATCTGATACCAATTGAAAAACTGTTACTAAAGCCGTTTAATACAAGATTAAACTATTTAAGTAACTCCGAACTATTTTCTAAGGAAACTCTTTTCATTAAATCAAATAAGTTTCAATCACAAAATGTGTTTAATAAAACATGCACGAGATCAGTTCAAGATTTTTAACAAGTTTTGAAAAACAAAACTTAAAAGATTAAATCATCACACCAGCAAGAATGAGATGAGGAGATGTAGAAAGATTAATGACAAGAGATTTTTAACGTGGTAAAACCTCACCCAACTGAGGAAACATCCACGGTGACTTCTAAGTCACAAACCAAAAATCCACTAAAACAAAATATATCTGTTACAAACTATATAACACACATGCACACAAATCAGTCCTATACAAGTTTAGGAATGTCCCCACTAGTGTCCTTCTAAATTTTCTACAGTTCTGATTGCTGATGTGGTTCTCCCAGTTTGCTAACTTCCACTTTGTTCCGATCTTTACATCGACTCTTGTTTCAAGATCTTATTACCAACACTTTCAGTGTGTAAGTGTTTGTGATGGTGCTCTAACACATGCATGCACACACTCACGCTTATTTTTAGAAACAGTCCTAACAAATTACAAATTAGATCTATATGCTGTGATTTTCAGTTTCTCTCTTCTTAGGAAACTCAAACCTTATTTGACCTTTAAAATAAACCCAGAATCCACGGCTATCTTTCTCGGAAGACGTTTCAAGATCTTAATCAATTTCAGGGTTTTGAAAATCGCCAAGTGTGATTCCAACTAGGTCAAAGGTCTTGTTTCAAAAGAACTAGAAATAGAAAATAATTTTGTTGATTTTGAAGATGTAAACATTTACAAAAAAAATCAACAAAAGATTTCTCAAGACGAGAAACTAAGAATGCAGATCTAGGTGTAATATAACATAAAATGACCAGATCTATGATTTCTATGAAACAGAAATATAGATCTAACCTAATGTTTAAGTTGGAAACAATATCTTAAAACGAAGAGGTTATAGCACGAAACAACTTTCAAACCAACACTAAAAAACTCTCAAACACTTAGGGTTAGTGTTTGGTATAAACTGGTTTTTGGAAAAATAGTTAGGGTTTGAAGAGTTGTTTGGACGAATAGGGTTTCTTTTCTCTCTCATTAGTTTCTCTCTCTTTTATCTCTCTTCTCTCTCTTTTCTCTTCTCACTCGAAATGACGAAGTGGAAAAAATTCTTCTACAGGCTGAGAGTTAGCCTCTTTAAATACAGTGCTGAGAAGGATCGAGAAGGAGGTTCGAAATCAAGGGCTGGGATTTAGTCTTCCCATATTGACTTCCATCCAACGGTTAGAGAAAAGAGGTGAGTTAAGTTGCCTCTGATTGGAGGATAGAGGTTCACAGGGGTTGGGATAAGGACGCATGCAGAGCGTTGATAAGTTTAATCCAGGGGCTGATTGTGCGATAGGTGTAAGGCAAATAACGGACCACAAACGCACTTCTCAAACTAATTACATAGACACCCTTACAGTCTCCAGCGCTTTCATTTTCTACCCAAGTGAACTTTACAGAGATAAAACCAACAACCAGAAATTATATAATGACCCCAAAACTTTTTAATTCCAATTTTATTTAAGAAAAAATTGTTTTAAAATTAGTAGAAATTCCCAAAAAATTATTAAAAAATATTTTAAGGGAAATTAACACACACAAATAATTTAATGCAAAAAATGAACCATGTATGCAATCCTAATGTGTGTGAGTGTTTGTGAATATACGTTTGATCATTCAAACAAGATTAATGAATTGAATTGAAGGTCTGAGTCTCTTTGGTATCTAGGGGAGGGACTCAATTTTGTCACTATTTCCAAACTAGATGAGCACTTATACAATGTAGACTCAAGTGAGTCAAGAGTATAAGGTGCTTCATACACGTTGCCCAAGAATTCAATTAAAAATTTTAAGCAACTGTCTAAGAAGTTTATGCATAATTTCTTCTTCAATATGAAGTTGTTAAAGAAGGTAACCCACCTTCTGAACGTTAAGTAAGGCAAGAATGAAACTCTGGGAGACTACATCTCTCGGTTTAATAAAGAGGAGGCATAAGACTATAAAGAGAACATAGTCGTAGTGAATCTCATTACAGCTAGGCAAACTCTGGTGGAAACTCTCTAAGGATCCTCTAAAAACCATGATAGAGCTTCTAGCTTCGGTCTGGAGAGTCATGAATACGGTGGAGGCCATGGCGACCAAGATAGGAGAAACGAAGGAGGATGGTGGTGGTAAGATAAAAGGCAAGGAAGGAAAGAAGAGATCGATCGAGGATAAGTTCTCCAAATATAACCCCTAATAGTAATCCCAGATATGATCCTCAATAAGATTAAAGATGATAGGGAACTTTATTGTATAGAGAAGCTCAAAGTCCCCTCCACATAAGAGGTACAAGATGAAGTGGTGTTAGTTCCATCAAGATCACGGGCATATAACTGATAAATGTTTTGTTTTAAAATATGAGATAGAGAAGATGTTAAAGCAAGGAAAACTCTAGAAGTATGTAGACCGAAGTGGTGCCAAAGACGACTATAGAAAAAATCATAGTGGGGGGAAGGATGAGAAGCCGAGTTGACTGGTCTCGCTCGACTAAAAGGATGATGAGTTACATAGTGAGGAGGATAACCCAAACCTCCTATCGAAGATCCCATTAGCAAAAGGTCGAATAAACATAGTATCCTTCAACATAAGTATGATATGTGTACGATTATCTCTAGAAGGAACAGATTTGACTGACTGTAAAGCTTATGTGGTGGAGGTAAAGTCGGTGCCTAAGAGGTTAGACGTTAACTCGGCCGGGATAGAGCTGAGGCCAAGAAAGTTAAAGAAAGTTGACATAAACACCCTTCTGGTAGGATTTTCAAGAATTAATTTCAATGGAATTCTAGCCCCTCATGATGACCCTTTGGTCATCAGCACCAGGTTCGTGGGTATGATGTGTCACATATACTTGTTGATGGTGGCAACTCAATCGACGTGATGTTTTGCGACTACTTTAAGGATTTGAAGCTCAGTAAAAAGTGACTAGTCCTATACCATCAGCTGTTGATCGGCTTTAGTGGGGAGAAGGTCTGCCCTTTGGGGGTGTTTAAAATTGATGTTTGTATGGGGATCTGGTGTCGTACCAGGAAAGTGAGCATTTTTGTTATGGATGAGAATTTCTTCTCGTCCTACAACATTATTTGTGGAAGAGTGACACTCAAGGAGTTTGAGATAGTCCCATCCACTATCCACCAAATGATCACTTTCTCGACTCCTTATGGGTAGAGGAAATTCAAGGGGATCAAGTGGAAGCTCTAGAGTGTTACTTTAGTTCGACTGAGAAGAAATAAACTTATAAAAAGGCAATTACTTCCTACAAAATAGATACTCTCGACCCAAGGGATGAGAAGAAACTGCAAAAAGACAAATCCACAAAGGATCTAAAATTCATCGTCCTCAATGAGGATGGGCCGAATAAAACTGCCCAAATTGGAAAAGCCTTGAAGAAGGAAGAAAGAGAAGATTTGCTGAAACTGTTGAGAATGAGGCAGCGCATCTTTGCACAGAGTTATGAAGACATGCCAGGGATAGACGTAAAGATCATCTGTCACTGATTGAATATTGATGAGAAGGTGAAGACTGTGAAGCAGAGGAGAAGAACTTATGCACGATAAAAGTTTGAGGTCATTCAAGAAGAGGCTAAGAAGCTATAAACAGATAAGTTCATCGAAGAGGTACAATACCCAGAGTGGTTGTCCAATGTAATAATCGTCCCGAAGGCCAACAAAAAGTGAAGAACGTGTGTGGATTTCACTGATCTAAATAAAGCTTGTCTAAAGAAAACTTTATTTTTCCTTGTATAAATCAGATGTTCAATGCCACAGACAGGCATGAGCTGATGACTTTCATGGAACTTACTTAAAATATATCCAAATCTTCACTACACCAAATCTGTCGAATTGTCACGGTCATTGACCTTGACAAGTTGCACTTGTCAAGGTCAATGACAGTGATAATTCTGGGGGTGATAACTTTTGTTGTAACCGTCATTGACCGTGACAAGTTCAATAGACTTGTCACGGTCATGTCACGGTCCTTGACCTTGAAAATTTTTGTCACGATCAAGGACCGTGAAAAACCCGTGACAATGTTAAAAAAATTGTCACGGTCAAGTATCATATATCCAAATAAAATAGAGATAATGCAAATATACATTCAAAATAGAGACAATATACATTACGATATAAACCAAATATAATTCAAATGTACCAACTTAAAAACAATTCAATTCAAATAATGTCACTACATGTCTTGGGTAAGGTTAAATCTGAGGAGGTGAGTAGGCCACACGATATACGAATTGACACACCCACTGATATACATCGTGACGCATTGTTCGCGTAACCACAATGGGGAGTTTTCCTTCCCGAGTATCACATGTGTGATGAGCACCTTGGACTCGATGTCTTGAAGCTCAAATCTATGAACTAGTCCACCCTAGACGATATTCGGGTCCCTCAACCCCCGCCCTATTCGCTGGCCATCAAATATGTCCAGTATAAACATGCTCAACCAACTAACTATCGACATCGGTCAGTCGAAGGTAGCCAAATAGGGAAGTGGATCATCAAAGTTTGCACGTGTCATTGATGAAGCAGCGAGGTCCATATCCTCATCATCCTGTACCTCATCCTCCCGCACCTCCTCCACCACCACCTTCTCCTTCCCTTTCCCCTTGCGTTTTCTGCCCAACGAATGCTTCATGAATGAGAACATATATTGGACTATCGCCTCCAAACGGGACAGCTTTGCGTCATGCGAGTCCACCGTTCGAGCCAACCCAGCTTCGCGTCATGCGATAAAAAGAACATGATTACTAAAATAAGTAAATTAAAAAATTATAACGTAATTAACAAAAAGTAAACTATCGAATTACTTACAATCGTGGTCACGACGCTCGGGGACACCTCCTTGTCCTTCCCCTTCTTTGTCTGAATATCCACATAAGTATCGAGCCAATGTGGCCTACCCCCAGGGCCACTCCCTGTCCCCTAAAATAAAATAAAGTAAAATTAGTATCGGCCCCACAAAGTAAAATAATGAAGAATAATATATTTCTGTAGTTATAGAAAAATTAAATATTATCATCATCCTATGCTCCACCTCGGCGTAAGACGTCTAGCCGGAGTAGTTCACGTCCATATTTTTTGCCCAGTTTTCCCTCCCCGATTGACGAGATGCCAATTGTCGCTCCCCGATCTCATTGTCAACGAACTGTTGCCATTTTGCCAATGAGATTGGCTCCTTCGACGGGACGGATTCAATCATTCGGATAATGGACTCTCGTGTCTTTCCAAAGTACCGGGTTCGCATATTTTTCTTCCACGTCTTGTGTTGCTCCCTCAACTGCTCCAAGACGGAATCGCATAGCTTTGGATCCAGGCTGAATTTTACCTGTTCAATAAATACAATGTTAGTTGCGAATAAATATAAACATAAATATAAAATAAAATTGAAATTGAAATATTCATATAAATATAAATATAAATACATTACCTGTAGTTCCACCCAAACAACTAACTTGAGCTCATATGGCACCTCTTTCCAACTAATGTACCATTGGACGATGATCGTCTTTACCAGCTCGTGGGATCTCGCTAATAGCCCCAACTTGTTCTTGATGGCCATCCCCAATTTGCCATATTTGGGAAGCCTAGGGGTAGAGTAGCCCTCGTCACCTCCGCTACCACTGAGCCCATACGCCATCATCATAACCAGCATTATCATCCTCACCTTAATACCTGAAGGAGACATTTTCTGTAAAAAAAAATGTTATTAGTACAAATCAAAATGAATTAGGAGAAGACATGCAAATATGTACAATTACTACAAATAGAAATGAATTGTTACTGTTAGACACCTCAATTCTGAATTCCAAAACAACAGCATCTAGCTCATAATATGTTTGTATGTCTTAAGGCGAGACATGATAAAGTGAAAATGATAAAGTACAAATCAATTAAAAGCATTAAAAATGGATGCTTCGGTACAAATTGGAATATTTATTACAAATTGAAAAATTATTTAGAATTTGGGTTATCATCAAAAATGGATTGATATTCGGTAGGAGCAACCAAGTCATCCACACTACTATTTAGATGCTTTGGCGCATGTTGGACAATTGACCACGGCTCGTTGTTGATATACTCCGAGTAAAACACTTGGTTAACCTTTTGAAATGCACAAACAAACGGCTCATCGCTCACGTGGTCATTGCTCTTCAACTTGGACAAGTCAACCATGATCAAATTGGTGACAGGATTAACTCTACAAGCATTTTTATCCTCAGCTCTTACCCAGTCACAGTAAAATACAACCTCTTTGAAGTTTATATAATCCAATTCAAATATATTTCGGATTACACCATAGTAAGTCATTTCATCTTTAACGAGGTTTTTATCTTTTGCGCTCGCTCGAAAGAAAGTAAGAGCCTTGTACGAAATGTCCGAGTTCTACACATTTGTACTTTCCTCGTACACTTTAGCACCGAAAACATAACCGTTCAATCGATTCTTTTTGTACTCTTGTGCCACGAACAATGGTCCAGTGGCTAAACGAGCAAGCCTTGATGTCGCATCACCCGTCTTTAAGAGATGAGAATATAGATAAATTAATTATATTAGTTGTAAAATTTGAGTGTAATGTAACGTTATATAACGGCCATTTTCATTATAATTACCTCTTGTGTCAACCACAACCTAAATTCGTTGTCTGATTATACCATTGTTTTTCGTTTTTTATTATTCTCACGGGCTTCATATTTTTTGCATATTACAAAATAAATCATGTATAAAATAATCTAAAATAATGTTAAATATTATAATAATCGAAATTTACTTTTTCCATTCTTCGACATCTTCATGTGTGTCAAATAGATAACGAGCTACTTGCTCATGTTGCAAACTCGTTAATTTCACTCTTTTTCCCATCACATGACCACCATTATCGATGAACTCATCAGTGTCATCAACGTTGGTCAAGTCAGGCATATATTCCTGAGTATATATTGATGACTCCATGATGATGTATTCCTCTGCAATTGATCCTGCAATGTATCGCTTATTCTTAACGTAATCTTTAAAAAATCTCATCAATATTTCAAACAGATACATCCACTGATATCTAACTGGACCACAAAGAAGTGCCTCGTCGCATAGGTGTACCGACAAGTGAAAACTTATGTCAAAGAATGCTGGGGGAAAGTACTTCTCCAACACACAAATCGCTTCGATCATCGCCAATTTTACGACCACTATGCATTCTCGATTGACTACCTTCTCATAAAAGAGTGAGAAGGTAATACTAATTTGCATAATAGCCCTCCGCAAATCCTTGTTCTTGGAGAAGAAGTGATTAAACAATAAAGGAACCAATTGCATGATCACATGCCAATCGTGGGACTTACACTTATGTAAATCATGAGTAGCATGATTCACAGTCCTTTGCAAGTTGGACGTAAAATTAGATGGGCCCTTCAAATTATATATTGTTTCTAAAAGCACGTTCCTTTCCCACTCGTCAAAGTAAACGCACCAGAGGGAATTATTGTCCTTCCCCTACTATCTTATTTTAACCATAGTTGTCGCTTAAGTTTCAACGATTTAAGGTCTTTTCGTGCATTTTCTCCATCCTTCGAATGACTCACCCCAAGGCAAGTGCCCATAATATGTTCAGCGAAGTTCTTCTCTGCATGCATCATATCCAATACATGGAGCACCGGGTTATTCTTCTAGTAAGGCAAGTTAAATAAAATTAACCTCCTAGACCATGCCTTTCTTGTCTCAGTTTCATTCCTAGTTGGAGTCTTCTCATGCTTGACATTCTTAAATTTGGGATTCTTACCTGGCATATTAGGGCCACATTCAGAAGATTTACTTTCAATTTCTATACTCGAAAGTTATCTCTGCGGTAGCCTATGTTCAACCCCGCCCAATAAAAAATTAGAACCTTTCTCAAATCTAAAACTATGAGCCGTGGGTAAAAACCTCATGTGGCATTGGTATACATTTTTTGAGCTAAAGGATAGAATAAGAGATTCAGTCTCCTCTCCACAAATAGGACACCCCAAAATAACCATATACTACACAACCGGATAATGTCCCATAAGCTGGAAAATCATGAATTGCCCATATCAACATAGCTTTCAGTGTAAACTCTTCTTTTCTAAAAGATTCAAATGATTGCACACCCTATTCCTGAACTTATTTAATTCTTCTACCAAAGGATCCAGGTGGACATCGATGTCATCACTTGGTGCCTTTATCCCAGGTATCAACAAAGCCATCATCGAAAATTCAGGTCTCATACACTGTAAAGGAGGGAGGTTGAGTAGGGCTAGGATCACTGGCCATACACTCTTATTGATGCTTAGATTTCCAAATGGATTGAAACCATCTGTTGATATAGCCAAACGAATGTCGCATTATTCTCGAGCAAAATCGGGATACTCATAATTCATCCTCCTCCAGGATGTAGAATCAATAGGATGACGCATGATATTACCCCTTACTTCTTACCTAGCATGCCAAGTCATTGCCTTCTCTATCCATGGTACTGTGAAAAATCACTTTAATCTAGGCCCAACGGGAAAATATTTTAATACTTTTTGGGGAACTTTTGAGCTTGTGCCTTCCTTACTAATAGATTGGACATGTCTAGGTTCATCGCATACCGGACAACGATCGAGATTTTCATACTCCTTTCGGTATAGTATGCAGTCATACACACAAGCATGAATCAATTTATACTTCATTCCCAAACCTTTCAAACTGTTCTTCATAACAGGATAACTATTTGGAAGTGTATTCTCCTTGGTTAATAAGCCCTTCACCCATTTCAGAATTCCTGTCACGCTATTTCAAGACAAATCGTACTGCATCTTCAAACTGTGCAAACCAACCATGGCATGTAAAGTTATTTGATCTTTCTCACAGCCAGAGTATAACGGTTGGGTCGCCTTAAATTTTAAACTTCGATAGTCATCATCAAGTTTTATCGTGATATCTTCACGAGCACTTGAACCTTATACATCATCAGTAACATCATTCTCCTCTGCTTCATAAACTCCGTACGCATCATCAACTAAATCCTCTAACATATTTTGATCTACGTCATACCCTTCTACATCTATCCTACTTGTTTAAGGTTGTTGGGAAGGTTGGTCGGGGACAAAAGGAACTTTCAATTCATCGTGAAAACTCCAAAATCGATAACTATCTTGCATACCCGATCTTAACAAATGTAGTTTAACTATTTTCCACTCAAACACCTTACCATTCTTACACCTAGCACACGGACACGAAAACTCTGATTCATTATGACATCTCTTTGCGTATTTCACAAATTCGTTAGCACCTCTGCGAAACACATCCCCCATTCTATTTGTCTCACCCATCCACTCTTTGTATTTCGGATATCCCGTCACAGTTACCACAACTAATCACCTATTAAAGGTAAACAAAACTTAGATTTATAGTATGTTTCATTTAATTATGTCTTATTTATATTCGATTTTTAAATTTCAAATTCAAATTCAATTTATAATAGAAATTTCTATTTCCTCCATCTCCTCTAAAGAGTGAGTGGTCCTATCCCATTCAAGACCGCATTTTTCTATAATATACTTAACAGCTCATGCACATTGTTACGATTTGAGAAAAATTCGGCAGCATATCCCCATAGTTCTCCAAGTACACGACGTAGATTGGCAAGTGTGAGTGTTATTTCAATTGCTCAATTGAAATAACAGTCACACTTGTCAATCTATATATACCCATAGAACATTAGGATACGACTGCATAACTTCCTCCAAAAGTAACAACTTTAAGCCACTAAGAATATTATACAGAAATTAGGCAGTCCCAAACTGTCCAAACAGGACAATTCGAGAGACTCATTACAGGGGTAATGACTCTCGAACGGGTCTAAGGGCTATTGAATGTGTATGCATAAAAACTAGAAGGCTAGTATCTATGCGCACTATATGTAATTTCAAGTATTTTCATTTAATTATCATACTTATATATATATATATATATATATATATATATATATATATATATATATATATATATATATATATATATATATATATATTGTTCGATATACAAAGTAATTTTCAAAAAAAGTTGAAAAATCCCACCCCCATATGGACAATAATCCAATGGTCATGCCACTTTTAAAATTAACCAACCTAACATCGATCCACTATAATCCAACAATAACGTCAACAACAAATGTGTAGCCCATACTCCTTCTAATTCATCTACTCAATTAATTATTTTTATCAATTAAACTAACAATTAAAGTATACAATTATTAATTTACTAATTTACAATGAGAGGCAATCCTTCTTTCATAATTAATCATATATTAATTTACTAATTTACAATGAGGGGCAATCATATATTAATTTACTAAAAAAATTAATAATCAATCAATTCGTTTAGAAGTGACACTATGCACAAACACGCACACTACACACATATACACACACGCGCAGCCCCTCACCCCTACCCCAGCACCCACTCACCCACCCATCCCTGCCCCTCCCCCCACCACCCTTCCCCACCCCCTTCCCCCACCACACGCACCCACAAACAACCCCACCCCCCACCACACACACACGTACACATACCCTACCCCACTCCCTTCCCCCACCACACACACACACAACCCCTCCCCCCCCCCAACCACACAGATGCACACACACACATACACACACACACACATATATATACACACACACACATATATATAAATGGAAGAGAGAGAAAGAGAGAGAGAGAGAGAGAGAGAGAGGGAGAACAGCGTAGAGAGAGAAAAAAGGAGGGAAGAAATCGGTGGGGGAAAAAGGAGGGGAAAGGGATTTTTGTTGGGAAATTTGTCACGGACGTATTATGGTCCTTGACCGTGACAATATTATACGAATTGTCACGATCAATGATCGTGACAAGGCTAGCCGCTTGAAGAGTGTCAATTTACCCATTTTTGTGTAGTGCTTTATGGATGAGGCAGATGCTGAGAAGGATTCATTAATCACAAATAAACGAACCTTCTGCTTCAAGGTCATGCCATTTGGCCTTAAAAATGCAAGAGCAACCTATAAGAGGTTGGTCAACAAGATGTTTGTGAGAACACACTATATAATTGACTTACTTTAGTCTACATTATATAGGAGTTCCAAATAGTTTGGATATTGAGACAAAGTAGGATTAGTTTTATGAGTTGCTCCATTCCCAAAGGTTCAAGAAGAAGGAAGAAGAAGAAGCAATCAAATTCAAAGCAATTCTTAAAGGAAAGTTATTTCTTACCTTAAAACCACAAATAAGACACACTCACTGCATCATTTATATCTTCTATTTGTATTTATGGCTTTACAAGACTTTAAGACTTTTCAAAACCAATTAATTCAATTCAAAATCATTTTATACAATTTTAAAATAATTTTTAAATTAATAAAACTTGTTTTTTAAAGTGTTGTGGTTGAAATTTGGATTACAGAAAGTTATTTTGTTTGTTGATTGTTTGCCTGGGTAGAATACAAAAGCGCTAGAGAATTAAGGGTGCGCTTTGTAATTATTTTTCAACACACGTTTTTCTTGCAACTTGTCTGTACACGTGTTGGCTTCTCGTCGGCTAAGATTGTGTTTTCTCTAAGACAAAAAATGGTATGTCTTCTCAGCCCTTGGATCAAACTTATCAACGATCTGCATGCGTTGAGAGTCAATCCTTGTGAAACCAGTATAAACCAATCAACAATCATTTTGTCTACCGCTTGTGGTGAACCGTTAGATTATAAGTCAACTGGTCAATATTCAATCCCATCCATAGGATTGAGTTAGACGTTCTAGATCCTTCTTCTTTTATTATAAATAGGACCCAAGTCTCAGCACTTATAGACTTTTGCCATTTCGTCAAACTAGAGAAAAAAGAGAGAGAAGAGAGAGTAGAGAGAGAAGAGAGAAGAGAGAGAAGGTAGGAGAGTGGGAAAGAAAAGAGAGAGAAAAGCAAGAAGAAACCCTAGGTTCTTCGTAGTTCAAACTCTGAGTGATTTCTCCTAAACCAAACACCAAAAAACCTCAAAGTTTCATACAACAGAAAACCTATTCTTGAGATTTAGATATTTTTAGGGTTTCTGTGATTTTGGTGTTGAAGGTATTCTTCGTTTGTAGACCTCTTCAAGTCTTTGGTTCTCTCAGAACTCACCTCTAAGAGAAACTTAAGTTTCATTGTTGAAACTGAGTTTTTCTTAAAAGAGAACATCACACGATTTTTTTTTTATTTTCTCTTTTTGGATATGGTATTATAAATCCACTATGTTTCAATAAATTTTGAAATAGAAACTTCGAAGTCTCAAAATATTTTCAGATCTAGTGAGTTGTTTGTGTTTCTGGTTTTATATTTCATGTTTTACAAAATACGTGAGTAAAAAAATAAAAAGAACAAAGAACTTTAGTTAAAATTTTAAAAGCATAACTATAGATCTGAGAAAAGAAGTTTTATGTCATAATATGTTGAATCATTCTCTGCATGTTAAGTCTAAATTAGTTTTAACAAAATAGATTTCTAGTCTAGTTTGGATCTCAATTGGTGGTTCATAATTTCAAAAATATTTTGAAATACAAAAATTGTGTAAGACCTTGGTCGTCTTCTGAGCAAGGTAACCTTGAGATCTATGGATAAATAAAAAGATCAAGAAGTCTGGGCTTGAAAATATCGATTCGAAAATAACCTAATCATTTTAGAACTTATGTAATTTGTTAGGAATCTCTGAATAATTTTGAGAGGGTGAGTAGCATGTTTGCATGTAGTAGCACATCACAAACACTATCGCACACAAACATTTAGACACTATGGTTCTGTCTGAGAATCTTGGATTTTGAACGAGTTGTTAGAACCATAATTCAAATAGAAGGAGATCAAAGAAAAATCAAAGAAGCGGTAAGAAAAGATCAGTCCAATTTAGATTACCTTTGGAGTGGAGAATCTCAAGTAGGTATATTCTGAACTTAGGTTAGGATCTTTGTGTTTTGCTTAAGTGTAGTAACTTGATTATTTATTCTAGTGAATTTTTGTTTTGTGCCGTAGAGGGCACCGTGGATGTTTCCCTTGTTTAAGGGTTTTACCACGTTAAAAATTCCTGTGTCTATTTCTTTGAATGTTCTTAACTGTTGTTGTGATTAGGAGTACATGGTAACTTTAGTAGATGTTTATTAAAATTTAAAAAGAAAGGTAATCAACTATCGAATCTAATCCATACATTCAGAAAGATTTTATAACACATCTTGTGTTCTTTTCGAAAAGAGTTTTGCCCAAAAATTTTATTCGGAATTTACACAATTTATAACAGTTTGTTATTAACCTTGTAAACGAACTTTTAGTATTAAAGCTTTTTCTTCAGTTTGAAGACAAAGTTAGGAAGACCATGGAGGTTTACGTCGATGACATATAGACTAAGATCCTCGAGGTTGAGACTCATGTGGCATACCTTGAACAAACGTTTGACATGATGGATAAGTTTAGGATGAAACTGAACCCGACCAAGTGTGTCAGTCATTACAGACATGAACGATCGGGATACTGCCTCCTGATGTCCCAACTCCTTCCACTTTGCTTTCCACACCGCGGCCACCACATTTACTGGCCTACGGCTCAATGCGTCTGCTACCACGTTAGCCTTCCCCGGGTGATATTGGATATCAAACTGATAATCCTTCACAAACTCAAGCCACCGTCTTTGACGCATATTCAACTCCTTCTGCGTGAAGAGGTACTGTAGAGACTTGTGATCCGTGAACAATCAAAACTTCTCCCCCAGGAGATAATGTCTCCAAATCCGAAGGGAAAATACAACTGCCTCTAACTCCAAGTCATGGGTGGGGTAATTCTTCTCGTGAGGCTTAAGCTTATGGGAAGCATAAGCTATGGCCTGACTCTCCTATTGTAACACACCTCCGAGTCCTTGTAAGGACGCATCGGTGTAAACTAGGTACTCAACTCCCGATCTGGGCAACGCTAACACAGGTGTTGAGGTCAACTTATCCTTCAACTCATCGAATGACATCTGACAGGCATCGCTCCAGATAAATTTCACACCTTTGCGAGCCAGATGTGTCAAAGGACCCGCTATCTTTAAGAAACCCTGAATAAATCTCCTGTAGTATCCTGCTAGGCCTAAGAAACTACGGATCTCAGTCGGTGTCGTGGGCTATCCCCACTCCCTCACCGCTGATACCTTCCCCGAATCTACCGATATCCCCCGGTCCTAACTGATATGCCCCAAAAATTGAACCTCCTTCAGCCAAAACCCGCACTTCTCATACTTTGCATAAAGCTCGTTCTGACGTAGCATCTATAAAACCTGTCTCAAATGCTCAGCGTGCTCCTCTTCTGTTTGGGAGTAAACCAAAATGTCATCAATAAAGACAATGACGAACTGGTCTAGAAACTCTCTGAACACCCTATTTATCAAGTCCATAAACACGGCTGGAGCGTTGGTCAAGCCAAAAGGCATAACTCGAAACTCGTAGGAACCATATCTCGTTAAGAAAGCAGTCTACGAGACGTCCTGTTCCCTGATACGTAACTGATGGTATCCTGATCGCAAGTCAATCTTTGAGAAGAAAGAAGCTCCTCTCAGCTGGTCGAATAAGTCATTGATTCGGGGCAACAGATACTTATTCCGTATCGTGACCTTATTCAACTCTCGGTAATCTACACATAACCTCAACGATCCATCCCTCTTCTTTACGAACAACACAAGGGCACCCCACGGAGAAGTACTCCTCCGGATAAACCCCTGACCCAATAACTGCTCAATCTGATCCCGTAACTCTCTCAACTCTGCTGGAGCCATACGGTAAGGTGCGCGGGCAATAGGCTGAGTTCCCAGCGTCAATTCGATCACAAAATCTATCTCTCTACTCGGAGGTAGTCCAGGTATATCCTGAAATACATCGGTAAACTCCCTAACAACTGGAATCGCATCAAGTGGTATCACCACTTCCTTAAAGGTCTCCTCCTCTATATAGTACAAGTGAGTGGACGATCCTCCCTCAGGGTGAGGCATCTCCACTAAAAACATCTCCTGCCTGGTAATGGCAAAGATAATACTCCTACTAAAATAGTCAATCATGGCTCGGTACGCAGCTAGCCAATCCATACCAATAATCACATCGTACTCAGTCATCTCTAACACTAACATATCAGCGGGTAAAGTAAACCTCCCGATCTCTATACCCACACCTCTAAAAATAAGGGAAATCACGGAACCCCTACTCAATGGCGAATTTACACAAGTAACCGTGCTCTCGGCGGTGTCTAATAAACCAATTGTGCGTGCGAATCTCATGGCAATGAAATAATGTGTCGCCCCCGTATCAAATAAAATACGCCCCATAGTCCCCTGAATAGAGAACATACCCTCAATGGTCGGTGGATCCTGTGGGACTGCGGCATACTGAAGCTGATACACTCTCCCATACTGAAGTTTTCCCTGCTGAACTGGGACTGCTGGAATGGGTGGTAATGCTGCCATCTGTGGTGGTGCTGGGAGGGCGGCGGGAAACATAGGCCTCCGTGGCTCGTGTCGAGCACCCTGCTGCTGCGGTGGGGACCTTCCCCTGTCAGGACAATCCTGGCATTTGTTCCTCATCTTGCCACAAACAGAACACTTCCCTGGAAAGTTTCCCCCTCTCTTTCCCTGCTTCCCCCGACCCTGATGGTCGTTACCATTTCTACCTTGGCCTTGCTGACCCTGCTGAAACTGTTGCTATTGACCATTCTGACCCTGCTGGCCCTGCTGGCCATTCTGACCCTGATGGCCATGTCTGAAACCTCCCTGTCCACTTCTGAAATCCCCAGATTTGAATCTCTTAGAATCCCCTTGTTGCGAACTCTGGTCACCCTGCCTGTGCTGTCCCTGAGCAGATTGTGCCCCACTGGCACCATTTCCCCCGGTCCTGCCCTGTTGGCTGGACTCCCTGGATCTCTTGCTCTCAGACATGTGGAAGCGATGATCCTGGAAGTGAAGTAATGCAGCGTTAACCACATCAGGATAAGTGGCCAATGAGAGATTACCCAACAAGTGCTGACGAATCCTCCAAGTCAATCCATCCATAAAGTTCTGAATCTTCTTCTCCTCAGTCGGTATCTCATACAATGTTCAAGAGATTAGTGAATTCGGCCTCATACTCGGCCACGGTCCTCCCCTCCTGCTTGAGGTTTATCAATTTCCTTCTCGTCTCCGTGTGAACAGCTGACGGAAAATATTTGTGGTCGAACCGCACCCAGAACTCCTGTATAGTGAGGGTGTCCCTCTCCTCTGCGGTGGTAATGGACTCCCACCACTGCAATGCAGATCCTACTAGATTTAAAGTAGCCAGTATCTTCTTCTGAACATCTGTGCACTCGTACATCCTTAAGTGCCTCCGAATATCCTTCCTCCACTGACTGGATACCACAACATCGGAGCTACCTGCAAACTCCGGAGGGTGTGCTTTCTGAAAAGCATCACGGACGTGTTCCCAAGCAGACGGGAATGCATGAGCCTGAACTGGTGCAACTACCGGCACCTGGGGTGGTGCCTGCTGTTCTATAGCTAGGGCAGCATTTACCGTTTGGGCTACAATAGCTGCAACATCTGCGGCATTCATAGTGCCCTGAACTGGTACAGGCTGTGGCTCTGGCTGTGCATCCCTAGGAACTCACTGTGCACGTCATGGAGGCATCTGAAATGAGAGTAAAGTCTTATAAGTTCGCAGTTATTATCTTCAAAATAGCTGAAGAGCGAAGCATACACAAAAGAATACAACAGTCCTAAAATATAGGGCTCTATATCAAAGAAAGCTCAGCGGAAACATAACAAGCCGTACAAATCCTAAGGACACTAGAAAGTGATGCTCTGATACCACCTGTGACACCCCGACTAATTAAATACCGGGTAGCTACTCCTTTATTAAATTAATACAAAATGCCAAGTTGGTTCAGTTCATAGCATCACTGTCGAAAATATTTTAATATTACTAACCACCTAGTATTTAAAAAAGTGAGTTGTCCATTTTAATTAAATCCGATTAACATGCAATAAATGAATTATGAAAAGTTAACATAATAAACAATATAGTCACAATAGAATAACCATCCAATAATAATGAGTCTGGAGGAAAACTCCTCACAACAAACCGAATTCCGAAATAAATAAATACAAAGTCTGCATCACTAAAATTAATTACAACCCAAAGTCTGAAATAACTGAATAAGTAAGATGTCTCTAAAAGGAATGGGCGACATACCCAACAAATGACAAAAATTGATAATGGAGTCAAGATCAGAAATGGAGGCGTCTACTGTCAAGGTCCTGTAACTTCCACACCAGCTACAGCACGTCACCTGAATAGAACTCCTATGCATGGTGTCCATGTGGTTGGGCACCTAAAAAGGTTTTTACAAAAATAGATTTGAAAGCAAACGGGTCAGAGCCCGAATGTGAAAATAATTTTAAAAATATGCAAGTGTTTAATATCATTAAACAGTGAATATATAGTACATGATAGTGTGTGCACTCACATGAGTTCCTCACCTCTCAACTAATTGTGCACTCCTATCGTACCCGTACCCATTTCTAGTTGCTCCCATATCTATCTAGTCTAATGCTAAATCTAACATTTCTATATGATATCCAACTCAAATCCCAACATCTTCTATTTAATAGAGTATTGTACCTTATTACACATTTTCCCCACTTTAGCATTACAATTTATTGTAAATCTTACATTTTCACTTTACAAACCGTTGCTATTACTTATACCCACAATTATTCACGACTATTCATTTCAATCAATAGTATCTTATTCTCACCATAAATATAAAATACTAGCACCCCGAGGCAAAGCTGCGGTGCTCACATACTCTGCTATCAAATCCCGGTACATCACGTACATGAGGACCACGTATTCCGAATCTCTCAGGAAACGTTTCATTAACAACAATCACAAATAGTGGAGGCGAACATAGTTCACATCACATGGGTCACGCACATACCTACGCTCCCATGATCAACAGACTTATTAACTTCTCAATAAGCCCTTATCTGACCTATGTCCTCGAGGTACCAATCTAAATCCCCCCCGTAGGCACACAAAGATTAGATGATCCTAAACGAACGCCAACCTCCCACGATAGCAAGTACGATAGGTATGTCATACACATATAACTACATATACTAAGCATTCTCACATCTTAGATGTTAAAATATTTTGTCAGTGGTATACTTCTCGTTCTTATACCAACACTTAGTGTTATACAAATCACAAGTCCCCGGTTTATATGTATTTAAGTTATCAATTATTCTCACTTCGTGATTAGTTACTCTCTTCCCAATCCACAAATGTCATCCAGTTCAAGACATTATTCTAAGTTTTACTCCTCAATGTACCCCAATCTCCTAACTATACCCACTAGTTAATAAGGGAAGGTTATCTCATCATTTAAATAAGTCTACGGGATACTAGAAATCAATTCAGGCCAAAATGGCCATTCTGTCAACTCGTTAAAAGTCTCGTTCGAACGAGGTTGTTTGAACGAAGGGATTTGAACGAAATACCAACTCGTTAGACGTCATACTGTCATCTCGTTAGAAGTTCGTTCGAACGAGGTCGTTCGAACGACCTGGGCAGGTCTTCTAACGAGATGGCAGTTTCAGCCCAGAAAATCCCAATTCCGTTTTTCTCAATTCTTCTCTCCTCTAAATCCACCCTAAGACCATCCAAGTTGTGTTTTAACGTATATAAACAATTTCTAATCACCCTAGATCATTCCTTATCATATTTAAAGGGTCAAATCTTACAAATTATCATGGAATTAATATGAATCTTCAAATATTTCCCCAAACCCTATGAACATGAACTCAAAATTTTCCTATGCCTGATTACTCATCATAAATCCGTTTTTAAATCATCATATATAACTAATCAAGTATTAAATCAGTCCATTATCATACTACATGCAAATCCTAACCCAAATTCAAAGTTTCTCCAACAAATTTCATGGGTTATCTTAAAAAAGATCAATATAAGATAATTCCTACACTAAGCATGGAAGACATATTCAATGCATTAAAGATACTAAATCACTTGCCTTAGATTGTTCTTAAGAATTTGATGTTGAAGGTTGAAGGTTGATCTATCCCCTTTCTCTACAGATTTTCTCCCAAGGTTAAAGATGGTGGTTATGGGTTTTCTCTTGGGAACCTCTTCCAACTCTTCCTATAACTCCCGTAGCCCTCTAACTTGTCAAATGATGGTAATGGGCTTAGTGGGTTACTAATAATGTATAATTAACTCTTAAAATTCGTAGGCTTTAATTCCCAAAATTTCAAAATTACCAAAATACCCTTTTAAGTTGCCGGTATGGCCCAAAAATGCCCCGGGACCCAAACTAAACCCCCAGCTAGTGTTTTCTGTCTATTTCGACCCTTCCGGACTCGTTGGTGCACTCAAAATGACCATTCGGTAGATAAAAATAAAATTCACTTTTTAATTCAAATAATTTCATTTCTGACGCGACTGACACGCGCGTCCCAACTAAATTTCTCAAATTGTCGTATTTCAGTCTCGCGACAATTTTAATATTTCCAATATTCATATATTGCCATATATACACAACATAATCAAATACCAACTCACATCTCGTTAGTATCTATATCCGGATTAATTCTCAATTAATTCACATTTAAAGATGACCAAATACTTAGCACGAGTTAAGAAAGTTATGAAAAAATTCAGAGAGGTGAAGCTCAAAAGTATTCCTCAACTTGATAATAATCGAGTTGATGATTTTTCAAGGTTATCATCAGTAACAAAAACAGAGATCAGACGCACGATACGGGTGGAGATCCTACATAGGTCTACTACATAAGTGGGTGATAGTGGGGCTCTTGAACTTAAATTTGGGAGATTCATGTATGGATCCACTAGTTAAGTATATACGGGATGGTGAGCTCTCGAACTCTAAGGCCGAGATAAGGAAGCTCAAAAACAAGGCTGCCAAATCACTATCATTGGGGACATACCATACAAAAGAGGATTGTTACTGCCCCTACTCAGATGTGTTCACCCTTCATACGTGAGCTATATTATACAACTTGTTTACGAGGGGTCATGTGCAAGCCATATGGGTGGATGATACCTTGCCAAGAGGATTATCACTCAAGATTATTGGTGGTTGACATTAGCGAAATATGCAACTGACTACGTAAATAAGTGTTATAAGTGCCAGAGATTTACAAGCATCGATCATCGGCCTCAGTAACCACTCTCATCCATCACTGCGTCGTGGCCATATGAAATTTAGGAATTAATTTAGTAAGTCCTCTCCCAAAGTCATCTTACAACTATCAGTATGGGATCGTGGTTATTGATTACTTCTCAAAGTGGGTAGAGGCCAAGGCAATAATTTCCATCACGGAGTTAAAGATGTTCAAGTTTATTTGAAGGAATATAATTTGTAGATAGGACACTCCCCATACCTTAATATTAGATAATGTAAATCCATTCAAGAACAAGTCCTTGGAGACATACTATGGCATAATGAACATAAAGTAGTTCTATTGGGCACCAAGCTAACCACAAGACGGCGGTCAGACTGAGGTCACGAATAGGACGATACTTGATGGCATCAAGAAGAAATTAGAGGATGCAAAAGGTTTCTAGACAAAAGAGCTACATGGGGTCTTTTAGGATTATTGGGTGGCTAAGAGGACGCCAATAGGTGAAACACCGTTTATGCTAGCCTATGGGTCTAAAGCAGTCGTCCCTACTGATATTGGTCTCCCCAGTCACAGAGCCCAAACCTATGATCCTGAATCTAATGAGGACGATAAAAGGCTCGATTTAGATATGATTGAGGAGAGATGAGAGGATGCTAAAGTTCGATATATGTGGTCTCGTCACTAGACAGACCCAATATGGTTCAGCCAACATTACTCAACGTCTATCAGACGAACATGTTCATCAGCTGACATAGTGTCGACCACCCTCAAGGGTCTCGGCCTCCAAGACCTCGTCCTTCGCACTTCATGGTCATTTTTTTAGATCACTCTCCTGTCTCTCCTTATACCTATTGACTCTGCACCATGCCACCCTAGAAAGTTGAGACACCACACAAACACAGCTTCGTAGTTGCTTACTTAGAAGATCGCATATGTCGGTCTCACCCCAGTTGGGACCTTCAAAGCCGACGTCTACATTTTATATGGAACACATGATTTGTCCATCATTAGTCCACATGGACCATGATGTCATAACAGATCCCCAACCCATATGGGGGAAAATTTCATCATCATGGATTATGTATGTGCTAGACAGGTGTAGAACCCTTATTGGATCTCTTACCTCAATGATATATGCAGCATAGTTGGGGGGCGCATTGTGCATCCCAAAGCCTATATAATATTACTTCTTCTTCATTTACAGGGATCGATATATTAAAACCCCAACTAAAACTTTGTAGAATTATAACCTGGATAGAGAAAGATTGAGTGAATGTATCAATGGTCTTTAGTGCCTTATATAAATACACAAACACCATCACCTTGCACAGTGGATTAGGCTAAGTCTAAACCACTTACATATTGTGTCATTCATCTCTCTCTCATCTCCTTCTCTTTCAATACTTTTCTACTCTTACATTTCTCCATTGTTGAATTAGCTATAACTTGAATTTCATACAAACTCTAGTGATGATCCTTGACATTATCATTTGTGGATGTCCACCGAGTTGGTCCAACACCCAATGAAGTTTACTTTTCCTATTGGTACGCCTATTTTTGAGGTGGTCTTTCGATCGCCTAATACGGGGGCATGGGGTGGGATGGACGTTCAGGGAAGAGGCCCCGTATCTGATGGGGGATGGTGATGGTCTTGGGGGTTTGGGGTCAGCCTTTTAGGTGGGATATAATATAACCTCATAAAAAGACGTCTTTTCTTGTTTTTTGAATATAGGTAGATGCGAAGTATGTTCCTTCGTGAGGAACACGAAGAATCCTCAATACAATTTCATCTTATATGGAGATTCTCGTTTGAAATTAATTTATTAAAAAAAAGTGTTAACTTTAAAAAATTTCTTCTAACTCTTTAGTAAAAACCTTTTAAACTTCAATGGTTAAATGCGCACACACGGAGAGAAAAATCAGTTTAGGTTGGCACGATGGTCAAAGTCTTAAAAATAAAAGTTTGAGACAGAATGAGATGAGGAGAAGGGAATTGAACACAATAATTTGTTAACGAGGAACCCAGTATACTGGTAAACTCTGGATTTTTTTAGTTCCAAGACCATACACACCACAAGTCCACTATAATAATAGTTTAGGTAGAAATTACAGATTACAATGTGTAAATGATTCAATACACCCAAAATACCCAATATACCAAGGTAAGCACTAAATAATCCCATAACTACTGAATCATACCAAATAATAAATAGTAGCATAGTATTACAAACACATCTTCTCACTCAAAGCTAGAGTATCCAGAAAAGAGGTAATAAAAGTCAAGTTTTAATAATTTTAGTTTTCACATATGATTAGGAGATCAACTTTAAAGACAAGAATGGAAAGTCTTACTTTATGATTTGATATTCCAACCTTGGGAAATACAGAAATTAGTTTGTGTATTAAAAATTTAGGTCGTGAGTTTTACAAAAAAAAACACAAACGGATCTACACAAACAAATCATATATATATATATATATATATATATATATATATATATATATATCAGTAGGAAAAAAGATGTTTTTCAAAACTTGGGTTTGTAAAAATAACTAAAAACAGTCTAAATCATTAAAACAAAACAAGTAAGGTTTTACATGTATGTAAAGATACTCCCAATAGAGATCTCTAAAGTAAAATAACTTCAGGCAATGAACTCCAAAATCTTCAACAGGTCAAACCATAAAGCCTATCAAACTCCAAAAACAAAATCTAAACACTCATCCTCACTCAAACTATATTTGTAAAATTATAGGATGAAAAATTATTTCAAAAAGATGTTTAGAAAACTCTCAGGCAGATTAAAATATTTGAAATGAAAGAGAAGGTTGAAAAAAATTTGGCAGAGCTTCGCCTGGTTTTGTAAAGATTTTCACGCTTAAAAATGCAAACCCTAAGCTCACTATTTATAGAGTAAAAGGAATGGCTCTAGTCAAATTGTAATTCTCCAACCATTAAGGGCAATCCAGTAAACATCCAAGGGCATCTAAGGGTATAATAGGCATCACATAAAAGAAAGGTCGGTGAGGGAACATGATTAATAAGCCAGTGCACAATGAGAGGTAATAAATTCAAAGCACCATCGAAGCCTGTAGTCAAGCAAACTTTGTTCAGAACTCACGCGTCCTAATTGGTCCAAACCATATCACACGGGTCACCAACAAAACGAACTTTCCAATTACAAAACGTTGTCGTTTAGTTTATTTAGTGAATTAATAAAGAAACAAAAATTGATTTTAATTTTGTTTCTTTTAAATATTTAAATCAGCATTTAAAAATTCTAAAACATCATAAAAAATATGAAAATGAATTTATAAATTCTAAAAAATTATAAAACCAAGAAACTTATAATATAAAAATATTTGAGTATAAAATACATATAATATGTACAAATACAAAAATATAGAACATGTTACACAAATTCAAATTAGGGTTTTATTAAATAGAAATTTTGATTTTAAAATTTCTTAAAAATCTTCTTAGGATTATGTTTAGTGTGTGCAATGAAACCAGTGTATTTGGGACTATTGTTACAAAATTGAGCCAAAATAAAATAGAGGGATTAGAAAGTGTACTTTTAATCTTCTCGTTTCACCAATTTTGATTCAAATAAAATTGAGACTAAAAAAATAAGTCTCACACACACAAATACATAACTCAACTATACACATGATTCCTAAAAAGAAGAGTACATAGCTTAACTAACCACATATGTCCTAAATGGAAGATTACATAACTCAACTAAACATATATGTCCTAAGACTATCAAAAAATACACCAAAAAACCAGGAGTCTCACATATTCTCCAGTATTAAAACTAAGAGTCGCATATTCTCCCCTTGTATGTCACAAAAGGATAAAGGGTAGGGAAGAACCTATAAAGATGTTAGCACCGAAAGATATTATGATTAAAGAGATACGAACATACAATCTTAACACATTAAATAGGACAGGCACAAACACCAATAGACACTCTAAGAGTTTTAAAATGTTGATTGTTTAATGGTTTTGTGAAAACGTCTACTGATTGATATGTAGTGTTAAGATATTCAATATCAATTGCCTTTTTCTCAATTAATTCTCTAATAAAATGTTCTCTCATTTTGATATGTTTTGTTTGAGAATAGAAAATGGGATTCTTTGAGATACTAGTGGCACTTTGGTTGTCACGTAATATTAAAGTAGATGTTTCATATAGACCATAATCACTTAAAATTTGTTTCATCCATAGAAGGTGAGTAAAATAACTGCCAACAATAATGTATTCGGCTTTTGTTGATGAAGGCAAGAAGCGGTTTTTCCTTTTAGATGACCAAGAGACTAGATTGTGTCCTAAGTAAAAACATCCACCGGAGGTGCTTTTACTATCATCGGCAGAACCATCCCAGCCAGCGTCTGTATACCCTTTTATTTTAGAGTTAATGTCAAAAGTGTACTTACTATAGTTTATCTTTCAACTTATGTATTTAAAAATGCTTTTTATTGCATGTAAGTGGGATTCTTTAGGTTCACATTGGTATCAAGTGCATGCACACACACACATAAACACACACACACTACGCATTTGATCGGGTCTACTTGCAGTTAAGTATAGTAAGCTTCCAATCATAATACGATACAAAGTGACATCAATATTTTCCCAAGTAAGTATTTTAATAATTTAACAAAAGTGATCACAGTTAGTTTAGCAGTTTTAGTAGTATTTAAACCAAAAAGTTTGAAAAATCAGTAGTATATTTTGATTGACAAATAAATATATGATCATGTTTTTAAAATACTTGAAAACTTAAGACAAAAATGGAATTCTCCCATCATTGACATTTGAAACTTGAATTTCATTATGTTAGCACACTTTTCAGCTTCCAAGGGAGAAGCGGGCCTAAAAGTGATGTCATCAATGTAAACCTGAGCAATTAGCAGACAATTTTTTTTATGTTTAATGAACATTGTTAGGTCGACTCCCCATAGGTTAAGACCATTTTCCATTAGGAAAGTTGCTAATCTCTCATACCAGGCACGAGTGGCCTGTTTTAAATCATAAAAGGTATTTATTTAAAATAAAAACATTATTTGAAAAGAAGGGATCTAAAAAGCCTTTGGGTTGTTCACCATAAACTTCCTCATTTAAAATTCCATATAGAAAAGCGGATTTTACATCCATTTCATGGAGTTTGAATTTTAAATGGCATGATACATCAAGTAAAAGTCTAATATATTAAAGTCTTATAACAGGAGAAAATGCTTCATCATTATCTATGCCATCTATTTCAGAATAACCTTGTGCTGCTAATCTAGCCTTATTTCTTAAAATATTTCTAGATTCATCGCACTTATTATTAAAACAATTATTTTTTTCCATTTATATTGATGTGAGTAGGACGTGGGACTAAATGCCAAATATGAATTTTAGATGAACCTAGTTCTTCTTGCATAGCTAACAAGAAAGGTTCATCTATACTTCTTTCACATGTTTAGATTCAATTAAAAACAAATAAGAAGAAAATAAAGCATTAAAATATTGAGATCTAGTTCTTATGGGGTCTTTAAATTTCCTACTATGTTTTTCTTGGGATTATTTGTCTTAACCCAAATAGGAACAACAAGTTCATCGGATGGTAGAGTCAGAATCACTATCCATTGACTGTTTAGATAAATTTTCATTTTTATATTGGTCAAAAAGTATAGGATTTTCACTTTCTTTCATATGATGGGCAAATACTATCATTCACAACAAAATTATTATATTCCATTATAGATTTTTTATGATTAAACACATGATATGTACGGTTATTTTGTGAATAACCTAAAAAGATAGCCATATCACCTTTAGTGTCAAATTTTGACGAAGGCTCTCTATCTTTACAAACATAGCATATTACTAAACACCCTAAAGTATTTCAAATTAGGTTTTTGCCATACCAAATTTCATGTGCAGTTTATTTACAGTTTTTTCTTAAGTCCATACGATTTATTATATGACATGCAGTTTGTGTAACCTCAACCCATAAATATTTGGGCAAATTTTGTGGTGAAGCAAGCCACGAGCCATTTCTTGTATGGTTCTATTCTTTCTTTCAGTTATCCAATTTTTTTAGCCTTTTTGGGAGCATTAAACTCATATTTATAACCATTTCCTACACAATATTCAATGATATCGGTATCTTTAAACTCTCCACCCCTGTTATTTCGAATCCTAGTTACTTGGATATCCTTGTCATTTTCAATCCTTAAAAAGATTTTTAAAGAATTTTGAAAAGTGTTAGATTTTTCTTTCATAAAATCAACCCAATCAAATCTAGAAAAATCATTTATAATAATAAGGATGTAAGAGTTTCCACATGAGCTAGTAGTCCTATAGGGTCGCATTAAGTCCATGTGTAACAATTCTAAAGGATAAGATGTTAAAACATCTTTGACTTTCTTATAAGGGACTTTGTCAATATTTCCTATTTGACATAGTTTACAAACAGAATGCCTGATTTTTAAAATTTTAGGTAGACCAAGAAATAGTTGTTGACTAGTTAATTTAGAAAGATTATCATAGGTGATGTGTCCAAGCATCTCATGCCATAAGTGTAAATCATTAACTCTAGCAGATGAATAGTTTTCAATATCTTTATTTTGAATTAAAGCATAGCAATTACCAAGTGATCTTTCACCACAAAGGATTATTTTACCATCTTGACTTAAAATTTTGCAATATGTTTTTGAAAAGTTAACTGTATGATCCGTTTTGTAAAATTAACTTATACTTAGTAAATTGACTTTAAGTCCTTCAAGCAATGTCTAAGTTAGGAATCCATTCACCTTGAATTGTTTCTTTACTTTAAAAGTAACATTTCCTGTAAAAAAAAAATTAAGAGAAATTTTTTTTTATCCCCAGTAATATATCTGGAACACCCAGAAACAAGGTACCGCTAAGAATTTTATAAGAAGAATATATTGCTAATACAACAATATTATATCTCAGTTCATAACTGAACTCATCCTTCTTAATCCAAATAGCCTTAGTTTTTGGAAAATAATTTTAAGATTTGTAAGGCACTGGCTTAGGTGGTGTATGTTTCTTAACAAGTTCATCTTTAACAGTTATCCTATGTTTATTAGTTTTACCAAATTTTTTTATTTAATCCTTTATAACAGAATTTCTCCAAGTGTCCAATTTTACCACAAAAATTGCAATGATAAATCTGCCTAGCAGAATACGGAACTTGAGTCTGTTTTTCAAAATGTGGAATTGACATACAGACATTTGAGGATTTTGGATCGTCTATTTTGGAAGATAAAAAGTTCGTTTCAAAATTTTTTTCCTTTAAAATCAATTCCTTCTTTATCACCAAAATAAGACTTTCCAGAATTCAAAATTTGTTTTACAACAATGCAAAATTTTATGAAAGCATTAAGTTTATTCAAATCTTCTTTTAGTTTAGTTTGTGATTCATCCAAATCAGATAAAAATAACTTTTTTTTTTTGCTCTAAAGAATAACAACTTTCATCTATTTTAAAAATAATTTTCTCCAACATCAATTTTTCAATCTTAAACTCTTCTAATTGCATAAAATATTTATCAGAAATAAAGCGAATTTGATTATTAGGAGCATTAATTTTATATAAACAACCTAGCATTAACTTTGCCTAAGTGTATACATTTTTTAAGGTAGACTTATACAGTTTCTCAAAATTCTGGTCATTGTCATCACAATCACTATCAAAGGGTTGAACGTGCATTATAATCATCATTTTCATCATCCCAATTAAAAGTATAATCATCAACGATTTTGCATACATTTGCAGGATTATTGACACGCAATAAAACAGTTTCACGAGGTATATCATAATTGTCAATAAATAATTCATAATTATCAGACATGATAGATACGTTGTCAATATCATCATGAGACTCATTCAAACATGGAGAAGTAAAAGCCATTATATTGTTATAACTATCACCATAATCATTATTAGAGTCAGAACTATCATTCCAAGTTTTAGATAAGTGTGATTTTTTAGAAGATTGCCATTTAATTTTTGAAAAACATTGGTTAGTATAATGACCAAACCCGTTACATTTTCTGCATTGAATATGACTTAAGTCTTTGTTATGGTCATATTTTTCAACAGATTTATTTTCATAATATTTTTCATGCAGCCTATTAGAATAACTAGGTTTTCCTTATCTAAAAGAAAATTTATTTCTAAATTTAACCAAGTTCTTGAAGTGTTTAGATAACAAAGCAATCTCAAAATCTGGTGACTCAAGAGACATAGAGGAATCATCAACATTGGATAATGTAGATACCAAATCAAGATTGTTAACAGAAGATTTAAACACTAAAGATGGTTGTGTAATGTTTTCTTTTCTTTCCCTCTTTATTTTCACTTAAGGTAGTTTCAAGTTCAGAAACTTCATAACATTTCAGGTGTCATGCATTTATTTATTCTATGGCATTTTTCTTCATGGCAAAAGTATGAGGTAAAGATCTTAGAATTTTTTCACATATTTTAGAATCAGCATATACAATACCATTAACATTTGATTGGTTAACTATATCTAGCAACCCAATATAAAATTCATCAAATTTTTCATCATCTTTGATAAACATAGTATCATACATATGAACTAACAATTATGACTTAGACTTTTTAACTCTAGCATCACCCTCATGTGTAAACATCAAAATATCCCAAGTTGCCTTAGTAGTGGTGCATGATGATATATATTTCAACTCACACTCACCCACTGCTTGGAAAATAGCATTTATCCCTTTATTATTATATTATGAACTTAATTTCTCCTTTTTAGTCCATTCATAAAGATATTTTCTTTCCGTTCTTTGAACATCACCTTCACCACTTACATAAGTATATACTGAAAAATCATATTCAACCATATCCCATACATCATCCCCTAATTGTTGGATATGTGCAGTCATTATTAATTTCTAATAAGAAAAGTTCACGTCATCAAACTGAGGAGGATGTACTGAAATACCATTTCGATCTTCCATTTAAAATAAGTTTAAAATAAAGAGTTCAGGATCTTAAAAGTAAAAAAGAAACTTTTTAAAACCAAAATAATCCCATTTTCTCTCATACCATTTGAAAGTAATCTATTACACAAAAGTGTTAAGATTAAAAATTCTCTTTTAACTCTGGCAAAGACCCTTTAAACTTCAACTATTAAATGCACACATGCAAAGAAAAATAGGTTTAGGTTGGCATTATGTTCAAAGTCTTACCAATAAAAGTTTAAGACAAAATGAGATGAGGAAAAGGGTATTGAATACAATAACTCATTAACGAGGAAGCCAGGATACTAGTAAACCCCCTATTTTTTATTTGTAAGAGCATACACACAACAAGTCCACTATAACAACTTAGGTACAAATTATAGTTTACAATGTGTAAATGAATTAGTACTCCCGATATGCCCAATATACCAAGGCAATCACTAAACAACCCCACAACTACTGCATTAGGCCAAACAATAAATAGTACCTTAATAGTACAAACACAACTTCACACTCAAATCCAGAGTATCCAGTGAAAAGGTAATAAAAACCAGGTTTTAATAATTTTAATTTTCACATATAATTAGGAGATCAACTTTAAAGATAAGAATAAAAAAGTCTTGATTTATGATATGATATTTCAACCTTTTGATATATAGACAACAGTTTGTTTAATAAAAATCTAGATCATGAGCTTTATAAGAAAAACAAAAGGATCTGCACAAACAAATCACAACTAAATAATGTTTTAAAGTATATGTGAGTTAGAACATAGATTTAGTTTTAAAACAAGATCCACTATATATATATATATATATATATATATATATATATATATATATATATCACTACTAGAAAAGATGTTTTTAAAATTAGGGTTGTAAAAATAACTAAAAATAATCTAGGTCATTCAAACAGAGAACAAGTAAGGTTTTGCATGTATGTAAAGAGATTTAGAAAGTATACCCCAACAAAGATCTCAAAAGTAAAACAAATTCAAGTAACAAACTCCAAAAGCTTCAACAGATCAAACCAAAAAGCCTCTTAAACTCCAAAACCAACATCTAAACAATCATCCTCACTCAAAGTATATGTGTAAAATTATAGGGCACAACCGTGTTACGAAAAGATATTTAGAAAATTCTCAAACAGATGAAAACATATGAAAAAGTTTAGAGAGATAAGGTTGAAAAAAAAATTGGCAGAGCTTCGCCTCGTTTTGTAAATTTTTTTCTCGCATAAAAATGAAGCCTTGAAGCCCACTATAAAGGGGTAATAAGGTCAAAGCACCATCGACAGCCTACAGTCAAGCAGACTTAGTTCAGAGCTCACACGTGATGAAATAGCATGGCCTACACATTTGGCCCTATTTGGACCAAACCATATCACACGGATCACCAACAAAATGACATTTCCAATTACAAAACGTTGTCATTAAGTTTATTTTGTTAAATTTAATCAAGAAACAAAATTTGATTTTAATTTTTTTCTTTAAAATGTTTAAACCAACATTTAAAAATTTTAGAAAATCATATAAAATATAAAAATTAATTTTTAAATCCAGAAAATTATAAAACTAAGAAATCTATAATATGAAAATATTTAAGTATAAAATACATATAGGACGTATAAATACAAAAATATAGAGCATATTACACAAATTCAAATTGGGGTTTTGTAAAATAGAAAATTTTATTTTAAAATTTCTTAAAAAATCTTTTTAGGATTATGATAGTGTGTCCAATGTAACCAGTGTATTTGGGACTATTGTTACAAAATTGAGCCAACACACAACAGAAGGATTAGAAAGGGTACTTTCATCATTTTATTCATCGTGTACAGAGATAAAGATATTCCCCTTGAGATTATATGTCATTTTGTTCTCTTTATATATGGATGTCGTACCTATGGACAAACTTAGGCCTAAGCCCTTTTTATTTGAACTGATGAGAGATAGTAATGATGATGATGATGATGATGATGATGATGATGATGATGATGATGATGATGATGATAATAATAATAATAATAATAATAATAATAATAATAATAATAATAATAATAATAATAATAATAATAATAATAATAATAATAATAATAATAATAATAATTCGAGGAGGAGATGAATTAAGGTGCCCTATTTTTTTTTATATTTCTCCCTTGGGGAGAGACAACTTCATGCGTCTTGCTAACAAGCCACATTGTTAAACCGGGTGTGGGAGTTGTAGAGGGAGGTCCCCCTATTTCTCCCGAATGTGATAAGGTAATGTCCTTAAGAGGTAGCTTTGGAGATATCCTTTTACCAAAAATAGGGTGTCGATTAGCGGGGAGACTTTGGCGAATCTATCTGCCTTGATATCTATTATGTATTGTGGGGTGTTTTAAGGGAGAGGGGTGAGAGCCTTAGGAGGTATCTTCGGAGATAGGGTCATTGTCCTTTTACCAAAATAGGGTTCCGATTAGTGGGGAGCCTTAGAGAGTTTGTCTTCCTTAACATTTGTCCCGAGTTGCAAGGTGTTTTATAAGGAGAGGGGTGAAGAAATGTATAAGGTTAGTGTGAGAGATAAGAGTGTCATCCTTTTACCAAAAATAGGGTGACGATTAGTGAGGATCCTTTAGAGAGTCTTTCTACCTTAATATTTATCTCATGTTGCTTGGTGTTTTTTAAGGAGAGGGGTGAAGAAGTGTACAGGGGTAGCGTGTTCTCCCTTTTAGGCTTCTTTTTTATTTTACATAATACAAGCCTTGGCGTGTAATTTAGTAAAGATGATCCTATGGAGTCTTTAAAATGCCTTGGAGCATTATTTTTATTTGACTTGAATATTAGTCTACTTGCACCGAACCAACCTTTTTAAAAACAAGGATACAACGACCATAGATAGGGATTTCCTGTAAAAAAGGGTTTTGGGGTGTTTATTTTGATTGAGAACGAGGTAATGCCTAGGATTTCCTAAAGTTTCTGATTCAAAGACACTTGAGTGTCTTTTTTAATGTTTGCAATAAAATATATCAAAGAATGAGGTCCTTGTAGTTCCCTAAAAATGAAAAAATTTAGGGTGTATAGTGTTTTAGATGACTTCAAGTGAAAGGTCAGTATATCAAGTGGGACTTCTGATGTAGGGATAGAGAATGTGTATGGACTTGCATAGTCTTCCCTTACCATTACGACCGATTGCTTTTGACTTTTCCTTTTCACCGTGAGGAGGTTTAAGGAAAGAATTTCTTCAATCGGTCAATATTTAAGAGTTTAAAAAATGTGACTCCATCGAGATTAGCTAAGGTAGCCACCGCATCGAAGTCTATTTTGATGATGAGGTAAGGTCCTCCCTAGTTGGGTGTAATTTTATTACCGAGCTTCAAGGACGGTTTGAGATTTTCTTTAAGGATGAGATTGCCTTCTCGGATGTTTTCTTTTTGACAATGCATGGGCGATATATTTTTTGTAGCCTTAGTTGCGATAAGAAACTTTTAGCCTCCTCTCATTGAGGAGAGATGGTTCATCGTAACAGGATTGAACACGGTAGACTTATGCTACTTGACTCTCTAGCACCTTAGTGATGGTACCTCGATTTCTTTGGGTAGAACTGCTTTTATGCCATAAGTGAGTAGGGGTGGCCCAAATGGAGTTTCTCTCTATACAATGGTTGTCCCATGGGGTATATGGGAGTTTAGTTAACTAGACGTTAGGGGTTTGATCATCTTGCTATTAATATTTTTTACATTCTTATTAGCAGCTTCAACTGCTCCATTGGTTTGAGGTCGATAGGGGGATGATTTGTAAGAGTAATACCATACTCATGTAGTATGTTTGAGACCTCTTTCTTTAAGTGGGACTCATTATTTGACCCTATCTCATGAGGTACACTGAAGCGACGGATGAGGCTACATCGTATGCATTTGCCCACTTTTTAGCATTCAGAAATGCATAAGATTCGATCTCGACCCATTTGGTGAAATAGTTGATGGTGACCAAGATGAACTCATGCCCCCTGGAGGACTTAAGAGTGACCTTCTTTATGATATCAATCCCTCACGTGGAGAACGGCTAGGGCGAGGTCATGCAGTATAACTCTCGAGAAGGTAGATATATTTGGGGTGCATAGATTTGGCACTTGAGTCACTTCTTGACATAATTTTTACAATGTTTCTGCATGGTGGTCAGTGAGTAAATTTGGCAATTGAGGCACCTCTTAACATAATGATTGTTGGAGTATTTTTTTAGATAAGGTGTGAACACTCATATGCAGGCCATATTCATCGTTATGGACTCTGGCCATGATTTTGAAGGTTTTGTCCTCTGTAATGCATCATAGGTGTATTTTATTGAATCATCTCTTGTAGAGCTGGCCTCCGTAGATGATGAACTGGGCTGCTAGTCATCTCAGGGTAAGTCAATCATTATAAAAGGCATCCATCGGGTAACAGTTTTTGTTGAGTAAGTTCCAAATATCATAGGACCAGAATGTGGTATCTATGATTATTTCTTCAATGACCTCAACCTCGAAGCAGTATGATAGGGTGTTTTCATTATTTTGGTGAATGCAATTTATATAGTTCCCTGAATCATGTTTATCATAAATGCTAGAGTGGCAAGTGCATCTGCGAAGTTATTCTTGGACCTTAGGAGGAAGTATAATTCAAGGTGTTTGAACCGTGAGGCCACATTTTCTAAGTCTGCATGGTATGGTTGTAGTTTGTCATCCCAAATCTTCCATTTTCCTAGTATTGAGCTGATGACTAAGCTAGAATATTTATAAACTTTTAGATCGGTGATCCCCATTTCCAGGGCAATTTCGAGACTTGTGATGCGAGCCTCATACTCAGCCATATTGTTAGTGCACTCTTATGTGATCTTAATGGATATGGGGAGTCATCGTGAATTGGGGGATTGAAGGAACACTCTGATGACAAATCCCCTTTTGTTGGAGGCTCTGTTAAAGTATAGTTCCCAAGTTTCTCTATCATGTAGGTCGAATATATCCTCATTTGCGAATTCTGCCTCATTTTTTTCATCATCTGACATGGCTTGCCCTGCAAGGAGGTCGAATATGGATCATCCTATGGTGGCTTTCAACGTGACATACGTGACCTCAAACATTGATAGCATGAGAGGCCATTTGGATATTCTACTGAAGAGAGCGGGTTTTTGAATAACTACATTAGGGGATCTATTCTCGAGATGAGTTTTATGCTGAATGACATCATATAGTGTTAAAGTTTACGAGTGATCCATATGAGGGATACACAATCCTTTTCTAAGACGGCGTCTTGTAGCTCATAGGGTACTAGTTTTTGCTGACATAGTAGATGGCACATTCTTTTCGGGAGATTTTGATGTACTGTGTTAATATGGATCCAGAATCCTTATCTATGATAGTCATGTAGAGCATGAGAGGTTATACTGGATGAGGGAGAATTGGTATCGATAGGTAAGTGGGGTATTTTTGTATATTCTCGAATGCTTCTTGGCATTGAGCGTTCAACCTTTTGAGGAGTCATTTTTGAGTATTTGAAATATGGGTTCACAAATGGTGGTGGATTGATTGATAAACCGGTTTATGAATTGTACTTGATCTAAAGACCTTTGTATTTCCTTTTCTATTCTGGGTGAGGGCATTTCCCGTGTGGCTTTAACTTTGGTAACGTCTACCTTAATTCTATCTTTGCTGACTATGAATTCGAGCATTTTTCCCTTAATGACTTCGAGGATGAATTTATGTGGGTTTGAAAGAATTTTCAGAGTCCAAGAATATGGGCCTCACGATCCTTGGACTTGATTATCAAATCATACACATATGTGGACTCTCTTTGCTAAGTTGCAACAGCATTTTTAAGATCAAAGGGCATGGATGTATAACAATACGTCCCTTAGGGGGTAATGAGCCTATCTTCTCCTGATGATCAGGGTACATTTTAATCTAATTATAGCCTACGAATCCATCCATAAAGTAACTCAACACATTATTAGTTGTATTATCTACCAATAGGTTAACATTAGGTAGGGGTTAATCATCTTTAAGGAAGGCCCGATCGGGGTCCCTGTAGTCTATGCACATTCAGACTTTTCCATTAGTTATGGGTAATGGTACGATATTGGCTAGCCAAGTGGGGTACTACACCACTCAGATGAAACCAACGCTGAGTTGTTTTTCCACCTGCTCCTTAACTTTCAAGGAACATTCGGGTATGATCTTTCAAAGCCTCTGTTTTACACGTGAGGGGGTCGATGATAGAGGGAGTCAATGTCGATCATGGAAACGTAGGACCAAGAAAAATCATCCACAACGCAGTTAATGAGATATGTGACTTCCTTTTGTTCATTCTTATCTCGGGAGGACCCTATTTGTAACTATTTAGGGTTTTGGTGGGTACCCAAGTTTATGGTAATTGTGTCATCTTCATTAGGAGACATAATTTTTTTGAATTTGGTTAATGTTTTTCAAATGTTTTAAATATTTAAAGTCCGTAAAGATATTATTATTAGAAGTAGGACTGTGTTTTTTCCGAACATTCCAATTTTTTTGATATTCGATCTGATATTTTTTGATTTTGGAACGTATATAAGGTTTTTGATTTCTGATTTTTCGATTTTTTCGAAAAAATCGGATCAAAAATTTGAAATAATTAGAAATTTCTGATTTTTCAATTTTTTCGATTCGATTTTTCCTAAACAATGCCGATCCAATTATTTCGAAATATTTTTCGATTTTCAATTTTTTTAAACATTCTCATTTGTCCCACGTCGGCTAGGAGAGGAAGAGAGGCCCAAAAAAGTCCTCTATAAAAATAGAATATCCCTCTATCCTCTACACAAATGAAAAAATGATTAAATCCGTATATATTTACATGTTGGGTTAAAACATTTTTTCGATTTCTTTAAAATGAGAATTTCGAGTAATCGAAAATACTATATTAATTTTTTTTAAATTTTGGAATTTCCAAAATTTCTGAATTTTTAGTATATGTTTTGAATTTCCGATATTTTTTTCGATTTTCCAATTTTTCCGAATTCGGAAACTTTTTTGATTTTCCTAAAAAATTGGATAGGAAATTGGAACAAATATTTTATTTTCGAAAAAATCGAAATTTTTTCCTAGGGGTCATCTTCCGATTCGACCGAAACACAGCCCTAGTTAGAAGTGACTTCTAATCCATTGTTCAATTCATTATCATCACATGTAACATACACATGCAAATAATAGAAAACTTCATTTATTATGCCATCAAAATAAGGGAGGACAACATTGATAATAATAGAAAAGTCTACTCTAAAGAGGGATACATTAAGATAGGGAATAAGGGGGAACTTTTTAACAAACATGATAGACTCAAAGGGCCTTAGTATGATGGCATTAGGGAACCCTTGATGTTGGAGATGAGGTGATATTGGTTCTGTTGAAATAACTTTCGAGTGATCTTTGGTCATTTCATGACTTTCATATTGATGGAAAGGTGGGGCAGGAGGTGTTTATTGGGTTGGGCCCTTAATCCATTGAGGGCAACTTTAGGGTCTGCAGCAGGTTTGGTTTAAGAGGTGCTTCGAAGAGGTCTTTCAGCAAGTGTTGGTGAATTTTCTCACTCCACTGATAGTCCCATGAGGGTTTATTATGTGTGTCTCGAGGTTTGATTGAAGGCAATGTTTCGGGTGGGGGAATGGTGGGACAACTTGGAATCCACTAAGGCATATGTCGCTACTATCATAGTGAGTGTCTAGGAGAGAGGTAGTGTTTTTACAAGCTATAGTGGACCAACTATCATCTCCCTGAATGGTGATGACCTCGACATCAAATGGGAAACTAATTTTCATATGATGTGATGAGGGTAGCTGTCCATAGGGTGTATCCAGGCCCTATCGAGAGGTTGAAGCTGGCTGGGACGCCGAGCACTTAGAACTCGACATCGCATTTGATTAGCCCCGTGACGAGGGTAAGGACGACGACCCCTAGGACTTATCGGTGAGTGTTATCATAGGCCCTAATGGATTTAGAGGATAATATAAACTCCGAGACGGTGTATCCCAGATCGACAGCAATGCGAAGAAGGCATATATTGATGGTGGAACCATTGTCCACTAAGTAGTGATGTGTAATGCAAATTGGTGGATGTAGCCTTGCATTTGGAGGTCCTCATCAGAGAAGATGATGTATTATTACATGGCGGTGGAGCCGATTATGGCCAAAATTTCAACGGAAGTTGAATTCCTAAGCACAAAAGCCTGAGATAGTAGGCGAATGAGATCAGCTCAGTGGTCAAGGGATTTATCTAGCAACTCCCAGATGGTGGTATTAGCTAAGGTTATTCGGATTTACTCTTGGATTTTTTTTTTCGGAGAGGAGGTATGATGGTTACTTAGGGATAATATTTCTCCATTTCGACAGGGTTCAGGGGATTAGTGTGTCGACCAAACTTGGGAACGAAATCGACTTCATTGCATGGGGTGAGGACGAGTTTTTCCCAAATTTCCCGTTTAGCTTTCTTTAGGTATAGAAGGAGATCATTGAAGGATGTGGGGCTTATGGAAATTAATGATGGATCTAGGGCCATGACTTCTATCCAATTTAAGCTAGGAGTTTGCTCTTAGCATTTAAAAGCCTTATTCTGGGTTTTTGAACGGGCTCGAGACATAAAGTCATCTATCCACCATACATCCACGATCGATCTAGGAGTGGCAGTGAGAATTTCTGCTACTATGGTCAGGACTTGGTCAGCTGTCTGGTTTGGTGCCCTTAGTAAGGGTTCTGTAGAAATGGAGGATCCTAACCAAATATCATCATTCGAGGCAGTTTTTTAGTATTCTTATTCATCCTGAGGGGTTTTCAAGACATTTTCTTGGTGCTCTTTGTTATGGGAAGGGGTATTTAGTTCCCCTAGATCCATTTCTTTCATGATATTGATGGATTTGCAAAAGATGTATTAATAGTAGTATCAAAAATCTATGTATTCGGGCCTCATGGGTGAGATCTTATAGACAAATCTACAGAGAGTCAGTGCATATACCACGTATTATAGGTTATCAAATTCCTCTTGAGCAAGGTCGTGGGGAGCAAGGTGGATAAATTCCATTTCAATCGTGTACAAGTACCTATATGTAGGGGACCTTCTATAAGGCATGACCTCGGCTATCCATCTCATCTTGTAGTTCAATAATACCAACTATGTGGGTTGCGTCTAGGTACGCATTCTCATAACTGCTTCTGATATAAGTGTAATGGTAGGAACATAGTGATATCTCAAGGATAAAAAGGTTGAAGGCTAACTGTGAGACTATTAGGTCTAGTTTATCTTGGGGATTAATGGGGTCTTATTTGAGTGAAGGAGAGCTCAGGGGGATCGTTGTCTACTTTCATAAAGATGCACACAATATCTTATATTTATACTAGTAGATCGTCCCATCCACTGTATCGGATGCTATAATATACATTAATGTTGGGATGTTGGAGATTCCATCACTATCAAAAAACTAGAGAGGCGATAATTTATATGAGAGGATGGATTATAGGTTGTCTACTGTGTAGCCTCGCTTTTTCATACGACGGGTCTAGTGTTCGTGTTCCTCTAGTTGGCTGACCTCTTGTACTATAGATTTGTAACATATCCTAGATCTAAAGCCTCAGAGTTCAAGTGCTTTGAAGGATATGGGTCCTTTCTCATGTCACCCAAGTCTTTTTCTTAGGGAGTAGTCCCACTGCTCCATAATTTCCCAGACCTAAGGGTCGAGGATGAATTTATCTGAGGGCCTGGGGATGTATTTCCTTCGTTGATGAGGAAATGGTCGAAATAATCTATAATCCCCTATTCTGGAAGGTCAATATAACACACATGGTTAGGACTGGGTGTAAGAAGTGTTTAAGTAATACCTGGTAGGCCAAAGGCGATGTTTTATAAGGGAGGTCTATGTCACCTATAAACTCACTCCGTCTCATGTGGATGATACCCAATGGGTATACCTCAATTTTTTGTCCAGGGGGAGAGGGTCAGGGGAATAGTCCATGTTTTTGGTCGTATTCTGACTTAAATAAGACTTGGACGATCATGAACCTTTAGTTCTCACGGAGTCAATTCCACCTTTCTTTTAGAAGCTTTGTGTCAGCTTTGTACTTAATAGATCCAGAATTGGCCCTTATATTGGTTTTCTAAGCTTTGTCTCATGGATTTAGTGGGCTCTTGTCCTTTCCTCTTCTTCATATAGTAGTTGGTGATGAGCTTTATATCTCCAGGTAACATGATTATTGGATAGGAGTTGTAGATATTCATAACTCATCTGTACTGGGGGACTCAAGTATCGGGGTGGCCTAATCAAAGGTTCTCTATTTTGATGACTAGAAGTTGTGGTCCTTCCACTGTTTACTGTCTAATAGACTTATGGTGAGCTGGGAGTGCGGGGCGAGGGGTTATTTTGTCAGTTTCTATATCTGAAAGGGAAAATATGTGTTCCTTTGAGGCGGATCCTTCCTATTTGGTGCACTGGATAGGTATTACGAAGGTGATATGCTATACTACCTAAAGGGATTCATCGTACATGTCCTCCCATTCGGTTGAGTGATCGGTCTCTAGAAGAAGGGGTGATAAGTCTCAACTCTTTGAAGACCATGAATTCCATGACTAAGAAGAGGTCTGGACTACGATGGTTAGTCTGCAGGAAGTGTATGTCCAATTATAAAGAAGGGCATATGGTCAATAGTGGGCTTAGTCTCGGTGATGATTTATATGGTGGGCGATGGATTGCCTAGGGGGTAGTTATTTGGAAGGGGGTATGTCTCCACATCTTTAGATTGTGATGGATAAGGACTATCAGAGTGGAGGGATTAGTGATTGGGACACGATGATTTGAGAGAGTATTGGTGCCAAGGATAGAATGACATGGCAAGGGGTTTATAGTGATACTAGGTCTTGGAAGGATTACCCTATCAACATCGATAAGGTTATGGATGGTGTACCCTAAGGCCCAATAATTATTCGTGATATGATCGGGTCCCTGATGATATTCACAATGTGAGTTTGATTTCCAATTTTTATCCATAGTGGCTGGGAGTGGTCTAGGGAGGGTCTGTAAGTCAGTAAAGGTTCTCGTTCGAGCACAAAACTCTTTGGGAGAAGGTATGGTTTGAAATTTCTTGGGAGGGAGTCTCTATGAGAAGGGTATGTAAGGGAAAATTTCCAATTAAGTCGTCTTTAGTGTTCTCTTAATTCTGGACAAAACTATTTGAGTCATAGGATAGATGTCCGTGGTTTCCTTTCAAGCCTCTAACGTTTAAAGTTAGTTGAAGACGTAGCGGCCTAGCATTGTAAAGGTTTTATTCTTGCCAATTTCGTGCCATGTTTCACGTCATCAACATTTGAATTCCAAGATCTCTAAAGGTATAAATGCATTTAATATGTATAGAGTCTTAGATATATTTTTTATGGGTGTTCTTTTAAAACGACTTTTAATTTTTTCTTTAAAAATCTTTTTCAAACTTTTCATAAAATTTTTGCTCTTAAAAAATTGATTTTGGATTTTCTAGATTGTTATTCGAACGATAATGGGATCTAGTTCGAAGGAGATTCCCGATTCATTCGAATGAAATTATAAACAAGATTCAAACGAACTTTTGCCATTTTTAACTAAATTGTCATTGGAATGTCGTTAGAACGACATCGTTCAAACGAGCTTTATCCAATGAGATTTTGGCCTATTTCGCATCTGAAATCTCATTCGAACATTGTCGTTCGAACGACATCAAAAAGTCGTTCGAACAACTGTGCGCGGGAATAGTTTTTTTTTTTGCAGTTTTATATTTTCAACTTCCCACTACTTTTTATCAATTTTTAAATGTGCAGGAATGCAATTTTTGGGGGAGGAATTTACGTAACTTTCCATATACTTTGAGAGAAAATTCTTCCAATAAAAGGTCCTTTTTTATGTGATAAGTTTCAAGATCAAATTTCTGCCAAGAACGCATGTTTACACCGATTTCTTATTCGATCCAAGTTCTTTAATATATACATTTGCTTGAGATCATTTGGAACCGGATTTCTTCTCTACCCATTAAGGAGAAAGTTTGGGTTCTTTATCTACCCCAAAAAGGAGATTCTGTTTGTTGTGGAATACTCATACGGTGAAAGGCACCGTGTGTGGGTTGACGGTAGCCAGGCCCCATTGGTGGATTCAAAGACTTCGGTGGACTCTAGAGTTATCGACTAGGTGGAGGTTGAAGAGCGAAGGAGCGTCAAGGCTTGAAAGGCAAGTCGTTGTTGTAAGTTATCTTGTGGTGTATTTTATTAAAATACCATATTTAGTGGACATGTAGGTTGGGTCGTCCGAGGTTTTTCCTGTTGTGGGTTTTTCTCGTACATCGTCCCTTGTGTGTGTGTGGTTATTTTCATCTTGAAATATCTCTTTTAGATTCATCCTAGGTTAATCAAGATAAAATTTGTTTAATCAAAACTATGGTGTAATTTTGGTGCTAATTTTAGTTTAATTTAATTCAAGTTGGCATAATTAATTTGGCAAAATACATGCTTATGTTTGTTTGGCATAATTTTAACTTGAATTGAATTAACGTTGTTTAATTGAGATTAAAAGAAGAATTTAAATATTTGTTTTGTGTTGTTTGAATTAATTTTAATTCTGCAGAAATTAAAATTTGTAAACTTTAATTGCTAAATTCGTAAGAAATTTTAAGTGTGAAATATTTGGTGAACCATCCCGTATTTGGAATTTTAAAATTAGGGCTTTTTCCTCCTTCAGATTGGTATCAGAGCAGGAATGCTAAATTATTGCATTAAGATACTTAATTTTATTTGGTTTAAAAATGGAAATTCATCGTTTTAAAATTTCCAGTTTTTTATGGTTCCAATTACGCGTATTGGAAAGCGCGTATGAAATCAGCACTTAATCCTTAGATGAGTTGGTTCGATAATTGGTAGTTAGAGGGTGGGCCCCATCAATATGCCTAGAAGGAGATGTTTGTGTACGAAAACTCGTAGAAATATGGAGTGAGACTGAGCTTCGAAGCTCCAAAACCTCACCAATTAATTCGAAACCATTAGAATGCTAAAAATTAAGACTTTCAATGAGTTCTATGTTAGATTGTCTGACATTATTAATTCACCTTTCAATTTGGGAGAAAAGATACCCGACAACCGTGTTATAAAGAAAATTTTGAGGTCTTTGCTGGAGAGATTTAATGCTAAGGTGTCCGTTTTAAATTCATTAATCACTTTAAACTCTACGAAACTTGAAGAGCTCATAGGTGACTTATAAACCTATGAACTTAACATGTTTCCCTCCAAGAATAACAAGAAGAAAGATAAGGGCATATATTTGGAAGCCCGTAAGGAGGAAACATCGATTTCGAATGATGAGTATGAGATTGACTCGAAAGATAAAGCTTTGTTTGCTAGGAAGTTTAGAAAATTTCTTAAAACTAATAAAGAGAAATTTAAAAATGATTATAAGAAATTTGAGAAGTCTAAGCATAGTAAAGACGAAAAATTCCCTAAAATCGAAATGAAAATCTTAATAGGGCAAGTCAAATTATGGCCATAGGGCGTTCGAGAGTCCCACTAAACTAAGGAGGGAGGGAAAGCAACCAATTTCATACAATGTCAGCCTTAGTAATAGTGAAAAGTAAGAGGGACTCTAAACCACCTTATACTCTTGACTTACTTAATTTTACATTGTATAAGTGCTCATCTAGTTTGGAAATAGTGAAAAAATTGAGTCCCTCCCCTAGATACCAAAGAGCCTCAGACACTTCTATACAATTCATTCCTCTTATTTAATGGATCAAAAGTATATTCACAAACATTAACACGCATTAGGACTGCATACACGATTCATATATTGCGAAATTGATTGTATGTCTGTTGAGTGTGTTAATTTCCCTTAAAACAATTTTTAATAATTTTTTGGGAATTTTTAATGATTTTTGAAACAATTTTCTCACAATTAAAATTGGAATTAAAAGCTTTTGGGGTCTTTTTGTAAATTCTGATTATTGGTTTTATGCCTGAAAGTTCACTTGGGTAGAAACCGAAAGTGATTGAGAATTGAGGGTGACTGTGTATTTAGTTTGCGACGCGCCTGTGAGAGTCAATCCTAGCCTTACACCTGTCAACCTGATATCGGTTCATTTTGTGTTTCTTTTAAGAGATAAAATCGTTATTTAATCTCAGCCCTTGGATTGATCTTATCAAAGCTCTGCATGCGTCTAATTCCAATCTCTGTGAAACCCTTATCCTCCAATCAGAAGCTTTTTAATCAACCTCTTTTATCTCACCGTTGGATCAAAGTCAATCTAGGTAGACCAGATCTCAGCCCTTGATTTTGAACTACCTTCTCGATCCTTCTCAGCCCCTATATAAGGAGGCTAACCCTCAGCCTTTGAGAGACTTTTTCCACTTCGTCTAAGTAGAATGAGAAGAGAGAAGAAAGATAGACCAGAGAGAGAATTAGAAACCCTAACTCGTCCAAACACCTTTTCAAACCCTAAACCTTTTCTTAAAACCAGTTTACACCAAACACAAACTTTGAGTGTTTGAGAGTTTTTCTGTGTTGGGTTGAAAGTGTTTCGCGGTTCAAACCTCTTCGTTTTAAGATCTTGTGTCTAACTTAAACATTAGGTCAGATCTGTATTTATGTTTTATAGAAATCATAGATCTTATCATTTTATGTTATATTACTCTTAGATCTTCATTCTTAGTTTCTAGTCTTGAGAAATATTTTGTTGATTATTTTCTATAAATGTTTTCATCTTTAAAATCAACAAAATCATTTTATGTTTCTAGTTCTTTTGAAACAAGACCTTTGACCTAGTTGGAATCACACTTAGCGGTTTTCAATTTCAAAAGTATTTTCAAAACCGTGAAATTGATTAAGATCTTGAATCGTCTTCAAAGCAAGATAGCCATGGATTCCGGGATCATTTTAAAGGTCAAATAAGGTTTTAGTTTTCTGAGAAGAGAGAAAATGAAAATCACAGCATATAGATTTGTTATGTAATTTGATAGGACTGTTTATATAAATAAGCGTGAGTGTGTGCAAGTATGTATTAGAGCACCATCACAAACACTTACACACTACAACACTGAAAGTGTTGGTAATAATATCTTGAAATAAGAGTCGACGTAAAGACTGGAACAAAGTGGAAGTTAGAAAACTGGGAGAGCCACATCAACAATCAGAACTGCAGAGAAGTTAGAAGGAAACGAGTGGGTACATTCCTAAACTTGAATAGGACTGATTTGTGTGCATGTGTGCTATATAGTTTGTAACTGATATATTTTGTTTTAGTGGATTTTTTTTCTTTTACTCCGTAGAGGGAGTCGTGGATGTTTCCTCAGTTGGGTGAGGTTTTACCACGTTAAAAATATCTTGTCATTAATCTTTCTACAGCTCCTCATCTCATTCTTAATAATGTGCTGATTTAAATTGTCTTAGTTTTGTTTTTCAAAACTTGTTAACAAATCTTGAACTGATCTCGTACATATTTTATTAAACACTTCTTGTGATTAACCTGATTTGATTTAAAGAAAAGAGTTTCCTCAAAAAATAGTTCTGAGTTACTTAATAGTTTAATCTTGTATTAAATGGCTTTAGTAACAGTTTTTCAATTGGTATCAGAGCTTTGCAAATCTTTTTTAAAAGATCTTGTGTTTCTGAAATTATTTTCTTAAAATCAAAACAATGGACGGGAAAAATGAAAGATTTGGCAACTTGACTAGACCCCCACTCTTAGATGGAAACAACTTTGCTTAGTGGAAGGTAAGAATGGTTACTTTCGTACAAGGAACCTTGGGAGATGATGTTTGGGATATTATTGAATATGGATACACTTATCCTACTAAACCAGCCACTGAAGGAAGTAATGAGAGGATTAAGAAAGCATTAAGTGAATTCACTCAAGAAGAGAAGAAAACTTTTCGAAACAATAACAAAGGCAAGAATGCCATATTTATGCCCATAAATGAACATGAGTTCAAAAGGATCTCATTTTGTGCCACTTCTAAGGAAGCTTGGGATACACTCACTGCACATGAAGGTGACACTAGAGTTAAGGCTGCTAAAACCCAAATGCTTGTCCAGCAGTATAATTCCCTAATTATGTCAGACTCTGAATCCTTTGATGATATTTACATGAAATTAACTGACATTGTGACCAAATTGCATGCTAATGGGATAACATATGACAGACATGAAATTGTATCTAAAATTCTAAGATCATTACCACAGAAATTTGATATCAAAAGATATGCTATTGAGGAAATGAGTGATCAAAATCTCACTCCTAAATTACTCAGTAGTAAACTGAGAACTGTGGAAATGGAATTAGAATTTAAGAAGCAATTGACCCAGTCCCATAGGAAATAGACTAGTTCCAACTTAAGTTTTTCCTCTAAGCTGATGAAACCTGAGTTTACAATTTCTACTGGTGATTATGATGAGGAAGGCGATATAAATAGTTTGGATAATAAAATTGCCTTGATGTCAAAATAGTTTAAGAAAACTGTCAAATTTAGAAATAAATTGGCAAACAAACAAGGCAAGCCAAATTATCCAACTCAGTCTAACTACAAACCTCATGAGAAAGGTCAAGATAAACATCACAAGGACATGAGACCCAACAAAGACTTCAAGAACATTGAATGTTTTAGATGTGGAAAACTAGGACACATAGCACAAGACTGTAGAGTGAAACTGAACACTGCTAATAAACATACTAGGGCCAACATTTGCAAAACTTAGGATGATTCAAGTGATTCTAAAAATGAAGAACCTGAATCTTCTGATTTTTTTTATCCTTTCATGTCTTTCTTTGCCAAGATAATATATAATGATGATATGTATGTGCCTTTGTATGAGAATGATCTTAGTAACTCTACTTCTAATGTTATGAATCATGCTGCTACTGGTTTAGATGCTTTAATTTTTAAGAATATTGCTAGTTCTACCGCAGGGTGTGTGAGTCAAAGGGAAAGCGATAATGACGATGTCAATGGGTGCGTGAGTTCAAGAATTGAATCCTTAGGGGTCACTTCACACACTACACTTAGTGACTCAGACACTGAAGACCTCCCTAATATTCACACACTTTATGCGAAAACTCTCAAGAAAAGCACTAGACTAGAAAAGATAGTGAAAGATCTCACTAAGAAACTAGAAGACCTAAGCCTGATGGTTAAACTTAATGCTGAAGAGTATACTTCCCAATGTCTAGCTCATGAAAATGAAGTTAAAAGTTTTGATCAAAAATTGAAGAATTTGATTGGAGAAAATGAAACTCTAAAGAAAAAATATAAAGGGACATTATTAGAATTGGAACAATCCAAAGAGAAGACAGCAATAGTTTTCAAAAAAATTACGAAATTTGAAAGTAATTCAAACTGTTTTAATGGTTTTGTTGCTGATTCAAAAACCAATTCTGATGATCGAACTGGAATAGGGTTTTGCCCAAATTTGAAAACACAAACTAAAAACTTTAAACCAATTAAGTTTGTGTCTGGAGGCAAAAGACCTATAGAAAGTTGTCCAGATTTTTATTCTCTGAAAAATAAGTTTGATGAAAAACAATCAAAGTGTAACACCCCGTATTTTTGTGCATTTAATATTTAATTAATTCGGGAATTTTAAATTACTAGTGTGTTGTAATTTTAACTGAATTAATTATGGCAATATATATATTTAAATATTAACCGGTGAGTGAATGGTTAATGTTTAGGGAAATTTATTTACTAAGTGAATAGTAATAATTTAATTACGTCATTTCTGGTGTTAATGACGGGGTATGCACTTATCCCAGCCGGGAGTCGGTATAGACTAAATTGGGTGTGATATAAGGATTTTTATAAATTAATTCGGATACCAATTCTGAGTGCGCGATTGAGTCCGGATGGGTCAAGATAGTCAGAAAAGAGTACTCGGGGTAGTAATTGGGTCTCGGGATATTTTTGGGCATAGCCAAACCCACACGGGGTGAGTTGGGCCACTTTAATTAAGCCCATTAGGATAAAAACGGGATTAAGGGTTTTTAACCTAGTTGGGAGATTAAGGAATGGCAGCCAACATAACTCTAAACCTAAGGTTTGAGAGGGGATTTGGGGGAAAGCAAATCAAGAGAAAATTGGAGGTTTTTGGAGCCAAATTAAGGGACATCAACAACGGATCAGACACTACGAACAATCCAGGCAAGTGGTTAACTGTTGTGATTTCTAAAATTATGATAATCAATTAATATCATAGTGATGTGTATATGAAAATTCGTTTTGGGGGTGTCACCAAAATCTAAATTGGGTTTTTGTAAATTTATATACCTTAATGAGATTAAGGGGGAGATTGAACGTGTTTATGATTCTAGAATGTAGAGGACTGAATCAGATGTTAAAACCAGTAAGAGTAGATGGTTAATTGCTGTTAAAATAAATGAAATTCGTATTGGAGATTTGAAACCCGGATAATACCCAAATCGGGAAAAGCTTGGAATAATGGATATTGATGATGAAATTAGGTCTGTGAGATGTTTAGACCCTTTCCTTACATGGAGGATGTATTATTTGTATTTGGGTAAGGGCTTAGGTTGAGAAATTAAGTTTTAAGTTTCGTTCATGGCTGATAGTGGCGGGAGAAGACGATTACTGGAACGATCGATCGATCGACCTACGGAGCTCGATCGATCGATGAAGGCGAAATCTGGGCAGTTCGGCCAGTTTGTTTATATTAAGGGAAAATTATTAAAAGTTAAGTATCATACATTAATAAGTGATAAATAATTATGAAACAAATATTCCTAGCAATTATGGGAGGAAGTAATTGGGACTAGGATAAATTTATATGGGGCACTTAATGGATGAAATTGAGAGGTTTTATTCCAAAATGGGGAAAATACGGATCAAGTGAGCAAATCCGGGTATATTGGTCAAGCGACCCCAAGGTATTGAATTAAGTTAGAGATAAACTATTTAATTTAGAGTCGGGATATAGACTCGGTAAATAATTAATTTTTGGCTAAGTGAATAGAGTCCGGGTATGTTAATAATTATAGGCAAATATAATTGGAGAAATATGGAGATGAATGTGTGACACATTGTGGGCAAATATGTGAGGACGAAATTATGAGATGTAAAATGGACCAAGTGAGTGAGTCCGGTTATGTTGGTTAAGTGACACCAAAGTATTTAATTAATTATTGAGAGAGAGTAATTAATGTGGAGTAGGTATATAGACTCGGGAAATATTAAGGTATGGGCCAAGTGAGCGAGTCCGGGGATAATGGTTGGGTGACACCAAGTTATTAAATTAATAAGTGTGATAATTAATTTAATTGGAGTCGGATTGTAGACTCGGGTAGGATTAAATTAATAGGTGTGATAATTAATTTAATCAGAGTCGGATTATAGATTCGGGAAGGTATTGAATTAATAAGTGTGTTTACTAATTTTATTAGAGTCGGACCACAGACTCGGATTGGTGTGAATTAATTAATGTGTAAATTGATTATATTAGAGTCGGACCACACACTCGGATTTGTGTTGATTAATAATGGGTAAATTAATTAAATTAGAGTCGGACGATAGACTCGGGGAGGTATTAAATTAATAAGTGTGTTAATTAATTTAATTAGAGTCGGACGATAGACTCGGGGCGGTATTAAATTAATGGGTGAGTTAATTAATTTAGTTAGAGTCGGACCATGGACTCGAGGAAAGTATTATATTATTTGAGGCGTGAATAAATTATTAGAGTCGGACCATAGACTCGGGAAGATGATAAATTATTAAATGAGAAAATTAATTACGTTGAGTCGGGCCACAGATTCAGGGGATCACAGGCAGTGTACGGGATTTGTAGTACACGGTAACGCTGGAGTTTATAATATATATATATATATATACCATCACTACACCGTATATATATATATATATATATATATATATATTGTGTGTGATATTAAATTACAGGCAGTGTAAAGGATTTGTAGTACACGGTAAAGCCGGGGTTTATATTATATATATACAGTGAAGTGATAGTATATATATATATATATATATATATATGTGTGTGTGTGTGTGTATATATTGTGTGTGATATTAAATACCAGTGACTAGATATTTATTCAATTTATATACTCGAATGCTATCAATGGAGGTTGCGCGATGTGGGTGAATCCCCTAGCTTGAGGAGTAGGGCGAGTATATCCCCAGGTCATAGCGTCCGGTATATATGGGTGAGGGATTTATCTCACTTTCAGGGAAGGAATATGACCGCCACCACTACGTTTATATTTTGGGCTAGGTTGATGAGCGATTCCAACTTGGGGAACTAGGTCCTGTGAGCACACCTAGTGAGATAGCATTTTAGAGGGAATCATCCGGCGAGGGTATACTCGAAGGGATGGATATACGTATGTTATATGTGTGGATTTTGTGGCAATGGTACGTATATAATGGTAGTAAATATTATATACGGATAATAATACAGTGTGTGATGTACTTTCTTTATATAACTTGTGACACGATTATATGCTACTATTTAAGAGGAATTAATTAAGTTAATTTTGAAATAACTTATAATTCAAGAATCATTATACTCGGGTTAGAGTAGTATGGCAAGGGAAGGTTATACCAGGACTAGTTGGATGGGGTAGTACAACTAGGTGGGGTTAAGGTAATCGGTAGGTGTGCACAATAGTGGAGGGGTGAGAATGTCCACAAGGGAGTGCGACACTAACTTAAATATGAAGCGCATTCATGCATTTTAAATTACTGCATTTAATTCACTTGCTAAATATTTTCAAAATGTTTTGGGTTCTAACCCTTGCTATAAAACTATTTTCAAAACCTTTTAGGTGTCCAGCCACAGGGACGCCAGGATTGATATTCTATTCCAGGAACACGGAGCTGCGGCATATGCGGATGCTAGCAGGAGTTTGGATTAGACGCATCATTCATTCATTCCTAGAGTAGGAATCTTGTATCAGTTTCAGTTATATTTAGGGCTTGTCACCCAGACTTCTCGGTACAGTTTTCAGGTGTAATTTATTCAGGTGTTGAATATTTGTATTGGATTATTTCTTTGGTGGCCGGTGATTTATTCGGCAAGTTGTGCAATTATAATTCATTTTATTTTCATTCAGATGTGTGAATGGTTTATACTTTAATTCCGCGTGTACTGTTTTGTTTAATTAAAAAAGTTAAAATTGGCACCAGTTTTTGGAATACTAGGTGGTTAGTAAGTTTTAAAAAAAAAATTCGACAGTGATGCTAAGGATGATCCAACTAGGATTCTTGTTTTAATTTGGTATAGGACTGATCACCCGGTATTTTATTAGGCGGGGTGTCACAGATGGTATCAGAGCATCAGGTTCTAGTGTCCTTAGAATCTGTGCGACTTTTCACGTTTTGGCTTGGCAATCTTTGATATAGAGCCCTATTATAGGATTTTTGTATTCTCATACATATGCACATATACGTTCTTCTACGAAATTTATATTTGAGAGTGAACTCATACCAATTCGGTTCTCATTCCAGATGACGCCCAGGAGAGAGAACAGCTAGGGCAGCAGGGGGAGATGAGACGAGGGAGGCTCGTCAGGAGCAAGAGTTACGACAACAACTGTTAAAGATAATTTTGGCAGCACAGGTAACCGAACTAATGGCGCGGGTAGTTGAAACGATGGTAGTCGCAAACGACAAGGTACTTTCCACGGGATCCGCCACAAGTGTTAGTGGCTCCAGATGTTTAGACCCACGCGAGGTCGTCGCGGTGGAAGCAAGAAAGAGAGGTTATTTTTAGTGGGAACCCACCAGAGTTGCGAGGGGGTTCAGATGTAGGGCTAGCTAGCGTGTCAAGGAAAAGAGATATCCAGCGTCACCTACGCATGGGAGATTGAGATGAGGTGCGGAAACAAATGCTAACCACTTTTAGTTTAGTGGGATAAGCACTACAGTGGTGGGAGTCGATCACCACAGTGAGGAAAGGGACACACTAGCTATTTTAGAGTTTTAGGTGCGGTTCGACCGCAAGTATTTTTCCTCCAGCGGTTGAGACCGAAACGAGGAGAAAATTTTGTGAGGTGATTCAAAGGGGACCGTTAAGTGGCCGATTACGAGGAAGAATTCACTCGCTGGAAAAATTTTGTACCGAATGAGGTAAGCAAGGAAAAGAGAAAGAAAGCAAAGTTTATGGATGGGTTAGTCTGGAGAATTAGACAACGTTTAATTGATAATTCCGCATTAGTAGATTATACTGATGCCATTAACGCAACACTCCGGCACTGTCGGGAATATCGCTTACTCGCGAAAGAAAGCGGGAGGGGAGTGGTGATTAGCCAGTCGGATAAGGTAGAAGGGAACAATACCAGTGGGGTATCCCAGCAGTAGACTGGGGGAGATCAGGGGCAGGATTTTCGATAAGGAAATCATGCCAAATGATCTAGAACTGGAGGTTATCGGCAGGATGGCCAGGAATTTCAACAAGGTCGGCATGGAAGGGACCAGTGGCAGGGTGAATGTATTAGAAGATGTTTCGTTTGTGGGAAAAGCGAGACACATGAAGAGATATTGCCTTAAGCGAGGCAGGGGTCAACTACAGGACGAGTCCCTGGATGTACAGCCACTAAAGTAAGTCATGGGTGCATTCGAGCAGGGAGAAGCTTCTCCGAAAATCGAGAACCAGTCGTTGCAGTTGGAGTATAGAGGTAATTATTTTTACCCTAGGGGCATGGGGTATATTTTTGAGTGACAAAGAGGATGTCACAATATAAGACTTATTTTTCACTAGAGTTCGCTGGTGAGTCGAACTTAGTGGGTGCGTTGGCGGTAGCAGCCATAGCATGTGGATAAACTTTCCGTAGGGTAGCGGAGTTCCTTAGTGTTCTTCACGGGAGAGTGGAGGCGTACACTGAGTGATTGGTTGAATTATGCGAGGAATTACTACTTTCGAGAATTTTGGGAGTAGGGTTAATAATATTTTCAAAATATCGACTGCATAGCGATGGAAATTAACTAGGGTCGATAGTGGGGTAAAATTTTGGTGTTCGCGACACCAGGGTATGGTTGGTACTAGGTATCACCTGAGAGGGCGTATAGCCTATATATATGTCTGTATATATGTTTTATTGCGTGGTGCAATAGCACATAGTGAGGTTTTGTGTTCTCACATTTTATCCCGGTAAGTGGGGATATTTACTGAAGTGAATCAGGGTGATTAGATTTATTTTTGAGCGAAGAGAGATAGCTCGGGGTTTATTTTGCGCAAGGACTAGTGATAGTAAGGGCGCGGTATTTGATGTGGTCTTTGGTAGCATAAGGGTAAGCGTATATACTTTTGTGTTGAGAGACAAGTATTTATGGGGAGATGTTTGGACGTTAGCACATGGGTTGGGTACCCGGGCAGTATATATATATATATATATATATATATATATATATATATATATATATATATATATATATATATATATGTGATATGACTACGAGTTCGAAGTTATATTACGGGTTACGAATAGCATAGTTGGGTAACTTTCGTGCGGTAGAGCGCGGGGATAGGGTGTATGGGCACCCAGTTTAATTAAGACAAATTTTGTGCGGTTAAGCGCGGGTATAGGGTGTATGGGCGCCCTGAAAATTTTTAAATGCATACTTGTATAACGTATGGTTAGAAGCGGATGTGATAGATATAGCGGGCTTGGAGGCACATGACTAGTGAGTAATATGTGATTATTGGAACACTAGGTTTATCGTAATTTCGAGGACGAAATTCCTTTGTCAGGGGGAGAGTATGTAACACCCCGTATTTTTGTGCATTTAATATTTAATTAATTCGAAAATTTTAAATTACTGGTGTGTTGTAATTTTAATTGAATTAATTATGGCAATATATATATTTAAAATATTAATCGGGGAGTGAATGGTTAATGTTTAGGGAAATTTATTTACTAAGTGAATAGTAATAATTTAATTACGTCATTTCGGGTATTAATGACGGGGTATGCACTTATCCTAGTCGGGAGTCGGTATAGACTAAATTGGGTGTGAGATAAGGATTTTTATAAATTAATTCGGATGCCAATTCTGAGTGCGCGGTTGAGTTCGGATGGGTCGAGATAGTCAGAAAAGAGTACTCGGGGTAGTAATTGAGTCTCGGGATATTTTTGGGCATAGCCGGGCCCACACGGGGTGAGTTGGGCCACTTTAATTAAGCCCATTAGGTTAAAAATGGGATTAAGGGTTTTTAACCTAGTTGGGAGATTAAGGAATGGCAGCCAACATAACTCTAAACCTAGTGTTTGAGAGGGGATTTGGGGGAAAGCAAATCAAGAGAAAATTGGAGGTTTTTGGAGCCAAATTAAGGGACATCAACAACGGATCAGACACTACGAACAATCCAGGCAAGTGGTTAACTGTTGTGATTTCTAAAATTATGATAATCAATTCATATCATAGTGATGTGTATATGAAAATTCGTTTTGGGGGTGTCACCAAAATCTAAATTGGGTTTTTGTAAATTTATATACCTTAATGAGATTAAGGGGGAGATTGATCGTGTTTATTATTCTAGAATCTAGAGGACTGAATCAGATGTTAAAACCAGTAAGAGTAGATGGTTAATTACTGTTAAAATAAATGAAATTCGTATTGGGGATTTAAAACCCGGATAATACCCAAATCGGGAAAACCTTGGAATTTATGGATATTGATGATGAAATTAGGTCTGTGAGATGTTTAGACCCTTTCCTTACATGGAGGATGTATTATTTGTATTTGGGTAAGGGCTTAGGTTGAGAAATTAAGCTTTAAGTTTCGTCCATGGCTGATAGTGGCTGGAGAAGACGATTACTAGAACGATCGATCGATCGACCTAGGGATCTCGATCGATCGATGAAGGCGAAATCTGGGCAGTTCGGCCAGTTTGTTTATATAAAGGGAAAATTATTAAAAATTAAGTTTCATACATTAATAAGTGATAAATAATTATGAAACAAATATTCCTAGCAATTATGGGAGGAATTAATTGGGACTTGGATAAATTTATGTGGGGCACTTAATGGATGAAATTAAGAGGTTTTATTCCAAAATGGGGAAAATACGGATCAAGTGAGAAAATCCGGGTATATTGGTCAAGCGACCCCAAGATAATGAATTAAGTTGGAGATAAACTATTTAATTTAGAGTCGGGATATAGACTCGGTAAATAATTAATTTGGGCCAAGTGAATTGAGTCAGAGTATGCTAATAATTATAGGCAAATATAATTGGGGAAATTATGGAGATGAATGTGTGACACATTGTGGGCAAATATGTGAGGACGAAATTATGAGATGTAAAATGGACTAAGTGAGTGAGTCCGATTATATTGGTTAAGTGACACCAAAGTATTTAATTAATTATTGAGAGAGAGTAAATAATGTGGAGTCGGTATATAGACTCGGGAATTATTAAGGTATGGGCCAAGTAAGCGAGTCCGGGGATAATGGTTGGGTGACACCAAGTTATTAAATTAATAATTGTGATAATTAATTTAATTGGAGTCGGATTGTAGACTCGGGTATGATTAAATTAATAGGTGTGATAATTAATTTAATCATAGTCGGATTATAGATTCGGGAAGGTATTGAATTAATAAGTGTGTTAACTAATTTTATTAGAGTCGGACCACAGACTCGGATTGGTGTAAATTAATTAATGTGTAAATTGATTATATTAGAGTCGGACCACAGACTCGGATTTGTGTTGATTAATTCATGGGTAAATTAATTAAATTAGAGTCGGACGATAGACTCGGGGATGTATTAAATTAATAAGTGTGTTAATTAATTTAATTAGAGTCGGACGATAGACTCGGGGTAATGGGTGAGTTAATTAATTTAATTAGAGTCGGACCATGGACTCCGGGAAAGTATTATATTATTTGAGGCGTGAATAAATTATTAGAGTCGGAGCATAGACTCGGGAAGATGATAAATTATTAAATGAGAAAATTAATTACGTTGAGTCGGGCCACAGACTCAGGGGATTACACGTAGTGTACGGGATTTGTAATACACGGTAAAGCTGGGGTTTATAATATATATATATATATATATATATATATATATATATATATATATATATATATATATATATATATATACGTGTATATATTGCATGTGATATTAAATTACCGACAGTGTACGGGATTTTGAGTACACCGTAAAGCCGGTGTTTATATTATATATATACGGTGAAGTGATAGTATATATATATGTGTATATATTGTGTGTGATATTAAATACCAGTGACTGGATATTTATTCAATTTATATACTCTAATGCTATCAAGGGAGGTTGCGCGATGTGGGTGAATCCCCTAGCTTGAGGAGTAGGGCGAGTATATCCCTAGGTCATAGCGTCTAGTATATATGGGTGAGGGATTTATCTCACTTTCAAGGAAGGAATATGACCGCCTCCACTACGTTTATATTTTGGGCCAGGTTGGTGAGCGATTCCAACTTGGGGAACTAGGTCTTGTGCGCACACCTAGTGAGATAGCATTTTAGAGGGAATCATCCGGCGAGGGTATACTCGAAGGGATGGATATATGTATGTTATATGTATGGATTTTGTGGCAATGTTACATATATAATGGTAGTAAATATTATATAGGGTAATAATACAGTGTGTGATGTACTATATTTATATAACTTGTGACACGGTTATATGCTACTATTTAAGAGGAATTAATTAAGTTAATTATGAAATAACTTATAATTCAAGAATCATTATACTCCGGTTAGAGTAGTATGGCAAGGGAAGGTTATACCAGGACTAGTTGGACGGGGTAGTACAACTAGGTGGGGTTAAGATAACCGGTAGGTGTGCACAATAGTAGAGGGGTGAGAATATACACAAGGGAGTGCGACACTAACTTAAATATAAAGCGCATTCATGCATTTTAAATTACTGCAGTTAATTCACTTGCTAAATATTTTCAAAATGTTTTGGGTTCTAACCCTTGCTATAAAACTATTTTCAAAACTTTTTAGGTGTCCAGCCACCGGGATGCCAGGATTGATATTCTATTCCAGGAACACGGAGCTGTGTCATATGCAGATGCTAGCAGGAGTTTGGATTAGACGCATCATTCATTCATTCCTAGAGTAGGAATCTTGTATCAGTTTCAGTTATATTTAGGGCTTGTCGCCCAGACTTCTCGGTACAATTTTCAGGTGTAATTTATTCAGGTGTTGAATATTTGTATTGGATTATTTCTTTGGTGGCCGGTGATTTATTCGGCAAGTTGTGCAATTATAATTCAGTTTATTTTCATTCAGATGTGTGAATGGTTTATACTTTAATTCCGCATGTACTGTTTTGTTTAATTAAAAAAGTTAAAATTGGCACCAGTTTTTGGAATACTAGGTGGTTAGTAAGTTTTAAAAAAAGTTTTCGACAGTGATGCTAAGGATAATCCAACAGGGATTCCTATTTTAATTTGGTATATGAATGATCACCCGGTATTTTATTAGGCGGGGTGTCACACAAAGTGTTATATTGGGGAATCAAGTTTCTCTAAGAGTGAAAGTCCACCTAAGGCTAAATATGTCTGCCCCCTATTAGGAGGAGTGATTCTGCCTTTCAAACTGTACTACTAAGGAATAAGGTTCAACCCCAGAATTTTATGAAGCCTATGTTTAGAGATTTTCCTTAGGAGACTCCCTCGTCAAGCAATTTATATTGCTCATACTGTGACCTATACGGCCTTTCTATTGAAGGTTGCTACTCCAGATGTTTTGTCAACCCTGTCTATAATACTCTTGTGTACCAAAACTTTAACTATTCTAGGATAAGTCGTAACAATTATGTTCTGCCTAGATAACCCGACAAAAACTCTAACTATAGAAAGAGAAAGAACAAACCTAAAAGATCATTTCCAAGAAGGATTCCTAGACACTTTTCTAAACTAAATGCTCAAACTTTCCATAAAATTCAACCTCATGCGCAAAACATTTTTCAACAGAAATCTAATGCTCGCAAATTTTATCAAATGAGAGAAAATAAGCGCAAGATGAAAACAAGAGCTGTTTGGGTTAGAAAAGATGAGATATTACCCCAGATGAAGTGTAATATTTTGATTACTGCTTTAAAAGCTGAACTCACTCCCTCTGGTTGGTATTTAGACTCTGGATGTTCAAAGCACGTGACTGGGGATGATACCAAACTTTTAAAATAAACCAGCTTTGCTGGAGGAAAAGTTATTTTTTGTAATGGTGTATCATCTCAAATCATTGGTAAAGGAACACTCCAAGAAGAAGGATTACCTTTACTTAAAAATGTTCTTCTAGTAAAAGGTCTTAAGGCTAATCTACTTAGTATCTCGCAATTTTGAGATTCAAATCATACTGTCACCTTTTCAAAGAATAATTGTAAAATTTTAAATGAAAAAGGTGAGTGCATAATTACAAGACTCGGGACTCTTGACAACTGTTATACTGTCCAGAACAGTACTGGGGTCACTAACATTGCCATAATGGATGACCATGAGATATGGCATAATAGAATGGGTCACATAAATTACGAAAATCTTAGTAGATTGTCTTCACAAGAAATAGTTAGAGGTATTCCTAAGATCAAACCTATTTCTAATATTGTTTGTGGATCATGTCAGGAAGGAAAAATCGTTAAGGCCCCTCATAAGAAGGTTAAAGATATCATTACCTCTAAACCCTTGGAGCTCATTCATATGGAACTAATGGGTCCTTCTCGAACTTTTAGTCTCTGTGGACACAGTTACATTCTTGTTATGGTTGATGACTTCACCAGATGTACTTGGGTAGCTTTCTTAAGACAAAAGTTTGACACTTTCTAAACTTTTTTGAAGATTTTACTTCGAATTGAAAATGAGAAAGACACTCAAGTAAATAGAATTTGTAGTGATAGAGGTGGAGAATTCTTAGATACTAGTGTTATAGAGTATTGTGAATATAATGGTTACAAACATGAATTGAGTGCTCCTAAGACACCTCAACAAAATGGTATTGTTGAGAGAAAGAATCGTACCCTTCAAGAGATGGCACGTGTTATGATTCATGCCAAAACTTTACCCAAGTACTTTTGGGTAGAATCTATTAGAACTGCTTGTCACATCATCAATAGGGTCTATCTTGAGAAGAATTCTAAACAAACTCCTTACGAGCTATGGTATGGGAAAAAGCCCAATCTTAAGTACCTTAGAACCTTTGGTAGTACGTGTTATGTCTGAAAAGACAGAGAACACTTATCCAAAATTGAGACTCATGGAGATAAAGCTATCTTTCTAGGACATTATCCTAATAGTAGAGCATATCGAGTCTATAATCTCGCACTAAAACCATAATGGAATCCATAAACGTAATTGTAAGTGACACTAATGTTGAGAGTAAGACTGGAGAACCAACTATTGTGGAAGAGTCTGAAAATATTTTAGAAAATGACACTCCAGAAATAGATGATTCTTTACCAATTGAGACACCTGAAGTACCTAATTGGTTTTCTAAATACCATACCATAGATAACGTTGTTAGGAACCCTAATGAGCATGTACGTACAAGATCTCAATTAAGAAACTTTTCTCATTTTGCATGTATTGTTTCCCTTGTTGAACCAAAATGTAAATAATGCATTGAATGATCCTCATTGGATTTCTGTAATGTAGGAAGAACTTCTTCAATTTATCATTCACGATGTTTGGTATCTTGTACCTAGGCCTGATCACAAAAAAGTTATTGGCACACGTTGGATATTTAAAAATAAATCTTATGAAAGTGGGATAATCACTAGAAACAAAGCCAAATTAGTTGCTCAAGAATACTCTCAAATTTAAGAAATAGATTTTAACGAGACTTTTGCTCGTGTTACTCGATTAGAATATGTTCGTCTTCTCTTTGCCATAGCTTGCTACTTACATTTTACGCTTTACCAAATGGATGTCAAATCTTCCTTCCTTAATGGAATATTGACTGAGGAGACCTATGTAGAATAACCAAAAGGGTTCATTGACCCTAAATATCCACATCATTTCTTTCGTCTTAAAATGGCTTTGTATGGCCTAAAACAAGCGCTAAGAGCCTGGTATGAGCGCCATTCCAATTTTCTCTTAGACAAAGGTTTTAAGAGAGGTGGAAATGATCAAATCCTTTTTGTTAAACATTTCGACAAACATATCATTATAGCTCAAGTTTATGTTGACGACACCATTTTTGGATCAACATCTCCCTCAGAAGTTAAATCCTTTTCTGTGATTATGCATAAAGAATTTCAAATGTCTCTTATGGGGGAGTTACAATTTTTCTTGGGTCTTCAAGTCAAATCGAATTCAGAAGGATTATTTTTGTCGCAATAAAAATATGCTTTGGATATTGTTAAAAAAATCGGCCTTGAGAGTGCAAAAGATGCTAAAACTCCCATGAGTACTACGGTCAAACTATCTAAGGATGAGAGTTGTAAATCCGTAGATCCAACACTATATCGTAGTATGATAGGAACCTCGCTACACCTTAGTGCCTCGCGTCCTGATATTATGTACGTTTTTTGCGTATGTGCTCGGTATCAAAACAATCCTAAAGAGAGCCATTTAGTTTGTGTTAAAAGAATCATAAAATACATAAAAGGCACTCTACATTTAGGACTTTGGTACACCAATGATACACCTAGCCCTATAACAGGTTACACTGATGTCGATTGGGCTGGGAGTACTGATGATAGTAAGAGCTAATCTGGAGCTTATTACTATATAGGTAATAATTTGGTAGGTTGGAGTAGTAAGAAACAAAGCTGCACCTCTTTATCAACAGCTGAATCTGAATACATAGCCGCTGGAAGTTACTGTGCTCAATTACTTTGGCTTAAGAAAATATTGAGCGATTATGGTATTCAAGAAGAACAATTGCATCTTTATTATGTTAATCAAAGCGCGATCAATATCTCTAAAAATCATGTTCAACACTCGCGAACTAAGCATATAAAAATTAGACATCACTTTATACGCGAATTAGTTGAAACTAAGGAATTAGAAATCAATTATCTTCCCACTGATTTTCAACTCGAAAATATGTTTACCAAACCTTTGGATTACAATAGATTTACTACTTTGCGTAAATCGATAGGAATGGTTTGTGCTGAATAAACTCTTGGACTTGCATATTTTTTCCTTTTGTCCATTTGAGACGAAATGGGGGAGAAATTTGAGTCTTATGAGTTCATTTTTTCTATACATATTTTTAAAAAGCTTGATCTTAGTGATTATTTGCAGGATTCTGTACAGTTATTCTGAACAGATGTAATAGGGTATTGAATTGTAATTAGTTGAGTTATGTAATTTTCTTTTCTAAGAAATGGATAGATACAATTTTTTTATAGGAATAGGTTTTTCCTTATTTCGTTGTAACCCTATGAGTCCTAGATGACTCAAAGGAAATTTTATCTCATATTTCCAAAGGGGGAGATTGAAGCACCTTATACTCTTGATTCACTTGAGTCTAGATTGTATAAGTGCTCATCTAGTTTGGAAATAGTGACAAAATTAAGTCCCTCCCCTAGATACCAAAGAGCCTCAAACACTTCTATACAATTCATTCCTCTTGTTTGATTGATCAAAGGTATATTCACAAATATTAACACACATTAGGACTGCATACACGATTCATATATTGCGAAATTGATTGTATGTCTGTTGAGTGTGTTAATTTCCCTTAAAACAATTTTTAATAATTTTTTGGGAATTTTTAATGATTTTTGAAACAATTTTTTCATAATTAAAATTGGAATTAAAAGATTTTGGGGTCTATTTTTAAATTCTGATTATTGGTTTTATGCCTGAAAGTTCACTTGGGTAGAAACCGAAAGCGCTTGAGAATTGAGGGTGACTGTGTATTTAGTTTGAGACGCGCCTGTGAGAGTCAATCCTAGCCTTACACCTGTTAACCTGATATCGGTTCATTTTGTGTTTCTTTTAAGAGATAAAATCGTTATTTAATCTCAGCCCTTGGATTGATCTTATCAACGCTCTGCATGCGTCTAATTCCAATCTCTGTGAAACCCTTATCCTCCAATCAGAAGCTTTTTAATCAACCTCTTTTATCTCACCGTTGGATCAAAGTAATCTGGGTAGACAAGATCTCAGCCCTTGATTTTGAACTACCTTCTCGATCCTTCTCAGCCCCTATATAAGGAGGCTAACCCTCAGCCTTTCAGAGACTTTTTCCACTTCGTCTAAGTAGAGTGAGAAGAGAGAAGAAAGAGAGACCAGAGAGAGAATTAGAAACCCTAATTCGTCCAAACATCTTTTCAAACCCTAAACCTTTTCTTAAAACCAGTCTACACCAAACACAAACTTTGAGTATTTGAGAGTTTTTCTGTGTTGGGTTGAAAGTGTTTCGCGGTTCAAACCTCTTCGTTTTAAGATCTTGTTTCTAACTTAAACATTAGGTCATATCTGTATTTCTGTTTTATAGAAATCATAGATCTTATCATTTTATGTTATATTACACTTAGATCTGCATTCTTAGTTTCTCGTCATGAGAAATCTTTTGTTGATTATTTTCTATAAATGTTTTCATCTTTAAAATCAACAAAATCATTTTGTGTTTCTAGTTCTTTTGAAACAAGACCTTTGACCTAGTTGGAATCACACTTGGCAGTTTTCAATTTCAAAAGTATTTTCAAAATCGTGAAATTGATTAAGATCTTGAATCGTCTTTAAAGCAAGACAGCCGTGGATTTCGGGATCATTTTAAAGGTCAAATAAGGTTTTAGTTTTCTTAGAAGAGAGAAACTGAAAATCACAGCATATAGATCTGTTATTTAATTTGATAGGGTTGTTTGTATAAATAAGCGTGATTGTGTGCAAGAATGTGTTAGAGCACCATCACAAACACTTACACACTACAACATTGAAAGTGTTGGTAATAAGATCTTGAAACAAGAGTCGACGTAAAGACTGGAACAAAGTGGAAGTTAGAAAACTTGGAGAGCCACATCAACAATCAGAACTGCAGAGAAGTTAGAAGGAAACCAGTGGGTACATTCCTAAACTTGAATAGGACTGATTTGTGTGCATGTGTGTTATATAGTTTGTAACTGATATATTTTGTTTTAGTGGATTTTTTTCTTTTACTCCGTAGAGGGAGTCGTGGATGTTTCCTCAGTTGGGTGAGGTTTTACCACGTTAAAAATCTCTTGTCAATAATCTTTCTACATCTCCTCATCTCATTCTTAATAGTGTGCTGATTTAAATTGTCTTAGTTTTGTTTTTCAAAACTAGTTAACAAATTTTGAACTGATCTCGTACATATTTTATTAAACACTTCTTGTGATTAACCTGATTTGATTTAAAGAAAAGAGTTTCCTCAAAAAATAGTTCGGAGTTACTTAAATAGTTTAATCTTGTATTAAACGATTTTAGTAACAGTTTTTCAGACTCGATTTCTCATTGAGCGCAACTTCACCGCATTAATGGAAAGTCATGTGAGCACCGAAAATAATCTTCCCACTAAGATATTCCTTTACATGACACTTCTGAGGCCATTTTTTATGAATCCCACGAGTTTGATGGTATAGAGAATGGAGTAGAAAGTGATATTGAGAATGAAGAAGAAGGGGTGGAGAGTGAACTTCAAGTAGCCTTTCGAGAGAGGTATGTTGAATCGATAAAATTAAAAAGGGCAAACTTGAAGTTAGAAGCTAGTTTGAGAGATCGTGCCAACGAAAATAATGAGAGTGTTTTAGTAGGAAATCTTAAGGTACATTAGAGATCTCTTCGTGAGAAGCTAGAGTACATAGAAGGTGCGAGAGATAGCCTTAGAGGTTTAATGGAGGCTATGAAGAAATAGCTTCTTGGGTTTAAAGAGACTAGGTGTTTACTTGAGACAAAGATTTTAGATTTAGAAGAGAAATTAAAAGACTCAAGTCAGGTCAAATTTGATTTAGAGTGTAGCTCGGAGAAATTAAATAAAATCTTAGGAACCGTCCAAATTAAAAATGACATGTGTGGTATTGGCTTTAATACTCAAAATGCTTCCAATAATAAAGCCAAAATCATGTGTTTGAGAGAATTAACTAGGAACACTTTAAAAGTAAATCCTTAGATAACACTGTTCTAAAAAACCCGCCTAGGCTCCGCCTAGGCACGCCTAGGCTTAAGGCTTGGGAGAAACGCCTCGCCTTACGCTTTTCACGCCTTATTCTTGGTAAAACCCGTAAGGCACACTTTTTTTCTAAAAACAACAATGATTTAGTGAAACGATGTCGCCTTTTAAAGAATTTGTTTACAAACCGGACCATTATCTCATCCAAAATAATCAAATAGTATTTTAATTTGCATATATTCAGACATATTTTTATGATCTGTACAATTTTTGTATTTTAATAGCCTTGTTATGGTTAAAAAATATTAAAATATATTAAGAAGGCCTAAACGCCTTTTCACGCCTTTTTACGCCTAGGCCCGCCTAGGCTTCTAAGGTTTAAGGCTTGGCCTCCACGCCTCAATCACGCCCCGCGTTTTTTAGAACCTTGCTGTTTACCGTGTATTTTCTTGTACACATTGTGGTCAAAAGGGTCACCTTAGGAAGTTTTGTTTTGATCTTCAAAATGATCCTAGGAAATCCAAGGGTAAAGTCACCAAGGTCACTAAATCCCAAGAGCGTCACGCTTCACTTGTTTGGGTTAGGAGATCCGATTTGGCGACTTTACAAGATAGAATTTTTTATTGTCATTTGCTTGTACGTGATACCTCCCTTGCTAAATTTAAAGGTTGACTGTGTTAGCTTTATTTACATACACTAGCTTTTGTGCCTCATGATAAATTCTTTCCAACCCTATCGTCGAAAGATTCACCTTGATACACCTAAACCCGACACGATAAATTCATATTTCTTCTCCAATCACGACAAGTCCCTGTTTTCATCTTTGGAAATGCATTGTGAAACAGTCAAATTGAGTGATCAGGCTATTTTCGGAGGTCAGTTGATCCATAACCTTCTTCGCAATTCAACCAGCGGTGTCGAGCTCCCTTTTCATTAGCAATTTATTGGATTTCTCTCTCGGGAATCGCTGGAATTCTTTATACATCTTGTGAGAGAGAGGAACTTATTGTATTGGAAGGAGAGCAGCCAGGATAAAAAATTCCTCGTGTTTTTCTTTGGAAATTACGACAGCAATGCATGTAAACAAGTTTGTTATTCTTTTTAAATTATCTCCCTTTTAATCAGCTCGCTAATATCAAAATTTCGTATTTAGATAGTTCTAAGCTTCAGTCTGTTAGTCGTAGCTTGCTAGGCTTCCTGTGGGTTCAGTGGAGGCAGCATCCATCCGACCACTTGGTTCAGACTGATTTCCTTTCGTGGTTAGGGTAGAGGAAGAGGAGTGGAGAGTGAAACCGCTTGTTCTGAGCGAAGTTTGTTTGTCATTTTCAAGTCTTTGCTTCATCATATATGTGTTGCTAGAATTATGACTTGTGTATATTTTGTATTTAATTTTTATTTATTGTGTCCCAATGAAAAATACAAAAAGATTTTTATTTTTTCTTTTGGATTATCTCTGTGTTGGTTAAAATTTTTGAAAAACTCAAAAGATTTTCTATTTTTGTGTATTTTAGTTTTACACATTTTATGTGTCATATACTTGTGTTTGAATCCAATTTCACCTCCACTTTCATGTGGCTAGAACTTTTGGTTAAGATTTTCAATCCTTAAGGTGTTCTTTATCATGCTTTTATGGAGTAGTTGGAGTTTGACTTGCTTAATGGATTCTCTTTTTATATACCTCAATTCACACATGCACGAGCTCATTTGATCTTTAACTTCACATATACATTTGAGCTAAGTGAGATGTTCTACTATCAATTTAGTCATATACGTATTGTTATGACTATGGAGGATTTGTGCATGTAAGAACCGTTTCCCGGATTTTAAAAAAATATAGAAAAATATATATCCGGTGTAGAATCGAGTTGCAAAAGACAACATTACTTTGCGTGAAAATCCATCATTAAAAGTTTTCCTAAAAATGTGGCATTAAAAAGAATTATCCAAGGCCTTCTTTGTTTAGTTGGAATGTTCGTAAAGAAAAAGAAAAATAATATTAATAAGGAAGTTTGGTTGGATATATCAACGAGTTTGCACAATGACAGTATATTCTAGTTATGCTATTTTTGTCATGACTCTATTGGTTTGTAGACTAATCGAAATTCTAGGTTTGTGTGCATTGTGAATGTTTGTTCATTGAGTTCACTTTATATTGTCACATGAGGCTTTATTTAAGTTCGATAGTTTTGCAATCAAATGACAACTCTGTGAACATGTTTAGGTCATTGGGTTTATATTCCTTTAGTCTCTAGTTCACACCCCTTCACTTCCGTTTACCACATGTATTTAGACACCTTTTTTCCATATAAGTGTGTAAAGCTTAATGTATTTTATGTCATGTGTGATGTTTATACCTATGTTTATGTGCGCGAGAGTTTTGGTATATTTGTGAATATAAATATAGTATATCTTTATTTTGAGTCTTTGACTTGCTATCTAGTCCATCTATGTTTTAATTCATCAAGGTATCTATCTTGTTGAGAATTTTATTTGATATCCCATGCTTATCATAATACATTTTAGTGGTACCTTTTTTCATCTCATCGTAATTGATATCTATTAATCTTTGTGTGGATTAGTTGAATTTCATTATTGCCAATATGTGTTATTGTTCTTGTCACTATTATGCCATCGCATGATAAACTTGCTTTTCCATTTACCTTATCCCATGTTTCGTTTAGGGGGATAATGTTCTTTAATTGGGGGAGAATGAGTTCTTTATGATTCTTTAACCTTTCACTATTCCTGAGCAAAAAGGGAGAGAAATGGTTACTGATCCTTTGAAATTTGGGGAGATCTAACTTAGAGGGAGATGTCTTTCTAGAAATATCATTGTTAGATAAAGGGGGAGAATTAATTAGGGGTATTTATTTTTATGCACTTTATATTGTCATATTCCCTATGCATTTAATGGTGTGTTTAAGTGTGCAAGATTTCATCTTTAGCAACACATTTTAAAGCGGCAAAGCTTCTCACCTATGAGTCGTGTCAAGCATTGTATTTTTTTATTTTGGGTGAGTTTGTGTCTTTTAGAGAAGCTTAACGGCCCATAGGATTTTTATTTTGAGTTTTGTCCCGAAATAGCCAAAGGGGAAGATTTATAAGGGCAAATTTCCAATCGAATCATTTATAATGTTGGCTTAATTCCAGATAAAACTATTTGAGTGATAGGATAGATGTTTGTGGTATCCTTTCAAGCCTATGACGTTTAAAGTTAATTGAAGACGTAGCGACCTAGCATTGTGAAGATTTTATTCTTACCGATTTCGTGCCATGTTTCACGTCATCAACATTTGAATTCCAAGATCTCTAAAGGTATGTATGCATTTAATATGTATAGAGTCTTGGATATATTTTTTATAGGTGTTCTTTTAAAACGACTTTTCATTTTTTTCTCAGAAAATCTTTTTTAAACTATTCATAAATGTTTTGGTCTTAAAAAATTAACTTTGGGTCTTCTGAATTGTCGTTCGAATGACAATGGGATCTCGTTCGAACGAGATGACCAGTTCTTACAAATGAAATTACAAATGAACTTTTGCCATTTTTTACTGAATTGTCATTAGAATGTCATTAGAACGACATCGTTTCAACGAGCTTTATCCAACAAGATTTTGGCCTATTTAGCATCTGAAATCTCGTTCGAACATTGTCCTTCGAACGACATCAAAAAGCCGTTCGAATGACTATGCGCGGGAACTGTTTTTTTTTTTGCAGTTTTTTATTTCCAACTTCCCACTACTTTTTATCAGTTTTTAAACATGCGGGAATGCAATTTTTGGGCGAGGACTTTCCATAACTTTCCAAATACTTTGAGAAGAAATTCTTCCAAAAAAAAAGTCCCTTTTATGTGTTAAATTTCAAGATCAAATTTCTACTAAGAACACATGTTTACACCCATTTCTTGTTTGATCCATGTTCTTTAATATATACATTTACTTGAGATCATTTATCACCGGGTTTCTTCTCTACCCATTAAGGAGAAAGTTTGGGTTCCTTCTCTACCCCAAAAAGGAGAATTTGTTTTTTGCGGCATAATCATACGGTGAAAGGCATCGTGTGTGGGTTGACGATAGGTAGGCCCCATTGGTGGATTCCAAGACTTTAGTGGACTCCGAAGTTGTCGATTAGGTGGAGGTTGAAGAGCGAAGGAGCGCCAAGGCTTGAAAGGTAAGTCGTTGTTTTAAGTTCTCTCGTCGTGTTTTTTCTATAAATATCATACTTATTGGACTTGTAGGCTGAGTCGTCCGAGGTTTTTCCCATTGTGGGTTTTTCTTGTACATCAAGCCTTGTGTGTAGCGGGTTATTTTTATCTTGCAATATCTCTCTTGGATGCATGCTAGGTTAATCAAGATAAAATTGGTTTAATCACAACATTAGTTTAATTTTGGTGCTAATTTTAGTTTGGGTAATTTTAGTTTAATTTTATTCATGTTGGCATAACTAATTCGGCAACATACATGCTTAGGTTTGTTTGGCATAATTTTAACTTGAATTGAATTAATGTTGTTTAATTGAGATTAAAAGAAAATTCAAATATTTGTGTTGTTTGAATTAATTTTAATTTTGAAGAAATTAAAATTATGAACTTTAATTTCTAAATTCATAAGAAATTTTTAAGTGTGAAATATTTGGTGAACCATTCCATTTTTTGGAATTTTAAAATTAGGGCTTTTTTTCCCTTCAGGGTATAATAGGGGCTACCCTGGTCGGGGCAGTATTGATAATCGGGTATAATCCCGGCAGTGGACTGACTACGAGGATGGTGATATGAGATGTGGAAGCCCCTGACGGGTTCTTACGAGGGATAACTAATTGGAAGTGTGACAAGATTCCTCTGTGGTTGTGGTAGCTTTAGCGGCCAGAATTTTTTCAACCTCACACCCTATTTGACTAAGGGATTCGAAATATGGGATCCGGGTGAGCCGAAATTCACTTTGCAATTCCCTATGGAGGATTTTGATTACGATATCTATCTATTACCATTCTACTAGTTGATTGACCATCATACCGACTTTCTCTCTTCAGCGAGTGACGAAGATGCCAACTGCCTCTCATTCCTCTTATTTAAGCATTTCCAAATCCTTACGGGTGACGCTCTTCTTCGTTATATTCGTATTGCTTCAGGAAAGCATAAAATAAATCATCCCATATTTTGGTAGTATCCTCAAATTTAAGGCCCATGTACCAGGTGAGGGATACTCAAGTCAGCATGGACGAGAATATCCTTTCCAATACCCCGGGGTCAATGTTTTAGACCTGCATCTGGAGGTGGTAATTGGATAGGTGGGCAGTTGGAGAGCTTACTCCTTTGTAGGTTTTTTAAGATTCGTATCTTGAATTTATCTAAGGCCTGGATTAAGGATAGAGGGCCATCTTCTAGATGTTATTAATCTCATCTGTGGGTTGTATTTTATAGATGGCTTCGTAGAGGAGACATAGATCAGATTGGGGATTGGACTTGGGTTATCTCTTAAATTGGTGGTTGGGGAATACCATCTTCGACTAGAGGAGGAGACACAGATTCAGCCCGTAGAGGACCTTGGAAGGCGGTGTTCAGGTACTCAGGATACTGATGGTAGGGCTTGAAGTAACCGTATGAGGAAAATGGTACTTGGAAATGGGGGAACTAATATTAACATGGGGCGGAGATGGAACTAGAGCAAGAGGACATAGGGGTTGGTAGGCATGCCCTTGATAACCACTGTAGGTGGTATACCGATGTTGGGTGTGGGAGGAGGAAGGACCTTATATCTTATTACGATATGGGTTCCATGCAAGCGGGCTTAGGTTTGGCCTAGTAACTTGATCTCGGATTACATGGTGTTATGGGAAGCAGTGATGTGCTCAGAATCTAATCTATAGCTAATGGGACTTGGTCTTCTTCAGTAGATATGAATCGCATGATAGTAAGATCTGATAATTATGGGTAGGGAGTTCGATAATGAAGACTAAACGAACGAATGGAGCACGAATTCAAGTTTTTAGGTTAATAACTTAGTGGTATTCTTCTGCTAATAATGATAATTCTAGAAAAAGTTCGGGCACTTTTGTTCATTTTTTAAAACAGAAAGACGGACATAAGGACAATAAATAGGGGGAGAAGGACTAACGTATGCAATGACTTAATATGATTCCATTCTTTTCTCTATCTTAACCATATTTGGATAGTATTTTTTTTTGTTTGGTAGTATCTTCAAAGGAGGAGAACTTTAATGAAAACTGTCTAATTCGAGTGAGTAAGGGTAAGCTTCTCATTTTGTTAGAACGAGGAGCGAAGAAATAATAAATTGAGGTCTATAACTTTCCTAAAATAAAAATGTGTTTCGAGGAATATGACGTAAGGGACCTCTGTTTTGATGATGACTTGTGGATTCATACTGTTTAACTTCCTAATAGGAGGGAAGGACATTCATCCTAGAATCTGAGGGTTTTTGGACCAGCCTCCGACCGTCTGTCAATTTTTGAGAAATTTTGTTAGAACAATTGACCTGTAAGTATCTTGTTATTTTTGTGTAATAAAGTGTGTTCCTAGAGATTTTTTCTATGTGCAAAGGTGCGATGTGACTCAGTTACTACAAGATTGCTTTTCATTACCTTGGATTACGATATATCGGGCTACTTGGAAAGAAAAATCGTTAAGGTATATGTGACACCATTTTACCCTAGTATTTAATAGCTGTGAGAGACTATATTATATACCCCGATACTAAATAAACTTCAAATGTTCCCTATCACCGAGACCTTGGTATCAAAAGATAAGCTGGGGTATATACCATATGGGTGAATGAAAAGAATGATAACACTCATTGACGACTGGCCCTTTGGGGAAACGCCTTTTTAAAAGTATGAGCTTTATTCGGGGAAGTGACCTCTTGAAACTCTGAACCTATCTTTTAGGAGAGATGACTTTTCTTTAGTATGAACATTCCCTTGGATAAAGTGACCTTCTTAAAGTACGAACTTCGTTCAACTAGTTGCTTTTAGGAGCCCTCGAGTGTATAGGGTTTAAACAATATGAAAATCAGGACCATGCAGTGCGTGATGCAAACAGGTGATCTTGAATTTTTAAATACTCTGATGTTTAGTTTTATCGCGAGGTCCTTTGCATGTACCTATATATTTGGTAAAATATACAATCTTGTACATGGGGTCCATGCACCTATCCACATTGTGAGGGACTCAAAAACTAAGGATGTTAAACAGCTCTAAAATTGACGTTAAGTAGTCATGCAGGAGAAATATTAAGCATGGTATAAAGGAAGCATATAGATAGTTCGATTCTCTTGACTTGTCTACGGTGGAATCACCACTGTGACATAGCTGGAGAGGTCTAACTATGATACACATTGTTGCATTTTGATAGAAGAAAAATTATCACTAGCGAAGTCGCTATCATGGCATTGTGAAACCCGAGAGATGACGCACCCTAGGGGGAAGGGAACTTGTCTTATAATTGATGTGAGAGTGAGCATCTCTCATTCCTCCGCTCCCCCTGGAGGTTGGGTTATCGGTTCTATGTTTGGGTGTCGATGATTTTTCCCTGAATGTAGTTTGACTCCCCAGTTTGTTTTATATAAAAATAAAAAGTTCTAGGATAATCCTAAGGAAGGTTTTAAAGTCTACGGTTGGTTCAGATATTCTTGTTATGTGGGTTAGGGAATCGGGTTACAAGTGAGGAATGTATTAGTCACCCCATTGTTATATATGTTTCCTCAATTCTATGTTTATTATTACTCGTTACATTAATTGATTACTTTTTAGTTATTTTAGAATTTGTTTACAGACCTTAGCGTGAGGGTCTCTAAAAAATGTAGTTACGTACTTAGGTTGGAAAATGGTATCAATGCGAGTTATAGGAACATCACTTCCACTAGTGTAGGTACATAACATTTTCTTGTGCATGACTCTATGCTTTTACGTATTTAATGAATGGTCATTATTAAGTATGTAAGTGTGAGAAAAATCTCGGATTTTGAGATAGTTTGATATCTCCTTCATATTTGTGAGGAAGGATAGAAAGGTGAGAGATGGGTGCATCCTTGTTGTGATTAGTGTATATGTGTTTGCACGTTTATATATAGGAATATGTTTGGGAGGTCCCATCTTAAGATAGTTTGATATCTCGTTTTGTGTGTATGAGAGTATTTGTAAGGAGTGGATATGGATACATCTCTATGGGGACAATATATCATGAGACATTATCGAGACTCGAGCTCACGAGAATTTCTTGGTACTGTGCCTACGCACCCAATAGGACTTGGGATCAAAGTTTAAGTAGCTCGATTGTATAGTTAGTTTATGCGTATGAGCATTTATATATGTATATTTATGAGATCATGCCTTAAGATAGTTTGATATCTCGTTTGACCTAGATAAATATTAAATATGGATGCATCTCGATGAAATAATATATCGAGAGACATATTATTGAGGCTTGAGCTCACGAGAAGGACTCGGTGTTACACCTACGAACCCAAGAAGACTTGGAATCAAGGCTTACATAGTTCGGTTGTAACATGTGTTCAAACGTGAACTGTATGAAAGTGTAGTACTTGTCTTGGGCAGGGGAGGGCTGGTGTATGGAATATCAGAATGGTAATGGACCCGAAAATATTAGATATTAGCACATAACCTAATAATAGTCTAGTGATTACTAGCCAGAAGGCGTTGCCCTTCGAACTATTTTAGGGGTGTAGTACAGGGAGAATTTGGGCTAAAAATGTGACACCCCGCCTAATTAAATATCGGGCGATCACTCCTTTATTTAATTAAAATCAAGGTGAACAGTTGGTTCATTCTTAGCATCACTGTCGAAAATACTTTTTTTTTCAATATAAACACCCTAAATAATTAAGCTAAGTGTCAAAACCATTTAGACATTACTTTCCAAATTTATTTTTTTATTTTTTTTATTAAACCAACATTTAAAACTTTGCATAATTCACAATTTAATAGTCACACCACAAATATCCTGGAACATACAATCCAAATAATCAAACATTCAACTAGTTGAATCCAACATTTAATACTTTAAATGAAAACATCCTGGCAAGAACAAATCCCAAAGTGCAAATACTGGAAATAAATGGATTACAATATCCAATAAAACAGCTGAATAATGGAAAGGGCGACACATGCCCAACTGGAATAAATAATGCTAAGAGTAGAATTAAATGAATGAGGTCGTCTGAGCAAGAGGCCTGCAACTCCCACCTAAGCTGCATCACGTTCCTTCCAAAGGATCCTATGCAAGATGCCCCTGTGTCTAGGCACCTGTAATATATACATATATATACAAGGGAGAAAAGAAAATGGAAACGGGTCAGAGCCCGATAGTGAAAATGATTTAAAATTTGTTTAGCAAGTATTTAAAATACTTACAGGCCAATGCAACAACATATTAGTGTGACACTCCCTTGAGAAATTTTCACCTCTCTTCTAATGTGCACACATATCGCACTAACCTTCCCAACGGTTTAACTCAACTTATCTTAGGTTACTCATAAGATTTAAACTAAACAATTCAACTGTTTAAGAAGTAAGTTTCATTTAGTAACAAAGCTCTCATTTTAACTTTATTTATTAATAAAGTTTTCCAGAAATATACTATACTTTCAAAACACGTTTTTCTCAATTGAAATCATTATTCATTTCTTACTTACCATAAACACAGTAGGAAATTCCTAAATTTCATAATTCAATATATATATTAACTACTCATATAATATATATATTCTAACAGCACCCCACATAAAAATTATGGTGCGGTCATACTCTGCTATCCAATCCCCGTATCACTCGTACTAAGGGAAATACAAGTTTGGAATCACTCTCGAACTGTATTAATACATACACAAATAATATTGAGGCGAAGCATAGTTTCCAAGTCCAAGAGGTCAGCACATACCCTCGCGTCTCTTAGGACCGTGACTATCGATTCGATAGCCTGTACCTAGGATTCCTATTTTCTTGGGTACAAGTCAATATCCCCCGTAAAGGTCTCATCAAGATAAGACCGTCCCAGCGTGGTAACCTCGGGGATAGCAAGTAGCGCGGGCATGATTTTCACACGTATATAATATATGCATAAACACAGTCATATAAATATACTAATTTTACCATATCAAATTTAGGTTCATCTCATAACCCATAATCACGACATTTATTCTTATTTTCACATTATTAGTTATCACGTATAATGGTTCGTCTCTAACTTTACTTTGAGGGATTATTCTAACTTACTACGTAACACTCATGGACTCTATCCTCCCAAGTGTAGAATTCAGTAAGTACTCATTTATTTTTCATCGTAACTATCTTACGCGTCTCTCCCTTTAATACAAAATTACATCGTCCCTTATATATAAACACCCCAAAATGCAAATCTCGTCTTACATTAAAGGTATCATAATTATTAATAAGTCCTACTGGTCTTCTTTATCTCCCAAAATATTTTAATAAGGATGTCTAAGGAGTATTACTCATTTAAATTTAATTCAACTATTTAAAAGGGAAAATATGAGTCTGCCAGAAGGGGTCGATCGATCGATGGCAGGAGCTCGATCAATCGATGCGTCGATCGATCGACACTCTTGGTTCGATTGATCGATCAAACAGGTATGACGAATTCTGTAGATTAACAGTCACGGGTTTCATAATTCAACCTCAATCAAATCCAGATTTTTCACACCCAAACTCCCAAAAATTCGTACTACAAATATTATAAACTCAAACTAACAATCTTCTACGTAAAGCATGTGAATTTTCATCAATAACCATAGATTAAAAGGGGAAAACTTGTATAAACCTCATGAACCCTAGAAATTTCTTTAACCTTGTTCTAATCAATCTTTTTTCAGAATTTCTTCTTCTAAAACATCATAAATCCGTGGTTCAACCTCTACATATGAAGGGGGATTTCCATATTTCCATTTATATCATTACTACATGCAATTTCCTATCTCCAACTTGGGTTTTCTTCCATGAAACTCGTCATAATCAACCATAGACTAACATGAGTGATGCATTAACGAAAATAAGCAAGATAATCACTTGCTGTAAAATTCAGAGTTCTGATTTGTGGATGAATTTGGTGTGGTTGCATTCCCCGACGCGCGATCTATGCGTTGGTGGTGGTGGCGGTACATTCGAATGACTTTTTAGCCTTGGATTGCTTGGAAAGCTTTCTCATTCCCTCTCCTATGGCCGTTCTAAAGTTTTGAGTCTGATAACCCTAAAGGACTATTCCAAATGGATGATATAGCCTAATAATTTTCATGGGTTTAATTACCCAAAAATCCAAAATGTCCAAAATGCCCTCCCGGGGTGCTAAATAGGTCTAAAAACACCCCGATACCCAAACTAAACCCCCGGGTACACTTTTCTGACTATCTCGACCCTTCCGGACACTTTGGCGCACTTAAAATAACCATACGAGCAACTTATAATTTATTCACTTTTATTAATCAATATTTAGTCCCGACGTGACACGAGCGCGTCCCGACTCAAATTTTCCAAAATTGTCATTTTATCCACTATTGACATTTAATAGAACCAATATTATATATTACTCTACTCATTAGTAATATTCAACAAGTTTCCCATAATTACTAACTCACATCACGTTAATAATTATAAAGTAATTAATTTCCGAATTTATATTAAATTAATAACTCGCATTAAATTTAATAAATCTCCAAATTTATAACACATAAAAAAATACGGGGTATTACATACTATCCCCATAATAACTGAATTTCGTCCCGAAATTCGAAAAATAAGGCATACCTGGTAAGAATAAATCTTGATATCTCTCTCGCATACCTGCCTCGCGCTCCCAAGCGGATTCCTCCACATTATGATGCTCCCACTGGACCCGTACAAGTGGAACTACCTTCGACCTCAATCTCCTCTCGCTATGGTCTAGGATAGCCACCGGTCTCTCTTCGTAAGAGTTGTCAGGATGTAAGTCTATCTCCTCTATCGCGATGTGGGTGTGAGCCATGTCATCCCGAAGATATCATCTCAACGACGAGATGTGGAATACATCGTGAATGAGATGTAAATGCTCTGGCAGTCCCAATCTGTATGCTACCGGGCCAATCCTCTCGATAATGGGAAATGGTCCCACGTACCTCGGGGCCAATTTTCCTTTCTTTCCGAACCTCATCACTCCTTTCATAGGAGATACACGTAACACTTGGTCCCCCACATTAAACTCTCGAAAGAACCGTTTTGCATCGGCGTAGCTTTTCTGCCTGTCCTGGGCTACTCGAATGCGACTCCTAATCATCTTAATCCTAGCGGAGGTTTCCTGAATCACCTCTGGTCTGAGCAACTTGTTATCCCCCACCTCTAGCCAACAAGTTGGGGAACGACAAGATCTGCCATACAAAGCCTCGAATGGAACCATGTCAGTCGAGAACTGATAAGAGTTATTATAAGCAAACTCTACCAGTGGAAGACGTGGCTCCCAACCTCCTCCAAAATCAAGAACACACATGCGTAGCATATCCTCCAGCATCTGATTAGTACGCTCCGTTTGTCCATCTGTCTGTGGGTGATAAGCTGAACTCAACCTCAACTCTGTACCCATAGCCTCCTGAAAGCTCTCCCAGAAACGCAACACGAAAATCTTGTCTCTATCTGACACAATATTCAGGGGCACCCCATGTAATCTGACAATCTCAGTAATGAACAACTGAGCATACTGACCCGTGGTATAGTCTGTCCGCACCGGCAGAAAATGAGCCACCTTGGTCAAACGGTCCACAATCACCCAGATGGAGTCGTGGCCCCGCTGTGATGTAGGCAACCCTGTAATAAAGTCCATGGAAATACTCTCCCACTTCCACGCGGGTATTTTCAATGGCTGAAACAACCCTGACGATTTTTGATGGTCCACCTTTACCAGCTGGCAGGTAGAACACTTGGACACAAACACAGCAATGTCCTTTTTCATCTACTGCCGCCTCATATCCTGGTACATCTTATCTCCCTCAGGATGTACTGCAAATCGAGACCCGTGAGACTGGGTCATCACTGCATGACGTAATTCTACTCCTTCTGGAACCACCAATCTCCCATTAAACCTCAAACCCCCATCAGAACTAACAGAATAGGACTCAGCACCCTCAGCTAAAAGTCGTACAATCTGCTCCTAGCAAAATGGGTCTGCGGTCTGTGCCTGTATCACCCTCGTAACAATCTCGGGTGTCACTGTCATAACAGATATGAAGGAATGGGCTACTACATCCTGGTGACCCAACTCCTTCCACTTTTCTTTCCAGACGTCCGCTACATCGTCTACCGGTCTACGGCTCAACGCATCAGCAACTACGTTGGCTTTCCCCGGATGGTACTATATGTCGAACTGATAGTCCTTCACAAACTCTAACCACCTGCGTTGACGCATATTCAACTCTCGCTGAGTGAACAGGTACTGCAGTGACTTGTGGTCTATGAACAAGCGAAATTTCTCCCCCAATACGTAGTGCCTCCAAATCCTCAATGCAAAAACGACCGCAGTCAACTCTAGGTCGTGAGTGGGGTAATTCTTCTCATGCGGCTTAAGCTTGCGGGAGGAAAAAGCTATAGCCTTCTCCTCCTGCTGAAGTACTCCCCCAAGTCCCCGTAAAGAGGCATCGGTGTAAACTAGGTACTCCACACCCGGCTTAGGTAAAGCAAGGACTGGTGCTGAAGTAAGCTTGTCTTTCAGCTCGTCGAAAGCCAATTGACAAGCATCATCCCAAACATATGGTACCCCTTTGCTAGTCAGGTTCGTCAATGGACCCGCTATTTTGGATAATCCTCGAATGAATCTCCTGTAGTATCCGGCTAACCCCAAGAAACTACGCACTTCCGTCGGTGTCGTGGGTTGTCCCCACTCCCTCACCACTGACACTTTACTCGGGTCAACTGCTATCCCCTGTTCAGAAACAACATGGCCTAAGAACTGTACTTCTCACAACCAGAATTCGCACTTCTCGTACTTAGCATACAACTGATACTCTCGTAGAGTCTGAAGAACCTGCCTCAAGTGCTCGGCATGCTCCTCCTCGGAGTGAATATATCAAAATGTCATCTATGAAGACGAGGACAAACTGATCCAAGAACTCTCTGAACACTTGGTTCATTAATTCCATGAACACGGCTGGAGCATTTGTGAGGCCAAATGGCATCACTCTGAACTCATAGGACCCATATCTCATCAAGAAGGAAGTCTTTGAAACATCTTGCTCCCTAATACGTAACTGATGGTACCCTGTCCTCAGATCTATCTTCAAAAAGAAAGTTGCTCCCTCAGCTAGTCAAACAGATCATCGATTCGAGGCAACGGATACTTGTTCCGTATCGTGACCTTGTTCAGCTCCCGGTAGTCCACACACAGCCTCAGTGAACCATCTCTCTTTTTCACAAACAAGACTGGAGCGCCCCAAGGTGAGGTACTCCTGCGAATGAAGCCCTGACTTAGAAGCTGCTCTATTTGATCTCGTAACTCTCGCATCTCCGCCGGAGCCATACGGTATGGAGCGCGTGCTATCGGTCTAGTATCCGGTAATAAATCTATGACAAAGTCTCTCTCTCGACTGGGGGGTAAGCTTGGTATCTCCTAAAATACATCGGAATACTCACGAACAACTGGGATCGAGTCTAAGGGAATCACAACCTCCTTAGAGGTATCCTCCTCTATGTAATACAAATGAGCGGTCGAGCCTCCCTCTGGGCAAGGCACCGCCACTACAAACATCTCTTGCCTCGGAATGGCAAAAACAATACTCCCACCAAAATAATCTATCATGGCCCTGTAAGCAGCGAGCCAATCCATACCGATAATAACGTCATGCTCATGCATATCTAAGACTAACATGTCTGCAGGTAATACCAAGCTACCAATATCTACCCCCACACCCCGGCATATAAAGAAAATAAGCGAACCATTTCTCAGTGGTGAGTCTACACACATCACAATGCTCTCTGTTGTGGCTAATAACCCTAAGGCCTTCGCAAAATGGGTAGTTATAAAACAGTGCGTCGCCCCAGTATCAAATAAAACTCGACCCATAGTACCATGGATAGGAAACATACCCTCAATCGTGGGTGGTGCCTGCGGAGCTGCTGCCTGGTGGACGTTATAGACACGTCCGTACTGTAACTGCCCCTGCTGCACCGGAGCGACTGGAATGGCTGGTAGGGCTGGTACCTGAGCTGGTGCTGGGAGGGCGGCTGAAAAAAGTGGGCTCTGTGGTTCATTACGGGCACCCTGCTGCTGTGGGGCCCTATCACCCTCTGGACAATCCTGGCGCTTATGGCCATTCTTGCCGCACACAAAACATCGGCCTCTGAAATTACTTCCCCTCTGACCCTGCTGACCATAGCCCTGTTGGCCGTTACCGCCTTGCCACTGGACCTGATGAAAACGCTGTTGGCCCTACTACTGACGGTGTTGGCCTTGCTAATTAGGCTGGCCCTGCCTAAATCCCCCAAATCCCTACCGGGAATCACCTGGTCGAAACCGCTTGGCAGGATCCCCCTGATGGGAACTCTGCTCGTGCTGACGAGTCTGTCCCTAAGATGTCGGTGCTCCACTAGCACCACTACCCCCTGTCCTGCCCTGTTGGCTGGACTCTCCTGCCCGCTTGCTTCCCTGCAGATGGAAGCGGTGGTCCTGGCAGTGTAGCAAAGCAGCATTGAGTACATCGGTGAAAGTACTCAGAGACAGATTCCCTATAAGGTGTTGGCGGATCCTCCAAGCTAACCCGTCCACATACAACATTATCTTCTTACCCTCAGTAGGTGCCTCATCTGGCACTATGCTGAGAAATCTCGTGAACTCCTCATCATACTCAGCAACTGTAGAATTTTCCTGCTTTAAGTTCAGTAATTTCCGCCTCATCTCAGTCTGCACGGCGGGTGGAAAGTACTTGCGGTCAAATCGCTCCCAGAATATCTGAATCAGAATAGTATCCATCTCCTCCAAAGTTGTGGTGGATTCCCACCACTACAAAGCGGCCCCCACTAACTTGAAGGAAGCCAACAACTGTTTTTGCACATCTGGGCACTCATACATATGAAGATGCCGCTGGATATATTTCTTCTGTTGGCTGACGATGATGATATCTGAACTACCAGAGAACTCAGGGGGATGCGCCTTCTGAAAGGCATCCCTAACCCGCTTCCATGCAGATGGAAGCTGTGCAGATACTGGCGCCATAGCCTGAATATGGGGTGGAGCCAGCTGTACTACCGCTAACGCGGCATTCACCGCCTGAGCAACAATAGCGGCTACCTCATTAGCATTCATCGTTCCCTGAGCCGGAGCTGATGGCTGCTCGGCTTGGGCACGCCTATCCTTTGGTGCACATCTCGGAGGCATCTGAAACGTGAAGAAATTTATTAGTCTACAGTTATTATCAAATCTTAAATAGCTGAAGACATAATCGTAAAAGTAAGAATACAACAATCCTAAAATAGCGCTCTATAGCAAAAAAAAAATGCTAAGCTGAATGCGAAATAAGCCGTACAGATCCTAAAGACACTAGAACATGATGCTCTGATACCACCTGTAACACCCCGCTTAATTAAATATCGGGCGATCACTCCTTTATTAAATTAAAATCAAGGTGAACAATTTGTTCATTCTTAGCATCATTGCCGAAAATACTTTTTTTTCCAATTTAAACACCCAAAATAATTAAGCAAAGTGTCAAAACCATTTAGACATTACTTTCCAAATTTAATTTTTTTTTTATTAAACCAACATTTAAAACTTTGCATAATTCACAATTTAATAGTCACACCACAACTATCCTGGAACATACAATGCAAATAATCAAACATTCAACTAGTTGAATCCAACATTTAATACTTTAAATGAAAACATCCTGGCAATAATTAATCCCAAAGTGAAAATACTGGAAATAAATGGATTACAATATCCAATAAAACAACTGAATAATGGAAAGGGAGACACATGCCCAACTGGAATAAATAATGCTAAGAGTAGAATCAAATGAATGAGGTCGTCTAAGCAAGAAGCCTGCAACTCCCACCTAAGCTGCATCACGTTCCTTCCAAAAGATCCTATGCAAGACGCCCCTGTGGCTGGGCACCTGTAATATATACATATATATACAAGGGAGAAAAGAAAATGGAAACGGGTCAGAGCCCGATAGTGAAAATGATTTAAAATTTGTTTAGCAAGTATTTAAAATGTTTACAGGCCAATGCAATAACATATTAGTGCGACACTCCCTTGAGAAATTTTCACCTCTCTTCTAATGTGCACACATATCGCACTAACATTCCCAATGGTTTAACTCATCTTATCTTAGGTTACTCGTAAGATTTAAACTAAACAATTCAACTGTTTAAGAAGTAAGTTTCATTTAGTAACAAAGCTCTCATTTTAACTTTATTTATTAATAAAGTTTTCCAGAAATATACTATACTTTCAAAACACGTTTTTCTCAATTGAAATCATTATTCATTTCTTACTTACCATAAACACAGTAGGAAATTCCTAAATTTCAGAATTCAATATATATATTAACTACTCATATAATATATATTCTAACAGCACCCCACATAAAAATTATGGTGCGGGCATACTCTGCTATCCAATCCCCGTATCACTCGTACTAAGGGAAATACAAGTTCGGAATCACTCTCGAACTATATTAATACATACACAAATATTATTGAAGCGAAGCATAGTTTCCAAGTCCAAGAGGTCAGCACATACCCTCGCGTCTCTTAGGGTCGTGACTATCGATTCGATAGCCTGTACCTAGGATTCCTATCTTCTTGGGTACAAGTCAATATCCCCCGTAAAGGTCTCATCGAGATAAGACCGTCCCAGCGCGGTAACCTCGGGGATAGCAAGTAGCGCGGGATGATTTTCACACGTATATAGTATATGCATAAACACAGTCATATAAATATACTAATTTTACCATATCAAATTTAGGTTCATCTCATAACCCATAATCACGACATTTATCCTTATTTTCACATTATTAGTTATCACGTATAACGGTTCGTCTCTAACTTTAATTTGAGGGGTTATTCTAACTTACTACGTAACACTCATGAACTCTATCCTCCCAAGTGTAGAATTCAGTAGGTACTCATCTATTTTCCATCGTAACTATCTTACGCGTCTCTCCCCTTAATACAAAATTACATCGTCCCTTTATATATAAACACCCCAAAATGCAAATCTCGTCTTACATTAAAGGTCTCATAATTATTAATAAGTCCCTTCTTTATCTCCCAAAATATTTTAATAAGGATGTCTAAGGAGTATTACTCATTTAGATTTAATTCAACTATTTAAAAGGGGAAATATGAGTCTGCCAGAAGGGGTCGATCGATCGATGGCAGGGGCTCGATCGATCGATGTGTCGATCGATCGACACTCTTGGTTCGATCGATCGATCAAACAGGTATGGCGAATTCTGCAGATTAACAGTTACGGGTTTCATAATCCAACCTCAATCAAATCCAGATTTTTCACACCCAAACTCCCAAAAATTCGTACTACAAATATTATAAACTCAAATTAACAATCTTCTACGTAAAGCATGTGAATTTTCATCAATAACCATAGATTAAAAGGGAAAAACTTGTATAAACCTCATGAACCCTAGAAATTTCTTTAACCTTGTTCTAATCAATCTTTTTCCAGAATTTCTTCTTCTAAAACATCATAAATCAGTGGTTCAACCTCTACATATGAAGGGGGATTTCCATATTTTCATTTATATCATTACTACATGTAATTTTCTATCTCCAACTTGGGTTTTCTTCCATGAAACTCATCCTAATCAACCCTAGACTAACGTGAGTGATGCATTAACGAAAATAAGCAAGATAAACACTTGCCTGGAAATTTCAGAGTTCTGATTTATGGACGAATTTGGTGTGGTTGCGTTTCCCGTCGCGCGATCTACTCGTTGGTGGTGGTGGCGGTGCAATCGAATGACTTTTTGGCCTTGGATTGCTTGGAAAGCTTTCTCCCTCCCTCTCCTATGGTCGTTCTAAAGTTTTGAGTCTGATAACCCTAAAGGACTATTCCAAATGGCTGATATAGCCTAATAATTTTCGTGGGTTTAATTACCCAAAAATGCAAAATGTCCAAAATGCCCTCCTGGGGTGCTAAATAGGCCTAAAAACATCCCGAGACCCAAACTAAACCCTCGGGTACACTTTTCTGACTATCTCGACCCTTCCAGACACTTTAGCGCACTCAAAATGACCATACGAGCAACTTATAATTTATTCACTTTTATTAATCAATATTTAGTCCCAACGTGACACGGGCGCGTCCCGACTCAAATTTTCCAAAATTGTCATTTTATCCACTATTGACATTTAATAGAACCAATATTATATATTACTCTACTCATTAGTAATATTCAACAAGTTTCCCATAATTACTAACTCACATCACATTACTAATTATAAAGTAATTAATTTCTGAATTTATATTAAATTAATAACTCACATTAAATTTAATAAATTCCCAAATTTATAAAGCATAAAAAATACGGGGTATTACAAAAAAGTGGGGTGATTACATCAACTATGTAATGTTCTACTGCTGAGAAGCAGAGTATGACACTGCATCTTAGTATTAGGGTGGACCAGGAGAATTCGAGGGAGTTCAGGACTTGGGATAAATGCATCCCTAGTAAATAATACTTCAAGAGACGTATTATGATGCTTGGGATTCACGAATTTAGCTCGATATTGATACTACCTCATCAAGGGGACTTAGGATTAAATCTAACGTAGTTCACATAACGGGGTATATTTCCAGGCATAGGCAAAGGGATATCGAATATACAAGGTACAACAGTGCTGTATTTATGTAGCCTAGTCCTTAATATAGCATTTCTGTTGTGTTCGATATATATATATATATATATATATATATATATATATATATATATATATATATATATATATATATATATATATATATATATATATATATGTTAATCTAATACATTTACCAAATGCATATATTTGAAAGTAATTAAATGAAAATACTTGTTCAGGATGCCATGCGGAGACGGGCTTTATTCGTTTGAAGAAGTGGTGAGTGTAGCCGAATTTTAGACTTTGGCCTATAATGTTTCGTGCTGAACGCAACACAATGGCACTCTTCTGAGGATGTGTTTTGAAAAGTATGTTTTCATATTTGTATTTTGGAATTATGGCATTTGATTTGTATTATTTGTCATATGAGCATGGAAATTCGTACACAGGGGGAGGTGCAGGATCATAAACCACGCTTAAATAAATATAAATGTTGTAAATTGCATGATCGGTCATCGAAAAGGGGACCATATTATATAGGGTAGAGAAGTAAGCACAATTTATAATAGTATATAAATGTGGGGTGTTTTCCTAAAATTTGGGCGGAGGTTCCTTATCGTTGAGGGAAAAGCCTACTTTTTACTTTAGAGGAAAGACCCGCTTTTTAGTGCTTTTCAGTCAAGTACAGCTTCATCTAGGAAGGCCAACTTCTGCAAAATATGTGCAGGGATTAGACTCAATTTTTTATTTTTAGGTGACTTTTCTGAAGTACGAACTTCTTTTTGGGGCGACTTCGCAGAAGTACAAGCTTTTTCTTTCAAAAAAGTGACGTTCCTAAAGTACGGTCCCTTTAGAACTTTTCAAAAATGAGCTCGAGTATCTCGGCATCATGAAAATTAGAAAATCGGCTCAATGTTAGATTTTGGGATCCTTGTTTAAAGGTTGGTGAGAACCTCTATTTATATGGATTTTAGATGTGGATTTGGCCGATCGGCTAAAGGTCCCGAGCCGTTGATTTTTTTTATCAACAATTGAGAAAAGATTTAGATAACATTTGGTTGTCAGAACCTTTGGCCGATTGCCAAAAGCCTTTAGTCGATCGGCTAATAGCCCTAGTGGGGCTATTTGTTGGAGTTTTTAATGTATTAAGAGGGATTTTTGGGGTTTTAATTATTTGTACTTTGTCCCTACATACTTTAGTTTCTTATATTTTTAACAAGCTAAACTTTAGTGTAGGTTTCAAAAGTTAGTTTTTATTGGAGTTCTTTCCTGGGGTTTATTTGTAGTAGGATGATCTTGATTGCAAATCGAGATGTCCACATCTAGGGGTGTTTGCGGTCTGGTCCAGTCTGATTTTTAGAATTTTTAAGAATCGGACTGATTAAATCGATCCTTAAAAAAGGACCAAGACCAGACTATTTGTATCAGTCACTCTACCCTAGCCGATTCGATTTTTTACAAAGTCGGTTCGGTCTAACTTGTTGGTCCTAATCTTATAAAATTAATCATTTTAAAAATCAGTATCACCTTTAAAAAAGTCCAAATTTGTCCAAATTTTAGCATAATACATGTTCATTTATAAAGCAATCCATTTTTCAGCGTAAAAAATGTCCAAATTCTAACACTAAAGATGTATAAATTTTAGCATAACTGTTGTCCAAATTTAAGCATAAATCTGAGATAAACCCTTAAAAATAGGGGAATAAAGAAACAAATTCATATAGAATGCATCTGAGATAAAAAAAAATAAAAACAAATCTAAGATAAACCCTAAAATATATGTTTTTTTTGTTCAAATAATACATCTGAGATGGAGGTTTTGCTCACTGATTAGAGCAAAAACTAAAAAAAACTTTCATAGTTTTTTTTAGAAAAAAAAAAGAATACCTCTGTGTGGTAGAGATGAGCGACGCAAATGGTTTCAAAACCTCTGTGTGTGAAAAACTGGCAGCGAGAGATGAGCAACAACAGTTTTGATTTTGAAAGAAGAAACTTTGAGACTCACCCTTTTTACTGAAATGTGTGGCAAACTCGTCAATATCATTATTTAACGTGAGAAGAGGAGGATAACACCCCTTTCATTTAACGTGAGTGAGAAGATTTTATGAGAAGGGGAGGATGAGACAGCGGCACTTTGCTGAGAGAGAGAAAAGAAGAATATGTTGTGAAATTAGTTGTGTGCGTGTCTTTTTCATTAGATCTAGTTTTTTTTTCAAAATTGATATTGAGTATTGACGAGCATACCCCCAAGATCCAATCCCTTCTTTCTATGAGTGTATATATATGCGATATCATATTAAGGAGGATACCTCGCAGGAGATAGTGGTTCTGTTAGACTCGATTCTAATAGTGAGGGAGTTTGAGGACGTATTCTAGGAGATACTCGGGCTGCCACTGAGTCGGGAAATAGAATTTATGATCAATTTAGCACCGAGGACGAGACTGATTGCCAGAGCACCGTATCATATAACCCCTTCATAGATGTGGGAGCTAAAGGAGTAGATTCAACAACTCTTGGGTCAGGGTTTCGTTAGGTGGAGCACATCACTGTAGGCAGCGATAAATTTGCCCCCGTGATAAAACTCAGCTCATAATAACCCGCCTTTTCAAAAAAAAAAAAAAAAAAACTTTTTAAAAAATATAAAAATAATAAAAACTAAATATTTTTAAAATATATATATATATATATATATATATATATATATATATATATATATATTTTTTTTTTTTTTTTGAATATTTAAAAAAATATTTTTTTTAAATATTTTAATAAAAAAATAATAATGTATGCATGTATGCATGCATACATGCATGTGTATGCATGCAAGAATGCAACATATAAAATGCCATACATGTTTATCATGCATGAGTTACTATTCATAACACCATTGTCCCATATATATATATATATATATATATATATATATATATATATATATATATATATATATAATCGGTTCGGGTCGATCCAGACTGGTTATTTAATAAGGCGGACCGAGAACCGGACCCATTAGACTGGTCTGTTAAAAAATTTGGACAGGATCGATTAAAAATGGGTATAAATAGGGCAGTTCGGTTTGGTCCGATTCGGTCCATCGGTTCAATCGATTTTCTAAACACTCATATCCACATCTACGTGTTATTATGAAAAAGATCGAAGGTACAAAGACGCGTCAATTCTTAAAAGGAGTCGAATCGATTGTGTAAGTCATATATCGTTCTTGGAATTCCTATATCATAGTGAATTTGCATGGTTGGCCTATCCGATGGTTTTCCTATTGTGGGTTTTCCTTGCACATCATCTTGTTTTATGGTTTCTTTTATTTTACTCTTGTTATACTCACCTAAGGGGCAAGATAAAATTTGGTAAACTGTTTAAACAATATTTCGTTTAATTGGGCTAATAATTTAATTAATTAAAAAAATTAAAAATTATTGTGTGTGTGTGTGTGACAATCCATATAATTTCTGCATTTTCAAATTGGTATCAGAGCTGGTTACACTAGTTTATGTGTTTTATCCATGTTTCATGTTGTTTTAGGGTTATTAGTTTGTATCTCTCTTGTGTTTATTTTTTTTCTCTCGATGGGTGATCAAAGTAAGAAGTTGTCCGATATGTTTAGCGATGATGATGATTTTGATATTCGAGAGGAGTTTAATGAGCTTCATAATCGTGCAGAAAAATTAACTCATTTGAATTTGAAGTTCGTAAAAAGATTTCAATTTCTTGAAAAAGAAAATTTATGTTTAAAAGATGAATTTGAATTTTTGCGAATTGTTCAAACTCAAAGAGATATCCTTCGCGAGAAGATCTTAGACATGAATCGTGATTTTAAAATTTTAGAAGTGTCTAATAAAGAAAGCGATGATTTAGTCTGTGTTTTGGAGAATGAATTAGAGGAATCTAAAATATTTTGAGGCTAGGGTGAAAGAATGTTCTAGATTGGATAATGATAACTTAGTTGATGATTTTAGGTCACATGAGAATACTATCAAGTATAATTTCTCTTACATTGAGGGAGAGTGGGAAAACCTTCTAGAAATGATAAATAATATGAAGAAAGAGTCCCTACAATTTGAAGACTCTAAGTTTTTGCTTGAGTATAGGATCTTAAAATTGGAAGATAATTTAAGAGACTCAAGTCTCATTGGTATTGGCTTTGATAATTCAAATGATTCCGTACCTAAAGACAATATCATGTGTTTAAGAGTGTTAACCGTTGCCAAGGACGTCAGAAAAGATCAACCCAAGGGTGATATTACTCGTAATTACACATGCTCGTATTGTGGTAGGAAAGCTTAGGGCATTTTGTTACGAGCTTAGAAGAGGTCATAGGAAGTCTAGATCCCATGCCACCATGATTCCCAAAACCCCAGGAATTAAGTATTCATAAATTTATGTTAGGAAGTCGATTTTATAGATATTGAATGTTTGACTTGTTGACTCTCATATGCTTTCACAATAATTCATTTCATGCTATATTATAGTTGATTGTGTCTGCATGGTTGTCATACACTAGCTTTGGTGCCTTATGTTATACCTTATTACTAGTTGTATGATGTTTTAGCCTTGTATTTTTTATTTTAATTTATTGGGTCGTATTGATAATATACAAAAAAAATTATCTTTTGAGTCATTTTGAAAATGCTTAAAGACTTAAAAAGATTTTTGTTTTATTTATGTGGTTAGATTTTACACATTTTGTGTGGCATATCGATGTGTTTGAATCTCATTCGTTCAGTTTTTCATATGGATAATGCTATGACAACCCGCTCAAAATAATAACGGGTGGCCATCCCTATATACATTAAATCAGGTATCTCAGATGGCTCAGTCTCAACATCAACCGACAATACTAAATAATATAAGGCTAACTACCCGAAACTATTAAAAACGGATGCCAAAAATTTAAAACTTTTATTTAACACCGAATTAAAACCAACCATGCAACCATATACAACATCTAACTATGATGATTGATACATGCAATCTCCAATATAATAAATGAGTACAATACAATGAACAAAGTAAAATACCCGAATATGCTATCAGGTCACAGACAATACAATAATCTGAGAAGGAAAAATATAAAAGTGTTAATCTACAAGACTTGAGTATAGACCCAAATATACAAAATAAATCCTAATCTAGATATACAAAAGATAGGAATCGACTAAAACAAAGTGCCACAACAGTCCGCTACTGCCATAGCTCCACGAATACACTGGATGGGTAAACATCAATGGCGTCCTTGAGAGGAACACCTAAAAGAATGCAATATGTATACATAGGAGGGGAAAATATAAACGGGTCAGAGCCCGAGTTGAAAACATTTTATAGCAAGTGCACTAAATGCATAATAATAATAATAATAATAATAATAATAATAATAATAATAATAATAATAATAATAATAATAATAATAATAATAATAATAATAAATGCATTATTACATGATTTAATGGAGTCGCACACTCCATAATAATCCAAGTCACCTCTCAACTAAAGCGCGCAACTAAACGTATGCACATGATCTCCAAGTGAATGCCCAAATCTAATTAGGCAATTAAAACCATCTAACATCTCTCAATCTACACTTATCTGAATTTCATCTAAATCATATACTTTAACTTTTAATGTTGGGGTCTCATTCATTTGTTTACTTACTTAACATATAGGGTTTACATACCCATTTTCCAATCCAACATAAAATAAACATAAACATCTTCTTTACTAGAATTTCTCATATTCCAGTTATGCCAACAATATACAATTTTATAGATGAGTTATTAGCATCTAAGTGCTAAGGACTAAACTTCTCCCAATTCTCAATTCTGCACTACGTTTCGTGTGTGTGGGACGTCTCGCAAATGCGAAATCCAAACAAGGAACCCCCCGGTTACACTACTCCTGACGGTATTGATTTTCGAGATTCATTATGTCCTCAATGCATGATGCATGTAACCCAAATTCTTATTTCTCCATTTTAATTAATTTAATTATTCCCAATTCTCAACAGTGCACGGCGTTTCGTGCGTGGGACGTCTCGCAAATGAGAAATCCAAACAAGGAATCCCCCCGATACACTACTCCTGGCACTGTCGATTATCGAGATAGATATGCGTTATATATATGAGCATTAAGAACTAACTTCTCCTCACTCCCAACATTACACTGCGTTTCATACGTGGACGTCTCGCAAAGCGAAATCCAAACAAGGAACCCCTCCGTTACACTACTCCTTGGCAATGTTGGTCATTAAGGTCCATTAAGCCCTCGATACCCAAGTACCAATCACAACAATAATATAATAACCATCCGAACGAGCTATAACTCGAGGACGCAGGCTCACAATGCTATCATCTTCCAGTTGCCCAAACCACGTAGGATACTGGGGACCACCTGGTGGGGCTAAACGACACCCACCTCGTAATCCACTCACACACACAACGTCTGGGAAGCGGTCATAGCTCATATCCGGCATGTGAGAATGATACATACCCATGACTTCTCACCCCAAAATAATAATGTATATCACATAATAATCACCATAGACGATTATGACCTGGGGAATATCCACACCCTACTCATCGAGCCAGGATGCTCACCCTCATCGCGCGCAACTTCCCAATGATAGCAAGGAGGGGGTATGCTTCACTATATATATATATATATATATATATATATATATATATATATATATATATATATATATATATATATATACCATCACATAAGGTATACATACATCATCACATCATATAAAGATATACCGTCATATAAGTTATACCTATCACATTATTTACACATTCGTTTTACGCTCTTAGGCGTAGTTGAATTAATATCAATATTTAGTATATTCTCTCTCTTGATATACTAATCGTCAATTCTCATACATCTTCCCCCACTTAGTATACACTATACAATTTCTCACTTGAAGATAACATATCGCTTCTATTTATGAATTGTCTCTCAATTCTATTTATGTTAAGGATATTCTCTATCCTAATGCACCTTGATTAGCATTTCTCATTATGTGAGACATCTTCCAAATTAATCATTGTTAAGGATATTTCGATATCCGTATGCACATTTATTAGCATTTATATTTCTCAACCCATAATATGGTTCAATCAATAATATGAACCTTTAAATTTATCCCATTTGGGAAATGATTCAAAAATCCAATATCTCTAAGCTCATTCTCATTTTTTCATATACATTTGATAATTATCTCCAAATAGCATTTTCAATAATAGTGGGCTTCCCCACTTAGAATATACCATAATCCCTAATTAGTATTCCTCAATTTAAGTCAATATGACTCCAATAATTTCTTATAAGGGAAACTCTCTAAAAGTCTCCAAAACGTACTCCACATAACTCCTATTAAGGTTCCCAATCGATAACCTCGAATGAAACGGAATAAAATTCTCCCTAGAAAACATTCCCCCAAAATGACCTGTTTTCGAATCGATTCAGGCTAAATCCGAATCTATTCGGCCCTGCGAATCGATTCGGCCTCCAAGGCGAATCAATTCGGGTCATCAGACTTGGGATTCTGTCTCAGGCCGAATCGATTCGGCTGGGGTCAGAATAGATTCGATCACTCAGACCTGGGCACCTGCACAATTCTGAATCGATTCGGTAAGGGGACGAATCGATTCGGCCCTTCAGAAGGCTCGAAAATGGCTACTTATTATTAAGCCAAAAATCCTAAAATTTAGTTTAATCATTTTCTCTTCATTTCGCTTTAACCCAATCACTTATATATCATCAATATTCATCCAAGAACACATTTAAACTAATTTCTAACCTCAAATCCATTTCTACAAAACAAATCTAAGATTATACCCAAAAGTTAGATCTTGATAAACTAAACCTAAAACCCAAAGATTTGATCCACAAATCATGAAATAGATGGTACACAACAATTATTTAGCAAGTTTAATCACTTGCCTCAAGTTAGTAGGGTCTGATTCATCCTTGAGATCGCGTTATGGCCGGAAATCCCTAATTTTCTCTCTTTCTCCTCTTTTTTCTGTCTCTCTCTTTTTTTCTTTCTATTTCTCTTTCTCTCTAAGGAGAATTGTTTCTCCCGTAGGCTCTTTAAGCCTTATCTCCCAAATGTACACATCTTTAAATGATAATACACACTTTAAATGACTCAATAACTTTAATTCGAGCCAAACGAACTTAAAATATTTCGAAACTTAAATAAACCCCAAGTACAGTCATTTTGACTTTCTCGACCCTTCCGGACACAACTACACCCTCAGAATTACCATTCAAAACACTTTCTAACGACTTCAAATTTTGACCTCAAATGCCAATTTAACATTTCTCCAAATAAAATAATATTTATTTCTCCCAAAATAAATAAATTATCGTCTCAAAATCCTCAGGTTGTTACAAGCTTCCCCACTTACAAAAATTTCGTCCTCGAAATTTAGCTAAGCCTAATTCTCCAAAGTTCAACTAGTTCCTATGACACTCATCCTCACTAAAACCATACCCAAACCTCTAACTCCCCATGACGAATTATTTTAATTTATTTTAAGTTTTACAACATCCATTAATTAACCACTAGGGCGCCCATACACCCTTTATTTTTTAGCTTTACTCGTACTAATCATAATGAGGCTTCATTTGCCTCAAAATTTCCATAATCCCATAGATATATAAATTATACTAGCATATTAATAGAGTAAAAATTTTGAATGGTCCAAAGAAATAACTCCTCTCAATTCCTGACATTCGCCACTTTCATGCGGGGGACGTCTCGCAAAAGCGAAATTCAAACAAGGAACCCTCCCAATACACTACTATGTAGCGACGTCGGGGATTGAGAGTTTGTTAAATCCGGACTAGAGTTTGAAAATATTTTAGTGAAAAATCATTTTGATATGGCCCAAAGGCCTATAGAAAGTTTTATTTGAAAACAGTTTATTTTAAAAACAGTTTATGTCATACGATATTTATATAAAGTGCCTTATGTCCATAGCACAAGGTCTTAACAATCATCATACACACAACAACATACAACTCATAAAAATTAGCATAATCATGAGCCAAACTTCCATGCATCCCAATAATCCACAAATTCTGAACTCTTTTCAGAAATAATATCTTATATCACATTAACAAATTGCCATTTATTAGGCTCTTCCATATCTGAAATACAACAATTATATAAGTCTAACACAACTATATACAAATAAGTAGTTTTATCATTACTACTTGATACATAGAACATTTCTTACGTTCATAATAAGATTATAGCTCTCTTTGAGCACATCACAAAATTATCTATTCTTAGAAAAGATAATAGCGTAAGAGCCTCACTTGCTCAAAATTCCCTTCTTGGGTCATTCCACACATAATAGGGTTATGGCACTACCCTCTCATAACTATCTCCCATACGATATTCCCAAAACTTCATATAGTAATAATCCTATTCACAAAGGAAAATTAACTTACATCAGCCATCTCTAGTCCGATTGCGCTTCCTCATCATTGGGCTCCCACCCAAAGTCCCCTCGTCTAAAATGACCTCGAATCTGTTGTAGGGGTTGCACTTTCAAAATTTCATCAAAACGTGGTCCTTTTCCTCTTTTAGGACAATCGCTCTTTTTATGACCTATTTCTTTACAAAAGAAACATCTACCCGTAAATCCTCTCGGCCCACCTTGAGGAACAAAACGCCGTTGTGACTCTCTATAGTCCGACTTATACCCACTGGCATTACTGGCATTCTATTCGCCAAACCTACTTGATGAACTCGAATCTCCAAAGTTCTTACCCTCTTGCGAACGAAGACGATATTCATGACACTTTAATAGTGCCGCATTTACTACCTCGATGAAAGTCACTAACGTGGGACTCTCTAACAAATACTGTCAAATTCTTCAATCTAAGCCTCGAGTAAATTTCGATATACGCTTCTCTTCCGTATTTACCTCATCAGTTACTAATTTCTCCAATCTAGAAAAATCTTCTTCATATTCTTCCACCGTCCTATTTCCTTGAAACACGTCCATTAATTTCTTCCTCAATTTCTTCTGAATTGGGGAAGGAAAATACCTTCGATCAAAGAGTTCCCAAAAATCTGATATAAGTAAAGTATCTCTCTGCTCTGACGTGGTGACAGACTCCCACCATTGGAGAGCTGCACCCGATAACTTAAAGGTGGCTAAAAATTTCTTCTGCACCTCACTACACTCAACCATACCGAGGTGACCCTGCATACTACTCTTCCATTGATTTGCAGCCATTGCATCAACTCCCCCTGCAAACTCTAGAGGATGCCCCTTACTAAAATCATCCTTCACTCTTTCCCATAAGGACGGTCCTAAATGGGTTTGGGCTGCTTGAACGGCAGGTTGCTGCGCCATCGTAGAAATGGTAGCAGTTACTGCTTGTGCCACAATATTGGCAACTTCATCTGTAGTTATGTTCCTTTGAGGCGTTTGGGGTTCCACATCCCCTTTATTTTCCCAGACTGAACGATCTCTCTTCGGTGGCATCTGAAACAAGAACAATTATATCAGAACGCCTTTCAAATGTTTTGTCATCACAGAAGAAATATGGACGTATGAATACAACAGTCCTAATAATAAGGCTCTACATCAAGAACGCTTATGGAAGATCGTAGTAACCCACACAGATCCTAAAGACACTAGAACCTGATGCTCTAATACCATCTGTGACAACCCGCTCAAAATAATAACGGGTGGCCAGCCCTATACTACATTAAATCAGGTATCTCAGATGGCTCAGTCTCAACATCAACTGACAATACTAAATAATATAAGGCTAACTACCCGAAACTATTAAAAACGGATGCCAGAAATTTAAAACTTTTATTTAACACCGAATTAAAACCAACCATGCAACCATATACAACATCTAACTATGATGAGTGATACATGCAAGCTCCAATATAATAAATGAGTACAATACAATGTACAAAGTAAAATACCCGAATATGCTGTCGGGTCACGGACAATATAATAATCTGAGAAGGGAAAATATAAAAGTGTTAATTTACAACACTTGAGTATAGATCCAAATATACTAACTGAATTGTAATCTAGATATACAACATATAAGAATCGACTAAGACAAAGTGCCGCAACAGTCCGCTACTGCCACAGCTCCACGAATATACTGGATGGGTAAACATCAATGGCGTCCTTGCGGAGGAACACCTAAAAGAATACAATATGTATACATAAGAGGGGAAAATATAAACGGGTCAGAGCCCGAGTTGAAAACATTTGATAGCAAGTGCATTAAAATACAAAATAATTATAAATGCATTATTACATGATTTAATGGAGTCGCACTCTCTATAATAATCCAAGTCACCTCTCAACTAAAGCGCACAACTAAACGTATGCACGGGATCTCCAAGTGAATGCCCAAATCTAATTAGGCAATTAGAACCATTTAACATCTCTCAATCTACACTTATCTGAATTTCATCTAAATCATAAACTTTAACTTTTAATGTTGGGGTTCTCATTCATTTGTTTACTTACTTAACATATAGGGTTTACATACCCATTTTCCAATCCAACATACAATAAACATAAACATCTTCTTTACTAGAATTTTTCATATTCTAGTTATGCCAACAATATACAATTTTATAGATGAGTTATTAGCATCTAAGTGCTAAGGACTAAACTTCTCCCAATTCTCAATACTGCACTACGTTTCGTGTGTGGGACGTCTCGCAAATGCAAAATCCAAACAAGGAACCCTCCCGTTACACTACTCCTGACAGTATTGATTTTCGAGATTCATTATGTCCTCAATGCATGATGCATGTAACCCAAATTCTTATTTCTCCATTTTAATTAATTTAATTATTCCCAATTCTCAACAGTGCACGGCGTTTCGTGCGTGGGACGTCTCGCAAATGCGAAATCCAAACAAGGAATCCCCCCGATACACTATTCCTGGCACTGTCGATTATCGAGATAGATATACGTTATATATATGAGCATTAAGGACTAACTTCTCCTCACTCCCAACATTACACTTCGTTTCATGCGTGGGACGTCTCGCAAAGCGAAATCCAAACAAGGAACCCCTCCGTTACACTACTCCTTGGCAATGTTGGTCATTGAGGCCCATTAAGCCCTCGATACCCAAGTACCAATCACAACAATAATATAATAACCATTTGAACGAGCTATAACTCGAGGACGCAGGCTCACAATGCTATCATCTTCCAGTTGCCCAAACCACGTAGCATACTGGGGACCACCTGGTGGGGCTAAACGACACCCACCTCGTAATCCACTCACACACACAACGTCTGGGAAGCGGTCATAGCTCCTATCTGGCATGTGAGAATGACACATACCCATGACTTCTCACCACCAAAATAATAATGTATATCACATAATAATCACCATGGACGACTATGACCTGGGAATATCCACACCCTACTCATGAAGCCAGGATGCTCACCCTCATCGCGCGCAACTTCCCAATGATAGCAAGGCGGGGGTATGCTTCACTATATATATATATATACACCATCACATAAGGTATACATACATCATCACATCATATAAAGATATACCGTCATATAAGTTATACCTATCACATTATTTACACATTCGTTTTACGCTCTTAGGCGTAGTTGAATTAATATCAATATTTAGTATATTCTCTCTCTTGATATACTAATCGTCAATTCTCATACATCTTCCCCACTTAGTATACACTATACAATTTCTCACTTGAAGATAACATATCGCTTCTATTTATGAATTGTCTCTCAATTCTATTTATGTTAAGGATATTCTCTATCCTAATGCACCTTGATTAGCATTTCTCATTATGTGAGACATCTTCCAAATTAATCATTATTAAGGATATTTCGATATCCGTATGCACATTTATTAGCATTTATATTTCTCAACCCATAATATGGTTCAATCAATAATATGAACCTTTAAAGTTATCCCATTTGGGAAATGATTCAAAAATCCAATATCTCTAAGCTCATTCTCATTTTTTCATATACATTTGATAATTATCTCCAAATAGCATTTTCAATAATAGTGGGATTCCCCACTTAGAATATACCATAATCCCTAATCTGTATTCCTCAATTTAAGTCAATATGACTCCAATAATTTCTTATAAGGGAAACTCTCTAAAAGTCTCCAAAACGTGCTCCACATAAGTCCTATTGAGGTTCCCAATCGATAACCTCGAACGAAATGGAATGAAATTCTCCCTAGAAAACATTTCCCCAAAATTCCCTGTTTTCCAATCGATTCGGGCCAAATCCGAATCGATTCAGCCCTACGAATCGATTCGGCCATACGAATCGATTCGACCTCCAAGGCGAATCGATTTGGGTCATCAAACCTGGGATTCTATCTTAGGATGAATCGATTTGGCAGGGGTCCGAATCGATTCGGTCACTCAATCCTGGGCACCTGCACAATTCTGAATCGATTCGGTAGGGGACCGAATCGATTCGGCCCTTCAGAAGGCTCGAAAATGGCTACTTTTTATTAAGCCAAAAATCCCCAAATTCATTTGAATCATTTTCTCTTCATTTCTCTTCAACCCAATCACATATATATCATCAATATTCATCCAAGAACACATTTAAACTAATTTCTAACCTCAAATCCATTTCAACAAAACAAATCTAAGATTATACCCAAAAGTTAGGTTTTGATAAACTAAACCTAAAACCCAAAGATTTTATCCACAAATCATGAAATAAATGGTACACAACAATTATTTAGCAAGTTTAATCACTTGCCTCAAGTTCGTAGGGTCTGATTCGTCCTCGAGATCGCGTTATGGCCGGAAATTCGAACTTTTCTCTCTTTCTCCTCTTCTTTCTTCCTCTCTCTTTCTTTCTTTCTATTTCTCTTTCTCTCTAAGGAGAATTGTTTCTCCCGTAGGCTCTTTAAGCCTTATCTCCCAAATGTACACATCTTTAAATGATAATACACACTTTAAATGACTCGGTAACTTTAATTCGATCCAAACGAACTTAAAATATTTCGGAACTTAAATAGACCTCAAGTATAGTCATTTCGACTTTCTCGACCCTTTTGGACACAACTACACCCTCAGAATTACCATTTGAAACAATTTCTAACGACTTCAAATTTTGACCTCAAATGCCAATTTAACATTTCTCCAAATAAAATAATATTTATTTCTTCCAAAATAAATAAATTATCATCTCTAAAGCCTCGGGTTATTACATAGCATTATAGTCTGGTTTACAATAATTAGGATTGTTCTTAATCATGCTTGCATCGAGTTGTTCAAAATTGATTTTGTTGATGGATTCACTTTACATATGCCTCCATACACACTTGCAGAAGATATTTTGGATTATAACTACCTATGCTGCATGAGCTAAGTGAGGTGTTATGATATACATATATATTAGACTATGAGATTTTTGTGCATGTAAGAACCATTATCCGAGATTTTTTTTATTTTGAAAAATATAAGGGTGCAGTGGAAAAGGGATACGAATGGATTAAATATCCTATGCATGAAAAGCCACTGTTGGCAAGAGCCTAAAATAAAAGAGAGGCGAAAGAAAAGAAAAATTATCAAGACCATGTTTTTTATTGATGCTTCAAAATTGATATTTTCAAAAAAAAAAGATAGTGAAAAAAATTGAGTATATAAATTGTTGAGGGTGTACAAGTTGAAGATTGATGGATATGCACAATGATTCCTAGTTAATCTAATTGTTTGAAGCTATTCATTTGAGAATCATCAAGATTTCTAGGATAGTGTGAATTGTTTATGTTTGTCCTTTATGAGTTCTTTATTTGTTAGTTGAGGCTAAACTGAAATTTAATTGTTTAATGCGATCAAATAAAACTCCTTGAACATACTTTGAGTGATTAAGACATATTTCTTTTATTTCTAATTCATGCCCTTCAATCCGCACCACATGTTATTTAGACACATTATGTTATACAAGTGTGGAAAGCTTATGTATTTCGTGTCTTTTATGATGTTTTTAAGAGCAAATTTTATAATTTCTCAATGTATTTTTTTTGTCTTATCATGTTACACATACACTCCACTAGCATGACTTCTTCAACGTATTCGAAGACAAAGTTTAAGACTTTTGGAAGATTGAAGAACCGTTCATCTCAACAATGTTTAGAAGAGTTTTGGTAGTTTGGTGAAGACTTTTGGTAGTTTGGTAAAGCCTTTAATTTTCCATGAGATTACATCTTTTTAAGAGTTTCCATTTCAAAACATTTTTAAAATGTTTTAAAGAAAATTTTAAAATTTTTGACGACTCGTTAGAACGAGTTTTTCTTGTCGTTAAAATGAGTGATGCTAAATCATTAGAACGAGATTTCAAATGTTCTAGACAACGCCTTTTGGTTAGTTCTGGAATATCGTTCGAAGACTCGTTAGAAGTTATTCAAACGAGATAGGGCATGTCATTAAAACGAGGGTTCCCACGATTGGACAAGATGATTTTACGCTAAGCACTGTAATGTCATTCGAACTGTCATTGGAAGTCTGATCGAATGAAAAAGGGTACGTCGTTCGAATGAGGTACCTGGACATTCGAACGAGCACAAGAGATTTTATTTTTTAATTAAATCTGATCTAAATCTCTAAGTCTTATATGTAATACCCCTTATTTTTTAGGGATTTTATTTTAATTATGGAATAAGGATTAATTAATTTAAATGGAAAAAATTTATTTACAATTAATCCGAATTTAAATGTAATAATTACTAGCGTGGCGAGAGTTAGTATGTATTAGTGATAATTATATTGAATATTACTTAGCGAGTAAAGTAATATGTGATTACGAAAATATTATTATGGCCGGGAGTGAAAAATACGATAGTTGCAATACACTTAGTTGGGACGCACGTGTGAGTCGTGTCAGTATTACTTTATTGAGTTGAAAAGATAATTGATTTTTAATAACTCGTATGATCATTTCAAGTGTGTTGATGACTCTAGAAGGGTCGAGATATTCAGAAAACTCTACTCGAGTTTCTTATTTGAATTTTGAGGCAGTTTAGGCCAAATCGACACCCCGGAGGGGTATTTTGGTCTTTTGAAATTTTGGGAAATTAAAATGGACGAAAATAGATAATTAGAAGGGAAGTGTACTTGAGAAATAGTTTATCTGTCATTTTCCAAACCTAGAGGAAGATAGAACCAAGAGGGAGGAAAATAACTCCATAGGTGCCCTGGGATAAAGACTCAAGTTCTCACACCAAAAATCACACCAACGCATAGATCGTGAAGAGAGGATCACTCCTATACCAGTTTCATTCAGCGAATTAGAAGTTCATAAAAAGGCAAGTGTTTATCTTGCTGGATTTTAGAGCATATATGATTCATGTTAATTTAGTTGATGGTTAAATCATAATACCATGTAATTGGGACTGAAATTGAGGATTTATTCATGAATGTGGTATAGGAATTGCATGTAGTTGAATAAATATGTATTGGGGATTAGAAACTTGAATTTTATCTGTTGAAACCATGAAATCATATCTGAGTTTAGTGGGTCATTAATAGTGATTATATGAAATTAAGGCTTGTTGAAGATTTGAGAAATTAATCGAAATCCATATTATAATTTTAGGGATTCAATGTTAAAAATGGATGGGAAAGTGTTCTAATACTAAGGGATATAGTTTAGAGCTGTTGAAATTGAATTAGGACTAAGTGATTTTTCAGTTGAATAAATTGGGAAAACGTAAATTTTTGGAAGACAGGGACGAACTCAGAATTCTAGTTCTAAGACTTGCTCAGGTCGTTCGAATGACCTTGTTCGAATGAGAATTCCAACGCCCTTGCTAATAAGATTTGGGTTATAGTTCGTTCAAAGTGAGATCCTCGTTCGAACGACCTCGTTTGAACGAGAATTCCCAGCTTCTAACGAGATGTCAGAAACTCTAATTTTTGCCCGGACGAGTTAAAATCCTTCTAGGTTGATTCAAGTGAGAAAAATGACCTACGTTAACATTGAGTAACCTAAATTCTTAGTCTAGTGGTGAGATGAGTGTGTTGGAATATGTTGGAATGAGAGAGCCCTAAGGAATACTTAAACGATAGAGAGATAAATCGTACGGTTAGTATTGTGAGTAGTAGGGATGATAATACTACTTATAAATTCGGGGATTTGGGTTGCGTGAATACCTAAAGAATATAATAAGTTGTGTGTATACTTATTGATTGAACTATTATGTGTATAACATACCTACGCTACTTGCTATCGAGTGGAGGTTGCGTGTTGTGGACGATCATGCCTTGAGGAGTCGTTGGGTGGGATCTTGATTTGTACCACTAGAGCATGGAACCTAGGTAGGGGTGGTCTGTGAGAATGATAGTGATGACGGTCATATGGATGCGTAGGTATGTGCGTAGTCCATCATCTTGGAACTATGTTCACCTCCAATATGCGTGTTTGTTTTGAGGGTTCGCGAAAGATTGAACCTATAGTCCTCTATGCAATGAAAGATGCATCGGGTCATGATAGTGGAGTATGAATGCACCACAGCTATGTCTCGGGGTGCAGTGTTGTATCTATATATGATAGAGTGTACGTATATCTATACTTGTGAAACTATCTACTGTGTGAATTAAGTAGACATGTTTGATAATGAAATCTGAGATGAATTAAGTTGGCGAATACATAATTATATTAAATTACAGAGTGCTTATCCATGTTAAAGAGAAATTGGATATCTATCTATCTATATATATATATATATATATATATATATATATATATATATATATATATATATATATATATATATATATATATATATATATATACTGCGAGAGAAACACATGGGAACGACATTGGGCTAGGATTATATGTTAGACTGGAAAAAACTAGTTACCATGGGAATAGAAACTAGTAGGGTTTGAAGGTACGTTAGGCGTGCACATTAGATGAGAGGTGAGCATCTCAAGTGAGTACGATAATCTAATATGAATAATATGCGTGCTATTAACTCATTTTAAGCACTGATTTTTATATTGTTTACAACTTGGGGTCTGACCCATTTTCTGCAAATCTATTTTCTTGTCAAATTATTTTAGGTGCCCAACCATAGGGATGTAACACCCCGCTTATTAAAATAAGAGGTGGTTAGCCCGATACACCAATAAATACAGGAATCATGGACGGTCCATTCTTAGCACCACTGTCCCATAAATAATAGTACGAGATAACCACAAAATATTTTTAGAAACGAATGTCAAATAATTTGCAAGTTTAATAAAAACGACTTCGACAATCCAATTTATAAAAGAAGGTGGATATATATAAAGACATGTAATAATTAATAATAATTCTACAAAACATAACCGAATAAGATGTAGGTTAACAGACTAATACGAAAGATTACACTAAGTATTTCAGTAAGTATAAATAATAATTGGGGCAACACGCCCAAATATACAAACTGATCTTAACTAGATTATACAAAAGATTGATGCGTCTATTACAAAATTCTACAACATCCGCAAAATGCTGTAACTCCTTGACTCTAGGAAGGAAGGATCGTATCAGGCGTCCTTGTGGCGGAGCACCTGAGCATATATAAGAACCACACAAGAAAGACAAATATAAACGGGTCAGGGACCGATTAGATATGATTTACATGTGAATAAAATGCATAACAGTTACGAATGCTAACATTATAAACAGATTAAGTTCGCTCTCCAATGCAAGAATCATTCTCACCTTTAATCTAAATGCACACCCTAGCGCCATACTAAATCATTACAAGTTAAACTACGTACTTAATTAAGAGAAATAACTTAATTCCGTTTGACATGCTTACTTTGCAAAATTCATAAATTATAACTTCCAAGCCCATTTATCATCGTGAATCATATGCCATCAGGTCGATTTATAAATTCATTACTCATTTGAAGTGCCACATTCGTGAGAATAGTTATAATCAAAGTATAACGATTCTAAGACCATCCTTCCAGGAGTCACCCCACTGGATGCGCCCCTAAATGCTATCATCTTCCAGGGCCTATAACCAAGACCACCTGGGCACCCTAAATCGCGTCGCGTGGGAAGAGGCCATATACTTTCGACAGTGAGTCATAACCATACCCGGAATTACCTCACTTAGAATAAAATAACAACACAATGTAACCACCGGTCCTATGATCGAGGACTATATTCTCCCTGCATTCACTAGCCAGGGGATTTACCTCTTTCGCGTAACTTCCCTTATGATAGAATTTAGAGAGGTATGTATATGCAAGCCATGAATCACAAGATATACCATTTTAAAATGTGCATTTATTATACCCAAAACTATATGTGCCTAACGACATAAGTTGCAAAGTTTAATTGCCCTCATACTAGCCTCCAAGAGTTCACAACAACACTATAAGCTACCAAGTGTAATTTACCCCATAATAGTCTCTAAAAGCCCAAAATAACACCACTCAACTCTGCCCTACTCCTAAACTAGATCACTAGATGAGAACGACACTAACTTCCATTTATTAATTATTTAATTAACTCCATAAATAAGCCCAAACACTCCCTTTCTAACCCAGGGGATTAATCCCCCCTAATACAAGACCCTATTACTCTATTTGACTTCATATGAGAACGTTCCTAAGCCTCAAACCTTAAAAGAAAAGAGTAGAAGAAAATCCAGATTTTTGGGTCAAAAATAGGGTACCGGTCGACCGGTCCCTGACCCCCGGTCGACCACATTCTTGAAAATTGCCTTGCGAGAAAAGCCGTAGGCTTTCCTCTTCAAGCCCGATCGACCAGCCGCACCAGATCCATCGGCCTTTACCCATTTCTCTTACAAAACCTAAATCTCCAAACCTATTTTCGTCCACTTCTCTCAACATCATCATCAAGTAATTTCCCCAAATCATTCTTACACAACAACTAACTACAATAGCCAACTCAAATCATATGTAGATCAAATATTTAAAGGTTTAAACATCAAAATCATCAAAAACTATAAATGGTTAAATCTTAATAACACAACTATATATACAAATTATTCACACACAATCATGCATTTGCAAGTTAAAAACTTGCCTTAATATTGTAGCCTCGGATTCTCTTCTCGTAGCAACGATTTCAAGCCCCAAATCTTCAACTCTCTCTTTTCTCTCAAGCTCTCTCTTACTCTAACTCTCTCTAAGTTTAGAAACATAAAATGAGAAATAAATGTTCTTGCAAGACTAAAATACCCAAATACATTAAGTCTAGTCATTTAAATGCTACTACATAATCAAAATGACTCGTAACATCATAATTAAGTTATTACTAGTCAAAAGTACCCTGGAACCCAAAAATACAACTTGGTACTTATTTTGACTGTTTCAACCATTTACGGATAACTGTGCCCTCTAAACTGGCATCGGAAGTATCGTACAATAATTCATGTTCCAACATCATATTAACTCATTAATAATAATCTGATTGGAATATAAGTCACAACCGTCGCTTAAAGCACAACGACGCAATAAAACACAATGTTACACTATTTACATTCGCTTAACAGTAAATATGCAAAACTCAGTAAATATCATCTCTTAAATCACTTAAAGTAATATTTACTTCAACTTCCTTTATTTTATATAATTAACCCACAAGGCAAATTAATATAAAAATAATTACTCACAAATAAGGAGTATTACATACTCCCCCCCTACAAAGGAATTTTATCCTCAAAATTTAAGCGTACCTTGTAAAAAGAGGTATGGGTACTTCTCTCGAATATCATCCACTTGTTCCTAAGTTGATTCCTCGGCATTGTGGTGTCCCCACTGGACTCGGACCAAGGGAAGTCTTCGCTCTCCGTGGTCTAAAATAGTAACCGGTTGTTCCTTATATGAAATATCGTGTTGTAACTCGATATCATCCAATGAAATATGCCAATGAGCTCCATCGTATCTTTTATACTTATGCAAAGATGAAACATGGAACACATCATGAATATGTTATAGGCGTTTCGATAAAGAAATTTGGTATGTTACGGGCCCTACCTTTGTAATTACGGGAAAGGGACCCATATAGCACGGCGCAAGTTTGCCTTTCTTCCCGAATCGCATTATACCCTTCATCGGAGATACTCGCACTAAAACTTGATCCCCCACATCCAATTACACATGCCTTCGATTCTCATCGGCATAGCTCTTTTGACAATCTTGAGAAATTCGTAAGCGATTTTGAATAAGCTCAATCTTCGAAGAGGTATCTTGAATCATTTCAGGTCCAAGGAGCTTATTGTCTCCTACCTCCAACCAACAAGCAGGTGATCTACACGGTTAACCATACAATGCCTCATATGGAGCCATACCTATTGTGAATTGGTATGAATTATTGTAAGCAAATTCGACCAATGGAAGGTATTGCTCATATCCTCCTTTAAAGTAAAGTATGCATATACGAAGCATATCTTAAAAATTTGGCTGACTCTCTCTCTTTGCCCATCAGTTTGCGGGTGCTAGGAGGTACTCAACTTCAATTCGGTCCCCATCACCTCTTGGAAACTTTGCCAAAAATGGGATAAAAAAATCTTGTGTCGATCTGAGACTATATTGATAGGCACCCCATGGAGTTTCACAATCTTCGCAATAAAGAGCCGGGTGTAACGGGCTGTATTATAATCCATCCCTACCGGTAAGAAGTGTGTTGATTTGGTCATTTAATCGACAATAACCCAAATAGAATCATGACCACTTTGTGACGTCGATAATCCCGTGATGAAGTCCATCGAGATACTCTCCCATTTCCACACCGATATTTCTAACGATTGCAACAATCCCATTGGTCATTGGTAGTCTACCTTAACTAATTGACAAGTGGCGCATTGGGAAACAAATCCAGAGATGTCCCATTTCATACCCGCCCACCAATACTGACGGCGCATATCTTGGTACATTTTATCTCCACCTGGGTGTACCAAAAATCCGGAACCATGAGATTCTGTTATGATGATGCGTCTCAAGTCTCCCTCGTCTGGGACTATAAGTTTTTCGTGGAAACATAAACCACCCTTAGAACTAATAGAGTAGGACTCCGCTCCCTGGGTCAACAATTAGCGTACCCGATCTTGACAGTCCTTATCCCCTCCTTGCGCTTTTACGACTCGCATCACAATAACAGGCGTAACCCTCAATACTGACATGCAAGCTCTGGCCACAGCATCATCTTCGCTGAGTTCTTTCCACTTAGCTTTCCACACCTTCGCTAGCTCCCCTACGAGTTTATGACTCAACGCATCAGATACTACATTTGCCTTGCCTGGATGATAATGAATATCGAACTGGTAGTCCTTTACGAACTCCAACTACCGACGTTGTCGCATATTTTGATCTTTCTGGGAGAACAAATATTGTAACGATTTGTGGTCCATACAAAGACTAAATTTCTCACCGAGGAGGTAATGCCTCCATATCTTCAAAACGAACACCACTGTGGCAAGCTCCAGATCATTCACGGGATAATTCTTCTCATGGGGCCTAAGCTTGCGAGATGTATAAGCAATAGCACTATGCTCCTGTTGTAACACACCTCCCAATCCTTGTAAAGACGCATCTGTAAAGACCAAATAATCTACGCCCGGTCTTGGTAACACGATTACAGGAGCAGAAGTCAACTTATCTTTCAGCTCATCGAAAGCTTACTGATAAGAATCATCCCAAACAAATCGCACTCCCTTCCAAGTCAAGTTCGTCAAAGGGCCCACAATTTTGGAAAAACCCTTAATGAAATGGCGATAGTAACCCACCAAACGCAGAAAGCTATGAATCTCCATTGGCGTCATGGGCTGACCCCATTCCCTCACCGCGGTAACTTTGATTGGGTCTACGAAAATACCCTCAGCCGTCACAATATGCCAAAAAAACTGTACTTCTTGCAACCAAAATCCGTATTTCTTAAACTTGGCATAAAGTTGATGATCCCGTAGTGTCTATAGGACCAATCGCAAGTGTTCGGCATGATCAACTTCAGTTCGTGAATAGACTAGAATGTCATCAATAAACACTATGATAAACTGGTATAGGAAGTCCCAAAATACTCGATTCATGAGGTCTATAAATACGGCAGGAGCGTTGGTTAGCCCAAAAAGCATAACCAAAAATTCATAAAACCCATACCTGGTCAAGAATGTGGTTTTCAACACGTCTTGCTCTCGAATTCGCAGTTGATGGTACCCAATCCTCAAATCTATTTTGGAGAAGTACGATGATCCCCTTAGTTGATCAAATAAATCGTCGATTCTAGGTAACGGGTATTTATTCCTGTTGGTTACCTTATTCAATTCGCGATAATCGATACACAATCGGAGGGAACCATCTCTCTTCCTCATAAATAACACAGGAGCTCCCTATGGAAAAGGGCTACATTGAATGAACCCTTGCCCCAACAGTTGCTGAATTTGATCCCTTAACTCCCTCATTTCTAAAGGAGCCATACGATATGGAGCTCTCGCAATCGGCCGAGTCCCTGGCGCCAAATCAATTACAAACTCAATCTCACGACTTGGTGGTAAGCCCGAAATCTCCTGCAAAACATCCTTAAATTCTCTAAAAATAGGAATCGACCCTAGGGAAATAAATATTTCTCGTGAAGTCTCCTCCTCAATACAATACAAGTGCGTGCTCGAACCTCCCTCCGGAAAAGGCATAGCGACTAAAAACATTTCTTACCCCGAAATGGAAAAGACTATACTCTTCCCATAACAATTCACCATGGCTCGGTATTTCACTAACCAGTCCATACCCAAAATCATCATACCCGACCATATCCAGGACGATTAAATCGGCCTCAAAACACAAACTCCCAAGGTCTATTCCTACCCATTTATAAACAAAAACTATAAGAGAACCATCACCAATGGAAGACTCCACACTAGTAAAAGTACTCTCGGCAGACTTAAATAATCCCATCGAATGAGCAAATTGCCTAGAAATAAATGACTGCGTCGCACCCATATCAACACTCGACCCACATACCTATGAATGGGAAACTTTCCCTTAATAACTGGAGGCGCGGGTGGCGCTGGAGGAAATAAAGAATCCTGAATATTATACACACGCCCATATTGAAGTTGTCCCTGTTGTAGAGGGACTACTGGAATAGGTGCTGGCGGTTGTGGATGTGCCTGTTGATTCTGAGGACCTCTAGGAAACTGTCCCCCGAACAACTGTGGAGAAACTCTCTTTAAGTGACCCTGTTCACCACACTTAAAACAACGACCCGTAAAATTCTCCAGATGTCGGCCTTGATTGTTGTTCTAAAACTTCCCCGCACCTGGCCCTGATGGCCTCGACCTCCATTATTCCCACTGCCTGCTTGGCTCGATTGGCCTAATTGTTGTTGCTGCTGAGCACCCTGACCGTGCCTAAAACCACCTCCGCCAAAGTTGTAACCCCCAAAGCGTTACTTCATAGACGAGTCCCCTTGTTGTGGTTTCCACTCTTACTGCTTATTCCCTGATTGTTATGGTGGTGGTTGTGCTCCACCGGCACCATTACCCCATTGTTTACTAGCTTGACCAGAATTTGAAATCTTATTACTCCCCTTCAAATGGAGATGGTGATCCTGGCAATGGATTAAAGCTAAACTCATTACATCACCAAATGTTTGTAAAGCTGGGTTCCCCAAAAGGTGTTGCCTTATCCTCCAATTCAAATCCCGGATAAATTTTGAAATCCTGATTTCTTCTGGAATGAGTTCATTCAGCACAAAGTTTGTTAAACGCATAAATTCCTCTTCATATTTCGCCACTGATCGCTCTTCTTGAACAACATCCTAAAGCTTCATTCGCATCTCCTTCTGGACCACTAGAGGAAAATACTTCCGATCAAACAAAACCCAAAATTTTGAAATAGTCATGGTATCCCTCTGTTTCGGAGTTGTCACCGACTCCCACCATTGTAGGGATGCTCCTACGAGTTTAAAAGTAGCGAGAATTTGTTTTCACTCCCGCTACATTCCAACATTCAAAGATGGTGTTGCATATCATTCTTTCATTGATTTGCCACAATCACATCAGTGCCATACTAAAATTCTGGGGGGTGACCTTTCAGGAAGGATTCTCTGACTCTTTCCCATGCGGAGGGTCCCATGTGGGCTTGAACCTTTGGTTCTATCGGTTGTTGGGCTTGGGGAAGCTGTTGTGCCATAGCGGTCATTTCATCGTTGACTGCCTGGGCAATAATATTAGCCAACTCCGCCGAATTTATCGTTCCTTGGGGTAGTGGGGGCTCTACGTTCTCTGCAACTCGATTTACTTTTGTCAGGCGGCATCTGAGACAAAAAGCAACTGAATCAGAATAAAATTTAAAATAATTTATCCTTGTAGAAGATCGCAAGTATGCACAAATAAAATAGTCCTAACAATAGAGCTCTATATCAAAGAACGCTACGGTAGAACGTGATAAGTCCGCATAGATCCTAAGGACTCTAGAACCTGATGCTCTGATACCATCTGTGATACCCCGCTTATTGAAATAAGAGGTGGTCAGCCCGATACTCCAATAAATACATGAATCATGGACGGTCCATTCTTAGCACCACTGTCCCATAAATAATAGTACGAGATAACCACAAAATATTTTTAAAAACGAATGTCAAATAATTTGCAAGTTTAATAAAAACGACTTCGACAATCCAATTTATAAAAGAAGGTGGATATATATAAAGGCATGTAATAATTAATAATAATTCTACAAAACATAACCGAATAAGCTGTCGGTTAACAGACTAATACGAAAGATTACACTAAGTATTTCAGTAAATAAAAATAATAATTGGGGAAACACGCCCAAATATACAAGCTGATCTTAACTAGACTATACAAAAGATTGATGCGTCTATTACAAAATTCTACAACATCCACAAAATGTTGTAACTCCTTGACTCTAGGAAGGAAGGATCATATCAGGCGTCCTTGTGGCGGAGCACCTGAGCATATATAAGAACCACACAAGAAAGACAAATATAAACGAGTCAGGGACCGATTTGATATGATATACGTGTGAATAAAATGCATAACAGTTACGAATACTAACATCATAAACAGATTAAGTTCGCTCCCCAATGCAAGAATCATTCTCACCTCTCATCTAAGTGCACACCCTAACGCCATACTAAATCATTACAAGTTAAACTACGTACTTAATTAAGAGAAATAACTTAATTCCGTTTGACATGCTTACTTTGCAAAATTCATAAATTATAACTTCACAGTCCATTTATCATCGTGGATCATATGCCATCAAGTCGATTTATAAATGCATTACTTATTTAAAGTGCCACATTCGTGAGTATAGTTACACTCAAAGTATAACGATTCTAAGACCATCCTTCCAGGAGTCACCCCACTGGATGCGCCCCTAAATGCTATCATCTTCTAGAGACTATAACCAAGACCACCTGGGCACCCTAAATCGCATCACATGGGAAGCGGTCGTATACCTTCGACAGTGAGTCATAACCATACCCGGAATTACCTCACTTCGAATAAAACAATAACACAATGTACCACCGGTCCTATGGTTGAGGACTATATTCTCCCTGCATTCACTAGCCATGGGATTTACCTCTTTCGCGTAACTTCCCTTATGATAGCATTTAGAGAGGTATGTATAAGCAATCCATGAATCACTAGATGAGAAAGACACTAACTTCCATTTATTAATTATTTAATTAAATCCTGACATAAGGCCGAACACTCCCTTTTTAACCCAGGGTATTAATCCCACCTAATACAAGACCCTATAACTCTATTTGACTTCATATAAGAAGGTTCCTAAGCCTCAAACCTTAAAAGAAAAGAGTATAAAAAAATCTATATTTTTGGGTTAAAAATAGGGTACCGATTGATCGGCCCCTGACCCCCGATCGTCCGCGTTCTTGAAAATTGCCTTACGAGAAAATCCACAGGCTTTACCCTTCAGGCCCAGTCGACCGGCCTTTGGGCCGCAGTCGATAACGCCTTTGAATTTTGTTTTGCGAGAAAAGCAATAGGCTTTTCTCTTTAGGCCCGGTCGACCGGCCTCTGGGCCGCCGTCGACCGGATGCACCAGATCCATCGGCCTTTCCCTATTTCTCTTACAAAACCTAAATCTCCAAAACTATTTTCTTCCACTTCTCTCAACATCATCATCAAGTAACTTCCCCAAATCATTCTACACAACAACTAACTATAATAGCCAACTGAATTCATATATAGATCAAATATTTAAGGATTTAAACATCAAAATCATCAAAAACCATAAATGGTTAAATCTCAATAACACAACTATATATACAAATTATTCACACTCAATCATGCATTTGCAAGTTAGAAACTTGCCTTAATATTGTAGCCTCGGATTCTCTTCTCGTAGCAACGATTTCAAGCCATAAATCTTCAACTCTCTCTTTTCTCTCAAGCTCTCTCTTACTCTAACTCTCTCTAGGTTTAGAAACATAAAATGAGAAATAAATGTTCCTGCAAGACTAAAATACCCAAATACATTACTTCTAATCATTTAAATTCTACTACATAATCAAAATGACTCGTAACATCATAATTAAGTTATAACTGGTCAAAAGTACCCTAGAACCCAAAAATATAACTTGACACTTATTTTGACTGTTTCAACCATTTTTCGAACTAACCGTGCCCTCTAAACTGGCATCCGGAGTATCGTACAATAATTCATGTTCCAACATCATATTAACTCATTAATAATAATCTGATTGGAATATAAGTCACAACTGTCGCTTAAAGCACAACGACGCAATAAAACACAATGTTACACTATTTACATTCGCTTAATAGTAAATGTGCAAAAATCAGTAAATACCATTTCTTAAATCACTTAAAGTAATATTTACTTCAACTTCCTTTATTTTATATAATTAACCCACAAGGCAAATTAATATAAAAATAATTACTCATAAATAAGGGCTATTACAAGAGACACCAACCATAGGAGTTCCATTCTCTCGATGAGCTGTAGATGCTATGGAGGTTATAGGACCTTGGTAGTAGGCACCTCGATGTCCATCATTTCTTCCTTTTGAGTTATTTTATCAGTTAGGGCATGTTTCCCCTATTCTATTAATAAATTCAGAGATTTTGGATTCAGTTATTTACTTCTTTCAGTTGTTGGTTTATTTTTGTTGGATTATTGTATTTGGTACTTAGACTGGAAGTGTTTACTCCAGTTACATTTATTATTGCAGTTATTTACTATCATATGAGATTGGTACGAATGGTAAATATTTAATTATTCATTAATCTAGTTTTATATTAATTAAAAGATAACATTTTGACATCAACCTTTTTAAATATTAGGTGGTTAGTATGTAATAATAAAGTTTTTGACAGTGATGCATAATCTGAACTAACTGGATATTCTGCTTTAATTTAATAAAGGACTGATCACCTGGTATTTAATTAGGCGGGATGTCACATTATCCTTTTACAACCAACTTCCTTATAAATAAAGATGTGGGACTAAAGTCATTAAGAACTATTTTTAACACTTTTACGAGTCCTTTTAGAGTTTATTTTGTGATCAAACTCTTCCAATTTTCATCCAAATTCCTTTGAAATTTAGTGATCACTTTATCAAATCAATAAGAACACTTTCATATTTAAGAACCCTTATATAGTTCATTTCTACTACTGATTTGTAGAGTAAAGGCTCTACTACTGAAGAAGAAGGCTGATCGGTGGATACCGAGGGAAGACTGCTTCATGTGGACGGTTCATGACTGTGTTGTTGTTGTAGAAGATTTGAGGAACTGTGTGTTATACTTAGTGAGCTAAGCAGTTTGTAAGTCGTATTGTATATGTCAAATCTTGTACAGTGCTGAATTAAAGATTTTCCCTAAAAGATTTTTTTCCTACTTTTTCACGTATTTGCCTACTTGACTTGCTATATTTAATTTGGACAATATCACTGCTGCACACTAAATTAATTCGAGATCAAATTAGCTAAAATTGAATTTGTGTATTGTCGGACTAAAATACAAATCATTGCATAGAATTCCCGCATTCTCAAATTGGTATCAAAGTAGGTTGCATTATTATATTGTGTGATCCTTTTTAGAAGTATATATCAATTTTGGTTAAAAAAATTGGGGATCTTTAAAATTTTGGGTTTTATGGATAAATTGTATAATAGGTTGCCTATTTTTTATGGGTTAAATTATGCATACTGGAAAGCTAGGATGAGGTATATCTTAAAATCCATTGAAGAAAGAGTTTGACTTGTGTGTGAAAGAGGGTGGACACCACCAACTGTGACCAACAACAATGTTGGAAGTCCAAAACCCGTCTCTGCGTGGACAAAAGATTATTTTAAATGGAGCAATTTTAAGTCATACAGTTTAATGCCATTTCTGGAGCCATTACCCCTGGCGAATTCTATCGCATCATTACGTGCACCACGTTTAAAGAAGCTTGGGATACCTTCCAGCTCACTCACGAGGGTACCAATTCTATGAAAGCTTATAAGCTACAAAATCTCACCACACAGTTTGAGACTATTATCATGCTAGATTCTGAGTCATTTGATGAATTTTATGCACGATTTTATGATATCGTAAGCTCTAGTTTTAATTTAGGTGAGAAAATTCCTAAAATGCGTGTAGTTAAAAAAAATTAAGATAACTTCCAGTCCGTTTTATTCCTGAAGTTATCGTGTTTAATTCATTGGGGATATTATATACGTTTTAATTTGAAGAACTCATAGGAGACTTTCAAACGTATGAGATCGACATGTTTTCCAAAATTATTAAACCTAAGGAAAAGATAATTGCATTAAAAGTTCAATCTAAAAAGAAAGAGGAAATTTCGTCTGACTCCGAGTATGATTTTGATTCAGACGATTTAGACCTTTTTTCTAAAAACTTTCAAAAAGTTTCTAAAACTTAGAATTCCAAAGAAAATAAGAGTTTTGAGAAAGAAAAAAATATAAATCACACAAGAATTTTTTTGAAATTTTTTGAAAATATTATCCTGAAAAAGATTAAGAGATATGTTATGAATACGAGGGTAAAGGTCACAAAGCACATGAGTGTCCTACAAAACTAAAGTGAAAAGACAAAGACAATGCTGCCTTCAATGTCATGCTTAGTGATAACGATGTCGAGTTGGTGGATTTGGGGGACGAGTTACCACATGGACATAAATTCACCACGTTCATGGCTAGTCACATTGGTACATCTAGTGCAGATCATATCGATGAGGAAGTGGTTAAACATGATGACCATAACAGTGAGGGTGGTCATTTCGAAGGGCATAAAGGAGATGAAATTTTAAGTGAGAGCGAGAGTGATCTTCAATGTGCTTAAGCCGATATTTACGCCGAGTCCTTTAAAATAAAGAAACAAAACAAAGGTTTAAAGCTTAGAGTTTTTTCTTTAGAGAAGGAAATTAAAGAGGCGAGAGAGAGAGATTCCTCGATGAGAATTTCTTTGGGAGGGAAAGGTTTTTTAGTAGATAGGGAAAATGGTGACTTGACCAACAAAGTGGCTAGTCTTACAAGATATCTTCAAGCATTTATAAAGACTTGTGAAAAACTTGAAGCCCTTATATCCTAACTCAATAAAGATCTCAAACGTGCCTAGGAGGTCAAGGTTACTATCTAGGATACATCAAAGAAAGTTGGAAAGATGCTCCTCGATCTCGCTTTAGGTTTTAGGGAAAGACAAAGGATAGGTTATAAAGGTGTATCCTCTTCACATACCGTACCGAAACTGGTTCCTAAGTTTTTGGTAAATCCTTATGGGCCTCTACCTAAACCACAAAAGAGTGTTAAACCTAAGAAATTGAACCAAATTAAACCCAAACAGGTCTACGTTTGGACCTATTACAAGAGGAGAGGTTACCTTAGGGAATTTTGCTATAAGTTAGGTAGAACTAGACGTACACAAACTCCCAAGCACCGCTATAGCGACTTTGCTAGTCTTAAAGATCAAGTTGAGTTCTTAGTCACAACTTCACAAATCTTAATGGAAGAATTTCAACGAATGTCTATGCAGTTTGAAAATGCTTTTAATGCTCCGACTAGTGCCAATAATGACAAGGGCAAATAAAAGTTACCTCCCCTTGGGAACCTAATGAAGACGACTAAGCCCTTGTTGTGTGTGTTTCTCTTAAGGATCAAAATAATTCCCAATGGTATTTTGATAGTGGGTGCTCTAAGCACATGATTGGTGACATATCATTTTTTACCAACCTTGAGGATTGCAAGGAGGGAAAAATCACTTTTGGAGATGGGAACATGTCTAGTATTTTAGGACGTGGATGTGTTAAGATACATGGATATTCTAAACTAAATAATGTGTTGTATATAAAAGGGTTAAAAGCGAACTTAATTAGTATAAGCCAATTATACGATGCAAACTTTGCGATAAATTTTGAACAGTTTAAATGTAACGTATATGACCAATTCGGTGAATTTTTACTACAAGGAGTGGTGACCAAAGATAATTGATATGCGATTATTCCCAAGCCTCCTTTATGTTCAATAATACCACAGGATCATCTATGGACCTTTGGCATGAACGATTAGGTCATGTGAACTTTAGAGATCTTGAGAGATCAGTGAAAAAGGAACTTATTCGTAGCTTACCATCACTTGAGAAACCAACACCCTCAATTTATGGACCTTACCAATAAGGAAAACAAATTCGAAGTCCCCATTGAAAGTTAAATACCATTACCACCACATGTGTTTTGAAGTTGATTCACATGGATCTTCTGAATCCTACTCACTCAGAGAGTTTGGGTGGTAAGAGATACATTCTTATAATGGTTGATGACTCTTCAAGATACTCTATCGTGGGGTTTATCAGGGAAAAGTTTGAAGTAGTTGAGTTCCTAATAACCAAGTGTCGTGTCCTATAAAACTAACATGGTGTCACTAATAATCAGATGCATAGTGATAAAGACACTGAATTTTAAAAAGTTGGACTGGATAGCTATTATGATAGAGTAGGCAACAAACACGCGTTTTCAATCATTTGTAATCCTCAATAAAATGGGATAGTTGAGAGGAATAAATGGATAATATAAGAGATGACTAGATCCATGCTTCTTGAGAGAAACGTGCCTAGCAATGAGTATCTCATTCCATATGATGAATAAGGTATATCTTTGCCTACACACACTACACACACCTCACGAGTTGTGGATAGGGAAGAAGCTCAACCTATCGTATTTTTATGGCTTTAGGAGTACTTGCTACATATTGAGAGATAGAGAGCAATTAAAAAAGTTTGACTACCGGAGCAATGGGGGTATATTCTTAGGTTATTCATCACCGAGTACGGATTATTGAGTGTTCAACCTTGTAAGCTCTAAGGTTATAGAGTCAATAAACATCGCGATAGGGATGACGAGCCACCAGTGTCTATTCATTCTAAGCAGTGTGAGGATGATGCACCCCATGATGATGGTTCCATCCTTCCTCACACTACCTAGATAGACTCCAGTCTTGATTTAGAGGATCCACCCTTTTGGATTCAAAAGAGTTATAACCCTCCCATTATACTTGGATATCCCACACTAAGTGTTAAGGCTCATGCTTAACTTGAGAATGTGGTTAGCCACCTTTACTACACCTCCTTAGTCGAGCCCAAGAATGTAAAAGAAGTACTCAAGGATGAGCATTGGATATTTTTTTTTATGCAAGACGAGTTACTTCAGTTTTGCAAAAATGATGTTTGGGAGTTAGTCCAATGACCTAGCGAGACAAATGAGATAGATACCAAGTGGATTTACAATAATAAGATGGATGAGAATGGTACCATAGTTTATAATAAGGCTAGGTTGGTCACTCAAGGCTACACATAGATTGAGGGGGCAGACTTTGACGAGAAATTCACTCATGTTGCTACGCTTGAGTCCGTCCACTTACTAACCTCCATAGCATGTCATCTACGCTTTAAGTTATATCAGTCAAGAATGCCTTCCTTAATGACATTCTATAGGAGAAAGTTTACATGGAATTGCCAATGGGGTTTGAAGACCCAAAGCACCCAGGACACGTCTTTTATCCTAAGAAGGCCCTGTAAAGTTTTAAGTAAGCACCCCATGCTTGGTACGAGAAGATCACTTCCTATATCTTAGCTCATGGCTTCAAGAGAGGGAAAGTAAATAAGATATTATTTTTTAGGAGAAAGAGAGTGGTGCTATTTTGGTTGCCCAAGTCTATGTACAAAATAGTATTTGGATCCATGTGATCCTGACATGCTCACACTTTTGAGGAGGAAATAAAGAGAGAGTTTAAGATGAGCATGGTTAGGGAGCTTTTATTCTGCCTAGGTCTCTAGGTTCGTCAGCTAGAGGATGGGATATTCATATCTCAGAATATGCTACGAACCTAGTGAATAAATTTGGTTTAGACGCCTCTAAACCCCTATGAGTACATCGACTAAGCTTATTAAAGACACTTTAGATAAAGACGTAGAGCAAACCCTTTATTGGATCATGGTAGGTTGTCTTCTCTACTTAATCGCTAGTTATCCTAACATTTCCTTTAGAGTTGGAGTCTGCTCATGATACCAAGCGTCTTTGAAAGAGTTTCATTTTCTTGCACTTAAACGTATCGTCAAATATGTGAATGGCACTCTTTCCTATGGTATTTGGTATTTTTTTTATACCGATGACCGTTTGTTCGCCTATTTGGATGTTGATTGATCCAGGGATATTGATGGTTGTAGGAGCACCTCGGGTGAGTGTTTTTACTTTGGGAATGCTCTCGTCTCTTGGTTGAGTAAGAAGAAAAACTCCATATCTTTGTCCACAACAAAGGCTGAGTATATTGTCGTTGGGAGTTGTTTCACGCAACTCTTATGGGTGAAACAAATGCTGGAAGATTAGGGGATTTCATAAGGCACAATGTTTATTTCTCATGATAATACGAGTGCAATCCATATATCTCATAATCCGGTCCAATATTTTTGCACAAAGCTCATTAGGATACGTGAGCATTTTATCGGTGATCTCATAGAGGGGAAGGTCATGTCCTTGAGCTTTGTGAGCACCGAACGTCAATTAGTCGATATTTTTACGAAACCTTTAGATGCACTTAGATTTGAGGATCTTGAGAAGTCTTTGGGTATTTGCTCCATTGATTGAGTTCGGGTACTTTATCTAGTGTAGGATGTTTATCATGTTCATATCTCATATCCCTATGGCTAGATTGCATTATCATTGTATTGATATATTTTTCTTTTAAATATATTTTGAAAAATTCCAACAATATTTTTGTTTAAGGAAAAGGTTGAAAAAATCCAAAAAGATTTTCTATTTTTAAGAAAAAGTGAAAAAGATTTTATTTTGATAAAATTTTGAAAAAGACAAAAATATTTTTGTATTTTCATATTTTCACCATGTTTCAAAGAACATTTAAGATATTCGTATTACCCCTACATTCCATCCATTCACATGACTTTTTCATAGTTCTTTGAGACATGAATTTGTTTCATTAGTGTGTTTAATAATGTGTGGATATCATTATGTTGTTCATTGATGATTACTCTCTAAATGTTATACTCTTTGTCTCCTTTATTGCACATGTGCACGGACTTTTTGAACATTGTACTTACTTATCAAGCGTTGAATACGATGTTCTCATCTTAATTCTGCTTAATAATGAACCAAATGTAAAAAGACATAAGTTGTGAATGTAAGAACCATTGCCCGGATTTCATTTCTTGAAAAATATTGATAAATGTTAATCAAATGGAAAGGGGCAAAGAAAGAGAAAAAGATTCTTTGCATTAAAAGCCATCATTTGCAAAAAAAGCCTAAAAATATTAATAACACACAAAAACAATAGTGCTAAGGCCATTTATTTTATGTTCATTGATGCTTCGCTACATATGAGTATTTTGATTTCTTCAAAATATTTGAGAGTGAATTCTTATGTATGAGACATTTTGAGGGAGTTCTAAAGTAAAAGATCAATGGGTTTACACAACTGACTTTCTTAAAAAATATTAAATAGTTTGGCGTTATTATTTTGAGAATCACTAAAATTCGTGGCATATTGCATAAATCGAGTCAATTTCATTTAAGTTCAACATTTTTAAACCTAAAATTGAAATTGAGTTCTTTCTTTAGAAGTACCTCATGACTTCGTAAACCTAGGTTATGAATGTTTATGTTGATTTTCCTATGAAAAATGTTCACACAATTACATTTTGTTTTCACGACTTGAATATTTTAGTGTTATTCCATGGCGAATATGTGTTTTTGTAACTACATGTACTTTTTTGTACTTTATACTTATAAAATTTTAAATTTTAAAAAGGCATGATGTGTTATCGATTACTCTTTTGGATATTCATCCATGTGCTTAATTCTTTATTTTTGTGATGGTATCTTGCTTCTTCATGTGATGATTATTATTCACATTTAGATTCCACTCCTTTGTCTAGTACGAACTAAAAGGGGGAGAGTAAATTGAGGGTGAGTTTCATTTATCTTTTAAAACTCGCATGCATCACGATATTTCTTTTATCACATGTGTAAATCATTCCACCTTGATGATGATTTCATGGACTGCATAAAGTGAAGACTTTTCAGTTGAAGACTTATATAATATTGCATTTATGTTTCTAGATTTAGGAGGCCATTAGTTGTATTAATATTTAGGGGTTAATTTGACTCCAATTTGTGTTTTGTACCGGAATAACCAAATGGGAAGATTTGTTAGAGAAAGTTTTATAATTGCTGAATGTATTTTTTATTTGGCTTATCCCGCTGCATATACATTGCACCATTATAACTACTTCTACGTATTCAAAGACAAAGTTGAAGACTTTTGAAAGATTGAAGAATCGTTCATCTCAATAATGTCTAGAAGAGTTATGGTAGTTTGGTAAAGCCTTTACTTTTCCAGGGGATTACATCTTTTTAAGAGTTTTCATTTCATAATGTTTTTAAGAAAATTTTAAAAATTTCGACGACTCGTTAGAACGAGTTTTGCTTATCTTTCGAACGATTTATGCTATGTCGTTAGAATGAGATTTTAAACATTTAAACAAAATCTGGAACGACGCCTTTTGGTCAGTTCTGAAATGTCGTTCGAGAACCGTTAGAAGTCGTTCAAATGAGATAAAGGAATCTCGTTAGAACGAGGGTTCCCATGATCGAATGAGATGATTTTATGTCAAGCACTGGAATATCATTTGAATTGTCGTTGGAAGCCTGATCGAACGAAAAAGGGTACGTAATTCGAACAAGGTACTTGGTCATTCGAACGAGTGTGCAATATTATATTTTTTAATTAAATATAATCCATAAATCTAATGTTTATCCTTTCACAACCAACTTATCAAATCAAGAAGAACACTTTCATGTTCAAGAATCCTTGTAGAGTTCATCTCTACTGTTGATTTGTGTAGAAAAGGCTTTACTGCTGAAGAAGAAGGCTGATCGGTGGATTCCAATAGAAGACTCCTTCCTGTGGGTAGTACTGGCCTGTGCCATTGCTGTAGAAGATTTAAAGAACTGCACATCATACTTAGTGAGCTAAGTAGTTTGTAAGTTGTATTATGTCTTTCAAATCTTGTACAATGCTGAATTAGAGCTTTTACCCCAAAGGATTTTTTCTTACTTCTTCGCATATTTGGCTGGTTGGTTTGCTATATTTAATTTGCACTAGATCACTTAATGCACACTAAATTAATTCAAGATAAAATTTACTAAAATTGAATTTTTGTGTGGTTGGCCTACGATACGAATTATCCCATAGAATCCTCGCATTCTCACTGTTTGTACCTATATATATTTATATACATCATTGATATATGATTGGTTATATATACATGTGATATGTTTGTTATTGAGTCTTTGTATTTGAATTTAATCCATGTTTATCATATACTTCATCTTCGATTCAAATTGTTATGTCTTATGCTCATATTGGTATCTATTGTTGATTTTTTACATTGGTATCTTATGCTTCAAATTCTGCAGCAAAATTAGTATAGTTTATTCATTGTTTGGATTATTTGTACCTGTGTTGTCAAGTTTATTTGTCATTGTGTATCACTTCACATCATCGCATGATATACTTATTTTCCTTTATGTTTACACGCGTTACATTTAGGGGGATATGTTGTTTTATTTTCCTATGCATATATTCGATACTTGCACGGTGTTCATTTTAGGAGACTGCTTGAAATTTACATTAGTCCTTTAGATGGCCGGTACAACATATGTAGTGTTTGGTGTTATTGATTCCGTAACAGATTTGTGAACTTAAAAAAAAGTTATGATGCCTAAAAAAAAAAAAAAAAAAAAAAAAAAAAAAAAAAAAAAAAAAAAAAAAAAAAAAAAAAAAAAAAATATTTCTCTCCTTTATGTTTATTTATTCTTGAACAAAAAAGGGGGAGAAATGGTATCTAAACTATTTAACTCAAGGGGAGAAATTTTTACCTTAGGGAGAAACGTCTTACCTTAGGTGGAGATTCTTAGACAAATGAGGAGGGTTTTTCATATGTAGATTTATATTTGATATATATTCTCTTAGCATTTGAAAGATGTGTTTAAGTGTGCAGGTTTGCAATGATGCGATAAAGTTTCACATGAGCAAAGCTACTCAAGTTTGTGTATGTCAAGTGTTTGTACTTTTTCCTTTTGGGTTTGGGATTGAGTCTTTAGAGAGCTTAGCGGATCATAGTTTTTTTGTGTGTGTTTTGTCCCAGAATAGTCAAAGGAGGAGATTTGTAAGGACATTTTTTTAATAAATTCAATTTGTATGTATTTCGTCTTTATTCCATATGGACAAACTTGTTTGAATCACAGGTTAGGATTTGAGTTATTTATCCTTCAATCTTATGATGTGTGATTGGAGAGTGTAGCGGCCAAGTCGAAGCGTTTACATTCTCGTATCGTGTTTCGTGCCACATTTCGTCTTCAATGTCCATAAATCTCAAGAGGTATGTGATAAATCGAATATTTTGTACTCATAAACCCTTAATTTATACTTTGGTAGGCTCATATTATAGGTTAAAATAAATTTTATTAAGTTTATTTTAGTATTTTTAAAGCTTTCCCAAAGTTTGAATTAAAATAAATTTAAAATGGCAAAAATAATAGATAAAAGGGAGAAGAAATTATGATTTGATGAAATTTATATTTTTTCTGTGCTAAAATATGCTTATATTATTTATTTATTTGTAAGTTCAAATGACAAAGAGTTAAAATGACAAAGTTAATTTGATATGTCGTGACACGACACGATACAATTGACATATCTGTACTAAATGATTTTGGAGCATGCCATAGCTTTTTGAAAAAGCTCTTTAAAAGACAGATAACTTTGTACTTCGAAAAAAATGAGATTTTGTATTTTGGAGGTCAAAAAAGGGATTAAAGTAGGTGTCTTTTGTGTATTTATGTGGTGAGAAACTATTTAAAATAAAAAAAAAAAAATTGGGACTAAACTTATATTAAAAATATTCAAAAGTATTTTTGATAATTGATCATTCTTAATATGCATTTTTTTCAAAAATAAAATAAAATCCGCGTAGCTAATCCATTTGGCGGTTCGATAAAGTGTCTTTGGTGACCGTCATTCGTTCCTTGTGGCCACAAACACAACCACCTTATACAGAAAAACCTCTGTTTCTGTCTGCTTATCAACAATGGCGTCCACCGCTGCTAACACCTCCATCTCCAACCCCCCTCCTTCCTCTCTATTCAAAGCCCCAAAATTCCCTTCCAAATTCAGCCTCCCCATTCCCCTCAACCCCCACAAACGCACTCCCCTCTGCCACCTCCATCTCCAAATCCGCAATGTCCTCTCCACCCCCAAACCCCAACCCACCACTCCCCAAACCTTCACTTCCAGATTTTCACCGGATGAGCCTCGAAAAGGCGCCGACGTCCTCGTGGAAGCCCTGGAGCGCGTGGGCGTCACCGACGTATTCGCCTACCCCGGCGGTGCGTCCATGGAAATCCACCAAGCGCTCACTCGCTCCAACACCATCCGCAACATCCTCCCCCGACACGAACAAGGCGGCGTCTTCGCGGCCGAAGGCTATGCCCGCGCCTCAGGCCTCCCTGGCGTCTGCATAGCCACTTCAGGACCCGGCGCTACCAATCTCGTGAGCGGCCTCGCAGACGCGCTTCTCGATAGCGTGCCTCTAATCGCCATCACCGGCCAAGTCCCTCGTAGAATGATAGGCACTGACGCTTTTCAAGAGACCCCAATTGTTGAAGTTACTCGTTCCATAACCAAACACAATTACCTCGTTTTAGACGTTGATCACATTCCTCGTATAGTTAAAGAAGCTTTCTTTCTCGCTACCTCTGGCCGGCCCGGTCCTGTTTTAATTGATATTCCTAAAGATATACAGCAACAGTTGGTAGTTCCAAATTGGGATCAGCCCATGAAGTTACCTGGTTACATGTCAAGATTGCCGGGTCCTCCTAATTACTCATATTTGGAGCAGATTATACGGTTGGTTTCTGAATCCAAGAAACCGGTTTTGTATGTGGGTGGTGGGTGTTTGAATTCGAGTGAGGAGTTGAAGAAATTTGTCGAGCTTACGGGGATTCCTGTTGCAACTACTTTGATGGGTCTCGGGTCCTACCCGTGTTCCGATGATTTGTCTCTACAAATGCTTGGGATGCATGGAACTGTTTATGCTAATTATGCTGTGGATAAAAGTGATTTGTTGCTTGCTTTTGGCGTGAGGTTTGATGACCGTGTGACGGGAAAGCTTGAAGCTTTTGCTAGCAGAGCTAAAATTGTTCACATTGATATTGATTCAGCTGAGATAGGGAAGAATAAGCAACCCCATGTGTCAGTATGTGCTGATATCAAACAAGCTTTGGAGGGTTTGAATGTGATATTGGAAGGGAAGGGAGATAAGTGCAAACTGGATTTTTCAGTTTGGAGGGAAGAGTTAAAGGAGCAGAAAAATAAATTCCCGTTGAGTTTTAAGACTTTTGGAGATGCTATTCCTCCTCAGTACGCAATTCAGATGCTTGACGAGTTGACTGGTGGGAATGCGATTATAAGTACTGGTGTTGGGCAGCATCAGATGTGGGCTGCCCAGTTTTATAAGTACAATCGGGCTCGCCAGTGGCTGACCTCTGGTGGGCTGGGGGCTATGGGCTTTGGATTGCCTGCTGCCGTTGGGGCTGCCGTAGCAAGGCCAGATGCGGTTGTTGTGGACATTGATGGGGACGGAAGTTTTATCATGAATGTGCAGGAATTGGCTACAATTCGAGTGGAGAATCTTCCTGTTAAGATTATGTTGTTGAATAATCAACATTTGGGTATGGTGGTTCAATGGGAGGATCGGTTTTATAAGGCTAACAGGGCCCACACTTACTTAGGGAACCCATCAAAAGAGTCTGAGATATACCCAAATATGTTGAAGTTTGCTGAAGCTTGTGGAATACCAGCTGCTCGTGTGATGAAGAAGGGAGATGTTAGGGCTGCTATTCAGGAGATGTTGGATACCCCTGGTCCCTATTTGTTGGATGTGATTGTGCCACATCAGGAGCATGTATTGCCTATGATCCCAAGTGGCGGAGCCTTCAAAGATGTGATTACTGAGGGTGATGGGAGATCTGCGTATTGAGCTTCGGAGCTGCAAATCTAGTTTTCAGGCATTGTATTTGATAATCAGGCTTAGCAAAGAGGCGCATCTCATGTTAGTCACTAGTTTTTGTTGTTTGTTTGTTTATTGTGTTCAGTCATTGTATTCGTTCCTATATATACAACTTGTTTATATTTTGTAGCAGATTCAAAGAATGAAATGTGATTTATGTGTTATCAATTATGATGGGAATTATATGTGAGGGCATTTCGGCATTTTTATCCTTGTAATTTTCTTTATATAATTTTACATTTTATAGTTGTAGTTATTAGGTTTAATGACGGCTAGAATAGATAATTTGTAATGCGATTGTTCTAGTCCATGTGATGTCATTAATAATGTCATTCCATAATATCACATGGGACCTAAGCATTCTTTAGTGGTCAAATAATAGTGTAATACCTCATTTGGGACAAATCATTCAAGTATTAGTTAATTTGAGTGTTACTAGTCTTTGCTTGAGTGTAATTTCTTTGTGTGCTAGTGATACCGTTTACGTCAAATTATTTCACAAAACTAATTCCCCAAATTCTCTAAGTGGTATGAAAGTGAAAAACATCAGCTCTACATATTTAGAATCTTCTACATGACATTCGTTGCCTTTAAGCCTATGCAGTGCAATTGTAGTAGGGTAGTTTGAGTTGGGGTAAACAGAAGATGGAAGGGTAACATTAATAGCTACATTCCTTAACCCACCACCCTGCTATCTTCTATATGTCATTCCTGGCCTCAAAGAACATTTTCTGAACCATCATTAAAAGCTACATTCCTTAACCCACCACCTTTTTTTTCATAGAAACAACTCCCTAGAATTGTGCTTAGGCTGCTTCCCTTATACAAAACATATCTCTCTCATGTCCCTAACATTTTGGTAACATGAAGAACGCAAGTCATGGGGAACACTGTGGGTTTCACACACAATGAACGGAACAAGCTTGCTCTGATAGCAATTAGCATGACATGACAATGCTACCAAAAAGAAAGAATAACAATAGGTAGAAATTCTTACAAAATATATTAATAATCAGGCCCAGTGGGGAATAGGTACATTTTTAGTGTTTTGTGAAGTGAATTTTCTCATCGAGATGCTAAGTAATTGGGGGAATTTTTAAAACTAGTGAGTCATAGTTGATGTCACCCGTGAGTCCATGATATTAAGTAGTAGAAGTAAAAGGATTTAGATTCCCATAGTACTAACTAATATAGTTATATATCAATTAAGGACAAGTGTAACGAAAGTAAAATGATATGTCCTATTTATTTACATTAGTCATTCTGTTCCACATCAGTGTAATACCCCACATTTTTTATGATTTAAATAATTAAGGGATTATTTATTACAACGGGATTAGTTAAATTTAAATGTGAAGAATTAAATTGTTAATTAATCCGGATCCAATAAAAATAAATATTAACTAGCGTGCTAAGGGTTAATACTTATTAGTTTAATATTACTGTGCGATATGTAATATGGAACTATACACTTTGATAAATTGTCGAGAGATAATAATACGACAGTTTAGTAAATTAAGTCAGACGCGCGTGTGAGTCGTGTCGGGACTAAATTGGTGGAATAAATATATCAATTATTTTTAGTAACTCGTATGATGATTTTGAGTGTAGCGTTGAGTCCGGAAGGGTCGAGATAGTCGAAATAGTATACTCGGGTGTTTAGTTTGGGTTCCGGGGCAATTTTAGACCTAACCGGCACCCCAAAAGGGCATTATGGTAAATTGGATTTTTAGGCCTAATTAATGGACGAAAATTAGGACTTAATTTATCAGCCAAAACATTTGCATTAGGGTTAGAAAGCTGGAGAAAGCAAAAACGACCATAGGAAGTGTGAGGGAAAACCTTTGCCAAGAGAAGAGGGCTAAATCGACATCACCGTGCACAACCACCACCACCACCACCACCGTGTAGATCGGGACGAGGGGAACACACCTAGACCAACAACATCCAGAAATGAAACTACTCACTTAAGGCAAGTGTTTATAACTTGCTGTATTTCGGTATTAATTTGATTCATGTTAGTGTAGGGTTGTTAGGATTATGTTATAGGTTATCAAAATGGTGAAATTGATGAACTTGAATGTAGAAATAAGTTCTGTGATATATTAGATTGAAACCCTTAATGTATGAAGACTGGAAATCACGTTTTAAGGAATTGATATGTAGAACAAATCTGGAAATAATGGCTTCTTGAACATGTATTGGAAGAACTAGGGTTTTGATAAAATTAAATTGGGGATTTCACATTTTATGAACGATTCGTAATAAATTGATGATCCTAGGATGTTAGAAATCACGTGTTATTGATGGGGTTCAATGTAGAACTATTTATTTGGAGTTGGGGGGTTGATTGAGAAGGTTTGAGGTTAAAAATGGTGGAAAACGTTGAAAAACCAAGGTAGGGGACGAACATCGAATTCTCGCGCGAAGTCGCACGAAGTTGTTCGAGCGAGATTGCTATCTCGCGCGAAGTCGTTCGAGCGACATGTGGCAGTCGTTCAAACGACTTGCCACCTCGTTCGAGCGACAGAGTGTAATTTTGAAAAATTCTTTTAGGACCCAGTTTTGAGTTATCAGTTCAGAAATGAGAGAAATATTTTCCAAATAATAAACTTATGTAAGGCAGGATTTCGAAAGAAGTATGGGGAACTAAATACTTTAATAAACTCCGTACGGAGAGAACACATCGTAGAGATTTCGATAGGGATAATAATCCAAATAACTAGTGAGGAATGTTGAAATCAATATGCGTTAGAGAAGCATATATGTAGGTGAGGGGAAATACCTATCTATTATAATAGGATGTGTGTATACCTATTATGTATTATTACTATTAAAAGCACTAATGGGTGATAACCCGAGGGTGTGAAAATCTTATTATTATAAGTGTACTAATGGGTGATAACCCGGGGGTACAAAAGCATATTGCAAGTGTACTAATGGGTGATAACCCGGGGGTACATAATCTAAATAAGTGTACTAAAGGGTGATAACCCAGGGGTACAGTATGTTGACTAGGTGCACTAATGGGATATAGCCCGAGGGTGCAGTATCATGTATATATATATATATATATATATATATATATATATATATATATATATATATATATATATATACGGAAGAAGTGACTATATGTATATATATATGAAAATTGTAAATTAATCTAGTGGGAATATTAATGAATGTGGGCATGGAAATTTGTTAAGAAAATTCTAATCGAATATTTGACTTATTATGGAAATGGAAAATGTATTAATTAGCTTTTCGATATAGGCCAATTGGTTAACGTATTGTATGGGCGATACATGCGTACTCATAGTAAGGGTAAATACTATTAGGATGGATTCAGACTAGTTATATTGGGAGGTATAGCTAAGGAGAAAATTTAGATGCTTGTTAGGCGTGCACATTAGAAGAGGGGTGAGAATCTCAAGAGAGAGTTCGAACTAACATGTACTTGATACTTGCTTTACTGCAAATTTTAAATACTTGCTTAAACAAATATTTTTACACATCGGGCTCTGACCCGTTTCTTGCATCTTCTCTCTCTCTTGCTATATATATGTATTATATCAGGTGCTCAGCCGCAGAGACATCAGGCTTAGAGTTTCGGATTGCGTGGTATGCTGTAGCTGATGTGGGAGCTACAGGACTTTGTTTAGACGCTTCGACTATTTCATTCCTATTCATTATGACATTTCTTTAGCGCATGTGTCGCTCCTTCCTTAGACAGTTTCAGAGATTATGTTTACTCTATTTCTCGTTTACTTTCATTTGGATTGTTGGCTACCGTTGTTTTGGTTTAGAGTTTTGAACTGGGATGTTTATCCAGTCTTATTTATTTCAGCATGTGATTCTGATGCAGTATTTGTATTAATTAATTGTGCATGGATGTTTCATATTAAATTACTTGGTTTGGTAATTAAATGGTTATAAAAAAATAAAAAATAAAAAAAATGTTTTGACACTTAGCTTAATTATATTAGGTGATTTAATAAGTTATTGCGTTTTCGACAGTGGTGCTAAGAATGAACCAACCGAACATTCTGTTTTAAATTTTATAAAGGACTGATCACCCGATATTTAATTGGGCGGGGTGTCACAGGTGGTATCAGAGCATCAGGTTCTAGTGTCCATTAGGATCTGTACGGCTTACTATGTCTTCAGCTTTGCGTCCTTTGATATAGAGCCCTATTTTTAGGACTGTTGTGATCTTATATTTTGCGGTTACGTCTTTAGCTATTTGAGATTTTGAAATAACTGTGGACTAATAATATTCTTTCTCGTCTCAGATGTCTCCTCGACGTGCACCAAGAGACCGACAGGCGCAGCCAGAACAGCCGGCTATACAGGCACAGGGGACAATGAACGCAACAGAAGTTGCCGCGATCGTTGCACAAGCGGTAAATGCAGCCTTAGCGGTGGAGCAGCAGGCCCCACCTCAGGTTCAGGCAGTAGCACCAGTTCCAGTGCATCTGTTTCCCACTGCATGGGAAAGAGTTAGAGAGTCCTTTCAGAGGGCTTGTCCCCCAGAGTTCTTGGGCAGTTCCGATGTGGTTACCGCGAGTCAGTAGAAGAAGGACATACAACAACATCTTCGCATGTATGAGTGCACAGAGGTTCAAAGGCAGGTTTTGGCTACCTTCAAGCTGAGAGGGGCAGCCTTACAGTGGTGGGAATCCACTACTACTACTGAGGAGCGAGATGTGATGACTATCAACGATTTCTGGGTGCGGTTTGACCGCAAGTATTTTCCTTCCGCCGTCAAGACTGAGATGAGACGGAGACTTTTAGACCTCACCCAGGAAGGGAAGACCGTTGCAGAATACGAGGAAGAGTTTACACGCTTGACAAACATGGTACCGGAGGAGGTGTCTACTGAGGAGAAGCGCATTCAGATGTTCATGGATGGCTTGACTTGGAAGATACGACAACATTTATTGGGTAACCTTTCTCTACACTCATATACCGACGTTCTGAATGCAGCCTTATTGCATTGTCAGGACAATCGCTTTCATGCTAAGGGAAGCAAGCGAGGGGGAGATCCCAACCAGTTGGGAAAGACAGGGGGAGGTAATTCCAGTGGAGTACCAGTTGAGGAGAGTCAGAGGCAGGGTTCCCAACAGGGGGAGTCTGCTAAGAGGTTTCGTTCTGGAGGATTCAGGCATGGTCATGGGGGTTGGAGACAGGGCCAGCACCAGGGCCAGCCATAAAATCAGCAGCAGGGTCAACAGCAGGGAGGACAATAGGGCCAGCAGGGCCAAGGTAGAGGTGGTAACGGCCTACCGGGCCGAGAGGAGGAAACTTCATTGGGAAATGTTATACTTGTGGCAAGACTGGCCATAAGAAACAGGAGTGCCCGGATAGGGACAGAGTTCCTCGACGGCAAGGTGCTCACCAGGAGCCCAGAGACCCATTTTTCCCGCCGCCCTACCAACGCCGGCTCCAGTTCCAGCTTTACCTGTAGTTCCGATGCAGTAGGGACAGTTGCAGTATGGACGTGTCTATAACGTCCACCAGGCCGCAGTTCCGCAGGCACCGCCCGCAGTGGAGGGTAAGTTTTCTATCCATGGCACTTTGGTTCGCATCTTATTTGACACGGGGGCATCACACTCTTTTATAGCCACTAACTTTGCAAAGGCCACAGGGTTGTTAAGCACGACAGAGAGTACAGTGACTTGTGTAGACTCACCATTGGGTAATGGGTCATTGATTTTCTTTATATGCCGGGGAGTAGGCATAAAGATTGGTAGTTTAATCTTACCGGCTGATATGCTAGTATTAGATATGTTCGAGTACGATGCCATTATTAGTATGGATTGGTTAGTCGAGTATAGGGCCATGATTGATTGCTTCAGTAGGAGTATAGTGTTCGCCATTCCGGGCCAGGAGATGTTCTTGGTGGCGATGCCTCGCTCGGAGGGAGGGTCGTCCACCCACTTGTTTTATATAGAGGATGAGACCTCTGCAGTCGTGGTTCCACTTGATTCGATTCCGGTTGTCTGCGAGTTTGCTGATGTATTTCAGGATACACCGAGGTTGCCTCCGAGTAGGGAGATCGAGTTTGTGATAGACTTAGCAACAGACACTCGTCCGATAGCACGTGCACCTTATCGTATGGCTCCGGCAGAGATGAGGGGGTTACGGGATCAGATAGAACAGTTATTGGGACAGGGCTTCATCCGTAGGAGTACCTTGCCTTGGGGTGCCCCAGTTCTGTTTGTAAAGAAAAGGGATGGGTCCCTACGGCTTTGTATTGATTATCGGGAGCTTAACAAAGTCACGTTACGGAATAAGTATCCGTTGCCTCGGATCGATGACCTGTTTGATCAGCTAAGAGGAGCGGCCCACTTCTCGAAGATAGATTTGAGATCCGGGTGCCATCAGCTGCGCATCAGGGAGCAGGACGTGGCCAAGACTGCCTTTCTGACGAGGTATGGATCGTACGAATTCAGGATTATGCCATTTGGGTTAACCAATGCCCCAACAGTATTTATGGACTTAATGAACAGAGTATTCAGAGAGTTCCTAGATCAGTTCGTCATCGTCTTCATAGATGACATCCTGATTTATTCTCGCACTGAAGAAGATGCCGAGCATTTACGTATGGTCTTACAGACCCTACGAGAGCATGAGTTGTATGCCAAATATGAGAAGTGCGAGTTTTGGCAGCGGGAGGTACAGTTTCTGGGACACGTTGTGTCAGAAAAAGGGGTATCTGTAGACCCTAGTAAGGTGTCAGCGGTGAGGGAGTGGGGACAGCCCACGACACCGACGGAGGTGAGGAGTTTTCTAGGATTGGCCGGATACTACAGACAGTTTATTCGGGGATTCTCGAAGATTGCTGGTCCGATGACAAATTTGACTCGAAAGGGCGTACCGTTTGTTTGGGACGATGCATGTCGGTTGGCATTTGATGAGCTGAAGGATAAGTTAACTTCAACACCCGTTCTAGCACTTCCCAGAGCGGGAGTGGAATACCTGGTCTATACGGACGCATCATTATAGGGGCTTGGGGGAGTACTCCAGCAAGAGGAGAAGGCCATAGCTTTTGCTTCCCGAAAGCTTAAGCCTCATGAAAAGAATTACTCCACCCACGACTTAGAGCTGGCAGCAGTTGTGTTTGCGCTTCGAATTTGGAGGTATTACTTGTTGGGGGAACAGTTTCGCTTATTTACAGACCACAAGTCATTACAGTACTTGTTCACACAGAAGGAGTTGAATATGCGTCAACGCCGGTGGCTTGAGTTTGTAAAGGATTACCAGTTTGAAATACACTATCACCCGGGGAAGGCTAATGTGGTTGCTGATGCATTGAGCCGCAGGCCGGTCGATGAGACAGCCGAGGTGTGGAAAGCTAAATGGAAGGAATTGGGACATCAGGATGCTGTGGCCCGGTCATTCATGTCGGCGATGACAGTTACACCTCAGATTAGGGGTGAAAGCGGTACGGGTTTTTACCGTACCGTACCATTTTGGTCCGAAAAAAATGGTTTTGGTTTCATATATTTAATACCAGAAACTAGTCTTACCGAAACCGAAATTACCGCAAAACCGCAAAAAATTTGGTTGGTTTTGGTTTTAATATTTAAAAAACCTATTTACCGAAATTACCGTACCGAAATTACCGAAACCAGAAAAAATCGTACCGAAATTACCGTTCCGTACCGAATTTACCAAAACCAGAAAAAAGTTGGTTTTGGTTTTAATATTTAAAAAAGTTGGTTGGTTTTGTTTTTGATTTTTTGGGACTTTTAATGTTGTTTACCGAAACCAGAAAAAACCGAAACCAGAAACCAGGAAAAACCAGAATTTACAGAAACCAGAAAAAATCAGAATAAACCAGAAAAAACCAGAATTTACCGAAACCAGAAAAAAACCGAAATTATCGAAAAAACCGAAATACCAGCCGGTTTGGTTTTGGTATTGATTTTGGTGTACCGGGTGGTAAACTGGTACTGTTTGGTTTTACCATCTAGAGTTTGGTTTTGGTATTGGTATCTACTATTTACCGACCAAACCGTACCGCTTACACCCTTACCTCAGATCATTACGCAAATAGTACAGGCACAGGCAGCGGATTCGTTCTGTCAAGATCGGGTTAGGCAGCTTTTGGCCGGGGGAGCCGAGTCTTATTCAGTAAGTTCTGAGGGTGGGTTGCGCTTCAATGGGAGGCTCGTTCCAGAGGGGGAGGACCTTCGATATGCAGTAATGACGGAGTCGCATGGGTCCCGATTTGCGGTACATTCCGGTGGGGACAAAATGTACCAGGATATGAGGCGGCAGTATTGGTGGAGCTGGATGAAAAAGGATATCGCAGAGTTCGTATCCAAGTGTACCACTTGTCAGCTAGTGAAAGTGGACCATCAGAGACAACCAGGTTTACTCCAGCCATTGGAGATTCCTACCTGGAAATGGGAGGGCATTTCTACGGATTTTATCATCGGGTTGCCCACTTCGCAGAGGGGGCATGATTCTATATGGGTTATTGTAGATCGGTTGACGAAGATAGCCCACTTCTTGCCTGTTAGGACAGAGTACACAGTGGGACAGTATGCTCAGTTATTTATTGCAGAGATAGTGAGACTGCATGGTGTTCCTCTTAACATCGTGTCAGATAGAGACAAGACATTTGTATCTCGTTTTTGGGAAAGCTTCCAGGAAGCTATGGGTACCGAGTTGCGGTTGAGTACAGCGTATCACCCGCATACCGATTGGCGAACTGAACGCACTAATCAGATGCTCGAGGACATGTTACGCATGTGTATCCTTGATTTCGGGGGAGGTTGGGAATAGTATTTTCCACTGGTAGAGTTTGCTTATAACAACTCCTATCAGTTTACGATTGGCATGGCCCCGTTCGAAGAATTGTATGGTAGACCTTGTCGTTCCCCAGTTTGTTGGCTAGAGGTAGGAGATAACAAGCTACTCGGGCCAGAAGTAATTCAGGATACGTCGAGCAGTATCGAAATGATTCGAAATCACATACGGGTAGCCCATGACAGGCAGAAAAGCTACGCCGATGCAAAAAGGTTCTTTCGTGAGTTCGTAGTGGGAGACCAGGTTTTGTTGAGAGTATCTCCGATGAAGGGGGTAATGAGATTTGGGAAAAAAGGGAAGTTGGCTCCGAGATATGGGGGACCATTTCCTATTATAGAGAGGGTCGGACCAGTGGCATACAGATTGGGATTACCGGAGCACTTGCATCGTATCCATGATGTGTTCCACATTTCGTCACTGAGGCGATACCTTCGAGATGAGTTAGCACACACTCACATTGCAATTGAGGAGATTGAACTACAGCCAGATAGTTCATATGAGGAGAGACCAGTAGCTATTCTAGATTATAGTGAGAGGAGGCTAAGATCAAAGGTAGTTCCACTTGTTCGGGTGCAGTGGCAGCATCACAATGTGGAAGAGTCTACTTGGGAGCGTGAGGCAGATATGCGTGAGAAATATCTAGACTTATTCATACCAGGTATGCCTTATTTTTTCAAATTTCGGGACGAAATTCCTTTGTTAGGGGGGAAGTATGTAATACCCCACATTTTTTATGATTTAAATAATTAAGGGATTATTTATTACAACGGGATTAATTAAATTTAAATGTGAAGAATTAAATTATTAATTAATTCGGATCCAATAAAAATAAATATTAACTAGCGTGCTAAGGGTTAATACTTATTAGTTCAATATTACTGTGCGATATGTAATATGGAACTATACACTTTGATAAATTATCGAGAGATAATAATACGACAGTTTAGTAAATTAAGTCAGACGCGCGTGTGAGTCGTGTCGGGACTAAATTGGCGGAATAAATATATCAGTTATTTTTAGTAACTCGTATGATGATTTCGAGTGTACCGTTGAGTCCGAAAGGGTCGATATAGCCGAAATAGTATACTCGGGTGTTTAGTTTGGGTCCCGGAGCAATTTTAGACCTAACCGGCACCCCAAAAGGGCATTATGGTAAATTGGATTTTTAGGCCTAATTAATGGACGAAAATTAGGACTTAATTTATCAGCCAAAACATTTGCATTAGGGTTAGAAAGCTGGAGAAAGCAAGAACGGCCATAGGAAGTGTGAGGGAAAACCTTTGCCAAGAGAAGAGGGCTAAATCGACATCACCGTGCACAACCACCACCACCACCACCACTGTGTAGATCGGGACGAGGGGAGCACACCTATACCAACAACATCCAGAAATCAGACTACTCACTCAAGGCAAGTGTTTATAACTTGCTGTATTTCGGTATTAATTTGATTCATGTTAGTGTAGGGTTGTTAGGATTATGTTATAGGTTATCAAAATGGTGAAATTGATGAACTTGAATGTAGAAATAAGTTCTGTGATATATTAGATTGAAACCCTTAATGTATGAAGACTGGAAATCACGTTTTAAGGAATTGATATGTAGAACAAATCTGGAAATAATGGCTTCTTGAACATGTATTGGAAGAACTAGGGTTTTGATAAAATTAAATTGGGGATTTCACATTTTATGAACGATTCGTAATAAATTGATGATCCTAGGATGTTAGAAATCATGCGTTATTGATGGGGTTCAATGTAGAACTATTTATTTGGAGTTTGGGGTGTTGATTGAGAAGGTCTGAGGTTAAAAATGGTGGAAAACGTTGAAAAACCAAGGTAGGGGACGAACAGCGAATTCTCCCGCGAAGTCGCTCGAAGTTGTTCGAGCGAGATTGCTATCTCGCGCGAAGTCGTTCGAGCGACATGTGGCAGTCGTTTAAACGACTTGCCACCTCGTTCGAGCGACAGAGTGGAATTTTGAAAAATTCTTTTAGGACCCAGTTTTGAGTTATCAGTTTAGAAATGAGAGAAATATTTTCCAAATAATAAACTTATGGAAGGCAGAATTTCGAAAGAAGTATGGGGAACTAAATACTTTAATAAACTCGGTACGGAGAGAACACACCGTAGAGATTTCGATAGGGATAATAATCCAAATAACTAGTGAGGAATGTTGAAATCAATATGCGTTAGAGAAGCATATATGTAGGTGAGGGGAAATACCTATCTATTATAATAGGATGTGTGTATACCTATTATGTATTATTACTATTAAAAGCACTAATGGGTGATAACCCGGGGGTGTGAAAATCTTATTATTATACATATTGCAAGTGTACTAATGGGTGATAACCCGGGGGTACAAGATTATCTAAATAAGTGTACTAAAGGGTGATAACCCGGGGGTACAGTATGTTGACTAGGTGCACTAATGGGATATATCCCGGGGGTCCAGTATCATGTTATATATATATATATATATATATATATATATATATATAGGGAATAAGTGACTATATGTATATATGTATGAAAATTGTAAATTAATCTAGTGGGAATATTAATGAATGTGGGCATGGAAATTTGTTAAGAAAATTTTAATCGAATATTTGACTTATTATGGAAATGAAAAATGTATTAATTAGCTTTTCGATATAGGCTAATTGGTTAACGTATAGTATGGGCGATACGGGCATACTCATAGTAAGGGTAAATACTATTTGGATGGATTCAGACTAGTTATATTGGGAGGTATAGCTAAGGAGAAAATTTAGATGCGTGTTAGGCGTGCACATTAGAAGAGGGGTGAGAATCTCAAGAGAGAGTTCAAACTAACATTTACTTGATACTTGCTTTACTGCAAATTTTAAATACTTGCTTAAACAAATATTTTTACACATCGGGCTCTGACCCGTTTCTTGCATCTTCTCTCTCTCTTGCTATATATATGTATTATATCAGGTGCTCAACCGCAGGGACATCAGGCTTAGAGTTTCGAATTGCGTGGTATGCTGTAGCTGATGTGGGAGCTACAGGACTTTGTTTAGACGCTTCGACTATTTCATTCCTATTCATTATGACATTTCTTTAGGGCATGTGTCGCTCCTTCCTTAGACAGTTTCAGAGATTATGTTTACTCTATTTCTCGTTTACTTTCATTTGGATTGTTGGCTACTGTTGTTTTGGTTTAGAGTTTTGAACTGGGATGTTTATCCAGTCTTATTTATTTCAGCATGTGATTCTGATGCAGTATTTGTATTAATTAATTGTGCATGGATGTTTCATATTAAATTACTTGGTTTGGTAATTAAATGGTTATAAAAAAATAAAAATAAAAAACTAAAAATGTTTTGACACTTAGCTTAATTATATTAGGTGATTAAATAAGTTATTGCGTTTTCGACAGTGGTGTTAAGAATGAACCAACCGAACATTCTGTTTTAAATTTTATAAAGGACTGATCACCCGATATTTAATTGGGCGGGGTGTCACAATCAGGATCTGCAATATTATGAGTCTAGAATATTCTGAAACAAAGCTACAATATTATGTATCCTTGTACATGAAGTAAGGTATGAAGAAGTCCAACCACTTAGGCAATCAAAGTTACCTTGTACTAGTTACTAGATTTTTATTGAGATATATTTCAAAAATTTATTTCACCGTTCTTGTTAAAGGCATGCCTAGGCGCAACTTTGGCATCTCACCTCAGGCCCCCCAGGCTCCGGGCACAATTAAGATGCACATCGTTAATTTTCTGCAGAGAATATCCCCAATAAAAGCATGGACCAATTCATATACCGATAACATATTTTCTAATGAAAAATGGAGAACTGGATAGTTCCCCACCCCAAAACTAACCTAAGTTGAACATAATAGGTTCTTGAGTGTTAGTAAATCTCATTTCTCACTAGTCGCTATCTTCATCTTAGAACAATTTATATGTTGATTTTAATATTTCTTTCTACATAGTGGAGTATAATTATTTTAAAGGGAAAAATGTAAAATTAACCCCTGAAGTTTGGGTCATTTTCAATTTTAGATTGATATTTTGAATGTTGCAATGTTAACCTGATTTTTCAAAATTAATGCAATCAAACCCACCATTACAATTCCATTTGAAACATTAGCGGAAATAGTGATATGGCATCTTACATGGCAAATTTTTTTATGTGATCAAATCAAGGTTCTAAAAAACGCGGGGCGTGATCGAGGCGTGGAGGTCAAGCCTTAAGCCTTAGAAGCCTAGGCGGGCCTTAGGCGTGAAAAGGCGTTTAGGCCTTCTTAATATATTTTAATATTTTTAAACCATAACAAGGATATTAAAATACTAAAATTGTACATATCATAAAAATATGTCTGAATATATGCAAATTAAAATACTATTTGATTATTTTGGATGAGGTAATGGTCCGGTTTGTAAAAAAAATTCTTTAAACGGCGATATCGTTTCACTAAAGCATTGTTGTTTTTAGCAAAAAGTGCGCCTTAAGGGTTTTATTAAGAATAAGGCGTGAAAAGCGTAAGGCGGGGCGTTTCTCCCAACCCTCAAGCCTAGGCGTGTCTAGGCAGAGCCTAGGCGGGTTTTTTAGAAGAGTGAATCAAATAGTTAATTGACACATGTCATGATAGCTCTAATAAAATGAAAATGCCAAAAAATATCTCCGCTCTTATCTCTCTATCCTCAACTCAACTCAACTCAACAAAGCCTTTTTTCAATTATTTTGGGTCAGCTACATGAATCCTATTTTTCCATTCCATTCTGTCCAGTGCAATATCTTCGGTTAAACCACATGATATCATGTCCTTTTTTATAATATCCCGCCAAGTTAATTTAGGCCTACCTCTACCCCTTGGGTTACCATCAATACTAACTAAATCACTCTTCCTTACAGGAGCATCCATTGGTCTACGCTTGACGTGTCCAAACCATCTAAGTCGATTTTCTCTCAATTTATCTTCTATAGGAGCTACTTTTACCGTTTCACGAATTTGTTCATTTTTAATTTTATCCTTTCGAGTTTTACCACAAATCCATCTTAGCATTCGCATCTCCGCCACACTCATTTTCTGCACATTTTGTTTCTTGGTTGCCCAACTGTCTGTCCCATATAACATGGCGGGTCTAATGGTCGTCCTATAAAATTTTCCTTTTAACTTCAAAGATATACGCCTATCACACAGAACGCCGGTCGCACTTCTCCACTTAACCCAGCCTGCTCTAATCCTATGCGTAACATCATCACTAATATCTCCATCTTTTTGTATAATCGATCCTAAATAACGAAATGATCATTTCTAGGTATTTCTTGACCCTTCAATTTCACCACATCTCCATTTGTCCTCCTATTACTACTAAAATTACACTCCACATATTCTGTTTTAGTTCTGCTTATTTTAAATCCTCTTGTTTCTAAAGTTTCTCTCCACAATTCCAACCTAGCATTTATCCCCATCTTAGTCTCATCGACTAAAACAATATCATCTGCAAATAGCATACACCATGGCACCTCATCTTGTATTTGTCCAGTCAACTCATCCATAACAAGAGCAAAGAGATAATGACTTAATGCTGAACCTTGGTGTACCCTACCGTAATTGAAAATTCACTACTTTCTCCAGCTGATGTTCTTACTGTAGTCATCGCACCATCATACATATCCTTGATCACGTCAATATATCTGCGAGTCACTACTCTTTTATGTAAAACCCACCATATTATATCTCTGGGTATCCTATCATACGCCTTCTCCAAATCTATAAAAATCATATGAAGATCCTTCTTTTTCTCTCTATACCTCTCCATTAATCTCCTTAATAAATAGATTGCTTCCATTGTTGACCTCCCAGGCATAAACCCAAATTGATTCTCAGATACTGTTGTCTTCAATCTCAATCTATATTCAATCACTCTCTCCCAAAGTTTCATTGTATGACTTATTAACTTAATACCACGATAATTTGAACAGCTTTGTATGTCCCCTTTATTTTTATAATACCACGATAATTTGAACAACTTTGTATCTCTCTATCCTAATACACAAAAAAACCCCTGAAAGCCTCATTTAATCCCCGATGCCCAGCTCTGCCATAATTTTTCCCTCTCAAACCTCACACCATCCGACCTCCCTAACCCACCACTGTCAAAGCCTCCTCCTTAGGCCGCGGCCCTTCTTTGTCAACCCCTCCACCCTTCCCTCCCGGCTTCCTTCCCGTCAACCTCATTAACTTCGCATATCTCTCCGTCTTTCTCTCCCTCCCTCCCTCAAATGTGTATATACATAAATCGGTGTATATATACACCTATTCGCGAATATATACACATGCTATCATGAGATAGAGACCCACTTTGCCTTTTTTATTTTACTCTGATGGTGGTGGTCGAAATTTTTTTCGCTCAATTGTATGCTATATTGAAGGTTGCAATACTGCTAGATGGAAATTAGGCTGAAAGAGTTTTCAATAAATATTTTTTGGTAATTTTTCATTACTGTAATAATATCACAACTAGATTTAAAAATAAGGTTTTATTGATGATAATGGTGTCAGGTGGTAATCTTTTTTTAGTGATGGTGACAAGTGACATTAGTGTAGTGGTGAAAGGTATTATTTTGGTGATGGTGGAAGGAGTGTAGTGGTGGAGGTAGGTTTTTGGTGGTGGTGGAGGTGATGTGGGTATTATTTTTGTGGTGGTAGTAGTAGTGTAGTGGTGGATGTATATTTTTGTGGTGGTGAAAGGAGTGTAGTGGTGGATGTACTTTTTTAGCTGTGGAGTTTTTGTGGTGGAGGTACTATTTTGGTGGCGGCGGTAATGTAGTGGTGGAGGTGGAGATACTTGTTTGGTATTGGTGACAAGAGTGTAGTGGTGGAGGTCATGGAAGTATTTTTTTGATAGCGGTGGAAGAGGGGTAGAGGTATTTTTGGTGGAGGTCATGGTGGAGGTATTTTTGGTGACGGTGGCAACAATTTAATGGTACAAGTATTTTTGGTGGCGGTGGTGGCAACGTTTACTAGAGGAGGGCCTAGAGGTGGGGGGAGAGATATAGAAAATTAAATTAATTAATTTGTTGTTAATATAATTAATTATATCTAAATTTTATTCCAGTTTAAATGGTAATATATTTTTAAGGTTTTTTTACCAATTAGTCTCGTTTACTAAGTATATAGTTCAATAGGTCCTACCATAACAGGTCCATAAAAAAAGGTTTTTGCTCCAATAAGTTCTATTTGCAAACATGATGAGAATCTATTGTACTTTTCCTTGTATTTTTCTTTGTTATTTCTATTTTCTCTCATTTTAGCCCCCAAACATGTTTGGGACTAATTAGGCATTCGTTTATTTTTAGTTGGTCATTGTAGTCATTTTAGGCTATTACTTGATTAGCAAGTAATAACTCACCTATAAATAGTTTTGTTTGTAGTCTTCCTTTGAAGATAACTCCATTTTGAAATATAAGAAATTTTTTGTTTCTCTCTCTAGAAATCATATTGTCTTGATTTTTAGGTCATTGACGTGTAGTGTACGTCAAATTGGTATCAAAGTGGGTGTCGCTCCAAACATTGGTGTTAATGTGTATCGGTGGGTAGCTCCAATCTATTCCAACTGGAAAACCCCATTTCTGAGACACCTAACCCCTGCCGAACTTAAAGAGAAATTCCTCATTCGACAGCGTATGCCAAATTTCCACTGCTAATCTGTCTAAATTGGATCGCTGATAGCCTACTGACATTATGGACCTCAATCCAGCGCAAGATGAACAAATTGCTGTTACAGAACAGGCCGGCAGTCTCCTGCTGCTACCGTCAGCATCAGCAAAGGGCTGGACCACCCTTCCGGTGGTTGATCCCATCCTCCCAGGCCTTAAATTTTCCCCATTTCGGTATTTACCCCTCAAATCTCTATTAAAAACAACCTCTAAACCTTCTAAACCCTCATTTATACCCAACCAACACCAAAAAAAATCACATACCTGCTGTCCCTATAGCCCTAGCCCAAGAATCTCATCGGGTTCATTCCGACCACGGCAGTAAAACCCGATCTGAGCCCGAACCCCATTATCATTTTTTGGACCAAAATTCAAGCCCAAATGACCCAAGAAGCCGTATTTTTACCCAAGAATGTACACCCACCCAAAAATTAACCTCGAGTTGCCCAAAGCCCCAAACACAATTCCCCTCAACCATCCACCCAATCTCAACCCTATTCGACTACCCGAACCACCTGACCCATATGATTTTGGTATTTTTGAGTACCAAAATATTGATCCACGTCTACATCCTCACCCACCACCATACATACCTCCTCCCCCATCATCCCATCATACCATAGTTGTCAAATCGCAAATCGTATCGTGAATCGTTTACCCCCCGAATCGCGAATCGTGAATCGTGAATCGAACCGTCAAATCAGAATCAAATGATAAAAATGAAATAAAACATACGTAAATGGGATTTGACACTATAAAATTGGTAATTAAGCATAACATGACAAAAAACTAATCGTAACACATGATAATATACCAAAATATAGTCCAAAAATTAACCGTAGCACATGTTCTCAAACGTTTTAAGCTTGAAAATGTAAAAAACAACTCAAACAATAACTAAAAAATTTAATAAACAACTCAAACAATAACTAAAAAATTTAACTAAAAAAACACATGGTTTTATAAAACATATGGTTTTATATATGGTTTATGCAAATACAACAAATATAACTAAAAAAAACTTATGGTTTTATAACTTAAAAAAAACAGGTTTTATAACGAAAAAAAAATATGGTTTTATACCTAAAAAAAACAAGTTTTATATATGGTTTTTTATAACTAAAAACAGGTTTTATAACTAAAACAAATGATTTTATAACTAAAAAAAACAGGTTTTATAACTAAAAAGCTAATCGTATGGTTTTATAACTAAAACATATAGTTTTATAACTAAAAAAAAAGCAAACGAAAACTAAAAAAAAAAGCAAAATAACTAAAAAAAACATAAAACCGTATGTATTTATAACAAAAAAAAACATCAAAGTGTAAGGTTTTATAACCTAAAAAAAAAGCTAACGAAACTATTAAAACATCAAAACGGCCCTTGATTAAGCGTACCGGTCTTCTTTTTGCAGAAAAGGGCCTTCGATTTGCTGTACGAGTTGAAAACGGCCTTCGATTTGCTGTATGGGTTGAAAACGACCTTCGTTTTAGGGTTTTTTTCTTCGGGCGGTTTCTGTATGGGTGTTGGGTTGAAAACGAATTGCTGTAAGCGTTTTTTGTTTTGGTTTTGGGTTTAAACTTGAGTTACGGTGGGTAAACAATAACCAATTTTAAGAATTGTTTTTTAACCCGATTCACGATTTGAGTTGGAATCGTGCGATTCACTTCCGATTCGTACGATTCTATAGACAAATCCGATTCTTATCTTGATTCGAATCGTTTTACCCCTGAATCGAATCGAATCGTATGATTCGACTCGCGAATCGGACGATTTTGACAACTATGCATCATACACCTTCCCATTATGATCTCTCTCTACTTTACACCGATTCCTCCTCCGACGCCGGGGATACTCACTGTTGCGTCTTAGAGTGGATTCTCCCACCCCACCCGGTGCCCATCGCTTCATTCCACTCCGGGACCGTCAGTGTTTCCATTGTGGAGAAGGTGGCCACTTAATTGGCACGTGTCCCCACTATCAGCGCGATCCCCCAGCACCTCCCTTGGTCCCGCATGATCATCCTCCTTGTCCACCACCTGCCAGATGCCACCAGTTCCTATTGATTATGTTGCACCCGCGCCGGGTGATGTGATGGGCCTGAGAGTTCATCAGGAGGGAGACCTACTTTCGTTAGTTCTCCGGTTACTTTCTCGGAGTCTCCATGGGGATATCCTCATAGATGTTCCTATGCTCGATGACAGATTCTCCCCAGATGACATGGTTGATTGACTGGCTGCTATGGAGACAATTTATTACTATAAGCAGGTTCAGGGCCACTCATGTGTTCTCCTCGCTGCTACCAAATTTCAGGGGTTTGCCCGAATTTGGTGGAATGACCTTTGTTACCATCGGATAGCTGCAGGTTTCCCTCCCATTCAGGACTGGATTGACCTCAAGGCCGCTCTTCAAGCCTCATTTATACCCTCGACATACGAGCGTGACCTCTTTGCGCGTATCCAGTCACTCTGACAGGATATGTCTTCCGTAGTGGAGTATACGGAGCAGTTCCAGCTCCTTTGCACTAGAGCCCGTCTGCTCGAGACTGAGGATCAGCGGATCAATCACTATATTCTGGAGCTCCAGCCATATATTCTGCGTGATCTTGGGTTAAGAGAGATACCGAACTTTCTGAAGGCGGTAGAATATGCTGCCAAGGTCGAGTCTTATCATGTATCATCGACAGCTCCTCCAGCACCCCGACCTCTACCTTTATTGAGTTCTGCTTCCCCTAAAGTATCAACATCGCTGCTTTAATTGCGACAACGTGGGACACCGAGCTTCATATTGCTCTCTCCCTCGTCGTCGAGCTCTGTTAGCGATGTATTAGTCACCGGAGTATCTTGATGAGACCGAGCATCCAGGCCATGCATTGATTACAGTTCTAGAGGGTGACACTTTAGGCGTTCTCCTTTGAGTTCGTGGATGAACTCTTTTTGAGGGGAGGAGAGTGATGGGAATCTATTGTACTTTTCCTTGTATTTTTTCATTTTATTTCCATTTTCTCTCTTCTTAGCTCTTTTTAGTCATTTTCTTTCCTTATTTAGCCTCCAAGCATGTTTGAGACTAATTATGCATTCTTTTATTTTTAGTTTGTCCTTTAGTCATTTTAGGCTATTACTTAATTAGCAAGTATAATCTACCTATAAATAGCTTTGTAGTCTTCATTTGAAGATAGCTTCTATTTTGAAATATAAGAAATTCTGTGTTTCTCTCTTTAGAAATCATATTGTATTGATTTTTAGGTCATTGACTTGTAGTTTACAGGACCTATTAGGAAATGTCTTATATAAATAGGACTTATTTGTCAAGCTCCCTATTTTTAATTATACTTTTAGCTATATGGCGCCTACTTAGAAAATAACTGACACATGGGTTGTAATGTATGCATGTGAATTTCTACTAATTTCCGTCAAGTTTTCAATGAAAAGAAAATGGTTGGTCAACATTGCAACCATGTTTAAAATTGAGTGTTAACATTGTAACTTTTGAAGCTTCAGGTATAAAATTGAAAATGACCTCAAACTTCAAGGTTAATTTTGTATTTTTCCTATTTTAAATATATGAATATCTTTGCTTTTGTTGATTTTTGGATAATTAAATTGTTCAATAATTTTTTGATGTCTAAATATATAATTTTTTCCATATAGTGGTATAATATTTATCGGCGTATGTGTTTGTTTTTAACCGTGCATAATAGTGATTTATGCTAGATAATTCAAATTTACATTAGTAGGTAATCTTATTATTACATATATGCAACTTTTGCATGTTTTATACACTATGCAACTCATTTCAATCATGTGCACACCTCACCTTGAGCTTTGCGCCTAGGCTTTGTGGAGATAATGATACCTTGTGCCTTAAACAACTATGGATTTCACTTCCGTGATAAACTTAACATCATGCTAACAAAGTTTATGTTAGTCGAAAATATCTGAAGTTAAATTGAGTTTTTATGAAGTTCAAGTAAATGATGGGTTGCTATAATTGCTAGGAGCCATCTACCGACTGGTGAGTACAATGTTATTATCAAAGGATGAAATAACTGCTTAGTTAAATTGATTTTGATGAGTTCCTATAAGCAGTTGCTAGGAACCATTTAATAGCTATAATCTTTTTTTTTAATTCTAGAATGAAATTATGTTCAAATGGAAATTCTATTAACTACTGAAATTGATAAACACCATCTGCAGCAATACACCACCCTTGCAACCCTCCTGTAATTCTTTTGAGTCTCAGATTTAATGTTACGAGCTTTAAGACATGCATCCCTGTTTCTAAGCTTATATTTTGTGGGCAAGGTAAAAAATTTCAACTCTCAGAAATTGCTCTTACTCCTGTGGTTGAGATGAAGTCGTTGTATCGAAGGATTTCCTCCTGACCAAGAGGCAGGTGATCTTTGAAGGGTGAGCATGGATATTATCAGGACTGCAAAGCACGAAATCAGGTCTGTGGAGTGCAAGATTCAGCGTATCCTCCCCCACGAATTGCTCTTACTCCTGTTTTTGAGATGAAGTCGTCGTATCGAAGGATTTCCTCCTGACCAAGAGGCAGGTGATCTTTGAAGGGTGATCATGGATATTATCAGGACTGCAAAGCACGAAATCAGGTCTGTGGAGTGCAAGATTCAACGTATCCTTCCCCACTACGAGCGCAGTGGCATCAAGTAGAACGTGCCATGAGTTACGATGGGCCTCAGAAACCCAATGCATCGAGTAACGAGTACCATTCACATCGGCTGGATAGGAAAACAGCCCCTTTGGGCTGTGCTTACTCTTTTTTCTGAAATACTGGCTGAGCTGGGATCCCTTAATCCTCAAATCCAACCAAGTCTCTGGCGCAGATACCACTTTCGACTCCTTGTAGCTTGCGAACTCCCTTATATAATCATCTTCTTCCTTCATAATTGTCATGTAGAAATTTCCCCTGAAGAATGGATAGCTCTCTCCGACCAACATCATCGCATCTTTATAGTTTGAAGTGAAGAGAACAAGATACTCCTCGTCAGGTAGCCCACAGTGTTTCAGAACTTTATTTCGAGCCTGGATTTCTGGGATCGATATGAAACTGCCCAAATAGGATGATTTCTTCGTGAGGATATCTTGCAATCTCGAGGCTTCCAACTGGGCCTTGTCTATATCAGGAAGGTTGGTTCCGAATGAAGGGGAACCTAAGTCTCTATGCCCGCTTCGGGGAGACTTTCGCTTGTCGTCGGACGAGGGCTCTTCTTTGATGCAGAGATTGTATAGGTCAGTCTTTTCGCCTCCTTCCACGAGGGCATTGGAGTATTCGGGGTATTTTGCGAGAACATACTGTTCGACGTATTGCATTTCTGTAGGCGTGATTGGTCCTGACCATCTTAGGTCGAGACCATGGAGTGTTGATATGGCTTCGGCCACTATGTGAGCTGGAATCACAGTATGCGCTTTCTATTTGATACCACATTATTAAAAAATGCAGAACCTATAAGCAAAACATAAAGAACTTTGACTCAAATGGGAAAAAGAGAGGGCTTGTTATTTAATTTACCTTTAAAATCATACTGCTTGGCCTGCCGTTTTCTGCTGGTGATCTGTGACTGGAATTGAACAGGGTTTTTCTCATATCACCTTCCATTGTTGCCTGATGTGTTGGTGTTAATTGTCAGAATTATGAATTATTGACTCTGAAAACCGTATGGAACTGTACTTCAATTAAATTGTTCAGAGTCTATATTGGTAAATGCATGTATATAAAGTTGAACGAAAAAAAGATTGGTATACTGTGGCTCTAACTCATGAAGTGAATTATGAGACTTCATTTGTGAATTTACTAATATGTAAATTAAAAAATTACATAAAAAACTTAAAGCAAACTAGCACTAAAGACAGAAATGCAAGAAACTTTGGCTTGAACTATGAGTACTTACCTTTGATCTTGCCTGTATAGTCAGCTGTTCTACAGTGTTCCTTCCCATGATCTCGACAAGATTTTAGGACTGACAAACAAAATCTCGGGAAGAGAAAAAAACTGAGATAACGCAAACAAAAACCAAGCCCAAACTACCCCACTTGCTTTAGAAATGTATTAATTTGATATTGAAGATTTCAAAGGTAGTTTAAGGGAAGATGGAGAAAAACAGGGTAATGGGTTTACAGACTAGTTTCACTGTAGTTAGTTACAGAATCCAATGTAAATATAGGTGCGAAACATACTAAAGGAAGCGGCAGAGAAGAAACAGATATTAGGAAATTGAATGGAGAATAGACCTAGCCAAACTTTACAAAGTCATTTCTTGTGCAGATAGTGATCTAAACTTAAACAAAGAGAATGTACTCTCAAGGAAGATAGGTACGCCCACAATGACAACAGCAATGTTGTCAAACTGGGGATCATAAAAAAACTAGTTCAATATTTTTTATAACAACCATGGGTTAGATAAAACTTTTTCGTTGGGCTGAGTTTGAGTCACTGAGTTCGGTCTTATTAAGGAACATATCAAACTTTTGGGTTTCACAAATTTAAATTTTGATGGGTGTTTTTAACATATCTAATCTTTTATCAGCAAAATGAAGTTAAATTGTCAATTGTGTTTTCATGATTACGTCAAATAGGACAATCTTTTTTATTTTATTTTATTTTTATCATTTTTATTTATTTTTAATCAAAGAACCTCTTGCATTACGCACGTGAGCAGCAAAAATAAGTTAGGACTGAAATTATAAAACAATTCACTCATGCAGTCACTTGATGCAAATTCAACAAATTAGGATTAAGTTTAGTTTCAGCCAATTGGGCTGTTAATGGATTGATCCATTAGACCCCCATAACAAAACCGATTATAAATTGATCACGAATGGAAAATATGCATCTCCAAGACATTACTTGTACCCCCATAAAAGAGGACATCACACAGCTCATCAACTTTGAAGTATGGTATTGTGTGTCAATGCGTCAAAGTTGTGCGAGGCATTTGTAAAAAAAATTACAAATCACTATTTTGAACTCAAAAAGGTTACTATGAATTGGTAAGTTGCTGTTCATGTGTAGGCTGACTTATTAAAGAGTCAGATTTAAACCCCAGGGGGTAGGCTCAGTAGCAAACCTAGTCTTATCGAGTTTGGAGGTTTAAGTTGACACCCTAACAGTCCTGTTAGAAGATTGTTGAGATAATTTAATATTTTTGGCTTGCTTTATGAAATATACCCACCCCACTCCACTCCACAACTCGTATTCCATTGGAGAATAAACTTCATTGTGAATTAAAAATATAGAATGGAAAGTGACCCGTTTGAACACAATTGAAGAGAGCTACTAGTGTAGGACCCATTTTGGTGGCGTTTGTTTTACGAGCAAATTTGTGGTGAGTGGAATTTTGGGGCTGAGGAGGATTATGGTTGCAGTGAAATATCTCTTTAAATTATAGGGTGAATATTTTCTTACTACTCTGTAGACTAAAAAAGTTTGAACCATCCAGAAGACTGTTGCTGTAATGACCTTTTAGGAAGAATGGTTTTTAGAAGTGATTTTGAAATCATTTTTCCATATAATCCTTGTGGTGAAAGTGACATTCTCTGGGCCCGATACAAACAATGGAGAGAGAAGATGCCGCTTGAAGATGCTTGGGACGAGAGTTAACATAGAGACAAGGTGATGAGAAAAACTCTAAAATATTTGTATTCGGGTATTATAATAAAAAGTGTTCCTGTGTTAGCGCTTAATTAATTGAAATAAAATAGTGGAAAATGTCAAAGGCTTTTTCTACTCCTAAAACAAAATCCTGACTGCCGCACGCCCTCTATGCGGTTCCTTTAGATGTACGCTCTCCAACTATCATTGCTCTTCCTTGCTGAGATTAAATATCATTCATTCGATTTTGGAGGATGTTCAATATATAACTCTATTATGTCACTCTATTCTATCAGACTATCGTTACCTCATTAAAAAAAACAATCCGTGCATTGAAGTTTTCACTAAGCGACTTTCCGCGAAGCTCTCTCTCATACATACAGTCAAATACATATTGTATAATTTTGTATCCTCAATATGCTTGTTTTTCCACCTGTCCATTGATAACCACTCTTTTTGAGATATTTATTCAAACAACACATGGACAATATGAATATAAGACAGATGACCCGGTTTAGATATCTTTTTGCCTCTATTAGTTATAACTTGGGCTAACAAAACATTTACATAAAAGAAAACAAATATGTATATCACCATCACACAAATAAATACATGAATAAATATATCTCTCACTTAAAATTTTCAGTCTCAACCAAACATAAAATAAACATATGTGAACAAATAAATGTTTACAATGAAAAGAATAAAAGAAAAAAAATGACTCATCCGATGAAAACTTATCGTTGATGAAATTGGAACCATAGAGCAATTTGTCCTTCCCGTTTGCTTCAGATCTAGACAAAAGAAAGAAAGGTAAAAATAGTGTGGTTAAATACATGCAGAGGAATAGATATATGAGTAGAAACGAAGTATGTCTATAGTGTGTAAGTTTTAGAATCAACTGTCCATTACTTCCTTCTCTCCTAAAAGATAGTAGAAAATTCAAAAACACAAATAATTTTATTTAATAATATAACAGATATACATACAAATAGAAATACAACATACGTAAAGTTTCTCATGAATGTGTTATAATAAAAAAAGTAGAAAAGATACAAGGGATTAATCTTTAATAGAATAATTGATATATGAGCAAAGTGTTCCTTTTGAGGGTATTAACAAACCCCAACAAAAAAAAAAAAACATTGGGAAACAGATGCAGCACTTTTGATATATATATATATATATATATATATATGACAATGATCAAGTGAGGTTCCAGTTTGAGGACCCTGAATGAGGTCCATTTTGTTAAAATAGTAAAAAAAATATTTTTGGGTTGATTTTTTTTTTTTTTTATGTTTTTTAAATATTTCAGTAGGACCATAAAAAAATAATCAGACAAAGTTTTGGTTCTAGAAAAAGTTTTGTGACGTTCCATATGACTTATAACCATTTTTACATGAAAATAGCATAAGGAAGATGAAACTATCATCACACAAGTCCGGATCGATCCGGACGCTCATCAAATCGATTCAGAGGAGGTTCTGATCGATCTGGGTGCCAAATCTAATCTGCAATAATGGAAGTTAGTGGTACTGGTTGTTTTTATGGTGTTTTCCAGTTTCTTTACGTGTTATCTCCTCCTCATCATTCTTCCCAAACCAGTTTGGATTTTTTTCAGTTTGAAAGATCATCAAGAACTCCTGTTTACATTGAAGTCTACTTTGAGTTGGATTCTATGTCATGAAGAAGTCTTGTACAAGAAGGATTGATGAGGATGATTTTTGAATGCTAATCGAACAAATTGGGTGGTATTCGAACGGTGTCCGATCGATCGTATACAAGCGGTGTCCGAACAGGGTGTAGTCATTAGAAGCCAAAGGATTTCTCCTCATGAAAAGGTTGACGAACGAAAAATTTCTGTTGGTCAATAACATTAAGAATTATGGAAGACCCAATAGGGTTCCCTCAGCCAGCCGAAGGGGTCTCCGGCCCTGATCAAAAGATCCCCCACAACGTGATGGGTATTTACATTGTCAAAGACGTAATCAAATATCGTGTGTCCAATGGCTAGCATGAGTCCTATTATTTTAGGCAAATATCTCGGAGAATCCATACACGTGTCCCGCCTAAATTTAAATGTATCAACGTGTATGCAAGAAAATAAGATGAGAGTTGTACTAAGGAAGTGTATAAAGCCTAATAGAGTAGTAAAAAAGTTGCACAACAAATTGTATTCAGAACCTTTGTATTGTCTCTAATAATAAATAAGCATCACTCATTTCCCCGTGGACGTAGGCCAAGCCTAGCGGAACCACGTACATGCTTTGTTCTTTCTAGTTCCTCACCCACTTATCTCTCATCTTGATATATAAATTCATTGTGTTGTGTAAATTTTGCATCAACATAATTTTCGCTTTATGTGGGAACGATTGTTTCTATATCCATGAACAAAATCCAAGTCACACAGGACATTAAAGGCGTTAAAGAGCGGTAGGAGGTCCTCCAGGACCAACTTGAAGAACTATTAAACTGGATCTCCCACCCCCAGTAACCACCGGAGCAGCAAATAGACCAAGAGCCACACAATGAGCATTGCTAGGAGAACCAAATACCACCCTCGGCACACTTAGCACTTTCCTTCACTAGTCATTAGGTGTCAGTAGCCCGGGGCATCGGGCTCCTACCGGTTGACGAGGATCTCGGGGACGCTAGGTGAGAATTATCATTCTGTTTTGGAGGTCATGGCTTTCCCCATGCCATCAAACTTTAAACTACCCGAGATTAATGCTTTTGATGGAATATCGGACTTAAGGGATAATGTCGTTCACTATGAGGCCCATACGGATTTTACGGCCAGCCTTGACTTGATAAGGTGTAGGGTGTTCACCACCACATTAAAGGATTAGCAAGGACATGGTTCAATCGACTACCTCTACACACCATTAGTTATTTTAAGGATCTATCTGAATGATTCTTTCACCACTTCATTGGTATCAGAGTCCATCAAAAGACCATGGACCACTTGTTCAACGTCCTACAAACCACATAGGAAAGTCTCAGGGAGTATGTTAAGAGATTCATCTCTGAATGCTTCTTTCACCACTTCATTGGTAACAGAGTCCATCGAAAGAACACAAACCACCTATTCAACATCCTATAAGCTAGAGAGAAAATTCTCATGGAGTATGTCAAGAGATTCAATGACAAGTTACTCCATATAGACCATCCAGATGAAAAGGTTTCCGTTTCAGCCTTCCTGAGGTGACTTTCCAGCGGTAACATTATCTACTTGATGTCCAAGAACTCCTCGACTAACATGACTAAACTCATGATAAAGGTAGAGAAACACATCCATGCTAAATGCACCCTCAGTAGTCGATAGTCAAGATGCCCACTAGGGATGTCTGGGAGGCCAGATACGACGAAGAACGTGGTAAGAGGAAGTACGAAGAGGAATGTGAAAAAAAGAGGTATAAAAAAGAGGGGGAAGGCGAAGACCACTAATGGTGAGGGGAGACCTTGAGATATATTAAACTCAAACTGAGTAGTTCACCCCAATCAACACTGTAGTGGGGAGGCTCCTAAACATTATAGAGGATCCCAAGGTGCTGAAGTGGCTTCACAGGCTAAGGAACCGACCGATGAAACACAAATCCAACCTGTACTGCCAGTTCCATAGGGACTACGGCCACAACACAAATGATTTCCTACACCTCAATAGAGAAATTGAGGTGATATTACAAAGGGAATACCCTAGGGACTTCGTCTGGAGGGGGGGGTCCCTCGAGAAGATGACTGGGGAAAAAATAAGAGAGTCAAGTGGAGGAGCAGGTCCAAATAAAAGGTTTTGAGAAGGGAAGACAAGTGGGATACAAACATTGCCTAAGAAGGGAGGTGAATCAGAATGATATTCATATAGTTTGTAGACGGAAGGGAGTCGACCTCGGCTAAAAAATGATACCGAAGACACAATAAAAGGGAGCTAAAAGATATTTAAGTCAAGAAACCCACGGATAATTGGGAAGATATAGTTTTTACCCTCTTGACTCAGAAGACCTCATGATGCCCCATAACGACCCGTTACTAATAACTGTAGAGATATCCAACTGGATGGTAGAAATAATCATAATCGATACCAGAAGCTCAGCTAACCTAATCTACTACGAGTGCTTTGAACATATGAGTATAGGGTCATGGATCAAAGCCAGTGCAAGATCCATTTTCTGGTTTCTATGGGGAGAAGGTTTATTCGAAGGGATCCGTAGAACTGCTTTTCACAATCGGGAAGGGCAATAGGTTCGTCACTATACAAGTGAAATTCTTGGTGGTCAAGTTCCCCTCAGTATACAATGCACTTATAGGACGAGCGACCCTTAGTCGCCTGGATGCCGTACTATTAGTCAATTCCTTAACCATTCGATTTTTTATCACCGTATTATTAGTCAATTCCTTGGGTTGATAGTCACGCAAAGGACGATGAAAGCAAACCCTAAAAAGATCAAGGCCATCCTAAACATGAGAAGTCTGAGAACAGTAAAAGAGGCACAATGCTTTACTGGAAGGGTGGCCATGCTAAATCAGTTCGTAATCCATTGACAAGTGGATTCCCTTATCCAAGATATTAATAAAGGTCTTCGTCTGGACAGAGTAATGCGAACACACCTTTCAGGATCTAATGACCTACTGAAAGACGCACCCCTTCACTCAAAACTAAGATCGGGAGAAACCGTTTATGTGTACCTAGGCATCTCCTCCACAACGGTCGACTCAGTTTTGATAAAAGAAAACCAAGGGATTCAGTGCCCAGTATATTATATGAGAAGGGTCTTCAGAGGAGTGAAAGAAAGATACCTAATCCCTGATAAGTTAGCATTCGCTTTGGTCATAACGACTAAAAAATTATGATCGTATTTCTAAGCACACGCAATTGTGGTTCTGATAGATTTCCCTATGTGGCAGGTTCTCCATAAGTCGAAAGTCTCTGAAAGGCTCATGAAGTGGTCAGTAGAGCTAGGTGAATTTAATATATAGTATAATCCAAAGGTTACAGTAAAAGGGAAAGTCGTACCTGACTTTTTTGCCGAATTTTTGGACGGTGGGAGCGAAGAAACAGTGAGGAGGATAGAGAAAAATAAATCAATATGGATGATCCACGTAGACAGGTCGTCAAACAAGGAAGAGTATGGAGCATGAAAATAATCGAAACATCCGAGGATGGAAGCATAGAATACACATTGTGATTCAACTTTAAGACCACCAATAACGAAGCCAAATATAAAGCATTGATCGCAAGAGCTCGTCTCGCCCTTTCCATCAAAGCTGACCAAGTAAAGTTCTTAAGCGACTCAAATGTTGTAGTCCAACAGGTGATTGGAGATTATATGGAGGAAGGCAAGAATATGATGGTGTACCTAAAAACTTTTTAGTAAATAGCGAGTCAGTTTGTATGGCATTCAACATCAAGCACATTCTAGGGTAGAGAACGCGAGAGCCAACCACCTTGTGAAACTGGCAAAGACTGGTCATGGGTACCTACTATTGAAGACCCTGGATAAGTCGAGCATTCATACAGGGGAGGAAAGTGTAGTCTGTCTCATAGCGCTTAGCCCCTACTGTATGGATAAGTAAACCTCGTTCATCAGAAAATGAGCGCTATTGAACGACCCGATAGAATCTCGAAAAGTGCACATCAAAGCCCCCAAATTCTTGAGGTAAGATAGAATCTTATATCGCCAAGGGTATTCTCATACGATCCTTTTAATGTGTCCACCCCACTGAGATAGAAAACATTATGAATAGGTTGCACAAAGGAGCATGAAATGGACACCTTGGAGGGAGGAACCTGGAATAACTTGCACTAACCTAAGGTTATTACTAGTCAATGATGAAACAAGACACCAAAGACTACACTTGAACCTATAGCAGATGCCAAAGGACAACTAATGATATCCATAGGCCCGCTGAAGATATAGCAAATATCGTCTCTCTTTGTCCCTTTGTGTATTAAGGGATGGATATCCTGGGCCTTTTTCCAACATACAATGGTTAGTGTTATAATGGCGATATACTATTTCACCAAATGGGTGGAGGCAGAACCGATCGCCAAAATCACGGACCAAAAGGTTCACTCTTTTCTATGGAAGTTCATCATCAATCGATTCAGCATACTAACTCGATAATTACAGATAATGGGAGGCAATTTAACATCATTTGCATTGACAAGCTATGCGATACGTTCCAAACCAAACATTTCTATTATGCTCCAAGTTACCCCAGATGCAACATGTTGAGGTGACGAACATAACACTACTACATGGAATAAAAATCGAGATGGGCAACACCAAGGGTCTCCGGGTAGATAAGTTAATTTTCATCTTATGGGCATACTAAACAAAACAAGGAGATCGATGGGTCCCACACCCTTCGTCTTCACGTATAGCATAGAGATCTTCGTCCCATGTAACTAGGAGTCCAGAAAATAAGGGTACAATGCTTCGACGCTGAATAAAATGATGAAAAGATATAAGAAAACCTAGACCTATTAGACGAATGAAGAGAGGAAACAACAATAAGACAAAAGGATGCACAATAATACAATCGAAAGATCTGGAACAACATATTTTAAGTAGGCGATCTGGTGCTCAAAAAAATGACTCAATCAATGAAGGTTTCAAGCCATGGGAACTTAGATGACAATTACGAAGGACCCTATGTGGTCGCCCACAACATCCGATCGGGGACATACGGCCTCAGAAGTAATGAAGGTCAAGCCCTCCCACTCCCATGGAATGTCAAAAACCTGAAACGGTACTACTAATAAGTGATCAGAGGCATCCCCCACTTGGCGACATAGGCACATTCAATATTTCGTATTTATTTTACTTCAATTTTGCTACTGTAATTTCTTTTTCAGACTATCACTTTTCACCATCTTCTATACAACCTTGAATAACTAGGCTATCAATAAATAAGTTTTTTTTTTCTTGTTCGAATGACTATTTCTCCACTTGTTCTTATCCTACCCCTTTAAGCATTCAAATCTTACCAGTTTACAAAACAACCTCTAGACAAAAGAAGGCTAACGCCAAATGGTGTTTTGATACGTCTTTCTCAAGCTGATAGCCTCTGAAGATAATAACTTAGTTGATATGAAAGTTTAACTCATGCCCTAGACTTGGTCCAATATAAGTAATAAGGTCGTTCGAGTATAATGGAATGAACTCCAGGCCAAGAAGGGCTATTATGGATCATTATTTTATTTAAAAGGAGGGGGGGGGGGTAGTCTGGTGTGAATTAGGAGGAAATAAGGTTGGAATGCTGTTAAACTGAGAAAATATTTCAAAATATGTTATAAAACTCATTTAATAAAAACTAGTGATCATAACATAAATGGTCATCTACACCATCCTTCAACAATTAACCTTTAGAGTATAAATAACACGGTTAATCAATTGTGTATAAAGAGTCACAAAAGTTTAACTCAACCATTCAAACTAACACGGTTCGTCAACCGTGTATAAACCAAATAACACATTTAATCAACCATGTGTAAATAAGCACAACAGTTGAACTCAGTATTTTGGAATAACATGGTTCGTCAATCACGCATAAACAAATTAAAACAAGATTCCGCAATCAGGTATAAACATTAATAAGGCAGTTTTGTTCACTCAGAATTAACACGGTTCTCTAATCGTGCGTAAATAAAGTAATGATCATATCGATTTGGCCTAAAAACCCTGTGCAAATAAACCCTTCGGCATGTTTTATGAGTGGATTGGCATAACCAAATAGTTTAAATGCAAGGAAATCATTCATCCATAAGTTATTCATAAACAAAGTAGATAAAAGAATAAGAAAATGCATAATGATATAGATGAAGAACGAAGCTATATGTTAAAGGGGCTGAAGCCAATACTGATTATTAATTGTCGAAGCCAATACAGATGTTGTTTGAATCTTAAGCCTATGCTATAAAAAGCAATTATTAAGGGGTAGGGGGAACTAAGGAGTGATGAAGTCAAGTGATTAAGGTTATCTACTCCAACATAGAGGTCCGAAGATCCACTCCCTTGAAGGCCAAAAGAGGCCAAAGAGTATTCAGGAACTACTAATATTGGGCATAGTCAACCTCATCCTGATAAGTAGGGGAAGGCATAGGTTTCTCCTTGATCTCCATATCGTCGGGATTAAAGGCTGAGATATCCCAACTAGCATGAACTTACTTCACCCGATTGATCAGTTCGTTATACCCGTTCGAAAAAGACTGGTACTTGATTACCCCATAGTAGTCCGACATAATGAAGGACTTCAGGTGTATGAACCTAATTAATGGGGCCAAGTCTCTCTCAACCTGCACAACCTCCTCCTTCTTCTTAGTATGAATATAAAAAATCCTCCGCAGATTAGAAACCTCAACCGCTAACTAAGTATTGAGAACAACCATCTCCCACTCGATAACTTCTTTGGAAGTATTTTCAACCTCTCTCTCCAGAGAAACTTCGGCTTCATCCTTAGCCTTTCAAAGAGCTTCCATTTTAAGCTTCAACCCAGTGAGCGTCCTACCCCCTTGGCCATTTTCTACCACTTTCGTGATATATAAACCCCCAAAATATCTCACCTGTACATAAAAAAATGAGATTCAGGTTAATAACCAGCATAATGATGTTATGAGAAAAGAAAATAAGGAGAAATGTATTGTTTTCACCTTAGTGGTCATCTAGATGAGCTCCTTAGCAGCACCGATCACCCCCCACTTAACCGATCGAGTACCCATGGGAGGTAGGTGTACTGGAAGTCTAGATAACTCTCATCAGAGACATAATGTCTCAGTTATGGGGCCCTGGAGCCCTTTGCAGTAGGAGGAATCCTCCCCCTTAACCTCGACATCTTCATCATAGACGATCAGACTTCAGCGCATGGAAGTAGGAGTGCTACCCCTCTAAGGGATTTTTCTCATGCCTACTTTGCATGGATCCCTCCTCCATCAGATGAATGGAGGAAGTATCTTCCTCAACGACCAAGAGGGGAATGACTAGAGGGATGGCTTAGACCTCTTGAAGGCAAAAAGGGACAGAGGCGGGTAAGGGAGTTGGAGGGTTTTGAGATAACCTTTGGAGAGACTCTTGGTATCCCCAACATGCTATATCCTCAGAAGCTACATATGCAAAAAGACAAAATATATGTTAGGTGGAAACCATTACAGTTAAACTAAAAAAATAAGATGACCGACATAGTAAATGAATACCTGAAGTGCGAGGGAAGTACGCACATTGGAAACGTAAGAGGAAAAAATGAGCCTCCTCAGTATTCTCTTAAAGTTAAAGTGCCTATATGTCATGGATCTTTTCTCCCCTTTCTATGAAGACCAAATCCTTTAACCTCTATAGGTTACAAAGCTATCTGCATGGGTGGGCTTTACTAAGGGATTCTTCTACATAATCCTTTCAATTAGTAAGAATGTCTAGCATCTCGTTGAAGATCACTTAACCATAAAAAATGACAATCAGAAAAACACTTAGAAATAAATAGAATAATGGGAATAGATCCAAATAGATAAAATTAAGTACACACTCAAATTGAGTTTATTCCAGGTCAAGGGAATGGTAAATAGATGACTTGTAAGGTCGTTTTGCTCATCACGTTGCCACCTATCCCCCTTTATGTAAAAAAAAAGTGACATCTCCAATCATGGTTGGATGAAAGGAGAGAGGTGACAAAGGATCACCTTTACGCCGACTGGCAAAGGTATACCAACCTCCTTGAGAGGTTGGAGTTTTATATACGATCAACAGCTCAATAACTATCAAAGGATCATCCCCAAATAATTTAAAGAATTAAACAATGGAACCAATCATATTCTCCATGGATTCGGTATTAGTTCGGAGGGGTCCAGATTGAGGAAAACCAAGATTTACCGAATGAGACTCAATAGTGGAATACTAAGTTCAGCTTGGAAGAAATGCTCATAAAAGCATACCTCCCCTTCATGGTAAATAGGGGCCCGATTGGTCCCATCGATAATAGGAACAAATAAAGCGATGGGGAGAGCTAACCTCTCCACCCATTCAATAGCTATCTCCTAAGATAAATAGCTGACATATTCATAGGGTCCCTGAGGATTTCCCCTAATAGGAGAAATAATTAAATTTCCCTATGGACCAGTAAGAAAGAGTCATTGGTTCGGGGGATTACAAACCTTAGGGCGATGGTCGGGGCTTGGAGAACGGGACGAAGAGGCCCCTTGGCCTATGGACCTCCATTTGTTATGTTCTAGGACAAAATACTCCATAATTTCCACCATGTTAGCCAAAGACCTTTGGCGTTGAAGTCTAGCTTGATGTGCTTGATGTAGAGGATGATCGAACGGATGAAGCCACTCCAAGTACTGGAGCAATAGTGAGTGGTGGGATACAAAGTTAGAAAGGTGGGGATTTTCTTATAGGAAGTGGGAAACAAAATTACTAATCTTAGTAAAGTGGAAGACAAAACCTAGACTGAGGTGAGACAAAATGAGAGACATGAAGACAGGTATTAAAATGAAGAAGAAGAAGAAAGAAAGGGAAGAACAAAAATGTACCAATTAAAGAAAGGTGAAGATAGAAGCTTTCGAAAAAAGAAAAATGGCGAAAAGGGAGAAAAACTCATAACTTGCAGACTTTAGCTAATGGAAATTGCAGAAAGTGAGAATGGAAATGGAAGGACCCTTTAATATCAAACTAAAAAAGACCATCAAGACTCAATGGTCCTATTTTGATTAATCCAACGATCTAGGTACATAGAGGGGTCGCATGCGCGGTAATACGAGTGAAATCAAAAGACGTGTTAGAGAATACATTTGAAGTGCGCGAAGAATCAAAAAGTAATGATCAAAATTATGATGGGTGATATTTTGCACGGGAAAGAGCCCCCGATGGTTCAACCATAAAAAAAGCAATAATTAAGCCCCTAGGTGTCATAATTACATTTGGATCGTAGTAATTGATGGCCACTGGGAGGAAAGGGCATTCGGCTATTATCAAAGACTCTTCGATTCGGTATAACGAACGTAAAAGTCTGGAGGGTTACTGATAAGAAGAATTTTTTAATGTTGAGCGAATGGATTGGGTGATATCTGAACGGTGCTTGAGCGATCGTATTCAGGAAGTGTCCGAATGGGGAGCATTCATCAGGAGCCGAAGTATTCCTCCCCATGAATAGGTCGACGAATGATAAGAATTAACTGGTAAACAACACTAAAAATTATGGAATACCCAACAAGGGCCCCATTGCAATCCGAAGGGGTCTTCTTCCATGATTGGAGGATCAAAAATTGTAGACACCATATTTTAGGACCCTCCTAAGTCTTTCATTAGGTCTCTATCACCTTTCTAATTCACTACAAACCCTAGGTCATACTTCGAGTACCGATTTAGAGGCCATCGGGCACTTTCGAGCCCCATTTGACTCCGGTCAACTCCATCATCAGAGTGAAAGCTCAATGAATCTTTGAAGGAATATGAATCCCCTTTCTAATGATCTTCTCTGTGCACGAATCGACATAATGGTTCAGATGAACGGACCAATTTATTATATAAAATTGATCTAGAGGCCACCGGGTGCTCTCGAGCCCCGATTTGACTCCAATCAACTTCACCATTAGAGCAAAAGCTCAATGAATCTTTGAAGGTCACTGAAACCCCTTTCTAATGGTCTGCCCATGCATAAAATGGCATAACGGTTCAGATGAACGATTCGTTTCCCCTAAAAACTAATCTAGAGGCCACCGAGTAATCTCGAACTCTGTTTGACCAAAGTCAACTCTTCAACTCGAATGAGACTGGATGAATATTCAAAGGGAACTGAATACCCTTTTCAACAATCTACCCCATGCATGAATCAGCCTTACGATACGGACGAACGATCCATTTTACTCCAAAGGGTCATTGAGCAATTTCGAGCCCCATTTGACCAAAGTCAACACTCTGAACTCGACAAAGCTCTTTTGAACATCTAAGTACCTCACACAATCTTTCTAATGGTCTTCCCCGTGCGTAATTCAGACATACTTTTTAAATGAACGATCCATCATCGTCCGACGATCTTCTGTCCAAAGGACCAAGGGGCGCTTCCGAGCCCCGTTTGACCCAAAGTCAACTCATCAACCCAAGAGAGGCCCAAAGGATTATTATAGGTCTCCTAAATAACTTTATAGCGGTATGCTCCGTGCACGATTTGGACTTACAGATTGCATTTTACGACCGTTTTTCCAAAAAATCTGAACGAGATTGCAAATTGGCCGGTCCATTTCCCTGCCTATCAGTATTGTGTCTAGGGTTACCAGTCAATAGGTAGGATAAGGACAATGATGATCGGCAGTCCCCCTACCCAATATAAGAAGATCATGATCTCACCTTCCAAGGCACCTCGAAAGCATAAACTTCAGTGATCTTAGCAACATTGTTCTTAAGCCAACGAAGTTTCCTTGTTTGAAACCTTTATCCACATTTTATTCCCATCACTTTCACATCCTATTTATCAAAAATCCTCATACATTCTTCATTCACTTGCAAGGAAGCTCATCATCAATCTCCAAGTCTCCAAAGAAGGTCCAAACATTCTTCTCTCTCTCTTTAAATTTCTTTATTTTTGCATTAGCTATATAAATTCTCAATTTAGCTTTTGCTTTAGATCATACACATATTGATCTTCAATACTTTATTAGTTATATTTCACATAATATATTTTCTATAAGAAAAAAAATCCAAAACAAGAAAAGGAGGGTTACACCTATAAATTCCAACGGAATTTTTCACCACATTTTCTCAAAACTAATAGTATGTTTTCTTACACACACATATAATAAACTCCCATATGAATCTATGGGATAAACCCCACCATTATGCTTCATGTGAACTACTTGGACTTTTATGCCTTCTTTATAGCCTACGGAAGCGTCTTGGGTTAAAAGTTCTGGCTCGAGTCCTATTTCCATATTATCATCTTTTTACTATTTTATCCGTATATTATTCACATATATTATACTTGTGATTCATACTTGCGTTTTATCTAACACATATTTTTGTTTCATCATAAAGATCAATATCTCGATAAGCGCACACATAATATTTTTTTAATTATTACTTTGAAAACATTCCTATGGATGACCTCACTCCAACTTTTCCATGATGTGAGTCCAGCGATTCCGATCTCCAAGAAATTAAAGAAAATAGTAACATGAGCCCATGACAGACCGAAAAGGTAGGATGGGTACCTAACACCTTCCCATTCTTTAACTTATCCCTCGAACCTCTACCCTTGGTTCTCTTCTTGTTCTTCTTCTTATCTGAAATCAGTAACTCAACAAGACACTCAAAGATGATATACCCCCAACTTCCAGCGTGAGATCCGGGTAGAGATCTATTGTTTTTGCAAGTATCAATTTGTCTTTGATGCTTCTCTCTCGAGGCGACGACATGTTCTTTTGCCTGTTTTGTGCAAAATAGGTTGGCGACCCTATGTCTTTACATCACCCCAAAATCGACGACGGTCGAAGCACCCTGGAGTTGTGAGGGGCGCGAGACCTTTATCGCCCCCTTTCCCCCGAAGCGCCGAGGAGGGAAGATCTTGGGATGGCCACAGTTGCGACTCTGCTAGGGAGTGACTTGTCATAAGAGGGGTAGACTCTGTTTGCATGGGTGTTATCATTTTCTGCTTGTGTGCGTATGCACCTACATGTATGTTCCCTTTTTCTCCTCTATTATTATATATATATATATATATATATATATTTATATTCCTCATGTTTGTATCACCTCTCACTCACTTTTCGCTTCACACACTTGTAAATAATCTCAATGTACACCTGACCCTACTTACACTTGTATATATGGTCACTTATATCCACATATTACCTGCACCACTTATAATATCCATGTTGAGGTGTCACTAGCACACACCTCCACTTACAACACTTGTATATATCCATGCTCACTTATACTTATCACACACCACTTGTAGTTTACTTATGCTTAGGCTCACTACCACACACTCACTTATAGATATTCACACATCACTCACTCTCACATATCCATGCTTAGTGCGATCTTCATGATCCATGATAGATTTACTTTTCATGATCCTTTTACATTCTTCCTTATTAGTATAGCGCTCTTCATGCCAAACAAAATACTCTCTCCATAATATTCTAATCAAGAATAATGAATTTTGCACACCACATCACCAAGAGAGAATTGCTATATTGACAAAAAAATTTCCCATACTGGGGGTCACTTTGTGATGGGTACTATTCTGACAGGGCACAGTAATCCTAAGCATATTGACTCTCTCCTTTCATTGGCCAAATACCTTCGACATATATCGAATGGTTTCCCCCACATCATACCGCTTGACCGAACTCACGACGGGAGGTATATAACAGGGAACTCATTCACATACGTCAAGTATATCAAATTTTCTCTCAAACGTACTATCCCCAAAAGGTATATAGCGAGGTAATTCATGTACACTCAGGTATATCATTTGGCTTATCCACACGTACCGATTGCCCTCAAAAGAAAAACGTATATCGTGGTGTAAGGACACAAATTTCCAATTGAGTCCTTTGTAGTTTTGGCTCAATTCCAGACTAAAACATTTGAGTCGTAGGATAGTGTTCTTGCGTATCCTTTAAGCTTATGACATGTTAAAGTTGAAGATGTTGAGGCCTTACTTTTTAAGAAAGCATCATTGTCGAGTTTCAGTGCCTCGTTTCACGTCATCAACATCATATTTCAAGTGTCCAAAGGTATAAATGCTTTTATATATTTGTAGGAGATTTGGAATAATTTTTAATGGGTGTAATGTTTATTTAAAATAATGTTTTTGGGATTAAATTTAAAAATGAACATTCTGACATTTCGTTCGAAATTGTCGTTCGAACGAGTTTGCCAACTACTTTTCCCAATTGGCCACTGGAACATCGTTAGATGGTCGTCCGAACAAGATTTTCGACGGGAAATTTTTTTGGCAGTTTTCCCCATGTTCCCACTTCTTTTGTCCCACTAACTTTTGACAGAATTAATAGGTGCGGGAATCAACATTGGAAAACCAACTTTTGATAACTTCTAAATACTCCTTGAGAAAAAAATTTGGAGAAAAAATTTCCCAACATCAAAAGTTCATAGTTTTGTATTTTTGTGAATCCATGAAATAAATCCTACGAAAAACACATGTACCCAACTATTTAGTTTATCCAAGTTTTTACCTCTATATATTTTCTTGGAGTATTTTGGCACCCGATTCACTTTTCTACCCAAGAAGAAAAGAGTTTTGGATTTGCTTCTGCATCCCTCAAAGAAGACACCGAGTGCTCCTGGGCCCCGATTTGACTCCAATCAACTTCACCGTTAGAGAAAAATCTCAATGAATATTTTAAGGGAACTGAAACTCCTATCCAAAGATTCACCTCATGCACAAAATGGCATAACAATTCAGATGAACGATCCATTTTCCCCAAAAAACTGATTTGGAGGCCGTCGGGCGCTCCTGAGCTCAGTTTAGCCAAAATCAACTCTTTATCTCAAATGGGACTATATGAATCTTCAAAGGGCCCTGAATACCTTTTCTAATGATCAACACCATGCATGAATCAGCCTTACAGTACGAACGAACGATTTATTTTACTCCGAAGGGTCATCAGGCTCTTTCGAGCCCCATTTGACCAAAGTCAACTATTTGAACCGAGCGAAGCTCTTTGGAACATCAAATTACCTCACAAAAACTTTCCAACATTTGACCCTATGCATGATTGAGACTTACGATTTGGACGAACGATCCATCGTCTCTCAACGATCTTCTATCTAAAGGATCGACGGGTACTTTCGAGCCTCGTTTGACCCAAAGGAAACTCCCAAACCCAGGAGCGGCCGAAAGGGTTATCAAAGGTCTCTGAAATACCTTTCTAACGGTATGCCTTATGCATGATTTGGACTTACGAATTGCATTTTATGACTATTTTTTGAAAAATCTATACAAGACTACTAGTTGGTAGGTCCATTTCCCTGCCTATCGGCTGTGTGCCTAAGGTAACCTCCCGATAGGGACAAGGACAATGCCGGTCGTTAGTCCCCCTAACCTATATAAGTAGAGCATGATCTCACCTTCCAAGGCGCCTTAGAAGCATCAACTTCAGTGATCTCAACAACATTCCTCTTCAGTCAGTGAGGTTTCCTTATTTGAAACCATGCTCCACCTTTCATTCTAATCCCTTTCACATCTAATTTAGAAAAAAATCCTCTTACATTCTTCATTCATTTGCAATGAAGCTAATCATCAATCAAGATCAATCTCTAAGGTTCAAAGAAGGTCCAAACATTCTTCTCTCTCTTTAAATTTCTTCATTTTTGTATTAGTTATATATATTCTTAATTTAGCTTTTGATTTAGATGATACACATATTAATCTTCAATCCTTTATTAGTTATCTTGCACATTATATATTTTCTATAAAAAAAAAACAAGAAAAAGAGGGTTACACCTATAAATTCCAACGGAATTTCTCACCACATTTTCTCAAAATTAAAAATATATTTTCTCACACACATATAATAAACTCCGTTTGATTCTATGGGATAAACCCCAACCTTGTGCCGCATGTGAACTACGTGGACTTTGATGTCATTATAGGATACGTAGACATCATGGGTTAAAACTCGAGACTCAAGTCCTATTTCCATATTTTAATCTTTTTACTATTTTATCCATATATTATTCATATATATCATACTTGTGATTCATACTTGTGTCTTATCTCACACATATATTATCGTTTCATTATAATGATCAATATCTCGATAAGGGCACACATCATATTTTTTAATTATTATTTTGGGAACATTCCTATGGATGACCTCACTCCATCTTTTTCATGATGTGAGTCGAGCGATTTCGATCTCCACTTTTATATACACGCAGGCACACTTAACAAAAAAATTAAGGAAAATAGTAACATAACCCATGAGAGATCGAAGGGGCGAGATGGGTGCCTAACACCTTCCCATTCCGTAAATTATCCCCCAAACCTCTCATCTACTGGTTTTGCAAGCATCGGTTTGTCTTTGTGCCGCTCTCTCGAGGCGATGATATGCTCTTTTACCTATTTTGTGTAAAATTGGTTAGCGACTCTATGTCTTTACATCACCTCAAAATCGACGATGGCCGAAGCGTGTGAGACCTTTATCCTCCCTCTTTCCCCCGAAGCGCCTAGGAGGTAAGATATCGGTATGGCACACTAATGACGTGATGGGTATTTAAATAGCCGAAAACTTAATCCAAGATCATGTATCCAATGGCTAAACGAGTTATATTATTCCAGGAAGATATCTCTGAGAATCCGAAAATGTTCCCCGCCCAAATTTAAATGTATCAACGTGTATGCAAGAAAATATGACAAATGTTTTACTAAGGCTGTGTATATAAAGCCTAGTAGAGAAATTGAAAAGCTAGACCAAGAATTGTATTCAAAACCTTTGTATCGTTTCCAGTAATAAATGTCACCCTTTTCCCCATGAACATAGGCTAAGCCCGATCGAACCACGCACATGCTTTGTTCCCTCTTGTTCCTCACCCCCTCTCTATTATCATGATATATAAATTCATTTTGTTGTGTAAATTTTGCATCAACATAGGATTTAGGCTTGAAGAGTTTTACTCCAAGGAGAAGTTTAGGCCATGATGGAAAGGGGAATTTTTTATCATTTACTTATTTATGCATTTATTTATTTACTTATAACGTCTCATTATCATATTTTCTTGCATGATTTCGTATGCTAATCAATTGGATAATTAGGGACATGAAATTTTGTGGACGACATGTTTTTTATTTTTGAGACTGACCTAGATCACCGATTTTCTTTGAAAATTCATGTTAATTTATTTTTTCTAAGTTAAATTAAATTGGGGTAATTAATTTTAAGGTGTAAATTAAATTGAGATCTTTAGGTTTTGTTTTAATTTAAATTTTAAAATTATTACTTTTATTTTTGGAAAATTAAAATGTGAGATCAGGATATTTAATTTATACAAGTAAATTGAGAAATTACCATGGATTTAATTCGAACTTTTGGAATAGAACAAATTATTTTTCATAAACCCTCAAGTTTTTAAATAACTACTTGGGATATGAGTTTCAATATAAACCCCATGTCTCCATCAGCATTTTAAAATTGTGATGCGATTAATTCCTTGTGTCAGCTTGATTCCCCCCCCCCCCCCAACTGGATTTTTTAATAGTAGTATCACAAATAATTTTAAAATTCTTAAGTAAAAGTTTATTGAAATTAGATGCGAGTGATTTTGGTCCTACCATCGAGAATGTTCTATATAATCGAGTTTAATTTCATTAGACGAAACGGGGCTATACACTTAGACATAACTATTGATATCCTCCCCATCATAGCCACTATCAATAGGTGTGGGATCAAAAGTCGTCGACTATTCAATTACATTGGACATAACTTCTTTAACTGTCTTGACCACATAATTAAAAGTAGAAAGTTTGTCTAGTCCAAGGTGAAGTGATTTAAGCGCCCATTGGTAAATCTCACATTTTAAGGAAACTAGGATGTTCAATATGATTTTACTTTTAAATGGCGGTGAGGGATACCACTTCAAATCAATTCAAAGTTTTTTTAGGAAAGAGGACGGTACCTCCACAATTTTTATTGATATAAAAGAAAAGGAGAAAATCCCTCTTAGTGGCTCACAACAAAAAGGAAAGGGGGACATGACAACCTTGACCTTCTAAGAAAAGAAAAATAAGACGAAACCACCATTTGACTTTATACATAGATAAATGATTATTAGATACCATGAAATTGGGACATACCCCAACCATAAAAACAAAACTAAAAAGATCAAAACCATTGAGAATGTGAAAAAAGTTGGGTTAGTGTGAAGTTGACAACTGACTGTAAAATCTATGTCTAATCTTGTGATGGATTCTCAAATTAAAAGAAGAAATGTAAATAGAAATAACAGACATAAAGTCATATTTGGTTCGTGGAATATAGGAACACTAACTGGCAAGTGTAAAGAACTTTTGGATACATTAAAACGGAGCAAAATCAACATAGCACGCCTTCAAGAAATTAAATGGAAGGGTGAAAAGGCTAGAGAGATAGGAGAAGGTTATAAATTATTTTACATGGGAAGGATAAATAATCGTAGAAATGGGATACGTATTGTTGTTGATCAGTATATGAAAGATAACGACGTGGATGTTAAATGAAGAGGAAATAGATTAATGAGTATTAAGATCATCTTAGATAAAATAATATTGAATTATAAGTGCTTATGCGCCCCAAGGAGCGTTAAATGAAAATGTAAAGAAATCATTTTGGGAATTATTGGATGAAGTATTACAACAAATTCCTACGCATGTAAACATATTTTTGTGAGGCGACTTAAATGGACATGTAGGAGTAGAACGTGATGGTTATCCAAGGATACACGGAGGTTGTGGTTTTGGTAAGAGAAATGTAGGAGGAGAAACTATCTTAGAATTTGCTAAGGCATATGATCTAGAGTTAACAAACACATTTAAAAAAAAGGAAGAACATTTAATAACTTTTAAAAGCGGAGAAAATAAAAATCAAATAGACTATTGTTTACTTAGAAAAAGAGACTTGTACACATGCAAAGACTGTAAAGTTATACCAGATGAAAGCTTAACAAATAACCATCGTCTATTACTAATAGATTTAGCAATTAAAGGATTTAAGTATCGAAAACAGAAAATAGGTTATCAAAATATAAAATGGAAGGATTTAAAAGGATGCAAATAGATTGAATTTAGACAAAAGTTCCTGTTAAACATGAAGTGGAGTTGAAATGAAAATATTAACAACATTTGGTCAAGATCAAAGAATGATATCGAGGAAATAGGTAAGCATGGGAAATAGGTAAGCATGTTTTAGGTGAGACTAAAGGAAAAAGATTCATAAAAAAGAGACTTGGTGGTGGAATGATGAATTGCAAAAGATAATACAAAAGAAATGAGTAAGTTTTAAAGAATGGCAAAAGAGTAAAAATAAAAAAGAATTAGAAAAGTATAAGAAATTAAAAAGTGAAGTAAAAAATGTTATTAGAAATGTGCAACAAAATGCACTAGATAATCTTTATAATAAATTAGGTACCAAGGAAGGTGAAAAGGGAATACATAAATTGGCAAAGAATAGAGATAGATTGACTAGGGATATGGGTCCAATTAAGTGTATTAAAGACATAAATCAAAATATATTAATTAATGATAAAGAAATTCTAGATAGATGGGAAGAGTATTTTCAGGGATTATTGAATGAATAATATCCAAAAAAAGATGTCGAGAACATTGAACAGAATATAGGAATGGTTTGTTCGATTACTGATAAAAAATGGATATATCAATAAGAAAATGGGAAAGAATAAAGCGGTTGGCCTAGATAAAATACCCATAGAGGTTTGGAGAACCCTTAGAAGTATAGGGGTAGAATGGTTAACACGATTATTTAATAAAATTATAAGAGAAGGAAACATGCCAGATGAGTGGAGGAAAAGCACCATAATACCGTTGTATAAAAATAAAGGGGATATACAAAACTGCGGTAATTATAGAGGAATCAAACTGATGAGTCATACCGTGAAATTATATGAAAAAATTATTGAACTAAGATTAATAAATTAGTTAACTATTTCGGACAATAAATTTGGATTTATGCTTGGGAGATCAACCACAAAAACTATTTACTTATTAAGATAGTTAACGGAGAAATGTTGAAGTAAGAATAAAAATTTATATATGGTTTTTATTAATCTAGAAAATGCCTATGATAGAGTACCTAGGGATATAATTTAGTGGTCTTTAAGGAGGAAAAGAATCCCTATGAGTTATATTAAAGTTATTGAAGATATGTATGATAGCACCAAGACTAGAGTAAGGACTATATGTGGAGAAACGAACGACTTTACGATTAAAGTGGGTTTACATCAAGGATCAACCTTAAATCCTTATTTATTTGCTGTAATTTTGGATGAGATTACTAAGGACATACAAGAAGATATTCCATTGTGTATGTTGTTTGTGGATGATATGTTTTTAATAGACACTTCAAAAGAAATCTTAGCGATGAGAGTAGATACTAGCCTTAAAATCTAAGGGTCAAAGAATCAGTAGAAATAAAACTAAATTTATGGAATGCAAATTTAATAATGAGGCGTCTAGTAACATAATGTTAAAGATTGAAGAAAAAGTGATAAACCAAACCAATAAATTTCATTATCTAGGTTCAATGTTATAAAGTAATGGGGATATTGATGGGGATGTTACGAGTATAATATCAACTGGTTGGATGAAATGGAGACAAGCGAGTGGGGTGTTATGCGATAAGAGGATAACTAATAGATAATTTTTTTTTTTTATAGAATAGTATTAGGAAGTGACCCTGTATGGAGTAGAGTGTTGGGCGTTAAAGAAAAAACATGAACAAAGTCTCCATGTTAGTGAGATGAGGATGCTCCGGCAGATGATAGGGACAAAATTAAAAATCAATGCGTGAGAAAAGTTAGGAATAGCTCCCATTAGTGATAAATTAAGAGAAAGTAGAGTTAGGTGGTATGGTCATGTGTTGCATAGACCAATAGATGCCCCTATAAGAACAAGAAGAATGTTAGAAATAGAAGGTAAAAGAAAAAGTGGATGCCCTAAGCTATCGTGGGAGTAAATTATTAGGAGAGACCTTAAGGAATTAAACTTGAATGATAATAATGCATATAATAGATTAGAATGAAAAAGGAGAATCCATGTGGCCGACCCCATATGATGGGATTAAGAAAAGGATGATGATGATGATGATGATGATGATGATGATGATGATTGTTCACAACTATTTTAGACAACAAGTTTTCCACTGAATTACCTTTCTCTATTGATGTGGATAGAAAATAAATTCATTTGAGATATAATGAAGGGAAAATTTCACTTATCCCCCTTCAACAGTCTCATATTTACGGGTCAATCCCTTAGAAAAGCCTAACAAACTCACCCCCTTAATCAACAACCCATTGCAAATAACACCATAAATCGGGTTTATGCTCATTTTGGATGCAAAATGACCAAAATGGCCCTGAACCAGATATTTTGTACACTTATAATTACAATTATAACCATTATTTGTTAGAAGAAATCTCAATTTTCCCTTTTAACATTTCAAAATCCTCATTTCATCTAAACATTCATGATTTGTAAAGAAAAAAACACTCATTTCATCAAATCTCTCCAGCCTTTGCACAAGAATCGTAGATTGTATGGAGCCTCAATGGCTATATTTCAACACTCTTAAGTGAAACACTATCCCATACGACTATTTCTTCTTTGGGTTTTGTTGATTTGACTTTTTTATTGTTAAGTGTCATAGAATGCTCAAATATATGTTCTTTTTATGGTTTATTAGGAACGTATCTTGTTCAAATATGATGTTATTATTACGGCTAGGGTTTAGTAGGTATATGCGATGTAAGTTTGAGCTTTGAGCTTAGGGTTTCTTTGTCTTGCATGTTTCTTGGTTAAATGTCATCACACATATGAGTTGTTTTGCATGTTTTTTGGTTGAATGTCATCGCATATATGATTCGTGTTGTCTAAGAACATTTTGGTCCCACAATTATGATTCTCAATATAACTTTTCTCAATTTTGTTATTTTGTGGTCCCCCTTGCTGCTAAATGACCCATATTATTCCATATTTTTGGTCAATTTTGTATATTTTAGTCACCTTATTTCGAGCACTATTTGACATTTTGTTTTTGACTTATATTATGCAGTAATAAGGTGATGTGAATGTTACAATTAGGGTTACAAAAGAGGGGAACATTGATAGAGGCCCTCTACTTACTTATCTGGGGAAAATGAAGATGTTGTTGTGGACCCATACCATGTCATTTATTGTGCCACTATTAGGATACAAAATTCGGGGAGTGTAGAAATCTTAAAAGTGGATAGAAATAATCCTATTTCCCCAATACTATTCTTAAGGTGTTTTGTAATGTATCGCTACACCAAAAACAATAATTTGGCAAGGTTTAAAACCATTCCAAATCCAATATGGGACGGTTTAAAATTGTGCCAGAATAAGGGGTGCCAGATTTTCTGCACGGTTTAAAACCGTGCCAGAATGGCATGCTTTTGGCACACTTTTAAAATGTGTCAGATTTTATTCTGCCACGCTTTTAAACCATGACAGATATTGAATTTAACATGATTTTGGCATGATTTTAAGCCATGTCGGATTTCATTTTCTGACATGCTTTTGTAAGGTTATAAAGCGTGCCAGGCTATTTTTTAAGCATACTCAAATTTTACATTTTGTTACGATTTTGGCACGGATTTAAATCGTGCTAGATTTTTCAATTAATAATATAAAATTATCATTTTAAAACAAATCAAGAAAATCTGCAAATTCCATATCCGGTATGAAAAATATTTATTATTTTCAAAAAAGAAAAGAAAAATGACAAATTACGAATCTGGTACATTGATAAATTAATGTGCATAAAAACTTCACAATATTACAAGTCTTAATAGTTCACAAACCAAAAACAATTGGGCAAAGTTTCCTCTATTTTCTGGATATTTTAAAACCTGTAAATATAAAATATGCATAAGCCCACACTGTGATAAAATTAAACAATAATATTATAAAAACCCACATGACCATAACACGTAAAAATAGAATCTTGAATGTTAACAGCATTATATAAACAATCTTCCTGTTGTAAACCAGTTCCTTCTTTATGTGTTCCACGTGGATAAAAGCTAACTATAAAATATTATCTCGCAAAAAATAGGATACAAAAAAGAGATGATATCAATAATCAAATAATTTAGAAAACTACATAAACTTGTCGGCGTACTAACAAATTATCGTCATATTATCAAACTGAGAATCCCGTGATCGATTCCTACGAGTTACATTAGTCCCGTGCGAGGTGTTCGTGCCGCTGTTTGGGAGCTGCTTTGAATTTTCCCCTAAAAAGGCATGTATTTATGCCTAAATATGGATATTTTCCAATTAGAATCATATTCTCAAAAGGGTAGTCCCGTAACCACGCGATCAGTTTCTACGAGTTAGGTTTGTCTCGTACGAGGTGTTCAAGCCTTCCACGAGGTTGTTTGAGTTTTTTTTTGGGTTTTCACCCTCTAATGGCATGTTTTTAAGCCTAATCTAGATATTTTCAAATTATCGTTATATTCTTAAATTGGGAGTCACATGACCGCGTGATTAGTTCCTACGAGTCACATTAGTCCCATGTGAAGTGTTTGTGTCTCTTACGCTGCCGTTTGGGGGCTATTTTTGGTTTTCTCCTTCTAATGACATGTTTGTAAGCCTAAGTCTAAATATTTTCAAATTGTCATCATATTCTTAGACCAGGAGTCCCGTGACCACGCGGTCAGTTTCTATGAGTTACATTGGTCCCATGCGAGGTGTTCATGCCTCTTACAGGGTTGTATGGGGTTGCCTTGGTTTTTTTACCTCTAAAGGCATGTTTTTAATCCTAAGTCCAGATATTTTGGAATTATCATCATATTCTCAAGCCGTGAATCCCATAACTATGCGGTTAGTTTCTACGAGTTATATTTGTCCGTGTAAGGTGTTCTTTCCTCTTACGGAATCGTTTGGGGACTATCTTAGGCTTTCTCCCTCTAATGGAATGTTTTTAAGCCTAATATTGATATTTTCAAATTAGCGTCATGTTCTCAAACCGTGGCTACATCATTAGTTCCTACAAAATCTCATTGTTGGAGGAGGTCCATCGTAAAGGAAATAGTTAATAAGGGGGTACGCTTATGTTAAGTATTTATTGATATTGTGAAAAGGTTATAAAATGCTATACCTCATAAACATACATAAATGGTGTCTATGTTTGCGAAGAATAAGATGAGAAATTTATTTAACTTCCTGCAATAAGATGAAACAAAAAATTTCTAGATTTGCCTTTCTCTTATGATACATGAAAACAAATATAGATGGATTTATTAAATCATACTTTTTAGTTTATGAGATTAAAAATGTGAATTCTTATCGAAATGAATAATTGTTTTGTAAATAATGGGGCAATACATATTATAGTTATATCATTGTTCTGTAAATAATGGGGCAATACACAGCCCTAACCTAACCCCAGCAACAAAAAGACAGTTAGATTGGTCTAGTTTTGTATATTTCCACAACTTGCCTTCGGTTGGTTTTGTATCGAGATGGAAATGTATAGATAGTTGTTTTGAGACACCATGAGTGTTTTCAAATACTATCCATCTTGTAGGTCCATCGTTTTAGTCTTTTGAAACAATAATTGGAAGATCCTTACTCTTTGTTCTATAATATGCACGACTGATTTAGAGATCAAATAATAATATTCCATATACAATAAAAAATTATATAACGAACGAAACATAGATTAATTCGGGAGATGGTGTTGAAAGTGATTGATTATATATGAGATTAGATAAGCACATTTCTGATTGTTTCCCAAATTACATGGCTATACGCGGAACCTTGTGGATAGGACATTAGAGGGGTAAAAATCAAGCCCTAATTCATAATAAAATGAGTTTAAAATCGATGTTATTGATCAAATGGTGTGTGTACTTATTAATACATACGCAACACACACGCACATCATGTATAGAAATCAGGAAATTGAAAGATTAACCTACCATAGAACTGCAGGTTCCTCCTCTCACATTTCTTTACTTCTAGTTTTTAATTTTTTAAGACCTTCGTATTTTTCCAGTAACTCGAGGTAGTGGTATCGGTAGTCATGACTGTCTTCCAAGAACAACAAAAAAAAGCTTCAATTAAAAGGATAAAAGAAACAAAGAATGGAATATAAAATTTTTGATTCTGGTACTTTGGTTCAATATGGATAAGATGTGCATCTTTCATTTTTCATCTATATGGGTAAGGCAAGCGCATCTTTCATTTTGTAAGCATTTAAAATCTAGGACATTGAACTATATGTAATAAATTTATATTATTGTTGACTCAAACAAAGTTGAATAGTTTAGGACTACTTCGAAAATTAGAAAAAAATTATTGTTATTAAAGGAAAACACACATTAACATAACATATTGTGACGGCATATAATGTCTATGTAAATATAAATGAGGATGAAGCTTTTGTTGGTACAAAAGTTGAAGAAACCCATTTTATGGATGAGGTGAACTAAGGACCAAAGGAGGAGAGGAATTTAACTTGAGATGGAAAATTCAAATAAATTAATTAGCTCTGATTATTGTCTGATGAAAAGCAGTGTAGTCCTATGAAGAAAAACAAATATCCTAGATTGAACTTAAACTTGAGATGGACATGGCTAATCCAATTGTGTGGGGCAAATATAAGTTTTTTCCCCTTTTCTTTTTGTCCCTACTACAAGGCCAACACTTTTTTAAAATATGTAACCATCATTTGTAAACCATGTATTAATGGGACTTATAAATGGGTGTCCAATTTCTCTTATGCTTTCACAAGCCTCACTAAAGCCACCACATGCAACCTTCAACGGTTGAATTCAAACTGTAATTGAGTCATATCTGCTAGAGACCCCATTCCCATCATTTATTATCATATCCCCTCTATTCCACGAACCAGTCGGTCTTGTCTCTATTGTTGAACTTCCATCATAATCATTCTCCCGTATTCTTGTGGGACTTACCCAATATGATAAGTGGAATCATCTGCCATTCAAGCCCCTTATTTCTCCCCTCTACAAATCCCACTACCAACCCTAAAAGGGATTTGTGGGGCATACTTATTAGAAGGGGTCAACATGCTTATCATCAAATTTTTACTACAATGTCTTCTATTTTTCTCTATGAAAACCTGAAAGCTTCAAGTTTTAAAATTGAGAGAGAAACGATAAAGAGAAAATAGACAACCTAACGTAGGCTTCACAAGCATATCAATGATTGACCTTGTACTTTTCATGTTATCCTAAAATCTCATACCTAGCTTTGCCAATAATGATGAAGATTATTTCATACAATTACTTTGATATAGGTAATGCAAGTGTAATTTGCGCTTTACCTTTTTCTCTGTTATTCCTCGTAGCAATTTCTTAGGTTAACGAATACAAATATATTAAGACTTCCATGAAATGCATGTAGCAAGGAGTCTGCCATCCAAGAATCATCAACGTAATGAAAGTTTAATTTGGTTTTTATTACTCACCAAATATGTCTATTTCATTCCTCTCATAAATGGGACTGAAGAAGTTATAAAGTTATATAAACACCATACAATGTAGGACAATATCTGAATGAGTATTAGTTACATAAACACCAATCATTCACATCCTAGATCTAATTATAAACTTACAACATGTGCATATCTACTTACCATGCACAAATATTTTTAAAGATGTTTGTGTTTCCATGTCCCATAGCCTAACTGTCACGCCATTGAAGATGAAAGCAGTAGCTGCATGTCAATAAAAAAATTTATTTATTTTTGTTTTGTTAAGTCTATATGGAAAGTTAGATAAGATTTCAAGATATCATAGAAAATAATATAAAAATGTATGTAGGTGTCTAATTAAATGTTCTTAATTTATTGACTTGAAGTGTTTGGGTTGGGTTTTACTTAAATAAATTCAAGTAATACACTCATACATACATATGGGTAATACAATCATTGATTTTTTACATAGATGAAACACCTAACTACATACTATAGAACCAGATTTGAATCACATCATACATGTTTATCCTATTTACCATGAACGTTTTATTTATTTCCCTCAATCATCAACATGATTGGTTTGTGTGACCATGTACTTGACAAAAAGTAAAAAAAGCCACATTTCTTCTCAAACCCTTACTTTCATTACTTCTCACCTATTTCTTCTTATGTTGATATTTTTTACCAACTCTTTCAAGTATTTTTCTTTTCAATCAAAGATGCACAACATGATTCATCTTACCATAAAATGAATAACTAACTCCGTTTTTCACACACTCGGATTTAGGCTTAATCTCATTCTTTTTTAATATACGAGTTTGTTTCTTATCCTTCTTTTAAAGAGTAAAAATTTTAACTTTCAATTTTGATTTTTCATAATTTTCAACCTTTGTGACTTGGTGTAATTAATGGCATGGTTATTAGGTTTCAATTGGGCATGGCTTAATAAGATACAACCTAGAAGATTTGTTCCATCAAGCATATCAATTTTTAAATCTTTGGCATGCTCCAATTCAATGTTCAATTTTTTAAAATCAACCTTCAAAATTGAATTTCAAGTTATAACTCCTCTTTTTCTTTCAAAATGGATGCATTTTATAATTTCAAGCAGTCACATTCCTCAGTCAAAACATCAACAACTTTATTGAGTTCAAAAACTCCAATTGAACATTTTCAAAATTTTTTCTTTTTCATCATGCTCATTTTGAAAAACTTTCATTTTTCTCAAAAGTTTGATGTTAGACTTTTTAAGTTTTAGAGACTCTTGATGGAGTTCGTCAAAAGCCTCTTAAATATCATCAACTTTGTCATCACTACCTTCTTGAGACTTTTGGATAGAAGTGTGTGAATTTTTACTACTATCCGAAGACGAGTCACTCAAAGACCTATCACTCGAAGCTTTCCCTCTATTTTTTCTCACGCACAATCTATTGACATTTGATCTCCAATCACTCTTTCATTCTCTTATAGCCTAACCATAAAGGATATTTCACTCCCATACTCATCACTAGAGGAACTCTCATCACTTTCACTTTCTGAATCACTCAAGCTTGCTTGGTACACCTTCTTCTTCTTCTTCTTCTTCTTCTTCTTCTTCTTCTTCTTCTTCTTCTTCTTCTTCTTCTTCTTCTTCTTCTTCTTATTATTATTATTATTATTATTATTATTATTATTATTATTATTATTATTATTATTATTATTATTATTATTATTATTATTATTATTATTATTATTATTATTATTATTATTATTATTATTATTATTATTATTATTTTAATTATTATTATTATTATTATTATTATTATTATTATTATCACCTTTTTTATCACCTTATTTGTTTTCTCAAATGTGTAGGGCACAAATTAATATAATGACCAACTCCATGACAACCAAAACTTTGGTCTTCATCCTTTGACTTGTTCTTCATGTGATCACCCTTATCCACACACACAAAAAATTGTTTAGTAGGCTTATATGATTTTTATTCAATTTTTCTTCCATTTTTAAAAAACTTCTTTTTTATTTTTGTAAAATTTGCTAAAACGCTTAAAAAACAACGACATGTATAATTTAACATTTTCTTTGGGTTTGTCAACACCTTTCGTAGACATGTTCTCACTTGATTCAACAAAAAATGCCATGTCCTTATTTGTCTTAAGAACAACACACGTTCTTCTTGATCAGTTTAATGATCCTGCTAATTCCTCAAGTCTACAAGTATCGATTTACTTCACTTTATTCAAAATTGCAAAATTCGTGCTAAACCTAGAAACAAGAGTCTTAAGTAACTTTTTGATGGCTTTGATCTAGGGGATTTTTTTTACCATGATAGAAAGAAACATTAACCTCTTTCGTCAACCTTGTGTAGTAGTCGTTAAAAAATTCACTCTCCATTCTCATCAATTCAAATTTAGTCGCAATGTGTTACAAATTTTCACATTTGACAATTGATGTACCTTTGTAATACCCCGTAATTTAATTGATTTGTATTTAAGGGATTAATTGAATTAAATGAGAATTAATTGGGAATTAATCCGGATATAAATACTAGCAAGATGTGAGTTGGTATTTGATTGATTATGAAGTTAAAATTTAATATTTGTGAGTATATATGGTAATATAAGAGTATTGAAAATATTTAAATTGTCAAGAGACAGAAATACGATAATTTGGGAAATTTAGTTGGAACGCGCTTGTCAGTCGCGTCAGGAATGAAATTATTTAAATTAAAAATTAAATTATATTTTTATCAATCGAATGATCATTTTGAGTGCGCCAATGTACCTGGAAGGGTTGAAATAGTCAGAAAACACTAGCCGGCGGTTTAGTTTGGGTCCCGGGGCATTTTTAGGCCAAACCGACAACCTAAAAGGGTATTTTGGTAATTTTAAAAAATTGAGGAATTAAAATCCACGAATTTTAGAGTTTATTTTTATATTTTTAAAGAGGCCACTAAGGCCATTACCAGCAAAAGGCAAGAGAGTGGCTACGGGAGTTTTGAGAGGAGTTAGAGAGAAGTTAAAAGAGGTTCCCCCAAACCATCTTCCATCACCAGCATTTTGAAAGGAACTTGTGATCGGAAAGAAGAGAGAGAGCCAACCTTGATCATCAACAACGAATCTAAACATCAGATTTAAGGCAAGTGATTTGATGTCATTAATTGCAATGAATATTTCCTCTATGTTTAGTGTAGAAACCTTATGCTTTGAAATTTTGGAGAAAATTCAATGGGAATGTTGTAGAAACTCTTAATTTTGGTTAGGAATTGCATGTAGAATGATTTTGGACGAGATTGTTACCCTAAAACTTAACTTGGATGATTTAAAAACGGATTTATGATGAGCATTTAGGTACAATAAAATTCTGTGTTCATGTTCATAAGGTTTGGGGTAAAATTTGGGGATTTATGATAATTGCATGTTGATTAGGAGGATTTGACCCCAAAAATATGTTAAGAAGCGACCTAGGAGTACTCAGAGTAGTTTAAAAACATAGAAATGTTATTGGGATGCTTTTAGAATGGAATTAGAGAAGAGAAAAATGAAGAAAAAACGAGTTGGAAAATTTCTGGGCGTATTCTTCCATCTCGTTAGAAGACCTGCCCAGGTCGTTTGAACGACCTCGTTCGAACGAGCTTCTAACGAGATGACAATATCCCTTTTAACGAGTTCGTTTAAAGACTTCATTTGAATGACACTCGTTCGAACAACCTCGTTCGAACGAAATTTATAACGAGTTGATAGAATTGCCTTTTAGGCCTGATTTTATTTCGAACTTCCAGTAGACTTATTTTAATCGAGTGTTAACCTTCCCTTGTTGACTAGTGGGTATAGTTGTGAGATTGGAGTACGTTGACGATTAAAACTTAGAATTTTTTAGTAAACCGGATGACATTTATGGGTTAGGAAATAAGTACCTAAAATTACGACGTGAGAAGGGTTGACAACTTTTAATGTATATTATTCGGGGATTTGTAAACGTGTAACATTTAATGACGGTATAGGAATGTAAAATATACCTCTATTGATATTACAAGATATCTAAGATGTGTGAATGCTTAGTATATGTGGTTATCTGTATATAACATCCCTACCATACTTGCTATCACGGGAGGTTGGCGTACGATCAAGGCCATCTAATCTTTGTGTGCCTACGGGGGGATTTAAATTGGTATCTCGAGGACATAGGTCAGAGAATGACTTATTAAGGAGTAAATAAGTCTGCTGATCTTGGGAGTGTAGGTATGTGCGTGACCTATGTGATGTGAACTATGTTCGCCTCCAATGTGTGTGATTGTTACTTATCAAAACGGTTCCTGAGAGATTCAAAATACGTGATCCTTATGTACGTGATGTACCGGGATTTGATAGCAGAGTATGTGTGCACCGCAGCTTAGTCTAGGGGTTCCATTATTGTATATTTATGATGAGAATGATATACTGAAATACTGAAATGAACTGTTTATATAAGTACAAGTGTGAATTAATGTAATATCTTTATAGAGTTAAAAATGGGGAAAACTTTTAGTAATTATTGCAACTAATCCGGAGGAATGAAGGTAAAACTCTATGTTTATATTAAAATGCTGGGAATTAAACTACGAATAGTATAGTAAACTCAGATATTGTAATAGACTAGTTAGATAGTGGAATAACTAGAATGGGTACGGGTACGTAGGAGTGCACACTTAGTTGAGAGGTGAGGGACTCATGTGAGTGTACGCACTATCATGTATTTTATATTCACTGTTTAATGTTATTAAACACTTGCTGTATTTTAAACTTTTTTCACAATCGGGCTCTGACCTGTTTTCTTTCAAATATATTTTCTTGTAAAAACCTTTTAGGTACCCAGCCACAAGGACACCAAGCGTAGGAGTTCCATTCCGGTGACGTGCTATAACTGCTGTGGAAGTTACAAGACCTCGATAGTAGACGCCTCCACCTTCTATCTTGACTCTATTTCAGATTTACTTATATGTAGGGCATGTCGCTCCTTTTCTTTTAGAGACATCCTATTTACTCAGTTTTACTTCAGATTTTGGGTTGTAATTATTTAGTGATTCTGAATTTGTATTCAGTTTTATTCAGTATTTTGGATTATTTCCGAGGAGTGTTCCTCCACATTCATATATTTCTCTATTATTGTAATGTGACTATAATGTGGTTGTGATATCATTATTTCATAATGTAATACTTATTGTATGTTAATCGGATTTAATTAAAATTGACAACTCACTTTTTAAATATTAGGTGGCTAGTAATTTTTAAAACGTTTTCGACAGTGATGCTATGAACTGAACCAACTTGACATTTTGTATTAATTTGAATAAAGGAGTAGCTACCCGGTATTTAATTAGTCGGGGTGTCACAATCTTTTGTAACACCTGCACGATCCGAACAATGGGGTGGCTAGCCACCCCCGTCGAACTACGTTAGACGCTACTCAATAAATACCATTCTCAGCATGTGACATATATGAGACAATAAAAATCAATCCACAAGATGAATAATAATCCATCCCAAGGAATAATAGTACTATAAAAACCATCACATGCTAAACTCCAGTTAAATACAATCTCGAAAATATAAATTAATTCAAAATCTGAAAAAATAAACCAACTGTAAATACTCCTACTGCAATCCTCAAACAACTTTCGAACCGAATGGCCCAACAAAACCCAAATAAAGTCTCATAATGAAATACGATGGAAAGGAAAGTTTAAACTAAGTAAGGTAGTAAATAAAATCAACTCCAGCTGCACCTCCAAGCGATATCCGATAAATCCTATGCAACTACTTCAAGACTAATACCTAAAAATGTTAGTCAACGCACTAGGTTAGAGTCATGAGCATGAATACACACTACTCCCCTCAAATAGGGTCCGTAAACCCAAACAATAATATTATACACAATAAATATCACAATATAGAATTTTAATTATAGGAGAAAATTAAACACAAGAAAGATAAATTACAAACCACCCCCAAAGATTCTAATGAAAATCACACCAATATCATTTTAAACATCCCACAATCCCAAATTGTTAATTAAATTAAATTAACCCAAATTATCATTTTTCTTAATTCTTACTTTAATTAAGTATAGCGGTCCTCCCGCCTCGGGTAATTCCTCCACCAAAATACACATTTGTTCGTTAAAACGCCAGCTGGTCCGTTTAAACTGTCGACCCCTGCTACATGACGAGGTTTCACACACGACACGACATAAAACACCGGTTGACCCATTTGAACTGTCATCCCTCGCTAATTATATCGCCAATATATTTTAATACCCGTTTTATTATCTCAGGTATCAAATTCTCAATGATCAAAATTACCCCACCCTTTTAATCGATGTGAGATCCTCAAATTCCCCTTAGTCCCATACCTAAGGGTCCCCAAGTACACATACGTCCTATCCTACATATAGGATGGATCACCAAATAAAACACGTTCTAGTCTCATGCCTAGGCTAGCGAATTGACAAAATAATTTAAAAAGCCGCTCCACCCCAAAATATAAAATCCCCATAAATTTACACTAACTAGTTCCATACCCAGAAAACATAAATTTTAACGAAGGCCTACCCACTAGTCCTATACCTAGTAAGCATCCTAAATTGGGGTTGAGCAATAAACTACCCAAAAGCCCCTCGTCTCCGCGATGGAAAAAGTGACTAAAATAATTCACACAAAACTCAATTCAATATGCACAACATAGCAATTTAATCATATGGGTCCCAATTTAATTTAAATCCATTAATAACACCAATGTTGATTTATACACCATTAATTTCATTCAATAACGTCAAATGAATTAACATGCAATAATTTTCAATAAGACATAACCGCTTTCTCTTATAAATCCTCCATTTTTTTTCTAAGTATGAACGCGCCCCATTAACCATATAAATAATCCCCATAAACTCTACATCAGAACCTACACCGAAAATCGTAAACACCCAAAAATTTAATCTACGCACCCAAGGGTTTCAAGAATTAAATCATATTTAAAATTTTCACAAAAACAGTCCCATAATTAAGTGTTCACTTTCTCTAATTAAGTTACTAATTGATTTTATTCAAAAACACATTATTAAGGATTTAGGTGACACTTCATAATACTAAAGGAAAGTAATAGAGTATTCATACTTGATAAAAGTTGGATGAAAATTCTGAATACTCGGTTGTGTTCGTCTCGCAAAAATAAGCAAGTTTCGTTCATGGGCTTTCTTGAAAATATGAAGTTTAGACCTCCCAAAATATGATTGAAGTTTTGTTTAATGGAGGTTTGGAGTTGAAATGTAAGGGTATAAGTATTTTAGTTTGTGTAGGGAAGAGAAAGCTTGGAAACAAAAGTGCGTACCTTTTTGAGAAAAGTGGTACAAAGTCTCTTTCTAAGGTAAAATAAAAGAGTCCCAATAATTACCAACTCTAAACAAAAGTATGTTAACTGATAGATTATCCCATGCGCGTCTAAAGCTAAAAATTGAAGCAGCTAATCTTTGAAGTTTTCGTGTATAAGCCAAATACTTGAAAGCAACCACTTATGCTATCATCATTACACATGGGACAAATACTAAAGGAAACTAAAGAAACTGGAAAAAATTAATTTAGCTCCCAAAGATTGGGAGCCATGCGCACAGGTCTTCCACCTAAAGTAGTAAAAAAAACTTCTTTTTTTTATACTAAAAAATTTACAAGGATTCCCTTCCTTTATTTTACCAAAAATCAAATATTTAGATTTACAAGATTTATAAAATTAAGGATTCATTAATGTTTATTAATTATAAAAAATTTCGAATCCACAAAAATATTTTATATAATATCAAATTTTGACAAAAAAATATCTTTTAATTTAAATAGTTCACCTTTTAATTGTCAAAAAATGTAATTTCATCAAAATTACGTTTTCGACCTTTTTAATTTAAAATTTGTTAATTAAGGTTCGAAAATTACGGGGTGTTACACCTTTGTGTGATACTTTAAGGATATCATATGTCTCTTTCGCTTTCTCGTAATTAAGAATGCGATTATACTGTTGTGTGCTCATGGAAGACAACAAGGAGTTCAATGGAATATAGTTGTAATTATAATCAGTGAACTCCGCATCTGTCCAAAGTACTCTCGATTTTTTCACCTTAACTCCATGTTCTACAATGGTTCATGTTTTGAACGCAAATGTGTTCTCATTTTCACATTCTAATGGACATAGTTCGAGCCATCAAAATATGGTGGACGATTAATGGTGCATGTTTTGACCGCGAATGTGTTCTCATTTTCACTTTGTAATGGCCATAGTTCGAGTCATCGAAATATGGTGGATGATTAATGGAACTTGATCATGGTATTGATCCATCAATTAAAAATAAGCATAAATCTCAAAAAGTAATAAAATCACATTGTTTTGATACTAATTGAGGATGTATGTTATCAATGCAAGTGTTTAACCTACAACAAATCTAGAGGGCATGAATAGATTTGAATGCATCTCATGACTATTTTTTGAAATTCAATGATTTTTCTTGCAAATTAAAATCCCCACCAAGGGGTAAAAACCTTGATGAACTCCAAATTTCATTTGTACTGAAAGAATTTTTTACACAAGGTAAGGAGATACCTCTCACACAAGCACTCTTGTGTAGTTACCTTTGAACCCCCCCCCCCCCCCCTAGATGATAAAAATCCACAGCGAGCTCCATGATGTTAATGAAGAAGTCCACTTTCTTCTTTGAAGTCAATGCCACTCCAATTTATTCAAAAAATCAAAGTGCATCCTATTTTAGATCTAGGAGTAGGTGCTCATAGAAATTAAAAAGGTCGAATTATGAATTGATATAGGATAGTGATAATCTAATAAAAAAACTCCACTCACAAAAAATAGGATCAAGCCATACATCTAAGTTTTGAAAAGTTTTCGAGGAACAAGTGAGATTTGAATAATTGAGAAGCAAAAAGAGTTTTAAAATTTAAAAATTTGCCCAGAGATGTTTTTCAATTGTGTGAAATTCAAATCATAAAAATTGGGAGGGAAAATGGCCTGTTTATAGAAATTTTTAAATTTTGGCTCCGTCGTGTGCACGGTGCACTATTTATATGCACACGATTCCAACCAATATGAAATCACATCCAAGACTGTGTGCATGTTAACATATTGGTTCCATGTGAACGCCACCTTGTGCACGGACTTAAAACAAAGCCATGCGAACGGTTAAAGTTGCACATATTTCAAAAAGCATTAACTTGTTCAAAAACAAAGTCTAACTGCCAAAAACATTTTCAAAATACCTCTAAGTCCATTTTAAGCACCTTTTTCATCAAATTTAAACATCCTCATACATTTTTAAAAATTTTGTGTATGTGTGTATGTTTAGACATAGACAACTCAAAATATTTACTAAAAGGATATAGTTTTCAATCCAATGTGAATGTATTGCAACGAAAGTCTTCAACGAGTTTGCATCAAGGCAAGAAAATTCCTCTAACAGAAGAACTCCCATGTAGTTACCTATGAACCTTGCAGCTTTTCCCCATAGATGATAAAAAACCACAGCGAGCTCCACAATGTTGACGAAGAAGTACATTATCTTCCTTAAAGTTATTGCCACAGTCCAATTTCTTAAATAAATCGAAGTGCCTCCTATTTTAGATCTAGGAGTAGGTGATCATAGTAATTAAAAAGGTGGAATTATGAATTGAGGTAGGCTAGTGATGATATGATAAAAGAACTCTAAATTCACTCACAAAACACAAGGATTAAGCCATAGATCTAAGTTTTTAAAAGTTTATGAGGAACAAGTGCGATTTGAATAATTGAGAAGCAAAAAGAGCTCTGAAGTTTGAAAAAACAATCAGAGAGGTTTTCCAATTGTGCGAAGTTTAGATCATGACAAATGGGAGGGAAATGGCATATTTATAAGAAAATTTCAAATTTGGCTCCATCGTGCGCACTATGCGCTATTTTTGTGTGCACGATTCCAACCAGTGTGGAATCGTATCCAAAGCTATGCACAGGGGAACCAAATGCCACCATGCGCATGATTTTAAAAAAATGTCGTGCGAATGGTTAAGGATGCACATATATCAAAAAGCCTTAAATTATTTAAAACTAAGACTAAATCTTAAAAACATTTTCGAAAGACCTATGAGTTAGTTTAATGCACTTGTTTGATCAAATTTAAATATCCTCACACATTTTAAAAACATTTGTGCATGTGTGTGTGTTTATCCATAGACAATTCACAATATCTATTAAAAGGATACATTCTTCAATCCAATGTGAATGTATTGCAATGAAAGTGTTCAATGAGCGACTTTCAACATCTTCAATCTTTAAAGGTCCATCAAAGATAAATAATCGTGCGTCACTCAATCGAATCAAGTCTATGTCACTTGAATGACTCAATGATTCAAACGTTTTGTCATGAGAACTATCCAACTAATATTAATTACAAAATCACATTTAAAATCTCCCCCTTTGCCTATTCCTTGACAAAATCCCCAAAATCCAAAATGAACTTGATTAACCCTAAAAAACTCAAACCTCACTAGACATATAGTGACAGTAGTAGGAAGGTAATGTAAAAATATACCAATAGACCATTGACACGTCAATAGTAGTGTTTGAACAACGGGCTGGAGTAAAAATAATAAAATATATGCCTCAAAAGACATGAAGTAACAAAAAGTATCACGCAGGTAATAGCATACAGAAAGACAAACTCCTCTGCTTAGGAATCCTCCGATAAGTATTAGTGTGATATATATGAGATATAACATGTGAACATGAAGAAAAAAATATAGCAAATCCATCTAATATCAAGTGAATAACACAATGTAATAAATCCCCCTACATAGCATATCGTAATCAATAACTCCCCCTATTATAGATATTTTTCCCCCTTTGAAAAAAAGAGAAAAAAACAATATCCCCCCCCCCTCCCCCCCTTTTAAATGAAAAAGTCAAAGAGAAGAAACTATCATAGGTAACATGTATAACATAGTGACATACAAAGTCACAAAGCAAAGAGAAAACTAGCAAAGCAAAAGATGTTAAAGCATGTGAACTACCATTTCTATATCATGGGAACATGGAATGAGAAAATACATGTGTACCACAATATGAATCTCATAATCAAACATTAGAAAATGAAGATAAATATCAATAAGCATAGGAGGAGTAAATGAGATATACAATCAATCTAACTAGAAAAATGAGATCATATATCAAACTTGGATATAACAATGTAAGCATATGAATGTGATACAAATCAATAATAGACCAATTTGAAGATAGAAATACGGATAAAGAAAAAAAATCCATAAAACTAGCAACGTATCCATACAATCAACCAAATCATCAAATACAAAAGAATAAGGTATAAATTTCCAACACCTAAGTAATAATTGGAAATGTACAATTAGGTCCTAACAAGGGACAATCAATGGATATGGTGATGCAAAAAAAATCTCTAATCATCATAAAATATAGGTGTAAAATGATATCAAGAATAAAATAACACAAGATCAACATTCGAGAAACAATCAATAAGTAGAGTGACAAAGAATCAAAAATTAAATTACATAGAAACTAAGTACATTAAAACTCCTTAAGTGCTAAGCATACTCCCCTTAAATCAAACATCACTCCCCCTAAAACTATGCATGACATAGCAAAGAATGTGAAGCATGTGAAACATGATGGGAGTAGGAATACATGCACAATAACAAGATATCATCAAGCCATATGATAGAGACATGGGAGCATGGAACATGTGAGGCAATGACAATAGTCAAATATGTCAAAATAATTCAGAACAATGTGATAAAAAAAAGATATGTCTCAAATCATATAAGCTCACAAGAGACAACGTGTTTAAGATCGAACTAGTAATATACTAACATGATAAGTACAATCTCAATTCACAAACCCAATGGATCACACAAGAAGAAAATCTAACATATGATCATGGTAACATCACTCACTTGAACTGCCTAGGGCCTACGAAGCTCTTAAAAAGGTAGCAAATAACAGACATGGAGAACACATAAAGCATTAAGAATCAACCAAAATGACATCAACAAAGTCAAATAAGGTCAATGAAGAATGCGATCAAGGTATAATGATCAAGGCAGAAGGTACAACACATAAATTGGAACATCAAAAGTTTCATAAGTACAAACAAACCAAAAGCTGCCTAGAATAGAAAACACAATGCCAAAACAGAGCATCCGTGCGCATGGGGGTGGATCTCAATCGTGCGGATAGTTATCATGCTAATAGGCTCATTTGGTATTCATTCGAACGAAAGAAAGCATTTACTAAATTAGGGATAATAAAGTCTAGAAAACATAAAGTAAACTCCAGAATCCTTATACTCTCAACTTGAGTAGCATGAATAAATGCAAATTCATGAGAAGTCATTCGTTTCAGCATGAAAATCACAAACTCTCTCTCTCTCTCTCTCTCTCTCTCTCTCTCACACACACACACACACACACACACACACACACACACACACATATATATATATATATATATATATATATATATATATATATATATATATATATATATATATATATATATATATATTCAAGCACAAAATGGATAAAGTGTGATAGTGATTATACAACATATAAGAATTTGATTTGATAAAAATATTTCATTTAAATCTTGATTAAAACATGAATTAGAAAGACAAACAATCCAAATCTCAATTAATTCAACATACAAGGCTCAAAATTCTTATCAAATCAATATTTTGCAACTTTGTAATATCCACTAACGAATGATTCATGTGATAAATAATAAATACACAATCAACATGAATACACATAATCAACTAATAAAATCACTACAAATGATGGTTAAAACACAGTCATTCCATCAATATACTTTGGTCTCAAGTAATGTAGTTCCATGCCATTAACTCCCTCAAGCACATGTTACATAAAATATTTTGAATGCCAACTAAATAGCAATTTTCAGTTTTAAAAATCTATGACCTATCTTGTTTTGCATGGCGGTTCAAGGTCTTGGCTTATGGATCTTCTTCAAGATATTTTAGCTTTTACCATTGATTGACTTTTCACACACCTAGATGACACCTACCCAAAAATATTTGAATTGTTAAAATGGGTGTAATCACTCTAGTGGTAGACCTTATCAATACTTGAATATGGTCAATTTACATCTTCTTTATAGTATGAACCTCACACAATCTCACATATGGACTATGGAAACATCAACAAGATCTCGGGCTTTGATAATGATTAAATTAAGCACTAAAAACAATAACAACATAAGTGTAATCACATGCAACAAGTTATATTCACATGCTCAAGTAATTTGAAATCGATGCCATAGATTTCAACAAATTTAGCAATCGTAATTTATCAAATGAATTTCAACCTAAGAATTAAATCAATAAACATTTTTAGTCAGTTGTATTAAAATTCACTTTTAACCACCATTCAAATTAAATCAATTATCAATCAATAAGACTCAAATACATAAGCACATATATCAAAAAGAATAAACACAAATCTTTTTGGAATTTTTGAATAAGAATGATGCATGTATTTACAAAAATCATATTTTAGTAAAGAAACATAGCATAGAAAGAAAATGCATGAGAAATGCACATATGCATGAAATCTTACCAAACCATGAAAAGTTATACCAATTTGAAATTCTCTCACCCACAATGACTTATTTTCCTAACAAATCATAAATTAACTAGGAATAAAAACCTACAAGAACATAATCATCCTAGAAAACTATATATTTAGATAATGATGGGTGGTTCATACCTCGGGTCAATGGGATGAACAAATTTCACATCTTTCATCTCAGCTTTTCTTTGAGGTGCATCAATCTCAACCTTATTTTTCATCTCTCATCCTTCCTAGGATTCTTATACCTAGTTCTTGGAACTTAAGTGTCGTGTCTAAGTCTAAGTCTAGGAAAATTTTGTCTATCCTCACCCTCATTTTGTACTAGAAATGTCACACCCTGCCTTAATTAAGTTAAAATCTTTCTTACAATGCATACAAATTTCCTTATGTAATAATTTAATTATAATATCTTGAAAAATAACACACGATTTTTTTCTTCACCAAAGACATGTTTCTATGAAAATATTACCTTTACATACAACTTACTAAGTAAAAAATAAGAACATCATTGCATTTACATATGACGTACGAAGTACAAAAAACTTTACATAAAAGAGTTTCTTAGTTTAATATTCACAATTTTTTTTTGATATGCAACCCATATTATATATCCTTTACTCTCCCATTTTAAAGTTCTAACTTAGCATAACTCCAAACGATAGGAATATTTGAAATAACAAATTATAGGAGTGTAAGCTACAAAAGCTTAGTGAATGTACTTATACACACAAACCACACATATAAAAAGTTTAAATAAACATTTTAAATCACATGATACAATTATTTAACTATACATTTTCATGCAAAAGTATAAGAATCTACAATTCATAGGGAAGGTCACTCACCTCAAAGTAAGGAATTAGAGTAGTATAAAATCTACTTCTTTGGTAAGGTAGTATTATCTACTTCCCCACCTATTAATTCAACATCATTAGTATTTGAATACACAAAATAATCTTAAATCTTGTCACACATCACATTAGTTTCTCAATCCGAAATAACTGGAAAATAATTAGATATTTTAGTTTACATTTGAGTAAAACCCTATGTATTAAGGTTCTATCAAAATTTACGAAATAAAATTATGAATTTTCTAGAGAGAGAAATGCCTATGTTACTACAACATTTTTCAAGATGTTTCTTCAAAAAAATAGCAATGAAGTTTCAATTTTAAAACAACACCCATACCAAACTAAAAGGTATTTTGTGCTCTCCTCAGATTATTTTATACTCATATATTTTATCTAACATCTCCAGTTGGAATCATTTGATGTGAGCAAGAATCCAACTAGTTATGCAAATTTCAACATAACTAGGTCTAAAATAGAACATTAGTGCATAGTAACATAGTTAAGCATACTTAATCTCTAATTTGGGTTTTAATTCATGAAAACAAATACCTAACACATTTTAACATATATATATATACATCACATACACAAATATTATAAAATAAAACTCTCACAAGATGATGATTGAAGTCTAGAATTTTCAAGTTTCACTTTTATCTTCCTAGTGCAATTTCTAAATAATGGTGTTAAACCACTCTTTCTCTCTCTCTCCCCTAGGCATAATCGGCCTCATTTAAATATTCTCCAAATTAAAACTAAAAATATAAAAATTGTAGAACTCATTCATGTGATCGACTTTAACAAATATATAATTACCTTATAATAACTCCCTAATTTGTGATAATTTTACCAAGAAATCCATCCTTAACTCCTTTTTTCTCTCTAATCAAGTCTATTTCTTCCAAACATTATACTATATAATGAATAAAATTATAAATATATACTTTTTAATGAGCCAAAATGTGGTCAGGTGGCCATATTTAGTGTGGTGATGTATGATTGGATGAAAGAAAAGGGCAATCAAAACATTTCAACTAATGGAAGATCCGTGCCTTGTTCGTAAATCCACCGTAACTTACTATTCTAACATCTGATTGAGATCCCATTTGCATACACTTATAAATAACTTAAAGATATACAACTTTATATTTAATGTGTTTCCAAAATCATAACTTTACTATGCCTAAACTGAGCTCAAATAAGAATTTAAGAATATGCCCAAAGTTTCAAAACTTAAACATTTGGCAACCGAACCTCGCCAAATTCGCACCAATAACCCGGTTAACTTTAATAAACACAACAATGCATCCAAAACATACTTTATAATGCATTTAACCACATAACTAATAACATACTCTAAACATGTTATCACCAATCATAAACTCAATTAGAATCTAATGCAAGCAACGTATATGTAACATGAGTATGCACTCTATAAACATGATAATTAAAATGTAAAATACCCATCATCAACCATATAAATTATACCATATACTTAATCATGCAATTAATATACCTAAATATATTTTAGGCAATACAATAAATATAATCTTCCTAACCTATGTCACACCCCGCAAAATCCGACAGACGGGGTGGCCAGCCACCGCCGCCGAACTATGCCGGGCGTGAACTATATAAATACCATTCATAGCATGAGACAGATATGAGACATAAATAAATCAGTCCATAAGATAAATAATTGAATCAATCTCAAATGATCATAAACAACTAAGCGATAAAAGATCCATCACATGCTAACTCCAAAAATCCATTCTCCAATAATGATTAAATAAAATATGAAATAATCCCAAAAGGAATCCTCTGAACAACTTTGGAACCGAATGGCCCAATAAAACTCCAATGAAGTCTCATAATACGATTGAAAAAGAAAGTATAACTAAATTATGCCATAAAATAAATAACTCCAGCAGCACCTCCAAATGACAACTCCGATAAACTTATGCAGCTACTTCAAATCAAATCCTGAAAAAGATTAACCAACGCATGGGTCAGAGTAAAAGCCCTGAGCAAGAATACACACTACTCTCCTAAAATAGGATCCTTGAATCCAGACAGTAGCATTATACGCAATAAATATCACAACATAATATTTTAAATTAAACGGAATAATTAAACGCGATAAATATAAATCACTAACTACCCGCAGAAATCCCCATTTAATATGGCACACCAATATGGTTTTAAATTCCCAAGTCCCACGATGTTAATTTAATTAAATTAACAACCTTTTATTATTGTTCTCACTTTTTATTAAAGTGCCACACTTCCCCTTGCCAATTGTCCTCTGATCCGTTTAAAGTGTCGGTCCCGACACATGACAAGGTTCCACACACAACACGACATAAATATTCCTCTGACCCGTTTAAACTGTCGGCCCCGACACATTATGTCGCCACAAATTCTAATACCCGTTTTTATCTTAGGCATTAATTCTTAATTTCTCAATTTCACAATTTATAAATTACCCCACCCTTTTAATCGATGTGAGATCCTCAAAATACCCCTTAGTCCCATAACTAAGGGTCCCCAAGTTATTGTATGTTCTATCCTATGTATAAGAAGAATTTCTATCCTAAACTTTGACCTAGTCTCATGCCTAGGTTAGCGTAACGATGAAAAAGTACCAAAAATCAGCCCACCCCCAAGATGATAAAAACGTGATAATCTACCCTCACTAGTCCCATACCTAGAAGGCGTAAATCATTAAAAGGCCTACCCACTAGTCCCATACCTAGAAGGCATCCTAAAGTATAGGGAGAGAAAAATTTACCCAACAACCCGTCGTCACAATGAAATATAATAATACCAAAAAGTCACACAACCACGCATAATTAATCAACGTATAAAACTACGCATGATAGTCGAATTCAATTAAATCTTAATTTAATTATCACCTCGTCAACAATACCCAATTAATCTCATTTAATTATTTAAAATTAAATATACCAACTTTTCATCATATATTCCTCAAAAACCAAATTTTATTATCTCTACACGTATTACATGAGTTATACGTACCCGAAAATTATTTATTTTTAAACTAGGGTTTTTCTACATGAACCTACACCAATAAAACCCAAAATCCACTCATCAATGCTATGTACCCAAGGGTTATGAATATTATTCAGATTAAAAGATTTAATAAAAACTGCCCCATAATTAGTTTCCACTTTTTCTAATTAAGTCACTACTTTATTTTAAGAAAACATGTAATTAAATATTTACGCAAAATTTAAAATGCATAATACTAAAGGAAAAGTATAGAGTATTCATTCCTGTGAAGATTGTGTTGAAAATATGATTAGAAATCTGGATTCCTCTCGAAAAATTAGCAAAGAAGTGTTGTTGAATCAATCTTGATTAGGCCCCAATGAAGCCTCCAAAAATTTGTGACGAAACTTGATTATGTTGGAGGTTGATGATTATGAGTGAGAGGAAAAATATTTGGAAGTGGTCTCTGGTGAAAAACTGGAGAAAAAGTGATTATAAGAAGTCCCCCTACGGATTAACAAGGTTATATAGTGATTAGGAGTCCTAATCCTACACAAATTCTAATAAAATCTGACCGAATCGCGCAAAACTGGGCATGGTCGATCGATCTACCAAAAGGGTCGATCGATCGACCCTATAGAAAATCTGACAGTTTTCCCCAAAAATGCCTATAAGGCAAAATATTAAAAATTCCACTAAAAATCCATTTTAAATCCGATTTCAATTCTGCTTGAAGTACTATTCTTCTAAAATCATAACCAAGATATTTAGCCAATAAAAATTAATAAATTAATAAATTTATTTTTCCCTAATATTCCAATTAATTAATTAAAATAATAAATAAAAACACGGGGTGTTACATACTTCCCCACTAGTAAAGAATTTTGTCCTCGAAATTAGCCGAATCATACTCATCAATGCATAAATCTCGCAAAAGAAAATATGGCTCACATATGCCTACCTGTATAATGCCATAATTGGGCACCCATACACCCAATCCTACGCGCACCTACCCCACGACAACAAAATAACATATATTGCCTATATGCATACGCATAACTAGGAAAATAACGGCGTACCACACGCTCTCACAAATCCCCCACTCAATCCTATATCCGAAAGTCATCTAAATGATAACGTCCTCAAATTAAATCTCAACATAAAAAATCAATACATACGATACCTAACATCTGTACTAAAATCTCCAAAATAATTATCGTCTCCAAAATCCATTTTAAAAATCCTCACATCAAGCTTACTAATTCTAAACTCAATGCCTACAACGTCCTTAGCAAAAAACTTCACATCTCCAAGAAACACATCTAACACGTATGCTAGACCCTCCACCTTAAGATGTACGAATCAACAAAGGCAATCAAAGATCGACAACGCGGAAGCTAAACGGACTCATAACCTATGAGACCTAAGACCATGCTCTGATACCATTTGTCACACCCCACAAAATTCGACAGACGGGGTGGCCAGCCACCGCCGCCGAACTATGCCGGGCGTGAACTATATAAATACCATTCATAGCATGAGACAGATATGAGACATAAATAAATCAGTCCATAAGATAAATAATTGAATCAATCTCAAATGATCATAAAAAACTAAGCGATAAAAGATCCATCACATGCTAACTCCAAAAATCCATTCTCCAATAATGATTAAATAAAATCTGAAATAATCCCAAAAGAAATCCTCTAAACAACTTTGGAACCGAACGGCCCAATAAAACTCCAATGAAGTCTCATAATACGATTGAAATAGAAAGTCTAACTAAATTATGCCATAAAATAAATAACTCCAGCTGCACCTCCAAATGATAACTCCAATAAACTTATGCAGCTTCTCCAAATCAAATCCTGAAAAAGATTAATCAACGCATGGGTCAGAGTCAAAGCCCTGAGCAAGAATACACACTACTCTCCTCAAATAGGATCCTTGAATCCAGATAGTAGCATTATACGTAATAAATATCACAACAGATTATTTTAAATTAAACTAAATAATTAAACGCGATAAATATAAATCACTAACTACCCGCAGAAATCCCCATTTAATATGGCACACCAATATGATTTTAAATTTCCAAGTCCCACGATGTTAATTTAAGTAAATTAACCAACTTTTATTATTGTTCTCACTTTTTATTAAAGTGCCACACTTCCCCTTGTCAATCGTCCTTTGACACGTTTAAACTGTCGGTCCCGACACATGACAAGGTTCCACACACGACACGACATAAATATTCCTCTGACCCATTTAAACTGTCGGCCCCGACACATTATGTCGCCACAAATTTTATTATTTGTTTTTATCTTAGGCATTAATTCTCAATTTCTTAATTTCACAATTTATGAATTACCCCACCCTTTTAATCGATGTGAGATCCTCAAAATACCCCTTAGTCCCATAACTAAGGGTCCCCAAGTTATTGTACGTTCTATCCTATGTATAGGAAGAATTTCTACCCTAAACTTTGATCTAGTCTCATGCCTAGGCTAGCATAACGATGAAAAAGTACCAAAAATCAGCCCACCCCCAAGATGATAAAAACGCGATAATCTACCCTCACTAGTCCCATACCTAGAACGCATAAATCATTAAAAGGCCTACCCACTAGTCCCATACCTAGAAGGCATCCTAAAGTATAGGAAGAGCAAAATTTACCCAACAACCCGTCGTCACAAGGCAATATAATAATACCAAATTGTCACACAACCACGCATAATTAATCAACGTATAAAACTACGCATGATAGTCGAATTCAATTAAATCTTAATTTAATTATCACCTCGTCAACAATACCCAATTAATCTCATTTAATTATTTAAAATTAAATATACCAACTTTTCATCATATATTCCTCAAAAACCAAATTTTATTATCTCTACACGTATTACATGAGTTATACGTACCCGAAAATTATTTATTTTTAAACTTGGGTTTTTCTACATGAACCTACACCAATAAAACCCAAAATCCACTCATCAATGCTATGTACCCAAGGGTTATGAATATTATTCAGATTAAAAGATTTAATAAAAACTGCCCCATAATTAGTTTCCACTTTTTCTAATTAAGTCACTACTTTATTTTAAGAAAACATGTAATTAAATATTTACGCGAAATTTAAAACGCATAATACTAAAGGAAAAGAATAGAGTATTCATTCCTGTGAAGATTGTGTTGAAAATATGATTAGATATCTGGATTCCTCTCGAAAAATTAGCAAAGAAGTGTTGTTGAATCAATCTTGATTAGGCCCCAATGAAGCGTCCAAAAATTTGTGACGAAACTTGATTATGTTGGAGGTTGATGATTATGAGTGAGAGGAAAAATATTTGGAAGTGGTCTCTGGTGAAAAACTGGAGAAAAAGTGATTATAAGAAGTCCCCCTACGGATTAACAAGGTTATATAGTGATTAGGAGTCCTAATCCTACACAAATTCTAATAAAATCTGACCGAATCGCGCAAAACTGGGCATGTTCGATCGATCTACCAAAAGGGTCGATCGATCGACCCTATAGAAAATCTGACAGTTTTCCCCAAAAATGCCTATAAGGCAAAATATTAAAAATTCCACTAAAAATCCATTTTAAATCCGATTTCAATTCTGCTTGAAGTACTATTCTTCTAAAATCATAACCAAGATATTTAGCCAATAAAAATTAATAAATTAATAAATTTATTTTTCCCTAATATTCCAATTAATTAATTAAAATAATAAATAAAAACACGGGGTGTTACATACTTCCCCACTAGTAAAGAATTTTGTCCTCGAAATTAGCCGAACCATACTCATCAATGCATAAATCTCGCAAAAGAAAATATGGCTCACATATGCCTACCTGTATAATGCCATAATTGGGCACCCATACACCCAATCCTACGCGCACCTACCCCACGACAACAAAATAACATATATTGCCTATATGCATACGCATAACTAGGAAAATAACGGCGTACCACACGCTCTCACAAATCCCCCACTCAATCCTATATCCGAAAGTCATCTAAATGATAACGTCCTCAAATTAAATCTCAACATAAAAAATCAATACATACGATACCTAACATCTGTACTAAAATCTCCAAAATAATTATCGTCTCCAAAATCCATTTTAAAAATCCTCACATCAAGCTTACTAATTCTAAACTCAATGCCTACAACGTCCTTAGCAAAAAACTTCACATCTCCAAGAAACACATCTAACACGTATGCTAGACCCTCCACCTTAAGATGTACGAATCAACAAAGGCAATCAAAGATCGACAACGCGGAAGCTAAACGGACTCATAACCTATGAGACCTAAGACCATGCTCTGATACCATTTGTCACACCCCACAAAATTCGACAGACGGGGTGGCCAGCCACCGCCGCCGAACTATGCCGGGCGTGAACTATATAAATACCATTCATAGCATGAGACAGATATGAGACATAAATAAATCAGTCCATAAGATAAATAATTGAATCAATCTCAAATGATCATAAAAAACTAAGCGATAAAAGATCCATCACATGCTAACTCCAAAAATCCATTCTCCAATAATGATTAAATAAAATCTGAAATAATCCCAAAAGAAATCCTCTAAACAACTTTGGAACCGAACGGCCCAATAAAACTCCAATGAAGTCTCATAATACGATTGAAATAGAAAGTCTAACTAAATTATGCCATAAAATAAATAACTCCAGCTGCACCTCCAAATGATAACTCCAATAAACTTATGCAGCTTCTCCAAATCAAATCCTGAAAAAGATTAATCAACGCATGGGTCAGAGTCAAAGCCCTGAGCAAGAATACACACTACTCTCCTCAAATAGGATCCTTGAATCCAGATAGTAGCATTATACGCAATAAATATCACAACAGATTATTTTAAATTAAACTAAATAATTAAACGCGATAAATATAAATCACTAACTACCCGCAGAAATCCCCATTTAATATGGCACACCAATATGATTTTAAATTTCCAAGTCCCACGATGTTAATTTAAGTAAATTAACCAACTTTTATTATTGTTCTCACTTTTTATTAAAGTGCCACACTTCCCCTTGTCAATCGTCCTTTGACACGTTTAAACTGTCGGTCCCGACACATGACAAGGTTCCACACACGACACGACATAAATATTCCTCTGACCCATTTAAACTGTCGGCCCCGACACATTATGTCGCCACAAATTTTATTATTTGTTTTTATCTTAGGCATTAATTCTCAATTTCTTAATTTCACAATTTATGAATTACCCCACCCTTTTAATCGATGTGAGATCCTCAAAATACCCCTTAGTCCCATAACTAAGGGTCCCCAAGTTATTGTACGTTCTATCCTATGTATAGGAAGAATTTCTACCCTAAACTTTGATCTAGTCTCATGCCTAGGCTAGCATAACGATGAAAAAGTACCAAAAATCAGCCCACCCCCAAGATGATAAAAACGCGATAATCTACCCTCACTAGTCCCATACCTAGAACGCATAAATCATTAAAAGGCCTACCCACTAGTCCCATACCTAGAAGGCATCCTAAAGTATAGGAAGAGCAAAATTTACCCAACAACCCGTCGTCACAAGGCAATATAATAATACCAAAAAGTCACACAACCACGCATAATTAATTAACGTATAAAACTATGCATGATAGTCCAATTCAATTAAATCTTAATTTAATTATCACCTCGTCAACAATACCCAATTAATCTCATTTAATTATTTAAAATTAAATATACCAACTTTTCATCATATATTCCTCAAAAACCAAATTTTATTATCTCTACATGTATTACATGAGTTATACGCACCCGAAAATTATTTATTTTAAAACTAAGGTTTTTCTACATGCAACCTACACCAATAAAACCCAAAATCCACTCATCAATGCTAAGTACCCAAGGGTTATGAATACTATTCAGATTAAAAGATTTAATAAAAACTGCCCCATAATTAGTTTCCACTTTTTCTAATTAAGTCACTACTTTATTTTAAGAAAACATGTAATTAAATATTTACGCGAAATTTAAAACGCATAATACTAAAGGAAAAGAATAGAGTATTCATTCCTGTGAAGATTGTGTTGAAAATATGATTAGATATCTGGATTCCTCTCGAAAAATTAGCAAAGAAGTGTTGTTGAATCAATCTTGATTAAGCCCCAATTAAGCCTCCAAAAATTTGTGACGAAACTTGATTATGTTGGAGGTTGATGATTATGAGTGAGAGGAAAAATATTTGGAAGTGTTCTCTGGTGAAAAACTGGAGAAAAAGTGATTATAAGAAGTCCCCCTACGGATTAACAAGGTTATATAGTGATTAGGAGTCCTAATCCTACAAAAATTCTAATAAAATCTGACCGAATCGCGCAAAACTGGGCATGGTCGATCGATCTACCAAAAGGGTCGATCGATCGACCCTATAGAAAATCTGACAGTTTTCCCCAAAAATGCCTATAAGGAAAAATATTAAAAATTCCACTTAAAATCCATTTTAAATCCGATTTCAATTCCGCAGGAAGTTCTATTCTTCTAAATCATAACCAAGATATTTAGCCAATAAAAATTAATAAATTAATTTTTCCCTAATATTCCAATTAATTAAATAAAATAATAAATAAAAACACGGGGTGTTACATACTTCTCCACTAGTAAAGAATTTCGTCCTCGAAATTAGCCGAATCATACTCATCAATGCATAAATCTCGCAAAAGAAAATATGGCTCACATATGCCTACCTGTATAATGCCATAATTGGGCACCCATACACCCAATCCTACGCGCACCTACCCCACGACAACAAAATAACATATATTGCCTATATGCATACGCATAACTAGGAAAATAACGGCGTACCACACGCTCTCACAAATCCCCCACTCAATCCTATATCCGAAAGTCATCTAAATGATAACGTCCTCAAATTAAATCTCAACATCAAAAATCAATACATACGATACCTAACATCTGTACTAAAATCCCCAAAATAATTATCGTCTCCAAAATTCATTTTAAAAATTCTCACGTCAAGCTTACTAATTCTAAAGTCAATGCCTACAACGTCCTTAGCAAAAGCTTCACATCTCCAAGAAACACATCTAACACGTATGCTAGACCCTCTACCTTAAGAAGTACGAATTAGCAAAGGCAATCAAAGATCGACAACGTGGAAGCTAAACGGACTCATAACCTATGAGACCTAAGACCATGCTCTCATACCATCTGTCACACCCCACAAAATCCGACAGACGGGGTGGCCAGCCACCGCCGCCGAACTATGCCGGGCGTGAACTATATAAATACCATTCTTAGTATGAGACAAATATGAGACATAAATAAATCAGTCCATAAGATAAATAATTGAATCAATCTCAAATGATCATAAACAACTAAGCGATAAAAGATCCATCACATGCTTACTCGAAAAATCCATTCTCCAATACTGATTAAATAAAATCTGAAATAATCCCAAAAGAAATCCTCTAAACAACTTTGGAATCGAATGGCCCAATAAAACTCCAATGAAGTCTCATAATACGACTGAAAAAGAAAATCTAACTAAACTATGCCATAAAATAAATAACTACAGCTGCACCTCCAAATGATAATTCCGATAAACTTATACAGCTTCTCCAAATCAAATCCTGAAAAAGATTAGTCAACGCATGGGTCAGAGCCAAGCCCTGAGCAAGAATACACACTACTCTCCTCAAATAGGATCCTTGAATCCAGACAGTAGCATTATACGCAATAAATATCACAATAGAATATTTTAAATTAAACTAAATAATTAAACGCGATAAATATAAATCACTAACTACCCGCACAAATCCCCATTTAATATGGCACACCAATATGATTTTAAATTCCCAAGTCCCACGATGTTAATTTAATTAAATTAACCAACTTTTATTATTGTTCTCACTTTTTATTAAAGTGCCACACTTTCCCTTGTCAATCGTCCTCTGACACGTTTAAACTGTCGGTCCCGACACATGACAAGGTTCCACACACGACACGACATAAATCGTCCTCTGACCCATTTAAACTGTCGGGCCCGACACATTATGTCGCCACAAATTTTATTATCCATTTTTATCTTAGGCATTAATTCTCAATTTCACAATTTCACAATTTATAAATTACCCCACCCTTTTAATCGATGTGAAATCCTCAAAACACCCCTTAGTCCCATAACTAAGGGTCCCCAAGTTATTCTACGTCCTATCCTATGTATAGGAAGAATTTTTATCCTAAACTTTGACCTAGTCTCATGCCTAGGCTAGCGTAACGATGAAAAAGTACCAAAAATCAAACCACCCCCAAGATGATAAAAAAGTGATAATCTACCCTCACTAGTCCCATACTTAGAAGGCGTAAATCATTACAAGGCATACCGACTAGTCTCATACCTAGAAGGCATCCTAAATTATAGGGAGAGCAAAATTTACCCAACAACCCGTCGTCACAAAGCAATATAATAATATCAAAAGTTCACACAACCACACATAATTAATCAACGTAACTACGCATGATAGTTCAATTCAATTAAATCTTAATTTAATTATCACCTCGTCAACAATACCCAATTAATCTCATTTAAGTATTTTAATTTAAATATACCAACTTTGCATCATATATTCCTCAAAAACCAAATTTTATTATCTCTACATGTATTGCATTAGTTATACACACCCGAAAATTATTTATTTTAAAACTAAGATTTTTCTACATGCAATCTACACCAATAAAACCCAAAATCCACTCATCAATCCTATGTACCCAAGGGTTATGAATATTATTCAGATTAAAAGATTTAATAAAAACAGCCCCATAATTAGTTTCCACTTTTCCTAATTAAGTCATTACTTTATTTTAATAAAACATGTAATTAAATGTTTACGTGAAACTTAAAATGCATAATACTAAAGTAAAATAATAGAGTATTACTGCCTGTGAAGATTGTGTTAAAAATATGATTAGAAATCTGGATTCCTCTCGAAAAATTAGCAAAGAAGTGTTCTTAAATCAATCTTGATTAAGCCCCAATTAAGCCTCCAAAAACTTGTGACCAAAACTTTATTGTATTGGAGGTTGATGATTATGAGTGAGAGGAAAAATATTTGGAAGTGTTCTCTGGTGAAAAACTGGAGAAAAAGTGATTATGAGAAGTCCCCTTATGGATTAACAAGATTATATAGTGATTAGGCGTCCTAATCCTACACAAATTCTAATAAAATCTGATTGAATCGCGCAAAACTGGGCATGGTCGATCAATCTACCCAAAGAGTCGATCGATCGACCCTATAGAAAATCTGACAATTTTCCCAAAAAATGCCTATAAGGGAAAATATTAAAAATTCCACTTAAAATCCATTTTAAATCCGATTTCAATTCCTCTTGAAGTTCTATTCTTATAAAATTATAACCAACATATTTAGCCAATAAAAATTAATAAATTTATTTTTCCCTAATATTCCAATTAATTAATTAAAATAATAAATAAAAACCCGAGGTGTTAGAATCTACTCACTTAGTTGACTTCTAAGCTCTTCAATAGGATCCCTATCGATTAGTATCTCTTATTGTCAATAAACCTATTACTTCCCCATCTCAAGCATATATAAGCTTTATCTGTATGGCCTTGTAGCCTACAAAATGTACAATATGTAACTTTCCTTCTCACACTATTCTTTTCTACTTGTGGTCTCAAATCACATCTTTCAAGTTTCTTTCGTTTGAAACAAAAATGGTAAGTATGGTTCAACTTAGCACAAAATAAAAATCCTTTACCACGGAAATGAGGTGCTACATAAGGCAAAGGTCTTGGTTTGTCATCATGATATCTAGAAAATTTCATCCTATTAAAGATATCTCCAAGGATAAAATTATATTCCCATTCGGAACTCAAGGAACTAGAATTACATTTTCTTTTTATATTGTTCAATTTATATAAAAAAAAAGATTCTAAACGTCCTTTCTTATGACAAAATATGTAAGAGAATGATTTCGAATGATCCTTTGAAACTTTTTAATTAATTTCATTTTTTTTCAAAAAAAATTCTCTTTCACTTTTTATTTCTTCCCACTTTTCTTCAAAATCAAGGAATTAGTATCCTTTGAATCATGTGATGAATATTCACTCGATGAGTTAACTTGAGAAGAATATGACTTGTTTAACAAACTTTTAAATGAGTCCAATTAATTTTTCAAAGACTCAAATCTCTTCTCAAATTAACTTTTAGAACCTTCATAAATGATATGTTCTTTCTTAACTTTTTCAAGTTCAAGAGTCAAATCACTATTTCCTTCATCTACAACCTTGAGTTTTGCAAATAAAATCTTAAATAACTAATCAATTTTCTCAAATAGGAATTTTATTCTCTCAAAGCAATGGTATCTTCAAATAACTCGCCCTTCTCTTTTCAAATTATGCTCAACTTTTTATTTCCAAGTTGACTAGTTATTTCAAAATCTTTAAAAGATTCTTTTTCTTGTTGATGGAATTTGATTTAATGAGCTAAATTAACATTAAACTTTTATATTTTGATAAGTTGAGCATTCAACTCTTTATTCTTTTGACTCAATGATTTGACAATTTCATTTTCATCATGTTCACCAAAATCAACATCAATAGCCTTTGATTTTGTTAAAAAATGAGAAAATATATTTTTCTTCTTTTTTAATTTATCTATGCTTTCATTGTGACTCAAAAGCATAATAAAATTAACATTATGACTAATACTAGAAGTACAATCAAAATCTGGTATCATAGTACTAATAATTACACCAAAACAATTATCAACAATTCACTCCAGGAAAAGATTAGCACAAGCAAACTAGGTTTATGAGCAAAAAACACAATAAACACATAAACATTACAAGATCAACTCAAGCACATTAATGCAAAAAATATGGGCACCTTGTTTTGATACTAATTTAGGAATGTGTATTATTAATGAGAGTATTTAACCTATAACAAACCTAGAGGGGGTGAATAGGTTTGTATGCATCTCATGATCAGGTTTTCAAATTCAATAATTTTGCTTGAAATTTCCAGTCTCGTAACATAACTTTTATCAAAGTTCTTTCCAATTGTCTTGATTAACTCAAAAATAATGAATATATATGAGAAAGATTAGATTTCACACACCTAATTTTATTTAAGCAAATTCACTAGATTCAAATGTGATTTAAGTGATGTGAGAGATCAAATGTGTGCATGCAAATATAAATCAAACACAATCATACACAAGATAAGGTTTATGAAAAAAACCACCAAGGGATAAAAACTTCGACGCAGTCTGTAGACACCCCATTCTGTTACCCCCTAACCCTCCTTAGGTCCCTAGTACCTCCCTTCATCACCGTAAACCCAGGTCATGTCCCGAGTACTGACCTGGAGGCCATCGGGCACTCCTCGGCTCAGTTTGACCCAAAAGTCAAACTCTTCATCTCGACTGAGACTGAATGAATCTTCGAAGGACACTGAATACCATTTCCAATGGTCCAACCCATGCGCGATTTTGACTTACCATGTGGACGAACGATCCATTTGCGTCCGAAACTTGACCCAAAGGCCACCGGGCACTCCCGGGCTCTGTTTGACCTATGTCAACTCTTCAGCTCAACCGAGGCTTAATGAATCTTCAAAGGGCACTAAATACCCTTTTCAACGGTCCATCCCATACGTAATTCTGACTTTCCATGCGGACGAACGATTCGTTTGACTCCGGGAGGTCATCGAATGATTCCCGAGCCCGGTTGACCAAAGTAAACTCCCTAAATAGGGTCAAAATCTTTGGAATGTCGAAGTACATCTCCTAATATTTACAATGGTCCACCCCGTGCGCGATTCAGACTTACCATACGAACGAACGATCCGTTTGCGTCCGGGCGATTCCCCGTCCAATGGACCGACAAATGCTTTTGAACCATATTTGACCCGAAGTCAACTCTTGAACCCAGGAGTGGTCCAAAGGACTTTCAAAGGTCTCTGAATTAATTTTCCAATGGTATGCCCCGTGCGCAATTCTGACCAACGGTTTGCCCTCGACGACCGATTTTCCGAAAAAGCCTGAAGCGCACTGCCAAATGGCAGGTTCCAGACCCTGCCTATCGGCACCTACCGATAGGCAGGAACAGGTATATGCCGATCGGCACTCACCTGAGCCTATAAAAGGAGGCCTTCACCTCATTTGCAAAGGAGAGCCCAGATCTGATAAAAACCTCTCTCGAAGGCAGCGTGATTTCAACTTCCAAATCCCTTTTTTACTTCCAATTTTCATCCCCCTTTTCCTCAAACTTGGTGAATTAGCCACTCTCCATTATCATCCAAGTGCAAAGGGCTGTTCTCCAACATTCAAGATCAAGCTCAAGATCTTCAAAAAGGTCTAACTTTCTCAAACTCTCTCTTAAATTCTCTTAAAATTCCCAATAACTTGTTTTCTTATTTAGCACTTTTATTATCTCATCTCACACATCCTAATATACTTTTTATCTATTATTATTGCACATATCCTATTTTCATATAAATAAAATCCAAAAAATAAGAAAAAGAGGGTTTGCTCATAAATTCCAAGTAGGGATTCTCACACTTTTTCCACACTTTTCTCACGATCAAAACACTTTTTCTACACACACACACACACACACACACACACACACACTTAAAAATAAGAGATTCCCCATTTGGATTTATGGGATGAACCCCATCCCTCGTTTTGTATGCGAACTACGTGGACTTTGATGCCTTTATAGGATACGTAGGCGTCTCGGGGTAAAACCCGAGACTCGAGTTCTTTTTCTCACTTTTTCTCTCATTTTCTCTCTCCTCTAAATCCCATCTTCTTATATACTATATACTTGTTCTTAGTAACATATTACTCCATATGCGTTATCGTTCCATTATAACGATCCACGTAGGGGTAATCGCGTAAATCTTATTTTTCTAATATTATTCTTATATCTTACTACGGATGACTCGCTTTATCTTTTCCATGATACAAGTCGAGGATTCCTACCTCCATTCTATGTATACACATGCACACATATCACGGGGGAAACAAAAGGAAAATAGAAAATATTCATGAGAGACCGAAAGGGCAGAATGGGTGCCTAACACCTTCCCATTTCGTAACTAAGCCTCCGAACCCTTCTCGAATCATTTTGGTTTCGCACGCCCCAGTATGTATTTGGATGCCATCCTTCGGGGTGGCTTCCCCTTTTTATTTTGTCTGTTTTGAGTAAAATAGACTGGCGACTCTGAATCTCTCTACATTTTTATACCACATCTCAAACAACGTCGGTCGAAGCGCTCTCAAGAGGGATGCGCGGAACCAGAAGGATCCTTTCCTCCACGCGCTCTCCCGCACGGATCAGGATCGGGGATGGCCACAGTGGCGACTCCGCTGAGGATATGTGTATTTTGAGGGCTTGACTCTATTTACATGAATGCTATATTTGCTTATGTTTCCCCCCATATGTTCATGTTCCCCTTTCTCATAGTATCCCATGCTTATGCTTATGTTCACACACTTGTAGAAATTTCTCCATGTACACTTCACACCACGTGCACCTAGGATCACATGTATATCCCCATGTTGCATGCATCATCCATACATACTTGGTGTACCTTTTGGGGTACTTATACTTTGCTCCCTGTTTGTCATAATCAAGAAAGGCATTCTCATCATAAGATACTAATAAGAGAATCATGCATGATTCACACGACATCACCAAAGAGCATTGCTATTGACCAAATTTTACCCTGTAACTGGAGGGTCACTTCGTGATGGGCGCTGGTCCGGCAGGTCGTAGTTAGCCTAAGCGATATGACTCTCACCTTCCATTGGCCAAGTACCTTCGACGTATATCGAACGGTTCCCCCGCATCGTACCGCTTGATTGAAGTCATGACAGGAGGTATATCGCAGGGAATTAGTTCACATATGTCGAGTATATCAAATTCGCTCTCACACGTATCGTCCCCACGAGGTATATGGTGAGGAAATTCACGTACACTCAGGTATATCAAATGGCTTGTCCGCACGTACCGATTACCCGCAAGAGCAAGACGTATATCATGGAAGTCACGCCAAAGGGGAGAACCCATGCCGATTCACCCAACCAACTACATACCCGCATATAGGTGTCAAACCTAGGACACGCACTTTAGATTGCCGGTTTTAACCTGAAACTCTGCCGAAATTTTGGGTCGGCCTGTCGCCCAATTTTTACGCATTTTTAAAACGGAACCCTGTCCGTTAGCCTAGTTACAAGTCCAAACCGTAGTTTTGCATATATTAAGACCCCCACTTTTTCAGGCTCGAGTCCCGCCCGGCATTTCTCTAAAAGCATTTCTCCCTTTTTTTTTATTGAAAATCCAAAAATAATTCTTCCTTTTTTCTAAAAAATAAATCTTATCCTACGCCTTCTCAGGTCGATAGCAAACCCTTGGCCTGGCTCCCTATTGGCTTCGGTCTTCAGTCAAATCACCCCGGAGTTTCATTCGTTCCTCTACTACTTCTTCCGAGTCCAGAATCCATCCATCTTCCATGGAGAATACAGATCAAGCACCAGTCATACAGCCGGATCTGACGATAGTCCTAGCTCAGCTCGTGTCCAAGATTGACAACCTCCAAACTGAGGTCCGAGAGATGCAACGAAACCAGGTTCCTATTCCTCAAGAGCCCGAGGTCCTGTTCCCTCGTGCTATGGGTCCACCCGAGCCTATCTGGGTTACGAAAGAATATCAGTATGCTCCATGTGCCCTTCCTGCCAATGGGCCGCCGCCTACCCAGCTTTTAATGCCAAATATTTCCCAGCCAATGGCTAACCTGCCTATGGTCATTGATCCAAAGGAGGAGGAGTTGAATAAAGTCAAAGAGGATCTCAAGTTGCTCACCAAGAAGTTTGACCAAGTCAGGATCTCTGGGAATCACATAGACTAAACCCACATGTCTCCTTATCCTAAAGCAAGGTTACCCGAGAAGTTCAAGATGCCAAATATTAAGAAGTTCGGAGGGAATGGACCCCCAATTATTTATCTTCGCAGTTATCATCGTTCCATGACTCTACTAGGGGCTTTTGAAGAAGTGATGGCCCAATTGTTTCATCAAACTTTGAAATATAGTGCCCTCCGATGGTTTTTATCTCTTGAGTAATCCAGAACCCGTAGCTGGGAGGATGTAGCCCGAGAATTCATGTCGCAGTACAAATACAACGAAGAGATTGAGGTCACCCGTCATGATTTAGAGCTGCTCAAATAGAATCCTAGAGAATCAGTGAGTAACTTCATAACTCGGTGCAGGGAGCGGGCATCTACCATGACCAATCGGCCATCCGAGGAAGAACAGGTCAACATAGTGAAGAAGAACTTCTTGCCCCATATCCGAGTGACGATGGGAGGAAAATACTATCCCCACTTTCGAGCTATCAGAGAGGTTGGAGTGGAAATCGAGGAAAGCCTTGTTAAAACAGAGGTTGAACTGAAGAAGGTGTCCGGACAGTTCACCCCTAGAAAGTATGACAAGCCTGCCAGTGCTACCGTTTCGACCATCAACAACATCTCTCAACCAACCACATCATGGGCACCAAAAAGCCGCCCTGCCCCCATCCGAAGGGAATACACTGAGCTCCATGCTCCCCTCTCCAAAGTTTACCAAGCCCTGTTAAGTCAAAACCTCATCAAACCCTTGGATCCACGTCCATTGCCAAACCCACTCCCAAGAAACTTCAAGGCCGATGCTCATTGTGCCTTCTGCCAAACTGTCGGCCATACCACCGACCAATGCTTTCACCTCCGGAACATAATCCAAGATCTCATTGACCGGGGTACCATCACCCCACCAGCCAATCCTAAGCCAAACACTACTCACAATCCACTTCCGAATCACACCAATACCATCTTCTTAGAAGAAAACCCAGATTTCGATCCCTCAACTCAAATCACACCCATATACTCTCCTAAACCTCTTCAAATTTGCCCATATTTCCTCCTACACCCTACTAGCCTCGCTGATCAGGCACTGTCACTCCTTACCAGAGCATGCATCGCTGTCCGTACCCGTTCTGAAAATGGAAGTATGGAATTATCATAGGTGTTAAACCAACTCCTAGAGTTCGGGTTGAAACTGCCCTCACAGATGGTCATCGATTGCCAGAAGTTCAGCACATTGTTCTTGGAGGCACGAAAATGGGCCCGAGATTCAGACAAGTGGGTGGTACCAATAGACAAAGTCAGACTAGATGATGTTGTCCAGACTATGGCAAAATTATTCGGGCAAACCAACAACATTTGCAGTATCACCGGGTTACTTGACACTTTGAAACTACAAGGGTGCTTGGTCCCTTCAATCACACATATCCCCACAGAATGGGAGAACTTGTATGAAGAAGTCGTTGAAGTTATGGAATGCATCGACTTTACAGGGAAAGACAGAATTGTTACCACCGGATGGGGGGAAGAATTCGAAGATTCGAGTGAAGAACAAGCTTCAGGAAGAACTGGCCCAGTAACCGACATATGTGGGATGATATCATTTGAAGAACTCCTTGGAAAAATAAATAGGGTTACAACATAACCTGAGATTGATGAGGAAACAGGATTCATGTTCTTTCCTTCTTCAGTAAATTAAATGACTTGATTAGGGAGACATTACCAGGTTCCAAGATCACTACCAGCAAATGACGAAGGGCAAGGCATTGAAAACCTTCCTATGCCAGAGATAACCATCGAGGATAGCAAGATCCTTGATAAACTAAAGAAAACCCAAGATAACATCACTCTATGGGGGCTTTTCATGTCTTCCCAACTGCACATAAATGCTTTAATCAAATTACTCACTGGACCCATAGTTTCCCCGCCTACCACACCAGAAGAAGCGGTAAATTTGGTCGGATCCTTGACCACTACCCGAATTCTATCATTTTATGAAGAAGAAATCCCCAAAATTGGGCCGAATCACAATCATTCACTCAACATCTCCGTCGAAGTTATGGTAAAGGCCGTGCCACTCTCCCTTGTCGATAACGGATTCGCCTTGAACGTTTGCCCTCTAAGAACTTTCAAGTGTTTAGGCGTGAAAGAAAGCGACCTCGCTCCAACCTTTGTCGCTGTGCGTGCCTAAGATAATACCCGTCGTGAGGTGATAGGGTCCATAAAACTTACAATAGGGGTTGTCCCTATAAACCCTGTCGTTGAATTCCAACTCATAGACATCCCAGCTTGTTTTAACCTGTTGCTCGGACGACCCTGGCTCCACAATATCAAGGGTGTGTCTTCCTCACTCCATCAGAAATTAAAGTTTTTCACCGATTGGAGAGTCATCACCATTTTGGGCGACAACGAAAATGCTGAGGGGGCAAACACCAGCAGTCCAATTCTCGAGATACAGCACGGGTCAAATGATATGCTCCTATCAGGATTTCGAGTTGAACCACTCCTACTCCCGGCAGGGGACGGTTTCAAAGAAAGGGTTTGTCCAGAAAATGACCCTCATGGCAATGTCAATGTGATTCAGATGTTCAGAAACATGCACTTCATGCCCAGACTGGGGCTAGGGCAACGGTAGCAAGGGATACTCGAGCCCATCAAACTGAAGAAAGCTTTCCCTCCTTGTGGCTTGGGGTATCAACCATCAGAACAAGAGCACAAAATGATCCACCAGTCTCGACCAAAGAGAAGATTAGACTACATCCCGACTATCTCAGGAGACTCCTTGAATGGACGATTCATCAAAGAGGGCGAGGACTTCCCCTTTTGCAGTTTTCCAGAACCATGGTATGACCACACAGACAAGAAGATGAAGCCTGGAATGGAGATATTTTTCCAAGATAGCTACCCATGGGTCGAAAGTTTCCCACACCAAGTACAACCGCTCATCAAAGATGCCGAAGAGATTGAGGAAAGTGATTCCGAAGATTCCTTCAACTTACAGATACTGGGGCTGGCACTCTGCATCGTTCATTTAGGCACTACATCAATGGACCCATCCCGTCTGATTAAAGCTGTTGATACTCCTCTCCTCAACTGGCATGCTGTGCCAGTTCTACCCCTCTAAATCTCCCCTAACCCCAATGTTTACCCTATTTCTTCTTCTGTTGTCTATCCTTGCTAAAATGTAATCAAGACCTCTTTTGATGAGGTTCTCAATGCTGTTTTTCCTATCAATGAAATAAATGAAGATTTTGAGTATCTTGTTGTGCCTTACATTAACTGCTTGAATTCTAATCAAACTTTTGATGATCATGATTTTGCAAATGAATAATTCTTAACTGATCTAAATAAGGTTAATAATAAAAAACATAACCCCGTTTAAGTTAATGAAGAAGTGACTGTTGTTATTAATCTCGGTTCTAGTAGCCAACTGCGCGAGATTAGGATAGGGGCCACCCTTGATGAGAATGAGTGCACAACTCAAAGAATTACTGAAGGAGTTCGTAGATGTCTTCGTATGTTCCTACGATGATATGCCCGACATTGATCCTGAAATAGCTCAGCACGAGATCCCCACTCTCCCAGATTACAAGCCGGTTAAACAAAAATTGAGAAAACTCTGCACCGGATGGTCGCTCAAGGTCAAAGAAGAGGTGGTTAAACAGTTAAATGTGGGTTTCATTCGGGTGATAGAATATCCCACGTGCTAAAATCAGGAGGGAAGGTTCGGATGTGTGTAGACTACCGAGATTTAAACAAATCTTCTCCAAAGGATGATTATCCGCTACCCAATATAAACATGATCGTGGACAATACAGTCAGTCATGCTCTCAAGTCATTCATCGACGGGTTTGCCGGATACAACCAAATCAAGATGCACCCCAACCACCAAGAAAAAACCCCATTCATCACCCCATGGGGAACCTTTTGCTACACCGTCATGACATTTGGTCTGAAGAATGCTGGGGCTACCTACCAAAGGGCTGCCACAACCATCCTGCATGATCTGGTTCACAAGGAGATCGAGGTTTGTGTGGATGATATGATTATCAAGTCCAAAACTAGAGAAGGTCATGTTCCCTCTCTCCGGAAGTTCTTCGAATGACTGCGACGGTATCAGATGATACTTAATCCACAAAAGTGTGTCTTTGGCGTTCCAAAGGGAAAACTCTTGGGATTCATGGTCAGCAAAAATGGGATAGAAGCAGATCCTGCAAAGCTGAAGTCCATACTTGAGATGCCACCACCCTGAACAGAGAAAGAAGTCCGAGGTTTTCTTGGGAAATTGCAATATATCAGCCGGTTCATCTGCCAACTAACCTCCATCTGTGAACCGATCTTCAAGCTCCTCCAAAAAGATTCAACCAAGGTTTGGAACGAGGCCTGCTAAGAAGTTTTTGACCGAATCAAACAATACCTAACCCAACCTCCAGTGCTCATGCCACCACAGTCTGGTCTCCCTTTTCTCCTATACCTAACCATAACCGACACGTCATCCGGGGCTTTGCTAGCCTAATACCTTGAAGACTCCTACACAGAAAGAGCCATCTATTATTCCAGTCGCAAATTGGAAGGGTACGAGGTCAACTACACTGCTTTAGAAATGGCATGTGTCGTACTTGTCTAGGTCACCCAAAAATTTCAACACTACATGCTCGCCTTCCCTATCAAACTTATATCCCGAATGGATCCCATCAAATACCTGCTTGAGAAACCTGCCTTATCCAGTTGAATGGCCCGATGGTTGATGCTCCTAACCGAGTTTGATATCGTGTACATCACACAGAAAGCTATTAAAGGAAGAGCCATCTATGACTACCTCGTCGATTATCCCATAGACGAAGCAGATGTCCAGATCTCCGAATTCCCAGATGAAAATATCCTCTGCACCACTCAAGACCGCCTTCGATGGAAAATGTTCTTTGATGGCGCTGCCAACAAAAAGGGATATGGCATTGGGATACTTCTGATCACCCCAGATGACTCCCACACTCCCATCACCATTAAATTGTATTTCCCTTGCACCAACAATATGACGGAATATGAGGCATGCACAGTGTGCCTCAAGGTTTCTCTCAAGAAAGGTATTCAATACCTTGACGTCTACGGGGATTCTGCCCTTATCATCGGTCAAGTGCTCAGAAAGTGGAAATTCAAGGACAAAAAACTCCAACCCTTTCATGCCTAATTAGAAGAGTTAGCCTCCCAATTATGAGATATCACCTTCCATTACCTACCCCGAGCAAAGAATGACCTAGCCGATGCTCTCGCCACCTTGGCCTCCCTGGTCGACATGCCTGAAGGAATAACAATGACCCCCTTCCTAGTTCAAAAGCAAGACAAATCGACCCATTGCTACCATATTGAGCTTGTCTCTACGGAAGATCTCGAACTAGATGATTGCTGGTACTATGATATCTGGTGCCTCCTCAAACATGGTAGGTATCCCGAGGGTTCCAACAAGAAAGATAGAACAACCCTCCGAAGACTGGCCGCCCAGTACATCATCTGTCATAAAGCTCTATTCAAGAGGAATTTCGATGGAACTCATCTACACTGCATCGCAGGGGCTGAGATTGGGAAAATAATGCAGAAAATCCTCAGCGAGGAATGTGGACCCCACATGAATGGTCACATGCTCACCAAGAAGATCATTCGATAGGGATACTACTGGACCACCATGATCCAGGATTACACAGCCTATATCCAAAGGTGCCTCAAATGCCAAAAATTATCAAACCTTAAACACTTGCCTCCGCGAGAATTATACAACATGACCTCTCCTTGGCCGTTATCCACTTGGGGTATCGACATCATAGGGAAGGGCACACCAAAGGCTTCAAACGGACATGAGTTCATCCTGGTTTCCATAGATTACTTCATCAAATGGGTTGAGGCTGAGTCATACGCAGTATTGAATGCCAAGAAAGTGGCCAAATTCCTTAAGAAAAATAACATCTGCCGATGTAGGGTCCCGCACGAGCTGGTATCAAATAACGGGTTGCATTTCGAAGCAGAATTCACAGAAGTAGTCAACGAGTACGAGATTCAGAGACACAAATCTTCTCCCTACCAACCTCAGACTAATGGTGCAATTGAAGCCCCCAATAAGAACCTCAAAGCCATCATCAGCAAGATGACCGAATGTTGTAGGGATTGGGCTGACCGGATCCCATACGCCCTCTGGGCCTATCGAACCTCAATCCGAACCTCTACTGGGGCTACCCCTTACTACCTGTTCTATGGCATGGAAGTAGTCCTACCTGTGGATGGAAATACCCTCGCTACACGTCATGCTCGAAAGCAAGGTTAGTGAAGAAGACTGGTGCCGAAGCCGTCTTGATAAGCTAGCCCTCCTAGATGAGAGAAGATTAAAAACTCTTTCACAAAATACTATTCTTTTCTTACCTCCGAGAACGGTGGTTCATTCTAAAAATATTTGAACAAAAGGATTATGTATGCCTTAACGATCAGTATAGATAATTCAAAATACAAAAATTCATCGAAAGGCACAGCTGGATGATCAGAAACTTATTTATTTCATTAATAAGAAATTACAGTACGGATTATATAAGAAAAAGTAACAAATAACTCCCTTCCCTACTACCATAAAAAGGCAAATAAAATCCCCACATACATTCCCTATTTCATAAATAAACTCTCCAAGAGTCCTCCCCACAGCTACCAGAGGAGCCTGGACCCTCATCATCTACATCCTGAGGTCCCCAAGTTTCCCCTGCCTGAATAGAGTGCCGTAAAAATTCCATGGATCGATGAGCCTTAACCATCTTCGAAAAGACCACAGCAACTCCTTCCATGGTGTTAGATAAAACAAACCATCTTCGTCCAGTCTCTACTGCCAACATCTTGCTGACTACTTTCCTCCACAACCACTTCATATAATCTTCTTTGGGGATATGGACAGACTGAGAGGGACGGGTCGACGGACGCCTATTTTCCCATAAAGACCCAATCAACATACGCAGGCGCTCAGTCAAATCTTCTACCGGAAAGAAATTTAGTGTCCGAGGGGGCACGACTTGCGCCCAGCCGAATTGGGCAAAAGCCGCCAAGGGAAGTAAAAAGAGGTCTATCTGAGACCAACCAACCGCACATATGAATACTCTCCTAGCTCCAGAGCAGGCTGCAACTGTCCCCACCAAGGCACTGACCAATCTAGACCACAAGCCCCATGCTGCACAAGCCAATTCTCCCAGTTCTCAACATACAGGCTGTAAGGAAATTTTTGTCCATTATCAATTTATTATGTTGCAGCCGTTACACCGTTGAAGAAATTCAAGATTCATACATTCATCAACGGATCCGAATATCAAAAGAAGAAGAGGAATCAAAGTTTTCTGGGAAGCCGGACTGGTCCGCCTCTATACCGGACCGATCCGCCACCGGATCGATCCGCCACTCAACCGAACCGATCCGTTTGATGCAGATCCAGTATACCATGGACCGCAAGCAAACCGATGAAGCAGGAATAAAAGAACCGATCCGATCACAACCGGACCGATCCGCCTCAGAATAAAAGAACCGATCCGGTCAATCGGACCGATCCGCCCCCAAGCCGGACCGGTCCGCCTGGGATAAACTTCGCCAGATTTGCTGAGATTTTTTAGGCTCAAAGTTTTCTTATTTAAAGCCAACTTCGGGGAGTTGTTTTTTGAAGACTTATACACACGATTTTCAGAGTACATAAAGCCCTAAGTCTTCACCTATTGAGCATCAAGACTCTAGGGTTTTGATTCACACAAATTTCCAAACCTTTGTGAATCTTTTTGGTAACCCAAGAACATAACTTTGAGTTTGTTCAACCCTTGTGGAGAATCCGTTTTCTTCTTCATTGCTGCCCTCCTGGAAAGGGAAAATTCCAGCTGCCGACATAGGAACCGACACCTGCGGGTATTTCTGTGTCACACACTTGTGGAGAAGCCGTTTCTCTTCTTCATTGCAGCCCTCCTGGAAAGGGATATTTCCAGCCGCCGACTACAAAATCCGATACCTGAGGGTAATTCTTAGTCACTGTATTTTCATTGTAATCCGAAATTGTATGTTACAATATTATAATGAAAATAAAAGGTTTTGTCCCTTTGGGGGATTTTTCCTGAAATTGTTTGTTTTTATCCTGCATGCTATATTTTATTTGATAAATCATCTAGATGCATGTCTTAGGGTTTAACTAAAATTTGGGATTAATTAAAATTGGTTTTTATTTGAGAAGTCGAAATATTTCCGCTGTAGCTACTCTCTCAAATTGGTATCAGAGCGGGTTACGCTAATTTATCGCGTGATCCTAATTTTTCGAGGGTTCACTTTCTGATACAATTTGTCTACTCACGTTTTCAAATTGGTATCAGAGCGGGTTACGCTAATTTATCGCGTGATCTTGATTTTTCAAGGATTTATTTTTTTTGCTATAATTTGACTTCTCACGTCGTCAAATTGGTATCAGAGCGGGTTACGCTAATTTATCGCGTGATCCTAATTTTTTGAGGATTTACTTTCTGATACAATTTGTCTACTCACGTTCTCAAATTGGTATCAGAGCCTGTTGCACTAAGTTATTGTGTTTTGATCCTAATTTTGCACAAAAATGGCTTTTGATGGTTTTGATGATCTTCGATGTCAAATTTTTGAAAAAATTAATTGGAAAATTCACATGAACTCTTGTTTTAAATCTTCTATTGAAAACGAATCTGAGAGGTGTCCTTGTTGTGATGGTGTTGGTCACACGTTACATGAGTGTACCACAAATTTAAAGAAGAAATTGAATAAACCGATTTCTCATGTTTCTACCCTTAGTGATTGTGATTCGAAAGAAGAAGTTTTTTATGCTTCTAGGCGAGAGTTTCCCATCCATGTGATTAGTGATGATAGTGAAGGTGATGGGAGTGTGGATGAAAGTGAGGAGGAAAGTGTAGATGAGCATGACTTGCAAACTGCTTTCAATGAACTTTATGCTGAAACTTTGAAAACAAAGAAAGAAAATTTGAAATTGAAAGCTCAATTGAAAGAGTGTGCCATAAAAAGTAATGATTTTTTAGTTGAAGAACTTAGGGCACATGATAAAATTTTGAAAGAGAAGCTTGAGTACGTCGAGGGTGAGAGAGATAGTCTTAGAGGGTTGATGGAGACTATGAAAAAGGAGCTTTTAGAGTTTGAGGATTCTAAACGAGTACTTGAATCTAGGATAGGTGAACTTGAGGTGAAATTGAAAGATTCAAGTAAAGTGAAATTTGATTTGGAGTCTAGGTCTGAAAAACTTGATAAGATTTTAGGCACAGTCGAGATCAAAACGGATAGGGGTGGGATTGGTCTTGAAAAATATGTTGCACCCATTCCCACACGTGAGAGAGAGCCTCCTAGGATTGTTAAGAAAGAGGCACCTAAGTTTGTTAAAAAGGCGCCTCACAGGAACATCGTAAGATAACCTCCTAGGATCATTAGGAGAGACCCACCTAGGCAAATTCGGAGAGAGCAACCGATAAATTTGAGGAGAGGGCCACCTTTAGGGAACACAAACCGCCCGATTTACTCTTGCACACATTGTGGTAGGCAAGGTCATCTTAGGCACTTTTGTTATAAGCTTTTAAATGAACCTAGGAAGGTTAATGAAAGAATACATTCGATTCCCAAAACCCCCCACACTTCGTTACACATCAATTTGGGTTAGAAAATCGGATTTAGAGGCTTATGGTTTATTTGTCCACGATTCCCGTTTGCTTGCACGTAATTCACCCCATGTGAAATCTTTTGATTGACTGTGATTGCATGTCTGTCATACACTAGTTGTGGTTTCATGATATAATTTTTCTAGTGTGATGACTTGTACTTTTTGTATATATATATTTTTTTGATTTTTTTTTGAAAAAATCCAAAAAGATTTTTGTTTTTTTTGTTTGCACCGTTTATGGATGAACACTTAGGATGACCAAGTCACAATATCATTCCATTATTTTCATGTGACTATTTGATAGTGTTTTGAGACAATAGGTCAATTCATCCATGTGCTTTATAATGTTTGGAGTCATTGAGATGTAATTAAGTGTTACTTCCTACATGTTTGACTCATGTTTCCTTTGTTGCACACATGCACGGATTTGTTTGATTATTGTGATTGTCTTATCACATGTTGGTTGGGTGTTTTCACTTCAATCCTGTCCTTAAAACGAACTAAGTGCGATAAAATTTTGATAAGGATATTGTGCATATAAAAACCGTTTTGTGAGTTTGTGTGCTTTGTTTGAAAAATGGGGAGGGGCTGCGAAAGGTAATTATCTATTCTTTGAGCAAAAGCCACCGTTAAAAAGGACCTAAAAAATTGAGGAATTTTATTATCCGAGGTCCAAAGAGGTTAAAAGAGCCCGAAAAAATTGAAAGGGAATAAAAAGATATTCATGCCAAAAAGGGGCCATTTAGGTTTTTGCACCAATTCTCCAAAGTTTGAGAATTTAGATCACCTCTAAAAGAAAATATATATGAGGGTTTTTGGTTGGAGAATTAAAACGGGTTTGCACGTCCTTGAAATGCTTGAAAATGCGCTAAATAGTTTTGGACGTTATTGGTGTGGAAATCATTTTGACTTTGATTTGTTGATTTGCATAAGACGATGTCATTTAAATTCAACAAATTTTTTTACACCTAAGTATACCTTTGATGTTCATTCGTTAGGAGCACACGTATGCATCATGCACATATGATTGATTGAGTTGATTTACCTATCGAATGTGTTCACACCCATTCATTCCATTTCCATGACTTGGTTGTTTGAGTCTAAATTCATGGTGTGATTTTTGTATCATATTTGTTCAAATTGGTATCCTATCTTTGTATGAAAAATAAAAAATAGTTTGTGTTTTTTTTTGGATACCGTGACACCCCGATTTTGCTTGTTTGATTCATTCTTCTTATTTGTCTATTTGGAGACATCATAAAAAGGGGGAGAAAGAATTATCTTATTATGGGGGAGTTTTGAAAGTTTGAGTTTGCTCATAAATTGGTATATATGTTTATCTCATTTCAAACTCGATATGTCACTTGGTATTTTGCTTTGTCTCATGTGTGTAGGTACTACATGGATTATCATTGGATTGCACACCCTGATGATAAAAGTGTTGAGATTCCTGAAGAATTGAAGAGCAAACGCTGTAGTCTTATTCAATTGTATCTTTCCAGTTTTTGGGTTCATGGAAGGGTAGATTTTTATAGGCATTTTTTGTTGTTTGATAATTCGGATGTTTTGTTTTTATGTATGTACCGGCATAGACATAGGGGGAGATTTGTAAGGACATTTTTGTACATTATCAATTTATTATGTCGCACGCCGTTACACCGTTGAAGAAATTCAAGATTCATACATTCATCAACGGATCCGAATATCAAAAGAAGAAGAGGAATCAAAGTTTTCTGGGAAGCCGGACCGGTCCGCCTCTATACCGGACCGATCCGCCACCGGACCGGTCCGCCACTCAACCGGATCGATCCGTTTGATGAAAATCCAGTATACCCCGGACCGCAAGCAAACCGATGAAGCAGGAATAAAAGAACCGATCCGGTCACAACCGGACCGATCCACCTCAGAATGAAAGAACCGATCCAGTCAATCGAACCGATCCGCCCCCAAGCCGGACCGGTCCGCCTGGGATAAACTTCGCCAGATCTGCTGAGATTTTTTAGGCTCAAAGTTTTCTTATTTAAAGCCAACTTCGGGGAGTTGTTTTTTGAAGACTTATACATACGATTTTCAGAGTACAGAAAGCCCTAAGTCTTCACGTATTGAGCATCAAGACTCTAGGTTTTTTATTCACACAAATTTCCAAACCTTTGTGAATCTTTTTGGTAACCCAAGAACATAACTTTGAGTTTGTTCAACCCTTGTGGAGAAGCCGTTTTCTTCTTCATTGCTGCCCTCCTGGAAAGGGAAAATTCTAGCCGTCGACATAGGAACCGACACCTGCGGGTATTTCTGTGTCACACACTTGTGGAGAAGCCGTTTCTCTTCTTCATTGCAACCCTCCTGGAAAGGTATATTTCCAGCCGTCGACTACAGAATTTGATACCTGAGGGTAATTTCTAGTCTGTGTATTTTCATTGTAATCCGAAATTGTATGTTACAATATTATAATGAAAATAAAAGGTTTTGCCCCTTTGGGGGATTTTTCCTGAAATTGTTTGTTTTTATCCTGCATGCTATATTTTATTTGATAAATCATCTAGATGCATGTCTTAGGGTTTAACTAAAATTTGGGATTTATTAAAATTGGTTTTTATTTGAGAATTCACAATATTTCCGCTGTAGCTACTCTCTCACAAGCCAACGCGGATGAAGTAGCGTGAAAAGAAGTTAGGTACGGTCGATAAGGCATATTCTGGAGGAGTCGACAAATGGAATCTTTTAGACAACCACATGAATATGATCATACGGATACCCCTCAAAAAGTCAGAACGACCTTCTCTCCAGGCATCCAGGCTATTCAGGGTCTCCGCCAATATCACCGCCGCAGGATTACGATGGTACGACATCCATGAAGTAATGGCTACAAGTTGTGGGTCCACTTGCACCTCCCCAGTCACCAGCAGCAATTTGGAAACCAGACCCAAAACAACGACTCCAGCATAGTCAGCATCACCTACTTCCCACAAATGCACGGACCACAGCACCGCCGGGAGGGAGTTCATTCCTCCCGTAACCAATGATCTTGCCGTCGAAGGCGAAATATAAAGAAGCTCGGCCAACAAATCCCGAGGAGAATGGGAAAATTCGGGCAAAGCAGCGGTAACACTAGGATTTACACCTAGTATGGCAGATAATTCCTCATAGGTAGGATAAACTTCTTCCAACCCAAAGCGGAATACATGGTCTTTGGGGTACCAGAATTGTATCGCCGCCATCAGCATATTCAACTCAATAGGCCGATTGCGCCACAAGGAGACTCGACGCATGTTGAAAGCATCGTAGTCGACATTATAAGAGCACATAGCTTCCAAGGTTTCGAGGTAGTTGGTAAACTCAATGCTACCAGGGAGAGCCATCTTGCAAGGCTAAGAGATAGTGGGAAAGTAGGTAAGAATGCAAAGGTGTGATGAAAACACTCCACCCTTACCCCTTTTTATACTTGAAAATCCTCACAAGGGACATAATCCCTGCAAAAATCGAAGGCAATCCTACCCCACAAGGTACCAAAGGCTGAAGAGGGTACCAATCAAAGCTTTGAATTGATGGGACTGGACTGAACTACCGATAGGCAGGTTAGGGTGTTTGTCGATCGGCAACTCCCACATTCTTAGAAATTTCCCTTTTTTCCTCTTTTGTCAAATCAGAAAACTCAATAAAAATAAATTGATATTCTCAACAGAATTTCAAAATCCCTTTAATTCCCCTTTTTAATCAAAAACCTTCCTTCAAAAAAATCTAAAAATATTCATTTTTACGGTCTCAGCAGCAAAGTAAATAGTGCATGTGCATGCATTCATTCATCATTAAATAAAAGATAATAAAAAAAATCCATTGCATTGCATATATTTGTTTTCTGTGTTACATCATCTTTGCAGGAAATAAAAAGAAAAAGAAAAAGCAAAAACAACGGGACTCAGCCCAAACCCACATTCTTTCTCTCTCTCTCTCTCTCTCGAGCTTCCACCCCTGCGGCGTGCTCTCTTCCCCCTACGGCGAGACGATGCGCCACCACTACCTGAGCCAGAGTCCTCTCCGGATGAAGAAGACGACACGAAGCAAGAAGGAACAGGAACTACATCCCGAATATGGGCAGTGGCAGAAGATATCCAGTCTCTAATGTCCCTTAGCCAAGTGGTCGGTACCCGAACTTACTGTAAGGAAAGGCTAAATCAGTATCAAAGCAAAAATGACCAAAATAGAAAAGAAAGAAAGAGAGGAACATAAAAGTATACCGCAGGTCGAAGGACCTCCTATGTCAATCCCAACTCCTCCGGATCCATCGCATAAGGACGATGCAGCATAGGCACCATCCCTCCATCAGCCCGCCGAATGTTGTATGAAGGGGTATGCAGCTGTATAAAAGGGACCTCTGAGGTCGCCGTCGCTGCAGATGCCGACGGACCACCACCGCTGTGGGAAGACCCCACCGCCCAACTCGAACCCGCCAGAGGGAAGGGCAGTGCATCATATATGCTGGGCGCCATCAACCAGCTCGTCACAAAATCCATATAGTCATTCGGCGCAGCCGTATCGGTGTATAGCAAGTAGGACTCGCCGATCATCGCCGCGATCCTGTCATCTTCCGAAAGTAGTTTCTCCCACCTCATAGACGTAGGAGGCTGCGCAGGTGGCACCACCACCTCCTCCTCAGCAATCTGACGAACCACCCTCTCCCCAAGGTACCAGGAATGGACGAACTCATGCACCAGCAAATGCCTCATTCGCACGTTCACCCCGATCGCCCCCGCATCTTGAATGGCTATCCCCCACGGGTAAAAGGTTACCTAAAAATCTTCGAGCGAGCATAAATCAATACAAGATCAGAAGGAGCAAAAACCAAGATTGAAATGGAAAGAGTCTTACCCTACCACTGGTCAGGTCATTCAAGACCTGACGCACCACCTCTAGGGAAAGAGATACCTTCGAATGTCGATTGGCCTTACGCCATCGATACAATTAACAGAAGTCCCCAACAGCGTCGTCCTTCAAAGCAATTAGTGGGGTATTGCACCCAATCACCTTATAGAACCACGTCTGAATTCACAAGAAAAAAGAGACGCATAAGGAAAATGCGAATGCATGAAAGGAAAATGCGAATGCATGAAAAGTAATGCACAAACTGAAGAATACCTCAAGAAGGTACGTGGCCCCAGTAAAGGTCTGTTGGCAGCACCGACGGAATGCATCTAGAGAAAAATAAAGGGTCGCCAAGGTCAGACTCCCCCAATCATAGAAAGGGATGTTCGAAAACATCCTCAAGTACAATAGAAACCACAAATGAATGACGTCGCCGCTCGACACCACCATGAAACCTCCCAATACCAGCAGAATGAATAACCGGGCCATCTACCTCACTTGCAGCCTGTCCTCCACATCAATCACCCTGCTCAGCAGAACATCCTTCAGCAGGGATAACCGGACTGAATCCCCAGAAAGTATCCTCCCTACATCACCAAGTGCCGCACACACTGCCTCCGGTCTCACTTGTAAAGAGCGATCCACCTCTATCTGCTCTCCATCACAATCCAGCCCCAGCAGTTGCTGCACGTCTATGGGAGTCACAGTCATCTCCCCGAAGCCGAAATGAAAGGTGTGGGTAGTGTCTGTAAGGACATATTTTCATAGGTCCGTTATCAATTTATTATGTCATATATCGCTACACCTTCGAAGAGCATTCAAGAGACATCTACATAATAGACGGATTGAAATTACTCAAGTTCTTCATCATTCAAAACACTGCAAAGTTTAATTTGGTAAGGTTATGTTTTAAATACCTTAACTTTTCACTTAGAGCTTTTGGGATATTTTTACAAAATATTTTCTAAGTGTTGGAGCGGTCTTTTTCATCAAATATTGAGAATGAGTATTTTTTTTTATGTTTTGAAGCGTCCTCGATTTTGATGCCCAGGTCGTTCGCGCGAGATCAGCATCTCGTTCGAACGAGATTGGAAGTCGCGCAATGTCGTTTGAACGACATCGTACTTCGTTCGAGCGACATAGCTTCTCGTTCGAACGAGATCGTATTTCGAGGCGGTGCATTTTTTGTATAAATACTCATTAAATGGTAACATTTTCATTAAGAAGTCACAACATTTTGACGAACAAAAAAACTGCAAAAGCAGAATTCTTTTAGGCTTCTTCCTTTAGGGTTTAATCCCTTTTTTTGTTTTCAATTCACAAAACTCCCATATGCTTTAGTGAATTGTTTTGGTTTTCAAGAACATACTTTGCTCTTGTTTATACTTTGTGGGGAGATCTCTACAACCGACAGTTGCATGATATTATGGAGGGAGTCCTTATAAAGTTCACTCTTATGGAGAAGCCGTTTTCTTCTTCATTGTTGCCCTCCTGGAAAGGAAAAATTCCAGCCGTAACTTGTGGAGGAGTCGTCTTCTTCTTCACTGATACCCTCCTGGAAAGGGAAAGTTCCAGCCGAGACATCGAAATCGACACCTGCGGGTATTTCATATGTCACCCTATTTCATTGTAATCCATGTAAGCCATTTTCTTACAAATTATATTGAAATAAAAGATTTTGCCCCTTTGGGGAATTTTTCCTGAAATTATTTGTTTTTATCCTGCATGCTTTATTTTATTGGATAAATCATCTAGATGCATGTTTTAGGGTTTAACTAAAATTTGGGATTAATTAAAATTGGATTTTATTTGAGAAGTCGCTATATTTCCGTTGTAGCGATTCTTGAAATTGGTATCAGAGCTTATTTAAGCGATCACCACTTTACAAATTGGTATCAGAGCCTGTTGCACTAAGTTATTATGTTTTGATCCTGATTTTTGCACAAAAATGGCTTTTGATGGTTTTGATGATCTTCGATGTCAAATTTTTGAAAAAGTTAATTGGAAAATTCACATGAACTCTTGTTTTAAATCTTCTGTTGAAAACGAATCTGAGAGGTGTCCTTGTTGTGAGGGTGTTGGTCTCACGTTAGATGAGTGTACCACAAATTTAAAGAAGAAATTGAATAAATCGGTTTTTCATGTTTCTACCCTTAGTGATAGTGATTCGGAAGAAGAAGTTTTTTATGCTTCTAGGCGAGAACTTCCCATCCGTGTGATTAGTGATGAGAGTGAGGGTGAAAAGAGTGAGGAGGAAGAAGAATAATTGAGTGAGTTGCAAGTTGCCTATAATAGTTTGTATTTTGAATGTTTAAAGACAAAAAAAGCAAACTTTAAACTTGAAGCTCAATTGAAAGAGTGTGCCTTAAAAAATAATGATGTTTTAATTGAAGAACTTAGGGCATGAGAGAAAATTTTGAGAGAGAAGCTGGGATATGTAGAGGATGAGAGAGATGATCTTCGAGGCGTGATGGAAGCTATGAAAAAGGAGATTCTTGAGTTTGAGGAGTCTAGGCGTTTACTTGAATCTAGGATATGTGAACTTGAGAAAAGTTTGAGAGATTCGAGTAAGGTGAAATTTGATTTGGAGTCTAGGTCTGAAAAACTTGATAAGATTTTAGGCACTATTGAGATTAAAAAGGATAGGGGTGGGATTGGTTTTGAAAAACATGTTGCACCCATTCCCACACATGTGAGAGAGCCTCCTAAGATTGTAAGAAAGAGGCACCTAAGGTTGTTAGGAAAGAGCCCCCTCGGAACATCGTGAGAGTGCCTCCTAGGATCATTAGGAGAGAGCCACCTAGGCAAATTCAGAGAGCGCCACCTAGGAATTTGAGGAGAAGGCCGCCTTTAGGTAACACTCACCGCCCGATTTACACTTGCACACACTGCGGTAGGCAAGGTCATCTTAGGCGATTTTGTTACAAGATTTTAAATGAATCTAGGAAGGTTAATAAAAGAATAAATTCGACTCCCCACACCCCCACACCTCGTTACACATCGATTTGGGTCAGGAAATCAAATTTAGAGGCTTATGGTTTACTTGTCCACGATTCCCATTTGCTTGCACGTGATTCACCCCATGTGAGATCTTTTGGTTGATTGTGTTAGATGTTTGTCATACACTAGCATCGCATCATGGTATATTCTTTCTAGTGTTATGACTCACTTTGATGTAGCGCACATTGGTATATTTGTTGCATTTGTGTGTTTCGCTACTGATTTAGCACTGTTTTGGATCTGTTTGCCCCTTACAGGTACTGTTTTCACGAAATTTTTGCACTGGGCAAAACTGTATGATTTTTCGAGAATTTTGAGAATTTTTTATTTTCTTGTTCGAGAGAGAACTGTAGGTCGTTTGAGCGACATATCTTATCGCGCGAAGTCGCTTCTCGCGACATACCTTGTCGTTCGAGCGACAGGCTAAGTCATTTGAGCGACCTATCTAGTTTTTCTCATATTCCTCTGTTTCAGTATCCTGTATTCATATGCTTAGATTTTTGGTACTGCTTGTTGCTTTTGGAACAGTTTATATGCACTTATTCGTAGTTCCCATGCTTATTTGATAAACACTGCATTGCTCGTTTAATCACACCTGCTTAGATTGATATATTCTTTATGTGATTTACTAGTTGCTAGCATAGGTTGATGCTCATCCCGATATTATGCCTATTGCTGGTTGTGCTATACTTGTGATATATTTCTTTCCAAATTTCAAAAAGATTTTTGTATTTGGTTTTACACCGTTTATGGAGGGACACTTAGGATGACCGAGTCACAACATCATTTCATTTTATATGAGACTATTTGATAGTGTTTTGAGACAATATGTCAATTCATCCATGTGCTTTACAAAGTTTGGAGTCTTTGAGTTGCTATAGTGTTGCTACCTACATGTTTGACTCACTTTGTCCTTTATTGTACACATGCACGGATTTGTTTGATTATTGTTCTTGACTTATCACATGTTAGTTGAGTGTTTTCATCTCAATCCTGTCCTTAAAATGAACCAAGTGAAATAATACGAGAGTAATAAAAGTAGTGCATGTAAAAACCATTGCCCGTGCGGAATAAATTTTTTAGTTTGAAAAAATGATGAGTGAACACGGGAAAGGGCTGCGAGTGAATAATAATCACGTCGTGAAAGCCACCGTTTGAAAAGAGCCCACACAAAAAAATTAAGGCTATAAAAAGATGAAATATGCCTAAAATTTGGGCCAATAGGTTTTCTCTAAGTTGAGAATTTAGTACCTCTTTAGATATAAAGAATTTCATTATTATATATGAGGGAGTTTTGGATGGATATATCAATGGGTTTGCACGTCCTTTGAAAAGTTCTCGAAACGGCACTAAATAGTTTTGGACGTTATTGGTGTGGAAATCATTTAGACTTTGATTTGCTGATTTGATTAAGACGATGTCATTTAAATTCAAAAAATTTTACACCTAAGGATTATTTTGATGTTCATTCGTTAGGGGTACACGTATGCATCGTGCACATATGATTGATTGAGTTTATTTACCTATCGAATGTGTTCACACCCATTCATTACGTTTCCATGACTTGGTTGTTTGAGTTTAAATCCATGGTGTGATTTTTTTTGTATACTATTTTTGTATGAAAAATCCAAAAATAGTTTGTGAGATTTTTTGAGATATCCCTTTGCATGCGCGTAGCTTGATCTTTGTTTGCTATGCATCTTTATCGTGACACTCCATGTTTTGATTGTTTCTTCTTATCTGTCTATTTGGGGACATCGTAAAAAGGGGGAGAAAGAATTATCATGTTATGGGGGAGTTTTTGCATTATGGGGGAGATTTGATTTATTAATGCTTTATTCTTATATCATTTCAAACTCGATGCGTCACGAAAGTATTTTGCTTTATCTCATGTGTGTAGGTACAAAGACTAAAGATTATGATGTTGCACACCCTGATGAGAAAAGCTTTGAGATTTGACGAAGATGATTAAAGAACAGTTTTGAAGTCTTGCAAATTTATTCATGGGAGGGTAGATTTGTATAGGTAATTTGGTATTTGATAATTCGGATTTTTATGTATGTACCGGCATAGACATAGGGGGAGATTTGTAAGAACATATTTTCATAGGTCCGTTATCAATTTATTATGTCATATACCGCTACACCGTCGAAGAGTATTCAAGAGACATCTACATCAAAGAGGGATCTGAATTTCTCAAGTTCTTCATCATTCAAGACTCCGCAGAGTTTACTTTGGTAAGGTTATGTTTTAAATACCTTAACTTTTCACTTAGAGCTTTTGGGATATTTTTACAAAGTATTTTTTTAAGTGTTGGAGCGGTCTTTTTCGTCAAATATTGAGAATGAGTATTTTTTTATGTTTTGAAGCGTCCTCGATTTTGACGCCCAGGTCGTTCGCACGAGATCAGCATCTCGTTCGAACGAGATTGGAAGTCGCGCGATGTCGTTTGAACGACATCGTACTTCGTTCGAGCGACATAGCTTCTCGTTCGAACGAGATCGTATTTCGAGGCGGTGCATTTTTTGTATAAATACTCATTAAATAGTAACATTTTCATTAAGAAGTCACAGCGTTTTGACGAACAGAAAAACTGCAAAAGCAGAATTCTTTTAGGCTTCTTCCTTTAGGGTTTAATCCCTTTTTTTGTTTTCAATTCACAAAACTCCCATATGCTTTAGTGAATTGTTTTGGTTTTCAAGAACATACTTTGCTCTTGTTTATACTTTGTGGGGAGATCTCTACAACCGACAGTTGCATGCTATTGTGGAGGGAGTCCTTATATAGTTCACTCTTGTGGAGAAGCCATTTTCTTCTTCATTGTTGCCCTCCTGGAAAGGGAAAATTCCAGCCGTAACTTATGGAGGATCCGTCTTCTTCTTCACTACTACCCTCCTGGAAAGGGAAAGTTCCAGCCGAGACATCGAAACCGACACCTGCGGGTATTTTGTATGTCACCCTATTTCATTGTAATCCGTGTAAGCCATTTTCTTACAAATTATAGTGAAATAAAAGGTTTTGCCCCTTTGGGGGATTTTTCCTGGATTTATTTGTTTTTATCCTGCATGCTTTATTTTATTGGATAAATCATCTAGATGCATGTTTTAGGGTTTAACTAAAATTTGGGATTAATTAAAATTGGATTTTATTTAAGAAGTTGCAATATTTCCGCTGTAGTGATTCTTCAAATTGGTATCAGAGCTTATTTAAGTGATCACCACTTTACAGTGTCCCACCACCTCTCTCCCAAAGCGCACAAGACCGCTGTCGAATGAGGTGTCTCATCCAGCGCAGATGCCAACCGCCCAAAACCCGCTGATGAGACCACCCAGTGCACCACAGGTGGGAGATGCTCCCAAACATCTTTGAACCTCGTTGTCCCACGGGCACGCATGTTCTTCAAAGAGATATCAGACTAGTAAAAAGAAAAGTCTCATTAAAAGTCAAGAAAGAAAAATCACCAGAAAGAGAAGAATCCCAAAGGTCGGGTTACTTACATAACCGCCGGGGATCACTCTCGAAGAGCGATGGCTCCCGCAGCAAGGTCCGCTCATCCGCAACAGGCTCGAACGCATCAAAGGATTTCTCACTCCCCAAAGCAAGAGGCGCCCTAACCCTTCACTCTTCGCCTAATCATTAACGGTCAACCACTCCCGATGGACTGTAGTGCTCATAAAAGAGGCCATTTCTTGAAGATCGGAATGATAGAACAATTTGCAGAAGAATCGCAGAGAGAGAGAAAGCAAAAGAAGTTGTGAAAAAATGAGTGGATTCTCCCCCTTTATATAGGATGCCAAGCGCCATGCCGATCGACACCTCCCCCTACCATACCGATCGACACTGACCCCTTGCCTTCATGAGGTAGCCCAAAAGTTCGTGCCACTGTTGAATGGCACCCTTCATATTATGCCGACCGGCACCCCCCTTCAAATTTCGTACAAAAATTCCCAGAAAATACCCGAAAGCCTAGAAAAATCCCCCAAAAATTCCTAAAAAACCCAAGAGGGATTTAAAGACTTTTCACCAAGAAAACTTTGCGTTCCCTCGAGCAGAACCCCTTTTTCCCAGCGGAATCCTCAAAAACCAAGTGAAAACTCCTCCTGACAAAGCTTCGGATCACCTGATCACTTCCCCAACGGAATTCTCTTACAACACCCAAAATAGGTTATTCCCCCCTGCGAGGTCTCCTAAAAAGCTTCCCCAGCTATCAGCTCCCCATCTCAGATCAAAATCACAAAGCTCTTTCTCCAACAGAATCAAAACCCAACCTTTATCCACTCTTGGGTCAGAATTGGCCCCGGTCTTGGATCGTCACCTGAGTTAGGTCAGAATTGACCTCAGTCCTCGGTCGTCACCACTCTTGGGTCAGAATTGGCCCCGATCTTGGATCATCACCTGATTTAGGTTAGAATTGAGCTTGGTCCTCGATCGTCACCACACTTGGGTCAGAATTGGCCCCGGTCTTGGATCGTCACCTGAGTTAGGTCAGAATTGACCTCAGTCCTCGATCGTCACCACTCTTGGGTTAGAATTGGCCCTGGTCTTGCATCATCACCTGAGTTAGGTCACAATTGACCTCGATTATTAAATCTTCACCCTAAGCCCACAGAATTGGCTTTGACCCGCATAATCGGTCACCCTCATCACTTAAGCCCGTAGATTTGGCTTTGACTGCAGAATTGGTCACCCTCCCCAACACCATTTCAGGTCCTCAGAATCGACTTAAACCTCCGATCGTCATTCATCCCCATCACACTCCTTAGATCCGCAGAATCGGCCTCGACCCTCTTAATCGATCATACTCCCTCAAAAGCATCATGTGGTGCCTATTCGACGATCATCATTTGTTCCAAACTCACCCATTGAGGGGCTTTGTAGACACCCCATTCTGTTACCGCCTAACTCTCCTTAGGTCCCTAGTACCTCCCTTCATCACTGTAAACCCAAGTCATGTCCCGAGTACTGACCAGGAGGCCATCGGGCACTCCTCGGCTCAGTTTGACCCAAAAGTCAAACTCTTAATCTTGATCGAGACTTAATGAATCTTCTAAGGGCACTGAATACCCTTTCCAACGGTCCACCCCGTGTGCGATTCCGACTTACCATGCGGGCGAACGATCCATTTGCGTCCGAAACTTGACCCAAAGGCCACCGGGTGCTCCCGGGCTCTGTTTGACCTATGTCAACTCTTCATCTCGACCGAGGCTAAATGAATATTCAAAGGGCATTGAATACCCATTCCAACAATCCATCCCATGCACAATTCTGACTTTCCATGCGGACGAACAATCCATTTCACTCCGGGAGGTCACCGAATGCTTCTCGGGCCTGGTTGACCAAAGTCAACTCCCCAAATTGGGTCAAACTCTTTGGAATGTCGAAGTACATCTCCTAATATTTCCAACGATTCTCCCCATGCGCGATTCGGACTTACCATACTGACGAACGATCCATTTGCGTTCGAGCGATTCCCCATTCAATGGACCGACAAATGCTTCCGAGATATATTTGACCCGAAGTCAACTCTCGAACCCGGGAGTGGTATAAAGGACTTTCAAAGTCTCTTAATTAACTTTCCAACGGTATGCCCCGTGCACGATTCTGACCAATGGTTTGTCGATCGGTACTCACCCAGGCCTATAAAAGGAGTCCTTTATCTCATTTGCAAAGGAGAGCCCAAATCTGATAAAAATCTCTCTGAACGAATCCCAGAAACCTCTCTCGAAGGCAGCGTGATTTCAACTTCCAAATCCCTTTTTTGCTTCCACTTGTCATCACCCTTTTCATCAAAATTGGTGAATTAGACACTCTCCATCATCATCCAAGTGCAAATGGCTGCTCTCCAACATTCAAGATCAAGCTCAGGATCTTTAAGAAGGTCCAACTTTCTCAAACTCTCTCTTAAATTCTCTTAAAATTCCCAATAACTTGTTTTCTTATTTAGCACTTTTATTATCTCATCTCACACATCCTAATATACTTTTTATTAATTATTATTGCACATCTCCTATTTTCATATAAATAAAACCCCAAAAACACGAAAAAGAGGGTTTGCTCATAAATTCCAAGTAGGGATTCTCACACTTTTTCCACACTTTTCTCACGATCAAAACCCTTTTTCTACACACACACACACACACTTACAAATAATAGATTCCCCATTTGGATTTATGGGATGAACCCCACCCCTCGTTTTGTATGCGAGCTACGTGGACTTTGATTCCTTTATAGGATACGTAGGCGTCTCGGGGTAAAACCCGAGACTCGAGTCCTTTTTCTCACTTTTTCTCTCATTTTCTATCTCCTATAAATCCCATATTCTTATATCCTATATACTTGTTCTTAGTGACGTATTACTCCATATGCATTATCGTTCCATTATAATAATCAGCGTAGGGGTAATCGCGTAAATTTTATTTTTCTAATATTATTCTTATATCTTCCTACGGATGACTCGCTTTATCTTTTCCATGATACAAGTCCAGGATTCCTACATCCATTCTATATATACACATGCACACATATCACGGGGGGAAACAAAAGGAAAATAGCAAATATTCATGAGAGACCGAAAGGGCGGAATGGGTGCCTAACACCTTCCCATTTCGTAACTGAAAGAAGGATAGTTTGGCCACCGATTTTTTAATTTTCTTTTAATTAAAATATTATTTCCTTTTATATATATTTCAAGATGCGGAAGCGTAAAGAAGTGTGATGGTTCACAAACAAACGAATTACCAAATTTCAATTTTCTTAAACAAATTAAAATTAAACCGAGTGAAATTAAATTAACGCATTAAAATCATTTTCACTTAAACCAAGTTAACTACACATTGCCCAAATTAAACACGAAGAGATTAAATTAAACCAATTTTTATCTTTTTATCTAAGCATATGTTCCAAGTGATTTTGCAGAAGGTGAAATAAACAATCAATCCACTACGCCGCAATGTACGAGGAAAAACCCAAGACGGGAAACAACATCATCCTCTATCGAGGTCAATATTATCTGCCGAGGTCATCGTCTGCCAACATCTTCATCATCGGCCCGAGCCGACGTTGCAGCCACCTCATACCTAACCTCGACCACCCTCCTGGATGAGGTCCTCGCGGTTATTGACAAGGTACAATAACTACATATGACTCCACCAACCTCGTACTCGTCTAGGTCGAGGTTACATCAGTCAAGGACATAGGGTCGAGCACTTACAAGAATATGTAAGGTTTGGAACATGTGGACAAATTAGTTATAACCGAATCCTTCCCCTCACGTGAGGGAATATTGATGTCATCATTACCTATATAAGATCATTCAGGTGTCATTCTTATACTGGTTCGGTCCTCATGCACATTCTCATTGCATGCTTGGGGGGTTACACCCCCCAAATACTATATATAGAGGTCATCCTCTGCCTTGTAAAGGGATATAGAATTGCAACCCTAGCTAAAACTCTGTTGGTTTACAATGTAGAGAGAGAAAGCTTGAGATATTGTATCTATGGCCGTTAACGCCTTCATCTACTGATATTACTCACACACTCACAGTAGACGTAGGCCAGATTGGCTGAACCACTTACATACTAGTGCTCATCCTCTTCTCCTCACCTCGTTCTACTATATGTTCACTCTTATGATGTCATTGTTATCACTAGCTTGAAATTGGCAACACCTTACCAGGTGGTGCTATTTACAGCATCATCAATTTGGCACCGTCTGTGGGAACAAGAAGATTCATCTCTTCCTTTTTGTAGCTTAACCTCACCGGAGACTCTGGTGGTGAACCAGGTATCACCTTTTGTGTGAAGTTGTGTCACCATTGAAAGATGTCCTTTAAGGTATCAAGATCTCTAATATTTTCATCGCAAGCTATTTAGTCTTAGCATATGGAATCGAAGTTACCACCACCTCCTCTACCATCTGGTGTTCGAGGACCCAATTCCAGCCAAGTACCACCCCAGTCCGAGATGGATGATGTGGTAGACGCCTTGAGGTCCTTGGCTATAACTCAGAAAGTGATTCAGGAGCAGTTCGCCCAGCTAAGACAAAACATAATGAGACCACCCGGGTCTCATCGGAGATGATTACTCTGGCAACTATTTAACCACATCTTGAGGCTAAGGGACCACCTCAGGCACCACGAAAAGACCAACCTACTCCTCAACGGAGGAGGGATGTTACTAAACCTAGGAGATTATGCGTGGGGAGGCAAATACACCCTTGCCCTGAGGATATGTATGATGACATTGAGGCAGAGGATGCTCCAGCAGACTGTTGGGGGCCGTATGAGGTTTTAAACAACATAGGACGTCCTATACAGTAGAGCCAAGGTTATGGAGCAATACGAGATGGTGACGCCCAACAAAGAGGATCAGCTTTTGATCGCTTGAGTAGAGGGTCGGAGTTTGAAAGGCTCTACCCAGTTAATGATCTGAGGCAGAGGTTATTCAGGTCGAGAAGCGTAGCTGGCTCACAAGAGGAAGGTGGTGAACATCAACCTCGTCATGGCCGACCCCCACACGACCGAGACTGTGGTTAGGGGGAGGTCAACATTCGATGTTGTGCTGCTGCTAGGGAACCCTCGGTTCACCCTTTCGAGGTGGATGGGGACAACCTCGTCCAGGTTGACATTGCTAAACCATGGAATGACTCCATTCAACGGCTGGAAGAGAAGATAGGGAACCTCATAAAAAGCCAAGACCCACTACAGAGGGGATTCTCAGAGGGCTCCCTATTTATGGCAAGGATTGTTAACTTCCCAACCCCTGCCAAATTTAAACTGCCAATGGTGTCTCCCAAATATGATGGAAGTACCAACCAAGTACATCATATTGAGATATATCAGTCTGCAACATACATTTATTCAATCCCTAATGAGATGAGGTACCGAGCTTTCTCAAGCACTTTAACGAGAGCTACACATATTTGTTTCACTTCTCTTCCTAAATTTTTTCTTGAGAACTTTAAGGATTTGGCTGAACGATCTATATACACAACTTCTATTTTGGGGTAAGACCTCAAAAGAAGACCACTCACCTGATGTACGTCAAGCAGGGAAAGAATGAGAACCTAAGAGACTACATTTCAAGGTTCAACAAGGATAATCTTGAGGTAGAAGATTATGAAGAAAGTATAGCAATGACAACCCTCATTGGAGGACTTCAGAAAGTAAAGATACTCTAGAAGCTTACGAAAACCCTCCCAAGTCTATGGCCGAGTTGTTAGCAACAACTGGAAAGGTTATGAATACAGAAAAAGTAATGGCTGCAAAGTATGAGGATGAGAATAAAAGTATAATTGGGAAATTTCAAAAGAAGAAGGGTGGAAAGAAGAGGGTTACAGATGATAAGTTTGCACACTATACTCCTCTCACTATGAGCTGCGAACATATCCTTAACGAACTAAAGAATGATAGCTCTTTGAGATGGTCGGAGAAGCTAAAGGCTCATCCGCATAAGGGGAACAAGAACCTATGGTGTGAGTTTCACCATGACCACGACCACGACCATCTAATTGATAAGTGTGTTGCCCTCAAGGATGAGATTGAGAAAATGTTGAAATCTCGAAAGCTTAGAAAGTAAGTGGATGGTAAAGCCCTTAAAGAGGGGAGCGAAGACCCTAAAAGGAAGAGAAATGACAAATGCCGAGAAGATGCCCCTACCAGAAGGGCTAAGGACTCAGAAGATGATGACGATGACGATGACCCTGACCTCCCACTAAAAGACGATACTTCCCTAGTGAAGAGGGTTAGTATGATCTCTTTGAGAGTGAATGCCATCTATGGAGGACTAGCAAGGGGAGGTTCAGAGATAGGTGATCGCAAGGCCCATGTGGCAGAGGTCAAAGTAGTGGCTAAGGCCGAGGTTGTGAACTTGGCCTTTGTAGAGGTTAAACACGAGAAGATAAAGAAGGTAGATATGGATACCCTCATAGTTGGATTCTCATGCCTTGATTTCAAAGGTATCTTAGCTCCTCACGATGACCCTCTGGTAATCACCACAAGGGTGCATGGGTCTGAAGTTAAGAGAATCCTCGTTGATGGGGGAAGTTCAGCAGACGTTATGTTTTGGCCCTATTTTAAGAGTCTAGGACTCAGCAGAGCTAGACTTGTCCCTTATCATCATCCCTTGATTGGATTCAACGGTGAAAAGGTTCATCCATTGGGCATGTTTGAGATGTATGTAAGAATGGGAGATGAGTGGCCTAAGAGGTTAACTAGAAAAATCAATTTCTTTATGATGGATGAAAACGTCTTCTAAGCTTACAACCTCATCATAAGACAAGTAACCCTTCAGGAATTTGGGGAGGTGCCTTTAATTTTCCACTGAATGCTAAAATTCCTGACTCCCTATGGAGTAGAGGAAGTGCAAGGTGACCAAAAATCAGCGTGTGAATGCTACTTTAACTCTGCAGAAGAGAGAGAGGCTCATAAGAGGGCAATAACCACGTACAACATCGATACACTTGATCCTAGGGATGAAACAGAACTCAAGAAGTGAGAGGCCACGGAAGAGGTAGAATCCATCGTCCTCAATGAGGACGAGCCAGAAAAAACCATCCAAATCGGTAAGGCCCTAAGACTTGAGATCAAGGAGGAACTAGTGAAGCTTCTAAAGAAGAGATATAGTATTTTTGTCTGGATCCATGCAGATATGATAAGTAATGATCCTAAGATTATATACTATAAACTCAATATTTTAGAAGATGCTAAGCCCATCAAATAGAGAAGAAGAGTATACTCAAGAGAGAAGTATGATGTCATCAAAAAAGAGGTCAGAAAGCTTGAAGAGGCCAAGTTCATCAGAGAGGTCATATAACATGAGTGGTTATCTAACGTCGTTATCGTGACAAAAGTTAATGGGAAATGGAGGATGTGCGCAGACTTCACTGATTTGAACAAGTCTTGCCCAAAAGACAGTTTCCCCCTGCCTCGTATTGATCATAGGGTGGATGCTACAGCAGGACTTGAGCTCATGAGCTTCATGGATGCATATTCAGGGTATAATCAGATCTTCATAAATTTAGAAGACTCAGAGAAGACATCATTCATCACAAACAAGGGGAAATATTGCTACAAGGTCATGCCCTTCGTCCTGAAGAATACAGGGGCTACCTACCAACGTCTTGTAAATAAGATGTTCGAGGATCAGATAGGCAGGTCTATGGAAGTTTATGTGGATAACATGCTAATGAAGATCCTAAAGGCCGACACTCATATGGCCAACCTTAAAAGAACTTTTGATACAATGGACAAATATAGAATGAAGCTCAACCCGACCAAGTGTGTCTTCGGGTAGGAGCAGGAAAGTTTCTGGGATTCATTGTCAATCAAAGGGGAATATAGGCCAACCTTGAGAAGATCAAGGACTTGTTAGAAAGGAAGACACCTAGAACTATAAAAGACGTTCAGAGATTAACTGGAAGAGTTTCTGCACTTAACAGGTTCATCTCAAGAGCTATAAATAAGTGTCTTCCTTTTTTCAAAGGCCTTCGAATGGGATGAGGAATGCGACAAAGCTTTTAAGGAGCTCAAGTCCTACCTCGGATCCCCTCTACTCCTATCTCGACCAATACTAGGTGAGAAGTTTTATGTATATCTAGTTGTCTCAGAGTCAGCCATTAGTGTTGCAATAGTAAGAGAAGATGACGGTGTGAAGAGGCCGGTATACTCAATAGTAAAGCTTTTTAAGGGTCTTAACAGAAGTACCCTCAGATGGAAAAATTAGCCTATGCTTTGATCCATGCTTCTAGGAAGATGACACCATACTTTCAAGCCCACACTATGGTCGTCCTCACTAATTCCACACTCAGATAGGTCCTCCATAAGCCTGAGAATCAGGCAGGTTGATGACCTGGGCCATCGAGTTGGGGGAATATGACATTGTTTATCAACCCAGGGTTGCCATCAAGGGACAGACACTCGCATAATTTGTAGCAGAGTTTACCTAAGAAGAAGCTGGGGTTGAAGATAGTCAAACGTCTACAAACGAACCAGATAAAAACATCTTCTAAGATCCTGACGAGGTTGAGTCAAGCAGAGCCAGAAAAAGAATAGTGGAGAATGAGGAAGATAGGTACCTCCTCAAGAAAGGGAACCTGTCAGAGGGAAACTTCTCTTCAAATGAAGCTGTTTGGAACCTCTTCATTGATAGGTCAACCTGTGAAAGCGGAAGTGGAGTAGGGCTGATAGTGTCAGCACTAGATGGTACTGATATTTAATATGCGCCGAGGTTCAACTTTAAAGCTTCGAACAACGAATCAGAGTATAAAGCATCAATAGAAGGTCTCTCCTTAGCAAAAGCCTTTAGAGTTAGCCAACTCCTAGTCCATAATAACTCAAGGCTGGTCGTCAACCAAATCCTGGGAGTGTATGAGGCCAAAGATGAACGGATGGCCAAATACCTAAAGAGGGTGAGAAGGATGCTAGAAAGCTAAAGATTAAGAGGATACCTCGACAAGACAACAGTCGAGCTGATGCACTTGCGAGGTTGGCCTCAGCAACAAGGACAGCCGTAAGGAGAATGGTACCCATTGAGATTTATCTCAAGCCAACCATTAAAGAAGAAGAGGTTGCCAGAGCTTGCCTAAATTTAAATATGGGACCCTCATGGATGGATCCTCTTATCAGGTACATCAGAGAGGGAAACCTACCAGAGTTGAAGTCAGACAGGAGAAAGATGAGGCTCAAAGCTACCAAATTCTTAATTGTAGGAGATGTCTTGTATAAGAAAGGGTTCTTACTCCCTCTCCTCAGATGTGTCCACCCCTCAGAGGTTCCACACATCTTCTAAGATGTGCATGAGGGCTCTTGTTCCAGTCACATAGGAGGAAGACCTTTAGCTAAGAGGATAATCACTCACGGGTACTGGTGGTCGACCTTGGCCAAAGATTCTATTGGGTACGTGAACAAGTGTGATAAGTGCCAAAGGTTCTCCACCATGACACATTAATCTCATAAACCTATGACTTCAATCAACTCCCTTTGGCCATTTACAGTATGGGGCATTGACCTGGTAGGAACCTTGCCAAGAGCTGTAAATAACTATCGATTCTTAATAGTGGCAATTGATTACTTCTCCAAATGGGTAGAGGCTGTGCCAATGATCATAATCACTGAAAAGAAGACCTTCCAGTTCATCTAGAAGAACATCATATCCAGGTATGGTCTCCCAAACACCCTCATATCAGACAATGGAACCCAATTCAAGAATGCTTCCTTAGAAAAATACTGCGAACGAGTAGGGTTGAAGCAGTTCTTCTCTTTTCCGGGACGACCCCAGGCAAATTGTCAAACCGAGGTCACAAACCGAACAATCCTTAATGGGATAAAAAAGAGGTTAGAAGAGGCCAAAAGGATATGGACAGAGGAGGTATATTCCGTGTTATGGGCCTACAGGACGACAACAAGAAAATCAATGGGAGAGACCCCATTTATGTTAGCCCGTGGATCAGAGGCTATCATTCATACAAAGGTAGGAATTCCCACTCATAGTGTTCAGACCTATGACCCTCAGAGGAATGAGGAAGAGAGAAGACTTAATCTAGATTTAATTAAAGAAATAAGAGAAAATGCAGAGATAAAACATGCAGCATACCAGTAGAGAGCTGCAGAATTCTATAATCAAAGGGTAAAATCAAGGCCTATAGATGTGGGAGACCTAATCCTAAAAAAGACGCAGCAAAAGGAAAATAATCTTTATCCAAACTGGCATGGTCCATATAGGGTAGTTGATGAGGTTGTGCCTGGTACTTACCGGCTAGAAAATCTTGAGGGAGAACGCTTCACCAATCCTTAGAATGCCGATCACTTGAAGAAATATTACTTATGATGTCGCAGATCTCTTTGTAATACATGTGTCATTTTATGAAGAGGATGTTAATGAAAAGAGAGCAATATTGTGCTGATACTTTTGTTATGTGCCTTAAACACCATTAGTTTAGTGAAATTTATGAGGGTTAACATCATAGTATGGTGTCCTCAGACCTTAAACATCATTAGTTTGGAAAAAATATGAGGTGAAACATCATAATTTGGTGACCTCAGACCTTAAACATCAGTAGTTTGGTGAAAAATGTATGAGGTGAAACATCATATTATGGTGACCTCGAACCTTAAACATCATTAGCTTGGTGAGAACTTAAGAGGTGAAACATCATAATATGGTGGCCTCAGACCTTAAACATCATTAGTTGGTGAAAATATATGAGGTGAAACATCATATTATGGTGACCTCAGACCTTCAAAATCATTAGCTTAGTGAAAAATTAAGAGGTGAAATATCATAATATGGTGACCTAAGACCTTAAACATCATTAGTTTGGTGAAAATATATGAGGTGAAACATCATAATTTGGTGACCTCGGACCTTAAACATCATTAGTTTGGTGAAAATATGAGGTGAAAAATCATATTATTGTGACCTCAGGCCTTAAACATCATTAGCTTGGTGAGAACTTAAGAGGTGAAACATCATAATATGGTGGCCTCAGACCTTAAACATCATTAGTTGGTGAAAATATATGAGGTGAAACATCATATTATGGTGACCTTAGACCTTCAAAATCATTAGCTTAGTGAAAAATTAAGAGGTGAAATATCATAATATGGTGACCTAAGACCTTAAACATCATTAGTTTGGTGAAAATATATGAGGTGAAACATCATAATTTGGTGACCTCGGACCTTAAACACCATTAGTTTGGTGAAAATATGAGGTGAAACATCATATTATTGTGACCTCTGACCTTAAACATAATAAGTTTGGTGAAAAAATATGAGATGAAACATTATATTATGGTGACCTCAGACCTTAAACAACATTAGCTTGGTGAAAACTTAAGAGGTGAAACATCATAATATGCTGACCTATGACCTTAAACATCATTAGTTTGGTGAAAATATATGAGGTGAAACATCATAATTTGGTGACCTCAAACCTTAAACATCATTAGTTTAGTGAAAATATGAGATGAAACATCATATTATGGTGACCTCAGACCTTAAACATCATTAGCTTGGTGAAAAATTTATGAGGCTAAACATCATTAGTTTGGTGACCTCAGATCTTAAACCCATTAATTTGGTAAAAATTCAAGAGGTAAGACATTCAAGTATAACATCGTAAGAAGAAATTGAATCTAAAGAAGATTGGACTAAAAATTATCATTAAAAAGGTAAGTTGCAAGTCAGGGGCATCAAGAGGCCATCAGAAGTTCACAAAATTTAAGAGGTACAGGTAAGAAGAGAAATCTAAATTACAACTCTTAAAAGATTCACAAGAAAAAAGCCGAAGTCTCTATAGCTGCAGTCGTGTCGTCACGACCGATGTTTGTCACCTCAGCTCCTTCATCTTGATGATTAGCATCTTCAGTCTCAGTGGCCTTTAGGGGAGCAGTCTCAGCTGGAGCAACATCAGCCTCCTCAACCTCTTGTAAGGCCTGAGCAAATCGGGGGTCACCAAAGCCAAGTCCCTTAAAGTCTGAAGCTTTTAGTCTCCTTGAATCTTTCTCTTTAGTGGCTGCCCATTTTGCCAAAATTGTTCCTTCTTGCTTTGATAACTCTTTCAAGGTATTCAAAGCCAAAACTGACAAACTCATCAGAGACCTTATGTTTTTAATGGTCTTCTCTACAGCATCCTCTAAAGCAGCCTTGACTACAGCATCCACCTTAGACTAAAGGGCATCATCCTTAGCTTTCAAAGCTACATCATGGTCCTTCTTGAGCTTGGATATGTCATTGTCCCTCTGCTTGACAACTCCCTTCAGCTTTTCAACCTCTGCATTTAAGGAGGCCTGAACTTTTTTAGCTTCCTGGCCCTTCTCTATAAGAGGCATCTTCTTCAGAGTTCAATCAACAAATTGGTGGAAAGATAAGACACCCTGTAAAAGAAGGTCAGATGTAAGAATATATTAGCCACAATCTTTAACAAGCCAAGGTTAAACTTATGAAGAGAAAATGATTAAATTAGCAAAAACTAGTACCTGAATGGACTTATGGAGAGGAAACATGGCCAACAACGGGACGTCCAAAGCACGTAAGAAATGCTTATCCTCTTCGGTCATTATTGTGATGATAGCATTGGCAACCTTCAAACTATGGACGATCAAGCTATCACTGATCTTCAGCTGAGAAAGACGAGCAGCTAAGGCGTCGTCTTTAGAGATGGGGATAGCATGATCCCTAGCCTGAGACTTTCTCTGCCTCGTACCCTCTGGGTCGGACGTAGATTTCCTATTTTTAGTAACATCGACCTTGGAGGTGCCGACGTTCTTCTTGGTGGCAGGTGGGGGTATGTTCTTTCCACCCCTCTTCTCTATCATCTTTACAAGACCTGGAGCAGACATTTACCAAAGGTCATCTGATACACTAGCTGGGCACTCTGCAAAAGACAAGTATCTGAGTTAGTAATTTAGGGATATAAAAAGTAAGAGGTATAACTTATAAAAAATTAAGACTTATGAAGCTCTCCCAAAGGACCACCCTTAAGCCTGTGTGAGAGAGGTAATAGGGGTCATCAGATGCTCATATTTCATAAGACAACCCTGCTCGCCCTGATTGCGAAGATCCTCAACCTTTTGGCAGTTGTCCTGGCTAAGTCTAGGGTCAACTTTAGTAGCTAGGGAGACCTTCCCCCATCTCAGAGGTGTCCTTGTAACCAACATTCCAGAGGCCTCATTTGGACCAAATTTCCATACCCCGGAAGCAAAGAAATATCAAGCTTTCCAGTTATGGTTTGAAGTTTGGGTAACCAACAACATTTTCTTCTTTGACTTCCTAGCTAAGAAATGGTAATAGCTAGGGTGGTTTTTGGCAGAGGAGGGCACATAACAACCAGTGAAAACCCTAACTGGAAGGTCTGAATGGTGGACAACCCTCTAAAGGACGACGAACCCAATCATAACCCTCCAGGCATTAGAGGATAATTGGGAAGGGTATAGATTAATATGGGAAAGTATAAATTTGATGGATGGGTGGATAGGAAGACGAAAGCCTAATTTAAACATCTTCTCGTAAACGCAGATCTTTCCATCTCGTCCATCTAAGGCCCTCTCATCCCTGAGAGGTTTCCTAAGTATGATGGAAGAATTTATGAAGTAGAGGTGCCTAAAAGTAAGAAGGTCGTACTCAGTAACAGTACTCTCATACTCTTTCGCCTAAGATGTATCAAGATCACTCTCCTCACCATCGTCATCGTCCTTAGTAACATCGACCCGGGCAGATGGTGGAGCACCACTAGGAAACCTCTGATTGAATTCAACCCCGGTGGTAGTCGATAGAGGAATGACATCAATGATTGGAGGAATGGATACACTTGGCCCAATGATTTCAACATCAGAAGACCTATGTGAGATGTTAGAACCTTGGTGGGACGAGGCACGGCTCGAAACCTCAGCTTCCTCAGGAACCTCACCATGCCTAGGAGAGTAATCCATAGCCTCTTGAAAAGAGTCTACAGACATGGGGTATGAGAAGGATGACTCAGACTCAGACATTGGTGTTGGATCTATAAGAACCTCTACAAGCTCAGCAGGCTCAGGGTAGAAAACCCTCAGAGGTGGTGGCAAGACCTCAGACCTATGAGATTCCTCTTGGGCTAGCTTTATTTGCCTAATTTTCTCGAAGGTCTTCTCATGAAGAGATGGGAACTCGTTTATGAGTTAGTACAAGGGTCTGAGCATAAGGGAGATGACACAACACTTAGCTACAAATAGGCAAACAACTTGTTCAACTTAAACTAAAGATCAAACTAGGGATCTGAAAGGTTTTTACCAAGAACACTAAGAACACTCAAGAACCAGTTTGCTGGAGAAGATGACCGAAAGGCTACTGGTAAACCCACAAAAGGCTACTTTTGGCCGAGATATGATCTGAGCTAACTTTAACTGTCCCTAAACCACTCTACCACTGCTGTCCTAGCCTTACAACCACTAATACTGGTCGAAATCCTCACCGAAAAATGCAAAAATTCACCGGGAACTCAGAAATGATGACTGTAACTAAAAATGGAAGAGAAAAGGGAAAAATAGTACTTGGCAAATTGCAAAATAAAGAAGAAGAGGGTTGGAGGCAAAGAATGCTCTGAATTACAACAAAAATGGAGCTTTTGAAGAGAGAGAGTGGAAGTTGCAGGACTTAGGCGGGAGATAATAGTGGAAGAAAGAGAATGAGGGTAGAGAAGAGGGTTATTAAACCTACCTAATGATGGGGAGCGAGTCCCAAGGTCCCATCATTTGCCCTAGGGAACCCAAAAGACAAATTAGAATCACATCATATTGGGGAACATGCTTCAATTCAGCAAGTGACATGTGTCAAAAAAATATTGGCACCCTAATAAACTTAGCCTCGGCCTTGATACCCCTCAATTACCTACTCACATAGTCGACTAAGGGCTAGGGGGACCTCTTACTCAGGGTAACTAACCTCGGCCAGTCTCACAGCCGAGGTGATCAAAAGCTTATGACAACCATCAACAATGTCGTCTTTTATAAGGGCGGCCCCCTCACATACCAACCTTGGTTGGATGATAGCCGAGACTAATAGAGCCTCATGGGCTCAACTGCTAACATCATCATCTGACGAGGTCAATATCATCTGACGAGGTCATCATCTGCCAACATCGTCATCATCGGCCCCAATCGACATTATAGCCACCTCATACCTAACCTCGACCACCCTCCTGGCCGAGGTCCTCATAATTATTGACAAGGCAAAGTAACTATATCTGACTCCACCAACCGCATACTCGTCTAGGCCGAGGTTACATCTGTCAAGGACATAGGATCGAACATTTACAAGTATATGTAAGGTTTGGAACACATGGATAAATCAGTTATAACCGAATCATTCCCCTCACGTGAGGGAATATTGAGATCATCATTACCTACATAAGATCATCCATGTGTCATACTAGTGTTCATCCTCTTCTCCTCACCTCGTTCTACTATATGTTCACTCTTAAGCTGCCATTGTTATCACTAGCTTGAGCTTGCTAAAACCTTACCTGGTGGTGCTATTTATAGCATTATCAGGTTCCTCCAATAATGGTCATGTAATACGCCATGATGATTATACTCGGGAAAAGGGACTATTGGAAATTTGGAGGTTAATTCTGATTAAAAAAAAAAGGTCCGCTGAGTTGGTCTGAGGCTTCAAGACATCGAATCGGAGGTCTCTGAACTATGCCTTTGCGGTTGGGTAGTGACTGAATATCTTGTAACAATAGTGATGTTGTTAAGGTCTTTATTAATATTGTGGACCCATGGTGTTTGAGACTTAATACTAGTCTGGCAGAGGTCTTTAGCATACCTTAAAACCTCCTTTCTTGCATGGGTGAATGTAAGGGGCTTGTGAACATTTAGAATTACAAAACACTTAAATGTGGTATCATTAGTAGCCCCTTGTTTCTCTTTAAAATAATTACAAGGACAAAAAGGTAACCGTTTAAATGAGTAAGGGTAGTCGTGTGACTAACCATCGAGATTCTTATCATTATCAGATTGCATTGGTAAGGAGCTTACACTGATTGTTGGAGGCAAAAATAAGTGGTACGTAGGCCTTGGGTGGCTATAAATTATCCCTTTAGGCTTGTTTGTGATCTTAACCACTTCCATCAATGATTATCAATTTTATTTCTTGACCTTTCTCTTTAAAACTAGTATTTTCTTTTTATTTTTCGTTAGAAAATGCCTTTTGAAAATATTTCTCCTTCTAAGATTTTCAACCTTATTCCTCTATCCATTGTGGGACCTCATATTTCTTTGCCTTCCTCAATTGAATAATGGGCTAAAACCTCATCCCATCCTCAATTGAATTACTAAGGATCGAAGCCTTGGTAATTCCCTTAGTTTTTTAGGGATACTTAGACCTTAGATTGTTTATTCAAGTTAAGGATGAATGCCTTACAACTCTTATTAGGTTATTTAAGACCTTAGAGACCTTCTGAGCCAAGGATGAATGCCTTACAACCCATAGAGTCATTTTTCTGAGATCTCTTTTACCTGAACCACTTTGTTTGGATCCCAGGATAGAAGCCTTGTAACTCACATTTGGTCCTTATACCTTAGTTTAACTTGGAGCCAATATTAAAGCCTTATATGTCACATTGGGTCCTTAGACCTTGCGTTTAACTTGGATCCAATGATTTAAGCCTTGTGACTCTCATAGAATATTGTATTGCGATAACATCTGTAAAAAAGGTTCTTTTTATTTCATCTCGATAGTAGAGTAGATCATTAGAAGTATTTCTTGAGATGTTCTACATTCCAGGGGTGAGGAAGTTCATATCCCTCTATATCCTTCAGATAATAGCAGTCTGGCCTTGCTATCTTGGTCACTGCATAAGGGCCTTTCCATTTAGGGCCAAACATTCCTACGCTTGGATTTCTTATGGCAATGGTAACCTGATTTAGGACAAATTCTCCAACTTTTAATCCTTTGTGGTGAAATTTTTGGTTGACGTAAGAGTCTAGTATTTGCTTGTAAGCATCCATCCTGATTAGTACAACTTTGCTCCTCTCTTTCGGTTCATTTAGGGACCTCTTAAGCCCCTCAACACTAGCCTCTAACTTAAAATGAGCTACCCACTGCATTAGTATCTTGATCGTTGTGGGAATAATAGCCTTAGTGTGGGAATAACAACCTCAGTTCCATAAGTTAAGAAGAATGGGGTTTTTCATGTTGGATTTCTAACTATGGTTCTATATGCCCACAATATTTTAGGAAGTTGCTCATCCAATAGAACTTTAGCCTTTTCAAGCTTCTTCTTCAATCCGTGGAAGATTGTTGGGGTTGTTACCTCAACTTGACTATTTTCCTAAGGATGTCCTGGTGATGAGTAGTGGTTCTTGATACCATAGTCTACAAAAAATTCCCTGAAGGTTAGGTTATCAAATTGCTTCCCATTGTCAGAGATGGTGGCTCTCGACAAACCAAACCTACAGATGATGTTTTACCATATCAAGTTGGTGGTTTTCTTCTCAATGATGGTGGGCAAGGGTTTATCTTCAGACCACTTTGTGAAGTAATCAATTGTCACTATAAAAAAGTTGGTCTAACCTTTGTTGAGAGGCAAGGTCCCTACAAATCCACCCCCATTGAGAAAAGGGCCATGGACTTAACATTGGGGATATATTGTATGGTGTATGCTTTAAACAAAGGGAAACCTCTAATACTTATCATAGTGTTGTACCAAATCTTTGGATTCTTTCCCCAAGGTGGGTCAGAAGTATCCTTGCCTCAAGACCATATATGCTAAGATCTTGGGGCCAATATGGGCGCCACGAACACCTTTGTGGAGATCTTTGAGGAAATAGCTAGCTTTTTACGGACCGATGAATCACTAAGGTGCTGAGTAGTACCCATTCTTGAATAGGACACAATTTTTTATATAGTTTTTAGATTCTAAGAACTTTACGTGTATAAATTAGAGCTTGTCCTTTGTCAGAACTTCGTCCTTAAGGTACATCATGATGGGTGTGATGCAGTCTAATCTCTAGTCCACTTCAGTAGTGTTTATCTAAAGTTGGGTATTGCTTGGATGGTCTAATAAGACTATTAAAACATAGGGATCTACCTCATATGAAGAGGCCACTTATGCTAGATGGCCAGCCTCAAATTTATTTGCCCTATGAACTTTTTTTATGCTAAATTTAGGGATTATTTGAAGGAAGTGCTTTAAAATTGCAAAATGACCTTCCATTCGTCCGCTTGTTCCCTCATAGACCTTAATGACCTAATTGGCAACCAGTTGAGAGTTGTTGATAGCCTCAACCTATTCTACTTTGAAATGAATGGACAAGCCTAGGCCGACCATTAAAGCTTCACGCATTGTCTCATTGTTGGAGGATTTGAAGTGAAAACATATATAAAAAGAAATCATACCTACTTTTAAGATCAAAAGTTGAAGTCCAACTCCGTTGCCTGAGCTGTTGGAAGAGCCATCCACATGTAAGACACATATTGGAAATTTGGGGTCTATTTATTGGAATAGTGGGAGATTGGGTTCCTTGGGCACTGCTAGTTATTTTCTTCAGCTCTCGAGCTATTCATTTACCTCTTACAAGTTACTGAATTCTGCAATGAAATTGGCTAAGATCTAAACTTTAAGGGCACTCTATGGCTGGTACTTGAGGTCAAATTTCCCAAAATCCATAGACCACTTGACAAGCCTTCTTGAGGTATCAGGCTTGAATAGGATTTGTCAGAGGGGTTGAACCCTTATGACTAATATTATATATAATGGAAAGTAGGGCCTCAAACACCTGGTTAAGGTAGTTCAGAATAAATAGAGCTTCTCCATTTTGGGGTATTTTCTTTTATCCCCTTGTAGAGATCACCTGACATAATACATAGGGTATTCGACCCCATACTCTTCTCGAATCAAAGTTGAGCGGACTGTGGTCGGAGAGACAGTAAGATATAAGTACAAGTTTTACTTGGTAATGGTCCATGAAAGGAGAGATTGAGATCCCAACTACTTCTTCAAGCTTTAGAAAGCTTATTCAGCCTCTAGAGTCCATTGAAAATCCTTCTTCGGTAGTTTAAAGAAAGGCAAACACTTATTTATCGGCTTGGAGACAAAATAGTTGAGGGTAGTAACCCTTCCAATGAGGATTTGGATTTCTTTGGTTGTTCTTGGAGATTCTATATCTAGTAAAGCTCCAATTTTTTTGGGGTAGCCTTTATGCGACATATGGTGACCATAAATCCAAATAACTTGCCTTTAGGTACCCAAAAGCACATTTCTTTAGGTTTAGGATCATTTTATTCTTCTAATCATGGAAAAGGTCTCCTTGAGATTTTTCACATGATCTTGAACCTCCACACCCATGATTAGCATATTATCAGCATAGACCTCCATGGATTTGACAATTAGATCTTTGAAGATCGAGTTCACCACCCTCTGATAGGTAACACTTAAATTTTTTAGTCTGAATGGCATAACTCTATAGTAGTATGTAATTTTATTTATGATAAATGTGGTATTTTTCTCATCTGTAGGGGTCATTCAAATTTGGTTATACATAGAATAGGCGTCCATGAAGGAGAGGAGCCCGCGACTAGCAGTGGAATCCACCAACGTGTTAATGCGGGTAAGGGATACTAAGCCTTAGGAAAATATTTATTGAGTTAACACATATTTACCATTTCTTATTAGGCTTGGTCACTAGCACCACATTAGAAACCCACTCTGGATATTTCATTACTCTGATAAAATTAGGCTCTAAGATTTTGTTAACCTCCTCAACAGTAGCTGTATTTCTTTCGTGACCAAAGAACCTCTTCTTATGACATACGAGACTGTAGTTTAGGTCCATGTTAAGGTGGTGGACCGTGACCTTAGGATCTATCTCAAGCTTGTCTGAGTGGCTCTAAATAAACACATCTCTACTTTCTTTCAATAACTAGGTTAACTCCTCTCCAAGGTAAGAGCTCACACCCAACCCAATTTGGATGACCTTGGTGGGATTTTCTTCATCGATGAAAATTCAGATAAGAGCCTCAGTTATCTCACCACTTTGTTACTTCTCTTAATCCCATGGATCTAGAGTAACCGCATTCATCATCTCTATGCCCAAACTCTCTTGTGGGAGATCATACATTTCAGGAGGAGGAGGCAGAACCTTTGTAAGGACCTCAACACGTTATGCGCCTTTTGGGACCTTAGATAAGATTTAATTGGTGTCAAGTGCTCTATTATTTTCTTTTATGGAAGTGTTTTAACACTCCCTAGTTTTAAACTGATCTCCATACCCTTTGGAGTTGGGAACCCCATCAATATCCTCCTAGTTAATATGAAAAACATCCAACTCATTGAGAAAATCTCTGTCCATGATTATGTTCTAGACTGAGGTCAAGACTACCACTAGGAACCTATTCCAGATGGTAGAGAAGAAGACCTTGGATCCAACTATAAGGGGAGGAGTGACACAACCCATGGAATAAGTACTCTCTCTGTTGAACCCAATAATGGAGTGGTGATGGGTTGCATGTGTTTCACGGCGAGGCCCATAGTCTTAAAATTATTTAGGAATAATAAGTTTGTTGAGCTCTAGGTATCAACTAATACCTTTTTCATATTTTCATTTATCGGGATCACAATGATGATCAAAGGCTCATCATGTGTGTGTGTGTGTGGAGGGGGGGGGGGGATTATCCTGAGGCCCGTGTCTGGAAAAATTATCATGGAGCTTTCTTTTAGGAGTTATATCGGGTGATACACACTATTGGCATGCGCCCCATTTTGTTCTTGCCCTTGGGATGATGTTTTTAGCTTGTGGAGGAAGTTCCACCACCAGCGAATCCTCTTGAAATGGTTTTCACATCAATCATAGGGACGTTATACTTATTTTTGTTTTTGTGTTGATCTTTTCCAGCATCCCTGGCCACAAACTTGTTGAGATATCCCATCTTAATTACTCAGTCGATGGCCTCTTTGAGTCAGAATCAGTCACTGGTGTTATGTTCGTGGTCTCTGTGCAATCGGTAAAACTTGGACTTGACCCTATTATCATTTGAAGCTCCCTTAGGCTTGGGTGGAGGTAGGAGGTCTTTTGTCTCCACAATTGAGAAAACCTTTTCTATAGTGGTTGTGAGTGGAGTGAAGTGTTTGGCTTCCAAAGGCTCATTATTCTTGTTGAGGATCGATATATGAGGAATAAACCCTGGAATATTTAATTAAACAAACAATGCAAAAAGAAAAGCCAAATCCAGAATTAACGAACAAACCCATGGTTTCGAATATAATAACTTTGTGGATCCGACTGCAATATGATAGGGAGAAATGTATCAGTTGGTGATGTGGGTCTGCATTCTTTTGGATCTCTAAAATCTTTCTTGAATATTTTGAAATGATTCTAATATATGATACTCCCAAATCTAGGAAGGTGTGTGGTCACCTTTGAAGAAAAAACACTTAATTTTGAGTGAGATATATTACTCCCTCTCTAGGTTCCTTCACAAAAATATGAATCGTGTTTTCTCTCACTCCTATCAAACTGTAATAATGAAGTATGCATATTAAATTCCCAACATAAAATAATATATACATGTTTAAATGGTGGTCTTGGGTCAAACTTGGTTTGTTAACTACTTAGGTATGTGGACTGTACTAGGGGCTTAAGATAAATAATTAAATTTGCTTTGAGATAAATATTCGAAAATCCCAAATTACAAATCCAATAATTTATTTCCTTGAAGTAAAAATCTTTAAGAAAAATGATCTTTCTTATAGAATACTTCTATAAATGTAGAGTCTAGCTCGAAGTAGACTTTAATATAAACAAAAGTTCTTGATGATCTTATCAACTGGAAATAATTCAAACTGGTCTGGGAATAGTGATGAGGAAGATCCACCACTTAAAACAATCTAAAAATACCATAAAAGCAACCATTACCATTGACTATAGTCGTTGGATCTCTCCGAACCTTTTCTGGATCGATCTGATGGTCGTCTGAATCGATTCGGACCTATGTGTGGATAGCTTTATCTTCTTTACGGGTTTTGCATGAAAAAATAGCTATAACTCATCTGAAAATTTATGAAACTTCACAAAACATTATCCAATACCCCAAACCTCATACATTTATGCATCTTAGTGTAAATAAACATTACATCCCATCAAAAAATCTTCAAAATACATTGATAGTGAAATAATTACAAAAATGTAATTAGTACGACCATATCAAATCTAGAAGCGAAAAATAACTATGGATAAGCAATTGTAGGATCCATTCACTTATGAAAAACAAATTATAAAAGGGATTTAACCAAAGAATCTCTCCAAAACCATATTAGTACGATACCATATTTCAAGATGTATAATCATAAAACATGCAAAACTATGGTTTTCAAGGTTGGATAACATGGACCATTTTAAAAGATGAATAATCTAAAAAAAAGTCTTTAATACCAATAGTTTGGGATCGATATATGTAGAATAAAATTTTTCAGCCCTTGAATATTTTATTACTAAAATTATAGAAAGAAGAAAATCCAAATCCAGGTTTCAAGAACAAACCTCAAATATAATACTTTTACGGATATGGCTGTAATCCGATGCGGAGAAAGGTAATAGTTGGTTCTGTAGGGTTGCCGTATTTTGTATATTCAAAATATTTCTAGAATATTTCAAAATTCTTATATCTTTAATTATATGATCCTCCCAAATCTACGTTGTGGGCACCTTTAAAGAAGAAAACTCTTAATCTTGAGTGAGATATGGTCCTCTTTCTCTATGCTCCTTCACAAAAATGTGAATAGTATTTTCTCTCACCCCTATCAAACCTTAACAATGAAATATGCATCTTAAATCCCCAACTTAAACCAAAATACACATGTTTAAGTGGTGGACTTGGGCCAAACTAGGTTTGTTGAGAATTTGGGCCCAACTACTTGGGCATGTGGACTATACTAGGGACGCAAGACAAATAATTAAATTGACATTGAAATAAATGCTCGAAAATCCAAAATTAAAAATCCTGTAATTTATTTCCTTGAAGTAAAACTCTTTAAGATAGATAATCCTTCTTATAGAATACTTGTTCATAACAAAGAATCCAACTAGAAGTAGACTTTAATAGAAACAAGAGTTCTTGATGATCTTTCGAACTGTAAATAATTCAAACTGGTCTAGGAATAATGATGAGGAAGATCCACCACTTAAAGAAATTGAAAAACACCATAAAAAGAAACCAGCACTGCTGACTGCTGCGGTTGAATCGATTTGATGGGTGTCCGGATCGATTTGGCCCTGCGTGTTGATAGTTTCATCTTCCTAACGATATTTTCATGAAAAAATGGCCATAACTCATCCAAAACTTCATGAAATTTTGTCTAGCACCCAAACCCTCATAAAGGCATGATTCTAAGTGTAAATAAACATTATATCCCCTCACAATCTCTTTAAAACACATTGGTGATGAAATAATTACAAGACCCTAATTATTACAACCATATCAAATCTTGAAGCGAAAAATAACTACGGATAAACCAACATAGGATCCATTCACACAGAAAAAACAAATCGTGATAAAATGGATTTAAACAAACAATCTTTCCAAAACCATATTAATATAATACCATATTCCAAGATGTACAATTCTAAAAATGCAAAACTAAGGTTTAAAGATTAGACAAGATTGACATTTTAAAAGGATGAATAATATAAATCAAAAGCTCAGATACCAATTGTTTAGAAACGATATATGAGGAATAAAAAATTTTAAACCCTAAATCTTTCATCATTAAAATAATAGAAAGAATAACAACTAAAACTAGGTTTGAAAAACAAACCTATGTTTCGAATACAATACCTTTGAGGATCCAGTTACAATCTGATGGAGAGAAAGGTAATAGTTGTGATGTGGGGCTGCCTTATTTTGGATCTCCAAAATCTTTTTAAACATTTCAAAATGCTTGAATCTTATATTAAAAGATTCCCCCAAGCTAGGCAGGTGTGTGGGCACCTTTAAAGAAGAAAACTCTTGATCTTGAGTGAGATATGTCCTCTATCTCTAGGCTCATTCACAAAAATGTGAATAGTGTTTTTTCTCACCCCTCTTAAACCCTAATAGTGAATTATGCAGCATAAAGCCCAAACTTAAACCAATATATACTTGTTTAAGCGGTGGGCTTGGGATTTTTAATAATCTGGTCCTAACTACTTGGTTATGTGGATTATACTATGAACTCAAGATAAATAATTAAATTGTCTTTCAAATAAATACTTGAATCTCCAAAATTATAATCTCGTAATTTATTTCATTTATTTATTTAAGAATGATTAATTCCACTAAATAATTATGATGGTAACCCAATTTAATTAGCTCATAAATCACTCGAATATTATCAAATCTTATTTTTAAAGTTGATAATAGTGAACATATGATTCCCCGAATTAAGCTTCTAATACCAGCTTGGTCAAGTCAATTTGCAGCTAATTGACTTTAACTAACATCTAATCAATTTCTTGATTCTTAGACTTAACTTATTTTTCTACTACACTAGATTATAAAATAATCCATCGATCAGGTTTAAATGGTGGAACAAATATTATTAGTCTATAAAGGGTAATCACAATCCAAGGTATCCCCGAATGCCAATTCCTCCAAATTATAATCTTAGATCTACTTACATAATTGTCACCCAATATGAGGGGATCATTTAATTCAATCTAAAATTGAATCGCACTTATTACAATCAATGTAATAATCATGCAAATATTTAAATATTCGTAGTTCTCGGGATTAAAAATGTATACACCTTTTGAAAATGATGTGAGATTACTTGAATCTAATCAAGACAACTTTTAGACTCAAATATAATAGGTGTCCATGTTTAAGACATTATGGAATGTATCGATCAAAACACTTTTTTGAACTATCGTACAAGTTCTTGAACCATCATACATGTTCCCATAGTTTGAGATAAACTACTAGGATTTCATCGAAAACGTTACGATATAATGTCAACTCCCCATCTAGGTTGTAAGTAAACCTTTAAATAGTGATAGAATCAGAAGTTTGATCTCCTGTGATCAAGCCGAATCTATCTCATTGGAATTCCTACTAAGTCCTATTGACCGATGTACATATGAAACAATATATTTAAAATAAATATAAAGAATTCTCAAAAACATAATTCTCATTTCAAAATTAATGAGAAAATCCTTTATTAATCAAAATAAAATGTCTTCACATAGCTTTAAGAATAAAACCCTAACAATCTTCCACCTAGTTATAAAGCCATATGGCCATGCCCTTGACTCCCATACCCCCTACATGACTATCAAAAGTCATAGTTGGCAAGATATTTGTAAAAAGATCTATCACGTTGTCCTAAGATGCAATCTTGGTTACAATGACATCTACCCTCTACACGATCTCCCAAATGAAGTGATACTTGCTCTCAATATGCTTCGCCCTCTTATGATTCCTTGGTGGTTTCAAATTCGTAACCACACCAATATTATCACAATAAAGTGTAATATATGATTACACTGAAGGAACCATACCCAAGTAATTTAAGAAGTTTTAGAGATAAGAAACCTCTTTTGCTTCCTTTGAAGAGGCAATATACTCGGCTTCCATAGTCGAATCAACTATACAGAATTATTTGATACTCCTTCAACTTATGGCTCCACCTCATAGTGTGAAAACATATCCTTAGGTAAATATCTTGGAATTCTTATCCAACTGAAATTCCGAATCCGTGTACCTAATGGGTACAAGATTATCGATTGAATAAACCAACACATAATCTTTAGTCCATTTTAGGTATTTGAGAATATGGTTAGTAAAAATATTATTTTCTTCACTTGGGTTAGACTGCAATCTACTGGTTATGCCAACATCATAGTAGATATATAGTCTAATACACACCGTAGTACATATGAGGATGCCCACTTCCAGAGCATAATATATGTTTCTTGTCCTCTCTATTTGATTCGATGCATAAGGATACGAATCTTTAAATAAATAAATTCAATGCTCGAAAGGGGTAAACCCTTTCTTGGAATCTTGCATGCTAAACCTTATGAGCAAAATATTATGCTAAACCTTACGAGCACAATATTATGCTCAATATCATGGCCGAGGGTGTCCCTACCAGATGAGGGCTCGGGCCCAGGATGAGTCCAATGACCACAATACCGTTATAGGAGGGATCGGCCAGGATGATCCCTCAGCCAAGATTAGACGACCCTTCAAGGGGCCGACCCCTCATCATGGCCCTAACGACCCTTCAAGGGGCGAACCCTCATCATGGATCAGTCGACCCTTCAAGGGACCGATCCCTCATAATGGATCGGACGATCCTTCAAGGGGCCAACCCCTCATCATGGACTGGATGACCCATCAAGGGGTCGACCCCTCATCATGGAACAGATGACCCTTCAAGGGGCCGACCCCTCATCATGGACCAGCGGACCCTTCAAGGGGCTGACCCCTCATCATGGACCGGACTACCCTATGAGGGGACGACAGTACAATGCCCACATCCAGCCTGGCCTAATTCCAGCGTCAACTTTAGCCTCGACCGGGCATCTTAGGCCGAGGGTGATGTCATCATAGCGCGTGACTTATTAGACGCATGGAACAGTGCGGGAGGGACTCATATAGCACGTGGTAATTACCGTTATAACAATATCATCCCCTCACGTGAGGGAATATAATGTCATCATTAATCACTAGTGGCACAACCGGGTGTCAGCAGGGAATTGGATAGATCATCATTCACATGCTTCATGCATGCTTGGGGGTACACTACACCCCCAAGCCCTATATATACTTTTCATCTTCAACCTCGTAAAGGGATCGATAATTGTAACCCTAGCTAAAACTCTTCTTGTACACAGAGTAGAGAGAGTGACCTTATGTGCATTGTATCCAAGGTCATTAGTGTCCATATTTAGTGGATCACACACTCACAGTGGATGTAGGCCAAATTGGCTGAACCACTATACATCATTGTCTTATTCCTTTTATACTCATCCCCTTTTATACACTTCTACACAGATATCTCTATGGCTTCCATTATTATCACTGTTTGAGCTCACCTCTTATCTGGTGGTGCTGAATCTTAGCATTATCAGTTTGGTGCCGTCTGTGGGAACGAGAAGATATCTCTTCATTTATACAGCTTGACTTCACCGGAAACTCTGGTGGTGAACCAGTTCTCCCCCTTCGTGTGGAACTGTTTCACCATTCAAAGAGGTCCATCAAGGTTCTCAAGCTCATCAGTCTTTTGATCATTCAGGTCTTCATAGCTCAAATATATGGAACCAGAGATGCCACCACCACCTCCTCCACCAGATAGTACAGTAGGACCTAGTTCCAGCCAGGAACCGCCTCAATCTGAGATGGTTAATGTGGAGGCTGCCCTGAAGTCTTTAGCAGCAAGCTAGTGGATTATGCAGGAGAAATTTATAGCTCTTAGCCAAAACATACTAAGACCTCCAGGAGTCTCATCGGAAATGATTACTCTGGTAGTAGCCCCAGGGCAGCTTGAGTCCAGGGGACCACCCTAGGCACCGCATAAAGACCTACCACCTCCACAACGGCGGAGGGATGATACTTACCCCCGATATCTACGTCTAGGGAGGTAAGTAAACCCTTGCCCAGAAGGAAGATATGATGACGTGGAGGTGGAAGAGGCTCCGATAGTATGTTGGGAGCCGTATGAGGTCTCCAATAATACTGTACGACCTATCCAGGAGAGCAGAGGGAAGTGTGGAAAGAAAAATCTCGATGATCACCTGAGAGGATCTAATTTCGATCATTTGAGCAAGGGTCGGCCTTTGAGAGGCTAGGCCCAGTAAATGACCCGCGGGCAAAATTGTCCCGATCGAGAAGTGTTGTGAGGTCCAGGATGGAGGCAGCAGATGGCCGACCCGATGGGGTCTGACCCCATGGATGGGATGACGGCCAGGCGGAAGTAAATAGCCGACACAGGACTATGGAAATATAACCCTCTGTCCACCTCAAAGAGGCGGCAGGGGATAACATCAGCCAAGCCGACCCTACGAGGCCATGGAATGACTCGATCCAAAGGTTGGAGGATAAAATTGGTGACATCCTGAAGAGCCGGGAACCTCTTCAAAGAGGATACTCCATAGGCTCACCCTTTTTGGCGAAGATAGTCAACTTCCCAACGCCATCCAAGTTTAAGCCAACTGTGGTTACCCCAAGATATGACAGGAGTACCAACCTTGTCCATCATATTAAGATGTACCAATAAGTGGTAGACATATACTCTATCTCAGATGAGATGAGGTGTCGTGCCTTTTCTGTCACTCTGATTGGGGCTGCACATGTTTGGTACATGTCTCTTCCAAAGAACTCCATTGAAAGTTTCAAGAAGTTAGCAGACCAGTTCATCCATAAATTTTGCTTTGGAGTGAGGCCACAGAAGAAGACCACACACCTACTCTACATTAAACAGGGGAAGAATGAGAGCCTAAGAGACTACATAGACAGATTTAATAAAGAAAAGTTAGAGGTTAAAGACTATGAGGAAAGCAGAGCCATGATAGCCCTCATTGGAGGACTCCAAAGGGGAAGCTTTTATGAAAGCTTGCTGAAGTCCTTTCGAAAACGACGGCTGAATTGCTATCAACAGTGGGAAAAGTGATGAATACCAAAGAGGCGATGGATGCAAAATACAAAGATGAAAAAAGAGGTACTAGTGGGGGTAAGTACCAAAAAAAGAACAAAGAGGGGAAAAAAGGCTAGCAGGTGAAAAATTTGCTGATTATACCCCTCTGACGGTTAGTTGCGAACACATTCTGAATGAGATAAGAGCGATCGGTCCTTGAAATGGCCTGAGAAGTTGAAGTCAACCCCTCACAAGAGGAACAAAAACCTATGGTGTGAATTTCACCAAGACCATGGCCATGTGACTGATAAGTGCTTTGCTCTGAAAGATGAAATTGAAAAAATGTTAAAAGAAGGGAAGTGAAGGAAATACGTTGACAAGAGTGCCTTCAAGAAGGGCCAAGGGGACGACCATAGGAAGAAGAGAAGTGATGCATGCAGAAAAGATCATCCAAACAGAAGGGACGACCCCTCAGATGATGAGGATGACCCTGACCTCCCGTCGAGAAATGACCACAGCCCCGTAAAGAGACTTATTATGATCTCACTTGGTATGGGGATGATCTCCGGGGGGATAGTAGGAGGAGGGTCATAGGTCGCAGACAAGAAGGACCATGTAGCTGAAGCTAAGGCAGTGAAAAAAGACGTGCATTCAACCTCTATAGAAGTAAAGTCAGAAAATAGGAAGAAAGTTGATATGGATACTCTGATAGTGGGATTCTTAAGAATGGACTTCAAAGGCCTCTTAGCCCCACATGATGACCCTCTCGTCATCACTACCAGGGTACATGGGTGCGAGGTGACGAGGATCCTGGTAGATGGGGGTAGTTCTGCAGATGTGATATTCTGACCATGCTTTAAAGCCTTGGGTCTCAGCCGCGCCAGGCTCGTCCCATACCATAACCACTTGATTGGTTTTAGTGGAGAAAAAGCTCATCCCCTAGGAGTGTATGAGGTTGATGTTAAAATAGGGGACGAGTGGCCTAGATGGCTTACTAAGAAGGTCAAATTTTTCGTGATGGATGAACAAGTCTTCTCAGGCTACAATATTATACTGGGGTGAGTGGTCCTCAAGGAATTTGAGGCCGTGCCATCCACGGTTCATTAGATGATAAAATTCCCGACCCCTTACGAGGTAGGGGAAGTTCAGGGAGATTAGATAAAGACACGGGAATGCTACTTCAATTCCGCTAAAGAAAGAGAGGCGCATAAGAAAGCAACAACCACTTACAATATTAATGCCCTCGACCCTAGCGACGAGACCAAACTGAAGAAAGGAGAGGTCGCGTAAGAGGTAGAATACATCATCCTTAATGAGGATGAGCCGAAAAAAACCTTCCAAATAGGCAAAGCTCTAAAGACAGACATAAAAGAAGACCTCATCAAGCTGCTAAGGAGAAGACATGACTTCTTTGCATGGAGTCATGTAGACATGCCGAGGATCGATCCTAAAATCATGAGCCATAAGCTCAATGTGGTCGAGGGCGTAAAGCTAGTGAAGTAGAAGAGGAGGATTTATTCTCAAGAAAAGTATGAGGTCATTAGGGATGAGGTCAAGAAGATAGAAGATGCAGAATTTATCAGGGAGGTCATCTATCCCGAATGGCTGTCTAACGCGGTCATAGTCCCCAAAGCCAACGGGAAATGGAAGATGTGTGTAGACTTCACAGACCTCAACAAACATTGTCCCAAAGACAATTTCCCTCTCCCCCGCATTGATCAGATGGTAGACGCTACCGCAGGCCATGAGCTCATGAGCTTCATGTATGCTTATTCAGGTTACAATTAGATCTTCATGAGCCCTGAAGACTAATAAAAAATGACTTTCATTACCGACAAGGGGACATACTGTTATAGGGTCATGCCCATTGGCTTAAAAAATGCGGGGGTAACATATCAACGCATTGTGAATAAAATGTTCGAAGACCAAATCGAGAAGTCTATGGTGGTTTATATAGATGACATGTTGACCAAGAATTTAAAGGCCGAGGATCATGTGGCCGACCTCAAGAGGACCTTTAACGCGATGGACATGTATTGGATGAAGCTCAACCCAGCCAAATGTGTTTTTGGGGTTGGAGCAGGGAAATTCTTAGGGTTCATCATCAACCAAAGAGGCATTGAGGCCAATCCTGAGAAGATAAAGGCCCTCTTAGAAATAAAGACCCCCAGGACCATTAAAGACATTCAGAGGCTCACAGGCCGAGTGGCTGCTCTGAATAGGTTCGTATCCAGAGCCACAGATAAGTGTCTACCATTCTTCAAAATTCTTAGAAAATCCTTTGAATGGAACTAAGAGTGTGAGCAGGATTTTAAGGAGCTAAAGTCATACCTAGGGTCTCCTTTGCTATTGTCACGACCAGTGTAGGGTGAACGACTACATGTGTACCTAGCCGTCTCAGAATCAGCCATCAGCGCAGTCATTATGAGAGAAGAGGATGGAATACAGAAGCCTGTGTATTTCAATAGTAAGGTACTCCAGGGGGCAGAGCAAAGATACCGAAGGATGGAGAAGTTAGCCTATGCCTTGATCTATGCATAAAGAAAGATGAAGCCCTACCTCCAGTCCCATACAATGGTCATCCTAATCGACTCTCCTCTCAAGTAGGTCTTACACAAGCCAGAAAAATCGGTGAGGCCAATGGCCTGGGCTATAGAGCCGGGAGAGTTTGACATTGTATATTAACCTAGGATGGCCATTAAGTGGCAAGCATTAACTAATTTTATGGTTAAATTTACTTAGGAAGATGATGAGACTGAAGAGGAGAGCCTTGAGAAGACAGATACCCAGCAAGGTAGAATTGTTGACTCATCCAAAGATAGGGCTAAGACAAGCACCGCTAGAGAAAAAGTTATCAAAAATGAAGAGGGAAGATATCTCTTTAGATAGGGATCCCTCACTGAGGGAAATTTCTCAGAGGAACAGGCTGTGTGGAACCTCTTCATTACTGGGTCTTCTTACGAGAGCAGAAGTGGGGCTGGATTAATAGTATCAGCGCCCGACAGCACATACATTGAGTACGCCCTGAGGTTCAACTTCAAAGCCTCCAACAACGAGTCTGAATATGAGGCCCTGATAGCAGGCCTCTCTTTGGTTAAGTCTCTCAATGTCGGCCAGATCTTGGTCTATAGTGATTCAAGACTGTAGTGAATCAGATACTATGAGCCTACGAGGCTAAGGATGAAAGAGTGGCCAAATATTTTGAAAGGGTAAAAGAACTATTGAAGAGCTTCAAAGAAGTAAAGTTGAAGAGGATACATAGGCTTAATAATGGAAGAGATGATGCACTCGCTACGATGGCCTCGACAACTAGGACAGATATTAGGAGGACAGTCCCAGTGGAAATTTTGCTTCGACTAACAATTGAAGAAGAAGAGGGAACACTTGGATCTTTCTTAAACATCAATAGGGAAGCTTCATGGATGGACCCTATAATTAGATACATTAAAGAGGGGGAGATGCCAGAAGAAAAATAAGAAAGGAAGAAGTTGAGATACAGAGCCGCGAAATTCACTGTCATCGGAGACACCTTGTACAAAAAGGTATTCTTGCTCCACTTGCTCAGATGTGTGCACCCGTCTGAAGTCCCACGCATCTTGTAAAATGTGCACGAGGGGTCATGTTCAAGACATATTGGGGGCAGGTCATTAGCAAAGAGGATAATAACCCAGGGATACTGGTGGCAGACCCTAAGGAAAGACGCCACGTCATACGTAAAAAAATACGATAAATGTCAAAGGTTTACCACCATTCCTCACCAGCCCCATTAGTCTCTTACCTATATCACATCCCCATGGCCATTCGCAGTATGGAGAATCGATATAGTAGGACCCTTGCCTAGGGCTGTCAATAACTATAGATACTTGATCGTAGCAATTGACTATTTCTCAAAATGGGAGGAGGCAAAACCGATGGTAACGATCACCGAGGAAAATACCTTCCAATTTATCTGAAAAAACATTATATGCAGATATGGTCTCCCTAACACCGTCATCTCGGATAATGGGACTCAATTCAAGAATGCATATCTGGAGAAATACTGCGAAAGGGTTAGTGTCAAATAATTCTTCTCAACCCCAGGCCGACCTCAGGATAATGGGCAAACTGAAGTTACAAAGAGAGAAATTCTAGATGGGATCAAGAAAAAACTCGAGGAGACAAAAGAAAGATGGGTTGAGGAGTTGTACGCTGTACTGTGGGACTACAGGACGACGACAAGGACTCCTATCGGGGAAACCCCGCTCATGCTGGCGTATGGCTCAGAAGCTGTCATCCCCACCGAGTTTTGGTTTCCTACTCACAGAGTCCAAATATATGACCCCTAGAGGAATATGAAAGGAAGGAGACTTGATCTATACTTGGTCAAGGAGAGAAGAGAAGACGCTGAGATAAGGCAAGAAACCTATCAGCAGAGGATTGCCAGGTTTTACAGCCAGAGGGTGAAGCAAAGGCCAATCGCCATAGGGAACTTAGTCCTCAAGAAGACATGGCAGAAACCAAACAGGCTCCAACCAAATTGGCATGGCCCATATAGGGTCATTGATGAAGTTGTCCCTGGAACCTATAGACTAGAAAACCTTAAAGGGGAACCCTTTTCCAACCCCTGGAATGTAGGCCATTTGAAGAAGTACTATCAATAATGTAATGGCTTATCGGACCATAGTTGTAATGAATATGTTTCTCCAACAGAACACTTAGAATGTCAATGAGAATATTATATTAGCTCTCTATCCTGTGTTTGTTAATGATAGCATGATTAGGGTTATCCTTATTGAACCACCCTTGGCTATGATAAGGGCAAATGGTGGGGACGACCCCCCATTTACCCTCAAGAAAGACGAGGGGAGACTTGAAGTTTAAAACATCATTAATTTGGTGATAACCACCCTCGGCTATGATGAGGGCAAATGGTGGGGACGACCCCCCATTTACCCTCAAGAAAGACGAGGGGGGCTTGAAATTTAAAATATCATAATTTGGTGATAACCATCCTCGGCTATGATGAGGGAAAATGGTTGGGACGACCCCCCATTTACCCTCAGGAGGAGGGACTTGAACATCATTAATTTGGTGATAATTACCCTCGGCTATGATGAGGGAAAATGGTGGGGACGACCCCCCATTTACCCTTAAGAAAGATGAGGGGGACTTGAAATTTAAAACATCATTAATTTGGTGATAACCACCCTTGGCTATGATGGGGGAAAATGGTGGGGACGACCCTCCATTTACCCTCAAGAAAGGCGAGGGGGGACTTGAAATTTAAAACATCATTAATTTGGTGATAACCACCCTCGTCTATGATGAGGGAAAATAGTGGGGACGACCCCCCATTTACCCCCAAGAAAGACGAGGGAAACTTGAACATCATTAATTTTGTGATAACCACCCTCGGCTATGATGAGGGAAAATGGTGGGGACAACCCCCCATTAACCCTCAAGAAAGACAAGGAGGGACTTGAACATCATTAATTTGGTGATAACCACCCTCGGCTATGATGAGGGCAAATGGTGGGGACGACCCCCCATTTACCCTCAAGAAAGACGAGGGGGAACTTGAAATTTAAAACATCATTAATTTGGTGATAACCACCCTCGGCTATGATGAGGGCAAATGGTGGGGACGACCCCCCATTTACCCTCAAGAAAGATGAGGAGGGACTTGAACATCATTAATTTGGTGATAACCACTCTCGGCTATGATGAGGGAAAATGGTGGGGACGACCCCCCATTTACCCTCAAGAAAGATGAGAGGGGACTTGAAATTTAAAACATCATTAATTTGGTGATAACCACCCTTGGCTGTGATGAGGGAAAATGGTGGGGACGACCCCCCATTTACCCCCAAGAAAGACGATGGGGGACTTGAACATCATTAATTTGGTGATAACCACCCTTATCTATGATGAGGGCAAATGGCGGGGATGACCCCCCATTTACCTTTAAGAAAGACGAGGGGGGACTTGAAATTTAAAACATCACTTAGTTGGTGGAAACCGCCCTCTGCTATGATGAGGGAAAATGGTGGGAATGACCCCCCATTTACCCTCAAGAAAGACGAGGGAGGACTTGAAATTTAAAACATTATTAATTTTGTAATAACCACCCTCGGCAATGATGAGGGCAAATGGTGGGGACGACCCCCCATTCTCTCTCAAGAAAGACGAGGGGGGTTAATGGGATGGTTAATTCAAAATATCATGAGCTAAGATAAATCACGCAAGAGGCAAGCATAGAAGACAGGAAGAGGCAATATATTATAAACCAAGTGTTACAAATGCTTGTCCAACACAAATAAAGTATAAAAATATTTTTACAAGAAGAGGGTATTGGCTACAAACATCCACCCTACTGAGCAGTATCAGCAGGCAAGGTTTCAATGTCAATCAGAGGAGTTTCTTCAGTGACCAAAATAGGCCAATCCTCAGAGGTACCGATGCCTTCAACGTTCACTTTAATTGGACCCCCTGGTTGGCTAAGGCTTCTTCATTTTCTTTGATGAGTGTCCTTCACATTCAGCTCGGCCTAATGCTGTTTCACCAGCTCATCTAGGACCCTTGCATGCTCAGTCCTTGCACTCTCCAGTTTAGCCCGGTCTCTAATTCAGTCTTTAAATCAGCCTCATGTTGAATAGCCCTCTCGGCCTTGTAAAACTTTTATTGGTTCTCAGCCATCCATTTGGTGGCCGAGGTGAAGGCGCAGACAGACTACACAGACAAACACATGTTAAAAAGGGACTAGGGAACAGTTTATGAAATATTGATAAATAAAAAAAATGAAGTCGAAAGAGGTACCTTGGCCAAAGTGTGCAGACCGTAGTCATAGACCTTGGCTAGGGGCATCTTTGACAAGAAGTCATAATTTACGGATGAGGAAGCAAAAAACATCGAGGATTTGGCCGCCCTTAGGTTAGATATGAGGGACGAGCGTTCAGCCTTGAGGAAAATGAGATTCTGAGACCAATAGGAACCCATGTTGGAAGGGGTGATGGTCCCCTCAGTATGTGTCTGAGACACCTCCACCCTCGCCCTCGTCCGGGAGTCAGGTCGAGAGTCTGCAGCAACTTTAGACTCTTTCCTTTTGCGACTGTCGATGGTCAGTTCCACTTTTGTCTAGCCCAAGGACTTTGTCTTCTTCTGAGACAGCTTAGGCTCCTTAACTTTCTTCTTTCCCAAGCTAGATAGTAAACTTGGGGCAGTCATCTCCTAGAGTTAATGAGATATATTTGCAGGACAACCTAAAAAGGGGACGATATATCCGAAAGATACAGTTGAAAAGATGAAACACTTGGAGAAAATTAAAAATTGAGCCAAAATATACTCACATATTTTCTGTCAGGGGGTCGACCCTCAGACCAGCTTCTTTGAGGAAGCGAGGGGTCATCAAATCTTCAAATTTGTGAAGTTCACCCTCTTTCCCTCGTACCCTCAGGTATTCAATAATGACCCTCTCCTCCAAGCCAAGTCCGGGGTCTTACCGCGCTTTTATTGAGGGGTTGGACCATGCCCTTGGGACCCTCGAACTATCTTTCATGGGCTCATCCCTGACGAGGAATTCCCAATCCCCAGAGATAAAGATTTTTTTTTTCTTCCAGTCATGATTGGAAGTCTGAGCTATGTAAAGGAGTTTCTTGTTGGACTTCCTAGCCCCCAGATGAAAATACCCAGGATGCTTGGACGATGAGGTGATATTGTAATAGGCTATGAATAAATCGGTCGAGGGCTCATCGGTAAATGTATTCTTCCAAAGTGAGATATAGCCGAGGATAGTCCTCCACGAGTTAGGAGGAAGTTGAGAAGGAGAAACCCCAAGAACAGATATTAGTCAACTATTGCAAGGTGCAGAGGGAACCTAACACCTTCCCTGAACATCTGCCCATAAATAACAACTTCCCCCTCATTCCCCTGGAAGACTCTCTCATCTTCAGTTGGGACCCTCATACTTATATTGGACTGTATACCAAAGAGATGCCTCCATTATAAGAGGTCGCGATCCTTAACTAACAATACATAAGCCGAGGGGCTAGAAGTGTCAACTCGACCATCATCATCAGAACTCTGATTATCATCCCCGGACCCCTCAACCTCATTGCCTATTGGAGGGCCATATGTAAAGGCTACTTGAAAAGCAAAAGGGGACAAGGCTGTCATAGGGACAGCCTCTCCATGATCTATCCCCTCGGCCTGTCAGACTGGGCTAAGAGTTGATGTCTCTCTCCTCCCAAAAGGACCTTGGCGATGATGATCTCTCATTGATTTCCCCTCGTATGTCTGACTCTCGGCTGGACGACATAAAGACCCACAGGACTCAGATGGTATTATTATGGCTAAAAGAATGGGGAATATGGGTCATACCCAATTAGGGCCGCCCCCTCGTCTTCGCTCATCCTCCTCCTCTATTCGTCTAATCTCAGCAAAGAACTTCTCACTCAAGGTTGGGAACTCCTCGGCTAAATCGTAAAGTCTTCTAAGAATTAAGGGGAAGACCCTCCACTTAAAGGAATTTATTTAAGCTAACTACAAACATGTTTGGTATTTGACCAAGTTTGACTCTTGGATCAAACCTAAAGAAATGAAGAGTTTTGTGGATGAACACTTAAGAACAAAGAAAACCCAGTTTACCGGAGACGAACGTCGGGGAACACAAAAACCTAAGAAATGCAACAAACAAGGGCTAAATCACCACTGGAAGGGGTGGGGAAGTAACTTGTAATGCACAAGACCTAAGGGTAAGCCCTATAACCACCACAGTAAGGCGGTTTCATGCCGAAAAAATACAAAGCTAGGAAAAGTTGCGAAAGAAACCCAAATGCAAGAAACGAAACAGAAATTGAAGACAAAAAAATGAATTTATGGCAGAAGAGTTACCTAAAGACGAGGATGATGGCTGAGTGATGTTTGATACAAAAGAAATCGTAGAAATGGCAGTGTGAACTGGTAGGGCTAGAGAGAGAAAGCTTGGGTGCGAAGAAGAAGAAAATAATTGTTTAAAAAGTTTAAATACTTTATTGTTGGTGGGACCATTAACTAAGGCTGTGCACAACCCACGAAAAGAGGCATCATTAGGGCACAAAGTCCCAAGCTGAGTGTGCAGCTGCCACATCTGGGAAACAGAAAAGATGATGGACACCTGACGATATACAACTTGACAGATGTCACTTATCCATCTGACCAGCCACTTGAGAATTCCAAGGCAACATTACTCCTCAGCCATCTCAACAAACATCGATGGCTAAGGACTGGGGGTTGATTAATATACCCTTATAAACCCTCGTTATGGCCAAGGGTGTCCTCTACCAGATAAGGGCTCGGGCCCAGGACAAATCCAATGACCACAGTATTATTACAGGAGGGATCGACCAGGATGATACCTCAGCCAAGATTAGACCACCCTTCAAGGGGCTGACCCCTCATCATGACCCTGGCGACCTTTAAGGGGCTGACCCTTATCATGGACCAGACAACCCTTCAAGGGATCGGCCCCTCATCATGGACTTAATAACCCTTTAAGGGGATGACCCTCATCATGGACCGGACGAACCTTCAAGGGGCCGACCCCTCATCATGTACCAGACGACCCGTCAAGGGGTCGATCCCTCATCGTGGATTGGACGACCCTATGAGGGGATAATAGTACGAGGCCCACATCCAGCCGGGCCCAATGCCAGTATCAACTTTAGACTCGACCGAGCATCTTAGGCCGAGGGTGATGTCATCATAATGCGTGACTTGGGAGACGCATGGAACAGTGCACGTGGGACTCATATAGTACATGGATTAGACCGTTATAATAATATCATCCCCTCACATGAGGGAATATTATATCATCATTAATCACTAGTGGCACAGCCAGGTGGCAACAGGGAATTGGCTAGATCATCATTCACATGATCCATGCATGCTTGGGGGGTACACTGCACCCTCTAAGCCCTATATATACTTCTCATATTCAACCTTGTAAAGGGATCGAAAATTGTAACCCTAGCTAAAACTCTGCTTGTACACACAATAGAGAGAGAGTGAGCTTATGTGCATTGTATCCAAGGCCATTAGTGCCCATATTTAGTGGATCACACACTCATAGTGGATGTAGGCCAAATTGGCTGAACCACTATACATCATTGTCTTATTCCTCTTATACTCATCGCCTTCTATACACTTATACACACATATCTCTATGGCTACCATTGTTATCACTATTTGAGCTCACCTCTTATCTGGTGGTGCTGAATCTTAGCATCATCAGTCGATATAAATAGTGTGGGATAAGCCCAACATCCCATTTCTTCGATAACGCAAAAGCTTGATCCCAATGATGTGATTGGATTCTCTTAAATCATTCATATCAAACTGATTACACAACCAAACACTTATATTATATAATACACCCACATCATTCCATATTAGGTGAATATCATCCTCGTAAAGTACTAGAAATACCACCATAATTCTTATCATGTTTATTAAACACTTTAGTTTCATCCAAACTTTGGTCGAAACTAAAATATTTGATTGCCTGATCAAATTGGATGTTCCAAGAACTTGATACTTTCTTAAGTCCATAAATGGATTTCTTAAGCTTTCACACCCTGCTTTCATTTTTTTTCTATGAATCTTATGGGTTACATCATATAGATATCCTTGTGAAGACTACCATTCAAGAACGTATTATTAGCGTCCATTTGCCAAATCTCAAAATCGAGATGAGCCACAATGGATAAGAGAATACGAGTAGACTTTATCATAGCCACCATCGAGAATGTTTCCTCATAATCGATCCTTTCTTTTTGAGTTAAACATTTCTTTAAAAATAATTCCTTAAGACTTCCACGTTCCCGTCTACCCCTCTCTTCTTAACGATTGATTTTTATCCCATTTGGAATGTTCACAACTTCCCATGATTTGAATACTTTGAATGCACCTTGGTATTAATATCCTTTATCCAAAGCTCGACATATATGTCTTGGAGTACCTTGTCATAGTTGTCGAGAACCAGTTCATATTCCCTTAGGACTTTGTTAAAGTGCTCACCCATATATACTAAGTTATTGGGATATGCCCGATTCTCTTACTACGAAGTGGATCCACTTATGATTCAGTACAAATGGCACATGTAACTTGATCATAAATAATACTCCCACCATCGTTAGGTAGTGTACTATCGATATCAAGTGGTATTTCATCATGTATGTGTGGTCCCTAAGTAATTACTATTTCTTATCCTATTAGCTCTTGTAAGATAATCTTGCTCATGGGCTTGTAGTTTATCATATAATCTTCCATTAGGTATCGAGAACTGGTTCTAACCAACACCCTCTGACCCTTAGGATTATAAAAGAAACCACCTTTGGTTCCTTTTGAGTATCCTACAAAGATACACACTTATGTCCTTGATTGCAACTTACCAAGTTACTTCCTCAGTATGTGTGTTGGGTAACCACAAGTTCGAACATGTCCTAGACTCGATTTTCACCCAGTCTAACGCTCTATAGGAGTTGTTGAAACTGATTTACAAGGAACTAAGCTTAGAATATGAGTGGTCGCCTTTAATGCATAACCCCCAAAACAATCCAGTAGATTCGAATAACTCATTATGGATTTAATCCATAAGAGTCATGATCTTTCTTTTTGCTACACCATTTTGACATGGAGTACCCGGTGAAGAAAATTGGGATCTAGTCCCAATTTTTTATACATGTTCCCTAAAATATCCCAAAAGGTATTTCCCTCCATGATTATATCGAAGAGTATGGATTAGTTTAGCATGCTTACACTCCACCTCGACTTTCTACACTTTGAACTTATCAAAGGCTTCATAATTTTGGTGCATAAGGTAAACATATCTAAAATCGTTGATGAAAGTGATGAATTACTCGTAACCACCTAGTGCTCATATAATCATCGACACGCATCAATCATAATGAACCAATTCGAGTACATCTTTGGCCCTACAAACCTTAGCTATAAACGACATCTTGTTTATGTTACCTTTTAAGCAAGATTCGTGGACTGGAAGTCCCTTCACTTCTAATGAACTCAATTATTTATTTGAGACGAGTATTTGTATCCTTTTTAGATAGATATTAACTAATCAAAAGTATTAAATATACGTTTGGCTCAACTTAGAAGGTTCATTTCTCTTTAAGTTATTTCCATTTAAGTTACTTATTTTAGTATTAAGCAACAATGACGAGTAATATAAAGATCATTTTCCAATGTACCAGAACAGATAAGAGATTTGCTATTTTTTTTATAAAGAAGACCTTTGCTAAAATAATCAAATATCAATTCCTCTGAAGCTTAGAAATCGAAATAAGTTTTCTTCTAATGCTAGGTAAATAAAAATAAACTACCAATATTAACTTATTTTCTTCACCAAAATCTAAAACTAAATTTTCTAATGCTACTATTGGTGCTTTGTGATGATCGCCTATGAACATAAAAATTTCTCCATCATTAAGATCCATACATAACTGGAACCTCCTCCAAAGAATTGCAAACATGATTAGTGGCTCTCGAATCTACACACCAAGTACTAATAGATTACACCACAAAACATGTCATAATGATTAAGGAGAAATTGTTATTTCTATTCTTCCCTACTAAGAAGATCAGGCACTCCTTATTCCAATGCCCTTCCTATTTGTATATATAATAGTCACCTCTAATCTTCTTACCAACCCCCTCAACCTTAAAGTTTATCATAACCATTTTTTGTTGTGCCTCAGACTTTCTCTTTTTCTTATAACCTTTTGAAATGAAAAAAATGGGCCTTTTTTAGAAACCTAAATCACACCCTTATACCTTTTGATATTCTCCACAACTTGGAGTTCCTTAAGCAGTCGTGCCAAAGAGTAAGAAAATTTATTCATAGAATAGTTCAAGCGAAACTGTTTAAAGGACTTGAGAAGTGAATGGAGCACAAAATCAACCTGGTTTCCTCCATCGATTTCAGATTAAGCATCTCAATTTCTCCCAAGATGGACATCACCCTAGCATCTTGGTGTTGACCAACCTGGCCATAACATCTAGCCTTGTAGCATAATTCTAATCCTCAAACATGTCCCCGAGGTTTATAATCATGTCGTAAGCAGTCGACATATGATTATTATGGTGTTGTAAACCATTAGTCATACAGATCAATATATATTAACGAGCCATTTGATCAGCCTTTTACCACCTCTAATAGGCTTAGACATCCCTTTCGGGTGCCCCTTGCTCAGGCTTGGCAAGGTAGGTCTCAGTCAAAACAAAGATAAAGTCCTTACTAGTAAGGAAAATGTCTAGGTTCCTTTTCCAAGAAATATAGTTCATTCCAATTAACGTGTTGTCCTTTAAGATTAAAGCAAGTGGGTTGAATGAATATCTCAATTTAAATCAGAGAATCATAAATTTTAAAAAGCGAATTAATTTCAAATTAAGCATGTGATCATTTAACTTCGATTGGAAAGTATAGGTGGTGTGTTTAGAAATTGTAGAGGGTTTGTGAGAGGGGTATTTTACGCTGAAATTGGCCATCATACATATTTCTATGGAGAATTATTTGTCATGATCATTGGATTGGAGATTGCTTGGAAGTTAAAATGGCTGAACTTATGGTTAGAAGTGGATTCTCTTATTGTATGGATGTGTATTCAGAATGATGATTATAATCCTCCATGGAAACTTAGAGTTAGGTGGATGAATTGAAAATTCATTATAGGGTAAATTACTCATATCCCCCTTGATTTTCTCAAATTTTTGGGTTACTCCCAAGAAAAAATACCCAACAGACTCACCCACTTAACTATCATTTCTTTTCAAATAAACCTAGAATTCGAGTCTCAAGATTTTTTGAGAGAAAAATGTCTGAAATAGAACTGGACCACATTATATCAATTTAGTGTGTCTAAAATACTCTTTTGGACCTTTCCACTTCTTTACAAGCAAACCCTACCCTTTTTTCTCATCCATAACATTCAAAAGTTTTTCTTTAGTTCCATTAAAGATGTATTTTTCTTCTTTTAAGGCATGTTTATTAATCACTCATTCTTTTGTCTTTTTTCTTTTCTTACCCTCATTTTCTCTTTTTTTAGATATCTTCATACTCCTATACTAGCTCAACTTCTAAAGTATATAGTGCATTTTTATCATGTACTATGCGTGATTGTGGTGATATTATTTTCAAGAGGATAAGTTGGACTGAGAAAAACAGGGGTATAAGGTTTTTTTGTTGCCCAAACTTCATTAATGGAGCATGACATTTTTTCCTTTGGGTTGATCTAAAAAGAATAACAAAATATATAATATATGGCATGTATTTGAAGCTTGTGGATTTGGAAAGGATATACAAAAGTGAGAAGACTACTGGTGCTGAATGGAAAAAGAAATATGAAGAAGTGGAGGGAAACAACATTCAACTGAAGAACATGTTAGAGGACATGAAGAAAATCAATTAAAAGAATAAATTGATTATTTTCTTTCTCTTCACAATATTGGTTTTTGGTTACGTAATAATGTAATGAATGACAAAGTTATGTAATTTTTTTCTCTCCACAGTGATGTAATGTAAGCAATGTAATGGAAGTAATAAAACCAAGTAATGAACATCATGAATTTTAAACACATTATTTGATTTCGTAACTTTTCTATGGGGTACAAAATATGATCAGTCAACGTCAACAAGAAATACAATCAACTATAGAAATATTCCCCAACACTTTTTTACATTTCTAACCCATTAGTTGATTGATCACAAAAATATAGAAGGCATTTACATTAAAGACGTGGATCCTTGAGTTGAGAATATCACATCCCAAACCTTTTTGATTTTCACATTACTCGATTTGTAATTGATTGACCTGCAGTGGTTTGACTTGCATTTCCACTAGACGCTTGACTAGCATTTGCACTAGATGCTTGGCCTTTGTTTCTTATCACCACACATGATCTTATACCTTGATCGACACCATTTTGAGAGGAACTTCTGATTTCAAAGGATTTTAAGTTTATAACATTTAAAAAGTTATACAACAACAACACTGTTAAATAGCAGCAAGTTATATAGCAAGTACATAACATTCAACAAAGCTAAATAGTAACAGTTAAATAGAAGAAATAAAGTCATACAATGACAACATAGTTATATATCGTGCAATAAAAATAAATAGTAGCAACACATACCATTTTAACCCTTCCTCCCCTTCTTTCACCTCCTCCCGTAGCATTTCTTCCACCAGCAGCAGCATTGCCTCCACCTCTTGGTGTCACCTTAACATAACTGGTTTTTATTTTACTGGCACCTTGTAAGTCCTAATATTATGCCCATACCACCACAGTTGATAAATCTCATACTAGGGTGGAACCTCCTCACCCTATATGTATTAACTGGTTCATCTTTTGCCTTTATCCTACATTTTTGTGTTTGCCTGGTGGTCTCTTAAGGGGTGGTGGTAAAATTTGATCATATAGTGTCTTTTCCCACATATACTGATCGAGTATGGGATAAATTATGGACTCATAAATCTTGTTTCAAGTTTCCTTCCTATAATAATAAAAAACATAAAACTCCCATATCTCCTTTATGTATAAGAATTTATACCACAACATGCACATATGGGATGCTAGTCTGGTCCCACCCCTACAAGTGAAATTGTTCTTATCTTTATCCATAATATATGTTTTAGAAACATTAGTAACCATAAACACTCTATTTATAGCATAAATGACTTCATAATCCTCAGTTTCTTTTAACTATTTACTAACTTTAGGACACAAATTCCCCTCAGACTTTCCTATCTTCTTTCTTTACTCGTGAAACCTAACCATATTGTTTTTAATAATTCCCTATAACATAGTTGTTATTGGATTCTCCCTAAGTTTTTTTCATGTATTGATTGAATGACTCGCTTATGTTACATAACATATAACTCTTTAACATAAAGGAGAAGTGTGACCTAGTCCACAATGTTAGACTGGATTGTAAATGCCATTCATGTGCCATAGCATCCATCTACTTGATGCCTTTCATTTACTCCTGCCAGTCCTCCACTGTCAACACACTTGCAACCCTCCACACAATATCCTTCAACTCCTTTACATTTAATGATAGCTTGAAGTTTGCATATAGATGCCTTAGGCAATATCTGTGATCTTTACCAGGGTATAAGTTTACAAAACAATCACCCAAGCCCTGAAGAAACATGTGAGACAAAAAATATTAGTACAAAGCAGTTAAATGAAATGATATTAGAACAAAGCATAGAATGATATTAATAAAAAACAATACTTTTTTCCTATAAAAATGAATGCACATCCCGTCTTATCAGGCCTCCTAATTACTTCAACAAAAATTTCTAAGAACTATTCCCATCTAGCTGTTGCTTTAGCCTCAACAACAATAATAGCCAGATGGAATATTTGATTATTTCCATCTACAGTAATAGCACCAAAAAATTGGCCACTAAAAAGACCTTTCAAATGACATCCATCAAGACATATCAAAGTCCTACACCCAATAAAAAAAATTCTTTTGTGCATCATACACTACACAAAAAATGCCAATCTAGCACGCTGACACAGGGAGAATCTGGCACGGTTCTAAACCGTGCCAGAATCTTGATCTGTTTCTTTACAAATCTTGTACGGTTTTAAGCATTCCAAAATTAGGCACGGTTTTAAAGTGTGCCAAAAATGTGCCAAAAATTATTGCTAAATAAATTACTAAAATTCAATTCACTTTTCATTTTGGAGCCATGATTCCCATCCCCCGCTCTTTCTCTACCAAACTCAATTTTTTCTCTCTCCTAAGACTAGATATATGTGCTCTCTCCCCTTTATATATCTCTCTCTTTACATTAAGTCAACAAGGTCATGCAGAACCCGTCTTCACAAAATTTGTTGAGGAGAACACCAGCTGAGAAAGTCGCGGTGGAGAAGAAACCCCATGAACACTAGTCTGGTAATTTCCCCCTCCCTCTCTCTATAACATTGTCATTACCTAAGTTTTGTTTAAATTCAAGGTTGAAGGAATATGGTTACATTTCATAAAACTGTCTAACTAATGCATCTGTGAATATTGTGTAATAATTAGGTTAATTATATGTTTCTTAATTTGTTCTTTAATTTCCTAGTATTTTTTTGGGATTTAGTTGACTCATTATAGAAGTTACAAAAAAATCATCACCTCATGGGGATGTAAAAGACTATTAGTTATAATTTTTAATCCTTCTTCGCTCCAAAAATTAGGGCTTTGTTTTTTAAACCGAAGGAAATTTTTTTAAACCGAAGGAATATTGTCCTTCACATCTTTACAATTCACAAATAGATCTTTCAAAGGTTCAATGGATTGTATATTCATAATATTGTTTTATATGTTTATTGTTCTTTTTATGTTTTAAAGATATATTTTTGCTTTATTAAACTTGTTTGTGTTGAATATATATATATGTATGTATATATTTGTTTGTGTAGATGGAGAGGGTGCTGGTTGAGCCATTTGAATCGGTGAAAAAAGAGACGGATGCAGCCGCAATTGACAGAGGGGCACCTAAGTAAGATCGATGTGTTGATGTATTGAATCGACTTAAAAAATTTTCAGTTAATTATCACATTTTTGTGTCCACATAGGTAATTTTATCTTTTGGTAAGATTAAAAATGTGTTAGCCTTTTGGTAAGATTAAAAATGAAGATATTAAATAAATCATAGGGAAAGTTAGAAATCAATGAGAAGAATAACATTTCTAGTGCAAAAAAGGGGTGGGGCTATACGTAATATTCTTAGACCTAGACCTAGACCTAGACCTAGACCTAGACCTAGATACTACACTCAAGTTCCAAGGACTAGGCATAAGAATTCTAGGAGGGATGAGAGATGGATACCGAGGGCAGGTAGTGGTTTGCCTAGGCATGCACGCAGAAATAAGATTGAACTCGTTGAACCTCAAAAGAAAATCGAGATGAAGGATGTTGTTTTTGTTCATCCTATTGACCTGGGGTATGGAACACCCATCACTATCTAGATTTATAGTTTGATAGGATGACTATGTTCTTATAGGTTTCCATTCCTAATTTATTCTTTATTTGTGGGAGAAACAAATCTTTGTGGGTAACATAATTCCAAGTGCTATCATATTTTCATGCTTTGGTGAAATTATCCTGTATATGTAAATTTTAATTCATTTGATTTTTATGCTATATTATTTACTAAACATGATTTTTGTAAATACATGCATCATCACTACACCAAAACTGGAAACTTCTCATGGTAAAAAATTGTGACAAGGGAGACTTGTGGTCAAAGACAGTGAAAAGTTTTGGGGTGATAATTTTTTATCACGGACTTGTCTCTGCCAAAGTCTGTGAAATTCTGGATAGAATTAAAAAAAACTGCTCGGCAGTATGGCCACTACCACTGCCCAACATTATATTTTAACTTGTTACAACATATTTAAACTTGTTCAAACAATATATATAACAAGCAACATTCAAAAATTCATAACAACTACATATGAATTGACTAACACATATTCATAACCAACCAACATTCAATATTCAAATGAAATAAATACAAATAATATCCAACAATGAATATTCATAAGTATGAAAATAATACAAATATGTCAAGGGCATGAGTTTTGAACAAGTCTGAGGAGGAAGGTATACCCCACTATATATGAATTGATACAACCCTCAAATTTTCGAACACCGCATTTCTTATCCAACCACAAGGATTTATTTTCTTTTTCGAGCATAATATGCATGACGTGAACCTTTGCCTCAATATCTTGCAACGCATGTCGATGAACTACACTACCCAACTATGTGTCGGGGTCCCTCACCCCTTAGCTATGGTCTTGCCACCCCGGAGGTCTATTAAATATAGACTCCGCTAACCCATTGTTGACATAGGCCATTCTATGAGTGTTAAAGTGGAAAATCGATTGTATGTAGGCGACGTGGGTGCGTATCGACGCTGAGGCTCAGAGAGATGGAGTAATGGCATCCTTGTCTACCGCTTTCCCCTTGCTCTTACATGAGGTGGACCCCAACTATTGATTCATGTACTCGAATATATTAAGGACCATCGCTTACAACCTTTATAACTTATCTCCATGGGTGTCCACCTTACGAGCCAACCTAGTATTGCTCATCTCAATCATGGTGAGCCTCGACTTCCCCACCTGAGAGCTCACCCTCTTTTTCGCCCCATATGATTCGCCCCGAGTGATAAGCACCAAAAAATGTATATTTTATACCCTGAATAGACATATTTTAATTGTTAATTCTCGACAAAATGGATCTTATGCGCTTATTTGTTTATTGTGTAGGTTAAATGCATCTTACGGATTCAATGCTCTAAATCAAGGCAAATGCGCAGTTAAAAGGAGCTAAACCTGTCCCCGTACCTTAAGCCTAACCCAAAGCCTCTCTATCCTATCCCAAAACAATCACCCGACCCCAGGTGTGTTTAGTTTGTGGTTTTTAGATTTTTAATTGAGTCTTTTTTGAATTTTTAGAATTTATTTTATATTTTTGAGTCATGTATATATTTTTAGGAATTTTTATATTTGTGTGCTGTGCGTGTGTTTATTATTTTTATATTTTTATAGGTGTGCATTTTATTTTTATTTTTATTTAATTTAATTTTTAATTTTTAGTATTAGTTTTGTTACTTCTTAGTTCATTAAGTTAGGTTTATTAGTATTATGTTATTTTGAGTGTTTTGTTTTTAGACTAGGAATTTAATTTTTAATTTTATATTTTCTTTAGTTTTATTTTAAGTTTTTTATGTTTTTAGTTGGGTCTTAATTTTATTTTTAAGGTACAAATTAAATACACACACACACACCCTAAACCCCTACACATTCATACACCCAAACAACTCACCCATACACCCTAAACCCCTACACATTCATATGCCCAAACAACTCACCCACACACTATTACCATATACCTCACCACCACCTTATCTCCCCACTTCTTATTTAACCTCACACCTTCTCTCACCCACCGCCTGCCATAGCCATTACCATCTCCACCTCCACCTCCACCTCCACCTCAACCCCCTTACAGCTAACTAGGAAACCAAACCCGCTACCCATGGAAGTCAACAACAACCCAATAGCATTAACCCGATATCCCAAATTCGAGCCTCCTACCCCCCTCAGCTAACACCCGATCCTCCCCCATTTCGGCCATAGACTTTACCCCCTTATAGCCACCTGCCACCTGAAAAACCAATATCACGGCCCATTTTCGGGTACCCAAATCGCGTCCTCCTTAACCCGTCCTAACCCTGGTTCCAAATCCCACCAACCCGAGAACCCAACTGCCCCATTCCATCCTCCATACCCGATCTGCTCCGAACCAACCACCCACTTGCTCAACCTGAGCAAACCTGCCAACTCCGACCATACCAAAAATCCAACTCAAGACCCACTTCGTAATTCGATCTCCACCATTAACGAACCCAGCTACCCTAACTTCATACCTGACCACCTACTTCTACTCGGGTTGAACCCTGCTCGACCCAAATGCCATAACCATACCCAGTTCTACTCCAAGACCCATAAACCCAGAACCATCAAACTCCTAAACCCAAAACCCACCTCGATCCTACGCCAATCTGAAACCTCGATTTCTTCACCGTGTCCCATTAGGATGATTTTACCTACTGTACAACGCCAAACCTCCAAATCCAATATGCCAAATAAAGTAGTAAGACCCCAAAATAAATCCATCAACCCAATATGTCAAAGAAGCCCGATCTTTACCCCTTTTCCTAAACTATCCTCATCTAATTTTCCAATTTTACCCCTTTGCCAAATTTGTTCCAATTACAAAAAGAGGACATTATTGAAGACTAGAGGGAGGACTGTTCAAAAAGGGCATGGGTGAAGAAAAAAATAGAGTGTCAAGTAAAAAAAATTGTAGAGAGAAATTTATTAGTTTAGTGAGAGAAAAGAGTGATAAAAATTTGTAGCATTAAAGATTTTGTGTTATATATTTATTGGTTGAATCTCTTCTTTCATACTCATATGATCTCATTAATTTATTTTATGTCTTGGAGTCCCATTATAGAGGGCTAATCTCCCATTTCAAGGGATGAAGCGCCCATGGAACCAAGTTATCTAGGTTGTTAATTTTATTTTTGTTTGATTTCCTTTGATTAGTAACTTTAATTACTACACTTGATTTTTCATTGGGAAAGGGAAAACCATCCTTGAGAAAGGATTGATGCTTGTGTTATAATTTTTGTTATTTTGATTCAACTAGAGATAGGCTTTTTAAAATGATCTAAATTATAATATAAGTTTCTTCGACTTATGTCTTATTTTGATTAATTAAAATTAGTTGGGTAAATTTTCCTAGCGGGTGTTACACTTGATTAATTTTAATTTATATGGAGTAGAGTTGTAGCAATTAAAAATTACTTTTTTAAAATAATATTTTCCTAATTCATTAGGATAATGAGAATTAACTTTTGAATAAGTTGAATATCTTGGAAATCAATCAAACTAAAAATAGTTCAAACTAGATTAAATGTGTGAAATGGTGGTGGATTTACATCCCTTGATTCTTCTTACTATTATCTCTCATTTAGTTATTTTTCACTCACCTTTTTCTCACACACATTTTAGTATTTCTTTAGATTTTTCTCATTGTTTAGTTGATATCTTTCATTTAATTTAGTTATTTCACCATCGCAAAAAAGTTGTTTCAATATAAAAAAAATCATCATAAAAAAATAGAAAAAAAGAAAAACCAAAAAAGGGTCAAGAAAGATAAATAGCTAGAAAATCGGATTAAATGACTTTTCTTGTGTTTAATTCCATTAAGTTGGATTGACACTCTTACTTACGTCATACTAGCCTTGTGATATTTTGATAGGTAATTGAAGGAAATTATTGATTAGAAAGGCTTTGCAATAATGACACTCACATTTAGAAGAATTTTTCTTTCTATCAAATGGCGTTGTTGCCGCTTTTTGGAGATCGACGCACTTGAGAAGATTTTGGATTGTAATTGAAAAGTTATTTCTTTTTTTAGAAGTGTTGTATTAGGATTATTGAGGCATTATTTTTATTTGGGTGCGTTTTGACACCAATTTATTTGTAATATTTCTTCATAAAAAAAGAGAAGCAAAGCGTGATAGGGAAGATGGACAAGGTAGAGAGAGGGTATCCAGAGACAAGGAAAAGAAGCCTCTCTACTTTGGGTCGGTAGAACTCCCGGGGCCGACTGAGAAAGGAGATCTCCCCTCGGTCGACCCAAATCGATTTTCACCCCATGCGTATCAAAACGGTGGGAGGTACCTTTCTAAACACTAGCGAATTTCCCGCAAGGAAGTCAATATTTGTGTGTGCCTACGTGCTCGTATGTGGTTTTATTCTCGCATTTTTTTTTGAATGGTGTGATGAATTAATCAAATAAGACCTACATCCAGTCATTCACAAGAAGGGATTTCATCACCTAACTCACTCACTTAACCATTGTGTGCTACCTTAGCCATCAATAAATTAAAATCAATCAAATAGATAGCCACATAGGATACGATTTTCGTAGCCCCCTTTTTTTTTATCAATTTGTCTTGTAGGATAACCCGTAGAGTCCTTTCCACCTGGAAAGTCCCCGAACGGTTCACTTTAAGGCACGTAAATGTCCAGGAAAATTGGGTTTTAAGTGCAGCCACCCAGTAAAATGGGTTTGTGCTGTCCTCAGCATTGTAACAGTCGACCGTTTCGTCATAGTAGCTTTGTGGAGAATCTCTATGGAAAGACTCTAGTCATCTTGTGATTAAAGTAGGAACACAACTTTTTCAAAGGTGATCACAAAGATAAATTTTGTGATTTTTGTCGCCCGCAAATTTTATTAAAATTTGACTACCCATATACCTAATTGAAGATAAAAATTGGATACGTGCTAGTTAGGATTTCCCTTGCTTGTACGAGTCTAATTTCATCTTTAAGTAGTCACTTTTTCGCTCCATCCTTTTGAGTTTTAAATTGAGTCCATCGCCCCTTTTCTCTCACGCCTAAATATTTCCCCATTTTTTAAAAATCTAAATTTTTTTTTTCATTTTCTCTCACATTTTTCAAAAATCCAAAAATATTTTTCATTTTCTCTCACCTTTTTTCAAAAATACATACATATATATATATATATATATATATATATATATATTCCTTTTCTTAGTAAGAAGGAATAATTCCTTTTATGCCAAATTGGCACCGTATTGATTATCGATTAACATGCTCCCTTAGTGATCCATCTTTCAATTCTCTCTTAGGTGATCGTGTCCTCATCGTTGATCCTACGCCTCATATCCCCATTTTTTCTTCCACCTCGGAGACTCCTAGTTCTCCCACTACCCCACCCACTATGGCTGACGAGCGTGCCTTAAGGGACTATTTTGCCCCGATAACGGCTACCCCCACCATCATGTATCGTTCTTCCACCCACCCTAGTGGTCCAATTTGAAATTCTTCCGACGACGATTTCGATGTTGCCGAACGTGAGTCTCCATACACTCACTTGCAAAAATTTCTCATAGTTTGTGCTACTTTTAACAATCAAAACTTAGATGAAGAAAATGTGCTTCTTTAGTTGTTTTCATTTTCTCTCAATGATAATGCATCCATGTGGCTTCATTCATTACCACCGGATTCTATCCTTACATGGGAAGAACTTGTGAAGAAGTTCATGTCAAAGTTTGGAAGGACACAAATTTCCAATTGAGTCATTTGTAGTTTTGGCTCATTTTCGGGCAAAAACGTTTGAGTCATAGGATAGAGTTAATTGACCATCCTTCAAGCCTATGACATGTTTGTTGAAGACGTAGCGGCCAAGAGTATAAAGCTATATCAAATTACCGAGTTTGTTTGTGCCTCATTTCTACGTCATCAACATGGTTCCATTGCTCCTAAGGTATGAATGCATTTTGATTATAAATATAGGAGCTTGGAACTTTTATTATTGGGTGTTGTTCATTTTAAAACCATTGTTTAATTTTAGAAAGATTTTATTAAAAATTTAAAATCAAGTTTATAAAGTTTCTGGGCTAAAAATAGTAATTTTCAAACTTTCTGGAAGTTCGTTCTAACGACTTTGTCGTTTAAACCACATTGTCGTTCAAACGAGTTTGCCAACGAGTTCCCAGTTTGGCCTCTATAACTTCGTTCGAAATGTCGTTCGAACGAGATTTCCAACGAGATTTCTAACGAGTTCATTTTTAAAGACACTTAAACTTCGTTGAAATGTCATTATAAGGCCGTTCGAACGAGACTTCGTTCGAACGACAAATCTCGTTCGAACGAGATTTGGCGGGAACAGTTAAATGACAGTTTTTGATAGTTTTCACCCACTTTCCCATTATCTTTCCCCACTAACTTTTGACTGATTATCTAAGTGCGGGAATCAACTTTGTAAAGTTAACTTTTTCATACACATCTATCTCCAAGAGAGAGTTTGAGAGAAAAAGAGAAAGAGAAAAAGTTCATGTTTTAAAGTGTTTATTTTTCAAAGAAAAATTCATTTGCACTTTAGTTTTCACCCATATTGTTTATCCAAGCTTCCATATATATACATACATTGCTTGGAGTTTTGGCACCGGTTTTTCATCTCTACCATTTAAAGAGACGTTTGGGTTTGCTTCTAAATCCCACAAAGAAGAAGAGGTTTGCGTTGATTTACCCACTTGGAGAAAAGGCTCCTTGCTCGGGTGACGGTGACCATATAAAGTCCGATCGGTGGATTCCGAGACCGCGGTGGAGCTCCGTGGTTATTCGCTAGGCAGAGGTTGGTACAAGAAGACGCATCGGGGCTTGAGAGGGATCGAGTCGAGTGTTGTAATCATCTTGCTTGTATTTGTAAATTTCGTACTTAGTGGATTTGAGGCTAGGGCCGTCCGAGGTTTTTTCCCGTTGTGAGTTTTTCCTCGTACATCGCGGCGTAGTGATTTATTATTTATTTTATCTTGCTATACTCACCTAGAATGCATGCGTAGGTAATTCAAGATAAATTTTGGTTTTAATCACTACATGTTTAATTTGGTGAAATATTTGGGTAATGTTTAATTAATTCAAGTCATTAATTTAATGTGTTAAAATTTGGTTTGGCCTAATTTGTTAAAATTGAGAAATATGACTTAGGGAAATTTTCTAGGACTTGGATTAATTGTGTTTAAGTGAAATTAACATAAATGTGTGTTTCAAGTTAATTTTATTTTGGTTTTAATTTAATTTGAAAAAAATTAAAATTTGTTAATTTGTGTATTTGAACCATCATCTTACGCTTCCGCATATCTAAAAGGAAATTACTCTTTTTGAAGTATAAAATATTTTTTTTAAAATTAAAAATTGGGGGCCTTCGGGACTTTTCAAATTGGTATCGGAGCCAAAACGATAAATTATTTCGTTAAAGATCCTTTAACTATTTTTGGCTAAAATGGAATTTTCCCCATTTTCATAATTTCCTATTTTCGATGGTTCTAATTACGCGTACTGGAAAGCGCGAATGAAATCGAAACTTAAATCTATCGACGATAGGGTTTGGTTATCGGTAGTTAACGGATGGTCTCCACCAACTCATTTAGTAGATAATGAAAGTGTTTCCGAACCGACCGATAGATGGAGTGAGAATGAGTTTAAACTTTCAAATTTTAATTCTCGTGGTTTAAATGCCTTGTTTAGCGTTGTCACACCGGATGAATTCCGATGCATTATGACGTGTGAGACCGTTGAAGAAGCGTGGGATATTTTGCAACGCACTTATGAGGGTACACGTGTCGTTAAACCTTCGAAACTCCGAAACCTCACCACTCAATTTGAAACCATCAAAATGAACGAAAAAAAAACTTTTGATGAATTCTATGCTAGACTTTCAGATATTGTTAATTCATCTTTTAACTTGGGAGAGAAAATACCCGACAACCGAGTAGTAAAGAAAATTTTAAGGTCCCTACCCGATAGATTTATTCCAAAAGTGATCGTTTTAAATTCTTTACCAACTTTAGCCTCTACGAAATTAGAAGAGCTTGTAGGTGATTTACAAACCTATGAACTGGACATGTTTCCCTCTAAAACCGAAAATAAATTTGAAAAGGGCATTGTATTAAAAACCCGAAAAGAGGAAAAACAAGTGGTAGAGAGCGAGAGTGATAGTGACTCGGAAGATATGGCCTTGTTTGCTAGGAAATTTCGAAAGTTTCTTAAAATTAACAAAGATAAATTTAAAAATGATTTTAAGAAATTTGAAACTTCTAAGCATGACAAAGCCGAGAGGATCCCTAAAACTATTAATAAAAATTTAAATAGGGACGAGTCAAATAGGTGTTTTAGTTGTGAGGGTTATGGCCGTAGGGCTTCTGAGTGCCCCACTAAACTAAGGAGAGAGGGTAAGCAACCCATTTCATATAATACGACCCTTAGTGATAGTGATAAGGAAGAGGGACCCGATTCCCCCACTAATCCAAATTTTGTGGCTTTTATGGCTAGTCATGTGAGTGATAGTGAGAACTCATCTATAGATAAAAATTTATCAGATGACACTTCCATGGTCATAGTTTATGATTCCTTTGTTTTTTATGGTAGTGAGCGTGAAGAAGAGAGAGAGAATGAAAATGACAAGGTTGATGTGAGTGAACTTCAAAATGCTTTTCAAGAACTCTATGAAGAATCTATTAAATTGAAAATAGCTAATTTGAAGTTAGAATCGTGTTTAAAAGAGCGTGTCAAGGTCATTGATGATAGTGCATTAGTGGAAGACCTTAGGGCATGAGAGATATCTCTTCAAGAGAAGCTAGAATATATAGAAGTCGAGAGAGATAACCTTAGAGGTTTAATGGAATCCTTGAAAAAGGATCTTCTCGAGGATGAAGCGAGAAATGTGTTGTTAGAGTCTAAAATTGCATAATTAGAAATTAAACTAAAAGACTCTAGCAAAGTCAAATTTGATTTGGAGTGTAGGTCCGAAAAACTAGATAAGATCTTAGGAACGGTCCAAATAAAAAATGACTTGTGTGGTTTAGGCTTTGATACTTATGGTGAATCAACACATAAAGCCAAAACCAACGTTTTAGGAGAATCGCCTAGGAAAGCCTTTAGAGATCACTCCTTAGGTAAATCTTTTCGCCATGAGTTCAAGTGTTCAGATTATTGTTGAAAAGGTCATCTTAGGAAATTTTGTTTTGATCTTAAAAGAGGTCCTAGAAAATCCCACCGTAAGGAAACCGAGGTAGCTAAGATTCCTACACTCTGTGATCGTCATTCGTCATTAGTTTGGGTTAGGATATCCAACTTGGTAGCTTTACAAGATAGGGTTTTTGATTCTCATTTACTTTCACATGCTCCCTCCCTTGTCAAAACTAAAGGTTGAATGTGTTAGTTTTATTTACATACTTTAGCGTTTGTACTTCATGCTATATTCACATGCTAAATGTATTCTTGTTTAATCATTTTATAGTCTATGCTCCATGCTTAATCACATGCTAGAATTATGATTTTTGTTTATCTTTTGTATTATATTCCCTTCATTTTGTTTGCATTAAATGAAAAATACAAAAAGTTTTTTGGTTTATCATTTGCATTTGATCTTTTTAGCAATTTAAGATTAATGAAAAATACAAATGATTTTTGTTTGTCTTTTGAGTATGTATTTTATTTTTGGTTAAAAATTTCAAAAACTCAAACATATTTTATTTTGTGTGTATTTTAGTTTGACACACTTTATGTGGCATATTCTTGTGTTTGAATCCCATCTTTTACGCTCTCATGTGGCTAGAACTTTTGGTTTAGATTGTCAATCCTTATTATGTTCTTTATCATGCTTACATGGAGTAGTTGGATTTTTTGTTGATTAAATGGATTCTATTTTTATATGCCTATATTCACACATGCACGAGCTCTTTTGAAATTTAACTTCATATGTATATTTGAGCTCTGTGAGGTATTCTCCTACCAATCTTGGCATCTACATATTTGTGACCTAGGAGGACTAGTGCGTGTCAAAATCCGTTGCACGTGAGATTTGTGAGAAATAAAAATGATAAATATAAATGTCTACGGGGAAGGGCTCCGAAAGGATTTATTATCCTTTGCGATTATAAGCCACCGTTTGAAATGGACCTAAAAGAAATACGTGGTCCAAAGGCCTAAAAGAAAATATGGCATTAAAAGAAAAAATTGCCAAGGTCTATGTTTTATTGATATATTCATTCAAAAGAATAATATATATGCTTATTGAGGGAGATTGGATGGTATATCAACGGTTTGCACAATGTTCGTTTATCCTAGTTGTACTTTCAATGTCATGACTCTATTGGTTTGTAAAATCATCAACATGCCTGGCTTGTATGCATTGTGTATGTTTGTTCATTGATTTCAATATATATTGTCACATGAGGTTATATTCAAATGTGATGAATTTTACAATCAATTGAGAACTCCGTGAACATGTTTTAAGTGATTGGGTCTAAATTTAATCGTTACTAGTTCACATCCCAACACTTCCGTTTCCATATGACACATTTATGCTATAAGAGTGTGAAAAACTTATGTTGTTTTGTTTTGTGTCACTTGTGTGTTTATATCTATATATATGTGCCTGTGCATCTTTGGTATATCTAGAGTACGCATATATATGATATTTTTGTTTAGTCTTTGCCTTGCTTTCTAGTCCATCTATGCTTTAATTAATAATTGGTACCTATCTTGTTGCATTCTTCGTTGATATCACATGCTTCATACTTTATGTATCTTGTTGGTATCATTTTCTTGCATCCTAGTTGGTATCCGTTATTATTTGTTGGATTAGTTGTACTTTTGTTGCTCATATGCTTTAAAGTTCTCATCACTTTTTCACATTTTCATGTTATCCCATTTTATTTATCCCTTGTTTAGTTTAAGGGTAATATGCTTTAATTGGGGGAGATAAGTTAATTTTTGATTCTTTATCCTTTGTCTATTCCTGAGCAAAAAGGGGGAGAATGATAGGGGGAGAAATGGTATTTATTCCTATTATAATCGTATCATAGTTTGGGGGAGATTTATCTTAGCGGGAGACGTCTTTCTAAGTAGGTCATTTGTTTGATAAAGGGGAGAATTAATTTAGGGGGAGTATTTATTTTATGCATTTAATATCCTTGATATTCCCTATGCGTTTAATGTGTTTGCTTAAGTGTGCAGGAATTCTTCTATATAGTGGCAACTGTCACCGGCAAAGATTTTGATCCTTGGGTTGTTTGAGTCAAACATTGTATTTTTATTTTGGGTGGGACTTTTTGTCAGTCTAATAGAGCTTGACGGCCCTTTAGGATTTTTATTTGCTTTTTGTCCCGGAATATCCAAAGGGGGAGATTTGTAAGGACACAAATTTTCAATTGAGTCCTTTGTAGTTTTGGCTCAATTCCGGGAAAAAATGTTTGAGTCATAGGATAGAGTTAATTAATCATCCTTCAAGCCTATGACGTGTTTGTTGAAGACGTAGCGGCCAAGAGTATAAAGCTACATCACATTGCCGAGTTTGTTTGTGCCTCATTTCTACGTCATCAACATGGTTCCATTGCTCCTAAGGTACGAATGCATTTTGATTATATATATAGGAGCTTGGAACATTTATTATTGGGTGTTGTTCATTTTAAAACTGTTGTTTAATTTCAGAAAGATTTTATTAAAACTTTAAAATCAAGTTTATAAAGTTTTTGGGCTAAAAATAGTAATTTTCAAACTTTCTGGAAGTTCGTTCGAAATATCGTTCGAACGAGTTTGTCATTCGAACCACATTGTCATTCGAATGAGTTTGCCAATGAGTTCCCAGTTTGACCTCTGTAACTTCGTTCAAAATGTCGTTTGAACGAGATGGATGTTCGAACGAGATTTCCAACGAGATTTCTAACGAGTTCATTTTTAATGACACTGGAACTTCGTTAGAATGTCGTTAGAAGGCCGTTCGAACTAGACTTCATTCGAACAATAAATCTCGTTCGAATGAGATTTGGCGGGAACAGTTGAATGGCAGTTTTTGACAGTTTTCACCCACTTTCCCATTATCTTTCCCCACTAACTTTTGACTGATTATCTAAGTGAGGGAAACAACTTTGGAAAGTTAACCTTTTCATACACATATATCTCCAAGAGAGAGTTTGAGAGCAAAAGAGAAAGAGAAAAAGTTCATGTTTTAAAGTGTTTATTTTTCAAAGAACAATTCATTTACACTTTAGTTTTCACCCATATTGTTTATCCAAGCTTCCATATATATATACATACATTGCTTGGAGTTTTGACACCGTTTTTTTATCTCTATTATTTGAAGAGACGTTTGAGTTTGCTTTTAAATCCCACAAAGAAGAAGAGGTTTGCGTTGATTTACCCACTTGGAGAAAGGCTCCTTGTTCGGGTGACGTTGACCATATAAAGTCCAATCGGTGGATTCCGAGACCGCGGTGGAGCTCCGTGGTTATTTGCTATGCACAGGTTGGTACAAGAAGACGCGTCGGGACTTGAGATGGATCGAGTCGAGTGTTGTAAGTCATCTTGCTTGTATTTGTAAATTCCGTACTTAGTGGATTTGAGGCTAGGGCCGTCTGAGGTTCTTTTTCGTTGTAGATTTTTCCTCGTACATCGCGGCGTAGTGATTTATTATTTATTTTATCTTCCTATACTCACCTAGAATGCATGCTTAGATAATTCAAGGTAAAATTTGGTTTTAATAACCACATGATTAATTTGGTGCTAAATTAAATATTTGGGTAATGTTTAATTAATTCAAGTCATTAATTTAATGTGTTAAAATTTGGTTTGGCCTAATTTGTTAAAATTGAGAAATATGACTTAGGGAAATTTTCTAGGACTTGGATTAATTGTGTTTAAGTGAAATCAACATAAGTGTGTGTTTCAAGTTAATTTCATTTTGGTTTTAATTTAATTTGAGAAAAATTAAAATTTGTTAATTTGTGTATTTGAACCATCATCTTACGCTTTCGCATATCTAAAAGGAAATTACTCTTTTTGAAGTATAAAAGATTTTTTTTAAAATTAAAAATTGGGGGCCTTCGGGACTTTTCAAAGTTTTATCCAATGAGAAAAACCAATGAGAGGCACCAAGGAATCCAAGATTTTCATCAAAAGCCAACCAAGCAATTTTGTGAAGCATGGGGCCATTTTCAAAGTTAAATCAATAGTTGCCCACATCATGGTCTTGAGAAAAGATCGCTTAGTCCACTGTTTTTACAATGGTCTCATTCCCGCTTCCCAAACCATGATTGCATCCATGCATAAAGGGAAGCTCATGCACTTAACTCCCACTTTCGCCAGTAATTTTCTCCTAGAATTAGGCGATGACTCCCAAGATTGGGAGGGCACCAATAACTTTTCGAGATTTGAGCCACCACACATAGGGATCACTTATGAGGTAAAAAATGATCCTGATTTTAAAACTTTTCTTCATGTCTTAAACACTTTGACTAAAACCGTTGACGCTCTCAATTGTTCTATGCAACAAAATGTTTATATTTCTAAATAAATGATGAATGTCAACGAGTCTAGTCCTTCTTCTTGTAATGTTTGTTTAAGTGAAGATCATTTAACTCATTTGTTCCCCCTCGTTCAAGATGATCCCGAACCCACCATGGCCCAGGCATGTGCTTTTGATACCACTAGGGAATCCGTTCCCTCGTCGTTTACTTATAATCCCAACAATATGAATCATCCTTATTTTTCCTATAAGTACGACAACAACCTCGCTCCATTACACCCACAACAAAATGTAAGTGGTCCACCCGGGTTTCAACAAAACCCACGAAGGCAACATCACCTCCCCCATCCAGAACAACCATGATCAATACCATAAATAACACCATCCATCACCCTTTGTCCCCCACGGAGGACCATCATATACCAATCATCAAATTGTCCATATTCCCTCTCCCTCTTATTAGTATTCACTGCCTCTTAGTTCTCATCGTGAGTTGATCCCCCAAACCCGCTATGCCCCTCCGTCCCAATCATCCACATCCTCTCTTAAGAATCTTCTCACTCAATTTATCATGACTCAATAATAATCCACATAAACACAGACTCAATCTATCAAAAAGCTTGAGAAGCGTCTTAAATATTTTGAGTCTGAGCGAGAGAAAGGTCAATTCCCGAGTCAACCCATTGCTAACCCTAAGGGGAATGACAAATAGTCGGCTTATGAGGTTGGATCTGCACCCACTCCCCCCACATTCCAAGAGGACATGAAAGCAGTATCTACTCTAAGATCAAGAAAACTATTTAATAATGGTGTTTATGTCCCCCATGATGTGCAAACCCCAACCATCCTGAAATGCCCATTAGATCCTCTCCCTAAGGTTCTACCACCTACCAAATCCACATAAAAGACTGACTCCAAACCTAAAGAGCCCACCATTGTCTATGTACCCAAAGCACCCTTCCCTTATAGGTTGGCTCTGATAAAGAAAGCCCAATAATTTGATGAGACCAGACAGGTATTTTAGAATGTTTACATTAATATTCCATTTATCACCTCGATTCAACAAGTTCCTTCCTATGCCAAATTCTTGAAGGACTTGTGCATCATGAAGTGTCGGACGAATGTGCCTCGTGATGCCTTCATCACTGAGCAAGCCACGTCCCTTATCGATGAGAATGGTGTTGTGAAATACAAAGACCCCGATCTTGCATGTTAAGGGATAAGTTCACTACTCGGGCTTTACTTGATCTCGGGGCCAATGTTAATTTGTTACCTTACTCCCTCTACCTTGAGTTAGGTTTATAAAATATAAAACCTACACGGGTTACTCTTCAACTTACTAACCGTTTCATAAAAGTTCCTAAAGGAATAGTTGTAGATGTTTTGGTGAAAGTTTCTGACTTTTACTACCCTATAGATTTTATCATCTTAGACACTCCTTCCCCCGACCCAACTAATATTCCAATCATATTGGGTTGCTCCTTTTTGGCAATTGCAAATGCCATCATGAATTGTCGTGATGGGTCCATGTATATTTTTTTTGGCAACATGACCGTTGAAGTCAAGATCTTCCACCTTATGCAAAAAAAGGTCGACTTCGATTCTGTTGATGAGGTGTGTATGATTGACTCCTTGGTCCAAGAGATGTTGGATCAAACATATCCCGAATATCCTATCCAATAATATTTGTCTCACTTTGGGACCGACTTTGACATTGATTCTTCCATCTCTGAACTAAATGCCTTGTTAGATTCTACACCATTGATGGACAGTTCCACTTGGGATACTCCTTTTGTGTACCTCTCTATTGACACTCTTCATTCGGTATATCACCTAGTTAATCCATTCCCCGATACTTCCCCAAACTCTATTTTTGTATCTGAGTCCGATTCCTCTCCTGAACCGCCACCTAGTTTGGAGCTTAACCCATTAACTACTAAGTTGAAATATACTTTCTTTGGCCCAAACCAACATCACCCAATCATAATTGCTTCCGACTTGACCCCGAATCAAGAAAATAAAGGGGTCCAGACTCTCACTAAACCTAGCACTGCTATAGGGTGGACCATTTCAGACATTCACGATGTGAGGCCCAATGTTTGTAGCCATCACATTCATTTGGACAAAAATGCCAAGACTTCTCATGAGCCACAACATAAACTCAATCCTGCTATCAAAGAAGTTGTGAGGGTTGAAATTTTAAAATTGCTTGATGCAGGTATTATTTACCCCATATCGGATAGCCAATGGGTCAGTACCATCCATACAGTGCCTAAAAAGTCTGGCATCACTGTCATTAAAAATAGTGACGATGAGCTTGTGCCCACCCGTATAAAAACCGACTTATATGTTTGTATTGATTATAGAAAGCCCAATGCTGTCACTCACAAAGACCACTTCCCTCTCCCGTACATTGACTAGATGCTTGAACGCTTAGCCGACCATGCTTACCACCGCTTCCTCAACGGATATTCAGGGTACAACCAAATACCCATTACCCCCGAAGACAAAGATAATACTACCTTTACTTATCCTTTTGTCACCTTTGCGTACACTCGTATGTTATTTGGCTTTTGCAATGCACCTGTGCCCTTTCAAAGGTGTATGACTAGTATTTTCAGTGACATGGTAGAGCATTTTCTCGAAGTTTTTATGGATGATTTTTTCATTTTTCTTTCATCTTTTGAACAATGCCTATCTCACCTCACTATGGTCCTTTAGCGTTGTCAAGAAAAAAAGTTGGTCCTCAATTGGCAGAAATGCCATTTCATGGTAAAAAACGGTATTATTTAGATCATGTTTTCTCTAGCTCCGCTATTGAGGTAGATAAAGCGAAAGTCGACTTGATTTCCACGCTTCCCATTCCTAAGTTTGCTAAGGACATTATCTCCTTCTTATTCATTAAGGACTTTTCTAAAATCACTAGACCTTTAATAACCCTTTTATCCAAAGTTGTCCCATTTATCTTCGATGGCGCCTGTATCACAGATTTTGAGCGCCTCAAAGACGAACTCACTTTCGCTCCTATCATGCAACCTCACAATTGGTCTCTCCCCTTTGAGCTCATGTGTGATGCATATGATTTTTCACTTGGTGCTATGCTTGTCCAGAGGGTTGACAAGTTCCCCCACATCATCTATTATGCTAGCAAAACTCTTCATGATGCTCAAATTAATTACACGACCACTGAAAATGAGTTGTTGGTGATAGTTTTTGCGCTTGATAAGGTTAGGTCATATTTCATAGATTCCCCTATCATCATGTACACTGACCATGCTTCCCTGAAGCACCTTCTGCACAAGAAGGATTTAAAACCATGATTGATATGATGGATTCTCTTACTCCAAGAGTTTAACCTTGAAATCCGTGATGAAAAAGGTAGTAAAAATGTAGCCGCTGACCATCTTTCCCGTATTACTATTACGTATGACTCTGATCATGTCCCCATCTCTGAGTCATTTCCCGATGAACAACTTTTTGCTATCTCCACATTGCCTTGGTATGCTGATATAGTTAATTTTCTCGTTACAGACCAACTTACCAATCATTGGTCGAAATAGGATCGCTCTAAATTCATGGCGAATGTGAAGTTTTACTCTAGCGATGACCCATTCCTATTCAAGTATTGCACTGATCAAGTCATTCTTCTTTGTGTTCTTGAGGGTGAATAGTTAAGTATTCTGTCCTTCTACCATGATAGTGCTTGTGGTGGCCACTTTGTTTAAGGCCAGTATCTTCCAAATGTTATCTGGTGTGTTTTCTAGACTATATGCAAAAAATAGACAAGGTTAGCAATGAAAAATTAAAAATATATGATATAACAGTTGATAAGAAAAATCACTTACACATCTCGGCTAGGGGGTCAACCCCCAGACCTGTATGAGCCAAATATTATGGGGTCATCAGCAGCTCAAACGTAATAAGACTACCACCATCACCTTGTTTACGGAGTTTTTTTAACTTTTTCACTAGCCTCAGGGTTCAATTCTGGATCAAGTTTGGCTGACGCAGAGACCTTGGCCCATCATTGAGGAGTTCTAGGATCAGATGTGCCATAAGAGACATTGGGACCAAGTTCCCAAGCCCCAAAGATGACAAATTACTGAGGCTTCTAGTTATGGTTAGAGGTTTGGGTTACCAGCAGAACTTTCTTTGTAGATTTCTTGGATACGAGATGATAGTAGCCAAGTTGAGTCTTGGAGGACAACACAGTATATAAATCCATAAAAATGTTAACAATAAGGTCAGTTTGGTGAACAATCTTCCTGATAGCAACAAAGCCGAGAATAACTCTCCAGGCATTTGGAGAAACTAAGATGGGTTAAGACCTAAGCAGGCTAGCATGGAGGAGTCATATTGATCTAATGTCTCGGCCTTCTAAGAGGATGAGACATGAAAAGATGCCTCATTTACCTCAGACCCTTTAGTGGGGGATGAGGGTTGTGCCATGGATTCCTCCAAAGAGTCAACATTCACGATCGGGTGAGAGATGGACTTATTATGATCTGTAGAAGAGGACGACTCAGAAGTAGAGTCACTGAACTCAACAGTTAGAGGATGAATGACAGCTAGCGTGGGAGAATATATGGGATGAATAGGAAAAACCTCGGCTTTACACCTTTTGGCTTACTCAACCTCTGCCCTCCTAATTTATTGAAAATACCTCTCTCTGAGGCTTGGAAACTCCTCGGCTAGTTTATAGAACTGTTTTAACATTAACAAGACAAGACTCAACTTGGTTGAAAACTGAAAGGGGGATAAACAAGATGCAAATTTAAATTTTATTGACTAAAGGATCTAAGGCTGGAAACTTAATCGTTTCCAATAAGAATAACCAAGAACTACCCAAAAGACACACCGAAGAAGATGACCAGAGACGGGCCTGAGAAATCTTCATATGGTGGTTAACCCCTAATCCCAGTGAACACATCCTCTACCACTAATAACTGACCAAAAGAGAAAATGGAAATGGGGTGTTTAACCGCTAAAGCCACCCAATAAGCTCACCGAAGAGAGAAAACTCGCCAAAAAAATCAAGTGTAGAAAAATATACAAACTAAAGGAAGAAAACATGAAAAGTGATAAGAAAGTTATTAGCTAAAGGAGAGGGAATCTCTTGGATGTGAAGAGAGGCTGGAAAAGCTTGGGAACATAGGAAATCAAGAAGCTCTGGAGAGTTTGTTAATGGAGTTTGTAGAAAACCTGAAGCATGAAAGTTTTGGGTAAACTGAGGAAAAAGATAATTAAAGGTATAAATACCTTAAAATGACTAAGAATATTTCCCAATACACATCATCATTGGGGGCACAAAGCCCTAAGTGCCTAACTGTCAAATCAAACTTGGGGAAAATTCTACCTAATCAGAACAAGGACATGTGTCACTCTCCCATCCTATAAAGTGTAAGAATCTAACACATCAGAGACGTCTCATTAAAGACTATCTTGACTCGTACTCCTCATCCACCTCTTCACACAAATGGCTAAGTGCTAGGGGGTGATTGATATGACCAAGTATGACGTCATCTTAAGATGAAGGTCAACAATTTCCATAGTCTAGTTCTCAAAAGATCCCACCTAGGCTACCCAAGGCTCGTTCGAAATAGGGTCGGCCTCATGAATCCATGCTCTCGGCCCCTTCATGATCAGAGACTCCATAATAACATGACATCAGCATAAGCATATTTTGGACTAACGTGTTCATCCAAGAGTACACTTTTATCAGAATATTTAATAAGTTTATGTCGGGGTTTTGTACTCGGCCAGTTCGAGACCCCCCAGACGACCTTTACAATACAAGTAGTACAAAGTTCTAGGATGGAAAATCCAACATGGACAAGTCTATTACAACTAGATTATCCCCTCACGTGAGGGAATATTACATCATGATTAGCTACATGTGTGAAGGACATGTGTTAACTCATTATTGGGAGCCTCCTCATGCATATGTTGATTACATGCTTGGGGGTGCATTACACCACCCAAGCACTATATATACATTTCATCTTCTACATTGTAAAGGGATATATATTGAAAACCTTGCTGAAACTCTGTCAAACTTACTGTTAGAGAGATAAATCTTGAGTGCATGTATCTTAAGGCCATTACATCCATTATTAGTGGACTTCACACACTTTCAGATTGGATGTAGGCCTTCAATAGGCTGAACCACTTAATTTTGGTGTTTACTTCCTCTTTGCCTCATCTCTCTCTATTGTTATATTGCTATATTTCTGCCATTATTGAACTCGTGTGAGCTTATTCATCACTTTGATCTGGTGGTACCAATTCCAGTATCATCACTAATAACAACAAAACAATCAGAATAGATTACTCTAAAATTTTATAGGAAAAATTGAACCGTATGACCATGACGACCAAACTCGAAGTTTATAGATAAATATGCCTTTTCTTTTGAGAAATTTTTATTTTACACTTTAAGTTTTAACTCGTATTTTATATTTTCAAACACTATTTCGAAGATGTAGAAATTTTAAGTTTACAAGTTGATCGGGCATAAATATTGTATATTTATCCCCTTAATTTCGGTACCTTTGTGAACCCGAGTAGTTCAATTGATATGGATTTAACTTGTAATAATGCTACTAACCTTCGTTGGCAAGTATTTCGTGTTTTGTGTTTCTCTTATGTGTTTTACAAGTAAAGTATACAAGCGGTGCGAAAGAGAAATCGAAATAATGAAAGAAAGGCTATAAAGGCAAGTTCAAGGGCATTTTTGTAATTCTTCATCCCAATACCGGGGGTGGGTCCAACTGGAAAGTTGAAGATCTCAAAACAGCGATATCACTGGAAAAAACGACACCCAAATCCGATCTACGGTTAAGGAGTTATGATCATTTGAAGTTGAGAAAAAATCCAAGAAAGAAAAGAAGAAAACATGAAAATATTTCTAAGTGTTGAATTTCCAGCAAGTTCCCGAGAACCACAGGGTGAACCGGTTCGGGGTACCTGATGCGTGAATTTTCACTTGAATGCTGATTGGTCCAAAGAGTCCTATTATGTTACAAACTCGTCTAAAACGGATTTTTATCTTTATAATGACTTAAAAAAGAGAGTTTTGAATAGTTTTTCATAGAGAGGAAGGTATGAGAGTATCTTAGAACCATAGAAAATAATTATCCATCAAGTAGGTACTTTTATTATTTGAATTACAAGTTTTCTTTAAATAAAGTTTGTGCCTTTCTTTCTTAATCATGTAGTTAATTTATTTACACGTTTTCTTTATTTTTCGGGTTTCCAATTCATTTATAGATGCTTAGAGATAGTTTTCTTATTGATTCAATTACATGCAACGTAGGATTCATGTTTTTAATTAATTGCACCATGTTAGGCTATATTTCAAGGGGTTGGGGTGCATGATCCCAACCCGATGTAATTTATCCATGTAGAAACTAGGGTTTGAATTGAAATTTGAATGAATCGTGTTGTGTAGTTGTCACAACCATCATAGACCTTTTTACCTCGGTTGACCCTAGGTAACCGTGGTGTTTAAGGATGTGATGCGCGTGTAACTATTGCGACACTGCTTTACTCATCCTTTGATTACGTATGATGCGGGCTACGATCCCTTATATATTTAATGCTTGGGAGTACTAAAGATCGGGTTTAATTAAATTTCTAATTCAAAATTCTAGCATTCTATACGGTAGATTTACTAGGGTTTGGGGGATTGTATTCCCAACCTATTTTCCCTTCATTCTTATTTAGTTAATTTTGCTCACATAGTTATTGTAGTAGTTTAATTTAGTTTGCATTTATTTAATTAGTTATTTCCCATCTCAATCATCTTTTTGTTTATTTTTAGAGTCAAGTTAGGGTTAACAGTCTTACCTTTGTCGTCACGTTCACTCGTCCTAGTTCCCTGAGGATTCGATACCCAGACTAGCCACTATACTCTGCAAGAGTGTAGTTAAAGTCTAGGGTTTTGTATTATGGTTGGAAGCCGATAACAACGATTAGCGTAATTCACGGACGCTCGGTTTCCATCTTGATCAAAATGGTGCCGTTGCTGAGGAATTAGGTAGACTTTAGGTTAGGTTGGTTAATCCTGAATTTGACCTTAAAAAAAATATGGGTGTCACATTTTTGAATTGCCCAATTTGAAATGTCTTACTCTAACTCCTTTGGTGGGTTTAATTGTTATGATACTAGTAAGGAGCAGGAGGCTCTCAAGATTTATGAACATTGGATCAATATCACTAAAGAAGAGTTTTATAAATTAAAGCCCAGTGCTAAGGCCATCCAAATTTATCAAAATGAATTTCTTGAAGAAAAAATGCTTGAAAAAGAATATCGGGAAAAAAATCGTTATTGGGAGCAAGAGCTACATGCATTCTTTAAACCCAAGGAGGATTTTTCATTCGATATTTTTGAAGTTGAAGAATGTTTTCAACAAAATGAGGAATCCGAGGTACTAGAACCAAGTAAGCCTACTTGGAAGAACTCTTGCTTATTAGTAAAAAGCAATCTGATGACCTTGCTGCTACAAAGATGAAAATTAGAGCAACTTGCAAGGAGTTTAATGATTATTTGGACAACTTAGAGAAGGTCGATACTTGCGCTTCGCCTAACACTTTTGAGCATGAAATCATTGAGAGTGATCCAAGTTCTCTTGAATATCAACCTCCTATAAATATTCCAAAATCTACTGAGGTTGAAGATCATTTGTCTCCTTGTGTACCCACTATTATTGAACCATTAAATCCATCATAAGAACTGGATGAATGCCTTGAGGATGTTGATCTGATTCTTGTATGTGAATTTTTTTCGAGATGCTTCATCTTTAGGGCCATACACTTAGATGTGTCACTCCACCAGATCTAGTGGAAAATTTTGGGGGAGAAGATTTTAAGGACAAGGACTCTATGCTTGAATTGTTTTCCCAGATGGACTCTTTCTGTTTGTGTACTCCGCTTCCCATACTACTTGAAAAAGTTTTGGGACGTGATTCTATTTTTCTAGGATCCCAATGGTACTTGTCCCCCTGTGCACTCAAATCCCTCATTATCCCCCTAAAAATTTTAATTGTTGATGGTTCATTTCTTCCGCTTTGCACATGCCTTCCGTTGTTCAAACGAAATTCTTATTTTTCGGAAGGCATGCCTTCAAGTGAGGGAACACCATTAATCCCTCAAAGTCATATTGTATTTTGGGTGGATCCTCAAATTTTTTAACTTTTAGTGTATAACTTATTAGAATTTCAAATCGTAGGTTGTACAATAGTTAACTTATTTCTTTTTTTTCTTTTATTTTAAAGTTTTTGTTATTCTTTTTGCTATGCTTGGTTCTAACATGTTTTGTAGGTTCAATGGACTCGTACTTTTCGGAGATTGCTCCGTTTTGGGTAATATCTTTCTTTTCCTATCTCTATGTTTTGTTCTTGATTCACATTGAGGACAATGCAACATTTAAGTTAGGGGTTGTGTGATATTCTTCCCATTTATTGTTTAAATTCATTGATTTGATCGCATGTTCTTTCCAAGTGTGTTTTTTAAGAAAATTTCAAAAAAAAAATTTTAAAAAAAAAATGCCAAAAATATTTTTCTTCAAAATAAATAAAAATTTGAATTTAAAATTTTCAAAAATATCACCTTTATTCTATTTGGAGTCTCAAATTGTTAAATCTCAATTGCAAAAAGCTGAAATTGACCAAAGATAGAAATTGTGCGAAAATTGACGACTTAACGAATAAGTGTGGAGATTAACAAAACCCGGTGAGATTTCATGCCTATCGATCTTTTTGAGTTTTAAAATCAGTTCGAGTTAATGGTTAACTCAAAGTTCGGATTTGGCGTTTTAAATAAGTCGTTGATGATCTCAATTCTTTGTTTTGATTGATTACATAAAACATGTGTGATGTTGCCTCGAAAAGCGCGCTACAAATCTCTAAATTAAATTAATCTCAAGACGCATATGGTAAATTAATAAGTGATTCGAACAATAAAGTAGGCCATCGTTTGTTACCCAAAAACATTATCCATAAAAAGATGTGAAAAATTATCCTTTTGATAACCCAATTGAGCCGAATAAAATTTTTCCTTTTCGTTTGACAACCCGAGAAACCCCAATTGGCCCGGAATTATGAAAGTGGATAATTCCAGAAATTAAGTCCGGAAAGTGCACAAAAAGGGGCAAGAAAAGAATTTCTATGCTCAACAAAAATAGCAAGAAAGAGAAGCGTGAAAAACAGAAAAAGTAAAAAAATCAGAAAAAGTGAGCAAAAGCCCAGAAAAAGCACTAATGGACATTATAAGAAAATTTTTCCAATTCCTAAGTTCCCAACCATTTCCACGTTACCCAATACACCTTTAACCTAAAAATTCCTACCAAGTACGGAATGCTAAATTAATTATCACGTGGAGAGATAAGACACTAAAATATAAATAAGAAAGAGATTAAAGGTGTGAACTAGAGGCGATGTTTTCATTCCTTATAACCGTACTCTGATGATGAGATCTTTTTACCTCAAATAGTCCGTCTTTCCAATTGTGTGCGTGAACTTGTGTCCATTATTATTTACTCTAATAAATCACGCATACAGAGAGAATAGCCACACTTCCGAGTGGCTCATTTGTGAGTGTATTCAGTGAGATTTTGAAATAAAAGTGAATTTTCGAAAAGTAATGTAATGATCAATCGGTGGAAATTTAAGGTTAATTTTTGGCTTCGCACACACACACGATAAATTGAGATTCTTTTGAATATGAAATTATGGTGATTATTTTCTGAAAAGTTTAAATTGTATAATTTTTAAGTATTTTGATATTTTTCATTGAGTCTAAGTCGAATTTTGTGGGTATATTCACTGCAAACCCTCACGAGACAACACTCGTCCTACTAGGGTAACCTAGGGGTTTAAGGGCTTTTTGCATACGCTAAATGTAATCGCTTGCCCTTGACAAAGGTAATCTATCCCAATAAAGTGTTCAGAAGAGTTGTGACGTTATTCCTTTCCTTTTACATTGCCCAGGACGCTCAAAGTTCTAAGTTAGGGGGATTTGATAGAGCATAAATATTGTATATTTATTCCATTAATTTTGGTACCTTTTTGAACCCGAGTAGTGCAATTGATATGGATTTAACTCGTAATTATGCTACTAACCTTAGTTGGCAAGTATTTCATGTTTTGTGTTTCTCTTATGTGTTTTACAGGTAAAGTATGCAAGCGGTGCGAAAGAGAAATCGAAACAATGAAAGAAAGGCTAGGAAGGCAAGTTAAAGTGCATTTTCATATTTCTGCAGCCTGATCCCAGGGGTGGGTCCAACTGGAAAGTTGAAGATCTCGAAACAGTGATAACACTGGAAAAAATGGCACCCAAATCCGAGCTACAGTTAAGGAGTTATGATCATTTGAAGTCGAGAAAAAATCTAAGAAAGAAAAGAAGAAAGCATGAAAATAAAGTGTTGAATTTCCAGCAAGTTCCCCAGAACCACAAGGTGAACCGGTTTGGGGGGAAACCGGTTCGGGGTACATGCAGAACCGGTTCAGGGTACCTGATGCGCAAATTTTCACTTGAATGTTGATTGGTCCAAAGAGTCCTATTATGTTACAAACTCTTCTAAAATGGATCTGTATCTTTATAATGACTTAGAAATAGGGAGTTTTGAATAGTTTTTCATAGAGAGGAGGGTAGGAGAGTATCTTATAACCATAGAAAACAATTATCCATCAAGTAGGTACTTTTATTGTTTGAATTATAGGTTTTCTTTAAATAAAGTTTGTTCCTTTCTTTCTTAATCTTGTAGTTAATTTATTTACATGTTTTCTTTATTGTGTGGGTTTTCAATTTGTTTAAACATGCTTAGAGATAGTTTTCTTATTGATTCAATTACATGCAATGTAGGATTCATTTTTTTATTTAATTGCACCATGTTAGTCTATATTTATAAGGGTTGGGGTGCATGAACCCAACCCGATATAATTTATCCATGTAGAAACTAGGGTTTGAATTGAAATTTGAATGAATCGTGTTGTGTAGTTGTCACAACCATCATAGACCTTTTTACCTTGGTTGACCCTAGGTAACCGTGGTGTTTAAGGATGTGATGCGCGTGTAATTATTGCGACACTGCTTTACTCATCCTTTGATTACGTATGATGCGGGCTACGATCCCTCATATATTTAATGCTTGGGAGTACTAAAGATCGGGTTTAATTAAATTTCTAATTCAAAATTCTAGCATTCTATACGGTAGATTTACTAGGGTTTGGGGGATTGTATTCCCAACCTATTTTCCCTTCATTCTTATTTAGTTAATTTTGCTCACATAGTTATTGTAGTAGTTTAATTTAGTTTGCATTTATTTAATTAGTTATTTCCCATCTCAATCATCTTTTTGTTTCTTTTTAGAGTCAAGTTAGGGTTAATAGTCTTACCTTTGTCGTCACGTTCACTCGTCCTAGTTCCCTAAGGATTCGATACCCAGACTAGCCACTATACTCCGCAAGAGTGTAGTTAAATTTAGGTTTTTGTGTTGTGGTTGGAAGCCGATAACAACAATTAGCGTATTTACATGGACGCTCGATTTCCACCTTGATCACAAGTTTGCACCCTACCTTTTATATTATGACTGGAGTTTGCATCCCACGTTTGATACCCTTCAAGTTTGAAGGAAACTAGATAAAAAAATCAATTTAACATATACACAAATACACACACACACATACACATAATACACACACACAAAAAAAAAAACTAGTCACAGATTACACACACACACATACACAAAGTACACACACATACATAAATACATGAATACACACATATATACACATACACACATATAAATACACAAATACAAAGACACACACGGAGTAAACACACATACACAAATATAGAAATACACACATATAATTACACAATTATAAAATGTTAGGGTTTGAGAGTTAACATTTTTGGATTGAGAGAGATATTGAGATGAAAGACTTAGGGTGAGAGAGAGAGATGGATTGCTCCGAAAATGAGAGAGATAATGGTTAAGGTTTGAGATATTGAGAGAGGAAATTTTCGGCTAAAATGAAAAAATGGCGCATGAGTTTTAATATGAAGACACTGGTCATGGCTCTGGGGCCGTAACCTATCTGCACGACCTTATTTTTTCCAAGTCATCATCTGTACCAGGGCAATGAAATATCTGTGGTCATGGCCTTAGTCCCTAATCAAAATGCCCAACTATTTTGAACTGATCATGAAACAAGGACGTGTCCCTATTTAATAAAGTTTTGGTATCGGTCATGGACATAGTCATAGCCTTAGTCCGTAACCCAACTTGGAGAGAAATTTGGTGCAAATTTGGCCCCATAATGGTCATGTCGTGGTCAGGGATATGGTCTGTGACCCACACGAGTCAGGTATAAAGGCCATTACCAGCTCCAAGTGCATCCATGATCACACTTGGTCATAGAACTGGTCACGCCTCTATTTAACATGGTCTCGACTTTGGTTCGTGACCAGCTGATCACGGACCACATTTGTGACCCACTTACCATGACTTTTCACAAAATTTGGTGTAGTGTACATGAATTTCCTCATGATATACCTCATGGGTAAGATATGTGTGAGAGTGAATTCGATATACTAGATGTATGTGAACGATTTCCCTGCTATATACCTCCTGTCGTGAGTTCGGTTAAGCGATACTCTGTGGGGGGGACCGTTCGATATATGTCAAACGTACTTGCCCAATGAAAGTTGGGAATCATATCACTTAAATTAATTGCACCTCGCAAGACAGGCACCCATCACGAGGTGACCCCCAACACGGGACATCATTTTAGTCAATATTATAATGTTAACTAACATACTGTGAAAGACTGCACGAGTCTTAATAAGTATTCAATCGAGAGTTTTATGTACGCTAAACGAGAGAAATACTACCACTGTGAGGGAGAACGTAAAATATACAAGTTACATGAGATAAGGTGATAAACAAGGAGAGTAAAACTAGAAAGTGTGTACTTAAAGCATGGATATGGAATATACCAAGTGTAAGGCATGTGGATATACATGAGTGGGTGGGAAGTATGTGCAAAGTGAGTGTGTCATGGGAACATATGTAAGTGAAGAAAATATGTTGATATATACAAGTGGGATAAATGTGGAAGTGTGTGAAAGTGAGACTAAGCATGGATATCTAAAAGTGGTGTGTGAAACATATAAGCAACATCTAGTAATGTAAAAGTGAGAAGAATGTGAGAGTGTGTGAGCTAGGGATACTGATTATGGATATCTACAAGGAATGTGAAATGTGTAAGTGTGAGTAAGTGGAGTGAAACATGATGACTAAATACAAGTGAGTAAAAAGTGAAGCATGTGATAGGAAGATGGTATATACATTGTGGTGATAAAAGAGCATAGTAGAGTGAAAGATTTAAACATCATGACATGGACAAGGCATACATACACAATCTAAGTATGAGAATACAAAGAATATACAAGTGGAGGCACATGTATGGATGTTGAAAGACAGATAAGGAAAAAAATCCATTTGGAACAGATTCTAGTCCTCCAAAAAATAAGTCCCCAGCAAAGTCGCCACTGCGGCCATTCGGGATTACGCTGGAGTGAGTTGACCCTAAAAGAGATAGAAAATAGGGAAATCTCTCTCGGTATGTGTGGGATTTGAGGATAGGAATCCTACTTTTTGAAACTCACACAATCTTCGCGGGCTTCCACGAATATAAATTGGCCATCGTTAAAGTGGAGGAAGATGTAGAAAATGGATTCGCCAAACTATTTTGCTTAAAATAGGAAAAAGAATGTATCCGTCACCAAAATAATGGAATCAAAAGTCAAATAGATGGATACAAAACCAAATGAATCAAGAGTTCAGGAACTAAGTTACGGAGTGGGAAGGTGTTAGGCACCCATTCCGCCCTTTCAATCTTTCATGAGCTATATTAATGTTCTCATTTTTCTCCAAGATATGACTCATGTGTACAATGTGTGCAATGTAAAAATAAGTGAGAAAATGATATTACCAATGTCATGTAGAGGGAAGATGAAGAGGAGTCATCTTAAGGATTATATGAAAGAAAGAGAATAATAGAAAATATGATGTTAGTGCCCATCGAATCACGATTCATTATGAGAAAGTGGATGTGCTTATCGGGTGGGAAAACTAATACATAAGTGTGTGCATACGCATAACAATAATAACTATAAGATATAAATAAAGTAACGCGATGAGAAAAATAGGACTCGACTCCCAATAATGACCTGGGACGCCTATGTAGCGAAAATAGGTATCAAAGCCCACGTAGTTCTACATATCATAAGTGTGGGGTTTAACCCATAAACCTAAATTGAGGACTCCTCTTTAGTTGTTTTAGAAATAGGTAATCAAGTTTAAAAGTGTAGAAAAAGTGAAGAAATCATACTTAGAGGTTTATAGGTGAACCTGCCTTTTGTCTTTTTGGTTTTAAGAATAAATATTGTATGAATACTACTAACAATAATGGATATTAGTTGATGTGAGATAATGGAGTAAGACTAGAAGATATCAAAAGTGGAAGAAAAATAAATAAACATCACTAATTGAATGAAATAAAAAAGAGTGAGATTAGACCTCCTAAAAGATTTTGCTACTAATTTTGGAAGGAGAGTAGGCTGATTTTATGGGGTGGAATGATGGTGAAGTAGGGGTGAGGTTAGTGGAAAAAGATGGAATTAAATATAGTTAAGAAAGGTTAAAGGAATGTTAGAAACTTAGATTTTTAGAGTAGCAGCACATTGATAATGAGGTAGGTAATGTTCTGATTGCTGAAAAAGGGTTTTTGGGGAATGAGGTCATGGCATCCGTAAATAATAAAATTTAGGTTTCAGGGGACTGTTGACCGACATAGTAACTATCCTGCCTATCAACATATCCCTGGCTTGTTGGCGAAGTAAAGTACATCCCTGCCTAAAGGTAGGGGGTTTAGGGTGCTTATAAGTAGTCTAGAAAGGACTTTTTTGGAGAAACGGGCATAAAATACAAATCGTAAGTCCGAATCACACACGGTCAGAACCGCTAGAAAGGAGATTCAAATCCTTATGAAAATATATGAGGACACTCCCAGGTTCGAGAGTTGACTAAAGTCAAACAGGTCTCGAGAGAACCTGATGGCTTTTTGACCGGGGTTCTCGAAGTAAAAAGAGAAGTACTTACGAATTGTATGCGCGTTTTATGCACGATATGGGCCATTGGAAAAGGTATTTATATCCCTATGAAGGTGCAATGAGCTTTACTCAAGCTGGAGAGTTGACCAAAGTCAAATGGGGATCGAGAGTGCCCGACGAACTCTAGATAAGGGTTTAGAGAAAAGGATGATTACGTACAAATCGTGAGGACGATTCACTCATGGTTTGGACCATTGCAAAGGGGTTCAGATACTTTTGAAGGTCCATATGGATTTGTTCAATTTGGAGAGTTGACCAAAGTCAAATGAAGTTTGGGAGCACCCGATAGCCTCTCGATCAAGGTTCAGAAAAGGATTTGGGGTCTTACGGTGGGAGGAGAAGTGTTAGGGACCTATAAGGGTATTTGGAGGGTACTAGGATAGGCTGTCTACACTCCCAATTTAAAGTCCTAACTTGGTAGTGATCTCCAAACGATAGACATACCTGAAACAGAATATTATAGGAGTGTAAGATACAAAATCTTAGTGAATGACCTTATACACATACAATAATTTTAAATAATCATTTTTAATCATATAACACAAGTAAGAATTTTGGAATTTCACAATCCTTGACATGTCACAGTCTAATTAACCCACCGTGATTGATAGGGACCACTAGATCGCTTTGTTTTTTATCGAGTACACAAAACCTGAAGTTAGATTCTTATATTAAACGATACCACCACATCCCATAGGATACACCACAGTCCATATTATTAGATAACTTCACTTAACAATTTTAATCATATGCATATGGAACAAAAATGTAACAACCTGCCTAATTAAATATCGGGAGATTTGTCCTTTATTTAATTAAATCAGAATATCCAGTTGGTTCATTCTCAGCATCACTGTCAAAAACAATTTCTTTATTAATCACCTAATAGTTAATTAAGCTACCTGTCAAAATCTTTTTTCCATTTTTAATTTAATAAAAACCATTCCACGAAGTAGACGCTACATAATTAACTATAACAAGAATAAATGTGACTGGAATAACTCTCGAGTTAAATTTTAACCTTTACACTAAATAAAACTGATATCCACAATGATTACATAAATAATTACAACCTCTAGAATCCTGAGCGATGTGCCCTAAATGAAGTAGACGCTACAGATGAGTGAATCAATAGAAAGGAAGCGTTTAAACAAAATCCGCATCTCTGCTAGTAGCTATAATCCATAAGAACATCCATAATCTATATTGGGCATCCCTGTTGCTGGATAACTGATGTACAAGATATAGTAGAGAAGAGAATATGCAAAGAAACGGGTCAGAGCACGATTATAAAAGATTTTAAAAATAGCAAGTGCTTAAAAATTACAATTAATCATTTATTATGTACATGTTAGTTTCTCGAGCTCTCTCTTGAGAATTCTCACCTCTCATATAGAGTGCACACCTATCGTATCTTATTATCTTCCTAGTAAATTTTCCCTACTAACTAGTAACATAATTCTAACCCATATCATAAACTCGTTTGTCACATACCATACGTAATATAATTATTCATATTCATTTCTCTTTAATATGAACTAGTCTTGTTACAACATTGGAATTAAGTGTTCACTTACTTAATTCAATTCAGATTTCATTATTTACTTCTATATACAACATTACATAGTATATTAAATCACAGTTTATATTTTTAATCTACAATTTCACACAGAAGATTACATATCTATATCTACAATGTCACACAGTAGATTACATCACAGTTTATATATATAATATCACAATAATTATATATAGACTAATACGGCAACTCCCCAGTCATAGCTGCGGTGCATGCATACTCTGCTATCATATCCTGATACATAATGTCACTATATAGAGGAATATTGATTCGGCTTCTCTCATGAATCATATAACATAACGGAAACATATTGGAGGCGAGCATACTCCCCAGCCAAATTGGTTATGCACATACCTACGCTCTCATTCAACAGTCGAAACTATCATACACATCGATATCACGTGTCCAAGGTCCTATGCTCAGGGTACGAGGATAAGACCTTCCACAACGCGAAACCTTCACCCCGATAGCAAGCAGCGTAGGTATGTCATACATACAAATAATATTATAGGTATTCATCACGCCTATACAAATATAACATCCATAAGGCATTCATAAAACCATATGATAATATCAGGCAATCATCTCACCTATATATATATATTATAATAATAGGTATTCATCATACCTATATATAACCATAGGGCATACGTACAACCCATATAATAAATCCCATATGGAGTATAATTATATCCCGAATATCCTACGTTTTTTTTATTATGATTTTAATCCTCAAAGTATATATTTCCGAACTTATCTAACCGCTTGATGGTTATCATTTAATCCTCCCATAAATTTAGTAGGTAAACACCACTTCCTACAAATCCATGTCATCATGATTCCCGAATTTCTACGAATTAAATTCACTTTAATTAGGTTTATTCCTCGATAAACCCTAATTCACTCTTAACCCTTTATTCCACCTGTTAAGGTTAATCCCAATTATATCTAAGGTTATGCCGGTAATTTATGACTCTGTTACTATTGGTCCTAACCTTAAATTATAATTTACCCGATTTAAACCCCAAGTAATATAATTCTCCAAAATAACTCATTTAATTAATCACTCGTTAATTTTACCTCATTCACAACCCAAAATAATATTTTTCGGGTCTTAAGTATATCCTACTGTCATTCCCTAAGTCCAATTTTGTTCATTTAATCATCATTAAAGATTCCTCAAAGTTTCGGATTTAATAAACAATTAAAAATAAAAAATATTTCATATTTCTAGGGGGAGTCGATCGATCGACGATTCTGGTCGATCGATCGATCAGTCAATCGACCGACAGTCTTGAGTCGATTGATCGATTGACCTGTTATTTGCCCAAATTTTCTGCATTAAATTCCTACAGGTTTCATACTTTTTAATCATCAAAATCCTTATCAAAATAATCCCAAAATCCCCAAAATTCATCCCATATGATATACCAAGATATATAATTGATCTCTAATAATCAAACAACCTAAAATCATCAAGAAGTTTGAATTCAAACATATTATTTCTCATAATTTCCTGAAAGCTCATATTTTAATATTTCTCCAAGAACCTCATATAAGCTAAGATGTTCTTCACCAATAATTGCCAAATTTTTTGGATTAAATTCTATACTCAAAATAAAATTAATCCTACATCATTCTCCTATCAAAGATTCAATTAACATCACCATAATTCATTTTTGATTATGCATTTTTTTTTCAGAATTTTCTAAACAACCTAAAATGGAAAATATACAAGATAAATTTGCAATAATTAATCACTTGCCTATAATTCGTAGGTCTGTTCCACTGAGGATGATTGTCCACTAGTGGTTCTTCCCTTCTCCGGTCAACTTTCGGTGGTGGTTGGTGGTGGTGACTTTTGGCTCTTGATTCTCCCAAAATGACTCTTCCCTTTCTCCAGAGAAACTCCTCACTCTCTCTTAATTTCCTTCTCTCTAAGTTTGTAGAATGAATTCATAGTATAATCTATTAATTTCTATAGACTTATACATAATCTCTCAAATTCGTGCATACTATTCACCTTCCAAGTCAAATGACCATATTACCCCTCCGGGGTGACTATTCGGCTCCAAAGTGCCCTGAGACCCTATACAAACGTCCGAGTAGACTTTTTCGACTATTTGAACCCTTCTGGACACTTTGGTGCAGTCAAAACGACCATTCAGATGACATAATAATTCACTTTTATTTAATTAAATTATAATCCCGACACGACTCAAATGTGCGTCCCGACTTAATTACCATAATTGTCGTACACATAATTTGCGGCAATTTTATAAAGTTATAATCAATTATAAAGTCATTTTCAAATATATTAATTTATTCTCTAAGTAATATTCAACATAAATCACATATTATTTTATCCTCGAGTAATATTAAAATCCCGATTAATTTCCAATTATATCACAATTAATTCTAATTAATTTAATTTCAAAAGTCATTAAAAATACAGGGTATTACATACTTCCCCCTTGCAACGAAATTTCGTCCCGAAATTCGGGAAAAAAGTATAGCAAGTAAGAACAATTTTGGATAAGTATTGCGCATCACATACTTGCTCTCCCAAGTAGACTACTCTGTACCGCCCATACAGTACGTTATCGAATACCGCCAATAATGAACACCTCACTGATGATCATTTTAACCCCAGGTTACCCTGTCACATAGGTTCTTATCCAAGCCTTACAGTTTAAGTTTCACTACTTATACTTTATTCTAGATATTCACTATCTAACCTTATACTATATGCATTTAAATAGATTAACCGTTCTTTGGATAAATACCATTTCGTCTTGCGATTATCACACACAAGTAGGTTAATTGTGTAGTATATATTCTACACACGATATATACTATAAGTTTCAAATCATCTCTACTATTCGCAATAGTTCCTGGTTCCTCACTTTTATCCCACAAGTAGGAGAAACAATAAGACTTACTGTACCATACTTCAACTGACACCATGCGCAATAGTAAACTTATAAGAGTTATAGTACACCAATGTCACTAGTGGAATGTACATCTCTTATCCTCCATTAAGAATAAAGGGTACAAACATAATTTATCTTCCAACATCATATTTGTCCACTTAGTCTGCCCATTATTTTGCGAATGATAGATCATACCTAATCATAACTCGGTACTCATGCCTTGTGAAAATTCTTCCAAAATCGAGAGACAAAATCTCGTCCTAATTGGACACAATATTAAATGGTACCCTATGTAACCTCACTATCTCGGTTATATTAAGATAAAAGCATATTGTCTCATAGTGTGATCAACCCTAACTAGCATAATGTGATCTTGTAAGGACATTTTTGTCCATTATCTATTTGTATGTCGTACGCCGTTACATCATTGAAGAAATTCAAGATCACATCTCCATCAACGGATCCGAATATCCAAGCATTTTGGGAATTAATTTTCTGCATACCCGAACCGATCCACCAATTTGGAAAATGAACCGATCCGCCATGGACCAATCCGCCCTCAAGTCAAACCGATTCTCTATTGCTTCAAACCTGTGAACCTCGGATCGAATGCAAACCGAAGAGGCCCTGTTAAAAAATGAACCGATTCGCTATCGGATCGGTCCATCATCAGAAGCAAACCGATCTGCCTGAGATAAAATCGATAAGATCTGCTTGAGATTTTTCTGGCCCAGGTTTCCTTATTTAAACCAACTTCGGGGATTTGTTTTGCAAGACTTTCATAGAAGATTTTAGGAGTCCTAAATACTCTAAGTCTTAACCTTTTTGAGTCACAAGGCTCATGTTTTGATTCACACAACTTCTCATACCTTTGTGAATCCACTTTGTAACCCAAGAACATAACCTTGTGTTTGTTCAACCCTTATGGAGAAGACCTTCATTCTTCTTCATTGCTGCCTTCCTGGAAAGGGAAAGTTCCAGCCGTCGACTACAGAACCGGCACCCGCGGGTATTTCTGTGTCACTGTATTTTTACTGTAATCCGTGTAACCGTTCCTTACAATATTATAGTAAAAATAAAAGGTTTTGCCCCTTTGGGGGATTTTTCCTCACATGTGTGTGTTTGAATGTTCTTGCTTGTTTCATCATCCTATTCAATCACACATAGATGCATATTTAGGACTTAATCGATAAAAACTGTGTTTAATTAAATAATATCTCTATTTAAATGAACGCGTACTCTTCTCAAATTGGTATCATAGCAGGTTACGCTAATCTATCGTGTATTCCTAATTTTCCGCAAATTTTTTCTAAGATATAAATTTTCTCAAAAATTGATTTTTAAAAACGAGTGTGTTCAGATGGAGAAGTTATATAATAAAATGCCAGTTTTTGACGGGACAAACTATGCATATTGGAAAGCCCGCATGAGATCTGCATTAAAAGCCATTGATGAACATGTATGGATTTTGGTTGAAAGAGGGTGGACACCTCCCTCCGTCACTCTTAAAAACGCGACCAATTTAAAACCTGTCACTACATGGAATGAAGAAGAGTTTAAATGGTCATCTTTTAATTCCAAGGGTTTAAGTGTTATTTATGGGTCTGTCACACCTGATGAGTTCAAACGCATAATGACGTGCACCACGTCAAAAGAGGCATGAGATGTTTTGCAACTTACCCATAAAGGAACCAATGTTGTGAAAGAGTCTAAACTGCAAAATTTAACAACTCAATTTGAAACAATCACCGTGCTTGAATCTGAATGTTTTGATGAATTTTATGCTAGACTGTCTGATATTGTTAACACTAGCTTTAATCCTAGTGAACACATTCCTAATGCTAGAGTTGTTAAAAAGATTCTTAGATCACTGCCTAAGCGTTTTATCCCTAAAGTCACTGTGTTAAATTATATGGGTAATTTAAATATGCTTAAATTGGAAGAACTTGTAGGAGACTTACAAACAAATGAAATTGATATGTTTCCTAAATCTATTAAGTCTAAAGATAAGGGAATTGCACTAATGCCCAGGAGAGAAAGAGTGAGGGGTCAACAAGAAATAGGGGAGAGTCATCTAGAAAAAGAGAGACAGATACGTCAGATTCTGAGTGTGATTTTGACTTAGATGATTTGACCCTATTTGCTAAAAATTTCAAGAGAATTCTCAAATTCAAGAAAAATGGTAATTTTAAAGATAAAAAGAAGTTTGAGAAAAATAAGTTTGAAAAGAAAAATGAAAAATATTTTAAAGATCCTCCTAAGAAAGAAAGTGAGAGATGTTTTGAGTGCGACGGTAGGGATCATAGAGCTTTTGAGTGTGCTACTAGGCTGAACAGAGAAAAGGGCAAAGCTGTCCTTAATGCTACCCTTAGTGACGATAGCGAGGTCGAGTCAGTGGATTCTGGAGATGAGTCACCACATGAGTGTAACTTCACCGCATTCATGGCTAGTCATGTGAATACATCTAGTGCTCCTCACGACGATGAGGATGCTGCTTCACAAGGACACCTCGACAGTGAGAGCGAGAGTGATCTTCAACGCGCCTATGCCGAACTTTATTTTGAGTCTTTTAAAACTAAAAAGCATTAGTTCTTTGGATCACCGCGTTAGAGGAAGATTTAAGAAAAGCGAGAGAGAGAGAGACCTCCACCTGCACTACCTTAAGAGAGAGAGAGAGTCTGCCTGTGTTGAGAAAGAGAGTTTGTTTAGAGAGATAGAGTTATTTTTGAGAAAGAGAGAGGGGACTTGACTAAACAAGTGGCTAGTCTTACGAGTGAGCTCCATTCATCCGTGGAGACTCGGAAGAAACTTGAAGCTCTTGTAGCCCAGCTTACTCATGATCTGGAGAGAGCACGGGAAGTCAAGGTACAAATCGAGGACAGATCTCGGAAGATGGGAAAGATGCTCCTCGGCCCCGCTTTAGGTTTTGGTGATAGGTAGAGAATAGGTTATAATGGTGCCTCCACGTCCCAAATTGCACTTGGACCAATTCCTGAGTTTACTACGACTCCTTATGGCCATCGTCAAAAACCTCGAAGGATAGTTCGACCAAGAAAGCAAACCAAGGTTCGCCTTTGACTGTGTTCTTTTGTACATATTTCAAAAGAAAAGGCCACCTCAGGGAGTTTTTGCTATAGTATGGGTCGGACACGACATACTACCGCTCTACCACAACATACTAATGATTTTACCAGTCTGAGAGAGCGAGTTGAGTTTTTAACTACCACATCACAGAGCTTAATGGAGGAGTTCCGACGAATGTCTGTGCCGTCTGTGAATGCTTCTCACATCCCGGTTAAAACTAACAACAACAAGGGTAAACAAAAGCTTACCACTACTTGGGTGCCTAAGAAAGATAAGAAAACCCTTGTTTTTCATGTTTCTCTCAAAGCACATAATACCTCACAGTGGTATTTTGATAGTGGGTGCTCCAGACACATGACAACTGATGCCTCATTTTTTACTTCTCTTGAGGATTATCAAGATGGTAGAGTCACCTTTGGAGATTGGAGCAAGTCTAGTATTGTAGGACGAGGTACAGTAGAGTTACCAGGATTTCCTAAGTTAGATAATGTTCTGTACGTCAAAGGTTTGAAAGCAAACCTTCTCAGCATTAGCCAGCTATGCGACGCTGACTTTGCAGTAAAGTTTGAACGGGATGCGTGTAATGTCTACAATCAAGCCGGCAAACTTCTAGTGCAAGGGGTGAGGACTGAGGATAATTGCTATGGGACAGTGCCCACTTCCTCACTTGTCTGTAACAGCACCATGATCACTCCTATGGATTTGTGTCACCAACGTCTAGGTCACGTGAATGTTAGAGATTTGACTCGTTTAGCCAAAAGGACCTAGTACGTGGCTTACCATCACTTGGAAAGTCAACTTCCACGGTTTGTGGACCCTGTCAGTTGGGAAAGCAAATTCGTAGCCCCATAGGAAGTTGCATTCCATTACCACCTCTAGAGTACTTGAGCTGATTCACATGGATCTTATGGGTCCTACTCGTACTGAGAGTCTGGGTGGTAAGAGGTATATCCTTATGATGGTAGACTATTTCTCCAGATACTCGATTGTAGGTTTTCTGAGGGAGAAATTTGATGCTGTAGAGTTTTTAACGACCAAGTGTCGTGTCCTACAAAATCAACACGAAGTCACTATTAATAGGATTCGTAGTGACAATGGCACATAATTTAAGGAAGCAAGGGTAGATCTTTACTGTGATAGCCTTGTGATTAAACATGACTTTTTGCTGTGAAGACTCCTCAGCAAAATGGTATTGTTGAGAGAAAGAATAGGACGATCCAAGAAATGGATAGATCTATGCTTTTAGGTCGTAGCGTGTCTAGGAGATTTTGGGCAGAAGCAGTGTCTACTGCATGCCACACAGTGAATAGGGTTTACTTACGTCCACACACACTTAAGATGCCTTATAAATTGTGGACGAGCAAGAAACCCAACCTTGCATATTTTCGTGTTTTGGGGAGTAAATGCTACATCCTACGGGATCGAGAGAAATTAGGAAAGTTTGACTCCCGGAGCGATGAGGGAATCTTGCTAGGATATTCATCAAATAGTAGAGCATACCGGGGTTTTAACCTGAAGAGCTCTAAGGTTATGGAATCAATAAATGTCATCGTGCAAGATGACGAACCTCCGACTGTTATTAATCCTAACCTTCAGTGTGAGGATGAGGACTTTTCTAGCAGTGATTTACTTGTCCCTCACCCACACTCTGTGGACCCTAATCCTGTGTTAGGGGACACACCTCCTTCGGTTCGCAAGAATCATGACCTAGCCTCCATTGTAGGCGATCCCACTCTTGGGTTCAAGACTCGTGCTCAACTAGAGAATGTCGTTAGCCACTTTTTCTACATGTCCAAAGTCAAGCCCAAGAACCACAAAGAAGCACTCAAGGATGAACACTGGATATCTACTATGCAGGATGAGTTGCTTCAGTTTAAAAAGAATAATGTCTGGGAACTTGTCCCCGACCTAGTGAGACTAATGTGATAGGTACCAGATGGATTTTCAAGAATAAAATGGATGGAAATGGTACCATAATAAAAAACAAGGCTAGGTTGGTCGCTCAAGGCTACGCACAGATAGAAGTTGTAGACTTTGGGGAGACATTTGCTCCTGTTGCGAGGCTTGAGTCCGTCCGCTTACTACTCGCCGTCGCATGTCATCTGCGCTTTAAGTTATATCAGATGGATGTCAAGAGTGCTTTTCTAAATGGTATTCTACAGGAGGAGGTTTACATGGAGCAACCAAAAGGGTTTGAAGACCCTAAGCACCCGGAGCACGTCTACTATCTGAGGAAAGCCTTGTATGGTTTGAAGCAAGCACCTCGTGCTTGCTACGAGAGGCTTACTTCCTATCTCTTAGCCCGTGGCTTCAAGAGAGGGGGAGTTGATATGACGTTGTTCGTCAAGAGAGATGACGGTGCTATTTTGGTTGCCCAGGTCTATGTGGACAACATAGTCTTTGGATCCACGTGATCCCAACATGCTCATCACTTTGAGGAGGAGATGAAAAGTGAGTTTGAGATGAGCATGGTTGGTGAGCATACTTTCTTCCTTGGTCTCCAAGTTCGTCAGCTAGAGGATGGGATGTTCATCTCCCAATCTAAGTATGCTAGAGACCTAGTGAAGAAATTTGGTTTAGACTCTGCTAAGCATGATCGTACACCTATGAGTACCACTACCAAGCTTAGTAAGGACACTTCAGGCAAGGACGTAGAGCAAACCTTTTATCGGCGTATGATAGGTAGTCTTCTCTACTTGACTTCCAGTCTTCCCGACATAGCCTTTAGTGTTGGAGTCTGTGCGCGATATCAGGCATCCCCGAACGAGTCATATTAACTTGCTCTAAAATGTATTATTAAATACGTGAATAGGACTCTCTCATACGGTATTTGGTATTCTTTTGATACCGATGACCGTTTGTCCACTTATTCGGATGCCGATTGGGCCGAGGATGTAGATGGTTATAGGAGCAGTTCTGGTGGAGGTTTCTATTTTGGTTTTGCTCTTGTCTCTTGGCTGAGAAAGAAGCAAAATTCCATCTCTTTGTCCACTGCGGAGGTTGAGTACATCGCCGTCGAGAGTTATTGCACGCAACTCTTGTGGATGAAGCAAATGTTGGAGGATTATGGGATTTCACATGAAACCATGACCATTTCCTTTGATAACACGAGCGCGATACACATATCCCGCAATCCAGTCCAGCATTCACGCACAATGCACATCAGGATATGCGAGCACTTTATACATCAGTTAGTTGAGGAGAATGTCGTATCCCTGAGTTTCGTTCCCACTGACCGTCAGTTAGCCGATATTTTCACAAAACCTTTAGATGCCCTTAGATTTGAGAGTCTTAGGAAGTCTTTGGGGATTTGCACAGTTGACTGAGGGGTTGGCCTATGTCTAGGATAGGATGCTTTTTCATGTTCATATCATATGCTTCCTATTGCTAGTTTATTTTATATGTATGATTGCTTTGTTGTATAGCTATGTATTTATTTTTTTTAAAAATCCAAAAAGATTTTCATTTTTATAAATTTTAGAAAAACTCAAAAATATATTTGTATTTTTATTTGCACCTTTTATGGATGAGCATTTAAGATAGCCGAGACACTCTTTCATTCCATTTATCTTTGTGACTGTTTGATAGAGATTTGAGACGCTACATCATTTCATCCACGTGCTTTACATTGTTTGGAGTCTTTGAGATGTGATTAGTGATATCTTTCTACATGTTTATCTCCCATTTCCTTTATTGCATACATGCACGGCTATATTTGATTATTTTACTTGTCTATCACATATTGGCTTGAGTGTTTCCATCTCAATTCTATTTATACAACGTTCAATATGAGATAAATCTTAACAAGATTGGAATGCATGTTAAAACCGTTTTGGTGAGACTGTATGTTTATTTAAAAACGGGGAAGGGCTGCGAAAGGTTCATTTAGCCTTTGCGATTCTAAGCCACCGTTAAAAAAGGACCTAAAAAATGGAGGAATTTTATTATCCGGGTTCCAAAGAGGTTAAAAGAGCCCGAAAAAATTAAAGGCAATAAAAAGCAATATATGCCAAATATGGGCCATCAGGTTTCACCATCAATTCTCCAAAGTTTGAGAATTTAGATCGCCTCTATTCAAAATATATATCTGAGGGAGTTTGGTTGGAGAATATAAACGGGTTTGCACTTCCTTGAAAGTCCTGAAAAAGCATGCAATAGTTTTGGACGTTATTGGTGTGGAAATCACTTTGAGCTTTGATTTGTTGATTTGATTGAGTCAATGTCTAATATTACCACTTTTTTTACACCAAAGGAAGATTTTGAGTTCATTCGTTAGGAGTATCCAATATTCATCGTGCACATATGTCATGTTTTTATGCATTGATTTTCCTATCGAATTTTATCACACCTCTACATTTACGTTATCATCGACTTGGTTGTTTTTGTGTTTATTCATGGTGAGACTTCTTATAGTTCGTATGAAAATTTTTGAAAAATTCAAAAATAGAAGTTTCTTTCCTTGTGACACCCCGGCCTTGCTTGTTTGAGTTATTCTTCTCATTTTTCTATTTAGGGACATCATAAAACGGGGGAGAAAGAATTATCAGATTATGGGGGAGTTTTGAGTTTTGAGTGTTTATCATAAATTAGTATATATGTTTATCTCATTTCAAACTCAATACGTCACTTGGTATTTTGCTTTATCTCATGTGTGTAGGTACGAAGATTAAAGATCAATTGATTGCACACCCTGATGAGAAAAGTTTTGATTATTTTTGATGACTTGAAGAGCAAACGATGAAGACTTATTCATTTGTACATTTTCAGTTTTGGGTTCATGGAAGGGTAGATTTGTATAGGCAATTTGATATTTGATAATTCGGGTATTTTTTATGTATGTACCGGCATAGACATAGGGGGAGATTTGTAAGGACATTTTTGTTCATTATCTATTTGTATGTCGTACGCCTTTACATCGTTGAAGAAATTCAAGATCACATCTCCATCAACGGATCTGAATATCAAAGCATTTTTGGAATTAATTTTCTGCATACCCGGACCAGTCCGCCAATTTGGAAAATGAACCGATCCGCCATGGACCGATCTGCCCTCAAGTTAGACCGATCTACTATTGCTTCAAACCAGTGAACCCCGGATTGAATGCAAATCGAAGAGGCCCTGTTAAAAAATGAACCGATCGACTATCGGACCGGTCCGTCATCAGAAGAGGACTGATCCGCCTGAGATAAAATCGATAAGATCTGCTTGAGATTTTTCTGGACCAGGTTTCCTTATTTAAACCAACTTCGGGGATTTGTTTTGTAAGACTTTCATAGACGATTTTAAGAGTCCTAAATACTCTTAGTCTTCACCTTTTTGAGTCCCAAGGCTCATGTTTTGATTCACACAACTTCTCATACCTTTTTTAATCAACTTTGTAACCCAAGAACATAACCTTGTGTTTGTTCAACACTTGTGGAGAAGACCGTCATTCTTCTTCATTGCTGCCTGCCTGGAAAGGGAAAGTTCCAGCCGTCGACTACAGAACCGGCACCCGCGGGTATTTCTGTGTCACTATATTTTTACTGTAATCCGTGTAACCGTTCCTTACAATATTATAGTAAAAATAAAAGTTTTTGCCCCTTTGGAGGATTTTTCCTCACATGTGTGTGTTTGAATGTTCTTTCTTGTTTCATCATCCTATTCAATCACACCTAGATGCATGTTTAGGACTTAATTGATAAAAACTGTGTTTAATTAAATAATATCTCTATTTGAATGCACACCCACTCTTCTCAGATCTACTTCAATCAACTGATCCACTATGACCCATATAGGATCATAACCATCTTCGCGATAAAATCCTTACGAATACTCTCTCAATACTACTTAGAAATCCCTAACGGTTAGAGAAACCTCTGCTGGTTTCGAATGGTCCACCCTAATTCTAATAGACAGGTGGCCCGCTACAAGAGGAATCTAGACAAACATATCTTCACTTAAATCCTATTACCATAGTCATTTATATCCTGATACCTTTGCTATTCTACCAACTATATCTTTAATCGTCATAAATGACCGGATACCCAGATCCCGATATCTAAGCCTATATATTTATTTTCCTTATCCCATATCTCCAAAATGGTTAACCATATCAGATTCAATTACCTAGGGCACGCATACACCCTATATTTCTCGCATTGTTGCTCAAATAATATATACTCTTCTTAAATCAATTTTTCGATCACTTGGCATACTGATATGGTAGGGGTGCACTCAATCACCCCACTAGTCATACTTAATCACTCTGTCAGTGGCATCATTATTTTATTCATAATGTTACTAGGACTAGGCGACTTTTAAGTTATAATAGAATTATCAACTCTATATTTGTATATAAAAATGACTAAGGTACGAACTTATGCACTATCGATCAAACTTCTCTCCCACTCCCGAATTTCGCTAGTTTCATGCGTGGGATGTTTCGCAAAGTGAAATCCAAAGAAGGAACCCTGTTGATACACTACTACTTAACACAGTCATTTGTCGAGATCCGTAATGACCCTCAGTCCATAATCTGTACCTTCCCATAATTTATGTATGTTGACATAAAAATCTACTAGTCCATGATTATATATCCTTAGAAAATAACATAAAACATGTTGCTCTTAATATCCCAAATTCTCGGTGCTATATAATATGAGTTATTTCTCGCTGTTCAACAAAAACATAATATATCCTGAGTCACATCAGAAAAATAAATTTCTATTCACACATATAACTGTACAATATTTTCACTAACGTCTATGATATCATAAAATATAGGCCCAACCCTATTTCAGTTGGCGCCGTACAAAATTAATTTTGCTCTCCCCGGAGTATCCAACACGTTAGTCTTATCACTCAATCTACTATCGTTTAAACATTTGGCAATTTATCACTACATATTACAATCATAAGTTCTATTATGCTAATTCAAAGCAATAGAAAATTATAATAACCAAATATACTCTTAGGACCCACTCGGTTCACTCATGGGCAACACCAAAAGTCCTGCTATCGACGATAAATACTTTTGTAACCAGACTGTTAAAATTATCGTTCCCACTAACCTCGACTCGCACGTGAATTTAGGGTTTTCAATTTATATATGTCTGTTGTGACACACAATTTCACTAGAATTAGTCCTTTATTCGCAAGGATGAAATAAAACTTCAGCAGTCTCTCCTGATCACGTAGGGTCCTTACATGCACTTCTCACGGTCAAAACAACCCACGATCACTTGCACTTGTTATACATCTATGATTTTATCCTATAGTTGTACCTACCCGCTGTGGACAAATTATTTACTCATGTGGTTTACACAACCATTATTGAAACGTTGGCCCAGCATATCTAGGCCTCAATTATGGTCTAACCGACCTCCCGTTTTCTTCTTGGACCCCACCGACCTTGAAATAAGGTATGCTATAATTATCGAGGACTCCATTGGTCGTATTTAAACTTACCACTCTTGGGTTGTAAATTTCCTGGGCCTAATTCCCTTGACCCAACTACTCCCCTAGAAGTCTCACTCCTCCAGTTATTATGCCTAATTGATATGGTTTACTATTCTCAAAATTTATCGATCTCACTACTCAATGTGGACACATTTAACACTTAGTAGTCTCTCTCTCTACACATAGGGTGATTTCCCTTACTATTTCCTCGTTACTGACCATTTGAACATCTTTCTTTAGGACCTATCAATATTAACTCCCAATTTATATTCCCATTATTCTTTTGGCTCTACGGGTCCTATGGGATACACTGTCGACTACACTAGTCTTGGTTGATTTCAGTGCCAATAAGTAGGGGTTTAATCATGTCACTTTAAATGGGTCCCCTATTAGGTACACCTTCTGGTGATGTTTCATTAACAATAATGAATTCAACCTTTCCCTTCGGCTAGGTTTCCTAACCCTTCTAGCTCCCCTTTATTTGGAAGCATCATCAAATTCTTGGTGACGTTAATCCTAATCGTCTTCGTCAGATTTCCACTCACACTAGAGTATTTCACTCACGAGTCTTTTCACATAATAAACTCTATTTATCTTCTATGTACCCCATTTTTCCTAGGGTAAGGAGTTTGTTAAACAAGTTACTTTGCCCATAAGAGATAAGTTTTAAAATTCCATTCATATCCTAATGAAAACATCAAATGAACGATTTCACTATCGAACCATACCTAAAATTCTTATTCCATCTTCACACATGTTCTTTATATGTGATGTCTAACTCACATCACTTAAGTTTGTTCTTCCTAGAAAAATTTTTACTAGAAAATTTTCAAATCCTAGGTGTTACTACACTTCACCCTTCATAATTAACTTTGAATTTCTTCCTTCACAAGAGTCCTTCTGACTCCCTCGCCTTTCCCATACAGTGATGGGTGAGTTAAGAACGACATAACTATTAACTATGATGCTTTCTATCTCCATCACCATTTTTAAGCAAGCTTGTTGAAAACCCGACAAGAAGTTTGACACCCATGCTACTGAGACTAACAAATCCACTGTGGGCGGCTCCAGCTGAGTTGATGATGCTGGGAAGAAAAGGAAAGGACGATCCAACGATTCTACTATTTACCATCCAACTAAGAAAGTTCATCCTGAGAAGGCGATCCCCATCTCCACAGATGATGCTTTGGCAGCTCGTCTTTCTTAATTGAAACTAGATGATGAGAGCATCATCGGCCATGTTAAAAAAGTTGTGGATGATGTCACCTCTCTCAACTCTGAGGGTGATAAGATCTTCCTTCAGTCATTGGACATATCTTTTCTTATTGATTTTTCTATCCATAGGGTTGCTCAGGTATTTACATAGACTTGTTAAGTTTAGTCTCTTTAGTCCCATCTCATACTGATTTATATGTCCATATTTTTTATTACAGAGCATGGTTTCCCTCTATAGGATGGGGGATTGGATTAACAAGAAGCTTAAATTGATTCATATGGGAAGAAATAGAGTGAAGACCAAGAGAAACTTGAGGGACGAGCTTCAAAATTCCAAGTTGTCCCTACAGAAATCTATCGACGAGTTTACCAATATAAAGATTGAGCATGTCAATACCTTGAAGAAGATGACTAAAAACAAACAGGTTGAGATTGATGCTACCGTTAAGTCTGCTTTGGACGAGGCTAAGGCATAAGCTATATCTAACTTCAAGGATTCTGATAAGTTCGGGGCTATGCCTTTAAGTATCATGAAAGAGGAATAAAGACTATCGATTGATGGGCTGTACTCAAGCATGCCGAGGTTGGGAACCTGACCCCTGATGACTTCGTGGGTCTTGACTTCAGTGACCCCCTTCTCGAAATCGGTCTGGCTGAGGTTGAAAATCCTGGTGACACTTTGGAGCTCAACCTCAACAAAGTCACCATAAACAATGATGTTCTGACCGAGATAGGCGATAATGATAGTGGGGTTGAGACTACTCATGCCAGGGTCGATACTATTCTTGCTGATGGGTCGGCTCAGGCAGATGCTGAGGAGAGTTTACAACTTTAATCTTGTTTGTTACTTTTTATTTTTATTGGGACGATCGTTTGTGGCCTTATACTCAATTCTTTTATGTAGCCCTCATACTAAACTTCTTTGTAACATCATTATTATAAAAATGAATCTCTTTGTTTATTCTTGTCTTCATCTTGCATTAGACCACAAGTCCCCACTCGTCGTTTTGAGAATGTATGGATGAGAATCATCTCGTCCATGCACTATCATCTCGATCGAGAGAATTTTCACCAAGTTAATGATGTTTAATAATGAACCACAAAGTGATTTTGAATTTGAATCTAATAAATTATGGTGTTATATCATAAATCCCCTCTTGTTGTTTTGAGAGTGTATGGATGAGAATCGTCTCATTCGTGCACTGTCATCTCAATCGAGAGAGAATTTTCCACAAGTTAATGATGCTTAATAAGAAACCATAAAGTTATTGTGAATTTAAATCCACCAAACTATGGTGTTATATCACAAGTCTCGTTTCGTCGTTTTGAGACTGTATGGATGAGAATCGTCTTGTCCATGCACTGTCATCTCAGTCAAGAGAAAATTTTCACCAAGTTAATGATTTTTAATAATGAACCACAACTAAGTGATTTTTACACCTCTCGATGTTATTGAGAATTCATAGACAAGGTTGAACCTGCCTAGACCGTCATGTCATAGAGAGCAACTTAAAGCTACTTCACCACGAATGATGTTTTATAGCTTAAGGTGAGTTGATACATACAACCAAGAAATATTCGAACAATAGACAAGGTATGAGAGAACACATGGATATATTTATTGAATTTCATTTATATTTCATTCACCATTTGATTCTCATATACATGTACTAAATTGGAATTGATAAGAGACAATTAAAACTAGAATCTTGCTAGTAATATTTCTTAAGATGGTTAGCATTCCATGGATTAGAAAATGGCTCTTCTTCTATTTTTTCCAACCGATATGTGTCTGGAACCACCTCTTGAATCACCATATAGGGACCATGCCAGTTAGGATGAAGCTTATTGGGCTTTTTCCACATCTTCTTTAAATGAGGTCTCCTACTGCCAGTGGCCGGGCCTTCAACCTCTTATTATAAAATCTTGTTGTTCTTTGCTGATAGGCATCTTGCCTAACCTCAGCATCTTCTCATTGTTCCTCTATGAGACCAAAATCCAATCTCCTCTCTTCCACATTTTTCTTCGGGTCATACGTTTGGATTCTATGGGTTGGGATACCTATATCTGTCGGCCCCACAACCTATGAGACATAGTCTAGCATGAACGGAGTTTCCCCCTTCGAAGTCCTTTCTGTTGTCCTATATGCCCACAGGATAGCATGCACTTCCTCAGTCCATCTCCCCTTAGCATACTCTAACTTTTTCTTGATTCCTTCAAGGATTGTTCTATTGGTGACCTCTGCTTGCCCGTTATCTTGCGATCGGCCTGCAGTAAAAAATAACTATTTGATGCCGACCCTCTCATAGTATTTCTCAAGGGAGACATTCTTAAACTGCACCCCGTTATCAGAAATCTGAGTGTTAGGTAGGCCATATCTATAGATGATGTTTTTCCTAATAAACTGGAAGGCTTTCTTCTCTGTGATTGTAATCATCGGCTCGACCTCTACCCACTTCAAAAATTAATCAATCGCCACAATCGTATAGTGATAATTATTCACAACTCTCAACATTGGTCCTACCAAATCAATCACCAGAGCACAAATGGCCGATGATAAGTAATAGAAGTAAGTGGCTGATGAGGTTGATGGTGCATGGTTGAAAAACTTTGACACTTATCGTACTTCTTAACATATGTTGCTACATCGTTTTCCAACATCGGCCACTAGTAATCCTGAGTTATGATCCTATTAGATAATGACCTTCCTCTAGTATGACTGGAGCAAGGCCCCTCATGCACATCCTTTAAAATGTACTCTACCTCAGATGGATGGACACGTCTTAGCAAAGGAAGTAGGAAACCCTTTTTGTATAAGATGTTTCCTTTGAGGGAGAATTTAGTTTCTTTATACCTCAGTTTCTTTCTCTCGGCCCTAGACTCTGACAACTCTCCATCTCTGAGGTACCTGATGATAGGATCCATCCATGAAGATCCCATACTCAAGTTCTAATAAAATTCTGTAGTATTATCTTCTCCTTCAGTAGTCGATTGATGGAGGATCTCTACCGGGATTATTCTTCTAATTTTAGTTCTAGTAATGGAAGCTAACCTCGCCAGAGCATTGGCTTGGCCATTGTCTAGCCAGGGTATCCTCTTCAACTTTACTTCGCTAAAATGTTTTATTATTGCCTTCACCCTTCCAAAGTACTTGGACATTATGCCATTTTTGGCTTCGTATACCCCCAAAATTTGGTTGAAAACTAACCTAAAATCACTATGGAGAAGAAGCTGGCCAACATTCAGTGCCCGGGCAAGGGAAAGACCTTCTAGAGGGGCTTCATACTCTGATTCATTATTAGAGGCATTAAAGAAGAACCTCAGTGGATATTCAATATTGGTCCAATCTGGGGCCGACATAATTAAACTTGTCCCACTTCCATTTTTACACGAAGATCCATTAATGAACAGGTGCCAAAAAGTACCATTGTCATAAAAATTATCTTCTTTCGGGATTACCTTATTGAAGAGATATCTCTCTTCCTCATTCTCAGACATCTTGCTTCTCGATGAACTCGTCTCGGCCTCATCGGGGGGAGACACTCCCTATTCTCTCGTTTATAAGCTATAGCTTCAATATCTTCTATGTCAGCCTCGTACCATGTGAACTCGGCTACGAAATAAGCTAGGCCTTGCCTTTAATTTTGATTTTCCGCTGGTAGATGATGTCGAATTGCCCCAATTCAATTTCCCAGGCCATCAACCTTCTTGACTTCTCAATCTTGTGAATATCCTGTCTGAGAGGTGAGTCTGTGAGGACCACCATGGTATGTGCCTAAAAATACGACCTCATCTTCCTCAATGCATAGATCAAAGCATAGGCCAATTTCTCCATTTTTGGATACCTTTGCTCTGCTCCTTGGAGGGCCTTACTATTAAATTACATTGGCCTATGGACTCCATCCTCTTATCTAACAATAACATCACTAATCATCGACTTTGACACCGCTAGATAAAGATACAACCTCTCTTCCTAGGCTGGTCAAGATAACAAGAGTGGATAGCTGAGATAGGATTTCAAATCTTGGAACGCTTTATCACACTCATCGCTCCATTCGAAATATTTTCCTAATACTTTTAAAAAAGGAAGGCATTTACTGGTAGCTCTAGACATGAACACGTTTATTGAGGCCACTCGTCCTTTTAGCCTCTGCACATCCTTTATAGTTATAGGAGCCTTCATTTCTAATAAAGCCTTGATCTTCTCAGGATTGACTTTGATTCCCCTTTGATTTACGATGAAGACTAAGAACTTTATTACTTCCATGCCGAAGACACACTTAGTGGGGTTAAGTTTCATTATGTATTGGTCCATAGTGTCGAAATTATGCTCAAGGTCAGCCATATGAGAGTCGACCTTAAGACTCTTCATCATCATATCATCAACATAGACCTCCATTGTATTCCCAACATGCTCTTCGAACATCTTGGTGACCAATATTTGGTAGGTAGCCCTAGCATTTTTCAATCCAAAGGGAACAACCTTGTAGTAGTACGTCCCCTTTTCACTTATGAACGTTGTCTTCTCTATATCGGTCGAATACATGAATATCTGATTATAGCCTGAGTAGGCATCCATAAAGCTCATCAGTTCATGACCAGAAGTAGCATCGACCATATGATCTATCCTTGGCAATGGGAAGTTGTCTTTAGGGAAGGCTTTGGGTATGATGACAGTATTCACAAGCCATTTAGGGTAAAGGACCTCCCTGATGAAGTCGGCTTTTTCCAGCTTCTTTACCTCCTCCCGAATGACATCATACTTCTCTCAAGAATAAACACTCCATCTCTAGCTGATCGGCTTTGCATCCTTATCCAAGTTGAGCCTGTGGCAAAGGACCTTAGAATCAATACCTAGCATATTCGGATGGCTTCAAGCAAAGATACTCTACCTCTTCTTTAACATCTTGATCAAATCCTCTTTGACCTCTTTATTTAGGGCTTTATCAATTTGGATGATTTTTTTGGCTCATCCTCATTGAGGATGATGAATTCTACCTCCTCCATGACCTCTCCCTTCTTTAGGTTCTTTTTGTCTCTAAGGTCCAAGGTATCAATGTTGTAGGTCTTAGTAGCCCTTTAATATACTTGCCTCGCCTTATCCGAGTTGAAGTACCATTAATGTTCCTAAACTTGATCCCCCTGAACTTCCCCTACCCCATATAGAGTCGGGAATTTAATCATCTAGTGGACTGTTAAGGGCACCGCCTCAAATTCCTTGATAAATACCCTTTTGAGAATTATATTGTTGGTCGAGTAGAAGTTTTCATCCACGATGAAGAAGTTGATCTTCTTTGTAGCACAATTTGGCCAACTATTTCCCATTCTCACTTCCATTTCATATATACCTAGGGGCTGCACCTTCTGACCACTAAAGTCGATGAGTGGTTGGTGATAGGGAATCAACCTCTTGTTCAGACCCAAACCTTTGTAATAGTCCCAAAACATAACATCATCTGAATTTCCATCATCCACCAAAACCCTTGGCACCTCGTAACCATGTACCAGTGTGGTGATGAACAGATGGTCATCGTACGGAGCTAAAATCACTTTAAAATCTAATCATGAAAAACTAGCAGCTAAGGTATTCAAATAAACTTTAGCTCTCTTACCTTTCACAGGCACTACTGCAGTTGAGTTCACAGTCTTTATCTTTGGTGGGAGAGCTTTGGCCTCGGCCACATGTGTTTTTCTATCAGAGACTTCTTTCCCTCCTTCTGCAAGTCCTCCATAGATCATATTGAACTCATGTGAGGTCGCATACAGTCAACCTTTGGGATCATTAAATAGAGGAGGAAGGTTAGGGTGCGCTCCCTCAATATCATCTGATCCATCATCATCTCGGTCAGATCGAGTGTTAAGCTTGCACTTTTCACTTTTCTTATTATTTTAGGTGTCATCTCTTCCACCCTTCAAGCTACGATTGTCTATATGCTTTCTCAATTTCCCACATTTCAACATTTTCCCAATCCCATCCTTTAAAGAAAAACATTTATCGATCAGGTGCCCAAGGTCTTGGTGGAACTCATACCATAAATTCTTGTTCCTCTTATGTGGAGGAGCTTTCAACTTTTTAGGCCACCTCAGGGAGAGATCATTTTTTATCTCGTTCAGGATGTGCTCATAGTTGACTATTAGAGGGGTGTAATCGGAAAATTTACCATCCATCAATCTCTTCTTACCATATTTATTCTTTTTCTAGAACTTTCCCCCGCTGCTTGTTCCCTTATCATCTTCATTCTTTGCTTCCATAGCCTCTTCATCATTCATGACCTTGCTAGCCATTTCTAAGAGTTCAGCCATGGACTTTGGTGAGTCTTCAATAACTTTCCAAAGTAGCTTTATTTTTTGTAGTCGCCCAGTCAGAGCTGTCATTACGATGCTCTCCTCATAATCTTCGACCTCTAGCTTCTCTTTATTAAACCTCGCAATGTACTCCCTCAGACTCTCATTCTTCCCCTACTTGACATACAACAGGTGTGTCATCTTCTTTTGGGGTCTCACCCCAAAGAAAAAGTTATGTATGAACCTTTCTGTAAGTTGTTTGATGTTCTCAACTGAGTTCTTAGGGAGTGAGGTAAATAATACATGGGATGCTCCAGTCAATGTACTTGAGAAGGCATGACACCTCATCTCATCTGAGACTGAGAAAATATCGAAAGCGGATTGGTACATCTCCACATTGTGGATTGGATTAGTGCTACCATCATACTTTGGAATGACCACCGATAGCTTGAATTTAGCCAGGGTTGGATAACTGACAGTCCTGGCCATGAAGGGGGGGCCTTTAGAGTAGCCCCTCTGCAAGGGGTCTCGACTTTTCAGAATATTGCCTATTTTGTTTTCTAACTTTTAGATCGAGTTATCCCAGGGTCTCTCGGTTATAGCTATAACATTGACCTGGATAATATTGTCTTCGACTCTCTCAACCGGTCGAACTAAAGGTTCCCTTGCCACTGACCTCAATCAACTATTTATTTCTCTAAGCCCATCGCCTTGGCCACACAGAGACTAACATCCTGCTTCATCGCTCCTTGAGCCTGCAATACTCCTTGACCTTAACACCCGATGTCTAAGATCACCCACTAGATCGAGCCTTTCAAAGGTCAACCCTCTACTTAGCCGATTAAAAGCTAGGCCCCTTGGTTGACGTCTTGACATTGCCTCCTGATGTCCTTTGGCTGACCTAAATGGGGCATACAGTGTTACTCAATATCTCATATGGTTCCCAGTATTCGGCTTGAACATCCTCATCCTCATAGTTATCGTATCGATCCTCTAGGTAGGGTTAACCTTACCTCCTCAAGCAAAAATACCTAAGGTTAGAAATGTCCCTATGCTGTAGATGAAGTGGCAACTCCTTGTGCAGTGCCTGGGGTGGTCCCCTGGAATTTGGATGTTGCTCCATAGCAGCTAGAGTAATCATCTTGAGTACTACCCCAACGGTTTTCATCAATGCATTTTGGCTGAAGGCAACCAGTTTCTCATGTATCGCCTATTTACTAGCCACCAATTACTTCAATGTCGCCATCACCTCTGGCATCTCTGACTGATGAGGCGCGTGACTAGAGCTAGGGCCACCAGCTAGTGGTTGAAATTATGATACCATGTTTCAAACGTGGTGGATGATCTGTAAACTCAAGAATGAAATCTTATAAGCTCAACAAGAGCTCTTTAAATTGTGAAACATCTCCACAAGAGGAAAGGATTGGCTCACCACTGACTCTGGTGAGTATAAGCTAAAAAGGAAGAGATGATAATCCTCATTCCCACGGATGGTGCCATACTGATGATATCGGAATTGGTACCACCAGATGAAAGTGGTGAATAAGCTCACACCAGTTCAATAATGACAGAAATATAACAATACAATAATAGGGAGAGATGAGGCAAAGAGGAAGTAAACACCAGAATTAAGTGGTTCAGACTACTGAAGGCCTACATCCACTGTGCAAGTGTGAATTCCACTAATACATGCTCTAATGGCCTTGAGATACATGCACTCAAGCTTTCTCTTTCTAACAGTAAGTTTGACAGAGTTTCAGTAGGGTTTTCAATATGTCTCCCTTTATAATGAAGAAGATCAAGTGTATTTATAATGCTCGAGGGTGTAATGCACCCCCAAGCATGTAATCAGCATGTGAATGAGGATGCTCCCAATAATGAGTTGACACTTGTACCTCACAAATGTGGCTAATCATGATGTAATATTCCCTCGCATGATGGGATAATCCTGTTGTAATAGACTTGTCCATGTTGAATTTGCCATCCTAGAACTTTTTACTGCTTGTACTATAACGGTCGTCTGGGGGGTCTCGACCTGGCTGAGTATTAAACCCTGACATAACCTTGTTAGATATTTCGGTGAATGTATAGTCTTGGCTAAACACATCTGTTTCAAAAGTACTTATGCTAATGTAATATTGCTACGGAGTCTCGGCTCATGAAGGGGCTGAGAGCATGGATTCACGAGGCTGACCCTATTTCGAATGAGCCTTAGGTAGCCTAGGTGGGATCCTTTGAGAAATCGGTTGTGGACATTGTTGACCCTCGTCTTAAGACGAGGTCACACTTGGTCATATCAGTTAGTAATTGATGTGTGTTAATATTTTTATTGAATATATAAGGAATTTTAAGATATAAAGTAAGAAATCCCCGATGTTCATTACGAACTCAGCCCCACTCATTAGGATTCCTGGCCCCATCCCTGATCTTCATGTGTATATATTTTAACACACACATGTATATGTTTATGTTTATTTATTTTAACCCGAGTAAAAATTGAAACCCTAATCTTCATATATATGTTTATGTCTATTTATTTTAAATCTAGTTAAAATTGAAACCCTAAGCTTCATGTATATGTCTGTGTATTTATTTTAACCCTAATTAAAATTAAAATCCTAATCTTAATGTATATGTTTAATATATGTTTTATCATGTAGACGATAGAAGGAGTACGAGATAATTATTGGTTGTTGGTTTGGTTGTTGGATAGTATGTTGGTTTTCTTGGATTGATAATACACATATACTTTTAAACTCTCATAATACACCCTATCGAAATGTGTCTTAACACTTACGACGGGTTGTTGTTTGGATTTCACATCAGTGAGATTCAACATTCATGGGATTAAGATAAGGGTAGCGATGAAACAAAACCTTAATCAAACTAATATACCCTTATACCTAATATTTTACAATTAATAGTTATTAATTAATTACATCCCTTATTTGTAGGACTTATATTCATGCCCTCGTATATTTTTCACAAGAAAAATGAGGCACAATTATAATCATTGACAACAAAAGTACGAGAGGTTGCAATTAGACCGCATATATACCTCTTTTCTGAGTGTTCTCCGTATAGAGGGTACTCCTATTTATAGGTATGAGAATAAGAAGAACGAACAATCACTAGCTTACAAATTATGGAGTTGATCTCGAGCTAGAGTACATATTTGATCGTATTCTATTTACCTTAATAGAAAGTTTGGATGAAGATATAGACGATATATTCCACACATATAATCCTGATGTAGCCTTGACCTTTTTACAATGTTAGAGAAAGCAGAGAAAAAAATTCACGTTCAGAGAGCATTGAAATAGACTGTAATGTCTCGCGCCATATGCATGTAAAATTGAATCTATCCAACAAGGTGAAAAAGATGGGATTCTGAGTTCATGTCACGTATATCTATACATCAATTATAGATACATTCCCTCCTAATTGGCCACGTGCAAAAATCCATAAATATTTAGAAACTTATACCAAATGGATGGAGATCAAGCACATCGAACATATTCTAAAGTCTAACTCTGAAAAGGTATATATATATATATATATAGACATAAACTTGATTCGTTATTTATAGTTTCATATTATTATAATTTTTAGTAGCTTATGGTTTTTCATATATGTAGATAATTTTGGGAGGCAACGGCCAAAATGTACCAAGTGAAGAGGTGAAACCCCCACGAGTATCCTTATCACGTGCACAATAACCATAATACTCATCACTAATCGTAGAGAAATTCATAACTCCGCCTCTGGTTTATTGCCCTACTTCAAGTACCAGTAGGCAACAAAACACCATTATTCCAACGCCCCCATACATCCCTCTTGGCACCTCCCGCTCAAATGAAAATAATCCCTTTAGGTTTTCCCTTTTCAAGAATAACCGTATGGGTGATATAACTGACCTGCTGAACTTTAAAGCCTAGTGTTTGTCGCTGGAAAAAATGAACGTGGGAGTTGGGGGAGCATATAATTATAACCTTGTTGAACAAGCCATCAAAGATGACATCTATGATTAACTTTGCAATCAATTTACATTTTTCGACAAGTCAAAGCATAAGGTTCTTTCTCGGGTTACTTAACAGTTATGGACATATCAGAGAAACCTTTGGCAGAGACATTTCTCGAAGGATGCATCGAGTTTCAATATTTTGGCTTTGAAAAATAGGGTGCCTCTCAATGTTGAAATTCTGGTGGAGCAGTGGAATGATTTTTTGGAGAATAGGTCGAAGGACAAAACGTTTATCCAGAGGGAGAAGAATAAAAAAAACAGGGCAAAAAACTGATGTCCACAGGTTGGGATCCAAATCTTATGAAGATTTGAAGAACGAATGGTCAAGAAAAACTAAGGATGGTTTAAATTTTGGTAAATAACCAGATTAGGTAACTTATATGTTCATGCTCCATAAGGAAAATATAATAAATTCCCGTCTCACTTGGCTAAAACTCTAGAATCAATAGAGGCCTTTAGTAGTTAGTTAAGTTAGAGCCCTTCTGATGACTTGGATAATGTTGGCCTGGCCCAGACCTTTGGAAAGGACAAATGGACGAGGATGAGAGGTGTTTGATCACATATGCCAAAAATAAAATTATAGCACACAACACCTCTCCTGGATGATATTTCTTCGATCAGGAGTCATATATCATCCAAAGAGGAGCAACTGTCTAGGACCGATGGGGATGTCCAGGATATTAATAATAATTTGGGACTTTTGACGAATCAAATTAGGAAACTTGTGACTCTTTTTACTGAAGGTTATCGGGACCCAATGCATCCTCAAGGTTTCCCTTACCCTCATCCTCAAGGATTACCCTTTCTTCCTCTGGAAGTTTTTCGTTCCAAATTCATCCTCCTTTAACATTCCCCTCCCCAATGTCGTGCCTCCACCTATCGCAAGTCTTGTATCATCGTCCTCCACTCACGGTGACTATGGAGAATAGTTTTATTTTAAGGACCTGGGAAATTCTAGTATTATTGGCATGTGCACACTCATATCCGTTGCTGTTGGAACTAAATAACACGGTCAATCTTTGCAAAGAGGTGAGGCTCAAATTATAGTTGATCAAATATACAGCGGTTACAAAGATGGACATGTGCACGTTGATAGTGGGGAAGGGAAAAAATTGAGGCATTATGCAAATTCTTTTACCACTTGGCCAGTTTATCTGTTGGCCAACTTCTGAAAATGTCTTTTATTATTTTTTTTGTTTTAGTTGTAATAACATTTTTTTTGCTTCAATTGTAAGAATATATTTTTTTTCGAGTTTTAATAATATTTTTTCATTTCAGTTGTAATAAAATCATTTGAATGGACCATGACATTTTCATAATCATATTAATTTCTTGAATGGAACATTATATTTCCATAATCATATTAAATTTCATAAATGCAACATGAAATTTTTTTTAATCTATCAACACGGGACTTAAATTTGAATATTGTTAAATGGATTTCCCATAATACAAAGTATGGATGGGGGAGACTAACCGAATAACAAATAATTATGTAAAGGGCATTCAAGAATTTGTTAAATATGCTTACAAAAATCTTAAAAGTGACAAGATTATATGTTTGTGCACCCGTTGTATGAATTAAAAATACAAGTCATTAGAAGACGTTAAGTTGCATTTAATAAAGTGGGGAATCTGTCAAGACATAAAATGTGGGCATATCATGGTGAAAAAATGTACCTTATGTTCCGGAAGAATTTTCGGTACCCGATTGCATAACACAACCCCAACTGGTACATGATTCACCAACACATCTTCCATTAACCTACTTAATTGATAATGCTTATGGAGTCCACAACCATTAAAACTTCCAACCTTTGGATACGGATAATGCACATTACGACCAAGTAAATGAATAATTTGATTTTAAACTACCAGGAGATCCGTAATACATACGATTGAAATTAGATGTGCCTAGACAATTGCATAAATATTGCGATGAAGATGACTCGGTATTATCTGCAATGATTGGTTTGCATAGTTTGTTGAGTCAATTTGGTTTATCTGGCAACAGGGTATGTGGAATTCTTAAGTGGATTAAATAAATTCTATCAATAGAGAACACATTACCAAACAATTATCCTACCATGAAGAAAAGAGTTAAGGGTTTGGGTTTGAAATACAAATCTATTCATGCATTTAAGTATGATTGCATATTGGACCGTAATGAGCATGAAGAGAAGGATGAGTATTCTGTATGTAGAGATCCTAGATGTGTGGTTTATGAGAATGGAAAGGACAAAACTGCAAAATATCACAAGTGCTTGCAAGTTCCACAAAAGGTTTTGAAGTATTTTCCACTTGGGCCATGGATAAAATGGTTTTTCACTGTACCTTGGATAATGGGGTCTATGGCATGGCATGCTCGATATGAGGTGGGTGGGAATTTGATGCGTCACCCAATTAATTCAATCATCTAGAAAATTTCAAACGCACGATACCATTAATTTGCAAAGTAATCACGCAATATCCATCTTGTAATCCCAACTGATGGGCTTAACCATTTCGGTAATTAAAGTTCTAGTATGAGTTTTTGGCCAATTCTCATGGCGCCTTTAAGTCTCCCTCCGACACTGTGCATGAGTAAGGAGTTCACATTATTATCTTTATTGATACTCGGGCCAAAGGATCCTAAAGATGATATTGATATATTATTATCCCCATTAATCTAACAACTTAAAGAGTTATGGGATAAAGGCATGACATAATTTGACTCTCATTATGGTGAAGAATTCACACTTAAAGCAATGGTGATGTTGGCGATCCATGACCCTCCTGCTTATGGGACCTTATCTAATTTTAATGTTCATGGTTATTGTGGTTGTCCCATATATGGGGAAAAAACTGAATCCATTTGTCTATATTATAGTTGTAAGGTGAGTCATACGGGTCATCATAGATTTTTGTCGACTAGTCACCCTTTCAGGAACGACTAGTCTAATTTTTTGATTGTCAGTCACGAGTGAAGGATGCCACCAACTCAAATTTTTGGTAACTAAATCGAGGATAAAGTGATGGTTGCTAGGCAGAGGAATAGGTACATAGGCAAACAACCTCAGTTTGTGAACATGAAGCATAAATCTAGAGGGATCCGAACGACCCTATTAAAGAGGAGCCATGGTGTAGACGATCAATTTTTTTGACTTTCTGTATTGGAAAGGTCACCGTGTAAGGCATGTAATTTATTTGATGCACACAAAAAAAATGTTGCAAAACATCTGAAAGGAACATGTCTTGGCGGATCTCATTCTAAAAATGGAGAGCGTTCCCACCGTAATCTACAGGATATGAAAATAAAGAAGAAACTGTGCTTAAAAAATGATCCTATAACATGAATCATTTATACCCCCTACTAATTTCACTTTGATTAATAGTAAGAAGAAGAACCTTCTAGACACATTATTCAACTTAAAGGCTCCAACCAATTTTTCTGGTAATTTACATAGGATTGTAAGCTACTAAGCAAATGACTTGAAATAGTGCCAGTTTCACGATTGGAACATAATCATCAAATTAATCCCTCTGCTATATCAACATTCCTTCTCTAAATGCAAATATATATTTCAAGAAATTATGCAAATCAATTGTGTTTTACCCTACTTTGCGCAAAAGGGGTAAACAAAAGGCGCATTATAGCAACGAAATTGACTTTAACCGAGGCAGTTTATGTATTAGAGAAATACTTTCCTCCATCATTCTTCGATATCAGCATCCACCTGCTAGTGCATTTATACGATGAAGCTTTATTATGTGATCGCATTAGGTATCACTAGATATATCCTTTTAAGCGCTTGATGAAAACTGTAAAGAATACACGGTATATTGGAATACTGAAGAATACATAATTATGGAATCATCGCTATACGCTAGGGAACATATTCTAGAACAATAGGTGAGGAGGTTCAATCCTCATGGAGAACGCATGATCGAAGAATTTGACGAGTTTGAGGATGAATTGACTTTTAAGAACCCTAAATAGGTCAAACTTACAAGTCCACGAGCAAGAATCTCATTATGTCTTCTAATCACAAGATGAAGTAAAAAACTAGAGAGAGTGAGTATCTACTGAATAATTCTTCTTTGATTATATGTATTTCATATTTTATGATATAAACTCTAAAATTTACCCATAGGAAGTACGAGAACGAAATTGCACGAAATCCAAGGAGAAATTGCACGATGACTGATTTCAAGGCATAAGTATCAAAAGAGGTAATTTTCACCTCTTATGTGTGCGGTTATGTATTCTTATAAGGTAAAAACATTCACTAATACAAATTTATTAATAAATGCATCTTCTAAAAGAGGTGATGTCTTTTCAAGGCTTGCACGCCTAGCAAAAAGTCCCATTTTTTGTGCGAAAGAGTTTCAAAAATTTTGCACCAATGATTTTGATTTTATTTCATATCCTTATGAGGAAAGGCTTTTATTGGAATTTTAATTTTTGCCTTAACCACCAGTATCACTAGAAAAATTAATAAAGATTCAAAAGATACGATGCTAACCTATTATGGGATAATCCTGCGAATCCTACAACTCGATTACATAGATTTCATAGAAACTATATTCTATTCTGAATCGGTAAAGGTGAAGGATACTACGTATGCTTTCAAAGTTAATCCTAACTCCAAACTTATAATGGTGGATTTATCAAAAATGAAAAGTAAAGATCGCATAGTCGACGAGCATTTTATTTATGCCTTTCAGAATGTAAAGAAGGAATTCTACTCGAAGTTCATAAATGATGGAAATTGGTATATTATTATGTATGCACCAAAGGGTATGAATACTCAAGTAGACGTATTAAATGCTCCAAAAGAGTTTCAGTCATCTCTTAGTGACATCCCTAATTTAAAGGATCTTTTAGTTGATTTCGAGTAAAATTCAGTATCAAAACATTATTTAATCACTGTTAATCTTATTTTTATCCTATTATGATATTAACACTGTATTAGTTCTTTACTTTGATGTATGAATGTTTAGTTTGATGTATGGATGTTTAGTTTAAATTATGAATGTTTAATATGATTTACGTATGTTAGTTATGCCATTTTAAAACTTTGCTTATGTACTGCATGTGTGTTATGTAATCAGACTACAGTGATATATACAAATTTTACCCTGTTTATTTGCAAAAATAGCTTTCAAACTCCTTTCACGAGACGTTCGGTTTGAGAATAGAGTCTCTTGAGTTTGAGATTCGACCAAATTGACCCATATCAATTTCAACATGTTCTTGAACATGTACATTTGTTGAGCAGTTTCATTTATGCAATCTTCATAAAATAAAGGTAAATTAACGTCTCACATGGGATAAAAATCAACATTACTAGTTTTCTCAAAATTTGAAAATTCTAATTTGTTGATGAGGTTGTTATGTTCTGAATATTATCCTTAATGAAACTCCAAGAGATCAATGGATAGGAAATCTTAACTTTTAGAAATTGAATTTTCCTATCTACTGATCTACTTGAGTTTAGTCAAGGGTAATTTTCAGAACAAAACTTCATCACCGACTTAGAGTTTCCAAAATTTGAGAATACCGGTATTGTTAATTTTATCCTATATATAATGTTATTTTTTTTTTGTTTATGAAGATTGTATCAAAGAAACTAATTAGAAAATGTACACGTATAAGAATACACTAGGGGCTCCAGGATCAATTTGGTCTAACCATACATTAAGAAGACTCTATGTAATGGCATTCTTGGATCGCAAGAACCAGGTAATCTTTACTTTAACTAACATTTTTCTATAATTGGTATGTGTAATCTTTTAAATCTTTTAGACATTATAAGGAGTATGGGATAATTATTGGTTTTGTTTGGTTTAGCTATTGAATAATTATTGGTTGTTGGTTTGTTGTTGGATAGTATGTTAGGAGTACGGGATAATTATTAATTTGTTTGGTTTGGCTTTAGGATAATTATTAGTTTTTAGTTTGTTGTTAGATAGTATATTAGAAGGAGTACATGATAATTATAAGGAGTACGAGATAATTATTAGGTCATTTTTTGGACAATAACTTAGATAATTATTCGTTGTCGTAGCACTTACGCACATGTAGCACTTAGGCTTGAAAACATGTCGCTAGGAGATGGACGCCACGAACCAACCCAAACTACACCACTAGAGGCATGACCACATCGTGCTCGTCCAACGTAACACGCAGCAACCGATCACGTAGTCAAGGGACTCTTGTTTTGGGAATACGGTAGGAATTTGAAAATAGACACACTTCGGGTTAAAAATATGTCGTGAGCGAGCGAAAATCCCTAACCTCCCCCAAACGGCAGCATAAGGTGCACGAACATCTCGTGTGCATCAACGTAACATGTAGTAATTGACCTCCCAGTCACGGGGACTTTCTGTTTGAGAATAGGACCCAGATCTAAAAATAGGCACACTAGGGCTTAAAAACTTCCTGCGAGTGGGAAAACGCCCCTAAATAGCACTGCGAGTGGCACACCTCGTGCACATCCAATGTAACACTTAGCAACCATCCACGCAGTCACGGGACTCCAAATTTGGTAATGGGACATGAATTTGAAAATAAGGACACTTGGACTTAAAAACATGCCCCTGACCGCCCCTAAATAGCACTGGGAGTGACACGAACACCTCGAGCGCGTCTAATGTAACACGTAGCGACTTCATTATTTCGGAACTCCTAGTTTAGGAATAGGATATGAATTTGAAAACAGTATACTTGGGATTAAAAACATGCCACAAGGGGTAGATACCCCAAGCTACCCCCAAACAACACCGTGAATGGTACGAATACCTCGAGTGCATCCAATATAACACATAGTAACCGGCTCTATAGTCGTGGGACTCTCGGTTTGGGAATAGGACCCAAACAACCCATATTTATAATTTTTTCAAAGATAAATATGGTTATGGCTATAGCTCGTGACCCAATTTAAATGGGAAATTATAGCTGTGACTAGGATCGTGAAAGTCATGGGCTTGGTCATAGTTTTGGGTTGTGACCAGTTTTGTGGAAAGTCTAAATCACTATACAAAAATGGGTGATTTGAGAGTGCTGTTAGCAGTCACAAATGACCTTTATAACTGTTATTTACCATCATAATTTAGGGGGTGACAAAAGAAATATTGTAACTCCTAACAATAGTCACAAATTTCTTTAATCCCTATGGGGGTTATGACTGGTGACCCCAATTTGTTACTGCTGGTTGTAACTGTTGTCAACAGTTACGAATATAATATTTATAACTACTGGAAGCAGTTACGAATCTAATATTTATAACTGCTGTCAACAGTTACGAATCTTATATTTGTAACTACTATTAGCGGTTACAAAATTAACCTTAATGAAAAATTTGTGACTTCTATTAGTAATTACAAAAGTAGAATTTATTAAATGTGGTAAGACCTATTATAAATATCTTTACATTTTCACAAAATGATGAAATGATGGGATTAGAATAAATATCATGAATATGTAACAAGTCTAAAAAAATTGAAAACATCTCATTTAAATTTCTGATATTCCAAATATCCGCTACACATAAAACTTGTTTACACTTAATTTAACATCAAACAACCCCTTATTAGGCGCCAAGTACAAAAATGAACATAGAATAAAAAATAATCTAAAAAAATAATGACACAACACTTCGATGACATGAATTATCATGAATATGTAACAAATTATTCTAAACCTAGACCAGGGGTCACCACACGGTGGATACGCTTCGTGAAGTTTAAGTATATCAATCGTGGGCGGTATTGATACGATGACATCCTCCCTCAAGTACTTAGAGTACGCCTGATGAGCAAGTTCAATGGAATCATTTTTTTAATACAGGGCCTTGGTATCCATTGCCTTGTGCTTGTGTTGCTTGCCACGAAGTTTAAACACCTGAATTTGGCCTTTTAATACTAGGTATGCCATGTGTATGCATGAAAATAATAAAATGTAACTATGTTAGTTACAATAAAGAAAGTGGGTCACAATGTTATTTTTATAATACATGCAAGGGGAAAAGTAAAATGGTAGTAAGAATGAGAGACTTAGTACAATAAAATAGTCATGAATACAAAAAATCCCCAATTTGTGGCATTCAGTACAACAAAAAGTCATTTTTAGTACAACACAGTCATTCAATACAAAACAGTCATTCAATACCAAATTACAGTACAACATAGTCATTTATCCATCTGAATAGTGACAAATCTGTACAGACATCAAGGGGGTACAAATTTACAGAATTTCTTGAAGTGCTTATGCCTACTAAGCTAACCAGGGGGTACAACAATTACTTATGCCAATGGAACAGTTATATAACTACTGTATAACACGAGTTATATAACATGAATGTGTAAGTCTTCAATTGTCTTGGGTGATAGTCATTAATGAACTGTCTCTCGTAAGAGCCATTATTTTAATTTGAATATAATTTGAGGGATCATTGTGGAAGGTGTAAGTGGGAGAGAGAGCTAACCTAATGGTGATTCTATGGTTTACCTTCCAAATTTATGATTTCTGATTTAATCAAGATTTCTACCTACCAATCTCAATGGATTCTGGTGATCGTTAGGAGTTCTTAGACCCTGATATACCTATGATTTCTAGACAGCAAACATCAAAAGTTCCATAACAAACTAAGGAACCTTTTACATTGAGCTATATGCATAATCAATATCAATCCAGGAATTTTTAAACTTTTACATTAGTCCCCTAGTTTTAATCCAGCAGACTAGCGCCCTACAACTGCACATATCTGGGTAAGATTTGTGGGACTCGATATTGAATATTGGAGGCCTCTAATCCTTTTTGAAATTTCTCTATGTTTAGGTGATCCTATAAAAATTGATCAGCCTACAGTAGATAAATCATATGGCCATTTTTCTAGAGTCTTGATTGATATTAAGATGAATGATAATATGCCTAACCAAGTTTTAATAATACACAAAGACGTGTTTTGAAAAAGATGTGGAATTTAAAAGACTGCCACATAGATGTTCACAATGCAGAATACGATCCACTTAGTCACTGATTGTAGAGTGATAAGAAGAATCCAACTTGATGATATTGACGTGATGCAACATAACACAATAAATGATAAAGAATCTTCAAGAGGAAGATCCAAATCAAGAGTTAAGACCATCAATAGGAAAGTTTACAAACCTACATGTATCACTTATGACCCTACTGCTAATAAGGATAAGAATACTGCCCGTATTGATAACACTAAGAATTCGAATGATGAAGCATCAAATCAAGCCAATATTGACTCTGATTCAAACAGGATGCCACCTATGGAACCTATTGATGAAGCCCAAACAAAAGATGAATCTGCGATGGATTTGTCAGGAAACAAAGAGGATAAAAACATAAACTTAATTGCTTATGCAAATCCAGACACATTCTATAATTGCCTTTCAATTGTAAGTGTTTTAGAACAACAAGATCATGATAAATCCAATAAGAAGAACAATTCTTGGGCTAATAAGTTGGAAGAAGAAGTTTAATCTAAAAGAATAAATCCACTATGGATGGACAAAGACAAACTTATTGACTACAATTTAAATAAAAAAATTGATTATGTCACAAATTCTTATAACAACAACAATTCATATTAATGCATGCAAGATTAATACAGGCAAGAAATATTGTAACTCCTAGAAAATCAACTCAACCACACAATATTGTCACAACAACTCACAGTTAAAAAATCTGTAAGTACATAAAGGATTACAAAATTTTCAAAACAAACACTAGATACATTCCAAACATATTACTAATTGATTTAAAATAGATTACTAATACTCAAAAGAGAGTTCAAACACTACTAATTGTTCACTTTGACAATTTATTCAAATTTTTCTAGACAAATTACTCTGGATCACTTAAGGCAAAGACAAAGGAACGGCCAAACCATCCAAGATTTCCTAACATCCTTAATAGTGTCTACCCCATGACTTCGACTATACAATGGATAATTATCTTCTCCTGGCTCAACACTACCAACGTAAACCTTACATTCAAGTATCAACAGTTTATGGCCATGCACCACCATTCCAATAGTAGCTGAAGCAACAACTTGTCCACTTGCAATATTCCTTTGACTTGAAAAAAAATAATAAATCGACATATGGATCATGTGGAGGATTAATTAAATCTCTAAAGTCTGTCTCAATTGAATCTCCAAAGTTTGGCTCAGTTGACGGGGGTAGGAGTGTAATCATGGGGATTTGGATACGAGACTGGAGTGTAATCGTGGATAGGAGTATAATCATGTGGACTTAGATTTGGATTTGAGTCCATTCGATTCAAAAGAACTTAAAATCATGGTAACAGGTGATTTGAGAAATTCCATATCATCATCGTTTTTTCTTCATGTGTATTTACTCTAGTCTACTGTGATACTATAAGAGCAATGTCCTTAAGTTTACTTTTGGACACTAGTCCAACACCACGAGTCGTCCTTAGTGTCTTTCCCTCTAAAGGCAATCAATGCATCTGTATCAATACTGGTTTCTCTTGATGTACCTTGACTACTTCTCAACTCACTCAATTTTTGCGCAAAATTATTTATAAGTCAATTAAAATGATTAAACTTCAAGGAATTTAATTATTACAACTGAGATTACGAAACTCTCCATATCATCAACTACCTTTGGGTGAAATTCCCTGTTTTCACCTACGACTTTTATTATACACTTCCGAATGATCAACAAGTCGTATATTTTTAAATGCTTACAAATTAATTTTGCATTAACTATTTGAGAAAGACATCTTATATACGTACACATTAAAATAAGAAAGTGTGTATATCATCTCCTCAATTTTGTCAGCATATGGCATCCAACCAAGATAATGGACGTCGGTCTTATTAGCCCTATTTACCCGATCTTGGCATATTTGTTTCAATTTTGCCTCAGATGCTTCGCGTAAGATGAATTTATTCCACTCATGGACAGGGATATGCTCTTTCTCCGGTATTCGATCCTTGAGGGGATTTATCCCATCACTGTCCAATCCCCTAAAATAATCTTAGTGAAGGTTACCTCTAAAAGTCTTGAATTGAATAACAATGGATTTTATGGACCCCTCCTTCTGGTAGGTCGAAAGATTAAACTCTTTCATGAGCGTATCCCACAAGTTATCATTTTTTTATTTGATCAACCGTATCCCAGCTCTCATATTTTAAGCCAATACAAGATTTTAACAAAGACAAGTCTCGATCTTTCAAAGGATTCTTGCCACCAATTGGCAAACCAAATAGGTTAAGGGAAATGTCACGAGAATCAATGACAGAATGTTCATCATGACTTGAACGTTCTGACCTGGATGATGGAATTGTATTCTCGAATGCCATTTTCTGCATTTATATATTTATGCATTATTCCATATGTTAGGACAAGAGTAAGGAAATAATATAAAAAATTATAATATAAATTATACCTTTTCAACATACTTTAAAAGTTTTGATAATTCGACCATGTCATAAGTTTCATACTTCATCATTTCACACAAAGTTTTTATTGGCCATGTATGCGGAAGTGTGTTGACAATTGCATTTTTGACACTAAACATGTTAGGACGTATGACTTCTCTCCTAAGATGATAATATATGTTAAATTTATTATGCATATGTTTTCTCACAGTAGAGTCTGAATGCATCCTTATTCTCTTCAGTTATTTCCACATATGATGGGTTTTTCTTTCTTCGAGTTTCAAAAACTCTACTAACTGCCTCGCAATACTTGGATTGTATTTTATTACAAACCTTTCAACTTCTTCATCCCAACTTTGAGGTAGTGTGCATAGTATTGATTGAAATAAATATGTTTCAGGTATGCTCCACCCATGATCTCGCAAGTCATGCCGATAAATTGATGATTTCTCTATAAAAGACATGTTTTGAAAGTCGTTGCATGTATATACAATATATGATATCCTGGAAAAAGTAATAATAAACTTTTGAACAAAAGGCACTATGAATATGTGCTACGAAATAATATAAACATTGTATTATACATAACTTTGAAGTAATCATGTAAAACAATAGAACATGCTACAATTAAACATCTACTCCTCTATTGTGTTTAATAACTTCTTTAATTATAGATCGTCCTACAGAATAGAGTGAATCTCGATATGTGCCTCTATGTCATCTATCGATGTAGTCAAGCACTTAGGAGAATGTAAAATAACAGACCATGGATCGTTGTTAGGGCTCTTTGTATAAAACACTTGCTTTAAGTTTTGGAATGAAAAAATGAATGGCACGTCATTCACATTATCTTTACTCTTCAACTTGGCCAAATCAACCTTTACCATATGGGTGTCAGGGTCAACCATACATGCACTCTTGTCCTCCACTCTCACCCAATCACAGTAAAATATAGCTACGTTGAAACATATATAATCTAATAGCATAATTTGTTTTACAATCCCATAATACATCATCTCAGCTTCTATCAAGTTTTTATCTTTCTTGCTTGCCCTAAAATGAGTTAATGATATATATGAAAAGCCACTATTTTATTTCCCAATGAGTTTTAGCTCGTGTGTGCTTGAAGAGAAAACAAAACCATTGACACGATATTGTCTAAACTCCTTGGATGCAAAACTAGGCCCATTTTCTAGATGTGCAAGCCTCATCGATACTTCACCAGCTTTCAATAACTGAAACCAAAAAAGTATCTACATTATAAATATGTTGCAAAGACAGTAAATGAAAGTGTGGTATTACTGTAGTCACCTCAGAAGCTACCCAGTGCCTAAAGTCATTGTCTTCACTCACGCCTCCCTTCCTCCTCTTGGTACGCCCACACTCGTTAGATTACCTAGGTTAAAAACATTAATAGTAACTTCTTATGAATATAACATCGAACATATTATATTATTTTAAAAAACATTTCAAATAAACTCACATTTTCCATTTACCTATGTCTTCATGTGTCTCGAATACATATCGAGCCACCTGGTTATATTGTGTACTTGTTAGCTTCATTACCTTACCCTTCCCTAGAGCCTCCTCCTCTGCAAAATCTTCTAATTCATCAATAAAGCATTCGCGACCTCCAATTTTAAAGTTAGGCATTTATTACTTGGCATACAAGGAAACCTCTTCCATAATATACTCCTCGACAATGGACCCCTTAACATACCGTGTATTTTTAACATAATCTTTAAAAGTTTTCATTAATCCTTCGAACGGATACATCCATCGGTACCATCACTACAGGAATATTGATTTTTCCCGGCACAAATTAAATGTCGAGAAAAGCACTAAAAATGTCGATAACACTTTTTGCGGAACTTTTGGCGGCATTTCCACAAGTACGATATTAGCCAATGTGGTAAAAGAACAACGACATTTTAAAAAATGCCGCGAAAAGTTAGCAGCACTTTTGGAAGTCCGAAAGTAATAAGGTCTACAATTTTAGGAAGTGCGTTATTTGAGTAAATAGTTGATGAAGGGACCTTGATCACAATGAATCCACGTGCCACAATCACTTTTGGAAGTCCGTAAGTAATAAGGTCCACCTGCCACAACCACTTTTTCTTCTTTGATGGTTCTTTCTACAAACAAGATGACTATGTCATCAACCATATATTTCTGGAAAAAAATTGGCAGAGTTTTATTTGTTTTTAAGACATCCCAATTTTTTTAAAACTATATACAACAAAATAAACCAACAACCCAATGTCAAGTATACATAAACTCCCAAAGAAAGCGTAGATATATTGTGCCCTTTAAAATCCTTTAAATTAGTAACATATCTGAATTGAAGTAGCATTCGTTTGTTCACTACCACGAGATCCCCAATACTTAGCAACTTGAGGCCACTGGTCTAGCTTTACTTTAGGTGAAAAATATTTCAATCTCTCTTCGTCGGTATCAAAGGAACGATAACGGCATATTGTGCTGAAGCTGAACCGTAAAAATTGAAAAAATAGGTTAACTTCAATCTACACAATTAATGAAGCACATATAAATCAAATAACTTTGAGTACCTTCTTCATGTGAATGGGCGTCTTGGTTATGTAAAGGCTCACTCCCCGTCGAGATACTATCGCTTTCACTGTCACTTGAGTTTGATCGTTCGGTAGAGTTAGAATTTGGAAGGGAATGAGAGCTGGGGTGAGATTGCGGCTGAAATGGTTGTTAGAGATTGGATTGTGAGTGAAAGAGAGACTGTGAACAGGAATGTGCCTGTGAGAGAGATTTACTCTTCTGTTGCAATGTCATAGCAACCTATAATAATAAAAATTTACCATTGAGTTAACAAGAGTAATCGATCATAACACAATTCGTTACAATATGATCAAATAGATGAAATAGTTATTTTTGTATTTCATTAGTTAAAATTGCAATCTGATATCGTAACACAACCTTGATCAAATAAATACAATATTGTAGTGATGGATTTGATCAAATCTATCAATGTATCCACGTCTTCTTAATTGTAATTGCAATATGATATCGTAACATAACTTGATCAAATAACTACAACACTAGATAATGGGCCTAGACAATTCAAATTTCAAAATATGTGATGTAATCATGGGGAATATATGCAGATTATTGAAGAGTCTTGGAGTACTCGTATCCATGGGAAGTATCTAGATTTGTTGCCATAAAATTGAAAAGACTCAAAATGGCTTTAAAGGTTTGGATCTCAAATACATTTAAAGAAATTTTTGAGAAGGTAGAAGAAATTATCTGAAGTCCATGATGCTTGGAAGTATGAGGATTTTGTTTATAGCTAGTCTTTTATGCATGAGTTTCATAGGTTAAAATTGATGTTTGTTTTGAAAGGAAGACAGTATACATAGGAGTATGGGTGATGATAATGGGTTCCCCTTAAGCTTGTGGAACATGAAAGCTCATTGAAAATTAAGTAAAATATGCCAGGGGCTCCCAGAAGTCGATAAAAATACTAGTATGAAGAATGTGTTTCAGACAAAGATTAGAATTAAGGTCAACATTAATGGTTTCGTTCCGACAGAATATGTAATTTAAGAGGGTGATAGAATGGTCACATTCGATATATATCTTCAAGCACGCCTTAAAGATAATCTAAAGCAAAAAATATCTACTAAAGAATGGGTACATAAAAGATTCAAACCTAATTCTATTAAAGTTTTTCATGATATGCAGCAGTAAATTTCTAATTTTTAAAAGAAAAATGTGGAGTTTAACTTCCTCTCTTTTCTCTATTTTTTACTCTTGTTCAGACTAGCCTAACCACTGTATAGGTCACACATTCATGTAATAGGTAGTCAAGTCATGATCTCCCTCTAATGATGGTTCATGTGAGAAGAACTACCAAAGTCTATAAAATACTTAGGTGAAGATGCCCTCATCATCATCAGAGGAGACCTTTTTATCTTCCCTAATTCTTTATTTTCTTTTTACGAAGATATCAACGATGATGCTAAAATTTTGACTATCCTATGCATAAAGTGCCTCCTTCTAATCAGATGCTTCCTATTCATTTACAATCGAACCTCCAAAGACATAGAAGATCACACATATCCTAAATAATGGATTGAAGGACATGAAAAAACTAAGTTTCCCCCAATTATTACAAAGAGAAATCGTAGAAGTCATGTATGTTAATTGTATTTATTCTTCATTTATCAGTAGCATCTCATCACAGATATCTGCACACATGATTTCCTGAACCAAAGAAACAACATCTATATGTTACGTAGCTTAAACAGGTAGCTAAGAAAGCGAGATTGGAGCCTAGGAGTTTTAGCCCAAGGCAATGTATCATACAGAGAATACCACCATCTTTAAAGCATAAAAATACCTTTATCTAGCCATAGCCAACTCATCAATAGTCTCAACCTAAATAGTTGGATGACTTTTGCCTAGCTAATCGCTAAAACAATATTTGACTATTAGAACCATAAACATGCGCAGCTCTTGCAGAATTTTACCAAAAAGAAAAAAAATATCTACTCCAATAAGTCTTGAGAGAAAATTTTCAACGTTGAGGACAAGATTTCAATTTCACTACTTGTCATTATATGTCATTACTTTGAAGATATTTTGGTGGTCTTCATTATATGCCCCCAAACCATGCAATGCAACCAAGGCTTTAACAACAAGTGGGATTACTGTATAGAAAAGATAAACATAAATAACTAAAAACAGAGATATAATCTTCACAGAAATTATGCATTTCAGCTTTTATGAAACAGAATAATGGATCAAATTAAACATATGACTCTGATGACACTATAATTTAATTACTCCATATAGGGAAGAGAATCAGTAAATTTACTGCAACATTGGAGAATAATAAACTATGTTTTATTTCAAAACATAGTATTGTTTATGAAAATAGTATTGTTGTATTATTGATGAAAAAAATGAGTTCCTTTAACAACAGGTCTCTAATAATAGTTTTTTCTGATTTACATCTAAACTTGAAAACCTAACAATTCCCCTAACTACCACACTTGAAAACATAACAAATTTTCCTACCAACGCCAAATGTCATTACACCAACAACATAACGTCCCTACATAACACAGGTTACTAATTTACCAATTTCGGTGGGGACTGAACTTAAAGTCGGGTTGATCAAAATATCATTACTAGTTGGACCCACAAGTAATGAGGAAAGGGGAATACAGTGCAGGAATTTAGTAAATGAATTGATTAATTTAATTAAAAAAGAAGGGTTCCATTTTTTTTTTATAAATTTGTCAGATCCTTATGAACATGAATCCTATGAATATACGTGCTAATGGTAGGGCATTCCCCTTAAGCGATGCGTTGCGCCTGCCACCGGGTGTCTCGAAAAATAGGCAAGGGGCGTCGCATCGGCGCCCGGATGCGACGATAAATATGCAAGGGTTCCTGCAACAAGCTGGACGTGTGCGGGTAAAGAAGCTAGTCCAGGATACTAGACTTAGGTTAGCGACTTGGAACATAGGGACTATGACAGGAAAAGGGATGGAGTTAGTAGATACCATGATAAGAAGAAAAGTTCACATAGCTTGTTTACAAGAAACTAAATGGGTCGGTGAGAAAGCTAGAGAAATAGAAAATACAGGATTTAAATTATATTATACAGGAAAACATAGAAATAAGAACGGAGTTGGAATAATAGTAGATAAAAACTTTAAGGACGATATCGTAACCGTTATTAGGAAAGGTGATAGGCTTATACTTGTAAAATTGGTATTAGGTGAAAACATAATTAATATTGTTAGTGCTTATGCACCTCAAGTAGGATTAGATGAGCACACTAAAGTACAATTTTGGGAACAAATGGATGAACTAATTCAAGAAATACCCCTAGGTGAGAAAATTTATATAGGTGGAGATTTTAATGGCCATGTAGGAGAAGATCGTGTAGGATATGAGATAGTGCATGGCGAACATGGTTTTGGAGATAGGAACGACGAGGGAGAGTCTATCTTAGATTTTGCGATGGCTTATGATTTTGTACTAGTAAATACATGTTTTAAAAAGAGGCTTGAACACTTAATAACTTATAAAAGTGGAACACATAAGAGCCAAATAGATTTTTTCATTACTAGGAAAGGAGACCGATTAACGTGTAAAGATTGTAAGGTTATCCCGGGAGAGAGCTTAACCTCACAACATAGGATAATGGTGTTGGATATAAATATTAAAAATCAATCACGAATGCGAAAAGTGAAGATTAACCCACGAACTAGGTGGTGGAATTTAAAAGGAGAGAAATTATAACTATTTAAAGATAAAGTATTAAATGAAGCAACATGGAATTGTGAAGAAGAAACTAACATAATGTGGAATAAGATGGCCACATGCATTAGGAAAATATCAAAAGAAATTCTTGGAGAATCAAAAGGCAAAGGGCCACAGTCTAAAGAAACTTGGTGGTGGAATGAAGAAGTACAGAATATAGTAAAAATTAAAAGGGAGTGCTTTAAAACATGGCAAACAAATAGAAATGAAGAAAATTTTGAGAAATATAAATGGGCTAAAAAGGAAGTTAAGAAAGTGGTAAGAGATGCTAAGTTAAAAGCGTATGATGATCTTTATACAAAATTAGGAACACAAGAAGGGGAAAAAAGTATTTATAAGCTTGCTAAACTTAGGGATAGGAAAACAAAAGATTTCAATAACGTTAAGTGCATCAAAAGTGATGATTCGAGAGTCCTAGTCAAAGATGATGAAATTATGGAAAGATGGAAAAACTACTTTGAGAGGTTATTAAATGGAGATAATGGGAGTAGATTAGATATAAAGGAACTTAGGGAGACTCGAGAAGATATATTTTTTCGTAGAATTAGGACAACAGAGGTCAGGATTGCTCTAAAAAAGATGAAAACAGGGAAGGCTTTAGGACTAGATGGTATCCCTATTGAGGTTTGGAAGTGCTTAGGGGAGGATGGAGTATCATGGCTTACCAAATTATTTAATAGAATTTTAATGACTAATAGGATGCCCGATGAATGGAGAAAAAGTATTTTAGTACCTATTTATAAAAATAAAGGGGACATACAAAGTTGTTCAAATTATCGTGGTATTAAGTTAATGAGTCATACAATGAAACTTTGGGAGAGAGTGATTGAATATAGATTGAGATTGAAGACAACAGTATCTGAGAATCAATTTGGGTTTATGCCTGGGAGGTCAACAATGGAAGCAATCTATTTATTGAGGAGATTAATGGAGAGGTATAGAGAGAAAAAGAAGGATCTTTATATGATTTTTATAGATTTGGAGAAGGCGTATGATAGGATACCCAGAGATATAATATGGTGGGTTCTACATAAAAGAGGAGTGACTCGCAGATATATTGACGTGATCAAGGATATGTATGATGGTGCGATGACTACAGTAAGAACATCAGCTAGAGAAAGTAGTGAATTTTCAATTACGGTAGGGCTACACCAAGGTTCAGCATTAAGTCCTTATATCTTTGCTCTTGTTATGGATGAGTTGACTGGACAAATACAAGATGAGGTGCCATGGTGTATGCTATTTGCAGATGATATTGTTTTAGTCGATGAGACTAAGATGGGGATAAACGCTAGGTTGGAATTGTGGAGAGAAACTTTAGAAACAAGAGGATTTAAAATAAGCAGAACTAAAACAGAATATGTGGAGTGTAATTTTAGTAGTAATAGGAGGAAAAATGGAGATGTGGTGAAATTGGAGGGTCAAGAAATACCTAGAAATGATCATTTTCGTTATTTAGGATCGATTATACAAAAAGATGGAGATATTAGTGATGATGTTACGCATAGGATTAGAGCAGGCTGGGTTAAGTGGAGAAGTGCGACCGGCGTTCTGTGTGATAGGCGTATACCTTTGAAGTTAAAAGGAAAATTTTATAGGACGGCCATTAGACCCGCCATGTTATATGGGACAGAGTGTTGGGCAACCAAGAAACAAAATGTGCAGAAAATGAGTGTGGCGGAGATGCGAATGCTAAGATGGATTTGTGGTAAAACTCGAAAGGATAAAATTAAAAATGAACAAATTCGTAAAACGGTGAAAGTAGCTCCTATAGAAGATAAATTGAGAGAAAATCGACTTCGATGGTTTGGACACACAAGCGTAGACCAATGGATGCTCCTGTAAGGAAGAGTGATTTAGTTAGTATTGATGGTAACCCAAGGGGTAGAGGTAAGCCTAAATTAACTTGGTGGGATATTATAAAAAAGGACATGATATCATGTGGTGTAACCGAAGATATTGCACTGGACAGAATGGAATGGAAAAATAGGATTCATGTAGCCGACCCCAAATAATTGGGAAAAGGCTTTGTTGAGTTGAGTTGAGTTGTAGTTAATCCAAAGACTTATAAGTTGAAAACATTCAGTCAGCACAAAATGATCCGCAAAGCATCCACTCCAAAGACTTATAAGTTACACTACATAACAAGAATATCAAGAATCAATGACAATTAGCAAATTCTAACGTAGTAATCTAATGATCCTCAAAGCTCCCACTCCAAATCAAATAAATATTGACTCTAAAAAGAATCGGGTCCTCCATCGCAAATGAAAACACGATCACCAATTTTATACATTTAAGAGATTTAAAAAATTTGACATAATAGACTAATTAATTATCATCTTCCCTGATATTATGTAAGAAAATAGAGCTAATTCACAGTAGTTTCTTAACTAGGATTAGCAAATGAAACTTTAAATCTATTATTGAATCTGAATATTCAACCACAACTCAAAAGATATCTTAAATGACCTGTCCACCAAGCTCATATCCTATAGGAATAAACCAACTAGCTACCCTAGAGTTATGGCAGTGGCAATTACATAAACCTTAGATGCACATGGATAATAAGGAGCCTCGTTTGGTTTTCTTGGAAGAGCACCTTGACAGAGCTCTTTGTGTCGACGATAAGCATAAAGTTGTCTATTTTGTTAAAGATATAATGGATTATGAGATACCTACTTTTAGAAAATTCATAGAGCGTAGACCTGAACTTTTAAAGGCAGCATGCGAATGGAATTAGTTAGTTGTTCCACTGCACTGATCGATGGAGAAATGGATCAAAATGTGGATCTCAATTATCCATCTAATGTAGGATTTTATCCTCTACATCATGCAACCAAATTGTTGTCCCCTGAATTAACAGAATAATTTCTTTCTCACAGAGCTCGAGCAAATCTCAGATGCAAGCATGCTGAACCACTACTCAACCAGAAACTCCCACTCCATATGGAAGTTAAAAGCTTGTGTTTTTTGGATGAAATAAAATAAGGGACTCCCAAACTTTTAATTCTTAAGTTGCTATGTCTACTCTGCCTACCTAAAATGAAAAATTTAATGAAGATAATTGAATTGATTGCGTAGAAAACAAATGGTAAACTGGTGGAGCTTGTTGCCCTGCTCATCGTGGCCTGCAAAAAGCTTACTGATCCCACTTCAACAGTCCATGAACATATTTCGATGCATAATGAATGTGTTGAGCTATGAGGATAAGAAAGCAGTGAATATGTCTAGACACCATTTACTCGAGGTGTTTGAGAGGGCAGGGGATGGTATGCAAGCATATTTTCGGCAATATAAAACGGATCTTAGCAACAGACAAGACAAGCGATGACAGAAGTTGCAGATTTTCTTCTACTAGAAGGCTTTCTTGTGAATCCGCAAGATACTTTTGGTGATGTGAAGTGGTTTCCAATCTAAGACTTCCTAATATTTTCTTTATGCCACATTTCCTTATGACTAGATTGAGAGAGTTTTCGAGATGATACGCCTTTTACTAAGAGGCTTCTTGCTCGTGGAGATTGAATAATCTCATCAAGGGTTCTTTGCATGTCGTTGCGACACTATTCAGTTTCAGGTCATAGATGGACTTGCAAATTATCTAATGATCAATTGAAGTTTCAAAGTGTTGTTGAAGTTGAAGTAAAAATGGGTAGATCCTTATCTACCAAATGTATCTCGTAGAAATCCTAAAAAGAGTGAGAGTGCTCGAATTAACTCCCAGATCATTCCTATTGTGGTCAACGATGACACTCTTTAAGTCGCCAATTCAATGACTATAGTGAATGATATTGAATCGAATGGTATTAATAAAGATAAGATTTATCTTTTCCTGATATTAAGTAAAGATTAATACACTTTAAAATATAATATTAGGTCTCCTTCCTGTAGATCTAGACCTCGTTGATATTCGTAGTAATTTTATATATCGATTCATATGTATTTGAGTTATGAAATTCTTTGATTCTAAAAAAACGTAGTTTATGTAAAGTTTTTTAACTTGACCACCTTCCCCTTAACGTGCTGTTTTGATTTTAAGCTATTAGATTCTTTTATGATCTCAATTTAATCAATGTCTTTGTATAACATTCTCATCTTTCATTGCAGGACCACTAGTGTGACAATTAGAAAATTCACACTACGTAAAAAGAATATCGAGAATCAACGGCAGTTAGAAAATTCTAACGTAGTAATCTAATGATCCTCAAAGCATCCACTCCAAATCAAATAAATATTGTCTCTAAAAAGAAACGGGTCCTCCGTCGCAAATGAGAGCACGATCACCAATTTTATACATTTAAGAGATTTAAAAAATTGGACATAATAGACTGATTAATTATCATCTTCAGACTTCACTGACTCTACAAGTCTTAAATTCTAGTGAAAATATATGCACTCCACTCCCTGATATGATGTAAGAAAATAGAGCTAATTCACAGTGGTTTCTTAACTAGGATTAGTAAATGGATCTTTAAATCAATTATTGAATCTGAATATTCAACCACAAGTCAAAATATATCTTAAATGACCTGTCCACCAAGATTATATCCTATAGGAATAAACCAACTAGCTACCCTGGAGTTATTGTAGTGGCTATTACATAAACCTTAGATTCACATGGATAAGAAGGAGCCTCGTTCGCTTTTCTTGGAAGAGCACCTTGACCGAGCTCTTTGTGTCGACGACAAGCATAAATTTGTCTCTTTTGTTAAAGATGTAATGGATTATGAGATACCTACTTTCAGAAAATTCATAGTGTGTAGACCTGAACTTTTAAGGGCAGCATGCGAATGGAATTAGTTAGTTGTGCCACTACACTGATCGATGGTGAAATGGATCAAAATGTGGATCTCAATTATCCATCTAATGTAGGATTTTATCCTTTACATCATGCAACCAAATTGTTGTCCCCTGAATTAACAGAATAATTTCTTTCTCACAGATGTCGAACAAATCTCAGATGCAAGCATGTTGAACCACTACTCAATCAGAAACTCCCACTCCACATGGAATTTAAAAGCTTGTGTTTTTTGGATGAAATAAAAGAAGGGACTCCCAAACTATCAATTCTCAAGTTGCTATGTGTACTCTTCCTACCTAAAATGAAAAATGTAATGAAGATAATTGAATTGATTGCGTATAAAACAAATGGTTAACTGGTGGAGCTTGTTGCCCTGCTCATTGTATCCTGGTATAAGCTTACTGATCCCACTTCAACAGTCCGTGAACATATTTTAATGCATAATGCATGTGTTGAACCATGAGGATAAGAAAGCAGTGAATGTGTCTAGACACATTTACTCGAGGTGTTTAAGAGGGTAGGGAATGGTATCCATGCATATTTTATAACAAAAAAATGAGCTTAGTAACAGACAAGACAAGCGATGACAGAAGTTGCAGATTTGCTTCTACTACAAGGCTTTCATGTGAAGCCGCAAGATAATTTTGGTGATGTGAAGTGGTTTCCAATGTTAGACTTCCTAATATTTTCTTTAAGCCACATTACCTTATGACTGGATTGAGATTGTTTTCGAGATGATATGCCTTTTACTAAGAGGCTTCTTCCTCGTGGAGATTGCAGAATCTCATCAAGGGATCTTGGCATGTCATTGCGACACTATTCCAGGACAGGTCAAAGATGGCCTTACAAATTATCTAATGATCAATTGAAGTTTCAAAGTGCTGTAGAAGCTGAAGTAAAAATGGGTAGAGCCTTATGTACCAAATGTATCTCGTAGAAATCCTAAAAAGAGTGAGAATGATCGAATTAACTCCAGATAATTCCTACTGTGGTCAAAGATGTCACTATTCAAGTCGCAAATTCAATAACTATAGTGAATGATATTGAATCGAATGGTGTTAATAAAGATAAGATTTATCTTTTTCCCGGTATTAAGTAAAGATTAGTACACTTTAAAATATAATCTTAGGGCTCCTTCCTGTAGATCTAGACCTCGTTGATATTCGTAGTAATTTTATACATCTATTCACATGTATTTGAGTTATGAAATTATTTGATTCTAAAAAAACGTAGTTTTGGTAAAGTTTTTTCACTTGCCCACCTTCTCCTTAATGTGCTATTTTGATTTTAAGCTATTAGATTCTTTTATGATCTCAATTTAAGAAATGTCTTTGTATAACATTCTTATCTTTCATTGCGGGACCACTAGTGTGACAGTTAGAAAATTCACATTACGTAAAAAGAATATCAAGAATCAACGGCAGTTAGCAAATTCTAACGTAGTAATCTAATGATCCTCAAAGCAGCCACTCCAAATCAAATAAATATTAACTCTAAAAAGAAACGGGTCCTCCATCGCAAATGAAAACACGATCACCAATTTTATACATTTAAGAGATTTAAAAAATTTGACATAATAGACTGATTAATTATCATCTTCAGACTTCACTGCCTCTACAATTCTTAAATGCCAGTGAAAATATATGCACTCCACTCCCTGATATGATGTAAGAAAATAGAGCTAATTCACAGTGGTTTCTTAACTAGGATTAGAAAATGGAACTTTAAATCTATTATTGAATCTGAATATTCAACCACAACTCAAGAGATATCTTAAATGACCTATCCACCAAGCTTATATCCTATGGGAATAAACCAACTAGCTACCTTGGAGTTATTGAAGTGGCTATTACATAAACCTTAGATGCACATGGATAAGAAGGAGCCTCGTTCGCTTTTCTTGGAAGAGCACCTTGACAGAGCTCTTTGTGTCGACGATAAGCATAAAGTTGTCTCTTTTGTTAAAGATGTAATGGATTATGAGATACCTACTTTCAGAAAATTCATAGTGCATAGACCTGAACTTTTAAGGGCAGCATGCGAATGGAATTAGTTAGTTGTTCCACTGCACTGATCGATGGAGAAATGGATCAAAATGTGGATCTCAATTATCCATCTAATGTAGGATTTTATCCTCTGCATCATGTAACAAAATTGTTGTCCCCTGAATTAACAGAACAATTTCTTTCTCACAGAGCTCGAACAAATCTCAGATGCAAGCATGCTGAACCACTGCTCAACCAGAAACTCCCATTCCACGTGGAAGTTAAAAGCTTGTGTTTTTTGGGTGAAATAAAAGAAGGGACTCCCAAACTATCAATTCTCAAGTTGTTATGTCTACTCTGCCTACCTAAAATGAAAAATGTAATGAAGATAATTGAATTAATTGCGAAGAAAACAAATGGTAAACTGGTGGAGCTTGTTGCCCTGCTCATTGTATCCGGTTATAAGCTTACTGATCCCACTTCAACAGTCCGTGAACATATTTCGATGCATAATGCATGTGTTGAACCATGAGGATAAGAAAGCAGTGAATGTGTCTAGACACATTTACTTGAGGTGTTTAAGAGGGCAGGGGATGGTATCCAAGCATATTTTCGGTAACATAAAACTGAGCTTAGTAACAGACAAGACAAGCGATGATAGAAGTTGCAGATTTTATTCTACTAGAAGGCTTTCTAGTGAAGCCGCAAGATAATTTTGGTGATGCGAAGTGGTTTCCAATGTAAGACTTCCTAATATTTTCTTTAGGCCACATTACCTTATGACTGGATTTAGATTTTTTTCGAGATGATACACCTTTTACTAAGAGGCTTCTTCCTCGTGGAGATTGGAAAATCTCATCAAGGGATCTTGGCATGTCACTGCGACACTATTCCGGGACAGGTCATAGATGGCCTTGCAAATTATCTAATGATCAATTGGAGTTTCAAAGTGCTGTTGAAGCTGAAGTAAAAATGGGTAGAGCCTTATGTACCAAATGTATCTCGTAGAAATCCTAAAAAGAGTGAGAATGCTCGAATTAACTCCCAGATCATTCCTATTGTGGTCAGCGATGACACTCTTTAAGTCGCAAATTCAATGACTATAGTGAATGATTTTGAATCGAATGGTATTAATAAAGATAAGATTTATCTTTTCCCGGCATTAAGTAAAGATTAGTACACTTTAAAATATAATCTTAGGGCTCCTTCCTGTAGATCTAGACCTCGTTGATATTCGTAGTAATTTTATATATCTATTCACCTGTATTTGAGTTATGAAATTCTTTGGTTCTAAAAAAACGTAGTTTATGTAAAGTTTTTTCACTTGCCCACCTTCCCCTTAACGTGCTATTTTGATTTTAAGCTATTAGATTCTTTTATGATCTCAATTTAATTTAAGCAATGTCTTTGTATAACATTCTCATCTTTCATTGCAGGACCACTAGTGTGACAATTAGCAAATTCACACTACGTAACAAGAATATCAAGAATCAATGGAAATTAACAAATTATAACGTAGTAATCTAATGATCCTCAAAGCAGCCACTCCTAATCAAATAAATATTGACTCCAGAAAGAATCGGGTCCTCCATCGCAAATGTGAACACGATCACCAATTTTATACATTTAAGAGATTTAAAAAATTTGACATAATAGACTGATTAATTATCATCTTCCGACTTCACCGCCTCTACAAGTCGTAAATGCTAGTGAAATATAAGCACTTCACTCCCTAATATGATGTAAGAAAATAGAGCTAATTCACAGTGGTTTCTTAACTAGGATTAGCAAACGGAACTTTAAATATATTATTGAATCTGAATATTCAACCACAACTCAAAAGATATCTTAATGACCTGTCCACCAAGCTTATATCCTATAGGAATAAACCCACTAGCTACCCTGGAGTTATTGAAGTGGCTATTTCATAAACCTTAGATGCACATGGATAATAAGGAGCCTCGTTTGGTTTTCTTGGAAGAGCACCTTGACAGAGCTCTTTGTGTCGACGATAAGTATAAAGTTGTCTCTTTTGTTAAAGATGTAATGGATTATGAGATACCTACTTTTAGAAAATTCATACTGCGTAGACCTGAACTTTTAAAGGCAGCATGCGAATGGAATTAGTTAGTTGTTCCACTGCACTGATCGATGGAGAAATGGATCAAAATGTGGATCTCAATTATCCATCTAATGTAGGATTTTATCCTCTACATCATGCAACCAAATTGTTGTCCCCTGAATTAACAGAACAATTTCTTTCTCACAGAGCTCGAACAAATCGCAGATGCAAGCATGCTGAACCACTACTCAACCAGAAACTCCCACTCCATATGGAAGTTAAAAGCTTGTGTTTTTTGGATGAAATAAAATAAGGGACTCCCAAACTTTTAATTCTCAAGTTGCTATGTCTACTCTGCCTACCTAAAATGAAAAATTTAATGAAGATAATTGAATTGATTGCGTAGAAAACAAATGGTAAACTGGTGGAGCTTGTTGCCCTGCTCATCATGGCCTGCAAAAAGCTTGCTGATCCCACTTCAACAGTCCATGAACATATTTCGATGCATAATGAATGTGTTGAGCTATGAGGATAAGAAAGCAGTGAATATGTCTAGACACCATTTACTTGAGGTGTTTGAGAGGGCAGGGGATGGTATTCAAGCATATTTTCGGCAATATAAAACTGAGCTTAGCAACAGACAAGACAAGCGATGACAGAAGTTGCAGATTTTCTTCTACTAGAAGGCTTTCTTGTGAAGCCGCAAGATACTTTTGGTGATGTGAAGTGGTTTCCAATCTAAGACTTCCTAATATTTTCTTTATGCCACATTACCTTATGACTAGATTGAAAGAGTTTTCGAGATGATACGCTTTTTACTAAGAGGCTTCTTCCTCGTGGAGATTGAATAATCTCATCAAGGGTTCTTTGCATGTCGTTGCGACACTATTCCGTTTCAGGTCATAGATGGACTTGCAAATTATCTAATGATCAATTGAAGTTTGAAAGTGCTGTTGAAGCTGAAGTAAAAATGGGTAGATCCTTATCTACCAAATGTATCTCGTAGAAATCCTAAAAAGAGTGAGAATGCTCGAATTAACTCCCAGATCATTCCTATTGTGGTCAGCGATGACACTCTTTAAGTCGCAAATTCAATGACTATAGTGAATGATTTTGAATCGAATGGTATTAATAAAGATAAGATTTATCTTTTCCCGGCATTAAGTAAAGATTAGTACACTTTAAAATATAATCTTGGGGATCCTTCATGTAGATCTAGACCTCGTTGGTATTCGTAGTAATTTTATATATCTATTCACATTTATTTGAGTTATGAAATTCTTTGATTCTAAAAAAACGTAGTTTATGAAAAGTTTTTTCACTTGCCCACCTTCCCCTTAACGTGTTGTATTGATTTTAAGCTATTAGATTATTTTATGATTTCAATTTAAGCAATGTCTTTGTATAACATTCTCATCTTTCATTGTAGAACCACTAGTGTGACAACATTCGTCTAGGAAGACTAATGCAAAGTATTAAACTGGTCTATGTTTGAAATATTCATAATGATATGTAAAATTCAATTTCAAATACTCCGTCATGGGTAAGATTAATTTTGTTAGAATTATGATTTTAGATGTCTAAATATGAAATACATGTAATCTACTACGATTATCAAAAGCTCGTGCCCCGCGCGAGGTTGAAAACTTGTTTGGTTAAACTTTAGCGGCCCGCATTGACTAGAATTGCAACAAACCGTACCCATGGTCTTGAACTCTATGGAGAACCTTCCATTATGTGTTTGACAGAAAGGTGAGTGGATACGAAAGGATTATATACCATATATTCATAATATAAAAGATACGATAAATTCATATAATTGAAAAAATGTCGTAATAATAGTTATTATCTCATCTAAAGCACTTGATACTCATAATTAAAAAGAGATGAATGGAAAAAGAGTTTGAGGGTTGGAGTGGAGGGGTTGGAAAATCCAATCAAGAATTTCTACTCCTGAATATTAATATTCAATGACCTACAACATGAACTTAAACATATGAGATCAAATAATTACATAGAAATACCTTGGAAAATTCAATAGGGTTCATTAGTATTACAATCTACCACAAAGTTATTCCTTATCAATTATACATGGTAACGTCAATAAATATAGTAGATACTCATATTAAAACTAAGGGTGGAAATATGGTTTACTCGTGTCATTATTGTGTTTTTGGTTTGGATTTGAGTACTAATTTTTTTTAATAATGAATTTAAAATCAACTTTTTTATTAATTGTGCCACCCAATGGTATCATAATAAGATTGGCTAAAAAGTGTCATCACATCAAAAATTGTCACCCCTAAAATAAGACAATCGATGCTATCAAACTATTATGCACGGATAAAAATGGTAAATGAATCTAAATCGCTCCCAAATCGGGTGCAATTCTGTATTACCCTGCATTTTTGGCTATAATTATTTTTGGGATTAATTAATTAAATGTGAATTAATTGGAAATTAATCCGGGTAAAATACTAGCGAGTTGTGAGTTGGTATTTGACTATATTGAGTATATATGATGTTATATGAAATTTGTCGTGAGATTTTTATATGGCATTTTTGGGAATTTTGTTGAGACGCGTGTGACCGCCGCGTCATGGTGTATTATTTTAATTATAAAAGTGAATTTAAATTCTATTAACCGTATGGTTGTTTTGAGTGTGCCAACGCATCCGGAAGGGTTGAGATAGTCAGAAAACACTAGCCGGGGGGTGTAGTTTGGGTTCCGGGGTATTTTTAGGCCATACCGGCAATATAAAGGGTATTTTGGTAATTTCGTATTTTTAGGAATTAAAAATGACGAAAATTAGAGAAGTAAATCTGATTGGGAATAGACCCACTAAACCCACTAACCAACCCATATTAACCCATTAAGCTACGGAGGTTATCATTTAGGTTTTCAACTTTCCCAAAGAAAACCCTAGCCACCATAGCCACCTTTGGAGAAGATAGCTTGGAGAGGGAGAGAAAGAGAAGGAATTCTGCAGAAATCTTTACAGAAATCAACACCAAATTCAGAGACAATAAAGGCAAGTGGTTTAATTACTTTTAAATTCAGAGAATGTTCCTTCCATGTTAGAGAATTTGAAAATTGATAATTGTTCTTGGAAGATAAATGAAAACCTATGTTGATTGGACTTAGAACTTGAATATTGAGAACAAAATTGCATGTAGAATCACATAGAGATGATTATTCTGGTATTAATGTATGTTGGATGTAATAAAAACGGATCTAGAATGGACAAACTGATGATTACTAATTTTAGGGTTCATGTTCTTGAGAAATTGGAGAAAAGTGTAGAGATTTGTGATTTAATGATGTTTAGGGAGAATTAATTCCTTAAAACATGTTAGGATGTGACTATATATGTTTAGGATTGATTAGAGACCTTAAAACATAGTTGGGACGAAATTTAGAGGAGATTTGAGAAGTAGAAATTGGGTGAAAAACGATTTTGGAATTTCTGGGCTCGCAGCTGGTAGCTCATTAGAAACCAACCCAGGTCGTTCGAACGAGCTTCTAACGAGTTGACCAGTCGCTTCTAACGAGGGGCAGTTTCATTCGATAATCTCGTTCGAACGAGATATCGTTAGAAGGTACAGTTCGTTCGAACGAACTGGATCTCGTTCGAACAGTCTCGTTCGAACGAGACTTCTAACGAGCTGACAGTGGAATCTCGTTCGAACAGTCTCGTTCGAACGAGACTTCTAACGAGTTGGCAGTCTGGGCCTTTTTAGACTGTTTTGATTTTTGGAGTCCCGTAATCTCGTTCGAGGAGATAGATAACATTTCCGATGACGATGTAATGATAGATTTGGGACATTTGGGTATTTATGAGAAGGAAAATATATACAAGTGAGTTAAATTAAATGAACCGTTTGGGTTGAGACGTGAGTGTCTACTACGACGTGAGAATAGATTATGGTGCATATGATTATAAAACCGGAATCGTATAAAGTGTGAAAATTATATATTGGTACTAGAATGAGAATAGTACTACGATTAAACTACGTGATTACTAAGACGTGTGTTTACTTAGTATTGGTATATGAATTATGTGTATGACATACCTACCATACTTGCTATCACGGGAGGTTTGCGTTCGCTTAGGGCCCTCTAATCCTTGTGTTTCCTGGATTTAGACTGGTTACCTTGATGAGCATAGGTCATAGAAAGGCTTATTGTGATATTAATAAGTCCGCTGATCGTGGGAGCGTAGGTATGTGCGTGACCCATGTGATGTGACTGTGTTCGCCTCCATTATTTGTGATGTTGTTATTTGTGAACTATTCCTGAGAGATTCGGAATATGTAATCCTTATGTACGTGATGTACCGGGATGGATAGCAGAGTATGTGTGCACCACAGCTTAGTTCTCGGGGTGCTTGTATCGTATATTTATGATGTGAATAATATACACTTAATTAATGGGAATCTCCATGTTAATGTTGTGAATATAATTACGGTATTGTTTCGAGAAAAACATAACGGGTTAGTTGATAGTGAAATATATTGCATATTGAGCATCTGAGTTTACGTTAAACCCCTATTTAATTACGATTAATAGAACCGAGTAATAAGGGTAGGACCTATGACAGTCTAGATAGTTATGATGTCACTTAGCTAGTGGTTTGTGTCGTTGTAGATGGGTACTTACGTTAGGAGTGCACAGTTAGACGAGAGGTGAGAATATCATGTGAGTGCTCGTCCTAACATGTACTTTACATTTAATGTTTTAAATGTTTTTAAAGAACTTGCAGGTTTTTAAAATATCTCCACATTCGGGCTCTGACCCGTTTGCTTTCAAATCTATTTTTTTTTTGTAAAACCATTTTAGGTGCCCAGCCACAAGGACACCATGCATAGGATACTCATTCAGGTGACGAGCTGTAGCTATTTGTGGAAGCTACAGGGATTTGCTTGTAGACGCTTCTATCATTCGGATTCCAGAGTCATTATCTATCAGTTGTAGGGCATGTTGCCCATTTCTATTAGAGACATCTTTCCATTACAATTTTCAGACTTTGGCATGTATGGATTTAGTATTCAGTTTACTTATCAGTTGTGGGATTGTTGTTAGGAGTTTTCCTCCAGACTTTATTTACCTTATGTGATGGTTATTCTATTTATTTCAGTATGGCGAATGGTATTAGTTATTCTTCATTACACTTGTTGCATGTTAATCAGACTTAAATTAAAATTTGGCAACTTACTTTTTAAATACTAGGTGGTTAGTAATCATTAAAATGTTTTCGACAGTGATGCTATTAACTGGACCAACTTGGCATTTTGAATTAATTTAATAAAGGAGTATCTACCCGGTATTTAATTAGTCGGGGTGTCACAAATTCTCCCCCGATTCTTCTCTGATTCGCACTCATCGCAAGTACAATTTTTTAATTACACTTAATAACGGATCCTTCATTGATTCTATAAGAATCCTAATTTTTTGAAGATCAAACAAGATTGGTCGCATTTTTTGGATCAACGTCTTTTTATATGAGGATATATATTCGAGATTGTTTGGAACTTTGAGAAGGAGAGGGGATGAGAGTTGGCCTGAGATAATGAAAGATTCGAGATTCAACATTTCAACATATTCTGGTCTTGAGCAGTAAAACTAAATAATAATTCCAAAATGATTTATATAAGGGACATTCGAAAAGTTTTATGCTTGTCTATACGATTGATGAAATTAAGTATTGGGAATGCAAATCTTTTTCGCAAATGATACTATCACTAAAATCCTTTTTGTTATGGTCAATTATACTTATGTTGGAGACAATTGAACGTACTTATTTATTCATACAAAACCTACTGTATCATCTACAGAAAATAAAGTAACAATATAAAATATTTTTGTGTTATAGATTTATTTCTCAACGCACCTGAATCCTACTTTTTGAAAGATTCTTCGAATCGATGCACCCGTATCATGCCGCGCCTGCATACGTGCTTCATACCTGTAAAAAAAGTCATATTTATCAAAACAGAATCTAATTGTCTTGGTGCTTCATAAACGGATGGGGGAAACAAGGATATGATCACATTTATATACATACAATTTGGATTTAGTAATAAATACACTTTACGATCATGTCACATCCAAGCTATTCGAGCTCGACTCCTATTCGTTCGGATAAAAGATCATTCGAGCTCGGCTCATAAGGTACACAAACCAAGATTGAACAAAATTTTAAGCTCGTTACCTTATTGATCTTAACTCGAATTCAGCTCGATTACAAATAATCATATGATGATAGTGTAAAAAATTCAAGCTACTCGAGCTCGGCTGGTGTTCGTTCAGATTAAAGCTCTTTTGAGCTCGGCTCATGAAGTAAACAAACCAAATTTGAACAATTTTTTAGCTCGTTAATCTTTTCAAAACAAGCTTGAGCATCTTACTATTTGGCTCGGCTCAGCTCGTTTACACCCCTACATCCATGTGTGGAACTTAAAGAGTTAATAAATACAATAAGGTGACACAAAATTAATAAAAAATTATAAGCTAATGAATATAAAAAATATCATTGAGGAAATAAAGAATTTAAAAATACTTTCATTTGTACCTCTTCACATAAAATTTACAATTGACTAGGGTTGAATGCACCACAAAAATTTCTCCCAAACACCATAGAATGCAAGAAAAACATTGTACATCAAGTAGGTTTAGGTTTAAAAGACAACACAATGGTTTTGGGAGAAATTTTTGGGTTGCCTTAAACACCACCCTTTACAATTGTGACAAATTTCACCCATCTCCTCCAAACGCTTTTTTTAATAATTGAAGTCCGTAAAAACCATTTTGTAGACTTGATCCATTAAAACCAGCATGAGAATCGTTCTCTAAAACATGATCCCTCGCAACACTTGATGTCTTATCATCTTTTTTTCTCTTATCTAGCAAGGAGATATATCTTAAAACATCACTAAAAAAGGCAAAAAAAAATCTTAAATTTAGTCTTGAAGGATCGTACTAAGAAGTGGATTGAAAAAGGAAGAACATGGCTGAATAAACTGAAAACAACACCAAATAAAAATCACATGCTTTAAACTTGAGAAACAACTCATATTTTCAAAATCTCACCAATCTTATGTATATCTATTGGCATATATAAAAAATTTCAATACACAATATCTGCCCTAGAAGAATAAATTGACATTAAGAAATTTTTTTGGATATTATCTCACAAAATAAACACGAAAAAAAAATATAATGCAAATACAAGTAAACTGGTAAAGCAAAGGAAATAATATTTTGTTTTCAATGGTGAAAATAAATTTATATGTTCGACAGATACACACAGCATACATAAATAACATTGACGAAAATATTGAAACAAATATAATTAGAAACACAAATCAAATAAAACAACAAGAATGACATCTAAATTCAATCAACCTGTGATAAATTTAATCAATAATTATTTTTTTATCATGGATCGCACCAAAATAGGGGAGAGAGAGGAGGAAGTGAAACCTTAACGAGCTTCATCTTACTACTAGTGACATGCTGCAGATATCTACCGAGGACAAACCCATCGATTTTGGAGAAAGCAGAGATCGGTCATTGAGGAAAGAGTTTTCAACTCTATGCCCCTTAGGGGAAGGTCGAAATTAGGGAGGGCGGAAAAAATGCGCGGGATAGGGAAAAAATAGGGCGCTTCTTTTTTCACGAAATATTATTATCGTGTTATCCAAACTACATCGTTTCACTTATGTTTTCTTGGAAAGTTTATATAAGATGGCAAATTTCTCGGCATTTTATAATAATTCTCGCATATTACCAGCACTTAAATAAAAACTCCACAAATTTTCAGCACTTGATCAAAAATGCCGGCAAATGTATTTTTCACAACACTTTTGAAAAATGCTGCAAAATAATTGTTGGGAAAAGTCATTTTTCTTGTAGTGCATAATGGTCCACATAAAAGCGCTTCATCGCATAAATGCACTAAAATGGGGATGCTTATGTCAAAGAATTAGGGAGTAGAGTACTTCTCTAAAACACATGTAACCTCGGCCAAAGTTTATTTCGTTGCCATTATGTGCTTCATATTGACAACTTTCTCACACAATAGGGAGAAACATATGCTAATTTGTATAATGGACCTCCAAATATTCTTGTGTTCGGAGAAACAGTGTCCCAACAACAGAGGGATAAATTGAATTATCATATACCAATCATGAGACTTGCACTTTTTCAAATCTTTTGTTGTGTCGCAGACAATCACGCATAAATTAAAGGAGAAATTAAAAGGGACCTTCAAGCCCTTTAATGTTTCTAAGAACATATTTCTTTCTTTAATGCTCAAAGTACAAGATGCAACTAGCACATTCTTTTTTCTAGTGTTTGGATCTTCTTTCAACCATAATGATCTTCTAATCTTCAAATCACGAAGATCTTCATGAACTTTTTCTCCATCCTTGGAATGAGAACCACCAATGCATGTGCCTACCAGATACTCGATAATATTTTTCTTAGCGTGCATAATTTTTATCATGTGTCACACAAAATCTTCCTTCCAGTATGGAAAATAAAACATTACTGATCTCTGTAACACCCGGTGTTTTTATTATTTAATTTAATTAATTAATTGGGGAATATTCGAGAAAAATAATTTTTTCGATTTAATAATTTTTATTGGTTAAATATGTTGGTTATGATTTTAGAAGAATAAAACTTCAAGTGGAATTAAAATCGGAGTTAAAATGGATTTTTAATGGATTTTTAAAGTTTATCCCTTATAAAAAGATTTAAGTGGAACTGTGAGTTTTTCTGGGCGATCGATCGATCCCAGCAGAAATCGTACACTGTAAGTTTTTTATTAGAGTTTTTTAGGATTAGGACTCCTAATCACTACATAACCTTAATAATTTGTAGAGGTACTTCTCATATTCATTTTTTCTCAAGTTTTTCACGAGAGAACACTTCCAAACATTTTTCCTCTTAACCATAATCATCAACCTCCAACACAACAAGTTTTTTGTCACAAGTTTTGGTAGGCTTAATTAGGGTTTAATCAAGTTTGTTCAAGACTTCTTCGCTAATTTTTTGAGAGGAATCCAGATTTCTAATAAGATTTTCAACACGATCTTCACAGTAATGAATACCTTATTCTTTTACTGTAGTAATATGTATTTTAAGTGTCACGTAAACACTTAATTACATGTTCTCTTAAAAGAAACTAGTGACTTAATTAGGAAAATTGGACACTAATTATGGGACTATTTTTATTAAATCTTTTAATCTGAATAGTATTCATAACCCGTGGGAACGTAGGATTTATGAGTTATTTTGGATTTTCTTAGTGTAGGTTGCATGTAGAAAAACCCTAGTTTTGAAATAAAGAAAGTTGGGGGCGTATAACCCATGTAATTTGTGTTGAAATAATGAAGTTGGAATTATGATGATTTAAATGATGAAATAGCGGTATATTAAATTTAAAATAATTAAATGAGATTAATTGGGTGTTTATGACAAGGTGATAATTAAATTAAGATTTAATGGATTGGATTATCATGCGTAGTTTGGAACATTGATTTAATATGCATATTTGTGTGACTTGTTGGTATTATTAAATATAATTGTGATGATGGGTGGTTGGGTATTATTGCTCTCCCTATATTTAATAATGCCTTCTAGGTATGGGCCTAGTAGGTAGGCCTTTTTATGATTTATGCCTTCTAGGTATGGGACTAGTGAGGGTAAATTATCACGGTTTATCATGTCACGGGTGGGCTGATTTTTATTACTTTATCGTCGTTATGCTAGTGTAGGTATGAGCCTAGGTTGAGATTTATGTTAGAAAATCCTCCAATACATAGGGTAGTATGTATTGATAACTTGGGGACCGTTAGGTATGGGACTAAGGGGTATTTTGAGGATCTCACAATGATAAAAGGGTGGGGTAATTTGAAATTGTGAGTTGATAAAATTGAGCATTAATACCCTAGATAATAAGACGGGTATTAAAATATATTGGAGACATAATCAGTGAGGGCCGATAGTTTAAACGGTTCGGCCGATGTTCTGACGAGGGGATGTGTATTTTGGTGGAGAAATCACCTGAGGCGGGTGGACCGCCATAATAAATTGAGGTTATAAGAAAAGTTGGTTAATTTAATTAAATTAACATCGTGGGACTTGGGAATTTAAAATCATATTAGTGTGCCTTTTTGAATGGGGATTCCTTCGGGTAGTTAGTGATTTATATTTATCACGTTTAATTATCTCTATTAATTTAAAATACTCTATTGTGATATTTATTGCGTATAATGTTATTGTTTTTATTTAAGGATCCTATTTGAGGAGAGTAGTGTGTATTCATGCTCAGTGATTTAGCTCTGACCCGTGCGTTGACTAACCTTTTTCATAATTAGTATTTGGAGTGGCTGCATAAGATTTTTGGAGATTATTGTTTAGAGGTGCAGCTGGAGCTGAATTACTCTACTGCGTTATTTGAAGTTTAGGCCTTTTTTCATTCGTATTTCATTATGAGACTCAGTTGTGAGATTTATTGGGCCATTCGATTCCAAAGTTGTTTAAGTATTTTCAGTTGGAACATTTACAGTTGGTTTATTTATTCAGATTTTATTTAATCATTATTGGAGATTGGATTTATTCGGAGTTAGCATGTGATAGATATTTTATCTCTTAGTTGTTTATGATTATTTGACATTGATTCAATTATTTATCTCATGGACTGATTTACTTATGTCTCATATCTATCTCATGCTAAGAATGGTATTTATTTTAGTTCACGCCCGACTTAGTTCGACGGCAGTGGCTGGCCACCCCGTCTGTCGGATTTTGTGGGGTGTGATAGATGGCCTCAGAGAATGGTCTTAGGTCTCGTAGGTTTTGAGTCCGTTTTAGCTTCCGAATGGCTTATCTTTGATTTCGTTTTGATGATTTGTACTCTTAGTCATTCTGAGTTCGATGTTATTTTGTTCCTATCTTTTCAAATGGAGAACACAAAAAGAGCTGGGAGTAGGAGGGAGGAGTTTGTTTTAGGTCCCGCGACTCGGGAGAGGTAGTGTCAGATTGTTTTAGAGGCCGAGGAGTTAGCGGCTATCATTCGTGAGGCCACAACGAACGGTTTGGAGGTGGGGAAAAAGAGAGGGGAGACTTTAGGGGCACAACATCAGGGGGTACACCCGTCTCAGCTTGGGATAGGGTGAGAACCAGTTTCTTTAAGGGCAATCCTCCCACATTTGGAGGGGGATCTGACCCAACAGTTGCTCACCAGTAGAAGAGAGATATAGAGAGGCATTTGAGGATGGTGGACTACACGGATGTGCAGATGAAAATTTTAGCAACATTTAAGCTGATAGGGGATGCGTTGCAATGGTGGGAGAGTGCCAGCACATCAGAGGAGAGAGATCAGTTGAGCTGTGCAGAGTTTCTAATCAAGTTCAATAACAAGTACTTTCTGTATGCAATTAGGAATGCCAAGAAGAGAGAATATATGTACTTGGAGCATGGTTCAAAGTCGATTGCCGAGTATGAATAGGAGTTCACAAATTATCTATGTTTGTACCAGAGGAGGTTAGCACTGAGATGAAGAAGATGGAGTTATTCATTAAGGGCTTGTCTTGGTCGATTAGGCAAATGGTATTGGGGAATCCGACATAAACTACTTATGCTCAGGTGGTGTATGTTGCAATGTTGCTATGGCAAGAGAAGACCAATTATTAGAAAAAGTTGGGCAAGAGACAAGAGTCTAATAGACGAGGAGGAGAGAATAAGGGTTGCAATGACCAAGCTTGGAAGAGGGAGAGAACAAATCAAGGACAACAGGGTGAACAAAATTGGGGGATGAATTCGAGAACCATCAGGGGTGCATGTTTTGTCTATGGAAAGATAGGACATCGAGCGACTCAATGTAACAAGTGGGAGGGCCAACCAGGCCAAGTGACACAGGACCAATCAGGGCAGGTTATTCAAGGGCAACAAGGTCCAGGGGTACAGGAACAACAAGGATTGAGGCCTCCAGTTCTCGCATCAGTTAGTGTTTAGGAAGCGCCAGCAACACCGGTAGCGTCAGGTGCGCAGGGGGTGGTCACTACACCTACGAATCTTAGTTATGGGAGGTGCTATGTACCTCAGGTTCAGTCAGAGCAAGATAAATTGCGTGGCTAGTGGTGTATCATGGTACGTAATACCTTCTTAGATACTTTATATATATATATATTGTATTTTTGTTAAGGTTTGCGTTCGGGTTGATTAGGTGTATGAGCGCCTAATTGTGTTATTTTACGGGGTAGGCATATGTGAGCCTTATTTCCTTTTGCGAGATTTACCCTGTGGTGATGTGTATACTTCGTCTAATTTCGAGAACGAAATTCTTTTCTAGTGGGGAAGTATGTAACACCCCGTGTTTTTATTATTTAATTTAATCAATTAATTCGGGAATATTCAAGAAAAATAAATTTTTGGATTTAATAATTTTTATTGGTTATGATTTTAGATGAATAAAACTTCAAGCGGAATTAAAATCGAAGTTAAATTCGGATTTTTAATGGATTTTTAAAGTTTATCCCTTATAAATTTTTTTAAGCAGAACTGTCAGTTTTTCTGGGCGATGCTCGGGGTCGATCGATCGACCCAAGCAGAAATTGTGCGCTGTAAGTTTTTTATTAGAGCTTATTTAGGATTAGGACTCCTAATCACTATATAACCTTAATAATCCGTAGGGGGACTTCTCGTAATGACTTTTTCTCAAGTTTTTCACCAGAGGACACTTCGAAATATTTTTCCTCCCAACCGTAATCATCAAGCTCCAACATAATCAAGTTTTTTGTCAAAAGTTTTTGGAGGGTTAATTGGGGTTTAATCAAGTTTGTTCAAGAACACTTCTTCGCTAATTTTTCGAGAGGAATCCAGATTTCTAATAAGATTTTCAACATGATCTTCACAAGCATGAATAATCTATTCTTTTCCTTTAGTATTATGCATTTTAAGAGTCGCGTAAACACTTAATTACATATTTTCATAAAAGAAAGTAGTGACTTAATTAGGAAAAGTGGACACTAATTATGGGAATGTTTTTATTAAATCTTTTAATCTGAATAATATTCATAACACGTGGGTACGTAGGATTTATGAGTGATTTTGGGTTTTGTTGGTGTAGGTTGCATGTAGAAAAACCCTAGTTTCGAAATAAATGAAGTTGGGGGCGTATAACTCATGTAATTTGTGTTGAAATAATGAAGTTGGAATTATGATATTTTAAATGACGAAATAGCGGTATATTTAATTTAAAATAATTAAATGAGATTAATTGGGTGTTTATGACGAGGTGATAATTAAATTAAGATGTAATGGATTGGACTATCATGCGTAGTTTGGAACATTTATTTAATATGCATATTTGTGTGACTTGTTGGTATTGTTAAATACCATTGTGAGGACGGGTGGTTGGGTATTATTGCTCTCCCTATATTTTAGAATGCCTTCTAGGTATGGGACTAGTAGGTAGGCCCTGTTATGATTTACGCCTACTAGGTATGGACTAGTGAGGGTAAATTATCATGGTTCATCATGTCAGGGGTGGGCTAATTTTTATTACTTTATAGTCGTTATGCTAGTTTAGGTATGAGACCAGGTTGAGATTTATGTTAGAAAATCCTCCAATACATAGGGTAGGACGTATAGATAACTTGGGGACCCTTAGGAATGGGACTAAGGGGTTTTTTGAGGATCTCACATCGATAAAAGGGTGGTGTAATTTGAAATTGTTAATTGAAACAATTGAGAATTAATACCTAAGATAATAAGATGGGTATTAAAATATATTGGCGACATAATCAGCGAGGGACGATAGTTTAACCGGGTCAGCCGACATTTTATGTCGTGTCGTGTGTAGAACCTCTTCAATCAGCAAGGGTTGACAGTTTAAACAGGCCAGCCAGCGTTTTGACGGGGGGATGCGTATTTTGGTGGAGAAATCACCCGAGGCGGGAGGACCGCCATAATAAATTGAGGTTATAAGAGAAATTGATTGATTTAATTAAATTAACATCGTGGGACTTGGGAATTTAAAATCATATTGGTGTGCCTTTTTAAATAGGGATTCCTTCGGGTAGTTAATGATTTATATTTATCACGTTTAATTATCTCGTTTAATTTAAAATACTCTATTGTGATATTTATTGCGTATAATGCTACTATTTGGATTTAATGATCCTATTTGAGGAGAGTAGTGTGTATTCTTGATCGGGGCTTTATCTCTGACCCATGCGTTGGCTTACTTTTTTCAGGATTAGTATTTGGAGTGGCTGCATAAGATTTTTGGAGATTATCGTTTGGAGGTGCAGCTGGAGATGAATTACTTTACTGCATTATTTTAGGTTTAGGCTTTCTTTTCATTCGTCTTTAATTATGAGACTCAGTTGACAGATTTATTAGGCCATTCGGTTCCAAAGTTGTTCAAGGATTTTCAGTTGGAACATTTACAATTTGTTTATTTATTCAGATTTTATTTAATCATTATTGGAGATTGGATTTTTTCGGAGTTAGCATATGATGAATCTTTTATCGCTTAGTTGTTTATGATCATTTGAGATTGATTCAATTATGTATCTAATGGACCGATTTACTTATGTCTCATATCTGTCTTATGCTAAGAATGATATTTATTTTATTTCACACCCGGCTTAGTTCGGCGGGGGTGGCTGGCCACCCAGCTTATCGTATTTTTCGGGTGAGGCAATCTCCTCGACCACGCTGTCTTCACATCAACGTCCCTTCTTTTACTCTTTTGGGCCAAAATTATGGGGGGTTTCCCCCTCAACTTTTGATAAGCCTTTAATGACCTTTCTTCAATTTCCAAACCAAGAAGTCTTGGTAGATGTGGCCTCATATAGATGCCTTATGGGAGAAAATTGCTTTGTATTGACATGAGTTTGTGAGTTTGGGGCAGAAATCTCCGATGACTATTATAATTTTTTTTACCACTTTTCTTAAGCCAGTTGGCTTCAGTCTCCTCTCCACAAATTGGACAACCCAGGTAACCATTTACATTGCACCGAGATAAGGTCCCATAAGAATGAAAATCATGAATTTAACATATCAACATAGCTCTCAAACGAAATTACTCCTTTTTGTATGAGTCGAACGCTCTCATACCTTCAACCCATAACTCGTTCAATTCATCTATTAGTCGCACTAAGAAAACGTTAATGTCACTACCCAGGGCTTTTGGACCTGGTATCAACAACGAAAAAATTGAAAAATCCTTTCTCATGCACTACGACGGGGGAAAATTAAAAGGCACCGTAAACACCAGCCGTATACTCTTATCTGTGCTCAATTTTCCAAGCCTGTTAAACCCATCGGTTGATATTCCGAGGAGAGAGTTACTTATTTCTTTAGCAAAGTTTGGGTATCGTTGATTTGAAAATTTCCACACAGATGAATCAATCTAATGTCACGTGAGATTCTCACCCACATCCCTCGACCATGCCAAGTCATTGCCTATGTTATCCAAGCTATAGTATAAAGTCTCTTAAATCGAGGACCTAAAGGGAAATACTTTAACACCTTCTTAGGAATATTCGTATCTACTTTCATTAAACATTTATTATGTACTATAATCGTTTGTTCATATCTAGGTTCCTTACAAATAGGACAAGCCCATTTGTACTTGTGCTCCATATAGTATAAAACGCAATCATACTTGCAACAATCATGATTTGATACCCAAAACCCATTTGTCCTTGTGCTCCATACTTGCTCCAATTGAATTATATTTCATACCCAAAACTTTCAAATTACCCTTCATGATTTGATAATTGACTAGCAGTGTATTTTATTTGGGGATCAAATCTTTTTCCTAAAGGAGTATTGTTGTCACACTTTTTCCCGACAAACCGAATTTGCTCTTTAAGTTGTGCAACCCAACCATGGCATATAACATTGTGTGGTCGGGGTTGGAGTTATGGTATAATGGTTCTGTGACTGTTACTTTTAACCGTATATAATCCCTATCTTGGTCAGTATTGTTGTCAACATGATCCTCACCACCTAAACCATTACCTCTACTATCTTGCTTTTCTTGTGCTACGTGCATTTTGTATGTATCATTTATGAGATCGTTTAACCTATTATGTTCTAATGGAGCACTTTCTGTGTGAACTGTTTCCTTGACAAGTACTTCTTATGGAATATATGCAAAATCCCTCTCCCAGTTGAATCTCCAAAATGTATAGCTAGCTTGCATACCCCATTGAATCAAATTTAATTATTCATTCGCTCCTTTTAAATATTTACCATTTCTACAACAAATGCACGGGCATGGGATAATATTAGTTTTGATATTCTTCATTGAATAATTCACAAAGTCTTTCACCCCATTAATGTATACTGGCCCCACTCTAAAACTTTCACCCATCCACTCTTTATATTGTGGAAACTCTATTAATTCTACAATACAAGAAAATAGAAACTCAGTAAATTATTAAACTAAATGAGTATGTCCCTTATTACATACATGCGTAGCACAAGTATTTTAGTTATTACATATTTTTTCATATGTTTAAGTAGTGATGTATTTAGTATTGTATGTATATATTTATATACACTACGTGTGTAATATAAGATTCTACATGTTGTGCTAAAACATTTATGTATGTGGACAAAATGAAGTGATATTCTAAGAGTAAAGATTAAACATATCAAATTAATAACACTAAAATTTCTTATTATTATTTATTTTTTTGAGAAGTAAACAATAAAATCTCATATTATTTTACTAGACAAAATGAATTGATATTCTAAAAAGATTGAATTATTATAACTCATGTCCAACCCACTTACTAATCCGATTACCAGTTATCAATATGAATATAATCAAATTCATATCAAATAAAATAAATTGAATTCATATTCACACACTAATAATTACTAATCATAAAATTGCGTCATTAAATTGCAAAACATGAATCCATACCGAAAACAAATAAAACACGAGAATATTCAATCAGTAGCATTTACGAATGAACCAATTAAAGGAAATATAGGATATTTTTTATGGAATTGAAGAAATTGGGTAAATAAACCTAGAAAAATCTTAAATGTTGCAAATGCATAGGACCAAACAACTCAATGGCCACCTAAATGTTCAAATTCACCAGTCAGCAACAATTCAAGAATCCTAAACAACAATATAATCACTATTCGGTAGAACCACAACCAAAAAGTAAGAAAATTGAAGAAAATTAAAAGCAATAATCAGTTTCATTTCCTTTCATCATACCTAATTGGGGCTGAAATCAATTGGAAGAAAACCTTGAAACTTTGAAACCTTAAAACAAATTGCAAAATATAACTTGTTAGAGTGCTACATATTTATCAATGAGCAAAATGAAATAATAAATTTTTAAAACTGACAATGCTTTGTTAGACTGTTACATATTTCAATTAAAGTTATTATATGACCCAAATGTCAATATGAGTATTCATGACTGATATAAATTATGACTAATATAAATGAGCAAAATGAAATCGAAATTGAAATCAAAATCCAAATCAATTTATGACTAATATAAATCCAAAATGATATTAGACTTATACATTTCATCTCTCCTCACTATTCATCATCTCCTACACCCACGCATTTATCTCTCTCCTCATCCATAACCAAAAACCTCTCTCACCTGCGCCCATCCCTTGTCCTGCATACCCCCTTCTAACCAATCAAAACCCAATTTCCTTATTCATACCTACAATAGCCCCTTCCAAAAATGACCCACTCACGCCCGTCGGACATCCCTCAACCCATATGACCCGAAAATCCGACCCTCCATAGCTACCCCATAAACCCGTGACCAAGAGCCCGACCTTCAAACCACAGGTGAAAATTTAACCCAAACCACTTTTGTTTGGTTGATACTTAAATTAAAATGACAGATAAATAACTTTGATCCCTAATAATTAAAATGCTCTAAATCAAAATCGTATTAAAAAAATCTACTAACAAATAAGAATAATAAGCTCAACCAGCAAAACGAAGTCGAAAAATCAAATCAAACTAACAAATAAGAATAACAAACTCAACGAATCGAAATCGAAAACTCACCAAAATTAAAATCGAAAACTCAATGAATGTACGGGCGGGAAAAATGTTCACCAAAGCATAAGAGAGTTATGAGAAAGATTGAATTGAGAGAGGACAGAGAAGAGGGAAATTAAAGAAGGTCAAAACGTTTGTGACCCCTCCTAGCAGTCACAAATTAAAGTAGGCCAAAATTTGTGAGTGTCAGGAGCAGTTGCAAATTTATGACGGTCAATATGAGTTATAAATTAACTATTACACCAAAATTTATGACCGCTACCAGCAATCACAAATGTATAACTATCGTTAGTGGTTACAAATTTAGTACTAGGTCAAAATTTTTGACTTCTCATTGAAGTTATAAATTTGTGACTACTCATAAGAGTCATAAATTAGGCCTACTGATAAATTTGTGACTACTGAATAGATTCACAAATTAATTAAATAGTAAAATTTGTCATTCTCATTTGCAGTGACAAACTAATTGACTCAAATTTTTTATTATCCTTTATTTTATAACTCCTAATGGGAGTTATAAATAATATTGTGACTCCTCTCGGGAGTGATAAATAATATTCCTTTTCCCTTTTTTTTAAAATACCTAAAATATTTTCTCCCTTTTTCAAAAAAAGAAAAAGAAAAACATATATAATAAAAACCCTCTTGTTTTCATTAAAATAAAAACAAAAATAATTTTTCCCTCTTAAGTACGATCACATACCCCCAATCTTAGATAACTCCCTATTGGCTTAGATCTTCCATCAGCCACCCTGAAGGTCCATTGCATCCTCTACTGTTGCTACAAAATTCGAGAAATCCCTTCGAAAAGTATTCATGGAGAACATCTACCAGAATGCAAATATCCACCCAGATATGATGGAGGTCCTTACACAACTCTGTCACAATATTGGTAACCTCCAAGAGGAAAATCCAGATTTTTACCCTTCCACTAGAATTAAGCCAATCGATGGACCTGATTCATCTACTAGTTCAACCAAACCCCTAAAGTTATTTCCTTCCTTTCTCCTATACCCTCATATTCCTACCATCCAAGCTCTATCTCTCCTCGTCAGGTCCTGCATAGATGTTTTTACTCGTTCAAAAGGGGGAGACAAGGAACTACCTATAGTCTAAGATCAGGTTCAGGAGTTTAGGCTAAAATTGCCTTCAGAGATGACCATCAACTGTGAGAAGATCAGCGCATTGTTCATGGAAACATGAGAGTGAGATGTAAGTCGATGAATGGTTTATACCAGTTAAGAGTTAAGTTTAGACGACTTTTGCAGCTTATGTCCAATGTGTTTGTTAAAAAGTGAGAAATATGTATTGTCTCTGAACTGTCCATGGTTTTAAAACTCTAAGGGCATCTAGTCCCTTCCTTCTAAGACTTCCCTATTGAATGGGAAGACTTGTATGATGAAGCTATGGAGGTTATGGAATGCATTAAATTTTCATGGAAAGATGGCATCATTGCCATCGAATGGGGTGATGAATTTAACTTCTCAGGTAATGAACCAAGGGGTGAAGTCTTCCCTTTTTGCGAATTCCCCGAGCCATGGTACGATCCCGTGGAGAAAAAGATAAATTCAAGGATGAAGATCTTATATGAAGATGAAGTCTCTTAGGATGATGACCAGCAACGTGAGGTGGAGCCTTTAACAATCAAAGTTTTAAAAACTATCGAGAACTTTAAGGGCAGTGATACTAATGAACCGTTAGATCGGCATACACTAGGATAGGATCTCTGCATGATCAATCTGGAAGTCAAGCCATCTAACTAGTCCAAAAAGATAACCATTCCTAATAAACCATTTCGCAACTGGCATGCCATCCCTATTGAGCCTTCCCAAGTCAATATGAACCCTATTGTTCATCCCCTTCAAGAAATAACCGAATTTACTGATTTTTCTTCTATTTTTGATGTAATTGTGAACGAGGCCTCATTTGATGACGTCGTTGTATTTCCTAAAAATGTTTTCAATGAAACAAATGATGATTTTGAGTATCTTATTATGCCTTGCATTAATTGCCTCGATTCTAATCAAACGATTAATGAAGATGATTTAATAAATTACTCATTCTTAACCGGTCTCATTAAGGAAAAAATTAAACAACATAGCCGCATTCAAACTAATGATGATGAGACTATCGTTATCAATCTCATTTTTACTATCCACCTGTACAAGATTTGGATAGGGTCCACCTTCACCGTGTATGAGCAGTCACAATTCGAATAACAATGAAAGGAATTTGTGGACCTCTTTGCAGGGTCCTACAACGACATGCCTTGCAAAGACCCATAAATAACACAACACGGGATTCTTACCTTCCCAAAGACTAAACCTGTCATGCAAAAACTGAGAAAGCTCCTAATAGAGTGGTCTCTCAAACTCAAAGATAAAGTTGCAAAACTATTTAACGTATGCTTTATTTGCATGGTCGAATACCCTACACGTCTCACAAATATCGTCCATGTGCTAAAATCAGGAGGAAAAGTCCGCATGTGCATTGATTATCCAGATTTGAATCATCCCTGAAGGATGATTATCCTTTACCCAATATCTATATAATCATCGATAATATTTCTATTCATGCCTTCAAGTCATATGTCGATGATTTTACCGAGTATAATAAGATTAAGATGCATTATGACCATTAGGAAAAGACTAACTCCATCACCTCATGGGGAACCATTTGCTACACAGTCATTCTATTCGGTCTCAAAAATTTTAAGGCTACCTACAAAAGGGTCGCCAGGACCATGTTGCATAATCTTATCCATAAAGAGGTTAAATTATATGTCGAAGACATGATCATCAAGTCGAAAACTCACAAAGGTCACATTCCTACCATGAGAAGATTCTTCAAGTGAATGCGATAATATCAAATTCGAGTCATTCCATAGAAATTCATCTTCTTTGTCACGAAGGGTAAACTCCTTAGCTTCATGGTCATTGAAAAAGGTATGAAATCAGACTCTACCAAACTCAGAGAAATTATTGAGATGTCACCACCACAAATGGAGAAAGAAGTTTGTGGATTTCTGGGTAAGCTCCAACACATCACTTTATTCATCAAACAATTAAACTCTATATGTGAACCTATTTTCAATCTTCTCCAAAAAGATTCAACCGAATTTTAGAATGAGTCATATCAAGAAGTCTTCGATTAGATAAAGCAATACCTCACCCAATCGTCGGTGCTCATGCCTTCACAAAAAGGTCTCCCCCACCTCTTATACATCACCATCACCGACACAGCGGTAAAGCCTATGCTACCCTAATACATCGAAGAATCCATATAAGAAAGAGAAATATGCAATGCTAATCAAAAGATATCTAGGTATGAGATGAACCACACTGCATTGGAAAAGGCATGTATCGCTTTAGTCTGGGTCTTCCAAAAACTCTGACACTATATGATCGCATTCCCTATGAAACAAGTGTCTCGACTATATCCAATGTGTAGAAGGGTGTTTCAACCTTCTACACTATATTTTGGGGTGAGGGTCCCTCGAAGACCCCCCCCCCCCCCACAGCTTCCAAAAAATATGGGACGCGGAACCCCCAAGGCTCCCTTCCCTTAACTGCAGGAAAATATTTGGGTGCGGAACCCCTAAGGCTCCCCTCCCACAACTTCCTAAAAATTGTTTGGACGAGGAGCAGTCTAGGTAATCCTCGTCAACTTCCAGAAAAATGTTGAGGCGAGGAGCATTCAAGGTCCTCTCCCTCAACTTCTAGAAAATGTTTGAACGAGGATTAGTCAAGGTACTACCCCTCAACTGCCAAAAAATGTTAGGGCGAGGAGCAGTCAAGGTCCTCCTCCTCAACTTCCAGAAAATGTTTGGATGAGGAGCCCTTAAGGTCCTTCACTTAACTTCTAGAAAATAGGTCCGGATGAGGGAGGGGCTACCATGATCAACCCCTCATCATGAAAAGATATTCTTTTATAGAATAAAAGTACTAACTCTTACTTTCTTATACAAGTAGCCTAGTTGAGCAGGTAGGGCTCAAATAGGCCAGTTGGGATCTCTTGGGAGTTTTGTCTTAGCGTTAGAGGAACAACATTTGTTGAGAAAACTAAACCACTTAGCACTTTGGGATTGATAGAATATTAGTAGAAAAAACCTAGGAGTCACTTAAGTCCTTACACAGAACACTCAGTGATAACTAGAATGAGCAACGAAGAGGTTGCTCACCCGAAATGAATTTTTATTATAAAAATGATTCTAGAGAAGTGGGTCCTTAAGACCCCCTCCTCTCAACAGAAATGATTTTAGAGGAGGTGGTCCTTTTGGCCTATCCTCTCAAGTTCACAAAGTTTCTACCATAAGTTACCTTTTAAAATGATATTTACCAAATTAGATACTTTTCCTCAAGTGCATACATATTTTATTTTTGACTTTAGTTTGCACCAGGTCGCACCTGTCAGAGGGGACAGGCGGCTGCACACAGATAGGGACAAATGGTACATTTCATACCTTATCCCTCATAAACACTCTTAATTTTGGCGCCCAAAAGTGCCAACTCAGCCCTAGTGCCCAAGTATAAATAGGACCCATGGGAAAGGCCAAGAAAAAGAATCATAACTCAAGTTGCACTGTTACTCTGTAAATATCACACCAGAACCTCCTAGTATTCTCTCCTTGCTCTCTCCCTCTAAGTGCTAAGTGCCAAGTGCCTTGTTCTTTCACTCCCGACTAACATCCATCACTCTTAGGAGTTTCTCTTGAGAAAAATTACCATTATTGTTGCAAATTTCATCTTCTTGTAGGGAGGGAGTTCCAACTTGAGTTCTATTTTTAGTAAAAGGAGAAGGTTTTTCCAAAAGCTTCTCTAAAAGTTCTTGTGAACCTTGAAAGCATTGTCCATTAGAGTGTGTCACACCTCACTCGATTTATTATCTTACCAAACCCCAGTCTCACTGTCCTCTTACATAATGAAATACATGTTAGATAAACTCGCCTTGTCTAGTTTTATGGCCCGATGGTTGATGGTATTGGCTAAATTTAACATCACATATATCACATAAAAAGCATGAAGGTAAGAACCATTTTCGATTACCTTAATGATAATCCCATGGGGATTTGAGGTTTGAATTATTAAATTCCTAGATGAAAACATCCTCTGCACTTCTCACCAGGATCTCAAATGGCATCTGTTCTTCGACGGAGTCATTAATAAGAAATGATATAATATTGGGATACTCTTTATCTACCCAAATGATTTTCACACTCTCATCTCCATCAAATTAGAATTCCCTTGCACTAATAATATGATGTAATACGAGCCATGTACCATAGGGCTCAAGATTCCCCTCAAAATAGGAATCAAGCACATGAGTGTCTATGGAGACCCGACCCTCATCGTGGGGTAAATCCTTATAAAATGGAAAGTTAAAGACGAAAAGCTCCTACCCTTCCATGATCACCTAGAACATCTCACCTCCTAATTTGAAGAAGTCACCTTCCACCACCTTCCTCTTTCAAGGAATATTCTAGCTGACACACTAACAACCCTGGTCTATATGGTCAACATGACTACAGGGATAATAATAGCCCCTTTCCTAGTCCAAAAAGAGGCAGCACCCACTCACTGTTACCACATCTATCTCGTTATAGAAGAACATTAAAATATAGCAGGATTATGGTATTATGAAATTTGGGGTCTCCTCAAGAACAGTTGGTATGCTCAGGACGCTGATAGGAAAGGACATGCAACCCTTCGCAGGTTGGTTGCTCATTACATCATCTGCAATAAGGCACTCTTTAAAAGAAATTTCGATGGAACCCACTTGCATTACATAGATAGGGTTGGGGTAGAATATATGATGCAAAAGATCCCCAATGCGTAATGTGTAACCCACATGAACGGTCATATGCTTGCGAAGAAGATCATCCATTAAGGATATTACTGAACCACTATGGTTCAAGATGGAGTTATTTGTGTCGAAAGGTTCCTCAAATGCATATGGTTTGACAATATTCAACACTTGCCTCCCTAAGAGTTGTATAACATGACTTCTCCATGACCCTTATCCACTTAGATAATATGCATCATAAGGAAAGTCACTACTAAGGAAATAAGTGAGAATAGCCATTGATTACTTCACGAAATAGGTTAAATCCAAGTCATATATGATATTGAATGTAAATAAAGTATCGAAGTTCATCCGAAAAAATATCACCTACTAGTATATAGTTCCCCATGAGTTGGTATCAAACAATGGTCTCCATTTTAAAGCTGAGGTCACAAAACTAGCTGACGAGTATGGAATCTAAAGGCACAAGTCCTCTCCATATTGACGGATGACGAAAAACCAATGAGACTATCGAAGCCCCTAATAAAATCCTCAAGACCATAATTAGCTAGATGGGTAAGACTTGCAGAGACTGGGAAGACTGTATCATAAATGCCCTCTAGGGATACCGTACCTCTGTTAGCAATCCCACTAGTTCTACTCCTTACTCTCCGGTATATGTCATGAATGTACTCATACCTGTTGAACTTGAAATACCTTCACTGAGGATTATGCTCAAAAGTTAAGTTAGCGAAGAAGATTGGCAGCAAAGCCATTATGACAAACTAGTACTGTTAGATAAAAGGAGATTAAAAGCCCTATATCTCATATAAGGGAAACATCATTGTATTGTACGATCATTCAATAAAAAGTTCATGGATCATTGTGTTTAAAAAGGAGATCTTGCCTTCAAGGAAATAATAGAACACATCTGGGACCCGAGAGGAGAGAGTTTAAGCCCAATTAGAGCGGCACCTACATCATAAAGAAGATCCTATCAGGTAGCGCCGCTATGTTTAGGGACCTCGATGGAGCGAAGATGGCGCGTCTGATCAATTTGGACCATCTAAAGAAATTTTAACCCTGGTCTGAACTTTCGTCACGATATGACTCTTCTCATCTCCCTTCTATCTTAAAAAAATATTTTCCTCCATCTCTACTTAGAACTACGTGAGACCTGAACCTATCAAAAATCATCTTTTCAAAAGAGAAACTCATAACTTTCGAAACACAAAAAGGTATGTTGGTAGCCCATAAAACACTCTGGGCACAGTCCTTTGTATTTCACAAAATTCTATTCCCTTTTCCCTCCGAGAACATTAGTCTCCCTCATTTTTTAAATGAACAAATGGATCATTTATACCTTAGAGATCAGTATAGATATTTCAAACAAAAGAAATTCTTCAAAGGCACAAAAAAATACCTCAAAATCATTATCTTCTTTTATTAAAAAAATAAAATATAGTAGTTACACGAGATATTAGCAAGAAGAGAAAAAAATAACCAACCCCTTTTAAACTTGATGAACCAAACACCTCAAACTTAACCTACACAATGAACCCAAATATTACCAACACCTTCCCCATATTCAAGACCATTTTCAACTTCTAGAAGGACCCACTTCATCATTATTTCTAGTCCTCGAAGGACCTCAAGCATTCCTATCCTAGTTATGATTCCGTTTTCGCTCCATGCAACAGTATACCTTGATCAGCTTGGATAAAATCACGACATCCTCTTCTAAAGTTTCAAACATCATAATCCACCTCTGTCCCATCTCCTGAGTAAAAATATTCATAACCACCTACTTCCATAGCCACATAAGATAGTCCCCGAATACGAATCTAGCCTCCGCGACAAACTGAGATAGACGAGTAGATAGTTGACAAGTTCCCATAATAGGCTCCAAAATCTTTCTCAATAATTCAGTCAAATCCTACATGGGAAAGAACTTGGTTATACGAGGAGGAACGATCTTCTCCTAGCCCACTTCACACAAAAGCCACTGCGGAAATTAAAAAGAAATGTGGCAAAGGCACACCAACTTCACATACTGGTAGTCCCCCAGTTACAGAACAGGCTGCAGGTTGCCCCACCAAGATACTGACCAGTGAAGATTCCTAGCTACATGCCCCATAAACTAATTCACCCAGCTCTTCATAGATGGTCCAAATCTAAAGAAATATCGAGCAAAGAAATTGGGACCACCCTCCATAGGGTACACAGGAGGAGCCTCCAAGCGTAGTCACTTAGAAATCGACATAAACAACATCACAGGGCTCCCATGTTGAAAATTGGCCCGACCTTCTTTCTAGGAAGTAAATATGTTCAGAGTCTCCTCTAGTATAACAACATCTGGATTACAATTACAGGAATCCAAAACACTATCATGCCACCTGGGGGTTTGCCTTCATGTAACCGATCACTAAAAATAGCCTAGCAGTTAACCCCAGGGCCATAACACAAGCAAAATCATTAGCGACATAGTCTCTTTGACACAATAGATTTAGCACAATCCAATAAAGGAGACTATATCCAATTGACATTAATCTTGCTATATACTCATCCATAGACTAACCAAACAAGCAACGGTTCTAGAAAAATACGAATACTAATAATACAAGAAGAGTTCCACAAAAGATCAAAAAGCAATCTAACTGAACTAAGAAGCTAACAACCAAGCCAGGGGTATGCCGATCATTAACTATTTCAAAAAAGTCCCATCTCACTTTTCTTCCCTTTTTCATTTCAAAACAAATCCCTTCAGAGGGAAACTCTTTGTAACCAAGACTGCAAGGCCTTCCTTTAATCGAATATGCCCAAAATAATTCCAAAATTCCAAAAAACACATTTTTTTTTACTTTTTCTCAAAAATAAAACCCCCGTGAAAAATTAAAGTGCACATAAAATAAGCAACTAAATCGAGATAATAAAACAAAAAATGCATCATTTTTACCTTTTTTGAGTCACTTTTCAGGTACAAAGAAAACTCACAAAATCAAGCAAAAACTCACAAAATCAAGCATACAACATCATTAATGTGAATCTCCTCCAGTCATAATGATGTATCTATGTGAAAATCCTGAAAGGAAAGAACTAAAAATTGATGCAATCATATTTCCTTTTTACCAGTGTACTCCTCAATAGGATTAGAATCATATTTCACCAGCACTCACATCACCAGTACAATCCCAGTAGAATCATAATCGAAGTGCGCCATCATTCACACCACCATCAAACTCACCAGCGGGATCAGAAACTAAATGTTCCAGCACTCATAGAACCCTCGCCACTTCAATACTCCCTAGAAGGATAAAAAATAAAATGCATAGCACTAACAGAGTCCTCACTAAGCACACTACCAATTGGAATCAAAATTGAAGAGCTTAGCATGTCATCAAAACCCTTTAGGTCCGTAGAATTGACCTCAACCCTATAAATTTGTCACCTCAACTCTTTAGATTTGCATATTTGACTAAGGTGCGCATAATTGACCTTAACCCTTTGAGTCGGTTATCTCAACTCCTTAGGTCTTCAAAATCGACCTCGACCCTCTAAATCGGTCACCCCAACTCTTTAGGTCAACAAAATCGACCTCGGCCCTCTAATCATTCACTCTCAGCTCTTTTGATCCTCAAAATTGACCTCGACCCTGTGAATTAGTCACCTCAACTCCTTAGATCTGCACAATCGACCTCAACCTTCTGAATCGATCATCTCAACTCCTTAGATCTACAAAAAAGACATTGACCATAAGAATTGGTTATCTCAAATCTTTAGGTCTTCATAACATGCCTCAACCCTTTAAATTGACTACTTTTACTCTCTAAAATCCCCGGTAGAAACCTCAACCCTCCAAAATTCTTAAACATTGATGAGGTGTATATCTTTCGATGACCTTCACTTATTCCAAGCTCTACTATCAAGGGTCTCAATAAAAAACCCATCCTAGTACCCTCCAAATACCTCCTTAGGTTCCTATCACTTCCCCTTCCACCCTAAGACACTAGGTCCTTCTCTAACCCTTGATCTAGAGGCGATCGGTAACTCTCAAACCCCGTTTGACTTTGATCAACTCTGTAACTTGAGCAAAGATCATTGCACCTTCTGAGGGCTCTGAATACCCTTTCTAGCAATCAAAACGTTGCACAAATTGGCCATACGGTACGCACGTACTCACCTTTTTACTCTAAACTCTGATCTGGAGACCATCGGATTATTTCGAGTCTAATTTAACTTTTCTCAACTTTCCAACCCAAGCAAATCTCATTTTTCCTTCATAAAGCTCTCTATACCCTTTCCAACAGTCCATATCATGCATGAATCGGCCATATGATTGACACCTACTTGCCTTTTTACTCTGATGATCCCCGTTCTAGAGACCATCAAGCGATCTCGAGCCCCGTTTGGTTTTAGTCAACTCTTGAACTTAAGAGTGACCCATATACTTTCATAGGGATTTGAGTCCCTTTTCCAATGGTCATGTACATGCACGATTCAGACTTAAGGTTTGTATTTTATTCTCGTTTCTCCAAAAAAGTATTTTCTGGACTACTTATAGGCACCCTAGACCCCCTACCCATAGGCAGGGGTGTACTTTACTTCACCAGTAAGAAAGGGGTATACCGATAGGTAGTCTAGGGCCTATGTCGATCGACAGTTCCTTGAAACCTAAATTTTACTATTTAAGGAGGTCATGACCTCATTCCTAGAAACCCCTTTTTCAGCAATAAGAACATTCTTTGCCTAAAAATCAGCACGCTGACACTGTAAAAATTCCAAGTTTCCAACATTCCTTTTAGCTTTCTTATCTCACTTTCATACCACCTTTTGCCACTTACCTCACCCTTATTCACCATCATTCCACCACTATAAAATCCTCCTACCCTCCTTCAAAAATTAGTAGAAAAATATTTTAAGAGATCTACTCTCACTATTTTCTATTTCATTCCATTAGTGATGTTTATTTACTTTTCTTCCAGTTTTGATATCTTCTTATCTCACTCCATAATCATACATCAACTAATATCCTATTTTCTTACTAGTATTCACATAATATATTTTCATAAAATCAAAAGGAAAAAAAGAGGGTTCACCTATAAACCCCGAAGTAGGATTTCCTCACTTTTTATACACTTTTACACTTGAGCATCTCTTTCCAAAACAACCAAAGAGGAGTCCTCAATTTGGGTTTATGAATTAAACCCCACCCTTATGATATGTCGAACTACGTCGACTTTGATGCCTATTTTGGCTACGTAGTCGTCCCTTTTATCGAGATTCGAGTCATATTTTGTTCATTGTGTTATTTTCTTTATATTTTATATTTAGTATTATTTCACGTTTGCATACACCTACATATTAGTGTTCCCACCCGACATGCACATTTACTTTCTTATAATGAGTCGTGATTCGGTGGGCACTAACATCATATTTTTTATTATTCTCTATCTTTCATATATTTCTTAGGATGTCTCCTCTCCATCCTTCCCATGATGTGGGTAGAGTTCTCACTTATTTTCACATCGCACACATTGTACATATGATTCATACCTTGGAGAAAAAGTAGAACATTATTATATCCCATGAGGGATCGAAAGGGCATAATGGATGCCTAACGCCTTCCTATTTTGTAATCTAGTCCCCGAACCCTCAATTCATTTGTTTCGTATACATCAGTTTGTTTTTTTAATGTCATTGTTTCAGGTAAGGCTACATTATTTTGCATGTTTTGAGAAAAATAGGTTGGCGAGCCAGGCTTATAATGAGACGAGGTCATACATTGGTATATCAATCAACCCTAGCCCTTAGTCTTCTGCGTAGTTAGGATACTGGGGGTAAAAATGTCAAGTTACAACCGATGATAGGAAATTTCTGACCTATCAGATGTTGATTGATTGTTGGGTGTGAGGGAGTGACACTTATTATCTGATTTCTGGCTATGCATGTTACCCAAGTAGAGGTGGCAACGTGTGTGCATTTTGAGAACTGTGCCTTAATTATGGGAACTTTGGAAATTTAACCCCATTATTGTTGGGGTTGAAAGTGATTTTTAAATTTTATTTCTCTTTCCACATTCGCGCGCCATTCCTCTCTCTCTCTAGAACCAGGAATATCTAGATCTTTATTCTCTCTCCATTGTCCAAGCATTATCCGATAGGTTTTTAGGTTTCTCATGGTTTTCTATCCATCCTGCTCTCTTAGGTACCCCCTATTTCCATTATTTCTAGGATTTAAGCAGTTTTTATACTGGTGTAGGACTTTCTTCGACAGTTTTAGGGTAGTTTTTTATCACCTGGTGGTGGTTTTGTTGGTTGGGGGTGTTTCTAAGGTTTTCCTCTTCCTTTCCTTGGCTTTCATAACCATTATGACATTTTTGGTCTAATGACGATCATCTTCTCCAGTGGGGTTTGATTATGTTCTTGAAATGTTCTTGGTGAAAACCATTAAGCTTCCAAGTTTTTATCTTTTGGTCAACAAAATCAACACCTTAAACTATTTACCCTTTTTATTGTTTTTGCCATCTAAGTTAAAGGTAGTCCCTTGAATGTTGAGGAAACTATACAAGGTGATTTACCAATTCCCAAAGCTTAGGGAGAGGATCGTTAATGAAATACATCAGTACGAGGCCAAAGCCGAGGCTAGACGCCTGGCCGAGGAATTTTTTTGCACCTAATATACCCAATTCCTCTTGATATTATCGAACCTCCTATAGTTAAGAGATGATATGATCCTCCACCATCCCGTCCTCCTAGGATTATTAGACGAGAGGCTCCTTCTACAATTCATCTCCCAACAATTGTAATAAGTGGAGATATAATGAGTGAAAACTCGTCTATGAGTGATAGTGCGATCTACATCTCATCTTCTGATGGTTACAGTCCTTCATCATCCAGATTTTTGGCTAGGGTCTCCGCTGCAACTGAATCTTTTACTCGTGCCATGAGAGCGCCTGCATCTTGTACCATCGAGAGGGGAGAAATAAACTCTGATGAGGTTGAGGTTCTTTCTAACAACTCTCGTATGGTCGATAGTGCGAGTACTCAGTCTTATGAGGCAGTCCTACCTACTAATAAACGAGTTCCTGAGGAGTCGAGAGTCACCATTACACATTGACCCATTCAAGTAGTTGTCCCCATCTCATCCATGACCGAGGGGGAATTTCATAAAAGATTTCTAAGTGGGATAACAACCACCAATGTCGTCAACTAGAAGATGAGGTCGAGGAACCCTTGGATACGAACTATGCTCACACGTTTTAGAGATCCTTTAGTGTTGTTAACCTCTTATAGTGTTGGCATCTGTATGGAATAAACTCGTACATCACGATGAGGACTTTCAACGAGTCTGAGAGACTTTAGCGGCCGATTAGGAGGGGTTTCATTATACGAGCAGATGTTCAAACTAGGCTTTCGTAGGCCTATACATCATATTTTGCTAACCATCCTTGCTTAACAATATATAACTCCTACTCAACTTTCTCCAAAGGCTTGATGAATCCTTCTCAGTTTTATGTTGGTCTAGAAGTTTTTCCATCGCACTGATCTTCCAGTTATAGTTTTTAAGGCATGCTGTAACGTTTCCTGTATGAGGGCTTAGCCTGGCTACTAACACTTTGTAGCCAGGAAGCCGACCAAGAAGGTGATATTCATCAACCAGACATCCAATCATAATTAAAATCCCAGATATTTCTTCGTATCTGGCGCGTGGGAGTTTCCCACCAATCATGTATGTTCTTCCTTCGAGCTGAGGGTCCCCCCAAAAGGGGGTAAGGTGTCCATGATATAAATATTAACCCCTTCTTGAGTCTGGATGACCAATAGAAGATCAAGACGATCTGAGTCCAAGGTGAGTGGGTGGTCTTATTAAATATAAGGACCTTATGACCCCTGACATCTTGGCCGGGATAGGACTAGATATTGGTCCTCTTACTAAAATTTGTATGTTTGTTTTTCATTTTTTATTGTAACCCATTATTTAATTGTAGTGTTATCTTTAATATTTATGACGTTTAACTTTGCCTTTTTACAGGTCATCCAATCGGTATCCCTCAAGCCCTCTGGAAGATTGTGGCTCCCAACCTTACAAACATGGTAAATAAATTTGGAAAGAAACTAGCATCCACTAGTGGTCAGCATAAGAAGTCGACTGTGGGTGGCCCCAAATGAGCTGACGAGACTAGGAAAAGGAAGGAACGACTGGAGTACAACATCACCCACCATCAATAAAAATAGGGTCATCAGGAAAAAAAGGATAGATAGGGCGACCCCCATCCCGTCTGACAACACCCTTGCTGCTCATCTTTCCCAATTAAAACATAATGACGAGAGCCTGATCGGGAGTTCTAAGAAATCTATTGACTCTATCATATCCCTTTGATGCCAACAAGCGCTTCCTATGCTCCATGAACTCTTATTTTCTGATTGAGTTCGGCCATCACAACGTCGTCCAAGTATTTGCTCAAACTTTAACAGTTCTTAGTTTTCCAAATGTTGTCTCATACTAACTTGATTCTTCACTACTTTTACAGTCTCTGCTTGCCTTTAATCTCCTAGGAGACTGGGTTGAGAAAGGCTTCTCTTAATTTAAAAGGCAAGAGATGCAGAGAACACGGAGGAGGGCCTTAAGGAAAATATATGGCAGGAAGCATCAGCTATGCAAGAGAAGGGCTGAGAGTTAGACAACTTGAAATCTGACCATGAGAAGACTTTGAAGGGGCTAGCCGATAGCAAGCAGGACGAGATAGATGCGACATCCAAGGATCCTTTTAACAAAGCTAAGGTATAGTTTGTGGTCGAATTAAAAGAGGCTGATGAGTTTAGAGGATACGCATTTGATTACTTTGAGAGAGGAGTAATAATTATCAATCAATGAGCCGCCCTAAAGCATTCCACCTCAGGGGCTCTGGCTCTTCAAGACTTTGAAGGTATTGAATTCAATAACCCCCTACTCGGGACTGACATGTCTGAGTTAAAGAATATAACTGAGACCTTTGACGCCAATCCTATGGAGCATATCGAAAATGTTGATAATGTGGCTAAGGGTGGCATCGAAGGTGACGGGTCCGACACCTAGATCTCTACATAAAATGTCAGTGTTTTCTGCTCCGAAGGTCTTATTGAAGATACATAATCTCGACTCTTGTTATGGGCGACCATGGATGGCCTTGATATCGCTTTTTGATGTAACAGTTGAAACAATTTTGATTTTGTAACTTTGTACTTCTTAGATGATTTTGGAATACTTGTATCTGAACACTTTCATTACACGTTCAAATGGTGTTTAAATGATACTGCTTGTGTTACTTACTTTTGTCGTCTCATCTTGTTATTGCATACTTTGTACTTTAGCTTTGCATCATCTATCTAGAAAATTCAATTGATGTTTAACAAGTAACCATAATTGAAAGGATTATAACTTGAGATTGCTTGTTAACCATTTTTATTCTTTCATGGAATCTCGTCCTTAGACGAGATAAATATAACCAAATCACCAATTTTTTAATTTTAATTCACCAAATTATGGTGTTAAATCATAAATCCCCTCTCATCATTTTGAGAGTGTATGGACGAGAGCTATCTCATCCTTCACTGTCATCTCAACTGAGAGAGTTTTCAGCAAATTAATGATGTTAAGGTGGACCATAATAAAATGATTTTTGAATTTGAATTCATCAAATTATGGTGTTATATCACAAGTCCCCTCTCGTCGTTTTGAGAGTGTTTGGACGAGACCTATCTCATCCTACACTGTCGTCTCGGTCGAGATAAGTTTTCACCAAAAAATTGATGTTAATGTGAACGATAATAAAATAATTTTTAATTTGAATTCACCAAATTATGGTGTTATATCACAAGTCCCCTCTCGTTATTTTGAGAGTGTACGGATGGGAGCTATCTCGTCCTATATTATCGTCTCGATCGAGAGAGGTTTTCACTAAATTAATGATGTTAAGGTATTGATCCCACCTCTCGATGTTATTGAGAGTCCATGGACGAGGTTAGCCTCGTCCGAACTTTCATGTCACTAAGAGCAAGGTAAAGTTACTTCACCATGTGAGTGATGTTCCATAGCTTAGGATGAACTTAAACATACAATCTAAACTAATCATACAACAAGAATAGGAGAGAACACTTTAAATTTTTCATAACTTTTCTCTTCGTACGATGATACAATGATGGAAGAAACTTATACAAAGTCCTACTGATAATACTTATTTAAATGGTCATCAATCCAAGGATTGGAGAATGTCTCTCCTTGCAAATTCTCAAGACTATATGTTCTAGGAACTACCTTTTTGTTACCTTGTAGGGACTATGCCAATTATGATGGATTTTATTCAGCTTTTGTCAAACCTTCTTCAAAACTAAGTCTCCTACTGCTAATGGCTTGGCCTTCAGCCTTTTGTTGTAAATCCTTGCAGTTCTCTCCAAATAGGCTGCTTGCCTAATTTCTGTGTCTTCTTTTCTCTCCTAAATGAGTTCTAGATCCAACCTCCTCTCTTCATCATTTGCTTCTGGGTCATAGGTGTTCACCTTATGGCTTGGTAAGCTAATTTTTATAGTAATTACTGCCTTTGATCCATAGGCGAGCATAAAATGGGTTTCTCCTGTCAGAGTCCTATATGTTGTCCTATAGGCCCACAGGATAACATGCACTTCATCATTCTAAAGACCTTTGGCATCTTCCAACTTCTTCTTAATCCCATCCAATATTGTACTATTAGTCACCTCCGTTTAACCATTTGTGTGGGGTCATCATGGAGTTGAGTAAAACTGTTTGATGCTGACCCTCTTACAGTAGGCTTATAAGGAGTCATTTTTGAACTATTTTCCATTATTTGAGATGAGGGTATGAGGCAGACCATATCTACAAATTATGTTACTCCAAATAAACTTGAAGTTTTTCTACCCAGCGATGGTGATCATGGCCTCTATTTCAACCCACTTCGAGAAGTAGTCAATCGCCACTATAAGGTACCTGTAATTGCCAGTTGCCCTGGGCAATGGTCCTAACAAATTGATTCCTTAAATTACAAATGTCCAGGGAGAGTTGATATAAGATAGAGGCCAATGAGGCTGATGATGGATGCTGGCAAACCTCTGACACTTATGACATCTTTTGACATAATTGGCCACATCCTTGGCTAAGTTCGGCCACTAATACCCCTGGGTGACCACCCTTTTAGCCAGCAATCTCCCTCCTATATGGATGGAGATGGAAACCTCATGTATATCTTTCAAAATATACTCCACCTCTGTCAGATAATCACATCGGAGTAGAGGGAGAAGAAATCCTTTTTTTTATATAAAATATTCCTAATAATCGAGAATTTAGCGGCTTTATACCTGAGTTTCTTCTTTCTAACTTAGAGTCTGGCCGTTCACCATCTTTAATATATAGGATGAGAGGATGGATCCATGATTATCCTATCTCAAGGATCAAGTGGAACTCAATCGTTCTATCTTCTTCTTTGATGGTCGGTTGATGTAGAATTTTTACAGGCACCGACCTTCTTATCTCAGTTTTTGTTATTGACGCCAATCTTATAAGGCATCAGCTCGGCCATTATTCAGTCGAGGGATCATTTTCAACTTTATATCATTGAAGTTCTTCATCATCGCTTTTACCCTGGATAAATACTTGGTCATCCTTTCATCCCTAGCTTTGTACACTCCCAGGACTTGATTAACTACCAGTCTAGTGATTATGTAGACTAATAACTGACTTACATTCAGAGCTCTAATGGGGGAGAGGCCGATAGGAGGATCCTCATACTTAGATTCATTGTTGGATGTCTTGAACTTGAATCTCAAAGAATAATCTATATCGATCCCATCTGGAGCCGACACTATTAAACAAACTGCACTCCCAGCCTCACAAGAGGAACCATTAATAACTAAACTCCACAAAATACCTTTTTCAAAAACAATTCCATCTTCCAATGATCCTTTATTATTGGCTACTAATTTCCTGGTCATCCTCATCTCGGCCTCAGCCGAGGTGAGGCGTGATCTTGTTTTTGGCTCATAAGCTGGAGTCTCAATATTTTCTGGATCGACCTCATCCCATGTGAACTCAGCTACAAAATTAGCTAGAGCCTGCTCTTTAATATCTATTCTCGGCAAATAGATGATGACGAATTCCCCCAACTCTATAAACCATGCCATCAACCTACCCGATTTCTCTAGTTTATGAATTACCTTCCTAAAAGGGGAGTCTGTTAAGATAACCATGGTATGTTCTTGGAAGTAGGGCTTCATCTTCATGGATGCATAAATGATAGCATAAGCCAATTTCTCCATTTTTAGATATCTCTGATCAACCCTTTAAAGAGACTTGTTGTTTAAATAGACTGGCTTTTGGACACCCTTATCGTCGGTTATAATTATTCACTGATGGATGACTCAGACATGACCAGGTAAAAATATATTTTTTCTCCTTGAAAAAGTTTTATAATAAGAGTGTGGAGCCAAGGTAGACTTTTAACTCCTGCTACGCCTTATCACACTCCTCATTCCACTCAAAGGTTTCCTCAACATCCTGAAAAAGGGTAGACACTTGTCTATTGCCCTTAATATGAACCTATTAAGTGACACCACTCTATCGATTAGCCTCTGAACTTCTTTTATGGTCTTAGGAGTCTTCATCTCCATCAAACCTTTGAATTTCTTCTGGGTTAGCTTCTATCCATCATTGATTGACAATAAAACCTAAAAATTTACCTCCTTCAACACCGAAGACATGCTTTGAAGGATTCAGCTTCATATGATATTTATCCATTATGTTGAAAGTGCGCACCAAGTCGAACACATGCGTCTCGACCCTAAGGCTGTTGGTAAGCATGTCATCAATGTACACCTCCATTGTATCTCTTATCTGATCCTTGAACATTTTGTTTACAAGCCTCTGGTATGTTTCCCCAAAATTCTTAAGTCCGAAGGGCATTACCTTGTAGCAGCATGTACCTTTGTTTGTGATGAACGAGGTCTTCTCGGCATCAATCGAGTCCATGAATATCTGATTATAGCCTAAACAGGCATCCATAAAACTCATCAATTTATGCCCGACCATGTCATCAACCATTTATTCCATCCTGGATAGAGGGAAACTACCTTTGGGACATGCCTTATTCAAGTCTCTGAATTCAACACACATTCTCCACTTGTCGTTGGCCTTCGACACTATGACAATATTAGCTAACCATTCTGGGTAGATAACTTCCCTAATGAAGTTAAATTTTTCCATCTTCTTCACTCCATCTCTAATAACATCGTACTTCTCTTTGGAGTAGACACTTTGCTTTTTCCTGGCAGTCTTTGCCCCCTTGGCCATGTTGAGCTTATGGTAGAGCAACTCTTATTCAATTCTCGGCATATATTCTTGGCCCCAAGAAAAAATGCTTTGTCTCTCCATGAGTAGTTTAATTAATTCTTATTTAGTCTTTCTCTTTAGGACTTTGCTGACTTAGGCACTTTTTTCCATCTTGTTCTCATTGAGGACAATGAATTCTACCTCCTCGGTAGCTTCACCCTTTTTCTTCTTTGTCTCGTCTCTAGGGCCAAGAGTGTCTATGTTATAAGTAGGAGTGGCCCTCTTATGTGCCTCTCTCTCCTCAGCTGAATTCAAGTATAATTTGTGTGTCTCAACCTGGTTACCCTGAACTTCCCCTACTCTATAAGGACTCGGGAATTTTATCATTTGGTGAACTCTTAAAGGCATGACCTCAAACTCTTTGAGGGATACGCATCCCATGATTATGTTGTAGACCGAGTAGATGTTATCATCCATTACAGAGAAACTGAACTTCCCTGTGAGACATTTTGGCCAACTATTCCCCATTCTAACTTCCATTTCATAAATTCCCAAGGGCTGTACTTTATCTCCACTAAAACCAATCAGAGGTTGATGGTATGGGATAAGTCTCTTCTTTCTCAACCCTAGGGGATTGTAACAGTCTAAGAACATCATATCGGCCGAACTGTCACCGTTGATTAATATCCTCGGGACCTCATACCCATGCACACTGGTGGTGATCACTAGAGGGTCATCATGTGAGGCTAGGATCCCCTTGAAAATCCCACTATCAGAGTATTCATATTAACTTTTGTTCTCTTAACCTTATTCGGCTCAACAGTTGTCGAGTGCACCACTTTGGGCTTTGGTGGAAGAGCTTTGGCCTCTACCAGATGAGCCTTCCTGTCAGCAACTTCCTTTCCACCACCTGCAAGTCCTTCGCATATCATTTTCACCCCTAGAGAGATCATATTTATCCAACCTTTAGGATCAGTTATCTTCGATGGGAGGTCAGGGTTAGCCTCTTTATCATCGTCTAATGAATCGTTATCCTTATTCATTGGATCATCAGGTTTACACTTGTCATCTCTTCTCTTTTGGTGTCATCTTGGCCACCCCTCTTATCAACATACTTACTAAGTTTCCCTTTCTTTCGCATATTTTCTATTTCATCTTTCAGTGTTAAGCATCTATCATTGGTATGGCCATGGTCTTAGTGGAATTTGCATTATTTACTTTTGTCCATCTTGTGAGGTAGGGATTTTAACTTCTTAGGCCACCTAAGAGACCAATCATTCTTTATCTCATTCAGGATTTGATTTGAGTTGACCGTTAGTGAGGTGTAATCGATGAAAATGTCGTCCGTCGACCTCTTCTTTTTGGCTTTGCCCTTTGACTTCTGAAACTTACTTCCACTTCTTGTTCCCCTCTCATCCTCATATTTGGCCTCTATGGCCTCCTCAACATTCATGACTCTCTCGATCATATCCAGGAGTTTTTCTATGGATTTTGAATGGTCTTCGGCCAATTTCTATAAAAGATTTCCTTTCTGGAGACCACCCATCAAAGCAGTCATTGTTATATTACTGTCGTAATCTTCCACTTTCAGTTTCTCCTTGTTGAAGCGGGCTGTGTAATCCCACAGAGATTCATTCTTCCTTTGCTTTATATATAGCAAGTGACTGGTCTTCTTTCTCAGCTTAACCCCAAATAAGAAGTTATGGATGAATCTCTCTAGAAGCTGCTTAATGTTCTCAATTGAGTTTCTTAAAATAGAAGTATACAAGACATGTGCAACACCGGTTCAGAGTGCTTAAGAATGCTCTACATTTTATATTTTTTAAGATCGAGAAGATATCCACGGTAGACTGGTACATTTCAATATAATGAACCGGATTAGTACTCCCATCGTACCTCGGTGTCACCACTGGTGACTTATACTTGGTCGGGGTAGGCTAGTTAATAATTCTAGCAACAAATGGCGACCATTCATTATACCCTCTCTGCAGAGGGTCTCGGCTCTTCGATAAGTCTCCAATTTTGTCCTCTAACCTCTAAATAGAGCTATTCTAGGGTTTATAGGCTACGACCAGTTCGACATTATTTCCCTCGACCTGAGCAGCATTCTCACTAGCCTCTTCCCTCTCAATCTGGTGCTGGTAGGGATCTTGAGCTATCGTCTTCTGATAGCTATTAACTTCTCGCTTTTTCTTGTGTTGGCCTTGGTAAGGTCGTTTGTCAGCACACCCTCCATTCCTTCTCAATCTTACCCTGTTGCGAGTCCTGGACAGTCGATCTCTGAGGTCACCTACAAGGCCAAGTCTATTAAATGCAGACCCCCTTTTAAGCCTATCAAGTGTTGATGAATGATCCCATCCCTCTCGACTCGGCCTTGCAGGGTTTCCTTTACTAATTGGATATGGCACATAGTATTCCAAAAAATTTCATATGGCTCCCGACACTCGGCCTCATCATCATCATATTCATTACCTTCACATTCTTGACCCTGCCTTCCCAGGCGTAGACGCCTTGGTTAGTAATATCCCTTCACCTCTCTTGCGACTATGCATCCTTTTTCGGGGCCAAGGATGATCCTCCTATTGCTTGATGTGCGCCTTCCCTGGTGATCGGAGTTATCATCTTCGATGTCTCCCCAATGACTATGGGTATGAAATTCTGACTAAAGGCAGCCAACTTCTTATGCATCTTGTCATGACTGGCTTTTAATGAGCGCAACGCTGTTGTGACATCCGCTTTCTCAAAATGTGGCAGTGTTTAACTGGAACTAGGACCTACACCTAGGGGAGATCTTATGCCATTGAATTCTGGTGATCGAAAAGATCAAGAGGTGTACTAAAAGTGAGCTAGATGAACTGTAAGAGGGATTGAAACTCAAATTAGAGCTCATTAAATGGTGGTTCAAGATCAACCAAGTGTGAGGTTTATCCACCACCAGAGAATCCGGTATGAAGTAGCTACAAATGAGAGGAAGAAGATGATAATCCCATTCCCACATATGACGCCAGATTGATGACACTAGAAATGGTATCACCAAATAAATGTAAATGTATGAGCTCAATCCAGTAAAATAATGGAGTATGAACGAGTATGTAAATATAGACGGGGATGAGGCAAGGAGGAGATAAGATATTATATTAGTGGTTCAGCATATCTAGGCCTACTCCACTGTGTGATTGTGTGTAAAATACACGAAAAAAGCGCTCTAATGGCCTTGGGATATAGGTCACTCATCTTTTTCTCTCTATGTCACTATTTTAGCAGAGTTTCAGTAGGGTTTCGAATTAGAGGTCCTCCCTAAGGTAGGAGAAGGTAAATATTTATATGTCTGGGGTGGTTCCATGCGCACCTTAGGCATGCAATAGGCATGTACAATATGGAGTGGCTAATGCAGTGTAGCCACTATCATCTATGCATGTAAATCATGATTGAAAGATATTCTTCCCACATGAGGAAGATTCTATTGGAATGACTTTGTCCACGTGGGGATCGTAATCCACGCGCACTCTCCCATGCTTGGTCCATTCCACAATGGTTTTCTTATATTTAAATGTCATTGACTAAGATTTATACAAGAGGTACGTAGTTTTTAGGATTGGGTGTATATTACAAGAGATTTATACCATGGTTTTCTTCTATTTCAATGTCATTGACTAAGATTACCAAAAAGGAGAACAAGTTTGTGTGGGATGATGATTGTGAGGAAAGCTTTAAAAGTTTAAAGGGTAAGTTGACATCAACTCCAGTATTGACTATTCTAATAGGTACAAAAGGTTTATTCATTTATAGTAATGCCTCATATCAAGGACTTGGTTGTGTATTAAATCAGTATGGAAAGGTTATTTCTCTTGCTTCTCAACAATTAAAGATACATGAATGCAACTCCCCTATACATGATCTTGGATTAGCTGCAGTAGTTTTTGCATTAAATATTTGGACGCATTATTTATATGGTTTGTAAAAAATTTACTAACCATTGAATTTTAAAATACTTATTTACTCAGAAATACTTGAACTCAAGGCAAAGGAGGTAGATGGAACTTTTGAAAGATTATGACTCCACAATAAATCACAATCCGGGATATTTTAATCCGAATGTCTCTAGGTAGAGTATCTTGTCTTTATAATAATTGAGTTGACTTGATGAGAGAGTTCGCTTTGATGGGGTCAAATTAACTTTAAATGATTGTAACAAAATAGTAGAACATTTAAATGTAAAACCTATGTTGAGAGACTATAACACCCCGTGCGCCCGAAAAGAGGACACGGCGTGCTACTACGATAAAACTAAACTAAATACATTAATCAACAAGTATAGAGCATCTAAAATAAACCCACAATAGAAAAGAAACCACTAATCTCAATTCTTCAAATTAATGCAACAACTTTCTCTCGAATAAATACAACATCTAATTCGAAAAATAAAATAATTCTCTAATGATCTATACATCAAAAATAAAATACAATTCTGCTCATCCTGTATTCTTTAATATTCTTCCCAAAATATCCAAGCTAAATAATCAATCTCCATAGCGCCCCAAAATCCGCGCTAACCTGCCACTAAAAGAAAATATGGGGAAGTACACAATACGAAAGTAAAGATGCTCAACAAATATATTAACGATGAATAAAACATAACAACATGAGTATGAATATTCAAATCGAATGTTAATCTAAAAATCATTTATTAACAAATTTCTCAACAACACATCAATGGATCACCAGGCCTCACCCCATGCGCATATGCTTTATCAATCCATAGCCAGGAAAGCAAGACTTTTGGAGGCTGCCCAATATCTGTGTCGTATTAAAATCTCATGACAACGTGCTCAATAACAATAACAATGATACCACATGAGTCAAAATAATTCAACAATCATTTCTTCAGATTTCAAAGAATTTAACAATTCAAATATGAGTTCAATAATCACATGAATTCAAAGGGAATAACACTCACGGCAATTAAGGAGCATATTGTGTAAAACCCCATACCTCAAACCACCAAAAAGAACCAACATGAATTTGCCCAGAAATCTCAGATTACACCAACAAAACCATCCCCCAAAGATCCAAAAATCATCTTCAAGTTTCAACCTCAAAACAACCCCAAGAACACCTCCAAAAACTAGGGTTGAATGCATAAATATAAAGGGGCTAAGTGTATATAAAAGGAGAGGAAATAAAAGTATGTTTACTGCATATTTTTGAGATAAAAGTTCGTTTAAAAATGGTCACCCACGACCCCTTTTTATAAGGCAAAAATATAAGAAGTTAAACAAAAACAAAACTCTTCAAAAACTTGTAGCGCAAGAAAACAACAGGGGTCGATCGATCGACCCCCTGGTGTCGATCGATTGATCGACTAGGTTTTTCAATCCGCCGCCTTAAAATAATTCCAAGGGTTAAAAAATTTAAAAATCCATTAAAAATTCATTTGAACTCTGATTTCAAAACCGATTGAAAATCTCATCTTTAAAAATAAAATCCAACATTTTTTAGCAAGAAAAATAATTTATCAAAAAATTTATTTTTCTCTATATTTTTTAAATTACCCCAAAATTACGCGGGTTGTTACACTTCCCCACTAACAATGGAAATTCGCCCTCGAAATTCGCCGAAAGCCGACACTAAAAAATCAAGCCAACAATCTCCAAAAATAATCTCGTCACCAAAAATTCCAATATCTCACATCTAATCTAGATGCCTAACACGAAACGATCATCTAAAATTTCTATCTCAAAATATGCGCTACAAAAATGCAACAGACCCAAAACCCAAGGGTGGTCGTATACCTAAGCTCTGATACCATTTTGTAACACCCGGCGCGCCCGAAAAGAGGACGCGACGTGCTACTATGATAAATCTAAACTAAATCCATCAATTAACTAGTATAGAGCATCTAAAAGAAACCCACAATAGAAAAGAAACCACTAATCTAAATTCTTCAAATTAATACAACAACTTTCTCTAGAATAAATACATCATCTAACTCGAAAAATAAAATAATTCTCCAATGCTCTATACATAAAATAAAATACAATGCTTCTCATCATGTAATCTCGAATATTCTTCCCAAAATATCCAACCTAAAAAATCAATCTCCATAGCGCCCCAAAATCTGCACTGACCTGCCACTAAAAGAAAATATGGGGAAGTACACAATACGACAGGAAATATTCTCAATAAATATATTAGCGGTGAATAAAACATAACAACATAAGTACAAATATTCAAATCGAATGTTAATCTCAAAAGTATTTATCAACAAATTTCTCAACAACACATCAATAGGTCACCAAGCCTCACCTCATCCGCATATGCTTTATCAAGCCATAGCCAGGAAAGCAGGAATTTTGGCGGGTGACCAAAATTCGTGTCATATTAAAATCTCATGACAACGTGCTCAATAACAATAATAATGATACCACATGAATCGAAATAATTCAACAATTATTTCTCCAGATTTCAAAGAATTTAACAATTCAAATATGAGTTCAATAATCACATGAATTCAAAGGGAATAACACTCACGAGATTAAGGAGCATATTGTGTAAAACCCCAAACCTCAAACGAAAAAAATAACCAACATGAATCTGCCCAGAAATCTCAGATTACACCAACAAAATCAGTCCACAAAGATCCACAAATCATCTCAAAGTTTCAACCTCAAAATATCCCCAAGAACACATCCAAAAACTAGGGTTGAATACATAAATATAAAGGGGGTAAGTGTATATAAAAGGAGAGGAAATAAAAATATGTTTGCTGCATATTTTTGTGATAAAAGATGGTTTAAAAATGGTCACCCACGACCCCTTTTTATATGGAAAAAATATAAGAAGTTAAACCCAAACAAAACTCCTCAAAAACTCGTAGCGCACTAAAACAGCAGGGGTCGATCAATCGACCCCCTGGTGTCGATCGATCGATCGCCCAGGTTTTTCAATCCGCCGCCTTAAAATAATTCCAAGGGTTAAAAAATTTAAAAATCCATTAAAAATTCATTTTTAACTCCGATTTCGAAACCGATTGAAAATCTCATCTTTAAAAATAAAATCCAACATTTTTTAGCAAGAAAAATAATTTTATCAAAAACTTTATTTTCCTCTATATTTTTGAAATTACCCCAAAATTACGTGGGTTGTTACATAGACTAGATAAGGCAATCACAGGAATGAGATACAAAAGTGGAGAACATTAGAGACAATATGCAAACGGGTCAAGCAATTCAATTTTTTATTCGTGATGATGACATTATTATGTAAGATAACCATTTGTGTGTACCTAATGTGCCTAATTTAAGGAGAACGATTTCAGAGGAAGCTCATTGTTTTCTATATGTTATGCATCCAGGTAGCATGCGACTTTATATAGATTTGAAATAGTGTTATTAGTGGCCGGAAATCAAATGCAACATTGCAGATTTTGTTACTAGATGTCTAGTTTTCCAACAAGTGAAGACTAGTGGTTTACTCTATTCCTTACTTATTCTTGAGTGGAAATGGGAACATTTTACCACATATTTCATTATAAGTTTACCAAAATCATCATGAGGGATTGATTCTATTTCGATTCTCATTGATAGATTAACTAAGTCTGCACATTTTCTTGTTATTAAAACTACATACTCCATGAATAGATATGACAAAATATATGTGGATGGGATAATTAGATTGCACCGTGAACATGTTTCTATTATTTTTTATCAAGGTATTAAGTTTGCTTCTCACTTTTGGCCTAGTATGTAGCAAGCCTTGGGGAATAAATTGAAATTTAGTACAGCTTTTCATCCTCAGACCAATGGGCAGTCTAAAAAACTATCCAGATGCTCGAAGACATGTTACGAATTTGTGTATTAAAGTTCGAACACAGTTGGGATGGGCACTAGTAACTAATAGAGTTTTCTTATAATAATAATTACCATTCCAGTGTTGAAATGGCTCCTTAAGAAACTTTATATGGAATAAAGTGTAGAACTCTAGTATGCTGGACTGAAGTAGGGGAACGGTAGCTACATGGACCAGAAATTATGCAGCTGACTACAGAGAAGATAAAGCTTATTTATAATCACTTAAATGTGGCATAAGTAGACAGAAAATCTATGTAGACAATCGAAGGAAATAATAAAATTTGAGGATGTTGATCGAGTATTCCTACACATTTTTTTCTTGGAGAGAAATTATAAGATTTGGGAATAAGGGAAAATTAAGTCTTAGGTATATTGGACCTTATAATATAGTGAAAAGAGTTGGAGCTATAGATTATAAGTTGTCATTACCACTAGAATTGTCTCAGATACATGTCATTTTTCAGATATAACTATGTACTAGATCGTTCACTTGTCTTGATTTCACAACCGATGGAGCATCAATATAACTTAACTTACATAGAAGAACCAATAGTTATTCTAAACTAAATTGAGCAAGTATTACATAAAAAAAACTATTAAATTAATTAAGGTAATGTATAGGAGTCACAACGTAGAGCAAGCCACCTAGGAAGGAGAGGATAATATGAAAAATAAATATCCTCGTCTGTTTGGTAAGTTTATTATGTGTTAAATTTCGGGGACAGTTTCTTAAGAGGGATACAATTTTAATCACCTAAAACATGATTGAGCATGTTAGTTGCATGATTAATTAAAAGTTATGATTCAAAAATTGATGATGGGCATTAAATAGTTTAATTATCATGTTTAGAGAGTGCATACTCATGTGATATATATGTTTTTTGCATTAGATTCGAATTGAGCTTATGATTAGTGATAACATATTTAGATAATATGATTAGTTATGCGGGTCAATGCAGTATAACGTATGTTTTGGATACATTTTTTTTATAAATGTAAATCGTGTTATTGGGGTGAATCTGGACAGGTTCGATTGCCAAATGTTTAAGTTTTATAATTTTGGGCAGATTACTACATTCCTATTTGAGCCCATTTTAAGCATAGTAAAGTTGTGGTTTTGGAAAAACATTATATAAAAGTTGTACATCTTTAAGTTATATACGAGTGAACATAAACGGGAGTTCAATCGCATGTCAGAATAGTAAGTTATGGTGGATTTATGAACAAAGGATGAATCTGCCATAACTTGAAATGTTTTGATTGGATCTTTATTTCATCTAATCATACACCACCACCCTAAGTATGACCAGATGACCATATTTTGGTTAGTAAGAAATCATATAGCTATCATCTTCTTCCTTACATGGCATACGTTTTGGAAGAAATAATCTTGAGGAGAGAGAAAAGAGGAGTTAAGGACTGATTTATTGGAAAAATTATTATAAATCAAGGAGTTATTTTAACGTAATTATATTTTTATTAAAGTTGATAACATGAATGTGTTCCACAATTTATATATTTTTAGTTTTAATTTGTAAAATATTTAAATGAGTCCCATTATGCCTAAGGGGAGAGAGAGAAGAATGGTTTAATTCTATAATTAAGAAATTGTGCTAGGAAGGTAAAAGTGAAACTTGAAAATCCTAGACTTGAATCATAATCTTGTGAGATTTTTATTTTATAATAGTTGTGTATGTGATGTGTATATATGTTTACATGTGTTAGGTATTTGTTTCCATGAATTAAAACCCAAAGTAGATATTGAGTATGCTTAATTGTGTTATGTCATGCTTTAATATTCTATTTTAGACCTAGTTGTGTTCAAAGTGACATAATTCATTGGACACTTATTCAAATAAATTGATTCAAGTTGAAGATGTTAGGTACTATATATCAGTATAACATATTCTTTTATGAGCATAAAATACCTTTTTGTTTGGTTTCGGTACTGTTTCAAATTTGAAACATCGTTGTTGTTTTTCTACAGAAATAGCTTGAAAGATGTTATAGTAAAATGGGCATAGCTCTCTATAGAAAATTCATAATTTCATTCCGTAAATGGTGGTAGAACCTTAATTCATAGGGTTTTACTAAAATGTGAATTATAATATCTATTCTTTTCTAGTTATTTCATATTGATCAACTAAATTGATGTGTGCCTAGATTTATTGTTATTTTTTGTATTCAAACACTAATGATATTGAATTGTTAGGTGGGGAAGAGGATAATACTATTATATCAAAGAAGTAGATTTCATACTGAAGGAAATGTAACCGAACTAGTTCCACATGGCCAAACACATGGCACATCACATGAGAAATGCATGATGGGAGAATAGGCTGAAAGAGCACGAACTTTAAAGGATAAAATCAAATGTAAAGGATTATACCAATAAATCGGAAGATCGTGATCAATAGGAGTTTATATCTTATTCAGGATAAGCACAAAGAGGCCTAAGGCTGTAAAATGCCTAAGCATAAATAAGGAGGATCTAGCTTAAAGTAAATTAATTGTAACTTCACATAACAACTTGGACTCCCAGGTAACATCCCTAACACTTCAAATGCTACCATATCTTTGAAAGTCAATAAATCGATCTCTCTCCCTTTCCACATAGACATATGCCGACCTTACGGCCGAACCATGTGTATCTTGTCCACTTATTTTTATTTCCTCGCTATATTATTTTTAGGGATAATATGCAAATTCTAGCTTTTATTTTGGGTTAATAACCCCTATAATTTGGTGCCATATGTGGGAAATCGCACTTCTCACCACTGTTAAAGACAATAAATCCCAAAGTTTGTAATGAGTGCAGACCAGTCTCACCTGCTCATGCAAGGAGCCACGTTCGGTCTAAAATACATGTCGTTAGGAGGGACCACACCCTTATTTGCCTGCCATCTCTCCAATGACATTCAAGGTACAGAGGATGGTCACTTAGGACATTTAGACCTAGTCATCGATACATCACATCACTGATCAATCGATCAGAGGGAATAGTTATTTCATGTCTTACCACTATTTATGAGGAAATGCTTGATGACCGTAATCAGGAAATCACACTATTAAGGAGGCAAATGACTCAGAAGTCAGATAATCACAGATTAGATTATCGTACCCAGCACCATTGTAAGAGGGGTTTTTGCTCTCTAAAAAATAAACCTGACAGTGCTTCCCGTTAAAGGAGACCTATGGCATTCCATAACCACCAATGACGTTATCATTATCCTGGGAGAAATTATATTAATCACATCCTCGACAGGCTCCAGCCCATAAATCCATCTCAAAGTATTAGACTTGCCCCTCCAAAGGTGCAACCAATCCAAGGAAAGAGAGACCAATTGAGAGGACTCATCCAAAAAGAGTTGGAAGGAAGAACGAACCCAAATATGGCTAGGACTCCAAAGGATATGGATAGAAAGTCACTCAGGCATGGATCCCCTTCCACCATTATTGAGAAAATAGAATCTATTGAGACACTCAAGAAGTTCTCCATGATAAAGGTGACAACGTATGATGGTAAAGAAGATCATGCCCATCACATGAGGCATTATCAATAGACCATGTATCTATTGATCCATCACGATATCCTAATGTGTTGGGTATTCCCATCGACTTTGGGAGAGATCGATCTGAAGTAGTATGAGAGGTTTCCCACGGATTAATTTTTCCTTTTAGAGAACTGACCGTGCAGTTCATATGCCGATTTATCGCTAGTAATAAGGTAATCAAAGAGGTTGATTCCCTGATCTCGCTTAAAATAATAAGATAGAATCTCTTAGGAAGTAAGTTCAAAGGTAATGGGTGATATATAATTAAATTGACAATTGCAATGATCAGTTGGCGATCTCTTCTTTCAAGTTCATCTTAGAGCAATCGAATAATCTCTATCAGTCACTAACTAATAAGTCGACCTCTACAATGGACGATATCATGTCCCGTATTGAAAAATATGCTAAGATGGAGGATGAACTCGTCAACGCGTAGTCCCCAGCTGATCCAAATAAGAATGAGACTATGAAGACCCATAAGGGGGAAGTCAACCTTATTCAAATAAGATGGGATCCAGGAATGAAGCCTCAAAGAGTTGCCCCACATTTCAGGCCAGTGAGAACAATTACAAGGTACCAGAGCCAGTCTTCAATGATACCATACACAAGCTTATACATCAAATCAAACATAAGCCCGTCTTTAAGGTGACTCCCAAGATGACCAGCGATCCAGATGATAAGGATGCTAATATCATATGTAAATATAACCAAGACCATAGACATCTCACGAAGAATTGCAAAATGTTTAAAAAATACCTGGAGGAAGCGGGGAACCTCAAGGAATACATTCGCGTAATGAATCTAAATGTGATGATGATCAATACGGTTTAGAAAGTAGAAGAGGATTTTCCACCAACAGGATTAGTCGTCGCTATCTATAATTATACTAACTCGACTCAGCACACCGATAAGAAGCTAATGGAGAGGGTGAGAATCATCGCCAGTATCTAAGAATCATTCCAAATAGACTTATTCAAGACAATCCTAGCCAAGAGGAAAAGGAAAGACCTGGATAAAAATCATGACATTGTTTTCACCGACGACGACCTGATCGACATCAATTTGCCTCATAAGGATGCCTTGGTACTCACCTTGCAAATTGTGAACTTTGATGCAAGAAGATTGATGGTAGAAATAAGAAGCTCTTCATAAATCTAGTACCTGACAGTGCGCTACAAGCTCAGTTTTTGCATCAAGGATTTCCATTCCAATGTCGGATATTGATCGTCTTTAATGGAGATGTAGAGACCCCCTTAGGAAAATCAAGTTACCTATCAAAATCTATCCGGACAATAAGGAAGTATAATTCCAGGTGATTCGATTAAAGTCACCCAACAATTCCATACTGGGAAAGTTATGGCTACATAATATGATGATTGTCCCCTATTCCCTCTATCAAAATTTCAAATTTATGATCGACCAGGGACTGATAGAGATCAAGCAGCAATATGAACATATTTTTTTCATTCATAAAGGCAAAGTACACCCCGTCTAAGAATAGTCCGAACGAGGACAATTCGAAGGACGATCATTCCAACTAGAAATAAAAGGAATTCGATCGGGATTTGAAGAGACTTGTCTAGCTCTTACGGAACGTGTGTTAGAAGAACTCATATTTATTCCTATGGATGCATCACGGCTAGAAAAGAGTTTCCTTATTGGATCGGAGATGCCCAAGGACGAAGAAGAACAACTTTCTCATAACAAATTCAGACGTCTATGCATAGCAGTCCTATGATCTCTCGAAAATAGATTTAGAGATTACTTGTTACTGATTGGAAGTAGATTATCTTATTAAGACAATTAAACAAAAGTCGAGGAAGTCAGACCTAGAGAAGGTGAGGTTTGTAGAAGCTCAAGTAAACACCGTATACTAGGTTGTCTCCATTAGAGAGATTTAATTCCAGATTGGATCTCAAACACATGTGTTATCAAGAAAAAGAGCCGCAATTAGACGGTTTGTGTGGACTTCATCGATCTCAACAGGAACTCGCCTAAAGATAATTTCTAGCTGCCCGAATAAATTAGATTATGAATTCCATAGCGAGACATCAACGCATGAGTTTCATGGATGCATACTCTGACTACCACCAGATATCCATTATTTTTTCAGACCATAAGAAAACCTCATTCATCACAACCTTTGGACTTTACTATTAGAAAGTAATGCCCTTTGGTTTAAAGAACATTGGGGTAAACTTATCAGAGGCTGGGCACCAAGATGTTTAAGTGACTAATCGATTCCACCATCTAGGTACACACTGATGATATGATCGTAAAAAGTAAGCATTCATCTTATCACATGAGAGACGTTAAAAATACCTTCAACATTCTCAGAGATTATAGGATGAAGCTCAATGCCTCCAATCATGAATTCAATGTGAGTTATGGCAAGTTTCTAGGTTACTTGGTGACTCAGAAGGGCATTGAGGCAAACCCATATCAGATTAAATCTCTATAAGACTTTGGAAGAATGACCACCATCAGGTATATCCAGGTCATTGCTAAGATGTTAGCGGCACTAAATCGCTTCATTTCAAGATCTGCTAACAAATGTTGGTCATTCTCCCAAGCCTTAAAGAAAGTAAGCCACACTATCTGGACAGTAAAATGCGATCAATCTTTAGAAGGGATTCGAAAGTACTTGGGATCCCCCAATTGTCAACTCCAGAAGAAGAAGAAGATGTGTACCTCTAATTGGCTATCTCAGGGCACGCCACCAGCGCGGCATTGATCTGTCTATATAATGGAGATAAAAGCCCGATCTATTATGTGATCCACACCCTTATTAAAGTAAAGACCAGGTCCATGCCCATAGGGAAGATGATTTTAGCATTAGTAACCGCTTTCAGGAACTTGAGGTAGTACTTTAAAGCTCATACAGTAATCGTCCTAACAACATACCCCCTGAGGGACGCTCTTAAGAAGGTTGGCCTCTATAATATAATGATCGAGTGGTCCTTTAAACTAGCCCAGTTTGACATTAAGTATGATCCAGAATGGAGATCAAGGGTTAAGTCCTCACGAACTTCATGGCTAATTTTAAAACATCGTTAAGAGGAAAGCATGAACATCCATATCACATCCTGGAGTCATCGATGGTCAGTACAGATGAATAGTCCTAGAAGCTCTTTATTGATGCTGCAACAAATGAGAAAGTCACTGGAGTTAGGATAGTCTTTGTGACAAAACAAGCCAGTCTTATTGACCAAGCCATCAGAATGGGATTTAAAGGCTCAAATAATAAAGCAGATTATGAAGACGGACGCACGATCTTTGTAGGGTGATCAATTTAAGTTTTTATCATAGATGTGTATTATGACTCCAGTCTGATCGCCAACCATCTCATTTAGGAATATAAAGCAAGGTATCCTAGGATGATAGCTTACAGAAACAAGGCTATAAGCCTCCTTCAATAGGTTAAGTCTGCCTTAGTGGAGTAACTTCCAAGGGATGATAATAGCCGCATAAACTCTCTTACTACTCTGGCCTCCGCTATAAATATTGACCTGAAAAGCCTAATAGAAGTGGAGTACATAGACTGACCAAGAATTGAAAGTGCAGATAAGGATTAGGGCATCCTCCAGGTGGAATTGGCTCCATCACGGATGGACCCTATCATCTTCTACTTAAAAATTGTCAAATTACCCATAGATGACAAAGAGGCACACCAGTTGATAATTAGGTCGACCTAATTCTACCTCAACGCTAGTGCAAAGATGTTCCGGATTTCATTCACTGGCCCTCTACTAAGTTGAAGGATTCTAAGAGAGATGGATAAAATAAGTTGTGGGGCACACACAGGTGGAAGTTCACTCTCCTAAAGGGAGATCTCTCAAGGATACTTATGGATTTTTATGTAGAAGGACATTGTGAGGATCTCCATAAAAAGCCCCAAATATCAGTTATTTTCACTAATGATCAAGTAGCCTATGGAAGATTTGAACCCCCTCACCAGTTCATGGCCTTTCGCCCAATAGGTCATGGATATAGTGGGCCCACTGCTTATTGCACCAAAAAATCACAGATATTTGATAATGGTGACCGGATACTTCAGAAACTGGGTTGAGGTCACTCACCCATATCAGAGATTCGGATTCCAGAAGGGTCATTTAGAGTAATCTCATAATGAGGTTTTTCATTCTAAGAGCAATGGTTAAATATAACGGAACCCAATTCGATAATTATTCTTTTCGTGACTTTTGCATCGTACACGGAGTCAAAATCCATTATGCGTCAGTAGTTTTCCCCCAATACCATTGGAAAGCACATAACCAATAAAACCCTTTCTTTCCGGAATCAAAAGCGAATTAGAGAACTATAAAGGGTGATGGGTGCACGATCTTGCATCCGCTCTGTGGGCATATAGGATGACCCCTAGAAAATTGACAAAAGAAACTTCGTATACCCTTGCTCACATAATGAAGGCAGTGTTCCCTTTGGAGATCAAACTTATAACACTCATATCAAAGGTATTTAGGGATGGCCAAAATGACGATCGGATAGATCATGAATTGGATCTAGATTATGATATAAAGGAGAAATCTCTAATACATTTGGTTGCCTATTAGCAACATCTAGCAAAGCAACATTGTAATAGGTAAAGATTAGAGAACTCCAGGTTGGTGACCTGGTCCTTAGAAAGTTATTACCCGCTGCAAAGAAACCATCAGATAGGAAGTTGGCGCCAAATTGGCAGGGACCTTATAACATAGCTTCGAAAAGAAATAGGGGTTCATACCATTTAGAAGAGTTAGATGAGAAAGTAGTTTCAATGTCATGGAATGCCATAAACCTTAGGAAATTGTATCATTAGATAGCAGCGAAGATGTTTTTCTGTCTAAATTCATATAAAATGATATGTGTTTAATTGTATAAATTATTTAAAATCCCTTTTTGATTTATCATAAGTCTAAAAACCCACTCAATGAGTGGTATAATCTAAAGTAGATTGGACTAGAAGAGGCAGAAAACCCACTTAAATAGTGGTATGATTTGAAGCAAATCGATCAAAACCCACTCAAGGAGTGGTATTATTTAAAGTATATCGGCCTAGAATAGGCAGAAAACCCACTTGAATACTGGTATGATCTAAAGTAAATCGGTCAGAACCCACTTAATGAGTGGTATGATCTAAAGTAAATCGGCCTAGAAGAGATAGAAAATCCACTTGAATAGTGGTACAATCTGAATCAGGTCTATCCAAACCCACTTAATGAGTGGTATAATCTAAAGTAGATCGGCCTAGAAGAGGAAGAAAATCACCTTGAATGGTGGTATGATCTGAGGCAGATCGATCAAAACCCACTTGAATGGTGGTACGATCTAAGTCAGATCGATCAAACCCACTCAAGGAGTGGTATGAAATTAAAAATATTGGTTAAAAACCTATGAGAAACATTACGTGGTATGACTAAGTAAATAGTTAGTTGCTCGTGTTGGACACCAAATATTCACTTAAAACCTTATTAACCTCTCAAAACTTTATTAACAATAGCTTGACTCAAGCACCTTTGATCGTAATACACTAACCTAACCAGGTAGCAAAGACCAACTAGATTTAGTCATAAACAAGCTATTTATTTTTCTTTTGATAAGGAAAGGACCTTAGAGGCACGAATAACACAAAACAAGCAAACGAACATCATCTAATTAAACATGGCAGCAAGATTACATTACTTGTATACCATGAAAATAATGGAAAGGAAATCATAAAAAAAAATTCATTAATAATTCAAAAATAGCTTGGAACCTATAAAAGGACCACAAAGGTTCAAAAGGAAAAGAAAATACATCAAAATATGATAAGTCTGGTAGAATGCTATATGTTGATCGGTGGATTCGGTACCTTGATCAGAGGGAACTTCCTCAGGAACAAGGGTCGAAGGTTCAGTGGAGGCCTGGGCTAAATCACTCATGGGAGGATTTGTTATGGGATTGGCCACTAGAGGATGTTTGACATAGGTTGGACCGCCTTCACTAATTTTGCCTCATTGGAAGCCAACCGCCTAGCCTTTGTTGAAGGAAATGGACACATAGTAGTCCAGCTGGGCAACGACCTCCTGAATGGCCACCTCATAACCCTCATCATAGGACTTTACAGATCATCCTCATGGGTCTTGTCCATATGGCTCCTCTTCTTCTGGATAATTTGGTGTCCATCTGGATGAAATTATTTTGAGTTCGCTCAGTTTCCTCAATCACTTTTGTCTTGGCATCAATCTTGGTCTTCAGTTATTTGCCTAGATCCTTAAGATTCCTATTTTGTTTAGTTATTTGGTCCTTAATGGTAAGGTTATCCTTAGAGGATGACTCAAAGCTCCTCCAATAGCAGTCAGCTCAATCGGTGAGCTTCTATTGAACCGACATACTCTCAACAAAGAAGGAGAAAAGTCAAAAATAAAATTGGTAGTGCAAATTAGCCGAATAAAAACTGTATGACTTACCAACACACTGTGGCTCAATGCTTCTTCATAAACGCACTCCAAGGTGAAGCCTCTAAGCTACGACATATTGGATAGTAGTATAGCTGCCTAAGCAACGGAGTAGGCGACCTAAGTGTTCTTGTGGATAAAATTGGCCTCAGTGATGGGATCTTTCCCCGTATGAAAGGAAATCTCCCAGTGTCGATTACGTCTCCCTTAGTGAGGAGGGGTTTCTGATCAGTGACCCTACCTCTACAAGGGGACATTAATAACAACCGATTGGTTGGAATGAGTAGGTGGAGTTTTTAATCCACCACTGTCCGGTGTTTTCTCATTCTTCATTTTCTTTTCATGTTCGGTCTTTATTCGTTGGCGCTCTAACTTTAGGGATTCCTTATTACTGAGAGTAATCATTTACCCTTTTACTTCTCATCGCGGTAGTGATTTTATCGGCCGTAGTAATAGCAATCGAGTGCTTCTTTAGCTTATGGCTGGTAGCTACCAAGTCAAATGGTTTCCTTGGTCAACTATCCATTTCTTCTAAGTCGATGGGGATTGGTGGGAATGGGAAATCTTGAAAGAAGTCCTCATCGGCCTCTACCTCCTCCCAATGACAACCAGGCACACTTGTATCGTAAAAAAAGAACGGATCAAGATCATCTAAGAATGAACCAATGACTTCCCCCTCTTTTTGCTCTTCTCCCACTTCCCCTTTATTGGAGTCAGAGTATGTTAGGATCATGAATGGGGTAGACAACCCAATATAAACCCCTCTATAAGGTTGGCTAAGGATAGGGGTGGTTATTCGGATGGAACCATTACTGACTACGATGTAATTAGTGACTTGAACATCAAGAATGGGTATGAAGTTGGTAAGAGAATGGTAGGTGAGATCGTGATCAATTAATACTTAGGTTTCTCTCTAGTGGGGGTGAACTCAAGGGGGTTTCCTTCTCCAATATTTTTCCAAATCAGGTTAACTTTGTAATCGTACGGTTTGGTATTCAAAAAGGGATCTGCAATCAAGAACAAATCATTCAATAAAGAACAACTAACAATTAAAGAAGTTATTTTGGGGTGACCTACCACGTTCTGCCTTGGTGGAAGGAACCATAAGCCCATCATAGTCTTCACCATATATATCATCAGAAACCACAAGGACATTTTTTTTCAATTTCCTTTTAGGATCAGGGAAAATAGGTGAACAAATAATGAGACTTTTCCCTAGCCTAGAAGTAGTACAATCAAGTGATTAGGGAGGACCTTAAGTCATAACAGTACTTAATCACCTCAAGACCTAGATCAGCCCCACAATTTGGTCTATAGCCACTGTCCCCATCATAATCTAATTAAAACCCTTATTTTCTTATGCAGGGAGTATGTTGTAGTAATGGAGCACCCTTACTAACAATGGGTGAAGGGGAAACCAAACTCCCCTTTATAATATAACTATTAGCAGGAAGGAGACCTCCCTTGAAAAAAGATCAAGAAGGTCTTCCTCCTGAGGAGAAACCCTTAAGTTAATGCTATCAGGAACTCCATCTTGATTACGAAATTCCTGAAATTTATTAGCTGCTGAGATTTCATATTTCCTTGCATGTCTAGACAGGGAAGGATAAATTAAAAAGATGAAAAAGATAGAAATGAGAACTTGCTGGAAAATAAAAAGAGAGATAGATAGAGAGAGAGAGAGAGAGAGAGAGAGAGAAGAATTAAAAATACCCTAGCAAATGGAAAAAATTCCTAAGTATAAGGCATGTAAAGAGTTATACCTTCTCCTTCCCCCATCAACTCTGTCGTCATCCCAATGCACAGGAAAATTCACTATGCACCTGCGTGCCAGCATTACCCAGTGTAATGACACCAGATGCATAGCCCTAGGATGGGGATACGTGCGAAATCACTATACAAATAATGATTATCATTCCTCGCGTATTCCCAAAGACAAACATGTGTAAAATATAGAGTCAGATTAAATAGGCAGACAATGGTAAGTAAATCATGGTCGACCAGCATGTTGCCCAACCACATGTATGGCCATCCTGGAAATTTTTGGATTCCCTACAATGCAGGGTGATCGATCATCGCCATTGTGGGAGATAATATGTAAACATAGAGTCGACAGCCTATTTTGCTCAAAATAATCAAAAGTATTTTGTCGCCTCGAGAGAACATCATCAAGGTCAATACTGATGCTTGCGAAACCAATTAAGTCAAAGGTTGGGGGACTAAGTTATAGAATGGGAAGGATGTAGGGGGATAATGGAATAATTATACACATGTGCACACCAATCTCGCCCTTTCGGTCTCTAATGGGCAAATGTTAATATTTTCCTTTTAGACTCCATGAAGTGCGTGCACATGTGTATAATGTAGGTACAGAATGGAATCATTCAACTCGCATCATGAAAAAGGATGGAGCAAATGCATCCTCAAGAATATTCCCGAAAATAATAATTCAAAATATAGTATGAGTGTTTATCGGATCACAAGTCTCTATCGAAGAGAGAATGTGTTCATCGGATGAAAAACAAGCATGTAATAATATAAACTCATAAAGAATGTATAAGAGACTAAAAAATATATAAAATGATGAGGACTCGAATCTCGAGATTGGCCCCAAAAAGCCTACATAGGCCAAGGGGCATCAAAGTCCACATGGTTCAAAAATAGCATAGGGTTGGATTCAATCGTAACTCCAAATGAGGGATTTCGCTTATGTGTATGTGTAGAGAAAAATATGTTTTAAAAGTGAGAGTGTGACATTGAAATCCCTCTTTTAGAATTTTTTAGATAAACCCTCTTTTTCTTCTTTTTGGGTTCTTTATGAAAATAGATTTTGAGTGAATACTACTAATAAAGAGTAGAGATTGATGGATGTGATGTAATGAAACGAAATTACTAAAGTAGAAATAAAGTAAATAACACTAAAATGAAAGAATTAGATAAATGGATGGAGAATTTGACCTCCTTATGAGTGCTTAATGTTGACTTTGAGATGTAGATATGCTGATATTGAAATGGTATCAAAGTGGTATGGAGAGGTGGAGGGAATTACCAAGTTAGATAAGAAAGTGATGGAAGGGAATGTGGGAAAATGGGTTTTAAAGGAAATAGAACAACTCTGAATGTCAGAGAACGTTATTTGAATTGTTGAGAGGGGTGTTTAGGGGTCTTTTTTCAAAGTGAGGTCATGGACTCTATTTGTAGGTTAAAGGGGGGTGTTGATCATCAAGGGATTGGACTTGCCTATAGACATAGCACCTCAGGTACACTTTCGATAAGCAGGTCCTTGGGGTGTCTATAGGCAGTCCGAAATAGTATTTTTAGAAAAATGGGCATAAAAAGCAAACTATAAGTCTGAATTGTACACAAGGTAGACTATTGGAAACAAAATTTAGAGACCTTTGAGAATCCATTGATCCACTCCTAGATTCGAGAGTTGACCAAGGTCAAACGGGGCTCGAAAGTGCCCGCTGGTCTCTAGACAGGAAGTTTACAGAGGAAAATAGATAGTTTATCCGAACTATAGGATGATTTGTGCATGGAATGGATCGTTGGAAAGAAAATTCAGTGCCCTTTGAGATTTCATTCAGTTTGGTTCGGTTCGGAGGATTGACCAAGGTCAAATAGGGCCCGAAAGTGCCCTATAACCCTTTAGAGTAAAATGGGTCATTAGTCTAAACTGTAAGGGTGATTCATGCACGGAACGAACCGTTTAAAAGGAAATTTAAATATTTTAAATATTGATTAATCCTCGCTAAAACTGGAGAGTTAAATTGAGTCAAACGGGGCCCAAAGGCGCCCGATGGCCTCTAGATCAGTTTTTAGAGTAAAATGAACCGTTCTTCCAAACTATAAGATCGATTCATGCACGAGATGGACTGTTGAAAGGTTATTCAGAACCCTTTAAGATTTATTGAGCTTTTGCTCGGATGAGAAAGTTTACTAGAGTCAAATATGACCCATGAGCGCTTTGTGGCCCCTAGATAGGTACTCGTAGTATGACCTAGGGTTTGTGGAAATTGGATGAGTTCTAGGAACCTACAGATACGTTTAGGAGGGTCCTAGGATGGGGTGTCTACGGGGACCCTCAACAAGCAATCTTGGAATAAATGAAGGCCATCGAATAATAGACACCAAATAGATATGAGGAAAGTGGATTTTAGGTCAATTATGTTGGCTTAAAGGATGAGGGTGATCGATTTAGAGGGTCGAGGTTAATTCTACAAACCTAGAGGATGAGGGTTCAGAGGTTCAAGATCAGTTCTGAGGACTTATGGAGTATAGCGAACAATTCAACGGGTCTAGGAGGTGTTAATTTTGCAAACCTAAAGGGCTAGGACAATCGATTCTATGTGTCGAGGTTAATTCTGAGAACTTAAAGTTGGGGAGACCAATTTTATGAGTTGAGGTTAATTCTAAGGATCTAAAGTTGGGGCAACCGACTCTGAGGGCCGAGGTCAATTCTGAGGACCTAAAGTTGTGCCGACAATTCTGAGGATCGAGGTAAATTCTGAGATCCCTGAGTAGGGACGATCGATTTTGAGGGCTGAGGTTAATTTTGAGGACCTAAAGTTGTGAGGACCGTTCCTGCGGGTTAAGGTTAATTCTGAGGACCTAAAGTTGTGATGACCGATTCTGCAGGTGAGTTTAATTTTGATACCCTAATGTTGTGACGATCAATTATGTGGGTCAAGGTCAATTCTAAGGACCATACGTTGCGATGACCAATTTGTGGGCCAAGGTCAATTATGAGGATTTAAAGTATTGAAGACCAATTCTAAGGGTCGAGGTTAATTCTAAGGACCAAAATTTGTGATGAGAAATTTTTAGGGACACTTCTGAGGACGTAAAGTGCTGACGACCAGTATAGTGGGTTGAGGTCAATTCTGAGGACCTAAAGTTGTGATAATCGATTCTATGGGTCGAGTTTAATTTTGAGGACCTAAAGTTGTGACGACCAATTTTTTGAACCGGGGTCAATTCTGAGGATCTTATGCTATGATGACTAATTCTATGGGTCGAGGTTAATTCTGAGGACGAAAAATAATAACGACCAATTTTAAGGCTCGAGGACAATTCTAAGAACCAAAAGTTATGACGACTAATTCTGAGGGTCGAGGTCAACTCCAAGGATATAAAGTTGTGACGACTAGTTCTGTCGGCCAAGGTCAATTATGAGGACATTAAGTTAGGATGACCAATTCTATGAGTCAAGGTCAATTTTGAGGACCTAATGTTATGGTATGGGTAATAACTCCACTAGGGAATATGTAAATGATTTTGGGTGCAAACGCACTTTTGATTTCGTTGGGGAATATATTATCTTGAAATTATATTGGGGACTGTGTAGTAGGCTTGAATGGGGGTGCACCATTGATGTCACTGGGGAATATGTTGATGATAAAAGTGTTTTATTGATCCAGATGAGGATTGTGTAGGTATATCATTGCTACTGGGGAATTATAGTAGACTTGGATGTGGGTGCATCGTTGGTTCCATTCAAAAATATGCTAATGATAAGGGTGATGGGTTGATCCAACTGAAGATTGTGTAGGTTTGTGGTTCCCGCTAGTAAATTGTTGTAGACTTGGATATGGGCGCATCGTTGGTTCCATTGGATAGTATGCTGATGATAAGGGTGTTGGGGATTTTTGAAGTTTATAAGGGGCTTAGTGCTCCAAAAAATAATTTTCTTGAGAGAAAATATTGTTTTATATTAGGAAATTTTAGGAAATTTTGGGGCAATTTTTGAATTTTTCTAGAATTTTCTCAATGAAATTTGGAGAGGACTATCGATAGGCAGGCCTGGGGAGGTACCTATCGGCATAGGGAACAAAATCCTGGGCTTTTTTAGGAAGAGGAAAAGTTAGTTGTCGACTGAGAAGGGCAGGCCCCTTAACCTTCTATACAAAGGGGGAAATTCCTCTTCATTTTCACACCTTTAAGAGTTTGAATCTCTTGCTTTCTCTCATTTAGAGTCATTTCTAAGTCATCCTTCGAGACTTCCAATGGCTGGTGCTTCAAGCATTGTTTATAATAAAGAGTGTATGGTTGTTGATGATTGGATTGGCCCAGAGGGGCGGCATGTGGTGCCCATTCGATTAGGAAATTAGAATGTTTATGACTCATTTGAGTTAGTTATTGATAAGCATACCTTGTTTCGAAAGCCATCGCCTTATCATTCATTCAGGGTGAATAACCCTTATGGCTATGTAAGTATGGTGACTTTTTATTTCCCAATTTATTTTCTCTTTTCTCTTTGTGTTCTAATGAATGGTTTTCTTCACTTCTTCTTTTAAAAAAAAATGGTTTTCTTCTGTTTTTTGCAGATTGACATAGATCCTTCGAACATTTGGTCTCGACGAATAACCAAGTTAAAGGATGGTTAAAATAGGCTCCCTGGGACCATGCATTACATAGTTTTGTATCTTGGGTTTGACCCATTGGTTAAGACTTAGAATAAGACATCATGTTCTACTATTGTGCTATGTGGTCTTGGGAAATGATGGTGGGACACTACTCACATATTTCATCATGGATTCAGGGAGATGAGTGTCACTCCCATTAATATCCAATAGTTGATGGGGATTGATTGCAAGGGGTTCCATATTGTGGTGGATCGAACTTTGAGGGTTACGCAAAAGGTGGTGCAAGCGACATTGGAAGATGTGCATAGAATCGTGTTGGGGGAATCTATCCGAATTTTTATTTTGAGGGAGGTGTTATTGAGGAGACATATAGATATGACGGACGGACGGAAGGTGAGGCAGACATCCCCTCTATTTATTTTACTTTTACTTGGGGGTTTCTTAGTGGCGATGAGCGACGACGTATTTCATATCGAGTTTCTACCGTATTTGAGGACTTTATCAGACATGCGTATTTATGATTAGGGGAGCTTCACTTTGTTATCCCTTTAAGCTCCTCTGGATGCGTTCAGCTAGTCCTATCGATAGACATTCATAAGGTTCATGTACCTTTTGGAGGTAATATTAACCTTATTTTCTTTTTGCATTTTCTTTATAGTCCTCTTCTTTGTTCTCTTTGCTTATTCATGTCTTTTTACAGACGTGGTTCTATGATGTGGTAGGCATAATACGGGTGGGTTTCCTTGAAGGATTATGATTTGGGTGATTTCTATCAGATGTTCTTGTGATAGAAGTCCAACCAACAATCGAACCAGTCCTTGTCCCTAAAGGACGTGTAGAGGGTCGTGAATGACCTGATGAGCGATCAGGTTAACCTTTATATTTTATTGAGTTTTTATTGGTATCTTTATTTCTTTAGTAGATATTATTTCTTTAATGGGGATTCAGGTGACCTTTTACCCTATCCTTGCTAGACATGGAGGTCACTGGCATGCAAGTGCAGATGCGATGGCTGATGGCACGGGAGTTCAGGTACTTTTGGTACTTGGGAATGAGGATGGTGATGCAAATAGTGGAGGAGGAGGTGTCAGTCCCACCTTCGATACCCTCGATGTATAAGAGTAGGGTGAGGGGGATGTCAGATGAATCCAGGGTGGCAGCAATGATAGGCGAGCCCTACACGCATTATACGAATACGAATAACCTACCTATCGGCACACGAGTCAAGTCAAATCATTATTTGTCTTTGATTGCCCTTTTGCATACTTGTGGTACTCTATGGGAGAGAGTTAAATGGATTTTTGGGTGTATTTTTTTTGCAAGGTTTTTTGGCAATATGAAAGGGAGTTAGGGGATGTGCTCTTTTCACCACCAATCTTATTTCTTATTTTGTGTCTACCTTTCCTTTCTTAAATGGCTCTTCCAAAGTTAGAAGAATTATCTTTTTACCTCAAAGGTTTAGAGTCCATGTGCCTCTATCATGCTGACTACGATATTTTCATTTTGCGTCGAGTTTTTTATGGCGCAATCGGTCCATAGACTGGAATTTACTGGTAGCTGTGGTAGAATCCTAGTACCCTAAGGATCATGTCTTCCAGTTTGGTCTGGATGAGACCGGTCCTACCTACGAGGTATTTTCAGCGATTTTGGGTATTATCCCAAGTGTTACGGAGGCTATGCCTGATTTTTCCCATTATACCCGAGCGTCTTTGGCCGAATTTCTCCATATTTCCCCATCGGTGGCTCAACCGTTGGTTCATGGAGGGACTATTTCTCTTCCTTTGCTTATGCACTCGATGTGTCTGAGGGCCTTTTGTTAATGTCAGCTTTATCGGAGTTATTGCTTTGGGACTAACTACGAGGCTATTATTGGTGACAGAAGACTTACAGGCTGATTCTTCAGTGGCCACAATAGAGTCGTGGATGTCTTACCATTGTAGTCTAGCGTCGGTGGTGCGGGTGGAAACTCTTAACGGTCTCGATGCTTGATAGAGGTCCATGTCAATTTTCTTAGGGGGAGCCCTATAATGTTGTCCATGTGTCTTACAGAGATATTTCGTTTGGCGGACCCTCCTGAGTATCCCTTGTTGGGTTTGCCTAATTTTTTTATTCGTCCTTTCTTCAACTTCGACCCTTCAACAGAGAACTGGGTCAACTCGTTTGTGGAGCACATAGCATGGTGTCTTCATTGGTTGGTGACATGGTGGGGAGACTTACAACCTATTTTATAGAAAAGATAGTGACATTATGTGAGGTTGGTTGGCCTCCACCAGACTTCCTTTTATTTTCCTTAGTGGCTCTTGCACCAAGCTGGGTGGGAACATATAGTTCCTCTTTGCATAACGAACTTCTACCCGATGGAGGACCTAACTAAATCTATGAGGATGATACTGGGGACATTATGGAAGTCTACCCATCCCTCACAATTTGTGGGAGGGGTTTGGTATGTGTCTGGGGAGTACCCGACGTGGCTATAGTAGCAGCTAGTGGGTAAAGTTATTGAAAAATAGACTAGGAAAATATGGCTTATTTCCTTCAACACCATGGAGGAGAGTGTTGTTGTTTTGGTCTAACTTGTCAAGGTGATCTTTACATGGAGCGCAGATCTAATGTTAATAAAGAGTGGGAAACTTAGTGACCTTCGAGGAAAGAAATAATGATGAAGGGAGGCCGTATGGCAGTTGAGGGCCGCATAGATGAAGTTGGGGGTACCATCTGTAAAGTTGTGGAATTTGGGTTTTTCTATGGGGATAGAGGTAATTTTTTCTGAAGCAGGTAGGGATTTGGTTTAATTCTGTAGGGGTGGTCTTATTTGAATCCCTCCATTAATAATCCATGTAACGGTTGTATTCAATTACTTGAAATAAAAATAATTTTGGTCATATTTTATTGTGCCTCATGATGAGTTTGGCATTTTGAATTATTTATACTAATTGTTAAGGCATACATAATCCTTTTGTTCATGTGAATGATGAGATGGACCACTATTCTCAGAGGTCAGAAAAGAATAGAATTTTGTAAAAAAAAGGGGGACCCTTCCCATATATGGTATATGGGATGCCTACGTACCTCTGAGGGTTTGAAAATTTCATGAGTTTCATACTACAAAAAAATTGAGAGGATCGGGTATCAAATAGTTATGAGAAGGGGAAATGAAGAAAGAAAATTTAGAATAGAAGAGAGATTAAAAGAGTCTTAGCCCACCAAGAATTCGAATTAAGGGTAGAATTCCTTGAGATGGTCCAGATTAACTAGACGCGCCATCTCCTCTCTATTGATATCTGTGAGCATAGCGATGCCGCTAGAAAGAATTTTCTTCATAATATAAGGGCCACTCCAATTTGGTATGAATTTCCTTCTGGGGTCCCAAGAGGGTTATACTATCCCATTTAGGGAAAGGTCCCCTTACTAGACATGACGATCCTGGACGTTCTGATTGAATGATCGTGCAATCCGATGATGATAAATTTGTATGTGGTATAGAGCTTCAAGTCTCTTTTCATACAAGAATGATAATTCTTCAAAGCAGCTCGAATGGTAGTCTTTTTCGTTGATCCTGCTTTTGAGCATGACACGTAGGGAAGGTATTTCAAGCTCAACGGGTAGGACTGCTTCCATGCCATATACTAGAGAATAAGGGGTAGACCTAGTATATGATCTGATTGAAGTGCGGTAGCCCTAGAGGGCATATGGGATTCAATTGGCCAAATCTTTGCAACTTTCAGTCATTTTTTTTATGATGGTTTTAGGAGTTTTATTGGCTGCTTCGATGGCCACCTTTGTTCGTAGACCATATTTGTGACCTTGGATTCGAAGTTGAGTCCATTATTTGATACTAATTCATGGGAATCCCCGTATCGGTAAATGATTTTCTTTCTAATGAACTTATCCACTTTCTTGGCATTCAGTATTGCGTATGACTCGGCTTCGACCCATTTCATAAAGTAATCAATGGAGACCAGGTTGAACTCTTGATCATTTGAATAATTGGGAGTGACCTTGCCTATAATGTCTATGCCCTAAGTGGAGAAGAGACATGGATAGGTCATGTTGTACGATTCCTCGATAGGAAAATATTGGAGATTAGAAAACTATTGGCACTTGAGGCAAATTCTAACATAAGCAGTGCAATCTTGAACCATGTTAGTCCAATAATACCCTTAACGAATGATATTTTTGGCAAGTATGTGACCATTAATGTGGGGTATGCATTCCCCACTGTGGATCTTCTGCATCATTCCTACAAAATTAGCTCGTGTTATGCAATGCAAATGGGTTCCATCGAAGTTTCTCTTGAAAAGACCTTTATCGCAGGTGATGTGTTGGATAGACAATTTTCAAAGGGTCTTATGATCTATTTTATCTTCATCTCAAGGATACTTAACATGTTTGAGGAGTCGCCAAACGTCATAGTACCATAAATCATCCATGTCGGGGTCCTCCTCTATGACGAGCTTGATGTGGTAGTTGGGCATAGCTTGATTCTAAACTAGGGAGGGTGTAATTGTTACTCCCTCAGGCATCTCGACCATGGAATCTAGGATTGCAAAGGCATCAGTTATACTGTTCTTTACACGAGGAAGGTAGTTGAAGGTGGCATCTTAGAACTGGGAGTCAAGCTATTCTAGGTAGGAGTAGAAGGGTAAGAGGTTCTCATCTTTAACTTTCCATTTTCTGAGGATTTGGTCGACAATGAGGGTAGAGTCTCCACAGATGTCTAGGTGTCAAATTCCTTTTACAAGGGTGATCTTAAGGTCTACAGAGCATTCCTCATACTCAGTCACGTTGTTGGTGCATGGGAGGTCTAATTTTATGGCAATGGGATTGTGGAAGTTTATGATACCAGATATTGTACCAATAAGTAATTGAGTAAGAGATCAATCCTGGACAACTTTAAATATGAAATAATGGCAAAAACCAATTATATAAGTAAAGAAAGAGATGAGGTAATGAGGAGAGGGACTATTAAATAAGTGGTTCAGCTATCTGGCCTACTTCACTGTCTAGGGGTGTATGAACTTCATTATAACAAAGGGATCTAATTGCCTCAGTGATATAATTCACATAACTTTCTCTCTCAATTGTGATAGCAACAGAGCTTTGGTTAGGGTTTGAATGTTTCGATCCTTTACATTAGTGAAAAAGATAAGTATATATAGTTCCTAAGGGTGTACTTCACCCCCAAACATGTAATAAACATGTGTAGAATGTTCCTCTCAATAAGGTTAATCCACCTGTCATTGTCACATGTTGGTCATGATGATGAAATATAACCTCACATGTGAGAGAGATTTTGTTATAACGGTTTTGTGCACATATGATATGTAACCCACGTGCACCCATCCACGCATTTCGTAATCCACGCACTCTATCGGCTGTCAAGTGTCGCTTGTTTGAACCAGGTCGAGGCGGAGTTGTCAAGTTAGATCCTCTGATGGTATGATAATTGTCATGATGAGCTATCATTAGTCGACACCCGTCATCCCGGTGAAGGATGAGGTTAAGGGTACTTGAGTCATAAGACCATTGATATTGATATTTTTGACTGTATTTTAAAATAAGGGTGAGGCCTCTTATGATGAGTTTATGGACAAGGACGAGACATTTCATGCTGGACCCATGGCTGTGCCATAACTTTCCCAAATTAATGGTCTAGCACTGGTTGACCTTGTCCGAGGGGGTCCACTGTATGGACGAGGCTATTCTTAGTGTATCAATCACCCCTAGCTATTAGTATTTAATGTGAATGTAAGGTTTAGGTATAAATCATCCTTGGTTAGTGATGAGACTTCCTTAATTGACGTCTGATATATCTCTTTATTTGTCAGGTTAGTGATGTTGAACATGATCCTTGCGTTGACACTTGGCAACCATCTTATGGTTCGGCATGTGGCTCAAGGATAATGGTTGTAAGTATTTCATAGGTTGTTATGACCTAATGATGACTACCTTGGAAGTTGTGCATAATGATTGGAAGTATTTAAATGTTTTTTAATAACACATTTTCTCTTTCTTACTTCTTCTCCTTCATGCTAAAATCTCTCTCTTGCATAAGTTCGATTTCTTCTCTCATCACCACCGTTCCAACATTTTTAGTAAGGTTTTAGATATTTTTTCATAGGACTCATTCGAGACCTTTTGGGCGGCCAACATAGTCCAGCTAAATGCATGACCCGACTCTGTCATTCCTTTAGTTCCGAGGCCTAAATCTACTATCCTTTATGTCCCTTCAAAGGTAGATTATGAGTTTATGGGGAAGATGCACCTTGAAGACCTATGACTTTGGTCTTCATCAATTGGCCCTTGGTATATGCTTCATCTTTAATTCGAACCTCGTCTCCTTCGAATTTTACTTTGTCCTATTTTCACATCTGTATAATCTTATTCCTCTATAGTCTTTGTGTGCCTTTACGCCGGTAACCAAGTGGGAAACTAATAATTATTTAAAAATTTAAGACGATGAGAACGACATCTAAGAAATGGATAACCTTAAGAAGAATTTGAGGGATTATAAGGACGATTACAAGAAGGCCCAGGACAAGTTGAAGTTGGACCATGAGAATGCCTTGAAGGCTAAGGATGAGGCACTTAATGCTCAAGCTACGAAGCATGCAATAGACCTTGCTACAAACATCCAAAAAGTTAGGGGCAAGGCCTTTTTGGCCAAAGCAATAAAGAAGATCCAGGATGAGGCCGTAATGAGTTTGGTAGCTTCAGCATTGAATACCTTGAAAGGGGTATTAAGAAGGCCTTCTAGTGGATCATCATAAAATTTTCTGAGTCCAACTCGTCCATTCGTCAAAAACTGGAAGCCCCTGATTTAGAAGATGCTATCTTCACCCAAGACTTGGACTACGTTGAATCAATGGCTAAAGTTAAGGGATAGGGAGCTGCAACTGAGGTTCCAGGTGAAACTGATGTCAATGCCAGTAATGCTACTGGGATTACTCAGGCCAAGGATTGTGCTGATGGGTTGGTTAATAATAATGAACCAACTGTGTAGGGTGGTCGTCTATGACTAATACCCTTCTTCTTGTAATTTTTTGTATTGAAGATATAATCATTTAGAAATTTTTTCACTGTGACTGGATGATATGCTTCCTTTAATGAATGAAAAGTTTTTCCTCATACTTGAGCTTTAATTTCTATTTTGCTGAATTTGTAATGGTTTTGCTAAGTTTATTTCTCATCTTCGCTTCCATGTTTCGATTTCTTTCACGCCTAAAATAGGAGATAATATCCAAATCATTAATTTTTATAACAAGAGATCACCATATTAACGATGTTGTCTCAATTCTACTCCCGTCCTTAGCCGAGCAGTCAATTAACCTTAATTAAATTATTATCAAATATGAATGCACCAAATTAATGGTGTTTAATTTCAAGTCCCCTCTCATCATTTTGAGAGTGTATGGATGATTGTCATCTCGTCCTACATTTTCATCTCACTGAGAGAGTTTGACTCTCATACCACAAGATTAATGGTGTTAAATGATTTTCAAATTTTAATTCACCAAATTAATGGTGTTTAATTACAAGTCCCCTCTCGTCATTTTCAGAGTGTATGGTTGAGTGTCGTCTCGTCCTACATTGTCATCTCTCCAAGAGAGTTTGACTCTCATAACACCAAATACATGATTTTTAATGGAACCATAATATAAGGTGCATTAAAATTTTAATGCACCAGATTAGTGGTGTTTAACTGCAAGTCCCCTCTCGTTGTTTTGAGAGTGTACGGATGAGTGCCGTCTCATCCTACATTGCCGTCTCGCCGAGAGATTTTGACTCTCATACCATCAAATTAATGATGTTTAAATGAACCATAATTAAATGATTTTCAAATTTGCATGTGTTTTTCACCACCTTGGTGATGTTATCACACTGTTCCCACTCTAGGTGTTACTGAGAATCCATGGACGAGGTAAGCCCTATCTGGATTCTCGTGTCACTGAGAGTGAGTTAATTCTAATTCACCATATAAATGATGTTTTGTATCTTAGGACGACTTGTAACTTGAAGTTTGATCCATTCATACAAGAAATATATGAGGGAATACTTAACATTTTTCATTCATTACTTTTTAGTACATCTCTCATACGATGGTGAAATAAAAAATTTACAAAATCCTATTGATAGTAATTATTCAAGTGATCATCATTCCAGGGGTTTGAGAATGTCTCTCCCTCCAAATTCTTAAGTTTATACGTTCCATGAATAAATTCTTCAGTAACTCTGTAGGGGCTATGCCAGTTTCTATGGAGCTTATTCGGCTTCTGACAGGCTTTATTCAAAACTAGATATCCAATGGTTATTGACCTAGCCTTAACTCTATTATTGAAGAATTTTGCATACCTCTGTTGGTTGATTAGCAGCCTGCCTAACCTCTACATCCGTTCTTTTATAAGGTCCAAATATATTCTTTGCACCTCAGTCTTTATTTATGGGTTGTATGTTTGAACCTTGTGACTTGGGAGGCCGATTTCAGTGGGTATCACTACCTTTGAGCCCAAGGCAAGCATGAAGGGAGTCTCCCCCATTGGCGTCCAGGGGTACAAGGATAGCAAGGACTAAGGCATCCATTTTTTGTAGCAGTTAGTGTTCAAGAAGCGTCAGCAGCATCGGTAGCGTCAGGTGCGCAAGGGGTGGTCACTGCACCAACCAATCTCAGTTATGGGAGGTGCTATGTACCTCAAGTTCAGTCAGAGCAGGATATATTGCATGGCTAGTGGTGTATCACGGTATGTAATACCTTCTTATATATATATATATATATATATTGTATTTTTGTTAAGAATTACGTTCGGGTAGATTAGGTGTATGGGCCCATAAATTTGTTATTTTACGGGGTAGGCTTATGTGAGCCTTATTTCCTTTTGCGAGATTTACGCGTTGATGTGTATGCTTCGTCTAATTTTGAGGACAAAATTCTTTGCTAGTGGGGAAGTATGTAACACCCCGTATTTTTATTATTTAATTTAATTAATTAATTGGGGAATATTCGAGAAAAATAAATTTTTGGGTTTGATAATTTTTATTTGTTAAATATGTTGGTTATGATTTTAGAAGAATAAAACTTCAAGCAAAATTAAAATCGGAGTTAAAACGTATTTTTAATGGATTTTTAAAATTTATCCCTTATAAAAAAATTTAAGCGAAACTGTCAGTTTTTCTGGGCAATCGATCGATCGATGCCAGGGGTCGATCGGTCGACCCCAGCAGAAATCGTGCGCTGCAAGTTTTTTAATGGAGTTTGTTTAGGATTCGGACTCCTAATCACTATATAATCTTAATAATCCGTTGGGGGACTTCTCATAATCAATTCTTTTCAAGTTTTTCACCGGAGAACACTTCAGAATATTTTTCCTCTCCAACATAATCATCAACCTCCAACACAATCAAGTTTTTTGTCACAAGTTTTGGGAGGCTTAATTGGGGTTTAAACAAGTTTGTTCAAGAACACTTCTTCGCTAATTTTTCGAGAGGAATCCAGATTTCTAATCAGATTTTCAACATGATCTTCACAGGCATGAATACTCTATTCTTTTCCTTTAGTATTATGCGTTTTAAATGTCGCATAAACACTTAATTGCATGTTTTCTTAAAAGAAAGTAGTGACTTAATTAGGAAAAGTGGACACTAATTATGGGACTATTTTTATTAAATCTTTTAATCTGAATAATATTCATAACCCGTGGGTACGTAGTATTTATGAGTGATTTTGGGTTTTGTTGGCGTAAGTTGCATGTAGAAAAACCCTAGTTTTGAAATAAATGAAGTTGGGGCGTATAACTCATGTAATTTGTGTTGAAATAATGAATTTGGAATTATGATGTTTTAAATGACGAAATAGCGGTATATTTAATTCAAAATAATTAAATGGTATTAATTAGGTATTTATGACGAGGTGATAATTAAATTAAGATTTAATTGATTGGACTATCATGCGTAGTTTGGAACATTGATTTAATATGCATATTTTTGTGACTTGTTGGTATTATTAAATATCATTATGGCGACGTGTGGTTGGGTATTATTACTCTCCCAATATTTTAGAATGCCTTCTAGGTATGGGACTAGTAGGTAGGCCTCTTTATGATTTACGCCTTCTAGATATAGGACTAGTGAGGGTTGAAATCGTCCCAAGGGCCCCCGAATTTAAAATCCTTATACTTAAAATCAATTTCCTTGTTGAAATAGATATGCGGAAGCGTAAAGGTGATGGTTCAATAAAAGGAATTACCAAATTTTAATTTCTTCACAAATTAAAATTAAACCAATTGAAAATATGATTAATACACACACACACTATTGATTTCACTTAAACAAAATTAATTCATTCAAGTCTTAGAATTTGACTAAGTCATATTTATCATTATTTCCAAGTTAGGCCAAACCAGTTTTAACAATAGACTTGAATTAAATAAACTTTACCCAAATTTAATTATGCACCAAATTAAATTAAGTGTGACAATTAAAACCAATTTTATCTTGAATTATCCTAAGCATGAGTTCTAAGTCATTATGCAAGATAAAATAAATCAATCACACTAAACCGCGATGTACGAGGAAAAACCCACAACGGGAAACAACCTCGGACGACCTTAGCCTCAAATCCACTAAGTACGAAATTACATTTACAAGACCGATGACTTACTTCCTCGACTCGAACCCTCTCTAGCCTTGACGCGTCTTCTTGTAATCACCTCATCCTAGAGGATAACCACGGAGCTCCACCGTGATCTTGGACTCACCAATCGGACAATAGGTACACCGTCAACCACACGTGGTGTCTTTTACCACATGAGAATGCCGCAGCAAAACGAACTCTTCTACTTTAAGGGATATAGAAGAAAACCCAAACAATCCCTTCAATTCGTTGTTGAGATAAACCCGGTGCCAAACACCAAGCAAGATGTATATATATATATATATATATATATATATATATATATATGAACTTGGATAAACAAAAAAATGGGTGTGTATGTGTTTTTTGATGAATTTAAAAACACAAAACATGGAAATTTTTCTTAAAAGTTTTGCTCTCAAAAGACTCTTAGAATGTGAAAAAGTTAGTTCCCTCACTTAAGAAGTATGTCAAAAAGGAAGTGGGGCAAAGTAGTGTAAAAGTGGAAAAACAGGCTTAAAACTGTTCCCGCTGTTTTTTCGTTAGAAATCTCATTCGAACGAGATTTCTAACGAAGAGACAGAACGAAAAAAAATCTTGTTTGAAAACTGGTTCGAACGACTTCTCATTAGAACAAGGTCGTTCGAACGACCTATCTAATGAGTTCTCAGGCCATGGTTCTAGATAATTTCAATACGAACGCGTGGCATCCAGTTTCGTATTTTTCTAATTTTTTTTGGATTTGATATGATTTTTCTACTGAAAGGTGTCCGAGAACAAAATATTTAGATCTATGAATTCAAAAAAAGTTTAACAAAAAAATACTAACACCCAAAATAAATTTCTAAAATACACCCAATAAATAATGTTCCAAGCTCCTATATATATATATATATATATATATATATACTAGGGTATGCCCGTGCCTGAAGGCACGCTGATAATTTTGAAAAAGTCGTGTATAATATAATTAATAAATATTTTATATGTTAGAAGTGTAAATTTTCAAAGTATAGAATCGGGTAAATTTAAGTAAAACATTCTTTTACAAAATAAATGTATAAATGTTTTATATGTTGGACCTCATATAAACATCAACCAATGTATCAATAAATAAATAAAATTTAACCAAAGTTTCCTATATGTATTTAAGGATGAACAATCAATTGCTTTATAAATTTGCAAAAGAATGTAATCAACTATTTAGTGAGTAGTAATCAATACACCTTCGTGTTTACACTACATAATGTCTATTTCAACAAACCAAGAAGAGGAGCAACTGCAAAGTCATCCTCTTCATTGAGCTCATCTTCATCAGTAATGTCATAATCATTGTCGGGATTACCATCATTTTCGTTACATGCACCATCGCTATCATCATCTTTAGTAGTCGATTGAGGCATTGGATTGTTACCAAATAAATCTACTCCGCTATCTGTAAGTAAAAGTAATGTATCTGCCTCTTCTTGGTTTATACCGAAGCGCCGGGTTTGAATGAGATAATGAGCCATCGACTTCAAGTCAAGGTTTACTACTGTCAGCAGTGGGTTAGACACACAGAGAGACTATGGGAGGGAATGAGAGGAGTTGCACCAAAACAGGGAATATGCCACTGTCAAATTCTCGAGCATATGCGCAATTAAATGACTGTGTCTGCAAACCCACATCATCAAATTAGTCGCACTTGAAAACCTGGTTATACTCTCAAATTAGTCAACCTTATAAATAAGTTAGATATACAGCGACGCTTGATTGTCTAGCCCAACAATCATGACATTGCAATCATGATCATATCTCCTTTCAAATGTAATGGATTCATTCACATCTCGATCTGATTCAAACACTAATACAAAGAACGTAATTGCATAACGGTAAAAAATTTCCAAGGTACGTAATTGCCAAAACAACAAAAAATTCGTTCCCCAATAAAACAGTGTTTTTGATAGGACCAAGTTAACTGGCAAGTGAACTATCATGGCCCCATCACCTTTTCTCATTGGTTGCACACCACGAAGGTAGTGGATTTTATTAATTCCTATATTAAGAACTTCACAAAATGAATATTCTTCCAATGTAACAAAGGGGCATAACAACACTACAACTTGAATGTGATTAGACTTTGCCAAGTCTACAACCATTTTGGCAACCCAACGATCGACCCAATTTAATTTCAATACAAATAAGTAAGATTTTAAAAAAATGGACAAAGTTCCCTTTATTTATAGGACTATCCACCTATTTAAGGTTTAAAAAAATATGTCAACAAAATAAATATATCGTGCCTAAAGGCACGATGATATTCGATAAAGCTACATAATCACAATAAAATAACAATCGACAAAAAATAATTTCAATACAAATAAGTTAAATTTTAAACAAATGGACAAACTTTATCTTAAAGACTATCCACCTGTTTAAGGTATACAAAACATGTTACAACCCAATAAAAATAAACAATCCTTGCCTTAATCACAACAAATTAACAATCGACTGGATTTAATTTCAATACAACTTGGTTTGGTCGTCCAGCATGAGGAGAACATCATTGTAAATCAATCATATTCTAATGTCTACTAAAATTCAAATGTAAAACCAAGTGTTTGTTTTCCCCTTTTTTCGACACTCGAAAAATCCAATTGCACACAACTCATCCAAGCGCGAAGCATTATGGCTGCTCGTTGTTGTCGATCAAGTGGTGGAATGTTTGGGGAGGATGTCATTCAACAACACATGCAAAAAAGAGCAAATCTAAAAATATAATATTAGATATGCATATTAAAGACAAAAGTATATGAATGTCAATGCTTAATGACAAAAGCATACCTGATCATAAGCTCATAATATCTTCAATTGAAGGTAGTGTCACAGTAAATCTCAAAGTTTAGAGGAGTTATAGCACTTTCTACATAAAGATAAACATGTTAAGAGGGCTATTTGGATGCCAAATAATCTTGTAAGCCAAGGATGAGAGTTTATGGGGTCTGACTTGATCATAAGCTGAGGTAAAAGTAGAACAGTTAAAGAAACTCATCTTTAAACAAAGTTTAGATGAAAAAAATATAATTTAACAATTTTAATCCCATCACACGCCTCCTGAGCATTGAAACGTTGCTGACCCTTCTTTCTACCCCAAAAAATCCAAACCTTATGGTGGGTGCCTAGAAGGAAAAATGAGAAAATACCTTTAAAATCATACATTGAACAGCCGAACATGTAACTGTAGATAAAAACAGAGACAGAAAAATTTCACACACCATAAGGTTTATCCCTATTCCAGCTGATATGGACTGGGATTCGATCCCTGTATGTGTGAAAGAAAAATCTTATAATACAAAAGTTATGTGCGATCTATAATTCAGAAGTTATGTGCGATCCTTGTATGTGTGAAAAAAAAATAGATTTATGGGGTGTAACTGTAGACAAAATCACATATACCCATAAACGGCGATTTATGTTCGATCCCTCTTTTAACCCCATGCTAGCTGATACGGACTGAGATTCAAGTTCACTTCTTGCAAGATCAACGAAGTTGTATATTATACTAGAAAAGTTAAATTAGAATTATCATCAGTATGCAGCGTCATCATCATCTAATTCACCATCAGTATTATTTTGGGGTAACAGAAACTCAGCATAACACAGTTGCCACAACAAACGACTGGATTTTGTAACAAATAATATGAATCAGAGTAGGAAAAAACAAATATATCAAAGTAAAAAAAAACTAAGAAGACGCGACAAAGAGACGCAAATCTCATGATCAAAATGTCTTGAGATCCAGAGCGTTGTACCTCTGATGCCGCTGCAAATCTCATGATAAAAACCCAAATACCGCTGCAAAAAAGGCCCTAAATCCAACTACAACCATAAAACTTACAAATATAACGTGTACCTCTGATGCCGGAGCGTGGAGTTACCTAAGGACATGTACCTCTGTCAAGAGATCCGGAGCGTTGTGTTACCTGAGATCACTGATGCCTGATGTAGATCGTTGATGCCAGAGGGAGAAAAATAGTAAGACATTTGCAAGGGAGAGAGGGGCGGAGATCGTTTTTCCCCAAACTCGGAGATCGTTTGTAAGGGACAGGGAGGGTAAAGTGATATGGAGAAATATCATAAGACGGGGTCATTTGGAGAATGAGGTTAAGGGAGTGAGTTGGTGAAAATAAATTACACTTCTAACCTTATGTTTGAATTTTGAAAAAGTAGTGGGAAACAAATTAGAGTGTGTCAAAAAAGGGGGAACCCAAAATTTGTAAGGGTAAAATGGGTATTGCAGGAAAAAATTCATCCCATGACATCATTTGCCAAACTTGTGACATACATAAGTTTCCTACTTTATTATATATATATATATATTAAAATGCATTCATACCTTAGGAGAAATGGAACCATGTTAATGATGTAGAAACGAGGCACAACACACACGACATTTGATGAAGCTTTAATATCTTGGCCTCTACGTCTTCAACAAACACGTCATAGGCTTGAATGGATATACTTGAACTCTATCCTATGACTCAAATATTTTTGTTCGTAATTGAGCCAAAACTACAAAGGACTCAAATGGAAATTTGTGTCCTTACAAATCTCCCCCTTTGGCTATTCCGGGACAAAAACCAAACAAAAATCCTAAAGGGCCTTCAAGCTCACTAGACTCAAAAACAATGTCCCACCCAAAATAAAAATACAATGCTTGACTCAAACAACCCAAGGATCAATATCTTTGCCGATGTTGAATGTTTCCATTTTGAAGTATTCCTGCACACTTAACCAAACTATCAAACGCATGGGGAATATCAAAATATTAAATGCAATTAAATAATTACTCCCCCTAAATTAATTCTCCCCTTTATCAAACAAATGACCTACTTAGAAAGACGTCTCCCCTTAAGATAAATCTCCTCCAAACTAAGATACGGTAATAATAGGATTAGATACCATTTCTCCCCCTATCATTCTCCCCCTTTTTGTTTAGGAATGGACAAAGGCTAAAGAATCAGAACAGTAACTTATCTCTCCCAAATAAAGCATATACACCCTCTAAACTAAGCAAGGGATAAAAGAATGGGATAACAAGCTAAAACATGTAATTGTGCATATAGTGATGAGAACGTTAAAGCATATGGGCAACAAAAGTTCAACTAATCCAAACAATAACATCGGATACCAACTAGGATGCAATAAAATGATACCAATATGGTATATAAATTATTAAGCATGTGATATCAACAAAGAATGCAATAAGATGGATACCAAGTATGAATTAAAGCATATATGGATTAGAAATCAAAGCAAAAACTAAACAAAAATATCAAATATATGTATACATAATATATATCAAAGAGACTCAAGTACACATATATAGATATAAACACACAAATGACACACACAAAATATAATAGGAGTCTTTAACACTCGTATGGCAAAAATGTGTCAAATGAAAACGGAAGTGTTGGGGTGTGAACTAGTAACGATTAAATTTAGACCCAATCACTTAAAACATGTTCACGGAGTTCTAAATTGATTGCAAACTTCATCACATTTGAATATAACCTCATGTGACAATATAAATTGAACTCAATGCATAAACATACACAATGCATACAAGCCTAGCATATTGATGATTCTACAAACCAATAGAGTCATGACATGAAATATGTAACTAGGATAAACGACCATTGTACAAACCGTTAATATACCATCCAATCTCCGTCAATATGCATTTATATTAAATTTGAATGAATATATCAATCAAACATAGGCCTTGGCAGATTATTTTTCTTTTTAATGCCATATTTTCTATTTTTAGGCCTTTGAACCACGTATTTCTTTTAGGTCCATTCAAAAATGGAGGCCTACAATCGCAAAGGATAACTAAGTCCTTTCGGAGCCCTTCCCCGTGCACATTTGTATTTATCATGTTTTTATGTTTCACACAAATCTCCGTGCAACGGATTTTGACATGCACTAGTCCTCTTAAGTCACAAATATGTAGATGACAAGATTTGTAGGAGAACACTTCATAAATCTCAAATATTCATATGAAGTTAAAATTTCAAAAGAGCTCGTGCATGTGTGAATAGAGGCATATAAAAATAGAATCCATTTAATCAACACAAAATCCAACTACTCCATGTAAGCATGGTAAAGAACATAATAAGGATTGGCAATCTAAACCAAAAGTTCTTTCCACATGAGAGCATAAAAGATGGGAATCAAACACAAGTGTATGCCACATAAAGTGTGTCAAACTAAAATACAAACAAAATAAAATCTTTTTGAGTTTTTGAAATTTTTAACTAAAAATAAAAAAATATATACTCAAAAGACATTTGAATTTTTCATTAAGCTTAAATTACCAAGAGATAAAATCCAAATGATAAACAAAAATATTTTTGTATTTTTCATTTAATGCAAACAAAATGAAGGAAATATAATACAAAAAATAAACAAAAATCATAATTCTAGCATGTGATAAGCATGGAGCATAGACTAGAACATGATTAAACAAGCATACATTTAGCATGTGAATATGTCATGAAGTACAAAAGATAAAGTATGCAAACACTAACTCATTCATCCTTTAGATTTAGAAAGGGAGGAAGCATGTGAAAGTAAATGAGAATCAAAAACCCCATTTTGCAAGGCAGCCAAGTCGAATTTCCTAACCCAAATTAATGAAGAATGACTATCTTGGGGTGTAGGAATTTTAACTACCTTGGTTGCTTTACGTTGGGATTTTCTAGGAATACATTTAAGATCAAATTTTTTTTTCCTAAGATGACCTTTTCGACCACAATGTGCACAAGTAAAAACATGTCGAAAACATTTACCTAAGGAGTGATCTCTAAAGACTTTCCTAGTAGATTCTCCTAAAACATTGGTTTTGACGTTATGAGTAAATTTATTACAAGTATTGAAGCCTAAACCACAAGTGTCATTTTTAATTTGGACCGTTCATAATATTTTATCTAATTTTTCCGAACGACACTCCAAATCAAATTTGACATTACTAGAGTCTTTTAATTTATTTTGAAATTCTAAAATGTTACTCTAATAAAACATTTCGCTCTTCAAAAGTAAGAAGCTCCTTTTTCAAGGATTCCATTAAACCCCTAAGGCTATCTCTCTCGCCTTCTATATATTCAAGCTTTTCTAGAAGAGCATTCTCTCGTGTCCTAAGGTCTTCAACCAACATACTATTATCAACGACCTTGACATGTTCTTTCAAACTAGCCTCTAACTTCAAATTAGCTCTTTTCAATTTAATAGATACTTTATAAAGTTCTGGAAAGCATTTTGAAGTTCACTCACATTAACCTCTTCTTCATTTTCACTCTCTCTTTCTTCTCCACTCTCACTATCATAAAAAACAAGGGAATAAAAAACTTTGACCTCGAAAGTGTCATGTGTTAAAGTTTCATCAATCGACGAGTTCTCACTATCACTCACATGACTAGCCATAAAAGCCACAAAGTTGGGCTTAGTGGGGGAATCGTGTCCCTCTTCCTTATCACTATCACTAAGGGTCGCATTATATGAAATGGGTCGCTTACCCTCTTTCCTTAGTATAGTGGGGGACTCAGAAGCCCTATGGACATAACCCTCATAACCAAAACACCTATTTGACTCGTCCCTATTTAATTGTTCATTGATAGGTTTAGGGATCTTCTCGGTTTTGTCATACTTAGAAGTTTCAAATTTCTTAAAGTCATTTTTAAATTTATCTTAATTAAATTTAAGAAATTTTCTAAATTTTCGAGCAAACAAAGCCATGTCTTCCGAGTCACTATCACTCTCGCTCTCTACTATTTATTTGACCTCTTTTCGGTCTTTTAAAGCAATGCCCTTTTTAATTTTGTTTTCGGTTTTAGAGGGAAACATGTCTAGTTCATAGGTTTGTAAATCACCTACGAGCTCTTCTAATTTCATGGAGGCTAAAGTTGGAAAATAATTTAAAACGGTCACTTTTGGAATAAATCTATCGGGTAGGGACCTTAAAATTTTCTTTACAACTCGGTTGTCCGGTATTTTTTCTCCCAAGTTAAAAGATGAATTAACAATATCTGAAAGTCTAGCATAAAATTAATCAAAAGTTTCATTATCGTTCATTTTGATGGTTTCAAATTGAGTGATGAGGTTTTGGAGTTTAGAAGCCTTAACGACACTAGTTACTTCATGAGTTAGTTGTAAAATATCCCAAGCTTGTTTAGCGGTTTGACACGTCATAATACTTCGGAATTCATCTGGTGTGACCGCGCTAAACAAGGCATTTAAACCTCGGGAATTAAAATTAGAAAGTTTAAACTCATTCTCAGTCCATCTATCGGCCGGTTTGGGAACACATTCATTTTCAACTAAATGAGTTGGTGGAGACCACCCATTAACTACCGATAACCAAACCCTCTCGTCGATAGATTTTAGTGCCGATTTCATACGCACTTTCCAATACGCGTAATTAGAACCATAACAAATAGGAAATTTTGAAAATGGGGAAAATTCCATTTTAGCCAAAAATAGTTAAAAGATCTTTAACGAAGTAAATTATCATTTTTGGCTCTGATACCAATTTGAAAATGCCCCAAGGGCCCCCGAATTTAAAATCCTTATACTTAAAATCAATTTCCTTGTTGAAATAGATATGCGGAAGCGTAAAGGTGATGGTTCAATAAAATGAATTACCAATTTTTAATTTCTTCACAAATTAAAATTAAACCAAGTGAAAATATGATTAATACACACACACACTAATGATTTCACTTAAACACAATTAATTCATTCAAGTCCTAGAATTTGACTAAGTCATATTTATCATTATTTCCAATTTAGGCCAAACCAGTTTTAACAATAGACTTGAATTAAATAAACTTTACCCAAATTTAATTATGCACCAAATTAAATTAAGTGTGAAAATTAAAACCAATTTTATCTTGAATTACCCTAAGCATGAGTTCTAAGTCATTACGCAAGATAAAATAAATCAATCACACTACGCCGCGATGTACGAGGAAAAACCCACAACGGGAAACAACCTCGGACGGCCCTAGCCTCAAATTCACTAAGTACGGAATTACATTTACAAGACAGATGACTTACTTCCTCAACTCGAACCCTCTCTAGCCTTAACGCATCTTCTTGTAATCACCTCTTCCTATTGGATAACCATGGAGCTCCACCGTGATCTTGGACTCACCAATCGGACAATAGGTACACCGTCAACCACACGTGGTGTCTTTTACCACATGAGAATGCCGCAGCAAAACGAACCCTTCTTCTTTAAGGGATGTAGAAGAAAACCCAAACAATCTCTTCAATTCGGTGTATAGATAAACCCGGTGCCAAACTCCAAGCAAGATGTATATATATATGAACTTGGATAAACAAAAAAATGGGTGTGTATGTGTTTTTTGATGAATTTAATCCATAAAAATCAAACACAAAACATGGAATTTTTTTTTAAAAGTTTTGCTCTCAAAAGACTCTTAGAATGTGAGAAATTTAGTTCCCGCAATTAAGAAGTATGTCAAAAAGGAAGTGGGGCAAAGTAGTGGAAAAGTGGAAAAAACTGGCTTAAAACTGTTCCGGCTGTTTTTTCGTTAGAAATCTCGTTCGAACGAGACTTCTAACGAAGAGACAGAACGAAAAAAAAATCTCGGTTGAAAACTTGTTCGAACGACTTCTCGTTTGAACGACCTATCTAATGAGTTCTCAGGCCATCGTTCTAGATAATTTCGATACGAATGCGTGGCAGCCAATTTCGTATTTTTCTGATTTTTTTTTGGATTTGATATGATTTTTCTACTGAAAGGTGTCCGAGAACAAAATATTTAGAACTATGAATTCAAAAAAAGTTTAACAAAAAAATACTAACACCCAAAATAAATTTCTAAAATACACCCAATAAATAATGTTCCAAGCTCATATATATATATATATATATATATATATATATATATATATATATATATATATATATATATATATATATATATATATTAAAATGCATTCATACCTTAGGAGAAATGGAACCATGTTGATGATGTAGAAACGAGGCACAACACACATGACATTTGATGAAGCTTTAATATCTTGGCCGCTATATCTTCAATAAACACGTCATAGGCTTGAATGTATAAACTTGAACTCTATCCTATGACTCAAATGTTTTTGTCCGGAATTGAGCCAAAACTACAAAGGACTCAATTGGAAATTTGTTTCTTTACAAGGGTAAATTATCACGGTTTATCATGTCAGGGGTGGCCTGATTTTTATTACTTTATCGTCATTATCCTAGTCTAGGTATGAGACTAGATTTAGATCTATGTTAGAAAAATCCTCTAATACATAGGGTAGGGCGTATTGATAACTTGGGGACCCTTTGGTATGGGACTAAGGGGTATTTTGAGGATCTCACATCGATAAAAGTGTGGGGTAATTTGAAATTACAAATTGAGAAAATTTGAGAATTAACACCTAAGATAATAAGACGGGTATTAAAATATATTGGCGACATAATCAGCGAGGGCCGACAGTTTAAACGGGCAAGCTGGCATTTTATGTCATGTCGGGTGTGGAACCTCGTCAATCAGCGAGGATCGACAGTTTAAACGGGTCAGCTGGCGTTTTGACGAGGGGATGTGTATTTTGGTGGAGAAATCACCCGAGGCGGGAGGACCGCCATAATAAATTGAGGTTATAAGAAAAGTTGGTTAATTTAATTAAATTAACATCATGGGACTTGGGAATTTATAATCATATTGGTGTTCCTTTTTAAATGGGGATTCCTTCGGGTAGTTAGTGATTTATATTTATCACATTTAATTTAAAATACTCTATTGTGATATTTATTGCGTATAATGCTACTCTATGGATTTAAGGATCCTATTTGAGGAGAGTAGTGTGCATTCTTGCTCGGGGCTTTAGCTCTGACCCATGCATTGACTAACCTTTTTCAGGATTAGTATTTGGAGTGGCTGCATAAGATTTTTGGAGATTATCGTTTGGAGGGGCAACTGGAGCTGAATTACTTTACTGCGTTATTTTAAGTTTAGGCTTTTTTTTTATTCGTATTTCATTATGAGACTCGGTTGAGAGATTTATTGGGCCATTCGGTTCCAAAGTTGTTTAAGGATTTTCATTTGGAACATTTACAGTTGGTTTATTTATTCAAATTTTATTTAATCATTATTGGAGATTAGATTTATTCGGAGTTAGCATGTGATGGATCTTTTATCACTTAGTTGTTTATGAATATTTGAGATTGATTAAATTATTAGTATTATGGACTTATTTACTTATGTCTCATATCTATCTCATGCTAAGAATGAAATTTATATTAGTTCACGCCCGGCTTAGTTCGGCGGCGGTGGATGGCCACCCCGTCTGTCGGATTTTGCGGGGTGTGACAATCTCCTAGACCATGTCGTCTTCACATCAACATCCTTTCTTTTACGCTTTTGGGGTAAAATTATGGGGAATTATTTCCCCCTCATCTTTTGATAAGCCTTTAATGACCTTTCTTCAATTTCCAAACCAGAAATTCTAGGTAGAGGTGGCCTCGTCTTGATGCCTTATGGGAGAAAATTTCTTTGTATTGACTTGAATTTGTGACTTTGGGGCAGAAATCTCCGAAGACTGTGATAAAAAAAGTTACCACTTTTCTTAAGCCAATTGGCTTCAGTATCCTCTCCACAAATAGGACAACCCAAGTAACCATTTACATTGCATCGAGATAAGGTCCCATAAGCATGAAAATCATGAATTACACTATCAACGTAGCTCTCAAAGTGAATTCCTCCTTTTTGTATGAGTCAAACGCTCTCACACCTTCAACCCATAACTCGTTCAATTCATCTATTAGTGGCACTAAGAAAACATCAATGTCCTTACCCAGTAGTTTAGGAGCTGGTATCAACAACGACAAAATTAAAAACTCCTTTCTCATGCACGACAATGGGGGAAAATTAAAAGGAGCCATAAACACCGACTATATACAATTATTTATGCTCAATTTGCGAAGTCAGTTAAACCCATCGATTTATATTATGAGGCAAACATTGCTTATTTCTTTAGCAAAGTTTGAGTATCGATGATTTGCAAATTTCCACACAGATGAATCAATCGGTTGTCGCATGGGATTCTCACCCACCTCCCTATACCATGCCAAGTCATTGCCTATGTTATCCGAGGTATAGTATAAAGTCTCTTCCATTGAGGACCTAAAGGGAAATGCTTTAACACCTTCTTAGGTATATGCGTATCTACTTTCATTAAACATTTATTATGTAATATCATGTTTTTTCATATCTGGGTTCCTTACATACATGACAAGCCAATTTGTGCTTGTGCTCCATATAGTATAAAATGCAATCATACTTGCAATAATGAATTGATTTGAATTTCATACCCAAACCTTTAAAATTAACCTTCATGATTGGATAATTGACTGGCAGTGTATTTTATTTGGGGAGAAAATCTTTTCCCCAAAGGAGTATTGTCGTCAAACTTTTTCCCGACAAGCCAAATTTTCTCTTTAAGTTGTGCAACCCAACCATGGCATATAACATTGTGTGGTCGGGGTTGGAGTTATGGTATAATGGTGTTGCGACTGTTCCTTTTAATCGTATATAATCCCTATCTTGGTCAGTATCGTTGTCAACATGATCCTCACCATCTAAACCATTACCTCTACTATCTTGATTTTCTTGTGCTACGTGCATTTTGTATGTATCATTTATGAGATCGTTTAACCTATTAAGTGCTAACGGAGCACTTTTTGTGGGAACCGTTTCCTTCACAAGTACTTCTTCAGGAATATATTTAAAATCCCTCTCCCCGTGGAATCTCCAAAATGTATAGCTAGCTTGCATACCCCCTGAATTAAATGTAATGTTTCGTCCGCTCCTTTCAAATATTTACCATTTCTACAACGAATGCACGGACATGGGATAATATTAGTTTTGATATTCTTCATTACATAATTCATAAAGTCTTTCACCCCAATAACGTACACTGTCCCCACTCTAAAACTTTCACCCATCCACTCTTTATATTGTGGAAACTCTATTAATTCTACAATATAAACAAATAGAAACTCAGTAAATTATTAAACTAAATGAGTATGTCCCTTATTACATACATGCGTAGCAAAAGTATTTTAGTTATTACATTTTTTTTCCATATGTTTGAGTAGTGATATATTTAGTATTATATGTATATATGTATATACACTACGTGTGTAATATAAGATTCTACATGTCATGCTAAAACATTTATGTATGTAGACAAAATGAAGTGATATTCTAAGAGTAAAGATTAAACATATCAAATTAATAACACTAAAATCTCTTATTATTATTTATTTTTTTGATAAGTAAACACTAGAATCTCATATTATTTTACTAGACAAAATGAATTGATATTCAAAAAAGATTGAATTATTATAACTCATGTCCAACCCACTTACTAATCCGATTACCAGTTATCAATATGAAAATAATCAAATTCATATCAAATCAAATAAATTGAATTCATATCCACACACTAATAATTACTAATCATAATGAACCAATTAAAGGAAATATAGGATATTTTTTATGGAATTGAAGCAATTAGGTAAATAAACCTAGAAAACCCCAAAATGCTACAAATGCCTAGGGGCCAAACAACTCAATGACCACCTAAATATTCAAATTCAGCTGTCAGCAACAATTCAAGAATCCTAAACAACAATATAATCAATATTCGGCAGAATCACAACCAAAAAGTAAGAAAATTGAAGAAAATCAAAATCAATAATCAATTGCATTTCCTTTCATCATACCTAATTGGGGCTGAAATCGATTGGAAGAAAGCCTTGAAACTTTGAAACCTTAAAACAAATTGCAAAATAAAACTTGTTATACTGTTACATATTTATCAATGAGCAAAACGAAACAATAAAATTTTAAAATATACAAAGCTTTGTCAGACTGTTACATATTTCAATTAAATTCATTGTATGACCCAAATGCCAATATGAGTATTTATGACTAATATAAATTGTGACTGATATAAATGAGCAAAATGAAATTGAATCAAAATCAAAATCAAAATCAATTTATGACCAATACAAAATGATATTAGACTTATACATTTCTTCTCTCCTCACTATTCATCATCTCCTACAACAACGCATTTATCTATCTCCTCCTCTATAACCAAAAAACTCTCTCACCTGCGCCCATACCTTGTCATGTATACCCCCTTCTAACCTATCAAAACCTAATTTCCTTATTCATACCTGCCACAACCCCTTCAAAAAATGACCCCCTCACATCCGCCGGACATCCCTCGACCCATATGACCCAAAAACCCGACCCTCCATAGCTACCCCATAAAGCCGTGACCAAGAACCTGACCCTCAAACCACATGTGAAAATTTAACCCAAACAAATTTTGTTTTGTTGATGCTTAAATTAAAATGGCTAATAAATAACATTTATCCCTAGTAATTAAAATGCTCTAAATCAAAATGATATTAAAAAAATCAACTAACAAATAATAATAACAAACTCAACCTGCAAAATGAAAGCGAACACTCTAATCAAACTAACAAATAAGAATAACAAACTCAAAGAATTGAAATCGAAAGCTCTCCAAAATTAAAATCGAAAACTCAACGAATGCACGGGCGAGAGAATTGTTCACCAAAGCATAAGAGAGTTATGAGAAAGATTGATAGGCGAGAGGACAGAGAAGAGGGAAATTAAAGTAGGGCAAAAATTTGGTGACCCCTCCTAGCAGTCACAAATTAAAGTCGGCCAAAATTTGTGAGTGTCAAGAGCAGTTGCAAATTTATGATAGTTAATAGCAGTTATAAATTAAGTCTTACACCAAAATTTATGTACGTTACCAGCAGTCACAAATTTATGACTATCGTTAATAGTTACAAATTTAGTACTAGGTCAAAAATTTTGACTTCTCATAGAAGTTATAAATTTGTGACTACTCATAAGAGTCATAAATTAGGCCTACTAATAAATTTGTGACTAAGGATTAGAGTCACAAATTAATTAAATAGTAACATTTGTGATTCTCATTAGTAGTGACAAGCTAATTGACTCAAATTTTTTATTACCCTTTATTTTATAACTCCTAATGGGAGTTATAAATAATTTTGTGACTCCTCGTGACTAGCTGGTCACGGCCCTCGTCCGTGACTATTTACCTCATGCCGTGATCCGTGACCACATCGACAGGTTGCAAACTTAGTCCGTGACCCATCAATTTGGTCACAGGAGATATGATCATGGATCAGGTCTAAGACCCTTAGGCCTAGTCACAGCCCAAGTCCGTAACCATTCACCTAATTTGGCATAGTGGTACACTTACGTATTTCAAATGACTTTTCCACACGTACCAATGAATGATTGCCCTTATAGGTAAGAGGCATATCATGTAAGTGAATCCCAAAGGGATAACCTTTCCACTAACCCACCAATTCATCAACTTCATATAGGCGTCTGCCATTGGACACTCATACCTAGTGTGCTACTTTCGTTACGAAACTCTGTCAATTTTTTTGGTCACCCTATCGCCCTAATTTTGCACAATTTTGCCCATTCTTAAGATAGGACCTTGTCCATGAGTCTGGAAACCAGTCTACTCATATCTTACATTGTGTACCCTATTTTTCTCCATACTCGGGTCATGTTTGGCATTTCACTTACACCCTAAGCAGAATATAATACAAGTGGAACCTAATAATTATAATCATGTGGAGGATTTTCCTTTTCCTTTTTTTTAAAAATACCTAAAATATCTTCACCATTTTTTTTAAAAAAAAGAAGAAAAACATATATAATAAAAACCCTCTTGTTTTCATTAAAATAAAAACAAAAATAATTTTCCCCTCTTAGGTGTGATCGCATACCACCAATCTTGGATTACTCCCTATTGGCTCAGATCTTCCATCAGCCACCCCGAAGCTCCATTGGATCCTCTGCTGTTTCTACAAAATTCAAGCAATCCCTTTGAAAATTATTCATGGAGAACATCGACCAGAATGCAAATATCCACCCAGATATGATGGAGATTCTTACTCAACTGAGTCACAAGATTGGTAACCTCTAAGAAGAAAATCCATATTTTTACCCTTCCACTAGAATTAAGCCCATTGATGCACCTAATTCATCTACTAGCTCAACCAAACCCCTAAAAGTATTTCCTTACTTTATCCTACATCCTCATATTCCTACCAACCAACCTCTATCTCTCCTCACCAGGTCCTGCATATATGTTTGTACTCGTTCAAAAGGGGGAGGCAAGGAACTACTTACAGTTTAAGATCGGGTTCAGGAGTTTAGGCTAAAATTGCCCTCAGAGATGACCATCAACTGTGAGAATATCAGCACCTTGTTCATGGAAACTCGAAAGTGAGATGCAAGTCGATGAATGGTTCATACCAGTTAAAAGTTAAGTGTAGATGACATTGTCCAGGTTATGTCCAATGTGTTTATTAAAAAGTGACAAATATGTATTGTCTCTGAACTGACCGTGGTTTTAAAACTCTAAGGGAATCTAGTCCCTTCCTTCCAAAACTTCCATGTTGAATGGGAAGACTTGTATGTTGAAGCCATGGAGGTTATGGAATTAATTAACTTTTCATGGAAAGATGTCATCATTGCCATCGAATGGGGTGATGAATTTAACTGCTCAGGCGATGAACCAGGGGTTGAAGACTTCCCCTTTTGCGAATTCCCCAAGCCATGGTAGGATGCCGTGGAGAAAAAGATAAATTCGAGGATAAAGGTCTTATATGAAGATGAAGTCTCTTGGGATGAAGACTAGGAACGTGAGGTGGAGCTTTTAACAATCAAAGTTTTAAAAAGCATTGAGAACTTTAAGGGAAGTGATACTAATGAACCGTTAGACCGACATACACTGGGAATGGATCTCTGCATGATCAATCTGGAAGTCGAGCCATCTAACCAGTCCAAAAAGGTCACCACTCCTAATAAAACATTTCGCAATTCGCATGCTATCCTTATTGAGCCTACCCAACTCAATCTGAACCCTATTATTCATCCCCTTTAAGAAATAACTGAATTTACTACTTTTTCTTCTAGTTCTGATGTAATTGTGAATGAGGCCACGTTTGATTAGGTCGTTGTATTTCCTAAAAATGTTTTCAATGAAACAAATGATGATTTCGAGTATCTTATTATGCCTTGCATTAATTTCCTCGATTATAATCAAACGATTAATGAAGATGATTTAATAAATTAATCATTCTTAACCGGTTTCATTAAGGAAAAAATTAAACAACATAATCACATTCAAACTAATGATGACGAGACTATCGTTATCAATCTCATTTCTACTAGCCACCTGCACAAGATTTGGATAGGGTCCACCTTCGATGAGTATGACCAGTCGCAATTCGAATAACAACTGAAGGAATTTGTGGACCTCTTTGCATGGTCCTACAACGACATACCCGGCGTAGACCCAGAAATAACACAACACGAGATTCTTACCTTCCCAAAAACTAAACCTGTCATGAAAAAACTGATAAAGATCCTAATATAGTGGTATCTCAAACTCGAAGATAAAGTTGTAAAACTATTTAACGTATGCTTCATTCGCCTGGTTGAATACCCTATATGTCTCACAAATATCGTACATGTGCCAAAATCAGGAGGAAAAGTCTGGATGTGCGTTGAATATCCAGATTTGAATCATCCTCGAAGAATGATTATCCTTTATCCAATATCTATATAATCATCGATGAAACTGCTATTCATGACTTCAAGTCATATGTCAATGATTTTATCGAGTATAATCAGATCAAGATGCATTATGACCATTAGGAAAATACTACCTTCATCACGCCATGGGGAATCATTTGCTACACAGTCATTCTATTCGGTCTCAAAAATTCTAAGGCTACCTACAAAAGGTCCGCCAAGATCATGTTTTATAATCTTATCCATAAAGAGGTTGAATTATATATCAAAGAGATGATCATCAAGTTGAAAACTCAAAAAGATCACATTCCTACCGTGAGATGATTATTCGAGTGAATGCGACAATACCAGATGCAAGTCATCCTATAGAAATGCATCTTCATTGTCACGAAGGGTAAACTCCTTGTCTTCATGGTCATTGAAAGAGGTATGGAATCAGACACTACCAAACTCAAAGTAATTCTTGATATGTCACCAACACAAATGGAGACAGAAGCTTATGGATTTCTGGGTAAGCTCCAATACATCACAAGATTCATTAAACAATTAAACTCTATCTATGAGCCTATTTTCAATCTTCTCCTAAAAGATTCAACCGAAGTTTAGAATCAGGCATATCAAGAAGTCTTTGATTAGATCAAGCGATACCTCATCGACCGTCGGTGACCATGCGTTCACAACAAGGTCTCCCCCACCTCTTATACATCACTGTCACCGACACCGCGGAAGAGCCTATGATACCCTAATACATCTAAGAATCCTAATAAGAAAGAGCCATATGCAATGCTAATTAAAAGATATCTAGGTATGAGGTGAATCACACTACATTGGAGAAGGCATATATCTCTTTAGTCTGGGTCATCAAAAACCTTCGACACTACATGCTCACATTCCCTATTAAACAAGTGTCCCAAGTGTATCCAATGTGTAGAAGGGTGTTTCAACCTTGTACACTATATTTTGGGGTGAGGGTCCCTCGAATACCCCCCCCCCCCCCCAGCTTCCAAAAAATATGGGACGCGGAACCCCCAAGGCTCCCTTCCCTTAACTGTAGGAAAATATTTGGGCGCAGAACCCCCAAGGCTCCCCTCCCTCAACTTTTAAAAAATGTTTAGACGAGGAGCAGTATAGGTCCTCCTCGTCAAGTGCCAGAAAAATGTGGGGCGAGGAGAAGTCAAGGTCCTCTCCCTCAACTTCTAGAAAATGTTTGTGCGAGGATTAGTCAAGGTCCTTAACCTCAACTGCCAGAAAATGTTGGGGTGAGGAGCTCTCAAAGTCCTCCTCCTCAACTTCCAGAAAATATTCGGATGAGGAGCCTTTAAGGTCCTCCCCTTAACTTCCAAAAATAGGTCAGGATGAGGGAGGGGCTACCATGATCAACCTCTCATCATGAAAAAATATTCTTTTATAAAATCAAAGTACTAACACTTACTTTCTTATACATGTAGCCTAGTTGAGAAAGGAGGACTCAAATAGGCCAGTTGGGATCTCTTGGGAGTTTTGCCTTAACGACTGAGGAATAAGATCTATTGAGAAAGCTCAACCACTTAGAACTTTAGGATTGAGATAATACTAATAAAAAGACCCTAGGAGTCACTCAACTCCTTACAGATCACACTCAATCATAACTAGAATGAGCAACGAAGAGGTTTCTCACCATAAAAGAATTTTTATTATAAAAAATGATTCTAGAGAAGCGGGTCCTCAAGACCCCCTCCTCACAACATAAAGGATTTTAGAGGAGGGGGTCCTTGAGGCCTCTCCTCTCAAGTTCACAAAGTTTGTACCATAAGTTACCTTTTAAAATGATATTTACCAAATTAGATACTTTTCCTTAAGCGCATACATATTTACTTTTTTGACTTTAGATTGCACCATATGGAAGTTGTCAGAGGGGACAGGTGGCTACAAACAGGTAGGGACAAGTGGTATATTTCAGACCTTGTCCCTCACAAACACTCTCAATTTTGGAGCCCAAAACTGCCAACTCAGCCCTAGTGCCCAAGTATATATAGGACCCATGGAAAAGGTCAAGAAAAGGAATCATAACTCAAGTTGTAATGTTACTCTGTCAAAATCACACCATAATCTCTCCTTGATCTTTCTCTCTCTCTAAGTGTCAAGTGCCTTGTTCTTTCACTCCCCACTGACATCCATCACTCTTAGGAGTTTCTCTTGAGAAAATTTACCATTATTGTTGTGAATTGCATCTTCTTGTAGGGAGGGAGTTCCATCTTGAGTTACATTTTTACCAAAATGATAAGGTTTTACCAGAAGCTTCTCTAAAATTTCTTGTGAACCTTAAAGGCAGTGTCCATTAGAGCAGGCCATACCTCACTCGATTCATTATCTTACCAGACCCCAGTCACACTACACCCTTACACAATGAAATAGATGTTAGATAAACTCATCTTGTCTAGTCGCATGGCCCGATGGTTGATGGTATTAGCTAAATTTAACATCACATATGTCATATAAAAAGCATGAAAGGAAGAACCATTTTTTATTACCTTATCGATAATCCCATGGGGATTTAAGGTTTGAATTATTAAATTCCTAGATGAAAACATATTGTGCACTTCTTACCAGGATCTCAAATGGCATATGTTCTTCGACGGAGTCGTTAATAAGAAAGGATATAGTATTGGGATACTGCTGATCTCCCCCAATGATTTTCACACTCTCATCTCCGTCAAATTAGAATTCCCTTACACTAATAATATGATGGAATACGAGGCATGTACCATAGGGCTCAAGATTGCCCTCAAAATAGGAATCAAGTACATGAATGTCTATGGAGACTCGACCCTCATCAGGGGGTAAATCCTTATAAAATGGAATGTTGAAGATGAAAAGCTTGTACCCTTCCATGATCACCTAGAACAGCTCGCCTCCTAATTTGAAGATGTCACCTTCCACAACCTTCCTCTTTCAAGGAATATCCTAGCCGACACACTAACAACCCTGGTCTCTATGGTCGACATGACTATAGGGATAATAATAGCCCTTTTCCTATTCTAAAAAGAGGCAGTACCCACTCACTGTTACCAGATCGATCTCGTTATAGAAGAACATTCAAATATAGCAGGATTCTAGTATTATGACATTTGGGGCCTCCTCAATCATAGTTGGTATCCTCAAGACGCTGATAGGAAAGGACATGAGACCCTTCGCAGGTTGGTTTCTCATTACATCATCTGCAATAAGGCACTTTTTAAAAGAAATTTCGATGGAACCCATTTTCATTGCATAGAAGGGGCTGGGGTAGAATACATGATGCAGTAGATCCCCAATGAGTAATGTGTAACCCACATGAATGACCATATTCTTGCGAAGAAGATCATCCATTAAGAATATTACTGGACCAACATGGTTTAAGATGGAGTTGTTTATGGCGAAAGGTTCCTTAAATGCATACGGTTTTCCAACATTCAACACTTGCCTCCTTAAAAGTTGTATAACATGACTTCTCTACCACTTAGAAAAATAAACATCATAAGGAAAGTCACTCCTAAGTAAATAAATGAGAATAGCCATTGATTACTTCACAAAATAGGTTAAATCTAAGTCATACACGATATTAAATGTAAAGAAAGTATCCTAGTTCATCTGAAAAATATCACCTATCGGTATATAGTTCCCCATGAGTTGGTATCAAACAATGGTCTCCATTTTAAAGTTGAGGCCACAAAACTAGCTGATGAGTATGTAATCTAAAGGCAATAACGAGACTATTGAAGCCCCAAATCAAAACCTTAAGACCATAATCATCAAGATGGCTAAGACTTATAGAGACTAGGATGACTGGATCCTATAGGCCCTCTGGGGATACCGTACCTCCATTAGAAATCCCACTAGGTCTACACCTTACTCTCTGGTATATGGCATGGAGGTAGTCTTACCCGTTGAACTCGAAATACCTTCCCTGAGGATTATGCTCGAAATTCAAGTTAGCGAAGAAGATTGACAGCAAATCCACTATGATAAACTATTACTCTTAGATAAAAGGAGATTAAGAGCCATATATCTCATATAAGGGAACCATCGTTGTATTGTACGATCATTCAATAATAAAATTCAAGGATTGTTGTGTTTAAAAAGGAGATCTTACCTTCAAGGAAATAATAAAACACATCTAGGACCCCAGAGGAAAGTTTAAGCCAAATTGGACTGGCCCCTACATCATAAAGAAGATCATATCAGGTGGCACCGCTATGTTTAGGGACCTTGATGGAGCAAAGATGGTGCGTCCGATTAATTTGAACCATCTTAATAATTTTTACCCCTGGTCTGAACTTTCGTCACACTATGACTCTTCTCATCTCCCTTCTATCTTAAAAAAAATCTTTTTCCTCCATATCTACTTAGAACTGTGTGAGACCTGAACCTATCAAAAATCATCTTTTCAAAAGAGAAACTCGTAAATTTTAAAACCCACAAAGGTACGTTGGTAGCCCATAAAACACTCTAGGAACAGTCCTTTGTATTTCACAAAATGTTATTCCTATTTCCCTCTGAGAACATTAGTCTCACTCATCATTTAAATGAACAAAAGGATTATGTATACCTTAGAGATCAGTATAGATAGTTCAAACTAAAGAAATTCATCAAAGGAACAAAATAATACATCAAAATAATTATCTACTTTTATTAAAAAAAAATATAGTAGTTACATGAGATATTATCAAGAAGAGCAAAAAACAACCAACCCCTTATAAACTTCATGAACCAAACACCTCAAACTTAACCTACAAAATAAACCCAAATATTACCAACACCTTCCCCATATTCAAGACCTCTTTCAACTTCTACATGGACCCACCTCATGATTATTCCCTATCCTCAAAGGACCTCTAGAATTCTTATCCTAGTTATGATTTCGTATCCTCTCCATACGATGGTATACCTTGATCAGCTTGGATGAAACCACAACACCCTCTTCTAAAGTGTCAAACATCATAATCCACCTTTGTCCAATCTCCTCGGTAAAAATCTTCATAACCACCTACTTCCGTAGCCACTTAAGATAGTCCCCGAATACGAATTTAGCATCCTCGACAGACTGAGATAGATGAGTAGATAGTCGACAAAGTTTCCACAAAAGGCTCCAAAATATTTCTTAATAATTCAGTCAAATTCTCCAAGGGAAAGAACTTGGTTATACGAGGAGGAACAATCTTCTCCTAGACCACTTCACGCAGAAGCCTTTGCATAATTTAAAAAGAAATATGGCAAAAGCCCGCTAACTGCACATACTGGTAGTCCCCCAGTTACACAATAGGCTGCAGGTTACCCCACCATGATACTGATCAGCGAAGATTCCTAGCTCCATGCTCCACAAACTAATTCACCCAGTTCTCCATAGATGGGACAAAGCTAAAGAAAGACCGAGCAAAGAAATTAGGACCACCCGCCAGAGGGTACACAGGAGGAGCCCCCAGGCGTAGTCTCTTCGAAAACCACATAAACAACATCACAGGGCTCCCCTGTAGAAAATTAACTTAACCTTCTTTATAGGAAGTAAATATGTTCAGAGTCTCCTCTAGTATAACAACATCAGGATTACAATTATGGGAATCCAAAACACTATCGTGTCCACCTGGGGGTCCGCCTTCATGTAATCGATCACTAAAAATAGCTTAGCAGTCAACCCTAGGGCCACAGAACAAGCAAAATCATTAGCAGCATAGTCTCTCTTACATAATTGATTTAGCACAATCCAATAAAGGCGACTAGATCTACTTGACATTAATCTTCCTATCTCCTCATACATAGACCAACGAAACAAGCAACGGTTCTGGAACAATACGAATACTAATAATGCAAGAAGAGTGCCACAAAAGATCAAAAAACAATCTAACTGAACTAAAAATCCAATAAACAGGCCAGAGGTACGCCGATCATTCACTATTTTGAAAAAGACCCATCTCACTTTTCTTCCCTTTTTCATTTCAAAATAAATCCCTTCAGAGGGAACCTCTTTGTAACCAAGCCTCCAAGGGCTTCATTTAATCGAATATGCCAAATACATATTCAAAAATTCCAAAAAAACACATTTTTTTTCTTTTTCTCAAAATAAAACCCCAGTGAAAAATTAAAGTGCACGTAAAATAAGAAACTAAATCGAGATAATAAAACAAAAAAATGCATCATTTTTACCTTTTTGAGTCACTTTTCAGGTACAAAGAAAACTCACAAAATCAAGCATACAGTATCATAAATGTTAATCTCCTCAAGTCATAATGATGGATCTACGTGACAATCCTAAAAGGAAACAACTAGAAATAGATGCAATCATAATTCCTTGGCACCAGCGTACTCCTCAGCAGGATTAGAATCAAAGTTCACCAGCATTCACATCAGCATTACAATCCCAGCAGAATCAGAATCGAAGTGCGCCAGTATTCACACCACCTGCACACTCACAAGCGGGATCAAAAATCATAATGTTACAGCACTCATAGAACCCTCACCACTCTAATACTCCCTAGCAGGATCAGAAATAAAATGCACAACACTAACAAAGTCCTCACTAATCACACTCCCCATTGGAATCAAAATTGAAGAGCGTCCCCTGTCATCAAAACTCTTTAGGTTCGTAGAATTAACATAGGTCCGTAGAATTGACCTCAACCCTCTAAATCAGTCACCTTAACTCTTTAGATTCGCAGATTTGACTAAGGTCTGCATAATTGATCTTGACCCTTTGAATCGGTTATCTCAACTCCTTAGGTCTGCAGAAGCGACCTCGACCCTCTAAATTGATCACCCCAAATCTTTAGGTCAACAAAATCGACCTCGACCCTATGAATCATTCACTCTCAGCTCTTTCGATCCTCGAGATTGACTTCGACCCTGTGAATTAGTCACCTTAACTCCTTAGACCTGCACAATCGACCTCAACCTTCTTAATTGTTCACGTCAACTCCCTAGATCTAAAAAAAAGACCTTGACCATATGAATTGGTTCTCTCAAATATTTAGGTCTTCATAATAGGCCTTAACCCTTTAAATTGACCACTTTCACTCTCTAAAGTCCCCGGTAGAAGCCTCGACCCTCCAAAAGTCTTTAACATTGATTAGGTGTCTATCTTTCGATGACCTTCGCTTATTCCAAGATTGACCATCAAAGGGCTCAATAAGAAAACCATCTTAGTACCCTCCAAATACCTCCTTTGGTTCCTATCACTTCTCCTTCCACCCTAAGACACTAGGTCCTTCTCTAAACCTTGATCTAGAGGCGATCGGGCACTCTCAAACCCCATTTGACTTTGATCCACTATGTAACTGGAGCAAAGATCATTTCACCTTTATAGGGCTCCCAATCCCTTTTCTAGTAATCCAAACATTGCACAAATTAGCCATACGGTATGCACGTACTCACCTTTTTACTCTAAACTCTGACATGGAGACCATCGGATGATTTCGAGCATCATTTAACTTTTCTCAACATTCCAACCCAAGCAAAGCTCATATTTCCTTCATAAAGCTCTCTATACCCTTTCCAAAAGTCCATATCATGCATGAATCGGCCATATGATTGGCACCTACTCGCCTTTTTACTTTAATGATCCCCGTCTAGAGACCATCAAGCGATCCCGAGCCCCGTTTGACTTTAGTCTACTCTTAAACCTGGGAGTGGCCCCATATACCTTCATAGGGATTTGAATCCCCTTTCCAATGGTCCTTCACATGCGCGATTTGGAATTAAAGTTTGTATTTCGTTCTCGTTTCTCCAAAAAAGTCTTTTTTGGACTACTTATAGCCACACCAGACCCCCTGCCCATAGGCAGAGGTGTACTTTACTTCACCAGTAAGAAAGGGTTATACCGATAGGTAGTCTAGGGCCTATGTCGATCGGCAGCCCTTTAAACCTAAATTTTACTATTTAAGGAGGTCATGACCTCATTCCCAGAAACCCCTTTTCCAGCAATCAGAACATTCTTTGCCTAAAAATCAGTGCGTTGACACTCTAAAAAATCCAAGTTTCCAACATTCCTTTTAGCTTTCTTACCTCACTTTCATACCACCTTTTTCCACTTACCTCACCCTTCTTCACCATCATTCCACCACTATAAAATCAGCCTACCCTCCTTCAAAAATCAGTAGCAAAATATTTTAAGAGATCTACTCTCACACTTTTCTATTTCATTCCATTAGTGATGTTTATTTACTTTTCTTCCAGTTTTGATATCTTCTAGTCTCACTCCATAATCATACATCAACTAATATCCTATTATATTACTAGTATTCACATAATATATTTTCATTAAATAAAAAATAAAAAAAGAGGGTTCACCTATAAACCCCGAAGTAGGATTTCCTCACTTTTTCTACACTTTTACACTTGAGCATCTCTTTCCAAAAACAACCAAAGAGGAGTCCTAAATTTGGGTTTATGAATTAAACCCCACCCTTATGATATGTAAAACTACGTGGACTTTGATTCCTATTTTGGCTACGTAGTCATCCCTTTTATCGAGATTCGAGTCATATTTTGTTCATCGTGTTATTTTCTTTATATTTTATATTTAGTATTATTGCACGTATGCATACACCTACATATTAGTTTTCCCACCCGACATGCACATTCACTTTCTTATAATGAATCGTGATTCGATGGGCACTAACATCATATTTTCTATTATTCTCTATCTTTCATATATTTCTTAGGATGTCTCCTCTCCATCCTTCCCAAGACGTGAGTAGGGTTCTCACTTATTTTCATATCGAAAACATTGTACATATGATTCATACCTTGGAGAAAAAGTAGAACATTATTATATCCCATGAGGGATCGAAAGGGAAGAATGGGTGCCTAACGCCTTCCTATTTTGTAAGCTAGTCCCCGGACCCTCAATTCATTTGTTTCGTATGCATCAGTTTATTTTTTAATGTCATTCTTTCGGGCAAGGCTACATTGTTTTGCATGTTTTGAGAAAAATAGGTTGGCGACTCCATTTTTTACATTTTCCTCCCCTTTGGTGACGGTCGATTAATATCTGTGGCAGCTCACGAAGATTGCATGAGTTTATAAAAGAGGTTTACTATCCTCGAATCCCCACACACGTCGAGAGATATTTCCCTATTTTTTTATCAGTTTCGAGGCCAGATCGCATTAGAGTGGTCCTGGATGGCCACAGTGGTTACTCTGGTGGGGAATTATTTTTAAGAGTTCTAGACTTTATTTCACATGGGTAATGTTTCCTTATCTTTCCCTTCTCACTATTTTTTTGCATGCGTATATGTGCCTCCTTTTTTATTTTCTTCTTCCTCCCATTCTTACATGTTATATATATGCCTTGTCTATGTTATGATGTTTATATCCTTCTCTCTACTATACTCTTTTATCATCACATGTATATACCATCTCCCTATCACATGCTTGAGTCTTTACTCACTTGTATTTAGTTCCCATGTTTGACTCCACTTACTCACACTTGCACATGATTCACGTTCCTTGTAGATGTCCATGCTTAGTCTCACTAGCATACACTCTCACATTTTTCTCACTTGTACATAACCAGATGTTACTTATATGTTTCACACGCCACTTGTAGGTATCCATGCTTAGTCTCACTAGCACATACTTCCACATTTCTCCTACTTGTATATATCCACGTATTTTCTTCACTCACACATGTTCCCATGCCACTCTCAATTTGCACATACTTGTGTATATCCACATGCCTCACACTTTCTATATACCATCAATGCTTCATGTACATACTTGTTAGTTTTACTCTACATGTTTATCCCCTGTATCCTATAATACATGTATATTTTATATTATACCTCATAGTGGTAGTATTTATCTCGCTTAGCATACATAAAACTCTTCATAAACTACTTATTAAGACTGAAGCATTCTTGCACACTATGTCTCTTGAGCATTACAATATTGACCAAAATTTTATCCTATACTGGGGGGTCACTTTGGGATGGGTATTGGTCCTACGGAGCATGGTTAAGCTAAGAGATATGAGTCCCACCTTCCATTGGCCTAGTACCTTTGACTAATATCAATTAAGAGGGTGATGGTAGGCGGTAGGAGTTCTACACATAATTTACACAAGGGAGGTAAAGGAGGAATATCTCAAAGTCAGGCTCTCAATAAATTGTTTGCACTGACGCGATAGGATTCTCAATCTACACCCAATGTGGTTACATGTACACTTCCCAATTGTGAGAAAGAAGCTTATATGTTAATAAATACTGAAACTACACATTCTTTCATGTATTTACTTTATCTATTGCATCTTTATAAACCATTATCATTATTAGATTTTGCTTTAACTATTGTTACTCTAGTAGGAGAACTTGTTTTTATTGATAGGGTGTGTATGGAGTGCTTGGTACGAGTAGGTGAAAAGGATATGTTGGTTGACTTATTACCACTTGTCATGTGTAACTTTGACGGGATACTAAGTATGGATTGGTTGGCCTCCTATCATGTCTGAATAATCTTCTTTAGAAAGGATGTAGTGTTTCAGCTACCAGGTGAACCTGAATTTAAATATATGGGGCAAGGTGAGGATTCGTAACAAATACCCACATTGATGACATGTTTGATCAGTTGCAAGGAGGCACAATATTTTCCAAGATCCATCTCAGATCTAGACATCATCAATTGAAAATAAGAGAGTGTGACATTTCTAAGACTACTTTGCATTTATGGTATGGCCATTGTGAATTTCTTATCATGACATTTAGGTTAACAAAGGCAACGGTCGTATTCATAGACTTTATGAATCGCATATTTCACCCATATTTTGATTATTTTTTATCATCTTCAATGATGATATTTTGGTATATTCTCGCAGTAGGAAGGAACATGAACACCATTTGTGTGTTATTTTATAAACCTTGAGAGAGAAACAGTTATATGTTAAGTTTACTAAAATTAATTTTGGGTATACAGGGAAGTATTTTTAGGGCATGTTATTTTTACTTGATGACACCATAAATTGTATCACCAAAATAATGTAAATGTATGAGCTCAATCCAGTATAATAATGGAGTGTGAACAGATATGTAAATATAGAATGTGATGAGATAATGAGGAGCTAAGATAATATATAGTGGTTTAGCCTATCTAGGTCTACTAAACTGTGTGAGTGTGTGTGAAATCCATAAAAAATGCCTCTAATGGCCTTAGGATGCAGATCACCTAGCTTTATCTCTCTATGCTTCTATTTTAGCAAAGTTAAAGTGGGGTTTCAAATTAGAGGTCCTCCCCAAGGTAGGAGAAGGTGAATATTTATACAGATGGGTGGTGCCATGTGCACCCCAGGCATGCAATAAGCACATACAAGATGGACTGGCCAATTCAGTGTAGCCAACTGTCATCTGTGCATGTAAATCGTGATTCAAAGATATTCTTCACACGTGAGGAAGATGTTATTGCAATGGTTTTGTCCATATAGGGCTCGCAGGCCACACGCACTCTCCCACGCATGCTCCATTCCACGCACCTTATCAGGTGTCAAATGTGCCTTTCTATGAAGGAGGTGTTGGCTTGGCCTAGTAAGATACCACTGAGATAATGTTTGATCACACGTTGGTAACTGTCGAGTAGAGTCTCGGCTGATTTGCATTATGTTGAGATATGCGTATGACCATTCTCAAGAGGTCTTGGCGTTCTAGAGGGTAGACAAGATGAGATACTAGGCCCACTGTGATGTCATATGGCGTCGTCCTAGGTGAAGGATGAGACTGAGATGATTGTTACCAAATTCCTTGAGAGAGTGCCTTCCATAAGGTCAGCCTGAGTCGAGCCAGACTTATGTTAAGATGAGATCATACATTGGTATATCAATCACCCCTAGCCCTTAGTCTTCTGTGTAGTTAGGAGACTGGGGGTAGAAATGTCAAGTTACAATCGATGATAGGAAATTTATGACCTATCAAATGTTGATTGATTGATGGGTGTGAGGGAGTGACTCTTGTTATCTAATTTCTGGCTATACATATTACCCAAGTAGTGGCGGCAGCATGTGTGCATTTTGAGAATAGTGCCTTAATTATGGGCACTTTGGAAATTTAACCCCATTATTGTTGGGGTTTAAAATGATTTGAAAATTTTATTTCTCTTTCCTCATTCGTCCGCTATTCCTCTCTCTCTAGAACCAAGAATTTCTAGATATTCATTCTCTCTCCACTATTCAAGTGTTCTCCGGCATGTTTTTAGGTTTTTTATGGTTTTCTATCCATAATGCTCTTCCAGGTACCCCCTATTTCCATCCTTTCTAGGATTTAAGTAATTTTTATACTGGTGTAGGCCTTTTTCAATTTTTTGGTGACTTTCATCTCTTCCGGTGGATTTCTACGACAGTTTTAGGCTAGTTTTTTTATCACATGGTGGTGGTTTTGTTGGTTGGGGGTGTTTCTAAGATTTTACCCTTCCTTTCCATGGCTTTCACAACCATTACAACATTATCGATCTAATGCCGATCATCTTCTCCGGTGGGGTTTGAATCTGTTCTTGAAATGTTCTTGGTGAAAATCATTAATCTTACAAGTTTTGATCTTTTGGTCAACACAATTAACACCTTAAACTGTTTGCCTTTTTTATTATTTTTCCATCTAAGTTAAAGGTAGTCCCTTGAATGCTGAGGAAACTATACGAGGTGATTTAGCAATTCCCAGAGCTTAGGGAAAGGATCTTTAATGAAATCCATCAGTACGAGGCCAAAGCCGAGGCAAGATGCCTGACCGAGGAATTTTTTTGCGCCTAATCTACCCAATTCCTCTTGCTATTATCGGACCTCTTATAGTTAAGAGATGATACATTCCTCCACCATCCCGTCCACCTATGATTGTTATACGAGAGGCTCCTTCTACAAGTCATCTCCTAATAATTGTTATAAGTGGAGATATAATGGGTGAAAACTAATCTATGAGTGATAGTGCGATCTACATCTCACCTTCTGATGCTTACATTCCTTCATCATACAGAGTTTTGGCTAGGGTCTCCGCTGTAACTGACTCTTTTACTCGTGCCATGAGAGCGCCTGCATATCGTACCGTCGAAAGGGGAGTGATAAACTATGATGAGGTTGAGGTTATTTCTAGCGACTCTCGTACAACCGATAGTGCGAGTCCTCAGTCTGATGAGGCAGTCCTACCTACTAATGAACCAGTTACTGAGGAGTCGAGAGTCACCATTGCACATCAACCCATTCAAACAGTTCTCCCCATCTCGGCCATGATCGAGGGGGAATTTTGATTCAAGATTTCTAAGTGGGATACCATCCATCAATGTTGTCAACTAGAAGATGAGGTCGAGGAAACCTTGGATACGAACTATGCTCACACATTTTAGAGCTCCTTTAGTGTTATTAACCTCTTATAGTGTTGGCATCTATATGGAATAAACTCAAACATCATGATGAGGACTTTCGACAAGTCTGAGAGAGCTTTTAGTGACCGATTAGGAGAGGTTACATTATACGAGCAGATGTTCAAACTAGGCTTTCGTAGGCCTATACATCATATTGTGCTAACCATCCTTGCTAATCAATATATATCTCCTACTCAACTTTCTCCAAAGGCTTGATGAATCCTTCTCAGTTTTATATTGGTCTGGAAGTTTTGCTATCACACTGATCTTCCATTTATAGTTTTTAAGGCATGCTGCAATGTTTCCTATATGAGGACTCAGCCTGGATACTACCACTTTGTAGTCAGGAAGACGACTAAGAAGGTGATATTCATGAACCAGACATCCAATCATGATTAAAAGCCCAGATATTTCTTCATATCTGGCGTATGGGAGTTTCCCACAAATTATGTATGTTCTTCCTTCAAACCGAGGGTCCCCCAAAAAGGGGGTAAGGTGTCCATGCTGTAAAGATTAACCCCTTCTTGAATCTGGACGACCAAGAGAAGATCAAGATAATCTGAGTTTGAGGTGAGGGGGTGTTCTTGTTCAATATGAGGACCTTATGACCCCTTACATCTTGGCCGAGATGCGACTAGATATTGGTCCTCTTACTAAAATTTGTATGTTTGTTTTTCATCTTTGATTGAAACCCATTCTTCAATTGTAGTGTCGACTTTAATATTTTTGACGTTTAACTTTGCCTTTTTACAGGTCCTGTAATCGGTGTCCCTGAAGCTCTCTGGAAGATTGTGGCTCCCAACCTTACAAACATGGTAAACAAATTTGGAAAGAAACTAGCACCACTAGTGGTCAGCATAATAAGTTGACTACGGGTGGCCCCAAATGAGCTGACGAAACTGGGAAAAGGAAGGAACGAATGGATGACAACATCACCCACCATCAATAAAAATAAGGTCGTCAGGAAAAAAAGGATAGACAGGATGATCCACATCTCGTATGACGACACCCTTGCTGCTCATCTTTCCTAATTAAAACATAATGATGAGAGCCTTATCGGGAGTTCAAAGAAATCTATTGAATCTATCATCTCCCTTTGATGCCAACAGACGATTCCTATACTCCATGAACTCTTATTTTCTGATTGAGTTCGACCATCACAGCGTCGTCCAGGTATTTGCTCAAACTTTGATATTTTTTAGTTTTCCAAATATTGTCTCTTACTAACTTGATTCTTCACTACTTTTAAAGTCTCTTCATGCCTTCAATCACCTAGGAGACTGGGATAAGAAAAGGCTTCTTGATGATACACAAATATTGCATATTTCATCCCTCGAATCGACGAATTTTTGCCCCCTCGGGTATCTTATTCCCCATATTTATGCTCATTAACCAGAGAACCTCATATTTCTACGTTAACATATTTTGCAGGGGTTAATTGAGCTTTTATAGGTATTTGGATGCTAAGTGTGAAGTTCGGACGCATTCTGCTCAATTTTCGTACACGACCGCATGTTCGAGGGCATTTTAGTCTTTTCATAGCTTGGGCACTGGCCCAACATCTACACGTAAGTTGTATCCCTCCTCGCAAGCTTCGCGTGGCCGTGAACGGTGCACAATTCCGATTCAGAACGAAGAAGTTACGACGATTTTAGCGGAAGAGAAAAATAATGAAACCAAAAGAGGAGAAAAGAGGATGAAAAGGAATGCAGTGGGCTGGTACCTACTTGATCGATCGATCGACCATCGATCGATCCACCAAAATGGGTCGATCGATCGATCCCCTGTTTTTATGAGATATTTTTCTTTTCTTTTCTTTCTTCTTTTCTTTTATTCCACTTACTATAAATACCAAATTTTGTTGTAATATTAGATATTAAGTTATATAATTCGTTTTAGGTAGTTTAGGTTAGGGTTTTGGAGATTTGAGAGCTTATTTCTTCATTTCTTCTTGGATTGACACCCATTTGGGCTTGTAATTTGTGCTACCATCTTACATCTCCATTAATATAGCTTGTATTTCATTTATTCTTTCTTTGTAGTTAATTTACATGCTTTCTAAATTAGGTTTACATGCTTTGATTTAATTACTTTCTAGGTAGATTTACCGCGTTTATTTATCGCATTTGTTTACCGTGTTTTTACCATGCTTTCTAGCTAATTTAAATTAGGATGTGTTTAAATGGAACTCACTCGGGTTGACGCGTTGCTTTGCTTTGGTGATGGTGTTTATGGGTCTATTTCGGGTGAGTTGTCCTAGTTATTAAGCCTAGGAGATTTGATGGGGCATATCATGTATGTCCCATGCTTATGACCTTGCCTGCGTAATTTTTGGGATATTTGTTGACGCCAAAATCTTTTTAGGCTTTTATGAGAATTTAGGGGCATGACAACCCTTGATTTAACTAACTGTCAAAACGAGACGCATTTATAATAACTCATAGACCCATGTATCCATTTTATACTAATTAACTCGGGTTAGCGATATTTGACGCAACCTATAGTTTTACCGCTTTGTTAATCTAGTTTCAATACACTTGCCTAGATTAATATTTCCCTTTTATGCATCTTTTCCTTTTTAGTTTGTAATTCACCTTTTACACTTTTATTTCTGGAATATTGAATCATATAAATTCTAGCAACTCGTCTCAGTGGATCTTTCGATACCCAGACTTGGTCGCTATACTCACCCATTGAGTGTAGTCATAAGTTTAGGTTTTTGTATTGAGGTGGTGAACAGAAAACAACGATCAGCGTTTGACACGCGCTACTTTTCACCCTTGATCACTTCTCTTAATCCAAAATGCAAGAGATGCAAAGAAGACGGAGGAGGGCCTTGAGGAAAATATTTGGCAGGAAGCATCATCTCTGCAAGAGAAGGTCTGAGAGTTAGACCACTTGAACGCCGACCATGAGAAGACTTTGAAGGGGCTAGCCGATAGCAAGCAGGTTGAGATATATGGGACAACCAATGCTCCTTTGGACAAAGATAAGCCACATGTCGTGGTTGAATTAAAAGAGGCTGATGAGTTTAGAGGATACGCATTTGATTACCTTAAGAGAGGCGTAAAAATTATCGACCAATGGGTCGCCCTAAAGAATTCCGCCTCCGGGGCTCTAACCCTTCAAGACTTTTAAGGTATCGTCTTCAACGACCCCCCTACTTGGGACTGCCCTGTCTGAGTTAGAGAATATGACCGAGACCTTTGAGGCCAATCTACGGAGCATATTGAAAATGGTTATGATGTGGCTAAGGGTGGCATCGAAGGTGACGGGGCCAACACATAGATCTCGACACAAAGTGTCGGTGTTTCCTTCTCTGAACGTCCTATTAAAGATACACAAGTTTGACTCTTGTTATGTGCGACCGTGGGTGGCCTTAATATCCCTTTTGATGTAACACTCGAAACAATTTTGATTTTGTAACTTTGTACTTCTTTGATGATTTTGGAATAATTCTATGTGAACACTTTCATTACACGTTCAAATGATGTCAAATGATACAGCATGTGTTACTAACTTTTGCCATCTTATTATTGCATACTTTCTATTTTATCTTTGCATCATCTATGAGGACAATTCTATTGATGTTTAACAATTAACCATAATTGAAAGGATTATGACTTGAGATTGGTTATTAACCATTTTTCTTCTTGCACAGCGCTCGTCCTTAGACGAGATAAATATAACCAAATCACCAATTTTTTTTATTTCAATTCACCAAATTATGGTGTTAAATCACAAATCCCCTCTCATCGTTTTGAAAATGTATGGACGAAAGCTATCTCATCCTTCACTGTCGTCTCAACTGAGAGTGTTTTTCACTAAATTAATGATGTTAAGGTGAACCATCGTAAAATGATTTTTGAATTTTAATTCATCAAATTATGGTGTTATATCACAAGTAAATTCTCGTCGTTTTAAGAGTGTATGGACGAGAGTTATCTCGTCCAACACTGTCGTCTCAATCGAGATAGTTTTTCACCAAAAAACTGATGTTAATGTGAACCATAATAAAATAATTTTTTAATTTGAATTCACCAAATTATGCTATTATATCACAAGTCCCCTATCGTCATTTTGAGAGTGTACGGGTGAGAGCTATCTCGTCCTATATTGTCTTCTGGGCCGAGAGAGGTTTTCACCAAATTTATGATGTTAAGGTATTGATCCCCCCTCTCGATATTATTGAGAGTCCATGGACGATGTTAGCCTCGTCCGAAATGTTATGTCACCAAGAGCAAGGTAAAGTTACCTCACCACGTGAGTGATGCTCCATCACTTAGGAAGAACTGAAACATACAATTTGAACTAATCATACAACAAGAATAGGAGAGAACACTTTCAATTTTTCATTCATAACTTTTCTCTTCGTACGATGACACAATGATGGAAGAAACTTATACAAAGTCCTACTGACAATACATCTTTAAATGGTCAGCATTCCAAGGATTAGAGAATGTTTCTCCTTCCAAATTCTCAAGCCTATATGTTCCAGGATGTAAGGAAACAAATTTCCAATTGAGTCCTTTGTAGTTTTTGGCTCAATTCCGGACAAAAACATTTGAGTCATAGGATAGAGTTCAAGTTTATCCATTCAAGCCTATGACGTGTTTGTTGAAGACGTAGCGGCCAAGATATTAAAGCTTCATCTAATGCCTTGTGTGTTTGTGCCTCGTTTCTACGTCATCAACATGGTTCCATTGCTCCTAAGGTATGAATGCATTTTTAATATATATATATAGGAGCCTGGAACATTATTTATTGGGTGTATGTTAGAAATTTATTTTGGGTGTTAGAAATTTTTTGTAAACTTTTTTGAATTCATAATTCTAAATATTTTGTTCTCGGACACCTTTCAGTAAAAAAATCATATCAAATCCAAAAAAAAATCAGAATGACACGAAACTGGCGGCCACGCGTTCGTATCGAAATTATCTAGAACCATGGCCTGAGATCTCGTTAGATAGGTCGTTCGAACGAGGTCGTTCGAACGACTTCTCGTTCGAACGAGTTTTCAAACGAGAATTTTTTTTTTCCTTTATGTCTCTTCGTTAGAAGTCTCGTTTGAACGAGATTTCTAACGAGAAAACAGCGGGAACAGTTTTAAGCCAGTTTTTTCCACTTTTCCACTACTTTGCCCCACTTCCTTTTTGACATACTTCTTAAGTGCGGGAACTAACTTTTTGAAGACAACTTTTTCACATTCTAAGAGTCTTTTGAGAGCAAAACTTTTAAGAAAAAGTTCCATGTTTTGTGTTTGATTTTTATGGATTAAACTCATCAAAAATTACATACACACCCACTTATTTAGTTTATTCCAAGTACCTATTGATATATCATTGCTTGGAGACTTTTGGCACCTGGTTTTCTCTACACCAACAAGAAGAGAGTTTGGGTTCTTCTCTACCCCCAAAAAGGAGAAAAGTTTATTGCGGTGTTCTCACTCGAAGAAAGGCTTCGCGTGTGGGTTGACGGTGAGCATAGCCCCATCGATGGAGTTCGAGACTGTGGAGGAGTCCACGGTTATACACTAGGCGGAGGTTGAAGACCGAAGGAGCGCGTCAAGGCTTGGACGGACTCAAGTCAGTTTGTGTAAGTCCTCTTGTGTCGAGTCTTTGTAAAAACTACCATACTTAGTGAATTCGTGGCTAGGGCTGTCCGAGGTTTTTCCCATTTGGGTTTTCCTCGTACATCCGGCGTAGTGCGATTGATATTTATTTTATCTTGAAATATCCCCTAGATGCATGCTTAGGACTAAAAGATAAAATTAGTTCAGAATCAAAATCTATTTAATTTGGTGAAAATTTAATGTTTGGGTATGTTCAATTTAATTCAAGTGCAAAATTACTTTATCTTGATATCATGCAAGTTTAACTTGAATTGGATTAATGTGTGTTTAAGTCTAAATGAAAATTGTGTGCGTAGTTTAATTTCACTTTTCGTTTAGTTTTAATTTTTTCATAAGTTGGTTTGTTCTCTTTAAGAAAAGAAAATTTTAAATAACTTTTGAAAAATTAAAATTTGAACCATTTCATTATATTTGAATTTAAAAATTGGGGGCTTTCGAAATATCAAATTGGTATCAGAGCCAAAAACGATAAATTATTTCGTTAAGATCCTTTAATTTTTTGGCTAAAATGGAATTTTCCCCATTTTCAAAATTTCCTATTTTTGATGGTTCAAACTACGCGTATTGGAAAGCGCGAATGAAATCGGCACTAAAATCTATTGATGAACGTGTTTGGATGTCAGTTGTTAATGGGTGGTCCCCACCAGCTCATTTAGTTGAAAATGAACGTGTTCCCAAACCCGTCGATAGATGGACTGAAAATGAGTTTAAGCTTGCAAATTTCAATTCCCGTGGTTTAAATGCCTTGTTTAGCGCTGTCACACCGGATAAATTCCGACGAATTATGACGTGTGAGACCGCTAAAGAAGCTTGGGATATTTTACAATTAACTCATGAAGGAACGAGTGTCGTTAAAGCTTCAAAACTCCAAAACCTCACCACTCAATTTGAAACTATCAAAATGAATGAAAAAGAAACGTTTGATGAATTTTATGCTAGACTTTCTGATATTGTTAATTCATCGTTTAACTTGGGAGAGAAAATACCAGACGACCGTGTAGTAAAGAAAATTTTAAGGTCCCTACCCGATAGATTCATTCCAAAGGTGACCGTTTTGAACTCTTTACCCACTTTAGCCTCTACGAAATTAGAAGAGCTTGTAGGTGATTTACAAACCTATGAACTAGACATGTTTCCCTCTAAAAATGAAAAGAAAAACGAAAAGGGAATTGCTTTAAAAGCCCGAAAAGAGGTCAAACAAGTAGTAGAGAGCGAGAGTGATAGTGACTCGGAAGACATGGCTTTATTTGCTCGTAAATTTAGAAAATTTCTTAAAATTAACAAGGATAAATTTAAAAATGATTTTAAGAAATTTGAATCTTCTAAACATGATAAAAGAGAGAAGATTTCTAAAGCCGAAAAGATCCCTAAACCTAGTAATGAAAACTTAGATAGGGACGAGTCTAACAAATGTTTTGGTTGTGAAGGTTATGGCCATAGGGCTTATGAGTGCCCCACTAAACTAAGGAAAGAGGGTAAGCGACCCATTTCATATAATGCGACCCTTAGTGATAGTGATACGGAAGAGAAGCCCGATACCCCCACTAAGAAAAATTTTGTGGCTTTTATGGCTAGTCATGTGAGTGATAGTGAGAACTCATCGATTGATGATACGATAGCAGATGCCACTTCCAAGGTCATAGTTCATGATTCCCTTGTTTTTTATGATAGTGAGAGTGGAGAAGAAAGAGAGAGTGAAATTGAATAAGAGGTTGATGTGAGTGAACTTCAAAATGCTTTTCATGAATTATATAAAGAATCTATTAATTTGAAAAGAGCTAATTTGAAGTTAGAAGCGAGTTTAAGAGAGAGTGTCAAGGTCGTTGATAAAAATGTTTTAATAGAAGATCTTAGGACACGTGAGAGGACTCTTCGAGAGAAGCTAGAATATGTAGAAGGCGAGAGAGATAGCCTTAGGGGTTTAATGGAATCCTTGAAAAAGGAGCTTCTTGCTTTTGAAGAGCGAAATGTTTTACTAGAATCTAACATTTTAGAATTGGAAAATAAATTAAAAGATTCTAGTAATGTCAAATTTGATTTGGAGTGTCGTTCGGAAAAACTAGATAAAATGTTAGGAACGGTCCAAATTAAAAATGACACTTTTGGTTTAGGCTTCAATACTTGTAATGAATTTAACCCTAATGCCAAAACCAACATTTTAGGAGAATCTACTTGGAATGCATTTAAAGATCACACCTTAGGTAAATCTTTTCGACATGTTTTTACTTGTACACATTGTGGTCGAAAAGGTCATCTTAGCAAATTTTGTTTTGATCTTAAACGAATTCCTAGAAAATCCCATAGTAAAGTAACCACGGTAATTAAAGTTCCTACACCCCAAGATAGTCATTCCTCATTAATTTGGGTTAGGAAATCTGATTTGGTTGCTTTACAAAATAGGGATTTTGATTCTCATTTACTTTCACATGCTTCGTCCCTTGCTAAATCTAAAGGATGAATGTGTTAGTGTCTGCATACTTTAGCTTTTGTATTTCATGCTATATTCCCATGCTAAATGTATGCTCGTTTAATCATTTTCTAGTCTATACTCCATGCTTATCACATGCTAGAATTATGATTTTTGTTTATCTTTTGTATTATATTTCTTTCATTTTGTTTGCTTTAAATGAAAAATACAAAAAGATTTTTGTTTATCATTTGGATTTTATCTCCTGATAAGTTGAGCTTAATGAAAGATTCTAATGATTTTTGTTTATTCTTTTGAATATATATATTTATTTCTGGATAAAAATGTTAAAAACTCAAAAAGATTTTATTTTGTGTGTATTTTAGTTTGACACACTTTATGTGGCACGTACTTGTGTTTTGAATCCCTCCTTTAACGCTCCCACGTGGCTAGAACTTTTGGTTTAGATTATCAATCCTTAAAATGTTCTTTACCATTTTTTTTTTTGGAGTAGTTGGATTTTGTATTGATTAAATGGATCCTATTTTTATATGCCTCTATTCACACATGCACGAGCTCTTTTGAAATTTTAACTTCATATGTATATTTGAGCTATGTGAGATGTTCTCCTACCAATCTTGTCATCTACATATTTGTGACTTAGGAGGACTAGTGCATGTCAAAATACGTTGCATGTGAGATTTGTGTGAAAGAATGAAAATATGATAAATATAACTATGCACGGGGAAGGGCTCCGAAAGGACTAAGTGATCCTTTGCGAATAGTAAGCCACCGTTTTGAAATGGACCTAAAAGAAATACGTGGTCCAAAGGCCTAAAAACAGAAAATATGGCATTAAAAAGAAAATAAATTGCCAAGGCCTATGTTTGATTGATATATTCATTCAAAATTAATACAAATGCATATTGAGGGAGATTGGATGGTATATCAACGGTTTGCACAATGTCCGTTTATCCTAGTTGCGTATTTCATGTCATGAATCAATTGGTTTGTAGAATCATCAATATGCTAGGCTTGTATGCATTGTGTATGTTTGTTCATTGAGTTCAATTTATATTGTCACATGAGGTTATATTCAAATGTGATGAAGTTTGCAATCAATTGAGAACTCCGTGAACATGTTTTAAGTGATTGGGTCTAAATTTAATCGTTACTAGTTCACACCCCAACACTTCCATTTCCATATGACACATCTTTCCCATACGAGTGTGAAAGACTCCTATTATATTTAGTGTGTGTCATTTGTGTGTTTATATCTATATATGTGTACTTGAGTCTCTTTGATATATATTATGTATACATATATTTGATATTTTTGTTTAGTCTTTGCTTTGATTTCTAATCCATATATGCTTTAATTCCTACTTGGTATCCATCTTATTGCATTCTTTGTTGATATCACGTGCTTAATAATTTATATATCATATTGGTATCATTTTATTGCATCCTAGTAGGTATCCTATGTTATTATTTGGATTAGTTGAACTTTTGTTTCCCATATGCTTTAACGTTCTCATCACTATATGCACAATTACATGTTTTAGCTTGTTATCCCATTCTTTTATCCCTTGCTTAGTTTAGAGGGTTTATATGCTTTATTTGGGGTATATAAGTTACTTCTTTGATTCTTTAGCCTTTGTCTATTCCTGAACAAAAAGGGGGAGAATGATAGGGGGAGAAATGGTATCTAATCCTATTATTATCATATCTTAGTTTGGGGGAGATTTATCTTAGGGGGAGACGTCTTTCTAAGTAGGTCATTTGTTTGAGAAAGGAGAGAATTAATTTAGGGGGATTAATTATTTAATTGCATTCAATATTTTGAGATTCCCTATGCGTTTGATAGTTTGCTTGAGTGTGCAGGAATACTTCAAAATGGCAACATTCAACATCGGCAAAGATATTGATCCTTGGGTTGTTTGAGTCAAGCATTGTATTTTTATTTTGGGTGGGACATTGTTTTTGAGTCTAGTGAGCTTGACGGCCCTTTAGGATTTTTGTTTAGTTTTTGTCCCGGAATAGCCAAAGGGGGAGATTTGTAAGGACACAAATTTCCAATTGAGTCCTTTGTAGTTTTTGGCTCAATTCCGGACAAAAACATTTGAGTCATAGGATAGAGTTCAAGTTTATCCATTCAAGCCTATGACGTGTTTGTTGAAGACGTAGCGGCCAAGATATTAAAGCTTCATCTAATGCCGTGTGTGTTTGTGCCTCGTTTCTACGTCATCAACATGGTTCCATTGCTCCTAAGGTATGAATGCATTTTTAATATATATATATAGGAGCTTGGAACATTATTTATTGGGTGTATGTTAGAAATTTATTTTGGGTGTTAGAACTTTTTTGTAAACTTTTTTGAATTCATAATTCTAAATATTTTGTTCTCGGACACCTTTCAGTAAAAAAATCATATCAAATCCAAAACAAAATCAGAATGACACGAAACTGGCGGCCACGCGTTCGTATCGAAATTATCTAGAACCATGGCCTGAGATCTCGTTAGATAGGTCGTTCGAACGAGTTTTCAAACGAGAATTTTTTTTCCTTTCTGTCTCTTCGTTAGAAGTCTCGTTCGAACGAGATTTCCAACGAGAAAACAGCGGGAACAGTTTTAAGCTAGTTTTTTCCACTTTTCCACTACTTTGCCCCACTTCCTTTTTGACATACTTCTTAAGTGCGGGAACTAACTTTTTGAAGATAACTTTTTCACATTCTAAGAGTCTTTTGAGAGCAAAACTTTTAAGAAAAAGTTCCATGTTTTGTGTTTGATTTTTATGGATTAAACTCATCAAAAATTACATACACACCCACTTATTTAGTTTATTCCAAGTACCTATTGATATATCATTGCTTGGAGACTTTTGGCACCTGGTTTTCTCTACACCAACAAGAAGAGAGTTTGGGTTCTTCTCTACCCCCAAAAAGGAGAAAAGTTTATTGCGGTGTTCTCACTCGAAGAAAGGCTTCGCGTGTGCGTTGACGGTGATCATAGCCCCATCGATGGAGTTCGAGACTGTGGAGGAGTCCACGGTTATACACTAGGTGGAGGTTGAAGACCGAAGGAGCGCGTCAAGGCTTGGACGGACTCAAGTCAGTTTGTGTAAGTCCTCTTGTGTCGAGTCTTTGTAAAAACTACCATACTTAGTGAATTCGTGGCTAGGGCCGTCCGAGGTTTTTCCCATTTGGGTTTTCCTCGTACATCCGGCGTAGTGCGATTGATATTTATTTTATCTTGAAATATCCCCTAGATGCATGCTTAGGACTAAAAGATAAAATTAGTTCAGAATCAAAATCTATTTAATTTGGTGAAAATTTAATGTTTGGGTATGTTCAATTTAATTCAAGTGCAAAATTACTTTATCTTGATATCATGCAAGTTTAACTTGAATTGGATTAATGTGTGTTTAAGTCTAAATGAAAATTGTGTGCGTAGTTTAATTTCACTTTTCGTTTAGTTTTAATTTTTTCATAAGTTGGTTTGTTCTCTTTAAGAAAAGAAAATTTTAAATAACTTTTGAAAAATTAAAATTTGAACCATTTCATTATATTTGAATTTAAAAATTGGGGGCTTCCGAAATATCACAGGAACTACCTCTTTTGTTACCCTGTAGGGACCATGCCAATTACGATGGAGTTTATTCAGCTTTTTTCAAGCTTTCTTCAAAACTAAGTTTCCTTCTGCTAATGGCCTGGCCTTCAGCCTTTTGTTGTAAATCCTGGCAATTCTCTGCTAATAGGCTACTTGCCTAATTTCTTCATCTTCTCTTTACTCCTCAATGAGGTCTAGATCCAACCTCCTCTCTTTATCATTTGCTTCTGGGTCATTGGTGTTCACCTTATGGCTTGGTAAGCCAATTTTTATAGTAACTACTCCCTTTGATCCATAGGCGAGCATAAAAGGGGGTTTTCATGTCAGAGTCTTATATGTTGTCCTACGGGCCCACATGATAGCATGCACTTCATCGATCTAAATACCTTTGGAATCTTGCTACTTTTTCTTAATCCCATCCAATATTGTACTATTAGTCACCTCTGTTTGACCATTTGCTTAATCCCATCCAGCATGCACTTCATCGATCTAAAAGGGATAGGTGATATAAGATAGAGGCCAATGAGGATGATGAGGGATGCTATAAAACCTCCAACACTTATCACATCTTTTGACATAACTGGCCAAATCCTTTGCTAAGGTCAGCCACTAATACCCCAGGGTGACCACCCTTTTAGCCAACGATCTCCCTCCTATATGGATGGAGATGGAACCTTCATGTATATCTTTCAAAATATACTATACCTCTGTCAGATAAACGCGTCGGAGTAGAGGGAGAAGAAATATTTTTATATATAAAATATTCCTAATAACTGAGAATTTAGCGGCTTTATACCTGAGTTTCTTCTTTCTAACTTAGAGTCTTGCATTTCACCATCTTTAATATATCGGATGAGAGGATCCATACATGATCATCCTATCTCAAGGCTCAAGTGGAACTCAATCGTTCTTTCTTCTTCTTCGATGGTCGGTTGATGTAGAATTTTTACAAACACCAACCTTCTTATCTCGGTTTTTATTGTTGACGCCAATCTTGCTAAGGCATCGTCTCGGCCATTATACAGTTGAGGGATCATTTTCAACTTTATATCATTGAAGTTCTTCATCATCCCTTTTACCCTGGATAAATACTTGGCGATCCTTTCATCCCTAGCTTTGTACCCTCCCAGGACTTGATTTACTACTAGTCTAGTGATTCTGTGGACTAATAACTGACTTACATTCAGAGATCTAACGATGGAGAGGACGGCAAGAGGAGCCTCATATTTAGATTCATTATTGGATGCCTTGAACTTGAATCTCAAAGCATACTCTATATCGGTCACATCTAGAGCCGACACTATTAAACCAACTGCACTCCCAACCTCACGAGAGGAACCATCAATAACTAAACTCCACACAATACCTTTTTTAAATAAAATTCCCTCTTCCAACGCTCCAATTTTAACAAAAATATTTCTTCTTCATTCTCGATTACTAATTTCGTGGTTGTCCTCATCTCGGCCTCAGCCAAGGCGAGGCGTGTTCTTTATTTTGGCTCATAAGTTGGAGTCTCAATCTCTTCTAGATCGTCCGCATCCCATGTGAACTCAGCTACAAAACCAGCTAGAGCCTGCCCTTTAAATAGACTGGTTGTTGGACACCCTCATCGTCTTTTATAATTGTTGCACTGATGGCCGACTCAGACATGACCAGGTATAAATTATTTTTTTCTCCTTCAACAGTTCTTACAACAAGAATGTGGAGCCAAGGTAGACCTTCAACTCCTGAAACACCGTATCACACTCCTCGTTTACTCAAAGGCTTTCCTCAACATATTGAAGAAGGTTAGACACTTTTTTATTGTCCTGAATATGAACCTATTAAGTGATGCCACTCGTTCATTTAATCTTTGAACTTCTTTTATGGTCTTACGAGTCTTCATCTCCATCAAATCTTTGAATTTCTTCTGGGTTAGCTTCTATCCATCATTGATTGACAATAAAACCTAAAACTTTACCTCCTTTAACTCTAAAGACATTCTTTGAAGGATTCAGCTTCATATGATATTTATCCATCATGTTGAAAGTGCGCACCAAGTCGGACACATGCGTCTCGACCCTGAGGTTGTTGGTAAGCATGTCATCAATGTACACCTCCATTGTATCTCCTATCTGATCCTTGAAATTTTTTTACTAGCCTCTGGTATGTTACCCCGGCATTCTTGAGGCCTAAGGGCATTACCTTGTAGCACTATGTACCTTTTTCTGTGATGAATAAGGTCTTATCGGCATCAATCGTGTCCATGAATATCTCTGAATAGACATCCATAAAACTCATCAGTTCATGCCCGACTGTGGCATCAACCATTTAGTCTATCCTGGATAGAGGAAAAATACCTTTTGGGCATGCCTTATTCAAGTCTCTGAAGTCAACACACATTTTCTACTTATCATTGGCCTTCTTCACGATGACAACATTAGCTATCCATTATGGTTAGATAACTTCCCTGATGAAGTTATCTTTTTCCATCTTTTTCACTCCATCTCTGATAACATCGTACTTCTCCTTAGAGTAGACACTTTGCCTTTTCTTAATAGTCTTTGCCCCCTTGGCCACGTTGAGATTATGGCAAAGCACCTCGGGATCAATTCTCGGAATCTTCCTGGCCCCAGGAAAAAATGATTTTTCTCTCCCCGAGCAGTTTAATCAACTCTTCTTTAATCTCTCTCTTTAGGACTTCGCTGACTTAGGCGCTTTTTTTCCATCTCATCCGCATTAAGGACAATGGATTCTACCTCCTCAGCAGCTTCACCCTTTTTCAGCTTTGTCTCGTCTCTAGGGTCAAGAGTGTATATGTTATAAGTAGTAGTGGCCCTCTTATGTGCCTCTCTTTGCTTGGACGAATTGAAGTAGCATTCGTTTGTCTCTACCTGGTTACCCTGAACTTCCCCTACTATATAAGGAGTCAGAAATTTTATCATTTGGTGAACTGTTGAAGGCATGACCTCAAACTCTTTGAGGGCTACTCGTCCAATGATTATGTTGTAGGCCGAGTAGATGTTCTCATCTATGACACAGAAACTGAACTTCCTTGTGAGACATTTCAGCCAATTATTCCCCATTCTAACTTACATTTAATAAATTCCCAAAGGTTGTACTTTCTCTCCACTAAAACCAATCAAAGGTTGATGGTATGGGATAAGACTCCTCTTTCTCAACCCTAGGGCATTGGAATAGTCCTAGAACATCACATCATCCGAACTGTCACCGTCGACTAATATCCTCGGGACCTCATACCCATGCACTCTGGTGGTGATCACTAGAGGGTCATCATGTGGGGCTAGGATCCCCTTGAAAATCCCACTATCAAAGTATTCATATTAACTTTTGTTCTCTTAACCTTCTTCGGCTCAACAACTATCGAGTGCACCACTTTAGGCTTTGGTGGAAGAGCCTTGGCCTCTGCCACATGAGCCTTCTTGTCAGCAACTTCCTTTCCACCACCTACAAGTCCATCGCATATCATTTTCACCCCTAGAGAGATCATATTTAGCCGACCTTTAGGGTCAGTTATCTTCGGTGGGAGGTCAGGGCCAGCCTCTTCGTCATCGTCTAATGAATCGTTATCCTTACTAACTGGATCATCAGGTTTACACATGTCATCTCTTCTCTTTCAGTGTAATCTTATCCACCCTGCTTATCTACATACTTTCTAAGTTTCCCTTGTTTCAGCATTTTTTCTATTTCTCTTTCGGTGTAATCTTGGCCATGGTCTTAGTGGAATTTGCATTATTTACTTTTGTCCATCTTGTGATGTAGGGATTTCAACTTCTCGGGCCACCTAATAGACCAATAATTATTTATCTGATTCGGGATTTGCTATATTCCCAACGTAATCTTCCACTTTCAGTTTCTCCTTATTGAAGCGGGATATGTAATCCCGTAGAGATTCATTCTTCCTTTGCTTTATATATAGAAAGTGATTGGTCCTCTTTCTCACCATAACCCCAAAGAATAAGTTATGGATGAATTTCTCTGGAAGCTGCTTAAAGTTCTCAATTGAGTTTCTCAGAAGAGAAGTATACCAGACATGTGCAACACCGGTCAGAGTTCTTAAGAATGCTTTATATTTCATTTTTTTTAGATCGAGAAGATATCCACAGCAGATTGGTACATCTCAATATGATGAACTGGATTAGTACTCCCATCATACCTCGGTGTCACCACTGGTGACTTATACTTGGTCTGGGTAGTCTAGTTAATAATCCTAGCAACAAATGGAGACCCTTCATTATACCCTCTCTACAGAGGGTCGCATCTCTTCGGCAAGTCTCCAATTTTGTCCTCTAACATCTTAATAGATCTATTATAGGGTTTATAGGCTACAACCAGTTCGGCATTATTTCCTTCGACTTGAGCAGCGTTCTCACCATCCCTTTCCCTCTCAGTCTGGTGTTGGTAGGGCTCTTGAGCTATCATCTTTTGACGGCTATTAACTTCTCCCTTCTCCTTGTCTCGGCCTTGGTAAGGTCGTCTATCAACACACCCTTCATTCCTTCTCGATCTTGTCCTGTTGCGAGTCCTAGACAGTCGATCTCAAAGGTCACCTACAGGGCCAAATCTATTAAATGCAGACGCCCTCTTAAGCCTATCAAGTGTTGATGGACGATCTCATCCCTCTCGGCTCGGCCTTGTTTGGTTTACTTTACTAACTTGGATATGGCACATAATATTCCCAAAAATTTCGTATGGATCCCGACACTCGGCCTCGTCATCATCATATTCATTACCTTCACATTCTTGACCCTGCCTTCTGAGGCATAGACACCTAGGGTCAGCAATGTTCCTTCGCCTCTCCTGTAACTACACATCGGGGCCAAGGGTGGTTCCCCTGTTGCCTGATGTGCGGCTTCCCTAGTAACCATAGTTATCCTCTTCAATATCGCACCAGTGAGTATGGGTATGGAATTGTGACTGAAGGCAGCCAACTTCTTCTACACCCTGGCATGACTGGCTGCCAATAAGCGCAGCGCTGCTATGACGTATGCCATCTTTGAATTTGGCAGTGTTTGATTGGAACTAGGACCTCCACCTAGGGGAGATCTGATGCCATTGAATTCTGGTGATCGAAAAGATCAAGAGGTGTACTGAAAGTGAGCTAGCTGCAGTAGTTTTTGCATTAAATATTTGGAGGCATTATTTATATGGTTTGTAAAAAATTTACTAACCATTGAAGTTTAAAGTACTTATTTACTCTGAAATACTTGAACTCAAGGCAAAGGAGGTAGATGGAACTTTTAAAAAATTATGACTCCACAATGAATCACAATCCGGGATATTTTAATCCGAATGTCTCTAGGTAGAGTATCTTGTCTTTATAATAATTGAGTTGACTTGTTGAGAGAGTTCGCTTTGATGGGGGTCGAATTAACTTTAAATGATTGTAACAAAATATTAGAACATTTAAATGTAAAACCTATGTTGAGAGACCATAACACCCACCGCGCCCGAAAAGTGGACGCGGCGTGCTACTACGATAAAACTAAACTAAATCCATCAATCAAAAAGTATAGAGCATCTAAAAGAAACCCACAATAGAAAAGAAACCACTAATCTCAATTCTTCAAACTAATACAACAACTTTCTCTCGAATAAATACAACATCTAACTCGAAAAATAAAATAATTCTCCAATGCTCTATACATTAAAAATAAAATACAATTCTTCTAATCTTGTATTCTTGAATATTCTTCACAAAATATCTAAGCTAAAAAAATAATCTCCATAGCACCCCAAAATCTGAGCTAACATGCCACTAAAAGAAAGTATGGGGAAGTACACAATACGACAGGAAAGATGCTCAACAAAAATATTAACAGTGAATAAAACGTAACAACATGAGTATGAATATTCAAATCGAATGTTAATCTCAAAATCATTTATCAATATATTTCTCAAGAACACATCAATGGGTTACCTGGCCTCACCCCATCCACAGATGCTTTATCAAGCAATAGCCCGGGAAACAAGAATTTTGGCGGCTGTCCAACATCCATGCCATATTAAAATCTCATGACAACGTTCTCAATAACAATAATAATGATCCCACATGAATCAAAATAATTCAACAAATTTTTTTCCAGATTTCAAAGAATTTAACAATTCAAATATGAGTTCAATAATCACATGAATTCAAAGGGAATAACACTCGCGAGATTAAGGAACATATTGTGTAAAACCCCATACCTCAAACCACAAAAAAGAACCAACATGAATATCCCCAGAAATCTCATATTACACTAACAAAATCTGTCCACAAAGATCCACAAATCATCTCCAAGTTTCAACCTCAAAACAGCCCTAAGAACACCTCAAAAAACTAGGGTTTAATGCATAAATATAAAGGGTCTAAGTGTATATAAAAGGAGAGGAAATAAAAATATGTTTGCTGCATATTTTTGTGATAAAAGATGGCTTAAAAATGGTCACCCACGACCCCTTTTTATAAGGAAAAAATATAAGAAGTTAAACCAAAACAAAACTCCTCAAAAACTTACAGCACACGAAAATAGCAGGGGTCGATCGATCGACCCCCTGGTGTCGATCGATCGATCGCCCGAGTTTTTCAATCTGCTGCCTTAAAATAATTCCAAGTGTTAAAACATTTAAAAATCCATTAAAAATTCATTTTTACTCCGATTTCGAAACTGATTGAAAATCTCATCTTTAAAAATAAAATCCAACATTTTTTAGCAAGAAAAACAATTTTATCAAAAACTTTATTTTCCTCTATATTTTCAAAATTACCCCAAAATTACGCGGGTTGTTACACTTCCCCACTAACAATGGAATTTCGCCCTCGAAATTCGCCGGATGCCTACGCTAAAAAATCAGGCCAACAATCTCCAAAAATAATCTCGTCACCAAAAATTCCAATATCTCACATCTAATCTAGATGCCTAACACGAAACGATCATCTAAAATTTCTATCTCCAAATATGCGCTACAAAATGCAACAAACCCAAAATCCAAGACCCGAGGATGGTTGTATACCTAAGCTCTGATACCATTTTATAACATCCCACGCACCCGAAAAGAAGACGCGGCGTGCTACTATGATAAAACTAAACTAAATCCTTTAATCAACAAGTATAGAGCATCTAAAAGAAACCCAAAATAGAAAAGAAACCACTAATCTCAATTCTTCAAATTAATACAAAAACTTTCTCTCGAATAAATACAACATCTAACTCGAAAAATAAAATAATTCTCCAATGTTCTATTCATTAAAAATAAAATAAAATTATTCTCATCTTGTATTCTCGAATATTCTTCCCAAAATATCTTAGCTAAAAAATCAATCTCCATAGCGCCCCAAAATCCGCGCCAACCTTCCACTAAAAGAAAATATGGGGAAGTACACAATACGATAGGAAAGATGCTCAACAAATATATTAGCAGTGAATAAAACGTAACAACATGAGTACGAATATTCAAATTGAATGTTAATCTCAAAAGCATTTATCAATAAATTTCTCGACAACACATCAATGGTTCACTAGGCCTCAACCCATCCGCCTATGCTTTATCAAGCCATAGCCCGGGAAGCAAGAATTTTGGTGGTTGCCCAACATCCGTACCATGTTAACATCTCATGACAACGTGCTCAATAACAATAATAATGATACCACATGAATCAAAATAATTCAACACTTATTTCTCCAGATTTCAAAGAATTTAACAATTCAAATATAAGTTCAATAATCACATGTATTCAAAGGGAATAACACTCGCGAGATTAAGGAGCATATTGTGTAAAACCCCATACCTCAAACCACCAAAAAGAACCAACCTGAATCTACCCAGAAATCTAAGATTACACCAACAAAATCAGTCCACAAAGATCCACAAATCATCTCCAAGTTTCAACCTCAAAACAGCCCCAAGAACACCTCCAAAAACTAGGGTTGAATGCATAAATATAAAGGGTCTAAGTGTATATTAAAGGAGAGGAAATAAAAACATGTTTGCTTTATATTTTTGTGATAAATATGGTTTAAAAATGATCACCCACGACCCGTTTTTATAAGGAAAAAATATAAGAAGTTAAATCAAAACAAAACTCCTCAAAAACTTCCAGCGGGCGAAAATAGCAAGGATCGATCGATCGATCGCCCAGGTTTTTCAATCCGCCCCCTTAAAATAATTCTAAGGGTTAAAACATTAAAAAATCCATTAAAAATTCATTTTAACTCCGATTTCGACACCGATTGAAAATATCATCTTTAAAAATAAAATCCAACATTTTTTAGCAAGAAAAATAATTTTATCAAAAAATTTATTTTGCTCTATATTTTCAAAATTATGCGGGTTGTTACTTAAACTGGATAAGGAAATTACAGGAACGAGATACAAAAGTTAATAACATTACAGACAATATGCAAAAGGGTCAAGAAATTCAATTTATTATTCGTGATGATGAAATTATTATGTAAGATAACCATTTGTGTGTACCTAATGTGCCTAATTTGAGCAGAACAATTTTAGAGGAAACTCATTGTTTCTATATGCTATGCATCCAGGTAGAATGAGACTTTATATAGATTTGAAATAGTGTTATTAGTGGACAAAAATCAAATGCAACATTGCATATTTTGTTACTAGATGTCTAGTTTGCCAACAAGTGAAGACGAAGCATCAGAAGACTAGTGGTTTACTCTATTCCTTACCTATTCTTGAGTGGAAATGGGAACATTTTACCACATATTTCATTATAAGTTTACCAAAATCATCACGAGGGATTGATTCTATTTCGATTCTCGTTGACATATTAACTAAGTTTGCACATTTTCTTGTTATTAAAACTACATAATCTATGAATAGATATGACAAAATACACGTGGATGGGATAATTAGATTGCATCACGAACCTGTTTCTATTATTTTTTATCGAGGTATCAAGTTTTCTTCTCACTTTGGGCCTATTATGTAGCAAGCCTTGGGGAATAAATTGAAATTTAATACAGCTTTTCATCCTCAGGCTGATGGGTAGCCATAAAGAATGATCCAGATGCTCGAAGACATGTTACGAATTTGTGTATTAAAGTTTGAACACAGTTGGGATGGGCACTAGTAACTAATAGAGTTTTATTATAATAACAATTACCATTCCAGTGTTGAAATGGCTCCTTAAGAAACTTTATATGGAATAAAGTGTAGAACTCTAGTATGATGGACTGAAGTAGGGGAACGGTAACTACATGGACCAGAAATTATGCAGCTGACTATAGAGAAGATAAATCTTATTTATAATCACTTAAAGGTGTCATAAAGTAGACAGAAAAGCTGTGTAGACAATCGAAAGAAAGAATAAAATTTGAGGATGGTGATCAAGTATTCCTATGCATTTTTTTCTTGGAGAGAAGTTATGAGATTTGGGAATAAGGGAAAATTAAGTCTTAGGTACATTGGACCTTATAAGATAGTGAAAAGAGTTGAAGCTATAGATTATAAGTTGTCATTACCACCAGAATTGTCTCGTATACATGTCGTTTTTCAGATATCAATGTTCCTTAACTATGTAGTAGATCGTTCACATGTGTTGATTTCACAACCGATGCAACATCAATATAACTTAACTTACATAGAAGAACCAATAGTTATTCTAAACTAAATTGAGCAAGTATTACATAACAAAACTATTACAGTTAAGGTAATGTGTACGAGTCACAACACAGAGGAAGACACCTAGGAAGGAGAGGATAATATGAAAAAGCAATATCCTCGTTTGTTTGGTAAGTTTACTATGTGTGAAATTTCGGGGACAAAATTTCTTAAGAGTGATAGAATTTTAATCACCTAAAACATGATTGGGCACGTTAGTTGAATGATTGATTATAAGTTATTATTCATAAGGTTGATGATGGGCATTTAAAAAATTCAATTATCATGTTTAGAGAGTGTATACTCATGTGATATATATGTTTTTTTGCGTTAGATTCGAATTAAGTTTATGATTGGTGATAACATATTTAGAGCGTATGATTAGTTATGCGGTTCAATGCATTATTAAGTATGTTTTGGATGGTTTTTTTGTTTATCAACTTAAACCTGGTTATTGGGGTTAATCTGGAGAGGTTCGATTGCCAAATGTTTAAGTTTTAAAATTTTGGGCAGATTACTACATTCCTATTTGAACCAAGTTTAAGCATAGTAAAGTTGTGGTTTTGGAAAAAACATTATATAAAAGTTGTACATATTTAAGTTATATATGAGTGGCCATAAACGGGAGTTCAATCGGATGTCAGAATAGTAAGTTATGGTGGATTTATGAACAGGGGTGAATCTTCCATAACTTGAAATGTTTTGATTGGACCTTTATTTCATCTAATCGTACACCACCACACTAAGTATGACCACATGACCATATTTTGGATGGTTAGAAATCAGATAGTTATCATCTTCTTCATTACGTTGCATATGTTTTGGAAGAAATAATCTTGAGGAGAGAGAAAAGAGGAATTAAGGACTGATTTATTGGAAAAATTATTATAAATCAAGGAGCTCTTTTAACATAATTATATTTTTGTTAAAGTTCTTCACATGAATGTGTTCCACAATTTATATATTTTTAGTTTTTATCTGTAAAATATTTAAATGAGTCCCATTATGCCTAAGGGGAGTGAGAGAAGAATGGTTTAATTCTATAATTAAGAAATTGTGCTAGGAAGATAAAAGTGAAACTTGAAAATCCAAGAGTTGAATCATAATCTTGTGAGATTTTTATTTTATAATAGTTGTGTATATGATGTGTATATATTTTTACATGTGTTAGGTATTTGTTTCCATGAATTAAAACCCAAAGTAGAGATTGAGTACACTTAATTGTGTTATGTCATGCTTTAATGTTCTATTTTAGACCTAATTGTGTTCAAAATGACATAATTCATTGGACACTTATTCAAATAAATTGATTCTAGTTGAAGATTTTAGGTACTATATATGAGTATATAACATATTCTTTTATGAGCATAAAATACCTTTTGGTTTGGTTTGGGTACTGTTTCAAAGTTGAAACATCGTTGTTGTTTTTTTACAGAAATAGCTTGAAAGATGTTATAGTAAAATGGGCATAGCTCTCTAGAGAAAATTCGTAATTTCATTCCGTAAATGGTGGTAGAACCTTAATACATAGGGTTTTACAGAAATGTGAACTATAATATCAATTATTTTCTAGTTATTTCATATTGGTCAACTAAATTGATGTGTGAATAGATTTATTATTATTTTTTGTATTCAAACACTAATGATATTGAATTGCTAGGTGGGGAAGAGGCTAATACTATTATATCAAAGAAGTAGATTTCATACTAAAGGAAATGTAACCGAACTAGTTCCACGTGTCCAGACACATGGCACATCTCATGAGAAATGCATGATGGGAGAATAGGCTAAAAGAGCACGAACTTTAAAGGATAAAATCAAATATCTAGGAATATACCAATAAACCGGAAGATCGTGATCAACGGGAGTTTATATCTTAGTCAGGATAAGCACAAATAGGCCTAAGGCTGTAGAATGCCTAAGTATAAATAAGGAGGATCTAGCTTAAAGTAAATTAATTGTAACTTCACATAACAGCTTGAACTCTCAGGTAACATCCCTAACACTTCAACTGCTACCATATCTTTGAAAGTCAATAAACCTATCTCTCTCCCTTTCCCCATAGACATAGGCGGACCTTACGGCCGAACCATGCATATCTTGTCCACTTATTTTTATTTCTTCACTCTATTATTTTTAGGGATAATCTAGAAATTCTATCTTTTATTTTCGGTCAACAACCCCTATAATTTGGCGCCATATGTGGGATATCGCACTTCTCACCACTGTTAAAGACAATAAATCCCAAAGTTTGTAATGAGTGCAGACCTGTCTCACCTTCTCATGCAAGGAGCTGCGTTCAGTGTAAAATATATGTCATTAGGAGGGACCACACCCTTATTTGGCTGCCATCTCTCCAATGACATTCAAGGTACAGAGGATGGTCACTTGGGGCATTTAGACCTAGTCATCGATATATCACATCACTGATCGATCGACCAGATTGAATAGTTATTTCATGTCTGACCACAATTTATGAGGAAAGCCTTAATGACTGCAATCAGGAGATCACGCTATTGAGGAGGCAACTGACTCAGAAGATAGATAATCGCAGATTAGATTATCGTACCCAGCACCATTGTAAGAGGGGACTTCGCTCTCTAAAAAATAAACCTGAGAGTGCTTCCCGTTAAAGGAGACCTCTGGCATTCCATCACCACCAATGACGTGATCATTATCCTGTGATAAATTCTATTAATCACAGCCTCGACAAGCACCAGCCTACGGAGCCAGCTCAAAGTATTATACCTACCCTTCTAAAGGTGCAGCCAATCCAAGTAAAAATAGACCAACTGAGAGGACTCATCCAAAAAGAGTTAGAAGGAAGAATGAACCCAAATATGGCTAAGAATCCAAAGTTTCTGGCCTGAAAGGCACTGAGCATAGATCCCCTTCCCCGTTTGTTGAGAAAATTAAATCTATTGAGCCACTCAAGAAGTTCTCCATGATAAAGGTGACAACTTATAACGGGAAAGAAGATCTTTCCCATCACATGAGGCATCAATAGACCATGCATCTTTTGATCAATCACGATGTCATAATGTGTTAGGTATTCCCATCAACTTTGGGAGAGATTGATCTAAAGTAGTTTGGGAAGTTTCCCTCGGATCAATTTTCCCTTTTAGAGAATTGATCATGCAGTTCATATCCCGATTTATCGCTAGTAATAAGGTAATAAAATAGGTTGATTCCTTGATCTCGCTTAAAATAATAAGGAAGAATGATTAAAATAATAAGCTACAATCTCTCAGGAAGTACGTTCAAAGGTAATGGGAGATATATAATCAAATTGACAATTGCAATGATTAGTTGTCGATCTCTTCTTTCAAGTTCATCTTAGAGCGATCGAATGATCTCTGCCTGTCACTAACTACTAAGTCGGCCTCTACAATGGACAATATCATGTCCCGTATTGAAAAATATGCAAAGGTGGAGGAGGAACTCATCGACGCGTAGTCCCCAGCTGATCCAAAGAAGAATGAGACTATGAAGTCCCCTAAGGGGGAAGTCAACTTTATTCAACCAATAAGGGATCCAGGAATGAAGCCTCAAATAGTCGCCCCACATTTCAGGCCAGTGAGAAAAATTACAAGGCACTATAGAGAGTCTTCAAGGAGACCATATACAAGCTTATACATCAGATCAAAGATAAGCCCATATTCAAGAGTACTCCCAAGATGACCAACGATCCAGATGATAAGGATGCTAATCTCAGATGTAACTATCACCAGGACCACAGACATCTGATGGAGAATTGAAAAATGTTCAAAAAATACCTAGAGGAAGTGAGGAACCTCAAGGAATACATTCGCATAATGAATCCAAATGTGATGATGATGATTATGATCAATACGATTCAGAAAGTAGAAGAGGATTTTTCACCTATAAGATTGGTCATCTCTATCTACGGTTATACTGACCCGTCACAGCACACCGGTAAGAAGTTCATGGAGAGGGTGAGAATCACATCCAGTATCTAAGAATCATTCCAAGTAGACTTATTCAAGACAATTCTAGCCAGGAAGAAATGCAAAGACCTGGTAAAAACCATGACATTGTTTTCACTGACGACGACTTGATCGACATTAATTTCCCTTATAAGGATGCCTTGGTGCTCACCTTGAGAATTATGAACTTTAATGAAAGAAGAGTGATGGTAGAAACAAGAAGCTCTTCATAAATTATGTACTTGACATTTCTCTACAAGCTCAGTTTTTGCATCAAGGATTTCCATACCAACGGCTATTGATCGGCTATAATGGAGATGTAGAGCCCCCCCTTAGGAAAATCAATTTACCTATCAAAATATATATCGACAATATGGAAGTATAATTCCAGGTGATCCTATTAAAGTCACCCAACAATTCCATACTGGGGAAGTGATAGCTACATAATACGATGGTTGTCCCCTATTCCCTCTATCAAAATTTCAAATTTATGATCGACCAGTGAGTGATAGAGATCAAGAAGAAATATGAATATATTTTGTTTCATCCATAAAGGCAAATTAGACCATGTCTAAGAATAGTCCGGATGAGGACAATTCATAGGATGATCATTCCAACTAGCAATCAAAGGGAGTTCGATCGGGATTTGAAGAGACTTGGCTAGATCTTACTCAATGTGTGTTAAAGGAACTCATCTCTATTCCTATAGATGTATCACGGACATAAAAAACTTTCCTCATTGGATTGAAGCTTCCCAAGGACGAAGAAGAATAACTTTCTCATAACAAATGCTGACATATATGCATAACAGCCCTATGATCTCTCGATAATAGATTTAGAATTACTTATTACTGATTGCAAGTAAATTCTCGTATTAAGTCGATTACACAAAAGTCAAGGAAGTAATCTCCAGAGAAGGTGAGGTTTGTAGAATCTTAAGTAAACATCCTATACTAGGTTGTCACCATTAGAGAGGTTTAATTCCCATATTGGATCTTAAACACATTTGTCGTCAAGAAAAAGAACTTCATTTGGAGGGTTTGTGTGGACTTCACCGATCTCAACAGGCACTGCCCTAAAGATAATTTCTAGCTACCCGAATAAATTAGATTATGGATTCCATAGCGGGACATCAACGCATGAGTTTCATGGATGCATACTCCGACTACCACCATATATCCATTATTTGTCCATACAAGAAGAAAACCTCATTCATCACAACCTTTGGACTTTACTATTAGAAAGTAATGCCCTTTGGTTTAAAGAACGTTGGGGTAAACTTATCAGAGGCTGGCCACCAAGATGTTTAAGTGACTAACTGATTCCACCATCGAGGTATACACTAGTGATATGCTCGCAAAAAGTAATCATTCGGCGTATCACATGTAAGACGTTTCAAATACCTTTAACATTCTCAGAGATTACATGATGAATCTCAATGCCTCCAAATATGAATTCAATGTGAGCTCTGGAAAGTTTCTAGGTTACTTGGTGACTCAGAGGGGCATTGAGGTAAAATTAGATCAGATCAAATCTCTATAATACTTTAGAAGACCGACCACCATCAGGGATATCTAGGTCATTACTAGGATGTTAGCATCCCTAAATCACTTCATTTCAAGATCTACTAAAAAATGATGGCCAATATCCCAATCCTTAAAGAAAGCAAGCCCCACTATCTGGACAGTAGAATGTGATCAATCTTTAGAAAGGATTCGACAGCACTTGGGATTCCCCAATTGTCAACTCCCAAATAAGGAGAAGATTTGCACTTCTACTTGGCTATCTTAGTGCACGCGACCAGTGCGACGTTGATTTATCTACAAAATGGAGAGAAGAGTCTGATCTATTACGTGATCCACACCCTAATTTGTTCATACAAGGTACCAGAGGAAGTCTTCAAGGATACCATACACAAGCTTATACATCAGATCAAACATAAGCCCGTCTTCAAGGGGACTCCCAAGATAACCAGCGATCCAGATGATAATATCAGATGTAACTATAACCAAGACCATAGATATCTCACAAAGAATTGCAAAATGTTTAAAATATACCTGGAGGAAGCGGGGAACCTCAAGGAATACATTCGCGTAATGAATCCAAATGTGATGATGATGATGATCAATACAGTTTAGAAAGTAGAAGAGGATTTTCCACCAACAGGATTAGTTGTCTTTATCTACAATTATACTGACCCGGCTCAGCACACCGATAAGAAGTTAATGGAGAGGGTGAGAATCCTAGCCAGTATCTAAAATTCATTCCAAGTAGACTTATTTAAGACAATCCTAGCCAAGAGGAAAAGGAAAGACCTGGATAAAAATCATGACATTGTTTTCACCGACGACGACCTGATCAACATCAATTTGCCTCATAAGGATGCCTTAGTACTCACCTTGCAAATTGTGAACTTTGATGCAAGAAGAGTGATGGTAGAAATAAAAAGCTCTTCATAAATCTAGTACCTGACAGTGCTCTACAAGATCAGTTTTTGCATCAAGGATTTCCATTTCAATGTCGGCTATTGATCGTCTTTAATGGAGATGTAGAGACTCCCTTAGGAAAATCAAGTTACCTATCAAAATCTATCCGGACAATAAGGAAGTATAATTCCAGGTGATTCGATTAAAGTCACCCAACAATTCCATATTGGGAAAGTTATGGCTACATAATACGATGGTTGTCCCCTATTCCCTCTATCAAAATTTCAAATTTATGATCGACCAGGGAGTGATAGAGATCAAGCAGCAATATGAACATATTTTTTTCATCCATAAAGGCAAAGTACACCCCGTCTAAGAATAGTCCGAACGAGGACAATTCGAAGGACGATCATTCCAACTAGAAATAAAAGGAATTCGATCGGGATTCGAAGAGACTTGTCTAGCTCTTACGGAACGTGTGTTAGAAGAACTCATATTTATTCCTATGGATGCATCACGGCTAGAAAAGAGTTTCCTTATTGGATCGGAGATGCCCAAGGACGAAGAAGAACAACTTTCTCATAACAAATTCAGACGTCTATGCATAGCAGTCCTATGATCTCTCGAAAATAGATTTAGAGATTACTTGTTACTGATTGGAAGTAGATTATCGTATTAAGACAATTAAACAAAAGTCGAGGAAGTCAGACCTAGAGAAGGTGAGGTTTGTAGAAGCTCAAGTAAACATCCTATACTAGGTTGTCTCCATTAGAGAGATTTACTTCCAGATTGGATCTCAAACACATGTGTCATCAAGAAAAAGAGCCGCAATTGGAGGGTTTGTGTGGACTTCATCGATCTCAACAGGCACTCACCTAAAGATAATTTCTAGCTACCCGAATAAATTAGATTATGAATTCCATAGCGAGACATCAACGCATGAGTTTCATGGATGCACACTCTGACTACCACCAGATATCCATTATTTTTTCAGACCATAAGAAAACCTCATTCATCACAACCTTTGGACTTTACTATTAGAAAGTAATGCCCTTTGGTTTAATGAACATTGGGGTAAACTTATCAGAGGCTGGCCACCAAGATGTTTAAGTGACTAATCGATTCCACCGTGGAGGTACACACTGATGATATGCTCGTAAAAAGTAAGCATTCGGCTTATCACATGAGAGACGTTGCAAATACTTTCAACATTCTTAGAGATTATAAGATGAAGCTCAATGCCTCCAAACATGAATTAAATGTGAGTTCTGGCAAGTTTTTAGGTTACTTGGTGACTCAGAGGGGCATTGAGGCAAACCCAGATCAGATTAAGTCTCTATAAGACTTTGGAAGACTGACCACCATCAGGGATATCCAGGTCATTACTAAGATGTTAGCGGCACTAAATCACTTCATTTCAAGATCTGCTAACAAATGTTGGTAATTCTCCCAAGCCTTAAAGAAAGTAAGCCACACTATCTGGACAGTAAAATGTGATCAATCTTTAGAAGGGATTCAAAAGTACTTGGGATCCCCCAATTGTCAACTCCAGAAGAAGAAGAAGATTTTCACCTCTAATTGGCTATCTCAGGGCACGCCACCAGCGCGACATTGATCTGTCTATATAATGGAGATAAAAGCCCGATCTATTATGTGATCCACACCCTTATTAAAGCAAAGACCAGATACATGCCCATAGGGAAGATGATTTTAGAATTAGTAACCGCTTTCAGGAACTTGAGGCACTACTTTAAAGCTCATACAGTAATCGTCCTAACAACATACCCCCTGAGGGACGCTCTCAAGAAGGTTGGCCTCTATAATATAATGACTGAGTGGTCCTTTAAACTAGCCCAGTTTGACATTAAGTATGACCCAGAATGGAGATCAAGGGTTAAGTCCTCACGAACTTCATGGCTAATTTTAAAACATCGTTAAGAGGAAAGCATGAACATCCGTATCACATCCTGGAGTCATCGATGGTCAGTACAGATGAATAGTCCTAGAAGCTCTTTATTGATGCTGCAATAAATGAGAAAGTCACTGGAGTTAGGATAGTCTTTGTGACACCACAAGCCAGTCTTATTGACCAAGCCATCAGAATGGGATTTAAAGGCTCAAATAATAAAGCAAATTATGAAGACATGGCGCATGATCTTCGTAGGGCGATCAATTTAAGTTTTTATCGTAGATGTGTATTATGACTCCAGACAGATCGCCAATCATCTCATTTGGGAATATAAAGCAAGGTATCATAGGATGATAGCTCACAGAAACAAGGCTAGAAGCCTCCTTCAATAGGTTAAGTTTGCCTTAGTGGAGTAACTTCCAAGGAATGATAATAGCCGCATAAACTCTCTCACTACTCTGGACTCCTCTATAAATATTGACATGAAAAGAATAATAGAAGTGGAGTATATAGACCGACCAAGCATTGAAAGTGAAGATAAGGATTGGGGCATCCTCCGGGTGGAATTGGCTCCATCACGGATGGACCCTATCATCTTCTACTTAAAAATCATCAAATTACCCATAGATGACAAAGAGGCACACCAGTTGATAATTAGGTCGACCTAATTCTACCTCAATGCTAGTGTAAAGATGTTCTGGCTTTCATTCACTGGCCCTCTACTAAGTGGAAGGATTTTAAGAGATATGCATAAAAGAAGTTGTGGGGCACACACAGGTGGAAGGTCACTCTCCTAAAGGGATATCTCTCAAGGATATTTATGGATTTTTATGTAGAAGGACATTGTGAGGATCGCCATAAAAAGCCCCAAATATCAGTTATTTTCACTAATGATCAAGTAGCCTACGGAAGATTTGAACCCCCTCACCAGTCCATGGCCTTTTGCCCCATAGGTCATGGATATCGTGGTCCCACTGCCTGTTGCACCAAAAAGTCACAGATATCTGATAATGGTGACAGGATACTTCAGAAACTGGGTTGAGGTCACTCACCCATATCAGAGATTCGGATTCCAGAAGGGTCATTTAGAGTAATCTCGTAATGAGGTTTTTAATTCTCATAGCAATGGTTAAATATAACGGAACCCAGTTCGATAATTACTCTTTTCGTGACTTTTGCACCGTACACGGAGTCAAAATCCATTATGCGTTAGTAGTTTTCCCCCAATACAATTGGAAAGCACATAACCAATAAAACCCTTTCTTTCAGGAATCAAAAGTTAATTAGAGAACTATAAAGGGTGATGGGTGGACGAGCTTCCATCCGCTATGTGGGCATATAGAATGACCCCTAGAAAATTGACAAAAGAAACTTCGTATACCCTTGCTCACATAATGAAGGCAGTGATCCCTTTGGAGATCAAACTTACAACACTCATATCAAAGGTATTTAGGGATGGACAAAATGAAGATCGGATAGATCATGAATTGGAACTAGATTAGGATATAAGGGAGCAATCTCTAATACATTTGGTTCCCTATTAGCAACATCTAGAAAAGCAACATTATAATAGGTAAAGATTAGAGAACTCCAGGTTGGTGACTTGGTCCTTAGAAAGTTATTACCCGCTGCAAAGAAACCATCAGATAGGAAGTTGGTGCCAAACTTGCAGGGACCTTATAACATAGCTTTGAAAAGAAATAGGGGTTCATACCATTTAGAAGAGTTAGATGAGAAAGTGGTTTCAAGGTCATGGAATGACCCTTAGGAAATTGTATCATTAGATAGCAGTGAAGATGTTTTTCTGTCTAAATGCATATAAAATGATATGTGTTTAATTGTATAAATTATTTAAAATCCATTTTTGATTTATTATAAGTCTAAAAACCCACTCAATGAGTGGTATAATCTAAAGTAAATTGGACTAGAAGAGGCAGAAAACCCACTTAAATAGTGGTATGATTTGAAGCAAATCGATCAAAACCCAATCAAGGAGTGGCATTATTTAAAGTATATCAGCCTAAAATAGGAAGAAAACCCACTTGAATACTCGCATGATCTAAAGTAAATCGGTCAAAACCCACTTAATGAGTGGTATGATCTAAAGTAGATCGGCCTAGAAGAGACAGAAAATCCACTTAAATAGTGGTACAATCTGAATCAGGTCTATCCAAACCCACTGAATGAGTGGTATAATCTAAAGTAGATCGGCCTAGAAGAGGAAGAAAATCCACTTGAATGGTGGTATGATCTGAGGCAGATCGATCGAAACCCACTTGAATGGTGGTACGATCTAAGGCAGATCGATCAAACCCACTCAAGGAGTGGTATGAAATTAAAAATATTGGTTAAAAACCTATGAGAAACATTACGTGGTATGACTAAGTAAATAGTTGGTTGCTCGTGTTGGATACCAAATATTCACTTAAAACCTTATTAACCTCTCAAAACTTTATTAACAATAGCTTGACTCAAGAACCTTTGATCGTAATACACTAACCTAACCAGGTAGCAAAGACCAACTAGATTCAGTCATAAACAAACTATTTCTTTCTCTTTTGATAAGGAAAGGACCTTAGAGGCACGAATAACACAAAACAAGCAAACGAACATCATCTAATAGAACATGACAGCAACATTACGTTACTTGTATACCATGAAAATAATGGAAAGGAAAGCATAAAAAAATTCATTAATAATTCAAAAATAGCTTGGAACCGAAAAAAGGACCACAAAGGTTCAAAAGGAAAAGAAAATACATCAAAATATGATAAGTCTGGTAGAATGCTATATGTTGATCGGTGAATTCGGTACCTTGAGCAGAGGGAACTTCCTTAGGAACAAGGGTCGGAGGGTCGGTGGAGGCCTGGGCTAAATCACTCATGGGAGGATCTATTATGGGATTGGCCATTAGAGGATGTTAGACATAGGTTGGACCTCCTTCACTAATTTTGCCTCATTGGAAGCTAACCACCTAGCCTTTTTTGAAGGAAATGGACACATAGTAGTCCAGCTAGGCGACGACCTCCTGAACGGCCAACTCATAACCCTCATTATAGGACTTTACAGATCATCCTCATGGGTCTTGTCCATATGGCTCCTCTTCTTCTAGATAATTTGGTGTCCACCTGGATGAAATTATTTTTAGTTCGCTCAGTTTCCTCAATCACTTTTGTCTTGGCATCAGTCTTGGTCTTCAGTTATTTGCCTAGATCCTTAAGATCCCTATTTTGTTTAGTTATTTGGTCCTTAATGGTAAGGTTATCCTTAGAGGATGACTCAAAGCTCCTCTAATAGCAGTCAACTCAATCGGTGAGCTTCTATTGAACCTACATACTCTCAATAAAGAAGGAGAAAAGTCAAAAATAAATTTGGTAGTGAAAATTAGCCGAATAAAAACTATATGACTTACCAACACACTATGGTTCAATCCTTCTTCATGAACCCACTCTAAGGTGAAGCCTTTAAGCTACGACATATCGGATAGTAGTATAGTTGCCTGAGCTACGGAGTAGGCGACCTCAGTGTTCTTATGGATAAAACCGGCCTCGGTGATGGGATCGTTCCCCGTATGAAAGGAAATCTCCCAGTGCCGATTACGTCTCCCTTAGTGAGGAGGGGTTTATGATCAGTGACCATGCCTCTACAAGGGGACATTAATAATAACCCATTGGTTGGAATGAGTAGGTGGAGTTTTTAATCCACCACTGGCCGGTGTTTTCTCATTCTTCATTTTCTTTTCATGCTCGACCTCTATTCGTTGGCGCTCCAACTCCAGGGATTCCTTATTCCTGAGAGTAATCATTTTCTCTTTTACTTCTCATCGCGGTAGTGATTTTATCGGCCTTAGTAATAGCAATCGAGTGCTTCTTTAGCTTATGGCTGGTAGCTACCAAGTCAAATGGTTTCCTTGGTCAACTAGCCATTTCTTCTAAGTCGATGGGGATTGGTGGGAATGGGAAATCTTGAAAGAAGTCCTCATTGGCCTCTACCTCCTTCCAATGGCAACCAGGCACACTTGCATCATAAAAAAAGAACGGATCAAGATCATCTAAGAATGAACCAAGGACTTCCCCCTCTTCTTCCTCTTCTCCCACTTCTCCTTTATTAGAGTCAGAGTATGTTAGGATCATGAATGGGGTAGACAACCCAATATAAACCCCTCTGTCAACTTGGTTAAGGATAGGGGTGGTTGTTGGGATGGATCAATTACTGACTACGATGTAATTAGTGACTTGAACATCAAGAATGGTTATGAAGTTGGTAAGAGAATGGTAGGTGAGATCGTGATCAATTAATACTTAGGTTTCTCTCTAGTGGGGGTAAACTCCAGGGGGTTTCCTTCTCCAATATTTTTCCAAATCAGGTTAACTTTGTAATCAGACGGTTTGGTATTCAAAAAGGGATCTGCAATCAAGAACAAATCATTCAATAGTAAACAACTAACAATTGAAGAAGTTATTTTGGGGTGACCTACCAGGTTCTGCCTTGGTGGAAGGAACCATAAGCCCATCATAGTCTTCACCATATATATCATCAGAAACCACAAGGACATTTTTTTTCAATTTCCTTTTAGGATCAGGGAAAATAGGTGAAGAAATTATGAGACTTTTCCCTAGCCTAGAAGTAGTACAATCAAGTGATTAGGGAGGACCTCAAGTCATAACAGTACTTAATCACCTCAAGACCTAGATCAGTCCCACAATTTGGTCTATAGCCACTGTCCCCATCATAATCTAATTAAAACCCTCATTTTCTTATGGAGGGAGTATGTTGTAGTAATGGAGAACCCTTACTAACAATGGGTGAAGGGGAAACCAAACTCCCCTTTATAATATAACTATCAGCAGGAACGAAACCTCCCTTGAAAAAAGATCAAGAAGGTCTTCCTCCTCAGGAGAAACCCTTAAGTTAATGCTATCAGGAACTCCATCTTGATTACAAAATTACTGAAATTTATTAGTTACTGAGATTTCATATTTCCTTGCATGTCTAGATAGGGCAGGATAAATTAAAAAAATGAAAAAGATAGAAATGAGAACTTGCTGGAAAATAAAAAGAGAGATAGATAGATAGAGAGAGAGAGAGAGAGAAGAATTAAATATACCCTAGCAAATGGAAAAAATTCTTAAGTATAAGGCATGTAAAGAGTTATACCTTCTCCTTCCCCCATTAACTCTATCGTCGTCCCAATGCACAGGAAAAATCACTATGCACCTGCGCGCCAGCATTGCCCAGTATAATGACACCAGATGCATAGCCCTAGGATGGGGATACGTGCAAAATCACTATACGAATAATGATTATCATTCCTCGCGTGTTCCCAAAGACAAACACGTGTAAAATATAGAGTCAGATTAAATAGGCAGACAATGGTAAGTAAATTATGGTCGACCAGCATGTTACCCAACCACATGTATGGCCATCCTGGAAATTTTTGGATTCCCTACAGCGCAGGGCACTCGATCTTCGTCATTGTGGGAGATAATATGTAAACATAGAGTCGCCAGCCTATTTTGCATAAAATAATCAAAAGTATTTTGTCGCCTCGAGAGAACATCATCAAGGTCAATACTGATGCTTGCAAAACCAATTAAGTCAAAGGTTGGGGGACTAAGTTATAGAAAGAGAAGGATGTAGGGGGAGAATGGAATAATTATACACATGTGCACACTAATCCCGCCCTTTCGGTCTCTAATGGGAAAATGTTAATCTTTTCCTTTTAGACTCCGTGAAGTGCGTGCACATGTGTATAATGTAGGTACAGAATGGAATCATTCAACTAGCATCATGAAAAAGGATGGAGCAAATGCATCCTCAAGAATATTCCCGAAAATAATAATTCAAAATATAGTATGAGTGTTTATCGGATCACAAGTCTCTATCGAAGAGAGAATGTGTTCATCGGATGAAAAACAAGCATGTAATAATATAAACTCATAAAGAATGTATAAGACACGAAAAAATATATAAAATGATGAGGACTCGAATCTCGAGATTGGCCCAAAAAGCCTACATAGACCAAGGGGCATCAAAGTCCACGTGGTTCAAAAATAGCATCGGGTTGGATTCAACCGTAACTCCAAATGAGAGATTTCGCTTATGTGTAGAGAAAAATGTGTTTTAAGAGTGAGAGTGACATTGAAATCCCTCTTTTAGAATTTTTTAGATAAACCCTCACTTTCTTCTTTTTGGGTTCTTTATGAAAATAGATTTGGAGTGAATACTACTAATAAAGAGTAGAGATTGATGGATGTGATGTAATGAAACGAAATTACTAAAGTATAAATAAAGTAAATAACAATAAAATGAAAGAATTAGATCAATGGATGGAGAATTTGACCTCCTTATGAGTGCTTGATGTTGACTTTGAGATGTAGATATGCGGATATTGAAATGGTATCAAAGTGGTATGGAGAGGTGGCGGGAATTACCAAGTTAGATAAGAAAGTGATGGAAGGGAATGTGGGAAAATGGGTTTTAAAGGAAAGAGAACAACTCTGAATGTCAGAGAACGTTATTTGAATTGTTGAGAGGGGTGTTTAGGGGTCTTTTTTCAAAGTGAGGTCATGGACTCTATTTGTAGGTCAAAGGGGGGTGTTGATCATCAAGGGATTGGACTTGTCTATAGACATAGCACCTCAGGTACACTTTCGATAAGCAGGTCCTTAGGGTGTCTATAGGCAGTCTGAAATAGTTTTTTTTTAGAAAAATGGGCATAAAAAGAAAACTATAAGTCTGAATTGTACACAAGGTAGATTGTTAGAAACAAAATTTAGAGACCTTTGAGAATCCATTGATCTGCTCTTGGATTCGAGAGTTGACCAAGGTCAAATGGGGCTCGAAAGTGCCCGCTGGTTTCTAGACAGGAAGTTTACAGAGGAAAATAGATAGTTTCTTCGAACTATAGGATGATTTCTGCATGGAATGGATCATTGGAAAGAGAATTCAGTGCCCTTAGAGATTTCATTCAGTTTGGTTTGGTTCGGAGGATTGACCAAGGTCAAATAGGGCCCGAAAGTGCCCTATGACCCTTTAGAGTAAAATGGGTCATTAGTCTAAACTGTAACGGTGATTCATGCACGGAATGGACCGTTTAAAAGGAAATTTAAATAATTTTAAAGATTGATTAATCCTCGCTAAAACTGGAGAGTTAAATTGAGTCAAACGGGGCCCAAAAGCCCCTGATGGCCTCTAGATCAGTTTTTGGAGTAAAATGAACCGTTCTTCCACACTCTAAGATCGATTCACGCACGAGATGGACTGTGTAAAGGTTATTCAGAGCCCTTTATGATTTATTGAGCTTTTGCTCGGACGAAAAAGTTTACTGGAGTCAAATGGGACCCATGAGCGCTTTGTGGCCCCTAGATAGGTACTCGTAGTATGACCTAGGGTTTGTGGAAATTGGATGATTTCTAGGAACCTAAAGATACATTTAGGAGGGTCCTAGGATGGGGTGTTTACGGGGACCCTCAACAAGCGATCTTGGAATAAATGAAGGCCATCGAATAATAGACACCATATAGATATGAGGAAAGTGGATTTTAGGTCAATTATGTTGGCCTAAAGGATGAGGGTGATCGATTCAGAGGGTCGAGGTCAATTCTACAAACCTAGAGGACGAGGGTTCGGAGGTTCAAGATTAGTTATGAGGACCTATGGAGTATAGAGAATAATTCAATGGGTCTAGGAGGTGTTAATTTTGCAAACCTAAAGGGCTAGGATGACCGATTCTATGTGTCGAGGTTAATTCTGAGAACTTAAAGTTGGGGAGACCAATTTTATGAGTTGAGGTTAATTCTGAGGATCTAACGTTAGGACGACCGACTCTGAGGGCCGAGGTCAATTCTGAGGACCTAAAGTTGTGCCAGCCAATTATGAGGATCGAGGTAAATTCTGAGAACCCTGAGTAGGGACGATCGATTCTGAGGGATGAGGTCAATTTTGAGGACCTAAAGTTGTGAGGACTGTTCCTGCGGGTTGAGGTTAATTCTCAGGACCTAAAGTTGTGATGACCGATTCTGCGGGTGAGGTTAATTTTGATACCCTAATGTTGTGACGATCAATTATGTGGGTCAAGGTCAATTCTAAGGACCATACGTTGTGACGACCAATTTGTGGGCCAAGGTCAATTCTTAGGATTTAAAGTATTGAAGACCGATTCTAAGGGTCGAGGTTAATTCTAAGGACCAAAATTTGTGATGACAATTTTTTAGGGACAATTCTGAGGACCTAAAGTGCTGACGACCAGTATAGCGGGTCGAGGTCAATTCTGAGGACCTGAAGTTATGATAATCGATTCTATGGGTCAAGTTTAATTTTGAGGACCTAAAGTTGTGACGACCAATTTTTTGAACCGGGGTCAATTCTAAGGATCTTATGCTATGATGACCAATTCTATGGGTCGAGGTTAATTCTAAGGACCAAAAATTGTGACGACCAATTTTAAGGGTTGAGGACAATTCTAAGAACCAAAAGTTGTGATGACTAATTATGAGGGTTGAGGTTAACTCCAAGGATATAAAGTTGTGACGCCTAGTTCTGTCGGCCAAGGTCAATTATGAGGACCTTAAGTTAGGATGACCAATTCTACAACTCGAGGTCAATTTTGAGGACCTAAAGTTATGGTATGGTTAATATCTCCACTAGGGAATATGTAAATGATTTTGGGTGCAAACGCACTTTTGATTTCGTTGGGGAATATATTATCTTGAAATTATGTTGGGGACTGTGTAGTAGGCTTGAATAGGGGTGCACCATTGGTGTCACTGGGGAATATGTTGATGATAAAAGTGTTTTATTGATCCAGATGAGGATTGTGTAGGTATATCATTACTACTGGGGAATTTTAGTAGACTTGGATGTGGTTGCATCGTTGGTTCCGTTCAAAAATATGCTAATGATAAGGGTGATGGGTTGATCCAACTGAAGATTGTGTAGGTTTGTGGTTCCCGCTAATAAATTGTTGTAGACTTGGATATGGGCGCATCGTTGGTTCCATTGGATAGTATGCTGATGATAAAGGTGTTGGGGATTTTCGAAGTTTATAAGGGGCTTAGTGCTCCAAAAAATAATTTTCTTGAGAGAAAATAATGTTTTATATTAGGAAATTTATGAAATTTTGGAAATTTTTGAATTTTTCTAGAATTTTCTCGATGAAATTTGGAGAGGACTATCGATAGGCAGGCCTGGGGAGGTACTTATCGGTATAGGGAACAAAATCCTGGGCTTTTTTAGGAAGAGGAAAAGTTAGTTGTCGACTGACATGGGCAGGACCCTTAACCTTCTATACAAAGGGGGCAATTACTCTTCATTTTCACACCTTGAAGAGTTTGAATCTCTTGCTTTCTCTCATTTAGAGTCATTTTAAGTCATCCTTCGTGACTTCCACTGGCTGGTGCTTCAAGCATTGTTTATAATAAAGAGTGGATGGTTGTTGATGATTGGATTGGCCTAGAGGGGCGGCCTGTGGTGCCCCTTCGATTAGGAAATTAGAATGTTTATGACTCATTTGAGTTAGTTATTGATAATCATACATTGTTTCGCAAGCCATCACCTTATCATTCATTCAGGGTGAATAACCCTTATGTCTATGTAAGTATGGTGACTTTTTGTTTCCCAATTTATTGTCTCTTTTCTCTTTGTGTTCTAATGAATGGTTTTCTTCTCTTCTTCTTTTAAAAAAAATGGGTTTCTTTTGTTTTTTGCAGATCGACATAGATCCTTCGAACATTTGGTCTCGACGGATGACCAAGTTGAAGGATGGTTAAAATAGGCTCCCTGGGATCATGCATTACAAAGTTTTGTATCTTGGGTTTGACCCATTGGTGAAGACTTAGAATAAGACGTCATGTTCTACTATTGTGCTATGTGGTCTTGGGAAAATATGGTGGGACACTACTCACACATTTCATCATGGGTTCAGGGAGATGAGTGTCACTCCCATTAATATCCAGTAGTTAATGGGGATGGATTGTAAGGGGTTCCATATTATGGTGGATCGAACTTTGAGGGTTACGCGAAAGGTGGTGCAAGCGACTTTGGGAGATGTGCATAGAATCGTGTTGGGGGAATCTATCCAAATTTTTATTTTGAGGGAGGTGTTATTGAGGAGACGTATGGATATGACGGACGGGCCGAAGGTGAGGCAGACATCCCCTCTATTTATTTTACTTTTACTTGGGGGTTTCTTAGTGGCTATGAGCAACGACGTATTTCATATCGAGTTTCTACCGTATTTGAGGACTTTATTAGACATGCGTATTTATGATTAGGGGTGCTTCACTTTTGTATCCCTTAAAGCTCATCTGGATGCGTTCAGTCAGTCCTATCGACAAAAATTCATAAGGTTCATGTACCTTTTGGAGGTAATATTAACCTTATTTTCTTTTTGCATTTTCCTTATAGTCCTATTCTTTGTTCTCTTTGCTTATTCATGTCTTTTTACAGACGTGGTTCTATGAGGTGGTAGGCATAATACAGGTGGGTTTCCTTGAAGGATTATGATTTGGGGGATTCTATCAGATGTTCTTGTGATAGAAGTCCAACCAACAATCGAACCAGTCCTTGTCCCTAAAGGACATGTAGAGGGTCGTGAATGACCTGATGGGCGATCAGGTTAACCTTTATATTTTTTTGAGTTTTTATTGGTATCTTTATTTCTTGAGTAGATATTATTTCTTTAATGGGGATTCAGGTGACCTTTTACCCTGTCCTTGCTAGACATGGAGGTCACTGGCATGCAAGTGCAGATGCGACGGCTGATGGCACGGGAGTTCAGGTACGTCTGGTGCTTGGGAAAGAGGGTGGTGATGCAAATAGTGGAGGAGGTGTCAATCCCACCTTCGATAACCTCGATGTATATAAGTAGGGTGAGGTGGATGTCAGATGAATCCAGGGTGGCAGCAATGATAGGCGAGCCCTACACGTATTATACGAATAACCTACCTATCGGCACACGGGTCAAGTTAAATCATTATTTGTCTTTGATTGCCATTTTGCATACTTTTGGTATTCTATAGGGGAGAGAGTTAAATGGATTTTTGGGTGTGTTTTTTTGCAAGGGTTTTTGGGAATAGAAAAGGGAGTTAGGGGATGTGCTCTTTTCACCACCAATCTTATTTCTTGTTTTGTGTCTACCTTTCCTTTCTCAAATGGCTCTTCCAAAGTTAGAAGAATTCTCTTTTTACCTCAAAGGTTTAGAGTCCATGTGCCTCTATCATGATGACTATGATATTTTTAGCTTGCGTCGAGTTTTTTATGGCGCAATCGGTCCATAGACTGGAATTTACTGGTAGCTGTCTTAGAATCTTGGTACCCTAAGGGTCATGTCTTCCAGTTTGATCTGGATGAGATCGGTCCTACTTACGAGGTATTTTCAGTGATTTTGGGTATTATCCCCAGTGTTACGGAGGCTAAGCCTGATTTTTTCCATTATACCCGAGCGTCTTTGGCCGAATTTCTCCATATTGCCCCATCGGTGTCTCAACCGTTAGTTCATGGAGGAATTATTTCTCTTCCTTTGCTTGTGCACTAGATGTGTCTAAGGGAAGTTTATTAATGTCAGTTTTATCGGAGTTGTTGCTTTGGGCCTAACTACGAGGCTATTATTGGTGACAGAATACTTACAGGCTGATTCTTCAGTGGCCACAATAGAGTCGTGGATGTCTTACCATTGTAGTCCAGCATCGGTGGTGCAGGTGGAAACTCTTAACGTTCTCGATGCTTGATAGAGGGTCATGTCAATTTTCTTAGGGGGAGCCCTATAATGTTGTCCATGTGTCTTACAGAGATATTTTGTTTGGCGGACCCTCCTGAGTATCCCTTGTCGGGTCTGCCTAATTTTTTTATTCGTCATTTCTTCAACTTCGACCCTTCAATAGAGAACTGGGTCAACTCGTTTGTGGAGCACAGAGCATGGTACCTTCATTGGTTGGTGACATGGTGGGGAGACTTACAACCTATTTTATAGAAAAGATAGTGCCATTATGTGCGACTGGTTGGCCTCCACCAAACTTCCTTTTATTTTCCTTAGTGGATCTTGCACCAAGCTGGGTGGGAATAGATAGTTCCTCTTTGCATAACGAACTTCTACCCGATGGAGGACCTAACTAAATATATGAGGATGATACTGGGGTCATTATGGAAGTCTACCCATCCCTCACAATTTGTGGGAGGGGTTTGGTATGTGTCTGGGGAGTACCCGGCGTGGCTATAGTAGCAGCTAGTGGGTAAAGTTGTGGAATAATAGACTGGGAAAATATGGCTTGTTTCCTTCAACACCATGGAGGAGAGTGTTGTGGTTTTGGCCAAACTTGTCAAGGTGATCTCTACATGGAGCGTAGATGTAATGTTAATAAAGAGTGGGAAACTTGGTGACCTTCGGGGAAGGAAATAATGATGAAGGGAGGTCGTATGGCAGTTGAGGGCCACATAGATGAAGTTGGGGGTAGCATCTGTGAAGTTGTGGAATTTTTTATTTTGGGGAATTTGGGTTTTTCTATGGGGATAGAGGTAATATTTTCTCAAGATGGTAGGGATTTGGTTTAAGTCTGTAGGGGTGGTCTTATTTGAATCCCTCCATTAATACTTCATGTAACAGTTGTATTCCATTACTTGAAATAAAAATAATTTTGGTCATATTTTGTTGTGCCTCATGATGAGTTTTGAATTTTGAATTATTTATACTAATTGTTAAGGCATACATAATCCTTTTGTTCATGTGAATGATGAGATGGATCACTATTCTCAGAGGTCAGAAAAGAATAGAATTTTGTAAAAAAAAAGGGGGACCCTGCCCATGTATGGCATATGGGATGCCTGCGTACCTCTGAGGGTTTGAAAATTTCATGAGTTTCTTACTTTAAAAAAATTGAGAGGATCAGGTACCACATAGTTATGAGAAGGGGAAATGAAGAAAGAAAATTTAGAATAAAAGGGAGATCAAAAGAGTCGTAGCGCACCAAGAATTCGAATTAAGGGTAGAATTTCTTGAGATGGTCCAGATTAACTAGATGAGCCATCTCCTCTCTATTGAGATCTGTGAGTATAGCGGTGCCGCTTGAAAGAATTTTCTTCATAATATAGGGGCCACTCCAATTTGTTATGAATTTCCCTCTGGGGTCCCAGGAGGGTTATACTATCCCATTTAGGGAAAGGTCCCCTTACTAGACACGACGATCCTGGACATTCTGATTGAATGATCGTGCAATCCGATGATGATAAATTTGTATGTGGTATAGAGCTTCAAGTCTCTTTTCATACAAGAATGATAATTCTTCAAAGCGCCTCAAATGATAGTCTTTTTCATTGATCCTGCTTTTGAGCATGACACGTAGGGAAGGTATTTCAAGCTCAACGGGTAGGACTGCTTCCATGCCATATACTAGAGAATAAGGGGTATACCTAGTAGATGATCTGATTGAAGTGCGGTAGCCCTAGAGGGCATATGGGGTTCGATTGGCCAAATCTTTGCAACTTTCGGTCATTTTTTTATGATGGTTTTAAGAGTTTTATTAGCAGCTTCGACGGCCACCTTTATTCGTAGACCATATTTGTGACCTTGGATTCAAAGTGGAGTCCATTATTTGATACTAATTCATGGGGGACCCCGTATCGGAAAATTATTTTCTTTCTAATGAACTTATCCACTTTCTTGGCATTCAGTATTGCGTATGACTCGGCTTCAACCAATTTCATGAAGTAATCAATGGCGACCAGGTTGAACTCTTGATCATTTGAATAATTGGGAGTGACCTTGCCTACAATGTCTATGCCCTAAGTGGAGAAGAGACATGGATAGGTTATGTTGTACGATTCCCTGATAGGCAAATATTGGAGATTAGAAAACTATGGGCACTTGAGGCAAATTCGAACATAAGCAGTGCAATATTGAACCATGTTAGTCCAATAATACCCTTAACGAATGATATTTTTGGCAAGTATGTGACCATTAATGTGGAGTATGCATTCCCCACTGTGGATCTTCTGCATCATTCCTACAAAATCAGATCGTGTTATGCAATGCAAATGGGTTCCATCGAAGTTTATCTTGAAAAGACATTTATCGCAGGTGATGTGTTGGATAGACAATTTGCAAAGGGTCTCATGATATATTATATCTTCATCTCGAGGATACTTAACATGTTTGAGGAGACGCCAGACGTCATAGTACCATAAATCGTCCATGTCGGAGTCTTCCTCTATGACGAGCTTGATGTGGTAGCTAGGCATAGATTGATTCTAAACTAGGGAGGGTGTAATTGTTAATCCCTCAGGCATATCTACCATGGAATCTAGGATTGCAGAGGCATCAGTTATACTATTCTTTACACGAGGAAGGTAGCGGAAGGTGGCATCTTGGAACTAGCAGGCAAGCTATTCTAGGTAGGGGTAGAAGGGTAAGAGGTTCTCATCTTTAACTTTCCATTTTCTGAGGATTTCGTCGATGATGAGGGTAGAGTATCCATAGATGTCTAGGTGTCAAATTCCTTTTACAAGGGTGATCTTAAGGCCTACGGAGCATTCCTCATACTCAGTCACGTTGTTGGTGCATGGGAGGTCTAATTTGATGGCAATGGGATTGTGAAAGTTTATGATACCAGATATTGTACCAATAAGTAATTGAGCAAGAGATCAATCCTGGACAACTTTAAATATGCAATAATGGAAAAAACTAATTATATAAGTAAAGCAAGAGATGAGGCAATGAGGAGAGGGACTATTCAATAAGTGGTTCAGCTATCTGGCCTACTCCACTATCTAGGGGTGTATGAACTTCATTATAACAAAGGGATCAAATGGCCTTAGTGATATAATTCACATAACTTTCTCTCTCAATTGTGATAGCAACAGAGCTTTGGTTAGGGTTTGAATGTTTCGATCCTTTACATTAGTGAAAAAGATAAGTATATATAGTTCCTGAGGGTGTACTTCACCCCCAAACATGTAATAAACATGTGTAGAATGTTCCTATCAATAAGGTTAATCCACATGTCATTGTCACATGTTGGTCATGACGATGAAATATAACCTGACATGTGAGAGAGATCTTGTTATAACGGTTTTGTGCACATATGATATGTAACCCACGTGCACCCATCCACACATTTCGTAATCCACGCGCTCTATCGACTATCAATTGTCGCTTGTTTAAACCAGGTCGAGGCAGAGTTGTCAAGTTATATCATATGATGGTACGATAATTGTCATGATGAGCTATCATTAGTCGACACCCATCATCCCGGTGAAGGACGAGGTTAAGGGTACTTGAGTCATAAGACCATTGATATTGATATTTGTGACGGTATTTCAAAATAAGGATGAGGCCTCTTATGATGAGTTTATGGACAAGGACAAGACATTTCATGTTGGACCCATGGTCGTGCCATAACTTTCCCAAACTAGCGGTCTGGCACTGGTTAACCTTGTCCGAGGGGGTCCACTGTATGGACGAGGCTATTCTTAGTATATCAATCACCCCTAGCTATTAGTATTCAATGTGAATGGAAGTTTTAGGTATAAATCATCCTTGGTTAGTGATGAGACTTCCTTAATTGACGTCCGATATATCTCTTCATTTGTCAAGTTAGTGATCCTGAACATTATCCTTGCATTGACACTTGGCAACCATCTTATGGTTCGGCGTGTGGCTCAAGGATAATGGTTGTAAGTATTTCATAGGTTGTTATGACCTAATGATGACTACCTTGGAAGTTGTGCATAATGATTGGAAGTATTTAAATTTTTTTAATAACACATTTTCTCTTTCTTACTTCTTCTCCTTCACGCTAAAATCTCTCTCTTGCATAAGTTCGATTTCTTCTCTCATCACCACCGTTCCAACATTTTTAGTAAGGTTTTAGGTTTTTTTTCATAGGACTCATTCGAGACCTTTTGGGAGGCCAACATAGTCCAGCTAAAGGCATGCCCCGACTCTATCATTCCTTTAGTACCGAGGCCTAAATCTACTATCATTTATGTCCCTTCAAAGGTAGATTATGAGTTTATGGGGAAGATGCACCCCCTAAAGACCTATGACTTTGGTCTTCATCAATTGGCCCTTGGTATATGCTTCATCTTTAATTCGAACCACGTCTCCTTCGAATTTTACTTTGTCCTATTCTCACATCTGTATATTCTTATTCCTCTACAGTCTTTGTGTGCCTTTATGTCGGCAACCAAGTGGGAAACTGATAATTATTTAAAAATTCAAGACGATGAGAAAGACATCTAAGAAATGGACGACCTTAAGAAGAAGTTGAGGGATTATAAGGACGATTACAAGAAGGCCTAGGACAAGTTGAAGTTGGACCATGAGAATGACTTGAAGGCTAAGTATGAGGCACTTAATGCTCAGGCTACGAAGCATGCAATAGACCTTGCTACAGACGTCCAAAAAGCAAGGGACAAGGCCTTTTTGGCCGAAGCAATAAAGAAGATCCAGGACGAGGCCGTAATGAGTTTGGTAGCTTCAGCATTGAATACCTTGAAAGGGGTATTAAGAAGGCCTTCTAGTAGATCATCATAAAGTTTTCTGAGTCTAACTCGTCCATTCGTCCAAAACTGGAAGCCCCTGATTTAGAAGATCCTATCTTCACCCAAGACTTGGAATACGTTGAATCAATGGCTAAAGTTAAGGGATAGGGAGCTGCAACTGAGGTTCTAGTTGAAACTGATGTCAATGCCAGTAATGCTACTGGGATTACTCAGGCCAAGGATTGTGCTGATGGGTTGGTTGATAATAATCAACCAACTGTGTAGGGTGGGTCGTCTATGACTAATACCCTTCTTCTTGTAATTTTTTGTATTGAAGATATAATCATTTAGAACTTTTTGCACTGTGACTGGATGCTATGCTTCCTTTAATGAATGAAAAGTGTTTCCTTATACTTGAGCTTTAATTTATTTTTTGCTGAATTTGTAATGGTTTTGCTAAGTTTATTTCTCATCTTCGCTTCCATGTTTCGAACTCTTTCACGCTTAAAATGGGAGATAATATCCAAATCATTAATTTTTATAACAAGAGATCACCATATTAATGATGTTGTCTCAATTCTACTCTCGTCCTTAGTCGAGCAGTTAATTAACCTTAATTAAATTATTATCAAATATGAATGCACCAAATTAATGGTGTTTAATTTCAAGTACCCTCTCATCGTTTTAAGAGTGTATGGATGAGTGTCATCTCGTCCTACATTTTCGTCTCATTGAGAGAGTTTGACTCTCATACCACAAGATTAATGGTGTTAAATGATTTTCAAATTTTAATGCACCAAATTAATGGTGTTTAATTACAAGTCCCCTCTCGTCGTTTTCAGAGTGTATGGTTGAGTGTCGTCTCGTCCTACACTGTCATCTCGCCAAGAGAGTGTGACTCTCATAACACCAAATACATGATTTTTAATGGAACCATAATATAAGGTTCATTAAAATTTTAATGCACCGGATTAATGGTGTTTAACTGCAAGTCCCCTCTCGTTGTTTTGAGAGTGTACGGATGAGTGTCGTCTCATCCTATATTACTGTCTCGCCGAGAGATTTTGACTCTGATACCATCAAATTAATGATGTTTAAATGAACCATAATTAAATTATTTTCAAATTTGCATGTGTTTTTCACCACCTTAGTGATGTTATCACACTGTTCCTCCTCTAGGTGTTACCGAGAATCCATGGACGAGGTAAGCCCCATCTGGATTCTCGTGTCACTGAGAGTGAGTTAATTCTAATTCACCATATAAATGATGTTTTGTATCTTAGGACGACTTGTAACTTGAAATTTGATCCATTCATACAAGAAATATATGAGGGAATACTTGACATTTTTCATTCATTACTTTTTAGTACATCTCTCATACGATGGTGAAATAAAAAATTTACAAAATCCTATTGATAGTATTTATTCAAGTGGTCATCATTCTAGGTGTTTGAGAATGGCTCTCCCTCCAAATTCATAAGTTTATACGTTCCATGAATAAATTCTTCAGTAACTCTGTAGGGGCTATACCAGTTTGCATGGAGCTTATTCGGCTTCTGACAGGCGTTATTCAAAACTAGATATCCAACGGCTATTGACCTAGCCTTAACTCTATTATTGAAGAATTTTGCATACCATTGTTGGTTGATAAGCAGCCTGCCTAACCTCTACATCCGTTCTTTTATGAGGTCCAAATCTAATATTCGCACCTCAGTCTTTATTTATGGGTTGTATGTTTGAACCTTGTGACTTGGTAGGCCGATTTCGGTGGGTATCACTACCTTTGAGCCCAAGGCAAGCATGAAGGGAGTCTCCCCCATTGGCGTCCAGGGGTACAGGGACAACAAGGACTAAGGCCTCCAGTTTTCGTATCAGTTAGTGTTCAAGAAGCGTCAGCAGCATTGGTAGCGTCAGGTGCTCAAGGGGTGGTCACTCCACCAACCAATCTCAGTTATGGGAGGTGCTATGTACCTCAAGTTCAGTCAGAGCAGGATATATTGCGTGGCTAGTGGTGTATCACGGTACATAATACCTTCTTATATATATATATATATATATATATATATATATTATTTGTTAAGAATTGCGTTCGGGTAGATTAGGTGTATGGGCGCCTAAATTTGTTTTTTTACGGGGTAGGCTTATGTGAGCCTTATTTCCTTTTGCGAGATTTACGCGTTGATGTGTATGCTTCGTCTAATTTTGAGGACAAAATTCTATACTAGTGGAGAAGTATGTAATACCCCGTATTTTTATTATTTAATTTAATTAATTAATTAGGGAATATTCGAGAGAAAAAAAATTTGGATTTGATAATTTTTATTTGTTAAGTATGTTAGTTATGATTTTAGAAGAATAAAACTTCAAGCGGAATTAAAATCGGAGTTAAAACGTATTTTTAATGGATTTTTAAAATTTATCCCTTATAAAAAAATTTAAGCGGAACTGTCAGTTTTTCTGGGCGATCGATCGATCGATGCGAGGGGTCGATCGGTCGACCCCATCAGAAATCGTGCGCTGCAAGTTTTTTAATAGTGTTTATTTAGGATTCGGACTCCTAATCACTATATAACCTTAATAATCCGTTGGGGGACTTCTCCTAATCAATTTTTCTCAAGTTTTTCACCGGAGAACACTTCCAAATATTTTTCCTCTCAACCATAATCATCAACCTCCAACACAATCAAGTTTTTTGTCGCAAGTTTTGGGAGGCTTAATTGGGGTTTAAACAAGTTTGTTCAAGAACACTTCTTCGCTAATTTTTCACGAGGAATCCAGATTTCTAATCAGATTTTCAACATGATCTTCAGAGGCATGAATACTCTATTATTTTCCTTTAGTATTATGCATTTTAAATGTCGCGTAAACACTTAATTGCATGTTTTCTTAAAAGAAAGTAATGACTTAATTAGGAAAAGTGGACACTAATTATGGGACTATTTTTATTAAATCTTTTAATCTGAATAATATTCATAACCCGTGGGTACGTAGTATTTATGAGTGATTTTGGGTTTTGTTGGTGTAAGTTGCATGTAGAAAAACCCTAGTTTTGAAATAAATGAAGTTGGGGCGTATAACTCATGTAATTTGTGTTGAAATAATGAATTTGGAATTATGATGTTTTAAATGACGAAATAGCGGTATATTTAATTCAAAATAATTAAATGGTATTAATTGGGTGTTTATGACGATGTGATAATTAAATTAAGATTTAATTGATTGGACTATCATGCGTAGTTTGGAACATTGATTTAATATGCATATTTGTGTGACTTGTTGGTATTATTAAATATCATTATGACGACGTATGGTTGGGTATTATTACTCTCCCAATATTTTAGGATGCCTTGTAGGTATGGGACTAGTAGGTAGGCCTTTCTATGATTTAAGCCTTCTAGGTATGGGACTAGTGAGGGTTGAAAACACCCCAAGGGCCCCCGAATTTAAAATCCTTATACTTAAAATCAATTTCCTTGTTGAAATAGATATGCGGAAGCGTAAATGTGATGGTTCAATAAAACGAATTACCAAATTTTAATTTCTTCACAAATTAAAATTAAACCAAGTGAAAATAAGATTAATACACACACACACACTATTGATTTCACTTAAACACACTTAATTCATTCAAGTCCTAGAATTTGACTAAGTCATATTTATCATTATTTCCAAGTTAGGCAAAACCAGTTTTAACAATAGACTTGAATTAAATAAACTTTACCCAAATTTAACTATGCACAAAATTAAATTAAGTGTGACAATTAAAACCAATTTTATCTTGAATTATCCTAAGCATGAGTTCTAAGTCATAATGCAAGATAAAATAAATAAATCACACTACGCCGCGATGTACAAGGAAAAACCCACAACGGGAAACAACCTCGGACGACCCTAGCCTCAAATCCACTAAGTACGGAATTACATTTACAAGACAGATGACTTACTTCCTCAACTCGAACCCTCTCTAGCCTTGACGCATCTTCTTGTAATCATCTCTTCCTAGCGGATAACCACGGAGCTCCACCGTGATCTTGGACTCACCAATCAGACAATAGGTACACCGTCAACCACACATGGTGTCTTTTACCACATGAGAATGCCGCAGCAAAACGAACTCTTCTTCTTTAAGGGATGTAGAAGAAAACCCAAACAATCTCTCCAATTCGGTGTAGAGATAAACCCGGTGCCAAACTCCAAGCAATATGTATATATATATATATATATATATATATATATATATATATATATATATATATATATATATGAACTTGGATAGAGAAAAAAATGGGTGTGTATGTGTTTTTTGATGAATTTAATCCATAAAAATCAAACACAAAACAAGAAAATTTTTCTTAAAAGTTTTGCTCTCAAAAGACTCTTAGAATGTGAAAAGGTTATCTTCAAAAAGTTAGTTCCCGCACTTAAGAAGTATGTCAAAAAGGAAGTGGGGCAAAGTGGAAAAAAACTGGTTTAAAACTGTTCCCGCTATTTTTTCGTTAGAAATATCGTTCGAACGTGACTTCTAACGAAGAGACAGAACGAAAACAAAATCTCGTTTGAAAACTGGTTCGAACGAATTCTCGTTCGAACGAGGTCATTTGAACGACCTATCTAACGAGTTCTCAGGCCATGGTTCTAGATAATTTCGATACGAACGCGTGGCCGCTAGTTTCGTATTTTTCTGATTTTTTTTGGATTTGATATGATTTTTCTACTGAAAGGTGTCCGAGAACAAAATATTTAGAACTATGAATTCAAAAAAAATTTAACAAAAAAATACTAACACCCAAAATAAATTTCTAAAATACACCTAGTAAATAATGTTCCAAGCTCCTATATATATATATATATATATATATATATATATATATATATTAAAATGCATTCATACCTTAGGAGCAATGGAACCATGTTGATGATGTAGAAACGAGGCACAACACACGCGACATTTGATGAAGCTTTAATATCTTGGCCGCTACGTCTTCAACAAACACGTCATAGGCTTGAATGGATAAACTTGAACTCTATCCTATGACTCAAATGTTTTTGTCCGAAATTGCGCCAAAACTACAAAGGACTCAGTTGAAAATTTGTGTCCTTACAAATCTCCCCCTTTGGCTATTCCGAGACAAAAACCAAACAAAAATCCTAAAGGGACGTCAAGCTCACTAGACTCAAAAACAATTTCCCACCCAAAATAAAAACACAATGCTTGACTCAAACAACCCAAGGATCAATATCTTTGCCGATGTTGAATGTTGCCATTTTGAAGTATTCCTGCACACTTAAGCAAACTATCAAATGCATAGGGAATATCAAAATATTAAATGCAATTAAATAATTACTCCTCCTAAATTAATTCTCCCCTTTATCAAACAAATGACCTACTTAGAAAGACGTCTCCCCCTAAGATAAATCTCCCCCAAACTAAGATACGATAATAATAGGATTAGATACCATTTCTCCCCCTGCCATTCTCCCCCTTTTTTTTAGGAATAGACAAAGGCTAAAGAATCAAAGCAATAACTTATCTCCCCTAAATAAAGCATATACACCCTCTAAACTAAGCAAGGGATAAAAGAATGGGATAACAAGCTAAAACATGTAATTGTGCATATAGTGATGAGAACGTTAAAGCATATGGGCAACAAAAGTTCAACTAATCCAAACAATAACATCGAATACCAACTAGGATGCAATAAAATGATACCAATATGGTATATAAATTATTAAGCATGTGATATCAACAAAGAATGCAATAAGATGGATACCAAGTATGAATTAAAGCATATATGGATTAGAAATCAAAGCAAAGACTAAAAAAAATATCAAATATATGTATACATAATATATATCAAAGAGACTCAAGTACACATATATAGATCTAAACACACAAATGACACACACAAAATATAATAGGAGTCTTTCACACTCGTATGGCAAAAATGTGTCATATGGAAACGGAAGTATTTGGGTGTGAACTAGTAACGATTAAATTTAGACCCAATCACTTAAAACATGTTCACAGAGTTCTCAATTGATTGCAAACTTCATCACATTTGAATATAACCTCATGTGACAATATAAATTGAACTCAATGAACAAACATACACAATGCATACAAGCCTAGCATATTGATGATTCTACAAACCAATAGAGTCATGACATGAAATACGTAACTAGGATAAACGAATATTGTGCAAACCGTTGATATACCATCCAATATCCCTCAATATGCATTTATATTAAATTTGAATGAATACATCAATCATACATAGGCCTTGGCAAATTATTTTTCTTTTTAATGCCATATTTTCTATTTTTAGGCCTTTGAACCACGTATTTATTTTAGATCCATTCAAAAATGGTGGCTTACAATCTCAAAGGATAACTAAGTCCTTTCGGATCCCTTCCCCGTGCACATTTGTATTTATCATGTTTTTATGTTTCACACAAATCTCACGTGCAACAGATTTTGACATGCACTAGTCCTCCTAAGTCACAAATATGTAGATGACAAGATTGGTAGGAGAACACTTCACAAAGCTCAAATATACATATGAAGTTAAAATTTCAAAAGAGCTCGTGAATGTGTAAATAGAGGCATATAAAAATAGAATCCATTTAATCAACACAAAATTCAACTACTCCATGTAAGCATGGTAAAGAACATAATAAGGATTGACAATCTAAACCAAAAGTTCTTGCCACATGAGAGCATACAAGATGGGATTCAAACACAAGTGTGTCAAACTAAAATACACACAAAATAAAATCTTTTTGAGTTTTTGAAATTTTTAACCAAAAATAAAAAATATATACTCAAAAGTCAAACAAAAATCATTTGAATTTTTCATTAAGCTTAAATTACCAAGAGATAAAATCCAAATGATAAACAAAAATCTTTTTGTATTTTTCATTTAATTCAAACAAAATGAAGGAAATATAATACAAAAGATAAACAAAAATCATAATTCTAGCATGTGATAAGCATGGAGCATAGACTAGAAAATGATTAAACAAGCATACATTTATCATGTGAATATAGCATGAAGTACAAAAGCTAAAGTATGAAAACACTAACTCATTCATCCTTTAGATTTAGCAAGGGAGGAAGCATGTGAAAGTAAATGAGAATAAAAAACCCCATTTTGCAAGGCAACCAAGTCGGATTTCCTAACCCAAATTAATAAAGAATGACTATCTTGGGGTGTAGGAATTTTAACTACATTGGTTGCTTTACGTTGGGATTTTCTAGGAATACGTTTAAGATCAAAACAAAATTTCCTAAGATGACCTTTTCGACCACAATGTGTACAAGTAAAAACATGTCGAAAAGATTTACCGGAGTGATCTCTAAAGACTTTCCTAGTAGATTCTCCTAAAACATTATTTTTGGCGTTATGAGTAAATTTATTACAAGTATTGAAGCCTAAACCACAAGTGTCATTTTTAATTTGGATCATTCCTAATATTTTATCTAATTTTTCCGAACGACACTTCAAATCAAATTTGACATTACTAGAGTCTTTTAATTTATTTTGCAATTTTAAAATGTTAGACTCTAATAATACATTTTGCTCTTCAAAAGTAAGAAGCTCCTTTTTAAAGGATTCCATTAAACCCCTAAGGCTATCTCTCTCGCCTTCTATATATTCGAGCTTTTCTAGAAGAGCATTCTCTCATGTCCTAAGGTCTTCAACCAACATACTATTATCAACGACCTTGACATGTTCTTTCAAACTAGCCTCTAACTTCAAATTAGCTCATTTCAATTTAATAGATTCTTTATTAAGTTCTTGAAAAGCATTTTGAAGTTCACTCACATTAACCTCTTCTTCATTTTCGCTCTCTCTTTCTTCTCCACTCTCACTATCATAAAAAACAAGGGAATAAAAAACTTTGACCTCGAAAGTGTCACGTGTTAAAGTTTCATCAATCGACGAGTTCTCACTATCACTCACATGACTAGCCATAAAACCCACAAAGTTGGGCTTAGTGGGGGAATCGGGCCCCTCTTCCTTATCACTATCACTAAAGGTCGCATTATATGAAATGGGTCGCTTACCCTCTTTCCTTAGTTTAGTGGGGCACTCAGAAGCCCTATGGACATCCTCATAACCAAAACACCTATTTGACTCGTCCCTATTTAATTGTTCATTGATAGGTTTAGGGATCTTCTCGGTTTTGTCATACTTAGAAGTTTCAAATTTCTTAAAGTCATTTTTATATTTATCTTTGTTAAATTTAAGAAATTTTCTAAATTTTTGAGCAAACAAAGCCATGTCTTCCGAGTCACTATCACTCTCGCTCTCTACTATTTATTTGACCTCTTTTCGGGCTTTTAAAGCAATGCCCTTTTCAATTTTCTTTTCGGTTTTAGAGGGAAACATGTCTAGTTCATATCTTTGTAAATCACCTACGAGCTCTTCTAATTTCATAGAGGCTAAAGTTGGTAAAGAAGTTAAAACGGTCACTTTTGGAATAAATCTATCGGGTAGGGACCTTAAAATTTTCTTTACAACTCGGTTGTCGGGTATTTTCTCTCCCAAGTTAAAAGATGAATTAACAATATCTGAAAGTCGAGCATAAAATTCATCAAATGTTTCATTATCGTTCATTTTGATGGTTTCAAATTGAGTGGTGAGGTTTTGGAGTTTAGAAGCCTTAACGACACTAGTTCCTTTATGAGTTAGTTGTAAAATATCCCAAGCTTCTTTAGCGGTTTCACACGTCATAATACGTCGGAATTCATCCATGTGACCGCGCTAAACAAGGCATTTAAACCTCGGGAATTAAAATTAGAAAGTTTAAACTCATTCTCTGTCCATCTATCGGTCGGTTTGGGAACACGTTCATTTTCAACTAAATGAGTTAGTGGAGACCACCCGTTAACTACCGATAACCAAACCCTTTCGTTGATAGATTTTAGTGTTGATTTCATACGTGCTTTCCAATACGCGTAATTAGAACCATCGAAAATAGGAAATTTTGAAAATGGGGAAAATTCCATTTTAGCCAAAAATAGTTAAAAGATCTTTAACGAAGTAAATCATCGTTTCTGGCTCTGATACCAATTTGAAAACGCCCCAAGGGCCCCCGAATTTAAAATCCTTATACTTAAAATCAATTTCCTTGTTGAAATAGATATGCGGAAGCGTAAAGGTTATGGTTCAATAAAACGAATTACCAAATTTTAATTTCTTCACAAATTAAAATTAAACCAAGTGAAAATATGATTAATACACACACACTATTGATTTCACTTAAACACAATTAATTCATTCAAGTCCTAGAATTTGACTAAGTCATATTTATCATTATTTCCAATTTAGGCCAAACCAGTTTTAACAATAGACTTGAATTAAATAAACTTTACCCAAATTTAATTATGCACCAAATTAAATTAAGTGTGACAATTAAAACTAATTTTATCTTGAATTACCTTAAGAATGAGTTCTAAGTCATTATGCAAGATAAAATAAATCAATCAAACTACGCCGCGATGTACGAGGAAAAACCCACAACGAAAAACAACCTTGGACGGACCTAGCCTCAAATCCACTAAGTACGGAATTACATTTACAAGACAGATGGCTTACTTCCTCAACTCGAACCCTCTCTAGCCTTGACGCGTCTTCTTGTAATCACCTCTTCCTAGAGGATAACAACGGAGCTCCACCTTGATCTTGGACTCACCAATCGGACAATAGGTACGCCGTCAACCACACGTGGTGTCTTTTACCACATGAGAATGCCGCAGCAAAAGGAACTCTTATTCTTTAAGGGATGTAGAAGAAAACCCAAACAATCTCTTCAATTCGGTGTAGAGATAAACACGGTGCCAAACTCCAAGCAAGATGTATATATATATATATATGAACTTGGATAAACAAAAAAATGGGTGAGTGTGTATTTTTTGATGAATTTAATCCATAAAAATCAAACATAAAACATGGAAATTTTTCTTAAAAGTTTTGCTCTCAAAAGACTCTTAGAATGTGAAAAAGTTAGTTCCCGCACTTAAGAAGTATGTCAAAAATGAAGTGGGGCAAAGTAGTGGAAAAAAGTAGCTTAAAACTGTTCCCGCTATTTTTTCGTTAGAAATCTCGTTCGAATGAGACTTCTAACGAAGAGACAGAACAAAAAAAAAATCTCGTTCGAACGAGACTTCTAACGAAGAGACAGAACGAAAAAAAATTCTCATTTTAAAACTGGTTCGAACGACTTCTCGTTCGAACGAGGTCATTTGAAGGACCTATCTAATGAGTTCTCAGGCCATGGTTTTATATAATTTCAATAGGAACGTGTGGCCGCCAGTTTCGTAGTTTTCTGATTTTTTTTGGATTTGATATGATTTTTCTACTGAAAGGTGTCCGAGAACAAAATATTTAGAACTATGAATTCAAAAAAAGTTTAACAAAAAAATACTAACACCCAAAATAAATTTCTAAAATACACCCAGTAAATAATGTTCCAAGCTCATATATATATATATATATATATATATATATATATATATATATATATATATATATATATATATATATATATATATATATATATATTAAAATGCATTCATACCTTAGGAGTAATGGAACCATGTTGATGATGTAGAAACGAGGCACAACTCACACGACATTTGATGAAGCTTTAATATCTTGGCCACTACGTCTTCAGCAAACACGTCATAGGCTTGAATGGATAAACTTGAACTCTATCCCATAACTCAAATATTTTTGTCCGGAATTGAGCCAAAACTAAAAAGGACTCAATTGGAAATTTGTGTCCTTACAAGGGTAAATTATCACGGTTTATCATGTCAGGGGTGGCCTGATTTTTATTACTTTATCGTCATTACCCTAGTCTAGGTATGAGACTAGGTTGAGATTTATGTTAGAAAAATCCTCTAATACATAGGGTAGGACGTATTGATAACTTGGGGACCCTTTGGTATGGGACTAAGGGGTATTTTGAGGATCTCACATCGATAAAAGTGTGGGGTAATTTGAAATTGCGAATTGAGAAAAATTGAGAATTAATACCTAAGATAATAAGACGGGTATTAAAATATATTGACGACATAATCAGCGAGGGCCGACAGTTTAATTGGGCAAGCCGACATTTTATGTCATATCGTGTGTGGAACCTCGTCAATCAGCGAGGGACGACAGTTTAAACGGGTCAGCTGGCGTTTTGACGAGGGGATGTGTATTTTGGTGGAGAAATCACCCGAGGCGGGAGGACCGCCATAATAATTGAGGTTATAAGAAAAGTTGGTTAATTTAATTAAATTAACATCGTGGGACTTGGGAATTTATAATCATATTGGTGTTCCTTTTTAAATGGGGATTCCTTCGGGTAGTTAGTGATTTATATTTATCACGTTTAATTTAAAATACTCTATTGTGATATTTATTGCGTATAATGCTACTCTCTGAATTTAAGGATCCTATTTGAGGATAGTAGTGTGAATTCTTGCTCAGGGCTTTAGCTCTGACCCATGCATTGACTAACCTTTTTCAGGATTAGTATTTGGAGTGGCTGCATAAGATTTTTGTAGATTATCGTTTGGAGGGGCAACTGGAGCTGAATTACTTTACTGCGTTATTTTAAGTTTAGGCTTTCTTTTTATTCGTATTTCATTATGAGACTCGGTTGAGAGATTTATTGGGTCATTCGGTTCCAAAGTTGTTTAAGGATTTTCAGTTGGAACATTTACAGTTGGTTTATTTATTCAGATTTTATTTAATCATTATTGGAGATTAGATTTATTCGGAGTTAGCATGTGATGGATCTTTTATCACTTAGTTGTTTATGAATATTTGACATTGATTAAATTATTAGTCATATGGACTTATTTACTTATGTCTCATATCTATCTCATGCTAAGAATGAAATTTATATTAGTTCACGCCCGGCTTAGTTCGGCGGCGGTGGATGGCCACCCCGTCTGTCGGATTTTGTAGGGTGTGACAATCTCCTAGACCATGTCGTCTTCACATCAACATCCTTTCTTTTACGCTTTTGGGCCAATATTATGGGGTATTATTTCCCCTTAAACTTTTGATAAGCCTTTAATGACCTTTCTTCAATTTCCAAACCAGAAAGTCTAGGTAGAGGTGGCCTCGTCTTGATGCCTTATGGGAGAAAAATGCGTTGTATTGACCTGAATTTGTGACTTTGGGGCAGAAATCTCCGAAGACTATGATAAAAAAATTTACCACTTTCCTTAAGCCAATTGGCTTCAGTGTCCTCTCCACAAATAGGACAACCCAAGTAACCATTTACATTGCACCGAGATAAGGTCCCATAAGCATGAAAATCATGAATTTCACATATCAACATAGCTCTCAAAGTGAATTCCTCCTTTTTGTATGAGTCAAACGCTCTCACGCCTTCAACCCATAACTCGTTCAATTCATCTATTAGTGGCACTGAGAAAACATCAATGTCGCTACCCATTAGTTTAGGAGCTGGTATCAACAATGACAAAATTGAAAACTCCTTTCTCATGCACGACAATTGAGGAAAATTAAAAGGAGCCGTAAACACCGGCTATATACTATTATTTATGCTCAATTTGCGAAGTCAGTTAAACCCATCGATTTATATTATGAGGCAAACATAATATAATGTATATCTAGCTTGCATACCCCCTAAATTAAATGTAATGGTTCGTCCGCTCCTTTCAAATATTTACCATTTCTACAAAGAATGCACGGTCATGGGATAATATTAGTTTTGATATTCTTCATTGCATAATTCACAAAGTCTTTCACCCCATTAACGTACACTGGCCCCACTCTAAAACTTTCACCCATCCACTCTTTATATTGTGAAAACTCTATTAATTCTACAATATAAACAAATAGAAACTCAGTAAATTATTAAACTAAATGAGTATGTCCCTTATTACATACATGCGTAGCAAAAGTATTTTAGTTATTACATTTTTTCCATATGTTTGAGTAGTGATATATTTAGTATTATATGTGTATATGTATATACACTACGTGTGTAATATAAGATTCTACATGTCATGCTAAAACATTTATGTATGTAGACAAAATGAAGTGATATTCTTAGAGTAAAGATTAAACATATCAAATTAATAACACTAAAATCTCGTATTATTATTTATTTTTTTGATAAGTAAACACTAAAATCTCATATTATTTTACTAGACAAAATGAATTGATATTCTAAAAAGATTGAATTATTATAACTCATGTCCAACCCACTTACTAATCCGATTACCAGTTATCAATATGAAAATAATCAAATTCATATCAAACCAAATAAATTGAATTCATATCCACACACTAATAATTACTAATCATAAAATTGGGTCATTAAATTGCAAAACATGAATCCATACCCAAACAAATAAAACACGAGAATATTCAATCAGTAGAATTTATGAATGAACCAATTAAAGGAAATATAGGATATTTTTTTGTGGAATTGAAGAAATTAGGTAAATAAACCTAGAAAAACCCAAAATGCTACAAATGCCTAGAATGACCACCTAAATATTCAAATTCAGCTGTCAGCAACAATTCAAGAATCCTAAACAACAATATAATCACTATTCGGCAGAATCACAACCAAAAAGTAAGAAAATTGAAGAAAATCAATAATCAGTTGCATTTCCTTTCATCATACCTTATTGGGGCTTAAATCGATTGGAAGAAAGCCTTGAAACTTTGAAACCTTAAAACAAATTGCAAAATAAAACTTGTTAAACTGTTACATATTTATCAATGAGCAAAACGTAACAATAAATAATATTTCAATTAAATTCATTATATGACCCAAATGCCAATATGAGTATTTATGACTAATATAAATTGTGACTGATATAAATGAGAAAAATGAAATTGAATCAAAATCAAAATAAAAATCAATTTATGACCAATATAAATCCAAAATGATATTAGACTTATACATTTCTTCTCCCCTCACTATTCATCATCTCCTACAACAACGCATTTATCTTACTCCTCCTCTATAACCAAAAACCTCTCTCACCTGCACCCATCCCTTGTCCTGTATACCCCCTTCTAACCTATCACAACCTAATTTCCTTATTCATACCTGCCACAGCCCCTTCAAAAAATGACCCCCCTCACATCCATCGGACATCCCTCGACCCATATGACCCAAAAATCCGACCCTCCATAGCTCCTCCATAAATCCGCGACCAAGAACCCGACCCTCAAACCACATGTGAAAATTTAACCCAAACAACTTTTGTTTTGTTGATGCTTAAATTAAAATGGCTAATAAATAACTTTTATCCCTAGTAATTAAAATGCTCTAAATCAAAATCGTATTAAAAAAATCAACTAACAAATAAGAATAACAAACTCAACCTGCAAAACGAAATCTAACACTCCAATCAAACTAACAAATAAGAATAACAAACTCAACGAATCAAAATTGAAAGCTCACAAAAATTAAAATTGAAAACTCAACGAATGCACGGGCGAGAGAAATGTTCACCAAAGCATAAGAGAGTTATGAGAAAGATTGACAGGAGAGAGGACAGAGAAGAGGGAAATTAAAGTAGGCCAAAAATTTGGTGACCCCTCCTAGCAGTCACAAATTAAAGTCGGCCAAAATTTGTGAGTGTCAAGAGCAGTTGCAAATTTATGACGGTTAATAGCAGTTATAAATTAAGTCTTACACCAAAATTTATGTACGCTACCAGCAGTCACAAATTTATGACTATCGTTAGTAGTTACAAATTTAGTACTAGGTCAAAAATTTTGACTACTCATAGAAGTTATAAATTTGTGACTAATCATAAGAGTCATAAATTAGGCCTACTAATAAATTTGTGACTACGGATTAGAGTCACAAATTAATTGAATAGTAACATTTGTGATTCTCATTAGTAGTGGTAGTGACAAGCTAATTGACTCAAATTTTTTATTACCTTTATTTTATAACTCCTAATGGGAATTATAAATAATTTTGTGACTCCTTCCGGGAGTGATAATTTTGTCACTCCAATTAGCACTCACAAAATTAGCATTTTGGTGTTGTGAGTATTGGTCACGACTTTGGGAAGTGACCATCTTTTGAGAGTAGTCAGGCATGGTTACAAATTTGGTGCGTGACTAGCTGGTCACGGCCCTCGTCCGTGACTATTTCCCTCATGCCGTGATCTGTGACCACATCGGCAGGTCGCAAACTTAGTCCGTGACCCATAAATTTGGTCATAGGAGATATGATCACGCATCAGGTCTAAGACCCTTGGGCATAGTCACAGCCCAAGTCCGTAACCATTCACCTAATTTGGCATAGTGGTACACTTAGGTATTTCAAATGACTTTTCCACACGTACCGATGAATGATTTCCCTTATAGGTAAGAGGCATATCATGTAAGTTAATCCCAAAGGGATAACCTTTCCACTAACCCACCAATTCATCAACTTCATATAGGCGTCTGCCATTGGACACTCATACCTAGTGTGCTACTTTCGTTACGAAACTCTGTCAATTTTTTTGGTCACCCTATCACCCTAATTTTGCACAATTTTGCCCATTCTTAAGATAGGACCTTGTCCATGAGTCTGGAAACCAGTCTACTCATATCTTACATTGTGTACCCTATTTTTCTCCGTACTCGGGTCATGTTCGGCATTTCACTTACACCCTAAGCAGAATAAAATACAAGTGGAACCTAATAATTATAATCATGCGGAGGATTTTCCTTTTCCTTTTTTTAAAAATACCTAAAATATTTTCACCCTTTTAAAAAAAAACATATATAATAAAAACCCTCTTGTTTTCATTAAAATAAAAACAAAAATCATTTTTCCATCTTAGGTGTGATCGCATACCACCAATCTTGGATTACTCCCTATTGGCTCAGATCTTCCATCAGCCACCCCGAAGCTCCATTGCATCCTCTGTTGTTTCTACAAAATTCAAGCAATCCCTTTGAAAATTATTCATGGAGAACATCGACCAGAATGCAAATATCCACCCAGATATGATGGTGGTTCTTACTCATCCGAGTCACAAGATTGGTAACCTCTAAGAAGAAAATCCAGAATTTACCCTTCCACTAGAATTAAGCCCATTGATGCACCCGATTCATCTACTAGTTCACCCAAACCCCTAAAAGTATTTCCTTCCTTTATCCTACATCCTCATATTCCTACCAACCAAGATCTATCTCTCCTCACCAGGTCCTGCAAATATGTTTGTACTCGTTCAAAAGGGGGAGGCTAGGAACTACCTACAGTTTAAGATCAGGTTCAAGAGTTTAGGCTAAAATTGCCCTCAGAGAAGACCATCAACTGTGAGAAGATCAGCACCTTGTTCATGGAAACTCAAAAGTGAGATGCAAGCCGATGAATGGTTCATACCAGTTAAAAGTTAAGTTTAGATGACATTGTCCAGGTTATGTCCAATGTGTTTATTAAAAAGTGAGAAATATGTATTGTCTCTGAACTGCCCATGGTTTTAAAACTCTAAGGGCATCTAGTCCCTTCCTTCCAAAACTTCCATGTTGAATGGGAAGACTTTCATGTTGAAGCCATGGATGTTATGGAATGCATTAACTTTTCATGGAAAGATGTCATCATTGCCATCGAATGGGGTGATGAATTTAACTGCTCAGGCGATGAACCAGGGGTTGAAGACTTCCCCTTTTGCGAATTCCCCAAGCCATGTTAGGATCCCATGGAGAAAAAGACAAATTCGAGGATGAAGGTCTTATATGAAGATGAAGTCGCTTGGGATGAAGACTAAGAACGTGAGGTGGAGCCTTTAACAATCAAAGTTTTAAAAAGCATCGAGAACTTTAAGGGAAGTGATACTAATGAACCGTTAGACCGGCATACACTAGGAATGGATCTCTGCATGATCAATCTGGAAGTCGAGCCATCTAACCAGTCCAAAAATATCACCACTCCTAATAAACCATTTCGCAATTGGCATGCCATCCTTATTGAGCCTACCCAAGACAATCTGAACCTTATTATTCATCCCCTTTAAGAAATAACTGAATTTACTTCTTTTTCTTCTAGTTCTGATGTAATTGTGAACGAGGCCTCGTTTGATTAGGTCATTGTATTTCCTAAAAATGTTTTCAATGAAACAAATGATGATTTTGAGTATCTTATTATGCCTTGCATTAATTGCCTCGATTCTAATCAAACGATTAATGAAGATGATTTAATAAATTAATCATTCTTAACCGGTTTCATTAAGGAAAAAATTAAACAACATAATCGTATTCAAACTAATGATGACGAGACTATCGTTATCAATCTCATTTCTACTAGCCACCTGCAGGGGATTTGGATAAGGTCCACCTTCGATGAGTATGAGCCGTCACAATTCGAATAACAACTGAAGGAATTTGTGAACCTCTTTGCATGGTCCTACAGTGACATGCCCGGCGTAGACCCAGAAATAACAAAACACGAGATTCTTACCTTCCCAAAAACTAAACTTGTCATGAAAAAACTGATAAAGCTCCTAATAGAGTGGTATCTCAAACTCGAAGATAAAGTTGTAAAACTATTTAACGTATGCTTCATTCTCATGGTTGAATACCCTACATGTCTCACAAATATCGTCCATGTGCCAAAATCAAGAGGAAAAGTCTACATGTGAGTTGAATATCCTGATTTGAATCATCCTCGAAGAATGATTATCCTTTATCCAATATCTATATAATCATCGACGGAACTGCTATTCATGACTTCAAGTCATATGTCAATGATTTTACCGAGTATAATCAGATCAAGATGCATTATGACCATTAGGAAAAGACTACCTTCATCACGCCATGGGGAATCATTTGCTACACAGTCATTCTATTCGGTCTCAAAAATTCTAAGGCTACCTACAAAAGGTCTGCCAGGACCATGTTGCATAATCTTATCCATAAAGAGGTTGAATTATATATCAAAGAGATGATCATCAAGTTGAAAACTCACAAAGGTCACATTCCTACTGTGAGAAGATTATTCGAGTGAAGGCGACAATACCAGATGCGAGTCATCCAATAGAAATGCATCTTCATTATCACGAAGGGTAAACTCCTTGGCTTCATGGTCATTGAAAGAGGTATGGAATCAGACACTACCAAACGCAGAGCAATTCTTGAGATGTCATCAGCACAAATGGAGACAGAAATTTGTGGATTTCTGGGTAAGCTCCAATACATCACAAGATTCATCAAACAATTAAACTCTATCTGTGAGCCTATTTTCAATATTCTCCTAAAAGATTCAACCGAAGTTTAGAATCAGGCATATCAAGAATTCTTTGATTAGATCAAGCGATACCTCACCCGACCGTCGATGCCCATGCGTTCACAACAAGGTCTCCCCCACCTCTTATACATCACTGTCACCGACAACGCAGAAGAGCCTATGCTACCCTAATACATCTAAGAATCCTAATAAGAAAGAGCCATATGCAATACTAATCAAAAGATATCTAGGTATGAGGTGAATCACACTACATTGGAGAAGGCATATATCTCTTTAGTCTAGGTCATAAAAAAACTCCGACACTACATGATAACATTCCCTATTAAACAAGTGTGCCAAGTGTATCCAATGTGTAGAAGGGTGTTTCAACCTTGTACACTATATTTTGGGGTGAGGGTCCCTCGAAGACCCCCCCAGCTTCCAAAAAATATGGGACGTGAAACCCCCAAGGCTCCCTTCCCTTAACTGCAGGAAAATATTTGGGCGCAGAACCCCCAAGGCTCCCCTCCCTTAACTTCTAAAAAATGTTTAGACGAGGAGCAGTGTAGGTCCTCCTCATCAACTGCCAGAAAAATGTTAGGGTGAGGAGAAGTCAAGGTCCTCTCCCTCAACTTCTAGAAACTGTTTGTGCGAGGATTAGTCAAGGTCCTCCCCCTCAACTGCCAGAAAATGTTGGGGTGAGAAGCTGTCAAAGTTCCCCTCCTCAACTTCCAGAAAATATTCGGATGAGGAGCCCTTAAGGTCCTCCCCTTAACTTCCAGAAAATAGGTCAAGATCATGGAGGGGCTACCATGATCAACCCCTCATCATGAAAAAATATTCTTTTATAAAATCAAAGTACTAACACTTACTTTCTTATACAGGTAGCCTAGTTGAGCAGTCAGGCCTCAAATAGGCCAGTTGGGATCTCTTGGGAGTTTTGCCTTAACGACTGAGGAATAAGATTTATTGACAAAGCTCAACCACTTAGCACTTTAGGATTGAGATAATACTAATAAAAAGACCCTAGGAGTCACTCAAGTCCTTACAGACCACACTCAATCATAACTAGAATGACCAACGAAGAGGTTGCTCGCCATAAATGAATTTTTATTATAAAAAATGATTCTAGAGAAGCGGGTCCTCAAGACCCCCTCCTCACAACATAAATGATTTTAGAGGAGGGGGTCCTTGAGGCCACTCCTCTCAAGTTCACAAAGTTTGTACCATAAGTTACCTTTTAAAACGATATTTACCAAATTAGATACTTTTCCTTAAGCGCATACATATTTGCTTTTTGACTTTAGATTGCACCAGATGGAACCTGTCAGAGGGGATAAGCGGCTACAAATAGGTAGGGACAAATGGTACATTTCAGACCTTGTCCCTCACAAACACTCTCAATTTTGGAGCCCAAAACTGCCAACTCAGCCCTAGTGCCCAAGTATAAATAGGACCCATGGAAAAGGTCAAGAAAAGGAATCATAACTCAAGTTGCAATGTTACTCTGTCAAAATCACACCAGAATCTCTCCTTGCTCTCTCTCTCTCTCTAAGTGTCAAGTGCCTTATTCTTTCACTCCCCACTGACAGCCATCACTCTTAGGAGTTTCTCTTGAGAAAAGTTACCATTATTGTTGTGAATTGCATCTTCTTGTAGGGAGGGAGTTCCAGCTTGAGTTCCATTTTTACCAAAATGATAAGGTTTTACCAGAAGCTTATCTAAAAGTTCTTGTGAACCTTTAAGGCAGTGTCCATTAGAGCGGGCCATACCTCACCCGATTCATTATCATACCAGACTCCAGTCTTACTACACCCTTACACAATGAAATTGATGTTAGATAAACTCATCTTGTCTAGTCGCATGGCCCGATGTTTGATGGTATTAGCTAAATTTGACATCACATATGTCATATAAAAAGCATGAAGGTAAGAACCATTTTTTATTACCTTATCGATAATCCCATGGGGATCTAAGGTTTGAATTATTAAATTCCTAGATGAAAACATACTGTGAACTTCTTACCAGGATCTCAAATGGCATATGTTCTTCGACGGAGTCGTTAATAAGAAAGGATATAGTATTGGGATATTGCTGATCTCCCCCAATGATTTTCACACTCTCATCTCCGTCAAATTAGAATTACCTTGCACTAATAATATGATGGAATACGAGGCATGTACCATAGGGCTCAAGATTGCCATAAAAATAGGAATCAATCACATGAATGTCTATGGAGACTCGACCCTCATCATGAGGTAAATCCTTATAAAATGGAATGTTGAAGATGAAAATCTTGTACCCTTCCATGATCACCTAGAACAGCTCGCCTCCTAATTTGAAGATGTCACCTTCCACTACCTTCCTCTTTCAAGGAATATCCTAGCCGACACACTAACAACCCTGGTCTCTATGGTCGACATAACTATAGGGATAATAATAGCCCCTTTCCTAGTCCAAAAAGAGGCAGTACCCACTCACTTTTACCAGATCGATCTCGTTATAGAAGAACATTCAAATATAGCAGGATTCTAGTATTATGACATTTGGGGCCTCCTCAATCATAGTTGGTATCCTCAGGACGCTGATAGGAAATGGCATGAGACCCTTCGCAGGTTGGTTTCTCATTACATCATCTACAATAAGGCACTCTTTAAAAGAAATTTCGATGGAACCCATTTTCATTGCATAGCAGGGGCTGGGATAGAATACATGATGCGGAAGATCCCCAGTGAGTAATGTGTAGCCCACATGAACGACCATATGCTTGAGAAGAAGATCATCCATTAAGGATATTACTGGACCACCATGGTTCAAGATGGAGTTGTTTATGTCGAAAGGTGCCTTAAATGCATATGGTTTGCCAACATTCAACACTTGCCTCCCTAAAAGTTGTATAACATGACTTCTCTACCACTTAGAAAAATAGACATCATAAGGAAAGTCACTCCCAAGGAAATAAATGAGAATAGCCATTGATTACTTCACAAAATAGGTTAAATCTAAGTCATACACGATATTAAATGTAAAGAAAGTATCCAAGTTCATCTGAAAAAATATCACCTACCGGTATATAGTTCCCCATGAGTTGGTATCAAATAATGGTCTCTATTTTAAAGCTGAGGCCACAAAACTAGATGATGAGTATGGAATCTAAAGTCAATAACGAGACTATTGAAGCCCCAAATTAAAACCTTAAGACCATAATCAGCAAGATGGCTAAGACTTACAGAAACTGGGACGACTGGATCCTATATGCCCTCTGGGGATACCGTATCTTCATTAGAAATCCCACTAGGTCTACTCCTTACTCTCTGGTATATGGCATGGAGGTAGTCTTACTTGTTGAACTCGAAATACCTTCCCTGAGGATTATGCTCGAAAGTCAAGTTAGCGAAGAAGATTGACAGCAAAGCCACTATGATAAACTATTACTCTTAGATAAAAGGAGATTAAGAACCCTATATCTCATATAAGGGAACCATCATTGTATTGTGCGATCATTCAATAAAAAATTCAAATACCGTTGTGTTTAAAAAGGAGATCTTTCCTTCAAGGAAATAATAGAACACATCTGGGACCCCAGAGGAAAGTTTAAGCTGAATTGGACAGGCCCCTACATCATAAAGAAGATCATATCAGGTGGCACCGCTATATTTAGGGACCTTGATGGATCAAAGATGGTGCGTCCGATTAATTTGAAGCATCTTAAGAAATTTTACCCCTGGTCTAAACTTTCGTCACACTATGACTCTTCTCATCTCCCTTCTATCTTAAAAAATAAATCTTTTTCCTCCATCTCTACTTGGAACTGTGTGAGACCTGAACCTATCAAAAATCATCTTTTCAAAAGAGAAACTCATAACTTTTGAAACCCACAAAGGTACGTTGGTAGCCCATAAAACACTCTTGGCACAGTCCTTCGTATTTCACAAAATGTTATTCCTATTTCCCTCTGAGAACATTAGTCTCACTCATCATTTAAATGAACAAAAGGATTATGTATACCTTAGAGATCAGTATAGATAGTTCAAACTAAATAAATTCATCAAAGGAACAAAACAATACACCAAAATCATTATCTAATTTTATTTTTAAAAAAATATGGTAGTTACATGAGATATTAGCAAGAAGCGCGAAAAATAATCAACCCCTTATAAACTTCATGAACCAAACACCTCAAAATTAACCTACAAAATAAACCCAAATATTACCAACACCTTCCCCATATTCAAGACCTTTTTCAACTTCTAGATGGACCCACCTCATCATTATTTCCTGTCCTCGAAGGACCTCGAGAATTCTTATCCTAGTTATGATTCCGTATCCGCTCCATACGACAATATACCTTGATCAGCTTGGATGAAACCACAACACCCTCTTCTAAAGTGTCAAACATCATAATCCACCTTTGTCCAATCTCCTCAGTAAAAATCTTCATAGCCACCTACTTCCGTAGCCACTTAAGATAGTCCCCGAATACTAATTTAGCCTCCCCAACAGACTGAGATAGACGAGTAGATAGTCGACAAAGTTTCCACAAAAGGCTCCAAAATCTTTCTTAATGATTCAGTCAAATTCTCCAAGGGAAAGAACTTGGTTATACAAGGAGGAACGATCTTCTCCTAGACCACTTCACGCAGAAGCCTTTGCAGAATTTAAAAAGAAATGTGGCAAAAGCCCACTAACTGCACATACTGGTAGTCCCCCAGTTACACAATAGGCTGCAGGTTACCCCACCATGATACTGATCAGCGAAGATTCCTAGCTCCATGCTCCACAAACTAATTAACCTAGTTCTCCATAGATGGGCCAAAGCTAAAGAAAGACCGGGCAAAGAAATTAGGACCACCCGCCATAGGGTACAGAGGAGGATCCCCCAGGCGTAGTCTCTTCAAAAACCACATAAATAACATCACAGGGCTCCCTTGTAGAAAATTAACTTAACCTTCTTTCTAGGAAGTAAATATGTTCAGAGTCTCCTCTAGTATAGCAGCATCAGGATTACAATTACAAGAATCCAAAACACTATCGTGTCCACCTGGGGGTCCGCCTTCATGTAATCGGTCACTAAAAATAGCTTAGCAGTCAACCCTAGGGCCACAGAAAAAGCAAAACCATTAGCAGCATAGTCTCTCTGACATAATTGATTTAGCACAATCCAATAAAGGCGACTAGATCTACTTGACATTAATCTTCCTATCTCCTCATACATAGACCAACGAAACAAGCAACAGTTCTGGAACAATACGAATACTAATAATGCAATAAGAGTGCCACAAAAGATTATAAAAAATCTAACTGAACTAAAAATCTAACAAGCAGGCCAGAGGTACGCCGATCATTCACTATTTTGAAAAAGACCCATCTCACTTTTCTTCCCTTTTTCATTTCAAAATAAATCCCTTCGGAGGGAAACTCTTTGTAACCAAGCCTTCAAGGCCTTCCTTTAATCGAATATGCCAAAAACAAATTCCAAAATTCCAAAAAAACACATTTTTTTTCTTTTTCTCAAAATAAAACCCCAGTGAAAAATTAAAGGGCTCGTAAAATAAGAAACTAAATCGAGATAATAAAACAAAAAAATGCATCATTTTTACCTTTTTGAGTCACTTTTCAGGTACAAAGAAAACTCACAAAATCAAGCATACAATATCATTAATGTTAATCTCCTCAAGTCATAATGATGGATCTACGTGACAATCCTAAAAGGAAAGAACTAGAAATAGATGCAATCATAATTCCTCGGCACCAGCATACTCCTCAGCAGGATTAGAATCAAAGTTCACCAGCATTCACATCACCAGTACAATCCCAGCAGAATCAGAATCGAAGTGCACCAATATTCACACCACCTGCACACTCACAAGCGGGGATCAAAAATCATAATGTTACAGCACTCATAGAACCCTCACCACTCCAATACTCCTTAGCAGGATCAGAAATAAAATGCACAACACTAACAAAGTTCTCACTAAGCACACTCCCCATTGGAATCAAAATTGAAGAGCATCCCCTGCCATCAAAACTCTTTAGGTCCATAGAATTAACATAGGTCCGTAGAATTGACCTCAACCCTCTAAATCAGTCACCTTAACTCTTTAGATTCGCAGATTTGACTAAGGTCTACATAATTGATCTTGACCCTTTGAATCAGTTATCTTAACTCCTTAGGTCTGCAGAAGCGACCTCGACCCTCTAAATTGGTCACCCCAACTCTTTAGGTCAACAAAATTGACCTCGACCCTATGAATCATTCACTCTCAGCTCTTTCGGTCCTCGAGATTGACTTCGACCCTGTGAATTAGTCACCTTAACTCCTTAGTTCCGCACAATCGACCTCAACCTTCTTAATTTTTCACGTCACCTCCTTAGATGTAAAAAAAGACCTTGACCATATGAATTGGTTCTCTCAAATATTTAGGTCTTCATAATAGGCCTTAACCCTTTAAATTGACCACTTTCACTCTCTAAAGTCCCCGGTAGAAGCCTCGACCCTCCAAAAGTCTTTAACATTGATGAGGTGTCTGTCTTTCAATGACCTTCGCTTATTCCAAGATCGACCATCAAAGGGCTCAATAAAAAAAACCATCCTAGTACCCTCCAAATACCTCCTTTGGTTCCTATCACTTCTCCTTCCACCCTAAGACACTAGGTCCTTCTCTAAACCTCGATCTAAAGGCGATCGGGCACTCTCAAACCCCGTTTGACTTTGATCCACTATGTAACTCGAGAAAAGATCATTGCACCTTTATAGGGCTCCCAATCCCTTTTCTAGTAATCCAACCGTTGCACAAATTGGCCATACGGTATGCACGTACTCACCTTTTTACTCTAAACTCTGACCTGGAGACCATCGGATGATTTCGAGCCTCATTTAACTTTTCTCAACATTCCAACCCAAGAAAAGCTCATATTTCCTTCATAAAGCTCTTTAGACCCTTTTCAAAAGTCCATATCGTGAATGAATCGTCCATATGATTGGCACCTACTCGCCTTTTTACTCTAATGATCCCCGTCTAGAGACCATCAAGCGATCCCAAGCCCCGTTTGACTTTAGTCAACTCTTGAACCTAGGAGTGGCCCCATATACCTTCATATGGATTTGAATCCCCTTTCCAATGGTCCTGAACATGCGCGATTTGGAATTAAAGTTTGTATTTTGTTCTCGTTTCTCCAAAAAAGTATTTTCTGGACTACTTATAGCCACACCAGACCCCCTGTCCATAGGCAGAGGTGTACTTTACTTCACCAGTAAGAAAGGGTTATACCGATAGGTAGTCTAAGGCCTATGTCGATTGGCATCCCTTTAAACCTAAATTTTACTATTTAAGGAGGTCATGACCTCATTCCCAGAAACCCCTTTTCCAGCAATCAGAACATTCTTTGCCTAAAAATCAGTGCGTTGACACTCTAAAAAATCCAAGTTTCCAACATTCCTTTTAGCTTTCTTACCTCACTTTCATACCACCTTTTTCCACTTACCTCACCCTTCTTCACCATCATTCCACCACTATAAAATCAGCCTACCCTCCTTCAAAAATCAGTAGCAAAATATTTTAAGAAATCTACTCTCACACTTTTCTATTTCATTCCATTAGTGGTGTTTATTTACTTTTCTTCCAGTTTTGATATCTTTTAGTCTCACTCCATAATCATACATCAACTAATATCCTATTATATTACTAGTATTCACATAATATATTTTCATAAAATAAAAAATAAAAAAAGAGGGTTCACCTATAAACCCCGAAGTAGCATTTCCTCACTTTTTCTACACTTTTACACTTGAGCATCTCTTTCCAAAAACAACCAAAAAGGAGTCCTAAATTTGGGTTTATGAATTAAACCCCATCCTTATGATATGTCAAACTATGTGGACTTTGATTCCTATTTTGGCTACGTAGTCTTCCCTTTAATCGAGATTCGAGTCATATTTTGTTCAACGTGTTATTTTCTTTATATTTTATATTTAGTATTATTGCACGTATGCATACACCTACATATTAGTTTTCCCACCCTACATGCACATTCACTTTCTTATAATGAATCGTGATTCGGTGGGCACTAACATCATATTTTCTATTATTCTCTATCTTTCATATATTTCTTAGGATGTCTCCTCTCCATCCTTCCCATGACGTGAGTAGGATTCTCACTTATTTTCACATCGCACACATTGTACATATGATTCATACCTTGGAGAAAAAGTAGAACATTATTATAGCCCATGAGGGATCGAAAGTGAAGAATGGGTGCCTAATGCCTTCCTATTTTGTAAGCTAGTCCCCGGACCCTCAATTCATTTATTTCGTATGGATCAGTCTATTTTTTAATGTCATTCTTTCGGGCAAGGCTACATTTTTTTGCATGTTTTGAGAAAAATAGTTTGGTGACTCCATTTTCTACATTTTCCTCCCTTTTGGTGACGGTTTATTAATATCTGTGGCAGCTCACGAAGATTGCATGAGTTGATAAAAGAGGATTACTATCCTCGAATCCCCACACACGTCGAGAGATATTTCCCTATTTTTTTATCAGTTTCGAGGTCAGACCGCATTAGAGTGATCCCAGATGGCCATAGTGGTTACTCTAGAGGGGAATTATTTTTAAGTGGACTAGACTTTATTTCACATGGGTAATGTTTCCTTCTTTTTTCCTTCTCACTATTTTTTTGCATGCGTACATGTGCCTCCTTTTTTATTTTCTTCTTCCTCCCATACTTACATGTTATATATATGCCTTGTCTATGTTATGATGTTTATATCCTTCTCTCTACTATGCTCTTTTATCATCACATGTATATACCATCTCCCTATCACATGCTTCAGTCTTTACTCACTTGTGTTTAGTTCCCATGTTTGACTCCACTTACTCACACTTGCACATGATTTACGTTCCTTGTATATATCCATGCTTAGTCTCACTAGCACACACTCTCACATTTTTCTCACTTGTACATAACCAGATGTTACTTATATGTTTCACACGCCACTTGTAGGTATCCATTCTTAGTCTCACTAGCACATACTTCCACATTTCTCCTACTTGTATATATCCACGTATTTTCTTCACTCACACATGTTCCCATGTCACTCTCAATTTGAACATACTTCCCACGTACTTGTGTATATCCACATGCCTCACACTTTGTATATACCATCAATGTTTCATGTACATACTTGTTAGTTTTACTCTACATGTTTATCCCCCGTATCCCATAATACATGTATATTTTATGTTATCCCTCATAGTGGTAGTATTTATCTCGCTTAGCATACATAAAACTCTTCATAAACTACTAATTAAGAATCACGCATGTAGATTAACTAGAAAGAAAGAATAAATGAAATACAAGATATATTAATGGAGATGTAAGATGGTAGCACAAATTACAAGCCTAAATGGGTGTCAATCCAAGAAGAAATGAAGAAATGAGCTCTCAAACCTCCAAAACCCTAACCTAAACTACCTAAAATGAATTATATGACTTAATATATGATATTACAACCAAATTTGGTATTTATAGTAAGTGGAATAAAAGAAAAGAAGAAAGAAAAGAAAAGCAAAATATCTCATAAAAAACAGAGGATCGATCGATCGACCCATTTTGGTCGATCGATCGATGGTAAATATCCAAGCCCACTGTCTCAACTCGATTTGCAAAAACTGAAGGATCGATCGATCGATCGATCGATCAAGTAGGTTCCAACCCACTACATTCTTTTTCCTCCTCTTTTCTCCTATTTTGGTTTCATTATTTTTCTCTTTCGCTAAAATCCCCGTAACTTCTTTGTTCTGAATCAGAATTGTGCACCATTCACAGCCACACGAAGCTTGCGAGGAGGGATACAACTTATGTGTAGATGTTGGGCCAGGTGCCCAAGCTGTAAAAAGACTAAAATGACCTCGAACGTGCGGTCGTGTACGGAAATTGAGCGGAATGCGTCCGAACTTCACACTTAGCATCCAAATACCTATAAAAGCTCAATTAACCCCTGCAAAATATGTTAACGTATAAATATGAGTTTGTATGGTTAATGAGCATAAACATAGGGAATAAGATACCCGAGTGGGCTAAAATGCGTCGGTTCGAGGGATGAAATACACAATATTTGCGTATCATCAAGAAGCCTCTTCTCAACCAAGTCTCCTAGGAGATTGAAGGCATGAAGAGACTGTAAAAGTAGTGAAGAATCAAGTTAGTACGAGACAACATTTGGAAAACTAAAAACTATCAAAGTTTGAGCAAATACCTGGACGACGCTGTGATGGCCGAACTCAATCAGAAAATAAGAGTTCATGGAGTATAGGAATCGCCTGTTGGCATCAAAGGGAGATGATAGAGTCAATAGATTTCTTTGAACTCCCGACCAGGCTCTCGTCATTATGTTTTAATTAGGCAAGATGAGCAGCAAGGGTGTCGTCAGATGAGATGTGGATCATCCTGTCTATCCTTTTTTTCTTGACGACCCGATTTTTATTGATGGTGGGTGATGTTGTCATCCATTTGTTCCTTCCTTTTCCCAGTCTCGTCAGCTCGTTTGGGGCCACCCATAGTCAACTTATTATGCAGACCAATAGTGGTGCTAGTTTTTTTCCAAATTTGTTTACCATGTTTGTAAGGTTGGGAGCCACAATCTTCCAGAGAGCTTCAGGGACACCGATTGCAGGACTTGTAAAAAGGCAAAGTTTAACGTCAGAAATATTAAAGCCGACACTACAATTAAATAATGAGTTTCAATCAAAGATGAAAAAAAACATACAAATTTTAGTAAGAGGACCAATATCTAGTCCCATCTCGGCCAAGATGTAAGGGGTCATAAGGTCCTCATATTGAATAAGAACACCCCCTTACCTCGAACCCAAATTGTCTTGATCTTCTCTTGGTCGTCCAGATTCAAGAAGGGGTCAATCTTTACAGCATGGACACCTTACCCCCTTTTTGGGGGAGCCCCGGTTCGAAGGAAGAACATACATAATTTGTGGGAAACTCCCACGCGCCAGATACGAAGAAATATCTGGGCTTTTAATCCTGATTGGATGTCTGGTTGATGAATATCACCTTCTTGGTCGTCTTCCTGGCTACAAAGTGGTAGTATCCAGGCTGAGTCCTCATATAGGAAACGTTGCAGCATGCCTTAAAAACTATAACTGGAAGATCAGTGCGATGGCAAAACTTCCAGACCAACATAAAACTGAGAAGGATTCATCAAGCCTTTGGAGAAAGTTGAGTAAGAGATATATATATTGATTAGCAAGGATGGTTAGCACAATATGATGTATAGGCCTACGAAAGCCTAGTTTGAACATCTGCTCATATAATGCAACCTCTCCTAATCGATCGCTAAAAGCTCTCTCAGACTTGTCGAAAGTCCTCATCATGATGTACGAGTTTATTCCATACAAATTCCAACACTATAAGAGGTTAACAACACTAAAGGAGCTCTAAAACGTGTGAGCATAGTTCGTTCTAAGGGTTCCTCGACCTCATCTTCTAGTTGACGATACTGATGGATGGTATCCCACTTAGAAATCTTGAATCAAAATTCCCCCTCGATCATGACCGAGATGGGGAGAACTGTTTGATTGGGTCGATGTGCAATGGTGACTCTCGACTCCTCAGTAACTGGTTCATTAGTAGGTAGGACTGCCCCATCAGACTGAGGACTCGCACTATCGGTTGTACGAGAGTTGCTAGAAAGGACCTCAACCTCATCAGAGTTTATCGCTCCCCTCTCGACGGTACGAGATGCAGGCGCTCTCATGGCACGAGTAAAAGAGTCAGTTACAGCGGAGACCCTAGCTAAAACTCTGTATGATGAAGGAATGCAAGCATCAGAAGGTGAGATGTAGATCGCACTATCACTCATAGATGAGTTTTCACTCATTATATCTCCACTTATAACAATTATTAGGAGATGACTTGTATAATGAGCCTCTCGTATAACAATCATAGGTGGACGGGATGGTGGAGGAATGTATCAACTCTTAACTATAGGAGGTCCGATAATAGCAAGAGGAATTGGGTAGATTAGGCGCAAAAAAATTCCTCACCCAGGCGTCTTGCCTCGGCTTTGGCCTCGTGCTGATGGATTTCATTAAAGATCCTTTCCCTAAGCTCTGGGAATTGGTAAATCACATCATATAGTTCCTCAACATTCAAGGGACTACCTTTAACTTAGATGGAAAAATAATAAAAAGGGCAAACAGTTTAAGGTGTTAATTGTGTTGACCAAAAGATCAAAACTTGTAATCTTAATGGTTTTCACCAAGGACATTTCAAGAACAGATTCAAACCCCACCGGAGAAGATGATCGACATTAGATCGACAATGTCATAATGGTTGTGAAAGCCATGGAAAGGAAGGGGAAAATCTTAGAAACACCCCCAACCAACAAAACCACCACCATGTGATAAAAAAACTAGCCTAAAACTGTCGTATAAATCCACCGAAAGAGATGGAAGTCACCAAAAAATTAAAAAAGGCCTACACCAGTATAAAAATTACTTAAATCTTGGAAAGGATGGAAATAGGTGGTACCTGGAAGAGCATTATGGATAGAAAACCATGAAAAACCTAAAAATATGTCGGAGAACGCTTGAACAGTGGAGAGAGAATGAATCTCTAGAAATTCCTGGTTCTAGAGAGAGAGGAATGGCGCGCAAATGAGGAAAGAGAAATAAAATTTTCAAATCATTTTAAACCCGAACAATAATGGGGTTAAATTTCCAAAGTGCCCATAATTAAGGCACTGTTCTCAAAATGCACACATGCTGCCGCCACTACTTGGGTAATATTTATAGCCAGAAATTAGATAACAAGTGTCACTCCCTCACACCCATCAATCAATAGACATCTAATAGGTCAGAAATTTCCTATCATTGGTTGTAACTTGACATTTTTACCCCTAGTCTCCTAACTACACAGAAGACTAAGGGTTAGGGGTGATTGATATACTAATGTACGATCTCGTCTCAATATAAGCCTGGCTCGACTCAGGCCGACCTTGTGGAATGCACTCTCTCAAGGAATTTGGTAACAATCATCTCAGTCTCATCCTTCACCTAGGACGAGGCCATATGACATCACAGTGGGCCTAATATCTCATCTTGTCTACCCTCTAGAAGGCCAAGACCTCATCAGAATGGTCATACGCATATCTCGGCGTAATGAAAATCAGCCGAGACTCTACTCGACAGTTACCAACGTGTGATCAAACATTATCTCGGTGGTATCTTACTAGGCCAGGCCGACACCTCCTTCATAGCAAGGCACATTTGACACCTGACAAGGTGCATGGAATAGAGCATGCGTGGGAGAGTGCACGTGACCTACGAGCCCTATGTGGACAAAACCATTGAAATAACATCTTCCTCACGTGTGAAGAATATCTTTGAATCATAATTTACATGCACAGATGACAGTTGGCTACACTGAATTGGCCAGTCCATCTTGTATGTGCTTATTGCATGCCTGGGGTGCACATGGCACCACCCATCTGTATAAATATTCACCTTCTCCTACCTTGGGGAGGACCTCTAATTTGAAACCCCACTGAAACTTTGCTAAAATAGAAGCATAGAGAGATAAAGATAGGTGATCTGTATCCTAAGGCCATTAGAGCCCTTTTTTTATGGATTTCACACACACTCACACAGTGGAGTAGACCTAGATAGGCTAAACCACTTATATATTATCTTAGCTCCTACTTATCTCATCCCATTCTATATTTACATATATGTTCATACTCCATTATTATACTGGATTGAGCTCATACATTTACATTATTTTGGTGATAGAATTTCTGGTGTCATCAAGTAAAAATAACATGCCCTAAAAATACTTCCCTGTATATCCAAAATTCATTTTAGTAAACTTAACATATAACTGTTTCTCTCTCAAGGTTTGTAAAATAACACACAAATGGTGTTCATGTTCCTTCCTACTGCGAGAATATACCAAAATATCATCATTGAAGATGATAAAAAATAATCAAAATATGGGTGAAATATGCGCTTCATAAAGTCTATGAATACGACCGTTGCCTTTGTTAACCTAAATGTCATGATAAGAAATTCACAATGGCCATACCTTAAATGCAACGTAGTCTTAGAAATGTCACACTCTCTTACTTTCAACTGATGATGTCTAGATCTGAGATGGATCTTGGAAAATATTGTGCCTCCTTGCAACTGATCAAACTTGTCATCAATGTGGGTATTTGTTACAAATCCTCACCTTGCCCCATATATTTAAATTCAGGTTCACCCCGTAGCCAAAACACTACATCCTTTCTAAAGAAGATTATTCAGACATGATAGGAGGCCAACCAATCCATACTTAGTATCCCGTCAAAGTTACACATGACAAGAGGTAATAAGTCAACCAACATATCCTTTTCACCTACTCGTACCAAGCACTCCATACACACCCTATCAATAAAAACAAGTTCTCCTACTGGAGTAACAATAGTTAAATCAAAATCTAATAATGATAATGGTTTATAAAGATGCAATAGATAAAGTAAATACATGAAAGAATGTGTAGTTTCAGTATTTATTAACATATAAGCTTCTTTCTCACAAATGGGAAGTGTACATGTAACCACATTGGGTGTAGATTGAGAATCCTATCTCGTCAGTGCAAACACTTTATTGAGAGCTTGACTTTGAGATATTCCTCCTTTACCTCCCTTGTGTAAATTATGTGTAGAACTCCTACTGCCTACCATCACCCTCCTAATTGATATTAGTCAAAGGTACTAGGCCAATGGAAGGTGGGACTCATATCTCTTAGCTTAACCATGCTCCGTAAGACCAATACCCATCCCAAAGTGACCCCCCATTATAGGACAAAATTTTGGTCAATATTGTAATTCTCAAGAGACGTAGTGTGCAAGAATGTGTGAGTCTTAATTAGTAGTTTATGAAGAGTTTTATGTATGGTAAGCGAGATAAATACTACCACTATGAGGGATAACATAAAATATATATGTATTATGGGATACAGGGGATAAACATGTAGAGTAAAACTAACAAGTATGTACATGAAACATTGATGGTATACACAAAGTGTGAGGAATGTGGATATACACAAGTACGTGGGAAGTATGTGCAAATTGAGAGTGGCATGGGAACATGTGTGAGTGAAGAAAATACGTGGATATATACAAGTAGGATAAATGTGGAAGTATGTGCTAGTAAGACTAAGCATGAGATCCCCTTCCACGTTTGTTGAGAAAATTAAATCTATTGAGACACTCAAGAAGTTCTCCATGATAAATGTGACAACGTATGACGGGAAAGAAGATCTTTCCCATCACTTGAGGCATCAATAGACCATGTATGTTTTGATCAATCAAGATGTCCTATTGTGTTAGGTATTCCCATCAACTTTGGGAGAGATCGATCTGAAGTAGTTTGGGAAGTTTCCCCCGGAAAAATTTTCCCTTTTAGAGAATTGACCGTGCAGTTCATATCCTGATTTATCGCTAGTAATAAGGTAATCAAATAGGTTGATTGATTGATCTCGCTTAAAATAATAAGGAAGAATGATTAAAATAATGATCTAGAATCTCTCAGGAAGTACGTTCAAAGGTAATGGGAGATATATATAATCAAATTAACAATTGCAATGATTAGTTGTCGATATCTTCTTTCAAGTTCATCTTAGAGCAATCGAATGATCTCTGCCAATCACTAACTACTAAGTCGGCCTCTACAATGGATAATATCATGTCCCATATTGAAAAATATGCTAAGGTGGAGGACGAACTCGTCAACGTGTAGTCCCCAGCTGATTCAAAGAAGAATGAGACTATGAAGGCCTGCCAACTTTATTCAACCAATAAGGGATCCAGGAATGAAGCCTCAAATAGTCTCCCCACATTTTAGGCCAGTGAGAACAATTACAAGGCACTAGAGACAGTCTTCAAGGAGACCATATACAAGCTTATACATCAGATCAAAGATAAGCCCATCTTCAAGAGGACTCCCAAGATGACCAGCGATCCAGATGATAAGGATGCTAATCTCAGATGTAACTATCACCAGGACCACAGACATCTGATGGAGAATTGCAAAATGTTCAAAAAATACCTATAGGAAGTGGGGAACCTAAAGGAATACATTCGCGTAATGAATCCAAATGTTATGATGATGATCAACACAGTCCAGAAAGTAGAAGAGGATTTTTCGCCAATAAGATTGGTCGTCGCTATCTACGGTTATACCGACCCAGCACAGCACACCGGTAAGAAGTTCATGGAGAGGGTAAGAATCACATCCAGTATCTAAGAATTATTACAAGTAGACTTATTCAAGACAATCCTAGCCAGGAAGAAATGCAAAGACCTGGTAAAAACCATGACATTATTTTCATGGACGACGACTTGATTGACATTAATTTCCCTCATAAGTATGCCTTGGTGCTCACCTTGGGAATTGTGAACTTTAATGAAAGAAGAGTGATGGTAGAAATAAGAAGCTCTTCATAAATTATGTACCTGACATTTCTCTACAAGCTCAGTTTTTGCATCAAGGATTTCCATACCAACGACTATTGATCGGCTTTAATGGAGATGTAGATACCCCCTTAGGAAAATCAATTTACCTATCAAAATCTATCTCAACAATATGGAAGTAGAATTCCAGGTGATCCGATTAAAGTCACCCAATAATTACATACTAGGAAAGTGATAGCTACATAATACGATGGTTGTCCCCTATTCCCTCTATCAAAATTTCAAATTTATGACCGACGAGTGAGTGATAGAGATCAAGAAGAAATATGAATATATTTTGTTTCATCCATAAAGGCAAAGTAGACCATGTCTAAGAATAGTCCGGATGAGGACAATTCAGGGGACGACCATTCCAACTAGCAATCAAAGGGAGTTCGATCGGGAGTTGAAGAGACTTGGCTAGCTCTTACTGAATGTGTGTTAGAGGAACTCATCTCTATTCCTATAGATGTATCACGGCCATAAAAAACTTTCCTCATTGGATCGAATCTTCCCAAGGACGAAGTAGAACAACATTCTCATAACAAATGCTGACGTATATGCATAACATCCCTATGATCTATCGATAATAGATTAAGAAATACTTATTACTGATTGCAAGTAAATTCTCGTATTAAGTCGATTACACAAAAGTCAAGGAAGCAAGCCCCAGAGAAGGTGAGCTTTATAGAATCTTAAGTAAACATCATATACTAGGTTGTGTCCATTAGAGAGGTTTAATTCCCATATTGGATCTCAAACACATTTGTCGTCAAGAAAAAGAGCCGCAAATGGAGGGTTTGTGTGGACTTCACCGATCTCAACAGGCACTGCCCTAAAGATAATTTCTAGCTACCCAAATAAATTAGATTATGGATTCCATAGAGGGACATCAACGCATGAGTTTCATGGATGCATACTCCAACTACCACCATATATCCATTATTTGTCCATACAAGAAGAAAACCTCATTCATCACAACCTTTGGACTTTACTATTAGAAAGCAATGCCCTTTGGTTTGAAGAACGTTGGGGTAAACTTATCAGAGGCTGGCCACCAAGATGTTTAAGTGACTAATCGATTCCACCATCGAGGTATACACTAGTGATATGCTCGCAAAAAGTAAGCATTCGGCGTATCACATGAAAGACGTTTCAAATACCTTTAACATTCTTAGAGATTACATGATGAATCTCAATGCCTCCAAATATGAATTCAATGTGAGCTCTGGAAAGTTTCTAGGTTACTTGGTGACTCAGAGGGGAATTGAGGTAAAATTAGATCAGATAAAATCTCTACAATACTTTAGAAGAACGACCACCATCAGGGATATCTAGGTTGTTACTAGGATGTTAGCATCCCTAAATCGCTTCATTTCAAGATCTACTGAAAAATGATGGCCAATATCCTAATACTTAAATAAATTAAGCCCCACTATCTGGACAGTAGAATGTGATCAATCTTTAGAAAGGATTCGACAGTACTTGGGATTCCCCAATTGTCAACTCCCAAATAAGAAGAAGATTTGCACTTCTACTTGGCTATCTCAGTGCACGCGACTAGCGCGGCGTTGATCTGTCTACAAACTAGAGAGAAGAGCCCGATCTATTACGTGATCCACACCCTAATTAAAGCAAATACCAGGTACATGCCCATAGGGATGATGACTTTAGCATTAGTAACCGTTGTCAGGAACTTGAGGCACTACTTTAAAGCTCATATAGTAATCGTCCTAACAACGTACCCCCTGAGGGACGCTCTCAAGAAGGTTGGCCTCTACAATATAATGACCGAGTGGTCCTTTAAACTAGCCCGATTTTACATTAAGTATGACCCAGAATAGAGATCAAGGGTTAAGTCCTCACGGACGTCATGGCTAATTTTAAAACATCGATAAGAGGAAAGCCTGAACATTCGTATCACATCTTGGATTCATCGATGGTCGGCACAAATAAATAGTCCTAGAAGCTCTTTATTGATGGTGCAACAAATAAGGTCACAGGAGTTGGGATAGTCTTTGTGACACCACAAGGCTGTCTTATTGACCAAGCCATCAGAATGGGATTCAAAGGCTCAAATAATAAAGCAAATTACGAAGACATGGCGCACGGTCTTTGTAGGGTGATCAATTAAAGTTTTTATTGTAGATCTGTATTATGACTCCAGATAGATCTCTAACTAGCTCATTTGGGAATATAAAGCAAGGTATCCTAAGATGATACCTTACACAAATAAGGCTAGAAGCCTCCTTCAATAGTTTAAGTCTGCCTTAGTGGAGTAACTTCCAAGGAATGATAATAGCCACATAGACGTTATTGCTACTCTGGTCTCCTCTATAAATAATTACCTGAAAAGCATAATCGAAGTGGAGTACATAGACCAACCGAGAATTGAAAATGCAGATAAGTATTGTGGCATCCTCCAGGTGGAATTGGCTTCATCACGGATGGACCCTATCATCTTCTACTTGAAAATCATCAAATTACCCATAGATGACAAAGAGGCACACCAATTTATAATAAGGTCGTACTAATTCTGCCTCAACGCTAGTGGAAAGATTTTTCGGCTTTCATTCACTGGCCCTCTACTAAGTGTAAGGATTCTAAGCGAGATGCGTGAAAGAAGTTGTGGGGCACATATAGGTGGAAGGTCACTCTCCTAAATGGATATCTCTCAGGGATACTTGTGGATTTTTATGTAGAAGGACATTATCAGGTTCGCCATAAAAAGTCCCAAATGCCAGTTTTTTTCACTAATGATCAAGCAGCCTACAGAAGATTTCAACCCCCTCACCAATCAATGTCCTTTTGCCCAATAGGGCGTGGACATCGTGGGCCCACTGCATGTTGCACCAGAAAATCACAGATATATGATAATGGTGATCAGATACTTCACAAACTGGGTTGAGGTCACTCACTCATATCAGAGATTCGGATTCCAGAAGGGTCATTTAGAGTAATTTCATAATGAGTTTTTTCATCCTAAGAGAAATGGTTATAGATAACGGAATTCAGTTTGATAGTTATTCTTTTCATGACTTTTGCACCGTACACGGAGTCAAAATCCATTATGCATCAGTAGTTTACCCCCAATGCAATGGGAAAGCACATAACCAATAAAATTCTTTCTTTTAGGAATCAAGAGCCAATTAGAGAATGCTAAAGGGTGATGGGTGGACGAGCTTCCATCCGTTCTGTGGGCATATAGGACCACCCCTAGAAAATTGATGAAAGAAACTCCATATACCCTTGCTCATATAATGAAGGCAGTGATCCCCTTGGAGATTCCAACACTTATATCAAAGATATTTAGGGATGGCCAAAATGATGATCGGATAGCTAATGAATTGGATTTAGATTAGGATATAAGGGAGAAATCTCTAATACATTTGGCTGCCTATCAGCAACAACTAGTAAAGCAACATTATAATAGGTAAAGATTAGAGAATTCCAGGTTGGTGACCTAGTCCTCAGAAAGTTATTACCCACTGCAAAGAAACCATCAGATAGGAAGTTGGCACCAAAGTGGCAGGGACCTTATCACATAGCTTCGAAAAGAAATGGGGGTTCATACCATTTAGAAGAGTTAGATGAGAAAGTAGTTTCAAGGTTATGGAATTCCATAAACCTTAGGAAATTGTATCATTAGATAGCATAGAAGATGTTTTTCTATCTAAATGCATATAAAATGATATGTGTTTAATTGTCTAGATTATTTAAAATCCCCTTTTGATTTATTATAAGTCTAAAAACCCACTCAATGAGTTATATGATCTAAAGTAGATTGGACTAGAAGAGGCAGAAAACCCACTTGAATAGTGGCATGATTTGAAGCAGATCGATCAAAACCCACTCAAGGAGTGGTATTATTTGAAGTATATCATCTAGAATAGGAAGAAAACCCACTTGAATACTAGTGTGATCTAAAGCAAATCCGTCAAAACCCACTCAATGAGTGGTATGATTTAAAGTAGATCGGCCTAGAATAGGCAGAAAATCCACTTAAATAGTGGTACAATTCGAAGCAGGTCTATCCAAACCCACTCAAGGAGTGGTATGATCTAAAGTAGATCAGCCAAGAAGAGGGAGAAAATCCACTTGAATGGTGGTATGATCTGAGGCAAATCGATCGAAACCCACTTTAATGGTGGTACGATCTAAGGCAGATCGATCAAACCCATTCAAGGAGTGGTATGAAATTTAAAAAATTGGTTAAAAAACTATGTGAAAGATTGCGTGGTATAACTAAGTAAATAGTTGGTTGCTCGTGTTGGACACCAAATATTCACTTAAAACCTTATTAACCTCTCAAAACTTTATTAGCAGTAGCTTGACTCAAGCACCTTCGATCGTAATAGACTAACCTAACCTGGTAGTAAAGACCAACTAGATTCAGTCATAAAAAATTTCTTTCTTTCTCTTTTGACACGAAAATAACCTTAGGGACACTAATAACACAAAATAAACAAACGAACATCATCTACAAAATATGGCAGCAAGATTACATTACTTGAATACGATGAAAATAATGGAAAGGAAAGCATAAAAACTTTTTCATTAATAATTCAAAAATAGCTTGGAACCGATAAAAGGACCCCCAAGGTTCAAAAGGTAAAGAAAATACATCAAAATAAGATAAGTCTGGTAGAATGTTATATGCTGATCGGTGGATTCGGTACCTTGAGCAGAGGGAACTTCCTCAGGAACAAGGGTAGGAGGCTCGGTGGAGGCCTGGGCTAAATCACTTATGGGAGGATCTATTATGGGATTGGCCACTAGAAAATGTTCGATATAGGTTGGATCGCCTTCACTAATTTTGTCTCATTGGAATCCAACCTCCTAGCCTTTGTTGAAGGCAATGGACACATAGTAGTCCAGCTGGGCGACGACCTACGGAACGGCCACCTCATAACCCTCATCATAGGACTTTGCAGATCATCCTCATGGGGCTTGTCCATATGGCTCCTCTTCTTCTGGATAATTTGGTGTCCACCTGGATGAAATTATTCTGAGTTTGATCAGCTTCCTCAATCACTTTTATCTTGGCATCAGTCTTGGTCTTCAGTTATTTGCATAGATCCTCAAGATCCTTATTTTTCTTTGTTATTTGGACATTAATGGTAAGGTTATCCTTAGAGGATGACTTAAAGCTCCTCCAATAGCAGTTAGCTCAATCGAAAAGCTTCTATTGAACCTACATACTCTCAACAAAGAAGGAGAAGAGTCAAAAATAAATTTGGTAGTGAAAATTGGCCAAATAAAAACTATATGACTTACCAACACACTATGGAGCAAGCCTTCTTCATGAACGCACTCCAAGGTGAAGCCTCTAAGCTATGACATATTGGATAGTAGTATAGCTATCTGAGTTATGGAGTAGTCAACCTCAGTGTTCTTGTGGATAAAATCGGCCTCAGTGATGGGCTCTTTCCCTTTATAAAAGGAGATCTCCCAGTGCCGATTACGTCTCCCTTAGTGAGGAGGGGTTTCTGATCAGTGACCCTACCTCTACAAGGGGACATTAATAATAACCGATTGGTTGGAATGAGCAGGTGGAGTTTTTAATCCACCACTGGTCGGTGTTTTATCATTCTTATTTTTCTTTTCATGTTCGGCCTCTATTCGTTGGCACTCCAACTCCAAAGATTATTCCTGAGAGTAATCAATTTTCTCTTTTACTTCTCATCGCGACAGTAATTTTATCAGCCTTAGTAATAGCAATCAATTACTTCTTTAGCTTCTGGCTGGCAGCTACCAAGTCAAATGGTTTCCTTGGTCAACTAGCCATTTCTTCAAAGTCGATGGGGATTGATGGGAATGGGAAATCTCGAAATAAGTCCTCATCGGCCTCTCCCTCCTCCCAATGATAACCATGCACACTTGCATCGTAAAAAAAGAACGAATAAAGACCGTCTAAGAATGAACCAAGGACTTCCCCCTCTTCTTCCTCTTCCTCCCGTTCTTCATCTTCCTCTTCTCCCGCTTCCCCTCTATTGGAATCAGAGTATGTTAGGATCATATATGGGGTAAACTTGAAGCCCTTATACTCTTGACTCACTTGAGTCTATATTGTATAAGTGTTCATCTAGTTTGGAAATTGTGACAAAATTATGTCGATCCTAGAAACCAAAGAACCTCAGAGATTGGTTTGCTATTTCATTCATCTATCTTGTAGTGATCTAGACCAAATTGCCAACACTCACACACAGTAGAATGCATCATATACATGTCATATTGCATATTAATGTGTGTACAAATGTTGAGTATGTTTAAATCCCTAAATTTGATTTTTAAATATTTTTTTGGGATTTTATAAACATTTTTTAATAAAGGTTTTATTAATTAAAACTTAGTTTTAAAAGTTTGTGGGTTCAATCTACAATTATGGTTTAATGGGTTTATTGGCTTAAAGTTGCTTTGGGTAGAAACCAAAGCGGCAGAAAATTCTGGGTATGGTTGTAATTATTTTATGACGCGCGTTTTATATCGCCTAATTGATCAACACCTGTTGCTTGCCGATTGGTGCATTTTGTGTTTCTTTGCTGAGTATATAATCGCGTATGCTTACAACCGTTGGATCAATCCTTATCAGCGATCTACATGCTTTCTTTGGTAATCCTTGTGTATCCCTCTTGAACCAATCAGGTGAATTTTAATCACCGCGTACTGTGAGCCCTTGGATAAAAGTCAGTCTAGCTTGACTCAATCCTGACCCTTATTTTTGAACCATCTTCTCGATCCTTCTCTTCGTACTATAAAAGGAACCCTCCTCTCAATCGTCTAAGACTTTTGGACAGTTCATTTTTTTAGAGTAAAAAAGACAGAGTAGAGAGAAGAGAGAGAAAAGAGAGAGAAGAGAGAAACCAGAGAGAGAGAGAGAGAGTTAGAATCCCTAACCCTAATCCTGGTTCGTCAACCCTCTTTCAAGCAAAACACTCCTCTAAAACTCCTACATATCCAAAACACTACCCTGAGTGTTCTTAAGTTTTTGAGAGATATTTGTGTTGTTGGTTGTGTTGTTGTAACCTCTTGTTCATTAGATCTTGTTCCCAACTTAAACTGTTTAATTAGATATATTTTCTTCTTCATAGAAATTTCAGATCTATGTTCTGTATGTTACATCACACTTAGATTTGCATGCTTTATTTCTCATCTTGAGAAATTTATTGTTGATTCTTTTCTGAAAATCATTTTTAACTTTGAAATCAACAATAAATGTTTTTTGTTTCTAGTTCTCTTAAAACTAAACCTCTGACCTAGTTTGGAATCACACTTGGAGGTTTTCAATCTCAATTTTTTTTTCAAAACTCTAAGATTGATTAAGATCTTGATACGTCTTCTGAGCAAGATATCCGTGGATTCTGGGATTGATTTAAAGGTCAAAAAGGGTTAAAGTTTTGTGAGAAGAGAGAAAAAGAAAAATCACTGCATATAGCCTTATATGTAATTTGTTAGGAATATTTTGTACTTAATAAGTGTGTGTGTGTGTGTGTGCATGCATGTGTTAGAGAGAACTTCCACAAACACTTTCACCCTACCACACAAAAAGTGTTGGTAATAAGATCTTGTGAACAAGTGTCGACGTAAAGTGCTGGAACAAATCAGAAGTTAACAAACTGGGAGAACAACATCAACAATCAGAACTGCAGAGAAGTTATAAGGACACCAGAGGGTACATTCCTAAACTTATATAGGTCTGAGTTCTATGCATGTTAGTTATATAATTTGTAACTGGTAAATTTGTTTTAGTGAATTTTTTTATTTTACTCCGTAGAGGGAGTCGTAGATGTTTCCTCAGTTGGTGACGTTTTACCACGTAAAAAATTGTGAACTTAATCTTCCTACATCTTCTCATCCCATTCTTGGTTGTGCTGAGTTTAAAGTTTGTTTAAACTGTTTTATAAACCTGTTAGTCAAATCTTGAATAGATATCGTGCATACTGTTTTATTAAACACATCTTGTGTTCAAATAGTTTTTGTTTTTAAGAAAAGAGTTTCTTCAAAAAACTTTTCGGAGTTACTTAAATAGTTTATTTTTCATAAACGGCTTTAGAAATAGATTTTCAATTGGTATCAGAGCTTGGTAAACTTCTTTTAAAGAGATCCTGTCTTTCTAAAATTGTTTTCTGAAAATCAAATATGGACGAGAAAAATGAAAGATTTGGTAACTTGACCAGACCTCCTATCTTTGATGGAACCAATTTTGCTTACTGGAAAGTAAGAATGATTTCTTTCATTCAAGAAACTCTGGGAGATGATGTCTGGGACATTGTTGAAAATGGTTACACTTTTCCTACAAAACCAGCCACTGAAGGAAGTAATGAGAGGGTTAAGAAAGTATTAAGTGAGTTCACTCAAGAAGAGAAACAAGTTTCTCGAAATAATAACAAAGGAAAGAATGCCATATTTATGTCCATAAATGAACATTAGTTCAAAAGAATCTCATCTTGTACCACTTCTAAGGAAGCTTGGGACACTTTTGTTACTGCTCATGAAGGTGACACTAGAGTTAAGGCTGCTAAAACTCAAATGCTCATTCAACAGTATGATTCCTTAATTATGTCTGAGACTGAGTCATTTGATGACTTCTATATGAACCTGACTGATATTGTGACAAAACTGCATGCTAATGGGATAACTTATGACAGACAAGAAATTGTATCTAAAATTCTGAGATCATTACCACAGAAATTTGATAACAAAAGATATGCTATTGAGGAAATGTGAGATATTAATCTCACTCCTGAACTACTCAGTTAGTAAATTAAGAACTGTGGAAATGGAACTGGAATTTAAGAAACAATTGACCCAGTCCCATAGGAAACAGACTAGTTCCAATCTAAGCTTTTCTTCTAAATTGATTAAGCCTGAGTTTAATACTTCCAATGATGACTCTGATGAGGAATGCAATATAGAGAGCTTGGACAATCAGATTGCCTTAATGTCAAAACAGTTTAAGAAAATCATTAAGTTTACAAACAACATGGTAAATAAACAAGGCAAGTCAAATCATCCAACTCCCTTTAATCACAGACCTCATGAGAAAAGCCATGACAAAAATCACAAGGACTCTCACATTAGACCTAACAGAGACCTTAAGAAGACTGAATGCTATAGATGTGGTAAACTAGGACACATTGCAAAAGACTGTAGAGTTAACTTGAACACTCAAAACAAACACACTAGAGCCAATAATTGCAAAACATGGGATGATTCAAGTGACTCTTAAAATGAGGAACCTGAGTCATCGGATGTTTTTTACCCTTGCATGTCTTTCTTTAACAAGATTATCTATAATGATGATATGCCTGTGCTTGTTAGTGAGGATGAATCTAGTAATTCTATGTCTGATGTTTCGAATATTGTTCTTACTGGTTTAGATGCTTTGATAACTGAGAATATTGCTATCTCTTCTTCGGGGTGTGTGAGTCAAAGGGAAAGCGATAATGACGATGTCACTGGGTGTGTGAGTTCAAAGAATGAAGCCTTAGGGGTCACTTCACACACTACACTTAGTGACTCGAACAATGAAGACCTCCCAGATATTCACACACTTTACACTAAAATTCTCAAGAAAAGCACTAGACTAGAAAAAATTGTGAAAGATCTTACCAAAAAGTTGGAAGATCTAAGCCTGATGGTCAAACTGAATGCTGAAGAGTATACTACCCAATGCTTAACTCATGAAAGTGAAATTAAAATGTTTGATCAAAAACTCAAAGATTTGTCTGAAACAAATGAAACTCTGGAGAAAAAATATAAAGGGACATTGTTAAAATTGGAACAAACCAAAGAAAAGACAACAACTGTTTTCAAAAAAATTACAAAATTTGAAAATAATTCAAACTGTTTTGATGAATTTGCTGCTGATTCTAAAACCAATTCTGATGATCAAACTGGAATAGGATTTTGCCCCAATTTGAAGACACAAACAAAATTTTTTGAACCTATCAAGTTTGTGTCAGGAGGTAAAAGACCTATTGATACATACCCAGATTTTCATTCCCTAAAAACTGAGTTTGATTCAAAACATCAAAATTTTGACATTGGGGAATCAACTTGCTCTAAACGTGTAAGTTCACCTAAGGCTAAATACGTCTGCCCTTCTATTAGTAAGAGTGAATCTACATTCAAACCTGTACTACCTAGGAATAGAGTTCAACCTCAAAATTCCTCAAAACTTTTGTTTAGAGACTTTCCTAAGGAGACCCCAATTTTGAGCAATCTTTATTGCTCCTACTGCGACATATATGGTCACTCATTTGATGGTTGCTATGCTAGGAGAGTAGTTAAACCTGTCTGTAATCCTCATATCTATCAGAATTTTAACTATTCTAGGAGGAGCAGCAATAATTATATACTTCCTAGACAACCAGACAAAAACTCTAATTATAGGAAGAGAAAGACCAAACCTAAAAGAACATTCCCTAGAAGGATGCCTAAAAATATTCCTAAACCAAATGCTCAAGTCTTTCATAAAATTCAAAATCATGCGCAAAAATTTTTTCAACAAAAATCAAATGCTAGCAAATTTTATCAATTAAGAGCTAATAGGCGCAAAATGAAAAATAGAGAAATTTGGGTTAGAAAAGATGATCCATTACCCCAGATGAAGTGTAACATTGTTGTTACTGCTTTAAAAGCTGAGCACACATCATCTGGTTGGTATTTAGACTCTGGATGTTCTAAGCAAATGACTGGGGATGACACTAAACTTTTGAACAAAACCAGCTTCGCTGGTGGTAAAGTCATTTTTGGTGATGGAGTATCATCTCAAATCATAGGCAAAGGAACTCTCCAAGAAGATGGACTTCATGTTCTTGAAAATGTCCTTCTAGTTAAAGGTCTTAAGGCCAATCTACTTAGTATCTCGCAATTTTGTGACTCAGATCATACTGTTACCTTTTCAAAGAACAATTGCAAAATTTTAAATTAAAAAGGTGTCTGCATAATTACAGGATTCAGGACTCCTGACAATTTCTATACTGTTATGAACAATTCTGAAACCTGTAATGTTGTCAGAATGGATGACAACGAGATATGGCATAACAGAATGGGTCATATAAATTACGATAATCTTAGTAGACTGACCTCTCAGGAAATAGTTAGAGGAGTTCCTAAAATCAAACCCATTCCTAACATTGTCTGTGGTTCCTGTCAGGAAGGTAAAATTGCTAAGGCACCTCATAAGAAAGTTAATGATATTCTTACCTCTAATCCCTTGGAGCTCATCCATATGGACCTAATGGGTCCCTCCCAAACTGTTAGTCTCTGTGGACATAGTTATATTTTAGTTATGGTTGATGACTTCACCAGATTTACTTGGGTAGCCTTTTGAAAATAAAAGTCTGACACTTTTCAAACATTCCTAAAAATACTTCTTCGGATTGAAAATGAAAAGGACACTCAAGTGAATAGAATCTGTAGTGACAGAGGAGGAGAATTCAAAGATACTGGTATAATAGAGTATTGTGACTATAATTGGTTACAAACATGAGTTTAGTGCTCCTAAGACTCCTCAACAAAATGGAATTACCGAGAGAAAGAATCGTACCCTTCAAGAGATGGCACGTGTTATGTTACATGCCAAAAATTTGCCTAAATACTTTGGGTAGAATTTATTCGTACTGCGTGTCACATAATAAATAGGGTCTATCTTAGAAAGAATTCCAAACAGACTCCTTACGAACTTTGGTATAATAAAAAGCCTAATCTTAAGTACCTTAGAACCTTTGGTAGCACTTTTTATGTTTGCAAAGATAGGGAACACATGTCCAAATTTGAGAGTCGGGGAGATAAAGCTGTTTTTCTAGGATACTCGCCTAACAGTAGAGCCTATCGGGTGTATAATCTTCGCACTAAAACCTTGATGGAATCCATAAATGTAATTTTGAGTGACACTACTGTAGAGAACAAGACTGGTGAATCAACTATTGAGGAAGAGCCTACAAACTCTTTAGGAAATGACTCTTCTGAAATAGATAATTCATTACCAATTGAGATACCTGAAGTACCTAACTAGGTTTCTAAAGATCATCCCATAAATAACGTAGTTGGTAACCCTAGTGAGCCAGTAACTACAAGATCCCAACTAAGAAATTATGCACATTATGCATGTTTTGTTTCCCTAGTGGAACCAAAGAATGTAAATGAGGCATTGAATGACTCTCACTGGATTTTTGTTATGCAGGAAGAACTTCTTCAATTTGTCATTCATGATGTTTGGTATCTTGTTCCTCGTCCTGATCACAAAAAGGTTATTGGCACACGTTGGATTTTTAAAAATAATTCTGATGAAAATGGGATAATCATTAGAAACAAAGCTAGATTAGTTGCTCAATGATACTCTCAAATTGAAGGAATAGATTTTAACGAGACTTTTGCTCCTGTTACTCGTTTAGAATCTGTTCGTCTGCTCTTTGCTATAGCTTGTCACATGCATTTTACACTTTACCAAATGGATGTTAAATATTCATTCCTTAATGTAATATTGACTGAAGAGACCTATGTAGAACAACCTAAAGGGTTCATTGACCCGCAATATCCAAATCATGTATTTCGTCTTAAAAAGGCTTTGTATGGCCTTAAACAAGCTCCTAGATCTTGGTATGAGCGTCTTTCCAGTTTCCTCTTAGATAAAGGTTTCAAAAGAGGTGGAAATGATCAAACCCTTTTTGTCAAACATTTTGACAAACACATCGTTATTGCTCAAGTTTATGTTGATGATATTATCTTTGGATCAACTTCTCCCTCAGAAGTAAAATCCTTTTCTGAAATTATGCATAAGGAATTTCAAATGTCTCTTATGGGGGAGTTGCAATTCTTCTTAGGTCTTCAAGTCAAACAAAATTCAGAAGGATTATTTGTCACGCAATCTAAGTACGCTTTAGAGATAGTAAAGAAATTTGGCTTTGAGAGTGCTAAAGATGCTAGAACAACCATGAGTACTACGATAAAACTTTCTAAAGAAGAAACTGGAAAATCCGTAGATCCTACTCTATATCGTAGTATGATAGGAACCTTACTATATCTTACTGCCTCGCGTCCTGATATTATGTATGTTGTGTGCGTATGTGCTCGTTATCAAAATAATCCTAAAGAGGGCCATCTAAATTCTATTAAACGTATCATTAAATATGTAAAAGGCACTCTGAATCTAGGACTTTGGTATACTAATGACACACCAAGCACTATAATTGGCTGCACTGATGCTGACTGGGTTGGGTGTACTGATGATAGTAAAAGCACATCAGGAGCATGTTATTATATAGGTAATAACTTGGTAGGATGGAGTAGTAAGAAAAAAAACTGCACATCACTCTCAACAGCTGAATCTGAATACATAGTCGCTGGCAGCTGTTGTGCTCAATTACTGTGGCTTAAACAAATGCTAAGTGATTATGGTATTCAAGAAAACCAATTGCATCTCTATTGTGATAATCAAAGTGCGATTAATATTTCTAAAACCCTGTTCAACACTCACGAACAAAGCACATAAAAATAAGACATCACTTTATACGCGAATTGGTTGAAACTAAGGAATTAAAAATCAATTATCTTCCTACTGATTTGCAACTCGCAGATATGTTTACCAAACCTCTATATTATAATAGATTCATTTCCTTGCGTAAATCTATTGGTATGGTTTGTGCTGAGTAATATCTTTGCTGTTTATCCAAGTTTTTTTCCCTTTGTCCATTCGAGACAAAATGGGGGAGAAATTTGAGTCTCTATGAATATTTGTATATATGTTAAACAGCTTGATCTTAGTGATTCATTGCAGGCTTTTGTACATTTATTCTCAACTGATGTAATAGGGTATTCAATTGTAAATAGTTGAGTTATGTACTTTTGTTTTCTAGGATTTGGGTAGATGGAATCTTTATAGGAATAGGTTTTTCTTATTTTTGTTACCCTACGAGTTCTAGACGACTCAAAGGAGATTTTGTCTCATATTTCCAAAGGGGGAGATTGAAGCCCTTATACTCTTGACTCACTTGAGTCTATATTGTATAAGTGTTCATCTAATTTGGAAATTGTGACAAAATTAAGTCTATCCTAGAAACCAAAGAACCTAAGAGATTGGTTTGCTATTTCATTCATCTATCTTGTAGTTATCTAGACCAAATTACCAACACTCACACACAGTATAATGCATCATATACATGTCATATTGCATATTAATGTGTGTACATATGTTGAGTATGTTTAAATCCGTAAATTTGATTTTTAATTATTTTTTTGGGATTTTATAAAAAAAATTTAATAAAGGTTTTACTAATTAAAACTTAGTTTTAAAAGTTTGTGGGTTCAATCTACAATTATGGTTTAATGGGTTTATTAGCTTAAAGTTGATTTGGGTAGAAACCAAAAGCGGCAGAGAATTCCGGGTATGGTTGTAATTATTTTATGACTCGCGTTTTATATCGCCTAATTGATCAACACATGTTGCTTGCTAATTGGTGCATTTTGTGTTTCTTTGCTGAGTATATAATCGCTTATGCTTACAACCGTTGGATCAATCCTTATCAGGGATCTGCATGCTTTCTTTGGTAATCCCTGTGTATCCCTCTTGAACCAATCAGGTGAATTTTAATCACCGCGTACTGTGAGCCCTTGGATCAAAGTCAATCCAGCTTGACTCAATCCTGACCCTTGTTTTTGAACCATCTTCTCCATCCTTCTCTTCGTCCTATAAAAGGAACCCTCCTCTCAATCGTCTAAGACTTTTGGCCAGTTCATTTTTTTAGAGTAAAAAAGAGAGAGTAGAGAGAAGAGAGAGAAAAGAGAGAGAAGAGAGAAACCAGAGAGGGAGAGAGTTAGAATCCCTAACCCTAATCCTGGTTCATCAAGCCTCTTTCAAACAAAACACTCCTCTAAAACGCTACATATCCGAAACACTACCCTGAGTGTTCTTGAGTTTTTGAGAGATATTTTTGTTGTTGGTTGTGTTGTTGTAACCTCTTGTTCGTTAGATCTTGTTCCCAACTTAAACTGTTTACTTAGATCTATTTTCTTCTTCATAGAAATTTCAGATCTATGTTCTGTATGTTACATCACACTTAGATTTGCATGCTTTATTTCTCATCTTGAGAAATATATTGTTGATTCTTTTCTGAAAATCGTTTTTAACTTTGAAATCAACAATAAATGTTTTCTGTTTCTAGTTCTCTTAACACTAAACCTCTGACCTAGTTTGGAATCACACTTGGAGGTTTTCAATCTCAATTTTTTTTTCAAAACTCGGAGATTGATTAAGATCTTGATACGTCTTCTGAGCAAGATATCCGTGGATTCTGGGATTGATTTAAAGGTCAAAAAGGGTTAAAGTTTTGTGAGAAGAGAGAAAAAGAAAAATCACTGCATATAGCCTTATATGTAATTTGTTAGGACTGTTTTGTACTTAATAAGTGTGTGTGTGTGTGTGTGTGTGTGCATGCATGTGTTAGAAAGCACTTCCACAAACACTTTCACCCTACCACACGAAAAGTGTTGGTAATAAGATCTTGTGAACAAGAGTCGACGTAAAGTGCTGGAACAAATCAGAAGTTAACAAACTAGGAGAACAACATCAACAATCAGAACTGCAGAGAAGTTATAAGGACACCAGAGAGTACATTCCTAAACTTATATAGGTCTGAGTTGTATGCATGTTAGTTATATAGTTTATAACTGGTAAATTTGTTGTAGTGGATTTTTTTATTTTACTCCGTAGAGGGAGTCGTGGATGTTTCCTCAGTTGGTGAGGTCTTACCACGTAAAAAATCGTGAACTTAATCTTCCTACATCTTCTCATCTCATTCTTGGTTGTGCTGAGTTTAATGTTTTTTTAAACTATTTTATAAACCTGTTAGTCAAATCTTGAATAGATCTCGTGCATATTGTTTTATTAAACACATCTTGTGTTCAAATAGTTTTGGTTTTTAAGAAAAGAGTTTCTTCAAAAAACTGTTCGGAGTTACTTAAATAGTTTATTTTTAATAAACGGATTTAGCAACAGATTTTCAAGACTCCCCAATATAAACCCCTCTATCAGCTTGGCTAAGGATCGGGGTGGTAGTTGGGATGGAACCATTACCGACTACGGTGTAATCAGTGACTTGAACATCAAGAATGGTTATGAAGTTAGTAAGAGAATGGTAGGTGAGATCGTCATCAAGTAAGACTTGTGTTGCTCTCTAATGGGGGTGAACTCCAGGGGGTTTACTTTTCCAATATTTTTTCAAATCGGGTTAACTTTGTAGTCAGACGGTTTGGTATTCAGAAAGGGATCTGTAATAAAGAACAAATCATTCAATAAAGAACAACTAACAATTGAAGAAGTTATTTTGGGGTGACCTACCAGGTTCTGCCTTGGTGGAAGGAACCATAAGCCCATCATAGCCTTCGCCATATATATCACCAGAAACCACAAGGACATTTTTTTCAATTTCCTTTTAGGATCAGGGAAAATAGGTGAATAAATTATTAGGCTTTTCCCTAGACTAGAAATAGTACAATCCAGTGCTTAGGGAAGACCTCAAGTCATAGAAGTACTTAATCACCTCAAGACCTAGATCAGTCCCATAATTTGGTTTATAGCCATTGTCCCCATCATAATCTATTTAAAACCCTTGTTTTCTTGTGTGGGGAGTATTCTGTAGTAATGGAGCACCCTTACTAACAATGGGTGAAGGGGAAACCAAACTCCCCCTTATAATATAGCTATCGTCAGGAAGGCAACCTCCCTTGAAGAAAGATCAAGAAGGTCTTCTTCCTTAAGGGAAACCCTTAAGTTAATGCTATCAGTAACCCCATCTTGATTATGAAATTCCTGCAAGTTATTAGCTGCTGAGATTTCGTATTTCCTTACACGTCTAATCAAGGTAGGAAAAATTAAAAAGATGAAAAAGATAGAAATAAGAACTTGCTGGAAAATAGAGAGAGAGAGAGAGAGAGAGAGAGCATAATTAAAAATACCCTAGCAAATGGAAAAAATTTCGAAGTATAAGGCATGTAAAGAGTTATACCTTCTATTACCACCATCAACTCAGTCTTCGTCCCAATGCTCAGGAAAAATCACTATGCACCTGCGTGCCAGCATTGCCTAGTGTAATGACATCAGATGCATATCCCTGGGATAGGGATACGTGCGAAATCACTATACCAATAATGATTATCATTCCTCGTGTATTCCCAAAGACAAACACATGTAAAACACAGATTTAGATTAAATAGGCAGGTGGCAAACAATGGTAAGTAAATCATTGCCAACCAGCATGTTTCCCAACCATATGTTATGGCCTCCCGGGAGATTTTCGAATTCCTTACAACGCGCGCGTGGGTTGCGCCCTTCCTCAGGGAGCTCGATCATCATCATTGTGGGAGATAATATGTAATCATAGAGTCGCCTTTGCTCAAAATAATCAAAAGTATTTTGTTTCTTCGAGAGAATAGCATCAAGGTCAATACAGATGCTTGTGAAACCAAATAGGTCAAAGGTTGGAGGACTATGTTATAGAATGGTAAGGATGTGGTGGAGAATGGAATCACTATACACATGTGCACACCAATCCCGCCCTTTTGGTCTCTAATGGGTAAATGTTAATCTTTTCCTTTTAGACTCCGTGAAGTATGTGAATATGTGTATAATGTAGGTGTTGATATGCCCTTAATGTACCTAACAACTCAGAGACACCAACCTCGGCGTATGAGATGGCCGAGGTAACAAAGTCTCCTGACTCAAAACCAGCACTCTCGTCCTACACAAGGTCGGCTATGGTCGACGTCAATGGTCACCTCATTATCGGGCGACATCAGAGATCACATATACCTCATTCATCAACATCGTCCAGCAATAAGCCGAAGTAGAAAGGTTCACCTTACTAACCTCGGCTAGGAATCAGTCGAGGTTGCAAGGATCACATAATCAACCTCGGCTAGGAATCAGCCAACATTCCAGTTACTCCAACATAACCCCGGCCCAGGCCGACGTTATAACCCCACTTGCCTTACCTCATCATTCCTACTGAGCCGAGATCATCATGAATAAACTTGGATTGAGCAGCAGCCAGACTTCACCAACCTCGTACTCTTTGAGGCCGAGGTTGGTACCCATCTAAGGCAGTCGAGCCTTTACGCCCATATGTATGGCGGGAACACGTGGACAAATCTTTTATAACCAAATTATTCCCCCCATATGAGGGAATATTGGGGTCATCATTACTTAGTTGAGATCAGTGAGGTGTCACTCTCATATTGGCTCGATGCTCATGCACATGCTCATTGTATGATTGGGGGCACATTACACCCCCAAGCACTATATATAGAGGTCATCCTCTACCTTGTAAAAGGATGGATAATTACAACCCTGGCTGAAACTCGGTCATTTTACACAGTAGAGAGAGAAAGCTTGAGAGATTGTATTTATGGCCGTTAGCGCCTTATATCAGTGATCTTACTTACTCACTTGCACAGTGGACGTAGGCCTAATTGGCTGAACCACTTAAACATTTGTGTCCATCCTCTTCTCCTCACCTCAATCTCTTATACTTAGTATAGTATTGTGGTGCCTTTGTTATCACTAGTTTGGGCTTACAAACTCACAGAAGATCCTCCCAAGTCCATGGCAGAGTTATTGGCAGCTGCAGGTAAAGTCATGAACGCTGAAGAGGCCATGGCTGCAAAGTATGAGGATAAGAACGGTAGTAGCAGCGGGAAGTTACAAAGAAAGAAGGATAAAAAGAAGATGTCAGCTGACGATAAGTTTGCACACTATACCCCTCTAACTGTGAGCTGCGAACACATCCTTAACGAGATAAAGAATGACCGGTATGTGAGATGGCCAGAGAAGCTGAAGGCTCCTCCACATAAGAGGAACAAGAGCTTGTGGTGCGAGTTCCACCAAGAATATGGCCATGTTACACACAAGTGATTCTCCTTAAAGGATGAGATCGAGAAGATGTTGAAATCTGGAAATTTGAGGAAGTATGTCGATGGTAAGGCCCCTAAGAGGGGAAGAGATGACCCTAAAAAGAAGAGAAATGACAGATGTCATGAAGATACTCCAACAAGAAGAGACGATGACTCAAAGGGTGATGATGAAGACGATCAAGACCTCCTACCAAAAGATAACAACGCCCCAGTGAAGAGGGTTAGTATGATCTCCATCGGAGTAGACACCATATGCGGAGGACTAGCAGGGGGCGGCTCTGAAGTGGCAAACTAAAAAGCTCATGTGGCAGAGGCCAAGTCAGTGGCCAAAAAGAAAGAGGTCAATCTGACGTCTTCAGAAACCAAGCAGAAGAGAAAGAAAGTGGATATGGACGCTCTTATAGTCGGGTTCTCCGGACTCGACTTCAAAGGCCTCTTAGCCCCGCATGATGATCCTTTGATAATTACAACAAGAGAGCATGGATGCGAGGTACAAAGAATTCTTGTAGATGGAGAAAGTTCAGCAGACGTGATGTTCTGACCTTGTTTCAAGAACCTAGGCCTTAGCAGAGCTAGGCTGGTACATTATCATCATCCATTAATGGGCTTCAGCGGCGAAAAAGTCCATCAATTGGGCATGTATGAGATGGACGTGTGAATGGGGGATGAGTGGCCTAAGAGGCTGACCCGGAAGATCAATTTATTCGTTATGGATGAAAATGTCTTCTCGGCCTATAACCTCATTATAGGAAGAGTATCCCTTAAGGAGTTCGAAGACGTACCATCGATGGTCCACCGGATGCTAAAATTTCTGACCCCTATGGGGTAGGGGAAGTACAGGGTGACCAGACTATAGCGCAACAATGCTACTTTAACTCAGCCAAAGAGAGAGAGGCACATAAGAGAGCAACCATCACGTATAACATTGATACACTTGACCCTAGAGATGAAAAGAAATTGAATAAAGGAGAAGCCACGGAAGAGGTAGAATCCATCATCCTTAATGACGACAAACCGAAAAAAACCATCCAGGTCGGCAAGGCCTTAAAAGCGAAGATCAGGGAAGAGCTGACAAATTTCTTCAAGAAGAGGCAGAGTGTCTTCATTTGGAGCTACGCAGATATGCGTGGCATCGACCCGGAGGTTATGTTTCACAAACTCAAAGTGGGAGAAGATGCTAGGTCAATCAAACAAAGACAAAGATTTTACTCTAGGGAGAAGTATGACGTCATCAGAGAAGAGGTCAAGAAATTAGAATAGGCAGAATTCATCAGGGAGGGTATATACCCAGAGTGGTTGTCAAACATCATTATTGTCCCCAAAGCCAATGGAAAATAGAGGATGTGCGTAGATTTCACCGACCTGAACAAGTCTTGCCCTAAAGACAGTTATCCCTTACCTTGGATCGATCAGATGGTAAATGCCACGGCAGGGCATGAGCTCATGAGCTTTATGGACACATATTATGGGTATAACCAGATCTTCATGGATGCTGAAGACTCAGAGAAGACAACCTTTATCACTGACAAGGGGACATATTGCTACAAGGTTATGCCCTTTGGCCTAAAAAATGTAGGGGCAACGTATCAACGTCTTATGAATAAGATGTTTGAAAATCAAATAGGCAAGACTATGGAGGTATATGTAGATGATATGTTGACAAAGAGCTTAAAGTCCTGAACTCATATGGCAGACCTAGGAAAGACCTTCGATACCATGGACTTGTAGAGAATGAAACTCAATCCCGCGAAATGTGTCTTAGGGGTAGGAGCTGGGAAATTTCCTGGATTCATTATCAATCAGAGGGGAATAGAGGCGAACCCTGAGAAAATTAAGGCTTTTCTTGATATGAAGACACTAAGAAGTATCAAGGATGTTCAGAGGCTCATTGGAAGAGTAGCTGCACTCAACAGATTTGTTTCCAGAGCGACGGACAAGTGTCTTCCGTTCTTTAAGGTACTTAGAAAGGCCTTCGAATGGGACAAAGAGTGTGATGAGGCTTTTAATCAAATCAAGTCATACCTCGAATCTCCCTTGCTCTTATCTCAGCCCATAGTGGGAGAGAAGTTGTATGTTTATCTAGAAACTCCGAGTCAGCTATAAGTGCAGCCATAGTATAGAAAGATGTTGGGGTCCAAAGACCTGTATACTTCAATAGTAAGGCCCTTCAAGGGTCTGAACAGAACTATCCTAGGATGGAAAAGTTGGCATATGCTTTGATACATGCTTCTAGGAAGACGAAGCCCTACTTTCAAGCCCACTTTATGGTCATCCTCATCGACTCCCCACTAAGACAGGTCCTACACAAACCTGAGAAGTCGAGTAGATTGATGACATGGGCCATTGACTTGGGAGATTATGACCTTACTTACCAACCCAGGGTGGCCATTAGAGGGAAGGCACTTGCATATTTTGTTACTGAGTTCACTTGGGAAGAGACTGAAGTTGAGAACAATCCAGTAATCGCAGAAGGGTAAAATAGTAACGCCTTTCAAAAATTGGAAGAGGTTGTGTCCAACAAAGCCATAAAGGGAGTGACTGAGAATGAGGAAGATAGGTACCTCATCAAGCAAGGAACCCTTTCAGAGTGGAGTTTCTCGACAAATGAAGATGTTTAGAACCTCTTCGTTGATGGGTCTTCTTGTAAAAATGGAAGCGGTGTAGGGATGATACTCTCAGCTCTGGATGGTACCAACGTTGAATATGCACTACGGTTCAACTTTATGGCATCAAATAACGAGTCAGAATATGAGGCCATAATAGAAGGTCTCTCCTAGGCAAATACCCTTAGGGTTGGTCGTCTCCTACTTCACAGCAACTCGAGATTAGTTGTCAACCAAGTGTTTAGATTTTATGAGGCCAAGGATGAAAGGATGGACAAATACCTGAAGAGGGTAAGAATGATACTATAAGCTTTTGAAGAGGTAAAGATGAAAAGAGTACCTCGATAAAACAACAGCCACACAGTTACAGTAGTAAGGTTGGCTTCAGTAATAAGGACATTTATTAGAAGGACAATTTCAGTTGAGATCTTGATCAAGACGACCATTGAAGAAGAAGAGGTTAGTAACCCTTGCCTCAATTTAAACCTAGGGGACTCGTGGATGGACCCCCTTATCATATATATCAGAGAGGGAGAACTACCGGAATCAAAGCTAGAAAGAAGGAAACTGAGGTACGGAGTTGCAAAGTTCTCAATAATAGGAAATTTCATATATAAGAAAGGATTTTTATTACCTCTCCTCAGATATGTTCATCCCACAGAAGTTCCCCGCATCCTACAGGAGGTACACGAGGGTTCTTGCTCCAGTCACATAGGAGGAAGACCTTTGGCCAAGAGGATTATTACGCAAGGATATTGGTGGCCGACCTTGGCAAAAGATGGTGCAGCCTACGTGAAGAGGTGTGACAAATACCAAAGATTCTCCACTATCCCCCATCAACCTCATTAACCTATGACGTCAATCAGTTCCCCTTGGCCATTCGCAGTATGGGGGATTGACTTGGTGGGTCCCTTGCCAAGGGCTACAAATAATTACCGATTTTTATAGTAGCAGTTGACTATTTCTCCAAGTGGGTGGAGGCTGAGCCGATGATCATGATTACAGAGCAGAAGACCTTCCAATTTATCTGGAAGAGTATCATATGCAGATATGGCCTCCCTAACACCCTCATCTCGGATAACGGAACCCAGTTCAAGAAATCTTCCTTGGAGAAATATTACGAGAGAGTTGGGATTAAGCAATTTTTCTCTTCTCCTGACCGACCTCAGGTAAATGGTTAAACCGAAGTCATAAACAGAACAATCCTTGATGGGATCAAGAATAGGTTAGAAGAAGCAAAGGGGAGATGGACTGAAGAGGTTTATGTTGTGTTATGGGCCTACAGAACAACGGCCAGGACACTAACGGGGGAAACCCCATTTATTTTAGCACATGGCTCAGAAGCCGTCATATAAACAGAGGTAGGACTCCCCACTTATCGAGTTCAGACCTATAACCCTAAGAAGAATGGGGAGGAGAGAAGACTTGACCCTGATTTAATTGAAGAGAGAAGGGAAGACGTAGAGATCAGACAGGCAGCCTACCAACAGAGAATAGAAAGTTCTATAATCAAAGGGTGAAATCAAGACCCATAGCCGTGGGAGACCTAGTGCTGAAGAAGACGTTGCAGAAGGCAAATAAGCTTCACCTAAATTGGCATAGCCCTTACAAAGTGATCGGGGAAGTTGTACCTGGGACCTACAGACTAGAAAACCTTGAAGGGGAACCTTTCTCTAATCCATGGAATGCTGATCATTTGAAAAAGTATTACATATGCTGTTGTAATGATTCATATGTAAACGTATCATCTTATGAAGAGATCATTAATGAAAAGATCAGTTTGTGTGTCAATTCTTGGTTCATTATATTTTAATAGAAAAGTTTATGGGGTAAACATCTTAGTTTGATGACCTCGGACCTTAAACATCATAACTTGGTGACAAGGTCTGAGGTGAACATCATACTTGGATGACCTCAGACCTGAGAAATCATTAATTTGGTGAAATTTATGGGGGTAACATCTTAATTTGATGACCTCGAACTTTAAACATCATAACTTGGTGACAAGGTCTGAGGTGTACATCATACTTAGATGACCTCAGACCTTAGACATCATTAATTTGGTGAAATTTATGGGGGTAACATCTTAGTTTGATGACCTCAGACTTTGAACATCATAACTTGGTGACAAGGTCTGAGGTGAACATCATACTTGGATGACCTCACCTCAGACATCAATAATTTGGTAAAATTTATGGGGCGTAACATCTTAGTTTGATGACCTCAGACCTTTAACACCATAGCTTGATGACAAGGTCTGAGGTGGACATCATACTTGGATGACCTCATACCTTAGACATCATAGCTTGGTGACAAGGTCTGAGGTGCACATCATACTTGGATGACCTCACACCTTAGACATCATTAATTTGGTGAAATTTATGGGGGTAACATCTTAGTTTGATGACCTCAGACCTTAAACATCATAACTTGGTGACAAGGTCTGAGGTGAACATCATACTTGGATGACCTCAGACCTCAGACATCATTAATTTGGTGAAATTTATAGGGGTAACATCTTAGTTTGATGACCTTATACTTAAAACATCATAACTTGGTGATAAGGTTTGAGGTGGACATCATACTTGGATGACATCAGACCTTAGACATCATTAATTTGGTGAAATTTATGGGGGTAACATCTTAGTTTGATGACCTCAGACTTTAAACATCATAACTTGGTGAGAAGGTCTGAGGTGAACATCATACTTGGATGACCTCAGACCTTAGACATCATTAATTTGGTGAAATTTATCGGGGAAACATCTTAGTTTGATGACCTCAGACTTTGAACATCATAGCTTAATGACAAGGTCTGAGGTGAACATCATACTTGTATGACCTCAGACCTTAGACATAATAGCTTGGTGACAAGGTCTGAGGTGGACATCATACTTGGATGACCTCAGACCATGGACATCATTAATTTGGTAAAATTTATGGGGGTAACATCTTAGTTTAATGACCTCAAACTTTAAACATCATACTTGGATGACCTCGGACCTTAGACATCAATAATTTGGTGAAATTTATGGGGGTAACATCTTTGTTTGATGACCTCAAACTTTGAACATCATACTTGGATGGCCTCAGACCTTAGACATCATTAATTTGGTGAAATTTATGGGGGTAACATCTTAGTTTGATGACCTCAGACTTTAAACATCATAACTTGGTGACAAGGTCTGAAGTGAACATCATACTTGGATGACCTCAAGCCTTAGACAATGTTACAAGGATAATGGAAAATCATTCAAAGAACATTCAATAAAAGAAATAAAGCCCTCTTCAGAGGTTAATATAGCATGAAGTTAAGAACTACAAGTCAAAAGGAAACATAAAATGTCATCAGAAATTATAGATCGATATGAATCAGAAATAAAAAATTACAAGTAAGAGCTTCACAAATGGGTTTAAGTATCTGCAACCTTAGGGTTAGTGGTCATGCCCCCATCTCCTTGGCCGATGTTGGTCACCTCTACCTCATCATACTGAGGACCAAATCTTCATTCCTGGCATCTTCTTGAGGAGTAGTCTTAGTAGATACAGCACCTCCTTCCTCCTCAACCTCTTGTAAGTCCTGGGAGGTCGAGGAGCGGCATAACCCAAACCAATAAAGTCAGAGGCTGCCCGACTCCCTGACTCCTTCTCTTTCATTGTAGCCCATTTTTTAGTGGCCTTAACACCCCTTTCGAGGTATTCAAAGCCAAAGTTGATGAATTCATCAGAGACCTTGTAGTCCTCCAAGATCTTCTCTGAGGCATCATCTAGATGAGCCTTCACAGCGACATCGACCTTGTGTTGGAGAGAGTCAGTCTGAGTCTTCAAAGTAGAGCTATGATCCTTCTTAATCTTGCCCATGTCCTTCTCCAGTCGCTTAACATTAGATTCAGACTTCTCTAAGGAAGCCTTCAGACTCTCCACTTCAGTATTCAGAGCAGCCTTTGTCTTTTGGGCCTCTCTGCCCTTCTCAATCAGAGGGAGTTTCCTCAAGGTCCAGTTAACGAACTAATGCATGGTAAGGAGACCCTATAAAACATGTGCAGAAATGTCAGTTCAAGATTTGGTATAGTTCAAAGCCAATGTTACGCTTAAAAATAATAACATAAGTCTTACTTAGATAGATCGGTGGAGGCTAAACTCAGCCAGCATAGGGGTGTCCAGAGAACGACACAACCGTTTATTAGCGTCGGTTATAATGGAGCTGATGGCATCCAAGGCCTTCAAAATTTGGCCAATAAGGCTATCACTAATCTTTAACTGCTCCAGACGAGCAACTAACGCGCCCTCAGAAGAGATGGGGATCGCGCAATCCCCCTTTGAGGTTTTCTTCTTCTGCCTTTGATCCTCAGGGGCAGGGTCATTGGGATTAATTTTCTTTAAGGAATCTACCCTTGAATTCGTGGGGGGAGGCGGAGGCGAATTTAGACCTGCTTTCTTCACCAGCTTTGTAAGACTGGGGGCTGCTATTTCCCAGATATCGTCTGAGACTCCAGTCGGACGTTCTGCAAAAAGAAGGGACTGAGTTAGAAGATTAGAGACATAGAAAATTTAGAAGTTCTACTTATTGAAAAAATAATGGAACTTACGAAGCTCGGTCAGGGGACTCCCACCAAGGCCAGTCTCAGAGAGGTAGTAGGGGGTCATCAAATGCTCATATTTGACTAGCAGACCATGCTCCCCCTGATCTTGAAGGTCTTTGACCTTCTGAAAGTTATTCTGGTTTAATCCAGGGTTGGCCCTGGCAGCCATTGACACCTTTCCCCACCTCAGTGGTATCCTCGGCTCTAAAGATGAAGAGGGGACACAAGCACCAAATTCCCATGCCCCGAAGGCGAAGAAGTATCATGGTTTCTAGTTATGGTTGGAAGTCTGGGTAACCATCAACATCTTCTTAGTAAACTTTTGATCTAGAAAGTGATAGTAACTCGGATGATTCCTAATAGAGGAGGGCACGTAGCACCCTGTGAAGACCTGGACGGGAAGGTCTGAATGATGGGCCGCCCTCCATAAGATGATAGCCCCAATCATTACTCTCGAGGCATTGGGGGAGAGTTGGGAAGGAGCCAAGTTAAGTTAGGACAATATGGCCCTAATTATGGGATGAATGGGAAGACAAAATCCCAACTTAAACATATTCTCATATAGGCAGATCTCACCATCTCTGTCGCTAAAAGACCTCTCATCCCTCACATGCCTCCTAAGTTTTATTAAGGGTCCTATGGAATAAAGATGCCTAAAATCTAAGAGGTCAATCTCATTGATAGTGCTCTCTATCTCGACTACCTCCGAGGTGTCAACATTGCTTTCGCTACTATCATCCTCATCTCGGACAACGTCGGCTTAGGTGGGGGTGCGAGCACCATCAGGGAACCTCTGAGCGAACTCAGCCCCTGTAGCTGCCGACAAGGGAAGAACATCAAATATTAGGGGAATAGCCACACTAGGTCCAACAATTTTGACATCAGAGGAAGAGTGCGAAGTGCTGGAACTCTTATTAGACAAAGAATAACTAGAAACCTCGGCTTAGTCAGGGGCTTGATCCATCGTGATGGAATAGTCCATGGCTTCTTGAAAAGAATCCATAGACATGGGGTCTAAGGTGGATGACTCAGACTCAGACATTGAAGTGGGTTCCAACGGAGTGTTCGCTGGCTCAACTGGGTCTGTTGGGTCAGGGTATATTACCCTCAGAGGGGGAGGAAGATTGGTCTGAGAGGGAATGCCTCTGCCCTACGAGCTTCCTCTTGGGCTCGTTCTATTTGCCTAATCTTATCTAAGGTTTTCTCCCTAAGAGAATGGAATTCCTCTAAGAGTTGATAAAGAGGTCTGAGCATATGAAGATGACCTTACACTTAAGGACTCAAGTCAAAAACAAACAAGACGACACAACTTAAGTTAAAGATCATGTGTGGTTATTTTAAAAGAAAACTAACCAAGAACAGTTAAGAACAACCCACCGAAAAAGTCATAAGCTCACCAAAAAACTCATAAACTCACCGAAAAGTTCAAGTCGAGACCGAATAATGCAACAAATAAAAATTAAAGGCTGAAAATAACTAAAGCATGGTGAAGAGGATACCTGGGTGACCGTGAAATAAGAAGGAGGAGGATGATAATCGAAGAAACCCTAATAATTGCAGCAACAGGGATCCGAAAAAGAGAGAGTGAAGAGGGTTCAGGCGAGAGAAATAGGGAATAAAGAGAAGGAGATAGGTTTTAACCCTCAAATTTGATTACACGAATCCCAAGGCTCATCATTGCCTTGGGAGCCCAAAAGACAATCAGCATCATTGCGCTTATCAGGCATGCCACCCACTTCAATTCTTGACACTTGGCAAAGAGATATTGGCACACCAATAAGAATGGCCTCGGCCTTGCAAATATCCCTCAATCACCTACTCACATATGCAACTAAGGGTTAGGGGGTGATTGATATGCCCTTAATGTACCTGACAACTCAGAGACACCAACATCGGCATGAGAGGGCCGAGGTAACAAAGGCTCCTAACTCACAACCAGCACTCTCATCCTATACAAGGTCGGCTATGGCCGACGTCAATGGTCACCTCATTGTCGGGCGACATCAGAGATCGCATCTACCTCGTTCATCAACATCGGCTAGGAATAAGCCAAAGTAGCAAGGATCACCTGACCAACCTCGGCTAGGAATCAGCCGAGGTAGCAAGGATCACATAACCAACCTCGGCTAGGAATCAGTCGACATTCCAGTTACTCCAACATAACCCCGGACCAGGTCGACGTTATATCCCCACCTGCCTTACCTCAGCATTCCTACTGAGCCAAGATCATCATGAATAAACTTGAATTGAGCAGCATCCAGACTTCACCAACCTCGTACTCTTCCAAGCCGAGGTTGGTACCCATCGAAGATAGCCTAGCCTTTATGCGCATATGTGTGGCTGGAAAAACGTGTACAAATATGTTATAACCAAATTATTCCCCCCACGTGAGGGAATATTGGGGTCATCATTACTTAGTTGAGATCAGCCAGGTGTCACTCTCATATTGGCCCGATGCTCATGCACATGATCATTGTATCCTTGGAGGCATATTACACCCCCCAAGCACTATATATAGAGGTCATCCTCTATCTTGTAAGAGGATGGATAATTACAACCCTAGCTAAAACTCGATCATTTTAGGCAGTAGAGAGAGAAAGCTTAGAGATTGTATCCATGGCCGCTAGCGCCTTATATCAGTGATCTTACTCACTCACTTGCACAATGGACGTGGCCCTAATTGGCTGAATCACTTAAGCATTTGTGTTCATCCTTTTCTCCCCACCTCAATATCTTATATTTAGTATACTCTTGTGGTGCCTTTGTTATCACTAGTTTGGTCTTACAAACACCTTGACTGGTGGTGCTATTTCTAGCATCATCAGGTGCAGATTGGAATCTTTCAACTCACATTATGAAAAAGGATGGAGCAAATGCATCCTCAAGAATGTTCTCGAAAATAATAATTCAAAATATAATATGAGTGTTTGTCGGATCACAAGTCGCTATGGAAGAGTGAATGTGTTCATCGGATGAAAAACAAGCATGTAATAATATAAACTCATAAAGAATGTGTAAGACACGAAAGAAATATATTAACATGATGAGGACTCGAATCTCGAGATTGGCCTAAAAAGCCTACATAGACCAAGGGGAATCAAAGTCCACGTGGTTCAAAAATAGCATAGGGTTGGATTCAACCATAACTCCAAACGAGGGATTTTGCTTATGTGTATGTGTAGAGAAAAATGTGTTTTAAGAGTGAGAGTGTGACATTGAAATCCCTCTTTTAGAATTTATTAGATAAACCCTCTTTTTATTATTTTTGGGTTCTTTATGAAATAGATTTTGAGTGAATATTACTAATAAAGAGTAGAGATTGATGGATGTGATGTGATGTAATAAAACAAAATTACTAAAGTAAAAATAAAGTAAATAACACTAAAATGAAAAGAATTAGATAAATGGATGGAGAATTTGACCTCCTTATGAGTGCTTGATGTTGACTTTGAGATGTAGATATGCTGATATTGTAATGATATCAAAGTGGTAGGGAGAGGTGGAGGGAATTACCAAGTTAGATAAGAAAATGATGGAAGGGAATGTGGGGAAATGGGTTTTAAAGGAAAAAGAACAACTTTGAATGTCAGAAAACATTATTTGAATTGTTGAGAGGGGTGTTTAGGGGTCTTTTTTCAAAGTGAGGTCATGGACTCTATTTGTAGGTCCAAGGGGAGGTGTTGATTACCAGGGGATTGGACTTGCCTATCAACGTAGCACCTTAGGTACACTGTCGATAGGCAGGGTCCCTGGGGTGGCTATAGGTAGTCCGAAACACTTTTTTTTTATAAAAAATGGTTATAAAATGCAAACTATAAGTTTGAATTGTACATGAGGTAGACTGTTCGAAATGAAATTCAGAGACCTTTGAGAATCCAAAGATCCACTCTTGGTTTCAAGAGTTGACCAAGGTCAAACAGGGCTCGAAAGTGCCCGTTGGTCTCTAGATAGGAAGTTTACAGAGGAAAATAGATAGTTTATCTGAACTATAGGATGATTTTTGCATGGAATGGATCATCGGAAAGAGAATTCAGTGCCCTTCGATATTTCATTCAGTTTTGGGCGGTTCGGAGGATTGACCAAGGTCAAATAGAGCCCGAAAGTTCCCTATGACCCTTCAGAGTAAAATGGGTCATTAGTCTGAACGATAAGGTTAATTCATGCATGGAACAGACCATTTAAAAGGGAATTTAAATAATTTTAAATATTCATTAATTCTCGCTAAAACTGGAGAGTTAAATTGAGTCAAATGGGCTCGAAAGCTCCCGATGGGCTTTTGATAAGTTTTTGGAGTGAAATGAACTGTTCGTCCAAACTATAAGATCGATTCACGGACGAGATGGACTTTGGAAAGGGTATTCCGAGCCCTTTGAAGATTTATTGATCTTTTTCTCTGATGAGAAAGTTGACTAGAGTCAAATGGGACCCAGGAGCGCTTTGTGGCCCCTAGATAGGTACTCTTAGTATGACCTAGGGTTTGTTGAAAATGGATGATTGTGAGGAACCTAAAGATACGCTTAGGAGGGTCCTAGGATTGGGTGTCTACGGGGACCCTGAACAAGAGATCTTGGAACAAGTGAAGTTCGTCAAATAATAGACACCACATCGATATTAGGAAAGAGGATTTTATGCCAATTATGTTGGCCTAAAGGATGAGGGTGATCAATTCAGAGGGTCGAGGTCAATTGTATGGACCTAGAGGATGATGGTGATTAATTCGAAGGGTCGATATCAGTTCTAAGGACCATGTAGTATAGAGACAAATTCAACGGGTCTAGGAGGTGTTAATTTTGCGAGCCTAAAGGGCTAGGATGATCGATTCTATGTGTCGAGGTCAATTTTGAGAACTTAAAGTTGGGGAGACCAATTTTATGAGTTAAGGTCAATTATAAGGATCTAAAGTTGGGACGACCGACTCTGAGGGCCGAGGTCAATTCTGAGGACCTAAAGTTATGCCGACCAATTCTGAGGATCGAGGTCAATTTTGAGAATCTTGAGTAGGGACGATCGATTCTGGGGGTTGAGGTCAACTTGGAGGACCTAAAGTTGTGAGGACCGTTCCTACGGGTCGAGGTCAATTCTGAGGACCTAAAGTTATGATGAACGATTCTGCGGGTGAGGTTAATTTTGATAACTAATGTTGTGACGATCAATTATGTAGGTCGAGGTCAATTCTAAGGACCATATGTTGTGACGGCCAATTTGTGGGCCGAGGTCAATTCTGAGGATCTAAAGTAATGACGACCAATTCTAAGGGTCAAGGTTAATTCTGAGAACCTAAAGTTGTGATGACCATTTCTGAGGGCCAATTCCGAGGACTTAAAGTGAAGACGACCAGTACTGCGGGTCGAGGTCAATTCTGAGGACCTGAAGTTGTGATAATCAATTCTATGGGTCGAGGTTAATTTTGAGGACCTAAAGCTCTGACAACCACTTTTTGAATAGAGGTCAATTCTGAGGATCTAATGTTATGATGACCAATTCTATGGGTCAAGGTTAATTCTGAGGACCAAAAATTACGACGACCAATTTTGAGGTTCGAGATCAATTCTAAGAACCAAAAGTTGTGACGACTAATTCTGAGGGTCGAGGTCAACTCTGAGGATATAAAGTTATGATGACTAGTTCTATCGGCCAAGGTCAATTATGAGGAGCTAAAGTTGGGAGGACCAATTCTATGAGCTGAGGACAATTTTGAGGACCTAAAGTTATGATATGGGTAATATCTCCACTAGGGAATATGTAAATGATTTTAGGTGCAAACGCAATTTTGATTTCGTTGGGAATATATTATCATAAAATTTTGTTGGGGACTGTCTAGTAGGCTTTAATGGGTATGCATCATTAGTGTCATTGGGGAATATGTTGATGATAAAAGTATTTTATTGATCCTGATAGGATTGTGTAGGTTTATCATTGCTTCTGGGGAATTATAGTAGACTTGAATGCGGGTTCATCATTGGTTCCATTCGAAAATATGCTAGTGATAAGGGTGATGGGTTAATCTAGCTGGAGATTGTGTAGGTTTATGGTTCCCGCTGGGAAAATATTTGTAGACTTGGATATGGGTGCATCGTTGGTTCCATTGGATAGTATACTGATGATATGGGTGTAGGGGATTTTCGAAGTTTATAAGGGGCTTAGTGCTCCAAAAAATATTTTTCCTGAGAGAAAATAATGTTTTATATTTGGAATTTTTAGGAAATTTTGGAAATTATTGGGGCAATTTTGAATTTTTCTTGCATTTTCACGATGAAATTTGGAGAGGACTGTCGATAGGTAGGCCTGTGGAGGTACCTATCGGGATAGGAAACAAAATCCTGGGCTTTTTTAGGAAGAGGAAAAGTTAGTTGTCGAATGACATGGGCAGGCCCCTTAACCTTCTGTACAAAGGGGGAAGCCCCTCTTCATTTTTCACACCTTGAAGAGTTTGAATCTCTTGCTTTCTCTCATTAAGAGTCATTTCTAAGTCATCCTTCGAGACTTCCAATGGCTGGTGGTTCAAGAAATGTTTATAATAAAGAGTGGATGGTTGTTGATGATTGGGTTGGCCTAAAGTGGCGGTCTATGGTGCCCCTTCGATTAGGCAATGAGAATGTTTGTGACTTATTTGAGTTAGTTATTGTTAAGCGAACCTTGTTTCGCAAGCCATCGCCTTATCATTTGTCCAGGGTAAATAACCCCTATGGTGATGTAAGTATGGTGACTTTTTATTTCCCAATTCATTTTCTCTTTTCTCTTTTTGTTCTAATGAATGGTTTTCTTCTTTTCTTCTTTTTCAAAAAAATGGTTTCCTTTTGGTTTTTTGCTGATCGACATAAATCCTCTGAACATTTGGTCTTGACGAACGATCGAGTTGAAGGATGCTTAAAATAGGCTCCCTGGTACCATGCATTACATAGTTTCGTATCTTGGGTTTGACCCATTGGCGAAGACTTAGAATAAGACGTCGTGTTCTACTATTGTAATATGTGCTCTTTGGAAAAGATGGAGGGACACTACTCACACATTTGATCATGGGTTCAGGGAGATGAGAGTCACTCCCATTGATATCTAGTAGCTGACGGGGATCGATTGTAAGGGGTTCCAGATTGTGGTGGACCAGACTTTGAGGGTTACGCTAGAGGTGGTGCAAGCGGCTTTAGGAGATGTGCATAGAATCGTGTTGGGGGAATCTATCCAAATTTCTTTTTTGAGGGAGGTGTTATTGAGGAGACATATGGATATGACAGGCAGGCGTCAGGTGAGTTAGACATCCCCTCTATTTATTTTACTTTTACTTGGGGGTTTCTTAGTGGCGATGAACGACGACGTCTGTCATATCGATTTTCTACCGTATTTGAGGACCTTGTCAGACATTCGTATTTATGATTAGGGGAGCTTCACTTTGGTATACCTTTATGCTCCCCTGGATGCGTTCAACCGCTCCTACCGACAAACATTCATAGGGTCCATGTACCTTTTGGAGGTAATATTAAGCTTATTTTCTTTTTGCATTTTCCTTATACTCATCTTCTTTGTTCTCTTTGCTTATTCCTATCTTTTTACTGACGTGGTTCCATGAGGTGGTAGGCTTAATACGGGTGGGTGTCCTTGAAGGATTATGATTTAGGTAATTTCCATCAGATGTTCTTGTAACGGAAGTCCAACCAACAATCGAACCAGTCCTTGTCCCTAAAGGACGTTTAGAGGGTCTTGAATGACCTGATGAGAGATTCGGTTAACCTTTACGTTTTTCTGAGTTTTTATTGGTATCTTTATTTCTTGAGTAGATATTATTTCTTTACTGGGGATTTAGGTGACCTTTTACCCTATCCTTGCTAGACATAGCGGTCACTGGCATGCAAGTGCAGATGCGACGGCTAATGGCGTGGGAGTTCAGGTACATCTGGTACCTAGGAAAGATGGTGGTGATACAGATAGTGGAGGACAAGGTGGCAGTCCCACCTTCGATACCCTCGATGTATATCAGGCAGGTGAGGGGGATGTCGAATGAATCCAGGGTGGCAGCGATGATAGGCGAGCCCTACACGCATCTTACGGATACGGATAACCTACCTATCGGCACAGGGGTAAAGTTAAATAATTATTTGGCTTTGATTTCCCTTTTTCATACTTGTGGTACTCTGTAGGGGAGAGAGTTAAATGGATTTTTGGGTGGGGGTTTTTTTTTGCATGGATTTTGGGGAATATAAAAGGGAGTTAGGGGATGTTCTCTTTTCACCACCAATCTTATTTCTTGTTTTGTGTATACCTTTCCTTTCTCAAATGGCACTTCCAATGTTTGAAGAATTATCCTTTTACCTCAAAGGTTTAGAGGCCATGTGCCTCTATCGATTTGACTACGATATTTTCAGCTTGCGTTGGGTTTTTTATGGCGCAGTCGATCCATAGACTAGAATTTACGGGCAGCTGTGGTAGAATCCTGGTACCCTAAGGGTCATGTCTTCCAGTTTGGTCTGGATAAGACCGGTCCTACCTATGAGGAATTTTCAACGATGTTAGGGATTAGCCCCAGTGTTGTGGAGGCTATGCCTGATTTTTCCCATTATCCCTAAGCGTCTCTAGCCGAATTGCTCCATATTCCCCCATCGGTGGCTCAACCGTTGGTTCACAGAGGGACTATTTATCTTCCTTTGGTTATGCACTCGATGCGTCAGAGGGACTTTTGTTAATGCCATCCTTTTGGAGTTATTGCTTTGGGCCTAACTACGAGGTTGTTATTGGTGACATAAGACTCAAAGGTTGGTTCTTCAGTGGCCACAATAGAGACGTGGATGTCTTACCATTGTAGTCCAATGTCGGTGGTGCGGGTGGAAACTCTTAACGGTCTCGATGCTTAATAGAGGACCATGTCAATTTTCTTAGGGAGAGTCATATAATGTTGTTCATGTGTCTTATAGAGATATTTCGTTTGGCGGACCCTCCTGAGTATCCCTTGTCGGGTCTGCCTAATATTTTTATTCGTCCTTTCTTCAACTTCGACACTTCAACAGAGAATTGGGTCAACTGGTTTGTGTAGCACACTGCATGGTGTCTTCATTGGTTGGTGCCATGGTGGGGAGACTTATAGCCTATTTTATAGAAAAGAGAGTGCCATTATGTGCGGCTAGTTGGCCTCCACCAGACTTCCTTTTATTTTCCTTAGTGGCTCCTGCACCAAGCTAGGTGGGACCAAATAGTTCCTCTTTGCATAACGAACTTCTTCCCGATGGAGGACCTGACTGAATCTATGAGGATGATACTGGGACCATTATGGACGTCTACCAATCCCTCACAATTTATGGGATGGGTTTGGTATGTGTTCGGGGCGTACCTGACGTGGATATTGAAGAAGGTAGTGGGTAAAGTTATGGAAAAATAGACTGGGCAAAGGTGGCTTGTTGCCTTCAACAACATGGAGGAGGGTGCTGTGGTTTTGGCCAAACTTGTCAAGACGATCATTGCATGTAACGCATATGTAATGTTAATAAAGATTGGGTAGCTTGGTTACCTTCGGGGAAGGAAATAATGATGAAGGTATGTCGTAAGGCAGTTGAGGTCCGCATAAATGAAGCTCGGGGTAGCATCTGTGAAGTTGTGGAAATTTATTTTTTGGGAATTTGGGTTTTTCTGTTAGGATAGAGGTAATTTTTTTGAAGCTAGTAGGGATTTAGTTTAAGTTTATAGGGGTGGTCTTATTTGAATCCCTCCACTAATACTTCATGTAACGGTTGTATTCCATTACTAGAAATAAAAATAATTTTGATCATATTTTGTTGTGTCTCATGATGAGTTTTGCATTTTAAATTATTTATATTAATTGTTAAGGCATACATAATCCTTTTGTTCATGTGAATGATGAGATGTACCACTGTTCTCAGAGGTCAGAAAAGAATAGCAGTTTGTAAAAAAAAGGGGGACCCTGCCCACGTATGGCATATAGGATGCCTGCATACCTCTGAGGGTTTGAAAATTTCATGAGTTTTGTAAGGACATTTTTGTCCATTATCAATTTGTATGTCGTACGCCATTACACCGTTGAAGAAACTCAAGATCGCATCTACATCAACGGATCCGAATATCAAAGTGTCTTCAACATCATAGCCTCTGCGAGAATGAACATGAAAAAAAAAATTACGTTCTTTAAAGTTCATATTTAGTATTGGGAAATTTTTATAAAATGTTTTTTATAAAAATAAGAAGTAAGTTTTTTCAAGCAAAATGAGGCTTTTAAAAGTTTTTTAGTTTTCTGGGAAGCCGGACCGGTCCGCCTCTATACCGTACCGATCCGCCACCGGACCGGCCCGCCCTCTACTCGGACCAATCCGCCTTGCTTTGTCTAGTAGGCCACGGACCGATTGTGAACCGAAGAAGCCAAAATTTAAAAGAACCGATCCGAGGTCGGACCGATCCACCCCCAAGTCGGACCGGTCCGCCTGGGATAAGTTCGAACAGTTCCGTGAGATTTTAATCCACCAGCTCTTATTTTCTATATATATTCCTACTTCGTTGGTGTATTTTTTTAAGTCTTTGAGAAAAAGTTTTTAAGAGATAAAACACAACAAGACTTCAATTTTTGATGTGCCAAACATCTTTTTGATTCACACACAAAAATCCCAATTACTTTTGTGAATCTTTTGGAACCTTAGAACACAATCCTTGTATTTGTTCAACCCTTGTGGAGAAGCCGTCTTTCTTCTTCATTGCTGCCCTCCTGGAAAAGGAAAATTCCAGCCGACAAACTTGTGAAGAAGCCGTTTCTCTTCTTCATTGCAGCCCTCCTGGAAAGGGATATTTCCAGCCGCCTACTACAGAATCGGACACCTGAGGGTAATTCTTAGTCACTTGAATTTTCATTGTAATTCGAAAAATGAAAATAAATGGTTTTGCCCCCTTTGGGGGATTTTTCCTCACAGGCATGTGTTTGATTTTTCCTGGAAGTGTTTGTTTTATCCTGCATGCTTTATTTTATTAGATAAATCATCTAGATGCATGATTTAGGGTTTAACTAAAATTTGGGATTAATTAAAATTGGATTTTATTTGAGAAGTCGCAATATTTCCGTTGTAGCTACTCTCTCAAGTTTCATCCTTGAAAAAAAATCGAGTGGATCAGGTACCACATAGTTCTGGGAAGGGGAAATGAAGAAAAAAAAATTGAATAGAAAGGAGATCAGAAGAGTCGTAGCGCACCAAGAATTCGAATTAAGGGTAGAATATCTTGAGACGGTCCAGATTGACTAGACTTGCCATCTCCTCTCTATTGAGATCTGTGAGCATAGCGGCGCCGCCTGAAAGAATTTTCTTCATAATATAGGGTTCACTACAATTTAGTTTGAATTTCCCTATGGGGTCCCAGGTGGGTTCTATTATCCCATTAAGGGAAAGATCCCCTTACTGGACACGGCAATCCTGGACTTTTTGATTGAATGATCGTGCAATCTGGTGATGATAAATTTGTATCTGGTATATACCTTCAAGTCTATTTTCATACAATATTGATAGTTCGTCAAAGCGGCTCTGATGGTAGTCTTCTTCGTTAATCCTGCTTTCGAGCATGACACGTAGGGAAGGTATTTCTAGCTCAATGGGTAGGACTCCCTCTATGCCATATACTAGAGAATAAGGGGTAGACCTATTAGATGATTTGATTGAAGTGCGGTAACCCTAGAAGGCATATGGGATTCGATCGGCCCAATCTTTGCAACTTTCAGTCATTTTTTATGATGGTTTTAAGAGTTTTATTGGCATCTTCGACGGCCATATTTGTTTGGGGTCAGTGAGAAGAAGATTTATGCCTCTGAATCTTGTGCTCGTCGACCATATTTTTTACCTTGGATTCGAAGTGGAGTCCATTATCTGATACTAACTCATGGGGGACCCCGTATTGGCAAATGATTTTCTTTCTAATGAACTTATCCACTTTCTTGGCATTCAGTATTGCATATGACTCGGCTTCAACCCATTTCATGAAGTAATCAATGGAGACCAGGTTGAACTCTTGTTCATTTGAAGATTTGGGAGTGATCTTGCCTACAATGTCTATGCCCTAAGTGGAAAAGAGACATGGATAGGTCATGTTGTACGATTCCCCGATAGGCAAATGTTGGAGATTAGAAAACTATTAGCACTTGAGGAAAATTAGAACATAAGCAGTGAAATCTTGAACCATGGTAGTCCAATAATACCCTTAACGAATGATCTTTTTGTCAAGTATGTGACCATTCATGTGGGGCATGCATTCCCCCACGGTGGATCTTCTGCATCATTCTAACAAAATCATCCCGTGTTATGCAATGCAAATGGGTTCCATCGAAGTCTCTCTTGAAAAGAGCTTATCGCATGTGATGTGTTAGGTATCCAATTTGTAAAGGGTCGCATGATCTATTTTATCTTCATCTCGAGTGTGGCCATCCCCTATCCTCGCGGCGGGAGAGGATCTCTTTGGTCCCTCGCATCCCTCTCGGTAGCGCTTCAGCCGGCGTCATTAATGAGGTGAAAAACATACAGAGATGGAGTCTTCAGTCTATTTTACTCAAAACAGAGAAAAGAAAAAGGATCCATCCCGAAAGACAGCATCCAAAGACATACTGATACATACGAAACCAAAATGATTCGAAAAAGGGTCCGAAGGCTAAGTTACGAAATGGGAAGGTGTAAGGCTAAGTTACGAAATGGGAAGGTGTTAGGCACGCATTCCGTCCTTACGGTCTCTCATGGGTTGTTGCTATTTTCCTTTATTTCCCCGTGGTATGTGTACATGTGTAAATGTAGTGGAGATAGGAATCATTGACTTGTATAATGGAAGAGATAAAGTGAGTCATCTGTAGGAATGTTGCTAAGAATACTCAACTCAACTCAACAAAGCCTTTTCCCAATTATTTGGGGTCGGCTACATGAATCCTATTTTTCCATTCCATTCTATCCAGTATATCTTCGGTTAAACCACATGATATCATGTCCTTTTTTATAATAACCCACCAAGTTAATTTAGGCCTACCTCTACCCCTTGGGTTACCATCAATACTAACTAAATCACTCTTCCTTACAGGAGCATCCATTGGTCTACGCTTGACGTGTCCAAACCATCTAAGTCAATTTTATCTCAATTTATCTTCTATAGGAGCTACTTTTACCGTTTCACGAATTTGTTCATTTTTAATTTTATCCTTTCGAGTTTTACCACAAATCCATCTTAGCATTCGCATCTCCGCCACACTCATTTTCTGCACATTTTGTTTCTTGGTTTCCCAACACTCTGTCCCATATAACATGGCGGGTCCAATGACCGTCCTATAAAATTTTCCTTTTAACTTCAAAGGTATACGCCTATCACACAGAACGCCGGTCGCACTTCTTCACTTAACCCAGCCTGCTCTAATCCTATGCATAACATCATCACTAATATCTCCATCTTTTTGTATAATCGATCCTAAATAACGAAAATGATTTTTTCTAGGTATTTCTTGACCCTCCAATTTCACCACATCTCCATTTGTCCTCCTATTACTACTAAAATTACACTCCACATATTCTGTTTTAGTTCTGTTTATTTTAAATCCTCTTGTTTCTAAAGCTTCTCTCCACAATTCCAACCTAGCATTTATCCCCATCTTAGTCTCATAGACTAAAACAATATCATCTGCAAATAGCATACACTATGGCACCTCATCTTGTATTTGTCCAGTCAACTCATCCATAACAAGAGCAAAGAGATAAGGACTTAATGCTGAACCTTGGTGTAGCCCTACCGTAATTGAAAATTCACTACTTTCTCCAGCTGATGTTCTTACTGTAGTCATCGCACCATCATATATATCCTTGATCACGTCAATATATCTGTGAGTCACTCCTCTTTTATGTAGAACCCACCATATTATATCTCTGGGTATCCTATCATACGCCTTCTCCAAATCTATAAAAATCATATGAAGATCCTTCTTTTTCTCTCTATACCTCTCCATTAATCTCCTCAATAAATAGATTGCTTCCATTGTTGACCTCCCAGGCATAAACCCAAATTGATTCTCAGATACTGTTATCTTTAATCTCAATCTATATTCAATCACTCTCTCCCAAAGTTTCATTGTATGACTCATTAACTTAATACCACGATAATTTGAACAACTTTGTATGTCCCCTTTATTTTTATAAATAGGTACTAAAATACTTTTTCTCCATTCATCGGGCATCCTATTAGTCATTAAAATTAAATTAAATAATTTTGTAAGCCATGATACTCCATCCTCCCCTAAGCACTTCCAAACCTCAATAGGGATACCATCTGGTCCTAAAGCCTTCCTTGTTTTCATCTTTTTTAGAGCAATTCTGACCTCTGTTGTTCTAATTCTATGAAAAAATATATCTTCTCGAGTCTCACTAAGTTCCTCTATATCTAATCTACTCCCATTATCTCCATTTAATAACCTCTCAAAGTAGTTTTTCCATCTTTCCATAATTTCATTATCTTTGACTAGGACTCTCGAATCATCACTTTTGATGCACTTAACATTATTAAAATCTTTTGTTTTCCTATCCCTAAGTTTAGCAAGCTCATAAATACTTTTTTCCCCTTCTTGTGTTCCTAATTTTGTATAAAGATCATCATACACTTTTAACTTAACATCTCTTACCACTTTCTTAACTTCCTTTTTAGCCCATTTATATTTATCAAAATTCTCTTCATTTCTATTTGTTTGCCATGTTTTAAAGCACTCCCTTTAATTTTTACTATATTCTGTACTTCTTCATTCCACCACCAAGTTTCTTTAGACTGTGGCCCTTTGCCTTTTGATTCTCCAAGAATTTCTTTTGATATTCTCCTAATGCATGTGGCCATCTTTTTCCACATTATGTTAGTTTCTTCTTCACAATTCCATGTTGCTTCATTTAATACTTTATCTTTAAATAGTTATAATTTCTCTCCTTTTAAATTCCACCACCTAGTTCGTGGGTTAATCTTCACTTTTTGCACTCGTGATTGATTTTTAATATTTATATCCAACACCATTATCCTATGTTGTGAGGTTAAGCTCTCTCCCGGGATAACCTTACAATCTTTACACGTAAATCGGTCTCCTTTCCTAGTAATGAAAAAATCTATTTGGCTCTTATGTGTTCCCCTTTTATAAGTTATTAAGTGTTCAAACCTCTTTTTAAAACATGTATTTACTAGTACAAAATCATAAGCCATCGCAAAATCTAAGATAGACTCTCCCCCGTCGTTCCTATCTCCAAAACCATGTCCTCCATGCACTATCTCATATCCTACACGATCTTCTCCTACATGGCCATTAAAATCTCCACCTATATAGATTTTCTCACCTGGGGGTATTTCTTGAATTAGTTCATCCATTTGTTCCCAAAATTGTACTTTAATGTGCTCATCTAATCCTACTTGAGGTGCATAAGCACTAATTATATTAATTATGTTTTCACCTAATACCAATTTTACAAGTATAAGTCTATCACCTTTCCTAATAACGATTACGATATCGTCCTTAAAGTTTTTATCTACTATTATTCCAACTCCGTTCTTATTTCTATGTTTTCCTGTATAATATAATTTAAATCCTGTATTTTCTATTTCTCTAGCTTTCTCACCGACCCATTTAGTTTCTTGTAAACAAGATGTGTTAACTTTTCTTCTTATCATGGTATATACTAACTCCATCCCTTTTCCTCTCATAGTCCCTATGTTCCAAGTCGCTAACCTAAGTCTAGTATCCTGGACTAGCTTCTTTACCCGCACACGTCCAGCTTGTTGCAGGAACCCTTGCGTATTTATCATCGCATCCGGGGGCCGATGCGACGCCCCTTGCCTATTTTTTGAGACACCCGGTGGCAGGCGCAACGCATCGCTTAAGGGGAATGCCCTAGCATTAGCACGTATATTCATAGGATTCATGTTCATAAGGATCTGACAAAGTTTTACGCTGGTTGTCCGCTACCTAACGCAACCCTCTTCCTTTTTTCGGGCTTGGGACCGGCAGTGTCAAAAAAATAAGAAGTTAAGCACGACACAGGCGGAGTTATGTTGCTAAGAATAATATTTAAAAATAGGATTTACGCAATTATCCTCGCGTTGATCGTTAAATGGAACGATAATGCACATGGAATAATACGCCACTAAGAACAAATATATGTATATGTAAATATATAGAATTTAAGAGAACTGAGTTTAAAGAATATAGAGAAAATAGAAAATGAGAGAAAAGTAGGAATAGGACTCGAGTCACGGGTTTTACCCCGAGACGCCTACGTAGCCTATAGAGGCATCAAATTCCACGTAGTTCGTATGAAAAATGAGGGGTGGGATTTATCACATAAATCCAATCGGGGACTTCTCATATATGTGTGTGTGTGTGTGTGTGAAAAAAACGTGTTTTAGTTGTGAGAAAAGTGTGAGAATTCCCGTTTGGAATTTATGAGCAAATCCTCTTTTTCTTGTTTTTTCGGTTTTATTTATATAAAAATAAGAGATGTGAAATAATAATAGATAAAAAATTATATTCAGATATGTGAGATGAGAGAATAAAAGTGCTAAGTAATAAAACAAGTTAATGCGAATTTAGAGTAATTTAAAGAGAGAGTTGAAAGAGTTGGACCTTCATGGAGATCTTGAGATTGATCTTGGATGTTGGACACCAGCCCTTGAACTTGGATGATGATGGAGGGTACCTAATTCACCAAGTTTGATGAAAAAGGTGATGAAAGGTGAAGGTTGGAAAGGGATTTGGATGTGGAAATCACGCTGACTTCGAGAGGCATTTTCTGAGCTTACTGAGAGTAATGGATCTCTTATTTTTCTTTTTTTGGAATGAGGTTAGGCCCTCCTTTTTATAGGCACGGGAAATTTCCGATCATCATAGCACTGGTCCTCCCAATCGGCAGGTGTGTTTAGGCACACTGCCGATAGGCAGGGTTTGGGACCTACCGTTTGGCAGTCTCTTTCAGGTTCCTTTAATAAATCGATCATACAGTGCAAAATTGTTTATTCGAATCACACACGTGGTGAACCGTTGGAAAGGTACTTCAGAGACCCTCTAAAGTCCTTTGGACTGCTCCCGAGTTTAGGAGTTGACTTTGAGTCAAATGTGGCTCAGAAGCGTTCATCGATCCTTTGGATGGGGAAACTTCGGACATAAACGGATCGTTTATCCGCATGGTAAGTCAGAATCGTGCATGAGGCAGACCGTTGGAAAGGTTAGGAGATGTACTTAGACATTCCAAAGAGTTCAAACTGATTTGGGGGGTTGCCTTTCGTAAATCGGGGCCTAGAAGCGTTTGGTGATCTTGCGGTGTAAAACGGATCATTCGTCCACATTGTACGTCAGAATCATGCACGGGGCAGACCGTTGGAAAGGTATTTCAGTGCCCTTCGAAGATTCATTCAGTCTTGATCAAGATGAAGAGTTTACTTTGGTCAAATGGATCCTGGGAGCATCCGGTGACCTCCCGATCGAGTTTCGGGGGAAAACGGGTCGCTCCTCTGCATGGTAAGTCAGAATCTTGTACAGGGTGGACCATTGGAAGGGGAATTTAGTGCCCTTTGAAGATTAATTCAGTCTCGTTCAAGCTAAAGAGTTTGAATTTTGGTCAATCAGAGCCTAGGAGTGCCCGATGGCCTTTAGGTCAGTACCCCGGGTATGAATTGGGTTTGCAATGATAAAAGGAGGTGCTAGGGACCTAAGGAGAGGTTAGGGGGTACTAGAATGGGGTGTCTACATCGAGGATACTTAACATGTTTGAGGAGCCACCAAAGGTCATAGTACCATAAACTGTCTATGTCGGAGTCTTCCTCCGTGACGAGCATGATATAGTAGTTGGGCATAGCTTGTTTCTGAACCAAGAATGGTGTAATTGTTACTCACTCAGGCATATCAACCATGGAATCTAGGATTGTGAAGGCGTCAGTTAGACTGTTCTTTACACGAGGAAGGTAGTGGAAGGTGACATCTTTGAACTGGGAGGCGAGCTCTTCTAGGTAGGGGTAGAAGGGTAAGAGGTTCTCGTCTTTAACATTCCAATTTCTGAGGATTTGGTCAACGATGAGGGAAGAGTCTCCATAGATGTTTAGGTGTCAAATTCCTTGTACAAAAATGATCTTGAGGCCTACGGTGCAAGCCTCATACTCAATCATGTTGTTGGTGCAAGGGAAGTCTAATTTGATGGAAATGGGATTGTGGGAGTTTATGATACTAGATATTGTACCAATAAGTAATAGAGTAAGAGCTCAATCCTGGATAACTTTAAAGATGCAATAATGGGAGAAATCAATTATATAAGTAAAGAAAGAGATGAGGCAATGAGGATTGAGACTATTCAATAAGTGGTTCAACTATATGTCCTACTCCACTATCTAGGGGTGTATGAACTTACTTATAACAAAGGGCTCTAATGGCCTTGGTGATATAATTCACATAACTTTCTCTCTCTATTGTGATAGCAATAGAGCTTTGGTTAGGGTTTGAATGTTTCGATCCTTTACATTAGTGAAGAAGATGAGAATATATAATTCATGAGGGTGTACTGCACCCCCCCCCCCCCCCCCAAGCATGTAATAAGCATGTGTAGAATGTTCATGTCAATAAGGTTAAGCCACCTGTCATTGTCACATATTTGTCATGACGATGAAATATAACCTCACATGTGACAGAGATCTTGTTATAACAGTTTTTTGCACATATGATATGTAACCCACGTCCACCCTTCCACACGTTCCCTAATCCACGCGTTCCACCGGCTGTCAACTATCACTTGTCTGAACCAGGTCGGGGCAGAGTTGTCAAGTTAGATCCTCTGATTGTACGGTAATTGTCATGTTGAGCTATCATTAGTCGACACCCGTCATCCAGGTGAAGGACGAGGTCAAGGGTAATTGAGTCATAAAACCATTGATATTGATATTATTGATTGTATTTCAAAACGAGGATGAGGCCTCTTATGATAAGTTTATGGACAAGGACAAGACATTACATGTTGGACCCATGGTCGAGCCATGACTTTCCTAAACTAACGTTCTGGCACTGGTTGACCTCGGTCGATGGGGTCCACTGTATGGACGAGGCTTTACTTAGTATATCAATCACCCCTAGCCATTAGTATTCAATGTGAATGGAAGGTTTAGGGATAAATCATCGTTGGTTAGTGATGAGGCGTCCCTAATTGACGTCTGATATATCTCTTCATTTATCAGGTTAATAATACTGAACATGATCCTTGCGTTGACACTTGGCATCCATCTTATGGTTCAGCGTGTCTCTCAAGGATAATGGTTGTAAGTATTTCATAGGGTATTATTCCCTAATGATGACTACCTTGGAAGTTGTGCATAATGATTGCAAGTATTTAAATGTTTTTTAATAACATATTTTCTCTTTCTTACTTCTTCTCCTTCACGCTAAAATCTCCCTCTAGCATAAGTTCAATTTCTTCTCTAATCACCATCGTTCCAATATTTTTGGTAAGGTTTTGGGGGTTTTTTTCTTCCCCGGACGTCTTAGCGCTTTCAGGTAACCTCCTTTTCTCTATTCCCCATTCATTTCAAGCTTATTCTGCCATTTTAACTTCTATTTGCTTTTTTCGGTGAGCATTAATATTTTTTGGCCATCTCCATTGGAGGTTTTAGGGCTTCCTTTAGATGGTTTGATGGTGGTTTTGAGGGTTGGTAGGTAGCCTTTATGTTTTCTAACCTTTCTCAGCCTTCTTAGCCTTTTAATCAGCCATTGAAGTTGTGTTTGTCTTCTTCTCTGTCGAAACTATAGTTCAGTGTTCTTCATTTGTTTTTGAAGAAAAATGATTCAATGTTCCATTTTGATTTTTAGGTCAATAGCGGTTAAACATTCAGTTGTTTGTGACTTTTTACCCTTTATTCTATCCACGTTCAGCTTCGGCCACTTAAATGTTAAAAACCTTGTATATTAAATTAATATCCCACACTCAGAAAGAGATATTTTCAGGAGATACATAGGATTGAGGCTGAGGCCTAGAGGCATCGTAAAATTGGAGCTGACCTCACTGGTTAAATATTTTTCATTCCCCTAAAATTCATCTGAACCCCTCTAATTGAGGTCGGTGAGGATGAAATACCTAACTTGTCCTCTACCCAAGTCGATAGTAGGGAATCTTTCAACGAGGCTATAAGATTTTGCCCCATAAATTCAGATGGGTCTAAGGTGGCCTAGAGCTCATATCGGTCTTCATCTTCCCATCAAGTCAAGTCATCCACTGAGCACGACTCTTCAGTTGAAATCATCTCAGATCATGATGAGCCAAGTGTTAACATTACCATTCCTCCAATTCTTTTTCCTCTCTCGGCTATAACTATAAGAGAATTCCAAGAGAGATTTCCTGGTGGGGCTGAAAATGCTATCGACAATAATGATTCTGAGGCCAGGGAGCCAGTTGATTATTCGTACGCTGAAGTATTTCAATCCATCGTTAGAGAGTCTGACCTTTTTCGGATACATTTGTATGTCGTTAAGTCTTACATTATTATGAGCATCCCGAACGAGGACGAGAGAGTGTTTCACGGCTGAGAAGGTAAAGTTACCGTATATGAGAAAATGTTTGAGTTCAGCTTTCGACGCCCCATTCATCCATCTGTTCAATCTATTCTGTTCAGTTTGGGGATTTCTCATTCCTAATTGGAGCCTAATTCATTGAGGATATTACCCGGCTACTTCTCTCTTTGGATGAAAAATTATGAGGATGGACCATCTGCAGAAATATTCAAGGCTTGTTATAACATCTCGACCTCAACGACTCAGCCCGGATATTACCACGTAACGGCCAGAAAGCCTAATAAGAAAATCATATATATTACTTAGACATGAATCAGCATTTGAAGCTGGGATTCTTTTTTGTCTTTGGAGATTGGGAATTTTTGGTCAATGCTAATCGATTTTAGGATGAGGCAAGGGTTCAATATTCTTGGGTAAACCATTATATGTCAGCTAAGCTTGATCCCGGTCTCAATATTAGCAACAGGGTGAGAGTTGAGTTTTTGAAGAGTCAGGGGAAGAACGATACCTTTCTTGAGTTTGAAGATCTAATGTCTCTTAACTTTTTAGAGACGTATGGTCTGGGGGTTGACCCCCTAAACGAGTTGTGTCAGTTACTAAACTTTTTTTATCACAAGTTTTTTCTCATCTTTTATCTTTATTACTCATCATATTTATTTTTCTTTTACAGATTGCACTCCTCATATTTCAGACGATCTTTGGAATATGACAGCCCCCAGTCTCAAAAATTCTTTCGTCAAAAAGGGAAATAAAAAACCCACCAAAAAGATAATGGTCAGTGGGCTGACCCATTCTAAGGTCGGTTAGAAAATAAAGGAGCCAATTTCTCCTTCAGACACTCATCAGGATCTTCAGACAAGGGTGACAGCAATTCCACCCCAGACGAAGTCTATGCCGAGCTCTTTTGGGTAAGGTTCATCTTCATACGACTCATTTGAGACCTTTTAGGCGGCCAACATAGCCCAGCTAAAGGCATGCCCCGACTTTATCATTCCTTTAGGGCCGAGGCCTAAATCTACTATCCTTGATGTCCTTTCAGAGGTAGATTATGAGTTTATGGGGAAGATGCACCCCTGGAAGACCTATGACTCTGGTCTTCATCAATTGGCCCAGGTATATGCTTCATCCCTAATTCAAACCTCGTCTCCTCCGAATTTTACTTTATCCTATTCTCACATCTATCTATTCTTATTCCTCTACAGTCTTTGTGTGCCTTTGTGAGAATTATTTAAAAATTCAAGACAGTGAGAAAGCTATCCAAGACATGGACAACCTTAAGAAGAAGTTGAGGGATCATAAGGACAATTACAAGAAGGGCCAGGACAATTTGAAGTTGGACCGTGAGAATGCCTTGAAGGCTAAGGATGAGGCACTTACTTCTCAAGCTACTAAGTATGCAACAAACCTTGCTACAGCCGTCCAAAAAGAAAAGGAAGAGGCCCTTTTAGCCGAAGCAATAAAGAAGATCCAGGACGAGGCCGTAATGAGTTTGGTAGCTTTGGCATTGAATACCTTGAAAGGGGTATTAAGAAGGCCTTCTAGTGGATCATCATAAAAAAATTTGAATCTAACTCGTCCATTCGTCCAAAACTGGAAGCCCCTGATTTAGAAGATCTTATCTTCACCCAAGCCGTGGACTACATTGAATTAATGGCTACAGTTGAGGGATAGGGAGCTTCAACTAAAGTTCCAGTTGAAATTTATGTCAATGCCACTAATACTACTGGGACTACTCAGGCCAAGGATTGTGCTGATGGGTTGGTTGCTAATAATGAACCAACTGTGTAGGGTGGTAGTCTATGACCAATACCCTTCTTCTTGTATTTTTTTGCATTGAAGATATAATCATTTAGAATTTTTTGCACTGTGATAGGATGCTATTCTTCCTTAAATGAATGAAAAGTGTTTCCTCATTATTGACCTTTAATTTCTTTTTTGCTGAATGTGTAATGGTTTTGCCAAGTTTATTTCTCGTCTTCGCTTCCATGTTTCGAACTCTTTCACGCCTAAAAACGGGAGATAATATCCAAATCATTAATTTTTATAGCAAGAGGTCACCATATTAATGATGTCGTCTCAAGTCTACTCTCGTCCTTAGCCGAGCAGTCAATTAACCTTAATTAAATTATTTTCAAATATGAATGTACCAAATTAATGGTGTTTAATTTCAAGTCCCCTCTCATCGTTTTGAGAGTGTATGGATGAGTGTCATCTCGTCCTACATTGTCGTCTCGTAGAGAGAGTTTGACTCTCATACCACAAGATTAATGGTGTTTAAATGAACCACAATTAAATGATTTTCAAATTTGAATGCCCCAAATTAATGGTGTTTAATTGCAACTCCCCTCTCGTCATTTTGAGAGTGTACGATTAAGTGTCATCTCGTCCTACACTGTCATCTCGCCAAGAAAGTTTGACTCTCATAACACCAAATAAATGATGTTTAATGGAACCATAATATAAGGTGCATTTAAATTTTAATGCACCGGATTAATGGTGTTTAACTACAAGTCCCCTCTCGTTGTTTTGAGAGTGTACAGATGAGTGTCGTCTCATCCTACATTACCGTCTCGCAGAGAGATTTCGATTCTCATACCATCAAATTAATAAAGTTTAAATGAACCATAACTAAACGATTTTCAAATTTTCATGTGTTTTTCACCACCTTGGTGATGTTATCACATTCTTCCCCCCCTCTGGGTGTTACTGAGAGTCCATGGACGAGGTGAGCCCCATCTGGATTCTCATGTCACTGAGAGTGAGTTAATTCTAATTCACCATATAAATGATGTTTTGTATTTTAGGACGACTTGTAACTTGAAATTTAATCCATTCATACAAGAAATATATGAGGGAATACTTGACCTTTTTCATCCATTACTTTTTAGTACATCTCTCATACGATATTGAAAAAAAAATTACAAAATCATATTGATAGTATTTCTTCAAGTGATCATTATTCCAGGGGTTTGAGAATGGCTCTCCCTCCAAATTCTTAATTTTATACGTTCCAAGAGTAACTTCTTCAGTAACTCTGTAGGGGCTATGCCAGTTTGCATGGAGCTTATTCAGCTTCTGACAGGATTTCTTCAAAACTAGATATCCAACGGCAATCAGCCAATCCTTAACTTTGTTATTGTTGAATTTTGCAATCCTCTATTGATAAGCAGTCTGCCTAACCTCTACATCCTTTCGCCTTTCTTTGATGAGGTCCAAAATTAATCTCCTCACCTAAGTCTTTGTTTCGATGTTGTTTGTTTGAACTCTGTGACTTGGTAGGACGATTTCAGTTGGTATCAATCCCTTTGAGACCAAGGCAAGCATGAAGGGGGTCTCCCCCATTGGCGTCCAGGGGTACAGGGATAGCAAGGACTGAGGCCTCCAGTTCTCACAGCATTTAGTGTTCAGGAAGTTCCAGCCGCACCGGTAGCATCGGGTACGCAGGGGGTGGTCACTGCAACAACCAATCTCAGTTATGGTAGGTGTTATGTACCTCAGGTTCAGTCAGAGCAGGATAGATTGTGTGGCTAGTGGTGTATCACGGTACGTAATACCTTCTTATATATATATATATATATATATATATATATATATTGTATTTTTGTTAAGGATTGCATTCGGGTAGATTAGGTCTATGGGCGCCTAATTGTGTTATTTTACGGGGTAGGCATATGTGAGCCTTATTTCCTTTTGTGAGATTTATGCGTTGATGAGCATGCTTCGTCTAATTTTGAGGACGAAATTCTTTGCTAGTGGGGAAAGGTATGTAACACCCCGTGTTTTTATTATTTAATTAATTTGGGAATATTTGAGAAAAAAATTTGGATTTAATCATTTTTATTGGTTATGATTTCGGAAGAATAAAAATTCTAGTGGAATTAAAATCGGAGTTAAAACGGATTTTTAATCGATTTTTCAAGTTTATCCCTTATAAAAAAAATTAAGCGGAACTATCAGTTTTTCTCGATGATCGATCGATCGATGCTAGGGGTCGATCGATCGACCCCAGAAAAAATCGTGTGCTGCAAGTTTTTATTAGAGTTTGTTTAGTATTAGGACTCCTAATCACTATATAACCTTAATAATCCGTAGGGTACTTATCATAATCACTTTTTCTCAAGTTTTTCACCAGAGAATACTTCCAAATATTTTTCCTCTCAACCATAATCATCAACCTCCAACACAATCAAGTTTTTTGTCACAAGTTTTGGGAGGCTTAATTGGGGTTTAATCAAGTTTGTTCAAGAACACTTATTCTCTAATTTTGCGAGAGGAATCTAGATTTCTAATCAAATTTTCAACACGATCTTCACAGGCATGAATACTCTATTCTTTTCCTTTAGTATTATGCGTTTTAAGTGTCGCGTAAACACTTAATTACATGTTTTCTTAAAAGAAAGTAGTGACTTAATTAGGAAAAGTGGACACTAATTATGGGACTGTTTTTATTAAATCTTTTAATCTGAATAATATTCATAACCCGTGGGTACGTAGGATTTATGAGTGATTTTGGGTTTTATTCGTGTAGGTTGCATGTAGAAAAACCCTAGTTTTGAAATAAATGAAGTTCGGGGCGTATAACTCATGTAATTTGTGTTGAAATAATGAAGTTGGAATTATGATGTCTTAAATGATGAAATATCGGTATATTTGATTTAAAATAATTAAATGAGATTAATTGGGTTTTTATGATGAGGTGATAATTAAATTAAGATTTAATGGATTGGACTATCATGCGTAGTTTGGAACATTGATTTAATAGGAATATTTGTGTGACTTGTTGGTATTATTAAATATCATTGTGACGACAGGTGGTTGGGTATTATTTCTCTTCCTATATTTTAGAATGGCTTCTAGGTATGGGACTAGTAGGTAGGTCGTTTATGATGTACGCCTTCTAGGTATGGGACTAGTGAGGGTAAATTATGACGGTTTATCATGTCAGGGGTGGGCTGATTTTTATTACTTTATCATCGTTACTCTAGTCTAGGTATGAGACTAGGTTGAGATTTATGTTAGAAAATCATCCAATATATAAAGTAGGATATATTGATAACTTGGGGACCCTTAGGTATGGAACTAAGGGGTATTTTGAGGATCTCGTGTCGATAAAAGGGTGGGGTAATTTGAAATTGTGAATTGATAAAATTGAGAATTAATACCTAAGATAATAAGACGGGAATTAAAATATATTGGCGATATAATCAGCGAGGGCCAACAGTTTAAACGGGAAAACCGACGTTTTATGTTGTGTCGTGTGTGGAACCTCGTCAATCAGTGAGGGTCGACAGTTTAAATGGGCCGGCCAGCGTTTTGATGAGGGGATGTGTATTTTCCTAGAGAAATCACCCGAGGCGTGAGGACCGCCATAATAAATTGAGGTTATAAGAAAAGTTGGTTAATTTAATTAAATTTACATCGTGGGACTTGGGAATTTAAAATCATATTGGTGTGCCTTTTTAAATGTGGATTCCTTTGGGTAGTTAGTGATTTATATTTATCACGTTTTATTATCTCGTTTAATTTAAAATACTCTATTGTGATATATATTGCCTATAATGCTACTGTCTAGATTTAAGGATCCTATTTGAGGAGAGTAGTGTGTATTTTTGCTCGGGGCATTAGCTCTGACCCATGCATTGATTAACCTTTTTCAGGATTAGTATTTGGAGTGGCTTCATAAGATTTTTGGAGATTATCGTTTGGAGGTGAAGCTGGAGCTGAATTACTTTACTTCGTTATTTTAAGTTTAGGTTTTCTTTTCATTCGTATTTCATTATGAGACTCAGTTGAGAGATTTATTGGGCCATTCAGTTCCAAAGTTCTTTAAGGATTTTCAGTTGGAACATTTACAATTGGTTTATTTATTCACATTTCATTTAATCATTATTGGAGATTGGATTTATTCGGAGTTAGCATGTGATGGATTTTTTATCGCTTAGTTGTTTATGATCATTTGAGATTGATTCAATTATTTATCTTGTGGACTGATTTACTTATGTATCGTATCTGTCTCATTCTAAGAATGATATTTATTTTAGTTCGCGCTCGGCTTAGTTCGACAGCAGTGGCTAGCCATCCCGTTTGTCGGATTTTACGGGGTGTGATAGATGGTATCAGATCATGGTCTTAGGTCTCGTACGTCATGAGTCCGTTTTAGCTTCCGCTTTGCTTATCTGTGATTATGTTTTGATGATTTGTACTCTTAGTCATTTCGAGTTTGATTTAATTTTGTTCCTATCTTTTCAGATGGAGAACACAAGGAGAGCTAGGAGTAGGAGGGAGGAGTCTGTTTCTGGTTCCACGACTCCGGAGAGGCAGTGTCAGATGTTTTTAAAGGCTGAGGAGTTAGATCCTATCATTAGTGAGACCACGACGGTCGATTTGGAGATGGGGAGATATATAGGGGTGACTTTAGAGGAACAACAGCAGGGGGTACATCCGTCTCAGCCTCGGATAGGGTGAGAACCAGTTTCTTTAAGGGAAAGCATCCCACCTTTGGAGGGGGATCTAACCCAACGGTTGCTCACCGGTGGAGGAGATATATGGAGAGTCATTTGAGGATGGTGGACTGCACGGATGTGCAGAAGAAGATGCTAGCAACATTTAAGCTAACACGGGATGCGTTACAATGGTGCGAAAGTACCACCACATCAAAAGAAAAAGAGATCAGTTGAGCTATGTAGAGTTTTTTATAAAGTTCAATAATAAGTACTTTCCATATGCAATTAGGAATGCCAAGAAGAGAGAATTTATGGACTTGGATCATGGTTCAAAGTGGATTGCCGAGTATGAACAGGATTTCACAAATTTATCTATGTTTTTACCAGAGGAGGTTAACACTGAGATGAAGAAGATGGAGTGTTTCATTAAGGGATTGTCATGGTCGATTAGGAAAATAGTGTTGGGGAATCCGACATACACTACTTATGCTCAGGTGGTGGATGTCACAAAGTTGCTATGGCAAGAGAAGACTAATTATCAGAAGAAATTTGGCAAAAGAGAAAAGTTTAATGGATATGGAGGTGAGAATAAGGGTTGCAATGACCAAGCTTGGAAGAGGCAGAGCAAAAATCAAGGATAATAGGGAGAAAAAAACTAGGGGTGAATTTAGGAACCATCATGGGTGCATGTTTGTCTGTGGAAAGATAGGACATTGAGCCGCTTAATGTAATAAAAGGGAGGGCCAATAAGCCCAAGCGACATAGGCCCAACTAGGGCAGGTCATGCAAGGGCAACAAGGTCGAGGGGTATAGGGATAGCAAGGACTGAGGCCTCCAGTTCTCACATCAGTTAGTGTTCACGAAGCGCCAGCAGCACCGGTAGCGTCAGATGCGCAGGTGGTGGTCACTTCAATAACCAATCTCAGTTATGGGAAGTGTTATGTACCTCAGGTTTAGTCAGAGAATGATAGATTGTGTGTCTAGTGGTGTATCACGGTACGTAATACCTTCTTAGATACTTATCTATATATCTATCTATCTATCTATCTATCTATCTATCTATCTCTCTCTCTCTCTCTCTCTCCCTATATATATATATATATATATATATATATATATATATGCACTATATTTTTGTCAAGGATTGTGTTCGGGTATATTAGGTGTATGGGCACCTAATTGTGTTATTTTACGGGGTAGGCATATGTGAGCCTTATTTCCTTTTGCGATATTTACGCGTTGATGTGTATGCTTTGTCTAATTTTGAGGGAGAAATTCTTTGCTATTAGGGAAGTATGTAACACCCCGTGTTTTTATTATTTCATTTAATTAATTAATTAATTAATTGGGGAATGTTCGAGAAAAATAAATTTTTGGATTTAATAATTTTTATTGGTTATGATTTTAGAAGAATAAAACTTCAAGCAGAATTAAAATCGGAGTTAAAACGTATTTTTAATGGGTTTTTAAAGTTTCTCCCTTTTAAAAATTTTTAAGCGGGACTGTCAGTTTTTCTAGGTGATCGATCGATCGACGCCAGGGGTCGATCGATCGACCCCAGCAGAAATCGTGCGCTGTAAGTTTTTTATTAGAGTTTGTTTAGGATTAGGACTCCTAATCACTATATGAACTTAATAATCCGTAGGGGGACTTCTCATAATCACTTTTTCTCAAGTTTTTCACCAGAGAACACTTCCAAATATTTTTCCTCTCAACCATAATCATCAACCTCCAACACAATCAAGTTTTTTGTCACAAGTTTTGGGAGGCTTAATTAGTGTTTAATCAAGTTTGTTCAAGAACACTTCTTCGCTAATTTTTTGAGAGGAATCGATATTTCTAATCAGATTGTCAATACGATCTTCAGAGGCATGAATACTTTATTCTTTTCCTTTTGTATTATGTGTTTTATGTGTCGTGTAAAGACTTAAGTACATGTTTTCTTAAAAGAAATTAGTGACTTAATTAGGAAAAGTGGACACTAATTATGGGACTGTTTTTATTAAATCTTTTAATATGAATAATATTCATAACCTGTGGGTACATAGGATTTATGAGTGATTTTGGGCTTTGTTGGGGTAGGTTGCATGTAGAAAAATCCTAGTTTTGAAATAAAGTAAGTTGGGGGCGTATAACTCATGTAATTTGTGTTGAAATAATGAAGTTGGAATTATGATGTCTTAAATGGTGAAATATCGGTATATTTAATTTAAAATAATTAAATGAGATTAATTGGGATTTTATGACGAGGTGATAATTAAATTAAGATTTAATGGATTGGACTATCATGCGTAGTTTGGAACATTGAGAATTAATACCTAAGATAATAAGACGGGTATTAAAATATATTGGTGACATAATCAACGAGGGCCGACAGTTTAAACGGGCCAGCCGGCGTTTTATGTCGTGTCATGTGTGGAACCTCGTCAATCAGCGAGGGTCGATAGTTTAAACGGGCCAACCGGCGTTTTGACGAGGGGATGTGTATTTTGGTGGAGAAATCACCCGAGGCGGGAGGACCACCATAATAAATTAGGTTATAAGAAAAGCTGGTTAATTTAATTAAATTAACATCGTGGGACTTGGGAATTTAAAATTATATTGGTGTGCCTTTTTAAATGGGGATTCCTTCGGGTAGTTTGTTATTTATATTTATCACGTTTAATTATCTCATTTAATTTAAAATATTCTATTGTGATATTTATTGCGTATAATGCTACTGTCTGGATTGAAGGATCCTATTTCAGTAGAGTAGTGTGTATTCTTGATCGGTGATTTAGCACTGACCCATGCGTTGACTAAGCTTTTTCAGGATTAGTATTTGGAGTGGCTGCATAAGATTTTTGGAGATTATCGTTTGGACATGTCGTTGGAACTGAATTACTTTACTATGATATTTTAAGTTTAGGCTTTCTTTTCATTCGTATTTCATTATGAGACTCAGTTGAGAAATTTATTGGGCCATTCGGTTCCAAAGTTGTTTAAGAATTTTCAGTTGGAACATTTAAAGTTGGTGTATTTATTCAGATTTTATTTAATCATTATTAGATATTGGATTTATTCGTAGTTAGCATGTGATGGATCTTTTATCGATTTGTTGTTTATGATCATTTGAGATTGATTCAATTATTTATCTTATGGACTGATTTACTTATGTCTCATATCTGTCTCATTCTAAGAATGGTATTTATTTTAGTTTACGCCCGGCTTAATTCGGCGCCGGTGGTTGTCCATCTCCTCTATCGAATTTTGCGGGGCGTGACAGATGGTATTGTAGCATGGTCTTAGGTCTCGTAGGTTATGAGTCCGTTTTAGCTTCCGCGTTGCTTATCTTTGATTTAGTTTTGATGATTTATACTCTTAGTCGTTCCGAGTCTGATGTTGTTTTGTTCCTATCTTTTCAGATGGTGAACACAAGGAGAGCTAGGAGTAGGAGAGAGGAGTTTGTTTCTGATCTCGCGACTCAGGAGAGGCGTCGTTAGATTGTTTTAAAGGCCGAGGAGTTAGCGACTATCATTCGTGAGTCCACGACGTGACTTTAGAGGCACAACAGCAGGGGGTACACCCGTCTCATCTTGGGATAGGGTGGGAACCAGTTTCTTTAGGGACAATCCTCCCACCTTTAGAGGGGGATCTAACCCAATGATTGCCCACCAGTGAAGGGGAGATATGGAGAGGCCTCAGAGGATGGTGGACTGCACAAATGTGAAGAAGAAAATGTTAGCAACATCTAAGCTGACAAGGGATGCATTGCAATGGTGGGAGAGTGCCACCAGATCATAGGAGAGAGATCAATTGAGTTATACAGAGTTTCTGATCAAGTTCAATAGTAAGTACTTTCCGTATGCAATTAGGAATTCCAAGAAGAGAGAATTTATGGACTTGGAGCAAGGTTCAAAGTCGATTGCCTAGTATGAACAGGAGTTCATAAATTTATCTATGTTTGAACTAGAGGAGGTTAGCACTGAGATGAAGAAGATGGAGTGTTTCATTAAGGGATTGTCTTGGTCTATTAGGAAAATGGTGTTGGGGAATCCGGCATGCACTTCTTATGCTCAGGTGCTGGATGTCGCAATGTTGCTATGGCAAGAGAAGACCAATTATCAGAAGAAGTGGGGCCGGATACAAGAGTCTAATGGATAAGGAGGTAAGAATAAGGGTCGTAAGGACCAAGATTGGAAGAGGCAGAGAACAAATCAAGGGAAATAGGGTGAACAAAACTGGGGGATGAATTCGGGAACCATCAAGGTTGCATCTTTTGTATGTGGAAAGATAGGACATCGATCGGCTTAATGTAACAAGAGGGAGGCCAACAAGGCCAAGCGACACAAGCCCAATCAGGGAAGGTTATGCAAGAGTAACAAGGTCCAGGGTTACAGGGACACCAAGGACTGAGGCCTCCAATTCTCGCATCAGTTAGTGTTCAGGAAGCGCCAGCAGCACCGGTAGCGTCAGGTGCGCAGCAGGTGGTCACTACAACCACCAATCTCAGTTATGTACCAGGTTCAGTTAAAGCAGGATAGATTGTGTGGCTAGTGGTGTATCACGGTACGTAATACCTTCTTAGATTCCTATATATATATATATATATATGTGTGTGTGTGTATTTGTTAAGGATTGCGTTAGGGTAGATTATGTGTTTGGGCGCCTAATTGTGTTACTTTACGGCGTAGGCATATGTGAGCCTTATTTCCTTTTGCGAGATTTTTCGCGTTGATGTGTATGCTTCGTCTAATTTTGAGGAAGAAATTCCTTACTAGTAGGTAAGTATGTAACACCCCGTGTTTTTATTATTTAATTTAATTAATTAATTGGGGAATATTCGAGAAAAAATAATTTTTGGATTTAATATTTTTTATTGTTTAAATATGTTGGTTATGATTTTAGTAGAATAAAACTTCAAGCGGAATTAAAATCGGAGTTAAAACGGATTTTTCATGGATTTTTAATGCTTATCCCTTATAAAAAAATTTAAGCGGAATTGTTAGTTTTTTTAGGGTCGATCGATTGACACCAGGGGTTGATCGGTCGACCCCAGTAGAAATCGTGCGCTGCAAGTTTTTTATTATAGTTTGTTTAGGATTAGGACTCCTAATAACTAGATAACCTTAATAATCCGTAGGGGGACTTCTCATAATCCGTAGGGGCACCCGATTCATCTACTAGTTCACCCATACCCCTAAAAGTATTTCCTTCCTTTCTCCTAAACCCTCATATTCCTACCAACCAAGCTCTATATCTCCTCACCAGGTCCTGCATAGATGTTTGTACTCGTTCAAAAGGGGGAGGCAAGGAACTACCTGTAGTCTAAGATCAGGTTCAGGAGTTTAGGCTAAAATTTGCCTCAGATATGACCATCAACTGTGAGAAAATCAGCGCCTTGTTCATGGAAACTTAAAAGTGAGATGCAAGCCAATGAAAGGTTCATCCCAGTTAAAATTTAAGTTTAGATAACATTATCAAGGTTATGTCCAATGTCTTTGTTAAAAAGTGAGAAATATGTATTGTCTCTGAACTGCCCATGGTTTTAAAACTCTAAGGGCATCTAGTCCCTTCCTTCCAAGACTTCAGTGCTGAATGGGAAGATTTGTATGATGAAGCCATAGAGGTTATGGAATGAATTAACTTTTCATGGAAATATGGCATCATTGCCATCGAATGGGGTGATAAATTTAACTTCTCAGGCGATGAACCAGGGGGTTAAGACTTCCCATTTTGCAAATTCCTCGAGCCATGGTACGATCCCATGGAGAAAAAGATAAATTCGAGGATGAAAATCTTATATGAAGATGAAGTCTCTTGGGATGAAGACCAGGAACATGAGGTGGGGCCTTTAACAATCAAAGTTTTAAAAAGCATCTAGAACTTTAAGGGCAGTGATACTAATGAACCGTTAGTCCGGCATACACTAGGATTGGATCTCTACATGATCAATCTGGAAGTCGAGCCATCTAACCAGTCCAAAAACATCACCACTCCTAATAAATCATTTCGCAAATGGCATGACATCCCAATTGAGCCTGACCAAGTCAATCTGAACACTATTGTTCATCCCCTTTAAGAAATAACTAAGTTTACTGCTTTTTCTTCTATTTTTGATGTAAAGGTGAATGAGGCCTCGTTTGATGAGGTCGTTGTATTTCCTAAAAATGTTTTCAATGAAACAAATGATGATTTTGAGTATCTTATTATGCCTTGGCATTAATTATCTCGATTCTAATCAAACGATTGATGAAGATGATTTAATAAATTAATCATTCTTAACCGATCTCACTAAGGAAAAAATTAAACAATATAACCGCATTCAAACTAATGATGATGATACTATCGTTATCAATCTCGTTTCTATTATCCACCCGCACAAGATTTGGATAGGGTCCACCATCAACGACTATGAGCAGTCATAATTCGAATAACAACTGAAGGAATTTCTGGACCTCTTTGTATGGTCCTACAATGACATGCTCGGCATAGACCCAGAAATAACACTGCACGAGATTCTCACCTTCCCAAAAACTAAACCTATTTTACAAAAACTGAGAAAGCTCCTAATAGAGTGGTCTCTTAAACTCAAAGATAAAATTGAAAAACTATTTAACGTATGCTTCATTCGCATGGTCGAATACCCTACATATCTCACAAATATCGTCCATGTGCCAAAATCACGAGGAAAAGTCCACATGTGCATTGACTATACAGATTTGAATCATCCTCGAAGGATGATTATTTTTTACCCAATATCTATATGCTCATCGATAATACTTCTATTCATGCCTTCAACTCATATGTTAATGATTTTGTCGAGTATAATCAGATCAAGATGCATTATGACCATTAGGAAAAGACTACCTTCATCGCCCCATGGGGAACCATTTTCTACATAGTCATTCTATTCGGTGTCAAAAATTCTAAGGCTACCTACAAAAGGGCCGCTAGGACCATGTTGCATAATCTTATCCATAAAGAGGTTGAATTATATATCAAAGATATGATCATCAAGTCGAAAAATCAAAAAGGTCACATTCCTACCATGAGAAGATTCTTAGAGTGAATGCGATAATACCAGATGCGAGTCATTCCATATAAATGCATCTTCATTATCACGAAGGGTAAACTCCTTGGCTTCACAGTCATTGAAAGAGCTATGGAATCAGACACTACCAAACTCAGAGAAATTCTTGAGATGTCACCACCACAAATGGAGAAAGAAGTTTATGGATTTCTGGATAAGCTCCAATACATCACGTGATTCATGAAATAATTAAAATCTATCTGTGAGCCTATTTTAGATCTTCTCCTAAAAGATTCAGCCAAAGTTTAGAATGAGGCATATCAAGAAGCCTTTGATTAGATCAAGCAATACCTCACCCAACCGTCGGTGCTCATGCCTTCACAACAAGGTCACCCCCACCTCTTACACATCACTGTCACCGACACCGCGGCAGAGCCTATGCTACCCTAATACATCGAAGAATCCCAATAAGAAAGATCCATATGCAATGCTAATTAAAAGCTATCTAGGTATGAGGTGAACCACACGACATTGGAGAAGGCATGTATCACTTTAGTCTCGGTTATCCAAAAACTCCGACATTACATGCTCGCATTCCCTATTAAACAAGTGTCCCAAGTGTATCCATTGTGTAGAAGGGTGTTTCAACCTTGTACACTATATTTTAGGGTGAAGTTCCCTCGAAGACCCCACCCCACAGCTTCTAAAAAATATGGGATGTGGAACCCCCAAGGCTCCCTTCCCTTAACTGCAGCAAAATATTGGGCACAGAACCCCCAAGGCTCCCCTCCCTCAACTTCTAAAAAATGTTTGGACGAGGAGCAGTCTAGGTCCTCCTCGTCAACTGCTAGAAAAATGTTGGGGCGAGGAGAAGTCAAGGTCCTCTCCCTTAACTTCTAGAAAATGTTTGAGCGAGGAGTAGTCATGGTCCTCCCCCTCAACTGCCAGAAAATGTTGGGGCGAGGGGCCGTCAAAGTCCTCCTCCTCAGCTTCCAGAAAAATGTTCGGATGAGGAACCCTTAAGGTCCTCCCTTTAACTTCCAGAAAATAGGTCAGGATGAGGGAGGGGCTACCATGATCAACCCCTCATCATGAAAAGATATTATTTTATGGAATAAAAGTACTAACACTTACTTTCTTATACAGGTAGCCTAGTTTAGCAGGCAAGGCTCAAATAGGCTAGTTAGGATCTCTTGGGAGTTTTGGCTTAGCGGTTGAGGAATAATATTTGTTGAGAAAGCTCAACCACTTAGAAATTTAAGATTGAGAGAATAGTAGTGGAAAGAACCTAGGAGTCACTCAAGTCCTTAGACAGCACACTCAGTCATAAATAGAATGAGGAACGAAGAGGTTGCTCACCAGAAACGAATTTTTATTATAAAAAATGATTCTAGAGAAGCGGGTCCTCAAGACCCCCTCCTCTTAAGAGAAATCATTTTAGAGGAGGTGGTCCTTGAGGCCTCTCCTCTCAAGTTCACAAAGTTTGTACCATAAGTTACCTTTTAAAACGATATTTACCAAATTAGATACTTTTCCTCAAGCGCATACATATTTGCCTTTTGACTTTAGTTTGCACTAGATGGCACCTGCCAGAGGGGACAAGTGGCTACAAATAGGTAGGGACAAATGGTACATTTCAGACCTTATCCCTCACAAACACTCCCAATTTTGGAGCCCAAAAGTGCCAACTCAACCCTAGTGCCCAAATATAAATAGGACCCATGGGAAAGGTGAAGAAAAAGAGTCATAACTTAAGTTGCATTGTTACTCTGTCCAAATCACACCAGAACCTCCTTGTATTCTCTCCTTGCTCTCTCTCTCTAAGTGCCAAGTGCCTTTTTCTTTCACTCCCCACTGACAGCCATCACTCTTAGGAGTTCATCTTGAGAAAAGTTACCATTATTGTTGTGAATTTCATCTTCTTGTATGGAGGGAGTTCCAGCTTGAGTCCCATTTTTACCAAAAGGAGAAGGTTTTACCAGAAGCTTCTCTAAGCGTTCTTGTTAACCTTGAAGGAAATGTCCGTTAGAATGGGTCACACCTCACCCGATTCATTATCTTACCAGACCCCAGTCTCACTGCCCTCTTACATAATGAAATACCTATTAGATAAACTCACGTTGTCTAGTCGCATGGCCCAATGGTTGATGGTATTGGCTAAATTTAACATCACATATGTCACATAAAAAATATGAAGGGAAGAACCATTTTCGATTACCTTACTGATAATCCCATGGGGATTTAAGGTTTGAATTGTTAAATTCCTAGATGAAATAATCCTCTATACTTCTCACCGGGATCTCAAATGGCATATGTTCTTTGACAGAGTCGTTAATAAGAAAGGATATAGTATTAGGATACTCCTGATCTCCCCCAATGATTTTCACACTTTCATCTCCATAAAATTATAATTCCCTTGCACTAATAATATGATGGAATACGAGGCATGTACCATAAGACTCAAGATTGCCCTCAAAATAGGAATCAAGCACATGAATGTCTATGGATACTCGACCCTCATCGTGCGGTAAATCCTTATAAAATGGAAAGTTGAAGACGAAAAGCTCCTACCCTTCCATGATCACCTAGAACAGCTCACCTCCTAATTTAAAGATGTCACCTTCCTCTACCTTCCTCTTTTAAGGAATATCCAAGCCAACACACTAATAACCCTGGTCTCTATGGTCGACATGACTGCAAGGATAATAATAGTCCATTTCCTAGTCCAAAAAGAGGCAACACCCACTCACTGTTACCACATCGATCTTGTTATAGAAGAACATTCAAATATAGCAGGATTGTGGTATTATGACATTTGGGGCCTCCTCAAGCATAGTTGGTATCCTAAGGACGCTAATAGGAAAGGACATGCAACCCTGCCCAGGTTGGCTACTCATTACATCATCTGCAATAAGGCACTCTTTAAAAGAAATTTTGATGGAACCCACTTGCATTGCATAGCAGGGGTTGGGGTAGAATACATGATGCGAAGGATCCCCAATGAGTAATGTGTAACCCACATGAACGGTCATATGATTGCGAAGAAGATCATCCATTAAGGATATTACTGGACCACCATGGTTCAAGATGGAGTTATTTTTACCAAAAGGTTACTAAAATGCATACGGTTTGCCAACATTCAACACTTGCCTCCCTAAGAGTTGTATGACATGAATTCTCCATGACCCTTCTCCACTTAGAGAATAGACACCATAAGGAAAGTCACTCCTAAGGCAATAAATGAGAATAGCCATTAATTACTTCATGAAATAGGTTAAATCCAAGTCATACACGATATTGAATGTAAAGAAAGTAGCCAAGTTCATCCGAAAAAATATCACCTGTCGGTATATAGTTCCCCATGAGTTGGTATCAAACAATGGTGTCCATTTTGAAGTTGAGGTTAAAAAACTAGCTGATTAGTATGGAATCTTAAGGCACGAGTCCTCTCCATATCGACGGAAAACCTACGAGATTATCGAAGCCCCTAATAAAAACCTCAAGACCATAATCAGCAAGATGGCTAAGACTTGCAGAGACTGGGACGACTGGATCCTATATGCCCTCTGGGGATACCTTACCTCCATTATAAATCCCACTAGGTCTACTCCTTACTCTCTGGTATATGGCATGGAGGTAGTCTTACCTGTTGAACTCGAAATACCTTCCCTGAGGATTATGCTTTAAAGTCAAGTTAGCGAAGAATATTGACAGCAAAACCACTACGAAAAACTAGTACTCTTAGATAAAAGGAGATTAAAAACCCTATCTCTCATATAAGGGAACCATCGTTGTATTGTGCAATCATTCAATAAAAAGTTCAATGATCGTCGAGTTTAAAAAAGAGATCTTGCCTTCAAGGAAATAATAGAACACATCTGGGACCCGAGAGGAGAGTTTAAGCCCAATTGGAGCGGCCCCTAAATCATAAAGAAGATCATATCAGGTAGCGCCGCTATGTTAAGGGACCTCGATGGAGCGAATATGGCGCGTCTGATCAATTTGGACCATCTTAAGAAATTTTACCCCTAGTCTGAACTTTCATCACGCTATGACTCTTCTCGTCTCCCTTCTATCTTAAAAACATCTTTTTCCTCCATCAGTACTTAGAACTGTGTGAGTCCTGAACCTATTAAAAACCATCTTTTCAAAAGAGAAACTCGTAGCTTTTGTAACCCACAAAGGTACGTTGGTAGCCCATAAAACACTCTGGGCACTGTCCTTTGTATTTCACAAAATGCTATTCATTTTTCCCTCTGAGAACATTAGTCTGCCTCATCATTTAAATGAACAAAAGGATTATGTAAATAAAATAAATTCATCAAAGGCATAAAATAATATGTCAAAATCATTATCTTCTTTTATTAAAAAAATAACATATGGTAGTTACATGAGATATTAGCAAGAAGAGCAAAAAACAACCAACCCCTTTATAAACTTCATGAACCAAACACCTCAAACTTAACCTACACAATAAACCCAAATATTACCAAAACCTTCCCCATAATCAAGACCTTTTTTGACTTCCTGATGGACCCACATCATCATTATTTCCATTCCTCAAAGGACCTCAAGAATTCCTATCCTAGTTATGATTCCACATCCACTCCATGCGACGGTATACCTTGATCAGCTTGGATGAAACCACGACACCCTCTTCTAAAATGTCAAACATCATAATCCACCTTTGTCCGATATCCTTGATAAAAATCTTCATAACCACCTACTTCTGTAGCGACTTAAAATAGTCCCCGAATACGAATCTAGCCTCCCCGACAGACTGAGATAGACGAGTAGATCGGCAAAAAAGTTTCCATAAAAGGATCCAAAATCTTTCTCAATAATTCAGTCAAATCCTCCATGGGAAAGAACTTGGTTATACGAGGAGGAATGATCTGCTCCTAGCCCACATCACGCAAAAGTCGTCGAGGAAATTAAAAAGAATGGCAAGGCCCACCAACTGCACATACGTGTAGTCCCACAATTACAAAAAAAAAGTTGTAGGTTTCCCCACCATGATACTAACCAGCGAAGATTCCTAGCTCCATTCTCCACAAACCAATTCACCCAGTTCTGCATAGATGGGCCAAAGCCAAAGAAAGATCGAATAAAGAAATTGGGACCACCCACCAGAGGGTACACAGGAGGAGCCTCCAAGCGTAGTCTCTTCAAAAACCACATAAACAACATCACAGGGCTCCCCTATAAAAAAATTGACCCGACCTTCTTTCTAGGAAGTAAGTTTGTTCAGAGTCTCCTCTAGTATAACAGCATCAGGATTACAATTACGAGAATCCAAAACACTATCGTTGCCACCTGTGGGTTCGTCTTCATGTAACCGGTCACTAAAAATAGCCTAGTAGTGAACCCCAGGGCAACAACATAAGAAAAATCATTAGCGGCATAGTCTCTCTCACAAACAATGGATTTAGCACAATCCAATAAAGGCAACTAGCTCCACTTGACATTATCTTCGTATCTCCTCATCCATAGACCAACCAAATAATCAACGATTCTGGAAATACACGAATGCTAATAATTCATTAAGAGTACCACAAAAGATCAAAAAGCAATCTAACTGAACTAAGAAACCAAGAAGCATGCCAGGGGTACGCCAATTATTCAGTATTTTAAAAAAGCCCCATCTCACTTTTCTTCCCTTTTTCATTTCAAAATAAATCCCTTCAGAGGGAAACTCTTTGTAACCAAGCCTCCAAGGCCTTCCTTTAATCGAATATGCCAAAATCATATTCAAAAATTCCAAAAAAACACATTTTTTTACTTTTTCTCAAAATAAAACCGCAGTGAAAAATTAAAGTGCACGTAAAATAAGCAACTAAATCGAGATAATAAAACAAAAAAAAATGCATCATTTTTACCTTTTTTGAGTCACTTTTTAGGTACAAAGAAAACTCACAAAATCAAGCGTACAACATCATTAATGTTAATCTCCTCCAGTCAAAATGATGGATCTACATGACAATCCTGAAAGGAAAGAACTATAAATAGATGCAACCATAATTCCGTGGCACCAGCGTACTCCTCAGCAGGATTAGAATCAAAGTTGACCAGCATTCACATCACTAGTACAATCCCAACATAATCAGAATCGAAGTGCGCCAGCATTCACACCACCAACACACTCACCAGCAGGATCAGAAACTAAATGTTCCAGCACTTATAAAACCCTCACCACTCCAATACTCCCTAACATGATCAAAAATAAAATGCACATCACCCACAGAGCCCTCACTAAGCACACTCCCCATTGGAATCAAAATTGAAGAGCGTCCCATGTCATTAAAACTCTTTAGGTCCATAGAATTGAGATAGGTCCATAGAATTGAGCTCAAACCTCTAAATCAGTCACCTCAACTCTTTAGATTTGCAGATTTGACTAAGGTCTGCATAATTGACCTTGACACTTTGAATCAGATATCTCAACTCCTTAGGTCTGCAGAATCGACCTCGACCCTCTAAATCGGTCACCCCAACTCTTTAGGTCCATAAAATTGACCTCGACCCTCTGAATCATTCACTCTCAGCTCTTTCAGTCCTTGGGATTGACCTCGACCCTATGAATTAGTCACCTCAACTCCTTAGATCTGCACAATCGACCTCGACCTTCTGAATCGGTCATCTCAACTCCTTTGATCTAGAAAAATGACCTTGACCATATGAATTGGCTACCTCAAATCTTTAGGTCTTCATAATAGGCTTCAACCCTTTAAATTGACCACTTTCACTCTCTAAAATCCCCGAAAGAAGCCTCGACCCTCCCAAACTCTTAAACATTGATGAGGTGTCTATCTTTCGATGACCTTCACTTATTCTAAGCTCGACCATCAAGGGGATCAATAAAAAAAGCATCCTAGTACCCTCCAAATACCTCCTTAGGTTCCTATGCTTTGTCTCACTAGCACGCACTTTCACATTTTTCTCACTTGTACATAATAAAATGTTACTTATATGTTTCACACACCACTTGTAGGTATCAATGCTTAGTCTCACTTTGCACATACTTCCCATGCACTCGTGTATATCCACATGTCTCACACTTTGTATATACCATCAATGCTTTATATATATACTTAATAGTTTTACTCTACGTGTTTATCCCCCGTATCCCATAATACATGTATATTTATGTTATCCCTCATAGTGGTAGCATTTATCTCGCTTAGCATACATAAAACTCTCCGTAAACTACTAATTAAGACTCACGCATTCTTGCACACTACGTCTCTTGAGCATTACAATATTGACCAAAATTTTGTCCTATATTGGGGGGTCACTTAGGGATGGGTATTGGTCCTACGGAGTGTGGTTAAGTTAAGAGATATGTGTCCCACCTTCCATTGGCCTAGTACCTTTGACGAATATCAATTAGGAGGGTGATGGTAGGCGGTAGGAGTTATACACGTAATTTACACAAGGGAGGTAAAGGAGGAATATCTCAAAGTCAAGCTCTAAATAAATTTTTTGCACTGATGCGATAGGATTATCAATCTACACCCAATGTGGTTACATGTACACTTCCCATTTGTGAGAAAGAAGCTTATATGTTAATAAATACTGAAACTACACATTCTTTCTTGTCTTTACTTTATCTATTGCATCTTTGTAAACCATTATCATTTTTAGATTTTAGTTTAACTATTGTTACTCCAGTAGGAGAACTTGTTTTTATTGATAGGGTGTGTATGGAGTGCTTGGTACGAGTAGGTGAAAAGGATATGTTGTTTGACTTATTACCTCTTGTCATGTGTAACTTTGACGGGATACTCAGTATGGATTGGTTGGCCTCCTATCATGTCTGTATAAACTTCTTTAGAAAGGATGTAGTGTTTCGACTACCAGGTGATGACATGTTTGATCAGTTGCAAGGAGGAATAATATTTTCCAAGATCCATCACAGATCTAGACATCATCAGTTGAAAGTAAGAGAGTGTGACATTTCTAAGACTACTTTGCATTTAAGGTATGGGCATTATGAATTTCTTATCATGCCATTTAGGTTAACAAAGGCAACGGTCGTATTCATAGACTTTATGAAGCGCATATTTAACCCATATTTTGATTATTTTTTATCATCTTGAATGATGATATTTTGGTATATTCTCGTAGTAGGAAGGAACATGAACACCATTTGTGTGTTATTTTACAAACCTTGAGAGAGAAACAGTTATGTGTTAAGTTTACTAAAATGAATGTTGGCTATACAGGGAAGTATTTTTAGGGCATGTTATTTTTACTTGATGACACCAGAAATTGTATCACCAAAATAATGTAAATGTATGAGCTCAATCCAGTATAATAATAGAGTATGAACAGATATGTAAATATAGAATGTGATGAGACAAGGAGGATCTAAGATAATATATAAGTGGTTTAGCCTATCTAGGCCTACTCCACTTTGTGAGTGTGTGTGAAATTCACAAAAAAAGGCTCTAATGGCCTTAGGATACAGATCACCTAGCTTTATCTCTCTATGCTTCTATTTTATCAAAGTTTCAGTGGGGTTTCAAATTACAGGTCCTCCCCAAGGTAGGAAAAAGGTGAATATTTATACGGATGGGTGGTGCCATGTGCACCCCAGGCATCCAATAAGCTTATACACTATGAAGTGTCCAATTCAGTGTAGCCAACCATCATACGTGCATGTAAATCATGATTGAGAGATATTATTCACACGTGAGGAAGATGTTGTTGCAATTGTTTTGTCCACCTAGGGCTCACAGACCACGTGCACTCTCCCACGCATGCTCCATTCCACGCGCCTTGCCAAGCGTCAAATGTGCCTTCCGATGAAGGAGGTGTCGGCCTGGCCTAGTAAGATACCACCGAGATCCTGTTTGATCACACGTTGGTAACTGTCGAGTAGAGTCTCAACTGATTTACGTTACGCCGAAATGAGCGTATGACCAGTCTGATGAGGTCTCGACTTTTTTGAGGGTAGGCGAGTGATAGAGTAAACTTTTTATATCCCCATCAACGGCGCCATTTGATAACTTGACTTTTGCGTGTTTGTTGTTGTTGCAAGCCAAGTCAATCAAAATCCTCAAATACCTACAAAATATAATAAACTAGTGTGTAGAGGTAAGTAAGGGTATCAATCCACATCAAGGGGGTAAGCTAGAGACAAACTCAATTGTAATTCAATTTTTATTTTCTTTTTGGGCTTTTTACTTTTTCTAATTTTTTTTTCAAATAGTAAAAGAATTTTTGTGAGATGAGGATTTAAACTAAACTAAACTAAATGAGAGACGATAACAACTAACTAAAAAGTTACTAAAATGAAAAATAAAGTCTAACACTAAAATAAGAGATAAAGTGGGGTAAATAAATGTGAGAACAATCAAGGAGTGGGACTACACCACAAATTTTAGCTATTTTAACTAATTAATTTAATTAATTGAATTCTCCCAAATTAATATCAAAATTACAAATCACCTCTCGTTGCAAGTGTAATTTTAATATTAATCTTTTAGAAAATTAAGTTTAACCCCCCCCCCCCCCCACTCTAGAAAATAGATCTACACTCCTTTTAATTAATCACCCGCTAGGATCGATCAATTAAAATTTATGTAAATCTTAGAAAATAAATTTATAGTTGAAATTAAAGGAATAATACCACACTTAAGAAAACCCTATCTCTAGTTCGAATCTAAAATGGGTATTATAACTTAGAATTTTTATTTTCTCTCGAAAATCATTTACCCTCTCTCGAGGCGTAAATTTAAGGGTAGGGGATAAAAATTAACATTTAAAGGGAATTTTCAAGTAATCAAACTAATTAAATTAAAATAACATCAAATAAGGGTCCCCCCCCCCCCCCCCTTAAAAGAGGAATTTGACAAATTAATAATCAAAGGCATAAAATAAATGAGAAGAGAAGAGAACAATCAAACCAAATCTCTTTGAGTGAAATTGAATTCCAATCGTTGAATTTGCAATTTACATCCCTCCAATTTGTGTGATCAAACCAAAATTACATCAGCAATTACACTCAAAAATGGATTCTCACTAATTTATTTTTCTCACTAATCCAAAAATAAAGTAAAATAAAATAAATTCTAACCCAAAAAAAACTAAACTAAAAACTGGTGTTTCTCTATCTAAAATTGATATGATAAAAAGCCTTATTTCAAAATGGTCTTATTCTTCCTTAAATAGTAGGCATGGAGCATAGGGGTAAATTGGGTTTTCTTTGACAGGAATAGGGAGCAGGGTCGCTGATACGACGCAAATATTGCGTATTTCACCCATTAACCTACGCGTTATTAGCCCCCTTGGGTATCTTAATCCCTATACTTATGCTCGTTAACCAGACAACCTCGGATTTCAATGTTAACATGTTTTTGAGGGGTTAATTGAGCTTATGTAGGTGTTTCGATGCTTAGTATGAAGTTTGGACGCTTTTCGGAAAACTTTCATCGACTTTTGCAGCTTCGGGGGCATTTTAGTAATTTCACCATTCGGGTTTGAATCTCGAGCTCTTCACGGAAGTTGAAGCCATTTGATTTCTCTTCGCGTGGCCGCCGACGGTGCATGATTCCGAGTTGTAATGATGGAGTTATGGAATTTTTAGGATGGTTTTTACTTAAAAAGTACACTCAAGGTCACATTCAAGGTCATTTTAGTCATTTAATATTTTAGTTTTTTGGTCCAATGTCTTCTTGGATGTTGTATTCCTCTGAGTTATCTTCGCGTAGCCTCTGACCGTGCCTCATTCCGAGCTATAACGAAGAAATGGGGGCATTTTCCGTAAAACAGGACAAGGCTGCAGATTGCAGACCTGTAGGTACCGAATCGATTCGGACCCACCAAATCGATTCGGTCCTGCAGATTTTTATTTTTCTTCTTCTTTACTCACAAGTTTTCCATGGGATTTTTTATGTACAAATACACTTTCTCTTAACTTTGAAGAGAGATATCTCCATTTTGTCTTAGATTTTAGCGTTTGTAGTTGGGAGCTAAATCCTACTCCTCTCTTGTACTCTTTGTTTTGTAAGTTGTACCTTAACTTTAATTACATTAAATTAGTTGTCTTCCTTAATTTCCATGCTTTGATTTACTTGATTTCTCTACTTTCTTGCCTAGATTAATTTATTTCTTATTGTAATTAGTTTATTTCTTTGTTAATTAGTTTCATTTATGTCTTGCCCTTAGATAAATAGGGTCGGGATTGTGTTCCGCCATTAATGGGCGTCGAGCTCCGAAAGTTGGGTTTTGGGTAAAATTGCATTTAATTGAAACTGCGTGTATTAAAGTTGGATTGTTATGCGTTTAACTTTATTTGTCACGCAACTTTAGTGTTTATAGAGACAATCAAAATTTAATTCGTGTGTGACCATTTTTTATTAAATGTTTAATCTCGCAACTTTGGGTTAAATTCCTTATTGTGTGATGTTTATGATTAATTGAAAATGCTCGATTAAATATTTTCGAACCGAAATTAAAATTATTAGTTATTTAGCCCATGGTGGGGATGCGATCCCGACTCTCATTTTATTAATTCTAGTTTAGACTTAACTTCTTAATTTTCTCTTTTCTTTATTTCCAACATATCACCTTTTCCACTTTTATTCTTGAAATTATAAGGCTATTAAAATCTAAAATTCAATCACTCCCTGTGGATTTCTTACGATACCCGACTTACCGCTGTGCTTACTTGTCAAGTGTAGTTGTAGTTTAGGTTTTTTGCATTGAGTCGCCGAACCGATAACAACGATTTGCGTATTATACGATGCACGGTTTGCGCTCCATCAAAATGGCGCCGTTGCCGGGGAGTGTGTTTTAGATAGTAATTGTTTTATTATTTCGTAGTATTTTTCCTTTTGTATTTGTATTCTTTGTTTTAACCTTTTTTGCAGGATAGCATATTTGAGCGCTAAGAAACTTTGATTCACAGTTGCTCACTTTCTTGCTCGGATTCTCCATCTGCAAACAACGAGGTAATCATGTCCTACTATTATAGTTATTACGGTTATTCTAATGATTCTTACTTTGGGGATAGTTTTCAAGTTTTCCATTTTGAAGATTTTCTTGAGATTGAAAGACTTGAAAACAATTATCGGAATGAAAATCGTTATTGGGAGCTTGAGTTGGATTCATTATTCGAATCCAATGATAATTCTTATTTTGATACTTTTGAAGACGAGTTTCAACCAAATGAGGAATTCGAGGCTCTTGAGCCGAGGAAGCCTACTTTGGAAGAAATTGTTCTTCTTTACTCCCAAGGTTTGGAAAGCCTAAATGATGCTGGAATGAGACTTGGAGCATTTTGCTATGAGATGAATTCTTATGCACCAAACAACGAGGCGGTGGAAACTTGTGTTTCACCTAATTTTTTCGAAGAATTTCTCATCGAATGTGAATCTCTCTCCCCCGAAATTCAATCTCCTTCCGACGATATATTGACGGAGATTGAATTTATTTCATTACCATATACGTTTTCTGTCACTGAACCATTAGAATTACCGGTTGATTCCTATGAGTCGGTAGAAACTTTTAAAACTTCTACACTTTTTGCCGATGAGGACTCTTTACAGGACTTGTTTTCGATGGATGTTATCCCCACGTGTGCACCATCTCCCATTCCATTTGAAAAATCTTTGGGAGATGAGTCAATTTTTCTTGGACCTCAAGTGTACCTTTCTCCCTTATTATCCAAATCCCCCATCGTCCGCCCGAAATTTCAAATTGGCGATGGTTCACTTTTTTCACTACCCACGTGCCTTCCGTTTTTCAAATGGAATTCATATCTTTCGGGAGGCATGTTCGCTTTGGAGGGTCCATCGTTGATCTTTCAAAGTCAAAATATTGTTTGGGTGGACCATCAACTATTTAGACTTCTAGTGTATAGTTAGTCTGTAGTCTAAATAGTAGGTTGTAAATAGTTAGCTTTTTAATTTTCTTTCTTTCCTATTTTTCTTTCCTTTTAATTTAGTCTAGTGTAATTAGTTAACTTTTTGTTATTTGTTTTTGCTATGCTCGGTACTAACTTGTTTTGTAGATTCCTTTGGACTCGTGCTTATGGAGATCACTCCAATTTTGGGTAATATCGTTCTTTTTCTCTCTTTGTGTTGTGTTCTTAATGCGCATTGAGGACAATGCAACATTTAAGTTAGGGGGCGTAGGATATTTTATCCATTTCTTTGCTTTGTCCATGGATTTGTTCACATTTAGTTACTAAGTATGCCTTTTTGTGAAAAATTTGAAAATTTTCAAAAATATTTTCTTTCTTTTTTCTCCTTTGTTGGGCATTTTGCCTTGTTTCTGATGATATATTTTAATAATTTCCCGATCCAATTGACAACTCAACGATGCATGTTCTCGATTTTAGAAGTTATTAGACTTTAGTCCTTAAATCATTGATATTGTGAATAACTTCATGAATTAAACTTTATCCCATGAGCATATGCACTTTCCTTGTCATATTGATTGGGTTTAAGATTTTTATAACTCGGGAATATTTTGTTTCATTGTATATACTTACACCGAGTAAGCTTTGTACCTTTCATCGTTTGTGAGTGTTATACACTATTCTTTTCCCATTGAAAACGTTGAATTCATTGTTAATCTCACTAATCTTCCATTTGACCATTCATTAATTGAGTTCATACTTGAAATGTGTTACTTGATCATGATTTTCATATATTATTTTGACTCGAGAATTGCGTAAACTTTATGAAATGATCATAGGCCATCTTTGTTATATCACCCATATTAGCCTTGACCTCACCCTTATATGTTTACCCTCGTTAACCCCTTTGAGCCTAAATATAGACTTTCATTTCATAACCCAAATTCCCATAACCAACTCCCAATTGGAGTTTTAACCCGTGCATACACTTTCCATACCTTTGTTTGGAATGTTACTTGGGATTGAATGTTGTTGTTATGATGTCGATTGCAATTTAGGCATATGAAAGTTTGAAAAGTAAATAAAAGAGAAGTGAAGAAAAAGAGTGAAAAAGAGAAAGAAAAAAGCAAAACAAAACAAAAGAGAAACATGAGAAAAAGAAGAAAAGAAAGAAAAAGTAAGTTGTAAATATTGTGTATATAGTTCAATAAGCTTTTATTACTCTCCCCGATGATATATCTAATGCCTTTTGGAACTTGTTTTTCCAATTTTGTTATTGCCCGCATTTTCCCCATTATCCCGAGTTTTCATTCCGAACACTTTGAATACGTACATACATATCCTTCATTTCGTACCCTATCCTATCCTACATTACAACCCTATAAAGTCCTATGTGATCTTAGGGTGCATTTAATTTAAAAGTCATAATAGTTTTGATAATCTGTGAAAATGCATTTCGCCTCTTTTAATGAGTGGTATCTTTCATTGAGATTACAAGTTTTTCATTTCCTATATAGCGGTCTTCATTTGTGACATGTGTGCGGCCTAGTTTCCATTTACATTTACTCTTTATGCTCGCATGTTTCGTGTGTTACCTCCCGTTCCGAGTGAATTCATTTGATGAGCGTAATGCCCGTGAGGATTGATTATATGCTTGCTTTATGTTTATCCAGTTTATTTAAGTTTTTTCCAAATCAAATTTTGCATATGCTCTCCCCCCTCCCACTTTTAAAGTTTCAATTCTATGAGGTGCATTCAACCTGTTAATAACAACGGACTTTAGTTTGAATTCGTTCAATATGCTAATAACATGTTTGAAATCTTTTTCATTGTTGTTGAGTTTTTCGCATGTTGGGTTGGGCATATTTTGAGGAAACCATGTGATGTTTGTGGGTATCATCTCTGAAAACCCTCACGAGACGACACTCGTCCACTAGGGTAACCTAGGGGTTTAACGGCTTATTGCATATGCTAAATGCAATCGTGCGCCCGCGAAAGTGGCCTTATCTTTTTATTACTTTTTCATCCCATTTTGTACTTGTATCCTGCTTTTGGTTTGCTTGTAGTTCTTGTTGTTTCCTATTTCATTGCTAGGGACTAGCAATGTGTAAGTTAGGGGGTGTGATACGACGCAAATATTGCGTATTTCACCCGTTAACCTACGCGTTATTAGCCCCCTCGGGTATCTTAATCCCTATACTTATGCTCGTTAACCAGACAACCTCGGATTTCTATGTTAACATGTTTTGCAGGGGTTAATTGAGCTTTTGTAGGTGTTTCGATGCTTAGTATGAAGTTTGGACGCTTTCCGAAAAACTTTCATCGACTTTTGCAGCTTCGGGGGCATTTTAGTAATTTCACAATTCGGGTTTGAATCCCGAGCTCTTCACGGAAGTTGAAGCCCTCTGATTTCTCTTCTCGTGGCCGCTGACGGTGCATGATTCCGAGTTGTAATGATGGAGTTATGGAATTTTTAGGATGGTTTTTACTTAAAAAGTACACTCAAGGTCACATTCAAGGGCATTTTAGTCATTTCATATTTTAGTTTTTTGGCCCAATGCCTTCTTGGATGTTGTATTCCTCTGAGTTATCTTCGCGTAGCCTCCGACCGTACCTCATTCCGAGCTATGATGAAGAAATGGCGGCATTTTCCGTAAAACAGGACAAGGTTGCAGATTGCAGGCCTGTAGGTACCGAATCGATTCGGACCCACCAAATCGATTCGGTCCTGCAGATTTTTATTTTTCTTCTTCTTTATTCACAAGTTTTCCATGGGATTTTTTATGTACAAATACACTTTCTCTTCACTTTGAAGAGAGATATCTCCATTTTGTCTTAGATTTTAGGGTTTGTAGTTGGGAGCTAAATCCTACTCCTCTCTTGTACTCTTTGTTTTGTAAGTTGTACCTTAACTTTAATTACATTAAATTAGTTGTCTTCCTTAATTTCCATGCTTTGATTTACTTGATTTCTCTACTTTCTTGCCTAGATTAATTTATTTCTTATTGCAATTAGTTTATTTCTTTGTTAATTAGTTTCATTTATGTCTTGCCCTTAGATAAATAGGGTCGGGATTGTGTTCCGCCATTAATGGGCGTCGAGCTCCGAAAGTTAGGTTTTGGGTAAAATTGCATTTAATTGAAACCGCGTGTATTAAAGTTGGATTGTTATATGTTTAACTTTATTTGTCACGCAACTTTAATGTTTATAGCGACAATCAAAATTTAATCCGTGTGTGACCATTTTTGATTAAATGTTTAATCTCGCAACTTTGGGTTAAATTCCTTATTGTGTGATGTTTATGCTTAATTGAAAATGCTCGATTAAATGTTTTCGAACCGAAATTAAAATTATTAGTTGTTTAGCCCATGGTGGGGATGCGATCCCGACTCTCACTTTATTAATTCTAGTTTAGACTTAACTTCTTAATTTTCCCTTTTCTTTATTTCCAACATATCACCTTTTCCACTTTTATTCTTGAAATTATAAGGCAATTAAAATCTAAAATTCAATCACTCCCTGTGGATTTCTTACGATACCCGACTTACCGATGTGCTTGCTTGTCAAGTGTAGTTGTAGTTTAGGTTTTTTGCATTGAGTCGCCGAACCGATAACAATGATTTGCGTATTACACGATGCACGGTTTGCGCTCCATCAGTCGCGATCGGGTTCGGTTCGGGTTTTTTATTGGGGGTCGGGGTTTGGGAAGGTGACAAAAATGGGTTGGATAAAGGTGTGGAGGTATAGGGGGGTTGTTGGTGGTATAAGGGTAGAAGGTATGGGTTAATGGAGATTTGGTGAAATGTGGTTATGGAGGAGAGAGAAAGGGTGTGTGTTGGAAGGTAGAAGATGAAGGGAGTGTTAGGGTGTGAATGAGTGTATGGGAATTGGTGTGTGTTAGGGTGTATGGTATTTGGGTGTGAGTGAGTTGTAGGATAAGTTAGTGTGTGTGTGTGTTTAATTTTCACCCGAAAAATAAATAACACTAAAAAATAAAACTAATAAAAATAAAACCCTACTCTAAAAATAAAATAAAGACTCAATTAAAAAAATGAAACTAAAAAGAAATAAAAATAAAAATCTATTAAACTAAAACTAAAATCCTAAAAAGTAAAATATAATAAAAATAAAAATAAATGAATTCCTAAAAAAAACTAATCTTAATAAAATAAAATAAAAACTAATCAAAATAAAATAAAATTACACTAATAAAAATAAAATAGAAAAATAGAATATAAAACCTAGAAATTCTAAATAAATCTAAAATAAACTCTAAAAATAAAAACGACTCAAACTAAAAATTAAAAAGGCACAAACTAAACACACACGGGCTTCGGGGTAGGTTTAAGGACAGGTTTAGGCTCGGGCGAGGTTACGGGGCACGGTAAATAGCTCCATTTGATGCGCATTTGCCTTAAATTAAATTTTTGAACTCCGTAAATGCAATCAAGCCTACAAATTAAACATTTAGCGCATCAAACCCAAATTGTCAAGAATTAGCAACTAAAATATGTATTTCGGGGTATAAAATGTACAGTTTTGGATGCTTATCAACGAGATGAGATATTAGGCCCACTATGATGCCATATGGCCTCGTCCTAGGTGAAGGATGAGACTAAGACGATTATTAACTAATTCCTTGAGAGGGTGCATTCCCATATTAGATCTCAAACACATTTGTCGTCAAGAAAAAGAGCCAAAATTGGAGGGTTTGTGTGGACTTCACCGATCTCAACATGCACTACCCTAAAGATAATTTCTAGATACCCGAATAAATTAGATTATGGATTCCATAACGGGACATCAACGCATGAGTTTCATGGATGCATACTCCGACTACCACCAGATATCCATTATTTGTAAGGACCAGAAGAAAACCTCATTCATCACAACCTTTGGACTTTACTATTAGAAAGTAATGCCCTTTGGTTTGAAGAACCTTGGGGTAAACTAATCAGAGGTTGGCCATCAATATGTTTAAGTGATTAATAGATTCCACCATCGAGGTATACACATTATGATATGCTCGTAAAAAGTAAGCATTTAGCTTATCACATGAGTGACGTTACAAATACCTTCAACATTCTCAGAGATAACAGGATGAAGCTCAATGCCTCCAAATATGAATTCAATGTGAGCTATGGCAAGTTTCTAGGCTACTTGATGACTCAGAGGGGCATTGAGGCAAACCTCAATCAAATCAAATCTCTACAAGACTTTAGAAGACCGACCACCATCAGGGATATCTAGGTCGTTACTAGGATGTTAGCGACCCTAAATCGCTTCATTTCAAGATCTGTTGACAAATGTTGGTCATTCTCCCAAGACTTAAAGAAAGCAATCCCCACTATCTGGACAGTAGAATATGATCAGTCTTTAGAAAGGATTCAACAGTACTTGGGATCCCCTAATTGTCAACTCCCAAAGAAGGAGAAGATTTGCACCTCTACTTAGCTATCTCAGGGCACCCAACCAACGTAGAGTTGATCTGTCTACATAATGGAGAGAAGAGCTCGATTTATTATGTGTTCCACACCCTTATTAAAGCAAAGACTAGGTACATGCCCATAGGGAAGATGATTTTAGCATTAGTAACCGCTATCAGGAACTTGAGGCACAACTTTAAAGCTCATACAATAATTGTCCTAACAACGTAACCCCAAAGGGACTCTCTCAAGAAGGTTGGCATCTATAATATAATGACTGAGTGGTCCTTTAAACTGGCCCAATTTGACATTATGTATGACCCAGAATGAAGATTAAGGGTTAAGTCCTCACGAACTTCATGGCTAATTTTAAAACATCGATAAGAGGAAAGCCTGAACATACGTATCACGTCTTGTAGTCATCGATGGTCGGCACGGATGAATAGTCTTAGAAGATCTTTATTGATGGTGCAATAAATGAGAAGGTCACGGGAGTTAGGATAGCCTTTGTGACACCACAAGGCCGTCTTATTGATCAAGCCATCAAAATGGGATTCAAAGGCTCAAATAATAAAGTAGATTACGAAAACATGGCGCACGGTCTTCCTAGGGCGATCAATTTAAGTTTTTATCATAGATGTGTAATGTGACTCTTGACTGATCGCCAACCAGCTCATTTAGGAATATAAAGCAAGGTATCCTAGGATGATAGCTTATAGAAATAAGGCTAGAAGCCTCCTTTAATAGTTTAAGTCTGCCTTAGTGGAGTAACTTCCAAGAAATGACAATAGCCACATAGACACTCTTGTTACTCTGTCCTCCGCTATAAATGCTAACTTGAAAAGCATAATCAAAGTGGAGTACATAGACTGACCAAGCCTTGAAAATGCAGACAAGGATTGGAGCATCCTCTAGGTGGAATTAGCTCCATCACGGATGGTCCCTATCATCTTCTACATAAAAATCATCGAATTACCCATATATGACAAAGAGGCACACAAGCGGATAATTAGGTCATCCTACTTCTGCCTCTACGCCAGTGGAAAGATGTTCTGGCTTTCATTCACTGTCCCTCTACTAAGTGGAAGGATTCTAAGCGAGATGCATGAAAGAAGTTATGGGGCACACACGGGTGGAAGGTCACTCTCCTAAAGGGAGATATCTCGAGGATACTTGTGGATTTTAATGTAGAAGGACATTTTGAGGTTCGCCATAAAAAGCTCCAAATGTCAGTTATTTTCACTACTGATTAAGCTGCCTACGAAAGATTTGAACCCCCTCACCAATCCATGGCCTTTTTCCCAATAGTGCATGGACATCGTGGGCCCACTGCCTGTTGCACCAAAAAATCACAGATATCTGATAATGGTAACCGGATACTTCACGAACTGGGTTGAGGTCACTCACCCATATCAGAGATTCGGATTCCAGAAGGTTCATTTAGAGTAATCTCGTAATGAGATTTTTCATCCTAAGAGCAATGGTTACAGATAACAGAACTCAGTTTGATAATTATTCATTTCATGACTTTTGCACCGTACACGGAGTCAAAATCCATTATGCATCAGTAGTTTACCCCCAATACAATGGGAAATCACATAACTAATAAAACCCTTTCTTTCAGGAATCAAGAGCCAATTAGAGAACGCTAAAGGGAGATGGGTGGACGATCTTCCATCTGCTCTGTGGGCATATAGGATGACCCCCTAGAAAATTGACAATAGAAACTCCATATAACCTTGCTTACATAATAAAGGTGGTGATCCCCTTGGAGATTGAACTTCCAACACTCATATCAAAGGTATTTATGGATGGCCAAAATGACGATCGGATAGCTCATGAATTGGATCTAGATTAGGATATAAGGGATCAAGCTCTAATATATTTGGTTGCCTATCAGCAACAGCTAGCAATGCAACACTATAATTGGTAAAGATTAGAGAATTCCAGGTCGGTGACCTGGTCCTCAGAAAGTTATTACCCATTGTAAAGAAGCCATCATATAGGAATTTAATTCTAAACTGACAGGGACCTTATCACGTAGCTTTAAAAAGAATTGGGGATTCATACCATTTAGAAGAGTTAGATGAGAAAGTAGTCTCAAGATCATGGAATGCCATAAACCTTAGGAAATTGTATTATTAGCTAGCAGGGAAGTTGTTTTTTTGTCTAAATGCATATAAAATGATACGTGTTTAATTGTCTAAATAATTTAAAATCCCTTTTTGATTTATTATAAGTCTAAAAACCCACTCAATGAGTGGTATGATCTAAAGTAGATTGGACTGAAAGAGGAAGAAACCCCACTTAAATAGTGGTATGATTTGAAGCAGATCGATTAAAACCCACTCAAGGAGTGGTATTATTTAAAGTATATTGGCCTAGAATAGGCAGAAAACTCACTTGAATACTGGTATGATCTAAATAAAATTGGTCAAAACCCACTCAATGAGTATGGGGTAGACTCCCCACTATAAACCCTTCAATCATCTTGGCTAAGGATAGGGGTCGCTGTTGGGATGGAACCATTTCCGACTAAGGTGTAATCAGTGACTTGAACATCAAGAATGGTTATGAAGTTGGTAAGAGAATGGTAGGTGAGATCGTGATTAAGTAAGAGTTGGGTTTCTCTCTAGTGGGAGTGAACTCCAAGGGGGTTTCCTTCACCAATATTTTTCCAAATCAGGTTAACTATGTAGTCGGACGATTTGGTATTCAGAAAGGGATCTACAATAAAAAAAAACAAATCATTCAGTTAAGAATAACTAATAATTGAAGAAGTTATTTTGGGGTGACCTACCAGGTGCTGCCTTGGTGGAAGGAACCATAAGCCCATCATAGCCTTCACCATATATATCACCAGAAACCACAAGGACATTTTTCTCAATTTCCTTTTAGGATTAAGGAAAACAAGTGAACAAATTATGAGACTTTTCCCTAGCCTAGAAGTAGTATAATCCAGTGCTTAGGGAAGACCTCAAGTCATATAAGTGCTTAATCACCTCAAGACCTATATCAGTCCCACAATTTGGTTTATAGTCACTGTCCCCATCATAATCTAATTAAAACCCTGGTTTTCTTGCGCAGGTAGTATTCTATCATAATGTATCACCCTTACTACCAATGGGTGAAGGGGAAACCAAAACCCCCCTTATAATATAGCTATCATCAGGAAGGCAACCTCCCTTGAAGAAAGATCAAGAAGGTCTTCTTCCTCAGGAGAAACCCTTAATTTAATGCTACCCGGAACTCCATCTTGGTTACGAAATTCCTGAAAGTTATTAGCTGCTGAGATTTCGTATTTCCTTTCATGTCTAGACCGGGCAGGAAAAATTAAAAAGATGAAAAAGATAGAAATGAGAACTTGTTGAAAAATAAAGAGAGGGAGAGAGAGAGAGAGAGAGAGAGAGAGAGAAATTAAAAATACCCTAGAAAATGGAAAAAATTCTGAAGTATAAGGCATGTAAAGAGTTATACCTTTTGTTGCCCCCATCAGAATTGACGGTCTCTGGTGCACCTTCGATTAGGCAATGATAATATTTGTGACTCATTTGAGTTAGTTGTTGATAAGCGTACCTTGTTTCCCAATCCATCGCCTTATCATTTGTCCAGGGTGAATTAACCTTATGGCTATGTAAGTATGGTGTCTTTTTATTTCCCAATTCATTTTCTCTTTGGGTTCTAATGAATGGGTTTCTTCTCTTCTTCCTTTTAAAAAAATGGTTTTCTTTTGGTTTTTTACAGATCGACATAGATCCTTTGAACATTTGGTCTCGATGGACGACCGAGTTGAAGGATGTTTAAAATAGGCTCCCTGGGAGCATGTGTTACATAGTTTCATATCTTGGGTTTGACCCATGGGCGAAGACTTAGAATAAGACATTGTGCTCTCCTATTTTGCTATGTGCTCTTAGGAAAAGATGGTGGGACACTATGCACACATTTCATCATGGGTTCAGGGAGATGAGTGTCACTCCCATTGATATCCAGTAGATGACGTGGATTGATTGTAAGGGGTTCCGAATTGTGGTGGACCGGACTTTAAGGGTTATGCTAGAGGTGGTGCAAGTGAATTTGGGAGATGTGCATAAAATCCTGTTGGGGGGATCTATCCAAGTTTCTACTTTTAGGGAGGTGTTATTGAGGAGACGTATGGATATGACGGCCGAGCGACAGGTGAGGCAGACATCCCCTCTATTTATTTTACTTTTAGTTGGGGGTTTCTTAGTGGCGATGAGCGATGACGTCTTTCATATCGAGTTTCTACTGTATTTAAAGACTTTATTAGACATGCATATTTATGATTAGGGGAGCTTCACTTTGGTATCCCTTTATGACCCCCTGGATGCGTTCAGCTGGTCCGATCGATTGACATTCATTGGGTCCATGTACCTTTTGGAGGTAATATTAAGCTTATTTTCTTTTTTCATTTTCCTTACAGTCCTCTTCTTTGTTCTCTTTTCTTATTCTTCTCTTTTTACAAACATGCTTCTATGAGGTGGTAGGCATAATACGGGTGAGTGTACTTGAAGGATTATGATTTGGGGCATTTCTATCAGTTGTTCTCATGATGGAAGTCCAACCAACAATTGAACCAGTCCTTGTCCCTAAACGAGGTGTAGAGGGTCTTGAATGACCTGATGAGCGATCAGGTTAACTTTTATGTTTTTCTGAGTTTGTATTGGTATTTTTATTTCTTGAGTAGATATTATTTCTTTACTGGGGATTCAGGTGACCTTTTACCCTGTCCTTGCTAGACATGGTGGTCACTGGCATGCAAGTGCAGACGCGATGGCTGATGGCGTGGGAGTTTAGGTACGTCTGGTACCTGGGAAAGAGGGTGGTGATCCAGATAGTGGAGGAGGAGGTGGCAGTCCCACCTTTGATACCCTCGATGTATATGAGGCGGGTGAGGGGGATGTTGGATGAATCCAGGGTGTCACTGATGATAGGTGAGCCCTACAAGCATTATACGGATATGGATAACCTACCTATCGGCATGGGGGTCAAGTTAAATCATTACTTGGCTTTGATTTCCTTTTTTCATACTTGTGGTACTCTGTAGGGGAGAGAATTAAATGGATTTTTGGGTGGGTTTTTTTTTGCGAGGGTTTTTGGGAATAAAAAAGGGAGTTAGGAGATGTGCTATTTTCACCACCAGTCTTATTTCTTATTTTGGGTCGACCTTTCCTTTCTCAAATGGCTCTTCCAATGTTCGAATAATTCTCTTTTTACCTCAAAGGTTTAGAGGCCATGTGCCTCTATCATGTTGACTATGATATTTTTAGCTTGCGTCGGGTTTTTTATGGAGCAATCGGTCCATAGACTGGAATTTATTAGCAGTTGTGGTAGAATCCTGGTACCCTAAGGGTCATGTCTTCCAATTTGGTCTGAATGAGATTGGTCCTACCTAGGAGGAATTTTTAGCGATGTTGGGGATTATCCCTAATGTTGCGGAGGCTATGCCTGATTTTTTCCATTATCCCCGAGCGTCTCTGGCCGAATTGCTCCCTATCCCCCTGTCGGAGGCTCAACCGTTGGTTCATGGAGGGACTATTTCTCTTCCTTTAGTTATGCACTCGATGCGTCAGAGGGACTTTTGTTAATGCCACCTTTTTCGGAGTTGTTGCTTTGGGCCAAACTACGAGGTTGTTATTAGTGACATAAGACTTAAAGGATGATTCTTCAATGGCCATAATAAAGACGTGGATGTCTTACCATCGTAGTCCAGCATCGGTGGTTCGGGTTCAAACTCTTAATGATCTCGATGCTTGATAGAGGGTCATGTCAATTTTTTGAGGGGGAGCCCTATAATGTTGTTCATGTGTCTTATAGAGATATTTCATTTGGCGGACCCTCCTGAGTATCCCTTGTCGGGTCTGCCTAATTTTTTTGTTCGTCCTTTCTTCAACTTCGACCCTTCAACAGAAAACTGGGTCAACTGGTTTGTGGAGCACACAGCATGGTGTCTTCATTGGTTGGTGCCATGGTGGGGAGACTTACAACTTATTTTTATAGAAAAGAGAGTTCCATTATGTGCGACTGGTTGGCATCCACCAGACTTCCTTTTATTTTCCTTAGTGGCTCCTGCACCAAGTTGGGTGGGAAAAAATAGTTCCTCATTGCATAACGAACTTCTTATCGAAGGAGACCTGACTGAATCTATGAGGATGATACTGGGACCAATATGGACGTTTACCCGTCCCTCATAATTTGTGGGAGGGTTTGGTGTGTGTCTGTGGAGTACCTGACGTGGTTATGGTTGTAGGTAGTGGGTAAAGTTATGGAAAAATGGACTGGGCAAAGTTGTCTTATTGCCTTCAACACCATCGAGGAGGGTGTTGTGGTTTTGGCCAAACTTGTCCAGGTGATGATTGCATGGAGTGCAGATGTAATGTTAATAAAGAGTGGGAAACTTGTTGACCTTCGGGGGTGGAAATAATGATGAAAGGAGGTCGTGTGGCAGTTGAGGGACGCATAAATGAAGCTAGGGGTAGCATCTGTGAAGTTGTGGAATTTTTTATTTGGGGGAATTTGGGTTTTTCTATCTGGATAGAGGTAATTTTTTCTGAAGCTTGTAGGGATTTGGTTTAAGTTTGTAGGGGTCGTCATATTTGAATCCCTCCACTAATACTTCATGTAACGGTTGTATTCCATTACTTAAAATAAAAATAATTTTGATCATATTTTGTTGTGCCTCATGATGAGTTTTGCATTTTGAATTATTTATACTAATTGTTAAGGCATACATAATCCTTTTGTTCATGTGAATGATGAGATGGACCACTGTTCTCAGAGGTCGGAAAAAATAGCATTTTGTAAAAAAAAGGGGGGGATCCTACCCATGTATGGCATATGGGATGTCTGCATAACTCTGAGGGTTTGAAAATTTCATGAGTTTCATCCTTAAAAAAAATTGAGAGGATTAGGTACAACATTGTTCTGGGAAGGGGAAATGAAGAAAAACAATTTAGAATAGAAGGGAGATTAGAAGAGTCGTAACGCACCAATAATTCAAATTAAGGATAGAATTTCTTGAGACGGTCCAGATTAACTAGACGCGTCATCTCCTCTCTATTAATATCTGTGAGCATAGCGGCGGCGCCTGAAAGAATTTTCTTCATAATATAGGTCCCACTCCAATTTGGTTTGAATTTCCCTCTGGGGGGTTCTACTATCCCATTGAGGGAAAGGTCACCTTACTGGACATGGCGGTCCTAGACTTTTCGATTGAATGATCGTGCAATCCGTTGATGATAAATTTGTATTTGGTATAGAGCTTCAAGTCTCTTTTCATACAAGAATGATAGTTCATTTAAGCGGCTCTGATGGTAGTCTTATTCATTGATCCTGCTTTTAGGCATAACACGTAGGGAAGGTGATCCTGCTTTCAGGCATGACACGTAGGGAAGGTATTTCTAGCTCAACGGGAAGGACTGCTTCCATACCATATATTAGAGAATAAGGGGTAGACCTAGTAGATGATCTGATTAAGGTGCGGTAGCCCTAGAGGGAATATGGGATTCGATCGGACCAATCTATTTATTAGCAGCTTCCACGGCCACCTTCGTTTGGGGTCTGTGAGAAGAAGATTTATGTCTCTGAATCTCATGCTCGTGGACCATATTTGTGACATTGGATTCAAAGTGGAGTCAATTATCTGATACTAACTCATGGGGGACCCCGTATCGGCAAATGATTTTCTTTCTAATGAACTTATCCACTTTCTTATCATTCAGCATTGCGTATGACTCGGCTTCAGCCCATTTCATAAAGTAATCAATGGCGACCAAGTTGAACTCTTGATCATTTGAAGATTTGGGAGTGACCTTGCCTACAATGTCTATGCCCTAAGTGGAGAAGAGATATGGATAGGTCATGTTGTACGATTCCTCGATAAGCAAATGTTCAAGATTAGAAAACTATTAGCACTTGAGGCAAATTCGAACATAATTAGTGCAATCTTGAACTATGGTAGTCCAATAATACCCTTAATGAATGATCATTTTGTCAAGTGTGTGACCATTCTTGTGGGGTATGCATTCCCCACTGTGGATCTTCTGCATCATTCCTACAAAATCAGCCCGTGTTATACAATGAAAATGGGTTCCATCGAAGTTTCTCTTGAAAAGAGCTTTATCGCAGGTGATGTGTTGGATAGCCAATTTTTCAAAGGGTCTCAAGATCTATTTTATGTTCATCTTGAGGATACTTAACTTGTTTGAGGAGCCACCAAACGTCATAGTACCATAAATCATCCATGTCAAAGTCTTCCTCTGTGATGATCTTGATGTGGTAGCTGGGCATAGCTTGTTTCTGAACCAAGAAGGGTGTAATTGTTACTCCCTCAGGCATATCGACCATGGAATCTAGGATTTCATAGTCATCAATTATACTGTTCGTTACACGAGGAATTTAGTGGAGGTGACATCTTTGAACTGGGAGGTGAGCTCTTCTAGGTAGGGGTAGAAGGGTATGAGGTCCTCGTCTTTAACTTTCCATTTTCTGAGGATTTGGTCGATGATGAGGGCAGAGTCTCCATAAATGTCTAGGTGTCAAATTCCTTTTACAAGGGAGATCTTAAGGCCTATGGTGCATGCCTCATACTCAGTCATGTTGTTGGTGCAAGGGAAGTCTAATTTGATGGCAATGGGATTGTGGGAGTTTATGATACCAGATATTGTACCAATAAGTAATAGAGTAAGAGCTAAATTCTGGACAACTTTAAAGATGCAATAATGGCATAAATCAGTTATATAAGTAAAGAGAGAGATGTGGCAATAAGGAGAGAGACTATTCAATAAGTGGTTCAGCTATCTGGCATACTCCACTGTCTAGGGGTGTATGAACTTCATTATAACAAAGGGCTCTAATGGCCTTAGTGATATAATTCACATAACTATCTCTCTCTACTGTGATAGAAATAGAGATTTGGTTACGGTTTGAATGTTTTGATCCTTTACATTAATGAGTAAGATAAGTATATATAGTTCCTCAGGTTGTACTGCACCACCTAAGCATGTAATAAGCATGTGTAGAATGTTCCTGTCAATAAGGTTAAGCCACCTGTCATTGTAACATGTTGGTCATGACGGTGAAATATAACCTCACATGTGAGAGAGATCTTATTATAACGGTTTTATGCACATATGATCTGTAACCCACGCGCAGCCTTCCATACATTCCCTAATCCATGAGCTCTACTAGCTGTCAACTGTCGCTTGTCTGAACCAGGTCGAGGCCAAGTTGTCAAGTTAGATCCGCTTATGGTACGATAATTATCATGCCGAGCTATCATTAGTCGACACCCGTCATCCAAGTGAAGGAAGAGGTTAAGGGTACTTGAGTTATAAGACCATTGATATTGATATTGTTGACTGTATTTCAAAATGAGGATGAGGCCTCTGATGACGAGTTTATGGACAAGGACGAGATTTTCATGCTGGACCCATGGCCGAGCCATGACTTTCCCAAACTAACGGTCTGACACTGGTTGACCTCAGCCGAGGGGTTCCACTGTATGGACGAGGCTATACTTTGTACATCAATCACCCCTAGCCATTAGTATTCAATGTGAATGGAAGGTTTAGGGATAAATCATCCTTGGTTAATGATGAGATGTCCTTAATTGACGTCAGATATATCTCTTTATTTGTCAGGTTAGTGATGTTGAACATGATCCTTGCGTTGACACTTGGCAGCCATCTTATGGTTCAGCGTGTGGCTCAAGAATAATGGTTGTAAGTATTTCATAGGGCATTATTCCCTAATGATGACTACCTTGGAAGTTGTGCATAATGATTGAAAGTATTTAAATGTTTTTTAATAACACATTTTGTATTTCTTACTTCTTCTCCTTCACGCTAAAATCTCTCTCTAGTATAAGTTCGATTTCTTCTCTTATCACCACCGTTCCAACATTTTTGGTAAGGTTTTAGGGGGGGTTTCTTCCCTATACGTCTTAGCACTTTCAGGTAACCTCATTTTCTCTATTCCCCGTTCATTTCTAGCTTATTCTGCCATTTAAACTTCTATTTTTTTTGTGAGCTTTAATATTTTTTGTCCATCTCCATTAGAGGTTACAGGTTCGCCTTTAGACGGTTTTTGGTGGTTTTAAGAGTTGGGGTGTAGCCTTTAGGTTTTCTAACCTTTATCAACCTTCTTAGCCTTCTAATCAGCCATCGAAGTTGTGTTTGTCTTCTTCTCTGTGGAAACTATAGTTGAGTGTTCTTCATTTGTTTTTGAAGAAAAATGATTAAATATTCCATTTTGATTTTTAGGTCAGTAGTGGTCAAACATTCGGTTGTTTGTGCCTTTTTACTCTTTATTCTATCCAAGTTCAGCCTCGGCCACTTGAATGTTAAAAATCTTATATGTCAAATCAATATCCGACACTCAGAAAGAGATATTTTTTTAGGAGATACATAGGATTGAGGTTGAGGCCGAGAGGCATCGTAAAATCGAAGCTGACCTCACTCGTTAAATATTTTTCATTCCCCTAAAAGTCATCTAAACCCCTCTAGTTGAGGTTTGTGAGGATGAAATGCCTGACTTGTACTCTTCCCAAGTCAATAGTAGGGAATCTTTCAATGAGGCTATAATATTTTGCCCCATAAATTCGGAGAGGTCTAAGGTGGCCTAGAGCTCGTATCGGTCTTCATCTTCCCATCAAGTCTAGTCAGCCAGCCAGGACGGCTCTTCAGTTAAAATCATCTCGGATCATGATGAGCCAAGTGTTAACATTTCCATTCCTCCAATTCTTTTTCCTTTCTCATCTATGACTATGAGAGAATTCCAAAAGGGATTTCCTGGAGGGGCTGAAAATGCTATTGACAATGATGATTCTGAGGCCAAGGATCCAGTTGATTATTCGTATGCTGAAGGCTTTCAATCCATCGTTAGAGAGTCTGACCTTCTTTTTTAGAGACATTTGTATGTCGTTAAGTCTGACATTGTTATGCGCATCCCGAACGAGGACGGGAGAGTGTTTTATGACTGAGAAGCTGAAGTTACCATATATGAGTAAATGTTTAAAGTCAGCTTTTGACGCCCCATTCATCCATTTGTTCAATCTATTATATTCAGTCTGGGGATTTCTCATTGCCAACTGGAGCCTAATTCATTGAGGATATTACCCAACGTTTTCTCTCTTTGGATAAAAAAGTATGAGGATGACCCATCTGCAGAAATATTCAAGGCTTGTTATAACATCTCAACCTCAATGACTCAGTCCAACTAGTACCACTTAAGGGCGAGAAAGCCCAATCAGAAAATCATATATGTTAATCAGACATGAAATCACCATCAGAAGCCGAGATTCTTTTTTATCTCTGGAGCTTAGGAATTTTCGGTCAATGATAATCGATCTGAGGATGAGGCAAGGGTTCCATATGCTTGGGTAAATCCTTATATGTCAGTTAAGCTTTATCCCAGACTCAGTATTGGCAACAAGCTGAGAGTTAAGTTTTTGAAGAGTCAGGGGAAGAACGCTACCTTTCTTGAGTTTGAAGATCTATTGTCTCTTGATATTTTAGAGACGTATGGTCTGGGGGTTGACCCCCTTGATGAGTTGTGTCGGTTACTAAAGTTTTCTGATCACAAGCCTTTTCTCGTCCTTTATCTTTATTACTGATCATATTTGTTTTACCTTTACTAATCACACTCCTCATATTTGTCTTTTCTCATCTTTTATCTTTATTACTGATCACAACTGCTCCTTCAGACACTTGTCAGGACCGTTAGACAAGGCCGATAGTAATTCCACCCTAGATGAAGTCTGTTCTGAGCTCCTCCGGGGAAGGTTCATCTTCACAGGACTCATTTGAGACCTTTTGGGCGGCCATAATTACCCAGCTAAAAGGCATGACCCAACTCTATCATTCCTTTAGTGCCGAGGGCTAAATATACTATCCTCGATGTCCCTTCAAAGGTAGATTATGAGTTCACGGGGAAGATGCACTCCCTGAAGACCTATGGCTTTGGTCTTCATCAATTGGCCCAGGTATATACTTCGAACTTAATTCGAACCTTGTCTCCTCTGAATTTTACTTTGTCCTATTCTCACATTTGTATATTCTAATTCCTCTACAGTCTTTGTGTGACTTTACGTCGGTAACCAAGTGGGAAACTAATAATTATTTAAAAATTCAAGATGGTGAGAAAGCCATCTAAGAAATGGATGACCTTAAGAATAAGTTAAAGGATCATAAGGACAATTACAAGAAGGCTCGGGAAAAGTTGAAGTTGGACCATGAGAATGCCTTGAAGGCTAAGGATGAGGCACTTACTGCTCGAGCTACGAAGCATGCAATAGACCTTTCCACAGCCATCCAAAAATCAAGGGACGAGGCCTTTTTGGCCAAAGCAATAAAGAAGATCCAGCACAAGGCCGTAATGAGTTTGGTAGCTTCAGCATTGAATACCTTGAAAGGGGTATTAAGAAGGCCTTCTAGCGGATCATCATAAAATTTTCTGAGTCCAACTCGTCCATTCGTCCAAAACTGGAAGCCCCTGATTTAGAAGATCCTACCTTCACCCAAGCCTTGGACAATGTTGAATCAATGGCTAGAGTTGATGGATAGGGAGTTGCAACTTAGGTTCCAGTTGAAACTGATGTCAAACACACTAATGCTACTAGGACTACTCAGTCCAAGGATTGTGCTGATGGGTTGGTTGGTAACAATGAACCAACTATGTAGGGTGGTCGTCTATGACTAATACCCTTCGTCTTGTAATTTTTTGTATTGAAGATATAATCATTTAGAATTTTTTCACTGTGACTGGATGCTATGCTTCCTTGAATGAATGAAAAGTGTTGCCTCATACTTGAGCTTTAATTTCTTTTTTGCTGAATTTGTAATGGTTTTGCCAAGTTTATTTCTCGTCTTCGCTTCCATGTTTCGAACTCTTTCACGCCTAAAAATGGGGGATAATATCCGAATCTTTAATTTTTATAACAAGAGGTCACGGTATTAATGATGTTGTCTTAAGTCTACTCTCGTCCTTAGTCGAGCGATTAATTAACCTTAATTAAATTATTTTCAAATATGAATGCACCAAATTAATGGTGTTTAATTTCAAGTCCCCTCTCATTGTTTTGAGAGTTTATGGATGAGTGTCATCTCGTCCTACACTATCATCTCGCCAAGAGAGTTTGAATCTCATACCATAAGATTAATTGTGTTTAAATGAACCATAATTAAATGATTTTTAAATTTGAATGCACCAAATTAATGGTTTTTAATAGCAAGTCCCCTCTCGTCATTTTGAGAGTGTACAGTTGAGTGTCGTCTCGTCCTACGCTATCATCTCACCAAGAAAGTTTGATTCCCCTAACACCAAATAAATGATGTTTAATGGAACCATAATATAAGGTGCATTAAAATTTTAATTCACCGGATTAATGGTGTTTAACTGCGAGTCCCCTCTCGTTGTTTTGAGAGTGTACGGATGAGTTTCGTCTCATCCTACATTACCCTATCGTCGAGAGATTTTGACTCTCATACCACCAAATTAATGATGTTTAAATGAACCATAATTAAATGATTTTCAAATTTGGATGTGTTTTTAACCACCTTGGTGATGTTATCACAATGTTCCCCCCTCTGGGTGTTACTGAGAATCCATGGGCGAGGTGAGCCCCGTCTGGATTCTCCTGTCACTGAGAGTGAGTTAATTCTAATTCACCATATAAATGATGTTTTGTATCTTAGGACGACTTGTAACTTGAAATTTGATCCATTCATACAAGAAATATATGAGGGAATACTTGACATTTTTCATTCATTACTTTTTAGTACATCTCTCATACAATGGTGAAATAAAAAATTTACAAAATCCTATTGAAAGTATTTCTTCAAGTGATCATCATTCCAGGGGTTTGAGAATGGCTCCCCCTCCAAATTCTTAAGTTTATACGTTCCAGGAAGAACTTCTTCAGTAACTATGTAGGGGCTATGCCAGTTTGCATGGAGCTTATTCGGCTTCTGACAGGCTTTCTTCAAAACTAGATATCCAATGGCTATCGGCCTAGTCTTAACTCTATTATTGTAGAATTTTGCAATCCTTTGTTGATAAGCAACCTGCCTAACCTCTACATCCTTTTGCCTTGCTTTGATGAGGTCCAAATCTAATCTTTTCTCCTCAGTCTCTGTTTTTGGGTTGTATGTTTGAACCTTGCGACTTGGTAGGCCAATTTCGATGGGTATCACTTCCTTTGAGCCCAAGTCAAGCATTAAGGGGGTCTACCCCATTGGTGTCCTCTCCGTCGTCCTGTATGCCCACAGCACAGCATGTACTACTTTCATCCAAAGACCCTTGGAGTCTTCTAATTTCTTCTTGATCCCGTCAAGGATAATTCTATTTGTTACCTCAGTTTGGCCATTTTCCTGAGGTCAGCTTAGAGCTGAGAATTTTTTTTTTATGTTGACCCTCTTACAATAGACCTCCAGGGATGAGTTCTTGAACTATTTATCCTTATCGGAGATCAGAGTGTTAGGAAGACCATATTTGCAGATGATGTTCCTCTTCTTCATATCGGTTATAGTGATCATGGCCTCAACCTCAACCCACTTAGATAAATAGTCGATCGCCATAATAAGGTATCTATAATTACCTATTTCTCTGGGCAGAAAGACCACCAAGTTGGTCCACCAAACTACAAACGGCCACGGGGAAGTAATTGATAATAAGGATTGATAAGGTTGATGAGGGATGCAAGCATATCTTTGACATTTATCACATCTCTCCACATAGTTTGTTGCATCTTTTTCCAGGTCCGGCCACCAATAATCATGAGTGACTATCCTTTTTGCCAATGATCTCCTTCCTATGTGGCTTGAATAAGAGCCCTCGTGCACATCTTTTAGTATATACTCCACTTTTATCGGATGAATACATCGCAATAAAGGAAGAAAAAACCCTTTCTTATACAATACATCTCCTATGATCGAGAACTTGGCCGCCTTGTATCTCAAGTTCTTTCTCTCCACTTTGGAGTATGGAAACTCACCATCTTTGATGTATCGAATGAGGGGATCCATCGATGATGCCCCTAGGTTCAGGCTTAAGCATAACTCCATTGTATTGTCCACTTCTTTAATGGTTGATTGGTGTAGGATCTCCATTAGCACTAACCTACTTATCTCCATCCTGGTCGCAGATGATAATCTTGCTAACGCATCAGCTCGGCTGCTGTCTAGACATGGGATCCTTTTTAGCTTCACCTATCTAAAGTTATTCAACATTACTTTTACCTTTGCTGGGTATTTTTCCATCCTATCATCTTTTGCCTCATACACTCCTAGGATTTGATTCACCACTAACCTGGAGTCACTGCGCACTATCATATGTCCAACATTCAATGCTTTGGCGAGGGAGAGTCCCGCCAAACATCCTCATATTTTGAATCATTATTGGATTCTTTGAAGTTGAATCTCAGGGCATATTTAATGTCAATCTCGTCTGGGGCTGACACTATTAGGCCAACTCTATTACCTGTCTCACGTAAAGAGCCATCTACAAACAGGCTCCAAATTGTGCTTTCCTTTAAAAAGTTTCCTTCATCTAGAACTCCATTCTTAAATAGAAATTTTGTGTCTTCATTCTTAGATATTAAACCTCTTGCAATACTCGTCTCAGCCTCAATCGGGCTTCCACTTATTTTCTCTGGCTCAGCCAGTGGATATTTAAACTCTTCGGTGTCAGCCTCATCCTAAGTGAACTCGGCTATGAAGTTGTCTAAAGATTTCCCTTAGATGGTTATTATCGACTGATAGACAATATTAAATTCTCCCGCCTCTATCGACCAGTCCATCAACTTACCCAAATTTTTGAGTTTATGGATAACCTATCTAAGAGGAGAGTCAATAAGGATGACCATCGTGTGAGCCCGAAAAAATAGGGTTTCATTTTCCTTGATGCATGTATTAAAGCATAAGCTAGTTTTTCCATATTTGGGTACCTCTACTAGGGCCCTTGTAGGGATTTTTTTATTTAAGTAAATTGACTTCTGCACCCCTTCATCGTCTTACATAATCGCTGCACTGATGGCCGACCCAGATATGGCCAGCTATAGATATAGCTTCTCTCGCTGAACAGGCCAAGATAACAAAAGTGGGGAGTTGAGGTAAGACTTAAATTCCTAGAAGGATTTTTCACATTCCTCATTCCATTCAAAGGTTTTCCTCAATACTTTAAAGAAGGGAAGACATTTGTTTGTATCCCTTAATATAAATTTATTCAACGCAGCAACTCGTTCTATCAGCCTCTGAACATCCTTAATCATTTTTGGAGTCTTCATCTCCACCAAAGATTTAATATTTTCAATATTTTCTTGTATTCCTCTCTGATTGAAGATGAACCTAAAGAATTTTCCTGCTCCAACCCCGAACACACACTTGGCAGGATTAAGCTTCATTTGATACTTGCCCATTGTGTTAAAAGTACGCTCAAGGTCATCCACATATGTCTTAGCCTTGAGGTTTTTGGTTAACATGTCATCCACATATAACTCCATAGTTTTGACGATTTGTTCCTCAAACATCTTATTCACTAGGCACTGATATGTTGCCCCGATATTTTTTAGGCCAAAAGGCATGACCTTATAGCAATACGTGCCCTTGTCAGTGATGAATGAGGTCTTCTTAGCATCGGATAGGTCCATAAAGATATGATTATAGTATGAGTAGGCATCTATAAAACTCATCAATTCATGCCCAGCCATGGCATCTACCATCTCATTAATCCTTGGGAAGGGGAAACTGTCTTTTGGATTGGCTTTGTTCAAATCGATGAAGTCTACACACATCCTCCACTTGCCATTACACTTAGTCACAATGACTTCATATTTTTATCTAGAGTACATCCTTCGCCTCTGTCTGACCGGCTTGAGTCCTTCGTCTACATTCAATTTATGGCAGAGAATCTTCGGATTAATTCCCAACATGTCCTCATGACTCTAGTCAGAAATATTTTATCTCTCCCTTATCAGCTTCATAAACTATTCCTTGATTTCTCTCTTCATGGATTTGCCAATTTGGATGGGTTTTTTGGGCTCGTCCTCATTGAGGATGATGGATTCTACCTCCTCAACAGCCTCTCCATTTCTTCAATTTTGTCTCATCCTTTTGATCGAGAGTGTCGATGTTGTAAGTTTTCGTAGCTCTTTTATGTTTTTTTCATTCCTCGATTGAGTTAAAGTATCATTCTCTCACCACCGCCTAATCACCTTGAACTTTCCCTACTCCATAGGGAGTCAAGAATTTTATCATTTGGTGAACAGTAGAGGGAACTTCCTCAAATTCCTTGATAGCTACCCGTCCCATTATAATATTGTAAGCTAAATAGACATTCTCATCCATCACAAATAAATTTATCTTTTTTATGAGGAATCTCAGCCAAGTATGCCCCATACGAACATCCATCTCATATATTCCTAAGGTATGGACTTTCTCACCATTAAATCCAATCAAAGGTTGGTGGTATGGGACGAGTCTCTTCTTGCTAAGACCTAATCCTTTGAAGCATTCCCAGAACATCACGTCTACCAAAGTCCCTCCATCAACTCGTATTCTGGGGACTTCGTATCCATACACTCTTGTAGTGATGACTAGAGGCTCGTCGTGAGGGCACAAAATCCCTTTGAAGTCAACCCTTGAGAAACTAATTACCAAGGTATCCATATCCACCTTTTTCCTCTTACCCATCTTGGATTCAGCTACAATCGAGTTTACCACTTCTCTCTTTGGGACGGCCTTTGCCTCTGCAACATGGGCCTTACGGTCGGCCAAATCTTTGCCCCCACCGGCTAGGCCTCCACATATCATCGTAACCCACAATTAGATCGTATGTAGCCGACCCTTGGTTGCAACAACTTTCGGGGGAAGATCGGGGGTGGCCTCATCATCGTCATCATCATCATCGTCATCATCATTCATATTAGAGTGGACATATCATCTAGGTTTGTCATCTCGTCTCTTTCTAGGGTCATCCTATGGCAGTGCTCTTATCAACATATTTCCTGAGTTTCCTTTGCTTTAGTATCTTTTTATCTCATATTTAAGTGCAAAGCACCTATCAGTCATGTGGCTTTGATCCTGGTGAAACTCGCATCACTTTCTTTTATCCCTCTTATGAGGAGGGACTCTCAATTTTTTCGACCATCTTAAAGATCGATCATTTTTATCTCGTTCAGGATCATCTCTTGAGTAGCTATCAATGGAGTATAATCAGCGAACTTGTCCTCTGTCGACCTCTTCTTACCACCTTTTTACTTGAACTTCTGGATATGCTCCCACTTGCTCCTTTTTCATCCTATCTTTTGCCCACCATGGTCTCCTCCATGTTCATGCCTCTCCCGATCGTAGTGAGAAGTTTTTTCATGTTTTTTGGAGGATCTTCGGCTAGCTTTCATAGAAGCTTGCCCTTCCGCAATCCACTCATGAGGGCGGTCATGGCAACGCTTTCATCATAGTCTTTTAACTCTTATTATTTTTTTAAAGTGGGTTGTATAGTCTCTTAGAGACTCGTTTTTTCCTTGATTGACATACAATAAGTGGGTGGTCTTCTTCTGAGGATTTACTCCAAACAAAAATTATGGATGAACCTCTCAACCAGTTGTTTAAAATTCTCAATAGAGTTCTTTGGGAGAGGTATACGATGCATGTGCAGCACCAGAAAGGGTGCTGGCGAAAGCTCGATTTCTCATTTCATCAGAGATCGAAAAGATATCGGCACCGACTGGTACATTTCCACGTGATGCACTGGGTTTGTGCTCCCATCGTACTTCGATGCCATCATTGGTGGATTAAACTTGACCGAGATTGGGTAGCTTACAATTATTGCGACGAACGATGAACCTTCCATGTAACCTCTCTGAATGGGGGCTCGAATCTTCAAACTGTCTCCAATTTTGTTTTCAATCCTCTGAATAGAACTATTCAAGCTTATCGAATGCGTCCACTATTGCATTATCTCCCTCGATCGCTACAACATTATCATCGGAACTTTCTCTATCAGTCGGTCACTTCGCTATCTCTCTTTCAGTCGTCTTTTAATGACTATTCACTTCTCTTTGCTCCTCGTTTCGACCACATGGAGTCCTACAGCCAACACATCTGATATTTCTCCTGGAACCAGTAATACTATGGGACCTGGAGAGTCGGTCTCCTAAATCACCCATTGGGTGAGTCTATCTAAGGCAGATCCTCTACTGAGTCTATCAAGCATTGAGGCATGAGGTTGGTCTTCTCGGTTCGGCCTGGCATTATTTCCCTTACTGATATGAATTGGGCCGATAGTATCCCTAGAGAACTCATAGGCTTCCTAATATTTCGTATCGTAATCAAATGGGTCGTCTTAAAATTCTTGGCCTTGTCTCCCTAGGCGCAATCGCCTAGGGTCAACCATATCCCTATGTCCCTGCTGCTCCAGCACTTCCTTGTGTGGGGTTGAGGTGATCCCCTGTCACTTGATGACTACCTTCCCTGGCGATCAGAGTTATAATTACTGCTACAGTGTCAGTGGGTCTAGTTAATATATTTTGTCTAAAAGAAGTTAGTTTCTCCTATATCTTCTATATGCTGTCCGCCAACGAGCGCAGTGCCACCGCGCCCTCATCCATATCTAACTGAGGCGGTGCCTGACTGGAACTAGGGCTAATGCCTTGTGGTAAATTAGAAACCATTAAATCTGGAGAATGTACAGAACAAGAGATGAACTGGATGAGCTAAATAAACTAGAAAAAAGATCGGTTAACTCAACCAAAGCTCTTTCAATGGTGATTCCAGTCCAGCCAAACGTGGAGTTGGATCACCACCAAAGAATTCGGTAAGGAACAAGTTGCAAATGAAAGGAAAAAGATGAAGTATATCGATTCCCTTAGATGGTGCCAACTGATGATACGAGATAGTACCAACAAGTAATATAGGCTCAATCCAGAATAACTTTAAAGATGCAACAATGGTAGAAATCAAGTATATAAGTAAAGAATGAGATGACAAAATGAGGAGAGAGACTATAAAATAAGTGGTTCATCCATCTGGCCTACTCCACTGTATAGGGGTGTATGAAATTCACTATAACAGAGGGATCTAATGGCCTTAGTGATACATTTCACACAACTTTCTCCCTATATTAGTGATAGCAACGAAGCTTTGGCTAGGCTTTGAATATTTCGATTCATTACATTGGTAAAGAAGATAAGTATGTATAGTGCCTGGGGGTTGTACTATCCCCCCAAGCATGTAATAAGCATGCGTAGAATGTTCTTGCCAATAAGGTTAAGCCACCTGTCACTGTCACTTGTAGATCAGTATGATGAAATATTCAATCACATGTGAGCGAGATCTTATTATAACAGTTTTATGCACGTGGGATCCACAACCCATGTGCACCCTTCCACTCATTCCCCAATCCATGTGATTTGTTAGATATCAACTATCGGTCGTCTGGACTAGGTTAAGGCTGAATTTTTAAGTTGGATCCGCTGATGGTGCAGTAATTGTCATGTTGAGTTGTCTTCAGTCGGCCCCTATCTTCCTGGTAAAGGATGAGGTTATGGGTACTTGAGTCATATGCCCACTGATATTGATATTATTGACTGTGTTTCGAGACGAGGACGAGGCCTCTTGTGATAAGTTTATGGTCGAGAACGAGACACTTCATGCTGGGCCCATGGCCAAGCCTTGACTTTCCCAAACTAACGGTCTGGCACTGATCGGCATCGTCCGAGGGGGTCTAGTGTATGGATGAGGCTATACTTGGTATATCAGGAGTCATCAAGGGAGATCAGGATTATCCTAATGTTGTATCCTTTTTTTATTGGCAGCTCCATCAAATAACATCTTTCATCTAAGATCCTCCTGGGAGGTGCAGAGAATGTCTTCATCTAGAAATTTAAAGACCCAAACATCGGCTCCTTCCATGGGGTAATCAACAAGGTAATCAAAAATATCCCTCCCTTGCATATCTTTATGCGTGACATACTCAACATCAAACTCGACTAGAAACATCAACCAATGGGCCATTAGGCTAGAAAAAGTGGGTTTATCTAGCAGGTATTTGATGGGATTCATTCGGGTTACTAGTTTGATAGGAAAGGCAAGCATGTAGTGCCGTAATTTCTGTATGATCCAAACTAGGGCTGCACAAACTTTCTTCAAAGCGATGTAGCTGACCTCATACATGTCCAATTTTTTACTAGCTTAGTAGATGAATTTTTCCTTGTGGGATTCTTTAATGTACTAGGATAGCAAAGCTCCTATTGTGGTATCAGTGAGAGCCAAATATAAAAGGAGTGGTAGACTTGGTTGCAGATGCATGAACACCGAAGGTCGGGTGAGGTATCTCTTTAATTGGTTAAATTCTTCTTAATAGGACTCGTTCCAGACTTTAGTTGAATCCTTTTGTAAAAGTTGGGAAATGGGTTCGCAAATACAGGTCAACTAACTGATGCACAGACTGATGTACAGTAATTTAACTCAAAATCCTCAGACTTTCTGGTAAATTGGCCCTGACTTGGCAAGGTTTGAAATCGTAACTTAAGCTGGTGGAAGCCCATTTACAGGTGGGGCACGTGCTACATGCGAGTATTCTTTTGAGACACAAATAATCTCGGGAGCAGGTGGACCTATAGCACGAGAAAAGAGGACTTCGGGATCTTTGAGAATCTGATCTTGGGATCACTACATTTCTTAGACATGAATTTGAAGGTTGTCAATCTTGACACTGAATTGCACTAAGATGGCCATTAGATTTGGCTGCACATTCGGTGCTTGGTCGATGTTGTCCTTGAAGAGCATGTGGAGGTAGATTCCAAATTTGGATGAAAGAACAGAAGAAGCATCGGATCTTGAGGGCAGTCTGACGGAAGACCGAAGCCAATAAGGAGCTAGGCCAAAAGTCAAGTATGCAATCGACTTGAGAGAGAAAATGGTTTGGATATAGTTTTGAAAGAAAGAGGGAGAATTTTTTTCGGTATTTTTGAAAAAAAGAGGGAAAAAATGTTTTTGATATTTTTGGAAGAAGGAGAAAAAGGGTTTTTGGTATTTCTTAGTTTTTGAAAAGGAGACAAAGGAGAGGAATCTCAGTGTGATTATGATTATTGTTATTATTATTATTATTATTATTATTATTATTATTATTATTATTATTATTATTATTATTACTACTACTATTATTATTATTATTATTGTTGTTATTATTATTATTAAGTTTTAACTTTTATTAGGTTTGCCTAAATGCAAGAAAAAATGCCAGATAGGACCCCGAGCCTGGGAAAATAGGGTTTTAAGATATAAGACACGATTTAACTTGTTTCAGGCTCACGGACAAGGTCTTATGTTAAAAAGGGGAAAATAGCACAAAAATCGAGACAATATGCCAACCTAGAATTTCGACAGAGTTTCGCATGGTAACTATCAAACTAATTATGAGTTCCCTAAGGTGATGCCTGTATGGGGTTCACGTACTTATTATCTTAGTGGAAGGGTTCACCCCTTTGACTTCCACGATATACCTCTTGCCTATAAGTTCAATCATTAATCGGTTGGTGTGGACAAGCCATTTAATATACCTGAGTGTTCATGAATTTCCCCATGGCATACCTCATGGAGATGGTACGGGTGAGAGTTAATTCGATATACTCGATGTACGTGAATGATTTCGCTGCTATATACTTCTCGTCAAGATTTTGATCAAGCAGTACGATGTGGGGGGAGTTGTTCGATATACGTCGAAGGTACTAGGCCAATGGAAGGTGGGAGTGGTATCACTTAGGTCATCCACACCCCAATGAAGTTGGCACCCATCACAAAGTTACCATTCAGTATGGGACAAATTTTTTGTCAATAGTGTCATGCTCTGGTGATGTAGTGTGCAAAAATGCATGAGTTTTAATTAGTATTTTATGGCGAGAGATGTTTTTTATTTGCATGCTTAGTAAAGGGAGTACTACACTAATGAGGGAGAATATCCAGATATTATGAAAAGTAAATCTTGCATTCAGACTGTACTAAGAATGGTGATAAGGAAACATGGGGACATATACATATGAGCGAGTGAGTGACATGTGAATATATGCGAATTAGTGTGTGTTAGTGAGACTATTCATAGATCAACTATATGTGGTTTGTGAAGTGTGTAAGTGAGTGAAAAGTGATATATACATGAGAAGAGAGTACGATGGATATAAGCGTGAGGTAGATATACAAAAAATAAGTAATGGAGTACAGGGACATACGGGTGGGAGCATATGTACACACGTAGAAAGTAATAGCACTCGTGTAGAAATAGAGTCTAGTCCTCGTTAAAACAAATTTCCCTTGTAAAATGTCGCCACAGTGGCCATCTTGCGATTTTTCGAATTCCCTTCGATGTACGCATGGGGTTGTGCCCTTCCTCGAGGTGCTTGTTGTCACGACCCCGACCCAAAAATAGTAGGGAACGAGTGTCTTGACATGCCACCAAGGCATCCAATATTCTGGCGTTAAAATTTTTCTTTTAAAATATATGTAGCGGAAGTATTATCACATGGTTATGAGTCGTAAAATACTGAAAGTGAAGGAATTACATCATCAGAGTTTTCTAAAGGGAACTTCATTTGTATTAAAATATCAAAGAGTTACAACTTGACACAAAGAGCTAAACATGCTCTATCTAATTAAACAAACTGCTACTTAAGGTAAAAAAAAAAGCTTTAAAATCTAAATCTTCAATATAGTCCTTTTTCGTTCCATCCACGAGCATAATTATTTCCTGAAAAATGGTTATTTATACAACGTCAGCTAAAAGCCGAATGAGATTCAATCTCTAGATATTCCAGGATTTTTCATAAAACAGATACCTATTCAATTTAGAACATAAGGTATATACATAGAGATAGGAATTTCAAGTAATATATATAAAGTAAATGACAATATATATATATATATATATATATATATATATATATATATATATATATATATATATATATATATATATATATATTCAGAATAAACAGTTCAGAACAGAGAAGATAAAACAATTGAGCATATGTCAATTATTCCGTTTTAGTGGCCATGTACGCTCTAATACCCAGACAGATTGAATTACCAAATGTTTCCATCCGTTGACATCACAGACAGATAATCATGATTTCTGGAACAACGCCTTGTTTAGGGCACACCAGCGGTAAACCAGCTGGGAAGGTACCACCCAAATATTTTCACCCGGTAGTCAAGGCCAATATAGTAAGAGAGTTTCCATAAGCCGAATCAATAATTTCATAATTCAAATCAGATGTTTATATGGAGAGATATAAACATATAACAAACGACGGAATCATCGGTATCAGATGCGTTATTAGAATAAAAGCATTTCACAAAATATACATAGTTTGTATAATATAATATAATCAAAATGCGCAAGAAATTGCATAGAGTACTCACCTAAAATAGAGGTTGAAATTATAGATAATGAGCCTTAGATCGCAAGTTAATCTAACAAATACGATGAAGGTTTAAGTATATGTTCTAAACAAGGTCCAGTTAATAATAACTTGTTTCAAAGGATTACTAAAAACCATTTTCTTAACTTTTAAAACTCATTGATCGTAATTAATGGATTCAATTCATAGTTCTTCTTAATCAGTCGGTTCCCAGCAAAGATGGAGGGTCACAGGGGCACCACTTAAATACCATCTCATCTAGACAGAACATTTTCGGATTTATTCCCAGTAGAGATGGAGAGTCACAGGGACACCACTTGAATACCATCTTAACTAGACAGAATTTCACCGGGACTGACTTTGGAATTACTTAAATGAGATTCCATAATAACGAGCAATTACTTACAAAAACCATTTTAAAAAGCGTATATATATTTTCAAACAAGTTGACATATTTTGAAAATAAAATCAATTTAGATTGTTTCTAAATTTTAAGTTTTGATTAGTGGATCCTTTAGTGTATTTTCCCAGCATAACTACTAAGTAAAGCTATAAAGCACGAAATTAAAACTATAAATATGCATTACAACATTTAAATAAAATCATACCTACGAAACGAATTCTTTCTTCAAAATTATAGAACTCCTTCTTAAGATATTTCCCAAGCTATCACTCTTTCTTACTATAATTCTCAAGGAATTGGTGTGAGTTATAAATGATCCCAAAGGCCCTATTTATAGGTTTCCAAGGATATTCCGGTGTTGACACGTGTCAAATGACTAAGCTTTTGGGAGTGGTGATTCAACGCCGAGGTGTCGCGTGCCGGAGTGGTCTTGTAGTGTTAATATCACCAAATGATGACAAGAGTTTTAGCTCTATCTTTAAAGACGACATGTGTAAGGTGGAGGTGACCAGCACGTGGTGGAAAGGTGATAAGGGTATAAGGGTCATTACACACATGAAGGGTATTTTGGTAATTTCACACTATATATTTTTAATATTTCTTAGAGGTCCTTGAAAATATTTTATTTACAAAATGACCCTTTTTATATTTTTATTTTAGTCCCTTAAGTTTCATAAATTTATATTTTCTACCCCAAAACTTATTATTTACCTTAAGATATGTCATTAGACTTTGATTTGATCCAATTTACAGTTGATTCTTCATATTTAAAAAATGGAGTTTGTTATATTGATAGCCAATAATACCACATATCTAATAATACAACATTTATAAGATAATAAGTAACACATGAGTGTAAAAACAAACTATATACATATGAGCATATAAAAGTGGGGTCATTACATCCTTCCCTCCTTATAAAAAGTTTAGTCCCCAAACTTGACTCATATAAATTTACAAACAAGTATGGATATCTCTCCTTTATTTCATCTTCCCGCTCCCATGTTGCTTCTTCAACTGAATGATTACGCCACAATACTTTGACCAGTGGAATTATCTTGGTTCGTAATATTTGATCTTTACGGTCCAAAATTTCTATCGGATGCTCAATGTATGACAAATCTTCTCCAACTTGAAAAGGTTCGTGACTTAAGATATGTAATGGATCTGGGACATATTTCTTTATCATTGATACATGAAACACATTATGTACACTAGAGAGTTCAGGTGGTAAGTCTATTTTATACGCAACAGCTCCTATCCTTTTAAGGATTTCAAAAGGTTCTATGTATCTTGGGATCAACTTCCCTTTCTTCCCAAATCGTATTACTCCCTTTGCAGGCAATACTCGCAAGAACACATAATCTCCTCTTTAGAATTCTAACTGTCGGTGTCGATTATCAACATAATTCTTTTGACGGCTTTGAGCGGTTCGAAGTCGGTCTTCTATTAATTTCACCTTCTCTGTTGTGATCTGAATCAATTCTGGTCCCAACAATTTTCTTTCCCCGACTACTACCCAACATGTAGGGGAACAACACCTTCTACCATAGAGTGGCTCATACGGAGCCATTTGAATACTTGCTTGATAACTATTATTATACGCAAATTCCACTAATGGTAAATGATCATCCTAATTCCCTTTCAGATCAAGTACACATTCCCTAAGCATATCCTCTAAGGTTTGAATGGTTCTCTCAGATTTTCCATCTGTTTGAGGATGAAAAGCGGTGCTGAAATTTAATTGCGTTCACATGGCTACTTGTAGGCTTTTCGAAAAGTGAGACACAAATCTGGGGTCACGATAAAAAATAATTGAAATTGGGGTTCCATGAAGCCTAATAATTTCCCGCACATACAACTTAGCTAACTTTTCTAAAGAATGGGTAATCTTAATGGCAAGAAAATGAGAAGATTTAGTTAGCCTATCAATAATTACCCAAATAGAATCATTACCATTTGAACTCCTTGGTAAACCTGTTACAAAATCCATAGTGATATGTTCCCATTTCCACTCTGGGATAGGTAGGGGTTGTAGTAATCCTAATGGTTTTTTATGTTCATCTTTTACTTGTTGACAGACCAAACACTGAGATACAAATTCTGCTATCTCCCTTTTCATGTTATTCCACCAAAAAACTTCTCGAATATCTATATACATCTTGGTAGTTCCGGGATGAAATGTGAATCTCGAGTAATGACTTTCCTCTAAAATTTACCTCTTTAGTTGGGCATCACGTGGAACACACACTCTATTTCCAAACCTCAATATATCATCCCGTATAGAAAATTCCATTCTCTTCCCTTCAATAACCTCTTCTTTAATCTTCTTCATTTGTGGGTCATTTACTTGTGCAATTTTGATCCTTTCCATCAATATGGGTTGTACTTGTAAGTTTGCAATCATTCCACCTTTACTATAAATATGAATATCTATTTCCATATTTCTTAAATCCTTCAATAGTGTCTCCTGTTTGTAATAAGACATGCTAAATTTGGTGTAGGCTTCCTACTTAAAGCGTCAGCTACTACATTAGCTTTCCCTGGGTAATAATGAATATTCAAATCATAATCCTTCATCAATTCTAACCACCTCCTTTGTCTCATGTTCAATTCTTTTTGAGTAAATATATATTTTAAACTCTTATGATCGCTATAAATCTCACAAGTCTCACCATATAAATAGTGTCTCCAAATCTTAAGAGCAAAAATTACAGCTGCTAATTCTAGGTCATGGGTTGGATAATTTTGTTCATACGGTTTTAACTGTCTTGAAGCATAAGTAACTACTTTTCCATTTTGCATTAACACACATTCTAAACCATTTTTTGAAGCATCACTATAAATCACCAATCCTTTCGTACCTGAAGGAATAGTGAAAATTGGGGCAGTCACCAATAGATTCTTAAGTTATTGAAAACTTTTATTGGCTTCCTCAGACTATTCATATTTTACCTTCTTTTGTGTTAACCTAGATAGAGGTTTGGCAATGCTAGAAAATCCTTCAACAAATCTTCGATAATAACTTGCTAATCCAAGGAAACTACGAATCTCACTCACATTAGTTGGTCTTGGCCAATCTAGTATAGCCTCAATATTTTGAGGGTCAACTGACACTCCCTCTTTGGATATGACATGTCCTAGAAAAGAAACACTATGCATCCAAAACTCACACTTCTTTAATTTTGCATATAATTTCTCTTTCCTAAGGATTTGTAATATTGTCTTTAAATGCTTCTCATGTTCTTCAATACTCTTAGAATAAATGAGAATGTCATCAATGAAAACAACAACACACTGATACAAATATTTCCTAAAGACTCTATACATCATATCCATAAAGGCGGATGGTGCATTAGTTAGTCCAAATGGCATTACGAGAAATTCATAGTGACCATATCTAGTATGAAAAACTGATTTTGAAATATCATCATCCTTAATCTTCAATTAATGATAGCCTACCCTAAGGTCAATCTTAGAGAATACTTGTGCACCTTCTAATTGATCAAACAAGTCATCTATACGATCTAAGGGGTATTTAATCTTAATGGTTACCTTATTCAGTTCACGATAATCTATACATAGTCTCATTGTCCAATCCTTTTTTTTCACAAATAACACTGGAGCACCCCACGGCGATATACTTGGTCTGATAAAACCCTTGTCTAAAAGTTCTTCTAATTAAACTTTTAACTCTCTTAATTCTAAAGGTGCCATACGATATAGTGGTTTTGAGATTGGTATAGTTCCATGAATAAGGTCAATGGTAAATTATATTTCTCTATTAGGAGGTAGGTCTGGTAAATCATCTGGAAAAACATCCGTAAATTTCTTAGCGATAGGAATATCTTCTAAGTTAGGCCCTATCGTCTGTAAACTGGTAATAGTTGCAAGAAATCCTTGGCATCCATTCTTAATAAAAATATAGGCTTGCATTATAGAAATAATACACATCAGAGATATAATGCCAGTTCCTTCAAAACTAAATTTTGGTTGGTGAGGGATTTTGAAAGTAACACTCTTATCAAAACAATCCACCTTAGCATGATATGATGCTAACCAGTCCATCCTCAAAATGACTTCAAAATCTCTAATGTCTAAAACTATCAAATCAACAAATAGTTTATGACTATCAATGTCTATGGGGTAAGCCTTGTATACTAATTTACCCATCCATAACTCACCCGAAGGAGTAGAAACAAGTATGTTATGATTCAAGGGTTCAGGCAATTTATGAAAGAGATTTAATACATGTATAGATACAAACGAATGGGTAGAACCGGGATCTATCAAAGCTTTAAAAGGTTGTTCACATATAGAAAATGTACCTGACACTACCACATTGGAAGCTTGGGTATAAAGAGGAGAAAAACTCTACCCTATCTGCCTTGATCCTTGTTTGCACTTGAAGGCTTTATCGGAACCTTTACTGGGTTTGGGCAGTCTTTTATCTGATGTCCTTTCTGTCCACGTCTAAAATAAGCTCCTGAATCCTTATAACAAGGTCGTCCTCCATGTATCTTTCCATATTATTGGCATATCTGGTTATTATACTGTTTGTTATCACTAGATCCCCCAACAGTGGATGCGTTCCTAAAGAAATTTCTATTATTCGGGTTCTTTCCTTTTTATTCCCCAAACTTCCTCTTAACATCTCTAATTCGATTATACTCCTCACCATCCCTCTCAGCTATTGTAGCCCCAGTCACGACATTAATATATGATGTTAATTTCAGGATGGAAATTTGACTACGAATATTCAACCTTAACCCACGCTCAAACTTCTTCGCTCTTAAAACATCAGTTGCTACAACATGACGTGCAAAATGGGATAACTCAGTAAACTTTGCCTCATATTTATTAACCGTCATATTCCCTTGCACCAAACTCATGAAGTCAACTGCCATTTCGTCTTTCACCATTTTCGGAAAATATTTCTCATAAAAGATTACTAAGAAATCATTCCAACCTATGTAAGCATTCCTTTCCCCGTGTATTCTCTTAGTCATTCTCCACCAATGTTCAGCCTCCCCTTTTAACATAAATGCTGCAAATGACACCCTTTGTTCATCGGTACACTTAAGAATATCGAGTATCTTTTCCATCTGCATCACCCAACTTTCTGCCTCGGTGGGGTTAGGAGTACCTTTAAAAGATGGAGGATTCAACTTCTTGAACTGTTCAATAGTACATCTACTTAGTTCAAGATTCTTTGGTACTGCATTGTTCACCTGCTGCTCCACAATCTTTGCAAGACTTTCAATTGCCTTGTATGCACCTTTCAGTCCTTCTATACTCAAATCACTAGTTCCCATTGATGATCTTCTCTTAGTCATTTTCTACAATCATGGCCAAATGTAAGATCTACTATACTATATCAATATTGAAAACTAAAAGTCCAATTATAAATAATATAACACATAGGGAGGTTTATCACATAAATTATATTTTTAATACTATCTCCTAAGGATGGAAAAATAAAATCTATAACATTCGAAACCTATGCTCAGTAGTCTACGGGTTCATAACCAATGCTCTGATACCACCTATGTCATGACCCCAACCCAAAAATAGTAGGGAACGAGTGTCTTAACATACCACCAAGGCATCCAATATTCTGGCGTTAAAATTTTTCTTTTAAAATATATGTAGCGAAAGTATTATCACATGGTTATGAATCGTAAAATACTGAAAGTGAAGGAATTACATCATCAGAGCTTTCTAAAGGGAATGTCATTTGTATTAAAATATCAACGAGTTACAACTTGACACAAAGAGATAAACATGCTCTATCTAATTAAAAAAACTTCTACTCAATGTAACAAAAAGAGCTTTAAAATCTAAATCTTCAAGATAGTCCTTTTTCGTTCCATCCACGAGCTTAATTATTTCCTGAAAAATGGTTATTTATACAACGTCAGGTAAATTCCGAATGAGATTCAATCTCTAGAAATTCCAGGATTTTTCAGAAAATTGATACCTATTCAATTTAGAACATAATGTATATATATAGAGATAGGAATTTCAGGTAATATATATAAAATAAATGACAATATATATATTCAGAATAAATAGTTCAGAACATAGAAGATAAAACAATTGAGCATGTCAATTATTCAGTTTTAGTGGCCATGTACGCTCTAATACCCAGACAGATAGTGTTACCAAATGTTTCCATCCGGTAACATCACAGACAGATAATCATGATTTCTAGAACAACGCCATGTTTAGGGCACACCAGCTGGGAAGGTACCACCCAAATATTTCCACCTGGTAGTCAAGGCCAATATAGTAAGAGAGTTTCCATAGGCTGAATCAATAATTTCATAATTCAAATCAGATGTTTATATAGAGAGATATAAACATATAACAAACGATGGAATCATCGGTATCAGATACATTTTGAGAATAAAATCATTTCACAAAATATACATAGTTTGCATAATATAATATAATCAAAATGCGCAAGAAATTTCATAGAGTACTCACCTAAAATAGAGGTTGAAATTATAGATAATGAGTCTTCGATCGTACGTTAATCTAACAAATACGATAAAGGTTTAAGTATACATTCTAAACAAGGTCCAGTCTCCATATTGTATTTTAATAATAACTTGTTTCAAAGGATTACTAAAAACCATTTTCTTAACTTTTAGAACTCATTGATCGTAATTAAAGGATTCAATTCATAGTTCTTCCTAATCAGTCTGTTCCCAGTAGAGATGGAGGGTCACAGGGGCACCACTTAAATACCATCTCATCTAGACAGAACATTTCTGGATTTATTCCCAGTAGAGATGGAGGGTCACAGGGGCACCACTTAATTACCATCTCAACTAGACAGAATTTCACCGGGACTGACTTTGGAATTACTTAAATGAGATTCCATAATAACGAGCAATTACTTACAAAAATCATTTTAAAAAGCGTATACATATTTTCAAACAAGTTGACATATTTTGAAAATAAAATCAATTTAGATTGTTTCCAAATTTTAAGTTTTGATTAGTGGATCCTTTAGTGTATTTTCCAAGCATAACTACTCAGTAAAGCTATAAAGCACGAAATTAAAACTAATAATATGCATTACAACATTTAAATAAAATCATACCTACGAAACGAATTCTTTCTTCAAAATTATAGAACTCCTTCTTAAGATATTTTCCAAGCTATCACTCTTTCTTACTATAATTCTCGAGGAATTGGTGTGAGTTATAAATGATCCCAAAGGCCCTATTTATAGGTTTCCAAGGATATTCCAGTGTTGACACGTGTCAAATGACTAAGATTTTTGGAGTGGTGATTCAACGCCGAGGTGTCGCGTGCCGGAGTGGTCTTGCAGTGTTAATATCACCAAATGATGACAAGTGTTTTAGCTCTCTCTTTAAAGACGACATGTGTATGGTGGAGGTGACCAGCACGTGGTGGAAAGGTGATAAGGGTATAAGGGTCATTTCACACATGAAGGGTATTTTGGTAATTTCACACTATATATTTTTAATATTTCTTAGAGGTCCTTGAAATTATTTTATTTACAAAATGGTTCTTTTTATATTTTTATTTTAGTCCCTTAAGTTTCATAAATTTATATTTTCAACCCCAAAACTTATTATTTACCTTAAGATATGTCATAAGAGTTTGATTTGATCCAATTTACAATTGATTCTTCATATTTAAAAAATGGAGTTTGTTATATTGATAGCCAATAATACCACATATCTATTAATACAACATCTATAAGATAATAAGTAACACATGAGTGTAAAAACAAACTATATACATATGAGCATATAAAAGTGGGGTCATTACACTTGGTGTGACACATCGCCTAATAAAATACCGGGTGATCAATCCTAAACTAAATTAAAACAAGAATCTCATATGGTTCATTCTCAGCATCATTGTTGAAAACCATTTTAATTACTAATAACTTATTAGGCTGGCATCAAAATTTTACTTAACTAATCTTTTTACCAAGCCAACCAAGGAAACAATCACAACAGTTTATATACATTGAACTGAAATGAAATAAGATTACCGAATGCTCGGTACAACATATAATACAACCAAATCGAAATGCTGCAAACTAAAATGCGATAAATGAATAAATCAATACAGTTGGGCCATCAGCCCGAATGTTACTACGATATCTCCTATCAAGATCACAAGGATAGAGGCATCTAAAACAATTATGTTTTGTTTAGGCACATATTCTTCACATTTATCCCCTTAATTTCAGTATTTTTATGATCCCGTGCAGTGTAAGTAGCTTGGATTTGTGTCAAATGTATTCTACTAACCTTTTTTGGCAAGTATTTCGTGTTTTGTGTATTTCTCATGTGTTTTACAGGTATTTCACGCAAGTTAGTGTGAAGGAGAACTCAAAACAATGAAAGAAACCAAGAAATGGAGGGTTGAAGGGCATTTTCGTAATTTTTCAGCCTTAGTCCGAAGGTGGGGCCAACTAGAAAGTTGAAGAGCTCTAAATTACAAGAATACTGGAAAAAACGACACCTCAATCCAAGCTACGGTGAAGAGGTTACGATGTTTTGAAGTTGCGGGATAATGAAGAGTCTGGATGTGCGGATTTCTGTCATTAATTATGCATTTAATGCAGTGCAACTCTTGGAAAACTTGTTCCACAAGCACTATTGGTTGTCAATTTCGAGATTTTGTGCTATAAAAGCCCATGACCTACATCATTTGAAGGGGAGTTGCTAGAGAGAGGCTAGGTTAGGAGTAGGTTAGAAGTGCTAGATTGAATTTTAGGGTTAGATTTTGAGAGCAAATTTTCTATTCCTTCAAGAGTTTTCATGAATCCTATTTTGTAAGAATTTCTGAATCCCAATTTCGTTCTTGTTGCTGAATTCAAGTAATCTCATTTCCATTCTCTTGTTTTATTATTTGCAATTTATTTATAATGTCTTGTAGATCTTTAATGTTGTGTATGAATTTGTTTTTTTTTATCCAATCATGAGTAGCTAAATTCTCAAGGGTTGGGGTACATGAACTCAATTCTAATACAAATTATTTGTATGGAAAATTAGAAAATAAATGAAAATATTGGTTGAATCGTGAATGAAAATCATATATGCATTGTCATATCTTTTAATCTCTCTTGCCCTAGGTACTTGGGATGTTTAAGAATGCTTTGTATGTATAATTTGTCGTTCACCGCCTTATATTGATCTTTGATTTCATATGATGCGGTCTTAAACCTCATATATGTAATGCTTAGTGATGATAAGGACTGGATTTAATCAAGAATTTTGATTTATAATTCTAGTATTCTAAAGGATAATTTGTTAAGGATTGAGGGATTGTACCCTACCCTATTTTCTCCCATTTGTCAGATCTAATTTCTTTTGCACTTTTCAGTTTGTTTTTCTTAAGTAATTTTTTAATATAAATTTTCCCAATCATCAACTTTTTCATTTTTATTTTAGAAGTAATAAATCAATTAAATTCTATAAAACATTCCCTGTGGATTCGATACCCAGACTTACTACTATACTCCATAAAAGTGTAGTTAAAAGTTTAGGTTTTTTTTGTATTGAGGTTGGAAGCCGATAACAACGACTAGCGTATTACACGGACGCTCGGTTTTTCCATTCGATCAAAAAAATGGCGCCATTGCCGGGAAATGTTTTGTTATATATTATAATTGATTTACTATTTCGAAAGATTTTTTTTTTCTTTGGATTTTTTTTAATTTCTTTTTAGCCTTGCACAATTGAGCGCCAAGAAACGTAGAATCCTCAACCGCACACCTTTGTACTCAAATTTCCATTTACATACTATTCGGTAATAATGTCTTTTCATGGTGAGTTCGGTAATTATAATGGTTCATATGGTAATCGTTTTCAAACTTTTATTCTCAAGACTCCGCGGCTCGACCTATTACCATTGGTGAGGCCGTTCTAACTCTGGAGTGTGAAAGGCTTACAAATGAATATAGGAGAGAAATTTATATTACATATTCTCAAGAATCTGTGCCTCGACCTATTACCATGGGTGAGGCCTTTTTAAATCTTGCGTATGAAAAGCTTGAAAACGAATATCGAAAAAAAAATCATTTTGGGGAATCTAATGAAGATTTTTCTTCCAATATTTGTGAAACTATAAAAGGTTTTCAACCAAAAGAGGAATCCGAGGTTCTAGAGCCAAGGGATCCTACTTTGGAAGAATACACTCTTTTTCTAACCAAAAGAGTACTGGATTTTCTTTCCACCCAAAGCACAAAGAATATCGATTATGGTCTTGTGAAGGAAATGGTCACACTTTGCGATGATGTACGTTCTATTTTGGAAAACAAAGAGGAGGTTGAGACTTGTGTGTCACCTCAAATTTTTGAAGAACATCTCATTGAAATTGAGTCTTGCTCCCTTGAAATTCAATCTCCAAGTGATGATGAATCACTTGAGATTGAGTTTATTTCATCACCATTTTCGTTCACGGTTATTAAACCATTAGAAGTACCGCTAGATTCCTATGAGTCGGTTGAAAATTCTGAAACGTTTACACCTTTTACCGACAAAGACACTTTGCTAGAATTGTTTTCTAATATGGAATGTGCCTTTTTGTGTGCCCCTCTCCCCATACTACTTGAAAAATCTTTGGGAGGTGATTATATTTTTCTTGGATCTCAATTGTACTTGTCCCACATACCACCCAAACCCCCCCATCATCCCGTTAAATTTTTTAATTGGTGATGGTTCATTTCCTCCATCTCACACATGCCTTCCGTTTTTCAAACGGAATTCTTATTTTTCGGGAGGCATGCACTCTAGTGAGGGTACACCATTAATCCCTCAAAGTCAAATTGTATTTTGGGTGGACCCTCAAATTTTTCGACTTCTAGTGTATGATTTATTAGCCGTTCAAATTGTAGGTTGTAAATAATTAGTTTTTTCTTTTTTATTATAGTCTAGTTTTGATAGTTAAATTTTTGTTATTATTTTTTGCTATGCTTGGTTCTAACGTGTTTTGTAGATTCAATGGACTCGTACGCATCAGGGATCGCTCAATTTGGGTAATATCTTTCTTTTCCTCTCTTTATGTTGTGTTCTTGATTCACATTGAGGACAATGCAACATTTAAGTTAGGGGGTGTGGGATATTCTTCCCATTTATTGTTTAGATTCATTGATTAGATCACATGTTCTTTCCAAGTGTGTTTTGAAAAAAAAAATGAAAAAATTTGAAAAAATCCAAAAATATTTTTCTTCAAAATAAATAAAAATTGGAATTTAAATTTTTCAAAAATGTCACTTTTATTCTATTTAAAGTCTCAAATTGTTAAATCTCAATTGCACTAAGCCAAAATTGACCAAAGATGGAAATTGAAAGAAAATTGACGACTTTACGAATAAGTGTGGAGATTGATCAAACTCGGTGAGATTTCGAGCCTTTCAAATTTTTATGAGTTTTTAAATCAATCCGAGTTTATGATTAACTCAAAGTTCTTTTCAGCGTTTTAATAAGTCGTTGATGATCTCAATCCTTTGTTTTGATCGGTTATGGGAAATGTGTGAAATGTTGTCTCGAAATTCGTGCTAAATATATCTCTGAACTTAATTAATCTCGAGATGCATATGGTAATGTGATTAGCAATTTGGACAATGAAGTACGCCCTCGTTTGTTACCCAAAAATATTAGCCATAAAAAGTTGTGAAAAATAAAATTATCCTTTTGCAACCCAATTTGAGCCTAATAAAAAATTTATCATTTCGTTTGATAACCCGAAAAACCCAAATAGCCCTGAATTGTGAAAATTGAGAAAATTCATCAAATAAAGTCCAAATTGTGCAATAAAAAGGGGCAAGAAGAAAAAAAAATAGAAATGCTCAACAAAAAAGAAAAATAGCAAGAAAAAAAAATGAAAAAAAAAAAGAAAAAAAAAAGAGAAAGAGAAAAATGAGCAAATGCCCGAAAAAGCACTAATGGATGTCATAAGGACATTTTCCAATTCCGAACATTTCATCCATTTCCATTTTTTTCTCTTTACACCTTTTAACCCGAAAAGTCCTAACCGAGTCCAAATTGCGAAATTAATTACCGCATGGAGAGCTAAGACATGAAAAGATAAAATAAGAGATTAAAATGGTGTGAACTAGAGGTGATGTTCCCATTTCCTAATAACTGTACTCTGATGATGAGATCTTTTCACCATATATTTCCTTCTTTTCAATTTTGTATGCATGAATTTGTGTCCATTATATTTACTCTTTATATCATGCATACCGAGAGAAAATAGCCACAATTCGAGTGATTCGTTTGTGAGTGCATCTGTAAGAATTTGAATCAAAACGAATTTTCGAAAAGTAACGTAATGCTCAAACGGTGGAAATTTGAGGTTTAATTTTTGGCTTTACACACACAATATGGTTTGAGACAGTTGAATATGAGTTGATGGTGATTATTTTTTCGAAAAGTTTAAATTGTACAATTTTTAAGTATTTTGATTTTTATTTGAGTCAATAAAGAATTTTGTGGGTAAATTCACTACAAACCCTCACGAGACAAAACTCGTCCTACTAGGGTAACCTAGAGGTTTAAAGGCTTGTTGCATACGCTAAATGCAATCGCGTGCCTGCGAAAGTGGAATTTTATTTTAATAAAGGAATTTTCAAGAGTAGAATTTTGGTTAGGATTCATATACATTGCTCGGGACGCGCAAAGTTCTAAGTTAGGGGGTGTGTTTAGGCACATATTCTTCACATTTATCCCCTTAATTTCAGTATTTTTATGATCCCGTGCAGTGTAAGTAGCTTGGATTTGTCTCAAATGTATTCTACTAACCTTTTTTGGCAAGTATTTCGTGTTTTGTGTATTTCTCATGTGTTTTACAGGTATTTCACGCAAGTTAGTGCAAAGGAGAACTCAAAACAATGAAAGAAACCAATAAATGGAGGGTTGAAGGGCATTTTTGTAATTTTTCAGCCTTAGTCCGAAGGTGGGGCCAACTAGAAAGTTGAAGAGCTCTAAATTACAAGAATACTGGAAAAAACGGCACCTCAATCCAAGCTACGGTGAAGAGGTTACGATGTTTTAAAGTTGCGGGATAATGAAGAGTCTGGATGTGCGGATTTCTGTCATTAATTATGCATTTAATGCAGTGCAACTCTTGGAAAACTTGTTCCACAAGCACTATTGGTTGTCAATTTCGAGATTTTGTGCTATAAAAGCCCATGACCTACATCATTTGAAGGGGAGTTGCTAGAGAGAGGCTAGGTTAGGAGTAGGTTAGAAGTGCTAGATTGAATTTTAGGGTTAGATTTTGAGAGCAAATTTTCTATTCCTTCAAGAGTTTTCATGAATCCTATTTTGTAAGAATTTCTGAATCCCAATTCCGTTCTTGTTGCTGAACTCAATCCTAATACAAATTATTTGTATGGAAAATTAGAAAATAAATGAAAATATTGGTTGAATCGTGAATGAAAATCATATATGCATTGTCATATCTTTTAATCTCTCTTGCCCTAGGTACTTGGGATGTTTAAGAATGCTTTGTATGTATAATTTGTCGTTCACCGCCTTATATTGATCTTTGATTTCATATGATGCGGTCTTAAACCTCATATATGTAATGCTTAGTGATGATAAGGACTGGATTTAATCAAGAATTTTGATTTATAATTCTAGTATTCTAAAGGATAATTTGTTAAGGATTGAGGGATTGTACCCTACCCTATTTTCTCCCATTTGTCAGATCTAATTTCTTTTGCACTTTTCAGTTTGTTTTTCTTAAGTAATTTTTTAATAGAAATTCTCCCAATCATCATCTTTTTCATTTTTATTTTAGAAGTAATAAATCAATTAAATTCTATAAAACATTCCTTGTGGATTCGATACCCAGACTTACTACTATACTCCATAAAAGTGTAGTTAAAAGTTTAGGTTTTTTTTGTATTGAGGTTGGAAGCCGATAACAACGACTAGCGTATTACACGGACGCTCGGTTTTCAACTCGATCATGTTTGCATCCACATCTGCTATAGCCACGTCTGACTCGAAAGAATCATCATCCATGTGTCTCTGTGTCTCGACACCTAATATATATACATATATAGCAAGATAGAGGGAAAATAAAGAAATGGGTCAGAGCCCGAGTTTTGAAAATATTTAGCAAGTGCATCAAATGCAATATTTTTAAAATATGAAATCTCTCATATTTAAACTGGTATCGCACTCCCATGAGATACACCTCATCCCTCCTGTAATAGTAAACACCTATCGTATACATTTTTAAACAACCTGGTTAAGATACCCTTCCTAACTAATCTCTTTCACCCGTCCTCTGAATTCTCATAACGAACACTTACCCGGCATGATATAATATAAGTTGTACCGTAAGCTATCACATAAGCTTTGAATGATATAATCATCGATTAGATATATATATATAGTTCTCATTTATATATATACCGTTCATATTCTGAAACTTTCACTAGTTTAAAATTACATTTTCACTTTAGTATATAAAATCCCATATATATATTTCTTACTTTGATATACGAATCACGTCTTTATAAATCCGAATATAAATCTCCCGTAAGAAGAACAAGCTCTTATTCATTTTACATTTTACACAAGTCTAAGTTATATGGTTTCACATCTTCATAAGCGAGAAATATACTATGCACAACAAGTATATTTATACCTATTTTACAATCATATGTATAATAACCATCCCACCAAGCTAAAACTCGAGGATGCAGTCTCAAAGTGCTATCATCATCCGGGTATGCTCAACCTAACCCAGGTACCAAGTCGTACTTACTCATGATCAAGGTAGGAAATACTAAACGGTTGGGGCGGTCATATTCCCTCCTAAAAGTGGAATCGTTGTCGCACCCATATGCGGGACGATATGACCTCAGGATATACTCTCCCTGCTCCGCAAGCCAGGTTATTCACCCACATTGCGCAACCTCCATATATAGCACTAGAGATATATGTATACATAAATATATTGTTCACATAACAATATATTTATAACCAAATATATATATATATATATATATATATATATATATATATATACTATAACAACACCCGTATATATAATATAAATCACTTCTCAATATGCCCTCGCTATAATTGCCGAACTCTTATAGCGATCGCCAAACTATCTTGAATGTTCCCATTAGTAATAGTATATAAGTATTTACACACTTAGAATACTAAACCTATAAGCATTATTTTACTCAATATTTATTTACCTTAATCACTTTTAAGTATTTATATATAATCCTGAATACACCAATTCATAATAAGTATACGAGCTACTTATCTTAATTCCATAGGTATCGCATCACCTATAATAATAATCGTCAATAGACGTACCGAATAGCCGCTCAATCCTCTTTAGACCATATCCTAAATTACATCCTACTCGCATCCTAGGATTTACTCAAATGTAATCGTCCCGTATTTATTATCTACGCATAAATATATAAACACACTTGCCGAGACTTCTCTCAAATGTTACTCGTCCGAAACATTCATTTAAAATATAACCCGAATTTATTTCTACGAACCCAAGGTTTTTATATCTCCTCAAGTCATTTAGAAGTCCTAAAATTTTATTTAAGAACCCCTAATATTTATCTCCAAACAATTATAGACTTAGTCCTCCCAATATCAGGTTTGACGATTTCGATCTCGAACACCCTGTCGTAGAAAAATAATTATTAATTCAAAAAAATAAGAAAAATAAGCGGTTGGTGCCCACGCGGACGTATAGAAAATATCTAGAAAATTCACTTTTTGACAAATAGGCGAATTGATTCGCTTCTAGGCCGAATCGATTCACCAATCCCGAGGAATTACTATTCACCTTCTTCTCCAATTTTCTCTTTAATCCAACACAATCCCAACTCAAATTCCATTATTTCTACCTCAACAACCAACAAAATAATCATATACACATAATGATTTAACCAACACATCAATTAAAATCAAGGGATTCAATCAAATATTTAAACCCATAACTTAATTAAACCTAACTTTCTCAATTCTTCCATTTCTAACCATATATACACACCATTAACATGGGTTTAACACTAGAATTCATAAAGAGTTAACACCACTTCAATTTTTGAACTCAAAATCAAATTTCCCAAATTTATTTCAAGGGTTCCAGCCCAAAAATCATATAGTTTACCAACTATAATATGAGATATACACACTCAATTGAATGAAGCAAGTAAACACTTGCCTCGTGGATAAAATTCGACGACCTCGAGTCGAATCCAGTGGAGTTTGGCCGGAATCCACTTTCTTTTCTCCCTTTTCCTTCTTCCTTTCTCTCCTTCTTCTTTTATCTCTTTTATTTCTCTCTCTCATGCCTTATAAGAGAGAAAAGGAGTTTATCTCCTTATTAAACCCAAAAATGACTCGTTTACTCAATTGCGAGTCTCCACTAGTCCAAAAGCCCCCGAACTCAAACGTTATCCCGCGTACTCTGTTATGACTATCTCGGCAATTTCGAAACCAACCGTGCAGTCAAAATCTCCATCCGAGTTACTTAACTAAAATTCACTAGTCGGACCCGACGCTTCTCAACATGCGTTTTCTACAACGTAAATTATCACTCGTCACTTAACCCAACTACGACATGACATAAAAATATTTTGACTCATTTACTTAGTCGCCAAAGTAAATGTAACACACATTGGTAATTATCTAACACTCCAAAATCTCGAATTACAATTCACAGAAATTCTAATAATTACCAGATTACGCCAACTTATGTAATTTAAATATCTATAAAAGTACGGGGTATTACACTCGGTCGTCGTTGTTGTAGGGGATCATATGTAAAGATAGAGTTTCCAACCTATTTTACTCAAAATAGGCAAAAGAAAGTCGTCGCCTCGAGAGAACGGCATTAAGGACAATACTGATGCTTGTGAAACCAAATAGTTCGAAGGTTCGGGGACTAAGTTACAGAATGGGAAGTTTTTAGGCACCCATCTTACCCTTTCGGTCTCTCTTGGGAAAATATTAATCTTTTCCTTTTACACTCCGTGAAGTGTGTGCACATATGCATATGTAGGTGGAGAATGGAATCATTCAACTCGCGTCACAGAAAAAGACAGAGTGAATTCATCCTTAGGAACGCTCCCAAAAATAATAATTCAAAATATAATATGAGTGTTTGTCGAATCTCAAGTTTCTATGGAAGAGAAAATGCGTTCATCGGATGAAACACAAACATGTAATAATATATACTCATATAGAATATATAAGACACGAAAAAAATATATAAACATGAACAAAGGAGGACTCGAATCACGCGATTGTCCCAACATGCCTACGTAGCCCAAGGGGCATCAAAGTCCACGTAGGTTGAAAATAGCAAAGGGGTGGGGTTCAATCCATAAATCCAAACGGGGGATTTCTGTTATGTGTATGTGTAGAGAAAAATGTGTTTTAGGAGTGAGAGTGTGAAATGAAAATCCCTCTTTTGAAATTTATGGAAAAAACATCCTTTTCTTCTTTTGGGGTTCTTTATGAAAATTGATTATGTACAAATACTATTAATAAAGAGTAGAGATTAATGGATTTGATGTAATGAAACAAAAGTACTAAAGTAGAAATAAAGTAAATAACACTAAAATGAAATAAAGTAAATAACACTAAAAAATGAAAAAACTCCCCTTATAAGTGTTGGATGTTTAATTTGAGATCTGGATATGTTTATATTGCAATTGTATGAAGGTGGTATGGAGTGGTGGGGAGAATTACCAAGTGAGGTAAGAAAGTGATGGAAGGGAATGTGGACAAATAGGTTTTTTAGGAAAGGGACAGCTCTGAATTCGAGAGAATGTTCTCTGAATTACTGAGAGGGGTGTTTAGGTGTCTTTTTGGCCTCTATTTGTAAGCCAGGGGGGTTCTGATTGGCAGGGGCTTGGACCTTCCTTTCGGTATCGCACATAATGTACATTGTCAATAGGTAGGGTCCCTGGGTTGACTATAGGCAGTCCAAAAGAATTTTTTGGGAAAAATAGGCATAAACTGCAAACTGTAACTCTGAACTTCACATGGTGTGACCATTGGAAAGGGTATTCAGAGCCCTTTAAGAATACATTGAACCATTACCAAGTTATGAATTTGACCAAGTTCAAACGCACTACACCAAAACAGGGACATTGTAATGGATTTTTTTCCTATTTGTAGCGGATTTAGTCTGCTAAAAAATTGTAATGATCAAAATTTCCTACAAATACAAAAAATTTATTGCAATATATTGATACCCTCGTTAAAAGGATAAAATGAAAAAATAGACTTGCGGGATAATTGTCCCCAAATCCCAAACCAACTTTCCTATCAACCAAACCCACTTTCACCCACCCCTCTTTAACTCTTCGCATTGCCGACCTCTCGACCTATCCCCGTTGGTAATAGAGCAATTAAACAAGGAGATTATGGACCTCAAAGGAGAGTTGTTTATGTTTCATCTCACTAGGTCAGCTCGTAAATATTTTAAATCTAGCAAGTTACGTCCCATGAGTCAAAGGGTATTCTTACATTCTCTATAACTGTTACATGTTTAACATAATGCTTAACAGAAGTAGAGTTAAATTTTTTTTTTTTTTTTTTTTTGAAAAGTTGTGTTGGTCTTGTCTCCAGGTTTGGTTCCCCTTCTTACAAACCCTCAGCCTTGCCTCTCAATCGTGTAAGTGATTGTTGGGTCTATCCATAATTTATCATTCAGAGGTTTAATTTATCATTTACAAATATTGTTAGGTATGTGTGTATGATATTTAACATTTTATTGAGTGATTTAATTTATGGTCGATGGTTGGGTATGTCCATAAGTTGAAATCGTGTGTAGCATGAAGAACGCATGGAGTTCTAATCTGAAATTTATTTTTTCCAGTATAATGTTCGGGATGAACTCTATATAAATGTGTTTGATGATTAATGATTGTTATATCTACACGATTTTCATATGTTCTTCGATTTTTATTGCAAATTTAAAAGAATCGAATTGTTTGTATTACATAAATATGAGCATTATTCTAACAAAATCCCTGATGTTAATTGATGGGAGTATGCTTTCCAATCATATTTATCACTACTACCTAAAAAGAGGTTAATCTAATTGTAAAGGTCATAAGACAACTAACCTCCTACTATATAGAATACCGGATTTACCATCCACCTTAATTAAACTAACTCCTCTTCCCTCACGCTAGCATCGTCCATTAATTACATATATTCCTCCCAAATCTCACTCATCCTCTCGCCTCACCCACCCTTTCCTCTCCCTTTACTACATTTCATGAATAACCAAAAAAAAATCATCGTCCTACCTAATTTTTACATTTATGTCATCTCTTGTTCCTACCAATTACTTGCATCTCACAAGCCAATTTATCTCTCTCTTTTCTCTCTCTCTCTCTCTCTCTCTCTCTCTCTCTCTTTGCGTATTAGTATTTTTTATTGCTAATGATTTCAGGCACCCTCCTAATAAACATTTTAGTAGCTCTTGTTGGTTTATACTATTCATAGTTATTTGACATCTAAATTCGTTTATATTTAGTGTCAAATTAGTTTAACAGGATTTAACATGTTTGTTTGTTTTTTTTCTTTGAGTCCTAAAGAATATGTCCTATTTATATTCAAAATTGTATCTTACTTCGCAAATCACAACCTACATATCCTCTTCATCTCTTCAGGTATGGCCCTCCTCGTGTATAACACTTAATATGTTTTAATTTGTTATTTTGGTTAATCAACTTTTAATGTCTTTTTCTTTCATTCTCGAACTTCAAATTTTGAAGGATATATTTGTATCTTACTTCGCAAATCACAACCTACAAAGCCACTGACAAATGTCTTCCCTTTTTTAAAGTTCTTAGAAAATATTTCGAGTGGAATGAGGAATGTGATAAGGCCTTCCAAGAGTTAAAGTCCTACCTTGGATTTCCCTTATTATTGTCACAGCCAGTCCAAGGAGAAAAACTTTATGTATATCTAGCAGTCTCAGAGTCGGCTATTAGCACTCCCATCGTAAGAGACGAGGATGGAATACAAAAGCTGGTATATTTCAACAGTAAGGAACTCTAAGGGGATGAACCGAGGTACCCTATGATAGAAAATTTGTCCTATGCTCTGATTCGCTATTCGAGGAAGATAAAGTTATACTTACAGGCTCACGCAATGGTCCTCTTCATGGACTCTCCACTTTGGCAGGTCATCCACAATCCTGAGAAGTCGAGAAGACTAATGGCTTGGGCAACAGAGCTTGGATAGTTTGATATCATCTATCAGCCTCGAGTGGCCATCAAAGGGCAAGCATTAGCAGACTTCGTGGCCGAGTTCACCTAGGATGAGGCCGATAGTGAAAATTTTAAGACTAATAGTTGTGAATGAGGGAAAAGTGTAAGCTCTCCCCCGAACAAGTTTGGGATAACTTCAGCGAGAGGGAAAGTATCTAAGAATGAAGAGGAACGGTATCTCTTCAAAAATGGAGCCTTGGTAGAAGGTAGTTTCTCTGATAATGGGATAGTGTGGAGCCTCTTCGTCAATGGGTCCTCTTGTGATAGTGGAAGTGGTACAGGACTGATAATGTCGGCATCAGATGGGATAGATATTGAATACGCATTGATGTTCACTTTTAAGGCCTCCAATAATGAGTCTGAATATGAAGCTCTCATAGCAGGCCTCTCCTTGGCTTGAGCTCTAAATGTCGGCGAGATCCTAGTTCACAATGATTCAAAATTGGTGGTGAACCCGATCTTGGGGGCATATGAGGCGAAATACGATAGGATGATCAAATATTTAGAGAGGGTAAGGTCAGTATTGAAGAGTTTCAAAGAGGTGAAACTGAAGAGGCTGGATAATGGCCGAGCTGACTGATATACTAATATACACCCTCGGCCAGGCCGAGGGTGTCCCCATCTCAGACGAGGGCTCAAGGCTAGAATAAGGGTCCAACTATACCACGATTTCATTGTAGGAAGGGTCGTCTAAGCCGATCCCTCATCATAAAAAAGAATGGTGACACCTCAAGAGGTCGACACCTCATCATGGATAAAATGACACCTCAAGGGGCTGACCTCTCACCATGGACAAGACAACACCTCAAGGGTCCGACCTATTACCATGGATAAGATGACACCTTTTGGGGCTGACCCTTCATAGCAAGCCAGATGACCCAGTGAGGGGATGGCAGTACGAGGCCCACATCCAGTCAGGCTCTCTCCTAACAGGAACCTTACCCTCGGCCTAACATCATAAGTCGATGGTAACATCATCATAGCGCGTGATCTGGGAGACGCGTGGGAAAGTGCGCATGGGACTCATATAGCACGTGGACTAGACTGTTATAACAATATCATCCCCTCATGTGAGGGAATATTACATCATCATTAATCATAAGTGGCACCTCCAAGTGTCAGCAGGGAATTGGCTAGATCGTTATTCACATGATAAATTCATGCTTGGGGGATACACTACACCACCCAAGCCCTATATATACTAGTCATATTCAACCTTGTAAAGGGATCGATAATTATAACCCTACCTAGTTACTCTTCTTGTACACAGTAGAGAGAGAGTGAGCTTATGAGCATTGTATCCAAGGCCATTAGTGCCCATATTTAGTGGATCACACACTCACAGTGGATATAGGCATGATTGGCTGAACCACTATACATTATTGTCTTCATTCCTTTTATACGCATCCCCTTTTATATACTTATACACATATATAACTCTATTGCAACCATTGTTATCACTGTTTGAGCTTATCATCTCTTATCTGGTGGAGCTAAATCTTAGCATCATCAATTTGGCGCCATCAAAACTCTGGTGGTGAACCAGTTCTCCCCCTTTCTGTGGAGTTGTTTCACCATTGAAAAAGGTCCATTAAGGCTCTCAAGCTCATTAGTCTGTTGATCATTCAGCTCTTCATATCTCAAACATATAGCATCGTAGATTCCACCACCACCTCCTCCACCGGATAGTGGAGTAGGACCTAGTTCCAGTCATACACCACCTCAGTCTGAGATGGATAATGTGGAGGTCGCCCTGAAGTCTTTAGCAGCAGGCCAGCGAATTATGTAAGAGCAATTTACAGCTCTTAGCCAAAACATACTGAGACCACGCAGAGTTTTACCTGAAATGATTACTCTGGCAGCAGCTCCAGGGCAGCATGAGGCCAGGGGACCACCTAGGCACCGCGCAAAGACTTTCCACCTCTACAATGACGAAGGGATGTTGCTGACCCCCAGCATCTACGCCTGGGGAGGCAAGGAAACCCTTGCTCGGAAGACAGATATGATGACATGCAGGTGGAGGAGGCTCCGATAGAATGTTGGGAACCGTATGAGGTCTCCAATAATATTGTGCGACCTATCCAAGAAAGCAGAGGGAAGTGTGGAAGGAAAAATCCTGACAATCGCCCGAGGGGATCTTATTTTGATCGTCTGAGCAAGGGGTTGGCCTTTGAGAGGCTGGGACCAGTAAATGACTTGCGGGAAAAATTGTCCAGGTCAAGAAGTATTACGAGGTCCAGAAGAGAGGCAGTAGATGGCCGACCCCATAGGGGGAGACCACACGGACGGGACGACGGTCAGGGAGAAGTAAACAGCCGACACATACCTATCGCAGTAGAACCATCCGTTCACCTTAAAGAGGCAACAGGAGATAACATTGGCCAAGCCGACCCTACGAGGCCTGAAACAACTCTATTGAAAAGCTGGAGGATAAAATTTGTGATATCCTAAGAAGCAGGGACCCCCTTCAAAGAGGGTACTCCATAGGCTCACCCTTTTATGGAAAAGATAGTCAACTTCCCAATGCCATCCAAGTTTAAGCCACCTGTGGTCACCCCAAGGTACGATGGGATTACTAACCCTATCCATCATATTGAGATGTACCAATCAGTGGCAGACATATACTCCATATCATATGAGATGAGGTGTCGTGCCTTTTTTAGCACTCTAACTGGGGCCGTACATGTCTAGTATATGTCTCTTCCAAAGAACTCCATTGAAAGCCTTAAGAAGCTAGCAGACCAGTTTATCCATAACTTTTTCTTTAGAGTGAGGCCACAAAAGAAGACCACACACCTGCTTTATGTTAAGCAAGGGAAGAATGAGAGCCTAAGAGATTGCATAGCCAGATTTAACAAAGAAAAGTTCTGGGTCTAGGATTACGAGGAGAGTATAGCCATGACAGCCCTTATTGGGGGACTCCAGAAGGGGAAGTTACTATAGAAGCTTACCGAAGACCCCCCGAAGATGATGGCTGAATTGTTGGTAATCGCGGGAAAGGTGATGAACGCCTAAGAGGCGATGGATGCAAAATACGAAGATGAAAAAGGAGGAACTAGTGGGGGTAAGTACAAGAAAAAGAATAAAGAGGGGAAGAAGAGGCTAGTAGATGACAAATTAGCTGATAAACACCCCTCTGACGGTCAGCTGCAAACACATTCTAAATGAGATAAAGAGCGATCGATCCTTGAAGTGGCTTGAGAAGTTGAGGGCATCTCCTCACAAGAGGAACACAAACTTGTGTTGTGAATTTCACCAAGTCCATGGTCATGTGATCAACAAGTGTTTTGCTCCGAAAGATAAAATTGAAAAAATGTTAAAAGAATGGAAGTTAAGGAAATACGTTGACAAGAGTGCCTTCAAGAGGGGCCAAGGGGATGACCCAGGAAAAAGAGAAGCGATACATGCAGAGAAGATCCTCCAAATAGAAAGGACGACCCTTCAGATGATGAGGATGACCCTGACCTCCCACCGAGAGACAACCAAGCCCTGTGAAAAGACTCAATATGATCTCATTCGGTATTGGGATGATCTCCGGAGGACTAGAAGGAGGGGGATCAGAGGTTGCCGATAGGAAGGCCCATGTAGCTGACGAGAAGGCAGTGACAAAAGCTATTCATTTAACCTCTATAGAAGCAAAGCTAGAAAAGAGAAAGAAAGTTGATATGGATGCCCTGATAGTGGGATTCTCAAGAATGGACTTTAAAGGTCTCTTATCCCTTTATGATGACCCTCTTATCATCACCACCAGGGTACACGGATGTGAGGTGCCGAGGATCTTAGTGAATGGGGGAAGTTCTGCAGATGTGATGTTCTGGCTGTGCTTTAAGGCCTTAGGGCTCGGCCGTGCTAGGCTCGTCCCATACCATCACCCCTTGATTGGTTTCAGTGGGGAAAAGGTTCATCCTCTAGGAGTGTATGAGGCCGATGTTAGAATGGGGGATGAATGGCCAAGATGGCTTACTAAGAAGGTCAACATTTTTGTGATGGATGAACATGTCTTCTCAGCCTACAACATTATACTGGGGCGAGTGGCCCTCAAGGAAATTGAGGTCGTGCCATCCACGGTTCACCAGATGATAAAATTCCTGACCCCTTACGGGGTAGGGGAAGTTCAGGGAGACCAGACGAAGGAACGGGAATGTTACTTCAACTCCACTGAAGAAAGAGAGGCGCACAAAAAGGCAATGACTACTTACAATATTGATACCCTCGACCCCAAGGATTAGATAAAACTAAAGAAAGGAGAAGCCGTAGAGAGGGTAGAATCCATCATCCTCAATGAGGATGAGCCGGTAAAAACCATCCAAGTTGGCAAAGCTATAAAGACAGGAATAAAAGAAGACCTCGTTAAGCTGCTAAGGAGAAGACAAAATGTCTTTGCGTGGAGTCATGTAGATATGTCGAGGATCGACCCCAAAATTATGAGCTATAAGCTCAACGTGGTAGAGAGCATAATTTATTCTCGAGAAAAATATGAAATCATAAGGAACGAGGTCAAGAAGCTAGAAGATGCTGAGTTTATCAGGGAGTTCATCTATCTCGAATGGCTATCCAACGCAGTTATAGTCCCCAAAGCCAACGGGAAATGGAGGATGTGTGTAGACTTCACCGATCTCAATAAACATTATCCCAAAGACAACTTCCCTCTCCCTCGCATTGATCAGATGGTAGATGCTACCGCAGTCCATGAGCTAATGAGCTTCCTGAATGCCTATTCGGATTACAACCAGATCTTCATGAGCCCTAGGACTCAAAAAAATGGCCTTTATTACTGACAAGGGGACATACTATTACAGGGTCATGCACTTTGGCCTAAAAAATGCAGGGACAATGTATCAGCGCCTTGAGAACAAAATGTTCGAAGACCAAATCAGGAAGTCCATGGAGGTCTATGTAAATGACATGTTGACCAAGAGTTTAAAGGTCGAGGATTATGTGGCTGACATCGAGAGGACCTTTAACACGATGGACAAGTACCGGATGAAGCTCAACCCAGCCAAATGTGTCTTCGAGTTTGGAGGAGGGAAGTTCTTGGGGTTCATCATCAATCAAAGAGACATTGAGGCCAATCCTGAGAAGATAAAGGCCCTCCTAGAAATGAAGAACCCCAGGACCATTAAAGACGTTCAGAGGCTCACGGGCGAGTGGCTGCTTTGAATAGGTTCGTATCCAAAGCTACAGACAAGTGTGAAAGGCCTTTGAATGGAACGAAGAGTGTGATCAGGCTTTCAAAGAACTAAAGTAGTACCTAGGGTCTCCCTTATTGCTGTCATGACTAGTATATGGTGAACGACTACATGTGTACGTAGTCATCTCAGAATCATCCATCAGTACAGCCATTATGAGAGAAGAGGACGGGGTACAGAAGCCTGTGTATTTTAATAGTAAGACACTCCAAGGGGCAGAGTAAAGATACCCATGGATGGATAAGTTAACCTATGCCTTGATCCATTCATCAAGAAAGATGAAGCCATACTTCCAATCCCATACAATGGTTATCCTCACTGACTCTCCTCTTAGGTAGGTCTTATATAAGCTAGAAAAATCGGGGAGGCTAATGAACTGGGCTATAGAGCTAGGAGAGTTGAACATTGTATATCAACATAGGGTGGCCATTAAGGGGCAAGCATTAGCAGATTTTGTAGTTGAATTTACTTGGGAGATGATGAGGCTGAAGATGAGAGACTCGAGAAGATAGATTCCCGACAAAGCAGAATTATTGACCCATCCACAGATAAGGCTGAGACAAGCACCGTTAGAGAAAAAGTTGTCAAAAATGAAGAGGAAAGACATATCTCTAGACAGGGATCCCTCACCGAGGGAAATTTCTCAGAACAAGCTGTGTGGAACCTCTTCGTTGATGGGTCAACCTGCGAGAGTGAAAGTGGGGCTGGATTAATAGTATCAGCGCCTGACGGCACACACATTGAGTACGCCCTAAAGCTCAACTTCAAAGCCTCCAATAACGAGTCTGAATATAAGGCCCTAATAGCAGGCCTCTCCTTAGCTAAGTCTCTTAGTGTTGGTCAGATCTTAGTCCATAGTGATTCAAGATTGGTAGTGAATCAGATACTAAGAGCATACGAGGCTAAATGTTTTAGAATGGCCAAATACCTTGAAAGAGTGAAGTCACTATTGAAGAGCTTCAGATAAGTAAAGTTGAAGAGTATACCTAGGCTCGATAATGGCCGAGCCGAAACACTTTCTAGGCTGGCCTCAGCAACTAGGACGGACATTAGGAGGACAGTCCCAGTGGAAATTTTGCTTCGACCAACGATTGAAGGGGAAGAGGGAACACTTGGCTCTTACTTAAATATTACCAGGGAAGCTTCGTGGATTGACCCCCTAGTCAGATACATCAAAGAGGGGGAGATGCCAAAAGCAAAATAAAAAATGAAGAAGTAGAGATACAGAGCTACAAAGTTCACTGTCATCGGAGACACCTTATATAAAAAGGGGTTCTTGCTCCCTTTGCTCAAATGTGTGCACCCGTCTGAAGTTCCACACATCTTGCAAGATGTGCACGAGGGGCCTTGTTCAAACCATATTGGGGTCAGGTCGTTAGCAAAGAGGATAGTCACCCAAGGATATTGGTGGTAGACTTAGGGAAGGATGCTACGACATATGTAAGGAAGTGCGATAAATGTCAAAGATTCGCCACCATCCCTCGCCATCCCCATCATCCTCTTACCTCTATCACGTCCCCATGGACATTCGTAGTATGGGGACTTGATCTAGTAGAACCCTTGCCTAGGGCTGTTAATAACCATCGATACTTGATCGTAGAAATTAACTATTTATCAAAATGGGGGGAGGCGGAGCAGATGGTAACGATTACCGAGCAGAAGACCTTCCAGTTCATCTGAAAAAATATTATATGCAAATATGGTCTCCCCAACACCCTCATCTCAGATAACGGGACTCAATTCAAGAATACATCCCTGGAGAAATACTATGAAAGAGTGGGTGTCAAATAATTATTCTCTACCCCAGGCCGACCTCAGGCTAATGGGCAAACTGAGGTCACAAACAGAACAATCCTAGACGGGATTAAGAAAAAACTCGAGGAGAGAAAAGGAAGATGGATTGAGGAATTATACGTTGTACTGTGGGCTTATAGGAGGATGGTTAAGACTCCTACCGAGGAAACCCCGTTCATGCTGGCGTATGGCTCAGAAGCAGTCATCCCCACCGAGATTGGGTTTCCCACTCATAGAGTCTAAATGTATGACCCCTATAGAAATATGGAAGAAAGGAGACTTGACCTAGACTTGATTGAGGAGAGAAGAGAAGATGCTGAGATAAGGCAAGCATCCTATTAGTAGAGGACTACCAGGTTTTACAACCAGAGGGTGAAGCAAAGGCTAATCACTATGGGGGACCTAGTCCTCAAAAAGACATGGTAGAAACCTAACAAGCTCCACCCAAATTGGCATGGCCCGTATTGGGTCATTGATGAAGTTATCCTTGGAACCTATAGACTAGAGAATCTTGAAGGGGAACCTTTTTTCCAACCCCTGTAATGCAGATCACTTGAAGAGATACTATCAATAATGTTATAATGTCCTATCGGACCACAGTTGCAATGAATGTGTTGGTCCAATAAAACACTTGATGATAATGTGAATATTATATTGACCCCTCATCTTATTTGTTAATTTTGGTATGATTGGGGTAATTCTTGCTAAAATCCCCTCAGCTAGGATGAGGGTGAATGATAGGGACAACCCTCCATTCACTCTTAAGAAAGACGAGGGGGACTTGAAATTGAAAAATATCATTAGTTTGGTGGATAGCCACCCTCGGTTAGGATGAGGGTGAATGGTAGGGACAACCCTCCATTCACTCTCAAGAAAGCCTAGGGGGGACTTGAAATTGAAAAACATCATTAATTTGGTGGATAACCACCCTTGGCTAGGATGAGGGTGAATGGTATGGACGACCCTCCATTCACTCTCAAGAAAGACAAGAGGGGACTTGAAATTGAAAAGCATCATTAGTTTGGTGGATAGCCACCCTCGGCTAGGATGAGGGTGAATGGTAGGGAAAACCCTCCATTCACTCTCAAGAAAGACGAGGGGGGACTTGAAATTTTAAAACATCATTAATTTGGTGGATAACCACCCTCGGCTAGGATGAGGGTGAATGGTAGGTACGACCCTCCATTCACTCTCAAGAAAGACGAGGAGGGTCTTGAAATTTAAAAACATCATTAATTTGGTGGATAGTCACCCTCGGCTAGGATGAGGGTGAATGGTAGGGATGACCCTCCATTCACTCCTAATAAAGACGAGGGGGGACTTGAAATTGAAAAACATCATTAATTTGGTGGATAACCACCCTCGGCTATAATGAGGGTGAATGGTAGGGACGACCTTCCTTTCACTCTCAAAAAAGACGAGGGAGGACTTGAAATTGAAAAACATGATTAATTTGGTGGATAACCACCCTCGGCTAGGATGAGGGTGAATGGTAGGGACGATCCTCCATTCACTCTCAAGAAAGACGAGGGGGACTTGAAATTTAAAGCATCATTAATTTGGTGGATAACCACCCTCGGCTAAGATGAGGGAGGACTTGGAAGATGGTTAACACAAATATCATAGCCGAGACAAATCATAAAAGAGGCAAATATAGAAGGCAGGAAGAGAGGAATTCCATTATAAGAACAATTCCACTATAAAAGTAAGTGTTACAATATTTGTCCAAAAGGAAATTAAATACAAAAACTTTACACGTTGAGGGTATAGGCCACAGACGGCCACCCTATTGAGCAACATCGGAAGGCAGGGCTTCAACATCAATAAGAGGAGTCTCCTCTATGACTAAGAGAAGGGGTCGATCCTCATATGTTCCGGTACCTTCAACGTGCACTTGGGACTCTACATGGGCGAGAGCCTCGGCAATAAGGGGGCCATCCCACTCCATTACTTCCAAAGAGGGGAGATCAGATGACACGACGTCAGAAAACTTCAAGACGACCCACCGACAGGCCGTCTTGATTCCCCTTTCCAAGTACTCAAGACCTAAGAATTGAAACTCGTTTGAGAGTTTATAAGCCTCCACAGCATCGATATCGACCTTCTTCCCTACCTCAGTGAGTTCATCCTTGAATTGGACCCCCTGATTGGTCAAGGCCTATTCCTTTGCTTTGATAAGGGTGTCCTTCACTTTTTGGTTGGCATCATGCTGCTTCACCACCTCATCCAAGACCCTTGCATACTCGGTCCTTACACTCTCCAGCTCAGCCCTGGAAGTCTCCAGCTCGGTCTTCAAGTCAGCCTCATATTGAATAGCTCTCTCAGCCTCATGGAACTTTTGCTGGTCTGTAGCCATCCACTTCATGGCAGAGGTGAAGGCATAGACAGACTGCACAAAAACAAGCACATAGTAAAGGGACGAGGGAACATAAGTTAAAAAACAAACATAAGTTAAAAGAAATACCTGAGCCAGTGTATGCAGACCGTAGTCGTAAACTTTGTCCAGGGGCATCCTTGACAGAAATTCATAATCTGCAATCGAGGGTGCAGAAAACATTGAGGCTTTGGCTACCCTCTGGTTGGCAATGAGGGAGGGGGTTCGGACTTAAGGAAAGTCAGATTCTGAGACCAGTAGGCACCCATGCTGGAAGAGGAGATGGTCCCCTCAGTGTGTGCCTAAGCTACATCTACCCTCGCCCTCGTCCGTGAGTCAGGCTGAGAACCCCTAGGGACTTCAATCTCCTTCCATTTGCGACTGTCGGCGGTCGGCTCCACCTGTGTCGGCCCCATAGTCTTTATCTTTATTGGAGGTTGCTGAGGCCCTTTGCCTTTCTTCTTTCCCAATCCAAACATCAAGATGGGGACAGTCATCTCCCAAAGTTGATCAGAGACATTTGAAGGCCGACCTGAAAAAGAGACGATACATTAGAAATAAGTAGTAGCAACGAGAATACACTTGAGAAAAATAAAATAGGGCAAATATCAACTCACATAATTCTGTCAGGGGGGCGACCCTCAGACCAACTTCTTTGAGGAAACGAGGGGTCATAAAGTCTTCAAATTTGGCAATTCCACCCTCTTTCCCTTATTCCCTCAGATAGTCAACAACATCCCTCTCATCCAAGCTAAGTTTGGGGTCTGACCGTGCTTTCATTAAGGGGTTGGTCAATGCCCTTAGGACCCTCGAACTGTCTTCTATGGGCTCATCCCGGGCTGGGAATTCCCAATTACCAGAGATAAATAAAAACATCTTCTTCCAATCATGGTTGGAAGTTTGTGCCACATGAAGAAGTTTTTTATCGGACTTCCTCACCCCTAGATAAAAATACCCAGGCTGCTTGGACGAGGAAATGATATTGTAGCAGGATTTGAATAAATCAGACGAGGGCTCGTTGGTGAAATTATTCTTCTAAAGGGAGACATAGACGAGGATAGTCCTCCATGAGTTGGTAGGAAGTTAAGAAGGAGCAACCCCAAGGGAAGAGAGTATGTCAACTACTGCAGAGTGCAGAGGGAACCTAACACCTACCCTGAGCATCTACTCATAAACAGTAACTTCCCCTGAAAGACCCTCTCGTATGCATTGGGGACCCTCATAATTATATTGGGTTGTACACCGAATATGTGTCTCCACAGTAAGAGGTCACGATCCCTAACAGATGAGACATAAGCCGAGGCACTAGAAGTGTCAACTTGATCATCATCCGAATTTTCACTATCGTCCTCAGCCCTTTCATCCTCAGATCTCTCGGCCTCATCGACTATCGCTGAGCCACCTGGAAAGGCCATATGGAAAGCAAGAGGGGATAGGGCTTTCACAGGGATAGACTTAGAATGAATTTTCCCTTCAACCTGTCGGCTTGGGATAAGTGTGGACGTCTCTCTCCTCCCAGAAGGCCCAGCACCCATCGGTGATGATGCTCTCTCATTCATCTCTACCTCGTATGTCTGACTCTCGGATAGACGATAGGAAGACCCAAAGGTCTCAGATGGTATAATTGTGGCTAAAGGAATGGGGAATATGGGTCGTACCCAATTAGGGTCGGCCCCTTGTCTTCGCTCGTTCTCTTCTTCTATTCGCCTAATCTCTGCTAAGAATTTATCCCTCAAAGTTGGAAACTCCTCGGCTAAACCATTGAGTCTTTTGAGCATTAAGGGGAAGACCCTACACTTAAGCAATTTATTGATTTTAGGTACAAACAAGTTTACAGTTTGACCAAGATGACTTTTGGATAAAACCTAAGTAAATAAAGGGTTTTGTGGATGAACACTCAAGAATAAGGGGAACGCAGTTCACAGGAGAAGAATGTCGGTGAACACAAGAAAACCCAAGAAATGCCAGAAAGAGGCACTAAACCACCACCGCAAGGTGGATGAAGAACCCTAAGGAACCTAAAATCTAATGATCATCCCTATAACCACCACAGAAAGGTGGACCTCCACACCGAAAAAATATAAACTACCAAGAAAAATTGGGAAAGAAACCCAAATAAAGAAAGCAAACAAAAAATGGAAGATAAAGAGGGAGTTAGAGCAGAAAGGTTACCTGAGGATGGAGACGAATACTGAGCACAGCCTGAGACACAGAAATTACAGAAATGGCGGTTTGAATGGGTAAAGAGCTAGAGAGAGAAAGCTTGCGCGCGAAGAAGAAAAAGAAGAAAAGAATCATTTAAATACCTTATTATTATTGGGCCTAGTAATCAATGCAAGGCACGACCCAGGAGGAGAGGAATCATTAGGGAACAAATACCCAAGAGTGGTGTGCAGTCATCGCACCTGGGAAACGTAAATGATGATGGATACCTGACAAGATGATAATCAACTTGACAAATGTCACTCATCAAACTGACCACACGGCATTTAAAGACAACATTACCCCATATCCATCTCAACAACATCGATGACTAAGGGCTGGGGTGAATGATATACCAATATACACACTCGTCCAGGCCGAGGGTGTCCCTATCTCAAACGAGGGCTCAAGGCCAGGATGAGGATCTGACTATACCACAATTCCATCGCAGGAAGGGTCGGCTAAGCCGACCCCTCATCATAAAGAAGAACGGCGACACCTCAAGGGGTTGACCCCTCATCACGGATAAGATGACACCTCAAGGGGACGACCTTTCACCATGGATAAGACGACACCTCAAGGGGACGACCTCTCACCATGGAAAACACGACACCTCATGGGGCTGACCCTTCATAGCAGGCCAAACGACCCTATAAGGGGGCGACAGTACGAGGACCACATCCATCCAGGCTCGCTGCCAATAGGAACCTTACCCTCAGCCTAAATCATAAGCCGAGGGTGACATCATCACAACGTGTGATCTGGGAGACATGTGGGATAATGCATGTGGGACTCATATAGCACGTGGACTAGACCATTATAACAATATCATCCCCTTACGCTAGGGAATATTATGTCATCATTAATCATAAGTTGCACCTCCAAGTGTCAACAGGGAATTGGCTAAATCGTTATTCACATGCTTGGGGGTACACTACACCACCCAACCCCTATATATACTAGTCATCTTTAACCTTATAAAGGGGTCGATAATTATAAACCTAGCTAGTTACTCTGCTTGTACACAGTAGAGAGAGTGAGCTTATGAGCATTGTATCCAAGGTCATTGGTGCCCATATTTAGTGGATCACACACTCACAGTGGATGTAGGCCTGATTGGTTGAACCACTATACATCATTGTCTTCATTCCTCTTATACTCATCTCCTTCTATATACTTATACACATATACAACTCTATTATTGCCATTGTTATCACTGTTTGAGCTTATCTTCTCTTATCTGGTGGAGCTAAATCATAGCATCATCACTGACGCACTTGCAAGACTGGCCTCAACTATAAGGACAGAGATAAGAAGGAGGGTTCCAGTAGAAATCTTGTATCAGTCGACCATTAAAGAAGAGGACAGTGCTTCAGAGACTTATCTGAATTTGAACATAGTAGATTCATGAATGGATCCCCTCATCAGGTACATAAAGGATGGGAAGTTACCGGAATTGAAGACCTCAAAAAGGAAGTTGAGATATAAATCTGCTAAGTTCTCCATCATAGGAGACACTTTATACAAGAAAGGGCTTATACTTCCCCTGCTCAGATGTGTCCATCCGTTTGAGGTAGCATATATTCTAAAGGACTTTCACAAAGGCTCCTGCTCCAGCCATGTGGGAGGAAGATCCTTGGCTAAGAGAATTATTATACAAGGGTATTGGTGGATGACCTTGGCCAAGGATGTTGTAGCATATATCAAGAAGTGTGATAGGTGCCAGAGGTTCGCTACCATTCCCTATTAGCATCATCAGCCTCTGAACTCAATCACATCCCCTTGGTCATTTGCGGTATGGGGAATTGATCTGGTAGGACCCTTACCCAGAGCTGTGAATAATTATCATTATCTAATCGTAGCGATAGATTAATTTTCGAGGTGGGTGAAGGCCGAGATGATGATTATAATCACGGAGCAGAAGACCTTCTAATTCATATGGAAAAATATCATTTGCGAATGTGGCCTACCCAACACCCTGATTTTTTATAATGGAACACAATTAGAGAATGTATCCCTGGAAAAGTAATGTCAAAGGGTCATCATCAAGCAATCCTTCTCCACCCCTGGACGACAGAGCATGGATGGGACGACCCTCTAAGCACTCTCAAAATGAAGAGGGAGGACTTGTGCTTAAACATCATTAACTTGGTGGACTTACTCCTTCGGCCAGGATGACAGTGCATGGACGGGACGACCCTCTAAGAACTCTTAAAATGATGAGGGAGGACTTGTGCTTAAACATCATTAACTCGGTGGACTTACTCCCTCGGCTGAGATGACAGTGCATGGACGGGACGACCCTCCATGCACTCTACAAATGACGAGGGAGGACTTGTGCTTTAACATCATTAACTTGGTGGATTTACTCCTCATCCGAGATGACAGTGCATGGACGGTATGACCCTCCATGCACTATCAAAATGACGAGGGAAGACTTTTTCTTAAACATCATTAACTTGGTGGATTTACTCCCTCGATCGAGATGATAGTGCATGGATGGGAAGAACCCTTTATGCACTCTCAAAATGATGAGGGAGGACTTGTGCTTAAACATTATTAACTTGTTGGACTTACTCCTTCGGCCAGGACGACAGTGCATGGACAGGACGACCCTCCATGCACTCTCAAAACGACAAGGTAGGACTTATGCTTAAACATCATTAACTTGGTGGATTTACTCCCTCGAGCTAGATGATAGTGCATGGATGGGAATAACCCTCCATGCACTCTCAAAACGACGAGGGAGGACTTGTGCTTAAACATCATTAACTTGGTGGACTTACTCCTTCGTCCAGGACGACAATACATAGATGGGACGACCCTGTATTCACTCTCAAAACGACGAGGGAGGACTTGTGCTTAAACATCATTAGTTTTGTGGATTTACTCCTTCTGTCGAGACGACCCTCCATGCACTCTCAAAGCGACGAGGGAGGACTTGTGCTTAAACATCATTAATTTAGTGGATGGAAATTAAAAAAAATACTTACTCGTGGTTGTTATTTACACATCATTAACTCGGTGTATTTTCTCCCTCGGCCGACACGACAGTGCTGGACGAAACGAGGGAGGACTTGTGATCAACACAATAAGCATAATTAAAACACGCAAGCAAAATTAAGAAGGAATGCAAATACGAGAGCAATAGGTTCCATTTCACAAAAGTACTGAGATTACAAAAACTGTGGAAGTATTAATTTTTCCATAGCAAACCAAATAGAGATACAATCAAAAGAGGGTATCGGCCATAAACGGCCACCCTAAGAAGTCGGCTCAAGATTGATGATGGAGGTTCCCCCTATGTTAATCTCAGTTCCACCCTCGGCTTGAAGGTTAGCCCCGTCCTCGGTTACCGCCATCAGCTCCACATACTCCAGGGCATTATCAAAGAGAGTATCAACTAAGCCTGAAGCATCTAAGGTGAGCCGAATGGAAGAGACAACCTCAATATATTTGGTTCCCATCCAACGACAAGTCATTTTCACGCCCCTCTCCAGGTAAACAATGCCAAAGCTGCTAAACTCATACGAAGCCTTGAAGGCTTCGACGGCCTTGGCCCTGATCCTCTCAATGGCCTCAGGAGACAAAGCCTCATATTTTCCCCTCTGCACGACCTCAGCAAGTTTTTTGGTATGAGTGACCGATAATGCGACTAAGGCCTCATCCTTCTCCTTGATTAGGTCGTCCTTCATCTTCAGCAAATCTTCCTTACTCTTCAAATCATTTTGATCTTTCTCAAGGTCGACTTGGTATGTCTCCAAGCATTTCTTCAACTTCTCCTCAGACCAGAGAGCTCCCTCAGCCTCTTGAACTTTAGGGTAATTTTTTACCATCCACTTATTGTCCTAAACAAAAATACATACACTCTGTAAATAAAGGAAGATATGTTAGTACAGACGAGGAAGGATTACGAGATAAGACTTGTGCTTAAGAAGAAACTAATTACTTGTGCCATTAGATGATGACTCAAATCAAAGACCTAATGAGAGACCATCTTCTCCAGAAACACGTAGTCGTCCTTGGTAGGAACTCCAAGCATCGCCCTCTTGGATCTTATGGCAGAGGGAATGATTGAGCCTAGGCACTTCCTAAGGTTGGCAATGTTGCTCTACCAGTACTCTTGAAAATAATACCCTGAGCAAGAGCTCACCATGGAGCTACTCGGAACATATAAGCCTAGGGGGACAATCCTCGGCCTTTGAGTGTCTTCATCAGGCCGACCTTCCAAGGGAACTTTTTCTTCCATCCTTTTTTGGCCGACCTCAGGTTGTGTCAGCCCTGTGGCTGTTGTCTTCTTTGCCAGACCCTTACTAGTCGATTGTTTCTTTTTGTTTAAGACGCTTCAAAGGCTTGGAATATGCATATTGAAAAATTCCTTAGAGAAGTGAGGAGGGTGGTCTATAAAAACATAATATGGGTCATTAGTCACAAAGGACTTAAATAAAGAGAGAAGGAGACTGTATCACTTACAAAGGTCGTCCAGTGGATCAACCCTCAACTCATATTTTTCTAAGTATTCTGGGGATATCAAATATTTAAAATAAAGGAGTTGTCCATACTTCCCTTGACTCCTGAGGAAGCAGACTCTCTCTTTATTAGCTGCACTGAGATCGGGATCAGACTTGGTGGTGAGCATTGAAGGTTTTGCCCAAGTATGGGGCACCCTCGGCTCGGCTCATCTTCTCGGGTCTCATGGTAGAAGTCGGCTGGAAACTCACAAGCTCTATATGCATAGAAGAACCTCTCCTTCGAGCTATGATTGGAAGTCGAATTAACATTTAGGGTCTTTTTGTTAGACCTTCTAGCCCCTAAGTGATAATACTCAGCCTAATTAGCTATGGATGAGATGTCGTAACAACCATGGAAAATCTCAACTAAGGGCTCATCCTCGTACTTATTTCTCCAAAAGAAAACATAACCCAAGATGACCCTCTAGGAGTTTGGGGCTAAATGGGTGGGAGTGAGGCTGAGACTAGAAAGGATAGCCCACACGATCGGGTCAATAGGAAGACGAAAACCGACTCTGAACATTTAATCATAGAGAGCGATTTCTCCCTCTCGTATCTCATACACTCTCTCATCCTCGGTCGAAACTCGCAGGGTGACGTCTGGCTTAATACCATAAAGGTGTCTTAAGAAAAGAAGGCCGATCTCACGAATGGAAGACTGATATTGCTCAGCATAAGAATAGTTAAGTGGATCGTCGAACTCAGAGCCCTCATCCTCATCCATTTTATCCCAAGCCTCATCGCCAGCCTCTACTTCTTCACCCTCGGCATTGACATTAGCATAAGTTCTTTAGAACTCAACATCAAACATTGCAGATAAAGGAGCTACGGTTGGGGGATTATTTACCTGGGAGGTCAGCTCAACAAGGCCTGGAAGGATTTCTACAAAAGTGTTGTCTCGTTCAGATGCCTCAGCTTGATTGGGTGATGAGAACTGAGACATGTACCAATCTCCCTATTATCACTAGGATGGGTCGAAGAATACTGCATGGCTTCCTCATACGATTCCTATTATCGTCTTGGGTGGAAGATGAGCCAACTATTTCTTCATCAAATGGAAGAATTACTCTTAAAAGGGACAGGAAATAAGGGTCGTCTCCAAATGGGGTCCGCTTGGTTCCTAGCTTCGGCTTCATCCTCTAGTCTGCATATCTCCTGGAAATACCTTCCCTAAGGGCTGGGTATTGAAATGATAACCCGTATAAGGTTCTTAACATTCAGAGGATGAGGTAACACTTAAAATAGTTTAAGTTGGAATCCACGAACAGTTTTGTTATTAATTAAATTTAACTTAAATATCAAAGGGAAAAACTAAATCGTTTTTCTACCACGAATAACTTAGAACGATTTATGGTAGGGGTTGATCAGAATGTGACCAAAGAAATTTAAAGAGCCCAGTGGAAGCCTAAGAATTACAGGTAGCAAGTGAAAGATTCTCTTAAAAGCCTAAACCCTCTCAAAACCACCACTCAAGGCCAGTAAGAAAGCCCCAAACATCCAAGACAATTATCGGAGTTAGGTTGAGTTCACTGAAAAATATGAAGTCTAAAAATAATTCAAGAAACTATAAAAGCCTAAACAACAATGGTGGAAGAAGGTTACCAGGAAGAGAAATGAGAATGGAGAAGCATAAACGACCTTGGAATAATTCTTTGAGGTACATGTGTAAAGGGTTAAAGCTCTGGTTCAAGAAGGTAACACGATGAAGGAGAAATTCAAGTGAGAAGAAACTTTTGAAATTAAACCCCTATTTATATGCAAACAATGATTTATGCACGTTTGACGAAGGGGTACATAGTTTCCCAAAATCCTCATCATAATGAGTATAAAACCCTAAGCATTTAAGTTGTCATTCGCACCTCGATTGAACACAACCCTATGGGAAGTGTGATAGTTGTCAACTCAACCGACCATTCACCTGATGGCTGACACGGCCCCCCTCAACAATCATTAATAGATATTTCTGACAGCATTGCATCATTAGTCCTCAGCCTCATCTAGTCATCACAGACTAAGGGCTAGGGGTGATTGATATGCCGAGTATCACCTCATCTAGGGTCATAAGCCTCAGCCTCATTCGACCCTTACCAGATGGATAGAAATGAGAAGTTTTTGCTCTACCTTTAAAGACTCGGCCTTAGTTGGATGAGTCGGCCTCGGCCCACATCATTTGTTTACTATGAAGAACATGCATTATTCCTGAAATCTTGGGTATCCTTTAACTCGACCTGCCCTGGGCTGATGAGTACAGGATGAGACTTAAAGACAAGAAATGTGTCATTTCATGAGGGTTCAAAGTTCTTCGAGTTCATCCTTGGCCACTAGGGTCAACCGGAACCATCGTTCTGCCAGAGCACGTGCATTAGGGGACGCGTGGAGATGTGAACGTGAATGTGTAGCACATGATAGCCCAAAACTGCTATTACCAGATCATCCCCTCATATGAGGGAATATTTAGTCATCATGGCCTACATGTGATAGGACCAAATGTCCACACTGGGTTGGCTAAAAGTAACGTATTCTTTATTACAACATGCTTGGGGGGTACACTATACCCCTGAAGCACTATATATACCTTTCATCTTCTGCATTGTAAGAGATCGAATAATTCAAACCCTAGCTGAAACTCTTCTCATTTGTATACAGAAGTGAGAGAGAGTTGGTGTTGTAATTAGGCCATTAGCGCCATATTTACTAGTGGAATTCAATCACAAACAAACAGTGGATGTTGGCTCCGACCGAACCACTTAAATCTGAGTGTTCATCCTCTTCACCTCATCTCTTTCTTTGATAGCTTTCTATGTGATTATTTCCATTGTTGTATACCTGTTTGAGTGACACGACTCAGAATGTGTTTCTAAAGTGTGTGCTCTCTAGGCTCAAGTGCAAGCCTATCGTTCAAGTAATAAACCGACAAGTCGGGTATCGATCCTCAGGGAAAAAGGACAACAGAGTTGTGACGACGGGATAAGATTGAGGAATCCTAGCGATGACTCTAAAAAGAAAAGAAAAAGATTGATTTGGCTTTTTGGGATTGGTTAAACTAAACGCAATTATGGAATTATGATAAAATATGCAACTAACTAAATTATCTAAATGAAGAATGCAGAATTAAATTGAAATTGCTAAACTTAAATGATGAGAAAATAGGATGGGAATACAATCCCCCAACCCTAGTGTAATGCAGTGACAACGTTGATCATAAATTTAACCGATTAATTCAAACCCGGAATTTAGTACTCCCAAGCATTATGTATACGAGGTTCAAGCCCGCGTCATACCTAATCTGAGGATGAGTAAATCGGTATCGCGGTAATTGCATTCAAATTGTACTATAAATCATCACGAGTACCCAGAGGCAAACGAGATATAAAGATCTACAATTCTTAAGAAATTACGCGATACGATTTAAATTAATCATTAAATTCAGCGGATCGACGTTATACACACGCACTAACACATCAGGTTGGGTTCATGCATCCCAACCTTGAAAAACTTAGCCGGACATGTTAAATGGACTAATGCATGAAATAATGACGTTGCATGTGTAGGAATTCATGATGAAACTAGTTATAAACATGTAACTACGTATTGTAAATGCAAAAACAAGTTGAATCAATTAGGAAAACTAAACATGCAAGAACAATAATGAGGAACAAGAATTTTGAATTAAAATTGGTAAAAACAAACCCGAAACAATGAATTCTTGAAGTAATTTGTGCCCTTGATGTTCCTAGATGTTCCTCTCCTTTTGTTCTCTCAAAAACTCTCTCTAAGTAACCCTAAAAGCTGCTCCTAGGTTAATGCCTTCGTTCCCCACAAGTTTGGATTGTTTAAAACCTAATAGGAGACTTGGAGATAAATCAGAATAAAATACAAAATTCGTGTGTCAGGTACAGCGAACCGGTTCGGAGGTACAGCGAACCGGTTCGCCCCTCCGAACCGGTTCGGGGTGGGGTTCGCATGTACCAGCCTGGACTTGCTCTCTACACTTAGATTTTTTTCTGGATTTTCTCTTCTTTTCTTGGATTTTTCTTCAACTTCAACTGAGCATAACTTTTCAACCGTAGCTCGGATTTGGGTGCCGTTTCTTCCAGTGTTCTCGTTGTTCCGAGCTCTTCAACTTAACAGTTGACTTCTTCTTCCGGATCGGGCTGCAAAATTACCGACATGCCCTTGAACTTGCCTTCTTAGCTTTTCTTGCACAGTCATGTTTCCACCTTTGCACTGCTTGCATAATTAACCTGTAAAACCAATAGGAGAAGCACGAAACACGCAATACTCACCAAGAAGGTTAGAAGCATAAAAGTGATTCAAATCCATATATGTTACATCATTCGGGTTCACAAAAGTACTGAAATTAGGGGGATAAATATACAATATTTATGCCCAATCAAACCCCCCTAACTTAGAACTTTGCGCGTCCCGAGCAATGTAAAAGAATGAAAGTAAGAGTTAAGGACACTTCAAGGACTTTATTGGGATAGAATACCACTTTCGCGGGCAAGCGATTACATTTAGCATATGCAACAAGCCTTTAAACCTCTAGGTTACCCTAGTAGGATGAGTTGTGTCTCGTGAGGGTTTGCAGTGAATATACCCACAAAATTCGACTCAAAGAAAATTCAAAATATGCAAAAATTGTACAATTCAAACTTTTCCATCAAATAGTCATCATCAAGTCATATTTATGAGTCTCAAACCGTAGTGTGTGTGTGAAGCCAGAAATATAACCGCCAATTTCCATCGATTGATCATTACGTTACTTATCCGAAAATTCGCTTTGATTTCAATTTCTCACGGAATGCACTCACAAACGAATCTCTCGGATTATGGCTATTCTCTAGGCATGCGTGATATAAAGAGTAAATGTAATGGATACAAAGTCACGCATACAAGTAGAAAGACGGAAATTTCATAGTGATAGGATCTCATCAATGGATTACGGTTTTAAAAACGGGAACATTGCCTCTTATTCATGCATTTAACCTCTTATATTATCTTTTGGTGTATTAGCTCTCCACGCGGTACTCAATTTATGCAATTTGAACTCGGTTAGGACTTTTTCAGGTTAAAGGTTGCATTGGGTAAAATAAAGGCGGTATGGAAGGTTAGAATTGGAAAAGTCATTCGTGATGTCCATTTGTGCATTTTCTGGGCTATTGCTCATTTTTTTCTTCTTTTTCTATTTTTTTTTCATTTCTATTATTTTTTTGCTATATTTTTTTTTCTTGCCCCTTTTTGTTGCACTTTTCGGACTTAAATGCTGAATTTTTTTATTTTTCACAATTCCGGGCTATTTGGGTTTTTCGAGTTGTCAAACGAAAAGGATAACTTTTATTAGCTCAATTTGGGTTACAAAAAGGGTAATTTTTTGCTACTTTTTCTGGCCAATATTTTTGGGGTGATAAACGAGGGCCTACTTCATTATCCAAAATGCCAATTGCGTACCATATGCGTTTCGAGATGAATTTAAGTTTAGAGACTAATTTGGCACGATTTTCAAGGCAACATTGCACACATTTTTCAAAACCGATCAAAATGAAAGGATTGAGATCCTTGACAACTTATTAAGCGCTAAAAAGAACTTTGAGTTAACAATTAACTCGGATTGATTTAAAATCTCGCAAAATGTGATAGGCTCGAATCTCACCGGGTTTGTTAATCTCCACATTTATTCGTTAAGTCGTCAATTTTCACTCAATTTCCATTTTTGGTCAATTTCGGCTTTGTGTATGTTGGATATTTACAATTTGAGACTTTAATATGACTTTTAATGATATTTTTGAAAATTTTGAATTCCAATTTTTATTTATTTTGAACAAAAATATTTTTGGATTTTTCAAAATTTTATGATTTTTTTGGAAATTTTGGGCATTTTTGAAAATTTGTGAAGTTTTAGAAATACGCACTTGTGACCCCCCCTAACTTAGATTTTTGCATTGTCCTCAAGCAAAAAGGACTAAAATCTAATTCAAAACGAATAATAAGTGCGGAAAAATAAAACAAACAAATATGGAAAAATGCAAGTATGTATTATAACCATGAGAAGCCTGTGTTACATAAGAAAAGGAAAAATCAACTGTGAACAATGTGCAATCCCTACCACCAATAACAATTAAACCAAAAGATAAAAACAATAAAAGCTCATGGGGGAGGTGGGTGGGAGGAGCTTGGTGCATTCGGGTCATATGGGTCATAAAAGAAGGGGGGAGGAGGACCACCAAAGTTGAGCTGGTGAAGATGGACTTGCAGTTGATACATCATCCGAGTGTCCCTCCGGTAAGCCGCTTGATCTAGATTGTATTGGTTGATGAACCCGTCAAGACGGGACTCAACCGCTGAAAGGCGCCTATCGAAGTTTGCCCCCGGGGGCTCGAAATCGGAATCCTCCTCCTCATCCTCAAATTCCTCCTCGTCTACATCCATCATCGGGTCATCGGGAGCTTCCTCGGCCACGTCCTCCTTGTGAATAGGATGGTCGGGGTGAGCCACGCGCATTTTGCGCTCACTTAGAGTTGTGGATGTGCCGCCTACGGGGCGAGGAAGTCGAGTTTGGTGTCCGGGTTCATCCACTCCCGCATCCATCAAGAGCTCCATAATGAAACGGGCGTATGGGAGTGCCACCTTGCCATTCTCGTCATAGGCGGCATTGAGGATATCCGTGTAGAAGACTTGGGCAAGGTTGATGGTGCTCTCGGGGTCCAAAAAATAGTAGAGGAAATTGGCGTGACGGGACCGGACCACCGAGTCATTGGTGGTTTGGTGGATGGCACCACAAATAATGATGTGAGTGAAACGGACCGTGGCGGCCAATCCACCAATGGGGAAGGTGTCGCGTGTCCATTCCGCCCCGGGTGCCATGCGGGCAACGCATTCGTCTTTTGAGTGTGGGGCACCATTGTTGGGGTATTGGAAGGGCATGGGGAGGATCACCCCTTTGGCACGCATTTTGCGTGCAATGAGAGCTGCCGAGAAGGGAATGGTGATACCGTCGAGATACGCCTCGTGAAGTGTGGAAGATTTGCGAACCATGGTCGCATAGAATTGACGAATGGCGGTCTCAAAAACGGTATTGCACGTAGGGGCGAGGAAAGAGCACCACCCACGGCGGTCAAAAAGGGCGGTGACTTCGCCCGGAAGGGTGTCCCAATCCACGAAGCGCTCGATGTGAATGGCGCGCATGGAGGAGAAGTAGATCTCGGACCAATGGCGTTCTTGGACGCATCGGAATACCCCCCTACCCGGGTCATCAAGTATGGTGGTCTCATCATATTTCCTTGGGCGGGGAGCGGAGCGGCGCGGCATTTTGATGGAAAAGAGGGAGAGAGAGGGAGAAAATATGGGAGAGAAGAGAGTGAGGGAGAATGTTTTGGTGTGAAAAATGGAGGAGGGGTGGGGTGTATTTATAGGTGTGAAGGGGTGTGTTTTTGGTGGGAAATATGAAAGGTTGGGAAGGAGAGGGTGGAGGGAATGAATTGGGATGAATTTGGGAAGGAGGGAAGGATTTGGAGGGAAGAAAAACGTAGGGGGAAGAAGGGGAAAAGAATGGAGGGAAAGGGAATGAACTAAGAGAAAAGGGGGGAAGAATCTGACAGGTACAGCGAACCGATTCGGGGGTACAGCGAACCGGTTCGCCCCTCCGAACCGGTTCTGGGGTACGGCGAACCGGTTCGGGGGTACCAGGCTGGTCTAATCGAGGAAATTCACTCTTCTCTCCATTTCTAGGTGATCTCTCATCCCCTAACTTGTGCATACTACCCCTAAAAACCTTCTAGACCCTCGGGCTCTCAAAAACTTCCTCGAATACGACCTCAAAAAGCGTACTAGCACCCTCGAAAACGTGCTAACCTATCTCTCATGCAACGCAGGCTCCGGACTCCTAACTACCTATTTACACATGACTATTTTACACACAAAATCACCCCATACGCGTCGGGGGTGCGACGACCTCACTCGCTTAGCTCAATTGACCCCGTAAACAGGGTCCGACAACCAAATTGTGTCGACCTCATCCACAAACGCCTCTAGGTATGGCTTTAGGCGTTGTCCATTTACCTTGAACGTGTTTTCCCCTTTTAAATCGTTTAGTTCAACAGCTCCATGGGGAAAAACGTTCTTTACGACGAACGGGCCAGACCATCGTGATCGCAACTTGCCTGGGAAGAGGTGAAGCCGAGAGTTGTATAGAAGAACTTTTTGCCCGGGATGAAACTCTTTCCGTCGAATGATGCTATCATGAGCAAGTTTCATCCTCTCCTTTGAAATTTTGGCATTCTCATACGCATCATTGCGTAGTTCTTCTAACTCAATCAATTGTAGCTTACGGGCTTCACCGGCCTTGTCCAAGGCATAGTTCAATTGCTTAATTGCCCAATACGCTTTATGTTCGAGCTCAACAGGGAGATGACAAGGTTTGCCATACACAAAACGGAAAGGGGACATTCCAAGTTGATTTTTAAACGCGGTACGATAGGCCCAAAGTGCATCGGTCAATCTAAGGGACCAATCTTTCCGGGTAGGATTGACGGTCTTTTCAAGAATGTTCTTGATCTCCCGATTTGCTAGCTCGGCCTGCCCATTCGTTTGTGGGTGATAGGTCGTCCCAACCTTGTGGACGACCCCATACTTTCTCATTAGCTTCTCAAATGGCCTATTGCAAAAGTGCGTGCCATTATCGCTAATTATCGCTTTCGGTGCTCCGAAGCGAGAAAGTATGTGTTCCTGTAGAAATTTTATCACCACTTTGTTGTCATTAGTCCTAGTAGCTATAGCTTCTACCCATTTAGAAACATAGTCTACCGCGACTAGGATGTATAGGAAACCAAAGGATGGGGGGAAGGGACCCATGAAGTCAATGCCCCAACAATCGAATATCTCAATGATGAGTATGGGGGTAAGGGGCATCATGTCGCGTCAAGAAATGGCTCCCATTCATTGGCACCTATTACATGACTTGCATGCGTCATTTGCATCCCGGAAGATTGTGGGCCAATAGAGACCGCATTGCAGAATTTTAGCGGCCGTCTTTTTCGCCGAGAAGTGGCCTCCACATGCTTCCGAATGACAAAACTGGATGACCTTTGGAATCTCGTCATCCGGTACACATCGTCGGATGATTTGGTCGGCGCAATATTTAAAAAGGAAGGGATCATCGTAAAAGAACATGCGCGACCAAGTAAGAAACCGCTTCTTATCTTGCGGTGTCCAATCGGGAGGGACGGCTCCCGTGACTAGATAGTTCACTATGTCCGCAAACCAGGGATAGGAAGAGGTGGCAAATAGTTGTTCATCCGGAAAGTGCTCGTCTATGGGTATGGGATCACTAGGTACGTCGGACGAGAGCCGAGATAAGTGGTCGGCCACGACGTTTTCTACTCCTTTCTTGTCTTTGATGGAGAGATTAAACTCTTGTAGGAGTAGGATCCACCTTATGAGGCGCGGCTTGGCGTCTTTCTTCGTGAGTAGATATTTTAAAGCCGCGTGGTCGGTGAAGACAGTGATAGGAGAACCAATGAGATATGATCGGAACTTATCAAGGGCAAAGACTACCGCTAGCAACTCCTTCTCCGTGGTAGAGTAGTTGAGTTGAGGTCCGGCAAGGGTCCGGCTAGCGTAGTAGATGACATGAGCTTGCTTATCTTTACGTTGGCCCAAAATGGCCCCAATTGCGTAATCGCTTGCATCACACATAAGTTCGAACGGTAGGGACCAATCCAGAACTTGCATGATGGGAGCGGACACGAGCATGTTCTTTAATTTATCAAAGGAGCTTTGGCATGCCTCGGTCCACTCAAACGGGTTATCCTTCATGAGAAGGTTGCTTAAGGGTCTAGCGATAGCGCTAAAGTCCTTAATGAACCTTCGATAAAACCCGGCGTGACCCAAGAATGAGCGCACGTCTTTAAGAGATCTCGGTGGGGGAAGGTCAGCTATGACATCTATCTTAGCCCTATCAACTTCTATGCCCTTGGATGATACTATGTGACCAAGAACTATCCCCTCAGTGACCATGAAATGACACTTCTCCCAATTCAGCACTAAGTTCTTGTCCACACACCGGGTAAGTACTTTTTCCAATTTTTCTAAACAATGATCGAAAGAGGTGCCAAAAATGCTGAAATCGTCCATGAACACCTCAAGTCCTCTCTCGACCATGTCGCTAAATAAGCTCAACATGCACCTTTGAAAGGTTGCGGGTGCATTACACAAGCCAAATGGCATACGTTTGTAGGCAAACGTACCAAAAGGGCAAGTGAACGTCGTCTTCTCTTGGTCAAGTACATCTACCTCAATTTGGTTATATCCAGAATAACCATTAAGGAAGCAATAGTAAGGGTGGCCCGCAACTCTCTCAAGCATTTGATCGATGAATGGCAAGGGGAAATGGTCTTTTCTTGTTCCCGCATTGAGTTTTCGGTAATCAATACAAACACGCCAACCGGTGGTGGTGCGTTGGGGAACAAGCTCTCCCTTGGTATTCTCAATCACAGTTATACCCGACTTCTTCAGGACAACTTGAATAGGGCTCACCCATTTGCTATCCGAGATTGGGTAGATAATCCCGGCATCCAATAGTTTGATGATCTCGGTTCTCACAACTTCTTTCATATTGGGATTCAGTCTTCTTTGCATTTCTCTAGAGGGCTTAACATCCTCTTCGAGATGAATCTTGTGGGTGCAAATCAAAGGACTGATCCCATTCAAATCAGCTATACACCAACCAAAAGCACCCTGGTGCTTCCTCAGAATTCTCATCAATTTGCCCTCCTGCCCTTCGTCTAGGCTAGAGGAGATAACAACAGGAAATGTCTCATCCTCTCCTAGGTATGCATATTTGATATGGGAGGGGAGTTTCTTTAATTCGAGGGTTGGAAATTTTTCACTGGAGGGAGCCATATGTGTATCCCTCAGAGGTAGTTCTTCGAATCTAGAAACCCAATCAATCTCTCTCACGTCCTCGTCCGACGCACTCTCATCGAGTAATTCTCTCAACCTTCCAACATCCCTCTCGAAGTGGGTAGACGTCCCCTCACACTCAAAGCTCGTCGCTAAACATGACTCTAAGGCGTCGCCACAAAAAGTTTCCTCGAAGTACTCTTCTACTACCTCATCTATGAGGCTCACCGCGTGAAGATCATCTTCCTCCCCTGCATTTTGGGCTATGTGGAAGATGTTGGTTTCCAAGGTCATGTTCCCAAAGGTGAGCTGCATTCGCCCATTCCTTGTGTTGATGATTGCATTAGCTGTAGCTAAGAAAGGGCGACCAAGGATGATAGGAACATGGTTGCTTGAGTTAAAGGAGGGCTCCGTGTCCCAAATGACAAAATCTATCGGGAAATAGAAAGTGTCCACTTGGACGATCACGTCCTCGACTATGCCTCGTGGAATCTTCACTGATCGATCCGCCAATTGGAGAGTGACCTTTGTGGGCTTGAGGTCGCCCAAGTCACGTTGCCTATAAATGGAGTAAGGAAGTATGTTTACACTTGCTCCCAAGTCAAGTAAGGCTTTCTCAATTTTATTATCTCCAATGATGCATGATATGGTGGGTGCAGCGGGATCTTTAAATTTAGGCGGGAGATCATTTAGCAGAATGGAACTCACGTTCTGAGCTAGAAAGACGTTCTTTTTAACTTTCATCCTTCTTTTTACCGTCAACAAGTCTTTGATAACTTTGCCGTAGGCTGGAATTTGTTTGATGGCATCAAGGAAGGGTAGATTCAGCTTCACTTGTTTTAGAACTTCTAGCACTTCATCACGTGGAGTCCCTTTTTGAGTAGGAATCAATCTTCGAGGAAATGGTGCTGCGGAGGGTGGTTTAACTACCACCTCAGGCTCACTAGTGCCTTCCTTATCACTCTCGTCCAAGGGGACATCTTCGGCCTCTTTCGTGCCGGGAGAAATCTCCTTGTCTTTTGTTGTGTCGTGTGGAGGAGGTGATAAATCAACGACTCTTCCACTACGAAGAGTGGTCACTGCTTGACATTGCTCCTGATGTTCAGTGGATGTGGAGCTAACACTAGTTTGACCTTGGGGAGGTCGTTGGCCTTGGGCAGGGAATTTGCCCTTCTATTGAACACTCAACGAGGATTGTATCTTAGACAGGTTTGCATTTAAGTCGCCAATGAGACGATCATACTTGGCATTGGTTAAGGCCTGGCTTGCGATGAATTGATTCACAGTATCCTCGAGAGTTCTCCGCTGTGGCGGGATATAATTTCCATGATGTGGTGGTGCTTGCACATGACCTTGCATGTGTGGAGCTTGTTGAAATTGTTGTGGCGGAGGAGGGGCAACATGCGAAGGAGGGTTCATTGCAGCATGTTGTTGCCCGTAGCTAAAACCGGGATGATTTTTCCATGAAGGGTTGTATGAATTCCGGTGCGGGGCACCGAAATTACCCTTAAAGCCTCCTATACCACTAACTTACTCCTGCAACATTACTTTGCAGGCGGGTATCGTCGGGCATTCCTCAGTTGAATGTCCCGCTTCACAAATTGCACACACCTTTTCGACGGGATTCTTGATGGATCCAACTACCTCACATAAGTCTCGCAGTCCTCTCTCAATGGTGTCCAACCGACAGTCCGACATAGAATTCTTATCTACGTGGAATAGACCGGTTGTCGACGGAGCGGTGGTAGATTGTCGATTTCGGTTTTGAGCGTTCGGATCAGAGGTATCCCAGGATTGGGTAGTCTCGGCGACATACCTCATGTGAAGATCAGCGTCATGGGCATCTAGATCGACAAATGGACCACTTCCCATAGTTTCAACAAGCTGTTTAGAATTAAGATTTAACCCATTATAGATAAAGGAGATGATTTGCGATGGATCAAATCCATGATGGGGGCACTAACTCGTTGAAACGTTCATAACATCGATGGAAAGGCTCATTTTCTTGTTGCCTGAATGCTTGAATTTGAGCCTTTATAGAGATTATTCGATGTGTTGGGAAGAATTTCTTGAGAAATTTAGACTGTAGCTCATTCCAGGATGGAATCCAGATTGGAGGTAAAGACCATAGCCAAGCTTTAGCTTTATCTTTAAGCGAGAAGGGGAAGAGTTTGAGGCGGATTACCTCTTGTGTGCAGGTTTGATCGTTGAGAGTATCACACACGTCCTCAAATTCCCTTATGTGGAGGTATGGCTTTTCAGAATCCATACCGTGATAATGTGGTAGCGTCTGGATCATCCCATTTTTGAAACGAAATTGCCCGGCATTATACGGGAGTATAATGCATCCCGGAGTGACAGTGCGCTCGGGATATAAGAATTCTCTCAACGGGCGGTACGGGGGTTCATCCTCACCAGTAGCTGCATTGCTATATTGCGACATCTCTATCTCACTTGACGATTCGGCGTTCTCACTGGGTGTTCACGACGTGTGTCCTACGAAGGAGAAGGGAGTGTTGCTAGAGATTGAGTGTGACAGTGTGGGAGGTGGGATCCAGAATTGTGGGGCTTGTGGAGTGTGGGGACTATCAGGATTATACTCAACAAGTGGATTTTAGTGAATGCTAGTTGGAGTATTATGGGGTGTGGGAGTGGCTTCAGAATTTTGCATTAAGTTCAGGAGAGATGATGATTGTGAATCTTTTTGAAAAATTTTTTTTTTTTTTTTAAATTTTTTATTTTTTTGGATTTTTGAATTTTTGGTCAAAGTGTTGGATTAACTCGATCTAATCCTAAGTCTACCTAATTCCCCGGCAACGACTCAGAATGTGTTTCTAAAGTGTGTGCTCTCTAGGCTCAAGTGCAAGCCTATCGTTCAAGTAATAAACTGACAAGTCGGGTATCGATCCTCAGGGAAAAAGGACAACGGAGTTGTGATGACGGGATAAGATTGAGGAATCTTAGCGATGACTCTAAAAAGAAAAGAAAAAGATTGATTTGGATTTTTGGGATTGGTTAAACTAAACGCAATTATGGAATTATGATAAAATATGCAACTAACTAAATTATCTAAATGAAGAATGCAGAATTAAATTGAAATTGCTAAACTTAAATGATGAGAAAATAGGATGGGAATACAATCCCCCAACCCTAGTGTAATGCAGTGACAACGTTGATCATAAATTTAACCGATTACTTCAAACCCGGAATTTAGTACTCCCAAGCATTATGTATACGAGGTTCAAGCCCGCGTCATACCTAATCTGAGGATGAGTAAATCGGTATCGCGGTAATTGCATTCAAATTGTACTATAAATCATCACGAGTACCCAGAGGCAAACGAGATATAAAGATCTACAATTCTTAAGAAATTACGCGATACGATTTAAATTAATCATTAAATTCAGCGGATCGACGTTATACACACGCACTAACACATCAGGTTGGGTTCATGCATCCCAACCTTGAAAAACTTAGCCGGACATGTTAAATGGACTAATGCATGAAATAATGACGTTGCATGTGTAGGAATTCATGATGAAACTAGTTATAAACATGTAACTACGTATTGTAAATGCAAAAACAAGTTGAATCAATTAGGAAAACTAAGCATGCAAGAACAATAATGAGGAACAAGAATTTTGAATTAAAATTGGTAAAAACAAACCCGAAACAATGAATTCTTGAAGTAATTTGTGCCCATGATGTTCCTAGATGTTCCTCTCCTTTTGTTCTCTCAAAAACTCTCTCTAAGTAACCCTAAAAGCTGCTCCTAGGTTAATGCCTTCGTTCCCCACAAGTTTGGATTGTTTAAAACCTAATAGGAGACTTGGAGATAAATCAGAATAAAATACAAAATTCGCGTGTCAGGTACAGCGAACCGGGTCGGAGGTACAGCGAACCGGTTCGCCCCTCCGAACCGGTTCGGGGTGGGGTTCGCATGTACCAGCCTGGACTTGCTCTCTACACTTAGATTTTTTTCTGGATTTTCTCTTCTTTTCTTGGATTTTTCTTCAACTTCAACTGAGCATAACTTTTCAACCGTAGCTCGGATTTGGGTGCCGTTTCTTCCAGTGTTCTCGTTGTTTCGAGCTCTTCAACTTACCAGTTGACTTATTCTTCCGGATCGGGCTGAAAAATTACCGACATGACCTTGAACTTGCCTTCTTAGCTTTTCTTGCACAGTCTTGTTTCCTCCTTTGCACTGCTTGCATAATTAACCTGTAAAACCAATAGGAGAAGCACGAAACACGCAATACTAGCCAAGAAGGTTAGAAGCATAAAAGTGATTAAAATCCATATATGTTACGTCATTCGGGTTCACAAAAGTACTGAAATTAGGGGGATAAATATACAATATTTATGCCCAATCATTGAGCTTTATACATCTATGACCTGGTGATACCATTTCTAGTATCATCAATCATCCCACCACCACGGTATTCTTCTAATTTTAGAATTTTTCAATTTTTTAATTTCTTTTAATTTTGTTTTGAGAATCTGGCTTGTAGGTTTTCATGATAGTGGTGCTTGTGTTTAAATAGATTGTTTGTTTGTGCTTTTTTAAATTTAGGTTAACAAATTTGTTTTTATTGTATTTTTAAATAGTTGAGGGAGAATATCAAGGGTAATACAATGAGTGAACAAGATCAAAATTGAGTTACCACTATTGACCACCCCTCCTTCAAATCCTAATTTAAAAACAGACTCCAATATTCTACTATCATCCACTTTAGGTTTAAGAATAAACATTATAGATAAATTATGTAAACTTCTAAGCTTTTTAAGCCTCCTGAATGCACCTTTTTTTTCTATACATCTAATGTTCCATGAGAGAAACTTAAGCATTAAAACCAAGTAGGGATGGGTCAGAGGCAGGCCTTAGGATTCTATCACAGGCACAAATAATAGCCTTTTTCTTTAACCTCGTGCTACCACCTACCCCATCTATGTATAACTCCTGAAGTACTAGAATTTATCTCGGGGAAAGGTTTAAGTTGGTTCCAATCTTATCAGTAACTTCATCTGAGGTAGCCTTAACACGGTGTTGTAGATCATTCCATGCCTCAGAGACAAAGAAAATATGGTCTAGTTCAATATACCCCAATCCCCCACCAGTTGGGCATAGATCCAACGGGACAAGACTAGTGCAAATTAAACCAACACCAACACCAAGACTCTTAATTTCACCCCTTCCTAATCTAGATCTTTTATAGCAGTAGTAGAGGTTTCCCAACCAGATCTTTAACATGATCAAAAATTTTAAAAGCCTCAGCCACCTTATCCATCGCCTCTATTTTGATATCATTAGTCCCAGTAATAACATGAGCCACGGAGAAATCAGTTGTTGACACTATCCATTAGCAAATTAAGGTTTTCCTCAATATTGACCACAGTGGACACTAGTTTCAGGGCATCAATACCACTTAAATTATTGGTCAAATTGCAATCTTTAGAATTGCATGCTTCCTTAGTACAATTATGCTTATTCAATTTAATAGTCATAGTATTGGGGTTAACCATTTTACTCCCTTCATTTTCATCAGGTTTTTTCAAACATTTAGAGTTATTTCTTTGTTGCACTTTGTACTCTCTTCTCTTCTCTCTTTTTGGTCCATCCTCACTCTTTTTATTCTATAGGGTATATGATATCTTTTTTATATTATGTGTTCTGAACTTTATTGAATTTTTACCCTTTTTTGCATACTATTTGTAACTCTTTAATTTTTTTCTTCATACTAATTAGATATGGAAAGTTATTCTCTTATTACAAATTATTATTTGGTACATTTGACTAATTTTTCAGGTCAATATTGAGAACTGTTGTAACAACATGGTGAAGGGGTTGAGAAAGAAAACTTGCTTCCATAGGGTCCTATCACAATTGGTGTATTATCCGGTGCATCTACCCTTGATAAGGTAACTCTATTAGTTGCAATTTTGTGTGTAGATTTACATTGTTTTGATTCTTTTTATTTTTTTATTCCCCGTTCAATGTTTAAGTGTCAATTATCAGGAAATTTTCAACTTTCAAATATAACCTTCATTCGAAATAAATGAGAAAGATTAAATAATATGAGTATTTATTAAGAAATAATTTTTTTTAAATGAACTTGAACAGGTAGTTGATGATGTTCTTATCAAAATATTTGACATCAAACATGATGAAGCCCTGCAAGCAGCATAGGACCTAGCCTGTAGTTAAATAAACAAGAGGTTATAGAACTGCAGTACTTATTTAGTTCAGTCTATGAACAATGAGAGTGACAGATTTTGCATCTGTTGTGTCACACTATAAGATTATATGTATACACGTTCATGCTTTTTTAGATATGAATCAAAATTATTTATTGTAATCAAAAATACCTTCTACAGAGGTTTAAAGTGAGGATAACAGTGGTAAATTTTCCTGTGCGCCTTAATATCTTTGTATTCTAAGAGAGTAGTGAAAGTAAGGCACGTGTATGGATGGAACTTAATCCGTCATTCTGCTTGTTCTCATCTTTCATTCTCTAGTATATGGAAATCTCGGATTCAACCAAAAATTTCCACTTTCATGTGGAAATTACTTCATCAAGGAATTCCTATTGATGAGTATCTCAAAAAAATTCATTTTAGACTACCTTCAATGTGCAAGTGTTGCTCCAATCATAAAGAAGAAACTCGAAATCATTTGTTTTTTGCTAGCGACTTAGCTAAAAATATATGGGTACATTTTCAATCCTTAATGGGCCTATATTTTTTAGCAATGACCCTTAAAGTCAAATCTAATTCTTTGGTTGGAACATTGAAGAGGAAATTCATTCCGAAGCTTACTATGTAATATTCATTCTTCTCTCATTTGTTAGCATATTTGGAAAGCAAGAAACTCAAACTTTTTTAAAGGTACTCCCGTTAGTGTAGAGCATTCAATTAAAAGTATCAAAGACGATATCTATTTGTCTTTCTTTATCAAGCCTTATAAAGGATCCACTGCGAGAATCTTTCATTCCTTTATTTCAGACTTTGATGTAAAATTTGCTCGAACTTTGTACACGCCACCGTGAGAGGAATCTTCTCTCATATCTAATAAATTCTTATTTTTTGAAAAAAAACAAACTAGGGAACGTGTTTTGTACAAGAATAATGTATTGTAACTTCAACTATTTGTTCTCAATAATGGAAGGTGGGACGTTGGAAGCCTCCCAAACCTCATCCCTGATTTTTGATAATTTTGAATTTCTTAAATAAAAATATCCATGTATTTCTTATATTTTTTTACTTCTCTTTGATTTGTTTACCTTCTCAGGTGTCCTTAGGCTAAAGCAAGAGGTTCGACAGCAGACCTGGTTAAGTTATTCTTTCTTTTTAATCCTATTTTAAAACACAATGATTGAATTTGTTTTTTTAAACTCCTCGATTATAACGGTTGTTTTTATAATGTGTATTAGTTTATGGATATGAAAACACTGCATTGTTTTCTTTAATTTTATTTGTTCAAAAAAAATTGTATAGTTGAAAATTTTTTACAGACCAAATTTAGGTGTTCTTTTTTGGCTTTCCTGTGATCGAGGGTAGATTATTACAGTATCTACAACTCTCAGATTACTTCCCTTTAATACTTCTCTTTTAGCTTTGTAATGCAACCATCTAGACCCTCTTTATCCATTTAACTTGAGGATGGACAACAAAAAGCTCTGGATCGGTAATTTCTTATAACTTGTTGGAGTGTTTTATTGCTTAGTTATGTTAATTACGTTCTACAATTATTGGCCTTCTTTTGGCTCACAGCACTTGCAATGCGAGTCTACCGCTCACATACAAACACAAGTTAATACACCAAGTGGAACATGTAATTAATGGCAGTTGCACATATGTTCTTCTCCATTCTACTTAATTTAAATTCGTTAATGTTTCTTTAAGACATTTTGAGGGAAAAAATATTCTTTTTCCCACTTCAATCTTCTTAATTGGCGGCAATAGTATTATGCATAAATCCATCTGATGAACAACCTTGTGTTATTTTGACACATGACCACTAATTTAATTATTTATAGTTTTGATTTGAAATGATGTGCCATTTTGTTTTCTTATGTGTCTTTTAATTTAAACAAATTCTTTATAAATTAGTTTTTTTCAATACTAACATTGAGTTTATTCGACAAGTTCTTATTGAAAAATATGAAGAATACTTCTGGGAGAAAGAATTCTACTTTTTCAAGAAATATCACGAAGACTACTTTTGGGAGAATATTACGTTTAGAACTTTAAAGTTGTTAAACTTAGTTTTGAGTATTATTATGGTTATAAACTAAACGGTTTATCTTGTACTACATTTTTGTTTTGAGAATTTTAATGGTTATTAATAAAATATAGTTTTAGATCAGTTTAATGTCACAGAAATAATTTCTGTCATCGAAATATAGTTTCATACAATTTGTCACGTGTGTTTATGTTTTGATTAAAATTTATGGGTACCGGTTAAGTGTAGTGCATTGCCATTTGTTGAGTACGAGTTTTAACTAGTGTATATATATTTATTTATTTAATAAGAATTTAATATATTTTTTAAAATATATTAAAATTTCTAACGAACTTTAACCATTACAAATCAAAACACCCATTGCAAAGATATGACACTCCCAATCCATTACAATGTATTTTGTAACTATTTGCATCTGTTACAAATTTTATATATGTAACGGATAAACATTGTTACAATTTAGTAGATCCATTACTAATATATAGTATTTGTAGCAATGTTAAATTCGTTACAAAAAAAATTGTAGCGATTTTCGTCCATTACAAATATTTATTTTGTAACGGATTTTATCCATTACAAATCATGTTAGTAAAATAAATTATGCCAATTTTCGAACGAATTTAATTCGTTACAAGTATTTTTTGTAACGGTTTATTCCCATTACAATTTACCTGTTTTGGTGTAGTGGTGGGGCTCAGAAGTGCTCATTGGTCTCTAAACCGGAAGTTTTCAGAGGAAAACGGATCATTCATATGAATCCTAAGGTTGATTTGTGCCAAGGATGTACCATTGGAAAGGTTACTCAGTGCCCATTGAGATTTCATATAGCTTTCTTTGCTTCGGAGAGTTGACCAAGGTCAAATGAGGTTCCCTTCAGAGTAAAATGGGTTGTTTTTTCGAACTCTTAGGTTGATTCGTGTATGGGATGGATCATTGGAAATGTAATTCATATCCTTTTAAATATTCATTCATCCTTGCTCAAGTTTTAGAGTTTACCGGAGTCAAATAGGGTCCGGGAGCACCCGATGGCCTCCAAATCAGTTTTTAGAATAAAACCGACCGTTTGTTCGAACTGTAAGGTCGATTCATGCACGGGATGGACCCTTGGAAAGGGAATTCATAGCCCTTTGAATATTTATTTATCTTTCCCTTAGGTGAGAAATTTCATCGGAGTTAAACGGGGACTGGGAACGCTAGGTGACCCCAAGATTGGTAGTCGGATTATGACCTAGGGTTTGTGGAAAATGGATGTGTGCTAGGGACCTAAGGAGATGCTTAGGAGGGTCCTAGGATGGGGTGTCTACACACATGGCTTGAAAATTATAAACAAGGTACGGCAGAATGACATAATTAATTGATCACCACCACCTTGGGGGCAATTCAAGGGAATGTGACAGAACTGGTGCCACGTGGACGAGCTCGTGTTACATCAAATGAGAAACACATGATGGACGTGGGGCTGAAAAAGCACGGACTTTAAATGATAGTATCAAATCTTTATGATCATATCAACAAACCAAAATATTGTGATCAATAGGACTCAATAACTCTATCAGGATAAGCGCAAAGAGGCCTAAGGCTGTAGTATGCCTAGGTCTATAAATAATGAGGATCTCGCTTATATTAAATTAATTATAACTTCAGGTAACAGCTTGGACTCTCAGCTAGCATGCATATACCTCAAAGTTCTACCATATATTTGAAAGTCAATAAATCGATTTTTATCCCTTTTCCCATTGGCATAGTCCAACCTTACAACTAAACCACGTATATCCTGATTCCTGACCACTTATTTTTAATTCTGAACTCTAATCTTTTTGGAGCTAATCTGGAAATTCTAGAATTGATTGTGGGTCAATAACCCTTACACATACTACCTTAATTACCTACTTTGAGGTGAATTACCTGCCTTATGAATTATGGATTCCTATACTTTTACATGAAAAACGTGTAGTTAAATACTTGTGTTGAGATGCGCATGTAAAGATTTAATGTTTATGGTCTATATAGATATAATTAAAAAAATTAAGTGAAGTTATCTAGTTATATGGACTATGGTGGGTCCTACGGGATCTGGTGGTCTTATTTTAATTAAAAAATCCAACTTAAGGTTTTGTGTATTCGGGCAAAATAAAGGGATGCAATGGTCCCTATAAACCGCGATGGGTTAATTGGACTATGGCGGGTCTAGACTTGCGACAGTCCACAATTCAAACTTGTGTTATATAAATTAATATGTTTTTTTAAACTTGTTATATGTGTGGGGTGTTTGTGTATGTGTGTATATGGTCATTAACTAAGCTATTGTAGCTTACACTCCTATAATGTTTTATATCGTGTATGTATGTTATTTAGAGTTCACTGCCTATAAACATGCCTTTGGAGAAGAAGAAAAAATGGGTGTTATTTTCTAAGAGATTATAATTAAATTATTATAGAAAGGAATTTATATGCAATACAAGGATGATTTTAACTTAATTAAGGCAGGGTGTGATGTCGATGATGCCTAATATCTTATCTAACTTTTTTAACCTAGACTCCAAATCAAATTTGACACAACTCGAGTCTCTTAGTCTCCACTTTAACTCCACAATCCTAGACTCAAGAAAATGGCAAGATTCATCAAAAACTAGGGAATCCTTCTTCAAAATCTCCATTAATCCCCGAAGGCTATCAAGCTCCCCCTCAACTAAAGGTAGCTTATCCCTAAGAGTCTTTGCACGTTCCCTAAGATCTTGAAAACATTTACTATAATCATTACCTATGACATGTTCTTTCAACTTAGCTTATAACTTCAAGTTTGCCTTTTCAACTTCAATTACGCAACACATAACTCCCTAAAGGTTACTTGAATTTAACTCTTCTCTTTTTATTCTTCATCCTCTTCACCACCCACCTAGGATTCACACACTTTAACCTCGGAATCATTATGCATGGAATTATCTTCATCAGAAGACTTTTTATTTATGCTCACATAACTCGTCGTGGTTTAATTACTCTCAATGGGAGATTTAGGTTCCTCTTTCGATTCACTAGCGGTTGGGGTAGCAATGTATGCCTTAGGCTTCTTGCCTTACTTCCTTATCTTAGTGGGATATTCAGTTTCCCTATGACCATAACACTCACACCCAAAACATTTATCTAATACATCCCTCTTAAAGTAATCATTACGAATTTTAAGGAATTTTAAAGCCTTGTTAAACTTATTTTCCTCAAAATTTTTACTTTTGAATGTTTTTCCAACTTGAGAATTATTCAAAACTTCTTCCCAAAAATGGTCATGCCATTAGCATCGATGTCAAACTCATCATCCAAAACTGGTGTTTCCTCCTTCTGGACTTTCAAAGCAATGCCCTTATCTTTCATCTTTCAGGAAAGAAACATGTTTAGCTCATAATTTGAAGTTCACCTATAATCTCCTCGAGCTTCGTACAATCTAAAGTACCCAGAGAGTCCAAAATAGTAAATTTAGTGTTAAATATTTCATCTAAGGACCTTAAATTTTTATTTATAACTCTGGTTACTGGTATTCTTTCTCCCAAGTTAAACGATGAGTTAATAAAATCATACAATCTCATATAAAAATCATCAAATTTTTCACTCTCCTCCGTCCTAATGGTTTCAAACTAAGTTGTGAGGTTTTGGAGTTTGGAAGCCTTACCAATACTAGTACCCTCATGAGTGAGTTGGAGTATGTCTCAAGCCTCTTTAGACATTTCACATATAATACGATAGAACTCCTACTGTGTGATCGCACAAAATAAATAATCCAGGCCACATGAATTATCATGAGACAATTTATGCTCATTCTTAGGGATTCTATATTCACCAACTAAAGTCGTGAGTGGGGACCATCCCTTAAAAACATCTAACCATACTTACTCATTTATCACCTTAAATGTTAATTTCATTTGTGCTTTCTAGTATGCACAGTTAGACCCATCAAATAATTGTGGTCTAAAAACGACTAACCCCCCATATTAAAATATCCCATATTCATGCCCAAATAAGGATCTAACACGATAATTTTGTGTTCATGCTTTGATACCATTATTTTTAAATTTTTTAAACTTAAATTAAACATCAACAAAATTTAACTTATCCTAAAACATGCATTTGGGTGATAGCTTGATAAAATAAAATAATCAACCACAACGCCGATGTACGAGGAAACCCAAACAAGAAAAACCTCGAATAGCCCATCCAAAGAAAATTCACTATGTTAGGAATTACACAAGGACACGACATAAGACTAACACAACTGACTTGACTCCTTCAATCCATAACATGTCTTCTCTCCATAGACTTTGTGCACAACGACATGTAGGATTCCACCTATACACTGTCACAACGTGTGATTCCACACATGCCTTGGTATCCACCAATCTAGGCACAACAACCATCAACGAAAAGAACACAGAGTCCACCATTTCAAATTGCTACGCACACGGAGACCACCATATGTAAATAAGAAAACGATCACAGAGTCTACCATGCGAAACTTTACACAATCAAGATAATGAGAAAAAATAAACTTGGTACACAAAACGGAGATCTCAAAGCATATAAAGATTGAATCTTAGATCTCAAACTAGTTGTGTGAAGCTAGGGTTTCGAGCCTTTTAAATTTTTCCTTGGAAAATAATTTCAAATTCGTTCAACAAAGAAAACTAATGTCAACATTCCAATTTATATAAAATATGTTTTTTGAGGCAGCACAATTTTTGAGGCACTTCGTTCGAACGAGAAACCAAATGTCATTAGAATGAAGTTACTAATCTCATTTGAACATAAGATCAAATGACCTTAAAATGACATTGTTCTGTCAAACGTGAAAATCTCATTTAAATGAGAACATATAAGTCGTTTGAACAACTCAAACATCTCGTTCGAACCAATACAGCAAACTCGTTTGAACAAATCATTCAAACAACTTTTCACAAAAAAAAAAATTCTTTAAAAATCCTTTATGAAAAATAGTCTCAAACGAGATAAAACAAACACCTAATTTAAAATCTAAGGATCAAAATAATATATGTTCATACCTTACAAGTTACTTGATTGTTAAAGATGAAATGTAGCACGAAATACGACACAATGATGTAGATGCTCTAACTTGTCTGATGTGGTCTTCAATTAAATACAACACAAGCTTTGAAGGATAAACCAACTCAAGATCTAACCTATGAACGGTTTTATTTAAACAGAATCAAGCTAATACATACACATTGACTAATTTGAGAAATTATCCTTATAATTACCAAACACAATGTAACCACGTGCATTAAAGTCCATTTTCTCAAACACATTGTGAAATGATCAAAACATGCTCGTTTAAACATCATAATCAAGGTTTATGGTTATATCACCTACACCAAATAGAGATGAATAAGTATTTAGAGGCTTAAAACATTTTCAATGTGGATTAACATAAGATGTAATGAATATAACTCGTGTGAAGAACAAAGTGAAAATTTTTAGCCTCAAATGATGAAACCAAAACCAAAGTTAAATGAAAAATACTCTATTTAAAAATATACTTTGATATTTATCATGAAAAAATATCGTATTCCTTGAGAGTATAAAATTTTAAACTAACATTTTATTTTCCTCAATTGAAGCAATTTTTTATTAAAGTATTTTAATCTCATAACTTAGTGTTACACAATTTTGGATATATATGGTTCTTTGAGACAACACTTATTAAAGATGTTTTGCATGTGGTAGTTATTGCCCAATCACAAAGGTCAGAGAATTATTTCCAATTTTTAAATGGTAGATCACACAAACTAAAGTTTCATTCATAACCATATCATCTCTTAAAATTTTGAATGATATTACATTTTTCTTTTCAACTACAACCATGAGGAAACTCCTCACATTCACAAGGTAAAAAAATGATACTCCTTTTTCAAATCACAATAATTTTAAAAACATAAAGCATAAATCACTTTGTTATGTTTAATATTTATATCAAAGAATGCTCAAGAATGTTGTGTGGTGTCAAGTGCATCGAGTTTATATCATATACTCCAAATTAATCAATCTTAAGAATTTTAATTCTAGAAAGCTTTAAATTTTCAATTTCGGCGGTATCTAAAAATAAATGAAGCCAAGATAAAAATATTATATGCAATAGTTAGTGCATTAATTTAGCAATGTGAGTCAACAAACAATTATATCCAAAAATAAATAATCAAGGTTGATAAATAAACACAACACTAAGAATATGATGAGCTGAGAATGAGATATGCATTATAAAAGCCCTAGATGCATTGAGAAACCACTATAACTAGTAAAGCTTGAGGGAAACCAATTTAAAATCCCTTTTGAACTTGACATCTATTATTTTCATAATATCATTACTAATCCACATTTGATTCATATGAGGTGATTTGGGCATAGGTCGAATGTTGGAAGAATTTTTAATAACTGTGTCCTTTCTGTTGCAAGCATGACGAGCATATTTTCCCGATTATTCAAAAACAAACTCATATCATTTCTAGAATTACAAGAATACAAGGTTGAACTGAGTAAATAGAAAAAATTTCTAATATGGCCTATTTTATGACAATGATTGCACTTAATCATTTTAGGTTTAGAAACATGCGGTTGTAAATTAAGAACAATCTTCATAAACCTTGGATAAATGACATTCTTCTAATTTAAATCGCTCACACCATCATATTTCTTTGAGTCTAAAAAGTATTTGGAAACTGGTTTAACAAATGGTGATTCATTTGACGATGAAGCAATGACATGAAATGAAACTCCATTAAAAATTTCTTTTTGGCTAGAATCCAAGTCTTTAAGAGTTATTTCAGCCTTTTTCAAAAGCTTTACATTGGAATTGGTGCAACTTCAAAATCCTTTTTAAAACTATCCAAAAAATGATCAATTCATGTATTTCCTTTTTCAAAGTGGACATACATTCATCTTCAACCATAGGTACCTTCTTACCTTTCAAAATTTCATCAATAAATTATAATCATTAAAGCATAATTCAAGGGCTCTAATTATATGGTAAAGATAATGTCCATGAGTTTCTATAAGTTGAAAGAATTCTCGAGTAAATAATTTCCTTCAACAAAAAATATGGAAGAGACTTGATCTTTGTTCATCTTTATAACTTTTTTTCCAGAAGTTTTACTTCAATAATAAGCTTCACATTTAATTTCAATAAAACATTCAATTTTAAAACAAGCTTATCATAAAAATGTGCATAGGTCATTTTCTTCATTATCACAATCACTATTGACATAAACTTTTATAATATCAATAGAGTGATTCAAAAAATTGGACGGGGTTACAAGCCTGGTAAATTCATGAGTATTATTTTCACTATTCAAGTCATTAAAATGGTCAAACATAGTTAACTCTTTTAAAAAAAATTGGATCAACAGCAAAATGATTGAACATTTAAAAGCGAGGAACCAATATGATACCAATTAAAAGGGAAGTCTTCTAGAAACCTAAACGAAGTGAAGGTAGACAATTATAATTATCGCCATAATAGAATTTATATCTTCCTTTAATTTCGTTTAAATACAAAAATAACAACCTAGGTATGTGTGATGAAAAAATTACCAATACAATTACACTGGATTTTATCTTCAAATATAGGTGATTTAATCTAAATGCGTAATAAGGTAAAATAATAATACAACACCAAGTTGTACAAGAAAAATCCCATAATGGAAAAAAACTTTGGGTCAATTGAAATGATAAATGCAATATGGTAGAGTTTTATAAATAAAAACTAACGACTTTCAGTCACACAATGTGTGAAAATGTATATGTTCATTATTATAGTATAGCTTAATTTTGTGTTAAAATATTTGAGTCGTGCATTATCAAGACACAATAATTGATTTTATATAGATGTTTGGAAGAGAGAGTCTTGATCATTAGGCATCAATGAACAGTGAACATTGAAGATATTTCACGGCTTCTCTACATCAAAACTTCAATTACCGTACTCATTAAAGAGCTATCCTTTTCATAAATTATTATTCAACGTCTAAGAATATTCACACACGCACATATTTTCCATTTAAAATTTATAAAATGTTGTTGTTTAACTAAACGAGTGATTTATATTGAGATGTGTTGTTTTTAACCTAAAGTAAAGGCCTGGAATAAAAAAATGTAGTTTGTTTAGGAGGAAACTATATTTCTTCCCCAAATTGTTCACACATTTGTGATTCGTACGCATGGACTACAAGGTTTTAGGCCACAACCCAAATCATGGGCACGGATAGGTTTTGTACTCATGTGCATCGGTGCAAACACTGCCAAAAGTCATGGACACGAAGCTATTTTTATCCGTGCGTATGACTCAGTCAGAAATGAAAAATAATTATAAATAGAGACTTTTTCCTCCATTTCAAAATATCTAAATTCCTCTTTACTTCTCGTATACTGAGAAAGTATTTTCGATGTTGAGAGCATATCAATTGCATCTCTTTAAACAAACTTACTTCTTTCTTTCACAATTGAGAAAAGACCAATATATACACTTGATCAAATATAAATGAGGAATTGAGAGTGTTATAATCATACTCACTTAGCCTAAATTCAATCTAATTGATCCATGTCAGAATTGAAGATCAAAACTCATATCTAAAAGAGGTGTTTGAGTTATTGGTGAGTTCAAGCATTGTACGATTCTAAGGAGGAGAATACGACTTCGTCGTTCGTCCATTGGAACTTAGGATGGATAGCTCATTGTCAATGGGGGAGAGTTAAATGTTCATCAAATAACTTCTTGTTATGTAGCAAGCTAAAGGTATCTTATCGCATTGTATAAAATCTTTTAAAGTTTAATGAGAGATTAGGATACATCGAGATTTTTTTCCCCTAAGAGGGGGGGGTTCATCATAGATCTGTCTTGTGGATTGATTGTGTGTTATTTATATTCTTTATCATATCACAAACACACACACCACTTAGATCTACATAGATACGTTGAAATTGAACATAAGAATTGCATCTGGTTAATTTTTGTCATAATTAACTTAGATATCCTAAATAATTGGTTCAAATTATAGGTCTACATGCCTCTAATCATCTGACATTATTGTACGTTTAATTAGGATTGTTGAAATTGAAAAGACTTTTAAAATTGACTACAATTGGGCTAATTAATTAAAAAACATATTTAACTCCCCCCACCCCAACTCTAGGTTTATTTAAGTTAACACATTGCACCAAACCATCAATTCGTATTAGAGCGGTTGCCTTTTTATTATTATTCACGTGATAGAGTATATTCGTTATTTGCCATTGCTCCTGGATCTAGTTTATTTGGAGTTTATATCTTGAATGTGGAGATGTATAATTTGAGAGATGGAGGTTATATGAATAAACTACCTCATTTTAATGGGACAAAATTATGGCCAATAGAAAGTGAAAATGAGAGCTCGTTTAAAGTCTAAACATGATAATGTGGATGGTTATTGAAGATGGTTAGTCATGCCATACTACCGATATGGGTGGAGTTTGATCCGATAAGCCAATGGAAAATTGGTTTGAAGATGAATTTTTACATAAAATTACAACTTGATTGATTTGAATGACTTGTTCTCCTTCATTGGCACATAAGAGAACAATCGGATACTCAATTGTGAAATGATAAAAAAATCTTAGGATATTATTAAGATAACTCATAATGGAACTTTTATTCTGAAGAGAAAGAAGTCGCAAAAAATGTGACTACAATTTAAGTGATGAGTACAAGTGAAGATGAAACATTTGATGAGTACAATATTCATTTAACGAAAGTTGTTAAGGCCTCATTTAACCTTCGAGAGAGAGTTCTGGAAAATTAGAATGTGAAGAAGATTTTGATGACCTTAGCTAATCATTTTAAGAAGAATGTTACTATATTGAATAAGATTAAGGATACGAATACATGTAGCCTAAAAGAACTTGTAGGCTCGCTCGAAATTTTTTAGCAAGAGAATGATCTGAGTGCGGAACCCAAGAAAGACATAGCTTTCATAGTCGAGTCTAGTGAGAAGGAAAGTGTGAAACAAGTGAGAATCATCCTTGTGTAAGTATTAATGTGGATATTGATTTATTTGTAAACCGGTTTAGCAAGTTATACAAAAATAACAAGGAAATGTTTAAAAATGAAAAGAACTTTAAACTAAATAGACAAAGGCCACTAGATACAATTTCAAAGGTAACTATAAGAAAGGTTCTTCAAAGAGGAAAGGTGAAAGATGAATATAAGTGTTTTGGTTGTGGTGGAATTAGTCACTATATTAATGTCTTGCTTACACATTTTAAGAAGCTATAGAAGTCAAAATATTAAATAAAAAAGAAAAAAGTGTAAAAAACAAGCTTGAGTGATTTCGATACCAATTTGGATGAAAGTTCCTTTAATGAAGAGGGTGGAAATGAGATAGCCTTTTTAGTAAGGTTGGAAAGTAGAGGTGAGAAAGTTGGTGAAGATAATAATTCTCTTTATATGTTTTTGAAAAAGTGTAGGAAGAACGATTCTAGTTTTAGGTCTCTTATTGATTCCTTATCATATGCTAGTGTGGGGGAACATACATTTTGTAATAGGTCCTCATATAATAATGATGATGTAAAGGAGAGAGTACATGAAGTATTTGAGTAACTTTATCAATAATCTGTTAAGCTTAACAAGTCTAACATCAAACTTTTAATAAATATGAAATCAATTCAATGTAAACAAAAAAGAAGATATTGAGAAATTTGAATGTGTTTAATTAGATAATGCTTGACTTAATGAAAATATTAATAGGTTATTGAATGAGATTCATTCCTTGAAAATTTTAATGAAATGCTTGTAAAAGAGAAGGAAGAGATTGATATTCAAAAGGAAGTTTTGAAAAGTTATTTTTTAAAAATTATCTCTTGAACTCAAACATGCCAAAGAAATAAAATTGGATTTGGTTAAAAGGGCCAAAAAAACATTGTTCTGAAACATGGTCAAGTGAAAAATGATTAACATGGTCATGGATTTATGGAATCTAAAGAAAAAGAAAGGAAATTTTAATATCAACGTCTGAATAATCTTCTCGTAGCAAGAGCTAGAATAAGGAATATAATCCTGAAATGAAACACATAAAGTTATTTCTAAGTTTAGCACTTTAGATTTCTCATTTTATGGAAAAGCGAACCGTATTTCCCATTTTTTCTTTAAGGGGAATAAGTTTGTGAGACAATAAAAATTGAAAGAGAATGAAACTAAGCCTAAGTCACGTTATAAAATAAATGTGTCTTATTCATCCCTTTGCATTTTGTATGGACATCGCAATGCGATATGTGGATGGTAGTTGTCTAGGAATAGAAGAGTATAGAAGAGTCTTCGAGAATTGAAGGACTTTTTAGAGAAGAGATCCCTTAAGAAAGATTAGGAATTAGATGGGTAATCCCATGAGAATAGTTGAATAGGTGGTGAATCAACATGATAGGGTAAGGATTTGAGAATAGAAACCTAGGTTCCTATGAGAGGTATACCTAGCAATGCTTCTAAAAAGAAGACTGAGATTAGTATTGCTCAAAATAAGGTTGAGATGAAGAAGTATGTAGTCTTTATGCCACCCAAGGATTCAAAAAAGGCAACCCCCTACATAGACAGGTAGATAAATAGTATATCTAGGGTCTTTGTAGGTTGAAGGTCTCTTTCTAGATACTCCTTCATTAATGTGGGAGCATTTGATTGGGTGTGAGTGCTTTCATTGTTATATTTTGATATTTTACCTACTTTTAGTGAGAATTTTCATGCATTGTGCATTTCATGCATTTTTCTAAAATGCTTCTTCCTTACATAGTATCTATGTGCATATCATCCTTGAAAAAAATAAAAAAGAATATATGTTTATTATTTTTAGGTTTATTTATTAAGTTTTATGTATACATGTGAGTCATTATATGGACTTATTTTAGAAATAAAGTGAAACATGGATCCAAAACAATGACATGAAAATGATAATGTTTGCGATCGTATGTTTAAAAATAATATTAAGAATCATGATAAGTCAAGTTTGTTTAGATCTTTGGCATTGAATTCATGTTACATATGCACTTCACGTATCTTCGTATCATATGAGACTTTTCTATGTCTTGCGTTATTATTTTTTTAGATCACGATTGAATCACGAGATCAAACATTGTTCAATTCATTTGATAAACATTTTTGTGTACCAATTTAGAGTTTTGTGTGAAAAATACTTTTACTTAATGGAGTCGATTGATGACACATTTTAAAACACGAAAATGGATAACATTGGTGAAATTACATTTATTTCAATTTAAGTATTATCAATAAGTGTCTACAAAGTGTGTGAAATTATTTGTAGAAAAATCACTCCTATGATGATAAGAGCTAAATCCAAGTACTAAAAAATTCAAGCCAAGAAAAACATGATATGGCTTTTCAATTTTTGTAGTACTATTTTTAGTATCTATACATTATTTAAGGGAGATACATGGTCAAAATCTACCATTTTGGAGGTATTGAAAGGATATTGATGTAGTGACATGATTAATCATGAAATGTAATTCATATGAAACAATTATATGCATTCATTTGATTATATGATCTATTATTTGTTTACATAAAGCCATAATTGATATGAAAAATTGCTTAATTGTTTTTATTAGAATTTGAACAAATATGGTTAACTGATTAATGTTTGTGCGGATTTGTGTTTACACATATCATTAATATTAATTCAAAGAAAATTTATGCAAAGAATCTAGTTTATCATGATTTCATGTTTTGTGTTTACACGTATATATGTGTTTGTTTGATTCTTTGAATATATCAAAAAAATTCAAAAAATAGTTTTTGATCATGTGTTGTGGTAATATGTTTATTGTAAATTTGTCAAAGTTTGTAATATGTTTATTCTAAATTTGTAGTATTATATTTATTCAGTTTGGACAAACCCGTTTGAGTCATGGCTTAGTTATGTTTTGCTTTATCTTGAGTCCGGCACGTGTTGAAGACCGTAGCAAACGAGTTAGAGCGACATCAACTTTCGTGCCAAGTTTCGTCTTCATTCATGGGATCTTCAGAAATGTATGAATGGTGTATTATATTGATCCCTAGATTTTATTTTGGGTGTCTATATTTTTAAAATTAAATGAGGTTTATTTTGCTAAAATGTTTTTCGAATAAAATAATTTATTTTAGGGTCGTTCAAATGAGTTTTGTGTTTGCGTTTGAACAAATATGTATGTCATTCAAATGAGTTTTTGGGTTCGTTTGGAAAGGCTTCAAATGAGCTTCAAGAGGGATGCTTCTTTATAGGCATAATGTTATTATTAGAAGGTCACTCGATCCTTGTTTAATGATATCGCAAGTCTCAATCGAACAACTTTTGTGTTCATTTGAATGAGGTTGTCAATCTCATTCGAACGACCTTCAGTTTCATTCGAATGAGATGCCTCGAGGGCATGCCACCATTATTTATAGTTTTTCTATAAATACAAGGCACTGTAAATAGTTTTCCAATATTAGGGTTTTGAAAATAGATTTTCGTATCAAATCAAAATCCTCTTGTAACCCTAGTTTACACCCTTAGTCTAAGATCCAAGAATCAAGATAGTATGCTAGTTTGAGATCTCTAGTTTCTTGCACCAAGAATATTTACACTACATCTTTGAGAGTTCATGTCGCGTGGTAGATTGCATATTTTTTATGGTGATGTTAGATTGCCAAAGATCATTGGATACTGAGACGTGTAAGGCATATACATTATGAATATTATGGGTGGATTCCTGTGGTGTTGTTGTAAATAAGGTTCAAGTAGTGAAGACTACACCAATACTTGAAGGCGTCGAGTCAAGTGGAGTAAGTTTGTCCATTATTATTGAATGTATCCTATATCAGGGTGAATTTGGGCAGGCTAGGTCGTCCGAGGTTTTTCACTTTGTGGGTTTTCCTCGTACATCATGGCGTTGTGGTTTATAATTTTTATTCTTGCAAATATCACCTAGATGAATGCTTAGGCAAGATAAATTGGACTAATATTTCATAGAATTTGTTTAAAATTTGCTTAATTTAAAACTGGATTAATTGCTCATTTGATTAATTTACTTGGAAATTAAAATTTGGTAACACTAGAACTTGCGTTTCTCAATTGCATATTTTGAAAGAGTTTAGATTTTTGGGGATCATACCAAGTCTTTTCTGGATATATTTCCCTGATTTGTGTATAATGTGCAAAATAATACGCCCAATAATGAAAATTAGGCTTTTAGAGCTTTCTACCAAAATCCTTTCGAATGAATGACTTTTGTGGGGATTGGTCGTCCGCACGGCATCCAGTTCTTGAGCAGTTTATATAGATCGTTTGCACGGTTTAAATATGCCCCCGCACCTACGTTAGGACAATGAATATTTGTGTGCCCAGTTTGACTTAAGAGGGTTTCAATTCATTTTTTATTCATTTATATCATCTCACCCTCTCGCCAAATCTTACCCTAAGTACGATTATACACATAGTTGGTGATATTGTGGAAATTGTGAGGATTCAAACACGTTTTGAGTGCATATAAGAATATCTGGGATTTTCTAACTCTTATTTGAAATATCTTGGGATTTCACTATTTGACCACAAATAATTATTCTAACTTGTTCCTTTAAGTTTCTATTAGTTTGATTTAGGTGTCTGAAGGTTGTCTGTGTGATACCCCGCCTAATTAAATACCGGGTGATCAGTCCTTTATTAAATTTAAAACAGAATGTTAGGTGGATTCATTCTTAGCAGTACTGTCGAAAAATATTTTTTCTTTATTTATCACCTAATAAATAATTATGCTAAGTGTCAAAACATATAATTTTTAATTATACTCAAATAATCCATTAATAAATCTCCATTCTTTAAGATGTAAGCCATTTACATTCCACATAAATATAATAAATGCTGGACATCAATCAACTACTGAAATAAATCAGATTGGATAAAACATTACAGTTCAAAGTCTCAAACCAACAAAGCATAAAATCCACAAGTGGAACAAAAATAAACTACTAAAGTAAACTGAGTACAATTTTTAATGAAACGACTGAGAATGGGCGAAACTGTCCCTAAGAGAAATGTCTGAATAGAACTGAAGGGAATGGTAGAGGCGTTTAATGCAAGGACCTGCAACTTTCACAACTGATGCAGCTCGATAAATGATCCACGCATATAAGCCTGGTAACCCTGTGGCTGGGCACCTGATATAATATGTATATATAGCAAAAGAGAGAAGAATAGTAAGATATGAGTCAAAGACCGAGTTGTAAAAATATTTGTTTTAGCAAGTAGTTAAAATTTGCAATAAAGCAAATATTATGTGCAAGCTAGCTTGTCAGACCCTCACATGAGATTCTCACCTCTCGTCTATTGTGCACGCTTAACTTACATCTACCCCATATGAGTTATTCTACCCAGCCTGACTAGTTTGAAGTTGCCATACTACCATCTACGTCACTAGTAGTATACCTATATCGCCTATACAATACGTTATTGAAAAGGTGTATCCCACATAACTAAATATCATTATTCACCGTTCGACTGGTTAATCTTTTACCCACCAAGATTATTTTATTTCTCATTATCACTATATCTACTAATTTCACACAGGAGAATTTTTCCAAGTTTATTCATATATATATAATCACTTCCTCCCTATATATGTATACTACAACTGCACCCCTTGGTTAATACCACTTGGCGCAAAGCAATTATTACTATTACCATATCTACTAGTCACACACAGTAGAAATATTCCCAAACATATATATATATATATATATATATATATATATATATATATATATATACACACACATGTAGTCACATCATCCATATGCATATATATACTAATCATGCACCCCTTGGTTAAGACCACTTGGCGCAATGCATATATATATATACACACATGTAGTCACATCATCCATATGCATATATATACTAATCATGCACCCCTTGGTTAAGACCACTTGGCGCAATGCATACTCAGCTATCATATCTCGGTGCATCAATCACTGCATAAAGGACTTTTGGTTCAATCTCTCACGAACCATAAAATTCAAATCACATATACTGGAGGCGAGTATATTTCCCAACCAAATGGGTATGGTATACACACAATAATAATAATCTAATAATAGGCATTCCCAAATCCCATTAAAATTTAAGGTATTCACCCAACCCTTACCTGTATTTTCCATACGTAGTATTCTGTCATTACTACACATAATATAAGTATTTTTGTTATTCCCTTTCTCCGAATTTCCAAGGTTAATTCACCTTTCCAAATATTTAAGGTATTACTCTACGAATATTCCCTAGCAATTCTGCACTATGCTACAATCACCAAATGATAGTTCCCTATCTCAAAACAACTACTTAAACCTAATTGGGTAAAAAATGTAATTTTCCAAGTTTTAGACATGTCGTTCAAACCAGGTCAGATGTTATTTGAACTAGATCTCGCGAGATCTTTTCTCGTTCGAACGAGATTGAGCAATACTCTTCCCCCACCAAATATGTTACGTTCAACACCCTTAATAGTTTTGTTTTCCAGCATTTTTAAGCCTAAAACCTCTACAATAATCAGCCCAAACACCAATCATTCAATTCCATTCAACTACCTAACATCTACATATGATTTCCAACAATATACATCATTAAATCATCAATACATTTGAAATCCCCAAATCTAGATGTCAACAACCCTAGTTATAAAATTTACGTGCAAAATTCTAATTAAACCCTGATTCAATCCGAAAATTATCATTAATTCATGTACATAAACCTATCTACGTAAGGGAATCAAACTTTATTCAAATTAGACCCAATTTATGACTAATTATCCCAAAATTTTCACCAAATTTAATCTTTATAACAAAGGGAAATTCACCTAGTCTAACATGAACACAATTATAGCTAGGGAAAGGAAGTAATAAACACTTACCTCGATTATGATGTTCTGGACCACTGATGAAATTGGAATAGACTTGTTCCTCGTCTTTCGATCTACGCTTTGGTGGGATTTGTGGTGTGAGTTCTTGGGTTTTGCACCAAGAACACATATGAACTCTCTCTCCATCTTCCTTTGTGGTTCTCTCTCCCTCTCTCTTAGGTTTAGAAACTAATAGACTTATTCTCACCCACGTACTCTCTCTTTTATTTTTCTAATTTTCGTCCATATTAATTCCCCAAATATCCAAACGACAAAAATACCCCTACAGGGTGCCGGTTAGGCCTAAAAATATTCTGGAGTCCAAATAAAATACCCGAGTAGAGTTTTCTGACTATCTCAACCCTTTCGGACTCAACCGCACACTCGAAATGGTGGTTTGAGTTACTTAAAGTAAATTATATTTTTATTCCATTCAATTAGTCCCGACATGACTCACATGCGCATCCTGACTTAAAAATACCAAACTGTCATATTTCACAATCCGACAATTTATAAAATTTCATAATTCCATATTAGATATCCACGCAGTAATATTAAATAATTTTCATCAATAAGTATTAACCCTTGGCACGCTAGTTAATAATTATTTTAATCCGAATTAATTAGCAATTAATTTCTCACATTATAATATAATTAATCCAACAATAATGATAAATCGCATAATTATTTAAATCATCAAAAATACGGGGTGTTACATACTTCTCCCCTTATAACGGAATTTTGTCCCAAAATTCAAAAAAGTAAATCAAGTACAAACAACGTTGTATATATGGTGCGCATCGCATCATTGCACTTCCAAGTAAACTACTCTGTACCACCCATATAGTACGCTATCGAATACCCTTAATACTGAACATTCCACATATGTTCATTCTAAACACCCGGTTACCCTGTCACCTACGTTCCTGCCCAAGTATTACCATTTAAGTTTCACTACTTAAACTTTATTTTAAATATTTGGTATCTATCCTTCTACTATTTGCACCTTAGTAAACTAATAGTTCTTTAGATACACACGATCTCGTCTCGCGACGATCGCACACTAATCGATTATTGGCGCAGTATATACTTTACATACAGTATATACTATAGATATCAACTCATCTCTTATCTTCGCAATAGGATCTGTTTCCCCCACCTTTAACTAACGATCATGAGAACAACAAGGTTTACCATGCCATACCTCAACTGGTACCATGCCCAAAAGTGAACTTACATGAGTTATGGCACACCAAATCCATTAGTGGGAGGTATTGTTCCCATCCTCCCCTAATATTTAAGGGTACACATATAATTTATTTTCCCAATCATCTGATTAGTCCACTTGTTCTGTCCATTCATCTGTGAATATTAGGCCGTACACAATCACAACTCGGTACCTATGGCCTCTTGAACACTCTTACAAAATCAAAAGACAATGATCTTATCCCAATCGGACACACTATTAAGCGTTACCCTATGTAACCTCACTATCTCTGTTATAAAGATCTGTGCATACTGTCCCAAAGTATGATCAGCCCTAACTGCCATAACGTGAGGTACTTTAGTCAACTGATCCACTATCATGCATATAGGAATGTTACCCCTTGGAAAGTATTTACCTTCATGATAAAATCCTTGGGAATAATTTCTTATTACTACTTCATAATCCCTAACGGTTGAAGAAACCTCTACTAGTTTCAGGTGGTCCACCCTTTCCAACGGACAGGTGACCATTGCAGAATGAATTTAACATTATTTCTCTTCATGAAATCCCATCACCACTGTCATTTATGACATGATACATCTTATATTCTCTCAAATGTACCTCTAACCATGATCCATGTGACTTGCCTCACCGCATATAACAGGTCCTTCTCCCGTTCAAAAATCAGTTTCTCGAAAACGTAGGTCTTTGCTAGATCCTACGGAATAAGATTCGACTTCCCTAGCTAAATGTTGTCGAATTCACATGACAATCATAATCTACTGCCTGATATTATACACCCTAGATCTCGCGCATTAATGCATAAATAAAATATGCTCCTCTTAAATCAATCTTTGCGCACTCGACATGCTGATAAGGTAGGGGTGTACTCAACCACCCTACTAGTCATAACTTAATCACTCTTTAAGTGGTGTCATTATTCTATTCATAATGGTATCTGGACTAGGCGGCTCTACCGACCTTAAGTCATTATATAATTATAACCTCTCAATTATATTCTCATATATTTACAATAACCAAGGTACGAAACCCATGTACTATCCACCAAACTTCTCTCTAACTCCCGACGTTATCCAGTTTTATGCGTGGGATGTCTCGCAAAGTGAAATCCAAATAAGGAACTCCCCCGATACACTACTACCTAACATTGTCAGTCATCAAGATCCATAAGGTCCTCATTCCATAATATGTACCTTCCCACAATTTTCGTATGTCAACATACTAATCTACGTATCTCCTTAAAATAACATGAGACATGGCGCTCTCACTATCCCAAGTTTCGGCGCTATATATATAACAAGCTATAACTCGTTGCTTGATAAAGAACACAATCCATCCTGAGTCACATCAGTAAATAAATCCCTACGCACCAGGATCACGTATAACTAGACATATACTCGTTGAGGTCTATGATACCATGAAATTTCTATGTGTACGTCTATATGGGACCAACCCTATTTCAGGTGGCACCGCACAAAATTATTATTATTACTCCCCCTGGAATATCCAGTATGATAGTCTTATCACTTAATTTACTACAGTTCAAGCATTAGGTAATTAATCACTCCACATTACCATAATAAACTCCATTATAAGTATGTAACTTGAAATAATAACATATACTCTTAGGGACCACCCAGTTCACTCAAAAGCGGCATCAAAACTCCCAACTATCAACGAGAAATACGTTTGTAATAAGACTGTTAAAACTAACATTCCCACTAAACTCAACTCGCACGAGAATATTAGGGTTTAAAATTTGTATATAAGTTGTGACACACTATGTAACTTGATTAATCCTTTACTCACAAGGATGAAGCAAAACCTCACCAATTTTGCCTAATCGTTTGGTTCTTACGTGCACTTCTTGCGGCCAAAACAACCCATAATCACTTGCACTCGTTATACATCTAGGATTTTATTCAATAGTTGCCCTCTCCTCGTTGTGGGCAAGTTATTCTATTCTACGGCTTACACACCCATCACCGAAACGTTGGCCTAACATCTCTAGGCCTCACTTATGGCTTTATTAGCCACCCTATTTCTTCCTGGGCCTCAATGACCCTGAGGATTAATATGCTATTGTTATCGAGGACTCCACTGGTCCAGCCTAAACCCACCACTCTCGGGTTGTAACTTCTTAGGCCCAATTCTCTTGACCCAATTCCTCCGCTGGAAATCTCACTCCTCCATTCGTTATGCCTAACTGACATGGTTTACCATTTCTAATCTTATCGGTCTCACTTCTCAACGTGGACACATTCAACCCTGGTAGTCCCATTCTTTACACATAGGGACACTTCCCAAGAAATTTCTCGTCACTGGTCCCACCGACCATTTTGGAATGTCCTTCTCTCGGACCGAGCAATCTTAGCTCCCAATTGTCCTCCAGTTGTCCCTTTGGTTATGCGGTCCTTTCAGTACTATTGTTGGCCTCTACAGCCCGGATTGACTTCATCGTTACTTTGTAGGAAGTTAATCTATCAAAATTATCTAAATGACTTCTCTATTGGGCATACTCTCATGTGGTGTTTCACTAACACCATTAAGTTCAGCTTTAATTTTCGGTCAAATTCTCTAACCCGCCTGGCTCACTTCTTCTGGAAGTGTTGAAATAACTTGCAAACGTATAACCTTGACAACATCAAAATTAGTTATCCTAGCCGGATTTCTCATCCATCATTGTATTCTACACACGGTCCTTTATCAACTATATACCCTTTTATATACTATGCCCCTTTTCCAAGTACGAAGTTCATTATACAATTCAACCTTTCTCTCACGGTCAGTCTTTGGCTTACCCATTGTGCTAAGTTTCAAAATTTTACTTACAACTCTATTATAACATCAAATGGAAGACATCACGGTCAAACCTTACCCAAATTTCTCTTTAAATTTTAAACACACTTATTTATATGTGGTGATTGACTCTAATCACTTTATGTCGCTCCTAAGAGTTACAATTTTAACTCCAAATTTAATTATGAGTGTCGCGGCACTCCACTCTACATAATTGCCTTCGAATTTTCTACTTCCATTGGCCTATTACACTTTCTCGCTTTCTTTTCCAAATCTTCACTGATGACTTTTCCAAAGAGTCTCTCTGATTTCCCCCTCGTCGACTATGCTAGGTGTTCCTGAAATCGCTCCACCATTACCTATGACTGTGCCTGTGGAAACCTCTATTCCCGAGTGATAATTCTATTTTCACTTGCTTAAATACAACTCACGGTGACTTTTGTCACGATCGCCATTCCCAGATTATTCTGTCATCTGTCAGACTTCTTCCCCTACAGTCATTTCTATGGCCCTCACTAGTCATCCTCTAATGTTCGATGCCCAAAGCACACATGATTTCGTGTAATGAGTCACATACATTATAATTCATAGTAGGAGAAGGTAACTGTAGCACTAGCAAGCCTGTTATATTTTTTGGGGGTGAACTGTCCGAACACCTTCCTTGGATCAACTTCTGTTTTGGCAAGACCTTCCTCAATTTCTACTCTTGCTTCTCTGAGAGCTCAAAAATGGGGATAATATTGTCCTCCCATCGTTGCTCGGACATGGTGTAAGAAGTTTTTCTTCTCTATGTTGACTTCTTCTTCCTCGGAAGGCCGATTGGTCATGGTTGCTGCTTTTTCCCTCCATCGGGTGATGAAGTTACTGACTGATTCAGCAGGGTTCTGTTTGATCATCTCACGGCGGGTGACCTCAAGTTCTTTATTGTATTTGTACTGCGATATGAATTCTCAAGCCACATCCTCCCAGATACGAATTCTGGATTATTCGAGAGACAAAAACCATTGGAGGGTGCTATCCTCCAGAGTTTGCTGAAATAATTGGGCCATCACTTCTTCAGAAGCCCATACTAGAGTTATGGAATGGTGATAACTTCGGAGATGAACAATCGGGGGTCCACTTCCTCCGAATTTCTCGATATTTGGCATCTTGAACTTCTCGGGTAACCTGGCTTTAGGATAAGGAGACATGTGGGTGTAGTCCATGTAATTTCCTGATATTCTGACTTGGTCGAACCTCTTAGTGAGCATCTTGAGGTATTTTTTGACTTTGTTCAATTCTTCTTATTTCAGATCAGTGATCATAGGCAAGTTAACCCCATGCTGGGCAAGATTTGGCATAGGAAGTTGGCTAGGAGGCGGCCTATTGACAGGAGGGGCACGTGGAGCGTGTTGATACTCTTCGGGAACCCAGATGGGCTCGGGTGGATCCATAGCGTGAGGAAATAGGGTTTCAGGCTCTTGAGGAATGGAAACTTGATTTCGTTGCTTCTCTCGAACCTCGTCTTGGAGGTTGTCAATCTTGGACACGAGTTGAGTTAGAACTGTCGTCAGATCTGGCTGTGCAACGGGTACACTATCTGTGTTCTCCATAGAAAGCACATGGATTTCGGACTCGGAAGGAGTAATATGGGAACAGGCAGAACTCTGGGGTGACTTGACTAAAGACCTAAGCTGGTAGGGAGCCAGGCTAAGGGTTGGCGATCGACCTAAGAAGGCGCAAAATGGGATTTATTTTTGAGAAAAAAAAAGGAAGATATTTTTGACATTTTTTTCGAGATGGAAAGCCAACATGTTTTTGGATTTTTGATAGAGAGATGAAAAATGTTTTTGGGTTTTTGATGAGTACAGAAATGTTTTTGGATTTTTGGTAAAGAAAAGAAAGGAATTTCCCCCTTTGGGGATGATCTCAGCATGCTTATTATAATATGTTTTCACCTATATTAATTCTCCTAAATGTAAAATGAAATGCTGAACGGGACCCGATCCTGGAAAATTGGGTTTGTAATATATGCAAACCTATGGCTGGACTTGTGACCAGGCTCACGGACAAGGTCCCGCTTTAAAAAATGTGCAAAAAATTCGGGCAACAGGCCGACGCGGAATTTCGGCAGAGTTTCGGGTTGAAACCAGCAATCTAACATATGTGTCCTAGGGTTGACACCTATATGCGGGTATGCAGTTGGTTGGGTGAATTGGAATGGGTTCCCCCCTTTGGCATGACTTCCACGATATACGTTTTTCTCTTTCAGGTAATCGGTATGTGTGGATAAGCCATTTGATATACCTTAGTGTACGTGAATTGCCTCACCATATACTTCATGAGGATGGTACGTGTGAGAGCGAACTCGATATACTCGGTGTACGTGAATGAATTCCCTGCGATATACCTCCTGTCATGACTTCGGTCAAGCGGTACGATGCAGGGGAACCGTCTGATATATATCGAAGTTACTTGTCCAATGGAAGGTGAGAGTCATATCACTTAGGCTAACTGCGACCTGCCGGACCAGCGCCCATCACGAAGTGACCCTCCAGTTACTGGGTAAAATTTGGTCAATAGCAAGCAACATGTGGATATATGTGATCCTATGTGCACGTGGTGCGAAGTGTACACGAAGAATTTTCTACAAGTGTGTGAATAGAAGCATAAGCATGGGATACACATGAGTAATAAAGGGGGAACATGCAAATAGGGGGAAAATATAAGCAAACATAACATCCATGTAAATAGAGTCTAGCCCTAAAAATAAACATATAATAGTCCCCAGCAGAGCCTCCACTGTGGCCATTCCCGATCCTCATCGCGCGATGGATGATCCTCAGGTCCCACGCGTCCCTCTCGGGGGTGCTTCGATCGGCGTCATTTTGAGGTGAGGTGTAGAGAATGTAGAGAGATTAGAGTCGCCAGTCTATTTTACTCAAAGCGGACAAAAGAAAAGGGGAAGCCATCCCGAAGGACAGCATCCAAAGACATAGTGGTGCATGCGAAACCAAAATGATTCGAAAAGGGTCCAGAGGCTAAGTTACGAAATGGGAAGGTGTTAGGCACCCATTCCGCCCTTTCGATCTCTCATGGATTTTTGTTATTTTCCTTTTTATTTTCCCCGTGATATGTGTGCATGTGTATATATAGTGGAGATATGAGTCATCGACTTGTACCATGAAAGAGGTAAAGCGAGTTATCCGTAGGAAGGTTTAAAAATAATATTAGAAAATAAGATTAGCGCGATCATCCTTACATTAATCGTTATGAGGTAACGACAATGCACACGGAATGATACGCCCCTAAGAACAAAAAAATATGTATATATATAGTGTAAGAGAATGGAGGTTAGAGAAAATGGAAAATGAGAGAAAAAGTAAAGAATAGAACTCGAGTCTCGGATTTTACCCCGAAACGCCTACATAGCCTATAAGGCAACAAAGCCCACGTATTTCGCATACAAAACGAGGGGTGGGGTTTATCCCATAAATCCAATTAGGGATTCTCTTATTTGTGCGTGTGTGTGTGTGTGTGTAGGAAAAGTGTTTTAGTTGCGAGGGAAGTGTAAGAAAAGTATGAGAATTCCCGTTTGGAATTTATGAGCAAGCCCTCTTTTTCTTATTTTTTCGGTTTTTATTTATATGAAGATAAGAGATGTGCAATACTACTAAATAAAAAGTATATTAGGATGTGTGAGATGAGATAATAAAGGCACTAAGTAATAAAACAAGTTATTGCAAATTTATGAGAATTTAAGGAGAGAGTTGAGAAAATTGGACCTTCTTGTAGATCTTGAGCTTGACCTTGATTGTTGGAGAGCAGCCCTTAGACTTGGATGATGATGGAGGGCAGTGAATTCATCAAGTTTGATGAAAAGGATGTGGAAAAGTGAAGGTTGGAAAGGGATTTGGGTGTAGAAATCACGCTGAGTTCGAGAGAGGTTTTTAGGATTTGCTGAGGGCGATTTCTATCAGATCTGGGATCCTTTTGTAAGTAAGATCAGGGCCTCCTTTTTATAGGCCCAGGTCATTGCCAATCGACATAGCCCTATTCCTGTCATTCGGCAGATGCGTTTAGGCACACTACGGATAGGCAGGGCCGTTTGACAGTATTTTTTAGGCCTTTTTGCTAAATCGGCCGCAAAATGAAAATTGTTGATCAGAATCGTACAGGGGTGGACCATTGGAAAGGTAATTCATAGACCTTCAAAAGTCCTTTGGACCACTCCCGGGTCAAGGAGATGACTTTGGGTCAAATATGGCTCGGAAGCATTCGTCAATCCATTGGACGGGGAACTGTCAGACGCAAATGGATTGTTCATCCGCATGGTAAGTCTGAATCACACAAGGGGCAGACCATTGGAAATCTTAGGATATGTACTTCGACATTCCAAAGAGTTTGATCCGGTTCGGGGAGTTGACTTTGGTCAATCGGGCCCTGTAAGCATTCGGTGACCTCTCAGAGTAAAACGGATCGTTCGTCTGTACTGTAAGTCATAATTGCGCATGAAGTAGATTCAGTTCCCTTCGAAGATTTATTTAGTCTTGGTCGAGTTGAAGAGTTGACCTAGTTCAAATAGAACCTGAGAGCTCCCGGTGGCCTCCTAATTGAGTCTCAGGGGAAATGGGTCGTTCGTCGGCATGGTAAGTCAGAATCATGCACTCGATGGACCATTGGAAAGGGGTTTTAGTGCCCTTCGGAGATTTATACAGTCTTATTCGAGCTGAAGACTTTGACTTTTGGTCAAACGGAGCCTGGGAGTGATCGATGGATTTTAGGTTAGTACACGGGGTATGACCTGGGTTTGTAGTAATGAAGGGAGGTGCTAGGGACCTAAGGAGAGTTTTAGGGGGTAACAGAATGGGGTTTCTATAGAGCCCCTCAATGGGTGAGTTTGGAACAAATGATAGTCGTCGAATAGACACCGCATGATGCTTTGAAGAAGGATGACCAATTCTGCGGGTCAAAGTCGATTCTGAGGGCTTAAGTTGAGATGACCAATTCTGTGAGTCGAAGACAACTCTATGGGCTTTAGTTGAGATGACCAATTTTGCGGGTCAAAGCCAATTCTGCAGTCTTGAAGATGAGGGTGACCGATTCTGCGGGTCGAAGCTGATTCTGAGGGCTTATGTAGAGGTGACGATCCAGGATCGAGGTTAATTCTGACCTAACGAAGGTGAAGATCTAAGACCGAGGTCAATTCTGACCTAACTAAGGTGATGATCTAAGACCGAGGTCAATTCTGACCTAAGAGAGGTGACGACCGAGGATCGAGGTCAATTCTGACCTAACTAGGGTGATGATCCAAGACCGAGGTCATTTCTGACCTAAAAGAGCTGACAACCGAGAACCGAGGTCAATTCTGACCTAATTAAGGTGACGATCTAAGACCAAGTTCAATTCTGAGCTAAGAGACATGACGATCGAGGATCGAGGCCAATTCTGACCTAACTAAGGTGACGATCCAAGACCGAGGTCAATTCTGACCTAAGAGTGGTGATGACCGAGGATAGAGGTCAATTATGACCTCACTAAGGTGACGATTCAAGACCGAGGTCAATTTTGACCTATGAGAGGTGACGACCATGGATCGAGGTCAATTCTAACCTAACTAATGTGACGATCCAAGACTGAGGTCAATTCTGACCTAAAAGAGGTGAAGACCGAGGACCGAGGTCAATTCTGACCTAACTAGGGTGACGATCCAAGACCGAGGTCAATTCTGACCTAAGAGAGGTGACGATCGAGAACCGAGGTCAATTTTGACCTAACTAAGGTGAGGATCCAAAACTGAGGTCAATTTTGACCTAAGAGAGGGGACGACCAAGGACCGAGGTCAATTCTGACCTAACTATGGTGCTGATCCAAGACCGAGGTCAATTCTGACCTAAGAGTGGTGACGACCGAGGATTGAGGTCAATTCTGACCTAACTAAGGTGACGATCCAAGATCGAGGTCAATTCTTACCTAAGAGAGGTGACGACCGAGGATCGAGGTCAGTTCTGACCTAATAAAGGTGACACTCCAAGACCGAGGTCAATTATAACCTAAGAGAGGTGACGATCAAGGTCAATTATGAACTAACTATGGTGACGATCTAAGATCGAGGTCAATTCTGATCTAAGAGTGGTGACGACTGAGGACCGAGGTCAATTCTGACCTAACTAAAGAGACGATCCAAGACCGAGGTTAATTCTGACCTAAAAGAGGTGACGACCGAGGTCAATTTTGACCTAACTAAGGTGACGATCTAAGACCGAGGTCAATTCTGACCTAAGAGAGGTCACGAGTGAAGACCGGGGTCAATTCTGGCCTAACCAAGTTGATGATCAAGGACCGAGGTCAATTCTGACCTAACTAGGGTGACCATCCAAAATCGAGGTCAATTCTAACCTAAGAGAGGTGACGACCGAGGACGGAGGTTAATTATGAACTAACAAAGGTGACGATCCAAGACCAAGGTCAATTCTGACCGAAGAGAGGTGAGGACCGAGGATTGAGGACAATTCTGACCTAATTAAGGTGATTAAAGACCGAGGTTAATTCTAACCTAAGATTGTTGACGACCGAGGATCGAGGTCAATTTTGACCTAACTAAGGTGACGATCTAAGACCGAGGTCAATTCTGACCTATGAAAGGTGACGATCAAGAACCGAGGTCAATTCTAACCTAAGAGAGGTGACGACCGAGAACCAAGGTCAATTCTGACCTAACTAAGGTGACAATCCAAGACCAAGGTCAATTCTGACCAAAGAGAGGTGACGATCGAGGACCGAGGCTAATTCTGACCTAACTAAGGTGATGATCCAAGATCGAGGTCAATTCTGACCTAACAGTGATGACGACCGAGGTTAATTCTAACCTAACTAAGGTGATAATCCAAGACCGAGGTCAATTCTGACCTAAGAGAGGTGACGACTGAGGATCGAGGTAAATTCTAACCTAACTAAGGTGACTATCCAAGACTGAGGTCAATTCTGGCCTAAGAGAGGTGACGACCGAGGACCGATGTCAATTCTGACCTAACTAAGGTGACGACCAAGACCGAGGTCAATTCTGACCTAAGAGAGGTGACAAATGAGTACCAAGGTCAATTCTGACCTAACTAAGGTGACTATCCAAGACCGAGGTCAATTCTGATCTAAAAGAGGTGACAACTGAGGACCGAGGTCAATTCTGACCTAACTAAGGTGACGATCCAAGATCGAGGTCAATTCTGACCTAAGAGAGGTGACGACCAAGGACCGAGGTCAATTCTAACCTAACTAAGGTGACGATCCAAGACCGAGGTCAATTCTGACCTAAGAGAGGTGACGACCGAGAACCGAGGTCAATTCTGACCTAACTAAGGTGACGATTTAAGACTGAGGTCAATTCTAACCTAAGAGAGGTGACGACCGAGAATCGAGGACAATTCTGACCTAACAAAGGTGACAATCTAAGACCGAGGTCAATTCTGACCTAAGAGTGGTGACGAGCAAGGATCGAAGTCAATTCTGACCTTACCAATGTGACAATCCAAGACCAAGGTCAATTCTGACCTAAGAGAGGTGACGACCGAGGACCCAGGTCAATTATAACCTAACTAAGGTGACGATCTAAGACCGAGGTTAATTCTAACCTAAGAGAGGTGACGACTGAGGACCGAGGTCAATTCTGACCTAACTAAGGTGACGATCTAAGACCGAGGTCAATTCTGACCTAAGAGAGGTGACAACGGAGGACCGAGGTCAATTCTGACCTAACTAAGGTGATGATCTAAAACCGAGGTCAATTCTGACCTAAGAGAGGTGACGACCGAGGACCAAGGTCAATTCTGACCTAACTAGGGTGACGATCCAAGACCGAGGTCAATTTTGACCTAAGAGAGGTGACGATCGAGGATCGAGGTCAATTCTGACCTAACTATGGTGGCGATCCAAGATTGAGATCAATTCTGACCTCAGAGTGGTGAGGACTGAGGATCGAGGTCAATTATGACCCAACTAGGGTGACGATCCAAGACCAAGGTCAATTCTGACGTAAGAAAGGTGACGAGCGAGGACCGAGGTTAATTGTGACCTAACTAAGGTGACGATCCAAGACCGAGGTCAATTCTAACCTAAGAGAAGGTGAAGATTGGATTTTAGGTTCTGCTGGGGAATGAGATGGGGAAAACATAATGTGTCCTTTGGAGACTTTGAAAATGACTTTCTGGAGTTCCGCTGGGGAAATTACCTCGTGACGTTATTTTGAGCCGGGGAGCTAATTGTCGGGGAAGTGTTTGTGATCTGTGGAGGAGAGGTGAGTTTGATGTTGGAAACTTTACCGAGGAAGTGATTAGGTGCTCCAGGTATTGGACGTATTTCTCGAGGAGGTTTGAGACCTTTTGAGATCCTCTGGGTGCGTCGTCGGGAGAAGTTTTACTTGGTTTTTTTAGAGTTTCGCTGGGGAAATGGAGGTTTCGCATGAGGGAGTGCGAAATTTTCTTAGTGAAAATGTTCTAAATCCTTCCTTGGATTTTTAGGAATTTTTTGAGGATTTTTCAGGGCTTTCTGGTATTTTCTGGGAATTTTTGTATGAAATTTCAAGAGGGTGTCGATCGGCATGGTGCAGGGGGTGCCATTCGGCAGTGGCGCGAACTTTTGGACTGCCTCGGGAAGGTAAGGAGATAGTGTCGATCAGTGGGTGAGGGGTCAATGCCGATTGGCATGACGCTTAGCATCCTATATAAAGGGGGCGAATTCCCTTCATTTTTCACAGCTCTTTGCTTTCTTTCTCTCTGTTATTTTCCTCTGCAAATCGTTCTAGCATTCCGATCTCTAAGAAATGGTAGCCTTTGTGAGCACTGCAGCGCATAGGGAATGGTTGACTGTCGAGGACTGGGCGAATGTGGAATGGAGGGCTAGGGCGCCTCTTGCTTTGGGGAGTGAGAAATCCTTTGATGCATTCGAGCCGGTTGCGGATGAGCGAACTTTGCTATGGGAGCCATCGCGTCATTAGTCTTCTAAGGTGGTGGGCCCTGGCGGTTATGTAAGTAACCTGACTTTTGGCATTCCTCTCTCTTTTTGGTGATTTTTCCTTTCTTGAATTTTGACAAGGTTTCTCCTTTTGACAGCCTGATATCTCTTTGAAGAACATGCATGCCCGTGGGACGACGAGGCTTAAGGATGTCTGGGAGCATCTTCAACCCGTGGTGCATTGGGTGGTATCATCCGTAGGTTTTGGGAGGTTGGCATCTGCGTTGGATGAGACGCCTCGATCGACAGCGGTCTTGGGCGCTTTGGGGGAGAGATGGTGGGATACTACCCACACCTTCCATTTCGACTTTGGGGAGATGACGGTTACTCCCATAGATGTGCAGCAGTTGTTGGGGCTGGATTGTGATGGACAGCCAATAGAGGTGGATCGTTCTCTAAGGGTGAGGCCAGAGGCAGTGCGTGCGGCACTTGGTGACGTAGGGAGGAGTCTCTGGGGATTCCATCCGGCTGTCCTTGCTGAAGGATGTCTTACTGAGTAGGGTGATCGATGTGGAGGACAGGCTGCAGGTGAGCCAGATGGCCCGGTTGTTTATCTTATTAGTGCTGGGAGGTCGTCCACTTGTGGTTCTTGCCATATTTGAGGATGTTTTCGAACATCCCTCTCTATGATTCGGGGAGCCTAACTTTGGCGACCCTCTATTTTTCTTTGGATGCATTCAAACGGTGCTGCCGGCAAACTTTTATTGGAGCCACGTATCTCCTCGATGTATCCTTTAATTTTGTGCATTTTCCTTTCATGCATTCGCAATTTCCTTATGCATCTCTTTTTTTAATGTGAATTTTTGTCTTTGGCAGACGTGGTTCTATGAGGTGATTGGGTGCAATACCCAGCTGATCGCTCTGAAGGACGAGACTGTTGGGGACTTCTACCGATTGTATCGATGGAGGAAGGCCAATCGGCAGTCGAAGGGATCTCTCTCTCTCTGGAGGCAGTGCATCAGGTCTTGAATGGCCTGACCAATGGTAGTCTAAGACTCTTTCCTTTTCAGTCTTGGTTTTGGCATGTTCTGATTTTGTATTGACTTATGCCTGCTCGGGGATTTTCAGGTGGCCTTTTATCCTTGGGGGACGGCCATTGAGGATATGGGGGTGATCGGGGTGAACGCGCAGATACGGCGCTTACTGGCTCATGAGTTTGGCCATTATTAGTATCTCGAGGAGAAGGTGGTTCGGCAGATTGCTGAGGAGGAGGTGGTGGTGCCAACCGCACAGCCTCCTATGTCCATGAGGTGGGAGCGAATGATATCGGAGGATACGAGGATCGGCGAGTCCTACTTATTGTACACTAATAGGTTGCGCTGTATAACTATATGGACTTTGTGACGAGCTGGTTGATGGCGCTCAGCATATATGATGCCTCACCTTTCCCTCTTGTGGGTTCGAGTCGGGCGGTGGGTCCTCCCACAACGGCGGTGGTCCGACGACGACGGCGTGACGGCTTCAGAGGTTCCTTTCGTACGATTGCACATGCCTTCGTACAACATTCGGTGAGCTGATTGAGGGATGGTGCCTATGTTGCACCGTCCTCATGCGATGGATCCGGAGGAGTTGGGTTTGACCGAGGAGGTTCTTCGTCCTATGGTATGCCTTCTTGCTCTTTTTTTGGTTCCTTTTCTTTTTTGATCCCTCTTTGATACTGATTTTTTCCTTTTAATCTACAGCAAGTTCGGGTGTCGACCACTTGGCTGAGGGACATTAGAGACTGGATATCTTCGATGACCTCCCACATTCGGGATGCGGTTCTGGTCCCTTCTCACTTGGTTCCGTCTGCTTTGTTCGGGGAGGACTCGGGCTCGGTTAGCGATTGTGCGTTATCTCGCCATAGGGAAAAGAGAGCGCGTCGCAGGGGTGAAAGCTCTTAGAGAGAGGTGAAGGGTAGGTGAGAGAGAGAGAATGAGAATATGGATTCGGGATGAGTCCCGTTGTTTTTTGCTTTTTTTCTATTTCCTGCAAAATTTGATGTAACACAGAAGAACAAATATATATGCAATGCAATGGAGTTTTTATTATCTTTTGTTAATGATGAATGAGTGAATGCATGCACATGCGCTTTTTACTTTGCTGCTGAGATCGTAAAAACAGATGTTTTTGGGACTTTACAGGAAAGTTAAAAATGGGAAATCATATAGGGATGGAAGAGGATTTTTGAAATTCTGTTAAGAATATCAATTTATTTTTATTGGGTTTTTCTGATTTTTGACAAAAGAGGAAAAAGGAAAATTTTCAAGAGTAGGGGGTTGCCGATCGGCAAGCACCTTGTCCTGCCTATCGGCAGTCAAGTCCAGTCCCATCAATTCAAAGCTTTAATTAGTGCCATCTTCAACCTTTGGTACTTTTGTGGGGTAGGATTCCCTCCGATATTTGTAGGGATTATGTCTCTTGTGAGGGTTCTCATGTATAAAAAGGGTAGGGGTGGGGTGTTTCCCTCACACCTTCAAATCCTTACTTACTTGCCTACTATCTCTTAGTCTTGAAATATGGCTCTCCCCGGTAGCATTGAGTTTGCAAATTACCTCGAAGCCTTGGAAGGGATGTTCTCTTATAATGTCGACTATAATGCTTTCAACATGCATCGAGTTTCTTTATGGCGCAATCGGCCCATTGAGTGGAACATGCTGATGGTGGCGGTACAATTCTGTTACCCCGAAGACCATGTATTCCTCTTTGGTTTGGATGAAGTTTGTCCTGCCTACGAGGAATTTTCTGTCATGTTGGGGTAAATCCCAGTGTTGCTGCGGCTTTACCAGAATTTTCTCGTTCTCCCAAGGATTTTCTGGTTGGGATTATTCCCATTTCACCTTCGATGGCTAGATCACTGGTTGCTGGAGGAATGATTTCCCTCCCGGTGGTGTTGCAGTATGTACATCTGCAGGAAGCTGGCGATGTTGGATACGCTGGAGCCGTTGCTCTGGGCTTGGTTTCAAAATTTGTTGTTGGTGACTGGGGAACTGCTGGTGGATCCGCAACTTGTAATAATTACTTCATGGATGTCATACCATCGCAATCATGTGGTGGTGATACTGGCGGAGACCCTGAATGGTCTGGATGCCTGGCGAGAAGGTCGTCCTGACTTCCTACGGGGTAGCCCCGTGATGCTATTCATGTGGTTGTCTGAAAGACTCCTCCTGGTGACTCTTCCAGAATATCCTTTGTCGGTTGTACCCAACTTCTTTCCCATCACTTTTTCTATGTTGGACTGGATTTTACGAGCTGGGAGAATTGGTTTGTGGAGCTTGGGGCTCAAAATTTGTACTAGTCAGTGCTCTGGTGGGGATAGTTGTAGCCTGTTCTGGAGCTAGGAGAATACTCATATTGCGGCTGGTTGGTCTCAGACAGACCTCTTTCTATTTCCCTTGGCAGCTTTTCAGCCAATTTGGTTGGGTACAGGTCGTGCCGCCTTGAACACAAAATTTCTTTTCGATAGAGGATTTGACTGAGCGTCTGCGCATGCATCTTGGCTCTCTGTGGGATAATCGCCATCCGTCGACCCGTCCCTCTCAGTCTGTTGGGAGAGTTTGGCATATCCCTGGGGATTATATGAAGTGGTTGTGGAGGAAAGTAGTTAGCAAGATGTTGGCAGTGGAGACTGAACAGAAGTGGTTTGTTTCTTTCGACACCATAGAAGGAGGTGTTGTGGTCTTTTCGAAGCTGGTTCGAGCCTATCGATCCATGGAGTGTCTGCGACACTTTGTTCAAGCACGGTAAACTTGGGGACCCCAGGATGCAGATGATGATGAGGGAGAAGGCTCCTCTGGTAGCTGTGGGTAAGACGGTTTATTTTGTAATGGGGGAATAAATGTGGGGATTTTATTATGTCTTTCTAGGAAGGTGGGGGGAAGTGAGTTATCCTTTCCTTTTCTTATGTAATTTGTACCGTAATTTCTAATTAAGGAAATAAACAAGTTTCTGATCATCCAGCTGTGCCTTTGATGAGTTTGTGTGGTTTGAATTATCTATACCGATCGCTAAGGCATACATAATCCTTTTGTTCAAATATATGTTGGAATTGACTGTCATTATCGGAGGTAAGAAAAGAATAGTATTTTGTGAAAAAGAACGGACCGTGCTCATGTAAGGTGTATGAGCTGCCTACTTACCTCTGGGGTTTTTGAAAAGTTTTAATTTGTTTGAAAATGATTTTTGCAGAGGATCCAGCCCACGTAGTTCTGGGAAAGGGGGAAATGAAGAGCTTTTTTTTTAGAATAGAAGGGGGATGAGAAAAGTCGTAGCGTGCCGAGATTTTGGACAAGAGGTAGAACTTCTTGAGACAGTCCAGGTTGATTGGACGATCCATATCTTCCCCATCCAAGTCGGTGAGCAGGGCGGCACCGTCGGGAAAGATCTTCTTGACAATGTAGGGGCCGCTCCAATTGGGCTTGAATTTCCCTCTGGGGTCCTAGATGGGTTTTATGATTTCTTTGAGGGCTAGGTCCCCTTCTCGGACACCGCGGTCCTTGACTCTCTTATTGAATGAACGCGCTATTCGGTGATTGTACACTTGTATGAGGTATAGAGCTTTCAATATCCTTTCGTCTAGGAGGGTCAGCTCGTCAAGACAGCTTTGATGCCAGTTCTCCTCACTGACCTTGCTTTCAAGCATGACGCGTAGAGAGGGTATTTCCAACTTCATGGGTAGGACTGCTTCCATTATGTAGACCAAAGAGTAAGGGGTAGCCACAGTAGAGGTTCGAATTGAGGTTCGGTAGCCCCGGAGGTCATATGGGATCCGGTCGGTCCAATCCTGATATCTTTCAGTTATCTTGCTGATGATGGCTTTGAGGTTCTTATTGGCGGCTTCAACTACACCATTGGTCTGAGGTCGGTAAGGGGAAGATTTGTGTCTCTGAATCCCATACTCATTGACCACTTCAGTGACTTCTGCCTCAAAATGCAACCCGTTATCTGATATTAGCTCGTGCGGAACCCCATACCGGCAGATGATGTTTTTCTTGATGAATTGGGCCACTTTCTTAGCGTTCAGTACTGCGTATGACTCCTCTTTAACCCACTTGGTGAAGTAATCAATGGCAACTAGGATGAACTCATCCCCGTTGGAAGCCTTTGGTGTAACCTTCCCTATGATGTCGATGCCCCATGTGGAGAACGGCCAGGGAGAGGTCATGTTGTATAATTCACGTGGAGGCAGATGCTGAATGTTGTAGAATTATTGGCATTTGAAGCATCTTCGGACATAAGTTGTGCAATCCTGGGTCATAGTGGTCCACTAGTAGCCCTGTCGAATTATTTTCTTAGCAAGCATGTGACCATTCATGTGGGGTCCACATTCTCCGCTGTGGATTTTATGCATTATCTTTTAATTGTCTGCCCCTGTGATGCAGTGTAGAGGGGTTCCATCGAAGTTTCATTTGAGCAGTGCTTTGTGACAGATGATGTACTGGGCGTCCAGTCTTCGGAGGGTTTCTCGATCTTTCTTATTGGAACCCTCGAGATACCTACCATGCTTGAGGCTCCAGATATCATAGCACCAACAATTGGCTAGCTCGGGATCTTCTGTGGTGATGAGCTCAATGTGGTAGCAGTGGGTTGGTTTGTCTTGCTTTTGAATAAGGAATGGGGTCATTGTGATTCCTTCGAGCATGTCGACCATGGAGGACAGGGTATCAAGGGCATCGGCTAGGTTATTCTTTGCTCGAGGTAGGTAATGAAAGGTGATATCTTGGAATTGGGAGGCTAATTCTTCTAAGTGGGCATGTAAGGGTTGGATTTTCTCGTCCTTGACTCTTCATTTTCTGAGCACTTGGTCGATGATGAGGGCGGAATCCCCGCAAACATCTAGGCATTTAATATCTTTCTTGAGAGCAACGTTGAGGCCTACTGTGCATGCCTCATATTCAGTCATGTTATTTATGCAAGGGAATTCCAATTTGAAGGCGATGGGAGTGTGAGATTCATCTGGGGCGATCAGGAGTATCCCAATGCCATATCCCCTTTTGTTGGCAGCGTCGTCAAAGAACATTTTCCATTGAAGGTTATCTTGAGCACTGGAGAGGATGTTTTCATCTGGGAAATTGGATATCCAGACATCGGCTTCTTCTACGGGGTAATCAGCGAGGTAGTCAGAGATAGCTCTTCCTTTCATGGCTTTCTGCGTGATATACACAATGTCGAACTCGGTTAGGAGCATCAACCATCGGGTCATTCGACTGGATAAAGCGGGTTTCTCGAGCAGGTATTTGATGGGGTCCATTCGGGATACAAGTTTGACGGGGAAGGTGAGGATGTAGTGCCGCAACTTTGGGGTGACCCAGACAAGTTCGACACACGCCTTTTCTAAAGCAGTGTAGTTAACCTCATACCCGACCAATTTGTGACTGGTATAGTAAATGACTCTTTCTTTACGAGAATCTTTAAGGTACTAGGCTAGCAAAGCCCAGGCTGAAGTGTCAATTATGGCTAGGTATAGGAACAAGGGGGGACCAGGCTATGGTGGCATGAGTATTGGGGGTTGGGTAAGATATTGTTTCATTCGGTCAAAAGCTTCTTGGCATGCCTCGTTCCAAACCTTAGTTGAATCCTTTCGGAGGAGCTTGAAGATAGGTTCGTAGATGGAGGTTAACCGGCTGATGTATTACAATTTCCCAAGGAAACCTCAGACTTCTTTCTTTGTTCGGGGAGGTGGAATCTCAAGTATGGCTTTCAGCTAGGCGGGATCTGGTTTTATCCCCTTCTCACTGACCATGAATCCTAAGAGTTTTCCCATTGTGACGCCGAAGATGCATTTCTACAGATTGAGTCTCATATGGTACTGTCACAGTCGTTCAAAAAACTTTCAGAGAGCGAGAACATGACCCTCTCTAGATTGGGACTTGATAATCATATAATCCACATAGACCTCAACTTCTTTGTTAATCAGATCGTGAAGGATGGTTATGGCATCCCTCTGGTAGGTAGCCCCAGCGTTCTTGAGACCAAATGGCATAACGGTGTAGCAAAAGGTTCCCCATGGGGTGATGAATGAAGTTTTTTCTTGGTGGTCTGGGTGCATTTTGATTTGGTTGTATCCGGAAAACCCATCGATGAAGGACTTGAGATCGTGACTGGCTGTGTTGTCCACGATCATGTCGATAGTGGGTAACGAATAATCATCCTTTGGAGAGGTTTTGTTCAAATTCTGATAGTCTACACACATCCGAACTTTTCCTCTTGATTTAGGTACGGGCATTATGTTAGCTAGCTATGTAGGATATTCGATCACAAGAATGAAGCCTATGTTTAACTATTTGATCACCTCTTCTTTGACTTTGAGCGACCATTCGGTGCGAAGCTTTCTCAACTTTTGTTTGACTGGCTTGTAATCTGAGAGAGTAGGAATATCGTGCTGAGCTATTTCAGTATCAATGTCGGGCATATCGTCGTAGGACCATGCGAAGACATCCACAAATTCCTTTAGCAAGTCTTCGAGTTGTGCACGCTCATGCTCGTCGAGAGTAGCCCCTATCCTAATCTTGCGTAGTTGGCTACTAGAACCGAGGTTAATAATAACAGTCTCTTCTTCATTAACTTGAACGCGATTATGTTGTTTATTACTAACCTTATTTAGATCAGTTAAGAATTGTTCATTTGCAAAATCATCATCATCAAAAGTTTGATTAGAATCCAAACAGTTAATGTAAGGCACAGCAACATACTCAAAATCTTCGTTTATTTCATTGATAGGAAAAACAGCACTAAGATCATCGTCAAAAGAGGACTCGATTACATTTGAACAAGGATAGACAACAGAAGGAGAAATAGGATAAACATTAGGATTACGGGAGATTTCAGCAGGTAGAACTGGAACAGCATGCCACTTGAGGAGAGGTGCATCAGCATCTTTAATCAGGTGGGATGGATCCAGTGATGTAGTGCCTAAGTGAACCATGTAGAGTGCCAGGCCTAGTGTCTGCAAGTTGAAGGAATATTTGGAGTCACTTTCATCAGTCTCTTCGATATCTTCGATGAGTGGTTGTACATGGTGTTGGGAACTCTCGGCCCATAGGTAGCTGTCTCGGAAGAAGATCTCCATTACAGGCTTCATCTTCTTGTCTGCATGGTCATACTGTGGCTCAGGGAAGCCGCAAAAGGGGAACTCCTCACCCTCTTTGATGAATCGCCCATTCAAGGAGTCACCTAGGATAGTCTGGACGCAGTCTAGTCTCCTCTTTGATCGAGACTGGTGGATCATTCTGAGCTCTTGTTCTGATGGTTGATACCCCAAACCACAGGGAGGGAAAGCCTTTTTAAGTTTAATCGACCCAAGTATCCCTTGTTGTCTTTGTCCTAACCCCAGTCCGGACATGAAGTACATATTTCTGAATATCTGAATCACATTGACGTTGCCATGAGGGTCGTATTCTGGACAAACCCTTTCTTTGAAGTTATCCCCTGCCGGGAGTAGAAGTGGTTCAACTCGGAATCCTGATAGGAGCATATCATTTGACTCGTGCTGTATCTCAAGGATTGGACTGCTGGTACTTACACCATCGGCATTGTCGTCATCGCCCAAGATGGTAATAACCCATCCGCCGGTGAAGAACTTTAATTTTTTATGGAGTAAGGAAGACATGCCCTTGATACTATGGAGCCAAGGTCGTCCTAGTAATAGGTTGAAAAAGGCTGGGATGTCAATAACTTGGAATTCAATGATAGGGTTTATAGGGTCAGCCCCTAAACTTTATGGATCCCATCACCTCCCGACGGGTATTATCGTAGGCACGCACAGTGGCGGAAGTTGGAGCGAGGTCGCTTTCTTTCAGTCCTAAACTTTTGAAGGTTCTCAGTGGGAAGACATTCAAGTCGGATCCATTATCAACAAGGGAGAGTGGTACAACCTTCCCCATAACTTCAACGGAGATGTTGAGTGCATGATTGTGGTTTGGCCTAATCTTGGGGATTTCATCCTCGAAAAAGGATAGAAGTCGGGTAGAGGTCAAGGATCCGACCAAATTTACCGCTTCTTCTTGTGTGGTAGAAGGATGTACTGTGGGTCCAATGAGCAACTTGATCAAAGAATTTATGTGTAGCTGAGAAGACATGAAAATCCCCCATAGAGTGATGTTATCTTGAGTTTTCTTCAATTAATTAAGGATCTTGCTCTCCTTGAGGGTCATCTCTGGCATAAGAAGGTTTTCCACGCCCTTTCCCGTGTCATTGGCTGGTAGTGAGTTTGGGATCTGGTAATGCCACCCTCATCCGGTCATGTGATTTACTGAAGAAGGGAAAAACATGAATCATATTTCCTCATCGATCTCAGGTTGTTCTGCTACCTTGTTTATTTCTTCGAGGATTTGTTTGAATGATATCATTCCACATATGTTAGCTATCGGGCTAGTTTTCTCTGAAGCTTGCTATTCATTTGAATCTCTGAATTCTTCCCCCCATCTGGTGCCAATAATTATGTCTTTCCGTTAAAAGTCGATGCATTCCACAACTTCAACGGCTTCTTCATATAGGTATTCCCAATCTGCGGGGATGTGTAAGGGTGAAGAGAAAAAGCGCCCTTGTAGTTTCAAAACATTGAATAACTTGGTGATACTGTAAATGTGGTTGGTTTGCCTGAATAATTCTGCCATAATCTGGACAACATCATCCAAGCTGACTTCATCGGTTGGTACTACCCATCTATCTAACTCTCGGGCCCATTTTCGTGCTTCCAAGAATAGAGTACTGAACCTTTAGCAATCAATGACCATCTGTGAGGGCAATTTCAGCCCGAACTCTAGGAGTTGGTTTAACACTTCTGACAATTCCATACTTCCATTTTCAGAACGGGTACGGACAGCGATGCATGCTCCGGTAAGGAGTGACATTACCTAATCAGCGAGGCTATTAGGGTGTAGGAGGAAATATGGGCAAATTTGGAGAATTTTAGGAGAGTATATGGGTGTGATTTGGGTTGAGGGATCAAACTTTGGGTTCTCTTCTAAGAAGATGGCATTGGTACGATTTGGAAGTGGGTTGTGAGTAGTGTTTGGCTTAGGATTGGCTGGTGGGGCGATGGTACCCCGGTCGATTAGACCTTGGATCATGTTTCGGAGGTGAAAGCATTGGTCAGTGGTATGGCCAGCAGTTTGGTGAAAGGAACAATGGGCATCTGCCTTGAAGTTTCTTGGGAGTGGATTTGGCAATGGACGAGGATTCAACGATTTGATAAGGTTTCGGCTTAGGAGGGCTTGATAGACTTTGGAGAGGGGAGCATGGATCTCGGTTTATTCCTTTCGGATCGGGACAGGGAGGCTTTCTGGTGCCCATGATTTGGTTGGTTGAGAGATGTTGTTGATGGTTGAGACTATAGCACTAGCAGGCCCTGTAATACCCCGTACTTTTATGGATATTTATTTATGGGATTAATTAAATTAAATGGGTATTAATTGAGAATTAATCCGGATAAAATACTAACGAGATGTGAGTTGGTATTCGATTATAATGTGTAAATATGACGTTATATGAATATTGAAAATAGTGAAATTGTCGTGAGACTGAAAATGGCAATTTGGAAAATTTTGTTGGGACGCGTGTGACGGTCGCGTCAAGAAAAATATTTAATTTAATTAAAAAGTGAATTTTATTTTTATCAATCGTATGGTCATTTTGAGTGCGCCAACGAGTCCGGAAGGGTCGAAATAGTCAGAAAACACTAGCCGGGGGTTTAGTTTGGGTCCCAGGGCATTTTTGGGCCACACCGGCAACTTAAAAGGGTATTTTGGTAATTTTGGAATTTGGGGAATTTTGACCAACGAATTTTGGGAATTAAAAATAGGGTATTTGGGAACCCACTAACCCATTACCAGCACTTAACTAATTAGAGGGTTACGGGAGTTATAGGAGAAGTTAGGAGAGGTTCCCAAAAGAGAAAAACCATAACCATCATCTTCAACCTTCAACCTTGGGAGAAATTGTAGAGGAAAAGAGAGCAACATCCAACATCCAACATCAAATTCAGAGAACAATCCGAGGCAAGTGGTTTAATTACATTAATTTCAAGCGAATGTTTCTTCCATGCTTAGAAATCTACATAATTGCATTGGATTGGGAGATTTATAAAAACCCATGAAATTGGAGTTGTAAATTCAGGTTGTGATATAGGGATTGCATGTAGAATTATTATTGGGTGATTATACTAATAGAAATACGACTTTGATGATACAAAAATGGATTTATTAAGTGAAATTGATGACTTTAAATTTCTAGGGTTCTTGATGATATTTTGATCTAAATAAGGCCTTTGGGTGATGATTAATTAGTTTTAGAACGTTAACAATGTTGTAGGATGATTATTTGATGATATTATAACGTTAGAATGAAGTTTCATGCATTGTAATGGATTTTTGGGACGATTTGAGGACTGCAAAAAGAAGCAGTCCGTAACTTATCTGGTGCAATCGATCGATCGACATTCATCAGTCGATCGATCGACCACCATCGATCGATCGATGTTCAAGGTCGATCGATCAACCTTCACAGAATGAAAAATATTTTCCCTAGTTAAATTTTAATGATGTTAACCCTTAGAAAATTATTAATGGAGATTTTATGAATATCCTTAGACTTAAGGAAGACCAGTAGGTATGGTTATAAAATTTGGACTTGCGTTAGAATTCAATTTGAGGAATTATTATGAAATCTAATAAAATTCGATGAGTGAGATAATATTAGGGTTAAAGGAGTAAATTCGAATAATTTGATGAAATGAGGTTTGGGGCAGAAGTAAGGATCTTAAGAATAATGATGTTATATGTGGGAATAATAGGACACTTAGTAATCCCTTTGAGACAGGTTTTAAGTACAAGAAACTATGACGTGAGATGTGTCGACAGTCTACATTATATATTATCGAAAGATTTAAAAATGTATAAAATTGGAATAATGGTATAAGGATGTAGAATATACTTTTATTAATAATGAGATATCTAATATATGTGAATGCTTAGTGTATGTATATGATTTTATGTGTATGACATACCTACCATACTTGCTATCACGGGAGGTTTGCGTTCGCTTAGGGCCATCTAATCTTTGTGTGCCTACGGGGGGATTTAGATTGGTAGCTCGAGGACATAGGTCAGAGAAGGACTTATTGGGAAGTTAATAAGACTGTTGATCGTGGGATCATAGGTATGTGCGTGACCCATGTGATGTGACTGTGTTCGCCTCCATTGATTGTGATTGTTGTTATCTGAGAATGATTCCTGAGAGATTCGGAATGCGTGATCCTTATGTACGTGATGTACCGGGATGGATAGCAGAGTATGTGTGCACCGCAGCTTAGCCTCGGGGTGCTTGTATTGTATATTTATGATGTGAAATATATATGGTTAAATGAAAAGGAATTGTTATGTTTAATTGCGAGAATAATTGTAGTAATGTCTTGATAAAGATAAAAAGGGAAAACCTGTTGTGAATTGTTTTACTAACAATTGAGAATCCGAGTTTAAGTAAAGCCTTCTATTTAATTGACAATGCTGGGAATTTATATTGTGAATCGAGTAGAAAGGTTAGAACTTATGGCGGTTTAGTTAGTTACGAATATCGCTTAGATGGGTACGGTACGTTAGGAGTGCACAATTAGTCGAGAGGTGAGTATTTCATGTGAGTACACGTCCTAACATGTATTTTGCATTCATCGTTTTAATGTTATTAAAGCACTTGCTGTTTTTAAAATACTCTCCACTTTCGGGCTCTGACCCGTTTGCTTTCAAATCTATTTTTGTAAAAACCTTTTAGGTGCTCAGCCACAAGGACACCGTGCATAGGATTTCCATTCAGGTGCCGAGCTGTAGCTGTTGTGGAAGTTACAGGGCCTTGCTAGTAGACACTTCCTTTGGTTTTGACTCCATATTCAGTTCCATCATTTGTAGGGCATGTTGCCCATTTCTATTACGGACATTTCATATTTCAGTTATTCAGATTCTTGGCATGTAATTAATTCAAAATACACTATTTTGTTCTTTTCAGTTGTGGGATTGTTGTGAGGAGTTTTTCCTCTAGACTCATTAATGTTTGTTGGTTACTTCGTTGAGACTTTATGGTGCATGGTTATGTTATTCTTTTATATCTCACTTACTGCTTGTTAATCAGACTTAATTTAAAATTTGACATCTTACTTTTTAAAGACTAGGTGGTTAGTAATCATTAAAATGTTTTCGATAGTTATGCTATTAACTTAACCAACTTGGCATTTTGTATTAATTTAATAAAGGAGTAGCTACCCGGTATTTAATTAGTAAGGGTGTCACAGGTGGTATCAGAGCATCAGGTTCTAGTGTCCTTTAGGATCTGTACGGCTTATTATGCTTCCAGCATAACTTTCTTTGATATAGAGCCCTATGTTTAGGATTGTTGATTCCTTTAGTAAAATTTCGTTCTCCTGCTATGATGTGTATGATAGCGAATCGTATTGCGATCGGGTATATTCGTGTGCCGAATAATGTAGTACGTCAGGCGAAGACAGTTGGGTGAACAGCAGGAGGCAAATATATATTGAGGTTAATTGATTTATTTAAAGAAGGATGACCGTAGTTGGAGTCACCGATATTATGGCACGGAAGTCCTGGATGATATAGAAGGCTAAGGCGCGACTTGAGACTTCCGAGTACAGCTATAGTAGGAATGGGGTCAAATTAGACGCATCCAACAAGGTTGGAATGGGAGAGAAAGAGTTAGGTGTAACATTGAAGAGAACCAGCAGTAGCAATACTCGGAAGGCGAACACGGCATGTGCTAAACGAACGCAATGTATCCAAAGGCTTGGACTTGTGTCGGAGTATGGTCAATCGAGAGTGAAAATTTGAGGAAAATTTTTCTTGTCTCGTGAGAGCGGAGTTTCAATGGGGAGAAACAATCACCACACTTATAAGTGGAATGTGACGTCGAGAGAAGACGTACACGAATGGTTTGACAATAAGTTCCTTGATCAGATGTTTAGGATGAAAACCGAATGTCGTTCTGAACTCACACGAGAGGTCCGGACAGAGGTCACTTTGTGAGAAGAAATAAAATTATTTAGTGAACCCTACATCGGGTGAAGTAGGTGAAACGGAGAAGGGGATATTAAAGGGAGAATTTACATAGAAGAATTGCTAGTCCTTCTGGCAGAATTCTGCTTGGACGGTTAAAGCAAATGGTATTGTCGCATAGTGTTAATTTGGAGGTAAACATACCCGAGTGGGGAGATACAAGAATCGAAGGCTTTATATAAAGTAAAACTGGGGAAAACAGTGTTGGTGAAGCACCGCAATGGGAAGACCCAACGGAGAACCAGTTAAAATGATTCGGATAGCTGAATTACTACCGGGCAAAGGTGATTTCAGTGAGAGATGTAGAAATTAGTAGCGTGTTCCTTAGGGCCGTCAAAACTAAGGGAACAACGGAGGTAGTCGTCTGAGTCGAGACTACCAACGTCCGAGAGATGGACCACCTTAACATGATTTGTGAGACAAAAGATAAGTGGAGTATGTGTAGAGGTATTTCTGTGGGGAGTGAAACCCGTGCGTTATAAAAATTTTCCCGATACAAGAGTAGGGATCAAGGTATTGTGCCTGGCAAGGGCAACAGTTATTGAAATATCCGATTTGGGACAGACATGTGTGGTAAGTCCAGGAACCATTTAAGCAGCCGGGACGATTATTAGAATAGAAGTATGAGTTATATCCTCCGATGAGGATGCATGTTATTTGTGGCATGAATGAGTTACTACATTTGTTACAATTGTATTTTCACTTAAGAGTCGAGTTTAGTGAGAATATCAGTAAGTTTATTATATATAAGAACATTTTCCCTGATAGTGTGGGAGTTACTTTTATTGTCATCCGCGGAGGATGAATGGGTATATTGATAGCAGTACATGATTGATTGATTGAAATTACTCGTTTTAGTGTTGTATTATACAAGTATGATATTATCCAAATTGTGTTTTTATATAATTGTACCGATAGTGTGCTGGTATTACAAGTTTATCGAAGTTACTACCTTGGGGTAGAATGTTTTGGTTCTGGAGAGGCCCGGTTTGTGAGAGGGCCGGGCTCAAAATTGTACTATTGTATATATGTATATATATATATATATAAATATTGCTGTGATTTCAAAGGCATAATGGTCTCGAATACTTAATCCTAGTACGCGCGGAGATTTAAATGATATGATTAGTATGTAATTTATTTACTAGTTAGCAAAACGGTTTAGCTGGTTATTGTAATTAACACTCAAGATGTCGTAATAAGTATAGTGCATTATTTTATCGCCATTTAGAGATCTGGGAGTTTATACTCATAGTTGTGTACCTGGGGACGGGATTTTGAGAGCCCCGAGTATAATTACATAGTGTATATGGAATGTGATTACCATCAATGTCAAGAAAAAGTGTCTTTCGGAAAGAGTTCATTGTTTAAGTTAAATTGAGAAAGGAGATGTAACTTTGTTGTTAAGAGACGAGAACATAGGGGTACGTGTTATGGACTGAGGGTTTAATAAATCTCGATGACCGACAAGGTTAGGTAGTAGTGTATCGGGGGGGTTCCTTGTTTGGATTTCGCTTTGCGAGACATCCCACGCATGAAACCTAGCTTAAGGTTGGTAGTAGGGGGATATTTAACCATTTGTCCATAATTTGGAATCCCTCGATAATTACGAAAATAGTTAGTTAGGAAAATTACGATATAAGGTCAGTAGAGCTAGTGGTGTGGTGAAGAAGTACTGAAAATTTTGGTTTTATTTCGGCAGGTTGAAGGATGCATTGAGGTTAAGAAGTATTTAGGATTTCAAATTCCGAGGTGATTTAGAACGCCCAAGTGGTATGGCCACGTTGGAAATACTAGAGCAATAAAGAATTTGGAATACGTATAGCGTATATGATGTGTAACGCCATATGCATGGGTTATAAAAGCTGTAGATATTCTGGTTGACTAAAGTAGTATCGTCAGAAGAAGGGATATAGTTGGGTGAAATTATTACTTATAGGATTTAGCGTCGTAAAAGAAGGTGTTAATGAGTATACTCGTATGTAATCAGTGTAGCACGTCCGAATGTAGTGAAAAAGCAAGGTAAAGCCATTTAATAAGGGGATATCTCTTGAGAAGGCAAATATTTAATTATTATGTGCAATTTGGAGTAGAGTTCCGACTAATCAAATGTTGTGGGTGACTCAAGAGTAAATAGAGTGAGAATGTTAATAAGGTATAAGGAGTCCAGATTTTCACAAAGAGGTGAGAAAGTGTAAGGGTCGAAACTTTGGCATACGCCAAGAGAAGCAGAGGATCATTAAGTATCACTTAACGGGAAGGAACATTTACAAGAAAGTCAGCAGTTAAAGGGGTGTAGTAAGTAGTAGAACGGTTGGGTGTTAGATGATTAACCAATTAATTTTGTATCCAACCGATGATTCCTGGGATGGAAGAGTCAAGTTAGTAAATTCCTTGAGGGGTAACAAATTCCTTCAAATACGTGAGTCATGTTGTTCAGAAGGAGACAAATTGTTATATACTTGAATGATTTACACTATTAGATAGTGAACATGCCGGTACGTGGTTCGACGTAGTATTATTTAGAACTGGGATGAAATCCCCGAAATCCACATTTAGGTGGGGTGAAAATAAGTAGTGGGAAATAACGATTCAAACTGAGGGTTGTATCACCTATAACCCGAGGTGCAGGCGCAAGGTGACTAACGACTGATGGATTGTATGAAAGAAATTTTGGATTCATTACGATATTTTCAATTCCAAATCGGGTATAACTAGTGAGGTATATTGTAGTCATGAGGAGGAGATATTACCTAATGGTAGAGTTGGGGGAAAAGAACCCGTATCTATTTATGGTGGACAAGGATGCTTAAAAAGGTTTGTGTGACTCCAACAGACTGAAGTGGTTTTCCCTTGTGTAAAAGTCACAACGTCGGGATATTTCAAGGAATGGACAAGCGTAGTCAGATGTGTTATTGATTCATCCCAGGATGGGAGTTTGGAGTTTTGATAAACGCGGGAGTTAGTAGTGAGGTGCGGACTCACAATACTAATAAAAAATAATGCGGCTAATGATGTATAGGCTATTTTTATTTGAATGTTGTTTAATAAGAGCACAACGTGAGGTGCATTTATCGAAGATTATTCTGATAAGGTATCAAGTATGTTAAACAAGCTTATTGTGAAGCGAGGGTTTTAGTGATTTGAGCTTTTCTTTATAATTGTTTTGAATACTGGAGGATACCTAATTTTTCCAGGTGTGCCTTACTTATCCGAATTTCGGGACGAAATTCTGTTATTAGGGGGGAAGTATGTAATACCCCGTACTTTTATGGATATTTATTTATGGGATTAATTAAATTAAATGGGTATTAATTGAGAATTAATCCGGATAAAATACTAACGATATGTGAGTTGGTATTCGATTATAATGTGTACATATGACGTTATATGAATATTGAAAATAGTGAAATTGTCGTGAGACTGAAAATGGCAATTTGGGAAATTTTGTTGGGACACGTGTGACGGTCGCGTCAGGAAAAATATTTAATTTAATTAAAAAGTGAATTTTATTTTTATCAACCGTATGGTCATTTTGAGTGCGCCAACGAGTCCAGAAGGGTCGAAATAGTCAGAAAACACTAGCCGGGGGTTTAGTTTGGGTCCCGGGGCATTTTTGGGCCACACCGGCAACTTAAAAGGGTATTTTGGTAATTTTGGAATTTGGGGAATTTTGACCAACGAATTTTGGGAATTAAAAATAGGGTATTTGGGAACCCACTAACCCATTACCAGCACTTAACTAATTAGAGAGCTACGGGAGTTATAGGAGAAGTTAGGAGAGGTTCCCAAAAGAGAAAAACCATAACCATCATCTTCAACCTTCAACCTTGGGAGAAATTGTAGAGGAAAAAGAGCAACATCCAACATCCAACATCAAATTCAGAGAACAATCCGAAGCAAGTGGTTTAATTACGTTAATTTCAAGCGAATGTTTCTTCCATGCTTAGAAATCTACATAATTGCATTGGATTGGGAGATTTATAAAAACCCATGAAATTGGAGTTGTAAATTCAGGTTGTGATATAGGGATTGCATGTAGAATTGTTATTGGGTGATTATACTAATAGAAATACGACTTTGATGATACAAAAACGGATTTATTAAGGGAAATTGATGACTTTAAATTTCTAGGGTTCTTGATGATATTTTGATCTAAATAAGGCCTTTGGGTGATGGTTAATTAGTTTTAGAACGTTAACAATGTTGTAGGATGATTATTTGATGATATTATAACGTTAGAATGAAGTTTCATGCATTGTAATGGATTTTTGGGACGATTTGAGGACTGCAAAAAGAAGCAGTCCGTAACTTATCTGGTGCAATCGATCGATCGACATTCATCAGTCGATCGATCGACCACCATCGATCGATCGATGCTCAAGGTCGATCGATCGACCTTCCCAAAATGAGAAATATTTTCCCTAGTTAAATTTTAATGATGTTAACCCTTAGAAAATTATTAATGGAGATTTTATGAATATCCTTAGACTTAAGGAAGACCAGTAGGTATGGTTATAAAATTTGAAACTGCGTTAGAATTCAATTTGAGGAATTATTATGAAATCTAATAAAATTCGATGAGTGAGATAATATTAGGGTTAAAGGAGTAAATTCGAATAATTTGATGAAATGAGGTTTGGGGCAGAAGTAAGGATCTTAAGAATAATGATGTTATATGTGGGAATAATAGGAGACTTAGTAATCCCTTTGAGACAGGTTTTAAGTACAAGAAACTATGACGTGAGATGTGTCGACAGTCTACATTATATATTATCGGAAGATTTAAAAATGTATAAAATTGGAATAATGGTATAAGGATGTAGAATATACCTTTATTAATAATGAGATATCTAAGATGTGTGAATGCTTAGTGTATGTATATGATTTTATGTGTATGACATACCTACCATACTTGCTATCACGGGAGGTTTGCGTTCGCTTAGGGCCATCTAATCTTTGTGTGCCTACGGGGGGATTTAAATTGGTACCTCGAGGACATAGGTCAGAGAAGGACTTATTGGGAAGTTAATAAGACTGCTGATCGTGGGAGCGTAGGTATGTGCGTGACCCATGTGATGTGACTGTGTTCGCCTCCATTGATTGTGATTGTTATTATCTGAGAATGATTCCTGAGAGATTCGGAATGCGTGATCCTTATGTACGTGATGTACCGGGATGGATAGCAGAGTATGTGTGCATCGCAGCTTAGCCTCGGGGCATCATATTTTCTGGGGGTGAATTGTCCGAACACCTTCTTCGGGTCAACTTTTGTTTTGGCAAGACCTTCCTCAATTTCTACTCCTGCATCTCTGAGAGCTCAAAAATAGGGATAGTATTGTCCTCCCATCGTTGCTCAGACATGGGGTAAGAAGTTCTTCTTCTCTATGCTGACTTCTTCTTCCTCAGAAGGCCGAGTGGTCATGGTTGCTGCTTTTTCCCTCCATCGGGTGATGAAGTTACTGACTTATTCAGCAGGGTTCTATTTGAGTAGCTCACGACGGGTGACCTCAAGCTCTTTATTGTATTTATACTGCGACATGAATTCTCGAACCACATCTTCCCAGCTACAAATTTTGGATTCTTCGAGAGACAAAAACCATTGGAGGGCACTATCCTTCAGAGTTTGCTGAAATAATTGGGACATCACTTCTTCAGAAGCCCCTAGTAGAGTCATGGAACGGTGATAACTTCAGAGATGAACAATCGGGGGTACACTTCCTTCGAATTTCTCGATATTTGGCATCTTAAACTTCTAGGGTAACCTGGCTTTAGGATAAGGAGACATGTGGGTGTAGTCCATGTAATTTCCTGAGATTCTGACTTGGTCGAACTTCTTGGTGAGCATCTTGAGGTCTTCTTTGACTTTGTTCAATTCTTCTTCTTTCGAATCCGTGATCATAGGTAAGTTAGCCCCATGCTCGGTAAGATTTGGCATAGGAAGTTGGGCACGAGGCGGACCATTGACAGGAGGGGCACATGGAGCGTGCTGATACTCTTCGGGAACCCAGATGGGCTCGGGTGGATCCATAGCACGAATAAATGGGGCCTCGGGCTCTTGAGGAATGGGAACCTGATTTCGTTGCATCTCTCGAACCTCGGTTTGTAGGTTGTCAATATTTGACACAAGCTGAGCTAGAACTGTTTTCAGATCCGACTGCGCAACGGGTACTTGATTTGTGTTCTCCATGGAAAGCGGATGGATTCCGAACTCAGAAGGAGTGATAGGGGAACGGATGAAACTCCGAGGTGACTCGACTGAAGACCTAAGCCAATAGGGAGTCAGGCCAACGGTTTGCGATCGACCTCAGAATGAGCAAAATGGGATTTATTTTTGAGGAAAAAAAGGGAAGATATTTTTGACATTTTTTTCGAGATGGAAAGACAACATGTTTTTGGATTTTTGATAGAGAGATAAGAAATGTTTTTGGATTTTTGATAGAGAGATGAGAAATGTTTTTGGATTTTTGATGAGGAAAGAAATGTTTTTGGATTTTTGATAAAGAAAAGAAAGGAATTTCCCCCTTTGGGGACGGTCTCAGCATGCTTATTATAATTATTATGTTTTCACTTGTATTAATTCTCCAAAATTTAAAATGAAAAGTCGGACGGGACCCGAGCCTGGAAAAATTGGGTTTGTAATATATGAAAAACTATGGCTGGACTTGTGACCAGGCTCACGAACAGGGTCCCGTTTTAAAAAATGTGCGAAAAATTCGAGCGACAGGCCGACCCGGAATTTCAGTAGAGTTTCGGGTTAAAACCGACAATCTAACATGTGTGTCCTAGGGTTGACACCTATATGCGGGTATGCAGTTGGTTGGGTAAATTGGAATGGGTTCCCCCTATTGGCGTGACTTCAACGATATACGTCTTGCACTTGCGGGCAATCGATACGTGTGGACAAGCCATTTGATATACCCGAGTGTACATGAATTACCTCACCATATACCTCGTGGGGACGGTACGTGTGAGAGAGAATTCGATATACTCGGCGTACGTGAACGAATTCCCTGCGATATACCTCCCATCATGACTTCGGTCAAGCGGTACGATGCGAGGGAATCGTTCGATATACGTCGAAGGTACTTGGCCAATGGAAGGTGAGAGTCATATCGCTTAGGCTAACTGCGACCTTCCGAACTAGCGCCCATCACGAAGTGACCCTCCAGTTACTATGTAAAATTTGGTCAATAGCAATGCTCTTTGGTGATGTCATGTGAATCTTGCATGATCATCTTATTAGTATCTTATGAAAATGCCTTTCTTGATTATGCCAAACAGGGCAAGTACCAATGGTACACCAAGTATGGATGGGTCGTGCAACATGTGGATATATGTGACCCTAGGTGCACGTGGTGTGAAGTGTACATGGAGAATTTTCTACAAGTGTGTGAATAGAAGCATAAGCATGGGATACACATGAGTAATACAGGGGGAACATGCAAATAGGGGGAAAATATAAGCAAACATAACATCCATGTAAATAGAGTCTAGCCCTCAAAATAAATATATAATAGTCCCCAGCAGAGTCTCCACTGTGTCCATCCCCGATCCTCGCCGCGCGACGAAGGATCCTCGGGTCCCGTATGTCCCTCTCGGGAGCGCTTCGGTCGGCATCATTTTGAGGTGAGGTGTAGAGAGATTAGAGTAACCAGTCTATTTTACTCAAAACAGAAAAAAGAAAGGGGAAGCCATCCCGAAGGACAGCATCCAAAGACGTACTGGTGCATGCGAAACCAAAATGATTCAAAAAGGGTCCAGAGGCTAAGTTACGAAATGGGAAGGTGTTAGGCACCCATTCCGCCCTTTCAGTGTCTCTTGGATTTTTGTTATTTTCCTTTTTTATTTTCCCCGTGATATGTGTGCATGTGTATATATAGTGTAGATAGGAATCATCGACTTGTACCATGGAAGAGGTAAAGCGAGTTATCCGTAGGAAGATTTAAAAATAATATTAGAAAATAAGATTTACGTGATCATCCTTACGTTAATCGCTATGGGGGAAAGATAACGTACATGGAATGATACGCCCCTAAGAACAAAAATATATGTATATATATAGTGTAAGAGAATGGAGGTTAGAGGAAATGGAAAATGAGAGAAAAAGTAAATAATAGGACTCGAGTCTCGGGTTTTACCCCGAAATGCCTATGTAACATATAGAGGCATCAAAGTCCACGTAGTTCGCATACAAAATGAGGGGTGGGGTTTATCCCATAAATCCAACCGGGGATTCTCTTATTTGTGTGTGTGTGTGTGTGTGTGTGTGTGTAGGAAAATTGTTTTAGTTGTGAGGGAAGTGTAAGAAAAGTATAACAATTCCCGTTTGGAATTTATGAGCAAATCCTCTTTTTCTTGTTTCTTGGGTTTTTATTTATATGAAAATAAGAGATGTGCAATACTAATAAATAAAAAGTATATTAGGATGTGTGAGATGAGATAATAAAGGCACTAAGTAATAAAATAAGTTATTGCAAATTTATGAGAATTTAAGGAGAGAGTTGAGAAAATTGGACCTTCTTGAAGATCTTGAGCTTGACCTTGAATATTAGAGAGCATCCCTTAGACTGAGGGTAGTGAATTCATAAAGTTTGATTAAAAGTATGAGGAAAAGTGAAGGTTGGAAAGGGATTTGGGTGTAGAAATCACGCTAACTTTGAGAGAGGCTTTTAGGATTTGCTGAGAGTGATTTCTATCAGATCTGGGCTCCTTTTGCAAGTGAGGTCAGGGCCTCCTTTTTATAGGCCCAGGTCATTGCCGATCGGCATAGCCCTGTTCCTGCCATTCTGCAGGTGCGTTTAGGCACACTGCCGATAGGCAGGGTCTGAGACCTGTCGTTTGACAGTATTTTTTAGGCCTTTTTGGTAAATCAGACGTAAAATGCAAACCATTGATCATAATTATGCATGGGGTAGACCGTTGGAAAGGTAATTTAGAGACCTTCAAAAGTTCTTTGGACCGCTCCCGGGTTCGGGAGTTGAATTTGGATCAAATATGGCTCAGAAGCATTTGTCATTCCATTGGATGGGGAACTATTGGACGCAAACGGATCGTTCGTCTGCATGGTAAGTCCGAATCGTGCATGGGGTGGACCATTGTAAAGGTTAGGAGATGTACTTAGACATTCCAAAGAGTTTGATCCGGTTCGGGGAGTTGACTTTGGTCAACCGAGCCCTGTAAGCGTTCGATGACCTCTCAGAGTAAAACGGATCGTTCGTCCGTACTGTAAGTAGGAATAGCACACGGAGCAGACCATTGGAAAGGGGATTCAGTGCCCTTCATAGATTCATTCATTCTTGGTCTAGCTAAAGATTTGACCTAGGTCAAACTGAGCCTGGGAGCACCCGGTGGCCTCCTAATTGAGTCTCAGGGGAAATGGGTCATTCGTTCGCATGGTAAGTCAAAATCACCGACGGGGTGGACCATTGGAAAGGGGTTTTAGTGCCCCTCGTAGATTCATTCAGTCTCGATCGAGCTGAAGACTTTGACTTTTGGTCAAACGGAGCCTGGGAGTGCTCGATGGCTTCTAGGTCAGTACCTGGGGTATGACCTGGGTTTGCAGTGATGAAGGGAGGTGCTAGGGACCTAAGGAGAGTTTTAGCGGGTAACATAATGGGGTGTCTATAGTTTTTCTTTATGACCTTTCGTCTTCCTTAGAGGGTAGATTTGTTATGTGGGTAGGATCTTTGTTTGGGCCTATAGATTTAAGTTCCCATTTCATCGTGACTTATTGTCTATTCCCACGACGTGAGACACAATATTTTTCGAGAGATATTTCCTGGATGACGCACTCTCTGGCCATGCCGTGCATGATATATTTACCTTTTCTGATCTAGATATTGTACATTGAGGTGATTCGAATGTATCTCACGAGGTTTTTCCATTATTTTGCATCCATAGCAGTTACCTTTATTCTCTTGGGTATTGAGGGTGATAGGTGACATTCCGTGTCACATCATTAGTGCAATAATGAGCACATATGTGTCGCATTCTGGAGGTCTCACTACTAGGAGACCACCCGCAAGTCTCATTCTGGAGGTCACACTACTAAGAGACCGCTCATAACACATGTCATTGATCCAGAGGTAGAAATTATAGCTCGGGATGTAGCACCAACACCCGCATTGGCCCTTATTTTTTATTTAGCGGGTTCGTGAGTACACCAATCTACGAGAGCATTTATGGAGACATAATTTTTCGTATATGAACTACTCAGGATCTTATTATGAGTTGTATTGATCGGTTAGAGGATCATGTAGATGATCAATACACTATGATTTTACATGATCTTTATGTTTTGATTAGACAATTTCTAGCATGTTCACATCATGATCCGATCGCTCTAGCTCATGCTTCTACATCTGCTCCAGCTTCTACTCCTGTCGAGAGAATAGACGACTTATGTATGTATATTGATACATTTTTGTGATAGATCTTGGATTTTTGTGCTCCTATTATGTTTTGGAGTTTATACATTTATATGTATAGCCTTTTTTATTATTATTATTATTATTATTATTATTATTATTATTATTATTATATATATATATATATATATATATATATATATATATATATACAAAAAGTCTCTTGTAAGGACTCCCTATGGGGCAGATCCCGGTACATACCATTTTTTTAAAATAGTAAAAAAATGAATTTTTGGATGAAACTTCATGGATATGATGTCCATGGTTAGATGATCATCTTCAATTTTTTGCATCAAAAAATTCAATTAAAAAAATTGTTGAGATGAGGTGATATGAAAAAAAATGGTATAAATATTCATTTTGAACTGTTGAAATGTTGGGTCGGCGCCAGCCACTTTATTGATTGAATTTTTTGATAAAACTTCATGGATATGATGTTCTCACTTCTGAGATCATATCCATGAAGTTTCATCAAAAAATTCAATCAAAAAGTTGGTGAGATGAACGCCAACATTTCAACGATCGAAAATGCATATTTATACCATTTTTTTACATATCACCTCATCTCAAAGGTTTTTTTATTGAATATTTTGATGAAAAAATTTGGAGATGATCTTCTAACCATGTAGATAATATCCATGGAGTTTCATCAAAAAATTCATTTTTTTACTATTTTAAAAAAAACGGTATGTACCGGAGTCAGCACCATAAGGAGTCCTTAAAGGAGGGGCCTCTCTCTCTCTCTCTCTCTCTCTCTCTCTCTCTCTTTATATATATATATATATATATATATATATATATATATATATATATATATATATATATATATATATATATATATATATATATATATATATATATATGTATGTATGTATGCGTGTGTGTGTATCATGTTTTTCTATTTTGTTGCAATCTCATTTTAGATAAAATTACGGGTATTATCTTGCTTAGATATATCATGTTCTATTGTTGGCTGTATGAATTTCACATTATATACATCTTATTTCACATGCTTAATATCCTTATCATATTTTTATTTCTTTATTATACTTTGTTAGTTTCATTCTTTATGATTTTTCCATGATTTATCCCTTGTTTCCCATTAGTGGTGGTTTATCACATGCTTTCTAGCATATATATTGCTACTTTTTACTTGCCATTGAGATTTTTTTTCTTTCCATGATATGCATGTTATCTATATATTTTCAACTTCTCTTTTATTTTTCCATGTCAAAAAGGAGGGGATACTTCTAAGATATGGGGATTTTTTACTTGGATACTTTTATCTGAATCTAAGGGAGAAACCTAACTTCCGAAGGGAATAAACTTTTGATTGAGGGGGAGTTAAATCATTTTATACATTGGTGGTGGTGATATTGATATTTATATGATTTATGGAGAGATTTCACATTGATATACATTTCTTATTGAATATTTCCTGCTATATGTTTCATATTGATCTATTTCGGAGGATTTCCAAACAGTTGGAGCTTCGCTTTGTGCATACCTGCATGATCTTTGGTGTTATTCATGCCTTTTTAGTATCGTCATTAGATTACAACTCAGCCCAATCCGTACTAACTTTGGTTATGCTTTCAAATTATTGGATTTCAGGTGTATTGAGATAAGCTTCTCTCATTATGTGGCTAATGTGGAGTGAGTCATGTTTGTTGTAATCAAGTATTTTGGATTTGGGGGGGTTTTCCACTTCTCTACAACAAAGAATTCAATTGTCATACTTATTAAAGATATATCATTTCCACAGATTATGATGGAACGTTTAAGGCTTTGCACACACACAGGTTGTTTTAACGTTAATACAATGTTGTTTTTTAACTGAACAAATAATTTCATATTAATATTTCTTGTGTTTAACATATGGGAAAGGCCCGATTTTAAAATTGCAGTTTGTTAAGTAGGAAACTTTATTTCTGCCCTAAACCATTCGCACGACTGTGATTTAGGCCCGTGCGCATGAGGATAGGCTTTGTAACCATGTGCACGATTGCATATTTTTCGTATGACAAGCTCACTATCAAAAATCGAGCACACGGACTTATTTTTAGCCGTGCACACGATGCAGTCGGATTTGCAAAAAAATATAAATAGATCATTTTCCCTCCATTTCAAAATATTCGCATTCCTCTTTACTTTTCCTATACTATATTTTTGAAGTTCAAATCATATAAAATTTCATCTCTTAAAAAAAAATACTAGTTCCTTTCATAATTGAGGGAAAAATTAAATCTATACTTGATCAACTTTTTGTGAGGCAATGAGAGTGTTTTGTGATAGATCCACTAGGCCTAGATTCAATATAATTCATCCACATTATAATTGAAGATCAAAACTCATATCTAAAGGGGATGTTTGATCTACTGGGGAGTTCAAGCAAGGTTTGATTCTAAAGAGGAGAATATTGAAGCCCTTATACTTTTGACTCATTTGAGTCTAGACTGTATAAGAGCTCATCTAGTTTGGAAATTGTGACAAAATAGAGTCTATCCTAGAAACCAAAGAGCTTCAGAGATTGGGTTGCTTCTTCTTCTATCTATCATGTAATGATCCTAAGACTATAGCCATCACTCACACACTTAGAATTTGATTCTTGCATATCATATTGCACCCCTATGTGTTTTAATGTTGTGAGTGTGTTTAAATCCCTCAATTTGATTTTTAATAATTTTTTGGGAATTTAAAACATATTTTAAACAAGGTTTTATTTAATTAAAATTTGATTTAAAAAGTCTTGGGGTTATTATATAAATATGGATTGTTGTGTTTATTGGCCTAAAGTTACTCTGGGTAGAAACCGAAAGCGCTAGAGACTTGAGGGTTGGCTTTGTAATTATTTTGGGACGCGCGTTTACCTTCGTTCACAGGCCAACACCTGCTGTCTTCTGATTGGACCAAACTGTGTTTCTTTACTGAGACAAACCATCGCATGCTTACAGCCCTTGGATCAACCCTTATCGATGGCCTGCATGTCGTCTGAGTGAATCCCAGTGTAAACCCTTTAGCCAATCGCAGTCTGTTTAATCCACCGCCTGTTGTGAGCCCTTGGATTGCAGTCAATGGAGCTTGACTCAATCTCAGCCATTGTTTTTGAACGAGGCTCTGGAATCTTCTCCTCTCCCTATTTAAAGACCCTTCATCTCAGCCTTCGAAAGCTTTTGCCATTTTGCAAAGTCTCAGAGAATAGAGAGAGAGAGAGAGAGAAGAGAGAGAAGAGAGAAGAGAGAAGTTAGAGAGAGAAATCAAACCCTAGTTAGAAACCCTAACTTCGTCCAAACACTTCTCAAGCCCAAACTACTTATCTCTCCAGAAAAACCACCATAACCAAAAACACCATCCTTAGTGTTTTCTTAGGTTTATGAGAGTTCTGGTTAAGAGATCTTGGGTTGCTGAAATCCTTGTGTTCATAAATATTATTTCCAACTTAGACATAGACTCAGATCTTATTTCTTTTTCAATAGAAATCATAGATCTGAAGTTTTTCATGTCACAGAACACTTAGCTGCATTTATTTCTCATCTTGAGAATTTCGTTGTTGATTGTTTTCTGTTAAAACATTTTTCTTCTTCAAAGATCAACAATAGATGTTTTTCTATTTCTGTTTTTACAAAACCTAACCTGACCTAGTGGGATTCGCACTTGGAGGGTTCTCAATCTTCATAATATTTTCAAAACTGATTGAGAAAGGTCTTGACCGATTTCTTAAGCAAGATCTCCGTGGAATCTGGGTTAGTTTGAAAGGTCGAAAAGGTTCTTGGTTTTGTAAGAAAGAAAAATAACAAATACACTGCATATAGACTTTATATGTGATTTGTTAGGATCGTCTGTAACTAATAAGTGTGTGTGTGTGCATGCATGTGTTTTAGAACACCATTCACAAACATCTTCACACTACAAACACTCAAAGTGTTGGCTATAAGATTTGGTGAACATAAGTCGACGTAAAGTGCTGAAACAAAGAAGAGTTGACAAACTGAGACAACTACATCAACAAACAAGATCTGCAGAAAAGTTAAGGACCCCAGAGGGTACAATCCTGAACTTGTATAGATTTGTTTTTGTGTGCATGTTAGTTAAATAGGTTGTAATTCATATATTTGTTTTAGTGATTGTTTTTGTTTTACTCCGTAGAGGGAGTCGTGGATGTTTCCTCAAGGTTGAGGTTTTACCACGTTAAAAATCTGAGTATCAATATTTCTACATCTTCTCATCCCTTTCTAATAGTGTGCTGAGTTTAAAACATTTTAAACTGTTTACTAAAACTTGTTATCAAATCTTGTCCATATCTCGTACATAATTTTGTTAACACATCTTGTGTTCAAAATCGTTTTGATTTTAAGTAAAGAGTTTCTTCAACAAACTTTCGGAGTTGCTTAAATAGTTTATTTTCATAAACGGCTTTGGCAACGCTATTTCAAATATGACTCGTTTTTCATTCGATGGAGCCTTAAATGGATCGCTCATTGTCAATGGGAGAGAATTAAATATTCATCACATAATCTCTTATTAGGGAATAAGAGAGGCGTATATTTTTTTCATTGTATAAAATATTTTAAACTTAAATGAGACATTAGGGTGCATCGAGTTTTCCCCCCTAGGTGAGGGTTTTTTTACATAGATCCGTCTTATGTCTTGATTGTGTGTTATTTAATTTTTTTATCATAACTCTAACACACCCACCACTTAGATCTAGATTGTATCCATATAAATCCATTGAAATTGAACATAGGAATTGCATCTGGTTAATTTTTAGCATAATTAACTTAGATTTACTAATTGATTGGCTCAAATTGTACGTTTACATGCCTCTTATCATCTCACCTAGTTGTATGTTTAAATAAAATTGCTAAAATTGAAGAGACTTTTAAAATAGACTAAAATTTGGACAATTAATTGAGCAGTCTATTCACCCTTCCTTTATGTTTATTTGATTTAACACACATTCACCAAACCCTCAACTCGCTAACTAGCTATCCACTCTTTCACATCATATTCTCTAAGGAGAGCGCCAAGAGCTGGAAAACATTACACAACCACATTGAGGCTTTAAATTCGTATGCAGCATAAAATCAAAATCCTCGTTGAAGTAGAAGAGGAACTTGTTGACAATACACCAATGCTTTCATAATACTTTCTAGGTTGTGAGTTTTCCTAAACGTTTTGAAAGTATTTAGAATACTTTAGCTTACTCAAAAATCACAGTGCATATTTTAGATATACACATAAGTCTATCAAGAAAAATAATACAAGCACACTTGTTCAAGAATAAAGGTATAAGTTTTTAAGATTCAATGCGAATTGTGATCAAAGATTGAAAACAAATATCTAAAAAATACAAAGAAAAATGTGAAGAAGAAAAATTATGGTTTAACTCTCAAGGTTGTTTAAACTGAAACTTTTTAAAAAAATCCTCTTGATCAAGTGTCTCTTCTCTATTAAAAAAAATTCAAAGATTATTTCTTATAGTTTGACGAAAGATGGATATTATGTTGATATTCTCTATATGTATATTTAGCTCCTACAAGTGTGGAAGATAAGAAAAAGACACATAGGGAGGATAGAATCACAAGATAAATCAAAAGACTTGAGTTTGGATAAGATTTGGATGCAAAGAAAGTGTTCACAGTTTCCCATGATATATTAAGAAATATCAACTTTTATAGACAGAACTCACGACCAGCAAAGCATCTTCGATGAAGTGAATGCTCTGCTTTAGTCCGGTCAATAGTCATTGAGGGAAATCGTGAGGATAAATATGTTTGGGATTCAAACTATGGTTTACCACATGACCAGTGAATTAAGTTTCTTCGCTAAGGCAAATGGTCAGCCAAAGTCCTAGATTTTGTCAGGGCATTTCAAAGCTATTAAATTTTGAACCTTACTTAAACCTTCATATACTATACACATTAAAATAACCTTTAAAGTAGATTTTATATATGAAGAGTATATTTGCATACGTGTATCACAAAATACCAAAAACCGAAACGATAAATACACACACAAATCAAATTTCCATTTACAAAAAACTTAATGTGATTATGAAAAAGTGTTTAAGTCTAATAAAGACCACTTACCTCAACCTATCTAGCAATCCAACACGCATAATGATGAACGATGCCCGAAAAGGTTGATGAAGCTTTCCCGGGAATGTGACGCTTTATGGGAACGACTTTAAGGACAAAATTTAAAGTATATTTTATATCTGGAATAAAAAAATTCAAGTGATGTAAGTCAACATGAGTATACATAATATCTTACAAAGGTCATGAAGTTTAGGACTCCTTACAGGAAAAATGATAGTTTTCTATGCCTATAAGGACACATAAACAGAGATACCTTTTTCGGTTGAGGTCTCTCGAGTGTTTTTATGGCCTTAAGAACATAATCTAAGATCTTGGGAGCCTAATAAAATACATTTTAATACATGGTATCGTCATCTTCAACGCACAATTCAAGTCTATAAGTTCACATGTTTCATTACCAAACATATATACTTTTTCAAACAAAGTTTTCTTTTGAGGATTAAGTTATGAAAACCACACATGTTTACTTTTCATCGAATCATTTTCTTTTCAAATAACTTTATGTAATGTGACAACTTAAAGTTCAACATTTTCATTTTGAGAAAGTTATCTCAAAGATCTTCATTTTCCCGACTCGACTTTTCAACACTTTAAAGCTCACTAAAATCATCGTAATGAGAATTAAAAGAAATAATGTTTAAGTTATCATGGGAAAAAGAACTAAAATTTTGCCATATCACACATCATTTGAAATCTATCATGATTTGAATTTGGAAAATTAGGACAAAATTATTGTGCAGGAGCATGGTGATGGGGTTCCGTGGCCAACAAACCAAACACGCTAAAATATAGCAATACAAATAAAGAAACAAAAAAATATGAATGAACACAAAATTTACATAGTTCACTAATTTGGCTACATCCATGGGCGAGTCGTGTCACTAAATAGATGAAGATTACATATAGAAGGAACTTTTGTTCCTTCCTCACATAAAATAATCTTTTTTCTTATAAATAGCCCTTACACACAATAATGGAAAACTCACATAATATTAATCTCTCCCAAGGCACTTAGATTCTACCAGGTCCTCAATAAAGAATACCTAAATTGGTCCTCAAATAACTAATTTCTGCAAAAATTTACCCTTAATTTTCACTCATAAAATTCTCTAATTGAGTCACAAGATGGAGATGGACCAATTCTCTCATATCCAATTTTCGGTGGGGAATCACTCGTTAAATATGAGATAAAATACAAGAGTTCCAAATAGTGTAAGATACCTCACAAAGTAAGTAATTAAGTTACCTATCTAATTGGATACCAAAATCCCACCGAATAAGATAAGATAAACCAAAGGCGCAGTTTGAGCTAAACTCAAACTCTGTCTCTCTTATAGTTCATAATCGTAGGATTCCAAATCGATCCAAACTCTACAAGAACAAATTAAAAAGTTGACTACTCATGTTAGGAACTATGAAATAATTAAAACTGATAAAGTAATAAAACAACACATAAGAGCGCGAAAAAACATCAATTAAACATAAAAATTAATACACATTGACCTAGATGAGCATGTTAATTCGAAAAGGAGAAACCATGTTCCTATAGTAACTGAGAACAAGTGAGTTTGGTGTGATTGTGTACCACAAGGTGTGAATAGGACACAAGTGAATATTATTACCAAATTTATAAATGCTTATGAAATAACTATTTAATATGTTTAAAAACAAATAGTTATTTATCAAGCCTCCAATAAACATTTCATCTTCCGGTTTACATCTTCAAAATGATTTACGAGGTAAGTTAAAGAAATGAAAATTAAACTGCACTATTTTAGCCTAGTTAAAGTGATCTTACTCAAATTAGTAAACGTTTAAAGTTGTATTTGAAAGTGATTCAAATAAAAACAACCAAATCAATATAACACTTAGATCATTTAGGTTAAATTTCAAGTCAACTATAGAAGAAGTGAGATTAAGAAGTTTTTAATCAACTAAAGTGAATTCAAGTGAACTCAAACATATAATAATGTGGAAACATTGTATATCTAATATTGAAGTGTGATTGGGTGGGGGGGTGTATAAGAAAAATGTAAAATTTATATCCTAACACCAGTATTTATAGAGAGAACCATGCGATGGGGAAAAAGTCAAGACATTGTAACTAATACGCTAATACTTGAATAATTGCAAGAGATAGAACATATACCGAGCATGATTTCTCTTGAAAGCTCTCACTTTTCCAATACTCTTCACTCAACCAATTTAGTGAATCTCAACCAAAACTCCATCGTAGATAGAGCATAATCAAGTCCAATTAGTTCTAAGCATCTAATCTTAATTTCAAATTGTATTTCCATTACAATCTTCAAATCATTCTCATTGTTGAACTATTAATTGAATGTTTTCAACATCAAATGAAGAAGTTAGGGTTTATAAGTATATTTGATGAAAACCACTAAAAAATATTTTATAAAAGATTAATCAGAGTGAATAAAAACTTGATCCCATCTAGGTTATTTAGTGACTAAAAGAAATCAGCGTTAATCCTTCAATTGGGAAGATTTGTGCAGGGTCAAATGATATTGTTAACTTAAAGATGAGTTCATGGGTGATTTATACCCAAAACCATACATTCCAGTGACCATGAATTTGTAAAGGGTCAAATGATATTGCTAACTTAAAGATCAGATCTTACTCCTTGTTGACCTCTCAATTGAATATTTCCAATGGAAAGTGAAGGCAAAAGGTTTTCAAAGGTTGATTTGATAAAATCACTCAAAAATCTCTCAAAAATGTTTCAATCAAAGTGGGGAAAATCAAATCTCATCTAGGGCTTTTAGAGAGAGAAACGAAGATTCTTAGATTTGAAAACTTTGCGAAGGGAAGTAAGAGTTATAAATCAAAAGTGGAACCAAAATGATTTTTATAGTGAAAAATAAAATTTTCTGCTTCTTCAAAGTCCATGCCCATGGAGGCCTTTTCAATAATGCACGCGGATGTCGACAATGGGATAAAACAAGCATTTATGGTCACAGTCGTGCGCATGGTGCCATTTTCCATCCGTGCGCAAGGTTTTGAGTAGAATATAAAACCTTTTAAAAAAATCACAAATAAAAGTCACCATTTGCATGTGTTCTCAATATACGACTTTTTTAAGGATAAGACAAAGTGCAAGAAATATGGGAAAATATTAGGGAAGAAAGTGGTATCCAAAAGTGTATCAAAGGTCATATATCATATTCGAAAAGGTCCAAAGGTTCACCGGAGTCTTTGAGTCTACGAATAGATACAATGTAAGACGGCTCGAACACGGATAGAGAGGAATGTAAGGAATCATGAGTCTAGACACACAAGGACAGTCAATGATATGTTTCCGGACAAAAATAAAAACTCTTATATGTCCGGCAAATAAAATATTTAACACGGAATGAGCCAAGAAAAATTTTTATACATTTCATTTTAGGAAATATTTCTATACATTTCAGCACAATATCATGTTGGCCCGAGCACGAAGGAAACCCGTGGACACAAATCTTTAGTGCTCAGAAAAATATAAGAAAAACTTGTGAGAGTTTGTTAAGAGGTTGAATGTGATCATTTTTTCAAGTAGATGATTTGGAGGATAAGGTCACCGTTGCAACCTCCGTTGTCGATATGTTTAATGTCAAATTATCATATTCACTAATAAAGATCTCATCCATGGCCTTAGAAGAAAAGATATTGTAGACCGAGAATCATCTGAACATAGTGGATAACCACAAAATATATAAATCCCTTCATTAAAGTACAAGAGAGTTGGAGGCGAGAAAAAATGTGTTCTTAGAAAAATAAATATTATGACACTAAAGATAAGAAAGAACTAAAGGTATCCAAAACTAGGCACCACAATTTGAGAAGTGCATACTGTTGAACACATCAAGAGCGAAAGTCCTAGCCATAGTGGTCCAGAACAAAGTCGTCTAATGGAGAGAATACTAAAAGTAGAGAAAAGGTAACTACTGAGTACAACCACTTTCACAAATAGCATGGATACATTAATGGTGAAAGTGGTACGTTGAAGGAAGAGGGTGAAGATCCTTCCTATTGGGGCTATCTAATAAGAAAGTTCATGAAGGAGGACCATCAAAAGGCGATAATGGATGAAAGTCCATTGATACTCTACAAGCAAGTTATAGTTCTTATCGTGGAGTTTACCAAAATTTGAAGTTCGTCTTTGTGTAGTAGGGCAAGTATTAACGAGATTAGTTTTGAAAAAAACAATCTGTAGTTCATTTCAGATCCGATAAGGACCCTTGATGGTAACTCGAAGCATTGCAAATTATGACATTCACGCATACGTTTTTTACATAGGCAACTATGCCAATGTCATATTTACATATTGTTTTGATATAATGTGTTTCATCGACTGTCAAACCTTAGAGCAGTCGATTCACCCTTGATCTAATTTTTAAGCGTTATTAAGCTTTGAGTAATAATTAAATAAGTAACTGGTTGTCCTCACAAGATTTATACATCATTGTGATGAATTTCTCGTCCTCTTGCAATGCCATTATAAAAATAATGGCAATGAACAAATCACGAGTCATCAACTCTGCTTACCACTTATGAAATTCCACAAAGAATAAGTGGTGCATATCATAGGATTTGATGTGACAAGTAAAATAAAGTGTCGTATATTGTTATATGTTGAAGAGTGTAATATTTTATTCCCCTATCACAACATTTAATGGAATTTTGAGGTAATTATTTAGTGCACATAATTATTCTCATGTTTTTAAATCCAAAATTAAGGTTGGACTATCGCAAATAAAGTCAAGAATAGTGTGGGGGTAATAGGTAACAAGGTCTCGTTGACTTACTAAATGATGCAAGAGATCTATTTACTAAGTCAATGATCTTAAATTTCCTATTTTCTCAACTCAAAGCATTGACTACCTTATTTTTTCCTCAAAAAAAATAAAATCTTTGAAAGGTCATAACTTCAAATCTACAAATCTAAAATTCATAAAATTTATATGTTTTAAATTTACTCGTCAAGATCTATCAAACAACACCCATATTCGATACTTTTTGCCCAAAAAAATGTAATAGATAAATTTATTGGTTTTGTAAAAACTCTATTTTCCGGTAAAAAAACATTATTCTCCAGCTTCGACAATGGTGCCTCTGTCGTAGATCTAAAAAAAGAAAGGAAGAAACGAAAAAGAGAGAGAGAGAGAGAGAGAAACACTCCGATGAACATGTCCGACGACCTCCGACGAGCTTCTTCGATAGATCATTCCGACTAGTCTCCATTGCGATAGAGTGGGGTAGGGTGGTGGTGCTATAAAGAGAGAGTAAATAAGTTTAAAATGGATATACGTAAGGGATATATTTGTCAAATTGGTGCATTAAGGAAGATTCAATAAAATTTTATATCTTTGGTCCAATAAATAGGACTAACCCATAATAATATCAATAATATATCACCCTACATTAATACCACTATTCTACAAACCCGCCTAGGATCGCTTAGGCTTGAGGCTTGGGTGAAACGCCCCGCCTTGAACTTCTGATGCCTTATGCTTGGTAAAACCCTTAAGGCGCACTTTTTCTCTAAAAACAACAATGCTTTAGTGAAACGATATCTCCTTTTAAAGATTTTTTAACAAATGAGACCATTATCTCATCCAAAATAATCAAATAGTACTTTAATTTGCAAATATTCAGACATATTTTTATGATATGTACAATTTTAGCATTTTAATAGCCTTGTTATGGTTAAAAAATATTAAAATATATTAAAAATGCCTAAACGCCTTTTTACACCTAAGACCCGCCTAGGCTTCTAAGGCTTGAGGCTTGGCCTCCATGCCTCGATCACGCCCCGCATTTTTTAGACCTTTATTAATACAAATACAAGAAAAAATATACACATGTAACATATCTACCACATAAATCCTTGATTTCAACACTCAAATCATCTATATTCATTAATAACATAACCTAAGTAATGCATCCAACGATTTATACAAAAACCTAAAGATTTTACAAATTAACATGACTTTTATAACGTGGTCGATCAAAATAACACGTAACATTACTTGCAAGGTCTTTATCCTATGAAACCATTATTAATCAAGACTGTTTTGTCCATCACTAAATCGGACATAAGTCATAATGTTATATCACGTTAAAAACAGTTTTGTCATGAATCCAGGATATTTTTATCATCATGCAATCACATAATTAAATTTTTCTACATAACTATGATCAAATATAACCTTTGTCCATTGCAGTTTATATGGAGAATTGACTTGAATGCTCCAATAGGTTTCTTCCTTGAATCCCTTGCAAAACAGACTAGAATTGCCTTTGTGTGTGGCCAGAAATTTTATAAGAAAATATTAACCAAGGGAATTTCGTATTTTCTCTCCCACCTTAGAAATACTGTGTTATGAGATATCCCTAAATGGTATAGAGGTCTCTATTTATAAGGAGAAGAGGGCCGAAATCCTAGTCAATGTGGGACTCTTTTCAAGTCTCCCACTAATGCCACTAACCATCATGTGACTAACGGATAAGATCCATCCAATCTTCTAATATTCGTATTTATCACATTCCTAATTAATTATTTGATATTTATCAAGACCACATTAATGGGAAATTCATAAATTCAGAATTTAATATAATTGAAATTAAATAATTAATTTCGACACTTAATATTAATCTCCAACAGTCTCCCACTTGGTCTTAATAACTCTTATAATTAAATTAGGTATCATAAGGTGCACAATCATTGATAAATATAGTTTGCTAAATCAAATGATTCATGGATGCGAGTCATGGTTGTTTCATGCTATTCAATAGTATGGTTCCTTCCATGTACCACAACACCAATGTTTCATTCAATTAAGCCTTTAACATTGGGTATCATAATGGCCTCATAATATCCTTTTTAATAAGGACTATTTCTGTCGAACAACAATATATAATCATATGCATGCATTCATAAAAGACATAAATAATAGAAATCAGAAACACTTTTATTGAATTCAAGTAATAGTGTCAAACAACTAGGTCAAATAACAATCATAATCTAACTAATCGAGACCCGTCTCTTTGACATGTTCCATAAAGGTCTTTGGAGATAGTCCTTTCGTAAGAGGATCTGCTATATTATCACTCGTAATGATGTGATCAATTGACACTCTTTGTTTCAGAACCTCTTCTTTCACTGATAGGTATTTCATCTCAATATGCTTAGCTGCCTTAGTATACCTATCGTTCTTCAAGAAGAAGACTGCTGTGAAATTATCATAATAAATATTCAGCGGCTTAGATGTTGATCCCATAATTCTAAGTCCTGAAATAAAGTTTCGCAGCCATAATCCATGATTTGTAGCTTTAGAGCAAGCTACGCATTCAACCTCCATAGTAGACGATGCAATGACGTTTTGCTTAGCACTTTTCCATGAAATGGCTCCTCCAGCCATAAGGAAGACATAACCCGAAGTTCTCTTCCTACTATTAAGGCATCCCCTAAAATCTGAGTCTAAATAACCAATCACCTCAAGGTGATCAGTCTTCCGATATGTGAGCATGTAATCCTTGGTCCCTTGCAGGTACCTCAACACTTTCTTTGCAGCTTTCCAATGGTAAATCCCCAGATTGCTTTGATATCTTCCTAGCATCCCAACGCTCCCTACAAGCAAAGCATAAGGCATGCCTTTCATGTGCTCCCTTTCTAAATCACTTCCAGGTCATTGACTTAAGCTGAACTTATCCCCTTTCTGAAGTGGAACATTAACGGGATTGCAACTTTGCATGCTAAATCTTTCTAAAAATTTGTTAATGTAAGCTTTCTGAGATAATCCCAATGTTCCTCGAGATCTATCCCGATCACGAAGGATGCCTCACCTAAATCTTTCCTTTAAAATTTTTTAGAAAGGTACTTCTTGGTTTCACTTAATAAACCAAGATCACTGTTTGTGATAAGTAAGTCGTCAACATATAGTACTAAAAATACAAACTTACTCCCACTAATCTTTAGGTATATACACCGATAAACGATGTTTTCCTTAAACCCAAAAGATGTAATGGTATCGTGGAACTTAATGTACCATTGACGAGAAGCTTTTTTTAGACCATATATTGACTTCTTTAACATACAGACCATGTTTTCTTTTCCTTACTTTATGAAGCCTTGTGGCTGTGCCATATAGACTTCTTCTTTTAAACTCCCATTTAGAAAAGTTATTTTTACATCCATTTGGTGCAACTCCAAATCATAATGAGCCACCAATGCTAATATGATTATTAAGGAGTCATTCTTTTAAACTGGAGATAAGGTCTCATTATAATCAATATCTTCTCATTGATTAAAACCTTTGGCAACAAGTCTAGCTTTATATCGTTCGATATTGCCTTTTGAGTCAAGTTTGGTCTTAAAAATCCACTTACACCCAACTCGTTTTTGCCCTTCTGGCAATTCGAATAACTCCCAAACTTTGTTGTCTTTCATAGATTTTATTTCTTCATTCATGGCATTAACCCATTTATCGGAATCATCACTATTTACAGCTTTTTCATTAGAAACTGGATCATTAATATTCCCTATATTAAATTCGATCTCTTGAAGGTATACCACATAATCATCCGGAATTTCCGATCTCCTTTCTCTTTGAGATCTTCTTAATGGCACTTCCTGTGGTGCTACAAAAGTTTCATCAGTTATAGTCTCATTATGTGGTTGTTCAGTTGGTTGATCATTCACTTGTTATTCATTGTTATTGATTGGGTCAATGACTGGTTCAACAAGTACATTAGGAACAACAGGTTTTGTTATAAACTCTGGGTATAGGAATTTGTACCCTGACTTCTCGAATGATTACCTCCCTTTCTTTCATACTCCCACTGACTTCACCTTCTTCAATGAATTTAGCATTTCCAATTTCTATGATTCTAGATGTATGATTAGGACAGTAGAATCTATATCCCTTCGACTTTTCTGGATACCCAATGAAATGACAAGATAATATCCTAGGATCCAATTTCATTTCATGGGGGTTATAGATTCTAGCTTCCGCTGGGCAGCCCCACACACGTAAATACCTTAGATTGGGTTTCCATCCTTTCCAAAGTTCAAAAGGGGTTTTTGAAACTGACTTACTAGGAACCCGAGTTAAGGTGTGTACATCGGTATTTAAGGCATGTGCCCATAAAAATGTAGGCAATTGAGTCCTACTTATCATACTTCGAACCACTTCTATAAGGGTACAATTATGCCTTTTAGCAACACCATTCTGCCCAGGTGATCCTGGCATTGTGTATTGGGCGTAAATACCTAATTTTTCAAGGAGTTTAGCAAATGGGCCAGGGCGTTGCCCTAACTCATCATATCTACCATATTATTCACCACCTCTATCAGACTTAATAATTTTCACCTTTTTTCCAAGTTGCCTCTCAACCCCATTAATGTATATTTCAACGACATTCACAAACTGTGATTTATCATGCAACATGTACAAAATGCAATAGCGTGAAAAATTATCTATAAAAGTGATGAAGTATTTCTCTCCACCAATGGTTGGAATATCAAATGGTCCACATATGTATGTATGTATGTATGTATGTATGTATGTATGTATGTATGTATGTATGTATGTATGTATGTATGTATGTATGTATGTATGTATGTATGTATGTATGTATGTATTATTCAAGTATCTAGGTGTTTCTTGTGACTCCTTTCTTTGTGTGTTTGCTCTGTTTCCCTTTAATACAGTCCACACATATATCATAATTGGCCCAATCCAGGTTATGGAGTATTCCATCTTTAATGAGCCTTTCAATTCTCGGCCTGGATATGTGCCCTAATCTTTTATGCCACGAGTAAGTACATTTTTCATCATTAAATGTACGTTTCATACCAACATCAGGATGCAGGGTTACAAGGGTTTTAGAAAAATTCTTTTCAAGATTCAATTGATATAAACCATCTAATAAAAATCCAAAACAATATTAATAGAATTTTTAATCAAACCAAAACCGTTATTCTTAAATTCAATCGCAAAACCGTATAAAGCAAGTTTGGAAACATAAATTAAATTCCTAGAAATTATGGGAACATAAAAAGTCTCTTGCAAATCTAAAATAAATCCAAAACTCAAAATTAGGCGAAAGATTCCAATAGCTTCTATTTTAGCCTTCGCTTTATTGCCCATGTAGAAAAAATGTTCATTTGGATTTGTTTTGCGGATCGAAGTGAAGCCCTGCATCGAATTAGAAATATGACATATAGAACCAGAATCAATCCACCACGTATTACAAGGAACACTAATAAGGTTTGATTCGAAACAAACAAAAATAAAAGGATTACCTTTTTCTCGAACCAGGCCTTTCGTTTATAACAATCCTTTTGGAAATGGCCCTTATGTTTACATAAGTGACACTTGTCGTTCTTTTCCTTCTTCACAGCAGCAGTTGATGGTTTAGCTTGATGAGACAGCCCAGGACCTTTTTTAATACCCTTACCGAACTTCTTCTTAAAACCGGCTCCTTTGACTGTAAGATTTGTCACCTGTCCCTTAGTCACATGGCCATTCTATTGCTTAAGTCTTCATTCCTCCTGTACCAACATGCTTTGAAAATCATTTACATTCCACTTATCTTTTAGGGTCCGTTTGATAGCATTATTTGCCATGGCAAATGGCAAATAAGTTGGCAAATATGACATTTGCCTACAATTTGGTGTGTTTGATAGCAAAATTTGCCCACGAGCTATTTGCCAATGTACAACACCTCTTATGCATAACATGTTGGCAAATTTTGCTTTGCTATATGGGTGAGAAATATTTGCCAACAAATTTGCTAACTTCTTAAACGCTTTTAATATTTTAAAAAACAATTTAAAAACTATTTTAAATAATTAAAAAAAACTATTATGAATATTTTAAAAATTGTTTTAAATAGTTAAAAAACTGTTTTAAATTAAAATCTGTTTAAAAACTATTTTTTCGTAAAAACCGTTTTAATGTAAAAAACTGTTTTAATGTAAAAATTGTTTTAATGTAAAAAATGTTTTAATGTAAAAAATTAAAAATTGTTTTGATGTGAAAACTGTTTTAATATAAAAAATTGTTTTAATGTAAAAACTGTTTTAATGTAAAAAATTATTTTAATGCAAAAACTGTTTTTTCATAAAAACTGTTTTAATGTAAAAAATTATTTTAATGTAAAAATTGTTTTAATGTAAAAAATTTAAAAATGTTTTAATGTAAAAACTGTTTTAATGCAAAAAATTGTTTTAATATAAAAACTGTTTTAATGTAAAAAAAATTAAAAATTGTTTTAACGTAAAAACTGTTTTAATGTAAAAACTGTTTTTAGTAAGTAGTTTTGGCGTAAAAAACTTTTTTTTATATATATTTTGTTACTTTTTTAATAAATAAAAACGGGAAGTAAAAAAGAAAAGAAAGAACTGTTTTTTTATTAAATAAGACTTGGGACGAAAATTTAAAAAAAAACATATTTTTTATTATTATATATGTTAATATGGACGAAAAATGTGTTATTAAAATGTTTTGCCTAAAAAACTTGTTTTACCTTATTTGGTGTTTGATAGTCTAATGTGAGAACAAAATATTTGTCTAGGCAAAATTTGCCTAGGCAAAATTTGTCGTGACAAATTTTGTCATGCCAACAGTTTTGCCCAATATGTATCAAACGGACCCTTAGGGTCTGTTTGATAGCATTATTTGCCATGGCAAATGGTAAATAAGTTGGCAAATATGACATTTGCCTACAATTTGGTGTGTTTGATAACAAAATTTGCCTACAAGCTATTTACTAATGTACAACACCTCTTATGCATAACATGTTGGCAAATTTTGCTTCGCTATATGGGTGAGAAATATTTGCCAACAAATTTGCTAACTTCTTAAACGCTTTTAATATTTTAAAAAACAATTTAAAAACTATTTTAAATAATTAAAAAAAAACAGTTATGAATATTTTAAAAATTGTTATGAATATTTTAAAAATTATTTTAAATAGTTAAAAAAACTGTTTTAAATTAAAATTTGTTTAAAAACTGTTTTTTCATAAAAAAAACGTTTTAATGTAAAAAACTGCTTTAATGTAAAAATTGTTTTAATGTAAAAAATGTTTTAATGTAAAAAATTAAAAAAAAAATTGATGTGAAAACTGTTTTAATATAAAAAATTGTTTTAATGTAAAAACTGTTTTAATGTAAAAAATTATTTTAATGCAAAAACTGTTTTTTCGTAAAAACTGTTTTAATGTAAAAAATTGTTTTAATGTAAAAATTGTTTTAATGTAAAAAATTTAAAAATGTTTTAATGTAAAAACTGTTTTAATGCAAAAAACTATTTTAATATAAAAACTGTTTTAATGTAAAAAAAATTAAAAACTGTTTTAACGTAAAAACTGTTTTAATGTAAAAACTGTTTTTTGTAAGTAGTTTTGGCGTAAAAAACTGTTTTTTTTATATATAGTTTGTTACTTTTTTAATAAATAAAAACGGGAAGTAAAAAAGAAAAGAAAAAACTATTTTTTTATTAAATAAGACTTGGGACGAAAATAAAAAAAAAACATATTTTTTATTATTATATATGTTAATATGGACGAAAAATGTGTTATTAAAATGTTTTGCCTAAAAAACTTGTTTTACCTTATTTGGTGTTTGATAGTCTAATGTGAGAAAAAAATATTTGTCTAGGCAAAATTTGTCCTGGCAAATTTTGCCATGCCAACACTTTTGCCTAATATGTATCAAACGGACCCTTATAGTGTTGTAATTTATTTGGAAAGGCCCATACTCAGGAGGTAGGGAGTTTAGGACGAATTGGATGAGAAAAGACTCATCAATTGTCATGCCCAAAACTCTAAGTCTAGTAGTCAGATTGGTCATCTCTATAATGTGCTCATTCATGGTTCGAGTACCATCGAACCTCATAGTGGTCAGGTCAGCCATCAGTTTCCCCGCAAGGGGTTCATCAGCAGTGCGAAAGCGTTCCTTAATGTTGTTCAAAAACTCTTTCGCTTTCGTCGTTTCAGGTAGGGAGGTCTTAATGTTAGTAGCAACGCACATCCGCATAAACATAAGGGCCAGCGTATTGAATCGAGACCATGCTTCATGGACAGTAATTTCATCCTCGCTAGTGGCATCAGTAATAACAGTGGGTTCATCACACATAATTGACATTTCTAGGTCAAGAACCCCTAGGGTGAACTCAATTTGCTCATTCCATTTCGAAAAATTAGTTCCATTAAATTTGGAATAGGACTGAACATGCGAATACATGTTAAGGGGAACTACAATTAATAACAATGTTCAGAAATTAAATTTTACACAGAATAATAATTGCAAGGGTCGAATATTGAATTGTTGACCAAAAAAAAATTTGGCATATTTCTTAAATATTCCATATATCACAGAATTTGTGTTAGTCATCGCATAATATTCAGATTATAAAGATATACTGCCCTATAATTCATTTATCATAGTCCCATAAGTTTGGCATCTGTGTTTCTTGCCTAAACATTTTATACCATGATTAATGGACTTAATGTCAACTATTTTGTTTTCACAAAATCAGTTTTATCTCTGTTGATTCAGATATTAGCATGTGTTGCGCCTCAATCAAATTTTATAACGAACATTAGAATAAACCTTAATGAATGTAAGTGTATTATTCGTACATACAGTCTCAGCCTGTGTTTGGCCTTTGACTTAACTCAAATGAATAATTTCTTACATGTCCCAATTTAAATATAATTAATAATGCGTTAATATCAACTATAATACGTAATCTACAAGTAATCATCAAGATACCAATAGTAGCTCAAATGACTCAAAATCAAAATTGCCCAAGTATAGAAAATCACATAATACATGAATTTTGCCAAAAATGGCAAAATTGAGTTTTCACCATAGAATCGAAGTAAAACACACGAGAAAATCAAAACTTTTTGCGGAACGTTAATATCAATTTTCTGATAAGAGTTATAATCCCCGAGATTATTTTCTAAAATGGCAAAAACGTGGTTTTGAGCGCCTTAATGGACTTGAATTGTCGAAAAACACATTACATCACGGCCAAAGGCCGTGAAATTCGATCATTGGCCCATTTCTAGTCAACCCACCAAGTTTCAAGTCAATCAGACACCAAAAATTTCAAAAAACACTATTCACTATGGCCACAAAAAAAATCTACCCTGAAATCTGTTTTGCTTCAAATCACATGTTTCGTTCAAATAATCTTAAAAACAGATTCGTTTTCTTATTAAGATTAATATAATGTTTTCCAGATACTAAACAGACTTGAAACATACGAATCAATTATGGGACAGATTAGGGTTCTTAATGACGAAAGGGGTTCATAAAATTATGGAGCAGTTTCATATATAGGAACGATGATTCAAGTTCTAAAATAATAATACCAGATTAGCAGTTTGATTTCAAGATTACAAGATTCTAGATTTTCAGGTTTCCAAAAATTATAGATTTCCAAAGAAAAATTCCAGATTTCCAGATTACAAAAAAATACCAGATTTTCAACATAAAGAAGATCAATACTATAATAAGAAAATTTTCGTACATGGACAGCCTGAGATAATAAAATTGAAAGCTCTAATACCACATATTAATCAAGATTGTTTTGTCCATCATTAAATCGAACATAAATCACAATGTTATATCACGTTAAAAATAATTTTATCATGAATCCAAGATGTTTTTATCATCATGCAATCACAAAATTAATTTTTCCTATATAACTATGATCAAATCTAATCTTTATCCATTGCAGTTTATATGGAGAATTGGCTTGAATGCTCCAATTGGTTTCTTCCTTGAATCCCTTGCAAAACAAACTAAAATTGCCTTTGTGTGTGACCAGAGATTTTATGAGAAAATATTAACCAAGGGAATTTCGGATTTTCTCTTCCACTTTAGAAATAGTGTGTTATGAGATATCCCTAGATGTTGTAGAGATCTTTATTTATAAGGAGAAGAGCGCCGAAATCCTAATCAAAATGGGAATCTTTTGAAATCTCCCACTAATGTCACTAACCATCATATGACTAACAGATAAAATTCACCCAATCTTATGATATTCGTATTTATCACATTCCTAACTAATTATTTAATATTTATCAAGACCACATTAATGGAAAATTCATAAATAATTAATTTCGACACTTAATATTAATTTCCAACAACCATGACCAAGCAACTCAAAAGTACATTAAGGAACAAATTAATGCATTAAAGAAACATTAATGAAATTTTATACATTTTTTACCCAAAAATAAAACTGATCTTTATACAAATTAAAAACTATAATTTGCTAAAAAAGATAAATAATTTATGATGAATATACTCTCTTATGGGCGGTCAAAAACTGTATATTAATTTGAAAATATATAACATATGAGTGACTCTACACGTACAGAGGATTTGTACAGAATCGTCTGTACTGACTGACGTGTCGTGTATGTATTGATATGTTTCTGAGTCCACTTAAGACACGGACCAATACACACACGAACAATTACAAATAGAATTTTTGATAACATATTTACGATGATTGAAGGGGACAACACTTCATGCGATCCAGTTTTGCCGAACACAGAACGGAAACACTATGCTAAAATGTAACTTACCAACAACAAATATATGACATAGTTGCACAATTTAAAATTTAGAAATCCTCATCCATCTTAAACTCATGAGTCCCACCATTTCCACTCAAACTATTCATGACAGAAGCCTCTGGTAGTCCCCAACTCTCTTCTCAAAGAAATTAGTCTTCCCCTGCAAACTAATAAGCTCCATCCAGTCAAACGGGTTCACCGCATTATACATTTTCCCATACCCCAACGCCCCCAACAACCTATTCACCACAAACTCTGTCACACCCCAAAACACTCATCATGAAGTTTTGGGGTTCATCATGGAGTTTGGGTACGGGCAAACATCGATACTAAAGGAAAATGGGCTAGTTCACTTTGACATTCAGTTGGAACAAAGTGGTTATGCTATTCGAAGTTGTCAGATTGTGGGAAGCTAGGTTCTTTTCGATCATTTGGTAGTTGACATCTATTGCTACCACTCTGGAATTTTTGTTAATAACATATATAAGGAGGGGGTACCTCAGAGGCAAAATTGGGTATTTAGCCATGAGCGCTCCTAGGCTCTAGCTAACTTCGTGAGCATGATCCATATACCGAATGTGAGATTGGTAGTGCATGGATTTTGGGTTGTGATCGAGAATTTCTCGATTACACCTGTTATGCAACATCGGATTGCATCGGTGGGCTGGATTGCTTATATTTTTGAGGTGGCATTATCTTAATACATGGGTTGTTGCTAGTTGACTTCAAAGAGCAGTTGTGCTTGTCCCAAAAATGGATTTGGATAGTTTTCATGGGAGTTGCTGGGCTGGATAGGTGTAAAAACATGATTACACCAATGTGGCACATGTGGGATCATGGGATAACTCCTTGGACACCTGTTGGGATACTGATGCATCAGTTTTAGAGCAGTTACGGGTCAGAACAGATGTAAAAACGGGATTGCATCAGTTGGGCAGTTTCAGATCATGGGTTAACTCTCTGAACACCTGTTGGAAGGATAATGCAGCAGTTTTGAAGGAAATTTCGTGGGAGAAACCTGGTAGCATTTAATTAAGACACATGTCCTAGCAGTTGGGGATGTCAACTGCGTTTTTGTACTCTATTTATAAGCATTTGCCCCTTGTATTTTTAGGCAGGTAGCCTTAGGCCGAAATTGAGTGTTCCTTTGTAATCGTGGAGTGATTAATAAAAGGTTGGGAGTTGAGTTCCTGTAATTTCGTGTCTATTGTGTGTGTGCCTCATATATGTGACTTGGTTTGCTATTTTTCTTTCTATAATCATGTTAAAAGAAGGTTGTGCTAGTCAACCTCGTGTATTGGTTGGCTAATCAGGTTTTGTGGGAAAAACTTGGTGCCTCACCGGAGTATTTCAGAAGAAAAAAATATCCGCGTGACAAACTCTATATACTAACACATGAGATCCCATTCATCTCCACCAAAGCACACGGCAACGCATCGCACACAAACTCCCTCTCTATCTCAACTGCGTCCCCTACAATTTCCCTCACTCGCTCCTCACTCAGCTTCTGAGTCAACAACTCGTACAACAAACAAGCAAAGTCATAGTGTAAACCTTCGTCGCGAGAAATTAACTCATTTGAGAAAGTAAAACCCGGCATTAAACCACGCTTTTTAAGCTAAAAGATGGAACATAAGCTTCCGGAGAAAAATATGCCTTCAACACAAGGGAAGGCTATTATTCGTTCGGCAAATGATTCCGAGTCGTTGATCTAATGAAGTGCCCACTTGGCTTTCTTCTCAACACAAGGAATGGTCTCGATTGCACGGAATAAGCGCTTCTTTTGAGTGGGAAATATTTGTCAACAAATTTGTCAACTTCTTAAACGGTTTTAATGCTTTAAAAAATAATTTAAAAACTGTTTTAAATAATTAAAAAACTGTTATGAATATTTAAAAATTATTTTACAATGTTTTAAAAACTGTTTTTAATATTATAAAAAATTGTTAAAAAAATGTTTTACAATTTTTTTTAAAAACCGTAATAACAAAATATTGTAAAAACTGTTTTTAACATTTTTAAAAACTGTTGTGAATATATCATAAAAACAGTTTTAAAGTTTTAAAAACTGTTTTAAATAGTTAAAAAAAAACTGTTGTGAATATTTAAAAATTGTTTTGCAATATTTTAAAAACTATTTTTAATATTAGAAAAAATTGTTAAGAAAATGTTTTATAATTTTTTTAAAAAATCGTAATATAAAAATATTGTAAAAACTGTTTTTAACATTTTTGAATATAATATAAAAACTGTTTTTAAATAAATTAATTGGATTGACTTTAATTTCGCCTAATGGTTGTTTGATATCCTCATGCGAAAAAAACTAGGTAAAATTTGCGGCAAATTTTACCATGCCCACTGTTTTGCCCATTGTCAACCAAACGGACCCTAAGAGTTATTTACCTAAGATAATATTTTAGGAGATTTTATTATAATATTTTTTTTCAATCGAATTTATTTAAACACTTAGTAAATATTTACTATATATTTATGAATATAATTTATTGGAACAAAAATCTTTTTTAATGGACTTATTGGAAAAAAGAATGATATGACCAATTGAACTACATACTTAGTAAAAGGGATTACTCACTACAAATATTCTTTGAAAAATGAGTGCACGCTAATTTTTTGAGATCTTAAGTATTTAGTTTCATTTTTAAAGATTTATTTGTATTCATTCTCATATTTTTATTTTTTTTAGTTGTTGCTCTTATTGTAATAAATAAGAAAGGGGTGGTTACAAAGCAGTTATGAGCGGTTTCTGATGGTTATGTGACTTAATACAATTTTAAAAATACATGGAGGCGAAGCCTTACAAATTTTTAGAAATGGAACTAAAACCAAAAAAAATGTTTTTTAAATATGTCAACTAAAAAAATAATTAATAGATTAATTCACTAAAGTTAAATATCTACAAAAATAATGTCTACAATTACATGACTCGTTTTGGTAGATTAACTTAATAATATTTTTAAGGGTCTTTATAAATTTAGGACATATTGTAATATGTATTCTAGAAATAGGACAACAAACATTTTATTTATAATTTTAGTCCCTATTTTTTAATAAAGACGTTGGCGCGGACTCATATTCATAAACCGTCAACTAATCACAACATACCATCTCAACCAATAATTTGAGAATAAGGACTAAAATGAAAGTGAAATGTTTGTTGTCCTATATGCATAATCAATCTTATTTCAAGTCCGAAAAGTGCATAATCTATATTTGTAAGTGGATGTAGAGGAATTACTCATTTGGCCACTAAATTATTCAAATTGCATCAAAATGATCCCTAAATTCTTTATATTATCAAATTCGCCTCGAAACTAAACAAACTGATTTAAGAAGGTTTTTTCGCCACTTTGAACATTAAATTAAAGGGAAATAGGTCACATCCAAGAACATGACATATTGTGGGGCCAAAATGTTAATTTAACTTAGGTGTGTGTGCACGTGAAAATTAAAAAACAAAATATTAAAATATTAAAATATTAAACTGGACTAACCAAGACGATGGAGGACGATTCAGGTAGGTTCTAACGCCATAAAAAACAAAGACGTTAGGAGGGTTTACCGAGAAATCAAAAGGAGGGGAATGGAGGGTTTCACGAGAAGTCAAGGGTAAAGATACGAGAGAATTCCTCCGAAAAATAAATGGGGATGGGGGGTTTACCAAAAATGGGGAGGAATTCACTAGAAATGAAAGATGGGGTGATGGGTGGGTGTGGGAGGAGTGAGGGGGTTTCGTCATAAGTGGCGACTGGTGGTCGTTTTTAATGGAAGTGATAGGTGGGTCGGTGGGGGAGGGGGGTTTATCAGAAATATCATGTGCGGGTGGGTGGAGGGCATCGAAAATGGCAGGTAGACAGGGGGCTCGTGTTGGGGAGGGATTAAATGGGTTAATTGTTTTTTGTGTTTTTATTTCTTTACCATGATTTTAGGGTGTGTTTGATAACAAAGTTGAAAACTAAGTGAAACTTATTTCATTCTCATTAGAAGCTCGAAAATGAGTGGAAAAAGATAATAGTGATTTGATCTTGCTTTTGGAGTTTTCCAAGGAAATAAATTCTTGGTGATTTTGGTAAGAAATATTTTCCTATAAAAATGATAAAACAATGTAACATTTTTCATATGTATGCCCATTCTTTTTAATGAATGTATTGAAATCAAGCACTGCAAAAGTGAAAATGAACTAAAATTAATATTTTCTATGGAAAATTATTTCATCCTAATCAAACTAACCCTTAAAGCTATTAGTATACTTATTTTCCCTCTAAATAGGTTATGTGCTTGGGACATGAACTATTTTTGTCTAAGTTAACAACCAAAATAACGAAAGGGCCTTGTAAATTTTGTTTGTTTAGTTGGGGCTGATTTGACACTAAATAAAGTTTAAGAGTTATTCGAAAATAATCTGAATAGTTTAAGGGGCAAATGAGAAATTTACCCGTAAAAGTACTTACAAAATTTGTGGATCGATTCAAGATTACTCTTTTTAAATGAGTTAAAGCATCCCGATACTTCTATTGAATATGAGGGACATTTTAACTTACTATCTATATATTTTGTAATTAGAATCTACTCACAATTTTATTTTATTTTATATTTAGTTCACTCTTGTTGCTTTTCTCATGATACCCTAGTATCAAACTCTAATTTCAATAAAGTTGTGTTTGATTACAAAGTTGGAAAATGATAGTAAATAGTACATTTCTATGGGAAATTAGAAATACATGGGAAAATAAATGAGTGATGTGGTCTTACTTTTGAAGTTTTTCATGAAAATAAATTATTTGAGGTATGGGTAAGACATGTTTTCCATGGAAAATGGTAAAACTATGGAGCACTTTTTGTATTTCTAAATTGGTCTTGAACATGTACTCAATTATTTTACTAAAATCCATTTTTATCAAAATTAGGATACTTTTTATCTCTTTCAGTACATTGGAAAATAATTTGTATATTATAAGGTTTGTCACACCAATACTTCTACATACTGAAATGAATAATTATTAAAATTATAGTTTCCTTCTTAATATAATCAAGCAGAATTTGGGAACTTACGCTTAAGTTATTTTATTCTAAAAGGAATTCGAATACTAATTTAAAATGCACATTTGAGTTCATTGGAAGTGGGGGCATTTATAGTCTTGAATCACATTTAAAACGTAAAATGACCAAGGGACCCTTTACGAAAAAAAAAGATAAAGAGACAAGGATGTGATGGAAATGGTTCATTTCGATTTGTATGGTCCAATGAGTATCCAGTCAATAGGTGTTGTTGAGTTCTTCATCGATTTCATTGATGATTACTCAAATATATGGCTATGTTTACCATATGCACCACATGTATCGAGGCCTTGATTAATTCAAAGTGAATAATCTTGGGAGAGTTTAGGAATCATTTATCGATGGTGGAGATAACATCCCAGTTGTCTACTGATTCGGCTCGAATATTGAATATATTCACCCCATTTACTTATACATTTTAGCCCCCTCGATTACTTTAATTCCTATATATATAACCTCTATTTTATATGTTTACATGTTTTTCAAGGTATAATTGAGCTTTTGTAGGTATTATGGTGCTTAGTATGAAGTTCGGTAGCATTCCGTGGAAGTTCTATCGACATCCGCACATGCAAGGGCATTTTAGTAATTACACCATTTGGGTTTCTGGAAAAATACCTTCACGGAATTTGAATTCCTCTGAGTCATCTTCGTGTGACCGCTGACGGTGCATGATTCCGATTAATAACGAAGGAGTTTCAGGCTTTTAAGCGGAGGAAGTTCTACAACAAAGCCACACTAAATCAATCCAACAAGTCAAGCAGGTCTGAATCGATTCGGCCCTTAGCCTAATCGATTCGCTTTGCTGCTGCTTCGAAGATTTTCCATCCCGAATTGATTCGGCTCAAATCCGAATCGATTCGCGGCCCTATTTTCCCTGTTTTCTTTATTTACTAGTTTGCTATTAGGGTCTTTGTATATATAGTTTTTCTTCTCTTTTTTTAGAGATATCTTTCATTTTATTAGATTTTAGTCTTTTTATTTGGGGAGATTTCCTCTCCCCCTTCTTAGGGTTTCATACCCATTTATGTAAGTATATTTTACTATTCATTGAATATTTCCTTTTTTTATGCTTTATTTCATGCTTTGTTCTTCTTTTCCTTGCCTTGTATTTACTTTTTGTTGGTTAAATAGTTATTTTCATTTTTTATTTAGGTTTATTTATGTCTTTAAATATGTGTTGTAGCTAGTTCAAGGGTTGGGGTCATATTTCCGCCATTAATGGGTGTCTAGCTCCAAAAGTTAAGTTTTGGATAAAATTGCGTTTAATTGAAACCTCGTGTATTAAAGTTTGAATATTACGCATTTAACTTTCTTTGTCACGCAATGTTAGTGTTTAAAGCGATATTAAAAATTATTCCATGTGTGACCATTTTCGATTAAATGTTAACCTTGCATTTTTGGATTAAATTTCTTCATGAGTGATGTTTACGATTAATTGAATATCCTCGGTTAAATGTTTTCGAACCAAAATTTTAATTATGCGTGTTTATCCCATGGCGGGGATGTGACCCTACCTTCATTTTATTATTCTTATTTAGCATAGTTAACTTCTTATTTTTCCTTTTTTCTTTTTACACCCATCACCTTTTACACTTTTATTTTAAAAATAATAAATCCATTAAAGTTTATACAATATTCCATGCCGATTTTTGATATTCGGACTGGCCGCTATACTCCAATTGTTGAGTGTAGTCATAGTTTAGATTTTTTATATTACGGCAGTGAACCAAAAACAACGACAGTGTCCTTACACGAACACATAGTTCGCGCCCGACCAAAAATGGCGTTGTTGCCGGCGAGTGTTTTATAGATTGTAATTCTTTTATTATTTCGTAGTACTCTTTTCTTTGTATTTGCATTTTTTGTTTTAACCATTTTTGCAACCTTGTGCATTTGAGCACCAAGAAACATTGAATTCTCGGTCGCAGACCTCTCCACATGGAAACTCCATCTATAAACTATTCGGTAATCATATCTTTTTATAGTGATTTCAGTAATTTTAATGGTTCTCATTTTTATGGGAATGGGTCTCAAACTTTTCATTATCAAGAATTCGCGCCTTCACCTATTACTGTGCGTGAAGTCCTTCGAACTCTTGAGAATACAAAGAGGAGGTTGAGACTTGTGTTTCACCTCCATTTTTTTTAGAAGAACATCTCATTTAAAGTGAGTCTCGCTCCCTTGAGATTCAATCCCTTTGTGATGACGAATCATTTGATATTGAATTTATGTCATCCCTATTTTTATTCTCCATTACTGAACAATTAGAAGTATCGCTAGATTCCTATGAGTCAGCTAACTCTTTACCCGAATTATTTTTCAAGATGGGTTCTTCCTTTCTGTGTGCCCCGCCTCCCATTCTACTTGAAAAATCTTTGGGAGGTGATTCGTTTTTTTATCCCATAGTACTTGTCCCCCTTTGAATCTAAAACCCCCATCGCCCTCCAAATTTTTTAATTGGTGATGGTTCATTTCTTACGCCTTGCACATGCCTTTCATTGTTAAAACAGAATTCCTATTTTCTGGGAGGCATGCATGAAAGGGAGGGTACACCATTGATCCTTCAAAGTCAAATCGTATTTTGGGTGGACCCCCAAAAATTTTAAACTTTAGTGTATAGTTAGTTGGAAGTTAAAATAGTAAGTTGTAAATAGTTAATTTTTTTATTTTTTATTCTTCTCTTTACTTATTGTCTAGTGTAATTAGTTAAACTTATTATTATTATTATTATTTGTTATGCTTGGTACTAACATAATAATTTTTCTGCCACCCCGAGCTTTCCTAGTTCTTATCTTTAGGGTAAGATTCCATCTGTCTTGCTGAAGACATTAAACTTAGCACTACCGGGAGGCAGCCTGTTGTTTCTTGTACTAGTCTCATCCTGTTTGGGGGTGGTGTTTCACATCACCCTATGTTTTGCCATGTTATAGAATTGTACACATTTTGTTTTCTCATATCATTTATTCAGGTTCTTCTTGCATTTATCTGTCCACTTCATTCGCAGTTGATTCTAGTAATAGTGGGTCTGGATCCCAGCAACATAGGAACGCCCCACCCGCCGATCAGAGTAAGAGGTTCAAAGGTGAAGATGACAAGTAGAGGCTGGGAAAATCGGACCAGGGTCAGACAGGACAAGGCCAGCAGGGCCAACAACATCGGGGCTATCTGGACCAAGGACAGTATGGCAGAGGCCAGCAGGGCCGATGGACTGACAGGGGTCCCTTCCTGGGGAATTGCTACACTTATGGCAAAAGGGGCCACATCTCGAGGAGTTGCACGAGAGGGGACCAGGAAGCCCAGGGACAGGGAGACCAGAGAGGACAGTAGGCACCGCAGGGACAGCGCCCACTGTTTTAGGCCCAAGGAGCCGCAGCACCAGCCGCTCCAGCACCCGTCGCCCCACTTTAGGGGCAACAGCCGTTGCAGTATGGCCGGGTCTACCATGTAGCAGCAACATATGGACACGCACCTCCACAGGAAGTTGAGGATATGTTTCTCATCTTTGGTCATATTGGTCGTGTACTTTTTGACATGGGTGCATTGCACTCTTTTGTTAGTAGTGGATTCGCACGAGAGTCGGGTGTGATATATTTTACCTCGGATGTAGTATTGCATATAGACTCACCATTGGGTAGAGGGGAACCAGTACGGTCAGTGTGTCAGGGGATTGGCATTGAGATAGGATGACTTACTTTTGTTGCGGACTTACTAGTGATGGATATGCATGAGTATGATGTCATTTTCGGGATGGATTGGTTAGCCACTTATAGGGCATGTGCAGATTGCTTCAGGAGGTCAATTGTCTTCACTATTCTAGGGCGGGAGATGTACCTAGTTACGATGCCTCACCCTCGGGGTGCATCGAGCACGCATTTATATTATATTGAGGAGGATACCCCTTCAGATGTTTTGGTGACTCTAGATTCCATTCCTATGGTTAGGGATTTTTCAGATGTTTTTGGGGAGATTTTGGGGGTATCGCTGAGTCGGGAGATGGATTTTGTGATAGATTTGATTCCAGGCACCAGACCTATTGCCCGCACTCCGTATAGGATAGCTCCATTGGAGATGAGGGAGATATGAGAGAAAATTGAGAAGTTATTAGAACATGGGTTCATTAGGAGGAGCACTTTACCTTGGGGTGCTCCAGTGTTGTTCGTCAAGAAGAGGGACGGAACCTTAAGGATTCGTGTGTCGACTACGGAGAGTTGAACAAAGTCACGATTCAAAATATATACCCGTTGTCGTGCATAGATGATTTGTTTGATCAGTTGAGGGGTGATGCCTATTTCTTAAAAATTGACTTGAGGTCGGGATACCATCAGTTGAGAGTCCGAGAGCAGGACGTCTCAAAGACATCTTTTTTTACTCGTTATGGGTCGTAGGATTTTTGATGATGCCATTCAGGCTAACCAATGCACCGACAATGTTTATGGATTTGAAGAATCGAGTTTTCAGGGACTTTCTGGATCGGTTCGTTATAGTATTCATAGATGACATTCTGATATATTCTCGAAACGCGGAGGAGCACGTAGAGAATCTACGGGTGGTCTTACAAACACTTAGGGATCACCAGTTGTATGCGAAGTTTGATAAATGAAAATTTTGGTTAAGGGAAGTACAGTTCTTGGGTCATGTTGTGTTCGAGTGGGGGATATCCGTGGAACCAGGGAAGGTTTCTGTCATGATGTAGTGGGAACATACCACTATACCCACCGAGATGCGTAACTTCTTGGGATTGGATGGGTACTATCATAAATTCATTCAGGGGTTCTCGAAGATAGTCGGGCCCTTGATGAATTAAATGAGGAAGGGGTTACCTTTTGTTTGGGATGAGACGTGCCAGCAGGCGTTTGAGGAGCTGAAGACGAGATTGACTACATCACCTGTTCTAGCGTTACCTCGGGCGGGAATTGACTTCAGGGTTTACACTTATGCGTCCTTTAGGGGACTTGGTGGGGTTCTGATGCAAGAGGAGAGGCCGATAGCTTATGCTTCATGAAATCTCAAGCCTCACGAGGGACGTTACCCCACCCACAACTTGGAGTTGGCAGACGTGGTCTTTGCCTTACGAGTGTGGAGACACTACCTAATGGGGGGAAAGTTTCAGCTTCTCAAGGATCATAAGAGCTTGCAGTACTTGTTCTCACAAATAGAGCGAAACATGTGATAGAGGAGGTATCTAGAGTTTATAAAGGACTACCAGTTTGACATTCAGTACTAACCGGGGAAAGCGAATGTCGTAGCGGATGCGCTGAGCCGTAAGTCGTTCCTGGAGTTGGCAGCAGTGTGGAAGGAGAAGTGGAGGTCACTTCATGGAGATGATGAGTTGACCCAAGCATTCACGCCAGTTCTCACCATCACCCCCGACATCATTATTCGGGTGGTGAAGGCACAGGCAGGGGATCACCTTTGTCAAGAGCGGGTGAGATAATTGCTAGCCGAGGGGGTGGACCATTTTTCTATCGGGTCTGATGGAGGTTTGAGATTCCAGGGGAGGACGGTTGTTCCAGATGATGCTGAGTTGAGATGAGCCGTTATGTCAGAGGCTCATGGTTCGTTATACATGGTACATCCCGGTGGGGATAAAATGTACCATGACATGCGCCGTCAGTATTATTGGGCTGGTATGAAGAGAGATATAGCGGAGTTTGTGTCCAGATGTGTTACTTATTAGCTGGTGAAGGTAGATCATCAACGTCCTACGGGTACTCTGCAGCCCTTGGAGATCCCAGTGTGGAATTGGAAAAGCATATCTATGGACTTCATTACGGGGCTAGCTACTTCAAAGAGGGAACATGATTCGATTTGGGAGATTGTCGACAGAATGACAAAGGTGGGTCATTTACTATCGGTCCGCACAAATTTTAACTCCGAACAGTACACTAGACTTTTTATTTCAGATATCATTAAGCTGCATGGGATACCGCTTAACATAGTATCAAATAGGGACATGATATTTGTGTCCCACTTTTGGAAGGGCTTCCAGTAGGCCTTAGGGGCCAAGTTGAGGCTGAGCACTTTGTATTATCCTCAGACCAATTGGCAGACGGAGCGGGTGAACCTAATGCTAGAGGATATGTTGTGTATGTGTATTTTAGACTTTGGGAAGCTGGGAGAAGTACTTGTCGTTGGTGGAGTTCACATACAAAAACATCTACCAGTTCACTATAGGGATGTCGCCATTTGAGGCACTCTACAGGAGGCCTTGTCGTTCGCCCTCATGCTGGTTAGAGGTGGGGGAGAACAAATTTCTAGGATCTAACTTCATTCGGCATACCTCAGAGAAAGTAGAGGTGATTCGAGCCATAATACAGATTGCTCAAGATATGAAGAAGAGCTACGTAGATGAGGGTGGGAGACACTTAGCCTTTGATGTTGGAGACCAGGTGTTGGTTAAAGTGTCTCCCATGAAGGGGTGATGATATTCAGAAAGAAGGGAAAGTTGACACCTCGATACGTGGGACCGTTCCATATTCTGGAGATGATTGGGTCCTTAGCATACCGGTTGTGACTACCGGAATACTTACAGCAGATGCATGATATCTTTCATATATCCTAACTACGGAGATTCCTTAGAGATGAGGTGGCGTACCAGTACATCGGTGTCGATGAGATTGAGCTCCAGCCAGATGCTACTTATGAGGAGAGATCGGTAGCCATTTTGGATAGACGGGAGCATCGACTGCGGTCTAATATTGTCCCTTTAGTTCGGGTATAGTGGGGGCATCAGTGGGAGTCAACTTAGGAGCGAGAGGACGACTTGCGCGCAAATTATCCGGAATTCTTCTAGCTAGGTACGTACTTTCTTGATTTCGAGGATGAAATCATATTATTAGGGGGGGGGGGGGGAAGAATGTAATACCCCGCATTTTTCCCTTAATTAATTAGTGGAAAATATTCATTTTTCTAATTTAGAAAATTTAATCAAAATAAATATCTTATTTGGATGTGTTAAGTGAAAGCTTATTATTTGGCATACCTGTGTATATTATTCATTCTGTGCACGGATATATTACTTGCTTATCATAAAAGAAAATATTATAATTTATGTGCACAGATATAATTCATGTCAGTTGGGATTTATTATGTTTGACAGGATTTTATCATTTATATTACTATGGTGGTGTGGTCTTTAGATCATTGTCTATATATTCTTCATTTATAAATGCCAAAATTGTGGATAGTAATCTATTTATATTTACTATGGTGCTGATAATGGTACGAATTGACAAGCAAGCCCTATCTTCGGCGTATTATGCCTGGACAGCCTTTACGTGGAAAAATAGGGGTTATTACACTTTCATCTCTTCCTTCTTAGGGTTTCATACCCATTTATGTGAGTATAATTTACTATTCATTGTCTCTTTCCTTTGTTTATGCTTTATTTCATGCTTTATTCTTCCTTTCCTTGACTTATATTTACTTGTGTTGGTTAAATAGTTGTTTTCATTTGTTAATTAGGTTTATTTATATCTTTAAATAGGTGTCGTAGCTACTTCAAGGGTTGGGGTCACATTTTCGCCATTAATGGGTGTCGAGCTCCGAAAGTTAGGTTTTGGGTAAAATTGCATTTAATTGAAAACTCGTTTGTTAAAGTTGGAATATTATGCGTTTAACTTTTTTTGTCACGTAATGTTAGTGTTTAAAGAGATATTCCAAAATTAATCCATGTGTAACCATTTTCGATTAAATGTTTCATCTCGTATTTTTTTATTAAATTCTTCCATGAGTGATGTTTATGATTAATTGAATATGCTCGGTTAAATGTTTTCGAACCAGAATTCTAATTACGCGTGTTTATCCCATTGAGGGGAAGTGACCCTACCCTCGTTTTATTATTCTTATTTAGCATAGTTAACTTCTTATTTTTCCTTTTTCCTTTTTACACCCAGTACCTTTTACACTTTTATTTTAGAAAAAATAATTCCATTAAAGTTTGTACAACATTCCCAATGAATTTTCGATACTCGGATTGGCCGCTATACTCCATTTGTTGAATGTAGTCATAGTTTAGGTTTTTTCTATTGCGGCGGTGAACCAAAAAGAACAACAGTATCCTTACATGAACACACAGCTTTCACCCTACCATCTACACCGAGTATTCCACTTTGAAATGGTTTATAGTTAAATTAAGGACTAAGACTCTTTTAGATGTGATAAGATTAATGGTTAGTTATTTAAGATTACGACATTTATTTTTAGGATTTTACTTAAGAGACGACAATTTACAGTATGAATTTAGTTTGTTCTTAATTGGTCTCTTCAAATCCCATTGAACATTGGAGTGGACACAAACCCATTATAGGGCATGTTCAAATCTGGGGGTGCCTGACACTCATGTTGCGGAAGGATCCAAGGATGTTAGGATTAAGGAAAGAGGTATGTCTCTTTGTTGGTTACCCTATAGGTTATAAAGGTAGTTATATGATATTCCTAAGTACAAGAAGGTCATTGATTGTGTCAATGCCCGGTTCTTGATAAAAGGATTATGTAATAGACCACAAGCCCAAGTCTAAGATAGATTTACAAGATAAAAAGGGAATATCATTTTATCGGTGTGGCTAGACTACTCGCACGGGATGAAATATAACCTAATATCGATAATACACTACCTAGCGGTGGTGAGAGTACTTCTGATAATCAGGATACACGTGTCACTTATACTTGATATCAAGTAGTGCCATGTTATTGTGTTCGCTTCAAGAGAGACGTTGAAATGTTGGTGTTTTGGGTGATCGTTTCGATGAGATCCCAGACAAATACGAACCGGGTCCCATGAAGTACAATGAGGCATTCCAAGACAAGGACTTTTTCTTTGACTTATTAATATGGATACCAGAAGGAGATTCGATGTATTCTAATTAGGTTTTGGGACTTATAAACTTGTTGATGGGATAAAACTCATTGGGTGCAAGTGAACCTGCAAGAAGTTAAAAAATAGATGAATGGTGTTATCGTCTAAAATATATTGATTTGTCTTAGCTAGAGTATACAAATTATAACCAAATAACAAATAAAGAGATATAAACACGTGAAATACTAATGTGAGAAAATAATAAATAGATGAGAAAAAGATAAATAATATCGAATGTTCGTGGTTCGGCCCAAAGTGGTGCCTGCTGTAACCACAATGCCTCTCATAATATATATGTGAAGACAATGTGAAGTACAAATACCAAGAAGTATGAGATGTTGGACTAAAAGAGACATATATAATCTCAGAAAATTAAAAGGCGTGTTATATACATGTCAATTTATTTTTCATTGCTTACAACTTTACATGTCGTCAACCAATAACACCAATACTACATATAACTACCTTTCATTGGGTCAGTAAATTTATTATAACAATTTATTACAAAATATTATATTCTTTAAGTTTAAATGGCTTATACTTATGCTCTTTTATTTGATTGTCCATATTTTAAGATTGTTATGAATCATATCAACCATAGTTACTCGCGGATGTAAGTGCAATAAAAAATGTTCTTTTAATGTAAATTATCAATATTACTAAGTCGACAATGACTATTGTCAATATTATTTTTTTATCAAGAGATATATTATTGATTGTAACTATTATATTTTCTAAATTTAAATGACTCCAAATTATACTTGTTCTCTATATTTTACTACCCAAAAATAAGTGGAAACATCTTAAAACATTTATCTTGGTAGAATTTCATCAAACAATGGATGTACATAGGCATTCTCCATGTATTTCAACTATGTGGAACCCAATCACCATCTACAAATAGATTTCCGAAACGTACATGACCACAACACGGGTTAACAAGCAACTCGTATTGGATTAAACTCTATATAAATAATTATAATATATGCACACCAGATGTTGAAGAAAACTTACAGTATAGTTGTATAATACCTCCTTGTTCGGTGTTTTTGTTATCTGCAACTCAATACAATAAGAACTAAGAAAAATAGATAATTAGAGAATTTGTTGGAAAAGAAAAAACATAATTGTCCACAAACAACTACGAAACCCCCATCAAATTCACCCTAATAAAACACCTACTCATGTCGTAATCGAACTAAAAAGCAACAAAACCATCTACAAATAGATTTCCTAAAATGCATTATACATGACCACAAAATTAGTTACCAAGAAACTCGTATTGGCAATACACTATTTCACCAAGATTGTCAAGGATTTTGGCCGTGACCAGACCTTCGGGTTACGGATTAGGTCCGTGACCATTTTCAATGTGATAAAAATTGTGTGACACCCCGCCTATTTTAATCACGATTGATTAGTGCTTTACCAAAATAAACAGGAATTTCATTTGGTTCATTCTTAGAATCAATATCGAAAACTTTTTAAATTACTAGCCACCTATGTTGAGTTAAGTCGGTGCCAAATTTTATCCACACAATAATAGAAGTTTGAAACAACGCAGGATAAAATAGATAAATGATAAATGTCGAATAAACCACCGGCTCCAAAACCAACATCCCAATCATAAGTCTAAATGAAATGAAAATAAATCTAAATACAGAGCTGATAATAAATATGTATAAAAGTCTAAACTAAACGGGAAACCTGCTCAGTTAAAATAACTGATCATGAAGCCTAATCTAGAAATGAAATAACCGAAGTGTCTACTCAAGTCCTGCACTCCACAAGTACTGCAGCTACGCATCCCTGGAAATAATCCTCAAATGTGGTATCCCTCCGGCTGGACACCTAAAATTTTTTAGAAAAAAATAGATTTGATACAGGTCAGAGCCCAAAACCTTTGAAAAATATTTAGCAAGTATTTAAATTGTAGTTAAAAGTAGTTATTAGATACACAAGTTAGTTTCATGCACACACCCTTGAGTTCCTCGCCTCTTAACTATAGTGCACACCTAACGCCCCCTATTTTTCCCACCTAGTTATGCTACCCAGCCTAACTAGACACAAGTATCTAAGTAACCACAATAAGATTAGCTCACTCGTATTGCCTATACTATATGCTACCGTAAAATCAATAAATAATATTAACCGAACATTTATTATGGAACTGTTAATTAAGTTTCTCTTACTTAAGTCACTTTAAGATATACACTATCTATCAATTTTACCACCACACTAAAGTAGAAAAATCAATTTTACCATCACACTAAAGTAGAATAATCACACGTGTGTGTATATATATATATATATATATATATATATATATATATCACTATTATATATACAATAACAGCATCCCTAGAATGGCCATCACGATGCATGCATACTCTGCTATCAAGTCCATGTACCTCTGTCGGTTTAGAATGCCACCTCGAACCATAAATCAAATAAACATATTGGTGGCGAACATAGTCCTAAGCCTTTGGGCTATGCACATACCTAATGAACCCGAATGACCGGTACACATTATCATACACACAAATAGTGCTCCACCCTTAGTCCTATGCTCTAAGGCACACATCCAGACCTCGCTGGCATCGCCAAGGTGAAATCTCCCACTGTGCGGAACCTTCATTAATAGCAGGCAGCGTAGGTATGATCACACACATAAAAAAGCACATAATAGGTATTCACACAACTCATATAAATTTATCTCCAATATAAGTATACACACAACCCACAATATATCCAGTACGTAGTATATATATACCGAGTACTCAACATATTAATGATTCACACTTATTATTATTTTTGTATTTTTCGAGTATCACTCACTTTTCGAAGGGTCCTAGTTATCCCTTAAATGATTTTAGTAGCTAAAACATCACTAACCTACTGGTATAAACCTTAGGTTATCATTTACACTTCCCATAACCCAATTTGTAAATTACCGATACATAACATAGATGCTTAATCCCCTAGGTCCTAGTCTCATATTACCATCACTAGGACTAAGCCCAAGCTTAAATTTTAAGTCTACTAATATTCTCTAAGTCCTCATATCATTAATAAACCATCACCAAAGTTCCCCGTAATTACTTTTATGCAGAAATATTACATAAATAACCAAATTTAGTAAAACTGGGCAGCCAAATCGATTCGGTAAAGGCCCTGAATTGATTCATCCTCCCGAATCAATTCGGCCTTGGAGACGAATCGATTCGCACGAGACATTTCGTCTTCTTCATTTTTGTTACAAGTTTTCACCATATAAATATATATATATTCTAATGAAGATATAACATCAAATCTTTAAACAATAAGACAAATTTCATCTCCAGATATCATAAGACCCTTGTTTTGATACTTTTCATGCATGTTCAGTAAGATTTTTAGATTTCGTTAAAGCTTATCATCATGTAATCTGAGATTTCGTAATATCAATGTAGAGGGATTAATTTTAACATGAATACTACCCCATATCATTAATTACAAACTCTATCATGGGTATTATAACATGCTCAAAAGATTGAAAGATAAACACTTGCCTTATATTGACAGGTCTGATTTTGTTAAAAAATAAATAAATTAAACTCTCGCTGCTAAAATAAATTTTTTGTGAGTCTCAATATGGGACTTTCATCCTACAGTCATTTTCATGCCTTGAAAAAGAAAAAGGGAGATTACAGTTTTAACTCAAGGTCGTTTATGTTGCAGTAGCAAAATCATTTTTTTATCACAAAAAAAACTGGCCCCTGAATCCACTGTGATCAAGCCCACCTTTAAAAAAAAATAGAGCCTCTGAATCAATTGTGATCAAGCTCATTTTTTCTCAAAAAGGCTCTTTACAAGTGTCGATCTAGACAAAACCGACAATTAAGCCTCTGAATCAATTTTGATCAAGCTCGTTATGGTCTAAAAGACCTTCTTATTTTTAAATGTAGCTGAGTATCACGCCTTTCTGTCTACCGTGGCGTAAATCAATAGATTTTTGTTTATTCTCAAGTTTTTTGGTGATACTGGAGATCTTCTCAATTGGTTAGATCGCACTCATAACCAAACCTTTGTCAACTCAACAATTTCAGTATCTTCGGTCCAAGCTCAGTGTGTCTTCACTAACCACACTTCGCTTGAGGGGGAATTTAGAAAATAAAGGCATGCATGCATTGTAGTCAAAACCGACACACAACAAAGTCATGAAGAACTGTAGAACAATAAATTCAGGAAGAGCTATTCCAAAGGAGCTAATATCGGAACACTTCAGAAACCACATTTATAATAGCTAGTTTAGTTTCCTTTTATTTCTCATTGTTAGTTTATGCTTTAGAACGTGGGTTCCTTTTCTATTTGTAAGCAGTATATAAAGACTCTTATCTATGACGAATAAAAAAAAGTAATCTAAAGTTATAGATTTCTATTTGAGTATTGAGTTTTAAAATCTATCAATATGGTGATGGAGTTGTTCTTCCCTTACTCCGATCTTGTTTGCGGTGACTACGGTGGTGGAAAAGGGTGTAGAATGGCCTAAGGATCCTCTATTGTTCCTATCCTATGGCCTCTCTTCTTTATCAAGTAATGTAACCCTAGCCTCTATCACAAAGTGGATGATATAACACTCTAAAATTCGGAGTTCTTCCAACCCCAGACTCTCAGATGACCAAAACGCCCTTATGTGGTGTCGGGTTAGTCTAAAATTACCTCGGGACCCAATTAATGCATCCGAGTACTTTATTTCGCCTATTTCGGCCCATTCGGAATCAACTGTGACCTTGAAATTTCCATCTGAGTCACTTTACATAAATTTCCTTCCTCGACCTCATTATAGTCTACATTCAACTCCCATTTGAGATATAACATTGTTACGTCGATATCACTCGTTACGACATATAATAATTACCACATGTTATTTACTACGCACTTAGTAAATTCATCCCATAAATATTAATCATAACTCCCCCGATTAATTTTTAGTAAACATATAATATTTAATTAAATTAAATTACGGCACACGTGTAATTTAAAAAAGTATAACCGAATTAATTAAATTCTCAATGCTTATAAATACAGGGTGTTACATACTCCCGCTTACAAGGGAATTTCTTCTCTGAAATTCGGACGTACCTATGATTAATAGCTCTGGATACTGCTCGCGTATATCATCCTCCCACTCCCACGTCGACTCGTCTATATTATGGTGCCCCCACTGAACTTTAAGCAAGGGCACCACCTTAGGCCGTAACTTACACTCACTACGATCAAGTATAGCCACGAGTCTCTCCTTGTACGAGATATCTGGCTGTAAGTCTATCTCATCTATTGGAACGTGCCAAAAATCCCTCTCGCTCCTCTGGTACCTCTTCAGCGATGACACGTGAAACACGTTGTGAATCTGTTGTAAGTGCTCTGGTAAGCCCAACCTGTATGCAACTGTTCTTACCCTCTCGATAATCGAAAAAAGTCCCACATACCTTGGTGTGAACTTCCCTTTCTTACCAAACCTCGTGACACCCTTTATAGGAGACACATGTACTAAAACTTGGTCACCTATATTCAGATCTATGTGCCTCCATTCGCATCAGAATAACTCTTTTGCATGTCCTGAGCTATACGGATGCACCCTCGAATCAACTCAATCTTGGCAGTAATATCCTGAATCATCTTCGGACCTAACAGTTTATTATCCCCCACCTCTAACCAGCAAGCGGGCGTATGACAAGGCCATCCATACAGTGCCTCAAATGGTTCCATGCCGATGGTGAACTGGTAGGAGTTATTATAAGCAAACTACACCAATGGGAGTTACTTCTCCCATTCTCACCTGAAGTCGAGTATACATATCATAAACATATCCTTTAACATCTGATTAACTCACTCCGTTTTCCCATCCATCCGTGGGTGGTACGCGGTACTTAAAAGTAATTATGTTCCCATAACCTCCTGAAAACTTTGTTATAAGTGGGCCACGAAAATCTATCTCGATCCGACACGATGTTAATCATAACCCCATGCAACCTCATTGTGTAAGCAATAAATGACTGTGTGTACTTCCTCGTCTCAAAATCTATACAAATTGATCAAATAAATGGGCCACCTTAGTAAAATGATCCACTATCACCCAGATGGATTCGTGACCTCTCTGCGATGTCGGTAACACGATAATAAAATCCATAGAGATACTCTCCCACTTCCACACTGGGACCTCTAGTGGCTAAAACATCCTTGTCGGTCTCTTGTAATCTACCTTAACTAGCTGGCATGTATAACACTTCGAGACAAACTTCGCTATGTCCCGCTTTATCCTCGCCCATCAATAATGCCTACGCATATCCTGGTACATCTTATCCCCCCTGGGATATACCGCAAACCTCAACCCGTGAGACTCTTTCATCATTACGTATCTCAAATCCTCATCCTCTGGAACAACGAGTCTCCCACTGAAGCACAACCCTCCCTCAGAACTAATCGAATATGATTTCATCCCCTCTGCTAGTAACTAGCGTACTCTATCCTACCAAAACTGATCCTCGGCCTGTACTTTCACCACTTACATAATAATCTCAGGAGCGAAAGCTAATACGAACATACAAGCTCTAGCGATCTCATCAACATGTCGAAGCTTCATCCACTTCTCCTTCCAAAACTTTTCCACCTCCCCAGTAGGTTATCGACTAAATGTGTTTGCCACTACGTTAGCCTTCCCAAGATGCAACTGAATATCAAACTGGTAATCCTCCACGAACTCTAACCATCTCCACTGCCTCATAGTTAGATCCTTTTGCGTGAATAGATACTAAAATGATATAAGGTCCGTGAACAATCTAAACTACTCCCACATAAGGTAATTCCTCCACATCCTTCAGGCAAACACATTTGCTGCTAACTCAAGGTCATGCATGGGCTAATTCTTTTTGTGGGGCTTAAGCTTGTGAAATGCATAAGCTATAGCCCTCTCCTCCTACTATAGTATACCACTAACTCCCTGCAAGGATGCATTTATATAAACACGGTACTCTAATCCTCCCCTAGGTAATGCGAGCACATGTGATGAAGTCAATTTATCCTTTAGCTCATTGAAATCTAACTAACAGTGGTCATCCAAAACAAATGGCACCCCCTTGTGAGTAAAATTCATCAACGAACCCTCAATCCTTGAGAAACCCCTAATGAAGCAACGATATTATCTGGACACCCCAACCTCGGTTTAGGGATGGTAATTTTCCCCAAAAATTCAACTCCCCTTGGATACCCGACCCTATCGGGTAGGGTATGGAGATTAAGTTTCAGGGATCAGGGCGGGTTCGAGGAGTTAAAAAAATCCCTGAAAAATTTTAGGTCAATTTTGAGTATAGCCTCGGGTCCCCACGGGGATACCCGAATTATTAATATATAATAAAATATGTATGTATATATAAGAATAAAGAAAGGGAACAAACCTATTTCTTCTAATACTATTTCTTCCACCTCCCTCCCACTCTTAAAAACCTCCTCCCTTTCATCTCATTAAAACCGATCATGAACCTGCTTGCGCCTCCCACGAACCTAACTCCTGCCTCCCACGACGACTCATGCCTCCCAGTTTGGTTACTTCTGTACCATCTCCATGTATGTTTTGATTTTATGAATCTTTTGCGCTTTGGGAAAAATCTTTAAATGGGAATATAAATTCAAACAAGAAGAGCTGTATTTTAAAGGGGTTTATACGGACTAAATCCACACTCAAATACAAAAGTGAGTTATAAGTTTAAAAAAATCCTGTACAGCTTAGATTTAAGCTTAACATTTTCCTTATTTTATTTTGAAAAGATTTAAATGTACTTTATCAGTGTTATTTGTGCAGAATATGAGGTTAAATTAAAAAAAATACATGTTGTACAGTATTTGTTTTGCATTTTGATATGCTCAGTTGATTTTTGTTTATAGATGATTTATTTATCAGATCCATATGTTTTTTGGTCTTAATTTTTGGTGGTGGATTGAAGTGTAGAACTTGGGGAAATAGGTAAATCTTTTATATTAAAAAAATAAACGGGTTCCCCACTGGGAAACTAATACCCGTTTTAAATGGGGACGGCCTCACCGAACCCATTATAACGAGGCGGGGAAGGGGAATGATATTTCTAATGGGGATAGGGATGGGGATACTTTCCTCGACCCCGAATCGACCCGTTTCCGTACCTACCTCGGTTGGTGTCATGGGCTGACCTCACTCCTTCACCGTCGATACCTTACTCAAACCAACAGCAATGGCCCTGTCAAACACAATATGCCCCATAAACTGTACCTCTTATATCCAAAATCCACACTTTTTGAATTTGGTATACAACTGATGTTCCCGTAACATCTGCAGAACCATACATAGATGTTTTGCGTGCTCATCCTTCAAACGAGAGTAAACTAGAATACTGTCGATGAATACGATCATGAACTGGTCAAGGAACTCTCTAAAAACCCGATTCACAAGATCCATGAACACTGTTGGCACATTGGTTAGCCCAAACGGCATCACCCTGAACTCAAACGATCCATATCATGTCAGAAAAGTGGTATTAGGAACGTCCTCCTCTCAAATACGCAACTGTTGATATCCCGATCTCAGATCTATCTTGTAAAAGTATACTGCTCCCCTCAGCTGGTCGAATAGGTCATCGATATGAGGCAGCGGATACTTATTCCGATCATCACCTTGTTCAACTCTCAAAAATTAATACACAGACGAAGTGACCCATCCCTCTTCTTGACGAACAACATCGGTGCATCGCATGGTAATGTACTCCATCAAATGAAACCCTGTCCCAGAAGCTGTTGAATCTGCTCCCTCAACTCCGGTATTTCTGAAGGACCAATACGATAAGGCACTCGAGAAATCGACCTCGTACCCAACACTACGTCAATGATGAACTCAATCTCCCGACTGAGTGGCGACTCAGGTCTGTCTTGGAACACATCTTCGAACTCCCTCACCGCCAAAATTGAATCTAAATACACAACCACCTCCTGTGAGGCCTCATCCTCAATATAGTATAGGTGTGTGCTCGACCCTTCCTTGGGAAGAGTCATAACCATAAGGAACATCTCTTATCCTGGTATGGAAAATACAACGGTCCTCCCGAAGCAATCCACCATCGCCTTGTAACATGTAAACCAGTCCATGCCTAATATGACATCATAACCCTCTATATCTAACACTAGAAGGTCTTCGACTAAACATAGTCTTCTAACGTCAATATCTACACCCTTACAAATAGAGTGTATTAGCGGCCCACTGCCCAAAGATGACTCTACACATATAAGTAGACTATCGGTTGTCTCTAATAGATCGACGGTGCGTGCAAATTCGGTAGCTATAAATGAGTGTGATGCTATCGTATCAAACAAAATCCTACCCTCAAGCCCATGAATAGGAAATGTACCCTTTACTGTTGCTGGCACTTGCGGTGCCTGCAGTTAGATTGCATTTCGGACTTATAGACACGTCCATACTGTAACTGCCCCTACTACGGTGGGGTTGGTGCTGCAGGGGGCAACTGTGCATGTTGTCCCTGTTGGGCACCCTACTTTGGTGCTATGTCCTGTTGTGGTACTCTACCTCGCAGTGGGGAGTCTCTCCTCTTATGACCCGTCTGTCCACAAGTAAAATAATGACGCAAAAAGTCTCCTTGCTTCTTGCCCTGACAGCCTTATCGAGACTCTCCCTGATGTTGGTCCTGGTGGCCTCGGCCCTACTGGCCCTGGCAGTTTTGAGGAACATGTTGTTGTTGTTGCTGCTGAGTATCTTGCTAACCCTGCTTGAATCCAGTACCCTCGGGTTGGTAACCTCTCGATCGGAATCTCTTAACCGAATCCCCCAATCGGGAATCCTGCCCCTGGTGACTACTCATCTGTTGTTGCGGTGTCCCACTAGCATTGTTCCCTCCTTCTTTGCCTAACTAGCCAGTTTCACCCCCTATCTTACTCCCCTTCGGATGGAAGAAATGGTCATGACAATGAATAAGTGCAGCATTGACGACCTCATAATGAGTCTTCAATGTTGGGTTACCAATCAAATGTTGCATGATCCTCCAGGCAAGTCCATTAATGAATTTTAAATTTTTTCTCTCCTCGCTATTCACCTCGTGGTGCACAAAGTTAGCCAGACGGGTTAAATCCTTCGCGTACTCTGATACAGAACGGTCACCCTGAACCACCACATTAAACTTCTTCCCCATCTTCGTTTGAACAGTCGGTGGGAAGTACTTGCGATTAAACCGCACACCAAACTCGATAATAGGCATAACATCTCTCTCCTCACAAGTGGTGAAGACTCCCACCAATGTAAAGATACTCCCACGAGCCTAAACATGGCCAACATCTATTTCTGAATGTCGCTACACTCAACCATTCGAATGAGGTGTTCAATGTCTTTCTTCCACTGATAGGCAAGTATCACATCAGAACTACCTTGAAACTCTAGTGGGTGGCCTTTATGGAAAGCCTCCCTCACTCTCTGCCAATCAGACAGCCCCGTATGGTCCTGGACTACCGGCGCCAGTGGCTGGGCCAAAGGAAAATAAAGTGTCGCGGTAGTCATAGAAGTATTAACTACCTGTGCCACAATAGCGTCCGCCTTTGTGGTCGTTACTGTCCCCTGCGGTGGTTGTGGTTGTGGTTGTGGTTGTGGTTGTGGTTCCTTTGTGGTCGTTACTATCCCCTGTTGTGGTTGTGGTTGTGGTTGTGGTTGTGGTGCCCTTGGCTCCTGTTGATCCTCCCCATCACCGAATCTCGCTGCTGCCCTCGTTGGTTGTCCTCTCTTGGGTGGCATACGAAATAAGATCGAATTGTATGAGTTCATAGTCAATACAAAAATAATAGCAGAAGAACGAAATCTCAAAAATAAAAAATTAAATGCAATAGTCCTAATAATAGGGCTCTATATCGAAGGACACTACGCTGAAATAGTAGTAAGTTTCACATATCCTATGGACACTAAACCCCGCCTATTTTAATCACAGTGGATCAGTCGTTTACCAAAATAAATAGAAATCTTATTTGGTTCATTCTTAGCATCACTGTCGAAAAAAATTTCAATTACTAACCACCTACATTAAGTTAAGTCGGTGGAAAATTTTATCTTTCACTAATCTATAGTAACGGAAGTAAAATATTATAAACAATCCACGCAATAATGGAAGTCTAAAACAACCCAGAATAAAATAGATAAATGAAAAATGCCGAACAAACCATCGGCTCCAAAACCAACATCCCAATCATAAGTCTAAATGAAATGAAAATGAATCTTAATATAGAGTCTAATAAATAAATATGAATAAAAGTCTAAACTGAATGGGCAACATGCCCAGCCCAGCATAAATAACTGATCATGAATCCTAATCTAGGAATGAAATAATCGAAGCGTTTACTCAAGTCGTGCATGCCTCCATAAGTGCTGCAGCTACGCATCCCTGGAAAGAATCCTCAAGTTTGGCGCCCCTGGACTGGACACCTAACAGTTTTTTGGAAAAAAATAGAATGATACGAGTCAGAACCCAAAGTTTTCGAAAATCATTTAGCAAGTATTTAAATTGAAGTTAAAAGCAGTTATTAGATACACACTCTAGTTTCACGCAAACTCCCTTGATTTACTCACCTCTCGACTATACTGTAAACCTAACGTCCCCTATTTTGCCTACCTAGTTATGCTACCCAGCCAAACTAGACACGAGTATCTAACTAACCACAACAAGTTTACCTCACTCGTACCGCCCATACGATACGCTACCGTAAAATTAAAAATTAATATTAACCGAACATTATCATGGAACTGTTAATTAAGTTTTTCTTACTTAAGTCACTTTTAGATATACACTATTTACATTTTCTACCATCACACCAAAGTAAAATAATCACATTTGTATATATAAATATATGTCACTATTATATATACATAACAGCATCCCTGGAAGGGCCATCGTGATTCATGCATACTCTGCTATCAAGTCCATGTACCTCTCATACGAAATTAGGGACTATCGGTTCAGAACCTCACCTCGAACCATAAATCCAGTAAACACATATTGGAGGCAAACATAGTCATAAGCCTTTGGGCTACACATAAATCTAACGCACCCAAATGACCGGTACACACTATCATACACACAAATAGTGATCCACCCTAAGCCCTATGCTCTCGGATGCACATCCAGGCATCGTTACGGTGGGATTGCCCACTGCGCAGAATCTCCCATGATCACAGGCAACATAAGTACTCATACACATAAGAAAGCACATAATAGGTATTCACACAGCACACACACACACACACACACACATATATATATATAACTCAACGTACTAATGATTCACACTTATTGTTCTTTTCGTATTTTCCTAGTATCACTCACTACCCAAAGGGTCCTAGTTATCCCTTAAATGATTTCAGTAGTTAAAACATCACTAACCTACTGGTATAAACCTTGGGTTATCATTTACACTTCCCGTAACCTGATTTGTAAATTCCCTATACATAACATAGTCGTTTAATACCTTAGGCCCCAGTCTCATATTACCCTCACTAGGATTAAGACCAACCTCAAATTTTAGGTCTACTGCTATTATTTAAGTCCTCATATCGTTAATAAACCATCACCAAAGTTCCCCCTAATTCCATCACCAAAGTTCCTCATAATTACTCCTATGCGGAAATATTGCATAAATAACCAAACTTAGTAAAAATGGACACCTGACAGATTGTCTTCTTCATTGTTGTTGTGAGTTTTCACCATTTATATCAAACCCAACCTCCATGGTTCGTGCCCAAACTCCTATATAATTCAACCGATCATCAAATATACATATATAAACAATTTCTAATGAAGATACAACATCAAGTCTTTAAACAATCTCACAATAAAGAGATTTAGTGCATGTTTGGTTCTCTATTTTGAAAACACGATTTAAACGTTTTTTTGAAATACAGTTTTAAAATTTAGTTTTTGTGTTTAAAATTATTGGTGTGCATTTGGTAAACTTGTTTTTAAATACAATTTTTTAAAAATTTGGCAAAATTGACAAACATGTAAATTTATATTATTCATATATGTGTATATATATAAACGTATACATAAAACTTCCAAACATACATGATACATGAATGTATATGTATATACATACATACATACATACATACATACATCATAAATTATATACATGTATATTTAATATCATGTATTTTTACGTATATTTAATGAGGTATTTTAGGGAGTTTAACTACACACACGTATTGTGTGTGTGTGTGTGTGTCTATATAATGATATTGCAAGTATACTTCACAATAAAATTATATACATACATGAATTGATAATATTTTTTAATATATATGTAGTATATGTATATTTTATATTATTCAATACATTAATATTGCATGTATAAAACTATACATAAGTATCATGTATTTATTCATATTATTATTCAACATATGGATCTTAGTATATTATATAACTTAATAATATAAATATACGTAATTTTGTGTACGTGTACATATATATTTTTTGTTTATAAGAATTGCACATATATTAATGTATTATGTATCTATATTATATATTAACATATAAATGCATTAAAAAATTAAGAATGAATAATTCCGAGTTGAAAAATAAAAAACAGAAGTTATAAAACACCCTTTTGCTGTTTTCTGAAAATTTTGATTATAACACAGAAATATTATAATACAATGTTTAAAAATAGGTTGCCAAACACAAATTTTTACCATAATTGTATTTAAACATAGAAAACAGAATTATAGTTGCAAACCAAATAGGCCATCCACAAATCATAAAACTCTAGTGTTAATACTCTTCATGCATGTTCATCAAGATTTCCAGATTTCTTTAAAGTTTATCATCATGTAATCTTAGATTTCATAATATCGATGCAAAGGCATTAATTTTAACATAAATCCTACCTTATATCATGAATTACAACCCATATAAATCCCAATAATTCACCCAATCATGCAATTTCAACCCTACACTATCATGGGTATTACAGCATGCTCAAAAGATTGCAAGATAAACACTTGCCTTATATTGGAAGGTCTGATTATCGTTATATCATGATGGAGCTTTTCTTCCCCTGCTTCGATCTTGTTTTCGATGAGTACGGTGGTGGAAAAGGGTGTAGAATGGCCTAAGGATCCTCTATTCTTCCTCTTCTGTAGCCTCTCTTCTCTCTCAAGTAATGTAACCCTAGCCTCTATCATAAAGTGGATGATATAACACTCTAAAATTCGGAGTTGTTCCAACCTTAGACTCTCAAATCACCAAAACGCCCTTACGATGTACCGGATTGGTCTAAAATTTTCCCGAGACCCAATCAATACACCTGGGTACTCTATTTTGCCTATTTCGCCCCATTCGGAATCAATCGTGACCTCGAAATCGCAATCCGTGTCACTTTACATAAATTTCCTACCTTAACCTCAATATAGTCTACACGTAACTTCCGATTGAGATATAACATAGTCACGTCGATATCACTCACTACGACATATAATAATTACCACATGTTATTTACTACGCACTTAGTAAATTCAAGCCATAAATATTAATCATAACTCTCTCGATCAATATTTAATAAACATATAATATTTAATTCAATTAAATTACGGTACACGTGTAATTTAAAAAATATAATTGAGTTTATTACATTCTAAATGCTCAGAAATACAGGGTGTTACAAATTGGTGGTCACGAACTTCATCCCTGACCAAAAGTGAGGGTCACGGCCTAAAGTGTGGGGAAGTATATGGCTCTAAGGTCACGGGCTTGGGCCATGACTAGGGGGTCACTGACCTAAGTCGTGATTAGTAGAGGACAAGGGGTCACGGACTAGGTCTGCGACCAGGCGTGGATGAGAGGTCATGACCTAAGTTCGTGAATAGTGGTGGACAGAGGGTCACGGCCTAAGTTCGTGACCCCTACTTTTTTAAAAATAAAATAAAAAACTTGTCACTACTTTAGCCCTTGACCAAGTTTATTTTTTTTAAATGGTCACGACCATATCCATATGAAAAAAAATTAGGAATCCCCAAAGAAAAACACTGTGTGAGGTGTTCGTTCCCCTTTCGGGAGTCCCATGACTATGCGATCAGTTCCTACGAGTTACATTGGTTCCACGAAAGGTGTTTGTGCCCTTTGCGGGACCGTGTGGGGATTATTTTGGGCCTTCCCCCGAGGAACACATTTTCAAGCCTAAGTTTGCATATTTAAAAATTTGAGTCATATTCTCAAATCGGGAGTCCCATCACTATGCAATCGGTTACCACGAGTTATATTAGTCCCGTACGAGGTGTTCATTTCCCTTTGGGGCCATTTAGGGGTTGTTTTAGGTTCCCCCTTGAGACACAATTCAAGCCTAAGTCCGCTTATTTATAAATTTTAGTCCTATTCTCAAACCACGAGTTCTGTGACTACATGGTCGATTCACACGAGTTACATTGGTCCCGTTCGAGGTGTTCATGCCCCTTATGGGGCCCATTTGATGGTTTTTTAGGGTTTTCCCCTAGGGGCACGTTTTCAAGCATTAGTCTGGTTATTTGTAAATTTTAGTCATATTCTCAAATCGGGAATCCTATGACTATGTAATCGGTTTCTACGAGTCATATTGGTCTCGAGCGAGGTATTCGTTCCCATTGCAGGGCCGTTTGGGGGGATGTTTTAGGTTTTCCTCTAGGGGTACCTTTTCAATCCTATATTTGCTTATTTGAAAATTTTAGTCCTATTCTAAAATTGAGTATCTTGTTACTACGTGATCAGTTTCCATGAGTTACAATGGTCCCGTGCGAAGTGTTTGTGCCCCTTGCGGGGCCTTTGGAGGATGTTTTCGGTTATCCCCCTCAGGGCACATTTTTAAGCCTAAGTCTGCTTATTTGAAAATTTTAGTCCTTTTTTAATCCGAGAGTCGCGTGACTACGCGATCGGTTCCTACAAGTTATATCGGTCCCGTGTGAGGTGTTTGTGCCCTTTGCGGGCCTATTTGGGGGATGTTTTAGTTGCCCCTATGGGCACATTTTCAAGCCTAAGTCTTCTTATTTGGAAATTCTAGTCATATTTTCAAATCGAGAGTCCCATTAGTACGCGGTCAATTCTTAGGAGTTACATTGGTCCCGTGCAAGGTGTTTGTGCCCTTTGCGGGGCCGTTGGGGGGGTATTTTCGATTTTCCCCTAGGGACACATTTTCAAACCTAAGTCTGATTATTTGAAAATTTTAGTCCTATTCTAAATCGGGAGTCGTGTGACTATGCGATCGGTTCCTATGAGTCATATTGGTCTCCTGCGAGGAGTTCATTCCCCTTGCGGGGCCATTTGGGGGCTATTTTAGGTTTTACCCTAGGGGCACGTTTTTAAGCCCAAGTTTTCTTATTTGCAAATTTTATCCCTATTTTCAAATCGAGAGTTCCGTGACTACACGGTCTGTTCTCATGAGTTTCATTGGTCCCGCGGGAGGTGTCCGTGCCCCTTGCGGGGCCATTTGGGGGTTGTTTTAGATTTTCCCCACAGGGGCACATTTTTTAGCCTAAGCCTGCTTATTTACAAATTTGAGTCATATTCTCAAACCGAAAGTCCCATGACTAGCGGTTCGTTCCCATGAGTTACATTGGTCCCGTACAAGGTGTCTGTGCCCATTGCGGGACTGTTTGGGGGTTGTTTCGGCTTTTCCCCTAGGGACATGATTTCATGCTTAAGTCTGCTTATTTCCAAATTTTAGTAATATTCTCAAACCGAGAGACCAGTGACTACATGGTCAATTCCTAGGAGTTACATTGGTGTTTATAAATGAGCACTTAATTAATCATTATAAATGAATAAAACATTTAAAAAATTATGCATATCAAGTATATAAAAATATCATTTAAAGTGAATAATACATGGTTCCTACGTTCCAATAAGGCAATGAAATAGAGTTTCCTAAGTCCCCCCACACTTATCTTCTTTGACTCTGCATGGTAAATGTTTCCACGTATCGTTCCAAGCGTAACTCTTTGAATTTGTTCTGCCAGGCTTAAGCCTCATCCTCAACTCTAGTTTTGGCACGCTTCAATGGCACAACATTGTTTTTCTCTAGTAGCCTATTGTATTTCTCTTAAGCCCTATTTTTTCATACGAGGTACAGTTTGTTGTCCTCGTTAAAGCAGATGAGTTGCTTGATAAGAAGCTTTTTGCGCATATGGTCGTTGTCTTCAAAAGCCACTCTCAAAATTCCCTTGAGTACCTACAAAACTTGTCTAAAAATAACTCGTATTGCGATAAGTACGGGTATCAATCCAACTTTCAAGGTGAAACAATTAATGTGAAAACGTGTTATTCCAATTTTTTTATGAAAATATTTTTTTTATTTTTAAAATAATTTCAAGGGAAAAATTTACTAATAAATGCTAAAAATTATAAAATGACTAAAGAATGAAAAGGAATGTGCAACCGAGTGTGAAATAATGTGAGAAAGTCAAGAGATGGGATTACACTGCATTTTCAATTATTTTAATTTCTCAATTTATTAATTTGAAATATTTCGAGATAATATTAAATCGATAATCTAACTCTCTTTAAAATTATAAATTTAATAAAATATTTTTCAGAAAATTAATTTAAAAATGTCACACGATGAAAAATTAGGACTTATACTATTTTCAGAAAATTACCCACTAGGATCAATTTAAAGAAAACAATATCAATCCTCAAATTTCAATACCGAAGTAATATTCAAATATCGAAAAAACCTATCTCTAGTTCGATTCCCAAATTCAAATATTAATTTGTTCAATTAATTTAATAACTCTCGTTACATAAATTAATTGGTGACAGTTAAAATTAATTTACCTAGAAATATAAAATTAACGAAACCAATTAATTAAATTAACATCATTCGCAGTGCATCCCACCCCTTGAACGGGGTGTTTAGCCAAACATTCTCATGTGTGCATAAACAACAATAAATAATATGTCAAGAAGGAAATAAATTGAAAAGAAAATGTCGAAATACAATACGCAATTTTTTTCCACAAATTTGTCTTGAAATGCGCATTGACACGCGTCCAACTTCTTCACAATTTTTAGCAGTTGATTACAAAAAGAAGACTAAAAACTAAACCTAAAAATTATTCTAATGCTAAACTAATTTTTTTTGTATTTTTCTGGAATTTTTTTATGACCCTAAACTGTACATAATATACACACTGTTTTTCTCTCTATCTGCGTCTCTCTATTTTTCTGTATCTCAGAGTCCCTTTATAAGATGCCCTTTTCTTTGTTTTGTAACCCACGTTTGTTGGTGAGATTTTTGGGGGATTTCCTTTTGCTAAGTCAAAGATATGTGGTTTTTGACAGATAAGTGGTGTTTGTTCCGATTTTTAAGGAATTGGGCAAGGTGGTTTGTGGGAGTGACCGGGTTGGATGGAGGGTAAATTGGGTTTGGATTGGTTTCGGCCAGTTGGGTTGCCGAAGGGGTTTGAGGTCGGGGCAGGTTGCAAGGGTCTAATGTTCCGGGTTGGCTGGGGAAACGGGTTGCAGTTTAGACGAGATGGGTTGAGGGGTGTCATGGGTCGGGTGGCAGGTCTTGGATAGATGCCCGGCCGGAATGGGGTGATCAAAGGGGCTGCCGAAGGTGGGGGGCAGCGGGGGTTGCGTTATGGAGGTGAGAGAGAAGTTGTTGGGGTTTGAAGAAGATGGAGTGAGTTTGATAGAGTGTCGTGAGGTGTAGGGAGGTAGTGGTGTGAGTGAGGTATTTGGTGTGTGTTAGTGTTTAATGTGTGTGTTTAATTTGTACCCCTAAAAATTAACACAACCTAAAAAATAAAACTAAAACTCAAAATCTAATAAACCTAAAAAAAACTAACATTTCAAAATAAAATTTAAAAGACACTTAATAAAAATTAAAAAAATAAATATAAAACTCTATTAAAACTAAAAAAAATATAATCATAATAAAACTAAAATAAAAGAATTCAAAATCTAATAAAACTAGAAAATAAATTCCTAAAAACTAATCCTAATAAAATAAAATAAAATAAAAATTAAAAACTGATAAAATCAAAATCAAAATAAAGAAATAGAAAAATAGAAAATAAATTCTAAATAAATCTAAAATAAATCCTAAAAATAAAACGACTAAAAATAAAAATCTAGAAAATAATAAAGGTACAAACACAACACACACGGGGCTTGGTGTAGGCTTAGATTTGGGTTACGGGACTGTTTCGGGGCATCGAATCACATCGGGGCAAGCTCATAATGGACTTCTCACTTCACGATCTATTTGAATTTCTTTGATGCATGCTTTTGACTGCTTCTGCATCGCAATTGACTGAATTTAACATTATTTAACACTACGACTCTGTATTAACCTGCAAAATGATAAAATACGAACATAAGGCCTATTTTATTTAAAACGAGTGACTAAAATGCATCTATTCGATTATACACTTTTGGGTGCTTATCACACCCCCCCCCCCCCCCAAACAGAACATTTCTAGTCCTCGAGCAAAAATTAAAGAGAAAATAAAGATAAGTAACCAAAAGTGTGCCACTTTCGCAGGCACTGGCGATTGCACTTAGCATGTGCAACAAGCCGTTAAACCTGTAGGTTGCCCTACAGGACGAGTGGTGTCTCGTGAGGGTTTGCAGTGAATCTACCCACAAAATTTGAAAGTTTATTGAGATGCAGTATCTGAGTAGATGATGAAACGCTATACAACCCAACTTTAAAAGGACGTCAAGGAACGTCGTATTCACTATCAAAATAAGATATGAAATTACTTAATACCAAAAAGCATAATCCTTCCTAAAACTCAGCGTGTGTAGTGTGAAACAATCTTAAGTATCATTAGAGTAATTCCTAGATTGCCTTTATAGAATCGAAGTTTTTTACTTCAATCCTCACTGGATATATCTCTCTGAATTGAACTCTCTGAGAATTGGGTAAGTGTATCTCTCTAGTGTGTGAGGATGTGAGTAAATGTAAACAAGTTCAAACGTCTCACACACTTTATAAGAAAGGACGGATACATGAAAGAAATTTGATCTCATGAACGAATGCTAACCACTATGTCGAGAATGTCGAATTATTCACCGTATAATCTTTTCGTTTGCCTGAACACATTACCAAGAGTGAAAATGTGGTTTATGAATGGTATGTAGGGATAATGAATTGAAGAAGATGAATGATAGGGTTTTTGAGAAGAGTGTGACACACTTTAACTGGCTATTGTCTTCATCATTTGAACTTATGATCGCATGCTTTTTTGTTTCTTCTTTTCTATTTTTATTTTCTTTCTTTGCTTGTTTTTTTTTTATTATATTGCGATATATTTTTCTTTTCATAGCATAAATGAAGACAATTTACATGGAAAATTTCAAGCACTCTTTTTCTCAAAGACGATGGCAATGATGGATGGTATTTGAGACATATGGATAAGGGTAATATGGAAAATGATAATGGGTGAATGATAATGTGATAGGGAAAATGGTAAGTGTATGGCAAAATTGGTTTAGTGCTCGGGACAAACTACAAGATACATGTTTCTTACAACTCGAAAGTAATGTCATTCGCAGTGATTAAGACAAATTTAAAAAAATAATGAGATCATTCAACGACTAATTGTAGTACCCAAAGAAAGTTGAGTCCACTTGTGACTCGGAGATACGTAAAAACCCTCAAAAAGGTGAAAAGCCCAAATCTCACGGGTTTAAGTCGCCACTAGTGATCTTTTAAGGCATTCTTGAGAATATATTTACTCTTCAACTTTTGATTATAGAGTGATAGTGTAAAATTGCCGAGTTTAGGAATTCATGGTGCAAGTACGCTTTAAGAGGTATTAATTAATTAATTGTAAAAAGCGCAATTTTTGGGTTCAAACACAGGTATTCCGAGATTTCTAAAAGAGGGATGATAGACAAATCATGTCATAAAAATTTATTTAACTGCACAAAAAGTTTAAAATCACTTGTTTCTGAAAATTTTCAAAAAAGTACAATTTTGATAAATTTCCCACCCAACAAAAGAGAACATCGTCCTCGATGTTAAAAACCATATATAAAAATGAAAAGCACAAGGGAGGAAAGATAGTACCATAATGAACCACTAGTGAAATGTAATGCATTCTGGAGGAGAGATGAAACCTGAAGAACAGATGTGATACAAAAAGATGTACAAGTCTATAAAGCATGTAAAAATCATTGGGTGGTGTGATAAGCACCACCCCCAAACAGGATAAGACTCATACTTAGAAACATTGAACGATGGGCTGCCTCCTGGTAGCGCTAAGTTTAACGTCTTCAGCCAGACCGAACCAGTCTCACCCTAAGGATAGGGACTAGGAAAGCACGGGTGGTAGAAAAAAAGGGTGATGAGAATCACCCCCAAACAAGACTGAAGCGTCAGTCGTGTTAGATAAAGGCTAAAAGAGGTCAATGCACTTGTATGGAAAAGTGCATCACTCGATGCAAAGCATCGGTGGATTATGGACGGGTTGGTATCAGGGTAAGGATGAGAAAGGCGTGAGAGATGAAGTATAGATTATGGGCCTTATTGAGACGAAAGGTGAGGGAAATAAGGGCCCTGTAAGAATGGTGCTCCAATTGGATAGGGAGGCAAAATGGTTTGGAAATATTAAAGGGGTGAGCCTTAGAGAAAGTGCACGATTGTTCTATAAATGGAGGATGGTAACATTCGCGCTGTGACACGTCAGGGAGCGGTAGTTGGAAAAAATCAACACCACGAGGAAGTGGTGTGCATAGAGTAACAAGATCGGTGTCACGGATGATGGGGTCGATGAAAAGTGCACAAATAGGATTGTGGAGCACTAGGGTGTAGGGTGGGTGTAGGTGAGGACCTAAATATGTAGATGGGAACAGGTGAGGTGCAATAAGAAGGTCCAAACTAAGCGGTGGGGTAGAAGGGACAGTGGGTGGATCGGGTGGGACAAAGGGTGGGGGAAGATGATCCAACTCACGAGTAGGGGACACACACGTACTATGAGGGTCGAAATAATCCTCTAGGTACTCCAGAAGAGGGAGTGTGGTATCAAGTGATGGAGTGGTCAAATTCTCTACCAATTTTTCACCATCCGTGATGGTGGAAAAATCTATCGAGGCATCCAAATCCGAGATAGAAGAATCAACATTAATATATGAATCAAAGTCAGCTAAGCGTGGTGCGACAGGATTCATATTCAAAGAGGTAGAAACCATGTCAGATCCAATCTCAGGATAGTGGGAAGCACTCGCAGCCGGAGCTAACCTATAAATAATGGGTTCCTCAGGAAAACACAAGAAAGGATCAAAAGGTGTAAACTCGGGCATAATTATGGATTCGGTGGAAGGGGAAAGGCAAACCTCAATGGTGGGATCGAGGGGATAAGACGGTGTGTGATCAGTCTCACAATCAATGGATATGTCAACACAATTCTCAACTTGGGTCCCGGACCACATGGTGATCTCCATTTCAAGATTCTCAGGAGGATAGGGTTGGTCACACTCAAAATCAGTGGCGCAAGACGACACATCATCGTCCAACACGGGTGCAACAACGGTTTGACTTGGGGTGAAATCCGTCTCGTTCTCACACTCAAAATCATATAATCATTGTTCAAGCCTTTGAAGTGATTCAGTTTAAGATTGAAGAGTGTGCGCGAACTTGTGCAAGAGACTTTTTAGAGCGAATGTGCAAGGTGGGGAGATGTCGGTGGGTGGCGGTGGTGGGTGAGGTGGACATAACTCGCTATGGATAAGACTATATGGAGAATACTCGAATGAAGTGTGTGGAGTGGGGCCAAGTTCATTATACACGGAAGGAGCGCCTTCGTGATGGACAAATGGTTGAGGCTCATGGGGTGCGTAGTGAGAGAACTGGTCGTGAATGGGTGCACAAGGTGGCGATAACGACTCTTGGAAACCATAAGGATCCACAACATGACGTTGGGATTCATATTGCATGGAAGGGTGATCAGTCCGCCATAAAGATCTTGGGTATTCATACCCCTCAACATTGGATAGGTCGTGAGAATACGGCGAGGGTGGTTCTAAAACAGTGTCATATGTACGCACATGTTCCATGGTGGGATCAGATGGAGAGAATATAAATGGATACTCATGGGACAAATGATCTACCAGAAAGTAGTGTGGGCACGACGAAGCATGGGATGGGTTGACACTCGGCATCGAAGGCGGTGGAGTAGGAGACGTGTGCGGGGACGTCTCACGAGTATCAACGGTGTGTGTTTGAGAGTTAAAACCTTGAATTAACGAATCAAGGGTCGATTCGGGCTTATCATCAAACAAACTTCGAGAGAATGTGAAATGGCCAAAGTATTCCCGTAAAGGACGTTCTTCGGCCATGACAAGAGGAAATTTTTTGGTTTTTAAATATTTTTCAAAAGAAAAGAAAATCTTTTTATGATTTTTTAAAATAAGAAAAGGAAAATATTTTTGGTATTTTAATATGGGAAAAAAAGAAAATCTTTTGGGATTTTTGGAAATATTTAAAAAAAGAAGGAAAATATTTTTGGGGCTTTTTCGAAAATATTTTTAAAAAAGAAGGAAAATATTTTTGGGTTTTTTCGGAAAAGGGGAGAAAATGGACTCTGGATGTGATCGAACTAAGTAAAACCGACTACTTAAAGAATGGAATTGGACACACACAAGTTAAGAAAAGATCCTAACGAGCACCTAGCCAATTATTATCTTCAAAATTAGTGAAAGGGGTAGTCAAATTTTAATTAAGTCCGCGGGTGACAAAATCACTGAATTTATCTTTGTGATCGCATGTTGCAAAAATGTGTTCCTACGGGGATAGATAGTTGATTGATTTTAAATTTAATGACAGCTAGGGTAGCATACAATGGATAAGCGAGTGAGTCGGGTGATGAAATCTCTTCTCGTTTTAATGACCGGGTCCACATCTTAGGTAAATTAATTCATCAAACCATTCAATTTAAGTGCGATGAAGAAATTAAAAGCATAGAGGAACAATTAATCACACAAAAAATGAACTCGCTGACAGAAGAGTCGCGAGGGATAAAAAATTGTACCTCCCACAATTTTTACACACGTGAGGTGAAGACCGAGTTGAGTCGACCGGGGGGAGATCTCACCTATCTTAGTCGTCCCCGGGAGTCCTACCGACCCAAAGTAGAGAGGCTTCAAAAATCTTCGCCTTGGACACCCTCTCTCTACCTTGTCCGGTTTCACTTTTCGCTTTTTTTTTCTATGAATAATTATTACAAAAATCGGTGTCAAAATGCACCAAATAAAAACAAACTTCCAAAAATCCTATACAACCAGTCTAATGAGGAGGGAGGAGGAATAATAATTACAACTAAAAAATAAAAATTACAAGTCTTCAATTTGATAAGAAGCTTTTTGCGTATATGGTCGTTGTCTTCAAAAGCCACTCTCAAAATTCCCTTGAATACCTACAAAACTTGTCTAAAAATAACTCGCATCGTGGTAAGTACGAGTATCAATCCAACTTTCAAGGTGAAAAAATTAATGTGAAAACGTGCAATTCCAATTTTTTTATGAAAATATATATTTTTTATTTTTAAAACAATTTCAAGGGAAAAATTTACTAATAAATGCTAAAAATTATAAAATGACTAAAGAATGAAAAGGAATGTGCAACCGAGTGTGAAATAATGTGAGAAAGTCAAGAGATGGGATTACACTGCATTTTCAATTATTTTAATTTCTCAATTTATTAATTTGAAATATTTCGAGACAATATTAAATCGATAATCTGACTCTCGTTAAAATTATAAATTTAATAAAATCTTTTTCAGAAAATTAATTTAAAAATGTCACACGATGAAAAGTAAGGACTTATACTATTTTCAGAAAATTACCCGCTAGGTTCAATTTAAAGAAAACAATATCAATCCTCAAAATTCAATACCGAATTAATATTCGAATATCGGAAAAACCTATCTCTAGTTCGATTCCTAAATTCAAATATTAATTTGTTCAATTAAATTACTAACTCTCGTTACATAAATTAATTGGTGACAGTTAAAATTAATTTACCTAGAAATATAAAATTAATGAAACCAATTAATTAAATTAACATCATTCGCAGTGCATCCCACCCCTTGAACGGGGTGTTTAGCCAAACATTCTCATGTGTGCATAAACAACAATAAATAATATGTCAAAAAGGAAATAAATTGAAAAGAGAATGTAGAAATACAATACGCAATTTTTTTCCACAAATTTGTCTTGAAATGCGCCTTGACACGCGTCCAACTTCTTCACAATTTTCATCAGTTGATTACAAAAAGAAGACTAAAAACTAAACCTAAAAATTATTCTAAAGCTAAACTAATTTTTTTTGTATTTTTCTGGAATTTTTTTATGACCCTAAACTGTACATAATATACACACTATTTTTCTCTTTATCTGCGTCGCTCTGTTTTTCTGTATCTGAGAGTCCCTTTATAAGATGACCTTTTCTTTGCTTTGTAACCCACGTTTGTTGGTGAGATTTTTGAGGGATTTTCTTTTGCTAAGTCAAAGATATGTGGTTTTTTACAGATAAGGGGTGTTTGTTCCGATTTTTAAGGAATTGGGCAAGGTGGTTTGTGGGAGTGACCGGGTTGGATGGAGGGTAAATTGGGTTTGGATTGGGTTCGGCCAGTTGGGTTGCCGAAGGGGTTTGAGGTCGGGGCGGTTTATAAGGGTCTAATGTTCTGGGTTTGCTGAGGAAACGGATTGCAGTTTATACGAGATGGGTTGAGGGGGTGTCATGGGTCGGATGGCAGGTCTTGGATAGATGCCCGACCAGAATGGGGTGATCTAAGGGGCTGCCAAAGGTGGGGGCGACGGGGGTTGCGTTATGGAGGTGAGAGAGAAGTTGTTGGGGTTTGAAGAAGATGGAGTGGTTTGATAGAGTGTGGTGAGGTGTAGGGAGGTAGTGGTGTGAGTGAGGTATTTGGTGTGTGTTAGTGTTTAATGTGTGTGTTTAATTTGTACCCCTAAAAATTAACACAACCTAAAAAATAAAAATAAAACTTAAAATCTAATAAACCTAAAAAAAACTAACATTTCAAAATAAAATTTAAAAGACACTTAATTAAAATGAAAATGAAAATGAAAATAAAACTCTATAAAAACTAAAAAAAAATATAATCCTAATAAAACTAAAATAAAAGAATTCAAAATCTAATAAAACTAGAAAATAAATTCCTAAAAACTAATCCTAATAAAATAAAATAAAATAAAGATTAAAAATAAAAAATTAATAAAAATCAAAATCAAAATAAAGAAATAGAAAATAAATCCTAAAAAAATCTAAATAAATCTAAAATAAATCCTAAAAATAAAACGACTAAAAATAAAAATCTAGAAAAATAATAAAGGTACAAACTCAACACACAAGGGGCTCGGGGAATGGTCTGGGCTCGGTGTAGGCTTAGGTTTGGGTTACGGGACTATTTCGGGGCATCGGATCACATCGGGGCAAGCTCGGAATGGACTTCTCACTTCACGGTCTCTTTGGATTTCTTCGATGCACGCTTTTGACCGCTTTTGCGTCGCAATTGACTGGATTTAACATTATTTAACACTATGACTGTGTATTGACCTGCAAAATGATAAAATACAAACATAAGGCCAATTTTAATTAAAACGAGTGACTAAAATGCATCTATTCGGGGCATAAATTATACACTTTTGGGTGCTTATCATTGCTCTCTCATGTGTTTTAGGTGCTTATCATTGCTCTCTCATGTGTTCGACCTGTAAGTTGCACATTTTTAAATCAACTTCCATCTCGATATTTTTTAGCACAATTTCCATGTATTCCTTTTCCATGGCGTCATATTTGTTTTCATGATTTATTTTTAATTCATCCAAAATTTTTTGATATCGGACATGCGAAAGGTTGATCGGACCGAAGATATGAGCTCTAAGATAGTGCTCATCAAGGTGGCTATCTGATCAGTCTTTCGCATGTCTGAGTTCGATAATGTCGTAAATATTCTGATGAATGGGGAATCAATCATGAAAACCAAATACACTGCTATGGAAAAAGAGAAAAGGAAAACAGGAAAATTGTGTTGTAGAATCTCGAGATGGAAGTTGATTTGAAAAGGTGCAAGTTAGAGGTTAAACACTTGAGAGAGCAACTCACCCACATTAACGAGGACAACTAACTATACCTTGCACGAGAAAATAGGACTCAAGAGAAATATAATAGGCTACTGAAAAAAGACAATAATGTTCAGTTAAAGCGTGCCAAAACTAAAGCTGACTATGAGCCTAAAGCCTGGATGAACAAATTCAAAGAGTTGGTGCCTGGTGTTTTACACTTGGAATGAGACGCCGATACGTTGACCAGTTTAGAGTCAAAGACGATAAATGTTGGGGAAGATAGGGATAATTTGGTCCAACCACAAACCTAGGAGATTCTGTTCTCAAAACGGGCATCCCGCGAGAGATGGTCATGACCCTAAACATTCACATTTCAAATGTAACATTCATAAATAAAACTAAACAGTCGTAAATCAAACTAAACAATCATAAATAAAACTAAAACATCATTATAGTGTCAAAATGAAAATATGATACTAATCGAATTGTTAAGGGACAATATAATAATAGGACATAAATTGTATTACCAAGGCGAAAATAATGTTTTGATACTCCATATTCCTCTAAATCGACTAAAAGATCCTTCAATTTAAGGTTGTCATAAAAAACAGACTAAAAATCCTTAGGAGCCTTTCATGCATTTGTTTAAGTAGTTATACTTTTTGGTGCATGCACAATAATAGACCAATTGCCATCGTTTATGCACTTTTAGTAGAATACCTTCTTTACATTATGAAAGGCACAAATGAAAGGCTCATCGACTATGCTATCTTTGTTGTCTATCTTTGATAAATGTACTGTGATAATTTTGGAGTGAGGATTAACTTTGCAAGTATTTGTAGTATCCTCCACATTCACCCAGTCATAATATTAATCGTTTTGACTATTCCTTCATTTTACTAGGGTTGTTTGAATTCTCCTTAGCTTTATGCTTTGGGTTTAAAAACTGAAGGTGTTTGCCTACATATGTATTCCCCGCAGTTGTAACCTTCACACTCTCATCAATCTACTGATAAGAAAGTCAAGCATGTTCCATTCTACGCTCATCACCAACAGGTAAGAAGTTGGACTTATTGTTCCTAAAAGGGTAATTACCGACAGAAATCTACGATGACCCGTATAACTCATCTTGCCACTATAATGTATCTAAGTGGCTTCAGTTTCTTCCCCACATACGGGACATACATAATAATCATGAACATTACAACCGAATAAGATCCCATAAGTAATAAGGTCGTGGATCACCCACGTCACCATTGCTTTAAGTGTGGACTCTTCACCTTTATGAGAGTCAAATGTCATCACGCCTTTATCCCATAACCTTTTAAGTTCTTCGATTAATGGGTCTAAAAATATATCGATATCATTGTCATAGCCTTTGTCTCAAATATCAATAAAGACAATAATGTGAACTCGTCGTCGTGGGACAAACTAGTAGTGCTCACGTGACTTGCCATAAAGACGACACACATACCAAATAATGAATCATCCCCGTAATCATTCACCTCTTCATCACTATTGCTAAGAGTGGCTGGCATATCAAATTTCTTTCCCTTTCTATTTAGCACAGTGGGATATTCAAACGCTTTGTAAAATTTTCCCTTGCACTCAAAACATATCGCCTCTTCCTCTCTCTCTTTCTCACCGCTCTCATTGGCCTCTTCTTTCTTTTTATTTTTCTCAAACATCTTTTTATTGGAAGAATTTTCTTTGGAAAATTTGAGAAACTTTTAAAAATTTCTAGCAAACATGGCCACATCATTAAAATCAAACTCTCCCCCAGACTCAGAATCGGACTAAAAAACTCTCTCTTTTTTCCTCTTCTTCTTTTCTTTCTTCCTCCTAGACACTTCGTCGCCATTTATAAATTGTGCCTTAAGTGCAATCAATCTATCCTCAGGCTTAACGGTTTCGGGAAACATTTTGATATCATAAGTTTAAAGGTCTCCTAGGAGTTCTTCTAATCTAAGTGTATCTAATATTCCCAAATAATTTAAAACGGTGACCTTAGGAATCAAACGAGATGGGAGTGACCTAAAAATATTTTGAACAACCCACGTGTCCTCGACTTTCTCACCTAAATTAAAACTCATGTTAACTATGTCTGACAACCTAGCATAAAACTCGTCAAAACACTCGGACTCTAACATCATGATAGTCTCAAATTGGGTGGTCAAATTTTGCAACTTAGACACCTTAACCTCGTTGGTACCATCATTTGTCAATTGGAGGATATCCCATGCCTCTTTAGACGTGGTGAACATCATAATATGGAGGAACTCGTCAATTTAAAGGCTCTATAAATAGCGCTAAGGTTATGGGAGTTGAAGTTAATCCATTATAATCATCTCAGTCCAGTCTGACACGGGTTTGAGATTGGTGGCATTATTAACGGTGATAGTGGGAGGAATCCACCCTCTTTCAAAAACAATCCAAGCACATTCATCAATAGCCTTTAAACCAAATTTCATGTGGGCTATCCAGTAGGTATACTTTGTGCTATCAAAGTCGGGCAACCGATTATATAAGTTCTACAATAGGAAAAATTATGAAAAATTTCAAAATCAAATTTTTCAAAAAAATCCATATTACAAAAATTTAGCGAAAAAAGAATCACTCGATAAATTTGAGTGACCTCCTTTGATACTAATTTGAAAATTATGCATGATATCAATTATCAATTTAATTCACAAATTTTCAATTTTAAACTTATTTAATTAAAGTCGATCTTTGATCCAAATAAATTAAACCTTAATCATGCATTTATGTGATATAAATATGAAAATTCAAACAATCACAAATCTTGAGGTTCAGAAAAAAAAAACTTTCAGGTAAAACCTTTATTTCACTATATAACGTGAATCGCAACTTATAAATTACACAATGAAATCTGCAATGAATGTATTGCAACAAACCCACATAGACCGCTTCCTAGTATCCGACAAAGATCCCTTCAAGAACCTCAATGATCGTATTCATCAACAAACAGCTCCCGCAAGAACCGCCAACCCAGAAGTAGATATGTCACTCCACAAAGATAAACTTCCAAGAAGTATTTTAGGTTCCACAAATGGTTCACAAAAGAATTGGGATGTTTTAGTGAATCCAAAACAAAGTTTTTAACCCTATAAGATGAAGACTAAAGGTCTGCCAAAAGGAAGTTTTCGTGCATCAAATGTCTTAATGAAAAAGATCTTGAAAACATGTATTTATAGCTGAGCAAAAATCTTGAGCCGACGCAAGTCGTTAGAAGTCGTTCGAATGACATGTCCATGTTGTTTGAATGACATTTGATATCGTTACTAACGACCTTTAAAAAGTTAAAATAGTATGGGTTCGTTTGAAGCAAACAAGAAATGACCCTTCAAACGACATTACAAGTCGTTAGAAGTTATCGTTTGAACGACATTGCTTTGTTGTTTGAACGACGGGAGCGAGAAAATATTATTTAAAAAGCTCGCCTAGTCTTAAAAAATTAATTTTGACTTATAAAAAATGTCTCAGTTTTATAAAACCAGTTTTAAAAAATATCCCAATACTAAATTAAAGCATTTACGAAACTTAAACACATTATTTACGAATTATACCTCATGTCGCGTATATGTTGAAGATGCTTGAAATTATACGATTGTAGCGGTATACGACATACTCTATGTAAACTAAGGATTAAAGAAATTATATCCTTACATGAGGTATCTTTCTTATTTTTATTGGATTGATTCATGTGCAAATTGTTCGTATAATGGCATCATGAGTATGGGGCATTCGCGACAGGATGGCTTTGGTGTCCAACTGAGGAAAATGGCCAGGTCTTGTATGGTTTCATGAGCCACTTTTGTGGAGAGATCCATTTTTGGGAGTGGAGGATCTACCGCTCACCATCGGGGAAAGCGCATTCGTTGAGGTGCCTGAGGCCACAGTTTTTAGTCGATGGGGTTTGGGGGAAGTCCGGACTGCATCCCAATTTATTTTATTTTCTCTTCTTTTTTCTTTTCTTGTTCTCTTTGTCCCTAGAAAATGTAAGCATGTCGACAAATATATACAAGATGCATTTTCATTATCTTTTATTCATCTTGGGTTATATTACTTATTCTACGTGAATTTTAATTTTTGACTGAGATTTTATTTATTGCAAAGGTAAGTAGAAAAGATAAATCAAATACTCTAAAACCTATTTTTTCAAACAAGTTGTTTTTAACAAAAAAAAGTATCGTTTGGAAAGGTACAATCAAGAGGAAAAGTTAGAAAATTTCTAAAAATGGGGGATGACGATAGGCATACTCCTTTGCCTGTCTTTCGGCATATTCGTCAAGTCCGAGTCACTTTTATAGCATTTATTGCAATCTTTTTTTTATACTTAAGAGTACTTAGGAACAATAGTCATGACAGCAGGTCGAGCCTTTTGTTTCTTATGGGTGATTTTAGGCATTAAAAGGGGTTTGGAGAGGGGTTCCATTACCACCCTTCAATCTCCAATCTATTTTATAAGTCTTCTTCTCTTCTTAAAATGGCATTTTCTATGATCGAAACATTCGTGGCTTATATTGAGGGTTTGGAGGCCATGTACATTTACAATATCAATTATGAGGCTTTTAACCTACGCCCCATCTCTTTGTGGCACAACCGTTATCTGGATTGGAATCTATTGGAAGTGGCATTACAGTTTTGGTATCCTTAAAAACATGTATATCGCTTTTTTTGGATGAATTATGCCCCACATATGAAGAATTTTTTGCGATGTTGGGAAGCAACCCATGTGTTGCGCGCGACTATGCCGAATTTATCCCGTTCCCCTCAGGTGTCATTAGCCGCGATACTTCACATTACTCCTTTGGTTTCCCAACCATTAGTTCATGAAGGAATTATTGTTCTCTTCACGGTATTGAATTTAGTGTGTCGAAGAGACAATACAAATAACGATTTTGTTAGTGTTATGGCCTTAGGGTTGACTGTCAGGCCGGTGGCATGACGGTAGACCCTCAAGTGGCACGATTATATTTTGGATGTCCCATCATTACAATCCTATTGTTATCAAACTGTAGGAGACTCTGAATGGACTTGATGCCTGGAAAGAAGGTTCATGCGGTTGTCTTAGATACTGGGCTTGGTGACTCCTCTTGATAACCTTCTAGTGGTGTTTCTAATTTCTTTGCTCGGCCTTTTTTTGGATTTGGTCTATCTACAGAGAACTGGGAAAATTACTTATGGATCATGGGGCTAGGAATCTTCACTAGTCAATGCTATGGTGAATTTAACTGCAACATATTCTCTAACTGAGCTACTATCGACATGTGCGATTGATGGGCCTTTGCCAAACTTCTTTCAATTTTCCATGGCAGGTTTTGCGTCAAGTATGCTGGTAGCAGATCATTCCTCCTCATATAACCAACTTCTTTCTCATGGAGGATCTGAAAAAATTATTAAGAATGATTTTGTAGCTTTTAGGGCAGCATCGCCGACCATGTACCCGTTTGTCTCAGTCTGTTGGGGAGGCAGGGTTCGTGTCTGGGGACTATTTAAAATGGTTATGAAAGAAGGTGATCATGAAGGTCTGTGTTGAGGAGACTGGGAAGAGGTGGCTTTTGATGTTAGACACTTTATAGGAGGGCACCATGGTTTCCTCCAAGCTGATTAAGGCATATCATCGCATAGAGCAGATGCGGAAGCGTAACTAGGATTGGGATTCCTGGGGTCCTTCTGGGACTGGGAATAATAATGAGGTGGGACCCTCTTAAAGTTAGATAAGGTTTTGAATATGGGATCTATGTTGGTAATATGTGGGCTTGTTGTGTATGTTAAGTATGAGGTGTTCGGTTTGTGAAGTGTTTGTAAGGTGCTTGTTGTTTTTCGTTCTTGTTGCTGATGTATCATGTAAGATGATAATGATTTTGATGTATTTTTTTATGCCTTTAAAGACTTTCTCTTATTTGAACTATCTCTACCGATCACTAAGGCATACATAATCCTTTTGTTCGTTTAAATGATGAGAAAGACTAATGTTCTCGGAGGAAGAAAAAAGTAGCATTTTGTGAAAGAAAAAGAACCGTACCCAAAGTGTTGTATGGATGCCTACTACTTTTGTGGGGTTTGTAACTCGCAACTTTTTCTTTCCAAAAGGTGAGTTTTTAGATGATCGGGTCCCACGTAGTTCTGAATAGAGTGGGGGAAAGAATATTTTTTTAGAATAAAAGGGAGGTGAGAATAGTCATAGCAAGACGATAGTTCGGACTAGGGGTAAAATTTATTGAGAAAGTCCAAATTAACTGGATGCGCCATTTTCAATCCACCGAGGTCCGTGAGCATAGCGGCGCCACCTGACAGGATCTTCTTTACGATATAGGGACCACTCCAATTGGGATTGAACTTTCCTATCGGGTCTACGACGGGTTCTATAATTTTTTAGAGCACAAGATCTCCTTCTTAGATGCAAGGAAATATTTTCCATAGTCCATAATTTATATAGAGTATGTCGTATACCACTACAATAATCGAAGAAGTTCACGTTTATATGTTCATGAAGACGGATCCGAATTTTAAGTATCTTCAACATATGCGCAACTTGAGGTATAATTTCATATAGTATGTGTTTAAGTTTTGTAAATGATTTACTTTAGTATTTGGATATTTTTCGAAACTGTTTTTATAAAACCAATGCATTTTTTCTAAGTCAAAATTAATTTTTTAAGACCTATAGGTGAGATTTTTAAAATAATATTTTTTCGCTCCTGTCGTTCAAAGGGAAAGGTAATGTCATTCAAACGACAGCTTCTGACGACATGCCATGTCATTTGAAGGTCCGTTTCTTGTTTGCTTCAAACGTCATACTTCTTTGTTTTGTTTTTTAAAAAATCATTTTTAAATTCGTTAGTAACGAAATCATATGTCGTTCGAACGACTTCTAACGACATGTGTCGCCTCAAGATTTTTGTTCAGCTATAAATACAAGTTTTGAAGACCTTTTTCATTAAGACTTTTGATACACAAAACTGCTTTTTGGTAGACCTTTAGTCTTCATCTTTTAGGGTTAAAAACCTTATTTTTGTTCACTAAAACATCCCAATTATTTTGTGAATCATTTATGGAACCCAAAATACTTCTTGGAAGCTTTATCTTTGTGGAGTTCCATGTCTACTGCTAATTGGTAGTTCTTGCGGGAGAGGCTTGCTGATGACTGTGGTCATTGAGGTTATCGAGGGGATCTTTGCTGGATACTAGGTTGCGGTTTATGTGGGTTTGTTAGGGTAAATTCATTGCAGATTTCATTGTGTAATTTCTAAGTTGCAATTTACGTTATATAGTGAAATAAAGGTTTTACCCAAAATGTTTTTTTCCCGAACCTCGACTTGTGATTGGTTGATTTGCATAATTGATTTATATCACATAGATGTATGATTATGCTTAAATTAATTTGGATCAAAGATCAACTCTAATTAAATAAGTTTAAAATTAGAAATTTGCAAATTAAATTGATAATTGATATCACGCACTTTATAAATTGATATCAAAGCAAGTTACTCTAATTTATTGAGTGATTCTTTTTCCCCAAAAATTTTGTGATATCGATTTTTTTTTAAATTAATTTTGAAAAATTTTGAATTTTTTCTGATGGATAACTTATATAATCAACTCCCCGTCTTTTATGGCACAAATTATGCCTACTGGAAAGCCCGCATGAAATATGGTTTAAAGTCTAGTGAGGAAGTGTCTAGGAAGAAGAAGAAGAAGAAGAAGAAGAAGAAGAAGAAGAAGAAGAAGAAGAAGAAGAAGAAGAAGAAGAAGAAGAGAGAGAGTTTGTGAGTTCGAGTCTCAGGGAGAGTTTGATTTTAATGATGTGGCCATGTTTACTAAAAAATTTAAAAAGTTCTCAAATTTTCCAAAGAAAATTCTTTCAACAAAAAAATGTTTGAGAAAAATTAAAATAAATAAGAGGCCAGTGAGAGCAGTGAGAAAAAAATGAGGAAGAGGAGAGATGCTTTGAGTGCGAAGGCAAAGGACACATAGCATTTGAATGTCCCACTATGATAAAGAGAAAGGGCTAGAAAATTGCAATGCCAACCACTCTTAGAGATAGCGATGAAGAGGTGAATGATTATGTGGATGATTCATCACATGGTATGTGTGTCGCCTTTATCGCAAGTCGCGTGAGGACACCTAGTTTGTCCCACAACGATGAGGACACTTGTGTACGTGAGATCTCCGATGATGATTTGAGTGTTTTGCGTGAGTGTGAAAGTAAGGGTGAAAGCAATATCGAAAAAACATTTAGAGAATTATAAATTGAGACCTTAAAGACGAAGAAGTTGAATAAGGAGCTAGGTCTAAAGGTGTTAGATTTGGAGAGAGATAGAAGTTTTGACGGGATGTGAGGCATCGGCGAGTCAACTGGAGAGGGTAAAAGTTTTCTTAAGTGAGTAGTTGGTCATGGTGGGTCGGGAAAAGATTGAACTGGAATCCCATGTGTCCCAACCCAAGAGAGATATCAAACATTCCCGGGAGGTCAAGGTTACCATAGAGGATACATCTAAGAAGGTAGGAGAGATGTTCCCCGATCTTGCTTTGGAAAATGTTGAGAGACTAAGAATAAGTCATGACGGTGCATCCACTTCCCATGTTGCACTTGAGCTGGTTCCCGAGTTTGTAATAGATCTATAAGACTTTCAATCCAACGCACATAGGCATCCATTACTCGATAGGAGAGTACATCCTAGACATTTTAAGAGAACCGTTCCTAGGCCCGTGTGTGTTTGCATCTATTGTAAGAAGAGAGGACACCTTAAGGAATTTTGTTTTTAGTTAGGTAGTGTGTCACATAGATTTTTACCGTGTGTTCCCACACACGCACCCACACATGATAGTTTGCATGATCCTGCACACCACTTGAGAGAGTTTGCACGTATTCGAGAGGAGGTTAAGTTTTTAGTCAATACTTCACATGATTTGATGGATGTTTTTCTTAGGATGTCACCACCTTTGAAAAACTCCTCTGCACCTAATGGTTGAGGTTTAGACTTGTTTGCTAGTGTCGGATGTTTTCATGATGATATTTTAATGCCTATTACTAGTATGTACCACTTTTATATTTATACTTTTTCTATTTTGATATATTTCTTAAAAAACCCAAAAAAAATTGGAAAAATACAAAAAGATTTTCTATTTTTTGTAAAAAAAAAATGAAAAAGCTAAAAAGATTTTATTTTGATAATTTTTTTGGAAAAAGTCAAAAAGATTTTTGAATTTCGTTTTACACCGTTTATGGATGGACATTTAGGATGATCAAGTCATAACATCATTCCATATCCATATTAATATATTATAGTGTTCTAAGACTATACATCATTTCATCCATGTGCTTTATAATATTTGGAGTCATTAAGATTAGATGTGAGATTACTTTCTACATATTTGACTCGTGATTTCCTTTAATGCACACTTGCACGGATTTATGTGATTATTGTACTTGTCTATCACATGTTAGTCAAAGTATTTTCATCTCAATCATGTCTTTAAAACAAACCATATGCGATAAAACTTGACAAAGAAAGTAGTGCATGTAAGAATCGTTGCCCGTGAGGACTTTGTATAAAAAAATGATGAGTGAACATGGGGAAGGGCTATGAAAGGAACACATGTCCTTTGCGATTAAGTCATCGTTTACATTGGACCTAAAAAAGTGCAGCATTGTAAAAAGTAGCCAAGGTCCAAAGAGTTTGAAAAGAGCCAAAAAAAAGTGTGGCATTGAAAAAAAAAGTAGCCAAGGCCAAACTAGTTTAGTTTGATGTGATTATTAAAAAGAAAAGAATTGAACGGAAAAATATTATCATTATCAATATTATCATTATCATATATGAGGGAGTTTGGTTGGAAATATATCAACGAGTTTGCACGTCCTGGCAAAGTTTTGAAAAATCATTACGTAGTTTTAGAAATTATTGGTGTGGAAATCATTTTAGACTTTGATTTGTTGATTAGATTGAGTTAATGTCATTTGAATTCAATAATTTTTACACCTAAGGATGATTTTGAAGTTCATTCGTTACGAGTATCAATATTCATCATGCACATTTGTTATGAATATTTGAGTTGATTTTTCATCGAATTAGTTCACACCCATTCATTGCGTTTCCACAATTTGGTTATCTTAGTGTAAATTTATTGTGTGTGTTGATTTATTCGTGATAATTTTATATGCTTGTCATGACACTCTGAGCTTATTGTTCGTTTATTCTTTTCCTTTTCTATTTCGGACAAATAAAAAGGGGGAGAACGAATTATGAATTATGAATGAGATTTGATTTGATACTTGATTGACGCTATCTCATTTTCAAACTCCATACATCACGAAGGTATTTTCTTTGTTTATTGTGTGTAGGAATTTGATGATCATTTGGAAAGCACGTAAAAGAAGATCAAGGAATGCAAATAGATTAGAAGATTTCAAAGTTGAAGATTTTGAAGAATTTACAGACATGCATTTTTAGTATATTTTCAACTTTTGGGGTATTAGAATTGTATAGGCATTTTGATTGATAATTCGGATAATTTTATTTTGTACCGGCATAGACATAGAGGGAGATTTGTAAGGACATATTTTCCACAGTCTATAATTTACATAGAGTATATTGTATACCGCTACAACCGTCAAAGAAGTTCACGTTCATACGTTCATAAAGACGGATCCGAATTTCAAGCATCTTCAACATACGTGCGATATGAGGTATAATTTCATACAGAATGTGTTTAAGTTTTGTAAATGCTTTACTTAGTATTGAAATATTTATCAAAACTGTTTTTATAAAATTGAGGCATTTTTCCAAAATCAAAATTATTTTTTTAAGACCTGTAGGTGAGCTTTTTAAAATAATATTTTCTCACTCATGTCATTTGAATGACATGTCAATGTCGTTTGAAGGGTCGTTCGAAAGTTTGTTTCTTATTTGCTTCAAAATGAACCCGTACTATTTTGTTTTTTTAAAAGGTCGTTTTAAAGGTCATTAGTAACGACATCAGATGTCGTTCAAATTACATGGACTTGTGGTTCAAACACTTCTAACGACATGCACCGCCTCAAGATTTTTGTTTAGCTATAAAAACATGTTTTGAAGACCTTTTTCATTAAGACTTCTGATACATGAAAACTGGTTTTTCACAGACCTTTAGTCACCATCTTTTAGGGTTAAAAACCTTTCCTTTAATTTATAAAAACATCCCAATTCTTTAGTGAATCATTTATGGAACCCAAAATACTTCTTGGAAGTTTTATCTTTGTGGAGTGCCATCTCTACTGCTAATTGGTGGTTCATGCGGGAGCTACTTGCTGACGACTGCAGTCATTGAGGTTCTCGAGGGGATCTTTATTGGATACTAGGTTGCAATTTATGTGGGTGTAACAACCCGTCCTTTTGGATACAAGTAAATTCCATAATTAAGTATAAATTGATAATTTGGCGAATTTCTCGAAATAGGGATTTTTGATGATTTAATGATTTTTGATGGGTGTTGTAATTATTTTTGGGATTAAATAGGTCGAAGTATTTTAATTATATGTCGCCGTGGAGTAAAACGACAAAAAGGTAAGATTTTGATTAGAAAACCTGCATTAAGTTATATGGGTTAGAATAGTGATTTGCGATCAAGTACCTCGGATGGAAATTTCGACTACGTCGTGAGTCTCGGAATGTCCGAGATAGTCGAAAAAGAGTGTTCGATTGTCGAAATTGAGTTCCGGGGAATTTTAAAGTTAAACGGGCTCGTAATTGAGTAAACGAGTCATTTTTGGGTTTTAAGGGTTAAAACCCTTTTTCTTTCTATATAAAGAGGGAGATAGAGAGATTAGAGAAGGAAAAGAGAGAATAGAGAGAGGAAGGAAGAAAACGAGGAGAAAAAGGGGATCTCGGGCCAAACTCCGCCGGACTCGACTCGGGATCGTCGGATTGTATCCACGAGGCAAGTGTTTACTTGCTTTATTTACTTTTGAGCATAAATCTTATATCGTAGTTTGGTAACAACAAACCCTAAAGATTTTGGGTTGGGTTTTCGTGGATAAAAATGGTTTTTGGGGAGTTAAAACAAATAAACCCCAATAATATTTCAATTCGAGGAATTTAAGATTTAATCGAAATTAATTGGTGATTTCGGGTTCTATGACGTTTAAAACCCGTATTATATGTGTATTAGTGGTTGGTTGAGGTTGTAGGTCGTTGGATGAGGAGACAAAAGCTTGGGAGAAACTTTAATGGCCGAAACAGCTTCTCGGAGAAGAAGCTGCCCGCCATGATCGATCGATCGATCATGGGGGATCGATCGATCGAGCCATCGATCGATCGATGGCCAAGGGTCGATCGATTGACCCCTGCTAAAAGATTGGAAATTTTTCTAGGGTGATTTGGATTGGATAGATTCCAATTCACATTGCTTTGAGGCTAATTATGGGTTAATATGAGGGACCTTTTAGGATAATTTGGTCCTCTAATTAAGGAGATCTAGAAGGGTTGAGTGAGGGTTTTAAATGTATAAACCTTAAACTATATTTTCGAGGAAAATATAATAATTGTAGAAGTTGAAGGTTTAGGGTTCCTAACTTAGGGTGGGGACCTTTAAGTGATTGCATGGACAAGATGTAGTCCCTAGGTTCATGGAAATGAAATCCATATCCCAATAACTGTTAGGTTGTGCGGTAAAGATAAATCCCTAGTATATTTTAGTGGGCAATTAGGCCTATATAATTATGCATATAGGACGCATAATTATAATAGATGGTGAATTGAGTATATCTTACGAGATAGTTAGGATAAATTGGGAATATATGATAAATTGGGAAAATAGATATATAGATATAAATTGGGAATATAGATATATATTGAGTATGTCATGTGGTTTAACCGAAGATATTGCACTGGACAAAATGGAATGGGAAAATAGGATTCATGTAGCCAACCCCAAATAATTGGGAAGAGGCTTTATTGAGTTGAGTTGTATCCATTTAGTGTGGAGTGTTATAATTGGAGATATCCAATAAATTCATAGATGGGATGAAGGTATGTATTGAGTATTAAAGTAAGGAAATACTTTGGGTTTAGTATCATGCATATATGAATGCATGATTATGATTCTTTGAGAGAATCTTTGGGGTTATTAGTCATCGCTAGATGTGATCGGTAATTATGGCCATTTAGGTATATTCGAGGAGGAATATATAGTGTATATATATACTATGTGATTAAAGTGTATATATAAAATGATGTAAATGACTTTTGAAAATGTAAAAATAAATGTTTTCAAATGGAAAAAGAAATGATTTTCATAAATAATAATTTATAGATACAGACCTCTTTAAATCGTTATCATAAGGGAAGTTGCGTGCGTATGGTGAAGCCCCCTGGCTAATGAATGCATGGTGGATATAGTCCTATAGGCCATATGAGCGATTATTATATGTTTTCTGGGCTGGTGAGGTAATTCTGGGTGTGGTTATAACTCTCCCGCAGGCATATTGCCGCTTCCCGACGTCTTGCATTGTAGGATCCCAGGTTGTCTTGATGATAGGCCCTGGAAGATGATAGCCATTTAGGGGCGCGTACAGTGGGGAAACTCGGACGGGTGGTCTTAGAACGCATTATATGATATGTTAAAGCAATTTATGATAATAAATTGGCTTTAAATACATTTCCTGGATGGAAGAAGGGAAATGGGATAAATGAATTGGCTTCGAAAACACTTCCCGGATGGAAGAAGGGAAATGGAAGCATATGACATGAAAAGCATTTTTATGATAATAAAATTGGCTTTTAAATACATTTCCTGGATGGAAGAAGGGAAATGGGATGTTATGAAATGGAAAAGCATTTTTATGATAATAAAACTTGCTTTAAATATATTTCCTGGATATAAGAAGGTAAATAGAAAGTTTTGAAATGAAATCGGTATACATGTTGTAAATTAATTCTCATTCCGGGAGATAGATCCGGATGTATATTGTAAAAATGAATATATATGGATAAATCGAGTACTGAGGGTCTAATGGATCCCAACGATTGACCTTGTCGCGTAGTAGTGTATCGGGAGGGTTCCTTGTTTGGATTTCGCTCTAGGAGACACCCCACGCACGAGCATGGCACAATGTTGAGACTGGAGATAAGTTTAGCCCTTAGTACTTGGACTATCTAGGGTTTATAGTAGTTGGATGATAGACTAGTTTAGCAGGGTAGCTTGACTTGGATGTATAGAGGAATGCGCTAGGAGTGCAATGTTAGAAGAGAGGTGAGGGGTATCTCATGGGAGTGCGATACCAAATTTAAATATGAGATAAAAAAATCCCTTTTCTTAAAATAAGGCATTTATGCACTTGATAAATATTTTCAAAACTCGGGATCTGACCTGTTTTTCTACTTTTCCCTCTCTTGCTATATATATATATTACATAGGTGTCCAGACACAGGGACGCCTGGATGGCACTTCTTTCGAGTCGGACATCTGCTGCATCAGCTGTGGATGCGTGCAGGTTCTCGATAGACGCTTCTATTCTTGTACTCTAGATAGGAGGTACTGTATAAATATTCAGGCCAATGGCCCAATTACATTTATTTATTATTTTAGTTCGTCATTCGATATGGTTGTATATTTTTGAACAAGTCTTCGGTTATTTTATTTCATTTCCATTTCATTTACGCATAAACTGTGTGGATGTTTTATTTGTAATTGTTTAAAAGGGTAGTTAAGTAAAAAATTTTGACGCCAGCCTAATAGGTTATTAGTAATTAAATGGATTTTCGACAGTGATGCTAAGAATGATCCATATGAGACTCCTGTTTTAATTTGATATAGGAGTGATCGCCCGGTATTTTATTAGGCGGGTTGTCACAGATGGTATTAGAGCATCAGGTTCTAGTGTCCTTAGGAATCTGTGCGGACGTACTACGCTTTCAGCGTTGCTCTCGATTTGTTATATAGCCTTATGATTAGGATTGTTGAATTCATGTGGTGAGATTTCGTTCTCCTGACATATTATGAGATTATAGTAATCTCTTGCGCGCTCATTCGAGATTCGTGTGCTGATCGAGGAAGGCGGCAGGAGGTGGGGTTTGAGAGGGATCTTACCGATAGTTTTAACCGTGAGTCCCCATGATTTAGCAGGATTGAAAAGAATGTTATTTTGAATTATTCACCTAAGCATCGGACAGAGGCCGACAGTGAATAAAGAGTAATATGGAGAAATGAACCTTGTAACAAAGTGAGGTAGGTACAATGAATAATGAGTCCTTTCGAGGAATGATAGGCTCACTAGAGAAGTGCTACTAACACTTATGGAGAATGTGTATGTTTTAGAACCCCATTGGTGGACATCCACACGGGGAATTTGTTAAAACGAAGTTTTTGTTATGAGTTTCACCTCAGAATGAAGGAGGTATATTGGGTGTGACTAGATAAAGTCGTGGTGTTCGTTAGCCCTAAACTCGTGTGTGTAAATGGAGTTATGGCGGTATCAATAACATTATATAATGTATATCTATGTGATTTCCGCAATAGCGGAGTTTTATTTTCCTTCATTCTCTATAAAGGCGGGTGTTGATATTTTGGATATATATATATTTAGTTTATGATACTCGTCTTATATGTTTATACGAGTATGGTAATATGGTGAGTATATAATGTTATTGGTTGTTCGGAGCGATAGCAGGCTAATGATGGCAAGACTATCGTGTTCGCAGTTCCAGGGTGGAACGGGTTGTTGTTGCGATATCTCACCTGGATACAGGTTGAGTTCCCATTTATTGTGTGCATAGATAGAACTTCGATGAGCAGAGGTTTCATTATCGTGATTTGAGTATGTGGTGACCTTATAGATATGATTTGAGGTGCGCCAGATTATTGTTGACCTGTGAGTTTAAGGTCATTATTGATTGCACAGAGACTGAGTGTAGTGCAATACGCTTAGTGGTGTGGCTCCTAGATAGAGTCGGGAGTTTAGACCACATTTGTTGAAAGAGGGGATAGGGTATTCCGATTGTGTGTTTGAAGTTGACGGACCTCCACGACCGACGAAGTTAAGTAGTAGTGTAATTGGAGGGGTTCCTTATTTGGATTTCGCTTTTGTGAGACGCTCCGTGCATGAACCTTAACGACGTCGGGAGTGGAGAGATGTTATAGGATGCGGGGATGTTGGTTTTGTTGAAAAGTCTTATAGTGTGGATGAACCACTATAGACTATGAGTCATGTGATGATGATATACTTATGGAAATATTGTGCTATGGAAAAGCACTAAGGTGGTCCTCTCACCACAAGTGGGTGGGTGAGGTAGGACTTAGAGAAATTGACTCGAGGATTATAGTCAGGCCTTAATGAAAAGGCAAATTTTGAGGAAATATGTTTTGAGTATGATGTTCTTAGTGCTTTACAGAAAGTTGGCACTTCAATTAGTTAGATTCTCTTTTCATATAGGTGGGAGGATAGAATAGTAAAAATGCGTTCGTAGGTGAGTGAGGTAGGGTTTAGGACGTCCCGCTGGTGTGCCTTAAGTCGCTATATCTCGATGACCGACAATGAGAGGGAGTAGTGTAACGGGAGAGTTCCTTGTTTGGATTTCACTTTTGCGAGACGTACCACGCATGAAACCAAGCAAATGTCGGAAGTTGAGAGAGGCCTTGGGCACTAGGGACATATTTAGGATTATACTCGCTTCGCATAGGTAAGGTAACGCATAGATCGTAGCATTTTTAGGATGTAAGTTTAGTAGAGTTAGTGGCGCCGAGGTTAGGAGAATGAATTTCGCGGGTTGGGAGGACCCATATGTGAGTATTACACCAAGGAAAGGAGACCCTTATTTGGAGAGAGTGTTACGTGTCAGACGTTCACAATGGCTGTGCAGATGTGCACGAGTTAAGAAGGTGTATGGGCACCTTAGTAAGTTGGTTTATATACCGCCTAATATAGGAGGGGCATAGTATATAAAGTTGAAGTTTATGCCGTAAGGCAGTTACGAATGGGTTTTCCTTTTTAAAGGAAATTAGTTGTCCTACTTGGATGAGCGGATGCTTTTTTGTAAGAGTGGTAGCTTTGCGAGATGTAAAGCGGTAGTTATAGACTCGTTTCTCTTTTGGTAGCAGGTGAAGCCATAGGAGTAACGCGTAGATGTTGTGCGTTAGTAGGTAGAATTTAGATGAGCTTATATTGAAGTTAGTACTTTGGAGTACACCTTGAGATAGGTGGAATATGTTAAAGGACTATCGTGTTAGCCCCTTTTGATTTTGGGGGGACTAAGACATAGTGGGAGTTGTGATCCTAGTTTGGTGATGTAGGTTGTATCCGAATTTCGAGGACGAAATTCCATTGTAAGGGGGGGAGTATGTAACAATCATTACTTTTGGAGACAATTAAATTCCATATTTAAGTATAAATTGACAATTTGGAGAATTTCTCGAAATAGTGATTTTTGTGATTTTCGAGGATTTAATGATTTTTGATGGGTGTTGTAATTATTTTTGGGATTAAATAGGTCGAAGTATTTTAATTATATGTCGTCGTGGAGTAAAACGACAAAAAGGTAAGATTTTGATTAGAAAACCCGCATTAAGTTATATGGGTTAGAATAGTGATTTGCGATCAAGTACCTCGGATGGAAATTTCGACTGCGCCGTGAGTCTCGGAATGTCCGAGATAGACGGAAAAGAGTGTCCGATTGTCGAAATTGAGTTTCGAGGAATTTTAAAGTTAAAGGGGCTCGTAATTGAGTAAACGAGTCGTTTTGGGGTTTTAAGGGTTAAAACCTTTTTTCATTCTATATAAAGAGGGAGATAGAGAGAAAAGAGAAGGAAAAGAGAGAAGAGAGAGAAGAAGGAAGAAAAGGAGGAGAAAAAGGGGATCTCGAGCCAAACTCCGCCGGAGTCGACTCGGGATCGTCGGATTGTATCCACGAGGCAAGTGTTTACTTGCTTTATTTACTTTTGAGCATAAATCTCATATCATAGTTTGGTAACAATAAACCCTAAAGATTTTGGGTTGGGTTTTCGTGGATAAAAATGGGTTTTTGGGAGTTAAAACAAATAAACCCCAATAATATTTCAATTCGAGGAATTTAAGATTTAATCGAAATTAATTGGTGATTTCGGGTTCTAGGACGTTTAGAACCCGTATTATATGTGTATTTGTGGTTGGTTGAGGTTATAGGACGTTTGATGAGGAGACAAAAGCTTGGGAGAAGCTTTAATGGCCGAAACAGCTTCTCGGAGAAGAAGCTGCCCACTATGATCGATCAATCGATCGATCATGGGGGATCGATCGACCCCTGCTGAAAGATTGGCAATTTTTCTAGGGTGATTTGGATGGGATAGATTCCAATTCACATTGCTTTGAGGCTAATTATGGGTTGATATGAGGGACCTTTTAGGATAATTTGGTCCTCTAATTAAGGAGATCTAGGAGGGTTGAGTGAGGGTTTTAAATGTAAAACCCTTAAACTATATTTTCGAGAAAAATAGAATAATTGTAGAAGTTCAAGGTTTAGGGTTCCTAACTTAGGGTGGGGACCTTTAAGTGATTACATGGACAAGATGTAGTCCCTGGGTTCATGGAAATGAAATCCATATACCAATAAATGTAAGTTTGTGAAAGATAAATCCCTATGATATTTTAGTGGGAAATTAGGCCTATATAATTATGCGTATAGGACGCATAATTATAATCGATGGTGAATTGAGTATATCCTACGAGATAGTTATGATAAATTGGGAATATAGATATATATCCATTTAGTGTGGAGTGTTATAATTGGAGATATCCAATAAATCCGTACATGGGATTAAGGTATGTATTGAGTATTAAAGTAAGGAAATACTTTGGGTTTAGAATCATGCGTATATGAATGCATGATTATGATTCTTTGAGAGAATCTTTGGGGTTATTAGTCATCGCTAGATGTGATCGGCAATTATGGCCATTTAGGTATATTCGAGGAGGAATATATAGTGTATATATATATACTATGTGATTAAAGTGTATATATAAAATGATGTAAATGACTTTTGAAAATGTAAAAATGAATGTTTTCAAATGGAAAAAGAAATGATTTTCATAAATAATAATTTATGGATACACACCTCTCTAAATCGCTATCATAAGGGAAGTTGCGTGCGTATGGTGAAGCCCCCTGGCTAATGAAAGCAGGGTGGATATAGTCCTATAGGCCATATGAGCGATTATTATATGTTTTCTGCGCTGGTGAGGTAATTCTGGGTGTGGTTATGACTCTCCCGCAGGCATATGGCCGCTTCCCGACGTCTTGCGTTGTAGGATCCCAGGTTGTCTTAATGATAGGCCCTAGAAGATAGCCATTTAGGGGCGCGCACAGTGGGGAAACCTGGACGGGCGGTCTTAAAATGCGTTATATGATATGTTAAAGCAATATATGATAATAAATTGGCTTTAAATACATTTCCTAGATGGAAGAAGGGAAATTGGATAAATGAACTGGCTTCGGAAACACTTCCCAGATGGAAGAAGGAAAATGGAAGCATATGACATGAAAAGCATTTTTATGATAATAAAATTGGCTTTTAAATACATTTCCTGGATGGAAGAAGGGAAATGGGATGTTATGAAAAGAAAAAGCATTTTTATGATAATAAAACTTGCTTTAAATATATTTCCTAGATATAAGAAGGGAAATAGAAAGTTTTGAAATGAAATCGGTATACATGTTGTAAATGAATTCTCATTCCGGGAGATTGATTCGGATGTATACTGTAAAAATGAATATATATGGATAAATCGTGTACTGAGGGTCTAATGGATCCCAACGATCGACCTTGCCGCATAGTAGTGTATCGGGGGGTTCCTTGTTTGGATTTCGCTCTAGGAGACACCCCACGCACGAACATGGCATAATGTTGAGACTGGAGATAAGTTTATCCCTTAGTACTTGGACTATCTAGGGTTGATAGTAGTTAGGTGATAGACTAGTTTAGCAGGGTAGCTTGACTAGGATATATAGAGGAATGCGCTAGGAGTGCACTGTTAGAAGAGAGGTGAGGGGTATCTCATGGGAGTGCGATACCAAATTTAAATATGAGATAAAAAAATCCTTTTTCTTAAAATAAGGCATTTATGCACTTGCTAAATATTTTCAAAACTCGGGATCTGACCTGTTTTTCTACTTTTACCTCTCTTGCTATATATATATATATATATTACATAGGTGTCCAGACACAGGGACGCCTGGATGGCACTTCTTTCGAGTCAGACGTCTGCTGCAGCAGCTGTGGATGCGTGGAGGTTCTCGATAGACGCTTCGATTCTTGTACTCTAGATAGGAGGTACTGTATAAGTATTCGGGCCAATGGCCCAATTACATTTATTTATTCTTTTAGTTCGTCATTCGATATGGTTGTATATTTTTTACCGAATCTTCGGTTATTTTATTTCATTTCCATTTCATTTACGCATAAACTGTGTGGATGTTTTATTTGTAATTGTTTAAAAGAGTAGTTAAGTAAAAAAAATTGACGCCAGCCTAATAGGTTATTAGTAATTAAATGGATTTTCGACAGTGATGCTAAGAATGATCCATATGAGACTCCTGTTTTAATTTGATATAGGAGTGATCGCCCGGTATTTTATTAGGCGGATTATCACAGTGGGTTTGCTTCGATAAATTCATTGTAGATTTCATTGTGTAATTTGTATGTTACGATTTACGTTATACAGTGAAATAAAGGTTTTACCCAAAAAGTTTTTTTTCCTGAACCTCTATCTGTGATTGTTTGATTTGTATAATTCATTTATATCACGTAGATGAATGATTAGGGTTTAATTAATTTGGATCGAAGATTGACTCTAATTAAATAAGTTTGAAATTAACGATTTACGAATTAAATTGATAATCAATATCACGCACTTTACATTAGACACGACGATCCTTGACCTTTTTATTGAATGATCTCACAATACGGTGATTGATGTAATCTAAAATAAGAGTATGGTGTGGACCAATAAGAATGTTACATCTGTTATCATCCAGTGGTCTTAATCCCATAATATTATTATAAGCAACTTATTATCTCCATCGGTCGGCAAAATGGCCGCCCACCTTCAGGAATGAAGCCATCAGCATAGTAAAACATGCATAAGTGGGAAAATCTATAGTCACCCATGCAAATACATGTGAAGACATATTGGCTCACTTTTGGTTGTCATTCATAATGTAAAAGGGTGTAAATACATGATATATAAAGGTATTCCGCCATTTCTTCTTCCCATAACTATAAATAGCTTATTATTCCCCTAAACTGAAGGATATGTGCAAAATGACATACACTCAACCCTAGAGTGTTCCTTAAGAGCTTGTACTCAATCCTAATAGGTAGTGACTTGGTACCCATGGATGTAGGGACCTCATTGGGATCAACTATGTAAAAACTTTAATATCTCGTCTCTCTCTCTCTCTTTCATAAAATCTTTTTATATATATGTGGTATATATATTGTATTACTCCACCAAGGCATATAATTATAATCACACCAATTTTAAATACTAACAGATTGGCGCCATCTAAGGGAACTCGACAAGTTATCATTATTTTCTACTTATTCTCAATCCCAAAGTAATTTTCCAATCACTTGCTTACAAGTAATGGAAAATGGCAGACAATATAGAAAATAGTCGTACAGCTAAAACCGCTCTACTCTCTACCCCTCAAGAAGTAGAGGATCTCTAAGGGATTTTGACGAGCATAGCCAAAGGTTAAGAGGCCATACAAGAGAATGTCAAACAGTTGCCTTGAACATTCAAGTCCGGGACTATAACGGGCCCCGTCATATCGTTTAAACGGAAACCCCCCAAAAGGAGAGGAAAAATGTTCCCCCATCCCTACGGAGATAGGCAGCTCGCAAACCCAACGAGAATTGATGAGAGGATTAAATCTAGGTACTCTAGACGAACCAACAACCGAACTTATCGTCCTATGCCACCTCGTCCCTAAGGTTCACTGATTATTATCATGGGTAATCATTCTCTCAATAAAGGTCGAGCATGAGGGAAAGCCTGAGTAGAGTCTCAGCGTTTGACCGTCTAGGCGCCCGAGTTATAGGGGCCATCGGCACAGAGAGCTGATAAGTTCCAAAAATCGTCGAGAAGGATCTGTCGACTCAAAGACTAGCATATGAGGATCAATGTGTGCCAAGCAGACTTCACAGGAAGAGATCTCAGTATAAAACTATAGTCGTGAGGGTAAAATTGTCTCCATCTAAGCAGACCCAAACAAGTAGTCATGAAAAGGCTCAATCAACGATTGGAAGACCGTTTGGGAAAAATAATAACGTCAAAAAATCCCTTACACAAAATTTTCATAAAAGGATCACCCATCACGCCTGTAATTGTTGATTACCCTACACCTTCCAAATTAAAGCCACCTGTGGTAACCCCAAAATATGATGGTAAAACAGATCCAGTACTTCACGTGGAACAATATCAAGTTGTCGCCAACATCTATTCAGTTCCCGATGAGATGCATTACTCAGCATTCTTTGTCACTTGTAGTAGATCAGCCCAGATCCGGTACAATAATTTACCGTGAGGACAAATATCTAGCTATAGTTGGCTAATTTATTTATTGGTAAATTCTGCTTTAGAGCAAAACCAGCCAAAAGGGTATCTCATTTACTAAATGTTCTATCAATGATATGGAAATACCAAGCGTTAGTACATCACCATGTTCGATGGTGAAAAATTGGAGGTCGTTGATTACCAAAAGATGATCATAATCCCCTTGTAAAAGTGGATATGATAAGAAAAGCGGTAAGATGATGAGGATGATCCAGATTTATTGATAAGACCCAAGGATCCTATAGGTGAGGTGAACATGATCAATTTTGGATTTGATTTTATTGCAGGTGGTGACGCCAGTGGCGATTATGAAATAATTGAGAGGAAAGCCTACCTCAACGAAGCCAAAGCTTGCTCCTAGATTCGATAGATCAACATATCTAGTGACGTGGGTAATTACCCAAGGAAAGTAAATAAGGATTGATCGAAAATAGTATTTTACAGGGACGACCCATTAAGAGTATTCTATCCTCATAATGACTCCATGGTCATCACGGTGTAATTCCATGAGGGAAGGGTAGCTAGAGTGTTGATTGACAATGGTAGTTTGGTCGACAACCTATTCTATAACTGCTTCAAAGTATTATAGCTACGAGATAGTAAGCTTGAGCCCTATTATAGGCCCATAATTGTTTTCTTAAGAGATAAGGTGTATCGTCTAGGAACTGTCAACCTATAAATCGTAATTGGTACCTGGCCAACCTATCGAACTAAGAATATCCCTTTCTTCATCCTTGACAAGAACGTCAACTCAGCATATGACATTATCCTTTGCAGGGTTGGATTGAATAAGTTTGAAGTTGAGCCTTCTATCGTGCATCGATGTCTGAAGTTCCCCACTCATTATAGGGTCGACGTAATTGAAGGAAACCCAATTGAAGCCAAGGAGTGCTACTACACCTCAACCGATTGGAAAAAGAGAAAAATCTCACTACTACCTACTAGATAAAAGCCATAGAACCTCATGAGGAAGCGAAATTTGTCAAAGGATAGTTTCTGGAAGCCCTAGAGTCCATTGTCTTAGATGATGAACACTCAAAAAAGACAACACAAATCGGCTCATCACTAGAACCTACTATTAGGAAGGAATTGGTGAATTTCCTCAAACAGCGAAATAATATATTCGCTTGGAGTCATGAGGACATGCTAGGGATTAATGTAAATTTCATGTGCCACGAACTCATCATTGTCAAAAATGCAATGTCGATCAAACAGAAATGATATGTCTTCAGTCCCGAGAAAAATATGGTCGTACAGGAGGAAGTGGAGAAGTTACAGAAAGCAAGTTTCATTGAGGACGTTAAAAACCCAGAATTGCTGGCCCATGTAGTTATGGTTAAAAAGAATCATGATAACTGGCGTATTTGTGTTGATTTCACAGACTTGAAAAAATCCTGCCCAAAGGACATTTACCCCTAAGTTACAAGCAGTAATAATCATTCAATGATTCCTAGTTAATTATGAATCAAGTATTGGGTGTCTATGGAGTCAGAGGAGAGTTCATAACAAAACACCTATCCAAAGCACAAAACATGATATCCAAGTTTTCGACAGGCAAGGTGAGCAGGATTCCTAAAGCTGATAATGCCCAGGCAGATGCACTTGATCGACTCACTTCGCGACCAGGGCAGAGTTAAGGAGGACCATCTAGGTAGATATTCTCCTTCAGTAGAGTAATGATGAAAAAACCTCACCATAATTGAACTGGATTTGGGCCCATATTGGCAGGATCCAATAAGGAATTACCTAAAATAGGACATTATGTCGACTGATCCTAAGGAGTCTATAAGGCTACGATACAAAGCAGCTAGGTATGTTATGGAAGGAGGGATCCTATATAGAAGAGGATTCATTATTTTGACGCTCTGGTGTGTCCACCCTACTGAAGTAACCAAAATTGTAAAAATTATACATAGAGGCTTCGGTGGGGCACACTTAGCAGGAAGATCATTAACCAAGTAAGTAGCCATCAAGGCTATTACTGGCCCACTATAAAAGTGATTTGCACCGATTATGCATGACGATGCGATAAGTCCATAAAATACGCTACGATCCATAGAACACCGGGGACTACGCTCATACCAATCATATCCTCTTGGACCTTTGCTACGCGGGGCATTAACTTAATCGGACCTCTGCCAAAAAAAAGTGGAAGGTTCATATACTTAGTTGTTGCAGTGGATTACTTCACTAAATGGGTGGAGTTTGAACCTTTGGTGGATATTCCTCATGAGAAGGTCTTTCATTTCATATGGAAGAACATCATTTACCATATGAAATTCTATATGCTTTCATCACCAACCATAACACGCAGTTCGACAATCAATAATTTGATGATTATTGTGTTCAATTTTAAAATTTAAAAGTCACATACTGCTCCTGGCTAACCGCAATGCAACAGGCAGACAGAAGTGACGAACAAGACTCTACTTGATGGAATAAAGTATAGATTGGATGAAGCTAAGGGAAATTGGATCAATGAACTACAAAGTGTGCTCTAAGCTTATAGGACTACGTCGAGGACAACCACCAACGAAACTTCTTACATGTTACCTTTGGGGACAGAAGCAGTGGTATCGAGAGAAATTGGTCTATTTAATCATAAGGTGCTCAAATTTGATTTATCGAAGAGCGATCTCATGAGGAAGTTAGACTTGGACATGGTTGAAGAAGTTAGAGAGTACACAGCACTTCGTGTGGCAGCCTATCAATAGAGAACCGCTCGATTCCATAACAGAAGGGTAAAGTCGATCAACCTCAAGGAAGGATACTACGTGCTGTGGAAAGTACTCCAAAAAGAAAACAAATTAGAGCCCAATTGGCATGGTCCTTACCATATTTTTGTACTCATCTAACCAAAAATTTATCGGATTGAAACCCTAGAAAGGGAGTCGTTAAAAAATCTTTGTAATGCTGAGCATTTGAGGAGGTACTATCAGTAATCAGATGAATTACAGTCCCTTTTATTTCATATAACCCATTTTCGGTTCTCAATAAACATTGCAAATTTTAAGTAAAGATTATCGCCTTCTTTATGTTTTTTCTGGAGTGGGAGTTGTGCTAAATTCAAAACAATCTCAAATAATAATAAAAACCCAAACTTAAAAATTTCACGTATGACTTCGTCTTCAGAAAAATCCATAAACGAGAAGCCTGACTTCATGCATGACCCCACAATGTCAAGAACAAGAAGTCTTAAAAGGAAAACTTTATGTATGACCCTAAGGTCAAGAATGAGAAGTTTTACCAGAGCAAATTAAGGACTTATCCTAACACATTTCCATTGGTAACTAACACCGGCACTTGGTTAAAATGGCAAGGTCCATTTAAGTGACCTCGGACAATGGCACGTTAGTATAACCTAAGGTAGGATAACCTCTATTCTTCCTAAATAGTAAGCAGTAAGGCTAATTAGTTGGACAACTGCCAACCATATAATCGTAAGACTAAATTATTGGTAGGCCACGAATACGTAATAAACTGCTAATGTATTAACATATTAAACCAAAAGGTCAAAGTTTTATTATAAATCATAGAGAATTATTACAAGGCCAACAAAATAAAATGACAACACAATATCAAATATCTAAGCCGTGTCTGAAGGGTATTTACTCGGTGTTTTGTCAACTCCAGTGGGGGGAACATTCAGAGCGTAAGGAGTAACTATAGTGCTCAAGTACCTAAACCTTGGTTGGGTGCTAGAACTTTCCTTATTCATCAGATATAGTGGTCGGCTAAGGGTGTTATCACCGTGCAAAACGTAATCCCCAAGTTATTTCCTAGTCAAGCTCGTCGGACTGGCATCTGGAGTAATCCAAGAGGTATCCATATTGAAAGGAAGGTTATGATGATCCAAACAATCGGGGTCATGATAATACCGTTGCTCATCTTCCTTCAAAATTTTACAACTGTAGGGGCGTGGAGCCAACCCCACTCATAACCATATTTACGGGCCTGACCAAGTTCTTCACTCATGTGTGCGAGGACCTCATCATTACCATCCATCCATATAGTAGGAGGTTGTTTATGAAAGTGATAGGTAAGACGGTCAACCATCTCACTTAACCTTTTGATCGTCGCCAATTGAGTCTTTATAAAATGTCACTTGGTCGGCCAAAATTTTATTAGTTCGCTCCTCTTCCACCAGCTGATGAACCTTAACCACTTGAGGAGAAGACTGTCATATGCCTCTAGACTTTGTCAACCGCTAAAACTCTTCCATTAAGCGAGCATTCTCCTATTCCAGAAAAGAGACACCTTCACTCTGATCGGTCGTAGCTGACTTCTTGAGGCCCTCCAGCTCATTGCGTCACAAATTATTCTCCTGTTCAAGCTGACTTATCACCTCCCGAGAAATTTTCAGAGTTGATTTTAAAACATACTCCTTTTTAGAGTACGTCGGTGATAAATCTTGCATCTTCTGATTAAATTTACTATCACTTCGTAAAATAGCAATTTTTTTCTGGTAATTAGCAGATAGACTAGAAATAATGTCTTTATGGTCTCGTTGGAGATTAATAATCATTTCATGATATGTGGCATTGGTCACCATAATTTGATGAAATAACTTACGCATGACGAGATAAGCTTCTTTGGCTTGATTTGATACATCCTATCCAAGAAGCTCCTTCAACTCTTCTGCATCCACTTCTTTGTGACCAACTCCAAACAACTAGTTACTCCTCTGGTAAAGCTCTCTTTAGGTAGCGACCAAATAGGCTATCCGGGTGTCAAACTAAAAAATATATGATTGTACATAGGTAACAGCTAAATAAAGGAGGAGTTGTGCCATATTGTTCAATATTGCAACAAAAAAGGTAAAACTTCATTTTATTAAAAACATGAAAACATTACAATTAAGGAATTACAACAAGGAAATAAAATAAAGGTTCATAAAGACATCAAATCCCTACAACTACCAGGGTCTATATCACACCTTGTCTTTATCGGTCGCCACCAAACCCTCAGTTTGACTAGCCACTACCATTTGACCCTTGGGTGCCACAAACTCCTCCATCTCCTCGTTATTATCAACCTCCTCCTCTATTTGGGGAGGAGTACTGTAACACCACGTATTTTTAGTGATTTTTATATTGGGATTAATTAAATTAAAATGGGAAATTTATACGATTTAAAAAAATATTAATTAGTGAGACAAGGGTTAATATTTATTTGTAAGAATTGAATTAAGTATTACTTAGTTAACGAGTAATAAATTGGTAAGAAAGTATTATGATTGTCGTGAGTGAGAAATATGATAGTTACGGTAATTTAGTCGGGGCGCACGTGTCAAATATGTTGGAACTTAAATTTATAAAATAAAAAGTAATTTATTTATGGGTCATCCAAATAGTCATTTTGAGTGAGCCAGTGTGTATGGAAGGGTTGAAATAGTAAGAAAAGTGTACTCAGGGTTTTGATTGGGTCTCGAGATCCAGAGGGGTATTTTGGTCTATTGACTTTTTAGAGAAAAGGCACCTGCGAATTCACAATGTTTATATCTGCATATGTGTTTAGGGGGTTGGGGTTAGCTGTTACAAAATCTAAGAGAGGACATTAGAGGAAGAAGGTGAAGGTTCCCAAGGATTTCCACACTATTTTTTCACCACCACTGCTTAGATCAGAAGGAGGAGAAGATAACTCCACCACTTTTCTGCACAATTCAGACCTACTGACTCCAGGCAAGTGTTTATCTTGCGATATTTTAGTACATATACTATCCATGTTAGTGTTGGATTGGATAATTTGCACGAATAAATTATTATGGCTTAAATTGGAAACTTAATTCATGATCTTGGGTAGGATTTGCATGTAGATTGAATCTCTATGCGAATAGAAAATGAAATCATAATGTATGTGATGATAATAATAGAGAAATCTAGGTTTTTGTTGATGTTCTTGAGTGAAAAGAATAATCAAGGGTTTTGGAATTAAAGTGAATAATTATTTTAGTTTATTTGCCTCCCCTTGGTGATTTAATGCTTTGAGTACGTTAGAAATCATTTCTACATGTTGCTATAGGGTCCAGTAGGCTTGGTTGGAAGTTTGGGAACATATCATGAAGGTTTTCATAATTGAAAATGGTGAAAAACGTAACAGTAGAACGAAGGAGACGAACTGTACAATTTCGAATCGATTCGGCACAAGGGAGAATCGATTTGGTTTGCTAAAATTTAGAAAATTCCCCTTATTTAAGCCTAGAACTTGTTAATAAATTTTAGGGAGACTTTTGGAACATTTTTAAATGTTACGGAGGGAGATTATAATTTTAGTAAATATACAGTAGGGGTGAGGTTACCCCAATTGAGGAAAATTAAGGCTAGGAATAATTGGTCTGATACGGCACAAATATTGCATATTTACGCCCGTTAACTTACGCATTTTAGTCCCTCTAAGTACCTTAATTCCTATATTTATGCTCGTTAATCAGACAACCTCGAATTTGAATATATATATATATGCTTTGCAGGGGTTAACTGAGCTTTTGTAGGTATTCTGGCACTTAGTGTGAAGTTTGGACGCATTCCGACGAAGTTTCATATACATTCGAACGCGCAAGGGAAATTTTATCATTTAACGGTTTAGGAATATGGCCCAACATCTTCACAGAATTGTAGCCCTTTGAGCAAGCTTCGCGTGGCCACAAATAGCACATGAATCCGAGTTCTAACGAAGAAGTTACAGGACTTTGAGCGGAAGAGAAATACAAACAAGCCAAAACAGGGGAAAGAAAACTAATAATATAGGTGCAAATCGATTCGGCAAAGGGAAAATTGGCTACCGCCTCTGAACGAATCAATTTGCCAAGGTATCCTTTTTCGAATCGATTCGGTCAAAGCCAAATCGATTCGGTCCTGCAGATTTTGAACGTTTCTTATTTACAAGTTTGTCATCTAGGTTTTGTGTATATATACTTTCTCTCTTCATTTTGAAGAGATATCTTTCATTTGTATTAGATTTTATGGTTTCTTTTTAGAGCTTTGGCCCTACTCCTTCATTTCCTTTGGGTTTTTGCCCATTTTGTAAGTTAATATTTACTATTTATTATCTTCTTTGTTGTATTTTATTGTTCTAGCTTAATTTCCTTTATGTTCCTCCCTTTCCATGCCTATATAACTTATTTTAGTTCATTATTTAGTTGTTTAATTTAGTTAATTAGTTTATCACTTGTCTTTCCTTATGTCTCGTAGCTAGTTTCTGGGTTGGGATTGCGTTTCCTCCATTAATGGGTATTGAGTTCCGAAAGTTGGGTTTTGTGTAAAATTGCGTTCAATTGAAACCTCGCATATCAAAGTCGAATTGTTATGCATTTAACTTTCTTTGTCATGCAATTTCAGTGTTTTTAGCGATAATCCAAATTTAATCCGCGCGTGATCATTTTCTGTTAAATGTTTAATCTCGCAACTTTGGATTGAATTTCTTATTGTGTGATGTTTATGCTTAATTGAAATGTTCGGTTAAATAGCTTTCGAACCAAAATTCCAACTATGCGTTGTATATCACGGGGCGTGAATGCGATCCCGGCTCTCGTTTTAATTAGCCTTATTTAGCAATTAACTTCTCATTTTTCCATTTTCTTTAAAACCACCATATCACCTTTTACACTTTTATTCTTGAAGTGATAAATCGATTATGATCTATACGACATTTCATGTGGATTTCTTACGATACCCAACTTACCTCTATACTTGTATCGCAAGTGTAGTTGTAGTTTAGGTTTGTTGCAATGAGGCGGCGAATCAAATACAACGAAAGTTCCCTTACACGAGCACACGGTTTGCACACGATCAAAATGGCATCGTTGCCGGGGAGTGTTTAGTTGCAAATTGTAGTTGCTTTATTATTTCGTAATATTTCTTTCATTCATATTTTATTCTTTATTTTATCCTTTCTTTTTTACTTGCGCTAGATTGTTTCGAGAAATTGAAATTTTGGTGCTTGTCGCTTTGTTGAATTACCTATTTAGAAATGTCTCGATATAACTCTTTAGATAACCTTAATTTTTATGAGAATAGTTTTACGTTATACTCCCAAGACAATGAGAGAATGCCTACAAATTCTTGAAAATGAGCACATTGAGCATGAAATTCAAGAGTGTGTAAGTAATCCCACATCACCTTGTGAGGATACTTTTGGAAACAGGGAATCCGTTAACTATGAGCAAACCGCACAAGAAGATGACATGTTTTCTTATTGGTTTGATCATGAGTTAATGATTAAGGAAATGAATGACCAATTCGAGATTTCTAAGGCTTGATTTTTAGAAAATAACGACATTCTTGATGAAATTATTTCTTTAAAAAATCGGGTTAAGGTTGAAATTTGCGTTTCACCTTCACCCCTTTTTGAGGAAGAAATTATTGAGAGTGATCCAAGCACTTTCGAATTTCAACCTCTTATTAATTCTTTCGATTGTATTGAGGTTGAAGGTCCTTCCTTTCCGTTATTCCCGAACAATTAAATTTATCACAAGAACCCGTTAAAAGTCTTCAGGACTTTGAACCGATTCTTGAACGGGAATGTTATTTTGAGATGCTTCATCTCATGGGCTATTCACTTGCATTAGCCCCACCTCCCCTTCCAATTGAAAACCCTTAGGGAAGTGATTTTAATTTTCTCAAAATCAATGTGATCTTATCCCCCTCAGCGTCCAAATCCCCCATCGTCCCCCAATTTATAATTGGCAATGTTTCATTTCTTACGCCTCATACATTCCTTTCATTGTTCAAACGGAATTCGTATTTTCGGGGAGGCATGCTTTCAAGGGCGGGTCCACCGTCGATCCTTCAAAGTCAAGCCGTATTTTTGGTAGAAACTCGAAAACTTCGACTTCTAGTGTATAGTTAGTTAGATATTAAACGGTAGCTTATAAATGGTTAGCTTTTTATTCTTTATTTCTTTAGTTTTTCTTTACTTTTAATTATAGTCTAGTGTATTTAGTTAAACTTTTTGTTATTGTTTTTGTTATGCTCGGTACTGACTTGTTTTGTAATTTCTTTAGACTCATGCTTATCATGGATCGCCCCAATTTTGGGTAATATCATTATTTTCTTATCTTTGTGTTGTGTTCTTAATGCGCATTGAGGACAATGCAACATTTAAGTTAGGGGTGTAGGATATTCTATCCAGTCCATGTTTAGTCCATGGATTTGATCACATGTTAGTTATAAAGCATGTTTTTGTTAAAAATTGAAAATTTTCAAACATATTTTATTTATTTTTTTCTCCTTTATTAGGCATTTTGCCTTGTTTTCGATGATAAATTTAAATAAATGCCCGATCCAATTGACAACTCAATGATGCATGTTCTCGATTTTAGAAGTTATTAGACTTTAGTTCTCAAATCATTGTTATTATGAATAACTTCATGAATTAAGCTTTATCACACGAGCACGTGTGCTTTTCTTGTTATATTGATTTTGGTTTAAGATTTTTATTACCCAGTAATCTTTTGTTATATTGTATATACTTACACCGAGTGAGATTCGAGACATACCTTCGTTTGTGAGGGTCATACACTATTCTTTCCTCTTTGAAAACGTTGAATTCGTCGGTAATCTCACTATTCTTTCATTTGATCGTTCATTAATTGAGTTCACTCATGAAATGTGTTACTTGAGCATGATTTTCAAAGTTCTTTTGACTCGAGAATTAAGTAAACTTTAGGAAATGATCATATGCCATCTTTGTCATATCACTCATATTAACCTTGACCTCATCTTTAATGTTTCCCTAGTTAAACCCTTTGGGCCTAAATATACCCTTTCGTTTCATAACCCAAAATTCCATAACCAACTCCACATTGGAGTTTATAAACCATACATATTATGTTCCTTACCTTTGTTTGGAATGATACTTGGCATTGAATGATGTACTTGTCTCGTAGTTGCAATTAAGCACGAAAAGAGTGAGAAAAGCGATAAGAGAGTAGTGAAAAGTAAAGAAAGAGTGAAAAGGCAAAAGAAAAACAAAAGAGAAACCTGAGAAAAAGAAAAAAAGAAAAGAAAAAGTGAAAAAGAAGAAAATAAAAGAGAACGTTGATGTATATGGTGTTTGATTAGGCATAAATTCTTCATATTTATCCCCTTAATTTCGGTATTTTTATGATCCCGTGCGGTGTAAATAGCTTGGATTTATCTTATATCTATGATACTAACCCTTTTTGGCAAGTATTTCGTATTTTGTGTATCTCCTATGTGTTTTACAGATATTTCATGCAAGTTAGTGCCAAAGAGAACTCAAAATAGTGAAAGAAACCAAGAATCGGGAAGTTAAAGGGTATTTTCGTAATTTTTCAGCCATAGTCTGGAGGTGGGGCCAACTAGAAAGTTGAAGATCTTTCAATTACAAGAACACTGGAAAAAACGGCACCTAAATCCGAGCTACGGTGAAGAAGTTATGCCCATTTGAAGTTGAGAAGAAATCCAAGAAAAAAGCTGTCAGACCCAAACCGAACCGAAGCTGAGAAAAAAGAACCAGTCTGCCCATTTGTCACGCTCCAGATCCGTTACTAAATTAGTCACGCTTTCTAAGTGTGACAAAATGGCAGATACGGGATTTTTATTTTGTGCTTATCTTTTAGCCAAAAGAGTTTTATGTTTTGGGGACTCTTCTAAACGACCCTTAGCCTATATATTTAGTCATTAGGACTCTTTTTATTAAGATTTCATTCATGTAAAAGCTCCATAACAAGTAGGAACATCTAGGAGAAGAATTTACATATTTTGCACCATCAATTCAAGAGCTTTTTCGGTTTTTCTTCAATCTTTGATTTCTTCTTGCATGTTCTTGTTCTTCAATCGTGGTAACTTTAATTTCCAGTACTTTTATTATTATTCACCATGTTAGGCTAGGTTTTTAAAGGTTGGGATACATGAACCCAACCTGATGTTGTAGTTGCGTGCATATAAAATTAATCCGCTGAATTTAATGATTGATTATGATCGTATTGCGTAGTTACACAACAATTGTAGATCTTTATATCTCGTTTGCCTCTGGGTACTCGTGATGATTTAGAGTGCAATTCGAATGCTACTATCGCGATACTGATTTACTCATCCTCAGATTAAGTATGACGCGGGCTTGAACCTCGTATACGTAATGCTTGGGAGTACTAAATTCCGGGTCAAATTAATCAGTTAAATTTACGATTAGTTTTATACCATCAATACTCTAGGGTTGGGGGATTGTGTCTCTACCTTAATTTTTCCAATTAGTTTTAGTTAACTTCTTTATTTTTTCCTTTTCCCTTTCTCACTCAATCATCTTATTTTTATTTCTTTTTAGTGTCAAGTTAGGGTTAACAGTCTTACCTTTGTCGTCACGTTCACTCGTCCTAGTTCCCTGAGGATTCGATACCCAGACTCGCCACTATACTCCACAAGAGTGTAGTTAAAGTTTAGGTTTTTGTATTGTGGTTGGAAGCCGATAACAACGATTAGCGTATTTACACGGACGCTCGGTTTCCGACCCGATCAGTGTTCGATAAGATTTGATTACTCTCGTATTGTCATATTTAATGCTTGTTAGGGAACTTGTTTTTCAATTTTGGAATTTCTCGCAGTCTCCCACTATCCTGAGTTTCACTTTGAATCCGTACATATACCTTTCATTTCATACTTTAACCCCAAACCTACATTACAACCATATACAAGTCCTCTGTGATCTTAGGGTGAATTTAATTTAAAAGTTTAAATAGTTTTGATACTATGTGAAAATATTGTTTGCCTCCTTTAATGAGCGGTATCTTTCAATGAGATTACATGTTTTTCATTTTATATATAGCATTTTTCATTAGTGAAGCGCGGCCTAGTTTCCATTTACATTTACCCTTTATGCCCGCATGTCCCGTGTATTATCTCCCCTTTCATAATGGTTTCATTTGTCGAGTGTAATGCCCTGTGAGGATTGATATATGCATGCTTTTTATGTTTATCCAGTTTTATAAGTTTTTGCCAAATTATATTTTGCATGTTCTCGCTCCCCTCCCACTTTAAGGTTTCAATTCGACGAAGTTCGTTCTATAATGTTAATAACTACGGACTTTTGTGTGAATTCATTTACTTTTCTAATAACATGTTGAAATATTGTTCGTTATTATTGAGTTTGTCACATGTTGATTGGGCATATTTTGTGTAAACTATATGATGTTTATGGGTTTCAACCCTGAAAACCCTCACGAGACGACACTCGTCCACTAGGGTAACCTAGGGGTTTAACGGCTTATTGCATATGATAAATGCAATCGTTCGCCTACGAAAGTGGCTTTTATTCTTTTATACGTTTATCTCATTTTGTACTTGTCTCCTGTCTTTTGGTCTACATGTAGTTCTTTTTGTTTCCTATTTCATTGCTAGGGACTGGCAATGTGTAAGCTAGGGGGTGTGAAATGGCAATATTGCATATTTGCGCCCATTAACTTACGCATTTTAGCCCCCTCGGGTACCTTAATTCCTATATTTATTCTCGTTTACCAGACAAACTCATATTTGGATGATGAACACTGATCTATAAACAATCCTCAAGTCCACAGTACTACAGATAACTGTAGCAGCCCAGTCAAGCCAAACAAACGCCTATCTCAAGGCTATAACGGCGACAATGGCAAATCACAGGACACCGGAAAATTTATAAATAGAAGATCATTCCAGAGTTCAATGATGATTTAATTATATCACGATTACCAAAAATTAAATCCTCAAGGATCCTTTAATATATATGTCTAAACATAATAAGAATATTATCTAAGTACTTAGAGTGGGTTGCCCGAAAGCTCTAAATAAAACTTGAAATATTATTACTAACAATAAAGCATATGATTACAAGCGTAATTTACAGATTATTGAAGTTGCAAGCCATAATATACAGAATATAAAGAAAACTTACAATGAAACTTAGAGATTACAAACTTATTGTTGCTGGAATACTAGAACTTGAAAGCTATTATAGATATTGATAACTAGGGATTTATGGTTGCTTGATTGCTTGAGTATTGCTCTTGATGGCTGTGTAGGCTGTGTAGAGAGAAGAAGAGGAAGCCTTCTTATATAGGAGATTGAAGAGCCTCGGATAGAATCTCTTTGTACAGTAGAAATCGCGTGAGTGTACAGTGACTGATATGAACAGTGGTAAATAGTAAAGGGCGCACAGTGGGTGAACAGTAAGGGTCGTCTACTGTTTGCACAGTAAAGGTCATCTACTGTTTGCATGCATACGTCATCTCTTGCGTCTGTTTTGTCGTGGTAGTGCTGACATATTTATTGCATCTATTTTTATGGTTCCATCATATTATCAATATTGTGCCTGGTTACTGAGTCCATTGAGTCATTATCTGAATCGGTGTGTCTATAAGCTAATAATGATAATTACTTTCTCTTTCATTAAATAGTGCTTCTTCAGTGTCTGTAGAATTTTGTGTTTTGTTAAAATAAGTTACATTTCTATTAAAAGGATGTTTTGGTATAAATATTCTTATGTTAAAATTTTCTTTAATCATATACCAGGGGTCAGCTGGAATTTCATTCATTATATTATAAACTTTATACATTAATAATAAATCAGCTGTTGCCTCTTTTCCTTGAATTAATGAGTCATCGTTACTTGCTTGAGCATAATAGTTTGAAATTTTATCTTGCCTGTGTTCAATAAATATATTGTGCCTGCTATGAATTATTTGACCAGTTCTTATCCATTCTGGTGGTATACTTTCGATTATTAATAAAAGATAAGGTGAATTCACCCTTTTAGGCTGTTGTTCAGCTATTGCATCTACTAAACATTTTGGAAAGTTGCAATTAATATTATCCCATGGAGGGGGTATTAAAATACTACTAACCATTCCATATTCTAATAATAAACTTATAGTAACTTCTATTGCAATCTCAGGATTAGTCTGGAATATTACGTTGGGTCTAGTTATTATAAAATTTTTAAATTTTTAATAGTCTATTTCTATAAATATCATTGTTTCATATTTATTTATAGCATTTAGATGGACATGTTCGTATTTATATGTACATCCCAAAGGTTCGGGATTAAAACGGAAATAATTTTGAATAAAAAGCCAATTTGAGACATCTTTTTCTTGTGCAAATCTAATTATTTTATCGGATATATCATTTGGCAATATGGTTTCTACTTTTGTTTTTAATATATATCTATGATAAGGGTCAAAAGAAGATAAAAAATTATTATTAGAGTAGAGGTCTACAGTTTTCATTTTCTTTTCATTTTCTTGATTTTTAAGATTTAATACTTTATAATATTTAATAACAGCTTCATGGTCCTTAATGAGTTGTGGACTGCTTTTGCTTTTATAATATTTAACTTGTGCTTCTAAAGTTTTCACATAATTATTCATATTGTGAAAAAAGGTATTTACGTAGTTCATTGTGTGGATAAAAGATCCTTTATTGTATTCTCTATTGAACCAGAGGTTATCTAGCATCTTCTGCTGGTCTTCATTGACTGGTAGCTTTGACCTAAATTTTTGTTTTGCATTAAGAACAGTAAACAATTGATTAGTATGCTCTTGTGTTCCTGAGGAAGATCCTTGATAAGACATCTGCAGAACATTAAGAAGAGTTAGTAATTAATCTAGATAAAATATCGGCTAATTGATTATCTTTACCTTTAATATGTTCAAATTGTGGTGTAAATCCTTTTCCTGTAATATTGTCAATAAATTTTAACCATCTTTTTGTCGCTGATTTACTTTGGTTAGTTTTGTTAAAATGTTTCACTATATTATCACAATCAGTTCTTATTAAAAAGGTTTTTCCTAAAAATAATTGAAATCTATCTATAGTATTTATGACTCCTAATATTTCTAAATCTGTTGATGGTAATCTACTTTGTGTTTCGTTAAAATTTCCTGAACAATATTTACATATTTCTTCTTCACTTTTATTACTATCTTTATTAGATTTTTGTAATAGTATACCTACCCATCCTAAGGCTGATGCGTCAGTTTGAATTATTTTGTAATTATTTTCTAATGGTAAATTTAGTGGTTCTAATGTACTAACAATTTGTTTTATTTTTTGTACTAATTTTATATCTTCATTATTAAAGTATTTTTGTCCATTCTTTCCTAATTTACTATATAATGGTCCTACTAGTTTGGATAAATTTGGTATAAAAGACCTACAGTAATTTAGTAATCCTAAAAAGGCTTGTAGTTTTTTAGTGTCTTCTATTTTATCTGGAAATTCTAAAACCTTTTTTACTATATGTTCTTGTAATTCTATTTTTCCTCCTTTAATAAAAAGTCCTAAAAATTCTATTTCTTGTTTTTCTAATTGCATCTTTTTACTACTAATTATTAGTCCTTGATTTATAAATTCTTTAAAAACTATTTGTAAATGATTTCTATGTTCTTGTTTATTAGTACTAAAGACAAGTATATCATCAATATAAACTATACAGAAATCAGAATGTTTTTTAAAGATAGTGTCCATTTTGTTTTGAAATATTTGTGGTGCATTTTTTAAGCCAAATGGCATGACTAACCATTCAAAATGTCCTTCTGGACAAGTAAATGCTGTCCATTCTATTGATTCTTTTTGCATCTTTATTTGCCAAAAGCCAGATTTACAATCAAATTTAGAAAAATATTTTTTATTCTGAATTTTATTAATTAATTCGTCTTTATTAGGTATTTTGTAACTATCATCATAGGTATTATCATTTAATCTTTTATAATTAATAACCATTCTTGCTTTGTCTCTTTTTATTTCGCTATGATTTCTTACCATAAATGCAGGGCTTCTGTGTCTACTTATACTCTTTTTTATTACTCCTAGATTTAATAATTCTCTTATTTGAATTTTAAATTCTTCTTGGTCTATTAATTCACAAGCGATGTCTTTGGTTTTTATAGTTATATCTGGATTTATTATAATTAATTTTGCTTCTATTTTATTTTTATTCCAGTGTTTTTGAGGGTCTTCTCCTATTATTTCAGTTTTTTCAGCTAATCTAATTAAGTCTTCTAGTTCTAATTTAGTATTTTTAAACATGATTTTATTTAAATTATTACATTCAATTTTAAGACTTTCACTTTTTTCGAGATATTGTAAGTAATCTTTTAAATAATCTTCTTCAATATCTAGTTCATTATTATTTAATTTTATGTCTTCAATTGGTTCTAATATTATATTGTTATTAAGTATTAATTTATTTTCATGTTTTAATATGTTAGATTGATTATTAGGTATAATATGTGTTCCTTTTTTAAATAATTGTATACCACAAGGCGTATACATAAATCCTCATGTTAAAGATTGAATAAAATTTAATCCTAAGATAAAAGGGTGATGACTTTTTACATTAGTTATGTATGTTTCGGGCAAAATAAATTGTTCTTCATTTATATATATAGGTATATTTTGTATACACTGTGTTATAGGTATAGCGTCTTTATTGAATTGATGTATATAAACAGGGTAATTTAAATCTTTAGCATCTTCTTTTGCTACTAAATCTACGTGAATTAGACTTTTAGTTGCTCCTGTATCTAACATAGCTGTAGTTTCTATAGTTCTATTTGCAAATTTTATTTTCGTAGGGAAGGTAATTAAAGCAGATTTGTTAGTATTGTTTATTTGTTCTTTAGGTTTATTAATTATTTCTTCAGTATAACATTTTGTACATAGATTTTGTTTACAATTTTCACATATATATAATTTTTTATATTCTTTTTTACACTTAGCACATTCTAACTGTAATAAAGTAAATTGGTTAAGTATATATTCACATTCTTCAATATTATAACAAAGATTTAAATTATCTAAACATTGTTCTAAGATTTCTATATCATCATCATTAGAGTCTATTGATTCTGTGGATTCTATACTATATATACTAATATTATCTATTTCTTCATATTCATCGTATATACTTTCTAATTCTATTGTGTCTCCTAAATCATCTTCAATGTCATCTAAGATATTTATTTTTTCTTGTATTTTAGATATATTATTATTTTTATTTCTATATGGACAATTTGGTCTAATATGATTTGGGTCACCGCATATAAAACATTTACAGTTTGTTACTTTCTTGATATTTTTATTATCTTTTGTTTCGTTATTATTATCTTTATTCATTTTTCGTTTTTTATACCATGGTCGTTTTCTTTTAAAGTTTTTATATTTGTAAGGTTTCTTAAATGTCTTACTAGGCCGGATTTTATAACTTTTGTATTTTTTGTATTTCTTTTTAGTTTTATATTTATTATTTTTACTAGTTATGATTCTTTTATTGTCACAACCATACTGAGGTGGTAAATCTAATTGTTGACATGTATGATAGTATTGTTTTCTAATTTCTTTACTTTCTTTTAATTTTCTACATTCAGATTTTAGTGTATTATATACTATATTAACTCTAGCTCCTATAGATGCGTCAGTTCTCCAGTCATTAGTTTTTTGCCAATTTTTCCATATTTTTTCTCCTATTTTTCCTGGTATTTTTTGTATATATCTATCTAATAGATTGACATCAGTAGTTTTTCCTGTTTGTGTCCAGTATTCTACATATTTTCTAGTGTAGTCTCCTATGTATTCTAATATACAAATTTGTAATTGTTCTAAGTTTCTAAGTGCTTCTGTTTGCTTCTCTGTGATTGTTATAAGCATATTACCTCCTAAGAAAGAAGCTTTGATTAAATTAGTAAATTTTTCTATAGTAAAAGATTCTTTAAATTTTAGATATTCATTTCCTAATTTATATGTTAAATACCAATTAGATACACTTCCTTGTAAAGTGTTTTCAAAATATGATTCACATTCACTTAGGTTAGTAAATTCTATAAGTGTAGTAGCTCTAAAGCATCTTTTTTCCCATATTTCTATTGCAGTCTCCCAATCTAATGGATTTACATTATCTAGGTTTAGTATACTACCATATTGATTTATATTCATACTTGTATCGAATACATATCTACTTCTACTTTTATTACCTGGTGTTGGTTTAGTATTTTCATTATATTTTTCTCTTGTTGCTCCTAGGTGTTGATGTGTTGAGTAGTCACTAGTAGGTGATTTTGTAGTTGATGATTCTCCGGTTACTTCTTCAGCTGGGTTTATTTCTTCTAAGGTTTTTATAATTTCTTGTTCATTTAAAAAATTTTCTAATCCTATGTTTATTATTTTATGTTTATTATCTTCATTAGTTCCTTCAGCACAATATATTGAGATTATTAATTCTTTATTTTCTTCATTGCCATATTTGTTTATTAATTGTTCTGTTGTTAAATTATCACAGTCGTTTATAATTATGTCATATATCTTGTCTTCTAATACTGTGAATAGCGTTTCTATTTGTTCTTCTATAATTAATACATTAATTTCTTCTAATAATTCTTCACTTTCTGTCTCGATTGATTTATATTTACTAAATTTAATGCTACTTTGTCCTACTTGATTTTCATATATTTTATTTTTTTCGGGATTTTTTAAGTTTGTTATCATTAAATTAGGTAGTTTCCATTCTAATTCTTCATAAATACTACTATCTATTTTTTGTGCTTCTATCATTTCTACATATTTACTATTAAAAGATTTTACGATACAGTCAAATTCAGCTTTAAAATTTATTTTATATCGATTAAATAATTTTCCCATAAAAAGCGTATATACTAATAGATTATTATATTGCCCTGTCATATTATATCCTCATGTACTTATTGCTATTTTTATATGTTTGCTAAATTCATTAGTATCTATAGAGAAGTTAGGTATACATCCTATTACGGCGGCGTTTTTTGATAAATCTACTTCAGCGCTGGCTATTTGTGCCTGTTTATGATTATTCCATCTATCATCATATATATATACTAATATTTTAGTTTCTGCCTCTAACTTGGTTAATCCTACTATTCCGATTATAATTATTCCTAGATGCATGAATTCTAATTTTAGTTTATTTAATTCTGTTGCAGATTCTGGTGTTATTAAATCTAATATTTTTTCAGTATTAACTGCTGCTATTTTTCTTTGACTAGTGTGATTGTATATTTTATTAGTGAATTCTAACATATTTTGTTGATATAGCTGTTTTCCTTTAGCCTTTTGAATGCCCTTTTCAATATATGTTTTAGTATCTTCATTGTCGTCAAATAGACTTTCTATTCGGAATATTGGTTTGTTTTTTGTTGTAGATGTCATCTTTAGAATAAAATAAATTTAGTTTTTTTGCAGGTTTTGGGTCTGTTTTTAGTGTTTTAAATTTTTCAATTAATTCGTTTATTTCAGGTGTCTCGTGTATGTTTTGTTTTTCGTCTTTCTTTTGTACGTATTTTATTAATTTTTCTAATTCCGTTTTTATTATAGTAATATTGGTATTTATAACGTCTAAAAATCCTTTTATGTAGTCTTGATTTTCTTCAATTTTTCTAATTCTTTCTAGTAAATTACTATTGTTCATATATTTATCCTAGTCTGCCTTTTTCTGCTATTACTCCTATTCGGGTTTCTAAAGATATTAATCTTGTTTGTTGTTTAATAATAAGTTGTTGCGTTTCTTCTCTTAGTTGTAAATTTTGTCTTATTTTATTGTTTTTACTTTTTGTTATTATTTCTAAGAATTTTTTGCTTATTATAATAACTTTTCTTGTTAGGTCTATAGAATTTTTTATGTGTGCTTTCTCGGTTTGCATTTATTAAAATCTTCCTTGTTCGCTTAATATTCCTAATTTGATTTCTAAGGATAAAACTATTTTTTCTTGTTGTTCTATTACGTAAATAGTACTGTTGACTAAATGATATTCTTCAAATTTTAAAATAATTTTTAAAAAGTTATATTGGGTTTTAATTATACCTCTTCTGAATTCGATTTCGTTTCTTAGTATTTGTTTTTTAGTTTGCATTAATGCTTAAAGTCTTCCTTTTTCTATTAATACTGCAAGTTGATTCTCTTTTGCTAGTTGTCTTTCTTGGTCGTATTCTATTATATAAATTGTGCTTTCTATTAAGTCGAAACGTCCTAATTGAATAATACGCCTTAAATATTCTTGTAGATGTTTTACTCTAATACGACTATGTTCTATTGAGTTTCTAAGTTGTTGTTTTTCAGTCCACATACATTAAAATCTACCCTTTTCACTTAGTATTTCTAATTCTAACTTATACTGGTGAATCTTTTCGTTAGCTATTCTAATTATCCAACTATTAATAGTAGCTTGTATATGGTTTTTCTTTTTGATGTTTTCTTCTTTTTTGATTATTGCGTCGTCTAATATTTTATATTCTAAACGTAGTCGTGCTTTTAGTTTAGTTTTTTCACTAAGCATATAAGATAATTATAAAGGTTGTAAACTTATGAGTTGTAATTCCACTCTTTTCGTTAAATAATATATCTTATTATATAAAGATATAATATTAAAGCAGCTCTGATACCATTATTTTTTGGTGAACAGTGATAAGGTTAATTCAACGTCAATCTCAAGAGATGAACACTGATCTATAAACAATCCTCAAGTCCACAGTACTACAGATAACTGTAACCTTTGGGATGTACATATAAATACGAACATGTCCATCTAAATGCTATAAATAAATATGAAACAATGATATTTATAGAAATAGACTATAAAAAATTTAAAAATTTTATAATAACTAGACCCAACGTAATATTCCAGACTAATCCTGAGATTGCAATAGAAGTTACTATAAGTTTATTATTAGAATATGGAATGGTTAGTAGTATTTTAATACCCCCTCCATGGGATAATATTAATTGCAACTTTCCAAAATGTTTAGTAGATGCAATAGCTGAACAACAGCCTAAAAGGGTGAATTCACCTTATCTTTTATTAATAATCGAAAGTATACCACCAGAATGGATAGGAACTGGTCAAATAATTCATAGCAGGCACAATATATTTATTGAACACAGGCAAGATAAAATTTCAAACTATTATGCTCAAGCAAGTAACGATGACTCATTAATTCAAGGAAAAGAGGCAACAGCTGATTTATTATTAATGTATAAAGTTTATAATATAATGAATGAAATTTCAGCTGACCCCTGGTATATGATTAAAGAAAATTTTAACATAAGAATATTTATACCAAAACATCCTTTTAATAGAAATGTAACTTATTTTAACAAAACACAAAATTCTACAGACACTGAAGAAGCACTATTTAATGAAAGAGAAAGTAATTATCATTATTTAGCCTATAGACACACCGATTCAGATAATGACTCAATGGACTCAGTAACCAGGCACAATATTGATAATATGATGGAACCATAAAAATAGATGCAATAAATATGTCAGCACTACCACGACAAAACAGACGCAAGAGATGACGTATGCATGCAAACAGTAGATGACCTTTACTGTGCAAACAGTAGACGACCCTTACTTTTCACCCACTGTGCGCCCTTTACTATTTACCACTGTTCATATCAGTCACTGTACACTCACGCGACTTCTACTGTACAAAGAGATTCTATCCGAGGAACAGTAAACAATTGATTAGTATGCTCTTGTGTTCCTGAGGAAGATCCTTGATAAGACATCTGCAGAACATTAAGAAGAGTTAGTAATTAATCTAGATAAAATATCGGCTAATTTTTATTTAGAGCTTTCGGGCAACCCACTCTAAGTACTTAGATAATATTCTTATTATGTTTAGACATATATATTAAAGGATCCTTGAGGATTTAATTTTTGGTAATCGTGATATAATTAAATCATCATTGAACTCTGGAATGATCTTCTATTTATAAATTTTCCGGTGTCCTGTGATTTGCCATTGTCGCCGTTATAGCCTTGAGATAGGCGTTTGTTTGGCTTGACTGGGCTGCTACAGTTATCTGTAGTACTGTGGACTTGAGGATTGTTTATAGATCAGTGTTCATCTCTTGAGATTGACGTTGAATATATATCCAAATATGAGTTTGTCTGGTAAACGAGAATAAATATAGGAATTAAGGTACCCGAGGGGGCTAAAATGCGTAAGTTAATGGGCGCAAATATGCAATATTGCCATTTCACACCCCCTAGCTTACATAAATATATATATATACGTGTTTGTGTCTGTGTGTGTGTGTGTGTGTGTGTGTGTGTGTGTGTGCATGTGTGGGCGTTGCAGGGGTTAATTGAGCTTTTGTAGGCATTCCGGCACTTAGTGTGAAGTTTGAACGCATTCCGGCGAAGTTCCATGCACATCCGCACGCACAAGGGCAATTTGGTCATTTAATAGTTTTGGCATCTGGCCTAACATCTTCATGGAAGTTGTGTTGATTTGAGCAATCTTCGTGTGGGTCAAACGGTGCGTGAATCCGAGTCCAAACGAAGAAGTTACGGGACTTTGAGCAGAAGAGAAATACAAACAAGCCAAAACAGGGGAAAGAAAACAAATCCTACAGGTGCGAATCGATTTGACCCTTTACGAATGATTCGTTCAAGGGCAGTAGCCAATTTCCCTTTATCAAATCGATTCGGCCTCCTAGGAATCAATTAGGTTGATGGTCGTGCACCAGATATCGGACAATTGATTAGATCCTGCAAATTTTGAACTTTTCTTATTTACAAGTTTGTCGTCTAGGGTTTGTGTATATATACTTTCTCTCTTCATTTTGAAGAGATATATTTCATTTATATTAGATTTTAGGGTTTCTTGTTTGGAGCTTTGGCCCTACTCCTTCATTTCCTTTGGGTTTTTGCCCATTTTGTAAGTTAATATTTACTATTCATTATCTTGTTTGTTGTGTTTTATCGTTCTAGCTTAATTTCCTTTATGTTCTTCCCTTTCCATGCCTAGATAACTTGTTTTAGTTCATTATTTAGTTGTTTAATTTAGTTAATTAGCTAATTTCTTGTCTTTCCTTATGTCTCGTAGCTAGTTTACGAGTTGGGATTGCGTTTTCGCCATTAATGGGCATTGAGCTCTGAAAGTTGGGTTTGGTGTAAAATTGTGATTAATTAAAACCTCGCGTCTCAAAGTCGGATTGTTATGAGTTTAACTTTCTTTGTCATGCAACATTAGTGTTTATAGCGATAATCCGATTTTAATCCGCGTGTGATCATTTTCTGTTAAATATTGAATCTCGCGACTTTGGATTGGATTCCATATTGTGTAATGTTTATGCTTAATTGAAATGCTCGGTTAAATAAATTTCGAACCAACATTCTAGCTATGCGTTGTTTATCCCGAGGCGGGAATACGATCTCGACTCTTGTTTTAATTAGTCTTATTTAGCAATTAACTTCTCATTTTTTCCTTTTCATTAAAACCACCATATCACCTTTTACACTTTTATTCTTGAAGTGATAAATCGATTATGATCTATAAGACATTCCCTGTGGATTTCTTACGACACCCGGCTTACCTCTATACTTGTATCGGAAGTGTAGTTGTAGTTTAGTTTTTTCTTTGCGTTGAGGTGGCGAATCGAAAACAACGACAATGCCCTTACACAAGCACACGATTCGCGCACGATCATGGGCGTATTTTTATATTTAATGAATTCACCAAAATTAGAACGGGTCTCAGAGAGCATGAGTGAACCGAAGACCAAACCAGTAATGAAGAGATGTCATGATTATTGAATTAATTTAAGATGTAATTAGGAACCTTTGAGTAGTGGGAAACACTCAGGAATATACGATGAGTAGTATAATGGAAAATTTTTAATACGTAGGATATTCGAGAGTCGTATACTGCGTACGAGATATATTATAGGTTGCGTGTATACCTATACGATGATATAGGTTATGTTAATACCTATTGTGTGACTTCTCATATGTGTGAACATACCTATTCTACCTGCTATCACGGGAGGTTCCACCTCATGGACAGTCTTATTCTCATGAGCACATTGGTAGGATCTTAGACTTGTGCCTCTGAACATAGAACTTAGAGTTGATCACTATTTTTGTGTATGATAGTGTGACCGGTCATTTGGGTGCGTTAGGGGTGTGCATAGCCCAAAGGCTTAGAACTATGTTCGCCTCCAAATTGCGTGAAATTATTAATGAATGGTTCGAGAGTGATTCCGAATCAAAAGTCCTTTACTTAGTACATGATGTCACTACACCAAATATTGCGCATGGTCACAGCCCAAATCCCTGACCATTGGTGGTGGGTCGCGAATTTGGTCCATGACCAAATCGGGCGTGACCATCATCAGTGGTCACGGCCCAAATTCTTAACCACCAACATCGATCACGGACTAGGATGTTCACGGCCATGGTCACAGCCCGTGTTTGTGACCCACTATTTTGTGTCCACAAAACATGATCACGACCCAAAGTCGTGATCACATTTTATCTTAAAAATAAAATAGTCATGGTTGTGGGTCGTGACTATTTTATTTTTGAAATAAAAGGTGGTCACAACTTTCGGTCGTGACCATTTTATTTTTACATAAAATATGGTCAAGGCTTTGGGCCGTGACTATTTTATCATTGAAATAAAATTTGGTCACGACTTTGGACCGGGACCATTTTATTTTTACATAAAAAAATGGGCACGGTCCAAAGTCGTGACCATATTTTATTTCAAAAATAAAATAGTCACGGCCCAAAGTCGTGACTATTAAAAAAAATTATCCTCGAACCGAGTGTCTAATCGGTCAGTCTCTGCGAGTGCCATTGGGTTACATTGGCCCCTTAGGTGACTGCGCGGTCAGTTCCTACGAGTTACATTTGTCCCGTAAAAGTCCTATCATTTTGTAAATTTTGGTCATGCTCTCAAATCGGGGGTCCTGTGACTAGGCAACCGGTTCTTGGGGGTACATTGGTCCCGTGCGAGCTGTTAGTTCCTCTCAAGGGGACGTTTAGTGGATGTTTTACGTTCTCACCCTTTGACGGCATGTTTTTAAGCCTAAGTCTAACAGTTTGCATATTTTTGTCGTCCTATCAAACCGGGGGTCCCATGACTATGCGGTCCGTTCGTGCGGGTTACATTGGTCCTGTGCGAGGTGTTCGTCCCTATCACAGGGTCGTTTAGTAACTGTTTTATGTTCTTACCCTTTGACAACATATTTTTAAGCCTAAGTCTAACAGTTTGCAAATTTTAGTTGTGCTCTCAAACTGGTGGTCTCGTGACTATGCAGTCGGTTTCTACGGGTTACATTGGTCCCGTGAAAGGTATTCGTGCCTCTCACGGGGACGTTTTGTGGTTGTTTTACATTCTCACCCTTTGACGGTATGCCAATTTATTATAATCTTGAAAAATTCCCCACTTTATTAAATGTAACTCAACATATTCTAAAGATTAATATTTTTCATTCATACGATGGCTGCACGGACACGGAATCTTCTCACTTTTAAGGTTCTTAAAAGCGTAGCTAATAAACTCTTGAATGCCTTTAACATAACTATTAGCTATTCGATCAGTCACCCCCATACACTATTTGTATTGTGGAAAATCTATTTAATAATCTTCAAATTGCAATCCCGTGTTAACATGATAAAATAAATATCATATGGCATAAATATCAGTTTGCATAGTAAAGCCAAATATAGTGTCAGAGTAAAGCAGTAATATAGTGTCAACAATGCACCAATTAAACAAACTATGAAATCATATAGTGTAAATCAAAGTAAAGCACTAATATATTTTCAACTACGCACCAATCAATTAAACTCAAATATAAGAGCACACAATCAACAATACTACACAACCACTTAAACTTAAATTAAATATTTTTTTCTAGTGATATTATTACAACATAAGAAAAATATTACTATATCTTCATCAAAATATAAATTGGGCGAGTGATAAAAGAGTTTAAATTATTTTTCAACCCATTCCATTCTCCATTGTTGATGTGCACTGGAGAATCTTTGAAACCGTTAAATAATTTATCAACCATGATCTGACACTCACCCTCCAGCAAGGCCGACTATGTACTAAATTCTTACTTGAGTGGAGATGAACGTGCACACCCCAACGACAGTTTTACCGCTCAATTCCTTCATATAGTATTTCTCACCATAATCACCGTGGGTTTATGGCGATGATCCAAGACTTAAAACATGTTTAGGTGCTGAGAAGCGGAATATTGAAGGAGGAATCGGCATCTCTGAGGGGAATGGTGAAGGAAGAAACTTTTGAAGAGGTAAAGGGAAACCAAGTTACAGGGCATACGACCGGTTAAAAGGGACATAATTTGTGAAAGTTTCTCATTCACGCCTCCTAGTTCATTTCGAAGCCCCATTACATCCCCTTCGGTCCTAAAATGACGTTCATTGTTGGACGTGCAATGCTTATTAACATTAGAAAGCTCGTCCACGAGAGGTGCGGTGTGTTTGAATCTTATTTTTGACATATGCGACCCCATACCTCTCGTTCCCCCTCTACAGTCCTTCCCCAATGTTTGTACGAAGGCATCATTGTCAAGATCATCGAACGGGCTTGAAGTTGACTGAATACTCATAATCTCTATTTATTCTAGAGCCTTAGCCAAGTGAGGAGGGAATTTATTATCTTTGTCTCGTCTTGCATGCACGAACAAGTTAGACTGATTCAGTATCTTTCTTTCATCGGGGTTGCCTGTTGTCTTGCTCGACCACTTGTTCTTCAAATCTTTATAAGATTTTGAGCCAAGCCGGTGGACATCGATTTTTTTGGCCCTATTCTTCTTATTTTTCTCCCTTTGCAGCATTTTCGAGTCCTTCGCCTCATTTCCCATAAAATCCACCGACTTTCATCTCAACGTTCAAAGGGACTTTGTCTTTGAGGGCCAAAATGTCGAAGCTCGATGCTCCCTTAGGGAAATGCTTCTGTTTAAGGTTTCTCCGATATGTTTGGAGTTGCTCAGCATCCCGAGAAAGAACCTTATTTTTTGAGTTTGTGAAAAATGAAAACTGTTTGTTGAGCTGCTCGTAGATGTCATATTTAATAGCTTTATCTACGAGGTTCTAATTGTCAGCTCCTCCCACTCCCACATTCATTTTTCCTAAGGACAAACATTGGGCTTTAAACTATTGAACGTGATTCTTATCCCCTGTGGGGTTATTTCCCAATAGAGAGAACCCAATGGGCTTCTTCTCAACTAACCCAACAATTTCAGGAGCGTTGGGTGTGTCTGTTGGATTATTGGGAGTACCTTGCCTACTGCAACTCAGAGTAGTGGAGTGAATCTTAGGTGGAGTTGTGTATTTCTCACCGATTGGTAATGATAATTCTCCTTGGGGTGGTGGCATCTCGTTGGTCAGAGCGTTGTGTCCATTACCGCCCAACATTATCTATAAAAATGATAAAAGTTAAATGTGTATCTATAATAGATGCATAATTTCAAAGTTTAATATGAAATTATAACTAACAAAATAAATTCTTTGACCATATATTAAAATCTACTTTTTATGGTAAGACTTTAATAAAAGTCCAATGTGTCTGATCTCCATCCAGTTAGGATTTGTTTTTAAAAAGCTATTGATTTTTGCACGTGGCCAATTAAGAGGAATCGTATTTATAATGGATGCATAGATGGCAATGACATGAACTCGAAACCTCATCCTCTCCAGCCTAATGGCAAGATTGAGTTTGACGTGTATATGTCGCGAGACATCACAGTCTTTATCAATGCTCTTTGTATGTAATTCTATATATTTTGGGTGATTTTTTTTACCTTCTCTAACAGCGTAAGCAAGGTCAGTCCTCTATCGGGATTATGTATGCAAAATATATATTTTACAGATTCATCCCAGCATTCTGGTAGGGAAAACAGAATACGATTGAATAAGTACTCTTGATGTAGATGAACTCCACGGTTTACAAGGTAGTTAAATTGTTCGATCTTCATATTCCCATACCAATAAACCGGAGTACCCTGTGAATGAGGCTCATTAATTTAAGAGGTATGAGTGCAGTCCAATTGCAACCTTTCACACTCTTGTTGCCATTTATTATCACCGTGACTCATTTTTCTTGAAAAAATGAACGAGGTCGTGAATATGATTCCTATAAATAATGGCTCTAATGAATTATTAACTAGTTAAGTTAGTTTGATTTAGGTTTTGAATAATCACTACCCTTCTATTCATCCAGTGCAATTTTAATTTAGGGCAATTTATAATTCGGTCCCTTGTTGACAATTTTTAAACATTTAAGGACAATTTACTATTAACGGACCTAAGTGTTTAAAATTTGTCAAAATTCCTTTAGTGTTTAAAATATTTTTCCAAGGGACCTAAGAGTACTTTGCTATTTAATTTATTATTTATTATGTACGAAGGCATGAATCACGTGCATGTTGGATCTCACCGATGTGAAATCCATATAACAACTCCGACCGTATGATTTGGTTACTTTATTTCCATGCTAATATTTCAAAATGACAACACTCGGTATACACATAAAGTATGTACAAATTTTATGCCAATAATTATCCCCCAAAATAATAGCACATCAAACCATACATATATAAAATTCTAATAAACCAAATAACATACACCATACACGGCACACACACACAGAAAAACATGCACATGCGCAATATATATAATGTGTATGTATAACTACTTTTGTATTTATTTTAATTTTAACACAAATAATTATAAATACCTACTTTTCCATTTTTTTATAAAAAAATTGTCTCTAATATACACACACACAGTACACAATGCACACACATATACACAATATACACACATATACACAATATACACACATACATACATAATACACACACATGTGCAATATACACATATATATACACACACATATGCGTATGCACACATACATACACACGTATACACATATACACACACATATACATAGAAATACACACATACACACAGAAATACACACACATATATACACACATACAAAGAGATTTCTATATAAAAAATTAGGATTTGAAAGATAATGTCATTTCCTTTGAGATTGAGATTAAAATGGGAGATTGAGATTGGAAATTTTCGAAATCTCCAGACAGAGGGAAAGTTGAAGGGTGTATTTTTTTTGGTGGTCACGGACTTAGACCGTGACCACATCCTTTACCAACTTAGAGGGAACTTTGGCGTGAATTTGGTGCCATAATGGTCACACGTCTGTCACGGCCCAAGTCCTTGACCAACTTTAAGAGGATCCATGACCTCATGGGTTCATGGAATTGGTCACGACAATGTTGGATGTGGTCACGACTTTCGTCCATGACCAACTGGTCACGGATCTGGGCCGTGACCCCCAAGCTGTGACCATGCGCAGGATTTTGTGTAGTGTGTACTAGGACTCAATAGTAGAGTATGCACGCATCCAAGGTCTTCACCTAGGGATATCGTATTCTTATATATTACAATAGTGGTATATATATATATATATATATATATATATATATATATATATATATATATATATATATATATATATATATATATATATATATATATCTGTGTGTGTGTGTGTGTGTGTGTGATTATGATTTATTCTACTACGTGTGCATTAGTAGATAAAAGATAGACAGTGATATCTAAAGTAATCTTAGTATGTGGAAACGTAATACTTAACTGGTGATTTTTACTGGCTAAATAGGTTTGGAAATTTGGTAATGGGTAATACAAGTGGTCACAACGAATTGTTATGAAAGGAGAGTCTTAGTTCAACTAGTTAAGTGGGGTAGCATAACTAGGTTGATTTAGGAGGATACGTTAGGCGTGCATAATAATTGAGAGATGAGGATTTCAAGTGAGGGAATGTGAAGTTAACATGTATACAATATCTTCTCTTAATGCATTTTAAATACTTGCAAAATATTTTCATACCGTTTTTTCTTGGGCTCTGACCGATTGCAAATCCATTTTTGTAAAAACCTTTTAGGTTCCCTATCAAAGGGACGCCAAGCTTAGGAGTCCATTCAGATTTGACGTGCTGCAGTTGTTGTGGACATTGCAGGACATCGGTAGTAGACTTTTTCACCTTTATTCGTTCCATTTCATCATTTAGTTATATTAGTCAGGCATGTCGTCGATTTTTAGCTAGTAGTTATTTCAGAGATGCTGTACTTCTTTTTTATTTCGAGTTGTTGGATTTGGTTTTTATTATGGATTATTGTATGTGGATTTCAGGTTGAAGTGTTTATTCCAAACACATTTATTTATTACGTTGTTTACTAGAATGGTGAATGTGGTTTATTAGTTTAAATTATTGCATGTTAATAAAAAGATTAAAATGTTGATACCGGGCCATTAATGTATTAATATTATAATTGTGTTTTGACAGTGATGCTAAAAATAAAACCATTAATGATTTGTGTTTAATTTAACAATGGACTGATCACCCACAATTAGAATATACGGGGTGTCACAAATATCGGGGCTATGTTGAAGAAAAAGTTTTGATCCTTCCACTATGCCGACCTTAGTCAGAGTAGAATTCCATCCCTTCTGGAAAGAATATTTCTTTAGGTACTCAACCTGAATGGAAGTAATGGAGAATTCCTTGTCGCATCCTATGGTGAAGTCATTCTCCTTGTCCTTATTGGCCTTAGCCTTCATCTCAGCAACTTGCACTTTGGCCTGGTCAGCCACGTTCTTAGCCTCATTGGCCACCTTTTTAGCAGTGCTCGTAGCCTCCTCGGTCAGGATATTCCTCTGCTCCAGCTCCTTGATGCTATCTACCATCTTATTACTTTCATACTTATGGGCACGACTAGATGCCTCTAAGGACTTATGCATCCCTAAAAAAGTTGCTTCCACATCAGAGAAAGACTCCTTCAGTTTGTCATTCCCCCTCAAGAGTTGGTCATAGTCAATCATGAACTATAAAAGCAACCATTCAGAGAAGGATATTAGCAACTAGTGTGACAAGTATGATGATGAGAAAAATACTTACAAGGGCAAGATTGCGGTAGGATCGATAACCCAACCTTGAATGTGAAAGGGACGATGCAGCTGCTTTGTCGGCAAGGCAAACTTTTGCCTCAGCCAAGCCTCGAGCAAGCTCAGGGTTCATAATAATGGACTGGGAAGTGCCTTTGCCCTTGTTGGCGGTCTCTTTTCCTTCCAACTTCAAAGTGGGGGTTGGACCTATCCTCAACCTCTTATGTTAAGGCTCTTGATTCTTATCAGGGGATATTTACACAACAATGGGCTAGATGGAGCCCCTTACTTCGAGTTTTTTCCTGCAGGAAGGGGAGACTTGGAGACAGCCAAAAGGTATGGGATCTTTCTCTTTGCCATTTATGTAAAGTAACGTATGTCTGCATTAAAAAAATGTCCAACAACTCAAAAGATGATGAAGTACTCTCCGTCAAGAATTTTTCTTCTGCTAGGTTAATGGGGGTTGTTGGTATGCCTTTTATTGGGAGAGCAATAAAGGAGGTGATGGCATTGTGATAGTCGAGCAGAACAAAGGTTGAACAAGGATGATCTTCACCAATCCTCTACTATATGGACCTAATAATCTTTAGGTCGGCGAAATTAACTTCAGACACATTGGAAAAGTCTCTCTTCCTTTTTTTGCACGATAGAAAGACAAAAATATTCAATTATAATTACCTTGCATCACTCGTCTTTAAGAGTTGAGAATATAGATAAATTAATTAGGTTAGTTGTAAAGCTTTCTTGTAATGTGACATTTAATAACAACCATTTTCATTATAATTACCTCGTCTGACAACCATAACCTAAATTCTCTATCTGATTGCACCATTATTTTTCGTATTTTTTTGTTCTCACAGGCTTCATATTTTTTGCATAGATCGTGAAGAACGTATTACAAAATTAATCATGTAAAAATTAAAATAATGTAAAAGTTAAAATAATTTAAACTTACTTTTTCCATTCTTCGACATCTTCATGTGTGTCAGATAGATAACGAGCTACTTGTTCATGTTGAAAACTCATTAATTTCACTCATTTGCCCATCACATGACCACTGTCGTCAATGAACTCATCATTGTCATCCACGCTGGTCGAGTCATACATATATTCCTAAGTGTAAATTAATGACTCCACGATGATGTATTCCTCTGCAATTGATCCTTCAATGTATCGTGTATTCTTGACGTAATCTTTGAAAGTTTCATCAATATTTTAACCGGATACGTCCATTGATATCTAACTGGGCATGAATAAGAGCCTCGTCGCATAGGTGTACCAATAAATGAACACTTATGTCAAAGAAAGATGGGGGAAAGTACTTCTCCAAGACACAAATCGCTTCGTTCACTGCCAATTTTGCAGCCACTATGTGATCTCGATTAACTACCTTCTCACATAAAAGTGAGAAGCAGGTACTAATTTGAATAATAGCCCTCCGTAAATCCTTGTTATTGGAGAAAGAATGCTTATACAACAGAGGGACCAATTTCATGATCAAATGCCAATCGTGGGACTTACACTTATGTAAATCATGGGTAACATAACTCACAATCCATTGCAAGTTAGATGGAACTTTCAAGTTATATATTGTGTCTAAAAGCACCTTTCTTTCCTCACTCGTCAAAGTAAATGCACCAGGGGAATTATTGTCCTTCCCCTATTATCTTCTTTTAACCATAGTTGTGGCTTAAGTTTCAACGCGTTAAGGTATTTTCATGCATTTTATCCATCCATTGAATGACTCCCCCCAAGGCATGTGCCCATAATATGTTCAACGATGTTCTTCTCTGCGTGCATCACATCCAATACATGGCGCACCTTCCAATAAGGCAAGTCAAATAAAATTAACCTCCCAGACCATGCCTTTCTTGCCTCAATTTCATTCCCAGTTGGGGTCTTCTTATGCTTGATTTCTAATCCTGAAAGTTTTCTCGATTGTAGCCTATGTTTAACCCCGCCCGATAAAAAATTGGAAACTTTCTCAAATTTAAAACTATGAGCGTGGGGGTAAAAACCTCCTATGGCAATGGTATATATTTTTTGAGCTAGCGGGGAGATGAAGAGATTCAGTCTCCTTTCCACAAATAGGACACCCCAAATAACCATTTACTACACAGCCGGATAATGTCCCATAAGCTGAAAAATCACGAATTGCCCACATCAACATAGCTTTCAGTGTAAAATCTTCTATTATAAAAGAATCAAGTGCTTGCACACCCTCTTACCACAACTCATTTAATTCTTCTACCAAAGGATCCAGGTAGACATCGATGTCCTCACTTGGTGCCTTTGGCCGGGGATCAATAAAGATAATATTGAAAATTCAGGTCTCGTACACTGTGAAGGAGGGAGGTTGAGTGGGGCTAGGATCACTGGTCATACACTCTGATTGGTGCTTATATTTCCAAATGGATTGAAACCATCTGTTGATATTGAAAAATGAATATTATGTTGTTCTCGAGCAAAATCGAGCTACTCAAAACTCATCCTCTTCCAAGTTGTAGAATTAATAAGATGGTGCATGAGATTTCCCCTGCTTCTGCCCTAGTATGCCAAGTCATTGCCTCCGCTATCCATGAGACTGTGAAAAAATGCTTTAATCTAGACCCAACGGGAAAATATTTCAACACTTTTGATCTTGTGCCTTCCTTACCAACAAATTGGACATATCTAGGTTTATCGCATACCAGACACCGATCGAGATTTTCATACTTCTTTCGGTATAGTATGCAATCATACACACAAGCATGAATTGATCTATACTTGATTCACAAACCTTACAAATTATTTTTCGTAGTAGGAAAACTTTTTGGAAGTGTATTCTACTTGGGTAGCAAGCCCTTCACCCAATTCAAAATTCATGCCACGCTATTGCTAGACAAACCATATTGGGTCTTCAAACTATGCAAACCAACCATGGCATGTAAAGTTGTTTGACCTTTCTCATAGACAGCGTATAACGACTGGCTCGCCTTAAATTTTAAACTTTGGTAGTCATCGTCAAGGTTTATCACGATATCTTCATGAGCACCTGAACCTTGTACATCGTTAATGACCTCATTCTCTTCCACTTCATGAACTCCATACGCGTCATCAACTGAATCCTATAGCATATTATGATCTACATTGTCATCCTCCTCTTGTACGTCTATCCTACTTGTTGAATTTTATTGTGAAGGTTGCTTAGGGATAAAAGGAACTTTCGGTTCCCCTTGAAAAATCCAAATTCGATAACTATCTTGCATACCCCATCTTAACAAATGTAGTTAAATATTTTCCACTCAAACACCTAACCATTCTTACACTAGCACACGGACACGGGGACTCTTCATCATCATGACATCTCTTTGTGTATTTCACAAATTCATTAGCACCTCTGCGAAACACATCCTCTAATATATTTGTCTCACTCATCCAGTATTTGTATTTAGGATATCCCATCACAGCTACTACAAACAATCACCTATTATGGGTAAGAAGAGTATATTCGTGGATTAACATAAACAAAAGTGTGAATATTTATTTCTCATTAGTATAAACAATCACCTTTTGAATGCGTACGTATAAGAACTAGAAGGCTATTTTCTATGCGTAAATTTATTCGTGCATTCAAATTCAAATTCAAATTCAATTTTAAATTGAAATTGAAATTAAAATTAAATTTATAATATTAATTCCTATTTTCTCCATCTCCTCTAAATGGTGAGTGGTCCTATCCCATTCAAGACCGCATATTTTTGTAATATACTTAACAACTCATGCACATTGTTCCAATTTGAGGAAAATTTGGCAACATATCCCCATAGTTCTCCAAGTACACGACATAGATTCGCAAGTGTGAGTGTTATTTTAACTTATCAATTGAAATAACACTTAACATCGCATAATCTAGTACGTACCCACAGAATATTAAGATGCGACTGTAGAACTTCCCCCAAAAGTAGCAAGTTTAAGCCACTAAGAATATTATTATACAGAAACTATGCAGTCCCAAACTGTCCAAACGGGATAATTCGAGAGATCTCATTATAGGGTAATGACTTTCGAACGGGTCTAAGGGATATTGAATGCGTATGCATAAGAACTAGAAGGCTAGTATCTATGCACACTGTATGTAATTTAAAGTATGTTTCATTTAATTATGTCTTATTAAAATTCAAGAGATTTCATTTAATTATATAATTTAAAGTATGTTTCATTTGATTTAAAGTAAGCATAAGAACTAAAACTCATACCAATATCAATACCAATTTAAATTCAATTTCAATTTATAACAATATCAATTAGAATTCAATTTCAATTTAGAGAAACGAGTGTTGTAGAATTACAATGTATAAAAATTAAAAAGGTTATTAATGTCTATAGCATTTCATATGTTTTAGTCCATTTCATAAGGAGCTAAGGGGATGGTAACATAATGTGACTTCTCATGAAATACGATACTACATTAAAAGCATGTTAATTATATTAAAGGTTTGAGTTGTCACTCCAGCTCATCACTAAACTTTGTGCGTGGAATGCCTAACCGAAGTGAAATCCAAACAAGGACCCCCCCCCCCCCCCCCCCCCCGCGCGTGCACGCGCGCGAGATACCCTTTCATTTAGATAAGGTAGTTGTTAAGACAATTTAATTAGGATTTAATATGAGAGAGTAAGGCAAGAATTTAAATATCTACATGTGCAATTAATCCAACTTGTCCAACTCAATTCAATATAAAAATTTCAATACCAATGCAATTCAATTCAAATCAATATCAATATCAATTCCAATGCAATTCAATATCAAGAAACACCTACACACACACACACACCCCTTCCCCCCCCCCCCCCCCGCCCCACCACTGCCACCCCCCACACCCACACACCTATACACACACCCTTGCCCCATCCCCCCCATAACTCCCCCCCACCCAACACACACACATACACGCAGTTCTACACATATACACATATACATACACAAAAGAAAAGGAGAGGGAGAAAAATAACCTAAAAGTAGAGAGAGATAGAACCGACGCTCGACCTAGAAGAGAGATAAAATGGAAGGAAAGGAAACGGTGGGAAAAAAGAGGCGCAGGGTTTTAATTATAAGAGTTGTCACGGACCTGTCAAGGTCTTTAACCGTGATAACTCTTTAAAGTTGGCACGGTCATTAACCGTGACAACCCGGTGCCACGTACTTATCACAGTCATTGACTGTGATAAAAAATGCGTATTTTTTTGTCATGGTCAATGACTATGACAAGGCTGGCCAACTCAAATGTGATAATTTAGCCTTTTTGGTGTAGTGACTCGAATCCCGATAATGACTCGGGATGCCTACGTAGTCCAAGTAGGCATCAAAATCCATGCAGTTAGAAATATCATACAGATGTGGTTTTAATCCATAAACCCAAATTTATGACTCCTCCTTAGACTGTTTGGAAAAAAGTGCTCAAGTGTAAAAGTTTAAAAAAGTGATGAAATCTTATTTTGGGATCTATAAGTAAACCCTTTTTTTATCTTTTTGGTCTTATGAAAATGTATTATGTGAATACCTATAATAAAAGGGATGTTAGTTGATGTGTGATAATGGAGTAACACTAAAAGATATCAAAAGTGAAAGAAAAGTAAACAAACAACACTAATTAAATGAAATAAAAAAGGGTGAGAGTAGACCTCCTAGAAGATTTTGCTAGTGATTTTTTAAGGGTAGTAGGATCATTTTATGGTGGTGTGATGATGGTGGAGTAGGGATGAGATAAGTGGCAAAAGATGGTATGAAAGTGAGATAAGAAAGGTGAAAGGAATGTTAGAGATTTGGATTTTTTGGAATGGCGGCGCACTTATTTCGATTCATGGAATGTTCTGATTGTTGACAAAGGGTCCTTGGGAATGAGATTATAGCCTCCTTAAATAATAAAAATTATGGTTTAAGGGTCTGTCAATATGCATAGGCCCTAGCCTGCCTATCGGCATACCCTTGGCTTGCTGGCAAAGTAAATTACACCCTTGCCTATATGCAGGGGGTCTGGGGTGCGTATAGGCAGGCAGTCCATAAAGAACTTTTCGAAAAAATGGGCATAAAATGAAAATCATTAATATGAATCGCACTCGACTGGGACCGTTAGATAGGATATTCAGATCCCTATGAAAATATATGGGGCTACTCCCGGGTTTGAGAGTTGACTAAAGTCAAACGGGGCTCCAAAGCGCCCAATGGCTTCTAGACGGGGATTCTCGGAGTAAAAGAAAAGTATGCGTGAATCGTAAGGCCGATTCATGCACGATATAGATCGTTGAAAAGGGGATTCAAGGTTTCATGAAGGTCCAATAATCTTCGCTCCGGTTGGAGAGTTGACCAAAGTCAAAAGGGGCTAGGGAGTGCTCGGGGGCCTCTGGATTAGGGTATAGAGTAAAAATGTGAGTACCTATGAACCGTAAGGTCGATTCATACATGATATGAACCATAGGAAAGGTGATTCAGAGCCTTGTAAAGGTGAAATGAGTTTCGCTCCAATTCGAGAGTTGACCAAAGTCAAACGGGGTTCGGGGGAGCCCAATGGCCTCTAGATGAGGGTTTAGAGTAAAAAGGCAAGTATGCGCGAACCGTAAGGTCAATTCGCGCATGGTATGTACCGTTGAAAGATAATTCAGGCTCCTATGAAGTGCAACAAGCTTCTTTCGGGTCGGAGATTTGTCCAAATTCAAATGGGACTCGAGAGCACCCGGGTCGGAGATCTGTCATCTTATATTGTTGGAAAAAGTTTTAAATGTCTAATATTTTTGTCACGTGCTTTAAATAATATTTTAATTATAATGACCAATATATATTGGCATAGGGACTTGATCAACCCCGATGGAAAAATTTGAATGTTATTACAAATACTAATCATTAAATAATAAAAATTGGAGAGTAAAAAAATATGACAGTTGTTCCTGCAACATTCCAATGGACGTTGGGAAGTAAGCAAAATAATAATATAATAGCCATTGAATCTCTTCTATGCCACTTGACTTGAAGAAAACTATAACTTTGAGGGAACCTAAATGACATTGAGGCATATTAAGGGAGAAGAATGATCAAATGACTTGGACATGGTCTAACGTCTATGAAATTAAGAAAATTTCATGTTGCTCACCATTTTGAACCAAGTTCAAAATAAATGTCTACATGGTAATCACAGCTTACTCGACTCCCTATTATTTTTTATGAAGTTAAAAACAAACAATATTTGTCACATACATTTTTTATTTGAATTTGGTTTAATATGACAAGCTTCGTCGAACTTTTCATTAGATTTCTATAAATTGTTACATAATAATTATATGAGTCTAAAAAATATCTCTGAAATCATCGATCAAGTAATGTGATTTTGCAATAAATATTCTACATTATATTATAATAATAAGAGAGTACTACACTTTCTAGATATGAAACATCATTTCATACGTGATTTGGAGGATGTATTTAGTAAAAGTATGACAAAATGCACTCTATGTGAGTAATATAGCACTCAAAAATTATATATAGTAAAACTTTTTAAATAATTTTTTGTATCACTTTTGAACATTTGCTGACATCTTTTAAGGTGCATTACTACCTAAAGAGATTTTCTATTGCGTCCGAGTAATGGGTCGAACTGATGACTGGATGAGATGGCAACCAAAAGAAGACAAAAGATAAAAAAATGGCGTTGGAAATGAATTGATCTGAAACCAACTTTTTTCGAATACCTTGTAATGTACCGATAACCCTTTTTTAAACCTAAACTTTTTAAGCAAATGAATCACTTTGTTAAAAAAAATAAATCACTTTTAGCCTACTAAGGAGAATGATAGAAAAAAAAATAATCTCAATTGAAGCAAAATGTAGAAAATTGCCATATTAATCTTGGCAAAAACGTGAAGCACCTTTTATATTATTTGAATAATATCTCTAAGACGTGCTCTTAATTAAGAAATAACTAGGGCTCCTTTAAAATCATTTTTTTATATAAATTTGTGATTTCAGGTCATGTTTGGTTCTAACACGACATGACACGACACAAAAAACACTTTCTAGACATAAACACGGGTCATTTAAAACATGACAATTAACCCGATTAATACACCCAACTAATCACGATAATATACAAAAATATGAGTAAGAAGACAAATAACATAACACGACATTTTTTTACACGAACACGACTTCATACACTACAAAAAAAACTATTTTTGAGACGGTGCTCTAGCCGTCTCAAAAATTCCTCTAGCTGTATCAAAAGCCTTTTGTGATGCCATTTGAGACGGTAAAGGGGCGTCATATTAGACCCCCATTTTAAAAGCTTTTTGAGACGGCAGCAGCCGTCTCAAAAAGTTCTTTTGAGACGGGAAATATGCCGTCTCAAAAGATATTGTTTATAGGATCCTTTTAAGACGGCGAAAAGGCCGTCTTTTAAAGTTTTTTTTAGAGACGTTTTATGCCATCTCAAAAGAGTTTTTTTAGACGGTAACTTAACCGTCTCAAAAGGTCCTCGTTTATGGAACCCTTTTGAGAAGGCAAAAAATCCGTCTTTAATAATTCTGCGCCAAAATTAAAATTCCGTCCATTCCATAATACGCTCAATATACTTTGAAATAAAAACTCTTAAAAATAATAAATAACAATTTGGCATCCCATTTCAACAAATATAACACAATTTTCTATTCAATTAAAATTAGATCCATACAAAGATAAAATAAATAATTTCAACATTGTGCCCACCAAACTAAAAATCTCTACAAAATTTAACTTATCTCATTAGAATAAGTATTCTGAATCTTCAAGCAGACGATCTCCATCAAAACTTGTCTTGCATTGTCCACAAAAGATTTTGATCTGTAATAAAATTTATTCAGTATCGGTTGCCTAAACAAAGTAATCTTTTAAATAGTTCCTATTGATGACAATCTTTAAAAACCTTATCAAATTTGTATATCTTCGTTTTATTTACTTTTAAACACTTCATATTTATAAAAAAAAAAACGCAGAGTCTCCTTTGTTTATTCATGAAAACCAACCTGTTTAAACATAAAAATTAACTTAAAAAAACTATAGAAACAACCACAACATTGTAAACAACTAAGAGCGAGATAACCATAACATATATCCTACCTAATACTCCACCAAACTAAATATCTCTACAAAATTTAACTTCTCTCAATAGAATACATACTCACAATGCTGAAGCAAACGATCTCCATCAAAATGTGTCTTGCCTTGTCCACAAAAGATTTCGGTTTGCAATAAAATTTATTGAGTGTCAGTTACAGTAAACAAAGAAGTAATCTTGTTAAATAGTTCCTCTTGATTTAAAAAAATTAGTCAGCTGACGTGGACCAGTTATGATAAGACACGTGTCGTCCAACATGGCATAATTATATACACCGAGCAACTTAACACGCCGAGTTACTCAGAATATCGAGCTACTCCGTATACCGAGCAACTATCTGGGAAGACCAAACGACCAAGACAAATTCAATGAATATTCTTACTATGTACCAATACATATGCCTATCTAATGATGGCGTATTGCCCATTCCTATGAGCAGCTCAGGGGCTATAAATACATTGTAATACCCTCATAACGGGGTAAGCTGTCATAAGCAAAGATAATCAAGATTAAGGAAAAACACCCGGCAATACAAAACAGTGGACGCAGGCCATTTCATTAAGGTTTAACCACTTTAAAAATCCCATGTATTATTTCTTATTTCATATTTATCTGTGATTAATTAATTAGATCAAATCTAGTTTTTTACATCAACAGATTGGCGTCGTCTGTGGGAACGACTATACGAAGCGTTTTTCACAAAAAACTCATAAGAAATGGCTGATATCCCAGAATCGAGCAACAGGGACAATGATGGGATCCCCCCCAAACCCTTTGGCTCCTCCAAATACACAAGATCTCACTGGGATCCTGGTAAATCTAGCTAAGGGACAAATAGCCATACAGGAAACCATGCGACAGTTCATCCAAACTGTCCAAAATGGAGGATCTACCTAGTTAGGAAAACGTAGCGTTCGTAGAAGCATGCGTCCACCATCCTCAAGATCTAAACACATTGAAGAGTCCGTCATGCCGAGAATTCAAATGATCCATCCTATCACCCTGGCTTAGCTTCACCTATAAGAGTTTTAGATTATCAGGAAGATGTTACTCTAATTTAAGAACGAATAAGCGCCCTCGAAAGGTTGAGCAGAGTCTCTCCCTTCGATCGTTTGGGCCCTAAGAGGAACATAAATCCTCCTCGGATTGCGTCAAGAAATTCTCAACGACCAAATGATTTAAGGGAAGGCTGAGCCCAGTCACATCCCAATTCCAGGCATGTAGCTCGTACAGAAAGATCCCAAGAGGAGAATTATGCGCGATTTGTTGCTCGTGCAAATAAATCAGAGGGTGGAAATTATGCATGGAAGGGTTTTATTTAGAGATTGGAAGACAGGTTAGGGGAGATAACTAAGGCCAAAAACCCTCTCCAAAGAACATTTATCAAAAGATCTCCATTTGTACAAACAATTATGGATTTCCCCACACCATCAAAATTCAAGGCTCATGTGGTCACGCCTAAATATGTGGCAAAACCGATCATGTTCTCCACATAGAGCAGTATCAAGCTACAGCAGACATCTACGTGGTCCCAGATGAAATGAGGTGCAAGGCATTCTCAGTAACCATCACTGGATCTGCTCAGATATGGTACAATAACCTTCCTTGGGGGCAGATTGCAACCTTCCATCAGTTGGCCGAGCTCTTTATAGGAAATTTTTATTTTGGTGCAAAGTCGGTTAAAAAGGTAGCACATCTGTTGAGCATTAGACAAAAGGCATGAGAAAGTACCAGGGACTATATCACTCGTTTTAACAATGAGAAACTGGAAGTTATTAACTATGAGGAGAAGATAGCCATCACGGCTCTCATGAGTGGTCTTTTACCAAAGAAGCTGTACTACACCTAGGCCAAGGATCCACCCCAAATCCATGGCTAAATTGATGGCCAAAGCAGCTAAAATTATGAATGTCGAAGAAGCTATAGCTGCGAAGAAGAATGCAGAGGCAAAGGCCGAAACTAAAACTGAAGGCAAATCGGAGAGGAAAGATCACAAGCATAATGGTGGGAGAAGGCAGTCAAAAGGCAAAGAAGCATTAGACCACATGAGGAGGTACACAAATTATACCCCCTTAAAGGTGGATATAAACCACGTTTTGGAAGATATCAAGAATAGCGAGAAACTAAATTGGCCAGGAAAACTGAAGACAACCCCTAAAAAAGGGGACAAATCCAAGTACTGTGAGTTCCATAAATATCACGGTCACACGACCAAGCAGTGTATAGCTCTCCAAAATGAGATAGAGGCACTCATTAGACGAGGAAAGCTGAGCAAGTACGTTGATCACCAAAATGATGGCAGGACCAATAATAGAACTCGGCAGAGGTCCAAGTCTCCTTGCCGATCAAGAGAAGATAAGAAAAGGGACCATGAAGATGACCCTAAAGACGACCCCGATCTCCCAAAAAGGCCAAGATAACCTGAGCGTGAGGTATTTTCAATTTTTTTTGGTTCATTTGATTATCACATGATTACAGGTGGAGATGCAGGAGGGGGTGATCATACCGCTAAGATAAAAGCTTACCTCAATGAGGCACAAGCTTGTTCTTATATACGACGGATAAATCTAGCAGAAGAGGATCACCCGATGAAGGTTAACAAAGATAAGTTGGTCACTGGTTTTTCCAAAAATGATCTGGAAGGCGTTTTGTATCCTCGCGATGATCCTCTAGTGATCAAGATAGAATGAAGGATATAATCATCTCGAGAGTACTGGTGGATAATGGTAGCTCGGCAGACATCATGTTCTATCCTTGCTTCGATAGTTTGAACTTAAAACTTGGTCAATTAGAGCCAAATCATAGGCCCTTATTGGGTTCTCTGGAGAAAAAGTTTTTCTGCTTAGGATGATCAAGTTAGACATGTTGATTGGCACCTGGCCTACTTGCAGATGAGAAAAGGTACGCTTCTTTATGATGAATAAAAATGTCTAATCAACCTACAATATAATCATGAGGAGAGTAAGTTTAAATTTTTTTAAAGCAGTTCCATCCACTGTACATCGGTGTTTAAAGTTCCCGACCAACTTTGGTGTTGGAATTATGAAGGGCGATCAAAAAGTAGCTCGAGAATGCTACTACTCATCTGTCGAGCAAGAAGAATTAGAGGATGCCAGGAAGAAAACTACTACTTATCAAGTGGATGAATTTGATGAGTCTAAGATTGAAACCTTAGACCCTAGAGATGAAACTGAGCTCGTTAAAGGCCAGGTCATGGAGGCGACGGAGAGCATTATTCTGGATAACGAGCGACCAGAAAGAACGACTCAGATTAGTGCTTCACTTGATCCGATATTGAAACAAGAGCTGGTGGCATTTTTGAAGCATAGGAAATAGGTATCGGCGTATAGTCATGAAGATATGCCGGGGATAGACCCATCTTTCTTATGTCATGAACTCAACATCAACAAAGAGATCAAACCAGTGAAGCAACGAAGAAGAGTCTTTAGTCCGAAAAGAATCAGGCTATTCAAGAGAAGGTGGAAAAGCTACAAAAGGCTTCTTTCATCGAAGACATCAAGTATCTTGATTAGCTAGCTAATGTGGTGATGGTGAATAAGAAGAAGTGCAATAAATGGTTAATGTGTGTGGACTTCACAGACTTGAATAAAGCTTACCTAAAAGATCATTTCCCTCTGCCCAGGATAGATCAGCTAGTAGATGCTACTTCGGGGCATGAATTATTGAGCTTCATGGACGCCTACTCTGGATACAATCAAATTAAAATGAAGCCAAAAGATAGGGATAGTACCTCTTTCATTACCCCGCGAGAAACATATTATTACAATGTCATGCCTTTTGGTCTTAAAAATGTAGGTGCTACGTATCAGCGGCTAATGAACAAGGTGTTTGAAGAGTAAATTGGCAAAAATATGGAGGTATACATCGACGACATGTTAACCAAAAGTAAGAAAGCAGTTGACCATATAGCTGATTTGAGCCAGATATTTGACCGGTTGGAGAAGTACCAGATGAAGCTGAACTCGACCAAGTGCGTTTTTAGCGTACAGGAAGGCATGTTCCTCGGGTATACTGTAAATCAAAGAGGGATTGAAGCAAATCATGATAAGATAAAAGCCTTGCTAGAATTACAGTCTCCAATCATCAAGAAGGAAGTGCAAAGCCTTATGGGGCGGTTTACCGCTCTCAATAGATTTGTCTCCCGAGCAACTGATAGATGTCTTACATTCTTTAAGGTGCTCAAAAAGACCTTTGAGTGGAATGACGAATGTGAGAACACATTTTTAGAATTGAAGATATACGTAGGGACACCTCATTTACTGTCCAGGCCGATGTTGGGAGAAAAATTATATTTGTACTTAGTTGTTTCAGAAAGTGCAGTTAGTTCGGCTTTGATACGAATAGAAAACGGAGTACAAAAACCAGTTTACTATACGAGCAAGGCATTCAGGGAAGCAGAGATCAAATATCCAAAACTGTAGAAGTTAGCATTGACGTTGATTGTGGTGAGCAGGAGGATGAAACCATATTTCCAAGCCCATACGATAGTAGTAGATACTGACATGCCACTCAGACAAGCTTTACATAAGCCAGAAAATTCTAGAAGATTAATGTATTGGGCAGTAGAATTAGGGGAGTATGACATTATATACGAGTCAATATCTTCTCTCAAAGGGCAAGCCGTGGCGGATTTCATCGCTGAATTTACCTATCCAGATACGTCCGATCAATAGGGGCTAACGCAGAGCAACTCAAGGATGCTAGAGGATTAATAGAAACTATCACTGCGGATTTCATCGCTGAATTTACCTATCCAGATACCTTCGATCAACAGGGGCTAATGCAGAGCAACTCAAGGATGCTAGAGGATCAATAAAAACTGTCCCCGATCAATTCCCAACAGTAGAATTACCAGGAGGGATGGCAGACGAACAACTAGAGTCGTCCGGTAAATAGCCAGAGTCGAGGGATGAAGAAAGGAAGGGCAAGATATTCTATCAAGGGATTTTGTCAGACCAAGGGTTTGATAAAAATATACCCATATGGAATTTATACGTGGATGGTTCTTCATATGCAACAGGTTGCGGAGCTGGGATTATTCTGAGTAGTCCAGATAGAATAGACATAGAATATGCTCTACGTTTCCAATTCAAATATTTCAACAATGAAGCTGAGTATGAAGTCATAATTATGGGCCTCAGCTCAGTTAAATCATTAAATGCAAAGCAAGTTGTGGTGTTCAGTGATTCACAGTTAGTGGTAAATCAGATGCTCAGTCTTTACGCAACAAAAGGGGAATTCATGTCGAGGTATTTAACTAAAGCTATGAAGATTATATCCAATTTGGTAGTTGTCAAGGTGATTAGAATACCAAGAATGGATAATGCAAGGGCTGATGCACTTGCTCGGTAAGCTTCAGCTACACGCACCGAGCTACAAAGAACAATTCCTATTAAGATACTTACAAGCAGAAGTATTGATGAAGATTTGATGGTGAAGTATATTTCTTTGGATATGGGACCTTCCTGGATGGATCCAATCAGGGCTTATATCGAATAAGGCACTTTACCAACTGACCAACTTGTGGCAAAAGGTTGAAGTTCAAGGCTACTAGATATGTCTTAAATAATGGAGTTCTATATAGAAGAGGTGTGATAGCAGGTCTGCAAATATGTGTTCATCCAGCAGAAGTTAAAGATCTAATAGAGGAAATTCATGAAGGATCTTGTGGAGCTCACGTAGTAGGTAGAACTCTTTTACAAAGAATAAATACGCAGGGGTACTATTGGCCAACAATACGTGCTGATTGTATAGCTTACGTCAAGAAATGAGACAAATGCCAACGATTTTCTACCATAGGAGGAACTCCTCAGGCATTGTTAACATCAATCACTTCACTTTGGCCATTTTCCATGTGGGGAATAGATGTAGTTGGGCCTCTGCCCACTACAAGAGAACGATTCAAATATTTGGTGGTCGTTGTTGATTATTTCACAAAATGGGTAGAAGCTGAACCTCTCATCGATATGGCTTATGAAATGGTCTATCAATTCATCTGGAAAAAAATTATTTACAGATATGGTCTGCCGCATGCGTTTATCACTGATAACGGTACCCAATTTGATAATGAGGAGTTCGTCACATACTATCTACAATCCAACATTCAAAAGATCCATTCTGCTCCGAGTCATCCACAAAGTAACGGGCAAACAGAGGTGACGAACATAACTCTATTGAATGGGTTGAAGAAAAAATTGGATGATGCTAAAGGGAATTAGATCAACGAGTTGCATTTCGTGTTATGGGCTTACCGGACAACTCCCCGAACAGCAACTGAGGAATCTCCTTACATGCTAGCTTTTGGGAGCGAAGTAGTCATACCTGTTGAATTAGGCTCACCTACTCATAGGGTGCTTAATTTCAATTCTCTAGTAAGCGATTTGATGAGACACTTGGACTTGGACATGCTTGAAGAAATCAGAGAAGATGCAGCATTCCGAAATGAAGCTTATCAGCAAAGGACTGCCATCTTCTATAATAAAAGGGTCAAGAAGTGTGATCTTAAGGCAGGAGATTATGTGCTCAAGAAAGAAATTCAAAAGCATAATAAGTTGGAAGCCAATTAGCATGGCCCCTATCGTGTCACAGCTGTTGTTCGGCCAGGAACCTACAGAATAATAACTCAATAAGGGAAAGAATTCAAAAATGCTTGGAATGCAGAGCACCTGCGAAAATGCTACTAGTAATGTAACTATACATGTACCTTATTGTTTCAGTATAAATGAAAACGGTGACTCCCCAATATTCATTTTGTGTTATTTTTTTTCGAATTACTAGTGCTACACGCTACACTTTGCAGCAACACAACTAAAACCTTTTTTCTCTCATCTAAAAGTTGTCAAAAGTTGGTCGGCAGCATCACAAACACCAACAAAGTTGGTCGGCATCAGCAATCACCAACTACAAGTTGGTCGACATCAACACGACCAATAATGTTGGTACAACAATCGAGCAAGGCAAGACCTGTTTGATTATAGGTGACCCAAGTGGCATCTAAACTAGGCAAGAAGATGTGTAAAATATCCACTACTTAGGCACCAAGGCAATTATTTACTTAAATGATTGCTATAACTAAGCAAGAACATGGGATACAAATAATTCCATTGCTTTGGCATGTATGGGTGATAAGTCACTACAACTAGGCAAACATACGAGGCAAAGTTCCATTGTCCAGGCAATCAAATCAATAAAGGATAAATTGTCCCTTTATAGATATATATATACTCAGCGAAGTATAGCAATACTATAGTTGATCTCATAAAGATTGACAAGATAAACATCATACACTTAATTTATTTCCAAGTAAACACAATTACAAATGATTTTTAGCCACTAACAAAATACAAATAGCCTATTCTATTGGTTTCTTTCCTTCAGATTTAGGTACAGGATCCATTCCAGCTGGAGGATCATCAAAAGTGAAAGAAGAATTGATAAAGTTTAAGTCTCGCAGCATTCTGGTATTGCTCGTACTTGGTCGCTTAAGCAAATATGGAAGTCGGGGTATCTCAAAATCTTCGTAAAGGTTGTAATAACCAAGGTATTTGGAGATCAAACACTGAGGAATGGAACTAACTGGAATCCAGCTAACATCTAGCTTGAAAGGAGGCACTGGAAGATCAAGTAATCCAGGGTCGCACCAATCCCACAGCTCTGTTCCTTGTTCAACCTTCATCACAGTTAGAGCATTCAATCATCCCTGTTTGTATCCCTCATCGTTTGATTGTTTCAACCTAGCATCAAGATGGCATAAAGCTTCATTATATCCCCCCATCCAAAACTCTCGGGGATGCTTATGAAATTGATAAGTCAATCTTTCAACATGCTGATGAAGCCTCTTCACCAAGTTTCCTTTACTCTCCAAAGCAGAACTCTGATGGAAAGTTGCTCAGTAAGAGTTTGAATTTTTTGGGACATCTCAGCTAAAGCTTGATTTTTTGCGTTCAGTTGAGCAGCTTGATTTTTTAAAGCTTGTTGAGTCCTAGTCTCTTCAAGGCTACTCCGACCAGCTCTAGATCAACCCCGAGAAGAGGATGCAGGTTTGGCTTTTCTCAAAGTTTATAATTCTTCCATAAAAGAGGCCTTCTCAGTCTCCAAAAAGGAAAAACCTTCATCATTAACTGGGACCAGAGCTCCAGACGAAGCAGCAGATTTTAACTGTCTCAGTTTTTCTCTTAAAGCAATATTTTCCTCCTCCAGCAGCTTAGCAATGTTTCTATGCTCCTCAACTTCAAGTTTTAGCACTCTCTCTCTCTTGTTATGGGCTGAAATAAATTTGTCATAACCGTGATAAGCACTCAACTGTTGGTACTTCATCTCATAACCTTCATGGAGAAGAGCAGTGGCTTCCTTGTATTAAAATTGAAGTTCTTCGATCACTCCTTGGAGATCCTCAATCATTTCATAGTAAGCCATGCTATTTGCAACATCTCGATCAAGTAGACATTTTAAATATTGGTAAGCATCAATTGCTCACTCAGAGGCATCAGACCCAAGAATATCAATTATTTGCGCTTCAGTGAAATTTGCACGACCAACTTTGAAGTAATCGAAGAACCTTATACCTTTGACTTACTTAAGTCTACATTGTATAAGTGCTCAACTAGTTTGGAAATAGTGACAAAATTTGGTGTCTATCTTAGAATCCAAAAAGCCTCAGAACCTATCTCTCTTATCCCCTTCAATGATCTATGAAGATACAAAATGAATCACACTACACACAATTAGAAGTGCATACATGTGTTCATATTGCTTAAAATTGAGTGTGTATTTAATTCCCCTTGAATTGGTGCTTTAATAATTTTTTGGGAATTTTATATAAGTTTTAAACCTTTTTAAACTTTTTTAAACATTTTTTTAATAATTGTTTTTATTAATAAAATGGGATAATAAAGTTTTTGGGGTTAATTTACTATTTTAGAAACTTCATATTTCACCTGTATTGTTTGGTTGGGTACGATCTCAAAGCGCTAGAGACTTCAGGGTGATGTTTTGTAATTATTTTGATGCGCGTGTGAGAGCCTATTAACAGCCAACACTTGTCATCCTACGGGATTATGTATTTGTGTTTCTTATGTGAGAGGGCTGGATGCATTATTGTTGATCGTTGGATCATTTCTTATCAAGGGCCTGCATGCGTTCTTGGTTAATCCCAGTGCATACATATGAACCAATCAAAATGCTTTTAAGCCACCGCTTTTCTATAACCATTAGATCAAGTCAAAACCCTTTAAGACTTGATCTCAGACCTTGATTTGCCTCGATCATCCAAAACCTTCCCCAGGCACTATATATACCCTTCCCTTCTCTGCCTTAGAAAACTTTTGGTCATTCGTCTTCCAGAGAGAAGAAAAGAAGTGAGATAAGAGAGAAGATAGAAGTGAGAGAAGAGAGAAAATAATAGAGAGAAGAGAGAGAAAAGGAAACAGTTAGCCAAAAACCAAACCCTAACCCTAAACACTTCGTCTCTGAAACAAACCTTCAAGTAAACCTTACCCCAAACACAACCTGAGTGTTTGAGAGAGAGAGAGAGAGAGAGTGGTTTGTTCATATCGTTGCTGTAACCTCGTGATTTCTGATCTTGTACACAACTTAAACGTTAGAGTAAAGATCTAGTTTCTTTTTCCATAGAAATATTAGATCTATACTCTGCATGTTATATTTTTCACTAGATCTGCATATTTTCAACTTGATTTAAGAAAATCACTTCTGTTTTTAAAAATGTTTTATAGTTTCTGTTTTTACAAAACTTAAACCTGACCTAGTTAGATTCGCACTTGGAAGATTTTCAATCTCATAAATGTTTTCAAAAGAGATTGATTAGGTCTTGTCCGATTTTAAAGCGAGATTTCCGTGGAATCTGGGTTATATTGAAAGGTCAAAAGGTTTTTAGTTTTGTAAGAAAGAAAAATAACAAACTCACTGCATATAGACTTTATATGTAATTTGTATAGGACTGTTTGTAAATCTAAGTGTGTGTGAGTTCATGCATGTGTATAGGAATCACTACACAAACACTTAACACACTACTACACTGGAAGTGTTGTGTTTAAGATCTGAGATCATTGAGTCGACGTAAAGAAGCTAAAGCAAAGGAAGTTAGCAAACCAGAGAACATCATCAACAAATCAGATCTATCAGAAGTTAGAAGGAACCAAGTGGGGTATATTCCTAAACTTAGAATAGGTTGATTTGTGTGCTTGCATGTTGTGTTGTTTGTAACTGATTTTTGTTATTAGTGGATTTTTTGTTTTTGTGACTTAGAAGTCACCGTGGATGTTTCCTCTGTTGGGAGAGGTTTTACCACGTTAAAATCATTGTGTTGATTATCTTCATCTACTCACCTCATTCTTTAAGTGTGCTGAATTTTTGAAACTGCCTTAGTTTTAAAACTGATGACACAATCTTAATTAATCTCGTACATAAGTTTCTTTGTAAACAAATCTTGTTTATAATTTTTATTTTCAAAAGAAAAGGGTTTCTCCAACAAATATTCAGAGTTGCTTATACAGTTTAACCTTGTGTTAAACGGCATTAGCGACGTTTTTCAGTAATCAATACACTTCTTCATCAACTCTGTATTATGAGCTGACAACAGTTCCATCCTGGCAATGAACTAACAAGGAAAAGTAAAATCAGATCAACAGCAATACAACTATATTGAACAGGTAAAGGAGAAACTCAGAATAAATAACAAAGTTCATTTTATTGATCATAAGAAAATAGGGTACAACCAAAGATACAAAACAAAAGGGAAAAACGGAGAAAAGCAATAAATTTTTGAATAATTCTATACCTTCTCCTTATTCCCTACAGCATCCTCAACTTTTTTTATGAAGGAATTGGTTGCTCGGAGGGCAGCTGACGTTGTTTGGTAGAAGTTGTTGTCTGCTGAACTTGGTCGGAGGACTGAGGGATAGTGGCAGCAGGTGTTTGATCTACTATCAATAAAGAAGATTCATCAAATTTAGCTTCATCTTCTACTTCTTTATTATCCACCTAGTCTTTTTTATCCAAGTTGTTAACAATTTCTACTGTGTATACTATATATCAAAACTAAATGAAAATACATCCAACATTAACTTTATTAATTAGGAATACTTTTATGAATGCATGATTTTCACAAACTTTAATTTTGCAAAAAAAAAACATCTCATGGAGCTTGAAAATAACATACATCTAATTTCAATCTATAGATAAGAGGAATGTGGATCTTACAAATCAAGTGTAATTATAAAAATATCTTACATGATCTTAAGATGGATAACATAACCAAAATGCATTATTTGAAGAAGTGTGGCTATAAGGAAAGAATAAGAGGGAAATAAACAAATTAAAATTAGGGGATTTGGGGAAAAGATCCTCGTAATCCTCAAAGTGTATAAAAATAGGACACTCTAAATAATTTTATAAATTTAGTCCCTGTGTATAAAAACATCACGAGAAATGGTGAAAAATAGTGCCGCTGGCGCGGACCAAAAAATGAACTCCTAACTTTAAAGGGACCACACAAATAAATGCTATTGTACCACATGGACTTGATTTATAAACTTGAAAAACATTGTCCTAAAAATCCAAATATGAGAAGGAACATGACCTTTACCTTAATTCTCTATTAAAATTAACATGTTTCGTGGATTCCATTCGATATAATCTCAGTTTGGTTAGCCAAAAAGGACAAATATTGCATCAGATAAAGAGTTCACAATTACCCATCCACAATTCTTTAAAACCTGTAGACCTCCAACATCGTATTGGATGAAAGGGTAATGGCACCCATATCAGGATTGGTTTGCATACCAAGAGTGAGGTCTGACTATGGGCAAGTTGGATAATAACTGACAAAGATGTTCTGGTTAAATTACCAAATGGACTGTTCAATGCCAAAAGTTGGCAAACCCAGGCTCTCTGAGATCAAGCCCAAAAGATTCTGTGCAAGGGCCTTCATGTGATCGCTATACTCTGCTATAACTTTTCTATAATTAGGAGGGATATGGGGCTAGAGAGATGGATTACGACGAGAAAGGGGCAACGTGTGATAATCGAAATAATACATCTAGTCCAACATGGTGCCCTATTTATACATTTGGTAAGAGGGAAATATAAGGTCAGTAGTGATATGGGGTTTGGAAGAGCAACGAAGGGGGAAGTCGAATGGTTTAGAAAATACGAAGTCATCTCGTGAAATTAATTTGGGTGTGAAATGAATTGAAGGAAGTATCCTACGTGGACACTCTAAATGGGGAAGAGTGTTTAAGTTTGTAAAACATTATAGAATATAGTATAGGTTTCCTTTTGTATTATTTAAAGTTTGATAACAACACATTAATAGTAGAAAATATAATTTTTTCCACTTTATAAATAAACATGGAATTGCTTATGCACTCTGATGATACGAGAAATTGTCCACTTGTCGTTCTCGTACCAGCAAGTCAACAGTAAAGTGTGTAGCAAGTAAACAAAGTGAGTAAATGGAGAGAAGACAAGATATAGAGTGGTTCGACCTTTAAAATAGGCCTATATCCACTGTGTTGCCCCATCCTCATTATATGCGTTACATTGTACAATATAATGATGCTTAAAGAGGCGTACAAGTATGAGAATAAAAGGAGAGTACATGATGACTGATGACTCCGGTATGCCGGAAAGGTAGCTGCCAGGTAGCCAAGCAATTCCTGAGTTGTATATTGAGGTGTAGGGAGAATTAGTACTGTGAAATCTGCCCCGGGTCTCTCTCTCTCTCTCTCTCTGGAATCCCCCATTTCGAGGTGTGGATCTCTATTTATAGGAGATATGCTCACGTGCAATGAGCACGTGATGCACGAAGTCTGGAGTTAGGATGGAGAGGGATGCGGATTGTAAGGAAAACAACCTAATCTCCGCATCCTGTAACTGGCAAAAGACTAAAGTTCTGCACCCCCATCTGGGTTGGTCCATGGCACGTTGATTGTGACCGCGCCCCTGGGATGAAGTATAGCCGTGACCTGAATGAGGTAGGATCGCGCCCTATATAAGGTTGGTCCGCGACACGTAGTCATGTGAAGTAGCTCACCATCCACATCAGGGTGCTATATTTGTACTATCAATAAGCCCCCAAGTCGTAATCCCAAGAGAATTCGATTGGGGTTGCGGCTTGGTTAAGTTACCTTATGTGCCGCGGTAGTTTTCAAGGCGACGATTCGTCTTCCGCGCTGTCTTATATAAATTGTTTTGGGCCGTGGACTTCATTACGTTTCCAAAACTTTGAGAGCAAATCGAGAGCGAATTTCTGTATGTCCATCTCCATTCACTTTTCGGCGACCCTTCGTGGCGGTTCCACGATGGTGTGAGGCTGAGCATCGTCGATTTCTTCATTTTCAGGTAACTTTTCAACCAATCTTTGTAAATAGTTTTCGTTGCTCGCACTTCTTCTTTGATAGAAAACTAGGGTTTCAATTGAAAAATATGCTCATATCCCTAGAATCGAACGCACATGAACGCTGGGCACATCAATAATTGTTACAAACGTCGTATGCTGTACTTGACCCCTGATCTTCCAAACGCCATGAAGATCATATAGTTGTTCTTACTGGTCATAGTCAAACTCTTTGTATTCTGTGAATTTGATCTTGAAACGGTTAAACGTTAGATACTTAACTGTTTAAGAGGGAGGCTGCGGCATGATAGAATTTCAATAATCTATTCCCTTGCTGTTTTGGTCCTTATCTGCGGCATACCTTGGGGGATGGCCGCGGTCCTTTAAGTTATGAGATTTATCCTCTGCGGCACTTTGATGCATATCTACTTAATCCGCCGCAGCGGTGGGGTTTTCTAGGGATCTTAATCCCCACCCTTGTATTTTGAACAGTCTTCAAACTTTCATGAACCAAATACACATCCATGATAAATAATTGTAATTGCTACTAGAATTTCTTGAATTGACATTTAACAATTCTAAAAATGACCTGTTACCGCGGGAGTGTATGTTTTCTTGCTGATATAGGAGGTGGCTGCGGCCAGTAGGGCCAGAGGACCATCCCATAGGTTCAAGTAATAGAGTTGGCCCATTACTATTCATATATAATCTTCCTGCAGCTTCTTAAAGTCTTTTCCAAACCATACTAGCTGCGACGCCTAACTGCGAACTCTGCTTTTCAGGTATTGTTGCAGCCATATGAGCTTTGACCCAGACGAGTTTCTGAGAGGCTTTTGGGCAAAGCACTTGGTAACCTCTCCTCCTGAACTCACTTTCGTGCACCCTCTGAGATCAATAGGGCCTTGCCAACTGAGGGATTGCCCCAACTACATGATACTAGACTCAGACTCTGCGGACTCTGCCTGCAAGAAAGATTTTCCATCCACGCCAATGGAAGAAGAAGTCAATTCAAGTAATCATCCATTGGGTGTAGGAGACGATGTCGCGGAAGTCAGAGATAACCCATCTGGTACATCTGGGAGGGCTGAGAGACCCTTAGCTGTGCTTGATATCCGCAGCGCCATGACCCAAGACTGGGTTGAACAGGTGGCTGAGGCCTTCGAATTTCTAAAAAATTTGATGTGTTCGGTACCGACCGCGAACCAAAGGCCTTGCACAACTCTGGATGATGGAGTTTGCTTCCCACTTCATGCCTTTATTTATGGGCTGTGGCTGCCTGTTCCTGTTCCCATCCATCGCCTTTTTCAGACAATGAAACTGGCCCCAGGCCAGTTAGATCCTAATGGTTGGAGATCCATCCTTGCTGCGGTTGTTCTTTGGGATAATCTATTCAAAAGGGACATCACTCCCGCGGAGTTCTTTCATTTCTACCGTCCAAAGGAGAACTCAATGAAGTTTGCAGGGTAGTACTACTTCTCTGTTTGTGGTAAAGGTGAGACCCTTTACACTGGGAGGCCGACCAGTATGAAGAACTGGAAGGGGAAGTATTTTTACATCTCCGGCGAAGATTGGGAGATTCACCCCGAGGAGAACGAGAGGGAAAAGTCGTATAGAATGCCGCGGTAATGGGGGTCTCCATCTAAATTATGTATTAAGACTATAGCCACGTCATTTCTTCATATTTTGTATATTAACTTCCACTAACCTTTAAATTGTCTTTTCTACAATTCTTGACAATTTGCATTTGAACAAGCGGCAAGAGAAAAGAGCCGATGAGACCGCGGAAGTTCCTGCTGAACATAAAAAGTTCATCACACTTGTTACATCAGCGACCATATTCGAATCAGGGTTTTTTCCCAACAAGTCGATTCCTCAAGTTATGGTCGTGAAAGGTAATACCTTGACCGTCATAATTTTTATTCTGGGGTAACTTATGCTCCTAAATTCCGTTTCCAATATTTGTTGTTGATTTTTCAGGTGAGGAGGTTGACAGGGAATTACTGGCCACGCAATTGGTGAAAATGGACGAGGACACAGTCGTTCTAAATAATACTGCGCGGAGCAAGAAGAGGAAAAGGTCCAAAGCTAAGGCGCCTATCGCGGCTCCGTCAAATGATTTGGACACTCCAGTCATGAACTCAACTCCTACAGCGGAGAAAACTGGCGTTATAGCCCAACCACAACCTGAATTTGATGACGATATAGGGGCCAACCTGGCCGCGACAGGTTTGATGTCAGATGATGCTCCCCTCAATACAGCTTCTCCGCCGCCGCCACCTATAGTTGCAATTAATCCGATGGTCATCCGCGGCCTCAGTTGAGACAACCTGACCCCGAGTCCTCATGGGACACTATTGCGAAGGCTGCGCGAAGAATGAAGAGGGCCCTTAATGCTGCGGACCTCGACTGGCTGGTGGGAGAAGACCACGACGACCTGGAGGACTGCGGCCTCCATAGTCTTCCGAGGGTAAGTGATTTGTCTTCATTTTTCTCTTTTGTTCCATATACTACAACTAACTTTTTTAATTTCAGGCCGCAGATGTCATCGTAGCCCAAAAAAGGAAGTACGAGGCCCTTTACAAATTGAAAGAGGCCGAGAAGAGGGTGCATGCCGCGGATCTTGAGGCTGCACGGACTACATCATTCGAGGCTGGGAAACAGTCTTCTCCCGCGGCTCTTAAGGCGGTCCAAATGGACCTGACTTCTGCCAATAATAAGAGGGAAGAGGCGAAGGAAAACTTCAAACAGGCCGCGGAATCCCTCAATGCCTCCCAGGCTCAGACCGCGGAAGCTGCACAGGCCGCGGAAATTTCAAATCACAACCTCGTACTTCTACAAAAGAAGTACGAAGATCTGGAGGCCAAGTCCGCCCAAGATGCCATAGACCATGCCGCGACAATAAAGAAGATGGAGGCAAAACATGGTGATGCCCTCCAGCTGGCCATTGACCATGCAGTAGAGCCATTCAAAGGCTCTAGGGACTTCTTCCTTGTGAATAATAGAGCCTATCTCCGCGGCTACCAGGAGCTAAGGCATAGGACTATAAAGAACTTCCCTGAGACCAAGGAGAAGGTTCTTGCCTGGAGACTCAGTGATTCCAAACACCAAGAATGCATTACGGAGTTAAAGGCCGCGGAGGAGGAGAAAGCCAGGCTGAGAGCGGAAGCAGAGGCAGCAGCCGCAGAGGAAGAGACTGAAACAGCTGCGAATGGTGAGGAGGCTGATGAGCATGATGATGATGCTTCCTGAATTTGTTTATTTTTTGATAACTGATATAGGGTTGCGTCCCTTCTGTTAATTTACTTTTGTAGTGGCTGCGGCCCATATGCTTGTAATCTTTAACTGATAATATCAAGGTTGCGGCCACCTTTTAACAATTAATTATTTTGGCTTCATTCTCTTGTATCTCACGGCTTGAATACAATCGCCTTATTGATGAACTTATAGAAATACGTCCGCGTCACTATAACATATTTCTTCAATGACCGCTCTGATTGAACTGCCCCGGCAGCCTCGAGTAATGCCCATGAACCTTCATAATTAATTGTTAGAGGCTGCGTCACCTTGAAAGGGTTATGGCCGCGACATGTTAACCTTTGGAGCCTGCCCCTGCCCCGTGCACCAAAGCGTGGAAGTGCAGCCTCTTGAATAAGGCTGCGATATCTTCAAGTGTTTAAAACCCATCTTGTAGCTTTGTTTGTTTTCATCCCATGACCAAAATGGAACATATAGAGTAGGTTGTCTTTTCCCACGGCTACCCCTTTAGTTCCTTTAACTGTCTGAAGCTTTTTAAAAGTTGCTTTTAACGGTTGTAGCTGTATTAACAGGACTAGGGTAGATTTTTGGCCCCTTCATCCGAACATGAGGCTTTATGCATATATGTGATACTTTCAAGCCTCCTTAGGTTAGGTTATGTTATTATGTCACCCACAGCTAACATATAGGATATTTTCAAGCCTTCTCAAGTTGAGTTATGTTATTAAGCCACCCACAACTAACATATAGGATATTTTCAAGCCTCCTTAGGCTGTGTTATGTTATTAAGCCACCCACAATTAACATATATGATATTTTTAAGCCTCCTCAGGCTGGGTTATGTTATTAAGCCACCCACAGCTATAGATATATTTAAAGCCATCTCTGTCTAGATATTACCAGTCTCTCGACTTAATGGCGCGTCCCGAAAGCCAAGAGCGGGAATCGTAAGCCCTTGTAGCGAATGAAACATTACGGAAGCTAAGAGCGGGCATCGAAAGCCCTTGCTAGTGATGTTGCAGTCCAACTTGGATAACTGCTTCTAATTTTTGCTTTTGCCACTTTCAATTATCATCAACTTTCGGACGATCAGGCATCTTGTCGTGCATTGTGGCCCCTTCAGATATTATCATTCCCGATATAACATGTTGTCTCAGATCGGGATCTGTTTAAGACAAAAACGATCTTTGTAAGATGACATTTCATGGAAATGAGGATCAAAATATGACACTATAATAGCGCACTTGATTTTATAACTATTCATATATATGACTTTGTAAGGATAACACAGTTTAATTTAAAACAGCATAAGAGGAGTTTCTATTGTAAGGTAAAGACAGGTGGAATATAAGACATAAGCATGAAAAATAAGCATGCGACATGTGAGATAAGGTTGCATCCCCTAAACATCTTTGAGGAACCTCCGCAACATCCCTTGCCCGATCAGCCTTTCAATTTCGTCCTTGAGAGCATAGCATTGCTCAGTATCATAGCCATGGTCCTGATGGAATCTGCACCAAGTATCTTTGTTCCTCTTGTGGGGTGGAGCTCTCATCTTTTCTGGCCACCTCAACAGCTTGTCTTCTTTAATGAACCCTAAGATCTCTTCAATTAGGAAGGCCAATGGAGTGTAGGGCCCAGATTTCTTTTCTGCCTTTTTCGCCCTCCTTTTTTGGCACCTGATGACTGCTTCCGCGGTTGGATCCTTTTAAAATGTTGCGACATCAAAAGCTGCTGAAGCTATGATCTTGGGTGCCGCACCCCCATTGGGAGAGGCCGCGGACTCGAGCATTAGCACCATCTGAGTTAGGTAGTTGACCTGGGTCTGGAGTGAGGCATGACTGTCGTAGAGGTGGTTGAGGTGATTGTACGACTGCACAATCTCATCTTTGATTTCTGTGCTCTGGCTGGACTCTCCCTCCATTTTCTGCTTTTGTTAGTCTTTACAAAATGTATGTATAATTTGGGACAAAACTAGTAAAAATGAGTCACAGACACCAAGTAGGAAATGGGGATGCAGCGTTGTACTGCTGCACTGTTGAAAGGTGCCGCGGCTAGTATAGCACCTAGGTGCACTGCCGTGGCCTTTGTAAGACATTCACCAAGGTTGATCTGGAGACCTCCCGAGTCCATTCCTTGATGTTTTAAAGGTTCAGTAACGCGACTGCACTAGTACAGGCCACGGCATGAAGGTATTTAAACTACTGCCGCATCCCTTGCTAGGCGGGGGGAGAGCAATCCCAAATCGAAACTCAGAAACTGTGTTTTTCTCCTGAAACACGGGGAGAGCATGCCTACTAGGGTCTATCCATGAGAGAATCGATGCACATAATGGCACGATTATAATGATAAAACCCTAGATCAAAGGCAAAGAATAATCTCGAAAAGGGGGTAAACATAATTTTTCCCTAACCATTCATCTTTTTGGGGTAAAGCCCATCATTCTTTTCGGCACTATCTAGATGAAATGATATCGCATGGGCTTGTAAGTTAGATCCAAGGTCATAAAAGAGAGACCAGAACAGATCTGAATATACAAATTACCCATTTAAAGGTGTGAATATAAAATAGAGCTCACCGACCTGAATCTACTTGTGAGACAATGATCCAAATGATCCCCATGAATAAAATAAGGTGTTGAAGAACTCAAAATATAGAGAAATAAGATTAAAATATCTCGGTTCCCACAGATGGTGCCAGATTGATGATACGAGAAATTGTCCACTTGTCGTTCTCGTACCAGCAAGTCAACAGTAAAGTGCGTAACAAGTACACAAAGTGAGTAAATGGAGAGAAGACAAGATATAGAGTGGTTCAACCTTTAAAATATGCCTACATCCACTGTGTTGCCCCATCCTCATTATATGCGTTACATTGTACAATATAATGATGCCTAAAGAGGCGTATAAATATGAGAATAAAAGGAGAGTACATGATGACTGATGACTCCGATATGCCGGAGAGGTAGCTGCCAGGTAGCCAAGCAATTCTCGAGTTGTATATTGAGGTGTAGTGAGAATTAGTACTGTGAAATCTGCCTCGGGTCTCTCTCTCTCTCTCTCTCTCTGGAATCCCCCATTTCGAGGTGTGGACCTCTATTTATAGGAGATATGCTCACGTGCAATGAGCACATGACGCACGAAGTCTGGAGTTAGGATGGAGAGGGATGCGGCTTGTAAGGAAAACAACCTAAGCTCCACATCCTGTAACTAGCAAAAGATCAAAGTTCCGCACCCCGGACTGGGTTGGTCCGCGACACGTTGATTGTGACCGCGCCCCTGGGATGAAGTATAGCCGCGACCTGAATGAGGTAGGACCACGCCCTATATGAGGTTGGTCTGCGGCATTTAGTCATGTGAAGTAGCTCACCATCTGCATCAGGGTGCTATATTTGTATTATCACACTCATTTCTACTTATAATTACAATTTTTTTGCAATTATTTAAAAGTTATAGTCTGCAAATTCATTTTATAATTGTATTTATATTTATATTGTTACAATTTTGAAAAGTATAATGTTAATATTCATTATAATACGTACTCACATTGCGCGAATTGCATGCTAGTAAGAAAATATAAGTAAAGCTTTAAGATCCGGTCTCAGAATAACAAGAAGTCACAAAATGCACTTCTTGTGCATCTTCAAAATAATGTCGTCTTTAATTGACTAATTATTGTGACAAAGCTCCAGTTCCATAAGTTCGGTCGTCTTGTCAATCACCGCATTTTGACGAGTTAAGGAGGAACATTTTGAGCATGTTTTTCAATAGTAAACTCCTTTAATATTATTATCCCTCGACTTGGGTCAATGACATTGCAAACAATCCAGCCTCTCCTTTCTACTCCCCTTTTTGCTAGGGGCAGTGTCTCATACAATACAACCTTATTTAAGTATCTCCTTCCTGAAGATTAGATTGACCTCTGCATCCACATCAAGACATTCCATTTTTCAAAGTCCAATTGACTTAGCCTCTCAAACTCGTGTTTTCTATGATTGTTTTTGTAATTTTCAAAAAGATGAAATTAATTAAATGTCACAGGTTAATAGGAAGAGTCCCTATAAGAAAACCAAAAAATGAAGAAAAAAGTGAAAGGGGATGCTTCTATAAGGAATGAGAAACTACTTAATGCCCACGGGCAGTAAGTAGAATAGTGGAAAATGAAAATGTGAGGGTAAGCCACTCAATTTTGTGGATTCAGACCTGTCAAAATTTGGACCATAGATCTCAACTAAAGCTTTAGAAGTCACATGTATCAACACCAATTTAGCTGAGAACATGACAAGGACCTCTCACGGTCATTTTGCGACCACTGAACCTGCTCTGATCAAACCATTTACAATTGATGGAAACTCTAAAATATCTATGCATTCGGCCATCACCCAACTTGATTGAGAGTCACCAAACTTCTGGTAGCATCACTAATCAGCCCCCAATTGGTCACTGTCTAACCCCAATTGGTCACTGATCAGGAGCTCAATCAGGCCACGATTTTGACTGTGCCTACCATAGACTTAGAAATTTTTATAACCTCTCCCAAACTTCTGATTTCTTTCCCTCTTAAACACTAATGGTCAAAACTGGATTGTGTTATTTCAACATAACATATTAAAAATATTTGGGCAACTCTAAGCATATCCGACTCAGAAAGGGATGCAATAATTATTCTTCCACCACTCGATGCCAACAGAATTTTCTAAAAATCTTTCTACTCAGTATGAATTTCTGCAAAAATCTATTCCTGGTGGATTCATAACTGTCAAGAAGTAGTGTGGGAAAAAAACAAAGTGTGCCTTCAAACCCCACCGTGCTTATTAGATCAGCTTTTGGATGCATGTAAAGCCCAACACACGTTTTGCACTTAAAAGAAGATTTTGATGTTTTGGGGATTTAAACTTAGATGAAACCATGATTTGTTCTTTTTAGCAAGTGTTCAAGCTTTTGTTGTTTGATAAATAAATGGTTTTTGTAAATGAGTAGATGCCTAATTACTGTGGAAAATGCTTTAAGGTGGCTCACTCAGAAGAAAACTGTTTAATCCACAATAAAGAAGCCATAAAGCCCCTGTAATTATCAAGAAAACAGTGGTTCGGAACTATCCACAATAAAGAATCCACGAACCAAACCAAGAATCTCACCACCAGGAGAATACATAAGAAGAAGATGGAGAAATATAGCAGAAACAGGCAGCGTGTATCCCCAAATCATAAATCAAGATCCAAAAAATACTAACTTCAATCAAGATCTCCATATTCAAAGCCAATAAATTCAAACAGACCTCAATCAATAAACTGATTTCCAATAGCCTCAAGTGGTCAGTCCCAATAGAAAAAGGAATATGCTAAAAATTCCTAAAGAAGTCAATCAATCTCACATTGATAAAATTAAATCAGTAGATATTGATTTTGAAGATACTAGAATAATTCAAGTCTTGAATCTGTCTTATAAAGCAACAAAACTGCCTGAAAAAAATAAGACAATCTCTTCATGACAGTCTTTATCAATCAGATAGTGAAATCAATAGTATTGGAGGAATCCCATTCTCGGAGGAACTCATCTTATTCTAAAAAAAGATGGAATCCAAAATTAAAAAAAGAATACGGAAATTATGGTAAAATCTAAAAAACAGTTATCAATTTTAATTTTCCACACAAGTCTCAAGCTTATAACTGTGATGATGTCTTTTATACTTCTGCAATTCAATCACCTTTCTGAATTTCAAGATTTCTGCAGTAGCAAACCCCTCATATATTTACCTTTGAGTAATAATTAACATTTTCCTATATTTACCTTTCTTTCCTAATGCTAAACCTCCAAATTCCTATACACACGCACGCACTATGGTATATAGTATCCAATGTTCATTATTTTTTTATTACTAAAAAACTACTATATTTCAACAAAAAAATGTTATATTCATATATCACTGATATATCCGTGTTCATATGGATACTCAATCCCCCCAACTGCCTCATGTCTCCATTATAGTATTTCAGCTACTGGTTTAGGAAGAAATACCTCCGACCCTCGTTTACTTGGAAGAGACATCCAAGGTAGGCGTCGTCGATTGCAACTGGGGTAGGGTAATATCAAGTGGACGATGCTTCTATTTATTATGACGAAGAGTGAAATCGGTGAGATGTATGTACATGGGTTAAACCACACATGCATGTGAGGCAGCCTCGAGAAAATGCGTTGGTCTTTTTCTAGATACATCGTTTGTCTCCATTACAATATTTCAGTTGTTGGTTTGGGAAGAAATAGGGCGGGGTAATCTTAAGTGGACGATTCTTCTATTTCTTATGCGAAAGAGTGAAATCAGGGAGATGTATGTAGGTGGGTTGAACAACACACGCATGTGAGGCAGCCTCCAGAAAAGACGCTGGGATAGGGCTTTCAATATATGCTTGGATAAGTTTTCAGCTTACGAATCCTATGCTTCCAGGTTTCTGATATGCCATTCATTATTCTTTCAAACCCTCACCTATGCTCCTCTATTAAACTCATACCATAGTAATGGCAAAGCAATTATAGAAGTAGCAGGGACTGTTACAATAACATCACAACAAGAATCAAGAAATGTGCACGATAATTGTCTTTACTCTCTATAGCATGTGTTTTCATTTGAGATGAATCAAGAAATCACAGAAACATGTTTTTCATTTTATTTTGTAACGAATAAATTAAGAACCGACCTACTTTAATAATCATAATAGAAATGTCCAATTCAGTAAGGTAGTTGATATTTCTAGAAGGATCAAAGGGGCTTTAATGTGGTACACATAGATACTGAAAATATATGGATAAGATAATATCAAGTTTTAAATTTTTAAATAAATGGACAACATGCATAATAATGTCTTCACATTGTTCCAATCTTTGACATCAAACAAATAAAAAACAAAAGGTAGCTAATTTAGGATTAGATTCCCCTCAAGCATTTCCCCTCCCAATTTCATCTTCATCTTCATCTTCATATTCATCTTCATCTTCATCTTCATCTTCATCTTCATCATCATCATCATCATCATCCTCTGGGACACTTGGGTCAACTATTGATCCATTTGCTCCTCGCCTCACCCACCTTACAGTTTCATCTTCATCCAAATTTTACATGTTAAATGGCTCATCTCCATTGACCAATAATTCTTCTCCGGTCATCGTGTACCTATCAAATTGATCTCTTGGTGTCATATAAATAACAACGTGCCAATCTTGTTCTACAGGATCATGCACATAAAATATTTGTTCTGCTTGAGATGCGAAGATGAAAGGTTTATCGCTCTCTCAACCATCCTTATATTTCAAATGCTTGAAGTTCACTAACGTAAAGTTGAACTCATCCACTTTTGTGCCCATGCGATTTTCAACCCAATCACACTTGAATAACACAATCACACTCGAGTACCACCTTATATGTTGGAGGTTGTGTCCCAATACTTAGGGTCCGTTTGATTGGCGTTTAATTGTTTTTCATGGAAAATACTCATTTTTTACTTTTGAGGTGCTTGATTTCACATGCATTCTATTAGAACACTACTTATAAATATGAAACGTGTTCCATGCTTTTATCAATTTCACGAAAAACAATTCTCACCCACTACCCAAAGAACCGATTTCTAGGGAAAACGTCAAAAGTAAGACCAAATCCTTCTTATCTTTTCCACACATTTTCTTGCCTCTAATAAAAATGAACTATTTCTCAACCATTTTTCAACTTTGTAATCAAACACACCCTTAGTAATTTTTATGTTAAAGATTTAGCATTTGATATGGTATTAGATGTAAAAAAAAAAATAAGGCTTTTAGGTTATTAGTCCTCTTTTTTAAAAGAAATTAGTTAACGATCTCATGAGATTTCCATTTTATTATTAGTCCTATATAAAGATACGTGGCTTTCACTCCATTAAATTAGGGCTTAAAAAATCAATAGCACAACCCACTAACTGATGCAGTTGTTTACAGTTATGGAATTTTTTACCAAAGAAAAAAAATAAACGATGGGCTCCAAAAAGACATTGTCGAAATAGGACCAATGCCAAAATACCTAAAAAAAATATGGTATTGGATAACATTGGTGATTTTTTCAATGGTGATGTATTTTGAATTAATTTGGGTCCATCACATATATCACAAAATAAAATCATAATCAAATAGTAAATAAAATTAATAGCATGAACTACTTGCAAATGCCACGAATTAATTAACACAAACAAACATATCAATAATTCTAACTAAAATTCAGACAAACATGCACACAAATATTTTCATAAATTAGTCTTAAAAATACACTACAACAACCAATTGACAATCCGAGTTTTCAATTGGCTCACCCTCAACCTCCTATCATCACTAGAAATCAACAAAAATAATCAGGAATTTCACCCAACACGGATCTATATGTAGCTCGAGTAGTAAAAAAACACATATAAAGCCATATACAGATGAAAAAAATACATATGTAACTCGAGTAGTAAACAAACTAGCGATTTACCTAGGGTGATGGTGATAGCTGGTGATTATGACGACGAGGCTATTGGCGAGCGACGAGGCTAAGATTGAGGTGTGCAGCTGAGCGACGGTGTGTGCGTCGGGTGAAGAAGAGAAAAACTAGGGCGAGGGTTTTTCTTTTTAGGGTCTTTTTTACTTTCTTTTTACTTGGGATTAAAAGAAGCGAGAACCTAAAATCTGAGAAGGGGGAACCCAAATATTTTTTGGCTGTCTTATAAAGTATATTTTTTGAGATGGCTACTAATTTTCCGTCTTTTTAGCTACTACTTTATGAGACGGGGAATAAAAGCTGTCTTAAAAAGAATATTTTTTAAGACAGTTAATTTTAACCGTCTCAAAAGGTTAGTTTTAGAGACCAAAATTTTAACCGTTTCAAAAGGTTTCGTCTTAAAAACCACTTTTTTTGTAGTGATATTAGAGAAATCCAACACAACACATGACAAATTAGGTTAATCATGCCGTGTCTAAAATTTTCACCACATGTATTATTTAATATAATATGTATTTTGAAAATATGTTTGGATAGACCCATTGTCAGTGCTAATTTATACATATCATCTTCCATGCCAACGCCACATCAACATGCCGCTAACATCAACTAATAGAATTCTCCTCGGAGGTTCTAATTGCATTACTAAATATACTTCAAGATTTGTCATTCTAAATTGAAACTTTGGGGTATGAATTGCAAAGTACCCTAAATTTTAGAGTTTAAGACGTGTTTTTCCTGTTTTAAAAATACTCAGTAGTTCTTATTTTTTTAGTTTTCAACAACAAAAATAAAGTGTTGTTTGTTTTTACCTCTCAAGTGTGAATTTGAACCATTCAGATTTAAGAGGTACAAAAAAATATTTGTTTTTTTAAATGATTAAGATGCAAACGACTTTATTTGACTCTTAATAATTAAGAGATAGAGTTACATCTGAAGTCTAAATCAATTTAAATGCATTCATTTAGAGGTACATTCAAACATAAAAATGAATATATTTTTTAGATTCAGATTTTTTAGATTTCAGATTTCAGATTTAGACTTCAGATTCCGATGAAAAAACAAACGCAACGTAAGTGAAGAAAAGCTAGTTTGGTTTTTTCGGTGTTTTGTATCATTTGTTTACTAGTCGACATTGTTTTTTCCGTTATTTTGTATCATTTGTTTACATGTCTGCTTTTGGGTTCGTTCGATTATTCCGGTCGTTTGGGAACCATACACTGTAGATAAACAACTATATGTATGTATTGGTTGTAAATTGTATGTTAAATATGCTACCTTGTTTTGGGGTTTTGGCTAGGGGTGACAATTTTAGAAACGACACGAAAAAACGATACGGAACGATCCGAAATTGACACGATATGTCTTGTTCGTGTCGTATTTTTTCGACACGAAGTCGTGTTGTGTCCGTGTCTGAATTATGAGCCGTGTCGTGTCATGATGTTATCGTGTTTTTTAAACGCGAAATTTAAAAAATTATGGTATTCGTGTTGTGTCGTGCCGTGTTGTTTTTTATTCGGGTCGTGTTCGTGTCAACTAAAAAAACACGAATTCGTGTCGTGTCGTGTTCGTGTCCGAAAAAATCTTGTCTTGTCGTGTCGTGTCGCCGAAACACAACCCGTTGCCCGAATTGCCAACCATTGTTTTGGCCCTTGTATGCACTGGGAATCATACATCGTGTATAAAGGGATTTATACACTCTCCGAAATAGCCCAATATGTTTAGCATACACTTTTTTTTTTTTTTTGATTTCTAAGATGGTAGTCTAACTTTTTTGAGATTTTTCCAAACAATAAAATATCAGACAATTTCGAGAATTTCGAATATTTTGGACCAACGAACTTGAAAAAAATTGATTTTTTGAAATTTGTTTTTTCGATTTGAAATGGATTTTAAAATTTCAAATTTTTTTCGAACGCCCGTATTTCGATCCGATCCGGCCGAAACACACCCTTCGTTAAACCTAAAGCAAGTGTGGAGACGTGAGAAATGAAAAAAGCTGTACAAAGGTCTAGGCCTGTTGCGAGGTAAAAAATTCGGGTATAATTGACTTTTGCTCAATCAAATGGGTTTGAGTGGGATTGGGCCCTCCACATGTCCAATCACATATAACGAGCTGAATAATTGGGTTCTTTCAAGGCCAGGACTAGTACGAGTAACCAGACCAACTTTTTGGCGCCGTGTTTCTTTTTTCACATTTTGTTTTGGCGGACAAAGCTCTCAACATTTTCTCCCTCTCTCTCTTGAGCGAACACCATGAATCGGAGGGATCTTATTTTGGTATCAACAGCCACTCTGTTTGGCGCCGTGGCATCTACAGTCGCACTCCGTTTGTTTGGCACCCCTAACAAAAACTTTTCGCCACCCCACAGGAAATCTTCGTCTCAGGATCCCTTTGATCCTTCCAAACGCAAAGGGTCACTTGCATCACTTCAATATATATATGCTTTTTATCAAAACTTAAGGAAAGAAAAAAAGGAAAAAATTAATTTTTTTCCCAACTGGTGCAGGTTTCTATCTTGGGATGATTATTTCATGTCAATTGCCTTTCTATCGGCTGAGCGATCCAAGGATCCTAACAGGCAGGTCATATTTTTTTCCATGTTCAATCACTTGTGAAATTCTCTCTCTAGTGTTTTGTTTATGTTTGCAACTTTTCCTTTGATGCGTACTTTCATTGCATGTGTGGTGACAATTATTGTGCAACACAAATGAATAAGAGAAAGGCAAGCACCAAATAAGAACAAGGAATGTAAAATGATAATCACACAACAAAGGATGTACGTGGTTCAGCAAAGATATGCCTACGTCCACGGTGATGCAGTTCGTATTATTTCTATATACTCCGGAAGTGGTTACAGAGAATACAACTTGTCCTTTGCCCCGAACCTAGGGTTTTATATATATACATGTACATTTAGGTAAGTGGGGGTGATGGATTCCCCCACGTCTTCCATCTTTCCCTATAACCTCCCTTAATGGGAACGTGGGAAGAGATCGGATCATATTCAGAATAAGAGGTGGGGGACTTGGACTTTGAGCCGCCAGAATTGGACTACTCGTTCAGGCCCATGGTCTTAATTTTGGGTATCCACAATTGCCCCTAAGTTTGTTGGGCCATGTTTATGGGCTCAATAAATTTGAATGATTAGCCATAATGGCTCTTTTGCAATTCTTCAAAAGCTGTGAAGTTGATTTTGACGGCACTCGCTTCGTACCTTGTGCACTATGATTAGCAAAATTTTGAAGCTTTCTTGGGATAGTTACTTTTCTACCGTCACTTCAATCTTTCAAGCACTTTTCCATTTTCTGTGAGTTCTAGCACTTCGTACCTTCTTCTCTCAATCTTTATTCTCGTTCTTTCCTTGTCGTTTGGGCCTGTGCTTCTTCATCGTTCGAGTCGATCTTCTATCTTGTAAGTTTCCTGTACCTTTTCTCTGTACTTTCTTTTTGAGTTTGTAGTTTTCTAGGGTTTTCTAATGGCGAAGATTGGGAATAGGTTGATCTCTGAGTTTAGGAAGTTTTACAACATCCCTGAGTGGGTAGATATTGAGTGCTGTGCCTCCCCTCTTAGAAACGTTAGAGATATATATGATGCCCACTGGATCCACGTCTTGTTGCTTTCCCAGGGGGGGCTCACTTTTCCTCCCAATGACTTATTTTTGCATTTCTTTGACTATTTTAATATTGTTCTTGCACAATGCTCGCCCAATGTGTGGAAAATAGTTAATGGCGTACATAGGATAAATCAATTGTATGGTACTAGGTTAGGACTCGTCGAGGTCTGTTTTTGCTACTCCTTTTCTCGAACTAGCTCTGGTGTCCTCTACCTCAAAGTTAGGAGTCCTGACAGGGTATTGGTAGTAAATCTACCTGATTCCCATAAGGACTACTAGCAAGAAGATTTCCTTGTTAGAAATTGACAGTTTTCTCCCCAATTTGAAGGGTTGAGGTCTGAGAGATTCTCTGTTTCCTTTTATGGGGAAGAATACATAGGTAGACATTGCACTGTTGTTTTGACTTTTGTTGATTTGTGATCTTTCTAACTCTTCTTTGCTTTTTCTTCCACAGCGAGGTCAAAGAACTTGGAGCCTGCTCTCAGCGAGGTTCGTCTCTTGGAATTGATTAAGGCTTAAAATATCAGGGAGCTTTTGGGTGACGACGAGCATCCCAGGTTTGCTGCCTTTCTGCTCGAGTACAAGATTGTTGGCTCCAGCTTTATAGCAAGGCCCGTGGACAGTATCCCAGAGTTTGATTTTCTCGAAGAGACTGCCGCGGATCTTATTCAGTTGGACGAGGAGGAGAGCAGCTCTGAAAGTGACCTAGCATGAGCAGTAAGTAATTTGGGTGGAGGTAGCTCTGATAGTAGCAACTCCTCTGATCGTGGGGAGGTCTCTGAAGCTCGAGAGTCGTCGAGAACATCTAGCAGTTCGAGCGAGGAAATGGCTCCTCCAAGGAAGAATTTAATCCGGAATGATGATGATGAGGACCACATGCTCCTTGCACAGAGGTCAAAGAAGCAAAAATCTAACTCTGGGGTTGTGGCTACTGGTTCCCGGTCCTCTGTTCAAGAGCAGGAGAGAAAGAGGAAGGAAGAGGAGCAGGTAAGGGAGAGAGAAAAAAGGAAGAAGAAAAGAAGAAGATGGAGGAGAAGAGGAGGGTAGAGGAGAGGAAAAAGAAAGAGAATGAGAGAGAGGAAGGCGGAAGCGAGGACGAAGGCCGGGCAGGCCTTAGTCCCGGTGTCCGCGCTGCCGGAGGGGGCTTCTGTTGCAATCTCCCCTCAGTTGGCCCCCGCTCTGCTCGAGAGAGCTGTCCTCCCATCTGATCGCCAAAGGGCGGTAGGGTCCGAGCAATTGGCCCTTCAGGCTAGTCAAAGGCTAGCTTTGGTAAGATTTTTCCCTTCTCTCCCATGTTTTTATGAATTTCATCATTTCCCTCTTTTAACATCTTCTTCTTTCTGCAGTTTGTTATTGACTTCGCCGTGCTGTATCGTTCACGCGATGAGCTGGTGAAGAAAAACAGCGAGCTGGAGAAGGAAAACGCTTCCCTGAAGCTGATGGGTAAAGAGCTCGAGGCTAGCTTTAAAGCCGTTGACGCTGCTCGGATTTCATCCGACCTGGCTCTTGCTTCTGCCAACAAGGAGAAGGACGCGACAGTCAAGGATTTGAAAGAGCTGCGGCAGGCCTACGACCTGGTTTGCTCGAGCAAACTAGCGGTTGTTGAGGACAACAGGGTGCTGTCTGAAGAGCTGAAGAAGGAGTTTGAGGCTGTCACTGCCAAGGAGAACTCATACAATTCTAGTTGGGCTGCAACTTACGAGGACGCCGAAGTTCAGATAGGCTATATTAGTCGTCTGAACTTCAAGAAGGGCTGGAACAAGACCTTTTGGCTGCTGGCGTCGACATCGATTCTCCCCTGTTTGACGAGCATGACCCGGGTCCGAAGCCAACCGTGGATGAAGTCCCTGCCCCAGCTGTTGAAGGTGCTGACTCTGTCCCCCAGATGACTCCTGTTGATGCTTCTCTCGTTGTGGCGACAGAGATTGCTCCTGCCGAGGGCGGTGCCCCTGCTGATGCTGACAAGGGGAAAAGGCCATCAACCTCTGGGCAGCCCGAGGTTGTTAACTAGTTATTTGCTAGGATTGCTTTTGTATTTTCGCTTTTTTCTGTCTGTAAACTTTCTTTTTACAGTTCAATGTAACTTCATCCATTATTAATAAAAAAGGCTCCTTTTCTCCTCGCACTGATTTGTCTTCTTCTCTCCTTGTCTTTCTATTACTTGTAGTCGATTGATGTTGATGATTACATTCCTGCTACTTCTCAATTGGGCAGGACCTTTGGTCCTAATGCGAGTCCTGAAGTTCGCCAAGCCTTCGTTAAGCTTTGCAAATCCCTTAGATCTAGGAATCAGAAGTATAAGGAGCAATCTGAACTTGTGGCCAAGCTGAAGGACAGCTCCAGGAGATGGAAGAGGTTGGTGCTTCAGTGCAAGAGGAAGTGAATGCGTTGAGGGCAAAGCTTCTCGATGCTTCCGAGATCAACCAGGTTGGTGAGATGCTTCAGCAAAAGAATGAGGTTCTGAGGAGAGAGGTCTCACGACTTAGGGAGCATGTGCCGAGCACTGCTCCAACAGTATTACAGGGTTCCTCGTCATTGCGAGCTATAACTGGTCAGAGTGATATTCCTCCTGTGCTGCGGGGTTCCACTGGTCCATCTGTTCCGCGAGCTGGCAGGAGCACCAGGAGTCGAAACAGGGAGGTAGAACTTCGAGAGAGGGAAATGGAAGAGCTTCGTGGTGATGTCCAACGAGCATATGTGATTGCTGCTGGGCTTCAAAGGGATGTTACTCGTCTGCGGCACCTGTTCAAAAAAGGTCCTCGACAAGTGTGGGCTGATGGCTACGACCAGGGTTGGTCAGATGCTCCAACAAGGTTGTTGGAATTCGAAGAGCTTTCCTTCGTCAGGGGATGGCTGAGTGCTTTGAAGGAGCTGCAAGTTCCGAGGAACTCGATGCTTTGGTATCGTCATGAGATTTCTCCCTCTATCCTGATGCCTAACCCCTTCAGGAGGGATGATCGATGGATCCCCATCGATGCCATCCCTCGACAATTATTGGAGTCGGATGCGAATGAGGTTGAGGAAGAGTTAGCTCCTGCTCCTGATGACGGACGAAGAGCTCGAGTGGCTGATTATCTCGCTCAGAGGCCTCACCCCCATTGAGATTTTGCCAGTTTTTTTTTTTTTTACTTTTGGTAATGTAAATGCTTTGGGCGAGCTCGCCGATTAAACATGTATCACCATTGCTGTAAATATGATAAATTAATGAAAAGTTTATGTTTTGGGCAATTTTGCGGACTAAACAAGTGCACTTTACTCTTCATATTCTTTCTGCTTTATGATCTTCTAAGTTTGTGTTGTCATGCGAGTGTCCTCCCAGTCCAGTATAATACCGAGATACCATTGTGCACCGCTTTACCTTTTAGGTTGTGTCGTTACACTCCCTTAGGCCTAAGTGGGGCAATTGGCTAGGACACACCTGGTGATGGATGTTTTATCCGATCAGGATTTTATTCAACCAAAGAAGGTTTGATGACCAGAATAAAATTTGGTCATATTGCCTAAGGATTCCCTGACCTGAAGGGCTTCATATATTGCCAAGGGCAATGCTAAGAGGCCCTTCGTGTTTCATAACGATGACCTGAGGAGAGATATTCCCCTGCTATAGTGTGGTGATCAATGTGCCTGTTATTTGGAAAAGGTGTGCAATAAATGTAGCTGTTACTTATCAGAATGCAACCAATTAAATAACTTTCATTAATGATAAGGGAAATGATCTTCTAGTCTCGTAACAAAAGAATAAAAGAAAAATCTAAAAATAGAATCCCTTGAGATTGGCTGCGTTCCATGCTCGTGGTATTTCCCGGCCTTCCATCGTTTCCAAGTGATAGGCGCCCTGCAGATCGTCTCTGGTTATCTTAAAGGGTCCTTCCCAGTTTGGGCCTAGCTTGCCATCCGATGGTTTCGCTGCGCTGCCCAGGACTTTCCTTAGAACGTAGTCTTCAACTCGGAATGTCCTCGGGTTAACCCTCTTGTTGTAATGCCTCGCGAGCTGTTGCTGATAGCTCGCTAGTTTCACTAGGGCTAGCTCCCGGCGCTCGTCGGCTAGGTCGAGCTCAGCGAGCAATGCTGCATCATTATGGCCCTGGTCGACAAGGTTGGACCTCATTGTTGGCAAACCTGTTCTAGGGGGATGACTGCTTCCATGCCATATGTCAGCGAAAATGGGGTTTCTCCTGTTGCTCGCCGAGGAGTGGTTCGGTATGCCCATAGGATATGGGGTAGTTCATTTGCCCATGCGCCTTTGGCTCGCTCCAACCGCTTCTTCAATCCATCGATCACAGTTTTGTTGGAAGTCTCAGCCTGGCCATTGCTCTGTGGGTAGGCCACAGAACTGAAGTGGTGTCTGATGCCGTGTTCGTTACAGAAATTCTGAAAGGAGCCGCTTTCGAACTGTGTTCCATTGTCGGTGATGATTGTCCTGGGGATGCCAAAACGAGTGATTATATTCCTCCATATGAACCTTATCATATCAGCGTCTCGGATGTTCGCCAGGGGTTCCGCCTCGATCCATTTGGTGGAGTAGTCAGTTGCAACCAACAGATATTTGCGATTGCCGGTGGCGGTAGGTAGTGGCCCCACGATGTCCATTCCCCATTGGGCGAATGGCCATGGGCTGGACATGGATTTTAGATCACTGGCGGGTTGGTGGACCATAGGAGCGTGAAGTTGGCATTTTAGGCATTTGCGGACATACACCGCAGAGTCCCTTTGCATATATGGCCACCAATAGCCTTCCTTCATTGCTCGAAAGGCTAGAGACCTTCCCCCGATGTGGATCCCACAGATTCCTTCGTGAAGCTCGTGTAGCACTTGCTCGACATCTCCTGGGTGGACGTATTGGAGGTAGGGACCGGAGAAGGATTTCTTATACAAGTTGCCTCCTGGGGATAAGTGAAAGCGAGCTGCTTTGACTCTTACCTGGTGGGCAGTCTTCTTATCATCCGGGAGCGTGCCATCCTTTAAATAGTCCCTTAAGGGGTCCATACAGCTGGGGGCTGATCCCACCTGGAGTTCCTGTTCCATGTTTGGTGGATTGCTGTTGCGGTTAATGCTCGGACGAGTGAGGAAATCGATGGGGATGGTTCTTTTTAGGTCGGAGTCAACTGCCGAACTCAGGGCTGCCACGGTGTCAGCATGACTGTTTTGCCCCCTGGGAAACTGCTGGACGTTGATCTCTTCAAAGCTCGACATTAGTTTTCTCACTAAGGCTAGGTAAGCTGCCATCCTTTCATCTTTTGCATTGTAATCTCCACTTATCTGATTGGAAACTAGTTGGAAATCGCCGAACACCTGTAAATGTTTTGCTCCCAAAGTGTGCGCCTTTTGGAGGCCGGCTATTAAGGCTTCATACTCCGCTTCGTTGTTGGACGCTGCAAATCCAAGCCTGATTCCTTGTTCAAGGATTGTATTTTCTGGAGTAATGAGGACAATGCCTACCCCGGCCCCCTTTGAGTTGGAGGCTCCATCAACAAACAGTTTCCAGGTTTCCACTGTGGCTTGTTTCTCTTTTTGCCTTGCTGGTTGAGGCTGGTTGGAGGGTTCTCCGCCCGTGAATTCGGCTATGAAATCAGCAAGGATTTGACCCTTGATAGCTGTCCTTGGTTGAAATTGGATGTCAAATCGACCGAGCTCGACTGACCACTTAGATAGTCTACCCGACAAATCCGCTTTCCTTAGGATTGCCTTAAGGGGATGTGATGTAATGACGATGATAGTGTGAGCTTCGAAATAATGCTTCAGCTTCCTCGAGGCTACTACTAGTGCAAAGGCGAGCTTCACCAATGGTAGGTACCTTTGCTCGGCGTCCAGTAAGGTCTTCCTTGCGTAATAAACGGGTTGCTGGATTCCTGCAACTTCGCATATTAACGCAGAGCTGACAGTGTGGTTGGAAACAGAGAGGTACAGGTACAAAGAATCTGTTAGCTGTGGTATGACAAGCAGTGGTGGAGAGTTTAAGTAAGACTTGAGTTTGATCAATGCTTGCGAGCAATCTGGGCTCCATTTGATCGTTTTGCTTCCCTTTAGAAGCTGGAAAAAAGGCTGGCACTTCTCGGAAGATTTAAAGATGAAGCGATTTAGGGCAGCGAGCATACCAGTGAGCTTCTGTACATCCCGGATTGTGCGAGGGGGTTGCACCCTGTTGATTGCATCGATCTGGTCTGGGTTAGTCTCTATGCTTCTCTTACTGACCAAGTACTCAAGAAATTTTCCTGACTGGACACCGAAGGAACACTTGTTCGCGTTAAGTTTCATTCGGTATTTCCTGAGGATTTCGAAGATGTTTGACAGGTCGGAGAGGTGATTTTCCTTCTTCTTACTTTTAACGAGCATGTCATCAATGTAGACCTCCATGGTGTCTCCCATCTGACCCTTGAACATTTTGGTAACCAGCCGCTGATAGGTTGCCCTTGCATTCTTGAGCCCGAAGGGCATGACCTTGTAGCAGAATAACCCAACTGTCGTGATGAACGCCGTTTTGTCCTGGTCTGGGGCATATAAGGGGATCTGGTGATACCTTGAGTATGCGTTCAGGAAACTCATTTGCTCGTGAGCTGCGGTGGCGTCTACTAGTTGGTCTATTTTTGGGAGGGGGAAACTATCTTTAGGGCATGCTTTGTTGAGGTCAGTGAAGTCGATGCAAACTCTCTACTTCCCATTGCTCTTCGGAACTACTACTGGGTTGGATAACTACTTGGGGAATTGTACCTCCCGTATGGATCCTGCATCCAGCAGTTTTTCCACTTCTTTTTCAACCGCTTTGGCCTTCTCGGGTGCAGTTCGCCGTGCCTTCTGCGTGATTGACTTGAAGGTGGGGTCGACGTGTAGCTGATGACAGACCATACTAGGATCGATTCCAGGCAGCTCGTATGGTTCCCATGCGAAAACATCTACGTTGCGCCTCAGCAAGGTTGTCAATTCCTTCTGTTCTTGGTCGGTGAGAGAGGCTCCAATCAAGAAGACTCTGTTACTGTCGCCTTCTCCGGCCGTAACTTCTACCAGGTCTTCGACGACCCGTTCGGAGGGGAGGAGCCTGGTCTCCTCTACTCTTCCGTACTTTAATTGCTATTTAGAAGGTGTCAGACCTTCTTCAACCTTCTCGCTGGGCTGCTCGACCCTCTTCTCTGGCTTTGGTCGGATGGCTGCTATGAAGCACCTTCTCGCCATTGCCTGATCACCGTGGATCTCCATTACTCCTCGCTCGGTTACATATTTGAGTTTCTGATGGTAGGTCGAGGAGACTGCCTTCATCGCATGAAGCCATCCCCTGCCGAGGATGGCCTGGTATGGCGAGTCGATGTCAACTACCAAAAACTCGATCATTTTGGAGACGTTTCCAGCCCGCACCGGTAGTACGATCTTTCCCAAAGGCATGGTTATTTTTCCAGCGAAGCCAACTAAAGGTACAGTAGCCTCCTTTAGGTCGGCGACGCTTAACTTCAATTTTCTGAATAGATCAAGATACATTACTTCGGATGAGCTCCCTTGGTCGACGAGCAACTTGTCGACGTCAAAGTTAGCTATCCCGAGGGTAATGATCAGAGCATCGTGATGCGGGGTCCTTACTCCCACCAGATCTTCATCTGTGAAAACAATGTGCTTGTTATAGTTAACGTCATCTGCTCGTCGGTGCTTTCCTGACTGTGATTTTGCTGGATTGATCTGAAAAGCCTGCATTACAGCTGTAAGTTTCTTCATCTCCATTCGAGCTGAATTTTCCTGTATCTGCTTGGCATCAGATGCCCCGTGAATTACCGCGAACTCATGTCCAGCGTCATCTTCGAGCACGTTGTCAGGCCTCGCTTCTCTATTGGCAGCCACTTTCTCTGCCCTTTTCTCCACAAACTCGTTCAAATGCTCAGACTGGGCTAGTTCCTCGAGGTGAGACTTAAGAGCTTTGCAGTGCTCAGTCTTATGTCCTCCTTCTTTGTGAAAAGCGCATCTTAGCGCATTATTCCTCTTCGAGGGATCTCCTCCCATCTTCCCGGGCCACTTGACGAATGGCTCATCTTTGATCTTCGCGAGAATTTTGTAAATTGGTTCTTTGAAGACGGTGTTGACTGCCTGAAATGCTTTCGACGCGTCATTGTTTCCTCCGTTCTTGGAGCCATTTTTGCCGCCGTTCTTTCCTTCTTTCTTCTGGTTCTCAGCTTTGTCACTTCCCTTGGTAGTGAGTTTAGCTCGACCGTTTTCTCCTGAACTGAGGCGGGTGACATCTTCTACATTAGCGTACTTCTCGATGCGAGCCATTAGGTCGTCAATAGTCATAGCCTCCTTCTTCGTCAGGGATTGGTATGGTAGGGAAGAACTAGGGAGTCCAATTTTGAAAGAGGCCACCGCCACTTCCTCTGCGCAATCCTCGATCTCATTGAATAACTCCCATTACCTCTTTGCGTAGTCTCGGAGGGTTTCTTGAGGCGTTTTCTTCATTGTCAACAAAGCATCCATCCTTTTGGGATGGGAGCTACTGGTAATGAATCGGGCCGTAAAAAGTTCAGCCAAGGATTTGAAACTCCTGATTGACCGGTGGGGGAGCCTTTCGAACCACTTCTGCGCTACGTCATGCAGGCTCGAAGGAAAAATTCGGCACATTAGCGAGTCCCGGTGGTTCCAGAGGGTCATGTCCTGTCGGTATTGCCTGACGTGATCAATGGGATCAGTCTTACCGTCATAAATCTTGAATCTTGGAATGACAAATTTCTTAGGGGCTTCTTCTTCCTCAATTTCCCTCGTGAAAGGTGATTTCATCTGGGTTTTGAGAGCTCGCCCAGCGAGTTCTCGGGTCGATCTGGTGCCGTGGTGGGTAGGATGTTGGTCTATCTCCCTGCGGACCAGACTTCGTATGTTCTCGTCGCTGCGAGCAGGGCTCCGGTAACGGCGAGCTCTTCGCTCCTGCTCGCGGAGGTCGTCGTCTGATTCGCCTACTTCGACCTTTTGAGATCCCCGCCTAGGGCTCCTTCCTCGGCTGCGAGACTTGCTCGCCTGAGGGCTAGGAGTGCGGTATGGACGTCTCCTATTATCAGGACGAAGCTCCCTCTCCAGTCTTTCTAGTTTTCTTTTCAGGCGAGCATTCTCAGCCTCGTACCTGCGAGAAGACTCCCTCTGCTCGTGGAGCCTTGCCTCGTATGCATCAATCAATCTGGATATCTGCGTGGACCTCGCTGGTCCTTGGCTTTCTTCTGAGGCTGGCTTTTCCAAGCGAGCCCTCTGATCTGAACGTCGAACTTCAGACCTAATCCTGCGAGGAGCAGGTGGTTCTTGAATATCCCCTGCCTGGGGGGCATTGCTGCTGTGACCGGACATTTTAAACTCCTCTTTTGGTGTGGGCTTTTCTCAGGGAAGATAAACGCTTCCCACAGACGGCGCCAATTGTGGTGACAATTATTGTGCAACACAAATGAATAAGAGAAAGGCAAGCACCAAATAAGAACAAGGAATATAAAATGACAATCACACAACAAAGGATGTACGTGGTTCAGCAAAGATATGCCTACGTCCACGGTGGTACAGTCGGTATTATTTCTATATACTCTGGAGAGTGATTACAGAGAATACAACTTGTCCTTTGCCCCGGACCTAGGGTTTTATATATATACATGTACATTTAGGTAAGTGGGGATGATGGATTCCCCCACGTCTTCCATCTTTTCCTATAACCTCCCTTAATGGGAACGTGGGAAGAGATCGGATCATATTCATAATAAGAGGTGAGGGACCTGGACTTTGGGCCGCCAGAATTGGGCTACTCGTCCAGGCCCATGGTCTTAATTTTGGGTACCCACAGTATGATTTGATTTGTATCTGTAGCAATTTACAATGCCCTGATCACTTAATCCAAAAAAAACCTGTTATTGGATCGAAAATCAAGTCAAGTCTATTTTTTTCAATAAATACGAAAAAATGCTTTTGTTACTTTACTTTTTCTTAAGCGGGTGGGTAGATATTGATATCCAACTTCTTGGAATGTGATTTTCAGCATCAGAGACTTAGAGAATGACTTATTTTGGAAGGGTGACCATAAATGCACTTTTAGAATGAGTTGTGCTAAAGTCACCCCCAATTTTGCGTATGTGGTGCTTTTAGCACGACCCTTTTAAAATTAGTATGTGTACCAATTCTTGTATTCATGAACTAAAAATGGTGATCATGCAACTAATAAAAAATGCATTTAACAACACCCTTTTGGAATTATATCGTCCCATGCGTAAATTCTCATAACCCCAATTGATGATGTGAGATGTTCTCTACAATCTTAATCCGTTATGTAAATGAATTCCTCTTAGGTCTCTTTTGGTTCAAGGTTTTGAAAGGGAATGTGGAATCCTTGATTATGAGGAATTCTAAATTCTTGGAATCCCGAATTCCTTTCCATTGTTTGGTTCAAACTCGAATACTCTTTTTCCGACATCTAAAATTGCTTTTCCATATTTGTTCCGACAAGAAATGGAAAGGAATTTAACTAAAATACCCTTCTACTTGAGTTGAGCGCGTGTGCGTGTGTGTGAGAGAGAGAGTATGTGCGAGAGAGATTTCATGTGTGGTGTGTCTGAGAGAGAGAATGTGTGTGCATATGTGGGTACGAGAGAGAGAGTGGTGAGTGTGAGTGTGCGCGCATTTGTGTGTATGAGAGAGAGTGCGAGTGTGTGTGTGAAAAATAAAGAGTGTGTGTCTATGAGAGAGAGAGAGAGAGAGAGAGAGAGAGAGTGTACATGTGTGTTTGTGTGTGAGAGAGAGACAATATATGTATGTATACGTGTGAGAGAGTGTGTGTTTGTGAGAGAGTTTATGTGACAGAGGGTATTTTTGTCTCACTACAAAAGTAATCTATAATTTCTGGAAATATATCATTTCCCTCATTTTAGAGGGAAAGGAGAATTCTAATTATGTGGGAATTTTGATTTCCGGGAATTCTAAGTTTCCTTTGAATTTCCAACAAAAATTGTTATTCTAGATGAGGTGAATTCCAAATTCTAGGAATCCTAAATTATCTTTCCAAGCCTCGAACCAAACGAGCCCTTTATATGTAATTGAATTTGTAGCCTGCATGTTTTTCTTCATAGCTAGGTAAGTCAAAATAATCTTAGAATGTCAATAAATGAACTTTCTGTACCTTAGCATAGTGGTTATTTTAAACTCTTTGGTGTACAAAGAACTGGGCCTTTAATGCTGCATACAATGTGTATGGATTGTTTCAATCCTCGTATAAAATAAATACATCCCCTTACAAAATAACTTGTAGCATTTCCATTCGTTATGTACTTCATGCTGCCTTGTTGCTTTTTCTTTCTTCCTGTCGAGTTATCTGGCATCAAAACTGTATAGGGTATATTTTTAAGCATTTTTATTTTTTATTTATGTAATGTTTGTATCTCAAATAGTTGTGAAAAGAATTTGTTGAACTTGAGTGCAACTTCAATGTAAACTAAATACCAACTTTGATATTCTGTCCTAGAATTGACATCCTCTTGTTTATGTTGTAGGTTGGTGCATGCTTGGTGAGTCAAGATGGTATTATACTAGGTAAGACAACTCAGTGGGGATATAGCTTCTGAGTATGAATACCCAGTCTTAGTATGTCCACTCATGCTTGAGAAGAGAACCAATATCTAATATATACTTCAAATTGATTGAAATGAACGATATATCCACTGCCGATATTTAGATTTAAGAAGTTGGTTCAGGCTGTCATTATAATGTTACATTGTTATTATTTGGAAGTGTGTTGACAAGGACCATTAGATATAGGTTGCATTTTCTTGAAAGGTACGAATCCGAATCCATTTGCTAAATGTATTAGCTAGTTAAAAAGTTAATATTTATTCTTGCAGAGGTATCATTTGTTATATGCTCAGCTTTATGGAATATATACTTCTAATGTTATTGTTAAGGATGAAAATTGCCGTGCCAATGCCAGTTTTGGAAGGAGTTCACTGTTAATCTTGTTATTCATTCTATATTCACCTATGAGTCATGGATCCGATTTACGGAAAACGGACACGGACACGTCAGGGACATGCCCGACATGGTAAAATCTAAAAATGCACAGACATGGAATTGTAGAGCACACTTCATTGAATTTTTTTTCTTTTTATATGTAAAGTGAAGTAAAAACATTAGTGTTATTTTTCTATACATAAAGTGAGTATAAACAATGTTTTTTTACGAAGTTGCATTGTGAAACATACAGAGACAAATTTAAAAACCATAGTAAACATTAGTTACCAATGTTATGAATTAGAAATAGAGATTAGTTAGGAATATATGTATGCAAGTGCGTGTATGTGTATATGTACACAATGAACACTCGTCTCCTGGGCCCATTGTTTGATAAAATATTCAACTGTCTTAGTTTTGTTATCATAAATTCACCTGGTTTCTTCAAGTCATTTTATATGTTTTCCACACAGAAAAGGGTTACATCCTAATATCTAGCGTTCTTGGTTACATTTGCATCCACGGGGTGTGAGACATGTATCTGTAGTGAAGAAGTTAGCATTTTATATATGGATCTGTTCAAGAAATGTTGGTGTCGAAAATGTACTGGGAACGGACATGTTGTCACTTGTCATCACAAAAGTGTTCATGCTTTCTACAATATCATATCACTAAGAGGGTTTGCACCCACTTGTTCTAGGTTTCACTTGTTCAATATGATTTCCAACATTTCATTTATCAATCTACTTAGACGTGAGGCTCGTAGATATAAGATGGAATGTGATGGCAACTCTTCCCCTTTGAACATTCCTGTTGCACAAAAAATTATTTATTGCATTGATTTTTTTTTTAAATAAAAATTTCCTCTTATTTTTAGATTAGTTTCTCTATGTATTTTCTTCTCATTAGTGATGAAATTGGATATGAGATGAAGGAAGCACACTTGTATTCATTATATATATACATCTGTATATTTTGTTTCCCTTGTTTTCCAATTATGCATATTATAACTAACAAGAACTGTGCCTTTCCAAGGACCTTGTATCATATATTCATTATATATATACTTTTTTTGTCCAGTCTTATGTTTATTTAAATATATATCTAACTAGTCACTCTGAGTTTTGAATGTATTGAGTAAATCAAAATTAAGTCCCAGATGTAATATTTTTGCTAGGCATTGGCTATAATGGATTTCCTAGGGGTTGTTCGGACGATAAACTTCCATGGTCAAAGGTTAGTACACTTCAAACATAAAAACGCTGATATTTGTTATTGATTGACTAATGCTAATCCTACCCTCTTAACATTTCAGAAATCTAAGACCGGAGATCCCTTGGAGACCAAATATCCGTAAGTGCTATATTTCATGAAGTACATTCTTATTTTGGAACTCAATTGTCTGGATCTCGTAGTTTTATTACCACTGCATTTGTTTTAGTATTGTTTATGAACTCCCTTTTCTAAAACATTTTTCTATTTATCTGTATATCAATTTACACATTGCGTGATTTTACCTTCGCCTAAGTTGTGGCTTCTCTAATCAAATCGTCTTTTGCAGTTATGTTTGTCATGCCGAAGTCAATGCTATCCTCAACACAAATCACGCAACTGCTGCTGGGCAGGTTAGCTCCAATTTCATTATATATTTCATTCAGAGGTTTCTTGCTTTTGTTTTTGTGTGAGCTGTCTTGATTTAACAAATTTTAAGACTTTAATGATTGTTAAAATGATTCCACTTGTTTTTGTTTCTGCTAACTGAATCTGGTACTTAAATGTGATTAGGCTACTGATTTGTTTGTTTTTCCCATAACTGTGCAGAGGCTTTATGTTACAATGTTTCCGTGCAATGAATGTGCCAAGATAATCATTCAGGTGAAGTTAGGATGGTCTCTTGTGACATTTATATTGCAATATAAAAACTCTGTAAATGAGGTAGCCCTTTGCAATAGACGCAATAACACAACTATAAGAAGGAAACTATGTCTCTAGAGTTATTGGTTTTGCAACTAAGGTTACTTCATTTTTTTTAATCAACCTTAACGAACACTCGAGAAAAATAAAAGAAACGAAGACAAAGTATAGATGATTTGAAAGGAAGAGAGTTTATGGATCGCACTGAGAATAAGATCTCACAAGGGGAGGGCAAACAGTAACCAGTTTGTATAATCTACGCATGAATGTGCTGAACTATCCCTTTTTTATAGATCAAAGGGCTCACAAATAAACATTGACCCTTTAGTGGTTTGTAGCTCTTTGTTTTTTTTGCACAGCATATTTTTCTCCAATTCAATTTATACCAAGTTCTGAGTTCTACATATACCAACTTTTCCACATATTTTTCATTGCTTTATTGATTTCTGAATTTTGTGTTACTTTTTGCAGTCTGGTGTTTCTGAAGTTATCTATTTTGTGGAGAAGAGGGTAAACAACTCAGAAGCTCTCTATCTCGCTTCTTGGAAACTTCTATCAATGGCAGGGGTTAAAGTATGTTTGGATTGAAATTGATTTTGGTAGTTTAGTATTTCCTAAATTTTAGCCGGAGTTGGTTCTATTGCCCATCATTTGTTCACAATGACATCCTTTTGTGCTCTTTTAGAGTAAGCACTGCAATGTCATATATATATATATATATATATATATATATATATTTTTTTTTTCTGTGTCAAGTAAATGTTTTTGGCTCAGTTGCACAATTAACTTATTGGATCTGTTTCAATGTATTAAAGATATATTAAAATTTGACGATTCTAGCTAGGTTATGAGATTATTTCATTATTTTGTTTATAGGTAAGGAGACACCAACCACAAATGAATGAGATTATACTCAAGTTTGAGGAGGCCTAGGAGTTCCTTTCTTGATACAATGCATGTATTTTTCCAAGGTAATATAATTTCAACTCATTGCTCATTATTGTGCAATCACATCTATGCTTCTTTCTAGACAAAGTCTCTCTCTCACACAAGATTTTTGTAGCACAAGATTGTTGTGTGGATACTCACTTGATAAAGTGATTCATGCACGCTTAAGATCTAAGATAATGAACAACCCGAGATATAACAATAGAATACAATCTAAATGCAAAGTAATGAGAAAGTAAAGAGAAAAACAAATACCAGCAAGTACAAGACAAGATGTACGTAGCTCACCAATATAGACATTCACGGATGATGGCTTCCTTTCTTTGATTCAATCAATAAGGGTTACAACTCTCTCAAGCTCACTAATCCTCTCAATATGTATACAAGAGCAAGATCAATCAATGCTAATTAATGGTTGCTCACAACTAGTGATGAAAGCCTTAAAATGTTCTATTTATACAAGGAAGCAAACATGGGAGAAATGCCCAAAATAACCCTCATTAAAACCCATTTTCGCACTTAATCCGACGCCCTTCGTTGCAACGAACTCGGGTCTTTGCAAGTCGCGTGTTCCCCTTGAAATCTGGTCCCATCCGTGACTCGCAACAAATTCCTTCTCTGCAACGAAGCCAGACTTCGCTGGTCATGCCTTTGGGAAGAAACATGGGTTGCCGGATTTCTGAGTCAAATTTCCACGAATCTCCACCTTGGCAAACGAATACATGCAACCCCATACATCAACTCAATCATCTACGAACACCACCATCAAATAATCCTGAAGGGCCTCAACAATGTAGAACATTGATAAAGTTTTAACAATGCTTAAACTTGACCATCGATACCACCTTAGTCAATATGTCGGCCATATTATCTTTGGTGCCAATTTTCATCGGAACAACACCCCTTTCGATAACCTCCCGTATGAAATGAAATCGGACATTGATATACTTAGTCATTCCATGATAAACTTGGTTCTTGACTAAGTGGATAACACTTTGGATATCACAATGTACCTCCACACAATCCTGTGTAATCCCCAAATCACTAATAAAACCCTGAAGCCATATGACCTCTTTTAACGACTTCCGTTGTCGCCATATACTCCGCCTTCGTAGTGGACAAAGCAACCGTGGCCTGCAACATGGATCTCCAGCTCACCGGATCACTAGCTAGTGTAAAAGCATATCCCAAAGTTGATTGACGCTTGTCCAAATCACTCGCATAGTCTGAATCCACATATCCAAAACACATATGACTTCTCCACTCGTTGGTACACAAGTTCCACACCAAGTGATCCTTGTAGATACCGCAAAATCCACTTCATTGTATTCCAATGCTCTTTGCCTTGATTTGCATTGTTCCTACTCACAACGCTCACTGCTTGAGCTATATCTGGCCGAGTACAAACCATGGCATATATCACCCCGCCTAATTAAATACCGGGTGATCAGTCCTTTATTAAATTAAAACAGAATATTCAGATGGTCCATTCTTAGTATCACTGTCGAAAACTTTTTAATATTTACTAACCACCCAGTATTTGAAAAGCTGGTGTCAAATTTTATCTTGTTGATTAACATAAAGCCTAATAAATAATTAAATAAACATGCACCATTCAATAATCAATCACGTAAGGAATAGAGATAGAATAAAATAAATGTGACTGGAGTAAGCACATCCAGCCTAAATCCCAAATACAATAATCTTACATAAAAACAAATCCCATCACTGAAAAGGAATAAAAATATAAATCCACTATCTCTGAATAACATATGAATAATGATGGGCTACATGCCTGACTGGAATAAGTAACACTTGAGAAAGAAATGGTAAATGTGAAGGCGTCTAATATCAAGGACCTGCAACATCCACAACAACTGCAGCACGTCAAGGATATGAACTTCTAGGCCTGGCGTCCCTGTAGCTGGGTACCTAAAATATTTTTGCAAAAGAAATAGATATGGAAGAAACGGGTCAGAGCCCGAGTGAAAACAGTTTAAATACCAGATGTTATATATATGTTAGATTCTCGTACTCTCACTTGAGATTCTCACCTCTCAACTATTGTGCACGCCTAACGTATACTTCTAACACGTCCTAGTTATGCTACCCCTCCTAACTAGTTGAACCACGTCCCTTATTACATGAACTAACTCGTTGCGTTCACATTTTTTACCCATATAATACTTTACCGAAATTCTCAATATCGATTAGCCAATTATGGGGTTCTTATTTTTTATTTAAGTTTCCACCCACTTAAATTAATTGGGATATTATTATCTTTCTCATCTACGAGTCGCACAGTAGAATAATTCACATATATACATATTTATTTCCTTTACTCTCTCTCTCTCTCTCTCTATATATATATATATATATATATAAGGATCAAGTGAGGTCCCAGTTTGAGGACCCTGAATGAGGTCTATTTTTTTAATATAGTAAAAAAAATATTTTTGGATTGATTTTTTTTATATGGTTTTTAAACATTTCAGTAGGATCATAAAAAAATAATCAGCTCAAAATGATTTTTTTTGTTATTTTAAAAAAATCGGTCAAACTGTGTCAGTTTTTAAGGTGTTAAAAACTGACAAAGTTTGACCGATTTTTTTAAAATAGTAAAAAAAATCATTTTGAGCTGATTATTTTTTTATGGTCCTACTGAAATGTTTAAGAACCACAGAAAAAAAATCAGTTCCAAAATATTTTTTTTACTATTTTAAAAAAATGGACCTCATTCAGGGCCCTCAAACTGAGGGACCTCACTTGATCCTCTCTCTCTCTCTCTCTCTCTATATATATATATATATATATATATATATATATAGACACACACACACACACACACACACACACAATACGGCACCCCTAGGCTGAGCTGTGGTGCATGCGTATTCTGCTATCAAGTCCTGGTACATCACATACTAAATAAAGGACTACCGGTTCGGAATCACTCTTGAACCATATTAATACAATTCACACACGGTTGAAGGTGAACATAGATTCAAGCTTATGGGATACGCACATACCTATGCATCCATATGACCGTCAACACTACCGTTTTCACAGATTGCCCATGCCCAGGTTCTATGTTCTGCGACACCAATTTAAAATCCCCTCAATGGGCTCATCAGGAAGAGACTGTCCCCTTTCGAAGACCTCCCGTGATAGCAAGCAGCGTAGGTATATCATATACATAAGTCACATATGACACACCCCAACCCAGTTACTTATAATTGGGTTTGAAAGTCAAAGTGAGTCAAACCATAATTGGCTTAACCAAACAATAAACATGAGTATCCTTTTACAGTATCAGCATGAAGCCATAACACTAAAAACTTTTCAAAATTTAAAGTAATCGTTCTTATACAAACTTGCTCAAAGGATAAGTATGATTAAATTACCCTTTCTTAATTTGACCAAAATCATGATTTTACTTATCCCTTGATAACCCCACCCGACCTCCTTGATTTGGCAGTGACATTTCTGTTGTGCTAAAACAGTCCTATGTTAAGCAACCAAGATCATAAAATTCACTTCGGAATTTTACCAAACACTTGGTGTGCGGAAAACACCCAAGACCTTGTTCCTAATGAAAACTAAGTGTGCAAACTCAAAACGAATCCAATCAACAATCAACAAGTAGGATAACAAGAACACACAAGCAATCAAAGCAAATAAACGACAACAATATAACGTGGTTCACCCAAACAAGGGTTACATCCACAATGGTAGGATTTCTTCTTTCTTTGATAAATGGAGGAACCACAAGGTTACACACTCACACTCTTTATCTCTCCAAGAAAGTCACTCACAACCAAGCACAAGAACTAATCTTAAACAAGAAGCTCTCACTCACTTTTCTCTTTGAAAAACTCACAAAATGTTCACTCTTGCTGGAAAAAACAGCACTGCACTAAAAACAAAAAATAAGCTTCTATTTATAGATTTTCCACAAAGTGGCAATTTTGTAAATATCAAGAAAAATATGTTTTTCTCCCAAAACAGCCGTGAACCAACGGGAAGCCACCGGAGAGCCAAAATACACCACAATTTCATTACCTGAAAAAAAACATAACATATGAATCGTGAGCAAAATAGCTCTGTGAATGCATTACTACTACACCAGTGCATAAAATTAAATGCAATAAGTCATACCTATGTAACAATATATAACATCTCAACATCTCTTGGCTGTTAATAAGCCATAACATCTCTTGGCTGTTGATAAGCCATAACATCTCTTGGCTGTTAATAATCCATAACATCTCTTGGCTGTTGATAACATCTCTTGGCTGTTGATAAGCCATAACATCTCTTGGCTGTTGATAAGCCATAACATATCTTGGATATTAATAAGCCATAACATCTCTTGTAATACATACACATCATATCCATAATCAACTCAGCAAGTACGACATATCCTAACCATAATCAACTCAATAAGTACAACATATCACATCCATATTCAACCTGGTAAGTACGACATCTCATATCTGTAATAAGCTCGGTAAGTACAACATATAATATCCATAATCATCTCAACAGGTACAACATCTCATATTTATAATCAACTCAATAAGTACACCATATAATATCCATAATCATCTCAATAAGTACCACATCTCATATTTATAATAAACTCGGTAAGTACAACATATAATATCCATAATAATCTCGATAAGTACAACATCTCATATTTATAATCAACTCGGCAAGTACAACATATGACATCCATAATCATCTCAATAAGTACAACATCTCATATTTATACTCAACTCGGCAAGCACAACATATAATATCCATAATCATCTCAATAAGTACCACATCTTATATTTATAATCAACTCGGTAAGCACAACTTATAATATCCATAATCATCTCGATAAGTACAACATCTCATGTTTATAATCAACTCGGTAAGTACAACCTATAATATCAATAATCATCTCGATAAGTACAACATCTCATATTTATAATCAACTCGGTGAGTACAACATATAATATCCATAATCATCCCGATAAGTACAACATCTCATATTTGTACTCAACTTGGCATGTATAAATACATTTTACCAGTGAGTAAACTCACCTGGGCCACTTAATGTGTTTTTCCCTTGCCTTTGCCTGGAACTTGTTCAACCGGTTGTTTCTTCCTTCCTATCATTCTTAAAATATTAGTATCATCATAATAATATTAATAATCCAAATAATAACTTAAAGGTAACTCAATTCATAAGCAGTATATAGTCCCATTCAAATAATTTATCATAAATGAAGTCCCATCGAATTTCCTGTTAAGATATTTAACATATCCAATCCATAGCTCAAACATACTTGAATTTCTTCTTAGTAAATCCAATTCTTATCATATTAAGTACCCAATATAAAAATACAACACATCATTTCAAGTTTCTTAGAGCAAGATGTGTCCATCTCTTTATTACAAAGCAAATCTGCCCTATAGGCTTTTTAATCGTTCAATCAACTTCCAGGAATTTTCATAATTTTTCTACACCATAACTTCCTGTGATATTTCACCCAACACCCATAAACGTATTGAACAATACAAAATTAAAGTTTCATAATTTATAAGGTTCATTTGCTATGTCAAGCAAATCATCGAACACCTGGTGTGCATACTTACACCTTTGGGGTAGATTGTATACCTGAACTTCAAACTATCACCAAAGATTCATTTCATGGATTTTCACATAATTTTCGGATATGTTATACATATTTGAGTCTATTTTTATCTCCAACTATAATGATTCAATTCCAATAAATATACAAAAAGATATAGGAGTTTGAATACACAAGGTTTCCAATCGAAGCAATATACATGATTTACACGTTCAACTTTGCTTAAACTCGCATCTATTCATAAGCATACCTCAAGACATGGAAGTTTAGTTACCAAATGATGATTTCTATCATTTCAATCAGAAATACCAAAAATATAACGAGATTTATGGTACCTTACCTTAGGGACTTTTACGTAATTTCTACGGATTTTTCTTCAATTTTTCTCCTCACTTTCTTCTTCCCGAAGTTCCCGACTCTGGCACCTTAGGCTAAAACTCTTCCTTTCTGAAATATGCTGAAAGAAGAGCTTATTTCAAGAGTTATAAGTCGGCATAAGTCACCTCCCCCTTGTCCAATTAAAATATGACATGTGTCGCTATATAAGACAAAATATCCTTTAAAGCTAAATGACTACTTTAACCCCTGTTCGTAATTTCAGCATAACTCCTTCCTAGGACCTTTGTTTTACACATCGTTTGTTGTGTTACAAACTTAACTCATATATCTACAACTATCTAGTTTTCACCTCAAGTCAATTATCATATTATAGTGGCCAAAACTAGTCCTGAACTTGAACTTTCCCACCGAAGACATCACAAATTTGTGTTTGTGACTAATTCAATATTTTGATAAGTTATGAAGGTAGGATTAGAATAAACACAATAACTTAACATTATATATTCTAAAAACACATTATACCCATCCCATACGGTAAGCATGATTTAAACTTGGTTTATCATAATCATATCTGGATTGTCACAATATAATTGGTATTCATACCACATGTACATTTATCTCATTAAGATAGGTATACTCACAACCCGCACGTAGTGTATAATCCCTTGAATTCCCTACGTATCATTTATTTAGCATAATATTTCGTCTCACAACTACTCGAGTGTTCTCTATTACTCAATACGATTCCTACGTGTCCCTTAAGTTAATTCAGTAGGTAAACCCACTCTTTCCTACTGATTTAAGTCGTAGGTTCCTTAAGATACCCATGACATCATCGTATTTTTCCCGAATTTAAATTCCGTTCTTTAACTAAGTACACTTAGTCTCGACCCTATATTCATCTCACAATATTAAGCCTCAACATCTAACATTTGTCTACTGGTGTTTAGTATATCTCCAATTATCATTTAGAAATCAATTAAAAGGTTAATTCGGTCGTTCCCTATAATGTCTAAATCAAAAAGGGAAAGAACTTTCAAAATCTGGGGAACCGAATCGATTCACCCTTTTGGCCGAATCGATTCGAAATGCTACTGGTCTCTTCTTCTACCTTACGCAGTTACGTTTTTCTCCAAATTTCTTAACCTAATTCTCATTGTTCCTCACCAATTCAACAACCTAAATTCCCAACCATTTAATATACACTTATGGGTGATTTCCAACATAAAATTATCATTAAAACATCAAAGATTCAACCTTAGAACGGATTTATCCATAATTATCAACAAAATCCTAGTTTCATGTATCCATGTTCGTATACACCCAAGTCCAGATTTATTTCGATTTCTTACTTCCTTATAATCAGATTTCGATTTCTAAACATATAATGTTTTGGTTTACATGCAATACCTATCCAAGATCATGTTTTACATTCTCCAAATTAAGCCAAAACATGGGATACTCATCAATTAATCACCTACTTCTAACATGGATATTATATCTTTTCTAAATTAAGCAACAAATACTTGCCTTTAATAGTAGGTTTGATCCGTTGTAGATGATAGTATGGTTTCAATCCTCCTCTCTCGATCTACGCGATGGTGCAAAAGTGGTGGTTCTTGGCCTTGGAACACCTTGGGCACCTCTCCTTCTCCCTCCTATGACCTCTCTCTATTTTTGTGTTTGATAATCCTCAGCCCCTCACTGTATATTATGATATAAACCTCAGAATTTCGTAGGTCCTTTTTCTCCAAAAGTAAAAATGACCAAAATACCCTCCCAAGGTGTCAGTTTGGTCTAAAACTGCTCCGAAACCCAAACTAAACCCCCGGGTAGACTTTTCTGAGTATCTCGACCCTTCCGGACACTTTGGCGCACTCGAAAAAGACCATTTGGATGACTTATTTCCAATTTACTTTTATATTCCATAATTTAAGTCCCGACACGACTAATACGCACGTCCCGACTAAATACTGTAATTGCCGTATTTCGCACTCATGACATTTATAATATCTTATTATCATTATTATTACTCGTTCACTAAGTAATATACAACATAAATAAATATTAACCCTTATCTCGCTAATCAATATTTATTTTAAATCGGATTAATTTCTCATTTTAATTTAATTAATCCCTATTTTAAAAATCATTAAAAATACGGGGTGTTACATATATTGTAACAGACTGGGCAATGGTTGATTTGGTAGCCAGAGAGTTACATCCCACATCGCATGGGTGAGGGAATGATAATTCTTCACCTTTAAGTCCTTCAACTTCAGTTCTTCCAGCTTTGTTCGTTGTGCTTCTGTCAATGCTGCTCCATTCGAAGGTATCGTAATACCAATCTCAACAAGATGCCAAAATTCTTTGGACAGGAAATTCTCCATTAACATGCTCCAGTGATCATAGTGACCATCAAGGCGAGGTATAACAGGTTGTACAAAGCCATTAGATGCCATGAGTTTGCTGCTGCAATTTAAGAGTGAGTAGAAAAGAGCTTCAGCTCTGTATGTTAGAAATTTCTACTTTGGTTCTGATACCAGAACATTGAGAACAGAGAATAAAGCAGAGAATAAATTCAACGAAGAAAATGGGAGAAAAAGGACTACTTTATTCAATATCATTCGACCACTTAAATAGATACATACTGACTGAGCATAAAATCAGGAACTGACTACTAACAAACTTACTGCACTACTGGAAATTCTTAGAGATTAGAAAATAAACTAACTCCTAAAGACTAGGTCATATAATGACTTATTTAAATATAAAACTGAACTCTTAACATCAGCTAAAAAAAAAAGTTTTCACAGCTCCCAACCCAATTTTGGTTCACCAACAGTATAACAAATGATAAAATGTTGAGATGGTCGATAGTAGTTGTAGCGATGACCACTGATTGCATGTATTATAAATGGCTCCTCAAGTCCCCTTTGTTTTCTTAAGAAAAAAACAAAGTTTATAACTTATTCCCAGTTCCTAATATCTTTGAAGAGTAAGGTTAGAGTACTCAAAACATTCCATTAAGCTTAGACGTCATGGCCATTCAATTGAATGACTTCGTCTAGAATATTTCATTGGCAGGTTAGGGAATTAATTATCTAGTGCTTATGTGTGTTTTAATAATAAGAGGACTTGTGAGTGGGCTTTTGTTATGCCATACTTTTGGACAGACCAGAGATAGTCTGTATGAAAAAAGAGGAGAAAAGATAGATATATTGTGAAATTAGAGGAGTTGTAGGGAGAGAATGTGATAAGGAAAATAATAATATGATAGTTAATCGAAATAAACTTTGTGGAAATGTGTATCTTTTTGTAGGACGGTCATTAGACTCGCTATGTTATGTGGGACAGAGTGTAGTGGTGGACAAACAAAAAGCAAAATGTGCAGAAAATGAGTGTGGCGGAAATGTGAATGTTAAGATGGGTTTGTGGTAAAATTCAAAATGATAAAATTAGAAGTGAACAAATTCGTAAAATAGTAAAAATAGCTCCTATATAAGATAAATTGAGAGAAAATCGACTTGGATGGTTTAGACACGTCAAGTGTAGATTAATTAATGCTCCCGTAAGGGAGAGTGATTCAGTTAGTATTGACGATAACGCTAGGGATAGATGTAGGCCTAAATTGACTTGGTAGAATATTGTAAAAAAAACATGATATAATATAGTTTCATCGAAGATATTGCACTGAACAAAATGAAATGAAAAAATAGAATTCATATAGCCGACCTCAAATAATTGAAAAAAAACTTTGTTGAGTCGAGTATTGTATATTTTTACGAGTAGTAATGTTCATAAAATATGTAATATAAATAGTAAATATAAATACAAATGTAGATAGACTTATTTATAGTAGCTTATATTTTTTTTATATATTAAATGCGTTTGCATAGAAGAAAGAGAGTCATTATCAAACATTCAAGGCTTATTGGTCACACGACTCACACTTGACATCCAGGAAGTGTTAGGCTACGTGTTTGAACAAACATGTAACTTTTTACAAATTGTCCGCACTTTCTAGCGATTACATAAAATTGTTGAGGCCCTTCTGTGATGAAATTCTGGAACATTACCTGCCCATTGATTAATGAAATATATCTGATATGGCTTAAGTTTCATCTTCTTCTTTTTGATGCCCAGGCCATGAAGAAACTCCCATGGTTCTTGAGGCTGGGTCGGTTCCATTAATTATTAAGTATTTTTCTCGTCCGAATTGGAGAATCTCCTTCAACTTTAAGCCAAGAAGCGAGTAGCTAATTTTAGTGGAGCTAACATTTTATGAATTTTGGCTCCGTTTCACATTTTGCCTCTAGATGCAAGTTATGCTAGCAGTATGAAAAGAGAGATTCTAGCTTGGGCACTGACCTTGGCCAATAATTGTTTCAAATCACTATTATGGGAAAGGTTCATGGCTCAATATTGTTTAATATACGTTATATACACGTATATATTGGTTGTGTAGTTAATAGAACTAGTTTTGTAGCGCGATGGCCCCCTCTCGGTGTTATATAAATCAATGACAGACTCGCCATTGTGCAGGGTACCATCACATTGCCCTGGTTTAAGATAAATAAATTTATGCGGATTGCGAATTATAGACAATATTGTAAAGTCATTTTTAAGTAAAATAATTGTATAGTTCATAATTAATATATCTCTAAAAATAATTTAATCCAAGCAATTGTAAAATTGAAGGGAAATGTTGTTGTAAAGACTTGAGCAATCAAATTTTTTGTCAAAGAAGCCGAAGATGAACTTAGTTGTACCTATGGGTAGCAACGAGTCGTGGCTGTCTGGTTTGAAAAACCATTATTACGAACATCACAATATTAATTAAGAACACATTAATTTGATAACTTTAGTATACATTTGTTCCTAATAAAAAAGATTTTGTATCTTCATGTTTTTATCAAATATGTTTAAATGATAGAAAAGAGAATTTACTTTGATCTAATGTAATGATCAAGTTTATGGTAGAAATTCCTTTGAATCATCTTGATAAATGTTTGAACATAACCTTCATCACCTTGACAAAAAAAAAAAAAATAATGTTGGAATTTTGGGATTTTCTTTTTTGCCCAATATATAGCATGTTATGTAGTTTATTGATGAAATATGATCTATTATATATAAGGTGGGGATGGGCACCATAACTTTTACTTCAAAATACTACAAGAAGAGAGATACAGAGAGAGAGAGGCTCACCTACATCATGCACTATACATTACATCGTACATCACACCTAATTCTAGGCTCTAGAAAACTTTTTTTTTTCCAAATTTTATAGTTTTCCCTTGAAATTAACCTTCCAATCAACCCATATGCAAAAAACTAGGTCAAAATACATTTTGTAGCTATTTTTAAAAAATTCAAAAAAAATTGCTGGCGCAGACCCTTATAAATAAGGTATTTTTAGCAGTTTTTTTTGGATTTTTTAAAAATAGCTACAAAATGTATTTTGACCTAATTTTTTGTATATGGGTTGATTGGAAAGTTAATTTCAAGGGAAAAATATAAAATTTGAAAAAAAAGTTTTTTAGGGTCTAGAATTAGGTGTGATGCACGGGTGATGTATAGAGCATGATGTACTATAGCCTGACTCTCTCTCTCTCTCTCTCTCTCTCTCTATATATATATATATATATATATATATTTTTTTTTTTTTACATACTATTTTTAACACAAAATATCACACATTATCTCTCTTTACACTACACTCCAAACTCTCTTTATCTTCTTCACAAAAGTTGAGAACTTTGTCTCCATTAATCTTTAATCAATCATCTTCAATATTATTAAATAATTAGGATTTGTTATTTAAATATTCAAATATCAATGGATATTCTCTCAAAAGATTGACAACACTTCAAAAGTAAATGAAAATTTCTCAAATTACATTTTTGAGATAAACATTGGGTCCCATTACATATATATATATATATATTGCTGAAAAGTTTCATTTGGGGTAATTATACCAAATGAACCGCATATAATTGGGATAATTATGCTGAATTAAACACATACTTGGGGTAATTATACTGAATGAAGTTAGAATCCAAGTTTTCATACCATATTTGGTTCGGGGTAAGTATGACGAATGTTGGGTCTGTACTCAGGGTTCGGATATCGAACCACTGGGTTATTGGCTAGGGTTTTGTACGTTAGGGTTGATTGGTTATCGGGTATTTTCTTAATATGTGAAGGGTATTTAACGTTCTTTGTAGCAAAATTTAACACATTATTGTTGTTTAATATGTTTTTCAAGGGTTTAACATATTTTTCATAGGTTTAACAATGTATTATATATATATATATAGTACATCATGCTCTATACATCACCCGTGCATCACACCTAATTCTAAGCTCTAAATTTTTTTTTCTTCAAATTATATATTTTTCCCTTGAAATTAACTTTCCAATCAACCCATATACAAAAAATTAGGTCCAAATACATTTTCTATCTATTTTTAAAAAATCCACAAAAAAATGCTAAAAATACCTTATTTATAAGGGTCTACGCCAACAGTTTTTTTGTGAAATTTTTAAAAATAGCTACAAAATGTATTTTGACCTAATTTTTTGTATATGGGTTGATTGGAAGGTTAATTTCAAGGAAAAAATATATAATTTGAAAAAAAAGTTTTCTAGGGCCTAGAATTAGGTGTGATGTACGATGTGATGTATAGTGCATGATGTATGAGAGCCTTCCTCATATATATATATATATATGAGGTCCCCTTCTATAAGGACTCCTTATGGTGTAGACGTGGTACATACCATATTTTTAAAATAGTAAAAAAATAATTTTTTTGATAAAACTTAATAGATTTGATCTCCACGGTGAGAAGACTATCTCCAATTTTTTTCATCAAAAATTCAATAAAAAAATCGGTGAGATGAGATGATATGTAAAAAAATAGTATAAATATGTATTTTCGACCGTTGAAATGTTAACGATCAACTCACTCGTTTTTTGATTGAATTTTTTGATGAAATTTCATGGATATGATCTCGACAGTGAAAAGATTATATTCATGAAGTTTCATAAAAAAATTCAATCAATAAAGTGGCTGGCGCCGACCCAACATTTCAACGGTTGAAAATGAATATTTATACCATTGTTCTACATATCATCTCATCTCAACGGTATTTTATTGAATTTTTCGATAAATAAAATTGGAGATGATCTTCTAACCGTGGACATCATATCTAAGAAGTTTCATCCAAAAATTCAATTTTTTACTATTTAAAAAAATGGTATGTACCGGGGTCTGCACCATAAGGAGTCTTTACATGAGACTTTATAATATATATATATGTATATATATATATATCAAACAATGTCTATTATATAAGTTTTGATGACTACCGTCTTTCTATATATATATATATATATCAAACAATGTCTATTATATAAGTTTTGATGACTACCATCTTGCTTTTGTAGTGTTGGGTGATGATTAAGGAACATCTTTGACGTTTTGGAGGTTTAGATAATGAGATTAATTTGTAGTTGAAGTTGAGAGATTTGAATTTGAAGAAAGGAGAAAAAGTGGGTAGAATAATTTTTTACACTTTAAATATGTGGTGGCCCTCAACGTGGCATTTAGAAGTAAAAATTTGATTAAGGTGGTATTTTGTAGTAAAAATAAGCTTTTGGTATTTGAGAGTTTTTTTTGGGTCCTTAGCACCCCTCTATAAGGTGAAAGAGGACATGATTTCCTTGTTAGACTAGAATTCTACCATTCATTATAGAATTTGATCAGGAAATTAATTCACCATCATTATCATTAATATTTAGATGTCCTATCTAAAAGAATCTTTATCAAATCTAAATTCTTATGTGGACCACAATAAATAGAATATTTTTACATTTAATTAAATAATTAATTTTGAATAATCATAATTTCAAAATTAAAATAATAATTAAATATATTCAACATGGTTTCAAGCAGGGTCTAAACGGGTTTGTGTCAAAATTAGCTCTACCCAAACTTTACCCGTTAAGCCTTTTGTGTGTACCGTATCATGTCTTATCGGGTTCATGTCGTGTTTGTGTCGTGTTCAAACAATAATTTCACTTCATGATTTGATTCAAGGAATATAAGGCGTGAAATAAACTTTAGAATAATTATAATCAATTATTTGCCTTAATTAAATAATCCACCAATGTGAGTCATGGCGGTTTCGCAATAATTCAAGAGTATCGTTCCTTCGATATACTATCACTAATGTCATATTCAATTAAACTCAAAGTATTAGTTGTCAATTAAATCTTAAAAAAATCGGTCAAACTGTCTGTTTTTAACCGCTTAAAAACAATTTAAAAACTGACACAGTTTGACCGATTTTTTTAAAATAGCAAAAAAAAATTCATTTTGAGTTGATTATTTTTTTTATGGTCCTACTAAAATGTTTAAAAATCATTAAAAAAATCAACCCAAAAATATTTTTTTTACTATTAAAAAAAAATGGATGTCATTCAGGGACCACAAACTGGGCCACATTTGATCCTATCTTTCTTCATATATATATATATATATATATATATATATATATTTGGATGTATGTACGTGTGTGTGTGCGATTTGGAGAGGCTGATCTACGGGTGTGTTTTGGCCGGATCGGATCGGAATAAGGGTGTTCGGAAAATTTTCCAAAATTTTAAAAACCTTTCCAAATCAGAAAAAATAAATTTCGAAAAATCATATTTTTTTCCAAGTTGGAATATTCGGAATATTCGAAATTTTTATTATTCGAAAAAATATCGAAAAAGTTGGAATTATTAGTTTTATCTATTTCAAAAAATATCGGAACTATCATTTTTAAAAATGATATTTTAAAATCAAATCATACATATGATTAATGAAGAAACTCTAGAATGCAACAATAACATAAACAACAATGTAACATACAAATAACAAATAGAGGTAACATATTAGAAATTAACAAATAGATTTATATAGATTGTTTACATTCTTACATACAAATTGTTTATATAAATTATGCAGAGCGTGTCATACAAATTGTTTAAATATAGATTTATACATATTGTTTACATATATAAATTAAATCACAGGGTGTTTACCTACAGATTTATACAGAGGGCGTGTCAAAAAAATATATCTAGAAACATATATAAATTAAAAATGGAGTGTTAAAATTGGAGTGTCAAACAGATTTATCCTCGGGTCTTTATACAGATTATCAAAAGTGGAGTAAAAAATACAGAGGGTGTCAAATATACTCGAAAATGGAGATTTGACCCAAGTGAGATGAGGCTGCCGTGGGATGAGATGAGGTGTCGTGTGAGGCTGAGATGAGGCCTGAGATGGTTGTGTCGTGCGAGGTTGAGATGAGGCCTGAGATGTGCCGTGCGACGGCTGTGAGGGCTCTGCGAGGCTGAGATGCCGTGAGAGGCTGAGACGGGTGTGAGGTGCGATGGCTATGGCCTGAGTGAGGGTTAGAGAGAGTTTAGGTTTAGAAAGAGGGGGAGAGAGAATAGCGTGCGGCTGAATGGTTTTTTTTAGGTTAGGAGTATTGTGTGTGTTAGTGTGTAGTATATATATAGTAAAGATTAAGGTTTGAGTAAAATGAATGGTTTTAAGGTAAAAATGTTAATTAAAAAATTATTAAAATAAATATTAATATAATGATTTCGGAATATATTTTGGATAATTCGGATCGGCATGTTATTGGAATTTTTGGATCGAAAGTTTGGAAATTCGGAAAATTATAAATGGTTTCCAATTCCATTCCAATTTATTTCGAAAAATTCGAAAATTGAAAATTTAAAAATGATGCCAAAATAAAAAAATTATGGATCGAAAATCGGAAAAATTGGAAGTTCGAAAATAATTAACACCCCTAGGCTGATCCCACCCTTTCCATGGTGGTGGCCGGCGACAGCACCAGACCCCAAATTGGGGTGGGTTTTTCTTTTATTGATTTCATTTTTTCGTTATTTATATATATACACACATATCTATATATAAACATACATACATCAAGAATCAACACCGTCCTGAGTCGGATTTTGTTGGATTGTCGGTTTTGCGATAGAATGCTATTCACGAAGTCGTATTTAGTATTCGATTATGTGAAAATCAATTGGGCGTTGTTTAATGTCGTTTTTATCTAAAATTTTGGCTTAATACTCGGTTATGTATAAAATTATCGCAAATACGAAATCCCGACACGTACGACTAATCGTACATTGTTCTGAATATATTTGGACTTATTGCCATTCTTTTTTTTATAAAGTTGTCACATTTCTTTTAAAATTACGTTTAAAACGAGTTACGACATCAAATGACTCGAAGTTATATCGTTATAATTTGAGATCCTATTATGAGCCTTTTTAAAAAAAATATGATTATGCAGGTATTGAGCAATTTGTTGTGTTGTGTTGTGTTGCATAATATTGGAAGTGGCATGATAACTGGTTTACTGTCTAAATAAGGAAGGGAGTTTTCGACTTTATTTTAATATTATTTGTGTCACGAATATTAATTTTATACTATTCGTAGTGGTATTGACAGACAAATAATATAAAATATGATAGACGGGAAATCCTAAACATCAACACTCAATCGGATTAAAATTAATATTTTAATTGATTTGATTAAGCAATTAATCTTGGACCAACTTCGAAAATTAATACTTTTGAAATTATATATCGGAACAGTGCCAGAAAAGTGATATTTGCGTTCGTATAAAATTGTGAATTTTATTAAAATAGTCAAATTGTATATTTGACTCGGTTAACATTTTAAATAAATATAAAATCATTGCTTATTCAACAAATCAAATCCTTTGATTCCATCTAAAGAATATTTTCCCAGAAAATTGTAATATTAAAATATCAAATTGCCATGCAAACATTATTTACTAAATTCGGCATATTATTTATCATGTCAAAAAACTAGAAAACGTAATTTAGAATTCTATATGGAATTCATATATTAATGCTTGTTATAACATAAGCTTTATTCGTATTAATCGAAAGACGTCAGCTATCATAAATTCATTCTTCCCAAACATCGATATACCCACTCTCATTTAAACCATTGAGTCAAATAACTACTGGAATTGGAACGCAATAATGAAAAATCCGTGAATAACAACGAAAAGCTCGTAAACACCGGTAGGTGATTCTATTTCACTATTATACCATGAACTTATGTCTTTGACATTACCGCTTGTTATATCACTGTGTGATAGCTTTGAACTCGTATTCTTATTTATGAACTCTTTTGTAGTTCAACAGTACCGTGATTATTAATTCAATATTTTATCTCATTTAAACTCAAGCCAAACCAACTCTGACAACCTACTGATTTCAGTAAATTATTCGGATTGCAATACACCCTTGCATCCTGTTAAACAAATGATTTAAACTATTTTACCTTACTGCAGTATACCCTTGCATGTTATTAAAAGTTGGTTTCAATTATTATATATGATTTGCAGATTTGCCTGCCATTTTATAACCATTATCAGTGAAACCCTTAGTGGCATACCTTATGATCCATAAATTAGACCCGGTATACCCCTAATAAATATAATTGCCCTGTAGGACTCAGATGTTGAGTGCCTAGTTGTTTACTGCTACATATGTATGAGTGCTACTCTAGCTAAGTGTGCCAAGCTATTGGTTATTCCCTAATTATTTGGGATTGCCTGTTCAAGTGTATTTTATGACTTGAACGATATTATAATGGTATGTCTATGCATTTGCAGCCCCTATAAACAATAATTTATGGGTTATCGTATTTTAGTCTGAATCTTTATTTATAACTCGATAAACACCATATATAATTTTTATTACCATACAGTTCTTTCATATATCGCAGACTTCAGTATACTCTGTCTAGTTCTGTGGATATTTCATATTGCTTCAGATTACCGTACACTGTCTTATATTTCGACCCAATTATGTTATTTAAACAGATTCTCATACTTACATTGTTATAGAACTAGAATTATCTGCTGGGCAAAGTTTTGCTTATTCGCTCTTTTTCAGTTATGTTACACAAGTACCCATAGGCCATGGTGAATATTTTAGAGACCAGTTAATAAATAGAGACAAAGAAAGCTCATATTAGAAGAAAACGATAATAGTTTGGCAAGGAAGATACTGTTGTATAGCTCTTAGATTCAGTTGTAACACAATTGAGAATCAATAAATGCCTCAGTTGTTTTAGTATTCGATTTTACTTATGATTTAGAAAATATCAGGTTAACCCTCACCCTCGGATAACTGGGATGTGACAAATTGTCACGTCACACATGCATGTGGGAGATATATAAATATTCCTCCTCCATGTGCCTGTACATACTCATGATTATCTTCTCTACTTGCATGTAAAAGTTGTAACTGCCTAACCTATAAAGGGACGACACCTGTCCCCTACACTTTCGCTCCTATAAGAGTCTATATATAACACACTATCCCTCATTGTAAAATGATCGAGGTATATTTTTCATATTGTTGTGTTGCCCATTTCTAGAGTGATCATGAGAGCTTGTAACTACTATTCATATATGGCTTTGGTCCACTAGAATCAGTACAATTAACACTACATCTATGGATGTAGGCACCACTTTGATCCGAACCTCGTAAATCCAGCTTTTGTCTCTTTCTCTCATCTCTCTCTATTATTTGCTCTATATTAGCATTTATATGATTTGTATCTCTCTATCTGTTATAGTTTATAATTAATGTATCACTGCTAAGAGCCATTTAACTATTCTAGTTTTAGACAACAACAAATTGCCGCTGTATGTGGGAATCGACAAGTCGTTTGTTGCTTTTCACCATTGTTGATTTATGTAACTCGAAGATACCCAGTTTTGAGAAATTAATGAATTGCAATCCGATTCATCCGTGTTTCATTGGGTTAAATTATATTAACCCAAAATTTCCTTTCAGCTCTCTCTAAATTCCTTAAATCCTCACTTGGATCTATTTTGCCCTATTTTGGATCTATTTTCCTATTATTTCTATTGCTGTTTTGGTATACTATGTTTTTGCCTTTGTGGTACTCTGTTTTCTACAAGTTCTGATAAATATGGGCGAAAACCAAGAAAGCAATCGCGTTGCAGAAGGAATTCCTCCTTAAACACCTGTTGGTATGGGAGACCTTCAAGGAATCCTAACATGCTTAGCTAGAGGCCAGGAAGTGATGCAAGAAAAGGGTGAAACAGTTGATGCAAATATTTTTGTTCGGGAAGAATAGACCCGAAACAGACCCAGTTACCCCAACAGGGGGTGAAAACTCTGACAGGAGGCGTGATCTGTCACCTCCCCCCCTACAAATATATGAGATATCCTCACCATAATAGAGAAGTAGAGAACCCTAGGATGCTGAACTTGGGGTTGTGAGATGAAGGTAGCAGGTCCAAGTATTCTGGGTCACGAGATGACATGTCCTACTGCCCAGGGCAACATCCAGCATCAGAATGACTGGTTATGATAATGAACAAACTTACTCCGTAGAGAGGCCAAGTGTTCTGTAAAGGCAAAGCAGGGGCTTTGTGTTTGATTATCTGGGCCCAATAGCAGTGAGGGCACACCAACGCAGGGAGCTAAGAGAGCACATGGAAGAACCTATGAGGTCTGAGACGAGGAGGATAGAGTGCTCGACCAAATATAAGACAAGTGTGAGGCTTGACCCATGTTGTGCAGACTTCTCAGGAAGAGTGTTCAACTGAAAGTCAAGACCGAGCAGGGAAGTCAATTACACTAAAAGCTGAAAAGGAAGAACAACCTTAGAAGTGATCCATTCAGTGTTTGGAAGATCGCTTAGGCGAGATCATAAAGACCAAGAACCCATTGGAGAGGGATTTTGTCCAAGGGTCACCATTTACCTCATTAATAGTGGGTTATCCAACGCCCACGAAGTTCAAACAACTTGTCATCACTCCAAAGTATGATGGAAAATATGACCCTATGATGTATATAGTGTAATACCAAGTCCCTGCTAATATGTATTCGGAGGTATGTTGCAGAGCATTCTCTAGTACGATCACTGGCTTAGCTTAAATATAGTACGATAGCTTACCAAGAGGGAAGATCATAAAATTTCAACAACTGATCGATCTTTACATTAGAAACATCTGTTTCGGAACAAAACCAGGTAACAGGGTGGCTCACTTATTAATCATCTGCCAGAAAATGAATGAAATGACCAAAGAGTTTATTACCCGTTTTAACACGGAGAAGATGGAGGTGATTAATTACGACGAGAAGGTCGCAATAACAACAATCTTGAGTGGTTTTTGCTCAGAATGTTATATTGGGCATTGGCTAAGGAGTCGCTGAGAACAACGTCTGAGTTATTGGACAAAGTTGGTAAGATTATGAACGCTGAAGAAGTTATGGTAATGAAGGAGTTGAGCCATTCTAAGGTTGATACCAGTAAGAGCTCGGAGAAGAAGAAAGAGTCCAAGGACAACAAGAAGGGTAAAAGGTCGAAGAACTTTGATTAGTATACCCCACTAACTGTAGGTGTACACCATATCCTCGATGAGATTCGAACTGGCTGGGAAAATTAAAGGCTCCTCCTAACAGAGGGATAAAAGTAGACTTGTGTTTCGACCGGATCAGATCGAAAAGGCCTCTTCGAAAAAAAAAATCTTTCGAAAATAAAATAATTATTACGATTTTCGATCCATTTTTTTCCGAAAATTATTATTTTTTTTGAATTTGAAACAAAAGAAATTCACAAAATATATTAAAAATCGAGAAATTTAAAAAATTTTGAAAAAAAAAATTTAGGATTTAGGATTTTTGATTACTCGAATTCTCATTTTAAAGAAAAAAGAAAAAGGTTTAACCCAACATGTGGGATATGGGGACGTTTCAAAAAATCAGTAAAACAATTAAAAAAATAAAAAAATCTAAAAATAATTTAGAAAAAATAAAAAATGACTCGAAAAAGTCGAATCGAAAAAATAAAAAAATAAAAAATTTAGAATTATTTTCAATTTTTGATTCAAGTTTTTGGGAAAAATCGAAAATCGGCAAACTAAAATTTCATTCCAAATTCGAAAAAATCATATCCGAAATTGAAAAAATTGAAAGTTAAAAAAAAAATACAGCCATCCCCGAGGCAACTCAGTCATTAAAGATTATGAAAGACATCCCTTATACTTTATGTCACAACATTAAACGCCTGATGCACTAGTTGTCTCCATGTCATAAACAATAAATGCCAAGCCATGCCTTTTACCTAACCACTGTGTGTCAGGGGGACTGTTATCGCAGAGGTGGCACACCAACTGCCTGATAGCCCCACATACCACGGTGGTTTACTCAAGTGTAGGTCTGACATTGTTTAGCTGGCTAGTGACATCACCTACAGTAGATGTGACATTAAGTAAAGGGATGTTTGGTTCATAACTCAATGCCCGATGGAACTCGAAGCTGCTCCGTCCGAGGTTCCACGGTCAGGGTCCTTCGGTGTTTTACCAAGTGTATCTAAGATGGTCAGGACCTGCCCCAACGGTGCCTTACTTTTCAATCCTCCAAACTAAGTCCCTCTAAAGTTCCCATGGCGAGGTCATTCGATAGAGCATAAAAGCTCTCCCAGGCCCTGCTAAGCCTGGTCTCTCGCGAGTACCGTTTGACCTCACACTAAAACTCTTTATTATTCTCGTTACATGATTACAACCGTTATAGCTTATAGTCAATATAAACAAAGGTACAATATGACTAATACAACAAGCTAAAATACAGGTTATCACGCTGAGCTGCCTCGCTTGAGCTGCCACGCCGAGTTGCCACGCTGAGCTGCCACAGTGCCTTAATCCCCAAAACACTGTTACTAATGTGGAATTACTTCTAATCTTAGAATTACCTTCAAGCCCTCTCTACAATTGTCCCTTCGTGGAGAGATTTGTTGGAGCAAGAAATGTCTGCACGAAACTTCTCAAACCGATGAACCTTCTCTGTGTGTAAGAATTCTGGCCTCCTTTCCTTCGTTAGAACCGTAGCGTTATAATCTCCAGGAAAAAGTAAAATTCTCCTTGATGTACCTGAACCGAAGCACTGCGGCCCGTTGTGGCTTTGACGAAGGGACATCGCCACTTTGTCATTATACTGCGCTTCAACCGTTCTAGCTTCATTATTTGAACTTCTCCCGAAAGGCCTTTTAACCTTCTCAAATATTGATTCTAATTCTTGGTAAGTGAAATTCTCCCTTGTAATGCTTTGCTATGTTCTAAAAAGCAGAAATTCTCCCCGATGTAGCCGAGTCACAAATTAAACAACGTATGGACTTGTGGCGAGGGGACATCGTAGCTTTTTTGAACCGTTGTGACATCTTTTCCGTTGGGAGTTATTGGATATGTTTGACAAAAATTCTAGCGTCAAAACTCAAACTTGCTGGAGAAGGCAACCCCTTCTGTTCCCTAGGCGTTGCTTCGTAGATGACGTAGCGCTGTCCTTTCAGCTGTCAAAATACTTCCCGAAGTGCCACGTGTTCATTTGAAATGATTATAGGCGGCCTTGCACGTGCGGTGGTGGGAAACTCAAACGACAGGTTTAAGAGGTTTAAAAGGTTTCAAACGTCTCTTTTTTCAAACCCTTCTCTTTTCTTCATCTTCTTCAAGCTCCCGCATTCCCTTAGAGAGAGAAACTCTGTGCGACCTCCATTGTTGCCCCATTCTTTACTCAGCCCCTTCCTTGTCTCATCTTTTGCGCCACCACCTGCGGTGTGCTCCTCCACCTTCATTCCCAAACCTTTTCTTACCCAGTTTTTTCCTACTTCTGTTGTCTGCGATGGCTTCTTCAAGCAATACTACCACGCCTGCCACCAGCGCGCCACCGCTGCCTCAAGCGTCGCTTCCCTGAGTGTTGCTCGTCAGGAGTAACTGCGTTACTATCGCCGGACGCCTATCTTTGGTGAAGACGATAAATTTTTCGACGCATGCAAAACTTGCCATTTTTCGTCCAAGTTCGACCCTTTACTGTTGGGTGATGAGGAAATAGATTCATCGAAGTGGGGCTATCTACCCCCAGAGGGGACTCTGCGTTTCCGTTTAGACCGTGGTGACTTCCCCTATTCTCAAATTGACTTCGAGGCACCTGGGGGGTCGCCAACTCATTTCCGTACCTGGCATACACACATGCAGAGTTCTCACGCTGATGCTCTTGCCAAAGTTGGGCTTCATCGTGCATTCTGGTTCGGGGAGTTCACCCTCTCGAAGCATAGCGCGGTGTTACAAGTGTTAGTCTCCAGATGGAACATCACAACCCACACCATCTTCGCTGCGTGGGGGGAGTTTACTGTTACGCTAGAGGACGTCTGTGAACTCCTTCGATTTGAGCCCATGGATGAGTTCACTTATCATGATGAGGCTCTGGATGCCGAAGAGGCTGCTGATCGAGCTGAGTTGGATCAGATCTACCGCAGTTGCACTAGTTCATCGAAACAAAGTTACATTTACTCCCCTCATCAATTACTTTTTTAAAGCTCCCACTCCGAAGGACGCTAATACCGCAACGGGACGAGGTAGAGGTACATCTCTGGAATTATCGACCTACATACTTGTGTTGCTCTCACGGTTCTTCCTAACCGGGAAACCTAACGATCAACCCAGGAGGGACCTGATAAACATCTTTGTCCGTTTGGCCAGGGGGTTCAACCTTCCTCTGGCCGCCATCGCCTTGGGGTCCCTCTACACCTGGTTGGATCGGACCCACATTGACATGGAACGATCACTGGGTCGTTACAACTTGGCCAACTTTGCCAACACCATTATCCTAACGGGCTTCCTTTACATCTGTTTTCATGCTATTGCTGCGAAGTCAGTTTCTCTGCCCGTGAGTGAAGGTATCAACCCCCACGCCTCCTATGTTTCCACAAGAAGCAGAGTCGAAAGGAGATAATGGAGGTTTTTGATCGCTTAGACTCCTTCGTGATGAGGCCATATAGTCGGTCTACCTTTTCCCATAGTTGGGACTTCTTTCCTATTGAAGCCACAACAGTCAGGTTCAATCCTGTTGTAGAAGATCCCTGGAAAGCTGTAGTGCTTCTTTTCACTCCGGGGTTTCTCCCCTCCTATACTGAATGGGGATACGCTTCAGAGCCTTATAACCCTGATAGATGCAACAGGCAGTTCGGGTTCGATCAGGGGGCCCTCGACTTGTGTTCCAGGACAACCACCCAAAGGCCACCTTTGCTGTAGCGTGCACTTTCTACACTGCGGCCGCGGTGCTTGGTGCGACATCCACCATTGATGGGCGTGTCACCCTTCCTAGTGCTATTAGAAAGGGGGACGTATCCACTTCTTTTGCCACTAAGTTCCACTTGGAGCAGTTAGCCATGATTCGTGAGTACATTCAGTTCTGCCCTCAATATCCCCCAGTCCTTTCCTTCTCTTCTTCTGAACTGGGTCTAAAGAGGAACTCCGTGCTTGGGGTTGAGTTCCCTTTAAGCCAGACCTCCAAAGAGCCTCCCAGTGAACTTCCCCCGTACTACCCCATGATCCCTGTTGCCACGCCCAAACCCAAGGCCGTTGCGACCCCCAAACCATCTGCCCCCACGGCCGAAGCTGCCACCGGAGAAGGGCCTTCTCAGCCACCTGCTAAGAAGGCCAAGAAATCCAAGGCCCAAGGTCAAACGCAAACTCCATTGGAGGCATTCCCTATTGCCTCCGTTCCCCCTCCTATGTCTCCGGAAGTAGCTGAAGAGCTGAGGAGGTGGGTGCAAGCTGAAGTCAGTAGAATACAGGCCGAGTTCCAACGACGCGCTATCGCCGTTCCTCCTCCAGGTGCGTTTCCCACGATCGTGGTTGATCCCAGTGAGCCACCAGCAAAAAAGAGAAGAAGGTCGAGGGTGCCTGAAAGTGATTGGGCAACGAGCTTAAGGAAGAAAACACCGGGTACCAAGTTCCAGAAGAAGCAAACACGTGAGAAACCTGCCTCACCCGCTTCTTCTGCTGCTGCTTCTTTACCAACTTCACCAGTGGTCATACCCTCTCGTTCTCCCTCTGGATCCGAGGTATGTGTGTTAGTTTTGTTCTCGTTCTTCTTTTCTTAAGGTAGCGCCCTTACTTATTGCCTGATAACTTTGGTGCAGGGAGTTGAAGAAGCGAGGGCCAGTCCTCCCAGACCCCCAGTCCCCCAGTGAGCCATTTCGTGGGGGGACGTTGCAGTGCCCCTCCATCCACTGCCGTCCTTCTACGTTCTTCCTTAATAGGCCTCACCTATTGTCGCCGTTCATCCCCCCATCGGGCCAGAGATGCCGCCACGGGTGCTGCTGAGATGTCTGACCAACCTGAGGCAACTATTCCAGCCTCCTCTGAATTACCCTCGGAGCGAGAGGTTCCTCTGCCCCTTGTTGTGGTCGAGGAAAGTATCCCTCAGGTAAATTTCTTATCAAGTCTCCCATCTTTTATTTATTTATCCCCTTGCTTTGTTTATCATTTCTAACATGTTGGGCTGATTTAGGTGGAGGTGGCATCGCTGATAGCTAACATTATCCTTCCTCCTGTACTGACACAACCCCTTATTGCGGTTCCTCTTTTCGGTGCCATAACGGGGGTAAGTTAGGTGCATTTCTGGCTCATATTCTTGTGTTTACTCCTTGTGTCTAACACTTGGCTTTACATTTCCAGCTTTCTCCAAATATCTCTCCACCTTTTACTTTGAGTGGCCTTTTCCCTTCCCAGCCCCAGGTTGGTGCTACTACTCTCCTTGGGGCATCTCTTGAAGGTCCAACATCTCTTTTCGATGATGCGCTCATGTTGGCCTTAGTACCATATGCTGGCGAGGGGAGTGTGCCTACCGCTGAGGCTTCTCCATCCAAGGGCCCCGTTGAGGCTGCTGAGGTACTGAGCCCGCCTCCCACGGTTTCTATTCTTATGGCCCCCGTGGTGACTCCCAATCTCGCTCCTACTGCTGCCGAGGTACTTTACTAGTTTTGTCTGTATTTCTCAGTTTCTCGAACTTCAATTGTGTTTATGACTTAACAATGAAAACACTTGTTAAGTTTTTTTCCCCATAAATTCCACCTATAACGGTGACTTAACAACGAAAACACTTGTTAAGATTTTTTTCACAAACTTCACCTATAATGGTGACTTAATAACGAAAACACTTGTTAAGATTTTTCCATAAACTCCACTTATAATAGTGACTTAACAACGAAAACACTTGCTAAGATTTTTTAATAAACTCCACCTATAACGGTGACTTAACAACGCAAACACTTGTTAAGATTTTTTCACAAACTCCACCTATAACAGCGACTTAACAACGAAAACACTTGTAAAGATTTTTCCATAAACTCCACCTATAACGGTGACTTAATGACGAAAACACTTGTTAAGATTTTTTCATAAACTCCACCTATAACGGTGACTTAACAACGCAAACACTTGTTAAGATTTTTTCACAAACTCCACCTATAACGGTGACTTAACAACGAAAACACTTGTTAAGATTTTTCTATAAACTCCACCTATAACGGTGACTTAACAACGCAAACACTTGTACATGTTAAGATTTTTCCATAAACTCCACCTATAACGGTGACTTAACAACGAAAACACTTGTTAAGATTTTTTCATAAACTCATTATTTCTCCTACTTGTTCTCAGGTTGCTCGGGAGGATTCTCCATCAGTTCCTTCGCCCATTGCCTTGCTACATCGTGAACCTGTCTCCTCCGAAGAATGTAACCATAATGATCAAGGTTTGACGACAGGTGCTGCTGCGGAGAACGAATCTGGGCGCGAGCTTCCTCTGCCCGACTTAGATCCTCCTTCCTTCTGCCTGATGGTACTCCAATGTTCTCCCCAAATGCCTGCCAACCATCGTTTGTTCATCGAGCAACTTGTGAGCTATCATCCTGAGACCTTCACGGTGGACTGTCTACGCTCAAGCATCCTAGTTATGAGCCAAAGGCTTCAAGGCATGACCACTGTTATTGCTGAAATTGCCAACACTCCGACTGCGAACGTGACTAGACCCCTCCTCAACCAGTTCTTGGGCTATCTGAGGGAGTTGGGTCGTGACGGGTTTTGTTTTGACTGGCTCATCGCACATTTGAAGACTTTGAAGAGCCAGCGGTTGGACAGCCAGAGGGAGCTCTTACGAAAACATCAGGAGGATCAGAAGGCCGAGGAAGCCAAGCTGGACGAGCTAACACCTCTCCTCGGAGCCATTGACAAGGCGGTGGAGGACCTCGAAGAAGCTCTGCGTTTGGCAAAGCTAAAATGAGAAAAACTTCTTATCGAACGTACGCAAGCACATACTAGGTTGGAAGTTTCCATTAATGCCCAACGATCTTGCTTAGAAGCTTATTGGGGCCTTCCTGGAGATTTTTTCTCCTCCCCAGATTTGTGGTTCCTCCTGGGTCAATGAGTTTTTGTATATGCATTTTTCCTTTCTTCTCATGTAATTCTTGGGCGATAGCTCCCAATTTTGTAATGCCCCAAAGTTCATGAATGGAAAAAGATACTTATTTTCTTTTGCCATTTCTGTGTTACAACTTATTGCATGGATTGTGAAGTGTGAAGTTCTATAATTCTTTCATCTCTTCCTGAGTTATAATAAAAGGAACTTACATACTCATCATAAGAAAGAACTTGTGTATTCATAACAACAGCCAAATACATTAGTGGTCAAACATAACTGCCTACACATGATAAACCTTCAACCACTTATTATTAATCTTGAATGGTTTATCTTCTTCCATTTTTGAAATTAAGCAATAACCTGAGTCATGAGCCTCCTTTACGATGAAAGGTCCCTCCCAATTTGCTGCAAACTTAGGTAGAGGAAGCCCCCTAATATGTTTAACTGTTGCCTTCAATACAAGATCTCCCTCCACGAACTTCCTTGGTCTCACCAAGTTGTCATATGCCTGGGGAGCTGCTTCATATACATTTGAAAGTGTTGCATCGCATTATCCCTGTGTTCGTCCAATGCTTCCAACTGTACATGTGTGTTCTGTGAGAGCATGCTGCTTTGAAAAGCATATCGAGTCGAGGGAACTTCTAACTCCATTGGAAGAATTGCCTCAGCCCCATAAACAAGAGAGAACGGTGTATACCTTGTAGGCTTCCTCTTAGTCATTCGATAGGCCCATAAAACTGCTGGTATCCTGTCATTCCATGATCTTGGGAAGGCCTCCATCGTTTTAACCAAGATATTGACCAGAGTTTTGTTAGTTGCTTCGGCCTAACCGTTTCCCTTTGGGTATGCCACCGTCGAAGTGTGATAAACAATGGGGTATTTGTCTGTGAGCATCGTTACTTCTGAACTGGCGAAAGGGGTTCCATTGTCCGAAAGGATAACCTTTGGGATCCCAAAATGACAAATGATGTATTCCCTGATGAAGTTGCTCACCACTCATGCTGTTGCCCTTCTCAGTGGTATAGCCTCAGCCTACTTTGTGAAGCACCCCGTTGCTACTAGTATCCATATCTTCCCTCTCGAAGAAGGGTGTATTGCCCCTACTAGGTCGAACGCCCAAGTGTGAAAAGGATAAGGCGTTGCTAGGGAGTGTAAGTCCACTAACGGGGCATGGATCATATTTCCATGAAGTTGGCAAGCCTTGCACTTTCAAACGAACTCAGCTGAATCTTTCTCCATCGTTGGCCAATAGTATCCCAAAGTCATCAATTGGTCATATAACTTGGCCCCTCCTACATGTGCTTGATCGTGCGCCTGTTTGAGGACTTTCGCTGCCTCTTCTCTTTTGATACAATGCAAAATCCTGTTGAAGTATCCCCTTCGATAAAGCTGCCCCTCTTGAACGTAGAATCTTGAGGCCCTTCGCCGAAGTCCCATCGCATTAATTTTCTCCATCGGGATAACTCCATCTTTAATGAAATCAATATAGGGCTGTCTCCAGTCCGGTTGAGCCTCCACGAAGTAACATTCAACTGCTTCGAAGAATAACTGGCATTTGTTGCACTTCCGTTGTAGCTCTGCCGCATCCTGTTTCATTTTAGGCAAAAAATACCCCTCTTTTTGCATTCTTCGGTAAAGGGGTATCTCAGTTGTTTCGCAGTGCGCTTCGTGAGTTTTCTTCAATCTTTGCCTTGCCTCTTCTGGGCCGATGCATCTCGACAGCCATCCTCCTGCATTTCTGAAGTAAAGGTTTCCCTGGTTTGTGAAGTACTGGGCTAATTCTCTCAGTCCCATCGCTCCTTCTCCGGATTCCAATTATCTTTTGATCTCTCCCCTCCAGTCCGCATCCTCCTCCATCGGTAATATCGACTCTACTACCGAATGAGCTGTTCTTCGTTGGATCACGACGGTAGTTGTATCACTCCTCATGACCATCTTCTGAGCAATGGTGACATAGGCGTCTGGATGACAGTTCATCGTTCTGGGCTGCCTCCTGATCTTGGCTCGATGGAACTGGCAAAGAAGTCTCTGGATGATTGTTCTGTATGGTGCCAGGCTCATGTGTTTTAACGCGTACTCTCCATTCACTTGCTGAACCACCAAGTTTGAATCTCCCTTGATGCAAAGTGAACGAATTCCTCTTCGAAGAGCCTCTAGTAATCCCAACACCAATGCCTCATATTCTGCTTCATTGTTGGAACAATGGAAATCTAACTTGTTGGAAAGGCAAATCTCCTCCATTCCCTTCGAAAGAATAACCCCTGCTCCTCCTTTCCTTTCTACCGATGACCCATCGAACTGCATGGTCCATTCCTCGTCCGTTGCGTTTAGATGGTTGGCCTGCAAATCGTCTCCTGGAATATCTTCTTTGGGTGGCTCGAAGGTTTCTGAGGGGAAGATAGCCAACATATCAGCGTATGCCTGGCTTTTGATTGCGTGAGGCACCACGCACTTCAAGTCATATTCGGAGAGGATAAGGAACCATCTAGCTGCCCTGCCAATCAATATAGTTCTTGCAAGCAAATACTTAATGGGATCACATCTCGTTACAATATGAATTGTAAAAGACAACATATAATGTTTAAATTTTTGCGTTATAAATACTAAGGCTAACCAATGCCTTTCTAAGCTATTATATCTGACTTCTGGCCCATGGATGATCCTGCTGAGGTAGTAGAATGACCGTTCTTGCCCGTCAATCTCTTGTGCCAGCAAAGCTCCCACGGACCTTGTGGTGGATGTGAGGTACAACTGCAACGGTATTCCTGCCCTTGGGGGAACCATGAACTGTGGTGACACGAGCAGCTTCTTCAGTCCGTCAAGAGACTCCTGGTGAATCGCCTCCCATTTGAACTTCGTGTTCTTTCGCAGCAGCTGCATCAGTGGGTGTGTTATTTCGGCCAATCCAGGCACAAATCTCCTAAAGTAGGAGACCTTGCCGAGGAAACTCTTCAGCTCCTTCGCCGTTCTTAGATATGGCATTTCCAAGATCGCTCGCTGCTTGTCCTGGTCCATCTGCATCCCTTGCCGATCGACCACAAAGCCTAGGAATTTCCCACTCGTCACTCCAAAAACACACTTCAATGGATTCATCTTTAATTTAAACTTCCTGCAACGGGAAAACACCTTCCTCAAATCGCTCAGATGGGACTCTTCCTTCCTCGACTTGATGACCAAATCATCTACATATAATTCCACGAACTTGTGAAAGAAGTCATGGAACATGGCCATCATTGTTCTTTGGTAAGTCGCCCCAGCGTTCTTGAGTCCAAACGACATCACTTTGTACATGAAGTTGCCCAACGGGGTTCTGAACGCTGTTTTCTCTGCATCGGAGGGATCCATCTTGATCTGGTTGTAGCTTACATACCCGTCCATGAAGCTATACATCTCATGACCAGCCGTTGTATCTATCCGACTATCGATGGAGGGCAGAGGGAACTCATCTTTGGGACAAGCTCTATTCAAATCTCTAAAGTCCACACAAATCCTTATTTGATTTTTGTCTTTCTTCCCCACTGGGACAATACTGGACAGCCAGATCGGGTGTTGTATTGGTGTGATGAACCCTACCGTTAGTAAGCGTTGAACCTCCTCTTTGATCTTCAAATCTAGTTCAGGCTTGTACGTTCTCATCAATGGCTGAAGGCATCAAGTTCAATTTGTGGCAGCTTACTTCCTCATCCAACCCCTCCATTTCTGTGTATTTCCACGCAAAGACATCTATAAACTCCCGAATCAATTCGACCAAGGCCTTCCGTTTCTGATTACTGAGATCCTTCGAGATGAAGATGGGTCTTGGGTCTTCTCCTTCTTTTGCCAAGTTCAATTGCTCCAACTCTTGTGCCTGGGGCTTTGGCTGATTTACCATGTAATCTAGTTCCTCGACGACTTCTTCCACGAATTCCTATATGCTAGAATTGTCTATCACCATGCACTGCCCCCGTTGATCTACCAAAAACCATTCATATATCGGGTCAACCTCATCATCAGTTTCTTCGGCCGTCCGCTCACACCGTTACAATCGATATACCACCTTTCCTTCCTCGGTAATGACCTTCTTGCATTGCCGGCTGGTAGTGGCGACTGCCCTCCTCTTCTTCTCTTTAGAAGCTTTGGCCACTCTTTCTCCTGAGAACCGGCTCAGCACGCTCTGCCGTTGAACCTCACGCTCCATCGGGTCCACCCTGGGCCTCATTCTGCCTTTGAGCTGCTTCGAGATGCCTTGGGGCCGAGGGACCACCTGGTGAGCTTCTTCGGCTATTTCCCTTGTGCTGCTCGCAACCTCCTTCTGTTCGTTTAAGGGCCCCATTATTTCCCTGATCGAGGGAACCCATACCCCCTCCATTCTTCTGGTTAGGACCCAGACATCTTCCTCTAACTCTGTGTAAAACGCTGCGTCCACCAAGTGAGCCTCCTCAACAGCGAAGGGCCTCTTCGAAGCCCTAATGGTCACCTCTGTTCCCTTGACATTCGTTTTAGCACATTGGTGGTATGTAGAAGGAACGAGGCCTTGGTTGTGCATCCACACCCTTCCTATTAGCAGATGATAGGAAGTTGCACTCTCTATTACTTGGAGATTGATATGGGAGCTCAGATTTCCCATTACGATCCCAACATTAACGTACCCAATGGATTTGGAAGACTAGTTATCATACCCCGAAATCACCATGGGCATGGGGACCAACCTTTTTTCTGGAATATTGGCTGCGTGGAAGGAGTTGATTGGCATGATATTGATGGAAGCTCCCCCATCCATAAGAGTCCGTGTAAAGCGAACTTCGTTGACACTGGCAGTCACATACAACGCCCTGTTGTAAGGGAATCTTACTGCCCTATCTGCATTGCTGAAGGTTACCTCTGACAAAAACCTCCTTACCAACCTGGCCATAGGTCCCTTCCATCTCAGCGAAGGGACTGCGTTCTTTCTCGCAATATCAAGTATTGCCTGGGTCATCTCCAACCTGCTCTCCTTCGGTACCCCTACCTAGTCGAAGAACCAGGTGAACTTCGGGGATTTCGAAACTGCGCAGTATTCTAGAATTGGGTCTACTTCTTCACCTTCAACACCGTACGCATCCTCTACGTCCTTGGCACTTGCTTCGTCATAAGCCAACATCACGTTAGCCATTCCCCTCGTACAATCTTCCAGAGCCTCTTCGTACTCTTCTGGCCTCATCATTGACTCTCTTTCTCCTCTCTCAGTCTCTTCATCGTAGGCCACCACGAGATTGGCCTCATGCGCCGGTGGGGGGTTGTTGTTGACGTTCTGTGGAGGGATTTGCAATGTCCCTGCCTTCACGTACTTATCGATGATTCTTCTCAGCGTAAAGCAACTCTAGATTGGGTGCTGGATCCTCCGATGAACCTGGCAATACTTTGGATCCGCCTTCGTTGCCGCATCGGGCTCCCCGGCGGGAACGCCCTTTGACTCATAGACCGTTTCCTCTTGGACCATCGCGTTGTTACAGCTAACAGCTTCTTCCACTGTATAAGGCAATGGTGGTGGGTCTTCCATGTCTCTTTCGAACTTCCTTTTATTATCCTTCTTCGGTGCTTTGCCCCTATCTCCCCCTTAGGTGTACCCTACCCGTGGGGGCTAAGACCTCCCCCCCGCGGGTTGCATCGGCTGCCTAAACATCATGGGCACCACCACCGGATTGGGCCGCACCACCAAGGAAATATTTCTCGCTGCCTTTAAGAATGCGGAGAAAGTCCCCTCGCGCGTCTCATTGATAAGATGTCAGATGTACTCAGGAAGCAGCCCTTAGCGCAGATCTGCAATAACTTTGATTCTTTCGCCTCCTCCCTCACGTCGAGGGATATTTCCCTGAATCTTCGAACATAGGCTACCACTTCTTCCCCAGGTCTTTGTTTCTCCTTGCCCAGTTGGGTCAAAGTGAATTCATCCTCTGCCAGAAAAAACTTCTGGACAAACAATACATGCATCTCCTCCCATGTAGAAATGCTGTTAGGAGTTAAATGGGAGTACCAGGTGTATGCTTTATCGGTTAAGAATTTGGAAAACTCCTTCAACCTAAGCTTCTTGTTATTGCAATGCGCTCCCAAGTGTTCAACAAAGCGCTTAATATGCTCCTTCGAGTTGCCACCTTTCCCCGTATACTTTTCAAAAATAGGAGGACTATAGTCCTTTGGATAGGGCTCATCGTTGTATTCTTGAGGATAGGGTGTTCGAAAGTCATCACAAACCGAAGCTACCTCACCAGCAGATTGCGAGGAGGCTTGCATGAATTTCAACACCTCTTTCTGCATCTCCTTTCTCATTTCCTCCATGGGTGATGCTACTGGGACAACAACCAGTGGCACCATGGACTGGGCACCCGTTGCAGCTGGCACAAACGTCCCAGCAGGGGCTGTTGAAAATCCTGAGGTTCCCACTGTTGGATTCACAACAGAGGGCATGCTTGCTGGGACCGTTCCCGCCACACCTGCACTTGGTGGGGCCGTTGGAGCTACCCCAGGTGTTACTGGAGTTTGCAAAAACTCATAAAACTTACTCACGAGGAGCGCCACCAGAGTGGGTCCCAACTCCGCACTCGTGGATGCTTGTGTTACCCCTAGAATGCCTGTCGTTGCCTGAACCGGAGGTACCTCTATTCGAGGAATCCCATCCCTTAGAGCCTCCAGTTCTCTCATAACCTGTTCTTCATTATGCTGGATGTCATCAAAGTTGAGCCTTCAAGTAGCATTATCTTGCGCCATACTCCTTACTTAGAAGAATGCCACCCCAACAGAGACACCAAATGTAAGAGGATACTTTAGATTATAGATGGAGGCGTAACCCCTATTTGAGTATGGTAATGATAGGCTAATTTGGCCAAAGCTTTGGATTAATGATAGAACATGCAAATACAAACTAAATGAAGATAAGACTCAGTTCAAACTCACAAATCTCTCGTGTATAACTCAGGAAAGTAGTAAAGAAACTTAGAAGTAACTTAGCTAGAGGGAGAGAGAAGTAAGCACCCCAGATACACCTTGGTAGGCAGGTAGAAACACACCAAACACCCTCAAGAATCTCTGTGAAGTATTAAAAGCTTCGTGATAAATAACAATGGTGAGTGAGTAAACCCTCTGGTTTGCAATAAATCTCTCTAATGCATATTATCTCTAGCAATAACTCCTAAGCTCTCAAAAAGATCATGCCCTCCTTAGGGGTGGTTGGGGTCCTTAAATAGCCCCCCCCCCCCCCCCCCCCCCCCCGCCATCCCCGAGGCAACTCAGTCATTAAAGATTATGAAAGACATCCCTTATACTTTATGTCACAACATTAAACGCCTGATGCACTAGTTGTCTCCACGTCATAAACATTAAATGCCAAGCCATGCCTTTTGCCTAACCACTGTGTGTCAGGGGGGCTGTTGTCGCAGAGCTGGCTCACCAACTGCCTGATAGCCCCAAATACCACGGTGGTTTACTCAAGTGTAGGTCTGACATTGTTTAGCTGGCTAGTGACATCACCTACAGTAGATGTGACATTAAGTAGTGGGCTGTTTGGTTTATAACTTGATGCCCGATGGAACTCAAAGTTGCTCCGTCCGAGGTTCCACGGTCAGGGTCCTTCGGTGTTTTACCAGATGTATCTAAGATGGTCAGGACCTGCCCCAACGGTGCCTTACTTCTCAATCTTTCAAACCAAGTCCCTCTAAAGTTTCCACGGTGAGGTCATTCGATAGAGCATAAAAGCTCTCCCAGGCCCTGCCAAACCTGGTCTCTCGCGAGTACCGTTTGACCTCACACTAAAACTCTTTATTATTCTCGTTACATGATTACAACCGTTATAGCTTACAGTCAATATAAACAAAGGTACAATATGACTAATACAACAAGCTAAAATAGGTTATCATGCTGAGCTGCCTCGCTTGAGCTGCCATGCTGAGATGCCACGCCGAGCTACCACGCTGAGCTGCCACGGTGCCTTAATCCCTAAAACACTATTACTAATGTGGAATTACCTTTAATCTCAGAATTACCTTCAAGCCCCCTCTATAGGAGGAGAAAGACAATCAATCACCAACAACAATCACGAAATCAGATTATCTCTGAATAAGGCAAGTGGTTATTTGCAAATGATTTTGAGTTATAATATCCATGCGTAGGATTTCTGAATAATCGATTTTGAATAATATTATTGGAGAAAAAAATTGATTAATTGCATGTTTGGGTAGAAATAGCATGTAATTATTTTTATATCCGTAGAGGATTGAAAATAAGAGGAATCGTGATTGTTAATACGAATTAAAATATGGGTTTATGATTTAAAATATGGGAAGAACATATTTTTAGGGTTCTTGAATAATTAGAGGATTTGTATTATTCTGGGCTAAATTCGTGAAGATTTATGATGTTTAAATCATTGGAAATCATCCTGGAGTATGTAGGAATGGGTAGAAATCATTGGTTTCATGTTTGGTGTGTTATCATGTAAGTTGGAAAATTGAGAATGGTTAGAAAACGCATGAAGAAGACGAACTGCACCTGCACCTGCTCGATCGATCGATCGTCCCTTAAATGTCGATCGATCGATGGTCCTGGTCGATCGATCGACCGAGGCTGATTGTGGGTTCTTTTGTTGGTTGAGTTCTATTCGATTGCCGACGCTTTAAGGGAACCTTAGTGATGATATTATACCTATGTAGGGACTTAGAGAGTACCAGTAGGTGTATAGTGGGGGTCCGTTGTAATCATTGAGTGCAATATTTGAAGAGATGGACCGACGAGGATAAACTGATTTAGTGCATCGAGAATTTGGGATTTGAGTTACGGAGGGAGTAAACGTCATTCCAAGGAGTATACCAGTATGTTAGAGATAGCTTAACTACTGGAATGAATGGAGGGATAATTAGGGCCCTTAGAGTTATGTGAATACTCAATTAAAATGGGATAGTGAGATGAATTGTAAATTAATAAGTACGGTGAATATTCGAGAGAAATATTACGTACGAGCATGATTATTAGGTTGTGTATACCTACTGAATTATATAGATACTTAGGTGGAGTGAATACCTAAAGTACATTTGATTATACTAGGGTCGAGGTAGGATTTCGAATTAGTATGTGAAAATAATGTAATCTAAAGAGTACGATGAATATCTGAGATAAATATTATGTACAAGCATGATTATTAGGTTGTTTGTATACCTACTGAATTATATCAATACCTAGGTGGAGAGAATACCTAAAGTATATTTTCCTATATTAGGGTTGAGGTAGGATTAATGATTTGGGGTCGTGATGAAAGAGTTTCGAACCAATACATGTATAAAATTTCATGAGTGGGGTCGAGGTGATTTTCCAAACCAATACATGAAATAAACTTGGAGTCGAGGTGACATTCCGAACCAATCCTTTTACTTGGTGTCGATGGAACATTCCGAACCAAGAGTCCTTGATGTGTGTTATGAGGACATATTAGTGATGAATGAATTTATAAGTATATATTGTGTGTAAAATATATATTGTATGATAATCTACTTATATGGGATAGTAGAAAATTAGATGACGTGCATACATCTGAATGTAAATTAAGTAGAGAGACTTAATTAGAAGAATTAAACGATAGATAATGATTATCTTAAGAAAATTAAGTAGTGAGACTTAATTGTAAAAGTAGGAGATAACAAGATGTGATAAGTTATCTAAGTATATAACATATGAGATGTATTACTTTTAATATACGGTATGGGCGGTATGGGAACTTAGTCGTGTAGATAAGTTCAGTATGGGAAATTAGTCGTGTAGATAAGTTCAGTCGAATGCTATAGTCTAGTTAGCTTGGGTAGTACAGCTAGGTGGGCTAAGTATAGGACGTTAGGCGTGCACTATAGATGAGGGGTGAGGTAACTCAGGAGACTGTACGAAATCTTAACATGTATAATCAATAACTCATCTTATTGTGATAAACACTTGTATTTTTAAAACGTTTTGAGTACTGACTCTTGCTATAAAAATATTTGCAAAATCTTTAAGGTGTCCAGCCACAGGGACGCCAGACTTGAGGATTTAGTCCAGGGACTCGTAGCTGCAGCATTGTGGAGGCTGACAGGACTTTGCATAGACGATTCATTCTTTCAGATCTAGTGTAGGATCTCATTTTAGTACTCTCTATTGGGACATGTTGTCCATTATTTTTATTTCAGATATTCGGTTTTAGATTATATTGGCTTTTTTTAGCAGAATTGAATTTTAGCCAATTGTTGACTCGGCAAGACTTTATCCTTTATATATTGCGTGATGGTTTGAATTATTGTATAATGTGTATGTTTAATTATTTTCGCATGAGTATTGTTCTTGGGTTAATGAAAGATAAAATTTGGCACCGGTCTAATTTCACTTTGGTGATTAGTAATTAAAAAGTTTTCAACAGTGATGCTAAGAATGAACCAACTGAGAGACCTGTTTTAATTTAATTTAGGACTGATCACCCGGGATTTAATTAGGCAGGGTGTCACAATCACCCAAAACACTAACTATTCAGGATGACTCCTGATGCTCCTACTTGCTATCCAGTATAATCGACAAGTGCATCCTGGTAATTGATAATACGCCCACTACCATTAGGTAGTGCATTATCAATAGTAGGTTGTATTTCATCCTCTATGTGTGGTCTAACAACATTGGTAATACGATGTTCCTTTTAATATTGTAAGAATAGCTTACTTTTGGGCCCATAGTTTATTATATAATTCTATTTCAAGAACTGGGGAATAATGAAATCATTGACCTTCTTGAAGTTAGGAATATGATATAAACTATCACTTTAACCTTTGGGATAACTAACAAAGAGACATACCTTTGTCTTAATTTCAACTTCCTTGGCTTTTTCCACGGGACGAGTGTCGGGCACCCCAAAATTCGAACATGTCCTAGATTTAGCTAGCTTCCACTCTAATGTTCAATGGGAGTTGAAAATACCGATTAAGAAGAAACTAAAATTAGAATATATATGCTGTCTCTTATGTAATATCCCAATAAGAATGTTGTAATTCTGAATAACAAACCATGGACCTTATCATATCCGAAAGAGTCCAAAGACTACTTCTTTTCTCTTTAATGATTTGCCCATATGTTATCTATATCATTATTTAGTAGTATTGGTGGAAAAACCTTGTAATGTATAAATTATTTCCAATGTACCATAACATATAAAAGATATCCCAATTGTGATAAAGTAATTTTATAAAATCAATCGAATATTTGTTCAAACCCAATTTAGAAAACCTAAAGCACTAGTCTAAAATCAAGTTAATTACAAAATTCACCTACATTAAATTTATGTCTTCACCATAATTTATAAAAGATTTTCTACAGCTTATACTACTGACTTATTCTAATTGCCCTTTATTAGGAATATCTCTCTTTTAAGTAATAGCTCGATTACTTGGAACCTCTACAATGAGTTGTAGTACTGATTTGTGGTTCTCGAGATTACATACCAGGTTACCGTAGATCTGACCATAAATCATCCATTTACTTTTTAGAGAAAAACCATTACCATGTCCTTTTCCTGACAAAGCAGTGAAAACTGTACACGTTGCTATAAAGTATTTAACTACTTGTAGTGATAATACATGCCTTTGGGTTATTTCACTACTATCGAGGAATATGAACATTTCTTGATCTAAACCGTTGTACCTCAGACTTAGTCTTAACTCCTACTTCCCTTTTGGGAAAAAAGTAAAGCTTCTTCTTAATAACTAACCCCCACCTTTGGCTACTAATTACCCTTACTCCCGGATTATGAAATGGTACCGAGATTCCATACCATATCTAATCTAAATAATCCGCACCATGGTGAAGATCATTTGATACTTGAGCGACATCAACAAATAAATATTTTTAATAAATTCTCATCGGTCAATTGTTTAAAATTAAAATGTTCATATAGAACTTTTTCGATGGGGGGACCGAACACATGTAACATTTAAATTAAAAGAAGTACTATAGATTTTAAAATACTTTAAATTCTTGATTAATGCCATCCGACGGTGAGTGGGTGGGGCAGATCAAGAAGGCACGATGAATTAATCGCATTGTAATTTAAAACATTGATGGGAATTATGGGTTAAAACAATTTACTATCCCCTTAAATTTGAACAATGTCCAAATACATTTTCAGTCCTTGAAACTTATTCCATTTAAGACTTCAAGAATAATATTAGCGAGAAAAAGTTGAATTCATTTTGAAATCTTAGAATCATCAAATTGAAAAAATTAATTTCCAATTAAACATGATAATTAATTCGATTAAATTTTAACATGGCATATCTCAACTGCCAATAAAAAACTAAAATCGTCAGACATCCTAGTTCCCTTATGGTGTGAGATTTCTCGATGGGAGAATAAATCACACCACCTTGAACTAAATAGATTTTGATCTTTCTTTATGCTATCCGGACAAGGTAGGAACCTTCTGTCCAACATAATGAATAGCTGACGACTTTTAGTCCCACTCCTAATGACAGCGACTCCGATGGGGAGGATATTAAAGGTTGTGTGTATGTGTATAATATCAATTCGTTCATTAAAATCAAACCTACCCGTGTAGAACTTTCTCAATTGGAGGACCAAATTCACTCACATTTAATTTCAATGAACGAATTGATATGGTTTGACTTTCCTTCATGATTGGAAGTAATTACAAGTGGAGAAAACTTTGTAGGCGTGGGATAACTGATTACATGTGTCGTGAATGGAGATCCTTAAACAAAACTTCTCTATAATGGATTTTTAGTTTTATAAGGTCATCCAAGCAGTCTTATATTCTCTTGATAGATCATTTCCATGGCTGAGCTTCGTTGGTTGCTGTATTAGGTCGTCTGCGACTCTCCGCTGAGCATTCTTCCCTTAGACTGACATGCTTGCGTCGATTGGATGCATTGGCATAACCTTTTGAACTATCTCCCTGTATAGGATCCATCCTCCTACATTCTATTTGTCGTATGCCTTCTTTGGGGTGCGGATGTGCTCGTGCCCCTCTTCTTCCCAGCCTATCCAATACTGGCGCTTTGCTGAGCCTTTCGAAGGCATTTACACTACAAAAAGTAACTTTTGAGACGATGACCTAACAGTCACAAAAGATGGTTTATCCATCTCAAATACTTTTTGGGATGCTATTTTGGACGACTAGGGGGAGTCGTTTTGATAGGGGGTTATAAATACTTTTTGTGATGCCACGACCGTCTCAAAGAGTTTTTTAAGACATGAACAAATTCGTCTCAAAAGGTCCTCATTTTATATGACCCTTTTGAGACGGCACAAGAGCTGTCACAAAAGAGTTCATTTGAGACGACAATTAATCTGTCTCAAAAGGTTACTATTTTAGAAGACTTTTTTGTGACGACAAAATAGCCATCTTTAATATATTTTTGGGACAATTTTAACCATCCCAAAAGAGGTGAAGGGATATTAAATTTTTGCACCAATATTTTCTGGACAATGAAATCTATCACTAAAGTTTAATATAGAATTCAATTACATTTGAGATAACACAAACAACGAATAATCATAAAATGTAGTACATAAGATAATTTCAACCAACTCAATGAATCGTTTTCATCCAATAATAGTTAGAGTTCTTACAACCATGTCCAAATATTCATCAAAACAAAAATAATAACACTAAGTTCAAATATTCGACTTGACAATAAAAAAACACATTAATTTCTTATACTCTAAAACACGAAATGGTTTTATCAAAGTAATTTCGCAACATCAAAGCGTACGACCTCAAAAATCACTGATTAGCATTTGCATGTTCTAAAAAAATTGTCACCTGCTAAAAAAAAATATAGTGCCAATTATGTCAAAATTAATGTCCCACTCATCAACTATACAATGTGCAAAATGAATCAATATAGTATATACTCATCACAAACAATATAAATATCTAACTACTATTATTTAAAAAAATGGCAGATTCTCCTTTGTTTATTCATGAAAACCACAAGTGGCCAACTTGTTTTAAACATTAAAACTGATTCTAAGAATACTATACACCAACCAACAAAAAATTCTAACCACCACGATAATAAATTCTCACAACGATAGCAAATTTTGACCACCATTATTAAAAAATTAACTTTAAACGAGGTAGTTTTCAACTCGAATATCTTTATCTCTCTCTCTCTCTCTCTATATATATATATATATATATATATATATATAAGTAATTATAGGTGTGAACTATATATTATTGCCTAGTCGGACTGAATCGTCAAGGTAATGGGAACATGATGAGGGGTAATACTCTGGAACAAACTTTGCATTTCACTTCGCATATGATTCTTCATATGTAATAGAGCTTGTTGGTTGTGAATCTCTAGCTTTTCGGGCTCCTGTTGATGTCGAGTCTCTCGCTTTTCAGCTTCTTTCTTTAATCAGTTGATTTTTTCCAACAATAAGTGAGATGAACATGCTTTTGTTGATGTTTTCCTAGTGCTCCCTTTAGTAAAGTATACCAATACCCTCCATATCCTACTACATCAGTAAAAATCTTATTTCGCACTTTTGGGTCATTTTTTGCTCTTCTGGTAGCTCATTTAGTCACCTTTCAAGCATTTTCTACTAATTGAATTAATATTATAATTAATGAACATAATATAAATTTTCTAGAACGTAATTTAAAACAAATATTAAAGTAAATAAACCTTTCAAGCATCGATTACGAATTGATATTTATACATACCGCTCTATCAAATGATCCATCTTCAACACTAAAAGGTTTATTATTTGGAACTCGAGTGATTTTCCACATGCTAATATTGTCAACGGGCTCCCCCCTGTTCTACGCTTTGAAAAGAACAATGTTTATATATTAATACTATTAGATTAATATCAGAAATATTTATATTAACAATAATTCCAACCTCCTTGGCTATTTTAGCATGTGGCTTTCGTTCTGTCCTTGAGTAAGCACATTCAACTTCACGGTTCTTAGAGTTTTGATCTGCTATATCATAAATATTTGTAGAAATAAAAATAAAAATTATGATACTAGTGAAAAACAACGTATGTATAATATTCTTAATAAGATGTGATATTTATACCTTTATCTTCTTTAAACCTCAAATTTTCACCAATTCAGGCCACTGATCTTTTTCGACTCGTTCAGGCATATAACTCAACCTCTCTTCAACTGTTTGAAATTTTTTATACTCATTCACCTTTACTCGATGCTTCCACTGCTTCCACTCAAGTCCTATCCGTGCAAAGAAGATTTGTTTAAAACCTTCTGGTGCATTTGTGTTATTCTAAGAACAAAAATAATAAATTAGTTAAAAATTGATAGCTAATGTACAACGGAACAAATAAATAAATCAAACTAATGAGTTACATTCACTTCCTTCCAAATATTATTAAGTGTTTCCTCGTCCGTCCCGCTCCAAGACAACATTGTCAACGGAAATAAATTTCCACACTTTGCATAATAATCTAAATGTGACATCAATTTGTTTTCAAGCTTATAAACTGGCTGACAAAGTTCATTCCATTCAACCTAAGGCCTTGCCCCCTTTCTAACCCTTTTTTTACTAGTAAGGGTAGTAATTGTACCTAAGTAAAAATTTGATAAATAATGTTTATACATCTTGTACAATATGAATATAAGCATAAAATCTAATACAAATGGAGATATACAAACAATGCATTATGTAGAACAACATACCTGTGAGATCCTCACCATCTAAAGCCATGACATTGGATGGAGTATTGACATTTCCAACTGAATTATTAATCTGCTCAATATTTGGGGAAAGTTGACTTGCAGGTATTTGAAATAATAAAACCCAAGCTCCTGAGTTGTGTTGTGTATTCTGCGACCAATATGTTAATTCAATATTTGGGTAAAGTTGTGGGTGCATCTCTCTAGTTCCATGGACCCTTATGTTGTGTTGCACGGAAGTAATTTGGGATGTCCTCTCTAAATTATTTCCCACTGGAGTTGTGAGTGGTTGCTTCTCGAGTGGTCTTTCCTCAGCTATGAGGCCGGACATAGTCAAACGAGGACGTCGACGCTTCAATGTCATGAATCTGTATATTTGCATTTATCATAGCAGGAAGTCACGTTTCATTTATATATTACATTCCAACATCAGTTATAAAATTAATCATATATAATATGATTATATATAACATATAATGTAGTTGTAGCACCAAGGTTATGAATCGGATAAATTATATATAACATACAGTGCAGTAGAGTTCAAAGAAACCATGATACATAAATTATAAATCCTCATAATAATTCATCCATGTTTATGCTTGTAGAGTTCAAAGACCTATGCAGTTTCTTTTAGCTCAATGCACTGAACATATTCTTTGAGAATCCATTTACGAACATATGAACACTTTTGTTTTTATATCAATATGTCAACGACTAGTTTACTATGGTTTCATATTTTTTATTATAAATTTTCAAATTATAAATTGACGAAGGTAACTTAAATGTTGCATCATGCCTGGTTTTTTTATTTTTTCTGTAATTTCATATATTGAAAGGATTTTTCTCACATACACCATTTGTTTGTCACAAATAACCCAAAATAAATAATAATAACATTACGTTTTTCATAGAGATCTTTGGACACACAAATGTTGGGGTGTGATATTGTCATAATGGATAAACAAACAACAAAATTGAGAATTCAACCCATATTTAATAACTTTATTTTATTAGTCTATCAATATGGTAATTGAAGCCTTTTAGTGCCAAGGGAAAACACTGAAGCAGTGTCCAAAATTGAGCTAGGCTCTGTCCTTAATTGCCATTGGATACAAATTTAATGAACGTACACATTATGCAATGCTTGCGAGGCCTATTGGCTCTTTCTTCTCCCTTTTTCTGTGTGTATCTGACTGATTTTTAATAGTTTATGTGACTAGCTGAGTTTGTATTTTAAAGTTTTAATCACTGTTATTTGATAAGAGGTATTACTAGAATTCTATTTTTGGCAATCTGCACGAGTAATAGTGTTGTTCAAACAGGGAGCACCAGTAATGCTTGTAGGGTTCTTAAGCCTTATTTATACTAGTACTAAATAGAGTTTTAATCATAGTAGCTAAGTACTAATAGTAACCCAATAAAGTTAAACTAGGAAATAAAAATGTGACTCTTATGTAGTCAGAAAATTAATAGATAAGTATAAATAAATACTATTACTTGCCATATTCGAAAATTCCCCTCACATGTTGTCACGTCATGGAGTGATAAAAATAGCGATGTTTAAAGAGAAGACTTGTGGATAATTTTTTCCATGATTATGTAAAGATGTGATAGCTGTGTGAGTGGTCACACTGCAAATTTGGCAGCAGGTTCGTGATCCCAAGTTGGAATGAGACTCACTATAATATTGATCATGGAGACCATGACCTTGAACACGATTGATGCGACTGCGACAAAGATTAGAGGGAGCACCACGTTGGGTGCATGGTCAGCCCTGGGCATGTGCAGCTTAGGCAACTACACAAGGCCTTTTTTCATGTCCAACTATTAAGAGCCTATGCTTGTTTGAGAGGTGATCACATTATGCAATGTTTTTATTTTTTTAGTGTTCTCATATGCCCTATATTGGAAAATTAGAATCCTTAATAAAGGTTTTGTTTAGAGTTTAAAAACAGAGACTAACTGGTGTAGTTGTCTCTCCTCAATGAATGGCACAGTCAACTTAATTTTCTATATCTTATATTTTCAGAATAACGAGAACAAGACATGACATATATGAGGAATGGACCTGTCAACCAAATTGGCGTCTTCAGTATTAGCTTGAGCTGAGTATAAAGAGGAATACAAATTCATAATATGGTCTTATAAAAATTAAGGGTCCTCTAACAAAATGTTATTCATATTTAGGCAAGTGATTGAGGATTTTCCTCTCTTTTTAAAAACATTTTTATTAAATAAAGTGGAACCTCTATCTCCTTCAACCAACCATTTCAATTCCAGAATGATTATTCCTCTTTTAGCGATCTAAACATTTGAGCCTTGATTCTTTTTCGTCCATATCAATAGGTTTAGCCCCATTATCAATTTCGTATTGAATGGACTCTAAATTAGAAGTGGCTTTGTCCACCCTCTTATGAATTTTACCGTACACATTAATGTTCTAGACTTTATTGTCTTCTTTAACCTTCTTTAGTTTAGTTTTCAAATGAACATGGGGCTACCCTACACAACTATCCTATTACAATAATTTTCCACCGTAGGTTTGAAAAGATTACTAGACCAAGATGATTAGAATCTTAAAGGTGTAGGTCTCATAACTATGTATTTGAGACATTTTCATAGTAAACAGACATGATCAGAACTAGTTCTATGCAATGTAGAAACCGAAATAAAGAGATATAAACCACATCATTTATCATTAGACTAAGCTCTAATGAATCTATGAATGAGTTTATTGAGAGAGGATTCATATGTGGGTGATAATAAATGTAGACATGGAAATGAATTTTCATGAATGAGTTCATGGCTGAGAAGATGCTTATGATGTTTGAAAATGAAATAGGCTTCGTAAGGGCCTAATGTGGTGCGACAAGGTCTTTGAATTCACTCCCAATACCTTTGAAAAACTATATCTTGAATTCGGCAATGCTAAGAGGACGACCTATTACAACAAGTTCATCGGCATATTGCCTCAAATCATGTGAATGCAATCTGACAATAGAGATAAAGGCTTTATCATAAATCAGTAGCTATATAGACTAAAATGTAGAAAACTAACCCCCACCCCACCCCCCCACCCCTCCAAAAAAACAATTTTGACATTGGACTATGCAATGAAAAAAACGATAGTAGAAAAAAAATGAAAGACTCAACTTCCTTGTTAAGAGCATAGAAAAGATTAGATAAAAAATGAAGAATTTAAGTTAGAGCCTGAAGGATGAAATTATGTAAGAGGGAAAATGTTTTGAATGAACCATTGGTACATTTTTCAGTTCATAAAATGTGAAAACTCCTATAACGGTAGATCTGACTCGCTATAGCGGTGTATTAGACCAGTTGGTAGTAGGAAATCTATGCAGTCAGTGAACCAGAAAAATCTATCATAAAAATAAAAACATTGATTGAATTCAATACAAACCAATAGGAGTTTAGAGTAGGTGTATTACACCAGTTGGCGGTGTATCAAACGAGTTTGTATAATATTCCAAACAAACCGATAGGAGTTGAGATCTTATACCAATACTCAAAAATTAAAATGATAATAAAGGGGTAAACAAATGAATCTACAAACAAACGAAGGAAATATTTGCATATCAAATAGCAGATAAGAAATTTTTGAGACATCATTCGATATTTCAAAAAAGAACAATACAAATTAATAGTAGGTTCATTCATACGAGGATTGAGATGGTGACAAGACTATATAATTTGTGCTACCTCATATACTTAAGTAATTGTTTAGGGAATACATAAAGGATAATTTGTTTTAAAAAAAATAGAACAGTGGCTCTGTAATGAATCAGAACTGTAACTTCAATGAAAAAATGAAAAAGAAAGGGCAAAGATTCGTCAATCATTACTAGTGACTCTTAGAGGCCTTTTCTTTCAGAAGTGTACATGTGATACTCTTTCACGGTCTGATACATTCATATTTTCTTCCTCTTTCAGAACCCAAGTATATACATGTTCCATAAAATATATATTATGAAACCACAATGGTTCAAAGAGAATTGACTAGAGTTTATATCTCTTTTCTTTGGCCCCTGTAACAGTGCCATTGTAATGACTAATAAGACACTTCCTTTTGAAAATACAAGGCCTATAACTCTCTCTAAATTTTCTTAGTCTATTTATTCACCAATAAGGAATGGACCTATATCCCAAACTAATGTCATCAGTTTTATCTTGAGCTGAGTATAAAGAGGAATACAAATTTATAATGTGGTCTTATAAAATCTGGGGAACCTCTAACAAAATGTTATTCTTATTTAGGCAAGTGATTGAGGATTCCCTCTCTTTTTAGAAACAAAATTATTAAATAAAGTGGAACCTCTATCTTCTTCAACCAACCATTTAAATCTATATTTATTCCTCCCGAATGATTCTCCCTCTTTTGGCAATGTAAACATATCAATTTGAGCCTTGATTCTCTTTTACCCCTATCAATAGGATTAACCCCAAAATTAATTTCCTATAGAATGGACTCAAAATTAGAAGTGGCCTTGTCCACCCACATATGAATTTTACCGTACACATTAATGTTCTATGTTTTAATGTCTTGTTTAACCTTCTTTAGTTTAGTTTTCAAATGAACATGGGACCATCCTACACAACTATCCTATTACAATAATCTGCCACCATAGATTTGAAAATATTATGACTAAACCAAGATGATCAGAATCTTAAAGGTGTAGGTCCCATAACTATGTATTTGAGACATTTTCACAATAAAAAGACAGGATGAGAGCTAGTTCTATATAATGTAGAGACTGAAATAGAGGGATAGAAACCACATCATTTTTCATTAGACAGAGCTCTAATCAAAATATGAATGAGTTCATTGAGAGATGATTCATATGTGGGAGGTAATAAATGTAGACAGAAAAATGAATTTCCATGGCTGAGTTCGTGGCTGAGAAGATGCTTATGATTTATGAACATGAAATAGGTTGATGTGAAAGATTTGCAAAATGCGTTTAATGAGTTTTATGCCGAAACGGTGAAGGTGAAAAAGGCTAACTCAAAATTGCAATCTAAGTTGAATGAGCGTGCCATAGAAAATAATGATAGTTTGATTGAGGATTTTAGGGCACGAGAAAAGAAGCTTAGGGAGAAATTAGAGTTTGTGGAGATAGAGAGAGATAATCTCCGTGGTTTGATGGAGTCCTTGAAAAAGGAGATTTGAGTGTTTGAGGAGTCTAGACGTTTGCTCGAGTCTAGGATTCACGAGTTGGAGGAGAGATTGATATACTCGTCTAGAGTCAAGTTTGATTTGGAGTCTAGGTCGGAGAAGTTAGATAAGATCCTAGGCACCGTCCAAATTAAGGAAGATAGGGGAGGTATAGGTTTTGGTGAGAGAGTTGTTCCCATTCCCCCCCGCACGTGTGAGAAACACTAGGATGGTTAGAAAAGGTCCACATAAAGGTAATCATTCCCACCACCGCTACACTTGCTCGTTTTGTGGTAGGAAAGGTCACCTTAGGTGTTATTGTTACGACTTGAGACAAGCTCCTAGGAAGTTTAAGAATAAAGTTGCACCGGTTACCCAAACCCCCATGCGTCGTTTTACACCTACTTGGGTTAGGAAATCAGATTTAGTGGCTTTAGGAATTATACTTCATGATTCTCGTTTGGGTGCACTTGATTCTTCCCATGCTAAATTTAAAGGATGATAGTGTTGCCATGTTTGTCATATGCTAGTTTGCTTCATGATATATTCATTGCTAGTATTATGACATGTGTATCATTTTGTATTATAGTTTTTATTTGTTTGAGTCTTTTTTTAAAAATACAAAAATATTTTGTTTTTTTGAGAAAACTTTTGAAAATCCAAAAAGATTTTGCTTTTATTTGAGTCAAAATATGAAAAGCCAAAAAGATTTTTGGTTTTTATTTTTGAGTTTACATGTTTGATGTGGCATATTGGTGTTCTTGAACCCCCCCATCGTTTCATATACATGTGGCTAGGACATTTGGTCATTATTATCGAGGCTTAGAATGATCTTAACCATTGTTTATATGGGGTTGTTTTGAAGTTGATATGCATTTTGATTCGACTTTGTATATATGCCAACATTGCACACATGCATGAGTTTATATGGATGTTTGACTTCTCTTGTATATTTGAATTTGGTGAGGCGTTCTAATCTCAATCTTGTCATCTATGCGTAAGTAGACTTAAGGAGAAGTGTGCATGTAATAATCGTTTACCGTGAGGATTTAAAATTGGTAAAAATGATGAGTGATTCACGGGAAAGGGATGCGAGAGTTAAAAATTAACTCGTCGTGAAAGCCAATATGTAAAAGAGCCCAAAAGAAAATGCCATATGCTGAGAAAAGGGCCAATAAGATTTTCTCTAAGTTGAGAATGCTAGAAACCTCAAAAGAACTTGAAAAAGTATATATATATGAGGGAGTTTGGTTGGAGAAAATTTAAACGGGTTTGTACATCTAATCCTAATGTTGAAACAATGCAAATTGACGCTATTGTTTGTAGAATCGTCAAAATTCTGGATTTGTGTGCATGTAGTATGTTTAGTTCATTAAGCTCACTCTTTAATTGTCATATGGCTATGATAAAGTTTGATGATTTATAGCTATCAATTAGAGCTTCTTGATCATTTTGATGTGTTGGAATTATGACTCATTTGTTGTAGTTTCACGCCCATTCATTCCATATCCATGTTTGACATCGGTTATATGTTTGCATGTAACTCGCATTTTAAGTTTTTATGAGTTTTTGCGTTTTGTGTTAAAAGCCTACTGTTTTAGCACTGTTTTGCATCTGTCAGGCCCTTCCTGGAATATTTTTGTGGAAATTTTTTCACTGGGCAATACTTTATAATATTTCTGGGAAACTGGGAAATTTTGGCAGGTCGCGCGAAGCCGTTCAAACGACAACTCATCTCGTGCGAACGACTTCTGACTTCGTTCGAGCGACTTCCTCATCTTGTTTGAGTGAAGTCCCTGGCTCGTTCGAACGACATGCTGAAAAAATGGCATCTGATTGGTTTGCAGTCCTCAGGTTCAAAATGGTATATTTTTTGGTACTGTAGGAGGCATTTTTGGACTGACTGGTTTATATGCAGGTTCCTTTTTGTTCCAAATTGGTATTTTGCATATGAGTCTGTTAATCACACTTGATTTGATTGGTATACTCTATGTGTGATTCCTTGGTTTACTAGCTACTGATTTGTCATTGCTTGATCATAATTAGCTGGTTGTTTCATGATTATCTAGCGTTTTTCAATTCTCAAATTGGTATGAACTTGATTCAAATTGGTTTCATATTCTCATGCTAGATATTTCATATTGGTTTATCTTTTCACCGGATTGTCTATTCGAGACAAAAAGGGGGAGAGATGTATGTGATGTAGGGGGAGATTTTGAGCGCTTCTATTGATATCTGGATTTACATATTGTTTGATTATATTTGTTTCAAATTAATATCAAATAATTGCTCACATGTTTCAAATGATTTGTTCTTATTATAAATATAAATTGGTATCATTTGTTCCTCCATACTTCACTGGGTATCTGTTTGTCTGTTTCATGTGTGTAGGTATGCTTTCAGAGATTCGAGATTTCAAGTCTACATCACATTCAGACAGGTCATGCTTGCCGGTGCTACATATTCTAGTTCGTGTCCTGTATTTTTATTTTTGGGTTTATGGGATGGGATTTAGGCGTCATACGGCTTGACAGCCCAGTTAGGCATTTCACTGGTTTAGTTTTGTCCTGGAATAGTCAAAGGGGGATATTTGTAAGGACATACATTTCCAATTGAGTCCCTGTATTGTTTTGACTTAATTCCGTGAACAAAACTGTGTTTGTAATATGTCATAGGGAGAATTTTATTTTGTCACGATCCCACTTGGTCTATGACGTATTGAAGAAATTGAAGACGTTGCGGCAAAGCTTCAAAGAATTAAATCATGCCGTAGTTTAATTGGTGCAAGTTTAATCGTCTTCAAAGTTAATTTCATTCCGAGATCACTCAGGTATGAATGCGTATAATTAATGGTGCTCGAAATTATTTTATAAAAGATAAGGATGTAATTTTTATAAAGAAAAATGTTTTTAAATGTATTAAAAGTGTTTTAAAGGTTTAAACTACGTTTTATGATGATAAGCTCATAAAAGAGTTTGACATTTTTGGATCTCTCATTGGAAGAGACGTTTTAAACAAAAAGTAAAAAAGTCAAAGTTTCGCGTTGTCGTTCAAACGATATCCAATCTCGTTCGAACGAGATGGGATGTCGCTCGAACGAGCTCCTCAAGTCGTTCGAACGACACATTTTTCGAGGCGGCGTTTAAATCCTATTTAAACAGTGTTTTCATCATAATTTCGCAAGTGTGCATTCTGGAAAACAGTATTCGACCAGAAACTTGTTTGCACATGTTTTCTAAGGTTTACAAAGCTTGAACACATCCTTAGAGTTTGCAAAGTTCCGAGTTATCATTCTTATATGTTTACGTGATCTTGCTGCACTAAAGTTGTTTACACATTGAACATCAAAGGGTTTTGCGGTGAAGAAAAGAGAAGGACTTCTTGTTCGACATCGTAGACGAATCAAAGCCATTCGGTGGACACCGAGACATACGTGGACGCGTGTGTTGTGGACATGTATCGTGGAAGACGGAATTTCTGCATGGGCACTATTGAAGAACGGTTAAAGATCAGAAGGAGCGTCAAGACCCGTGGGGATCGAGTCTTAGTGTAAGGCTAATCTGTCTTTGTAAAACCATATTCATAGTGATTGTCTGGCTTGGGCCGTCCGAGGTTCTTTTCCCGTTTTGGATTTTTTCCTCGTACATCTGACGTTGTGAGCATTCTTTACTTTACTTTACTTGCTTTAATCACTAGATGCATGTTTAGGATTAATCAAGATAAAACTGGTTTCAAGTAAGAATTGGGTTTTCACAACTTGGTTTGGTGCATAATTAAAAGTTGGATCTTTTTCGGAGAAAAATTGGTTTTGTTTGAAACACACATATCGGGCACTCTTCAACACTGCTAAGAGGACGACCTATTGCAACAAGTTCATTGGCATACTTCCTCTCATCATGTGACTACAATCTAACAACACAGAGAAAGAATTTATCATAAATCAATAGCTATATAGACTAAAAAATGTTAAAAACTAACCCCACTACCTCCCTAAAAAAATAAAAAATAAATTAAAAAATAATTTTGACATTGGACTATGCACTGAAAAAAATGACAGTAGAAAAAAAAATCAATGGCTCAACTTCCTTGTTAAAAGAATATAAAAGATTAGATAACAACCTGAAGGATGAAATTATGTAAGAGGGGAAGGGTTTTGAATGAACCATTTGTACATTTTTCAGTTCATAACTAGTGAAAACCACTATAGCGGTAGATTTTACCCGCTATGGCGGTGTATCAGAGAAGTTGTCAGTAGGAAATCTATGGAGTCGGTGAACCAAAAAAATTTATCATAAAAATGAAAACATGGATTGAATTCAATACAAACTAATAGGGGTTTAGAGTAGGTGTATTAGGCCAGTTGGCGATGAATCAAACCAGTTTGTATTGTATTTAATACAAACCAATAGGAGTTGAGATCTTATAACAATACTCAAAAACTTAAAAAATAATAAAAGGGTAAACAAATGAATCTACGAACAAAATAAGGCAACATATGCATATCAAATAGAAGATAAAGTGTCTTGAGACATCATCTAATATTTCAAAAAAGAACAACAAATTAGTAGTAGGTTCATTCATACGAGAATTGAGATGGTAACAAGACTATATAATTCGTGCTACCTCACATACCTAAGCAATTCTTTAAGGCATATATAGAGGAGTTATTTTGGAAAAAACATAACAGTGGCCCTGCAATGAAGCAAAATTATAACTTCAATGAAAAAATGAAAAAGAAAAGGAAAAGATTTGTCAATCATTACTAATGACTCTTAGAGGCCTTTTCTTTTAAAAGTGTACATGTGATATTCTTTCACGATCTGATACATTCATATGTTATTCCTCTTTCAGAACCCAACTATATACATGTTCCATAAAAATCATATTATGAAACCACAATGGCTCAAAGTGAATTGACTAGAGTTTATATCTATTTTCTTTTGCCTTTGTAACATTGTAATGACTAATAAGACACTTCCTTTTAAAAATATATGGCGTATAACTCTCTCCAAATCTTCTTAGTCTAATTATGAAACATATTTTTCTAGAATAATTGGTCTATAAGGATATGGAAACAATTTATTTGACAAGGAAAATGGTAATGATGAACTTTCCTTCAAATCCATAACTTATCAGAATCAATCTTGTTTTAAACTGACTCGATGCATATGACTAAGCTTTTGAGGAAATATGTTTATCTATTCAATATTTTCTCAAAGGAAAAGATAAAGTTTGGATTTTACTATAAGACATTCTACATATAAGTGTCATTGTGCATCATAAGACAAATTTCCTATGTTAGCTAAAAAGCAGTTATGTATGAATAACACACTAGTAAATTGGCGTACAAAATTCTAAACTCAATAGAGATAAGTAAGATTTCCAGTACAAACTAATTTTTCAGTACTGTTATAAGATCTTAGCATTAAGACATAGAAGACCAAACTAGGACATACTTAATGTATTGATACATATTGAAGTAGTATTTCACTTAAATTTATATTGAAATGAAGCAGAAACCCAATATTAGTAAATAAAAATGTGCAATGATCAGATGATAAAAGATTATAATGGTGACTAGTTTTGGATATAATACCCATTACTATCAATACAAAACCAAACTACAAATGCTCCAAGTGACACAAATCAAATTTTGTTGGTATTTTTGGGCATTTTTCAAACGAATTTTGGGTTCACATGTTGGTTCATTGTATTGTCACTTTTCTACATTGGTTTGCAGATCTTGGTAAGTGTTTTACACATATTTGAACACACCAACACTTCCTATTTGGGTCATAAGGTGTAGACTTATTAAAAAAGCTTATAAGAGAGAGAGAGGTGGGTGCATATGCTCTATCAGTCAATTCCCACCAGATTTATCATCACTCTCTCTCCCCTTGAATTCCCTTAAACCATTAGACATCCCTAAAATTCGTAGCTACCATTGAGCCACCCCAAAACCACCATGAAACCACCATTTTATGGCATATAAACACCTTTTTTCAACATGTGTAACCATAGGAAGGATGTTGGGTTGTTAGAGATGTTAGTCTTGGAGGTTCGTTGAGGTTTATAGAAGCTTGAAGATGGATTTTTGGAGGAGAAGAAGGTAAGCTTGGAGGTAGATTCCATGGAGGGCTTTCTTGTAACCCCTTGAGGCCACGTTTGGAGGTGGGGGTTACTCTTACACCAAGATTTTCACCAACATTTGGAGACATTTTAAGGTGAGAAATACTTATCTCTTACTAAGTTAAGTTGATGATGATATTAGTATGAGTACCTTGCATCTTGTTGATATTAGGTGTGTAGAAATAGCCATCAATGATTAATGATTAAATACTACATGATTTCAAGATATAGATTAGTAAAAAAAGGGATCTTCTACATTTGAAATGGGTCTTGTAGTAAACCTATGTTTAACTTGATTTTTCTACACATTTAGAGCTTAAAATATGTTGATTAAGATTTTAAATGTACTAATAGACTTATTAGTATCACTCTTACTATTTTCTATGAAAATGGGCACTTAAAATGAAGGATTGAATGGTTTTTAAAAATGGATAATTTTTAGCCCACTGTTCATAAATATTTTATGAAATAAAATGTTTTAAACTCAGGTTTTAAGGTGAATAAATGATTTCTTTGATGTCAAGAACACTTGGTATGTATATGCCCTTTTATGAGATTAATATAGTGATTTTAATGTTTATGAATCATTATGAAATGAGCAAATGAAGTTTCATTCGCAAAGTGTACTATTTAGTTTATTAAACTAAGTTTTGGGGTTAAAAGTGTAAATACGTGAAAGTGTAGTCTTATAGAAAACTTTGGGTGAAGATGTAAATAATGAAAGTGTAGAAGACTAAGTGTGAATAAAATGAATAAGTATGGGTTTTTATGCAAAAAGTCATAATTAAAGTGTGTAACACTAAGTTTGAAATGTAGCGTGTCAAATGTGTAAATGTAGACTAAAATGGGTTTTTAGTGTTAAAACTCATGAATAAAGTGTGTAGGCCTAAATATGAGAAATAAGACTTTAATATGTAAAAAGCGTGATTTCATATATTAAAAGGGGTAAAATGAAAAATGTGTAATTTTGCTAAAGTGAGAAGTTGAAAAAGTTTTTTAATGACTAAAATGCCTAAGAGTTGAGTTTGGAACTTGAAAGGGAGCTTTTTGGTGAATAACACTTGAAAAAGGATAAGGTTGCAAGTTTTGGTAACGAAAAAGGGTAAATTGGTAATTTACTTAAAGTGTGACATTTTTATGAAATAAAAATGTTAAAGAGTGTTTTGCCCTAATATGAAAAGAATTATTTAAGTCCTTAAAGTGAAAACGATTTTCGGTGTAAAAATCAGCGTATACGTAGAAAAAAGGGACTATAATGGAGCATAATGATTTTTCCTAAATGAATAATTGAAAATGGACGGTTAAGCTAAAGGTTTTGGCTTTGGCCCCGAAAAGGCAAATTAATGTGAACATTATGAAAATGTTGAATACATTGACAAGATAATGATATTAGATGATGCCGGGGTAAATAATTAAGCAGGGCTATGCTGTCCCTAGGGGTGAAACCCCCAAACCAACTGCAGTTTACTTGGCGCTCGGTGTCGGACGGTGAAATTCCTTGAAACGTGTGTGTGCGTGCATTGTGATGGGTGTTTGTGTTGGCGGATTCCCTTAAGATAATGCTCAGTAATGAATCGAATATTCATTAAAGAGGCATAAATGGATGGTATTGATCTAATAATTTATTAATGCTATAATAACGCATTAATTGTTTAAGGTTCACGTGGTAATATGAAATGGTTAAATAAGGTGACTTAATGATACTTAAGCTACCTAATGAGTCTCAAACCATAATAAATACAAGCGTGTGTTATATGAGGCTTTCAATAGAAAAAAAGAGAGAGTAGTTTTCTAACACGATGTATGCGTGTGTTGATGAAAGTCTTATGATATGGTTAAATAACTCGGGCGTGAGTTGATTGAATGTAGAGAAATAAATGGTCTTAATGAAAATGAAAGGTTTCCCAAACAAAGGATATTTATTGATTATACGTGAGTTAATGGGAATAAGTGCTAGTCTTCGAAGCATGATAATACAAAATGACTATTTTGTAAGGCTAGGAAGGCTAAATGGAACCAAATAACATTTTTGTAATAAAAATGATTAAATACATTGGCACATGTATTTTTTTGAAGGTATATATGTAGATATATATGTATTTTCACATGTATGTAGTGTAACGTGTGAGTATTCCTTTTTGTCGTTCGTTTCTATACTGCATTTGTGTAAGTTCCCACTGAGCATTCGGCTCACATCCCTCCCTTGTTACGACAGATTACATGTTATTCCGTATTTTGAGAGCGGTGTATAGGTAAGTAGTTACTTGCTTTATGTTTAGTAGCTATGTTTACTTGACCTTGGGGCACTCCCCTTAGGTCACATCACGTAGTAATTATAAATTTGACTCGCATGCTAATAAGTGTTGCGTTAAATACTATTAAAACTGGATTAGAAACATTATATCGGGTGTTTCGTTATACTTCACAATTAACTGTGAACCGGATCGGGTTAGTCCTTTAATAACCTTGAAATCCGGTTCGGGGCGTTACAACTTGGTATCAGAGCTTTAGGTTCAATGTTTCTTTTGGGTGTGATGTGGTGAGGTCGGTAGTGTATCTTTCAGTGTCGTTGTTTGTTAGATCCAATCACGCTTTCCCAATGTAGGTTTTGATTTGTACCTTGATAGTAAAGTCGAGGTCTTGAGCACGTTGTGCCCTGCTCTTTGAGATGGTGATCGACTAAGTTAGTAGCCACTCTTATTCCGCTACATTTGTTTTGGTAGTGTTAGCTAGCAACTATCGGATTTTGGTGTAGGTCGTTAGGTGGTGGAACCTTACGCTTGTGTGAGATCTATCATGTGTAAGTTTGATGATTAAAAGGTCTTAATCATTTTAGTTGTATCTTAGCTGGTATGCTTGTAGTTTCATCTACGGGACTAGGTGACTAAGTAGTATGACTTGTGAGTAAATAATTCTATGGAAATCAGAATGCCTAAGTAACTTGATTATGTTTTAGGTTTAGATAACCTTGATGATTTCAAGTGATTTAAGAATAAATCCATATAGTCTTTGGAACTTAGTCTTAGAAATGGTGGTGTTGAATTATGATTTTAGAAAAATGAGGTGCTATTGGGGAATAGGATCTCTGGTGTCATAAAAGGTATTGGCCTAAATGTTTTTTAGGTAGTACCTGATGCCCCGTATCCTACCAAAATTTTTATAGTGGTGATAACTTGTGATCTAGGAATGAGGTGTGATGGCTATGTAGTGAGGCACGTTAGTTGTCGTGGCTGAATAGTCGTTGAGGTTAAATGATAGGCTATGATGAGTTTGATCTTGGGTTAGTGTTATGGGTAGACATGTGAACTCATGATCGCTCCTTGGAGATATGTACTAAGGTTTAGCTAATGAAGTGTCAGTGCAAGTAGTAGGCTTTCCCTAGTAATGGCAAATTTAAGGTTGTTCCACGCAGTATGGTGCTGTCGACGTCTCTCGTTGATATTATGGGTCCTTTATGACTTCAGGAATATAGAGTTACGATTGGTATGACACATAGTGATATGGATTATTATTTGGCCTTTGATGAAATAATTTAGCGGCCATGCTTGAGTTTTATACTTGAAAGGAGTTTTGTCATGATAACTCGTAGGCCAGGATATGTATGTTCAATTGGAGTCGATTGACGTGGTGACTTTTCCATGAAGCATTGGGAAAAGTTATCGTATTGAGGAATGCATAGGCTATCAGTGATTGTAATACAATTTGGTCATGTCATTTGTGGCGGTACCTTAGAGTTAGTGCCATGGTTTTGTTTATAAGTTTACATTATGGTATGACTTGGGGAGAATATCGAGAATAGGTTGATACGTGCTAGGTTTTACACTTGGCAGACTTAGGATGCGATGATGTTCATCATAGTTTTAGAAATAACACTTGGAATCGAGTGTTGGGCTTCAATATAGCACCTGTATGTGCTGCCCATATGGATTAGTATGACTCTAGTGAGGAAAATCATTGGGTATTAGGCATGATTAATGCTTGAAAAATTGAGAAAACGTTGTAAATAGTCTGATTGTTATGATTTGGGATTACGTAAGACGTTGCAAAGAATTTTAGCGATGATCCCTAAGGAAGAATTTATGTAATTATTGTGTTTCTCTAAATAAGAAGGATCTCGAGGTTTGAAAGTTTGCACTCACATGTTGAAATTATGGAGACTTGAGTATGTTAGGTCAGTAACTAACGTTAAGCAATGAGAAATGTAACTTCAGTTTGGTATGAAGGATAACAAGTAACCTCAATCTTAAGGAGGGAAGCCTAGCGTTTTAGCTTCCCAAGTGAATTGGTTCCCAAGTCATTGTCTTTAAAAATGGGTAGTCGTGATTAATGATTCAAGCTAGGGCACGTGGCTAGGCTAATACTTTAGCTGGGTCAGTGAAAATTTTAGACCTTAAATGTACGCTATGGTTCGTACTTCGCGTAGCGTGGTTCGTTCCCCGAATTCAATTTTTTCATCCTGGTATGGCAACCGCCTAATCCATTGCATCTTATTCTGCCTTCTTTGATCCTGGTGATGGGATGTTGTTGTTTCAGTTATGGGTATGTATTCAGATGTAGTGTTGTATAAGCTTAGTAGTGATGCGGGATAGGTCGGGTTGAGGATGATGCATCATGGTATATGAGTACGCTCTTATTCGGAAGCACCTTTATTTTACATGAGTTGGCGTGTATGCGGGTTCTCGCAGGCTGTTGCATATAGTTGCATGTGTACATGATAGCTTTAGGTTGACACACTCGCTAATTAATCGGTATGGCTAGTTACGACGTATATTGTGGATTTGAAGTCACAACTATAATATATGAATATTATGGAACATTAAATGCTAGTGTTGCACTCTGTATGGAATTTACAGATTGAGAATGTAGCCTATCATGTGTATTTGAGTTGTCATACCTCAGATGACTCTAGCTTAATGCGTAGTTTAGTAGGAAGTATCAGTCGGATGGACAATTGGGATTAAATGGTTGTCTCGAAATCATTGATGTGAATAGTTATTGATGTTGAGGTTGTATCTTCCTAGACTAGGTAAGATACAAATTGTTTAACGAAACGTAGGCTTGTAAATCCCGATGTTCAGAATAATTCTAGATAAAGAGTTCTTTAGGGTGTTAGCATGATATTTACTGACTATCAATTACTTTGAGGTTTTGGATGGTCATGTTATGCATGCTTGGGAGTTAACAATAATACCTTAGGTTCCACTGTGGTTGTATCAAATTAATGGTATGAAATCTTTGGTTAGACTATAGTGTTAAAGACATCTAGAATTGTAATTAAATTATTGGATGAATGATTTGTGAGCATGATGATCATAAATTTCGAGGACGAAATTTCCTAAGGAGGGAAGAATGTAATACCCCGTCGTAGAAAATAGGTATTTAACTTTACTTGAAGTGTTTTGACTAAAGAAAAATTCGAGGAATAAATAATCTAAGTGTAACACGCTAAGTAATACATAAGGTGGCGTATTACGTAAATAGTTTAAATGAGAAAAATCCCACGATGCATGTGTTGCAGGAATGCGAATTTAATGTCCATTAAGTTTGAGGAAAATATCAAGGAATGGATGTAACACGGACCAAGCTAATACGACACGACATTTAAATGGTACGAAAAGCAAAGTATCGCAATATGGATTAAACGAGAAATTTTTACGTTGAAAGGTTCGCACAAGTTTTATTTTGAGTTTATATAATTATTTTAAGCACTTTGGTTTAGTTTCGTGCGATTCGAACAAGCAACGAATGCTACACAAGCATGTGTATTAATTATTTTACGATGCGCGACACAGCGAAAGTCCAGTCTTGCGCAAATTGTTTAGGACGACTCGGAAGGTCAAAAAAATATAATGAATATGTTTTTTGACTCACAAAAATATAAGGAATATTATTATGAAGATAAAAATCGAAAAAAGTACTTTTGTACGGAGGTCATGATTCTTGCGCTCCTTGTACAGGACAATCCGAGAGGCCAAACGACAATTGTAAATATGATTTTTTTAGTAAAAATGCAAGGAATATGAATCTCAAGTTAAAAATTGCAAAAAAAAAATAATAATTTATTTTTAGAGAGAGAAAGTGACACAAATTAGATTTTGTTGGTATTTTTGGGCATTTTTCAAATGGGTTTTGGGTTCACATGGCGGTGCATTGTGTAGTCACTTTCCTAAATTTGTTTGCAGATCTTGTTAAGTTTTTTACTCATAGTTGAACACACCAACACTTGCTATTTGGGTCATAAGATGTAGATTTCTCAAAATAGCTTATCAGAGAGAGAGAGGTGGATGCATATCCTCTATCAATCAATTCCCATCAGATTTATCATCACTCTCTCTCCCCTTGAACTCCTTTAAACCATTAGACATCCCTAAAATTCGTAGTTACCCTTGAGCCACTCCAAAACTACCATGAAACCACCATTTTATGGCATGGAAATACCTTATTTCAACATGTGTAACCATATGAAGGATGTTGGGTTGTTAGAGATGTTAGTCTTGGAGGGTTATTGAGGTTTATAGAAGCTTGAAGATGGATTTTTGGAGGAGAAGAAGATAAGCTTGGAGTTAGATTCCATGGAGGGCTTTCTTGTAACCCATTGAGGCCACCTTTGGAGGTGGGGGTTACTCTTACACCAACATTTTCACCAACATTTGGAGACATTTTAAGGTGAAAAATACTTATCTCTTACTAAGTTAAGTTGATGATGATATTAGTATGAGTACCTTGCATCTTGTTGATATTAGGTGTGTAGAAATATCCATCAATGATTAATGATAAAATACTACATGATTTCAAGAAATGGAGTAGTAAAAAAAAGGGATCTTCTATCTTTGAAATGAGTCTCGTAGTAAACCTATGTTTAACTTGATTTTTCTACATATTTAGAGCTTAAAATATGTTGATTAAGGTTTAAATGTACTAATAGAGTTATTAGTGTCACTCTTACTATTTTCTATGAAAATGGGCACTTAAAAAGAATAATTGAATGGGTCTTAAAAATGGATAATTTTCAGCCCACTATTCACAAATATTTTATGAAATAAAATATATTAAACTCATATTTTAAGGTGAATAAATGATTTCTTTGATGTGAAGAACACTTGGTATGTATATGCCCTTTTATGATATTAATATAGTGATTTTAATGTTTAGGAATCATTATGAAATGAGCAAATGAAGTTTCATTTACAAAGTATACTATTTAGTTTATTAAACCAAGTTTTGGGATTAAAAGTGTAAATATGTGAAAGTGTAGTCTTATTACAAACTTTGGGTGAAAATGTAATTAGTGAAAGTGTAGAAGACTAAGTGTGAATAAAATGACCAAATATGGCTTTTTATACAAAAAGTCATAATTAAAGTGTGTAACACTAAGTTTGAAATGTAGCGTGTCAAATGTGTAAATGTAGACTAAAATGGGTTTTTAGTGTTAAAGCTCATAAATAAAGTGTGTAGGCCTAAATATGAGAAATTAGATTTTAATATGTAAAAAATGTGATTTCATACATTAAAAGGGGTAAATTGCAAAATATGTAATTTCGGCAAAGTGAGATGTTGAACAAGTATTTTAATGACTAAAATGCCTAAGTGTTGAGTTTGGAACTTGAAAGGGGTATTTTTGGTGAATAACACTTGAAAAAGGATAAGGTTGTAAGTTTTGGTAAAAAAAAAGGGTAAATTGGTAATTTACTTAAAGTGTGACATTTTTATGAAATAAAAATGTTAAAGAGTCTTTTGCACTAATATGAAAAGAATTATTTAAGTCCTTAAAGCGAAAACGATTTTCGGTGTAAAAATCAGCGCGTGCGTAGAAAAAAGGGACTTTAATGGAACATAATGATTTTTCATAAATGAATAATGGAAAATGGACGGTTAAGCCCAAGGTATTGGCTTAGGCCCCGAAAAGGCAAATTATTGTGAAAATTATGAAAATGTTGAATACATTTACAAGATAATGATATTGGATGATGTCGGGATAAATAATTAAGCAGGGCTATGCTGTCCCTAGTGGTGAAAGACCCCAAAGCAACTGCAGTTTACTTGGTGCTCGGTGTCGGACGGTGAAATTTTGTGAAACAGTGGGTGTGCGTGTGTTGTGATGTGTGTGTGTTAGCAGATTCCCTAAAGATAATGTTAAGTAATGAATCGAATATTCATGAAAGAGGCATAAATGGATGGTATTGATCCAATAATTTATTACTGCAATAATAACGAATTAATTATTTAAGGTTCACGTGGTAACATGGAATGGTAAAATAAGGTGACTTAATGATACTTAAGCTACCTAATGAGTCTCAAACCATGATAAATACAAGCGTGTGTTATATGAGGCTTTCAATAAGGAAAAAAAAAGAGTAGTTTTCTAACACGATGTGTGCGTGTGTTGATGAAAGTCTTATGACATGGTTAAATAACTAGGGCGTGAGTTAATTGAATATAGAGAAATAAATGGTCTTAATGAAAATTAAAGGTTTCCCAATCAAAGGATATTTAATGGGAATAAGTGCTAGTCTTCGAAGCATGATAATACAAAATGACTATTTTGTAAGGCCGGGAAGGCCAAATGGAACCAGATAACATTTTTGTAATAAAAATGATTAAATGCATTGGCACAAGTATTTTTTTGAAGCAATATATGTAGATATATACGTATTTTCACATGCATGTAGCGTAGCGTGTGAGTATTCCTTTTTGTCGTTCGTTTACTGCATTTTTATATGTTCCCACTGAGCATTCGACTCACATCCCTCCCTTGTTATGGAAGGTTACACATCATTCTGTATTTTGAGAGCGTTGTACAGGTAATTAGTTACTTACTTTATGATTAGTAGCTATGTTTACTTGACCTTGGGGGCACTCCCCTTGGGTCACATCATGTAGTAATTATAAATTTTACTCCCATGCTAATAAGTATAGCTTTAAATACTATTAAAACTGGATTAGAAACATTATATTGGGTGTTTCATTGCACTTCATAATTAACGTGCGAACCGGATCGGGTTAGTCATTTAATAACCTTTAAATTCGGTCCGGGGCGTTAAAGTGGAGTTGGAAGTTATAGTTGGCACTTGGCCAACCTTTCGAACTGAAAATGTTCACTTCTTCGTTTTGAATAAAAATGTGTTGTCTGCCAATAATGTCATACTGGGAAGGGTTGGACTGAAGAATTTTGAAGCTGATCCATCAGCAGTACACCAATGCCTAAAGTTCCTAACCCATTATGGGGTTGGGGTTATCAAGGGTAACTAGGTGGAGGCGCATGAATGCTATTTCACCTTGGCTGATCAAGAAGAGTAGACAAAGATAACGACTACCTAGCATATTGAGATTATCGATTCGTGAAACGAGATGAGGTTGGTCAAAGGCCAAGCAGTCAAGGAGATTGAGACAATCCAACTCGACGTCGAGCACCTTGAAAAAATAGTCCAGATCGGGTTGTTTCTAAACCCTGATTTGAAACAGGAGCTTAAAATATTTTTACGACTGCGCAAGAATGTGTTCGAATGGAGCCACGAGGATATACGTGGCATAGATCCCGATCTCATTTGTTACGAGTTGAGCGTAATGGAAGTAGACAAATCAATAAATCAGAAGAGAAGGGTCTTTGATGCCGAGAAGAACTTGGCCATCCAGGAGGAGGTCCTTAAGCTCCGAGAACCTAATTCGACAACATTAAGTATGCGGAATGGATAGCGAACGTGGTGATGGTACAGAAAAAGAACGACAAATAGAGAATGTGTGTAGACTTCACGGACCTAAAAATGTGTGCCCCAAGGATCTTTATCCATAGTCTCGGATTGACCAGCCAGTGGATGCGACTTTCAGCCATGAACTCCTCAATTTTATAGAAGCTTACTTTGGTTATAATCAGATTAAGATGAGGCCCTCCATTAGAGATAAGACTCCCTTCATCACCAGAAGAGGTACTTACTATTATAATGTAATGCCTTTTGTTCTTAAAAACACAGGAGCCACTTACCAATTGTTAATGAACAAAAATTTTGAAGATCAAATTGGGATCACTATGGAAGTGTACATTAATGATATGCTCACCAAAAGTAGGACAACTGCCGACCACATTAAGGACTTGGGGCAGACCTTCGACCCCGAAAAGCATCAGATGAAGCTCAATCCCGTAAAGTGTGTTTTTAGAGGAAGAAAAGGCATGTTCCTGGGTTTCATTGTTAACAAGCGGCACATCGAGGCTAACCCAGACAATATCTAGGCACTGATCAACATCCAATCCCCCACCAAGAATATTGACCTACAAAAATTAACAGGACGCGTGGCAGTGCTCAATAGGTTCATTTCATTAGCAACGGATAAATGCCCACCCTTCTTCAAAGTACTCATAACATCGTTTGAATAATGTGAAAATTCCTTCCTAGAGCTGAAGCGCTAACCGAGCTCACCCTCACTCCTTTATAGACTCATAGTTGGAGAAACACTTTATTTTTACCCGATCGTATTTGAATTAGCAATCAGTTCAACATTGGTGAGGCAAGAAGCCGGAGTTCAAAAACCAGTTTACAATACTATCAAGGCGTATCGTGGAGTCGAGATCTGATATCCTCGAATAAATATTTTGGCCTTGGCACTCAGGGAGGCTTCAATAAGGATGAAGCCATACTTTTAAGCCCACATCATTATGGTGTACACTGACCTTCCCTTGAAATATGTCTTGCACAAACCACAGAAATCTGGTTGGCTCATGGCTTGGACAGTGGAGTTAGGCATATATGCCATACAATACGAGCCCAAGATGGCCATCAAGGGGCAGTCATTGGCAGACTTCATTGTTGAATTTACCTAGAAGAGATATCAATGGAGAAGACTCCCCCATGAGAGAGCTCGATAAAAAAATAGACTTTCACGGAAGAGAGCTTAGTCCCAATCAAAGCAGAGAAGACTCCCATCGGAGAGAGCTCCTCATCACAAGAAGACAAGCATCAATATTACGAATCAAGAAAGATCTTGTTCAGGTTTGGCAAGCTTGAGGAGGCAGAATTCAACCATGATAATGTCATTTGGAAGCTGTTTGTTGATGGGTCGTCCTGTTCAATGGGCAGCGGTACGAGCATTATCATAGCCACACCGGAGGAGATAGATATCGAGTATGCCTTGAATTTCCATTTTGAAACCTCTAACAATGAAGCGGAATACAAAGCCTTAATTGTCAAATTTAGTCAAAAACTTGTTGTCAATTTTATAAAATACCGCAAGTGCACGGGCTATTTTATCAATTTTTTCATTCAAATTAATTGTGACTGTCCAACTAGACTAAATGGGATAGAGAATGATTATGAACTACACTAAATAAAAGCAATTACGATAAATGAGAGTGACACAAGATATTTGTAAACAATTAGGAAATAATTAGGATTCGGGGTCCATTTATCACGTAACTAATATTGCACACTAATTTAATGTTGTCATTCCCTTTTTATAACTCAAATTAAATCGACTCTCACCACGTTTAATTCGGAAAATATGACGGTTATGTTCATAATATTTTTAACGTCTCTAATAGACGGCTAAAATCCCTATTCCCTTAGAAAATACAAGTTTTAAAGTTCGCAAATGTATTTAAGCATGGACTATCAAAACAATCAAAGTGCAAGCATAATCCATCAAAAATTACTATTTTTAAATCTCAAAACTTGATTTGACAAAACAATCTTGAAGGTTCTAAAACACACTCTCATGTCGCTTTAAAATGAATACCGAATCTTTATTAACAATTAAAACAAGTAGGGAATAAACAACGATAAAATTAACGTGATAATATTAGCTAACTATGATAAACTTCACCTTACTCCTAATATAAGAATCAAGCTACCATAATGAAAGAGAAATTTCAAGAATGAGTAGAGATATTCATTAATAAACCAAACTTATAAATAGTTCTCTCACAACAATCTTCACTCCTATAAAAAAATGATAAAAACTTGGCCCTCAAATTGATTACAATCACTCAAAGTTGTTCCCAAAAATCCTCCACAAAAGTCCTCTCTAATTGTCTATGAAATTATGAGCCCAAGGGTCCCTTTTATAGGACAAGTGGTGAGGTATTTGAGTTGTGGTGGGACTTTTTTTGATTGGTCGAATGGTGTTGGTAGCTATGTCTCCACCTCTTTAATCTTTGGATCGTGATAAGGGACGGAATTTCCCCCAACTCGAAAACTCTTATCTTTTCTTGCTGAACACGTATGCCGAGTTTCTTCCAAATCGGAGAATAAAAATTTCAAAAACAGCTTTTTTCGAACGACCGTAAAAATTAACTTTTTCGCGCATTTTTTGAATTGATCATCAATTTGCACCAAATTCCATCATTATCTGCAAAAATTTCACCAGGCAACTTTTGTAATAAATTAGCACAAGAATATTACAAAATTATCGAAGTGCCCATTTTTTACTTAAATTGCCATTTTCAATATGAATTCAATCATTTTCGCATTTTTTCATCTCTTTAATAAAATAGTCCTAAGAACTTATTAAATACACTAAAATGGGATTGACAAAGTATAAATTTGGGTATAAAATATACAAAATAATGCACTCATCACCTCATCCCTAGGGACGACCATATTATGGCACATAATGACTATCGATTGGTCGTCAATCAGATACTGGAAATCTACGAGGAAATAGAGGAATCTATGGCTAAGTACTTAGCCATCGTGAAATAGTATGTAGAAAGATTCGCAGAAGTTAAAATTGTGAGAATCCCCAAGTCGAAGAATATTCGAGCAGATGCCCTGGCCATATTGGCCTCGACCACTAGGACCGCCCTGAGAAGAACGCTACCAGTTGAGATACTGGCCCACAGGAGCACAGAAGGAACAGGCCTGAAACTAACGGAAGTGAACTTGGGACCATTATGGATGGATCCCATACGAGCATACATTGAAACTAGCGAACTCCCCTCTGACCTAAAGTAGCTCATTATGAGATGGAGGCCAAGGTGTTATATAGGAAAGGTATATCATCTCCCCGCTGAGATGTGTTCATCCCACGGAAGTTAATAAATTGATTATGGAGGTGCATGAAGGCAGTTGCAGGGCACACTCCATTGGAAGGTCGCCGGTGAAGTAATTGTAACCCAAGGCTACTATTAGCCTACAATGAAAGTTGATTGTCCAGAATACGCCAGGAAATGAGAAAAACGTTAAAAGTATGCCAAAATCCATCACACACTAAGAGATCTATTGGTACTGATCACGTCACCTTGGCCATTTACGATATGGGGGATTGATATTGTAGGCCCGTTGCCGAGAATAAATATAAGATTCAAATATTTTGTAGTTGTAGTGGATTACTTCACCAAGTGGGTGGAGGCAAAACTTGTGGTTGAGAAGCCCTATGAACGAATGTTACAGTTCATATAGAACATGAACATATGTCACTATGTCATGCCATTTGCTTTCATCACGGACCACGGGATGCACTTTGACAATCAGGACTTCGAAGATTACTGCACCAAGTCTGGTATCCGAAAGCTACACTCCGCTAGGGCACCTACAATGTAATGGGTAAACTGAGATTACCAACAAAATGCTCCTAAATGGGATCAAGAAGAGACTCAATGATGTGAAGGGAAATTGGATCAATGAATTGCACAATGTGCTTTTGGCGTACAGGACCACTCCGCGAACAGCAACGAGAAAAATGTCGTACATGCTCACTTTTGATACCGAGGCAGTAGTCCCTACGAAGATAGGACTCCCCGGTCACAAGGTCCTTAATTTTAGCTCTCGTAAAAGTGATGAAATAAGAAGATTGGATCTCCACCTGCTAGACGAACTCAGGGAAAATACGGTGTTATGAATGATTGTCTAACAACAGAGGACTACTCGCTATTACAATTGATGTGTCAACCCAAGATTCTTGAAAGAATGAGAATACATCCTCAAGAAGGTGATCCAGAAGATTAACAAACTAGAACCTAATCGTCAAGGGCCCTACCGAGTGATTAGTGTGGTCAGACCTGATGCTTATCGCATTGAAACGATGGAAGGTCAACACTTTAAGAATTCGTGGAATTCAATACACCTCAGGAAATATTATCAGTAGTGTCCATTTTACTCAGTTATGTAATGAGTTTTTCTTTAATATTAATAAAATATTGATTTCGTCCTTCATGTTCTATTTTTTCGTTTTCTTTTTGGAATAAGATATGTGTGCACATACCTAATTACATAAACTTGGTATTGTTTCGTAGTAAAAATAATCCACGAATAGAATAAATTTTGTATGGCTTCGTAGTGAAAACAGGCCACGAACATAATAAACTTTGTATGACTTCGTTGATCAAACAAGTCACGAACAGGAATTGTATGGCCCGATTAAAATTAACCAACCACGAACAGAAACACTTGTCCCATGTACAAACTTGCAACAATAAGTTTGAGAACAAGGTGCTCTGCCTAACCTCTGTACGACCTGACTGGTCGCGAACAGAGGTAACTTCTCTCTGTACTACCAAATTAGGTCACGAACGGACATCATTGATTATTGTTTACTTATAAATTCCGATCATTCTCGACAAACATTTTTCAATAAACAGATAAGATAAGAGAAACAGTCTGCATCATATAAATGAAAAAAACTGTGATATAAAATCAAAACATTTCTTAATTGTCCCGCCCTAACAAAGAAATAATGGGGCTAACCCGAACTAAAAAGTTCGAAATAAAAAGGCAACGTAATAAGAGCTTCATAAAAGTTCATAAGGCAGGACCAGAGGGACCGACATATCCTTGAGTAGAATGAGCAGAAAAGATACAATCTGCTGGGACTTCCCTCCATCTTCTCCAGCCAAAGCAGTTGCTTCTTCATTATCACCTTGCCACTTACTGACCTCCTCGACTATGTCATGATAATGGGTTATCAGCCTCTTCTTAGCGTTTTATAGACGTCCAAAAAAAGAGCTAACACATTCCACATTGTACTCTGCATAGGATTTGAATTTCTCAACACCTGCTGGCTCAGCAGAAATAAGAGAGTCGCAGGTGATTTTTAGCTACTGCTCAGACTTTTTTAAAGATTCTTGAGCAGCTGTAAGAGCATGACGGAGACTCTGAATAGTGGCATCATTAGTATTAGCCTTATCTTTGAGGGTAACGATCTCCTCTTTGACAGAGCTCAACTTCATAGTCTTGGTCACTAGCTGCCCGTCCCTCACTTTCAGCTCGTTAGACACTCCATTAAAGCTCTCCTTCAGCTTTTAATGCTCGAAAGTTATCCCTTAAAAAGCATATTGGTTTGCCACATCCCTCTCCCTGAGGGTGGTAGTTTTAAGGCCCGCCTGTCGACATGATAAAGGTTAGTATGGATCTAGTAAGTATAAAAATGAATAAGATAAGGGCAAAACTTACCACCACCAGCCTGTATTGGGCTAACCTCCAAAGAGAGTCTGGATCATACCCCCTCACGAACTCAAAGTTCTTTCCACGGACATAGTAACTAAGAAGATCAATAGCATTATTGGTATAAGAGAAGATGGAGTCCTGGTCGGCCTTCAGCTCTTAGGATGAATTTTTTTGATTTGGGTCAAACTGAAATTCATGAACCTCTCCAAAACGAGAGGTGTGCCAGGACCCCTCAAAAACCTACAAAGGGTTTGCCTATCCTCACCTTCACACCTAGGGCTTTGTTTGCCTGCTTGACATGAAGAAGGTTCAGGGGCCTTTTCTTTCTAACTTTGGACTCCCCAGAATGCATGGGGCCTTACCTTATTAGGCTCTAGCAGCAGCAGTAATCTCAGCCTATTTTTGCTGAGTAGCTTGCTAGGCCTCCTTTATAGCAGCATCGACAGCCTGATCAGACCTAATCAGGCCCTGTGCGGCCTCCATCTTTTCTACCTATCCAAATCTATGGCATTGCGATCTATAAAATGAGGAGGCATCCCAAACGTTTCTTTTAAATGATGCTCCTCAAAATCTGAGAATGGACGAGTAGATGGGTCAACTATAGTGAAGTAAAAAAAATAATGAGATAACCATGTATTGTACCTGCTTCAAAACTTGCTCCTTCACTAGCAGATGGTTCACCAAGACCAGTGTGTTTCCTCCACTACACAACCTTCCAATTAAACTTCGAATTCCACAAGCGTAAGTCCACCTGAGGGAGTATGATACCTAATGAAATAAACTTTTCAATAGAGAATAACTCCTCAAATGTAGGAGGTTTTTTCTGATAGTATGGCTCAACAACATCAACCAAAGACTTAGGAAGTTTGGGGGCTCGCTTCACTAAAAAGGAAAGGAATAACAACCGAGCAAAATATCAGTAAATAACATAATAAAAATGAACAGCAAAGCAGGAGGTTGGAAAAACTTTTTACCTATTCGGTTAGGTCTGACCCATGCTCATGGGACACAACATAACTTGTCCTTCTCATGAGACCTAAACTCCCAATCCATTTTCTCGAACTCGCACTGACCTTTCCAACTATAGTTACTACTTTGGACTATCGTAACCATTATGTACAAGGTATTTTGAGGAGAAAATTAGTAATAACCGGGGGCTTTGGCATTATCTTTCAAGCCATGGACATATCTAAAGACGCCCCCCATCAAATCAAATCTAGCTCGAGACTTATAGAACATCATGGCCCCTAAAGTGGTCCCATAGGCATTTAGGGGAAGTTGGGTTAGTGTCACCCCATAACACCTCAAGATTGATCGGATAACTGGGTGAAGGGGAAACCTTAACCCCACATGGAGGGCCCAATAAGGAAGGCAAACCTCCTCGGCGTCCCTCACTGAGTAAAACCTTTCATCAGGACTGGGGAGCCTTGTCTGAATAGCTATGGGAATGGAAAATTTCTCCCTCAATAAATCTAGCACATCATCAGTGATGGTACATTCATACCACCTAGAGTTAGTTTCTGTGGGATCATAAGAGTCAAGTGAATAACCATCACTCTCCTCCATAGTATCACCATTGGACCTACCTAAAAGGGATGTAGACGGGTGTGGTTCAACACTCTATGGATGCACGTCCTCAGCCATGTCCATACCAAGTTCGTTAGGGGAAGGATCAAGGTCAATTACAGTCATTGAAATAATATTCACAAAATCACCCTCAGAAGGGTAAGTAACAATAAGACGGGTATTAAAGCTACCTTGAATAGGGGATTGTACTTAAGGTTCACCTGGGCGAAGCATAGAGCCACTGCTAAATTGAACTTTAGGCATATAGCAGGGATGGCCCGATTCTTCCTCAGGCCTAACTACTTGGAAGGGGCGTGGAAAACTCCTTTCATTAATCCTAGGTCATTTCGACTCAAGTTCGCTAATAAAATAGTAAATTCATTGAATGTTAGGGGGAAGCTCATAAACGCAGAAACTCAGTTTCATTGGAAATGAAATAACGGGGAGGACTTAGGGTTTTATTACAACAAACAACCTACACCAACTAACTCAAAGGTCTTCTAATCCCAGAATCACAACCAAATGTCAACAACAATAAACCACCAGCCAAAAAAAGGAAAACTAAAACGATGAACTTGAAAACCCTAATAATGGCAGGAAAAAGAGCATACATGATAGAAATAAATTGAACACGGGGAACTGCGTCATGTACTGAAAAGAAAATCAGAAGGATTCCAAATAAATGCTTTTACTATCACAACCTTTTTTTGCTCAAGAACGCTCTAAGGGGACCCCTGAAAATTTTTCTCTCTCTAAATATCTTCTACAAACGTTTGAATTACGACAACAAGTGTGACTTAAAGTGGTATTTATAGTTTTGAAGAAGTAACTAAAAGTAAGTGGTAGAAAGAACGTCATAAATCTACGAGAACTAGAATGGTGGTAAAGAGTATCTGCACACACACTCTGACACAATCATTATAAGGAAGATGCTTCAGCTTCATGACACGTGTCCTCACAAACTCTCGCATGTATAAAGGCAATCTGGTCGGCCTGAGCCAACCATATGGAAGCCAACCCTCCATTACAATACGAGCAAAATAAAACACTGCATCCACTCACCCTGAATGAGGAACGAGGGATTGTGCATGAAGTCTTGGGGTCTTATTGATATACCCTTGTGGTCACAACCTATCTAGAATTCAAGTATGCCTAACGAAGGGACCACAATGGGGTCAACCTAGTATAAAGTAAGAGGTCAACTCAGGTATTAATTTGTTCGACCAATTACTGGACAACTGTCACTCTCAGCCATAATGATTTCTCACACCATATGCGTGTGGTCTTATATATAAGCAAGAAGTTTCCCCACCAGTCACCTCGTGTATGAGAACGTGGTTGTTATGAATCCGTTATCTACACGCTCCTTTTTGTTAGCATCGGCACGAGATCCTAGGGGGGTAGTTTTTTATTTTAGATAAGCACGTGTAAGCAGATGTAACTGGCTGACCTATAAAGGCAGTTCACATGTCCATTAAAAGATTCTAGAAGAACTAACTATAAATAGGTGGTTAATCCACCTAAAAATGGGACTTTTTCTTTCTCATCTCCCCAACTCATTGAGCTATCATAGAAAAACCCTAACTGTAATCCTGAATAGTATAATAGAGGTTGGGCAACACCATGGATGTAGGTTTCATTTACGGGCCGAACCACATAAAATCTGTCTTGTTCTCATTTCCTCTCATCCCCGTTCTCTATTAATTCTTATCTTTGTTGTTGATTAATTTATTACTTGTTATCTCCAATTTTGGAAATTAACAAAGATTAATAATGAAAAACATGAATTCCTAAAGAGATTAGCACATAAAGGGGGAATAAGCCATAAAAATAACAATATAATTCAACACATATATTTAAGTGTTAATATGGCTAACTAAATCGAACAATTCAAATTTGAAATATTGAAGTACTAATGCACGCATGATAATGGAAAATATCAAATAAGAATTCACACAATCAACTAATTAACATCTACATCACTAAACATTTACACATTAAAAAACTCACAAGGCACATACCCATTTTCATCCTTGTTTGAATCTGTATGCTCATTTTCTTCTTCAAGTGGCACAGACTCGTCATCATCACCAATTATTTTTTTTACTCATTGAACCACTTTTTCTATTTTTATATTGTTTTGAATTGTCGAATACAATTCATGTATTCCCAATTCTTTCAATTTTACTTTATTCTCTTATATTCAATTCCTCTTCTGTCTCTTGTACTCCTTCAATATCACATACTTTTTCTGAGAAAAGATACGTAATTAAAGAACGAATGAGACTCATACTATTTCTTTTATATTTATCTAAACACTTAAAACGTAAATTTTTTTGTTAAAATGATCACTCCCAAATAATCATTTTCCATCAGAAGATTTAGGAATCCCTTTTTGACGGGCATACATATATAAGATCGTGATAAATTTCCAAGGCTTCAGTCTGATTGACCCCAAGGCTTACTGGAATATATTTTGAAGAAGAAAAATATAAAAAGATAAATAATAAAAAATGTACACAGTTAATTAGGATCGTTCTTAATAATTGGTTAAAATGATTGACACAACTATATAATAAAACATAAATTCATTGTTTATGTTCCCAACTCGTGTTTCAGATTAAACGAATATTATTGATCTAACAATTGAGGATGCTTTACACGTTTCCAACACTTCTAAGTCTTGATTTTTCACGAACCGTACACAACTATCAAGGTGATGGGTGAAGAAGAAGCAAAAGATTCTGCAATAATGGCATGATGGCCAATGCAAAAGAAGAGATATGAAATCTTTGACTTTTGCTTCTTTTCTTAATGGCATGTGTTACATTACAGGCATCGAAGTTACTCTGGAGTAGTCCTAACCTGAACACAATTCCTAGATTCATCACTGTGTGTGTGTGTGTGTGTGTGTGTGTGTGTGTGTGTGTGTGTGTGTGCACACACATAGTGATGAAGCCAGGAATTGTGTTCAGGTGGGGCACTCAAAGAAATTGCCAGTGCGGGGGTTCGGAGGCATTAGCCCCCAATGCGATTGTTTTTAAATTTTTCACAAGTATTTAAGTTTTTAATAAAATTTAGTCATATTATCAAATTTAGGCAACTATACATTCAATTGAAATTAAATGAAAATATGAAATTTAGGAAAAACAACTTAATAGAAATAACCAAAATAGCATTAGCAATCCAATAACTTTAAATTAGCCATCCAATAACATTAAATTACAAAAATACAAAAACCAAATCTAATAAAACCACAAATAAAATTTGAAGTGTAATATTAATAGTATGTATTAGTTAAATTTATTCACACATTGTAAATTGTGTAGTAAAGTCAAACTTGTACTGTATAATATAGCATGATTTATATTTATTTCAAAATTCAAATTGTTTTATCACTCTATAATATTTTGCACAACAAAACTGGATGAGTTGGTCTTTTAAGTTGGTTAATTCAATAACTCCAACTTTTTTTACTTTAGATAAATACACTAAAATTTAAAAAAAAATCAATTATTGGGTGAGTTTTGGTTGCTTCCATATTAAAAAAAACTTTCCATCCAAAAAATGATAGGTCACTACATAAAAAAATAATTCTCCACTCCTTAATCCAAAGAACCCACTGATTTCATGCTCAAACATTAATCGAATCAGGTATCTACACAGAAAGAATCATATAGGGTATGAACATTACCTTCAGAGTGCTGAAAAGGAGAGAATGACAGAGGAGGAGGCCGGATTGGAGAGAACGGCGGAGGAGAAGGCTGGGGACGGAGGAGAAGAAGGTCGGGGGGTGGGTGCGGGGTTGACTGTGGGCTTTTGGGGTTGGGGTCGGGCTCGATTATTTTTTCTAATTGAATATTTTGAGTAGTTATTTGTTTTTTTTTGTGTGGGAGGTTAAGTGTTTAGAGCGGGAGAAAAAGTCTTAGTGGTAGGAAGATATTTTTTTAGCGGTCTGTAATACCCCATATTTTTTTTAACGATTTTTAAATATTGTATTAATTAATTTAATATGAGAAATTATTGATAATTAGTCCGGTTTAGAATAAATATTAAGTAGCGAGATAAGGATTAGTATTTATTAATGTGAATTAAATTAAATATTACTGAACGAATGAATTAATACGTGATTATGAATTATAGAATAAAATATACGACAATTGTGAAAATTGAGTCGAGATGCGTGTGTAAATCGTGTCGAGACTAATTTAATGAGACGTAAAGTAAATTATTTTTAAGTCATCAAAATAATCATTTTGAGTGCTCTAAAGTGTCTGGAAGGGTTGAGATAGTAAAAAAAGTCTATTCGGGGGTTTAGGTTGGGTTCCACAGCATTTTTAGGCTAACCCGACATCCCGAAAGGGTATTATGGTCATGTGTAATTTAGGTGAATAGTACCCTACAAATTTTGCTAAGTTTATATATGGATTGTTTGGGATAAGTGAGGGTTAGTATTCAGAAACTCAAAGGAAGAGTTACAGTGGGAGAGGGAAAGCCAAAAGCTAAGAGTCTAGGCTAAAAAACATCGACGTGAGCCACCACCGTCGCCGGATTATTGATCGAAAAAGGTGAAACAAAATCCCAACGTTCTTGTTCAAAGGATCAGACTTACAAATCATAGTCAAGTGTTTATTTTTCAAAACTCGTGAATTGATATATCATCCATGTTAGATTAGGATTGATTTTTCTGAAAATTATGAAATTTGGAATCGAAGATTTGAGATACAATTCATGTTCACGTGTAGAATTGATGTAACAACTAATCCATGAGTTATATAGGTTATTCATGATTATATATATCATGAAATTATGTTAATAATTGATGATCAAATCTGGGTTCTTAGTATAGTTCTTGAATAAGTTGATGAACAAGGGTTTCCATGAAATTATCATGATTCAATCCATATACTTGATGATCCTTGATGTTAATTGTGATTCTTGAACGTTAGAATTCATGTAATTATGTTAGTACAACATCTAGTGTGAATAATTGGGAGTATAGGGTGTTATAATGATGATTTTGATGTTGAATATTGAGGAAACCCGTAAGAACAAATTCTGCAGATTTTCGAGACCTGCAGAGGCGAATCGATTCGGCGGCCCAGTTTTGGCCAAATTTTCCTTTTTGTTTACAATTTTTTGGGGAAACATTCGGGATTTAAAAGTGGGACATATTTCTAAACAAAATGGGAATATAATGGAACACCAGTATTCCTAGATGGAGTTTTGAACTTGGGTTCGAGAAAGGGAATTAAGGGCTAAACTTAAATAGTATTTGTCGAGGAAAATACTTACTTTAGAGAAGAATTCTGGACTGGAAGATTTGAGATAAATGATGACTTAGACCAGTAGGGTATAGGGAATTTACCTACTATTATGATGTGTAAACTTAAGGCTGCCCTTCGAGAGATGAGAAATACTCGGGAGCGTTTAATAATGAATAAAGTTATAAATACGTAGATTATTCGGGATAACAATATACTATGTATGGAACGTATGAAATAAATTTATAGGTGGTGTGAATACCTATTGTATATTTTATTATGGGTATCACATACCTACGCTACTTGCTATCATGGGAGGTATTTTTGAAAGAGGACAGTCTTATCCTGATGAGCACATTGGGGGGATTTTAGATTTGGTACCTCTGAGCATAGAACCTGGGTACGGGCTATCTGAGAGAATGATAGTGTTGATGGTCATATGGGTAAGTAGGTATGTTCGTAGCCTATAGACCGGGAACTATGTTCGCTTCTAATAAGTGTGATTTGTATTTATGGTTCATGGAAGATTTTTGAATCGATTGTCCTTATTTGAGTACGAAATGTACCTGGACTAGATAACAGAGTATCCATTGCACCGTAGCTGAGTCTCGAGGTGCTGTATTAGTATGTATATTATAGTGTGTTAAATATATATACTTGTGATATTTACTGGTGTGAAGACTCAGTAAATAAAATAGATAGTGAAATCTAATTTAATTTAAGTATGTGAACAGTTAATGTTAAATGTGAGAAACTCTCATTCAAGATGAAAGATGTGAAAACTTTCATTAACATATACGTGGGAAATATGGGTTGTGATTATGAACTAATTGAGTTGAAGATTAATTAAGTTAAACTATTAGATGCGATAGTAGTATCTAGAATGGATTAGTAGTACGTTAGGCGTGCACACTAGTTGAGAGGTGAGAATTCTCAAGAGAGGTGCCGCATAACTAACATGTATATGATATTACTCTGGTAAGCAATTTAAATTACTTGCTAAAATGTTTTACACTGTTTTACCTTCGGACTCTGACCACTTTCTTGTAAAATCTCTTTTCTCTTGTACAATCTATTTTAGGTGTCAATCCACAGGGATGCCATGCTTAGACTGATGGATTTTTGACGTGCTGCAACTATTGTGGGAGTTGCAGAATCTCATGATTTAGATGCCTCCACTTCTCTATCAATTAGTTTATGATTCAGTCATTTACTTTAGAGCATCTGTCGCTCTTTTTCAGTTATTAGTCCGAAAGATAATGTGTACTGTCATTTCATGGTCTATTGGATTTGAGATTGTTATTGGGATGTTTTATTCCAGTTTTATTTAGTTGGAATATGATTAAGTATTATTTTATTCATGTGAATGGTGAATATGTTCATGGATTTAAAAAAAAATGTTTTGACACTAGTTTAATTATTTACTAGGTAATTTGATAAGTAAAATATTTTTCGATAGTGATGCTAAGAATGAACCAACCTGATATTCTGTTATAAATTTAATAAAGGACTGATCACCCGATATTTAATTGGGTGGGGTGTCACACCGTTTTATTTGGTTTATCTTTTGAGACAGCAAATTTTACTGTCTCATTTGGTTCACTTTATAAGATGGAAATAATTAACCGTGTCAAAAAGTGACCTTTTTTTTATACGACTATAATTAGCAGTCTAAAAAAATAATAGTTTTTTAGAGGAGTATAATTAGCAGTCTAAAAAAATAATAGTTTTTGAGACGGCTAATTATATCCGTCCAAAAAAGTATGTTTTAAAGACTATATTTTGTCTGTCTCAAAAAATTGACCTAAGCATGCGTTCTAGGTGAATTTGCAAAAGATAAAATAAACAAAGAACCACTACGTCGCAATGTACGAGGAAAAACCCACAACGAGAAAAAACCTCGGACGACTCTAGACTTAAGTCCACTAAGTATGGTTTTACAATTACAAGACATATGACTTACTTTTTCGACTCGACCCCTTTCAAGCCTTGACACGTCTTCTTGTAAACACCTACGCCTAGTCGACAACCCCGGAGCTCCACCGGAATCTTGGAATTCACCAATGAGACTTTAGGTACACCGTCAACCACATATGGTGCCTTTCACCATGTGAGAATGTCGCAACAAAACAACTAACTTCTTCTTTGAGGGATGTAGAAGTAAACCCAAACTTCTCTTCTTCAAGGTGTAGAGATAAACCGGTGCCAAACACTCCAAGAAAGATATTTATATGGAAGCTTGGAATAAACAAACTATGGGTGTAAAACAGAAGTGTTTTAAAGATTTTTCTTTTGAAAATGAACACTCGAACTTGAAATTTTTCCTTTAGAATTTTTCTCTCAAACTCTCTCTTAGAGATGGAAGGTTATGAAAAATTTAGTTTTCCAAAGTTAGTTCCCGCACTTGATAAGTCTGTCAAAAGTTAGTGGGGAAGAGTAGTGGAAAAAGTGGAAAAAACTGCTCAAAACTGCCAAAGAAATTTCCCGCCTGAAATCTCGTTCGAACGAGATTTTTGTTCGAACGGAGTCTCGTTCGAACGACCCTTCTAACGAAGTTACAGAGGCCAATGGGAAAATATCTTTGGCAAAACCTCGTTTGAACGACATTCTCGTTCGAACGACAAGCTCGTTCGAACTAAGTTCCAAAAAGCTAAAATTTCTATTTTTAGCCCAGATACTTTATATACTCTATTTTAAAGTTTTAATAAAATCTTTCTGAAAATAAAAAACACTTTAAAATAAAAGTTCACCCAAAGAAAAATGTTCCAAGCTCCTATATATATATATATATTAAATGCCGTGATATCTTATTTACAAAACATTCATACCTTAGGAGCAAACGGAACAAATGTTGTTGACGTAGAAACGAAGCAGAATAAACACGGCAGGGAGGGGGGTTGTTTGTGTGTGTGTGCATGAGTGTGTAGTGGTGTGTGTGTGTGTGTGTGTGTGTGTGATGGGGGAAGGAGTGGGGGACAGGGTGGGGGAAGGGGGTGGGGGAGGGTGGGGGAGGGGGAAGGGATGGGTGGGGGTGGGGGGTTGTGTGTGTGTGCGTGTGTGCGTGTGTGTGTGTATGTGCGCGTGTGTGTATATGTGTGTGTAGTGTGCGTGTTTGTGCGTAATGTCCCTTGTAAACGAATTGATGGATTATTAATTTTTTTAGTAAATTAATATATGGTTGCCCCTCACTGTAAATTAGTAAATTAATGTATGATTAATTATGAAAGTAGGATTGCCCCTCATTGAAAATTAGTAAATTAATAATTGTGTACTTTAATTGTTAGTTTAATTGATGAAAATAATTAATTGAATTTGAATATAAATAAGACATAATTAAATGAAACATACTATAAATTTAAGTTTTGTTTATACTAATCCATGAATATACGCTTCGTACCTTTAATAGGTGATTAGTTGTGGTAGCTGTGATGGGATATCCGAAATACAAAGAGTGGATGGGTGAGACAAATAGAATGGGGGATGTGTTTCGCAGAGGTGCTAACGCATTTGTGAAATATGCAAAGAGATGTCATAATGATGAAGAGTTTCCATGTCCGTGTGCTAGGTGTAAGAATGGTAAGGTGTTTGAGTGAAAAACAGTTGAACTACATTTGTTAAGATCGGGTATGCAAGATAGTTATCAATTTTGGATTTTTCACGGTGAATTGAAAGTTCCTTTTGTCCCCGACCAACCTTCACAACAACCTTCAACAAGTAAGATAGATGTAGAAGGGGACGACGTAGATCATAATATGTTAGAGGATTTAGTTGATGATGCGTACGAAGTTTATGAAGTAGAAGAGAATGAGGTTACTGATAATGTAGAAGGTTCAAGTGCTCGTGAAGATATCACGATAAAACATTCATACCTTAGGAGCAAACGGAACAAATGTTGTTGACGTAGAAACAAAGCATAATAAACACGGCATTTGATGAAGCTTTATAATCTTGGCCACTACGTCTTCAACTATAGAATGTCATAGGCTTGAAGGATGGTCAAGAACTCTATCCTATAACTCAAACGTTTTTGTCCGTAATTGAGCCAAAACTACAAAGGATTCAATTGGAAATTTGTGTCCTTACATATATCGAACGGTTTCCCCGCATCGTACCGCTTGACCGAAGTCGTGACGGGAGGTATTTTGCAGGGAAATCGTTCAAGTAGGTCAAGTATATAGAATTCGCTCTCACACGTACGGTCCCCATGACGTATATTGGGAGGCAATTCACGTACACTAAGCTATATCAAATGGCTTGTCCACACGTACCGATTGCCCTAAAAAGCAAGACGTATATAGTGAAAGTCACACCAAAGTGGGGAACACCTTCCAATTAACCCAACAACTGCATACCCGCATATAGGTGTCAACGCTAGGACACACATATTAGATTGCCAATTTCTACCCGAAACTCTGCCAAAATGACAGGTTGGCATGCTGCCCAAATTTTTGCTCAATTTTTAAAACGGGACCCTACCCGTGAGCCTGGTAACAAGTCCAACCCTAGTTTTTACATATGTTGCGAACCCAATTTTTCCAGTCTCGGGTCCCGTCCGACATTTTTTTTTGCATCTAGGCAAACTTAATACAAGTGAAAACCTAATAAACATAATAATCATGCCGAGTCATGTCTCTTGTCTTTTCCTCACTCTTTCCAAAAGTGTCCAAAAATATTTTTCCTCTTTTATCAAAAATACCAAAAATATTTTCTTTTCCTAAAAAAAACATTTTGTCCTCATATTTTCCAAGAATGTCAAAAACATTTTCCTCCTTTTCTGAAAATAACAAATTTCCTTTTTTTTCTTTTTTAAAAATAAATCCTAATTTTTCTCCTTATCAAGTCGATCGCATACCCCTGCCTGGTTCCCTATTGGCTTCCATCTTCAGTCGAACCGCCCCGAAGTTTTGTCAGTCCCCTTACTTCTTTCGAGTCCGAGATTCACCCGCCTTCCATGGAGAACACAAATCAAGTGCCGAATGTACAGCCAAATTTATTGACGGTTCTAGCTCAGCTCACTGCCAAAATTGACAACCTTCAAATCGAGGTTCATGATATGCAAAGAAACTAGGTCCCTAAACTCGAAGAGCTCGAGGTCCTCTTCCCCCGCGCTATGGGTCTTCATGCACGCGATCCTATTTAGGTTCTCGAGGAATACCAGCATGCTCCCCGTGCTCCTCCTACTAATGGGCAGTCGTCAGCTCAGCTTTTTATACCAAACCTTTCTCAGCCAGGGGCTAACTTACCCGTGACCATTGACCCAAAAGAGAAAGAATTGACCAAGGCTAAGAAAGACCTCAAGATGTTGACTAAGAAGTTCGATCAAATCAGACTCTCTGGGAACTACATGGACTACACCCACATGTGTCCTTATCCTAAATCTAGGTTACCGAAAAAATTTAAGTTGCCCAATATCGAAAAGTTTGGAGGCAATGGACCCCCGATCGTTCATCTACGTAGCTATCACCGAGCCATGACTCTCCTAGGAGATACTAAAGAAAAAATGGGTCAGATGTTCAAGCAGACTTTGAAAGATAACGCTCTTCGTTGGTTCTTATCCTTTGAGGAATCTGGAATCTGTAGTTGGGAATATGATGTCCGCGAGTTCATGTCACAGTACAAGTACAATAAAAAGCTAGAAGTTACCCACCGTGACTTAGAGATACTTAAGCAAAACCCTGGGGAATCAGTCAATAACTTTATAGCAAGGTGGAGAGAGAAAGCAGCTACCATGACAAATCAAACTTCTGAAGGAGAACATGTTAGTATCGTAAAGAAGAACTTCCTACCCCATATCTGAGAAACAATGGCAAGACATTATTACCCTCACTTTAGAGCCCTCCAATAAGCAGGAGTGGAGATCGAAGAAAGTCTTGCCAAGACAGAAGTTGAATTGAAGAAAACCTATGGATAGTTTGCTCCTAGAAAATTTGAAAAACCTACTAGTACCATGGTTTCTACCATTAATAACATCTCTCAGCCTGCCGCTTCAAGGGCACTAGAAATTCGCCCAAACCCAGTCCGAAAGGAATACACCGAGCTTCACCCTCCTCTCTCCAAAGTCTACCAGTCTTTGTTGAGCCAAAATCTGATCAAACCATTGGACCCCGTCCATTACCAAACCCACTTCTGAAAAACTTAAACCTGATGCCCATTGTGACTTTCATCAAACTACTGTCCATACCACCAATCAATGTTTCCACCTCCGAAATGTGATTCAAAGCCTGATTGATCGGGGTGTCATCACCCCACTAGCTAATCCCAAACCAAAAACTACCTATAATCCACTCCCGAATCATGCAAATGCCATCTTCCTATAAGAAGACTCAGAATTTGACCCATCCACCCAAATCATGTCGAGTAAATCACCAGTCATACACATGTACTATCCAAAATCCCTCCAAACATGTCCATATTTTCGCTTACACCCTACCAACTTTACTGATCAAGCCTTATCCCTCCTCACTAGAGCATGCATCACTATCCGCACCCATTCTAGAGGTAAATATATAGAACTGTCAGAAGTGTTGAACCAACTCTTAGAGTTCGGGCTGAAATTGCCCTCTCAGATGACCATCGACTGTTAGAGAGCCAGTGGGATGTTCTTAGAAGCTCAAAAAAGGTCCCAAGAGTCACATAATTAGGTGGTGCCAACCGACGAAGTCAGTCTAGATGACATGGTCCAAATCATGATAGATTTATTTTAACAGACTGGTGATATTTGTAGTGTATCCGAGCTACTCGATGCTTAGAAATTACAAGGGCATTTTCCTATCGAATGAGAGGAATTATAAGAAGAGGTCGTGGAAGTTGTGGAGTGGATTGACTTTGCATGGAAAGATAATATCATTTCCACCAAATAGGGGGACAATTTCGAAGATCAGATGAAGAGCAAGATTCAGAAAAGACTAGCTTGATAGCCAACATATGCGGGATGATATCATTCGAGGAGCTACTAGGAGAAATCAACAAGGTGGTTAAACAACCCAATACCGATGAAGAAATATGGCTTATGTTTTTCCCTTCTTATGTGAACCACTTGACCTGGTCAGGAAGACATTACAAAATCCCAAGCCTACAACCATCAGCAAGCATTAAAGGGAAGGGTGTTGAGAATTTCCCTATACTAGAAAGGACCCTCGAAGAAAGTAAGGTCATCGATCAACTGAAGAAAATCCAAGCCAATGGGGGATTTTTATGTCTTCCCAACTATACCGAAATGCCCTAATCAAGATACTCACAGGACCCACAGTTCCTCCCTCAACCACGCCAGAAGCAGCAGTGAACCTAGTCGGATCTCTGACCTCTACTCGAATGCTCTCCTTTTCTAAAGAAGAAATCCCTAAGATTGGTCCCAACCACAATCATACCCTTAATATCTCTGTTGAAGTCATGGGAAAAATCATCCTCCTCTCTCTCGTCGATAACGGATCACCTCTGAATGTTTTCCTGCTAAGAACTCTAAATTATCTAGGATTGAAAGTAAGCGACTTCGCTACAACCTCTGCTGTCGTACGTGCCTATAACCACACCCGCTGAGAAGTAATGGGATCTATCAAGCTTGTAATAGGGGTCATCCCTATAAACCCCAATGTGCAATTCCAAGTCATTGACATCCCAACCTGTTTCAATACGTTGCTCGGATGAATGTGGAGCCATAGCATCAAAGGAATGTCTTATTCCCTTCATCAGAAATTAAAGTTCTTCGCTAATGGATAAGTTATCACTATCTTGGGATACAGTAACAACACCGAGAATGAAAGCACCACTAATCCGGTACTTAAGATACGACACGAGGTGAACGATGTGCTGCTATCAGGATTCTAAATTGAACCAGTCCTACTCCTAACAAGGGATGACTTCAAAGACAGGGTTTGACCAGAATATGACCCCCATGGAAACGTCAATGTAATCCAGATATTCAAGAACATGCACTTCATGCTCGGACTGGGAATAGGTCAAAGATAACAAGGGATAATTGAACCCATTGTGTTGAAGGAGGCCGTTCCTCCCTATGGCTTGGCCTATCAGCCGTCAGAAGAAGAACTCAGACTGATCCATCAACCTCGACTGAAGAGGAGGTTAGAATGCGCCCGAACAGTCCCAAAAGATTCCCTAAATGGAAGATTCATTAAAGAGGGTGAAGATTTCCCTTCTGCGGCTTCCCTGAACCTTGGTATGACTATGAAGATAAGGGGATAAAACCAAGAATGGAGATCTTCTTTCAAGATAGCTACCCATGGGCTGAGAGTTCCCAGCACCAAGTACAACCACTCACTGAGGAAACCATAGCAAATACCAAAAATTTCGATCGAATTGACTCTGAGGATTCATTCAATTTACAGACACTGGGGATGACACTCTGCATGATCCACTCAGGAGCTACATCATCAGATCCATCCCGCCTCATCAAAGATGCTGATGCACTTCTTCTCAACTGGCATATTGCACCTGTGCTACCTATTAATATTCAACCTAACCCCGATGATATACCCTTTCCCCTTTAGTTGTTTCCCCTCACTCTGATGTAATATAGACCTCATTTGATGAGGTTCTCAATGTTGTTTTTCCTATCAATGAAATAAATAAAGATTTTGAGTATCTTGTTGTGCCTTACATTAATTGTCTTGATTCTAATCAAACTCTTGATGATGCTGATTTTGCAAATGAATAATTCTTAACTGGTCTAAATAAGGTTAATAACAAACAACATAACTGCATTCAAGTTAGTAAAGATGAAACTGTTGTTATTAATCTCGATTCTAGTATTCAAATGCGTGAGATTAGGATAGGTGCCACCCTTAATGAGCATGAGTGCTCGCAACTCGAAGAACTACTAGAGGAATTCATGGATGTCTTCGCATGGTCCTACGATGATATGTTCGACATTGACCCTGAGATAGCCCAGTATGAGATTCCAACTCTCTCGGACTACAAACATGCCAAACAGAAATTGCAAAAGCTCTGAACCGAATGGTCACTCAAAGTTAAAGAAGAAATAGTTAAGCAACTGGACGTGGGCTTCATTCGTGTGATCAAATATCCCACATGGTTAGCCAATATCGTACCCGTGCCGAAATCATGAGGGAAGGTTCGCGTGTGTGTCGACTATCGAGACTTGAACAAAGCCTCTTCTAAGGATGATTACCCACTACCCAACATCGATATGATTATGGAATATAAGGCCAGTCACGCTCTCAAGTCATGGGTTGATGGATTTACCGAATATAATCAGATCAAGATGCACCCAAATCACCAAGAGAAAACTGCATTCATCACCCCTTGGGGAACCTTTTGCTACACTATCATGCCATTTGGTCTAAAAAATGCAGCAGCCACCTAATAGAGGGCTGCCACAACCATTCTGCATGATCTGATACACAAGAAAGTCGAGTTCTATGTAGATGACGTGATTATCAAGTCCAAGACTAGGGAAGGCCATGTTCTCGCTCTTCAAAAAATTGTGAACGACTGCGATAGTACCAGATGCGACTTAACCCATATAAATATGTCTTCAGCATTACTAAAGTAAAACTCTTGGGATTCATGGTTAGTGAGAAAAGGATATAAGCAGATCCTGCTAAGCTAAAAGCCATACTTGAGATGCCACCACCTCGAATGGAGAAGGAAGTCTGGGGGTTCCTTGAAAAATTACAGTACATCATCCGGTTCATCAGCTAATTGACTTCCATCAGTGAACCCATCTTTAAACTCCTCTAAAAAGATTCAACCAAAGTTTAGAAAGAATCTTCCTAAGAAGCCTTCGACCGAATCAAGCAATACCTAACCCAACCACCGGTGCTCATGCCCCTATAGCTCGATCTTCCCTTACTCCTATACCTAACCATAATCGATACTACAGTTGGAGATTTTCTAGCCCAATACTTTGAAGAAACCCACAAAGAGAGAGCCATCTACTATGCCAGTTGAAAGTTGGCTGGTTACAAAGTTAACTATACCGCCTTGGAAAAAGCATATGTCGCTCTTATTTGGGTTACTTAAAAGTTACGAAACTACATGCTCGCCTTCCCCATCAAGCTTATATCTCGAATGGATCCCATCAAGTACCTACTCGGGAAGCCCACTCTATCTAACCGAATGGCCCGTTAGTTGATGCTTCTAGACGAATTCGATGTTATCTATGTCACATAGAAAGCTATGAAAGGAAGAGACATCTCTGACTATCTTGCTGACTATCCTATGGAAAAGGCCGATGTCTGGATTCTTGAGTTCCATGATGTGAATATCCTTTGTGCCTCTGAAGAATACCTTCGATGGAAAATGTTCTTTGACAACGTTGCCAACAAAAAAGGGGCATGGCATTGGGATCCTCCTAATTGCCCCTGGTGACTATCACACTCCAATTTCCATCAAATTAGATTTTCATTGCACTAATAACATGACTGAATATGAGGCGTGCACGGTAGGCCTCAAAGTTTCCCTCAAGAAAGAAATTTGATACCTCGATGTCTACGGGGATTCAATCCTCATCATCGATCAAATACTTAGAAAATGGAAAGTTAAGGACGAGAAACTATTACCCTTCCATGCCCACCTAGAAGAGATAGATTCCCAATTGCAAGAAATCACCTTCCCTACCTACCATGAGTAAAGAATAACCTAGCCGATGCCCTTTCTACCTTTGCCTCCATGATTGACATGCCTCGAGGAATAATCATGGCCCCTTTTCTTGTCCAAAAATAAGACAAACCAACCCACTGCTACGACATTGAGCTTGACGGGGGGGGGGGGGGGGGGGGGAAGATCCTGAGATAGACGACTGTAGGTACTATGATATTTAGCGCCTCCTTAAACATGGTAGGTATCCCCAAGGATCTGACAAGAAAGACCGAGCAACTCTCCTCAAACTGGATGCCCAGTACATTGTCTGTAATAAAGCACTGCTTAAGAGAAATTTTGATGGAACCCATTTGTACTGCATCGCAGGGGCTGACATTCAAGAAATAATGCAGAAAATCCACAGCGGGGAATACGAACCCCACATGAACGGCCATATGATTGCAAAGAAGATCATTCAACAGGGTTACTACTAGACTACCTATGTTCGAAGATGCCTCAAATGCAAACAGTATTCCAACCTATAACACTTGCCTCTACAGGAATTATACAACATGACTTCTCCTTAGCCATTCTCCACATGGGGCATTGACATCATAGGGAAAGTTACACCGAAAAACATCCAACGGGCATGAGTTCATCCTAGTCTCCATTAACTACTTCACAAAATGGGTCGAAGCCGATTTATATGAAATTTTGAATGCCAAGAAAGTGGCTAAATTCATTAAGAAGAACATCAGCTGCCGATATGGGGTCCTGCATGAGCTAGTATCAGACAATGGGCTACATATTAAGGCAGAAGTTACAGAGGTGGTCAACAAGTATGGAGTTCAAAGACACAAATATTCTTCATACCGACCTCAAACCAACGAAGCAGTTGAAGCAGCCAATAAGAACCTCAAAACCATCATCAACAAAATGACCAAGAGTAATCGAGATTGGGCCGACAGGATCCCTTACACCCTCTGGGGTTATCGCACTTCAGTTTAAGTTTCTACTGGGGCTACCCCTTACTCTCTAGTCTATGGCATGGAAGCAGTCCTACCTGTAGAGTTAGAAATCCCTTCGCTACATATTATGCTAGAAAGTAAGGTCAGTGAGGAAGACTGGCACCAAAGCCGTCTTGGTGAGCTGTTCCTCTTGGATGAAAGAAAGCTGAGAGCTCTATACCACATACAAGGGTACCATTACCATATAGCGCGATCATTAAATAAGAGTGTCAATGACGATGGTGTCTGAGAAGGGTACTTAGCCCTCAAAGAAATAGTAGAGCCCATCTGGACCCCAGAGGGAAATTTAAGCCCAATTGAAGTGTCCCACACATCATGAAGAAGATCCTGTCAGGCGGTGCCATTGTGCTCACCGACCTTGATGGAGAACAAATAGCGCGTCAAGTTAACCTGGGCCATTTCAAGAAATTCTACCCCTAGTACGAAATATCTACGCTTTACGACTCTTCTCATCTCCCTTCTAAAAAATCAATCTTCATTCCCCTTAATGAGAACTACGTGGGGCATGATCCTCTAAACATATTTTTTATTTTTTTTAAATCCTTAGAGGTACGTAGGCAACTCATCCGTTTAGATGAGCACGACCCCCTTAATTTTCACAAAATGCTATTATTTTCTTATCCCCGAGAATGACAGTTCATTTTAACACATACATGAACTAAAGGATTATGTATGCCTTAGCGATTGGTATAGATAATTCAAAATGCAAAAGTCATCAAGAGGTACAACTAGATAATAAAAAACTTCTTTATTTTATTACTCAAAATTTTAGTACAATTACATCGGCGTAAGGAATCAAACGACTTCCCTTGCCAACCTACACCTACCTTCCTAAAAAACTAAGATAAAACCAAGCCCCACAACTCCTAAGATTCTCACACAATACAACCAAAATAACCACAAATAAAACCAAACACCATACAAAAGCTTCACAAAATTTACCCATAACTACCAGAAGAACTGCCTCCATCACCCATATCCTAGGGTCCTCAAACCTTCCCTGCCTGAAGGGAATGCCATTGATTCTCCATTGAGCGATAATCCCGAACTAGCCTCGGGAAAACCACAACACCTCCCTTCATAGTGTCAAAAATAGCAAACCACCTTTATCCAGTCTCTACATCCAACATATTCGCGACCACTATTTTCCATACCTATTTCATATAGTCCCCTGAGACATGTCAGACTCGCCCAGTAGACTGAGAAGGACGGGTCAATGGACAACGATTCTCCCACAAAAATCCAAGACGCATGTGCATACGCTCCGTCAGGTCCTCCACAAGAAAGAAATCTAGTGTCCATGGTGGCACGATTTTCTCCCAACCATATTGGCACAGAAGTCGCTAGGGAAATTAGAAAGAGGTTTGCCTGAGGCCAACCAACTGGACATACTGGTACTCCCCGAGTTCCAGAATGGGCAACATCTCCCCCCACCAAGTCACAGACCAACGCAAGCCTAGAGATCCATGCTCTACAAACTAGTTCCCTCAACTCTCAATGTTCAGACCTACGCTAATGAAATAGAGTGAGAAGAAGTTTGGAACCTCCGACAAAGGATACATAGGTGGGACCACCATGCGGAATCTCTCGAATAACCACATAAACAACATCATGGGGCTCCCTCTCAGAAAGTTAGAATGACCCTTCCGCCAGGCATCCAGTCCATCCAAAGTCTCTGCCAGTATCACTACTGCATGATTGTGACGGTACGACATCCAGGAAATGATAGCTGCAAGTTGGGGGTCCACTAGTGTTTCCCTAGTCACCAACAACACTTTTAAAACCAGGCCCAAAATAATAGCCCCAGCATACCCGGCATTGCCTACATCCTACGAATGCACGGAACGCAGCACCGCCAGAAGAGAAATCATTCCTCCCATAACTAATGGCCTGGCTACCAAAGGCGAGATATGGAGAAGTCCATCTAACAATTCCCTAGGAGAACGGGAAAACACAGATAAAGCCATAATAACGCTAGGATTTATCCCAGCATGGTAGAAAATTCCTCGTAGGTGGGATAAATTCCATCCAACCCAAAGCGAAAGACATGATCCTCAGGATACCAAAACTCAATTTTTGCCATCAGCATGTTCCACTCAACGGGCCGGTTACGCCACAAAGAGACTCGCCACATGTATAAAGCGTTATAGTCAACATTGTAAGAACACATTGCCTCCAAGGCTTAGAGGTAATTAGCGAATTCAATGATACCGGGGAGAGACATCTTGCAAAACAAAAAGATAATAAGCAAGTAAGAATGTGAGAAAGAAAGTAAATGAAAGTGTGAGGAGAAAAGGCCCATCTACACCCATATTTATACTTGAAAATTAGCAAACCAAGACAAAGAACCCTGCAGAAATCGGAGGGATACTTACCCTACCAAGTACTAAACAATTGCAATCAAAGCCTTGGGTTGATTGGACTGGACTGATATACCAAGACAAGGATCATGCCGATCGGCAACCCCCTATTTTGGAAAAAATCCCTTTTTCCTTTTTTCAAAATAAAAAAAACAATAAAAATAATTTATCTTAAGGGAATTCTGAATTTCCTTATGCTTTTACTTATCCCATTTTAAAATAAAATCCTTCTCAAATCAATGTTCAAATTATTTTTACCGTCTCAGCAACAAAGTAAAAAGAGCATATGCATTAATCACTGAAACAGAAATTAATACAAATTTCATTTTCATTTGCATATATTATTTTATGTATTACATTGATATCTTGTAGGAAAAATAGAAAAATAACGGCTGTCAACCCGAACCCAATTTTCTTTCTCTCTCTCTCTCTCTCTCTCTCTCTCTCTCTCTCTCCCTCTCCCTCTCCCTCTCTCTTTTCTTCCTCTCTCTTCTCTCTCTCACTCTCTCTCTCTCTAAGAGCCTCCATCCCTACAACGCGCCCTCTTCCCCTTGCGGTGAGACGATATGCCACCACTTCCAGAGCTTGACCCTTTCTCGGACAAGGCAAATGGCACCAAGCAAGAAGGGACTGAAACCACCTCATGAATATGGGCAGTCGCCGAAGATATCCAGTCCCTGATGTCCTGCATCCAAGTAGTGGAAACACTGATATGCTACAAAGAAAAATATAAAAGATTTAATCAATCCGAGGTAAAGAAAGAAATCAGGAAATCAAAAGACAAAGGAACACAAAGTATACCTCAGGTCGAAGGACCTCCTCTATCTGGCCCAAATCCTCCGGGTCCATCACATTGGGACGATACTGTAAACGCACCGACCCTCCATCAGCTCATTGAATATTATGACCGGATGAGTCCAGTTGTTGAAAGAGTTGGCGCTTGCGTTCAAATAAGAAATAATATAATAAACACCAATTTTAACCCAAATTAACCCTAAGCATGCAACTAGGTGTGATTGAAACAATATGAAATCATGCACAAGATATTCAACACACAAAGTTTAAGGAAAAATCCCCCACAGGGGCAAAACCATTTGTATATCACTATAATTTGTAAAATACGGTTTACAATCGGATTACAATGAAATACAGATTGACTAAGAATTACCCTCGGGTATCGGATTCTGTAGTCGCGGCTGGAAGAAACCCTTTCCAGTAGGGGTGGCGGCTGGAACTATCCCTGTCCAGTAGGGCTGCAATGAAGAGGAAGAAGCGGTCCACTTCACAAAGGGTTGAACATCAATGGTGTTCTTGGGTTGCTTAAAGGATTCACAAAGGTTTGGAAGAATTGTGTGAATCAAAACATGAGTCTTGGGACTCAAAAATATGAAGACTAGATGTATTTGGACTCTCAAAAACGTCTTCTAAAGTCTTGCAAAACAACTCCCCCGAAGTTGGTATTTATAGGAAAAAATATGAAGAATCCCGCTTTGTTAAAACTCTTAAAAACTTATCAGCGTACAGGTACACCGAACCCCATCTGGGGTACACCGAACCGGTTTGGTGTTCCCATTCTGGTATGAGGTTAAAAAAACAGCATTCTTCAAGGAATTTTCTCCAACTTCAAAAGGTCATAACTTCTTCATCGTAGCTCGGATTGAGGTGCCGTTTCTTCCAGTATCTTCGTTGCGGCGAGATCTTCAACTTTCAAGTTGACCAGACCTCCGGACTATGGATGTGAAATTACGAAAATGCCCTTGAACTTCCCTATCAAGCCTTTTTTCACTGTTTTGACTTCCCTTGCGTTCCACTTGCATTCCGTGCCTAAAATCAAGGAACGTGAAGTCGTTGCGGCAGATGAGGGACACATTTAGGAGTTGTTGAATGCTTGATGCTTGGAATTCGGATAGAGGCCGTCGTGAGCGATCGTGTAGAGACGTGCCAGATGTAGCCGAATGTAGCGGCGTATGACATACAAAACTGTAAGATAACGGACATGAGAATTATGTCCTTACAAATCTCCCCCTATGTCTATGCCGGTACATACATAAAAAATCCGAATTATCAAATATGAAATTTCCTATACAAATCTACCCTCCCATGAACCCAAAACTGGAAAAGGTACAAATGAATAGTCTTCATCGTTTGTTCTTCAAATGTTCAGGAATCTCAAATCTTTTCTCATCAGGGTGTGCAATTCAGAGATCATCATTGTAGTACCTACACACATGAGAAAAAGAAAAAAATACCAAGTGATGTATCGAGTTTGAAATGAGATAAACATAGATACCAATATATGATAAGCATAAGTCAAATCTCAAAACTCCCCAAAAATTCAAACTCCCCCATAAAATGATAATTCTTTCTCCCCCTTTTTATGATGTCCCCAAATAGACAAATAAGAAGAATGAATCAAACAAGCAAAATCGGGGTGTCACGGTATAAAATCACACCATGAATGAACATAAAACAACCAAGTCGGTGATAGCGTAAAAGAATGTGTGTGATCAAAATTCGATAGGAAAATCAAAGCATACAAACATGACATATGTGCACGATGAATATTGGATATTCCTAACGAATGAACTCAAATGCTTCCTTTGGTGTAAGAGATAGGAAATATAAGACATTGACTATATCAAATCTACAAATCAAAGCTCAAAGTGATTTCTACACCAATAACGTCCAAAATGATTTTCATGCTTTTTCAGGACTTTCAAGGAAGTGCAAACCCGTTATCAATCTCCAACCAAACTCCCTCAGATTTATATTTTGAATAGAGGTATACTAAATTCTCAAACTTTGGAGAACTGGGTGAAACCTAAATGGCCCATATTTGGCAGGTATTGCTTTTTATTGCCTTTAAATTTTTTCGGGCTCTTTTAACCTCTTAGGACCTCGGATATTACAATTCCTCCATTTTTTAGGTCCTTTTTTTTTTAACGGTGGCTTTTGCGCAAAGGATAAGAATCAACTTTCGCAGCCCCTCTCCGTTATGCAAATTATCACACAGTCTCACCAAAACGGTTTTTACATGCAATCCAATCTTGTCAAGTTTTATCGCATTTTATACATTGTATAGACAGGATTGAGATGGAAACACTCAAGCCAACATGAGATTGACAAGTGCAATAATCAAATATAGCCGTGCATGTGTGCAATAAAGGATATAGGAGTCAAGCATGTAGGAAATATCACTAATTACATCTCAAGGACTCCAATCAATGTTAAGCACATGGATGAAATGATGTAGCCTCTCAAATCTCTATCAAACAGTCACATGGATATATGGAATGAAGTTGTGACTTGGCTATCTTAAATGCTCATCCATAAAAGGCAAATCTCTTTTTGAATTTTTCAAAAATTTTATCAAAATAAAATCTTTTTGTGCTTTTCTGAAAATTTTTCTAAAAAGAAAATCTTTTTGTATTTTTTTTTTCAAAAGAAATATAAAAATCAGAAAGAATAAAACAAAGTTGTACAACAAAGTAATGGTACATATAAAACAGACTAGCAATAGGAAGCATATGATATGAACATGAAGAAGCATCCTATTCTAGACATAGACCAACCCCTCAGTCAACTGTGCAAATCCCCAAAGACTTCCTAAGATTCTCAAATCTAAGGGCATCTAAAGGTTTCGTGAAAATATCGGCTAACTGACAGTCGGTAGGAACAAAACTCAGGATTACGACCTTCTCCTCAACTAACTGACGTATAAAGTGCTCGCGTAACCTGATGTGCTTTGTGCGCGAATGTTGGACAGGATTGCGGGATATGTGTATCGCGCTCGTGTTATCACAGGAAATGGTCATGGTGTCCTGTGAAATCCCATAATCCTCCAACATTTGCTTCATCCACATGAGTTGCGTGCAACAACTCCCGGCGGCGATGTACTCAGCCTCCGCAGTGGACAAAGAGATGGAGTTTTGCTTCTTGCTCAACCAAGAGACAAGAGCAGAACCAAAGTAGAAACACCCACCAGAAGTGCTCTTACATCCATCTACGTCCCCGGCCCAATCGGCATCCGAATAGGCGGACAAACGGTCATCGGTATCAAAGGAATACCAAATACCGTATGAGAGAGTCCCACTCACGTATTTGATAATACGTTTTAGAGCGAGTAAGTGTGACTCTTTAGGAGACGCCTGATAACGCGCACAGACTCCAACACTAAAGGCAATGTCGGGACGACTAGCAGTCAAGTAGAGAAGACTGCCTATCATACTCCGATATAAGGTTTGCTCTACATCCTTGCCTGAAGTGTCCTTACTAAGCTTGGTAGTGGTACTCATAGGTGTACGAGCATGCTTAGCGGAGTCTAAACCAAATTTCTTCACTAGGTCTCTAGCATACTTGGATTGGGAGATGAACATCCCATCCTCTAGCTGACGAACCTGGAGACCAAGGAAGAATGTAAGCTCACCTACCATGCTCATCTCAAACTCACTTTTCATCTCCTCCTCAAAGTGGTGAGCATGCTGCGAGCATGTGGATCCAAACACTATGTCGTCCACATAGACTTGGGCAACCAAGATAGCACCGTCATCTCTCCTGACGAACAACGTCATATCAACTCCCCCTCTCTTGAAGCCACGGGCTAAGAGATAGGAAGTAAGCCTCTCGTACCAAGCACGGGGTGCTTGCTTCAAACCATACAAGGCTTTCCTCAGATAGTAGACGTGATCAGGGTGCTTAGGGTCTTCAAACCCTTTTGGTTGTTCCACAAAAACCTCTTCCTGTAGAATGCCATTCAGAAAGGCACTCTTGACATCCATCTGATATACTTTAAAGTGCAGATGACATGCGATGGCGAGTAATAAGCGGACGGACTCAAGCCTCGCAACAGGAGCAAATGTCTCCCCAAAGTCTACACCCTCTATCTGTGTGTAGCCTTGAGCAACCAACCTAGCCTTATTTCTGATTATGGTACCATTTTCATCCATTTTATTCTTGAAAATCCACCGGGTACCAATAACATTAGTATCACTAGGTCGGGGGACAAGTTCCCAGACATTGTTCTTCTTAAACTGAAGCATCTCATCCTGCATAGCAGATATCCAGTGTTCATCTTTGAGTGCTTCTTTGTGGTTCTTGGGCTCGACTTTGGACGTGTAGCAAAGATGGCTAACAACGTTCTCTAGCTGAGCACGAGTCTTGACCCCTAGAGTGGGATCACCAACAATGGCAGAAGGGTCATGACTCTTGCGAACCCAAGCAGGTGTGTCCCCTAACACAGGAATAGGGTCCACAGAGTGTGGGAGAGGAACAGGTAAATCACTGTCAGAATTGTTCTCATCCTCACACTGAAGGTTGGGATCAATAACCGTCAGAGGTTCGTCATCTTGCACAGTGACGTTTATTGATTCCATAACCTTAGAGCTCTTCAGGTTAAAAACCCGGTACACTCTACTGTCCGATGAATATCCTAGCAATATTCCCTCGTCGCTCCGGGAGTCAAACTTTCCTAATTGCTCTCTATCCCGTAGGATGTAACATTTACTCCCAAAGACACGGAAATAAGCCAGGTTGGGTTTCTTGCCTGTCCACAATTCATAAGGCGTCTTAAGTGTGTGTGGACGCAGATAGACCCTATTCACCGTGTGGCATGCAGTAGACACTGCCTCTGCCCAAAATCTCCTAGAAATTTTACGACCTAGAAGCATAGATCTAGCCATTTCTTGGATCGTTCTATTTTTCCTCTCAACAATCCCATTTTGCTGAGGAGTTCTCACAGAAGAAAACTCATGTTTGATTCCAAGGCTATCACAGTACAAATCCACCTTTGCTTCCTTAAATTCAGTGCCGTTGTCACTACGTATTCTGTTAATAGTGACCCCGTGTTGATTTTGCAGGACACGGCACTTAGTCGTTAAAAATTCTACAGCATCAGATTTCTCTCTTAGAAAACCTACAATGGAGTATCTAGAGAAATCGTCTACCATCACGAGAATGTATCTCTTACCACCTAGACTCTCCGTGCGAGTAGGACCCATAAGATCCATGTGAATCAACTCAAGAGCACGGGAGGTGGTAATGGAATTCAACTTCCTATGCGGGCTACGGATTTGTTTTCCCAACTGACAGGGTCCACAAATCATGGAAGTTGGCTTTCCAAGTGAAGGTAAGCCACGTACTAGGTCCTTTTCGACTAAACGAGATAAGTCTCTGACGTTCACATGACCTAGACGTTGGTGCCACAGATCCATAGGAGTGATCGTGGCGCTGTTGCAGACAAGTGAGGATTTGGGCTCAGTCCCATAACAGTTATCTTCTGTCCTCACCCCTTGCACTAATAATTTACCGGCTTGATCATAGACCTTACAAGTTTTCCGGTCAAACTTCACTTCAAAGTCATCGTCGCACAGCTGGCTGATGCTAATAAGGTTTGCTTTCAAACCTTTGACGTACAGCACGTTCTCTAGCTTTGGAAATCCTGGTAACTCTACTGTACCTCGTCCTACTATGCTAGATTTGCTACCATCTCCAAAGGTGACTCTCCCATCATTATAATCCTCAAGATGGGTAAAATATGAGGTATCACCTGTCATATGTCTGGAGCAACCACTGTCAAAATACCACTGTGAGGTATTATGGGCTTTGAGAGCGACATGGACAACAAGGGCCTTTTTCTCTTTCTTAGGAACCCAAGAGTAGGTACCTTTTAGTATTCCCTTGTTGTTGTTGGTTTTAGCCGGAATGCGGGGCGCATTCATTGATGGTAAGGTCATCCGTCGGAATTCCTCCATCAAGCTCTGTGATGTGGCGGCTAGAAACTCAACACGCTCTCTCAGACTGGCAAACTCATCAGTCTGAAGTGGTGGAGCAACCGTACGTCGTGTCCGACCCAACTTATCGCAATCATCCCTGAGGTGTCCATTTCTTTTGCAATGGGAGCAAAAGGGCACAATATTAGGAGAACCTTGGTTTGCTTTTCTTGGTCGAACTCTCCTTCTTGGTTTTTTATGACGGCCATAAGGAGTCGTAGTAAACTCAGGAATTGGTCCGGGTGCAATTTGAGACGTGGAGGCACCATCAAAACCTATTCCTTTCCGGTCACCAAAACCTAAAGCGGGACCGAGGAGCATCTTTCCCATCTTCCCAGATCTGTCCTCGATTTGTACCTTGACTTTCCTAGCTCTCTCAACGTCATAAGTAAGCTGAGCAACAAGGGCTTCAAGTTTCTTTCGAGTCTCCAGGGAGGAATGGAGCTCACTCGTAAGACTAGCCACTTGTTTAGTCAAGTCCGCTTTTTCTTTCTCAAAACCGCACTCTCTCTCTTTAAGCAAATTTTCTTTACTAACCCAGGCAGACTCTCTCTCTTTCATGGCGGTGCAGGTGGAGGACTCTCTCTCTCTCATCTTTCCTAACTCTTCTTCTAACGCGGTGATCCTAAGAACTAACGCCTTATTACGTTTTTTAGTTTTGAAAGACTCATCATATAACTCGGCGTAGGCGCGTTGAAGGCTACTCTCGTCCTCACTACCTTCCTCCTCTCCCTCACTCTCTTCGCTCTCGCTGTCGAGGTGTCCCTGTGAAGTAGCATCCTCATCGTCGTGAGATGCACTAGGAGTACTCACATGACTAGCCATGAACGCGGTGAAGTTACGCTCATGCGGTGACTCATCTCCCGAGTCCACCGACTCGACCTCACTGTCGTCACTAAGGGTAGCGTTTAGGACAGCTTTACCCTTTTCCCTATTCAGACGAGTGGCACACTCAAACGCTCTGTGTCCCTTACCGTCGCACTCAAAACACCTCTCACTGTCTTTAGGGGGTTCTTTGAAGTCTTTCTTTTCAAACTTATTTTTCTGAAAATTCTTTTTATCTTTGAAATTCCCATTTTTCTTAAATTTCAGAATTTTCTTGAAGTTTTTAGCAAAAAGTGCCAAATCATCTAGGTCAAACTCACATTCAGAATCAGAAGTTTCTATCTTTCTAGACGACTCAACTCTCTTTCTTGCCGACCCCTCACTTTTTCTCTCTTGGGCTTTAAGGGCAATCCCCTTATCTTTTGGCTTGGCAGATTTAGGAAACATGTCTATTTCATAAGTTTGTAAATCTCCTACCAGTTCTTCCAATTTTAGAGTATTTAAATTACCCAAGGAATTCAGCACAGTGACTTTAGGTATAAAGCGCTTAGGAAGGGAACGAAGAATCTTTTTAACAACCCTAGCATTTGGAATATGTTCACCAAGATTATAGCTAGTATTAACAATGTCAGAGAGCCTAGCATAAAATTCATCAAAACATTCATTTTCATGCATGGTGATGGTTTCAAATTGAGTTGTTAAATTTTGCAATTTTGACTCTTTAACAGCATTTGTTCCTTCATGGGTAAGTTGCAAAATATCCCATGCTTCTTTTGACGTGGTGCACGTCATTATGCGTTTGAACTCATCAGGAGTGACAGACCCAGAAATAGCACTTAGACCTTTAGAGTTAAAAGACGACCATTTAAATTCATCATCAGTCCAAGTGATGTCAGGTTTCAAGTTGGTCACATTATCAACAGTCACGGTTGGAGGAGTCCATCCTCGTTCAACTAAAATCCAGACACGTTCATCAATGGCTTTTAAAGCCGACCTCATACGGGCTTTCCAATAGGCATAATTCGACCCGTCAAAAATAGGCATTTTATAATATGACTTCTCCATTTGAACACGCTCTTTTCAAAAATCAATTTATTTCAAAAATTGATATCTTTAGAAAAATTTTGCGGAAAAAGGAATACGCGATAGATTAGCGTAACCTGCTCTGATACCAATTTGAAAGAGTTGGCGCTTGCGTTCAAATAAGAAATAATATAATAAACACCAATTTTAACCCAAATTAACCCTAAGCATGCAACTAGGTGTGATTGAAACAATATGAAATCATGCACAAGATATTCAACACACAAAGTTTAAGGAAAAATCCCCCACAGGGGCAAAACCATTTGTATATCACTATAATTTGTAAAATATGGTTTACAATCGGATTACAATGAAATACAGATTGACTAAGAATTACCCTCGGGTATCGGATTCTGTAGTCGCGGCTGGAAGAAACCCTTTCCAGTAGGGGTGGCGGCTGGAACTATCCCTGTCCAGTAGGGCTGCAATGAAGAGGAAGAAGCGGTCCACTTCACAAAGGGTTGAACATCAATGGTGTTCTTGGGTTGCTTAAAGGATTCACAAAGGTTTGGAAGAATTGTGTGAATCAAAACATGAGTCTTGGGACTCAAAAATATGAAGACTAGATGTATTTGGACTCTCAAAAACGTCTTCTAAAGTCTTGCAAAACAACTCCCCCGAAGTTGGTATTTATAGGAAAAAATATGAAGAATCCCGCTTTGTTAAAACTCTTAAAAACTTATCAGCGTACAGGTACACCGAACCCCATCTGGGGTACACCGAACCGGTTTGGTGTTCCCATTCTGGTATGAGGTTAAAAAAACAGCATTCTTCAAGGAATTTTCTCCAACTTCAAAAGGTCATAACTTCTTCATCGTAGCTCGGATTGAGGTGCCGTTTCTTCCAGTATCTTCGTTGCGGCGAGATCTTCAACTTTCAAGTTGACCAGACCTCCGGACTATGGATGTGAAATTACGAAAATGCCCTTGAACTTCCCTATCAAGCCTTTTTTCACTGTTTTGACTTCCCTTGCGTTCCACTTGCATTCCGTGCCTAAAATCAAGGAACGTGAAGTCGTTGCGGCAGATGAGGGACACATTTAGGAGTTGTTGAATGCTTGATGCTTGGAATTCGGATAGAGGCCGTCGTGAGCGATCGTGTAGAGACGTGCCAGATGTAGCCGAATGTAGCGGCGTATGACATACAAAACTGTAAGATAACGGACATGAGAATTATGTCCTTACAGTTGTACAAAAGAAGCCTCTAACATCGTCATCGCCGCTGACGTGGATGCACCACCTGCGTTATGGGAGGACCCCACCTGCTGACTCGAGCCTTCCCGAGGTAGAGGCATCACATCGTATATACTGGGAGTTATCATCCATATTGACACAAAATCCATGTGGTCGTACATCACCGTTATGCCGGTATACAATGAATATGGCTCTCCTATCATCGCCGCCACCCAGGCATCCTCTAACATCTCCCTCACTCGCTTCATAAACATAAAGGGCTTCTATGGTGGTAGCGCAACCTCATCCTCCACGATCTGTCGAACTACCCTCTCCTCGAGGTGCAAAGAATAGCCAAACTCATGCGCCAGCAGACACCGCATCTATGCATGTATCCCAGTTAACCCAGTGTGCTGAATGGCCGTCCCCCAGGGATAAAAGGTCGCCTGTAAATCCCCAACAAGAGAAAAAGATCATTATCAATAAAAGATCATCAAAGGAAAGGACGGTCTCAAAATAAAAGAAGGCTTACCCGCTCGCTCGTTAGGCCATTCAAGACCTGACGCACCGCCTCCAGAGAGAGAATTCTATGACTATTGGTTGGACTTCCGTCACCGGTACATTCGATAGAAGTCCCCAACAGAGTCGTCTTTCAAAAATATCAATTGGGTGTTTAACCCAATCACCTCATAAAACCACGTTTGTAAAGGATAACATTTAGGAAATCAATAATAAAGCGCATGAAGGAAAATGCGAATGCATAAAGGGAAAATGCAAAAAATAAAGAATACCAACAGAAGATACGTAGCTCTAGGAAACGTATGTCGACAGCACCGGATGAACGCATCAAGGGAATAATAAAGGGTCACCAAAGTCAGGCTCACCCAATCATAAAGACGGATGTTCGAAAACACCCCCAAAAATGACAAAAACCATAAGTGGACGACGTCGCCACTCGTCGCCACCAGATATCCTCCCAACACCAAAATAATAAACAGACGGTCCATCTGACACACCTGCTACTCGTCACTCTTATCGATCCTCCTCCTCAATAACAACTCCCTCAACAAAGACAAATGGAGAGAGTCCCCAGAAACCACCCTCTCCACATCACCTAATGTCGCCTCCACCGCCTCCGGCATCACCCTCAAGGTCCTACCCACCTCAATCTATAAACCATCGTATTCCAGCCACAGCATCTATTACGCATCAATGGGAGTCACCGTCATCTACCCGAAGTCAAAATGGAAGGTGTGGGTAGTGTCCCATCACCTCTCCCCCATAGCGCACATAACAGCAGTAGAACGGGGCGTCTCGTCTAGAACAGACACCAGTCTCTCGAAATTCGGTTGATAGCACCATCTAGTGCACCACAGGTGGAAGGTGCGTACAAACATCCCTAAGACTCATCATCCCTCGAGAACGTATAGTCGATATGGAGACGTCAGACTATCAAAGAAATAAAGAAAACCATTATCAAATTCAAGAAATAAAATAATCTCGTCAAGAAAAAAGGAAAAGAATACCAAAGGTCATTTAATACTTACATAGCCGCCAGAGTTCACCACCCTAGAAGAACGATGATGCGAAGGCTCACACAAAAGAGTTCAATCATTAACCACCGGCTCGAATGAGTCGAATGAGTTCTCGCTGCCTAGTGCAAGGGGAACCCTATCCCTCCACTCCAACCCTGCCCAATCGTCAGCATGAAGCCATGCCATGTGAGTAGGGCTGCTTGAGAAATCGACCATTTCAGACGTTAGAACAATTTTCAGAAGTTAATTGCAGAAGAAGGGAAGTCAGAAAATTATGAAAAATGAGGAGAACCCGCCCCTTTTATAGGAGGCTAAGGGGCATGCCGATCAGAATCTCCTTGCCACCCACCGATCAACACTGACCTTCCACCTGCTCAAGGTACCCCAAAAGACCGTGCCACTACCATTTGGAACCCCTCCATCTATGCCGGTCTGCACCCCCTTTAAAGTTTCATACAAAAAGTAAAACAAAAAATCCCTAGAAAATTCCGAAAATTACTAAATTAACGGTATAAACTTTTTCACCAAGAAAAACGTTTTTTTACATCCCGAGCAAAATTCAAGAAAAAAATTCTCCCCAGCAACGTCTCCAGAGGGCACTCCAAAATACTAAAAATTCCCCAGCTAAAAAAAAAACCTCGGATCATTCCCTCTTCCCCAACGAAACCTAAAATTAAATGCTTCCCGAAATCCCCAGAGAAAGATTACACATCCCCAGTGGAGTCCCCAAACTTCTCATAGAAACATAAGCCCGTAGAATTGGCTTTGACCCACAGAATTGGTCACCCCTAACTTAAGCCCGTAGAATTAGCTTCGGCCCTCAGAATCGATCGCTTCAACTTAAGATCGTAGAATTAGCTTTAACCTGCAGAATTGGTCACCCTTGTCTTAAGCCCTCAGAATTGTCTTTGACCCTCAAAATTGGCCACCCTAACTTAAGCCCGCAGAATTAGCTTCGACCCTTAGAATCGGTCGCTTCAATTTAAGCCCGTAGAATTGGCTTTGACCCGTAGAATTGGTCATCCCTATCTTATGCCCGTATAATTGGCCATCTTTACTTAAGCCAGTAGAATTGGCTTTGACCCTCTGAATCGGTCACCCCTAACTTAAGCCCACAGAATTGGCTTCGACCCTCAGAATCGATCGCTTCAACTTAAGCCCGTAGAATTAGCTTTGCCCCGCAGAATTGGTAACCCCTATCTTAAGCCCACAGAAATAGCTTCGACCCTCAAAATCGGTCGATTCTACTTAAGCCGGTAGAATTGTCTTTGACCCATAGAATTGGTCATCTCTACCTTAAGCTCGCAGAATTGACTTTGACCAGCAGAATTGGTCACTTCTACTTAAGCCCATAGAATTGGTTTTGACCCTCAGAATTGGTCACCCCAAATAAGCCCTCAAAATTGGCAGTTTATACTTAAGCCCGCAGAATTGGCTTTGACCCACAGAATTGCTCATCTCTATTTTAAGCCCGCATAATTGGCTTCGACCCGCAGAATTGGTCGCTACAATTTAGATCCTCAGAACTAACCCCGACCCACAAAATCGGTCACCTGCCTACTCATCACCTCCTTTAGGTACTCATAATTGTCCACCCCAACATCACCTTAGGTCCTCAGCATCGACCTCGACCCTCTAAATCGGTCATCCTCATCCCTTAGGTCCACATAACCGACCTCTATCACGTGGTGTCTATTTGACGCCTATCACTTATTCCAAGCTCACTCGTCGAGGGAATCTATAAACACCACATTATAGGACCCCCTAAGTCTCCCCTTAGGTCCCTAGCACCTCCCCATATCACTGTAAACCCTAGGTTGCACTCCGAGTACCGATATAGAGGTCATCGGACGTCCCCGAGCCCCGTTTGACGTCGATCAACTCTATCATCAGAGCAAAATCTTTTTGAATCTTGTAAGGGATCTAAATACCCTTTCAAAAGGTTTACCCCATATGCGAATTGGTATAACGGTTCGGACGAACGAATCATTTTACTATCAAAAGTCAATTCGGAGGCCACCGGGCACTCTCGGGCCCCGAATTGATCCCAATCAACTTCACTGTTAGAGCGAAAGATCTTTGAATTTTCAAAGGGAACTGAAACCCCGTTTCAACATTCCACCCCGTGTGTGAAACAACATAATCGTTCGGACGAATGATCAGTTTTCTCTCGAAAATCGATCCGTAGGCCACGGGCGCTCCCAGGATCCATTTGACCAAACTCAACTCTTCAGTTTGAATGAGACTAAATGAATATCCGAAGGACACGGAATACCCTTTCCAACGGTCTGCCCTATGCGCGATTTTGACCTACAGTACGGGCGAACGATTAGTTTTACTCCGAGAGGTCCCCAAGTGGTTTTGGGCCCCGGTTGACCAAGGTTAATTTGTCAAACTAAGAAAAACTCTTTGGAATGTTGAAGTACATCTCCTAAACTTTCCAATGGTCCACCCCGTGCATGATTCCGACTTACTGTACAGACAAATGATCCGTTTCCGTCCGATGATCTCCCGTCCAAAAGACCGACGTGTGCTTCCGAGCCACACTTGACCCAAAGTCAACTCTCAAACTCGGGAGCGATCTCAAAGAATCTTGAAGGTCTATGAAGTAACTTTCTAACGGTATGCCCCGTGCACAATTCAGATCAACGAATTATGTTCTAGAATTATTTTTCCAAGAAAATATGCACAAGACTGCCAAGTGGCAAGTCCAGATCCCGGCCTATCGATAGTGTGTCTAGGGTCACCTGCCGATAGGAATTCCCTAGGATAGGTCGATCGTCACCCCCTTGTCCCTATAAAAGGAGGGCATGACCTCACTACCAAGGATACCAACACAAGAGATCCATTAGTATCAGTGATCTCAGCAACATTCCCTCGAAATCAATAAAATTCCATTCAAGCTTACATTCCCATACTTTTTATACCCAATTTGGCAAAATATCCGTCTCTTTCATCAACATTCATCAACATTCAATTCATCTAAGATCAAAGATCAAGCTTCAAAGAAGGTCCAATTCCTTCCCTCTCTCTTTAAATTCTTTGTTTTTGCATAATATACATTACATTCATAATCTATTTCTTACGTTAGTTCATACACATTAATATCCACACTTTTATTTGTATATTGCACATACTTTATTTTCTACAAAAATCGCAAAAACAAATAAAAGAGGGTTATACCCGCAAATTCCGAACGGAATTATCCATCACACTTTTTCCAAACCAAAAAACACATTTTCTACACATACACATATAATAAAATTCCGTTCAAATTTATGGGATAAACCCTAACCCTATGCTACATTTGAACTACGTGGACTTTGATGCCTTTATAAGCTACGTAGGCGTCTCATATTAAAATCCAAGACTCGAGTCCAACTTTCCAATTTTCCATTTTTCTTAATTTCCTAAATTCCTTAATTTCTAAAATCTCCCATTTTCATATATATATATATATATATATATATATATATATATATATATATATATATATCATGCTTGTTTGCATTTCATCCAACACATCATATTTTCTATATATGTCATTTTGAGAACATTCATATGGATGACCTCATTCTACCTTTTCTATGGTATGAGTTGAATGATTTCGATATCCATTATATAAACACGCACATACACTTCATGGGGATATAAAGGAAAATAATAGCACTAGCCAATGAGAGACCGAACGGGCGGGATGGGTGCCTAACACCTTCTCATTCCGTAACTTAGCACTGAACCTTCAAACTATTGGTTTCGTATGCATCAATTTGTCTTTAATGCCGCTCTCTTGAAGTGGCAACATATTTTTTTACCTGTTTTGTGCAAAATAGGTTGGCGACTCCATCTCTTCACATTTACCCCCACGCCGATGATGGCCGAAACACCTGTCAAAGAGGGATGCGAGACCTCAGCGCAGTCTTTTCGAGGAATCCTCCCCCGACGCCACTCGGGATGGCCTCAAGTATGTTCTACACACTCATTTTTCTGACCAAAAGACGCCTTAAATAATATTTTTGAGGCGGCGCATAGTTCGAATGAAATAAGCTTGTCATTTGAAAAAAATGATCATCTCGTTAGAACTAGAAGACCACCTCCTTTAAATAATTGACACATGTCGTTAGGTTACTTTAAGTAGATAAAAACATGGGAATGTTCATAAGACTCTAAACTCGAAATAACTCAGAAAAATCATTTTAAAATCAGATTTAAATAAAATAACATCCTTAGAAAAATATTCCGAGTATCCATAAACAATTATGTATTTGGACTTGAGACAAACTCGAAAAATAAGGTGAAGATGTGAAGCGTGCACAAAAACTCAGCATGATTTATCTTTGAATCTTGTCTACGTCTTCAACACAATGTCATAGACTTAATAGGAATCGTGGCAAGTAAAATCATTCCTATAACTCAAACTGATTTTTGTTCAGAATAATGCCAATGCATACAAATTGACACAATTTGGAAATTTGTCCTTACAAATATTATATCAGAATAACATGTACTTATAATTATTGTATGAACATACCTATGTTCATGGACGGTCCTATCGGTTGGGGTTACGCGCACTGGACTAGACGTATCAATCATTGTATCACTCGTCGTATCAGTTGTCGTATCACTCGTCGGCACAAGTGGGCTAGACGCTGTGTAGTTCTTTATTATAGGAACTACGCAGCAGTGCCACTTACGAGAGGTAGATGTTGATGATGAGATCCTTTGTCACCAATGAGTATGGGCCGTGAACTGGTATGCTGTGTAGGGACTGCCCCACTTGTGTATGTTTTCTGTAGTCTGATTGGATAAGAGATTCTTTCGAACTTCCCGATAGAGCATGAACGAGACACTACTGGTAGATTCCTTTGAGTGTCGCATATATTAAAGGACATATATAGGACTATACATATATAATGAGATTAATTCATGTGTCTAACAACGTAGACAATAAATTACAGACCCAACACTATGTAATGTGCATTATAAATGTTTTTATCACTTTTACAGGTAATATGGCTGGGTTACTTTGGTTAATGCATATAATATCATATTGATGCAGGTAGTATTTAGTATTTGGGACTTGTTCAGTTATATGGGATATATAACACTTAGATTGGGGGTGAGATACTCAACACAAGCGAGTGACGATGGAGGTTACTTACTTTGATTTAACTGTATTTTTGCACTTCAAATTTTGGTAAGTTATTTATTGCAATTTTAGGGTGCTGACCCAAAATTATAAATTCCCCCCTCCCCCCCCCCCCCCCCCCCTCCACCACCACCACACACACACACCAAGTTTTCTTAGATAGGGATAGCGGGACTAAATGAATATCAAACTTGTTGTCATGAGTTGCTTCTTGAAGATTCATTTATTGATTCTAGTTTAGGTTGCTACTTCTTCTCGTTTTTATTTATTTTGAATTAGTGTAAGGGCATAAGCCCAGAGTCATTTTATTTATTACTCGAGATAGTGTTTGATCATGTTGGGTTTTTATTTTGTTGGATGTGGATGTTGGTTTCATTATCAATTACAGTCATTTAATTTAATCCAGTTTTAATTCAAATGTGGTTCATTATATGAATATTTATTACGGTCGATGCTAAGAATGATATAGATTGTATAACAAGCCCCATCTTCGGCGAAGTGTGTCGGGCCAACATTTACGTGAGAAAATGAGAGTTGTTACAGTTGGTATCAGAGCATCCACGTTCTAGTGTCCTTAAGATATGTGTTGCATTCCTTACGTTTCGCGTTGCGTTATTTGATGCGTAGAGCCCTATGTTTAGTAATCATTGTATTCTGTATGATCCGTTACTAATACGAATCTCGTTTGCTTTCAGATGGACAACAGTAGGAGAGGCAGACGAAGTTGTGTCACCGCACCAGCTACAGAGGAGGGGGCTCAGTAGGATCTGCATCAGCAGCCATCACTAGTCCCACCTGTGATTGGACTGGCAGAAATTGCCACTATCGTGGCTCTGGTAGTGTCCACCGCGCTGACAGCTATGTTAAGGTATTTTCCACCATTGCAGCCTTAGCAGCAGTCACCACCACCACCACAACAGGCGGTGCTACCAGTCCAGACACCTAGATTGATCTGGGACAGAGCTATGAAGGCCTTCACTAATGACCAACCCCTAAAGTTTGTCGATAGTTCAGATACTTTAGTGGCAAGAAGGTGGAAGAGAGATATTCAGCGACATTTACAAATAGTGGAGTGTAAGCCAGTTCAGAGGCAAATGTTGGCCTCATTTTAACTTATAGGGGAAGCTCTTCAGTGGTGGGAGTCCGTTACTTCGAAAGGGGAGAGTGATAATTTGACCATAAATGAGTTTTGGGAGAAATTTGAGGGGAAGTACTTTATTCAGGCGATGCAATCAGAAATGTAAAGGAAATTTATGGATCTCAAGTAGGAGAGTCGAACTGTAGCAAAATACGAGGATGAGTTTATTGCTCATTCCTATTTTTCTAAGGAGGAGGTAAATACAGAACAAAAGAAGATGGAGAAGTTCATGTCAGGGAAAACCTGGCACATCAGACATTCACTATTGGGGAATCCTACTTTCATTACATATAACCAGATAGTGAATGTCACCTTACTGCATTGTGAGTATCATAGGGCATTCTAGAAAAATAAAAGGGAGAAGAGATACCACTCCGAGATGCAAAGTCAACAGGCTAAGGCGAATGGGAGTAACGGCCAGGAGGCCTAATAGTTTCAGGTTCCGCAATTTTCAGAGAAGCATAAGAGATTTAGAGGTTCCGATCATCGAAACAAATAGTGCTAGGGACAATAGCATAGAGGCCACTAGGTCCAAGGGCAGCAAGATCAGGGCTAACTGGGGGACAGTTAGACAGGCATCAATTCCATGGAAATTGTTATGTTTGTGGTGAGAAGGGACATTTTGCGAGAAAGTGCTCTCAGGGAAATCTGGCACCACAGGAGTTAGGGGGACAACGAGGACACCGAGCACCTTAGGGGGAGTGTCCACCACTGCAGGTCCAGCCAGTGGCGGTAGTGCCAGCCTTACCAGCGCTACCAACACCACTTCAGGGATAGCAGCCGTAGCTACAATATGGACGTGTGTATCACGTTGCATCAGGAGAGAGACAGCGCTAGCATAGACAGTTAATGGTATGATCCCAAATTTTTTAATCTTGTAAGACATGCTTAATTTAGTACTAGTTCATAGTACTTCGTAGTAAATACTATCTCGTTAGTACGTTGGGGAGGGTAGACTCCATTTTATCAAAGCGCTTTACGTTGTTTCACCCGCGAGTTGAAGGGCAGGCACCTATAGTTCCTTATGTGTAGGGGTATAATAATTGACCTTAGGAGTACTTAGGGTTGCGGTAAACTTATTTTCATAATTAACTTTAAATTATGATAGTATCCTAGAGATGGATTAGCAAGAAGACCATAGTGTTTGTGGTGATTTTATAGGACCATTTAAAGTTAATAGTTGAATGTAGTGTGACTAGTTGGCATAAGTGTTCACCATCACTGTGGGAAATATTGCAGGAATTATGATACCTTGAGTCTAAATATGGTTAAATTGATGGTTATAAGGACGAGGGAGTTACACAATGATTTCATATAATTTAGTGTGCTTAAGAGGGCACTACGTGACTTTTCCGTGTCATAGCCGGGGAATTGGCGATGCACCAATAATGGTCGTATGGGCACGAGGACTTTAGTTGCACGACCCACAAGCACCCTGAAGAGTTGCCTTGTCAAGAACGGGCACCGCGATGTGAAATCTCAGGATTTGTTACTAAGGTTTTCTAGAAATTAGGGATAATATGAATGTTCGATTCGGGATATGAACATGGACAATATGAAAATAGCGTTATGTTTTAGGGATAAATAAATGCAATAATTATCCAGCGATGAAACCTTATTAATTATGTTAAGAGTAGGCAAAGCCAAAAGAGTTCGTATTTTACAAATATTTGGTTCCTTTGGGAATCATAGGACTAGTGGTACTCCCAGTTACATGATGAGGTGTATGATCATAAATAGTGTTATTATAATGATGGTGTTATTAGAAGTAGGCGTTGGTAGCCTTTACAGGAATGAGTAGGTCTGGGGATCCTTATAAATTGATTAAGCACATTAATAGACGTGGGTCCTGGACTGACAGATCTCGATGATTGACTAAGCTATGTAGTTGTGTATCGGGAGGGTTCCTTGTCTGGATTCCTCTAGTGAGATGTCCCATGCACGAAAGTAGAAAATGTTGGGAGTTGAGCGATGTTGGATCCTAGGACATTTTGGTTGTTATTCTTGCTATGATCAAACGGATAAATCTATCAGGATTTAGTGTATCCCTTGTAAGTAAGGAAACATTTATTAAGAATGGTCAGAGAGTGGAATTTATGTAATTAGCGTTAATAATTTTTTTTATTTTTGTCTTGGGGGCCAACGGATAACATTAATTGACTAAGTTGTGCAGTAGTATATCGGGAGGATTACTTGTTTGGATTTTTCTTGCGAGACGTCCCACACACAAAATTGGCAAAAGGCGAGAGTTGAGGGAAGTTGGATACTAAGATGTTTATTTTATTTATTTTTTATTTACATTTTACATATGTGGAGATATACTTTGCTTTCTGGATATGCATGGTATGTATAGTGCAGGATTGGATGTATAAATGTCATCCGTATTTGATATTTAAGCGTATGTGTGCATGTAATATGGATTTATGGACACCCTAGTGATGTTAATAGACATAGGTAAGCTTTTTCTTTTATCTCATGGGATATGAGTATGGACTACTAATTGGGTGTAAAACTTACGTTAATAATGCAGATTAAAATGAAAGGTTAAGCTCCAGTGAATTCGAAGGACATAATTCCATTATTATGGGGAAATAATGTAATACCCCGTATTTTCAGAATAAAGTATTATGACATAAATAAATTTAATAATTTCGGATTAATATTGGGAATAAATTAAATCGGATGGATTTAAATTTAAATGGGTAAGATTTAAATTGAAAATAAAAGTTTATTCATGATTATATAAATACATGACTCAATTTGGCGTAATGAGTTCACCAGTAAAATAAATCATACGTTAATAAACTTATGGGGGTGTGTCGTTTAAAAACAATAAAAATGTCTAAGTGGATTGAAAATAATTGGGACATGTTTCAAAAGGCATTATGGGATCTTTTAGGTGTTTTAAACCTTTATAAATGGTCCCCGAGTATATGTATATAAGTTGGGAAGCTTTTAGACTAGTTTAATTATGGGTTCGGGCCCATTTGGGGGGGGGGGGGGGGGGGGGCGAAAATGGGATATAAGGCTCAACTCGGGATTTGGGACTAATACAAGTATAAAAGTAAGGTTAATAACTCCCCCACACATAATCAAAACCTAACCAAGCAACCACACCTTGAGTGAGAAGAGAATAAAGGCCAAAAAGGAGTGAAGGCAAAGGGATTCAAGAGCACGTCATCATAGCATTATAATAAGGCAAGAATTCTCTTGCTTAAATTTAAATGTTCAAATTACTTTTTAAATCATTGAAGTTTTCTTCCATGTAGATTCTGGATTTCATAGGGAATTGATGATAAAAAGATATGATTAAATCGCATGAGTGTAAACAATACAAATATGAATTAGTTAGTTGAATTCAGAAAGTAGGAAGGGGTTAGGTTGATTTTAGATAACGAATTCATGCATTAGAACCTTGATGAAATTGGAAAGATTTGTTCATATATAGAGGATTTATATTCATGTTTAGAAATCTGAAAATTTTGATAATTAGAGCCCTTGTATAATGATAGAAAATGGTGGGACTAAATAAATAAGATCCGATTTATGTAGGTATGTTAAGGGGTTCAATTCTGGGATTTTTGGGACTAAAATCAATGTCAATTTATGAAATAATTAACCTAAGATGATAAACTAAGTCCTAAAGGCCTTTTTTAATGTTTATATAAATGTATAAACCATTGGGATGGAAGACGGAGAAGAAATAGGAATTTGTGTGTTAAGAAAATATAGCAGATCTGAGCTTCTGCCCAGATCCAAATCGATTCGGCCTCCTAGGCGAATCGATTTGGCCCCCTGCGAATCGATCCGACTTAGGCTTGTCAACGGGTTAAAGCCGAGTCAGGTTTAGGAATATCCACATTCGTTTAATCATATTTTCATCAGGTTCGGGTCTTCATCGGGTCTACAATATTGGATCCAGATCCAAATTCAAAACGGGTCTCCGGGTCTGGGTTCTGGTCCGGGTCTGGCCAGATATATACATTTATTTTATATTTAGTTTTATTTTATCCCCCTTCTTTATTTTTTAATCTTAGATTAAAATATTTTGTAATGTATTATAGTATATGAATAGTATAAAAAACATATATTACTTATATTTATTGTATACATAAATATATATTTTTATATATAATACTTACAAGTTATATTGATAAGATATATTTATAAATATATATAAATTTATAGCATATATATATATATATATATATATATATATATATATATATATATATATATATATATTAATAATGTATAATTCGGGTCGGGTCTTCGGGTCCGGGTTTGTATAGGATCCATACCTTAACCATTTAATAAACGGGTTTTCGAGTCTTTGGGTCTTGGGTCCAAAAAAATCTGCTCAGACCCTATTATAAGTCTCGGGTTCGGATCGGGTCCGGGTCTAGACCCTACCCATTGACAGGCCTAATTCGGCTCTAGACCCGAATCGATTCGACCCCTGGGGCATGCTGAGGTAGGACCCGAGATTTGATTCGGGATATTTTTATGAACCCATACGAGTGGGCGGGACGATGTTTGGGTAAACGAGGATTTTATTAAAAATACGTTTTGTAATACCCTGTAATATTGAGAGCATATTTATAAATATTCTATAAGATTTTAGTCAGGATATTTTATTTTAAATGAAAATGTTTTTCTTATAATACATTTAAACACAATTTATTTTGGCTTGAAATCGAATCAAACATTTAAATTTAAATTTAAATGGCTTTTGAACGTTTTGTGACGAGTTAAATATGTAAAGTATGTAATTTTAAATTAAAGGGCAATATAGTAATATGCATTAGCTTAGGCTGCAAGCTAGGATTTGAGAGAGATGTTATATAAAGAATATTACGAGTGATTATAAGGAAATAAAGATGAAAAATAAAGGACAAAAACGAAATCAAAAGAGTAAAAAACGAGTGGAATGAGAATAGTCAATTCGGAGTGTTTAGATCTTCTTTTCGAGTGCTTTTGGATAAGATTTGAGAAAAACTTAAAGCATATATCTAACCTAATTTTTCGTGTAGAATCCAAATCTGAAGTCAGATTGGCAGTTTAGATAGTGCTTGAATATGAATTTTCTGGGTTTTCAAAATAGGCTTAGAATGGTGGATTTTGACTCCTTTAAGGTAGTTTCGTTCTCCCGCGGTTAATTTAGTGTGCTACACTTATTCAATATTGATTGTATAGTTATATCCATGCTATGTGTTGCATTTATATGTATTGTATTCTCGTATATTATATTCGTTCTTGAACCCATTTTATATGTATTATTTTCATGCCGTGTAGTTCGGGTAACGAAGCTAGTTGATTTTACGAGCATGTTGGGTTATAGAAATGGGTAGAAGACATGGAAACTTGATTTATGGGAATTGAATTTGAAATTCACTTTAATTGGGAAAATGGTATTACGATGCTTACTATTGGAGAATGCATAGGCATTCCTTAGTCAAACCACCTGTTGGACGGGGTGTGTTATCGGCTACGATTTTATTTATTATCCAAAGACTAGGCCATGTACCCCGATTGGCGAGTATGTCAAGTTTTATTATGGCAGCGATGCAAAGATTTTATGGCGGTGATGCTTGTTTATGATGGGTCGTGCGATTAAGTTATGTTATTTATTTGGGGGGGCATTGGATTGTTCCGAGGATAATTAACAGGATAGTGGACAGTAGGTCATACCCGTACTGTGGGAAGTGCGGCGAGAATTTTGATATTGGGCCTTAGGTTGTGTAGTGCTTCAGTGATATCATAGGTGATGATTATATTATTCGAATTTGAGTGTTCATATTGCATACACTCTTGTATATGATGCATGCACACACGAGTATGTGTAGGTACACTTTGAACAATTATACGAGCTACCGAGTTTTCTGTTCATCCCCTCATAGTTTGTTGTATTTCAAGTTTGATGCGAGATGATATTTATGGCCTCGTTGGGATTGGGAGTGTCGATAGAGGCTCTGTATATATATTTTTAAAATTTAAATGTACCGCACTGTTTATTGTAAATTGTTTTGTAAATGGACATTTGAGGTTTGAAAAAATTGAGACATTCTATTCATTTTATTTATGTATTTATGTTCTCACAAATTTATTATCAATCTAAATTGTATTGTTTTACAAAAAAATTCTTTAATTTATCAATATTTTTCAGTATCACCTTCCGGGGTGTTACACGTTTGTGGCACAAATATTAAATGGGGAACTATACTTAAATAGATGGTTAGATATTCTTATAAAGAGGAAGAAATTTCTAAGTAACTAAATGGTTAATTATAAAGGCATAATTATTTATGAGGGATCATTTGGGATATCTTGGGTGATTATAAAGTAATTTCCTAGACATGTTATATGAGAATAATATGTACTTATATTTATTGTGTGAACATACCTATGTTCGTAGACGGTCATATCAGTTGGGGTTACGCGCGTTCGGGACCATAGCACTCATCGGCATAGGTGGGCTAGACGTTGTGTAGGTCGTTATTATAGGTACTACTTAGCAACGCCACTTACAAAAGGCACGTGCTGATGCTAGAATCCTTTGTCACCGCTGGGTATGGGCCGTGAATTAGTGTACTGCGTAAGGACCTCCCCACTGGTGTGTGTTTTGTGTTGTCTGATTGGATAAGAGATTATTTCGGACTTGCTGATAGAGCGCGAACAAAATACTACTGGTAAATGCCTTTGAGTGTCGCATATATGAAAGGACATATATATGACTATACAAATATAATGAGATTAATTCACGTGTCTAAGATTGTAGACAATAAATTACAGACCCAATACTATATAATGTGCATAATAGATATTTATTAACTTTTACGGGTAATATGACTGGGTTAATTTGGGGAAAGTGTAATATGTAGACAGATGAATATGTTTCAGTATGTTGGTCATTACTTAATGCATCTTAGACAGATGAATATGTTTCAGTATGTTGGTCATTACTTAATGCATCTTATATCATATTCGCACAATTAGTATTTCGTAATTGGGACTTTTTCAGTTATATGAGAGATATAACACTTAGATGAGGGGTGAGATACTTGACACAAGCGAGTGATGATGGAAATTACTTACTTTGAATTAACGGTATTTTTTCACTTTAAATTTGGTAAGTTAATTCTTGCAACTTTTAGGCATTGACCCAAAATTATAATTTCTTTTTCCCCCAGGTTTGCTTAGACTGGGATAGTGGGAGTGAAGGAATATCAGACTTGCTGTTATGAGTTATTCCCGAAGATTCATTTATTGATTCTAGTTTAGGTTGCTACTTCTTCGTGTCTTTATTTATTTTGGATTATTATAAGGGCATAATTTCGGAGTCCTTTTATTTATTAGTCGAGACAGCCTTTGTTCATGTTGGGTTTTTATTTAGTTGGATGTGGATGTTGGTTTCATTATTAATTACTGTCATTTAATTTAATCTATTATTAACTCAAATGTGATTCATTATATGAATGTTTATTACGGTCGATGCTGAGAATGATATAGATTGTATGAAAAGCCAGATCTTCGGCGTATTGTATCTGGCCAACCTTTACGGGAAAAAATGGGGGTTGTTACAAATATTTTACCAGAACTAACTTTTTTATGATTTTGTAATGCTACAGATCCGTTAGTAATATTAATACATATTATATATATATACACACACACACACACACACACACACACACATATATATATATATATCGTACACTAAATTTAATCAAATTCAGATGTGCTTACAACTCAATTCAAATCCAAAGAACATATACAAAATTAGTCTCATAAATAAGGACATTATATTCAAAATATACATTTTATACAAGGTTCGATAAATTCTCATATAAGCAATAATTACCCTAAAGTTCACAAGAATTAGGACGATGCAGTGAGCAATCTTACTGTTCGTTCTGAATAACACAATACACGCCAATAAATCTGCCATGCAAACAAGGCAACCTTTGTTCACTTTCTTGATCACCATTTTTAGTTGAGCAATGGTGAAATATTTATCAACACTTTTTGTTCGACCAATAACCTCCCCCATAAATGCATTTATCAGATGAGTGTCCATCGCGTTGTTCCATCTTGTTTGTTCCTTTTTTTCGTTATAATTTCTAGTTGTGATAAGGACAAGTTGACATCAATGTAGATCATTGGTTTTGGGGCTTAGAACGGAGCAGAGAGCCTATTCTAATACATCCATGAAATACAATCAACATATATTGAGATTTGTATACTAATATGATTAAATACATTGGCCAATTAATACATTCACTAATATGAAACCAACTGATATGAAATTTCCTACTACCTAAAAACAGATTACCTTCCAACTAATGCAAAACTAATATTATGAAACCCAATGGTATAATTTGATATGTCAACTGATATGTTAACTGGTACTATTAAAGAATCATATGACACACAAAGGGCTCAAAATCATATGGAATATAAAGAAAAAAAATATTACTTAAGCTCATATGTGAAAGCAGACATAATAAATATATCTAGCCTTATATATGTAAGAGAAGAAACATGATCCCAACAATGTTTAGTCGAGAGTATTTGTGTAGTGCAAATAAGAAAACATGTAAGTTTAACATTAAACTAAAGCAATTCAAATGAATTTGAATAAAAAACAAAATATGTTAGATATCATGTTTCCAAATAATCTACAAGGTCAAATTTGAACTTGACACACATATTTTTACATTTACACATTTCGTGCCATCACATCTAATGAATTATATATGTAGATAAACACCAAATTGTATTAAAAGAAATAATTCCTTAGACAACAATGTCATACACCTAATGTGATTGGGAGCAAACAAGTGTACTGAAGGATAGTTTCATTTTCAAGTGATTAGCTATCAATATACACAGCAATAAAATCTACCGCCATTTCCATGAGCGTGATTGGACCTGATTTTTAATTTTTTTCATTGTGTTCAAAATACAAGAAATGAATGTTCAAGGGAGTAAATCCATATCTCCTACTTTTTGTTAGTTCCATTGAATCATTCTCAAGATCTATAATTCCATTTGTTTTGTGATTATCTTTCAATTTCTCTTGTGCTTCACTAATTTGGATGGAAATAGTTGTCTCTCTGGTTGAAGTCAGTATATGAGGTTCTCTCTTTGTGCCTTAAAAATCTATGAGAGTAATTGTTTAGAGATAAGTGTTAAGCAAAAATAAATAACAATAAAATTGCATAAATTGTAGGCAAAAATGTTAAATAAATAATGTCCCCACCTTATGAGAGTCGTGTATCAGACAATTTAAATGTTAAAACATCTACATTGAGAAAAGAATCAATTTCTCAAGCCATTATTTCCACATGAATTTACATCTTAACAACTAACAATTGAGCGAGAACAAACTAAAATTACCTTTAGCAGCCTGATATTTTTTTTTGTCATCTCGAGCATATGCATGAAAATTGTATTTGGGATTTCATTCCACACTGTTCAAAGTGGACCAGTATGGAATTTGTAGAACTGATCGTCCAGTTTGAATACTTTACTGTTTCATAAAGTTGGAAGGCATTATCATTATTTGGCGAACCATAATGCAATGCAATAAATGTGGTCAAAACAAAACATCGATCTTTGCTAACACCAACTTGTTTACATAATATTTATCAGCGATAAAAAAAAATTGCCATCCAGAGGAAGACATAAATACTATTGAAGAATGAGTTTCCATCATATTATGATGACATGGCATCAAAGGCTACAAGATCCTGAAGACAATTCGGAGATGAAAAACTAATATAAGTTAGTTCTTACGGATACATACTATGCTGATGACTAAGTCCTCCCTGGAAGAAGCAACGTACTCTCCTGTGTAATTTAAGCTTATTGTCATTATTTGCCATCTCAAAATAGCAAACATTAATCATAACATTTTTTATATTTTAGTGTCGAGAAAGATGACTTGGAAATAATCATCACGTGGGACACTCACTCTAGCTTTGTAAATGTTCGCTCACAGAGCATTTGTGAGGTTTCCCAAAGACTAACTAATGAATTAGCACCCCCAACAGCAAAATATGTGTCATAAAAGAACAGATAACAGCATAGGGTAAAATTAATTGCAAGGTGAATAATATCAAATAATAATCATGATTCGTAAGGAAAAAGAGGATGGGGATAATGTATATTCTTACTAATTATATAAAAGGAAAACATGAGATTAATCCATAAACATACTTATAGTAAACCACCAAATAGAAATTATAGAATAAACACAGATATATTCATACAATCATTCCTCAAAAGTCAAAGAGATCATCCGACTCACGCCACCACCAGTGAACATAACCACAAATAATCTAGAATTTGTATAGAATGAACCGGGCACATTTGGGCTAACATCACCACAATTGGATTGACAAAATGCAGATGCAAATCTAGAACTTCCAGTTAGTCCAATCCTGGCTCTTCTTGCAACATTCAAATACCTGGTTGTTGGTCTCCCAGAAGAAGACTGAAAATAAGCATCAATTTCCAGTAGCTCAAGGTCTACAATAAAGGACTTCCAATACTTCAGCAACATGTAGACAGAAATATTATTTTTTCTAGTTTTTATTAAGATAGGAGATAACGTCTGGTCTTTTGTCCCTTGTTACTTTCTAAATATCCGAACATTATAATTATTATTTTATATGTCCATTTTTGTTCGCTCACATCACCACATAAGTGAATCGTATAATTTGTTAAGGCTGCTGTTGATGTAAAAAACTAGATTCTATCTAATTAATCAATCACAGATAAAAATGAACAAATAAGTAAAAGAATGGATTTTTAAAGTGGTTCGGCTATAAAAATGGCCTACATCCACTGTTGTTGTATTGCTGACTGTTTGCTTTGAATCTCGATAATCGGTTTACTAAGAGATCCAAAGTCCCCTTCTTATGAGGAGGTTACAATGTATTTATAGCCTTGAGGCTGTATATATGAAAAGGTAATGCACTGCTATCTAGTAGACATATACATCTGTACGATAATAATGTGCATTTAATGCGTAGTCACCTTTTGGTTTTCTTGATTGGATGCTCTACACGCTAAGTAGCTCGGATCGCCTAAGTTACTCGGTACGCTTAAGTATCTCGAAACGCCTGAGTAGCTCGGTGAAAGTATGATGTTCGTTAGAAGTATTTGTATTTGTTACGTAGATTAACACGTGTCTTCATATGATTAATCCACATCAGCTGACTAAATTTGGTATCAACAAAAGCCCTCAATGTTTCACAGTTGAGGTTGAAGAAGAGTGTGTAACATTTTGCTTGAAAGTTGCTCGGATTACTGGTCTTCAGAGATTAGGAAAATTTTCATTGTATATAATTCCTTTTGAGCGCATAATATCAAACTTTGTAAATATTTTGAATTTTTCACGATCACTTCGATATTTGTGCCTTTTTCCTCTTTTAGCCGCCGGAAACGTAAACGGTTGCCATTTCACAAATAGAGACAACACCTTTAATTGAAAGTGTTCCTTATCCTCTGAGGAGATTGAAAAGAAGTTATACTGAGAGACCTGTTGACCCTATCTCTCAACCTTCAAATGTTGAAGGTAATGTTCCAGCTCTTATTCCTCCGAGCTCTGCTATGGGCTTGATCAGATCTTGGACTGTTCCCGAATTCCAAGGCATTGAAGATACCTTTTCTCGTGAGAGAATTACTATTTTGGTTACTCAACACATTACGCCAGTAAGTATCGTTGGCCTGGGTCCTTTATCTTCTAGTACTATATTCATATATTGAATTAAACTTCTTTCTTTTATCAGCTCGTGACATGTTTCAATAGTATTTTGAAGAAAGATGAAGCTATCAGGTCTTCCACCTCCTCGGGTGGGATATAGGAAGCTTTGCTGGATTAACTCAATCTTTGAAGGAGTCTCGTCAGAAGTATGAGGAAGATAAAAATGCATGGGAAAAATAATTCCAGTCAGTTGAAATAAATCGAGACCAAGCTGTAAGTGCCTCCAAAGAGTTGGAGAATAAATTAAAGGACGCTGAACAACGTGAAAAGGAGCTTGAGGTAAAGTTTAAATCTGCCGAGGAAGATGTCACCAAGCTTCAAGATGTTGAACGTCGTAAGACAGAGGTAGAAGAAAAACTAAAATCTGTCGAAGAGCTCCTTAGGGAAAAGACTTCCTTGGAGAGAACAAAAAGGAAAGTTGATATTAAGAAATCTTTTAGTGTTGGTTGGGACAAGGGTTGGAATAAGGTCCTGGCCGTTATGTCTTCTCAGATGGAGTATGCCAGTGTTAAGTATTTTAGGGATGGATGGATGGATAGCAGCTTTGAAGAAATTGAAGGTTGCTGAAGATTCTGAGTTGTTCCAGGAGCATACTCATGACCCTCCTCCCTCTCCTGGAGAATAAGAAGAAGATAAAGCTGCATCAGATGAGTCTTCTATGATGATAGGAGAGCAAGTCCCTGTTGTTGCGGTTATTCAACCCTTCGAGCAAGTCCAATGTAACACCATGCCTAATTAAATACCGGGTGGTCAGTCCCATACTAAATTAAAACAGAATATACAGTTGGCTCATTCTTAGCATCACTTTCGAAAATATTTACAAATCACCCAATACTCAATTAAGATGGGGTTAAAAACTTTCCAAATTTTAATTTCAATAAAAACCCATTTTTAGTTTATGAATAACACTAATAACCGAATAGATAACACAAAAGAATTTAAATGCAGTTGGAATAAACATTCCCAAATAATTATCCAATACAGTAATCCCAACAATAGTAAATGTATTAAAATGACACAAATACAAGAGTATTTGACTCAGATAGAAAAGAGATAACTGAATTTCTTTTGGGCGACATGCCCTAACTAAAAGAATACTGTGAATCAAATGAAGATAGGCGTCTAAGCAATACTCCATAGCTCCATAGCTCGTCATAATCCTCTAAGGTTGGTGTCCATGCTATTGGACACCTGATATAGAAGATACAATAGAAAAGAAAATATGAAAGGAAACGGTTCAGAGTCCGATGTGAAAATGATTTTGAAAACAACAAGTATTTAACAAGTGCAATAAAGCATTTATTATGTACATGTTAGTATCCAGACTCTCACTTAATATTCTCACCTCTCAACTAGAGTGCACACTTAACGTTTCCTATTACCTCCCAGTCAATGGTTCCTCTTCACTAATTTCCATAATATGATTTCCATCCCATATCATAACCCCGTATTTTCGATACCATACGTCGTATAAACATTCATATACGTTTCTCATTAATATGAATTAATCTTTTTAAATCTATATTCATTAACTTATTTCAATTCTTTTCTCAATTCACCGTTATCTACAATTATCACATAGTAGATAATTGAACCACTGTATACACATTCAAACAATTCATTATATATATACATATATAATACGGCACCTCGAGTCACAGCTGTGGTGCATGCATTACTCTGCTATCACGTCCCAATATCGCTGGTCGCCGAATAGGGGACTAAAGGTTCAGTAAGGATTCCTCTAACCATAAACAACAACACAAAAATTGGAGGCAAACATAGTTCTCATACCCACGGGCCACGCACATACCTACGTTCCCATAGTCAGCAGACTTATCAACTCACCGATAGGTCTTTCATAGACCTATGTTCAAGAGCGACAAATCAAAAATCCCATGAATTCATCAGGATATGACTGCCCTCACGCGCAATCCTCCCATCGATAGCAAGTAAGCTAGGTATGTCATACACACAAATCATGAATCAATAAAATAGGCATTATCATCTACCTATAGATACAATATCAATAAGGTAATCACACTACCCTAAGATAATTCCCACACGTAGCATTATATCTCTTTAACTCCTACGTATTATAATATTATGCCTTTACTTCTTTAATTTTATTATCCTAGAGTCTTACTCATTACCCAAGGTTTAAATAGGTTTTTCCTCAATATATATATTCAGTGTCACAAATATTCTATTGGTCCATATCATCTTATCTCCCGAATTATAACAAATTAAACTCTCCCTTAATTAGGGTTAAAACCGATTATTTCAAATCCCTTGTAAACACATATTCTATCAACTAGGATTGAATACCATCATCACATGGCTCATAGTCTATAGTGTTTCATTCACACTATATGACTTATAAAAAAAAATCAACATCCTCGCATCCTATAACATCTCTCCACTCCCGACGTCGTTAAGGTTCATGCGCGGAGCGTCTCGCAAAGCGAAATCCAAACAAGGAACCCCTCCAATACACTACTACTTAACTTTGTCGGTCGTGGAGGTCCATCAACTTCAAATACGTAACCGGGATAACTTCATCCGCTCTTTCAACCAAATGTGGTCTGAACTCCCATCTCTATCCAGGAGCCATACCACTAAGCGCTTGTACTACACTAAGTCCTTGCGTAGTCAATAATGAGCTTAAACTCAGTCCTTGATGTTAAAATTTTAACCCTAAGGCTACCAGGTGTACCTATCCTTAATTATCATAACTCAACACATGAAATCTCCCCTACTGTACCTATCCTTAATCCTCATGCATACAAATTAGAATCCAACACATGAATCTAGCAATCGAAATTTCTATAATTATCATAATTCTAATCAATTAAATCCCAATCAAATCAATTCAATTCTTAACTAGGGCTTACTGAACCTTCCTAAGTCCCATTGTATCCAATTAATAATCACCAAAGATTTAGAAAAGGTTTGGAATATGAACAAGCATTAAAATAAATAACTTCACAAATTCTGGGGAGGTCGATCGATCGATCACCCAGACAACAGCCCAGTTTTTTGCATTTCTTCTACTACGGGTTTCATTACTTTTAATCATTGAAATCTTCATATTAACTACCAAAATTCCTTATAAACCTTACTACATGATATATCAACATATGATAATGATTTCTAATGCTCTAAACATCCTAGAATCATCAAGAGTTTGAACTAAAAGCATATGTTTATCTTATTTTTTCAGAAAATTATATACATGATATCTTCAAGATCACAACAATGATTTTTAGAATTTCTTCAACAGATTGGTGAATATTTCGTGGATTACTAACTACCTACAACATGAGTTTGAATCCTATATATTTTCAGATTCCATAAATCCATTAACAACTCTATATTTTCATCTTCCAAACATGTAAAATCTCATTTTTATAACTATCCTAACATGGACAATATACAAACTTAGATTGCAATTATCAAACACTTGCCTCTAATGAAGGTCTGATCCTTTGGGGTTGAATAACACAAGTGGTTCTCCCCTTCTCCGACTGTGACAACCCTGCTTTTTATATTTAATTCGGTTAGCTACGCCCAATTAAATTAAAGTGGAGCGTCAATATGTTGGAATTAGAAACATAATTTAAATAACTGCAGTAAAGTAAAGATGTACACTCTCACACGTGTAACCAAATCACATCATAACAACTATGACAAGTGAAACCAACTCATAACTATTAACTGCAATAATCCATCAGTAATCTCAAACTAAAAATATAAAATGCCAATACATGCGGCCCAACACAAAACGGGAAAGAGTAATACAACAATTCTCTCAAATTCCAAGTATAAATAAAGTGAAATTAATCTCTGATACCACCCTCAAGAAAAGGGAAACAAACGATATAAATTAAAATAGAATAACTCCACGGGTACAGGAATCCTAAGATTGATATGATCTCATCAAGCTCCATAGTCTATTGTCCATCGGGACGAGGACATGTTATATATTATATATATAGGAGAGGAGCAAGAAGCAGTACAGACGAACGTCAAATCAAGAAAACAAGCTATAAGATTATAAGATGTACTTATAATGAAAGCACACTAGTCATTACTCGTCTCCAGTAATTAAGTTGTTCAATTACCTAACCAATGCTCCTATATCGTGACTACCCAACCCAAACTCAAGTAACATGTAGTCTCATATCGTATCATGATTAATCATTATTAATCGCATTTCAGTATTTAATGTATCAAAATATTTCCTTCAAGTATAATATCAAATGCATCGATTCGGGATATTACTTTAAGACACAAGCATAATATCTCACACAACAAGTCATATCGGGTCACTATCGTTACCCGGGGGAACAAATCGTAACACTAGGCCTACACACGAATATTTCCCAATATTACGTGGCAAGGGCAATCATACTAAGTTCTAAATCATATGGCGTTTCAAGGTCTTTCTATCCGACCCTCATTACAACCATGTGTCTGCATCCGGCGGTTTATCTCCGACACAGCACTCGAGGGGAACCTAACCGGATCAATCATAAAAAAAATTACATTCAACATGTGCCTACGTCGACCGGAGGACTAGTCTAGTGTATACTCGACAATATACATGTAAAACAATTTCATGCTTATGTATATATACAATCGTGTCAAGTCTCTTACTCGAGTTATACAATAGTCATTATTTACAATATAACATAATTTACATCATTAATTTACTAATTCAACATAAAATCATTTCAAGGTTATATATCCCTAATAACCATAAGTATGTGATCAAGTTAGGATATTAAGCACAACACCACAATTATCTTACTAACAAAATGAAAAACATTATCACTCTTATTTCAATAACATGCTGCCCAGAATTTAAAATGCAGATTCGAGGCTCTTCCGATTCATTTTTGGAAAAACTTAAAACTACAAAGTTGTTCGGAACGTGATTTTATACAAGGTTGCGTGAGCACGCTACCATAGCCAACTTAAAACAGACCCGAAACTAACATATAATATTCTCCCCTGTTTTCGACAACTTTCTGCCCAGAATTTTAAAATGCCGATTTGAGACTTTTTCGATCCGTTTTTGGGAAAACTTAAAACTACAAAGTTGTTTGGAACGTGATTTTCTACAAGGACGCGTGGGCACGCTACCGTAGGCTTCTTAAAATAGACCCGAAATTAACATATACAGTTCGGACCTGTTCACGATAACTTTCTGCGCAGAATTTTAAAACGTATATTCGAGGATTTTACGATCCTTTTTTGAAAAAACTTAAAACTACAAAGTTGTCCAGAATATGATTTTTCTAACGGGCAACGCGGATGAAACATACATTTTCGGAACTAAAACAGCTTAAAATAGTTTTTAATATGACGATTTACTCAATTTCATAGATTTCTCAAATTAAAGAGTTTGTTCAGCAATTCAATCCCTATAATGATGTTATTGCATTTGAATCTACATGGAGGATGATCCTAATACATTGCATATAATTTTTAACATCAATTTCATATTAATTTAGGGATCCAAATACATGTTCATGTGAAATTTCATTATATATACATATTATACACATATAGGTTATTAACTTGCCTTGGATTGTACGAAGAAGTTGAATCCTCTTGAAATCCTCTTGAAATCCTCTTGGCTTTCTTCTCTTCTTACTCTTTCTCTCTCTACCAAACCCTATCCCCAAATTGTGAAATAATAAAATGAAGACTTCTTCTCTTCTTTTCTATTTATACCTAGGGTTAGTTTATTTATAAAAATGTCATTGCCCCCAAATTTAACCCTCTCGGTCCTTTTACGCATTAATTCACTTCTAATATTTAAATCACACATTCGTATCTCAATGAATTCATTTTAAATTTTCATTTCCAAGCATTTCGAATATATATACTGACATAGTTTTATTTCCAAACATTTCGAATATATATACTGACATTGTTTTTTTTTCTTTTCAATTTCAATTCAATAAAAAATGCGAGGTATTACATTCTCCCCCTCTACGAACCGGATTTCGTCCTCGAAATCCAAATTAAAACAAATCAATTCAAGTCAAGTAAGGTAGTTTCGCACGTACCTTCCATGAAGAGATATGGGTGACTAATTCGCAAGTCATCCTCTCTCTCCCAAGTAGCCTCAGACTCATCATGATTGCACCACATAACACGAACAAGAGGAATAACTTTTGACCTCTACTGCTGCTCACTACGATCTCGGATCCTGCCCGGCCTCTCCTCATAGGTCCCATCAGGCTGCAGCTCAAACCCATCTAACTCTATGTGTAGGTGTGAGTCCTCGGGACGTAAGAACTTCCTCAACATGAATACATGAAAAATATCGTGTACCCGTTGGATATGGTCGGGTAGGCCTAAACGGTAGGCAAATGACCCACCCTGTCGAACACTGTTAATGAACCCACGTATCACGGTGAAAGCTTCCCTTTGGCACCAACGCGAACAACACCTCTTATGGGTGAGACCCTCAACAACACTTGGTCCTCAATGACGAACTCTAACTTCCTCCGTCTTATGTCAGCATAAGTTTTTTGACAATCTTGTGCGGTCTTCATCCGTGCATGAATCGCGTCAACCTTTTCTGAGGTCTCCCTAATAATATCTGGACCCAGCATCTGGTGCTCTTCGAACTCCAACCAACATGTAGGGGATCGACATGGCTTGGCGTATAAAGCCTCGTATGGTTCCATGCCAATAGTCTGCTGATAACTATTATTGTATGCGAACTCCACCAGTGGCAAATGTGTATCCCAACCACCTTTGAAGTCCAACACACAAACTCATAACATGTCCTCCAAAATTTGGTTTACCCGCTCCGTCCGACCATCAAATTGAGGGTCGAACGCAGTACTTAAACTCAAGTGAACTCCCATTACCTCCTGAAGACCGCCCCAAAAGTGCGAGATGAAGGCACTACCATGGTCGAACACGATATCACGCAGTACCCCATGCAACTTCACAATCTCGTTAATAAAAACCATGGCGTATTATACTGTCTTATAATTCGTCCTCACTGAAAGGAAATGATCCACCTTGGTTAGTCTGTCGACGATGACCCAAATCGAATCATGACCGTGTTGCGATCTTGGTAACCCAACAATAAAATCCGTGGAGATACTTTCCCATTTCTAACTGTAAAACCAAACTCTCACCATGAAGCCTAACATAACTGAACTACTAAGATGATCCAGAAATCAATACCCCCAAGTCCCGACTCGTTAAGTTTCGTGCGTGGAGTGTCTCGCAAGCGAAATCCAAATAAGGAACCCCTCCGATACACTACTGTCAGCTTATCGAGATAAGGAATTTGTCAACTCAAGACCCCTAGTGATACAAGAATCATCTAACTCCAAAAATCACTTATCTCTGGACTCAACGGTTCATCACACAACAAATAATCCAACTTCGCATATTCAATATAAATGTCACTATTCATCAATCATGCCTCGATACTCAACTCAGAATCGACTAAGAAATGATACTGAAAGCTAAAAAGATAATTTTACTCCGAGTTGTCAATAACACTTGCCTTGCACTTAAATTGATGGTGAGTCAACCGATATGGAAATCCTTATTATCCACTAATGTTATACATGTGCATAAGCGTACAACTTCTCTGTACTTACAAATATTATTCCATCTTTCCAAGTCTGGACTTAGGTAAATAATATCAGCAAGGTTCAAACTCTCTCGAACAACACAACATCGATAAAGTTGCATTCTGGGCGGTCAACGAACCCTCACCCAAAGGTTTTGAACTAACCCAAGATGCAATGTGCCCCCTTGCCTAACTTCTCATGGTTTGGTTGCTCTAACCCAAGGCGACAAACCCTTGCTAGATTCGACTTACCGCTCTTTTGTTAAAAACATGTAAGGAATTCAACCTATCCGACATGATTTTCCTTAGACTGTGAGTATATTAGAATTTTCTCACCGAACAAGAAATGAACTTGGTTCTTTAAACCACGAATAAGGCTTGTACATTTGCCAAGCAATGGGGTAAGATAAAAAATTCCCACTTATCATACCAAATCAGAATATCGGATTTGGCACACTCACCATCCGGATACTCATCTTCCAGCACACCACGCTACCTAATCTTTATGAAGAACGGTGTGCTATCTAATAGGTCAAAGGTCGTAAATATAAGGTAGTGGGTACCTTCACATACCGTGACCCCAATTAATACTCAGTACTCCACACATAACTGAAGTAAAAATTAAATATCTTACGAACCCATTCGCGGGTGTTTGCCCAAGAGTACACACCCTCCTTACAAAACTTGTCAACAACTGTCGAAACACTCTCTTGTTTTCCCCCTATAATGGAGGTTATGAGAACCATTTTAGTGAATGGGTCCAACATTTGAAACCCCAAAATTTCTCAATCCTTGACATTAATGACGACACTCACTTGGCAACACCATCATTAATCACGTAAAAACTGACTGAGCTACACGCGACTCTACCATTATCAAAAGCCCATCATGGTGTGACTATTCACTAGTATAGACTTCACCATAATCGAACATCTTACACTTGGTTTTGGAACGTGTCTTTAATCACACATGGTTTAAGTAAACATCATGGAACTAACTACTCACTCGTGCTCTAATTCACATTAATACATAACGAGGGCCACAATATAGCTACATTCACATATCTGATGGATTTAAAATCAAGCACCACCATTATCATGGTGCAACAAATTAGTACCCCCAATCATCGGGTGATAACATAAAATTGAACTCGTGGATATATCACCAACTCAAGCGATCACACTCGCATAAAATAAAATGCCTATTGAACACTCCCTTGTGATGTTCTCACTCGAAAACTCGTCCCTCGATATTCTCTACTCACCGTAGGGTTCACAACTGGTAACTCCAGCTTAAGTCCATCCCTTAGCACACCCATATTCACGTCCCAGTCTCGATAACTTTTGACAAATATACCGATGTTATAAAATAAGATAACCACATCTTATCGAACAACCATTCCAATATAGGGCTTTACGAAAAATACTTAACTCCAATCATTACCAAATATGGAAAGAAGACTCCATCGATAATTCTGGACTTCTCCAATGTCAATCCTCGTATGACCTTGCGATATGGACTTCCTCATCACTAGTTCCATTGTTAAGACATCGTATCATTACTGGTACCTTGTCACGAGCTTGTTCAGGATAACTCGTCGAAACATTCCACTCTGAACATGTGAGTACCCAACCCACTAACATATCTTGTGCATGCCCGAACACACACCTAATCAGCCTTAAGTTGATTCCACTACGGATTTTATCAGATCATAACACTATGGAACCACTGTGTCACACTAATACGACATCTATCACTTGTGTGGACAACGTGTAGGTTTACATGCCTACCAAACTTCCCTGATACCAACACAACATTTCAAGGATAATCACTTATCCATTCCAGATTCAGACTCATGAATCTCCCAATGAACATCATCAAACAGATGCATCTAGTTCGTACTTTTCACAAGTATGATAACACTATTGCGTACACCAAAATTGGACCCCTGAGGTCATCCATTGACGAGGTGGGACATACACTGATTTGGAGTAGTCCTCTCTCAAATCACAACCCTTTCTTTACATGTTAATGAGTAATAATATACTCTTATAACCATAAGATTTTCTTCGTTAACCATTCACTGATTAATACGTCATTGAATGCTTCAGCAGTGTGTCCATCACGGGTGGAGCGCGATAATTTCTTCTCGGGAAAACGTCATAACAACAACTGGACCACATCATTTTGAGGTATGCCATATCTAAAGCTCTCCCCTTCTACATTGGAAACAACTTCAGATAACTACACACGCAAGTGGTACCAATAACTCAGTGGTACCACAGGGTGGGCTATAACTTATAACAACTTCTTTACAGTCATAAGAGAGATGATATTCAAAGTTGATAATGCACTTCAAATATACGGGTGTTTCCTCCCCCTAAAGCACCAAAAGTAAACTCAATCATTGAGTTCAACATCGGTGCTCTCACCTACTGGTGGGCGATTAAACTACGATAGTTGCACGTGAATTGCGGTCTCCTAAAATACTTGGACCCTATGCCCTCCTACAGTCCACGTCTCATCAAATCACCATCTTAAAAGATAGTAAGTTAACACGTATCCTCAAAAAATTATTCAAGTGGATCACTAGTCATAATTACAACAAGTACTGACACGGATCTCACGCGTACTATCATGTGGTCGATCGAAGATTTATCTCATGCGTGGGACGTCTCACGAATGAAATCCAAACAAGGAACCCTCCCTATACACGAGGCTAGTGTGACACCCCGCCTAATTAATCCCGGGTGATCAGTCCTAAATCAAGTTAAAAAAGGTTTCTCAATTGGTCTATTCTTAGCATCACTGTCGTCTTTTTAATTACTAACCACCTAAGTGAGAAAAGTAGACTGGTGCCAATTTTTATCTTTCAATTAATTAAATAAAACTCATGCGGAACATAAAATAATATACAATCACAGTTAACTAAGATAACCATCCACAAATAAAATACTTAACCGAATAAACCATCGGTCCAAATATCCAATACAAGTAAAGATAAGAAGAAAATCTCAACAAGTCTAATACTGATAAATGAAATGTGAGCGACAAGCTCAGATAACTACTAGAGAGTCTCTACACGAATGAAAGAAGGAGGCGTCTATCAAAAACCCCGCAACATCCACATTTGCTGCAGCAAAGGATACCTAGAATAGAGTCAAGCCTGGCGTCCCTGTGGCTGGACACCTAAAAGGGTTTTAAAATTTTGTATAGCAAGGGTTAGTACCCAAAAACATTTGAAAACATTTAACAAATGATTAGCTTGCATTAATAAATAAATATGCATGCTCTTCATATTTTAGTTAGTGTCGCACTCTCTTGAGGACTTCCTCACCCCTCCTCTAATGTGGACTACTAACGCTTCCATTTAATTTACTAGGTCCTACGCTCCTGACCCAATACTCATTTTAACCCTTGAAATTTACCTACTCTAACCGAGTATGCCTTAATTCATGATTTTTAAGTTATTATAAACGTCAACTTAGTTAAATCATTACCCATTTTAATTTCATATAACATTCACACCTGTTATGCACATAATACATTTTTCACTATGTATTAATTATCCCATATATAATTATTTACCTAATTATATAGTTAATCATATTACAGTATTCACAAACATACTGAAATAACATTTAATACAAACTTTCGATCGAGTAAAAATACTCACAAAATATAAATTTTTCCAAGTGCTATCCCACTAGGTGTATTCACATAACCTAGTTATCCAAGTTAGATTCGCTCACTACCTTAGTTTAACATACGAATTGGAGGCGGTCATATTCCTTCCCTGAAAGTGAGATGCCCCTCACCCATATAACGGACACTATGACCTGGGATTTATACTCGCCCTACTCCTCAAGCTAGGTGATTCATCCACTACGCGCAACCTCCCCTATAGCACTAGAGTATATACTAATAATATTCAATTACTGATATTAATGCACACACACTATCACACTCCGTATATATATAAATATAAAGTGTCCCGGCTACACCATGTACAAAATCCGTAACATAAGCCTATTTAATTTATTAAGAGTTTATGGTCCAACTCTAATTATTAATTAATTCGCACATTAATTAATTAAGTCACCTTTGGTGTCGCCCCCACCATAAAATTGGACTTACTCTCGTAGTCCGAATTAACCTCACCCGAGTCTAAATTCCCAACTCCCGAATTATTTAGCCTTTACCTAAATAAGATTTATCTCTCGGTATTCCTCAACCATTATCCCGGACTTGTTCACTACATCTATATTTAATCCTTTCGAACACCTTCCCAAAAATTCAACCTTAGTATGTCACACCTAATTTCTCCAAAACCCAACAAATTTAAATTATGATGTCACACTAAGTCGTCACCAAATTCTAAATTAACTTTATTTAACATTAATTAGATTTAAAACCCATGTATAAATTTCTCACCAAATTAATTCATGGAAAAAGATTAAATTAAAATTTTCTTCATATAAAAGAAAACTGGGCGAACTGTCAAAATCTGCCGACCATCGATCGATCGACCCCATACTTTCGATCGATCGATCGAGCAAGTCTTCGTCTTCTTCGCGAAGACAGATTCTGCCATGGACGAGTTTCATAAAACCCTAACTCCTTCTACTAGCAATCTCAAGCCTTCTTAACAATAATACAAGTTAGGAACCTTATTAGGGACCTCCAGAATGCCCTCCAACGTTATTTTTTCTTCCATTAACTACGATTTCTGATTTTGGGGAAATATTCATCTTTAATTCCTTACCCATTTACATCCCAAATTCCTTCACCAAATTCGTTTCTAATTATCCAAATATCATCCTACCAGATATGTATCAATTTATAGTATCAGATTTTTACAAGAATCCTCATTCAAATTCGTAAATCAGATTATTATTTTCAAAACCTCATGTTTATGCCATGAACACCCAAAACGAATTTTGATCAAACACATCACATGAATATGAATTGAAAAACAAATTCAATACTATTGCAAGTTATCCACTTGCCTTAGATTTCGTAGTGTCTGATTCGGAGATGAATTCCAAGGTTGAAGATGATCCTTGTTGGCTCTCTAGTGATCCCAAAACTGCCTTTAACTGCTATTATGGTTCCTTAATACACTTAGCCTTTTTCTAAAACTCTATCAGTCGTTTCCTTTCTTCTCCTAACTTAACAATTAACCTAAATCCCGTTTTTTGCCTAATGGGCCAAGCCCAAATGACCCAATTGCCCCCGTGTGGGTCCGGCTATGTCTAAAAATGCCCCGTGACCCGTTTACTACCCCCGAATACACTTTTCCGACTATCTCGGCCCATCCGAACTCAATCGTACACTCAGAATTGGCATTCGAATTAATTTATAAAAATACTTATCCCCCACCCCTTTAGTCTATACCGACTCCCGGTTGAGATAAGTGCATACCCTGTCATTAATACTCGAAATGACTTAAATAATTGATTACTATTCACTTAGTAAATAAATTCCCGTAAATATTAACCATTCACTCCCCGATTAATATTTAAATAAAATTTCCCTAATTAATTCAATTAAAATTATGTCTCACAAGTAATTTTCAATTCCCGAATTAATTACATATTTAATGCATGAAAAATGCGGGGTGTTACAGCTAGCTCCTAATCTCCCATCGAAATCGTAGCGTGAAGATCTTCCAAGTCATTTAATACAAGACCTAATCGTCAGGCTCTACGTATCAAGGAAACGATGCGCGAAAAACGTAACAGACGCCGTCAAATCACTAAAGGCTCTAAAATCGTGCTCTGATACCAACTGTGACACCCTGCTTTTTATATCTAATTCGGTTAGCTACACCCAATTAAATTAAAGTGGAGCGTCAATATGTTGGCATTAGAAACATAATTTAAATAAATGCAGTTAAGTAAAGATGTACACTCTCATACGTATAACCAAATCACATCATAACAACTATAACAAGTGAAACAAACTCATAACTATTAACTACGATAATCCATCAGTAATCTCAAACTTAAAATATAAAATGCCAATACATGCGGCCCAACACAAAACGGAAAAGAGTAATACAACAATTCTCTCAAATCCCAAGTATAAATAAAGTGAAATTAATCTCTGATATCACCCTCAAGAAAAGGGAAACAAACGATATAAATTAAAATAGAATAACTCCACGGGTATAGGAATCCTAAGATTGATATGATCTCATCAAGATCCATAGTCTATTGTCCATCGGGACGAGGACCTGTCATATATTATTTATATAGAAGAGGAGCGAGAAGCAAGACAGACGAACGTCAAAGCAAGAAAACAAGCTATAAGATTATAAGATGTACTTATAATGAAATCACACTAGTCATTACTCGTCTCCAGTAATTAAGTTGTTCAATTACCCAACCAATACTCCTATGTCGTGACTACCCAACCCGAACTCGAGTAACATGTAGTCTCATATTGTATCATGATTAATCATTATTAATGGCATTTAAGTATTTAATGTATCAAAATATTTCCTTCAAGTATAATATCAAATGCATCGATTCGGGATATTACTTTAAGACACAAGCATAATATCTCACACAACAAGTCATATCGAGTTACTATCGTTACCCGGGGGAACAAGTCGTAACACTAGGCCTACACACGAATATTCCCCAATATTATGTGGTAAGGGCAATCATACTAAGTCCTAAATCACATGGCGTTTCAAGGTCTTTCTATCCGACCCGCATTACAACCATGTGTCCAGTTCTGGTGGTTTATCTCCGACACGGCACTCGAGTGGAACCTAACCGGATCAATCATAAAAAAATCGCATTCAACATGTGCCTACGTCGATCGGAGGACTAGTCTAGTGTATACTTGACAATATACATGTAAAATAATTTCACGCTTATGTATATATACAATCGTGTCAAATCTCTTACTCTAGTTATACAATAGTCATTATTTACAATATAACATAATTTACATAATTAATTTACTAATTCAACATCAAATCATTTCAAGGTTATATATCCCTAATAACCATAAGTATGTGATCAAGTTAGGATATTAAGCACAACACCACAATTATCTTACTAACAACATGAAAAACATTATCACTCTTATTTCAACAACATGCTCCAGAATTTAAAATGCAGATTCGAGGCTAATCCGATCCATTTTTGGAAAAACTTAAAACTACAAAGTTGTTCGGAACTTGATTTTATATAAGGATTCGCGAGCACGCTACCATATCCGGCTTAAAACAGACTCGAAACTAACATATAATATTCTCCCCTGTTTTCGACAACTTTCTGCCTAGAATTTTAAAACGCCAATTTGAGGCTTTTTCGATCTGTTTTTGGGAAAACTTAAAACTACAAAGTTGTTTGGAACGTGATTTTCTACAAGGATATGTAGGCACGCTACCATAGCCTTCTTAAAACAGACCCGAAGTTAACATATACAGTTCGGACCTGTTCACGATAACTTTTTGCGCAGAATTTTAAAACGTATATTCGAGGATTTTACGATCCGTTTTTGAAACAACTTAAAACTACAAAGTTGTCCAGAATATGATTTTCTAACAGGCATCACAGATGAAACATACATTTTCGGAACTAAAACAGCTCAAAATAGTTTTTAATATGACGATTTACTCAATTTCATAGATTTCTCAAATTCAAGAGTTTGTTCAACAATTCAATCCCTATAATCATGGCCAGCTAGGAGGGGAGGCCGGAGAGGCGGCCGCCTCGGGCCCCCAATTTTTTAGGATTTTTTGGGTACCCAAATTATATATATATATATATATGTGTGTGTGTGTGTGTGTGTGTGTGTGTGTGTGTGTGTGTGAGTGAGTGAGTGAGTGTTTTACTGTTCGGTTTTTGGGGTGAATTGATCTCAGAAGTTTGATTTTTGGGAAGGAAATCATCTTGGAAGTTAGAAGGCCAACATCGATTAAGGTGGAAAAAAATACCTAAGATAACTGTTAACGCAAAAATTCTCCATCTACGAGGACCAATCACAAAAGGACACATGTCATCCTACGTGGCAATATTCGACACCCGAGGAGAGTTGGTCGGCATCTGAGGAGTGTTAGTCGGCACCCGATGAGAGTTGGTCAGTACCCGAGGAGAATTGGTCGGCACCCGAGGAGAGTTGGTCAGTACCCGAGGAGAATTAGTCGGCACCCGAGGAGAGTTGGTCGGCATATCAATCAGGAAGATCAAAGGATAACTATGCATAGTCGGCACCCGAGGATGCATAGTTATCCTTTGATCTTCTTGATTGATATGCCGACCAACTCTCCTCGGGTGCCGACTAACACTCCTCGGGTGCCGACCAACTCTCCTCGGTGCCGAACAATTCCTGAATGTGCATAATAACTCCTGAATATGCCTCCTGAACTTCAATATTCCTCATGAACTTCAATATACCTCCTGAACTTCAATAGCCTCCTGAACTAATTCTCGAGCAAGAAAAACAACTTCTGAATGATAATTAGTCGGGGACCTGACTATGTAAGTTTATGGAGTTGAATTTGGTGCTCGACTGTATGATGTTATGAGAATGTGCCACCGAATGAACAACTCAATTTTTAATAGAAGCCCCCAAGTGGGGAATGTGAACTTTGAATGCTTTTTGCTTGATCACTTTCACATACTCATAAAATGTTTCCGACCAACTGTAGTTGACAATTTCTTATTTCCGACCAACCTGAGTTGGTGGATTTTTTTTCCCCAACCAACCTTAGTTGGCATTTTTGGGAAATATTTTTTTATTCCCAACCAACCTTAGTTGTCATTTTTTAGAATAGTTTTTCTTCCTAACCAACCTTAGTTGGCATTTTTAGGAATAGTTTTACTTCCCAACCAACCTTAGGTGGCATTTTTTAGAATAGTTTTTCTTCCCAACCAACCTTAGTTGGCATTTTTAGGAATAGTTTTACTTCCCATCCAACCTTAGTTGGCATTTTTTAGAATAGTTTTTCTTCATAACCAACCTTAGTTGGCATTTTTAGGAATAGTTTTACTTCCCAACCAACCTTAGTTGGCATTTTTTAGAATAGTTTTTCTTCCTAACCAACCTTGGTTGGCATTTTTAGGAATAGTTTTACTTCCCAACCAACCTTAGTTGGCATTTTTTAGAATAGTTTTTCTTCCTAACCAACCTTAGTTGGCATTTTTAAGAATAGTTTTACTTCCCAACCAACCTTAGTTGGCATTTTTGAGAAATATTTTTGATAATAAATGATGGAGACTTCCTCGGAGCTGACCAACAGATTGTTGGGAATAAGATATAATAAATGCTGGAGACCTCCTCGGAGCTGACCAACAGATTGTTGGGAATAAGATATAATAAATGCTGGAGACCTCCTCGGAGCTGACCAACAGATTGTTGGGAATAAGATAACATAAATATGCATAGACATAAAGAATGATTTAGAATAATAATAAACTGTCTTGCTGATCTGTCGAGGCAACATTGCATAATGCCGAATAAGAATGATATTTTCCACAATATAAGAATATGGCTGAGAACTTTGCTGAGCCTGGATATAAATAAGAATTACCCCGGCCAACTATCCATTGGGGGTGAAATATAATAAATGTTGCAGATCTCTTTGGAGCTGAATATATATCTCGTCGAGCTCCATGCTGAGGTGAATATAGAATATGAATTCGAATGGATAAATAGAATAATTCGTGCCTGAGCAGATATCCGAGCAATAATACAATCAATAGTGCCTCATTGAGGTAAAGTTTCACAATGCCAAGAAATGATAATATTCTCCAGAAGTTTAAGATTATTTTCGAGCATTCGTCGGCACCAAATCTTGTACCTGTAAAAATTATTAACTTGCCCTACTATATGTGTAGGCTGAATTGATTAGTCATGAGAATAATTTAATCATCCAATAAATATATGATAGTTATATGTTTGAGAAATAAAAATATTAATTTCAAAAAATGAAATAATATATGTTGGCTGATATGTCGAGGCAAAATTGCCTGATGTCGAGCAATAATAGTTTCCAGAGGTTTACGATTGTGGATGAGCTTTCGTCGGGATTGAATCTCGTCCCTATGGAATTTTAATAAGATGCCCGATCCCCCAAGATTCTTCTGCTGCCGACCAACATTTGATGACATCTCAGTATGTAGAATATATGGTGCCGACCAAGAAGCAAATGGTCCCCGACCAGCAGAGCGATTTCGCCGATCAACAAAAATGGTGCATTGTATTGCCTTCTAGCTGTTGGATGGTCACCGAACAACATTAGATGTCGCCAGCCAAGAAGTGGATGTTTAGATAGTTTCCAACGAGTAAATTGGACCCTTCGAACAAGACTGAGATGTCACCGATCAAGAAGTAGATGATCGTCGACCTGCAATTGGTTCCCCTGAGCTACAATATGAGTCTCCGACCAACAATAAGATACCTCTTAGTTAAATAAAATTATTTCAACGTTACTGATGGATCTTCACATCTTATCTCCGACAAACAAAATGGTATGTTTAAGCTTCCCTTTAATAAAAGATGGCCCAAGATGATGCCGACCAACAATATAGATGGCCGACCAGAATATCTCGAATCCTTAGATTAGAAAAATAACATTCGTTGTAAAATTTAAGCATTAAGAATGTTAATTAAATGAATAATTATCTAATCCACTATATCGTGTAATTCCGATAAAGAAACCCTGTGGTGTGATGAACGAGGAGCCAACATCTCAAATTTATGCCCAAAGTCTCGATATGGTCATGATTGTTTAATTGATCCTTTTTTACAAGAGGTAGGTAATGATTTTTCAGGTGAGAGAAAATTATTTTTTATATTGATCCCTTCCTATTCCCTATTTGGAGAGATAAAAATATGCTGAATGATCGAAGTTATTATCAAAAATCCATCATCGAACCAATAAATCAATCTTTATCAGAATTAATAAATCGTAACAAATCAAAATTCTTAGATCTAAGAGATAACCAATAGAAATCATCAGATCTAAGAGAAAATATGATCAATATCCAAGAGGAAAAAGAATGGTTTTGAATTTTTACTCCCTTGTAGAAGATGTGAAATATGTGAATCAACATATGTCAAATCTTTTTCCTTGATGTAACTCATTACATAAACGTGTTTGCCCAGAACATTTTCAAGAAGAGCCATAGATGTTTAACGTTCATGATGAAAATTGCCTAACACTAAATATAAACACACACACACACACACATATATATATATATATATATATATTATTTTTTTTTATGAATCAAATTGATGAGAACTTTTAAAGCAGATCTGGGTCAGAATTGTGATTATCGAGAGAGAAATTGTTCTTGATTTTAACTTTTCCCATTCTCTGATTAAAAATATGATGGGAATTTGAATAGACATAAAAGATCTTACAAAATTTATAATGTAAATTATCAAATCTTACCACCGTCATATATATTGGTATATGTAATCATTTAAAATATTTATTCCATGATATAAAATTGAAACTTGAGAATCAAGCAAAAAGTTATGATTTATGAAATCCATTATTTTTCAGATTTCTAAATAAGAATTAATCTAACAGTTATGATTTTAAAATCATGATATGTAATATTTTGCAGATAAAAATTGGACAATCAATTTATGTATATAAACATAAAAATCATGATTGAATCAACAGATGTATGTATAATTGATTATACGTAGAGAAAATAAAAACTTAGCTTTTGATGGAGAACAATGCTTGTAACACGTTCCCACAGACGGAACCAATCTGTTGAAGACAGAAAATGGCCACTGTCATTTTAGTGGCGTCAACAGCAGATAAATGATGAGGATGAGATTGAAGATGAAGATAAACATTCACATCAAACATATAAGAGACAAAGGTTTTTAAAGTGGTTCGGCTATGAATAAAGCCTACGTCCACTGTTATTTTATTTTCAGGGGTTTACAATAGCACCATAGGGTGTAGAGAGAGAAAGGATGTGTATCTTGTGTATGGTGTTTCTAGGTTCTCCCCCACCGTCCCCCTCTCTTGGCTAAGGGGATACATGTATTTATAGTGACGGGAGATAAAGAGATTCATTGTATGTAGACATTTATGTCTACATTCAACGAACCTAATTGTTGAATTGCTTGGTATGCTATGTGTTGTCATCTTTTAATACAGTATAAATGTACATTAAGGGGCGTCAACAATAACAATCCAAAAGTCAATCAAACTAACCTATAAAACCATCTTCATTTCTTCTATCCTCATTCTTCTCCAAACCAAACCAAAATAGCAAACAGTGAAATAGTGAAGTGAAGGCCACCGTGAGAGCAGATAAGAAGCTTTATGATTCTTTTATAAATGTAAGTAAAGTCAATATATATATGCACACACTAACTAATAACATTATTGGATTAAGTATAATAGAATGTGTTTTGACTATAATATTTTATATAGTTTAAGTTTAATTTTTAAGTTAACATTTAGTTTACAAGAATATATTTAGTATCTTAATTTACTTTTTACATCTAGGAATGCCAACTTAGTAATTATATATTTAGTATTTTGATTTGATATATACTTTTAAGATTTTTTTATTTTAATTCAATGTTTTTTTTCATATAAAACATGTGTTTTGTCGAGTGATTTTTTAGAGAATGATTGGATTATTTTGGTTATTCGCCAATCATGTTTTATTATTCAACTTTGTCCATTATTAATTATGTGCTAATCGTTAGAATATAGTCATACCTCCTAGAATACCGAATATTTTTATGTAAGAATTAAAAAAATCTCTCATCATGTAAGGGGCCCCCAATTCAAGGGTTCGCCTCGGGCCCCTAAAACATCGGGACCGGCCCTGCCTATAATGATGTTATTGCATTTGAATCTACATGGAGGATGATCCTAATACACTGCATATCATTTTTAACAACAATTTCATATTAATTTAGGGATCCAAATACATGTTCATGTGAAATTTCATTATAGATACATATTATACACATATAGGTTATTAACTTGCCTTGGATTGTATGGAGAAGTTGAATCCTCTTGAAATCCTCTTAGCTTTCTTCTCTTCTTACTCTTTCTCTCTCTACCAAACCCTAGCCCCCATTTGTGAAATGATAAAATGAAGACTTTTTCTCTTCTTTTCTATTTATACCTAGGGTTAGTTTATTTATAAAAATGTCATTTCCCCTAAATTTAACCCTCTCGATCCTTTTACGCATTAATTCGCTTCTAATATTTAAGTCGCACCTTCGTATCTCAATGAATTCATTTTAACTTTTCATTTCCAAACATTTCGAATATATATACCAAGGTTCTAAAAAATGCGGGGCGTGATTGAGGCGTGGAGGCCAAGCCTTAAGCCTTAGAAGCCTAGGCGGGCCTAGGCGTAAAAAGGCGTGAAAAGGCGTTTAGGCCTTCTTAATATATTTTAATATTTTTTAACCATAACAAGGGTATTAAAATACAAAAATTGCACAGATTATAAAAATATGTTTGAATATATGCAAATTAAAATACTATTTTATTATTTTGGATGAGATAATGGTTCAGTTTGTAAACAAATTCTTTAAAAGGCGACATCGTTTCACTAAATCATTGTTGTTTTTAGAAAAAAGTGTGCCTTAAGGGTTTTACCAAGAATAAGGCGTGAAAAACGTAAGGCGAGGCGTTTCTCCCAAGCCTTAAGCCTAGGCGGGTTTTTTAGAACAGTGTATACTGACATAGTTTTATTTCTAAACCTTTCGAATATATATACTGACATAGTTTTTTTTTCTTTTCAATTTCAATTCAATAAAAAATGCGGGGTATTACAACGGCCGATTTCCGGTGGAGGTTGGTGGTGTTGACCTTTGGCCTTTGGTTATCCTCCTTCCCAAGTAAACTTCTCTTCTTCCAGGCAACCTTTCATTCTCTCTAAGAATATGACTTCTCAATATTGTGTAGAAGAGATGAATGAACCCACGTTCAACTAATCTCCAAATACTTATAATAAGACAAAATCCAAAATCACTATTCATCCCCCTTGTAAAAATGATCAAAATGCCCTTTTGGGTTGTCTTTTCATTTTCAAATGACTCGAGACACAAAATCAACATCCAAATAAACTTTTTTGACTATTTCAACCCTTCCGGATGCAACGATGCAGTCGAAATGACTATAAGGTCGATAGAAAATAAGTTTCATTTTTATTTTAACAAATTAGTCCCGACACGTTCCATATCGCGTCCGACTAAAAATTCAAATTAACGAATTAATATCTCACAGCAATATCAATAATCATCACATTCATATATTACCTAAATATCTTTAAGTAATTTTCAAAATCATACATTTTTCGGATAAAATCCAAATGAATTAATTTATAATAAAATCCAATTAATCCATTAATTTAAAATATAACCCATTTTAAACGTTATTAAAATCACGGGGTATTACATACTTCCCCCTTATAATAGAATGTCATCCCGAAATTCGGAGAGATAAATCATACTAGTAAGGTAAACTCTAAATATAAATCTCACATCGCAAGTAATCTATGTCGTACCGCCCATACAGTACGTTATCGAAAATCCCCATTGACGTTACACCAAGTCTCACCATATAGTTTCAACTGAATCGAATTTAAACTTTACCCAATCTTTCCTATACCATCCTCGTGACAAATTTTGGGAAAATTAATCCTTACTTATTAAACAAATAAATCCTGAAGTCACAACTACTTACTGTTTCGTAATTATGAAAAATACTACAATCTAACCATCCAGGGCGCCCATAAACCCTATCATATATCTTTCATTATAATATGGATATGATTACCCGCATAATACTCTAATTTATCGCAAAGGTTATAAACTCATATCCTAAAGACCTAACTTATTTCGACTCCCAACGGTTATTAGTTTCATGCGTGGGGTGTCTCGCAAGCGAAATCCAAACAAGGAACCCCCCCGATACACTACTACCTAATGTAGTGGTCATCGAAACTCCTCAGGTTCTTAGTCAATAATTTATAACCTCTCTACAGGTTTTATCAATTTCAAATAAAAGTCTACTCATTTACTCTCTTATTAAAGAAAAGATGCTGGCTATACGCTCTCATATACCACAAATCAATCCACGCCGATAGTCACATCATGATCAGACATGCCTAAAGTAAGTAATTCCGTGATAAAAATCAGACCCACATGATGACATGAAAAATATAGGTGTCCCACAACCCCTCGGTGAGTCTACGTAAATAAAGTTCCATAGGCTAAGTATAGTAACCCTTTTGCCCATACAATATTAATCTCTACAAAAATCAATATACGCCTCATAATTCCTTAGATAGAAAACATACCCTCATTCGCGGGTGGTGGTTGTTGATTCCCACTATTATAACTTTGCTCCGATGAGTCAAGAAAAATTTTACCCCAAATTTTTATTTCTAGTTCACCACACTCCACTATATGCCCAAGCCTTTGAATATATTGCCTTCGTTAGGTAACACACACAATTCCCGCATTTCAAGAACTTCTACTAATGACTCTCCTCAATTTTACATAATAGGGGTGACCTCGACTACGGTCATCATACTCGAACATACTTCATAACCTCCTAAGTACGATCTCCGTTATCCATCCAATGGCCCTCATCTGCCATACTTCTTGTATGAACCCGTCTGGACGCAAATAAGATTCACTAATATATACGGAATCTTACCAAAGAAATCAACAATCCTAAACATAGGGCTCTATATCAAAGAACGCTAAGCTGAAAACACAGTAAGCCGTACAGATCCTAAAGGACACTAGAACCTGATGCTCTGATACCACCTGTAACACCCTGCCTAATTAAATACCGGGTGGCCAGTCCCATACCAAATTAAAACAGAATATACAATTGGCTCATTCTTAGCATCATTGTCGAAAACATTTACAAATCACCCAATACTCAATTAAGCTCGTGTTAAAAACTTTCCAAATTTTAATTTCAATAAAAACCCATTTTTAGTTTATGAATAACACTACATATATTATTATACAACACTAATAACCGAATAGATAACACAAAAGAATTTAAACGCAGTTGGAATAAACATTCCCAAATAATTATCCAATACAGTAATCCCAACAATAGTAAATGTATTAAAATGACACAAATACAAGAGTATTTGACTCAGATAGAAAAGAGATAATTGAATTTCTTTTGGGCGACATGCCCTAACTAAAAGAATACTGTGAATCAAATGAAGATAGGCGTCTAAGCAATACTCCATAGCTCCATAGCTCGTCATAATCCTCTAAGGTTGGCGTTCCTACTGCTGGACACCTGATATAGAAGATACAATAGAAAAGAAAATATGCAAGGAAACGGGTCAAAGCCCGATGTGAAAATGATTTTGAAAACAGTAAGTATTTAACAAGTGCAATAAATCATTTATTATGTACATGTTAGTATCCAGACACTCACTTGATATTCTCACCTCTCAGCTAGAGTGCACACTTAACGTTTTCTATTACCTCCTAGTCGATGGTTCCTCTTCACTAATTTCCATAATATGATTTCCATCCCATATCATAGCCCCGTATGTCCCATACCATAAGTCATATAAACATTCATATACGTTTCTCATTAATATGAATTATTTCTCATTAATATGAATTAAGATTTTCAAATCTATATTCATTAACTAATTTTAATTCTTTTCTCAATTCACCATTATCTATAATTATCACACAGTAGATAATTGAACCACTATATACACATTCATACAATTCATTATATATATACATATATAATACGGCACCCCGACTCACAGCTGTGGTGCATGCATTACTCTGCTATCACGTCCCAATATCGCTGGTCACCGAATAGGGGACTAAAGGTTAGGTAAGGATTCCTCGAACCATAAACAACAACACAAAAATTGGAGGCGAACATAGTTCTCATACCCACGGACCACGCACATACCTGCATTCCCATAGTCAGTGGACTTATCAACTCACCGATAAGTCTTTCATAGACCTATGTTCTCGAGTGACAAATCAAAAATTCGATGGATTCATCAGGATATGACTGCCCTCAAGCACAAACCTCCCATCGATAGCAAGTAAGCTAGGTATTTCATACACACAAATCATGAATCAATCAAATATGCATTATCATCTACCTATAGATATAATATCAACAAGGTAATCGCACTACCCTAAGATAATTCCCACACGTAGCATTATATCTCTTTAACTCCAACGTATTATAATATTATGCCTTTACTTCTTTAATTTTATTATCCTAGAGTCTCACTCATTACCCAAGGTTCAAATAGATTTTTCCTCAATATATATATTCAGTAATAAGTCACAAATATTCTACTGGTCCATATCATCTTATCTCCCAAATTACTACAAATTAAACTCTCCCTTAATTAGGGTTAAAACCGATTATTTCTAATCTCTTATAAACACAGCTTCTATCAACTAGGATTGAATACCATCATCACATGGCTCATAGTCTATAGTGTTTCATTCACACTATATGACTTATCAACAAAATCAACATCCTCGCATCCTATAACATCTCTCCACTCCCGACGTCGTTAATGTTCATGCGCGGAGCGTCTCGCAAAGCGAAATCCAAACAAGGAACCCCTCCAATACACTACTACTTAACTTTGTCGGTCGTGGAGGTCCGTCAACTTCAAATATGCAATCGGGATAACTTCATCCCCTATTTCAACCAAATGTGGTCTGAACTCCCATCTCTATCCAGGAGCCATACCACTAAGGGCTTGTACTACACTCAGTCTTTGTGCTATTAATAATGAGCTTAAACTCAATCCTTGATGTTAAAATTGTAACCCTAAGGCTACCCAGGTGTTATATTAAATATCCCCTACTAGACCTATCCTTAATCCTCATGCATACAAATTAGAATCCAACACATGAATCTAGCAACCGAAATTTCTATAATTATCATAATTCTAATCAATTAAATCCTAATCAAATCAATTCAATTCTTAATTAGGGCTTACTGAACCTTCCTAAGTCCCATTATATCCAATTAATAATAACCAAAGATTTAGAAAAGGTTTGGAATACGAACAAGCATTAAAAGAAACAACTTCACAAATTCTGGGGTGGTCGATCGATCGATCGCCCAGATAATAACCCAGTTTTATACATTTCTTCTACTACGGGTTTCATCACTTTTGATCATTCAAACCTTCATATTAACTGCCCAAATTCCTTATAAACCTTACTACATAATATAGCAACATATGTGAATGATTTATAATGCTCTAAACATCCTAGAATCATCAAGAGTTTGAATTAAAAGCATATGTTTATCTTATTTTTCTAGAAAATTATATACATGATATCTTCAAGATCACAACAATGATTTTCAGAATTTCTTCAACAGATTGATGAATATTTCGTGGATTACTAACTACCTACAACATGAGTTTGATTCCTATATATTTTTAGATTCCAGAAATCCATTAACAACTCTATCTTTTCATCTTCCAAATATGTAAAATCTCATTTTTATAACTATCCTAACATGGACAATATACAAACTTAGATTGCAATTATCAAACACTTTCCTCTAATGAAGGTCTGATCCTTTGGGGTTGAATAACACAGGTGGTTCTCCCCTTCTCCGGTCAACTTTCGGTGGTGGTTGGTGGTGGTGACCTTTGGCCTTTGGTTCTCCTCCTTCCCAAGTAAACTTCTCTTCTTCCAAGCAACCTTTCACTCTCTCTAAGAAGATGACTTCTCAATATTGTGTATAAGAGATGAATGAACCCACGTTCAACTAATCTCCAAATAATTATAATAAGACAAAATCCAAAATCACTATTCATCCCCCTTGTAAAAATGACCAAAATGCCCTTTTGGGTTGTCTTTTCATTTTCAAATGACCTGAGACCCAAAATCAACATCCAAATTGACTTTTCTGACTATTTCAACCCTTCCGGATGCAACGACGCAGTCGAAATGACTATAAGGTCGATAGAAAATAAGTTTCATTTTTATTTTAACAAATTAGTCCCGACACGTCCCATACCGCGTCCGACTAAAAATTCAAATTAACGAATTAATATCTCACAGCAATATCAATAATCATCACATTCATATATTACCTAAATATCTTTAAGTAATATTCAGAATCATACATTTTTAATATCCACAATTCGGATAAAACCCAAATGAATTAATTTATAATAAAATCCAATTAATCCATTAATTTAAAATATGACCCATTTTAAAAGTTATTAAAATCACGGGGTATTACATTGCACATCTGCCAAGCAACTGCCATTGCTCTCTGAGCAACCAAGCCCTTCATCCAAATCGTCCGAGGAAGTTGTAGGAAATAAGGAGAAAGTGTAAAGTTGTTCAGGTCTTTTATTGCTTTGTTTCTTGGATGTAACCCGAAATGTATTTTCCTTTGTCGTGATAAATCAAAAATGAACTTTTGTTATTCGTCTTGAATTTTTGTCTTACTTGCTCTGTTCGCATCATTGTTGATTTTGTTTTTTATTTTCTCTTTGCTAGTTTGTGTCCAGGATGAAACTCTTATCAGCTAATGATACAGAGCCGATGAAGAAATGCAATGATTATTTCAAAGCTGGTCATATAAACTTTATTGAGGCCCAAATAATTAACATTATCGAATCACATGCCTCTGAACGAGAAATTGATGCTTACCCGTACTTGAAGTGCCTACTTGATCATGTTGTAGCCAACAATGTGGCTTATTACAAAATGATTGAAGATCTTCAAGGAATGATCGAGGAACTTCAACAGCAGTACAAAGAATCCAGCAAACTCCTACATAAGGGTTACGAGCAAAAGTGCCAACAACTGAGTTCTGATCGGGGTTATGATAAGTATCTTTCTTCTCATAAGATAAGAGAAAATGTTATAAGTCGTGAGGTCGAAGAACATAGGCACATTGCCAAGCTGTTGGAAGAAGAAAATGTTACACTGCAGGAGGAGCTAAAATAACTTAAAACTGTTGTCTCTTCTTCCTCGGGAGCCTTAATTCCAGTTAATGATGAGGGTTATTCCTTTTTAGAGGTTGAAAATTCTGCATTGAGAGAAGAGCTGGAGACTTTGAAATGAGCTAAACCGACATCCTCCTCAAGGGGTAGAGGTAGAGGTAGAGGTAGAGTTGTTCGAAAAAGTGTTGAAGAGACGAGGACTGACCAGACTTTATTAAATCAAGCCACTCGGATAAAAGCCAAAACTCAAGCCTTGCTCGAAATGTCTCAGAAAATGCAAGTTCTCACCGAGCAACTCTCCAACCAAAATTCAGTATTGTAAAATAAGGATCGTTTGGTCAAAAATCTCCACGAGTAACTTGAAAGATTGACCTATCAATTTCACAAGCAGCCCTGGCAGTTTTGGATGACTGGGTATAATGAAGCTCTGTATTATCTTGATGCTCGTTTGTAGCAGCCGAGCAACGAAGGATATAAGCAGGGATTGTTGAATGCCTTATCTGTTCTGAAACTGGAGCAAGGTCATTTCTTATGGGATAATTATGAACCCAAAATTCTTGATTTATCTGTGCCTCCCTTCAAAGTTGACCTTAGCTGGATTCCAGCCCGCGCTATTCCTCAGATTTTAATCTCCAAGTATCTCGATGATTATAGTCTTCATTCGAATTTTGAGATATCTCGCCCAGAGCACTTGCTTGATCGACCATCCGTAATTAATGTCAGAATGCTGCAAAATATGAACTTTATAAACTCTCCTTATGCATTAGATGATCCTCCAGCTGGAGTGGAACCTGTTTCAAAGGCAGAGGGAAAGAAACCCATAGAATAGGACATTTGTATGTAATGAATCAAATTGTAATCTACTTGGTTTTAATAAAGAAAGATTTAGTTTCTTTTACAATTTAATTTCCTTGGAAATATTTTGTAGAATGCTTTGTTATTCATTGGTGAATATATATATTTGTAGAAGGACTAAATGTCCTGTTTCGTTTTTAGACAATGGAAATTATCCCATTTGTTATCTGATTATAGTGACTTGTCACTCTTTGGGCCTAAGCAATGGAATGATTTTCATCCCATGTTCATGCTTAGTTGTAGTAATCTTGCCAGGATTACCCTATTGCCAAGACAGTCGATGCCTCGGGAGGTCACCCATATTCTTGCCTAGCTTGGGGTGTCCCTTGAGTTCACCCGTGATCAAACAGGTTTTTGCACTGTATGATTTTTATTTACCAACCAACCAGAGTTGATGGTTATTAAATTATCGACCAACCAGAGTTGATGGGTGTTAAATTATCGACCAATCGGAGTTGGTGGTTGATGAATTTCCGACCAACCGGAGTTGGTGGTTAATGAATTGCCGACCAACCGGAGTTGGTGGTTGCTCATCTGAATTTGTGTCTGTGTAGTGTGCAGCACTAATATTCCGAAGAAAATTCAACAAAGGAGGAAATATGGGCGAAGCGTCACTTTATTCATATTGATAGAAATGTATTACATATGGATTTTTATTACTGATAATACTTGCGCAGATGCTCTGCATTCCATGCATTTTTGAATTCTTCTCCCTCCAAAGTTTCAATTCTGTATGTCCCAGGACGAGCAACTTCAGTTACTCTGTAAGGTCCATGCCAGTTGGCCTCCATTTTGTTATGCTTTTGGATCACCTTCTTCAGCACATAATCCCCTTCTTTCAAATCGCACTTCTTCACCCTTTGGTTGTAGCATAAGGTTGTTCGTTATTAGTATGTTGCATTCCTGATTGCTACTTCTTCCCTAACTTCTTCGAGAATATACAGGTCTAAACGTCTCATCAAGTCACTTAGAGGAGAATTGAAATTAAGCACCCTATGTGTGGGTAGACCCAATTCAGCATTATGATAGCCTCACTCCCAAATGTCAACATGTACGAAGACTCCCCAGTTACTGTTCGCGGTGTAGTGCGATAAGCCCACAACACAGAGTGTAGCTCATTAACCCAGTTTCCCTTTGCGCCATCTAGCCATTTTTTTAGTCCATTCAGTAGGGTTCTGTTTGTCACTTCAGTTTGCCCGTTGCTCTAGGGATGGCCTGGTGCATAGTGGATCTTTTGTACATTGGATTGATGATAATATGAAGCGAATTCCTCGTTGTCAAATTGGGTTCCATGGTCAGTAATGAATGCGTGTGGGAGATTATATCTGCAAATAATATTGTTCCAAATAAACTGATAGACCTTGTCATACGTCATATCAATGAGAGGTTTAACTTCCATATATTTGGTAAAATAATCCACAACAACTATGAGGTATATGAATCTCCCTTTGGTCATTAGAAACGGCCCGATCGAGTCTATCCCCCACATGGCGAATGGCCAAGGGGACATAATGGGTGTTAACAATGCTTGGGGAGTTATTCGAATGGAAGAGAAACATTGGCATTTATCGCACTTCTTAGTATAAACTGCACAGTCAGCTCTCATCATTGGCTAGTAATACCCTTGTGTTGTTATTCTCTGTAAGAGCGTCCGACCTGCTACATGGGCTTCACAAGACCCTTCATGAACCTCTTTGATCAAGTATTTAACTTCGAAAGGATGGACACATCTCTGCAGTCCTGCTATAATGCCTCTTCTATATAAAATGTCACTGGTCAATACGTAATGAGCATCTTTAAACTTCAATTTCTTGGTTGCGAGTTTATCAGTTAGCACATCCCCCTCTTCGATATAGGCCCTAATGGGATCCATCCAGGATGGTTCCAAGTCGAGGGCAATGAAGTTCATCATCAAATCTTCGTCTACACTCCGATCTACCAGGATTTCTATTAGGATTATTCTTCGTAGCTCGGTGTGTGTTGTTGATGCCAACCAAACTAGGGCGTCGGATTTTGCATTCTCCAATCTCGGTATTCTGTTCAACTGAACTTCGGTAAAAGTCGAGACAACCTCCATAGCTTTCGCTTGATACTTGACCATTAGTTCTTCCTTCGTTGCATACAACCCGAGAATTTAATTTACGATTAATTGTGAATCACTGAATACAACGACCTGCTCTGCCTTCATGGTTTTCGCCAGACTTAGACCCACGATCATAGCTTCATATTCAACTTCATTATTGGAAGCTTTAAATTGAAAATGTAGAGCATACTCCATATCAATTCCATCAGGACTGTTTAAAACTATTCCTACTCCACTGCCTGGGGCACACGAAGAGCCATCCACATATAGATTCCATACAAATACTTCATTATCAAACTCTTGGCCAGACTGGGTTCCTCGGTGGAATATTTGATACTTCCTTTTATCTTCCCCCAACACTTCTCGCTGCTCATTGATTATCTTCTCTTGCTTATCCACGGATGGAGGTTGGTCGGGTGTTAAATTCGATAATCCCGTAACATCCACGGGTTGGTCTGTATTAAACTCCTGCTCTTCGGATGTATCAGAGTGAGTAAACTCTACGATAAAATTCACAACTTCCTTCCCCTTAAGTGACGACCTAGGATCTTAAACTATGTCATATTCACTGAGTTCTACTGCCCAGTACATCGATCTTCTTTATTTCTTCGATTTATGCAAAGCTTGTTTTAATGACATATCAGTATACACTACTATAGTATGGGCTTGGAAGTTTGGCCTCATCCTTCTGCTTGCTTCGATTAGTTCTAGTGATAACTTTTCCAGCCTTAGATATCTGATCTCTGCTCCTCAGAAGGCCTTACTGGTCTAATAGACTGGTTTCTGCACTCCATCCTCCACTCTTATCAATGCTGAGGTAACTACATTATCTGAAACCGCCAAATATAAGTATATCCTTTCTCCCATCACTGGTCTAGATAACAATGGAGGTGTCCCCAGATATTTCTTCAACTCTTAAAAGGCCTCCTCGCATTCATCATTCCACTCAAAAGTTTTTTGAAGTGTTTTGAAGAATGGGAGGCATCTGTCTGTTGCTCGTGACACAAATCTTTTAAGTGCTGCCACTCGCCCTGTGAGACTTTGCACCTCCTTTTCCGTAGCTGGAGATCGTAGCTCCAATAAGGCCTTGATCTTTTCAGGGTTCGCCTCGATACCTCGTTTGTTAATAATATATTCTAAAAATATACCTTCTCATACTCCAAATATGCATTTGGTGGGACTCAACTTCATTTGATATTTCTCTAGTTTATCAAAAGTCTGACCTAGGTCAACTAAATGATCAACAGCTTTCTTTCTTTTTGTCAGTAGATCGTTAACATACACCTCCATGTTATGACTGATTTGCTCTACAAACACCTTATTCATCAGTCGCTGATATGTTGCACCTGCATTTTTAAGTCCGAAAGGCATAACATTATAACAATAAGTTCCCCTTGGGGTGATAAAAGAGGTATTTCCCTATCCTCGGGTTTCATTTTAATCTGGTTGTAACCAAAGTAAGCATCCATAAAACTCAACAATTCATGCCCCGAGGTAGCATCCACCAGCTGATCGATTCGGGGCAAAGGAAAATGATCCTTTGGGCAAGCTTTATTAAGATCAGTGAAGTTCATACACATCCTCCACTTGTTGTTTTTCTTCTTTACCATCACCATATTTTCTAGCGAATCATGATACTTGACGTCCTCAATAAAAAAGGCTTTCTGTAGTTTCTCTACTTCTTCCTGTATAGCTTAGTTCTTTTCAAGGCTGAACACCCTTCTTCGCTGCTTCACTGGCTTGACTTCCTTGTTAATGTTGAGTTTGTGGCACAGGAAACTCGGGTCTATCCCTAGCATGTCTTCATGACTCCATGCAAAAGTCTATTTTCTGCACCTTGGAAATGCTACCAGTTCTTGTTTTATCGATACATCCAGTGACGCACCAATTTGGGTTGTTCGTTCTGGGTGTTCATTGTCCCGAATGATATTTTTAGTAGCTTCCATAATCTGGCCCTTCACGAGCTGAGACTCGTCTCTAGGGTCTTATGTTTCAATCTCTGCTTCTTCTATTTTATCCACTTGATATGTAGTAGTCTTCTTCCTGGATTCTTCTCGTTATTCCTACTCAGCAGATGAATGGTAGCATTCTCGAGCTACTTTCTGGTCGCCTTTCATAACTCCCACTCCGAAATTGGTTGCTAATTCTAAACATTGATGTACAGTAGATGGTACTGCCTCGAACTTCTTCATACCTACCCTTCCCATGATGATGTTGTAGGCTGATTGGATATTTTTATCCATTACGAAAAGCATACTCTTTCTGTTCGGCAAGCAGGCCATGTACCAATAAGCATGTCCAACTTGATCGTCCCAAGTGGAAAAACCTTTTCGCCAGTAAAACTGAGGAGGGGCCTATGATATGGCTCTAACTGGGCTAACTTCAGATTCAAACTATCAAAGCATGGGTAGAACATGATGTTTGTAGAGCTACAATTATCCACTAGTACCCGCGAAATCACCACCTCTTTAATTCTCATCTTGATCACCAATGGGTCATCATGAGGATATAGTACACCTTCCAGGTCATTCTTAGAAAAGCTGATGACTAGTTTGTTCCTATTAACCTTTCTTGGGCGATCATCTTCTGCCAAGTTTGTGCACTGTATGTAAGAGCAAGCTTGGGCCTCATTGAGGTAAGCTTTTCTCTCCGCAGTAAGATCTCCACCTCCTTCATCTCCACCTATAATGACATTATATTCAAATTACCAAAAATGGATTGAAAATACCTCAAGCTCTGGCTGTCTTGGCCTTTTAGGGAGATCGGGGTCATCTTTTAGATCATCTTCGTGATCTCTCTTCTTATCTTCTTTTGCACGACGAGGAGACTTAGATCTTTGCCTTCCTCTGTTGCTGGTTTTTCCACAATTTTGGCGATCAATGTATTTAGTTAGTTTTCCTCGCCTGATGAGTGCTTCAATTTCATTCTGAAGAGCTATGCAACGTTTAGTCGTGTGGCCGTGATCTTTGTGGAATTCACAATATTTGGACTTATTTTTTTTGTCAGGATTTGCCTTTATTTTCTCTGGCTAGGTTAGCTCCTCGCTGTTCTTGGTCTCTTCCAGAATGTGATTTATATCTACCTTCAAGGGAGTATAATTTCCATATTTCCTCATCTGCTCCAGCACTTGTTTACCTTTTGACTGCTTGTTGCCACCATTGTTCTTTCGATTCTTCTTCTCAGCTTTACTAGCCTCAACCTTGGTCTCCTTAGTATTTGTATTCTTCTTCGCAGCCATGGCTTCCTCAACGTTCATAATCTTGGCTGCCTTTGCCATCAGTTCTACCATATGGTCCTAGGTGGATCTTTGGCCAAAGTATAGTACAACTTGTCTGGTAATAGTCCACTCATCAGAGCAGTAATTGTTGTCTTCTCCTCATAATCAATTACCTCAAGTTTCTCGTTATTTAAATGAGTAATACAGTCCCTGGTACTTTCTTTTGTCTTCTTTCTAACGCTTAGTAAGTGTGCTACACTTTTAACTGGCTTCGCTCCGGAACAAAAATTTCCTATGAAAAGCTCTGCCGGTTGAAGGAAAGTTGCAATCTTCCTCCGAGGAAGGTTGTTGTACCATATTTGAGCTGACCCGGTGAGAGTTCCTGAAAACTCCTTGCATCTCATCTCATCTGGAACCGTATAGATATCGGCAGTAGCTTGGTATTGCTCTATATGGAGTACATGATCAGTTTTTCCATCATATTTAGGTGTCACCATAGGAGCTTTGAATTTTGATGGTGTAGGAAAATCCATAATTGCCTGCACGAATGGTGTCCCTTGGACAAAAGTTCTTTGTAGAGGATTCTTGGCCTTAGCCATTTCCCCTAACTTGTCTTCCAACCTTTGAATATTTCCTTTCCATGCATCATTTACCACATCGGGCCTATTTGTTCAAGCGATTGATCGCATTGAGTTTTCTTCTTGAGACCTTTCATTACGGGCTGTTGGGCGTGATTGGGCAGAACCTTTCTTTAGATCGGATGGATGCTGAGAGTTGCTCGACGCGATCCTAGGAGGATTTCTATTCCTACTGGGGCCAATCGATCGAAAGGAGAGACTCTACTCAACCTTTCCAGAGCACTGGTCCGTTCTGGAGTTAGAGTGACATTCCGTTGAGAATCTGTAGCTCGTACTGATGAAGTTCGGCCAGGTTGATACGAAGGATCATTAGTCCTCTCAGTCCGATATGAACCAGTACGTCTAGATTGAGAGACCTTCGGGAATAGCGTTCGTCTAGTTCTTGAAGATCGAAGATGTGTATTTCTCCAAGCACTTCGTTGTCCTGATTGAGCCGGCACTCCATCTTGAACAGTTTGTATAAGTTGACGCATGGTTTCTTGCATGGTCGTTTGCCCTTAGGCTAAATTATCCATTATGCTAGGCATATCTTGAATATTGAGTGGAGTAGAGGGTTTTGGAGGGACCCCAGTGTTTCAATTACTGGATTCCGGAATCTCAGCCATAGATGATGAGTTGTTTGGTGAGAAACGCTAAGTATAATCGTTTCCCACAGACGGCGCCAATCTATTGATGTAAAAACTAGATTCTATCTAATTAATCAGTCACAGATAAAAATGGACAAATAAGCAAAATAATGGATTTTTAAAGTGGTTCGGCTATAAAAATGGCCTACATCCACTATTGTTGTATTGCTGACTGTTTGCCTTGAATCTCGATAATCAGTTTACCAAGAGATCCGAAGTCCCCTTCTTATGAGGAGGTTACAATGTATTTATAGCCTTAAGGTTGTACATATGAAAAGGTAATGCGCTACTATCTAGTAGACATATACATCTGTACGATAACAATGCGCATTTAATGCGTAGTCGCCTTTTGGTTTTCTTGATTGGATGCTCTGCACGCTAAGTATCTCGGACCGCCTAAGTTACTCGGTACACTTAAGTAGCTCGGAAGGCCTGAGTAGCTCGATGAAAGTATGTTGTTCGTTGGAAGTATTTGTATTTGCTACGTAGATTGACACGTGTCTTCATATGATTGGTCCACATCAGCTGACTAAATTTGGTATCAACAGCTGCTATCTCCACATAAGTGCATCGTATATTTTATCGGCACACATTCTTGTCTGACAAATTTAAAATTCAATACGTCAAAGTAAAATATAGACCAAAGTAATAATAAGAACATGTCCCACCAACTTCTTGGAAGAGATTATTTCTCCATATATATAGGCCTCTCTTGTTGATTCGTTCTACACCAATCTTTTATAAACCTCAACATCAAACCCTCTCTATATAAATTCATGTATATTTATCTCCAGTACTTGATCGAAAGGTCTACAATTGGGGTTTTGTTTCAATCCCTTACCGTATACATCTCCAACCTCAATTACAATTTGCAATATCTCATAATACTCCACCTTTAACTTTTCTCATTTATGTTTATGTTTCTTATTTTCTTTTATAAAAATTCTTGTGTCTTTATTCTGATTTGAATTTGTTTCTTTAATATCTAGGTTTTGATTCATTCAAGGTTTCCAACAAGAGATTCTTTGTACCAGTTGTATCATTCTACATCACAATATTCTATATCCGTAAGTCTTCTATTCTCATGTTTGTTATATTTTTATATTCTTATAACCTAATATACATGTGTGTATGTGTAATTCATTTGTTTTATTTTGACATATCTATATCTGTAATAAAAATTTTCACGCACTTATTATGTCCTTAATATTTATTTGGTTGAAGTTTCATACTATACTAATATTCTATTGATATATTTATTCGGTTGAAGCCTCATACCCCTATAAAGTTTAAGATTGGACTCCTTATTAAAAGTGTTAACCATGTAGATGCAATGATAAACATGTAAATCATCATTACAAAAGTGAAACAAAATAGAAGCAATTTTTCATATAAGAACTGTACCATAGAAGTAGCCAAGGTCTAAAATGGTGTTTGATTCGAAACATTATTAAACAACCTTTGTAGTTGTTCTTTTAGTAGTTTGGCGAGCTTCTTCAACCATAATTTCTACAATCCCACCATTTGGAACCTCTTAAATAAGCAAAGAAAATTGTTTATAGAAAACACATGGGGAAATAAATTATACACGAAGATATAAAGAAATGATATGAGAGCGGGATAGATAAAGAGAGAAAACCAATTAATTGCCAAAAAAATAGTTAACACTTCACATAAAATCCTACAAAATCAAAATTTTTTGAAATAGTAGAACGGTAAAAGGAAAACCCCGATTCTAAAAAAAATATGAAATTCACCATACGACCCCAAACCAAAAAATAATAATAATGCCCCGTTCAATATCTGTAATGCTTTGTCAAAACATGCATACTTACCCCCAAAATAAAATCCAAGTATTTTGGGTAATCTTCCACAATCCTTTATATAAGTAGAACACAAACTCTAAATTTCTAACTTGAAAAAATTAACAAATTTCTAACAACCATAGCACATGAACTAACTAATGTTTTATGTTTTATTTATCATATAATTGACAAGTACATTTACATAGACATCACAATGATGTCTTTCAAAGAGCTCTTATCCTAGAGAAATTCCATGTTACACATATTTTACTACAGCCGTATAAAAACATAATGAAAATAAATAGATAAATCACCTGGATATTGATGATACAATTGCCGAATATAGAAATTCTCAAGTCCTAGGCGGATCAAGGCATAAGCTTAGAGACCATAATATAAATGTAAGGAGAAAATCATAGTACAATAGATGATAAAATAATAAATTAAACAAAGAAACCTGAAGATGACTGGTGTGAGACCAATCAATGAGTCTTCTGAATAAATCTCATAATTTTGCAAGTGGCCAAAGCTGGATAAGGTTATAAAAGCAGTCAAATACGTAATTGTGATCATTTTGATCTCTTTATCAATAACAGATCTGGTATGAGCAAGGCCAAAATCGAATTGTTGGAACTCAACTTTAAACAATGCAAAGGGACCAAACCAAGTCCTAATCCCTTGGGGGTGTAAAACCCCGTATTTTTGAATATTTTTTTTAGCATTTTAATTACACTTGTGCTCGTAATAATATCGATTATTTAATAAATATTTATTAGTGAGAATAAAATTAATATTTATGTGGAAATAAAATATACAAAGTGTGATTAAGTAAATTAATTTTGATAAATTGATAGTACATCGTAGTGGGTAATAACGACCGGGACTGGCGGTATCTAAACCGGGACATACATGTAGCCTATTTTTAAGTTGAGATGGAATATTGATGTTTAGTGACTCGTATGGTGATTTCGAGCGCACGATTAACCCAAAATGGGTTGAAATCGTCAAAATCAAATATCAGGGGGTAGAGATTGGTTACCGAGAGCTTTTTAGACTAGTCGGGGACCATTTGGGGGGCATTTATATCATTTTTCATCAAGGAGTTAACCTATATTAGGGATTAATAGGTTTAAATAAGAGATTAGGGTTATGAGGTAGCCACTTTACACAATGTAAACCTCTGAGAGTCTTTTGGTGAGAAAAGAAGTAGGAAAAATACTTAAGAGATCCAAAGGGCATAACTCGGAGAAGGAAATTAAGGAGGAATCTTCCCATTTTCAAATCAATATAAAGGAATACATAATCTGACGATTTTAAGGCAAGTGTATATCTTTCTTTCTTGATTTATGTGTAGTAATTATTTTATATAAAAATTGGTAGAAATCAATTGAATTTTGGTTTGGGGGATTACTACATGAAAAACGAATTTTGGGAGATAAATCTATATGAATAATTGATGGAAGTTAATTGGAATTCATAATGGACATAGGTTCTGTTATAATCTGAATTTCTGAATTTATGTAGTAAAAGTTTATATTGAAATTTTTATGACAATGATGATTGAACAAGGGACGAAATCTGGAAATTGTGTTACATTCATGATGATGGAATTAATGAGATTTAAATTAAATCTTGATGTTGATAATGAATCTAAGAGTGAAAAATTGATTAGGTTCCAATAAAAAATCAATAAACGACTTGGAAACTTATTTGGATCATTATTGGGATTGATTTGGGTGACTAAGAATGTGGAAACTAGTCACTTTCACGGAAGATCTGAGCTCCTGGCCAGAATCAAATTGAGTTGGCCTTTATAAGCAAATCCACTTGGCTATGAACCCTGGTCTTTTATTGTGCATTACGGGTAGTTTTGGGAATTGACAAATTGATTGAGGTTAAGTAAATAATTATAATACTTTTTAAGATGGGTTCAGTAAGGGTAATTCAGGTTGATGATAATTGCTCGATTTACATGTACATTGGGGATTTAGGAGAGAAATACTAGGGACATAGAATACCGAACGTGATAGCGTGGATTCGGATTATAAATTTAGGACATGTTGAGGATGTACGAGAAACTCAGAGATGAGAAGACATATTAAATTATTTAACTAAGAGAAGAATTTAATTAAATGAGAGTCGGGATTAAACTCTAGTTATTAGACTAGTGCTTTGAGGGATAGGCACGAATTAGTTGGTTGATTCTATATATATATATATATATATATATATATATATATATATATATATATATATATATATATATATATATATATATATATGTGTGTGTGTGTGTGTGTGTGTGTGTGTGTGTGTGTGTATTATGATGTCTTCGTGTATGATAGTATGTAGAACATACCCATCTAGTGCTATCAATGGAGGTTATGCGATGTGGGTGATCTTCACGGGCGAATCACAGCAGGCTAAGTATCGACCCCAGTTCATAGCGTCATGTTTATGTTTGCGTGATTTATATTCGCAGTGAGGTAATTGTGGGTATGGTTATGACTCACTGTCAAAGGTCTATGACCGCCTCCAATATGTCTGAAATTTTATCGAGTCAGTGTGAGAGTCCGACCTCCGGTAACTAGGATGACGTGAGCATGCTTTGGATAATGATAGCATTGTAGAGACTCGCATCTAGTGAGTTATTACTCTGAGAAATGGCGACCATACGCGACATATGTGTGTTTGTTGTAGTATATTATTTCGTATATTTATGTGTTGACAAATATACGGTTAATAGTAAGCGGTAATGGTTTAAATAACTAGTGACAATTATTGGAAATAAATTATAAATGTGATTGTGAAGTTAAATAACTGGAGTAAAGTTATATATATTAAATTGTGATAATTTAATTAGGTATTGATTTAATAATGGTGAAAAATAATTTATGAACTAAAGGTAGCTATTATACTCATGGCAGGATAGTATAATATTAACACCAAGAGGTAAGGCTAGTTAGGTGGGATAGCATAACTAGACAGGTTAAGATAGTATGTTAGGTGCGCACTTTAGATGAGAGGTGAGGGGTGACTCAAGAGAGTGTGGTACCGGTTTATTAATATGAAAAGTGGTAAAAAAAATTCGTTTACGCATCTTATACACTTGCAAATATTTTTCTGACCTGTGTTAATTCTATTTTCAAAACTTTTAGGTGTCTAGCCACAGGGAGGCCAAGGATGATTACCTTTCCAGGAACACGTAGCTGCAACTGACGTGGAGGCTTGAAAGATCCAGAGTAGTCTTTTCATTTATTGATATCTAGATTAGGTTCTTTATTTCAGTTGTTGGTTGGGCGTGTTGTCCATATTATTCAGACTTACGCATTTCAGATTATTTTAGATAGTTGAATTTCTTGTATTGGATTTTTATCCGATGGTTTATTCGTGGACTTTATTCATTTATCCCAAATTTCTACGTTACATGTGGTTTCATTTTTACTGTTATTGTGTATGGATCTATTGTGAATTTGTTTATTATGTTATATGTTAATGAAAGATAAAATTGGCACTGGTTGTTAAAATTAATTAGGTAATTAGTAAATAATTATGTTTCGACATTGATGCTTATAATGAGACATATGAGACTACCATTTTATTTTATTAGCGGGACGGCCACCCATTATTTTAATGGGTGGGGTGTCACAAATGCTATCGGAGCATCAGGTTCTAGAGTCTTTTAGAATTTGTGTAGCTTACTACGATTTTAAAATAACATTATATGATATAGAGCCCTATTTGTAGGGTTGTTGCATTCATCTTTACATACGTGTGTTTATGTTCTTTTGCTAATTATTTTGTAGTTGACTATGAACTTATACAAACACAAGATGCCGCCAATGATAACCCATCAGACGAGGGAGAGTCCTAGGAAGGCAACTCCATAGGGGACAATGACAGCCATAGAGGTGGCCACTATTATTGCCCAGGCAGTTAATGCTACCATGACTGCCATGGCACATCATTTTCCACAGACTCAGTGATAACAGCCAGTGGAACATGTCGTCCAAGACCACCTGGGGCCGTTAACTTGGGAGAGAGTGAGGCCGGTCTTTTAAAAAAAGGCATCTACAAGAGTTTTAGGGCAGCTCGGATGTAGTGGCATCCACCCAATGAAAGAAGGACATTACACGCCATCTTCACCTTTTGGAGTGCAGTGAGACCCAAAGACAGATACTGGATACTTTTAAGATATTACGTGCAGCACTTCAGTGGTGGGAGTCGATTACCACGACATAGGAGAGGGATATTATGACTATAGTAGAGTTCTGTGTGCAATTTGATTGCAAATATTTTCTGTAAGCCATCCATCCAGAGATGCGGTAGAAATTTCTGGATGCTACTCAGGGAGATAGCTCGATGTCTGAATATGGGGAGGATTTTACCCTTATAGAAAAATTTATGCTCGATGAGGTGAATAAGGAGGAGAAGAATATGTTAAAATTCACGGATGGACTCACTTTGAGGATCAGGCAGCACTTGCTTGTTAACCCAACGGTGATCACCTACTCTGAGGTCGTCAATGCCGCAATAATTCATTGCTAGGACCATCGCTTTCATCTAAAGGGAGGCAAGAGAGCACGAAATACTAGTCAATCCAGTAAAGCTGGAGGAAATGGTGCCGGTGGAGCACCGCAATAGCATGGGGGCAGACAATATAGTGGGATTCGCGACATTGGGATCCATAAAAGAGGTTTCGATTGGGTGGCTTTTTACCAGAGAGTAGTGGGTATAGACAAGGTCAACTGGGCCCTCAGCATTAGCACCAGCAGTAGCAACATGTTCCAAGGGTCGCTAGAGCCAATGGAACAACAAGATAGGCCAGGAGGGCCAATGACCGGGACAACCTCGATAGGGCCACTAGGGCCAGAAATAGGGGGACTTCACCGATTGATGCTATACTTATGGTGAGATAGGTCACAAGAGGAAGGACTTCTAGTATAAAGGTACAGGACTTCAGTAGGGTGCCTAGCATGCGCTGCAAGCATAACCACCACTTGTGGCACCAGCTCTGCCAGCGCCACAAAAGCAGGGGAAATTATAGTATAAACATGTCTACGATGTCCGGGATGCAGTTATACCACAAGCTCAGCAGGCACTGCAAGCAATTGAGGGTAAGTGTTTTATTCATGTGCATATGGGTAGGTTGTTGTTTGATACAGGATATTCACACTCGTTAATAGCTACCGAATTTGCACGCATGGCTGGCCCATTAGGGACAGCCTGAAGCACCATTAGGTGTGTAGACTCACCATTGGGAAGTAGAACCCTTATAAACTTCATTTATAGGTGAGCAGATCTAGATTTCAGGAGATTATGTTTAGCATCCGACTTTCTTATTTTGGATATGGTGGGTTACGACGTCATCCTTGACATGGATTGGTTGGCAGGGTGCCGGGAAATAGGGGATTACTTCGGTAGGACCATTGTGTTCTTTATCCTAGGACATGATATGTTCCTTGTGGTGATGCCTCTTCACGAATAGGGGGTTATCCAAACATCTTTACTATATTGAGTAGTAGACCTCACAGGAGGTGGTTATCTCATTGGATTCGATTCCGATTATGAGGGAGTTTACATGCATTTTCTAGGAGATACTCGAGTTGCCACCCAACTAGGAGATTGTGTTTATTATTAACTTAGCGCCTAGGACTAGACCAATTGCACGAGCCCTGTATCACATTTCCCCGTTAGAAGTGAGGGAATTGAGGGATCAAATTCATCAGCTCATGGGACAGGGCTTATGAGGTGGAGTACATCGTCGTGGGGTGCGTTGGTATTATTTGTGATAAAGAGAGATATGTCACTTCGTTTATCTGTGGTCTACAGGGAGATGAATAAAGTCACGATACGAAATAAGTATTCGTTGCCTCGAATTGATGAATTATTCAACCAGTTGAGAGGAGCATCATACTTCTCTAAGATAGACCTGAGAGCGGGGTATCATCAGTTGCGTTTCAAGGAGGAGGACGTTCCTAAGACCGCATTCCTGACGTGGTATGGATTGTATGAGTTCAGAGTGATGTCATTTGGGATGACTAATGCGCTAGTAGTGTTCATAGATCTCATGAACATGGTGTTCAGGGAGTTTCTAGACCAGTTTGTGACCATATTCATAGATGATATTCTGGTGTATTCTCGGATGGAGGTCGAGCACGCAGAGCATTTGCATATGGTTTTATAGACATTACGAGACCATTAAATTTACGCCAAGTTCAAGAAGTCCATATTCTGGCCGAGGGAGGTACAATTTCTAGTCCATATTGTATCGAACATAGGGGTTTCTATGGATTCGAGTAAGATATCAACGATGAGGGAGTGGGGATATCCCACGACACTGATGGAGGTTCAAAGCTATTTGGGGTTGGTCGGGTATTATCGCCACTTTATAAAGAGCTTCTTGAAGATTACGGATCTGTTGACTAATCTGACTCGCAAGGGGGTACCATTCGTTTGGGATGACAATTATCAATTAGTTTTTGACGAGCTAAAGGATAAATTGACTTTAGCACCCGTTCTTACATTGACTAGGGGATGGGTGGAGTACAATGTTTTTATATATGCGTCCCTACAGGGACTTGGGGGTGTATTACAGTAGGAGGATAGGGCTATAGATTATTCATCTCGCAAGCTTAAGCCCCACGAGAGGAATTACCCCACCCATGACCTAGAGTTAGTAGCAGTTATGTTTGCCTTAAGGATTTGAAGGAACTATCTTTTGGGTAAGCGGTTCAGCTTATTCATGGACTATAAATCGTTACAGTATTTGTTCACGCAAAGGGATCTTAATATGCGGCAGCGGAGATGGTTAGAGTTCAAGAAGGATTACTAGTTTGATATTCAGTATCATCCTGAGAAGGTTAATGCGACACCCCTCCTAATTAAATATCGGGTGATCAGTCCTTTATTAAATTAAATCAAAGTATCCGGTTGGTTCATTCTTAGCATCACTATCGGAAAAAAAAAAATCATTTATTAAACACCTAATAATTAATTAAAGCTAAGTGTCAAACAAATTTCCCAAATTAATTATACCTAATTAATCCCTTAATAAATTCCATGCTTTAAGATATAAGCGATTCCCATTCCATAAGAATAAATATTGAACATGAATCATATACTGAAATAAATTAGACTGGATAAAATAATCCAGTTCAAAGTCTAACACCAATAAAACAAAACTACTCAATTCAACAGGAAAAGAAATGCTAATCAGAAAGTACAATCTCCGAAATAATTAAGCTGGAAACGAGCGACATATGCCCTAACTGAAATGTCTGAACTAAGAACTGAATGAAAAGATAGAAGCGTCTAATATAAAAAACCTACAACTTTTACAACAGCTGTAGCCGATCGAATGATCCTCGCGTCTAAGTCTACTGGTGCCCCTAGGGCAGGACACCTGGTATATAATATATATAGCAAAAGAGAAGAGAAATAGCAAGAAATTGGTCAGAGCCTGATTTTTTAAAATATTTGTTTTAGCCAGTATTTAAAACTGCATTGATGCAATTAATATGTGCATATTAGTTCCGAACTCTCACATGAGATCCTCACCCCTCCACTAATGTGCACACCTAGCGTACGTCTACCCTAACCTAGTTATCCAAATTATTCTCAACTAGATCATAGACATATACTACTAATTATAGCTCGTAGGAGAAACCCGTATTGCCCATACAATACGTTATTTAATACCTCACTCCCTTTAACTGCATTTGATATTCTCTGTTCTAGTAGTAAATGTTTTATCTCCTTAAGTTACTTTGTTCACCAACATTTACAAATTTCCTAATTTCACACATTAGGATTATTCACAAATATATATATATATATATATATAGTCAAATCATCCCTATATATATATATATACACACAAATATTGCGCCCCATGGTTAGGACCACTTGGCACAATGCATACTCTACTATCGTGTCCCGGTGCATCGCTTGCTGCATAAAGGACAATTGGTTCAACGTCTCTCACGAACCATAAATCTCATAACAAAAATATTAGAGGCGAGCATACTCACCAGCTAAATGGGTCACGTACATACCTACGCTCACATTCAACCATCGAAACTATCCTACGTAACATATAGTATGTATCCAAGTTCATATGCTCTAGGTACAAGTCAAATATCCCCCCATTGGGTCATTCAGGATAAGACTGTCCACTGCATGAAACCTCCTCCCGATAGCAAGCAGTGTAGGTATGCTATATACACAATAATGATGACATATAATAATAGGCATTCCCGAATCCTTATAAAAATTCAGGTATTCACCCAACCCATATTTATATTTCTACACGTAGTATATTTCTCTTTACTACTTACACAATTTACTCGATTATTCACACTCTCAAAATTTCCAAGGTTAATTCACCTATTCAATACTTAAGGTATTTTCCTAGGAATGCTTCCCAAATATTTATGCACTAAGCTAATATTAGTAAATGAAAATTTTCTTAACACATTTAACTGTATAACATGATTTGGGGAAAAATGGGAATTTCTGGGCTTTTCTAGGAATTGTCGTTCGAACGAAACTAGCAGCTCATTTAAATGACTCTGCTTCTTGTTCGAACGAAACTCCATCTCGTTCGAACGAGACGAAGTCTCTCTGGTTTGGCCAGACCTGTTACATTTTACTGTTCATATTTTGTCTTCCTCAAAATCTCAGTCCTAAAACCTCTAAATTTCTCAATCCAACACCAAAACATCAATCCTAATTAATGTTCTAACATGTATAAATAATTTCCCTTAACCTTGAATCATTAATTCATCATAAATCAGTTATAAAATACAAAATCCCCAATTTAACAATTTAAAACCCTTGTTCATCAAGTTTCGATATAAGAACATCAATTTCAATTTCGTCCATCATCAATACTCATCAATTTGGGATTTTTAAACTATCTACATAAGGGATTCATCCTACTTTAATTTCCAGATTTTAATAAATACCATTAATCCTCCAATTTCATCAAAACTTATGAATCAAATAGTGAATATAACAAACCTACACTAATATGAACATGCTTGTTTCTATAAATTGCAAGAATTAAACACTTGCCTTAATTTCGACGGTCTGATCCGCTGTTGACATGGGTATGGGTGCATTCCTCGTCTCGCAATCTACACTTTGGTATAGTTTTTGGTGGGTGTTCTTGAGTTAGGCACCAAGAACTCTTATGTCTTCTTCTTCCTTCCTCGGTGCCTTTCTCTTTTCTCTCACATAGGTTTAGAGCTGATAACTCCCCACTAAACCATGTACCTCCTTATTTAATTTCTTAATTTTCGTTCATAATATCACCCCAAAATTCCAAAGGATAAAAATACCCCTACGGGGTGCCGGTTAGGCCTAAAACTACCCCGGAGTCCAAATAAAATGCCCGGGTAGAATTTTTTTTACTATCTCGACCCTTTCAAAATCAATGGCACACTCAAAATTATGATACGAGTTATAAAAATAATTTATCTTTTTATTCTATACAATTAGTCCCAACACGACTCACACGCTCGTCCTGACTTAAAATACCAAACTGTCGTATTTCGCACTCCGATAATTTATAAAGAGTTTATAATTCCATATTACATATACCCACAGTAATAATCAATGGTTTTCATCAATAAGTATTAACCCACGGCACGCTAGTTAATAATTATTTTAAATTCAGATTAATTAATAATTAAATTTTCCAACCTTTTTAATTTAATTAATCCAATTATAATAATTAATCCCATAATTATTTAATATCATAAAAATACGGGGTATTACAGTTAACATGGTTTCAGATGCGTTGTGACGATGACCTTCTGGGGAGATAGCGGAGCTTTGGAAGGCAAAATGGGATGAGCTTTGCCATGATGACGAGGTCGCTAGAGCATGTATGGTAGTATTAGCTATCACTCTCGAGATCATTATGCGGGTTGTAAAAGCATAGGTCGGGGATCAATTATGTCATGATAAGGTGCGCTAGTTGTTGGCAGATGGAACGAGTCCTACTCGATCAGTTTTGACGGAGGATTACACTTCAATGGGATATTCGTTTATCCGGAGGATGAGGAGTTAAGGCATGCAGTGATGAGTGAGTCTCTAAGTCGAGGTTTGTTGTACATACCATTAGGGATAAGATGCACCAAGATATGCGTAGGAAGTGCTGGTAGTCGAGGATAAAGTAGGACATATCGGAGTTTGTCACGAAGTGCACTACATGCCAGTTAGTGAAGATAGATCACCAGATACCGACAGTGATGTTATAGCCATTGGAGATTCCAGTCTAGAAATGGGAGATCATCTCTGTGGATTTCATCACTGGGCAATCGACGTTACAAAGGGGTCACGATTCCATTTAGGTTATCGTAAATCGCCTGACCAAGGTGGCCCACCTCCTGCCAGTTCGTATGAATTTTGAGGCGAGACAATACGCCCATCTATTTATTTTTGAGATAGTGAGATTACATAGGGTAGCTATTAATATCGTGTCTTACGGGGATAAGATTTTTGTGTCCCACTTTTGGCAGAGCTTTCAAGAGGCAATGGGTAATGATTAACCCACTCAGTATGTCTATCAGAGCATGTCTTCTAGCATCTGATTGAGTATGGCGTATCATCCGCAGACTGATGGACATACTGAGTGGGTTAATCAGATGCTAGAAGACATGCTCAGGGTGTGTATACTTATCTTTGGTGGAGGTTGGGAGCTGTACCTTCCACTGGTGGAGTTTGCTTATAATAACTCCTACCAGTTCACCATCGGCATGGCATTATTTGAGGCACTTTATGGACCATCTTATCGTTTGCCCACTTGTTGGTTAGAGGTGGGGGACAACAAGCTTTTGGAACCGGAGATGATTCAGGATACCGCTGCTAAGATTGAGCTTATTTGAGGACGCATACAAATAACTCAGGATAGGCAAAAGAGTTATGTTGATGCCGACATAAGACACATAGAGTTGTAGATTAGGGACCATGTCTTGGTATATATGTCTCTAATGAAGGGGGTCCTAAGGTTTGGGAATAAGGGGAAGCTAACATCGATGTATGTAGGGCCTTTCCTTGTCATTGAGAGAGTATAGCCAATTTCTTATAGGCTGGGATTGCTGGAGCATTTATGGAGGATTCGCGACGTATTCCATGTGTCATCCCTGAAGAGATATCAGAGGAGTGAGAAGGATTTTTGGCATATTTCACTGGAGGATATTGATTTGTAGCCAGACATCTCGTACGAGGAGAAACCAATTACTATTCTTGATTGTAGTGAGCATAAATTACGGTCAAAGGTGGTTCTCCTAGTTCGAGTTCAGTGGGGACACTATAATGTAGATTAGTCAACATGGGAGAGGGAGGATGATATGAGAGAACAGTATCCAAAGCTTTTTACTTCATGTATGTCTGAATTCGGGGACGAAATTCCTTTGCATGAGGGAAGTATATAACACCCCGTATTTTTTAATAATTAATTTTAGCATTTTAATTACACGTGTGCTCGTAATAATCTTGCTTATTTAATAAATATTAATTAGTGAGAATTAAATTAATATGTATGTGGAAATAAAATTTACTAAGTGCGATGAAGTAAATTAATTTTGGTAAATTGATAGTACATCATAATGGGTAATAACAACGGGGACTGACGGTATCTCAACCAGAACATATGTGGAAATAAAATTTACTAAGTGTGATTAAGTAAATTAATTTTTGTAAATCGATAGTACGTCGTAGTGGGTAATAACGATGGGGACTAACGGTATATCAATCGGGACATATGGATAGGCTATTTTTTTTATTGAGATGGGATATTGATGTTTGGTGACTCTGAAGGTGATTTCGAGTGCACGGTTGACCCGAAATGGGTCAAAATAGTCAAAATCAAGAAACCGGGGGTAGAGATTTGTTACCGAGAGCTTTTTAGACTAGTTGAAGACCATTAGGGGGCATTTAGGTCATTTTTCATTAAGGAGTTAACCTAAATTCGGTATTAAGAGGTTTAAATAAGAGATTAGGGTTAGGAGGTAACCACTTTACACAATCTAAACCTCTGAGAGTCTTTTGGTAAGAAAACAAGGAGGCAAAATACTTAGGAAATCCTAAGGGCATAACTTGGAGAAGGAAATTGAGGAGGAATCTTCCCATCTTCAAATCAATACAAAGGAATTTAGAATCCGAAGGTTTTAAGGAAAGTGTATATCTTGCTTTATTAATTAAAGTGTAGCAATTCTTTCATATAAAAATTGGCAAATTTCAATTGAATTTTGAGCTAGAGATTAGTACATGAAAAATGGGTTTTAGGAGACAAACCTACATGAATAATTTATGGAAATTAATTAGAATTTATAGTGGTTATATGTTATGTTATAATCTGAATTTACGTAGTAAAAATTTAGATTGAAATTGTTATGAGAATGATGATTGAACAAGGGAAGAAATCTGGAAATTGTGTTACATTCATAATGATGGAATTAATGAGATATGAATTGAATATTGATGTTGTTAATGAATCTAAGAGTGGAAAATTGATTAAGTTCCTATAGAAAATTATTAAAAGACTTTAAAACTTGTATGGATCATTATTAGGGTTGATTTAGGTTACTAAGGATGTGGAAAGCCATCATTTTCATGTAAGATTTGGTCACCTACCCAGAATCAAATTGATTCGGCCCTCATAGGCGAATCGATTCGGCTGACGAATCGATTCGGCTATGAACCCAAATCGATTAGGACCTGATGTAAGGGACAACTTGGTCTTGTATTGTCCATTAAGGTGTGACACCCCGACTAATTAAATACCGTGTAGCTACTTCACTAAATTAATACAAAATGCCAAGTTGGTTCAGTCAATAGCATCACTGTCGAAAACATTTTAATGATTTCTAACCACCTAGTATTTAAAAAGTAAGTTGTCAAATTTTAAATTAAATCTGATTAACATGCAATGAGTGAAATGTAAAGGATAACATAACCATTCAAAATAAAGTCCAACTATAGTAAATCAACAAGTAAAAATGAGTCTAGAGGAAATACTCCTCACAACAATCCCAATATAGAAAGAAATAAAATGAGCCTGCATCCTGAATTAATTACAAACCAAAAGTCTGAATAACTGAAAGAAATGAAATGCCTCTAAAAGAAATGGGCGACATGCCCTACAACTGAAGAAATCTGAATATAGAGTCAAGGAAAATGAAGCGTCTACTAGCAAGACCCTGTAACTTCCACAACAGTTACAGCTCGTCACCTGACTGGAAATACTATGCATGACGTCCTTGTAGCTGGGCACCTAAAAAGGTTTTTACAAAAAAGATAGATTTGAAAGCAAACGGGTCAGATCCCGAATGTGGAGAGTATTTCAAAAACAGCAAGTGTTTTAATAACATTAAAATAATGAATGCAAAATACATGTTAGGACGTGCACTCACATGAAGTACTCACCTCTCGACTAATTGTGCACTCCTAACGTACCGTACCCATCTATGTTTTACTCTTCAATATATCCCAAATGTCCCAACTCTATCGATTAGTCATCAAGGAATTTCCATCTCTATAATTAAACAAGGTTACGGAACACTAGAAGTCAAATCAGGCCAAAAAGGCCAAACTGTCAACTCGTTAGAAGTCTCGTTCGAACGAGGCTGTTTGAACGAGAGTTCGTTCGAACAAAGTGGGCATCTAACGAGATCTCGTTCGAACGAAAGGCATCGAACAAACATTCCTCTCATTAGAAGGCAAACTGTCAACTCGTTAGAAGCTCGTTCGAACGACCTGGGCAGGTCTTCTAACGAGGTGACAATTTGAGCCCAGAAAATTTCTATTACGTTTTTCCAAATTTTCTTCACCTCTAATCTCATATAAAAATCGTCCCAACAGTATTTTAAGCTTTCTAATCCACATTTAACATTCATAGGTCATATCTAAACATTTATATAGGGCCAGATCTTCCTAAACATCATCTAATCATCAAATCTCCCCAATTTTCCCCAAATCCCATGAACATGAACCCTAGAAAATTAAAGTTATCCATAGACATAATTAAATCCGTTTTTGGTGATATAAAAGGTGTATTTCTATCATAATAATCACCCTAACACAATTCTACATGCAATCTCCTCATTAAAATGTAATTTTCTAGTTCCAATTCAATGGGTCTTTATCATTCTCCAAGAACAAAACAATTATATGAATTTCCTACGCATGGAAGAAACATTCTTTGCAAATAACGTAATTAAACCACTTCCTTCTAATCTTTCTCTGAATTTGATGTTGAATCTTGAAGGTTGAATAGTTCTCTCTCCCTCTGCAGAATTCTCTTCTCTCTCTCTACAAGTTCTTCTCTAAGGATGACAATGGAGGTGGAGGTTTATTCTTGGACCCTTAACTTCTATTCTAAACTTCTCCATTAGCCCACTACTTAGTTTACTGGTGATAATGGGTTGGTGGGTTTAATTAATAATCATAATTAAACTCTAATTTTCGTAGGTTTTAATTTCCAAAATTCCAAAATTACCAAGATACCCTTTTAAGTTGCCGGTATGGCCCAATAATGCCCCGGGACCCAAACTAAACCCCCGGGTAGTGTTTTCTGACTATTTCGACCCTTCCGGACACGTTGGCGCACTCAAAATGACCATACGGTTAATAGAAATAAAATTCACTTTTTTAATTAAACAATTACTTTCCTGACGTGACTGTCACACGCGTCTCAACAAAATTTCCCAAATTGCCGTATATCAATCTCACGAAAAATTAATAATTTCAATATTCATATAACGTCGTATGTACACATTATAATCAAATACCAACTCACATCTCGTTAGTATTTTATCCGGATTAATTCCCAATCAATACACATTTAATTTAATTAATCCTATAAATAAATATCACAAAAATACGGGGTATTACATACTTCCCCCCTAATAACAGAATTTTGTCCCGAAATTCGGAACTAGAAAGTACCTGGTAAAAATAACTCTGGATAACGTTCGCGCATCTCATCCTCGCGCTCCCAGGTGGACTCCTGGACATTATGATATCGCCACTGAACACGCACTAGCAGAACTATCTTTGACCGCAGTTTCCGCTCACTCCGGTCCAAAATAGAAATTGGCCCCTCCTCGTAGGAGCTATCGGGCTGGAGGTCGATGTCCTCCAATGCAATGTGGGAATGAGCCAAATCATCTCTAAGATATTTGCTTAGCGAGGAAATATGAAACACATCATGAATCCGATGTAAATGCTCAGGTAACCCAAGTCTATACGCAACAGACCCAATCCGCTCGATGATAGGAAATGGTCCCACATATCTCGGTGCCAACTTCCCCTTCTTCCCAAATCGCATAATCCCCTTCATAGGAGATACTCTGAGTAAAACCTGGTCCCCCACTTGGAACTCCCTGAAGAACCTCTTCGCATCAGCATAGCTCTTCTGCCGATCTTGAGCTACCCGAATGCGACTCCGTATCAATTCTATCCTTGCCGAAGTATCCTGAATCACTTCTAGCCCAAGTAGTTTGTTGTCCCCCACCTCCAACCAACATGCTGGGGAACGACAAGGTCTACCGTACAACGCCTCGAATGGGGCAATACCAATAGTGAACAGGTAGGAGTTGTTGTAAGCAAACTCCACCAGTGGAAGATACTGCTCCCATCCACCCCCGAAGTCAATGATGCACATCCGCAACATGTCCTCCAACATCTGGTTTCTACGCTCGGTTTGCCCATCGGTTTGCGGGTGATAAGCCGTACTCAACCGCAATTTTGTGCCCATGACCTCCTGAAAACTCTCCCAAAACCGTGAAACAAATATCTTGTCTCTGTCAGACACGATATTTAGGGGCACACCGTGAATTCTCACTATTTCTGCAATAAAGAGCTGGGCATACTGTCCCGTAGTGTAGTCGGTCCTTACGGGTAAAAAATGAGCGACTTTGGTCAACCTGTCCATAATTACCCAAATGGAGTCGTGACGTAGGCAACCCCGTGATAAAGTCCATGGAGATGCTCTCCCACATCCACATCGGGACCTCTAATGGCTGTAGAAGTCCTGTCGGTCTCTGATGGTCCACTTTTACCAGCTGACAAGTGGCGCATTTAGAAACAAACATGACAATATCTCTCTTCATCCCGCTCCACCAATACTGACGTCTCATATCTTGGTACATTTTATCCCCACCGGGATGTACCGCGAACCGTGAGCCGTGCGACTCTGCCATCACCTCGTGTCGCAATTCCTCCCCTTCCGGGACTACTAGTCTCCCATTGAAGCGTAATCCCCCGTCTGAGCTAACGGTATAGGACTCGGCTCCCTCTGCTAATTATCGAACTATCTGCTCCTGACAGAATGGGTCATCTGCTTGTGCCTTTACCACTCTCGTGACAATCTGCAGTGTAACAGTCATCACCGACATGAATGATCGGGCCACTGCATCCTAGTGTCCCAACTCCTTCCACTTTGCCTTCCATACCCCTGCCACCTCATCTACTGGCCTACGGCTCAACGCGTCTGCTACCACATTAGCCTTTCCAGGGTGATATTGGATATCGAACTGATAATCCTTCACAAACTCAAGCCACCTTCGCTGTCACATATTCAACTCCTTTTGCGTGAATAGGTACTGTAAGGACTTGTGGTCCGTGAACAATCGAAACTTCTCCCCTAAAAGATAATGTCTCCAAATCCGAAGGGCAAATACCACTGCCGCTAACTCCAAATCATGAGTGGGTAATTCTTCTCGTGAGGCTTAAGCTTTCGGGAAGCATAAGCTATGGCCTGACTCTCCTGCTGTAATACACCTCTAAGTCCTTGTAAGGACACATCGGTGTAAACTAGATACTCAACTCCTGGTCTCGACAATGCTAACACAGGTGTTGAGGTCAACTTGTCCTTCAACTCATCGAATGCCAACTGACAGGCATCACTCCAAATGAACGGCACACCTTTACGAGTCAGATGTGTCAAAGGACCCGCTATCTTTGAGAATCCCCGAATAAACCTCCTGTAGTATCCTGCTAAGCCTAAGAAACTACGGGTCTCCATTGGTGTCGTGGGCTGTCCCCACTCCCTCACCGTGGATACCTTCCCCGGATCAACAGATATCCCCCGGTCGAAAATAATATGCCCCAAAAACTGAACCTCCTTCAGCCAAAACCCGGACTTCTCATACTTTGCATACAGATCGTTCTGACGTAGCGCCTGCAAAACCTGTCTTAAATGCTCGGTGTGCTCCTCCTCTGTCTGGGAGTAAACCAGAATGTCATCAATGAAGACAATGACGAACTGGTCCAGGAACTCTCTGAACACTCAATTCATCAAGTCCATAAACACGGCTGGAGCATTGGTTAACCCAAAAGGCATAACTCGAAACTCGTAAGAACCATATCTCATTAAGAAAGCAGTCTTCGAGACGTCCTCTTCCCTGATACGCAACTGATGGTAACCAGATCGTAAATCAATCTTTGAGAAGAAAGAAACTCCTCTCAACTGGTCGAATAAGTCATCTATTCGGGGCAATGGATACTTATTCCGTATCGTGGCCTTATTCAACTCTCGATAATCCACACACAACCTCAACGATCCATCCCTCTTATTTATGAACAACACAGGGGCACCCCACGGCGAAGTACTCCTCCGGATAAACCCCTGACCCAACAACTTCTCAATCTGATCCCGTAACTCTCTCATCTCAGCTGGAGCCATACGGTAAGGTGCGCGGGTAATAGGCCGAGTGCCCGACGTCAAATCGATCACGAAATCTATCTCTCAACTCGGAGGTAATCCAGGTATATCCTGAAATACATTGGCAAACTCTCGAACTACCGAAATCGAATCAAATGGTATCACCACTTCCTTAGAGGTCTCCTCCTCTATATAGTACAAATGAGTGGACGATCCTACCTTAGGACGAGGCATCGCCACCAAAAACATCTCCTGCTCGGGAACGGCAAAGATAATACTCCTACTAAAATAGTCAATCATGGCTCGATACACAACTAGCCAATCCATGCCAATAATGGCATCATACTCGGTCATCTCTAACACTAACATATCCGCGGGTAAAGTAAACCTCCCAATCTCTATACCCACACCTCTACACATAAGCGAAATCATGGAACCCCTACTCAACGGTGAGTCTACACAAGTAGCGGTGCTCTCTGCGGTGTCTAACAACCCAATGGTGCATGCAAATCTCATAGCAATAAAACAGTGTGTAGCCCCCGTGTCAAATAAAATGCGCCCCAGAGTCCCCTGAATAGAGAACATACTCTTAATGGTTGGTGGATCCTGTGGGACTGCGACTTGCTGGAGCTGATACACCCTCCCATACTGAAGCTGTCCCTGCTGAACTGGGACTGCTGGAATGGGTGGTAATGCTGCCATCTGTGGTGCTGGTAGGGCGGCGGAAAACATAGGCCTCTGTGGCTCGTGTCGAGCACCCTGCTGCTGCTGCTGTGGGGCCTTGCCCTTATCAGGACACTCCTGGCGTTTGTGGCCAATCTTACCACAAATGAAACACTTCCCCTGGAAGTTTCCCCCTCGCTATCCCTGCTGACCACGGCCCTGGTGACCGTTACCATTTCTGCCCTGGCCCTGCTGGCCCTGGTGAAACTGCTGTTGTTGACCATTTTGAACCTGCTGGCCCTGATGGCCGTTCGGACCCTGATGGCCCTGCCTAAAACCTCCCTGTCCATGCCTGAAACCCCCTGATCGGAATCTCTTAGAATCCCCCTGCTGGGAACCCTGATCACCCTGCCTATACTGACCATGAGCTAATTGTGCCCCGCTGGCACCATTTACCCCTATCCTGCTCTGATGGTTGGACTCTCCTGATCGCTTCCCCTCTGTCAAGTGAAAGCGGTGGTCCTGGAAATGGAGCAGTGCAGCGTTAATCACGTCAGAATAAGTGGCCAACGATAGATTTTCCAACAAGTGCTGACAGATCCTCCATGTCAATCCATCGGTGAACTTCTGGATCTTCTTCTCTTCTGTCGGTATCTCATCCGGAATAATATTCAACAGATTTATAAATTCGGCCTCATACTCGGCCACAGTCTTACTCTCCTGTCTGAGATTCATCAACTTCCTCCTCATTTCCGTGTGAACAGCTGACGGAAAATACTTGCGGTCAAACCGCACCCAAAACTCCTGTATCGTGAGAGTATCTCTCTCCTCCATGGTGGTAATAGACTCCCACCACTGCAGTGCAGACCCCACTATCTTAAAGGTAGCTAGTATCTGCTTCTGGACATCGGTGCACTCATACATCCTCGAGTGCCGCTGAATGTCTTTCCTCCACTGACTCGAAACCACAACATCGGAGCTACCTGCGAACTCCGGTGGGTGTGCTTTCTGAAAAGCATCACGTACGCGTTCCCAAGCAGACAGGAATGCATGTGCCTGAACTGGCATGGCTACTGGTGCCTAAGGTGGTGCCTGCTGAACCACGGCTAGTGCGGCATTTACCGCCTGGGCCATAATGGCTGCAACCTCGGCGGCATTCATCGTGCCCTGAACTGGTGCGGACTGTGGTTCTGGCGTTGCATCCCCGGGAACCCATTGTGCACGTCGTGGAGGCATCTGAAACAAGAATAAAGTCTATAAGTTCGCAGTTATAAACTCAAAATAGCTGAAGAACGTAGCATATACAAAAGAATAAATCAGTCCTAAAATATAGGGCTCTACATTAAAGAAAGCTCAGCGAAAACATAATAAGCCGTACAGATCCTAAAGGACACTAGAACCTGATGCTCTGATACCACCTGTGACACCCCGACTAATTAAATACCGGGTAGCTACTCCTTTATTAAATTAATACAAAATGCCAAGTTGGTTCAGTCAATAGCATCACTGTCGAAAACATTTTAATGATTTCTAACCACCTAGTATTTAAAAAGTAAGTTGTCAAATTTTAAATTAAATCTGATTAACATGCAATGAGTGAAATGTAAAGGATAACATAACCATTCACAATAAAGTCCAACTATAGTAAATCAACAAGTAAAAATGAGTTTAGAGGAAATACTCCTCACAACAATCCCAATATAGAAAGAAATAAAATGAGCCTGCATCCTGAATTAATTACAAACCAAAAGTCTGAATAACTGAAAGAAATGAAATGTCTCTAAAAGAAATGGGCGACATGCCCTACAACTGAAGAAATCTGAATATAGAGTCAAGGAAAATGAAGCGTCTACTAGCAAGACCCTGTAACTTCCACAACAGTTACAGCTCGTCACCTGACTGGAAATACTATGCATGACGTCCTTGTAGCTGGGCACCTAAAAAGGTTTTTACAAAAAAGATAGATTTGAAAGCAAACGGGTCAGAGCCCGAATGTGGAGAGTATTTCAAAAACAGCAAGTGTTTTAATAACATTAAAATAATGAATGCAAAATACATGTTAGGACGTGCACTCACATGAAGTACTCACCTCTCGACTAATTGTGCACTCCTAACGTACCGTACCCATCTAAGTAACATACATATCTAACCAAATCGTAATAAGTTCTACCCCTTACTACTCAGTTCTCATTATACATTCTAGCGTTATCAATTAAATAGAGGGCTTTACTTAAACTCAGATTCTCAATTAGTAGCAATACAATTCACTATCGGTTAATCCGTTATATTTCCTCAAAACATTTCCATAATTATACTCACAATACCAACATGAAAGTTCCCATTATTTAAGTGTATATTATCTACGTCATAAATATACAATACAAGCACCCCGAGACTAAGCTGCGGTGCACACATACTCTGCTATCCATCCCGGTACATCACGTACATAAGGATTACAAATTCCGAATCTCTCAGGAATTGTTAGAATAAGCACAACACACAAAAATGGAGGCGAACATAATTCAACATATCCATGGGTCACGTACATACCTACGCTCCATAGTCAGCTGACTTATTAACTCACAAATAAGTCATTCTAGCATTATGTTCTTAAGGTACCAATCTAACTCCGGGCACACAAGGATTAGATGGCCCTAAGCGAACGTAAACCTCCCGTGATAGCAAGTATGGTAGGTATGTCATACATATAAAATCATATACATATACTAAGCATTGCACACATCTTAGTAATTACCATAATTTATTAGTGGTATACTTCTCGTTCTTATACCCACACACTTATCCCTGGTTTATATACACACATCATCCAGTATCCTCACGTCGTAAATAGTTACTCACGTTCTAACCCATAATATCATTTGGTTCAAACCACACTTCTATGTTTTACTCTTCAATATATCCCAAATGTCCCAACTGTATCGATTAGTCATCAAGGAATTTCCATCTCTACAATTAAACAAGGTTACGGAACACTAGAAGTCAAATCAGGCCAAAAAGGCCAAACTGTCAACTCGTTAGAAGTCTCGTTCGAACGAGGCTGTTTGAACGAGAGTTCGTTCGAACGAAGTGGGCATCTAACGAGATCTCGTTCGAACGAAAGGCATCGATTGAACATTCCTCTCGTTAGAAGGCAAACTGTCAACTCGTTAGAAGCTCGTTCGAACGACCTGGGCAGGTCTTCTAACGAGGTGACAGTTTGAGCCCAGAAAATTTCTATTACGTTTTTCCAAATTTTCTTCACCTCTAATCTCATATAAAAATCGTCCCAACAGTATTTTAAGCTTTCTAATCCACATTTAACATTCATAGGTCATATCTAAACATTTATATAGGGCCAGATCTTCCTAAACATCATCTAATCATCAAATCTCCCCAATTTTCCCCAAATCCCATGAACATGAACCCTAGAAAATTAAAGTTATCCATAGACATAATTAAATCCGTTTTTGGTGATATAAAAGGTGTATTTATATCTGAATAATCACCCTAACACAATTCTACATGCAATCTCCTCATTAAAATGTAATTTTCTAGTTCCAATTCAATGGGTCTTTATCATTCTCCAAGAACAAAACAATTATATGAATTTCCTACGCATGGAAGAAACATTCTTTGCAAATAAAGTAATTAAACCACTTGCCTCTAATCTTTATCTGAATTTGATGTTGAATCTTGAAGGTTGAATAGTTCTCTCTCCCTCTGCAGAATTGTCTTCTCTCTCTCTCTACAAGTTCTTCTCTAAGGATGATAATGGAGGTGGAGGTTTATTCTTGGACCCTTAACTTCTATTCTAAACTTCTCCATTAGCCCACTACTTAGTTTAGTGGTGATAATGGGTTGGTGGGTTTAATTAATAATCATAATTAAACTCTAATTTTCGTAGGTTTTAATTTCCAAAATTCCAAAATTACCAAGATACCCTTTTAAGTTGCCGGTATGGCCCAATAATGCCCCGGGACCCAAACTAAACCCCCGGGTAGTGTTTTCTGACTATTTCGACCCTTCTGGACACGTTGGCGCACTCAAACGACCATACGGTTAATAGAAATAAAATTCACTTTTTTAATTAAACAATTACTTTCCTGACGCGACTGTCACACGCGTCTCAACAAAATTTCCCAAATTGTCGTATATCAATCTCATGATAAATTCAATAATTTCAATATTCATATAACGTCGTATGTACACATTATAATCAAATAACAAATCACATCTCGTTAGTATTTTTTCCGAATTAATTCCCAATTAATACACATTTAATTTAATTAATCCTATAAATAAATATCACAAAAATACGGGGTATTATCAAGGGTAGTTTTGGGAATTGATAAATTGATAAAGGTTAAGTAAATAATTATAATACTTTTGAAGATGGGTTCAATAAGGGTAATTTGGGTAAACGAGAATTTGCTCAATTTACATGTATATAGGGTAATTAGAAATACTCGGGACGTAGAATACAGAACGTGATAGCATGGCTTTAGATTATAAATTTAGGACAGGTTGAGAATGTCTGGGAAATTCAGATAAGAAACGACATATTAAAATGTTGAACTAAGAGAATAATTTAATGAAATGAGAGTCGGGATTAGACTCGGATTATTAGACTAGTGCTTCGGGGGATAGGCACATATTTGTCGATTGATTTTATATATATACATATATGAACAATATATATGTGTATATTATGATATCTGTGTGTATGATATTATGCGAAACATACACTTCTAGTGCTATCAGTGGAGGTTGCGCGATGTGGGTAAGCTTCCCTGACGAATCACAGCAGGCTAAGTATCAATCCCAGATCATAGTGCCATATTTATGTTTGTGTGATTTATATTCGCAGTAAGGTAATTGTGGGTATGGTTATGACTAATTGTCAAAAGATTATGACCTCATCCAATACGGTTACAATTTTACTGAATCGGTGTGAGAGTCCGACCTCCGATAATTAGGATGATGTGAGCATGCCCTGGATAATGATAGCATTGTAGAGACTCGCATCCAATGAGTTATTACTCTAAGGGATGACGATTATACGCGACATATGTGTGTTTGTTGTAGTATATTATTACGTATATTTATGTGTAGACAAATATAAGGATTAATAGTAAGCGATTACAGTTTAAATAACTAGTGACAGTTATTGGAAATAATGTAATAAATTACAAATATGATTGTGGAATTAAATAACTTGAGTAAAGTTATATATTAAATTGTGATAATTTAATTAGGTATTTAGCAATGGTGAAAACTAATTAATGAACTAAAGGTAGATATTATACTCGGGGTATGATAGTATAGTATTGACAACAAATGGTAAGGCTAGTTAGGTGGGGTAGTATAACTAGACGAGTTAAGATAATACGTTAGGTGCACACTTTAGATGAGAGGTGTGGGGTGACTCGAGAGAGTGCGCTACCCGTTTATTAACATGAAAAGTTCTTAACATTTTCCTTTACGCATCTTATACACTTGCAAAATATTTTTCAAAATTTTTTGGCTCTGACCCGTGTCAAATCTATTTTCAAAACTTTTAGGTGTCCAGGCACAGGGACGCCAAGGATGATTACTCTTTCTAGGGACACGCAACTACAGCTGGTGTGGAGGCTTGCAGGATCCAAAGTAGTCGTTTCATTTATTGCTATCTAGATTAGGTTCTCTATTTTAGTTGTTGGTTGGGTGTGTTGCCCGTTTTATTCAGACTTATGCATTTCAGATTATTTTAGATAGTTGGATTTCATGTATTTGGGGAATTTATCCCAGCTTTAGACTTTACATGTGGTTTCATATATACTATTAATGTGTATAGATCTATTGTGGATTTGTTTATTATGTTGTATGTTAATGAAAGATAAAATTGGCACTGCTTGGTAAAATTAATTAGGTGGTTAGTAAAATTATGTTTCGACAATAATGCAAAGAACGAGCCATATGAGACTACTGTTTTATTTTGATAGTGGGATGGCCACCCATTATTTTAATAGGCGGTGTGTCACAGGGGGAAACTCTGGAGTTGTGAGATTCGAATCTCAGAGATGAGGAGAGTGAACAAATACTGCCATTAAAGGTGAAGGTGCAACTGAAGCTCTGTTGGACTAGCTAGGAATAGGTGGGTTTTCGATTGCAAGAGAGTCGTTCGTGGTACTCATTTTTATATGTAGCGTAGAGAGAGAACAACGAGAGGGTGAACTAATTGCATTTGTGAGTCGCGAATGAAATTTAGGAGGGAAAATTGGTGGATCTTATTTTTGTGTGGAGCTCCCTTTTTAATATTTTCTCTTAAAATTATGAACTAAAATTAGTAACACATATTAGATTGCTAATGGTAAATTCACGTAAGAAATAATAACGATAAAATGTTGTTGGTAATCTAAAATTTAGTCTGTTACTAAAAGAGTATTTTGGTGTAGTATATACGGGGACTTAGACAGAGAAATATATATGAAAATACTTGAAGGATTTTCTTTTCCTGAAACGAAGCCAAGGAGTATGCACTCGATCCGACTAAGATGTTCATTGTACGGTTTAAAAAGCTATAAATAATTTTATAAAATTGTCTTAATGAATACTTGTGTGAGGGTATGGAAACAATCCAATTTAGCCTTGTGTTATTATAAAGAAATCCTCAAAAGGATATGCAATAGTAGCAATCTATGTGGAAAACATAAATTTAATCAGGACTCCAGAAGAGCTCAAAACAACCGCAAACTATTTGAAAAATTAATTTGAGATGAAAGACCTTGGAAAAATTAAATTTTATCTTAGCTTGCGGATCGAGAAAAATTATAGTCGGGTTTTAGTCCATCAGTTTAATTATATCAAAAATGTATTAAAATATTTTAATATGGATAAAGTGAACCCACTAAGTACCCCCATGGTTGTTTAGTCTTTGGACATAATCAAAGATCCATATCGTCCTAAAGAGGAAGATGAGAAAATATTGGGTCCAGAAGTACCCTATTTAAGTGCAATTAGTGCATTATTGTACTTGGCACAATGCACGAGGTCGGATATTTCATTCTCTATGAACATGCTTGATAGATATAGTTTTGAACTAGTCAAAAAGGCATTGGTCTAGTTTCAAGCATATCCTAAGATATCTAGTATAACCACTAACATGGGTTTATTTTATTTTGTAATTCTTATTGTTCCAAGCTAGTTGGTTATGAAAATTTTGAATATCTCTCTGATCCTCATAAGGGTCAATCTTAGACAGGTTATGTAATTCTTCGTGGAAATACTATTATTTTTTGGTGTTCTACTAAACAAACTTTAATAGCTACTTCTTTTAACCACTCTGAAATTTTAGCTCTTTATGAAGCTAACGGTGAATGTATATGGCTCAGATCTTTAATTCAGCATATTCGTAATTCTTATCAGTTGCCGTCCATTACAGATGTTCTAAGTGTCATCTATGAAGACAATGCAATATCTATAACATAAATAAAAGAAGGATTCATCAAGACAGAACAAATCACATTTCACCAAAAAAATTCTTCAGTCACGAGCTTCAGAAGAAAAATGAGACTAAAGTCCTTCAAGTTCGTTCAAGTGACAACCTAGCTGATCTTTTCACGAAATCACTACCAAATGTGACATTTTAAAAGTTTGTGTGTGAGATTGGAATGCGTCAACTCCACTAATAGTGGAACTGAATATATCAATCAGGGGGAGCATCTTATCATAGAAAAAATATAAGCTCATTTGGAACATTTGTTTGCCGTAATTTTTTTCCTTTAATAAAGTTTTGTCCCACTGGGTTTTCCTAGTAAAGTTTTTAACACGACAAACATTATGCATGTTCAAAACTGATTCAATGATCACAAATATTGTACTCTCTTTTGTTCACTTAGGTTTTTTCCCAATGAGTTTTCCTTAGTAAGATTTTAATGATGTAATAATTATTGAATGGTGAAAATGATGTACATCTAAGAAAGAGTGTTATAAATACTTGTATTTATTCTATTTACGTAAATGTCTATTTTTATTAAAACTCTACTAGTGTGTAACCTGCATGATGCACGGGCTAAAAGTAATTTTTAATTATACTTTGTATGGTGCAAATCATTTTTTTAAAATGATTTTATGTGGATTCTAAACATTTCAATGGACTCTCAACTAAAAAACTATCAAACGTTGGCCCTATTTTTTAAAATAAGGTTGATTTTTTGGGGATTCCTTAAAATGTTTAAAACCTACACAAAAAATTCAACCCATTTCTTTTTAACATTTTAAGAAAATTTTCCATATATATATATATATATATATATATATATATATATATATATATATATATTTATTTATTTATGAAAAAAAATTGTCCAAAAATGATACAGGTTTGCCTATTTTTCCTCGGTAAAAATGCCCCAAATAGTAAAATCAACGTCTTAAATCATGCAAAAGTACTCCAAAACGAATCCATGCCTAAATCTATTTAAGTAATCCCAAAGTAACCTATAATATTAGTAACCAATAATATGGTAAAACATATATAACAACGAAATATAACACTAACACGCCATGGTTCTGATTATCAGTCATAATCACCTTCCATCTCCAGAGTAATTTTTAATATTATATATTATATCATCTATCTATATTTCCAGTTTTAAAAAATGGGTTAGATTTTCAATCTTCTGAATGGGGTCATTTTTAAATGGGTTCTCGAGTTATAAGAGTTTTTTTATATTTTTATTTTTAATAAAGCTCATTAAAAGTAATGTTTTATTAAAAGGAAAAAAGGTGGATGAGTGCCCACCACCAAGGCTCATAAGAAAAAAATCCTAATAATGAATCAAATAACAAACTCATTTTACATCGTAATCTATGATAAAAAAATTCAAAGAACAACTCAAACATCATATTCTTCAGATTTAACTTGACAAAACAATGATGCAGTTGTCCAGTGCAATTTGTGCAAATCATTGAAATGGAACCAAGCATTAGAATAATGAATCTTCATTCTTGTTACCTAGACCCAACATTAACATCAAAACCATTCGATACAATCCAACGATAAAGACTGGTATGAGAACTTACATATTTTAAACTGCCACCCCCAAATCAAGAACCCAACTATAAGGTAACTTCTTGTCCGAAAATTATGGAATTGAGGTTGGTCCAAAAAAAAAATGGGAGTCGAATGATCCACTATTGAGTTCCCATCCATGGATGTCAGTAAGCAGGTTAAATGACGAATAGCTAAACCTAACTATAACCATACGATAAAAATCTCATAATGATATTACCAGTATATCTAAAAGACCCATATGTAACTGGGAATTTCCAAACTGGTCGATGATGCCTAAAGAAATGAATCAATTTATGACAATCCAATCAAAAGATTGGAAGATTGTTAATATTCTCCCTAATGCAGAACAAACCTACACAGATCGCAATAATTTTTTTTATCTGATATGGAAGATGGAGTAGGGTTTAGCAATTGAAATGGGGATTAAATACTTGAGTAGGAGGAGACGGAAGGATAAAATCTTGGTAAATGGAGAGAAGATGGACAACTCAAAGTTTGATAGAGATATCTCAACAGTTGTGAAAGGAAATCGGGGAGGCCAATATATAACTTCAATAAATAATCATGGAATAGAATGAATACATTAATTAGCATGTAACCCACGCGATGCGCGGGCGCTTCGGAAAAAATTTACAATAATTTATAGATCTATATATATTTCACTTTTAAGGATTTATAATTTATGTTGGTAAACCCATATATTTAAGAAACCAAAATAATCTTGAATATATATATATTCAATGTCTATGGATATGCTACAGTGAAAGTATGAGAAAAAATAAAGAAACATATGCTAAAAAATCTAGTCTTATAATAGTATCCATTAACTCCATAAACATGTTTATATATAAGTGAGGGCATACAAATAAATTATGAATGAGTTTACTCTTAAAACTATCCCAATCATCAAATGTTATGATATATCATGAAACTATGGAATGAATTATAGCTAGCTTTCTTAGGTAAGATGACTATACTCTGGTTATTAGAGTTTAAGGGAGATAAAGAGAATGAACTTTATTTATTTATTTTAATCTGCATATAAAAAAAATGTAACCAACTCAATAAAAATATAGATATGAGAACTGACCCATTCATATATAAAACTCAGAATCAGTTTCTTTTCTTCAAATCAAGCAAACTAACTTTTGAAAACAAACAACAAATTAGGAACTTAACCCAAACTTTAAATTTCAAAAGGAAAAATATTAACCAACTACAATATCAGTTCCATCTCACAAAACATATATTGGATTAGTATCATGCATATAAAAATCATCAACTCAATTTGAAATACGTATAGAAAAAATAAATTAATGACATGATTTTAAAACTTATTATCTCCTCGTTTTTATCAATGGTAAAAAATATATCAAGTAAATTATTTTTTATAGGTTATTGACATAAAAGAGTTCAGGATCTTTAGACATTTCACTATTGGTGATGACATAAAATGGATTGACCTGTTAAAGCAAAAAAAAGTCATTATTAAGTTAAATACAAATAAAAAGTAAAGGGTATTGACACATAAGAGTTCAAGACTGTTGATGTAAAAAACCAGATTATCTCTAATTAATTAATCACAGATAAATAAATTAATAAGACAAAGAATTTTTAAAGTGGTTCAACCTGATGAAAATGGCCTACGTCCACTGTGTTTGTATTGCTGACTGTTTATTTGGAATCTCGATAGTAGTTTTACCAAGAGATCCAAAGTCCCCTTCTTATGAGGAGGTTACAATGTATTTATAGCCTTGAGGCTGTACATATGAAAGGATAATGCGATGTTATCTAGTAGATATATACATTTGTGCAATAATAATGTGCAATTAATGCGTAGCTGTTTTTTGATTCTCTTGATTTGGTTGCTCTGCACGCTAAGTAGCTCGGACCGCGTAAGTTGCTCGGTGATAGTATGTTGCTCGTCTACATTATTTGTATTTGCCACGTAGATTGACACGTGTCTTCAAGTGATTGGTCCACGTCAGCAGGCTAAATTTGGTATCAACAGAAGCCCCCAATGTTTCACAGTTGAGGTTGATGGAGAGTGTGGAATATTTTGCTTGAAAACTGCTTGGATTACTGATCTTCATGGATTTTAGGAAAATTTTCAATATATATAATTTCTTTTTGAGCTCATATTATCAAGCTTCATAAATTTTTTGAATTTTCACGATCACCTCGATATTTGTGCCTTTTTCTTCTTTTAGCCGTCGAAAACGCAAAAGTCTTTCCTTGTAATAATTATTTTTCTCTATTCTCGAGGTAAAGTATTTAAGTGCGACAGAAATCCTATCACTTTTCACTTTTCAAATCTGTATCTCTGAACCCTTCATCTTCTCTCTATCTTGTGTCTTCGTTCTTTCCATCGTTTATTGACAACTGATCTCTCTTTCTTCTATAAGATTTTCTTCCCTCTTCTTTATTTACTTTATTCAGCACGGTTTATCTTGTTGAATCGTTAGATAAATTTCGGTCTGAGTTTTCAATCCCTTCGTGGGTTATTTTAGAAGAACTTTCTTATCCTTGTGATTTACTTTCTTTGGCTGAGGGACACTGGTTACCAAGTCTTTTTGTAGCCGAATGTGGCTTTTCTTTCCCGCCAAATCCCCTGTGTTTGGAGTTTTACCAATATTTCGATATTGTACCTGCAAGAGTAGCTCCAACTACATGGAGGTTGGTTAATGGCGTATATAGGTTGAATCAACTTCATGGAACTCGTTTGGGGATTTCAGAGATTATGTATTGTTACAGATGGGTTACCAGTGATAATTCTTTATATTTAAAAACTAGATTTTCGAATAGAGCGTTAGTTATTAATCTTCGTGATGCCAATAGGGATTATTTTGATCATGGGGTTGTGATGAAAAATTGACAACACCCTCAATTAAGTGGAGATGACGTGTACCAAGGTCCCAAGTGTCCTCTTTATGGCAATGGGATATGTTGTTTTTACTTTTGAAATCTTGTTTTCTTTGTATTTGATAAAATGCACCACTGACATTTGATTTTGTTTGTTACAGTTGACAGTAAAAGAAAACCTCCAAAAGAAACCGATGTTAATATAAAGCATTTAAAACTTATCTGGTGCTTGCAGCAATCTGTTGATGGGGAGCACGTTAGATCTGCTTCTTATTTGCTGCAATACAGTTGCTATAATTCATCTTTCATTGCTCGTCCTCATCCAGTGGTGGTTGATCTTGATCAGGTACCAACTTCTGAAACCAGTGTGGAAGTTTCTTCCTCTGAATTGAGTATTCCTATTACTGATTTAATGAAAAAGAGGAAAGCTCCTACCTTTTCTTATAAGTCTGCCTTTGCCACCGATGAGGCAAAGAAGAATAAACAAGATGTCCCAGAGGAAGGGATAAAGAATACAGATGTACCCCCTTCCATTACTGCCAAAGAAACTATCAAGAAGCCCCCTGTGCCTCCTAGTAAGACTGTTGTCATCTCCCCAATAGAGACAACATCTTTAATTAAAAATTCTCCTGCTCCTCTGAGGAGATTAAAAAGAAGCTCTTCTGAGAGACCTGTTGAATCTATCTCTCAAGCTTCAAATATTGAAGGTAGTGTTCCACCTCTTGTTCCTCCGAGCTCTGCTGTGGGCTTGGTAAGATCTTGGACTCTCCCCGAGGTCCAAAACATTGAAGATACTTTTTCTCATGAGAGAACTACTACTCTGGCTGCTCAACACATTGCATCAGTAAGTATTATTATCCTGAGTCCTTTATTTTTTAATACTACGTTCATGTATTAACTTAAAGTTCTTTCTTTTTTTCAGCTTGTGACATGTTTCAATAGCATTTTGAAGAAAAATGAAGCTATCAGGGCTTCAAGCTCCTCGGGTGGAGTAGAGGAAGCTTTTGCTGGACTAACCTAGTCTTTGAAGGAATCTCGTCAGAAGTACGATGAGGACAAATATGCTTGGGAGAAGAAATTTAAGTCTGTTGAAGACAACAGAGATCAAGCTGTGGCTGCCCCCAAAGAGTTGGAGAAGAAATTAAAAGAAGCTGAACAAGATAACGAGGAGCTTGCGATCAAGCTTAAATCTTCTGAGGAAAATGTTGTCAGGCTCCAAGATATTGAGCAACATAAGGCAGAGGTAGAGGAAAAGATGAAGTCTGCCGACGAGCTCCTTAGGGAAAGGACCTCCTCGGAGAAAGCAAAAAAGAAAGATGCAGTTAAGAAATCATTCAGTGCTGGCTGGGACAAAGGTTGGAACAAGGGCCTGGCTGTCATGTCTTCTCAAATGGAGTATGCCAGTGTCAAATATTTTAGGGATGGATGGTAGCATCCTTGAAAAGATTGGAGGTGGCTGAAAACTCTGAGTTATTTCAGGAGCACATTCATGGCCCTCCTCCCTCTCCTGGAGAAGAAGAAGAAGAAGAAGAAGAAGAAGAAGAAGAGAATAAGAAGAAGAAGAAGAAGATGAGGCTGCTTCAGATGAATCTTTTATGATGACAGGAGAGCAGGTACCTGTTGTTGCTGCTGCTCAACCTTTTGAGCAACTCTAACCAGCCATCACATCTGTTAAGTAGCTGCCATTGCTCTCCGAGCAACTAACCCCTTCGTCTAAACCATCCGAAGGAGTTATAAGAAATAAGGAGAAAGTGTAAAGTTATTCGGGTCTTTTTATTTTGCTATTTTCTTGAATGTAACCTTGAACCATGTTCTCCTTTATCATGATAAATAAAATTTAAACTTTTGTTATTTGTCTTGAATTTCTCTCTTACTCTGTTCGCACCATTTGTTGAGTTTGTTTTTCATTTTGCCTTTGCTAGTTTGTGTCCAGGATGGAACTTTTATCAGCTCATGATTTAGAGTTGATGAAGAAATGTAATGACTATTTCAAAGCTGGTCATGCAGATTTTACTGAGGCTTAAATCATTAATATTCTTAGACCAGATGCCTCTGAACGAGAAATTGATGCTTATCAATACCTGAAGTGCTTGCTCGATCGTGCTGTTGCCAACAATGTGGCCTATTATGAAATAATTGAAGATCTTTAAGGAACGATCGAGGAACTCCAACAGCAGTACAAATAATCTGATACACTTCTGCATCAAGGCTATGAGAAAAAGTACCAACAATTGAGTGCTGACATGGGATATGACAAGTTCATTTCTGCTCATGAGAAAAAGGAGAGTGTTCTAAAGCTTGAAATTAAAGGCTATAGACATATCGCCAAGTTGTTGGAGCAGGAGAACATTGCTTTGTAGGAGGAAATAAAACAACTCAAATCTACCGCTTCTTCCTCGGGAGCCTTGGTCCCCATTAATGATGAAGGCTTTTCCTTCTTGGAGGTAGAAAATGCTAACTTACGAGATGAGTTAGAAACTTTGAAATGAGTTGGACCCTCCACATCTACTCGTGGTAGAGCAAGATCTTCTCGTGGACGAGCAAGGGCTGATCGGGTCACCATTACAGAAGTGAGAACTCAGTCGACTTTGGAGAATCAAGCCGTTCAGTTGATGGCGAAGAACCAAGCCTTGGAAGAAATGTCTAAGAAGATTCTGAACTTCACCGAGCAACTCTTTAATCAAAGTTCTACTCTGGAAAGTAAAGAAATTCTGGTGAAGAAACTCCACGAGCAACTTGAGAGGTTAATTTATCAATTTCACAAACAGCCTAGGGAATTTTGGATGGTTGGCTATAATGAAGCTCTATATCATCTTGATGCTCGTTTGCAGCATCGAATAATGAGGGGTACAAGCAGGGACGGTTGAACGCTATGTGTGTGCTAAAATTGGAGCAAGGACACTACTTATGGGATTATTACGAGCCTGGAGTGCTCAATTTGCCCGCGCCTCCTTTTAAGCTTGATATTAGTTGGATTCCTGCTCATGCAATTCCTCGATGCCTGATTTCTAAGTATCTCGGTGATTACAGTCTTCATGCAAACTTTGAGATAGCTCGCCTAGAACACTTGCTTGATCGACCATCTATAATGAATGTCAGAATGCTGCGAGATATAAACTTTATAAATTCCCCTTATGCATTAGATGATCCTCCAGTTGGAGTAGAACCTGTTTCAAAGGCAGGGGGAAGAAACCCATAGAATAGGATATTTTTATGTAATGAATCAGACTTCATATCATATGTAATCGACTTGGTTTTAATGAAGAAATTTTTAGTCTTTTGCCATTTCATTTTCTTTGAAACACTTGTAGAATGTCCTTGTTTGTTGGTTGGCGAATGTATATATATATATATATATATATATATATATATATATATATATATATATATATATATATATATATATATATACTATATTTATCCCATTTGTTGTTTGATTATAGTGACTTGTCACTCTTTGGGCCTAAGCAATGGAATGATTTTCATCCCATATTCCTGCTTAGTTGTAATAATCTCGTATGGATTACCTATTGCCTAGACAGTGGACGCCCCGGGAGGTCGTCCAGCTTCTTGCCTAGTTTGGTACTAACCAATCGGAGTTGGTGGTTATTAATTTACCGACCAATCGAAGTTGGTGGTAATGATATGCCAACCAACCAGAGTTGGTCGTATTGAGTTACCGACCAACCGGAGTTGGTGGTAATTGATTTGTCGATAACCGGTGTTGGTGGTATTAAGTTCTCGACCAATCGGAGTTGGTGGTAATTGATTTGCCGACTAACTGGAGTTGGTGGTATTGAGTTCCCGGCCAACCGGAGTTGGTGGTAATTGATTTGCTGACCAACCAGAGTTGGTGGTATTGAGTTCTCGACCAACCGGAGTTAGTGGTAATTGAATTGCCGACCAACCGGAGTTGGTGGTATGCTGCTCTCTGGATTCGTGTTTGTGTAGTGTGTAGCACTAATATTCCGAAAAAGGTTCAACAAAGAAGGAAGTATGGGCGAAATATCACTTTATTTATATTGAAGAAACTCTATTACATAGGAATTTCAATTACTGATAGTACTTGCACAGGTGTTCTGCATTTCATGCATTCTTGAATTCTTCTCCTTCCAAAGTTTCAATTCTGTATGTCCCTGGACGAACAACTGCAGTTACTCTGTAAGGTCCATGCCAGTCGGCTTCCAGTTTGTTATGCTTTTGGATCACTTTCTTCAGCACATAATCCCCTTCTTTTAAATCACACTTCTTTACTCTTTTATTGTAGAACAAAGTTGTTCGTTGTTAATATGCTGCATTCCTGATTGCTGCTTCTTCCCTAACTTCTTTGAGCATATACAGGTCTAATCTTCTCATCAAGTCACTGACAAGAGAATTGAAATTAAGCACCCTATGCGTGGGTAGACTCAATTCAGAAGGTGTGACAACCTCACTTCCAAATGTCAACATGTATGGAGACTCTCCCGTTGCTGTTCGTGGTGTAGTGCGATAAGCCCACAACACAGAGTGTAGCTCGTTAATCCAATTTCCCTTTGCATCATCCATTCATTTTTTCAAACCATTTAGTAGCGTTCTGTTTGTCACCTTAGTTTTCCCATTACTCTACGGATGGTCTGGTGCAGAGTGGATCTTCAGTACATTGGATTGATGATAATATGCAACAAACTCCTCGTTGTCAAACTGGGTTCCATGGTCAATAATGAATGCATAGGGAAGACCATATCTATAAATAATATTCTTCCAAATAAAGTGACCCATTTAGTAAAATAATCCACAACAACCACGAGGTATTTGAATCTTCCCCTGGTCATTGGAAGTGGTCCGACCAAGTCTATCCCCCACATGGTGAATGGCCAAGGGGACGTTATGGATGTTAACAATGCTTGGGGAGTTCTTCGGATGGAAGAGAAACGTTGGCGTTTATCACACTTCTTAGCATAAGCTGCGCAATCAGCTCTCATCGTTGGCCAGTAATACCCTTGTGTTATTATCCTCTGCAAAAGCGTCTGACCTGCTACATGGGCTCCACAGGACCCTTCGTGAACCTCTTCGATCAAGTCTTTAACTTCGGAGGGATGTACATATCTTTATAATCCTGTTATAACTCATCTTCTGTACAAAATACCACTATTCAATACATAATGAGCAACTTTAAACTTTAGTTTCTTAGCTGCGAGTTTATCAGGTGACAGAATCCCTTCTTCGATATAGGCCCTAATAGGATCCATCCAGGAAGGTCCCAAGTCAAGGGCAATGAAATTCATCATTAAATCTTCGTCCATGCTTTGACCAACCAGGACTTTTATTGGGATTATTCTTCGTAGCTCGGTGCGTGTGGCTAATGCTAACCGAGCTAGGGCGTCTGCTCTTGCATTCTCCAATCTCGGTATTCTAATCAACTGAACTGCAATAAAACTCGATAAACCTCCATTGATTTTGAATGATACTTGACCATTAATTCTCCCTTTACTGCATATACCCCCAGAATTTGATTTACGATTAACTGTGAATCACTGAATACAACGACATGCTCTGCCTTCATGGTTTTGGCCAGACTTAGACCCACGATCATAGCTTCATATTCAGCCTCATTATTAGAATCCTTAAATTGAAAGCGCAGAGAATACTCCATATCAATCTCATCCGGACTGTTTAAAATAACTCCTTCTCCACTGCCTGTAGTGCACGAAGAGCCATCCACATACAGATTCCATACAGGTACTTCATTATCAAACTCTTGGTCAGACAGAGCTCCTCGGTGGAATATTTAATGCTTCCTTTTGTCTTCCCCCAACACTTCTCGCTGCTCATTGATTATCTTCTCTTGATCGTCCACGGATGGAGGTTGGTCGGGGGTTAAATTTGATGATCCTATAACATCCACGGGTTGGTCTGTATTAAACTCCTGTTCTTCGGAGGTATCAGATTGAGTAAACTCTGAGATAAAATTCGCTACTACTTGCCCCTTAAGCGATGATCTAGGCTCATAAACTATATCATATTCACCGAGTTCTACTGCCCAGTACATCAATCTTCCTGATTTCTCTGGTTTATGGAGATCCTGTCTCAATGGCATATCAGTAAACACTACTATAGTATGGGCTTGAAAGTATGGCCTCATCCTTATGCTCGCTTCGATTAATGCCAGTGCTAATTTTTCCAACCTTGGATATCTGATATCTGCTCCTCGGAAAGCTTTGCTGGTGTAATAGACCGGTTTTTAGACTCCGTCCTCCACTCTTATTAATGCCGAACTAACTACATTCTCTGAAACTGCCAGATACAAGTATAATCTTTCTCCCATCACTGGTCTAGATAACAATGGAGGTGTCCCCAAATATTTCTTCAATTTTTGAAAGGCCTCCTCGCATTCATCATTCCACTCAAAAGTTTTTCGAAGTGTTTTGAAGAATGGGAGACATCTGTCTGTTGCTCGTGACACAAATCTGTTGAGTGCTGCGACTCACCCTGTGAGACTTTACACTTCCTTCTTCGTAATTGGAGATCGCAGCTCCAATAGGGCTTCGATCTTTTCAGGGTTCGCCTCGATACCTCGTTGGTTAACAATATATCCGAGAAATATGCTGTAACACCCTGCCTAATTAAATATCGGGTGTCCAGTCCCATACCAAATTAAAACAGAATATACAGTTGGCTCATTCTTAGCATCACTGTCGAAAACATTTACAACTCACCCAATACCCAATTAAGCTGGTGTTAAAAAAACTTTCCAAATTTAAATTTCAACAAAACCATTTTTAGTTTAAGAATAACACTACACATTTTATACTACAACACTGATAACACAATAAATAACTCAAAAGAATTTAAATGCAATTGGAATAAACATTCCCAAATAATATAAATCCTTTACAATAATCCCAACAATGTTTAATGTATTAAAAAGACCCGAATACAATAGTATTTGACCTCGATAGAAAAGATAACTGAAATCCTTTGGGCGACATGCCCTAACTAAGAATACTGTGAATCAAAAGATGAAAGTCGTCTAAGCAAAAACTCCATAGCTCCATAATTCAACATCATCCGCTAAGGTTGGCGTCCCTGTTGCTGGACACCTAATATAGAAGATACAATAGAAAATAAAATATGCAAGGAAACGGGTCAGAGCCCGAATGTGTATATGATTTTTAAAACAGCAAGTATTTAACAAGTGCAATAAAGCATTTATTATGTACATGTTAGATCTAACTCTCACTTGCTATTCTCACCTCTCAACTAGAGTGCACACTTAATGTTTCCTATTAACCTCCTAGTTAATGGTTCCTCTTTTCTAGTCTCCATATTATAATTCCATTCCCATATCATAATCCCCGTATGTCTACGTCACATTATTATTCATTTACATTTCTCATTTATGAATCGTTTCTCATTAACATGAATCATTTCTCATTAATATGAATTAAGCTTTTCAATTCTGTAAGAATAAACATTCATTAACTTAATTCAATTATCTTTCTCTATTCACCGTTATCTATAATTATCACTGTCCATAGATTTAACCACAATATTTATCCATTCAATCATTTAATCCATTATATATATATATTCATATATAATACGGCACCCCGAGTCACAGCTGCAGTGCAATGCATTACTCTGCTATCATATCACATCATCGCAGGTCGCCGAATAGGGGACTAAAGGTTCAGTAAGATTCCACGAACCACAAACAACAACAAACAAATTGGAGGCGAACATAGTTCTCGTATCCATGGGTCACGCACATACCTACGTACCCACAGTCAGCGGACTTATCAACTCCCCGATAAGTCTTTCATAGACCTATGTTCTCGAGCGACAAATCAAAGATCCCATGGATTCATCAGGATATGGCTGCCCTCACGCGCAAACCTCCCACCAATATCAAGTAAGCTAGGTATGTCATACACATAAATCATCAATTAATCAAATAGGTATAATCATACCTATAATATAATATCAATAAGGTAATATCACTACCCTAAGATATTTCCCATACTTATCATATCTTTACTTCATAATTTAATTATCCTCGCATCCTATAACATCTCTCCACTACCGACGTCGTTAAGGTTCATGCGCGGAGTGTCTCGCAAAGCGAAATCCAAACAAGGAACCCCTCCAATACACTACTACTTAACTTTGTCGATCGAGGAGGTCCGACAACTTCAACTATGCGATCGGGATAACCTCATATCTTCTTTCAACCAAAAGTGTTCTAAACTCCCATCTCTATCCAGGAGACATATCACCACGCTCTTGTATTACACTCCGTCCTTGCGAAATCAATATTGAGCTTAAACTCAGTCCTTGATGTTCAAATTGTAACCCTAAGGCTACCCTCACTCAATACACATGATTCAAATAGATTTTTCCTCAACATATATTCAGTAAGAAGTCACTAATATCCTACTGGTCCATAACATCATTTCTCCCGAATTACTACGAGTTTAGTTCTCCTTTTAATTAAGGTTAAAATCGATAGTTTCAAATCTCTTATAAACACATCTTCTTTCACTTAGGATTAAACCCTCTTGTAAACTTAAGGATACCCAGGTGTTATATTAAATCACCCCTACTGGTCCTATCTTAAATCCTCATACATCCCCATTTGGAATTTAACAATTGAATCTAGCAACCAAAATTCCATTCAATATAATTTTCATCATTTTAATCACTTGAATCCAAATCAAATTAATTCAAATCTTATCAAGGGTTTACTGATATTTTCTAAGTCCCATAATATCCAAATAATAATCACCAAAGATCCACAAAAGGTTTGGGATAAGAATCAACATTTAAAAAGAAACAACTTTACATATTCTGGGGAGGTCGATCGATCGAAGGCAGGGGTCGATTGATCGATCCCTCAGGTCACAGCCTGGTTTTCTGCATTTTCTGCAACTACGGGTTTAGCAACTTATGATCATTTAAACCTTCATCTAAACATCCCAAATGACTTATAATCTTTACTACATGATATATCAACATATATGAACGATTTCCAATACTCTAAACATCCTAGAATCATCAAGGGATCGGATTAAAAAGCATGTTTATCTCCTTATTTCCAGAAAATTATCAACATATCAACTTCAAGAACACATCAATGGTTTTCATAATTTCTTCAACAGTTTCATGACTATTTCGTGGATTATTATCAACCTAAAACATGAGTTTAATTCCTATATCATTTCAGTTTCCAAAAATCCATTTAATACTCCATTATTTCTTCCAAACATGAATAATCTTCTCTTTTCATACTATTCTAACATGGATAATATACAAACTTAAATTGCAATAATTAAACACTTGCCTTTACTGAAGGTCTGATCCTTTGGTGTAGTATATCTCAGTTGGTTGTCCCTTCTCCGGTCAAACTCCGGTGGTGGTTGGTGGTGGTGAACCTTGCTTCTTGTTCTTCTCCTTCCCAAGTAGGCTTTTCCCTTCCCCAAGCACCCTTACACTCTCTCTAGGAAGATGGCTTCTCTAATTTGTGAAGAGGAGATGAATAACCCCAATACAATTAATCTACCAATACTTATAATAGTACAAAATCCAAAATCACTATTCATCCCGCTTAGAAAAATGACCAAAATGCCCCCGGGTTGTCTATTCATTTCCAAATGACCCGAGACTCAAAATTAACATCCAAATAGCCTTTTCTGACTATTTCGAACCTTCCGGACGCAACGACGTAGTCGAAATGACTATAAGGTCGATAGAAAATAAATTTCCTTTTTAATTTAATAAACTAGTCCCGACACGTCCCATACCGCGTCTGACTAAAAATATAAATTACTGAATTTATATCATACAGTCATATCAATGACATCACATTCATAAATTACCTAAATATCTTTAAGTAATATACAGAATCATCCATTTTAATATCCACAGTCCGGATAAAACCCGAATGAATGAATTAATAATAAAATCCAATTAATCTATTAATTTAGAATATGACCCATTTTAAAAGTCATTTAAAATTACGGGGTATTACATATGCCTTCTCGTACTCCGAATATGCATTTGGTGGGATTCAAATTCATTTGATATTTCTCTAGTTGATCAAAGGTCTGAGTTAAGTCAACTAGATGATCAACAACTTTCTTGCTCTTCGTCAGCATATCGTTAACATAAACTTCCATGTTATGACTGATTTGCTCTGCAAACACCTTATTTATCAGCCGCTGATATGTCGCACCTGCATTTTTAAGTCCAAAAGGCATAACATTATAGCAATAAGTTCCCTTGGGGTGATAAAATATGTACTCTTCCTGTCCTCAGGCTTCATTTTAATCTGGTTGTAACCAGAATAAGCATCCATGAAACTCAACAATTCATGCCCCGAGGTAGCATCCACCAGTTGATCGATTCGAGGTAAAGGAAAATGATCATTTGGACATGCCTTATTAAGATCAGTGAAGTCTACACACATCCTCCACTTGTTATTTTTCTTCTTTACCATCACCACATTTGCTAGCTAATCATGATATTTGACATCCTCAATAAAAGAGGCTTTTTGTAGTTTCTCTACTTCTTTTTGTATGCCTTGGTTCTTTTCAGGGCTAAACACCCTTCTTCACTGCTTCACTGGATTGACCTCCTTGTTCACGTTGAGCTCGTGGCACAAGAAACTCGGGTATATCCCTGGCATGTATTCATGACTCCATGCAAAAGTATGCTTTTTGCGCCTTAGACATGCTATCAGTTCCTGTTTTATCGATACATCCAGTGATGCACCAATTTGAGTTGATCGTTCCGGATGTTCGTTATTCAGAATGATATTTTCGGTATCCTCCATGACCTGGCCCTTCACGAGCTGAGACTCGTCTCTAGGGTCTAATGTTTCAATCTCTACATCTTCTATTTCATCCACTTGATAGGTAGTAGTCATCTTCCTGGATTCTTCGCGTTCCTCCTATTCGGCAGATGAATAATAGCATTCCCGAGCTACTTTCTGGTTGCCTTTCACAATTCCCACTCCAAAGTTGGTTGGGAATTTTAAACATTGATGTACAGTTGATGGTACTGCCTCGAACTTCTTCAGACCTACCCTTCCCATGATGATATTGTAAGTTGATTGGATATTTTTATCCATTACGAAAAAGCGTACTCTTTCTGTTCGATAAAACGGCCATGTACCAATAAGCATATCCAACTTGATCGTCCCAAGTGGAAAAAACCTTTTTGCCAGTAAAACCGAGGAGGGGCCTATGATAGGGCTCCAACTGGGTTAACTTTAGGTTCAAACTATCAAAGCATGGGTAGAACATGATGTCTGCAGAGCTACCATTGTCCACCAGCACTCGTGAAATCACCACTTCCTTCATTCTCATCTTGATCACCAATGGGTCATCATGAGGATATAGTACACCTGCCAGGTCATTTTTAGAGAAACCAATGACCAGTTTATCCTTATTCACCTTCCTCGGGAGATCATCTTCAGCCAAATTTATTCGCTGTATGTACGAGCAAGCTTGAGCCTAATTGAGGTAAGCTTTTCTCTCCGCAGTAAGATCTCCACCTCCTGCATCTTCACCTGTAATAACATTACATTCAAATGATCCAAAATGGATTAAAAATAACTCACACTCTGGCTGTCTTGGTATTTTAGGAAGGTCGGGATCATCTTCGTGGTCTCTCTTCTTATCTTCTTTTGCTCGACGACGAGATTTAGATATTTGCCTTCCTCGATTATTGGTCTTTCCACCATTTTGGCGATCAACATACTTAGTCAATTTTCCTCGCCTGATGAGTACTTCAATTTCATTCTGGAGAACTATGCAATGTTTGGTCGTGTGACCATGGTCTTTGTGGAATTCGTAATATTTGGACTTGTCCCTTTTGTCAGGATCTGTCTTCATTTTCCCTGGCCAGGCTAGCTCTTCGCTATTCTATATCTCCTTCAGAATGTGATTTATGTCCACTTTTAAGGGAGTATAATTTCCATACTTCCTCATCTGCTCCAACGCTCGCTTACCTTTCGACTGCCTGTTGCCACCATTGTTCTTTTGATCCTTCTTCTCGATTTTACCAGCCTCAACCTTGGTCTCCTTAGTGTCTATACTCTTCTTCGCAGCCATGGTTTCCTCAGCGTTCATGATTTTGGCTGCCTTTGACATCAGTTTTGCCATAGTCCTAGGTGGATCTTTGGCCAAAGTGTAGTACAACTTATCTGGTAACAGCCCACTCATCAAAGCAGTAATTATTGTTTTCTCCTCGTAATTAATTACCTCAAGCTTATCATTATTGAAACGAGTAATGTAGTCCCTAGTGCTTTCTTCTGGCTTCTGTCTAACACTCAGCAAGTCTGCTACTTGTTTGACTGGTTTCGCTCCGAAACAGAAATTCCCTATAAAGAGATCTGCTAGTTGAAAGAAAGTTGCAATCTTTCCCCGAGGAAGGTTGTTGTACCATATCTGGGCTGACCCGATGAGAGTTCTTGAAAACACCCTACATCTCATCTCATCTGGGACCGCATAGATATCGACAACAACTTGGTATTGTTCTATATGAAGGACAGGGTCAGTTTTTCCATCGTATTTAAGCGTCACCATAGGAGCTTTGAATTTTGATGGTGTGGGAAAATCCACAATTGCCTGTACAAATGGTGTCCCTTGGACAAAAGTTCTTTGTAGAGGATTCTTGGCCTTAGCCATTTCCCCTAATCTGTCCTCCAACCTTTGAATAGAGCCTTTACATGCTTCGTTTCCCTCCTCGGGCCTATTGGTTCGATCAATTGATCGTGTTGAGTTCTCGTCTTGGGACCTTTCATTACGAGCTGTTGGGCGTGATTGAGCAGAACCTTCCCTTAGGTCGGATGGTCGTTGAGAGTTCCTTGACGCAATCCTAGGAGGACTTCTATTCCTCCTAGGGCCCAATCGATCAAAAGGAGATACTCTACTCAACCTCTCTATAGCACTAGTCCTTTCTGGGGTGAGAGTCACATTTCGATGAGAATCAGTAGCTCGTATTGATGAAGTCCGGCCCGATTGATACGAAGGATCACTAGATCTTTCAGTATGATATGAGTCATTACGTTTAGATTGAGAAGCCTCCGTGAATATTCTAGTTCTTGAAGATGGCAAATGAGTATTTCTTTGAACACTTCGTTGTCTTGATTGGGCCGGCACTCCACCTTGAACAGTTTGTATAAGTTGACGCATGGTTTCTTGCATGGCTGTTTGGCCTTGGGCTAAATTAGCCATTATGCCAGCCAGATCTTGAATATTTGGGGCAGTACAAGGGTTTGGAGGGACCCCAGTATTTCGATTACTGGATTCCGGATTATCAGCCATATATGATGACTTGTTTTGGTGAAAAACGCTAAGTACAGTCGTTTTCCACAGATGGCGCCAATCTGTTGATGTAAAAAACTAGATTATCTCTAATTAATCAATCACAAATAAATAAATTAATAAGACAAAGGATTTTTAAAGTGGTTCAGCCTGATGAAAATGGCCTACGTCCACTGTGTTTGTATTGCTGACTATTTATTTGGAATCTCGATAGTAGTTTTACCAAGAGATCCAAAGTCCCATTCTTATGAGGAGGTTACAATGTATTTATAGCCTTGAGGCTGTACATATGAAGGATAATGCGCTGTTATCCAGTAGACATATACATCTGTGCGATAATAATGTGCATTTAATGCGTAGCTGTCTTTTGATTCTCTTGATTTGGTTGCTTTGCACGCTAAGTAGCTTGGACCGCTTAAGTTGCTCGGCGACAGTATGTTGCTCGTCTAAAGTATTTGTATTTGCCACGTAGATTGACACGTGTCTTCAAGTGATTGGTCCACGTCAACAGGCTAAATTTAGTATCAACAAAGACCTTTAGGCATTTCACTATTGGTGATGGCATAAGATGGATTGACCTGTTAAAGCAAAAAAAAAACATTATTAGGTTAAATAAAATAAAAAAGTATCGGAACTTAAGTGAACAAAAGACCAAAATCATGACAATTTTGCATATTTATTTATTAATGTTTTATAACAATATTATATTAGATCAATTTTAAATTGAATACAAAGAAACTGAAAATAGATATACATTGAAAGTTGTTTATCTAAAAGAAGAGCTTATGAGCTATTAAATTATAGTTGATCACATCTAATGTAGGTTGAAAAAAAATCTAAGATTGAGTGAATTTGGTTGTTATGCAGACCTGTTTTTGTCAAAGCAATGCTTCCATATTCTAATACTAATTAAATGGAAAATCTATCTCCACACAAAATCCTTATAAGTCCCATCATAAGATCCCCAATAATCTATGATTAAATATGCCAACTGAATCCAACTTTTGAATGAAGCACACGCAGGACATGAAAGCATAAGAAAATAAATAAATAAATAAATAAATCTATGATTAAACCTAAAGGCACTCAACAAAAAATATAAAATTGAAATGATAAATCTTAGATGTAATAAATGATCAAGGAATAGAAATCAATCCAAAATCATCTAACGATGAACATACCATCTGAGTGAAAGGAGATGGTTCTTCATATAAGATGAATTATGAATACAATGGGTTAAATAAATCTGGTAAGAGACAGGGGTGGTAAGAGAGAGGCATCGAGTTTATTTATTGTGAGAAAAATGAGAGGGAGGGATATGCACGAAGGGATGAATTTGAAGTGACTAAAAAGAAGAGATATAAATGAGATTTATGCATCTCACGTTAATACTTGAAAAGACATTGAAAGAATGAAAAAAGAGAAGGAAAATGTAGTTCAAAGGGCCGTAACATTAAGCAAGGTGAGCTAATGTGAATAGGAAAAAAAATCTTGAAACTTTTTATATATTGAAAAATTAAAATAGATATTTATTATCTATCATTAATCTTTAATATTATTGTATTAGAAATATAATATAAATATAAATTAACTGATACCGCAAATAGAGAGTGAACCTACTTATTAATTCGACAATTAAGGAACTTTTTCAGTTGCGTGTAAAAATCAGACATATACGCTCGAATCAGAAACAACGTGCGCATATCTTGGACACACAATCCAAAGGCATTGTTAATTGAATACGTCGGCAGTATTTTTCTCTCCCTTAAATAGGATTCATTAAGACTACACATACAAACAAATCCATAGGGAGAGACGGTAATCTCAACTCTCCCATACACTGAACAGACTTGAGTTATCTTTATTTCCCCCAATCGTATCCCAATCTCTGCCCATTCTGAAGTAGAGAAATAAATAAACGTTCCAAAGTCAAACTTCAACATTGCAAGGTCTCCCACTAGTTTGGCGTTTGCTAAAATTCGTAAATGAAGATTTTATTGATTGTGCTGGAATTACTTTTACTGGGTGTTGTCGTTTTGAGCTTAGGTTCTGGTTCAGCTCATAGTTTAACTAGTGGTGGAATAGGCGAACAGCCTCTATCAAAGATTGCAATCCACAAGGCAGTTTCTGCTCTCTCTGAATCGGCCTCAATTAAAGCCCATCCTATTATTCTAGGCTTGAAGGTAACATTGACTTTGCTTTCACTAACTGTATCCAACTTGGTTTGCATAATTACACAAACATGTGCATACAATATTTATGTTTCTTTTATTAGTTAGTATTTTTCACATTGTGCATTTGTATGTAACTATTAGATGGTTATTTGTAACTATTAGGTGTGTTGGTTGGAACTTGGAAGGAAAAAAATACAGAGTAAAATATATGTACAATGAGTGGACTTATATATTAGCTAACACCCTATTGAATGGACAGAGGAAGATTTTTACTGTAATGATTTTATCTTCTTGGGGTAATGTCAGATTGATCGATCTACAACATGTTTTTACCCGAAAAAAAAAATACCTCCAAAAGATTTTCCAAATCCAAATTCATCATGTATTGTGGATCGATTTAGGAAATCTTTTGGAGGAGTTCCTTTTTGGGAAAATGTGGTAGAGGAGGATCATTTTGACATTTTCTATATTTTATTTGAGGGTTTAAAAGAAGGAATGCATTTTTTATCTTTTGGAGGAGTTCCTTTTATTTGAGGGTTTAGTGAAGTTCAGGAAGAGAAAACTGATATACAAAGCGAAAGAAGTAAGTGCAACAAAAGAAGGGATAGATAGGTCTCTTCAGTTCAAAAAGTACACTTGCTTAATTACTTAAGTTACTGTATCAAAGGAAATCATAATAAATATCAGTAACGAAGGCCCCGCAAAAGTATCTATCATTGTGTTCTGATTACCAATGAAACATATATGCAAGGAAAACAAATACATAAAAACTCCAGATTTAGGGCAGTTTAGGGCGAACTGGGTGAAGGGTTCAGCAAGAATCCATAATTATAATTATTTTCTATTTTCTAAGAAAATTTCAGTAACCAATTGTGAGTTTGTTCGTGACAAAAAAATTTACGATTTTGAATTTTCTAGAGTGGAGAGAACCCACAAAGCAAAAATGCAGTGGTTTTGATAATGGCTATAATTTAATGGAAGAAGGTGAAAGTGTGTTGCGTTTGTAGAACATTGCACCACCTTCGACCACTACTGTCAATATGCATAACTTAGTCACTTGGGCCAATGAACAAGCCCAATGCATTATCCACAGGTTTGGGGGTTTCCACTTCAAAGACCTTGGCACTACTAAAAGGTGTGGTCCCTTCCTTCTATGTAGATGAGTTCTTTCTTCCTTTCATCAATGTGGGATGTACCTTCTTTTGCTTAAACCAACCACAGAAATCTCCACCTTGGCGAGATTGGAGCCACTTGTTATCTGTTAACCACAATTCGTCATGGCGCTACATCTCAAGTTACACCAACTCGAGGAACCAACACAATTCCAGTGTGTTTTTCCTTGGGGGGGAGGCAGACCCCAACACGAACTCTGTCAGTGCTACCATTGGCTCGATTAGGACCATTGCACCAACTTGGACCAATAGTGCCAATATTGTACCCAACTTAGCCAACTGGGCCAATGGGAAAACCTAGTGGATCATCCACAACGGTTTTCCACTAAAAATGCGTAGGGGCTTATATGTTGACGAGTTCTCTTTGATAACATATCAAAGATCTACAATCAAACGGAAAGAGAAAAGAGGGGCTAGGGTTTCATATTAACATAAAACTAGAATACAATACAATGAATAGCCCCTATTGTGGTATGTACCCGCTTTTGCTCCAACAAGCCAACCACTCGTCATCTTTTTTCTTCCCACCGTCATTCTCTTCAATTCTTTGATAAAAACATGTAGTCTCATCTTGTTGGGGGATGTTATAAATATATCCAAAAATAGAAATGATGATATGTGAGCCTCACAATCACTAAGATACAATCATTTTGATATTGAGAGAGAGAGAGATAATCATTTTGTGTAGTTGAATATGTTTAAAGAAATAACTAATATGTCTAGCAACTAATACCCTATTCTTACCACATCGTATTCCCGTAGTAACACGTGGCAAGCATGTGATATAGCAAGTGGGGTGGTAGTTGCACTGCTAATATGGGGGAGCATGATGTAGCTAGAGTACCTAATATTTTTTTAATAACTGAAGACATACAAGAGTTAAAAGCGGCCCATATAAGGAGGAAGAACAGTAGTAGGCTTTTATATTAGTACAGGTAAGTACATAAATATACACTAAACATATTGGTGATTGATTCAGGGACCATAATATATACATTATGATACAATAAGATCACTTCTATTTAGTTTTTGTATTGAACAAAGTATCAAGTTCTAACAATTAATCATGAGAAAGAAGAAAGTCAATTAGCCTTTAAATTCATGTATAATGCCTATAAATTCAGTCTTAGAATAATTTTTAGTTATGACATTATTCATAGATATGTGACTAATGTGTTATGCAGTTACCCCAAATAGTAGATCATAATCAATTTAGTGATTGTACCAAAACTATTAAACAAAAGTATTATAAGTTCATTGAAAAGCCATATATACAACTATATAAATGGCCAAAGACCATCCATTATAATCTTGCAAGATCCTTGCTACAGATCCTATTAATCTAGAATTGTATTCTTTTTGTACAATGTTAAACAATGTCCTCAGAGTATTGACTATTGCCTAAAAAACAAATTAATAGTGGAGACTGTAAGATTTCTCGGCGCCAAAGTATAAACCTTCAACCCTTTGAGACACGAGCATTTGGATTCTATAGAATGGTGATTTCTATGAATGGAATAAACAAAAGAATTGAGCCTGAGGAAAGAGATAACCAATTTATATAGTTTTTTTTTAGCTAGAATATAATTTTATATAACATGTATGGTATGTTTCATAGTACATTTAATTTTTATGTGCATCTTTTTATATTATATATTTTTCAAAATTGTGAGAGACGTGAGTGTGCGTAAATATTATGTACAAATGCATATAATACGCTTATTATACTCCCTCCATCCCAAATTAATAGTCTCACTTTCCTTTTTGGGACGACCCAAATTAAGAGTCCACTTTTATTTTTTATATGTGATCAATGAACCAAATTCCACGATAGTAAACGTGATGTGTTTTGTGATACGTAGCCACACGTAGCGCGTGGTTGTGCTCCCGGAAGAAGACTATCTTTTATTTTTTGTTTTAATTTAGGGTAATATTGTCATTTCCTTTTATTTTTAGTCTTTAATTGGTATCCAAGTATGTTTGGGGCTAATTAATGATTTTTAGTTATTAATTGCCCTTTTTGGTCTTTTGGGTCATTACTTGGTTACCAAATAATTTTTCTCCACTAAATAGGCCGTTGGCATTCATTTTTAATTACACTTGAATATTGAGAAAGAGAATATATATAGAGAGAAACCCATTTTCTTATTTTAGTTTTATTTGTTGTTGTTGTTGTTGGTGTAGTTAGTAGTTGTTGTGTAGTTGTAATCATAATTGTCAAATCGCGAATCGTATCGTGAATCGTTTACCCCCCGAATCGCGAATCGTGAATCGAATCGTGAATCGTATCGGTCGAATCGGAACCAAACGATAAAAACGTAGTAAAACATACGTAAATGGAATTTAACACTATAGAATTGGTAATTAAGCGTAATATGACAAAAAACTAATCGTAGCACATGATAATATACCAAAATTATATCACAAAAATTAACCGTAGCACATGTTCTCATTCATTTTAAGCTTAAAAATGTAAAAAATAAAAATATATCATAAAACAGCCTACATATTAATTTAAAACACCCTACATAAAACAAAAATATATCATAAAAAGCCTATATATTAATTTAATGTAAAAAAAATCGCGAAAAAAAAAAAAAAAGTGAATCGGACCAAATCGGGAATCGGACCCGAATCAGAAGATTCGAATCGTGAATCGCCGATTCAGTCCGATTCTTTAGACATTTGCGATTCTAAGGTAGATTCGAATCGTTTTGGCAGTGAATCGAATCGTCCGATTCAAATCGCGAATCGGACGATTTTTGACAACTATGGTTGTAATAATAACGCTTCCGCATTCATAGATTCAAATAGCTGTAATAATAAAGGTGTAGTTGTAATAATAACTGTGTTTGTTCTAGGTGTTCATCGTGGTACGTGAAGTGGATATCGAGTCAATGTTCTAACTCGGGCAACCCTTAAATTGTTAGATTGATAAATGTTCAAATAGGAATCGAGTGGATGGAAACCCTAGATTCAATTACCACTAATTGGGAGATACCAACCTTTTTAGCCATCACTTTTCCACCCTCTACCACCTCCTCTTCCTCCACCATCACCACCTCCTGCAGCTACACAACCACCACTACACCACGAAAAATGCGTCCCACTTGGGATCCATTTCCGACTATTTGCCATTTTAGGTTCGTCTTTTTGGAATGTCGACGCCTTCAGTCCGCTTGTTTTGCCATCGTACTCGCAAAGGTGCGGTCACCGGAGTTTACGTCCGGTCAGATTCAAGGGTCCACCAAACCAAGTTACAACCATATGCTTGTGGTGTAGAGAAGGCGGATATGGTCGTCAATCTTTGGTTGCTCGAATTTCGTAGGAAACATTACCGAGATTTGGGTATATTAGACCTATTATTGATGAGGTATGAATGCATGGGACTAATTAAAGCTTGGGCAACCCACTTTTGGTTGATTTTAATTGGGGTCCGAAATTTTTCAAGGATTATATCATGTAGTATTGATGAGTAACCCTACACGCTCGAGGATGAGCTTTTCGAAGACGGGAAAAATGATATGCTTTGTGATACGTAACGACACATAGTGCGTGGTTGTGCTCCCGGGAGAAGAGTATCTTTTATTTTGTATTTTAGTTTATGGTAATATTGTCATTTTCTTTTATTTTTAGTCTTTAATTGGTCTCCAAGCATGTTTGGGGCTAATTAATCATTTTTAGTTATTAGTTGTCCTTTTTAGTTTTTTGGATCATTATTTGGTTACCAAGTAATTTTACTCCTATAAATAGGCCATTGGCATTCATTTGTCATTACACTGGAATATTGAGAAAGAGAATATAGAGGTTCATATGCATGAGACTAATTAAAGATTGGGCAGCTCACTTTTAGTTGATTTTAATTGGGTCCGAAATTTTTCGAAGATTACATCATGTGGCATTGATGAGTCACCCTACACGCTCAAGGACGAGCTTTTCGAAGACGGGGAGAATGATATGCTTTGTGATACGTATCGACACGTAGCGCGTGGTTGTGCTCCCGAGAGAAGAGTATCTTTTATTTTGTATTTTAGTTTAGGGTAATATTGTCATTTTCTTTTATTTTTAGTCTTTAATTGGTCTCCAAGCATGTTTGGGGCTAATTAGTCATTTTTAGTTATTAGTTGTCCTTTTTAGTTTTTTGGGTCATTATTTGGTTACCAAGTAATTTTTCTCCTATAAATAGGCCATTGGTATTCATTTGTAAAATACTTGAATATTGAGAAAGAGAATATAGAGAGAGAAAGAAACCCATTTTCTTAGTTAAGTTTTATTTGTTGTTGTTGGTGTTGTGTAGTTAGTAGTTGTTGTGTAGTTGTAATAATAAAGCTTATGCATTCATAGATTCACATAAAAACAAGTGTTGATCTTGGCCATTGATTGAGTGTATTCTTAAAAACGTTCGTTTTAAGTACGTACTATATAACACATTCACTAAATTTACTAACTAATGCTATTTTGTTTTGTTTTATTTTATTGTGTATAAACTACAAATCTACTAAGGAAATGTCTTACCAAAAAATTTAAAGAATGTGGGTTTTTAAAGTGAAAATAATAAAATCTCTTATTCAATATACATGGACAAAAATATTGCACAAGTGGGTACGAAGTGAGTACTTGTATCATTTGCTCAAGGTTTATTAATGACAACCATCTAAAATCATAGGTACAGAGTGTAAGTAGTGTCCAATTCAGGACCCATGTCATACGTGACATAAGATCACTCATTTAGTTTTATCAATATATGTGGCAATTCATATCTGCATTAATGAGCTTTGAAAGGCCAAAATGTTATTGTTAGTTTATTGATTAAATGATCAATTATTTACCCAATATATTCATGAAGTTGACGAGTGCTAGGTTACGCTTCACCTAACTCTTGTATTACAAGATCATAATAAATACAAACGCATATAATACATTTGTTATAGACTTAATGTTCTGTACTTGGTGATGTGATGACAGGGTGAGGATACTCAATGGGTTGACGTGGAGCTTGAGCACCCACAATCATCTGAGAATGATTGGGTTGGAGTTTTTTCTCCTGCAAAGTTCAAGTAATGTCCTGTATTCTTGACCCTATGAGAGTGTATCTGTTTTGCATACTCAAATCATGATTGGAAGGAATGGAAGTTATTTGATGAACTCATCAAACTACTATTTACTCTTTTTTTTTTTCTGACTTTTCCACCTACAAAATTTTCTCAGCATCTTTGTATTAGAATAGTAGTTTGATGAGTTCATCTTTGTATTAGAATCTTTGTATTAGAATCTTTGATGAGTTCTCAGCATCTTTGTATTAGAATATTAATCATACCTGTGGATAAATGCATACCTATACAAAATTTTGCATCTTCCCTTATGATCATAAATCTGAAAATATATCTGAATATTGCAGTGCATCAACTTGTTACCTGGAAAATGACCCGAAAGAACAGGCTCCATACATATGCTCAGCCCCAATTAAGGTGTGTATAATTCAACGGGTGATATTAAGATTCCAAAACTCTAAGAAACCATGTTGGGTTGGATTTTCCTGACCCATCATATCGTGTGAAATGTCTTTATTTGCAGTACAAGTATGCGAATTATTCCAATTCCGTTTATACAAAGACAGGCAAAGCTTTGATAAGGTTCCAGATAATCAATCAACGAGCAGATTTTTCCTTTGCATTATTTTCAGGCGGCTTGTCAAATGTGTGTCAAGTGACTCTTTCTGTTACATTTATGCTTCATTTGCATTTCTAGTTTAACTTCAAAGTGTAATTTTTATTGGACTAAATACATACTTAAATACTGCAGCCAAAATTGGTGGCAGTTTCAAATTCCATATCATTTGCAAATCCTAAAGCACCCCTTTATCCTCGCCTTGCTCAAGGAAAGTCTTGGAATGAAGTAAGTTTATCATATTTTGTTTTTCATAAACATCTAGTTCGTGTGCCAGCCAACTGGATTGAGCCAAATCTCTCATAATGAATCTGTGTTCCTCAGAATAATGAATGTGTGTTTCTTTCCTGATAACATCTTAAATATTAAATGTTATACAATGTATACGTTTTGACATATTCGGACTTAACTATATAAAACCCCAATATCTCACATTCTGTCTTTTAACCTTTTGTGGTTGTGCAGATGACAGTAACCTGGACAAGTGGCTATAACATAGATGAAGCCACTCCTTTTGTCGAGTGGGGTTTGAAGGGAAATAATCAAAAGCGCGCTCCCGCAGGAACGTTAACATTTGATCGAAGCAGCATGTGTGGTATGATTCATTTTCGGATAGTTCTAGAATATACTATTTTTCCATTGAAATCTGTTCCTATCTTGTCAATATGTGTTTCTAACTACAAAAGTATCTCAAACATACCTGCAAGGCGTACGTAGTGTTATAAGGGGTTGCTGGATGATGGAGATGGAGGTGCAACTTGTGTTACAGACTATTGATGAGAAGTAGAATAAACTGTGATCCCATAAATTGAGAATAGAGGATGAGAGCAAGACCCTAGATTGAGAGAGAAATAGCAAAGAATGAAGAGAACCATAAAGGCCAATAGGGTTTTGGAGCAAAATGCAGCTATGGAGATGGAGAGAACGAACAGGGCTATAAGTTGTTAACACTTGGTAGTAGGTAACTCTAATAAGATAATAGTTTTTTTTTTACTTTAATACATTACTAATTTTAGATTGTAGACTTTAATTTAAATTAATCAATTTATTAGAGATTAAAACATTTTTCGTCGTTGAACGTCACCAAAGATCACTTTTAGTGGTGAATTTTCACGTTTAGCGACGAAAAATGTACTGAAGTCTGGGAAACTGATTAATTATAAGTGAAGTCTAAAATCGAAAATTAGTAATGTATTAAAGTAAAAAATAAAAAATAAAAAACCTAAGATATAACACTAAATGACTCCTATTAAATATAGAATATTCCTTATTATCCTAGTGCTAGAATAACAATCAAATTAAATAACAAAGACAATTTAAATTGAACTCTCTATCCGGACCCATTTCACACGTCAGTTGTCCTTCGTGTACATTAGTTCCTCTACAGTGGCGGGTCTTTATTTATGGGTGGTGCTAAAGGCAACACCAAAATTACTACTGGGCACCGCTGTGGTTTTCCAGCCCCTCATAACACTTCGTACCAGAGGGGCAGCAAGTCTTGGCAAGGTGATAAACTGAGTACAACCTCTCCCTGTCCATGTAATGGATGGGTATGTTCTTCTTGAGGAATGGGGACAAAGTTAAACATCTTTGGCGGCTAAGGATTGCTTGGTGAAGGGTTTATAGTGCTCTCTCTCTCTCTCTCTCTCTCTCTCTCTCTCTCTCTCTCTCTCTCTCTCTCTTTCTCTCTCTTTGCTAGGACAGGGAGACTATGAGATAAACCAGCGAACTCTACTCTCTATAGCTTTCAAATCAATAACGTCTCAAGGACCAAAACGGTTATTTTGCCAGGCTGTAAAGGTCATTAGAGTCTTGCCTACCCATACTGGTGAGACCAATACCAGTAACCCGTTGTCCCTCGTTGACTTTCATAGCATCGTCGGCCATGACCCTGTTGATATGCCTTAGGCGTCCATATTCCTAGAGGATGGAATAATATTGCCTTAACAATATCTTCTTGTCAATTTTCCCAGCCAGAGGAGGGATGTCACCAGTAGTGAGAGAATGCGTGTGACATGCTAGCACAGAAGCTTGACAAGATCCCACTATTTAGGAAAACTATCCCACATAATTTCGACATACATCTTAGAAATACAGATAATTTTTCGATGTTTAAAGCTTCTTCATGGTATGTTTATTTGTCTCATATATTATACTTCATCAAAATTTCTTCTCAAGTGACATTGTCATACTGCCTTATCCGGTAACTCCACCAGAATCATATTTCATGATTACTTAATCTCTCTTCTTTAGAGTATGATTTATTTGGTTTGTGGAATCTGTATTATTTTTTTATGTGCATCAATCAATGAGATGTGTAAGTCTCTACCTAAGTTCTTGTTGTTCTGCAGGCTCACCTGCTCGGACAGTTGGCTGGCGTGATCCCGGGTTCATCCACACAAGTTTTTTAAAGAATTTGTGGCCAAACACCATGTAATTTGTCCCGAGAGCCAATTTTTCTCTTCCATAAAGATGTCAAGAAGCATAAAGTTATAGGTGTTTTCTTTTAATTGTCTTCTCAAAGGCTTTCTTGACAAATTTTCAGGTACAATTACAAGATGGGCCACATATTATCCGATGGTTCATATGTTTGGAGCAAAATATATTCGTTCAAATCATCTCCGTATCCGGGACAGGACTCATTACAGCGTATTATAATCTTTGGAGACATGGGGAAGGTAGTCTCTTTTAAAAACTGAAGAAAAAACAACTTTAGCTTCTGAAACGCCACCTTCCCTTAGCCTCTGCTCAGAAAAGAAAAAAGAAATAGATTGACACATATATTTCTGCGAGACTGCTATTTAAACATAGTTTGGCATCTTTCGAAAAGACATTTACATATCTTATGCATCTTTCAGGCAGAGCGTGATGGTTCAAATGAGTATAGTGATTATCAACCTGGATCATTAAATACTACTGACCAACTCATCAAGGACCTAGAGAACATCGACATAGTTTTCCATATAGGAGATCTATCATATGCAAATGGATACATCTCACAGTGGGATCAATTCACACAACAGGTGGAACCCATTGCATCAACTGTTCCATATATGACTGCAAGGTTTTTTACTTAGTAATTTAACATTTCTTTCTGATGTTTTTAAAATAGGGTATTTTTTTATGATATTTTATGAAAACAATTCTATCTTAAAGTTTTATGATAAAATTCTTAAATGTTCTCCTGCAGTGGTAATCATGAGCGTGACTGGCCAGGGTCAGGATCCTTCTATGACACTGTGGATTCAGGTGGCGAATGTGGCGTTCTAGCTGAGACCATGTTCTATGTTCCTGCAGAGAACAGAGCTAAATATTGGTAAACAAGTAATCTTTGTTATGTAAATTGTAAATTTTTTAGAAGATGAAATATTAAGTGATAGCCCAGGGATTGTTGAAATCATTTCCAAATAATAATCCTGAAATAAATTTTACTTGTATAAAAGAAGGAATGGTAGGGCTGTAAACATTGAACACGACAAAACTCTTTATAATAGGGACAAATAAATTTTTAATTAACGGATCCTTTTTTTGTTAATAGTTAACTTCAGATATAAAGACTAAAGTATTATTGGCATGGTGTACAACATAACCTATAGTCTATAGAATTCATAGGTGTCACATTCAGTATATTATACAAGTATAGAACATTTCTGAAGCAGGCATGCACAATTGTGTGATCTATTTATTACATTGCGTAACATAAATCATATTTTCAAACCCCTTATATGGAAAAAAGACTTTAGCAAATGATTTTTCAAATTTAAAATATTGACACATTCATGAAACAAAGCATCTACGACTTTTTCTTCTTTTTCACTGTTGTGATGCTAAAACTTACAGCTTATAGATAGCTTCTTACACTAACAAGTTTATATGACTTTTTAGTCCTCCTAAACGAAACGCATTGGTAGGACTTTTTTTTCTTACCCATCCCTACAACTATTTGATGCAGGATCAGTTAACGAAGATTAACAAACCCCGTATTAGAATATCGTAAGCTGATATTTGTATGAGTTACCAAAGAGTATTTTGAATCATTCCAATGCACAAGATCCAATAAGGCTTTCAATTATTAGTGAAGCTTTTAGATTATGGAATTTTTGTTCCATGACGAATAATATGATTTCCTCGAGAGGCTATGCTGTAATCCAGAACTTTTATTGTTTGACTAAAACTCACATTCTTGCTTGTAAGATGGAAGGCCTATAGTAAAGAAGATAAAGGAATAACTGAAAAACAAAGACAAAAATAACATTGTAAGTTGGATTTCATTCTGAATTAACTCCAAAACATATACTGATTACTATGCTAAATAATAATATACAACTTGATTAGAATGTAAATATGCGAATAATTTTTTTAAATTTTTTTTCTCAAGGGTGGCAAAAGCCAAAGACCTTGCAAATTTATTACGAAACTTACAAGATACGAAAGGAGAGGGGCTATGCCGAACCTCACAACAACAACAAAAAAATCCTTTTACTTCTAAATAATTGTAATCTTGATGGCTAGGGTAGAGAATGATCTGAGCTGTTCATGAACATTCTTGGGCTCAAATCGGATTCATTCATTATGTAACATAACCAAGCTCTAGCTCAATTTCTAAGCTTGTTTGCTAAGAGTCGAGCTTGTACAAAACGGAACCCAGCTAGACTCCTGAACATGAATATTTATGGGTTAAAGTGTAATTATGTCAAACTTTTAAGCCAATGAAGTGTAGTTTTGCTAAACATTAAGTCATGAATATTGTCCTTTTAAACCTGTACACCATTTTATGTAAATTTGTTTACTATGGAGTTCATTTAGTATGATGTCGCTAAAATAGTATGCTATTAATGTAATCCTCTAAAACTTGTATATTATTTTAAGTTTGTTAATTTTTGTAGTGAAAACGATTTAAGATTTCAATTTTGCGGCGAGCTCAGCTTGAGCTCATTCATTATGTACACAAACAAGTTATTTTCTAATTTTTAGACTCGTGACTAAACTAGTCGAGTCAGCTTGGCTTGGTTCATTTGCAGTAATGAACCCCTACTGTTGGTATTTATAAACTTAAAATGGCTTATCATCCACAAAACTTCATGTCATGTAAAAAAGCTCATTTTGAATACATAGACCTTAATTTCTACACACACAAACACAAAAAGAAAAATGGTTACTTTACTTATGTTGAGCGCTTCTAGTATCTTTCAGTTTTTGGTAGACACAATCAAGAAAGGCTCCCGCTAACAGTTACCTATTATGTCCGGTCAGTCCAGTTTTAGTACCATTACCTTATGTATAAGTTTGGGTGCGGTTTCTATGATTTAATTGTGGTTCAAGTTGTATTTATTTCCCCCTAAAACGAAATGTATATTTTATTCATAGGTACTCAACAGATTATGGCATGTTTCGCTTCTGCATAGCAGATACAGAGCATGACTGGAGAGAGGGTTCTGAGCAATACAGGTTCATTGAGCAATGCCTTGCATCAGCAGATAGACGAAAACAGCCCTGGCTGATCTTTGCTGCTCATCGTGTCCTGGGGTACTCATCGGACAAATGGTATGGCATGGAGGGGGCATTTGAAGAACCTATGGGAAGAGAAAGCTTGCAGAAGCTCTGGCAGAGATATAAGGTTGACATTGCATTTTATGGACATGTCCATAACTACGAAAGGACTTGCCCTATTTACCAGGTAATAAAAATTTCTTTTTTCTTTTTTTGTGGGTGTGGGCTCTGTGGAGGAGGGTCTTTTTAATAGTATGGACTCATTATAAAGCATTTGTATTGTTTGGAAGATTAAAAGGGTACTTTTAGTGACAATAAAACGTGTCATGGACAAGGTAGAAATTGTTGTGCAAAATCACGAACACCGAGATAATTGACAGAAAAATAAACCAAAATAATAAATTTAACATGAGAGAAAAGCAGGCGAAGAATTATGTGTCTCGGGGGCTATTACCTTGCCTATGCCATGAAGAAAGACTGATTTCATTATTAAGACTACTTACAAGTACGGGAAGATGCCGCGTGCATACTCCAAGTAAACTCAGTTCCCATCTTTCGGACCCAAAGTTTTTATACCCAAATTCTGTCACTAAGTTTGAGTTTTCTCTCACAACAATTGAACTCACATTATCACTCTACAACCTTATGACAACTTTTAAATCATATAAATATTACTCGAGATATCAATCCATAACCATGTGTTAACCTACTGCCCGCGAACTCCTTTTATAAGTGATAACACCACCAAGTTTTATATAAAGAAAAGGAAAATTCTAGGCCGACACACAAAATCGATACATTTTGGTGCGACACAAGGGCTCCACTGATGTTGGGTCCGTGTGGAGCCTGGAAATGAGTCAATAAGGGTGCGACATGTCATAAGGGTGCCACACGTAAGTGGGTCGCACCAAATGTGTCGACTTTGTGTGTCGGTGTAGGACCCTAAAGAAAAATTAATACCTTGTTAATATCCAACTTGATGTTCCTGAATAATAGGATACCGTACTGCAAGCATCATGAATGGCAAAGACCAACTATTGCAGGCACAAACTGTTGACAGTTGAGCGTCTTAAAAAAATGAGCTATCCCTTAATTTGTTATTTAAATCCAACGTAAAAGCCAACTTAAAATAAAACTAATTTCTCAACAACCCAGTGTGGAATTTAAGTTAATTTGGAAACTTTACAACCAGAAAAATTTGGAAGCCACATAATATAGTATGCAAAAAACTTCCCCAGAAAGCACGAGGAATGAAGCTCCATTTTCATCTATGGTTTACTACTAAAATCAGTGATGCATTTAATCAGGTCAACCAAAATATATAATTTGTTGCCCAGTTCTAGGTTTAGCTTATGACTCTAGATTTCTTTTGGTGCACAGGCTTTTATTCTAATTGGTTAATGTTTTTGTTGTTGGTGTGTAGAACCGGTGTGTGAACTCAGAAAAGTCTTCCTATTCTGGCACAGTGAATGGGACTATTCATATTGTAATTGGTGGAGGAGGGAGCCACTTGTCAGAGTTTAGTGAAGTTAATACCTCTTGGAGTCTTTATAAAGATTACGACAATGGGTTTGCGAAAATGACCGCATTTAACCACTCCTCTCTACTCTTTGAGTACAAGAAGAGCAGAGACGGAAAGGTCTACGATTCCTTCACCATCTCTCGAGATTACAGAGACGTCTTGGCCTGCGTGCACGATGGCTGTGAGGCCACCACTTCAGCTTCTTGAATTCTTTTATAGGATGAAACCATTGTGATTATGCGATTAGCTTCTCACTGAACCACTTGTGTTGTGCCTCAAATTAAGAAGAGGTTATAAATTCTGATTATACAGCCTCTCATCTTTGTAGCAGTTGAACTGTTATTGGAGGGTTCTTTATTTCCCTCTTCTCATTCAACATGGAATAAATACATCACATTTGTGTAAGTACCCATATTTTAGTATTATGGCTACAGCAGATGCTACATTATCATGTGAACTTCAGTTATCATTGAACATCAGAATATTTTCCCTACAAATGTAGGATATCATAACAAGATACGGAACAGTATATTCGCAAGTTTTCTCCACTATTATGTATATTATACAAAGCCATATCAAACCTAAGCAGTCGGTGGATGGGGCTGTAATGTGGATTTCTTCTCGCAAGCTTCACCATGTTGTCTGCTACTACATTAGCATCTCTTTAACAAATGATAAATTTAATAAATGATTATTTAATTATTAATATTTAATTGGGTGATTTAGCGTGTAATTTATTGAAATTATTTGGATCGAATTAATTAATTAAAATTCAAGCGAGAATTTAAACCATACGTGAACGACTCGTTAATTTAATAACACAGTTGTAATTAATTTGTAAATGTTACAGGTTTGTATGGTTGGACCGGACTCTGGGAGAATACAAATGCCTAGAGGTGTTTTTAATGTGTCAAATTGGGCCCAAGGGTAGGTATTTCTTTGGGCCAAGTTTTAGGAGAATCTGATTAGCTTATTGAGCTTATTTGGGGGTCCAAAAACGGATCCATAAGGGACATGTGGGATTATGGTTAAAAATAGGTTATTAAACCTCATTAATCTTCACAATACATCATAATACAAAATTTATTAGCAGAGACCAACTTTGGGAGAAGATAGGGAACACACAAGAGCGCTTAATAAAATGTATTCATCATAAAAATATGAAATATTATTTTGTCTGTCGTATTGATGTAATTTGTTTATGATTTTTGGGACTTTGGAGTATATTAATAAATATATAATTATGTATTATATATTTTGGGTATGCATATTTTCTTAAGCCAAATGGTTGAGGTTATATTGGTACGAGAACAATATGTGGTGTACTGTTGGGGTGGGGTGCCATATGAGTTTACCTATAATTGAATATAAGGTTTTCATCAACCAAAAAAAATAAAAATATAAGGTTTTCAGTTATAATTATTTTGATATGGGAGTAGTCATGAGTATATATATACTTAATTCGGTGGTGAGAATATTTTAATAGTAATGTTAATTGTATACATATCAGGTTTTTGAGTATGATTTATTGTAGGTAGAAAAATCCCACAATAAATTATTCCAAACAACAAAAACCAAACAGAACGGACGAGTAACACAACACAAATATTTACGTGGTTCGATAATGACCTACTTTCAAGGGGTATTTATCTCTTTCTTATTACTTTTCTCAATAACAAGAATTACATGTCCCTTTTTCTAGGGGTGAGGGTTACATATATAGAGAATGTTGAGAGGTTGTGTTGTGCAGGTCTCCAGGAGTTCTTGATGTGATATGATCGAGATGATCTTCTTTGAGATTCTAGCTAACTGGACTCTACCCCGTCTTATCTTGAGCGGCTAAACTTTATTACCTAATGTTAGACAAATGTCACTCAGTCCAAGTTACTCAGACTGTTCGAAATTTTTTCTCACAATTGCCCCCAAAGCTATGCGGCTTGAATGGGGTGGAGATGTTTGATCGCTATCGAGGATGGCATTGATTGGTTGAGGTGATTGGTCGCAGTCTGAGGTGGGGAAGTTTGTCTTCACTTGTAAAGAATTTTGAGATATAGATTTGCTCTATGAGGCCCGTTGGGTCTTGGAAGGGTTCTCTTGTAATTTTCCATATTCAATGAGGGTACACTGGTAAAAAGCCTACAAAAAGACTAAAAGATGAAGCGTTTCCGCTAATTGTCGTCTTAGTCTTTATTTTAAATGATGAGACGCCTTGGAATTTGAACCAAGCCATCTCAAAATTTTTCTACTGCCATTTTGTTCTATCGCTTCAACTATTCAAGACATCTAGAGTTTTTTGCAACTTTCTTTACTTGTAAGTCTTCTTCTCTCTCGTATCTTCTATTTTTCCCGCAACGATCCTATAATTTTCCTCACCTCTCCACGTTTTCATCATTTTTCTCTTTTTGAGTTGAGAAAAAATGGTGTACGCCGTGAACGATAGAATTTTAGGGGAATTTAAAGAGAGATGCTCAATTCCCGATTGGGTAAAGGTAGAGTGTACTGCTGTACCTTTCAGTTGCTATAATGTTGAAGGCAGTCATTAGATCCACACTATCTCAGTGGCTGGGAAGGGGGGGGGGGGGTATAACCTTCCCCTCAATCAACTCTTCCGAGAGTTTTATGATTTCTTGAAAGCGGTTCCTGCCCAGTGTTCTTCAAATACATGGAGGATTGTGAACGAGATTCACATAATAAACGAATTTTATGGTACCCAAATAGGGATACTAGAAATTAGATATTGCTATTCGTAGTAAAAACTACAGACAATGTCTTTTATCTGAAGGTAAGGAAGACGAATTTGGTCGTTAATCTAACTAACTCCAACAAGGGGTTACGGATGTATTGCTAGGTATTGACAATATCGACCCATTCCCGAGGGGTGGTGAACCATTTGTGTGCCCAAACAGGGAAAAAAAAGGTTGATGTTACTCTTTCTTCGAATTTCGCTATTGCTAATTAGTTGTTGTATGAGATTGATGCTATTATTTTCTCTCTTGTTTGTTTTGTGTAGCTGGGTCGAAGAAAAATGAGCTCGATGTTTCTCATTTTAATCGCGAGGAGCTCATTAAGGTTTAGAAGCTAAGGAGACATCTGACCTCAGGTGCTAAACATACTAGGTTGACATCCCTTTTGCTTGATTATATCAACTCTCCGTCCAACTTTAGAGCTAGGCATGTGGATTCCATTCCTGAGATACCATTCCCTTCAACTAGCGAGGGGTCTTCAAGGGAGTCTACCTCGTTTTCCTTTTAGCCTTTGAACATAAATGCCATTCTTGCTGTTGAAGAAGAAATGGCTCGGAGGAAAAGAAATCTCACCTTGGTGGATGATTCCGACCTCCGCACTTCATCAAAGGTAAAAATATCTAAGAGGAAGAAGGTCAGAGGTCCCTCCGATCTCGTCACTCTTATGGATTCCCTTAAGAAGGAGAAGGAAAAGAAGGGCAAAGTTCCTCCCCTACTTCTGTTACTATTCCCACCAATAAAGTAGATTCCCCCAACAGGGGAAAGTCCACCAAACCATGTCGGTGGCCAAGAATTCATCTTTAAACCCTGACTTGCTAAAGGGAGCCGTTTTACCACTAGACCGACAACTGGTTGACAGGATGACCTACGACTATCTTACTTCTCATGCCGCACATGCACTATCCCTGGTAAGTTTTATAACTTTTGATTCGATTGCTTATTTATTCTAATCACTGTATTGGCTCGTATTTATCTTGTTTTTGCAGTTTTTAGCAGATTTTATTGTTATGCTCGATAGGGGCCCCAGATAGGTCAAAGACAACAATGACCTAGAGAAAGCCTTGAATAAATCCCACGAGTCTCTTGTTGCTACTAAGAAAGCATATGATGATGAGAAGAAATCCATCGACTTGGAGTTATCCAAGTTAAAGTCGGAGATTGATAAGCTGAAGAAGGGTGTCGAGGATTATCCTGGGATCTTGGTCGTGGCTAAAGATGATGCCTATGATAGGGGTATGTGGAGGCTTAGGCCGAGGTCAAGAAGCAACTGGCTTCCATTCAAAATTCGAACTTCAAGAAGGGATAGGATACAACCCTGGTCAAGATTGATGTACCCCCTAAATTCAATCTTTTTGGGGAGCATGATCCAGGTTCCCCACCAAGTCAGAACGAAAGGGATAAGGCCTCAGGAAGTGACCAACCAAAGGGTGTGGAAGGCTAAAAAATGGTGCACGACGATTGAGGAAAATCTCTAGAAGTCCAAGAGCATGTGAGGGAATAGGAGGGCCAAAGCTAGTTAGGATTAGCTTAGGTCCCATAACTCCTTGTATTTTTATGCTTTTAATCATTTGTAATGGCTCACCCCATATAATGAAAAGACTTTTGTCATTGTTAAGCCATTGCTTGCCAGCCGTTGAATATTTTACGAGATATTTTAATAATTTTTTAAGCGCGAATGTTCTTTTTTTATCCTTGTATCTTGAAAATAGGATCGTAGAGGTACCACCGCTACCAGAGATTGATTATTTGGACCTAGATCTTGGTCGGGTTGCTTACCGCCGAGCTCACGATGCATTTGTTTTTATTCGGTAAGCTTTACAAAATATGACAAGTGCCTTTGATGATCAGACACATTTGGTCACTGATCTGAGGATCGAAGTTAGGGATGTCAATGATATTGCTGAACTGTTGCAAGATGAAAATAACTTGCTAAATGAGAAGCTTCATAATGTCGAGAAGAACTCTAAGAGAGACAAGTAAGGCATGGTCCGTGACATAATGAAATTAAAATATCTCTTTAAGAGGGGTCCTCATGCAGTTTGGGCTGCTGGTTATGATGAAGGATGGGTGGGCGCTCCCCTTAGGCTAGATGAGGCTAAGTAGGTGGCACATAAGCATGGTTGGCCGAAAGCCCTAACTCTTATGAAGGTCCCCAAAAATTTCGAGCTCTGGTACTAGTACTGATATACATAAGTGTCACGACCCCGACCCAAAAATCGTAGGGAACGAGTGTCTTGACATGCCACCAACGTCAAAAATTTTCTTTTAACATATATATATAGCGGAAGCATAATCACATGGTTATGAATAGTAAAATACTGAAAGTGAAGGAATTACATCATCAGAGCTTTCTAAAGGAAACTTCATTTATATTTAAATATTCAAGAGTTACAACTTGACAGAAATTTTAAAGCCTTTTAATTAAAGAGCCAAACATCCTTTATCTAATAAAGCAAAAATTTACTTAATGTAAGAAAAGAGCTCTAAAAGCTAAATCTTCAACATAGTCCCCTTATGTTCCATCCGCTTTCCTAATTATTTCCTGAAAAATGGTTAATTATAAAACATCAGCTAAAAGCCGAATGAGATTCAATCTCCAAATATTCCAAGGTTTTGAGAAAATAGATACCTATTCAATTTAGAACAGAAGGTATATACATAGAGATAGGAATTTCAAGTAATATATATAAAGTAAATGACAATATATATATTCAGAATAAACAGTTCAGAACAGAGCAGATTAAACAATTGAGCATGTGTCAATTATTTAGTTTTAGTGGCCATGTACGCTCTAATACCCAGACAGATAGTGTTACCAAATGTTTCCACCCAGTAACATCACAGACAGATAATCATGATTTCTGGAACAACGCCTTGTTTTGGGTACACCAGCGATAAACCAGCTGGGAAGGTACCACCCAAATATTTCCACCCGGTAGTCAAGGCCAATATAGTAAGAGAGTTTCCATAGGCCGAATCAATAATTTTAGAATTCAAATCAGATGTTTATATGGAGAGATATAAACGTATAACAAATGACGGAATCATCGGTATCTGATGCATTTTGAGAATAAAAGCATTTCACAAAATATACATAGTTTGCATAATATAATATAATCAAAATGCGCAAGAAATTGCATAGAGTACTCACCTAAAATAGAGGTCGAAATTATAGATAACGAGTCTTCGATCGCACGTTAATCTAACAAATACGATAAAGGTTTAAGTATATATTCTAAACAAGGTCCAGTCTACATATTGTATTTTAATAGTAGCTTGTTTCAAAGGATTACTAAAAAACCATTTTCTTAACTTTTAAAACTTATTGATCGTAATTAAAGGATTCAATTCATAGTTCTTCCTAATCAGTTGGTTCCCAGTAGAGATGGAGGGTCACAGGGGCACCGCTTAAATACCATTTCCTCTAGACAGAACATTTTCGGATTCATTCCCAGTAGAGATGGAGGGTCACAGGGGCACCACTTAAATACCATCTCGTCTAGACAGAATTTCACCGGGCCTGACTTTGGAATTACTTAAATGGGATTCCATAATAACGAGCAATTACTTTTAAAAAATCATTTTTAAAAGCGTATATACAATTTCAAACAAGTTTACATGAAAATAAAATCAACTTGGATTTCTTCTAAACTTTAAGTTTTGATTAGTGAAGTCCTTAGTGTATTTTACCAGCATAACTACTAAGTAAAGCTATAAAACACAAAATTAAAACTATAAAAATACATTATAACATTTAAATAAAATCATAACTACGAAATGAATTCTTTCTTCGAAATTATAGAACTCCTTCTTAAGATATTTTCCAAGCTTTCTATCAATATTTCTTACTATAATTCTCAAGGAATTGGTGTGAGTTTCAAATGAACCCTAAGGCCCTATTTATAGGTTTCCAAATGTATTACAGTGTTGACACGTGTCAAATGACTAAGCTTTTTGGATTGGTGATTCAACACCGAGGTGTCGCGATCCGGAGTGGTCTTGCAGTGTTAATATCACCAAATGATGACAAGTGTTTTAGCTCTCTCTCTACAGATGACGTGTGGAAGGTCGAAGTGACCAGCACGTGGTGGAAATGTGATAAGGGTATAAGGGTCATTTCACACATGAATGGTATTTTGGTAATTTCACACTATATATTTTGAATATTTCTTAGAGGTCCTTGAAAATATTTTATTTACAAAATGACCCATTTTATATTTTTATTTTAGTCCTTAAAGTTTCATAAAATTATATTTTCAACCCCAAAACTTATTATTTGCCTTAAGATATGTCATAAGAGTTCGATTTAATCCAATTTACAGTTGATTCTTCGTAATTAAAAACGGGGTTTGTTATATTGATAGCCAATAATACCACATATCTAATAATACAATATTTATAAGATAATAAGTAACACAAGAGTGTAAAAATAAACTATATATAAAAGTGGGGTCATTACATCCTACCCTCTTTATAAAAAGTTTGGTCCCCAAACTTTAATTGCATTAATTTTCAAAAAGGTATGGATATCTCTCCTTTATCTCATCTTTCCGCTCCCACGTTGCTTCTTCAACAGAATGATTCCACCATAATACTTTAACTAGTGGAATAACCTTGGTTCGTAATATTTGATCTTTATGATCCAAAATTTTCACTGGATGCTCAATGTACGACAAATCTTCTCTAACTTGAAGAGGCTCATGACTTAAGATATGTTTTGGATCTGGGACATATTTCTTTATCATTGATACGTGAAACACATTATGTACACTAGAGAGTTCCGGTGGTAGGGCTATTTTATACGCAACAGCTCCTATCCTTTCAAGGATTTCAAAAGGTCCTATGTATCTTGGGCTCAATTTCCATTTTTTCCCAAATCGTATTACTCCCTTTGCAGGCGATACTCGCAAGAACACATAATCTCCTCTTTGGAATTCTAACTGTCGGTGTTTATTGTCAACATAACTCTTTTGACGACTTTGAGCGGTTCGAAGTCGGTCTTGTATTAATTTCACCTTCTCTGTTGTGATCTGAATCAATTCTGGTCCCAATAATTTTCTTTCCCCAACTTCTACCCAACATGTAGGGGAACGACACCTTCTACCATGGAGTGCCTCATATGGAGACATTTGAATACTTGCTTGATAGCTATTATTATATGCGAATTCCACTAACGGTAAATGATCATCCCAATTCCCTTTTAAATCAAGTGCACATGCCCTAAGCATATCCTCTAAGGTTTGAATAGTTCTCTCTGATTTTCCATCCGTTTGAGGATGAAAAACAGTGCTAAAATTCAATTTTGTTCCCATGGCTTCTTGTAGGCTTTTCCAGAAGTGAGACACAAATCTAGGGTCACGGTCAGAAACAATTGAAATTGGGGTTCCATGAAGCCTAATAATTTCCCACACATACAACTTAGCTAACTTCTCTAAAGAATGGGTAATCTTAATGGCAAGAAAATGAGCAGATTTTAGTTAACCTATCAATAATTACCCAAATAGAGTCATTACCATTTGAACTCCTCGGTAAACCTGTCACAAAATCCATAGTAATATGTTCCCATTTCCACTCAGGGATAGGTAGGGGTTGCAGTAATCCTGATGGTTTTTGATGTTCTGCCTTTACTTGTTGACAAACCAAACACTGAGATATAAATTCTGCTATCTCCCTCTTCATGTTATTCCACCAAAATACTTCTCGAAGATCCCTATACATTTTTGTACACCCGGGATGAAATGTGAATCTTGAGTAATGACTTTCCTCCAAAATTTGCCTCTTTAGTTGGGAATCACATGGCACACACACTCTATTTTTAAACCTCAATATATCATCTCGCATCGCAAATTCAGTTCTCTTACCTTCGATGACTTCTTCTCTAATCTTCTTCAGTTGTGGGTCATTTACTTGTGCAATTTTGATCCTCTCCATCAACATGGGTTGTACTTGTAAGTTTGCAATTATTCCTCCTTTGCTATAGATATGTACATATATTTCCATACTTCTCAAATCCCTTAACAGTGCTTCCTGGCTTGTAATAAGACATGCTAAATTTGGTGTAGACTTCCTACTTAAAGCATCGGCTACTACATTAGCTTTCCCCGGGTGATAGTGAATATTTACATCATAATCCTTCATCAATTCTAACCACCTCCTTTGTCTCATATTCAACTCTTTCTGAGTAAATATATACTTCAAACTCTTATGATCGGCATAAATCTCACAAGTCTCACCATACAAATAGTGCCTCCAAATCTTAAGAGCAAAAATTACAGCTGCTAATTCTAGGTCATGGGCTGGATAATTTTGCTCATGGGTTTTTAACTGTCTCGAGGCGTAAGCTACTACTTTTCCATTTTGCATTAGCACACATCCCAAACCATTTTTAGAAGCATCACTATAAATCACAAATCCCTCTGTCCCGGAAGGAATAGTCAAAATTGGGGCATTTACTAATATATTCTTAAGTTCTTGAAAACTTTTCTCGGCTTGCTCAGACCATTCATATTTTACCTTCTTTTGTGTTAACCTAGATAGAGGTTTGGCAATGCTAGAAAATTCTTCAACAAATCTTCGGTAATAACCTGCTAATCCAAGGAAACTACGAATCTCACTCACATTAGTTGGTCTGGGCCAATCTAATATAGCCTCAATCTTTTGAGGGTCAACTGACACTCCCTCTTTGGATATTACATGTCCTAGAAAAGAAACACTAGGCATCCAAAACTCATACTTCTTTAATTTTGCATATAATTTCTCTTTCCTAAGGATTAGTAATACCGTCTCTAAATGCTTTTCGTGTTCTTCAATACTTTTGGAATAAATAAGGATGTCATCAATGAAAACAACCACATACTGATCCAAATATTTTCTAAACACCCTATTCATCATATCCATAAAAGCGGTTGGTGCATTAGTTAGTCCAAATGGCATTACAAGAAATTCATAGTGACCATATCTAGTACGAAAAGCTGATTTTGAAATATCATCATCCTCAATCTTCAATTGATGATAGCCTGACCTAAGGTCAATCTTAGAGAATACTTGTGCACCTTCTAATTGATCAAACAAGTCATCTATACGAGGTAAGGGGTATTTATTCTTAATGGTTACCTTATTCAGTTCACGATAATCTATACATAGTCTCATTGTCCCATCCTTCTTTTTCACAAATAACATTGGAGCACCCCAATGCGATATACTTGGTCTGATAAAACTCTTGTCTAAAAGGTCTTATAATTGAACTTTTAACTCTTTTAATTCTAAAGGTGCCATACGATATGGTGGTTTTGAGATTGGTATAGTTCCAGGAAGAAGGTCAATCGTAAATTCTATTTCTCTATTAGGAGGTAGGCCTGGTAAATCATCTGGAAAAACATCCGTAAATTTCTTAGCGATAGGAATATCTTCTAAGCTAAGCCCTATTGTCTGCAAACTGGTAACAGTTGCAAGAAATCCTTGACATCCCTTCTTAAGAAAACTATAGGCTTGCATTGCAAAAATAATACACATCGGAGATATGATGCCAGTTCCTTCAAAACTAAATTTTGGTTGGTGAGGAATTTGGAAAGTAACACTCTTCTCAAAACAGTCTACCTTAGCATGATGTGATGCTAACCAATCCATCCCCAAAATGACTTCAAAATCTTTAATGTCTAAAACTATCAAATCACTATCAATATCTATGGGGCAAGCCTTGTATACTAATTTACCCATCAATAACTCACCCGAAGGAGTAGAAACATGTATGTTATGATTCAAGGGTTCAGGAAATTTATGAAAGCGATTTAATACATGTATAGATATGAAAGAATGGGTAGAACCAGGATCTATCAAAGCTTTAAAAGGTTGTGCACATATAGAAAGTGTACCTGGTACTACCGCATTAGAAGCTTGGGTATCAGAAAGTGCGAAAACTCTACCCTGTCTGTCTTGATCCTTCTTTGCACTTGAAGGCTTTATCGGAACCCTTGCTGGGTTTGGGCAGTCTTTTATCTGATGTCCTTTCTGTCCACATCTAAAATAAGCTCCCGAATCCTTATAACAAGGTCGTCCTCCATGCATCTTTCCACATTGCTGACATGTCTGGTTATTATACTGTTTGTTATCACTAGATCCCCCAACATTGGATGTGTTCCTAAAGAAATTTCTATTATTCGGGTTCTTTCCTTTTTGTTCCCCAAACTTACTCTTTCCATCTATAATTCGATTGTACTCCTCACCATCCCTCTCAGCTATTGTAGCCCTAGTCACGACATCAATATATGATGTTAATTTCAGGATGGAAATTCGACTACGAATATTCAACCTTAACCCACGCTCAAACTTCTTCGCTCTTAAAACATCAGTTGCTACAACATGACGTGCAAAACGGGATAACTCAGTAAACTTTGACTCATATTGACTAACCGTCATATTCCCTTGCACCAAACTCATGAAGTCATCTGCCATTTCGTATTTCACCGTTTTCGGAAAATATTTCTCATAAAATATTACTAAGAAATCATTCCAACCTATGTAAGTATTCCTTTCCCCGTGTATGCTCTTAGTCATTCTCCACCAATGTTCGGCCTCCCCTTCTAACATAAATATTGCAAATGACACCCTTTGTTCATCAGTACACTTAAGAACATCGAGTATCTTTTCCATCTGCATCACCCAACTTTCTGCTTCGGTGGGGTTAGGAGTACCTTTAAAAGATGGAAGATTCAACTTCTTGAACTGTTCAATAGTACATCTACTTAGTTCAAGATTCTTTGGTACTCCATTGCTCACCTGCTGCTCCACAATCTTTGCCAGACTTTTAATTGCCTTGTATGCACCTTCCAGTCCTTCTATACTCGAATCATTAGTTCCCATTGATGATCTTCTCTTGGTCATTTTCTACAGTCATGGACAAACGTAAGATCTACTATACTATATCAATATTGAAAACTAAAAGACCAATTATAAATAATATAACACACAGGGAGGGTTATCACATAAATTAGATTTTTAATACTATCTCCTAAGGATTGAAACATAGAATCTATAACATTCGAAACCTATGCTCAGTAGTCTACGGGTTCATAACCTATGCTCTGATACCACCTCTGTCACGACCCTGACCCAAAAATCGTAGGGAACGAGTGTCTTGACATGCCACCAAGGCATCTAATATTCTGGCGTCAAAATTTTTCTTTTAAAATATATATATATAGCGGAAGTATAATCACATGGTTATGAATCGTAAAATACTGAAAGTGAAGGAATTACATCATTAGAGCTTTCTAAAGGAAACTTCATTTATATTAAAATATTCAAGATTTAGAACTTGACAAAAATTTTAAATCCTTTTAATTAAAGAGCCAAACATCCTTTATCTAATAAAACAAAGTTCTACTTAATGTAAGAAAAGAGCTCTAAAAGCTAAATCTTCAACATAGTCCCCTTATGTTCCATCCGCTTTTCTAATTATTTCCTGAAAAATGGTTAATTATAAAACATCAGCTAAAAGCCGAATGAGATTCAATCTCCAAATATTCCAAGGTTTTGAGAAAATAGATACCTATTCAATTTAGAACAGAAGGTATATACATAGAGATAGGAATTTCAAGTAATATATATAAAGTAAATGACAATATATATATTCAGAATAAACAGTTCAGAACAGAGCAGATTAAACAATTGAGCATGTGTCAATTATTCAGTTTTAGTGGCCATGTACGCTCTAATACCCAGACAGATAGTGTTACCAAATGTTTCCACCCAGTAACATCACAGACAGATAATCATGATTTCTGGAACAACGCCTTGTTTTGGGTACACCAGCGATAAACCAGCTGGGAAGGTACCACCCAAATATTTCCACCCGGTAGTCAAGGCCAATATAGTAAGAGAGTTTTCATAGGCCGAATCAATAATTTTAGAATTCAAATCAGATGTTTATATGGATATATATAAACATATAACAAACGACGGAATCATCGGTATCAGATGCATTTTGAGAATAAAAGCATTTCACAAAATATACATAATTTGCATAATATAATATAATCAAAATGCGCAAGAAATTGCATAGAGTACTCACCTAAAATAGAGGTCGAAATTATAGATAACGAGTCTTCAATCGCACGTTAATCTAACAAATACGATAAAGGTTTAAGTATATGTTCTAAACAAGGTCCAGTCTACATATTGTATTTTAATAGTAGCTTGTTTCAATGGATTACTAAAAAACTATTTTCTTAACTTTTAAAACTTATTGATCGTAATTAAAGGATTCAATTCATAGTTCTTCCTAATCAGTCGGTTCCCAGTAGAGATGGAGGGTCGCAGGGGCACCGCTTAAATACCATCTCCTCTAGACAGAACATTTCCGGATTCATTCCCAGTAGAGATGGAGGGTCACAGGGGCACCACTTAAATACCATCTCGTCTAGACAGAATTTCACCGGGCCTGACTTTGGAATTACTTAAATGGGATTCCATAATAACGAGCAATTACTTTTAAAAAATCATTTTTAAAAGCGTATATACAATTTCAAACAAGTTTACATGAAAATAAAATCAACTTGGATTTCTTCTAAACTTTAAGTTTTGATTAGTGAAGTCCTTAGTGTATTTTACCAGCATAACTACTAAGTAAAGCTATAAAACACAAAATTAAAACTATAAAAATACATTATAACATTTAAATAAAATCATACCTACGAAATGAATTCTTTCTTCGAAATTATAGAACTCCTTCTTAAGATATTTCTCAAGCTTTCTATCACTCTTTCTTACTATAATTCTCAAGGAATTGGTGTGAGTTTCAAATGAATCCTAAGGCCCTATTTATAGGTTTCCAAATGTATTACAGTGTTGACACGTGTCAAATGACTAAGCTTTTTGGATTGGTGATTCAACACCGAGGTGTCGCGATTCGGAGTGGTCTTGCAGTGTTAATATCACCAAATGATGACAAGTGTTTTAGCTCTCTCTCTACAGATGACATGTGGAAGGTGGAAGTGACCAGCACGTGGTGGAAAGGTGATAAGGGTATAAGGGTCATTTCACACATGAAGGGTATTTTGGTAATTTCACACTATATATTTTGAATATTTCTTAGAGGTCCTTGAAAATATTTTTTTTACAAAATGGCCCATTTTATATTTTTATTTGTCCTTAAAGTTTCATAAAATTATATTTTCTACTCCAAAACTTATTATTTGCCTTAATATATGTCATAAGACTTCGATTTGATCCAATTTACAGTTGATTCTTCGTAATTAAAAATGAGGTTTTTTATATTGATAGCCAATAATACCAAATATCTAATAATACAACATTTATAAGATAATAAGTAACACAAGAGTGTAAAAACAAACTATATATAAAAGTGGGGTCATTACAATAAGTGTGGTCTCGTCTAGAAGATACCTAAAGAAAGTAATAGTCACAAATACCCTTTAAAAGAGACCATTGCATCCACCCAAGATCACATGAGCAATTTCGTCCACAGACGACTTATCCCATGAAGGACTCATATAGATGACTCCTAGACGACCTACTAGGTTCTATAGTCTCATCTCATGGCTTAGACCAACCATATCTCCATATATATACCAGTGTCGGCCTCAGACGAAACCAAAGTGCTAAATTAGTAATCCCAATCTGAAATGGGTGCGTCGGTCACAGAAGATCACCCAGTCTCATATTAGCCCACAACATAGTGCAGGCCTCCAGTAGTCTCGGCTCGACTGAGACCTTCTACCTCAGAGACATTCTACATGCATGGGAAGCATGCTAGGGGAATTTCAAGCATAGTACATAAAACTATTATCAAAGATCCGTAGCCCATGTAAGGGAATATTCTTTATAATGATATTTACTCTGCACATCTATAGTTGGCAGTTTATCATTTTCATGACCTCAGTTAGGCATGAAGCGTATGCTTGGGGGTGATATTTCTCACCCCCTGGCCTATATAAGACACCGTGTGTCTTCTTCATCGTGATTGACCTTTTGTAATCCTACTGAAACTCTGTGTCTAAAAAGAGAACTTTTATGTCTTCCATCGCCTTTTGAGCCCTTAATCTAATAAAACTCCACCACTTTGCACAGTGGACGTAGGTCGATAGCTGAACCATTTATATCTCTATGTTTATCTTCATTATTCTCTCATCTCTTGTACTAAATTGTTCATTACTTATTATCTCACCATGGTTGTGCAAGCTTAAAACTCAGGTTGAATACCTTTTATGATTTCACTATCATCATTTTGGCACCGTCCATCGGAATTATTTTCTCGTTCTCATCTTGAGCTTGGATTTTTCCCTCATCTATAGTAGTGATTCAAGTCCACCATTGTTGGATCTGAACCACCATTGAAAGATCTTAGGTGAAGGAGTTCACCAGCTTGCTTTTTGGTTACTCCTGTTTTCTAATTTTTTTTGCACTTTTATTACTGTTTCTCTTCTCACTGATCGAAAGATGTATTTCGACCCACCGTAAAATATTGGGTCTAGTTTCAACCAACCACCCCCTCAGTCTGAGATGGACGACGTAGAGGTGGTGCTTAGGTCGCTTGTGGCCAACCAGTAGCATATGCAACACCAGTTCTTAGTGTTCAACTAAAATATCATGAGCCGAATCCTAGAGGATACAACTGTCAATCTCATCACTCCGGCTGCAAAAGGCCATGTAACCAACAACTGGGGTACCACCCTCATCTCTAACTAAATAAATCCAGTACGGTATCAGGCAAAAAGAGATTGTAGATCCTCATCGTCTTCGCTTTTGCAAGGAGGTGCAAGAAGGACCAAAGGACATGGCATGTGAGGAGGAGCGTTGTTAGGACTATGAAGAGAGGTACGAGACGTCAGACATGTTGTATCGATCATGTGCCAACCCTGCTTTGACTTATCAAGGAAATACACCCCTCAGAGTCATTATAGGGACATCACATTCAACTTTTAGGTCGGGGATTAAATTTTAATTATCTCATCCCAAGAGGGTATTTCTACCGAGAAATCATCCCCAATAATATTTTCGGAACGCGTATCACTGGTCGTATCGGCGAAGCTTGGATAAGACGCCGAACAAACTAGAGGGAGTGAAAAGAGGTGAATAACACATAGGGGAACCCAAATAAGGGATCCACTTGCAGGGACGACTCTGAGTAGAAGGTGTAGGTGATAGTGAAGCTCTAGAAAAGAATCCAAGGACCAGTTCAATCCAGAGGTTAGAGGATAAGATAAGATGTCTCATCAAAAGTCGAGATCCCATCCATAGGGGGTATATAAAAGGTCTCCATTTGTGATGAGCACAGTTAACTATCCAATACCAGGTAAGTTCAAGCCGTTAGTTATAATGCCTGGGTATGATGGAAGTAAAAACCCTATCCATCACATAAAGATGTATCAATCGGCTGCTGACATATTTTCCACTCTAGATGAGATGACGTGTCGGTCTTTCTCCAGCACCCTTACCCGTTCTGCCCATGTATGGTATACCAACCTACTAAGGGGATCGATAGAGAACTTCAAGCAGCTGACTGAAAAGTTTATTCATAACTTTTGTTATGACATGAAGCTGACAAAGTGTGTGACTCACTTGTTAAATGTACAATCGGATGATACTGACGAGGATGACCTTGACCTTCCAACAAAACTCAGTGCAGTTAAAGGCAACCTTAATATGATTTATTTTGACGTAAAGATGATATTTGGGTGCATAGAAGGTAAAGGAACGGAGTCAGCTGATAGAATAGCCCATATCATTGCGGCCAAAAGCTGGGCCAAAAAGGGTTGACGTAAATCTGATAGAAGTGAGGTAAAACCGAATAAGTTGAAGAAGGTCAACATGAAGAGTCTCATAGTAAGCATCTCTAGTCAAGAATTCATAAGGATTTTGTCCCCACGTGATGAACTACTCTTTGTCATCACACGAATTCATGGATACAATGTGTCTGGTATCCTAGTTGATAAGGGGAGCTCGGTCGACGTCATGTTTTGGAATTATTTCAAAGGTCTCAAGCTCGATAAGAAAATACTTATCCCATATCATCATCCGTTGATTGGGTTGACTAGAGAGAAATTCCACCCACTATGAGTATTTCAGATGGACATTTGCATGAGTACCTAACCGAGGTACTTAACCAGGAGGATAATGTTTTTTGTGATGGATGGGAATGGATTCTCAGCCTATAACATTATAGTGAGGAGGGTAAATTTAAAAGAATTTGAAATCATGCATTTTAATGTACACTAAATTATGAAATTCTCGACTCCTTATGGAGTATGGAAAGTGGATGGTAATTAAGTGGAGGCACGCGAATGCTACTTCACCCCGACAGAAGAAATAGAGGCCTATAAGAGAATGACAACCTTGTACGACATTGATACTCTTGACCCAAGAGATGAGAAAAAATTAAAGAAGGGAGAGTCTGCGAAAGAGGTATAATCCATCGCCCTCAATGAGGATAAACTGAAAAACCCAGTCCAAAGTGGCTCGTCCCTAAAACCATAAATAAAGAAGGAGTTGATTGAACTATTAAGGAGAAGGGAAAGCGTTTTTGCATGAAGTCACAGGGACATGCTTGGGATTGACCAAAATTTCATTTTCCATCGCTTTGACTGGGATAATACAGTTCTAGTAAAATAGAAGAGGTATAGCTTCACTAAAGATAGGTTCGAGGTCATCCAATAAGAAGTGAAAAAATTTTAGACAACAAATTTCCTCAAGAAAGTGTAATATCCAAAGTGGTTGTACAATGTTATCATGGTGTCTAAGCAGAATAACGTGTCTAGATTTTATCGATCTAAACAAGTCCTATCCAAAATATAGATTTCCTTTGCTGAGAATCGATCAGATAGTAGATGCTACAACAGTTCATGAGCTGATGAGCTTCATATATGCTTAATCGGGTTACAATTAGATCTCTATACATGAAGGTGATACCGAGAAAATGTCTTTTAAAACTGATAAAGGGATGTATTGCTAGAAGGTACTGTAATTCGGTATGAATAATAAAAGGGCTACTTACCAAAGCTTAGCCAATAAAATATTCAAGGATTAGATTGGAAAAATAATGGAGGTCTATGTTGACAACATGCTAACGAAGAGTCTAAAGGTCAAAAGTCATGTGGTCGACCTTAAGAGAACTTTGGATACAATTGATCGATCTAAAATGAAATTAAACCCAACTAAGTGCGTATTCTGTGTCGGAGCAAGAAAGTTTTTGGGATTCATAGTCAATTAGAGGGGCATTAAAGACAACACGACCAATATAAAGGTACTGATTGACATGAAGAAACCGAGGAACACCATAGACATTCAAAGGTTGACAGGACGAGTTGATGCGCTTAAGAGATTTGTCTCGCAAGAAATTGATAAATGTCTGCCATTTTTCAAAATCTTGAGGAAAGTGCTCGTCTGGGATGGAGAATATGAAAAATCTTTTCAAGAGACATATCTAGGCTCTCCGATGCTCTTGTCTTGGCCCATTCATGGTGAGAATCCGTATCATTACCCATCCGTCTCTAAGTTGATGATTAATGCATCCATTATTAGAGATGACAATAGAGTTCAGAAGACAGTATATTTCAAAAGTAAAGCACTGCAGGGGGCCGAGACGAGGTACCCAAAGATGGAAAAACTTGTGTATTCCTTAATTTACGCATCAGGAAAGATGAGGCCTTACTTCCAGGCTCATAGATCATCGACACACCTCTCCAATAATTCATTCATAAACCTAATAAATAAGGTAGGTTAATGGCTCGGTTGGTTGAGTTAGGTGAGTTTGATATCATCTATCAGCCTAGAAGTTCAATCAAAGGGTAGGCATTAGTAGATTTTGTGGCCGAGTTCATGTGGGAATCGAAGAATGAAAATAAAGTGGAAATAATGGTTAAAACCCCAGAAGTTATCAAATGTTTAAAGCAGGGTGCAAACGAGAGTAGATCATCTGACACCACAGTTGGTGTCCCAGGGCTAGATTTGTTACTGAAGAGAGGTGCCCTAGCTAAGGGATCTTTCTCGTCGGAGATGCTAATCTGGAATTTATTTGTTGATGACTCGTCCTGTGCAACAGGAAGTGGGGCAGGACTGATATTGTCGGCTCCAGACGGAATCGATATTGAATACGCGCTAAGATTTAATTTTAAAGCATCTAATAATGAGGTAGAGTACGAAGCCTTTCTAGCAGAACTTGCACTGGCTAAGACATTGGTTATCAGCCGAATACTTTCCCATAATGGTTTGCAGTTGGTAGTGGGGATCTATGAGGCGTAAGATGAAAAAATGGCCAAGTACTTGGCCAGATTAAAGATGAAACTAGGAATCTTTTAGGTGTTCAAGATAAAAAGAATCTCAAGAAACGAGAATGGGAGAGCAAATGCACTTGTGAGGCTCGCATCGGTTACCAGAGCAGAGATCCACCGAACTATTCCAGTGGAAATCCTCCTAAAGACGAGCATAAAAAGAGAAGAATTCGACATCACATAATGTTTTAATTTGAACTAGGGACCATCTTGGATGGACCCGATTATTGAATATCTAAGCGATGGGAAACTGCTAGAAAGTAAAGTCGACAGGATAAAGGTACGATATCGAGCAACTAAGTTTACTATTATTATATATGTGTTGTATAAAAGAGGTTAACGTCTTCCCCTCTTGAGGCGTGTACACTTGAAAGAGGTCAACTATGTGCTCAGAGACATACACGAAGGAACTTCTGCGAGTCACATTGGGGGACGATCTTTGGTAAAAAGGATCATCACTCGGGGTTATTATTAGCCAAACCTTTTCAAGGATGCCACCGAATATGTCCTCAAGTGCGACAAAAGCTAGTGCTTCTCTAACACACCCCATCAACCCCATCAACATTTTTCTCTTATCTCGGCCCCTTAGGTTTTTGCAAAATGGGGGATTGATTTGGTCGTCCCCCTACCGAGAGCAAAGGGAAACTTTCATTTTTTTTATTATTGCGATCGATTATTTTTCCAAATGGGTAGAAACCGAGGCCATGTAAACATTCCATAAGAAAAGTATTTTATTTATTTATTTGGAGGAACATTATTTTTCGACATGGAATCCCTAGTACCCTAATATCAGACAATGGAAAATAGTTTAAGAACAAGCCCCAAGCGGCTTACTGTAAAAGGGTCGACATCAAGCAATTCTTCTCCGCGTCAAGCCGACCACAAGGGAATGGGAAAATAGAAGCAACGAACATGATGATATTAGATGGAATAAAAAAGAAGTTGGAATATGTAAAGGGGAAATGGGTAAACGAATTGCACAGCGGGTTGTGGGCATACTGGACGATCAAGAGGACACTGACAGGTGAGACTCCTTTCATATTAGCATATGGGCTAGAGACCGTTATCCTAACTGAGATAGGTTTATCGAGTCGTAGGGTCCAAACATACGACCCTAATGTGAACTTGGAAGAGATGAGACTCAACTTGGACCTCTTTGAGGAACGGAGAGAGGACATGGTCGCAAGACAATCGTCTTACCAGCAAAGGTCTGCCAAATTTTATAATAAGAGAGTTAAGTCTCGACCAATCAAAGTGGGGAATTTCGTACTTAAGAAGGTTATTAAGAATACCAATAAGCTTTATCATAACTAGAACGGTTCTTACAAAGTCAAGGAGGTAGTCGTCTCAAGCACATATCAGTTGGAAAAACTTGACGGGGAACTATTTGCCAACCCGTGGAATGCAAATCACTTGAAAAAAATGCTACCAATGAATGTATTCAATGTAGTAGCTCAAAAATCATTATTCCTTATGTATTCGAAGCTTGTAGAAAGAAAATTCCAATGTAATGAAGCGTTGTCTCTTATTCATGAATTATATCTTATGAATGACATGTGCACTTGGTAAAATCTCTCTCTCGACGGTACTAGAGTGTTTTGGAGTCTTGTCTCCAAAGCATATCTAATTAAAAACCCTAGGAGGTGGGAAAAATTAAACACCATTTGATTATGGTTAAACTTAAACATCATTTTATGGTGAATAGTTAAATGTTAAATCTCTCTCTAGGTGGTAAGAGAGTCTGTTAGAGTCTCGTCTCCAAGGCATATCTCATTAAAACCCCTAAAAGTGGGAAAACTAAACATCAATTGATTATGGTGAAACTTAAACATCATTTTATGGTGAATAGTTAAATGTTAAATCTTTCTCTTTCGACGGCAAACGAGTGTGTTGGAGTCTCATCTATAAGGCATATCTCATTAAAACCCTGGGAGGTGGGAAAAATTAAACATCATTTGATTATGATGATACTTAAACATCATTTTATGGTGAATAGTTAAATGTCAAATCTTTCTCTTTCCACGATAAGAGAGTGTGTTGGAGTCTCATTTCCAAGGAATATCTCATTAAAAACCCTAGGAGGTGGGAAAAATTAAACATCATTTTTTTATGGTGAAACTTAGACATCATTTTATGGTGAATAGTCAAATATTAAATCTCTCTCCCGACAGTAAGAGATTGTGTTGGAGTCTTGTCTCTAAGGCATATCTCATTAAAAACCCTGGGAGGTGGATAAAATAAATATCATTAATTCTAAGGTGAGACCTAAATATCTTGTAATATGGTGAATGTAAAAAGAATACATGACACTTTGCAAAATTAATGTAAATTCAAATTTCAAAAGAAACAAGGCAAACTATATTAAAGGAAAATATGAGTTACTGATGAGGCTCATATTCTTCATATTTATCCCCTTAATTTCGGCATTTTTATGATCCCGTGCAGAGTAAATAGCTTGGATTTGTCTCGTATTTATGCTACTAACCTCTTTTGGAAAGTATTTCGTGTTTTGTGTATTTCTCATGTGCTTTATAGGTATTTCATGCAAGTTATTGCGAAGGAGAACTCAAAACAGTGAAAGAAAGCAAGAAATGTGAAGTTCAAGGGCATTTTGGTAATTTTTCAGCCTTAGTCCGGAGGTGGGTACAATTTGAAAGTTGAAGAGATTCCAATTACAAGAACACTGGAAAGAACGGCACCTCAATCCGAGCTACGGTGAAGAAGTTACGAGGTTTTGAAGTTGCGAGATAATGAAGAGTCATTTTCAGAAATGAAGAGTCATTTTCAGAACTGAAGAGTCAAAACACTTGAAATTTCTTGTTTAATTCATTTTTGTTAGTTGTAAAACGTGGGGAGGCAAGGGAAGAGTCAAATTTAGGTATTATAAAAGGGCAAACCCTATTAGGAAGTGGGAAGCGTTGTTTTTATCAAGTTGTAGGAGGCTAGTAGTTAATTTTTAAAGGATTCTTGTAACCAGGAACCCTAGTTTTGAAGTTTGGATACTATTCAAGATTCAAGGTTCTATTCAAGATTCATCATTCATCATTTTCAAGTAATTTTAATTTATTGTCTTTACTGCTTTCCTAGTTAGTTTAATTAATTGTTGCTCTCTAGTTTTCCAATCCCAATTCAAGTCTTGCTCTCAATTTTCTAGATTTAGTTATGAATTCCTAAACTTTCACTTTTAAGTTTTCTTTTATTTTAATCATGTTAAGCTAAGTTTTTAAGGGTGGGGATGCATGAACCCAACCCAATGTGATATGCATACATATAAAATTTGTCCTCTAAATTAAATAAGTGATTAGATCGTGTTGTATAGTTTCACAACCATTGTAGACCTTTTGACCTCGTTTGCCCTAGGTAACCGGGGTGCTTAAGAATGCAACGCGCGTGAACTAATTCGACACTTCTTTACTCATTCTTTGATTATGTATGATGCGGGCTTGAATCTCATATATGTAATGCTTTGGAGTACTAAAGACTGGGTCTGATCAATTATCTAATTTATGACTAATTTTGTACTGGCATACACACTAGGGTTTGGGGGAGTGTATTCTTAACCCATTTCTTCATTCATATTAATTCCTTCTTAGTTAGTTAATTTTGCATGCTTAGGTTAATTTAATTGAATTTAGTTAATTCATAGATAAAATTCAAAAATCAATCATCTTTTTCTTTTCTTTTCTTTTAACATCAACTTTAGGATTAAACTACCTTTCCTTTGTCGTCACGTTCACACGTCTTAATTCCCTGTGGATTCGATACCCAGACTCACCACTATACTCCTTAAGAAGTGTAGTTACAAGTTAAGTTTTTTTTTGTATTGATGTTGGAAGCCGATAACAACGACTAGCGTATTACACGGACGCTCAGTTTACAACTCGATCAAAATGGCGCCGTTGCCAGGGAATTAGGTAGACTTTAGGTTAGGTTGGTTAATCCCGAATTTGATCAAAAATAAAAAAAAAATCCAAAAAAAAAATTAGAAAAATTAAAAAAAAAATCCAAAAATAGGAGTGTCACGTTTTTGAATTGCTCAATTTAAAATGTCTTACTTTAACTCTTTTGAAGGCTTTAATTGTTATGATAATAGTGAGGAGGAGGTGCTCAAGACTTATGAACATTGGATCAATATCACTAAAGATGAGTCTCATAAATACAAGCCCAGTGCTAAGGCCATCCAAATTTATCAAAATGAATTGCTTGAAGAAAAAAGACTTGAAAAAGAATATCGAAAAAAAAATCGTTATTGGGAGCAAGAGTTAGATGCATTATTTGAACCCAATGAGGATTTCTCTTTCGATATTTTTGAAGTTGAAGAATGTTTTCAACCAAATGAGGAATCCGAGGTTCTAGAACCAAGGAAGCCTACTTTGGAAGAACTCTTGATTATTATCAAAAAGCAATCTGATGACCTTGCTACTACAGAGTTGAAAATTAGAGCAACATGCAAGGAGTTGAATGAATATTTGGACAACTTAGAGAAGGTCAAGACTTGCGCTTCACCTAATACTTTCGAGAACGAAATCATTGAAAGTGATCCAAGTACTTTTGAATCTCAATCTCTTATAAATATTTCAAAACCTATTAAGGTTGAAGATCATTTGTCTCCTTGTGTACCCACTATTATCGAACAATTAAATCCATCACAAGAACTGGATGAATGTCTTGAGGATGTTGATCCGATTCTTGTATGGGAATGTTATTTTGAGATGCTTCATCTTATGGGCCATACACTTAGACGTGTCACTCCACTAGATCCGGTGGAAAATTTTGGGGGAGAAGATTTTGAGGACAAGGACTCTATGCTTAAATTATTTTCCAAGATGGAATCTTTCTATTTGTGTGCTCTGCTTTCCATACTAATTGAAAAATCTATGGGAGGTGCTTCTATTTTTCTTAGATTCCAATGGTACTTGTCCCCTTATGCACCCAAATCCTTCATTATCCCCCTAAATTTTTTGATAGGTGATGGTTCATTTCCTCCGCTTTGCACATGCCTTTCGTTGTTCAAACGAAATTCTTATTTTTCGGGAGGCATGCATCCTAATGAGGGTACACCATTAATCCCTTAAAGCCATATTGTATTTTGGGTGGACCCTCAAATTTTTCGACTTCTAGTGTATAACTTATTAGAATTTCAAATCGTAGGTTGTACATAATTAACTTTTTATTTTTCCTTTTCTTTTTTTATAGTTTAGAGTAATTAGTTAAAGTTTTTGTTATTCTTTTTTGTTATGCTTGGTTCTAACATGTTTTGTAGATTCAATGGACTCACACTCATGAGGGATCGCTCCATTTGGGTAATATCTTTCTTTTCCTCTCTTTATGTTGTGTTCTTGATTCACATTGAGGACAATGCAACATTTAAGTTAGGGGGTGTGGGATAATCTTCCCGTTTATTGTTTAGATTCATTGATTCGATCACATGTTCTTTCCAAGTGTGTTTTTTTAGAAAATTTAAAAAAAAAAATTGAAAATTTTTGAAAAAAACCAAAAATATTTTTCTTTAAAATAAATAAAAATTAGAATTTAAAGTTTTCAAAAATATCACCTTTATTCTATTTAAAATCTCAAATTGTTAACAATCAATTGCACTAAGCCGAAAATTGACCGAAGATGGAAATTGAAAGAAAATTGACGACTTAACGAATAAGTGTGGAGATTGATCAAACCCGGTGAGATTTCGAGCCTTTCAATTTTTTATGAGTTTTTAAATCAATCCGAGTTTATGATTAACTCAAAGTTCTTTTCAGCGTTTTAATAAGTCATTGATGATCTCAATCCTTTGTTTTGATCGGTTATGAGAAATGTGTAAAATGTTGTCTCGAAATTCGTGCTAAATATATCTCTAAACTTAATTAATCTCGAGATGCATATGGTAATGTGATTAGCAATTTGGACGATGAAGTAGGCCCTCTTTTGTTTAACCCAAAAATATTAGCCATAAAAACGTTGTGAAAAATTATCCCTTTGTAACCCAAATTGAGCCAAATAAAATTTATCTTTTCGTTTGATAACCCGAAAACCCCAAATAACTCGGAATTGTGAAAATTGAGAAAATTCATCAAGTAAGTCCAAATTGTGCAATAAAAAGGGACAAGAGAAAAACAAAAAAAAAATGCTAAAAAAAAAATAGTGAGAAAAAAAAAGAAAAAAAAAAGAAAATAGAAAAAGAATGAGAAAAATGAGCAAATGCCCGAAAAAGCACTAATTGACGTCATAAGGACATTTTCCAATTCCGAACATTCTGTCCATTTCCATTTTTACCCTTTACACTTTTTAACCCGAAAAGTCCTAACAGAATTCGAATGGCGAAATTAATTACTGCATGGAGAGCTAAGACATGAAAAGATAATAAAAGAGATTAAAATGGTGTGATTAAGAGATGATGTTTCCCGTTGCCTAATAACTGTATTTCGATGATGAGATCTTTTCATCATATATTTCCTTCTTTTCAATTTTGAATGCGTGAATTTGTGTCCATTATATTTACTCTTTATATCATGCATACCGAGAGAAAACAACCACAATCCGAGTGATTCGTTTGTGAGTGCATCCGTAAGAATTTGAATCAAAATAAATTTTCGAAAAGTAACGTAATGCTCAATCGGTAGAAATTTGAGGTTGAATTTTTGGCTTTGCACACACACTATGGTTTGAGACATTTGAATATGAAGTTATGGTGACTATTTTTCGAAAGGTTTAAATTGTACAATTTCTAAGTATTTTGATATTTATTTGGGCCAATAAAGAATTTTGTGGGTGTATTCACTACAAACTCTCACGAGACAAAACTCGTCCTACTAGGGTAACCTAGGGGTTTAAAGGCTTGTTGCACATGCTCAATGCAATCGCTTGCCTGCGAAAGTGGAATTTTATTTTAATAAAGGAATTTTCAAGAGTGGAATTTTGGTTAGATTCATTTACATTGCTCGGGACGCGCAAAGTTCTAAGTTAGGAGGCGTGATGAGGCTCATATTCTTCATATTTATCCCCTTAATTTCGGTATTTTTATGATCCCGTGTAGAGTAAATAACTTTGATTTGTCTCATATTTATGCTACTAACCTCTTTTGGCAAGTATTCCATGTTCTGTGTATTTCTCATGTGCTTTATAGGTATTTCATGCAAGTTAGTGCGAAGGAGAACTCAAAACAGTGAAAGAAAGCAAGAAATGTGAAGTTCAAGGGAATTTCGCTAATTTTGCAGCCTTAGTCCGGAGGTGGGTCCAATTGGAAAGTTGAAGAGATTCCAATTACAAGAACACTGGAAAAAATGGCACCTCAATCCGATCTACGGTGAAGAAGTTACGAGGTTTTGAAGTTGTGAGATAATGAAGTGTCATTTTCAGAAATGAAGTGTCATTTTCAGAACTGAAGAGTCAAAACACTTGAAATTTCTTGTTTAATTCATTTTTATTAGTTTTAAAACGTGGGTAGGCAAGGGAAGAGTCAAATTTAGGTATTATAAAATGGCAAACCCTATTAGGATGTGGGGAGAGTTGTTTTTATCAAGTTGTAGGAGGCTAGCAGTTAATTTTTAGAGGATTCTTGTAACCAAGAACCCTAGTTTTGAAGTATGGCTACTAGTCAAGATTCAAGATTCATCATTCATTATTTGCAAGTAATTTTAATTTATTGTCTTTACTGCTTTCCTAGTTAGTTTAATTAATTGTTGCTCTCTAGTTTTCCAATCCCAATTTAAGTCTTGTTCTCAATTTTCTAGATTTAGTTATGAATTCTTGCACTTTCACTTTTAAGTTTTCTTTTATTTTAATCATGTTAAGCTAAGTTTTTAAGGGTGGGGACGCATGAACCCAACCTAATGTTATATGCATACATATAAAATTTGTCCTCTAAATTAAGTAAGTGATTAGATCGTGTTGTATAGTTTCACAACCATTGTAGACCTTTTGACCTCGTTTGCCCTAGGTAACCGGGGTGCTTAAGGATGCAACGCGTGTGATCTATTGCGACACTTCTTTACTCATTCTTTGATTATGTATGATGCGGGCTTGAATCTCATATATGTAAAGCTTTGGAGTACTAAAGACTGGGCCTGATCAATTATCTAATTTATGACTAATTTTGTACTGGCATACACACTAGGGTTTGGGGGAGTGTATTCTTAACCCATTTCTTCGTTCATATTAATTCCTTCTTAGTTAGTTAATTTTGCATGCTTAGGTTAATTTAATTGAATTTAGTTAATTCATAGATAAAATCAAAAAATCAATCATTTTTTTCTTTTCTTTTCTTTTAACATCAACTTTAGGATTAAACTACCTTACCTTTGTCGTCACATTCACACATCCTAATTCCCTGTGGATTCGATACCCAGACTCGCCACTATACTCCTTAAGAAGTTTAGTTACAAGTTTAGGTTTTTTTATATTGAGGTTGAAAGCCGATAACAACGACTAGCGTATTACACGGACGCTCGGTTTACACCTCGATCACTTACAGACAATCATAATTTCAAAATTTGATATGGAAATAGCCACTACAAGTTAAGGGCATCAGAGACCACCGACAGTCGCCCAAAGAAGAAGAAAATACTAAATATTTTGGTATCGACCGCCAAGCCATCAGTGATTGTGGATTCAAAGACAATCGAACCCTCCTATTGAGTAGTTGTGGTGGAATCTTGGTCGCTAACATGCCCTTCTTCTTCTTCTTCTTCTTCTTCTTCTTCTTCTTCTTCAACCATCTAGGGTCGCATCTCTCACGAACTCTTGCCCGGCGGAACCAACGTTGTCCAACTCCGCTTGAACATCTTGAAGATTAGTGATGCTTTTAGGATCAACAAAACTAAAGGAGTTGAGATCCTCGGCTAGTTTATGATACATGGCGATGAGGTCTCAAAACTGGTTGACCACTCATTTACAGGAAGCCTTTGTCCCCTATTCTATATACTGATCAACATAATCGACAAACTCCTCAGACTCCTTAAATTCAGCCACAACCTTAGTATCGCTCTCTGTTAGACGGTCAGTCTTAGAGTCCTTTTGCTTCTCGAGGTCATCCTTCAGATTTGATTTCTAAGACTCGTAGTTCTCCCTCCAGGTAGCAACCCTTTCCCTCAATCAGTTATATATCCTATGAGTATCATCATCATAAGCAACCTCTGGTTAATGAGTAGCTTTTTGAAATCAAATAACTGAGATGCTGCCTCATTAGTAAGCCTAACCTTAGGGCTGAACTCCAACACCTACTGGTGGAGGTGTTGAAGAGAAATGAAGACTGTAATAAAAAAGGAGGTTAGTATAAAAAAGATAGGATGACATCATACTTGATAGAAATCACAAAAATTACAAGATGCAAAAATAAAGATTTTTACCTGAGTAGACCCATGGAGGGTAAAGCCAGACACCCTTGAGGTGTCTTTGTACTGAAAGTATCATCCATCATGAAAAGCGGTCACTGAGGCAATAACCTCTATGGACTTAGCCTGACTCCTAAGAAGAGAATCAGGGTTAAGGGTAATCTGAGCCAGGCACACAACCGCTTATACATTGTTCAAAATAGGGACGCTTGGACCAACGGTTCGTATCGACTGACCTTTGTATTTATTTTATTATTGGGCGGGGGTTTTCAAGGTTCCACCGACCTATTTTATCCTCTTATACCCCTCAACCACATTGGGGCCATCAATTGTGGATTTTGGACGAGTTTGGATTGGTTGTGCTATCTTCCCTTAGAACTGAGACAGAATCTTCCCTGTCATTGTAGCAGCCATCTTCCAAATACTGTCAGGAACATTTGCTGGATGATCTGCAAAATTTTTAACATTAGCGTCCTCCTATGTCAAAATTGGAAACTGAAAGATCATAGTAAAGTTAGAAAATAGAAATGATGTTAAATGTTCAAAAATGCTTATAAAGTGTTTCCAGGAGGTTTACCCCCATTCCAGTGTATTTGAGGATCTCAAGGGTCATTAAATCCTCAAAAACAATCAGGCCTTTAAGGACCCTCAGTTGGTCTATATTCACCCTCATCTCTACACTAAGGCCTAGATCGACCTTAATTGAGACCGTGATACAATCCCATTAATGAGGAATGGTCATCTCATAAAGGACAGAAGAATCATCTTCGTCGAAATCCCAATCACTACAAATAAAAAATACTGAGACTTCCAATCATGATTGAAAGTTTGGTTTTTATGAATTAGCTTATGATATGTCAGTGATCTACAAAGTGATAGTAACAAGGATTGAACTTTGTAGAGACGATTGAATAACATGCTCGTTAAACATCAACAGGAAGGTCTTCTTCATATGCAAGTATTTTAAAGGACGACCGACCCCAAGATGATCCTTCAAGAATTTAGGGCTAGTTGGGTCAGAGTAATGACAATGGCAGAAATAATACCTGATGGTCAAGTTAAAATGAAGGAGAAAGCTAGACTTAAACATCTTATCGTACACAATGATTTCACCCTTATTTATATGATTGTAGGCTCACTCGTCCTCTATAAGTGACCTCATATTAATGGAAGGTTTGATCTCGTATATGTATCACCATATAATTAGATCAGTATCTCAGATGTCACTGGGATATGATATGGAAAAACTTGCGTCCAGTACATAAGGACGCCCTCCTTCTTCGTCCTCAATGACAGGTGCCTTGCAGCGAGGGTCTCGATCGTGGAATTCTGTGTCAATTATGAAAATTAAAGGATGAGGCATTTATGGGAGTAGGGGAACATGATCCCTATTATCGTCGTTAGAGATATCATAAATTTTGGGCTCGAAGTCCCTTTATTGATGAGAGGAGGTGCTGGGACGACCTCTGGTGCTAGACTCAACAAAGTCTTCCATCTCAGCCTTATTCGGACGAGCCAGGGTCACCCTTATGGCCTCCTCAAAAGATTCAGACCAGAATTTAGACGGTCATCATGGAGACCCAAAAACTTAGAGGGATTATAATCATGGGAGGAAGTGACATTGTGTCACTATTAATAGATATCACAACTGGGGGTTGAAGTGTGGTCGTGTAGTAAGGATGATCAGTTAGATACAAAATAGGTTTTTCTACAGCTAAAAGTGTCAAAATCAGAGGTACAGGGGACCTTGGTCAGGTAAAGTAAGACTTGGCCTCTTCACTCTTTCGTAGGATGCGATTACAAGAGCTAAGAAGCTCTTCAGAAAACTTGTACAAATGACGATATGCGAACAAGCTACTAACTATTAGGGATTACAAGGGTGAAAGATCAAACGGGTGAATGGCATGAATTTCATCTAAGAACAACCAAGAATACTTAAGCCCGATTTTTGACGACCTAAGCTGAAGATGACGTCAAAAAACCTAAAAAAAAATCCCAATCTTCGCTAAAACCTCAAATACCCTACCAAACTTCCTTTTAGACTCTTAAAAACTAAGAGATACCACTAAAACACCACCACTGGGGGATGAAACTTCCACAAAACAGTTATCAGAATAACCGAAGATTCACCAGAGATTGTGAAATTTAAAGAATCCTAATTTAAACGTTCAAATGAATGGAAGGAAGGGTTCAGAAGTACCTTGAAAGGATGAAGGTGGACTGAAAAGGAACAAACGACGCCAAAGAAGGAGATAAGGGATGTGATTGATGGAAGAAAGCTAGATATAGAAAGAAGGGAAAGAGTTTGATATTTGGTGTTTTGTGTGAAATGAATGGAAAGAAGGTCATTTGTCTCCTAAACAAACATTCGCGCAATTCAAAATATGCTGTGATGATTAAGCATGACTCCCAAGGCACAAAAAATGACACAATGGCTACGTGTGTGGCCCAAGGGTGCCTAGGAAATTGTGTCGCCTCTGGCATAATTAAATAATAGGCGATAACTGGACAACTTCTCATTAATGGATGTGACCAAAGAAAGTGGGCTGATATGACCGTTATATCTGGCTTGACCCTTACGTAACCTTGGACATAACCTATGAAATATATATCAGGACGACACAGGACAACCAGATCAATCATAAACCATAGCCTCCCACTGATATTAAAGGTTAATGTTTAGGAGTAATTGATATACATAAGTGTGGTCTCATCCAGATGAGACCCTAAAGAAAATAACTGTCATAGACATCTTTCAAAAGTGACCATTGCATCCACCCAAGACCACATAAGCAGTCTCATTTACAAACATCTCATCCCATAAATGACTCATTTAGATGACACATATTGGGGTTGTATACTAAAAGTCATGATTCACTAGTGAATGTTAGTATGTCTATTATTGAGAATCTTCAAAAGTAATGTTTGCGTCATATTATTTTATATATTTATGCATGTGTGTCTTTTATTCTACACAATAGATGACTTGGTGTGTAGAGTTCGACTTACACACGGAAGATCAGATCATCGGTCCTTGTAGAATATAAGTTATGTTCATAATATTAAATGGGGATGGACACACCATCAGTAGGATTGTAGCACACTATTTTAGTAGGTCTATCTTGATTATGGGAAATAGTATAGTTTTGACTTATTCTGCTAGTACACTTTGTGTGTATTGAACGAGACCAATTAGAAATAATTGTCTTTATACTGACTATATAAGATAATGAACATCTCATGGTTGTTATGAGTGATTAAGCTCTTAATCCAAACATAACTTATGGATATGTGCATCAATTGTTCGTTACTTTGATTTATTGGGTGAGATTCATTTATGGATCAATAAGCTTGGCAGATTGGGTAATGTCGATTTGTGTATGGTGAAAGTTAATTATGAATGGAATCCATGTCTCAGTAAAGAGATTGATGACACCCTCTTGATATAGCTTATGAGTTTTGATTATGTCAAACATCCAACATATCAAATAAGTTAAGCGAACGGTCTCAAGGAATTTATAAGAGGTCGATTGAGAATAAATGTCAGTAATTTAATTTAATCGACGGGTATTTGTAATCTTAACATGGGGAGATTATTAAATATTTAATAACGTGGAGCTCTAAATTATAATTTTGAGATGGTAGACTAGAGTTCAATTATTATTTTTTAGTGGAATCAATAATAATTTATAGAATTATGTAATTAATTATAGAGTTTAATTAGAATTCCTAAATTCTGTAGGAAGCTAGTCTTCTATTTCTCCTGGGGGTCCCCGTGCTAGCCTATATAAGCAACCCGTTGTCTCCTAATAAGTGAGGGATCAATATAAATCATGAAAAACACCTAAAAAGGAGTAATACGGTCGTGATCATTGGTGCCCAAACACCAATGACATGTATTGGCTTAAAGGAATAGCATGGAAGATCTCAAGGTCTCTTTCAAAGCTCTCATACTATAAAATCGATTATGGGCAATTGGAGAGTCCAAAAATTATGAAAGTAGAACCATGGGTTCCTGACATATAGAGGAAGAGGCATAAGAAATTTCAAGTCATTTAGAGATCGTTTGTTCCACATGCCTCACACATCTTTACGAAATTTCAGTTATCTAGACAGATGCGTGACACGCCATGATATCTACTTGTTAGAGCCATAACTTGATAACCGTTGATCGGATGGGGCTGAAATTTTTTCTACTGGTTCCAGAGGTTGAAAGACATAAAAACTCGTGAAAGATATTTTTTTGAGGCTGTTATGATTTAAAAAAAATCATTTCGTTTTTGTGGCTTATACACCGTTAAATTTGCGACACGGGTCGGTGTAGCATGAAATAGATCAAATCTCTACGGTTCAAGCCAGAAGGAATTACAAAGATATGAGATCTTGAATATCCTATGTAGATGCACCATGTGTAATTCTTTTTATGATTTGATCTATATGCGTTTTCAATATACTCTTGGACTTCCGCTTCAACAAATGGTATCAGAGCCATGTTGATACCGCATATAGGTTGAATTCAGCCATGTTGTCCAATTAAAATAATTGTATATGTTCATAAATGTTGGGTAGAATATAGATCTGTGCTAACTTTTGTTTTCTAGCGATCTAATCCCACTATTATGGTCACGTATTTATGTTATTATTTTATGTGATTGGACCCCAAAATGGTTTATTCTTGGTTATTTTTTTTAATTCTGGATTAATGTAATATTGATTTAGAATGTGAAATCGTTAATGGAGGCATAGGACATCTGTAATTTGTTACTATTTTGATCGTGACTCTTGAGTTCAAAGATGACTCTTAGGTTCAAGACTCTTGGGTTCAAGGATGACTGTTGAGTTCAAGGATGACTCTTGGGTTTCAAGACTCTTGGAGTTCAAGAATGACTGTTGAGTTCTCAACATAATTGCATGTTGACCATAATAGTCGGGAATCCTTATTTATCTCAATTTTTTTATTCATGTTGAGTTATGCCTATATTATTCATGTTTTAATTATTGGGTTATTAATATGTGTTAACGACCCTTAGAATTATGGACAACATGGAATACCGACCCGACCTCCGATCATGATTTCTTAGAAAATAATTTTTTGGTGGTTCATTTTAAATTCATTAAATTTAATGGATTTTATTTATTACTCAAATTAAATTTAATTTCTAGAATTATTTTAATTTAAAATAATTTTATTATTTTTGGATAATTAAAATAAGGAAATTTGTTATTTTAATTTGAATAAATAAATTGGACAATTCCATTTTTTTAATTGGACAATTTAAAATTGAATTGTCTCTATGGTTATATGTTTAATTATTTTTTTAAAATTATGGGGTTTTATTTTTAATGTGTAATTAGAAAATATAAATTAAATTTCCGGATTTGTTTTGTGAATATAAGGGACTTTAGAATTTATATTTATTACACATGTTTTGGATGCGCGAAAGTTTAGGCAACCATAAATTTTGACATGCGTCAGTTACCTTGTATTTTTTAAAATATTAAAATTAAAGTTCTCTTTTCACAACCCTCACAATTTTTTTTAAATTACTAAGTGGGAGAGGGATTTGGTCACAAACAAATCCCACGGTCTCCACCAACGGTTTGTAGGTTTTTAATAACGAGTAGGTCCTCCAAAGAGGAATACTAATTATTGTGGTAGCCAATGCAAATTTCCTTAGGGGTAATTTTAGGCTCATATTCATATAGACGACCCCCAAAGGAGGAGTCTATATGATATGATATAGTCTAAAATTAGTTGGTGGTATACACTTAGACACAAAATTATAGTAGGTTCTCTAAAGAGGAATGCTATTATTTTGTGGGACCGAAGTGTCAGCTATTAATTTTATTTGGCATAGTCTTTGCTTAGATGGTAAAATTAAAGGAATTGGCCTGCCTAATGTGATTATGTATAGTATGTTCTCCAAAGAGGAATGCTATTCATACAGTAATTGGGATGCTGACGAATTCTTTTAAAATGGTAGAGGGAACCAAATTTAAATTGAATTCAAAGTCAATTGCTTGTCATAATATGCTCTTTATTATGTGATTCTCTAGTTTTTAATGGTAACTCCAATATTCACGTATTTCATACTCAGTTTTATATAACTTCTGGTAATAATTAAAAAGACTGAATTTAAATTGGACATAGTATTGATGATAAATTAATGCATATGTGTATTTTCTTAGTGTTGTCTTGAATAGTCACATTATAAGAATTCTATAAGGAAATACGTAATATAAGCGAAAAAGATTAATGGTATGACACAATATGACTTGTTAATTAAGCTAGATATATTGTGACATTAATATTAACCAGTGTCCAGTGCCTATAATATGATTATTATCTCACATCTAATGTTTGATAATTAGGGCATATAGTTAGGCAGGCTGCTATGAATGACTTTAAATGAATATTAGTATGATTGTATAACCTTAGTTATAAGATTATGTTTTGATGGTGATTTCTCATCTGAAGGAACTAGAAATATAAAGAGGTGAAATAGATGGGAAAACCCATGTCGATATCCTCCTCAACAAAAGGTTTTATCATGATATCATATAAGTATTCAAGTTACTGAAATAACCTCACTTCTTAGCCGAAAGGTTGATATAAGCTAAAGTTAAATCAGAAACTATTAAGTCTGAATTTAGGCTGTGGCGAGGTTTCAAAGACAGTTAGTAAATTGTGTAATTGCAAGTGAATTCACTAAGAGCAACCAAAATACTAGTAGGAGTTAATAATCTTATCTTCTTTTAAAGAACAAGCTTGATACATTTTATTTCCAAAAATGTTGAATAATGTTTAAGGGTTTGTTCTACGGTAACCTGGATTGTAGAAACATGAGCCATTAATCATTGGTTCCAGGAAACCAGTCAACTAGTGATAGGTGAATTTTTCTACTATTGGGAATTTATAATTACAGTAGCAGACGTGAGTCTCAATTTTGATAATTAGAGATTAATTTTAAATGATTGCTTATAAGTATGTAAGAATAGAAGGAACTTTAGTTCAACTTCTACTCTTTTATTAAAGGATATTTGTTTTATTTTAATAACACATGTGTGTTGTCAATGGTAATAAACAATATATTCATCTTTGGCACTAAAGTGGATAATCATTATAAAATGAATCTCATATTTTGTACACTGTAGTTTTTTAATATTATTCATTATTTATCACTAACTGGATAAGATTATTCTCTATAAACGGTAATATATCTATAGCTCTAAATACTTAGGTCATTTTGTCTAAATGAATTCTAAACTGGTGGAAGATGGATTCTTACATTCATCGGAAGTGGTGGCACTTCTAGTTAATGAATACGGTTTAGATAAAAAATGATCAGGAGGTATTATAGCTACATAAATATTGGAATTGGTTTATTATGATTGATGTAATTATATAACTACCTATTTAAGAATTTAAGAATTATAGATCATTAGTTCAAATTATATTCATGAAGATTATGCCACAAGTTACTTTCAGTAACGGTGTGTCGCAGAAAGAAGAATTTGGTTTCTTTCACACATGATAAAATTCACGATTGTTATTTATAAGATATAGATACGCATATATCAAGATTGTTTTCCTAGTCAATTTTCTTTACTCCCATTAAAAATAATGGATCATTTTCAACTCAATTCCAGTATTTTATATAATGGGTAGTGCAACACTTGCGTTGAGAAAAAACCTGGCAAGTTGGAACAAGGATACATGTTTAAATCTATATTCTAGATCACATTCCCAAAAGCATTGTTCGGAACAAAAAAGTTTTAATAGGCTTATGAGAATTTCTTTCATACCACCAGTATCGGTGAAAACATCACAAAGAAATGAGTATGACATTTTTCTACCTTCTCGTAGTGGCAGGATTGTCAATTCTCATAATGGTAAAAAACATATAAACGCATCACGATTTGTACTCCTGTAAAGGGATAACTTTATCATAGTGGGAGAATTTTTTTATTCTTAGGATCGTCACCCTTCGTGGCCCTTGGAGAAGAAGATAACAAACTGATAGTACAAATGTATCACCCTGCCATGGATGTTACTCAGGCATGGACATAAGCTTATAGGGTGCGGCCATACTCAGCACAGGGTTCGGTCCTACTCAGCAAAGGGTGCGGCCCCACTCAGCACGGTGCGGCACCCATAATTTTGGTCATTCATACTTGTCGCAGCCTCATATTATACGGTGCGGCACTCAATATGCCTGCCTTACAGTCCGCATCCTTCTCATTCACAACTGCTCCGGACTTGATATATGTCATGTGTTTAGGGCACGTGACGCCGCTCACATACCTCCTAAACATAAAGGTCCACACCTAGAGAGGAGGGGTTGGATTCTACCATTCCTGGTGAAGCCTTACCAAATTCTCACTACACAACCTCAACATACAGCTTGGGGGATACTCACCTACGTCGTAGTCATATCTCCGGCACTCCCGAAACCGCTACAGTCATGTATTCCTCTCTCATCTACGCCCATTGTGGCATTGCAAACTTGTACATCAACGATATGAATATAATGAGAGGGAGGCACCAAAGTGGATGTAGGCTCTTTTATAGTCGAACCACTCTATATTTTGTCTTTTACCTCTCTTTACTTGTTCATTTTATTATTATGCACAACACACTTGATTTCCTGGTACGAGAATGACTAGTGGACGATTTCTCGTATCATCAATTTGGCGCCGTCTGTGGGAACCGAAATATTTCAATCTTATTTCTCTATATTTTGAGTTCTTAAACACCTAATTCTATTCATGGGGATCCATTTGGATCATCATCTCATGAGTAAATTTTGGTTATTGATCTCTATTTATGTTTGCACCCTTAAATGGGTCTAACATATATTCATATTTGCTCCCGGATCTTCATTTTATGACCCAAACCTATTTTTCATACCCCTGTGATATCATTTTTGTCTAGACAATGCTGAGAAGCATGATGGGCTGTAGCCCCTTAAAGATGAGTGATTAGGGAAGAATTATATTTACTCCCTTTTTGCTGTTATTGACCTATGATCTAGGGTTTATCATTGGAACTGTGCCGTTTTGACCATGAGGGTATTCTCTCGGTAATAGACCCTAGTAGGATTGCTCTCCACGTGTGTTGGGAGAAAAACATTGTTCCTGGGTTTCAATCTTGGGATTGTTCCCTTCGTAGCTTAAAAGGGGATGCGGCCTAGCAGTTCAAATGCCTTTCTGGCCGCGACTTCTACTAGTGCGGTTGTATTACAGAAGCTTCAAAACATCAAGGAACGAACTCAGGTGATCTCCAGCTCAACCTTGGTGAATGTCATACAAAGGCTACGACAATACACTTGTGTGCCTTACTGGCTGCGGCCTAAACAGTAGTATCATACAACAGTGCAAATGTTGCACCTCAATTTCCTGCTTGGTTAATCCAATATTTCTATGATTACTCACTTATGCTAGTTTTGTCCCATATTATATATTTTGTAAAGAATAACAAAGCAGAGAATGGAAGGAGAATCCATCCAGATCACAAAAGTCAAAGATGAGATTGTGCAATTGTACAATCACCTAAATCATATCTATGACAATCATGCTTCGCTCCAGACCTAAGTCAACTATTTGACTCAAAGGGTCCTCATGCTTGAGGCCACAGCCTCATCCAACGTGGGTGCGGAACCCAGGATCATTGCTGTCGCAGCCCTAGCAGTTCCAACTGCGGAAGCAGTCATCAAGAGCGAGAAAAGGAAAGCAGAGAAGGTAAAAGAGAGCAAGATCTCTAGGGATTACACCCCATTGGCCTTCCTAATTGAAGACATCTTCGAGTCCATTAAAGAGGACAAGCTAATGAAGTGGCCAGAGAAGCTTAAAGCTCCACCCCAAAAGAGGAACAAAGCCAAGTGGTGCAAATTCCATCTGGACCACGACCATGACACTGAACAATGCTATGCACTGAAGGATGAAATTGAAAAGTTAATTGGGCAAGGGATGCTGCAGAGGTTCCTCAGGGATATTTAGGGGATGCAGCCTAGTCTGAAAGACCACATGCCCATTTTTCATGCTTATGTTTTATATTTCATTTGTTTCTATTTTGCAGTGAAAATCTTCTTACACTGTTTTATATTAAACTTTGTATTGTCGTTACAAAGTAATATATATATATATATATGAATAGATATGTGAAATTAAGTTCACTCTTATAATGCCATATTTTGATTCTCATTTCCATTAAATGTTATCTTATAAAAGACCATTTTGTCTTAAACACATCTCGATTTGGGACAGTATGTTATATCGGGAATGATAATCTCAAAATGGGCCCACAACACCTGTCAAGACACCTAATTGTTCGAAAGCAATGATAATTGAAAATGGCGAAAGAAACTATTGAGAGCAGTTATCTAAATTGGTCTGCAACAATCACTCATAAAAGAGACTATATCCCAACATATTAAAGCTACATTCTCGAAAGCAGTTATCAGAAAGTATTTTTAGCCCATGGGGGCCTCAAGTGCCCATTCTTAGCTTTTGGGATGCGTCATTAGCCCGGGGAGGTTACTCCCCCGACAAACATCATTAACTTGGTGGATATGAGACTAAAACACCATTAACTTGGTGATCTCGCACTAGCTTGGGGAAGCTTCATAATATCTAGCTCGGGAAGGCCTGAAAATAACCCACAGGGGCTGGAGACTTAATTATCTCTGGATAATCCTATATTTGAAGGGGCCAAAGACTTAATTATCTGCGAATAATCTTATTATAGCCTGGGAAGGCTTTATATATATCCACATAAGCTTGGGGAAGCTTTATAATACCTAGCCCAGGAGGGGGGGTTGATAATAATTCAATCCAAGAGACTAAAGGAAAGATATGAAAGGCAATTAAAGCGACTAAAGGAGGCTGTGTTGCTGTGATCACGAAGCATGCCAAAGCTACAGAAGGATGGCCTCAATTTCCTAAAGGGCTAAAAAGGTGCTGTAGCCTTATCAGTATGGCTGCAGCCATTAAGTGATTTCATTCAGAAGACACGGTAGATAAAGGCAGGCAGGATTGTTAACCTGCCGCAGCCCTATTCAAGAAAATAAGCGATATTTGGATTAGGATCCAATTATAATGCTGCAATCATAAAGCTACATCATATGGGATTCAAACACTCAAAGGTTTCACGACCCTGTTCAAGAAGAGACTGCAGCAGCCATCAAACATATTTATGTGGCAGCAATCTACAAGAATTCAAGTGGAAAGGCTAAGGTGAAGAGAACAGGTCGCAACCTATATGAAGAAACCATTTATACTATAGTTTCGTGGCCTTAATCTATTAGTACTATAAGTTCATTCAATCAAGCAAGCAATTCAAATGTAAAAGCATCAGTTCAAGCATCAAGGCATTGGAAGAATAAAGCATGCAAATGAGATACAAAAACCATTGATTTCCAAAAGTGGCCGCAACCTTAATAATAAGGGTCGCAGAAGTTAAAGAGGGGCAGTAGTCATGTATGTCAAGGATCAAAGGCTAAAGCCTCATTAAAAATTGGTGTTAAAATAGTTACATAGATTATAGGGGTGCATCCCCAATGTTCAAAAACCTAGAAGTGATACTAAGAAGTTGCATCATCTTCTTCATCCGCAGCTGTCTCAGTCTCTTGCTCTGCTGCTGCGGCCTCTGCTGCAGCCCTTAGCCTAGCTCTATCCTCGCCTGCAGCCTTTATCTCCACCATGAAGGCATCATACTAAGCATCCGCCACGCTCCAAAATTTAGTTATAGTCGTGGCATCAGGGAAGTTCTTTGCCACCCTGTACCTAAGCTCTTGGTAACCGCGTATATAAGCTCTATTGTTGATAAGGAAGTAGTATGGGGAGCCTTTGTATGATGCTACGATATTATCAATGGCTAATTGAAGGGCTTCGCTATGTTGTTTATCTTTTATTGAAAGGGCCGCAGAGTGGTCATCCTCCGTCTTCTAAATTGCCGTGGTATGAGATTCCTCCATCTTTTTCATCGCCGCGATATGGGCCTCAGCATCATTTGCAGCTTTGGTCTCCAGTTCACCATAGCTCTTCTGGAGTAGCCCCAACTTGCTATTTGCAAAGTTCGCAGCCTTGGCAGCCTCTACATCCTGAGCTTGAGAAACTTTGAGGGACTCTGCGGCTTACCTAAGATTCTCCTCAACTTCCTCTTGAAAAACGTTGCTAATGCCGTTTAATACAAGATTAAACTGTATAAGCAACTCCGAGATGTTTGTTGAAGAAACCCTTTTCTTTTGAAAATAAAAATGATAGACAACAAGATGTGTTTACAAAAACTTATGTACGAGAATAACCAAGACTTTGTAATCAGTTTTAAAACTAAGACAGTTTCAAAAATTCAGCACACTATATAATGAGATGAGTAGATGAAGATAATCAGAACACACAGTTTTTAACGTGGTAAAACCTCTCCCAATAGAGGAAACATCCACGGTGACTTCTAAGTCACGAAAGTAAAAATTCACTAAAAACAAATAGCAGTTACAAATAATACAACATACATGCACACAACTCAGCCTATTCTAAGTTTAGGAATATACCCCACTTGGTGTCCTTATAACTTCTCATAGATCTGATTGTTGATGATGTTCTTCCAGTTTGATAACTTCCCCTTTGCTTTAGCTTCCTTGCGTCGACTCAATAATCTTTGATCTTATTCACAACACTTCCAGTGTGGTAGTGTGTTAAGTGTTTGTGATGTGGTTCCTATCAACATGCATGGACTCACACACACTTAGTTTTTACAGACAGTCCTAGAAAATTACATATAAAGACTATATACTGTGATTTTCTTTTCTTTCTTTCTTACAGAACTTGAAACCTTTTTGACCTTTAATATATCCCAGATTCCACAGAAATCTTGCTTCAAAATCGGTCAAGACCTTAATCAATCTCTGTTTTAAAAATATTTTTGAGATTGAAAATCTCCAAGTGTGAATCCAACTAGGTCAAGGTTAAGTTTCATAAGAACAGAAACCATAAAATATTTACAGATCTTAAATCAACAAATATTTTCTTAAAACGAGAAAGAAATATGCAGATCTAGTGAAATATAACATGCAAAGTGTAGATCTACAATTTCTATGAAGATGAAATACAGATCTTCACTAAAATGTTTAAGTTGGTAATAAGATCACAGATCAAGAGGTTACAACTTCAAATGAACAAACCAGTAACACAACTCTCTCTCAAACACTCAAGGGTGTGTTTGGGGTTTTGAATATACGAAGGTTTGAATCAGATTTGAAGTGTTTAGGGTTAGGGTTAGGGTTTGGCTAACACAGTTTCCCTTTCTCTCTCTTCTCTCTTTTTCTTTTCTCTCTTCTCTCTCACTTCTCTCTTCTCTCTATTTTTTTCTCTCAAAAATGACGACTGCTAAAAGTCTTAAAAGGTTGAGAATTAGAGGGCTTATATAGGAGTGGAGGAAGGTTCTGGATTGTCGAAGGCAATCAAGGGCTGAGATTAGGTCTTCCTAATATTGACTTGATCCAAGGGTGATAATATAGCGGTGGTTAAGTCGAAGTTGATTGGTCCACAGTGATAGCACATGGATAAGTTTAAAACACATGCAGGCCATAGATAAGGTTTGATCTAACGATCAGCAAACCACCAGGCAACCCTCTCACATAACAAACACAAATGAGTTAACAGGAGCATGACATGTGTTGGCACTTAATTGGCTTGCAAACGCGCGTCAAAAGAAATTACAGTCTGTTCCCTGGAGTCTCTAGTGCATTTACATTCTACCCAATCAAACATTCCAATGAAAAATGAATTTATCAAAATAGCATATTAACCCCACAAAGTTTATAATCAAACTTTTATTAATGAAATCATTATTTTAAAAAATGTTTAAAAATTCCCAAAAATTATTAAAACAACATTTTAAGGGGAATTTAATCACACAATCAATATGATCAATATATACACATGTATTCACTTTTAATGTGTGTAGTGTGATTCAATTATACCTTGTTTGGATCTTTGAAGAGGATTAGAGAGAATATTTCTGAGGTTCTTTGGATTCTAGGTTAGACAACCAATTTTGTCACAATTTCCAAATTAGTTGAGCACTTATACAATATAGACTTAAGTAAGTCAAAGGTATAAGGTTCTTCAATCTCCCCCTTTGGAAATATGAGACAAAATCTCCTTTGAGTTAGCTTAAACTCTTAGGGAACCAAAAAAAATAAAACCTAGTCCTGTACAAAAGATTCTATCTACCCATTTCCTAGAAAGTCAAAAATTACATAACTCAACTATTTACAAAATTTGTACACTAGAAATGGTAGCAAATCAGTAGAAAAGGTTCCTGCAAATATGCACCACTAAGATCAAGTAGTTTAGATGAAATGTGAACAAAACATTGAACCCGTAAGACTCAAATTTCTCCCCCATTTTGTCTCAAATGGACAAAGGGTAAAAATTACGGTCTTAAGAGTTTAATCAGCACATACCATACCTATAGAATTACGCAAATACAGAAATCTGTTATAGTCCAGAGGTTTAGTGAACATGTCTGCAAGTTGCAGATCAGTAGGTAGGTAATGGATTTCTAACTCCTTAGTCTCAACAAGTTCGCGTATAAAGTGATGTCTTATTTTAATATGCTTAGTTCGCGAGTGTTGAATCGGGTTTTTAGATATGTTAATGGCGCTTTGATTGTCACAATACAATTATAACTGATCTTCTTTAATCCCATAATCGCTTAACATTTGTTTTATCCATAACAATTGAGCACAGCAACTTCCAGCTGCTATATATTCGGACTCAGCCGTAGATAAAGATGTGTAATTCTATTTTTTGCTACTCCAACCAACTAAATTATTGCCGACATAATAGCAGGCACCTGATGTACTTTTACTGTCATCAGTACAACTGGCCCAATCAGCATCGGTATACCCTATGATGGTGCTGCAGGTATCATTAGTGTACCTAAGTCCAAGATTAAGAGTGCCCTTTATGTACTTTATTATACGTTTTACACAGGATAAATGGCTCTCTTTAGGTTTGTTCTGGTAACGAGCACACAAACATACAGCATACATTATATCTGGTCGTGAGGCAGTTAGATAGAGTATACTACCAATCATACTACGATAAAGTGTGGAATCAACCGACTTTCCATTTTCATCTTTACATAATTTAACAGTAGTACTCATAGGCGTTTTGGCAACTTTAGCATTATCTAAACCAAATTTCTTAACAAGATCTAAGGCATACTTAGATTGAGAGACAAATAATCCATCAGAATTCTGTTTCACTTGAAATCCTAAGAAAATCTGTAGCTCCCCCATAAGGGACATGTGAAACTCCTTATGCATAATAGCAGAAAAAGATTTAACTTCAGATGTTGAAGTAGACCCAAAGATGATTTCGTCTACATAGACTTGGGCTATAATAATGTTTTTGTCAAAATGTTTGACAAAGAGGGTCTGGTCATTTCCTCCTCTCTTAAAACCCTTATCCAACAAAAATTTGGAAAGGCGTTCAAACCAAGCTCTAGGAGCTTGTTTTAAGCCATACAAAGCCTTTTTTAGACGAAAGACATGGTCTGGATATTTTGGGTCAATGAACCCTTTGGGTTATTCTACATACGTTTCTTCGGACACAATTCCATTGAGGAAGGCAGACTTGACATCCATTTGATAAAGTGTAAATTTTAAGTGACACGCTATGGCGAAAAGCAGTCGAACAGATTCAAGACGAGTGACAGGGGCAAAAGTCTCGCTAAAATCTATCCCTTCTATTTGTGAGTAACCTTGAGCAACTAGTCTAGCTTTGTTTCTAAGGATTACCCCATTTTCATCAGATTTGTTCTTAAAGATCCAATGTGTGCCAATGACATTTTTGTTTTGAGGCCGCGGTACAAGATACCAGACATCGTGAATGACAAATTGTAAAAGTTCTTCCTACATCGCAGAAATCCAGTGTGTGTCATTCAATGCTTCATTAACATTTTTTGGTTCCACTAGGGAGACGAAACATGCATAATTAGCATAATTTCTTAACTGGGATCTAGTATGGACTGGCTCATTAGGATTACCGACCACGTTGTCAATGGGATGATCTTTAGAGACCCAGCCAGGTACTTCTGGACTCTCAATAGGTAATGAGTCATCTATTTCTGGTGAATCAGTTTTGAAATCATTTTCAGATTCAACCACAATAGGTGATTCAGATATCTTATTTTCGACAATAGTGTCGCTTACAATTACATTTATCGATTCCATAAGGGTCTTAGTACGGAGATTGTATATACGATAAGCACGACTGTTTGGAGAGTAACCTAAAAAGATGGCTTTATCACTACGCGTATCGAATTTAGACAGATGTTCTCTGTCTTTACAGACATAACACTGACTTCCGAAAGTTCTTAGATATTTCAGATTAGGCTTCTTACCGTACCACAACTCATAAGGGGCTTGTTTAGTGTTTTTCCTAAGGTAAACCCTATTAATGATATGACATGAAGTTCTAATAGATTCTACCCAGAAGTATTTAGGTAGAGATTTGGCATGCAACATGACACGCGCCATCTCTTGAAGAGTTCGATTTTTCCTTTCGACAACACCGTTCTGCTGAGGAGTCTTAGGGGCACTAAATTCATGTTTGTACCCGTTGTAGTCATAATATTCAACTATTCCCGTGTCTATAAACTCTCCCCCTTTATCGCTACGAATGCGATTGACTTGTGTGTCATTATCATTTTCAATTCTTAGTAAAATTTTCAAAAATTTCTGAAACGTGTCAGATTTATGTTTCAATAAGGCAACCCAAGTGAATCGTGTAAAATCATCAACCATGACAAGGATATAACTGTGTCCACAAAGACTAATAGTTCTAGAGGGACCAATAAGGTCCATATGGATGAGATCTAGAGGTCTAGAGGTGAGAATGTCTTTAACTTTTTTATGCGAAGTCTTAACTATTTTTCCTTCCTGGCAATGACCACAGACAATACTGGAAATAGGTTTAATTTTAGGAATTCCTCTAACAATCTCTTGACTAGATAATCTACCAAGGATATCATAACTTAGGTGACCCATACGATTATGCCAGATTTCATTGTCATCCATTCTGACAATGTTACAGGTTTCAGAACTAGTCTTGACAGTATAACAATTATCAGGTGTTCTAAATCCGGTAATAATGCATTCACCTTTATCATTTAGAATTTTGCAATTGTTCTTTGAAAAGGTAACTGTATGGTCTGAGTCACAAAATTGTGATATACTTAGGAGGTTGGCTTTAAGGCCTTTTACTAATAGTACATTTTCGAGAGTAGGCATTCCCTCTTCTTTTAGGGTTCCTTTACCTATGATCTGGGATGAAACTCTGTCACCAAAAACTACTTTACCTCCAGAAAATCTGGTTTTGTTTAAGAGTTTGATTTCATCTCCTATCATATGTTTGGAGCATCCTGAATCTAAATACCAACCAGATGAAGTGTGTTCAGCCTTTAAGGCAGTGATAACAATGTTACACTTCATTTGGGGTAAAAGATCATATTTTCTAACCCAAATATCTCTAGTTTTAATTTTGCGAAAGTTTGCTCTCATTTGATAAAATTTTCGAGAAGCAGCTTTTTGTCGAAAAATATTTGGAGCAACAAACTGATTTTTGTGGAAAAGTTGAGCTTTTGGTTTAGGAAAGTTTCTGGGAGCCTTTCTCTTAAATGAGCTCTTAGTTTTGGTCTTTCCATTCCTGTAGTTAGATTTCTTGTCAGGTTGTCTTGGAAGGACATAATGGTTACGATTTTGCCTAGAATAGTTAAAGTTCTTGTAAACAGGAGTGTTGTACACAGGGGTGTTTAGACGCCTAGCATGACAACCTTCAAAGGAATGACCATAAATGTCACAGTAGGAGCAATATTGATTGCTTGAGGGATGAACTTCCTTAGGAAAACTTCTAAAGATGGGTTTAACAGCATTCTGTTAAGAAGTCCTATTCCTAGGTGGTATGGTTTTAAAGGTAGATTCAGCCTTTCTGATCAAAGGACAAACGTATTTAGTCTCAAGTGTACTGTCAGCCTTAGAATTACTAGACTCTCCAATGTCTTTCTGTTGTTCCTTTTGATCAAATTCCTTTCTAATAAAATGAAAATTTGGACATGTTTCGATTGGTCTTTTGCCCCCAGACACAAACTTAATAGGTTCAAAATTTGTAGTTTGTGGTTTATGCTTAGGGCAGAATCCAATACCGGTTCTATCATCAGAATTGGTCTTGGAGTCAACAACAAAGTCAGTAAAACAATTTGAATTGTTTTCAAACTTGGAATTTTTTTTGAAAACAGTAGCTGTCTTTGTTTTTGCTTCCTCCAGTTCTAATAATGTTCCCTTGTATTTCATTTCCAGGGTTTCATTAGTTTTAGTCAACTATTTTAATTTTTGATCAAAAGTTTCAATTTCAGATTGATGAGACAGACACTGGTTAGTGTACTCTTCGGCATTCAGCTTCACAATAAGACTTAGATCATCTAATTTCTTAGTCAGGTCTCTAACAGTCTTCTCCAGTCTAGTGCCTTTTTTAAGAGTTTTAGCATACAAAGTATGAATATCTGGGAGGGCATCTGTGTCTGAGTCGCTAAGTGAAGTGTGTGTAGTGACCCCTAACGATTCAGTTTTAGTACTCACGCACCCATTTACATCGTCGTTATCGAGATCTCTTTGACTCACACACACGGAACTAGAGCTAGCAACATTTTCAGATAACAAGGCATCTAGGCCAGTCAAAGCAGTATTCACACAAGAAGGAGTAGGAGTATCATTATCACACACAGGCATATAATCATTGTAAATGATCTTAGCATAAAAGGACATGCAAGGGTCAAGTACATTTGATGACTCAAGTTCCTCTTCATCAGAGTTACTTGAATCATCCCAAGTTTTACAGACATTGGCTCTATTGTGTGTGTTGTCTTTATTCAGATTAACTCTGCAATCGTGAGCAATATGACCTAGTTTCCCACATCTAAAACATTCAATCTTTTTAAGGTCTCTGTTAGATCTGAAGTTGTTGTCCTTAAGAGGTTTGTCAAGACCTCTCTCATGAGGTTTGGGATTAGACACAGTTGGATAATTAGGCTTGCCTTGTTTAGATGCCTGTTTATTTCTAAATTTAACAATTTTCTTAAATTGTTTTGACATTAAGGCAATCTGATTATCTAGTTTGTCTATATCACACTCCTCATCAGAGTCACAGTTTGTCAAATTAGTCTCATGTTTAGATATCTTAGAGGAAAAACTCAAGTTAGAGTTGGGTTGTTTTCTTTGAGACTGATTTAATTGTTTCTTAAAGTCTAATTCCATTAACACAATCCTAAGTTTGCTACTGAGTAACTCAGGGGTAAGGTTTTAATCACTCATTTTCTCAATAGCATACCTCTTGCTGTCAAACTTTTGTGGTAATGATCTTAGAATTTTAGAAACAATCTCATTCCTATCATATGTTATACCATTAGCATGCAACTTAGTAACTATATCAGTCAGGTTCATGTAAAAGTCATCAAAGGACTCAGATTCAGACATAATCAAAGAGTTGTACTGCTGGGTAAGCATTTGAGTTTTAGCAGCTTTAACTCTTGAGTCTCCTTCATGGGCAGTGATTAATGTGTCCCAAGCTTCCTTGGAAGTGGCACAAGATGAGATTCTCTTGAACTCATACTCATTAATAGACATAAAAATGGCATTCTTGCCTTTATTGTTATTACGAGAAATAATTTTCTCTTCTTGGGTAAACTCACTTAAGATTTTCTTTACCCTCTCATAACTTCCTTCAGTGGCTGGTTTAGTAGGATAAGTATATCCATTTTCAATAATGTCCCAGACATCATCTCCTAAAGTCCCTTGGATGAAGGCAACCATTCTTACTTTCCAGTAAGCAAAGTTATTTCCATCAAAGAGTGGAGGTCTGGACAAATTACCAAACCTTTCATTCTTCTCGTCCATAGTTATGCTTTTCAGAAAAAGATTTCAGAAACACGAGATCTTTTTGAAATAAAAGTTTACAGGGCTCTGATACCAATTGAAAAACGTTGCTAATGCCGTTTAATACAAGATTAAACTGTATAAGCAACTCCGAGATGTTTGTTGAAGAAACCCTTTTCTTTTGAAAATAAAAATGATAAACAACAAGATGTGTTTACAAAAACTTATGTACGAGAATAACCAAGACTTTGTAATCAGTTTTAAAACTAAGACAGTTTCAAAAATTCAGCACACTATAGAATGAGATGAGTAGATGAAGATAATCAGAACACACAGTTTTTAACGTGGTAAAACCTCTCCCAATAGAGGAAACATCCACGGTGACTTCTAAGTCACGAAAGTAAAAATTCACTAAAAACAAATAGCAGTTACAAACAATACAACATACATGCACACAACTCAGCCTATTCTAAGTTTAGGAATATACCCCACTTGGTGTCCTTATAACTTCTCATAGATCTGATTGTTGATGATGTTCTTCCAGTTTGATAACTTTCCCTTTGCTTTAGCTTCCTTGCGTCGACTCAATAATCTTTGATCTTATTCACAACACTTCCAGTGTGGTAGTGTGTTAAGTGTTTGTGATGTGATTCCTATTAACATGTATGGACTCACACACACTTAGTTTTTATAGACAGTCCTAGAAAATTACATATAAAGACTATATGCTGTGATTTTCTTTTCTTTCTTTCTTACAGAACTTGAAACCTTTTTGACCTTTAATATATCCCAGATTCCACGGAAATCTTGCTTCAAAATCGGTCAAGACCTTAATCAATCTCTGTTTTAAAAATATTTTTGAGATTGAAAATCTCCAAGTGTGAATCCAACTAGGTCAAGGTTAAGTTTCATAAGAACAGAAACCATAAAATATTTACAGATCTTAAATCAACAAATATTTTCTTAAAACGAGAAAGAAATATGCAGATCTAGTGAAATATAACATGCAAAGTGTAGATCTACAATTTCTATGAAGAAGAAATACAGATCTTCACTAAAATGTTTAAGTTGGTAATAAGATCACAGATCAAGAGGTTACAGCTTCAAATGAACAAACCAGTAACACAACTCTCTCTCAAACACTCAAGGGTATGTTTGGGGTTTTGAATATACGAAGGTTTGAATCAGATTTGAAGTGTTTAGGGTTAGGGTTAGGGTTTGGCTAACACAATTTCCCTTTCTCTCTCTTCTCTCTTTTTCTTTTCTCTCTTCTCTCTCACTTCTCTCTTCTCTCTATTTTTTTCTCTCAAAAATGACGACTGCCAAAAGTCTTGAAAGGTTGAGAATTAGAGGGCTTATATAGGAGTGGAGGAAGGTTCTGGATTGTCGAATGCAATCAAGGGCTGAGATTAGGTCTTCCTAATATTGACTTGATCCAAGGGTGATAATATAGCGGTGGTTAAGTCGAAGTTGATTGGTCCACAGTGATAGCACATGGATAAGTTTAAAACACATGCAGGCCATAGATAAGGTTTGATCTAACGATCAGCAAACCACCAGGCAACCCTCTCACATAACAAACACAAATGAGTTAACAGGAGCATGACATGTGTTGGCACTTAATTGGCTTGCAAACGCGCGTCAAAAGAAATTACAGGCTGTTCCCTGGAGTCTCTAGCGCATTTACATTCTACCCAATCAAACATTCCAATGAAAAATGAATTTATCAAAATAGCATATTAACCCCACAAAGTTTATAATCAAACTTTTATTAATGAAAACATTATTTTAAAAAATGTTTAAAAATTCCCAAAAATTATTAAAACAACATTTTAAGGGGAATTTAATCACACAATCAATATGATCAATATATACACATGTATGCACTTCTAATGTGTGTAGTGTGATTCAATTATACCTTGTTTGGATCTTTGAAGAGGATTAGAGAGAATATTTCTGAGGTTCTTTGGATTCTAGGTTAGACAACCAATTTTGTCACAATTTCCAAATTAGTTGAGCACTTATACAATATAGACTTAAGTAAGTGAAAGGTATAAGGTGCTTCACCTCTTTGGCCTTGCAGGCGGTTTTAAGGTCCATCTGAGCTGCCTGAAGTGCCATGACAGAATATTTCTTCCCAACTTCAAAGGATTCATCTGTTGCCTTCGCCAAGTCAGCTGTGTGAACCTCCTCCGCGGCCCCTATAAGTCTGTAAAGACCCTTATACTGCATTTTCTGGGTCGCCATAGCTTTTGTAGCCTGTAAATGTATTGAGAGTTAGAAAATAAAGTAGAAACTATAATAAATATCAAAAAGTAGGAATTACTTACCCTCGAAAGGCTGTGGAGGGCGTAAGACTCCACGTCCTCGTGGTCCTCATCCACCAACCGATCTAAGTCGGCTCCTTAAGTTTGTAGAGACCCTCATACTGCATTTTCTGGGTCGCCACAGCTTCTGCTGCCTGTAAATGTATTGAGAGTTAAAAAATAAAGAAAAAACTACAAAGAATATAAAAAATTAGGAATTACTTACCCTCAAAAGGCTATGGAGGGCGTAAGACTCCACGTCCTCGTGGTCCTAATCTACCAACCGATCTAAGTCGGATCCATCCATTGGGAATAGTAGCATTACCTTCAACACCCATCTCTTTGGGAATGGATTTACAGGGGAAGTAGTCCGCTTCAAAAATAGAGGTAGAAGTTACAAGTGTGCTGAACTTCTTCTCCTCATCAGGAACTGCCGCGACCTTGCCAACTCTCTTCTCTTGCCGTTAACTCAGCTGTAAATTATTGAGAACTGTAAAGAGGAGAATAATGTGTAACTATAAAGAGGAGACGCGACTATAATTGAAAAAGGTACCTAGTTTGGAGGGACACCCCCATTACCGCGGCATCCTAAATGATCTGTCCCTCACACTCTGTTCAAGGTGGATCTCCCACCCTTCTCCAGATATGTAGAAGTATTTTCCCTTCCAGTTCTTTACACTGGTAGTCCTCCCATTGTAAAGGGTCTCATCCCTACCACAGACTGAGAAGTAGTAGTGCCCTGCAAATTTGACGGTGTTTTCCTTTGGTCGGTAGAAGTGGAAGAACTCCGCGGGAGTAATGTCTCTCTTGAATTGATTCTCCCATAGTACATCAGCTGCAAGAATGGCCCTCCAGCCATTGGGATTTAATTGGGTTGGGGCTAACCTCATTGTTTGGAAAATTCTTTTAATGGGAACAGTGATAGGCAGCCGTAACCCGTAAATAAAGGCGGGCAAGGGGAAGTAGATGCCATCATCAACAAGTGATGTGCATGGACTTTGCTCCGCGGTAGGTGCTGAGCCCATCAAACCCTTAGGGAACTTAAAGGACTCAACTACTTGATCAACCCATTCTTGGGGCATAGAGTTGCGAATACTAAGTGCAGCAAGAGGTTTCTCAACCCTCCCAGATGTGCCAGCAGGTTCATCCCTAACATTACCCCCTACTGCAGAATTCTCATCAATGTCCATTGGGTGGTTGCTAGAATTGGACTCTATGTCCGCGAAATCTGAGTTTGTATCCAACACTACACAATTAAGGCAATCTCTCAACTTGCACGACCCTATTGTCCTCAAAGGACGGACTGATGGAAGCTCAGGAGGAGAGGCTCCAAAATGTTTATCCTAAAAGCCTCTCAAAAATTCATCTGGGTCAAAGTTCATATGGCTACAGCAATACCTAAAAAGCAGAGAGTCCGCAGTTAGGCGCCGCAACCAATATGGTCTTAAGGCATCTCATAGGTCGCGGCAGGTGTAATGATATATCAAGTTGAGGATGAACAAGAAATATTAAGCCAAATGGGCTAAGTATACCAAATGTTGGGTTCTAAAGCCCTAGAAGTTAATTCTGAATGCGACATATTATTTTATGGGGAATGATGTATGTTATCTTCTCACAATCCTTAGTCATTAAACTATGGAAAATGCAGGGGCTAAATGTCGCGGACTCTATCTGAGAACCTAAAGATCCTGAGTTACTACAAGCCGTAGCCAAATATCTACAGGCCGCAGTCAAATATCTACATACCGCAGCCTACACTGCATGCAACAACATTATGTTTAATACCTATCGTAGCAACATTTTCTATGCTGCAGATATCAATATTTGAAGATTGCATTGATTCAGGAATGCCCTAAATTACTAAAGGGATTTTACCATGCCGCGGATACTCACTCAGACACGTTAGTATTCAATCTTTGTAAATTCAAAGATCAAAGGCTCTAGAAGGTGAAAAATCTCTCTCAAGAACATAAAAAACTCAAGCCCTAGAATATGAAGGGTCTCTCTTAAGAACACAAGGAACAAATGCAACGATTTTTACTATCTTTACAATTGGAGCATTCAGAAAGCAACAAACACGATTATAATATCAGTTGCTTATTACAAATTAAGAAAAAATATTCAGATGTTCAATTCGTGAAGCCTATTTCTATCATATGAAGATTGAATTTAAGGTTCAAGAGCAATTATATTCAATCAAACGTATGAGAATTAAATTTCCGTTCCTATCAATCGGGTGGAGTTGTTCTCAGAAAATTGAGGGAGATACTTAAAGAGTATGAAAAATGGTTAGGAAATTACTTGGAAATGGGTGAAAGTCGATTGCTCAGCCTCAAACCACCACACACGGCTTTTGAAAGTCGTCGGAAAAATTAAAAGGACGAACAAATAGAGTTTGGCTATCGATATGCTCTCAAAGATTTGGGAAACGTAATGAAGTCCACGACCGAAACAATTTATATAAGAGGGCCCGAGAAGATGAAGCGTCGCCTTGGAAGTACCCTTGAGAGGACTTGACTACTCAGTCGCAGTCCCAATCGCAATCTCTTGGCACTATGACTTGGGGGTTATTGATAGTACAAATGTAGCACCCTGCCGTGGATGTTAATTGTAACAACCCGCCCTTTTGGAGACAATTAAATTCCATAAATAAATATAAATTGGATTTTGGAGAATTTTCCTAAATAGTAATTTTTGGGATTTTCGAGGATTAAATGATTCTCGATGGGTGTTGTGATTATTTTTGGGACTATATAGGTCGAAGTATTTTAATTATATGTCGCTGTTGAGTAAAGTGACCTGAGGTAAGATTTTTAATTGGAAAACTCGCATTTAATTATTTTGGGTTGGATTAGTGATTTGCGGTCAAGTACCTCGGATGGAAATTTCGACTGCGCCGTGAGTCTCGGAATGTTCGAGATAGTCGGAAAAGAGTTTCCGATTGTTGAAAATGAGTTTCGGGTAATTTTAGAGGAAAAAGTAACTCGTAATTGGGTAAACGAGTCGTTTTTGGGTTTTAAGGGGCATAACCCTTTTTCTTGGAGAGGGAGAAAAAGATAAAGGAAAGAAAGAAAAGAGAGAGAAGAGAGAGAGGAAGGAGAAAGAGGAGGAGAAAATGGAGATTCGGTTCAAACTCCGCCGGATTCGACTCGGGGCCATAGGATTTTTTCCACGAGGCAAGTGTTTACTTGATTTATTTATCTTTTTGCATAAATGTCTCACACCGTAGTTTGGTATAAACAAACCCTAAAGGTTTTGGGGTGGATTATCGTGGATAAAAAGGGTTTTTGGAAGTTAAAACAATTAAACCCCAATAATATTTCAATTTGTGGAACTTAGGTTTTAACCTAAATTAATTGGTGGTTTTGGGTTCTAGGATGTTTAGAACCCTTAATATATGTGTATTTGTAGTTGGTTGAGGTTGTAGGACGTTGGGTGAGGCGACAAAAGCTTGGGAGAAGCTTTAATGGCCGAAACCTTCTTGAAGAAGGTGATGAATAGTAACCCCGTAACCTTGTGGGGCCATTTTGGCCAGGAAAAGAATTGATTTAGCTTTCGGTCAAAACACGAAAGTTGTAGATCTTTTCGATACGGTCGCGTGAACACTGACCGCGTATTTTTTTGATTTTTTTACGATTTGATATGATTTTTAAAAGATGGCAGCTCCGGGTTGAAATCATCAACTCGGAAATCAAATCGGGAATTGGAAAAATTACGGCTAGGATTAATTGCGTAGATGTTCGGGATAATTTTTGGGGTAGTTTAGAAACCCCAAAAATGAATTTGGGTTGTTGGATAAAGGATTCGAGGAATTTAGTTTTGGGAGACCTGGTGTGACCGGTTGACCGCGCCCCTAAGGCCGATCGACCGCGTCAAGGAGATAGGGCCTACTGCTTTGTTTCGTAGGCTTATTTGCAACCCGCGGTCGACCGGAGGTCTAGGATCGGTCGATCGGTGCCCTGTTTTCAGCCCAAGATTTTGGAGATTAGGATTATTTCTCCTTTTTGAGTTTAAAGTTTAACGGCCTTCCAAATTAGAGTATTATGGAGGGGTATGTCCTAAAGGACTTGAGGAATTGGGAATATATGTATAAGTGTATATTCACTTAGAGTGAATTAGTATAATTGGAAATATCCAATAAATTCCTTAAGAGATAATTAAGGTAATTATTATTTATCGCAGTGAAGAAATACTTTGGGTTTAATATCATGCTTATATGAATGCATGATTATGATTCTTTGAGAGAATCTTTGGGATTAATGGTCATCGCTAGATATCATTGGCATTAATGGCCATTTATATATTCGAGGAGGAATATAGGGTATATATATATATACTATGTGATTGAGTATATATATGATATGAGATAATGATTTTGAAAATAAAATATGAATGTTTTCAAAATGGAAAGATAAATGATTTTCATAAATGATAAAAATGAGGATACACACCTCTCTAAATCGCTATCATAAGGGAAGTTTGCGTACGTATGGTGAAGCCCCCTGGCTAATGAATGCAGGGTGGATATAGTCCTATAGGCCATATGAGCGTTTGTTGTATATTTTTCTGCGCTGGTTAGGAGATTCCGGGTGTGGTCTTGACTATCCCGCAGGCATATGGCCGCTTCCCGACGTCTTGCGATGTAGGATCCCAGGTTGTCTTGATGATAGGCCCTGGAAGATGATAGTCATTTAGGGGCGCGTCCAGTGGGGAAACCCGGAGGGGCGGTCTTAGATTTATTAAAGCAATTCATGATAATTGATTGGCTTTAATTTACATTTCCTGAGTATCAAAAGGGAAATGGGATAAAGGTTTGGCTTCGGTAACACTCCCGGATGGAAGAAGGGATGTGGAAGCATGATTTGACCAAAGCATTTTCATGATAATGGAAATGGCTTTGGGTACATTTCCTGAGTATAAAAAGGGAAATGGGATGACATATAAAGGAAAAGCATTTTTATGATAATAAAACTGGCTTTTAAAAAGTATATGATTTGGTAAAGCAATTCATGATAATGAATTGGCTTTTATATTTACATTTCCTGAGTATAAAAAGGGAAATGGGAAGTTTTGAGAAAATGAAAAGTATTGATACATACTTGTATATAAATCCTCAGTCCGGGAGATAGATCCGGATGTATATTGTAATATGAATATGTATATATGAATGAATCCAGTACCGAGGGTCTAATGGATCCCGACGATCGACCTTGCCGCATAGTAGTGTATCGGGGGGGGGGGGGGGTCCTTGTTTGGATTTCGCTTTGCGAGACACCCCACGCACGAATATGGCAATGTGTTGAGACTGGGGAAAAGTTTAATCCTTAGTTCTCTAATATTATAAATGCGTATGATATATATATATATATAATGTACTGAGGGACTGTCGGATCTCGACTATCGACCGTGCCGCGTAGTAGTGTATCGGGGGGGTTCCTTGTTTGGATTTCGCTTTGCGAGACACCCCACGCACGAACATGGCATAGCGTTGAGACTGGGGTGAAGTTTAGCCCTTAGTACATTACTTGGACTATCTAGGGTTGATAGTGGTTGGGTGATAGACTAGTCTAGCAGGGTAGCTTGACTAGGATGTTTAGAGGGATGCGCTAGGAGTGCACTATTAGCGGAGAGGTGAGGGGTATCTCATGGGAGTGCGATACCAAACTTAAATATGAGATAAAACCTTTTTCAAAATAATAAGGCATTTATGCACTTGCAAAATATTTTCAAAACTCGGGCTCTGACCCGTTTATCTACTTTTCCTTTCTTGCTATATTATATATATATATATATATATATAGGTGTCCAGCCACAGGGACGCCTGGATGGCACTTCTTTCGAGTCAGACGTCAGCTGCAGCAGCTGTGGATGCGTGCAGGTTTTTGATAGTCGCTTCCATCGTTGTACTCTAGATAGGAGGTACTGTATAAACATTCGAGCCAATGGCTCAATTGCATTTATTTATTCTTTCAGTACAACATTCGATATGGTTGTATAATTTGAACCGAGTGTTTGGTTATTTTTTTAATTTATTTCAGTTTCATTTACGCATTAACTTGTGGATGTTTTATTTTAATCGTAAAAAGAGTAGTTAAGTGAAAGTTTTTAACGCTCGCCTAATAGGATATTAGTAATTAAATGGATTTTCGACAGTGATGCTAAGGATGATCCATATGTGACTCCTGTTTTAATTTGATATAGGAGTGATCGTCCGGTATCCCATTAGGCGGGTTGTCACATTACTCATGCATGCACATAAGCTTATAGGGTGCGGCCCTACTCATGACAGGGTGCAACCCTACTCAGCAAAGGGTGCGGCCCCACTCAGCACGATGCGGCACCCACAGTTTTGGTCATTCATACTTACCGCAACCTCATATTAGACAGTGCGATACTCAATATGCTTGCCTTACAGGCTGCATCCCTCTCATTCACAGCTGCTCCAGACTTGATATATGTCACGTGCTCAGGGCACGTGACACAACTCACATACCTCCTATAAATAAAGGTCCACACCTCGAGAGGAGGGGTGAGATTCTACAATACTTGGCGAAGCCTTGTCAAATTCTCTCTACACAACCTCGACATACAACTTGGTGGCTACTCACCTACGTCGTAGTCATATCTTCGGCACTCCCGAAATCGCTACAGTCGTGTGTTCTTCTCTCTCATCTGTCTTGTACGCCCATTGTGGCATTGTAAACTTCTACATCAACGATATGAATATAATGAGAGGGAGGCACCAAAGTGGATGTAGGCTCTTTTATAGCCGAACCACTCTATATTTTGTCTTTTATCTCTCTTTACTTGTTCATTTCCTTATTATGCACTACACACTTGATTTGCTGGTACGAGAACGACTAGTGGACGATTTCTCTTTTCATCACAAACCCTGTAACTATAATCAGGTATTCCTTCACAAGGATGCATAACATTCTTGGAAAAGTTATGATATTTGGTACCATATAGATTCATCAAGATGGGGTCATACCCATCAGTTGTAAGTAAATCAAGTAAGAGAGGTAATCAAATTCATGATTTTGATAAATGGTTAGATGTGTTCAGTGTGTACAAAAGGAGTGATGGAAGCATGGTGGTATTTTTAGCTAGTAGATGTATAGATATATTTATCGTCGCATGCGATGTAGGGATATGTCATACATTTAGACTTTGATAGTTCAATAAGTTCAATATGAAAAGATTAGAAAATTTTACTATATTTTTGGGATCAAATTAACATTTGATCACTAGAAAAAATGTACTTTTACTTATCTAAGTTATCATATTGATATTGTTCTTTTGAGGTTTTGTTATGCAATATTCCAAGAAAGACATCCGGTCTTTCATATTTGGAAATTTATATTACTTGATAATAGAACATTGGTTTTGGTAGAATAAATATTCAAGTACCTGAAAAGGATTAATGAATATATATTTGGTTGCCAAGTAAACTGATAAGTAACTCGTGTATTCAGTCAGATTTAAGATTTCAGAAAGTGTATAGTTCCCCCCTTGTATAAGAAATTATACATAAGGGAGTTTCTAGTGGTTGTGATTGCATTCGTTGAAAACTGGTAAGCCTTTTACTTTAGGTATGAGGTTTGGTTGATAGATGCATGACTCCATGTCTTTGAGTATAAGTGGGAGATTGTTGGGGTTGTATACTAAAAGTCATGATTCACTAGTGAATTTTAGTATGTCTATTATTGAGAATCTTCACAAGTAATGTTTGTGTCATATTATTTTATATATTTATGCATATGTGTCTTTTATTCTACACAGTAGATGATTTGGTGTGTAGAGTTCGACTTACACACGGAAGATCAGATCATCGATCCTTGTAGAATATAAGTTTGGTTAATAATCTTAGATGGGGATGGACACACCATCGGTAGGATCGTAGCACACTATTTTATTAGGTCTATCTTGATTACGGGAAACGGTATAGTTTCGACTTATTGTGCTAGTACACTTTGTGTGTATTGAATGGGACCAATTACAGATAATTGTATTTATACTGGCTATATAAGATACTGAATATCTCATGGTCGTTATGAGTGCTTAAGCTCTTAATCCAAACATAATTTATGGACATGTGCATTAAGTGTTCGTTACTTTAACCTATTGGGTGAGATTCATATATGGATCAATAAGCTTGACAGATTGGGTAATGTCGATTAGTGTATGGTGAAAGTTAATTATGAATGGAATCTACGTCTCAGTAAAAAGATTGATGATACCCTCTTGATGTAGCTTATAAGTTTTGATTATGTCAAACTTGACCGGTGGATTTAATTATCTGACATATCAAATAAGTTAAGCGAACGGTCTCAAGGAATTTATAAGAGGTCGATTAAGTATAATTGTCAGTAATTTAATTTAATCGATGGGTATCTGTAATCTTAATGTGGGGACATTATTAAGCATTTAATAATGTGGAGCTCTAAATTATAATTTTGAGATAGTAGACTAGAGTGCAATTATTATTCTTTAGTGGAATGAATAATAATTTATAGAATTATGGAATTAATTATAGAGTTTAATTAGAATTCCTAAATTCTGTAGGAAGCTAGTCTTCTATTTCTCCTGGGGGGGTCCCCGTGCTAGCCTATATAAGCAACCCCTTGTCTCCTAATAAGTGAGGGATAAACATAGATCATGAAAAATACCTAAAAAGGAGTTATAGGGTCGGGATCATTGCTGCCCACATACCAATGACATGTATTGGCTTAAAGGAATAGCATTTAAGATCTTGAGGTCTATTTTAAAGCTCTCATATTAAAAAATCGATTATGGGCAATTGGAGAGTCCAAAAATTCTGAAAGTAAAACCTTGGGCTCCTGACATATAGAGGAAGAGGCACAAGAAATTCCAAGTCATTTAGAGATTGTTTGTTCTACCTGCCTCACACATCTTTATGAACTTTTAATTATCTAGACAGATGTGCAACACGCCATGATATCTACTTGTTAGAGCCATAACTTGAGACCTGTTGATCGGATCGGGCTAAAATATTTTTTACTGGTTCCAAAGGTTGAAAAACATAAAAATTTGCGAAAGAATTTTTTTTTAATGCTGTTATGATTTTTGAATAAAATCATTTCATTTTTATGGCTGGCACACCGTTAAATTTGAGACACGGGTCGGTGTAATATGAAAGAGATCACATCTCTACGGTTCAAGCCAGAAGGAAGTATTTTTTTAATGATTCGATCTATACGCGTTTTCAATAGGCTCTTGGACTTCCGCTCCAACACCACCTAGGTGACCTAATAGGTTCTATAGTCTCATCTCATGGAAGATACCAACGTCACCTCCACCTACTTCAATTTAGGCCTCCAATAACACCAGCGCACTAAGTTAGTAATCCTAGTCTGAGATGATTGCATCGATCACAAATAATCACCCAGTCTCATTTCGGCCTGCAACATAGTGTAGGGCTTTAGCAGTCTCAGCTCCCCCAAAACCTTCTACCTCAGACACATTCTACATGCGTGGGAATTATGATAAGAGAACTTCAAGCATATTACATAAAACCATTATCAAAGATCAACAGCCCACATGAGGGAATATTCTTCGTAATGACATATAATTTGTATATTTACAACTAGCACTCTCTTATTAGCCATGACCTCAACTAGGTATGAAGCGCATACTTGGGGGTGATACTGCGCACCCCATAGCCTATATAAGACACCGTGTGTATTCTTCCCCAGGATTGACTTTTTGTAGCCTTATTGGAACTATGTCAAACTAGTTCTAAAGAGAGAGCTTTTATGTCTTATATAGCCTTTTGATCCCTTATTCCAGTGAACAAGCCATAGATCGTTCAATTTACAAAACATGAAATATAGATGTATCCCCATTATGATGTAATACCTTTTGTAAAATACTTACATGTCCCCTTTTGTGCAAGAACACAATATGAGCCCATGATTGAGTCCATGTTATTGTTGATATAAGTTTTGTTATGTAGGTGATATAAAGAGTACGGGAAATTATTGGTTGTTGGTCCGGTTGTTAAATAGTAGAATTGAATTAGTTGAAAAAATTCTACTTATAGATATTTAAATTCTTGTCTTACTCAAGCATAATAAACCTTAATTAAATTATCTTAACAACTACCCTATATAAACGAAAGTGTATCGACGGGGTTTCTTATTTGGATTTCACTTCGGTGAGACATTCCACGCACGGGGTTTAGTTGTCATTTTTACTTTTCAGTCTTAGTTTATTTTGTAGACACTCTAGTTTATATGTTGAGTCTCAATTGGCTGGTATGATTCAGAGACACTTTTAGAATTTGTGTTGAGACATTATTTTTAAGACATTAATGTATATCTTTTATGGACAATAGGTATTCTATTATAGGTTTATATCGAGGATCTTTATATGTTTTCCACATTATTTGTGTTATGGTTTAGCTTGATCTCTTCATGCCAAGAATGATATTTGGTTGTTTTAAATATTCCTAATAATTTTATATTTAGACTTGATCAACCTAAATGTTTAATTACACAGGGTATTACAATAAAAAATTGAGGCATTATTACAATTAAAAATCGAGGCATTCTTTTTAGCCATTGTCCAAGAGGCATACACTTTAGGATCACCAAATTTAGTGGGAGGAGTCTACCCATACTCAATGGAGTTTGAAACGTTATCGTCTATCAATTTTAGGAAAAATTGCATCTAAGCCTTCCAGGCTTCCAATAGAACTATCCTCTTGGTTAAACTTCATCTAAACCCTAAATAAGCACAAAATAAGGATACATAACAAACTAGTGTAAAATGCTCTAATACTAATATGAGAAAGATAATGTGCCCTAGGGTTTGCAGAGAAACACCACCAATTTTTAATTTTTGCAGCTTTAATAAACTTTGCACTGAAACAAAACCACAAGTGTTGTGTTAACTAGTTTTTTCAATTTTAGTCTTGACCTAAGCATGCATCTAGGTGAGTATAATCAATAATAAAATAAGAAAACCACAACACGATGATGTACGAGGAAAAATCACAATGGGAAAAATATCGGACGACCTAAACACACAAGTCCACTACGATATAGGTCTAGTTACAAGGAAAAATTAGACCTATTCACAGGCTCGATGCCTTAAAGCCTTAACGCTCTTCTTCATCCCTTATTACCTTATTCGCAACCACTGTTGGACACCTTCAAATAGCCACATAATGCGGGCACATTCTCACGTCTCGGTATCCCATCAATCTTACTTGTCTTGTGACTAGTCTAGCTACCACTCAACTTAAACACGGTCTCCATCACTCGAAATGCTCACAATATGAAGAGGAAACTATTATGGTGTAACACATAAGAGATCTAAAATATACATATAGATATAGGATTCTTGGATCTCAAACTTGGGTGCAAATTAGGGTTTGGGAGGTACAAGATATAACCTAAAAAATAATTCTTGTGAACCCCTCTTGAAAACTAATGTCAGGCCTGAGTATTTATAGAAAACACATATTTTTAGGCGACACGCTTTTCGAGAAAACTCGTTTAAAAAACATATTGTTTGTTCATACAAAAACACTATCTCGTTCAAACCAACTAAAAACTCGTTCAGGCGAACATGCCAATCTCGTTCGATCTAGCATCAAACGACATATTTTGATCAACAAAAAATTATCGTTTGATGTTAATTCTAACGATATTGACATCTCGTTCAACGAACTAGATAAACTTGTTCGAACGACTAAAAACCAAAAAATATTTTTCTTATACAAAATTTTAAAATCATCCCTCAAACATTTTAGAAAAACAAACCCCCAAACTAAATCCCCGAATCAAACATAAATATGTATTCATATATCCATTGATATCCCTCGGATGTTGAAGATAAAACTTGACACGTAACCTAATGTATCCTCGATGACGCTTTAGCTTTGTTATATGGTCTTCAATCACACATAATAAGATTGGAACACATAACTCATGTCCTAACTTATGACTCAAACAAGTTTTGTCCAAACATGAAATTAAATCAATATATACAAATTGACTTGATTTGAAAATTTATCGTTACGACCTTTATTACACTATTACCAACATTGCCTCTTCCTTTTCAGACTTCTCTCACTCACGCCCTCTCACATGATCCCATCGTTTTTATTCACCACAACAAGCCTTTAAGACCTCCCTCTCTCTCTTTCTCACAAAATCCCTTGCTTAAGATCTCCATTCGACCTACTGAGGAAAAGGATTCACACCACTTCTTCATTACCGAAGAAGTCAGATACCCTCTCTCTTTACTCACCATTATTTTTTTGGTTTAATTTAGTTTGGTGGGACTTGGATGTAGTCTCATGAATCCATTAACTTGTCAGGGACACCCGAAAGCAACTTCTAAGACTTTCACTCTCACCCAAAGCTTAGTATATATTTCTCTCTATTTTTTTTTTATCTTTTGGGGTTTTCAGTTGGAGAACTATTTTATATTTAGGTTTTGTCTTTTAGATCTAATCTAATCTATTTTTAGTTTGTACACAAACAACAATTAGGTATAACTCTCGCTTTGATGCCTTTTAATTTCTTATATTTAAATAAGGACTCTTATATTCTTGGTTTTTAATTAACCTAAGGCTAACTATGACCACCAAAATAGCAAATTGTATTCATTGTGATGCTTATGGGCTTATGGGTCAATTAGTAGACCATTTGGATTTTTTTCTCTTGATTGGTATTATTATATTTGTGTTATTATGACGTTGCGATTATATAAGTAGTTATATTTTATTTAGAGATGGTGGTCTTGAGATTCCCCTACAATAAATATGTTATGCTTTCACCCAATGACGTTTCCATTTTACAAGTTGGGTTAAATGAATACACCTATTAAATTCTTCAGTAGTTATAGATAGTTATGGAGGGGCTTAATGACAATCCTCTCATTTAATTATTAAATAAGATTAAAGATGATTAATCTTGATAAAAGTCAATGTGTTTATGCGACCGAGGTATTATTGTGCGCATCCATTATATCACGCAAATCTGAGTATTATTTATGCATCAACTAGATAATATTATAGTCTTGAGGGTGCAACATATGTTATGAGACGCATGCCACCCATATTAGGATAAATCACCACATATTTTTGGACGCCTGTCCCGCTACAATGAAATTGACAAGTGGCAGCCCACTTGGTTTTGGCTATAAGGAGGCCTTTCTTCTTCATTAAAGAAAAAAGAGTTTAGGAAGAGTTTTTGCAAGTGGAAGCATGCAAACCTCTCTCCCTTATTATTCATATGGCAAAAGGTAATACATTTATAACAAAACAAAGAGGTTTCTCTTTTCTCCACCTCTCCTCTCTGCCATAATGAGTTTTCTGTTGAATAGTACGAACTCACAAACTATACTGACTTTTATTCTGACTATAACGGATACCTAAGTGAAACCAAATTTAATCAAGTCAAACACATACCAAAATTTGATATTTCCTCACTCAAACAACTCTCTTATATTTGACAACTCTATTAGGAAGTTATTCACGATTGTCATCCCCTAACGTCTCATTCGTGCTTAGAAATGTGGATGCAGATGGAGGAAAGGGGTTGAAAAAATAACTTTATGCTCCAACGTTTATGAGAGAAAATATTCAACTTCATTTCAGATAAGAAATCTAACCTTTACTTATGATATCTCATGTTTTACATAAAAATCATGTGATATATTTATTAATTGAGATTTTCATACATATACACATATCATAAATGGTTATTGACCTTCTTATAAGAACTCACCATATCTCATATCTGAAATCACAAAATATGATTGTACTTGCTTATTTAGATATAAATTCCATCATAAATAAAGCATGATGTTGATATAATGGGTCATAGTTATTTTTGTTATTGAAAAAAATAGCTTTGAGGAAGCTGGAACACCTTTTGAATGTATGACTTACTCCCATTCGTCAAATAGTTGTTGATTGGACTAAGTTAATTTTTCAGAAGTCAATTAATAAAAGTTAAACGAGTATGGCCAAATAGATGATTTTCTTTGAAATATATTTTATGTCTTTTGGATTTGACAAGTGCACGTTTGGAGCTTAATGGCATTTATGAGATCTTAGATTAGACAACTATTACAAACTCATAATGTAGACTTAACAATACTCCTTTCGAACTGTGATACACTGCCAATGATGCAACATTAAAACCCTTGAGACGCATAAACTCTTTAACAAAGCTACTTTAATGCGTGTCAGATATGTCAAAAATCCTGTCCATTAGCTTTATAGATGGCAACGGGGAGGGTTTTCCAAAATCCTAACCTGCCCCATTTGATAAATGGGGCGGGTCGAGGCCCCTACGGGCTGGGTTAATTTTAAAAATAGTAAAATTAACATTAATAAATTATAGTCTCAGAGGTCTATAATGGTTCGTATTTCAATATGCGAGACAATCCCCCAATTGTCAATCCATGTTTTCACACTGTTCTTTTAGAAAATTAACATACATATAAAGTTTTTTTAATGTGTGTGTGTGTGTATGGTTTAATTATAATTAAAATACATTCAAAGGGTAATTATGTAGTCATAAGTTAAACGGGGCGGGGCGGGACGACTTTATTTAACTTGACTCCTAACCCGCCCTATTTAATAAATGAATTTTTTTAAAAACCCATACTCGCTCCTAATTCATTAATCGGGTTTTGAAACTCGCCCCATTAGGAGTGAAGCGAGGTGGGGCTCTTACGGGTTGGGTTAAATTGCCATCCCTAATTAGCTGTACAACATCTTACATTATATTTTCTATAGTTATTATCAAAACCATAGAGATCAAATTTTTTTGTGTTCAAATGGACACATGCACCATTTAAGACTTATCATGCGACGTTGAAATATCATAGGGAATCCACAAAAACTTATATCCATTATTGTTTTGGGAGAAAACCCAGATGGAAACCCTATAAACGATTTACCATTGTCGTCCCTGCACTGTCTTAAAACCGCCATAATTTTTAGGAGCTCCATCGTTTCTGGGGTTCTTCATCGGACCAGTTCACTCTGATGGACCTTCGTTATTTGGGCGACCCACCATAAAGTTTACTGGGTACAAAATCGAGCCACTATGAGAAAATAAATTATTTTATCATCCATATAATATGATAGCCCATGTATGATATAAAATATATGTATGATATTTTTACTTTTTTATGTATGATATTTTATATGTTTTATGCTATATAATATGCATGCATGAAATATCATGCTAAAAGCATATATTATATACTATTATATTATTATACTATTATTTTTTAAATACATGTTATTAATTTTTTTAAATACGTGCTATCAAATTTAATTATTTTTTTATTAAATATATTTTTTAAAATATATATTTTTTCATTTTTTTAACTATTTATTTTTTCTTTTTATTTTTTTAAAGGTATTTAAAAAAAAGACGGGTTATTATTAGTTGAGTTTTATCATGGGGACAAATTTATTGTCGTTCCCTTGGCATGGATATCCGCTAGTATATTTATATTGAGGTACAAATAAAAAAGATGAGAAAGGTTTCTATTCATTAGTAGTACAATAGTTATGCATTTGATACAAAACAAAATTACCAATTGAAAAAATGGAGTTTGTAAATTTAGGACCTCTTGTAATATGTATTTTGGAAATAGGACAACAAACATTTTATTTATAGTTTTAGTACCTATTTTGGAATAAAGTTGCTGGCGCAAACCCATATTCATAAAATGTCTACCAATCACAGCATGCCATGTTTCCATTTAATTTGAAAATATGGACTAAAAATGAAAACGAAATGTTTAATGCCCTATATCCATAATCAATATTATTTTAAGTCCTAAAAGTACATAATATATATATAAAAAAAAGCCACGTGTGTTGGTAGTGTGCTATGTCGGCAATTCATAAGCCAAGGTAAAACTCACTCGCTATGTTGGTGGTTAGTAATAGGCCTGTAAACGGATCAGATTCGGATTGAATCAGTCAAATCCAAATCCATATCTGTTTATGTTAAACGGATTCGAATCTGATCCGTTTATTAATCGGATCAGATCAGACAAATCTAAATCCATATCCGTTTATGTTAAACGGATTCGGATCCGATCCGTTTATCCGATTATCCATTTATGTAAAACTTGATTTGCAATATTTTTATTTTCAACTCTTTATAAATTTATTTTGCAAATGTTCCACAAAAAATAGATAATGAAATAAAGAAATATTACAATAAATATTTAAAAATATATTTGAAATATGATTAAATACAATATATATCAATTAAAAATATTATATATATATATATATATATATATATATATATATATATATATATATATATATATATATATTAAAAATATTAATCAGACCGAATTATTAACGGATCGGAGTATATGAATCCAAATTCGCTCCATTTAATAAACGGGTAATCGGATAATTGGATAATCGAATTTTAATCATGATTCATAACCACTTAAATGAATCGAATTTGGATAAAATCCGATACATTGACAACCGTAGTCAGTAATGTTGTGTCACGTTCTCCACTATTATTGTGCTGTGCTGGCAAACGAGAAAAAATGTAACTGCTGAAATCGACCCAACATGGTTGTATCAACCCAAACCGACGCAACTTGGGTTTTCCAAAATCAAATCACCATGGTTATTTATGGTTAAACCAACAAAATCCTGCTACATAAATTTGGTGTCGATCGTTTGATACCCCCAAAGATTGGTAATACACCTCGTGCCTATTAAGCTCGCACCGAATAATCTCACACCGACCCACCATGGAATTTGAGGAACCGATTCAGCTGAGAAATTAAAATCGATTAAGCGTAGATATAATTCAAGTCACCACGGATTTCAGTGAGTATAAACCAACCAACCATGAGAATATGAGAAATCGACACAGCTGAAGGTAACAATCCGAGTGATCTTATTTTATAAAATAATCGAAAGATGAAAAGCTCCATGAGATTCAATTGTCATTTTATCACATAACCGACAGACCTCTGACATTTCTATGAAATCGACCGACCATGAGAAATGGTTATCGAACCACCACGAAATTATTGGAACCGATTTAGTTGATAACCAAAACCGATTCACCTTTGAGCGACCTACCTTAGATTTCAACTGGGTATCATTTGACTCACTATGGTTGCCAACGGTTGGTGCTATGAATTTGAACGAGTAGTTTCTCCAGATCTTCTTAAATAACATATGAAATCTGACGTCTAGTTCCATATTGAATTCCAAAAATGTCTGACATAACTAGCTCATTGCTGTTGTATTGTACATATGAGGTTAAGGAGTGAGATTACCCAATATATATATATATATATATATATATATATAGAGAGAGAGAGAGAGAGAGAGAGAGAGAGAGAGAGAGAGTGCATACCGCTGACGCGAACCAATTTTAATAAAATAGTAAAAAAAAATATCTTTGAGCTAATTTTTTATATAGTTTTTAAACATTTCAGTAGCGTCATATAAAAAAAATTAACTCAAAATGATTTTTTCTACTATTTTAAAAAAATCGGTCAAACTTTGTCAGTTTTTAACAACTTAAAAACATCTTAAAAATTGACAAAGTTTGATCGATTTTTTTAAAATAGCAAAAAAATCATTTTGAGCTGATTATTTTTTTATGGTCCTATTGAAATGTTTAAAAATCATTAAAAAAAAATCAGTCCAAATTTTTTTTTTTACTATTTTAAAAAAATGGTCCTCATTCAGGGTCCTCAATCTGGGACCTCACTTGATCCTTTCCCTATATATATATATATAACTTCCTACTATGCATCCTTTCATGCATTCTTTATTTTCCAGGCACATTCCAAAACATTCCATTCACCCATGCGCTATCTCTCCTCTCTTCCCTGTCGACTGTAAAAATAGGACATTGTCTTTCCTCTCTCCTTTGTCTACAAACACCTATGCACACGCACAAGAGCTAGCCCCTTCAATGGGTCGGTCTGTACTCGGATTCAATCCGAACCTGATCCGTATAATAGGATCTGAGCATATTTTTTTGGATCCGAGACCGAAGACCCGACCGGATTGTACATTATTATTTTTTAAATATATATACATATACTATAAATTTATATATATTTATAAATATATCTTATCAATATAACATGTAAGTAATATATAAAAAAAATATATTTATGTATATAATAAATATAAATAATATACTATAATACATTACAAAATATTTTAATTTAAGATTAAAAAATAAAGAATGGGGATAATATAAAATAAATGTATATATTTGGCCAGACCCGGACCCGAATGGATCCGGGTCTGGATCCAATATTGTAGCCCGATGAAGACCCGAACCCAATGAAGACCCGATAACACGGATCTGAATCTTCTAAACCCGACCCGACTCCGACCCGTTGACAGGCATAACAAGAGCCAATACACCAAATCTTTACAAATAAACCTTAACAAGCTTCAATTTTTTAATCTTTACAAAATCTTTACAAACAGTTTGAAGACTACCTGTTACAAATAGGTTGAAGATTTAGTGGTTGAAACCTTTACAAGCCACCATTTGTACGTATGTGTCGTTTTCTTTAAACTTTCAGTATTATGTTCCTGTTATCATTTTTTGGGATAATATAAAAATAAATAGCTGTTAAAAATTGTCTGCTTTGTTTCAATATTATGTACCTGTTTTTCTTAAAAATTTTTTTTGTTTTCAATTTAAAAAATATTAGCGGTTGTTGATACAAAAATTAGTTAGTTGACGTGGACCAATTATATGAAGACACGTGTCATATTACGTGGCAAAAATATATATTCACTGAACAACTCAACACGACCGAGCTACTCAGCGTACCGAGCTACTCAACTTGATGAGCTACTCAACGTGCAGAGCATCTAGTCAAGAAGATCAAGCGATAATTACAGATTCTAGGGGTGTAATCGGTACGGGTTTTTACCGTACCGTACCATTTTGGTCCGAAAAAAAATGATTTTGGTTTCATATTATGAAATACCAAAAATTGATTTTACCGAAACCGAAAATACCGTCAAAAATTTGGTTGGTTTTGTTTTTTAGATACAAAAAACCGATTTACCGAATTTACCGTACCGATATCGTACCAAAATTACCGTACCAAACTTTTTGTGCAGCGTCAAATTATTTTGGGTATCATACTAATTCTATTTATTTTATTTCTCATGAGTGAGTTTTTATATTCTCTTTGAATTTAAATTTATTTATTTGAGTATTTGGTTTAAGTGTTAAATAATCATGTTAATTAAACATATATTTTGTTTAATTTATCAAACATTTAACAAAAAATGAATTAGGCAGCATTTTGTTAAATTAAAAAGAGCCGTTTGTTTTGTTGGCTATATTTCTGTTTTGCCTTTATTTCATTTGGGCTTTATAATGTGGTTTGTGTAAAGATCTTTTTTTAGGGTTTCCATTTCATTTTTTACCTCTTTCTCACTCAAAAAGTGTGGCCGCCATTTTTGTTTGAGCTCTCTCTCTCTCATTTTTTTTTCTTCTTCAACCTTGGGTTGATTTTGAGAAATAATTTTTTGGGGACTTTTATTTGAGAACACCATTTTTTTGTTTTGAGATTTGGCTTTCGATTTGGTGTGGTTACTTCGTTTTGAGATCTTCTGGTGACAATTTTTTCGGCTCCAGCTGTATTCGAATCTGAGTTCCCTCCGTGTTTTTCGGTGATTTTTTTTCCCGACGAGTTGGCTTTTCCGGCGAAGGTTTGTTTTTCCGGTGTGGATGATTTTGACTTTTCGACGAACATTTTTTGAGGTAACAGCTCCCTCATTTTTTGAGGCTCATCATCTTGGCTCACTCTCCTCAGGCACCAGCTCCCTCATCTCGTCTCACTCTCCTCCGGCTTCGACAAAAGCAAAATGGTTAGTTTGGTCTCGTATTTATTTAAATCTATTGTTCTAAATGCTACAAATGCTAGAAATTGTTCTTGTTTGTGTATGCTTCTAATTGTTCCAAATAACTAGAAATGCTAGAAATTGTAACAACTAGAAATGGGTATATCGAAATATATACCAGATTTATCGAATGCATAAACCGATTTGAAATTCTAGTATTTATCGGGAAAAAAATGAATTGAAACCGAAATTACCGAAACCAAAAAAACTCGAAAATACCGAAAAACTGATCGGTTTGGTTTTGGTTTTTGTTTTGATGTACCGGTCGGTAAATTGGTACGGTATGATTTTACCATATAGAATGTGGTTTTGGTATTGGTAAGGAGTAGTTACTGACCATACCGTACCGGTTGCACCCCTAACAGATTCAATGAACATCAGATTCAATGAACATTCTTATTATGTACAGATGTATATGTCTATTAAATAACGGCGTATTATCTATTCATATGAACAACCCAAGGGCTATAAATACATTGTAACCCCCTCCATAACGGGGCAATCGATCACTTGCGACAATAATTAAGATTAAGGCAAATCACCCAGCAATACAAGACAGTGGACGTAGTCCATTTTCATTAAGGCTAAATCACTTTAAAAATCCTTTGTCTTATTTCTTTATTCATATTTATCTGTGATTAATTAATTAGATCAAGTCTAGTTTTTTACATCAACAGATTGGCGTCGTCTGTGGGAAGCGACTATACGTAGCATTTTTTCACTAACAAATTCATTATACATGGCTGAGATTCCAAAATCTAGCAATAGGAATAATGACGGAGTTCCTCCCAACTGTCAATGAACTCACTGGAATAGTGGCTAGCTTAGCCAGGGGACAAACAAGTATGTAGGATACCATGTGACAACTCATTCAAACTGTTTAAAATGCAACGCCTGCCCAGTCAAGACATCGAAGCGTTTATAGAAACACTCACCAGCCGTCCTTGATATCCAGATGTACTCTGTTCCCTCATGCTTCCTTATCCAGACATACTGAATTGCATCATACTAAGAGGTCCAACGATCCCTCCCATCAGCCCGATCGGACATCTCCCATAAGAGTCATGGACTCTCAAGAAAATGTTACTCTAACTCCGGAATGAAAAAGTACTTTGGAAAGGTTGAGTAGAACTCTCCCTTTGATCGTTTGGGACCCAGGAGGAATAAAAATCCTCCTCAAATTTCATCGAGAAGTTCTCAATGACCAAATGATCTAAGGGAAGGTTCTGCCCAATCACGCCCTGCAGCTCGTATAGAAAGATCCCAAGAGGAGAATTCAGCTCGATCTGTTGCTCGAGCAAATAGATCAGAGGTTGGAAATGATGCATGGAAGCGATCCATTCAGAGGTTGGAAGACAGGTTAGGGGAAATGGATAAGGTCAGAAACCCTCTTCAAAGAACATTTGTTAAAGGATCACCCTTCGTACAAGAAATTATGGACTTTCCCACACCCTCAAAGTTTAAGGCTCCTATAGTTACGTCAAAGTACGATGGAAAGACTGATCCTGTTCTCCACATAGAGCAGTACCAAGCTGCTATAGATATTTATGCAGTTCCAGATGAGATGAGGTGCGGTGCATTCTCAGGAACTATCACTAGGTCAACTCAAATATGGTACAACAACCTTCCTCGGGGACAGATTTTTATTTTCCATCAACTGGCAGAGCTCTTTAAAGGAAATTTCTTCTTCGGTGTGAAGCCAGTCAAGAGGGTTGCAAATCTGTTGAGTGTAAGGCAGAAAGCAGGAGAAAGTACCAGTGATTACATCACTCGTTTTAACAACGAGAAACTAGAGGTAATTGATTACAAAGAGAAGATAGCCATTATGACTCTCATGAGTAGTCTTTTAACAAATAAATTGTATTATACTTTGGCCAAAGATCCCCCCAAATCCATGGTGAAATTAATGGCTAAGGCAACCAAAATTATGAACACTGAAAAAGCTATGGCTGCAAAGAAGAATGGTGAGACCAAAGCAGAGACTAAAGCCGAGAGCAAGTCAGAGAGGAAAGATCAAAAGCATAATGGGGACAACAAGCAATCAAAAGGTAAGGAAACTGTAGAGCACTTGAGGAAGTATACTAATTATACCCCCTTAAAAGTAGGCATAAACCATGTTCTGGACGAGATAAAAAACAGCGAAGAACTAAACTGGCCGGAGAAATTAAGGACATCCCCTGAAAGGAGGGATAAGTCCAAATATTGCGAGTTTCACAAAGACCACGGCCACACGACCAAGCAATTCATAGGTCTCCAGAATGAGAGTGAGGCACTCATTAGACGAGGAAAATTGAGAAGGTTTGTTGATCTCCAGAATGATGGGAAGATCAACGACAGAGCAAGGTAAATGTCTAAATCTCCTCACCGAACAAGAGATGATAAGAAAAGGGAGCATGAAGATGATCCAGAGGATGACCCAGGCCTCCTCAAAAAGCCAAGGCAACCAGAGCGTGAGGTATTTTCAATCCATTTTGGTTTATTCAAATGTAATATGATTACAGGTGGCGATGCAGGAGGATGGGATCATACTGCTGAAAGGAAAACCTACCTTAATGAGGCCCAAGCATATTCCTATATACAACGAATAAATCTGACGAAAGAAGATCGCCTGAGGAAGGTTAACAAGGATAAACTAGTCATTGGTTTTTCCAAAAGTGATCTGGAAGGTGTCTTGTATCCTCACGATGAACCCTTGGTGATCAAGATGAGGATGAGAGATGTAATCATTTCAAGAGTATTGGTAGACAGTGGTAGCTTGGCAGATATCATGTTCTACCCTTGCTTTGACAGTTTAAACTTGCAACTAGCCGAGTTGGAGCCATATCACAGGCCCCTTATCGATTTCTCTGGCGAAAAAGTCTTTGCACTTGGGATGATCAAGTTAGACATTCTTATTGGTACCTGTCCTGCCTGCAGAATAGAAAAAGTATGCTTTTTCATAATGGATAAAAATGTCCAATCATCTTACAATATAATCATGGTAAGAGTAGGTCTGAAATTTTTTTAGCAGTGCCATCTACGGTACATCAATGCTTGAAGTTCCCGACCAACTTTGGTGTGGGACTTGTGAAGGGCGATCAGAAAGTAGCTCGAGAATGGTACTATTCATCTGTCGAATAAGAAGAGTTGGAGGATACCAGGAAGAAGACCACCACTTACCAAGTGGATGAGTCTGAAGATTCAGAGATTGAGACACTGGACCCTAGAGATGAATCAGAACTCGTAAAGGGTCAGGTCATGGAAGTGACAGAGAGCATTATTCTGGACGAAGAACGACCAGAAAGAACAACTCAAATTGGTGCTTCACTTGATCCAATAATAAAGCAAGAGTTGGTGGAATTTTTGAGGCATAGAAAGCTAGCTTTCGCTTGGAGCCATGAAGATATACTGAGGATAAACCCAACCTTCTTATGCCATGAACTCAATGTTAATAAGGAGATCAAATCGGTAAAGCAGCAAATAAGGGTCTTTAGTCCAGAGAAGAACCAAGCTATTCAAGAGGAAGTAGAGAAATTGCAAAAGGCCTATTTTATTGAGGATGTCAAATATCCTGATTGGTTAGCTAATGTGGTGATGGTAAAAAAGAAGAATAATAAATGGAGAATGTGCATGGATTTCATGAATCAAAACAAAGCCTGCACAAAAGATCATTTCCCTCTACCACGAATAGATCAGCTAGTAGATACTACTTCGGGGCAAGAATTGCTGAGCTTTATTAATGATTATTTCGGCTACAACCAAATTAAGATGAAACCAGAAGACAGGGAAAATACCTCTTTTATTACCCCAAGGGGAACATACTGTTACAATGTTATGCCTTTTGGTCTTAAAAATGCAGGCGCTACATACCAGCGGCTAATGAACAAAGTGTTCACATAGCAAATCAGCATAAATATGGAAGTTTACGTCGATGACATGCTGACTAAGAGCAAGAAAGTTGCTGACTACATAGCTGACCTGGGCCAAACATTTGACCAGCTGGAGAAATATCAGATGAAGCTGAACCCGAACAAGTGCGTCTTTGGTGTATAAGAAGGCATGTTCCTTGGGTATATTGTGAATCAACGGGGCATCGAGGCAAATCCTGACAAGGTCAAAGCCTTGCTAGAATTACAATCTCCAACTACGAAGAAGGAAGTACAAAGCCTCATGGGGCGCATTGAAGCTCTTAACACGTTCATCTCACGAGCAACTGACAGATGTCTTCCATTTTTCAAGACACTCAGAAACACTTTCGAGTGGAATGATGAGTGTGAGAGGGCGTTCCAAGAGTTAAAGAAATATTTGGGGACACCTCCTCTGCTGTCCAGGCCGGTGGTGAGAGAAAAATTATACTTGTACCTGGCTTTTTCAGAAAGTGCAGTCAGTTTAGCATGGGTAAGGCTAGACGACGACGTGTAGAAGCTGATATATTACATAAGCAAGGCATTCCGAGGACTAGAGATTAGGTATCCAAAATTTGAGAATCTGGCATTAGCATTGATAGAGGCAAACAGGAGAATGAAACCATACTTCCGAGCCCGTACCATAGTGGTATACATCGACATGCCACTCAGACAGGCTCTACACAAGTCGAAAAAATCTGGAAGATTGATGTATTGGGCGATGGAGTTAGGTGAATATGACATTGTCTATGAGCCAAGGTCTTCTCTCAAAGGGCAGGCAGTGGTGGATTTCATTGCTGAATTTACTTACCCAGATACCTTCGACCAATAAGGAACCAACACATAACAACCCGCGGACGTTAGAGGATCATCAAAAACCATCCCTGATCAACTCCCATCAGCAGACTTGCTGGAGAGGATGGTGACCGAGCAACAAGAATCCTCTAATAAAGGCCCAGAGTTGAGGGATGATAAAAAGAGGCACCAAATCTTCCATTAGGGGACTTTGTCAAGGGTTTGATAACTGTATCCCCGTATGGAATTTATATATTGATGGTTCTTCGTGTGCCATAGGCAGCGGAGCCAAAATAATTCTTAATAGTTCGGATGGATTGGATATAAAATATGCTTTGTATTTCCAGTTTAAAGCTTCCAACAATGAAGCTGAGTATGAGGCTATTATTGTGGGCCTCAATTTAGCCAAAACACTGAGTGCAGAAAAAGTTATGGTGTTTAGTGATTCACAGCTAGTCGTAAATCAAATTCTCGGGCTGTATACGATAAAGGGAGAATTCATGTCTAGGTATCACACCAAAGTTATGGAGATTGTATCCAATTTTACAACGGTCCAAGTGATCAGAATACCAAGACTGGAGATGCGAGGGCTGATGCATTAGCTCGATTAGCCTCAACTACCTGTACCGAGCTACGAAGAACAATTCCTATTGAGATATTGGCAGACCGAAGCATTGATGACAATTTAATGGTGAAGTTTATCACTTTAGATATGGGACCTTCTTGGATGGATCCCGTCAGAGCGTATATTAAAGAAGGCATTATAGTAGCTGACCAACTTGCGACTAAGAGGATCAAGTTTAAGGATTCTAGGTATGTCTTAAACAATAGAGTTCTATACAGAAGAGGTATGATAGCAGGTCTACAGAGATGTGTTCATCCATCAGAAGTTAAAGATCTAATAGAAGAGATTCATGAAGGCTCTTATGGAACTCATATAGCAGGTCGAACTCTTTTGCAAAGGATAATGACATAGGGATACTATAAGATAATGATGCGAGGCGACTGCAGAGCTTATGCCAAGAAATGCGATAAGTGTCAACGGTTCTTCGCCATACGAAGAGCTCCCCAGGCATTATTAACTCCCATTACCTCACCTTTGCCATTTGCTATGCGGGGAATAGACTTGGTCAGGCCTCTGCCAACTACCAAAGGACGATTCAAATACTTGGTAGTCGCTGTTGATTATTTCACAAAATAGGTGGAAGCTGAACCTCTAATTAACATGGCATATGACAGGGTCTATCAGTTCATCTGGAAGAATATTATGTGCAGATATGGTCTGCCACAAGCTTTCATCATTGATCATGGTACCCAATTTAATAATGAGGAGTTCGCCGTGTACTGTCAACAGTCCAATGTTCAAAAGATTCATTCTGCACCAGGCCATCCTCAGAGCAACGAGAAAACAGAGGTAACCAATAGAACTCTGTTTAATGGGTTGAAGAAACGATTGGATGATGCAAAAGGAAATTGGATTAACGAGCTGCATTCTGTGTTATAGGATTATCGCACAACTCCCCGAACAACAACTGGAGAATCTCCTTACATGTTAGCCTTTGGAACTGATGCAGTCATACCCGCTGAACTTGGCCTACCTACTCACAGTGTGCTTAATTTTAACATTCCAGTAAGTGACTTGATGAGACGCTTAGATTTAGATATGCTCGATGAAGTCCGAGAAGATGCAGCAATCAGGAATGCAGCTTACCAGCAAAGAACTGATATGTTCTACAAGAAACGGGTCAGGAAATATGATCTCAAGGAGGGAGATTATGTACTCAAGAAAGTCATTCAGAAGCATAATAAGCTGGAGGCCAATTGGCATGGGCCTAAACATATAACAACGATTGTTCGACTTGGAACTTACAGGATAAAAACTTTAGAAGGGGAAGAGTTCAAAAATGCATGGAATGCAGAGCATCTGCGTAAATATTTTCAGTAATGTAGTTTCATATGCATTCCGTTTCCCTCCATATGAATAAAAATGATATTTTCCCCATATTCTTTTTCGTTCAATTTTTTTCGAGTACTAGTGCTACCCACTACACCTGAATTTTATAAGAAGGCATTCGTAACCACTAACTACGGTTGGCCGGATATCAACAATCAACAACCACCAACTAAGGTTGGTCGGTACCAATGAACTTAACCAACAATGTTGGCATAACAATCATACAAGGCAATGCCTGTTTGATTATGGGTGACCTCAAAGGGCATCCAAAATTAGGCAAGAAGATGGGTGATCTCAAGGGGCATCCACTGCCTAGGCACCAAGGTAATCTAGGTAAGATTGCTACAACTAAGCAGGACCATGGGATGAAAACAATTCCATTGCTTAGGCACTTATGGGTGACAAGTCACTACAACTAGGCAACAAATGGAGTAAAGTTCCATTGTCTAGGAAATTAAAACAAAACAGGACAAATTGTCCCTTTAAATATATATATACTCATTAAAATAATATTATAATTTATTTCCAAGGAAAGAAAATTACAAAACAATGAACCTTTATTCATTAAATACAAAGTTCCTATTCTATTGGCTTTTTTCCTTCCGACTTTGGTACAGGCTCCATTCTAGTTGGAGGATCATCTAAAGCATAAGGAGAGTTGATGAAATTCAAATCTCATAATATTCGGTGTTTCTCAAACTCGTTCGATCAAGCAGATATTGAGGTCGAGATATCTCAAAGTCCTCATGAAACTGGTAATCCCCAAGGTATTTGGAGATCAAACACTGAGGAATGGCATGAGCTGGAATCTAGCTGAATGGGAGGCACAGGCAGACCAAGTAATCCAGGCTCATACCAATCCCATAAGTAATTTCCTTTCTCAATTTTCATCACAGTCAAGGCGTTCAGCCATCCTTGTTTGTATCCTTCATTATTTGATTGTTTCAACCGAGCATCGAGATGGCATAGAGCTTTATTGTATCCTACCATCCAAAATTGTCTGGGTTATTTGCGAAATTGATAAGTCAATCTCTCCACATGTTGATGAAGTTTTTTGACTAAGTTCTCTTTACTCTCCAATACAGAACTCTGGTTGGATAGTTGCTCGGTGAGACTTTGGATTTTCTGGGACATCTCAGTTAATGCTTTAGTTTTCGCCCTTAGTTGAATAGCTTTGTTTTCCAAGGCATGATTAGTTCTATTCTCCTCAATACTTATCCGAACAGCTCTAGCTCTACCTCGGGAGCAGGATATAGGTCTGACTTGCTTCAAAGTCTCCAATTCTTCTCTTAATGCAATATTTTCAGTTTCCAAGAATGAAAAACCCTCATCACTGACTGGGACCAGAGCTCCAGAAGAAGAGGTAGACTTTAGTTGTCTTAGTTCTTCTCTCAGAGCAATATTCTCCTCCTCCAGCAGCTTGTCAATGTTCCTATGCTCCTTAGACTCAAGTTTTAGCACACTTTCTCTCTTCTTATGGGCTAAGAGAAATTTGTCATAGCCTCGATTAATATTCAACTGTTGGTACTTTTTCTCATAACCTTCATGCATCAGATCCATGGTTTCCTTGTGCCTAAGTTGAAGTTCTTCGATTACTCCTTAGCGATCTTCAATCATTTCATAATAAGTGGCATTATTGGCCACCGCCCGATCAAACAGACACTTAAATATTGGTAAGCCTCAATTGTTCGCTTAGCGGCATCAGGTCCAAGGATATTAACTATTTCAACTTTAGTGAAATCTGTATGACCAACCTTGAAGTAGTCATTACATTTCTTCATCAACTCTGTATCATGAGCTGACAAGAGTTCCATCCTGGCAACAAATTAGCAAGGACGGGTAAAAATGGATCAACAACGATACAGATCGAGCAAGTAAGGGAGAAAACTGAGAATAAATAACAAAGTCCATTTTATTGATCACAGGAGGAGAGAATACAACCAAAGTTACAACAAAAAGGGAAAAACAAAAAAATAACATAATTAAAGGGCCGAATAACTCTACACCTTCTCCTTATTTCCTACAACATCTTCAACCGATTTGGAGGAAGGAGTTAGTTGCTCTGAAGGCCGTTGGCATTACTCGATAGAAGTTATTGCCTACTTAACTTGCTTAGTGGATTGAGTAACGGTAATAGCAGGTGCTTGTTCTACTATCACCATAGAAGATTCATCAGATATAGCTTCATCTTCTTTTTCTTTTTCTTATTCTTCAATAGTAGGAGGAGGGCCGTGAGTGTGTTTCTGGAACAGTTCAGAATTATTAAAAACATTCAACTCCTTTAGAGCTGCTACTCATCCATCTCTGAAGTACCTCAAACTTGCGTAGTCCATCTTGGAAGAGACAGCAGCTAAAACTCTATATCATCCTTTGTCCCAGCCAGAGCTAAAGGACTTCTTAACAGCAGCTTTCCTCTTCACTCTCTCTGAGGAAGTTTTTTACCTTAGAAGATCTTCAACAGACTTCACCATCTCCTCAAGCTCTTTCTTATGTTGCTCAGCCTCTTTAAGCTTGCCATCAGCTTCCACTTGGTTGGGAAGAGAAATGTTCAGCTTTTCCTCCAACTCCTTGGAGGCATTTACAGCCTGATCTCGAGCTGTATCAGCTTGTTGATGAGACATCTCCCAGGAAGCTTTGTACTCTTTTTACTTCTTTAGGGACTACTCCAAAGATTTTAACAACCCAACAAGGGCTTCCTGTACTCCACTAGATGAGGTTGAAGCTTTGATGTCTTTATCTTTCTCCACAATATTATCGAAGTACACCAAAAACTGCGAGAAGAAGAAAGGCATAAATCAGAGTATGAATATGGCAATAAAGAATTAGAAAGATAAGTATAATGACCACTTACTAAGGCAAGGTGTTGGGCATCCACATCGATAACCGTATCTCGAGGAGTTGAAGTTTCAGCAGCTCAGCAATCTGGGAGAGTCCCTGATTTGATCAATTTCTTGGCCAAGCCAGGGGGTAAGGACAACTGGAGAACTAGCTCTCAAAGAAGAAATCCAAACTCCAGTAGGTTGGGCAATAGCATCCACAGGTCTTTTAATAAGACCCCTCCTCAACCTCCTCAAAGAAGCACCTTCAATCACAGGTGCTGCCTCTTCTTTAATCAAAGGTGCTGCCTCTTTTACGACAACAACTTCAATCAAAGGTGCTGCCTCTTTAGGGGAAACAGGGGGATTTTTGCTGATATCTTTGGTGGGAGGAACAACGTCCTTTTTCTTAGTTCCGTCAACTGGAACATCGCCCTTTTTCTTCTTCGCCCCTTTAGTACCAGGAGCAGACTTGGCAAATAACTCAGCTACCTTCCTCTTCTTCATCATCAGATCAGCAATAGAAGTAACCAAATCAGAAGAAGATTCTCCTACGGTTGCTGGAGATGCCGATACTTGATCAAGATCAATTATCATAGGAGGAACGAGAGGTCGGGCAATAAAGGACGAAGTGGTGTTCTTGTATCTCAACAAATAAGATGCAGACCTCACGTGCTCCCCAACAATGGATTTATGCAAACACCAGATAAGTGTTAAATCTTTTATATTTATGTCACTCTATTTTGGATATTTTCTTTTGCTATCAACTGCAAAATAAAAACGTACATGTCAATGACGCATTTTATCAAACAAAAACAGAGCTAAGTTGAAAAACTAAAAACAACCTATCCCATTTCCATAAAGTGGACATCTGGGACCTTGGTACACATATTTTCCTTTTAATGGGGGGTGTTGCCAATTTTTCATCACAACCCCATGACCAAAATAGTCCCTATTAGCATCGGAAAGATTGACCACTAAAGCTCTATTTGAAAACCTAGTTTTTAAATAAAAAGTAGTGTCGCGGGTAACCCATTTATAACAATACATGATTTCAGGAATCCTAAGAGAGTTTCATGTATTTGGTTCAACCTATGTACGCTATTAACTACCCTCCATGTATTTGGAGCTACTCTTGCAGGAACAATATCAAAATATTGGTAAAACTCTAAACACAGGGGATTAGGCGGGAAAGAAAAAACACATTTCGCTACAAAAATGGAGGGAAACCAGTGTCCCTCATCTAAAGAAAATAAATCAGAAGGGAAAGGAGGTTCCTCTAGAATAACCCAAGATGGAATTACAAAATCATCCCGAAACTTATCCAATGATTCGACAAGATAAACCATGGTGCCTAAAGCAAAGAAAGAAGAAGGAAGAAGTTCTTATAGAAAATTGAGAAATCTGCTAAGGCAGGTGACAGAAAGAACGATCGTAAGAAGATAAAGTGAGAAGACAAAGAGTTTGGAAGTCTAAAAGGCAAAAGGTATAAGATGATTTGATTCTATCGCTTTTAAATGCGCTGCGTCGAGAGGCGAGAAAAGAAATAATTATAAGAAAAGACAATTGCGTTTTCGATAGCGAAATGATGAAAAAGATGCAAATACCCAAGAGTCTTTCAAAGATTCAAAATATTTACGAGTTTTCCATTTCGCGCTCAAAGTCATTAAATGTCACAAGTGTTGGAAATTTGTAATCTAACAAGACTGGGTAAATGTGCCCGAACAACTTCTGGGCATAATGTTCCACACTCTCATATTCATCCTCAACTGTGAAACATTGTGGGCTTCTATTGATACAAAAATTAGTCAGTTGATATGGACCAATTATATGAAGATACGTGTCATCTTACGTGAAAAAAATATATATTCACGGAACAACTCAACACGATCGAGCTACTCAACGTACAGAGCATCTAGTCAAGAAGATCAAGTGACAATTACAGATTCAATGAACATCGGATTCAATGAACATTCTTATTATGTACAGATGTATATGTCTATTAAATAACGACGTATTGCCTATTCATATTAACAGTCCAAGGGCTATAAATACATTGTAACCCCTCCATAACGGGGCAATCGATCACTTGCGATCATAATTAAGATTAAGGCAAAACACCCAGCAATACAAGACAGTGTACATAGGCCATTTTCATTAAGGCTGAACCACTTTAAAAATCATTTGTCTTATTTCTTTATTCATATTTATCTGAGATTAATTAATTAAATCAAGTCTAGTTTTTTACATCAACAGCTGTTATCATTTTTTTACTGTCAAAATATTATTACCAGTTATCATCTAAAAAAACATTAATCGTTATCAAATAAATATTTTTTAGCTGTAATCATTTTTTTACTATCCAAAAATTATTAGTTGTTATCATCTAAATAACTAAAACTAAAGTTGTGATATATTTCTAGAGTTGCCATTTATTTTTAACTAAAACTAAAAGATATTCTTTTAATTTTTTGAAATGTATTTTAGACTGATAAATAACAAGAGTTATGATTTATTTTAAAGTTAAATAAACTTTACATTAAATTAATATTTAATGGATTAATTACCAAAAAGTCACAATATTTTTAATACACATTTAATCCAATCATTTTTAATAGTAACATAGTTTTTTATTTATAAAAAATGTTTGTTTTAATTTTAATAAAAAATTTTGTTTAATTTGATATCTTAGATTCGCGATTGATTAGTGCCGCTGGCGCGGACCTACAGTCCTGAAGCCAGCGACACTAATCAATCGCGAATCTTAGACACAAATTAAATAGTTTTTTTTAATGATTTTATCAACAAAAATAAAACTCGTATAGTGTCTTACCTAACACAATTTAATTGACATTAGATAGGACCTAAAACTAATTTTGTCAGGAAAAAAAAACTACAAAAAAGATATAAAATTGATTTTAACAAAAAAAAATTATTACCTAAAAAAAATTATTACTAATTAGTTCATGTTCGTATTTCGTAAAAAAAATATTATTTTTTGTCGCATTTAATTGGGTCGAATTCGAGTTATTTTAATTTAGTCGTGTTCATGTTCCTTTTTTTTAAATATAATTTTTTAAATATGAAATTTAAGAAATTCTGATATTCGTGTTATGTCGTATTATGTTATCGTATTTTTTAGGCATGAAATTTAAAAAATTTTGATATTCATGTCGTGTCATGTCATGTTATTTTTTATTCGGGCCGTGTTCGTGTCGACTAAAAAAATACGAATTCGTGTTGTGTCGTGTCTGAAAAAATCTTATTGTGTCGTGTCGTGTTAGCTCGAAACACAACCTGTTGACCCTAATTGTCACACCCCTAGTTAAAAAGATAACAACCAATCGTACAGTATTCAAAAAGTCCAAATTCATCAAGCAAATACTTGAACAGAAAATTTCCAAAGTATTGAACTGTGTATATATTAAGTTAAAAAAAAACTAAGAACACAAATTAGAAAATTGGAGCAAATTTTCCTTCATTTAATAAATGCATGTTCCGATAGCACGAATGTAATTTAATCGATGTAATCACTGCATAGCCGACAATCAAACCTAGTGCATGATGTAGCCATGACAATAAAACTATTTTTGGTATCGTGGAAGTAATAATAGTTTTGTGAAAATGGTTGCATGCCACCACTTTAATAAATTTACATTTTCTACATTAGTAATTAATCAAAAATTATTTAAATACCACCCACACTAAATAGAAACATTATTCAAATAAATAATGATGACTAACCAAAGCTACGTTTGAATGAGGTAGAATGCAATTCAACATTGATACTCAAAATAATCTGTTGATATTTTCTGTACACAAATACGTGGTTTAAAACAACTTTAAGATATAAGTGACATTTCTTACAAAAGCCTTAATATCTATTACCTCTAGTTATACTTTATCTAAATGCAATTTAAAGGGTTGGCTTTTTTTTATACAATTATCTCCTTAGTCCAAGCCACACATTAATGCCTTAGTAGTGTCTTTCCCTTGGTCCCCGTGAATGGATCCCTTTTGAAGGCCTTGTCCTTTTTCTATATTAAAGAATGCATGTGTGTCATATACCTTTTGCCTAGTTTAACTCACATAAGACTTCTATTGGGCCTCGTGAGGTGCTGTCTAATCTGTCCTCCAGCGCTTTTTTACTGTTTGAAACCTGACGCATCAAATGTATGACATCTCTACCGAAAATTTTCATCTACATAATATTATACCTTTAAACTTATCAAATCTAAATTTTATTTTTTTTACTCCAACTAAAACAAATGTATTTGAAAAACAATTAAAATTTTATATTTTCAACAAAAAAGGTTTTTTTCATAAAAAATATTTTTAATAAAAATCTATTTGAAAAATATTTTTTAAATTTAAAAAAAATATATTTTAATTGTTTAAAAAATTGTTATCTCTTTTTTTATTAAAAAATGTTTGTATTACATGTTTTATAAAATATTTTTAATAAAAAAACAATAACAATTTTTTTTAAATAATTGAAATGTATTTTTAAACAATTATGAAAAGTTTTAAAAAATATTTTTAAAAAAAAATCTTATTAAAAATAGTTTTTTATTGAAAAAAATATTTTTTTTTATCGAAAATACAAAATTTTTAGTTGTTTTTCAAATAAATTTGTTTGAAAGACACTTAAAACGAACATGATTATGTGTTTAACCCACTTGATCTAAACTATCAATTACCTTGTTAAAGACACTGATATCAAAAAGAAAAAGAAAAATAAGTATTTTCAAATAATAGGTGCTTAACCCTAGGCCCAAATACTTAGGTCTTTAAAATATGAAAAGACTTAAAATCCACCCATAATTAACAACAAAAAATACGAAAATAATAATAAAAATAAACTTTAAAATCAGATATGGATTTATTAAACCTCAAAAGCCCATACATTTGAGCCGAGAAGTGAAAGAAGCCACAAAAATATACGTTTGCTTCTGAAACCAATCCCATAAAACCTCTCACAAGCAGCGAACTGGAAAAAGTAAAAACATAAACATAAACACGAAAGTGAGAGAGAGAAAGGAGTGAGATTATATACAAAAATTTGTGAACTGTTGGGTGCCGTGGTGGGGATGTTAAGAGTTGGGACTGGGTTTTGGTACTTCTGGTAAATAACTAAACTTTGATAATACCAAGTTTGACAACTAAATCAACATTGTATATTTTCAGTTTTACATCCTTAAGAAAACTATAGCAACAACCAAAGAAAAAAAGATAAAAGAAAGAAAAAATGCCCTCTAACTATTAGACCCCAAAAAATCGGAAGTTAACCATCCGTTAGCTTCTATCGAACGAAAAATAAAAAGAATCCATTAACCATCGTACCAATTATGACGAAATAACCCACCATGGAGCTCATTCTCACCATGAACCTAACTCTTTCTCACTACGAAACTGGATCATGAGATCGGCAGTGGGGAGTTTTAAAGGGTAAAACGAAGAGATTTGAAAGACGGGAGAGAGAAGAGAATTTGGGTTCTTGAATCTGAGGCTTAGCTATTTTGAAAGAATGACTGGTGAGGTTTTTAAGGGAGAGTCTTGAAGAGAGAGAAAGGGGTGAATGTGTAAGAGAGTGTCTTGGTAACTAAGATACACAACTAAAAAGAAATCAGTTCTATCTTACTAAAACCCAGTCCGGGTAAACCCGTACACGCACAAACTCATACATTTTACAAAATTCAGTCCGTGTAATTCCAGTTCAATGCCGATATTATGTATATAACCCAACCATAAAGCCATAAACCCACTTAATAGAAAAAATGAAGATTTTTAACGAACAAAAGAAATCAAAAGAAATCAGTTCTACCTCACTACCTCACTTGTCCGTGTATATCCGCACAAACTCATACATTTTACAAAACCCAATCAGTGTAAACCCAGTTCAACGCTGATATTATGTAGATAGCCCAGCCATAAGCCCAGTTCAACCTTAGACCCATAAACCCAGTTCAACGTTGATATTATATTGGTCTTCCCTTATTCAATATTCATGCCCTGGTATCCAACATTTGTTTTTTAAATCTACGTGTCACAAAACACATCCATGCGAACTGCTATTTTATTTCGCTCAAAGCATGATGAACAGTCCGTTGATACAATCAGAGACTTTTCGTCCCCGATTATAGACCAAGGATCAATATTTGAGGGAATGTTTTGGCCCTCAGCTTCAAAACCTCTATTGTTACCCACATCCCGCCAGCACCAGTATGGTTGATCTCCTCAAAGAATAAGCCATAACACTTTAGTCGCATTTACAAATAGCCTGAATTAAATATGAAAATTAATGTCTTCAGGCGAAGAACGCTCTTATAGGTGAAGAACGCTTTTACAAACAGACGCATTTACAGTCTGAAAATTACCTCAAAAAACTCTTCAGGTGAAGAACACTCTTAACACGTAGATCTGAAAAGAACCATTGAGTCAACAATAGTGATCAGTTTCTTAGGTCTTAACTCATAGATCTGAAAAAAAAATAGGGGAATAGATCTTAACTCATAGATATGAAAAAAATAAAAAATAGGGGAATGGATCTTAACTCATAGAGATATCATTGATTTGCTGAAAAACACGATAACCGTAAGAGATCTGTGTTAGACAAACAAATACAAAGAGGATCGTGAGAGAGAGAAGAAATTCGGCAAGAAGAAAACTGAACCCTAGAGACAGAGAGAGAGAGAGAGAGAGAGAGAGAGAGAGTTTGTGGAGAAAGAAATAGGGAGAACGAGTTTGAATTAAAGTGAAAGATGTGAAATGGATTGGGCGGGGTGAATATTTTTGATAGCGTGTAGCATACTAAAATATTTTAAAAGATTATTTATAATGTTGTGGACTCTTGTTACAATGTGTCCATTGTAACCTTGTATTTGAATTTTGATGAGAAGGGGGAAAAATCAAAGTGTGTTAAAAGATGGGGAAAATCAAAATTTTCAAGGGTAAAAAGTGTAGTACAACAAAAACTCTAATAGATGATATCATCAACTAAGCTTATGACATACATAAGTTTTCTACTTTATTATATACACACACACACACACACACACACACACACACACACACATATATATATATATATATATATATATATATATCAGAGAGAGAGAGAGAGACCTGCTCATGTAGAGAGAGAGAGAGAGAGAGAGAGAGAGAGAGAGACCTGCTCATGTAGAAGAAAATGTTTATGGAAGAGTTACCCTTTATGTGTTGTTAGGATCATTTAATCTTTTTTTGGGTATGATTATCACATGTGGAAAGATAATTAATATATTTAATAACCTTCTACCCTAAGGTTTGATCGGGTACTATTTTTAAAAGATGAATAGATTTTTGGTTATTACTTTAATACTAGTTAGTGAATAGTAAAAATAAATATTTATTGATGGGACCATACAGGAGTAGGTGCACGTGATTGTCCTATATCTGGGTTCTTCACTATACTTGATGAGACAAACCATTTATTACGAAGCCCAACTTCAAGTGCTTATTTGACTGATTCATACAATAAAGTGAAAGTTTATTTGACCATGCCTACTGATGGATAATTAAACAAGCTATTTTTATGGTAAACTATATAGGTTATACATTGGCTTTATGTTAATTTTTTATTTTTTTTATTGTGGATGACAATTATAAAATAACAAGCTTATGAGAAAAGCCAAAGAGCTTTCGAAAAAACTTAAATTGACAAAGCATGTTTTCTTATCCATCCATGAAGTTGATATTTATTGACGAATTGATGTATATATATAAAATTATAGTCTAAAAGTATCTTAATTTGACACGTAACATATAGTAAATGAATTATATATATATATTTATATATATATTTTTTTTTTGGTGATAACAGGAAATCAGAAAAAGCGAGTAACTAAGTAAACGGCTCTAGACAAAATAGAACCCATCCTCCTCCACCTCTGCTTCAACCATCCTAAGGTACTCTTCCGGTGCTTCCTCATATTCCTTATATATTCCATCCACCTCCCTCGCAAATCTTACCATACAATCCGCCATAAAGTTGTTAGCTCTTGGAATATGAACGATGTTTATCTTTAGATCCTTCGTAAGCTGCTTGCAGTCCTCGATGATATTTGCCAGTGGGAGATTTTGAGTATTTTCCTGTTTGATGAGCATGATGGCCTCAAGGAAATCGTTTTTCAGACAAGCATTTTTCCATTTCTTTCTAAGGGCTAGATTTAGCCCATGAAAAATCCCTTCCAACTCGGCACGTAAAGGGCTGGCAGTGCCTTGAATTCTTCCAGTAAATCCCAAGATCCAATCACCACCATCATTCCTAACCACACCACCAAAAGATCCCGTACCACTTCCATGGTCAAAGCCACCGTCAGTGTGAATGGTGATTTTTCCTGCAAAAGGACATGGATTACTAATTAGTATAGTATTGTTTTCCCCACAAACCATTGCTCTCTTTGCTTTATGTGCTTCACAAACATAATTGGTGTAACTCATAATCAAGTGGGCAATAGTTTGTGGAGACTCATCCATGTTGTTGAAAATGTAATTATTTCTAGCTTTCCAAATATGCCATAAGGTAATAATAAAACATTTGTACCTTTCATTCTTCGAATCACCCCAAATGTTTTGGGTAATCCACTAATTTACATTACCTGATAGGTTGAGATCATGGGTGTGATCGAAGCCAAGTGCGTTCCAAATTTCTTTAGTGTGGGTGCACTCCTTAAATAGGTGGTCAATGTCCTCTAGGAGTCCACACCGTGTACAATCACCATTAGACGTAAGGCCTCTTCGCATTCGATGTTCATTGGTGAGGATTTTTCCATGAAGAACAGTCCATAGGAAGGTGCAAATTTTTGGTGGGATATTCAGTTTCCATAACTTTTTCCAAACCTCCCATGGTTGATGTTCATTATGCTTGGTAATAAGGGCATGATAACATGAACTAGTTGTGAACTTTCCTTTTTTACTTAATGACCAGGACGGGTTATCATCACAAAGGCAATTCCGGGGAAGTGGGGTACTTAGAATATCATTCATAGTGTTAACGTTAAATGAGTTTTCAATAGTTCTAACATCCCATTTCCCGTTCTCATCAATAAGCACATCAACATTATTATTTTCCAAGTTTCCCAGATGATCCACATGGTTGATTATTTTTTTTCCCACCCACCAGTCTTTAAGGATGTTAATGCTCTTACCATTTCCAACAATCCATTTGACATTTTTCTCGATGGTTTCTCTACATTTAAATATACTTCTCCAAGTATGCGACGAAGTATTACGCTTTTTCCACATTCTAGGGTTTTGACCTACTTTATATTTGTTCCTTAAAATTTCAGCCCATAATGATTTATCCTTATTCATAATTTTCCAACCTAGTTTAGTGACACTAGCCTGATTATTTTGAGCACTTTTTCTTAGCCCAAGGCCTCCAACAATTTTGGGGCTACAAACTTTATTCCAGTTAACCAGGTGAATCTTTCCCTTGTCGTTACTTTCTCCCCATAGGAAATTCCTATTAAGTCTATCAATTTCATTACACACCCTCACCGGGAATATGACATTTTGCATATTATAATTAGGGATGTTGGAGGTTACAGCCTGAATAAGAGTTTTTCTTCCCGCAAGAGATAATAATTTAGACTTCCAACCCGTTAATCTTTTTTGAATTTTTTCTATAATGTCTTTAAAATGAGAGTGTTTTATCCTACCATGTATAAGTCTATTTCCAAGGTACATACCTAAATCTTTAGTAATTTTCATGCCAAACAAATGTCCAGTCTGTGACGCCTCCCAATTAGGTATATTGGGGGACGCAAACACTTTAGATTTAGAGTAACTTATTTTCTGCCCCGAGATGTGGCAGAACTCCTCAAGGGTATCAATTACCGCTTTACACGAACTAATATTATTTTCCGTGAACAGAATAAGATCATCAGCAAAAAAGAGGTGGGTGATACGAGGGCCCCTAGTCGAGGCCCTAATACCCTTCCACTTCTTACATTTAACTTTATCCGAAATCATAGCAGATAAGTACTCCATGCACATAACAAAAAGGTACGGGGATAGGGGATCTCCCTGGCGGAGACCTCTAGTAGGCTTAAAACTGGGGAGGGGGCTCCATTCTAAAGAATAGAGGTAGTGGTATTCTTAACACAACTCATTATAAGGCTACAAAAATCTTTATCAATATTAAACCAATTTAGGACTCCCTCGAGAAAATCCCAATCCACTCTATCATAAGCTTTTTCCAAATCAATTTTTAGGATAAAACCCCCTATTCTACCTTTCTTATTCAAAAGGGTGTGAATAATTTCTTGAGTAACGATAACATTGTCAGAGGCTTGTCTCCCAGGGAGAAAGCTGGCTTGGTGGGGGCTAATATTACGACAAAGGATAGGTCTGAGCCTGTCCACAATAATTTTAGCTAGTATCTTATAAGATACATTACATAGAGTAATAGGTCTAAATTGCGATATATTTTCAGGATTATCAACTTTAGGAATAATCGTAATAAAGCTGGTATTTAGGTCACTAGGAAAATATTTATCACTAAAACATTTTTGGCAGAATGTAAACAGGTTATTAGCAATGCTTTTCCAAAAATGTTGGTAAAAAAGCGGTTGGACCCCATCCGGTCCAGGAGCTTTAAACGCTTTCATACTAAAAGTAGCTTTCCTAACCTCTCCTAAAGAAATAGGGGAAGTTACGAATAAGTTATCATCCTCCACAAATTTCATATTATCCAAATTTCTTAATTGACTTTGAATATCATAATTAAAATCAGCTTTAAATAGGTCTTTGAAATAACTATTAATATGATTTGAGATTAAAGAACCATTGTCAGTCCAAACCCCATTAATATTGAGTTTTTTTATACAATTTCTCCTTCTCCTTATAATAGTGGTAGTGTGGAAAATTTTTGTGTTACGATCACCCTCGTTAAGCCATTGAATTCTCGATTTTTGTTTCCATAAACTCTCTTCGTGTCTAAGCAACGTGTTAAACTCATTGCGAAGTTTAGTTTCAAGGAGGGCAAGATTATGCGAGTAGCAATCTTCCTGGGCTCTTTGTAAACCACTTAAACGTCTAAGAATGCGCTTCTTATTTTTAAATATATTACCAAAAGTATTGTTGTTCCAACTTTTAATATTTTCCGTACATAGATTAATATTTATATCTAGATTAGAAGTATTATTCCAATACGACTTAACTAGATCATTAAAATCAACTCTATCAAACCAACAAGCCAAAAGTCTAAATGGTTTAGGAATATTGATGCGTTTTGTCATACCTTCCAATCTGATAATGATAGGACAGTGATCCGATGCAGTCCGTGGAATATTCTCAACATTCGAGTTAGGGTATTTTAGATTCCACTCCGTGTTAGCAAGGCCTCTGTCTAATCTGATAAGAGTGTTAGCCATTCCCTTCCTGCTGTTAGTCCAAGTCAGTTTAGGTCCCGAGCACCCCAGGTCACTAAGGTTACATTTATTAATATTTTCCAGGAACGTGTTGTCTTTGTTCTCTGCCATCTTCTTCCCAAAGCTTCTTTTTTCAGAATCATCCACGTGGTCGTTGAAGTCCCCCGCAACCAACCATGGAATATTAATATTTTCAGAAGCTTCCCATAGACTGTCCCATAGTTTCCTGCGCAGTTGTCGAAGTGGGCTGGCATAAATCGCCGAAAAGATCCACTCCTCATAATTGTTCTTAGTAACCAGAAGGTGGATAGCTTGTCTAGTTATAGATAAAGTCTCAAGATTAATGGAGTTTGGGTTCCAGGTAACCCAAATGCCCCCTGATCTGCCAACTGGCTCAGAGACCTCCCTATTTGTAAAACCAAGACTGTAAAAAAATCCAACAAGGTTTCCAATAGGCCTATGGGTTTCCAGGATCACCACAATATCAGGGTTATAAATATTTTTCAGCTCAGTGATAGTGGGTTTAAATAGGGGTTTACCAGCCCCACGACAGTTCCAAATAGTTACCACCATTGATGATCTTAGTTGAATGAGTGAGTCCACCTCGTTGATCGTCCAAAGATACCTGTCCGCGACTCTTTGGTGTAGCTGGGTGTCCCTGTACATTTCTTCCATAATCACTGTGGTTGTCTTCTCGTTTCCCCACATCTGACCCAGGGTGTTGATAATGACCTTGGTTTTGGATATTTTCCAGTTCACTTGCATGATGGTTGCCTCCTCTACATTCTCCGTTAGGTTGGTTGAAATTTCCCCTGCTCCCAGCGTCTGGTTTTGGATCTGTACATCCCCTAAGAATGCGAGGGGAAAGGGAAGATTCATTTCTGTTTTGGTTAATGGTAATTTTTTCTTTTACGGCTTCAAGATTACTTGAGTTTTTTGCACTTTGTTTCTGTTTTTCGTCCGGCTGCGAGTTTCCTTTTTTATGGATAACGCCTACAGTGAGGCAATTAATGTTTTCCATATTTGACTTGGAGCTGTCATCATTACCGCTTGACGTGCCTAGCTGGTTTTTCCCCGTGCCACTATGCTCCATAATTCTACCGCTAGCCATTTGAGTGTGTTGTACCTGTGATATGCTACCACCTGTCTCTTTAACTTGCGTGGGCAGTTTCCTTTTTTGTATTACCTCCCGTGTATTGCCATATTTACCCCCGTTTAATTTTCTGCTGTCCGCACCATTTGTCCCTGAGGAGCTGACTGTATCTGGCGTCACCCCCAGTCCTTTCGTTTGCAGATTTTTATTACTGCTATCACCTTTTCCAATTGTTCTATCGTTTTGCTTCTGTAACTTGTCACATCCTTCATTACTGAGGAGAGAGAACCTGTTGTTATTTCTTCCCACGTTTACCCTAGTTCCATTTGAACTTAATCTGTTTCTATCATTTCCAAATTTTTTCCGTTGCACCAGCATCCAAGGACCAAACTGGTCTTGTTTCTTTTCCACGTCAACTTTCCTGCTATCATGGTTTTCTTCGTTTGGACTCTTAGAAAAGTATCCGTTATCAGTTGGACTAGTCGGAGTAGCTCGCAAACTACCCGAAGATACATTTTCAGATGGAATATTTGTATTATGATTTGGAGCGTTTAATGGACAATAGTCAGTTTTGTGGCCAATTTTACCACACCTGAAACAAATATATGGTAGGAATTCATATTCCACCCTGTATTTACGTCCATCTAATATGTAGCATGGTATTAGAGGTTTTGCAAGATCAACTTCCACACAAATCCTTGCATATTTACCTCTAGTAGATGAAACCGAGTTGAAATCTGTTTTAATTGGTCTCCCAAGCTTGGATCCAATCTGGAAGAGGGATCTTTCGTCGAACCATTCTATAGGGAGCCTTGGCAATCTAACCCACATAGCTGTAGTGACATGGTTAGCCTCAAGAGGGTTAAAATTTGGCACCCACTTCCTTACAACTAAGTAGTGATTGTTAATTACCCATGGGCCACCTGTCAAAACATTGTAATAATCTTCTTTCATCATAAACTTAAAGAGGTAGTGACCTTCTTCCAAGTCTACGATTTCATAATCACCTTGTAAGTTCCATAATGAAGAAACCCTTGCATTAAGCATCTTGAACCCAATATTTCTTCCAAGGAGACTAACAATGACACTGTCATTCCATTTTTCTCTTAATTTTTCAACATGTTTCTTGGGGATAGATACCACAGGACACAGTGGATCATCTTCCTCATTCACCGGTTTGGTGTTGAGGTCCATGGGCTGACAATTATTTTCATTTGATTCCTCCATGTATTCATCAGACCACACATAGTTGGCATCATCAAAAAATATATCTGAGTTTTTCTTCTTACCCACAACATCCTTGTATGATAGTATCTGTTTAGGTCTTTCATTTTCCTCACCACCTTGGATCTCCATTGGTTTAGTTATCACCGTGGTTGACCTCTCCTCCACGTTCCTGTCAGTGCAAGTCTCTTCCATATTTGAACCGGACACTACACTAGTATTTAGGTTGGTGGTGTTGCTATTTACATAATTCTCCATATCCATATCTGTAGTTGTTTCATGGCTGTCTTTTTGTTTTTTGGTGCTCCTTAGTAGGAGGTCTTCTTCCTCTTTTGAGTATCTGACAGATAGTGAAGGGGGAATTCCCCCACGGTTACCCGCTTCCTGGGTTAGATGCTCAGGGTGATTAGCTTGAACACCAAGCATGTTTCAGTAGGAGCGTTTGAGTAGGAGCGTTTGAGTAGTAAATGAATTATATATTACCCATTTTATTCCACTATATTTAGAGTATTGGAAGACCAAATGACTACCTCGAGCCTGTCAAAACCCTTTTATCTCTCACCCGCTCCTCTTCCACAACCATTCCCTTATCCTAAAATCCATTTACGGAACATCTTTATTTAAGCCCCTTCTATAGGAACATTTCCATTCCAACAGTTGGCAGAGCATGAGGTGGCTCATATTTTCAGATATGGATCGAATTTTTTCAAGGTTGGTCGACATCCATGGTGGCTGCTCATATGATGGCTAATCGCGAGTGTAAACACATTAAAGTCTTTGGTTGTCCAACGTGGTTTTTTCAATCAGTTATATTTTTTGTTTCTTAATGTCTCAACTTGATCCATCTGTACTCAAAGGATGCATCTTGACAATAGTGGTGAAAGGGGCTTATGGTCGATGAAGAGTGGTAAGCCCTACTTTATGGATATAATAGTACCTCGGATTCTCAGTTTACTATCTCAGATCCTCAATAAGACCCACACGTCATAGGATATCAATACATGGATATCAAAGATTTCTTTAGATATAAAAAATCTTACTAAAAGAACACATCTCTCACTCTCATAACCTATTCCTTTCATTTTACAAAACATTTGCATTCCAACAGTGATTTACATATGACACTGATTAAGGATTAAATTATAATTTTTTAGTCTTATCTCATATTATAAAATTTATATCCATTTAAGATAGGTTGCGTACGTGTTCAGAATATACTCAATATTGGGGAAATTTCATTTGGCTGACAATTGATTTAATTTAACTTTAATATGTTGTGATTTTTTATAAGGTGATTTTAAAAACATTGATTTTTTTTTCTCACTCGCCATAATAACTTAACATCCTAATATCATATGTTTAATATAATTTATAATCAATTTATTAATGGTTCTTTGGATTATTTTCCAATTTGTTTGCTGCTATATTGAATTATGCACTAAAACATCAATTTTTAAGATGTCTAAAACACTATTTATGTCCTTATTGATATTTGAATTTTTTTTTATTTTAGTTCCTAATATTCCAAAATTGAAAAAAATTGTGCGACACACCGAGTGAACAATACATGTCCTCTTTGATTTGTTGATCCATAAAAATATTCTATTAAAAAAATACTCCTACCATTTAATTCACTTGCAGTTTTCATCTTATGTTTGTTTTTGTGATATATCTTTCCAACTTTTCATAACTTAGGTGTTAATTTTGATTTGAACCTATGTACTTTTAGAGATGCTTTGACCTATCCATTTTAACTTTGAAATTTGAATGTCAAAACTTGGTGTTCTTCATGTATTTAAAAATAACTAATTAATAATTTTTCTCATAATTTTTGTTCTAATAATGATTTATAGTTTTAATTATTATATTAAACTACTTCAATGATTGAAAATAATTTTTTTCTTTGTATAGGGATCATAGTTTTAATTTTTACTTACGTTTTTTTATATTAATTGAAAATTTAATCTTCTTTCATTCGCAGAATATATTGGGTTAAGCATATTATAATAATAAAATAACGAAGTTTACGTAATTTCGCCCACGCATCGTGTGGCCTTCATGCTAGTCACATATATAGTTTCATATGCTTTCTTGAAACATATGTTTACATATTTATTGAGAGACATAAATTATTCCAACATGATTCATCTTTCAAAATATATTTCTGATACACCTCGAGCCTCTGTATGTGATGAATCACAATATTTGTGACGAAACTATGGTATTATGATTCATCACAAGATATCTCTATACGCTATTAAATAAAATTAAAAATGAGTTAGAGGGAGCATGATGAACCTTCACCTAAATACTATTTGACATTTCATAAAAAAACTTGTAAATTTTATTTTATGTCTACTAATAAATTATGAATTATATATGAAATGTGTTGAGTATGTTTTCACAACTTATGATTCACCTTGAGATTATATACACCCTCAAATTTAAATGGCGTGTGCTTAAATGGAATTAAATTGTGGATGATACACCTACTTGTATGGGTTCGTTTGATTTATCGCACAAATATCCTAGCACTTTAGTTTATTTTATTATATTTTATTACATTGAATAAAATAAAATAAAGCGGGATTTTGAGAATTAAACTTGAATATTTCCTGATTGTTACTAACCAATTGCAATATTATAATATTCTGTCAGAAGAGCTATATTATTTTGTAGAGGCCTTTGAAAGAGTGAGACATTCAAATTTTATTATTGATAAATCTTCAGAATTGTGATATGACATGCTACAACTACCACTGTAATATAAATAAATCCCGACCAGTCAGGATTAATTAACTAGTTGTTATTAAAAGATTGACAACTGAAATCATAGCCATCCTTCAGATATGACATCATATTACAAAAAACCTTACCAATATTATGATAAGTCTCCCTCAAAGGTGTATCATATTATGAAAACCTTACCAATGTTGTGGTAAGTCTACCTCAACGATGCATTATATTACCAAATCTTACCAAAAATGGTAAGTCACCAAGCAAGCACTATTTCAAAAATCTTACCATGATTTTGAAGAGTCCCTAAAATTCTTGGCGTGATTTGGACAAGTCACTTACATGTTTATGCCTAAAAATATCGTCGTGATTTGGACAAGTCACTAGCATGTGTATGAAATAAAAATCTAATGAATCACTAGCATGTGTATGCACTAAAAATCTCATGAATCACTAGCATGTGTATTCATTAAAAATCTCATCGTGATTTGGACAAGTACATAGCATGTGTATGCACTAAAAGTCTCGTCGTGATCGGGATGAGTCATTAGAATGTTTATGCACTAAAAATCTCGTCGTTATTTGGATGAGTCACTAGAACGTGTATGCACTAAACATATCACCGTGATTTGGATGAGTCACCAACACATGTATGGACTAAAAATCTCATTGTGATTTGTATGAGTCGTTAGCATGTGTATACACTAAAAACTTGTCGTGATCGGGATGAGTCACTAGCATGTGTGTGCACTAAAAATCTCACCATGATCAGGACGATTCACTACCATGTGTATACATTAAAAATCTCAACTTGATTTGGACGAGTCACTAGCATGTGTATGCACTAACAATCTAATCGTGATAGGGATGAGTCACTAGCATATGTATGCACATAATACCTTAGTTATGATATACACGAGTCACTATCGTGTGTATGCACTAAAACTCTCACCGTGATTTGGATGAGTCACTAGAATTTGTATGCACTAAAAATCTTATCGTGATATTGATGAGTCACTAGCATGTGTATACACTAAAAATTTCATTGTGATCAGGACGAGCCAGTAGCATGTTTGCGCACTAAAAATATTATCATGATTCAGAAAAGTCACTAGCATCTGTATGTATAAAACATTGTGGGGATCTGGACGAGTCACTAGCATGTATTTTCAAAAAATACTTGTCGTGATCCATACGAGTCACCAGCATGTGCATGCATAAAAATCTAGTCATGATTCGGATGAGTCACTAGTACGTGTATGCACTAAAACCTCGTACAAATTTAAATGAGTGACCATCATGTGTATGCACTAAAATCTTGGCTAAAGTGAGTGAGTCACCAAATAGGTGTTTACTTATAATATCACCCAAATAATCCTCTAAATCGAAACAATGGACAACTAAACAAACTTAAAGTATATAATTCGCATAAAAGAGTGACCATGAGGTCCATCAAAATAACCCTTGAGATGAAAGTATAAAATATGAGAAATGAGATTAAAGTATATCATGAAATTTACATATGAAATATGAGTTCAATAACTATGAACCACAGGCTGATCGAACATATAAAAATTGACTAAATTTGATTTACACACACAGTTTATATGTTTCAGCCAGGCATCAACACATCAACTATGTGTATGAGGGGACAAATGTAGGAGCGACTCAATGATAAGCCTCTCAGTTAATTATTAAATAATATTATAAATGATTAATCTTGATATAAATCATCGTGTTTATGCAACTAAGGTAGTATTGTGTGCGTCTAACATATCTTGTATATTTGTGTATTATTTATGCATCAACTAGACAATATTCTAGTCTTGAGGGTGCAACATATGTTATGAGACAAATGTCATTAAAATTAGGACGTGTCACCACATATTTTTTGGACACATGTCTCCACAATGAAATTGACATGTGGTAGCCCACTTGGTTTTTGTTGGGATGTAGGTTCTCAAAAAAATTTTAATTTTAAATTTCAAAATGGATGGTTATCCAAATATTTCAAAATTTTAATATCTTCGAAATTAAACTATATTTTCTTAAACACAACTACAATTCAAGTTCAAATTAACACAAACCAAACTAAACAAGGATTTTGCCAACTTAATCCTTTTTTTCCTAAACTAATGCAACCCAAATTAATTATGCACCAATTACACCATTTTCGAGATATTACCAATTTTATCTTGTTAAACCTAAGCATACATCTACTTGAGAAGTTGCAAGATAAAATACACAACCATAATTTTGCGATGTTCGAGGGAAACCCATAACGGATAAACATCGGATGGCCCAACCACAAGTCCACTAAGTACGGATTGAATACAAGGACATTACAAAAGACTTACTCAATGACTTGACGTTATCGTAAGCCTTACGCTCTTTGTTCCTTTCACTTATGCCTAGTGACAACGCAGGAGCCCACCTACGTCTTAGAGTCCATCGATGGGGCACTGCTACCGTCAAACATAAGGAGTCCATCTTATGTACACCAATGAACACAAAATCCTCCGCAAGAAACAATTCGTAGGAATTTACGAAACACACATAGTGCTATAACTTTGATATCAAAACGTATATCATGCATAGGTTTGGATCATGAAACTATTTGTTTGTAAACAAAAACATTCTTAAGTTTTTTTTAAAGGTTTCTCTGATTAGGATGTTGGAAAAGTCTTAAACATGGTTGAAATTATTGGAGAGAATTTTTTCTCTAAAGGCTTGAAAATTTTTTACTAAAAAAGACACTCATGCACTACATAAATGGTTACAAAAAATAGCAGGAGGTTAAGAGAAAAATTGCATGAAACTCTCATTTTTCAAAAACTGCTCTGGTCATTGGAATGACATTCAATCTCGTTCGAACGTAATATTCATCTTGTTCGAACGAGATACTAATTCGAACGACCATACAATCTCATTTAAACGACTTGGGAAAGTCGTTCTAACGACCTAGAAAAATCAAACTATTTTTCTACAAAAAAATATAACGTTATTTTAAAATAGCTGATAAAAAATATCAACACCCATTACAAAATTTTCAAGTCTCAATATAAAATAGGCGTTCATGCGTGAGAGATCCTTGGAATGTTGATGATGAACCATAACACGAAACACGAGATAGGATGTCATCTCTTCGATTTGGTTGCTACGTCTTCAACAAAAATCTCATAGGCTTGAAAGGTTATTAATACAACTTCTATCTTATGACTCGAATAGTTTTGTTCGGAATTAAGCCAACACATACAAATTGAATCAATTGAAAATTTGCCCTTATAAATATCCCCCTTTGGCTATTCCGGGAAAAAACCAAAAATGAAATCCTATGGGACGTCAATCTCATCTAAAACACTCAATCCAACCCCAAAAGAAAAAATACAGACGCTTGACGGACACATATTCTGAGAAGCTTTGCAATAAAAACTTTGCCGCATGGAAGAAAACCTGCACACTTAAACATACCATAAATTCATAGGGAATATAACAAAATAAATTGCATAATTAAATCCTCCCCCTTTGTCTTACAGTGTCTACCTAAGAAAGGACGTCTCCCCTAAGTTAGATTTCCCCCAAATGAAAGATTTAGATACCATTTCTCCTCCTTTTTGTTCAGGAATAGACAAAGATTATTTGCATAAAATAATTAATCTCTCCCCCATTTAAACAAATTCTCCCCCTAAATGAAACATAGGATAAACATAAAGGAATAAGAACTATATCATGCAATGGTGTATAGTGATATAAAACAACAAAGTAACATAGCAACACACGAACAACTAATCCACATAAAGTATAATAGATACCAACTATGATGGGATAGAAAAATGATACCAACTAGAATATATTAAGATAAGCATGGGATATCAATGAAAAATCACAACAAAATTGATATCAATATGAAACAACAACATACAAGGACTAGATACAAAAGCAAAGACTCGAAGAAAATGATACCATATATATACGCATTATAATATATCACTAAAGAATAAGCACACACACATATATAGGTATAAATACCACACAAGACACTAAAAATGATAAGCTTTCCACACTCATATGGCATAAACATGTCTAAACTAAATGTGGTAAACGGAATGAATTGGTTTGAACTAGAGACAAAAGCGTTATGACCCAATCACTTAAATATGTTGAAGGAGTTATATTTAATTGCAAAACTATATCAACTAAGATTTAGCCTCATGTGACAAGATAAAGTGAACTCAAAGAACAAACAAGTACAATGTACACAAGCCTAGAATTTTGATGATTCTACAAATTAATAGAGTCGTGACATAATAAGCATAACTAGGATTCATTGTCCAAACTCGTTGATCTTTAACTAAACACCCTCAAAAGATAAATGTATTACATATTTTCTTTTCTTTTCTTTTCTATATTCTTTTGAAGTTATTTTTTTGAATGATCAAACAAACTAAACTATGTTGGCCTTTGACAATTTTCTGTATTTATTGCCTTTTAATCTTTTCTTTAGGCTCTTGCCAACGGTGGCTTTCATGTAAAGGAGATTTGATCCTTTCGTAGCCCTTTTCCCGTTCACTCAATTTTCTTTTCTATACTATTCAAATAAATCTCATAGGCAGCAGTTCTTACATGCACAAATCCCCCATAGTCACAAAATATGTATAAGAAAAAATTAATGGGAGAACATCTCACAAAGCTCAAATATACATGTGAAGTTAACATTCAAAAGATCTCATGCATGTGTGTGAAGATGAATATACAAAGAACATCCATTAAGAAAATCAAAATCAAACTAATCCATGCAAGCATGATAAAGAACAATTTAAGAACTGAAATTCATAACCAAAAGTTCTAACCGCATGGAAGCGGGGAATGATATATGATTCAAACATAAGGATATGCCACATAAAATGTGTAAAACTAAAATACACTAAAAAAATCTTTTTGAATTTTCAAAATTTTTAAAACAAAGACAACTCAAATGATAAACAAAATCTTTTTGTATTTTTCAATAAGGCTCAATAAATGAAAAAATAAAATACAAAAGATACATTTTCCATAATTATAGAAAAATATATATGATGAAGTATAGACAAAAATATGACTAACAAACATACACCCAGCAAGAATATATCATGAAGAACTAATGTATACAAACAAAGCTAACACAATCAACTTTTATATCTAGCATGGGAAGTATCATGTGCAAGCCAATGGGAATCATAAAGTATATCATGTAAAGCCTCCAAATTGGATTTCCTAACCTACATAAGTGAAAAGTGACACTCTCGAGTTTTGGTGACCTTGGTGAATCTAACCTTAGACTTTCTAAGACCATTTATAAGATAGAAATAAAACCTCCTAAGGTGACCCTTCCTACCATACTATGTGCAAGTGAAAGCACGGTGAAAAATGTTATCGAAGGGTTGACCTTTTCTAGCATTCATATTTGATTCTCTCAAAATCATGGGTTTGGCTTCATTAGTGGAAGAATTTTGGGTATCAAAGACAAGATCACAATTATCATTTTTCGGACGGTGCCTAATATTTTATCCAATTTTTCGGACCTAGATTCCAAATTAAACTTCACAGGACTCGAGTCTCTCAACTTATCCTCAAGCTCCACTATCATAGACTCAAGTAAACTCCTAGTCTCTTCATACTCAAGAAGCTCTTTCTTCATAGCCTCCCTTAAACCTCGAAGACTATCTCTCTCACCTCCGATATATTCTAACTTCTCTCGAAGAGTCCTATCATGTTCCCTAAGATCTTCAATTAAAACACTCTCGTCATTTCCTACGGCACGTTCCCTCATTCTATCTTTTAACTTCAAGTTATCCTCTTTTAATTTCAAAGATTCCGCATACAATTCACTAAAGGCAACTTGGGGTTCACTTCCTCCTTTTTTTTTATCTCACTCTCTCATCCACTCTCTTTACCATTGAACACTTGGGATTCATAAACAATGGCCTCGAAAGTGTCATGCAAAGAAATATATTTATAGGAAGATTCATCGTTAATGCTCACATAACTAGCCATGAACGTGGTGAAGTTGCGCTCAATAGAGGAATCGGGTCCCTCTTTCGGTTCATTATCACTAGGGGTGTCATTGTAAGCAATAGGTTTCTTTCCCTCCTTCCTTAGTTTAATGGGACACTTGGATTCCCTATGGCTATAACCTACACAACCAAAACACCTATTCCACTTGTCCCTCTTAAGATCATCATTGCTATGTTTATGGAGTTTCTCAACCTCGCTAATCTTAGACTTCTCAAATTTCTTAAAATCATTTTTAAATTTATCTTATTAAACTTAAGAAATTTTCTAAACTTCTTAACAAACATAGCCATATCATCCTAGTCGATGTCTGACTCATCATTCGAAACTGATTTTTCCACTTTTCGAGATTTCAAAGATATGCCCTTATCCTTAATTTTCACATCCTTGGAGATAAACATGCTCGAATTCATAGGTTTGTAAGTCATCTACAAGCTATTCTAGTTTTGTAGAATCTAAATTGCCTAAAGAATTCAAAACAGTCACTTTTGGATTAAACTTATCGGGTAATGACCTTAAAATTTTCTTTATGACACGATTGTAGGCTATCTTCTCTCCCAAATTAAAGTATGAATTCACAATATAAGACAATCTAGCCTAGAACTCATCAAATAACTCACTTTCTAACATCTTAATGGTTTCAAACTGAGTGGGGAGGTTTTGAAGTTCGGAAGTATTAATAGCACTTGTACCTTCGTGGGTGAGTTGGAGTATGTCCCATGCCTCCTTAGACGTTTCACACGTCATAATTTGACGAAACTCCTTCGGTGTAACCGCATTAAAAAGAGAATTTATACCATGAGAATTGAATATTTTTTATCTTAATCATCCTCACCCCATTTTTCTACTGGTTTAGGAACATTAACTTCTCCTTCTAGACACTTTAGTGGGGACGACCCTCTAACGATCGATTGCTAAACCCGCTCATCTAACGACTTAATTACTAACCTCTTACGTGCTTTCCAGTATCCATAGTTAGAACCATAAAAATAGAAAACCTTGACATTGGCAAATTTTCCATATTCAACCCCAAAGAACCTAACACAATAAATTAGTGTTCCCGCTCTAATATCAATTGTTGGGGCATAGGTTCCTAGAAAATTTTAAAATTTTAATTTCAAAAGTGATGGTTAAATGAATATTTTGAATGTTAATTTCTTGGAAATTAAACTATCTCATCTTAAACACAACTACAATTCAAGTTCAAATTAACACAAACCAAACCAAACCAAATATGAATTTTGCCAACTTAAACCTTTTTCTTAAACTAACACAACCAAAATTATATAAGCACCAATTATACCATTTTCGATATTAAACCAATTTTATATCTTGTTAAACCTAAGCATGCATCTAGGTGAGAATTTTCAAGATAAAATACATAACCCGTTGTACGAGGAAACCCCATAACGGGAAAAACCTCGAATGTCCCAGCCACAAGTCCACTAAGTACATATTTAATACAAGGATATGACAGAAGACTTACTCAAGGACGATGCCCTCGCAAGCGTTAACTCTCTTAATTCCTTCCATCTCTTCCTAGTGACAAAGAAGGAGTCCACCTATGTCTCAGAGTCCAACCATGGGGCACTGCTATCATCAAACATACAGAGTACAACAACAATCACAGAATCCTCCACAAGAATCAATCCGTAGGAATGTACAGAACACACATGGAACATATATTATGTAGAGGCTTGGATCATGAAACTATTTGGGTGTAAACTAAACACGCTTGACTTTTCTTAAAGGTTTCTCCCACGAGGATGCTGGAAAAGTCTAAAACATGGATGAACTTCTTCGAGGGAATTTTTTTCTCTAAAGGCTTGAAAAGTTCTTACTAAAAACTTCACTCTCGCACGACGTAAATGGTTGGGAAAAAGTAGTGGGAGGTTAAGAAAAAAATTGCATGAAAAACTGTAATTTTCCAAAAACAACTCTGGTCGTTCGAACGACATTCATTCTTGTTTGGATGACATAACCATCTCATTCGAACAAGATAAGAATGAAACATCAAACGAGAAATCAGAGCAGACCAAAAATAGGTTTGTTAAAAGCCTCATTCGAACGACCATACAATCTCATTTGAACGACCTGAGAAAGTTGTACTAACGACCAGGAAAAATCAAACTATTTTTCTAAAAAAAATATATAAAGTCATTTTAAGATAGTTGATCAAAAATTTTAACACCCATTTGGGACACCCCGCCTAATTAAACATCGGGTGATCAGGCCTTTATTAAATTAAAACAGGTTTCTCAAATGGTTCATTCTTAGCATCATTGTCGAAAACTTTTTAAATACTAATCCCCTAAGTAAAATTAGACCGGTGCCAAATTTTATCTTTCTTAAAACAGATAAATCAACCATGCGAAAACAAAATAATCATGTACTATAACCCAATCAACAAAGTGTAAGTACAAAATAATAAGAGTAATACCGAATAAACCATCAGCTAAAAATTCCCAAACAACATTAGAACAAGAACAATCCACTAATCTGAAACTAAACATCTGAGACTAATACCGAACCACAAGTCGATACCAAGAATAGTGAGAGATCCTGCACTAGATCTGAATGAGAGATATCGTCTAATCAAAATACTGTAAGCATCCACCATACTACAACTTCGAGTCCCTGGAATGGAATCATCATACATGGCGTTCCTGTGGCTGGACACCTAAAAGGTTTTGAAAATATTTTATAGCAAGAGTTAGTACTCAAAACATTTTTAAAATATTTAACAAGCGTTTATCACAATATAAAATGCGGTTATTGATTACACATGTTAGGTTCTCGTAGACTCTCTTGAGTTTACTCACCCCTCATCTTTTGTGCACACCTAACGTTCTACACTTAATATATCTAGCCATACCTCCCAAGCTAACTAAAACCAAAGTAGTCAACTAAACTTATCTGTACCTAAGTTCCAGTACCGCCCATAAGTACAACCGTTTCACTAACATCCCGCGTATGTTAATTAATTCTCAAGTAACATTTCATCTATGTTATTTTTCAAGACTTCTCATTTAGTTTCACTACTAAAATTACTACAATTCTCACAATTGTTGCCTTCCCACTTGTGTAATTAAGTTTCACTACTTAAATTACTAAATAGATTTTCTCTGTCTAAAGGTGCATTTCGTAATTAAGTTTCGCTACTTAACTTACCAGTTCAGTATGTATCTTTAAATACATAATATATATCAATCTACTAATACACAGAAGTAGAATATCATCAAGTATATATTTCACACACAAGATATACTCAATATCATTCATTACTATATTGCACTTTTTATACACGTAAAGGACTCTTGGTTCAGAATAATTCATCGATCCCAAGTAAGAATTGGTTCGGAATGATACATCGACCCCAATTATTTATATACATAAATAAAGATCTTTTGGTTCGGAATGATTCATCGACCCTAAGTGAGAGTTGGTTCGAAATTATCCATCGACCCCAACTATTTTAAAAAATATATATATACACATATTCTGGTTCGGGACTCTTTCATCGCGACACCAGTTCAAGGTTTGGTTCGGCATTTCTCATTTACCCCAAACATATAATAACTTTATGTTAGTTCGGAATGTTTCATAGACCCTAACATAATTAATTTAGGTAAAATTCTCTTAACCCAAACTTTTATATAATTTAGTAGGTACACACCCGACCCATCAAATTATACACGTACGAAATATATTTTTTCTTATATCCACCGTACTCATTAATTTACAATTTATTTCACTATTGCATTTATTCGAGTATTCACGCAACTCTAAGGGTCCTAGTTACCCCTCACATATAATTTCAGTAGTTATTACTTACCCTACTGGTTTATTACTTAAATTGAATTTACTTCGCCTCGTAACTCAATTTCGAATTCCCCAATACTATACTAAATCGGATTTATTCTCATCGACCCGTAATCCAAGTCCTACACCCAATGGCCTTATCGGACCTCAATAATATACCTACTGGTCTTATTCTCACTCCCATATAAGTATAATGTAAATCCTAGGATACTCATTCATTCCGTAAAATCAACGAAGACTTAAATACGAAAAATTTGGGAAAAATAGTTTGTTTCGATCGATCGACTGCTGGGTTCGATTGATCGACATAGTGGATCGATCGATAGTTCGAGATCGATCGATCGATCGAACAGGGACAGACGCAGTTCGTGTTCTTCGTTAAGCTTTTCCTCCATTAACAAATCTTCAAACTCCATTATAGTCCACCAAATTTCGACCCAATGATCATAACATGTTTTCACATATACTAGGACAATTTCTAACGTGTCAAATACATCAAAACTCCAATTCCTTTAAAGAAAAAGTGAATTAAACCTAGAATTTCTTGAAACCCTAGTTATGGTGTTCTTCCCATATTTTCATTCAAAATCCAGATTTCATTCCGAAAAATCATCAAGTCTAATCTAAATATTAATCCTCTACATAAGTTAAATCATTCTACATGCGATTCCTATCCCAACATGTATAAATATCATCATTCTCCTATCAAGATATTGATTTAAACAAGACTATTCAAAAACCCTACACATGGGTATTATAACTTTATAATTTTTTTCCAATAAACAACTTGCCTTATGATTAGTAGGGTCTGATTTCGTGGTTGTTGTTGATGATTGATGATCTTCATCCTTCAATCCTTCTTCCACAACAAGTTGATAGTGAAAATCTCCTTTGAATCCTTTCCAATTCTTCCTTTTGCCTTGAGAATGGTTTCTCTCTTATCTCTAATGGCTATGGTATGTTTTCATGGGTTTTCTAACCCTAACCCCTCTATCATACGGCTGATATGAAGCTCTCAATTTCGTAGGTCTCCATACCCTCTCATGTTAAAAGACCAAAATGCCCCCGAATGGTCTCGGTTTAGTCCAAAATTTCTCCGGAACTCAACTAGTACCCCCGGGTATACAATTTTGACTAATTTGACACTTCCGGACTCATCTGTGACCTCTAAATTATCATTTGAGTCACTTAAAAAAATATTACTCGTTCTCACCCCAACACCATCTACACGCGTTGAGTAACTATTTACCACTCGCACTAAGTAAATATAATGAGGCAATATAAACCGGTATCTATCTCTCAATTAATATTCCAAAATTATAATTTTAAATAAAACTCTATAAATTACTAATCTTATGTAATTTAAATTAAGCCATATTTTCTCATTTAATTCTCCAATTTAATTAAATAGAATATTTGGCATATTCAGAAATACGGGGTATTACATACTTCCCCCCTTACAAAGGAATTTCGTCCTCGAAATTAGGATAAGGCAGGTATTAAGATTAAGGACCTTAAACATCATTGCATCCTCTAATACCCAAAATCAAATCATATCATCCTAACGGTCGCCCCAAGTACATGTCTTGCTTCATTATAAACTCTTATTACATGTTACCCATGCCGCCTATATCATAATTAAGTCTCACTTAATTTACCCTTTTGATGTATAACTCTAGATATAACATCTATGTGACTACTATCACTCATAAGTAGAAAATTATAATGTATATATATTTTAGACACAATATATACTATAAGGATAATTGGTCCGGCAAAATCATCGGCCCCAATCATCCTGTCATTTACATTGGTTCTGAAATTCCTAGACCCCAAGGTAAATGTAATACATATGGTGGTTCAGACCTTCCATCGATACCAATATTTATCATCGATTTGGTTCGAAAACATCATCGACCCCAAATCGATCCCTCATGTATTGGCCCAGAACATCATCGACCCCAATACAGAGATTAATCACACTTACTATTGCTTATAAGTAGGAAAATCAATAGGTATATATATCTTACACATAACATATACTATCAACATCTATTTTATAATCACCCCCCTTTTATAACACTTTTGGGGTTATTGGCTCGGAATCCCACCTCGATCACTAATAGTGATTGGTTATATTGCCTCGGAATCACACTTCGAGCACAATATAAGTATATATATCTCATCGCACACGAGTAGACAATTTGTGAGCCATATATTTCACACTTCTTATATTCTAAAATGTCATACCCTAATAGAATGTCCTCATATCAAGCGTTAAGGGCTAAATGTTCGAAATGTCTCCTCGAACCACACCTCAAAGTACACATAAGTTCTTAATAGGCATCCAAGAACCTAAACCTTATGTACAGTTCATATAGGCAGTCTCATGCTACCTACAAATATGCTCATATAGGTATACATTCAACCTATGAATTGATCAGTGGGCTTCTCCAAAATTCCACTATCGTAAGGGCGTATTATCTTCCTTTCTCACTAACGTTGAGTCGTAGGCAAACACAACCTACTCAAAATAACACTTTATCTCTATTCCTCCCTGACCATCTCTCACAGGGTGGAATTTTAGGATTTCATTCTGATTCACAATCATGTAGAGCGGCACTGTGCACTCTCCCTTTTCAACTACATGTTAATCCATCCCGGTCACACCATTCCGCTACCCCAGCGAAATGTTGGCTTAATTATGATGTTCACAGCCCATCAATAATTTATAAGTCTGTCTCCTCCTTCCATCATTGGAAACATAGTTTCACTATCACATTTCGATTGCTCATTTCGAGTCTATCTTTCTCTATCAACTAGCGGTGCGTCTGGAGACAATCTCACTATGTCCCTCCCTCAACACCGCTTCCCACTCACGTCATCTTTCCTCAAGTGGTACTTTATTCCCCTCTCTCTCCGGGTATATTATACTTTACAATTCGTGCACTCTTCGTAATTGGCGCACTTTTGGGGTTGATTACTTCATAATTTCCCCGCCGGCGTGCAAAATAATTTTATGCATCCCTCTATCTCGGATGTTTAAGAAGGCCAATCGATTAGGGCGCCCATACAGCATTTTCTCCGTGAACATTTGCAAAAACATTGCAAGCGTCGCACCCGTAGCGTGCTTTTCCTCAACTCTAGCCTTGTCTACACGACGTGACTATAATATTGCGGGTATTCTACATCCCCTATAGATAAAAATCAAATCCTTGCCCATAAAGTCCCACTTATCCCTTCGTGGTGAAGTAAGCCTTTCATTGTTCCTCCACAACACTACCGGATCCACTGATGTCCTAGCATCTAACAACGTCTCTTCTCCTGACGTGCATAAAAATTCCGTCGTATCCCCTTTTGCAACCGAACTTAAACAAGGGACCTCTCCCCCATGCATTCTTACTAAGAATTGTCGGAACAACACATAGTTGAGATGCCCAAATTACATTCCTCGACAATATGTGCAACCATACTCCAATATTTCTAAAGGAGTCAAGTGGAACCGCACTTATACTATCACTAAGTCCTTAGCACTAATTATAACAGCGAGCTCGATCTCTCCGCTCAGCGGTCATACTATATACCTTGACTCACATCATTTAGGTTCTCACACACCGGAATCAATTACTATGAGATGTTCATAATCTCCGCGGTCTCTCACATATTGATGAATAATGACAACTCGACCCTCTTTCAGGTGAGGCATCGTCATATACCCCATTCACTCGAGGCTAAAATCCATATACTTCCTTGTCCATCGCTCTGGTGGTTCCGATGGTTTCCGGACCTAACACTCTCGTCCTCTCCGGAATGCAAAACTTAACGGAGTTATTATTTCCTCAAATAACTTCAAGCTAAAATAAAAAGCGTGGCCCTACAACCACACTAGACATCTTTTTAAAAATTCCCTTACTCTAGGTCACACCGACCGGTTTGGGTATCCCTCCTCTCGGACTTGGTAGCCTCGATTCTGAACACTATCATCCTGGTTCCCTTAGGTTATGCTGACCAAGAGGAACGCACTATGGGACTTAACAGTCCCAACTTAGAATCTAATAATTAAATCCCCTAGTGGGTTTCCATTTATGGCTTGCACCAGCCCCATTACATTCAGTCTTACTCTTTGACTAAATCTTTAAATTCTCTTAGCTCCGCCCACCTAGGAGCATTTACCTCAACCTTGTAAGAAGTACCGTACTGCCTTCATATACATAAGTCGTCCAAGAAGAGTTTTACCAAAATTGCGAACGACGACTCGAGAGTCCATTCTCTCAAGGGCTCTTTTTCCCTTATACCTATCTCATCGGTACAAGTTCACTTCAACAGAATTTTTTTTTCCTCACGGTTGGCCTCTACCAGGCTTTCACGTGATGGGTTCAGGTATTTCCATTCACTTCGCTTCTGAATCATCATTGGAGAACTTTGTGGTTAAACTATACGTAAGGTCTCTCTATTTGCCCTCGGTCCGGATGTGATGATTGGTATCCCCGCCACGTTGCCTAAAAAATTTACTCAAATTTTCACTTCTGGGTATTTTTACTCTATCCCTAAATGCCGAAACCTCTGGACTCACTATTTCCATTGGTTAACATGTGCAGTCACTGTTTTATCACATTTTTACGGCTCGTTCTCATCAAAATTTCTTCAGACCTCCTCCCACTATCACTGCATTGGGAGGGTCTAGATTAGTATCCCCCTTTGCCGTCGCGGCAATTAGAAAAAATGCCTGCTATGTCTCAACAACCCTTGTAGCATCTACTTCCATTACACACTAGGAGTGACCTCGACAACGGTCATCTCTCCCATGGTTACCATCTTCGAACACTCCATGCTTTATGCCTCCCTCCTCCCTCTTATAGTCCTTCTAACGCCAATGCTGGTCCTACCGCCATATTCGATGTACCGTGCCCAATCGAACTCGTATATATAACACTACATCTACTAAATAGCAGGATAACGTATACTACGTACGTAGAGGAGTACAATAATCCTAAGATAGGTCTCTATATCAATCAAACGATACGCTGAAAATGTAGTAAGCTGTACAGATCCTATGGACACTAGAACCTGATGCTCTGATACCATCTGTGACACCCCGCCTAATTAAACATCGGGTGATCAGGCCTTTATTAAATTAAAATAGGTTTCTCAAATGGTTCATTCTTAGCATCACTGTCGAAAACTTTTTAAATACTAATCCCTAAGTAAAATTATACCGGTGCCAAATTTTATCTTTCTTAAAACAGATAAACCAACCATGCGGAAACAAAATATTCATGTACTATAACCCAATCAACAAAGTGTAAGTACAAAAGAATAAGAGTAATACCGAATAAACCATCGGCTAAAAGTTCCCAAACAACAATAGAACAAGAACAATCCACTAATCTAAAACTAAACATCTGAGACTAATACTGGACCACAAGTCAATACCAAGAATAGTGAGAGATCCTGCACTAGATCTGAATGAGAGATATCGTCTAATCAAAATCCTGTAAGCATCCACCATACTACAGCTTCGAGTCCCTGGAATGGAATCATTATACATGGCGTTCCTGTGGCTGGACACCTAAAAGGTTTTGAAAATATTTTATAGCAAGAGTTAATACTCAAAACATTTTGAAAATATTTATCAAGCGTTTATCACAATATAAAATGCGGTTATTGATTACACATGTTAGGTTCTCGTACACTCTCTTGAGTTTACTCACCCCTCATCTTTTGTGCACACCTAACGTTCTACACTTAGTTTATCTAGCCATACCTCCCAAGCTAACTAAAACCAAAGTAGTCAACTGAACTTATCTGTACCTAAGTTCCAGTACCGCCCATATAGTACAACCGTTTCACTAACATCCCACGTATGTTAATTAATTCTCAAGTAACATTTCATCTATGTTATTTTTCAAGACTTCTCATTTAGTTTCACTACTAAAATTACTACAATTCTCACAATTGTTGTCTTCCCACTTGTGTAATTAAGTGTCGCTACTTAAATTACTAAATAGATTTTCTCTATCTAAAGGTGCATTTCGTAATTAAGTTTCACTACTTAACTTACCAGTTTAGTATGTATCTTTAAATACATAATATATATCAATCTACTAATACACAGAAGTAGAATATCATCAAGTATATATTTCACACACAATATATACTAAATATCAATCATTATTATTTTGCCCTTTTTAAACACGTAAATGACTCTTGGTTCGGAATGATTCATCGATCCCAAGTAAGAATTGGTTTGGAATGATACATCGACCCCAATTATTTATATACATAAATAAAGATCTCTTGGTTAGGAATGATTCATCGACCCCAAGTGAGAGTTGGTTCGGAATTATCCATCGACCCCAACTATTTTAAAAAATATATATATACACATATTCTGGTTCGGGACTCTTTCATCGCGACACAAGTTCAAGGTTTGGTTCGGAATTTCTCATCTACCCCGAACATATAATAACTTTATGTTAGTTCGGAATGTTTCATAGACCCTAACATAATTAATTTAGGTAAAATTCTCTTAACCCAAACTTTTATATAATTTAGTAGGTACACACCCGACCCATCAAATTATACACGTACGAAATATATTTTTACTTATATCCACCGTACTCATTAATTTACAATTTATTTCACTATTGCATTTATTCGAGTATTCACGCAACTCTAAGGGTCCTAGTTACCCCTCACATATAATTTCAGTAGTTATTACTTACCCTACTGGTTTATTACTTAAATTGAATTTACTTCGCCTCGTAACTCAATTTCGAATTCCCCGATACTATACTAAATCGGATTTATTCTCATCGACCCGTAATCCAAGTCCTACACCCAATGGCCTTATCGGACCTCAACAATATACCTACTGGTCTTATTCTCCCACATAAGTATAATGTAAATCCTAGGATACTCATTCATTCCGGAAAATCAATGAAGACTTAAATACAAAAAATTTGGGAAAAACAGTTTGTTTCGATCGATCAACTGCTGGGTTCGATCGATCGACATAGTGGATCGATCGATAGTTCGAGATCGATCGATCGATCGAACAGGGACAGACGCAGTTCGTCTTCTTCGTAAACTTTTCCTCCATTAACAAATCTTCAAACTCCATTATAGTCCACCAAACTTCGACCCAATGATCCTAACATGTTTTCACATATACTAGGACAATTTCTAACGTGTCAAATACATTAAAACTCCAATTCCTTTAAAGAAAAAGTGAATTAAACCCAGAATTTCTTGAAACCCTAGTTATGGTGTTCTTCCCATATTTTCATTCAAAATCCAGATTTTATTCCGAAAAATCATCAAGTCTAATCTGAATATTAATCCTCTACATAAGTTAAATCATTCTACATGCGATTCCTATCCCAACGTGTATAAATATCATCATTCTCCTATCAAGATATTGATTTAAATAAGACTATTCAAAAGCCCTACACATGTGTATTGTAACTTTATAATTATTTTGCAATAAACAACTTGCCTTATGATCAGTAGGGTCGATTTCGTGGTTGTTGTTGAGGATTGATGATCTTCATCCTTCAATCCTTCTTCCCCAACAAGTTGATAGTGAAAATATCCTTTGAATCCTTCCCAATTCTTCCTTTTGCCTTGAGAATGGTTTCTCTCTTATCTCTAATGGCTATGGTGTGTTTTCATGGGTTTTCTTACCCTAACCCCTCTATCATACAGCTGATATAAAGTTCTCAATTTCGTAGTTCTCCATACCCTCTCATGTTAAAAGACCAAGATGCCCCCGAACAGTCTCGGTTTAGTCCAAAATTTCCCCGGGACTCAACTAGTACCCCCGGGTATACTATTTTGACTAATTTGACCCTTTCGAACTCATATGTGACCTCTAAATTATCATTTCAATCACTTAAAAAAAATATTACTCGTTCTCACCCCAACACGGTCTACACGCGTTGAGTAACTATTTACCACTCGCACTAAGTAAATATAATGAGGCAATATAAACCGGTATCTATCTCTCGATTAATATTCCAAAATTATAATTTTAAATAAAACTCTATAAATTACTACTCTTATGTAATTTAAATTAAGCGGTATTTTCTCATTTAATTCTCCAATTTAATTAAATAGAATATTTGGAATATTCAGAAATATAGGGTATTACACCATTACAAAATTTCCATGTCTCAATATAATATAGGCATTTAAACCTAAGAGATCCTTGGAATGTTGATGATGAAACATGACACGAACCACGACAGAGGATGCGATCGCTTCGACTTGTCCACTACATCTTTAACAAAATTATCATAGGATTGAAAGGTCACAAATACAACTTCTATCCTATGAGTCAAATAGTTTTGTCCGGAATTAAGACAACACATATAAATTGACTCAATTAGAAATTTTCCTTTACAGTTTTGCCTATAAGAAGACTTTTCTTCTTCATTAAAGAAAAAAGAGTTTAAGAAGAGTTTTGGAACGATTTTTGGAAGAGGAATCATGCAACCCTCTCTCTCTCTCTCATTATTAATATAAAAAAACTATACATTTACAGCAAAATAAAGAGATTACTCTCTTTTCTACCTCTCCTCTCTACCATTATGAGTTTTTCAGCGAATAGTACACAACCACGAACTATGCTAACTTTAATTCTACCTATAACGAATATGTAGGCATAACCAAAGTTGCTCTAGTCAAACAAGTAAAAAAAATTGGTATTTTCCAGTTAAACTACTTTCTTACAGATAGTATGTTCATCTGATCCATAAAGTATCTTTATTGTTTTGATTTTTCTTTGGCTATACTACTCAGTGATAAAGGGTAATAAAAATTATTCTTATTCTAACGTGAAGAAGGACATAAGTTTTTAAAATTATAAAATAACACTTTGTAGAATGTGAAGTTTGTATAATAAATAGTGGATTAAGTACTGTGGTAATTGGTTCTATCAATAGAACACAAAATTTTAATTATTACTTGAAATTGCTTTCCAGATTGCTATCTAAGGATAGTTGTACAATTATTTTGGTTCTCCCATCCGTTCTCAATGATCTCGACCTTTAATTGTCATTTTTAACAAAAATCCACTGGTATGAGTCACTATATTCATGCTACAGACACTCTAATTTGTAAACCCTTTGCTTTTATCAAAAATTGTTGATAACTATATATAGGTAAAAAATTTCATTTAACTATCTATTTTGTTATGCCCATTATAAGCATCAAACTAAATGTTTTAAACCAAAAAGATTTTGTATGATGAAAAAATAATTGATATAAGATCAGAACTTCATTATCGTCTCTCAAAATGTACTTGAAATTAAAATAATCACATAATACATTATGAGACACGTTATTAGGAATAAATCATCCAAGAAACCATGCAATGATATCCATGCAATATAATGAAGCCTTTCAACCAAGAAAATTAAGATCATAACAAAGATAATGTAGATTATAAGCTCTTTAAAATTGACTTAAAGCTTGCATCAAACACTAGTTCTCAAGCCTTAAGCATTGTTCATACATTAACCATTCAAAGAAGCAAGTTCCACCACATCCTATAACCTATGGTCATCAAACTCATACAATCATCACATCATGAGCCCACAATTAATGATTCAAGCAAGTCAAATAATGCTCAAAAGCCTTGATGATTATTACTTTATGTTTTCCTACTTTTGGAACCATTGTGCAAAATTAAAGTAACACGTTTTATCTTGTATATTCTCAAAACCTACAAAATTAAACCCACCATAGATCTACCTAAACCTTCCCCAAAGTGTAGACCAAAACCTAACATTATTTTACTTCAAACCTAGGAGGTTTAGTCGACTAAACCTTTAGTTCTAATCGATTAAAAGTAGTTTCATCAGCTAAACTTTTTGACAACCAATTATACCTTTGAGACAACCGACTAAAACCTAACCAGAAGGAGTATTATTTGGCTAAAATGACTTTTAATCAACTAAAAGTCCCAAATTTCTAGAAATAACTTTAGTAAAATCCTCCAAACTTTTATTCTAATTCACTAAGTCTTTCAACCCTCTTACCAAAAATTTTACCAATATTTACCCGCCTGCTACCATTATAAATAAAGCTTGTCACTTCTATTCCAAATCACACAAGATCACAACACCATATCCTTAAGAAAAGCTCCACCATCCTAGCTTTTGTCATCACATCCTTGAATTTATAAAGATAAATCAAGAAAACCCACGGAGGATTTAATACCCCAAACTCCATTAAAGAAATAGCTTGAAGAAAGCCCACTTGAACCTAAATCTCCAATCCCAATACCTCTTTATCAAAGTTACAATCCTAACACCTATTTATGCTAAAGTTTTACCCGAATATCCATTTAGCATTATACTTGTGATAATTATTTACTTGTCTCCTTAGAAAGAGAAAGTAAATTCATTACTCGATTATTTTAGTAAGGATACTTGGCTTTATGTTTCAATTATACATATTATTGTTGTGACTCACAGTAAAATTTCATTATATCTTCTCGGTCAGTAGTGCCGTTATTGCGGGTAGTTAAGTCATTTAAAGTCCTTGGGTTATTGTGTGGATACCGCTTGGGAAAAAATGAGTTTAGCGTCTTGATGGTTTCGGTTTGCAAGGTAGTGTTCCTGGGGAGGTTTTGGTTCCATCGTAAGTGGATACGATATAGTAAAGTTATCGAGTACCATCTTGAGCGTGGATGTAGGCAGTGCCGAACCACGTTAAAATCTTGGTTTGCAAAGTATCATTACTCTCTCTTCACGGATTGTATTCATTATTGATTAATTGTTATTTATAATTAGATTTGCCATATTGAAATTAGTCATTACAAGTAAGTTAAGAAAGTTTTAAAATTTTCCGTTAAACTCGTATATAAAATTCACCTCCCTCGTGGGTATATTTCTAGGGCAAAAATTGGTATGAGAGCGTAGCTCATAGATACTTATTTTGAAAAGTATATTTTAATTACAAGGATAAAAAAATGGCAAGCATTTCACAACAATTCTTGGGAAAATAAGATATACCCATATTTAATAGACAAGATTTTAAAACATGGAAAACCAAAACCTCTTGGATTATCCAATCCATTGAATACTATCTTTGGAAAATAGTACGTGAAAAAAAATCACCTTTGTTAGATAGAAGAACCCCGAAAAAAAGACTTGAATTAAACAATGAAGCTATGATAATTCTTCAGTCTTCTTTAGATAACATTGCTGCAGAAAATGTAGCACATTGCACAGAAGCCAACGATATTTGGGATACTCTTTCAAAATATTTCTTAAATTAAGTTCCATAAAAGAAATGATGTTGAGTTCAACAAACGAAAAAAAACATAAAAATGGAAAAAAACAGGAAATAATAGAGGAATCTTCAAGTCCATCATTCGAAGCGAAAATGGAAATTCCATCATGCTCACAACAAGAATCGAGAATTCATAAGGTAAACGCTTACTTTATTAAATATTGAAATCTACAAGGTGTCACTAAAAAGGATATTGTACTTGCTTGGATGAAAACAAAAGATTTTATGATCAAACCATGAGTGGTTATATAAATTTGATTGATGAGCACATCATTTTAGAAAAATAAAAGTAGAGATGTTTACATTTCAAATGAAGATTCAACTAAAGAAAATGAGAAACTCATTATTGAAATAAAAAGATTAAAATAAGAGAATGAAAGTCTAACGTCAAATGAGATGGGGACACAACTTGAAATTGAGAGTATTGTTAGATAAAACAAGAACTTGAAATTAGATAGCGATGAACTCAAAAAGGAGTTTGATACTTTGAAGAAAGATAAAAGTAAATACCCTTCATCTATTCAAATAGAAAAAAATCAACTAAGAAAAAAAGTCAATTTGTTAGGAGAATCTTTTGTTAAAGTTGATCAAAGTAGAAAAAACAAGAAGATAAACAAGGAATTATTTTTGAAAAAGTTAGTGAACCGAAAGAGTAAACATAAAACCCAAAAATATCAAACATAATAACCATTGCACTTTTTGCAAAAAGAAAAAATCACATCTTCGAAAAATGTCATGCTCAAAATAAAGTTAGAAAAGAATCATTCTTGTATTATTTACAAAAAGAAAGATAATACAAATGTTGATTGTGAATGTCATTTAACTAATGCTCATTTCACACACGGTGTTAAAAATAATCACGCGTTTGATGTTTGTAAAAAAATCATGAGTATATACAAAGGTGATCATCACGCTCATTCACTAACAAATAAGGACCGAAAACTCAAAGGGTACCAAAAAGGAATGTTCGTACTTTATATTTTGTAGGCACTCAAAGAATGACTAAAAGACCTTATATTGAAAATATCCAAATAAGGAAAGAGATAGCCAAGAATGGAGAAAGTTGGAATCTATGGAGAAGAGACATACATGATGAAAAAGAAACAAGGCAAATGATGGCAAAACATTGAAGGATTGACAATGTTCTAAGAATCAAGATAAATATTCAAATTGGTAACATTTATCCATAATTTTCAAAGGCTTATTTGTTCTCCTTTGCAACTAAAACACATTATGAACTTAAAACCACAAACACAAAATCACAATAACATACGTAGGATATACACGTGTTTATTGATCTTGAAAACTCCTTCACATATCATAACCATATGATTTGAAAACACATAAATGTGAAAAACTCGTGAATATGCAACAACCTAAAAGTTAGATTACACATATTTGGAAAAGATTGTTAAAAGGTGATATTAGTGATGAGAATATATTTCAAAGAAAATATTGGAAAGAGATTTGAAGAAAATGACTAGTTGGTGAAAATTGATAAAGATTCATGTGTTGAAAAAGAAATTGATTTCAAAAACTAGGTGGAGAAATAGGAAATGTTCTAAAGGAAAGAAAAGTCGTTCCTAAAAAAATCATTTAACCCTCCCTTATCACAAGGGGTTATAGTTTTGACTCTTATCAAAAGGAAATATAAATTTTATGAAAATGAGTTATTTTCTAGTACATAACATGAAAACCTATGATAATTAAGTATGGAAGATGAACTCTTACAATTACACCATTGTACACACTAAACAACCCCCACAGTATAACTTTTGTAAATTTGTACAAACTTGATCTCACAAAAATTCTCAAAGATAACCTACACATGGAGAAAGTGTAAAATGCACATACTTAATCTCATCTCAACCAAAGAGTTTATAAAATGTCACACTATCCCCACACATATAGGAAACCCAATGAAAATATTGGTATATATAACATATTCCACACAAAATAAAATCTACATTATTCAAAACTTTCTTACACTATTTGTGCATCCTATGAAGCTAAGCAACTTATAGACTTAGAAAAAATCGGAAATACACACAATATAAAAAATTATTTCATAACTTATGAAATATTTGAGAAAGAAATAAGTTGTTGGAAACATAAAAAACCCTTAAGAGTATCGAAACACCATAGACTAATTCTTCACCTTAATTCAACAACAATCGAGAATACTATACCTTACACTCTCCACTAAATAACTTACACACCAAATACTTGAGTTATACCCTAGTATTATCACACTTGTCTATGATCTAAGAAAACATCTTTATATGTTATTTATCCTTCTTATAAATGATCTCATCCTTACCTAGAATGTGAAATTTGATGAACCCCTTATAATTTTTATAAATCCTTTTGGACACAACACTTCATGCAACATATCACTTATGAAAATTTTAGTAGGAAAGAAAAACACATTGAAGTCTATCAAAGTTTTTGGGTAGAAAAGTCGTACTCAAAATAGTCAGGAATTTGTTTGCAAACTTGACCCTAGATCCAATAAAGGAGTCTTTTGGTGACACTCACAAATATTCAGGCCTATCTACACAAAAATCCACATCATCCAAGAATACATTCATATCACATTTGATGAAACAAATAAATACTCCCTTCAAAATCAAGGATTAAAATCAAGTGCGAAAACAAGTAGAAACCCTTTCTATAAGTCAAACCAAGAACTAACATGAGGAAGAAAATCTAGTTGAGAGAAATCAACCCACAAAAAATATATAAGTGCAATTTCCATAATAAAAATGAGGTCAAACATTATCGAATAAAACATATTAACTTCAAATACCAGTCCTTATAAAAACATGCACAAAAAGTGGGATGTGATAGCCTAGTCTGCTTATACCACAATCGACCTCAGCGACATCTTTTCTCGTTCTAACGATAGGATTGCACCATTCAATATGACCTTACCATCACAACTATAAATTAAATTATTTTGAAAACTTATGCAACATTAATCTACTACATGCATAGGATATATTATACTAACCGCCCTTTTAAAAAGTTTTCTTCCGCACACACACCAATGATTTCATGAAAAAAACTTGCTTCCATATATGCCAACTACCCAAGATGTTTACAAAATACACTTTTAAAAGCTGTCTTGACCAGAAAAGTAAAAATCTCCACTATGTAGACCTCATATGTGCTTATAATTTAGAAATATTTTGAACCACAACATTAGAAATATACCTTGATATGATTCTTATTCAACCACTACATAACATATATTATCGTGGTTCGGTTATCTTATAATTAAACTTCGTACTTCTATGAATTCACCCTGTGAAAATATGATTTATTACTTAGATTGCTTGTTAAGACCAGTGATAGTAAAATATATTGCCTTTTAGTATTTCCATACTAATGTTTTTTCATGGAAGAGGGAAAATACCCCCCCCCCCCCCACATGAAATATTCAAGGAGAAAAAGCCTCTTCACAATAGCCTATAAGCAAAGGGGAATCTGAAAGCAATAACTATGGGAGTTTATTAGAATCCCATTATAAATAAAATAGAAATAGAAATCAAGTATAAATAAGAAAATGAGGATTTAATGTAACAACATCCCAGCTTGTCAAGCCTATTAGCTCCCCTTACCATATGAAGAAGGTCCAAAGCAGTAGTAAAAATCTGAATCGATGGAAGATTAATTCCAAAGTTTGCTAAAGCATCAACCACCATATTAGATTCCCTATAGCATTGGGATAAAGTGTAATTAAAGAAATTAAGTTCTTCTGTAATATCATATACATATGTCTTCAACTTCTATGGGGGATTCCAATTCCTACTTATAAGATTCAACACAAACATAGAATCAGCCTTAATATGAACCTCCTTAATATTATATTCAATGAACAATTTAAGCCCCATTCTAGGACCAGATAATTTAGCAACTAAACTTGAAGCACTGTCTATATATTGGGAATAAGCAAGAATATTATCTCCCTTATCATATCTCACTATGACACCACATTTTAACCAACTCATGGATTTCCCTTAGAAGCACCATTAATGTTAAGTTTGAAGGTTTTAGGAGTGGGTAAAGGCCACTGAGTAGACTTGCAAATTTGAATTCTTTTATTGGATTGAAGATTAAATGACTCTTTTAACCACCATCAAACTCATAAAAGAATTTTTTTAATTTAAGGCCTTTACATATGTCTGAGATTAAAGATATAGATTGGAAAATGATCAAATGAGTATCCATATTTACATCTTTAAAAGTAGTGAGATGTTTAGTTTTTCATATCTCCCAACAAACCATAATAGGAATGCACTTACAGAGAAAAATATAATAATCCTTAGAACCTAATTTCATCCACCATCTGTGCAGAAGAGAGGAAATATAATATCTATCCAAAGTAATTCCCATCAAATCAATAAAGAAGTTCCATATAGGTTGAATCAAGGGACATTGAATAAAGGAGTGTTATAGACTCTTATGGCATTTGCAGGCATTACATCTAGAGAATAGCCTAATTAACACACCTTTAATGCAGTCATCAATAGGAACACAGTTATTTGACATATTCTACATATGTATAGGGAACTTTTTAGGAGTATTAGAATCCCAAGTCTGATAAAAAAACTCTAGAGGAAGGGAAATGATCTTTAGAAAGGTCATAAGAAAAAGAGAAATTCAAATCCCCAAAGGAATGAGGTTTCCAAATCTATATACCACAAACTTCCTCCATATTATCTAATAAAACATCTTTAAATGCCTGTATTATCTTCCAAGTCTGAGATCCACCTATGGAGGCTTCACTCTTGTTCTTATACTTGTGGTTCATGAATGAAGACCAACGAGAAGTCTCTGTCTTAAACTTCCATAATGATTTCATAAATGAGGCTTTAAATATAAGATTTAAGTTTTTCAGTCCTAGGTCACCTTCATTTGGATCTCTGCATAAAAACTCCCACTTTTCTGTTGAAATTTCCATCCTTGCTCAATATTACCACCCCAGAAAAATTTGTTGAAAAGCTTATGAATTATATAAATTATAGTTTTGGGAGGAGAAATAGTAGCCGAGAGGTAAAGGTGAAGGTGAATATAGGACAAGACATATTTTATAAGAATTAACCTTCCACCTGAAGACAAATTTTTTTATTGCCAACCTGCTAATTTGGACCTCAAAGACTGCAACAAACTATCATAGTATTTTAGCCTTTTTTCCCTTTTAAAATAAGGAAACCTAAATATTTAATATTGAAATCTTTGAATATCAGACCCGATCATTCAGCAACCTTAGATTTAAATTGAGTAGAGCATTTGATATCCAAAGTGAAATTGCTCTTAGAGAAATTAATCTTTTGGCCAAAAATGGAAGCATATGTACTAAGAAAGCCCATTAGATTCTTTAAGAATCTTCTATCCCCTCTACAAAAGATAACGAGGTCATCTTCAAATGCTAAATGGGAAATAATAGGGCTGCCAATAGCTACGTACAAGGATTTTATTTTTCCAATCCCCATATTCTTATTTAGACCCCTACTCAAATGTTTGTTGCCAAAATGAATAGACCTGGGAATATGGGGTCCCCTTGTCTCAATCTTCTAGTAGAGTTAAAATAACCACATCTTTGACCATTAAAAAGAATGGAAAACCAATTAGAGGAAATAATTCTCCAAATAAAATCAAGCCACCTCTCACCAAATCCAAAGCTTTCGAGCACTGATATTAGGAAGCCTCAATTAACCCTATCGTAAGCCCTTTCCATGTCTAACTTAATTAGAATATTTACTTCATGAATTTTCATCCCTAAATTTTCCACCAGCTCCTTAACTAGAAGAATATTGTCTTCAATAGCTCTATCTTATATGAGGCCACTCTGATTTGTAGATATAATCAATAAATGAATTTTAGGCAGTCCGTTAGATAAAATTTTGTAATAATCTTCATAGAGAAATTACAAAGACTTATAGGTATAAGATCACCACAAGTCTTAGGGCATTTAATTTTTGGAACAAGAAAAATAGAAGTGCTAGTTTAGCTTTGAGGAATAGAGCAACCTGTAAAAAATGAGGTAATATCAGAGAAAAGGTCAGACTTTATAATTTGCCAAAATTTTTTGTAAAAAAATCCCTCTAAATCCATCTAGCCCTGGAGTTGCATCCTTGTCTCCATTTCAGAAGGGAATCCCTCTAATACATCATTCATATCATTAGAGATAATAAAGGGAATGAATTCAGAAACATCCTCTATATTAACTAAAGAAGCAGGGGACCAAAGATCCATATAGAATTTTACTATGTGGTTCTTCAATTCTTGAGGATACTCTAATATAGAGCCATCATTATCTTTTAAAGAATGGATAGTTAGCTTCTATTGATTAGCCTTCACAATTGCATTGAAAAATTTAGAATTTGCATTTCCCAACTTAGGCCATTTTATAGAATACTTCTGCCTCCAATATTCTTCTTCATTTTTGATAGCTTCTAAAAGCTTTGTTTGAGAGTGGTTAAGAGCTTTTCTTTTGATCTCAGAGTTGTCTTGTTCATAATTCACCTCTAGTTGGGGAATGTCACCCTCTAGATTCCTCATGGATCGAAAAATATCTTTAAAGGTCTCTTTGTTCCATTTCTTCAAATCCCGCTTAAGTCTTTAAAGTTTTAGAGAAAATTTCATCATACCATAACCATAGGTATCTTCATTCCGTGATTTCTTAAATGTATCAAGGAAATATGGACGAGAACACCATATAGCTTGAAATTTAAAAGGTCTAGGACAAGCATCCAAAGCAGTTTTCACAGAGAGAAATAAAGGAGCATGATCTGAAGATGCTTTATTCAGGTGTTGAATTCTAGAGTTAGGAAAATTTTCATCCCAAGATGAGTTGAACAAACACCTATCCAATCTATACATAATAAGGTCTTCCTCCTCCTTTTTATTACACCAAGTGTACCTAGAGCCATTATAACCCAAATCTCTAAGGCCATAATCATCAATGGCTTGGTTAAAATCTTGAACAACCCGATAATTAATGTCATTTCCTCCCACTTTTTCTAATTGAGAGGAGACTACATTAAAGTCACCAATTAGGGGTGGTTATTCGTGTTAGCCATGCCATTTTTGAGTCGCGCTGATTTTTATTTGAGTATAAGTTTTTGGTACTTTTAAATCTAGACAAGCTTCATGTTCGGGTCATTTTGGGTTATTATTGTCAACAGGTTATCATGTCAAAAATTACCAGCCCTATCACCAATAACCAGATGAGGGTATTCTTGAATAGAGCTTGACAAATCCACCAATTGATCCCATAATTCTCTTATCTAAACTATGGTGCGCTTAGCATAAATAATGGATAAAAATGGAGGACTTTAAGGCAGGATGATCTAATTGAATGGGCAAGTGTTGAGGATGATCCTTAATCACCATAACTGCAATGTTATACCTCCAAAACACCTAAATTTTACCACTAGTGTTGAAACCACATCCTTTAAATCCCCATTTAAACTTGAGTTTTTTTTAATTTTATGAGCATCAACTTTAGGTTCTAAGAGAGCTATAAAAGGAAGTTTATGCATTTTAAGAAGCATTTTAATTATTTTAGAAGAGGACTTTTTGGCAACCCCTCTAATATTCTAGACTATTAGATTAATCATTTAGAATAAGAGAGGTGGGAGTTTTTGTTACCTTTGGCTCGAGATCTTGTTAATCTCCTAAAAAGGATATCTAGCATTTTCACTTTTTTAACTTGGATTAGAGGATCTTCATTAATGCTTGGTTTTTTCTGCTCCTGCTTCAGTCTTGCCTTGCACAAACTGATCTTCCTTTCTAATATTTTATAAAATTACTAGAGATCTTCCAAATCGGGAGGGTTATTAGCATCACCTTCTTCATTATCAATGATAAACATAGGTAATGAAGCCTTGTTTATCTCATAATCTGGTAAGTCAGTAGCTCTTGGAGACAAATAGAAAATATCCATAATAGATTCTTCATCTTAACTAATATTAAGACTTTGAATTCTCTGGATGTGATCTTAAATCTTCTTGGCTTGGACTTTCTTGGTATTATTCACTGTTATGGGTACTATAATAGAAGTGTGTTCTATAAATTCCTTCTTCTTTCTATTCCATATCTCTAACAGTTGCAACTATTATGCCCTCCTGATTATTATTAGACACTGGTTTGGTACTTTCAAACACTTCTTGATCCTTATCTTCCTAGAATAAATTGTGGGAATATTTTCTTTCTTGACCTTCTAAAGCTTCTTGACCCATATCTGCTTGAGCCTCCTTGTTTGTAACATCAGGATTTAGCTGATTCTTCTTGATCACATATTGGGATATCTTCTTTAGTTAGGTTATAATGATTTGAGATTTAAACTTGCATGAATCTTCATCATGGCATTTTTTGGAGCAACTCCTATAGTACTTTTAAATATTTTTAATAATAACCCACTTCCAAAATCCCTTATTGCTAAAACTAATCCAAACTCTTTTCGAAGTAAGACTAGGTCTATTTATTTCAACAGTTGATGCATCAAGTTTCAAAGGATTACCTATCAGGTGAGCAATAGAATATAGGGATGATTTGGAAAACAAATTGGATAGGGAGTTGACGGAATGAGATCCAAATGGGGGTAAGATAGCTTTCAATATCCCATCTAAATTATGGTGTCCATTTAGGATTCGCATAGGAAATCTCCCAACATACCATGTATCTTTCTTCTATATCCGAGAGTAGTCTTATTCAGAGTTTAATCCAATAAGAACGTGTTTGTGGTCTAGAAGTCCCACATTAAATGTTGTTGAAAGGGACAAGGTTTGGAAAACTTGCCAAATAAAATCCATAGATGGCCTGCCATGGGAGAACTTCACGTCTGAGGCATATTTGAACGGCTTCGCAAGAGTTGAAATATCTTCCTCATAATAAATTATTGCAGGTCCCTTGTGAAAATTATAGGTTTCTTGAGTCCAAGATCACGTGAAGATGAAGACTCAGACACCACAGGGGCAAACGAGCGATTCCAAACATTAGGGATGTATAGCGGATTAGGGTTTATGTGTGTGTGTGTGTGGGGTGGGGGGTGGGGTGGGGGGGGGGTTGGATTTCCATGCAAACCCTAATTAGTGTTTAAGAGAGAGAGATAGCTTGGGATCTTATCAAGTTGCCCGAAGGTTATTAGACCTAAAGTAAGTCTTTTTTTTCCATGCTAACTCCATTTCGTAATATATATCAAGAAAGCTATTACCCCCACCCTTTTCGATAATGAAAAAGGGGAGAAATATGATATGAGAAAAAGATGCTACAACTAAGGGAGAGAAAAATAGTTTTTCTAAAACTAAGTCTCAAAAGAATGGGGAGACTTTAAAACATTTTCACAAACTATATCAAATGTATTGTTGTCACAAAAAGAGGAAGATTGTGAAACCAAATATTTTATACCAAAAAAAATTTATATGATGACAACACAATTGACATAAGATCATAACTTCACTATCTTCTCTCTAAATGTACTTCAGATTAAAACAAGCACACAATACTGAGAACGTGCTTGCGAACTCAATGGAATAATTTATATAATTAAATGTTCACTAAGCACAAGTCCAAACAATTACCAAATTTATATCTGATTAATTTAGGTTTGCATGTGATGATCGTTCCAAACATAAAAAATTAATTACGCATGCAAGAGCAAACAAATATGAGGAAAAATCCCTAAAAAGGGCAAAACCTTTTTCAGCTCTTTAGACAGTTTTACAAGACAGATTACTTATAAAACTTATCTAAGGAAAACTACTCAGATCTAGAGCAGTTAACAAGTGGCGGTCAACATTCGGTATCCACCGATCAGCCTTTGTCTTTCTTCAGCAGTGATCCCCTGAAAGGTTCACAAGTTCAGTAGTGAATATGATCTCTCTACAAAGTTATATCAAGTATAAAATTATGTAGGGTTTTAAAAAGATTCACAAGTATGTTAGGAATGATGCATTTTTGAATCAGAAGGTTTTTAGCCCAAAAGTAATGAGGAATTTTGCAACAGGTATGTGGAAATCGTTTTAACAAAAGTCTCTTTAAAATTCCATCGAAACATGTATTTATATGATAGGCTCAAAATTCAAGGCAGCATCAATCGTTCAAATGAGAATAAGGCTCATTCGAACGAGAATAACATCTCGTTAGAATGAAAATAAGTTTCGAACGACAGTACTCTCTCATTTTATTAAGCTTTAAACGAACTTCAAACGATGAAAAATAGTACGCTCTCATTAGATGCACATTAGATGTAAAGATCAAACGATATTTTGAACAAATTTGGCATCTCGTTTGAATGAGGTCAGCGAACTTTGAATATTTTTTAAACATAAAAAATGCCTCAATTTTTTTTATAACATCTACCAATATAAATGAAAATAAATTCAAACTCTACCTTCATAATGTGGAGATCATATTGAACTTGGAGATGTTGGAGATTCGGTTATTCATAACAGCTCGAGTCGAATTGTAACGAGATATGTCAAACATGCATGTAATCCTATGATATGAGCAACGACTGGAAATATGCTCTTACAAATCTCCCCCTTTGGCCATTTCGGTACAAAAATAAAATCGGAACCCAAATTACATTAAAAATCTTCTAAGACAAAAAGATATCCTAATACCCTCCCAAACCCTACAAAGTGGATTGGCATGTGGAACTATTGTCTTAAATCTCCGTATTCATCTTGTGTTCCCCTTGATCTTCTATTATTCTATTTAATTCCCAAAGGAACCAGCACACATGAGACAAGAACTATACCCATGATGCATAGAGTTTGAAATATACAATAAAAGTATGTAAATCTCAAAATTGAATCATCCCCCCTCCCCTTAATTTGTTCTCTCCCTTTTTGTCCGAAATAGACAAAAGAGTAGAAACTAATCATGATTTATAGAGAACATAGCCGATAAGAATCAGATATCATCACAAAGATATAAGAATGAAGAACATGCAATGATAATCTCAAATTCTCTACAAACTATTTTTGAAATTTTTAAAATTTTTGAAGTATAAAATTTTACAAATACAACACGCCATGGAGAAACACAAAAATACCCGAATCAAAGAAACAAAATCTAGGGGTGTGAACATATTCTATAGGTTAATCATCGTAGACAAACATAACACATGTGCACGAAGGATTGAGATACCGCTAACGAAAAATCTCAAAGTCTACCTTAAGTGTAAAAATAGTGAACTCATGTGAAATTGACTTAACCTAATAAAAAAATCAAGACCATAAGTGATTTTCACACCAATGATGCTCAAAACTATGTAATGTCTTTTTGAGATTTTTATAGTTTTAGAAAACCCATTGATCTTCGACTTAGCTCCCTTAAAATCTCACATATAGCTATTATACTCTCAATAATTTTGAAGAAATTAATGCTCATTTGTAGCGAAGCATCAATGTTCAAGCAAATGGCTTAGCATTTCTGTTTTTATGTGATTTTAATCTTTGTAGTCTCTTTTTCTTGCAAATGGTGTCTTTTCACGCAAATAATTTGTCTTTCGTAGTAATATATAAAAAATTACCAAAAAAATTATTTTTTAAATTCGGGCAATGATTTTTACATGCATAACTTTTTATCATCTCATTTTTCTCATTTGGTTCATCTTTAAAAACAGTTGATATGAAAACACTATGACTAACATGTGACAGGTAAGTGAAATACTCAAATAAGTTAGTGTTCATGTTCATTAAAAGAGACAAGGAGTCAAACATGTAGCAAGTTATCACCATATCACATCTTAATGAATCCACACTTTATAAAGCACATAAATAAAATGATGTCACGTCTCAAAACATTACAAAATAGTCAAGTGGATGTGGAATGAATGGGTGACTCGAACATCTTTAATGTTCAACCACATAAGGTGTAAAAAAAATACAAAACTCTTTTAGAATTTTTCAAAAAAATTATCAAAATAAAATCTTTTTGCCTTTTTCACTTTTTCTTAAAAGAAACCGAATAAATTTTTGTATTTTTCAATATTTGTCTGAAAAACAAAACTCTTTTTGGATTTTTTAAAAAATATATCAAAATAAAAAATTTAAATATAGTGATAATACAATGTTAATACAATCCAGTAATAGGAATAAATGCAAATAATTATGAAAATCATCCTATACTAGATAACACATCCAATCTTAGTCAATGGTGCAAATACCTACAGATTTCCTAAGATCCTCAAATCTAAGTGCATCTAAAGATTTCGTGAATATGTCAGCTAACTGACGATCGATGCTCACAAAGATCAATGTCATGACCTTTTCCTCAACTAGGTCTTGAATAAAGTGCTCGCGAATCCTAATGTGCTTTGTGCGCGAATGCTGGACTGAATTACGTGAAATGTGCATAGCATTCATATTATCACATGAATAGTCATCGTGCCTTGTGAAATTCGATGATCTTCCAACATTTGCTTCGTGTATAATAGTTGCATGCAATAACTCCTGATGGCTATATACTCAGTCTCTGTCGTTGATAAAGATATAGAGTTTTTCTTCTTTCTCATCCATGAGACAAGAGAACTCCCAAAGTTGAAACACCCACCCGAAGTGCTCTTACATCCATCTACATCCTTGGCCCAATCGGCATCTGAATAGCTAGACAAACAGTCATCGATATCATATGAATACCAAATACCATAAGAAAGTGTTCCACTCATATATTTGATAATACGTTTAAGAGAGCGTAAGTGTGACTCTTTCGGGGATGCTTGATATCACGCACATACTCCAACACTATCGACAATATTGGGACGACTAGGGGTAAGGTAAAGAAGACTACTTATCATACTCGGATAAGTTATGCTCTTTGTCTTTGCCTAAAGCGCCTTTGATAAGCTTTATCGATGTACGAAAGTGCTTAGCGGAGTCTAGACCGAATTTCTTCACAAGGTCTCTTGCATATTTGGATTGAGATATGAATTTTCCATCCTCAAGATAACGAACCTAGAGACCTAGGAAGAATGTAAGCTCACCAACCATGATCATCTTAAACTCTCTCTTCATCTCCTGCTTGAAAGTGTGAGCATGACAAGAGCACGTGGATCCAAAGACTATGTCATCCACATAGACTCGGGCAACCAAAATGGCACCACTCTCACTCCTTATAAACAACATCTTATCTACTCCCCCTTTCTTGAAGCCACGAGCTAAGAGATAGGAAGTAAGCCTCTCATATTAAGCATGGAGTCTTCCTTCAAACCATACAAGGATTTCATAAGATAGTAGGAATATCTTGGGTGCTTAGGGTCTTCAAACCCTTTTGGTTGTTCCATGTAAACCTCATTTTATAGAATGTCATTCATAAAGGTACTCTTAACATTCATATGATATAACTTGAAGCGTAGATGGCATGTTGTGACGAGTAGTAAGCGGATGGACTCAAAGCTAGCAACATGATCGAATGTCTCCTCAAAGTCTACACCCTCGATCTCTGTATAGCCTTGAGCAACCAACTTAGCCTTATTGTGAACTATGATACTATATTCATCCACTTTATTCGTGAAAATACACTTGGTACCTATCACGTTAGTATCGCTAGGTCGAGAGACCAAATCCCAGACATCGTTCTTTTTAAACTACAATAACTCTTCTTTAATGGAAGATATCCAATGCCGAGTGCTTCTTTCATGTTCTTAGTATCGACTAGGGACGTGTAGTACAAAAAGCTAACAATATTTTTGCATTGAGCATGAGTAGAGGAAGGATCATGACTCTTTCGAAATCAAGATGGTGTCTCCCCTAAAATAAAAAGGAGGTCCACCGTGTTAGCATGAGGAAGGATGGGATCGTCACCAGGCGGTGCATCATCCTCACATTGTGGGATAGGAGCAATAAGCATCGGTGGCTCGTCATCTCTGATCGTGATATTTATTGACTCCATAACCTAAAGATAGTCATATTATAAACATAGTAAGACCTACTCGTCGATGAATATCCTAAAAATATCCCCTCATCGCTCCTGGGTTCGAACTTTCCTAAAGTCTCTCTATCTCGCAAGATGTAGGATGTATTCCTAAAGACACAAAAATATAAAAGGTTGGGATTCTTCCATGTCCACAACTCATAATGCACATGAAGTGTGTGAGGGCGAAGATATATCCTATTCACCATATAGCATGCAGTGCTCATCGCCTTTGCCTAAAATTATCTAGGCACGTTTCTCCCAAGAAGCATGGATTTAGCCATTTCTTGTATCGTTCGGATCTTCCTCTCAATAACCCCATTTTATTAAGGAGTACGAATGATCAAAAACTCATGTTTGATGCCGACATTCATCGCAATAGCTATCCATTTTTTCTTATATAAATTCAATGTAGTTGTCAATACGCATTCGATTAAAAATGACACTGTGTTGGTTTTGCAGGATACGACACTTAGTTGTAAGGAAATCAATCTCATCAGACATTTATTGAAGGAATCCTACAATCGAGTATCTATAAATTTCATCAACCATCATGAGAATGTATCTCTTACCACCTAAGCGCTCTGAGCGAGTAGGACCCATAAGATCCATGTGAATCATCTCCAAAATGCGAGACGTGGTAATGCTATTTAACTTTTGATGGGGAGTTTGAATTTGTTTACCTTATTGGTAAGGCCCACAAACCGAGGAAGTTTGTTTCCCAAGTGATGGTAAGCGACGAACTAGGTCCTTTTTCACTAATGTCTCAAGATCTCTAAAGTTCACGTGACCTAGTCGTTAATGACAAAGGTCCATGGTCGAGACCATGACACTGTTGCACACAAAAGAGGACTTAGGCACAATCCCATAACAATTATCTTTCGTCCACACACCTTGTAGTAAAAGTTTACCAGATTGATCATAAACATCGCATTCGAATCGGTCAAATTTTATCGTAAAATTTGCGTCACACGGTTGCCTTATGCTAATCAAGTTCACTTTCAACCCTTTCACGTATAAGACATCATCTAGCTTAGGAAATCTGGGTTTCTCAACATTTGCACCTCTTAAAATTCTAGATCTACTCCCATCTCCAAAGGTGACTTTACCCTTCCTTGCGATCCTCAAGGTGGGTAAAAATAGAGTTATCGCTGGTCATGTGCCTAGAACACCCACTATCAAAATATCATTGGGAAGTATTTTGAGCCTTAAGAGTAACATGAATAATAAGGGCTTTGTCATCTCACTTAGGTACTCAAGTGGCGGTAGCCTTTTGTTTGCCTTTATTGTTGTTGACTCTAGTCGGAATGTTGGAAGCGTTCTCAAATGGAAAAGACATCCATTGAAATTCTTCCATTAAACTATGGGAAGTCGCGACTAGAAATTCAAATTTCACCTTAAGACTAGAAAAGTCACTAAAGTGGTGTACGGGAATATATGTATGTCTAGTTATGCCTAATTTATAACAAAAATATCTAAGGCAACTTCTTTTTGTGTAAAAAGTGCAAACATAAACAAGTTTAGGTATACCACGATTTGATTTTCTAGGTAGAAATCTCTATTTTGGTTTAGGTTGAGGTCCATAAGGATTAACCATGAATTCAAGAATCGGTTTCAATACGGTATTGGAAGTGGATGCAATGTCAAAACCTATTCCATGGCTCTTACCAAAACCTAAAGTGGGGATGAGGAACACCTTATCTACCTTCTTCGATGTATCCTCGATAGTTACCTTGACCTCCGGTTCACCTTCGAGATCTTTATCAAGTTGGGATACAAGGGCTTTAAGTTTCTCACGAGTTTCTATGGGTGATTGGAGATCTCTCATAAGACTCACCACTTTGTTAGTCAAGTCCCCGTTCTCTCTCAACTAAACAAACTCTCTCTTCTAAAGCTTTTATCACCAAGGATTCACTCTCTCTGTAGGTTTAAAGGACTTAACATAAAGATTGGCATAGGCGCGCTGAAGGTCACTCTTGCTCTCACTTAAAACATTCTCTCCCTCACTCTCCTCGTAAAGACTATACTCACTATCGAGGTGTTCATGGTTAGTATATTCCTCATCGTCGTGAGGTGACCTAGATGTACTAACATGACTAGATATGAATGCGGTGAAGTTACATCCATGCAGTGATACTTCTCCCGATCTCACCGACTCGACCTCGCTATCGCTAAACGTGAAGTTTAAGGTAGCTTTGCCTTTCCCTTGATTTTCAATCTAGTCGTACACTCGTGAACTTTGTGACCCTTTCCCTCACAATCATAAAATCTCTCCTCGTCTTTCTTAGGGAAATCTTTCTTTTCTTTTTTCAAAATTTTTCTTGGTCGATTTATATATATTTTTTTTTTCAAAACTTTTCTTGTCTTTGGAAGTATTTTACTTTTTGATTTTGAGAAATTTCTTGAAATTTTTAGCAAAAAGGGCCAAATCATCTAAATTATAGTCAAACTCATAATCGAATGATTCTTCCTCTCTCTTTTTATAAACTTCTTCTCTCTTTTTAGATTGGGCGTTAAGTGCAATTCCCTTATCCTTAGGCTTACAAGTTCTTCTAACCTAAGAGTGTCTAGGATCCCTAACGAATTAAGAACAGTAACCTTAGGAATAAAACGGGTGGGAAGAGATCTCAAAAATTTCTTAACCACACGTGTCTCGAGTATTTTCTCACCTAAATTAGAACTCGAGTTAACTATGTCAGACAGTCGTGCATAAAACTTGTCAAAGGATTCATATTCAAGCATTTTTATTGTTTCAAATTATGTGGTAAGATTATGAAACTTAGAAGTGTTAATAGCATTAGCACCCTCGTGAGTGAGATGGAGGGTATCCCAAGCTTCTTTAGACATGGTACATGTCATAATGCGACGAAACTCGTCAGGGGTGACGACTCCTGAGATGGCACTCAAATCGCGAGAATTAAAGTTGCTCAATTTAAATTTGTCCTCTGTCCACTAAGAGACAGGTTTAGGGCCGACGACATTATCAACAGTGACAGTGGGAGGAGTCCACCCTCTTTCACAAACTACCCAGACTGGTTTTTAGGACAGACCTCATCCTAGATTTTCAATATGTATAGTTGGTACTATAAAAAATGGGCACTCGATTATACAAATTCTCCATTAAAATACGACTTTTCAAAGATCAATAATTTTTCAAAAAAATTGATATCAAAGAAAAAATAATTTTGCCAAAAATAGATCACACAATATTTTTGTGTAACCTACTCTGATACCAATTTGAGACTTCTCTTGTGATCTTAATGGAATAATTTATATAATTAAATGTCCACCAAACAAAAATCTAAATTATTAACAAATTTTATTCTGATTAATTTAGGTTTGCTTGTGATGAAAGTTCCAAACTCAGAAATTAACTACGCATGCAAGAGCAAACAAATATGGGGAAAAATCCCTAAAAAGGGCAAAACCTTTTTCAGCACTTTACACAATTTTACAAGATAACTTACTTACAAAATTTATCTAAAGAAAAATGCTTAGCTTCATAGCAGTCCACCGGTGGTTGTCCACCCTCGATATCCACCGATCAACCTTTGTATTCCTTAGGCAGTGATCCCCTCCAAGGTTCACAAGATTAGTAGTGAAGATGATATCTCCACGAGGTTATATCTAGTATGAAACTAAGTATGGTTTCAAATAGATTCATAAGTATATTGAGAATGATGATTTTGTGAATCAAAAGGTTTTTAAGCACAATACTAATGAGGAATTTTGCAACAGGTATGCAAAAATTATTTTTAAAAAAGTCTCTTTTAAAATCCCATTGAATGAGGTATTTATATGACATGCTCAAAATTTGAGGTAACATCACTTATTCGAGCATATCATTAAAATGAAAGCAAGTTCGTTCAAATGCACTGCTATCTTGTTTGAACAATCTTCAAACAAGCTTCCAACGATGAAAAATAGTATGCCCTTATTAGGTGCATGTTAGATGTAAATATCAAATGATGACTCAAACGAATTTGGCATCTCATTTGAACGAGGTCAGCGAACTTTGAAAATTTATTAAACATAAAAATTTCCTCGATTTTTATAGAAAAAACATCTCCCAATATAAATGAAAATACATTGAAACTCCTAAATTATTTATACCTTCATAATGTGGAGATCATCTTGAACTTGGAGATATTGAAGATTCGGTTCTTCGTGACGGCTTGAGTCAAATTGTAACGTGATATGCCAAATATACATGTAAACTTAAGCTATGAGAAATGACAGAAAATATGTCCTTACAATAAAATATGAGATATTTTACCAGGAACACATCGTCCAAGCAACCATGCAATAGAATGAAGCCTTTTAACCAAGACAATAAAGATTATAACCAAGAAAATAAAAATCACAAGCTATTTAAATTTGACTTAAAGCTTGCATCAAACCTTCGCCCTCATGTCTCAAACATTGTTCATACATTAACCAGTCAAACAATTAAGTTCCACCACATCCCACAACTATGGTCATCAAACTCATGCAAGCATCATATCACAAGCCCACAGTTGATGATTCAAACAAGTCAAAGAATGCTCAAAATCCTTAATGAGTATTTATTTATTTATATTTATACTTTAGAAACCATTGCACAAAAGTAAAGTAATATGTTTTATCTTGTGTATGATCAAAATCTATACACCTAAACCCACCATATAGCTCCCTAAACCTTCCCCAAAGCCCAGACCCAAACCTAACATTACTTTACCTAAAACCTGGGTGGTTTAGTTGACTAAACCTTGGTTTTAGTCAACTAAAAGTTATTTAAATAGCTATTTTTTTATATTAAACTAAACCTTTGAGACAACCAACAAAAATCCAACCAGAAGGAGTTTTAGTTGACTACACCAGAATTTTAGTCAACTAAAATCCCCAATTTTTTAAAAATGATTTTGATAAAATCCTCTAACTTTTTATCCTAATACCCTAAGTATTCCTACATGATTATCAAACATTTAGCAGCCTCCTAGAACTATAAATAAACCTCCCACTTCCATTACAAATCACATAAGCTCATAACACCATCTCCTTGAGTTTCCAGAGAGAAATCAAGAAAACCCACTTAGGAGTTTTAAACGTACAAAATACATAAAAGCAATAGCTTCAAGATAACCACTTGAACCTAAATACCCAATCAAAATCCCTCTTTAGCAAAGTTATAATCCGAACACCTACTTGGTCTAAAGATTTATTTAAAAACCCATTTGAGCATTATAGTTGTAATAGTTGTTTCCTATCTTTTTAGAGAGAGAAAGTAAATGAATTACTCCATTGTTACAGTAAAGCTACTTGGACTTACATCTCGATTACAAATTTATTGTTGTGACTCATAGATAAACTTCATTATATATTCTCGGATGATATTGACGTTATTATGGGTAGTCAAGGCATTTAAAATCCTTAGCCTATTGCATGGATACCTCTTGGTCAAGGATGAATTTAGCATCTTTTTGGTTGAGGTTTGCAAGGTAGTGTTTCTTGTGAGGTTTTATTTTCCCTATTAATGGACTAGAGATAGTGAAGTTCTCGAGTATCGTCTCGAGCTTGGACGTAGGCATAGATCGAACCACATTAAAATCTCGATTTGTAAAGTTTCATTATGATCTCTCTCTCTATTAACTTCTTATATTGATCGGTGATTAATTACTTATAATTAGATTTATCGTACTGCAATTCATCCACCCTCTTGGGTACATTTTCGGGTGAATAATAAGTATGTTATTCTAAAGATTCATTTACTTTGTATTTTGAGTACTTACACTTTAGTGTAAGCATTCTCTTTGTTGATTCCTATCTTTAGTTAATATTGTTCTGATACTTCGTTGTGCCTTTACTTGTCTTTTATGTGTTGTACACTTTTTGCTTCACGTGTTGATATTACTCATTTTATGCGTTTACCTTATGTAATGTGCATCCTATTTTGTATTTTATTATTTTCCATTATTTTGTACAATACCCTCACCGTACTTTTGCAGGTATTACCCACACCAAATACATCACACACACTGTAACTTGAGATTCAATATGTTTGTTTAGATTTTTGCATTCATGGCCTCTTCTTAGTATCTTATGATATTAAGGTGCAAGTGGTGCTCTCCTTGGGATAGTTGGATATTTATATATATTACATCTTTTAGTAATTTTAATTTTTTTAGGATGGATATTGATTTTTTAACTCTAAATGGTTTAATTTATATATGACATGTTTTCATACAATATGTATTTTGTTATAGTACCATAAGTATGGATCAATTTTGATTTTTGCATTTCACCCAAATAATTTGTGATAGTGCCACCGGTGTGGGTTATATCAACAAACATAATATTAATTGATTCATTTTTTATCAAGTTGACAGTGGTAATTTTTGTGTAAGGTGGTAGTTTAGAGAGGGTAGAGGTAAAATTATTTAAAGGATTGTCCCAAATTGAGGGATAACTTCATAAAATTACAATAGGTTTGTCGGTATAGTGTGGAGGTAGAAATTTTTAGATAACACAAAAGTAATATATTAACCTGACATTATTATTTGATTACATGTAATTCATTGTATATTTATGAACTGTTTCTTCTAATTTTGTCTATTTATGAACAATCAAACAAAAGTTAGTATTTTGTCTCTTCGAATTTTGTTTATTTATGAACGATTTTTTTATTCTCATTTAATATGAACAACTCATTAGAGGAATTTAAAGTTGAAATATTAAACCACCATTTGAACCTTAAGGGGATGACATTTTAAAGATTTTTAGCATAATTAAGTTTTACATTTCTCACTCTTAACCTCCAAGTTCAACTTTACAAAAAAAACTATTTGTTCTTTTATAGGTTTAAAATATTGGATGATTTTGTCTTTCTATTGTTTATGTTTAAGATTTTGACCCCTGTTTTCATATTGTTACATTTTGTATGAATCGAGCTTCACCCTTTCATGTTGTTCTAAATTTTAAATTATGTGTAACTTTTACTCCTTTTTGTCAGTTCTCTTTCAATTAAAATAGCTTTTATGTCTGTATTTTATTTATTTGACACTTACTAGCTGTAATTTATTTATTCGACACTTGCTAACTGAAATTTTAAAGTAATATTGTTTGCTCTGAGTTGTTCACTCTTTACATTCGTTATGTTAACATTTTTTATTAATGATAATTGTAGAGGTAAGTTGTGGGAACAATCAAAGTTATGTGGATTGGATGTAAGTAATTTCAACTTATTTATTATATGGTTCGACAAATATTTGGAACATATCATTAAATCGTATATGATTCTTGTTTTTTTTTGTATCGTCTTCTTTTAAGTATGTATAATAAATTCTCACAATAACCATCATGGTGGTATAATGTTTTTTAAGGAAATTTGACTCATATGTTCCTTTGAGTTTTTATCTCACTTTGTGTGTATTATTACGAAAAATATGGATGCATAAGGAGGATACTAAGTTGTATTTTTTTCCCTATAACCTTTTATAGAATTGGAGTGAGGGTGAAGGATAATCGGAGTATTGATGATGGTATATACAAGGGTGAATTATTTTAGGAACATGTCATTAGATAAATTTTTAGGCATGTGTTAAGGATAATAATCTCTTGATTTTCTTTGTTTAGGCATTTACATATTGGAAGCATTGGAGAAGCAATGAGGAATGATATAACTCTCAATAAAGTTTTCTATTGTGCTATCATAGTTTTTAGGAACTGCGATAGGACATGTCAACTCTCATTAAGGTAACCATATAGTTCTCTTCAACTCGAGGTTTCTTATTCTTTGCGAATTTTTTATTAGATTTATTATTTGCAAAATGATTTCAAAATATTCTCTACCTCATATGTCAAGGCATAAGTTAAATTATTGTTTTAGTTTATTTTAAATTTTTGTTATGCTGATTTCTTTGTTTTGGCAATCACCATTAAGGAAAAATATGGACATCACTAGAAGCCTCATGAAGTTCGGTTGTAGCCAATAATAGATTGCATCTAGGTTAACGTATTTTCCCAAATATTTTTTGGTTTCTTAATGTGTAGAACTTACCCTTCTATCATGTTACTTCAAAGTGGTATAATACATGGTTGTTCTGGTTGATTTCAGAATTTTTACATTGTGAAACAAAGAACAAAACGAGACGAGTGAAATAAGCATGAAGATCAAAACCATTCTAATTACGAAGTGAGTTAAATCGATGATTTTATTTATATGAGGTCCAAGATGGACTATTAATACAGTTGTTGGAGTATTTTTCTTAAATAGGGTGGATTATCCTATAAACAAATGAAACTCTGCCTAAATTTTCTAAATTATTTATGACATAAATTATACACCCTATTTAAGAAAATTTTCTAAATTTTTCTAAATTATATATTAAACTTTTATGACATAAATTATACACGACTTAATACTTTAGAAAATTATCTTCGTGCCTTCATGCATGGACATAGCCTAGTATATATAAACTAAATCATTAACATTTGTACAAGCTATATATTAAAAATTTTGATATCAATAAATTTCATTTACTTTATGTTGAAAAACAATTAGTGTAAGAGTGATAATAATGGCTTTAAAATTCTATGAATAATTGACACGATTTAGTAAACACAACCCTGCACTTAGTTTTCAAATCACATTAAAAATAAATTTGATTCCATAACATTTATCTTCAAATTACCAACAAGATTTTTTTAAATTATCGCGGTTATACTATATTATATATAAAAGCACTTGTAAGTGTTATTTTTAGTTTTTTTTTATATATAAAGCTACATCCAGTGTGAAAACTATACATGTAATATTAAATGAATGGTTATGTGCGTATAAGAATTATTTTAGTGTACATCCATGTTTTACTTCTCCAATCTCTTTATTACTTTTTCTTTACATGATGTTTACAATTTAAACCCTAATTGTTACGAACTTTACCCAGAGAAGTATCTTCTCTCAATTTTTGAGAAGTTCAACGAAGACGGGGAACCCGAAGGAGAACATTAAATGATTTGTTGGGCACCTTGATGGTAATTGCAACAATTAAAACCCGCATTTTAGGGAGTTATATTAATCCCTTACTGTTAAAGATTACAATTGGTACTCCCATTTGGCCCCAAGAAGTGTGGAAACATGGGAGGACATGCATACCTAGTTTGTTTAAAACTAATTTCTAGTTAAAGATGAGTTCACGCTGACCTAGCCTGAGCGAGAGAAGAAAAGGCCGGGTAAAAAGGTAGTGTCATACATTAGAAGATTTAGAGAATGGTCTCTTGATGTAAGAGAAGAGGAAAAAGGAGTCCAATCTTCTTCAAATTTGTGCAAAAGGGTTGCGTGAGAATATAATTGTTAGATCAACGAAACTCACGAGGGCACCTTTGTATCCTTCAGGAAAGCATCTAGAAACATTATGTTGGTGGTTCACTCCAACCCCATCGCGAAAAATATTGTATTTAACCAACCAACAGATTTAGTTAGAAGAGGATTTCAGGCTCCTCGAGTTAACTACATAGATGGAGCTAAAATACCTCAAGGTGGTGAGGAGGCAAAAAAGAAGAATAAAAAGAGGAGGTTCAATTGGGAAGATCCACCTGATTTACGTTGCACCATCGAAGAAGTAGTAAGTCATTATAATAAAATGGTGGTAGGAGGTTGGGTTTATCATTCTAAGAATTGACCATAATATGCCCCGGGTGCAGACACACAAGATGATGCAAACTAAGTTCATTGGAGAGTTTGTCCTCCAACGAAATCATGCTTCACTCTACGAAAAATCATTAACAAGAACGTGTTTACTGGGAATTTCCAAATTCCTCAAAAAATATCAATAATAACTCATTGCCAGAATATGGGTTAAATATGGTGGTTGGGTCTGATGAAGTAGTTGAGGCTGAAACGACAGGAAGGGGCAGAAAGGAAGAGGAGTTCGAACGAGATTATGGAAATTGTTTTATTAGAATGTACAACGTGGTCTTTACTTATGATGAACCATCGATCAGAGATAGTGAACATGCATATAAGACTGATGACTATGAGGTTGATCCTAGTATTACATACCAAGCTGTTTCGAAGTAACCAAAATTTTTATGGTTCTTCGACCATGTTGGCATGCCGCAGGATAGTAGGGTGGGGGATCACCTAGGAAATATTTGAGATAGCAAAGAAAAATGTTATCCCAACACTGAAGTGGAGAGAACTTATATCTAAGCTGATTAAGAAATTTATGTCGGAGATCACTTTCTCGAATGCCGATAGAATAATTAGGTTCCCCCACAATAGACCTTTATACATCAAAATGACGTAAAATTTATGAGGGCACTGGTGGATGGAGGTTCTTTGGTGAATATAATGCCCATGAGCTCTTTTTACGCTGCTAGCATATCAGAGATAAGGTGGTAGCGATGCCTCTTTCCATTTCGGGCTATGACACTCAAACTTCCAAGTCTGTTGGTTATGTCAATGTGGGAATTACAGTGGACAACGTCATTTCACATATCAAGTTTCATGTGATTGAGTTTGTAACTTCCTGCCATTTATTGATTGGGAGAGTTTGGATGCACAAAAATAGTTTGGTTCCCTCAACATGCCATCAATGGTCTAAGGCAAACATCAAGGGGAATGAAATTGTCATTAGTGCAATAAAGAAGCCTTTTGCTAAATAGGAATCTCATTTAGTGGATGTTGAATTTTACATGGAATTGATCCAGGACACAAACATTTTGATGAGTCGTATCGAATTAGTAGGGATGACAACAATTAAGGATAGGTTGGACCCTTTGGGGGATCAAAATGAGGTGATGGTGAAAGTTGTACACATTACTGAGGAAACATGAAAGGTTGGTACAAAACCTAAACTATCTCTAAATAACAAATAGATAGAATGATGTTGAGGATCAACTTGATAGAGAATGAGGAAAAGTACAAAGCGTGTTGGGTAGGTTTGATGGAACACGTTGGAGTAATCAACAAATGTAAGAAAGAAGAAGGCACTTACACCACCACAATGACAATACAAGAAAGTATTCTTAAGGATAGATGGATGGTGTATCGTATTTGAAGGAGTGAGGAGAGAATCAATGAATGTGATGAAGTTGTCTCGAAATATGAATGTTTCTTGGTGGATAATCAAAGGAAATTTCTTTTCATTGATAATTCCAATATTCAAGAATTTATTGAGGATATTGAATATGAATCCGAGTGCATGCAGGACCACCCAAAGACCCAAGCCCAAGAGTTGGAGTAGATTAATTTGGTGGAGGATAGAGAGGAAGAAAGGCTAATATTTATATCGAAAGACCAAGAGACTGAGATAATATGGAGGTGACCAAGCTCATTTAAGAGTACAAAGATGTCTTCACATGGAAATATACTGAGATATCGGGGATGGATTGAGATTTGAGTTGTCACAAGCTCAATTTCATGCCTTCAGCTATCCCGTTCAAGTAGGCTATAAGAACATACAAACCTAAGCAAGATCTTAGGATAAAGGTTAAGGTGGAACGATTATTGGAAACTGGATTTATCAAGCCAATTCAACATCCAATTTGGCTTTCCAACATTGTTCTAGTGGGGAACAAAAATAAAAGCACTAATTTGCATTTGTGTTGATGTTAGAGACCTTAATAGAGATTTCGCTAAAGACGAGTTCGCTTTACCTTCGATTGACATCCTAATTGATTGAACATTTGATCATGAGATGTATAACTTTATGAACGTCTATATGGGTTATAATTAGATAAAGATGGATACAACTAATGCAGAGAAGATAGCATTTAGACTTCATTTGGGTAATTTTACGTACAATATCATTCCTTTTGGTCTGGAAAATAAAGGGTAAACTTATCAAAGAATAATGATTACCATTTTCATGACCTATGTCATGACATTGTGGAGTTCTATGTTGTTGATTTGGTAATCAATTTCAATAAAGAGGATTTACATTTGGCTAATTTGAGAAGAGTTTAAACATGTGCAGAAAGTGCAAACTCAAGACGAACCTACTCAAATGTGCTTTTGGTATAACACGTGGGCAATTCTTAGGTTTTGTGGTTGATTAGCAAGGAGTTTCGATGAACCAAGATAAGCAAAAGGTCATCTTTGAAATTAAATTTCCAAAAACTGAGAGAGATCTGAATAGTGTCCTCAGGAAGATTTCTTACTTGAGAAGATATGTATAAGATTTATTTAAGATCACTAGCCTACTGATTGAGATCCTAGGAAAGACCACGATGTTCAAATGGGAGGAACCACATTAGGAAGCTTTTGATAAGCTTAAGAGATTGCTCACTTCTACACAAATGATGATTTTACCTAAAGATGGTGTACCTTTGCTGCTTTATCTTACCTCAACTACGGGATCCATCGGTGAACTACAAGCACAAGAGGTTGATAGACAAGAGAGACATGTGTATTATCTCAGTAGCATTATCCATGATCTTGAGGAAAAATATACCAGCATAGAGAGGCATTGTTTAGCTTTGGTCTTTGTTGCCCCAAAACTTAGACATCATATGTTATCTTTCACTTTTAGCATAGTGATAAGATGTGATTCAATTAAGTTTTTTCTATCACGAAATTTTTTTATTGTGAGAGAAACAAGGTGGGTCCTCATACTAGTAAAGTATAATATGAAGTGCGTGGTTCCTCGTGCGATCAAGGTCCAAGCTTATGCATATTTGTTGGGAATTTTTGTCTTAGGATTATTTGAGCTACCTCATGAATATATTCCAAGTGATGATTTACAGGCCAATCTTTATGAGCTCTCATCTATATAGTACAAAGAGAATGTGATAAGTGTAGATCTTTCTTCCAACCAATTGAATGTAATTTTTTGGAATCCCAAATGGACTGGAGGCATATTTACATTGATTTCATCAAGGATGGAGTTATTCCGAGCGATAAAGATGATTCCATAGGAATAACGATCAGGGTGCCAAGGTTCTACCTATTGGAAGAGAATTATATTGAAGAGGGTATTTAAACATACCATTGTGTTGCATCCTAATAAAGGAAGCAGACAAAGTCCTCAAATAAGATCACGATCCATCTCACATTAGAGGAGATAAGTTGTACGATCCACTCATGACATTTAGATATTATTAGATAACTATGGAGAAATATTCAGCTGAGTTCGTTCAAAAGTGCAAAGCTTTCCAACTGCATGATAATCTCATTCACGCTCTATCGGTAGAACTCCTTTCACTAAAAACTCCTTATCCTTTCCATACATGGTTGTTTGACTTCGTGGGGGAAATCAAACCACCATCTAGAGGCAAGATATAAATCCTCGTAGAAATTGAGTTCTCCACCAAATGGGCGAAAATAATACCCTTGAAAAGAGCAACAGTGGGTGTCGTGGAACAGTTTATAAAGTAGTACATCATTTGTCGATTTAGAATTCTCAAGGTTATTTTATCAAATAATGGAACTTCATTCATTAAGAAGGAGCTGACAATGCTAATTGATAAACATTCAATCAAACACCACACCTCAATAGTTCCTTACCCCATAGGCAATGGCCAAATAGAGGCCACAAATAAGAACTTGGTTAATATTTTAGCCTAGATGATGAAAGATTTTACTAATGCATGGGATGACAAGCTCCTTATGGTGATTTGGTATTATCTAACTACTTAGAGGAAACCAATAAATTATGCACCTTTTTCTTTATTTATAGAGATGAAAAAATTCTTCCAATGGTGTTAAAAGTACCTTCTGCTAGATATGCCTTACAAAGAAGCATGCTTCTCCAAAGTTGGCACGTTCAATTAGAGGCAGTACATGAACATAGATATTACACAACAAGTCACTTCTAGATATACAAAAAGCAACTCTCTAAAGCTTATGAGAATTTGGTGAAGCTGAGAAAATTTATGGAAGGAAACTTAGTCTTAAAAGCTACTGTAAGCCACATTAGAGGACTAACATTGCTAAAGTTTGCATCCAATTGGGAGGGACCATATGTTGTTAAGGAGGCGCATGATTCGGTTTTTTGTCTAAGGAGGCGCATACCCTTAAAAGTTAATAAAAAATAGTTAAAAGTTTTCCATGTTTAGAGATCCCATGTAAATTTATTGGTTCGTTCATACTTTTGTACTAGGAAAATGCAAGGAAACACATATAAATTTTGAGTTATATTTAATTCAAAATAAACAAATGTTGAAATAAGCAAACGAGTAAAGTAAAAACATGGTTCAAGAAGAAAATTTTCTTGTATTTCACTTATATAATGGAGTTACGCTACAAAATTTCAACTATTACCCAAAAATAAAAGAAATAAAAGCCTTTTACCCTGGGAGGAACCACATATTGAGAGTAGTGAAATAACCCTCAAGAAGCGAAGAAGATACATCTCTCAACATCGCATTGATACTTATTTATGGTGGAGATATGATATTTAACTTCATCCCTTATATTTTCCTCAGCTTCAAGTTATCTAATCCTTGGCTAAAGATTTCTCGCCTTTTGTCAATTTATGTTTACACTCTTCAATACGAGTGATCTGCTCACCCAATATTCCTTCCTCAACCTTTAGACCTTCAATATTTTTCAAATAGTGGGCATGGTAAGTTTCAATTTGGGAATCCTTAAGGTATTTTAGGTTTTTGATGATCCATGTGAAGTTAAAACCATCCTTCAATTATTCTCTAATATTTCTCAAGTGCTGGTTTAAGGTTTCTCTATATAAGGCAGTAAATGGTGTGTTAACAATTTTAGCTAAAAAATTTACCATGCCTTGGACCTATAGCCTATGAATAATTCATTCGAATTATTACATTCCAGGGTGAAAATCTCTAAGTGAGTTTGGATTGCTAGTTTAACCACACTGTGATGGAAACCCTATATGAATCAACAATATTGTATCACTAGTCGACAAAACTTAATAGGTGTAATGCTGGCCATTAGAACCCCATAACCAAACTCATTATCTTTTTCAATGACATTGGTCATGAAGCCATGGTCACTTACTCCAAAAGGCACAACTTGCAAATGACCGGCCATAGAAGGATGAACCTGAGATACCTCGGTAGTAGTATTTTCTCTCATAAGATACAAAACGAGAAAACATGAAAAGAGTTGGCAAAAAAATTCGGCATTGTTTTCTTTACCAAGTAGGTAAAATGAGAAAACCTTAGCAAGATTTGAGTTAAGTCACCGAGAAGATGTTTATTTTAAAAAAAATCTTTCCCAAACAGGTATATTATTTATAAAAACCTTGTCCAAGAAGGTGTTTATTTAAAATATTGCCCAAGCAGGGTACATCACCAAAGAAGTGATAAATTTTTTAGAAAACCTTACTCAATTGAGAGATTAATTCACCAAGAATGTGTGTTTTTTTACGCTAAGTTATAACCAATAAGGTTATAATAATAATTAGAAAAAGTTCTTACATTAAAAGTAAAGAGAGGATTAGAAGATTTAAGTCAACTACCTCGTCAATAGATGAAATTATGGCTAAAGGTAGAGAACTAATGCTTCCTCAATAGGAGCTTGAGGTTCAACCATGGGATCATCCTCGATGGACAAAATAATCGGTTCATCTTGAGGAAGCTCAATTCACACAGAGGAAGGGGAAACACTTTCAGTAGTTAGTTTAACCTCATATGGAAGAATTGTCGGATCCATCCCCACATTTTTGGCAATCTAAAATTCCATAAAGGGGGGGATATTATAATAAGTTCACAAATGAGGAAGGAAAGTCATAGTTGGAGAAAGTTTTTGCAATGCATATACCTCTTTGATAGTTGGATGAACAAGGGAACTGATATCCACTTAAGACACCATAGATAGAGGAGACCTAATTAGGAAGTCCACGATGATCCTTGGCCTCAAAATATCAGAGGGAAACGATTCCTTATTTATTGAACTCAATAGGACCATCACCTCCATAGCTGGACCAAAAAGGATGAACTTTATTTACCTGCAATTACATCTTCATTCTAATTATTGACAATAATGAGCATTGAGAAAAGAGATATGAGATCAACGAAAAGGATAAACTACCTCAGTATAAGCAAATGGAGGAACCACAACTAGTGGTAACTCAGGTAAAGCCGGGGGAGTATTTGGATCAGAAGTTTTAACAAAACCACTTAAATCATCAACTTCCTCTTTGTGCATGGGTAATTTTCGTGACACCTCATAAGAACGGCTAAATTCAGCACCCGTAAAGGAAACACACCTTAGGGAGACTTGTCCAATTATTAAATAATAGTACAATCAAGGATTTGGAATATCATCTTCAATAATTAGACTTAAGGACCCTCTTACGGAAGGACTGTTAATATAGAGAAAACTTCAACTAAAGGAGGAGGGTCATTCGGAACAATTATGTTAGAAATATTTTCTTTATTCAATAAAGATACAACTCAACACTTGGAGAAAATTTCAATGGCAAAGTGAGTTACTTGTTTAGTCACATGAGGAGGCACATGTGTATCAACCTTAGTGGAATCATCCACCACCTTATCAATAAGAAAGTCATCCAATGTCTCCTTAGAGGAATCAGAGTGTATGGGAGTCATTGTAAGAGTGTAAAAACATACCCCACTTTGTTTCTTCACCAAAGTTTTCTTTCCCATAGAGGGAGCAACAAAGGAAGAAAACCTTTCATGTGAAACCTGAAAGTTTACAGAATTATGACATAAGGGTCGCCTACCCACACGTGGAAAAACATTACTTTGAATAATAAGATGAGGTGCCATCCTATTAAGAAGTTCAGGTGCCACTAATTTCACTTTTTTCCACAAGAGATGGATCAAGATCATGAGTGGTCTTAGGAGTAATACCACCAAGGCTAGAGAACCTTGGATGGGATTAGACTTTTGTTGAGATTTTTGGGAAGTTTACCTATAGAAGAATCTATCATTGAAATAACCTTTATATTTGTTCCACCAATGACCATGGAAGAATTTCTCTTTCCCTTTATAGATGTAGAAGCGACTTCAGCAATTGGAGCAAAAGGAGGAAGCTCTTTCGGGCATGGTATCTCTGCAATGTTTAGAGGAAATTACACATCCTTAGTAGAAATATTTTTTAACCCAAGTTAATTAGAACTAAATATCTTTATATCAGGATAATGTGGCTCCTTCTGCAAAAAAATATCAAAGGCTTTGAGTTGAGTCAGTCAATGACGGTAGTACCAGCCAAAAAAAGATTCACCCATGTTTTACTCCTAAGGAAGGGTAAGAATCTAGTATTCAGGACATTGATTAACCACACTTTTCCTCATGAAATAAAGGTTAGTAGTTAAGAAGGAATGATAATCTCTTCTTGATTCATAATTAGGGCTAGTTATGCCTTGGTCATAACCAAATTCACAAACACACCGATGAGGGTTATACATTTTACTTTTAACATCCAATATAGTGTGAGAGGGAAGACGGCTTAGAATGATTATAAAGACCGCATCAATAGATATATTCTTCAGTATCTTTCTCACCATCAAGGATTTTGACCAAGGAAATGTTTAGCTTAAAAAATGACCAAGTCTTTGCATGGGCCTCTCTAACATAAGGACGAAACTCGAAGCAACCCAAATCATCTATCAAAGGCAAAAGTACCTTCTTACTTTATTTTTTATTCCACTGCAATATGAGTTCACGACTTGGAGGAAGCATAATAATAGGATGAGCTTTAGGTTTAAGACCATGAAACCTTGCATAAGAAAGTCATTAGAAGAATAATGTAGTTTGACACATCAAAACGACCAGTTGGACGAGCCATGTCATGATAACACATATCCAACCATGTGTACATGGCTCAAAGAATTATTATAGCCAAGGGGATATTAACTCCACGATCTAATCTGACAGAGATAGACACTAAATCCCGTGTGGATGATCGTTGGGCTTTTCATGAATAAAAAATCGAGAAAGCAAGCATATGAGGCAGGCAGCTAGTTCGGAGTTGCTTCCATTAACTTCACCAAACTTTGATTAAATTTCAACTCCTTGGTCATTATGCTCTTGAGTGAGCTTGTCATATGTCTTGTATAAGTATTTGATATTTTGGCCAAAGGTAGCTTTTTTCTCATTGCCAACACACTTACGTGGAAGATGGTGAAGTACAATGCGTTCTTTCTCCTTTACTGCATCAATGGGATAAGGATCAAAAGGGAAGTGTCCATATGGATCTAAACCATATAATTAACACACATACTTCTGAGTGATGGTGAACTCTTCCCAAAGTTGCCACGATGGTTTGAGAGGAAACACTCCATCGAGAAACCAAAATATAGAGAGTTGGGTTGCTCTTCGACAGTGTGAAGTCTCTAAAGAATCTTATCACTCATTTAAGGAAAGTTTCTTCCATCTTGGTCATATGCTTGGTATAAATGTATTTATACCAAGATGAGAAACCATAAGAGGATCCACTATGTACTTCAAAGTCTATATAAGAGTAGGGAAAATCCCCTTGATCAAATGTAAACCTTAACATAAAGAAAGAGGTGAAAAAATGCCCCTTGATATGATTATTCAATTATTTTTGCCACTAGTATAGGTTTAGGAACACCTGTAAGTGAGTCTCTAAAACCTTTTATCTCCTAGTAAAATCAATCTATTTTCCCAAAGTAGGGAGCACAGAGGTAGGTGGGGAATAATGTCTGGTGTTCATCCAGATCAGAGGCATCTTTATTATAAAAAACTTTATCAATTTTGCTTGAAGAATTCATTAATGGATTTGAAAGGTGTTTGGGGGATAAAAAGAGAAAAAATGGTATAGAATTGTAAGCGATGGAGAATGACTGGTGAAAGTGGGTTCAAATAGGGTTTTTAGATGAGTTTTGGGAAGAAAATAACATGTTCTCTCTCTAAAAAACTTTTAAACTATGGGTTTAAATGGAAGGAATATTAAAAATCTCAATATGAAGATGATAAAGTGTATTAAAAATAAATTGGGGAAAAATAGTTATTTGAGCTTTAGGCGGTTCATTTACCCACACGTATTTTGAAAATTGGAGACAAATGATGAAAATAATGCCATGTGTCGTTAGGAGGCAGGAGTATCAGATGATTGGATTGTTGCATTAAATACAAGAAGATATTCACAGATCTTGCTCCCACGTGCACTGCCCACTTGTAACAATTTGAGTTATTTCGATCAAGGTTGCTTTTAACAAAGGTCTATTATTTTAAGATGCTTCAAATAGAAGTTTGTTGATTCAAGTTATTTAGAATAGAGTTCCATTCAATTCAAGTTGCTTCGAGCTGTGGCTTATCAATTAAAATTGTGTTGAGAAATGATTTGTTGGGTGAAGGTGTTTCATATAGAAATTTCTTATTTTGCAATAAATTTCTCTACGAGGAGGAAAATATAGTAGGGGATTATTGATAAAACCCTAATTATAGATAAACCTCCTCCTTAAGAAACTAGATAAGACACTATAGATGGATTCATCAAAGATTAGTGAGTGCATAAAGGAAATCGAGGAGTTAACCAAGTTAATTCAACGAAAAGGTAGAAGCTCAATCGAATATTGAAGAAGACGGATAGTCGAAGAAAATAATATTCACCATGCATTTTATGAGTTTCTTCGAAAAGTAGAAGATTTTCAAGGTTATTCTTGGCCGAATCTAACTCCATTTTCTTATCAGCAGACCAACTTTGTTCAAGAGAAAATTGTCCTTCTTCATTTTTAGTATTTCTATATTCTGAAATAGTACACCAATTCAGTGATTGATTAATTATGAGTTATGTTGTCATAATTGAGATGAGGTTACTTGATAACAATGATGGACCAAGTTTGGAAGGATCTAGGAGAGATTTCATGCTCTATCAAGTAACCTCACTTGAAGGAACTCTTTTGGAGGATTAAGAAGCAAGGAAATGTTAAGGTTCGAGTTAACCATTTTGGATACAGCAGGTAAAACACTCAGCATTACTTGAGAGAGAACATTTGATCAACCTTGAGCTTGTTCGATTATCTACCTATGAGTTTGGTGCAAAATTGAGTATCTTTCCATAAAATATCTGAGTGACGTCATACCATACCTATTCATGTCAAATTAACTTACCTGAAAAGTTGCGATTTGGTGAGAAGCTAGTTGGTTTATCACTGACACACTGTGGCTCTGCTTGGAACAACAGTTGGTCACTCGAGATTTCACTCAGCATTTAATTCATTTGACATATTAGGCATGGTAGGATAACACAACATTTAATTCACCTGAGGTTCCTCGGGTGTGTTTTTAAACCTATATATATCCCCACCCATCCTTTGAGAAGGGAGGACTTTTATAGAGAAAGAGTAGACGTGATCTTTGGTCTAAAAGACAACTTAGAGAGATTTATTATAAACCAAAGAGCATTTACTTCTCACCATTCATGCTTTATCCAATTTTTCTCAAGAACATAAGAAATTATTGAGCTTTGACCATTGTTTCTTCGTACCTTGGTGTTTGAGACGCCTACCTGAGGTGTATCTAGAGTTCTTCATTTTCTCTACCTCTAGCTAGCTGTTTGAGAGGTTCATTTATTATTCTAAATAGAGTGCATTTATTACTTATCGATGAGTTATACACGAGAGTTTGTGAGTTATATATCTAAGTTTATTCTTTACCACTGGGAGTGTATTTATTATTGTGTTATTTTCATTAATATGGGTTATGGCCATCCATCCTTGGATTTTTCTTCCAGTCTCGGGGTTCTGGCGCTCATACACGTGCACTCAGAGAGGGAGAGAAGGTCTTACACCCTTTTCTAGGAGCGCTTCGACTGTCGTAGATATGGGATGACGTAAATAGATAGAGTCTCCAACCTATTTTTCACAAAATAGGCAAAAGAACATGTTGCCCCCTCGATAAAGCGGCATCAAAGAGAAACTGATTCTTATGAAACCAATAGTTCAGAGGTTCGGGGGCTAAGTTATGGAATGGGAAGGTGTTAGGCACCCATCCCGCCCTTTCGGTCTCCCATGGGCTTATGTTAGTATTTTCTTAATTTCTCCATGAAGAGTGTGTGTGTGTATATATAAATTCATACTCGAATCGTTCGACTCATATCATAAAAAAGATAGAGTGAGGTCATCCAAAGGAATGTTCCCAAAATAAGAACTAGAAAATCTGATGTGCGCGCTTATCGAGATATTGATCACTATAATGAAACGATAATATTGGTTAGATAAAATGCAAATATGAATTATAAGTATAATATATATGATTAATATATGGATAAAATAGGAAAAAGATGAAAATATGAAGATAAGAAAATTGGACTTGAGTCTCGAGTTTCAGCCTGAAACGCCTACGTAGCCTATAAAGGCAGCAAAGTCCACGTAGTTCGCATGCGGTATAAGGGTGAGGTTTATCCCATAGATTCAAATGTGAGTTTAATATATGTGTGTGTGTGGAAAAGGTATTTTTAGTTTTGAGAAAAGTGGTGAATAATCTCGTTGGAATATATAAGTATAACCCTCTTTTTCTTTATTTTGTTTGTTTTAAAAAAAATAAAGTATGTGCAATATAACTAATAAAAGGTGAAATATTAATGTATATGATCTAAAGTAAGAGCTAAATTAAGAATTTATAAAACTAATATGAAAAAAAAAGAAATTTAAAGAGAGAAAAGGGTATTTGGACCTTCTTTGGAGACTTAAGGCTTGATCTTTATCCTTGATGATCTCCCTTGCAAGTTGAGATGAATGTTGGATGAGAGGGAAGGAGATTTTTTCTAAATTGGGTATGAAAATGATGGGAATGAAAGATGGAAAGGAATTTTACACAAGAAAACTTCCCTGATTGCAGAAGAATATTGTTGAGATCACTGATATTGATGGATCTGAGGTCTTCCTGGAAGTGAGATCATAACCTTCTTATATAGGTTAGGGGGACTGTCAATCATCATATCCCAAACCTTGCCAATCGGTAGGTGACCTTAGACACACTGTCGATTGACAATGAAATGGACCTGCCAATCGGTAGTCTCGTGCAGTTTTTTTTGAAAAAATAGACTAGAACACAATATATGAATCCAGATCATACATTGGGTATACCATTAGATAGGTAATTCAAGAAACTTTAATATTCCTTGGTATGCTCCCGAGTCTTGGAGATGACTTGGGGACAAATGGGACTCAGAAGCACCCGTCAGTCCTTTGGACGGAAGATTATCGGACGTCAATGGATCATTTGTCCAAATCATTAAGTCAGAATTTCTCATAGGGTGGACTGTTTTAAAGGGTATGCGAGGCACTTCGATGTTCCAATGAGCTTCACTTGGTTCATAGTGTTGACTTTGGTCAATCGGGGCCTAGAAGAGCCCGGTAACCTTTCAAAGTGAAATGGGTCATTCTCTGCACCGTAAGGATGATTCATGCATGAGGTGAAGCATTAGAAATGGTATTCAGTTCCCTTAAAAGATTCATTTTGTCTCATTCGAGCTAAAGGGTTAACCTTGGTCAAACGGAGCCCAGGAGCACCCGATGGCCTCCAAATCAGTTTTCAGTGGAAAATGGATCGTTTGTCCGAACTGTTATGAAATTTTGCACATGGGTTAGACCATTAGAAATTGTTTTTAGTTCCCTTCATAGATTCATTGAGCTTTCGCTTCAACGATGAAGTCGATTGGGCTCAAATTAGGGCCCGAAAGTGCCCGGTGGCCTTTACATCGATTTTTAACAGTAAAATAGTTCTTTCGTCTGAATCATTATGCTAATTTGTGCAAGGGAGAGACCGTATAAAGGGGATTCAGAGACCTTTGAAGATTCATTGAGATTTTGATTTGATAATGAAGTTGGCTGGAGTCAAATGGGGCTAGGGAGTGCCTAATGGCCTCTAGATGGTACTCAAAGTATGATCTAGGGTTTGTAGTGAATTGGGGAGGTGTTAGGGACCTAAGGAGAGACTTAAAGGATCCTATAATGTGGTGTCTAGATAGAACCTCGACGGGTGAGCTTGGAACAAGTGAAAGCCGTCAAATAAACACCACATGATGTTTTGGGAAATAGGTCGATTATGATGACTAAAAAGGGTGAGGATGACCAATTCAAAGGGTGGAGGCCATTTCTGAGGAGAAAAAAGGACATGGATGACCAATTCAGAGGGTCGAGGCTAATTCTGAGGACCTAAAGGTAATGTTGGGGATGGATGATTATGAGGGCCGAGGTCAATTGTGAGGACCTAAGATAGAAGCGACCAATTCTGAGGGTCAAGGTCAATTTTTAGGACCTTAAGTGGGAGCGACCAATTCTAAGGGTCTAGGTCAATTCTGAGGACCTTAAGTAGAGGCAACCAATTCTAAGGGATAAGGTCAATTCTGAGGACCTTAAGTGGGAACGACCAATTTTGAGGGGAGGTCAATTCTAAGGACCTTAAGTAGGAGCGACCAATTCTGAGGGTCGAGGTTAATTTTAAGGACCTTAAGTGAGGGCGACCAATTTTGAGGATTGAGGTAAATTCTGAGGACCTTAAGTGGGAACGACAAATTCTGAGGGTCAAGGTCAATTTTGAGGACCTTAGGTAGAGGCAACCAATTATGAGGATCGAGGTCAATCTTGAGGAGCTTAAGTGGGAACGACCAATTCTGAGGTTCGAGGTCAATTCTGAGGACCTTAAGTGGGAGCGACTAATTCTGAGGGTTGAGGTCAATTCTGAGGACCATAAGTGGGAGTGATCAATTCTGAGAGTCTAGGCCAATTATGAGGACTTTAAGTGGGAGCGGCTAATTCTGAGGGTTGAGGTCAATTCTGTGGACCATAAGTGGGAGTGACCACTTCTGAGGGCAGAGGTCAATTCTGAGGACCTTAAGTGGGAACAAGCAATTCTGATGATCGAGGTCAATTCTGAGGACCTTAAGTAGAGGTGACCAATTCTGAGGGTTGAGGTCAATTTTGAGGACCTTAAGTAGGAGCGACCAATTCTGAGGGTCGAGGTCAATTATGAGGACACTAAGTTGGGAGAGACTAATTCTGAGGGTCGAGGTTAATTCTAAGGACCTTAAGTTAGGAGCGACCAATTTTGAGGGTCGAGGTCAATTTTGAGGACCTTAAGCACTGAGCGTGGGGATAGCTCTTCCTCGAGAATTTTTGTTTTAGACCCTACTAAAGAGGAGACGTATGTTCAAGGGGTATGTCCTTTGAGAAGAATTATAAATCTTGGTCTAAGAATTCCACTTGGGGAGATAGTTGATAACTTGGGGTTTTGGGATTTCACTAGGGAATGAGTTGATGGGGAGAGATTTATGGTTTTTAGCTTTTCTTGGGAAAATTGGTAACTTTTTTGAAAAAAAAATTATTCGAGAATTCCTGTTGGAAAATGGGTAGCTCTGTTGAGGAGGCACTTGATTTCTGCTGAAGATGAAGTTCTCAGGATTTCGTCAGCAAGTGGTAATGGATGTGCTGATTTTTAGGGTTTTAAGTTGGGGATAAAATGTGGAATTAATCTGATTGGGGATTAAGGAGCTTGAAAATTAATTTTCTTAGTGAAGAAGTATTTCGACAATTCTTTGGCAATTTTAGGAATTTTCTGGCATTTTTCAAATTTTTGTACGAATTTTAGGGGATTACCAATCGGCAGGTGGTAGGAGTTGCCAAATGATAGTGGCACAGTCATTTGGATTGCTAGGGAAGGGGAAGGGACAGTGCCGATCGGCATACCCCCTAGCCTCCCATAAAAGGGGGGAAATTCTCATCATTTTTAATAGCTTTTAACTTTCTTATCTTTTTCTTCTTTCTTATGCGATTTGCTCATGCATCCTTTCCTCATTTTAATTTAGAAAATGGCGGATTTTTCAAGCAGCGAGACCCACAGCGTGGTTAGGTGTTGACGACTGGGCTCACTTGGAGTGGTTGGCCATGATGCCTTTAGCATTGGGCAACGAGAATTCCTTTGATCTGTTTGAGCCTATTGCTGACGAGCGTACTCTTCCACGTGAGCCTTTGTACCATCGATCATTTTGGGTGAGGAATCCTGACGTTATGTAAGTAATGCGTGACTTTTGGTATTCCTTTTCGCATTTTTCTTTTGCATTTTCTTGTTTCTTCAAATTTTAACCAAAGGTCTCTCTTTTATTTTGACAGACTGATATTGATGTGATGAGTCTTAGCTCTCAGGGGATGATGGGGTTTAGAGATGTGTGGGAGCACCTTCCTGGAGTGGTGCGTTGGATGGTTTCTTCTGCCGATTTTGACTGTCTGCATCAGCATCGAATGAGATGACCTGCTTGACAGCCGTTCTATATGCTCTGGGGGAAAGCTGGTGGGATACTAGTCGCACCATTCATTTTGGGTTTTGGGGAGATGACAGTGACTCCCATTGGCGTACAATAACTTTTGGGGATAGACTGTGAGGGGATGGAGATAGTGGTGGATCAGTACTTAAGGGTGACACCGACGGTGGCGGAGGCAGCGTTGGGCAATGTTGGACAGATACTCTCGGGGGACTCGATTCGTATATCTCTTTTTCGAGAGGTTTTACTGAGTTGGTAGATTGACCAGGCTGACGAGCTGTAGTTTTGTCAGATGGACCATTTGTTTATTCTTTTACTCTTGGGAGGATTTTTGGTGGCATCGAGCGATGACGTCGTCAACTAATGGTTTTTCTTATACTTGAGGATATTTACGGATATCCCTCTCTTTGATTAGGGGAGCCTGACCTTGGCGACCCATTATTCATCTTTAGATGCTTTCATCCGGAGCTGCCGACAGACTTTTTATCGAATCCACGCATCTTTTGAAGGTATTTTTCTTTTTTATTTTTGCATTTTACTTTATGCTTTTTCTATTATTTCCTTTTTGATTTCTTTTGATCGCTGACTCTTGTCCTTTTGCAGACATGGTTCTATGAGGTGATAGGGCTCAATGCCCATTTAATTGGTTTGTGTGATGAGTCGGTGGGGGGATTTTGCCAGATGTATCAGTGGCAGATGTCAAATCGTCATTCAAAGCAGTCTATCTCTTTGGCTGGAGTGCGTCAGGTTTTGAATGCCCTGACGAGTGCCCAGGTTATCTCTTTTGTTATTTTTTTAACATTTTTTCTTCATTTCCTTTTCTTAGTAAGTATTGAATATATTTTAGCAAAATGTAAGTGACCTTCTATCCTTACGGGATGACCATCCAGCACACGGGGGTCATCGGGGCGTAGATGCGCCGACTGCTGGCGCGTGAGTTTGACTCTTCCTAGTATCTAGAAGAGAGAGTTGTCTGGCATATTATGGAGGGCGAGGTGGTGGTCCTACCAACGATGCCCCCAATATATATAAGGCAGGTCTGAGAGATCTCGAAGGAGGCTCAGGTGGTAAGGATGATCGATGAGCCATATTATTTGTACATGGACACAGTGGTGACCTACGAATATCTTAATTTCTTAACATGTTGGTTGATGCATTCATGCATCTATGACATGGTGAATACGACTCCGCCTACTACGGATTCAGGCAGGGGTAAGAATTGGTGTTGCGTAGGTGTCAGTAGCAATGACGACGTCAGAGGTTTCGTTTCTTCGGCTTGCTCCTCCCTTTTACAACATCATACTTCCTGGGGGAGGGTCAATGCAAAATCATTCTAACGTGATGGACCCATAGGTGTTGGGGTTGACGGAGGATGTTCTCCGGATAGAGGTATATCTTTGTCTTTTATTTTTTTAATTTCTTCTCTCCTTCAGACTGAGTGATTTACTCTTTTTGTTTTTCTTGCAGCCTGTCCAGGTGGTGACTACCTGGCTGAGGGACATCCGGGACTTAGTGGCTTCCACAAAAGACCATAACCGAGATTCGATCCTAATTACTTTCAATTTTATGCCATCTTCTTCGTCTAAGTAGGGATCTGGATCGGGTAGTGGAGGCTCCTCAGCTTGCCGCTGGGGAAAGTGCGTGTGTCGCAAAAACGGAGGATTGTCAAGAGAGAGAGAGAGAGAGAGAAATTTTGTGGGGGATCGAGCTGAGTCCCATTATTTTTCTTCTTCCTTTTTTTCTTCAAAGAATGGTAATGATGACAACACATATATGAAATGAACGGGATTTTATTTATTTACTTTGGTTTAAACGACTTAATCTACATGCACTTTTTACTTTGTTTTCTGAGATCGTAAAAAGGATCAGAATTACTTAAGAGAATTTTATTAAAACATGATGAGTTAAAAGTAAAGAGAGACAAATTCTGAATTCTCTTAGGGATAAGACATTTTTTCTTGATTTTGTTTTTTGGTTTTTGGTTTTAACGAAAAAGGAAAAATGGAATTTTCTAAAAATGGGGGGATGCCGATCGACACACCCCTTGTCCTATCTATCAACTGCCAGTCCAGTCAAATCACCTCAAAGCTTTAATTGCACTTTCTTTAACTACTTTGTCCTTGATGGGGTTTTGAAGGATCCTTTTCTTTAGCCAAGATTTTCAAGTATAAAAAGGGGAAAAGGTGCGGAGGTTTTCTTCGCCCATTAACATTATCTTTCTCTTGCTTATTTCTTGTCTTTTATTTTGTTATTTTCCAAAATGGCCCTTCCCATAAGTGCGGAATTTGCCTCTTATCTCGAGAATCTAAAAGCTATGTGTTCGTACAGTGTAGACTATGATGCCTTTAACCTATATCGGGTTTCTTTGTGGCTCAACGGTCCCATTTCCTAGAACATACTGACGGAGGCAGTATAATTCTAGTACCCCGAGGATCATGTTTTTCATTTTGTCTTAGATAAAGTATGCCTGACTTATGAGGAGTTTTCTGCTATGTTGGGGGTAAATCCTAGTGTGGCAGTGGCCATGCCTGAATTTTCTCGGTCTCCTCGGGCACTGTTGGCAGAATTTCTCCATATCTCACCCTAGGCTCCTCGGTCATTGGTCACTAGAGGAATGATCTCCCTCCCAGTTGTGATGTATTTTATGTGTCTGCGGGATGTTAATAATGCGGGATATACCAGAGTCGTTGTTCTTGGATAAACTTTGAAGCTACTGCTAGTGATCGGGACCTGCTGGTGGACCCTCAAATTGATGACATTACTTCATGAATGTCATATCATTGCAAACCTATGGCGGGGATACTAGCAGAGACCCTGAACGGTCTAGATGCTTGGCGGGAAAGCCGTTCTAATTTTCTGAGAGGTTGCCTAGTTATGATATTCATGTGTCTTCCTGAGAGATTCTGCTTGGTGCTTCCTCCTGAATATCCCTTGGCATTTGTGATGAATTTCTTCACCCGTTATTTCATCATCTTTGTCCTGAAAGTTGAGAACTGGGTAAAATGGTTTATGGAGCATGGAGCTCGATGTCTAGGCTGGTTAGTGCCATGGTAGGGGGAGTTCTAGCCCTTTTTGGAATTGGGGGAATACTAGTATATTTGGTTAGTTGGCCTCCTATAGACCTCCTTTTATCTTCCTTGGGGGATCTTCCATCAAGTTGGATGGGAGCAGATTCCCCCCGTATCTTGGACTTCTTCCCCATAGAGGATTTTTTGCAAGGCATGCAAATGTGGTTGGGCACTTTGTGGGAAAGTATTCGGTCGTCAACCCATCATTCCCAATCTGTTGGTAGAGTTTGGAATGTTTTTGAGGACTATATGAAATGGTTGTGTAAGAGGGTAGCGGCTAATATGTCGACCGAGGAGACCGGGCAAAGATGGACTGCCATGTTTGACACCATGGAGGGATGCATAGTGGTTTTTCCTAGGGTGGACCGAGCTTACCGTTCCATAGAGCACCTTCGATATACTATTTAAGCAGGGAAAGTTTGGGGACCTCAAGATGTAGATGTTGATAAGACTAGATCTTCTGATAGCTATGGGTAGGGTGGAGCTGATGGCCTTTATGAAGACGGTTATGTGTGAAGCTTTTAAGTGTTTGATTATGTATTTGGTTGTGGAAATAAATTGGGAGGGTTTGGTTAGTTTTTGTAGGAGTAATGTGGTTTAGTTTTGTTTTTAGGACACTTAGGTTAGTGAGGGTATTTAACTCCATACACTGATATTTCATATAATCGTACCGAATTTTTTCATAATGGAATTAAAATGGATTTTAGTTATATTGTTGTGCCTCTTGATGAATTTTGCATTTGAATTATCTATACCAATCGCCAAGGCATTTATAATCCATTTGTTAATGTAAATGATCAAATGAACTGTCGTTCTCGAAGATAAGAAAAGAATAGAATTTTATGAAAAAGAAGGGGGTCATGCCCATGTAAAGTGTATGAGCTGCCTACATACATCTGGGGGTTTGAAAGACTTCTTAGTTTCATTTTTGAAAGAAAAAATATTTTTAGAGGATCATTCCCCACGTAGTTTTGAGTAGAGGGAAATGATGATTTTTTTAGAATAGAAGGGAGATGAGAGGAGTCGTAGCACGCCGGGATTTTGATCTAGGGGTAGAATTTCTTGAGACGGTCCAGGTTGACTAGTTGGGCCATCTCTTCTCCATCAAGGTCAGTGAGCATAGCGGCGCCACCAGACATGATATTCTTCACGATGTAGGGGCCACTTCAGTTTGGCTTGAATTTCCCTCTGAGGTCTCATATGGGTTATATAATTAATTTGAGGGCTAAATTCCCATATCGAACACCACGATCCTTGACTCTACTATTAAATGATCGGGCTATCCGACGATGGTACCCTTGTATATGATATAGAGCTTTTAGTATCCTTTCATCCAAGAGTGACAACTCGTTAAGACGGCTCTGATGCTAGTCTTCTTTGCTGACCTCACTTTCAAGCATGACGTGTAGTGAAGGAATTTCTAGTTCAACGGGTAGGATTGCTTCCATGGCATATACTAGAGAGTAAAGGGTAGCCCCACTAGAGGCCCAAATTGAAGTACGCTAGCCCCAGGGGGCATAAGGGATCCAATCGTCCCAATCTCGGTAACTATCAGTCATTTTTCTAATAATTTCTTTGAGGTTCTTATTAGCGGCTTTAACTTCACCGTTGTGTAATACCCCGCATTTTTATCGATATTTATTTATGGGATTAATTAAATTAAATGTGAATTAATTGAGAATTAATCCGGATAAAATACTAACGAGATGTGAGTTGGTATTTGATTATAATTTGTATATTTGGCAATATATGAATATTCAAAATATTGAAATTGTCGCGAGGCTGAAATACGATAATTTTGGAACGCGCGTGTCAGTCGCGTCGAGAATGAATTTATAAGATTTAAAAATAAATTAATTTTCTTTTGACCAAATAGTCATTTTGAGTGCGCCAACGTGTCAGGAAGGGTCGAGATAGTCAGAAAACACTAGCCAGGGGTTTAGTTTGGGTCCCGGGGCATTTTTAGGCCATACCGGCAACCCAAAAGGGTAGTTTGGTAATTTCGGAATTTTGGGAATTAATACCCACGAAAATTAGAAGTAAAATCTGACTTATTCTTTATCCACTAAACCCACTAACAACACTAAATGACTTAATGGGCTACGGGAGTTATTGGAAGAAATTTTAAGAAGTTCCTAAGGCAACCTCTAAACCACCATTGTCATCTTGGAGAAGAACTTGTAGAAAGAGAAAGAGAGAGAAGAATTCTGCAGAGAGAGAGAGAAGAATTCAACCATCTTCAACCAACAACAAATCTGGAACATAAGGCAAGTGATTTCGGTACAATTAATCCCATGAATGTGTTCTTCTATGTTTAGGTAATTATCGAATTTTGTCTTGGAAGATTGACATAGACCCATGAATTTGAGGATTAAAACTATGAACCATGTTAGGAATTGCATCTAGACATATTCTGGAGGAATTATGAATTCAAATTATAACCCTTGATGATCTAAAAACGGATTTAAGAAGAGATTTATTATTGTTCTTGAAAGAAATAGAAAACTAGGGTTCTTGATGAAGTTTTGATCCAAACAAAGCCCTTGGTTGATGATTTATTGGTTTTAGAACTTTAACAATGTTGTAGGATGGTTTTATGATGATATTATAACGTTAAATTAGTGTTTCATGTATTATAATGGAGTTTTGGAACGATTTGAGGAATGCAAAACGAAGCAGTCCGTAGCCTACCTAGTGCGATCGATCGATCGACATTCATCAGTCGATCGATCGACCACCATCGATCGATCGAGGTTCAAGGTCGATCGATCGACCTTCCCAGAATGAGTAAAATTTCCCTAGTTAAATTTTAATGATGTTAACCCTTAGAAAATATTATTGGAGACTTTATGAATATCCTTAGACTTAAGGAAGACCAGTAGGTATGGTTATAAAGTTTGGACCTTAATTAGAATTCAATTTGAGGAATTATTCTAAAAGCTAATGAAACTCGATGAGTGAGATAATATTAGGGTTAAAAGAGTAAATTTGAATAAATTGATGAAATGAGGTTTGGGGCAGAAGTAAGGACCTTAAGAATAATGATGTTATATGTGGGAATAATAGGAAACTTAATAATCCATTTGAGATTGGTTTTAAGTACAAGAAACTATGACGTGAGATGTGTCAACAGTCTACATTTTATATTATCGGAAGACGTAAAATGTATAAAATTGGAATAATGGTATAAGGATGTAGAATGTACCTTTATTAATATTGAGACATCTAAGATGTGTGAATGCTTAGTATATGATTTTATATGTATGACATACCTACCATACTTGTTATCACGGGAGGTTTACGTTCGCTTAGGGCCATCTAATCTTTGTGTGCCCGGATTTAGATTGGTACCTTAAGAACATAATGCTAGAATGACTTATTTGTGAGTTAATAAGTCAGCTGACTATGGAGCGTAGGTATGTACGTGACCCATGGATATGTTGAATTATGTTCGCCTCCATTTTTGTGTGTTGTGCTTATTCTAACAATTCCTGAGAGATTCGGAATTTGTAATCCTTATGTACGTGATGTACCGGGATGGATAGTAGAGTATGTGTGCACCGCAGCTTAGCCTCGGGGTGCTTATATTGTATATTTATGATGTGAATAATATACGGTTAAATGAAAAGGAATTGTCATGTTTAATTATGAGAATAATTAATAGTAACTCCTTGAGAAGATAAATAAGGGGATAACCTCTAGTAAACGGTAAAGCTAATAATTGAGAATCCGAGTTTAAGTAAAGCTATCTATTTAAGTGATAACATTGGGGATTTATATTGTGAATCCAGTAGTTGGGTTAGAACTTATGACGGTTTAGTTGTATATAAATAACACATGAATGGGTTCAGGAACGTTAGGAGTGCACAGTTAGACGAGAGGTGAGTATTTCATGTGAGAGCAGGTCCTAACATGTATTTTGCATTCATTATTTTAAATGTTATTAAAGCACTTGCTGTTTTTAAAATACTCTCCACTTTCGGGCTCTGACCCGTTTGCTTTCAAATCTATTTTTTTTGTAAAAACCTTTTAGGTGCCCAGCCACAAGGACACCATGCATAGTATTTCCATTCAGGTGACGAGCTGTAGCTGTGGTGGAAGTTATAGGGCTTTGACAGTAGATGCCTCTTTTCTAGTCTTGACTCCATATTTAGTTTCATCATTGTAGGGCATGTTGCCCATTTCTTTAGAGACATTTTATATTTCAGTTATTCAGACTTTGGTTTGTATTTAATTCAGGATGCAGACTTGTTTTATTGTTTCCATATTGGGATTGTTGTGAGGAGTATTTCCTCTAGACTTATTATCTATTGGTTATTCTATTGCTTCTTTATGGTGAATGGTTATGTTATTTCTTCCATAATTCTTTTATTGCATGTTAATCAGAGTTAATTTAAAAATTTGACAACTTGCTTTTTAAATACTAGGTGGTTAGAAATCATAAAAAAAAATGTTTGCGACAGTGATGCTATTAACTGAACCAACTTGGCATTTTGTATTAATTTAATAAAGGATTAGCTACCCGGTATATAATTAGTCGGGGTGTCACACGTTGGTTTATGGTCGGTAGGGAGAAGATTCGCGTCTCTGAATCCCGCACTCATTGACTAATTTTATGACTTTTGCCTCAAAATATAAACCGTTGTCTGGAACTAGCTCGTGCGAGACCCCGTATCGGTAGATAATATTCTTTTGAATGAACTTGGATACCCTTTTAGCCTTCAGTTTTGCGTATGACTCGACTTCGACCTATTTGGTGAAGTAATCAATGGCAACTAGGATAAATTCGTGCCCATTGGAGGCTTTGGGTGTAAATTTTCCTATGATATCGATGCCCCATGTGGTGAACGGCCAGGGAGAGGTCATGTTGTATAATTCGCTTGGAGGCATGTGATGGAGATTGGAAAAGTGTTGGCATTTAAGTCATCTCAGAACATAGATTGTAAAATCTTAAACTATGGTAGTCCAATAATAACCCTGTCAAATAACCTTCTTGGCAAGGATATGGAAATTCATGTGGGGTCCTAATTCCCCATTGTGGACTTTTTGCATCATTTCTTCAATGGCAGTCCTTGCGATGCAGTGTAAGTGGATTCTATCGAAGTTTCTCTTGAATAGTGCTTTTTCGCAGAAAATGTATTGGGCAGCCAACTTGTAGAGGGTTGATCGGTCTTTTTTGTTGGAATTTTAGGGGTAACTATCGTGCTTGAGGAGGCTCCAAATACCATAATACCAACACTCATCCATATCAAGATCCTATTTTGCGATGAGCTCAATGTGGTAATAATGGGTTAGTTTAGCTTGCATTTAAACTAGGAAAGGGGCCATCGTTATTCCCTCGGGCATGTCGACCATGGAGGATGAGGTATCAAGGGCATCGTCTAAGTTGTTCATTGGTAGGGGTAAGTAGTGGAATGCGATATCTCAGAACCTGGAGGCCATCTCTTCTAGGTGGGTAGGAAGGGTAAGAATTTTTCTTCCTTGACTTTCCATCTTCTAAGGACCTGGCCGATAATGAGGGCAGAGTCCACATAGACATATGGGCATTGGATTCCTTTCTTGAGAGCTACTTTAAGGCCTACTGTGCACGCCTTGTATTCGGTTATGTTATTGGTGCAAGAAAAATCTAGTTTGATGGCAATGGGAGTGTGAGAATCATCAGGGGCGATTAGGATCATCCCAATTCTGTATTCTTTCTTATTGGAAACGCTGTTAAAGTACATTTACCATCGGAGGTCTTCTTGAGAGGTGTAAAGGATGTCTTCGTCTAGGAATTTAGAGATCTAGACTTAGGCTTCTTCCATAGGGTAGTCAACAAGATAGTTATAAATAGATCTCCCTTTTATGGTTTTTTACGTGACATACACAATAATGAACTCGGCTAGTAGCATCAACCATCCGGCCATTTGACTAGACAAGGCTGGTTTATCGAGCAAGGATTTGATAGGATCCATTCGGGACACAAGTCTGATGGGAAAAGCGAGCATGTAGTGCCATAATTTTTGAGTGACCTAGATAAGGGGGATATATGCCTTCTCCAAAGCAGTGTAGTTGATTTTGTACTCGGCCAACTTGCATTTGGCATAATAGATGGCCTTTTTTTAGGATTTTTGCAATGTATTGTGATAGCAAAGCCCCACCTGTGATGTCTTTCACGGTCAAGTATAGGAGTAGGGGGAGACTAGGTTGCGGTGGCATGAGTAATAAAGGTCAAGTAAGGTACTACTTGATTCGGTCAAAGGCTTTCTGATAAGCTTCGTTCATCTTTTTGGAGGGGTTTGAATATGGGTTCATAAATAGAAGTCAATTGGCTGATGAACCGATTGATATTCTGTAATTTCCCTAAGAATCTCTGGGCGTACTTCTCTGTTAGGAGTGGTGGCATCTCGAGTATGTCTTTCAGTTTGGCAAGATATGCTTAAATCTCCTTCTCGCTAACCATGAATCCCAAAAGCTTTCCTCTGGTATCGCCAAAAATACATTTATATAGGTTAAGTCGCATGGTATCACCGCAGTCATTTGCAGAACTTTCGAAGGAACATGACCTTCCAAAGTCTTAGATTTGATAACCCTATCATTCACATAGACCTCGACTTCGTTGTGTATCAGATCGTGCAAGATGGTTGTGGCAGCCCTTTGTTAGGCAACCCCTATATTTTTCAGACCGAATGGCATAACTGTGTAACAGAAGGTTCCCCAAGGGGTGATGAATGATATTTTTTCTTGATGATCAGGGTGCATCTTAATCTGAGTGTATCCGTCAAACCCATCGACGGGTTAATTGAGAGCGTGACTGGCCGTGTTGTCCATATTTATGTCCATATTGGATAGTGGGTAATCATCCTTTGGAGAGGCCGTGCTCAAATCATGATAATCAATGTACATGAGAATCTTTCCTCCTAATTTCGGTATAGGTACTATTTTGGCTAACCATGTGGGATATTCAATCACCCGGATGAAGCCTACATTCAACTGTTTGACCACCTCTTCTTTAATCTTGAGCGATCATTCGGTGTGGAACTTTTGTATTTTCTATTTGATCGGTTTACATTTTGGGAGAGTTAGAATCTCATATTGGGTGATCTTGGGATCAATACCGGGCATGTCATCGTAGGACCATATGAAGATGTCAACAAATTCCTTCAGGAGTTTTTCAAGTTGCGCTCGCTCATTCTCGTCAAGGGTGGACCTTATCCTAATCTTGCGCAGTTGGCTACTAGAGCCGAGATTAATAACAACATTTTCATCTTCATTAATTTAAACGTAGTTATGTTTTTTTATTAACCTTATTAAGACCAGTTAAGAATTTTTCATTTATAAAATCAACGTCATTATGAGTTTGGTAGAAATCAAGATAATTAATGTAAGTGTTGATGTAAAAAACTAGAATAGGTATAATTTCTTAATCACAGATAAATATATATAAATATAAGAGAGAGACAAAAGGTTTTAAAATGGTTCGGCTATAAGGGAAATCCTACGTCCATTGTGTTTCTTATTGCTTTTTATTCTATTTTGCCTCTCGTGCCTTGAACGACTTTTTTGTGACCTTTATGAAGGGATTACAATGTATTTATAATCAAGTAAGGAGATAGAGAGGTGGAATATTAATAGATGGAATGCCTTTATAAATTAGGCATTTACATCAGTACATAACATCAATAATGTTGTTGGTGTTGGAGTTATGCAGATCAAGTTAGTCCCCCTTCCCACTATTGGTCGGCATTCTGCATGTTGGTCAGTGATGCTATGACTTACTGACTAGGATTCTTACCCTGTAGGATGACACGTGTCCGTATTTGGTTGGTTCACGTAAGTGGGTAATTTTTGGTATCAAAAGAATCCCCCAGTGTTCCATGCACGATGGTTGCTTAAAACTATGGAGCATTAGTCGTAGGTCTGGCTACATTAATGATACTTCGTTGGTTGACGATTTTCCACACTTGTAAAATTTTACTGGTATTGTTGGTGGCATATGTTGCCAATGGTAATTTTGTAAATATTCTGAATTACAGCGAATCGCCTCGGAGTAAATACGTCTTTTCCGTATCGCCGCCAAATTTTAATCGTCATTTCACTTTAATCATTATGTTAGTCTATTTTTTAGGCAATCTATAAAAGGCGGTAAATTTATCAGTTGTCTCTTTACTCCAAACCTTCTAAGTGTTGCTGCTACCTTTAAGATTTCGTGTGATCGTTCTTCCTTTCTTTTAGTTCTTGCTAAATCCTTAATCTTCTATAAGAATGCTATCCTTTTTTTCTTTTCTTCATATTGAATCATGGTTTACGTTGTTGTGTCTCTAAATGAGTTTAGAAAGGAATGGAATATACCAGACTGGGTAGACTTAAAGTTCCCTAGTCCCCCAGTATATGTTTTCTCTTTGTCTGAAGGTCATTAGATTCCTTCCTTATTCATAGCTGAATGTGGCTTCACTTTTTCCCCAAATTGTTTTTACTTAGAGTTTTGTTAATACTTTGATGTTGTACCTGCGAGAGTATCCCCTAACACCTAGAGAATAGTTAATGGTGTCCATAGGATTAATTAAATCCATGGGACCCATATCATTATTCCTGAGATTATGTTCTGTTACAAATGGGTCACAAGTGACAGTACATATTATTTGAAGACTAGGTTTGTTAATAGAGCTCTAGTTGTTAATTTGCATGACTCCAATAGAAACTATTTCGATCATGGTATTATTGACAAAAATTGGCAATATGTACCTCTTAAAGGGGATAAAGTATACATTGGACCAAGATTGCCTCAAGAGGGTCATGGCATAGATTGTAAGATATTTTATATACCCGTGCTGATGAATTACTTTGTTAATATATTAGCTAACATTTTTTGCTTGTTTAATTGCAATTGAGAAGAAGAGAAATGTCCCAAGTAGGGTGACACTAAACTTGACGAGCTCAAGTTTCTCTTGGACATCCATCAAGGAATTTATGAGGAGCATATTAGGTCGGCCTCCTACTTGCTAAACTACAAGAGCTCTATCACTTCCTTTGTAGCTCGTCCAACAGCTACTATGCCATCCATTGTGATTGATTTGGAGAAAGAATCTCAATCCACTTCATCTGCCACTACATCAGGTGGTGGTGAACCTGTTATTGTCCCCTCCTCTTCTTTTGATTCAGACCTTTATCTTTCAGTGAGCATGGGAAAAAGGAAATTTCCCAATCTTCTTGGGGATGCTGCTGCTGGCACCCACAAGTCTGTGGATGGTGGGGCCATAAAGAAGGATGATGTTGGGAAGAAGCCCCCAGCCAACAAAGGAGAGGAGTCTTTTTTAAAATGTTTGATAAGAGGTCCTACTGCCAAGAAGGTTGAAGAAGCTGTTGATGCTGACTAATAGAGCTTGGTCGGTGATACTCCATTTGGTGTTAGCACCTCTGTAGCCATAGGTCCTACTTGGACAGGAAATTAATTAAGTCTGATACTCTTCCAGACCAAGGGGTTCTTCTACTTATATGCCCATAATAAAGATATCTGAGAGGGCCTATCAAAGCCTTGCTCTGGTGAGACCTCTTTCTTTATTCTTTCTTTGTTCATTATCTTCTACTTCCTTTGCTAACTTTATTTTTCTTCTTTGCAGTTCCTGGTTGATTTCAACCAGATGTTGGAGAAGGACGACTCTTCATTCTTCTTCTGTCGACATGGAAGATGCCTTTGATGGTCTTAAACATTTTTTACCGGAGTCTCAACAATCCTTGGAAACAAAGAAGAAAAATTAGTAGGAGAAGATCATGCTTGCTTAAGAAGCTCGATAAAAAACTGATACGGCTGTCCTTCAAGCTGAGCACAGGGTAAAGACCGCAAAAGGACAATTAGCCAAGCTAGGAAAAGATCTCACCTATGAAAAGGCCAAAAAGAAGAAAACCAGGGAAGCGTCCTTCAACAATGGTTGGGACAAAGCCAATTCTGCTTCCTCTGCTCAAATTGAGTATGCAAAGATTTGTTTTCAAGGATGATTGGTTAGCTTTACTGAAGGAGGTCGGCACAGTAGAGGACTCTGAACTCTTCCAAAGACATGAGCCTGGGTCTCCCCCAAATATGGACGATGAAGTTGAAGACGATGTTGGTTCTGGGAGTCTTCCCTAGTGGTTGAGTCTTCAATCGACCAAGGAAAAAATGGCGTTGAGTCATCCATCCCCCAGCCGAACAAGATAAGCCCCGGTTGATTCAGCTACCCCTCTTGCTAACCAGGGTGGAAACCCTAATATTGAGACTGATAAGAAGAAGATGTAAACTTGTTCGACATTTGGTCATGGTATATTGCACTTCTCTTTTGTTTATTCTGTATTGTACTTGTAACTTCACTTTATATATCAATAAAAGAACTTTTTCTTCATACTATTTGTCATTTTTTTGCTATTATATCTTCTTCTTTTGTTGATCGACTCTTACTTCATTTTTCTAATTTATGGCCAAGATGAAACAAATTTCTTCCAATGATTCTGATCTACTGAAGCGCCGTAACAGTTTGTTTCAAACTGGTGACATGACTTTAATTGATGAAGAATTATCAGTTTTGCTCAGCGCAGATGCTACTGATCAAGCTAAGGATTCATTTATATATATATATATATATATATATATATATATATATATATATATATATATATATATATATCAAGTTTCTTCTTGATCGGGTTGTGGCCAATAATATGTCTTACATTGAAATGATTGAATAACTTCAAGAAGAGCATAATGAGGCCAAAGCTTTACTGCATGCTGACTACAAAGCCAAATACCAATCATCGAGTGAAGCCCTGGGGGTTTAAGGAAAAACTGGAGAAATATGCATCTGCTTTAGGAGGAAAGAATTTTTGCTGAAGCATGGGCTAGGGCTATTGCCAAGCTTTTAGAAGACAAAAATAACAAATTGAAGAGTAAACTTATCTACTTGAAGAATCCTCCTACGGCTTCTTCTAACGAATTTGCATCTTTCTTGGAGAGTGAGAATGCCAAATTGAGAGAAAAGTTAGAAACTCTGAATGAAGTCTAAGTTGGACTTCTTTTCCAGATAAAAGGTCAGCTGACCAATGGCTGATGAGGCTAGAACATAGAAAACCCTAAACGACCAAGCTACCCAGCTAAAGGCCAATAAGCGAGCAATTGCTAAGTTGTCCCAGAAGCTCAAGACTCAATATTACACACTTTCTAACCAATCCTCTTTGTTGCAGGCTAAAGATGGAGTGTTAAAGAAAGTTCAACATCAGGTTGAGAAATTGACTTTTCATTTTCATAAGCAACCTAGAGAGGTATGGATGGAAGGATACAATGAGGCCCTTGGGAATTTTGAAGACCATTTCAGTGAAGCTCAGCTTGAAGGTTATAAGTGGGGTTGGACCAATTGCTTGACTGTTATGAAGGTTGATCAGAATAGTAAGTTGTGATACTGGGCTGATTCGGGGTTCTTAGACTGTGACAAATGTCCCTTCAATCTTAACATCAGTTGAATCTCTACAGAAAGCATTCCTTAGTGCCTGATATCCAAGTACTTAAGGAATTCTTGATTGCATGATGAGCTAGATGTAGTTCAGCCTTCATATTTGTTGGACACGCCGAGTAGCAGTAACAGAAGAATGCTTCGGAACTTCAATTTCATCAAATCTCCCTATACCTTGGATGATCCTCATGTAGGCATGGAAAAAGCGCCGACTTCCTCCAAGTCTGAAGGAAAATGTCCAATAGAGTAGTTACCCAGTATTTCATTTGTACAACAATATTTGAATGTAATAACATTCATATAAATGAAATGCATTGTTTTATTTATTAACTTATCTTCTTAATTTCTGAATGTCTAAATGAACTTGTTGTGCCATTAGTTTTACTGATATACTTAGACATTGGCCTAAATTTAGTACTTGTTACCAATGATGTTATCATAGATTCTACTATTGCACTTAGATATCTAAGTTTAGCACGAGTGACCATTGATGCTGCTATACGTTCAACTGATGCACCTAGATTTAGATCCAAGTGTAGCACTAGTTACCAGTGGTATTTCCATAGGTTCTACTAATGCACCTAAATTTTTAGGTTTATCATTAGTTACCAATGGTGACCAAGCAGATATAGAATATGTGACTATATTCCTATTTAGGAATTTTCACAACGTTCTTCCTTCATTTTGCTCAGTTCGGATAAAACATATTGATTTTTATACAGAGTTTTATCCCTGATTTTTCATGACCAAGTACTGAGGACTAAAATCTTATTTTGACTTGGGTTTGATTGTTTTGTCGATCAAGTATTGCCTTTACCGACCAAGTACTGAAGATGTGTTAGGGGGGATCCATATAATCATACCCCAACAAAAAAATTGAAAAAATGGAAGAAAACAACTCGTTATTAATATTGAAAAAATAGAAGAAAAATGCTTTTGCTCGTTAGATCATTGGTTGTACTTTTTGACATGCTTGAAATTCTAAGGATTTTTAAATTATTCTCCCTCCAGAGTTTCAATCCTATATGTTCCAAGTCAGATGACTACCTAGATACGATAAGGTCCATGCTAATTTGCTTCAAGCTTGTTATTCTTCTGAATCACCTTTTTAAGGACATAATTACCCTCTTTCAAGTTGGTCAGCTTCACCCTTTTGTTGTAAAGGTGTGAAGTCCTTTGTTGATAGGCAACATTCCTCAGAGAAACGTCTTCATGTACCTCTTCTAACATATCAAGGTATAGCCTTCACATTAAATCACTAATAAGGGAGTTAAAACTCAACACTCTATGAGTTGGTAGGCCGAGCTCGATTGGTACCATTGCTTTCATCCTAAACGCCAACATGTATGGTGTTTCTCTTGTAGCAATTCTTGGAGTTATTCGGTATGCCCATTGAACTTAGTGCAATTCATTGATCTAATTTCCTTTGGCATCATCAAGTATTTTCTTCAACCCATTGAGCAAAGTTCTATTTGTCACCTCTGTCTGCCCATTGCTTTGAGGATGACCTGGAGTAGAATGTAGCTTCTAGATCTTGGAATGGGCACATAAGTTTTAAACTCTCTATTATCGAACTGCGTGCCATGGTCAATGATGAAATCATATGGTAAACCATATCTATAAATGATGTTCTTCCAGATAAATTGGTACACCTTCGCATAGGTTATGTCCACCAATGGTTCTGCCTCAACCCATTTGGTAAAATAATCCACAACGATGACCAAGTATTTGAATCTTCCTATGGTAGTCGATAATGGCCCGACCAGGTCTATCCCCCATATAGAAAAAGACTAAGGTGAAGTGATTAGAGTCAGAGAAACACGTGGGGTTTTGTGAATGATAGAGAACCTCTGGCATTTATCACACTTCTTTGCAAAAGTTGTACAATCTGCCCTCATGGTCGGCCGTAGTATCCGTAAGTGTTAATTCGATTGAGCAATGATCTTCCTACCACATGAGCTCCATAGGACCCTTCGTGAACTTCCTTTATCAAGTACTGAACCTCTATTGGGTGAACACAACGTTGTAAAGTGGTTGTTAACCTTCTTCTGTACAGAATACCCTTGTACAATACGTACCTCGCTACTTTATACTTAAGCTTCTTGGACCTTATAGGATATATTAGCAAAGTTCCTTCCTCAATATATTCTCTAACAGGATCCATCTAGGATGGTCCCATACCATCAAATCTTCATCAATGCTCCGATTAGATAGAATTTCTAATGGGATGGTCCTTTCGAGTTCATTCCTAGTGGTTGATGCTAACCGAGCAAGTGAATCGGGTCGGGCATTCTCCATTCTTAGAATTCTACTCATCCAAATAGCTGGAAACTTAACCATGACCTCCACTGCCTTAGAAAGATACCGGGTCATCAATTCTCTTTTGGCTCCTTACAAACTCAATATCTGGTTGACCACTAGTTGTGAATCACTATGCGCCACCACTTTCTCGATGTTTAAGAGATTAACTAAATTCAATCCCACTATTAAGGCTTCATACTCTGCCTCGTTATTGGAGGCCTAGAACTAGAATCTGAGAGCATATTCAGTATCAATTCCATCAGGGGTATTAAGTATGATACCTGCTCCGCTAATTATAGAACATGAGGATCCATCCACGTATAGATTCCATACTAGGATGTTGCTGTCAAAGCAATGGTCTGTCAATGTCCCATAATGAAATATCTTCTTGCTTTCCTCTTTATATCTTTGGGCCATCTCCTATATCCTTAATGATTCTGATTGGTCAATAGCGATTTTGGCCCAGCTCTCCCCTGTTGGGGTCTTCTTGGCTGGTTGGTGGGCAACAACTGCAGTTGAGATCTCCCCTGTTGGTATCTGCTCTGCCTGAAAGCCTTATTAATCAGGATCCTCTAGATAAGTAAACTCTGTAATAAAATTAACTATAGATTGGCCCTTTGATGAGGACCTCGGCTCATATACAATATCATATTCTCCCAGCTCTATTATCTAGTATATTAGTCTTCTTGACTTCTCAAGTTTGTGGAGGCTTATCGAAGTGGGATGACAATATAAACCACTATGGACGCCTCAATAAGTGCCAAGGATAATTTATCCAAGCCTAGATATCTGATTTTAGTTCCTTGCAAGGCCAACTGGTGTAGTAGACTGGCTTCTAGACTCTATTATCTTGTCATATTAAGGCCGAGCTCATAGCCGACTGAGAAACATCCAAGTACAAATATAATTTCTCCCCCAAAACTGGTCGGGAGAGCAATGGGGATGACCCCAAATACTTCTTCAACTCCTGAAAATCTTTCTCTCATTCTTCGTTCCATTCAAAGGTCTTCCTCAGCACTTTGAAGAATGGAAGACATCTGTCTATTGCTCGGGACATAAATCTATTTAAAACAGCTACTCGCCCAGTAAGCCTTTGAACTTCCTTCTTGCTCGTCAGGGACTGCATTTCAAGCAAAGCTTTATTTTATCTGGATTAGCCTCAATTCTCCTCTGATTGACTTTATAGCCAAGGAACATCCCTTCTTACATGCCAATCACACATTTGGTCGGATTTAGCTTCATCTAATGTTTCGCCAACTAGTCAAAAGTCTGACTGAGGTCGATAATATTATTAGAGGCTTTCTTGATCTTTATTAGCATATCATCCACGTAAACCTCCATATTTTTTCCTATTTGGTCTTCAAAGACTTTTTTCACCAGCCTCTGATATATTGCACCAGCATTTTTAAGACCAAAAGACATTATATTATAATAATAAGTTCCTCGGGGAGTAATGAAAGATGTACTTTCTCTGTCTTCAGGTTTCATTTTTATCTGTAGGCATCTATAAAGCTTAACAATTCATGCCCAGATATAGCATCCACCAGCTAATCAATCCTGGGTAAAGGAAAGTGATCCTTTAGGCAGGATTTATTCATATCTATGAAATCCATGCACATTCTCCACTTGTTACTTTTCTTTTTTGATCATAACAACATTGGCCAACCATTCTGGGTACTTCACATCTTTAATAAAAGAATATTTTTAGATCTTTTCGACCTCTTCCTAGATGTCTTGATTCTTTTTGAGACTGAATACACTATGTCTCTACTTGATCGTCTTGGAATCCTTGCTGATATTGAGCTTGTGACAGAGGAAATTAGGATCAATCCCAGTCATATCCTCACGAATCCATGCAAACACGTTCTTCTTCTGCCTTAGGAATGTCACCCATTCCTATTTAAGAATAGGATCCAATGTCGAGCCGATCTGAGTAGTCCCTTCTAGCTTTTCATCATCTAGTAAGATGATCTCAGTAGCTTCCATAATCTGGCCTTTAACCAACTCTATTTCCTCTCTTGGATCTAAGGTTTCAACCTCATATTAACTACTAGGCTCTGTAGTATCCACTTATTAAGTAGTGGTCTTCTTCTTCAGTTCTTTAAAGTCTTATTTCTCGGAAGAGGAGTAATAACATTCCCTATCTACCTTATGATCACCCTTTACAACACCTACTCCAAATTTAGTCGCTAACTTCAAGCATTGATGGACTGGGGAAGGAACAACTTTAAACTTCTTCAATCCTACCTTGCCCATGATCACATTATAGGTGGATTGAACATTCTTGTCCATCACAAAGAAATGTACTTTCTCGGTCCGACTTGCCGGCCAGGTGCTGAGAAATACTTCCAACTTTATTGTGCCCAAGGGATATAATTTTTTACCAGAAAATTCGATCAGGGGCCTCTAATAAGGATCCAATTGGCTAAACTTCAAATCCAATTTTTTAAAATAGGATTAGATAATGATGTCTGTCGAGCTCCCGTTGTCAATCAATTCTCCAAACATTATTTCATCTTGGATTGTGAACTTGACTACCAAGGGATCGTCATGGGGATAAAGGACTCTAGAGGGGTCCTTCTTGGAAAAACCAATCATCAATCTAAATATAAGAAAAAGCTTGAGCCTAATTGAGGTAAGCTGTTCTTTTAGCAGTGTGATCTCCTCCTCTAGCATCTCCACCTGTAATCATCTGATAGTCAAAGGAACCAAAACTACTCATAAATACCTCATGTTCTGGTTGTCTAGGATTCTTGGGTAGATCGGGATCATCTTCCTGATCATCTTCATGAGTTCTCTTTTTCTCATCTCTGGGCTTGCATGGAAATTTTGACCTTCACGGAGCTCCTATGTAGTCTTACTGATTAATGAAATTGTCCAGTTTTCCTCAATGGGTTAGGGGTTCTATCTCATTTTGTAGAGTAATACAACGATCCTTCGTATGTCCATGGTCTTTATGAAACTCGCAGTACTTGGACCTGTCCCTCTTCCCAACAGGTGCTATGAATTTCTCAGGCCATCGTATCTCCTTTCTATGCTTTGATTCCTCCAAAACATGGTGAATGCCCATATTTAATGGAGTGTAATTATTATACTTCCTAAGCCTATCATCCTTTATTTGCTTTGATTCTTTATGCTCCTTTTGATCCTTCTTCTCAGTTTTAACCTCAATATTTGTGATCGAGATCTGCTTCGCTGCCATTGCTTCCTCAGCATTTATTATTTTGGCTTCCTTTGCCATTAATTCAACCAAAGTCTTGGGAGGATCTTTAGAAAGAGTGTAATAAAGCGTTTTGAGAAGTAATCCACTGATAACAGCTGTTATAGTTATTTTTTTCATAGTCAATTACCTCCAACTTCTCATTATTGAAGCGAGTGATGTAGTCCCTGGTACTTTCTCCTACTCCCTGTCTCACGCTTAACAGGCGAGTTACTCTATTTACTAGCTTGACCCTGAAGTAGAAATTACCAATGAATAGCTCGAGAAGTTGGATAAAATCAATAATTTTCCCCCGATATAGGCTAGTGTACAATATTTGGGTCGGACCCGTTATGGTACCCGAGAATGCCCTAAACTTCATCTCATCGGGGATAGCGTAAATGTCTGATATTTTTTGGTACTGTTCTATGTGAAGAACAAGGTTAGTTTTCCCATCATACTTGGGAGTAATAACAAGAGCTTTGAACGAGTAGGAAAATTAACAATAGCTTGAACAAAAGGATACCCTTTCACAAAGCTTCATTGCAAAGGGTTCTTTGCCTTCACCATTTCTCCCAACCTATCTTCCAACCTCTGGATTGATCCTTTCCATGCATGATCACTTAAATCAGATTTATACGATGCAACCCTTCTATTCCGACCAACTGTCTGTTCTGAGCTTTTCTCCTAAGAGGTCTTCTCGGCATGAACTAATCATCGAGTGCATGATCTGAATTGGGATAAGGCCTCTTGTTAGTCTAATGGTCGTCGATTATACCTCAACAATGACTTGGGAATATTTCTATTCCCTCTGGATGCTAAACGATCAAAGGGCGATGATGGACTCAGCTTTTCCAAGCCACTTAGACTTTTCGGAGAAAAATAATGTTCATCATATGGATCTGAAGTCATGTGGTTTTGGTTTTTGGGATTGATTAACTAAATGCAATTATGAAATTAGGATGAACTATGCAACTAACTAAATTATCTAAATGAGGAATGAGGAATTAAATTGAAACTTTTTGAACCTAAATGATAAGAAAACAGGATGGGAATACAATCCCCCAACCCTAGTGTAGTGCAGTGACAACGTCAATCATAAATTTCTCCGATTAATCCAACCCGGAATTTAGTACTCCCAAGCATTATGTATACGAGGTTCAAGCCCGCGTCATACCTAATCTGAGGATGAGTAAATCGGTATCACGATAATTGCACTCAAATTGTACTCTATATCATCACGAGTACCCAAGGGCAAACGAGATATAAAGATCCACAATTATTATGTAATTACGCAATACGATCAAAATTAATCGTTAAATTTATCGGATTAACGTTATACACATACACTAACACATCAGATTGGGTTCATGCATCCCAACCTTTAAAACTTAGCCGGACATGTTAAATGGACTAATGCATGAAATAGTAACGTTGCATGTGCATGAAATCATAATGAAACTAGCTAGAAGCATGTAAATACGTATTATGAATGCGAAAATAAGTTGAATCGATTACGAAACTAAGCATGCAAGAACAATGACAAGAATCTTGAATCTTTAATTAAAACTTGAAAAACAAACCCTTAACAATTGAATCTTGAAGCAAATAATTCCTTTGATGTTCCTAGATGTTTCTCCTTCTTCTTCTCTATCAAAAACTGAGTAAAACTACTCCTAATGGCTGCTCCTAAGTTGTTGCCTGCGTTCCCTCCAATTTTTGAGAAGTTAAAACCTCATAGGAGACTTGGGAACCAATCACCATAAAAGACAAAATTCACGTATCAGGTACCCCGAACCGGTTCGGGTGTACCTGCGAACCGGTTCACCCCCCCAAACCGGTTCGGCCTGGGGTTCGCGAATGTATGCTGGCCTGGAGTTCAACACTTAGGATTTTTCTGCTTTTCTCTTCTTTTCTTGGATTTTTCTTCAACTTCAACTGAGCATAACTTTTTAACCGTAGCTCGGATTTGGGTGCCGTTTATTCCAGTGTCCTCGTTGTTCCGAGCTCTTCAACTTTCCAGTTGACTTCTCCTTCCGGATCTGGCTAAAAAATTACCAATTTTCCCTTGAACTTGCCTTCTTAGCTTTTCTAGCATTGTCTTGCTTCCTCCTTTGCACTGCTTGCATAATTAACCTGTAAAATCAATAGGAGAAGCAGAAAACACGAAATACTCGCCACAAAGGTTAGTAGCATAAATGTGAAGCAAATCCATATATGTTACATCACTCGGGTTCACAAATGTATTGAAATTAGGGGGATAAATATACAATATTTATGCCCAATCATCATGAGGTAAGAACTTGCTCCTAGATGATAGGACGTATCTCTGGAAGTCCTGGAGTGGCTATGCCTGCTGGTTCTTGGAGGTAGCGGTGGCATATTTCTGTGGATAGATAAGGCAGGAGATCCATCCTGTAGTGTTTGGACCAATTTCCCGATCGTATCTTGTATGGCCTCCTGTCCTCTAGCGAGACTAGCCAAGATTCTGGTCGAATCATTATTTGTTGGAGGAGCAGATGAATATGCGAATTGCCATTGTTTCTGGAACTGAACTCAGGAATGTCAATCATCTTTGAGTTATCCTAAGTGAATGAAAATGAAAACGTTTAGAAATACATTCCCACAGACAATGCCAATATGTTGATGTAAAAAACTAATTTGGTCTAATTTCTTAATCACAGATAAATATGTATAAATAAAAGAGAGAGACAAAAGGTTTTAAAGTGATTTAGCTATAATGGAAAGCCTACGTCCATTGTGTTTCTTATTGCCTTGTATTCAGTTTTTCCTCTCGTGCCTTGAATGACCTTTCTGTTCCCTTGATGAAGGGATTGCAATGTATTTATAGCCAAGTAAGGAGATAGAGAGGTGTAATATTAATGGATGGAATGCCTTTATAAATTAGGCATTTACATCACTACATAACATCCATAATGCTCTTGGCTGTTGGCATTCTGTTGATCAAGTTGGTCGGCCTTCCCACTGTTGGTCAGCGTTCCTGAAGTATGTTGGTATTCTAAATGTTGGTCAGTGATGCTATGACTTGTAGACTAGGATTCTTGACATGTAGGATGACATGTGTCTGTCTCTAGTTGGTCCACGTGAGTGGGTAATTTTTGGTATCAAGAGTAAGGCACAACAAGATACTCAAAATCAATGTTTATTTCATCCTTGGGAAAAATAACATTGAGAACCTCATAAAAAGAGGTCTCAGTTTCTTTGTGATCAAAACGAGGAGGAATAATAGAAGAATAATAAATAGGATAAACATATGGGTTGGGTTGCATTTTAGCAAGTGATACTGGTGCAACATCCTAGTTGAGGAGGGGTGTGTCAACAACTTTGATTAGGATGGATGGATCCGATGATGTTGTGCCTGAGTGGATCATGAGGAGTGTCAGCCCCTGTGCCTGTCAGTCGAATATTGGACTGATCATTTCATGACTTGGTTCCTCATCTGAGTATCAAATTCATCCCCCCATCCGGTGGCAATGATGTTATCCTTTCACGATAAGTTAATGCATTTTACAACATCAAGGACCTCTTCGTATATATCCTCCCACTCAACGGGGATATGTATAAGTGAAGGGACCAACTGCCCTTATAGTTTTAAAGCATCGAGTAGTTCAGACATTGTCAAATTTCATCGATCTGTCGAAACAAGTCTGCCATAATTTGGACAATGTCATCTAAATTGACTTCAACGACGGGCATTACCCAATTATCATATCATGAGCCTACTTTCGAGCTTTCATGAACAGTGTGCTAAACGTTTGGCAATCAATAATCATTTCAGAGGGTAATTTCTGCCCGAACTCTAGGAGATGGTTCAGTAGTGCTAGAAATTCAATATCTTTTACCCCCTGAAAGGAGTACAAATGATAATGTAAGCTCTTGTAAAAAGTAACTGGGTTTGGTCGGTAAAACATGAAGTGTGTAAGAGAAAATATGGGCAAATTTTAAGGGATTTAGGTGAATTTACGGGCATGATGGACGATTTACTATGTACAATCTGGGTAGTGGATCGAATTCGGGGTCATTTTCTAGGAAGATAGCATTTACATGATTTGGTGGGGATTGTGAGAAGTGCTAGACTTAGGATTGGCTGGTGGGGAAATCACACCCCAGTCAATCAGACCTTGAATTACATTATGGATATGAAAACACTGATCAGTGGTAGGGTCAACATTTTAATGGAAATCACAATGGGCATTGGGTTTGAAATTTTTAAGAAGTGGATTTGGCAATGGACGAGGGTTCAATGACTTGAAGAGATTTCGGATCAAAAGGGCTTGGTAGACTTTGGAGAGGGGAGAATAAATCTTGATGTATTCCTTTTTAGCAAGATTAGAACATCTTTCTGGTGCTTATGAAGTGGCAGGCTGAGAGATATTATTGATGGTTGAAACTCTGGTATTAGTAGGCTTCTCAAACTTTCTGGGAGTGAACTGTATGGATACTTTCTTTGTCTCATCTTCCGTCTTGGTAAGATTTTTTTCATTATCCACCCTTGCTTCCCAGAGGGCTCAAAAATAAGGGCAATGCTGTCCTTCCATCATCATTCGTACATGGAGTTTTTCTTCACAATACTGACTTGCTCCACTTCGGAAGGTCAGTTGGTCGTGGTGGCCACTTTCTCTCTCCACCTTGCTATGAAATTATTGACAATTTCTCGGGGATTATGCTTGAGAAGTTCTAAATCACGATGTGTAACCTCCAACTCCTCGTTGTAATTATACTGTAATATGAATTCACAGGCAACATTCTCTAACTGCAAATTCTGGATTCCTCAAGGGATAGGAACCAACGTAGAACGCTTTCCTTCAAAGTCTGTTAGAATATCTGGTCCACTATTTCTTCGGAGGCACCTTAGAGAGTTATGGCTCGGTAGTAACTTTGGAGATGGACAATTGGGGGCTCGCTGACCCAAAGCTTCTCAATGTTAGTCATCTTGAACTTATTCGGTAGCCTTACTTTAAGGTAGGGAGATATATGGGTATAATCCATGTAGTTCCCAAAGATTCAGACTTGGTAAAACTTCTTGGTCAATAGATTAAAGTCCTCCTTGACCTTGTTCAAATCTTCTTCCTTCGGATCGACGGCTACTAGTAGGTTATCCCCTGGCTAGGAAAGATTCGTCATAGGGAGCTGAGATGACGGTGGCTCATTAGTAAGAGGGAACATGAAGCGTTCTTATATTCTTCCTAGACCCATTTAGGCTCAGGTACGAGAAGACCCATAACGCGAGGGAAGTAGACCTCGGGCTCTTTGGGAATAGGGATTCGATTTTGCTGCATCTCATGAACCTCGATTTGAAGATTGTCAATCCTGGCGGTAAGTCGGACTAGAACCATCATGAAATTAGACTGCATATTCAATACTTGGTCTGCATTCTCTATTGAAAGAGGTTGAAGGTGGATTCCAAACTGGGAGGAAGTAGCAAGAGAACTGTTGGATCTTTAGGGCAGTTCGATACAATACTGAAACCAATAAGGAGCCAGGCCAAGGGTTGGTTATGCGATTAATGTGAGAGGAAAAATGATTCGAATTTATTTTTGAAATAGAAAAGGAAAAATCTTTTAGAAAAAAGAGGAAAATATTTTTGATATTTTTTGGAAAGGGAAGGACAAAATATTTTTGGTATTTTTTTTATAAAAGGAGTAAAAAATGCCTTTTGACGCTTATGATAAATGGGAGGAAAGTTCTTTGGGTATTTTGATAAAATAGGGGAAAATATTTTTGACACTTTTGGTAAGGAAAGAGGGAAAAACGAGAGAAAAGTCTCAGCATTATTATTATTATTATTATTATTATTATTATTATTATTATTATTATTATTATTATTATTATTATTATTATTATTATCATTATGTTTTCACTTGTGTTAGGTTTACCTAAATGCAAAAAGAAATATGGAACGAGACTCGAGCCTGGGAAAATTGAGTTTGAAAAATATTTAAAACACAGTTTGACTTAATGCCAGGATCATGGATAGGGTCCCGTTTTGAAAAAGACAAAATTATGCAAAAATTTTGGTCGCATGCTGACCCGAAATTTTGACAGAGTTTCGAGTAGTAACCAGCAAACTAAATATGAGTTCCCTAGGTTTGTTCCCTATATGAGGGTATGCAATTGTCGGGTTGGTGGAAAGGTTCCCCTTTGGCATGACTTCCACGAGATACATCTTTCTTTTGAGGGAAATCGGTATGTGTGGACAAGCCATTTGATATACCTAAGTGTACATGAATTGCCTCACTATATACCTCGTGGGGACAGAACGTGTGAGAGCGAATTCGATATACTTGAGTTCCCTACTATATACCTCTCATCATGACTTTGGTCAAGAGATACGATGCAGGGGGAAACGTTCGATATACATCGAAGGTACTTGGACAATGGAAGGTGAGAGTCATATTGCTTAGGTGTCGGACCAGCGCCCATCACAAAGTGACCCCCCAGTACGGGATAAAATTTTGATCAATAGCCATGCTCTTGGGTGATGTAGTGTGCAAAATTCTTTATTGGTATATTATCGAGATAGAATTTTTATTTGGCATGATGAGAACTATACTAATAAGGAAGAATTTATAAGTATCATGTAAAGTAAATCTAGCATGGAGCATGAAGATTACACTAAGCATGAATATGTGAGAGTGAGTGATGTGTGAATATCTATGAGTGAGTGTATGGTAGTGAACCTAAGCATGGATCAACTACAAGTGGTGTGTGATAAGTGTGAGTGAGCATGGATATATACAAGTGTGATAAGTGGAGGTGTGTGTTAGTAACACCTAAGCATGGATATTCTAAGTGGTGTGTGCAACATGTGGATATAAGTGATACTACGTGTAAGTAGTGTGAAATTTACATGGAGAGTATCTACATGTGTGTGAGTGAGGAGTGATATAAGAATGAGGTAGATATATAAGAAGTAATAGAGGAGAAAATAGGAAACATATAGGTAGGTTCGTACATAGACAAGTAGGAAATGATAACACCCATGAAAACAGAGTCTAGCCCTCTTAAGAAATTCCTCAGTGGAGTCGCCACTCTGGCTATCCCTCAGTTTTTCCTCCAGTCTCAGGGTTTCGATGCTCGCACGTGCGCACTCGAAGAGAGAGATAAGGTCTCGCACCCTATTTTAGGAGCGCTTCGGCCGTCGTGGATGTGGGGTGATGTAAATAGATGAAGTCGGCAACCTATTTTCCACAAAGAGGTAAAAGAACAAGTCTTCGCATCGAAAGAGCAGCATCAAAGACAAACTGATGCTTACGATACCAATAGTTCAGAGGTTTAGGGGGCTAAGTTACGGAATGGGAAGGTGTTAGGCACCCATCCCGCCCTTTCGGTCTCTTATGGGCTTATGCTAATATTTTCCTTAATTTCTCTGTGAAATGTGTGCGTATGTATAAATAAATGGATATCGGAATCATTCGACTCATAGCAAGGAAAAAATATAGTGAGGTCATCCAAAGGAATGTTCCCAATGTAAGAATTAAAAAATATGATGTGCGCGCTTATAAAGATATTGATCGTTATAATGAAATGATAATATTGGTTAGATAAAAAGCAAATATGAATCATAAGTATGATATATATGAGTAATTTATGGATTCAATAGGAAACGATGAAAATATGAAGATAAGAAAATTAAAAAATTGGACTCGACTCTCGGGTTTTAGCCCAAAATGCCTACATAGCCTATAAAGGCATCAAAGTCCCGTAGTTCGCATGTGTCACAAGGGTGGGGTTTATCACATAGATTCAAACAAATTTTATTATATGTGTGCGTGAGGAAAAAGTATTTTTAGTTTTGAGAAAAATTGGTGAATAATCCCGTTAGAATGTATAGGTATAACCCTCTTTTTCTTTGTTTAGGGCTTTTTATAGAAAATAAAGTAAGTGCAATATAAATAATAAAGGGAGAAATATTAATGTATATGATCTAAAGTAAGAGCTAAATTGAGAATTTATAAAACTAATGCAAAAATAAAGAAATTTAGAGAGAGAAAAGGGTATTTGAACTTATTTGGAGAGTTGAGGTTTGATCTTGATCCTTGATGAGCTCCCTTGCAAGTTGAGATGAATGTTGAATAAGATAGAAGGAGATTTTTGTTAAATTGGGTATGAAAATGATGGGAATGATAGATGAAAAGGAATTTCACACAAGGAAACTTCGCTGATTGTTGAAGAATATTGCTAAGATCATTGATATTGATGGATCCGAGGTCTGGCTGTAAGTGAGCTCATGCCCTCCTTATATAGGGTTGGGTAACTATCGATCAACATATTACTAACCCTTCCAATCGACAGGTGACCCTAGACACACTACTGATTGGAAGGGAAATGAACCTACCAATCGGTAGTATCGTGCAGATTTTAAAAAAAAATGATCATAGAACGCAATCCACAAATACAAATCTTGCACGAGACACACTATTAAAAAGGTAACTCATATACCTTTAAGAGTACTTGGGACATGAACGGGTCCGGGAGTTGACTTTGGGTGTCAAACTGGGCTCGAAAGCACCCGTCGATCTTTTTGACGGAAGATCTTCGGACGGTAATGGATTGTTCGTCCAAAATATAAGTTAATTTTGCTCACAGGTTAGACCGTTGGAAAGTTTATGCGAGGAACTTTAACTTTCCGAAGATCTTTGCTCGGTTTATAGAGTTAACTTTGGTCAACCGGGGCCCGAATGTGCCCGGTGACCTTTCGGAGTGAAACGGGTCGTTCATTCTTACTATAAGGTTGATTCATGCACGAGGTGGACCATTGGAAAATTAGTTATTACCCTTCAAAGATTCATTCCGTCTCGTGCAAGCTGAAGAGTTGGCGTTGTTCAAATGGAGCCCGAGAGCGCGCAGTGGCCTCTGGATCAATTTTTTGGGGAAAACAAATCATTCGTCCGAACTGTTGTGCCGTTTCATGCACGGGGTGGACTATTGAAAAGGGGCTTCATTTACCTTAAAAAATTCATTGAGATTTTTCTTAGACGATGAAGTTGATTGGGGTCAAATTGGGGCCCGGGAGCGCCTGGTGGTCTTCAGATTGATTTTCGATAGTAAAATGGTTTGTTCGTCCAAATCATTATGCTGATTTGTGCATGAGGTGGACCATTGGAAAGGGTATTTAGATCCCTTCGAATATTCATTGAGGTTTCACTCTGATGATGAATTTGACCAGAGTCAAACGGGGCCCGGTACGCCCGATGGCCTCTATATTGGTACTCAGAGTATAACCCAGGGTTTGTAGTGAATTACTAGAATGTGGTGTCTACACGTGTTACACCTCAGTTTACCTTTAAACACCATAGCACTTATAAAATTACTCTCTTACATATTCCTTATCACTTTTTTCTTTTCATGTTGAGCTTTTAAACCAACTTTTTCAAGTCTTTTTCTTTTAAAACAAAAGTGTGCAACATCGTCTGATTTACCATAAAAAGTACAACCAGAGATTTTCTTTTCAATCTTGGAATTAGGTTCAACATTATTTTCTTGTTGCATTGAAGTTTATACCATATCATCGTCTTTATGAGCGTTTGAACTTTCAAAATTCACTTTTGTCTTTCCAAGCTTTTTTTTAAGCATTGAAACCTATCCCATGGTTGTTTTGTTTTGTTGATCATTACTTTGAAAAATATTATCAAGTTTACTTATTATATCATGAACTTCAAACTTCAAATCCTTTGCAACTTTAAGCTGAAGTTTAATTTTTCAATGTCAATTTTCAAAACTGAATTTTCAAGTTCAATCTCTTATTTTTCTTTATAATTGGTTGCATTTAGTGATTTCAAAGACTATTTTTTTCTTCAAAAAATCTGAACAAACTTTTCAAAATCAAAACACTTTGATTGAAACCTTTAAATTTTTTCTTCTTTCTCATCAAGTTCATTTTTTAAAAGATGCATTTTGTTTAAAATTCGAGATCTGATTCGTGAAGCTTTAGAGATTCTTGATAAAGCTCATAAAATCCTTTTTGAAGACCACTCTAATCACCTTCTCTATTATCCACATCTTTATCAGCCTCAAACTTTTCATCATCGTGACCACTACAAGATGAAGAATCACTAAGTGTCCTATTCCTAGAAGCTTTCATCCTATTCTTCTTCACCACTCTCATTTCTCTTCACTGTGATAACAAAATTTCTTTCATTTTTTTTCAAAAGCAAGGAATCAGTTATTTTGGAATCATGTGAAAAACACTCACTCAATGAGTCAGCTTCATAAGAAAATGACTTGTTTTTTAAACTTTTGAATAGTCAATTCATTCTTCAAAGACTTAAATCTCTTCTTAAGTTCACATAGAACCTTTACATACAAGAAATTTTTCAATCCCCTTTTTAAGTTCAAGAATCAACTCATTTTTCTCTTGTTCCAACACTTTGAATTTTTCAAAATCAACATTGTTTCTTAATTCATAATTTTGTTCTCTCAAATCTTGATTATCTTATTTCAAATCATACTTCAATTCTAATAACACACTCTTCTCTTTTTCAATCACTATTAACTTTTGACTTATAAATTAACTAGTCATTTCAAACTCTTAAAAATAATTTTTTCTTATTCATGGAGTTTTACTTGATTAGCCAATTTAACATTCAACTTTTTTGTTTTGAGAAGTTGATCATTCAATACATCTTTATTTTGACTCGAGAATTTGACATTTTCAATTTCACCACGTTTATCAAAATCATCATTAATAGATTTTGATCAATTTCGGGAATGAGAAGACTTTAACACATTCTTATCAAATCAGGCTTTCAATTGATCTATTATTTCCTTATGACTAAAAATAATAGGAAAGGTATGGGACAATCAATATTTACCAAATTTAGATTAAAAAAATCCATCATACTCATAAAAACTAGTTCTACACACAAGCAAACTAGATCTACACAAAGTGCAAAATAAACACACAAAAACACGAGGATCATCTCAAGCACATTAATTCTATTTATATGAGAAATTGGCTCTGATACCAATTCAGAAAGCGTGTTTCAAGAGCTAATTGACCATTAACAATAAAATTAGAGGGGGTGAATAGGTTTGAAGACAATTTATGAACAATTTTTAATTTCTAACAATTTTTCTTGCACATTCAAGTTATTCAACATAAGTTTTACTAATTTGATATGATTAACTCACACAACAAAGTAATTAGGTGAATCTAGATTAAAAAAAAAAAACTAGATCTAGCACATATAAGTAAACTTTAGTTCAATTCATTATATTATAATTTTATCTAAGTGATGTGTGTGATGAAATGTGTGCATATGAGTATAAATCAATCATAAACGCACACAAGAGAGGTTTATGAGAAAAAAATACATTTAGGGATAAAAAACCCTCAAGGCACTCTAATTTTCATTTTTACTTGAAAATAAATTTTACACAAGGTGAGAAGATACCTCTCACAAAAGCAATCTCATGTAGTTACCTATGAACCTTGCAACTATTTCCCATATACAATGAAAATCCTCAATGAGCTCCATGTTGCGAATGAAAAAGTCCATTCGCTTCCTTAAAAGTTGTGCCACACTCCAATATCTTTACTAGAATGAAGTTCCTCCTCTTTTAGATCTAGGATTAGATGACCATAAAATTCAATAGATGTAGATTTGAATTAACAAGGCTAGTGTATAGATCTGAGCCAAAACACACTCAATTCTCTTTCAAAAGAATAGATTAAGTATAGATCTAAGTTTTATCAATTTTAGAGGGAACAAGTTAATTTGTAAAGATAAGAAAATATCAAAAATCTCTCAACCACGAAAATCCTCTCAAAAATGTATTTGAGTTATGAGGTTTTCACACACTTAAAAAAGGAAAGGAAATGGGCCTTTAAATAGTATTTTTTTCCAAAAATTGATGTCCCCGCGCGCACTAGTCGGTCCTTATTTCTGTGCATAAACAATTTCTTCCTAGTGGAGGGATTGACTAAATCTTTGAGGATGACCTTAGATAGCTTGTGGGAAACTTTTGTAGACCGTTTCGTCATGCGGACATTCCTATGGGGGAGGCCTGTGTTGTGGTTGTAGAAGGATTTGGTTTTCAAAGGTTTGTGCTGAGAAAATTTTTCAAAGGTGGTTTATGATATCAAAGGTTAATTTGTTGGGAAGCTTTAAGAAAATGGTTTGATGTTGGTTTTGGTAGGTTGGTTTGTTAGAGTATCTTTGGAAAGGTTTATGTATTAATTTGTGTATAAGTGTGGTTATGGTCTTGGTAGGTGTGGCATGGTTTTTTATTATAAATGTTTGGGATTTTCATTACTGCACATGTAACAACCAAGTAAAATAAAATATATTGAAATAAATGGTTATTTTGTTATGTCTAGTTGTGCCTTATGAAGAATTTCTTATGTTTAAACTATCAATATAGGTCGTTAAGGCATATATAATACTTTTGTTCAATTAAAATGATAAAAGACTAGTGTCTCTTGATTGAAGGAAAAAAATAACATTTTGTGAAAAATAAATGATCAGTCCCAAGGTTTATTTATGGGCGGTCTACGTACCTTTATGGGGTAAAAATTATTTATAATTTTTTAAAGATATTTTGAAAGGATCAGGTCCTACGTAGTTCTTGTAAAGGAAATAAATAAGATTTTTTAGAATAAAACAGGTGTGAGAATTGTGTATCCTGATTAGGGAGAGAGAGTGGAATGTGACCTCTTTGAATTGGGAAGCGAGCTCTTCTAGGTGAGCATGAAAGGGTAGAAGTTTCTCATCTTTGACTTTCCATTTTTGGAGGAATTGCCTATGATGAGGGTCGAGTCTCCATAAATGTCAAGGTACCGTATTCCTATTTTGAGGTCTAGCTTGAGGCCCACATTGCATGCCTTATATTTTATCATGTTATTGGTGCAAGAGAAATATAGTTTGATGGCGATGGGAGTGTGAGAGTCATCGAGCGTAATGAGGAGTATAATAATGTCATATCCTTTCTTATTAGTAGATTCATCAAAGAACATCTACCATCGGAGTCCTTCATTAGAATTACAGAGAATATTCTCATTTGAAAATTTATAAATCCCATCAGTTTTCCCATGGGTTTATCGTCTAGGTAATCAAGAGATGGCTCTTCTATTTATGGATTTTAATGTGACATTTGTGATATTGAACTCGACTACCAACAGTATCCAACTAGCCCTATGGATTGACAAAGTAAGATTTCTAGTAGGTAATTCATGGGATCCATTCGGGACACTCAGTTGAAGGGTAATGCAAGCATATTTTATCGGAGTTTTTGAGTGACCCAAACCAGGGAAACATGCGCCATTTATAATACTGTATAGTTCACCTCATATCCTGTGAGGTTTTTATTGGCGTAGTAGATATTTTTCTCTTTACGTGATTCTTCAATGTAATGGGCTAACATAGCTCCATCTGCAGTGTCTATGATAGTTAGGTATAAAAGGAACGGTAGACTGTGTTGCGGTGGCATGAGCACCGGACGTTGGGTGAGGTATCACTTGATTTTATCAAAGGCTTACTGACATGCCTCATTCCAGACTTTGGTAGATACCTTCTAAAGGAGCTTCAAGATGGGTTCACGGATATAAGTGAGTTATGTGATGAATCTGCCGATATAATAGACTTTATCCAAGAAATTGTGAAGTTCCTTCTAAGTCTGGGGTGGAATTTTGAGGATTGTCTTGAGTTTAGAAGGGTATTCGTTGATCCCACTTTCCCTAACCATAAAGCTAAGGAGTTTACCATTTGTGACCCCCAAAATGCATTTTTGTGGCTTGAGGCACATCTGGTTGTGTCACAATTGTTCAAAGAATTTCCTTAAGGAAGGAATGTGACCTTCTCAAGTTTTGGACACTATAATCATATCGTCAATATAGACTTAAACCTATTTATGGATAAGATAATACAGGATGGTTGTGGATGATTTTTAATATGTAGCCTCAATATTTTTTAGATCAAAAGGCATGACAGTGTAGAAAAAAGTACACTGGGGAGTGGTGACAACAATTTTTTCTTGGTGATTATAGTGCATCTTGATCTGGTTTTACCCTGTGAAGACATTGACAAACGACTTAAAATCATGATTGGTAATATTATAAATCATCATATCAATGTTTACAAATGGGTAATCATCCTTCGAAGAAGCTTTGTTCAAATCTTGATAGTTGACGTACATGCAAATTGTTCCTTCTGATTTCGGAACAAAAATAATGTTGGGCAGCCAAGTTGAATATTTTACCACACAAATGAAATATACGTTCAGTTGATTGACCACTTCATCTTTCACTTTGAGGGGCCATTTGGTTCGGACCTTTCTTAACTTCTTCTTTATAAGTTTGCATTTAGGGTAAGTTGAGATCTCATGTAGTACAATCACTAGGTCAACGTTATGCATGTCACTGTAAGACCATGCGAAGATGTCCATGAATTCTCTCAAAAGCTCTTCGAATTGAGATTGTTCATGCTCTGAAGGGCCGACCCTATCCTAATCTCATGCGGAGTGCTACTAGAACCAAGATTACTAACAACAGTATCTTTATCATTAGTTTAAATACGATTATGTTTGATTTTTCCCTTATTGATATTAGTTAAGAATTGTTCATTTATTATATTATCTTTATCAATTGTTAGATTATAATCAATGCAATTAATATAAGACACAACCAGATACTCAAAATCATCGCTTATTTTATTGATTACATTTTCAAGAAAAATAACACTGAGGACCTCATCCAAGGATGACGTGTTTACATTTGCATCAGAAATAGGAAAAATAGATTTCGGTTCATTCTCTAAGAGATACACAACAGGATTTTGGGTTGATAGGGCTGGGTTGGCTGGGATGCTTCGCCAGTTGTGGAAAGGATTATCAGCTGGAGGTATCTTCAGGGAAGAGACGGCTCAAACACATTGTGCATCATGCAAAGGTCCATTCCCAACTTAGTAAGATGAAATGATTCATCACTATTAGTGCTTCTGGTGATTTTCATGTCAGAAGAGCTTGAGTTTTTTTACTTGATGGTTAAGGGCTTCACCTCGTTCTTAGAGCCTTCACTCCAAATAAGCTTATCTTTGAAGAATTTTTCAAACCCAAGAGTCATCTTCTTCTCAATCGAGTTATACCATGGCTCCTAAAATCCGCAATAAGGGAAATATTACCCCTCTTTAATAAACACATGTTCAGAAAATCCCCATCAATCACTTCCTTCCTTTTCAGCACCCTTTTTTTTATGGTTAACGGGGAGTCAGGAGATCATTCAAGGATGATTGATATCCTATACCACATGGAGGATAGGATTTGTTCTAAGCAATTGGCTTAAGAATTCCTTGTTGTCTACAACCCAAACCCATTCCGGGCATGAAATGCATTTTCTTGAACATTGGAATTACGTTGACATTACCATGTTCTATGTGTTCAGGGATCACTTTATCCTTAAAGTTATCTCTAGCTGGGAGAGGTATCATATCAATCTTGAAGCTCGAGAGAAATATGTCATTCGCACTGTATTGGATCTCCAAAAATGGATTACTAATGTAGATTCCATTATAGTTATCATCATCTCTGATAATTATAATGACCTGGTTATCTGCAAAGAACTTTAGTTTTTACTGAAGAGAAGATGGTACTCCTCTGATATTATGAATCCACAAGATACCAAGAAGCAAGTTAAAGCATGAAGGTATGTCAATGACTTGGAATTCTGTTTGAGGACATATCGGGTTAGACTCTAGTGTGAGTAATTATGACGCCATGACTTCCCTTCGAGTATTATCATAAGGACTTACATTAGTAGACGTACAGGTAAGATCACCAACCTGAAATCCCATGCACTAAAGAGTTCGAAATGAATATACGTTTAAGGAGGAACCATTATCAATAAGTACCAATAAAACCATTTTATCCAAGAATTTTACTCAAATGTTGAGAGAATAGTTGTAGTCTTGACCTAACTTAGGGATTTCTTTGTCGATGAAAGATATGAGTCTTGCATCAGTCAAAGTTTCGACTATATGGATCACCTCATCTAGGAGGTAAAGGTAGGAATCGTAGCTTGAGTGAACCGCTTGATAAGGGAGTTTCCATAGAGTTGGGAAAATATGAAGAGTCCTCACAAAGTAGGGGTGGGCACAGTCCAGTCCGGTCTGGTCTGGTCTGAGTTTTGCTTATTTTTTGGATCGAACCAATATTCGGTCCTCAATTTTTTTAGACCAAGACTATATCGATTAATTTGGTTACCCTACTAATTCGGTCCGGGCTTTTTTCGGTTCGGTTCGGTCCGGGGTAAAATTCGGTCCTGACGCTATTTCACAGACATATACTTTTTATGAATGTTTTTATCTATTATTCTCACAATATATATATATATATATATATATATATATATATATATATATTAAAAATAATAATAGTACTCGAAACTCCAAGTGATATTTACATGGGTTTTCTTAGCCCAAATAAAAAAAATGTCTATACATATATAAAATGTTCCAAATTAAATTCATAAGTAATATACATTAATTCAAAAACTATATATAATAAATACAATAACATAATTTTTATTATATATATGTGGGCATTGGTTCGGTCTGGTCGAAATCGGTCTTTTAATATAGTGGACCGTGGACCGGACCGATTTAATCATTTTTTAGTTTTTGTGAACCAATTTTTGGATCGGTTTCAAAATACCCTTAATTTTCGATTCAGTTCTGTTCAGTCCATTAAGGTCGGTCTTTTTTTTGTCCACCCTTATCCCAAAGTGATATTGACCTAGGTTTCTTGAGTTGTTCAAGGATCTTTCTCTCTTCAATTATCATTTCGGTATATGAATTTATTCAATAACCTTTTTTTCCCTTATCCACAGGAACACTTGTTGATGGAATGATTGGATGCTTATATTTTTGTCCCGACCAAGTCATGTGGTTTATACATGCTAGGAATAATTGAAATCAACTCTTTTCATTTATTTCCAGAGCATGCAAAACCTCATTAATTTTTTACAACAGTGATTCAAAAGATATCACCTCATAGATTGAGGCGATTATACTGTGGGTTTTTAACATTGGATGCATTATTTGAGCTGTTTGAGGGGTCAGAATCATATGCTATCCAATTGTGATAAGTTTTTGTTATGACAAGTGAAGTCAATGCACTCCACAACTTTAATTACTTCATCATATAGATCTTCCCTTGTAGTGGAAAAGTGTTTTGTGGAAGGGACCAAGTATCCCTTAAGCTTAAGTGTTGTGACTAATTTGGGAGCTTTGCACACTTTTTTTCTTCTTGATGCACTCTTCTTATAGGATTTGAATGATTTTATCGAAGCTGAATTCCTCTAGAGGTGCAAACTAGTCAAGAGAATAATAAAACAACTTCATAAATATATCACTAATCTTTTCACAATCACTTTCTTCGAGGGTTATTTCTAATGGGAAGTTCATCCTAAAGCTTCTCAATTGCTCCAGGATATGAGGCAACTCCATATTTAACATTTCAGAATGGGTCTCTACAACATTGCAAGCTCTTGTCATAGGATAGAGAGTTTGATGAGGAACATTCATGGGATATAGCAGGAAGGATGGGTAGAATTTGTGAGCAACATGTGATTTTTCTATATTGGTGGACGAGGTAGGCTTGTTGATACAGAGGGATCAAAATCACGATCTTCTTCGATAAGGATGGAATTTAGGCCTGCGTGGTGCATGGGTAGAAGGTTTTGAGTAGGTATTAGTTTTAGGGTTGTAAAAGGGGAGATGCCGCCTTTGTTAATAAGGCTTTGGGTAACATTTTTTAGGTAATGACATTGTCTAGTGGTATGCCCGGTGGTTTTGTGAAAGTCACAATGAGCATCATGCTTAAAGTATTTGGGAAGCAGGTCAGGAAGTGGACGAGAGTCCAAAGGCTTGATAATATTGCAGGAAAATAAAGCTTGGTACACTTTGGAGAGAGGAGCATGGAGTTTGGCATACTCTTTATGGGTTATAATAGGATGAGCTTTTAGGGTCCATGATGTATCCTGTTGAAAAGATATGTTGTTAACGGTAGCAGTAGTAGGCTTGCCACACTTTCGAGGGGTGAACTGTTCAATTAGATTCCGTAACTTGGATTATGATTGTCTTAGTGACCACATTTTCTTCAATTTTAACTCCAACCTTCCGGAGGTCTTTGAAGTGGGGCTAATACCGACTACCCACAAACATCTAGATATGTGGCGAAAAATTCTTCTTCACTATGCTCACTTGTTCCTCTTTTGATGGGCAGTTGGTCATGGTGGCAACTTTCTCTCTCCACCTTATTATAAACTATTAACAATCTTCATACGGCCTTGATTAAGAACCTTGGGATCTTGTTGCATCATCTATAACTCTTTGTTGTATTTACACTGATCCATTAACTCTCTTAAAATATCTAATAAGTTACGAATTTGTGATTTTTCTAATGAAAAAAATGAGTGAAGGGAACTGTCTTTAAGGGTTTACTGAAACATATGGGACATGATTTCCTCTGTAGACCCAAGTAAACTTATAGAGAGATGGTAATTGTAGATATGGACCATGGGAGGTTCTCTTTCTCCTAACTTATCAATGTCTGGCATTTTTAACTTCTCAGGTAGCCTGGCATTCGGGTATGGGGATATATGATTGTAATCCATATAGTTTCCAACGAGTTTTACTTGGAAAGAATTTTGAGATCCTCCTTTATTATATTTAATTCTTCCTCTTTAGGGGTGACAAAAACATGCATTAGCAAGTTAGCCCCTTGTTGAGCAAGATTCGACATCAGTAGATGTGAAGGAGGTGGCCCATTGACGGAGGAAACACGTGGACGATGCGGAGCTTACAAATTCACATAAGGGAGGACCAAAATTTTAGTATTTACCCAATATGGATACGTAACCCAAGGAGAATCAAAGTACACGTAGTTCGAAGAAAACATAGGGTGGGGTTTAATCCATAAATCCAAACGAGGGATTTCGGTTATGTGTGTGTCGAGAGAAATGTATATTAAAAGTGAGGATATGAGATGAGAATCCCTCTTTTAGAATTTATAGGTAAACCCTAGTTTTCTTTTGCTTTTGTTTTTTTATGAAAATAGAGTATATGCAATTAATAATAATAAACGTTTGAAATTAATGTATGTGATGTAATTAAATAAAGTGCCAAAGTAGAAATAAAGAAATTAATACTCAAATAAGAGAATTTAGAGAAAATGATGGAGAATTGGACCTCCGTATAAATGCTTAATATTGATCTTGAGTGTAGATATGTTTCTCTTGTAATGGAAAGAGAGTGGTATGAAGGGATGGGGCAATTTACTAAATGAAGTAAGAAAAGTATGGAAAATAATGTGGGAAATGGGCTTTTTAGGAAGGGAACAATTCTGAATTTAAGGGAATGTTCTCTGAATTGCTGAGAGGGATGTTCAGGGGTGATTTTCAAAGGTAGGTCATGGCCCTTATTTATAGGGTGAAGGGGGTGCTGATCATGGTGGTCCTAGATCTGCCTATCGCTAATGAACCTCAGGAACACTACTGATAGGTAGGATCCTGAGGGTGCCATTCGATAGTCTGAGATATTTTTTTAGGAAAACCGTAAGTAAAAATCATGCATATGGTGGATCACTGGAAAGGGTATTCAGATCCATTTAAGAATTCTTTGATCCAATACTAGTTGTGGGATTTGAACAAAGTCACACGGGGACCAAAAGAGTCATTTAGTTAAACTGGAAAGGGTTATTACGGTCAAAAACCTTGTCAAAGAACATAGAGATGATTTTAAGGTTTTTTACCATGACACGATCATGACAACATCTTGTCACGGTCAAACCCTTGACGAGACAGTTGTCACGGTCAGGGTCAAAAAATTGACACGATCGTGACGGTAAAAAATGAAAACCCTACACTCCACAGTTCTCTTCGTCATTTTAACAAAAATTAAAACCACTCTCTCTCTCTCTATCTCTTTCTCTCTCTCTCTCTCTCTCTCTAGCGATTTGGCGATTTCAACATTCACAAATTTTTCCTCTCTCTCCGTTATTCTCTTCATCACAGGTACTCATCTTCAACATTTTTGAATCAATTTTGTTTTTGAAAAAATAAAATTTATGAACTAAGATTGGAGGTTGATTTTGGTATTAATATGGGGTAGGAATATGGGGATTGGAGCAGGTATGTGAAGTGGGATATGAGGTCGGGTTGGGGAATGGGTATGGTGGTGCAATTTGGTTAGAGGGGTTTGAGATGGTTGATAAGGGGTTTGCAGCAGGTTTGGATCGTGGATAGGGTGAGGGGGTATGGGTTATGGGTAATGGGTGTGAGTCAGTAGGGTATGTGATAGTAGCAAAAATAGGGGTTAGGGTGGGGAGTTGGAAGGGTGTGTGATAGTATGGTTGATGGTGTATAGTGGTTCGAAATCGAGTCATGGGGTTATGGTTGTGGTGGTCTATCCACGAATCCAATTTGTATTTAGTTACTACAATTAATACATCAATTAAGTTTACTTCTATTTAATTTGACAATTAAATTGTCTCTCATAAGGCAACTATTACATAAGTATATCCATGATTTTTTTCTCCTAATGGAGGGAAATGACCTTCAATAAGAAATTAATACAATTTTGGATATTGTTTCTTCTTTTGTTTCCTAGATATGTTTTCAATCCCAAATTTTGTTTTTGTTTTGTTAGTATATTGTACAATTGAGTACATGTTTGGTTAAACAATATGAGGAAACTCAGTAGTTAGAATTGTTGAGTTTTATTTAATCAAAATGACATTTGCATCTTAAGCATGTAATAGCTTCCACTACAACGTGTTTAAGGATTTGGTGGTTATATTAAAAAATTCCTAAGATGTAAAATTTTTATAATATTTTAACACATATTATGAATTCCTAGAAGTTATGTAGTGTTTAATGTTCTTCTCTAGTGTTTAATGTTATGATGAGGTATATTTATAGTCTTACATTTAGAGTTCTTGAATTGTTGTTGATTGGTGAATTTAAAAATTTAGGTGGCCATTGAGTTGGTTGGCCCTTAGAACTTGTAACATATAGGGTTGTGATTCTACTGAATAGTAGCATGTGATGTCCGTTGGCCCTAGGCACAGATTTAAACATGTGATGTGGGTCTGTATTTTTCCAAAATATAGGATGCGGTATGTAAATAAGACATAAATGAAACATACTTACCATCGAAATATACTTAAGATAAAAATGAAACATACTTACCGTCGGTATTAATATTTTAAACAGTTAAAGGGAGATAGTGGTATTAAGTAGTAGTTTTTAATTGGTAATAAAATGTGGCGGGCAATATAAATTTCAGAATATTAATTAAAAGTAGGGAAAAATTATACATAGTTATATGCCTCTTAAGTTATAAATAGTGTGCATAGATACTAGCCTTCTAGTTCTTATGCGTACGCATTTAATCGCCCTTAGACTAGTTCAAGAGTCATTACCCCAACAATTTTAGACATTATAGTTTGTGTATAATAATGTACTTATTGGCTTACACTTGTTACTTTGGGGGGAAGTTCTACTGCCGTCTCTTAATATTCTCTGGGTACATACTAGATGATGCAGTGCTGAGTGTTATATTAATTAAGAAATTGAAATAGCATGAACTCTTGCAAATTTATCTAGTGCACTTGGAGAACTATGGAGAGATACTGTCAAATTTTCCTCAAATTGGAACGATGTGGATGAGCTACTAAGTGTATTACAAAAATATGCGATCTTGAATGGGATAGGACCGCTCACCCTGTAGAGGATATGGAGGTTATATGATTCATATTGCATCTTGTTAACAATGAAATTAATTTTTATTATTTTTATAATATAACACTAAAAAATGAAATGTGTTTCTTTGTGTCACTCATAAAGTAAAACATATACCGAGAAATAAATTTGTACACTTTTGTTTATATTGATCATGAATATATGCATCTTACCCATAATAAGTGATTGTTTGTAGTAGTTATGATGGGATATCCTATATACAAAGAGTGGATGGGTGAGATAGGTAGACTAGGGGCTGAGTTTCATAGAGGCGCTAATGAATTTTTGAAATACGCAAAGAGATGTCGTAATGATGAAGAATTCCCATGTTCGTGTGTTAAGTGTTGGAATGGTAAGATGTTTGAGTGGGAAACAGTTGAACTACATTTGTTAAGATGGGTTATGCAAGATAGTTATCAGTCATGGATTTTTCACGGGGAATTGCATGCCACTTTTGTCCCCGAACAACCTTCATAACAATAAATAAGTAAGATATATGTACAAGGTCATGAGGACAGTGTAGATCATAATATGATAGAGAATTTAGTTGATGATGCGTATGGAGTTCATGAAGTGGAAGAAAAAGAGGTCACTGACGATGTACAAGGTTGAGATGCTCATAAACATATTTGGATAAACCTTAACGATGTCTGTTAAAGTTTGAAATTTAAGGCGACCTAACCATTGTACCCTGCTTATGACAAATATCAAACAACTTTGCATGTCATGGTTGGTTTGAATAGTTTGAAGACCCAATATGGTTTTTCTGGAAATTGCGTGATCGAAATTTTGAATTGGGTGAAGGACTTGATACCCAAGCAGAATACACTTCCAAATAGTTGTCCTAATATGAAGAACAATTTGAAAGGTTTAGGAATAAAGTACAAACCAATTCGTGCTTATATGTATGACTACATACAACATCAAAAGGATTATGAAAATCTTAATCGGTGTTCGGTATGTGAGGAACGTAGATATGTGAAATATATTGAAAAGGAAGGCACAAGCTCAAAAGTGCCTAAAAAGTATTGCATTTTTTCGATTGGGCCTAGATTGAAATGTTTTTTCACAGTACCATGGATAGCGGAGGCGATGACTTGGCATGCTAGGGTAAAAGTAGGGGATAATATCATGTGTCATCCTATTGATTTTACAACTTGAAAGAGGATGAATTATGAGTATCTCAATTTTAATCGAGAATAGCGTAACATTCGTTTGGCAATATGAACAAAATCTAAGCACCAATCAGAGTGTATATCCAGTGATCCTAGCACCACTCAACCTCCCTCCTTCACAGTGTATGAGACTTGAATATTTGATGTTGTCTTTGTTGATACGTGGGCCAAAGGCACTAAGTGAATACATCGATGTCTATTTGTCTCCTTCGATCGAAGAATTAAATGAGTTATAGGAAGAGGGTGTGCAAGCATTTGGCTCTTTTAAAAAGGAAGAGTCTATGCTGAAAGCTATATTGTTTTGGGAAATTCATGATCTTTCAACTTATGGGACATTATCCAATTATTTAGTATAAGGTTATTTGGGGTGTCCTATTTGTGGAGAAAAAACTTAATCTGTATGTCTTATCACTAGAGGAAAAATTATATACCATTCCTATAGGAGGTTTTTACCCCAGCTCATAGTTTTATATTTGAGAAAGGTTCTAATTTTTTACCGGGTGGGGTTGAACATGGGTTCCCTCTGAGAAAACTTTCAAGTTTAGAAATTGAGAGTAAATCTTCTAATTTTGGCCCTAATATCCCATGTAAGAATCCTAAATTGAAGAATAATAAGACCCTAAGTGGGGATGAAACTGAAACAAGAAAGGCATGGTCTAGGAGGTCATTTATATTTGACTTGCCTTATTAGAAGAGTAACCTGGTGCGTCATGTATTAGACGTAATGCATGAGGAGAAGAACATCACTAAACATATTTTTGAACATGACTTAGGGGAAGTCATTCGAAGTATGTAGAAAATGTATGAAAAAACCTTAAATCGTTAAAACTTAAGACACAACTATGGTTGAAAGAAGATAGTAGAGGAAGGACAATAATTCCCCCCGATGGGTTTACTTTGACGAGTGAGGAAATAAAGGTGATTTTAAAGATAATATATGATTTGAAGGTTCCATATAATTTTTCATCCAACTTGCAAAGGATTGTTAATTATGCTAGCCGTGATTTACATAAGTGCAAGTCTCACGATTGGTATGTGATCATGTAATTATCCCTTTATTGTTTAAGCATTGTTTCTCTAAGCATAAATATTTGCGGAGGGGCATTATGCAAATTAGTATCTGCTTCACACATTTATGTGAGAAGGTAGTCAATCGAAAGCATATAGTGGAAGAAAAAGTAGATATAGACGAGCGATTTATGTGTTGGAGAAGTATTTTTCCTATTATTTTTTTAAAGTAAGTATTCACTTGTTGGTTCACTTATGCGACAAGGCACTTGTTTGTGACCCAGTTAGATATCGATGGATGTACCAATTTGAAATATTGATGAAAGTTTTCAAAGATTATGTTAAGAATACACGATGCATTGAAGGATCAATTACAGAGGAATACATCACCATGGAGTCATCATTCTACACTCTGGAATATATGCCCGACCCACGCAGTGTAGATAACAATAATGAGTTTGTCGATGAGGGTGGTCAAGTGATGGGCAGCAAGTGAAATTAACAAGTTTACAGAATGAACAAATATCTCGTTATCTATTTGAAACTCATGAAGATGTCGAATAATGTAAAAAGTAAGTTTATATCATTTTAACTTTTATATTATTTTAATTTTTATACTTAATCAATTTCGTAATACATTCCTCACAGTCAATGCATGAAATATAATGCATGTGGGAATAATAAAAGACAAAGAATGATGGCACAATCAGATAGAAAATTTAAGTTGTGGGTCACACATGAGGTAATTATGATGAGAATGTCTCTCATTAAATGACATATTACAAGAAAGTTTTCATACTAACTGTTGATACCAAATTTAATCTGCTAACTTGGACCAATCATATGAAGACACGTGGCTATCTACATGGAAACAACAAGCACTTTCGAGATGATCACACGCTCCGAGAAACCATGTTACTCCGAGGAACTCATACGCTCCGAGGAACAGACCTCTCCGAGGAACTCATACGCTCCGAGGAACAGACCTCTCTGAGGAACTCTTGAATACCAGGAAGCTTAGGCGGTGCGAGCTGCATCTCGAACAAAGCATTAATAGCTGGATAACCAACAGTTCAACTGATTCATTAAATGCTTATCATTCAGACGCACACGCAAAGAGGGCATTAAATGTATTACCCTTTCGTATGTATATCATTTAATGTATTACCCTTTCACATTACAGCCTCAGGGCTATAAATACATTGTACAATCCTCATTGTAACGAGAGCCCAGACCGAAATTTCTTGAGATAACTTGTAATCGAGAATTCCCAAACACTCAGCAATAAAACAACAGTGGGCGTAGGCCATTCTAAAAGGATGAACCACTTTAAAATTCTTTGTCTCATTTAGTTATCTGTGATTGAATAATTAGAGTGATCTAATTTTTTACATCAACAGATTGGCGCCGTCTGTGGGAAAGGACTGATAATATCGTTTTTCATAAAAAATAATCCATTACCAATGGCGGATATTCCTGAATCCAGCAATCGAAACGCTGGAACCCCTCCAAATCCGTCTGCTCCACCAATTGTTCCAGATCTGACTGGAATAATGGCAAATCTGGCTCAAGGCCAGACCGTCATGCAAGAAACAATGCAAAAACTCATCCAAACCCTCCATGGCGGAGCATCAGTCCATTCCAGACCACGAAGCATTCAAAGAAATACCCGTGCGCCTTCTTCGCGTACTAGGCGTACTAACTCACATCGCAATGAGGAATCTGATGATTTCTCTTATCAACCTGGGCGAACTTCGTCTGTACGAGCCACGGATACTGAACAACGTGTCACCCTCTCCCCAGAAAGGACCAGCGCGTTGGAAAGATTAATAGGGTTTCTCCTTTCGACCTATTAGGCCCTAGGAGGAACAAAAGTCCTCTTAATGCAGCGTCGAGGAGCTTTCGACGACCATCAGATTTAAGGGAAGGATCTGCCCAGTCGCGACCAGCTGCTCGTCAAGATAGATCCTATGACTGACCAGTTGCTCGTCAGGATAAATCCCAGGAAGCTACTTCAACACGATCAGTTGCTCGAACCAATAGACCCGAGGAAGGAAATGATGCATGGAAAGGATCTATTAAAAGGCTGGAGGATAGATTAGGAGAAATGGCTAAGTCTAAGAATCCTCTACAACGAACCTTTGTTCGAGGAACACCTTTTGTCCAGGACATTGTTGATTTTCCAACACCATCAAAGTTAAAAGCACCTGTTGTGACTCCCATGTATGATGGAAAGACTGACCCTGTCCTTCATATAGAATAATACCAAGCTGCAACCGACATCTATGCTATCCCAGATGAGATGAGATGCAGAGCATTCTCGGGAACACTTACCGGATCTGCTCAGATATGGTATAATAATCTTCCTCGGGGTAAGATTTTAACTTTTCTTCAACTGGCCGAGTTATTCATTAGGAATTTCTGCTTTGGCGCAAAGCCAGTTAAACGAGTAGCACATTTCTTAAGTGTTAGACAAAAAGCTAGGGAGAGTATGAGAGATTATATAACTCGTTTTAATAACGAGAAACACGAAGTCATTGATTATGAGGAGAAGACAACGATTACCGCTTTGATGAGTGGACTGCTGCCAAACAAGTTGTACTATACTTTGGCCAAAGATCCACCTCGAACCATGTCGGACCTGATGGGAAAAGCGTACAAGATTATTAATGCCGAGGAGGCTATGTCTGCAAAGAAGAATATGGACGCCAAAGAAACCAAGGTGGAAGGTGATAAAGCTATGAAGAAAGAATATAAGAACAATGGTGGTGAAAAATAATCCAAAAATAGGTCGTCATGGGAGGTCTTGAGGAAATTTGGTAATTACACACCTTTGAAGGTAAATATCAACCATGTCCTGGAAGAAATTAAGAACACCGAAGAGTTAAACTGTCCAAAGAAAATGAAGGCAGACCCTGACATGAGGAATAGGGAAAAATATTGCGAGTTCCACAAGGATCATGGCCATATGACTAAAAATTCCATAGCTCTTCAAAATGAGATTGAAACACTCATCCGACGAGGAAAGCTAGCAAAGTATGTTGATCGTGCAAGTGAAAGAAGAAACAACGACCGAACTAGAGAGAGGTTTAGATCTCCTCATCGAGCAGAGGAGAACAAGAAGAGAAATCATGAAGTTGATCCAGAGGATGATCCCGATCTACCCAAGAAACCAAGGCAGCCAGAACGAGAGGTATTTTCAATACGCTTTGGTTCATTTGATTGTAATGTTATTACAGGAGGAGATGCAGGAGGAGGAGACCTTACTGCAGAAAGAAAAGCTTACCTCGGTGAGGCACAAGCTTGCTCGTACATTCAACGAATAAATCTAGCTGAGGAAGATCATCCGAGAAAGGTAAACAAGGAGAAATTGGTTATCGGTTTTTCAAAAAATGACCTTGCAGGTGTTTTATATCCTCATGATGACCCACTGGTGATCAAAATGAGAATGAAGGAAGTCATGATTTCAAGAGTGCTGGTCGACAATGGTAGCTCGGCAGACATCATGTTCTACTCATGTTTCGATAGTTTGAATCTAAAGCTATCCCAACTGGAGCCTTACCACAGACCCCTCATCGATTTTGCTGGCGAGAAAGTATTTCCACTTGGAAAGATCAAGTTGGATATATTCATTGGTACGTGGCCTGCTTGTCGTACAGAAAGAATACGTTTCTTCGTGATTAATAAGAATGTACAATCATCGTACAGTATCATCATGGGAAGAGTAGGATTGAAGAAGTTCGAGGCTGTGCCATCTATAGTACATCAGTGCCTAAAATTTCCAACAAACTTTGGAGTAGGAGTTGTGAAAGGTGATCATAAAGTAGCTTGGGAATGCTATTATTCATCCGCCGAGCAAGAAGAACTGGAAGAATCAAAGAAAAAGACCACTACTTATCAAGTGGATGAAGGTGCAGAAATTGAAACATTGGATCCTCGAGATGAGTCACAACTCGTGAAGGGTCAAGTTGTGGAAGCTATTGAAAACATCATTCTGGACGACGAGCACCCTGAGTGAACTACTCAAATAGGTTCATCGTTGGAAGCCTCATTAAAACAAGAATTGATAACTTTACTTAGAAGCAGAAGACAAAATTTTGCGTGGGGTCATGAAGATATGCCTGGGATAGACCCAAACTTCTTATGTCACGAGCTCAATGTGAATAAGGAAATCAAGCCTGTGAAGCAGAGAAGAAGAGTATTCAGTCCCGAGAAGAATCAAGCTATACAGGAGGAAGTCGAGAAGCTCCAGAAAGCTTGTTTCATTGAAGATGTTAAATATACAGATTGGTTAGCTAATGTGGTGATGGTAAAGAAGAAGAATAAAAAATGGAGGATGTGTGTAGACTTCACCGACCTCAACAAAGCATGCCCAAAGGATCACTTTCCACTGCCCCGAATCGACCAACTGGTGGATTCTACCTCGGGACACAAGTTGCTAAGCTTCATGGATGCTTACTCTGGTTACAATCAGATTAAAATGAAACCCGAAGACAGGGAAAGTACTTCTTTCATTACCCCTAGGGAAACTTATTATTATAATGTTATGCCTTTTGGTTTGAAAAATGCAGGTGCGACATATCAGAGGCTGATGAACAAGGTCTTTGCTGAACAAATCAGTGACAACATTGAAGTCTATGTTGACGATATGCTGACAAAAAGCAAGAAAGATGTCGATCATCTAGTTGACTTAAGTCAAACTTTTGATCAACTAGATAAATATCAAATGAAGCTGAACCCGACGAAGTGCATATTTGGAGTACGAGAAGGCATGTTCCTCGGGTACATTGTCAATTAACGAGGCATTGAAGAAAATCCTGAAAAGATGAAAGCTCTATTAGGGTTGCTATCTCCAACGATGAAGAAGGAAGTACAAAGTCTCACAGGACGAGTAGCGACACTCAACAGATTTGTGTCACGAGCAACTGATAGATGTCTCCCATTCTTCAAGACACTCAGAAAGACTTTTGAGTGGAATGATGAATGTGAGAAGGCTTTTCGAGACTTGAAGAAATACTTGGGAGCACCTCCACTGTTGTCCAGGCCGGTGATGGGAGAAAAATTGTACCTATACCTAGCAGTGTCCGAAAATGCAGTTAGCTCGGCGTTGATCAGAGTGGATAATGGAGTACAAAAGCCAATTTACTACACAAGTAAGGCTTTTCGAGGAGCAGAGATCAGATATCCAAGGCTGGAGAAATTGGCACTGGCACTGATTGAGGCGAGTAGGAGAATGAAGCCATACTTCCAGGCTCATACTATAGTAGTATATACTGATGTGCCATTGAGACAAGCCCTTCATAAGCTAAAAAAATTAGGAAGATTGATGTACTGGGCAATAGAGCTTGGTGAATATGATATAATTTATGAACCCAGATCATCACTAAAAGGGCAGGCTGTAGTAGATTTCATAGTGGAGTTCACTTATCCTGAAACCCCCGAGGAGCAAAAGATGCTCGCTGATCAACCTGTGGATGTTACAGGATTAACAAACACAAGCCCAGACCAATTCCGATTGGTAAAAGGGTGTGTGGATGTTATAGGATGTGATGTAGAGATAATTGGGAGGACTCCGAACGAGGAACAAGAGTTGCTCGCTGATCAACCTGTGGATGTTACAGGATCGAAAAACACTAGCTCAGACCAACTCCGGTTGGTAAAAGGGCAAGTGGATGTTACAAAATCATTAAATTTGAGCCCAGACCAACTCCGGTTGGTAAAAGGGCAAGAAAAAATGATAGACGAGGAGCGAGAAAAATTCGGGGAGGATGAAAAGAAGCAGCAAATATTTCACCGAGGAACTCTGACTGATTCGAAATTTGAAGACGAGTTATCTATATAGAGGCTATATGTAGATGGCTCATCTTGCACTGCAGGATGTGGCGCGGGGATAGTTTTGAGCACTCCGAACGAGGTAGACATGGAATATGCTTTGCGTTTCCAATTCAAAGCTTCCAACAATGAGGCCGAATATGAGGCCATAATCATATGGCTTAATTTGGCAAAAGTTATGGAGGCGCAGCAAGTTATGATCTTCAGTGACTCTCAACTGATTGTAAATCAAATGATGGGATTATATGCAGTTAGAGGAGAATTAATGATCAGATATCATGTAAAGGCAAAGGAGCTGGTGTCAGAATTTGCCGTTATTCAGCTGGTCAGAATACCAAGAATGGAGAATGCGAGAGCAGACGCCCTAGCTCGACTAGCATCAGCAACTCGCACCGAGCTACAATGAACAATCCCAATTGAAGTGTTAGCTGGTCGGAATATAGATGAAGATCTGACGATGAACTTTATCACCCTTGATTTAGGTCCATCTTGGATGGATCCCATCAGGGCATATATCGAGGAGGGAGAATTGCCAATTGACAAGCTCGCAGCCAAGAAATTGAAGTTTAAAGCTGCTCGATATGTATTAACTAATGATGTTTTATATAGACGAGGAATTATGGCAGATTTGCAGAGATGCGTACATCCCTCCGAGGTAAAAAAATTAATTAAAAAAATCCATGAAGGGTCTTGTGGAGTACATGTAGCAGGTCAGACACTTTTGCAAAGGATGATGACGCATGGATACTACTGGCCTATGATGAGGGCTGATTGTATTGACTATGCCAAGAAGTGTGACAAATGCCAGCGCTTTTCATCCATCCGAAGAACTCCACAAGCATTGTTGACACCCATAACTTCCCCTTGGCCATTTGCCATGTGGGTAATTGATTTGGTTGGACCACTGCCAACGACCCGAGGAAGGTTCAAATACCTCGTCGTCGCAGTGGATTATTTTACTAAGTGGGTAGAAGCTGAGCCACTCATTGATATGACGTACGAGAAGGTGTAACAATTTGTTTGGAAGAACTTCATTTGCCGATATGGTCTCCCTTATGCCTTCATCACAGACCATGGGACACAATTTGATAACGAGGAGTTTGCCGCCTATTGTCATCAATCAAATATTTCGAAGGTCCACTCAGCACCAGGACATCCTCAAAGAAATGGACAAACTGAAGTGACAAACAGAACGCTGCTGAACGGTTTGAAGAAAAGATTGGATGATGCGAAAGAAAACTGGATCAATGAGTTACAATCAGTACTCTGGGCTTACCGAACTACTCCCTGAGTAGCAACTGGAGAATCACCATACATGCTGGCGTTTGGAAGTGAAGCTGTCATACCTGCCGAGTTGGGCCTCCTAACACAAAGGGTACTGAATTTCAATTCCCCTGTCAGCGACTTAATGAGAAGACTGGATTTAAACATGCTCGAGGAAGTTAAAGAAGAAGCAGCCATTAGAAATGCTGCTTACCAGCAGTGAACAACTTTGTTCTACAACAAGAGGGTGAAGAAGTGCGACCTGAAAGAAGGAGACTATGTGTTGAAGAAAGTAATTCAAAAGCATAACAAACTGGAGGCAAACTGTGTAAGGACATTTTTCACATGTCCGAAATGTTTCATTTATTTATGTCGTACGCCGCTACATTTGGCACGTCTCCTCACGATCTCACATGACGGCCTGTATCCGAATTCCGGGAATCAAGCATGCATTATCTCCACTAATATGTCCCACATCTGCCTCAATGACTTCACGTTCCAAGATTTTAGGGACTTAATGCAAGTGGTACGCAAGGGAAGTCAAAACAGTGAAAAAAAGGCACAATATGAGAGTTCAATGGCATTTTCGTAATTTCACATCCATAGTTCGGAGGTCTGGTCAACTAGAAAGTTGAATATCTCGCCGTAACGAAGATACTGGAAAAAACGGCACCGCAATCCGAGCTACGGTGAAGGAGTTATGACCTTTTGAAGATAGAGAAAATTCCTTAAAGAATGCTGTTTTTTTTGTACGCTGGATAGAATTTTAGAGTTTTAAGAACGTGGGACTCTTCATATTTTTTCCTATAAATACCAACTTCGGGGGAGTTGTTTTGCAAGACTTTAGGAGACGAATTTGAGAGTCCAAATACATCTAGTCTTCATATTTTTGAGTCCCAAGACTCATGTTTTGATTCACACATCATTGCCAAACCTTTGTGAATCCTTTTGCAACCCAAGAACACAACTTTGGTTTGTTCAACCCTTGTGGAGGAGACTGTTCTTCTTCTTCATTGCAGCCCTACTGGAAAGGGATAATTCCAGCCGCGACTACAGAATCCGATACCCGAGGGTAATTCTTAGTCAACTTGTATTTTCATTGTAATCCAATTGTAAGCCGTTCTCTTACAAATTATAGTGAAAATAAATGGTTTTGCCCCTGAGGGGGATTTTTCCTTAATTGCATGTGTTTGAATGTTCTTGCATAGATTATCAATTTATTCAATCACATACTGCTGCATGTTTAGGGTTTGTTTGTATTAAAAGGGTTTTATATATAATTTGATCATTTGAACGCGAGCACACACGTTCTCAAATTGGTATCAGAGCAGGTTACGCTAATCTATCGCGTATTCCTTTTTTTTCCGCAAATTTTTTTTAAGATATCAATTTTCTGAAAAAATTGATTTTTGAAAAAGTGTGTGTTCAAATGGAGAAGTCATATTATAAAATGCCTATTTTTGACGGGACAAATTATGCTTATTGGAAAGCCCGTATGAGGTCGGCTTTAAAAGCCATTGATGAACGTGTCTGGATTTTGGTTGAACGAGGGTGGACTCCTCCCACCGTGACTGTTGATAATGTGACCAACTTGAAACCTGACATTTCTTGGTCTGATGAAGAAATTAAATGGTCATCTTTTAATTCTAAGGGTCTAAGTGCTATTTCTGGGTCTGTCACACCTGATGAGTTCAAACGCATAATGACGTGTACCACGTCAAAAGAGGCATGGGATGTTTTACAACTCACCCATGAAGGAACTAATGCTGTGAAAGAGTCTAAGTTGCAAAACTTGACAACTCAATTTGAAACAATCACCATGCATGATTCTGAATGCTTTGATGAATTTTATGCTAGACTTTTTGACATTGTGAATACTAGTTTTAATCTTGGTGAACAAATTCCGAATGCTAGAGTTGTTAAAAAGATTCTTCGTTCTTTACCTAAGCGTTTTATCCCTAAAGTCACTGTGCTAAATTCTATGGGTAATTTAAATACGCTAAAATTGGAAGAACTTGTAGGAGATTTGCAAACTTATGAAATTGATATGTTCCCTAAAAATGCTAAATCTAAAGATAAGGGAATTGCTCTTAAATCCCAAGAGAGAAGGAGTGAGGGGTCAACTAGAAAGAGGGTAGAGTCATCTAGAAAGAGAGAGACTGACACGTCAGATTCTGAGTGCGATTTTGACTTAGATGATTTGGCTCTTTTCGCAAAAAATTTCAAGAGGATTCTCAAATTTAAGAAAAATGGCAATTTTAAAGATAAAAAGAAATTTGAGAAAAATAAGTTTGAAAAGAAAAATGAAAAAGTCTCCAAAAATCCTTCTCTGAAAGAAAGTGAGAGATGTTTTGAGTGTGATGGTAGGGGTCATAGAGCTTTTGAGTGTGCCAATCGTCTGAATAGAGAGAAATGGAAAGCTGTCCTTAATGCTACCCTTAGTGACGACAGTGAGGTCGAGACGGTGGATTCTGGAGATGAGTCACCGCATGAGTGTAACTTCACCGCATTCATGGCCAGCCAAGTGAGCACTCCTAGTTCTCCTCACGACGATGAGGATGATGCTTCACAGGGACACCTCGACAGTGAGATCGATGTGAGTGCGGGGGAGGATGACACAAGTGAGAGCGAGAGTGATATACAACGCGCCTACGCTGAGTTATATTCTGAGTCTTTTAAAACTAAAAAGCATAACAAAGCGTTAGTTCTTAAGATCACTTGCCTAGAGGAAGATTTAAGGAAAGCGAGAGAAAGAGAGTTCTCCACCTGCACCGCCCTGAGAGAGAGAGAATCTACCTGTGTCGAGAATGAGAATTTGTTTAGAGAGAGAGAGAGTACTCTAGAGAAAGAGAGAGGGGACTTGATCAAGCAAGTGGCTAGTCTTACGAGTCAGCTCCATTCCTCCGTGGAGACTCGGAAGAAACTTGAAGCCCTTGTTGCCCAGCTGACTCATGATCTTGAGAAAGCACGGGAAGTCAAGGTACAAATCGAGGACAAATCTGGGAAGATGGGAAAGATGCTCCTCGGCCCCGCTTTAGGTTTTGGTGATCGTCAAGGAATTGGATATGATGGTGCCTCCACGTCCCAAATTGCACCTGGACCAGTTCCTGAGTTTACTACAACTCCTTATGGTCACCGTAAAAAACCTCGAAGGAGAGTTCGACCAAGAAAAGCAAACCAAGGTCCGCCTTTGACTGAGCTCTTTTGTACTTATTGCAAAAGAAAAGGCCACCTTAGGGAAACTTGCTATAGCATGGGTCGGACACGACGTACTACTGCTCCACCACGACATACTGATGAGTTTTCTAGTCTGAGAGAGAGAGTTGAGTTCTTAGCTGCCACGACTCAGAGTTTGATGAAATAATTCCGACGGATCTCTTCGCCGTTAGTGAATGCTTCTTACATTCCAGCTAAAACCAACAAAGGCAAACAAAAGGTCATCTCTGCTTGGGTGCCTAACAAAGATAAAAAGGCCTTTGTTGTTCATGTTGCTCTCAAAGCACATAATACCTCACAGTGGTATTTTGATAGTGGGTGCTCCAGACACATGACAGGTGATGCCTCATTTTTTACTACTCTTGAGGATTATCAAGATGGCAGAGTCACCTTTGGAGATGGGAGTAAGTCTAGCATTATAGGATGAGGTACTATCGAGTTACCTGGTTTTCCTAAGCTAGAAAATGTTTTGTACATCAAAGGTTTGAAAGCAAACCTTCTCAGCATTAGCCAGCTGTCCGACACTAACTTTGCAGTAAAGTTTGACCGGGACGCGTGTAAAGTCTACAATCAAGCCGGTAAACTTTTGATGCAAGGGGTGAGGACCGAGGATAATTGCTATGGGACTGAGCCCACATCCTCACTTGTCTGCAACAGCGCCACGATCACTCCTATGGATCTGTGGCACCAACGTCTAGGTCACGTGAACGTTAGAGATCTCAATCGTTTATCTAAAAAGGACCTAGTACGTGGCTTACCATCTCTTGGAAAGTCAACTTCGACCGTTTGTGGACCCTGTCAGTTGGGAAAACAAATTCGTAGTCCTCATAAGAAGTTACATTCCATTACCACCTCTCGTGTTCTGGAGTTGATTCACATGGATCTTATGGGTCCCACTCGTACTGAGAGTCTAGGTGGTAAGAGGTACATCCTCGTGATGGTAGATGATTTCTCCAGATACTCCATTGTAGGTTTTCTGAGAGAGAAATCTGATGCTGTAGATTTCTTAACGACCAAGTGTCGTGTCCTGCAAAATCAACACGGTGTCACTATTAATAGAATACGTAGTGACAACGACACTGAATTCAAGGAAGCAAAGGTGGATTTGTACTGTGATAGCCTTGGGATTAAACATGAGTTTTCTGCTGTGAGAACTCCTCAGCAAAATGGGATTGTTGAGAGAAAGAATAGAACGATCCAAGAGATGGCTACATCTATGCTTCTAGGTCGTAAAGTTTCTAGGAGATTTTGGGCAGAGGCAGTGTCTACTGCATGCCACACGGTGAATAGGGTGTATCTGTGTCCACACACACTTCACACTCCTTATGAGTTGTGGACTGGCAAGAAGCCCAACCTGGCATATTTTCGTGTCTTTGGGAGTAAATGCTACATCCTACGGGATAGAGCAATTAGGAAAGTTCGACTCCCGAAGCGACGAGGGAATATTTCTAGGATATTCATCGAATAGCAGAGCGTACCGGGTTTTTAACCTGAAGAGCTCTAAGATTATGGAATCAATAAACGTCACCGTGCAAGATGACGAACCTCTGACGGTTATTGATCCTAACCTTCAGTGTGAGGATGAGGATTGTTCTGACAGTGATTTACCTGTTCCTCTCTCACACTCTGTGGACCCTACTCCTGTGTTAGGGGACACACCTGCTTGGGTTCGCAAGAGTCATGACCCTTCTGCCATTGTTGGTGATCCCACTCTAGGGGTCAAGACTTGTGCTCAGCTAGAGAACGTTGTTAGCCATCTTTGCTACACGTCCAAAGTCGAGCCCAAGAACCATAAAAAAGCACTCAAGGATGAACACTGGATATCTGCTATGCAGGATGAGTTGCTTCAGTTTAAAAAGAATGATGTCTGGGAACTTGTCCCCCGACCTAGTGAGATTAATGTGATAGGTACCTGGTGGATTTTTAAGAACAAAATGGATGAAAAAGGTACCATAATCCGAAATAAGGCTAGGTTGGTCGCTCAAGGCTACACACAGATAGAGGGTGTAGACTTTGGGGAGACATTTGCTCCTGTTGCGAGGCTTGAGTCCGTCCGTCTTCTGCTCGCCATCGCATGTCATCTGCGCTTCAAGGTGTATCAGATGGATGTCAAGAGTGCCTTTTTGAATGGCATTCTACAGGAGGAGCTTTATGTGGAACAACCAAAAGGGTTTGAAGACCCTCAGCACCCTGAGCACGTCTACTATCTGAGGAAAGCCTTGTATGGTTTGAAGCAAGCACCCCGTGCTTGGTACGAGAGGCTTACTTCCTATCTCTTAGCTCGTGGCTTCAAGAGAGGGGGAGTAGATATGACGTTGTTTGTCAGGAGAGATGACGGTGCTATTTTGGTTGCCCAGGTCTATGTGGACGACATAGTCTTTGGATCCACATGCTCCCAGCATGCTCACCACTTTGAGGAGGAGATGAAAAGTGAGTTTGAGATGAGCATGGTTGGTGAGCTTACATTCTTCCTTGGTCTCCAAGTTCGTCAGCTAGAGGATGGGATGTTCATCTCCCAATCCAAGTATGCTAGAGACCTAGTGAAGAAATTTGGTTTAGACTCCGCTAAGCATGCACGTACACCTATGAGTACCACTACCAAGCTTAGTAAGGACACTTCAGGCAAGGACGTAGAGCAAACCTTATATCAGAGTATGATAGGTAGTCTCCTCTACTTGACTGCCAGTCGTCCCGACATCGCCTTTAGTGTTGGAGTCTGTGCGCGTTATTAGGCATCCCCAAAAGAGTCACGTTTACTTGCTCTAAAACGTATTATTAAATACGTAAGTGGGACTCTCTCATACGGGATTCGGTATTCCTTTGATACCGATGACCGTCTGTCCGCCTACTCGGATGCTGATTGGGCTGGGGATGTAGATGGATGTAGGAGCACTTCTGGTGGGTGTTTCTATTTTGGTTCTGCTCTTGTCTCCTGGCTGAGCAAGAAGCAAAATTCCATCTCTTTGCCCACTGCGGAGGCTGAGTACATATCCGCCGGGAGTTGTTGCACACAACCCTTGTGGATGAAGCAAATGCTGGAGGATTATGGGATATCACAGGACACCATGACCATTTCCTGTGATAACACGAGCGCGATACACATATCCCGCAATCCAGTTCAGCATTCGCGCACAAACACATCAGGATACGTGAGCACTTTATTCGTCAGTTAGTTGAAGAGAAAGTTGTATCCCTGAGTTTTGTTCCTACCGACCGTCAGTTAGCCGATATTTTCACGAAACCTTTAGATGCCCTTAGATTTGAGAGTCTTAGGAAATCTTTAGGGATTTGCACAGTTGACTGAGGGGTTGGTTTATGTCTAGAATAGGATGCTTCTTCATGTTCATATCATATGCTTCCTATTGCTAGTCTGTTTTATATGTACCATTACTTTGTTGTACAACTTTGTTTTATTCTTTTTGCTTTTTATATTTCTTTTGAAAAAAATACAAAAAGATTTTCCTTTAAGAAAAATTTTGAGAAAAGCACAAAAAGATTTTATTTTTCCAAATTTTTGAAAAAATCCAAAAAGATTTTTGTATTTTGCTTCTTTTATGGATGAGCATGTAAGATAGCCAAGTCACAACTTCATTCCATTTATCCATGTGACTGTTTGATAGAGATTTGAGAGGCTACATCATTTCATCCATGTGCTTTACATTGATTGGAGTCTTTGAGATGTAATTAGTGATATCTTCCTACATGTTTGACTCCTATATCCTTTATTGCACACATTCACGGCTATATTTGATTATTGCACTTGTCTATCTCATGTTGGCTTGCGTGTTTTCATCTCAATCATGTCTATACAATGTACAATATGCGATAAAACTTGACAAGATTGGAATGCATGTAAAAACCATTTTGGTGAGACTGTGTTTTTGTATAACGGGGAGGGGCTGCGAAAGGTAATCATCTATCCTTTGCGCAAAAGCCACCATTAAAAAGGACCTAAAAATGGAGGAATTTTAATATCCGAGGTCCAAAGAGGTTAAAAGAGCCCGAAAAAATTTAAAGGCAATAAAAAGCAATTCATGCCAAATATGGGCCACTTAGGTTTCACCATCAATTCTCCAAAGTTTGAGAATTTAGAATGCCTCTATTCAATACAATATCTGAGGGAGTTTGGTTGGAGAATCTAAATGGGTTTGCACTTCCTTGAAAATCCTGAAAAAGCATAAAATCATTTTGGACGTTATTGGTGTGAAAATCATTTTGAGCTTTGATTTGTTGATTTGATTGAGTCAATATCTTATACTGTCACTCTTTTACACCAAAGGAAGCATTTGAGTTCATTCGCTAGGAATATCCAATATTCATCGTGCACATATGTCATGTTTGTATGCATTGATTTTCCTATCGAATTTGATCACACCACTTCATTTACGCTATCATTGACTTGGTTGCTTTCTGTTTATTCATGGTGTGTTTTTATCCTAGTGACACCCCGCACTTGCTTATTTGATTTATTTCTCTAATTTGTCCATTTGGGGACATCATAAAAAGGGGGAGAAAGAATTATCATATTATGGGGGAGTTTGAATTCTGGGGGAGTTTTTGTTGCTTATGTTTTTATCATATATTGATATCCATGTTATCTCATTTCAAACTCAATATGTCACGTGGTATTTGCTTTGTCTCATGTGTGTAGGTATGAAGATTGCAGATCTATATGTTGCACACCCTGATGAGAAAAGTTTTGAGATTCCTGAAGAATTAAAGAACAAACGATAAAGACTATTCATTTGTACCTTTTCCAGTTTTGGGTTAATGGGAGGGTAGATTTGTATAGGCAATTTCATATTTGATAATTCGTATTTTTTATGTATGTACCGGCATAGACATAGGGGGAGATTTGTAAGGACATTTTTCACATGTCCGAAATGTTTCATTTATTTATGTCGTACGCCGCTACATTTGGCACGTCTCCTCACGATCTCACATGACGGCCTCTATCCGAATTTCGGGAATCAAGCATGCATTATCTCCACTAATATGTCCCACATCTGCCTCAATGACTTCACGTTCCAAGATTTTAGGGACTTAATGCAAGTGGTACGCAAGGGAAGTCAAAACAGTGAAAAAAAGGCACAATAGGAGAGTTCAGGGGCATTTTCGTAATTTCACATCCATAGTTCGGAGGTTCGGTCAACTAGAAAGTTGAAGAGCTCGCCGCAACGAAGATACTGGAAAAAATGCACCTCAATCCGAGCTACGGTGAAGGAGTTATGACCTTTTGAAGATAGAGAAAATTCCTTAAAGAATGCTGTTTTTTTTGTACGCTGGATAGAATTTTAGAGTTTTAAGAACGTGGGACTCTTCATATTTTTTCCTATAAATACCAACTTCGGGGGAGTTGTTTTGCAAGACTTTAGGAGACGAATTTGAGAGTCCAAATACATCTAGTCTTCATATTTTTGAGTCCCAAGACTCATGTTTTGATTCACACATCATTGCCAAACCTTTGTGAATCCTTTTGCAACCCAAGAACACAACTTTGGTTTGTTCAACCCTTGTGGAGGAGACTGTTCTTCTTCTTCATTGCAGCCCTACTGGAAAGGGATAATTCCATCCGCGACTACAGAATCCGATACCCGAGGGTAATTCTTAGTCAACTTGTATTTTCATTGTAATCCGATTGTAAGCCGTTCTCTTACAAATTATAGTGAAAATAAATGGTTTGCCCCTGAGGGGGATTTTTCCTTAATTGCATGTGTTTGAATGTTCTTGCATAGATTATCAATTTATTCAATCACATACTGCTGCATGTTTAGGGTTTGTTTGGATTAAAAGGGTTTTATATATAATTTGATCATTTGAACGCGAGCACACACGTTCTCAAATTGGCGTGGACCATACCGAGTTACAGAAGTTGTTCGACCAGGAACTTATCGAATAGCCACTTTAGAAGGCGAGGAGTTTAAGAATGCATGGAACGCAGAGCATCTGCGCAAGTATTATCAGTGATGTATATGTAACACAGTTCCATTAGTACGAATAAAATGAAGATATTCTGCCAAATTCTCTCCTTTTATTGATATTTTTTTGGGGAATACTAGTGCTACGCACTACCCGGCAAAGCTCGACAGACTACTCAACGAAATATTCCAAACTGTACCAAGTATGGTTGGTCGGGGATAAAAACCCACTAACTGTAGTTGGTCGACGAGGAGAAATATTCCTAAAAATGCCAACCTGTTTGGCTAGAAAATGAAATGTCCCAAACTGTACCAAGTATGGTTGGTCGGGGATAAAAACCCACTAACTGTAGTTGGTCGACGAGGAGAAATATTCCTAAAAATGCCAACCTGTTTGGCTAGGAAACGAAATATTCCAAACTGTACCAAGTATGGTTGGTCGGGGATAAAAACCCACTAACTGTAGTTGGTCGACGAGGAGAAATATTCCTAAAAATTCCAACCTGTTTGGCTAGGAAACGAAATATTCCAAACTGTACCAAGTATGGTTGGTCGGGGATAAAAACCCACTAACTGTAGTTGGTCGACGAGGGGAAATATTCCTAAAAATGCCAACCTGTTTGGCTAGGAAACGAAATATTCCAAACTGTACCAAGTATGGTTGGTCGGGGATAAAAACCCACTAACTGTAGTTGGTCGACGAGGAGAAATTATCGACCCTGGTTGGTCGGACACATTTTATGAAAAAGACAAAAATTTACCAAGTATGGTTAGTCGGGGATAAACTCTCACTAACCGTAGTTGGTCGACAAGCATAATTTAACAACCTTGATTGGTTGATACTCGTGAATTTATTATTAAGTGATCGAGCAATATTATTGAAACTTAGAACTTTTTAATTATTACTGAATTGGTCGACGAACATCACAATATTGTTATTTTTAACAGATATGCATAAATGTAAAGTGTTGATATTTACAAGACAATAGCAATTAAGATTTGCAAACAGAAATGAAAGTTTTTCATTAAATTCAAAATAAATTACATTGATGATAAAATGAAAGTTACATTGATATGTATGCTAACTATTACATCAAAAATTTCTATTCTACTGGTCTTTTCCCCTCACCTTTTGATGCAGGTTCCTCACCAGTAGGCGGATCATTTAAAGACTGAGGAGAATTGATGAAGTTCAAATCCTTCAGCATCCTGATGTTCATCACAGAAGGTCGATCTAAAAGATGCTCGGGACGAGATACCTCAATTTGAGAATGTAAATTGTAGTAACCGAGGTATTTTGAAATTAAGCTCCGAGGAATGGAACGAGCTGGGATCCATTCCATGTCCAAATTGTACGGTGGCACAGGCAAGTCGAGCAACCCGGGATCATGGTAGTCCCACAGATAGTGTCCTTGTTCGAGCTTCATCACCCCTAAGGCATTCAGCCAGCCTTGTTTGTAGCCCTCATTGTTGGCATTCTGGATACGATCGTCCAAGTGGAATAGTGCTTCGTTGTATCCAGCTATCCAGAATTCCCTGGGCTATTTGTGGAATTGATATGTTAGCCTTTCCAGCTGCTCATGGAGACTCTTGATGAAAATCTCCTTATTCTCCAAGACGGACTTCTACGCAGAGAGCTATTTTTCCAAGTCCCTAATCTTCTTTGACATGTCAAACAAAGCCTGGTTCTTCGCCATTAATTGGAAAGCTTGGTTATCTAATGCAGACTGAGTTCTCTGTTCCTCGACAAGGACCCGAGCTGTTCTTGCTCGTCCCTGAGGAGGTCTTGATCGATCGCGAGAAGATGTGGAAGGGCCCGACCTCTTCAAGGCTTCCGATTCTTCCCTCAACTTGGCATTCTCCACTTCTAGGAATGAAAATCCCTCGCCAGTCACTGGGATTAGGGCTGTTGAAGAAGAGGCTGCAGACTTCAACTGTGATAGCTCTTTTTGTAAGTTATTATTTTCCTTTTCCAGCAGCTCGATAATCTGTCTGCATTCCTCGACCTCGCCCCTCGGGGTTCTCTCCCTTACATCATAACCATCAAAAAGCTTCTCGTAGCCCTTATCAGCAACGATCAACTTATACTTCTTCTCGTAACTCTCATGCAATAAGGCAGTTGATTCCTTGTATTGATTCTGAAGGTCTTCGAGGGTGAACTGGAGATCCTCGATCACTTCATAGTAAGCCACATTATTGGCTACCGCTCGATCAAGCAGACACTTCAGGTACTGATATGCTTCCACTGCCTGTTCTGAAGCATCCTGGCCAAGAATGTCGGTAACTTGTGCAGCACTCAAGTCTATGTGACCAGCCTTAAAGTACTCATTACACTGTTGCAACAACTTTATATCATGGGGAGATAGCAGTTCCATCCTGTCCAGAAACTAGCAGAGAAAGAAATAGCAATCATCAATAAGAAATATAAGCAGAGTATGAATAGAAGATGAACAACAGTATGCAAGAAAATTCACGTTTTATTAGATCATAAAATTCAGAATTACAAGTGTTGGATTACATTTGACAAAGAAAGAAAAATATAAAAGTAAGCTCGAACAACACTACACCTTTTCCTTATCTCCCAAAACCTTCTCGGGAGGTTGGGAAGAGGAGGCAGGTTGCTCGGAGGGAACTGTGGGTTGTTTGGAGAGCACCAGCTGTTGCTCAGAAGAAGAAATGACTTACTCGGCAGCAGACTGGATGGCTGGGGGGTGATCTCCCATCACCATTTAATACTCCTCAGAGGTAGATTCTTCCTCTTCTAATTCTTCTGGAGTAGGAGGGGGATCAGGGATATGTCTTTGGAAGAGCTCGGATGACTCGTCGACCTTCATTTCCTGAAGGGCAGCAACCCATCCATCCCTAAAATACTTTAGACTGCCATAGTCCACTTGAGATACCATGGCAACACATCCCTTGTTCCACCCCTTGTCCCAACCAGAGCTGAAGGACTTCTTCACAGTAGCTTTCCTCTTGGTCTTCTCCAAGGCAAGCTTCTCGGACAACAGGTTCTCAGCATCCTTCAATTTATTTTCTGCCTCCTCCTTCTGCCGACCTACTTCCTGAAGCTGGCCCAACCTCTCCTCAGCAGCCTTGAGTTTATTTTCCAGCTATCCAGCAGCTTTGAGCTTCTCTTCGAGCTCTTTATTTGCCTTATCCAAGGCATTATTTTTCTTCTCTAACTCTTTGGAGGCTTCAACAGCTCGAGCTTTATCCTGCTTGGTGGAGGAAAGCTTCTTCTCCCAGACAGCCTTATCAGTGGCATATGTCTGGCGAGAATCTGCCAGAGATTTTTTAGCTTCCTCCAAAGCTCCCTTAACGCTGGACGAGGAGCATGAAGCTTTAATTGCCTCATCCTTCTTCAGGATTATGTTAAAGCAGCTCGTTAACTGTGAACAGAAAAAGAAAGCAAGTTAGAAATTGAAGCAATAAAGGAAATATGAAAAGATTAAAGTAAAGAGACTTACTGAAGCAAGGTGATGAGCAGCTAAAGAAATAACCATGTCCCGAGTAAGGTTATCTTCAGTACTTTGGACCTCGGGAATGGTCAATGACTTTACCAAGCTCATGGCAGAGCTCGGGGGAACAAAAGTGGGAACTCTAGTCCCAGCATCTGGGGGCTGAGTAATGGTGTCAGCCAAATGTACCGAGGAGCTTTTCTTCAGCCTCCTCGGGGGAACATTTACGGATTCAACCAAGGATGAATCCTTAGTCGGTGATATCACAATCACTCTCTAGGAGCAGTAGAGCTACTCGGAGCCACTGCGGGCTTCTCGGCGACTTTAGCAGGAGCAGCTGGAGGAGCTGCATTAGTCTTCTTTGGCCCCTCCTTTGGGACATCAATCCTAATCCTTTTTACCTCCCCAGAACCGGAGGCAATTTTCTCAAACAAAGCAGGAGTTCTTCTCTTCTTCATCCTTTCGCTCAAAGGAATATGAGATTCAGGCGAAGAACTTGCAGAGGCTGGTTCTGGCTCTACCTCACTGATCACAGGACGAGAAGTGAAGGAGGTTGTGTAGCTCTTGTACTGGAGCAGATACGAAGCCGAACTGATGTGCTCGTCGGCAACCCTTTGATGCAGACCCCAGATAAGTCCCAAATGCCTTATATTGACATCTATTTCTTTTGGGCACTTTCTCTTGCTATCAACTGCAAATAAACAAACAGTGTTATCAGTGACACATTTTATCAAACACAAAACAAACATGATTTCAAAATAAATAAAATAAAATAAAAATAACCTATCCCATTGCCATAAGGAGGGCATCTGGGACCCTGGTAAACCTCATCTCTAGCTAATGGAGGGTGTTGCCAAATTTTTATGACAACCCCGTGTTCAAAATAATCCCTGTTGGCATCAGGGAGATTGACTACTAAGGCTCTATTTATAAACCTAGTTTTTAAATAATAAATATTATCATTAACTGCCCATCTATAGCAGTACATGATTTCTGGAATTCCTATACGAGTTCCATGCACTTGATTTAATCTATGCACCCCATTAACTATTTTCCATGTGTTGGGGGCTATTCGTGTAGGAACAACATCAAAGTACTGACAGAATGCGAGACACAAAGGATTTGGTGGAAAAGAAAATCCACACTCAGCAAAAAAGAGACTGGGGAAACAATGTCCCTCAGCCAAATTGAAATAATTATAAGGCTCAGAAAGCTCTTCCAGGACGACCCAAGAGGGAATGGAAAAATCATAACGAAATTTCTCAAGAGACTCAACAGGATAAACCATGGTGAATAAAGAAACAAAGATGAAGGAAGAAGATCTTACAGGGAAAGAACGGATCTACTGACAACGAACGACGGAAAAGATGAACGCACAAGAGAGTAGGAAGAGACGATGAAAAACTCGAAGATGAAAATTTGAAAAGGTAGAAGACGATGGGAGTGTCTATGAAGTTTAAATACCTTGCCTTGGGAAATGGTGAAGTAATGATTACAAAAAAGGATGATTACGTTACCGACGACTAAAAGGGCATTAAATATTGGCGCGGGAATCAAAGCGAACAACAGTGGCTAAAAAGATGAAAAGTGACGCAGGAATCGAAGCACGCAGAAAAGTCCAAAAAAGCATGATTCTACGAATTGGGAAGGAGAAATAAATACAAGGGAGATGCTCCTAAAAATCAGTAAGACTATTTAAAGCTACCATATTCCGAGTAAGAATGTTCCATACTCCTCAAATTTTGAACTATGAAACATTGGGGGCTTCTGCTGATACCAAATTTAATCTGCTGACTTGGACCAATCATATGAAGACACGTGGCTATCTACATGGAAACAACAAGCACTTCCGAGATGATCACACGCTCCGAGGAGCTCATACGCTCCGAGGAACAGACCTCTCCGAGGAACTCTTGAATACCAAGAAGCTTAGGTGGTCCGAGCAACTCAGGCGGTCCGAGCTGCATCTCGAACAAAGCATTAATAGCTGGATAACCAACAGTTCAACTGATTCATTAAATGCTTATCATTCAGACGCACACGCAAAGAGGGCATTAAATGTATTACCCTTTCGTATGTATATCATTTAATGTATTACCCTTTCACATTACAACCTCAGGGCTATAAATACATTGTACAATCCTCATTGTAAAGGGAGCCCATACCGGAATTTCTTGAGATAACTTATAATCGAGAATTCCCAAACACTCAGCAATAAAATAACAGTGGACGTAGGCCATTCTTATAAGGCTGAACTACTTTAAAATTCTTTGTCTCATTTATTTATCTGTGATTGAATTATTAGAGTGATCTAATTTTTTACATCAACACTAACCTAATCAATTTATCTATAATCTCAACTCTCAAAGATGGTGATGTGACATCAAGGCTTTCTCGTCTAGCCACTGGACCCTTGTTCATGGTACATGAGTATAAAAAGTATTTATTGAATGGTTATGTATTCGGTGTAAGGGTGTATAAAGAAAATACAAATGTACAGAACTCGAGCATTTCATACAAGGCTCCTACTTATTTTCTAACGAGCGTGAAAGATAAAAATCTCGTTGAAGTTGAAATGAATTACTATGGTGTCATTCAGAATATATTTGAATTGTACTATATAAGCTTCAAATAGGTTGTATTTTACTGTGGTTGGGTAAGAATTGTGGATACAAATTCTTGTAAAGTTGATTTTGGCATCAATTTGATCATGGTTGACTTGTCCAAGTTGAAGAGCAACATGCATGTGAGAAATGAGTCATTTGTTTGTACTTTTCAATAGGTCAAGCAAGTGTTTTACTTGAATTATATCAATAATGAGTCACAGTCAATCAACCTATATGTGCCAAAGCGTCTAAGTAGTAGCGTGGATGACTTAGTTGCTCCTACCAAATATCAATCCATTCTAGATAATAACCAGAATTTCAAATAATTTTTAGATTTGTAATAAGTATTCCAATTATTTGAAACAATGTTTAGTTTTATTTATGATATGGATTTGTATTCTTCTAATGTCATTAATTTTTATTCTTCTAGTGCTTTGTTATTATCGAATGATAATTTAATTCTTTTATTCATTTGAATTTGATCAGTTTTTGTGGATTTGAATCAATCTTGGTTGGTTGGTTAGTGAATATATTAATTTGGATTTTAATCAATTTAAGCATTATTTCAAAGTCCGTGACATAACCCGAATATGAAATAATTATTAGATTATAATTATTCCAATTATTTGAAATTAGGCCTAGTTTGGTTTATGATATGGATTTTTAATCTTCTAATGTCGTTAATTTGTATTTTTCTAGAGCTTTGTTATTACCGTATGGCATTTTAATGCTTTTATTCTTTTGGATTTGATCAGTTTTTGGGATCTGGATCAATCTTGGTTAGTTGGTTAGTGAATATGTGAATATGGATTTGTCTTCTTCTAATGTCATTAATTTGGTTTAGTAAATATGTTAAACTAATTCATTATTTATACTTCTAAATCATTTTCTCATATATATGTTTCTACATGTTTTTGCAGGAAATGTTTACATTAGGGCATTAGGGAAGTAAGGGCGAGGAAGGCTCGTCAGCACTAGGCTCCCAAAGTGTGGTAAGTTGGGGACCGTAATGGAGAACAAGACGGCCTTACAATCTAGGGCCTTGGATTTGAGGAAGACGATTATTGGCCCCAAGTAAATAGATTGGAGGAGGGTGCCCTATGAGCTTAAGATGGCCATTTGAGGGGCATTACAAGTACTTGCTCACTTTCTTTTTCTTTTTGTTTTGTATTTATATTTATATTTTATTTTATTTTATTTTATAATTTAAATACTATTAACCCACTTTCTTTTTGTTTTGTATTTGTTTAACAGGAACAATTAGGCTTGTCCCCACAAGCACGCGACTCCATGTTGGAACAATTAAGAGATCAATATAAAATATGAAAGAAAAATATGTGCACACGATACTTTGGCCGGGACTGGGAGTCCATCTTATGACGTAGGGACATGGTACCCGAGAAAGAGCCAATCTCATTGGCAAGCTGACACAGTTTGTCGATAATGAGATCTCGGAGAGGTAATTATCCTCTCGTGAATTATGGAGGGAAAATTAGACCAAGAAGATCGACATGCACTACTCCGGGCGTACGTTTTACGCCAAAGTGGAGCATAGGATGGAACGTTTGGAATTCTTTTTCATTTTAGATTAATTTTATTGTATTTAGTGATAATTATACACTAATTCACTAATTTTGCATTATTTTATTTTAGGCGATGGGGAGTGGTCCTGGGATAAGCCACATAGGCTCGATGCCTATGTGTCAATTCGAATGAAGAAAGGGAAGGATAAGGAGGTGGATCTAACTATGGTCACCACTATTGTAAGTTATAATTTTGATTACGTTATAAAAAATGACATTCTCGTACTTTTTTACTTATTTATCTAATCGTGTACTTTTTATTTATTTTAGGAAAAGCTTAGAGAAGTGTACAATTGGCAGAATGATGCCGACAAGGCATCTCTGGCTACAAACGCATTAAGACAAGTGCTCAAGCAGGATTAAAGGGCTGTACTCGGGGGCTAAGATCTTGGGCGGGGAAGTCGAGGCTCATCGAATTGAATCGAGCAAAACTGGGCTAGCACGCAAGGTGGACGAGTTGACGACCAACAACGTCGAGAAGTTTGACAACTTGGAGAGAACAATGCATACAATTTACACATTTGTCAAGCATGATCTTAAAGGCCAGGTTGATGCCCGCTCAGGGAAGGGCAAGGAGAAAGTGGTAGATAAAGGGACCATTGATATGTCTTTCACACCCTCAACCTCAACCTCACTAATACCCCCTCGTCTCCATGTGACATATTCGCCACTCAAACCTGTACCCCCTCGTCCTAAGGCCATTTACAATAATTGATTGGGATAAAGCGTATATAGTAGACACAGGGTGGCTATAGAATAGCTAAGGGATTGAGGGACCCGGATACACGCCCAGGTACCTTGGTGCATAACCGTCCATTACAATCGCATGAGGCATGGGTTCGCATCACATAAGTGTTTGTGGGAAAAGAGAATAAACCCCTGTGGTTGAATGAATAATGTGGTGTTCGAACTATTGAGGATTGTGTCAATTCTTATGTAGTATGGCCTATCTTTTTCCTTCAAGATGATAATTAATGAATTGTAATAATTTTATTATTATTTGTTCAGTGTTTGATTATCATGACTATTGAATGTTGTGTTAGTGTTTGATAACAAATGGATGAATGTTGTATGGCCTAGTTTCTTATTTATATTCGTTTAGTGTTTGATTATTAAGGTTTTTTAATGTTGGTTTCTGTTATTTATTGAGAAAATATGTCATATACTTGTTGTAGTAGGTGACAACAGGTGATAATATATTGTTGGGTAAGGGTAGTGGCCATACTGCCCAACATTTTTTTTACTGCTTCCCATATTTGTCACGGACTTTGACCGTGATAATTCCGTGATAAGGAATATTTATCACGAACTTTGACCATGACATGTCCTTGACAAGTTGATAATTGTCAAGGACATGTCACAGTCAAAGTACGTGACAAGTTTTCCTTCTCACAAAATTGTCAAGGTTTTTAACCATGACACGTCTGTGACAAGGAAAGCATGTCACAGACTTTGATCGTGGCACGTCCTTGACAAAAAAGTTATCACCCCCTTCCGTGTCACGGTCTTTGACGGTGACCAGTTCAACTTGTCAAGATTTTTTATCATGACAAGTTTTCCATCTTGGTGTATTTTATGCACGAGATGTTAGTGTAAGGGTTCCTCCCTTTGGCATGGCTTCCATAATATACCTCTTGCCTATAAGGACAATCATTCATCAGTATGTGTGAAAAATCCATTTGATATACCTGAGTGTGGTGACGATACATGTTGATACATTATTTCACACTTAGTATTTTAAATTCTCTTCCAAAGTCCCCACCTGATTTGAGGTAGGGAAGAGGTCCCAAAGCTAGCCCCTGACCTCATACAAATGGCTAATTATGAGATAAGACCTTCGCTACCCTAGAGAGTGAGATATGTTATCGTAACAGACCTCGGTCACACGTCCTTTCTCCAAAGAAGGTTAGTCATTCCATCATATTCCCTCTAGCAAGCTCAGAGACCATGTCATCACGGTCCCGTTAGAATTTGTGCCCTCAGTCGACCATGAACATGGGGATAATTACCTCCATAGGTCACCCATACCTTAGTCCTATGATGTGGTGACACGTGGTACTTCAGAATTAGCTCCTAGTAAATCCTAGATCCCTTTATCCCCTTCAAACCTCCGATAGTGCTCCTATAAGCTATCTAACAGATTAGGTTAGAAGTACAACACTATTCCACTTGCCGCCACTATACAACTTATCTTGCATTGAATGCCCCCATCAATATTAAATGTGCTCAACAACCAAGTTACTTCAATAGAAAATACTTTTCCCGACACTCCACCTACCTCCTAGCACCATCAAATCTCAGCACTGTCAAATCCATCCCACTCATTCTCTCTCTAAGAGTTCTCCTATAAATAGGAATCTTGTGCATGGTTAAAGGGGATTGATATCTTTCATTAAATTTATTCAGTTATCAGACTCACTAGAGTTTTAAAATTCCATGATTGTCCATACTCCATTCCATACTCCCGTCTTAGGGGTGAGATCTTATATTTGTAACTTGGACCAGTTCTATTGTTTGTATCAATTGTACATCTTGTTGAGCCCTAAAGTAGCACTCAAGAATCCTTAGATAATTTTATTCAGTTACTTACAAAGTTCCTTTGGACTACTAACAAAGGATAAAAAACCTTAGACTCCCTTGACTAAATCTCAAGGGGTCTATTAGACTATAACAATCAACTGCATTCTAATAAACAGTCATATCATCTTTGTACAGTGGATGTAGGGCCATATCCTGAGGTCCTAACCACTATAAACCTTTATCTCACACTTAACATTTCTATCATCTTTGTTATGTCTTGAATAATTAGGAGTGATTAAGGGTCGGGTTGATAGGTGAAATGGGGAAATAAATTAAAAAATGAAAGTATAAATAATAATGATAATACAAATCTAAGTAATATTAATATCTCTTAACATGAGGTAAATTATTTCAATACGTTATTCATTACACTCGCCCTAAATAGAGGCACTATCTTTTATTACATAGTCCATAAAAGAAAATAAAAGCAAAAGAAGATTAAAAAGTATGACATGTGACCTGATATAATATCAATTACGTCCATTTATATGTAGTAGCATAGGAAATTATAATAGGTTCTTCGGTGTTGGGACTGATTTTCCAGGCATATATAATTCCTAGAGTGACACGAGGTGATGCATTAGATTTGCGCGGGGTGGACAAATGTTGCCTTCTCTGTTGCCTGGGTCCATTTGGAATTTCAAAAACATAAGCAAAATTTCAAAGTAGATAATTCTTATACTATACAGTTCAAAACATTATTTTAATGAGTGAGTACAAGAAATTCAACATGAATATGGATTCAACGTTAGGATAAGATAACATGTTTGTTTCTAGAATGATATAACAAAAAGCATATAAATATATGGCTAGAACTGGTAATGGTTAGGAATGGTTTATGAACAAATAACCCTTAATTATTCATTTAGAAATTTTGGGGTAATAGCCATACGTACAACAACGTCAGTTCAACAAAATTAAAAACAACCAATCCAGATAATGGAGATAAAAGTAACTGTGCTAAGTCAATTATAAATATTTCAAATGGTAAAAATAACTAGGCCCTCAATCATCTGAGTCATACATGCCAAACAATATAGTCATGGGGGTAATTAAATATTATTCCCTAGTAATAACGTATGCTATAATAAAAACGGGTGAAATTGCATCATATGAAATACTATGATTGCATAATCATCATTTAAAATTTGAATCAATTGTATGGAAACAGTTGAAATACTTAAATGAGTTCATCAATGAAAAAATTATATGATGGGTCTATCACATAGCGATATCAAAAAATGGCATTATCAAAAGCATTGCATGAAAATAATACTGAATAAGAAATCACCTACTTGTTGTTAGGGTTTTTGAAAAGTTTCGTGAAATTGGTTTAAGTCAAGGTGGTAGTCCGTGTAACTTTGACAAAGAGAAAATGTATTTTGGTGTAATAATAAGGTTCGTGAAGTATTTAAAAGTGCGGTAAAATTATGGAATTGCGTAGAAAATAAATGTTGTCGTTTAAAATAAAATTAGTTTGATTTTATTACTTAATGCTCCTTAACTTTTTAAGATTGGTGCTAATAGACTTTTTTGTTCCTAATGATGTAAAAAAGCTTTAGTAAATGTTTGGGGTGAAAATACAGAAATTGAAAAACTTCAGTGGTTTATGTGCAAAAATATTTTTAATGTTTATATTCCCATTTCATGGGTTATGTCAAATTAGCTTTCTGGTTATCCAAATAGGGAGTTATAATATACCATTTTGACAAAAAAAATAAAATAAAACTTTTGGATTTTTTTTAGAATTTTTTTATTGGTCACGTGTTCCCACGAGCTTAGTCAAAATTATCACACTCTGGATTTGACCATACTCGCACGCGTGTGTTTCACTTCATCTTCAACCTTTCAAATTTTGACTTAGGGTTCAAAAACTTTGACCTTCAATTAAATATTCTACAGAATATTATTTGAGATGATTCTAAATCCATTCTTCTTAATTTTTTGCATGAATTTACAAAATATAACGTTTAAAGATTGAGGTTAACTGTAGCCTCATATCCAGATACTGTAAAATGTCAATGATTTCAGTTTTATATTCGTCGATATTTACTGAAATTCGAAGTATGGAAGTGCTATAGTTTGGTTTCTGCATAAATTTAGAACAAAATAATTTTGGTTTGAAGGTTTAATTCATACTGTACACGAATAATTTTAAGTTTCAACTACTGAAAATTAAAAACTTGATTTATGAACATATATGAATGCTATAATGAAATTAAACTATGTGGTTATAATCTTACAAGTCTAAGGACAATTATTCACACTTTAAAACTGGTTTAAAGTTTTGAACTCAAACTTCAGCATTGGAGCTCAAGCTTCCATGGTGATTTTTAAAATTTGAACCTTAGATTATGATTTCTACGTACAAGCTCACACATAACTGCATAAACGGATCCTACTCTACAACATAAACATAACTGAATTAAAAGAATCAAACTATAAACATAAAATGATAGTATACTCAAAAATACCAAAATATGATTTTGTGTTTTAACCTACTGTTTGTACTGAAATCTCTGTACTGAGAGAGGCATTATATAGGGGAAGGTATGGGGAGTTTATTGGTCAAATTTCAAGTAGTTCTTGGGCTAGTCTAATGAGAGATTTTTGTGAAGGAATATTAGGGTATAAAAGTGTGTAGGTTTACCCTTGGTTCTCATTGGTTCCCATGGCTTCTTGCTAGCATCTCATAAGTCCAGATGATAAAAAAGGTGATAAAGGTTTTGGTTTTTGTCCCTAAGGATTTTTACTTATGTTTTAAGTCCCTTTTCCTTTATTTTCAAACTTTTAGGGTCTTTATGTAATTCCTAAAACTTAAGAAAGAATTGTGAGGGGCTGATTTACAACTCTAAAAGGTAATGAAGTTGTTTGTAAAGAAATTTTTAAATATATATCATTTAGATGGGTTAAAAGTCAAGTGAAAACTTTAGGGGTGTTTTTGTAATTATTTAGACCTAAAGGTAACTTTGGAATTTGTGTTTTTCAAAGGTTCATGTTGGTAATAATCTAAAAAAATTTACTATAATGATTATACGTTATGGTAAGATTACTTATTCTTTTAATATATATGCAGAGATAGTTTGGTCTAGACAGGTTGTTCTACATGGGTCTTACAATTCTCCCTACAAAAAAAAATCGTCCTCGAAATTAGCTTTGAATAGTTTGGGATATTTTTTATATATGACACCTTTAAGTCCCCAAATTGCTTCTTTGTGACCATGATGTTGCCAGATCACTTTCACTAAAGGAATGGACTTCGTACGAAGTATTCGATGTTGTGCGTATAAGATCTGAAGTGGTCATTCTTCAAAGTCGTGGTTAGTTTGTATTGATAGTCCGTCTCATGTGATGACGTGTCTTGGGTCAGTAATATATTATCTCAATTAAGACACATGAAATACGTTGTGAATATGGGCCAAATCACAGGGTAATATTTGTCGATAGGCTACTAGTCTAATACATTTTGTAATGGTAAAAGGTCCAATGTATCATGATGCAAGTTTTCCCTTTATTTTAAATCTAATAATTCCCTTTCGAGGTGATAATTTTAGGAAAACTTAGTCTCCTTCTTAAAATTCAAGGGGTCGTCTACGATTATCGGCGTAACTTTTTAGTCGACTTTGAGCTTCTTTTAAACTTTCCCTGATTAGATGTAATTTCATGGTGGTTTCTGCTATAATCTTTGGTCCAAAGATTTGATTTTCTTTAGATTCATTCCAACAAAGTGGAGAACGACGAGGTCTTCCATAGAGTTCTACATATGGGGTGACTTGAATATTAGCTTGATAACAATTGTTGAAAGAAAATTTACTAATACTAAATGATCGCTCCAATTTCCTATTAGATCTAATGTGCATGCTCGCAACATATCCTCTAAGGTTTGAATTAGTCGTTCAGATTTTCCATCAATCTGGGAATGAAATGAGGTACTAAGAAGTAATTTGGTTCCCGTAACTTTGGTAAAGCTTGCTAAAAATGTCTTGTAAATTGAGGATCTCGGTTAGATGTAATAGAAAAAGGAGTCCCATGTAATCTGATGATTTCTTGAATGTATAAGTTGTTGACTCTCTGAAATGAATCGGTGGTACGCACTTTAAGAAAGAGAGTTGACTTAGTCAATCGATAAATTATTACCCAAATTTAATTATATCCTTTTGTTGTGGGAGGTAATCCACTAACAATGTCTATAGTAATATGATCCCACTTCCAGGCTAGTATGGGAAGAGTTTAAGAGTCCATCTGGGTGTTGGTGTTCAATCTTGAATTGTTGACAGGTTAGACATTTGGCAATAAAGGTTCGAATGGTTCCTGGACACCAAAAAATTATTTTTGAGTGCATGATACATTTTGTTGTTGCATGGATAGATAATAAATTAGGAATGATGATCTTCTTGTAAGATTTTTTCATTTAACTTGGAATCTGAAGGTACAAATATTCAGTTCTGAAATCGCACTCCATTGATAGGATGATATGTCCATTATGCACTGACTTTTCTAAGTTCAATCTTTCGGCGTTGAGTGGGAGAAATTTGTCATTGGTTTATTTCTCAATTATCCTCCTCTGAAGAGATGGGTATGCTATGATATTATGAAGGATAGTAGACGTTTTACCTTACATATTGTATTCTTTCAATGTACGCATGATTTTCTATACGATCATTCCGATTAGTCTTCCACTAGTTTTACGACTTAAGGCATCAGCTACACTATTGCCATTACTTGGGTGATATTGTAATTAGAAGTCGTAGTCTTCTAAATTTTCCATCCAACTGCGTTGTCATAAATTCAGATCTTTTTGGGTAAAGATATATTTCAACATTTCATGATTTGAGATAAGGGCATTAGATCATAAGAATGGTAGCTCGACGCAAATTCTACTCCGTATAAGTAACACCACCAAATCTTCAAGGCAAAAATGATAGAGGCTAATTTTAGATCATGAACTGGATAATTGCATTTGTGAATTTTTAGTTATCTTCACTTATATTCTTCTACTTTCTAGATTGTATGAGTACGCATCCTAGCCCTTGTAAGGAGGCATCCATGTATACATCGTACTTATAGTATTAGAATGTAGTGTGAGTATAGGGGTGGTAGACAAACATTTTTTCAGGGTACAAAAGGCTTGAGTGCATTCTTAATTCCACTCAAATTGTATATCCTTTCGGGTTAATTTCATGAGAGATAGATAAATAGTGTAAAATCCTTCTACGAATCTTCGGTAATAACCAGTTAATCCTAGAAAGCTAAGATCCTTGGTTACGGTAGTGGGTTGGGTCCATTCCATAAATGAATTGTTTTTTGCTAGATCTACTTTGATTCCTAGTTTCGTAATAATACGTCCTAAAAAATTTACCTCTTTCATTAAGAAATCACATTTTCTCCTTGGCCTAAAACTGATGACATCGTACGATGTCTAGTATGATTTGTAAATGATGTTCGTGATATTTTTTATTTTATGAATATATCAGGATATCGTCGATGAGTACGATCACAAATTTTCTAGAAATGGTTGAAATATGCGATGCATTAGGTCCGTAAAAGCGGATGGAGCATAAGTAAGTGCAAAAGACATTACCAAAAATTTAAAGTGTCCATAATGATTTCTGAAAGTTGTTTTTGGTATGTATTCTTATTTTACCCTCAATTGATGATAACCAGAGCCTAAATCGATTTTTGAAAATGCTTTAGCTCCTCATAATTGATCAAATAAATCACCTATTTTGGGTAAAGGATATTTGTTCTTAATAGTGACCTGGTTTAATCTATGGTAGTCAATATATAATCAAAATTAACCTTCTTTTATTCTTTACAGATAGTACTGCATCACCCCAGGGAGATGTACTTGGTCCAATAAACCCTTTGGTTAATTATTTACCAAGTTGGGTTTAGAGCACAATGATACAGGGAAAACCATAATTATAGGGAGAAAAATAATTTAAAGGGTGTGCCTAGGGCCCCCCAACGATCGTCAACTTTCATTCCTATTAAGGAAGGGATATCACTCTCCAAGGATCATTATCACGGGGTTTCCAGGGAAGGTAAACCCTTGGATGGAGAGCCAAATAAAATTCAGGATTGGTTGGGGAATTTCCACAATCAACACAAGACTCAAACTCCTAAAACTACAAGGTTAGCCCTCTAAAAGTCTTTCTTTCCATTCTCTAATAATGGCTAGCATTATGCCCTTACCCCAAAATATAAGAGGCCAAATATTGAACCTTTCTATTAGTCGAAGGACCCCATCGATCACCTGGATACTTATAGACCACTCATGCTCATACAGGACACCCCAGATGAATTCTTACGTTAAACTTTTTCTTCGATCTTAAGGGGGTGGATAAGCATTACTTTACCAATCTCAAACATGGAATCATTACAAGTTTTACAGAGATAGCAAGGTCCTTTGTCAGTCATTTCATTGGAGCACAAAAAATGAGGAAGCTTATCACTTCTCTCCTCCACTTCAAACAGAAGGCTGGAGAATCCCACTAGGATTACGCTAAGAGATTAAACTAGGATGCTCTTTAGGTTGACGACTTAAATGACACCATATGTGTTGTCGCCTTCAAAAGAATTATTGAGATATTTATCCATAATTACAAAAGGATAAGGTCTATAGACCCATGGACAACCCATTAATAAAACATTTCCTTTAGCTTGAAGTTACACAAAAAATGTGCAAACCTTATGCCCTTCACATGTCAAAACGCTTAAAGAAGATAAACTTCGATTTTTAAAACTTTTGGGGGCACTAGGTGTTCAAATATATAAAATTTCAAATACCTCATGTCTTGTAAGCCCAAAGGTCCTAGACCCTTATAAGGTTTTTAGATTACAAAAAAAACAATCAGTTAGGAGGTCTCAGACCCTTATAAGGACTTCAAACTTTGAAATATTTTCTAAGCCTGGAAGTTTTAGACCCTTCTAAGAACTTCGAATAGCAAAACAATTCAGTCCATGGGTATTATACCCTTATATGGAATTAAAACTTTTCAATGTTTTCTAAAGTTCGAAGGTCCTCGACCCTTATGAGTACTTTAGATTGTAAAAAAAATTCAGTCATGAGGTCATAGACCCTTATAAGAACTTTAGGTTACAAAAAATTTCAATTCATAGATCTCAGAGCCTTATAAGGACTTTAAAATTTCAAATATTTACCTATGTTAATAGGTTTTATGACCCTTTGGGGGATTTCTGGTTACATTGTTCCTAAATCTAGATGTTTTAGGACTCTAATAAGTATTTTGAAATTCATCTTTTCCTATGTTTAGAGGCCTTATAATCCTTTGTGGGTCTTCAGGATTTAACTTTACTTTGTCCAAAGGTCTTAGGACCCTTATAAGGGCTTTTATATTTCAAATGTTCAAGTTCAAGTTTTAAAGCCTAATGTCTTAGGACCCATTATAAGTTTGACTTCTGCACATTTACCCCTAAAATATTTAGGGGGTTGAGTGTTTGAACAAAAATTTTGGGCTTCCAGTCTCACAAAAACAGTGCCCCACTACAGGACCACAATTTTGACTTTGACAAACTACATAAGTATTAAGAAGAAGTATTAGGGCCCTCGACTATACTTTAACAAAATTTCTTCCCTAATTATCTTTCTTTACTAATGAATCTTGGGGGGTTAGGGGTATACTACATATAAGACATCTCAAGCAGTGCATAAAATTCATTGGCAAAAGCAAAAACGTAAATCAAACATGAAGTAAAGATTGAAAAACACCTCATGTCCACTCGAAAATACCTTTCCATTTAAGGAAAAGAGGAGAAAACAACAAAACGGCTCACGACCAACCAATAATTTATGGAAAAAAAGGGAAATATTACATAAAAAGCTTTTCAAGGCTTGAGTATTTAGGGGTTCACATGGGCTTCACTTGTTAGAGGCAGAAAGGCAAAGGTCTCTCCATCTTGGGACTTAGGAGAAGAACCATCTTCAATATCATAACTACCTTTGTCTTCATCGCCAGAGCCTCTTCCTCTAATTGAGGGGCTTGAGGAAACAAACTTGATACGTCCACCCTAAGAAACAATACCTAGACCTTGGTCCTTTGAGCTTCAAATCCAAAACTAAAGTTTGAAAAGAGGTTTCGTTTAAAAACCTTGAACTCTTTATAGGCATCCATTTGCCTCTAAAATGCAATGTGGCCCTATCCTTGAAGTGCTTCATACTTAGAGAGAACCCCGACATAATTCCTTTGAAGCTCCTAACATTGAGAGGCCAACATTTTCTTCTCAATAGACAAGTCTTTGATTGTTTGCTTTAAGATATCAACTTCATCTTCTAGCCAAATTAGTCTACCTTTAAAGCTACAGGTCTCAATATTTTGGCCTTGAAGGGCCTCTATTGTCACCACAAGATCAACCTAATCAAGGGTATGCAACTTCTCAATCTTGGCTAAAGATTCATGAGAATTAACCAGTAAAGAGGAACTATAGGGTCTTCTCATTAAAAATCTCCTCTTGTTCCAAAAGGACAGCTTGGGTCTTCGAAGTGTCCTTCTCCCTCTTAAGAAGCTCTATCCATAAATTTTTACCATTGATCATCTGGTCTAAGTGTTCCCGAGAGAGGTCCCAACTACTGGCCATTTCATTTGCCCATTTCAATCCTCTATTATAATCTAGATTATCTACAAAGAGAGACTTCTTCAATTGTTAAGCCTACAAGAAGAAAGATATATGAGGATAAAGAATATAATGAAAAAAAACTAAAGGAGATGTCAGGAAAATACGTAAGTACCTTTTCCATCAAGTGGACCCGCTCCTTAGCATTAATAGGGGTAGATTTGTCCTTCATAGTGGCCATTATGTCAGATTTATTTGTCATTGAAACATCCAAAAGTGAGCTATAAGGGCCTATCTTCTTTGACGAAGTAGCCACCTCAGTTGCCCCTTGCAATCTCCCCTCCGCCTAAGGGGGAACCACCTTTTTAACAACTTCATCCTTTAAGACCAAAGGATATAAGTCCCTTATAATATAAGGAAATCCTTGGGTCACCCCAAGATTCCCACCTACCCCCGACTCTGCTTGAAGTAGGGGTAGGGTTTTGTCAAGCTATGGGCCTGATCATTTAATGAGGACATGCTCTATCTTGTACTCCCCTAACATATTAACCCCAATAGTTGTAATATCTGTTAGGTTACCAATATTTAGATGCTTGGTGGTCTTAGACGTCCTCTTTCTATTAATTGCACATTAAGCAAGGATCCTCCTATCCTCCCATACTTCGATTGAATCAATCAAACGTCAGAGTCGGCCTCAAGAGAACTAATAAATATAGTAGAAAGAAAAGTGAAAATTTACTTACAAGGAGAACAGTCAAAAAGCATAATGGGCTCATCAACTGAAACTGAGGTCCCTACAGTTTTGAAGAGTCAGCCCCACCGTTGGCCTGGTCATCCTCCACTTTACAGGACTTAGTAACCTCAGCCAAAACTACAAATATGGCCTTCCTCTTTCTGATAACTGAAGCAGAAGGCCTAATCTCCAATATGGTCCCCACAATGATCTTAGGGGCCTCGGGTATTTCCACATATTCCAGAGGATTGAGCTCATATCCCAGCTCATAGTTATAGTGGCATTTGTCACTAACGAGGGCCTCGAAAGAGGTGGAGGCCAATGCCTGAGCCTTAATAATCCTATTAAACTCTGAAATGGTAAGATTAGGAATCACTGCAAAAGGCCAATAAAAATTTTAAATCACATAGAAGAGGCTAGTTCAAGCACTGAAATAAAAATAAAGCATTAACTTACCCACTGACGGAGGAATGCACCTTATATTGGGGCAGACATTGGGCTCAGAAGGATATGAGATGCCCCAGACTCCACACCCTCCCCCCCAAAGAAGAATAATTTCTCTCTATAGCTTTAGGGACATTGTGCTTACTTCCAAATCCCTCAATGTTGGGCATAAGTGTTAGATACTTTAAACCTCGGTCAGTAGGCTTGCTCTATTCCTAAACCTTATATAATTTGAAGAATTGGGTTGGGGATACATCACATTTATCCCCACTAGACTCTCTAAAGGACAAGATAATATCCATCAAGTTCCTCCATGAACTTTCCACCATCATAAAAGGTTCTATACCGATAGCCTTCCAAATTCTGACCATAGGCAGGCATAAGGGGAATAGGGCCCCATATTGCAATAAGAACTCATGAAAGCACACATAATTATCCACCATAGAGAAAGCTCTCTCATTGGTATTTTTGTCCCTTAGAATAACATTTTTTGGAGCTTGGATAGCTCTTGTCCAATGACCCCTGAGATTCACTAAGCCCCACTGAAAAATTCAGGATTAAAGACCCTCTCATAGTTCATCACTATTGAGTTGGGTGGAATTGATCCACTAAGAATGCGATTTGGGGGCTTAATTTTCGACGTTACTAAGGTAGGCAGAGAACCCTAGGGCCCCACAATAGATAAAGGATTTAGGTCCAACACTTTGGAAGTGAAAATATTCTTGCAAGACATTGTATCCTTACTCAAAGAAAAGTATTTATTTCTCAAGAAAGTTTTAAGAAGAAAGATAGAAGATGGAAGTTAGCGATAGAGAGTTATGATCAGTCCAAAGTTTTTTTTTATATCGCCCAAGGCCTAGGTCTCTGCCCGCTGCTATCCCCCAAAATGAGATGCCTAAATCACATCAAAGATCTCAGTCGCCTAATCATATCCTCAGTCACGTGTGAGTTCCTTCCTAATATGATCTAATGATGATGGAAATATTGATAATCAGTTATGACTCTATCCCCAACTTACACAGACCATAAGTGTTACCCCTCGTAACCTTTATAAGAAGAAATAAGGGGCTAACGATGATACCTTATTTCACACTTAGTGTTTCAAATGGCCTTCTAATTCCACACCTAATTTGAGGTAGGACATAGGTCCTGAAGCAAGCCCTCGACATCAGACAAACCGCTACTTATCAAATAAGACCTTTGCTACCATCAAGGGTGAGATATGATATGGTAAAAGACCAAAGTAGTGCATCCTTTACCTATAAAAGCTTAGTCATTCAAGCATATTCCCTCCAGTAACCTCAGAGACCTCGGTATTAAGGTCTCATTACAATTTACACCCTCAATTAACCTAAATCTGAGGGATAATTACCTTCAGACATCACCTAGACCTTAATTCTAGCATGTGATGACATGATGTGACTCAGGATTATCTTTTAGAAACTCCACAATCCCTCCAGCTCATTTAGACCTCTAATAGTACTCCTGCAAGTTGTCTAATGGAGAAGGTGAGAAATATAACACTATTCCACCAACCTTCACTACACAGACCCTCGCGCATTGAATGCTGGCATCTTCATTAAACTATCTCAATAACTAAGGTAATTCAGCTGCAAATACTTTACCCATCACTGAATTTCCCTCCTGACACCGTCAGACCTCAAAACTGTCAAAGCCATGCCTTGATATCCCACTCATTCTCTCTTCAAGAATTCTCCTATAAATAGGAAGCTTGTGCAAGGTGAAATGGGATCGATCACTAGCATTAAAAGATATTAAGAGCATTCATCTATCAGACTCACTAGAGTTCTAGCATTTCACGAGTGTCTATACTCCATTTCATATTCCCAACCTATGGTCGAGAGCTTATATTTATAACTTGAACCAGTTCCATTATTTGTATCAGTTGTATATGTTTTTTTATCCCGAAACTAGTACTTCGGAACCCTTATATCCTAAGGTCTTTTGGACCACTGACCGAGGTTGTAAGACCTCAGACTCCCTTGACCAAAGCTCAAGGGGTCTTTTAGATTGTAATACTTAATTACACTCTAATAAATAAGTATATAGCCTTTATACAATGGATGTAAGAACATCCCATGAGGTTCAAACCACTATAAATCTTATCTCACACTTGACACTTCTCTTCTATTACTCGTTTAGGGTCTAAAGGGGGAGCATATGTGGGTCTAAAGTAACTTACAATTTTAACATCACTACATGTGAGAGTGAATTAATTATTCTCGACATACGTGAATGAGGTCCTATTATATACATGTCGTTATGAGTTCAGTTAAGTGATACGATATGGAGGAACCATTCTATATACATTGAAGGTACTTTCCTAATCAAAGGTGGGAGTCATATGCCTTAGGTTAACCATGCCCCACAAAACCAAAAACCCATCACAAAGTGACTCCTAGTATGAGACAAATATAGGGTCAATATATAGTGCTCGTGTGATTAGTGTGCAAAATGCCCGAGTTTTGATTAGTATCTTTATTCAAATTTTATGTATGCTAAGAGGGATATGTACAAATACTAAGCATAAAGTAAGGCCTAGGAATATACATGAGTATCAAGCTAAAAAGATCTAAGTACACAAGGGGAGTAAAGTGAGAAAATATGTACAAGTAACACAAAGCATGGATTGTGTATAATTAAACACAACATTGTAATATTTACATGATGTGAAACATGAGAATATATACAAATGAGATGGGAATATGTGTAAGTAAGGAAAATAAGAAGATATGTTCAAGCGATATGAAATATATACATAAAGCTTGTGATATATATAAGGGATGTGAACCACATGATAGGAGAAGCATGTGAATATATACATGTGGGAATAAGCATGGATATCTACAAATGATATGTGGAATATTAAAATGTGGAGAAGTGAAGTCAAATATGGAAAATATGTGCAAGTGAGTGTGCAACATGAGATATATACAAGTTAATAGAGCATTAATATCTATAAATGAATAAAGCATGGATATATACAAGTGAACGTCGAGTATGTGATAGAAAATATGGTGTATACATGTGATAACAAGATGATCATGGTGGAGAAAATAATATACATGGATTATGTAGTCCTCTAATAATATCCCCAGTGAACTCACCACTTTGGCCATCCTGACAACCCAGGAAATTTGAAGGGAACTCTCACCACTCGTGAGGCATTCGCGGTCTACAAAGTACATAAACAGAATGACATCAAGGGTGCGAAAGTGTAGAGATTGGATTCACCAACCTATTTTACTAAAAAAGAGAAAAAGGTAGTGGTCTACAAATAGACGACATAAAAGGGAAAAACTAATATATACGAAACTAAGTAAGTCAAGGCCTCAGAGACTATGTTACGAAATTGGAAGGTATTAGGGACCTATTCTACTCTTTCATTTTCTCATGGGATAGAAACATTCCCCTTCTCCTAAAATTTATATTCATGTGTACAATGTGTGTGAGGTGAAAAATGTGTATACACTGCACCAAAAACAACAATTTGGCACACTTGATATAAAAAATCTAGCACAATTTAAAATTGTGTCAAATTTTGGCACGGTTTAATGACAATCCGGTACACTTTAAAACCGTACCAAATTTTGAAACTGTTTAAAAGTGTGCCAAAATAGAGTACACTTGAATAAAATATAAAAACCCTAAAAAAATTAGTCCTCTCATTGTTTTTTATCTCCCGCCCTCTCTCCTCCCTCACTTTGAGGTCTCTCTCTCTCTCTCTCTATATATATATATATATATATATATATATATATATATATATATATATATATATATATATATATATATATATATATCATCTGCCCCTCTTTACAAACCCTAACTCCATCCTTCCTTGTTGCCGCCTTTCAGATCCTACGGTTGAGGTGTCCAAAAATGGGGGTGCGTGTGGAGAACAACCACCTCCGTCAAAACTGCTGTTTCTGTCATTGATTCCTTCGACCCTAGTGAAAAGGTTCATTTTTTCACCTCCACCTCTTATTTTGATAAGTTTAGTATTATTTGAATTGAACTAATGAGGATATTGCGAAATTCTTGATACCTAATTGCATAGTTGTAATGTTGCTGGAAAAATAAATAAATAAAGATGCTCTCTGTCATCATAGTTGACAAGACAACTCTTTCTCTTTCACTGCATTAAGGCTTCACTGGTAGCTTAATACATACCACACAAAGACCACTTTCAATCGTTTGGGATTGAATTAGAAAAAGGAAGATGAATTTAATTTTATAGATTATGCACATTTAGGACTTAAAATAATATTAGTTATGGATATAGGACGACAAACATTTTGTTTCCATTTTTAGTCCCTATTCTCAAATTATTAGCTGATGTGGCATGTTATGATTAGCTGACATTTTATGGATATGGGTCCGTGCTAACGACTTTATTCAAAAATAGGGACTAAAATTATAAATGAAATGTTGGTTGTCCTATTTCCAAAATACATATTACAATAGGCCCTAAATTTACAAAGCCCCTTAATTTTAATGTGCGTTTGGGACCTCTAAGAATGTGTTTGGGAACCTAAAACACACCTTTCTTATTATGGGTGTGCGCATGGTTAAATCATCCTCATTTCTGGGGGTCCGAGCCTATTGGGTACGAGGCTAGTAAAGTTAAGAATATGGAAATGTATTTACCATATAGGTGTTGGATCTTTTTGTACCCGGGGGTGGAAGGTGGGATTGATAACCCCATGGTAAGTCCGGGTTTTCAGGGTTGAGGTGTACGAAAATGGGGGTGCGCATGGTTACCGCAACATGGGTTGAAGTTTATTATTTGTTTTAGTGTTGATTTCGATCAGAGATCAAAACCCTTATTTCAACAACAATGAGGTTGACTACTCTGTTGGACTATGTTATTTTTCATCTCACACCTACTCGAACACGGTAATATTCTTCTTATTACTATTATTATTAATGCTTAAATTGAGTTTTTTAAAATGTACAATTCAAGTTCATGTTTCTTTAAAATTTAGTAAAATATAGTTTGTGTATCGTGTCTATTACTTTTGGCTGATTTAGTTGGGTTCATTTGAATTTATGTGTGATTTGATATTACGATTGTTGCAGTAACCAAGCACATGGTTACCACAACAATCAGATGGGGTTACCATGTAGTGAATGATGTTAATAGGGGAATAATTAATCAACTCAGTTGGATAATTTCTTTGTAAGTCTTTATATTGCTTATATTACAACATATGCGTTATCTTTCTTATTATATTTTACTCATTGATTTTATATATCGTTGTTTAGTTTTGGGCCTGTATTATTTGGGAATGAAGTTGATAGGGTGCTTAGTGGTGTTCTTATACCATGAACTTTTTATTCTTATATTCTAATGTTTGTGATGTGGCCAAAATTATTATGGGACTCTCGTTTGGCTGGTTTGATTTGAGATGAAGATAGATAGAGAGAGGTTGAGGGTTATTATGCGTAATCAAATGCATGTGATTATCCTTCCCTAACTAATAGCCATAATTTATTGAAAAGTTGATTGTCTATTTTATCAAACGAACTCTGTTAATTTCAAATTTGGCCAATTTCAATAATTTTTGGTTAGATTGGCTTTGTTTGGATTAATCTCAATTTAGTATTTAGCCAATTCTATTAATTAAATTCATTTTCACTGTGATTGCAAAGTGATAAATGCAAGAAGTAAATGCAATTATACGAGACAGAAATTTAACATGGAAACCCTTGCAAGAAAAAGTCCACTAATACAATAAAGCATGTATTACACAAATTCAGACGTGATTTACATATTCGGTAACCCATGAATCTCCACTACATTATGATTTTAAACTTCTGATGAGAATTGGTGAATCCTTGGGTTTCTCAATTTAGTTTGTTTCTTTTGTTTCTTTAGATATCTATTGAAAATTGAGCATCGGTTAATTTTTAATGGAGAGACCTGCACTGCTTCTGAGAGAGATCACTACGAGAAATCGATATCATTCTTTCATCTTTTATCCTTCCTTTCTTAATCATATTTTATATTTTGGGAAACCTACTATCATCTCAATATAAATCATATTATTATTATTGTGAAACTTCAAATGAGAATTGGTGAATCCTTGTGTCCCAAAGTGAGAGTAATTCTTATTATGTTTTAACACAACCCATTTTCACCGAGTCCATCATCAACACTAAGGTTGCCAGGGTTTTGCTCGTCGCTTCCATGATCTCAGTCCTTTCCATGACTAAGGCTGCCTTGGATTGTGTGCGTAGAGTATTCATAAAATGACCCATTAACTAGTTGGATGTGTAGGGAGAAGCAACTGCTGTTGTTGCTCGTATGTGTAGGTATAAGCGGTGATGTTGTATGGTGTAGGCCGAAGATGATGATGTTTGATGTTTGCTTATTATTATTAAAGCTTATTGTAAGCATTCATTTACTATAGATTTTCTCATAGACAAGTTCTAATCTAATTTACTTCATCATTATGTAGAACCAATAGCAAAATCAGGGGGGACTCTATCAGATCATCAGATGTATGTTGGCCCTAATTATAAGCATTCCTTCAAACTCAATCATATACGGAGAAGTAGCTTTGTGGTTCTTCAGTTAGTTAAAAATTGTAATTGAATATTTATTTATCTTGTTATTGTTAATTAGGTTCTTCACGCCTTCCATTTAGATTTCCCCCCATATACTTCCTAAATCAATCTCAGGTCTCATTACTATAACACATGCTATGCTTTTCAAACACATGAACACGCTTGTTTGATAATAACATACACATGATAGTTGTACCATGTTTCACAACATCTCCAGACCATGCTCAATACACCTACTAACATTATTATAAGCTAAATGATACTTACTATATTTTAGAAGATCATTGTGCAACCAGATTTGGAAGATAATTAAGGACGAAGGAGTATTCAGTACCATGCACACATTTATTGTCTATCTACCAAGGCCTCTAATGGAGCAGCAACCTGCCATTGCTACTCTTCTTCTTCTGCTTGATATCCTGGTTAGTCAAATTATTTCCTAATCAACCATAATATTTAATAAGGTAAATAAAATTTTGACTATAAAAACTAAACCATTCATTTTCATTGAGTTCTATAATATTTTATCTGCTTTTCTAGGTTGAGCCTCTAAATATGAGCATTTACAGGGAAAAAGCAATAAAGACACTAATTCAAGCGCTTCGCAAAAAAGACTTTCCTAAATCTCAAGCCATGGCTCTTGATGCCTCGTCAACTCTTTCAGGGCATTTGAATGCCTCAGGAAACTGCTATCTCGAATCCTAGTTACTCAAGATTGCAGGGTTTGATCAATATTATAATGCTTTAGTGAAAGAAGATAACCTAACAACACATGAAACCGAATTGATAGAAGAAATGGTTCTCACTTTTGTTATTTTTGTGTTATTTTACAGTTTCTTCCCATTTATTTTTTTACAGAGTTTTTAAACGTTAAATCATTGTGTCTAGAAAGAGGAAGAGAAGGTTATAAGTTCATGGGAGAAAATGGTAGATTTCGTACTTTCCAACCATGAAAAAGGATGTATTTTCAAAGCTATGGAAGAATGTCTCAAGAGTAATTCAATAGAATGGAAAAGTCATGCCTTATAAAAACCACATGGCTCATAAACATGCTTTATGATCTTCCTGATACTGGCAACTATTGATTAGTTTATATATGTACTATAATCATCGAATAACCTCGAGGATAAGATTTTGGCAACTGCTGCTTGGAGATGCTTCATAACAGATCCAGGTAAAAATATGTTTTTGAGAAGAAATTATAAATACAAAACTCTATAATGCTTCTTTGTAAAATAGTTATAAACCTTAACTTTCAGTATATTCTCTTAAGGCGCGGTCAATGAAATAGGGGCATATATTTCAAACTTTGTTAAATATTTCTAATAGTAAGCGATCTTTTGGCCCGTACCTATCTTTCAAACAGCTATTTAGTTGTTATACATACTGCTTATATATATAACAGCTATAACAACTATATATCTATTATATATAGGAAGCCATTGGGATAAAATATTATTATCACATCTTTTATTTATTTGCATCAAATATTTTTATCATGGATAATGATTATATCTTCAGTAAAATAAGCATTCGGGACTCGATTATGGATCACTTAAAGAAAGGTTAGTTTAATTTATGTTGGATGCTAACATCTATATTTTCCAATTTAACATTTAGTTATTAATTTTTAATCTGATTTCTTGTGAGGTACACATATACGGTTAGGAAGGATGCGAACAAGAGGATTCTCCACAAGATCCTCTTCCACCTACGCCACCTTCCTTCGAAGTACTTCCCTCTAAGGTACAAATATGCAAATATAACAGTTATTTCTTGTGAGGTACACATATACGGTTAGGCTCATATAAACTTTATGATGATAATTTAACGGGGATTAAGAATTGTATGGTCTACCTACACTTGGGGGTTCAACGGTACGCCATATACACATAGATCGATCAGAGGAGCACATAAATTCTCATATATTGTGCTTATAATTCAACTTGAATTAGTGCCTCATTTGTCATCATAACACACAACACCCAAAATAATATAGGGAGAATATAACTGGTTTTTCATTTCTACAAGATAATATAATTGTATTTAGCTTTTCATAGGGGTGGTCTATAAACCCTATATCATTACTCAAAATTCCACTTATTATATCACACAATCCTCACGAAAAAAGGCACGAGCACTTCGATATGGACACCAAATGGCCCCATAAGAGGCACGAATGCCTCGCACGGGGCTAATGTAACTCATAGGAATTGACCGTGTAGTTGTGGGTCTCTTGGTTTGAGAATATGACAATAATTTGAAAATATCTAGATTAAGCTTAAAAATAAGCCGTTAAAAGGAGAAAACCCAAACCAACCCCCAAACGGTCAAGTAAGAGGTATGAACACCTCGCACGGGACCAATGTAACTTGAAGGAACTGACCGCATAGTCACGATCTCCCGATTTGAGAATATGAGGATAATTTAAAATATTTAAATTATTCTTAAAAACATGTCATTTGAGGGTGAAAACTCAAACCAATCCCCAAACGGCCTCGTAAAAGGCACTAACACTTCGCACGGGGGCAATGTAAATCATAAGAACTGACCGTGTAGTCATAGAACATATGGTTTGAGAAAACAATGATAATTTTAAAATATCTAAACTTTTGCTTAAAAACTTGCCGTTAGTGGGTGAAAACCTAAACTAGTCCCTAAACAGCCCCATAAGAGGCATAAACACCTCGCACGGGACCAATGTAACTTGTAGGAACTGATCGCGTAGTCATGGTTCTCCTGATTTGAGAATATGAAGATAATTTGAAAATATTGAGATTAGTCTTAAAAATAAGTCATTAAAGGGTGAAAACCTAAACCAGCTCCGAAACGGCCCCGTAAGCAGCACGAACACCTCGCATGGAACCAATGTAACTTGTGGGAACTGATCATCAGTCACGGGTCTCTCGATTTGAGAATATGATGATAATTCAAAAATATTTAAATTATTCTTAAAAACATGCCGTTTGAGGGTGAAAACTCAAACTAGTCCCCAAACGGCCTCGCAAAAGGCACTAACACTTCGCACGAGGCCAATGTAAATTATAGGAACTGACCGTGTAGTCACGGAGCATATGGTTTGAGAATACAATGATAATTTGAAAATATCTAGACTTTGGCTTAAAAACATGCCGTTAGTGGGTGAAAACCTAAACTAGTCCCTAAACGGCCCCGCAATAGGCACGAACACCTCGCTTATGACCAATATAACTTGTAGGAACTGACTGCGTAGTCATGGTTCTCTCAGTTTGATAATATGATGATAATTTGAAAATATCTAGATTAGGCTTAAAAATAAGTCGTTAAAGGGTGAAAACCCAAACGGCCCGTAAGAGGCACGAACACCTCGCACGGGACCAATGTAACTTGTAGTCACGGGTCTCCCGATTTGAGAATATGATGTTAATTTAAAAATATCTAGATTATTCTTAAAAACATGCCGTTTGAGGGTGAAAACTCAAAACCAATCCCCTAACGGTCCTGTAAGATGCATTAACACTTCACATGGGGCCAATGTAACTCGTAGGAACTAATCGCATAGTCACGGGACATATGATTTGAAAATACTATGATAATTTGAAAATATTTAGACTTTGGCTTAAAAACATGTCGTTAGTGGGTGAAAACCCAAACTAGACATCATATGACCCCGTAAGTGGCACGAACACTTCGCACTAGGTGAATGTACCTCGTAGGAATTGACCGCGTAGTCGCGGGTCTCTCAGTTTGAGAATATGACGATAATTTGAAAATATCTAAATTAGGCTTAAAAACAAGCCGTTAAAGGGGGAAACCCCAAACCAGCCCCCAAAAGGCCCTATAAGAGGCACGAATACCTCGCACAAGGTTCTCCCTATTTGAGAATATGATGATAATTTGAAATTATCTAGATTAGGCTTAGAAACAAGCCGTTAAAGGGTGAAAACCCAAACCAGCTCCCAAACGGCTCCATATGAAGCACAAACACCTTGCACGGGACCAATGTAACTTGTAGGAACTGACCGTGTAGTCATGTGTCTCCCGGTTTGAGAATATTATGATAATTTAAAAATATTTAGATGATTCTTAAAACACGCCGTTTGACGATGAAAACTCAAACTAGCCCCCAAACGGCCTCGTAAAAAGCACTAACACTTCGCACGGGGCTAATGTAACTCGTAGAAACTAGTTGTATAGTCACGGGACATATGGTTTGAGAATACGATGATAGTTGAAAATATCTAGACTTTCGCTTAAAAACATGTCGTTAGTGGGTGAAAAGCTAAACTAGTCCCCAAATGGCCCCATAAGAGGCACGAACACCTCGTACGGGACCAATGTAACTCGTAAGAATTGGCCGCGTAATCGCGCATCTCTCGATTTGATAATATGATGATAATTTAAAAATATTTATATTAGGCTTAAAAATAAGTCATCAAAGTATGAAAACCCAAACCAGCCCCCAAACGGCCCCGTAAGAGGCATGAACACCTCACACGGGACCAATGTAATTTGTAGGAACTGGTCGCGTAGTCATGGTTCTACCAATTGAAAAATATGATGAAAATTTAAAAATATCTATATTAGTCTTAAAAATAAGTCATTAAAGGGTGAAAACCTAAACCAGCCCCCAAACGGCCCCCCATAAGAGGAACGAACACCTTGCACATGACTAATGTAACTCATAGAAATTGACCGCGTAGTCACCAGTCCCTCGGTTTGAGAATATGACGATAATGTGAAAATATCTAGATTAGGCTTAAAAACAAGACGTTAAAGGGTGAAAACTTAAACCAGTCCCCAAACGGCCTAGTAAGAGGCACTAACATCTCGCATGTGACTAATGTAACTCGTTGGAGCTGACCATGTAGTCACAAGAATTTCGATTTGTGAATACAATAATAATTTTAATTCGTCTATGCAAATTTTCATCTTGAATAAGATTTTTTTTAAATTACTCGGTTACTAATATCAGCTCCTTTTATATCTTATTTTTTGGGAGGATAACATTGTCGTTAACTTTTATCCATGTGGAACACATGAAGTCAATGGTCTACAACAAGGAGATTATTTACTTGATGTCGTTAATATTCAAGATTCTATTTTTTTGTGTTATATTCATGCGGGATTTTGTAGTTTTATTGTTAGCTTTTATGGCCGTGTGGGTTTTTGTAATTTTATTGTTATATGAAAGAGTTGGCGCTTGCGTTCACATAAGAAATAATATAATAAACACCAATTTTAATCCAAATTAACCCTAAGCATGCAACTAGGTGTGATTGAAACAATATGAAATCATGCACAAGATATTCAACACACAAAGTTTAAGGAAAAATCCCCCACAGGGGCAAAACCATTTGTATATCACTATAATTTGTAAAATACGGTTTACAATCGGATTACAATGAAATACAGATTGACTAAGAATTACCCTCGGGTATCGGATTCTGTAGTCGCGGCTGGAAGAAAATCCCTTTCCAGAAGTGCTTGCGGCTGGAACTATCCCTGTCCAGTAGGGCTGCAATGAAGAGGAAGAAACGGTCCACTTCACAAAGGGTTGAACAACATCAATGGTGTTCTTTGGGTTACCAAATTTGATTCACAAAGATACGGAAGATGTGTGAATCTAAAAACCTAGAATCATAGAACTCAATAGGTGAAGACTTTTGGGTAGATATGCTCTGAAAATCGTGTATAAGTCTTAAGAAAACCAACTGCTGATCGTGGTTTAAATAAGGGATCGAAACCCTTCAAAATCGGCTGCACGATCTGGCAGTGATTATCCTCGCCGGATCGGTCCGGGTAAGTCGGATCGGTTCTTTTTCTGAAACCGGATCGGTCTGGTTGACATCGGATCGGTCCGGGACTTTTGCCTTCATCGGTTCGCTATGGATCCGGTGGCTACTGGAGTCTGACAAAATGGATCGGTCCGGTAGATGGTCGGATCGGTCCGGTAAACCGGATCGTTCCGGCCAGGTCTGATTCCCAAATTCTTTCTTCTTTTGATCTTCGGATTTTGTTGATGACGATGTGATCTTTTCAACCAACAATCTTGTAACGGCGTATGACATAACATATACATAAAGATGGACAAATTGTCCTTACAAATCTCCCCCTATGTCTATGCCGGAACAAACATAAAAAATCCGAATTATCAAATATGAAATTTCCTATACAAATCTACCCTTCCATGAACCCAAAACTGAAAGAGTACAAGTGAATAAGACTGCATCGTTTGTTCTTCAATTCTTCAGGAATCTCAAAGCTTTTCTCATCAGGGTGTGCAATTCAGAGATCATCAAGATAGTGCCTACACACATGAGATAAAGCAAAATACCAAGTGACGTATCGAGTTTTGAAATGAGATAAACATAAGCATATATATGTAAGATGATATTTTCAGAATTTCAAAAACTCCCCCATAATCAGATAATTCATTCTCCCCCTTTTTATGATGTCCCCAAATAGACAAATGAGAGAAATAAATCAAGCAATCAAGTACCGGGATGTCACAAGGCATAAAATCACACCATGAATGAACATAAAACAACCAAGTCGGTGATAGCGTAAAAGAATGGGTGTGATCAAAATTCGATAGGAAAATCAAAGCATACAAACATGACATATGTGCACGATGAATATTGGATATTCCTAACGAATGAACTCAAATGCTTCCTTTGGTGTAAACGAGTGACAGTATAAGATATTGACTCAATCAAATCATCAAATCAAAGCTCAAAGTGATTTCTACACCAATAACGTCCAAAATGATTTATGCTTTTTCAGGACTTTCAAGGAAGTGCAAACCCGTTTTTCAATCTCCAACCAAACTCCCTCAGATTTATATTATGAATAGAGGTATACTAAATTCTCAAACTTTGGAGAATTGGTGGTGAAAACCTAAATGGCCCATATTTGGCATGTATTGCTTTTTATTGCCTTTCAATTTTTTCGGGCTCTTTTAACCTCTTAGGACCTCGGATATTACAATTCCTCCATTTTTTAGGTCCTTTTTAACGGTGGCTTTTGCGCAAAGGATAAGAATCAACTTTCACAGCCCCTCCCCGTTATGAAAATATGCGCACAGTCTCACCAAACGGTTTTTACATGCAATCCAATCTTGTCAAGTTTTATCGCATTTTATACATTGTATAGACAGGATTGAGATGGAAACACTCAAGCCAACATGAGATTGACAAGTGCAACAATCAAATATAGCCGTGCATGTGTGCAAGAAAGGATATAGGAGTCAAGCATGTAGGAAATATCACTAATTACATCTCAAGGACTCCAATCAATGTTAAGCACATGGATGAAATGATGTAGCCTCTCAAATCTCTATCAAACAGTCACATGGATATATGGAATGAAGTTGTGACTTGGCTATCTTAAATGCTCATCCATAAAAGGCAAATCTCTTTTTGAATTTTTTTTTTTTTTTTTTTCAAAGAATTTTATCAAAATAAAATCTTTTTGTGTTTTTCTCAAAATTTTTCAAAAAAATCTTTTTGTATTTTTCTAAGAATAAGAAACAAATACATAAAAGCTGTACAACAAAGCTATGGTACATATAAACAGACTAGCAATAGGAAGCATATGATATGACCATGAAGAAGCATCCTATTCTAGACATAGACCAACACCTCAGTCAACAGTGCAAATCCCCAAAGACTTCCTAAGACTCTCAAATCTAAGGGCATCTAAAGGTTTCGTGAAAATATCGGCTAACTGACGGTCGGTAGGAACAAAACTCAGGGTTACGACTTTCTCTTCAACTAACTGACGTATAAAGTGCTCGCCTAACCTGATGTGCTTTGTGCGCGAATGTTGGACAGGATTGCGGGATATGTGTATCGCGCTCGTGTTATCACATGAAATGGTCATGGTGTTCTGTGAAATCCCATAATCCTCCAACATTTGCTTCATCCACATGAGTTGCGTGCAACAACTCCCGGCGGCGATGTACTCAGCCTCCGCAGTGGACAAAGAGATGGAGTTTTGCTTCTTGCTCAACCAAGAGACAAGAGCAGAACCAAAGTAGAAACACCCACCAGAAGTGCTCCTACAACCATCTACGTCCCCAGCCCAATCGGCATCCGAATAGGCGGACAAACGGTCATCGGTATCAAAGGAATACCAAATACCGTATGAGAGAGTCCCACTCACGTATTTGATAATACATTTTAGAGCGAGTAAGTGTGACTCTTTGGGAGACGCCTGATAACGCGCACAGACTCCAACACTAAAGGCAATGTCGGGACGACTAGCAGTCAAGTAGAGAAGACTGCCTATCATACTCCGATACAAGGTTTGCTCTACGTCCTTGCCTGAAGTGTCCTTACTAAGCTTGGTAGTGGTACTCATAGGTGTACGAGCATGCTTAGCGGAGTCTAAACCAAATTTCTTTACTAGGTCTCTAGCATACTTGGATTGGGAGATGAACATCCCATCCTCTAGCTGACGAACCTGGAGACCAAGGAAGAATGTAAGCTCACCTACCATGCTCATCTCAAACTCACTTTTCATCTCCTCCTCAAAGTGGTGAGCATGCTGGGAGCATGTGGATCCAAAGACTACGTCGTCCACATAGACTTGGGCAACCAAAATAGCACCGTCATCTCTCCTGACGAACAACGTCATATCAACTCCCCCTCTCTTGAAGCCACGGGCTAAGAGATAGGAAGTAAGCCTCTCGTACCAAGCACGGGGTGCTTGCTTCAAACCATACAAGGCTTTCCTCAGATAGTAGACGTGTTCAGGGTGCTTAGGGTCTTCAAACCCTTTTGGTTGTTCCACATAAACCTCTTCCTGTAGAATGCCATTCAGAAAGGCACTCTTGACATCCATCTGATATACCTTGAAGTGCAGATGACATGCGATGGCGAGTAGTAAGCGGACGGACTCAAGCCTCGCAACAGGAGCAAATGTCTCTCCAAAGTCTACACCCTCTATCTGTGTGTAGCCTTGAGCGACCAACCTAGCCTTATTTCTGATTATGGTACCATTTTCATCCATTTTATTCTTGAAAATCCACCGGGTACCAATAACATTAGTATCACTAGGTCGGGGGACAAGTTCCCAGACATTGTTCTTCTTAAACTGAAGCAACTCATCCTGCATAGCAGATATCCAGTGTTCATCTTTGAGTGCTTCCTTGTGATTCTTGGGCTCGACTTTGGACGTGTAGCAAAGATGGCTAACAACGTTCTCTAGCTGAGCACGAGTCTTGACCCCTAGAGTGGGATCACCAACAATGGCAGAGGGGTCATGACTCTTGCGAACCCAAGCAGGTGTGTCCCCTAACACAGGAGTAGGGTCCACAGAGTGTGAGAGAGGAACAGGTAAATCACTGTCAGAACAGTCCTCATCCTCACACTGAAGGTTGGGATCAATAATCGTCGGAGGTTCGTCATCTTGCACAGTGACGTTTATTGATTCCATAACCTTAGAGCTCTTCAGGTTAAAAACCCGGTACGCTCTACTGTCCGATGAATATCCTAGCAGTATTCCCTCGTCGCTCCGGGAGTCGAACTTTCCTAATTGCTCTCTATCCCGTAGGATGTAGCATTTACTCCCAAAAACACGGAAATATGCTAGGTTGGGTTTCTTGCCTGTCCACAATTCATAAGGCGTCTTAAGTGTGTGTGGACGTAGATAGACCCTATTCACCGTGTGGCATGCAGTAGACACTGCCTCTGCCCAAAATCTCCTAGAAACTTTATGACCTAGAAGCATAGATCTAGCCATCTCTTGGATCGTTCTATTTTTCCTCTCAACAATCCCATTTTGCTGAGGAGTTCTCACAGCAGAGAACTCATGTTTGATCCCAAGGCTATCACAGTACAAATCCACCTTTGCTTCCTTAAATTCAGTGCCGTTGTCACTACGTATTCTGTTAATAGTGACCCCGTGTTGATTTTGCAGGACACGGCACTTGGTCGTTAGAAATTCAACAGCATCTGATTTCTCTCTTAGAAAACCGACAATAGAGTATCTAGAGAAATCGTCCACCATCACGAGAATGTATCTCTTACCACCTAGACTCTCTGTGCGAGTAGGACCCATAAGATCCATGTGAATTAACTCAAGAGCACGTGAGGTGGTAATGGAATTCAACTTCCTATGTGGGCTACGGATTTGCTTTCCCAACTGACAGGGTCCACAGATCGTGGAAGTTGGCTTTCCAAGTGATGGTAAGCCACGTACTAGGTCCTTTTTGACTAAACGAGATAAGTCTCTAACGTTCATGTGACCTAGACGTTGGTGCCACAGATCCATATGAGTGATCGTGGCGCTGTTGCAGACAAGTGAGGATTTAGGCTCAGTCCCATAACAGTTATCTTCTGTCCTCACCCCTTGCACTAATAGTTTACCGGCTTGATTATAGACCTTACAAGTTTTCCGGTCAAACTTCACTGCAAAGTCATCGTCGCACAGCTGGCTGATGCTAATAAGGTTTGCTTTCAAACCTTTGACGTACAGCACGTTCTCTAGCTTTGGAAATCCTGGTAACTCTACTGTACCTCTTCCTACTATGCTAGATTTGCTACCATCTCCAAAGGTGACTCTCCCATCATTATAATCCTCAAGATGGGTAAAATATGAGGTATCACCTGTCATATGTCTGGAGCAACCACTGTCAAAATACCACTGTGAGGTATTATGGGCTTTGAGAGCGACATGGACAACAAGGGCCTTTTTCTCTTTCTTAGGAACCCAAGAGAAGGTACCTTTTAGTATTCCCTTGTTGTTGTTGGTTTTAGCCGGAATGCGGGGCGCATTCATTGATGGTAAGGTCATCCGTCGGAATTCCTCCATCAAGCTCTGTGATGTGGCGGCTAGAAACTCAACACGCTCTCTCAGACTGGCAAACTCATCAGTCTGAAGTGGTGGAGCAACCGTATGTCGTGTCCGACCCAACTTATAGCAATCAACCCAAAGGTGTCCATTTCTTTTGCAATGGGAGCAAAAAGGCACAATATTAGGAGAACCTTGGTTTGCTTTTCTTGGTCGAACTCTCTTTCTTGGTTTTTTATGACGGCCATAAGGAGTCGTAATAAACTCAGGAATTGGTCCGGGTGCAATTTGGGACATGGAGGCACCATCAAAACCTATTCCTTGCCGGTCACCAAAACCTAAAGCGGGACCGAGGAGCATCTTTCCCATCTTCCCAGATCTGTCCTCGATTTGTACCTTGACTTTCCTAGCTCTCTCAACGTCATGAGTAAGCTGAGCAACAAGGGATTCAAGTTTCTTTCGAGTCTCCAGGGAGGAATGGAGCTCACTCGTAAGACTAGCCACTTGTTTAGTCAATTCCGCTTTCTCTTTCTTAAAACTGCTCTCTCTCTCTTTAAGCAAATTCTCTTTACTAACCCAGGCAGACTCTCTCTCTCTCATGGCGGTGCAGGTGGAGGATTCTCTCTCTCTCATCTTTCCTAACTCTTCTTCTAACGCGGTGATCCTAAGAACTAACGCCTTGTTACGTTTTTTAGTTTTGAAAGACTCATCATATAACTCGGCGTAGGCGCGTTGAAGGCTACTCTCGTCCTCACTACCTTCCTCACTCTCTTCGCTCTCGCTGTCGAGGTGTCCCTGTGAAGTAGCATCCTCATCGTCGTGAGATGCACTAGGAGTACTCACATGACTAGCCATGAACGCGGTGAAGTTACGCTCATGCGGTGACTCATCGCCCGAGTCCACCGACTCGACCTCACTGTCGTCACTAAGGGTAGCGTTTAGGACAGCTTTACCCTTTTCCCTATTCAGACGAGTGGCACACTCAAACGCTCTGTGTCCCTTACTGTCGCACTCAAAACACCTCTCACTGTCTTTAGGGGGTTCTTTAAAATCTTTCTTTTCAAACTTATTTTTCTGAAAATTCTTTTTATCTTTGAAATTTCCACCTTTTTTAAATTTTAGAATTTTCTTGAAGTTTTTAGCAAATAATGCCAAATCATCTAAGTCAAACTCACATTCAGAATCAGAAGTTTCTATCTTTCTAGATGACTCGACTCTCTTTCTTGCCGACCCCTCACTTTTTCTCTCTTGGGCTTTAAGGGCAATTCCCTTATCTTTTGGCTTGGCAGATTTGGGAAACATGTCTATTTCATAAGTTTGTAAATCTCCTACCAGTTCTTCCAATTTTAGAGTATTTAAATTACCCAATGAATTTAGCACAGTGACTTTAGGTATAAAACGCTTAGGAATGGAACGAAGAATCTTTTTAACAACCCTAGCATTTGGAATATGTTCACCAAGATTATAGCTAGTATTAACAATGTCAGAAAGTCTAGCATAAAATTCATCAAAACATTCATTTTCATGCATGGTGATGGTTTCAAATTGAGTTGTTAAATTTTGCAATTTTGACTCTTTAACAGCATTTGTTCCTTCATGGGTAAGTTGCAAAATATCCCATGCTTCTTTTGACGTGGTGCACGTCATTATGCGTTTGAACTCATCAGGAGTGACAGACCCAGAGATAGCACTTAGACCCTTAGAGTTAAAAGACGACCATTTAAATTCATCATCAGTCCAAGTGATGTCAGGTTTCAAGTTGGTCACATTATCAACAGTCACGGTTGGAGGAGTCCATCCTCGTTCAACCAAAATCCAAACACGTTCATCAATGGCTTTTAAAGCCGACCTCATACGGGCTTTCCAATAGGCATAATTCGACCCGTCAAAAATAGGCATTTTATAATATGACTTCTCCATTTGAACACGCTCTTTTCAAAAATCAATTTATTTCAAAAATTGATATCTTTAGAAAAATTTTGCGGAAAAAAAAAAGGAATACGCGATAAATTAGCGTAACCTGCTCTGATACCAATTTGAAAGAGTTGGCGCTTGCGTTCACATAAGAAATAATATAATAAACACCAATTTTAATCCAAATTAACCCTAAGCATGCAACTAGGTGTGATTGAAACAATATGAAATCATGCACAAGATATTCAACACACAAAGTTTAAGGAAAAATCCCCCACAGGGGCAAAACCATTTGTATATCACTATAATTTGTAAAATACGGTTTACAATCGGATTACAATGAAATACAGATTGACTAAGAATTACCCTCGGGTATCGGATTCTGTAGTCGCGGCTGGAAGAAAATCCCTTTCCAGAAGTGCTTGCGGCTGGAACTATCCCTGTCCAGTAGGGCTGCAATGAAGAGGAAGAAACGGTCCACTTCACAAAGGGTTGAACAACATCAATGGTGTTCTTTGGGTTACCAAATTTGATTCACAAAGATACGGAAGATGTGTGAATCTAAAAACCTAGAATCATAGAACTCAATAGGTGAAGACTTTTGGGTAGATATGCTCTGAAAATCGTGTATAAGTCTTAAGAAAACCAACTGCTGATCGTGGTTTAAATAAGGGATCGAAACCCTTCAAAATCGGCTGCACGATCTGGCAGTGATTATCCTCGCCGGATCGGTCCGGGTAAGTCGGATCGGTTCTTTTTCTGAAACCGGATCGGTCTGGTTGACATCGGATCGGTCCGGGACTTTTGCCTTCATCGGTTCGCTATGGATCCGGTGGCTACTGGAGTCTGACAAAACGGATCGGTCCGGTAGATGGTCGGATCGATCTGGTAAACCGGATCGGTCCGGCCAGGTCTGATTCCCAAATTCTTTCTTCTTTTGATCTTCGGATTTTGTTGATGACGATGTGATATTTTCAACCAACAATCTTGTAACGGCGTATGACATAACATATACATAAAGATGGACAAATTGTCCTTACATTATATTTTCTAGCCGTGCGGGCTTTACATTACACGGGTATTATATTAGCAGGTTTTAGAATGTCCGAAAAATAGAGGAAACACTGCCCAATTTTTTTGGTTTGTTAACTATTATTACTTGTAATATTTTAAAGTTTGTATGTACATTAGTTTATCAACAGCTTTCGAGATTCGCAATTTGTGAATTTTCTTATTTTTAAATAATTAATTTTTTTCTTTGATCCAAAACATTTTGCACAGTTCAAAACCGTGCCAAAAGTGTATCAATTTTTGGCACGTTTTTAACTGTGCCAAAAGAGTATCAAAATGTACTCGATCTGGCACAGTTATAAAGTGTGCCAAAAGTGTGCCAGAAATATCAAATTCTGGAACAGTTTTAAAGTGTTCCAGAAGTGTTACTATTTGGTGAAATCTGGCACACTTTTAAGTCATGCCAGATTTGATCTGGCACAGTTTTAAACCATGCCAGATTGCTATTTTTGGTGTAATGATATAAGTGTGAGAAAGAGGTAAAGTGGTTCGGTCATATGTATAAATCATAAACTAGGCCACAAACACATAAACCAAATTTTATATAATCTAAATTTTATACTAATTAAATTAGATTGACCTAAACATGCAAGATATTTAAACTAAATTAGAGCCAAACAAACCACAAATCACAAATAGAAGATAGGAGATGAGAAAAAAAATATCTTTTGGGAAAACATATATTTGAGCACTATTACAACTAGGCATTACAGAATGGCATCTACAGACTTACAAAACTTAGAGATCCACCAAGTGAAGAAGTAATGTATTCCTTCTAAGTTGTTGACAACATGCGATGCTGATCCAATAACAGACCACCTAAAGCTATATTTGCCTCAGTGTCTAACGATCAGACTAAGGAAACTATATTCCTATCTTTAGTAGTGAACAATTAACTTTACAAGGTCATGAACAAGGATTGTGTTCTTCATGATTTGATAAAGTTATCTTAAATCATCGAAGGGGATTGGATTCAAAAAACAAAAGAGTTTGGCCATAAAAAGATCTTTAAAAGGCTTGGTTTAAAATGTAGTTCACATCTCGATATATAGGGAGAAAAATCTCTAAGATATAGAAAGGAAAGATTGCATTTGAAGCCAGGTAAAAAATATTTTTTTGCTGATGCGTGCAAACAAAGGTACATATCGCACGAACGAAGTACCCTATCTCGTTTGAACATATATCCAATGAGATTATAGAGCCTACCAAAAGTTTCAAAAAATAATCTCATTCGAATGAAATTCAAAAATTTTCTAACGAAGTTAAATCACTCATTTGAACGGCATCCAATGTTGTGTTATTGACTTTGCAAAATTGTAAAGAAATGGAAAATTTTAAAAAATATTTAATGTGTTCAAACACTTTTAAAATACCCCTGAATGAAAAGATTACACATAAAAACCCTCATATACCTTCTCCGATAAATATAGTGATGATCAATCTTCAATTATTGTATTCGGTTACTAACTTGTCTTCACTTGAAGTTCTTGAGAAGGTAAATAAGTAAAGGAATATGCCACACTTTAAAATGTGATGAGCACTATAAGTCTTGCTCTTACAAATCTCTTCATTTTCCATTCTGCTAAAAAACATAAACTGAAAACAAATATTAACCCCTAAGAGAATTTCAACAAATGTCCCTCCCAAACCCGAAAAGGAAAAGGCACATGTGACATTGTCTTTAACTAGAAATATTTGTCGTGTAGTCCATGAAATCATCAAGGTGGAAAAGACCTACACACATGAAGTACAAAGATATATCACGGAGTTCAAAAAATACAAAAATAAAACTCTCCCTTACTATGTTCTGCCTATTTTGTCGGTAATAGACAGAGGGTTAGAAACTTATCCTAAAATATTAGCACCATGAGAATCCAAAAATGAAATATCATCATAAAGAATAAAAAAATAAAGTATATGCGATGAAATTTCAACAAAGCAGCCAACTATTTTTTTTTTTTTTTTAATTTTTGAGTATTTAAATATACATATAAGTATACAAATAAGCATGTAAATAGAATGAAATTATGTGGACTCAATGCACGAGAAATTCAATATCGGCATACGTAGTAAAGGTGCACGAAGTCAAAGAGAAACTTTTAAAGAAAGAACTCAATTCAACCATAGGTGTAAAATTATTGAACGAAATGAAATTGACTCAACTCATACACAATGTCATGAATTTCAATACTTCTCAAATCAATAGTGTCAAACTATTTAATGTTTTTGAAGGAAGTTTATTGTTAAGGCACTTTGATCTTCAACTTACAACACCCTTAAAATCTCAAATTTTAAGCACAAACTCTCAAAATTTTTTAACAAATCACGCTGCTCATGAGAATAAAGCATCGATGAAACTAAAAAAATTGGCAATTGAACTTCGGTTAATATGTGTTGAAATAATCTTTTAGGCTCTTTTCAATGGTGACCTTTAATGCAACGAGGATTGCTTCTTTCGTAGCCCTTTTACATTGCTTAAACAAAAAAGAAATTTTTCAAGGAAACATTCTAGGCAATGGTTTTTACATGCACAATTAGTTACTAGTACATTTGCTTCATTATTAAGCACGAGTGAGATTAGAACATCCTATTCGATGTAAGATAAGCAGTGACAATGTTCAAAACGTTCATGCATGTGTGCAATAAAGGCGATATATAGAGTCTAGCATGAAGGAAGTTATCATTAATGAACAATGCATTGCTAAGCACGCATAGTTAAGTTTATATGAATGGATAACAACATAAGTAAGTCAAATGAATGGATGGAATGTAATTATGATTTGAACATTTTAAATTCACATCCATAAATAGTGTAAAACAAAATACAAAAATATTTTAAAATTTTTTGAAACGTTTTATAAAAGGAAAAAATTCTTTTTGGATTTTTTGAAAAATATAAACATGAAATACAATTAAGCAATAGGGACAAAATATAGAAAATAGATAACCACCCTATATTAGAAACAAGTCTTGACCTTAATCACTAGTCGGAGAGGTGTTCTCAAAATGGGTAGACATCCTTTAAAATTCCTCCATCAAATATTGAGAATTCTTGAAAAAACTCGACTTGCTCTTGAAGACTAGAAAAGTCTCTATAGTGATGAGTCGGAGCATGTGTAGGAGTATATGTGTGAGCATGCATGTGAGAGTCTCTCCCTAGATTAAAGAAAAATTCCCTAAGGTGGCCTCTTTATTTTCAATTGGTACAAACATAGATTGGCTTGGGGTGACCTTGGTTAAAATGCCTAGGATGAGTTCTCCTTGTTGGGTTAGGCTGAGGCCCATAAGGATCTATCACAAACCTAGTAACCGGTTTGAGTGCAATATTAGACGTGGATGCACTATCGAAACCTATCCCTTGACTTTCGTTAAAACCTAACTTGGGACCGAGACTTCTTAGATGTGTCGTCTAAAGTGACCTTGACCAATCAGGAAAAATTCGATATCTATCTCGAGTTAGGAAATATGGCCTTTAAGTTTCTCACTAGTCTCCAATGATGATTCAATAAATCTTGTAATACTAGATAGTTTGTTGATCAAAATGGTCTTTTCTCTACCTACCATAATAAGTTTCTCACACAAAGAAACTTTTAATTTCTCTAGTTGACTCACCAAGGCCACACATTCGCTTGAAACTTTCAACTCATGTTCTAAAAAATGTCACTCTAAGAGTGAAATTTTTACTTTTATTATTAGTTTTTAAAGACTCGGTGTAAAGTTCGATGTAAGCTTATTGGAGGACACGTTCTCCCTCACTCAAATTCTCTTGATCACCCTTACTCTCTCGAGAATGGTTCGACATATTATAGAGGCTATCACGTTTAGAAATGTCTTCACTGGCATGGTACGTACTAAAACTATTGGTGTGACTGGCCATGAATGTGGTGAAGTTAGGTTCATGTGGTGATTCATCCCCTAAATCCACTAACTCGACATCACTATCTCTTAGAGTGGCATTACAGGCAGCTTTTCCTTTTCCCTGTTTCTTAAGCCAAGTGGAACACTCGTGGGTTTTATGGCCTTTCCCCTCGCACTCATAACATCTCTCCGATTCAACATTCCTAGGGTACTAACCTCTAGCTCTCTGATGATTATTCTCAAAAACATTTTTGCCCAGTGTGAAATTTTTTCCTTTCTCAAAACTTTTATTTTCTACTTTCAAGGATTTTTTTTATTGAATTTGAGAATTTTTTTGATTTTTTTTGCAAACAGATCAAAATTATCTAGATTGATTTCATAATCGGAGTTAAAAATATTTATTTTGATCTAGCTTCCAAAGCTATTCCTTCCTTTTTACTTTTGGTTTCAGGGAACACATCTATTTCATAAATCTGAAGATCACCTACGATATCTTCTAACTTAACCATGTCTATAATTCCCAAAAAGTCTAGGACGGTGACATTAGAACTAAAATGAAGTGGTAGAGACCTTAGAATTTTCTTAACCACTCTCACTTCTGGAAATTGCTCTCCTAGATTAAAACTAGAATTCACAATATCAAACAAACGTGCATAAAACTTATCAAAAGTATCAGTTTTTCCATGCGTATGGTCTCAAATTGAGTGGTGATATTTAGAATCTTAGAATCTTTCACGAAATTAGTACCCTCATGTGCGAGTTGGAGTATGTCCCAAGCTTCTTTAGAAATGGTACACGTCATGATGCGAAAATTCCTTTGGTATGATAACACTAAAAATTGTATTTAAACCTCGAAAGTTAAAATTGCATAGACTAAGGGCATCCTCAGTCTAATTAGTGACTGGCTTGAGACTAATGACATGTTCATTAGTCAAAGTGAGAGGAGACCACCCCTTTCAATAGTAATCCAGACGCGCTCATCAATCGATTTTAGAGATGATCTCATTTTACCTTTCTAATATGCATAATTAGAGACATCAAATAAAGGTGGCATATTATACGAGTTATCTATATAACTATTCGGATTCATCTAAGTAACTTGTAGAAATAAGATATGATACCAATTTGAAAAAGAGGTAGAGTGTTCTGGTTATATGTATAAATAGTAAACTAGGTCACACACACACAAACCGAATTCTATTTAGTACAAATTTAATCTTGATTAAATTAGGTGAACCTAAACATGCAATATATTGAAACTAAAATGAAGCCAAACAAACCATAAACCACAAACAAAATATAGGAGATGAGGAAAAATCCCTTTCGGTCAAAACCTATATTTCAACACTGTTATAACTATGTATTACCGAATGACATATACATATTAAATAACCTAGCGATCCACAAAGTGACATAGTAATTTCTTCCATCCAAGTTGTTGATATCAAGAGATACAAATCTAGCAACACCCCACTACAAGATCCAATTGCCTCGGTGTCCATCGATCATCCTCAGAAAACTGTATTTCTATCTTCAATAGTGAAGAATTAACTTCACAAGGCTATGAACAAGGATTGTGTTCTTCGTGGTTTAATAAAATGATCTCAATTTATTCGAGGGGTTTGGATTGAAAACAAGAAAGAGTTTGATCACAAAAATATCTTAAAATACTTAGTTTAAAATACAGGTCCGCATCTCTATATATAGGGAGAAAAATATCCAAGAGATAAACATGAAAGATTGCATTTGAAATCAGGTAAAAAAAATTCCACTGATTCGTTCGAATGAAGGTACATCTCATTCGAATGAAGTACCCCTAATTCATTCGATCACATATCAAATGACTAATCCAACGTGATTCCAGAGCTTACTAGAAGTTATGAAAAAAAATTCATTTGAACAAAGTTCGAAGCTGTTATAACGAGGTTAAAGAACTCATTTGAATGACATCTAATGTCGTTCCAAAAACTATGCAAAATTTTCAAAAAACATTTTGGAAAAATATTTTATGTCTTCAAATACTTTTAAAATACCCTTGAATGAAAATATTACACAAAAATAACCTCATATACCTTCTTCGATAAATGTAGTGATGATCGATCTTCGATTATTTCATTTGGCCCCTTATATTTCTTTATTTGAAGTTCTTGAGAAAGTAAATAAGTAACCGAATATGTCAAACTTTAAAACATGATGAGAATTATAAATCTTACTCTTATGAAGTGTGAAAAGTGTGAGAAGAGAAATCATCGTGTTCACATAATAAAGAAGATGGGAACGAATCATTCGAAGAAGTAAAACAAAATGACAAGATAATCAGAATATGAGAGATGATTCGGATCATGACTCGCTATAAAAGAGTGAATATGCAAGTCAATGGGACCGCTAAAAAGTGGATAAATGAATACAAGTGGTTAAACTATGAGCTATGCGCCAGATCATTGTAACAGACTGGGCCGTGGTTAATTTGGTAGCTAAGAATTACATCCCATATCGTCTGGGTGAGGGAAAGTAATGGTTCATATATGTAGATTTACACTCTTCTAACACTGAGACCTTTTAGCTCCATTGGTAAGGCATGTGATTGATGATGCACATGTCAGGGGTTCGAACCCCACTGACACCAGTTTGTGGATATAAAGCTAATAAATCATCCCATACCGCTGGGTGCAGTGGCTAAATATGCATGTCAACGGGAATGATAAGAAATAAGGTAAGTATATATATATATATAGACACACACACACACACACACACACACTAAGAGCGATGCATAGGATCATGACTCACTATGAATAAGTGAGTATGCATGTCAACGGGATCGCTAAAAAGTGAGAAGATGAGTAAAAATATATAGACCATGAATGATGCACCAGATCGTGACTCACTATGAATTAGTGAGTGCGTATGTCCCTAAACAGTAAGTAAAAATAAATAAACTAATATGTAAGTAGAATTCTAGTAAGAATAAAGTGAAAAAAAAGGAAAATGGGGACTCAAATTCCAATATAACTTCAAGACACCTACATAGACAAATTAGACGTCAAAGTTCACGTAGTTCAAAATGGATAACAAAATGGGATCTAACCCATAATCCGAAATTAGAGTTTTCCTTTTTAGTTTATGGGAAAGTGTACAAAAGTGGTGAAAGTGTGAGAAAAGTGAGGAGAAACTCTAACTTGGGATTTATTGGATAAACATTTCTTTAGGGTTTTTAAATTAATGAAAATACGTTTGAGAGTATATAAATAATAACAAAACTATGATAAGTGGTGAGAAAACAAGAGTTAACTAGAAAATGTTATCAAAGTAATGAAATATGCAAAATGATACTAAATTGATAAAGTAGGATGAAGTGGGTTTAGAATATCTAAGTGATTTGGGTTATGTTTTTTCGAAGTTAGGTAATATAATTTTTGAATAGTGGTGGAGTGGTGGCAAGCGATAGAAAATGATGAGGTGAGGGGTGATGTAAAGGAATGTAAGAGAATATTTTTTAGGGTGATGTAATAGGGCTATTGCATGAATTACAAAGTTGAAGGTCCTAAATGGTGAGGTTAGGAACCTTAAAAGGCCAAAATGACAAGGATTACTTTGAGGGTGTCGGACGGCATGGATGGTCGACTGTCAATTGATAGGGCTTCAAGACTTGGCTACAAAGTAATATCTTCCCCTATCAATAGGTAGGGGAGGAGGTGTGCCTATAGGCAGTTGAAATTCATGTTTTGGTATAATGGACATAAAATGAAAGTTATAAGTCTGATTCGCATAAGGTTGGGACCATTGGAAAGGGGATTCAGATCCCTATGAAATTGTGTTGAGATATTCTTGGGTCCAATACTTGAAAATTTCAAAAGGAGCTGGGGAAGATATTTGGTTTCCTTTTGATTAGCGATTCTGGGTAAAAAGTTTGTTAAATATGAACCGTAAGTCTGATTCACACATGGTTAGGACTCTTGAAAAGAGTTTCAGATCTCTATGGAAGTGCATTGAGACAATCTCGGGTTAAAGAGTTAACCAAACTTAAATGGATATTAGATAGCGTTCGCTTGCCTTTAGGTTATGGTTTGAAAGAGAATTGAGGGTCCGGGATTTAAAGGAACCTTGTTCGGACCTTTAGAGGTTATGGAGATACTAAAATGGGGTGTCTACAGTGGGCGAGGTGTGTGATAGTGTAAATTCAAAGTCATCAACCTATTTTTACCAAAAATAATCAAAACATAACAAATAACCCTAAAAAGGAGTTACAAGGGAAAAATATCAAAAGAAAATCAAAGATAAATGTGATCAAAGACTAAGTTGAGGAGAAGGAAGGGGTTAGGAACCCTCTACACCCTTTTGGTCTCTTGTGGGTTAAAATAACATATTCTATCTTATTCCCTTGTGTATGTGAGTGCAAATGAGAACATGTGAGACACACGTGTATAAACATGTGATGACATGTATAAGTGTACATGAGTGTAAGTGCATAAAGGGTGTGGGGTATAAGTGTTAAGTGAAAGTGTGTGCAATCATAAATGTGTAAATATGTGAAAGTGTGTAGTGTGTGCATAAATTGTGACATCACCATGTAACACGTAAATAAGTGGATAGGGTGTGCATAAATTATGAATATGCGAATGAGGTGAAAGTTGAGCATAAGATGTGAATATGTGGATTGAGTTAAAATGGGTGTAACATGTGAATATGTGCATAAAATCAAAAACGGGTGTAAAATGTGGATATGTGCATAAAATAAGAAATGGGGCATAAAATCTGGATGTTTGTAAGGAGTCAATATCGATTTATCATGACATCACCATGAAGAGGGTGAGCAAAACAATCCATCAAAATAATATTAGGAAAGTGTTACACTAACAAAATTATGTGATTCACAACATGGAAATGATAATATAAACAATAACTAAAATGAAAAAAGAAAAACATGTAAAATATAACTACAAGATGTGATAACATGAATACATAAATGATAACCAAAAACGAAATGTGAGAAAGATGCACACGAGGCTAGATAATCAAATAAGGAGAAGCAAAGATAAACATTGATAAACAATAATATATAAGGATAAATAGGACTAAATAAAGAGAAATAAATATACAAGGACTTGTGTTGGCCCAGAATATACCTAAGAGGGAGGGGGTTAAATTTGGTATTTATAAATTTAATTGTAATTTAGAAACTTTTAACATCTTTCCTTTAAATTAATTTCAAATGAAGAGTCGATTGATATATAAGAAATTAATAAATTAACGGGTACGAATAATAAAGCTAAATGTTTAATAGAAATATTGAGGAGCAAATTTAAATATATACTTTGCAAACCGAGATTTTAACGTGGTTCGGCATCACTTACATCTATGATCAAGACGGTACTAGAGAAACTTCACTGCATTTGGTTCACTAAGCTAGTACCAAAAACCTTACAAGGAATTATCACACCTTGCAAACCACGACCAACAAGACGCTATACTCATTCTTGCACAAGCATAACACACACAAGATCCCAAGGTCTAATACCACCTTAACTTCCTAACACCATGGCACTATCGATTGTGAAGATATAGTGAAGTTCATCCGTAGTAACAATAATAATTTTCATAACCGAAGTGTAAAAGAAAATTTTTCTTTAAAAAAATATAATAGTGAAGTGGGTTTACTTTCTTTCTCTAGATTAGTAAACTTTCAGACAATCACAAGTACAATGCTTACAATGGTTAAGCGTTGGATCTTTAGCACAAGTGGGTAAGGGATTGGGAACTTTTGTAAGATGGTACTTGGTTCCGAACTTTACTTAAGTGGGGTTTTTTCTACTTTGAATTAATGGAGTTTTGGGGTCTCGAACTACCAAATGGGTTTGGGACTTGGTTTTTCTCATAGAAACCCGAAGACGGATGACACAATTTTGATAATGGGACTTTTAATATTAGGGTGATGTTGTAATATCTTGTATGTGTAGAATGGAATCCAAAGGGGTCCTTTTATAGAGTTTGAAAACACTAGTCCCTTGAGGGAATTTTGGTAATTTGAGGTACTTAAGGATTTTTTTTAATTTTAAAAAAGAGTTGTTGAAAATTTGTTACAAAATGACCTTAGAATCGACTCTACCTTTCATGGAATCAACTTTACATGTAGAGAAACTTTTTAAAAGCTTCTTCTTTTTGAATTTTTCTCTAACAAAAATTATCAAATATCCTAAAAGAGAAGGTTGTGGAACAACCTTTATAGTTAAATTTATTGCTAAGAGTCTTCTATGGATTCAACTCCATAGGGGGACTTTTTTTATCCAAATGTTCTTAAAGTTTAAGGGAAGGTTGAGAATAATTTCCTTATCTTGTGAACACTTAATTGTTGCATGATGCTTCATATTTGATTCTTTGAGGCTTGTGTATTAATGGCTTGATAATTGGCTTGTTGCTTCATTGAGTTTTTTCTTTTAATCATGAAAAGAAATTGCACATTATTGCATAAATGGCTTCATTTCTAATTTTTTACTATATACGTGAAATCATAAAATGATGGCTTGATGATAAGTTTGCTTAGCTTAGAATTTGAATTTTTTGAACATGTCTTGAATTTGGGGTTGAACATCACTTATTCATTGAATGTGTCTTGGATTTATCACTTGTATCTTCATTACAATGCTTGTTCATTTTAGGTCTTAGTTACATAGATGGTATATTCCTTGTAGTTTATGTAATCATGTATTGAGTGACTATTTTTATCACAAGTACATTAGAGATAAAATAGTGTAATATTATCATATATCAATTGTGTTGCTATCGTTAAAAATCCCTTTTCTTTAAATACTTTAGGTTTTATAATCTCCCCCTTTTTTATGATAACAATACAACTGACATAGTTTGAGAAAATGATTTGGATTTTTGAAAGTATATTTATTTTTTAAAACAGCATAGGTAGTCGCTATGTGCAGAAATGTACCATCTGAAAAGATGGTTAGTACAACAAATAAGTACATCATGTGTATTGTTTTCTTATGGGATAAGTATGTAGTCAAGAAAAATAAAAATTATTAACAAAACTAGAAATTTATTGCTTTTAAAACTAGAATTTGAAGCCATCGTGCATTATATTAAGACATACTTATACAATATTCTAGGAGAGGGGGTGATATCTAGAATTTTATGGGTTTTAGTAGGGATAGTTAGGGTAAGTTCCTTAGTAGGGATTGGAAGTCTCTTATCCTTGTGATGATCCTCCACCTCTGTGTTGGCTTGGATCCACATCTTCCATTAGTAGGTTCAGGTAAGGGAATGTTGATGGTGACCTATATGGAAGGATATTATTGGTGTTCCAAAAGGTGGCATTGAAAGTGGCCTCATTTTGGGTGGACAATGTGATCATTGTTGTGCATAGAGGTTTTCAGTATTTTAAACATTTTGGATTAGTTGATTGTTCATCAATTCTACAAAAAAACTCCTCCCAATTATGTTGTGAATGATGTTCATGTTCATCAATTTTTGTAGACTGTCCGCTCTTTCCATAATATGGTCTTGACAAATCCTAATTATGGAATCTTTTCATGCATAAAGTTTTTTAGGCTTGAAAATTGGCGATTGAGATTTTCGATAGAAGTGGGGGATTGAATCGAAGATAGAGTTAGAGGGAGGTGCAAGATTGATATTATCTTCATCATTTTCATCATATTCATTATTATTACCACTAACAAGTTCATGTGTGGGTTCTTCCACATCTTCTTTATTACATATTTCGATATTTTCTTATCCTCGGACGTAATAAATTGTATTTACCTTCGTGAGTTTCGCCAAACAAAGATTGATGGATGAGTAAAATTTGATTGGTGATTTTTTGTTTTGTCATGATATTTGACAAGTTGATATTTGTGGTTTTAAATAAAGAGTGTATTACCATTTCGTAAGGGAATCTACCATTTGATCTTCCTTTGCATGCTAATGTACCCTTTTTGGGTTCACCAATTTAGGAAAATTTGAAGATAATTTATCTTGCTTCGACTACCATTACAAGGATTAAAGAAGTAGAATATGAGATTGTGGATGATACGGGAGGTGGTGGTGAGTTTCTCGAGATTAAATTTGTACTCATCGCATGGGCAATGTTTCTTTTGACAAGAAAACTCATAGCCTATATAAGGAAGACGTCGGGGTATTAGTCCATTAATAACAGACATACTCATCAAATCCTTGGTTGAGGAGATGAAGGGATTTTTGTATATCTTATACATGAGGGTGATCTGATTTTTATGAATATAATGGAAAAGGTTTTTTTCTTTATGGCGAGATTGGTTTAGAAGACAAGAACGAAAATGGGGTAAAAGTCCTCGAAAATTTTAAGAAATTTTAGCCATCCTTGATGATTAAACATAGTCCAAATTTTAGTGAGCTCATATTTTAATAATGTTGAGGTGACAACCCTTCCAAGCTCAATGATTCTTTTGAAAAACTAATTTATGAATCTCTCTTGATTTTAAGGGTGGAAATGAAAGTGTAGGTTCATGTAGGGAATATTTTTTGGGTTAGATAGGTTATTTCCTTTAGTTTTGATGAGTAGGATTCCAATTTTCAAAAGGTTTATGAAGTTTGGTTAGATAGAGGAAGAATGGAAGGTACAGTGATTTTGAGAATTTTAAAGTGTGAAAGAGGTGAGAGTAATGCCAACAATTTATGCAACTTTAGTAAGGTCTAAACGATTCCTTTATATTGGTTGTATATTACATAGGGGTTGGGAATAGGGAGAGCTAAGTAATCTTATAGAGAATTTTAAAATATAAATATTTTTGGTCCAAAACAATTTCAATTGTCCTAAAATACCATAACACTAGAGACAACCCAGAGACAACTCTAGGTGTTAGAATATATATATTTTTTGAACATTTATTTGTCTTCTTTTTTAAAAATTGAGGTGATGTGATGTGTGAAGATATCATCTTTGTATTAAATGGAAGATCCTAGAAATGAGGAATGAATAGTGCTTTATGAAGAGTGGCCATTCATGGGGTGTCCTCAATCTTACATTACTAGTTACAAGCTTTAACTTCTAGCTTTGAAGGGAATATTTTTGAATGTTTGACTATTATAGAAAGATTCATGTTTTATTCATAATAAGCATATAATGATTCAAAACCTTACATACATCCTCAATATTTCCTTCAATATAAATTTTACCCTTATTATTTTCAATTGTCCTTTTCACAACCACTTTATTTTCTTTGCATTAATTTTATCTTGAGTACGATGAGTCTATTTTACTTTTATCATGGAACAATGTTTGAAGAATATGGTATGTCCACGTGGGGGGTAAAATGTGAGGAGAATAAGGAGGTGAATTTTGAATAGAAACTAGTCCATTGCTTCCAATGAATATTTTTTTATCATTACTCCATGATATCCATTGAATTCATTTTCACATATAGAACAAGTGAGATAGATCCCAGGATGATAACCAACCATACCATATAAAGTTTCCTTTTCCCATTTTTTAAATTATAATTTTTTCAATAGAAGATAAGTCTATACATAGCGTTTTGGATAGGGGACATACATATTAATTCATGTGATGTATTTTTGGTCATGTGACAAGTATAGACAAACTAGTCCCTAATAATGAAAAAGAACAAACAAATAAAAATTTACCTTCTTTTGGATTTTTGAGGGGCTAGCATCTTTTGTCGAATCGCATTCCTTTTCTGAGAATCTTCTCGGATTTCTTCACTTCATCTACCTTCTTTGCTCGTACATTCCATCTTTGATTTATAGGGTAACTTATGTAGTTCCAATTGGATGAGTAGGTTCTAATTTGTGTTCCAATGAAAGGTAAAAAATTTGTCTTTCTAGTAGCTGTTGGCTTTTAGGTCCTTGGTGATTAGGGATAAATCTAAAATTCTTTGATTATTGACTAGCATCCCTTTTAAATTTACAATTGTTAATTATATGACTAGTTATACCAGAAAATGTGCAATACTTTTTTTGATAATGTAATTTGCAAAATATTCTAATATAAGTTCATCTTTTGAGCAAGGAAATCCATGGGTATGGTGACTCTTTAATCACTCTTTCTTTGTTTGAATTTGACAAGATTATTTGTTCTTCGATTTCGATGATCAATGGTTTTAACACAACTTTTTCTTTATTTTATGGAGGTATTTCTTCCAAGTACTCTTTCATAAGGGTGTCCCAAATTTTGCTTACCTTTTTTCATTGTGGTGCTTTTCCTACATCAACATTATCTACATAAGACAATAGAATTATTATTTCTTCACTATTTAATTCAAGTCTCTTTTCAAGGATTAATCTATTTAATAAGGATGATTCTTTATCATAGACTAATTTCCAAACATGATAATTAGTGGATTGAATAATCTAAGAAGTTTTAGTTTTCCATGTTTTGAAATTCTCTTTTTCAAAAATCGATAAATCATGTCTTATTAAAACTATTGTGAAACACTTGCCATTGTTTTCAATCTTTGAACTCAAAATACACATTTTAAAATAAGTATCTATGAGCTAGGATTTAATAGTTATTGTTATCCGGGATATACACCTAAGAGGGGGGTGAATTGGTTATTTATAAATTCAATGGAAATTTAAAAAAATTTAACCCCTTTTATATATATTAATTGTAATATGAAGAGTCAACTGAAACTTTAGCAATTAATCGAGTAATAGGTGAGAATAATAAAGTTAAAAAGTTAAAATCAATATTGTCGATAGGAATATGATAACGTGGTTTCACCTCGCCTTCATCCACACTTGAGATAGTACTAGAGAAACTTCAATATCTCCAATTCACTATAAGAACACACTATATGGTTGACTTACTTGAGTCTGTGCCATATAGGAGTTCTAATTAATTTGGATATTGAGACAAAATAGGATTATATTTTTAAGAGTTAGCCTCTCTCAAAGACTTCAAGCTACAAGATGACGATGTTGTCCAAGAATCTCAATGATCTACCAAAAAGGTAAGTATTACTCTCATGGACCCACAAATAGGACAAAATCACTTCATATATGTGTTATTATGTGTGTACAAGGGTCATATGATTTTTAGGAATTTTTCTGAATTTTTTTAAGTCACTCAAAATATTTTCAAATCATTTAAAATGATTTTTGAAATGAATTAAAACGTGATTTTCAAATGTTTGGGGATAAACATAAATATTATTTTTCCCAAAAATTGGTTTAGAGTAGAAAACAAAAGCGCTAAAGAATTATGAGGATGCATTTCATATTATCTAAAACCCTATAAACACACGTTTTCTGTTGGATCCAAGCCATACATGTGTTGCTATTATATCAGTACTATTTGTGTTATTTTTGTGTCTTAGATGAGAGGTAACATTACAGCCCTTGATCTAAAGATATATATGATCTGCATATGGTCTTTTACAACCCTCGTGTTACCCTAACCAACCAATCATCCATCATATAATCACCGCTTGTTTTTCACCCTTGGATGGAGAGTCAATAAGTTAGGGTTAATCTTAGCCGTGTATTTGGCTTGATGTTCTCGATCCTTCCGTTGCTCAAGATATAAGGATATCATGTGTAGCATTTGAGCAGTTTTTCAAATCGTCTAACTTGAGAGAAAAAAAAATAGAGAGAAAAACCAGAGAGAGAAGAGAGAGAAAAAGAAGGGAGAGAAAACCAAATTGTCTGTCTATAACCTAAACGTTTTCCTTCATACACAAACCTCTAAACTTTTATTTTTCCCAAAGGATAGAAAAACTCTAACCTTATAGATAGATTTTAGGGTTCTGAAAGTAGTTGTGAGGGCTTGCTCGTGTTGAAGATACTATTCAACCTAGATCTCTCTTAGGAAACCTATCTCTGTGTAAATCTCATATTTCTTTGCAAAAATTATGAGATTTAGCTTGAGAAACATTTTCACGAAAAATTTATGGTTATTTTCTCATTTCTGCTGGATCTTTTGAGTTATATTCGTATCTGCCAGATCCGCTCTCTGATATTCAAATTATTTTGAAAAAGAGACTTCGATAGTTACAAACTTTTCAGATTTGAACTTTTGGGGTTTTAATTGCCATATTTCATAGTTTGTGAAATAAATTTGTAAAGAAATAAAGTTTGAAACATATCTGATCTTATTTTTTTTTAAAGAAAGACTTGTTTTAGATCTGATTAATAAGGAAGTCTGATTTTTGAAAATAAGTTGAATCATTCCTGCATGTCATATAGTTGATCTGTAAATTCATAGGAATTGTTGAATAATTAGTTGAGAGGTGTGAGAATCATTTGTGCATATATCTCACATCGCATACACCATCACTCTCACACGAACACTTCCAGTTAGTGGTTCTTTTGAGAGATCTTGTGTTGGTAGAGCCATTGGAATCAGAAAGCAAGGATAAAGCAAGGAAGCTGCTGAAGGGACATCAAAGCGGGTCAGAGACTTTTGAGAGTGGAGTAACTCGTGAAGGTATAAATCTCTGAACTTAGTTTAGGATATCGATTTGTGTGCTTAGTGTTGTAACTTGTATATTGTGATTTTTTGAGGGATTTTTTATTTTAATCCGTAGAGGGAGTCATGGATGTTTACCCTAATTTTGGGTTTTACCACGTAAAAAATCGTGTGTCAATTTGCTTGGATTTTTCTTAACTGTTTATGTGACTGGTTTCTCACTTAAGACTTAGAAGTAGGTTTTAATTTTTAAAAACCTAAGGAAACCAAACTAGCAAAGGTTTTAATTTTTAAAAACCTAAGAAAACCAAAATAACCAATTGCTCATTCATATTCAGAATCTTCATTGCACATCCTATGTTGTTTTTTGAAAAGAGTTTCGTTCAAGGAGTCTATATTCGGAGTTTACTTAAAATTAACACTCAATTAAAATCTAGTAAGCATTATTTTTTCAAGTGGTATCAGAGAGGGGTTTTCGATTTTTTTATCCTGAGACTCAAGAAACTTTTTTTTTGAAGTCATAGTTATTAAAATAGATGAAATATTTAATAAATTAGGTAACTTCTCAAGTCTGCCTCTCTTTGATGGACACAATTTCCCATACTGGAAAGTATGGATGGTTGCATTCATTCAAGGAACTATTGGTGATGATGTTTGGAAGATGATTAAAAATGGTTACACACATCCCACTAAGCCTTTGTCTGAAACCAATCCTATAAGAGTTGAGAGAAGTCTTAGAGAATTCACTAAAGATGAGAAAAAAAATTATCTGGATAATAGTAAGGGCAAGAATGCTATCTTTATGCCATTAACGAGCATGAATTTGACAGAATATATATTTGCTCTCCTTCTAAGGAGGCGTGGGACACGCTAGACACCGCCCATGAGGGTGATGAACGTGTTAAGGTTGGAAAAACCCAAATGTTAATCCAGCAGTATAACACATTGATTATGGATGATAGTGAATCTTTTGATGAATTTTATATAAAGTTAACTGATATTTTCATAAAACGGCATGCTAATGGTATAACCTACAATAGAAAAAAAAATTGTCCAAAAGATCCTTAGGTACTTACCTACCAAATTTGACAATAAGATATATGCTATAGAAGAAATGGATGACCCAAATTTGACCCCTGAACTGCTTAGCATTAAATTAAGAACTATCGAAATGTAATTGGAGTATAAGAAGCAACTGACTACCCAAAACAAGAGACCTAGTAGTTCTAATGTCGTATTTTCGTCTAAAATATATGTTCCTAAAATAAGTCCGTTAAACTTTGACCTTGACCTAAATGATGCCTATGATTTGGATCACCTTGATAATCAAATAGCTCTTATAAGCAAGCATTTCAAAAAGATAATCTAGTTTAGAAATGCATTTGCCTCCAAACAAGGCAGACAAAGTTATCAAGGTCATCAAAATCACAAACCTCATGAAAGACACTATGACAAACAGTGAAATGACAGCAATAGACCCACGACTGACATAAAATATATGAAGTGTCATACATGTGGAAAAATGGGACATTATGCTAATAAATGCAAGACCAAACTGAACAACAATAATAGAGCTAACATATGCAAGATATGGTATGACTCTAGTGATTCTGATGAAGATGAAACGGAGTCAACCCAAAATAATGAGACATGATTGGCCTTTTTTTGCTAAAATTGGGTACAATGATGATTCTGCATGCTTGCCTACTCATGATTTTGTTATGCCTCTTGATATTGTTGTTCTGCCTACTAGTGATATTATTATGTCTGTTGATGTTGAAAATAAACCTAATAATTTTAGTATACGGGTATGTCAAAGTGAAAACATTATCGACGAACTGAACGTGTGTGTGAGTTCCAAAGAAAAATTGAACATTATAGGTGACACTACACACGATGCACTTAATGAGTCCGACGATGATCTTCCAGATCTTCGAGATCTATATAGAAAAATGCCTAAGAAAACCACCCATCTTGATAAAATGGTGAAGCTTTTAACTGAACGAATAGACTTACTTAACCAGACCCTTAGAAAGAACGTTGAAGATTATACATCTCAATGCATTGCCCATGAGACAGAATTTAAAGAATTTACCCTTAAAATAAAAGATTTGTCTAAAAAAATCATGTTTAGAATAAAGATATAACACAACTCTTGTTGAATTATAAGAATCAAAGCAAAAGGTATCAAATGTGTTTAAAAAATGCTTACACTTTGAAACCCAAGCTAAGTCCTACGAAGAAATAGTTGTAGGAAGTAAGTTTGATTCTGAAGATAAGTCTGGTCTAGGTTTTGGAGAAAAAGTTATTACCAGTAAAACTAGTGTCTCCCCTGAAATGTCATTTTTGTTAAACAAGGCCAGAATCTTCAAAACACTGAGAAATAAAATGTAAACAAAAATGTCTCTAAGGCAATGCAAGGTCTGAATAATTAATAGCGTAACTATCCAACCAAGTATATCTGTCCACCTATTAGAGACCAACGCCAAAAACTTAAGCCTAATGACACTTGGATAACTATACCGAATAGGGCCAAACGTATTTTTAAAGACTTTAGTAATAAAGTCAAACCTTCCACCCACCAGTACTCTTCGTACTTTGATGTTTATGGACACACCATTGTTGAATGTTTTCAAAAGAGACTACGCACACCTACTTTTCAAAACTTTAACTATTCTAGGAAGAGTATGAGCACTTATGTTCTCCCAAAGAAGACCACTCATAACTCTAACCATAAAAATAAGGGAGTATCTAAAACTAAGAAGAAACAATTTAGAAAAATCCATCAAACCTTTTCTAAATCAAAGGCTAATAAAAAATTTAAAAATCGGGCCTATTTGGATGAGAAAAGATGATTTGTTACCCCAGCACAAGTGCAATATTGTTATATTTGCTTTTATGACACAACGCGCTTCACCTGGATGGTACTTAGATTTTCGATCTTCTAAACATATGACTGGAGATGAAACCAAATTGACAAACAAGACAGACTTCCTTGGAGGAAGTGTCGTGTTTGGAGATGGTGTTTCATCCCAGATCATAGGCAAGGGAAAATTGTGTGAGGATGGGCTCCCTAATCTAAATGATGTTCTTCTAGTTAAAGGTCTTAAAGCTAACCTATTAAGCATATCTCAGTTTTGTGATTCCAATCACATAGTTACCTTTTCAAAAACTTGTTATAAAACTATTAATCAAAAGGGAAACTGTCTTTTAACAGGAAATAGAAATGAGGATAACTACTATGCAGTGATTCTGAAATCTAAATCCTGCCAAGTTGCCATATTAGTTGATGCTGATCTATGGCACAATCGATTGGGTCACACAAACTTTGATAATCTTCGTAGGTTAAATTCCTAAGAAATTGTTTGAGATCTGCCAAAAATTAAAAATTCTTTTAATCCTGTTTGTGGGCCTTGCTAAGAAGGAAAGACAAGTAAATCTTCTCATAAAAAGGTTAAAGATATTTTAACTTCAAAACCTTTGGAACTTATCCATATGGACCTTATGGGCCTTTCTAGAACTGTCAGCTTATGTGTTAACAGTTATATATTAGTTATTGTGGATGATTTGATACGATATACTTGGGTGGCATTCATGAAAGTAAATCCGATACCTTTCGTGAATTTTTAAAAATTCTTTTAAAAATTCTTTTAAAAATAGAGAATGAGAAGGATACCCAAGTATGTCGCATCAGGAGTGACAGAGGTGGAGAGTTTAAAGAGTCAGGGGTTGCAAAATACTGTATAGGCCATGGATATAAACACAAAATTAGTGCTCCAAAAACACCACAGCAGAAAGGGATTACCGAATGTAAGAATAGGACCTTACAAGATATGGCAAGGGTGATGTTACACGCAAAACGTTTACCTAAATACTTTTTACCTGAAGACATGCAAACTGCGTGTCATATTATTTATCGTGTACAAATCAAGAAAAATTCCAAACAAAGTGCATATGAACTTTGGTACCATAAAAAGCCTAACTTTAAATATTTGCAAACCTTCGAAAGTGTATGCTAGGTCTGCAAGGACAGGAAAAATCTTTCAAAATTTGATACCCGAGGAGAGAAAGGAAGTTTTCATGGTTACTCTCGAACAAGTAAGGCATATTGGGTTTTTAATTATCCTACCAAACTAATAAATTTAATGTAATTGTAAATGATACTAGTGCTGAGAGTAGTGTCAGTCAAACAGTGGTCTTGGATGAGGAAGAAACTTGTTTTTATTCCAGACGCTCCAGAGATAACCGATTCTCTACCACTTGAGAGTCCTTTTGTATCAACTTGGGTTTCTAAAGACCATCCTATTGAAAAGATTGTTGGTAATCCTTTTGAACTAGTTAGAACAAGATCCCAACTTTAAAAAGTGGAAAATTTTGTATGCTTTGTTTATCTTGAAGAATCGAAAAATGTAAAAGATGCCCTTTGTGACTCATTCTGGATCAATGTTATGCAAGAAGAGATTGTCCAGTTTCATACTCATGATGTGTGGTATCTTGTTCCTAGACCAAAAGATAAGAATGTTATCGGCAAATGATGGATTTTCAAGAATAAAACTGATTAAAATGGGGAGGTCATTAGAAATAAAGCTAGATCGGTAGCACAAGATTATTCTCAGTTAGAGGGAATTTACTTTGATGAAACGTTCGCCCATATTACTCGTCTTGAGTCAGTTTGTCTCCCCCTTGCCATATCACTTACAATTTAAACTGTTCCAAATGGATGTTAAGTCCGCATTTTAAATGGAATTTTAACTGATGAGGTACACGTAGAACAACCTAAAGGTTTCAAAGATCCCCACATATCCTGATCACGTCTTTAGACTTAAGAAAGCCTTATACAGTTTAAGACAAACAAATAGAGATTGGTGTGAGGGATTTACACCTTTCTGGTCTCAAATGGACTTATTCATAGAGGAAACGATCCAACCTTATTTATTAGAAAAATAGACAAATATGTCTTAATTAGACAAGTTTATGTTGATGATATAATTTTTGGATCGACTTATTCAAATCAAGTACCAGATTTTTCAGACATCATGCATGTCGAATTTCAGATGTCTCTAATAAGCGAATTACAATATTTCTTAGGATTACAAGTGAAACAATTTAATGATGGGTTCTTTATCACTCAATCAAAATATGTTGTTGATCTAGTTAAAAAGTATGGGTTAGATAACTCTAAACCACCATGTACTCCCATAAGCACGTAAATGAAATTATCTAAAGAAGAACATGGGAGAGACGTCGACCCGACTCTATATAGAAGTATAATAGGAAGCTCGGTATACCTTAATGCTTCTAGACCTAACATTTCCTTCGTTGTGTGTATTTGTGCTAGCTACCAATGTAGACCAAAAGAAACTCTCTTATTGTGTGTTAAAAGAATTATTAAATATGTTAAGGGTACATTAAACTTTGGTATTCGGTATACAAAGGACACCACTAGCTCCATTGTAGGATAAATGTATGCTCATTGGGCAGGATGCTCAGACGATAGCAAAAGCACGTCAGTCGCCTGTTATTATGTAAGCAATAATCTCATTGGATGGAGTAGTAAGATACAAAACTGCATATCATTATTTATGGTGGAGTCTGAATACATTTGGAGCAGGTAGTTGTTGCGCCCAACTTTTATGGATAAAGCAGATGCTTAGTGATTACGGTATCACTAAAAAATAATTGATTATGTATTGCGATAACCAGAGTGCCATAAATATAACTAAAAAACTTGTCCAGCACTCTCAAACTAAGCACATAAATATAGGACATCATTTTATTCGTGAACTTGTAGAGTCCAAAGAATTAAATATTGAATATCTAAATCTAAAAAATAGTTAGTTGACCTGTTTACGAAACCTTTAGACAATATCAGATTTGAGTTCCTTCAGAAATCCATAGGGATGATAGTCCTCACATAATTTCTTTTTGAATAAACTGTCATAACCTCGGTAGTTTCTCACTAATAATTGGTTTTATTGGATTTAGGGCAAGGACGTACCTCAAATGAAAAATGATGCCTCCTAACATCTGTTTAATGCAAGAGACCCTTGATTTTGCCTTGTTTATGATATTCTTTGTGTTGAATTCATTTACATAATTATGTATTTTTTTTACCCATTTGCCTATTTGAGCAAAATTGGGGGAGAGGAACTTGAATACCCGATTTTTAATTTCATAATTTATCTCAAGACTAACTCAACTAATATGCTTTTTTGAAGTGTTCATATTTTTTAGGCATTATTTCAGATCCAGCAGTATTGCTTGTTGTAATTAATTAGGGTATTGGTCTATATTTTAGTTGAGTAATGTATTTTATTTCCTCTTATTTTCAGTTATGGTATGGGAATGGGTAGTTAGATTCTTTATATTGGAAATCTAGGATTTTTATTTTTTACCAACGAGTACGAGTTACTCAAGGGAGTTTTGTCGGGAGATTGAAAACACACTATATGCTTGACTTTCTTAAGTATGTGCCATATAGGAGTTCCAATTAGTTTGGATATTGAGACAAAATATTTAAACTTTGAAGAGTTACCCTCTCTCAAAGACTTCAAGCTACAAGATGAAGATGAAGTCCAAGAATCTCAATGATTTACCAAAAAGGGATTTATTACTCTTATGAACCAACAAATAGGAGACAATCACTTCATATATGTGTTATTGTGTGTGTACAAGGGTCATATGATTTTTAGGAATTTTTTTGAATTTTTTTAAGTTAGTAAAAACATTTTTAAATCATTTAAAATGATTTTTGAAATTAATTAAAATGTGATTTTAAAATGTTTGGGGTTAAAACATAAATATTATTTTTCCTAAAAATTTGTTCAGGGTAGAACAAAAAAGCGCTAAAGAATTTTGGGGATGCCTTTCATATTATCTAAACCCAAAAAACATGCATTTTCTGTTGGATCCAAGCCATATAGGTGTTGCAGTTATATCGATGCAATTTATGTTACTTATATGTCTTCGATGAGAGGTAACATCGTAGCCCTTGATCTAAAAATATCTACGATTTGCATGTGGTCTTTTACAATCCTCGTGTTACCCCAACCAACTAGTCATCGATCATATAATCATCGCTTGTTTTTCACCCTCAGATGGAGAGTCAATGAGTTAGAGTTAATCCCAGTCGTGTATTTAGCTCGATGTTCCCGATCCTTCCCTAGCTAACCATATAAGGAGACCATGTGTTAACATTTGAGTAGTTTTTCAAATCATTTCACTTAAGAGAAAAACTAGAGATAGAAGAGAGAGAAAAAGAAGAGATAAGAAAGAAGGGAGAGAAAACCAAACCGTTTATGTATAAGCTAAATGTTTTTCTCCATGCACAAACCTCTAAACTTTATTTTTCCCAAAGGCTAGAAAAAATCTAATCTTATAGTTAGATTTTAGGGTTCTGAAAGTAGTTGGGAGGGTTTGTTCGTGTTGAAGATACTCTTCAACCTAGATCTCTCTTAGGAAACCTGTCTCTGTGTAAATCTCATATTTTTTTTACTGAAATTATGAGATTTACCTTGAGAAACATTTTCACAAAAAAATTAGGGTTTCTTTCTCATTTATGTTGGATCTTTTGAGTTTTATTCGTATCTGTCAGATCAACTCTCTGATATTCAAATTATTTTGAAAAAGAGACTTCAATAGTTAAGAATTTTTCAAATTTTAACTTTTGCGGTTTTAATTGTCAAATTTCACAATTTGTGAAAGAAATTTGTAAAGAAACAAAGTTTGCAACATATCTGATCTAGTTTTTTTTAAAGAAAGACTTGTTTCAGGTTTGATTAATAAAGAAGTCTGATTTTTTAAAATAAGTTTAATCAGTCCCACATGTCATATAGTTGATTTGTAAATTCATAGGAATTATTGTATAATTAATTGAGAGGTGTGAGAAGCATTTCTGCATATAGCTCACATCGCATACACCTTCATTCTGACACGAACACTTAGACTTAGTGGTTCTTTTGAGTGATCTTGTGTTGGTAGAGCCATTGGAATCAGAAAGCAAGGATAAAGCAAGGAAGCTGCTGGAGGGAGATCAAAGCTGGTCAGAGATGTTTGAGAATGGAGTAACTCGTGTAGGTATAAATCTCTGAACTTAGTTTAGGATCTTGATTTGCATGCTTAGTGCTGTAACATGTATATTGTGAGTTTTTAGTGGATTTTTTGTTTGGCTCCATAAAGGGTGTCATGGATGTTTCCTCTAATTTGGGATTTTACCACGTAAAAAATCGTGTGCCAATTTTCTTGGATTGTTCTTAACTGTTTATTTGACTGGTTTCTCACTTAAGACTTAGAAGTAGGTTTTAATTTTTAAAAATCTAAGGAAACCAAGCTAACAAATTTCTCATTCTTATTCAAAATCTTCATTACACATCTTGTGTTATTTTTTAAAAATAGTTTCGTTCAAGGAGTCTATATTCATAATTTACTTATAAATTAACTTTAAATTTAAATCTTGTAAGCATTATTTTTTCACACTATGATAGAACCAACAAACTTAGAGGATAAATCACACCTTGAAAATCACAATTAACAAAGTAAACTTGACTGTCTGCAACTATGGCACTACATGCCATGAAGATTCGATGAAGTTCAACCATAGTAACAATAATAAGTTTAATAATTAATGTGTAAAAGAAACTTTTCTTCAGTAAGAAATGATAGTGAAATGGGTTTACTTTCTCTCTCTAAAAAGTAAACTTTTAAACAATCACAAGTACAATGCTTATAAAGATTAGGCGTTGCATCTTTAGCACAAGTGGGTAAGGGATTGTGAACTTTACTAAAGAGGGAATATGGGTTGGAACTTTTCTCAAATGGTTTTTCTTGAAGCTTTGTCTTTAATGGAGTTTTTGGGTCTAAAACTAGCAAATGGGTTTGGGATTGGTTCTCTATTTAGAAACTTAAAGATGGATGACACAGGCTTGTAAATGGTACTTTAAATATTGGGATGATGTTGTAATATCTTATGTGCTTAGAATGGAATCCAAAAGGGTCATTTTATATAGTTAAAATATTAGTCATTGGAGGGTATTTTGGTAATTTGTGGGGGTCTTAAGGATATTTTGAATTTTAAAAAAGAGTTGTTGAAAATTTGCCCAAAAATTCCCTTGCAATCGACTCTACCCTTGATGGAGTCAACTTTATATGTAGAGAGACTTTTTAAACAGTTTTCTTTTTTTGAGTTTTGGTCCAACAAAAATTTACAATGCCGAATAGCTTAAAAGGGTCTGGAGTAGCCTATAAAGTCGACTATATGGCCAGAAGTCTCCTATGGAGTCGATTCCATTGGGGTAAAATTGCCTTTAAATGTTCTTAAGGTTTAGGGGAAGGTTGAGAATGATGTTAGACGGAAGCTTTGAGGTTGTATTTTCTTTTGTGAGATTGTTTAATTCTTTATAAAAATCATACACCTTTAAAACTTAAGTATAACTTCTTCATCTTGTGAAAACTTTTTTGTCGTAGAATGCTTCATAATTATTTCTTTGATGTGTATGAATGGTTTGATCATAGACATGTTTCTTATTCGACCTGTTTCTTTGGATCACAGAAAATAACTTGCATATTCTTTCATGAATATGTTCATTTATTCTCTTTTACATTTGGCATGAAATCATAGAATGAAATTTTGATGATATTTTTTCTTGTTTTTGTATTTGACTCGTATGAACATGGATTGAATTTGTGGTTAAAAAATCAAAGATGTTAGATCCATTTTAGTCATTAAGGTTATGGGTTGAACCTTCAAATATGGGATTGAACCATCACTTTTCATTATGAAGAGAGGGAGTTTGTGTTAGGATCGAGGTTAGAGGTAGATATCTTGAGTTGCGGAATCATTAGTGTTGGTATTAGAGATGAGGTTAATGTTAAACCATTTGAGGATTTGGAAGAATCTAGGCGTGGTTAATTAGGTATCTGGGTATGCCCTTTATAAACTAATTATGCCTTATATATAGTTGAGGTATGTGTAACTCTGTTTTACAAGCGGGATGTGTGCATGGGGGATCGGGTGTATCGACACCCCAATCGCAACATAGCATGGGTAAGCGTATGTGAACCTTACTTTAATATTGCAATGGTACGTGGGTTAGTTAGACATATATGAACCTATGTTATGAGTGCGGAATCATGTTATGATGTTTATGCTTTACCAAATTTTGAGGACAAAAATTATGTGTTAATGAGGAAGACTGTAATACTCCATATTTTTAGAATTCAGATTTAATCAATTAGTTAGGATAATTAATTAAAAATATTATTTAGGTTAGAATTTGAATTAAGTTATAAGAATTTAATTTTAAATGAATTTGGTAATTTTTGAGTGATTTAAATAAATTTTGTGCATTTAATTAATGATGTAGCAATTTTTTACTTTAGTTTAAACCTAAGGGTTATTTTGGACTTTTTACACTTTTCTTCTTTTATAAGACTTGGCTTTTGAATGTGTTTCACGAGTGGATTTCGTGGGTAAGTTTTGCGCTGGTGGAATCCTAATTTGATTAGGAGTATGAAATGTTTAATATAAGAAAAGATATCTAAAAGAATTAAGGGTCCATTTGATAGCAACATTTGCCATGGCAAATAAGGAATCTTTCTCATTTTTCAGCTTTTAGTTGCGTTTGATAGCACTTATTTGCCCTTGAAAATTATTACAACTTACACTAAGGTACTAACACCTAAAGCACAAAAAACTATTTTTCCATGGAATTCAATTCTTTGGGGGTCCCCAAAGAATTGAATTCCAGGAAATCAATAACTTGGAAACTGATTCCACCTTCTTCTATCAAACAGCGCCTAAGAGACTAAAATCTACGAGAGAATAGACTGAAAATAAGGAAGCATAAGATAACGCAAGAAAAGGAACATGCGAAAAGTAGAAGATAGCAAGAGATTTCAATTTACAACTCAAGTGGTAGCTCGCTATAATGGTGTTCCTTGGTTGCTATAGAGGCTTGGGGAAATCTATAGTGATAGGGAGAGGTCAGCAATAATTGCAGTTTAGGGAGTCATGTAGTGACATGGTTGTTTTTTGTCTGGTTTGCAAGGAATTTCTAGCTGGATTGGTATTTTTGTTTATCAAGACTTATATTCTTTCACACCCTCATTGAGATTTATAAACCCACACCAAATAATTCCAATACCCAAATAGATGCCTTATTACAACATTATTATTTATCTTTGAATTCAATTTGGAGGCCTTATGCTTGGAGTTTTAAAATGGACCAGCCGTGAAAGTTTCTTATTTTCGCGAGACTAATGTCATGGTACACTTGGATTTTCAGAATAATAATTTATTAAGAAAAATATCACTATTATTCTCCTTAAGTATTATTGGATTTAAAGATTTTCTAAACATTAAAAACACATGTTTTCTTAATACGGGTATCACCATAATTAGGGAAAGAGATAATCTTATTATAAATCTATTTTTATTAACTTCTGAAATTGGTTTTAATACTTGAAATATCACATGAATACAAAATTGTGCATTGTTAATTTGTGTTAATGGGACGAATTGCATGTTAATTAACATATATAATTCATGTGTTGATTTATAAAATCACATAGAAAATTAATATGGTGTAGAATGTATTAATTTATTGAATTGTTAATACGCATCTTTAAAACAGTTTATGATATTATTTCATTAATTAAGACTTGGATTGAAATATTGAATTTTGACAACTTGTTAGGATATTTTATAGAACTCATTTAGCACACATGAGACAATTGGTTTACTGTGATACCCTATAAAATTCATAAATAGATTAATCATGTATAATACATAAATCACGGGGATAAAAAACTTTTAGTAACATTCTTAGCATAACAAAAGTGAATAAATGAAATAAATAAACATAATACAATATAATGGGCTGCTAAAATAAATACATCATCTCTGATACCAATCTGTTCCATGAGAAAACAATTCCAACTCTGGTATAAAAATTACAGTGATACACAATCAACCTCTGAATACTAGTACCACATGTGTACAATCACTGACTCAGGATAAACTTAAATAAATACAATTGTCTACCGAAATATAAGTAAATACAAGAAGTAGATGATCTTCATGGCTCGACTTCTACATCCTAGGAATGATAAATAGAATGTCGCTAGAGGTATTCCCCTAACTATTAATCCAAGACTATGGTGGCACATCGACCTAAGTGCTATAAAAATAGTTTAATAACAAATGTTACAATAAGTCTACAAGGTGTAAAAATTTAATTGAAGTTAGGCCACAATAATAATAATAATGCATGTTCCTCACGTGTTCAGTAGCTTTTAAGTTATTCAAGTAACCCAACCCAAACAATTTAAAATGAACATGCAATTTTATTCCCAGACCCCATGAGTCACATATGATATATGTATATCTCTTAATCAAGTATTCTTTAATTTCACATTCTTAAGATCTTAAAAATCATATCTCTACTAAAATCTCTTACATTAAAATAAACTCACCTATTAATCATAGTATCAATAATTGTCTCTAGTTGTGGTTTCCAAAAGAATGTCTCAAGTCTAATATTCTCAGTTAGTGGCATGCCACTAATTTAGGATATACGTCTCTAGTATATTCATTACATTATTACCGACTCATAAGTTACTAGTTATACATCTCTAATATAAATCATAAATCGGTACAACCATATCAAGTACCGTAAAACATAATCACATAATCCAAAATAGTTATGGGTGTGCACAATCCATGTCAAATCTCATGGGCTATGTTCACGCCTGCAAATAAGAAAAGATAGTCGTAAAGTCTAATATCCACATAAGTATGATCCCCAACAAATACAAGAAAATGGGTTATGCTAGAGCCTACAAATTAATGTACGAAGGCATATCCCTATTACTTTCGGAGATCGCTTATGTATACTAGGTATACTTATACGTCATCCCGAACCTATAACCTCAAAGACTGAATAAGGGATAATCACAATGCATTCCCGTTATAATGCACAACCTATATTCTAAGGATACACGCTATAACTCCCTCATATTATCCTCACTAGCAAACATGGGTACGTTTGCCATAGGAAATAGGTAAAATGACGAAGGCAAAGCTCGTTTTATCACCAGGGTACGAGTGCGATCGACGTCATAAGCATCCCATCACATTCATCCTAATACTTCATTTATGATCACACACACCTCCCTAGTATGATTACGCATAATATAAGCAAACAAGTACGAACCTTTGCAATCGAGCCAAACAAGTAAGAATAAATCCTAAACATCCAGTTTACACATAATAGCATCAAACACTATGCAATTGGGTTACATATAGAGCTTCTTAATATTATTAGTTAATACACGCATTAACTATAATCCATTATATATAAAATTAGCCCAAACCCCCAAGGCTCGCGAAATCTAGGCATCATATTACACCTAACTTGTACCAAAAATAACTTAAAATAATCATTATCCTAATTAATAGGCTATAGGAAATTCTAAGCTATCGGGTGGTCTACACAATCACGAGCCACCTCTTGATCTCAAAGACTATCCCAATACTCGACCCTATACTAAAGGTCCTTAAGATATATGAATCCAATATAATCACGGATTACTTGAAAATGTTATATGTTCTAAATTAATATACCTTATTAATTAGAACTAATCTATAAATTTACCTACATATATTGTAATAAAACTCCACTTATTAGTTCTAAGCAGTCCCTTATTATCTCCCTCGGGATTTCCCATAAGACACAACAGTCATCATCAATAAAACATCCAAAAATAAATTTCTACCACAAGCATGATCACGGGCCAAAAACCCTATTGTGCACACAATGCGTGAAATACAAATTCCCAAAAAACATATTTCTTCATCCCTACGCCCCTCTTACAAATGCAACGCCCAAAACTGCCATCAACTGCCTGAACAAAGGTTCTACCACCTCAAATACATTCACCAATGGCCTAAAAACACTGACATATCAATCTCCAAACTATCTCTATAAGTGTTAGATGATTTAACAAAGATCCAAGTATCAATTTCAAATTCTAAGCTTAAGAACCCTAACTTTATATTCCTACCAATTAAATTCCAGATTTGATTTAATATTTGAATAAATAAAGAGGCATTTACTTGATTCAATAACATGATTCAAAATATAATGAATTAGATCCAATTCTAAGGTTAATTCCTTATATTATTCATTAAACTATTCTAGTTGATTAAATATGGGACTAAGGTTAATTTCTCAATTGAACTAGTTTCAAATGCGGGTGCATAATATTACACTCAGATTATTGTCATGTTAATATAGAATTCAATGAACTACTAATAGTAAAGCATGACCCCAATTATATTCTTAAATGATCCAAACTTGCCTTAGGCCAAATGTAAGAATTCAAGACTTAAATATCCAAATCTTCTTCCCCTTGAGTGCCTCTTTCCTCCTTAGCCTTCTATGGTTCTAGTGCTTCAAATGTGTTTCAGTATTACTAACTAACCTAAAAACTAAGCTTCTCATGAAATTGGTCTTAGGCCTCACTTAAACCCAAACCTAATGAACGCAAATAACCATACAAATGGTCCAAAACTCTTCCTTAAGTCATGTACCAACCTAATGGAATTAAACCGCATTATTTTAAGTCAAAACAGACATTCCAAACGTCCTAAAGGTCAACATGAAATCTCACTACACCAAAATGGTCAAATTGTCACCTTTTAGCCGGCCACCCTTGTCACGGTTATTGACCGTGACAACAAACACGCATTTTTTGTCACGGTCATTGACTGTGACAAGACCTTGACAAAGAATTATCACGGTCATTGACCATGACTAGTCCATGACTAACATCTTTGTCACAGGCTTGTTACGGTCAATGACCGTGACAATTCTTTGAATAATTTTCACGGTCAAGGACCTTGACACGACCGTGACAATGTCGTTAGTAAAATAAGCCCTAGGCTTTTTTTCCCACCAATTTTTTGTTTTCCCTCTCTCTCTCTCTCTCTCTCTCTAAGGTATGTTTTTTTCCTCTATTTCTCTTTCATTTCTATATGTGTGTGTATGTGTGTATATATATGTGTGTATATGTGTGTGTATGTGTGTGTGGTGGTGTGTTGTGGAGGAGGGGCAGGGGGGTGGGTTGTGTGTGTACGTGTGTGTGTGTGTGTGTGCAGGTGTGGAGGGGGTGTGGTGGGGGGAGGGGGGAAGGGGGTGGGGTGGGGTGTGTGTGTGCGCGCAGGTGTGTGCATGTGTGTGTGTGGCGGGGTGAGGGGGAGGGGTGAGGTGTTGGTGGTGTGTGTGTGTGTGTGTGTGGTGGGGCAATTTAAACAATTGTATAACTTTAATTAATAAATTGTATAGCTTTAATTGTAATTTTAATTGTATAGTTTTAGATGAAAGTAAATTAATAATTAGTGCCAATTTCATATGAAAGTAGGATTGCCCCTCATTGTAAATTAGTAAATTAATAATTGTATACTTTAATTGTTAGTTTAATTGATGAAATTAATTAATTGGGTAGATGAATTAGAAGGAGTACGGGATACACATTTGTTGTTGACATTGCTGTTGGATTATTTTGTTTAGTAAATGTTGGGTTGGTTAGTTTTAAAAGTGGCCTGACCACTGGATTATTGTCCGTATGTGGGTGGGATTTTTTAACTTTTTTTGAAAATTACTTTGTATATCGAGGGGGTGTATGGGGTGTGGTGGGGGAAGGGGGAAGGGGGTGGGGTGGTGGGGGTGTGTATGTGTGTGGTGGGGCAATCTAAACATTTGTATAGCTTTAATTAATAAATTATAATTTTAATTGTATAGTTGTAGATGAAAGTAAATTAGTAATTAGTGCCCATTTCATATGAAAGTAGGATTGCCCCTCATTGTAAATTAGTAAATTAATAATTGTATACTTTAATTGTTAGTTTAATTGATGAAATTAATTAATTGAGTAGATGAATTAGAATGAGTACGGGATAAACATTTGTTGTTGACATTGCTGTTGGATTGTTTTGTTTAGTAAATGTTGGGTTGGTTAGTTTTAAAAGTGGCCTGACCACTGGAATATTGTCCATATGAGGGTGGGATTTTTCAACTTTTTTTGAAAATTACTTTGTATATCAAGGGGGTGTATGGGGGTGTAGTGGGGGGAGGGAGGCAGGGGTGGGGTGGTGGTGGTGTGTGTGTGGTGGGTGTGGGTGTGTGTGTGGTGGGGCAATCTAAACAATTATATAGCTTTAATTAATAAATTGTATAGCTTTAATTGTAATTTTAATTTATAGTTTTAGATGAAAGTAAATTAATAATTAGTGCCCATTTCATATGAAAGTAGGATTGCCCCTCAATGTAAATTAGTAAATTAATAATTGTATACTTTAATTATTAGTTTAATTGATGAAATGAATTAATTGAGTAGATGAATTAGAAGGAGTATGGGATACACATTTTTTGTTGACATTACTGTTGGATTATTTTGTTTAGTAAATGTTGGGTTAGTTAGTTTTAAAAGCGGCCTGGCCACTGAATTATTGTCCATATGGGGGTGGGATTTTTCAATTTTTTTTTAAAATTATTTTGTATATCGAGGGGGTGTGGTGGGGGTGTGCGTGTACGTGTGCGTGTGTGTGGTGGGGGAGGGGGTGTACGAAAGTAAATTAATAATTAGTGCTCATTTTTATTTGTAGTAATTGAACATATTTGCATGTCTTCTTCTAATTTTTTTTATCTGTATTAATAACATTTTTTTACAACAAATGTCTCCTCAGGTATTAAGGCGAGCATGATGATGCTGGTTATGATGATGTCGTCTGGGCTCGGTGGTAGCGGAGGCGACGAAGGCTCCTCGGCCCCTAGGCTCCCCAAATATGGCAAAATTTTGGATTAACATCGAGAACAAGTTGGACCTATTAGCGAGATCCCTCGAGCTGCTAAAGACGGTAATCACCCCGGGGTTTATGAGTTGGAAGGAGGTGCCATATGAGCTCAAGTTAGCTGTTTGGGCGGCACTACAGGTAATATATTTATATTTATATGAATATTTCAATTTCAATTTCGATTTCAATTTCATTTTATATTTATATTTATTCTCAACTAACATTGTATTTGTTGGACAGGAACAATTCAACTTGGACCCAAGCTACGCGATTCCGTCTTGGAGCAGTTGAGGGAGCAACACAAGACGCGGAAGAAAAATATGCGGACACGGTACTTTGGGAAAACACGAGAGTCCATTATCCAATGGTGTGAATCCGTTCCGCCGAAGGAGCCGAACTCATTGGCACAATGGCAAAAGTTCATTGACAATGAGATCGGGGAGCGACAATTGGCATCTCGCCAATCGGGGAGGGAAAATCGAGCAAAAAAGACGGACGTGAACTACTCCAGCCGGACGTCTTACGCCGAGGTGGAGCATAGGATGAAGGTAAGATTTAATTTTTCTATAACTACAGAAATATATTATTCTGTATTATTTTACTTTGCGGGACCGATACTAATTTTACTTTATTTTATTTCAGGGGGTAGGGAGTGGCCCTAGGGGTAAGCCACATAGGTTTGATACTTATGTGGATCTTCGGACAAAGAAGGGGAAGGACAAGGAGGTGTCCCCGGGCATCGCGGCCATGATTGTAAGTAATCCGACATTTTTCTTTTTGTTAATTACCTTATAATTTTTTAGTTTACTTATTTTACTAATCATGTGCTTTTTATCGTTTCAGGCAAAGATTAAGGAAGTGCATGAGTCACAGTCTGATGCCGACAAGGCATCTTTTTCCACAGACGCACTCAGCCAAGTGCTTAGCTCTGATCGCAAAGGGAGGACAAGGGGGGTGAGCTCGCGGGTGGCCAAATCTAGGATCATCGTATTGGAGACGAACGAAACCGGGTTGGCTCGAATGGTGGATTCACATTATCTGAAGCTGTCCCGTTCGGAGGCGACGGTCCAAGATATGTACTCATTCATGAAGCGTACGTTGGGCGGAAACCGTAAGGGGAAAGGGAAGGAGAAGGCGATGGAGAAGGAGGTGCGGGAGGACGAGGCGCAGGATGACGAGGATGTGGACCTCACTGCTTCATCACCGACACGTTCGTACTTCGATGATCCAATTCCCTATTTGGCGCCATTCAACATTCCAATGTCAACACTTGCTTGGCCGAGCGTGTTCATATTGGACGTATTTGATGGCCAGCGGATAGGGCGGGGGTTGAGGGACCCGAATATCGTTCAGGGTGGAATAGTTCATGGACGTGAGCTTCAAGAGATCGAGTCCAAAGTGCTCGTTACGCATGTGATACCCAGGAAGGAGAACTCCCTATTGTGGTTGCGCGAATAATGCGACACGATGTATATTAATGGGTGTGTGAATTCGTATATCGTGTGGCCTACTCACCTCCTCACATTTACCCCAGACATGTAGTGACATTATTTTTAAGTTGGTACATTTGAATTATATTATGGATTATATTGTCATGTATATTGTTTCTATTTTGAATATATATTTGCATTATCTTTAGTTTATTTGGATATATGATGTTGCTATAACAGGTACAAATATACTGATGGGCAATGGCAGTGGCCATACTGCCCAGTAAATTTTTTTTAAATTCTGCCCCGAATTGTCATGGTCATTGACCGTGATAAATCTTTTATAAAGGGTCAAGGTTTTGTTATAGTTATTAACCGTGACTAAACGTGTCACGGTCATGGCCCGTGATACGACCGTGACAATTCTAACGAACTTGTCACGGTCAATGACCGTGACACGTCCGTGACAAAAATAGTCATCTCGCCCCGAATTGTCACGGTCATTGACCTTGACAAGTTGAATTTGTCAAGGTCAATGACCGTGACAATTAGGCAAATTTGGTGTAGTGTCTACCAAATTCTATTAAATTAATTATCTCATCAACTTAAGTTATAATCCAGTACAAGTCGAATTAATTAAAATCTAGTTATTAATTAATTTTGTGCCACTCGGTATTATAAGAAACTTATTTAAAATATGTGGAACCCGATACTGAGGGGATAATCTAAATGAGGGTACCCTCCTAGTCCCTAACTATTCCATAGTCACACATAATACTAAGTCACTTCAAATATTTAATTAATGAATTACCATGAATTATAATGTTAATTTATGAAACATAAATACAATCACATATAGGAGTCACATACCAACATTCAACATTTATAGTGAGTGACATACCACATGCCACTTACAAATATAATCAATTGAACAATTAATTAATTAATTACAATGAAAATTTGGGTACTACATTCTCCCCCCCCCCCTCCTTAAATAAGGAATTGCGTCCTCAAAATTTTAATGTCTATACTCATACTCTAAAGTTTAAGAATATCTTGATCATAGTGTCCTCACATTATACACAAAATTTATTTATTCTAGGACCTAATACACACTAAGGTCTCCTGTCGTAAATCGTCTTCGATGGACACTCTACCGAACTAATCTAACCATTGAAGCATTAACTGATCCCTAATGAACTCCCTCTGTCATGTACCCCTGGAAGACACCATATACCTATTGACGGTGGACGGGTAAGGTCAAATAACACTGACCTCACCTTATCCATGACCGTAATAAGAACCTTTGCATAGGGATGCCAACTTACCTTTGGAATCAAAACTTGACACTTCCCATCCTTAAGTAGATCTTCAAAATCACCTAACCTACCTACTCGGACCCTAAACCACACTTTCTCTTGACTCAAAAGATCATTTTCTGCTCTGACAACCTTCATACACATTATTATGAACACCATATCCTCTGAGGTGTCCCAAACCGACTCCTATATAATACATTTCTAACCCTTTACTCTTAATCAACTTGGCCAATATAACTCAAATGATTAAGATGGCCCCATATTTAACATTTGGACCTCTGTACCCTATGGGAAGTCAAAGGAGATTTACTATCCTACTTTTAAACTGGAATAACAAATAATTACAACTCTTCAAATATGTATAATGATCTACCTTCACTACTTGGTGGAAAACCCTTGACACAAAATCTGCTACTAACCATTCCACTTTGACCATCGGAACAGACTTCTCGGCTCAAGATATATCTAGTTACCCATTAAGTGCATAATATACCACAAATCATGTTCCTTAGGACCCTTCGGTACAAATAATTTCCCTTGGAACTGTTACCTTCTACATTCATCAACGTAGAAAGGTAACTCCTTCCAATTAAAACTGGCATACCTTCTCTTGGTAAAAAGTTCAATGCTTGGTCCTGAACCAGCCTTGGCACAACATCGGGTATAACGGCCACCACTGCTATAAATGCTTATACTTTAACAAAATTTCCTCGCTAAACCTAACGACGAAATCGTCACAACAAATATACTTTTATCAAATGACCCAATAATTTGTCAACATGCGGTAATAGATACTTGTTCCGCATCATGACCTTGTCAACTCTCGATGATCCACTAAACAAAGAGAATCGTCCGTCTTTTAATGAAGAGGACTTGAGATTCTCCAAAATAACATACTACTCACTATAATTACTTGGATCAAAACTAAGGTGCCTACTCCCATGGCACACTATCCTCACTAACGGAGTTAAACCAACTAAAATTCTCTCGTAACAGGTCTCAGGCAAATGCTAAAACTAAGGAGAAAACTAATCTTTGTATATATGGTAAGTCAATACCTGTGAAAATACAACTGGGAAGTTTTGAACTGTCGATAACATGTCTAAGATACTGTAACCCCCTATAGTGTCCTCACATTTAAATATACCCATATGCGCTAGGCCTTCCTCAAATTCTAGACGTAACTAGAAGAAATAACCCCTGCCCAAATGGAAAACATACAAGCCTACCTGCGATAGTCCATATAAGCGTAAAATATATCTACTAATCAATGATAAATTTTAAAATCACAAGACCATATATCTAAAATAATAAAATAGCTAACACCAAGTCGTCTAGACATACTACTACACCTCCACAATCATAATCTAAGGCAGCATCCCTACCTATTGGGGTATCTACATATAAATATAATATCATAACAAAAATATCTACATTAAAAAACCATAGTAAACTTATTACTAATAATATAATGAGAACCCATTGATTCCAGAATAAGACTCATGCGCATGAGCCATACACTTACTCGTAACAATCTCCCATTGTTACTACAAATAAGATGTCGTCGTAAAATCAAATAATAACTAAGTGTTCTCACTCTCCATAAGTGTAAAAACTTCCTCTAAAGGAACCATCGAAACCTATCAACCCTATCTTTATGGTCATTTTTTGCTAAAACTGGTTTTGTCAGCTGTGTAGTCATTAGTCGTGACCCCACTAGTCATAATGCTCTTAACTCTAATTGCTATAATGACTCTAAATATTTTCGCCTAGAATCTCTTAGAGTCTTCACCCCCTTGTGTGATTCCCTCTATTTTGACTAGTGACGGTATCCCCAACTTGGGGCAACGCTACACCATCTTTCGTTTTTTGGGCCTGGTTTGGCCCCAATCTTCCCAATGTTAGAACTCTATCCTTAATATAGTTGTGATGATTTTAGAGATACAAGAGGGAAACTTCCATAAGCTAAGCACAAGTGGTGAAGGACGTTTACCCAGTAACATCTAATGAATCCTTCATGTTCGGTTTTTACCAACCCAAATGTCTTCTCAAATTATTATTGATAGCATGAATACCGTTATTCACTCATATATCAAGGTCTCTTATGTAGAAGATAAAGATAGTGGAATTACCCCTCACACTGGACACCACATGGTCACCTTGACGAGGACTTGAGGACATACTCCTCTTGCTGTTATGGAAGGTGAGTGGAAACGCTTCCCCTCAAACCATATGCTAAACACATACTATAGGTCTCATACCAAAAAGTCGCTAACTTCCTACCAAATTCGGCCTCATGCATGGGATATCTCATAGAGGAAATACAAATAAGGATCCCTCCCAACACACTTAGGTCTATTCAAATTGTTTGTCTAGAATAGTGACACAAAATTCCCTAAAAGGTCGTCGTTATCCAGAGTACAAACACTAAATGACAAAGCTCTATAGTAGTCAAAGATCACAATGCTAAAAAGAAATGGACACACTTAATACCTTTGAATAATAGAACCTAGGATGATTTGACGCCAACTATGATACCTCATAAAATCCATAAATAGATTGATCAAGTCTAATGCAAAAATCACGGAAATAAAAAACATATGATAACATTCTTAGCATAATGAAACTGAATAAATGAAGTAAATAAACATAATGTAATATAATGAATTGCTAAAATAAATACAGCATCTCTAATACAAATCTCTTCCATTAGAAATAATTCTAACTCTGGAAAAAATCTTAACGACACACAATCCACCTCCAAAACCAATACCATATATGCAATCACTAACTCAGGATAAACTAAAATAAATACAACGCCCTTCTAAAACATAAGTAAGTACGAAAAGTCAATGAGCTCCACGGCTCGACTTTACATCCTAGGATTGATGAATAGAATGACGCTAGAGGTATTCCTTCAATCATTAACCTAAGTCTATGGCAACCCTATGACCTAAGACTTTTAAAAATAGTTCAACAACAAAGTTTACAACAAGTCTACAATGATCAAGAATTTAACTGATGTTGGGACACAATAATAATAATGCATCCTCCTCCCATGTTAAGTAGCTTTTAAGTTATTTAAGTTTACAACATAAAATGAACATGCGGTTCTACTCCCAAACCCATGAATCCCATGTGATACATACATATCTCTTAATTATTACTCGGGTTGAAATATTGAATTTGGAAAACTTGTTGGGATATTTTATAGAACTCGTTTAGCACATGAGATAACTGGTTTATTATGATACACTGTAAAATTCATAAGTAGATTGATCAGATCTAATACAAAAACCATGGAAATAAAAAAAAATTGGTAACATTCTAAGCATAGCAAAATTGAATAAAAGAAATAAATAAAAATAATGAAATATATTGAACTGATAAAATAAATAAATCATCTCTAATACCAATCTATGCCTTTAGAAAAAATTCCAACTCTAGAATAAAAATCTCAATGATACACACTCCACCATTGAATACGAGTACCACATGTACAATCATTGGCTCGGGATAAACTATAATAAGTACAACTGTATGCTGAAACATAAGTAAATACAAGAAGTATATGAGATCCATGACTTGACTTCTACATTATAAGAATGATGAATACAACGATAATAGAGGTACTCCCCTAACGATCAACCCAGGCCTATAGTTGCATAACGACCTAAGACCTATAAAAATCATTGTTCTAAAAAACCCGCCTAGGCTCCGCCTAGGGACGCCTAGGCTTAAGGCTTAGGAGAAATGCCTCACCTTACGCTTTTCACGCCTTATTCATGGTAAAACCCTTACGGCGCACTTTTTTCTAAAATCAACAATGCCTTAGTGAAACGATGTCGCCTTTTAAAGAATTTGTTTACAAACCGGACCATTATCTTTTCCAAAATAATCAGATAGTATTTAAATTTTCATATATTCAGACATATTTTTATGATATGTGCAATTTTTGTATTTTAATAGCCTTGTTATGGTTAAAAAATATTAAAATATATTAAGAAGGTCTAAACGCCTTTTTACGCCTAGGCCCGCCTAGGCTTCTAAGGCTTAAGTCTTGGCCTCCACGCCTCAATCACGCCCCGCGTTTTTTAGAACCTTGATAAAAATGGTTCCACGACGAATGTTAGCATAAGTCTACAAGGAGTAATAATTTAACTAATTTAGGTAACAATAATAACAATGAATCTTCCTCCCTTGTTAAGTAGCTTTTAAGTTATTTAAGTTACTCAACCCAAACAGTCTAAAATGAACATGCAGTTCCACTCTTAAACCCCATGAGTCCCATATGATATATGTATCTCTCTAAATTAAGTATTCTTTAATTTCACATTCTTAAAGAAAAAACTTTAATTAGAGAGAGAATTAATAAATAAATATTAGTGATATTACAAAGGAGTGAAAGGATTCAAGTGAGTTGGTTCGTAAGCCAGCTCGAACAAAGGTAGAGGAAGCTGGAGTAAGAACACGGGAAGCTGGAAGAAAGAAAACCAGTCCAAACATTAAAAAGAGGAACAAAGGAAGTCTTCCCAAGGGAGTTATTCGAAGAACCTTTTTATTTTTCTTTGACTTAAGTTATGTGTATTTATGAGACATATTATCATTATGAGACACATAATAATTATGAGACATATTATAATATTGGTGAGGTTTTTAGGTATCTGCAGGGGACCAGGTGTGGTAGGACATAGGATAGATTTCATGCTCTATCGAATAACCTCACTTAGGGAACCTTCGAGGGAACTGGTTTGGAGGATTAAAAAGAAAGGCAACATTAAGGCATGACTTAACCTCATTATACACACCAAGTAAAACACCAGCTAGTCCGCGAGAGTATAAGCTGAAGAAACATATTTCGATCAACCACCAATTCTCTTGACCAAATGTGTTTATGAGTGATGTAGAAAATCATTATCTGATATGAAGGAACATTCCTTTTACACATGATTCCATACCATAAGACTTCATATAATGTGTTAGGTAGATCGATCATTACTTTTAATTAAAGTAATACTTTCATTCATGATTTGAGACAACTTTATACCACGTTGAAATTTTTTACCTCCAATTAGATGGTTGATGGGGGACCAACATGGGCATGCGAAAAGAGAAAAGAGGATTTAAGGTCCCACGATATCAATATTGAGACCATATATATAATATGTTATTCCATTGAGGGAGGACGGATGAAAATGAATCACACATTAGATATATATATATATATATATATATATATATATATATATATATATATATATATATATAGAGAGAGAGAGAGAGAGAGAGAGATTTTTGAGAGAGTTTTTACAAGGACTAAATATTTTATCCCTCACCATTTATACCTTCACCTAATTTTTCTACCAAGAACATAGACATTGAATAAGATTTGACCCTTATTCCTTCGTACCCTGTGTTCAAGATGCCTACTTGGGGTGTATCTAGAGTGCTTGATTTTCTCTCCCTCTAACTAGTTATTTCAATGGTTCATTTATTGTTCTAAATAGATCATATTCATTACTTGTTATTGAATTATACAAGAGATTTTATGAGTTTATATTAAAGATTTTGATTCATCCCAACTAAGTTTATTCCTTCACTGCCAATAACATCTTGTTTGTTAAATTATCTCCATTAATGGGGGCTATGTCTCAGTTTATATTTAATTACCCTAGAACTAAGAGAACTTCTCTCTTATATTTGGTGACTTTATTGGGGAAGTATTATTTTAACAATTTCTTGGTATTATGTTAATCATGCTATTAGGTTTTATGAGATCCAGCGGAGATATAAACAAGAAGAAAAGGAACACGAGGTTCTTAGGGATGTGGTCCCTCGGGGGGATCTTTCTCCAGTTGCAACTATTAAAAAGATTTCATGATGATGCAGACTTCCACAAGCACTGTGATGGGAACCACTCAAATGGCTCATCTCATGGGGAAATTTAAGCAGTGCCTATAGATGCCAACAACCATGATGGAATTTGGTCCAACGTTGAACCCCATCTCCTTCGCTACTCCCATTGCACCTTCCATAGTCCCTTAGAGTGGAATCCCCATATCTTTTAATAGAACCATTAGTCTTTCATAAAGAAACTTTACTTTTACCATTACACCTATCATTGGAGAACCTATTAGTGCCAATATTGCACCCGTAGTTGTTCAGATAATAATTGTGGTGGTGGGGCAGCTGCCCCACCCTGTTTAATCATTGAGGAGATAAATAAGTAGCTATTGAAGATGATGGAAGCTTCCTCACAAAGTTCTAGTGACACTGCCTCTATTTATGATGAATTTCACACTAATTATCCAGATGAGTTTAACAATGGAATATATCCTAATGATTATATTCCATGCAAGGACACAAATTTCCAATTTAGTCCATATATAGTTTTGGCTCAATTTCGGACAAAAACATTTGTACATAGGATTGTATTTAACTGTAATATTCTCAAGCCTATGAAGAGTTTATTGAAAATGTAGCGGCAAAGAGTATAAAGCTTCATCATCATGCCGATTTCGTGCCTCATGTATACGTCATCAACCATAGTTCTATGCTCCCAAGGTATGAATGCAATTATATATATATATATATAGGAGCTTAGAACTTGTTAATTGGGTGTTAGGTTTAATTAAAACTGTGTTTTATTTTTAGATAGAATTAATTAAAACTTTAAAATAAGTTTATAAAGTTTTCTGGGCTAAAATCGAATATTCCAAAGTTTTTGGAAGCTCGTTCGATATGTCGTTCGAACGAGATTGTCGTTCAAACCAGATGTCGTTCGAACGAGATTGCCAACGACTTCCCATTAAGGCATACTAGAACTCCGTTCGAAATGTCGTTCGAATGAGATTGTCGTTCTAACGAGATTTCTAACGAGTTTCTAACAAGTTCATACTGGAACTTCGTTAGAAGACTCGTTCGAACGAGATGCCAGGCGGGAACAGTTTTTGGCAGTTTTAAGCAATTTTTCACCCACTTCCCCACTTGTTTCTTAACCAATTTTTCACAGCATAACTATGTACGGGAATCACTTTTGATTATACATCTCTTTCATATCTTACTAACTCTTAGAGAGTGTTTTGAGAGTAAAATCAAAGAGGGAAAAAGATTATCTTTTGAGTGAGTTTTTATCAAAGAGAAAAATATACACCACTCTAGTTTACACCCAAATTAGTTTCTTCCAAGTTCCCATATTCATATATCTTGCTTGGAGATTGGCACCGGGTTCATCTCTTCCATTCAAAGAGAAGTTTTGGGTTTTCTTCTACATCCCATAAAGAAAGAAGAAGAGGTTGTTGCAGCATTACCCACTTGGAGAAAGTCTCCTTGCTCGGGTGACGGTGACCATATAAAGTTCGATCGGTGGATTCTGAGACCGCGGTGGAGTTCCAAGGTTATTATCTAGGAAGAGGTATCTACAAGAAGAAGCATAGGGGCTTGAGAGGGATCGAGTCGTGTGTGGTAAGCCTTTCTGTCTTGTATTTGTAAATTCCGTACTTAATGGATTTGTGGTTGGGGTCGTCCGAGGTTGTTTCCCGTTGTGGGTTTTTCCTCGTACATCGTGACGTAGTGGATTGATTGTTTATTTTATCTTTTGCAAAATCAACTAGATCACATGCTGAGGTAAAAATATAAAAATTGGTTTAATTTAATCCCTATGTGTTTAATTTGGGTAATGTGTAGTTAACTTGGTTTAAGTGAAAATGATTTTAATGCGCTAATTTAATTTCACTCGGTTTAATTTTAATTTGTTTAAGAAAATTAAAATTTGATAATCCGTTTGTTTGTGAACCATCACACTTCTTTACGCTTCCGCATCTTGATATATATATATATATATATATATATATATAAGGAAATTATATTTTAATTTTAATTGAGAAAATTAAAAATCTGGCCTATCCTCCTTCAAATTGGTATCAGAGCCAAAGCGATAAATTATTTCGTTAAAGATCCTTTAAATAATTTTTTGGCTAAAATGGAATTTTCCCCATTTTCAAAATTTCCTATTTTCGATGGTTCTAACTATGTGTATTGGAAAGCGCGAATGAAATCGGCACTAAAATCTATTGACGAGAGAGTTTGGATGTCTGTTGTTAACGGGTGGTCCCCACCAACTCACTTAGTTGAAAATGAACGTGTTCCCAAATCGGCTGATAGATGGACTGAAAATGAGTTTAAACTTTCTAATTTTAATTCCCGTGGTTTGAATGCCTTATTTAGCGCTGTCACACCGGATGAATTCCGACGTATTATGACGTGTGAAACCGCCAAAGAAGCTTGGGATATTTCACAACTAACTCATGAATGAACTAGTGTCGTTAAAGCTTCGAAACTCCAAACCCTCACCACTCAATTTGAAACTATCAAAATGAACGATAATGAAACTTTTGATGAATTTTATGCTAGACTTTTCGATATTGTCAATTCATCGTTTAATTTGGGAGAGAAAATACCTGACAATCGAGTTGTAAAGAAAAATTTTAGGTCCCTACCTGATAGATTTATTCCAAAAGTGATCGTTTTAAATTCTTTACCAACTTTAGCCTCTACGAAATTAGAAGAGCTTGTTGGTGATTTACAAACCTATGAACAAGATATGTTTCCCTCTAAAACTGAAAAGAAAATTGCAAAGGGCATTGCTTTAAAAGCCCGAAAAAAGGTCAAAGAAGTAGTAGAGAGCGAGAGTGATAGTGACTCGGAAGATATGGCTTTGTTTGCTCGTAAATTTAGAAAATTTCTTAAATTTAACAAAGATAAATTTATAAATGATTTTAAGAAATTTGAAACTTCTAAGCATGACAAAGCCGAGAAGATCCCTAAAGCTATTAATGAAAATTTAAATAGGGATGAGTCTAATAGGTTTTTTGGTTGTGAGGGTTATGGCCATAGGGCTTTTGAGTGACCCACTAAACTAAGGAAAGAGGGTAAACGACCCATTGCATATAATGCAACCCTTAGTGATAGTGATAAGGAAGAGGGATTCGATTCCCCCACTAAGCCTAATTTTGTGGCTTTTATGGCTAGTCATGTGAGTGATAGTGAGAACTCATCGATTGATGAAACGTTAACACATGACACTTCCAAGGTCATTGTTTATGATTCTCTTGTTTTTTATGACAGTGAGAGTGGAGAAGAAAGAGAGAGTGAAAATGAAGAAGAGGTTAATGTGAGTGAACTTCAAAATGCTTTTCAAGAACTTTATAAAGAATCTATTAAATTAAAAAGAGCTAATTTGAAGTTAGAAGCTAGTTTAAAAGAGTGTGTCAAGGTCATTGATGATAGCATGTTGGTAGAAGACCTTAAGACACGTGAGAGGACTCTTCAAGAGAAGCTTGAATATGTAGAAGGCGAGAGAGATAGCCTTAGGGGTTTAATGGAATCCTTAAAAAGGAGCTTCTTGCTTTTGAAGAGCGAAATGTTTTATTAGAGTCTAACATTTTAGAATTGCAAAATAAATTAAAAGACTCTAGTAATGTCAAATTTGATTTGGAGTGTGGTTCGGAAAAATTAGATAAAATATTAGGAACGGTCCAAATTAAAAATGACACTTGTGGTTTAGGCTTCAATACCTGTAATGAATCTACTCATAAAGCCAAAACCAATGTTTTAGGAGAATCTACTAGGAAAGCTTTTAGAGATCACTCCTCAGGTAAATCTTTTCGACATGTTTTTACTTGTACACATTGTGGTCGAAAAGGTCATCTTAAGAAATTTTGTTTAGATCTTAAACGAATTCCTAAAAAATCCCAATGTAAAGCAACCAATGTATTTAAAATACCTACACCCCAAGATAGTCATTCTTCATTAATTTGGGTTAGGAAATCAGAATTGGTTGCCTTGAAAAATAGGGTTTTTGATTCCCATTTACTTTCACATGCTTCCTCCCTTGCTAAATCTAAAGGATGAATGTGTTAGTGCTTGCATACTTTAGCTTTTGTACTTTATGCTATATTCACATGCTAAATGTATGCTTGTTTAATCAACTTCTAGTCCTTACTTTATATCATATCACATTCTAGAATAATGATTTTTGTTTATCATTTGAAGTTTTTATCTCTTGATAATTTAAGCTTAAAGAAAAATTCAAATGATTTTGGTTTGTCTTTTGAGTATATATTTTTATTTTTGGATATAAATGTCAAAAACTCAAAAAGTTTTTATTTTGTGTGTATTTTGGTTTGACACACTTTATGTGGAATATACTTGTGTTTGAATCCCTCCTTTAACGCTCTTATGTGGCTAGAACTTTTGGTGTAGATTATCAATCCTTATTATGTTCTTTACCATGCTTACATGGAGTAGTTGGATTTTGTGTTGTTTTAAACGGATTCTATTTTTATATGCTTCTATTCACACATGCATGAGCTCTTTTGAAATTTTAACTTTAAATGTATATTTGAGCTATGTGAGGTGTTCTCCTTCCAATCTTGTCATCTACATATTTGTGACTTAGGAGGACTAGTGCATGTCAAAATCTGTTGCACGTGAGATTTGTGTGAAAAACGAAAACATGATAAATATAAATGTGCATGGGGAAGGGGAAGGGGAAGGGCTCCAAAAGGACTAAGTGATCCTTTGTGATTGTAAGCCAGCGTTTTGAATGGACCTAAAAGAAATACGTGGTCCAAAGGCCTAAAAACAGAAAATATGGCATTTAAATGAAAAACAAATTGCTAAGGCCTATGTTTGATTGATATATTCATTCAAAATTAACATAAATGCTTATTGAGGGAGATTGGATGGTATATCAATGGTTTGCACAATGTCCATTTATCCTAGTTGCGTATCTCATGTCATGACTCTATTGGTTTGTAGAATCATCAATATGCTAGGCTTGTATGCATTGTGTATGTTTGTTCATTGAGTTCAATTTATACTGTCACATGAGGTTATATTCAAATGTGATGAAGTTTGCAATCAATGGAGAACTCCGTGAACATGTTTTAAGTGATTGGGTCTAAATTTAATCGTTACTAGTTCACACCCCAACACTTCCGTTTCCATATGACAGATTTTTTCCATACAAGTGGAAAGACTCCTATTATATTTTGTGTGTGTCATTTGTGTGTTTATATCTATATATATGTGCGTGTTCATTCTTGATATATTTCTAGTACACACACACACACACACACACACATATATATATATATATATATATATATATATATATATATGATATTTTGGTTTGCCTTTGCCTTGCTTTCTAGTCCTTCTATGCTTATACTTTCGTTTTGGTATCTATCTTGGACTAGTTATGCTTTTGTTGCCCATATGCTTTCATGTCTTATCACCTTAAGCTTCAACATGCTTTTATATTTGTTCTTTATCCTTTGCCTATTCCTGAACAAAAAGGGGGAGAATGTGATAGGGGGAGAAATGTGGTATCTTACCCTATTATAATCTTATCTACGTTTAGGAGATTTAACTTAGGGGGAGTAGCTAACTTCTTGGGTTGATCATTTTGATAAAGGGCAGAATTAATTTTGGGGGAGTATTTATTTTCGTTACTTTAAATACTTTGATATTCCCTATGCATTTGATGAGTTTGCTTAAGTGTGAAGGAATTCTTCTAAAGTGGCCTCTTTCAATGGCAAAGCGTTTGATCCTTGGGTTGAGTCAAGTTTGGGTGGGTTATTTTTTGAGTCTAGTGAGCTTGACGACCCTTCAGGATTTTTTGTTTGGTTTTTGTCCCTGAATAGCCAAAGGAGTAGATTTGTAAGGACACAAATTTCCAATTGAGTCCATATATAGTTTTGGCTCAATTCCGGACAAAAATATTTATACATAGGATTGTATTTAATTGTAATATTCTCAAGACTATGAAGAGTTTGTTAAAAACGTAGAGGCAAAGAGTATAAAGCTGCATCATCATGCCGATTTCGTGCCTCATTTATACGTCATCAACCATAGTTCCATGCTCTCAAGGTATGAATGCAATTATATATATATATATATATAGGCGCTTGGAACTTGTTAATTGGGTGTTAGGTTTAATTAAAACTGTGTTTTATTTTCAGATAGAATTAATTAAAACTTTAAAATAAGTTTATAAAGTTTTCTGGGCTAAAATCGAATATCCCAAAGTTTCTAGAAGCTCGTTCGATATGTCGTTCGAACGAGATTGTCGTTCGAACCAGATGCCATTCGAACGAGATTGCCAAGGAATTCCCATTAAGGCATATTGGAACTTCGTTCAAAATGTCGTTCGAACGAGATTGTCGTTCTAACGAGATTTCCAAGGAGTTTCTAACGAGTTCATACTGGAACTTCGTTAGAAAACTCGTTCGAACGAGATTGTCGTTCGAACGAGATGCCAGGCGGGAATAGTTTTTGGCAGTTTTAAGCAGTTTTTCACCCACTTCCCCCTTGTTTCTTAACAAACTTTTCACAGCATAACTATGTGCGGGAATCACTTTTGATTATACATCTTTTTCATATCTTACTAACTCCTAGAGAGTGTTTTGAGAGTAAAATCAAAGATGGAAAAAGATCATGTTTTGAGTGAGTTTTTATCAAAGAGAAAAATATACACCACTCTAGTTTACACCCAAATTAGTTTCTTCCAAGTTCCCATATTCATATATCTGGCTTGGAGATTGGCACCGGGTTCATCTCTTCCGTTCAAAGAGAAGTTTCAGGTTTTCTTCTACATCCCATAAAGAAAGAAGAAGAGGTTGTTGCACCATTACCCACTTGGAGAAAGGATCCTTACTCGGGTGACGGTGACCATATAAAGTTCGATCGGTGGATTCCGAGACCGCGGTGGAGCTCCAAGGTTATCCGCTAGGAAGAGGTATCTACAAGAAGAAGCATCGGGGCTTAAGAGGGATCGAGTCGTATGTTGTAAGCTTTTTTGTCTTGTATTTGTAAATTTCGTACTTAGTGGATTTGTGGCTAGGGTCATCCGAGGTTGTTTCCCGTTGTGGGTTTTTCCTCGTACATCGCGGCGTAGTGGATTGATTGTTTATTTTATCTTTTGCAAAATCACCTAGATCACATGCTTAGGTAAAAAGATAAAAATTGGTTTAATTTAATCCCTATGTGTTTAAGGCATACTAGAACTCCGTTCGAAATGTCGTTCGAATGAGATTGTCATTCTAACGAGATTTCTAACGAGTTTCTAACAAGTTCATACTGGAACTTCGTTAGAAGACTCGTTCGAACGAGAATGTCGTTCGAACGAGATGCCAGGCGGGAACAGTTTTTGGCAGTTTTAAGCAATTTTTCACCCACTTCCCCACTTGTTTCTTAACCATTTTTTCACAGCATAACTATGTACGGGAATCACTTTTGATTATACATCTCTTTCATATCTTACTAACTCCTAGAGAGTGTTTTGAGAGTAAAATCAAAGAGGGAAAAAGATTATCTTTTGAGTGAGTTTTTATCAAAGAGAAAAATATACACCACTCTAGTTTACACCCAAATTAGTTTCTTCCAAGTTCCCATATTCATATATCTTGCTTGGAGATTGGCACCGGGTTCATCTCTTCCATTCAAAGAGAAGTTTTGAGTTTTCTTCTACATCCCATAAAGAAAGAAGAAGAGGTTGTTGCAGCATTACCCACTTGGAGAAAGTCTCCTTGCTCGGGTGATGGTGACCATATAAAGTTCGATCGGTGGATTCTGAGACCGCGGTGGAGTTCCAAGGTTATTATCTAGGAAGAGGTATCTACAAGAAGAAGCATCGGGGCTTGAGAGGGATCGAGTCGTGTGTGGTAAGCCTTTCTGTCTTGTATTTGTAAATTCCGTACTTAATGGATTTGTGGTTGGGGTCGTCCGAGGTTGTTTCCCGTTGTGGGTTTTTCCTCGTACATCGCGACGTAGTGGATTGATTGTTTATTTTATCTTTTGCAAAATCAACTAGATCACATGCTGAGGTAAAAATATAAAAATTGGTTTAATTTAATCCCTATGTGTTTAATTTGGGTAATGTGTAGTTAACTTGGTTTAAGTGAAAATGATTTTAATGCGTTAATTTAATTTCACTCGGTTTAATTTTAATTTGTTTAAGAAAATTAAAATTTGGTAATTCGTTTGTTTGTGAACCATCACACTTCTTTACGCTTCCATATATATATATATATATATATAAGGAAATTATATTTTAATTTTAATTGAGAAAATTAAAAATCTGGCCTATCCTCCTTCATTCCACCCATTTTTTATAGATACACATGGAAGAGGAAATTCAAAGGAACACATTAAGGGGTTTGTGGAGAATTCGGGTACGAATTGTAATAATAAAAAACTATGACTAAGGGAGTTTTAAAAATCCCTTACGAATAAAGCTTACATGTGGTACTCCCACTTAACTTCAAGAAGTGTGCTTATATGGGAGGACTTTCATGTTTTATTTATCCAGGAGTTCTTTTTGGCTGAGGATGAGTTCACTCTTGCCTAGCTTGCATGGGAGAGGCAACACCTAGGTGAGGACGTGGTGGCATATATATGAAGATTCAGGTAGAGGTCTCTCAATGTGAGAGAGGAGGGCAAGGGGTTAAAATTACTTCAACTTTGTACATAAGTATTTATCCTTGAGTATATCTGTCACTTGATAAATTAGACGTGCGAGGGAACACTTGTAGCTTTCTAGAAGTCCGCACGAAACATTTCTTTAGTTGTTTCACCAATTCCAATCATGACTAATATAGTGTTCAAACCTCAAATTGGAACTGGAAGAGGCAGGATCCATAGGTGGGTAATGCGGATGGCGTTGTTGAGTATAGACTAGGGAATAAGAAGGATAACAAGAGTAAATTTGAGAAAGGTAGAGAAGATCCTCCATCATTGCCTCTCATTATTGAGGAATCCATCAGTTGTTATGACACAATGCTCTGTGATGGGATAGTTAATTCATGAAGAGTGCGCTATAGCAGAATAAATACGACTTCTCAACTAAATTAATTTTAATTTAGTTAATAACAACAATTTTAACGAGTTTTCTTTTCTATTTTTTTTAGCTTTTTTTAATATTAAAACAATTGGGTGAGGTGAAATAACACAAAACTAAATGGAAGATGAAAACAACGACTTAAAAAAAGTGAGATAATAATGAAACTAAGTAAATCTAACTAAATAAAATCTAAAATATGATATTAGTGAGAAAATAAAATTGATAACAATCAAGGGATAGGATGACTCAAAATATTTAGTTAATCAAAATTAATTAGTTCATTAAAATTAATTATCCCAAGTTAATATCAAAATCACAAATCAACTCTAGCTAAAAATGTAATTTTAATAATAACATTTCAATTAATTAAATTTAACACTCCTATAACTCTTCAAAACTATATCTAAACATCATTTAATAGATCACCCGCTAGGATCAATCGATTAAAATTTGTATAAATCATAGAAAATGACATTAGAGTTGAAATTTAAGTCATAATACCGCACTTGCGAGACCCCTATCTCTAGATCGAATCTAAAATGGGTATTATAACTGGTGTAAGGACACAAGTCTTCGATTGAGTCTTAATGCAGTGTTGGCTCAATTCCGGACAAAAATATTTGAGTCATAGGATAGTGTTAAAGTGTATCCATCCAAGCCTATGACGTGTTAGTTGAAGACGTAGCGGCCAAGAGCATAAAGCTTCATCATATGCCGGGTTTAGTGTGCCTCGTTTCTACGTCAACAACTTTGTTCCATGCTCCTAAGGTATGAATGCATTATATATATATATAGGAGCTTGGAAATTTATTGGGTGTAATTTATAATTTTTATAAATAATTTTTAACGACTTTGTTTTACTTAAAAAATATTTTTTAGAACTTGTCATAAAAAGTTTTAAACTTAGAATGAATATTTTATTTTTTGATTTTTTTGTCACGTCATTCGAATCACACTAGAATGTCGTTCGAACGAGATTACCATGTCGTTCGAACGAACTGGCATCTCGTTCGAACGAGATTTCCATGTCATTCGAACGAGCCTTCAAACGAGTTTGATTTCTTTGCACTGAAACCTCGTTAGTAAAGTCATTCGAACGAAATGTCGTTCGAACGAGATTTGGCCGGAATAGGTTTTTTAGCAATTTTTCCCACTTTTCCCACTTCTTTTCCCCACTATCTTTTGCCAGATTCATTAAGTACAGGAACCAACATTTTCGAACCAACTTTTTCACATACAACAATCTCCAAGAGAGAGTTTGAGAGAAAAAAATTTCAAAAAGAAAGAGTACAATTTTTAAGTGTTTGCTTTTCAAGAAAATTCCAAAAACACTTTTATTTCACCCATTTTTTTAGTTTATCCAAGTTCCTTAATATATATACTTTGCTTGGAGTTTTGGCACCGGTTTTATCTCTACAATTGGAAGAGTGTTCGGGTTTACTTCTACACCCCCCCAAAGAAGAAGTTCATTTTTTCTTTGACATACCCACTTGGAGAAAGTCTCCTTGTTCGGGTGGCAGTGACCGAGAAAAGTCCAATCGGTGGATTCTGAGACTGCGGTGGAGCTCCATGGTTATTCACTAGGAAGAGGTGTGTACAAGAAGGAGCGTCGGGGCTTGGACGGACTCAAGTCGAGTGTTGTAAATCTTATTGTCTTATACTTGTAAAACCATACTTAGTGGATTTGAGGCTAGGGTCATCCAAGGTTTTTTTCCGTTGTGACTTTTTTCTCGTATATCGCGACGTAGTGGTTATTTGTTTATTTTATCTTTTGCGAAATTCACATTAGATGCATGCTTAGGTAAAAAGATAAAATTAGTCTAAAACACTACTTGTTTAATTTGGTGCAAATTCAATTTGGGTATATGTTAATTTAATTTAAGTCATCATTTAATTTGTTAAAATTGGTTTGGCCTAATTTGGTAATATTGAAAATATGACTTAGGCAAATTTCTAGGAATTGGGTCAAATTGGTTTAAGTGAAAAATGTATTTGTTATCTAATTTAATTTCACCTTGAACTTGTTTAATTTTAATTTTAAAGAAATTAAAATTTGGTGTTTGTGTGTGTTTAATTGAACCATCTCGCTTCCGCATCTAAAAAGGAAATTATTATTTAAAGTTTTTAAAATTGGGGTTCATCAATTCCATCAAGTGGTATCAAAGATGGATCGCTAAATTATTGCGTTTAAGATCCTTTTAAATATTTTTGACTAAAATGGAAATTTACCCATTTTCAAAATTTCCTATTTTCGATGGTTCTAACTACGCATATTTGAAAGCGCGGATGAAATCGGCACTAAAATCTATCGACGAGAGGGTTTAGTTGTATGTTGTTAACGGGTGGTCCCCACTATGACAACCCTAAATCCTAAATAAGCGGTGGCCAGCCCGATACTCCAACATAACGGAATCATGGATGGAAATCATTCTCAGCATCACAACAATAAAATAAGTATACGGGAAAACCACCCAATAATTCAGAAAACGGGTTGCCAAAAATTTTAATTTAGTTTGATTACGAGTTAAGAAAATAATTTAAACAACCCAATCTGAAGAGGAAGTGGAATTCCAAAAGAACTTATATTACAACCATAACAAATATACAATGAGAGGACCGAATATACTGTCGGTCAACAGTTACATACAACGTATCTCCACAGTTTAATAAATTACATAATACAATCATCAAACATTTACAAAAGTTTGGGCCACACGCCCGAGTGAAAGACCCGATCATATCTAAAATACAAAATGAAGGCGTCTAACAACACATCCTGTAATATCCACAAAATCTTATGGCTCCTCAATTTGAAGAGTGCACTACAGAAAAATAAATGCGACTTTTTAAATAAATTAATTTTAATTGAGTTAATCAAACCAATTTCAATTGAACCTAAGTTTTAATTTAGTCCTAACACATGCATCTAAGTGATATGTAATCATAAAGTAATAAGCATGCAAAGGAAACCAAATTTCAGGAAAAATCCCCCACACGGGCAAAACCTGTTATTTCATTATAATTGTAAATCACAACTTACACAGTTATAACGAAATAGATTTTTTATACACGAATACCCTCAGGTGTCGGTCAGCATCGTCAGTAATGGAACAATCGCAACTACTCCACAAGAGCACGCAGTTTTATCTTCAGCAAAGATCACACGCAGCGAACCTCAAAGACCGCATTCTTATCTTCAGCCCAGGAATATCGCAACACTCCTTAATTTGACCTCAGTTCGGTGTAGATTTAACCTCTCTACAAAGAGTTGAACAAAGGCAAAGTTTTGTTCTTGGGTTCCAAAAATAACTCACACAAAAGTACTTGGGATTTTGTGAATTGTAAAACAAGAGATTGAACTCTTAAAATGTTGGAGAATAAACCAAAACACTCAAAATCGTATTCTATTTAAAACTAGCGTTTCACCATGCGAAATCAAGTAGCCTAACACCCTTTATATATTAAAAATCAAGGCGGTGACGTGTCATGGCAAAACACCTCTCGTTCGAGTGAGGCTTCATCTCGTTCGAACGAGACGTGATGTCGTTTGAACGATAGTCACTAATCCTCTTTAAAAAACTTTTAAATATTTAAATAACTTGGAATCCTTAAAAACCAAAACTGTTCACGGGATCACGAGTATTTACTAAAAACTTTTATGTGAAAAAATGTTTTTGAAAAATTAAAAACATTTCAAAAATCATTTTTCATAAATGGAAAAATATATTTTTTCACAAAAATATCCCAACACATTTAATGAAAAATGTAAATGGAACTTAAACAAATTTTACCAAATTCATCCTTGTTGGGCTTAAATGTTGAAGAACTTGATATTCGGATCCGTCTCGATGCACATTTGATCTTGAATGTTCTTCGATGGTGTATCGGTATACGACATACTAAATTGATAATGAACATTTATAAATCATGTCCATACAATGCACCTACGAACGCTCCTCAATATGCATCGGGAGCAGACATTTAAGATGATCCCGGATACTATCATATACATTGGCATGTTTGCCACCCGACCAACTCATGATTCACATTAAAAAGAATTATAAACAAACATATTATAGTTAAAAGGCTGTTGATACCTCAGGGAAACGTCAAAAATAACCCGTTGCTAGCTTATGGGGTAAACTTGGTGGTTGGCTATAATGAGGAGGATGGGGATCACACGAGGAAGCTGAGAAGAGAGAGAAAAGATTTTGAGTTGGCGTTAGAAGATTACATGGTGGGAGTAGCAAATGTAGTTATATATAATGATGAATTGATTGACAGAGACATGTAGGAAGTATATAACATGGAAAGTTATATGGTCGAAGTCCCCAAAATTTGCATGGTTCTTCGATCAAGTGGGGACGCCTCAGGATATCAGACTACAGATCACTCAGGCGACATTAGACATCCCAAATAAGAATGAGGTTCCTTCGCTGAGATGGAAGGGCCCAATGGCTAAGCTGGTAAAAAATTGTATGTCAGAGATAACTTTCTCTGACATCGATGAAGTATTCAGGTTCCCACACAATCGACTGTTATATGTCATAGGAGGAATGGATGATGTAAGATTTACTAGAGCTTTGATGAATGGAGGTGCCTCTATTAATATCATGCATATTAGGGCCTTTTATGTGGCTAATATATCATAGGAAAGGTTGATAATGATGCCACTTGATTTTTCTGGTTATGATAACTAGACTTGAAAATTCATTGGGTATATTAATGTTTGGATTATAATGGGGAATCTCACATCAAATATTAAGTTTGACATGATTGAGAGTACCACTTCAGACCATCTTTTGATAGGAAGAATGTAAATGCACAACCAACGGTGTAAATGCACATAGATAATAATTCAAGAAACCAAGAAGCCTTTTGCACAAGAGGAGGAATACTTGGTGGATATTGAGTTTTACATTGAACTATCTGAGGATATGCGTGTTTTAACGCACCCTATGGAGGGAGTTAGAGTTCCAATGATTAGATAAAGTTTGGGACATATAAACAACCAGGGTGATGAGATGGTGCACACTGAGCAGAGAGATTAGGAGGTGCAGGATGTCATTCCTAAACCTCAAACTATTTATAAACAGCTAAGAGATAGAATGATGCCAAGGATTGATCCGATGGAACATGAGGTAAAATGACAAAGCATCCTTACCAGGTTTTCTATAATCAAGTTGAAATAAGCTAAGAGAGACATAAAGAGGAAGGTCATTGAATCACCTAGATGCCAATGAAATAAAGTATAGCTGCAGGATAGAAGGGTTATTTATCACCTCTAAAGGTGTGCGCAGGCACTCGAAGAAACTGAAGAGGAAGCCAACCCGGAGTATGTGTATTTTCTAGTAGATAATAAACAGAAAACTATTGATAATTCCAACATCGATGAATTTTTTAAAGATATTGAATCCGAAATGCATGATTGATCATCCAAAACCATAAGTCCAAGAGTTTTAATAGATTGATTTGTCTGATGGTGGGGAAGATCAAAGGCCAATCTTTATTTCTAAGGTCCTAGATACTGATAAGAAATAGGGGTTGATTAAGCTTATTCGGGAGTATAATGACGTTTTTGCTTGGAAATACACAAATATGGCAGGACTAAATCAAGAGGTAAGTTGTCATAGGTTGAACGTAATGCCTTTAGCAATACCAGTGAAGCAGAAACTCAAACGTACAAGCCAGAGCTAGATGTCAAGATCAAAGAGGAGGTGCAATAATTATTGACAACAAGATTCATTAAGCTAATACAACATCCAATTTTGCTTTCCACTATTATGCCAGTGAGAAAGAAAGATAAAAATCAAATACGCATATATGTTGACTTTTGATATCTTAATAGAGCTTGCCCAAATGATGAGTTTCCTCTACCATCTATTGATAGTTTGGTAGATTCAAGGACAGGTCACGAAATGTACAGCTTCATGGATGGGTATATAGGATACAACCAGATCAAGATGAATCCAACTCCATTGGGTAATTTTATGTGAAACGCCCTACCTTTTGGTTTGGAAAATGTAGGGGCAACCTATCAAAGAATGATGATGGTCGTATTTCATGACTTTTTCCATGACATTTTATAGTTCTTAATAGAATATCCGGTCATCAAGTTAAGGAAAGAGGAATCTCACTTTGTTGATATGAGAAGAGTTTTCAACTGGTGTAGGAAATATAAATTAAAAATGAACCCATTCAAGTGCACTTTTGGTGTAACGAGTGGGAAATTCTTGAGTTTTGTGGTGGATTGACAGGAAGTGAAGATAGACCAAGACAAGAAGAAAATTATCCTTGATATATCTTGTCCAAGAACAACGAAGGAGCTAAAGAGCTTCCTCGGGAAGATTTTCTACCTGAGAAGATTTATCCCAGGTTTGGTCGAGATTACTGATCCGTTGATGGATTTATTGTGAAAGACTATGAAGTTCTAATTGGAGGAAACCTCATTAATAATATTTTAATAGAATTAAGAAATTGCTCACCTCCCCGTAAATGATGATTCCATGAAGAATTGGAGTAGCATTGTAGCTTTAACTTACTTATACCAAAAGTTCCATCGATGCATTATTGGCATAAGAGATTAATGGGCTAGAACGACTTGTTTACTATCTGAGTAGCATCATCCATGGTCTAGAGGAAAAATACACTAGTGTTGAGACTTAGAATTTGTTTGGACTTAGAATTTGTTGCTTAAAAACTCATGCATCATATATTATCTTTCACCATTAATATTGTGACAAGATGTTATCCCATTAAGTTTTTATTCGCACAAATCAGTTTGATTAGGAGGGAAGAAATGTGGTACCTTATCCTCTCATAGTATGATCTGAAATGTGTGATCCCTCACGAGATCACAAGTCAAGCTTATGCAGATTTACTGGCGATGTTTCCCTCTGGGATATTTAACACACCCCACGGAGACATTGGATCCGGGGTTATCCTTTCAAGATGAAAGGAGAAAATTTGTCTATCTTTTAAATTAGTCTTCTTTTGTTATAAAAATGAGGCAGAATATGAGGCTTTAATTTTGGGATTGTTAGAGGCTCTTTGAAAAGGCATCCATTTGCTCTGCATTAGAGGGGATTTTAATTTAGTGGTCAAGCAAGTGAATGGATAATATGCGTTAAAGAACTTCACCTTGGTGACTTATAGAACAATCATTTAGAGATTCATTGGTTGTATTCATCAAGTCAATGTTAAAAGACATCCTATAACAATGAACAAGCATGTTGATGCATATGCCACCATTGCACAAAAGGTAACTACAAACGATGCGTCAATAATTATGGTTATCCAACAAAGAACAGTTAGATCGATCATTATTACAATATTGCCTACTGAAGACAATTTAGACTAGAGAGGAAAAATATGGAAGCAGTAAAATTCTGGAGAATAGAAGATGGGGCTTAGAGAGTTAGCACAATATTTCATTATGGTGGGGAATTTATACTTTAAAAATATTGAAGAATGGCTGGCGAGACGCATCATCCCAGAGAAAGCAAAGATAAAATTGAATAAAACCCACAAGGATAATTATGAGACCAGTGAGATCCCTCTGTGTTGAAGAATTCAAAGAGAGGGGTTTTCTCCTAACTATGAGGCAAGATAAAACACCAATACAAAGAGAATGTATTATATGTAAACGTTTCTTTCAAGTAATTGAGTGTAATTTCGTGGAAACCTGAACAGATTGGAGACAAACTTATATTAATTTTATCAAGCATGGGGTTGCTCCTGCGAAGAAGATTAATGATATGGGAACTTAAAGAAGATCCCTAAGATTTTATGTTCAAGAGGAACATCTATATCATAGAGGATATTTCAACAGACCTTTAAAGTGCGTCACGGAGGAGGAAGCAAGGGAAGTTCTTAAGTAAGCCCATAATCCATCACATTGGGGAAGCCAAATTGTATGATCAAATCATGACTTTGGGATATTATTGTCTAACTATAGATAAATATCCAGCTGATTCGGAAGTGCAAGGCATGCTAATTTCATTAAAAGTTTATCTATACTCCTTCGTTAGACCTTCATTCCTTGATAACTCCCTATCTGTTTCACACTTGGTCATTTGACCTTGTGGGGGAAATCAAACCTACCTCAAGGGGCAAAATTTAGATAGTCATGCCAACAGAGTATTTTACCAAATGGGCAGAGGCAATACCCTTGAAGAGACCAACAATAGGCATGGTGTCACAGTTCATCAAAGAGTACATAATTTGTTATTTTAGTATTCCCAAGGTTATTTTATCTGATAATGGAACTCTATTCATCAACAAAGAGGTGATATTTCTCATAAACAAATACTCAACCATACACCACACTTCAACGGTAGCCTAACCCAAAGGCAATGGTTAAGTCGAAGAAATAAATAAGATCTTGGTCAACATCTTGGCCAAGACAATTCAGGACTTTCCTAGATCATGGGGTAGTAAAATTCTAGCATTACTATAGGATTATCGAACGACCAAAAGGAAACCAACCGGTTATACACCTTTTTCCCCGGTCCACGGAGCTAAAGCAATTTTTTCAGTTAAGCTAGAAGTACCTTCGGCCAGATATGACTTATGAAGAAGCATCGTTTCTCAAGACAGGCACGTTCAACTAGAAGCATTGGACAAACATGAAGATAATACAAGGCAACACTTATACATATACACAAAGTAACTCTCTAGTGTTTATGACAATTTAATGAATCCAATATAATTTGTAAAAGGAGATTTGGTTCAAAAAACAAATATTAGCAACAATAGAGGACTCCCATTGCCCAAGTTTGCTGCCAATTAGGAGGGAACATTTGTTATTTAAAAAGCACGTGATTCAGGCTATTGTTTGATCTTCAAGATAGAAGATCAAAAGCCTTTTCAAATTTAACAAGAAGCGCTTAAAGTTTACCATATTTGGAGTTGCTTGTACTATCTTCTTTTAAACCAACTTTGCTTTTGAGTTTGTTCATAAGATTTTTAAGAGGTATTTAAAAATTATGAGTAAGCACATAAATAAAAAAATGAATCAAAATTTATAATATAAACACGTATTGGAAGTGAGAAAATGAGTACGAGTACGTAAATGAGAGAGTCCATAACAAAATATTTCTTCTTTGTATTTCATCTCGAATGAAATTACATTGCAAGTGGGGTTTATTGCCCAAAAATATAAGAAAGGGAAAAATATCACTAGCCTATGAGAAGCACAGGTCTGAAGCATCTCGCACATAAGCCTATTGAGCTTCCATGATAGCATGTAGTCTCATTTGAACTTCTAACCGTTGTTCTAATTCTACTTCATGGTCATTCACAACCTTAACCAAAGCCTCTTCAATTGCCGTGACTTTATTATCAATCTCCTCAATAAGGGGGTCAAGCTCCTTTATTCTTCCCTTCTTAATGTTCTTTAAGTACATCTTGTGTTGAGTCTTCATTCGAGCATCCTTTAGGAGTTTCAAATAATTGATAATCCAACTGAATTGAAACCAATCCTTAGACTGATCTCCAAGGTTTCTTAAGTGTTGGTTGATCGTAGCTCTATTTAGAAGGTCCATTTGAGTGTTCACAACCTCTTCCATAACGAGTGCCATACCTTGGAGTCTATGACCTATTACAACTCTATTTGGCCTTAGGCAGTCTACAAAAAAGTTTCTAGGTGATGTTGAATAAGTTGTTATATCACGGAGCGATGCCAACCTTGAATAAAGGGGCACTATTGAAGCACCTACTAGCAAAATTTTGAAGGTGCAATGCTTATAGTGGAGTTTCACACCCAGACTCACTATCAATTATGTTGACATTAGTTATGGAGCCACAATCACTGTCAATAGAGGACACATCACAAGATGTATCTATTAAAATAGGGCGACCCTTCATTTATTGAGGATACATAACTCCTTGAGAAGGAACAAACTGAGGTATCTCGAATGGTGCAACATGTTTCCTCGCAAGCTATAAATAGATGACAATAAAAGTTAGACAAAAAATAAACCTTAGCAAAGAGTTTGATAAGTTATAAGAAGGTGTGATCTTTGGAAAAAAATCTTAGCGAAGAGATTGGTAAGTCACCAAGAAGTTTGTGATTCGAAATTTTTTAGCAAAAAGTTTGTTAAATCTGATATCTGAAAAAATGTTAGCGAAGAGATTACTAAGTCATCAGGCAGGTTTGATATTTTGAAAAAACCTTATCAAAGAGTTAGCTAAGTCACCAAATGGGTATGAGATTTGAATTTTTTTTAGCTAAGAGTTTACTAAGTCTGAAAGTTGAATTTTTTTAGGGAAGAGATTGCTAAGTCACTAACTAGGTGTATTTTCAAAACTAAAATTTACCTTACGAACTTGAACAACTACAATTGAAGTTAAGGGAGTGTCTTCATCCCTAGGTTTAATGACATGACTTTGAGCAGAGGGTGCTTCCTCTTGAGTTGGCACAGTAAGTTGAATTTCAACTGGCACAAGAGCCAAGCTAAAAGCAGGTTCTGATCATTAAGCACCAGTCTCAAGATTGGAAGGGGAAGCTTCCACTCAAGGCAGAGAAACCTCATTAGCAGAAGTCGTTGGTTCACCCCGGGAAAGCTGCAAAAATAGAAGGAGAGAAAACTTGCTAAGAGTTAACACATGAAATAATAAGAAAACAATTATAAGAAAATTTGATCTTTACTCAAGAATTTACCTCCTCAAAAGTTTCTCGTGGAATCCATTCCACAATTGGCCTCGTAAGGGGGTGTGTAAGATACTCATTCAGCGCATTAATAATGGTGAGAACATTTACCTTAAAAAACACATATCACTTCAGCATCATCAACACAACAGTTTGAGGAGGCCTACTTAGAATTTTTTTTCAAGTTAAAAAATACAAGTTAACTCTGGTAAGTTGGCTGGAAGAATCACAGCCAGTGGTAAAATGCTAGAGGCTGGTAAGTCATATGACATTGAAGAATGTAGGTCAGGTGTCATTAAGCATTACTTGATGACCCTACCCTTTCATTTTCTAGTGAAAATCTATGTGCCAACACACTCACGCGACAAGAGAAAGAATGCCTCGAGTATGTAAGATCAATCATCGATTAACGGAGAGATAAAGATGCATTAGGGATAAGTTCATCAACGATGGTCTTGGTGGTTCCCTTAGCGGTGACGAAGAATAACCAAGAGATGAATAACCCTTAATAGTAAAGAGAAAAAGATAAAGTATCATAGGGAGGACATCAATATAAAAAAAATTGTACAAAATAAATAAAGAGTTACCTTTAAAATAGGAAAAATGTGTAGCATTGGAGCAGGTTGCATTAAAGCACCTACCACATCCTCATCTACAGGATTATCCTATAAAATAATGCATTCAGAAGAAGCTGGTGGTGTAGGAGTTAGAACTATACTTGGTGGGATCACAGCACATTCCTGAGTTGTAGGTTTTCTCAAGGTTTTGGTGCCCAAATAATTTTTCACTAAAAAGGGACACCGATGGAAGGTCCCTTTTTAGATTGACCAAAGTTAGATCTTTTTTATGAAAAAATTAAGAAGCAACAAAATTATAAATCGGCGTTACCCAGAGGGATAGCTGTAAAAGATATAAATCCACGTAGCATTTCAGCAGATCCTAAGCACACCTTTTCCACTAAGTCTAGATTAGGTGGTCGAATGTCTTCTAGAGGGACCCTAGCCAATTCGGTGGCACCTTTCTTAGCTTTGGATTTCTTAGGAACTAGGAGGGAAGCCTCCTCCATTGACAAATCAACTGTAGAGGAAGCTTTCCTTTTTGTAGTAGCAGTAGCAGGGGTAGTAGTTTTGTTCTTTATCTTTTGAGACACATCACTTAATGGTGTTAAGGGAGGTAAATCTTGTGGTGGACACTTTTTCATATTACTCAGTTCAAATTCAACTCCTATTACTGAGTTATTTTTTATCCCAATATCATTAGGGGCATATCGTTTCACTAATGAATAGGCATGTAGATTCTCGAGCCACTCTCTAATTTGGTTGAGTTGAAATGGAAAAAAATGCATAATCCATCTAAATAACACATCACCCTTTCTCTTGTTGTTTGGAATGGTGAGGTTATCCTTTAACTCAAATAAAAAATCTATAACAATAGAGATTATAAAGTTATAACAAGTTGTGGAGAAATATTCAGCGGTTCTACTGCTTCTGTGGGCCATAGGAAGGACACCATGGTCATACCCAAAATATCTAGTATAATGGTGGGGGTGATAGGCCTCCCTTTTTATTCCACACTCGGTGAATGAGAGAAGATGTCTAGCAGTAAGCACAAGGACAATAAATAAAGAAAGTTTCTCAATAATCATTTATGTCGTCACTTCTTCAACTAGAAGATTGGCCTCATCAAGAATGAGCATGGTTTGGGGTTGAGTTTTCCTACAATAAGGCCTAAAAATAAAAAAAATAATACTTATAAAGAAAAGAAGTAAGTCCTTTCTACTTTGCTTCTTATTCCAAAGGGAAACCTTGGACATTTTGTAGAAGATTGAATGATAGGGATCTTTGAAGAGGCAACAACGGGGAACCTTGAGTAAAGGAAACCCATTAAGAAAATGTGTTAGTGAAATTAAAGACATTATACCTCCCCAAAGATCATTCCACGTCATCGTGAGTCATATTTAACGAAGTGTAAAGTAACCCAAGAGTGATAATAGCAAGTGGAAGATTACACCAATAAGACAACCTCACAGATATATTAATTAAGTATCTTTGCGTTTGATCGTTATGCTTGATCGATGAAAAGAGGGGAGAGAGCATACGCGGGATATAAGCAACTAACTCCCACGAATGACACATTTTGCCTTCTCATCTTCGGTGGGCTTTGGGGTAACCTTGTAATAAAATTTGATGAATTGGGTGTAGGTGGATTTGTTATAATCCCCAACGCATTCAAGAAATATTTTATCTAAGTCTGCTTGCAATGTGGCTTTAACGGCATCAAGAGATTAATCATTGTAAGAAAGAGCACCATGGGGCTCAAGGCCCATCAGCTAACAAACATCTTCAAGGATGATCGTGAATTCACCCTAAGTTTTAATAAAAGTGTGGGACAATTGGTTCCATCGAGAGAAAAATAATTGGGGGGCTTCATTTTTCTTGGAGAAAGTAAAGTCCCCAATCCAATAAGTGTGGAGAATACCCACCTTTTTTAGGATGACAAAGTAAGTTTTGTGGATTAGGATGATCAAGCAACAAAACCTTCTGGGGAGCCTCTAGGTGATTCAGAATCAATGTGGGTAATTCCTCATAGTATAAGGTATCCACAGTCTTCTCCTTCCTATAGTTCTTCCACCAGCGTCAAAGTGTCAGCTTTGGCTTGCAACTGACTGAAAATTATTTGCATTCTTCCCTAAACTTTTCATTTCTTCCAAAGTAAGGAGAACGACAGTATACCTGCAATTGGGTTTGATGCTCTTCCGTCTGAGCCTCTAGGGCTTGGTCGAAAACTTCTGATTAATGACTAGAGCCATTGATACTAAATGAAGGTTTTAATAGATGGAACGATGTGAAAACAACATGGAAATATAGGCGACACGAAATGACAGGTGAATATGGAATTTTATGGTGGTTCTGATGAGCTCTAAGGGCAAATAACACTTTGCCACTCTAGAAAAACTTGATATCTGAGTTTTAATGGCAGAAAGTTTGAAGGTTTGGAAAAATGAATAAGTGTTAGGTTTTACACAATTCAGAAATGACCAATTTTAATGCTAATATTTTGTTTTCCCACGCATGGGTATTATAAAACAAACAATGTCTTTTGGATAAATGAACTCTGTAAAGATCACCCCAACTCGCTATGTGACAAATGGTGACAGAGATGTCAGGCGATTTGGCTCGAGCATTAATTATTTGCATTCACCAAAAAGAGGGCAACTTGTTTACAAAGGAAGAGTTTTACGGTATTTTCAAATGAAGTTGTTTAATTATTTTTCATCCCAGATTATTTGCGACAAGGTCTGACGGATTAAGTTTGCTCACAATGAGTTCCCGTGGATCAAACTTGTTTGTAATAAGTTCCCACAGATCAAATTCGTTCGCAATAAGTTCCCAGGGATCAAGTTTGTTCAAAAGTAGTGTTTTCCTACTATGAGGATAGAAATTCACAATTATTTTCCTTTAAGTTCACACGAGAAGAGGTTTGTCGAAGTAGAGGTTTTTGGAAGCAAGGTATTTTATACATACATTTCTTGACCACGTAATAAATTCCTCTACATAGGGGCAAAAATATGGGCCTTAAAGATAAACAAGTAATTAGAGATAATTTCCCTCATTAATTAAACTACAGAAGGATCCAACAAATATTAGTGAGATTATAAAGGATTATAATGAGTCAAGTGAGCTGGATCATTAGCCAGCTTGAACAAAGGTAGAGGAAGCTGGAGCAAGAACAAAGGAAGCTGGAGTAAGAACAGAGGAAGCTTGAAGCAAGCAAATCAGTCCAAACGTTAGAAGGATTCACAAAGGAAGCCTTCCCAAGGGAGTTATATTTTGTTTTGACTTTAAGTTATGTGTATTTATGAGACATATTATAATTATGAGACATATTGTAATATTAGTGAGGTTGCTCGATATCCGTGAGGGACCAGGTCTGGCAAGACTTGAGAAAGCTTTCATGCTCTATCAAATAACCTTACTTAAGGAACCTTTGAGGGAACTGGTTTGGAGGATTAAGAATAAAGGAAATGTTAAATCTTGACTTAACCTCTTTATATACACAGGTAAAAAACCATCTAGTCTGAAAGATCATAAGCTAAAGAAACATGTTGCGATCAACCACTAGTTCCTTCGATCAAATGTGTTTATGCGCAAAAAAAAAGGTGTTGATGTAGAAAAACATTATCTTACATAAAGGAATATTCCTTTTACACATGATTCCATGCCGGCAGACTTTATATAATGTGTTGGGAAGAGCGATCATTACTTTTCATTAAAGTAATATTTCATCCATACTTTGAGTCAACTTTATGCCATGTTGAACAGTTTTGTCCTCGCATTAGATGGCTGATGGGGGACTAGCATAGGCGTACTAAAAGAGAAAAGGGAATTTAAGATCCTAAAGATTAGGACTGAGACCACACACACACACACACACATATATATATATATATATACACACTATGGTATTCCATTGAGATTAGACAAATGAAAAGGCATCACACATGAGAGAGAGAGAGATTTTTGAGAGAGTTATTACAAGAACCAAAGCTTTGATCCTTGACTATTAATACCTTTACCCAATATTTCTACTAAGAACATATATATTGTTCGAGCTTTGACCCTTATTCATTTGTACCCTAGAGTTTGAGCTGTCTGCCTAGGTTATATCTAGAGTGATTTGTTTTCTCTCCCTCTAACTAGTTGTTTCAAGGGTTCATTTATTGTTCTAGACATATCATATTCATTTCTTGTTATTAAATTATACACGAGAGTTTGTGAGTTTATACTAACAAGTTTGATTCATTACAAATAACTTTATTCTTTTACTACCAATAACATATTGTCTATTAAATTATCGCCATTAATAGAGGTTACACCTCAGTTTATATTTAAGCACCATAGCACTAAGAAAATTGCTCTTTTACACAGTTCTACTCCCAAACCCATGAATCCCATATGGTAGATATGTAAGTATTCTTTAGTTTCACGTTTTTAAGTTCAACTCTTAGTTTAAGAATCATATACTCAACTGAAATCTCTTACATTAAAATTAACTCACCTATCAACCATAGTATCAATTACTCTCTAGTTAGGGTTTCTAAAAGAACGTCCCAATTCTAATATTCTCAATTAGTGGCAGGACACTGATTTAGGATATACATCTCTAGTATATTCATTGCACTAATCCTAAGTCATAAGTTACTAGTTTTACATCTTTAGTCTAAATCATAAACCGGTACAACCATATCAAGTACTGTAAAGCAAACTAATGCAATCCATAAACTTAAATCCTCAATAAAGGATAATCACTATGCATTCCCATTATAACTAATGACCTCCATACCAAGGCTATATGCTAGAACTACCCTACATTGTCCTCACTCGAGGAAACGAGTACGTCAGTCGTAGGATCGAGGTAAAATCACCAAGGAAAAGCTCGTCTCGTCACCAGGGTTACAACGTGGTCATCTTAGTATGCGCCCCATCATAATCCCTCCTAGTACGTCTAACATAAGCACACACACCTCCCTGGTATGATTACACATAATATAAGTAAACAAGTATGAACCTACGCAACCAGGATAAACAAACATGTATAAACCCTAATCATTTGGGTTACACATAATAACATCAAACCCTACATAATTGGGCTATATATAAAGCCTCTTAATAAAATTAGTTAACACACACATTAACTATAATCAGTAATATATAATATTAGCCCAGCCCCTAAGGATCTCCAATCTAGGCATCATATTACACTTAACTTTTACCAGAAATATCTTAATATAATCACTACCCTACTCAATGGGTTATCGGACATTCTAAACTATTGGTTGATCTATATAATCAATAGCCATCTCTTTATCTCAAATACTATCTAAATACTCGACGCTATACTCAAGGTCTTCAATACACATGAACTCAATCTACTCACAGATTACTTCAAAATGTCATATGTTTGAAAATACTCTTACTAAATCGTTTAACAAAAGTTAATTCAGTTGAGTAAGATCCGAATTGTTTTCTTAAAGAAACTCTTTTCTAAAATAGTTATAATAACACAAGATGTGTTTGATTATTATGAACGTGAAATTTCAGTTACTTGAAATCGGGTTTAAAAGCCCAACAACTAAGTCTAGCAGTTCAGTAGTATGACTGAAGAAATAAAAAACACACAATGCACGAGAATTTTTTAACGTGGTAAAACCTCACCCAATTGGGGAAACATCCACGGAGGTCTCTACAACTCAAAACAAAAATTCATTAGAATAAAGTATCAAGTTAAAAGCATTTAACGTATTATATACACAAAGCAGATCTATTCTAAGTTCAGAATATATACCAGCTCCGTTAGGTATCTCCGACTTCTTTAAGGCTTTAATTGAGGTCTTTAACATTCTTTAGCTTCCCACCTTAGCTCTTTCTTTACGTCAAATCAAACTGGTCAAAATCTCTCAACCAGCACACTATTTAAGTGTTGTTGTGTGAAAGTGTTATGAGTGAAGTGCCTAACACTCGCATGTACTCACACACACTTATACAAACAATTCCTATGAATTATAGAAATCTTTCTAAGTATGAAATGTGAGATTTCACACTACTAAAGTTATTGTTTCTTTTTGAAACCCTAATATTTTAAATCTATTTTCTCAAGAATCTGTTAGAAAGAAATATTCGTAGAATCTTATCAATACACAAATTTTTCAAACGAAAAAATTCAGATCTGAAAAGAGATTTGTTGGATATAATTTTGATAAAAACGTTTCTAAAAATAAATCCAATAAGAGGGGATGAAATATAAAATAAAGAAATCAAATCTAACAAATCTAAGTGACTCTATCACTTTTAGAATTATATTTACAAGTTTCACTAATCCGAAACGAGTTCTAAATCTTAGTGATGGTGTTAGACGAGAGATTAAAACTATAGAAGTTTTTTAACAGCAAACCAGAAACCCTCAAATACTCAAACCCTAAAATAAATTTTAGAAATTTTGTTTGGTTTTAGAAGTTTTGTTTGGTTTTAGAAATTTCTCTCGATTTTATTCTCTCTCTTCTCTTTCTCTCTCTTTTTTCTCTCAGACCTAAAGTCTCCCAAAGATTGGAAATGAGAGGATGGAGAGTTGTATTTATACTGTGGTTGGAAGGATCTGAAACCACGAAGGAAATCAACGGTTGAGATTTGTTTGATTGTTCATGTGATCAATCTAAGGGCTCTTAATGCACCGTCTTTATTAAGGTATTGATTGGTTCAAAAGGATGGCACAAGGATTGATTTAAACACATGCAGATCGTTGATAGCATTTGATCCAATGAAGGCAAATGAATCTCAGGTATGTGAGTATAAAGAAACACAAATCCATATATTATGCTCAAATTCACTCTCACATGCATCTTTTTGAATTTTAAATAATACTAATTGCTACCATAGAATTATCTAGCACTTTTGGTTTCTACCCAACATAGTTTTTTAAAAGGTTTTGTATTTGAAAATTGAACCCAAACATTTTAAAAACCCTAAAATTAATTTTAAAAAATGGTTTTTAAATGTTTAAAAATTCCTAAAAAATCTTTATAAATGTAGAAAATTCCTTTTTACTTATATTAACACACACAAACTTCATATATGTCCTAGAATATAGCAAATGCAATCCTAAAGTGTGCGGTGTTGTTGGTTCTCTACCTGTAGGACCATATTCCTTGTTGATGTAGATATCTTTGAGATCATGAAGAGGCAGTGAGGCACAGGGGATGACACAAATTTTGTCTATATTTCCAAACTAGATAAGCTCTTATATATTAGACTTAAGTAAGTCACGTATATAGTGTGCTTCAATCTCCCCCTTTGGAAATATGAGACAAAATCTCCTTTGAGTCATCTAGAGCTCGTAGGGATACAAAAAAAATAAGAAAACCTTATTGTTATACAAAATTATATCTACCACAAATCCTAGAAATGAAAAAGTACATAACTCAACTATTTTCAAACCAATACCCCAAATATATCCGATGAAAGTATAGGTACTGAATTCCTGAAAAAATAAAACAATCTCAACGCAAATATCAAGTATTTTAGCTGAATTATACAAAAAATGTCCAAGATGGACTCAAATATTTCTTCCCCACTTTGTCTCAAATGGACAACGGGTGAAAAAACACAAATAAGCACATCTGAAAAATAAAATGGTGTAGATATCTTTGAAATTATAATAAACAACGTGCCATATCATGGATCTCCTACATAAACTAGATATAGGAGGCGTCTTGTCATTTTTTTTCAAACAACCTTGCCCTATACCCTCAAAGATCTATTATAAGCATGAGTATGACATAAGGATATATTAAAAGAAGATAGATACTATTTAGGATGTATCATGCCAATAGGCTTCCTTAACTATTCAAATCTTGAGTGATCTAAAGGGTTAGTGAACAAATCTACTAGTTGAAGTTCTGTGGGTAAATAATTTATTTCCAATCCCTTAGATTCTACTAATTCACATATAAAGTGATGTCGAATCTTTATGTATTTTGTACGTGAATATTGAACCGGATTTTTAGAAATATTAATCGCACTTTGATTATCGCAGTAGAGATGTAATTTATCTTCATTAATGCCATAGTAGCTTAACATTTGCTTAATCCACATCAATTGAGCACACCAGTTACCTGTGGCTATGTATTTAGATTCGGCTGTGGAATGAGAAGTGTAGTTTTGTTTCTTACTATTCCATCTTACCAAGTTATTAATTATGTAATGACACGCTCCTGATGTGCTTTTGCTATCATCGAAATATCCATCCCAATCAGCGTCGGTGTATCCTATGATCGTGCTAGACGTGTATTTTGTGTACCAAATTCCTAGATTGATAGTCCCTTTGACATATTTTATAATCCTTTTGACACATAGTAAGTGAATTTCTTTAGGAGTGCTTTGATAGAGGGCACACACACATACATAATACATTATGTCCGGACGCGAGGCGGGTAGGTATAATAGGCTACCTATTATACTTCTATACAAGGTAGGATCAATAGGTTTCCCAGGTTCATCTTTCGATAATTTGACTTAGGTACTCATGGGTGTCCTAGCTTCTTTGGCATTTTCTAGTCCGAATTTCTTTACTAACTCTATTGCGTATTTGGTTTGTGAAATAAATAACCCATCAGACATTTGTTTGTCTTGGAGACCTAAGAAATATTGTAGCTCCCCCATTAATGACATTTGGAATTCCCCATGCATAATATTTGAAAAGTTTTTAACTTCAGTAGGGGATGTTAATCCAAAGATAATGTCATCTACGTAAACCTAAGCGATTAACAGATGTTTGTTAAAAAATTTAATGAATAATGTCTGGTCATCCCCACCTCATAAAAAACCTTTATTGATAAGAAAGGTCGACATATGTTCATACCAGGCCCTAGGGGATTGCTTTAAACAATATAATTCCTTTTTTAATCTATAGACATAGTTTGGGTAATGAAGGTCAATGACGCCTTTAGGCTGTTCAACATAGGTTTCTTTTGTCAAAATACCATTAAGAAATGTGAATTTTACATCCATTTGAAAAGGTGTGAAGTGTAAATGAAAGGTTATTGCTAAGAGTAATCGAACAGACTCGAGGTAAGTAACGGGGAAAATGTTTCCTCAAAGTCTATTCCTTCAATCTGATAATATCCTTGGGCCACTAATCTGGCTTTGTTTCTAACTATTATCCCAGATAGTCAGTTTTATTTTTAAAAATCCATTTAGTTTCGATAACCTTTTTATTTTTTGGCCGAGGTACTAGATACCACACGTCATAAATCTTGAATTGAGCGAGGTCCTCTTGCATAGCATCAATCCAAAAAGGGTCATTAAGTTCATTCACATTTTTTGGTTCAATTAAGGACACAAAATGTGAAATGAGCAACGTTACATAATTGGGATCTTGTACGCACTAGCTCTTTAAGGTTACTGACTATTTTATCTAAGGGATGATATTTAAAAACCCAGTTAGGAGCTTCAGGGGTCTCAAATGGTAAAGAATCAATTATCTCTAGAGAGTCATAATTTAAAATATTTTCAAACTCATCCATTATAGCTGGACCTTGTTTTTTACTCTCAACATTAGTGTTGCTAACAATAAAATCTATAGATTCCATAAGAACTTTGGTACGAAAATTATAAACACAATAGGCCCGACATTTAAGGGAGTGACCCAAAAAGATTGCTTTGTCGCAATGGGTTTACATTTAGACATGTGTTTTCTGTCTTTGCCAACATAGTGAGTACTCCTATATGTTCAAAAATATTTTGCTTTTTGCCATACCAGAGTTCATAGGGAGTCTATTTGGTATTTTTCCTAAGATAAAACCTATTGATTATGTGACATGCTATCTGAACTTCCTCAACCCAAAAGTATTTTGGCTATTTTTTTAGCATGTATCATTACCCTAGCCATTTCATGGATTGTGCGAATTTTATGCTCGGTTATACCGTTTTGTTATGGCATTTTAGGAGAACTAAATTCGTGTTTGTAACCATTATAGTCATAATATTATGTTATGCTCAAGTCTTTAAATTTACCTCCTATATCGATTCAAATTCGATTTACTTGGGTATCCTTTCCATTTTTAATACGTAAAAGGTTTCAAAAATTCACGAAATGTGTTAGATTTTTGTTTAAAAAATGCTACCCAAGTGAATCGAGTAAAATAATCCACTATTACTAAAATATAACTGTTACCACAAAGTCTCATAGTTCGTGAAGGACCCACTAGGTCCATGTGGATAAGCTCTAGAGCTTTTGTTGTTAAGGTGTCTTTAACTTTCTTGTGAGCAGTTTTAATTAACTTTCCTTCTTGGCAAGGCCCACAAACAACGTTTGAAATGGATTTTATTTGGGGCAGGCCTCTAACTATTTCTTGGGAGATTAATTTGCAAAGGTTATCATAATTTGTGTGCCCTAATCTATTGTACCAGATTTTATTATCATCCATCCTCGCAATATTACAGATCTCTGTCTCAGGATTAACTGTGTAAAAGTTATCTAGAGTGCGAAGGCCTGTGAGAATGCAGTCTCCATTCTCGTTAAAAATTTTGTAATTTGTTTTCGAGAATGTAAGTGTATGATCAGAGTCGCAAAATTGCGATATACTTAACAAATTAGCCTTTAGACCTTTTATTAAAAGGACTTCTTTGAGAATAGGTAGTCCCTTTTCTTGGAATGTCCATTTACCTATGATCTGAGTTGATACTCCATCTCCAAATAAAAAATTTCCATATAAGAAGTCAGTTATGTTGCTGAGTTTAGTCTCATCTCCGGTCATATGTTTTGAACAACCAGAGTCAAAATACCATCCAGAAGGAGTGTGTTAGGCTTTTAAAGTGATAATCACAATGTTACACTTCATCTGGGGTATGAGATCATTTTTTCTAATCCAAATTGCTCTTATTTTAAGATATTTGTGCGTATTTGCTTGAGTTTTAAAATATTTATGACCATTAACTTGTTTTTTAAAAGGTTTACACGCGTTTGCATGAGTTTTGAAGGATTTATGAGCATTTGGTTTAGTCATGAATGTGGGACTCCTTCTCTTGGACTTCCTTTTAGCATTAGATCGTTTCTTCCTATTTCTATAGTTAGAGTTCTTGTCGGGCTGCCTAGTAAGGACGTAGTTATTTATGTTCTGTCTAGAATAGTTAAAATTTTTATAAACTAGTGAATTAAAGACAAGCTTATTCAGACATTTTTTAAAACATTCTTCAAAGTAGTGTCCATAAACATTGCAGTAAGAATAGTATAGAAGAATAGATGGTTTCTTAACTTTTTGAAAATCTTTGAAAATAGGCTTGTCCATTTGTTGGACTTTGGCCTTATGTCTAACTACAATTGGTTGAAATAAAGGTTCTCCTTGCCTTATAGGGGGTAGACATACTTAGCCTTAGGCTCAAATTTTGACTTATAACTATTTCCCATAATAATGTCTGGTCCTTTCTATTTTTTATCAAAGTCATTTTTCAATGCTTGAAATTCTAGACATATGTCATTAGGTCTTATTCCTCCAAGCACAAATTTCACATTTGAAAAAGGTTTGTTTGGTGCCTTAGGTTTTTGTTCAAATCTTATGCTAGTTTTATCATCATAATTGGTTTTACTTGACACTACACAATCTTCAAATTAGTTACCATTATTTTCAAATTTAGAATTTTTTTAAAAATTGTTGAAACGTTCTTTTTAGATTTTTGCCAATTCCAATAAAGTAGCTTTGTTATTCTTTTCCAAAATCTCAGTTGAATCTGAAAGTTCTTTGATTTTTTCAAGAAAAGACTTAATTTTATCTTCATGAACCAAACATTGAGTGGTGTAGTCCTCGGCACTCTATTTTACCAAATACTTAGGTCTTCTATTTTCTCAGTAAGGTCCTTAACTGTTTTTTCAAGTTTTGTGCCCTTCTTAAGAGTTTTGGTATAGAGTGTGTGAATTCCTGGGAGGTCATCATTATTGGAGTCACTAGGTGTAGTGTGTGTATTGTTCCCTAATGCTTCATTTTTAGGTCCCATACACACATTCAATTCATCATACAAACATTCATTTTGACTCACACACCTCATAGATGAACTATTAATAGTATTAATAGTATTAGCAGTATCAATGCATAAAGCAAATAAACTAGGAACAGGAAAGACATTACAGGACATAGCAGTATTAGGCATACTAGCATCAAGTTCAGTGTGATTGGTAGGCATATCATCAATATGCACAATCTTTGCAAAAAAAGACATGCAGGGATCAAAGACATTAAATGATTCAGGCTCATCTTCATCAGAGTCGCTTGAATCATCCCAAGTCTTACACAATTTGTCTTTATTATTGTTGTATCTCAATTTAACCCAACAGTTACTAGTAATGTGACATAATGTCCTACATCTAAAGTATTCAATCTTCTTAGGGTCTCTATCAGGTCTACTATTGCTCTCAGTGTGGTTTGTATTTTATCTTTTCTCATGAGGTTTATTGTTAAAGAAATGTGGATAATCAACCTTTCCTTATTTAGAAGCAATTTTGTTTCTAAACTTAAGAACCTTTTTAAACTGTTTAGACATGAGGCCAAGATGATTGTTCAAATCATCTAAGTCACACTCCTCATCAGAATACAACTCATTATTAGGAACACCAAGGTGTGGTGAAGTCACCATCGATTGAAAGATAAGGTTTGGACTGGGTTATTTCTTTTGATATTAGAGAGTTGTTTCTTAAACTCTAATTCCATTTCCACTATTCTGAGTTTGCTACTAAGGAGTTCTGGAGTGAGATTTGGATCATTCATCTCCTCAATTGCATATCTTTTATTATCAAATTTTGGTGAAAGTGATCTCAGAATTTTATAAACCATCTATTTCCTTTCATACAGAATGCCATTAGCATATAGTTTGGTAATCACTTTAGTTAGCTTAATGTAAAGCTCATCAAATGTTTTAGTCTCAGCCATCAAAAGTGTGTTATGTTGTTGTATAAGAATTTGGGTCTTTGTAGCCTTAAGAAGTGTGTCACCTTCATGGGCAGTGACCAACGTGTCTCATGCTTCTTTAGAGGTTGAACAAATAGATATTCTCTTAAATTCATGTTCATTTATAGACATAAAAATAGCATTCTTTACTTTATTATTATCATAGGAGGCCAATTTTTCTTCCTTAGTGAACTCACTTTGGAGTTTTTTAACTCTTACAGTACTACCTTCAGCAGTAAGCTTAGCTAGGTGTTCATATCTGCATTCTATATAATCCCAATCATCATCTCCCAAGGTCCCTTAGATGAAGGTTATCATCCTTACTTTCCTATAAGGGAAGTTAGTCCTATCAAAGAGGGGAGGCCAGGACAAGTTTCCCAGTCTCTCAAATTTCTTGTCCATAGTTGGTTTTTTTTTTTTAAATAGTTTCAAAAAACACATGATCTTAGAATGTTTTGAAAACAAAGTACATTGCTCTGATACCGATTGAAAATACTCTAACTAAATCGTTTAACAAAAGTTAAATCAGTTGAGTAAGATCCAAATTATTTTCTTGTTGAAACTTCATTCTAAAACAATTATAAGAACACAACATGTGTTTGATTATTATGAACTTGAAATTTTAGTTACTTGAAATTAGGTTTAAAATCCCAGCAACTAAGTCTAGTAGTGAAGTAGTATGACTGAAGAAATAAAAAACACACTATGCAAGAGAATTTTTTAACGGGGTAAAACCCCACTGATGATACGAGAAATAGTCAACTTGTCGTTCTCGCATCAACAAATCATGAGTAAAATGTGTAGCAAGTAAATAGAGCAAGTTAGTAAAGAAAAGACAAGATATAGAGTGGTTCAGCCTTTAAAATAGGCCTACATTCACTGTGTTGCTCCATTCACATTATATGAGTGACATTATAGAATATAATCATGCCTAAAGAGGCGTACAAGTATGAGAATAAAGGAGAGTACATGATGACTGATGATCCCGGTGTGCCAGACAGGTAGCTGCGATGTGGATGAACAGTTCCCGAGTTGTATGTAGGGAAGGTGTAGAGAGAATCGGTATTGTAAAAATTGCCCCGGTTGTGTGGAATCGGTACCCTCATTTCGAAGTGTGGACCTCTATTTATAAGAGATATGCTCACGTTCCATGAGCACGTGACGCACAAAGTCTAGAGTTAGGATGGAGAGGGATGCGTCTTTTAAGGCAAAACCTAAGTGTCGCATCCTGTAACTGGCAAAAGACAGGCGATGCGCCCTGGACTGGGTAGGTCCGCGGCACATTTGATTATGATTGCACCCCTTGATCATGGGACGTGCCCTGTACAAGGTAGGGCCGCGCCCTGTACAAGGTAGGGCCGCGCCCTGTACAAGGTAGGGCCGCATCGTGTATAAGTTAGGGCCGTACCCTGTATAAAGGAGGGTCGCGCCCTGTATAAGGGAGGGTCGCGCCCTATAATCATGTGCAGAATAGGATACCATATGCAGCAGGGTACTATATTTGTACTATCAATAAGCCCCCAAGTCGTAGTGCCAAGAGAATTCGATTGGGGCTGCGACTTAGTTAAGTTTCCTTATATGCCGTTGTAGTTTTCAAGGCGACGATTCGTCTTTCGCGCTCTCTTATATAAATTATTTCAGACCGTGGACTTCATTACGTTTCCAAAACTTTGAGAGAAAATTGAGCGCGAATTTTTATGTGTTCATCTTCTTTCATTTTACAATAACCCTTCGAGGTTATGCGTGGCGGTTCCAAGGTGGTGTGAGGCTGAGCATTGTTGGTTTCTTCATTTCCAGGTAATTTTTCAACCAATCTTTGTAAATTGTTTTCGTAGCTCGTACTTCCTCTTTGAATATACAAACGCATGAGCTTCTGCATTGCTTGATAGAAAACTAGGGTTTCAATTGAATACTCTGCTATCACCCTATAATCGAACACACATGAACGCTGAGCACATCAATAATTGTTAGGATCGATCTTCATATGCTGTACTTGACCCCTGAACTTCCAAATGCCATCAAAATCATATAGTTGTTCTTGCCGTTCATAATCAAACTCTTCGTATTATGTGAATTTAATCTTAAAACAATTAAACATTAGATACTTAAATGATTAAGATAGAGACCGCGACATGGTAGTTTATCAGTTATCTAGGGGTCCCCTGAACTATTTTGGACCTTATTCGCAGCATACAGTGGTCGATGGGCGCGGCCCCTTAAGATCTGATTTATCCTTCGACACATGCATATCAACTTAATCTGCCGTGGCGGTGGGATTTTTTAGAGTTCTGAATCCCCACCTTGTATTTTGAACAGTCTTCAAACTTTTAAGAACCAAATATACATCCACGTTAAATAATTATGATTGTTGCAAGAATTTCTTGAATTGGCCTTTAGCAATTTTAGAGATGGTTGTGGCAACAGATCTTTTATTCCATTTGAGCCCATTACCGCGGCAGTGTATGTTCCCTTGCTGATATAGGAGGTGGCCGCGGCCAATAGGGCCAGAGGGTAATCCCTTAGGTTCAATGAATAGAGTTGGCAGTGTTTTAGACCATTAATAACTACGTTAGGGAAATAATTCCCATCAAACAAATATTTACTACTCATATATAATCTTTTCTCGGTATCTTAAAGTCTTTTCCAAACCATACTGGGTGCGGTAACTAACTGCGGACTCTGCTTTTCTGGTACTGCTGTAGCCATTTGAGCTTTGACCCAGACGAGTTTCTGAGAGGCTTTTGGGCAAAGCATTTTGGAACCTCTCCTCCTGAACTCTCTTTCGTGCTCCCTCTGAGATCAATAGGGCCTTGCCAACTAAGGTATTGCCCCAACTGCGTAATATTAGACTCAGACTCTGTGAATTCTGCGTCTAGGAAGGATTTTCAGTCCACGTTAATGGGAAAAGAAGCCAATTCAAGTAATCATCCATTAGGTGCAAGAGATGATGCCGCGGAAGTTATGGATAACCCGACAGGTCCATCTGGGAGGGTTGAGAGACCCCTAGCTGTGCTTGATATCCGCAGCATCATAACCCAAGACTGGGTTGCCCAGGTGGCTGAGGCCTTATAATTTCCAAAAAATTTGATGTGCTCAGCACTCGTCGTGGACCAAAGACCTTGCACAGCTCTGGCTGATGGAGTTTTCTTCCCACTTCATGCATTTATTTACGGGATCCGGCTGCCTGTTCCTATTCCCATCCGTCGCATGTTTCAGATAATGAAACTGGCACCGACCCAAATAGATCCCAATGGATGGGAGAACCAATTCATAATTTCTACGATCGTTCTTTGGGAGAACCAATTTAAAAAGGACATTGCACCCGCAGAGTTCTTTCATTTCTACCGCCCAAAGGAAAATACTGTGAAGTTCACCGGGTACTATTACTTATCAGTCCGTGACAGGGAAGAGACCCTTTATACTGGGAGGCCGACCAGTGTAAAGAATTGGAAGGGAAAGTATTTCTACATCTCGGGGGAAGGCTGGTAGATCCACCCCGAAGAGAACAAGAGGGAGAAGTCATATCGAATGCCGCGGTAATGGGGTTCTCCCTTTAAGCTAGGTATTTTGATTATAGCCGCGTCCCGTCTTCCTAATTGTATATTAACCTCCACTAACCTTTGAATTGTCTTTTCTGCAGTTCTTGACAACTTGCATTTGAACAAGCGTCAGGAAAAGAGAGTTGTTGAGGCTGCGGTAATTCCTGCTGAAGAAAAGAGATTTAGTGTCCTTGTGACTTCTGTAACCGTATTCGAGGCAGATTTCTTGCCCAGCAAGTGTATTCCAAAAGACATGTCCGCGGGAGGTAATAATCTGATTCCATATTTGTCCGTGGCATTCTGTTTGGACTTTGAATATTTATTATTTCTTTTCCCTTTTCAGGTGAGGAGGTTGACAGGGAATTGCTGACCGCGTAGTTGGCGGAAATGGACGAGGACGCAGTCATTCTCAATAATACTGCACCGAGCAGGAAGAGGAAGAGGTCCAAAGCTAAGGCACCTTCCGTGGCTCCATCAAATGATTTGAACACTCCTGCCGTGAACTCAAATCCTGCCATGGAGAAGACTAACGTTGCGACCCAACCACAAACTGAATTTGATGACGATATAGGAGCCAACATGGTCGCGGCAGGTTTGATGTCAAATGATGCTCCCCTCAATACAGCGTCTACGTCGCCTCCGCCACCTATCATTGCAGTAAATGCAAACTTGGCACCCCCATAGTTCCGCAGCGATGTTTATCTCGATGGTCACCCGTGGCCTCAATTGCGCAACCCGACCCTGAATCGTCATGGGACACCACCGCGAAAGTCGCACAAAGAATGAAAAGGGCCCTAGATGCCGCGGATCTGGAAAGGCTGGTGGGAGAATACCATGATGACCTGGAGGACTGTGGCTTCCACGGTCTTCTGAGGGAAAGTGCTTAGTGCTACTTTGTTTTTCTTTGGCATTCTACATATTGCTACTAACTTTATAATTTCAGGCCGCGAATGTCATTGTAGCCCAAAAAAGGAAGTACGAGGCCCTGTACAAATTAAAAGAGGCTGAGAAGAGGGTGCATGCCGCGGATCTGGAGGCTGCACGGGCTACATCTTTTAAGGCGGGGAAGTAGTCTGCTTCCGCGGCTCTTCAGGAAGCCCAAATGGACTTAGCTTCTGCAAATAATATATGGGAAGAGGCAGAGGAAAACTTCAAACAAGCCATGGAATCCCTCAAGGCCTCCGAGGCTCAGACCGCGAAAGTTACACGGGCCGCGGAGATTTTAAATAATAAGCTCGTACTATTACAAAAGAAGTACGAAGAGCTGGAGTCCAAGTTCGCCCAAGATGCCATAGACCATGCTACGATAATAAAGAAGATGGAGGCAGATCATGGCGATGCTCTTCAGCTGGTAGTTGACCACACAGTGGAGTCATTCAAAGGCTCTAGAGACTTCTTCCTCATCAATAATAGAGCCTACCTCCGTGACTACCAGGAGCTAAGGCATAGGATTATAAAGAATTTTCCTGAGACGACGGAGAAGGTTCTTGCTTGGGGGCTCGGTGATGCCGAGCATCAACAATTCATAGTCGAACTCAAAGCCGTAGCTGAAGAGAAAGCTAGGCTGAGAGAAGAAGCAGAGACAGCGATCATGGAGGAAGAGACTGAAACATCCGCGGAGGGTGAGGAGGGTGATGAGCATGATGATGATGCTTCCTAAGTTTGTATATTTTTTTATCATTGATATATGGTTGCGTCCCTTTTTCCAAATTTTTAACTGTAGTGGTTGAGGCCCATTTGCTTGTAACCTTAACTGATAATATCAAGGTTGCGGCCTCCTTTTCTGCATTAATTATATTGGCCTCATTCTCTTGTCCGGACTTAATCTTCTTTTTTTCTTGCTTCAATGCTTTATTGAATGCTTCATGTACGCCTATGATGGCTTGAATACAACTGCCTTGCGTAATTAAAATTCTTTATTGGAGTGAACTTGTGGAAATAATAGATTAAGTCCGCGGCACTATAACATATTTCTTCAATAATCGCTCGCTGAACTGCCAAGGAACCTTCCCAAGTACCGGTTACAGGCTGCGGCTATAATTCGTATGGCTCATGTTCATGGGTCGCGACCCTTTTTGCCTTGAAATGATTGGAATGGCAGCCCTATAATTAGAACCGTGGCAGTCTGAATTTACTTGATGGCCACAACCATATTTATAGGGATGTGCTTTTGTCCCATAAGTAGTAGCTTTATAGGCCTGATAAACCCTTAGTCGCTTTAACAGTTTCTCCAACAGTTGGAAGTGCTGTCACTTGAATAGGGCTGCGGCCGTTTGATAATGGCTACCGCGGGGGGGGGGGGGGGGGGTAACACAACCGTAGCACTTCAATAGGGATATTATCAAGCCTCCCCAGACTGGGTTATGTTATTAATCCACCCACAGCTAACATATAGGATATTTTCAAGCCTCCCCAAGCTGGGTTATGTTATTAAGCCACACACAGCTAGCATATAGGATAGTTTCAAGCCTCCCCAGACTGGGTTATGTTATTAAGCCACCCACAGCTAACATATAGGATATTTTCAAGCCTCCCCAAGATGGGTTATGTTATTAAGGCACCCACAGCTATGGATGTATATATAAAGCCATCCCTGACTAGATATTACAAGTCTTTCGACTTAATGACGCATCCTGAAAGCCAAGAGTGGGCATTGGAAGCCCTTATGATTGATGTTGCAGTCCAACTTGTATAATACTTCCAATATTTGCTCTCGACACTTTTAACTATCATCAACTTTCGGATAATTAGGCATCTTATTGGGCATCGTTGCCCATTCGGATATTATTATTTCCGATATAACATGTTTCCTCGGATCGGGATTTGTTTAAGACAAAAATGGTCTTTATAAGATAACATTTCATGGAAATGAGAATCAAAATGTGACACTATAAAAGTGAACTTGATTTTATAACTATTCATATATATGACTTTGTAAGGATAGCACAAAGTTTGGTTTAAAACAGCATAAGAGGAGTTGTCACTATAAAGTAGAGACAGATTGGATTTAGGGGATGAGCATGTGGCAGGTGGGATAAGGTTGCATCCCCTAAACATCTTTGAGGAACCTCCGCAGCATCCCTTTGCCCAATCAGCCTTTCAACCTCATCCTTCAGAGCATAACATTGCTTAGTGTCATGGCCATGGTCCTGATGGAATCTGCACCAGGTAGCTTTGTTCCTCTTGTGGGGTGGAGCTCTCAGTTTTTCTGACCACCTCAACATCTTGTCTTCTTTGATGAACTCAAAGATTTCTTCAATCGGGCAGGCCAACAGAGTGTAGGCCCCAGATTTCTTCTTTGCCTTCTTCACTCTCCTTTTTTGACACCTGTTGACTGATTCCGCGGCTGGATCCTCTTGGACTGTCGCGAAAGCAAAGGAAGTTGGATCTATCTTCTTGGGCACCACGCCCACGTTGGATGAGATCGTGGCCTCTAGTATTAGTACCCTATGAGTCAAATAATTGACCTGGGTCTGGAGTGAAGCATGACTGTAGTAGAGGTGGTTGAGGTGATTGTACAGCTGCACAATCTCATCCTTGATTTATGTGCTTTGGCTGGACTCTCCTTCCATTTTCTACTTTTGTTAGTCTTTACAAAGTATATGTATAATCTGGGACAAAACTAGTAGAAGTGAGTAATCACATAAACATTGGAGTAATTAGGTAGGAAATGGGGATGCACCGTTGTACTGCTGCACTGTTGAAAAGTGTCGCGGCCAGTATAGCACGTAGGTGCACTGCCGTGGCCTCTGTATGGCATTCATAAAGGTTGAGCTAGAGACCTCCCGAGTCCGTTCCTTAATGTTTTGAAGGCTAGCACAGGTTGCGGCATGAAAGTATTTAAACTACCTGTCGCACCCCTTGCTAGGCAGGGGGGAAAGCAATCCCAATTTTGAAACCCAGACACTGAGTTTTTCTCCTGAAACACGGGGAGAGCATGCCTACTAGGGTCTATCCATGAGAGAATAAACCCTCAGTGCACACAATGGCACAATTCTAATGATAAACCCTAGATCATAGGCAAAGAACAACGAAAAGGGCATAAACATAATTCTTCCCTAACCATTCATCTTTTCGGAGGTAAAGCCCATCATGCTTTTCAGCACTATCTAGATAATATTTTATCACAGGGGCATGTAAGATAGATCCAAGGTCATAAAAGAGAGACCAGAACAGATTTGAATATACAAATTACCCATTTAAGGGTGTGAATATAAAATAGACCTCAATAACCTGAATCTACTCGTGAGATAATGATCCAAAGGATCCCCACAAATAAAATAAGGTGTTGAAGAACTCGAAACATAGAGGAATAAGATTAAAATATCTCGGTTCCCACAGACGGCGCCAAACTAATGATATGAGAAATCGCCCATTTTTCGTTCTCGCATCAACAAATCATGAGTAAAGTGTGTAGCAATTAAATAAAGCAAGTAAATAGAGAGACGATAAGATATAGAGTGGTTCGGCCTTTAAAATAGTCCTACATCCACTGTGTTGATCCATTCCCATTATATGCATCACATTGTACAATATAATCATGCCTAAAGAGGCGTACAAGTATGAGAGTCAAGGAGAGTACATGATGACTGGTGATCCCGGTGTGCTGGAGAGGTAGCTGCGATGTGGATGAACAGTTCCCGAGTTTTATGTAAGGAAGGTGTAGAGAGAATCGGTATTGTAGAAACTGCCACGGTTGTGTGGAATCGATCCCCTCATTTTTAGGTGTGGACCTCTATTTATAAGAGATATGCTCACGTTCCATGAGCACGTGATGCACGAAGTCTGGAGTTAGGATGGAGAGGTATGCATCTTGTAAGGCAAAACCTAAGCGTCACATCCTATAACTGGCAAAAGACAGGCGATGCGCCCTGGACTGGGTGGGTCCGCGACATGTTTGATTGTGACCGCATCCTTTGATCAGGGGTCGCGCCCTGTAAAAGGTAGGGTCGTGCCCTGTATAAGGGAGGGTCGCGCCCTGTAATCATGAGCAGAATAGCATACCATCCGCAGCAGGGTGCTATATTTGTACTATCACCCACCCAATTGAGAAAACATCCACGGAGGTCTCTACACCTCAAAACAAAAATCCACTAGAATAAAGTATCAGGTTACAAGCATTTAATGTATTATACACACAAAGAAGACCTATTCTAAGTTTAGAAGATATACTAGCTCCGTTAGGTAACTCCGACTTCTTTAAGGCTCTGATTGAGGTATTTAATGTTCTTTATCTTCCCACCTTAGCTCCTTCTTTACTTCGACTCAAACTGGTAAGTTTTGTGTGAAAATGTTGTGAATGATGTACCTAACACATGAATGTACTCATACACACTTATACAAATAATTCCTACGAATTACAAAAATCTTTCTAAGTATGAAATTCGAGATTTCACACTACTGAAATTATTGTTCATTATTGAAACCCTAATATTTCAGATCTATTTTATAAAAAATCCTTTAAAAATAAAGATCAGTAGAATCTTATTTATACACAAGTTTTTCAAACTGATAAACTCGGATATGAACATACAAACACTAATATCAGTTTTTTAAAACACGAAAGACATTTGTTGAATATAATTTTTGTAAGGACATTCTTGTTCGTTATCAATTTGTATGTCGTATACCACTACATCGTCAAAGAAGTTCAAGAACACATTCACATCAAGACGGATCCGAATAGTTATGGTTCTTCAATATTCAAGCCTCCGCGGGATTTACTTTGGTAAGGTTTTGTTTAGAGTACCTTAATAATGCACTTAAAGTATTGGGATATTTTTTACAAAATATTTTCTAAGTGTTGGAGCAGAGCTTCAAATATTTTTCTTCAAGAAATATAATTTTCGGAGATTTTGAGGGGGCGCATTTTTCGAGAAAAAGAGAAGAAAATAACTTAAAAAATAGATGTCGTTCGAAAAATAGCTGTCGTCTTTATTTTACATGCATGATTTGATTGATTGAAAACTTAGATGCATTCATAGGGGTTGAATAAAATTGAATTTGTTTTGTTCAAATTTAGACACCTAATTAAATAAGTGTGTTTGAATCCATTAGAGAATTACGAACTCGATTGATATTGCACACATCTTTTTACAAATTGGTATCAGAGCAGGTTGCACTAATTTATTATGTATTCCTATTTTTCCACAAAATTGTGTGATATGTTTTTTTTTAGAAAAATGTATTTTGTGAAAAATTGCAATTTTCCAACAGAACACTTATGTAATTCGATGCCGCCTCCTATTGACACAAGTCAAAGTTTTAACGATTTAAATAATTTGAATTCGACGTTTGCGAAAAGAATTGAAGTTTTGGAAAAAGAAAATTCTCGTTTTAAATCTGCGATGGATCTTTTGCAAACGGTTGAAAATCAAAGAGATTTTTATCGTGAAAAATTTATTTCTTTGGACCAGGACTTTAATGCTTTAAAATTTTTCAAAAAGGAGAGTGATGATAGACTCCTTGTTTTAGAAAAAGGTTTGGAGGACTTTAAAAATTCTAGGGTTGCTATTTGTGCCATTGAGGATAATTGTTTAATTAATGATGTTACGGCACGTGAAAAGACTCTTAGGGTTAAATTTATTTTAATTGAGAGTGAGCGAGATAACCTTTTAGGTTTGATTGATGATTTGAAAAAGGAGTCCCACAAATTGGAATAGTCTAATTATTTTCTTGAGTCCAAAATTTTGAAGTTAAAAAATGATTTGAAAGACTCGAGTAGTTTGTGTAGTGATGGTAATGGCTCGCTTTGTTCTTATGCTTCGAGTGTTATAGCCAAAACCATAGGTTGTTTTAGAGGGTCAACCATTTCCATGGACATTAGAAAATTTCAACTCATATGTGTTGTATCACCCGTTTACACATGTTGATATTGTGGTAGGAAAGGTCACCTTAGGCATTTTTGTTTCAATCTTCGAAAACGTCCTAGGAAGTTAAAGTCTAGTGTTCCCTTGGTTCCCGTAACCCCCATGCATCATTGCACACCTATTTGGGTTATGAAATCACTTTTAGAGGCACTATATGTGAGACTTGTTGATTCTACATTGCTTGCACATGACCCTTCTCATGCTATATCTTATAGATGATTGTGTTTGCATGTTTCTCATACGTTAGTTGTGCTTTTTGATATATTCTTACTAGTGTTATGGCATGAATATTTTTTGTATGTCCGTTCATATATCTTTTTTGGATCATTTTTGAAAAAATACAAAAAGATTTTTATTTATTTTTTAAAAATTGAAAAATCCAAAAAAAGTTTTGTATTTTGTTTACACCATATATGAATGCACATTTAGGATGACCAAGTCACAATTTCATTCCATATCCATGTGACCATTTGATAGTGTTTTGAGACAATATGTTGTGTTATTCATGTGCTTTACAAAGTTTGGAGTCTTTGAGATGATATATAGTGCTGCTACCTATATGTTTGACTCATTTATTCGCCATTGCACACATGCACGGATTTGTTTGACTTTTGTTCTTGTCTATCACATGTTGGTTGAGTGTTTTCATCTCAATTTTGTCTATACAACGAACCAAATGCGATAAAACTTGACAAAAAAGTAGTGCATGTTATAAACTCTTTGTGACTTTATGTGATTTATTTTGAAAAATGAAGAAGGGTTGCGAAAGGTATTTCATTTTTTTCTTTGCGATAAAGCCACCATTTAAATGGACCTAAAAAATTGAGGAATTGAAAATTATCCGGGGTCCAATGAGATTTAAAAGAGAACAAAAAATTGAAAGGAAACAAAAAGAAATCTATGCCAAAAATGGACCAATAGTTTTTAGTTTCATCACCTCATAAGAAAAATAAATAGCATTCTCTTTTATTGAGGGAGCTTGGATGGAATTTAAAAGCGGTTTGCACGTCCTTGAAAGTCATGTAAAAACATTACATAGTTTTGGACATTATTGGTGTGGAAATCATTTATACTTTGATTTCTTGATATGATTAAGATGATGTCATCTAAATTCAATAATTTTACGCCTAAGGATTATTTTGATGTTCATTCGTTAGGAGTACACTTATGCATCGTGCACACATGCCATGATTGAGTCAATTTTCTTATCGAATTTGTTCACACCCATTCATTCTGTCTCCATGATTTGGTTATCTTAGTAACAATTCAGGGTGTGTGATTTTTGTAACATCATTTTTGCATTTTTATATGAAAATTTTAAAAAATTCAAAAATAATATGTTTACTTTGTTTACCATGACACCTCCTTTTGCTTTATATGATTTATTCTTTACCTTGTTTATTTCGTGTGACAACCCGCTCACCAAAATAAGGGGTGGCCAGCCCAATACTCCAATATAACAGGAATAATGAATGGAATTATTCTCAGCATCACAACAATAAAATAAGTATGCGGGATAACCACCTTTTATTTCAGAAAACGGGTTGCCAAAAATTTATGTTTTATGAATTAAAGAAAGCATTTAAACAACCCAATTTAAAAAGAAAGTGGAAACCGCAGGTACATAATATTACATACACCTCAAATATACAATAAGGGACTGAATATGCTGTCGGTCAACAGTCTCATACAATAATATTAAACGAGTTCAATAAATTACATAATACATTACAGTAGACAATTACAAAAGTTTGGGCCTCACGCCCAAGTAAAAGACCTGATCTTAACTAGAGTACAAAGATGGAGGCGTCTATTGCAATATATCCCGTAACACCCGCAAAGCATCACGGCTCACCAAAACTACCGGGATAGGAAGTCAGATCAGGAGTCTTTGCGGCGGAGCACCTGAGCGAAAACAGGATGCATGCACAACAAGAAATATGAACGGGTCAGGGCCTAGTTTTATATGATTACCAGATGAATAAAAAGTATGACAGTTATGAATGGTAAAACAGGACTAAAAAGGAATAAGAATCTACCTACACAATTTAAAGCATAAGCTAAGACATTTGTAAATAATCATAAATCTAATTTGATTAAACAAAAGAATAAGAATGATTAACATTAATTTAAAAGCTTTCATCAAAAACTGTAATCCATTTTATAGTTCCATTCCTTAACAGGAAAATATAATCAAAATTTTAAGCTCTTTATGGCTTTCATTTCAATCATATGCTCGTTATGGCATCCCATTCCTTATCAGGAATGTCATCATCAACAAATGCTCTTTGTGGCATTTCATTGTGCTCTTTATGACACGTCATCATGCTATTTATGGCATATCCCAATACATCAAGTCCCACTTGATTATGAATTGTTATAATTATATAAATATAACGATTCTAAGACCGCCCCTCCGAGTTTCCAGGGGACTATCAAACAAGGCAGTTTGGGCACCTATAACGCAAGACGTCGGGAAGCAGTCATATGCCTGAGGGAGAGTCAAGACCACACCCGAAATCTCCTCACCAGCGCAGAAACATAACAGATCGCTCATATGGCCTAGGACTATATCCACCCTGCATTCACTAGCGAGGGGTCTTCTCCTCGCGCGCGAACTTCCCTTATGATGGCATTTAGAGAGGTGTGTTTAAGTAAATTATTATTTACCAAATTCATTATGAAGTAAATTAGCATTTACCATAATCATTTCCATTTCATTTTCATTCACCACTATTCATATATGTGTTTCATTTTTATCTGAAACATTAATCATTTACATTATGTAAATAATTCTCCTTTTTATCCAGAGCCATATGATAAATTATATCGTAATTATAACCTCAAAGAATAAGTCAACTTCCAATTTAATTCACCCAACACCCTTTTATGGTGTTATACTACAAACCATCAAGGCCAACATAGCTCGATTGAGCTTCTAAAGTCTCCCAAACACAACACTACAACTCCTAGTTTCATGATAATCAACTAGAAGAAAAGAACGCCCTAACATCAATTGGCGCATCCCCGAAAAAGTCCCCACATAACCCAATCCTAATCTAGGAAGGTTGCCCCACTCATCTAGGACTCTAGAACTCTAAGTTTACTTCATTCAAGAAGGTTCCAAGGTCCAAAGCCTAGAGAAAAAGTATCAAAATTTGAGTTATAAGATTAACTCAAAAAACAACAGGAAAACGAATCGATTCGCCCAAAAAGCGAATCGGTTCAGAATTAAAGACTTGAGATTCTGTAAACTGCCGAATCGATTCATCTTGGAACCGGATCGGTTCGATCCAAGCAGACCTGGAAACTGACCCTATGCGAATCGATTCGCCCCTGTGAACCTTTTAAGGGTTATGAACCCTAAATTCCCCAAACCTCAAATCTCTTCCATTTTACACACATCCAACAACACTTATTTACTCAAAAACATCCTACATGATTGATAACCACTATAATCCACAATTTTATCATCAAAAACTAAGATTAGGGTTTAAACATTAATTTTTGATCCATAAATGTTAATACATAACTATCACACAAATTATTCATCTTAAATCATATATTAATAAGTAGAAAACTTGCCTTAAGCTTGCAAACTCAGATTTCTTTGTGGTAGAAGCAATCTCCAACTTCCATCTCCAATTTCTCTCATTTCTCCTCTTTTCTCCCAAGCTCTCTTCCTCTCTCTATCTCTCAATGTTTAATAAATTCACTTAAAAGAAATAAAAGAAAGGCAAGACATAAATCATGCCTTTAGTCCACAATTTCCAACTAAAGTGGTTAATACCACATTAAAATGACTCCCAAATACGTATTTAAGTTAAAACCAGTCAAAAGTGCCCGGAACCTAAAAATACAATATGGCACTTATTTTGACTGTCTCGCACATTTCGAGACTAACTACACCCTCTAAACTGGCATCTAGAAATTTTATAAATTATTTAAAGTTTCGGTTCCATTTAAACCATAATATCATTTAAAACACATGACACTATAAAACATGCAACCTGATGATATTTACTTTCACATGCAGCAAATATGCATTAATCTAGTAAATATTAACTTTCAACTCCTTAAATTAATATTTTCCCCAGTCCCAACATTTTATATAATTACTTTATATAGTAAATTAATATAAAATGAGTCTCCTAAAAGCGAGGGTTGTTACATACTCCCCCCTTATAAGGGAATTTTTCCCTCAAAATTCAGGCATACCCTAATCGCATAAGGGGTGTACTATCCTCAACTATCATTCTATCACTCTTCACAACCCTTCAAAAGTTTGGCATCCCAAATGGACTCGGACTAAGGTCGTCACCATCAAACTCAGTCTACATTCTTGTGCTCTGGCATAGCACCAAATTGCTCATCGCGAATTATGGATCCTAACTTCCTACGGCGGAAGACGATACCCACGTGACTCGGTGTAAATAATCTTACATCTTGAATCACGTTACATCCCTACTCGGGGATGCCTACACTAACGCTAAATGTCTTAACCCTAACACTACTAAACTTTTCTTCGCATAGGCGTAGCCCTTCAAATCATATGGCTCAAAAGCCCAATCATTAAGGAAATGTTCCGGGACCCCACTCCAAGTCCAAGGAACATATTGTCCGCTAGTTCCATCAAACGAGTATGCAGATTACTCAATCGGTTACACTAGGCCACTCACCAGTTATCTGATTTATTATACAGAAATTTCCATTCCATAGAAGCTACTACGCCTGTCCATCAATTTAACCTAAGGCGCACCTTTAAGGTATGCCTTTCGGCCCTACGTTAACTTTATCCATTCATCCATCCACTTTAGGGTGGTAAGATATACGTCATTTCCATACGATTCCCGTTACTTCCTGGAAAATTTCCCAAACCTTCGACACGAAAAATAGTCTCGGTCCACCACTAGTTTGATAGGCACTTCATACGGTTCTACCACTCCTCCACAAAGAGTGGGGCGTACTTCTCTACATATAACCCGCCCATAATGGTCGGAAAAGAAACGACTCGGTCGAATGATCCATACTTTCTCAAATAGGATCATGACCATTACGATGCTGGCAATTCAATGCAGACATCTATAAATATACTCTTCTTCATTCCACCACTACTCTTCTTCGCACGAGTAGATGAAATGGTCAGTCACCGACATGAATGCTCTTGCTACAAAGTCTTTGTAGGTATGCTCATTCTACTTGGCTTTCCATGCCTTCACTAATTTCTCCAACGGGTGTTCTTCTCGTCGCATATACTACCCCAATCGCATTCCCTTAGCGAAAGGAAAGATTTCCAACCAATAGTTCTCTATGAACTCCATAAACCAACTCTATTTCTCCACAACATCTTGCAACACCCGTTGCTCGCGAGAAAGACCAAATTTCCTGCCCAGGAAGTAGTGCCTCCATTTCTTTAAGGCGATTACTACCGTAATGAATTTTAAATAAAGCACGGGATATTACTTCCCCCAACATTTAAATTTATGAGGCGCATGGACAATGGGCCCATGCTCCAGTATTATTACTCCCCATTCCTGGCAGAGACTTATTCCTTAAATCCACCCCCGAACTTAACCACATGGACTCGGGAGTAGAAGTCAATTCATCCATTTAACTCCCCAAAAGTTAAGTTACCAATGTAACATTCTATCTAAGAGAGGCCTAATTTCCTTCGACCTAACCTTCCAAACCTCTTGAGGTTCTTTACTTCTTGTTTCTAGGGACCTACTCCCCTATAGGGTTAACCCACAACCTACTTATGGTCAACTCCCTATACCCTTCTTAGATCAACATCGCATGCCCTAAAGGCCTTACGTCCTAAATATCCTAAGGTCGGTCTATATATATCCTATCTAAATCGTATGTATGATACTAAGTATATCCCTAGTGTCCCATACCTTTCTCAACTTTTGACATTTGCTCGGTTTCATGTGTGGGACGTCTCGCTGAAGCGAAATCCAAACAAGCAACCCTCCCGTTACACTACTACCTTGCATCGTCGGTCATCAAGATATAACGGTCTAAGGAACATGATCGGGACTAGTAAAATTTTAATCCGTAGCCCTATTAATAAGATTTTACTTCTATGTATTACCATATCAGATAATTAAAGGACTTTAACTAGTCGGGCATTCACTTTCTGTGAAGTCTTACAAATTTTATCCCACAACATATATACAACTTTTCTAAATAGCCTTCTTATCAAGGCATAACCCGAAGTCCCAATTCGACTTCGTATCTCAGTCTCCCTCACATCGATCGAAGGAGAAAACTATATACAGTGCTTCTATCTCGCACTTTAATAGCCCTTAATCACTCTTCTACGTGATTCTCGGCTAAACCTTTCAACCCATCTCGCAATCAACAAAATAAAATAAACTAAAATGGAATAAAATAAAAGGAGAAAGAACAGCATCTCTCCACTCCCAACGTCGTTGAGGTTCACGCGTGGAACGTCCCGCAAAAGCGGAATCCAAATAAGGAACCCCTCCTATGCATTACTACTCAACCTTGTTGGTCGTGGATATAGGGCACAATAACCACAAATAATGCAAACAAGCAAATCAAACACTCAAACAAAATAACACAACAAGTAATAAAAAAAACCTCCTACTTACCTTAACCACCCTTATAAAGTCTCAACCTGTATCTAGGAGAGACATTATAGGACAATTAGTTCCATCCTGAAACTAGAAGTAGGATAGCCTCGCAATCTATTTGCTTTCTATCACCCCAATCAAACCAAAATATCTTTACTTGTATAGTACACATCATACGCATAGCACATTACGCACATAGTACTTAAAAAGAAAATATATCATCACTCGCTTTATAACGAGTAAAGAAAACATAAACCTTCCCTACTACGGAAGTCATATAATTACCCTATCTAGTAGCGATGATACTATTACAAGCTCGATATGCACACCTGATTCTATAACACACAATACTACCCTATCTTGTCGCAAGGAATGCACCACCCACTACTAAGGTGGAATTCCTGCCAACATTTTTGCTTATCACCCTGGGTCGATCCAAATGGTTCTCAGACACCGGTATTTGAGTCTTATTCGAACCCATATTACTTCCATCAACTCCCCATCTAGGCACTCTTATCTTTGTCCTTATTCTCCAATCCACAGAATCAAAATGAGTGGTTCTACACTCCACGTCATAGCCATTGTTTTGTCCCTGGCTGTCAAATAATTGCCCACGCAGTCCCCTTTTTCTTTCTCAACAAAAGAGAGCACGTTACCGGCCTCCCCTTACTTCATTCAATAAATCCTCCCCGGGCGGATATCCACCAATGGGGTTTCATGAACACAGTTCCTTCGAGAGTGTTAACGACACTGATTCAGGAGCCTATCATTCCACTGAAGGGCTCTTTCTCTTATACCTACGGCCTTCCTAACCGTATAATTCTTTATTCTCGATCTGCCTCTGACCGAACCTTGTGTGAACAGTTGAGAATCCACCATCTCATCATTCTAATTATCCCAGAGAAACTCGCTGTTGCAAGTGTCCACCGGGCTTCTCCATGGTAAAACTTCCCGCACCCACAACTATTGTGACTACGTTCCCACCATTTCAACATTACTTCTATGGGTGAAGGATTTTCCTCCATCCTTTTCATCTGGGCACTTCTATACCCCTCTCCAGGCCAAAGCTCCTGGACCTTATGCAGACGCACCTCATCCCCTTTACTTCAACATGTCGCCCTCGTCATGGGCCCTTCCCCGCTTCAATCTAGTATCGCTTGGAATCCCAAGTTTAGTACCACTCTCTACTTCTAGCAGTACTGGGAAAACTACATCCACTGTAATTGATAGTCACAGTAGCAAGATAAGAAAATGCCATAAAAGGAAGCGACCTCCCAAGCGGTCCTCATCCCCGACCACAATTTATAGTTCTTAGTAATTCCATCTAATGACGCCTTCACAAAAACTTTCCCTGGCGCCCTTCTTCAATCGACCTACGAATCTCACACGAATGCGCAAAAGGTTCTATAGGTTCTACCTCATGGCAGGAGACCGAAATCTCACAAGAGAAATCAATGATCTTAATCCTAAGGCTCTACGTCCAATCAAAAGCAACGTTGAAAACGTAAAGCATTCACACAGACCCCTAAGGACTCTAGAACCTGATGCACTGATACCATCTGTGACAACTCGCTCACCAAAATAAGGGGTGGCCTGCCCAATACTCCAATATAACAGGAATCATGAATGGAATCATTCTCAGCATCACAACAATAAAATAAGTATGCGGGATAACCACCTTTTATTTCAGAAAATGGGTTGCCAAAAAATTTTGTTTTATGAATTAAAGAAAGAATTTAAACAACCCAATTTAAAAAGAAAGTGGAAACCGCAGGTATATAATATTACATACACCTCAAATATACAATAAGGGACCGAATATGTTGTCGGTCAACAGTCTCATACAATAATATTAAACGAGTTCAATAAATTACATAATACATTACATTAGACAATTACAAAAGCTTGGGCCTCACGCCCGAGTAAAAGACCTGACCTTAACTAGAGTACAAAGATGGAGGCGTCTATTGCAATATATCCGGGATAGGAAGTCAGATCAGGCGTCTTTGCGGCGGAGCACCTGAGCGAAAAAAAGATGCATGCACAACAAGAAATATGAACGGGTCAGGGCCTGATTTTATATGATTACCAAATGAATAAAAAGTATGACAGTTATGAATGGTAAAACAGGACTAAAAAGGAATAAGAATCTACCTACACAATTTAAAGCATAATCTAAGACATTTATAAATAATCATAAATCTAATTCGATTAAACAAAAGAATAAGAATGATTAACATTAATTTAAAAGCTTTCATCAAAAACATCAATCCATTTTATAGTTCCATTCCTTAACAGGAAAATATAATCAAAATTTTAAGCTCTTTATGGCTTTTACCTCAATCATATGCTCGTTATGGCATCCTATTCCTTATCAAGAATGTCATCATCAACAAATGCTCTTTGTGGCATTTCATTGTGCTCTTTATGGCACGTCATCATGCTCGTTATGGCATATCCCAATACATCAAGTCCCACTTGATTATGAATTGTTATAATTATATACATATAATGATTCTAAGACCGCCCCTCAGAATTTTCCCACTGGGCGCGCCCCTAAATGATCATCATCTTCCAGGGGCCTATCAAATAAGGCAGCCTAGGCACCTATAACGCAAGACGCCGGGAAGTAGCCATATGCATGCGGGAGAGTCAAGACCACACCCAGAATCTCCTCACCAGCACAGAAAACATAACACATCGCTCATATGGCCTAGGACTATATCCACCCTGCATTCACTAGCCAGGGGGCTTCACCTCGCGCGCGAACTTCCCTTATGATGGCATTTAGAGAGGTGTGTTTAAGTAAATTATTATTTACCAAATTCATTATGAAGTAAATTAGCATTTACCATAATCATTTCCATTTCCATTTAATTTTCATTCATCATTATTCATATATGTGTTTCATTTTTATCCGAAACATTAATCATTTACATTATGTAAATAATTCTCCTTTTTATCCGGAGCCATACGATAAATTATATCATCATTATAACCTCAAAGAATAAGTCAACTTCCAATTTAATTCACCCAACACCCTTTTATGGTGTTATACTACTAACCATCAAGGCCAAAATAGCTCGATTGAGCTTCTAAAGTCTCCCAAACACAACACTACAACTCCTAGTTTCATGATAATCAACTAGAAGAAAAGAACGCCCTAACATCAATTGGCGCATCCCCGAAAAAGTCCCCACATAACCCAATCCTAATCTAGGACGGTTGCCCCACTCATCTGGGACTCTAGAACTCTATGTTTACTTCATTTAAGAAGGTTCCTAGGTCCTAAGCCTAGAGAAAAAGTATCAAAAATTGAGTTATAAAATTAACTCAAAAAACAGCAGGAAAACGAATCGATTCGCCCAAGGGCCGAATCGATTCGCTGGGGCGAATCGATTTGCCCAAATTGCGAATCGGTTCGGACTTAAAGACCTGAGATTCTGTAAACTTCCGAATCGATTCGGCTTGTACCCGAATCGGTTCGGTCCAAGCAGACCTGGAAACTGACCCTATGCAAATCGATTCGCCCTAGGGTCATCGATTCGCCCTTGCGAATTTGCCAAGAATGGCTTTTAAGGGTTATGAACCCTAACTTCCCCAAACCTCAAATCTCTTCCATTTTACACACATCCAACAACATTTATTTACCCAAAATCATCCTACATGATTGATAACCACTATAATCCACAATTTTATCATCAAAAATTAAGATTAGGGTTTAAACACCATAATTTCCATTTTTTATCCATAAATGTTAATACACAACTATCACACAAATTATTCATCTTAAATCATATATTAGCAAGTAGAAAACTTGCCTTAAGCTTGCAAACTCAGATTTCTTTATGGTAGAAGCAATCTCCAACTTCAATCTCCAATTTCTCTCATTTCTCCTCTTTTCTCCCAAGCTCTCTTCCTCTCTTTATCTCTCAATGTTTTATAAATTCACTTAAAAGAAATAAAAGAAAGGCAAGACATAAATCGTTCCTTTAGTCCACAATTTCCAACTTAAGTGGTTAATACCACATTAAAATGACTCCCAAATACGCATTTAAGTTAAAATCGGTCAAAAGTGCACGGAACCTAAAAATACATTATGGTACTTATTTTGACTGTCTCGCACATTTGGAGACTAACTACACCCTCTAAACTGGCATCCGGCAATTTTATAAATTATTTTAAGTTCCAGTTCCATTTAAACCATAATGTCATTTAAAACATATGACACTATAAAATATGCAACTTGATGATATTTACTTTCACATGCAGTAAATATACATCAATCTAGTAAATATTAACTTTCAACTCCTTAAATTAATATTTACCCCAGTCCCAAAATTTTATATAATTACTTTATATAGTAAATTAATATAAAATGAGTCTCCTAAAAGCGAGGGTTGTTACATTTCGAAAAAATAAAAAGGGGGAGAATGAATGACAACTTTATGGAGGAGTTTAAGTTTGGGGGAGAATTGATTATGCTTTCATGTTTGTGCTTATATCATTTCAAACTTGATACGTCACGAGGTATTTGATTTGTCTCATATGTGTAAGTAAAATTGAAGATTTTTTGGATTGCGCACCCTGATGAGAAAAGCTTTAAGTTTTGAAGCATTGATTATTGAAGCAAAGTTTGAAGACTTGACATTTACCTTTTTAGTTTTGGATTCATTGGAGGATAGATTTGTATAGGTTATTTGATATTAATAATTCGGATTTTTTATTTTGTACCAAAACAGACATAGGGGGAGATTTGTAAAGACATTCTTGTCCGTTATCAATTTGTATGTCGTATACCGTTACATTGTTAAAGAAGTTCAAGAACACATTCACATCCAAATTATCAAGGTTCTTCAACATTCAAGCCTCCGCGGGCTTTGGTAAGGTTTTGTTTTAGAGTACCTTAATAATGCACTTAGAGTATTGGGATATTTTTTACAAAATATTTTTTAAGTGTTGGAGTGGAGATTTAAATATTTTTCTTCAAGAAATATAATTTTCAGAGTTTTTTAGGCGATGCAATTATCGAGAAAAAGAGAAGAAAATAATTTAAAAATAGAGGTCGTTCGAACGACATCTTTTGTCGCTCAAACGAGACCTAATGTTGCGTGATACTTCAAACGACATCGTATCTCATTCGAACGAGACTACCGCCTTAAGTCTTCTATAAATTGGACTTTTCAACTCCATTTTTCAGAAGAAGTCTTTCATATTTTTCATTCTGCAAACACTGCATATCAGCAGGAGACTTTTGGCTTCTTCATTTAAGGCTTAAAACCCTTTTTGTTTTCAATTCACAAAATCCCAATATCTTTATGTTAATTTTTTTGGAACCCGAAGAACAAATGTGATATTGTTCAACCTCTGTGGAGAAGGCATCTCCATACCTTGTGATTTCTGGAGGGAACTCACTGTTGATCGGTGGATACCGAGCGTATATCTCTGCGTGTGGATGACTTGGACTACGGGCTGAGGCGTAGCTTTGAAGGTTTGATGAAGACACGATGTCTTACACTTGTGGGTGATTATTAGGTTGTATGTAAGTCAATGGTTTTGTAAGCTTTTCAAAGTGTTAAAAAGGTATTTACCCGGAAGGTTTTTTTTTCTTGAATCTGTCATCTTTATTTTACATGCATGATTTGATTGATTGAAAACTTAGATGCATTCATAGGGGTTTAATAAAATTGAATTGTTTTGTTCAAATTTAGACACCTAATTAAATAAGTGTGTTTGAATCCATTAGAGAATTACGAACTCGATTGATATTGCACACATCTTTTTACAATTTTGATAAAAACGTTTCTGAAAAATAAATCCAACAAGAGAGGATAATTTCTAAACTATAAAAATCAAACCTAACAAATCTAAGTGACTCTCCATCCATTTTCTGCTTTTGTTAGTCTTTATAAAGTATATGTATAATCTGGGACAAAACTAGTAGAAGTGAGTAATCACATAAGCATTAGAGTAATTAAGTAGGAAATGGGGATGCACCGTTGTACTGTTGCACTGTTGAAAGGTGTCGCGGCCAGTATAGCACATAGGTGCACTGTCGTGGCCTCTGTATGGCATTCACAAACGTTGAGCAAGAGACCTCCCGAGTCCGTTCCTTGATGTTTTGAAGGCTAGCACAGGTTACTGCATGAAGGTATTTAAACTACCTGTCGCATCCCTTGCTAGGCAGGGGGAAAGCAATCCCAAATTTGAAACCCAGACGCTGAGTTTTTCTCCCAAAACACGGGGAGAGCATGCCTACTAGGGTCTATCCATGATAGAATAAACTCTAGGTGCACATAATGGCACAATTCTAATGATAAACCCTAGATCATAGGCAAAGAACAACGAAAAGGGCATAAACATAATTCTTCCCTAACCATTCATCTTTTCGGGGGTAAAGCCCATCATGTTTTTCAGCACTATCTAGATAATATTTTATCAGAGGGGCATGTAAGATAGATCCAAGGTCATAAAAAAAGAGACCAGAACAGATTTGAATATACAAATTACCCATTTAAGGGTGTGAATATAAAATAGACCTCAATAACCTAAATCTACTCGTGAGACAATGATCCAAAGGATCCCCACGAATAAAATAAGGTGTTGAAGAACTCGAAACATAGAGAAACAAGATTAAAATATCTCGGTTCCACAGACGGCAAACTAATGATACGAGAAATCGTCCATTTGTTGTTCTCGCATCAACAAATCATGAGTAAAGTGTGTAGCAAGTAAATAAAGCAAGTAAATAGAGAGAAGACAAGATATAGAGTGGTTCGGCCTTTAAAATAGGCCTATATCCACTGTGTTGCTCCATTCCCATTATATGCATCACATTAAACAATATAATCATGCCTAAAGAGGAGTACAAGTATGAGAATAAAGGAGAGTAAATGATGACTGATGATCCCGGTGTGCTGGAGAGGTAGCTGCGATGTGGATGAATAGTTCCCGAGTTGTATGTAGGGAAGGTGTAGAGAGAATCGGTATTGTAGAAACTGCCCTGGTTGTGTGGAATCGATCCCCTCATTTTTAGGTGTGGACCTCTATTTATAAGAGATATGCTCACGTTCCATGAGCACGTGATGCACGAAGTCTAGAGTTAGGATGGAGAGGGATGCATCTTGTAAGACAAAACCTAAGCGTCACATCCTATAATTGGCAAAAGTCAGGCGATGCGCCCTGGACTGGGTGGGTCCGCGGTACGTTTGATTGTGACCGCACCCCTTGATCAGGGGCCGCGCCCTGTACAAGGTAGGGCCGCGCCCTATATAAGGGAGGGTCGCGCCCTGTAATCATGAGCAGAATAGGATACCATCTGCAGTAGGGTGCTATATTTTTACTATCACCCACCCAATTGAGAAAACATCCACGGAGATCTCTACACCTCAAAACAAAAATCCACTAGAATAATGTATCAGGTTACAAGCATTTAATGTATTATACACACAAAGAAGACCTATTCTAAGTTTAGAAGATATACTAGCTCCGTTAGGTAACTCCGACTTCTTTAAGGCTATGATTGAAGTATTTAATGTTCTTTATCTTCTCACCTTAGCTCCTTCTTTACGTCGACTCAAACTGGTAAAATCTCTCAACTAACACACTGTTTATGTGTTGTGTGAAAATGTTATGAATCAAGTGCCTAACACATGAATGTACTCATACACACTAATACAAACAATTCCTACGAATTACAAAAATCTTTTTAAGTATTAAATTCGAGATTTCACACTACTGAAATTATTGTTCGTTCTTGAAACCCTAATATTTCAGATCTATTTTATAAAAAATCCTTTAAAAGGAAAGATAAGTAGAATCTTATTTATACACAAGTTTTTCAAACTGAAAAACTCATATATGAACATACAAACACTAATATCAGTTTTGTAAAACACGAAAGACATTTGTTGAATATAATTTTTGTAAGGACATTCATGTTCGTTATCAATTTATATGTCGTATACCGCTACATCGTCAAAGAAGTTCAAGAACACATTCACATCAAGACGGATCCGAATAGTCAAGGTTCTTCAATATGCAAGCCTCCGCGGGATTTACTTTGGTAAGGTTTTGTTTAGAGTACCTTAATAATGCACTTAAAGTGTTGGGATATTTTTTACAAAATATTTTCTAAGTGTTGGAGCAGAGCTTCAAATATTTTTCTTCAAGAAATATAATTTTCGGAGATTCTGGCCGAATCGATTCGCCCCTGCTAATTTTGCCAATTTTGGCTATGGTGTCTTAGACTCATAATTTCTCCCAACTTCAACCAACCCAAACCCTTAACATTTATTACTACCAACTGATTATAAATGCATCAAACAACCATAATTTACACCAATATCCAATCAAATCAACCTCCAAATATTCAAAGCCCATAAATCGAATAAAAACCCTAACTTCCTTAAACCATAATTAACCACAACTATCAACACTAATTATTCAACTTTAATCATATAATAGCAAGTATAAAACTTGCCTTGGTGTAGGGATCTCAGATTTTTCCTTGCTAGCAACAATCTCCAAGCTTGAATCTTCAATCTCTTTCTTTCTCCACAAGTTCTCTTCCTCTCTCTCTCACTCAATGCTCTTAAGAGTATTAAATGAATTGCAAGACATAAATCGGGGCATTAATCTAAAGTCTCAAAATTTAAGTGGTTAATACTACATTAAAGTGATTCCCAATACGCAATATACTAAAACTAGTCAAAAGTGCCCAAAACATCAAAATACAATATGGCACACAATTTGACTATCACGCACCTTCCGGACCTAACTACGCCCTCCAAATTATCATTTGGAAATTTTGTAACTCATATAAAGTTCCGGTTTCATTTTAAGACAAAATGTCATTTTACTATAAAACACAACATGGTGATATTTACCTACACATATGGTAAATATGCAACATTTTAGTAAATATTAACTTTTCTCATTAAATTAATACTTTCTCCACATTCCAACATTTTATATATAATTACTCCACATAGTAAATAAATATAAAATAGACTCTCAAAAGTGAGGGTTGTTACATACTCCCCTCCTTATTAGGGAATTTTGTCCCCAAAATTCAAGCGTACCTTGTATAAAGAGATGTGGATACTTTTCCCGCATATCATCCTCACGTTCCCATGTTGACTCCTTAGCGTTGTGATGACTCCATTGGACTCTCACCAAGGGCACCACTCGAGACCTCAACCTACTCTCCCCATGTTCTAAAATAGTAACGGGTTATTCCTCATATGAAATGTCGGGTTACAAGTCGATATCCTCGAAAGGGATATGCCAAACGGCACCATCGCACCTTTTATACTTCTTCAAAGAAGAGACGTGGAACACATCGTGGATTTGTTGTAAAGGTTCTGGTAGGGCAAGTTGATACGCCACTGGACCCACCCTAGCAATAACGGGATAAGGTCCAACAAAACGCGATGCAAGCTTCCCTTTCTTTCCAAAACGCTTGATACCTTTCATGGGCGACACTCGCACCAAGACTTGGTCCCCAATATCCAACTCCATGTGTCTTCTACCCGCATCGGCATAGCTCTTTTGACTGTCTTGAGCTATCCAAATGCGATTCCTAATGAGTTCAATCTTAGAAGAAGTATCTTGGATCATTTCAGGTCCATGGAATTTATTATCACCCACTTCCAACCAACATGTGGGAGATCTACAAGGCCTACCATACAAAGCTTCATAGGGCGCCATTCCAATAGTAACTTGGTACGAGTTGTTATAAGCAAACTCAACCAAAGGGAGATATTGTTCCCAACTGCCTTTGAAATCGAGCATACACATACGAACCATATCCTCTAACATTTGGTTTACTCGTTCGGTCTAGCCATCTGTTTGAGGATGATAAGAAGTGCTTAACTTCAAATCGGTCCCCATAGCCTCTTGGAAACTTCACCAAAAGTGGGAAACGAAAATCTTGTCTCGGTCGGACACGACATTTAAAGGCACCCCATGGAGTCTGACAATCTTCGCGATGAATAATCGGGTATAGCGAGTAGTGTCATAATCAGTACGCACGGGTAGGAAATGTGACGACTTAGTCAAGCGGTCGACAATCACCAAAATTTAATCACAACCTCTTTCTGACCTTGGCAAGCCTGTTATAAAGTCCATCGATATGCTCTCCCATTTCCATACCGGAATCTCCAATGGTTGCAACAAACCTGTCGATCGCTGATGATCTATCTTGACCAACTGACAAGTATTGCATTGAGATACGAACTCAGAAATATCTCGCTTCATACCTGGCCACTAATATTGACGGCGCATATCTTGATACATCTTTTCCCCACCAGGATGTACCGTGAATTTAAAATCGTGAGATTTTGCCATCACCTCCCGTCTCAAATCCCCCTCCTCCGGGACAATGATCCTTCCATGGAAGCGTAGTCCACCCTCTGAACTTATCGAGTAAGATTCCGATCCCTCGGACAGTAATCGGCATATGAGGTCTTGGTAACCCTTATCTCTTCCTTGGGCTTCTACAACTTTTTCCACAATTATAGGAGTAAGTTGTTACATACTCCCTACCTTATGAGGGAATCTTTCCCTCAAAATTCGGGAATACCCTATACGTATAAAGGGTATACTATCTTAAACTATCATTCTATCGCCCTCAACAAACCCTCGTAATTACGGCATCCCAAAAATGGACTCGGACTAAGGTCGTCACTATCGATCTCAATCTACATTATTTGTGCTCTATCATAGCACAAAGCCTTCCTCACAAACTATCAATTCTAACTTCCTACGGCGAAAGATTATAACCACGCAACTCGGCATAAATAGTCTTACATCTTGAATCGCATTACAACACGCCTCAGGGGTACTCACACCAACGCTAAATGGCTTAACCCCAACACTACTCAACTTTTCCCCGCATAGGCGTAGCCCTTCTAGCATAAATCTTAAAAACTCAATCACTGCATAAATGTTCCAGGACCGCTCCAAGTCCAAGGAACCAATTGTTCGCTGGCCTCATCCACGAGTATGCAAATTACTCACCCGGCTACACAAGGCCACTCACGGTGCCATAGCTTAGGGAATGATTCACAGGGCCACTCAAAAGGCCTAATTATTGTACAGGAATTTTCATTCCTACAAACTACTGCTCCCATCCATCCAGTTAGCCTAAGGTGCCCATTTAAGGTATGACTTTTGGCCATACATTAACTCCCTCCATTCATGTATCCATTTTAGGGTGGTAAAATATACTCCATTCCCATACAGCTCCCATTTCTTCATGGAAACTTTACCAAACCTTCGACACGAATTATCTAGTCTCGGTCCACCACTATTTTAATAGGCACCTCCTACAGTTCTACCATTTCTTAATAAATAATAGGGCATACTTTTCTGCATGTAGTTTGCCCATAATGGCCGAAAAAGCAACGACTTGGTTGAACGATCCACAATTTCCTCAAATAGGATCATAACCAGTTCGGTGCCGATAATTCAATAAAGACGTCCATGAATATACCATTCTTCGTTCCACCACTACTCTCTTCACACGAGTAGGTGAAATGGTCAATCATAGACCGGAATGATCTTACTACAAAGTCTTCCTAATCATGCTCATTTCATTTGGCTTTCCATGACATCACAAATATCTCCGGCGGGTTTCTTACTCGACGCATCTACTACCCCAATCGCATTCTCTTAGCGAATGAAAAAAATCCAATCAATAGTCCGTTATGGAATTTGTATACCAACTCAATTTCTCCCACGACAAACTACAACAACTTGTTACTCGCGAGAAAGACTAAATTTCCTGCCCAGGAAGTAGTGCCTCCAACACTTTAAGGTGATCACTACTGCAATGAATTCTAAATCAAGTGTGTAATAATACTTCCCACAAAATTTAAGCTTGTGAGACACATAGACAACGGGTTCATGCTCCAGTATTATTACTCTCCATCCTGGAAGAGACTTGTTCCTTATCACCCCCGAACTTAACAAAATGGGCTCAGGAGTGAAAGTCAACTCACCCTTTTAACTCCTCGGAAGTTAAGTTACCAATGTAACACTTTAACTAAGAGAGGTCTCATCTCCTTTGGCCTAACTTTCCGAATCACTCAAGATTCGATACTTCTCGTTTCTAGGGACCTACTCCCCCTAAGGGTTAACCCACAACATATTTGTGGTCAACACCCTATAGCCTTCCTAAACCAACATCACATGCCCTGATGGCCTTACGTCCTAATAAATCTAAGATCGATCTATATATATATATATATATATATATATATATATATATATATATATATATATATATCCTATCTAAGTCATAGACGTATAATACTAAGTATATCCCTAGTGTCCAAGACCTATCTCAACTTCTGATATTCGCTCGGTTTCATGCGTGGGACGTCTCGCCGAAGTGAAATCCAAACAAGGAACTCTCCCGTTACACTACTACCTCGCATCGTCGATCATCAAGATGTGACGGTCTAAAACACATGATCGGGATAGAAAAAAGTCTAACTCGCAACCCATTAATAAGATTCTACTTCTATGTCTTACCATGACAAATAATTAAAGGATTTCAACTACTCAGACATTTACTTTCTGTAAAGTCTTAAAAACACTTATTAAATACATAATTACATCATTTTAAACAGCCTTCTTATTAAGGCATAACCCGAAGTCTCAATTCGACTTCGTCTCTCAGTCTCCCTCACATCGATCAGAGGAGAGAACTATATACAGTGCTTCTATCTCGCACTTTAATAGCCCTTAATCACTCTTCTACGTGATTCTCGGCTAAAACTTTCAACCCAACTCTTAACCAATAAAATAAAATAAAATAAAATGGAATGAACTAAAAGAAGAAAGAACAGCATCTCTCCACTTCAATTTAACATCGCTTGAAATCTCAAGCTTAGTACCACCCTCTACGTCTAGCGATACTTGAGAAAACTATGTCTACAATAACTAGCAGTCGTAGTAGCAAGACAAGAAAGTGCTACAAAAAGGGAGCAACCTCCAAAGCGGTCCTCGTCCCCGACCACCACTTAAAGTTCCTACTAATTCCATCTAATGATGCCTTCACCACAACCTTCCTTGGCGCCCTTCTTCAATCGACCTACTAATCTCACACGAATGCGCAAAAGATTCTATAGGTTCTACCTCATGGCAGAAGAACGAGATCTCACTAAAGAAATCAACGATCTTAATCCTAAGGCTTTATGTCCAATCAAAAGCAACGCTGAAAGCATAAAGCGTTCACACAGATTCCTAAGGACTCTAGAACCTGATGCTCTGATACCATCTGTGACAACCCGTTGTTCCGAAATAGGGGGTGGCCAGCCCGATACTCCAATAAAATAGGAATCAAGGATGGAATCATTCTCAGCATCACAACAAAATAAAAAGTATACAGGATAACCACTCCTTATTTCAGAAAAACGGGTTGCCAAAAATTTTGTTTCATAATTTAAAGTTAAAGAAAAGAATTTAAACAACCCAATTTACCAAAAAAGTGGAAACCCAAGAATATATACTATTACATACACCCCCAAATATACAATAAGGGACCGAATATGCTGTCGGTCAATAGTCTTATACAATACGATATGACATTTTAATGTAAATACATATTACATTACATTAAGAAAATACAACCGTTTGGGCCACGTGCCCGAGTAAATGACCCGATCTTGACTAGAGAGCAAGAATGGCGACGTCTATTGCAATATGTCCCGTGAATACCCACAAATCATCACGGCTCGCCAAAGACACCGGGATAGGAAGTCAGGTCAGGCATCCTTGCGACGGAGTACCTGAGCGGATACAAGATGCATGCACAACAAGAAATATGAACTGGTCAGGGCCCGGTTTTATATGATTACCAGACGAATAAAGAGTATGGCAGTTATGAATGATAAATCATAATGAACAGAAATAAGAATCTACCTACACAATTTTAAAACATAAGCTAAGACGATTTAATTAATTATAAATTTAAATTTAATTATGCAGGAGAATAAGAATGATTAACATTAAATTAAAAGCTTACATCATATAATCTGATTCATCTCATAGTTCCATTCCTTATTAGGAATATATAATTACCATTAAACACTTTGTGGCTTTTATCTCAATCACATGCCCTTCATGGCATTCCATTCCTTATCAGGAATATAATCATCATCAAATGCTCTTTGTGGCATTCCATTGTGCTCTTTATGTCACTTCATCATGCTCTTTATGGCATAGCTCAATACATCAAGTCCCACTTGATTATGAATAGTTATATTTACATACATATAACGATTCTAAGACCACCCCTCCGAGTTTCCCCACTGGGCGCGCCCCTAAATAACCAACATCTTCCAGGGGGCTATCAAACAAGGCAGTCTGGGTACCTATCGCAAAGTCGGGAAGCGGCCATATGCCTGCGGGAGAGTCATAACCACACTCGGAATTACCTCACCAGTGCAGAAAATATACAACAATGCTTATATGGACTGGGACTATATCCACCCTGCATTCACTAGCCAGGGGGCATCACCACACGCATGAAACTTCCTTTTTGATGGCATTTAGAGAGGTGTGTTTAAGTAAATTAGCATTTACCATAATTATGATTAAGTAAATTATCATTTACCATCATCATTTCCATTTCCATTTCATTTTCAAATTCCAATTTACGTTGTATGTTTCTTTTTATCCGAAACCATATTCATTTACATTTTTATAAATAATTCACCTTATCACCCGGAGTCATACGATAAATTATATCGTCATTATAACCATAAGGAATAAGATAACTCCCAATTTAATTCACCCAACACCCTTTTGTGGTGTTATTATGAACCATCAAGATTAACATAGCTCCATTGGGCTCCTAAAGTCTCCCAAACACAACTTTATAACTCCTAGTCTCAATATAATGAACTAGAAGAAGAGAATGCCCTAATATCAATTGGCATATCCCCGAAAAAGTCCCCACATAACCCAATCCTAATGTAGGGCAATTAACTAACTCATCTAAAACTCTAGGACACTAAGTTTACTTCATTCAAGAAGGTTCCTAGGCCCTAAACTTAAAGAAAATGAATTGAAATTGAGTTATAAAATTAACTCAAAAATAGCAGGAAAACGAATCGATTCGCCCGAGCGAATCGATTGACCCAAAAAGCGAATCGGTTCAGACAAAGAAACCTGGGATTCTATAAACTTCCGAATCGATCGGGCTTGGACCCGAATAGATTCGGTCCAAGCATACCTGGAAACTATCCCTATGCGAATTGATTCGCCTAGGGGCCGAATCGATTCGCCCCTGCGAATTTTCCAAGAATGGGTTAATGGTTATGAACCCTAGTTTTCCTAAAACTCAAATCTCTTCCGTTCTTACACACATCCAACGTCATAAATCTACCCCACATCAACCTACATGATTATTAACCACCAAAACCCACAATTTCATTATCAAAAACTAATATTAGGGTTGAAATACCACAAATTTTATTTTTGATCCATAAATGTAAATACACAACTATCACACAAATTATTCATCTTAAATCATATATTAGCAAGTATAAAACTTGCCTTAAGGTTGAAATCTCATATTTCTTTGTGGTAGCAACAATCCAAGCTTCAATCTCTCTCTTTTCTTATTGTTTCTCCCAAGCTCTCTTCCTCTCTCTATCTCTCAATGTTTGGTAACACACAAATGAGAAATGAAATAAGGGGCAAGACTTAAAAATCGTGGCTTAAGTCTAAAGTCCCCAACTTAAGTGGTTAATACCACATTAAAATGACTCCCAATACGCGTTTAAGTTAAAACCAGGTAAAAGTATCTGAAACCCAAAAATACATTATGGAACTTATTTTGACTGTCTCGGACATTCTGGGACTAACTATACCCTCTAAACTGGCATCCGACAATTTTATAAATTATTTCCAGTTCCGGTTTCACTTAAACCATAAAGTCATTTAAATCATATGACACTATAAAACATACAACATGAGGATATTTACCTACACATACGGTAAATATGCAACATTCCAGTAAATATTAACTTCTAACTAATTCAATTAATATTTACTTCAGTTCCAACATTTTATATAATTACCTTATGCGGTAAAATTAATAAAAAAATTAGCCTCCTAAAAGCGGGGGTTATTACATACTCCCCCCCTTATGAGGGAATTTTTCCCTCAAAATTCGGGCATACCCTATACGTATAAAGGGTATACTATCTTAAACTATCATTCTATCGCCCTTAAAAAACCCTCGTTATTACGACGTCCCAAAAATGGACTGGCGAGACGTCCCACGCACGAAACGCAGTGCCGTGTTAAGAATCGGGAGGAGTTTAGTCCTTAACTCTTGATGCTAATAACTCATATAAAAATATATATACTGTTTACATGCCAAATGAGGACATAACTAGAATATATGAAATTCTAGTACATGAGAATGTTGATGTATTGTGAATATGTGGTTATGTGGTTGATTATGAAACCTTACTTATTCAATAAATGAACAAAAATAATGAGAAATATGACACATTAAATGTAAAGAAATGTTTTAAATGGGAATGTAGATAAGAGTAGATTTCGAGATAAGTTAGATAGCATAATCTATATTTATTTTGGGATCTAGTTAGATTTGATTTGGGCATACATTTGGAGACCACATGCATACGTTAGGTGCGCGCTCTAGTTGAGAGGAGTTATTTCTTTGGACCATTCAAAATTTTTACACTATTGAAATGTTAGTATACTTTATAATTTTGGAATTGTGGAACTTTGGGGACAAATGAAGCCTCATCATGATTGGTACGAGCGATAGCTCGAATATAAAGGGTGTATGGGCTCCCTAGTTGTGGAAGTTGGTTTTATATAACTCATAATCAACTTAAAAAAAAATTAAATTAATTCGGCGTGGGAAGTTAGAGATTTGGAGATAGGATTAGTGAGGATGGGTGTAGTAGAACTGGTTGAGCTTTGTAGAATTAGGCTTAGCTAAAATTTCGAGGATGAAATTTTTATAAGTGGGGAAGTTTGTAACAACCCAAGGTCTTGGAGACAAGAATTTATTTATTTTGGGAAAGTAAATAATATTTTATTAGAGAATAATTAAATTGGCAATTGAGGTCAAAATTTGGAGTCATTAGAAAGTGTGTCGAATGGTAATTCTGAGGGTACCATTGTTTCCGGAAGGGTCAAGAAAGTCGAAATGACTGTACTTGGGGTCTATTTAGGTTCCGAAATATTTTAGGACCATTTGACTCGAATTAAAGTTATCGGGTCATTTAAAGTGTGTATTATCATTTAAAGAAGTGTATCTTGGGAATTAGGGCTTAAAAAGCCTACGGGAGATTTATTCTCCATAGAGAGAAAGAAAAATAGAAAGAAAGAAAGAGAGAAGAAGAAAGAAGAAGAAAAGGAAGGAGAAAAGAGAGAGAAAGAGGATTTTCCAGCATCCGCGCGATCTCAAGGCGGATTCAGACCCTACGAACCCGAGGCAAGTGATTAAACTTGCTAAATAATTATTGTGTACCATTTATTGCATGATTTGTGGATTGAATCTCTGGGTTTTAGGTTTAGTTTATCAAAACCTAACTTTTGGGTATAATCTTAGATTTAATATGTAGATCTTTGATTTGAAGATTGAAATTAGTTTATATGTATTCTAGGATGAATATTGATGATAAATATGTGATTGGGTGGAAGAATATGAAAAAGACTTTTCTAGATGGTCGAAATTGATACTTGATGAGGTAAATACGGAAGAGAAGCGTGTATCGAAGTTTGTTTGAGGATTAGATTGGAAAATCCGGCAACATTTGTTAGAGAGTCGTAAGTTAGCGACTTTCGTCGAGGTAGTGAATGAGGCACTATTAAAGTGTCATGAATATCGTCTTCGTTCGCAAGAGGGTAAGAACTTTGGAGATTCGAGTTCATCAAGTAAGTTTGGCAAGGAGAGTGCCTGTAATGCGAGTGGGCAGAAAGAATTTGTGGGTAAGTGTTTCTTTTGTAAAGAAATAGATCACATAAAGAGAGATTGTCCTAAAAGAGGTAATGGACCATAGTTTGATAAAATTTTGGAAGTGAAACCCCTACAACAGATTCGAGGTCATTTTAGACCAGGAGACTTTGTTTGGGAGCCCATTGATGAGGAAGGGCAATCGGACTAGAGATTGATGATGTAAGTTAATTTTCCTTTATGAATAGGATAATTACTAAAATGAATTTTGGGAATATCGTATGTGAGATATTTATGAAAGGGTAGTGCTATAGCCCTATTATGTATGTTTTGGCCCTAAGGGGAATTTTGAGCAAGTTAGGCTCTAATGTAAATTATCTTTTGATACAATGGATAATTTTGTAATATGCTCAAAAAGAGCTATAAACCTTGTGGTAAATGTAAGAATGGTTATGGTGATAAGTAGTAATGATAAAGCTACTTCTTTTTATATAGTCATGTTAGACTTATATAATTGTTGTATTCCAGCTATGGATGAGCCTTATAAAAGGGCAAAATATTGAAATGATGAAAGATGTTGTTTTTGATTAAAAGTTTAGATTGTGGATTGATGGACGTAGGAAAGTTTAGCTCACAATTATGCTAATTTTTGTGAGCTACATATTGTTATATATATGATGATTGTTAAGACGTTGTGTGGGACATAAGGCACTTTATGCAAATATTGTAATACATAAACCAAAATGTTTTCATAACTGTTTTTAAAATAAAAAATTTATCGGCCTTTGGGCCATTTCAAAATGATTTTCAATACATCAATTCTTTTTCAAACTCTAGTCTGGATTTAACAAACTCTCAATCCCCTGACATTTGCCAATTTAGTGCGGGGGAAATTGATGATTATTCAACTTGGGGTGAGATGGCATATTTTATTAGTGAAATAAGATTGGTGTGAGAAGATTATGATAACACGCTCAACATAACGAAATCATGGATGGATATCATCCTCAGCATCAACATCAAAATATGGAGTATACGGGAAATCCACCCAATAATTCAGAAAGCGGGTTGCCAAAAATTTTAAAATTTAGTTTAATTGCAAGTAAAAGAAAATAATGTAAACAACCCAACCCTGAAGAGAAAGTGGAATTCTAAAAAAAAACTGATATATATAACATCCTTATCAACGATACAAAATAGGACCGAATATTCTGTCGGTCAACAGTTACATACAACGTCTTACCACAGTTTAATAAAATACATAATACATTCATTAAATAATTACATAAGCTTGGGCCACATGCCCGAGTGAAAGACCCGATCATATCTAGAATACAAAAATGAAGGCGTCTAACAAAACATCCTGTAATATCCACAAAATCTTACAGCTCCTCGAAAACATAAGAGTAGGAATATCAACACGGGCGTCCTTGAGGAGGAGCACCTGAACGGATACAAATTTATGCACAACATGGAGAAAAATGAACGGGTCAAGTCCCGGTTTTTATATGATTCCCGGATGAATAAGTACCATGATAGATATGAACAGTTAATCATGAATGATGAAGATGAGAATCTAATAACCTAATCACAAAGCATAATAAAGCAGTTAAAATGATATGTATTTTATTAAATCATGCAAGAGAGTATAATTCGACATCATAAATTTAAAAGACTCCATCATTATTTACCACTTTATTCCAATTTCCATTCCTTAACAGGAATATAATACCATCATTTATTCTTATGGAATTAACATAACTCAAGTCCCACTTGATTTAGAAAGGTCATATTCTTATGCATATAATGATTCTAAGACCACCCCTCCGAGATTCCCCACCGGGCGCGCCCCTAAATGACTATCATCTTCCAGGGGCCTATTAAACAAGGCAGCCTGGGCACCTAACGCACGTCTGGAAGTGGCCATATGCCTGCGAGTGAGTCATAACCACACCTGGAATTACCTCACTAGCGCAGAATAAACACATAACAAATTCGCATATGACCGAGGACTATAGTCTCCCTGAATTCACTAGCCAGGGGACATCACCTCATGCGAGAGCTTCCCTTACGATAGAATTTATAGAGGTGTGTTTAAGTAAATTAACATTTACTAATTAAATCTCATTATCATTTTCATTAATCACATGTATGTTTCATTTTATTTGAAACCATAATCCTTGAATATTCTCATTAATATTCATCATAACTTAAGTCCCGAATTATTCTCCAATTGATCCCCAAAATCTTATGAGTCCCAAGGTCTTATATACCTCAATAGGGCCCCTAAAATCTCCAAGTATGGGCTTACAACTCTTAATTCCTAAAAATTTACGAAAATGAAAAGTAATGCCTAAACATCACTTTTGGTACCCATGGAATGAACCCCGAGTGAACCCATTGAACTCTAGGGTAACGACCAAACTCAACTAAAACTCTAGGACTCTAAGTTTACTTCATACAAGAAGGTTCCTAGGTCCTAAGCCTAAAGAAAAGGGTTAAAATTTGAAAAGAAAAACAAAAGAAAAAATACAGGATTTTCGAATCGATTCGGACTAGCCGAGTCGATTCGGTCAGGAAAAATGACTTTCTGCAATCGATTCGGACTAGCCGAATCGATTCGGTCGACTCAGACCTAGAAACTGTCCCCATGCGAATCGATTCGGTCTGGCCGAATCGATTCGCCCTTGCGAATTTTACCAATTTTGGCTATGCAGTCTTAGACTCCTAATTTCTCCCAACTTCAACCAACCCAAACCCTTAACATTTATTACTACCAACTGATTATAAATGCATCAAACAACCATAATTTACACCAATATCCAATCAAATCAACCTCCAAAGATTCAAAGCCCATAAATCCAATAAAAACCCTAACTTCTTTAAACCATAATTAACCACAACTATCAACACTAAATATTCAACTTAAATCATATAATAGCAAGTAGAAAACTTTCCTTAGTGTAGGGATCTCAGATTTTTCCTTGCTAGCAACAATCTCCAAGCTTGAATCTTCAATCTCTCTCTTTCTCCACAAGTTATCTTCCTCTCTCTCTCACTCTAGGTCACAAATGCTCTTAAGAGTAATAAATGAATTGCAAGACATAAATCGGGGTATTAATCTAAAGTCTCAAAATTTAAGTGGTTAATACTAAATTAAAGTGATTCCCAATACGCAATATACTAAAACCAGTCAAAAGTCCCCAAAACATCAAAATACAATATGGCACACAATTTGACTATCACGCACCTTCCGGAACTAACTACGCCCTCCAAATTATCATTTGGAAATTTTATAACTCATATAAAGTTCCGATTTCATTTTAAGCCAAAATGTCATTTTAAATCTTATGACACTATAAAACACAACATGGTGATATTTACCTACACATATGGTAAATATGCAACATTTTAGTAAATATTAACTTTTCTCATTAAATTAATACTTACTCCACATTCCAACATTTTATATATAATGACTCCATATAGTAAATAAATATAAAATAGACTCTCAAAACTGAGGGTTGTTACATATGTGCAATGCCTAGTGTGGGTCGGTCATTACGATGATTATGGAACCAAGGCTGATAGGCAATAATGGGGTTCTTTGTGTGGGGAACATCGTGATATGCGTGGGCTAAAGAATATTAGGCAGACGGACTATAGTGATGTTTGTGGATTTGATGATATAAAACGGTAGACGCACCATGAGTATGCGCACGGGAAATAGAAAGGTAAACTAGTTATAATGGTGTTACATCGATAACATGATTAATGTTAAGAAAGATAATTGGAATTGAGTATGATAATGGAATGAAATTTAATTAATGTTAAAATAAATATATTTAAACTTGGGTAGTGAGATAGTTTGTTATATGTGGGAAGTTGTTATATTTTCACATAACTCGCATTGTTATTACTATTACTTAGTTAATTAAAGAATTTTGTTATGGTACTTATCTCTTATCATTCTTATTAATAGAGTCATGGATCCTAATTGAGAAGAGTATTTGATATTCTTGCAGTAGGCCCTGATCCGTTGTTTTTATCTAACCTTTTAGGATAGGTTACTGTGTAGTTGCATTATTTTGGAGATTATCGAAATTGTAGAGGTGTTTTACTTTATTGCCTAGTTTAGTTTACTTTCTCGTCGACTTTATTTATAAGATAATTGTTTTGGGATTTGGTGGGTCATTCGACTCTATAATTGTTTATGGTTTTTAGTTTGGAAGATTTTTATGTAATGGCTTTATTTCCTTTGAGTTTTATTATTATTGGAGTGAGATTTATCGTTGTTGGAGTTTTAGCATGGTGATGGATCTTAGTGGTAAACGAATTATATTCGTTGGATTATCTTGATTTATATCTGGTGTAAAAAGGTTTTAACGTCTTATATTTTTTTCACGTGCTAAGAATGGTATTTAATTTTAATGACCTACATATTCTGGTGTCAACTTTAATAAAAGAATGTGCGAGTTGTTACATATTTTTAACATGGTAAAATGGTAGAGTACCATGGAGACATCCACTACTCCTCAACGTGACAAACAAAAAAATTTAATAATAATAAGGGAAATACAAATATAGGTTACAAGATAATATATAATCAATACCTAAACTCATGTTTATCTAGTATTTTTCATATATGATTATCAACCACCAGTATGTTATTTTGACCAGATTTTACATACTAGAAATATAGCAGCACAGTGTAATCAAACAGTGCTTACCACACCAAACCAAGAGTAAACTATTAGTGAGAAATTTTGGATCTAAAATGTGTATGTAAACCTCAATAGTCCGTCGAATATTTTATTTACAAAAAACCTTGTCAATGTTTATACAAGAAAGAATTAATGAGTTAATTCACACAAACGTCAAATTGATTTGCATCGAAACCTAGACTGAAACCCAATTGAATCAAAATCCATGTTCAAAATCATTTGATTTAATTTGAATCCAAAGCATATTATAACCCGTTTTAATTGATTTTAATCGAAGATAGATTAAACTCATTTGAATCGATTGAAATCCATTCGAATTGATTTGATCTAAACTTAGATTTGATTTGAATCAAAAATGACATTTTGACCCCTTTTAATTCAATTAGTTTCATCTTGAATCAAAATTCAAATTAGAAATGAGATATGTTTTCAACTCCAATCAGTTTAGAGATCTTTTTTGGGGGTTAAATTTTTTTAATAATGGTGTCTAATTTTTTATTTCAATTTATGATTTCATTTGGTGTCTATTTTAGGATTGGGGTCATGGTTTATAAAATATGTTGTTTTGCTATTGTAAGGACATAAATTTCCAATTGAGTCTTACTGTTGTGTTGGCTCAATTCCAGACAAAAACATTTGAGTCATAGGATAGTATTGAGCGACTATCCTCCAAGCCTATGACGTTTGAAGTTTCAATTAAAGAAATAGCGGCCTGTATTTAAAAGCAAAGATTATCAAAGTGCCGAGTTTCAAATGCCAGCTTTCTACGTCAACGACAATTGATTCCATAGTCTCCAAAAGGTATGAATGCATTTCTATATATAGAGAGAGACTTGGAATAATTTTATTATGGGTGTAATTTCATTTTAAACGAATTTTATTTTTAGAAAGTTATTGTAGAACTTTCGATAAAAAGTTTTTGGGCTAAAAATGTAAAATTGGACTTTCTGACATTTCGTTCAAAATTTTTGTTCGAACGAGAATGCCGTTCGAACAAGAATTTTGTTCGAGCGAATTTTGCCAACGATTTTCCCTTTTGGACACTAACTTTTCGTTAGAAATGTCGTTCGAACAAAAATCTCATTCGAACGAGATTTCTGGGTAGGAACAGTTTTGGCAGTTTGATCTCATTTTCCCACTCTTTTGTCCCACTTCCTTTTGGCAGTTTAAAATATACTCGGGACATATTTTTCAACGACTTTTATACCTTCCTTGAGAATACATTTTGAGAGAACATACACCAACAAAAAGTTTCCTGTTTTTATGTGTTGAATCTCAAAGAAATATTTTCAACAAACACATGAGTTTACACCCATAGTTTGTTTATCCAAGTACCTCATATATATAATATTTTCTTAGAGTTGTTTGGCACCATTGGTTCATCTCTACCATAAAAAAAAAATTAGGTTTACTTCTACATCCCACAAATAAGAAGACATTTGGTTTACGCTGCGGTATTCCCACTCGAAGAAAAGCTTCGCGTGAGGGTGACGTTGTCCAAGTGTCCCATCGAAGGAGTCCAAGACTGTGGAGGAGTCCATGATTATCTAATAGACAAAAGTGGTTACAAGAAGGAGCGTCGAGGCTTGGACGGAGTCAAGTTGTTGGTGTAATTCTACTGTCTTGTAATTTATAATTTCGTACTTAGTGGATTTGTTAGGCCAGGGTCGTCTGAGGTTTTTACCATTTTGGGTTTTCCTCGTACATCGGCGTGTAGTGTGATTGGTTTATTTTATCTTGCAAAACACGTAGATGCATGCTTAGTCTTTTTAAGATAAAATTTGGCTTAATAATCACACGTATCTCTTTTGCTGCTAAAATTAATTAGGCAAAATTTAACTTAATTTAATCAAGTCATATATTTAATTTGATAATTTGGTTTGTCCTAATTTACAAAATTGAATTAATTATTATTATTAGGAAAATTTCTAGGGCTTGGGTTGAATTAATTTGGTTTAAGTGAAAAATTCATTTGTTGTTTAATTCATTCACTTTGTGTTTAGTTTAATTTTAATTTGAAAATAAATTGAAATTTGTTATGTGTGTGTGTTGTGTTGAGCCATCTTCATTCTGCACTTAAAAGGAAATTATATTTAATTTTAAAAGAATATTTAAAATTTGGGGTCCTTTCACTATTCAGATTGGTATTAGAGCCGGAGCGCTAATTTATTGCGTTAAGGTCCTTTTAAATTTTTTGTAAAAAATGGAATTTCCCCATTTTTAAAATTTCCCATTTTCGATGGTTCCAATTACGCGTATTGGAAGGCGCGTATGAAATCGGCAATAAAGTCTATCGATGAGAGGGTTTGGTTATCAGTTGTTAACGGGTGGTCCCCACCCACATGTTTGATAGAAAATGAGTGTGTTCCCAAACCCGTAGATAAATGGAGTGAGAATGAATTTAAACCTGCCAATTTTAATTCTCGAGGTTTAAATACCATGTTTAGCGCAGTCAAACCGGATGAATTTTGAAGGATCATGAAGTTTGAAACCGCTAAGGAAGCTTGGGATATATTACAACTCCCTCACGAGGAAACTAGTGTCATTAAGGCTTCTAAACTCCAAAACCTCACCACTCAATTTGAAACCATCAAAATGAATGAAAAAGAAACATTTGATGAATTTTATGCTAGACTATTCGATATAGTAATTTCATCATTTAATTTGGGAGGGAAAATACCCAACGACCGAGTTGTAAAGAAAATTTTAAGGTCCCTACCCGAGAGATTTATTCCTATAGTGACCATTTTAAATTCTTTACCCACCTTGAACTCTACTAAACTTGAGGAATTAATAGGTGATTTGCAAACCTATGAGCTAGATATGTTTCCCTCCAAAAATAAAAAGAAAATAGATAAGGGCATTACTTTGAAAGCCTGAAAGGAGGAAAACCAAGTTGTGGTTGATGAGAGTGATTGTGTCTCAGAGGACATGCCTATGTTTGCTAGGAAATTTTGAAAATTTCTTAAAGTTAACAGAGATAAGTTTAAAATTGATTTTAAGAAACTTGAAAATTCTAAGCATGACAAAGCCGAAAAATCCCCTAAAAGACTAAATGAAGATCTAAATAGGGATGAGTCAAATCGATCTTTTGGTTGTGAAGGTTATGGCCATAGGTCTTTGAATGCCCCACTAAACTAAGGAGAGAGGGTAAGCAACCTATTTCATATAATGCCACCATTAGTGAAAGTGACAAGGAAGAGGGACCCGATTCCCCTATTGAGCGCAACTTTACCGCGTCCGTGGCCTGCCATGAGAGTGATAATGAGAAATTGTCCGACGATGACATCTCAAATCATAACACTTTCGAAGTCTTTATTTTCTAAGCTAAAAAGGATGATGGTAGTGAGAGTGGAGTAGAGATGGAGAGTGAAAGTGAAAATGAGATTGATGTGAGTGAACTTCAATTTGCATTTCAAGAATTATCCGAATCTATAAAATTAAAAAGGGAAAATTTGAAGTTAGAAGCTAGTTTAAAAGAGAATGCTACGGTCATTGATGAGAGTGTGTTAGTTGATGATATTAGGGCATGAGAGAGAGCTCTTCGAGAGAAGCTTGCATATGTAGAAGGCAAGAGAGATAGTCTTAGAGGTTTAATAGAGTCAATGAAAAAGGAGATTCTCGAGTTTGAAGAGAGAAATAGTTTGCTAGGGTCTAGAATTTTAGAATTAGAAGAACAATTGAGAGACTCTAGTAAGGTCAAAATTGATTTGGAGTGTAGGTCCAAAAAACTAGATAAAATCTTAGGCACGGTCCAAATAAAAAATGACACTTGTGGTTTAGGCTTCGATTCTTGTAATGATTCCTTTATTAAATCCAAAACTAATGTTTTGAGAGAATCAGCTAGGAACGATTCTAGAGGTCAATCCTTAGGTTCTACTTGTCAATGAGTCTTTACTTGCTCACATTGCGGTCGAAAAGGTCAACTTAGGAAGTTTTTCTTTGTTCTTAAACGACGTACTAGAAAATCCCAACATAAGGCAACCAAGGTAGCCAGGATTCCGTTATCCCGAGATCGTCATTCATAATTAGTTTGGGTTAGGAGATCTGACTTGGTAGCTTTACAAAATAGAATTTTTTATTCTCATTTGCTTTCACATGCTTCCTCCCTTGCTAAATCTAAAGGATGAATGTGTTAGTTGTTTGCATACTTTAGATTTTGTGCTTCATGCTATATTATCATACTAATTGTATGCTTGTTTATCATTTTCTAGTCATTGCTTTATCACATATCTCATGCTAGAATTATGATTTTTATATATCTTTTGTATTATAGTTCTTTTATTTTAGTTTGCATTAAATGAAAAATACAAAAAGATTTTGTTTGTCTTTTGAGTAAATATTTTTATTTGTTTGGTTAAAAAATTTCAAAAACTCAAAAAGATTTTTTTTGTGTTTATTTTAGTTTGACACACTTTATGTGGAATATACTTGTGTTCAAATCCCTTCTTTTTCGCTTCCATATGGCTAGAACATTTGGTTAAGATTGTACTCCTTAAAATGTTCTTTGCCCTGAATACATGGAGTAGTTAGATTTTGTGTTGCTTAATGGATTCTATTTTTATATGCCTCCATTCACACATGCACGAGCTAATTTGAAATTTAAATGTTAAATGCATAGTTGAGCTAAGTGATATGTTCTCCCATCAATTTAGCCATCTACATTTTGCTTTGACTATGAAGGATTTGTGCATGTAACAACCGTTTCCCGGATTTAAAAAAAATAATAGAAAAATATCTTTATCCGGTGTAGTAGTTTATCAATAGAATCGGACAGCGAAAGACAAAATTACTTTGCGTGAAAAGCCGCCATTGAATGTTAGGCCTGTTAAAAATATGGCATTAAAAAGAATATTTGCCAAGGCAAAAAATAGTTTAGTTAATATGTTCAAAAGAAAAGAAAAGAAAAATTATGAGGTGTTTGGTTGGATATATTAACGGGTTTTCACAATGACTTTGTATCCTAGTTAAGCTTTTATTGTCATGACTCTATTGGTTTGTAAAATCATCAAAATTCTTGGCTTATATGCATTGCGTATGTTTGTTCATTGAGTTCAATTTATATTGTCACATGAGGCTATATCTAAATGTAATAAAGTTTTGCAATCAAATGAGAACTCCGTGAACATGTTTTAAGTGATCGGGTTAAAATTTAATTGTTACTAGTTCACACCCCTACACTTTCGTTTCCCACATGCATTTGGATACATTTTTGCTATACGAGTGTGAAAAGCCTAATGTATTTTGTGTCATGTCTGGTGTTTATACCTATGTATATGTGCATGTGCGTTAGTGATATTCATTATGTATACATATATATGGTATTTTTTTATTTTTTTGAGTTTTTGCCTTGCTTGCTACTCCATCTATGCTTCTAATTAATTATTGGTATTTATCTTGTTGCGTATATTGTTTGATATCACATGCTTAGTATCTTATTTGTCAAATTGGTATCATTTGTTTTCGCATCATAGTTGGTATCCACTAATCTTTGTATGGATTAGTTATGTTATTGTTGCACATATACTTTCATGTTCTTATCACCTTATGCATCATCTTGTTTACTTGTTTCCCCATACTTACATCCTGTAATAACCCTTACTTTTGAGTAATTCATTTTATATTAATTTGCCATGTGAGGTAATTATATAAAATATTGGTAAATGGGATAAATATTGTTTTAAGTGAATTAAAAGATAAATATTTACTAAATTGTGCCTATTTACTGTTATGTGAATGTAAATGGCATTACGTTATGATTAATGGTGTCGTTGTGCTTTAAACGACATTTATGGTTTAAATGAAGTTGGAACTTGAAATGAATTATATTAGTCAGGATGAAAATTTAGAGGGCGCGATTAGTCCCGAAATAGTCGAGATAGTCGAAATACGTGCCATATTGTATTTTTGGGTTCCGGACACTTTTAACAGGATATAACTTAAATATGTAGTTACGATTCATTTTAATGGTGTATTAACAATTAAAAGATGAAAACAAATGCTAAGGCACGTTTAAAGTCTTCCAACCCTTTTTATTTCTCCCTTACACATTCCAAACCCTATAGAGAAAGAGAGAGAAAGAGAAGTGTGGAGAAAAGAGAGAAAAAGGAAGAAAATTGAAGATTGGGCTTTGGATTTGTTGCTACCGAAAGGAAATCCGAGACTTCAACCCTAAGGAAAGTTTTTACTTGCAAATATATGATTTCATGTGGATATATTGTATTGATAGTTGTGTATTTGAATGATTTGAGAAAATGTTAGGTTTTGATACATATATTGATGTTTAACCCTTAGATCTTGTTGTGTATATGATTTAAATTGGTTATGTGGGTTTGTTGAGGTGTAGAAATGTGGTGGTTCTGCTGTAGGTTGATGATATTAAAAGAAATGTTGGAATAAGGAGCGTAGGTTTTGGGTCTTAGCATTATAGTAGAAGAGAGGTTTTTGGGTCTGCTAAGTGCGGTCGATCGTGGTCCCAGGACCGGTCGACCGGGCCTTCGGGGGGGAGACTACTACTTTCCCACATAAGTATAAGTTTTGAGCACGGTCGACCGCGATCCCAGGACCGGTCGACCGGGGCCTCCGAAATGAGCTTTCTGCATTTCTTCCTAGGCCAAATCCTCGAGACGCGGTCGACCGCGGTCTCATGACCGATCGATCGGTCCCTTATTTTTCACTCTTCAAATCCTATTTCTTTCTAGCTTATTTTTTTAAGATAGGGAATTAGGAACCTTCTTAATTGAAGTAAAACTAGAGTATTAGGATCTATCTATGGTGTATTTAGAAACCTAAGTTATAATGAGAGTTGGGTCTTAAGTTAGGGATAATTTGGTTAGGTAATTTAGAGGGAGATAAATGATTCTCTTATAGAATCAAATAGTTTAAATCTATGAAGGATTAGAATGACTTAAGGTGGATTTCTAGAATTGGAGGGAAGAATATCATTTCATAATGGGTTATAGAAGGTACGTTATTCATGGATATTTGTATCGAGAGATAATTATACGTCGAGACTTAATGAAGATGTTAAATGCTTATGGATCGGGATATAACGAAATGCATACTTGACAAAGTAAATAAATTACGAATGAAAATTTGTATATACACACCTCTCTAAATGCTATCATAAGGGAAGTACGCGCATGAGGTGAAGTCCTACGGCTAGTGAATGCAGGGCGAATATAGTCCTCGTCCATAGGACCGATTATATATTGTGTGATTATTGTTCGAAGTGAGGTAATTCCGGGTGTGGTTATGACTCACTGTCGAAGGTATATGTCCACTTCCCGACGTTGCTTTATGGGATGCCCAGGTTGTCTTGTGCGATAGGCCCTGGAAGATGATAGCTATTTAGGGGCGCGTCCAGTGGGGAAGCTCGGATGGATGGTCTTAGAATCGTTATATATTGTGTAATATAACTATTCTTATTAAAGTGGAACCTTATTGAAGATACAGCACTTTATGAAATTAATTGTTTTGAATATGTTTCCTAATGAGAAAAGGAACGGTGAAATGAAATTGTGTAAAAAGGAAATGGAATCTCATTAATTAATGTTTTAATGATATTCTTCCTCATAAATGAATTATGATCATTATCATTATTTTGTGTAAATTATGCTTTTAGATCAAGAGATTAGATTCCTTATCATTGTTTATGGTGATCGATACAAACATATTCAGGATGATAAAATAGTCCATGACTGTTATGCATTTTATTCACGTGGTAATCATATTAAACCGGGACCTGACCCGTTTTTATATCTTTATTTTGCATGAATCTTATATTCGCTCAGGTGTTCCCCCATAAGGACGCCCGTATTGACTTCTCCATTCTCGTGTCCTCGAAGCTATAACACATTGCGGAGGTTATAGGGCATTGAATTTAGACGCATCTATCTTTTGTATCTTAGTTATGATCATCTACACACTCGGGCGTGTTGCCACAGCTTTGTAATTGCATTATATTATGTGATATTCTACTGTAATACTCTGTGTAACCCTGTTGTAGATGTCTGTTAACCGATAGCTTATTCAGTTATTTTGGTTGTACATAGTTGCCGACTTACTATCTGTCTTTATTTATATCCACCTTCTTTTAAATTGGATTGTTGAAATAATTTCTTTAACTTACAAAAATCAAATTTTGACAATCCGTTTTATAAAATAATTGGTGGTTATCTCGTATACTTATTGTCTTACTGTGATGCTAAGAATGGACCATCTATGATTCCTGTAATTATTGGAGTATCGGGTTGGACACCTCTTATTTTAATAAGTGGGGTGTCATAGATAGTATCAGAGAATCACGTTCTAGAGTCTTTAGGATCTATGCGGACTTGTCACGTTTTACCGTAGCATTTTTTGATATAGAGCCTTAATGTTAAGACTGTTTTTTTTCCTATGTTTGCGATCCTCAGCTAAGGTACTTGTTCTTTATAGAATTCTCATTCAGTTCTTTCTTCGTCTCAGATGTCACCTAAGAGAGGTCGCCCTGCGAGAAGAGATAGAGTTGTAGAAGATGTGGTAGGTCCTCCCCCGCCACAGTAAGGAACTATAAATACTGCTGAAGTAACCAATATCGTAGCCCAGGCGGTAAATGCTGCTATGACTTTTGTGGTTCATCAATTTCCCCAACCTCAACTACCACGATCCCAGCAGGTATAAGTCCCTACGGGACCTTCTCCCTGGGAAAGAGTCAGAGAATCCTTCTTAAAAGTGTCAGAGAATCCTTCTTAAAAGGTCATTCCCTAGAATTTCAAAGTGGTTCCGATGTGATAGTAGCTAACCAATGGAAAAAGGATATGCAATGTCGTCTTTGCTTGATAGATTATAGTGAGGAACGGAAGCAAATCCTTGCTACTTTTAAGCTAGTTGGAGTAGCTTTACATTGGTGGGAGTCGATGACTACACCAGGGCAAAGAGATACTATGACTATCACTGATTTTTGGGTTTTGTTTGACCAAAAATATTTTCCTACGGCAGTCCAAAGCGAGATGAGGAGAAAGCTTCAAGATGTAGTTCAAGGTGAACGTTCGGTGCCCGAATATGAGGAGGAATTTACTCGTTTGGATAGTTTTATGTCGGATGAGGTAACTCCAGAGGAGAGGAGAATATCTAAATTCATTGGAGGTTTGCATTGGAGGACACGACAACATTTGCTGGGCAATCCAGCTTTACAAACTTTTGGGGATGTGATGAATGTCGCGTTACTCCATTATCAAGATCATTCGTTGCATATTCAAAGTAGTAATAAGTCTTCAGTTATAGGCAAGCAAGTAAACCAGGAGGCAATGGAGCAGGAGGAGGAGCACTACCCTCGTCCCAATCATCGAGAACTAAATAAAAGGAAAAGGACACCCAGCAAGGCGACTTATCTAAAAGACAGCATTTTGGTGGATTTCATTTTAGTGGCAGTAATTTTAGGCACGGTCAGAGTGCCCAGTCCTAGACGCAAGCAGGTCGAGGTAACAATGGGGGTAGAGGCCATCCTGGCCAAGGCTTTGGGCAGTTTAGAAATAATCGGGGCCGTAATCAGGAAAATATGATTGGTCGCTGCTTTCTATGTGGGGAGCTAGGTCATTATAGGAAGGATTGTTCACAGTTGATTGGTGAACAGTTTCCTAGAGTTTCGCAGCATCCACAGGCCCAGTTATCGCCACAAGTGCCTAATCCAGTCATCCCTCCACAACAGGGACAACTACAGTATGGGCGTGTTTACCCCATACAGGATGCTATGCTTCCTCCAGCACAGCCAGTGCCACCAGCTATTGAGGGTAATTTTCCCATTCATGGGCACATGGGTCGTCTATTGTTTGATACGAGTGCGACACACTCGTTTATTTCAAGAAGTTTTGCTTAGTCTACGGAGCTAATTAAAAGTGCAGAAAGTACTTTCACTAGTGTTTAATCTTCTATGGGTGATAGTTCACTTATTTTCTTTATTTGTAAAAGAATATAAATAAATCTTGGTAACTTGTGTTTTGAGGCCGATTCGCTCGTCCTTGATATGGTAGGGTATGATGTAATTATGGGTATGGATTGGCTAGTGAAGTATCGTGCGATAGTCAACTATTATGGAAAGAGTATAGTTTTTGCCATTCTGGGTCAAGAGATGTTTTTAGTGGCTATGCCTCGCTCTGAGGGAGGGTCTAGCACATATTTGTATTGTATTGCAGAGGAGACTTCTCCGGATGTAGTCGTTTCCTTAGATTCGATTCCGGTTGTTAGAGACTTTGGAGATGTTTTTCAAGAAATACTGGGTTTACCTCCAAGTAGGGAGATTGAGTTTGTGATTGATTTAGCACCGGGAACGCGACCGATTGCTACAGCTCCATATCTTGTGGCTCCTATTGAGATGAGGGAGTTAAGAGATCATATTTAGAATTTATTAGAATAGGGGTTTATTAGGCTTACTACGTCCCCGTGGGGAGCTCCTGTGTTATTTGTGAATAAAAGAGATGGTTCTCTCCAGTTGTGTGTTGATTACAGGGAGTTGAATAAAGTTACCATCGGGAATAAATACCCACTACCTCGGATTGATGATTTGTTCGATCAACTTAGGGGAGCATTGTACTTCTCTAAAATATATTTGAGGATGGGGTATCACCAGTTACAGATACGAGAACAAGATGAGTCCAAAACTACATTCCTAACTAGATATGGGTCCTATGAATTCTTGGTTTTTCCTTTTGGACTAACCAATGCACCTGCAGTGTTTATGGACCTCATGAATAGAGTGTTTAGAGACTTCCTGGACCAGTTTGTTATTGTGTTTATTGATGACATCCTTGTTTACTCTCAGTTATAAACCGATCTTGCTACGCATCTACGGTTGGTCCTGCAGACATTGAGGGATCATCAATTGTATGATAAATTTGAGAAATGTGTCTTTTGGCTACAGGAAGTACAGTTTTTGGGTCACATTGTGACAGCTCAGGGTATTTCGATAGACCCAAGTAAAGTTGTTACGGTGAGGGAATGGGGTCAGCCCACGACACCTACCAAAATTCATAGTTTTCTATGTTTAGTTGGCTATTACCGCAGATTTATCAAGGGTTTTTCAAAAATTGATAACCCTTTGATAAATTTAACTCGGAAAGGAGTGAGGTTCATTTGGGATGATTCTTGTCAGCTAGCTTTTGATGAGTTAAAAGATAAGTTGACTTCTGCTCCATTACTTGCGTTACCAAGGCCAGTATTGGAATATTTGGTCTTTACGGACGCATCTCTGCAAGGGTTGGGAGGTGGGTTACAAAAAGAGCATCGAGCCATTACTTATGCTTCTCGCAAGCTAAATCCCCATGAGAAGAATTATCCGGTTCATGATTTGGAACTTGCTGCAGTAGTTTTTGCCTTAAAGATTTGGAGACAATATCTCCTGGGGGAGAAATTTAGTCTTTTCACGGACCATAAATCGTTGCAATATTTATTTTCACAAAAGGATTTGAATATGCGACAACTTCGGTGGTTAGAGTTTATGAAGGACTACCAATTAGATAATCTTATCATCTAGGTAAGGCGAATGTAGTGGCCTATGAGTTGAGTCGAAAACCCGAGGGGGAGTCAGCGCAGATATGGAAGGCTAAATGGAAAGAGCTCAGCCAGGAGGATGCGGTTGCTAGGGCATTTATGTCGGTGTTGACCGTTACTCCTACGATAGTGGTAAGGGTGGTGGAAGACCAAGGAAGGGATAAAAGTTTTCAGGACCGTATACACCAATTGTTGACCGAGGGAGCGGAATCCTACACTATAAGTGTTGAGGATGGGTTACGTTTCCACGAGAGACTCGCTGTCCCGGATGAAGGGGATTTAAGACGAGCTGTGATGACAGAATCTCATGGATCTAAGTTTACAGTACATCCTAGTGGGGACAAAATGTACCAAGACATGCACTGTCATTATTGGTGTCCATGCATGAAATGGGACATTTCTGAATTTGTTTTCCAATGCACTACTTGTCAACTGGTGAAGGTAGATCATCAAAGACCAACGGGTTTGTTACAACCATTGGAAATACCAGTATGGAAGTGGGAAAGTATCTCGATGGACTTCATCACGGGATTACCAACGTCGCAGAGCGTTCATGATTCTATTTGGGTTATCGTTGATCGCTTAACTAAGTCGTCACATTTCCTACCCGTACGTACAGACTATAATACTGCACGTTATGCTCGACTATTTATTATGGAGGTTGTTAAACACCACAAGGTGACCATTAATATAGTCTCTGATCGAGACAAAAAAAAATTTACCATTTTTAGCGAAGTTTCCAAGAAGCTATGGGAACCGAGTTGAAGTTGAGTACCTCTTATCACCCTCAAACAAATGGGCAGACAGAAAGAGTCAACCAAATGTTAGAGTACATGCTCCGAATGTGTGTGCTTAATTTTAAAGGAAGTTGGGAACAATACCTTCCCTTGGTCAAATTTGCTTATAATAATTCATACCAATTTACTATCAGGGTGGCACCATATGAAGCACTATATGGCAGACTGTGTAGATCACCTACTTGTTGGTTGAAAGTAGGGGATAATAAATTTCTTGGACCTGAAATGATCCAAGACACTTCTTCGAAGATTGAACTTATTCAAAATTGCATCCGAATAGCTCAAGATCGTCAAAAGAGTTATGTTGATGCTAATATGAGGCATGTGGAATTGGAGTTAGGAGATCAAGTTTTGGTGCGAGTATCGCCAATGAAAGGTATAAAGCAATTTGGGAAGAAAGGAAAGCTTGCGCCGCGTTACGTATGCCCTTTTCCCATTATTGCTAAGGTAGGCCCAGTAGCGTATCAACTTTCCTTACCAAAACACTTACAACAGATTCATGATGTGTTTCATGTACCATATTTAAAAACGTACAAGAGGTGTGAAGGAACTCACTAGCATATTCCTTTAGATGATATCGAATTGCAACCTAATATTTCATACGAAGAACAACCAGTTACAATCTTAGATCACGGGGAGCGTAGGCTAAGATCTTGAGTGGTGCCTTTGGTTCGATTTCACTAGGGTCATCACAATGCCGAGGAATCGATGTGGGTGCGTGAGGATGATATGCGAGAAAAGTATCCACGTCTCTTTTTACAAGGTACGCCAGAATTTTGACGGCAAAATTCTCTTATAAGGGGGGAGAGTGTAATAACCCTTAATTTTGAGTACTTCATTTTATATTAATTTGCCATGTGAGGTAATTATATAAAATATTAGTAAATGGGATAAATATTGTTTTAAGTGAATTAAAAGATAAAAATTTACTAAATTGTTCCTGTTTACTATTATGTGAATGTAAATTGCATTGCGTTATGATTAATGGTGTCGTTGTGCTTTAAACGACATTTATGGTTTAAATGAAGTTGGAACTTGAAATGAATTATATTAGTCAGGATACAAATTTAGAGGGCGCGATTAGTCCCGAAATAGTCAAGATAGTCGAAATACGTGCCATATTGTATTTTTGGGTTCCGGGCACTTTTAACAGGATATAACTTAACTATGTAGTTATGATTCATTTTAATGGTGTATTAATAATTAAAAGATGAAAACAAATGCTAAGGCACGTTTAAAGTCTTCCAACCCTTTTTATTTCTCCCTTACACATTCCAAACCCTAGAGAGACAGAGAGAGAAAAAGAAGTGTGGAGAAAAGAGAGAAAAAGGAAGAAAATTGAAGATTGGGCTTTGGATTTGTTGCTACCGGAAGGAAATCCGAGACTTCAACCCTAAGGAAAGTTTTTACTTGCAAATATATGATTGCATGTGGATATATTGTATTGATAGTTGTGTATTTGAATGATTTGAGCAAATGTTAGGTTTTCATACATATATTGATGTTTAACCCTTAGATCTTGTTGTGTATATGATTTAAATTGGTCATGTGGGCTTGAGGTGTAGAAATGTGCTGGTTCTGCTGTAGGTTGATGATATTGAAAGAAAGGTAGGAATAAGGAGAGTAGAATTTGGGACTCATCATTATAGTAGAAGAGAGGTTTTTGGGTCTGCTAAGTGCGATCGATCGTGGTCCCAGGACCGATCGACCGGGCCTTCGGGGGTGATACGACGCAAATATTGCGTATTTCACCCGTTAACCTACGCGTTATTAGCCCCCTTGGGTATCTTAATCCCTATATTTATGCTCGTTAACCAGATAACCTCGGATTTCTATGTTAACATATTTTGCAGGGGTTAATTGAGCTTTTGTAGGTATTTGTATGCTTAGTATGAAGTTCAGACGCATTCCGGTGAAGTTTCGTACACATCCGCACGCGTAAGGGCATTTTAGTCTTTTCACAGCTTGGGTACCTGGCCCGACATCTCACGGAAGTTGTAGCCCTCCTCGCTAGCTTCGCGTGGCCACGAACGGTGCGCGATTCCGATTCATAACGAAGAAGTTACGGCGATTTCAGCGGAGGAAAAACAAGGAAAGCAAAAGAGGAAAAGAGAAGAGGAAGAGAGGAATGCAGTGTGCTGCTGCAATCTGCCCTGCTTGATCGATCGATCGACACTTCTGGTCGATCGATTGACCATTCTAAAATTGTCGAATTTTGGCCTTGATCGATCGATCGACCAAAGGGGTCGATCGATCGATCCCCTGTTTTTCAGCAGATATTTTCATTTCTTTTCTTTCTTCTTTTCTTTTAATCCAACTTACTATATAAAGTCAATTTTGTTGTAATAAAAGAATATATCAGTACATACACGTTTTTAGGTTAGAATAGTTAGGGTTTTGGTTTGGAGAGCTCATTTTCTCTTCCTCTTGGATTGACAACCCATGTGGTTTTGTAAGATTGAACTATTCTCTTCCATTTCCATTAATATAGCTTGTTTTCCATTAATTCTTGCTTTCTAGTGCAATTTTCATGCTTTCATAATTAGGTTTTCTTTCTTTCTTAGTTTAATTAGTTTAATTTAGTTTATTTCCATGTATTTCCCTTAAATAAATAGGGTCGGGATTTCGTTTACGCCATTTACGGGTTTGGACCTCGAAAGTTAGGGTTTCGTGCAAAATTGCATTTAATTGAAACCGCGCGTATTAAAGTCGGATTATTATGCGTTTAACTTTCTTTGTCACAGAGCGTTAGTGTTTATAGCAATAATCCGAATTTAATCCGTGTGTGAGCATTTTTGATTAAATGTTTAATCTCGCAACTTTGGCTTAAATTCCTTATTGTGTGATGTTTATGCTTAATTGAAAATGATTGATTAAATGTTTTCGAGCCGAAATTCTAATTAGTAGTTGTTTAGCCCGTGAATGTGTGTATGCGATCCCGATCCTCGCTTTCCTTTTGTGTAGCGTAACTTATTCTTTTTATTTATTCACGACAACCAACCATCACTTTTTCTTATTTCTTTTACACCATTTTTATTCCTGAAGTTTTAAAACAATTAACATCTAAAATTTAAGCACTCCCTGTGGATTTCTTATGATACCCGACTTACCGCTGTGCTTGCTTGTCAAGTGTGGTAGTAGCTTAGGTTTTTTGTATCGCGGCGGCGAAACACACAACGATTGTGTCCTCACACGAACACACTTTTTTCGCCCGATCACAAAATAGCGCCGTTGTCGGGGAGTGTCTTTTAGATAGTAATTGTTTTATTATTTCATAGTATTTTTCCTTTTGTATTTGTATTCTTTTTTTTAACCTTTTTTGCAGGATAGCATACTTGAGCGCTAAGAAACTTTGATTCGCGATTGCTCACTTTCTTGCTCGGATTCTCCATCTGCAAACAACGAGGTAATCATGTCCTACTATTATAGTTATTACGGTTATTCTAATGATTCATACTTTGGGGAGAGTTTTCAAGTTTTTCATTTTCAAGATTTTCTTGAAAATGAAAGACTTGAAAACATTTATCGCAATGAAAATCGTTATTGGGAGCTTGAGTTGGATTCATTATTCGAATCCAAGGACGATTTTCATTTCATTACTTTTGAAGATGAGTTTCAACCAAATGAGGAGTCTGAGGCTCTTGAGCCGAGGAAGCCTACTTTGGAAGAGACTTTGCTTCTTTATTACCAAGGTTTGGAAAGCTTAAATGATGCTAGAATGAGACTTGGTGCACTTTGCGATGAGATGAATTCTTATGCACAAAACAACGAGGAGGTGGAAACTTGTGTTTCACCTAAATTTTTCGAAGAATTTCTCATCGAGTGTGCATCTCTCTCCCCCGAAATTCAATCTCCTTCCGACGATATGTTGACGGAGATTGAATTTATTTCATTACCATATACGTTTTCCGTCATTGAACCATTAGAATTACCGGTTGATTCCTATGAGTCGGTAGAAACTTTTAAAACTTCTACACTTTTTTCCGATGAGGACTCCTTACCGAATTTGTTTTCGATGGATGTTATCCCCACATGTTCACCATCTCCCATTCCATTTGAAAAATCTTTAGGAGATGAGTCGATTTTTCTTGGACCTCAAGTGTCCCTTTCCCCCTTGTTATCCAAATCCCCCATCGTCCGCCCAAAATTTCAAATTGGCGATGGTTCACTTTTTTCACCACCCACATGCCTTCCGTTGTTCAAACGGAATTCATATCTTCCGGGAGGCATGTTCACTTTGGAGGCTCCACCGTTGATCTTTCAAAGTCAAATCCCTTTTTGGGTGGACCCTCAACTATTTAGACTTCTAGTGTATGGTTAGTGTGAAGCCTAGATAGTAGGTTGTAAATAATTAGCTTTCTTTATTTCCTACTTTTCTTTCCTTTTAATTTAGTCTAGTGTACTTAGTAAACTTTTTGTTATTTGTTTTTACTATGCTCGGTACTAACTTGTTTTGTAAATTTTCATTAGACTCGTGCTTATGGAGATCTCTCCAATTTTGGGTAATATCATTCTTTTCCTCTCTTTGTGTTGTGTTCTTAATGCGCATTGAGGACAATGCAACATTTAAGTTAGGGGGTGTAGGATATTCTATCCATTTCATGTGTAGTCCATGGATTTGCTCACATTTAGTTACTAAGTATGCCTTTTTGTGAAAAATTTAAAAAATTTCAAAAATATTTTCTTTCTTTTTTCTCCTTTGTTGGGCATTTTGCCTTGTTTCCGATGATAAATTTTAATAATTGCCCGATCCAATAGACAACTCAATGATGCATGTTCTCGATTTTAGAAGTTATTGGACTTTAGTCCTCAAATCATTGATATTATGAATAACTTCATGAATTAAACTTTATCCCATGAACATATGCACTTTCCTGGTTATATTGATTTGGTTTAAGATTTTTATAACTCGGTAATCTTTTATTGCATTGTATATACTAACACTGAGTAAGCTTCGTACCTTTCTTCGTTTGTGAGTGTTATACACTATTCTTTTCTCATTGAAAACGTTGAATTCGTCGGTATTCTCTCTATTCTTTCATTTGACCATTCATTAATTGAGTTCATACTCGAAATGTTTTACTTGAGCATGATTTTCATATATTATTTTGACTTGAGAATTGCGTAAACTTTTGGAAATGATCATAGGCCTTCTTTGTTATATCACCCATATTAGCCTTGACGTCACCCTTATATGCTTACCCTAGTCAACCCCTTTGAGCCAAAATATAGCCATTCGTTTCATAACCCCATTCCCATAACCAACTCCGCATTGGAGTTTTATCCCATACATACACTTTCCATACCTTTGTTTGGAATGTTACTTGGGATTGAATGGTGTTATTGTAGTGTGGTTGCAATTTAAGCATATGAGAGTTTGAAAAGTAAAGAAAAGATATGTGAAAAAAGTGAAGAAAAAGAGAAATCAAAACGAAAAAGAAAACATGAGAAAAAGAAGAAAAGAAAAGAAAAAGAAAAGAGAAAGTTGTATATGTTGTGTATAGTTCAATAAGCTTTGATTACTCTCCAGTTGTTATATCTAATGCTTGTTTGGAAGTTACTTTCCATTTTTGATATTGCCCGCATCCTTCCCATTATTCCAAGTTTTCATCTCCGAACACTTTGAATCCGTACATATACCTTTCATTTCGTACCTTAACCCCAAACCTACATTACAACCCTATTAAAGTCCTATGTGATCTTAGGGTGCATTTAATTTAAAAGTCATAATAGTTTTGATAATCTGTGAAAATGCATTTCGCCTCTTTTAGTGTGCGGTATCCTTTCATTGAGATTATAGTTTTTCAGTTTATATATAGCGTTCTTCATTTGTGACATGTGTGCGGCCTAGTTTCCATTTACATTTACTATTTAGCCCGCATGTCCCGTGTGTTACCTCCCTGTTTCGAGTGAATTCACTTAATGAGTGTAATGCCCGTGAAGATTGAATATATGCATGCCTTTATGTTTATCCGGTTTATTTAAGTTTTTACCAATCATATTGTGCATTTGCTCTCCCCCTCCCACTTTTAAAGTTTCAATTCTATGAGGTGCATTCTATAATGTTAATGATTTGGACTTTTGTTTGAATTCGTTCAATATGCTAATAACATGTTTGAAATCCTTTTCGTTGTTGTTGAGTTTGTCGCATGTTGGGTTGGGTATATTTTGAGGAAATTATATGATGTTTGTGGGTTTCATCCCTGAAAACCCTCACGAGGCGACACTCGTCCACTAGGGTAACCTAGGGGTTTAACGGCTTATTGCATATGCTAAATGCAATCGTTCGCCCGCGAAAGTGGCCTTATCTTTTTATTGATTTTTCATACCATTTTGTTCTTGTATCCTGCTTTAGATTTTCTTCTAGTTCTTGTTTTTTCCTATTTCATTGCTAGGGACTAGCAATGTCTAAGTTAGGGGGTGTGATACGATACAAATATTGCGTATTTCACCCGTTAACCTACGCGTTATTAGCCCCCTCAGGTATCTTAATCCCTATATTTATGCTCGTTAACCAGATAACCTTGGATCTCTATGTTAACATGTTTTGCAGGGGTTAATTGAGCTTTTGTAGGTATTTGGATGCTTAGTATGAAGTTCGGACGCATTCCGGTGAAGTTCCGTACACATCCGCACGCGTAAGGGAATTTTAGTCTTTTCACAGCTTGGGTACCTGGCCCTACATCTCACGGAATTTGTATCCCTCCTCGCTAGCTTCGCGTGGCCGCGAATGGTGCGCGATTCCGATTCATAACGAAGAAGTTACGGCGATTTCAGCGGAGGAAAAACAAGGAAAGCAAAAGAGGAGAAGAGAAGATGAAGAGAGGAATGCAGTGTGCTGCTGCAATCTGCCCTGCTTGATCGATCGATAGACACTTCTGGTCGATCGATCGACCATTCTAAAATTGTCGAATTTTGGTCTTGATCGATCGATCGACCAAAGGGGTCGATCGATCGATCCCCTGTTTTTCAGCAGATATTTTCATTTCTTTTCTTTCTTCTTATCTTTTAATCCAACTTACTATATAAAGCCAATTTTGTTGTAATAAAAGAATATATCAGTACATACACGTTTTTAGGTTAGAATAGTTAGGGTTTTGGTTTGGAGAGCTCATTTTCTCTTCCTCTTGGATTGACAACCCATGTGGTTTTGTAAGATTGAACTATTCTCTTCCATTTCCATTAATATAGCTTGTTTTCCATTAATTCTTGCTTTCTAGTGTAATTTTCATGCTTTCATAATTAGGTTTTCTTGCTTTAATTCTTGCTTTCTTAGTTTAATTAGTTTAATTTAGTTTATTTCCATGTATTTTCCTTAGATAAATAGGGTCGGGATTTCGTTTACGCCATTTACGGGTTTGGACCTCGAAAGTTAGGGTTTCATGCAAAATTGCATTTAATTGAAACCGCGCGTATTAAAGTCGGATTATTATGCATTTAACTTTCTTTGTCACGCAACGTTAGTGTTTATAGCGATAATCCTAATTTAATCCGCGTGTGACCATTTTTGATTAAATGTTTAATCTCGCAACTTTGGCTTAAATTCCTTATTGTGTGATGTTTATGCTTAATTGAAAATGATTGATTAAATGTTTTCGAACCGAAATTCTAATTAGTAGTTGTTTAGCCCGTGAATGTGTGTATGTGATCCCGATCCTCGCTTTCCTTTAATTTAGCGTTAACTTCTCTTTTCTTTTGTCACCATAACCACCCATCACCTTTTCTTATTTCTTTTACACCATTTTTATTCTTGAAGTTATAAAACAATTAAAATCTAAAATTCAATCACTCCCTGTGGATTTCTTACGATAACCGACTTACCGTTGTGCTTGCTTGTCAAGTGTGGTAGTAGCTTAGGTTTTTTGTATCGCGGCGGCGAAACACACAACGATTGTGTCCTCACACGAACACACTTTTTCCGCCCGGTCAGGGGAAGAGACTGCTGCTTTCCCACATAAGTATAAGTTTTGATCACGGTCGATCGCGATCCCAGGACCGGTCGACCGGGGCTTCGAAATGAACTTTCTGCATTTCTTCCTAGGCCAAATCCTCGAGACGCGGTCGACCGCGGTCTCATGATCGGTCGATCGGTCCCCTATTTTTCACTATTCAAATCCTATTTCTTTCTGGCTTCTTTTTTTAAGATAGGGAATTAGGAACCTTCTTAATTGAAGTAAAACTAGAGTATTAGGGTCTAGTTATGCTGTATTTAGAAACCTAAGTTAGAATGAGAGTTGGGGATTAAGTTAGGGATAATTTGGTTAGGTAATTTAGAGGGAGATAAATGATTCTCTTACATAATGAAATAGTTTAAATCTAGAAAGAATTAGAATGACTTAAGGTGGATTTCTTGGATTGGAGGGAAGAATATCATTTCATAATGGGTAATAGAAGGTATGTGTAACACCCCGCCCGCCCGGGGAGAGCGAACGGAGCGCTAATGCGATAAAATAAATCCAAATCCACAAGTGACAAGGTATAGAGCATCTAAGTCCCACAACAACAAAAGAAACCACTCTCAAATATTCAAATTCAATACAACAATCTCTCGAATTAAATACAATAGCTAACTCGAAATAAAATAAATTCTCAATGCTCTATATATAAAAATAATACAAATCTTTCCCAAACAATCCTCGCTAAAATCAATCTCCATAGTGCCCCAAAATCCGCGTTAACTTGCCACTAAAAAAAAATATGGGGAAGTACACAATACGACAAGAAAGATGCTCAACAATTATATTAACGACGAACAAAGCGTAAAAACACGAGTACGAATATTTAAATAAAAATGCAAATCTCAAAGCATTTATCAATATAATTTCTCAACAACACTTTAACCGGGTCACCAGGCCTCACCACATCCGTATATGCTTTATCAAGCCATAGCCCGGGAAACAGGAATTTTGGCGGGTGCCCAACATCCGTGCCATATCAAAATCTCATGACAATGTGCTCATCAATAATATAATGATACCATATGAATCAAAATAATTTCAACAATTATTTTCCAGATTTCAATGAATTTAACGATTCAAATATGAGTTCAATTAATAAGAAATCAAAGAGAATGACACTCGCGAGATTTAAGGAGCATATTGTGTAAAACCCCATACCTCAAACCATGATGAGAAACCAACGATCACATCCTCAAGATCAACTCAAAAGATCTACAAAATCTCCTCCAAGAACCTCCAGCAAAATAGCCCCAAGAACACCTCTAATCTAAGGTTGGAACTCACAAATCTCAAGGGCCAATGTGTATATAAAAAGAAGAGGAATATAAAATATATTTGCTGCCAAAATTTGTGCCAAAAGTATGTTAAAAGGGTTGCCCTCGAATTCCTTTTATAATGCAAAGAAATGAAGAGTTGGAATCCAAAAGACTCCTTTAAATAAGGCAAATAAATGAAGAGTTGGAAGTCAAAACAACTCTTGAAAATTACTTAATGTTCGCCGACTTAGAATTCCAAGAGTTAAAAACATTTCAAAATCATTTTAAAATCCGTTTTAACTCCGATTTCGAAACTGTTTGAAATTCTCGCCTTTAAAAATAATATTCAACATATTTGAGCAATAAAAATAATTTTATCTAAAACTTTATTTTCCTCCATTTTCCAGAAATTAATTAAAATAGCCCAAAAATTACGCGGGTTATAACACTTCCCCACTAACAATGGAATTTCGCCCTCGAAATTCGCCGAATGCCTAACTCTCAAATCTCCAAAAATTGCTAACCACGCAATGAACCCAAAACTCGAGCCCCGAGGGTTGTCGTATACCTAAGCTCTGACACCATTTGTAACACCCCGCCCGCCCGGGGAGAGCGAACGGAGCGCTAATGCAATAAAATAAATCCAAATCCACAAGTGACAAGGTATAGAGCATCTAAGTCCCACAACAACAAAAGAAACCACTAATCTCAAATCTTCAAATTCAATACAAAAATCTCTCGAATTAAATACAACAGCTAACTCGAAATAAAATAAATTCTCAATGCTCTATACATAAAAATAATACAAATCTTTCCCAAACAATCCTCGCCAAAATCAATCTCCATAGCGCCCCAAAATCCGCGTTAACCTGCCACTAAAAGAAAATATGGGGAAGTACACAATACGACAAGAAAGATGCTCAACAATTATATTAACGACGAATATAGCGTAACAACACGAGTACGAATATTCAAATAAAAATGCAAATCTCAAAGCATTTATAAATATAATTTCTCAACAACACTTTAACCGGGTCACCAAGCTTCACCACATCCGTATATGCTTTATCAAGCCATAGACCGGGAAACAAGAATTTTGGCGGGTGCCCAACATCCGTGCCATATTAAAATCTCATGACAATGTGCTCATCAATAATATAATGATACCATATGAATCAAAATAATTTCAACAATTATTTTCCAGATTTCAATGAATTTAACGATTCAAATATGAGATCAATTAATAAGAAATCAAAGAGAATGACACTCGCGAGATTTAAGGAGCATATTGTGTAAAAAACCCCATACCTCAAACCATGATGAGAAACCAACGATCACATCCTTAAGATCAACTCAAAAGATATACAAAATCTCCTCCAAGAACCTCCAACAAAATAGCCCCAAGAACACCTCTAATCTAAGGTTGGAACTCACAAATCTCAAGGGCCAATGTGTATATAAAAAGAAGAGGACTATAAAATATATTTGCTGCCAAAATTTATGCCAAAAGTATGTTAAAAGGGTTGCCCACGAATTCCTTTTATAATGCAAAGAAATGAAGAGTTGGAATCCAAAAGACTCCTTTAAATAAGGCAAATAAATGAAGAGTTGGAAGTCAAAACCACTCTTGAAAATTACTTAATATTCGCCCACTTAGAATTCCCAGAGTTAAAAACATTTCAAAATCATTTTAAAATCCGTTTTAACTCCGATTTCGAAACCGTTTGAAATTCTCTCCTTTAAAAATAATATTCAACATATTTGAGCAATAAAAATAATTTTATCTAAAACTTTATTTTCCTCCATTTTCACGAAATTAATTAAAATAGCCCAAAAATTACGCGGGTTATTACACTTCCCCACTAACAATGGAATTTCGCCCTCGAAATTCGCCGAATGCTTAACTCTCAAAATCAGGCCAACAATCTCCAAAATAATCTCGTCTCCAAAAATAAATTCCTCACATCTAATCTCGAAACTTATCACGAATATCACCTAAAATTTTCTATCTCCAAAAATTGCTAACCACGCAATGAACCCAAAACCCAAGCCCCGAGGGTTGTCGTATACCTAAGCTCTGATACCATTTGTAACACCACGCCCGCCCGGGGAGAGCGAACGGAGCGCTAATGCTATAAAATAAATCCAAATCCACAAGTGACAAGGTATAGAGCATCTAAGTCCCACAACAACAAAAGAAACCACTAATCTCAAATCTTCAAATTCAATACAACAATCTCTCGAATTTAATACAACAGCTAACTCGAAATAAAATAAATTCTCAATGCTCTATACATAAAAATAATACAAATCTTTCCCAAACAATCCTCGCTAAAATCAATCTCCATAGCGCCCCAAAATCCGCGTTAACCTGCCACTAAAAGAAAATATGGGGAAGTACACAATACGACAAGAAAGATGCTCAACAATTATATTAACGACGAACAAACGTAACAACACGAGTACGAATATTCAAATAAAAATGCAAATCTCAAAGCATTTATCAATATAATTTCTCAACAACACTTTAACCGGGTCACCAGGCCTCACCACATTCGTATATGCTGTATCAAGCCAATACCCGAGAAACAAGAATTTTGGCGGGTGCCCAACATCCGTGCCATATCAAAATCTCATGACAATGTGCTCATCAACAATATAATGATACCATATGAATCAAAATAATTTCAACAATTATTTTCCAGATTTCAATGAATTTAACGATTCAAATATGAGTTCAATTAATAAGAAATCAAAGAGAATGACACTCACGAGATTTAAGGAGCATATTTTGTAAAACCCCATACCTCAAACCATGATGAAAAACCAACGATCACATCCTCAAGATCAACTCAAAAGATCTACAAAATCTCCTCCAAGAACCTCCAACAAAATATCCCCAAGAACACCTCTAATCTAAGGTTGGAACTCACAAATCTCAAGGGCCAATGTGTATATAAAAAGAAGAGGAATATAAAATATATTTGCAGCCAAACTTTGTGCCAAAAGTATGTTAAAAGGGTTGCCCATGAATTCCTTTTATAATACAAAGAAATGAAGAGTTGGAATCCAAAAGACTCCTTTAAATAAGGCAAAGAAATGAAGAGTTGGAAGTCAAAACAACTCTTGAAAATTACTTAATGTTCGCCGACTTGGAATTCCAAGAGTTAAAAACATTTAAAAATAATTTTAAAATCCGTTTTAACTCCGATTTCGAAACCGTTTGAAATTCTCGCCTTTAAAAATAATATTCAACATATTTGAGCAATAAAAATAATTTTATCTAAAACTTTATTTTCCTCCATTTTCCAGAAATTAATTAAAATAGCCCAAAAATTACGCGGGTTATTACACTTCCCCGCTAACAATGGAATTTCGCCCTCGAAATTCGCCGAATGCCTAACTCTCAAAATCAGGCCAACAATCTCCAAAATAATCTCGTCTCCAAAAATAAATTCCTCACATCTAATCTCGAAACTTATCACGAATATCACCTAAAATTTTCTATCTCCGAAAATTGCTAACCACGCAATGAACCCAAAACCCAAGCCCCGAGGGTTGTCGTATACCTAAGCTCTGATACCATTTGTAACACCCCGCCCGCCCGGGGAGAGCGAACGGAGCGCTAATGCGATAAAATAAATCAAAATCCACAAGTGACAAGGTATAGAGCATCTAAGTCCCACAACAACAAAAGAAACCACTATTCTCAAATCTTCAAATTCAATACAACAATCTCTCGAATTAAATACAACAGCTAACTAGAAATAAAATAAATTCTCAATGCTCTATACATAAAAATAATACAAATTTCTCCCAAACAATCCTCGCTAAAATCAATCTCCATAGCGCCCCAAAATCCGCGTTAACCTGCCACTAAAAGAAAATATGGGGAAGTACACAATACGACAAGATATATGCTCAACAATTATATTAATGACGAACAAAGCGTAACAACACGAGTACGAATATTCAAATAAAAATGCAAATCTCAAAGAATTTATCAATATAATTTCTCAACAACACTTTAACCGGGTCCCCAGGCCTCACCACATCCGTATATGCTTTATCAAGCCATAGTCCGGGAAACAAAAATTTTGGCGGGTGCCCACATACGTGCCATATTAAAATCCCATGACAATGTGCTCATCAACAATATAATGATACCATATGAATCAAAATAATTTCAACAATTATTTTCCAGATTTCAATGAATTTAACGATTCAAATATGAGTTCAATTAATAAGAAATCAAAGAGAATGACACTCGCGAGATTTAAGGAGCATATTGTGTAAAACCCCATACCTCAAACCATGATGAGAAACCAACGATCACATCCTCAAGATCAACTCAAAAGATCTACAAAATATCCTCCAAGAACCTCCAACAAAATAGCCCCAAGAACACCTCTAATCTAAGGTTGGAACTCACAAATCTCAAGGGCCAATGTGTATATAAAAAGAAGAGGAATATAAAATATATTTGCTGCCAAAATTTGTGCCAGAAGTATGTTTAAAGGGTTGGCCACGAATTCCTTTTATAATGCAAAGAACTGAAGAGTTGGAATCCAAAAGAATCCTTTCAATAAGGCAAAGAAATGAAGAGTTGAAAGTCAAAACAACTCTTGAAAATTACTTAATGTTCGTCGACTTAGAATTCCAAGAGTTAAAAACATTTTAAAATCATTTTTAAATCCGTTTTAACTCCGATTTCGAAACCGTTTGAAATTCTCGCCTTTAAAAATAATATTCAACATATTTGAGAAATAAAAATAATTTTATCTAAAACTTTATTTTCCTCCATTTTCCAGAAATTAATTAAAATAGCCCAAAAATTACGTGGGTTATTACACTTCCCCCACTAACAATGGAATTTCGCCCTCAAAATTTGCCAAATGCCTAACTCTCAAAATCAGGCCAACAATCTCCAAAATAATCTCGTCTCCAAAAATAAATTCCTCTCATCTAATCTCGAAACTTATCACGAATATCACCTAAAATTTTCTATCTCCAAAAATTGCTAACCACGCAATGAACCCAAAACCCAAGCCTCGAGGGTTGTCGTATACCTAAGCTCTGATACCATTTGTAACACCCCGCCCGCCCGGGGAGAGCGAAAGGATCGCTAATGCGATAAAATAAATCCAAATCCACAAGTGACAAGGTATAGAGCATCTAAGTCCCACAACAACAAAAGAAACCACTAATCTCAAATCTTCAAATTCAATACAACAATCTCTCGAATTTAATACAACAGCTAACTCGAAATAAAATAAATTCTCAATGCTCTATACATAAAAATAATACAAATCTTTTCCAAACAATCCTCGCTAAAATCAATCTCCATAGCGCCCCAAAATCCGAGTTAACCTGCCACTAAAAGAAAATATGGGGAAGTACACAATACGACAAGAAAGATGTTCAACAATTATATTAACGACGAACAAAGCGTAACAACACGAGTACGAATATTCAAATAAAAATGTAAATCTCAAAGCATTTATCAATATAATTTCTCAACAACACTTTAACCGGGTCACCAGGCCTCACCACATCCGTATACGCTTTATCAATCCATAGCCCGGGAAACAGGAATTTTGGCGGGTGCCCAACATCCGTGCCATATTAAAATCTCATGACAATGTGCTCATCAACAATATAATGATACCATATGAATCAAAATAATTTCAACAATTATTTTCCAGATTTCAATGAATTTAATGATTCAAATATGAGTTCAATTAATAAGAAATCAAAGAGAACGACACTCACGAGATTTAAGGATCATATTGTGTAAAACCCCGTACCTCAAACCATGATGAGAAACCAACGATCACATCCTCAAGATCAACTCAAAAGATCTAAAAAATCTCCTCCAAGAACCTCCGACAAAATATCCCCAAGAACACCTCTAATATAACGTTGGAACTCACAAATCTCAAGGGCCAATGTGTATATAAAAAGAAGAGGAATATAAAGTATATTTGCTGCCAAAATTTGTGCCAAAAGTATGTTAAAAGGGTTGCCCACGAATTCCTTTTATAATGCAAAGAAATGAAGAGTTGGAATCCAAAAGACTCCTTTAAATAAGGCAAATAAACGAAGAGTTGGAAGTCAAAACAACTCTTGAAAATTACTTAATGTTCGCCGACTTAGAATTTCAAGAGTTAAAAACATTTTAAAAACATTTTAAAATCCTTTTTAACTCCGATTTCGAAACCGTTTGAAATTCTCGCCTTTAAAAATAATATTCAACATATTTGAGCAATAAAAATAATTTTATCTAAAACTTTATTTTCCTCCATTTTCCAGAAATTAATTAAAATACCCCAAAAATTACGCGGGTTATTACACTTCCCCACTAACAATGGAATTTCGCCCTCGAAATTCGCAGAATGCCTAACTCTCAAAATCAGGCCAAGAATCTCCAAAATAATCTCGTCTCCAAAAATAAATTCCTCACATCTAATCTCAAAACTTATCACGAATATCACCTAAAATTTTCTATCTCCAAAAATTGTTAACCACGCAATGAACCCAAAACCCAAGCCCCGAGGGTTGTCGTATACCTTAGCTATGATACAATTTGTAACACCCCACCCGCCCGGGGAGAGGGAACGGAGCGCTAATGCGATAAAATAAATCCAAATCCACAAGTGACAAGGTATAGAGCATCTAAGTCCCACAACAACAAAAGAAACCACTAATCTCAAATCTTCAAATTCAATACAAAAATCTCTCGAATTAAATACAACAGCTAACTCGAAATAAAATAAATTCTCAATGCTCTATACATAAAAAATAATACAAATTTTTCTCAAACAATCCTCGCTAAAATCAATCTCCATAGCGCCCCAAAATCCCCGTTAACCTGCCACTAAAAGAAAATATGGGGAAGTACACAATACGACAAGAAATATGCTCAACAATTATATTAATGACGAACAAAGCGTAACAACACGAGTACGAATATTCAAATAAAAATGCAAATCTCAAAGCATTTATCAATATAATTTCTCAACAACACTTTAATCGAGTCACCAGGCCTCACCACATCCGTATATGCTTTATCAAGCCATTGCCCGGGAAACAGGAATTTTGGCGGGTGCCCACATACGTGCCATATTAAAATCTCATGACAATGTGCTCATCAACAATATAATGATACCATATGAATCAAAATAATTTCAACAATTATTTTCCAGATTTCAATGAATTTAACGATTCAAATATGAGTTCAATTAATAAGAAATCAAAGAGAATGACACTCACGAGATTTAAGGATCATATTGTGTAAAACCCCATACCTCAAACCATGATAAGAAACCAACGATCACATCCTCAAGATCAACTCAAAAGATCTAAAAAATCTCCTCCAAGAACCTCCAACAAAATTTCCCCAAGAACACCTCTAATATAAGGTTGGAACTCACAAATCTCAAGGGCCAATGTGTATATAAAAAGAAGAGGAATATAAAATATATTTGCTGCCAAAAGTATGTTAAAGGGGTTGCCCACGAATTCCTTTTATAATGCAAAGAAATGAAGAGTTGGAATCCAAAAGACTCCTTTAAATAAGGCAAATAAATGAAGAGTTGGAAGTCAAAACAACTCTTGAAAATTACTTAATGTTCGCGGACTTAGAATTCCAAGAGTTAAAAACATTTTAAAATCATTTTAAAATCCGTTTTAACTCCGATTTCGAAACCGTTTGAAATTCTCTCCTTTAAAAATAATATTCAACATATTTGAGCAATAAAAATAATTTTATCTAAAACTTTATTTTCCTCCATTTTCCAGAAATTAATTAAAATAGCCCAAAAATTACGCAGATTATTACACTTCCCCACTAACAATGGAATTTCGCCCTCGAAATTCGCCGAATGCCTAACTCACAAAATCAGGCCAACAATCTCCAAAATAATCTCGTCTCCAAAAATAAATTCCTCACATCTAATCTCAAAACTTATCACGAATATAACCTAAAATTTTCTATCTCCCAAAATTGCTAACCACGCAATGAACCCAAAACCCAAGCCCCGAGGGTTGTCGTATACCTAAGCTCTGATACCATTTGTAACACCCCGCCCGCCCGGGGAGAGCGAACGGAGCGCTAATGCGATAAAATAAATCCAAATCAACAATTGACAAGGTATAGAGCATCTAAGTCCCACAAGAATAAAAAAAACCACTAATCTCAAATCTTCAAATTCAATACAACAATCTCTCGAATTAAATACAACAGCTAACTCGAAATAAAATAAATTCTCAATGCTCTATACATAAAAATAATACAAATCTTTCCCAAACAATCCTCGCTAAAATCAATCTCCATAGCGCCCCAAAATCCGCGTTAACCTGCCACTAAAAGAAAATATGGGGAAGTACACAATACGACAAGAAAGACGCTCAACAATTATATTAACGATGAACAAAGCGTAACAACACGAGTATGAATATTCAAATAAAATTACAAATCTCAAAGCATTTATCAATATAATTTCTCAACAACACTTTAACCGGGTCACCAGGCCTCACCACATCCGTATATGCTTTATCAAGCCATAGCTCGAGAAACAGGAATTTTGGCGGGTGCCCAAATCCGTGCCATATTAAAATCTCATGACCATGTGCTCATCAACAATATAATGATACCATATGAATCAAAATAATTTCAACAATTATTTTCCTGATTTTAATGAATTTAACGATTCAAATATGAGTTCAATTAATATGAAATAAAAGAGAATGACACTCGCGAGATTTAAGGAGCATATTGTGTAAAACCCCATACCTCAAACCATGGTGAGAAACCAACGATCACATCCTCAAGATCAACTCAAAAGATCTACAAAATCTCCTCCAAGAACCTCCAACAAAATAGCCCCAAGAACACCTCTAATCTAAGGTTGGAACTCACAAATCTCAAGGGCCAATGTGTATATAAAAAGAAGAGGAATATAAAATATATTTGCTGCCAAAATTTGTGCCAGAAGTATGTTAACAGGGTTGCCCACGAATTCCTTTTATAATGCAAAGAAATGAAGAGTTGGAATCCAAAACACTCCTTTAAATAAGGCAAAGAAATGAAGAGTTGGAAGTCAAAACAACCCTTGAAAATTACTTAATGTTCGCCGACTTAGAATTCCAAGAGTTAAAAACATTTAAAAATCATTTTAAAATCCGTTTTAACTCCGATTTCGAAACCGTTTGAAATTCTCGCCTTTAAAAATAATATTCAACATATTTGAGCAATAAAAATAATTTTATCTAAAACTTTATTTTCCTCCATTTTCCTGAAATTAATTAAAAAAGCCCAAAAATTACGGGGGTTATTACAGTATGTTATTCATGGATATTTGTATCGAGATATAATTATACGTCGAGACTTAATGAAGATGTTAAACGCTTATGGCTCCGGATGTAATGAAATGCATACTTGACAAAGTAAATAAATTGTGAATGAAAATTTGTATATACACACCTCTCTAAATTCTATCATAAGGGAAGTACAGGCGTGAGGTGAAGTCTCCTGGCTAGTGAATTCAGAGCGAATATAGTCCTCAGCCATTGGACCGATTATTATATATTGTTTGATTATTGTTCGAAGTGATGTAATTCTGAGTGTGGCTATGACTCACTGTCGAAGGTATATGTCCACTTCCCGACGTTGCGTTGTAGGATGCCCAGGTTGTCTTATGCGATAGGCCCTGGAAGATGATAGCTATTTTAGGGGCGCGTCCAGTGGGGAAACTCGGAAGGACGGTCTTAGAATCGTTATATATTGTGTAATATAACTATTCTTATTAAAGTGGAACCTTATTAAAGATACAACACTTTATGAAATCAATTGTTTTGAATATGTTTCCTAATGAGAAAAGGAACGGTGAAATGAAATTGTGTAAAAAGGAAATGGAATCTCATTACTTAATGTTTTATTGATATTCTCCCGCATAAATGAATTATGATCATTATCATTATTATTGTGTAAATTACGCTTTTAGATCAAGAGATTAGATTCCTTATCATTGTTTATGGTGATCGATACAAACATATTCAGGATGATAAAATAGTCCATGACTGTCATGCATTTTATTCACGTGGTAATCATATTAAACCGGGCCCTGACCCACTTTTATATCTTTATTTTGCATGAATCTTATATTCGCTCAGGTGTTGCCCCATAAGGACGCCCGTATTGACTTCTCCATTCTCGTGTCCTCAAAGCTATAATACATTGCGGAGGTTATAGGGCCTTTAATTTAGACGCATCTATCTTTTGTATCTTAGTTATGATCATCTACACACTCGGGCGTGTTGCCCTAGCTTTGTAATTGCATTATATTATGCGATATTCTACTGTAATACTCGGTGTAACCCTGTTGTATATGTCTGTTAACCGATAGCTTATTCGGTTATTTTTGTTCTACATAGTTGCTGACTCACTATTTGTCTTTATTTATATCCACCTTATTTTAAATTGGATTGTTGAACTAATTTCTTTAACTTACAAAAATCAAATTGTGACAATCCGTTTTTTAAAACAATTGGTGGTTATCTCGTATACTCATTATCTTACTATGATGCTAAGAATGGACCATATATGATTCATGTAATTATGGGAGTATCGGGATGGCCACCTCTTATTTTAATAAGCGGGGTGTCCCATATCCCCTATGTAGTTTTTAAGGGGAAAAATGGTACTTAGTTAAATGGGGGGAGAAATGGGTAATTTATTAGTTCTTTTATCTTTTGTCTATTCCTGAACAAAAAAGGGGAGAATGATGGGGGAAGATGAGGTATCTAATCATATTGTAATCGTATATTAGTTTAGGAGATCTATCTTAGGGGGAGAATGCTATCTTCAAAGGTTGATCATATTTCATAAAAGATGAGAATTAATTTAGGGGGAGTATTTTCTTTAATAGCATTTAATGTTTTGATATTCCTTATGCGTTTCATGTTTTGCTTAAGTATGCAGAAATTATTCTAGCGGCATCTTTCATTGGTAAAGATTGTCATCCTTGGGTTTTGAGTCAAGCTTGTATTTTTTATTTTTGGGTAGAAATTTTTTAAGTCTAGTAGAGCTTGACGTCCCTTTAGGATTTGATTTTTTGGTTTTTGTTCGGGAATGGCCAAAGGGGGAAATTTCTAAGGACACAAATTTCCAATTGAGTCTTAAAATAGTGTTGGCTCAATTTTGGACAAAAACATTTGAGTCGTAGGATAGTATTGAGTGAGTATTCTCCAAGCCTATGGCGTTGGAAGTTTCAGTTGAAGAAGTAGCGGCCTGTATTTAAAAGCGAAGATTATCAAAGTGCCGAGTTTCAAGTGCCAAGTTTCTACGTCAACGACAATTGATTCCATAGTCTCTAAAAGGTATGAATGCATTTATAAATATATACGTAGACTTGGAATAATTTTATTATGGGTATAATTTCATTTTAAACGAATTTTATATTAGAAAGTTATTGTAGAACTTTGGATAAAAAGTTTTTGGGCTTAAAATATAAAATTGAACTTTCTGACATTTCGTTCGAAATTGTCGTTCAAACGAGAATATCGTTCGAAGGATAATTTTGTTCGAATGAGTTTCCCTTTTGGACACTGACTTTTTGTTAGAAAATTCGTTTGAACGAAATGTCGTTCGATCGAAAATCTCGTTCGAACAACATTTTTGGGCGGGAACAGTTTTGGCAGTTTGATTTCATTTTCCCACTCTTTTGTCCCACTTCCTTTTGGAAGTTTAAAATATACTCGGGACACATTTTTCAACTGACTTTTGTACCTTCCTTGAGAGTAGAATTTGAGAGAACATACACCAACAAAAAGTTCCATGTGTTTATGTGTTGAATCTCAAAGAAATACTTTCAACAAACGCATGAGTTTACACCCATATTTTGTTTATCCAAGTACCACATATATATAATATTTGTTTGAAGTTGTTTGGCACCATTGCGTAACACCCCGTATTTTTGGTGCACTTAATATTTAATTAATTCGGGAATTCTAAATTACTAGTGTGCTGTAATTTTAAATGAATTAACTATGGCAAAATATATTTAAATATTAATCGGGGAGTAAGTGGTTAATATTTAGGGGGATTTAATTACTAAGTGAATAGTAATAATTTATTTACGTCATTTCAAGTATTAATGACGGGGTATGCACTTATCTCAATCGGGAGTCGGTATAAACTAAAAGAGGTGGGGAATAAATATTTTTATAAATGAATTCGGATGCCAATTCTGAGTGTACAATTGAGTCCGGATGGGCCGAGATAGTCGAAAAAGTGTACCCAGGGGTAGTAAACGGGTCACGGGGACTTTTTAGACATAGCCGGGCCCACACGGGGGTATTTGGGTCACTTGGGCTTGGCCCATTAGGCAAAAAACGGGATTTAGGTTAATTGTTAAATTAGAGGAAATAAGTAAACGGCTGAGATGAGTTTAGAAAAAGTCTAAGTGAGTTAAGGAACCCTAATAGCAGTTAAAGGCAGATTTGGGATCACTAGAGAGCCAACAAGAGTCATCTTCAACCTCTGAATTCATCTCCAAATCAGACACTACAAAACCTAAGGCAAGTGGATAACTTGCAATAGTATTAAATTTGTTTTTGAATTCATATTTATGTGATGTGATTGATTAAAAATTCGTTTTGGGTGTTCATGGCATAAACATGGGATTTTGAATACATTAATCTGATTTACGAATTTGAGTAAGGATTCATATAAAACCTGATATTTATAAGTTGATACATATCTGGTAGGATGATATCTGGACAATTAGAAATGAATTTGATGAAGGAATTTGGAGTGTAAATGGGTTAAGGGTTAAAGATGAATTTTGTTCCTAATTCAGAAATCGTAGTTAATGGACAAATTAATAATGTTAATGGACATTCTGGAGATCCCTAATAAGGTTTCTAACATGTATTGATAGTAAGAGGGATTGAGGTTACTGGTAGAAGAAACTAGGGTTTGAGAAATTTCGTCCATGGCTGATTCTGTCTTCGCGAAGAAGACGAAGACCTTCTCGATTGATCGATCAAAGGTCTGGGGTCGATCGATCGAAGGTCGGCAGAATTTGGCAGATTCGCCCAGTTATGTATATAAAAGGGAATTTATATAATAATCTTTATGTAATTCATTATTGAGAAATTATTACATGAGTTTAAATCTAATTAATCGTGAGTAAAGTTAATTAGGATTTGGGGGAGTTTTTGGGTGACACGTCCTGATAAAAAATTTGGGAGTCGGGAATTTAGACTCGGGTGAGGTTATTTCGGGCTACGAGAGTAAGTCCAATTTTATTGTGGGGGCGACACCAAAGGTGACTTAATTAATTGATGTGCGAATTAATTAATAATTAGGGTTGGACCATAAACTCTTAATAATTTAAATAGGCTTGTGTTACGGATTTAGTACATGGTGTAACCGGGACATTTTACATTTATATATATATATATATATACGGTGTGTGATAGTATATATATAGTGTGTGCATTAATATCTGTGATTGAATATTATTATTATATACTCTAGTGCTATAGGGGGAGGTTGCACGTAGTGGATGAATCCCCTAGCTTGAGGAGTAGGGCGAGTATATTCCCAGGTCATAGCATCCGTTATATGGGGTGAGGGGCATCTCACTTTCAGGGAAGGAATATGATCGCCTAAAATCGTATGTTAAACCAAGTTAGTGAGTGATTCTGATTTGGGTAACTAGGTTATGTGAATATACCTAGTGGGATAGCACTATAGAGAAATTATATTTTGTGAGTATTTTCACTCGGTTGGATATTAGTATTAAATGTTGTTTCAAGTATGTTTGTGAATACTGCAATATGATTTAAATATATAATTAGGTAAATAATTATATATGGGATAATTAATACATAGTGAGAAATGTATTATGCGCATAACAATTGTGAGTGTTATATGAAAATAAAAAGGGTAATGATTTAATTAAGTTGATGTTTATAATAACTTAAAAATCATGATTTAAGGTATACTCGGTTAGAGTAGGTTAAATACAAGGGGTAACATAAGTGCTGGGTCAGGAGAGTAGGGCCTAGTTAAATTAAATGAATGCGTTAGTAGTGCACATTAGAGGAGGGGTAAGGAAGTCCTCAAGAGAGTGCGACACTAACTAAAATATGAGGAGCATGCATATTTATTTATTACTGCAAGTTAATCATTTGTTAAATGTTTTCAAATATTTTTGGGTACTAACCCTTGTTATAAAAAAAAAATTAAAAATCTTTTAGGTGTCCAGCCACAGGGACACCAGGCTTGACTCTATTCCAGGTATTCGTTGCTGCAGCACATGTGGATGTTGCGGGGTTTTTGATAGACGCCTCATTCTTTCATTCGTGTAGAGACCCTTTTGTAGTTATCTGAGCATGTCTCTCACATTTCATTTATTAGTGTTAGACTTGTTGAGATTGTCTTCTTGTCTTTACTTGTATTGGATATTTGGACCGATGGTTTATTCGGTTAGGTATTTAATTTTTGGATGGTTATTTCAGTTTACTGTGACTGTGTATTATTTTATGTTCCGCGTGAGTTTTATTTAATTAATTGAAAGATAAAAATTGGCAACAGTCTACTTTTCTCAGTTAGGTGGTTAGTAATTAAAAAGATGACAGTGATGCTAAGAATGATCCAACTGAGAAACCTGCTCTAACTTGATTTAGGACTGATCACTCGGGATTAATTAGGTGGGTGTCACAGATGGTATCAGAGCATCAGGTTCTAGTGTCCTTAGGATCTGTGTGGTTTTCTACGTTTCAGAGTAGCATTCGGTTGTTATAGAGCCCTATTATTAGCACTGTTGATTCATTTTCCGCTTGTGAGATATCGTATTTCTGATGTGAATATTTTTGTGTAAATTGTGTACTTATATGATTCAACCTATTTTAGATGCCACCGAGGAGACTGAGAGCGGAAAGTCCTGAGGCTAGGGATGAGGTCAAGGAGGCTCACCAGGAGCCACAGGTACCGCCACCACCACACCCACCCGAGTTGATTTCTACTACTCAGGTGGCAGTGATAGTGGCACAAGCGGTCGAGACAGAAATGCGAGCTATGGAAGTTCATTTTCCATAGCTCCAGGCACCGCCAAAAGTGTCACCAGCAGTTCAGGCTCCAGTGGGGCCACCATCTTGGCAGAGAGTTAGGGAGACCTTTCAGAAGGGTCACCCACCTGAGTTTCGGGGTAGCACAGATGTAGTAGAGGCTTGTGACTGGAAGAAGAACATTCAGCGCCATTTGTGCATGCTGGAGTCTACTGAGGTACAGAAACAGATGCTTGCTACCTTTCGTCTGTCGGGGGCAGCCTTACAGTGGTGGGAGTCAGTTACCACCACCGAGGAGCGAGACTTGATGCCGATAGCAGAGTTCTGGGTGCGGTTCGACCACAAATACTTTTCACCAGCAGTAGAGGCTGAGATAAGGAAGGAATTTAGTGATTTAGTACAGGGTGACCGATCAGTGGAAGACTATGAGGAAGAGTTCACCCATTTGGCAAACTTTGTGCCAAATGAGGTGAGCGATGAGGAGCGGAAGAAATCTAGGTTTATGGACAGTTTAGCCTAGCGAATCAGGCAACATTTGATTGGGAATCTGGCGTTAGTGACGTATACAGATGTCGTTAATGCCATACTTGTACACTACAAGGATCATCGCTTCCATGCGAAGGGGAGCAAGATAAGAGGGGAGCCGAGCCAACAGGGTAAGGCAGTTACTAGTGGTGACACAAGTGGTACTCAGCAGCAAACGAGCAGTCAGCAGGGGAATCAGGCTAAGAAGTTTAAGCCTGGTGGGTTCCGACCAGGAGGACAGGGGTTCAGGCAGGGGCAGCCGGGCCCGAATCAGCAGTAGCAGGTTCCTCAGGGCCGTCAGGGCCAAGGGAACAATGGGGGAGGCCAGCAGGGCCAGGGCTAGCCGCGTCAGGGCCAATGACAGGGGAATGGTCAGAGACGTTGTTTTGTCTGTGTCCAGCCAATACATTTAAAGAGGGAGTGATCACAGAGGGGCAGAGGCCAACAGCAAGAGGCCCAACAGGGGCAACAGGGGCAAATACGGCCAGCAGCACCAGCCCCACCCGCCCCACCACAGTAGTGGCAGATGCACTACGGGCGTGTGTATAATGTCCGAGATGTTCCCAATCCCCCTGCGCAGCAAGCACCACCAGCAGTTGAGGGTATGTTTCTCATTCATGATTATGAGGGTAGTATCCTTTTTGATACGGGAGCATCACATTCATTCATTAAATTAAATTTTGCTAAACGGGTCGGACTACTAGAGACCGCGGGTAGTCTTCGGATATGTGTAGAGTCGCCAGTAGGCAGCGGGGCTATGATTCACTCGATTTGTCGGGGTGTGGACATTTTGATTGGGAGACTTAGTTTAGCATTGGACCTCTTAGTGTTAGATATGGAGGGGTACGATGTCATCTTGGGTATGGATTGGTTGGCAGGTTATCGGGCGATGGTGTATTGCTACGAGAGGACCATCGCGTTCTCCATTCCAGGGCAGGAGATTTTATTGATAACAATGCCACTACCTGAGGGAGGGTCACGCACACACTTGTATTACATTAAAAAGGAGACCTCACAGGAGGTGGCTATTCCATTGGACTCAATCCCAATGGTGAGAGACTTTGAGGATGTGTTTCAGGAGATACCAGGGTTTCCACCTAGTAGGGAAATCGAATTTGTGATCAATTTAGCACCGGGGACAAGGCCGATTGCTCGGGCCCCATACCGTATGGCCCCTTCAGAGATGCGTGAGTTGAGATAGCAGATTCAGCAACTTCTGGGTCAAGGTTTCATTCGACGGAGTACATTATCATGGGGTACACCGGTGTTGTTTGTGAAGAAGCGAGATGGCTCACTACATTTATGCATGGGCTATAGAGAGCTGAATAAGGCCACGATACGGAATAAGTATCCGTTGCCTAGGATTGATGATTTATTTGACCAGTTGAGAGGGGCGTCTTACTTCTCTAAGGTCAACTTGAGGTTAGGGTATCATCAACTACGTATCCGAGAGGAGGATGTTCCTAAGATCGCTTTCGTGTCGCGGTATGGATCTTATGAGTTCAGGGTGATGCCATTCGGGCTCACCAATGCACCAGCAGTGTTCATGGACCTCATGAACAGGGTTTTCAGGGAGTTTATTGATCAGTTTGTCATATTGTTCATTGATGACATCCTGATCTACTCGCGTACCGAGGAGGAGCACGCAGAGCATTTGTATATAGTTTTACAGACATTGCGGGATCACCAGCTTTATGCCAAATTCAGTAAGTGTGGATTTTGGCTACGGAAGGTTCAGTTTTTTGGCCACGTGGTGTCAGATCGGGGTATTACGGTGGATCCGAGTAAAGTATCGAGGGTGAGGGAGTGGGGACAGCCCATGACACCGACTGAAGTGTGTAGTTTTCTGGGATTGGCCGATTATTACAGGCGGTTCATCAAAGGATTCTCAAAGATTGTGGGCCCTTTGACTAATCTGACCCAAAAAGGAGTACCTTTCACTTGGAATGATCATTGCCAATTAGCTTTCGACGAGTTAAAAGACAAGTTGACATTTGCACCCGTGCTTGCATTGCCAAAAGGAGGATTAGAGTATCGGGTTTACACTGATGCATCGTTAAAGGGACTTGGGGATGTGCTTCAGCAGGAGGAAAGGGCTATAGCTTATGCGTCCAAGAAGCTAAAGACCCACGAGAAGAATTACCCCACTCACAACCTGGAGTTAGCAGCGGTCATTTTTGCTTTAAGGATATGGAGACATTATCTTCTGGGGGAGCAGTTCACGTTATTCACGCATCACAAATCACTTCAGTATCTCTTCACTCAGAAGGATCTGAATCTGAGGCAGAGGCGATGGCTAGAATTCGTGAAAGACTACTAGTTTGATATTCAGTATCATCCTGGTAAGGCTAATGTGGTAGCAGATGCATTAAGTCGGAGACCGACTGGGGAAATATCAGAAGTCTGGAAAGCGAAGTGGAAAGAACTTCAATATGAGGACGATGTAGCCAGGGCTTGTATGTCAGCATTGTCCATCACAACTGAGATTATTATGCGAGTTGTGAGGGCTCAGGTAGAGGATCAGACCTGTCGGGATAGGGTGAGCCAGTTGCTAGCTGAGGGATCAGAGGGTTACTCGATCAGCTCGGAGGGAGGCTTACGCCTTAATGGGAGGTTGATTGTGCCAGCGGATGAGGAGTTGAGGCACGCTGTTATGACGGAGTCTCATGGGTCGAGATTCGTAGTACATCCCGGTGGGGACAAGATGTATCAGGATATGAGGAGGCAGTATTGGTGGGCAGGAATGAAACGAGACATAGCAGAGTTTGTTTCAGCTCGTGAAAGTTGACCATTAGAGACCATCAAGGATGCTACAGCCACTTCAAATTCTCTTGTGGAAGTGGGAGAGAATCTCCATGGACTTCATTACAGGGTTACCGACATCGCAGAAGGGCCACGATTCCATATGGGTCATTGTGGATCGGTTGACCAAAGTGGCCCACTTCCTGCCGGTTCTCACAGACTTTGAGACGATGCGTTATGCGCATCTGTTCATAGCAGAGATTGTTAAGCTGCACGGGGTACCGATAAATATTGTGTCGGATAGGGATAAGATCTTTATGGGCCACTTTTGGCAGAGTTTTCAGGAGGCTATGGGCATGGAGTTACGTTTGAGTACATCCTATCACCCATAGACTGACGGACAGACTGAGAGAGTCAATCAGATATTGGAAGATATGTTCAGAATGTGCATATGAGACTTTGGGGGAGGTTGGGAGAAATATCTTCCTCTGGTAGAGTTTGCATATAACAACTCTTACCAATTCACGATCGGCATGGCACCCTTCGAGGCACTATACGGGAGACCTTATCGTTCACCCTCTTGTTGGTTAGAGGTGGGGGATAACAAACTATTGGGGTCGAAGATTGTTCAGGAGACATCTGCCAAGATAGAGCCGATCCGAGGGAGGATTCAGATAGCTTAGGATAGGCAGAAAAGTTAAGCTAATGCTTCATGGAGACATATGGAGTTAGAGGTTGGGGATCAGGTTTTGGTCCGGGTATCCCCTATGAAACGGGTGATGAGGTTCTACAAGAAGGGTAAGTTATCACCGAGGTATGTGGGACCTTTCCCTATTATTGAGAGGGTGGGACCTATAGCCTACAGGCTGGGATTGCCGGAGCACCTTCAGCGGATACACGACGTGTTCCATGAAGCATCGCTGAAGAAATATCGCAGGAGCGAGAGGGCTTTCTGGCACATTCCACTCGAGAAAATTGATTTACAGCCAGACATATCATATAAGGAGAGACCGGTGGCTATTTTGGACCGTAGTCAGCGAAAATTACGATCCAAGGTTGTTCCACTAGTCAAAGTACAGTGGGGCCATCACAATGTTGACGAGTCTACCTGGGAGCGGGAAGAGGATATGCGGGAACAATATCCAGAGCTTTTCATCACAGGTATGACCTAATTTCGGGGATAAAATTCCTTTGTAAGGGGGGGGGAGTATGTAACACCCCGTATTTTTGGTGCATTTAATATTTAATTAATTCGGGAATTCCAAATTACTAGTGTGTTGTAATTTTAAATGAATTGATTATGGCAAAATATATTTAAATATTAATTGGGGAGTAAGTGGTTAATATTTAGGGGGATTTAATTACTAAGTGAATAGTAATAATTTATTTACGTCATTTCAAGTATTAATGACGGGGTATGCACTTATCTCAATCAGGAGTCGGTACAAAATAAAAGGGGTGAGGAATAAGTATTTTTATAAAGTAATTCGGATGCCAATTCTAAGTTTACAATTGAGTCCGGATGGGCCGAGATAGTCGGAAAAGTATACCCGGGGGTAGTAAACGGGTCACGGGGCGTTTTTAGACATAGCCAGGCCCACACGGGGGAATTTGGGTCACTTGGGCTTGGCCCATTAGGCAAAAAATGGGATTTAGGTTAATTGTTAAATTAGAGGAAATAAGTAAACGGCTGAGGTGAGTTTAGAAAAAGGCTAAGTGAGTTAAGGAACCCTAATAGCAGTTAAAGGCAGATCTGGGATCACTAGAGAGCCAACAAGAGTCATCTTCAACCTTGGAATTCATCTCCAAATCAAACACTACGAAACCTAAGGCAAGTAGATAACTTGCAATAGTATTGAATCTGTTTTTCAATTCATATTTATGTGATGTGATTGATTAAAAATTCGTTTTGGGTGTCATGGCATAAACATGGGATTTTGAATACATTAATCTGATTTACGAATTTGAGTAAGGATTCATATAAAACCAGATATTTATAAGTTTATACATATCTGGTAGGATGATATCTGGACAATTAGAAACGAATTTGATGAAGGAATTTGGAGTGTAAATGGGTTAAGGGTTAAAGATGAATTTTATTCCAAATTCAGAAATCGTAGTTAATGGAAAAATTAATAATGTTAATGGACATTCTGGAGATCCCTAATAAGGTTTCTAACATGTATTAATGCTAAGAGGGCTTGAGGTTACTGGTAGAAGAAACTAGGGTTTGAGAAATTTCGTCCATGGCTGATTCTATCTTCGCGAAGAAGAAGAAGACTTGTTCGATCGATCGATCGAAGGTCTGGGGTCGATCGATCGAAGGTCGACAGAATTTGGCAGATTCGCCCAGTTATGTATATAAAAGGGAATTTATATAATAATCTTTATGTAATTAATTATTGAGAAATTAATACATGAGTTTAAATCTAATTAATCGTGAGTAAAGTTAATTAGGATTTGGGGGAGTTTTTGGGTGACACGTCATGTTTAAAAATTTGGGAGTCGGGAATTTAGACTCGGGTGAGGTTATTTTCGGCTACGAGAGTAAGTCCAATTTTATGGTGGGGGCAACACCAAAGGTGACTTAATTAATTGATGTGCGAATTAATTAATAATTAGGGTTGGACCATAAACTCTTAATAATTTAAATAGGCTTGTGTTACGGATTTACTACATGGTGTAGACGGGACATTTTATATTTATATATATATACGGTGTGTGATAGTATATATATATAGTGTGTGGATTAACATCAGTGATTGAATATTATTATTATATACTCTAGTGCTATAAGGGGAGGTTGCGCGTAGTGGATGAATCCCCTAGCTTGAGGAGTAGGTCGAATATATTCCCAGGTCATAGCGTCCGTTATATGGGGTGAAGGGATCTCACTTTCAGGGAAGGAATATAACCGCCTCCAATCGTATGTTAAACCAAGTTAGTGAGCAATTCTGATTTGGGTAACTAGGCTATGTGAATATACCTAGTGGGATAGCACTTTAGAGAAATTATATTTTGTGAGTATTTTCACTCGGTTGGATATTAGTATTAAATGTTGTTTCAAGTATGTTTCTGAATATTGCAATATGATTTAAATATATAATTAGGTAAATAATTATATATGGGATAATTAATACATAGTGAGAAATGTATTATGTGCATAACAGGTGTGAGCGTTATATGAAAATAAAAAGGGTAATGATTTAATTAAGTTGATGTTTATAATAACCTAAAAACCATGATTTAAGGTATACTCGGTTAGAGTAGGTTAAATGCAATGGGTAACATAAGTGTTGGGTTAAGAGAGCAGGGCCTAGGTAAATTAAATGAATGCGTTAGTAGTGCACATTAGAGGAGGGGTAAGGAAGTCCTCAAGAGAGTGCGGCACTAACTAAAATATGAAGAGCATGCATATTTATTTATTACTGCAAGTTAATCATTTGTTAAATGTTTTCAAATGTTTTTGGGTACTAACCTTTGCTATAAAAATTTTAAAAAAAAACTTTTAGGTGTCCAGCCATAGGGACGCCAGGCTTGACTCTATTCCAGGTATCCGTTGCTGCAGCACATGTGGATGTTGCGGGGTTTTTGATAGACGCCTCATTCTTTCATTCGTGTAGAGACCCTTTAGTAGTTATCTGAGCATGTCGCTCACATTTCATTTATTAGTGTTAGACTTGTTGAGATTGTCTTCTTGTCTTTACTTATATTGGATATTTGGACCGATGGTTTATTCGGTTAGGTATTTTATTTGTGGATGGTTATTTCAGTTTACTGTGATTGTGTATTATTTTATGTTCCGCATGAGTTTTATTTAATTAATTGAAAGATAAAAATTGGCACCAGTCTACTTTTCTCACTTAGGTGGTTAGTAGTTAAAAAGACGACAGTGATGCTAAGAATGATCCAACTGAGAAACTTGTTCAAACATGATTTAGGACTCATCACCCGGGATTAATTAGGCGGGGTGTCACACATTGGTTCATCTCTACCATAAAAAGGATAAGTTTGGGTTTACTTCGACATCCCACAAAGAAGAAGACATTTGGTGTACGCTGTAGTTTTTCCACTCGAAGAAAAGCTTCGCATGAGGGTGATGGTGCCCAAGAGTCCCATCGGAAGTTTCCGAGACTGTGGAGGAGTCCATGGTTATCTACTAGGCAGAGGTGGTTACACAAAAGAGCGTCAAGGCTTGGACGGAGTCAAGTTGTTGGTGTAAGTCTGCTGTCTTTTAATTTGTAATTCTATACTTAGTGGATTTATTAGGCCAGGGCCGTCCGAGGTTTTTCCCATTTTAGGTTTTTTCGTGCATCGGCATCTAGTGTGATTGGTTTATTTTATCTTGCAAAACACGTAGATGCATGCTTAGGTAATTCAAGATAAAATTTGGTTTAATAATCACACGTATCTATTTTGGTGCTAAAATTAATTGGGTGAAATTCAACTTAATTTAATCAAGTCATATATTTGATTTGATAATTTGGTTTGGCCTAATTTGTAAAATTGAATTAATTATTGTTAGGCAAATTTCTAGGGCTTGGGTTGAATTAATTTGGTTTAAGGGAAAATCCATTTGTTGTTTAATTTATTCACTTTTTGTTTAGTTTAATTTTAATTTGAAAATAAATTAAAATTTGTCATTTGTATGTGTTGTATTTAACCATCTTCGTTCTGCACTTAAAAGGAAATTATATTTAATTTTAAAAGAATATTTAAAATTGGGGGTCCTTGCACTTTTTTTATATTAATATTGATGAAACTGAAGTTTGATTAGTTTTGGTGTGGATTTTTAAATTTGGATTTGGTATTTCATTTGATTTGAATATAGGGTTTGGATATCTGTTATCAAGATTTATTGTTTTAATTTTGGTTTTGAGCTCCACCTTTTCCTGAAATTGAAGCTTGATTAATTTTTAAATTTTTTATTTGAATTTAATTTTAAAGATTTTTATTTAATTTAAATTGTTTCATTTACAAATGATATATTGAAAAGTGTGACTGGCCAATATGTGTGTTTCAAACAAAACCAATTTTTCTCCGAAAAAGATCCAACTTATAATTACGCACCAAACCAAGTTGTAAAAAACTCAATTCTTACTTTAAACCATTTTTATCTTGATTAATCCTATACATGCATCTATTGATTAAAGCAAGTAAAGTAAAGTAAAGAATACTCACAACGCCGGATGTACGAGAAAAAAACCCAAAATGGGAAAACAACCTCGGACGGCCCAAGTCAAACAATTATTATGAACAATGCTTTTACAAAGACAGATTAGCCTTACACTAAGACTCCATCCCTACGGGTCTTGATGCTCCTTCTGATCTTCAACCGTTCTTCAATAGTGCCCATGCAAAAATTTCGTCTTCCACGATACCTGTCCACAACACACGCGTCCACGTATGTCTCGGTGTCCACCGAATGGCTTTGATTCGTCTACGATGTCGAACAAGAAGTCCTTCTCTTTTCTTCACCGCAAAATCCTTTGATGTTCAATGTATAGAATAAACAACTTTGATGCAGCAAGATCACGTAAACATATAAGAATGATAACTCGGATCTTTGCAAAATCAAAGGATGCGTTTATGCTTTGTAAACCTTAGAAAATATGTACAAACAAGTTTCTAGTCGAATACTATTTTTCAGAATACACCCCTACGAAATTATGATGAAAACACTGTTTAAATGGGATTTAAATGCCGCCTCTAAAAACATGTCGTTCGAACGACTTGAGGAACTCGTTCGAGCGACATCCCATCTCGTTCGAACGAGATTGGATGTCGTTTGAACGACAGCGCGAAAGTTTAACTTTTTGACTTTTTGTTTAAAACGTCTCTTAGAATGAGAGATCCAAAAATGCCAAACTCTTTTACAAGCTTATCATCATAAAATGTAGTTTAAACCTTTTATAACATTTAAAAACATTTTTCTTTATAAAAATTACATCATTATCTTTTATAAAATATTTCCGAGCACCATTAATTATACGCATTCATACCTGAGTGATCTCGGGAATGAAAATAACTTTGAAGACGATTAAACTTGCACCAATTAAACTTCAGCATGATTTAATTCTTTGAAACTTTGCCGCAACGTCTTCAATTTCTTCAATACGTCATAGACCGAGTGGGATCATGACAAAATAAAATTCTCCTTATGACATATTACAAACAGAGTTTTGTTCACGGAATTAAGTCAAAACAATACAAGGACTCAATTGGAAATTTATGTCCTTACAAATCTCCCCCTTTGACTATTATGAGACAAAACTAAACTAGTGGAATGCCTAACCGGGCCGTCAACCCATATGACGCCTAAATCCCATCCCATAAACCCAAAATCAAAAATACAGGACATGGACTAGAATATGTAGCACCGGAAAGCATAAACAGTCTGAATGTGATGTAGACTTGAAATTTCGAATCGTTGAAAGCATACCTGCACAATGAAATAGACAAACAGATACCCAGTGAAGTATGGAGGAAAAAATGATACCAATTTATATTTCTAATATGAACAAATCATTTGAAACATGAGAGCAATTATTTGATTCCAATTTGAAACAGATATAATCAAATAATATGTAAATCCAGATATCAATAGAAGTGCTCAACAAGTCTCCCCCTACATCACATACATCTCTCCCTTTTTTTGTCTCGAATAGACAATCCGGTGAAAAGATAAGCTAATTTGAAACATTTAGGATGAGAATATGATACCAAATTGAATCAAGTTGATACCAATTTCGAAAAATAAAAAATGCTAGATAAATATGAAACAACCAGCTAAATAAGATCATGTAATGACAAATCAGTAGCTAGTAAACCAAGGAATCACACAAAGAATATCGCAAATTAATCAGGTGTGATAAACGGACTTATATGCAAAATACAAATTTGGAACATAAAAGAACCTGCATATAAACCAAACAATCCAAAAAATGCTTCTTGCAGTACCAAAAATATACCAATTTGAACCTGAGGACTGCAAACCAATCAGAAGCCATTTTTTATTATGTCGTTCGAACGAGCCAGGGACATCGCTCAAACGAGATGAGGATGTCGCTCGAACGAAGTACAAAAGTCGTTCGCGCGAGATGAGTTGTCTTTTGAACAACTTCGCGCGACCTGCCAAAATTTCCGAGTTTCCCAGAAATATTATAAAGTATTGCCGAGTGAAAAAATTTCCACCAAAAAATTCCAGGAACGGCCTGACATAATCAAAACAGTGTTAAAATAGTAGGCTTTTAACATAAAACTCAAAAATTCATAAAAACATAAAATGTGAGTTACATGCAAACACAGTATCGATGTGCTCAAACATGGATATGGAATGAATGGGCGTGAAACTACAACAAATGAGGCACAATTCCAACACATCGAAACGATCCAGAAGCTCTAATTGATAGCAATTAATCATCAAACTTTATCATAGCCATATGACAATTAAAGAGTGAGATTAATGGACTAAACATACTACATTCACACAAATCCAGAATTTTGACGATTCTACAAACAATAGCGTCAAATTGCAATGTTTCAACACTAAGATAAGTTGTGAAAACCCGTTTAAATTTTCTCCAACCAAATTCCCTCATATATATATACTTTTTCAAGTTCTTTTGAGGTTTCTAGCATTCTCAACTTAGAGAAAATCTTATTGGCCCTTTTCTTAGCATATTGTATTTTCTTTTGGGCTCTTTTAAACGGTGGCTTTCACAACGAGTTGATTTTGAACTCTTGCAGCAAGATTGATATAAGAACGCCTCACCAAATTCAAATATGCAAGAGAAGTCAAACATTCTTATAAACTCGTGCATGTGTGCAATGTTTTCATATATACAAAGTCGAATCAAAATGCATATCAACTTCAAAACAACCCCATATAAACAATGGTTAAGATCATTCAAAGCATCGATAATAATGACCAAAGTTCCTAGCCACATGGATAATGAAACGATGGGGGGGGGGGGGGGGTCAAGCGCACCAATATGCCACATCAAACATGTAAACTTAAAAACAAAAAACAAAAATCTTTTTGACTTTTCAAACATATTTTGACTCAAAGAAAAAGAAAAATCTTTTTGGATTTTCAAATTTTTTCTCAAAAAAGAAAAATATTTTTTTATTTTTCAAATATGACTCAAATAAATGAAAACTATAATACAAAATGATACACATGTCGTAATACTAGTAATAAATATATCATGAAGCAAACTAGCACATGACAAACATGGAAACACTATCATACTTTAGATTTAGCATGGGGAGAATCAAGTGCACCCAAACGACAATTATGAAGTTTAATTCCTAAAGCCACTAAATCTGATTTTCTAACCCAAGTAGGTGTAAAACGACGCATTGGGATTTTGAGAACCGGGGCAACTTTATTCCTAAACTTCCTAAGAGCTTGTTTAAGGTCGTAACAATAACGCCTAAGGTGACCTTTCCTACCACAAAATGTGCAGGTGTAGCGGCAATGGGAATGATTACCTTTATGTGGACATTTTCTAACCATCCTAGTGTTTCTCACACGTACGGGGGGAATGGGAAAAACTCTCTCACCAAAACCTATACCTCCCCTATCTCCCTTAATTTGGACGGTGCCTAGAATCTTATCTAACTTCTCCGACCTAGCCTCCAAATCAAACTTGACTCTAGATGAGTCTCTCAATCTCTCCTCCAACTCATGAATCCTAGACTCAAGCAAACGCCTAGACTCCTCAAACTCTAAAATCTCCTTTTTCAAGGACTCCATCAATCCACGTAGATTATCTCTCTCTTTCTCCACAAACTCTAGTTTCTCCCTAAACTTCTTCTCACGTGCCCTAAGATCCTCAATTAAACAATCATTATTTTCTATGGCACGCTCATTCAACTTAGATTGCATTTTTGAGTTAGCCTTTTTCACCTTCACCGTTTCGGCATACAACTCATTAAACGCATTTTACAACTCTTTCACATATACCTCATGTTCGTCACTCTCTTCACCCTCACTAATATGGGATTCACTCAAAACCTCCTCAGAAGTGTCATTCACATGAGTAGTATCGTCGTCTCTCACATGACATGCCATAAACGCAACAAAGTTATGCTCAATGGGGGAACTCTCTCCCTCTTCTGGTTCACTATCACTTAAGGTGGCATTATAGACAACGGGTTGCTTGCCCTCTTTCTTAAGTCTAGTGGGACACTCCTTAACCTTGTGACCGTACCCCTCACACCCAAAACACTTATCCGACTCATCTCTCTTAGGATTCTCAAACTTATCCTTAGAGGTGGGATCTACTTTGTTGTTCTTGAATTTTTCAAATTTCTTAGCATCTTTCGATTGCATTTGAAAATTAATAAATTTTTAAATTTCTTTGCCAACAAATCAACATCCTCAAACTCGGAATCGGAATCTGAAACTTTAATTTCCTCCTTCCGGGTTTTCAAAGCAGTACCCTTTTCTTTCTTAGGCACTTGCTTGGAGGTAATCATGTCGATTTCATAGGTTTGTAAGTCACTTACAATCTCTTCTAGTTTTGTTGACTTTAACCTACCCAAGGAGTTTAAATTAGTCACTTTCGCATCAAACCTACTAGGCAACGACCTAAGGATTTTCTTAATGACACGGTTGTCGGGAATTTTCTCACCAAGGTTAAACGATGAGTTGAAAATATTGGACAACCTAGCATAAAACTCATCAAAGGTCTCACTCTCTAACATCCTAATGGTCTCAAACTGTGTAGTGAGATTTTAAAGTTTTGACGCCCTAAACGTGCTAGTGCCCTCGTGAGTGAGTGTCAAAATATCCCAAGCCTCTTTTGATGTTTCACAAGTCATAATTCTATTATATTCTTCCTGTGTGACATGTGAAGAAATAACGTCCAGACCCGTAGAATTATATTGTGCAAGTCTTTGTTCAGTTTAGGTCCATGACTCAACAGGCTTTAAACTAGTGACCTCACCTACAATAGTGACAGGGGGTGTCCAACCTTTCTCAACTGCAAGCCAAACACGCTCATCAATGGATTTTAAAGCACATCTCATTCTCATCTTCCAATAAGTGTAATTAGTGCCATCAAAAACAGGAGTTCGAGAAAATTCATTATATCCAGAATTCATCTTTGAAAACACACGGGATCACAAAACAAATAAAAATGTTTTGTAGCTCTGATACCAATTTGAAAAGTGTGACTGGCCAATCTGTGTGTTTCAAACAAAACCAATTTTTCTCCGAAAAAGATCTAACTTTTAATTACGCACCAAACCAAGTTGTAAAAAACTCAATTCTTACTTTAAACCAGTTTTATCTTGATTAATCCTATACATGCATCTATTGATTAAAGCAAGTAAAGTAAATTAAAGAATACTCACAACGCCGGATGTACGAGAAAAAACCCAAAACGGGAAAACAACCTCGGACGGCCCAAGTCAAACAATCATTATGAACAATGGTTTTACAAAGACAGATTAGCCTTACACTAAGACTCGATCCCCACGGGTCTTGATGCTCCTTCTGATCTTCAACCGTTCTTCAATAGTGCCCATGCAAAAATTTTGTCTTCCACGATACCTATCCACAACACACGCGTCCACATATGTCTCGGTGTCCACCGAATGGCTTTAATTCATCTACGATGTCGAACAAGAAGCCCTTCTCTTTTCTTCACCGCAAAACCCTTTGATGTTCAATGTGTAGAATAAAAAACTTTGGTGCAGCAAGATCACGTAAACATATAAGAATGATAACTCAGATATTTTCAAACTCTAAGGATGTGTTTATGCTTTGTAAACCTTAGAAAACATATACAAACAAGTTTCTGGTCGAATACTGTTTTCCGGAATGCACCCCTACAAAAGTATGATGAAAACACTGTTTAAATAGGATTTAAATGCCGCCTCAAAAAACATGTCGTTCAAACGACTTGAGGAACTCGTTCGAGCGACATTCCATCTCGTTCAATCGAGATTGGATATCGTTTAAACGACAGCGCGAAAGTTTGACTTTTTGACTTTTTGTTTAAAACGTCTCTTACAATGAGAGATCCAAAAATGTCAAATTCTTTTACGAGCTTATCATCATAAAATGTAGTTTAAATCTTTTAAAACATTTAAAAACATTTTTCTTTATAAAAATTACATCCTTATAAAAATTACATCCTTATCTTTTATAAAATATTTCCGAGCACCATTAATTATACGCATTCATACCTGAGTGATCTCGGAATGAAATTAAATTTGAAGACGATTAAACTTGCACCAATTAAACTTCGGCATGATTTTATTCTTTGAAGCCTTGCCGCAACGTCTTCAATTTATTCAATACGTCATAGACCGAGTGGGATCGTGATAAAATAAAATTCTCCCTATGACATATTACAAAAACAGTTTTGTTCACGGAATTAAGTCAAAACAATACAGGGACTCAATTGAAAATTTATGTCCTTACATATATGGCAATTAACATTAATACTCGATTCATAGAAAGTAGGAAAATTCTTTTTTTTTAATTTAAAATGTATTAATATCTAAAATTAAAAAAAATAGCAATGTATTACTTAAAGTATTAGTGATTTGCAAAAATACCTATGTTCGGAGGTCAAAGCAATTATATTGTAATAAAATTCAAATTATAACTGTTTTGCAAGTCAAAATAATCACAATGGTTAGATTTGATAATTGTTACAAAAAATATATTTATATGTATGTCTACAAGTATCCCTCATTATTAAAGGGAATATTGGGATACTATGATTTGTACTATAAATAAGGACGATACCCCTTGAGTATACAGTACCAATAAAATTAAAATCTTCCTCCCTCTAAATTATCTCAGTGTCCCCTTTATTTTAGAATACATTATCAAAACGAATCAAGAGCTCTAATCGGCTAGGAAGTTTTCGAAGAAAAGTGCATTTCGTCGGCAGTCGCTGAAACTTTCAAGTTATCCAATTGAAGTAAATCAGAAGAGATCTTTATCATCTAAGCAAGAGGTACACAAGTTTGGATATGTTGAAATATATGCAGAAAGAAGTAAATCATTATATATTACTAATTTTTAAGCAAGTAAAGTAGATTTTATATCACTCATATGGAAACAAGGAGTTAAGTTTTATTGATGGCATCACTGACTACCATTTCCATAACATTGGACTTTAATTTAATTTATAGCCCTATTTATATTTTCTTGATTATTGCGAAAATCAATGGTAAAATATTTTTCAATAATAATAATAATTTACATAAAATATGTATATATATATATACTAGCGGATACCCGTGCCTGAAGGCAGGGAGAAAATTTTCAAAGTACGTAATCGCGAAATGATGAAAATTTCAAAAGTATGCAATTGCAAAACGACAAAAATATCGTTCCCTAATAAAACATCTATATATCATTCCCCAATATATATAAATGCATAACTGTTAACTTAACCCTTTTACACCATACATCTAATTGTGTAGTACTTAATATAATTATCAACATATATTATTAACTGTTACATGATTACATCGCATGGCAGACATTATTTTAATACAATTATTACTAAAGTAGCGTCTGGAATTTTTGAAAATATACTACATGCTTACAACATGCACGGTGAAAGAATCGTCCACTTGTTGGACGGAATTTATCTTGGGGTGACTCGTGCTTAAAGTAATAACTGATAATTTTATAGAAATTTTAAAATATTGCTATAATTCCGGTGCCAAAAACACTAACTACCTATTTAATTAACAAAATTCATAATATGCACAATGACAACTTATAGGTATAGCTGTATTTTTTTAAACAAAGTACATTTATAGTGAAGTTGAGTCGCCAAAAAAATTTATGTGTAAATAAACTACGGAAGCTTGCTTTTCACATCAATTTCAAACGTGATTGATTTTCAAGACCCAAAGAAAGGTTTTAGTAAATTCCTAACTTCTCAAACTTAGCACATACCCGACATTTATTAATCGAGTATATTAGTCATGTAATACTATCCAAAATATATAATTATGAAAAAATAGTGCATAAAAATTTTGATTTATAGTGTTGTAACGCAATGTCATAATCAAAAGTAGCAATATATGTCATGTTTAATTTCCACACACTCTAAATATAACTTCTCCTTAGTTGTATATCGTAACTAACAATAATTTCAATATAAATAATAGATAAAAATGAAAAATAGATCCTATTTTCAATCAACATTAAATTTGAATCAAACAAAATCCCCAATAGCATTTCCACGATAAAAATGACATTTATACTATTTTTAATACACAAACTTTATACAAAACATAGTAACATGTGGAACTTTATACAAATTTTATACCAAAAATTCCAATAAAAAAATAGTAACATGTAATATTTATACCCCTGATGCGTTACATTCTTCAAGCAATTTAAGGATATTATGTTTCAGGGCACTGATTGAAGGTAGAATCGTGCAAATGGAAGGGGGTCGAGGTTTTATTACAGTCGTCGCAACTTCAATGGGGTTAGTTCCTTCTTGCATAACATCCAAAACACTGCCCCTTCGCACGCCTGACATTAATAAATGAAGACTCGGGTAATGACCATTGAAATGGTCGATCATGTTTTTAAATTACAAAACATATGTAATTTATACAAATTTTATACCAAAAATTCCAATCCAAAAATAGTAACATGTAATATTTATACCCCTGATGCGTTACATTCTTCAAGCAATTTAAGGATATTATGTTTCGCGGCACTGATTGAAGGTAGAATCGTGCAAATGGAAGGGGGTAGAGGTTTTATTACAGTTGGCGCAACTTCAATGGGGTCAGTTCCTTCTTGCATAACATCTAGAACACTGCCCCTTCGCACGCCTGACATTAAGAATTGAAGACTCGGGTAATGACCATTAAAATGGTCGATCATTATCGAGAGGATCAATAACGTGTTTAACTGGCTTAAAATCAACTGATAATTCAATCCCATAAGCAGTAGCAGAGGTAACTCCAGCTACTATAGTGACACATTTAGCCTCTGTATTTGGTGGCAATACTTTCCCCTCATTCGGGGCACTTTGTGTCCGGGGATGACCATTTCTGCTGACAGAAAATCTAGAGAAAATACCAACCATATTTGCACACCACAAACAAAAATTCACTCAAAAGGGTGTGTTGTGCTCCTAACCGCTACTATCACTCAACCCCTTAACCGTTGTTGTCACTCAACCCCTCAAAACTGTTGTCATTCAACCCTTTAACCATTGTTGTCAACACAATCGTAGATGTAATGAGTTACACCACCGATTCTAGAAGATTCTGAGGTGGACCCTTGACAACATTTCTAACAATTCGGTAAATATCAATATAACAGATAGTATCTGATAAGTTTCTAGATTTCCCGGCTGCTCGGAGATCCATCCACGCATCTACATCTATCAAGAACTTCTGACCCAAACAAACCCACAACACATCAAACATAAGAGAGATTAATAACCACAACACATCAAACATCAAAAATAAAAGAGAGTAATAACCTGAACCAAACAAATCCTAAAATTCTATTGAAATTTTGCTCACACTATTCTCCTCCTTTGACTTGATCACATACACCTGTGTACATTTTTACAACTTTTACCACTAATAGAAAGAGGAAAAAAGATTTACAAAATAATGTGGTAACTTTTTTTCCTGAGTGTGGTACTGTAGTTATAGAGGCACGCCACTAAAAAATCAAATCATATGGTAACCCAACTGATTCCGCATTGAGTTTGGCTTTTAATAATTCTACTAATTTCACTTTGTGCAGGGGATTTATCCCATTAACTCTAAAAAACTAAAAAACACATACCTTAATCTTGATACATGAGCTTTAATTCCTTAATCTTGCCCTATTAAGAATTCCTTAATCTTGCCTTGTTAAACTTCCCTGTGAAAAAAAACTTGTTAAGGGATATCAACTTCCTTCTCAGGTGACAGAAGGCTCTGTTCACGGAAGTAATGGATGGTTAAATGAGTAATATGGATGGAATATTCAAGGAAGATGGATATATATAATGAAAATAAAAGCATAAAGAAATAAAATTCTGATTCTTGCACAACCCGATTCTTGTAACAACAGATTAAAATAAAAGCACAAAGAAATCCAAATAATAAATTATTATATAATGAAAATCAATGTGCACATATTCTAATAGAACTTGGATCAACGGGGGAAGTTTCTCAGGCCAAAGTGGCTTTACATACTCACTAATAATCCGTTTTCTTGATAACAGGTCCAGTAACACAGATACCATAGCGTGTAATCAAATATTTACACTACACCAAAAACAAGAATCTGGCATGGTTTAAAACTATGCCAGATCAAATCTGGCACGATTTTGAACTGTACCAGAATCAGGTGTTCCAAAATGGCCATTTTTTTCTGGCACGGTTTAAAAGTGTGCCAGATTTGACCAAACAGGAACACTTCTGGCACACTTTTAAACCGTGCTCGAATTAGATATTTCTGACACAGTTTTGAACTGTGCCAGATTGAGCACATTTTCATAAAAATTTACCACAGTTCAAAACCATGCCAAAATTTGATACACATTTGGCATGGTTTTGAACTGTGCCAAACTTTTGGATAAAAGAAAAAAAAATTATTTGAAAATAGAAAATTCAGAAGTTGCAAATCTTGCACGTTGTTGATAAACTAATGTACATACAAACTTCAAAATATTACAAGTCTTTAGTCGTTCACAAACCAAAAATAATTGGGCAGAGTTTTCACTATCTGGACATTCTAAAACCTGCGTAACATAAAGCCCGCACGGCCACAAAATATAACAAAAACCAACAAAAGCCCACACGGCCATAAAATTTAACAATAAAACTACAAAAGCCCGCACGGTCGTGACACAAAAAAATAGAATCATGAATAAACCCCTTGTTGTAAACCATTGAGTTGTCCATGTGTTATACGTGAATAAATGCTAACGATAAAATGTTATCCTGCAAAAAAAAAATAGGATACAAAAAAAAGATATTAGTAACCAAGTAATTTATAAAAAAAAGCTTACTAAAGCTAAAAAATTACAGATAGGAGTTGCAATTATTATTCTATTCTAAAATTAGAAATCTTACGCAAGTTATGACTACCTCATCAGTTCCTACGAGTTACATTGGTCTCGTGTGAGGTGTTAGTGCGTCTTACGAGATCTTTTGGGGGCTGGTTTGGGTTTTCACCCTTCAACGGCTGTTTTTTAAGCTTAATCGATATATTTTGAAATGATTATCATATTCCCAAATCGAGAGGCCCGTGACTATGCTGTCAGTTCGTACAAGTTACATTGGTCCCGTGCGAGGTGTTCGTGCCTCTTACGGGACCGTTTGGGGGTTAGTTTGGGTTTTCACCCTTTAAGGGCTTATTTTTAAGCTTAATCAATATATTTTGAAATTATTATCATATTCTCAAACCGAGAGACCCGTGACTACGCTGACAGTTCGTACAAGTTACATTGGTCACGTACGACGTATTCGTGCCTCTTATGGGGCAATTTGGGGTATGGTTTGGGTTTTCACCCTCAAACGACTTATTTTTAAGCTTAATCGATATATTTTGAAATTATCATCATATTCTCAAACTGGGAGACCCGCGACTACGCGATCAGCTGGTACAAGATACATTGGTCTCGTGCGAGGTGTTCGTGCCTCTTACTGGGCTATTTGGGTGCAAGTTTGGGTTTTTACCCTTTAAGGGCTTTTTTTTAAGCTTAATCGATATATTTTCAAATTATCATCATATTCTCAAATGGGGAGAACCGCGACTACACGATCAGTTCATACAAGTTACATTGGTCTCGTGTGAGGTGTTCGTGCCTCTTACGTAGTTGTTTGGGGGATAGTTTAGGTTTTCACCCTTTAAGGGCATGTTTTTACGCTTAATCGATATATTTTGAAATTATCGTCATATTCTCAAATCGAGAGGCCTGTGACTATGCTATCAGTTCGTACAAGTTACATTGGTCCCGTGCGAGGTGTTCGTGCCTCTTACGGGATCGTTTGGGACTGGTTTGGGTTTTCACCCTTTAAGGGTTTATTTTTAGGCTTAATCGATATATTTTGAAATTATCGTTATATTCTCAAACCGAGAGACCCGCGACTACATGATCAGTTCGTACAAGTTATATTGGTCCCGTGCGAGGTATTCGTGCCTCTTACGGGACCGTTTGGGGGATGGTTTGAGTTTTCACCCTTTAAGGGCTTGTTTTTAATCTTAATCGATATATTTTGAAAATATCATCATATTCTCAAACTGAGAGGCCCATGACTACGCGGTTAATTCGTACAAGTTACATTAGTCCCGTGCGAGGTGTTCGTGCATCTTACGGGACCATTTGGTGGTTGGTTTGGGTTTTCACCCTTTAAGGGCTAATTTTTAAGATTAATCGATATATTTTGAAATTATAGTCATATTCTCAAATCGAGAGGCCCGTGACTACGCTGTCAGTTCGTACAAGTTACATTGGTCCCGTACGAGGTGTTCGTGCCTCTTACGGGATCGTTTGGGGGCTGGTTTGGGTTTTCACCCTTTAAGGGTTTGTTTTCAAGCCTAATCTACATATTTTGAAATTATCGTCATATTCTCAAATTGGGGGACTCGCGACTAAGCACTTAGTTCTTACAAGTTACATTGGTCCCGTACGAGGTGTTCGTGCCTCTTACGGGGCCGTTTGGGGGCTGGTTTGGGTTTTCACCCTCAAAAGGCTTATTTTTAAGCCTAATCTACATATTTTGAAATTATCCTCATATTCTCAAATTAGGGGACCCACGACTATGTGGTCAGTTCATACAAGTTAAATTGATCCCGTGCGAGGTGTTCGTGCCTCTTACGGGACCGTTTGGGGGGCTGGTTTGGGTTTTCACCCTTTAAGGGTTTGTTTTCAAGCTTAATCAATATATTTTGAAATTATCATCATATTCTCGAATCGAGAGGTCCACGACTACACTGTCAGTTCGTACAAGTTACATTGGTCCCATGCGAGGTGTTTGTGCCTCTTATGGGACCATTTGGGGACTGGTTTGGGTTTTCACCCTCAAACGGCTTGTTTTTAAGCCAAATCTACTTATTTTCAAATTATCATCATATTCTAAAATCGGGGGACCCATGACTACGCGATCAGTTCGTACAAGTTACATTGGTCTCGTGCGAGATGTTCGTGCCTCTTACAGGACCGTTTGGGGGTTGGTTTGGGTTTTCACCCTTTAAGGGCTTGTTTTTAAGCTTAATCGATATATTTTGAAATTATCATAATATTCCCAAACTGAGAGGCCCGTGACTACATTGTCAGTTCGTACAAGTTACATTGGTCTCGTGCGAGGTGTTCGTGCCTCTTACGGGACCGTTTGGGGATGGTTTGGATTTTCACACTTTAAGGGCTTGTTTTTAAGCTTAATCAATATATTTTGAAATTATCATCATATTCTCAAACCAATACGCCCGTGACTACGCTGTCAATTCGTACAAGTTACATTGGTCCCGTGCGAGATGTTCGTGCCTCTTACAAGACCGTTTGGGGGTTGGTTTGGGTTTTCACCCTTTAAGGGCTTATTTTTAAGCTTAATCGATATATTTTTAAATTATCATCATATTATCAAACCGAGAGGCCCGTGACTACGTTGTGAGTTAGTACAAGATACATTGGTCCCGTGCGAGGTGTTCGTACCTCTTACGGCACCGTTTGGGGGCTGGTTTGGGTTTTCACCCTCAAACGGCTTGTTTTTAAGCTTAATCGATATATTTTGAAATTATCATCATATTCTTAAACCTAGAGGCTTGTGACTACGTTGTCAGTTCATACAAGTTACATTGGTCCCGTGCGAGGTGTTTGTGCCTCTTATGGGGCCGTTTGGGGGCTGGTTTGTGTTTTCACCCTCAAACGACTTGTTTTCAGGCCTAATCTATATATTTTGAAATTATCGTCATATTCTCAAAACGGGAGACCCGCGACTATGTGGTTAGTTCATATAAGTTACATTAGTCCCGTACGAGGTGTTCGTGCCTCTTACAGGGCCATTTGGGGGCTGGTTTGGGTTTTTACCCTCAAACGACTTATTTTTAAGCCTAATCTACTTATTTTGAAATTATCGTCATATTCTCAAACCGAGATACCCGTAATTATGCGGTCAGTTCTTACAAGTTACATTGGTCCTGTGCGAGGTGTTCGTGCCTCTTACGGGGCCGTTTGGGGGTTGGTTTGGATTTTCACCCTCAAACGGCTTTGTTTTTTCCATAATTGTGTGATTTTTTAGGTCTCTATCATCAGCGTTTTATATTTATTACGTTTTAATTTGATTTATGTTTGTGAATCTATAACTTTGTTTATAAATTTGAATGTGTGTTTTTAATTTTAGTGTTCATTAGTGACAACTTAAATGTGAAATCATAAGTTGCAATTCTTAATAGGAGTCAAAATTAATTTTTAATGACTTAAAATGTTCGTGTTATTAGTAAAGACAGTACATGCATGTTAAAATTTTGTGATATGAACGTACTTTACACGACTCAAAACTGCTATATGTGATGCATAAATCCGATGTTATATGACCCACTGATAGGTCCCGAGCATGACCCCCTCCAAGATTTTATTATGGTTTCATCCCTGACTCCTGTTATATATTGTTATGTATAACCGTTGTTAAATATAATTGTTATGAATGTGAATTTAGATACCCCCATTATTACACGCTAAAACAAAAGCTAGTTTTACCCCTTGCACATATCCATGTTTACATGCTAAAGGTAGTTTTACATATTGCCCAAGATTTGACCAAAATAGTTAGGATATGATAAAAGAACATTAAAGACATGATACGACGTAAATATTGCGTATTTCACCTGTTAACCTACGCGTTATTAGCCCCCTCGGGTATCTTAATCCCTATATTTATGCTCGTTAACCAGACAACCTTGGATTTCTATTTTAACATGTTTTGCAGGGGTTAATTGAGCTTTTGTAGGTATTTGGATGCTAAGTATGAAGTTCGTATGCATTCCGGTGAAGTTCCGTACACAATCTCACGCGCAAGGGCATTTTAGTCTTTTCATAGCTTGGGTACCTGGCCCGACATCTCACGGAAGTTGTAGCCCTCCTCGCTAGCTTCGCGTGGCCGTGAACGGTGCACGATTCCGATTCATAACGAAGAAGTTACGGCAATTTCAGCGGAGGAAAAACAAGGAAGCAAAAGAGGAGAAGGAGAAGAAGAAAAGAGGAATGCAGTAGGCTGCTGCATTCTGCCCTGCTTGATCGATCGATCGACCCATTTGGTCGATCGATCGACCATTCTGATTTGCCGAATTTTGCCTAGGTCGATCGATCGATGCTCTGTTTTCTGTAGATATTTTCCTTTCTTTTCTTTCTTCTTTATTTTTATTCCAACTTACTATATAAGCCAATTTTGATGTAATAAACTAGGAGAACGTTTTTAGATAGTTTTTAGGTTAGAATAGTTAGGGTTTTGGTTTGGAGAGCTCATTTTCTCTTCCTCTTGGATTGACAACCCATGTGGTTTTGTAAGATTGAACTATTCTCTTCCATTTCCATTAATATAGCTTGTTTTCCATTAATTCTTGCTTTCTAGTGTAATTTTCATGCTTTCATAATTAGGTTTTCTTGCTTTAATTCTTGCTTTCTTAGTTTAATTAGTTTAATTTAGTTTATTTCCATGTATTTCCCTTAGATAAATAGGGTCGGGATTTCGTTCCGCCATTTACGGGTTTGGACCTCGAAAGTTAGGGTTTCGTGCAAAATTGCATTTAATTGAAACCGCGCGTATTAAAGTCGGATTATTATGCGTTTAACTTTCTTTGTCACGCAACGTTAGTGTTTATAGCGATAATCCGAATTTAACCGCGTGTGACCATTTTTGATTAAATGTTTAATCTCGCAACTTTGGCTTAAATTCCTTATTGTGTGATGTTTATGCTTAATTGTAAATGCTCGATTAAATTGCTTTCGAGCCGGAATTCTAATTAGTAGTTGTTTAGCCTGTGAATGTGTGTATGCGATCCCGATCCTCGCTTTCCTTTTGTGTAGCGTAACTTATTTTTTTTATTTATTCACGACAACCAACCATCACTTTTTCTTATTTCTTTTACACCATTTTTATTCCTGAAGTTTTAAAACAATTAACATCTAAAATTTAATCACTCCCTGTGGATTTCTTACGATACCCGACTTACCGTTGTGCTTGCTTGTCAAGTGTAGTAGTAGCTTAGGTTTTTTGTATCGCGGCGGCGAAACACACAACCATTGTGTCCTCACACGAACACACTTTTTCCGCCCGGTCACAAAATGGCGCCATTGTCGGGGAGTGTGTTTTAGATTGTAATTGTTTTATTATTTCGTAGTATTTTTCCTTTTGTATTTCTATTCTTTGTTTTAACCTTTTTTGCAGGATAGCATATTTGAGCGCTAAGATACTTTGATTCGTGGTTGCTCACTTTCTTGCTCGGATTCTCCATCTACAAACAACGAGGTAATCATGTCCTATTATTATAGTTATTACGGTTATTCTAATGATTCATACTTTGGGGATAGTTTTCAAGTTTTTCATTTTCAAGATTTTCTTGAAAATGAAAGACTTGAAAACATTTATCGCAATGAAAATCGTTATTGGGAGCTTGAGTTGGATTCATTATTCGAATCCAATGACGATTTTCATTTCATTACTTTCGAAGACGAGTTTCAACCAAATGAGGAGTCCGAGGCTCTTGAGCCGAGGAAGCCTACTTTGGAAGAGACTTTGCTTCTTTATTACCAAGGTTTGGAAAGCTTAAATGATGCTGGAATGAGACTTGGTGCACTTTGCAATGAGATGAATTCTTATGCACAAAACAACGAGGAGGTGGAAACTTGTGTTTCACCTAAATTTTTTGAAGAATTTCTCATCGAGTGTGCATCTTTCTCCCCCGAAATTCAATCTCCTTCCGACGATGAGTCGATTGAGATTGAATTTGTTTCATCACCATATTCGTTTTCCGTGATTGAACCATTAGAATTATCGGTTGATTCCTATGAGTCGGCAGAAACTTTTAAAACTTCTACACTTTTTACCGATGAGGACTCCTTAACGAATTTGTTTTCGATGGATGTTATCCCCACGTGTGCACCATCTCCCATTCCATTTGAAAAATCTTTGGGAGATGAGTCGATTTTTCTTGGACCTCAAGTGTACCTTTCCTCCTTGTTATCCAAATCCCCCATCGTCCGCCCAAAATTTCAAATTGGCGATGGTTTATTTTTTTCACCACCCTCATGCCTTCCGTTGTTCAAACGTAATTCATATCTTCCGGGAGGCATGTTCACTTTGGAGGGTCCACCATTGATCTTTCAAAGTCAAATCCCTTTTTGGGTGGACCCTCAACTATTTAGACTTCTAGTGTATAGTTAGTGTGAAGCCTAAATAGTAGGTTGTAAATAATTAGCTTTTTAATTTTCTTTATTTCCTATTTTTCTTTCCTTTTAATTTAGTCTAGTGTAATTAGTTAACTTTTTGTTATTTGTTTTTGCTATGCTCGGTACTAACTTGTTTTGTAGATTTCATTAGACTCGTGCTCATGGAGATCGCTCCAATTTTGGATAATATCGTACTTTTCCTCTCTTTGTGTTGTGTTCTTAATGCGCATTGAGGACAATGCAACATTTAAGTTAGGGGGTGTAGGATATTCTATCCATTTCTTTGTTTTGTCCATGGATTTGCTTACTTGTTAGTTACTAAGTATGCCTTTTTGTGAAAAATTTCAAAAATTTCAAAAATATTTTCTTTCTTTTTTCTCCTTTGTTGGGTATTTTGCCTTGTTTCCGATGACAAATTTCAATAATTGCCCGATCCAATAGACAACTCAACGATGCATGTTCTCGATTTTAGAAGTTATTGGACTTTAGTCCTCAAATCATTGATATTGTGAATAACTTCATGAATTAAACTTTATCCCATGAGCATATGCACTTTCCTGGTTATATTGATTTGGTTTAAGATTTTTATAACTCGGTAATCTTTTGTTGCATTGTATATACTTACACTGAGTAAGCTTTGTACCTTTCGTCGTTTGTGAGTGTTATACACTATTCCTTTCTCATTGAAAACGTTGAATTCGTCGGTAATCTCTCTAATATTTCATTTGACCGTTTATTAATTGAGTTCATACTCGAAATGTTTTACTTGAGCATGATTTTCATATATTATTTTGACTTGAGAATTGCGTAAACTTTTGGAAATGATCATAGGCCTTCTTTGTTATATCACCCATATTAGCCTTGACCTCACCCTTATATGTTTACCCTCATTAACCCCTTTGATCCTAAATATAACCTTTCTTTTCATAACCCAAATTCCCATAACCAACTCCAAATTGGAGTTTTAAGCCATACATACACCTTCCATACCTTTGTTTGGAATGTTACTTGGGATTGAATGTTGTTGTTATGCTGTCGGTTGCAATTTAGGCATATGAGAGTTTGATAAATAAAGAAAAGAAAGTAGTGAAAAAAGTGAAGAAAAAGAGAAAGCAAAAAGCAAAAAGAAAACAAAAGAGAAAATGAGAAAAAGAAGAAAAGAAAAGAAAGAGAAAGTTTGTATATGTTGTATATAGTTCAATAAGCTTTGATTACTCTCCAGATGCTACATTTAATGCTTGTTTTGGAACTTGTTTTCCAATTTTGATATTGCCCGCATCCTTCCCATTATTCCAAGTTTTCATCTTCGAACACTTTGAATCCGTACATATACCTTTCATTTCGTACCTTAACCCCAAACCTACATTACAACCCTATTAAAGTCCTATGTGATCTTAGGGTGCATTTAATTTAAAAGTCATAATAGTTTTGATAATCTGTGAAAATGCATTTCGCCTCTTTTAGTGTGCGGTATCCTTTCATTGGCATTACAGTTTTTCAGTTTATATATAGCGTTCTTCATTTGTGACATGTGTGCGGCCTAGTTTCCATTTACATTTACTCTTTAGCCCGCATGTCCCGTGTGTTACCTCCCTGTTTAGAGTGAATTCACTTGATGAGTGTAATGCCCGTGAGGATTGAATATATGCTTGCTTTTTGTTTATCCGAATTATTTAAGTTTTTGTCAAATCACACTATGCATGTGCTCTCCCCCCTCCCCCTTTCAAAGTTTCAATTCTATGAGGTGCATTCAACTTGTTAATAATAACGGACTTTAGCTTGAATTCGTTCAATGTGCTAATAACATGTTTGAAATCTTTTTCGTTGTTGTTGAGTTTGTCGAATGTTGGGTTGGGCATATTTTGAGGAAACTATGTGATGTTTGTGGGTATCATCCCTGAAAACCCTCACGAGACGACACTCGTCCACTAGGGTAACCTAGGGGTTTAACGGCATATTGCATACGCTAAATGCAATCGAATCGCCCGCGAAAGTGGCTTTATCTTTTTATTAATTTTTCATCCCATTTTGTACTTGTATCCTGCTTTTGATTTTCTGGTAGTTCTTGTTGTTTCCTATTTCATTGCTAGGGACTAGCAATGTGTAAGTTACGGGGTGTGATACGACGCAAATATTGCGTATTTCACCCGTTAACCTACGCGTTATTAGCCCCCTTAGGTATCTTAATCCCTATATTTATGCTCGTTAACCATACAACCTCGAATTTCTATGTTAACATGTTTTGCAGGGGTTAATTGAGCTTTTGTAGGTATTTGTATGCTAAGTATGAAGTTTGGATGCATTCCGGTGAAGTTTCGTACACAATCGCACGCGCAAGGCACTTTTGTCTTTTCATAGCTTGGGTACCTGGCCCGACATCTCAAGGAAGTTGTAGCCCTCCTCGCTAGCTTCGCGTGGCCGTGAACGGTGCGCGATTTCGATTCATAACGAAGAAGTTACGGCGACTTCAGCGGAGGAAAAACAAGGAAGCAAAAGAGGAGAAGGAGAAGGAGAAGAAGAAAAGAGGAATGCAGTAGGCTGCTGCGTTCTGCCCTGCTTGATCGATCGATCGACCCATTTGGTCGATCGATCGACCATTCTGATTTGCCGAATTTTTGCCTAGGTCGATCGATCGATGCTCTGTTTTCTACAGATATTTTCCTTTTTTTTCTTTCTTCTTTATTTTTATTCCAACTTACTATATAAGCCAATTTTGATGTAATAAACTAGGAGAACGTTTTTAGATAGTTTTTAGGTTAGAATAGTTAGGGTTTTGGTTTGGAGAGCTCATTTTCTCTTCCTCTTGGATTGACAACCCATGTGGTTTTGTAAGATTGAACTATTCTCTTCCATTTCCATTAATATAGCTTGTTTTCCATTAATTCTTGCTTTCTAGTGCAATTTTCATGCTTTCATAGTTAGGTTTTCTTGCTTTAATTCTTATTTTCTTAGTTTAATTAGTTTAATTTAGTTTATTTTCATGTATTTCCCTTAGATAAATAGGGTCGGGATTTCGTTCCGCCATTTACGGGTTTGGACCTCGAAAGTTAGGGTTTCGTGCAAAATTGCATTTAATTGAAACCGTGCGTATTAAAGTCGGATTATTATGCGTTTAACTTTCTTTGTCACGCAACGTTAGTGTTTATAGCGATAATCCGAATTTAATCCGCGTGTGACAATTTTTGATTAAATGTTTAATCTCGTAACTTTGGCTTAAATTCCTTATTGTGTGATGTTTATGCTTAATTGTAAATGCTCGATTAAATTGCTTTCGAGCCGGAATTCTAATTAGTAGTTGTTTAGCCCGTGAATGTGCGTATGCGATCCCGATCCTCGCTTTCCTTTTGTGTAGCGTAACTTATTCTTTTTATTTATTCACGACAACCAACCATCACCTTTTCTTATTTCTTTTACACCATTTTTATTCCTGAAGTTTTAAAACAATTAACATCTAAAATTTAATCACTCTCTTTGGATTTCTTACTATACCCGACTTACCGATGTGATTGCTTGTCAAGTGTAGTAGTAGCTTAGGTTTTTTGTATCGCGACGACGAAACACACAACGATTGTGTCCTCACATGAACACACTTTTTCCGCCCGGTCAAGACACCTACCTTTACACACCAAAAAACTCATCTTTTAGTCCAGTCGAAAATAATAGCTTGTCTAGGGAGACAACCAGTCCTGTTGGTGGAGCATCATAGTGAACCAAATTAGCAGAAAAAGCAGAGGCCATTAGTGTCTCGAGGTCATCACGGTCGAAGTATTAAGCCATTCCAATGAAGACCCTATGGAAAAAATTTGAGCCTGCAAATTGCAACACTCGACCCATTGCTATTAGTGAAGCTCCCTATAAATTACGTAATTTTATACAATCCATATACATCAACTAAAGGTTTTTTAGTATGCATATTGAGTAATTTTATCCGTCTAACAAATTCAAATCACCTCAAATATGCCAAACAAGATAGTTGGTGGTGGAGCAGGATTATAGAAGCATAAATTAGGAATATAAGTAGAGATTTTGCAGATTTATACCTTAGAGGGAAGTACTTCAAAGTAAGGTGGCGTAGGTGGAAGAGGATCTTGTGGAGAATCCTATTGTCCGCATCCTTCCTAACCGTATATGTGTACCTCACAAGAAATAAAATTAAAAATTAATAACTAAATGTTAAATTGGAAAATATAGATGTTAGCGTCCAACATAAATTAAACTAACATTTCTTTAAGTGATCCATAATCGAGTCCCGAATGCTCATTTTACTGAAGCTATGATCATCATCCATGACAAAAATATTTGATGAAAAGAAACAAAGGATGTGATAATAATATTTTATCCCAACACCACAAAAGCAAATACAATATGCAAACAAACAAAAAATAAAGATAGCAGTTATATTGTTAGAAGTGATAGTTACTTTTTCACTTGCGACTACAAAAGTGGATGCAATTCCGAATTAGCACCAAGATAACTATTTTAATGATGTAAGAGCTCCATGTACATCAAATAGAATACCACAAAAGTTACAAAAGTTGACTCAATTACATCATTTGTCGGTGTCTCCAATGGGAGGACAAAGGTCGTCGAGCCAGTACATAATTCCATTTTTACCAACATCTTCCAAGTTCTCGCAAAGAGCTTGTTTTCCACCCCAAACTGGATACTCGGGCACTTTGATGTCATCGATTAAAACTCGCACTTCATTCTTTATCAACGTATGGAAGTGAACGGTCGAGACAGCCCCTAGTTGCGTTTTCCTCCCATAACCAACAAGTTCACGTGTATGGGATAGTATTTTGCATTCAATTAAAGAGGTGAAATTTAAAACCTCGAATGCATGGGAGGAAAGAGAACACGAAGGAGCCGCAGTGCCTAAAGTAGGTAAATCTTGAACGGTGCGTCCAACATATGAAAATTTCCCCATTTTGAAGTCACTAATGAATTCTAATAATGAGGACTTTATCCCCTCTATGTCACTCCTAAGGTGATCAACATGATCCTTCCAATTCTCGGTGTCCTCTTTCACCTCTTCAAGCATTTCTCTAGCAAATTCCGACCCTAATATAGCGGTTCTCAAAATTATGGACCCAACACAACGAACACGTCCTAGCGTATCTTTTCTGAAAACCTCAAAAATAGGCCCGGCATCCAAGGTCTCCTCCTGACCACTCGCTTTGTATACATCCAGAAGAAATTTAATTTGGTCCCGTATAAAAATATATTAACATTAGGATTGATGATACGATATCTTTTTTAGACAAAATGAACATTAAAAAATTTAAATTACCGCAAATATTTTATCATGAGGGGCATAATCACCTCCTTTGACTATATGAGTTGCCAACCACAACACAGCATGAGTGGGTGCACGCCCATGCTTCTTTCTTCAGTTATCTTAATCTCGGGCATAACCATGATGACCTGTGTTATGAGTTGTCTTTCTCACACAATTTTGTTTAGTCTATTTCTTCTTTCTTCGCAAAGTTTTTTGAACCTCTAAAGCTTTATTATTGCAAAACACCTCCCAGTCCTCAGATTTGACATTTCGTGGCACTTTCTCCTTCCACTTTCCAACATCACCATCCTTCAAATTAACCCTTAGCTTTGGCTTGAAATTTTTCCAAGCATCGTTCTCTTTTTTCCTAAAAATTTTTCTTATGACTTTTGCGCACATCTGGGAACTCTTTCTACAATATATGAAGAAATAAAATTAAAACATCACATAATTGAATTTACTAACTATTACATTCTTTGGAATATAAAGGAATAGTATACCATTAATGATGACCAAACTAAGTTCTTATATCGCACATCCACTTGTTTCCAACTCGTATAAGAAATGGGAATATGTGTCCTTGCTAAGTCTCCCAACCTGGTTGAGAGTGTATATGAATCTTCACTAACTGGAAGGTTGTGCTAAATAAATTTTAACTTCTTAGCGGAAGAGTCATCACCTACTCTTAAAGCACCCGAAGCAACCTTAGAACGGGAGGTTGATATAGGTGCCGCCCCATTTATTGACAGTTGCGAAGTATCACTAATATGAGACATTTATCTGGAAAAAAGTGACTATTGGACACCAAAATAATCAGAATAAACATTTACAAGAATATTACATGTTCAAATAGAAATATAAAGAAGATTACATGTTCAAATAGACACTAGTATATTACATGTTCAAACATCAGTAAACATAGAATTACAAGTTCAAACAGCCATACATGTATTGAATGTTCAAACAACAATAAACTATTAAATGTTTACAACAACAACAACATATGGAATAAATAGAATATTACCCGTTCAAAATAACAAAAAATATAATATTGCATATTCAAAAATAAGTTCAAAACTAAATAATTGCACTAGAAATCCATGTCCAAAAGCTCCAGTAATTTATCATTTTCCTCGAGAATGGAGTCATACATCGTACGGTCAATATCAATCGCATCTATTTCTTTTGTCAGTCTCTTGGGAGAGTGTAAAACAACTGACCACCCCTTCATCTTTACATCTTTACAATAAAATACTTGACTGGCTTAAGATGCAAGGATGAACGGATCATCGTGAATGGTATTTTTACTCACGAGCTCACTAAGATTCACCATCACCAATTTTGAGGTGGGTTCAACTTTGCAAGCATTCTTATCATCAACATCCACCAAATCACAATAAAAGACAGTATGTGTACACTCAATGTAATTGAGGTCGAGTATTTGTCTAATAACTCCATAAAAGGTTGTCAGAATCCCCTTCTTATTAAAGGCCTAAGTGGATGCACCACTACTCTGAAAGTTATGATTCTCTTCATGTCCAGAAGTATAAAAGGTGTACCCATTGCATTAAAATTTCTCATAACTGGTAACCCTATGGAGCGGACCATCGGCATATGGAAAAATTACCATATCATTAAATCTTGAGGCTTGTAAGTAATTGATAATTTTTTAGAGTTTCATTAAAAATAATTACGGTTTATAAAAAAGTACAATATATAAATAAAGACTTGCCTCGTTCCTTAGCCAAGGGATAAAATCATTAATTCTATGCCTCGATTGAGTCTCAGTGACCATAAATTTTCTACAAGAAATTAGTTTCAAAATTAAGAAATATCACATTATAATCAATTACTATGAATTAACATAGAACTAAGTGTGTACCTTCTCCATTCATCAACACCGTCGCATTGAGATAAAACCCATCTTCGCACTTGCTCATATTGTACATTATTTAAGATCAATTCTTTACTTTTACCCAATGCTCGTTGGTATTCCGAGTCATCAAACTCATCATCAAGAAAATCCTCAAGATTCCTCTTATGAGTTCCTTCACCTCTTTTCGATATGTACTCCATGGCATACAAAGAAGCTTCATGTAACAAATATGCATTAGCAATTCTCCCTTCAATGTACCTCTTATTTTGTGACCATTTTTTATATCTTTCCACTTCTCTCTCAAAAAACCACAACGCTTGATATCTTAGTGGCCTAGATATCAAAGCTTCATTAGCTAAATGGTGCATGAGGTGGATCATCACCATAAAAAAGGAAGGTGGAAAATAAATTTCAAAGACACAAAGTGCCTCTACCAATGCGTTTTTAGCCTTCAAAAGATGTTCCCTAAATATCATTTTGGCACATAACACATTATAGAATATGCTTATCTATTGTATAGCTTTAAAAAAAAGCTTATGATCCGAAAATGAATGCATAAGCAGCACAGGAAGAAACCGTTGCATAATAACGTGATAATCGTGGGACTTGAGATTGGTAAATCCAGGAGGATCGAGATTAACATTGTTGCTAAAATTTGATGAAAATCCAATCGGTGCCTTTAATGTTTTTAGTGTACGAAAAAAGGCTTCTTTCTCTTCCTTTTCTAATGCGAAAGGTGCCTTTGGCATCATCCTTTTATTACTAACTTCAACATCTTTCATCCATAATTTCCTTTTAAGATTAAAATAAACTTTCAAGTCTTCACGGGCATTTGACCGTATCTTTATTTGATGAACCTTTCACCGAGAGTATTGTACCTAAAAGAGTCTCTGTGACATTCTTTTCAACATGTATAACATCTAAATTATGTCTAATATCATGATCCTTCCAGTACTCTAAGTCAAATAAAATTGACCTCTCGATACCCGCTAGATTCTCATCGTCTTCCATTACGACATCATCCTTCTCCTTGCCCTTGCCCTTCCCCTTCCCTTTTCCCTTTACCTTTCCCTTTTTGTCTCCATCTCCCTCTCTTTGAACACCTTCTCAAGCGATAAGTGACACTATCTGCTCAAATTCTACACTTGTTAACTTTCTTGGAGCCATAGCATCCTCTATTTTACCATTAAATGTTTGCTTTGATGTGTTAAATGTGTAAGGATGGTCTTTAGGAAGGAACATACGAGATCGTTGGTAACAACATTTCGTTGACTTAGGAAGATATTGAGAAGGTGTATTTGTAGAACAAACAGGACACCTATTGTAACCTTGAGTTGAACAACCTGCTAACATCCCATAAGCTGGAAAATCATATATACCCCACATCAACATGGCTTTTAACTTAAATTTCTCATTTTTGTAAGCATCCCAAGCCTTAACTCCATACCATAAGATCTTTAACTCAACGACCAACGGTTGGATGAAGACATCAATATTACTTGATGGTGACTTTGGTCCGAGAATCAATACAGACAACATTGAGAACTCACTTTTCATACACATTGATGAAGGAGGGTTGAGAGGTTGAATTTTCACAGGCCAACAACTATACTTACGGCCAAACATGTTATTCGGGCTGAAACCATCAGTTGTTATTTCAAGTTGAATATTTCGCGGATCTTTTGAAAAATCTCTCCATATAATGTTTGAATTTACCCATTCTGCTAAATCTCGGGGATGATGCAAGAATTCCATATAAGAGCTTGCATGAGTGTGCCTAGTCATATTATCTCCTATCCATTTTATGGTATACAACCGTTTTAGCCTAGGGATTAGAGGGAAATGTCGCATTACCTTCTTAGGAACCCTAGAGTACTTTTTTTCCATTAGTATTCTGAATTTCTACCCAAGTAAACTTATAGCGTAAAGAACCACATTTTCCATTAGTCCTCGTCTAGACAAGTAAACTTATAGCTTAAAGAACCACATTTTATACATCTAGTAGATTTTTCATGATCTTTCCAAAATAGCATACAATTGTTAATGCATACGTCATACTTAACATAATCCATATCGAGATCTCTAACGGTGTTTTTCATTTCTGTATAACTAGTTGTCAACTTGTTATCTTCAGGAAGTAGTTCATTTAACAATCTAAGAATTCCACCCGTAGCACTATTCGATAAATTGAATTGTGTTTTCAAATCATTTAACTTTAAAAGAGCATACATTGTGGTATGACGTGAAGAACCAGTAGCTGGGTGCAATGCCTCCTGTGCGAGTTGATGTAAACGATCATACTTTTTGTCTTTGTATTTATGTGTGTGTGAATCATTGGGAACCTCAAAATGTGGGCGGGCTTCATCACTGCCTACACAATTAGGTTCACTAGATTCCGATTCACCCATAAACATCTCACAAGCATCATTCACAAGATCATTCAAAATTAGAATGTTGTGCACATCAGCGGGTTCTGTCGATGCACAGATTGCGATGGTGGTTGAACTTGATCAACAACTAATGTCTCACTATAAAAATGCCATAAGGTATAGTTCATGTCCATACCATATGTCATTAAATGAACGAATATATCATCTATAACAACATTTCTTTTCCCATTTCGACAACGTCAACAGGGACATGAATGTTTAGCATTCGAACTATTACTACGCACATAATGTAGAAACTGTAACACCCCATCTATATATGTATCGGTCTCGATATTTTTCTCATTTATCCACTCTTTGTTGATTCCCGACGACATCCTGATAAGTTTAAAGAACACACATTATAATATAAATGCTTACTGTAAATATATTTAAGTTTATTCAAGCGTAAATATGTATATATTTTAGCTCCTATATTTTCTCCATCTCCTCTACAGGGTAAGGGCCATATCCCATTCGAAAATGCATATTTTGTATTGTTCATAATGTCTCATGCCATGTCCTAATCTGAAATTTTTTACCAGTATCTCCTTACAGTTCTTCAAGTACACAACTTAAATTGGGAGTGTTCATGTGTTACTTAAGTTTTTCAACCAAGAAAACACAAAGCACTACATCAATCTAGTATGCACCCAAAGAACATAAAGGGATACCACCAGATTTTTTAAAATAGGACATGCATAAATATTATGTACAATACAAACTTTTGCATTTCCCAACTGTCCAAAAATGGGACAATTCAAGAGTTCTCACCACAGTAATAGTGAGACCTCTTGAACGGGTCTAAGGTTTTTCTACATGTGTAACATCATTATTGAATGTTTAGTATTAATGTCTACTTACTATTTAAATATTTTTTTTGCTTTTTCTTAAATTTTCAACACATAATCTCAGTTATCCATTTAATTAGTGGGGTGTCTACTTTTCAATTTGTTATTTTTACATTATTATTGAATATTTAGCACTTAAATTTTCTTAAAACTCCGTAACCTATACGAATCAAATCAAATATGCATTTTAAATAGAAGGGTAAGAACATAAAAACATAGATTACCACTAAAAGATTCCAAGGTCCATCCAAAAACCAATGATTTATTTTTTTCATTATCAACATTCAATTTGCACCTAAAACTCACACATTAAAAAAATAATAAATACTAAAAAATGTATATATAAAACCGTAAAAAGCAAACACGAATCAAATCACGCATACCATAAAATCTAGGATCAAATCTTATACCAAACTTAGGTTAAAAAAAATAATACCTGATTGGGATGAGTGGAGTGCAGTGACCGGAGAAAGGGAGACTGGGCCGGAGAGAGAGAGTGCATCGACCGCCGATCTAGAGAGAGAGATTGACCACCGACCTAGAGATAGAGATTGACGACCAACCGTAGAGAGATATAGTTAGCGCCGACCACTGACCTAGAGAGAGACAGAGTGAGCTTCGACCATCGTGAGAGTGAGATGGAACGAGGAGAGAGTGAATGGGAACGAGGAGAGAGTGGGCGGGCACCGTGAGAGCGGGAATGAAAATTGTGTAATATTATTTTTAGGGTATTATATAATTTAGTAAGTGTACTCAATTTTGGCACACTTTAAAAGAGTACCAAATTTTGACACTGTTTTAAAGTGTGCCAAATTGCTATTAAACCGTGCCAAAATTTGGCACAGTTTTAAATTGTACCAGATTTTTAATATCAATGTGTGCCAAATTGAAATTTTTGGTGTAGTGGCAACTTCTTCTCTTTCCAAACTAAATGCACAAACACAACCATAATTCATGATAAAGTGAACAGATAGATACAATGACATATCTGATTGAACAATCTACTAAATAAGCAAGGAATTGATAGAAAAAAAAATTATATGTGTAACCATCGTGGCACGCTATATCACTGAGAGAAAAAAGTTTATATCAAGAATCTAAACATATAGTGAACCATAATATTGAAATCAAAAGAAGTACCTTTCAAGTGTTCTGATAGGGGGAGAAATGGTATCTAATCCTATTGTAATCGTATCTTAGTTTGGGACATTTAACTTAAGGGGAGAGCGCTATCTTCTTAGGTTGATCATAGTTGATAAAGGGAAGAATGAATTAAGAGGAGTCTTTATTTATATTGCATTTAATATTATTGATATTCCCTATGCGTTTGGTTGTTTGCTTAAGTGTGCAGGAATTCTTCTAAATGGCAACATTAATCATCAGGCAAAGACATTGATCTTTGGGTTGTTTGAGTCAAGCTATTGTAATTTTATTTTGGGTGGGACATTTTTGTCAGTCTAGTAGAGCTTGACGTCCCTTTAGAATTTTTGTTAGTTTTTGTCCCGGAATAGCCAAAGGGGGAGATTTGTAAGGACAAAAATTTTCAATTGAGTCCTTTGTAGTTTTGGCTCAATTCCGGACTAAATATTTGAGTCATAGGATAGAGTAATTTACCATCCTTCAAGCCTATGACATACTAAAGTTGAAGACGTAGCGGCCAAGAGTTTAAAGCTTCATCAAATGTCGTGTGTATTGTGCCTCGTTTTTACGTCAACAACATGGTTCCATTGCTCCTAAGGTATGAATGCATTTTAATACATATATAGGAGCTTTCAATAATATTTATATAGGTGTATCTTATTTAAACTGTTGTTTATTTTTAGAAAGTATCTTTAAAACTTTAAAATAAAGTTTTTGGGCTAAAAATAGAATTTTTATACTTTCTGGTTTTTCGTTCGATATTGTCGTTCGAACGAGAATGTCGTTCAAACGAGTTTGCCAACGAGTTCCCTATTGGCCACTAGAATATCGTTCGAATTGTCGTTCAAACGAGAATGCTGTTTGAACGAGATTTCTAACAAGTTCACACTAGAACTTCGTTAGAAGGCTCGTTCGAACGAGACTTCGTTCGAACGAAAATCTCGTTCGAACGAGTTTTAGCGGGAACAGTTAATTGGCAGTTTTTTGAGCAGTTTCCCCACTTCCCCACTTCTTTTCCCACTAACTTTTTACCTGATTAATTAAGTGCGGACACTAACTTTTTCTTTTCAACTTTTTCATATCCTACAACCTCTAAGAGAGTGTTTGAGAGCAAAATTCAAAGTAGAAAAAGTTCATGTTTAAAGTGTTAATTCTTTCAAGAAAATCTTTAAAACACTTTTGCTTACACTCATAGTTTGTTTAATCAAGTTCATATATACATATACTTTGCTTGGAGTTTGGCGTCGGGTTTTATCTCTACCGTTTGAAGAGAAGTTTGGGTTTGCTTTAAAATCCCACAAAGAAGAAGATTGTTTGCGTTGTCATACCCACTTAGAGAAAGGCTCCTAGTTTGGCTGACGGTGACCGACAAAGTCCAATCGGTGGATTCTGAGACTGCGGTGGAGCTCCGTGGTTATTTGCTAGGCAGAGGTACTTAAAATAAGATGCGTCGGGGTTTGAAGGAGTCGAGTCGAGTGTTGTAAGTCATCTTGCTTGTAATTGTAAATTCTGTACTTAGTGGATTTGAGGCTAGGGCCATCCGAGGCTTTTTCCTGTTGCGAGTTTTTCCTCATACATCGCGGCATAGTGATTTATTATTTATTTTATCTTTCGCAAAATTCACCTATAACGCATGCTTAGGTAAAAAGATAAAATTGGGTTTAATCACTACTTATGTTTAATTTGGTGCTACATAATTAATTGGGTAAATGTTAATTTAATTCAAGTCATCACTTAATTTGATAAAATTGGTTTGGCCTAATTTGGTAATATTGAAAATATGACTTAGGCAAATTTCTAGGGCTTGGGTTATTTTATTATGTTTAAGTGAAATTAAAATTGTGTGTGTTTTAATTTAATTTCACGTTGTTTAATTTTAATTTAGAAGAAATTAAAATTTGTTGTTTAAGTGAACCATCTCCTCTTCCGCATCTAAAAGGAAATTACTTTTTATAGTAAGAGTTTAAAAATTGCGGGCCTCGCGCACCAACAAGTGGTATCAGAGACGGAGCGCTAATTTATCGCGTCAAAGATCTATTTTTCGGCTTCTATATTTTTTTGTGCCCCTTGTATTTTTAGGTGGTTCATTTTTTTTACTCACTCACATTTTTTTGTATCTCTCGATGGGACGCCTTAATAATAATTTGTCCATTTCTAATGATAATGAAGTTTTTGCTATTCGAGAGGAATTTAATGAGCTTAATAAGTGTAATGAAAATTTAAGAGAATTAAATGCGAGATTTGCAAAAGGAATTAAATTTCTTGAAAATGAAAATTCTTATTTTAAAGCTAAAGTTGAATTTTTACAAACCTCACTATCTCAAAAAGATATTTTTCGTGAAAAGCTCATGGACATAAATTACAATTTTAATATTTAGAAAATTCCAAGAAAGAGAGTGATAGTCGAGAAAAGACTCTTAGGGTCCGTTTGGTTCGTGGTGAAATATTTTTTACCGCGTTAAAATATAATTCACCTAGGTAAAATATGTGTTTGGTTGGGCATTTAACACGGTGAAATAAAATGAATATGGTGAAAAGTGAGGTGAAACTTTAACCATTTTAGACCATGGGTAAAGTGAATAATTTAACAGGTGAAAACAATGAAATTTATCTTATTACCAAAGTAACCTTTCTTCTTTCCACTTACAACTATCACACATTCATTTCTCTCTCTCAATTAATACGATCATCAAATATTCATTTAAAAAAAATATTTTTTTCTAAATTTTATTTTTTATTAAAAAAAATTAAAAAATTAAAAATAATAATAAAATATAAATAATTTAAATAATAAATTTTTTTAAAAATAAATAAAAAATAGAATAGCTATTCCTACACCATCTATGTCTTTCCCCACACCCTTTTTAATATTTAAATACTAAAAGATCAAAAAACCCTCTATGCATATATGATTTGAGCAAATATAATCTTTTGCCCAAAAATCTAGTTAGGGCTGTGTTTCGGCCGGATCGGATCGGAAAAGCATGTTTCGGAAAAATTTCAGAAAAAATCGGTAAAAAAATCGGCGTGCCGAAGCCGAATCCGATTTTTTTCGGAAATGTTTTTTTTTTTTCCGAATTCGGAATTTTCGGCAAAATTCGGAAAATTCCCAATAAAATACTTCGGAAATTATTTCGGAAAACATTTCGTGGCAAAATTGGAAAATAGTTCGGAAAATATTTCGGAAAAACAATCGGAAAATAGTTCGGAAAATAGTTCGGAAAATAATTCGAAAATTCGGATCAGAACAAATTTCGGAAATTCGGATCGGCAAAAATCGGAAATTCGGAAAATAAAAAAATTCCGATTTCCGATCCGATTTTTTTCAGGAAAAATCGAAAATCGGCAATAAAAAAATCTTTCCAAAATCGAAAAAAAAAATCGGATCGGAATTCGGAAAAATCGGAAAATCGGAAAAAAAAACACAGCCCTAAATCTAGTACTTTAAAAAAAAAGATAATATTATGAAAAAAATAAAACATAATATTTTGAAAATAAAAATCCTAATATTCTAGAAAATTAAAATTTTAATATTCTGAAAATATAAAAATTATAAAAGTTATTTTTTCATTTAAAAAACATTATGTTATTTATAAAAAAACATATTACTTTTTATTTAAATGGACGTTGATAAAAAAATTGTTTCGTTATTTATTTTTTCAGTTAAAAACTGTTTTTTTTTTCTATTTTAAAAATAATCTTTTTACTATACAAAAAAATTATCCGCGTCAGCGGTATGTATGGGCAGTTCGACCACTTATACATACCGTTGGCGCGGACCCACATATTAGACAAAAATGCTCCGCGCCAGCGGTATGTATAGGTGGTCGGACCGCCTATACATACCGCTGCCGCAGACAATATTTTTTAAAAATAGTAAAAAGATTATTTTTAATATAGTACAAAAAAACAGTTTTAACCAAAAATAAAATTTATAAATAAAAAATAAAATACTTTTTAAGAAAAGAGTTTCTTAAGAAAAATAAATTTTACGTTTTATATACAGTTTTTTAATAAAACAAATAGATAAGATTTTACGTTTTATAAACATTTTTTTTATTATTACTTATAAAAAACAATTTTTTTTATTCAAAATATAATTTTTTTGTTTTTATCAAATGTATTTATTTTAGTTGGAGGTGAAAAAATTGGGCATTTAGATTTATAAATTTAAGGGCACAATTGTCATTTATTATTCAAAGGGTGTGGGGGAACATATAGAGGGTGTTGGAATATCTATTCCCATAAAAAAAATAAAAAAAATAAAAAAATGAATATTTGTTTGGTGCATGGTAATGTGTTGGGAATTTAATTAGTAATTGGGACGATTTCATAGTTGAGAACTATTTTATTTTTAATTCTTTTAATTGGAACACTTTTTTTCATAGTTGGGACTTTTTTTTTAATTGGGATTGTTTTTTTTTTCAATGTTGAAAACTTTTCTTTTAATTGGGACTGTTTTTTCATTGTTGAGAACTTTTTTTTATTGTGGACTACTGTTTTTATAGTTGACTCTTTTTTTTTTAATTTTGATTGTTTTTTTTTACAAATGACAGTTTTTTTTCATTGTTGGATTTTTTTTTTAAATTGGGACTGCTTTCTTTTTTAATAAGTACTTTATTTTTAATTGGTACTGTTTTTTTACTTATTTGTCTTGCGTAGCCAAATATGACTAGTTGTGTGTGTGTGAGGGGGGTGATTATGTCAAATTTTAGTTTGAGATAAGTGCATATTTTTTTAATGGCCATTGACACTTGTGTGATGAAAATCAAAATTGATATGTGCATTTTAAGTATGAGGGTAATATGGTCATTTTATTTTTTCACCATATTAATCTTGACCATCCAAACAACAAATGGTGAAAAAGTTAAAATTTTCACCTGGTGAACACTCGACCATCCAAACGGAGATGGTGAAAACAAAATCACCGCACTAATAATTCACCTTTTACTTTTAACACGGTGAAAAGTATTTCACCACGAACCAAACGGACCCTTAGGGACAAGTTTGCTCACATTGACGGGGAGAGTGATAACCTTCTAGAAGTTATAGAGAATTTAAAGAAGGAGTTCTGTAAATTTGTGGAGTCTAATTTATTACTCGAGTCCGATATTTTAAAAATGAAAAATGATTTATTTGACTCGAGTAGTATGATACGACACAAATATTGTGTATTTCACCCGTTAATCTACGCCTTATTAGCCCCCTTGGGTATCTTAATCCCTATAATTATGCTCGTTAACCAGACAACCTAGGGTTTCTATGTTAACATATTTTGCAGGGGTTAATTGAGCTTTTGTAGGTGTTTCGATGCTTAGTATGAAGTTTGGACACTTTTCGAAAAACTTTCATCGACTATTGCAGCTTCGGGGGAATTTTAGTAATTTTATCATTCGGGTTTGAATCCCGAGCTCTTCACGGAAGTTTAAGCCCTTTGATTTCTCTTCGTGTGGCCACCGACGGTGCATGATTCCGATGTATAATGAGGGAGTTATGGCATTTTTAGGATGGTTTTGACTTAAAAAGTACACTCAAGGTCACATTCAAGGGCATTTTAGTCATTTCATATTTTAAGTTTTTGGCCCAATGTCTTCTTGGATGTTGTATCCCTCTGAGTTATCTTCGCGTATCCCCCGACCGTGCCTAATTCTGAGCTATAACGAAGAAATTGCGGCATTTTCCGTAAAACAGAACAAAGCTGCAAATTGTAGACCTGTAGGTGCGAATCGATTCGTAATTTTTCCAAATCGATTCGTCCCTACAGAAAGTCCGAAAATCTCTATTTTTAAGTGGATTTTGGTGGGGTATTTTGGGTAAAAATAATTGTATTAAGTGGGGGATCATTTTTAGACTTGAGATAATTCATTTTAGGTTAGAAGAGGGGGTTTTTTGGTGGTAGAGTTTCTCTCTCTAGGGTTTGCACCTTTTGGGTTTGTAAGTAACACTATTCATCTTCTTCTCCATTATTATAGTTGTATTTCATTTTCTTGCTTTATTTCCATTGATGTCATTCCATTTCTTGCCTAGATAATTAGTTGTAGTTATTTATTTCTTGCTTTAATTAGTTAATTAGTTGTTTAAAGTAGTTTAATCCATGTATTATCCGTAGATAACGGGTTGGGATTGCGTTTTCGCCATTAATGGGCGTCGAGCTCCGAAATTTAGGTTTTGGGGAAAATTGCATTTAATTGAAACCTCGGGTATTAAAGTCGGATTATTATGCGTTTAACTTTCTTTGTAATGCAACGTCAGTGTTTATAGCGATAATCCGAATTTAATCCGCGTGTGACCATTTTTTATTAAATGTTTAATCTCGCAACTTTGGGTTAAATTCCTTATTGTGTGATGTTTATGATTAATTAAAAATGTTCAGTTGAATATTTTTTAACCGAAATTCTAATTATTAGTTGTTTAGCCCATGGCGGGTACGCGATCCTGACTCTCGTTTTAATTAGTTGTAATTTAGCATTAACTTCTTATTTTTTTTCCTTTTTAACGATTTCAACCCATCACCTTTTACACTTTTATTCTTGAAATAATAAAACAATTAAAATCTAAAATTCAATCACTCCCTGTGGATTTCTTATGATACCCAACTTACCGCTGTGCTTGCTTGTCAAGTGTAGTTGTAGTTTAGATTTTTTGCATCGCAGCGGCGAAATGCACAACGATTGTGTCCTCACACGAACACATTTTTACCGCTCGATCATAGTAGTTGTAATGGTTCTAGCTCATCCTGTTCAAATAATTCCATTGCTAAAGCTAAGACCATTGTTTATTTTAGGGGGTCAATTTTATCCAAGGACTTTAGAAAAGGTCACACCTTAGGTAACATTCCTTATATTTACACAAGCTTTCATTGTGGTAGGAAAGGTCACCTTAGGTTATTTTGTTTTGATCTTAAAATAAGTCCAAGGAAGTCTATGTCTAGCATTTCATTAGTTCCCAAATCCCATCATTTTAAATATACTTCTATATGGGTCAGGAAATCATTTTTAGATGCGCTAGATATTAGATTTGTTGATTCTCATTTGCTTTCACATGAAACCTCCCTTGCTAAATCTAAAGGTAGAATGTGTTACTTTTATTTGCATACTCTAGCTTTTTGTGCTTCATATTATATATCATTGCTAGGTGTATGCATGTTTAATCATTTTTCAGTCTATGCTCCATGCTTAATCACATGCTAGAGTAATAATTTTTGTTTATCTTTTGTCTTCTATTTCTTTCATTTTAGTTTGCATTAAATGAAAAATACAAAAAGATTTTTGTTTATCATTTGGGTTTTTATCACTTGGAAATTTAAGCTTAATAAAAAATTCAAATGATTTTTGTTTGTCTTTTGAGTATATATTTTTATTTTTGGTTAAAAATTTCAAAAACTCAAAAAGATTTTTTTGTGTGTATTTTAGTTTGACACACTTTATGTGGCATACACTTGTGTTAGAATCCCATCTTTTTCGCTCCCATGTAAGTAGAACTTTTGGTTTAGATTGTCAATTCTTAAAATGTTCTTTACCATGCTTATATGGAGTAGTTGGATTTTATGTTGCTTAAATGGATTCTATTTTTATATGCCTCAATTCACACATGCTCGAGCTCTTTTGAAATTTAACTTCATATGTATATTTGAGCTTTTTGAGGTGTTCTCCTACCAATTTAGTCATCTACAGATTTGTGACCTAGGAGGACTAGTGCATGTCAAAATCCGTTGCACGTGAAATTTGTGAAAAATAAAAATATTATATATAAATGTGCACGGGGAAGGGCTCCGAAAGGATTTATTATCCTTTGCGAATAGTAAGCCACCGTTTGTTTGGACCTAAAAGAAATACGTGGTCCAAAGGCCTAAAAATAGAATTATGGCATTAAAAAGAAAAAATAATTGCCAAGGCCTATTTTTGTTTGATATATTCATTCAAATAATATATGCTTATTGAGGGACATTGGATGGTATATCAAAGGTTTGCACAATGTCCATTTATCCTAGTAGTACTTTCAATGTCATGACTCTATTGGTTTGTAGAATCATCAAAAGTCTAGGCTTGTATGCACTGTGTATGTTTGTTCATTGAGTTCAATCTATATTGTCACATGAGGTTATATTCAAGTGTGATGAAGTTTGAAATTAATTGAGAACTCCATGAACATGTTTTAAGTGATTGAGTCTAAATTTAATTGTTGCTAGTTTACACCCCTAACACTCCCGTTTCCATATGACACATTTTTGCCATACGAGTGTGAAAAGCTTATCTTATTTTGTGGCATTTGTGTGTTTATATCTATATCTATCTATCTATCTATCTATCTATCTATCTATCTATCTATCTATCTATCTCTCTCTCTCTCTCTCTCTATATATATATATATATATATATATATATATATATATATATATGTGTGTGTGTGTGTGTGTGTGTGTGTGTGCGTGTGCGTGTGCGTGTGCATCTTTGGTATATATAGAGTATGTATATATATGATATTATTTTTGGTCTTTGCCTTGCTTTCTAGTCCATCTCTGCTTTTAATTCATAACTGGTATCTAACTTGTTGCATTCTTTGTTGATATCACATGCTTAATACTTTATGTATCATATTGGTATCATTTTCTTGCATCCTAGTTGGTATCCGTTATTACTTGTTGGATTAGTTATGATTTTATTGCCCAAGTGCTTTAATGTTCTCATCACCTTATGCACATTTGCATGTTTAGCTTGTTATCCCATTATATTTATACCTTGTTTAGTTTAAGGGGTGTATATGCTTTTATTGGGGGAGATAAGTTACGTTTTGATTTTTTAGCCTTTGTCTATTCTTGAACAAAAAGGGGGAGAATGATAGGGGAAATGGTATTTAATCCTATTGCAATCGTATCTTAGTTTGAGAGATTTAACTTAGGGGGGAGCGCTATCTTCTTAGGTTAATCATAGTTGATAAAAGGGAGAATGAATTAAGGGGGAGTATTTATTTATATTGCATTTAATATTATTGATAATCCTTATGTGTTTGATAGTTTGCTTAAGTGTGCAGGAATTCTTCTAAATGGCAACGTTCATCATCGGGCAAAGACATTGATCCTTGGGTTGTTTGAGTCAAGCTATTGTAATTTTATTTTGGGTGGGACATTTTTGTCAGTCTAGTAGAGCTTGACGGCCCTTTAGGATTTTTTTTTATTTTTGTCCCGGAATAGCCAAAGGGGGAGATTTGTAAGGACAAAAATTTCCAATTGAGTCCTTTGTAGTTTTAGCTCAATTTCGAACAAAAATGTTTGAGTCATAGTATAGATTAATTGACCATCCTTCAAGCCTATGACATACTAAAGTTGAAGACGTAGCAGCTAAGAGTTTAAAGCTTCATCAAATGTCGTGTGTATTGTACCTCGTTTCTACGTCATCAACATGGTTCCATTGCTCCTAAGGTGTGAATGCATTTTAATATATATATTGGAGCTTGGAACAATATTTAAATGGGTGTATCTTGTTTAAACTGTTGTTTATTTTCATAAAGTATCTTTAAAACTTTAAAATAAAGTTTCTGGGCTAAAAATAGAATTTTTATAATTTCTAGTTTTTCGTTCGATATTGTCGTTCGAACGAGTTTGTCGTTCGAACGAGAATGTCGTTTGGACGAGTTTGCCAACGAGTTCCCAATTGGCCACTAGAATATCGTTCGAATTGTCGTTCCAACGAGAATGCTGTTCGAACGAGATTTTCAACCAGATTTCTAACGAGTTCACACTGGAACTTCGTTAGAAGGCTCGTTCGAACGAGTTTTGGCGGGAACAGTTAATTGGCAGTTTTTTGAGCAGTTTCCCCACTTTCCCACTTCTTTTCCCACTAACTTTTTACCTGATTAATTAAGTGCGGAAACCAACTTTTTCATATCCTACAACCTCCAAGAGAGTGTTGAGAGCAAAATTCAAAGTAGAAAAAGTTCATGTTTACAGTGTTAATTCTTTCAAGAAAATCTTTAAAATAATTTTGTTTACACCCATAGTTTGTTTATCCAAGTTCATATATATATATATATATATATATATATATATATATATATATATATATATATATATATACTTTTCTTAGAGTTCGGCATCGATTTTTATCTCTACCGATTGAAGAGAAGTTTGGGTTTGCTTCTAAATCTCACAAAGAAGAAGATTGTTTGTGTTGTCATACCCACTTGGAGAAAGGCTTGTAGTTTGGGTGACGGTGACCGACAAAGTCCGATCGGTGGATTCCGAGACCGCAGTGGAGCTCCGTGATTATTCGCTAGGCAAAGGTAGTTACAAGAAGACGCGTCGGGGCTTGAAGGAGTCGAGTCGAGTGTTGTAACTCATCTTTCTTGTAATTGTAAATTCCGTACTTAGTGGATTTGAGGCTAGGGTCGTCCGAGGTTTTTTTTTCGTTGTGGGTTTTTCCTCGTACATCGCGGCGTAGTGATTTATTGTTTATTTTATCTTTCGCAAAATTCACTTAGAACGCATGCTTAGGTAAAAATATAAAATTTGGTTTAATCACTACTTATGTTTAATTTGGTGCTACATAATTAATTGGGTAAATGTTAATTTAACTCAAGTCATCACATATATATATACATTGTGTAAAATTGGATTTAACTCATTTCAAATTCACTCATTTACAATTCACTAATTCACAATGAACCAATTTACATAATTAAACAATTTGTGCAACCAAACTGACCCTTTGTGTTTGTTGTTTAATAGTATTTGTACTAAGAATAATATATCTTATTTTTCTAACCTTATGACCATTTAAAACATTGGTTCCACTTCAAATTTGGTATAATTTTGTGTTGTGCGTGTGCTGTGGCATGCTTATGTCGATCGTGGTATATCTACGTTTTTCGCTAATTTGCATTTTAAAAAATACATTTTTATTAAATGGTTTAAGATAACTTATTTTTTGAACTAAAATTTTGTTTTTTCAACCAGTTTGTGCCGTCATGTTTGATTATTATGCCAACTTTTTTTCTATCCCTATATATGCATTATCGATTTATGTGGCATATTCAGTTTCAACTATCATGTTGAATTGCCTGCTATCACAAAGTGAGGAACTTCTTATAGGCTCACAAAGCAGGCCTGCTTTCACAAATAAGGACATATAAAAAGTTTTTATTTACAAGGCCTGCTTTTAAAAATAAGAACCTATGTATGCATTAGTTTAAATTGACTATTTACTAATTATTAACGTGATTTTGCAGCAACAAACATCATCTTTTATGTTGCTCAGGAAGAAAAAAGTTGTATATGCCATTATCTTGCAACCTTGGTTCTATTATTCCACAATGTATCTCTTGAACCCATGACTCCTGATTGCTTAGATGGTTTAAAATTTTTAATTAGTGGAACATGTTGGTGCACGAGGCCCTCAATTTTTGAACTCTTACTACAAAAACTAATTTCCTTTTAGATGCGGAAGCAGAGATGGTTCACTTAAACAACAAATTTTAATTTCTTCTAAATTAAAATTAAACAACGTGAAATTAAATTAAAATACACACAATTTTAATTTCACTTAAACACAATAAAATAACACAGTCCTATAAATTTGCCTAAGTCATATTTTCAATATTACCAAATTAGGCCAAACCAATTTTATCAAATTAAGTGATGACTTGAATTAAATTAACATTTACCCAATTAATTATGTAGCACCAAATTAAACATAAGTGGTGATTAAACCAAATTTTATATTTTTACCTAAGCATGCGTTCTAAGTGAATTTTGCGAAAGATAAAATAAACAATAAATCACTACGCCGCGATGTACGAGGAAAAACCTACAACGAAAAAAAAATCTCGGACGACCCTAGCCTCAAATCCACTAAGTACGGAATTTACAATTACAAGAAAGATGAGTTACAACACTCGACTCGACTCCTTCAAGCCCCGACGCGTCTTCTTGTAACTACCTTTGCCTAGAGAATAATCACGGAGCTCCACCGCGGTCTCGGAATCCACCGATCGAACTTTGTCGATCACCGTCACCCAAACTACAAGCCTTTCTCCAATCCTTTCTCCAAGTATATATATATATATATATATATACTTTTCTTGGAGTTCGGCACCGATTTTTATCTCTACCGTTTGAAGAGAAGTTTGGGTTTTCTTCTAAATCTCACAAAGAAGAAGATTGTTTGTGTTGTCATACCCACTTGGAGAAAGGCTTGTAGTTTGGGTGACGGTGACCGACAAAGTCCGATCAGTGGATTCCGAGACTGCGGTGGAGCTCCGTGATTATTCGCTAGGCAAAGGTAGTTACAAGAAGACGCGTCGGGGCTTGAAGGAGTCGAGTCGAGTGTTGTAAGTCATCTTTCTTGTAATTGTAAATTCCGTACTTAGTGGATTTGAGGCTAGGGTCGTCCGAGATTTTTTTTTCGTTGTGGGTTTTTCCTCGTACATCGCGGCGTAGTGATTTATTGTTTATTTTATCTTTCGCAAAATTCACTTAGAACGCATGCTTAGGTAAAAATATAAAATTTGGTTTAATCACTACTTATGTTTAATTTGGTGCTACATAATTAATTAGGTAAATGTTAATTTAATTCAAGTCATCACTTAATTTGATAAAATTGGTTTGGCCTAATTTGGTAATATTGAAAATATGACTTAGGCAAATTTCTAGGACTGGGTTATTTTATTGTGTTTAAGTGAAATTAAAATTGTGTGTATTTTAATTTAATTTCACGTTGTTTAATTTTAATTTAGAAGAAATTAAAATTTGTTGTTTAAGTGAACCATCTCTGCTTCCGCATCTAAAAGGAAATTACTTTTTGTAGTAAGAGTTTAAAAATTGAGGGCCTCGTGCACCAACATGTTACACTAATTAAAAATTTTAAACCATCTAAGCAATCAGGAGTCATGGGTTCAAGAGATACATTGTGGAATAATAGAACCAAGGTTGCAAGATAATGGCATATACAACTTTTTTCTTCCCGAGCAACATAAAAGATTATGTTTGTTGCTGCAAAATCACGTTAATAATTAGTAAATAGTCAATTTAAACTAATGCATACATAGGTTCTTATTTTTAAAAGCAGGCCTTGTAAATAAAAACTTTTTATATGTCCTTATTTGTGAAAGCAGGCCTGCTTTGTGAGCCTATAAGAAGTTCCTCACTTTGTGATAGCAGGAAATTCAACATGATAGTTGAAACTGAATATGCCACATAAATCGATAATGCATATATAGGGATAGAAAAAAAGTTGGCATAATCATCAAACATGACGGCACAAACTGGTTGAAAAAACAAAATTTTAGTTCAAAAAATAAGTTATCTTAAACCATTTAATAAAAATGTATTTTTTAAAATGCAAATTAGCGAAAAACGTAGATATACCACGATCGACATAAGCATGCCACAGCACACGCACAACACAAAATTATACCAAATTTGAAGTGGAACCAATGTTTTAAATGGTCATAAGGTTAGAAAAATAAGATATTTTATTCTTAGTACAAATACTATTAAACAACAAACACAAAGGGTCAGTTTGGTTGCACAAATTGTTTAATTATGTAAATTGGTTCATTGTGAATTAGTGAATTGTAAATGAGTGAATTTGAAATGAGTTAAATCCAATTTTACACAATGTTTGGTAATTTGAAATTTATGTTAAGGTTCTATGAAAAAAAGATAAAAACGAATCAAGAGAGAGAGGGGGAAAGAAAGAGAGAGGGAGAGGGGGATAGAGAGAGGGGACGTGCACTTTATGTGACTCCTATTTCAAATGGATTCGTTTTACGTTTTTTGTGAAATGATCCAATTTCAGATTTTGAACATGAGCTAAAATGGGGCAATTAATGAACCCTTTCATTAATGAAACCAAACACAATTAATGGGTCAATTTGTAAATGGATCAATTTATTAATGATTCAATTTACAATTTTCGGACAACCAAACGGAGCCAAAATGTGTGCTTCAAACTTGTCAAACACCCACAAAACATGTCAGTACCTTCATTATTTTAGGTTCAGGCACACATCTGAGGTACTAAATCTCCTATTAGTTCTGCAAAAAGATCATTTCACCCCAAAAATATTGATAGACATTTACATCCTCACAATGTATCAAAAGCGTGTAAAAGTGAAGGATTGTCAAGCAGTAAAAAAATCCCCGTGATTTCTGATCCCAAACGCCAAAACTTTCGAGTAGATATATATTTAAACATGCATAAATTGAAGAAGTGGGTGTAAATACATATAAATGAAATTAAATTTGAAGATAAACGTCTTATAGTTCATATTCTCAACCCTCAATCATTTAGAGTATAATACATTATGGTACAAAAAGTTATTTGCTTATAAGTTCAAATCTATATCAGAACATTATTTGCTTTTAATCTCGAAAACAACACATTAACCAAACTTTCAAAAACTCCAATGACATAATACATTATGGTACAAAAAAATAATAACATTTACTCCAAAATACATATCTTTTAAGTATATGAAAATATTGGGAGTTAAACAGAGATCTTGAGAATAATATTGATTTGGGAATATATCAGATAAGAGATAATCCCAAAAAATAATCATGAGGAAAAAGAACCCTAAGAAACATACAAATTAAATCCCCAAAACAAAGAATAAAAATAAATCTTGATCATTTTCCTAAAAAAAATCTTTAACCAAAACAACCCTCAAATATATAAATTAGATCCCCAAAACAGAGCAACAAATTAAACCTAAGAAAAAAAATCAAAACCCTAAAACTCAGCGAATGAGAGAGCAGAGTACCCATGTTGAAAAAAAAAATAACCCTAGAAAAAGAAGTGTTTATACAGTGATGAGGGCTTGAGTGGTGGAAGAGAAGAGAGGGTTCCTGAAAAAATTACATGCAAATAATATTAAAACAGATGAGAATGCAAACCTATGGGGCCAAAAATTACACGCAAAGATCAATACACGCAAATATAAAATGCAAACCTGAAAACACTATGGCGAAGGACTTCATTTACAACGTTGAAAAGAGTTTGAGGCTTGAAAGAGTGGAAGAATGGATTCTGGTGGAGTTGGAGAATATATTCGCGATGTGGGGGGGGGGGTGATAAGCAGAAGTTATCTTTGGGAAAATAAAGATAAAGCGTGTGTTTGAAAAAAGTGAAATGATTAAGAAATGGTTTGGCGGGATATGTAAGACGTTTGGGCGGGATAATTTATTTGGGGGGTGAGATCACAGCCCTTGACTTGGCAAAAGAAGATGTGGCTAAATCTTAGCCGTTATTGTGCTTTTACATTTTTTGATTTAAAAAAAATGCTCTCTTATTTTATATATATATATATATATATATATATATATATATATATATATATATATATATATAAAATAAAGGAGGAGGGACTTTTTGTCTCCTCCAACTAATGATTGGGATGAAATCTTGAGGGGATCTTTATCAACTGAAGGTTGAGATTAAATGGGAAGGAATTTAATCCAATGGCCTACAATCAACCAGAATTGATATGTGAACCCTATGTGTAACAATATGGCTACAATATGACTAGAGTGGCTGAAGTACATTCTATGTATGATAGCATGGCTGCAAATATGTACTTTGTACATATTTGCACACAATCTTACTCCATACACAATTTCGAGGATAATAGATTTTTGAGAGACAGCTGGAGATTTTGGAGCTAAACACTCCAGACAGTATCAACAAATGCACTTGATCTTCTTTAACAGACGCACTCTCCATTAGTCACTTGCCCCTAAACCATGAGAACCTCTCTCCACATCCTTTTGAAACCAAACAGGTATTATCTATAGCACTTGATCTTACTAATGGGTGAGCTCGATTATCTATTTTTTACAACAGCTTTGGTGAGTTCGTTTATTTATTTTATGCAGTAGCTATGTTTTGAGTTTTTATGAAGTAGCTATGTTTTGAGTTCGTTTATTTATTTTATATACGTCCTTTTGAAATCTTTAGATGTTTCTTCATCCTTCATTATTTCTTGATCTGAGAGAGAAATTTCTGGTGGAACTTATGCTTTTTTCTTCGCTCTGGAACTTTCGCTTAAAACCTAGAAGTTTTGTGTATGTCAAGTTATCTGATTATGGATGGACGTATTTGTATGTTTGTATGGTTAACTATCCATTTAATATTTGAATTTTGTGTGTTTTTATATGTTTGTATGGTTAACTGTGTAAAAAAACCTATATAACTGTGTAACTGCTACGACTACCTCCGTCAAACCACCTGCTACAACCACCTTCGCCCCTAGCTATCCTACCCATCAAAACCTAGCCCCCTATATTACCCACACACCCACAATATAGCCTACTCAAACACCTTCGCCCTACCTGTCCAACCTTTCACTCATGTACACACTATACATGTACCTTCCCACTTCTCTCCCATTCCAACAGGCTACGCAAACAACTACACATTATACATGTACCTTCTCGCTTCTCTCTCATGCCAGGAACAAGATATTTAACATGGTGAACGAAAACCAATTTCAACATGGTGAATCAATTTAACAGTTTTAAGTGTTCTAAGAACAAACTTCCCCATCATTATTTTAGAGTTTTAAGAATAAAAACTGAACAAAAACTGTTAAAATAATAACTGTTTTCTCCTCGTGAACAATTAATGCCATATCAATTACTATTTTTCTTATGAAAATGTAAAAATACATGTGAAAGTGAAAGCTTATAAGATAAAGTTATGTTTACACATATAGGCAGGGAGGCAGAGACGTGTGAACTGTTATGTTTTCTATATGTTTTTTAATCGAATTGTTATAACTGTTATGTTTTTTATATGTTTGTTACCCAGTTTTACTCTAAACCCAGTTTAACAAATGAAGAAGAATGTTGTAACTGGTATGTTTTTTGGTATTGTATATATGGACATTTTCTACATACCTGATATGTTTTCATTCTCTACATATCTGGTATGTTTTTTAACTGAAGAAGTTTTTCATTTATGTTCTTCAACCAATCATCCATGGTCAACTTTCATGTCATTTGTCATAGAACACCCGTGTGGAGTGAGAACCACTAACTTTAGTAGTGTAGTGGGTTTCTTTTTTATGCAATGACTGGACTGGAATATAACATTAAGAAAATCATTGTAAAGTCCTAATTGGCGCAGTTTAAGACTTCACCCTCTATTTCCAATTCAAAAATCATATTATCACCTCTAAAGAAATGTAAAATCCTATACAACACTCTACAAAGAAATGTGGGCTTGTCTTCAGGGCATTTTTGTACACACGAGGCCCACCTGGATACATCTTAACACTTTTGAGTTGACTTTAGTGGGTTAGTACACACTTTAGTAGTTTAATGGATGATATTATGAAAATGCCTCCGTTGAAATCTTAAATGCTATTTAATTTACATGTTTTATTATTATAATTATAAATGTCACCTAAGAAACATGCACAATGATACGATTGTCGTGTCTGACATGACTTGAACACACCAACATGGAGATTGTTTTAGGTACAAGGACACGTTGATAAATAAAAATAAATCAGTGACATATTGTGCTTTAGGAGGCATGTTGTTGAAAACTTATGACCATGCTATATTATCGATGACTCATATAAGACCAATTTTTAGTAAGGCTGTGATAATTGAAGTTTTTTAGAGTTCCTAAACATGCCCCGACATATGTTTTTTGAAACTATTATAAAACATATGATTTTCCTTCAAATTTTGTTGGGAACTTTTTAACAGTAATTTTAAGTCGACTCAAGAATATGATCCATTTTGCACAGTTCACTAATGTGTCAGTGTCTGTACTGATTTCTTTTCAGGCTTCACTAAGTAGGACCCCAAAAACGAGTCAATCCAGACATGACACGTCAATGAGTCACACAAAATGAGTCGAATTAGTGAGTCGACCTAAAATTACTAGTTTTTTAATGCTTTGCTTACGTGCGCACATTCACTCATATCTAGACTTTTCATGTTGACATTACTCTTTATTTCAAGTTTTAATTGACATTGATTATTTTGTTTAAAACATTAAATATTTAAAAGAAAATGATCAATCTCAATTAAAATTTGTACATGAGTTTATGTATACACCTATGTGGTGTTTGCATTATTTTGCAAAATCATTACTCCCATTCTCAATTTTTTGGATTATATATAGTTGCTTTTTTTTTGGTTTTACATATATTTCCTTTTTGTTAATTTATTTGCAGAAACATTTTATCTTGCAATATGAAAAATAGACCAACTCCCCCGACCTCTAACATGACAATCTGTGGAAAAGTTGTATTTTCTTAGTTCCAAAAATTCTAAGGGGTTATTGTTAAGATTTTATATTGTGGAAAAGTTGTATTTTCTTAGTTCCGAAAATTCTAATATATTATCCCAATGCAGATGAAGGTGCGCACGCGATTAAGATCTGTAAAATATATTCACAACTACATATTTAAAGGTCATGATCGCATAACAATAGTGATGAAAAGCGTGGATAAGATTCAACAATATCTTGACGAAAAATATATTGGACCACAAGAAGCTGCATGAAGGTTATTTGGTCATCTTTTACTCGAAAGAAAACCATATGTCGTACGATTGGCTCTTCATTTGCCTGGGATGCAACATGTTATTTTTTATCCAACAGAACCTATGAGTAGAATCATTTATGGGGTTTAGGGTGAAAGAGTATGAAATAATGTAAATTCTTATCTTTGTAATTTAAAATGCATGCTCTATATTTAGACTCGAATATTAATTCATTTTTTTTAAATTTAGATTGCGGTGGTTGTTCATCCACACTTGATGCGCATACTCATTGTCATCGACTTTTAGACAAATAATGTTAAACAAGTATGGACATCATTTACGAAGATTCTCATCAAATATTTTATGCTTCATCTTTTTTGTAATTTCGTATTAAACATGTTAGTTTGTATTTTGAATTATGTCCTATTTTGGGGGGAGGGGAAATGGACTTAAATTAGAGATGTTGTTTTAACATTTAATTCATTATTTTTGGAGATGATGTTTTAATATTTACTATGCTTGAAAAAAAATTGATTTATGTTGCATGTATTTTGACATTTCAATCCACATATGTTTGAATGAATTTTAAAAATACTATTATTTTCAGCGTGCTATTGGCACAGGAAGGGGTGCATGTTGAAAATGTAGTGTTATAAAAGGTGAGTGTAACATCGTTATTTAATAAGATGAAATTTAAATTGTATTTTTAAGTCTTTGTAGTGTAAAATATTATACATAGGAGTGTGAGTGTTCCATAACCACAAATACTCGGGAGCAAATTTATAATCATGCCATTGACATGGTTATGAATGTGATATAACCACAAACAATCGGGAGCAAATTTATCACTCTACCATCATCACGTATATATATATATATATATATACACACACACACACACACACACACACAGAGGGGATTTTGGTCCTCCCCAACTGGTGGATGGAATGAGAAATTTACATCTAACGGTTCAAAATGCTCTAAAGAATATAGTTTATACAGAAGACCTCGATCCCAGAGCCCATGTGCTTTTTCAGTTAAATACAAACTTTTAATTGAAACCCCTCTCTAACACTCCATTACAGACCCATTCCATTATTACTTATTTACGCTATATGTTTCTCTCCTACCCCCTCACTTACATCTGCCATTAACCACATCACGTGTGATCAACCACCATCCTTAGAACAAGAAGCATCAACACCTTGCTCAATGAGTTCTTTCCGACTCTGAATGTTTCCCACCGTCCGCAAAAGGCGATTCACTTCCTGATCAATGTCATTATACTGTCTCTAAAACTTAACCAATGATTTTTTGGGCCCCCTTATTCTCTCTGTCAATCTCAAATATGTTATGTATTTTTTCCATTTTTATATGTTTATTTTTTTCGATTCATGTCTACTGCATACTTCCTTTTCGTCATTGCCTTGCTATAAAAGGCTTAAATCAACATACATAAAAAGGTATTATTTCTCTCACTCAAACTCTTCAATCTTACTTTTTTTTTACCTAGATATTCTCACCCAAAATTTGTTCCAAATTTATTTTGTTCTCTTCATCTCTATTGGTATTTATGGGTTAAAAATTCTTCTTATGATTCTTTTTATGAGTCAAATCTTATAGTTGGGGAGTATTTGGTCCGTGACATTTTTTGCAATAAAAACTCCAACGGCAGCGACCTATTCATTTATGGGGCTAAGATTAAACTATTTAGGTTTGAAGGGATGGTAAGTACATTATGATAGCAACATATTAAGTATTTTTACTTTTCAAAGTGTAGTCATATTGTTAGAGTAAACTATTATTTCTTCTCAAATTTATTTTCTCTCACTTTTAGTTCTATTTTTTGTTTCAAAAATAACATAATGATATTAACATATAAGCTTTCTAGATTTTTCATTTATGTTTTTTCCTTATATTTTATATGTTTTCAATTCTTGGCTTGCTATTACCATGAGAGTGACTCTACGAAGGACTGTTGTCAAGACTTGAAGGAAGATCACATTATTGCAAACCGAGATAGAAAGAGAATTGGACAAACCTTTATTTTTTTCATCTTCTAGGTAGTGGGTGTATAGTTATATGTGTTAGAAATTAAATTAGTTGCTTATGTTTGTTTTAATTAGGAGTTAGTGCTTTTCCTTTAAATCTGCTATTTATGTGGTTAGTGCTTGAGTGGGATAAGTTAGCGGGTTAGTGCATATTTATGTGGTTAGTGCTTAAGTGGGATAAGCTAGTTGCTATTTCTATTTGTATAAAAGGATGTAACACTCTTTGATGAAATGCAGAATTTTTCCAGTACATTTGAACCAACATCTGGTATCAGAGCCACCACTGGGCCTGATTGAAAAGGGAGAGATATCATCTTGCAGTAGCAGAAATGGAAACTGAGAAGAGTACAGATAACTTTATTCAACCTGCGATTCCAAAGTTTGATGGTCACTATGATCATTGGAGTATTTTAATGGAAAATTTCTTGAGATCGAAGGAATACTTTGATCTTGTGGAAATCGGGTATGCAGAACTAGCACCAGAAGAGGAAATAACGGTTGCTCAGATAGCAAGGCTAGCGGCGTTGAAGTTGAAGGACCTGAAGGTCAATAACTATCTATTTCAATCATAGATAGGGTAATCTTGGAGACAATTCTCAAGAAGGACACAACCAAACAGATTTGGGATTCGATGAAAAAGAAATACCAAGGCAGCTCAAAGGTGAAGCGTGCACAGCTTCAAGCTTTGAATAGGAATTTTAAAGTTCTCCAAATGCAAAACAGAGACATTATCAATGATTATTTTGGCAGAGTTATGGGAATTATCAACGGGATGAGGATTCATGGTGATCAACTAGAAGATGGAGCTGTGGTGGAGAAGATCTTACGATTTTTAACACCAAAATTTGACTATGTGGTTTGTTCAGTGGAAGAATCAAATGATACGGAGGAGATGGCCATTGATGAATTATAAAGTTCTTTGCTTGTGCATGAGTAAAGACTTAATCAGAGACTTGTAGTGGATGAAATGCAGGCTTTAAAGGTGTCTACTCATGATGAAGGCTCTAGCTCTAGAAGAAGAGGTGGTAGAGGCCGTGGAAGAGGTGGAAGAGGCAATAATCATGGAGGTGGTGGCAGAGATGATAACAGATCATCCAAGAAAGATGAGGATCATCATGGCAAAGGAAAAGGAAATTTTGACAAGTCTAAGGTGGAGTGCTATAGGTGTGGAAATTTTGGGCACTTCAAGAATGAATGTTACACCAGATTGGACAAATAAAATGGAGAGAAGTCTAACTTTGCTGAGAAGAAAAAAGAAGATACGCTACTGATGGCATTTTATGCCATAGAGGACATGGATTCAGAAATTTGGTATGTTGATTTTGGATGTAGCAATCACATGAGTGGCCGCAAGTCATTTTTTGTGAATTTAAATGAGAGCTTCAAATCAGCAGTGAAGTTTGGAAATGAGTCAAGTGTAGAAGTGATGGGAATAGGAGATGTGAAGATCAGAACAAGGAATGATTTTGTAAAAGCTATTGCAAATGTTTTCTACATACCTGATTTGAAGGCAAACTTGCTCAGTGCTAGACAGATGCAAGAAAAGGGCTACACCATCACAATAAAGAACAGAGAATGTGAAATATATGATCCAAAAATAGGGCCAATTACAGTGGTGAAGATGACACATAATAGGCTCTTTCCCATGAAGATCAAAATTGTGCAGAGTTGCTTAATGGCCAAGAAAGATGATGATTCATGGAGATGGCATAAAAGGTACGGACATTTGAACTTCAATGGTCTAAGAACTCTATACAAGAAGAATATGCTGAATGGACTACCTGAGTTGGCCCATATTTCACAAGTATGTGATGAATGCACGATTAGCAAGCACAAGAGAGAAAATTTTCTCTCTGGAAAATTAGTAAGGGCTTGAGAAGTCTTGGAGTTGGTGCACTCAGACTTATGTGGACCAATTTCACAAAAGTCAAATGGAAATAAGAGGTACTTCATTTCTTTTATTGATGACTTTAGTAGAAAGACTTGGATTTATTTCTTGCAAGAAAAATCAGAAGCTTTTAGAATATTTAAGAATTTTGTAGCTCTTGTTGAGACTGAAACTGGGAGGAAATTTAAAGCTTTGAGGAGTGATAGAGGAGGAGATTTTTGCTCCAATGAGTTCAACGAATTTTGTGATGAGAAGGGAATAAAAAAATAACTAACAACAACTACACTCCTTAGCAAAATAGCATGTCTGAAAGGAAGAACATAACCATTTTAGATATGGTGAGAAGCCTGCTTGCAACTGGAAAAGTACCAAAGTCATTATGTCCTGAAGTTGTTCTCTGGTCAGTTTATATTCTCAATAAAAGTCCTACTTTTTCTGTTAAGAATATGACTCCACAAGAAGCTTGGAGTGGAAGAAATCCATCGGTGGATCACTTTAAAGTTTTTAGGTGCATAGCATATGCACATATCCCAGACCAAAAGAGAAAGAAGCTTGATGACAAAAGTGAGATGTGTGTGTTTCTTGGAGTAAGTGAATCCTCAAAGGCCTAAAAACTGTACAATCCCGTGACAAAGAAGATTGTGGTGAGTAGAGATGTTATTTTCAAAGAAGATAGCACATGGAATTGGGATGCAAATAATGAAGGCAGCAGTTCTTTGCAGAAGCAAATTCCTATGGATGATGAAATAAATGTAGATGAGGATGCAAGTGGAGAACAAATTTATGAAGATGTTCATAATGAAGCACAAGGTGATGAAGCAGCGGGTAAGGACTCAAGCTACACTCTCCGAGATCCCAACACAAGAAAAAGGCCAGCTTAGATTATAGATTATGAGGCAAATTATGGTGAATGTGGAGTTGATAACGTCAATTACGCATTGTTTGTGGACACAAGTCCAATTACATTTGAGGAAGCTGTGAAAAATAGCAAGTGGAGGATAGCTATGGACAATGAAATTAAGTCCATTGAGAAGAATAAGATATATGAGCTCACCAATTTTCCAAAGGGGCAGAAATCCATTGGTGTCAAATGGGTTTATAAAACCAAGCTAAATGAAAAACGTGAAGTTGATAAGTACAAAGCAAGATTGGTGGTGAAAGGCTATAAACCGAAGGAAGGAATTAATTTCAAAGAGGTGTTTGTACCAGTAGCAAGGCATGACATAATCAGAATGGTGGTCTCCCTAGCTGTGCAGAATTCTTGGCCTATCTTTTAACTAGATGTGAAGTCTGCTTTCTTGCATGAAGACTTAGAGGAACAAGTATTTATGGATCATCCACCAGGCTATATGAAGAAAGTAAAAGAAAAAAAGGTTTACAAGTTGAAGAAAGCTCTTTATGGCCTGAAAAAAGCCTCTAGAGCCTAGTGCAGCAGAACCGATTCTCATTTTGCAAAAATGGGATTTCAAAAGTTCCCACATGAATATACACTCTATGCCAAGGTTGGAGATGGAGGAAAACTGATTATAGTATGTTTATATGTTGATGATCTCATTTATACTAGAAATAATGCTGACTTATTGAATGAATTTAAGTTGTCAATGATGAAAGAGTTCGAGATGAGTGACTTAGGGATTATGAAATATTTTCTTGGAATAGAAGTCAAGCAAACGACTTATGGAAAATTCATCTGCTAGAAGAAATATGCTCAGGAGGTTCTAAAAAGGTTCAAAATGGAGGACAATAAGCCTTTCGCTACACCAACATAAATTGGAGTGAAGCTAGCAAAGGATCCGAATGGCAAAGCTGTGGACAACACCTATTTCAAGCAGCCAGTGGGAAGCTTAATGTATCCAACCTCAACTAGACCTGATTTGATGCACGTTGTGAGCTTAATAAGCAGATACATGGAGAAACCAACTGAGATGCATCTTAATGTAGCTAAAAGGATTCTGAGGTATGTGAAAGGGACCTTAGATTATGAAGTGTTTCATAAGAAAGGAGAAGTTGGACTGAAAGGCTAAACAGATAGTTATTATGCTGGAGATATTAATGATAGAAAGAGCACTTCTGGTTATGTGTTCTAGCTGAGTGGAGGGGCTATTTCTTGGCATTCAAAGAAGTAACAAATTATTACGTTGTCCACTACTGAAGCTGAGTTTGTAGCAGCCATTGTAAGTGCTTGTCGGGCCGTCTGGATGAAGAAAATGCTAGATTTCTTGGGAGCAGAACAACAATGTACTTTAGTTATTTATTGTGACAATATTTCAACCATTAAGTTGTCTAGAAATCCAGTTATGCATGGCAGAAGCAAACACATCGATGTTAGATTCCATTTTCTAAGAGACTTGTGCCAAGATGGAGTTATAGAATTGGAATATTGCAAGACTGGTGAGCAGATTGCTGACATCTTCACAAAACCATTGAAGCAGCCTTTATTTGAGAAGTTGAGAGCTATGCTGGGAAAGTGTTCAGCTCAAGTGTTCAAAGAAGATGGATTCAAGTCTGTACAATCTACTTGAACTGGTTCAACAAAAATCAGTTTAAGGGAGGGAATGTTAGAAATTAAATCAGTTGCTTATGTTTGTTTTAATTAGGAGTTAGTGTTTTTCCTTTAAATCTGATATTTATGTGGTTAGTGCTTGAGTGGGATAAGTTAATGGGTTAATGCCTATTTATGTGGTTAGTGCTTAAGTGGGATAAGTTAGTTGTTATTTCTATTTGTATAAAAAGGTTGTAACACTCTTTGATGAAATGCAGAATTTTTCCAGTACATTTTTGTGCATCATTTTTAGTTGAACCAACAATATGGGTGAGAGAGAGAGAGAGAGGTTAACTTCTTTCATTCCGTGTTATTTCTCTACGGTATGAGATATTGGTATATGAATATGAGAGAAAGATATATATATTGTGCATTAATTTACCTAGATTTTAAAATCTTAGTATTACAATAACAACAATAAAAACAATTACATAACTCATATATCTCAACATAAAACCCATTTTGAGCACATGGCTTAATGTAAGAAGCTAGGAGCTCTATATTTTCAACCTTCTTTTCTTGATTGATGAATTTTTTAACTGTTATCACTAAAAAGCAATATGCAATAAGATTTTATCAATTAAATAATGAGTCATAAGTTTGTCAAAGTGGAACTCTCATTGTAGTCGCAAGTTTAAAAATAATAAATGTAATTTATTAGGTTCTTTATAATCAAGGTAACATATTTATTTATTTATTTATTTATGTGATGATGGTGGTCGTTTGAATTATAAACATTTCCATGATTTTGTTATAGTTTATGGTAATTTTAAAATATATAATTCTTTTTGTTTTTGAGTTTTTTTAAGAGATTTAAAATCTAAAGCACTGTAAGTATTTGGGGCCTAAAGTTTCTATTCATATTTAAAATTTACAACATGAAGTTTCCAATACTATTTAAAATTTGGATCCTGAAGTTGTCAATTCTTATTTAAATTTGGGATCTTGAAGTTCCCAATTACTAATCAAAATTTAAGGTCTCAAATTCCTAATTGATATTTTTTGGTCTTGAAGTTTGCAATGGCTATTTATATTTTGAGGTCTGAAGTTCCCAAATAGTTATTTTAATTTAGGACATGAAGTCCGAGGCTTTAATTTTATAATATATATGAACCCCAAGACTCATATACATATTTTATTAAATAAAACTTGAAATTCTAAATCATTAAATATTCAGAACCTGAAGTTCTAAATTATATCAATAAAGTTGGCGTTAAATGGAGAACTTGAACTTCTCATTACTTTAATTGGTCATTTTTTCCCTTTAAATATACAAGTTGATTTGATAACTATATAGTTAAGATTTTTTTATGCTTAAAGCATAATGATTAAATTCTGATTTGTGATGATCCCAAGTCATCAACATGCATGATTTTTACACATATATTTTTCATAAACGATCTATATCCTCATATATGAAATTCTTTTGAGATTATTAAGTATTCTAACAGTTTTTGTTACAAAACTTAAAGTTTTTGTTATCCATTACTTTTTTTGAATCTCTGATAATTATTTGATGCGAGTTTTTTTTTAAACTGTAACGAAATTATTGTATTTGCATATACATTTGGACTCACACACACTTCACAATCTATATTGAATGCTGTAATCGGCAATTGTAAACTGTCGTTATATAAAGATATTTGTCTAGCATACAATAAACAACTCATGGTATTATGAAAAACTATAAGTTTTTTTCATACTAGCTATGTAATATAGTAAAGGTTCAACCATAGTTGAACATAAGGCTCCAAAAAGAGCCTATGTGATGTTGTTATGTGGTACCGACCCATTTATATGTGATGACTTATATGAAAGAATATTCAAAAAAAATTCTTCGTTTTATGGGCATAAGAATACATGGGTACCTTATTGAAATAAATAATGAAAAATAATTATGCATTACTTTTAGTGTTAGAGGATAGAAGCTTTACACCACCAAAATATTATTTCATTATTCACGGGGTTATACTATATGACATTTATTGTTGTAGAATTTTACTTTTTCATAAACCTCAAGCTCCATGGTTCAATTAGGTGATATTATACAATGGTCATTTTGATCACCTCATTTTTTCATAAACCTTTAAAATTTAAAATGATATCCTATGATTTTTTTCTATAAAATAATTATGATTTTAATTGATGTTTATATTGACTATTGTCATCACAATGGTATACATACGGTAATTGTGATTCACTATCTATTGAAACATTGACAAATATAGTAATTTTTATATATGTGCAATTTTATTTTAATGAGACACTACCTGAAGTATAAATTAATCTTGAAGAACGACGAGATTTACCGTGGATACTTCTACTTTGACTCATCTAATCCCCATATCACTCACTGCAAAAATGAAGTGAAAAATTATTTCAAAATATTTTTCATGCCAGAAGTATAACAAACTTTTAGGTCCGAAGTACTTGACTCCCTAGTAGTATAGGTCAAATAAAATCGTGCCCAAATAACACTCCAGAAGAGGTTATGCATGACGCTCAAGAAGATATTATGCACAAAAGATCCACTTTCTTTAAAACCCCAGAAGGGATTATGGTTTTTGAAAAGATACAAGTCCCTGAAGTGACTATAAAGCCCCTAAAGTAGGCAAAGGTAGCTATAGCAATGAGATCTCTATATTTTATACATATTAAAGAGAAAAGTGGGATCCACAAAGATGATCATCGATATCATAATTATTTATATTATAGCTACACAAAAATCAAAGGACAAATGATATTACAAATCCATGTACTATAAGTAAATGTCGACAAAGAATATATTGGCCAGCATGAGAAAATGCCACGATCTCATAATTCGAGTCTCTTAATGTATGCGGCGTATTTAGATCTATAGTACAAACTCCATGAGGCATTAACCCTCGAGGTTACGAATGAGTGTTTATAAAGTAAATGGCCTACGACACAAGGTATCTAAAGAAATCAAAAATTGATTATATATGAACATACCATCCTGTTACGGTTGTAAATACTTTTTCAGATATCTGACTTTCTTAGCCGTTTTTGAAATATACTATATATAAGACTCATGCACATTATAACTGTTTATCTATACGTGACTTAGACAAAGAATACATAAGGGTTTTCTTTACCTGAAGCAAAGATAAGGAGTACGCACTTAAATACACTAAGACGTTCATTGTACAATAGGCAATCCAGAAGGATATAAGTACAACCGCCTCAGTAAATATTTGTCTAAAGAAAGGTATGAAAACACTTATATATGACAATGTGCCATATAAAATTATTCTTACACATATGTGATCCTAAAGAGCTCAATTAAAATACAAAATATCCAAAATAAGGAATTAAAAAATAAATGACCTTGAGATAATTAGTCTCGGCCTGCAGAATGAGAATAATTTTGACTAAATAGCGATCCATAAATTAAATGGATTGAAAAACTCGTAATACTTTAGCATATATTAAGAACGCCATTTTTGGGTACCCGTAGTCTCCAGTCTTTGGATATTATAACATCTTTATCATCCTAAATAGGATGACAATTATAAATTTGGCCTAGAAGCACCATATTATCACGTTGTTATTACATTGCTAAATTTAATCTAAAAGTATCATACATGTGCGTTATTAGTATATTGTTATACATACCACAATACCAGATATAATAATTGCAGTCAATCTCTTTGTAAGAAATAATTAACATTAATTTGCAAAGTGTGAGACTAATGTCAATTATATTTCATGCTATTTTTATATCTAACCATCTGTGTCTAGTGAGTCATGCAAATGTAAGTTATCTATGTGATCATCACAAGGAACAATAAAAGCACTTATGACTTACCCCTAATAACACATGTTATCATCAATGACTATCAAGGAAATGATGCATGCATAACTCAAATTCAAAGAGGCTATATCGAAGGAGATATGACCAACACATTTTAGTTTTTCTACATATATGAATTCCGAAAGAGTCATGCTATTGAAGTAAAATAGATCCAATAAAGTGACATTTTCACCCCTTTTTACCAAAGTCCAGTTTAAGAAGAAAAATGAGATCGAAGTCATGAAAGTACTTCAAGTGACAATCTAGTTGATCTGTTTACAAAGTCACTTCTGAAAGCAACATTTCAAAAGCTTGTACATGTGATTGGAATGCATCGACTTCACCTTACGAAGGAAGGATAAGAAATCATGGTCTTTTAGGGACATACATGCGCTGTACTTTTTTTTTCTTTAACTAAGTTTTTTCCACTGAACTTTTATAGTAAAGGTTTTAACGAGACAAAATCAAGCACGTCCAACATCAATTCATTGATGATAAAAGTTGTACTCTTTTTTCATCACTTTGTTTTTTTCCCACTGGATTTTCTTAGTAAAGTTTTAATGAGACAATAATCATTGAATGTTGGAAATAATGTACATCCAAGGGGCAGGGTCGATCCTGAGATTTTAGGGGCCCAAGTCGAAGTCTTGAAATAAGGCCCTATATGAAATGATAGAGTTTTATAATAATTCGTCAATAAAAAATATTATTGTTGAAAACAAAAATTTCTCACTATTATTATTATTATTATTATTATTATTATTATTATTATTATTATTATTATTATTATTATTATTATATTTTGCACCCAATCAACTCGAAAACCCACATCACACGAGAATACTTTCCCTACAAAAAAAATCATAAAATTAGAATATTGTTACTTTTAATACTAAATATTTAATGTAATATGATAAAAGAGAATTATATTATTTATTAGTTTAAATAATAATATAATGAATGGTGAAATGAATCGATCTTTACATTGAATTACCGATCCAAGGCAACATAAAATTTTATACAGGAAAATGGAATTAAAAGGTAAAGCAAACAAATCTCTTAGAATTAAAATTCTCAAATTCTCAAAAATTTCTTTGCCATTAAAAATCAACTCTCCATTTCCCAATGAGTGGAGCTCTAATCAAGAGGAAAGGTAGCACTAGTGGAAAAAGGAGGGTGGGTGGGGCATTCATGAAAGATGGAGGGAGCAGACGGAGAATAATGGGCTGTGAGCATGTGGTTATGGAAGGCCCTTAAGGCTTTGGGTTTTATACCCATTTTTTGTTATTTACCTCAAAAACTGAAGAGTCCCGTTTGTTTTTCAAGGTGATTTCTTCAGCGACAGTTTTCACAAATATTGTTGCAAGTATATAGGTAAAAACAAAATTAGGAGCCCTTAAAATTCGCAAAAATTTGGGAGTTCGAGGTGGCCGCCAAGGGCGAAGCTAGGATTCCTCGAAGGGGTGGGCTAAAATTAGTAACGGATCCGAGAATTTTTGTCAATGAGGCCGAAGTTCAGACCAATGTCCGGGGTTGAGGGCGATTTCCCAGGAGGAGAAATTTATAAAGTTTTTGTATCTATTTATCTATATTATTTTTTATTTTTCAGCATTTTTTAACCCTTATAAATTTTGGGGTCATTTTTAAATAACATTTTAAATTCAAATAACAACTTTTAACCCTAACAGAATTTTTTTCCAATTTGGGAGGGGTGGGCTACAGCCCTGGTGGGCCCACCCCTAGATCCGCCCTTGGTGGCCGCCTTCTTGGCCATCCCTCGAGGCCGTATTTGCCAAGAGAAAGTGTTATAAAATATTTATTTATATGGATATCCACTAATATTTTTAATTATTAAATGGTCTACTGAAATACCATAATTTCTAGAGTGAAGTACCTCAATAGTCTCTTACCTTTATATTGATTTCAATTTAGTCCCTTACCTTTTTATTGTCTCAATTTAGTCCCTCACCTTTCAAATTGGTTCAATTTCGTCCCTGTCCTTTTTTTTGTTTCAAATTCATCCCCAACCTTTCATTTTGTCTCAATTTAGTCCATCTGTTTATTATTTTGGATACAATTGACTATTTTACCCTTCTTTATTGAAAAATAATATAATGAATGTTATAAAATTTGAAAAATAAGCTATTTTATTATTATTTGGGGATAAAAAATAGTTTTTTATCCGAGAATAATAAAAAAAATAGTTTTTATTTTTATTTTATCCCAGTTGTTTTTAATTTTTTTTAAAAAAAACTTGAATTATAATTTTAATAGTAAACATTGTTTTTTTATTTATAAAAAACTCTATTTTTAATTTTAATTAAAATGTATTTTAATGTTTTAGATTCACAATTGATTAGTGCCGCTGGCGCGGACCCACATCACATGAAAATATTTATTTATCAATTATATTACATAGATAAGGGAAAAATTGATGTCTTAGATTCACGATTAGTTAGTTCACTGGATCGGACCCACATTCATTAAAATGAGGGGTTGAGAATAAGCCACTGTAGTCAAGCGCTTTATTTTAATGAATGTGGATACTAACCAATCGCGAATTTAAGACATCAATTTGACCCCTATCTATGTAATATAATTAATAAATAAAAAAATTCATGTGATGTGGCTCCGCGACAGTGGCACTAATCAATTATGAATATAAAACATTAAATTTTATGTCTTTAATTAAAATTAAAAAAGTGTTTTTTATAAATAAAAAAAACTATCTTGACTATTAAAATTATAATTCAAGTTATTTTTTGAAAAATTAAAAACAATTGGGATAGAATAAAAATAAAAACTATTTTTTTTATTATTCTTGGATAAACAACTATTTTTTATCCCCCAAAATAATAAAATAGCTTATTTTTCAAATTTTATAACATTCATTATATTATTTTTCAATAAAGAGGGGTAAAATAGTCAATTGTATCCAAAATAGTTAGCAGGTGTACTAAATTGAGACAAAATGAAAGGTTGATGATGAAATTGAAACAAAAAAAAGGACATGGATGAAATTGAACCAATTCGAAAGGTGATGGACTAAATTGAGACAATAAAAAGGTAAGGGACTATTGGGGTACTTTACTCTAATTTCTACTATCAATAGGGGTGAGACTCTTAAGTATACTATACTATTGACATGAAAAATTCTATCTCTGTTAGACCTGGCAAAATGAGGGACGACACGAACCGAAACAAAATTATAAGTTAATGGGTGGGACCCTTAATTTGTTCGAATCGTATCAGTGTCAACCCGATAAGACGCAATAGTTAACGGGTCGGATTAGTGTTGATCCCTTCACCCGTTAATACCCGTAATGGCCCATTAATTTAAGTAAAGGGGGGTTTGAGAAAAAGGTCCTCATAATGCTCAAAGTGTATAAAAATAGGACACTCCATATAATTTTATAAATTTAGTCCTTGTACTAAAAATACCATGAAAAATGGTGAAAAATAGTGCCGCTGACGCGAACCAAAAAAATAAAGGTATTGTACCACAGGGACTAAATTTATAAATGCTATTGTACCACAGGGACTAGATTTATAAACTTGAAAAGCATTGCCCTAAAAATCCAAATATAGGAAGGAACATGCCCTTTTACCTTAATTCACTATTAAGAAGTAAATAAGATATACTCATGGAACTTATAAATAATTTATGTAGCATAATGTTAATTTAATCATAATGAATTTTACTAAATGAGAGATTTAGTAATGTCAATAAATTAATGGGTCTACTTGGGTTAAAAAATGAGATAATATGTCAACTTATATACAATTCAAAATAATTTATTATTTTAATGGGCATTAACGAGTGAACACGACACGACACATTAACATAACGGGTCCGGTTTGTATATGATTTTTTCACACGATAAAAAAATCACACATTTAGATACGAACCTACTAAGACCTGAACATGATGCAAAATGACACGAACATAACTCGACACGATCCATTGACAGCTCTACTCTCTCTATATATCCCTTTTATTCTACAACAATAATTTTTTTTTAAAATTGTGAAGGAAAAAAAATCAACAGTGAGCATTGTCGTGGAAGTGAAAGCAGTGTTTGGTTCAGTTGATGATCATTATTAGTCAGCGTGACTCACTACGGCTTTCAAATAGATAGTCCTCCCACATCGACAAAACATAGCAATTGGAAAGGCTTCATCTACTCCAGCATGAGACGATTCTCTCGTCCCTTCGGGGACATCCGATAAAATTGGAACGATACAGAGAAGATTAGCATGGCCCCTGCGCAAGGATGACACGCACAAATCGAGAAATGGTCCAAATTTTTTTCATTTCCTTTTTGTTTTGAACAAATCACAGCTCAAGTGTTTAGAGACGGTAAGAAATTTTCTCTGTTTTAGTGAATCTATATTCCTTTTGTTAATGAAACACTTCAGTTTTGCTTAATGTCGTATAATTAATAGCAGTATGTGTTCTCCATGTTTATTTGGTTGTGAAAGATGCTTTCCCCATTAATGCCTTGTATTTGTGGATATTGATATAATGTGAAGTGGAGCTTGTTTTGTTTTGAACTACTTTTGCATTGTTTAGCCTCCCTCAGTTGTAACTTGTTGTACTGAATACAGATTGGATTGAGGAATGTTATATAAGTCGTTCACTCCTCTCACTCCCTTTCTATCTTATTCAGTAAAAGGTGGTTAGGTAGCATTTGTCATTGGCCATCGATCTGGGTCTTATGAACTATCAAGTATAACATGATATTCAGAATGAAGATATCAATCCCAAAAATGTTTATTTCTGCCTTAGTATAATAGTTTCTTCACATTTAAGATTCCTAGTGCGGATAGGTGAATTAATACTTGCCATTTGAAAACGACAGTTTTTTTTAAGGATTTATTCAATCAATGGCCAAGATCAAGACTTGTGCGCTATCATGAACTTTGATTCGTTGATTATGTCCGAAAAATGAAAGCGACTACTGATTAGGGACGACCCAAAAAGGAAAGCAAGATTATTAATTTGGGACGGAGGGAATATATTCTAGGATTTACCCTTGCCATCTCAAAATTATTTACCAATTTTTTAAATTTTAGGTGGCCCCAAAAATAGGTAGTCCACTTGTACAAAAAATAGGTGGCCTCCCAGTTGCTTCGTTATGGCCCAATAAGTGACCCAAACATTTCTACCCAGTTGACATATTTATTTTGGGGTTTTATATTATGAAAGAAATAGGTCCATTTCATACTTTTCTGTGGCTGCAAACTTTTGGAGCTAAAATGTTACCAAGTTGGCCCATTTTGAAGAAATTAATTGATGGGATTTATAGCGACACGTGGTGCGAGGTTGTGCCCCCGGGAGAAGAAATCTTTTATTTTCCATTTCTACTTTAGGGTTTATTGTCATTTTCTTTTATTTTTAGTGTTTAATTAGTCTCCAAGCATGTTTGGGTCTAATGAGTCATTTTTAGTTATTAGTTGTCCTTTTTGATCTTTTTGGGTATTAGCTTAATTGGCAAACTAACCTCTCCTATAATTAGGTCATTGGCCCTCATTTGTAAACACACCTTAAATTTTGAGAATTGAAAATAGAGAGAGAAAAAAACCCATTTCACTAGTTTAATTTATTTTCTGTTGTTGTTGTGTAGCGTAACGCTTCCGCATTTGTAGATTTACATCAAATTGGTATCAGAGATACGTTTGTTCTTAGTGTTCGTCGTGGTGCGTGAAGCGGGTTATGAGTTGTGATTCCAACTCCGACAACCCTTCAATCGGTAGATTGATAAATATCCAAATGGGAATCAGGTGGATGGAAACCCTAAATTCCATCACTGTTAGAAGGGGGGATACCAGCACTTTTAACCTCCTCCACCCTTCATCTCCACCACTGCCCTCCTCCACCTCCACCTCCAACCGCCACACAACCACCACCACATTTCTATGGATCTCTGTCTTCTATTTTACCCAAATCCTAACCCAAGAAATCCACAATCCCAAATTGAAACCCTAACCCTAATCTTCAAAAAAAAAAAAAAGAACCAGAAAGGCTGGAAAGCAGTTCAATCATGCCGGGGCACCAGATCGAGGCGGTTGGCTGCCAAACACCGGCGGGCCTGCCCGTTTCTTCCTCCAAACCAATACTAGTCCTGTGGGAACCTACCACGAGGCCTCTCCCAACACTACTGGGACCCCTGAAACCACCAAGATCCGATCGGACCTACCACAGAGCCCCCGCCCCTATTACCGACCTCTATTCCTCACACAAAAAATTCAATCCCAAACCCTATATTCCAAATCTCCAAGAAACCCTAGTTCTCAACCCCCACAAAAACCCTAATATGCCCCACCCTAATTTTTTACCCTATTGTTACCCTTTCTCCACTCATTAATGCCCAACCCCAATCATTTATGCCCAACCCCAATCAAAACAGACAAAAATGTGTTTCCCTACTACGATCCAATCCCCACCCCTGATTTGATCTCAAATCTGGTCAAAATTGGTCACTGGACCTCTTTGTGACACAACATATGACTTCCATGAAAAATGCGTCTCACTTAGGATCCATTTTCCGACTATTTATCATTTTGGGTTCGGCTTTCTAGAATGTCGCCGCCTTCAGTCCACTTATTTCGCCATCATACTCGCAAAGGTGCGGTCGTTGGAGTTCCCGTCCGGTCAGATTCAAGGGTCCACCACTCCAAGTAGCAACCATGTACTCGTGGTGTCAAGAAGGAGTGTATGGTCGTCAGTTTTTGGTTTGCTCGAATTTCGTAGAGGGACATCGCGCTGGGATTTGGGTTTATTAGACCCATTTTTGATTAGGTTCACTCGCATGGGACTAATTCTAGATGCGCTTCCCACTTTTTGTTGATTTTGATTAAGGTCCGACGCTTTTTCTTGGTTCATATCATGTGACATTGATGATTTACCCTCCAAGCTCGACGACAAGCTTTTTCGAAGACGGGGATAATGATGTGAATGGAATTATAGCGACATGTGGCACGTGGCTATGCCCCCGGGAGAAGACTATCTTTTATTTTTCATTTTTAGTTTAGGATTTATTGTCACTTTCTTTTATTTTTAGTGTTTAATTAGTCTCCAGCATGTTTGAAGCTAATGAGTCATTTTTAGTTAATAGTTGTCCTTCTTGGTCTTTTTGAGTATTAGCTTGATTAGCAATCTAACTTCTTCTATAAATAGGCCCTTGGCCCTCATTTGTAAACACACCTTAAATTTTGAGAATTGAGAATAGAGAGAGAAAGAAACTCATTTCACTAGTTTAATCTATTTGTTGTTGTCGTCGTTGTTGTGTAGTTGTGTAGTGTAACGCTTCCGCATTTGTAGATTTACATCATTAATATTTGGGTCACAACCATTTGAAGAAGTTTAAGTAGCCCGCATGTGTCCAATTTTCCAAACTTGTTTGAGGGTCTTGTGCGTCTCCCATTTGACTTTTGAGTAAAGAGGACGAACTCTTTTCAAGGAGGGGAGAGTGATGTGAATCAAAAGAAGGGCACAATTGTCTTTTTAATTTTAATTTCTCTTGTACTTTTTCATTTATTAGGCACTTAGGTTTTCGTCCCCATTTCTTAGTTTTCAAGATTTTTGGATTTGTCTCCATTCTTTGGTTTTTGAACTTATTGGTTTGCCCTCGTTTTATTAGGTAGGTATAAAGGTTTGCTCCAAGTCCTGGATTTTGAGATTATTGGTCTCTTACACACCCCCCCCCCCCCCCAACACCCAACACCCAATTTCTTTAGCTTTACTTACTAGTTTTCCCCCATTGAATGTTGTGTTAGGCACTTAGTTTTTGCCCCGATCATTGAATTTTGAGATTTTGTTTTTGCTCCCATTCTTTGATTTTCGAACTGGATTGTGACTCAACATGGATTTTTCTTATTGGATTGTGCCTTAACATGGATTTTGCCTGCGATTATGCCTCTTCCTGTTATTCCTTGCTCATTATCAGACAATCACTTATTCACAAACCTCGTGTGGGGCTAAAACTGGGATTTTCGGGGTTGTGATGTTATGACTTTTTCTCTTTCTCCGTGATTATCTTGGCATTGTACCTTGTTTTATCAATTGTATCAATTTGGGTGTGATTCTTTATATATAGTAGTAATATAAGTCTTTTGTCTAGTGGGTGGGATTTTTAATCATGCCCCGTTTTCTCCACGTAATTTATTGTGGTTTTGTGATTTTTGATAATTGGTTGTGATGATGTTATTGTAGTTTTTGGTCGTCGATTGTTATTTTCAAGCTTTTGATTCACAATTCGGTTGTTTTGGGGGTTTTTTAATTACGATTTTGAACCATCACTTGTTATTTTTTCTACTCTCAAATTGAGATGAGATTGTAATTTTTCATTTACGTCATTTTGATAATTGATTATAATCTTTGGATGTTTGGTATTTGCTGTGGCCTTTCAGATTTTGTTGTGTTCTCACTATATATACATGTGGATTATCATTTATATATGTTGTTTATTGTTCATAATTGGGAGTTATTGCTTACCTTGCACGGCATCAATCATTGAGGAGTTGCTTCCGGTACTGAGTTTGTTGTATCCATCCAGTGATAAGTCATCACTGGCCATTCTTTAATATGCTAGTTTCTAAAGGCTTCAAACTTTCGAATTATAAAGAACCTGTCATAAATTTAGTGGGATTCCGTATGATATATTCTATAGAAGTGTCTAAACAGCCCTGTGAGGGATCAACTGGAATGTGTGTGTGAAAGGGTTTAAGAGAGTAGTATTTTTTGACTTCTTTAATCCACAGAGAACGAAAAGATTAAAAGATAATTCTAAATATCTGAGCAGTTTTAATTATTATAAGGTATGACCGAGAAGTTAAATGTTATTTTTAAGTATATGATGAGTTTGTTAATGGATCGAAGGTTTTGATCGCTCCATTAAGGTTTTGATGGTTTATTTAATATATGGTTTGAAAGTTGTTCGAGCGGTGGGTTGTTTGGGGGATGGGAGATTTCTGATGGACCAACCGTGTTGAATGCAGTGTTAGGCACCTAAGATGGTACCGAGGTTGTCTCTTTGGCCAAATTTTGTAGCAAGGTATCGGAAACGGGATTTTGAGGTTTTGAACAATATTTTTGCCTTTGAAAGTACGTGGCACACGTGGTGTTCTTAGGTTGCATTGGTGGGTCTATCATGGGGAAGCAAAGATGAGGTCTGACTGCAAAAGGGGCTGTTAAATGAGAATTTCTCCCAAGCGGAGTCTCCTTTCGTAGGAGGGTAGTGATTGATGGATTAGAATTATGTTCTGTGCGAGTCGAAGAGTATTCCGTTTTTTATTCTTTTTAAATACAGTGAATATGTCGGGATTCGATATGACTCATTTTTGGACTCCATCAAAGTTGGTTTGTTAAAACTCTGAACCTTGATGCGATATGTGATAGAGAGAGAGAGGGGTTCTACTGGTGAAAGAAAAAGGGGTGGATGCACTTACTGCCTAACCAAACACAACCTCGTTATGGGTTCATCATGGTTCGCACCATGCTCGTCAAAGTGCCAAACCATTTGAGATGTCTTTGGGACTTCTTTCAAGGCTAATTGATTTGTCTAAAATCAATACCTTAATTAACTCCTCCAGTTGGCACTAAAACATGTGGTCGTAGTGTGCTTCCTTTAAAGTTGAAAACAGTTGGATGAAAATTAATTCAAATACGTGGCTGGGTTTTGTAGTGAAAGCAGTTGAAGACAACTAAGTCTACATAGTTATGTTAGTTTGATGGCTTTTCTTATTCTTATTTATTTTAACACATGGGTTTATAAGAATTACTATATAATATGGTTAATATTTCATTGTAAATTATAATGATTTTTATTTCTTTAACACACACACACACACACACACACACACACACATATATATATATATATATATATATATATATATATATATTATAAGTATCCAAGCGAATCCGTATCTTACATTTTGAAAAAAATATAGTGAAAATTGACTTTTAGGGGATTGACATGACTAGGCACAGCACTTTTGCAGAGAATGTCACATCTTAGTTAAGGTTGTAAAAATTGTTGTCGGGAATGCTGGTAGGTGCTCTCGACGACTTATCGAGTGTTGGGTTATGAGTTCGAGAATGGTGTTCCTTACTCACATTAGGGTGGTTGGCTATGTGTCAACCCAAGGAACTTTGTTCTCCAGCCTCCATGCCAAGATGTCAAGACCCTCGAGGGATCCCTTAACTATGAAAATAGCTTCGAAGGTGTCTTCGAGATTTCGTTTGAGTTATCCTAACTGAACTCCCTTATGCTTTGTGATTCAATTTTTTTTAACAAAATCAATCAAGTGTGGATAGGTACTGTGATTGTAGCTGAGAGAGATGTTGTGCTTCCCTTGTTTGAGCGTCCTTTTTTTCTTCACTTTTCTCGATGGAGTTCTGCTATGATTCGAACGTTTGCTTTCTCGAGAGTTTGCAAATGTTGTGTATGTTAATTTATCTGCGTAATTATTTATTTATTATCTTTATAATACTATAAAACGCTTAACACAATTTATTTGTACTTCATATATAAAGATAGACTCCCCTCCCCGTTCAAGAGCGTTTGAACAGTTATCCAACTCTTGGTTTGCTTTTGGCTTTTGGGCTTTAACCCACTTCTTTTATATAAGCGTGTCGAAAACCCCAATACGCCCCCCCTCTCCATTGATCCGTCTCCTCCCATCCATTAATCTTATCCATTAATACCCATCTCTTTCTCTGTCATCTCCCTCACTTCTGTTTAGAAGTTTGTTGTTCAATATCTGTAATTTGATTTCAATATTGAATTTATTTTTGTTTTGCTGGTATACATACACCCCATCTCTCTCTGAAACTCTGCTATATCTCTCTCTACCCGTTTCTCTCCCTGTTTTCGACTTTTTTACGGTTCTCTAGGGATTTATTTGGATTTTATGGGCTTTATTTTGGGCTTCTTTGGGGATATTAATTCCAGGAGTTTCTTTTTGCTTGCTATAATTGATGTTGGGTAAACCGCAAAGTTGATTCTAAACTAATGATTTGATTTTAATATCTCTCTTATTGTTTCGTTAATGCTTTAATTTTGGGTTTAAATCTGTTCAAATCAATGGAGAAAGCTGACATGGCTCCTCATGTTTAATACAAATATTCTTCTTTTCTTCTTTGTGCATTTTAAGACTTGGAAGTGTGAATATTTTTACAGTTTTAAACCTATAATTTAGGCGACATCAACTTTTAGTCTTTACTTTGAAAGATAGTTAAAGCTAGGCATTTGGTCTTTACTTTCTTGCAGTATATAGGTATTTAGAAAATGGCTTCATCTATGTACTGAAAACACCTGTTCATAATATATACTCTTTCCCAACAAAAAAAGTTGATTTTATGTTTTTTTTTGTTGGTTTGAAAGATTTATCATCTCTCCTTGCACCCTATCTCTATGATGGTTTTTAATTTCATTTTATGTTTATTAAGTGTCAAATATGCAGGAAAACAAATGACTGTTTTCATTTGACTTCACATTTTTGGGTGGTATCGATCTCATATTAAGAGTATAAAAAGTATATTCTTTTAGAAGGAAAGAATTGCGTGCTTATCATTCTTGATTACACGAAATATCATATAAAATTGGTGGAGGAAATATCATGTTGTTGGAGGAACTCCGTGATTCTCTAAATGAAACTAAATTCACTAGCTGATTGGGTGAATATATTAAAATTTCCACCATGGCATTTTCCCATTTTTTGAGTAATAAGCTGTCCCATGTTTTTTTGAAAATAAGATCATCACTAAAGGTTCATGTTATATTTTACATTTCACAATGTAATCCTATGTTTGTTCTCTACAAGAAATGGAGGTTAGTGAAGGAATGGTGGAAGAAGAGTGTAAAATGAGTTGGTACATATCTCTGCTGGGACATTCATCTCAAACTTTGTTTAAATTTTGTTATAAATATATTGTTTCAATTATATTACGGATTAGAAATTTTGTTCCTTTAAGGGATTAGGAGAGGGCTACTGTAATTTTGTACGAATTTTTTTTCTTAAGCTTTTCTCCATCTTATGTTGTCATACAATAATGTGTGTTTGATGGATATGTTCTGTGGCGTTCTACGAGAATTATTCGGCGACAATCTATTCAGCTATGGTTTTGTTTCACAAATTTTGTCGAGTGATTTGTTTGGACACGGTGAAAGTGAACTTCCGTTTTGGTCAAAAGGGGCGATTTGATATGAAAAACGTCCGCGGATGTGTCATTATTTCGAAAACCCAATCCTTTCATCTTTCTCAACAAGCAAGGTACTTTCTCTGTCTAAATACATTTATGTGTATATTTATATATTATGGTGTTCATTGTTGTATTTTAGATGGGCCAAATCTTCTTGCAGTGGGGATACAATCTCTACTTTTGTTTTCTACAACCAGACGACTCAACTAAGGTTTCTCTTTTTCAACACGTTGGGCATTGCCAATCCTTGTGTTGTTATAAAATCATTCTTTGTCGTGCTTCTGCGATTATCTGTTAACACCTTAGCAACCCATATTTGAAAGTTAATTTTATCAGTAGGATGCGAACACACCCAATATAACATAAGAACCTATGATACATAACAGTAGAAAAAGAACCAAATGTAAATTTCATGAGATTGGTGCTAAAGTGGTATTGATTCTTTCATTATTCTAAATTGTTGAGTTTTTGGACTTTTCTAAGGTCTAATGTGCACGTCAGTGGCTCGAAGATTTTGCATAAACCAAAGATATCGAGTTTAGACTTCAGAATTTTGGAAACCAGTATTAAATGCAGCTGATGTTATACACGTATAAAGGATCTCTATCTCTTTCTCATCACTAATGTGACAAAAGAGCAATTAACAAAATGTTATTGAGTCCTATTTATATGTACAACTCTGATTAGGTCATGGAGTTGATAATTTTGAGTGGTTATGACCAGTGTAAAGATATTGTTATTATTGATAAATCTTGGTATTTTAGTATTCAAGAATGTCTAAATATATTTAGTTCATGATCTTTGGATTAATTAATAGTGGTGGTATCTACATCTACATATTTTCCTTCTTTTTTCCTTTTCTCTTTCCGGGAGCAATCAAATACAACGTTTTTACATAAGTTCTTGCAACATGATCAATATTAATTGTAAATAAAATCTAAGAAACAAATATAGCAATTGAGTAGTGATGATTTAAACATCACTACTTTTTAATATAATAATAATTACCTAAAAAATTTGCAAATTATCTGGGACTTTATGTCAAATTGTAATAATCTATCAAAGTTAGTAAATTACAAATTTAATTATACATATAAAAATAGATTGACATAAACAATATTTTTCCATAAAACTTTTTTTTATTATGACTTTAATAAATCTTCGAAAAGGTTAACTATGTTCCCTCACAACGTGCAGGTTTTGCACAAAAGATAAATTTTTTGCCACGTACTTGAAAGGAAATTCGTACTTTATTTTAAATGTTAGATTATCATAAGTTTTACATTCTAAGAAGTGTTCGGGGTCTTGGATTCTTTTCGTTTGGTCTCTTCTAGGATTTCATTGAATTGAAATTTTCGTCATTAGTTTTTTGACGTTGTGAATTTAACCAAACATATGACTTTCTATTGTGTATTTTTTGAGGTTTTATCAATTCCTCTAAATGATAGAGAAATTGGATGATTATAGTATTTGATATATAGCCCACCGTTAGAGTAAATACTATTTACATTGTTCTGTTTTTTGCTTTCTTATTTTAATATTAATTCTTATTGTTTGCAATTTTCCTTTCTATTTTGGATTTAGAAAATAGAACACATGATTTACGTTAAATAATGAAACCATTCTTATCTTCATATTGTGTATGTATTGTTTGAATAAATGTTTCATAGATGGTAGTGAAAAAACATCTACTCATCTAAATTTTCGATCTATATTTTTTCTTCTTACTTAGGTGCCGCGCATTGCTCCTCGCTCGCGCATCGCGCGGACTTGCACCAAGTTATTATAATGGTCCCAGCTAACCCCCCTTACAGATGTTAGGTGGGCTTGAAGATAATCTTTGAATTAGAGAAAGCCTACCCAGTTAACGAAAGGGACTCGGGGGAAGGAAACAGCATAAAGGCAGCGTGGCAGCTCAACGAGAAGAATGGCCGAGAGAGCTCATCTTTGATCTTTTTTTTCTTAGTTAAATTGTACCTATAACATGGATTGTAATGCTGTAACGATCGCAGTATTTAGTGTGAGGTTAAACGATACTCGCGAGAGACCAGGTCTGGTAGGACCTGGGATGGCTCACATGCTCTATCGAATGACCTTGTCGTGGGAACTTCGGAGGGACTTGGTTTGGAGAATTGAGAAGTGAGGCAGCGTTAGGACTTGTCCTGACCATCTTTTAGATACACCTGGTAAAGCACCGAGTAACCTTTCACCATGGAAGCTTGTGTGGAGTAGCCTTGAGATCCATCTTATATTGAGCCTTGAGCCAAACAGTTCCCTACCAAATGGCACGTCAAAAGATGTCGCTAGCCAGCTAAACACTGTCCCATCTGAACTCGAGTAAACCACTGTGGTATTGGGGGATGTCAAACGGTTTGGTGAGCCACCTATGTGGTGACAGTTATCTGATGCACAGTGGTTAGACAAAAGGCATGTCTTGTCATTTAATGTTTATGACGTAGGATAGGCTGATCCATTATGCATTAAGTGTTTGTGACGTAAAGTATGATAGGGAGGTATTTCACATTAATGAAGACTGAGGCATCTCAAGAGTGATGTGGTGGCTATTTATTGACCTCAACCACTTCTGAGAGAAGGGGTTCTTCCTAGAGATTATTGCTAGAGAGAGAATATACAGATCAGAGAGAAGTTATTGCAAACCAGAGCTCTTATTCACCCACCATTGTAATTTATTACGAAGCTTTTAAAAGCTAACTAGAGGTCATTAAGAGGTTATTGGTGTGTTGGTTGCCTGCCAAGGTGTATTTAGGGTGTTTACTCTCTCTCTTTGAACGAGTCACTTCTGAGTTTCCTTTATTATTGTTTGATTTATACACGAGTGTATTGTGAGTTCAATATGAGTGTTAATCATATATAATATTGTGTTCATTTGTATCTATTAAAGAATTTCTTGGGTTATCGTTCATCACCATGCATATAGAGATTACACCTCAACTAGTATTACCATACTCCCAGGCTTTGATGGGTAGAAGTGTAAATTTTCAAAGAACTTCCCACCTAATTTATTCCAAATTGTGAAAGGGAATTTTCACCATTCTTGAACTTGCAAAACATATACTTCTTGTAATGATGCTACCTATATCATAAGCACAAAGATTTCTATCTTCCATTAAGCCGGGCAGTTTTTCTGGTTTTAAAATATTCATATATTTTGCCTCCAAGGAATCGTTGCCCATAAATGTCTAAAAATCTAAATAATGAAATAAATAAGGGCGGCTCTGAGCAAGTGCCCTGCCAACCTAATTGTTATTAGTGCTGATCTAATTGTTAGATGTGCTGTTTTATGATTCAATTGTTTTCTACAGTAACACACATAAAAGAGCGGTTTAAAATGTTTTCACAGTAAACTTAATACACTGGCCCTTGTAATGAAGTCCTACATTGTATCGGAGATTAGAAGAAATTATTCATTACATTTATCTCTACTTTATTCTGAGGTCAAACCTTCATCAGAGTGCTGGGAAAAACAAAGAGCAGCTAATTATTATAGTAGTAGCAGAAATAAAGTACTGACTGAACAAAGCTTACAACCAGAACATATAATATAACAAACTTTGAGAACTGATTATGCTTTGTATAGGTTCCTTAATTATGAAATTTGTTCAGAGCTTAGATGATCCCTTAGGGTGATGGACCACTATATGATTATAGGCATCTAGGGTCAGGAAATCATCCAGTGTCGAGGTTGTGCATTGTCGGGTGAACAGCCTGCAAGCGTCCTTGTACATTCCCTTCTTGAACCTTTCTCGACCAACCTCTTTCTCAATCCTAGCCATCTCTTCTTCAACAACTCTCCCAAACAGGTCCATGCCCACCTTTACGCCAAGCCCATCTCCATCCAGTTCCACCCCATATTTCAACCACTGCCAGTTTTGGACCCTGCTTATCTCAGCAGTAGCAGCGTCTTCCATGAGGTTGTAAAGAGGAACCGATCCAGTTCCAGTGAGCCATGCTGCTAAGTACTGGATTCCAACACGGGTGTTGAGACGAAGGCCTTCCATGGTTCGGACCCCTTTGGGCCTTTGTAAGAGATCTTCTTCTGTCAAGTTTGATGCATCTTCTCGTTTCATCTTTTGGATTAGATTAGGGGAGTTGCCCATATTGTTGGTGAAGACTTCCATGATGGCTGGGATCAACCCTGGGTGGGCAGCCCAGGTCCCATCGTGGCCTGCCTTTACTTCTCTTAGTTTGTCCTTCCTCACTAGCTCCAGTGCTGCTTCATTTGCCACTGGGTCATCTCTGATTGGAATTTGAGCTGCCTGTTCAGATATTAAGATTCGAGTCTTATTGAAAGGATTACAAAGTAAGTATTGCTCAAAACACTATTTCACCCATGCCCTACTCCTTAAATATCTTGCATTATTGTAGAAGAAAAATAGTTCCCCTTCTTATCCCGCCCCCAAAAGAAGTTTTTTTTCCCTTTGCAAGAAAACTTCCTAAACTATTTTTAATGAAAACCACGTAAACACGCCCTTCCAGTATTTTTAGCAATCTCGTATAGAACAGAGATGGGGTGTTTCCAACAAACGGTAGAATCCATACAGTTTTTTGCATTTTAAATAGTCCAGGGGGTTCACACAAAAATTGCATTTTTTTGCACTATCCTGATATTATGTACTTCATAGTTATTTGCCTTGAATATTGTTCAGGGGATTTCTTTCAGAAACTGCATATTTAAAGTTCTTTTTTTATATTACTTTAGAATTATGCTAATTAAATTTACCAACTCAGCATATAGAATGTTGTAAATGCATAAATCTGATGCAAGCATATAAAACTGTGTTTCTGACGCATGTTGATGGCAATGCTAGAATGAAAACTCGCGCAATCCTATGAAACTGTGTACTTACCATGCCTCCCATGGCGTGCACCCCACGCCTGTGGCAGGTCCTGATAAGAAGATCAGAGTAACTTCTCATGAAGTGCTGGTTCATGCCAACTAGAACCCTGTCTGGTAGCAGGCGGTCAGGGTGAGCTTGAAATGTCTTTACGTAACTAAAAATGTAATCCCATCTACCACAGTTCAAACCAACTGAGTGATCCCTTAGTTCATAGAGTATTTCATCCATTTGAAATACAGCTGGAAGTGTTTCAATCAGTACAGTAGCTCTGATGCTTCCTTTCTCTATTCCGGCCATCTTCTCTGCCCTCTCGAATACGTTGTTCCATATCTTAGCTTCCCTGCAAAAACATAGATAAAATGTAAACAGTCCACAAGAAACATGACGGTGGGATTGAAGGTTGTATATAAAATAGGTAAACACTTTCAATATGATGTTAACAACAGTAGCAAGACAATGGTGATGGTGTTTGGAGTACTGTAATTGTTCTGATGGTAGTGGTGGTGGCGAAATTGGTGACCTGGAGTCATTGGATGGTGGACTCGTGATGGTGGTAGCTGATGAAAAGAGCTAGGAACCTGAGAAATTTTCAGTTATGCGACTATGATGGTTGTGGTCTTTAGGTTCTGTTTCTTCGAGGTGAAGTATTTCACTTATGCGGAAGTATAATGGTGTAAAACCTATTTAGAGTAAAATAGGTTATCATATAAAGTTGTGAACAAATTATAGCTATGTGGTTTGGGACAAAAAGGATTAAATTTAACTTTGGATATGGGACCTTTTACCAGTGGATGATTTTTGGTCAACCGGGGTCAAAGTTTCTAGTGGTGTTGGGGGTTCGGGGGCTCCCGCCCTATATATATATATATATTTTTTTTTTTTTCCTCAAAAATTGAACAGGGCCAAGGCCCCCTTTGGTCCCCATGTGGATCCGCCCCTGCCTTTTTACCCCATTATATACTACAGCCAGGTGAACATCTCCATCTAAATGAAAGTACAATGGTGAAAAAAATTTCTACCTTTCAAATTTAATTTTTAAAGTTATGTTTAGTCCAAAACACAATTACATCATGCACACTAATTTAGACTAAAAATAGGTGATATATTTTTATCATTTATTTTTCACACTAGCAAAAAAATAATTTGTCCAACACCATAAAAGTCTTGTGATGGAAGTTGGAACTAGTAAAATCAGTGGTGGCGGAAATTAAAGAAAACAAACAACTGTTTGCTTTGAAAAGTATGACTATAGGTTCCCCCACCTTGAGACACTCAACTCTCTACTAATTGAATTATACATCCGTACCTTGAATGTTCCATTTTCGGAAGATAGAAGAAAGGTCCAAACCCTGCACCTTGGTTCCTGCGGAATGCTGCATAATTGTGGAAGAAGTAAAGTCCAAAATCCACAAGACAACCCGCAGCAGGTTCTCCGTCAACGAAGATGTGGGCCTCTGGTAGGTGCCAACCTCTAGGGCGAACAAAAAGCTTAGCAGTCTGATTATTTAGCTTGTAAACCCTGTTCCTAGCCTTGTCTTGGAAGCTTATAGTCCCATCAACAGCATCCTTCAAGTTAACTTGTCCTCTCATAAGGTTCTCCCAACTTGGAGATAGTGCATCTTCAAAATCAGCCTATGGAATATGATTATATGACAATTAATGGTTTTGTTTCCTATCTCGATTTGTTGTTTTGAGAAAGAAGAACATAATGCCGTGACAATTTAGAATAAGCTTGGACAATAATTTGTTTGGAAAATATTTTAGGCTTATTTTGATTCGGGCCCTCTCCAAGTAGTTATGTACATCATAATACCTCCTTTCATTTATATCAGCCATATCAGTTTCCATTCAATAATGTTATAATTGACGCGACTTTCAACAATAGAACAAAACATTACGTACTAAATGCGATTTTTTTTCAAAATATTTTTCTTTTCACCCGACAAAATATTTCTTCCACTTACCCAATTCCAAATACCTAAATGAAAAATCAACTCGTATGTTACAATACAATCGGATGCTCATGCCTATTGCACAATATAATCGGTTATGGTATTTTTGTCTCTACGACACCTCAGTCGACACCACATGTTACAGGTTTTGTACATTATATAAATTTGTATGGCTGTATTTGTGCGGATATCACACCCTTGTGGCCCTACAGACGCATCGCCCATGCCCATGGTAAGATTTCATGTGCTTATCGTATAACATTATCATTTTAAAAATTATGTGCAGACTCTGCTTGATTATTATTTTAACTGCATATCCATATTTACAGAAATTTACCCATTTCTACACCAAATGTGTATTATGGAATACCGGCCACATCCCAAAATTATACCTAAAACCTCTTTTGGTTCGCGGTAATATTTTAGATGGATTATGATTACCATGAAAGTGATTAGAGGAAACCTTTTACCAAGATTCTAAATCTTTTCGTTTCGTTTAGTTAACCAATTGAGAATCAAAATTTTAAATTTGGTTCATGCATGGAAAGTGACATGTGAATGTACAATATATACCAATTATACCCTTTGGGAATTATATATATATATATATATATATATATATATATATATATATAGAGAGAGAGAGAGAGAGAGAGAGAGAGAGAGAGAGAAGTGAACTTAAAACCCAATGAACCTTAGCAAAAAAACACAACATTTCAATGAACCTTATCAAAAAACAACTAACCCATTAATTTTAATTTCTATCTTGTAATCGATCTGCGCCAGTGACAACGGACATGCGTATCACACACACTTGACAAACTGTACCCCCCTTACCCCACCCACTGCCACCGTTGTTGTCGGATTTGTGTCGGGGTTCTTCCTCAACATGGCTATGAATGAAGCTTTCCTCGTAGGGGAGATTTCCATCAACCCATGTTCATTTTTTTACATCCAAGACAAAACCCATGTTTTTGCACGCTTATATTTCACGGTTTAATCTTAGATTCCACCTACGATCTCGCCAGGAGCTTTTGATGGTTTGGGGGTTTCAAGTTATTGTGTGTTGGGATTTTTTTTTGTGTGTGTTGGGGGGAGGGGGGGGGGGGGGGAGTAAGGTGTGTATTAAAAAATACGTGTGTGACATGCATGTTCGTTGCCGTTGACGCGGATCAATTATAACATTGGAATTAAAATTAATGAGTTGTTATGTTTTCCTAAAGGTTCATTAAAATGTTCATCTTCTGGGTTCACTTCTGAACCCCTCTCTCTCTTTCTCTCTCTACATATATATATATATATATATATATATATATATATACACACACACAGTACTACTCTTGTGCGAATAAGTCCGCATTTTAAGAGTGCGGACCGAACATGTGTCACCTGACGGTGAACCCAGAAAAGAGAAAGAGTGTCTATAATTTAGCCGATAATTTTTAACGCCACCGTCAAGGGACACATGTTCGGTTTGCAATCTTAAAATGCTGATTGATATATATATATATATATATATATATATATATATATATATATATATATATATACACACTATTGTGTGCCCGTGCTGATAGGACGCCTCGATCACCTTGCTTAGACTTAGCATTCAAAATAGATGGAGGCCATTAGTTGACTAACTAAAAAAAAACAGATTACTTACAAATTTCAAATCCACTCTTTAATTTTCTTATTTATTTAAGAAAAATTTATATATTAATATACATTAACTATATAAGACACTTACTTAAAATGTTTTTGATTTTTAGTTAATAAGAGAGATTTTTGTTTTTAAATGGAAAACAGTTTTTTGTTCTTTATTTTTCGTCCCCGTTTAATTTTTAATTAAAACTGTTTTTTTAAAAAAACGATTTTTTGTTCTTTTTTTTCTTGCCAGCTTTAATTTTTAATTAAATTTTTTTCTTTTCCATTTTCCAGTTTATATTTATTATATAACATCTAGAAAAAAATTTGTTCTCTTTCTTGTCCCAGTTATTTTTAAACAAGCCGTTCTTTTATTCTTTTTCTTCATTTATTTAAAAAAAACACATTTTGTTCTCTGTTTCATCCAATTGTTAGTTAATTTAAAAAAACAAAAGCTATTGTTTTTTTGGTTCTCTTTTTCCTCTCAATTTTTATTTATTAAAAAACAAAAACTGTTTTTTATTTATTAAATAAAAAGTATATTTCTTAATAATGTCTTAATTAATTAATATATTACTTTAATAAAATGTCTTTAGTGATGAAAGTAAATAAAGAGTGAATTTGACATTTAATGTATTGTAAGGATAATTTGAATTTTTTGTTAAAAAAAATAATGATCAAAGTTTAAAGCCTTTTAATCACGCCAAAGTTAAGGCCAAACAAAATAATGATCAAAATCTAATTATAAAAACTAAATAAATCATGCCAATATATATATAATAAAGCAGGTGATGTGGATGTGGAAATGTATGCATGACATTTTTATTTTTTTATGTATGATATTTTATACACTTCATGCATGCATAACATACATATACATGGATGCATAACATACATACATAATAATTGGGCTGGGATTTTATTGGGTTGGACTATAAAAATTAGATTGGGCTTTTAATTGGGCTGGGCTAAAAATTTGGACCGGGCTTTTAATTGGGTTTCGCTATAAAAATTGGGCTGGACTTTTTAATGGGTTGGGCTTTTAATTGTGGTAAACTACAAATAGTGCGCTAGGCTAAATCGTGCCATAGGCATAGGCATAGGCATGGGCATGGGCATGAGCTAGTATATACAAGGGCGGAGCTAGGATTCCTCGAATGAGTGCGCTAAAATAATTAACGGACCCGAGAATTTTTGTCAATGAGGCCGAAGTTTTGGCCAATGTCCGGGGTTGAGGGCGATTTCCCAAGAGGAGAAATTTATAAAGTTTTTATATCTATTTATTTATATTATTTTTCATTTTCCAACAATTTTTAACCCTTACAAATTTTGGTGTTATTTTTCAATAACAATTTAAATTCAAGTAAGAACCGTTAACCCTTACAAAAAAAAATTCCAATTTGGGAGGGGTGGGCTACAGCCCTGGTGGGCCCACCCCTGGATCCGCCCTTGAGTATATATATATAGACTCACGTACATCAAACTTTATACATCATATTTAGTTCTAGACCTTAAAAACTGTTTTTTTTCAAATTTTTATTTTTATCTTGAAATTTACCTTTCAATCAACTCATGTTCAAAAAATTAGGTCACAATACATTTTGTAACTATTTTTAAAAAAATCCAACAAAAATTGCAAAAATATCTTATTTATAAATCTTTGCGCCAGAGGATTTTTTAAAATAGCTATAAAATATATTTTAACCAAATTTTTTGAACATGAGTTGATTGAAAGGTTAATTTCAATAGAAAAATAAAAAATTTGAAAATAAAATTCTTAGGGTCTAAAACTATATGTGACTTGAGTGAAAATAAATTTTATAGTTACTTTTATAAAAATCCCAAAGTCTGCTTCCATCTCCCTTATAAATAAGATATTTTCAGCAGTTTTTTGTTGAAATTTTAAAAATATCGCTAGAAATAGTATTTTGACTTAATTTTTGAACATGTGTTGATTGTAAGGTTAACTTAATGTGTAAATAAAAAACATGAATTATTTTTATAGGGCCTAGAACTAAGTGATGGATGGGTGATATAGGAAGCATGATGTATAGGAGCTTTAATAAAAAAAAAAATATTTAATAAAAAAAAATTAATTTTAGCATGACATTCATGCATGGGCGTGAAATGAAAAAATAGTTTCATGTATATATATATATATATATATATATATATATATATATATACACACACACACACTCCTGCTCTTGTGCGGAGTAGTCCGCATTTTAAGAGTGCGAACCAGACATGTCTCACCTGACGGTGAGCGCAGAAAAGAGAGAGTGTGCGCCTATAGTTTAGGCAATAATTTCTAGGCTCACTGCCGGTGACACGTCCGGTCCGCACTCTTAAGATGCGGACGAGTCCGCACAAGAGCATGACTGTATATATATATATATATATATATGTGCGCGCGCGTGTGTGTGTGTGTGTGTGAGGACGTCAATTTAAATTTTGAATTTTCGAATTGAGAGAGATCTATTTCTTATATTCATGGACCCAATAAAAGCCAAGCCCAACCCAATTTTTATAGCCCAACCCAATAAAAGCCCAGCCCAATTGTTATGTATGTGTGTATGTATGCTATGCACCCATGCAACACATGAAATATCATACATAAAAAAGCAAAAATATCATACATACATTCTCCCTGATATATATATATACTAGCCCATACCCGTGCCTATGGCACGATTTAGCCCAACCCAATTAAAAGCCCAGCCCACTATTTGTATCCCAACCAAATTTTATAGCCCAGCCTAATCAAATCCCAGCCCAATTTTATTAGCCCAACCCAATTAAAAGCCCGACCCAAATTTTTAGCCCAGTCCAATTTTTATAGACCAACGCAATAAAAGCCCAGCCAATTGTGATGTATGTATTAGCCCAACCCAATTGTGATGTATGTATGTATGTTATGCATCCATGTATATGTATGTTATGCATGCATGAAGTATATAAAATATCATACATAAGAAAGCAAAAATGTCATGCATACATTTCCACATCCACATGTCCTGATTTATTATATATAGCCCATGTCCGTGCCTATGGCACGATTTAGCCCAACCCAATTAAAAGCCCAACCCAAAAAAGGCCCAGCGCAAAAGCCCAGCCCAAATTTTTATAGCCCATCCCAATTTTTATAGCCCAACCCAATTTTATTAGCGCAACCCAATTAAAAGCCCGACCAAATTTTTAACCCAGCCCAAATAAAAGCCCGACCCAATTTTTATAGCGCAGCCCAAAAAAAGCCCAACCCAATTTTTATAGCCCAGTCCAATAAAAGTTCAGCCCAATAAAAGCCCAGCCCATTAGCCCAGCCCATTAGCCCATGTCAACTGTTATGTATGTATGTATGTTATGCATCCATGTATATGTATGTTATGCATGCATGAAGCACATAAAATATCATACATAAGAAAGCCAAAATGTCATGCATACATTTCCACATCCACATCCCCTAATATATATATATATATATATATATAGAGAGAGAGAGAGAGAGAGAGAGAGACTCTAGTACATACCAAGTATATGTATTGATTTTTTTTAAATAGTAAAAAGATTATATTTGAGTTTGAATTTTTTTTACATAGTATTTAAGCATTTCAAGGGACCCATATAAAAAAACCAGCTCAAAATATTTCTTTTTGCTATTTTAAAAAAAATCGGACAAACTTTCACAGTGTTTTAAAAGGTGTGAAGGTTTGATCGATTTTTTTTTATATGAGTGCCTTGAAATGTTTAAATGTCATACAAAAAAACTCAACTAAAAAATAATCTTTATTTTATATGGGTGCCTTGATATGTATTAGTCTCTCTCTCTCTCTCTCTCTCTCTCTCTCTCTCTCTCTATATATATATATATATATATATATATATATATATATATATATATATATATATATATATATATCAGGAAGAATGTATGTATGATATTTCTGCTTTTTTATGTATGACATTTTTTTCTTCTTATGTATGATATTTCATGTGTTGCATGAGTGCATAGCATACATACACATGCATGCATACATACATGCATGCATGCATGCATACATAACAAATGGGCTGGGCTAATGGGCCGGGCTAAAAAAATGGACTGGGTTTTTAATTGGGCTGGGCTAAAAATTTGGACTGGGCTAAAAAAATGGGCTGGACTTTTAATTGGGTTGGGCTAAAAAAAGGGTTGGGCTGGGCTAAAAATTTGGGCTGGACTTTTAATTGGGCTGGACTAAAAAAAAGGGTTGGGCTTTTAATTGGATTGGGCTAAAAAATTGGGCTGAGCTTTTATTTGGGCTGGGCTTTTAATTGGACTGGGCCCAAAATATTGGGCTGGGCTTTTATATATATATCTATTATCTATCTATATAATAAATCAGGAAGAATGTATGTATGATATTTCTGCTTTTTTATGTATGACATTTTTTTGTATGATATTTCATGTGTTGCATGGGTGCATAGCATACATACACATAACAAATGGGCTGGGCTAATGGGCCGGGCTTTTAATTGGGCTGGGCTAAAAAAATGGACTGGGCTGGGATAAAAAAATGGGCTGGGCTTTTAATTGGGCTGGGATAAAAAAATGGGTTGGACTTTTAATTGGGTTGAGCTAAAAAAAGGGTTGGGCTTTTAATTGGTATTTTCATGCATACATACATACATACATCGTTATTTTTTTATTATTTTTTATTAATTTTTTTTAAATATTTTAAAAAAAAATATTTTCTTTAAATATTTTTAAAAAATATATATTAATTTTTAGGTTTTTTAATTTTTTTTAAGGGTGTTTTTTTTATAAAAAAAAACGAGTAATTATGGACTGAGTTTTATCACGGGGGCAAATTTATCGTCGTGCCCTCGCGCACGGGCATACACTAGTATATATATATACTAGCACATGCCCGTACCCTATGGCACAATTTAGCCCAGCCCACTATTTGACCCAATCCAATTAAAAGCCCAGTCCAATCAAAGCCCGACCCAATTATATTAGCCTCGCCCCGCCCAATTAAAAGCCCGACCCAATTTTTATAGCCCAGCGCAATTAAAAGCCCAACCCAATTTTTATAGCCCAATTGTTATGTATGTATGTATGTATGTTATGCATCCATGTATATATATGTTATGCATGCATGAAGCACATAAATTATCATACATAAGAAAGCATAAATATCATGCATACATTTCCACATCCACATCCCCTGATTTATTATATAAATATAAGGCGGTTCATATGCTCTACTCGTGTCTCATACATAACAAATGTTTTGTTCTTTACCATATATTTTTGGCAGTGCCTATTCGCACTACCATACATAATCATAAAAAATATATGCCCAACAATGAACAAATTGACCAACTCTTGGAACATCATATATGCGATGACCTCATCTTTGTTAATTTCCATATCTAACAATTTTCAAAAAATTATATGAGCACCGTTTTAATTACAACAAGAATATCATACATTAAGCATAAGCATTGAACACTCCAATAGCATATAAAAAATTACAATATGGGTAAAATTAATACTAACTAGTTTTGGGGGTAGGGGTTTGGGGAAATGTCCATTCTAACTCACAGTTGTATAAAAATATGACACTCCACATAATTTAAAAAAAAAATATTTTTTTAAAAAATTATTATTATTTTAACTGTTTTTTTTTTTGTTTTTTAAAGGTGTTTTTTAAAAAAAAGGGTTGGTTATTATGGACTGATTTTATGACGGGGGCAAATTTATCGCCGTACCCCTCGGCACGGGCATCCGCTAATATATATATGTGTGTGTGTGTATATATATATATATATATATACACACACACACACATATATATACTAGAGGATGCCCGTGCCAGAAGGCACGGTGATAATTTTGCCCCCGTGATAAAACCCAACCCATAATAACTCGTCATTTTTTAGAAAAAAAAATATTTTTTGTAAATAAATATTTAAAAAATATATTATTTTTTTAAATATTTTAATAAAAAAAATAAAATAAAATAATAATGTATTTATGTATGTAGGCATGCATACATGAATGTGTATGCATGCAAGCATGCAACACATAAAATGACATGCATGTCTTATCATGCATGAATTACTATTCATAACACCATTGTCCCATATTATATATATATACACACACTAGCCCATGCGCCTTGCCTATGGCACGATTTAGTGCAGCCCAAATAAAAGCCCGGCCCAATTAAAAGTCCAGGCCATTTTGTTGGCCCAGCCCAATTATAAGTCCAGGCCATTTTGTTAGCCCAGCCCAATTATAAGTCAAAATAAAAGCTCAGCCCACCATTTTGTTAGCACAGCCCAATTAAAAGCCCAGGTCATTTTGTTAGCCCAAAAAAAAGCCCAGTCCATTTTTTTAGCCCAACCCAATTAAAAGCCCATCCCATTTGTTATCTATGTATGCATGCATGCGTGTTTGTATGCTATGCATGCATGTGTATGTATGCTATGCACCTATCCAACACATGAAATATCATACATAAGAAGAAAAAAATATCATACATAAAAAAACAGAAATATCATACATACATTCCTCCTGATTTATTATATATATATATATATATGCAGTTGTAACATATATATAGATAGATATAAAAATATATAAACTAGTGTATGGGCGTGCCCGAGGGCACGGTGATAAATTTACCCCCATGATAAAACTCAACCCATAATGACCCGTGTTTTTTTTTTAAAAAAAAATACCTTTAAAAAAAATTAAAAAACCTAAATTTTTTTTAAATATTTTAATAAAAATAATAATGTATGTATGTACGCATGCAACATAAAATCCCCATACCCCATATTGTACTATATATATATACATGCCCATGCCCATGGCACGATTTAGCCCAGCGCAATTAAAAGCCCAACACAATATTTGTAGCCCAACCCAATTTTTATAGCCCAGCGCAATCAAAGCCAGTCCAATTTTATTAGCCGAGCCCAATTAAAACCCGACCCATTTTTTTAACCCAGTCCAATTAAAAGCCCAGTCCAATTTTTATAGCCTAGCCCAATCAAAGCCAACCCAATTTTATTAGCCGAGCCCAATTGTTATGTATGTTATGCATCCATGTATATGTATGTTATGCAGGCATGAAGCACATAAAATATCATACATAAAAAAGCAGAAATGTCATGCATACATTTTCACATCACATGATATATATATATATATATATATATATATGGGACAATGGTGTTATGAATAGTAACACATGCATGATAAGCATGCATGATAAACATGCATGGCATTTTATGTGTTGCATGCATGCATTCATACATACATTATTATTTTTTTATTAAAATATTTAAAAAATAATAATTTTTTAAAATATTTTAAAAAATATATTTTTTATTTTTTTTAAAAGTTTTTTTTTTCTCTAAAAAATGACGGGTTATTATGGGTTGAGTTTTATCACGGGGACAAATTTATCATCGTGCCCTCGAGCACGGGCATCCGCTAGTATATATATATATATATATATATATGTGACAATGGTGTTATAAATAGTAACTCATGTAAGATAAACATGCATGACATTTTAAGTGTGCTTGCATGCATATATACATGCATTATTATTTTATTATTTTTTTTGTTAAAATATTTTTTAAAAATATATTTTTAAAAATATATATATATATATATATATATTTTTTTTTAAATATTTTAAAAAAATAAATTTATTTTTTATTCTTTTTCAAATTTTTTTAAAGTTTTTTTTTTTAAAAGGCGGGTTATTATGGGTTGGGTTTTATCACGGGGGAGAATTTATCGCCGTGGCCTCAGGCACGGGAATCCGCTAGTATATATATATATATATATATATATATATATATATATATATATATATATATATATACTAGCCCATGCCCGTGCCTATGACACGATTTAACCCAACCCAAATAAAAGCCCAGCCCAATTAAAAGCCTAGACCATTTTTTTATCCCAGTCCAATGAAAAGCCTAGCCCATTTTTTTAGCCCATCCCATATAAAAGCACAACCCAATTAAAAGCCCAACCCATTTTTTTAGCCCAGCCCAAATAAAAGCCCAACCCAATTAAAAGCCCAACCAAGCCCATTTGTTATGTATGTATGTATGCATGCATGCGCACGTGTATGTATGCTATGCATGCATGTGTATGTATGTTATGCACCCATGCAACACATGAAATATCATACATAAAAAAACAGAAATATCATACATACATTCTCTGGGCTAAAAAAATGGGCTGCGCTAAAAAAATGGTCTGGGCTTTTATTTGGGATGGACTAAAAACATGGGTTGGGCTAAAAAAAATGGTCTGGGCTTTTAATTGGGCTGGGCCCAAAATAGTGGGTTGGGCTTTTATTTGGGTTAGGCTTAAATCGTGCCATAAGCACGGGCATTGACTAGTATATATATATATACTAGCCCATGCCCGTGCCTATGACACGATTTAGCTCAACCCAATAAAAAGCCCATACCACTATTTATAGCCCAACCCATTTTTTAGCCCAGCCCAATTTTTATAGCGCAACCCAATCAAAGCCTGACCCAATTTTATTAGCCCATCCCAATTAAAAGCCCAGCCGAATTAAAAGCCCAATCCAATTTTTATAGCCCAACCCAATAAAAGCCCAGCCCAATTTTTATAGCCCAGATAGCCACCCAATAAAAGCCCTGCCCATTTGCCCAGCCTAATTGGTATGTATGTATGTTGTGCATCCATGTATATGTATGTTATGCATGCATGAAGCACATAAAATATCATACATAAGAAAGGAGAAATGTCATGCATATATTTCCACATCCACATCTCCTGATATATTATATAATAATACTAGTGGATGCCCGTGCCCGAGGGCACGACGATAAATTTGCCCCCGTGATAAAAAAAAATTGAGAAAAAAAAAAAAAATTGAGAAAAAATAAAAAATATAAATTAAAAAAAGAAAAAAATATTTAAAAAATAGTTTAAAAAAATGGGAAAAATATTTAATAAAAAAATATAAATTTACATGTATTTAAAAAAATACATGTATTTATAATAGTATAGTAGTATTTATAATAATAGTATATATATAACACAAAAAAAAAGAAAAAAAAATAACTTTTAGCATGACATTTCATGTATGTGCATGAAAGAGAAAAATGTCATGCAAAAAAAAGTGAAGATATTTTGGCAAAATTTTCAAAAACCATGCTCCTTTATTATATATATATATATATATACTAGCCCATGCCCGTGCCCATGGCACGATTTAGCCTAGCGCAATATTTTGGGCCCAGCCCAAATAAAAGCCCAATCCAATTAAAAGCCCGACCCTTTTTTTTAGCCCAGCCCAATTAAAAGTCCAGTCCAATTTTTTAGCCCAGCCCAAATAAAAGCCCAACCCTTTTTTTTAGTCCAACCCAATTAAAAGCCCAAGCCCATTTTTTTAGCCCAGCACAATTAAAAGCCCAGTCCAAATTTTTATCCCAGCCCAATTAAAAGCCCAGCCCATTTTTTTAGCCCACCCCATTTGTTATGTATGTATGTATGTATGCATGCATGCATGCATGTATGCGTGTATGTATGTATGCATGCATGCATGTGTATGTATGCTATGCACCCATGCAACACATGAAATATCATACATAAGAAGAAAAAAATGTCATACATAAAAAAGCAGAAATATCATACATACATTCTTCCTGATTTATGATATAGATATATATATATATAATAAATCAGGTGATGTGGATGGTGGAATATATGCATGATATTTTTGCTTTTTTATGTCTGATTTTTTATGTACTTCATGCATGCGTAACATACATATAATTGCTAGCATAACACACACACACACACACACACACACACACACAACAATTGGATTGGGCTAATGGGCAATAAAAATTGAGTGCTCTTTTAAATGGGCTAGGCTATAAAAATTGGACTGGGCTAAAAATTTGGGCTGGACTTTTAATTGGACTGCGCTAAAAATTTGAGTCGTGCTTTTAATTGGTCTCAGGTAAAAAAATTGGGGTGGTCTATAAAAATTGCGCTGGGCTAAAAAAAAATTGGTTGGGCATTTAATTGGGCTGGGCTACAAATATTGGGTTGGGCTTTTACTTAGGGTGGCTAAATCATGCCATAGGCACGGGCATGGGCTAGTATATATATATACTAGCGGATGCCCGTGCCCGAGGGCACGGCGATAAATTTGCTCCCGTGATAAAATTCAGGACATAATAACCAGCCTTTTAAAAAAAAAAAACTTTTAAAAATAATATTTTTTAAAAAATATATTTAAATTTTTTTTTATAAAAAAAATATTTAATTTTTTTTTAAAAAAAATATTATTAAAAAAATAATAAAATAATATTGTATATATGTATGCATGCATACATGCATGTGTATGCATGCAAGCCTGCAACACATAAAATGCCATGAATGTTTATTATGCATGTTTATCATACATAAGTTACTATTCATAACACCATTGTCCCATATTATATATATATATATATATATATAAAATAAATCAGGAAGAATGTATGTATGATATTCTTGCTCTTTTATGCATTATATTTTTTTCTTCTTATGTATGATATTTCATGTGTTGCATAGGTGCATAGCATACATACACATGCATGCATAGCATACATACACGCATACATACACGCATACATAACAAATGGGTTGAGCTTTTAATTGGGATGGGCTAAAAATTTGGGTTGGGCTTTTATTTGGACTGGGCTAAAAAAATGGGTTGGGCTTTTAATTGGACTGGGCTAAAATTTTGGGCTGGGCTTTTATTTGGGATGGGCTAAAAAAATGGGTTGGGCTAAAAAAAATGACCTGGGCTTTTAATTGGGCCGGGCCCAAAATAGTGGGTTGGGCTTTTATTTGGGTTGGGTTAAATTGTGCCATAGGCACGGGCATGGGCTAGTATATATATATATATATACACACACACAAAGTAGGTGATGTGAATGGTGGAAATATATGTATGATATTTTATGTATTTCATGTATGCATAACATACATACACATGCATGCATAAAAATGCGCTGGGCTAAAAAAATGGGTTGGGCTTTTAATTGCGCTGGGCCAAAAAATGGGTTGGGCTTTTAATTGCGCTGGGCTAAAAATATTAAGCTGTGCTTTTAATTGGGCTGTGCTAAAAATAGTGGGCTATGGGTGCATAGCATACATACACATGCATGCAAACATACATACATACGTACATACATACATAATAATTGGGTTGGGCATTTAATTGGGCTTTGCTAAAAAATTGGGATGGGCTTTTAATTGAGCTGCGCTAAAAGCATACATACACATGCATGCGTAACATACATGCATGCATACATACATACATAACAATTGGGTTGGGCTAAAAATGGACTGGGCTGGACTTTTAATTGGGTTGTGCTAAAAATGGGCTGGGCTTTTAATTGGGTTGGGCTGGGCTGGGCTTTTAATTGCGTTGGGGTAAAAAAATAGGATGGCCTTTTAATTGGGTTGGGCTTAAATAATTAAGATGGGTTTTTAATTGGACTGCGCTAGAAATAATAGTGTGCTGGGCTTTTAATTGCGCTGGAATAAATCGTGACATAGGCACGAGCACATATATATATATATATATATATATATATATATATATATATATATATACACACACACACACACACACACACACACACACACACACACACACTAAAGTAGCTCCATGTATGCATGCATGATATTTCATGCCTTCATGGGCATGCATGAAATATCATGCTAAAAGCAAATGGGTTAGGTCTTGCTACTAATGGGCTTGGGTTTTTCTATTATTTTTTTATATATTTTTTTTAAATTTAATAATTTTTTTATAAGTATGCATGGGTTGGGTCTTGCTACTAATGGGCTTGGATTTTCAAATATGGGTTGGGTTTTTCTTTTATTTTTTTATACATTTTTTTAAAAAATAATAATTTTTTTTGTAAGTATAATAATTTTTTAAGCTTTTTTTTAGCGTGAGGGCAACTTTAGCGTCGTGCCATCGGCACGAGCACACACTAGTGAATATATATATATATAATAAAGTACAATATGGGGATGGGGGGTTTGTCATCCATGATAAACATGCATGATATTTTATGTGTTGCATGCATACATGCTTCCATGCATACACATGTATGCAGTGGCGGATCCAGGATTTTTGGTTAGGAGGGGTGAAAGTCACGAGTGGTGTCGGGGGTTCGGGGGCGGGAGCCCCCGAGGCAAATTTTTTTTAGGTTAATACAAGTTTTATACAAATTTTTGATTAAAAAACAGTGTAGGCAAGATCTCAGGAGGGGCCTCCCTTAAAAATTGCACCCTTAAAAAAAAAATTACACATTTTGCATACCTAAATTTTTTTTTTTTTTTAATCTCAGGGGGGGCCTCCGCCCCTCCTGGCACCCCCCCTGCATCCGCCCCTGCATGCATGCATACATTCATACATCATTATTTTATTATTTTTTTTATTAAAATAAAAAATTTAATAATTTTAAAAAAAATTATTTTCTTTAAATATTTTTAAAAAAAATAAATATTTATTTTTTAGGTTTTTTAATTTTCTTTAAAGACTTTTTAAAGATTTTTAATTAGGTACCCCTACATAGCATACATACACATGCATGCATACATACATACACGCATACATACATATGCATACATACATACATAACAAATGGGCTGGGCTAATGGGCCGGGCTTTTAATTGGGCTGGGCTACAAAAATGGACTGGGCTTTTAATTGGGCTGGGATAAAAATTTGGACTGGGCTTTTAATTGGGCTGGGCTAAAAAAATGGGCTGGACTTTTAATTGGGTTGGGCTAAAAAAAGGGTTGGGCTTTTAATTGGGCTGGGCTAAAAATTTGGGCTGGGCTTTTAATTGGGATGGACTAAAAAAAGGGTTGGGCTTTTAATTGGATTGGGCTAAAAATTTGGGCTGGACTTTTATTTGGGCTGGGCTTTTAATTGGACTGGCTTTTAATTGGGCTGGGCTAAAAAAATGGGCTGGACTTTTAATTGGCTTGGGCTAAAAAAAGAGTTGGGCTTTTAATTGGGCTGAGGTAAAAATTTGGGCTGGGCTTTTAATTGGGCTGGACTAAAAAAAAGGGTTGGGCTTTTAATTGGATTGGGCTAAAAATTTGGGCTGAGCTTTTATTTGGGCTGGGCTTTTAATTGGACTGGGCCCAAAATATTGGGCTGGGCCCAAAATATTGGGCTGGGCTTTTATTTGGGCTGGGCTAAATCGTGCCATGGGCACGGGCATGGGCTAGTATATATATATATATATATATATATATATGTACATATATATATATATATATATATATATATATGTACATAAATAAGGAAGAATGTATGTATGATATTCTTGCTCTTTTATGCATGATATTTTTTTCTTCTTATGTATGATATTTCATGTGTTGCATGGGTGCATAACATACATACACGCATACATACATACATACATACATGCATACATAACAAATGGGCTGGGCTAATGGGTTGGGCTTTTAATTGGGCTGGGCTAAAAATTTGGGTTGGGCTTTTATTTGGACTGGACTAAAAAAATGGGTTGGGCTAAAAAATTAGGCTGGGCTAAAAAAATGGCCTGGGCTTTTAATTGGGCCGGGCCCAAAATAGTGGGTTGGGCTTTTATTTGGGTTGGGCTAAATCGTGCCATAGGCACGGGCATGTGCTAGTATATATATATATATATATATATATATATATATATATATATATATATATATAGTACTGCTCTTGTCCGGACCGGTCTGCATTTTAAAAATGCGGACCGGACATGTGTCACCTAGCGGTGAACCCATATAAGAGAGAGTGACTATAATTTAATATATAATTTTTATGCTCACCGTCACATGACACAAATTATAGGCTAAATTATAGTCACTTTCTCTCTCATATGGGCTCACCGCCAGGTGACACATGTCCGGTCCGCACTCTTAAAATACAGATTAATCGGTACAAGAGCTTATATAATCAATTGTGACGGGTAGTGAAAGGAGATGTGATCGTTTTTAACTACGAAATCAAAGCAAATGAATCGTCATTACAATCCAAATCTATTTATCGAATGAATCAAGCTGCCATACTGATTGTTTGCCTTGCTTGCCATAATATTTGACTCAAACAAGATCTATCTGAGAATTGTAGATGTGAAAATGTATTGCTGAAAACATCCCTAATGGTATATGTTTATGGAAGGCATAATTACATAATACAAAGGTGATTTTACCTTACAAGTAAACTCCAACATGAAGAATGAACAATTTGCAAAACAAATTCTTACGAATTAACGTTGTTAGTAGAAAATATAATTTTTTTTTTACAAATATTTATCCGTATGGATTTTTATGAATATATTATTTACTTGTATAAACTAAAAAATGAACTGATATAGTTCGTAACAACATTTACAGAATTTATAAGAGTTCTCTAGCTATGAAGAACGAGTACGAATTCAATTACATATTATTTTTCCCTTTTCTCATCATCGCAGTCGTTACAATATGTATGATTGCAAAACCTTTTGTCTTTAGGATCACCGTCGTGATGCCCCTAATGGAGTCAAATGGTCAACTTACTAAAAAGTTTGGAAAAGTAAAAATAAAAATTAAGGGAGTACAAAAATGAATAATTAATGGGCTCATTGTCTTTAAATTTATGGACATATATCAAATAGTCTCTCGGACATTTTTTAATATCTATTTAGTCCAAACTTTTTTATTTTACCTCAAAAAGTCCTTTGCCACATATTTTGGAGAGGGAGTGCCGCTGGCGCGGACCTCTAAAAATAAGAGGATATTGAGTGATTGAGGGACTAAATGGGTTAAATTAAAAATATGTGTCCTTTTTAAAAAATATATATTTATAGTAGGGACTATTTAATAATTGACCCTTAAATTTATTGGATTATTTGGTTACTAAAATTTTATTGATCTCGCTTAATTATTAATTATCAATTTTATTACCCTCACCCTAAAATGATGAAAAAGACGATATATACTTACCATGAAAACCTTGGCTCCAGAGTTGAGTGCATTGATGATCATCTTGCGCTCCACTGGACCAGTTATCTCCACCCTCCGATCAGCCACAGCTGGTGGCACCGCTGCACAAGTCCACTCCCCTTCCCTCACGCACCTAGTAGCCGGATCAAACCCCGGCAAACCTCCCTTGTTGTACCTCATCTTTGCCTCCTTGCGACACTCCATGGCATACTTTATATGGTTCCTAAACTCCCTTTGCAAATCAGCGACAAATTGCAAAGCATCCTTGCTAAGAATTTTAGCATACTCTTCATTGTATCTCCCCCTTATGTCTACTCCATCTGGGACGTCATAAGCCCAACCAATCTTTCTCAACATTGGCGTGGTGTAACCATAAGTTCCCAGGCTACCCATCTTAATTTTTCTGCGTGCGTGTGGATATGAGTATTATCTCTTCCGCATGAAAGAGAGGATGGTCTGGGTGGCAAAAATATATAAAGGGTAGAGGATAGGTATTGAGACTAACAGGTGGTGTCGTGATTATTTTGTGAGTGGCTTTATGCGCATCAGAAGATAGGTGTGTGACGCTTGTTCTTGAAAAGCGGGCGGCGGGATACGGTATGGAGTGTTTCGATTTTTGGGCCTGCCTCGGGAGGTGAAGTTTGTAGGGATATGGATGTACACACTTATTTTCATGTCGCGGATGAGGATAAACTTCTCTCATTTGCGAAGTCCAACTAATACGCTTCGCCATGGCAGTGCTAAAAGACATGAGAAATAGTAACTTGCGTTGCTCGATTGTTGTAGCAATTCAAGTGTAGAATTAAATAAGAAATGAAATTATTTAATTAGGAACTCATAAATCGAGATAGAAAAATATTGGAAATTTAGAATTGAACAGATTAAAATGATGACTGAGTTTCGGACACTGTCACTCTCTTTAAGATGTTTTATGACTCTGCCTTCAATTTGTTCTAAGAGTCTATAGTCCCATCACCTCAAGGATAAAACATCATCGAAAAAAAAAAAAAAATACGAACTGATAGCACGATCCAAATTCGTTCAATCAACACCCATTTAGTAATATTACTCGAATCTGAAACTGTAATTAATCCGAGAAAGATTAATTATTTCTGTGGTGTAATAATTATCTAGGGGATGAATAATTATTTCTGTTTGTGGTAAGAGTTTATTTTCTGAGAACTGTTTTGAAAAACGGAGGTATCAACCTCCTTTTATGCGAAAAAATAATGATGTTAATAGGCAGAAAACATGGGTTTAGTGGGAGAAAAAAAATGGGTTAGTTGGGAGACTAAATCAACCACGTTTTTAATTCAGAAAAATAATTAATTTACAGGGCCAATATGAGTTATTTAAATGTTAAAAAAATTAATTCTTAATGAGTCCAAGCCCAAGATCCAGGACCCGGACACGGGCACGGGCACGGGCCGGCCTGATGGCGGCGGCGGCGCGCGCGCGTGTGTGGCTTGGCCCAATAAGTCTCTCAGCTATATACACAAAACTAATGCCCAAAGGACTTGCCCATTTGTTCCACAAAAATGGTAAATATACCACACCAAATGTTAGTCCCTTACCGATGTGGGACTAAGAAAACAAAGGCGTGGGCATTGGCTTGCTAGAGTAAATGCTTTTGTTCTTTTCAATGTTTTGCATTACAGCTGTATTGCACAGATGTTCCACCAATCCTCCACTTGCAAAATTTGAAAATATTTTATCGAACAATAAATTATAGAATTGTGCATAAGCAAAGGTGTCTTTCGACTTGAACCTTTGCGTAGTAAAGATGATTCATAATGAACTAGAGTAACCGTAGTTTTGAGCTTTATCTCTGATAATATCCCACATACAAAACTACTTGGGTGTAGTTCTAATAGCCAGCACATTACGACCATGTGCTTCTATCCCAGTATAGTGAACGCTTTAGGAATTTGCTCAAAATATCCATAGGAAGCGACCACAGTTCCACTTTCACCTATGTGAGTCTATCAAGAATACTCATGTAGCTAGGTACCCCACTCAAATAGAGCTATAGATCTCATTAAGAGTTATAATAACTCATCATTAACTCGCTTAAGGATATCATGCTCCATAGGGATGGACTCGGAGTAAAACCCCGTTCAGATTTAATTAATAATAGCATTATTCAACCTATATCACTTGTGACTTGTTATTACCATTTGAACATATTTATTGGGATCTCCAGTCTATATGTTGGGTTACCATCACAAGTGACTCATGTATCCAAGGGCTTTAGTCCCATCCCTTTCGAGGTGTTCCACACCTTCTCCCTAGCTAGTTCTTTCGTCAAAGGATCAGCTAAGTTCTGTTCAGACTATATATGATCCACCCTCACAGCACCCGTCGAGATAAATTCTCTAACAGTACTAAGTTTACGACGAATTTGTCGTCTCTTACCATTATAGTAACGGTTATCTACTTTTGCAATAGCTACAGTACTATCACAATGAATCAAAACGGCTGGTATCGGTCTTTCCCATAACGGGATATCTGAAAGGAGGTTTCTTAACCAACCTGCCTCTTCACTAGCAGTAACTAGTGCCATCATCTCAGACTCCATAGTGGATTGTGCCAAAACAGTTTATTTCTTAGATTTTCAAGAGACTGCACCACCAGCGATGCTAAATATATATCTACAAGTAGTCTTAGAATCATCAGATTGGGTGTTCCAATTAGCATCACTAAATCCTTCAAGGACAGCGAGATGCTTATTATAGTGTAATCCGAGGTTCATCGTCCTTTTAAAGTACCGCATGACCTTCTCAATAGCATGTCAATGCTCCATAATAGGTCTACTGGTAGAAATATATAATACTCCCACATCATAAGCTATGTTTGGTCTAGTGTAATCTGTAGCATTACTTAAGCTACCCATAATGCTTGCATAAGCATTTTGATTTACACTGTCGCTAGTGTTTTTAAATAACTTTACACTAGGATCAAATGGAGTATTAACAGGTTTACAGTCAAAGTAATTGTATTTCTTTAGAACTTTCTCAATGTAATGAGATTGATCCAAAGAAAGTCCATTTTCTGACCTAGTAATATTAATTCCCAATATTACACTAGCTTCACCCAAATCCTTCATATCAAAATTGGCACACAATAATGATTTAACATTTTCTACGGCATGAATATTAGAACCAAATATAAGCAAGTCATCAACATAAAGACATATGACAGTGCAAATGTTCTCTACATATTTATAATAAATGCGTTTATCACTTTCATTTATTTTAAACCCATTGGAGATGACTAGGCTATCAAATTTATCATGCCATTATTTAGGTGCATGTTTGAGTCCATAAAGAGATTTATCTAATTTACAAACTTTATTTTCTTGACCGTGTACAATAAAACCTTCAGGTTGATCCATATAAATCTCTTCTTTTAATTCTCCATTTAAAAATGCAGTTTTAACATCCATTTGGTTTACAATTAAATCATTTAAGGCAGCTATGGCAAAGAGTACACGTATAGACATTATTCCAGTCACGGGTGAAAAGGTATAAAAAAACTCGACATTTTCTCGTTGTCTAAAACCTTTGGCAACAAGACGTGCCTTATATTTTTCAACAGTGCCATCCGGTTTTAATTTCTTTTTAAGAATCCATTTACACCCAATTGTTTTACACCCAGGAGGAATGTCCACTAAATGCCAATTTTTATTTGTTTTCAAAGAATCCATTTCATCATTAATAACCTCTTGCCATAAATCGTCATCTAAAGAAGATAAAACTTTTTGAATAGTGTTAGGATCCTCCTCTAAAGTATAAGCATAAAAGTCGGGACCAAAATATTTTTCCACACGAGTCCTTTTACTTTTTCGAAGTTCTAAAATGGATTCATTATTTTCTTTTTTTTTATTTAAAGAAATATTAGTGGATGACTCGCCCCCACTATTTCTCAATTTAAAAGAAAATTTATCTTCATAAAAATCGACGTCATTTGATTCAACAATTACTTGATTTATCAAGTCATAAAACCGATATACTTTGCTATTAATAACATAGCCTATAAAAACGCACTCATAAGCTCTACTAGACAATTTAGACCTTTTTGGATCAGGTATATGTACATAGGCTAAGCACCCCACGTTTTAAAGTATGGCACGTTAGGCTTAATATTTTTCCAAATTTCATAAGGAGATAATTTCGTTTTATTCTTAGGAAATCTATTAAGTACATGACACACAGTCAAAATGATTTCACCCCACCAATGTGAGGTAGCCCACGAATTTAATAAAATAGCAACAGCTAATTCAGTTAATCTCCTATTTTTTCTTTCGACTTTACCGTTCATTTCGGGCGAATAAGGGGCGTTTTTTCGTTAAAAATACCGTGGGTTTTATAAAATTCAATAAATGGTGCAAAATCATACTCGGTGCCTCTATCACTACGTAACCTTTTAATTTTTCGATTAAATTGATTTCAATTTCATTCAAGAAAATTTTAAACATGTCAAATGCTTCACTTTTATTTTTCATTAAATACACAAATGAATAATCAGAACAATCGTCAATAAAAGTAATAAAATAACGTTTGCCATTTCTAGTGGTGATACCATCCAATTCACAAATATTCGAATGAATAAAATAACTTTTGGTTTTAGACTTTGAACTGGAATGTTTTATCCAGTCTTATTTACTTCAGTAGTTATTTCTGTTCATTATTTATTTTATTCTGGTGGAATGTAGATAGCTTTTATTTTAAAAATGAAAATTTATTAGCGGTTTAAATTGAGTATAATTAATCAGGCATAATGTTTTGACACTTAGCTTAATTATTTAAGGGAGTTTAAAATAAAGAAAATTATTTTTCGACAGTGATGCTAAGAATGAACCAATCAGACACTTTGATTTAATTTCATAAAGGACTGATCACCCGAAATTTAATTAGGCGGGGTGTCACAGGTGGTATCAGAGTATCAGAATCTAGTGTCCTTAGGATCTGTACGGCTTATTATGATTTTTGCCAAATATCCTTTGATTTAGAGCCCTAATATTAGGAATGTTGTATTCATCCTTATGTGTTTGAAATTCGTACTTCTGCGATTTAGTTGTATGAATGTTAAACTCATACGGTCCATTCCAATTTTTAGATGGAAGGACAAGAAGAGACAGCTAACACTATTGGGGGAGTCAATGAACAAGGTCAGCTGATACCTCAGGTACCCCCGGAGAGAGTATCAATCGCTGAAATAGCAGGTATTGTGGCACATGCAGTTACCACTGCAGTCTTACAGTACCAAGATCGCAGTATGCAGCCTATAGGAGGAAAAAGAACAAGAGAAGATAGTCAATATGTCATGACTAAGGTTAGAAATTTTGGGAAGGCCCCAATACCGCAACAACAAGTTCCTTAGGGTCGTAAAGACCACAAAGGTAATAGAAATCCCATGAAGAACCAAAAGCGTCAGGGCCAACATAGCCAGGAATATAATGTTGTCATAAGAAGGTGTTTCAAATGCGAAAAAGACGGCCATAAACGTCAAACTTATTCGGATCACGTTGACGAGAAATTCCGACCCGACCAACAAGGACAACAAGGCCGAAGAAAGCAAGGATTTTCAGAACTCTGCTATAAGTGTGTACAACTGGGTCACAAGTGGAGAGACTATCCTCAAACTGATATTGTTTTTCATCAAGATACTCAGTCGGGCCAGCAGGGCCAAGGAAGAAGCGGACTTGAGCAACAGGGCCGAAATCAACAGAGTCGTAATGTAGCGTAGTTTATTGGTGAATGCTTCAATTGTGGCAGGATGGGTCATAGGAGACAAGATTGTCCAAATGAGGGCAAGATACCCCAGAAGCAGGGGCAGATACAGTATATATGTGTGTACAACATCCAGCAGGCAGTTATTCAACAACCATCACCCGCCATTGAGGGTATGTTCTCTATTTCTGGGGTTATGGTATCTATTTTGTTTGATACGGGGACTTCACATTCATTCATAGCCACTAAAATTACACGAGCCACGGGATAATTTTAGTCACGACCAATAAGATGATTACATGTGTAGGCTCATCGCGGGGTAATAGGTCATTGACTTTCTTTTATGACGGGGAATAGGGATAGAGAGTGGGGGACTTATTTTACATACTAACATGCTTGTATTAGATATGTTACAGTGTGAGGTGATTATTGGTATGGATTGGCTTATTGCGTATAGGTCCATGATAGATAGTTTTAGTTGGTGTATTATTTTGCTATACCGGGTCGGGAGATGTTTCCGGTGGCGATACCTCATCCGGGGGAAATACCGCCCACCCATGTATATTATATAGGGGAGGAGACCTTTAAGGAGACAGTGATTACCATTGATTAAATTATGTGTTCCAAAAGAAGTGAGCCAGGAGGGTTATAGAATCTGGCCGAAGAGCAAAATTGAACTTAACGGTGTTAGAGAAACACCACATGGGAGTATACCCAATAGGAAACTCATTTAGATAATTTTGATTAATTAACTTCCTACAAAATGACGATGAAGTCAATCAGGGTTGTAGAGGCTAACAATAGTTCTGAAAGGCTCGCATAGCCAAAGGGACAACGGGAGAACAATTGGGAGCTAAGACTGCCAGTACGAGGGAGGGACTTTCCAAAATGGTCAGTGGGACCAGTGACGGGAAACGGCTCGAGAAGTTTCCCTTTGTGTAGAGAGTGGGACCACCAGTGTTGAAAGTGTCCACATTGAGAAGTACAACCGATAATATTTGAAATAGTAAACCATGCCAGTTAGGCATAACAACTGGAGGAGTGAGATTTTCAGAGTAGGAAATTGGGACTAGAGGATTGAACACAATAAGTTACAACCCGAGAGTGGTGAGTTTATGCAGGACCAGTGGAGTCCTAAATAATAATAACATATAAAAATCCTTAGGGTCATTGGGGCCCAGGATAAAATAGGGTGGCCAGTAAGGCCATAATTGAGGTCTCGAGATATAGGCCAATATTTTAATGATGGGTGTGTAAGCCGCAGAACATAATAAATTTTTCCACGACGAGGAGGGGGAAACTATGGGGTGAAATACTAGATGTATTAAGATTGTAGATACTCATGGGTCGTGTTTGCAACTACGTGTTGGGATCCTACGAACAGACGAGCCTGATGAAGTTTTGTTTCATCCTTGTGGGGAAAAGCATTAGGTTAAGTGACATGGATGTATCACAATACATATATGAATTGTTAACACTAAAGTTCACGTACGAGTCGAGTTTAGTAGGTACATTAATTTTGGACAATATGGTTATAAGTGTATTAATCATGGGTAACAGGATTTTAGATATCGCCCGTGAGCAAGTCGGATGGGCAGTAAAAGCATATATTATTGTCAAATTGTTTACTACTGCATTAAGTTAGTAAAGTAGAGCTTACTATGGTAATTTGTAGTGATAATTACCGAATGTTTGAATGATAGTAGATTAAGTCATAGATTATCACGCTTGGTACTCCGAGGGAATAATATTATTTTGGTAAGGTTTATATATGAAAACTTCATGATATCGTAAACTTTAGTGAGTTTGTTGTCTCGTTAGATATGATCCGGTGAATAGGTATTTAATTAATGATATGACTCAGGATACATCGTATTCTTTATATTGCAGCAAAATATAGCTCGTCATATATATAGCGCCGAAAACTTGGGATAGTGAGAGCGTCGTGTTTCATGTTATTATTAAGGACATACGTAGATTAATATATCAATATACGGAGATTGTGGGAAGGTACATATATGGACTAAGGACCTTACGGACCTTGACCACCGATAATGTTAGGTAGTAGTGTATCGGGGGGTCCTTGTTTGGATTTCGCTTTACGAGACACCCCACGCATGAAACTAACGAACGTCGGGAGTTGGAGAGAAGTTTGGATGATTGTACATGGTATTCGTACCTTAGTAATTATACATATGTGAGTATAATTGAGGGTTGATAATTCCACTATAATGTGAGAATATATTTTATTTGTGCAAAAATGCGCAATGCATAGGGGGTATGGGCGCCTTAGGTAATTGAATCCTGATTTTGTTTTCATTTGGAACGTATGGGATAAGGTAAATGAAGATAGAAGAGGAGATATCAGGACTAGGTTGTACGCTCACAAGAATGGTATTGTATTAGGAAGTAGATTTTGATTGTAAGGTGAATTCGACAACATTTATCCCGGGGAGTTGAAGTTTATTCCATAAGAGTTGTTAGAGGCTTACGTTTTATGAGAAACTGATTATTAGAGCGGAGGAAGGACCTATGACACGTGGTGAGGCAAAGTCACATGGATCACGGTTAGAGGTACATTTGAGAGAATATAAGATGTATCATGTTATAAATGATAGTGGTGATGGGATTTAATGAAGAGAAATATTGATAAATTCATTTTGCAATGGGTCACCTATCTGTTAGAAAAGGGTGGACCATCTGAAACCAATAGGGGTTTCTTCAACTGTCAGGGATTCCTAAGCAGTAAGGGGAAAGTATTCCCCAGGATTTTATCACGAAAAGAGTTACGATCCTATACGGGTGATATAGATCGGTTGCCGAAAGTAGATCACGTTATATCAGTTAACACTGGTCATACTATGGGACAGTATGCGCAGACCTTTATAATCGAGATAAGGAGGTTATATAGTGTACCGTTTGATATCGTGACAAATGGGTAGAATAAGCGGACTAGTCAGATGTTGGAGAATAAATTATACGTGTACCTTTGAATCTCAGGGAAGGGCGAGAGAAGTCCCTTCCACTAGTGGGATTTGTGTACAATAACTCATATACGCCCACTTTTGGGCTTTGTGCAAGTTGAGGTAGGATACAGTAAGTCTTGTTGTTCTCCTGCTTGTTAGAGAATGGTGGCGAACCAGGTGTTATTGCGAAGATCGAAGATGACTTAATACTTATAGTATATTATGTGTGCAAAAATATATACTGCACAAATAACCTACTTGTGTACGATTGTTGCGAGACGAGATCGAATATATCTAAAGAATGATTAATCTACTAAGGTGCAAATAGTAGAAGGCTAGATAGTGAATATCTAAACTAAAACAGTAAGACTTGGGCAAGCACCTACGTGACAGGGTAACCTGGAGTTTTAAACGAACATATGTGGGGTGCTCATTATTAAGGGTGTTCAAAAGCGTACTATATGGATGGTATGAAGCAGTTTTCTTGGGAGCGTAATGATGCGATGCGCAACATATATACATCATTGTTTACACCTGGTATAATTTTTTTGAATTTCGGGACGAAATTCCGTTGTAAGGGGGAGTATGTAAGACCTTGTATTTTTATGATATTAAATAATTATGAGATTAATAATTATTGTTAGAGTAATTAAATTAAAAGGTGATTAATTAATTGGTTAATTAAATAATTCGGATTAAAATAAATATTAACTAGTGTGCCAAGTTTTAATACTTATTGTTGAGAATTATGGAATATTACTGTGTGAATACATAATATGGAATTATAAAATTTTATAAATTGTTAAAGGGTGAAATATGATAGTTTGGAATTTTAAGTCAGGACGCGCGTGTGAGTCGTGTCGGGACTAATTGAATAGAATAAAAAGATAATTTATTTTTAAGTAACTCGTATTGTCATTTCGAGTGCAACATTGAGCCCGAAAGGGTTAAGATAGTCAGAAAAATCTACTCGGATATTCTATTTGTACTCCAGAATATATTTAGGCCCAACTGGCACCCCTTAGGGGTATTTTTTCCCTTTGAATTTTTGGGGAAACATTATGGAAGAAAATTAAAGAAAATAAATAAAGTAAACATGGGGAGAAAGGGTTTGTCAGTTCCAAACCTACGAGAGAGACAAGAGAGAGGCAGAGAGAAAGGTAGAAGAAGCCATTGGTGTTCTTAGTGTCTAACTCAAGAAAACACACCAAAAATCATACCAAAGTGGAGATCGTGAGACAAGGAACGCGCCTATACCAAAATCACCAGTAGATCAGACCTTCGAAATTGAGGCAAGTGTTTAATTCTTGCAATTTATAGTAACAAGTATGTTCATATTAGTGTAGGTATATAATATTCATTTTGATTCATAAGTTTTGATGAAATTGGAGAATTACGGACATTAATTAAAATCTGGAAATCAAATTAGGATGAATCCCTCATGTAGTTAGGTTCGAAATCCCAAATTGATGATTATTTATGATGGACGAATTTGAATTTGATGTTCTTGTATAAAAATATGATGAACTAGGGTTTTGAATTATTAAATTTGGGGTTTTAGATTTTATAAACGAATTGTGAGGATTTAATGCTTCAAAGTTGAGGGAAATCAGTTATACATGTTAGAACATCAATTAGGTTTGTTGTTTTAGTGATTGGGTTGCAGAAATTAGAGGTTTTAGGACTAAAATTTTGGAGAAGACGAAACAGTAGCAGAGAAACATAACAGGTCTGATAAAACAGAAATCGCCTAATCTTGTTCGAACGAGATGGCTTATCGTTCGAACGACAAGCTATTTCTTTCAAACGACAAGCAGTGTCGTTAAAACGACAACCCCAAAACTGGAAGATTTTCCAATCCAATCCCATTTGAATTACTTGACTTTTGAGCGACGGGGCACTACCAGTTGATGATCCTTAGCACAATACATATTTATTCGGTGAATAATTCTAGTATAATACTTTAATAATTGGTTAGGTGAGATAACCTTGGAAAATATCGAGTGTGAATAATCGTGCTAGTTATAAAATAAGTAGTAATGGCATGTATACTACGTGTAGAAATATATGGGTCAGATGGATGCCTGAATTTTAATAGGAAGTGGGGAATGCCTATTATTATATATTTATTTTTATTGTGTGTATAGCATAACGCAAAAATTCCCCATCTACGAGGACCAATCAGAAAAGGACACATGTCATCCTACGTGGCAATATTCGACACCCGAGGAGAGTTAGTAGGCATCCGAGGATAGTTGGTCGGCACCCGAGGAGTATTAGTCGGCACCCGAGGAGAGTTGGTCAGTACCCAAGGAAAATTAGTTGGCACCCGAGGAGAGTTGGTCGGCACCCGAGGAGAGTTGGTCGACATACCAACCAGGAAGATCAAAGGATAACTATGCATTTAATGTGCATTAATGAAGATGGCAGCGCATTTAATGAGCCTTAATGTACATTTATACTGTATTAATAGATGACAACACATAGCATACCAAGCAGTTCAACAATTAGATTCGTTGAATGTAGACATAAATGTATACATACAATGAATCTCTTTATCTCCCATCACTATAAATACATGTATTCCCTTAGCCAAAAGGGAGAGATCGAAGAGATCCGGGAGATCCGGGAGATCCAGGAGAACCTAGAAACCCCATACACAAGATACACATCCTTTCTCTCTCTACACCCTATGGTGCTATTGTAAACCCCTGGGAATAAAATAACAGTGGACGTAGGCTTTATTCATAGCCAAACCACTTTAAATATTTTTGTCTCTTATATGCTTGATTGGATTGCTTTCATCTATTTATCTGTGATCATAAAAATGGGATTCGGTCCAGTTTTTTGCATCAACAGATTGACGTCGTCTGTGGGAACGTGTTACAAGCGTTGTTCTCCATCAAAAGCTAAGTTTTTATTTTCTCTACGTATAATCAATTATACATACATCTTTTGATTCAATCATGATTTTTCTGTTTATATACATAAATTAATTGTCCAATTTTTATCTGGAAAATATTGCATATCATGATTTTAAAATCATAACTGTTAGATTAATTCTTATTTTGAAATCTGAAAAATAATGGATTTCATAAATCATAACTTTTTGCTTGATTCTCAAGTTTCAATTTTATATCATGGAATAAATATTTTAAATGATTATGTATACCAATATATATGACGGTGGTAAGATTTGATAATTTTCATTATAAATTTTGAAAGATCTTTGATGACTATTCAAATTCCCATCATATTTTTAATCAAAGAATGGAAAAAGGTTAAAGACAATAAAAAGTTTTCTCATGGAAATCATGACCTAGATCTACTTTCTCTCTCTTCAAGTTTGAGTCTCTTTGTATTCATTTTTATGAACTATATACTTAATTTGGTTCATCTTCCATCTATGTCAATAAAGTCTCATTGACTGATTTTTGATATAAATTTGGTAATAACTTCGATCATTCGGCATATTTTTATCTCTCCAAATAGGGAATAGGAAAGGATCAATATAAAAAATAATTTTCTCTCACCTGAAAAATCATTACCCACCTCTTCTAAAAAGGGATCAGTAAAACAAATCATGACCATATCAAGACTCTGGGCACAAATTTGATATGTTGGCCCTCGTTCATCACATCACATGGTTTCTTTATCGGAATCACACGATATAGTGGATTAGATAATTATTCATTTAATTAACATTCTTAATGCTTAAATTTTACATCGAATGTTATTTTTCTGATCTAAGGATTCGAGATATTCTGGTCATCCATCCATATTGTTGGTCGGCATCATCTTGGGCCATCTTTTATTAAAGGGAAGCTTAACCAGACCATTTTTGTTTGTCGAAGAAAAGATGTGAAGATCCATCAGCAACGTTGAAATAATTTTATCCAACTATGAGGTATCTTATTATTGGTCGGAGCCCCATATTGTAGCTCGATGGAACCAATTGCAGGTCGACGATCATCTACTTCTTGATCGGCGACATCTCAGTCTTGTTCAGAGGGTTCAATTTACTGGTTGGCAACTATCCAACCATCCACTTTTTGGTCGGTGACATCTAATGTTGTTCGGTGCTGTCAATGCACCATTTTTGTTGATCGGCGAAATTGCTCAGCTGGTCGGGGATCATTTGCTTCTTGGTCGACACCATATATTCTATAACTTGAGATATCCTTAAATGTTGGTCGGCAACATCCATGTCGTTTTTCGACAGCAGTAGAATCTTGGGGTATTAAAAAATGCGAAGCACCCCAGATATTTCTTTAAACACGAGTTCAGCTTGGGGACAAACAGGAGGCTTAAGTCTTTTTTAACTTGTGATCACCCCAAAAATATTTTTAAAACCAAGTGGTAAATAATTTTCAAACAGCAACTTATACCTGATTAGTTGTTGGAGATTAAATAACTTTACAAAAAACTCTACGTCTTATTTATGATGCATATTTGATAAAAATTTGTCCATCTCACACACATTTGACACAAAAATATTATATTTTGATATTTTTATGCTGATACACATCACATATTGTTTGGCTGAATAATTATTCTCATGACAATAATTATTTGATCTAGTCTCGACAGGTGCTCGGGCAGCTTATTAAGATTTCATAGGGACGATATTAAATCCCGACGAAAGCTCAACCATAATCTTAAACCTCTGGAAACTATTATTGCTCGACATCAGGCAATTTTGCCTCGACATATCAGCCAACATATATATTTTCATTTTTTGAAATTAATATTTTTATTTCTCAAGCGTATACATATCATATATTGATTGGATGAGTAAATTATTCTCATGACTAATCAATTCAGCCTACACATATGGTAGAGCAAGTTATTAATTTTTACAGGTAGCCGACGAATGCTCGGAAACAATCTAGAAACTATTATCATTTCACTTGGAGATATCGGCTCAAGCACAAATTATTCTATATCCGTTCGGATTCATATTTTATATTTATCTCAGCATGGAGCTCGAAAAATTTCTTCTCTCTATATATATTCACCTCTGAGGAAAAGCTACAACAGTTATTATATTTCATCCCCAACGGATAGTTGGTCGGGGTAATTCTTATTTATATTCAGGCCCAGATATCGGCTCAAGCACAAATTATTCTATATATCCCTTGGGATTCATATTCTATATTCATCTCAACATGGAACTCGGTGAGATACTTATTATCATATTCAGCTCCGAGGAGAACTATAACATTTATTATATGTCACCCCCAACGGATAGTTGGTCGGGGTAATTCTTATTTATATGCAGGCCCAGCCATATTCTTATGTTCTGGAAGATCTTATTCTTGTGCGGCATTATATAATTCTACCTCGACAGATCAGCGAGGCACTTTATTATTTTTAATTATTCTTTATATCTATTTGGATGCATATTCTATTCTTATTTCAGCAAGGAGGTCTCCAACATTTATATTATCTTATTCCCAATAATCTGTTGGTCAACTCCAAGGAGGTCTCCAACATTTATATTATCTTATTCCCAACAATCTGTTGGTCAGCTCTAAGGATGTCTCCAGTATTTATTATATTTTATTGTCAGCGCCGAGGAGGTCTCCAGCATTTATTATATTTTATTCCCAACAATCTGTTGGTCAGCGCCGAGAAGGTCTCCAGCATTTATTATATTTTATTCCCAACAATCTGTTGGTCAGCGCCGAGGAGGTCTCTAGCATTTATTATATCTTATTCTATTCCCAAGAATCTGTTGGTCAGCTCCGAGGAAGTCTCTATCATTTATTATCAAAACCTATATTCCTCCGGGAAGTAAAGCTACCTATATTCCTCCGGGAAGTAAAGCTACCTGTATTCCTCCGGGAAGTAAAGCTACCTATATTCCTCCGGGAAGTAAAGCTGCTTATATTCCTTCGGGAAGTAAAGCTACCTATATTCCTCCGGGAAGTAAAGCTACTTATATTCCTCCGGGAAGTAGAACTTGTATTCCTCCGGGAAGTAAAACTTGTATTCCTCCGGGAAGTAAAAAATGTATTCCTACAGGAAGTAAAACTATATATTCCTAAAAATGCCAACTTATGTTGGTTAGGAAGTAAAACTATTCCAAAAAGTACCAAGGTTGGTCAGGATTCAATCTCCATCAACTCCGGTTGGTCGAACAGCAAACAACAGGTGGAACAAATCTTATTGTCTATGAAAAACCGGGAAATCTGTCAAATAACATACTTTAAGGACGAGAAAGCATTCAAAGATCATATTACACACTTGGGGGCTCTATTAAAAATCCAGTTGTTCATTCGGTGGCACATTCTCATAACATCATGCAGTCGAGCATCAGATTCAGCCCCAACTAATTATCATTCAGAAGTTATTTTTCTTGCTCAGGAGCTTATTTTGCTTATGAAGTTCAGGAGTTATTATGCACATGCTATTGAAGTTCAGGAGGCTATTGAAGTTCATGAGGCATATTGAATTTCAGGAGGCATATTCAGGAGTTATTATTCACATGCTATTGAAGTCAGAAGTCAAATTCAGCATCTACAGCACTGAGATCTTTGCTACTACTGTCTCGACCAACATTGAAGAAGAAGTTGTATGAAAATGTTTCGAAGTCCACCACTAGCTTGGTACTAATCAGATTGAAGAGTTGGGTTCAAAAGCTAGTATGTTACTCGACAAAGTATTCAGAGTATCATAAATTAGAAGAATCAAGCACGTGAAGTTAGCACTCAGTTGCTCGGCACAGGAGGCAGTTGGTCAGCTAGCAAACCAATCAACATACTTGAAGATTATGACAAGCTACAAGCTGCATACTATGGCATGGCTGCATCCAAATTCCCAGGGGTGATACATAGCACATGGAGTTCCTCAAAAGAAAGATTAGCAACCATCGATCAGCCTGCATCATATGTCGTCCAGGAGATAATGCACTTTATGTTGAACAAATCAAGAAGGTAGATCAAGAATTTCACGAGCACTGAGCAACACTGCAGAATAAATACTCCATCCTTTCAAGTAAACCATCAAGCATGGAGCATTGGGGGCTTCTGTTAACGCAAAAATTCCCCATCTACGAGAACCAATCAGAAAAGGACACATGTCATCCTACATGGCAATATTCGACACCCGAGGAGAGTTAGTCGGCATCCGAGGATAGTTGGTCGGCACCCGAGGAGTATTAGTCGGCACCCGAGGAGAGTTGGTCAGTGCTCGAGGAAAATTAGTTGGCACCCGAGGAGTATTAGTCGGCACCCGAGGAGAGTTGGTCAGCACCCGAGGAGAGTTGGTCGACATACCAACCAGGAAGATCAAAGGATAACTATGCATTTAATGTGCATTAATGAAGATGGCAACGCATTTAATGAGCCTTAATGTACATTTATACTGTATTAATAGATGACAACACATAGCATACCAAGCAGTTCAACAATTAGATTTGTTGAATGTAGACATAAATTTCTACATACAATGAATCTCTTTATATCCCATCACTATAAATACATGTATTCCTTTAGCCAAAAGGGAGAGATCGAAGAGATCCGGGAGATCCAGGAGAACCTAGAAACCCCATACACAAGATACACATCCTTTCTCTCTCTACACCCTATGGTGCTATTGTAAACCCCTGGGAATAAAATAACAGTGGACGTAGGCTTATTCATAGCCGAACCACTTTAAAAATCTTTGTCTCTTATGTGCTTGATTGGATTGCTTTCATCTATTTATCTGTGATCATAAAAATGGGATTCGGTCCAGTTTTTTACATCAACACCGACGTTGCTTGCTACCGGGAGGAGGTTTCGTGCAGTTGGCAGTCTTATCCTGGGCGATCCAATGGGGGGATATTTGACTTGTACCCAGAGAATATGAACTTGGATACGTGCTATCAGTTACGTAGGATAGTTTCGATGGTTGAATGGGAGCATATGTATGTGCGTGATCCATTTAGCTGGTGAGTATGATCGCCTCTAATATTTGTGTTATGAGATTTATGGTTCGTGAGAGACGCCGAACCAGTTGTCCTTTATGCAGCGAGCGATGCACCAGGACACGATAACAGAGTATACATTGCGCCAAGTGGTCCTAACCAAGGGGCGCAAGATTTGGATATATATATATATATATATATATATATATATATATATATATATATATATATATTCGTGCATAATTCTAATGTGTGAAATTATTAAGTATGTAGATGTCGGTAAACAAATTAACTTAAGGGGATAAAAGATTTGCTACCAGAACAGGGAGCACAAAAATACAGTTAACTGGAGTAAAGTATTTAATAACGTATTGTATGGGCGATACGGGTGTCTCCTACGAGATATAATTAGTAGTATATGTCTATGACCTAGTTGAGGATATTATAGATGACTAGGTCAGGGTAGACGTAAGCTAGATGTGCACATTAGTGGAGGGGTGAGGATATTATGTGAGAGTTCGAAACTAATATGCACATAATAATTGCATTTATACAGTTTTAAATACTTGCTAAAACAAATATTTTTACAACTCAGGCTCTGACCTGTTTCTTGCCGTTCTTGTCTCTTTTACTATATATATATCAGGTGCCCAGCCCCAGGGTTACCACCAGACATAGACTTGTGAATCATTGGAGACCTGCAGCTATTGTGGAAGCTGTAGGTTATTAAGATTAGATGCTTCTATCTTTCCATTCAGTTTCTAGTTCAGACATTTCAGTTAGGGCATGTGTCGCTCGTTCCTAGTTTAGTTATTTTAGAGATTGTACTCTTTTCTTATTTGCATTTCTTCTTTAGTTGGATTGATTATTATTATTATTATTATTATTATTATTATTATTATTATTATTATTATTCTTTTGGTTTTAGACTTTGAACTGGAATGTTTTATCCAGTCTTATTTACTTCAGTAGTTATTTCTTGTTCAGTATTTATTTTATTCTGGTGGAATGCAGATAGCTTTTATTTTAAAAATGAAAACTTATTAACAGTTTAAATTGAGTATAATTAATCAGGCAGAATATTTTGACACTTAGCTTAATTATTTTAGGGAGTTTAAAATAAATAAAATTATTTTTCGACAGTGATGCTAAGAATGAACCAACTGGACACTTTGATTTAATTTAATAAAGGACTGATCACCCGGAATTTAATTAGGAGGGGTGTCACATGTGTTATCAGAGCATCAGTTTCTAATGTCCTTAGGATCTGTATGGCTTATTATGCTTTCTGCCTAACATCCTTTGATTTAGAGCCCTAATATTAGGAATGCTATATTCATCCTTACGTGTTGGAAACGCGTACTTCTACAATTTAATTGTATAAATGTTAAACTCATACGGTCCATTCCAATTTTCAGATGGCAAGACAAGAAGAGCAAGCTAGCACTGTTGAGGGAGTGAATGAACATGGTCAGCGGTTACCTCAGGTACCCCCGGAGAGTATCAATCACCGAAATAGAAGGTATTGTGGCACAGACAGTTACCACTGCAGTCTTACAGTACCAAGATCGCAGTATGTATCTTATTAGAGGCAAAAGAACAAGAAAAGATAGTCAATGTTGATACCAAATTTAACCTGCTGACGTGGACCAATTATGTGAAGCCACGTGTCAATCTCAATGGCACCCGCGAACATTTTTTGACAACACATTGACTCCGAGGAACTCAACCTCCCCGACCAACTATTTTGCTCCGAGCAGCAAGTGTTCTCCGAGGAACTTTATTGTACCGAGCAACTCATATAATACCGAGCTACTTTGGCGGTCCGAGCTGCACCTCGTACAGAGCATTTATAACTGAATAATTAAGAGGATTGAATGCGCATTCAATGCTGATTATTATCATACATATGTACACGTCTATTGGACAGCTATGTAATATTCTCTCGCATGTACAACCTCAAGGCTATAAATACATTGTAACCTCCTCATTAGCAGGGGACTCGGAATTTCTTGGTAAACTCATTATCGAGAATTCTACAAGCAGTCAACAATAACACAAACAGTGGACGTAGGCTATTCTTTCAAGGCTGAACCACTTTAAAAATCTCTTGTCTTATTTATTTTTTATCTGTGATTACGTAATTAGAGATAATCTAATTTTTTACATCAACAGATTGGCACCGTCTATGGGAAACGACTGAAACTATCGTTTTTCACCAAAATAATTCATCCTCAATGGATGATAATCCTGAATCCAATAATCAAAATGCCGGAAACCCCCCAAATCCATCCACTCCTCCAAGTGTCCAAGATCTGGCTGGAATAATGGCTAATTTAGCTCAGGGCCAGACCGCCATGCAAGAAACCATGCGATAACTCATGCAAACTATCCAGGGTGGAGCACCTGCCCAGTCAGGACAACGAAGCATTCAGAGAAATACCCAATTCTCTTCCTCACGAATTAGATGAACATTATTCCCAGAGGAATATCGATCTAGACATGTCGATTCATATCGCACAGATAGATCTAACGACTTTTCTTATCAGCCTGGCCGAACTTCATCAGTACGAGCAACAAACACTGAACAAAACATCACTTTATCTCCAGAAAGGATTAATGCTCTTGAAAGATTGAGTAGAGTTTCTCCCTTTGATCGTTTGGGTCCTAGGAGGAATAAAAGTCCCCCTAGGATGGTGTCGAGGAACTTTCAACGATTCTCTGATTTAAAGGAAGGTTCTGCCCAATCCCGACCAGCTGCTCGTCGTGAAAGATCCCAAGAGGTAAATTTAACACGATCAGTTGCTCGAACCAACAGGCCCGAGGAGGTAAATGACGCATGGAAAGGCTCTATTCAGAGGTTGGAGGATAGACTAGGGGAAATGGCTAAGGCCAAAAATCCTCTACAAAGAACTTTTGTCCAAGGGACACATTTTATCCAGGCAATTGTGGATTTTCTCACACCATCAAAATTCAAAGCCCCAATGGTAACACCAAAATATGATGGAAAAACTGATCCTGTTCTACATATAGAACAATATCAGACAGTTGCTGATATCTATACTGTTCCAGACGAGATGCGGTGTAGGGCGTTTTTAGGAACTCTCAATGGATCTGCTCAAATATGGTACAACAATCTTCCTCGGGGGAAGATTGCAACTTTCTTTCAACTGGCCGAGCTCTTTATTGGAAAATTTTGTTTTGGAGCAAAACCAGTTAAGCGAGTAGCACACTTACTAAGTGTTAGACAAAAAGCAGGTGAAAGCACCAGGGATTATATAACTCGTTTCAATAACGAGAAGCTCGAAGTCATTGATTACGAGGAGAAGAAAACAATTACTGCTTTGATGAGTGGATTGTTTCCCAATAAATTATACTACACTTTGGCCAAAGATCCACCCAGGACCATGTCAGAACTAATGGCAAAAGCAACCAAAATGATGAATGCCGAGGAAGCTATGGCCGCGAAGAAGAACATGGACATTAAAGAGACCAAAGTTGAGGCCGAGAAGGGTGAGAAGAAAGATCAGAAGAATAATGGGGGTAACAAGCAGTCAAAAGCAAAGCCATCATGGGAAACATTGAAATTTTTTGGAAATTATACTCCTTTGAAAGTAGACATAAACCACGTTTTGGAAGAAATCAAGAACAACGAGGAGCTAAACTGGCCAGAAAAAATGAAGACAGATCCTGACAAGAGGAAGAAGGCCAAATATTGCGAGTTCCATAAAGACCATGGTCACACAACCAAGAATTGCATAGCTCTTCAAAATGAAATTGAAGCACTCAACAGACGAGGAAAATTTGCCAAGTATGTTGATCGTAGAAATGAAGGAAAGAGCAACGACCGAGTAAGACAAAGGTCTAGAGCTCCTCATCAAGCAAAAGAAGATAAGAAAAGAGATCATGAAGATGATACAGAAGACGACCCCGATCTCCCTAAACGACCAAGACAGCCTGAACGGGAGGTATTTTCAATTCGTTTTGGATCATTTGATTGTAATGTTATTACAGGTGGAGATGCAGGAGGTGGAGACCTTACTGCAGAAAGGAAAGCTTACCTCAATGAGGCCCAAGCTTGTTCATACATTCAACGAATAAATCTAGCTGAGGATGATCGCCCGAGGAAGGTGAACAAAGAGAAACTGGTCATCGATTTCTTTAAGAATGACCTTGCAGGAGTGCTATATCCTCATGATGACCCACTGGTGATCAAAATGAGGATAAAGGAAGTAGTGATCTCAAGAGTGTTGGTGGATAATGGTAGCTTGGCGGACATCATGTTCTACTCATGCTTTGACAACTTAAATTTGAAGTTATCTCAGTTGGAGCCTTATCACAAGCCCCTCCTCGGTTTTACTGGCGAGAAAGTTTTTCCACTTGGGACGATCAAGTTGGATATGTTCATCGGTACATGGCCTGCTTGTCGAACAGAAAGAGTGCGCTTTTTCGTGATGGATAAGAATGTCCAATCGGCTTACAATATCATCATGGGAAGGGTAGGTTTGAAGAAGTTCGAAGTAGTACCATCTAAAGTACATCAATGCCTAAATCACTACACCAAAAACAGCAATTTGGCACACTCTGATATTAAAAATCTGGCACAGTTTAAAACTGTGCCAGATTCTGGCACGGTTTAATAACAATCTGGCACACTTTAAAACAGTGCCAAAATTTGGCACTGCTTTAAAGTGTGCCAAAATTGAGCACACTTCACTAAAATATAAATAACCAAAAAAAAATTTATCCCCCTTAATTTTTTAGCCTCCCGCTCTCTCCCTCTCTCGATCGCTCAGCCCCCGCTCTCTCTATCTCTTTCTCCCTTTCACACGCTCAACAAATTCTCCATCCACCATCGTCGCCGACCTTCGCCATCCTCCACCATCGTCGACCGTCGCCATTCTCTCCATCCACCGTCCTCTACCACCGCCGTCCTCGCCATCCACCATCCTCGACCATCGCCATCCTCACTCAGTCCCGATCCATCGACATCCTCTACATCCTCCACCATCCACACATCTCCATCTCCATCCTCCACATCCTCCACCATCCACCCACCTGAGCGGAAAAATACAGATAGACGCAACGACGGAGCCCTAGCCAGCCCAGGTAAATCCTCCCATTTTTTTATTAATATATATATGTACACATTGCTGATATTATGAGATTGCTAAGGTTCTAAAAATATTGCTGAGATAAGTGTCGTTTTACCCCTTCTAATATTAGTATAAATGTGAATATTTATTTATAGTAATTATTAGTATAAATGGCATAGCTATTTTACCCCTTTTAGTATCACAGTGTTGTTTTACCTCTTTTTTTTAGATAATTAAATGCCATTAAGAAACCTCGCAAAGGGTGCGAACCTATATACAGGTAATATACAACGCGTCTAACATTAGTATATGTGTTGTTTTACCTCCTTTAATATTAGTATAAATGTTGTTATTAGTTTGTAGTATTTATTTTTTAGGCATGAGGTAAGGAAAAACAAAAGTGTACCTGAGCGGCAGTTGTGTGTGAATGAGTTGAGAAGAGCTTAATAATACAAGTTGTGTTAAATCCATGCTCAGGCAGCCCTATTGCAGCTCTGAGGCCGGCACCACCTGCACCTACCACCACCGCATCGTACGTATGATCTACTATAGTATATGATGACCCTCCAACAATCTCTTACATTTTATTCAAATAATCAAATGTTTAATCAATAACAGGTTCTTAAATGAAATGACATAAGATCAGAAGATAATTTAGACATACAGATTCAGAAGAGAAGAGTCTAGGTTTGACGAAGATGGATCTCTTTGAACGAATGCTAAGGCCATGAGCAATGGACCTCCGTAGCAACCCTCACACAACCCACGAACCTTAATCAGGTATTAAGAAACACTAATATCTGATTTATTATTTGTGTTGAAAGATCGATATTCACGGATTTGAGTTAGTGTACCTATATAGGTTATTTTGACATTTATTTTCTTTATTTGCAGTTACCAATCTTATGCACCCTTTTTTGCACTTCAAAAGCCTAACAATGGTGCCCGGGGTTCTAGAGCTACTAATATTCCATTTTATCTTTTAGTTTTTGCCCCATGATAAGTAATTTCTAACTAATTTGACATGTATTTTATTCTTTCACTTGTTATTAACCTACAAGATGTTCTGTAATTTAAAATGTATTTTGTTGGGGCAATATTGTGTTATGCATACTAGACGGACAGTAAAAAACATTCCCAAGTATGCTCCATCACAGTTCTACATTGCAATGTGTTTCCTCGGATCAAGGAGAAAAAGATAATGTCCTTAAAACCTTTTGTTGAACGCCTTCGGTAAGTTTAAGGATGTTATTCAGAATGTTATGTTTTCAATTTAGTGCATTTTTTAAAAGTTCAAGTTTGTGTTAGTTTTTTAATCTATTTTTCATCTCATGGCTTGAAATCATCGTAACTGCAATTGTATATCATAATGTGCCCATACATTTTTCAGATTCTTAGCTCTGGAGTGGAAATGAGAGAAGGAATAAGGTTTGCAGTTACACTACTAAAGATGGTAGTTTGGTCTTCTGTAAGTTGTTTCTTAAATAATCCCACAATATGATTAATAACGTCTTGATTATTCTCCCAAGTATTACCCTCTTCATCTTTAATGGAGTGAATCCTAAGCTTTTAGTGCTTGGTTTTAACACTAGCCTAGCCATTACCAAACTTACCTCATCTCTGTTGTTACATCAAGTTTATATTGTCCCCTATAGCCTGGCCATTACCAAACTTACCTCATCTTTGGTTTGGTTTATTTGTATTTCAATATGAGTTGAAATTGATAGATTATGTATATGAATTGACTTCTACTATGAATCGTTCATAAACCCCTTGAATATATGCGTAAATATTTAGAGAATGGGATCAAATCGATTAAGATTGAATTTTTAGGGTTCTTGATACAGAATTGGGTTTTATCATTAAATCTTGAATTAATATTGTGTTTTTGATGTTTTAAGCATGTTTAAATCATAGTTACTTTATTTAGATGCTATACCAATTGAAGTAAGATCCTACTTTTATGGTAACATTATGGTTCATGCTTATAGACTTTATGACAGTCTTATTTATTCTGTACACTCGCAATTATTTAGTATAATGAATAGGACCCAGGGTGAGGACAATACTCAATATTTCATAATAGGACTCGGAATAAATCGACAAATCGGTAGGACCCACATCGAACACATGTGCTTGGTTTGTGGCCTTTCTCAATTACTTACTCATTTTCACTAATTCTTCATGTATGCCAAAATTGAAAAACTGGTAAATAAAACAAAAAACTAAGAACATTTCACAAATTCAAAAATTAAGTCACATGTTGTAAAATGACTACTTTCCCTACATAATGGTTAATATATCTTTTTAAAATATAATTTTGGTATTGCAGGACCTCTTTGTGTCGGGACTGATACAATATCAGCACACTGGTGAAAGCCAAAGCGGAACTCGAAGAAGTGATTGGAAAAGGGAAGATCTCAAGTTGTTTGCACAAATACGCAAGGATCAAGAATGAGGGAGCTTATTCGGAGGATCTAAAGTTGCAAATAAATTTGGTAAGTATTTTATATTGATGATAGAAGATTTTATAATGTAGGAACTGACCGCGTAGTCCCGGGTCTCCCGGTTTGAGAGTATGACGATAATTTGCAAAAATCAGCACTTAAACTTAAAAACAAGCCGTTAAAGGGTGAAAACCCAAACAACCCCCCAAACGACCCCGTAGGAGGCACGAACACCTCGTACGGGACCAATGTAACTTGTACGAACTGACCGCGTAGTCCTGGGTCTCCCGGTTTGAGAGTATGACGATAATTTGCAAAAATCAGCACTTAAACTTAAAAACAAGCCGTTAAAGGGTGAAAATCCAAACCACCCCCAAACTACCCCGTAGGGGGCACGAACACCTCGCACGGGACCAATGTAACTTGTAGGAACTGACTGCGTAGTCCCGGGTCTCCCAGTTTGAGAGTATGACGATAATTTGCAAAAATCAGCACTTAAACTTAAAAACAAGCCGTCAAAGGGTGAAAACCCAAACCACCCCCCAAACGACCCTGTAGGGGGCACGAACACCTCGCACGGGACTAATGTAACTTGTAGGAATTGACCCCGTAGTCCCGGGTCTCCCGGTTTGTGAGTATGATGATAATTTGTAAAAATCAGCACTTAAACTTAAAACCAAGCCATTAAAGGGTGAAAACCCAAACCACCCCCCAAACGACCCCGTAGGGGGCAAGAACACATCGCACCTGACCAATGTAACTTGTAGGAACTGACCGCGTAGTCCCGGGTCTCCCGGTTTGTGAATATGACGATAATTTGCAAAAATCAGCACTTAAACTTAAAAACAAGCCGTTAAAGGTTGAAAACCAAAACCACCACCCAAACGACCCCGTAGGGGGCACAACCACCTCGCACGGGACCAATGTAACTTGTAAGAACTGACCGCGTAGTTTCGGGTCTCCCGGTTTGTGAATATGACGATAATTTACAAAAATCAGCACTTAGTTAAAAACAAGCCGTCAAAGAGTGAAAACCCAAACCACCCCCCAAACGACCCCGTAGGAGGCACGAACACCTCGCACGGGACCAATGTAACTTGTAGGAACTGACCGCGTAGTCCCGGATCTCCCGATTTGTGAATAGGACGATAATTGGCAAAAATCAACACTTAAACTTAAAAACATGTCGTTAAAGAGTGAAAACCCAAACCACCCCCCAAACGACCCCGTAGGAGGCACGAACACCTCGCACGGGACCAATGTAACTTGTAGGAACTGACCGCGTAGTCCCGGGTCTCCCGGTTTGAGAGTATGACGATAATTTGCAAAAATCAGCACTTAAACTTAAAAACAAGCCGTCAAAGGGTGAAAACCCAAACCACCCCCCAAACGACCCTGTAGGGGGCACGAACACCTCGCACGGGACCAATGTAACTTGTAGGAATTGACCCCGTAGTCCTGGGTCTCCCGGTTTGTGAGTATGACGATAATTTGCAAAAATCAACACTTAAACTTAAAAACAAGCCGTTAAAGGGTGAAAACCCAAACCACCCCCCAAACGACCCCGTAGGGGGCACGAACACATCGCACCGGACCAATGTAACTTGTAGGAACTGACCGCGTAGTCCCGGGTCTCCCGGTTTGTGAATATGACGATAATTTGCAAAAATCAGCACTTAAACTTAAAAACAAGCCGTTAAAGGGTGAAAACCCAAACCACCCCCCAAACGACCCCGTAGGGGGCACGACCACCTCGCACGGGACCAATGTAACTTGTAGGAACTGACCGCGTAGTCCCGGGTCTCCCGGTTTGTGAATATGACGATAATTTGCAAAAATCAGCACTTAGTTAAAAACAAGTCGTCAAAGGGTGAAAATCCAAACCACCCCCCAAACGACCCCGTAGGAGGCACGAACACCTCGCACGGGACCAATGTAACTTGTAGGAACTGACCGCGTAGTCCCAGATCTCCCGATTTGTGAATAGGACGATAATTTGCAAAAATCAGCACTTAGTTAAAAACAAGTCGTCAAAGGGTGAAAATCCAAACCACCCCCCAAACGACCCCGTAGGAGGCACGAACACCTCGCACGGGACCAATGTAACTTGTAGGAACTGACCGCGTAGTCCCGGATCTCCCGATTTGTGAATAGGACGATAATTGGCAAAAATCAACACTTAAACTTAAAAACATGCCGTTAAAGAGTGAAAACCCAAACCACCCCCCAAACGACCCCGTAGGAGTCACGAACACCTCGCACGGGACTAATGTAACTTGTAGGAACTGACCGCGTAGTCCCGGGTCTCCCGGTTTGAGAGTATGACGATAATTTGCAAAAATCAGCACTTAAACTTTAAAACAAGCCTTAAAGGGTGAAAACCCAAACCACCCCCCAAAGGATCCCGTAGGGGGCACGAACACCTCGCACGGGACCAATGTAACTTGTAGGAACTGACCGCGTAGTCCGGGATCTCCCGATTTGTGAATAGGACGATAATTGGCAAAAATCAACACTTAAACTTAAAAACATGCCGTTAAAGGGTGAAAACCCAAACCACCCCCCAAACGACCCTGTAGGAGGCACGAACACCTCGCACGGGAGCAATGTAACTTGTAGGAACTGACCGCGTAGTCCCGGATCTCTCGGTTTGAGAGTATGACGATAATTTGCCAAAATCAGCACTTAAAACTTAAAAACAAGCCATTAAAGGGTGAAAACCCAAACCACCCACCAAACGATCCCGTAGGGGGCACGAACACCTCGCATGGGACCAATGTAACTTGTAGGAACTGACCGCGTAGTCCCGGATCTCCCGATTTGTGAATAGGACGATAATTGGCAAAAATCAACACTTAAACTTAAAAACATGCCGTTAAAGGGTGAAAACCCAAACCACCCCCCAAACGACCCCATAGGAGGCACGAACACCTCGCACGGGACCAATGTAACTTGTAAGAACTGACCGCGTAGTCTCGGGTCTCCCGGTTTGTGAGTATGATGATAATTTCCATTCATATATGTAATTTTTTTGTTTTGAGTATTATTTTTGTAAATTATTGGATTACTAATATCGAATCTTTTTTGTATTCTATTTTTTTTGCAGGATAACAGTTTATCGTTGGCTTTTATTCGCGTGGAACACAAAGAACTCAATGGTTTACAACAAGGGGTTTATTAATGAATCCATTTTTTTGTGTCATGACCGTACGGTCTTTTGTTGTTTTATTATTGACTTTTATGGCCATGAGGGCTTTTGTAAGTTAATTGTTATATTTTGTGGCCGTGCGGGCTTTATGTTAGGCAGGTTTTGTATTAACAGGTTTTGGAATGTCCAGAAAATAGAGGAAACTCTGCCCAATTTTTTTTGGGCTTGTGAGCAGTTGAAGACTTGTAATATTTTGAAGTTTGTATGTACATTAGTTTATTAATAACGCGCAATATTATTAATTTGTGAATTTTGTGCTTTCAAATATATATTTTTTTTAATTAAAAAATTGTCACAGTTCAAAACAGTGGCGAAAGTGTATCATATTTTGGCACGGTTTTAAACTGTGCTAATTTTTTTTAAACTATGCTGAATCTGGCACAGTTAAAAACTATGCCAAAAGTGTGCCAGAAATATCAAACTCTGGCACGGTTTAAAAGTGTGCCAGAAGTGTTCTTATTTTGCTGAATCTGGCACAGTTAAAAACTGTGCCAAAAGTGTGCCAGAAATATCAAATTCTGGCACGGTTTAAAAGTGTGCCAGAAGTGTTCCTGTTTGGCTGATTCTGGCACACTTTTAAATCGTGCCAGGAAAAAATTCCCATTTTGGAACACCTGATTCTGGCACAGTTCAAAACCGTGCCAGATTTGATCTGACACGGTTTTGAACTGTGCCAGAATCCTATTTTTGGTGTAGTGAATTTCCAACCAACTTTGGAGTAGGCATTGTGAAGGGTGACCAAAAAGTAGCTCGGAAATGCTACTATTCATCTGCCGAGCAGGAAGAACTGGAGGAATCTAGGAAAAAGACTACTACCTATCAAGTGGATGAAGGTGCAGAAATTAAAACATTGGATCCTAGAGACGAGTCACAGATCGTGAAAGGCCAGGTGGTGGAAGCTACTAAAAATGTCATTCTGGACGACGAGTACCCGGAACGAACAACTCAAATAGGTTCGTCGTTGGATGCCTCACTAAAACAGGGACTGATAGTTTTTCTAAAAAGCAGGAAACAAACTTTTGCATGGAGTCACGAGGACATGCCAGGAATAGACCCAAATTTCTTATGTCACGAGCTCAATGTGAATAAGGAAATCAAGCCAGTGAAGCAGAGAAGAAGAGTGTTCAGCCCCGAGAAGAACCAAGCTATACAAGAGGAGGTCGAGAAGCTCCAGAAAGCTTGCTTTATTGAAGATGTTAAATATCCAGAATGGTTAGCAAATGTGGTGATGGTGAAGAAGAACAACAACAAGTGGAGGATGTGTGTAAACTTTACCGACCTCAACAAAGCATGCCCAAAGGATCATTTTCCTTTACCCCGAATTGATCAATTAGTGGATGCTACATGGGGACACGAGCTGTTAAGCTTTATGGATGCTTATTCTGGTTACAACCAGATTAAAATGAAACCTGAAGACAGGGAGAGTACCTCTTTCATTACCCATAGGGGAACTTATTGTTATAATGTTATGCCTTTTGGTTTGAAAAATACAGGTGCAACATATCAACGTCTGATGAAGAGCAAGAAAGCTGCTGACCATCTAATTGACTTAGGTCAGACCTTTGATTAACTAGATAAATATCAAATGAAGTTGAACCCTACCAAGTGCATATTCGGAGTACGAGAAGGCATGTTCCTCGGGTATATTATCAACCAACGAGGTATTAAAGCAAACCCTAAAAAGATCAAGGCTCTATTGGGGCGGCTATCTCCAACGACGAAGAAGGAAGTCCAAAGTCTCACAGGGCGAGTTGCAGCACTTAACAGATTTGTATCACGAGCAACTGATAGATGCCTCCCATTCTTTAAAACACTCCAAAAAACATTTGAATGGAATGAGGAATGCGAGAAGGCCTTTCAAGAGTTGAAGAAATACCTGGGAGCACCTCCACTGTTGTCCAGGCTAGTGATGGGAGAAAGATTGTACTTGTATTTGGCAGTTTCAGAGAATGCAGTTAGCTCGTCATTGATAAGAATGGAGGATGGAGTGCAAAAATCAATTTACTACACTAGCAAAGCCTTCCAAGGAGCAGAGATTAGATATCCAAGACTAGAAAAGTTAGCGCTAGCTTTTATCGAAGCGAGTAGAAGGATGAGGCCATACTTCTAAGCTCGTACCATAGATGTGTATACCGATATGCCATTGAGGCAGGCTCTTCATAAATTGGAAAAGTCAGGAAGATTGATGTACTGGGAAGTAGAACTTGGGAAATATGACATAGTTTATGAGCCTAGATCGTCACTTAAAGGGAAAGTAGTAGCAGATTTTATAGCAGAGTTCACCTATCCTGACACGCACGAGGAGCAAAAGCTGAATACCGACCAACTTGTGGATATTACAGGATCATCGAATTTAAACCCCGATCAACTTAAATTGGTCGACGAGCAAGAGAAGATGGTCGACGAGCAGCAAGAATACTAGAGGAAGATATAAGGAAGCAATAAATATTCCGCCAAGGAACTATGTCTAACCAAGAGTTTGATAATGAGATACCTGTGTGGAATTTGTATGTAGATGGATCTTCATGCACTGCAGGTTGTGGAGCAGGGATTATTTTGAACAGCCCGGACGAGGTCGATGTGGAGTATGCTTTACGCTTCCAATTCAAGGCTTCTAATAATGAGGATGAGTATGAAGCTATGATTGCAGGTCTTAGTTTATCAAAAACTATGGGGGCAGAGCAGGTCGTCGTATTCAGTGATTCACAACTAATCGTGAATCAAATATTGGGGGTATATGCAGCCAAAGGAGAATTAATGATCAAGTATCATAAAAAAGCAATGGATATTTTATCAAGTCTGATGGCAGTGCAGATAATTAGAATACCAAGATTAGAGAATGCAAGAGCAGATGCCTTAGCTCGGTTAGCCTCAGCAACACGCACCGAGCTACGAAGAATAATCCCAATAGAAATCTTGGCTAGTCAGAGCATAGATGAAGACCTGATGATGAACTTTATTACCCTTGATTTAGGACCATCTTGGATGGATTCCATCAGGGCATATATTGAAGAAGGGGTTTTACCAACTGATAAACTCGCAGCCAAGAAACTGAAGTTTAAAGCTGCTCGTTATGTACTGACTAATGGCATTCTATATAGACGAGGAATCATAGAAGTTTACGGAGATGTGTCCATCCCTCCGAGGTGAAAGACTTGATTGAAGAAGTACATGAAGGGTCTTGTGGATCCTATGTAGCAGTTAGGACGCTTTTGCAAAGAATAATGACACAAGGATACTATTGGCCAACGATGAGGGCTGATTGCATAGCCTATGCCAAAAAATGTGACAAATGTCAATGCTTCTCCTCTATCCGAAGAACTCGCCAAGCATTATTGACACCCATTACTTCCCCTTGGCCATTCGCCATGTGGGGAATTGACTTGGTCGGGCCACTTCCAACGACCAGAGGAAGGTTTAAATATCTCGTCGTCACAGTGGATTACTTTACTAAGTGGGTGGAAGACGAGCCTCTTGTCGACATGACGTACGAAAAGGTGTACCAATTTATTTGAAAGAATATCATCTGTAGATATGGTCTTCCCCATGCATTCATCACCGACCATGGAACACAATTTGACAATGAGGCGTTCGCTGCATATTGTCATCAGTCGAACATATTAAAAACCCACTATGCACCAGGCCATCCCCAGAGCAATGGGCAAACTGAAGTGACGAACAGAATGCTACTGAATGGTTTGAAGAAAAGACTCGATGATGCGAAGGCAAACTGGATCAAGGAACTAAATTCTGTATTATGGGCTTATCGTACTAATCCACGAGCAGCAACAGGAGAATCTCCATACATGCTGGCATTTGGAAGTGAAGCTGTTATACCTGTCGAGTTGGGCCTCCCAACACACAGAGTACTGAATTTCAATTCTCCCATCAGCGACTTGATGGGAAGATTAGACTTGGATATGCTCGAGGAAGTTAGAGAAGAAGAAGCCATCAGGAATGCTGCATACCAGCAACGAACAGCTCTGTTCTACAACAAGAGAGTGAAGAAGTGTGACCTGAAAGAAGGAGACTATGTGCTAAAGAAAGTAATTCAAAAGCACAACAAACTGAAGCTAACTGGCATGGGCCCTACAGAGTAACAGAGGTTGTTCGACCAGGGATGTATAGGATCGAAACCTTAGAAGGAGAGGAGTTTAAGAATGCATGGAACGCAGAGCATCTTCGCAAATATGATCAGTAGTTCAATCCCTATGTAATGCAGTTTTCTTCAATATGAATAAAAGTTTTGGATGTTTTGCCCAATTCTCTCCTTTTGTTGAATTTTTTTTCGGAGTACTAGTGCTACACACTACGCATCAAGCCCAGAATCACCAACTACGGTTGGTTGGGAAGAAAATCCACCAGCTAAGGTTAGTCGGGAATAAAAATCCACCAACTATAGTTGGTCGGGAATGAAAAAATCCCAGAATCACCAACTACGGTTGATTGGGAAGAAAATCCACCAGCTAAGGTTGGTCGAGAATAAAAATCCACCAACTATAGTTGGTCGGGAATGAAAAAAGCCCAGAATCACCAACTACGGTTTGTTGGGAAGAAAATCCACCAGCTAAGGTTGGTCAGGAATAAAAAATCCACCAACTATAGTTGGTCGGGAATGAAAAAAAGCCCAGAACCACCAACTACGGTTGGTTGGGAAAAAAATCCACCAGCTAAGTTTGGTCGGGAATAAAAATCCACCAACTATAGTTGGTCGGGAATGAAAAAAGCCCAGAATCACCAACTACGGTTGGTTGGGAAGAAAATCCACCAACTACAGTTGGTCGGGAATAAAAATCCATCAACTACGATTGGTCGGATCAACTACGGTTAGTCGGGAACATTTGGTTAAACAAAGCAGAATCATGTGATGAAAGTCGTTTAATGGTTTATAACTAAAAGTGATAAGTCATTACAATAAAAAACAAAACAAAAATTTTTGATACTTATGACATTTTAAATTACCACCAAAGTTGGTCGAGAAACAAAATATCACCAACTCTGCTTGGTCGTCAGATAATTATCATCAATTCAGATAGTCAATAATAAATTTTCACCAACTCTAGTTAGTCGACAATTTAAAATAGCATAAAATATCTTTATCTTTTCAACAGATATACATGCACATTCATTAGAAATGTCTTACAAAATATTTCCAAAGACAATGACAATTAAGATTGCAAAGAAAACTAGAAGTTTTTCATTAAATCCAGAACAAAATACTTTGAGAAACGAAATACATATTATATGAGAAATTATTACATCAAGAATCCTATTCTATTGGCTTCTTCCCCTCTGCTTTTAAAACAGGTTCTTCACCAGCAGGAGGATCGTCTAAGGCATAGGGGGAATTTATGAAATTCAGATCTTTGAGCATCCTGACATTCATTACTGAGGGTCGATCAAGTAAGTGCTCCGGGCGAGATATCTCAAAATTAGAGTGAAGACTGTAGTAACCGAGATACTTTGAAATCAGGCATTGAGGAATGGCCCGAGCAGGAATCCAGCTCATATCAAGTTTGAAAGGTGGCACTAGCAACTCGAGCAACCCAGGGTCATAGTAATCCCATAAATAGTGACCCTATTCCAACTACAGCACACCCAAGGCATTCAACCATCCTTGCTTGTACCCCTCGTTGTTCGACTGCTGGATCCAGTCATCAAGGTGATAGAGGGCTTCATTATAACCAGCCATCCAGAATTCTCTGGGTTGCTTGTGGAATTGGTAGGTCAACCTCTCTAACTGCTCGAGAAGATTCTTCACCAAATTTGTTTTGTTCTCCAAGGCAGAATTTTGGGCAGTAAAGTTACTCGTCGAAGGTCTGAATCTTCTTAGACATCTCAGCTAATTCTTGATTCTTCGCCATCAACTGGAAGGCCTGATTCTCCAAAGCTGATTGAGTTCTTTGTTCCTCAATTGAAATACGAGCAACCCTAGCTCGTCCTCGAGAAGCTCTTGCTAGCCCGCGAGCAGAGGTAGAAGGTCCAATCCTTTTTAAGGCTTCCAGTTCATCTCTCAAGTTGGCATTTTCGACCTCCAAGAAAGAGAAACCCTCGTCGTTGACAGAGACTAAAGTGCTCGATGTAGAGGCTGCAGATTTCAGCTGAGATATCTCTCCTCGCAGGTTATTATTTTCCTGTTCCAGCAACTTCGCGATCTTCCTATGATCTTCGACCTCAGTCTTCAAGGTCCTCTCCTTAAAATCATAAGCAGTGACTAACTTATCATAGCCTTTTTCAGCATTTAGCTGCTGATACCTTTTCTCATACCCCTGATGCAAAAGGGCAGAAGATCCCTTGTATTGTTGCTGAAGTTCCTCGATGATACCCTGGAGATCTTCAATCATCTCGTAATAAGCCACGTTATTGGCAACAGCTCGGTCGAGTAAGCATTTCAGATATTGGTAAGCTTCCACTGCTCGCTCAGAGGCATCTGAACCTAGGATATCAAAAATTTATGATTCATCTAAATCTGTATGGCCAGCTTTGAAATATTCATTACATTTTTTCATCATCTCAGTATCGTGAGCTGACAAGAGTTCCATCCTGGTCATAAACTAACAAGGAAAAGCCATAAACAGGATTAATAAACAAGAAAGGCAGAGCAAGACAAAGAAAGTCAACATGAACAATAAAAACTCGAATTTTTATTCATCAAAAGACAAGTACAAGGTTCGGGGTTACATTCAAAAGAAATAATAAAATTAAAGCCTGAGCAACTTTACACCTTCTCCTTGTGTGTTGCGACTTCCTCGAAAGGCTGAGATGAGGAGGTTGGTTGCTCGGAGGATATTGGAAGTTGTTGGACAAAGGTACTGGTTGATTGAAGCTGCTCGGTAGGAGTAATAGTTAGTTGGGGCTGCTCGTAGCAAAGTTCAACTGTAGGGACCTGATCCCCAACCATCATTGAAGACTCTTAAGAGGCAGCTTCATCCTCTTCTTCTTCGCCAGGGGAAGGAGGAGGACCATGAACATGACGTTGAAATAACTCAGAATTCTCAGAGACCTTTAACTCCTGCAGAGCAACAATCCATCCGTCCCTGAAGAATTTGAGGCTAGCAAAATCCAATTGAGAGGACATGGCAGCTAGGCCTTTGTTCCAAACTTTGTCCAAGCCAGCACTGAAAGACTTTTTGACAGCCAATTTCCTCTTCACCTTCTCCGAGGAAAGCTTCTCAGATAGAAGTTCCTCGACAGCTTTCAATTTCCTTTCTGCCTCTTCCTTCTGACGATCAGCTTCACGGAGTTTGCCCAGTTCTTCTTCAGCAGTTTTAAGCTTGGTCTCAAGCTCTCCAGCATTTTTGAGCTTTTCCTCAAGCTCAGTATTCTTCTTCTCACATTCTTTCATTTTCCTCTCCAACTCCTGACAGGCTTCCACAACTTTCTCTTTCTCTTGCTCAATGGATTTTAATTGCTTTTCCCAAGCAGTTTTATCTTCGTTATACTTCTGACGAGAATCCTTTAATGACTGTGTCAGACCTACAAGATCTTCCTCCACACCTGACGAGGAGCTCGAAGCTTTAATAGCTTCATCCTTTTTCAAAATGGTGTTGAAATAAGTTACCAACTGGAAAAAGAAAACAATTATAAGTCAGTGCAAGTACATAATATTGAAAAGTGAAAGTTTAGATTAGTAATACTTACTGAGGCAATATGTTGAGCTGCCAAGGTGGTAACCCTATCCTGAGAAAGAGTGTCTTCAAGACCTTGGATTTCAGGGATAATCCAAGACTTCACAGAGCTCATGGCAGAGCTCGGAGCAACAAAAGTGGGAACACCACTTCCAGCAGTTAGAGGCTGAGAGATGGATTCAGCCACTTTATCCGAGGAGCTTTTCTTCAACTTCCTCATGGGAGCAGGAACATTTTCGACCAAGGATGTGGTCTTGGTCGGTGATATAACTAGAACCTCGCTTAGAGGAGAGATAACAACAACCTTACCCGGAGCCACAGGGGGCTTCTCGACAACATTTTTAGCAGCAGCAGGAGGGGATGCATCAACTTTTCTTGTCCTTTCTTCTGGGACATCCTGCTTATTTTTTTTGCCTCTACATTGGCAGAGTCTGATTTGTCAAAGTATGAGGGAGCTTGTCTTCTTTTCATTCTGTCAGTGAGAGGAATATTTGATTCAGGAGAGGAACCTTCAGAAGCTGGTGCTGGTTCTATGTCACTTATTACTGGACGAGCAGTAAAAGAAGAAGTGTAAATCTTGTACTGCAACAAGTACGAGGCTGATCTGATATGTTCGTCAGCAACAGTTTAGTGCAAACTCCATATAAGTTTCAAGTGCCTCAAATTAACATCAGTTTCTTTTGGGGATTTCTTTTTGCTATCAACTGCAAATAAACAAAAATTAAAATGTCAATGATGCATTTTATCGAACATAAATAAAACATAATTTCAAAAATAAAATAAAATAAAAACAACCTGTCCCATTGCCATAGGGAAGGTATCTAGGACCCTGATACACATCATTTCCAATGGAGCATGTTGCCAATTTTTCATAACAACCCCATGCTCGAAGTAAATCCCTGTTGGCATCGGGGAGATTGACAACTAAAGCCCTATTTAAAAACCTTGTTTTTAAATAAAAAGTTCTATCACTAACAACCCATCTATAGCAAAACATAATTTCTGGAATTCCTAAACGGGTTCCATGAATCTGATTTAACCTATGGAATCCATTAAGTATTCTCCAAGTATTGGGAGCTATTTTTACAGGTACTACGTCAAAATATTGACAGGATTCCAAACACAAGGGGTTTGGAGGAAAAGAAAAGCCACATTCAGCTATAAAGAGATTGGGGAACCAATGTCCCTCAGCCAAACGAAAATAGTCAGAAGGCTCAAAAAGCGCTTCCAATATGACCCAGGAAGGAATAGAAAAATCCGAGCGAAATTTATCAAGCGACTCAACAAGGTAAACCATGATGAACAAAAGAAATAAAAGAGAAGGAAGAAGATCTTACAGGAAAAAGATGAATCAGGTGACAACGAACGATGGAAGAAATGAACGCATGAGACAGAGAAAAAGTGAAGGAGTTATAAAGATGCATATTTGAAAAAGTAAATACGATCGAGTTTCTGAAGCGTTTAAATACTTTACCTCGAGAATGGAGAAAATCAATGATTACCAAGATGGACGATTGCGTATTCGGCGGCTAAAAAGAAGAAAAAAGCATGAAACACGAAGCGGTTATTGAAATTCGAAATACTTTAAAAAGCCTGATACTATGTACTCAGAAAAGGAGTTATGTACAACGAACGATTGTCTAAAATTCATAAAATTTAGGCAGCATAAATGTTCCATACTTTTCTTCAACATCAAACCACGAAACATTAGGGGCTTTTGTTGATACCAAATTTAACCTGCTCACCTGAACCAATTATGTGAAGACACGTGTCAATCTACATGGCACCCGCGAACATTTTTTGACAACACATTGACTCCGAGGAACTCAACCTCCCCGACTAACTATTTCTCTCCGAGCAGTAAGTGTTCTCCGAGGAACTTTATTATACCAAGCAACTCATATATACCGAGCTACTTAGGCGGTCCGAGCCGCTCAGGCGGTCCGAGCTGCACCTCGTACAGAGCATTTATAACTGAATAATTAAGAGGATTGAATGCGCATTAAATGTTGCTATTATCATACAAATGTACACGCCTATTGGACAGCTATGTAATATTCTCTCGCATGTACAGCCTCAAGGCTATAAATACATTGTAACCTCCTCATTAGCAGGGGACTCAGAATTTCTTGGTAAACTCATTATCGAGAATTCTGCAAGCAGTTGGCAATAACACAAACAGTGGACGTAGGCCATTCTTTCAAGGATAAACCACTTTAAAAATCTCTTGTATTATTTATTTTTTATCTATGATTAAGTAATTAGAGATAATCTAATTTTTTACATCAATAGTCAATATGGCGTGACTAAGGTTAGAAATTTTGGGAAGGCCCCAATACCGCAGCAACAAGTTCCTCGGGGTCGTAAAGACCACAAAGGTAATAGAAATCCCATGAAGATCCAAAAGCGTCAGGGCCAACATAGCCAGGAATAAAATGTTATCATAAGAAGGTGTTTCAAATGCGGAAAAAATGACCATTAATGTCAAAATTGTCCGGATCAGGCTGAAGAGAAATTCCGACCCGACCAACAAGGACAACAAGGCCAAAGAAAGAAAGTACTTTCAGGACTCTGCTATAAGTGTGTACAACCGGGTCACAAGTGGAGAGGTTGTCCTCAAACTGATATTGTTTTTCATCAAGATACTCAGTCGGGCCAAGGAAGAAGTGGAGCTGAGCAATAGGGCCAAAATCAACAGGATCATAATGTAGCGCAGTTTGTTGATGAATGCATCAATTGTGTCCGGATGGGTCATAGGAGACAGGATTATCCAGATGAGGGCAAGATACCCCGGAAGCAGGGGAAGATACAGTATGGATTTGTGTACAACGTCTAGCGGGCAATCATTCAACAGTCATCACCCTCAATTGAGGGTATGTTCTCTATTTTCGGGGTTATGGTATATATTTTATTTGATATAGGGACTTCACATTCGTTCATAGCCACTAGAATTACACGGGCCACGGGATATTTTTAGTTACGGCTAACAAGATGATTACATGTGTAGACTCATCGCGGGGTAATGGGTCATTGACTTTCTTTTATGACGGGAAATAGGGAATGAGAGTGGGAGACTTATTTTACTTACCTAAATGCTTGTATTACATATGTTAGAGTGCGAGGCGATTATTGGTATGGATTGGTTTATTACATATAGGGCCATGATAGATAGTTTTAATAGGTGTATTATTTTACTATACCGGGTCGGGAGCTGTTTAAGGTGGCGATACCTCATCCGAGGGAAATATCGCCCACCTATTTATATTATATAGGGGAGGAGACCTTTAAGGAGACAGTGATTACCATTGATTCGATTCCCATAATTTGGGAATTTTTCGATGTGTTCCAAAATAAGTGAGCTAGGAGGGTTAGAGAATCTGGCTGAAGAGTAGAGCTGAACTTAAAAGTGTTAGAGAAACACCACATGGGATTATACCCAATAGGAAACTCATTTAGATAATTTTGATTAATTAAATTCCTACAAAATGACGATGAAGTTAATCACGGTTGTTGAGGCCAACAATAGTTCCGAAAGGCCCGCGTTGCCAAAGGGACAACAGGAGAACAATTGGGAGCTAAGACTGCTAGTACGAGGGAAGGACTTTCCAAAATTGTCAGTGGGACCAGTGAGGGGAAATGGCTCGGGAAGTTTCCCTATGTGTAGGGAGTGGGATAACCCGTTTTGAAAGTGTCCACATTGAGAAGTACAACCGATAAGATTTGAAAATAGTAAACTATGCCAGTTAAGCATAACAATAGGAGGAATGAGATTTTCAAAGTAGGAAATTGGGACTAGAGGATTGAACACAATAAGTTATAACTCGATAGTGGTGGGTTTATGCAGGACCAGTGGAGTCCTCAGTAATATTAGCATATAAAAATCCTTAGGGTCATTGGGGCACAAGATGAAATAGGGTAGCGAGTAAGGACATAATTGAGGTCTCGAAATATAGGTCAATGTTTCAATGATGGGCGTGTAAGCCGGATAACGGAATAAATTTTTCCACAGCGAGGAAGGGGAAACTATGGGGGAAATACTAGATGTATTAAGATTGCAGATACTCATGCGTCGTGTTGGCAACTACGTGTTGGGATCCTATGATCAGGCGAGCGTGATGAAGTTTTGTTTCATCTTTGTAGGGAAAGGGATTAGGTCAAGTGACATGTGTGTATCACAATACATATATGAATTGTTAACACTAAAGTTTACGTGCGAGTCGAGTTTAGTGGGTATATTAATTTTGGACAATATGGTTATAAGTGTATTGATCATGGGTAACAGGATTTTAGATATCACCCGTGAGTAAATCGGGTGGGCACTAAAGGCATCTGTTATTGTCAAATTTTTTACTACTGCATTGAGTTAGTAAAGTAAAGCTTATTATGGTAATGTGTAGTGATAATTACCGAATGTTTGAACGATAGTAGATTGAGTCATATATTATCGCCCTGGGTACTATGAGGGAGTAATATTATTTTGGTTAGGTTTATGTATGAAAACTTAATGATATCGTAAATTTTAGTGAGTTTGTTGTCTCGTTAGATATGATCCGATGCGTAGGCATTTAATTACTGATTTAACTCAGGATACATTGTGTTCTTTATTAGGAAGCCAAATATAGCTCGTTATATATATAGTGCCAAAAACTTGGGATAGTGAGAGCGCCATGTTTAATGTTATTATTAAGGACATGCGTAGATTAGTATGTCAATATATGGAGATTTTGGGAAGGTACATATATGGTCTAAGGACCTTACGGACCTCAACCACCGATAATGTTAGGCAGTAGTGTATCGGGGGGGCTCCTTATCTGGATTTCGCTTTGCGAGATACCCCATGCATGAAACTAAGGAACGTCGGGAGTTGGAGAGATGTTTGGATAATAGTACATGGGATTCATACCTTAGAAATTATACATATCTGAGTATAATTAAGGGTTGATAATTCCACTATAATGTGAGAATATATTTTATTTGTGCAAAAATACGTAATTGAATCCTGATTTTGTTTTCGTTCGAAACGTATGGGATAAGGTAAGTGAAGATACAAATGGAGATATCAGGACTTGGTTGTACGCTCTTAAGAATGGTATTGCATTAGGTAGTAGATTTTGATTGTCAGGTGAATTCGACAACATTCAGCCCGAGGAGTTGAAGTTTATTCTGTAAGAGTTGTTAGAGGCTTATGTTTTATCAGAAACTGATTATTAGAGCGGAGGATGGACCTGTGACACGTGGTGAGGCAAAGTCACATGGATCACGATTAGAGGTACATTTGAGAGAATATAATATGTATCATGTTATAAATGATAGTGGTGATGGGATTTAATGAAGAGAAATATTGATAAATTCATTTTGCAATGGGTCACCTGTCTATTGGAAAAGGGTGGACCATCCGAAACCAATAGGGGTTTCTTCAACTGTTAGGGATTCTTAAGTAGTAAGGGGAAAGTATTCCTAGGGATTTTATCGCGAAAAGGGTTACGATCTTATACGGGTGTTGATGTAAAAAATTAGATCACTCTAATAATTTAATCACAGATAAATAAATGAGGCAAAAGATTTTTAAAGTGGTTCGGCCTTATATGAATGGCCTACGTCCACTGTTGTTTTATTGCTGAGTGTTTGGGAATTCTCGATTACAAGAAATTGCGTTCTGGATCCTAAAGTTTGGATTCAGAATCCGCCCTTTTACAATGAGGATTGTACAACATATTTATAGCCTTGAGGCTGTCATATGAAAGGGTGATACATTAAATGATATACATATGAAAGGGTAATAAATTTAATGCCTTTTAAGCGTGTGCGTCTAAATGATAAGCATTTAATGAACCAGTTGAACTGTTGGTTATTCATCAATTAATGCTTTGTTCGAGATGCAGCTCGGACCGCCTGAGTAGCTCGGACCGCCTAAGCTTTCTGATATTCAAGAGTTCCTCGGAGAGGTCTGTTCCTCGGAGCGTATGAGTTCCTCGGAGAGGTCTGTTCCTCGGAGGGTATGAGTTCCTCGGAGTAACATGGTTCCTCGGAGCGTGTGATTATCTCGAAAGTGCATGTCGTCGCCATGTAGATAGCCACGTGTCTTCATATGATTGATCCAAGTCAGTAGATTAAATTTGATATCAACAGAAGCCCCCAATGTTTCGTAGTTCAAAATTTGAGGAATATGGAACATTCTTTCTCGGAATACGGTAGCTTTAAATAGTTCTTCCTGATTTTTAGGATCATCTCCCTAGTATTTATTTCTCATTTTTGTTTCTGACTTTGCTTTCTCTTTCTGTTTACAGTTGACGAGCTGCCTCAACATAATCCTTAAGAAGGATGAAGCAATCAAAGCTTCTTGCTCCTCGTCCAGTGTGGAGGGAGCTCTGGAAGAAGCTACCAAGTCCTTGGAGGAATCTCGCCAGAGGTACGATACTGATAAAGCAGTCTAGGAGAAGAAAATTGCTTCCTCCGAGCAGGAGAAAACTCGGGTTGCTGAGGCCTCCAGGGATTTGGAGAGGAAAGTGAATGCCTTGGAGAAGGCTAATAAAGAGCTCGATGTGAAGCTCAAGACTTCTGGGGAATTTGAAAATAAACTCAAGGCTGCTGAGGAGAGGTTGGTCCAACTCCAGGAAATAACTCGGCAGAAGGAGGAAGCTGAACAAAAACTAAAGGCTGCTGATATTTTGCTATCCGAGAAGCTTGCCTTGGAGAAGGCCAAAAGGAAAGCTGCCGTGAAGAAGTCCTTCAGCTCTGGCTGGGACAAAGGTTGGGATAAGGGATGTGCTACCATGGTCTCTCAAGTGGATGTTACAGGATCAACAAACATTGGCTCAGACCGACTCCGGTTGGTAAAAGGGCAAGTGGATGTTACAGGATCATTAAATTCGAGCTCAGACCAACCTCGGTTGGTAAAAGGGCAAGAAAAAATAATCGACGAGGAGCGAGAAAAATCAGGGGAGGATGAAAAGAAGCAGCAAATATTTCACCGAGGAACTCTGACTGATCAGAAATTTGAAGACGAGTTACCTATATGGAGGCTATATGTAGATGGCTCATCTTGCACTGCAGGATGTGGCGCGGGGATATTTTTGAGCACTCCAGACGAGGTCGACATGGAATACGCTTTGCATTTCCAATTCAAAGCTTCCCACAATGAGGCTGAATATGAGGCCATGATTGCAGGACTTAATTTGGTAAAATTTATGGAGGCGCAACAAGTTATGATCTTCAGTGACTCCCAACTGAGTGTAAACCAAATGATGGGGGTATATGCAGTTAAAGGAGAATTAATGATGAGATATCATGCAAAGGCAAAGGATCTGGTATCAGAATTTACCGCTATTCAGCTGGTCAGAATACCAAGAATGGAGAATGCAAGAGCAGACGCCCTGGCTCGACTAGCATCAGCTACTCGTACCAAGCTACGAAGAACAATCCCAATTGAAGTTTTAGTTGGTCGGAGTATAGATGAACATATGACGATGAATTTTATTACCCTTGATTTAGGACCTTCTTGGATGGATCCCATCAGGGCATATATTGAGGAGGGAGAATTACCAATTGACAAGCTCGCAGCCAAGAAATTAAAGTTTAAAGTTGCTCGGTATGTATTAATTAACGGTATTCTATATCGACGAGGAATTATGGCAGGTTTGCAAAGATGTGTGCATCCCACCGAGGTGAAAGATTTGATTGAAGAGGTCCATGAAGGGTCTTGTGGAGCCCATGTAGCAGGTCGGACGCTTTTGCAAAGGATGATGACGCAGGGATACTACTGGCCAACGATGAGAGCTGATTGTATAGCCTATGCCAAGAAATGTGACAAGTGCCAGCGCTTTTCCTCCATCTGAAGAACTCCACAATCATTGTTGACACCCATCACTTCCCCTTGGCTATTTGCCATGTGGGGAGTAGATCTGGTCGGGCCACTGCCAACGACCCGAGGAAGGTTCAAGTACCTCGTCATCGCAGTGGATTATTTTACTAAGTGGGTAGAAGCTGAGCCACTCATTGATATGACGTACGAGAAGGTTTACCAATTTGTTTGGAAGAACATCATTTGTCGATATGGTCTCCCTCATGCCTTCATCACACACCATGGAACACAATTTGATAATGAGGAGTTTGCCGCCTATTGTCAGCAGTCAAACATTTTGAAGGTTCATTCAGCACCAGGCCATCCTCAAAGCAATGGACAAACTAAAGTGATGAACAGAACACTGCTAAATGGATTGAAGAAAAGACTAAGTGATGCAAAAGCAAACTGGATCAACGAGTTACAGTCAGTACTGTGGACTTATTGTATTACTCCCCGAGCAGCAAATGGAGAATCACCATATATGCTGGCGTTTGGAAGTGAAGCTGTTATACCTGCTCCTTTTATTGAAAAAATTTCGGGGAATACTAGTGCTACACACTACTCGGCAAAACTCGGCAAAGCTCAGACTACTCAGAAAAAATATTCTTAAAAATGCCAACCTCGGTTGGTTAGGAAACAAAATATTCCAAAAAATGCCAACCTCGGTTGGTTAGGAAACAAAATATTCCTAAAAATGCCAACCTGTTTGGCTAGGAAACAAAATATTCCTAAAACTGCCAACCTGTTTGGCTAGGAAACAAAATATTCCTAAAAATACCAACCTGTTTGGTTAGGAAACAAAATATTCCTAAAAATGCCAACCTGTTTGGTTAGGAAACAAAATATTCCTAAAAATGCCAACTTATGTTGGTTAGGAAGTACATATATTCTCGAAAATGCCAACTTATGTTGGTCGGGAGGTAAATATATTCTCGGAAATGCCAACTTATGTTGGTCGGGAGGTAAGATTATTCCAGAAAGCGCCAAAGTTGCTCGTAGAGGAAAAATCCACTAACTATGGCTGGTCGGGGATAAAAACCCACTAACTGTAGTTGGTCGAAAAGGAAAATTTACCGACCTTGGTTGGTCAGAAACATTTTATGAAAACGAGAAAGTGATCGAGCAACATTTTTTATACTCGTAACTTTTTTACTAAGTTGGTCGACAACCAAAACATCATTTTTTATCAAATGGTTACCACAAATTCAAACTAGTCGACAATAAGTTGATCGACAAACAACACAATATTGTTATCTTTTTAACAGATACATATGCACAGATGTAAAGTATTTTACAAGACAATAGCAATTAAGATTGCGAACAAAAATGAAAGTCTTTCATTAAAATCAAAAACAAAATACATCAGGAATGAAATACAAATTTATTACATCAATATTCCCATTCTATTGGTTTCTTCCCCTCTGCTTTTGAAACAGGTTCCTCGCCAGCAGGTGGATCATTTAAAGCAAGACGAGAATTTATGAAGTTAAGATCTTTAAGCATCCTGATATTCATCACGGATGGTCAATCTAGGAGGTGCTCGATAAAGTATTTGTTCATTTGGGGGCTTCTATTACTGATATATTTGTTCATTTGGTGGCACATTCTTATAACATCATGCAGTCGAGCACCAAATTCAACTTCACAAACTCACACGGAGGCGTATTCAGAAGTTCAGGAGGTGCATTCAGAAGTTCAGGAGGCATATTCAGGAGTTATTATGCACATACTATTGAAGTTCAGAAGTCAAATTTAGCATCTACAGCACTGAGATCGTTACTACTACTATCCCGACCAATATTGAAGAAGAAGTTGTATGAAAATGTTTCGAAGTTCACCACTAGCTTGGTACTAATCAGATTGAAGAGCTGGGTTCAAAAGCTAGTATGTTACTCGACAAAGTATTCAGAGGATCATAAATCAGAAGAATCAAGCACGTGAAGTTAGCACTCAGTGGCTCGGCACAGGAGGTAGTTGGTCGGCTAGAGAACCAATCAACATACTTGAAGATTATAACAAGCTACAAGCTGCATACTATGGCATGGATGCATCCAAATTCCCAGGGGTGATACATAGCACACGGAGTTACTCAAAAGAAAGATTAGCAATCATCAATCAGCCTGCATCATATGTCGTCCAGGAGATAATGCGCTTTATATTGAACAAATCAAGAAGGTAGATCAAGAATTTCATGAGCACCGAGAAACACTGCAGAATAAATACTCCATCCTTTCCAGTAAACCATCAAGCATGGAGCATTGCGGGCTTCTGTTAACACAAAAATTCTCCATCTATGAGGACCAATCAGAAAAGGACACATGTCATCCTACGTGGCAATATTCGACACCCGAGGAGAGTTGGTCGGCATCCGAGGAGAGTTGGTCGGCACCCGAGGAGTGTTAGTCGGCACCCGAGGAGAATTAGTCGGCACTCGAGGAGAGTTGGTCGGCCCCCTAGGAGAGTTAGTCGGCACCCGAGGAGAGTTGATCGGTATACCAACCAGGAAGATCAAAGGATAACTATGCATTTAATGAGCATTAATGTACATTTACACTGTAGATGACAACACATAACATACCAAGCAATTCAACAATTAGATTCGTTGAATGTAGACATAATGTATAAATGTCTACATACAATGAATCTCTTTATCTCCCATCACTATAAATACATGTATTCCCTTAGCCAAAAGGAGATCCAGGAGATCCGACAAGGATGAGAGACACCATACACAAGATTCACACATTTTTCTCTCTCTACACCACATTGTGCTATTGTAAACCCCTGGGAATCAAATAACAGTGGACGTAGGCTTTTCCTTATAGCCGAATCACTTTAAAAATCTTTGTCTCTCATGTGCTTGATTGGATTGCTTTTATCTATTTATCTGTGATCATAAAAATGGGATTCGGTCCAATTTTTTGCATCAACAACGAGTGATATAGATCGATTGACCGAAGTAGATCACGTTATATCAGTTAACACTGGTCATACTATGGGACAGTATGCGCAGGCCTTAATAATTGATATAGTGAGGTTATATAGTGTACTGCTTGATATTGTGTTCGAATGGGACAAAGTTGTGACTGAGTATGACCTACCATCCTCACAAATATGGGTACAATAAGCGGACTAGTCAGATGTTGGAGAATAAATTATACGTGTTCCCTTGAATCTCAGGGAAGGATGAGAGCAGTCCCTTACACTAGTGGGGTTTGTGTACAATAACTCACATAAGCCCATTTTTGGGAATTGTGCAAGTTGAGGCAGGTAACAATAAATCTTGTTGTTCTCCTGCTTATTAGCTAAAGGTGGGGGGCCAAGTGTTATTGTGAAGATCGGAGATGAGTTAATACTTATAGTATATTATGTGTGCAAAAATATATACTGCGCAAATAACCTACTTGTGTGCGATCGTTGCGAGATGAGATGGAATATATCAAAAGAATCATTAATCTACTAATGTGCAAATAATAGAAGGCTAGGTAGTGAATATCCAAACTTTAACAGTAAGACTCGATCAAGCACCTACGTGACAGGGTAACCTGGAGTTTTAAACGAACATATATAGGATGTTCATTATTAAGGGTGTTCAATAGCGTACTATATGGATGGTACGAAGCAGTTTTCTTGGGAGCACAATGATGCAATGCGTAACATATATACAACATTATTTCTACCTGGTATACTTTTTTCGAAATTCAGGATGAAATTCCGTTGTAAGGGGGGAAGTATGTAACACCCCGTATTTTTATGATATTAAATAATTTTGAGATTAATTATTATTTTTGGTGAGATTAATTATTATTGTGGTATTAATTAAATTAATAGGTGATTAGTTAATTGGTTAATTAATTAATTCAGATTAAAATAAATATTAACTAGCATGCCAATGGTTAATACTTAATGTTGAGAATTATGGAATACTACTGTGTGAATAAATAATATGGAATTATGAAATTTTATATATTGTCAAAGGGTGAAATATGACAGTTTGGTATTTTAAGTCAGGACGCGCATGTGAGTCGTGTCGGGACTAATTGAATAAAATAAAAAGATAATTTATTTTTAAGTAACTCGTATGGTCATTACGAGTGCGCCATGGAGCCCGAAAGGGTCAAGATAGTCAGAAAACTCTACTCGAGTATTCTATTTGGACTCCGAAATATTTTTAGGCCTACATGGCACCCCGTAGGAGTATTTTTGCCCTTTAAATTTTTGGGGAAACATCAAGGACGAAAATTAAGGAAAATAAATAAGGTAAACGTGGGGGAGAAAGGGTTTGTCAGTTCCAAACCTACGAGAGAGAAAAGAGAGAGACACAGAGAAAGGTAGAAGAAGCCACTGGTGTTCTTGGTGTCTAACTCAAGAAAACACACCAAAAATCATACGAAAGTGCAGATCGTTAGACGAGGAACGCACCTATACCCAAATCACCAGCGGATTAGACCTTCGAAATTGAGGCAAGTATTTAATTCTTTCAATTTATAGAATCAAGTATGTTCATATTAGTGTAGGTATATAATATTCACTTTGATTAATAAGTTTTGATGAAATTAGAGAATTAAGGACATTAATTAAAATTTGGAAATCAAATTAGGATGAATCCCTCATGTAGTTAGGTTAGAAATCCCAAATTGATGATTATTTATGATGGACGTATTTGAATTTGATGTTCTTGTATAGAAAATATAATGAATTAGGGTTTTGAATTATTAAATTGGGGTTTTTAGATTTTATAAACGAATTGTGAGGATTTAATGCTTCAAAGTTGAGGGAAATCAGTTATACATGTTAGAACATCAATTAAGTTTGTTGTTTTAGTGATTGGGTTGCATAAATTAGAGGTTTTAGGAGTAAAATTTTGGAGAAAACGAAACATTAGCAGGGAAACATAACAGGTCAACAAAAAATAGAAAAACGCCTAATCTCGTTTGAACGAGATGGCTTATCGATCGAACAATACGCTATTTCATTGAAACGACATGCAGTGTCATTCGAACGACTGCCCATAAACTTCCAGTCCAATCCCATTTTAGTTACGTGACTTTTGAGCGAGGGGGCGCTGCCAATTGATGATCCTTAGCACAATACAGATTTATTTGGGGAATAATTCTAGTATAATAATTTAATAATTGGTTAGGTGAGATAACCTAGAAAAATCTCGAGTGTGAATAATCGAGCTAGTTATAGAATAAGTAGTAATGAGATGTATACTACGTGTAGAAATATATGGGTCCGATGAATGCCTGAATTTTAATATTAAGTGGGGAATGTCTATTATTATATATTTATTATTATTGTGTGTATAGCATATCTACCCTGCTTGCTATCAGGAGGAGGGTTCGCGCAGTGGATAGTCTTATCCTGGGTGACCCAATGGGGGGATATTTGACTTGTACCCAGAGGCTATGAACATGGATACGTGCTATCAGTTACGTAGGATAGTTTCGATAATAAATGGGAGCGTTGGTATGTACGTGACCCATTTAGCAGGCGAGTATGCTCGCCTCCAATATTTGTGTTATGATATTTTTGGTTCGTGAAAGACGCCGAACCAATTGTCCTTTATGCAGCGAGCGATGCACCAGGACACGATAGCAGAGTATGCATTGCGCCAAGTGGTCTTAACCAAGGGGCGAAGGATTCGTATATATATGTATAGGGATGATATGACTATATATATATATATATATATATATATATATATATATATATATGTGTGTGTGTGTGTGTGTGTGTGTGTATATATATTTGTGCATAATTCTAATGTGTGAAATTATCAAGTATGTAGATGTCGGTAAACAAAGTAACTTAAGGGGATAAAAGATTTGCTACCAAAACAGGGAACACAAAAATACGGCTAACTGGAGTAAAGTATTTAATAACGTATTGTATAGACGATACGGATGTCTCCTACGATATATAATTAGTAGTATATGTCTATGACCTAATTAGGGATATTATAGATTACTAGGTCAGGGTAGACGTTGCTAGGTGTGCACATTAGTGGAGGGGTGAGGATCTCATGTGAGAGTTCGGAACTAATATGCACATAATAATTATATTTATGCAGTTTTAAATACTTGGTAAAAGAAATATTTTTTACAACTCAGGCTTTGACCCTTTTCTTGTTGTTCTTGTCTCTTTTGCTATATATATATATATATAAGGTGCCCAGCCACAGGGTTATCACCAGACTTAGACGTGTGGATCATTGGCGAGCTGCAACTGTTGTGGAAGCTGTAAGTTATTGAGATTAGACGCTTCTATCTTTCCATTCAGTTTCTAGTTCAGACATTTCAGCTAGGGCATGTATCGACCGTTCCTAGTTTCGTTATTTTAGAGATTGTACTCTTTTCTTATTTGCAATTCTTCTTCAGTTGGATTGATTATTATTATTATTTTGGTTTTGGCCTTTGAACTGAAATGTTTTATCTAGTCTTATTTATTTTAGTAGTTGTTTCCTATTCAGTAATTATTTTAATCTGGTGGAGTTTAAATAGCTTTTGTTTTAAAAATAAAAATTTATTAACAGTTTAAATTGAGTATAATTAATGAGGTAGAATGTTTTGACACTTAGCTTAATTATTTTAGGGAGTTTAAAATAAATATTTTTTTTCGACGGTGATGCTAATAATGAATCAACCAAACACTTTGATTTAATTTAATAAGGACTGATCACCCGCAATTTAATTAGGCGGGGTGTCACTATAGCTGCCCCTACTACTTCGCTGGTAACCTCAAATTTCTCCCCAGGGGCAGTTATTTATAATACTTCCACGGAATCAAGTAGTGGCTATTCTCCTGAACCTACTTTTTTTTTTGAGCACGCTGGTCTTGAAGCAGGTGTGCCAGCTATAAGGATTGTTGAAGCTATTTCCAAATCCCCCGTTATTGTTAGTTCGCTGCCCATAGTAGGCTTGTTCTCTTGATGTTCTAAATTCATTTTGTTCCTTTTAGCTTTATGTTCTAACTTTCTCTTCATTGTGCTTCACAAGTATCTTTACCTGAGCTCATTTCTCCGTTAGCCCCCACTCCTTCTTATAACTAGGTTCTTGTTATTATTTTTGGACCCTCGATCAACGTTGCTGCTGTGAGCCAGGGAGAAGGGGGACAAGAAGAGGTTGCTGAGGTGGGGGGGATGTGATTGCTGATAAACACCCAAAACTGTACAATTTATACCCTAAATAGACGTAATTTAGTTGCTAATTCTCGGTAATATGGGTCTTATGCGTTTAATTGTTCAATATGCAGGCTTAATTACAGTTGCGGTGTCAAAAGCTATATTTTCAAGCATTTTGCAGTTAAAATGAAGCTAATTACCAACCTCGTAACCTTACCCGAGCCTAAACCTAGCCTAAACTTACTCCAAAGCCCGTGTGTGTTTATTTTTCCCTTTTATTATTTTTTAGATTTTTAGTTTTGAGTCATTTTTATTTTTAGAATTTATTTTAGATTTATTTAGAATTTCTCGGATTTATTTTCTAATTTTTATATTTATTTTTATTTAGTATTTTGATTTTGATTTTATTAGTTTTTAGTTTTAGTTTTATTATATTTTATCTTATTAGAATTAGAAATTTTTAGGATTTCATTTATTTCTTAGTTTTATTAGATTTTATTTTTTTAGGATTTTATTTTTAGTTTAATAGAATTTTATTTTTATTTTTTTTAATTTCTTTTTAGTTTTATTTTTTTAATTGAATCTTTATTTTATTTTTAGAGTAGGAATTTATTTATTTTTAGATTTTTAGTTTTTTTTTAGTTTTAATTTTAGTTAGTTAGTGTCATTTTTTTTGGTGTACAAATGACACACACACAAAAATCCCATACACATTCATACACACCAACAAATCCTTAAGCCTCACCCTATATCCCCCTACACCTCCACTACACCTTATCACAACCCCCTCATCTTCTTCCCCCAACAACCTTCTTCTCTCTCTCTCCTCTCTTTTACCCCATTAACAAACCAAGCCCAAGCACACTAAACCCACAACCCCCACCTGAAAACCACTGCGGGCGGAACCACCACACAACCCGGCGCGATCCCCCTACCCCGCCGCCGGTCAGAACCCCCAAAACCTCCGCCACTGCCAACTCGTCGGCGCTGCCACTGCCAACTCGCCGGCGCTGCTACTCCGACGCTCTCTCCCTCACTCCGCGCCACAAACTCTGCTCCGACCCGGCGTCGGCGCCGACCTTCGGCCTCTCTCTCTCGACCGTCAAACCCAACCGCACAACCCCGGTGGCGATCCGACCCACACCTCCGGTGGCCTGAACCGATCCCACCTCCAACCCCTTATCCAAGAACCCAAACCCATTTTTAAAGCCAAAGATCCACTTCTCCAAACTCACGACTTCCACGTGCCAACAAACAATCCCAAGCCAAATACAAAACATATCCCACATGTGCCAAAATGAACCCTCTTAAACCCCTTTTCCCAATATACCCTTAAAAATCCCCAACTACCTCTTTTAACCAACACCCAAAAATACCCTTATAATAATATCAGATTTTATTCCCTCACTTCATTATCCACATGACCTCACACCCAAACCACATGCATTATCTATTAATTCCTAAAGTAACCGTCACCCATACCTTTCATATTTCATACACTCTTGTCCTCCCATTTTTACCCCTCATGCTCCATGACTACTATAAAAGAAGACTCAAGACACCATTTGAAAAAGAAATCATCATCAAATAGAGAGAGAAAATTCTAGAGAAAAGTAGAGAGTTAGGTTAGAATAAATTAGCTAGAAATATTTGTAAATAGTTTATTTTCATTTTTTTAGATATTTGTGAGTGATAATTGTGTGAGATTCAAGTTGAGTAAATTTTTTATTTATATCTTTGTTAATCACTCACTTGGAGGGTTGTATGCTTCAATTTCAAGGATAGAGTTCAAATTACCAATTTCAAAGAGACTTGTGAAGATTTGTTCTCTTTCTCTACTCTTTTATTATATTAATGCCTATTGAATATTTGTTTACTATGTTTGATACCATGTTAGGCTAAATCCCCTTTCAAGGGGTGGGGTAAAACCCTTATTTGATGTTGTTTTATTTTAATTAGTTTAATTACTTGAAAAATCCCTTTGAATGTTAATTTTGATCCCTCACCCTTAGATTTATGCCTCGAGAGAGGGTAAATGATTTTCGAAAGAAAATCGAAATTTAAGTGATAATACCCATTTTAGATTCGAACTAGAGATAGGGGTTTCTTAAGTGGGGTATTATAACTTTAATTTCAACTCTAAATTTATTTTCTAAGATTGACATAAATTTTAATTGATCGATCCTAGCGGGTGATTAAATAAAAGGAGTGTAGATCTATTTTTCTAGAGTTGTGGGGTGTTAAACTTAACATTCTAAAAGGTTATTATTAAAATTACACTTGCAACGAGAGTTGGTTTGTAATTTTGATATTAATTTGGGAGAATTCAAATAATTAAATTAATTAATTAGAATAACTAAAATTTGTGGTGTAATCCCATTCCTTGATTGTTCTCACAATTATTTACCTCATTTATCTTTTATTTTAGTGTTAGACTTTGTTTTCTTTTTAGTAACTTTCTAGTTAGTTGTTTTTATCTCACATTTGGTTTAGTTTAGTTTAAATCATCACCACACCATATTGTTTTAATATTGAAAAAGCTAAAAAAATATTAAAAAAGTGAAAAAGCACAAAAAGAAAATAAAAAGTGAATTACATTTGAATTTGTATCTAGCTTACACCCTTAAAAGTGGATTGATACCCTTACTTACCTCTACACTTGAGTTGTTATATTTTGTAGGTATTTGAGGATTTTGACTTACTTGGCTTTCAACAACAACATACGCAAAAAGCAAGTTATCAATTGCCCCCCAAAGTCCACAAGATTTAGTTATTCTTGGTCCAATTGAGGAGGAGGACATAGTATGGATGGCCATGCGTGAATTTGCCGGCGCTTCTAAACCTCCCATAACCGAGGGTCAGGTGGGCCAAGTCTTATTGGCATAATCTCCCATAACTGAGGGTCGGGCGGGCCAAGTCTTATTGACATAAAGTTAACACTTACAAGATATTTTGTATGTGTTTTCCTGATTCTCTTTTCTTACTTGTCCATTTCTTTTACTTCGGGTGGAGGTAGAGCAGCCTGCAGGACATGGGCCGGCAGTTGGAGTTATTGCTCAAGAAGTTGTATAAGCGAGGACTTTAGTTGAATCTGCTTCGCTGGGCGATGCCCCTACTATACAGGTTCAAGAAACGGTGCCTGTCATTGGTAAGGTGCCCGAGGTATTTGCCCCTCAGGTTCAATCAAGTGATAGCGCTGCATAAACTCGTCGTCCTTCTATAAGTGATAACATCTTTAGCTCACATCTTCCTGAAGTAGCCCCCGAGGTGGTTGTGAGGCAGACTTTGACTATTTTCTCCCATATTTTGACAGAGGGTCCTCTTTCACTAATTGAGCAGCTGCTGGTGGGGTTTCTTTCGACTTTTACATCCCACAGTCTTCAACCTATTCCTGGGATGATGGCCTACCATTTTCTCGAGCTTACTCTTGGAATACCCCCTCGAATATCTCAGCACTGATGCAATTAAGTCTTTATTGGGGAAGGTTAACGTGATCGTAAATGACGGGTTCTCCCTATCCTGGTTGGTGAAGCTGCTTCGTGATTTTATGAAAGCTGACTTGCCTGGCCTCCATCACCGACTCCAAAGTTCACATTGCTCACAGGTTTCCGTTTCAGAAGAACTTGCAAGCCTGGACACCAAGTTGGTAATATATGAGCAAAAGGTGCAGAAGGCCCATGAGGTCGTGGCTCGTGCGGAGGCCGAACTTATTAAAAAAGAGAAGTAATTGGAGACCATTCAACAAACTATGGATCTTCTCTAAAAAAATTTGTCTGACCTCATTTGAAACCAAAGTATCCTTATACAGATTCTTCCCCAACATCATCATAGGCTGCTTGAATAAGTGAACCTTCATTTTATCATGACAACCCCTATTCCCCTTTGTTCAATGTTTCTTTTATTGATGTGTCTCATTTTGGGATTTTGAACTCCTCTATTTTGGTCGCGTGTAATCACAGCTATATCTTTTATTAAGTAAAGAAACATTGGTGACTTTGATGTCTTCTTCCATTCCCCTTGTTTTCTTTTAATACTAGTTAAGTTTTTACATTATTACAAATCACACCATGCATGATAAGGAAAAAAACAATTGTAAAAAAATTAGTGGCGTAATATGTTCCACATGAACATTACTTCGAGCTATATTAAATAAACAAGCCCAGTTGTTTTTAAGGCAGAAATTGTAATAAACAAAAGTGCTGGTAAAACATACATTTAAACGTGGTATATCTTCATCCACTTATTGTTCAGTTTGAAAGTAACAATGTCTTCCACCTTGGATATCTCGCAATAACCTGAATCGTGAGCTGCTCGAACGATGTAAGACCCTTCCCAGTTAGCCTCAAACTTGGGTAATGACAAACCCCTAATATGGCTCATGCATGCTTTCAGAACCAAGTCCCCCTCTTTAAACTTCCTTGGCCTTACCAACTGATCGTAGGATCAGGACAACTGCTTCTTGTACATCTCGAAGTGTCTCACAACATTATCTCGGCATTCTTCTAGCGCTTTGAGTTATACACGGCGGCTGTGAGGTAGCATGGCACTTTGCAAGTTGTAGCGGGCAGAAGGTACCTCGAGAGTTCAACTGGTAAAATAACTTCAACCCTAAATATCAAGGAAAATGGGGTGTATCCCGTGATTTCCTCTTCGTTATTCGATAATCCTAAAGTACTTCGGGGATCTTGTTGTCCCATATGCCTGGAAAGTCTTCTAACATTTTTGCCAAAATGTTTACTAAGGTTTTGTTGGTGGCCTCCGCCTGCTCGTTGCAGTTCGGGTATGCTATCGTTGACCTGTGATGGATGATGGAGTACTTTTCTGTGAGCAAACGTACCTCACTATTTACGAAAGGGGTGACGTTATCTTATAGAAATACCTTCGGATGCCAAAATGGCAAATAATTTACTCCTTTATGAATCACACCACTACCCCCGTTGTGGCTTTCTCTAGTGGTATGGATTTCGCCCACTTCGTAAAACACTCTGTGGCTACCAAAAACCAGATCTTTCCTCGCGATGAAGGGTTTATGGACCCTACCAAATCAAACGCCCAAGTATGCAATGGAAATGGTGTTGAGAGAGAATGTAAGTCCACTGCGTGGATTATGTTCCCATGTAGCTGACAAGCTTTACACTTTCGAACAAATTTCGCTGAATCTTTCTCCATCGCAGGCCAATAATAACCCAAAGTCATTTGTTGATCATAAAGCTTGGCTCCTCCAATGTGCCCCAATTTGTAAGCTTGCTTCAAAACTTCTTTAGCCTCCTCTACCCTTATGCACCTTAGGGGCCTATCATGGTAGCCTCGTCGGTACAACTGCCTATCTTGCATGAAGTACCTTGGTGCTCGCCTCTTTATCTTGGTAGCGTCCTCTTTGTCTGTAATCATCTCCGTCTATCAAAAAATCCATATAAGGCTTTCTCCAATCTTGGGGTTGGTCAATGAAATGGCATTATGTTGCCTAATAGAAAAGATAATATTTCGCACACTCTCTTTGTACTGCGACAGCATCCTGTCTCATCGAAGGCCAGAAGTACCCTGCCCATTGTATCCTTTTATAAAAAGGGATCTCGGTGGTGACAGCTGTCTTTATATATCTCAACCAACCTTATTTTGGCTTCCTTAGGATCTACACATCTGGACAGTCAACCTCATTTATTCTTGTAGTACAAGTTGCCCCTAGTAACAAAGTACTGCACCAAGTTAGCTAAGCCTAGTGGCCCCTCACCTCTCTCCAGTTGCTTTCTAATCTCACCCCTCCAATCATCTCTGTCATCTGAGGGTAACACTTCCAACACCGTGGAGGGGTTTTTCTCTTTGTGACTCGAATAATAATTGATTCTCCATCGAAGGCAATCTTTTAAGAAATGGTGGCATAGGCATCTGCATGTCGTTTCATCGTTCGAGGGTGCCTCTTTATCTTCACCACCTAGGACTATCTAAGAAGCCGTTGGATGATCGTTCGATAGGGCACCAAGCTCATGTGCTTCAAAGAGAATTCCCTAGTCACCTGTTTTACCACCAAGTTGGAATCCCCCTTTATTGTTAGGACTTGGACGCCTTTTCTCACTGCTTCAAGCAATCTTAAGACCAGTTCCTCATACTCGGCCTCATTATTTGAGCATTTAAACCCCAGCTTAAAAGATAGATGGATTTCTTTGCCACCTCTTCGCAAGATGACTCCAACTCCCCCTTTTTTCTCGGTCAAAGAGTCGTCGTACTCCATACTCTACTCATCCAGTCTGGATGCTATGAAATTGTCCTGAAGATCATCACCCGGAAGCTCCTCAACAGGAGGCTCGAATGTCCCTAATAGGAAGATGGCCAATAAATCTACATATTCCTAGCTCTTGATAGCTCGAGGGACCACACACTTGAGATCATACTCTGAGAGGATTAAGAACCATCGAGCTACCCTGCCTATCAACGCAGTTCTAGCGAGCAAAAATTTTATAGGATCACACCTAGTTATAATATGAACCGTAAAGGATAACATGTAATGCCTAAGCTTTTTTTCTATGAATACAAGGACTAAATAATGCCTCTCAATACTAGTATATCTAGCCTCAGGACCATGTATGATTCTACTCAAGTAATAAACGTGTTTTTTTATACCTTCCATCTCTTGGGCCAACAAAGTCCCAATAGATCGTTCAGTTGATGTAAGGTATAAATGTAAAGGGATACCTACCTTCGGGGGGATCATCGTTTGAGGAGAAGTAAGGAGTGCTTTCATCTTGTCCATGGCATCTTGATGCATTATTTCCCATGCAAACTTCACTCCCTTTCTCAGTAACTCCATTAATGGGCGAGTCACCTTGGCCAACCCCGGGATGAACCTCCTTAAGTAGGAGACTTTACCAAGGAAACTTTTTACTTCCTTCACCGATTTTGGTCTTGGCATATCAAGGATGGATCATCGCTTGCCCAAGTCCATTTTATCCCCTAGCGATTTACCACAAACCCCATAAATTTCCCTCTTGTTACCCCAAACGCACACTTGAGAGGGTTTATCTTCAGTTTGTACTTCCCGCAACAAGTGAACACTCTTCTCAAATCGTCCAGGTGGGACCCCTCCTTCTTGGATTTAATCACCAAATCATCAATATAAAACTCCACAGTCTTGTGAAAAAGGTCATGGAAGATGTCCATCATCATTCTTTGGTAAGTGGCACCCGCGTTCTTCAATTCGAATGGCATGACGGTGTACATAAAGTTTCCCAAAGGCGTTCGAAAGGTGGTCTTCTAAGCGTTGACCGAATCCATTTTTATCTGGTTATATCCCACATAACCATCCATGAAATTGTACATCTCATGGCCCGTTGTTACGTCGATCAATCTATCAATGGAAGGCGACGGAAATTCATCCTTCGGGCATGCCCAATTTAGATCTTTGAAGTCTACGTATATTCTTATTTGGCTCTTATATTTCTTCCCCATAGGTACAATGCTAGAGAGCCAGATCGAATGTTGAATCGGGATTAGAAAGACAGATCGGATGTTGAATCGGGATTATGAAATCGGTCGTAAGTAACCTCTAAACTTCTTCTTTAATCTTTAGGTCTAACTCCGCCTTATACGTTCGAGTGGCCTACTTCACCGGGATAAGAGAGGGTAAAACATTCAACTTATGGCAACTCACCTCTTTGTCTACCCCAGTCATCTTGGTGTACTTCCATGCGAAGACGTATTTGAATTCCAATAGTAGTTTAATCATATCCTCTCGAGGAGCTCCCTCCAAGTCCTTCGAGATAAAAATAGGGCTTGGATCTTAACTTTCTTTAGCCAAGTTGACCTTCTCCAACTCTTGGATCTGTGGCCTGAGACTATTTTTCATATATTCTGGTTCTTTTTCTACTTCTTCCACAAACTCTTATACCCCAGAGTTATCAATCACCAAGCATTACCCTTGGTTATCTACTAAGAATCATTCATAGACCGGGTCAGCTTCATCATCCAGACTCTCAGCTGCCCGCTCACAACTTTATAGTTTATAGATAATTCTACCATTAGGAAAAACCACCCATTTGCATTGCTGGATAACTTCCTCTTTAAAAGAACTCTTCATATGATTCTCATCCGCCTCTCTAATCGTTCATCTGCTAAGAACACTCTGGGTTCGGACTTAATATTCGATGGGATCAATGCACGGGGTCATTCGATCACGGAGCTGCCTTGATAGACTAGGGGGCCTCACCGCTCTATGGCCGCGCTCTTCTCTGTAAGTTGCCACTGTTAAAGCAGCTGCTCGCACCCTCTCTCGAGTGTACGGGACCCTTGTTCCCCCGGTATACCTTGTTACCATTATAGCTTCTTCTTCCAGGTCTGTATAGAAAGAGACATCCACCATGTGAGCTTCCTCCTTCACAAAGGGTTTTTTAGTGGCTCGAATCACCATCTCCTTACCCTTTATGTTCGCCTTAGCGCACTGATGATAAGTGGAGGGTACCAACCCGTAGTTGTTCATCCACACCCTACCCACCAGTAGCTAGTACGATGGATTGCAGTTCATGATGTGGAATTTAAAGTGGGAGGTGATGTTCCCCATCTTGATACCCACGTTAAAATAGCCTATCGATTTGGAAGACTGATTTTCATACCCTAATATTTCCAAAGAATGGGGTACTATCCTTATTTCTGACAGTCCAGTAGCATAAAAAGATCCAATGGGCATTATATTGGTGGATGCTCCCCCATCCAATAATAAAACCAAAAAAAAGTACAATCATTCACTGACGCGATAACATACAAGGGTCTGTTGTGGGGATACCTAATCAATCTATCAGCCTCTGAAAATGTAACTTCTGATTAGTACCTCCTCACGAGTTTAGCCATAGGCCCCTTCCACTTTAGGTGTGGTGTCATGTTTCTCTTTGCGATCTCCAAGATGGCCCATGTGACTTCCAATCGGGAGTCCTCAAGGACGCCAACCAGATCAAAGAACCAGCTGAACTTTGGCGAATGGGCAACTACCGCACATTCGATCCATGGGTCTACATTGTCATCTTCTAACTCATAGACTTCTTACACATCTTTATATGCAGCCTCATCGTACGTTATTACTATGTTTACCTCCTCCAGGGAGTAAACTCCCAATTGCCTACGAAGTCCCTCAATGGGGTCATATGCTTCCTTTTCTGGTTCGTCTGTCTCTTCACTCTCATCACCTAAATGGAGTTGGGCCAACTCGAAGGTGCATTCTTCTAAAGATTCTTCGCAGTCATCCTCCAGAGATTTTTTAGAGTCACTCCCTTTGAACCATTGTCCCACCATTAATCGTTTGGCCTCATTATTGAAAGAGGTGACCATATGGGCACCATGGGGTGGTAGAGGGTTATCATTCGCGTTAGTTTACGGTAACTCAATGTCTCCATTCTTCACATGATGGTCAATCAGCCTCCTCAGTGAGAAAAACACTTTGGTATGGTGGTTTACCCTATTATGAAGTGCATAATAATGAGGTTTATCCCTATCTTCTAGTGAAAGTTGTGCCATGTTGACGTTGATCGGCCTGTAAACTTTTTCGTGGACCATAAGATCATATAAGTTCAAATCTTTCTCGACCGTTTAAGGTAGCTCGGGGGGATCCTCTTCATTTTCAAACATTCTCTTATTGTTTCTCCCCCTTATGCCTCCTCGATCGCCACTACTTTCCTCTTGGACCCATCGTCTGCGTAGTTGACCTTGAGGCTATTCCCCTCCCCAAGGCAACTGTTGGCCTCAGTAGCAAGCCTGACAAAGCAGACATGGGTGCTACGGGTTTTACCACCAAAGCAATGTTCCTCGCTGCTTTTAAAAATGCTGCAAACGTCCCTTCTTGCATTTCATTAATCAAATAACACATATATTCAAGCAATAAGCCCTCTGCACATACTTGCAAAAGTTTGTCTTCTCGCGTCTCCTCCCTCTCATCTAGAGAACGTTCGCAAAACCTCCTGATATAAGCCACAACATCTTCCCTCGACCTTTGTTTCTCAGACGCTAGTTGTGTGAGTGTAAACTCATCCTCAGTTAAAAAGAACTTTTGTATGAACAAAACGTGCAATTATTCCCAAGAGCCTACACTACCTTGGGCCAAGTGGGAATACCACGTGTTGACTTTCTCCATTAGGGATTTTGAAAACTCTCTCAGCCTTAGCCTTTTATCATTGCAGTGGGCCCCAAGGCTTTCAATAAACCTCTTCACATGCTCCTTTGGGTTAGTACCTTTCCCCATGTACTTCTCAAAAATTAATAGAATATACCCTACTGGGTAGGGTTCGTTGTTATATGCCTCTGGGTAGGGAGCACGAAAGTTATCATACACTAAAGAACTATCTCCTTTGGATACCGCTATGAAATTTAGCATCTCTTTCATCATTTCCTCCAAGATGGCTGGTGAAGGGCTAGCTAGCTGCAGTGTTGTTACCACAAGGATCATCAGTGCGAGTGGTGTACTTGCTCCTTGGCCAATCGTCGCGGCTAGAATCGCTGCAGCTGCTCCTCCACTTTACAACGTTGGCCCCGTCGTCATGGGTAGGAATGTGGTAGGGGACAAACTGCCCAAGGTTGTCTAGGTGGTGGGTGGAGCGTTATTAAAAGCGGGCGTAGCAACACCCTCTATAATAGTAAGAGCCGGTATTATCACAGGTGGCATAGTGAAAGAGCTCACTCCCGTGGGAACTCCCAACATCGCTTAGGCTATCGGAGTTTTAATGAACTTCGAGAACAAACCCATAAGTCCTTCCATTTGCTCTGGGATTATTCATGCCTGTGCAACCATCGTTTCTGTCACGCCAATATTGGGCGCGCTAGTATCCGTCCTTACCATCCTTGTCCCATCAGGCGGAGCAGAGTTGTTTACCTCCTCTTCACGCTATATGGCGTCAAAGTCAATGATTCTTGGCATCTTTTCAAAAGAGAATACCTCCTCAGTGGAGTCGCCAAATGTAAGATGTAGGTTCTTGGAATACAATTAGTATCAAGTGAGGCGTAACCCCTTTCCAAGACTGGGTTGACATCGTTCAGCATTAAATGTTGGCAGTGACCACAGTTGAATAAGAGACAAAGGGATTTAATATTCAGACTTGTATTAAATGATATATTGTCATAAGTGATACATAATAGTCATAACAAATTGATGGGACTAGTAAGTAGCGTGATCGGAGGGAGAAAGGGCAAACACTCTAGGCACAATAAAGGCAGGGTAGGAACTTCAAGCTCAGTTAATGCTTAATGATAAGGGTATTAAATGGGTATGGGGGGTTAATGCTCTCACAATAACTCTCATGTATGGAGGAATTTGGGCAGCAATTCTAGGCTTAGGGTGCTCTCCTCTTCTAATTTCTTCATCTGGTGTATTTTTATATGGGGCAAGGCTGCTCGAGTAAGCTTGCCTACGTTTGGTCTGATTAGGTGCATTAAATGCAACAAATATTGCATTAAATGCATGGGATATTGCATTAAATGCATGGGAACTCCTAGTTTTTGCGGGAAGTCGTTCTATTGGCTGGAAGTTTTATGGGCATTAATGATTAGCGTGATACGTGAGCTTGGGGCTTACCTGAGGATAGCTAAAGGGTTAGGTTTGGTGAACTAGACCTACCGTCCTAAGGATAAACCCACTTTAGTGCTATATTTTTTGTTCCTAAATGACAAACGTTATGACATCAGGGAGTGGTTAAATAGTGACTCTGTTAGGTGCACGATCACATCAGTCAGGCGGGCTAGTATCTGTTCTAAGGTTACTCGACTAACAGGCAGATCGAGTAACCTAGTTTTTGTTTATTGGTTAAGAGTTATCTTTAAACCGGGGTGCAAGATTGAGGTACCTCGAGGAGGTAAGAGTTGAGGTGGCTCAGATGTAGTGGCTCGAGCGACCGTATGTGTTGAATGAAGTTTTTCCCAAATGTGCTAAGATGGTTGGCAACTGTATGCCCAACGTTGTCTTTCTCTTAATCCTCCAAACCATGTCCCTGCGAGGTTCCCAAGAGAAGGTTGCTCGATAGAGCATGTTAGCTCTCCCATGCCCTGCCAGGCATGGTCCCTCGTGGGTACCAATCAACCTCACTCAACGTATATTTATAAGATAAAGTAAATGATACAGATTAATCCATTTCTTATTATAAACTATTTTCATCCAGGTGACTTTGGTCTACAAGTTGGATCCTTCGAACCAGGTTCGTTGGAGAATCTTCGAGGTAGGTTCTTCGAGCCACCTTTGTGAAGGGTCTTCGAGGTAACTAGCTCGAGTGGCCTTCATTATCCTTCTTCGTGGGTCAATCAATCTATTTGAATAATTAATCACTCTTTGGTAGGGACTCCCCCTACAATAGGATCTTTAGTGACACCGGTAGTGTATACCAGGGGATGTATGAATTATACATCGTGTCATGTATCTTACCAAAAAGCCTTAACAGTAACGTCGTGTACTGTTCGTTGTGACTTAGCGGAAAGCCTGTGAATTTTTCCCTTTAAATTAAGTGATTGAGTGATGTACTTATAAGTGTTAGTTCCCTAGTGAGAACATATTAGGTCCCTTGGTTGTGGGCTTCGATTTAGTATATCTGGATTTATGTACCTCGACTATATTGTGAATTAAGATAGTCATAATGATTTGAGGTAACCTAAGAGTGAACCTAGATATTCGTGGTGACTTGGTATTAAGTACTAGCATTGTGATATTTTAGAATAGGACCTCTTGCGGTGTCACTAGGTTGAGCCTCCTTTTGGGCAATACCCGACATCCTGTGTCCTACCAAAAGTCTGGTGATATTAATTTATAGTTTAACGATTATAGTGTGTTAGTGAGAGATAGGATCCCTTGTGGCATTCGTAGGAATGAGCCTTGGTGTTTATAGGTAATACCTGACGTCCTATATCCTACCAAAGTATATAGTTATGTTAGTTGGTAGATTTGCAAGTAGTATGATGTTTACATAGTGAGGCAATTTAGCTATCTTGGTTGAACACTCAATCTGAATTAAATCATGTAGCCTAGTGAAGTTGACTTCGAGCTAGTAACATGGTTAGGCAGGTGAAACTGTATTACGATTCCTTGGAGATGTATGCTAAGTTCTATCTAGTGAGATATTAATGCTAGTGGTTGACATTCCCTAGTAATAGTGAAATTGAGGTTGCGTACCATGCAGTACAATGATAATATTGTCTCTCCTCGAAACCTTTGAGAATTATTTTTGCATCAAGATTTATGTGGTGATATACATTTCGTAGTGGTATATTCCAAGTTGTGTAGTGTGGGTCATGATATGACTAATAGTTTATTGTGATAGATGTGTAGACTATTTAAAGAGGTGATTGAGTTTGATGTCATCACCCATAAAGAATTTGGGAATAATTGTTATATTGAAGTTTACATAGTAATGGCAAATCATGGATAATTGTAGTATGTTTAAGTCATCTTGAATTATGAGTACTTGGTGTTAGTGCCACGATTTTTGTTTATGAGCATATGTTAAGATATGGCCTTCGAGGACAATGTCGAAAATAGGTTGATAAGTGCTAGATTACGCACTTTGGAGACTTAGAACATGATGATGTTGTAATACCCCGTACTTTTAAAGGTATTTTAATTACGCTGTGGATTTTGGTAATTTGAGGAATTATTATGAATAGTAATTTTGGAATTGATGAGTGAAATTAAATAAATTCAATATTATACAGTGAATAGTAAATATTTATTTTCGAGTGACAGATTAATATTTACGTGGATTATATTTCGAGACTAAGTATATGAGTAGATTATTTTTATTACATGTCGCAGTTGGGTAAAGCGACAAAGGAAAATATTTTAAATTAAAAAACACGCGTATTGAACGTGTTGGGTCAAAATAGTGAATTTTAGGTAAGTGACTCGGATGGAGATTTCGACTCCGTCATTGGGTTCGGAATGGCTGAGATAGTCAAAATAGAGTACCCGGGGGTAGTATTTGAGTTTCGGGCATTTTTGGACTAGTAGGGACTCGTAAATGAGTACACGAGTCATTTAACAATTGGGTATACACCCAATTTCGAGTTTAATAAGAGGAAAGCCCTTGTTTCCCCTAAATAACAACCCTAAGAGAGAGAGAGAGAGAGAGAGAGAGAGAGAGAGAGAGAGAAAAGGGAAGAAAGAAGAAGAAAGAAAAGAGAAGAAAATAAGAGATTTCCGACCAAAATTCGCAGGATTCGACTCGGGATCGTCGGATTTAATCCACGAGGCAAGTGTTTAACTTGCTTTATGATTTAGTGTGTTTATTTCTCATATTGTAGTTGGTATAAAACTAAAGGTTTTTGGGTTGAAATTGCGGGGAACAAACGGGTTTTCGGAAGATTAAAACGGATATAACTCGATTAATACCCAATTTGAGAAACTTGAAATTTATTGAAATTTATTGTTGAAAATGGGTTCTAAGATGATTAGAACCCTTTCTATATGTGTATTTATGGTTTTTTTTAGGTTGGTTGTGTTGGAAAAATAGACTTAAGTTATACTTCGAAAGCTGTCCAGAATTTTCTGGACAGAATTTTTGAGCAACTTTGAGCTCAAATTTAGGTGGGACCCACACTACGAAAATTGTGGGACCATATACGAATGCGTTCACCTCCACAAGGAGATTAACGTAGTATATTCATATGTCCAATTTCAATAAGTTATGAATGATAAATATGTCCCCAAAGTGACTCACAAAGCAATAAAAGTTAATGAATTGGGTGTGTTTTAACTCTTGTCCCACATTGGAAGAGTAGTGGAAAGTTGATGAGTTAATAACACTCCAAGTATGGACTAAGGCTTGGATGCCTTGGGGTATCCCAACTCTTTGAAGGGGAGATGGCCTACACTATGCATGTGTTGGGCTTGGGCCAAAAGCCCGCGCGCCATCCGTCCGTCCGGCTCGGTTGGGCTTATAAAATTCTCCTACTTTTTTGGGCCGAATTAATTAAACTTTATGGGCTTTTATTAATTAATTACGGAATTAATTAATAATTAATTAACTGCTTGTCAGTTAATTCCAAGGGTCAACAGTTAACGAAATTAACTGCTTTGACAGTTAAATTCGGTTTTGAATGTTCCCAACAGTCAAAACGTTTGCTATAAATTAAACCTTACCCCTACAGTTTTGACTACTGAAAAATTACCCTCCCATAATTCCGAAATTATGCCACATCTTGTCCCAGAAAATAATTCATCTTTTACTTCTACTGCATACATTTCCTGCATATTATTTCTTTGGTTTGGTTGAGTATAAATACAGAATTGTGTTCGAAAAAATTAATCATTGTTGTGCTACTTGATTAATTTGGAAATCCTTTCTATCTTGGGAGACAATTATTCATTACCTTTAGCATGTTGTGGAGGGAATAAATTTGTCTTAAGGAGACTGTTCTAAACAGGGCTCGGATTATTTCTTATATTCTAATATTATTTCTGCGAATTCAGGTAAGTATTTCATTTCTGTAATTTCGTTTCATTTCTGTAATTACATTATAATTTATAATTTATGAGAGAGGAGATAAAAAGATTGGAGGTGTTTTAATGGAGGTTTGAATTTTTGGAGAAGAAGGTGATTAGTGACTAGCATCACTTATGAACTGTTTCGGCTAGGAAGACAGTCGATTCAGCTCTCGGTCAAAATGCAAAAGTTGTAGATCTTTTTGATTTGGTCGCGTGGGAACCGACAACGTTTTTTTCTCATTTTTTTTCGATTTGATATGATTTTTCTAAGAAAGCAGTTCCGGGGTTAATCATTAACTCGGAAATCAAACCGAAAATTGGAAAAATAAAGGCTAGAATTATTTGGAGATAAATATTTGGGGTTCCTAAAAATAGTGTGGGGACTTCTAAATATTTTTTTTAGTAAGGAGTGTACTTTGGGTTAGTTGAAAGTAAAATCCAAGATTTTCCCAAATAGGGGTGTTCCTGAGGAATAATACTTAAAGGGGTATTTAGGTGTGATTTGAATAATAAATAAAAGAGTACTTGTTGGGGATAATATTTTAAGGGTGTGACTTCTTATATTATTATGGATGGAAATATTTGAGGTTATTGGCTATCGTTATAAGAGTTTCGAAATTATAGCCATAGTATATTGAGAAGAGATATAAATTATATATACGATGTCGTTAAAGTATATATATTATGAGACGAATGAATATATCGGGGTTTTTGATATTATCATTGTGCGGTGAGAAAAGCTCGAAAATATAATATTGGGGATTAGTCAAAAATTAATAAATGCGTAGGATAGTCGAGATATAAATATACTACGTAGTGCGTATGCCCTGATGTTATTATATACATGGGTTAAATAATTACCTATGGGAAATTATGTACAGGTGAGATAAATACCTATCGTTATAATATGGTTGTGTGAATACCTAATTGATGATATATTTATGTAGGGGAATGTGTACCTATATGATTGTTTATTATGTGTATGACATACCTACCATACTTGCTATCACAGGAGGTTGGCGTTCGAAAGAAGACAATCTTATCCTGTGTTGCCTTCGGAAGATTTTAGATTTGGTACCTCAAGAACATAGGACTATGAAAGTCTTATTTGTAAGTTGATAAGTCTGCTGGCTATGGGAGCGTAGGTATGTGCGTTACCTGTAGGTACGTGAACTATGTTCGCCTCCAATATGTGTGATTTGTATTGATACAGTTCCTGAGCGATGTGGAACATGCGATCCTTTAGTATGAGATGTACTTGGATTGGATAACAGAGTATGTGTGCACCACTGTTAAGCTTATGGGTGCCGGATATGGATATATGTATTGTGATTAACATATATGTGTACTTGGGATATTCAACGGATGCTTAGTAAATGAAAATGACTAAGCCACTTATATTATAGTTCGATGGATGATTAATATACTTGTTGCGTATAGTATATTGTTTATATATATGAGATGAGATATCATATAACCTAACCTTGTATAAAGTGAAAAGAATGAATAAAGTGTGATATTACTTCTGGTGAATATCCGGATTTATATGAATATGAATCTTAGGTTCTAATGAGAACTATTAATAAATACGGCATGGTATAAATATGGTATGTATTGAAGCCCTAATGGATCCCGATGATCAACATTATCACGTAGTAGTGTATCGGGAGGGTTACTTGTTTGGATTTCGCTTCGCGAGACACCCCACGCACTAACGTAACGTAATGTTGGGAATGGGGAGAAGTTTAGTCCTTAGTACTCAAATTGACGAGGCTCATTAGAAGATGGGTAATTACATTAGTTAGGCAGGGTAGCTTAACTAGGTTGTTTTAAACGGTATGTGATAGTTGTGCACTATTAGAAGAGGGGTGAGGTGTATCTCATGTGAGAGCGATACCAGTTTAAATATGAGAAATATCATATTTTAAAATATGAATTTTAGGCACTTGGTAAATTATTTTCAAAACCCGGGCTCTGACCCGTTTTCTCTATTTTCCCCTCTCTTGCTATATCTATCTATCTATCTATCTATCTATCTATCTATCTATCTATCTATCTATCTATCTATCTATCTATCTATCTATCTATCTATCTATCTATCTATCTATCTATCTATCTATCTATCTATCTATCTATCTCTCTCTCTCTCTCTCTCTCTCTCTCTCTCTCTCTCTCTCTCTCTCTCTCTATATATATATATATATATATATATATATATATATATATATATAGGTGTCCAGACACAGGGATGCCTGGATGATGATTCTTTCGAGTCAGACGTTTACTGCAGCAGATGTGGATGCAAGCAGGCTTATATTAGACGCTTCTATCATTGAGATCTAGATAGGAGGTATTGTAGAAACATTCGGGCTAATGGCCCAATTGTACTCATTTATTCATTTACCGCCTTTTAGTGCGGCATTCGATTTGGTTATATTATTGTACCGAGTGTTCGGCTATTTTATTTTATTTCATTTCAGTTGCTGCATATAAACTCTTGTAATTGTTTTATTTGAATGGTTTGGTTAAAAAGATTAGTTAATTAAAAAAATTTGACGCCGACCTAATAGGATATTAGTAATTAAATTGGTTTTTGACAGTGATGCTAAGAGTGAACCATATGAGACTCCTATTTTAATTTGATATAGGAGTGATCGTCCGGTATTTTATTAGGCGGGGTATCATAGGTGGTATCAGAGCATCAGGTTCTAGTATCCTTAGGAATCTGTGCGAACGTATTACGCTTTCAGCGTTGCTTTTGATTTGATATAGAGCCTTATGATTAGGATTATTGATATCCTCTTGTGAGATTTCATTATCCTGCCATTATATAAGATTATAGTAAATCTTTTGCACGCTCGTTCGGGATTCGTGAACTGATCGACGAAGGGCGACCATGGAAGACCTTGGTGAGGGCAGCAGGAGGCGAGGCTTAGTTAGACCTATAAGTTGATGTTAGAAATGAGGACCGCGGTAAAGGACATTTTCCTTGTGGCATTGCCATGGGTCGCTGCAACGACTACTAAAATATAGTAGTTAAAATAATCAAGAATCGTTGTACTTGAGAATGGTGCTAAACTTGAATTAACAAGTAGAAGGCTCGGAAGCTCTTGCTTACAGTTGGGTATGGAATTACCCATATGTGAAAATTTGAGTAATGTTTTTTTTCACTTGTTGGAGCAATGTGAAATGGTGGGAACGATGGTCACCATATTTAGAGGAGCATGATATTTTTCTCATAAATTAATCTTACACATGGTTTTAAATTGTAAATTCCCTTAATTTAGAATAAAGTGAATGCAGTTTCTAGGTTATTCACATAAGAATCGATCAAAGACCGACTGTGAATAAAGAGTGACATGGTTAAGTGGACTTAGTACCGGAGTAAGGTAGGTACAATGGAGAAAGAGGCTTCTCCAGTGGAATAATAGACTCACTAGTAAATTGGACTTACGTAGAGTGATTTATAGTTGTTTTAGTGCAAGGTGTGAAATCTGCAATGAAAAATTAAAGTTGTGAGACTTTGTGATTTTTAAGAGTCTAATGGGATAAAGACTCTTGGACTTCGAATTGGAATTTCGAATATAATTGGGATACGAGCTAGTTGTGATAAGCTCAATATTCTGAATTTAAAAGAGATGATATAGTTATATTATGAGAGATATACACGAATAACCGGATTATACTGTATATATATATACGAGCATATTGAGAATATATATATGATATGTTTAAATATATTTGTATGTGATTGGTATATTTGTATGAAACATACCCCCGAGTGCTATCATGGGAAGTTATGCATTTTGGGTGAGGCCCCTAGCTTGAGGAGCAGGGAGCATATAGTCCCTAGGTCATAGTGTCCATTTTATATTGTGTGATTTTTATCAGGAATGAGACGTGGTGGGTATGTTTCGTTCTCATTTCTGGGGAGGAACTATGATCGCTTCCCATTCGTTGTGATTTGGTTTTTCCCAAGTCGGTGTGATAGTCCGACCACTGGTACCCAGGATGATGTGTAATTAATTCCCTGAAAGATGATAGCATTGAGAGACTGCATCCATTGAGTTATAGCTCTGAGGGATGGTTATTATACTTATATAGTGTATGATATAAAAGTATGGATATACTTGATGTGTATAGTATATATATATTTATATGAGATATGAAACATATATATACGGACATATTCAAGAATGGAATGTGAGATAAATTATGGATGAGCTCGCCTTGATTATATGTTTAGATGGAACTTCGATGAGGAGATGTTTTATTTGCATGATTTGAGTGCATATGGACCTTATATATATAATTTAAGGTATACAGGAATTATAGTTAAGCTGGGAGTTTAAGCTTGTTGTTTTTTCGCGCGAAGGACTTACTGTTAGTGCAAGCGCTTGTGGTATGGCTCTTTGACAGAATTGAGAGTTCTGACCATATTTTATTGATAGATGGGATGGGGTTATCCTGGTTTCATATTTGAAGCTAACAATACACTCCACGTATGAACCTTAACATCGTCGGGAGTGGACAAATGTTTTAAAATGCAAGGATGTTGGTTTTGACGATAAGTCACCTAGTGTAAAGGAAACACTGTTGAGTGAGAACCATTTGATTATTGTATAATTATATAGAGATATAAGTTCTATGAAGAAGCACTTAATTTTTCCTCTCACCACAAGTATGTGGGTGAGGTATATGATAAAGGAAATTAATTTGAGACTTATAGCCAGACTTTGAATATAAGGTAAATTGAGAGGAAATACATTTTGGGTATGATGTTCATAATGCTTTTGCGGAGAGTAGGTGCCCTAATTAGTTGGACTTTCCATTTGGACAAGATGGAAGGATATAGTGGTAGAAGTACATTAGTAGGTTAATGAGGTAGGATTTAGAACGTCCCATTGGTGTCCCTTAGACCGCTATATCTCGATGACCGACGAAGTGAGGAAGTAGTGTATCGGGAAGGTTCCTTGTTTGGATTTCATTTTGCTAGATGTCCAACGCACAAAACCAAGCAAATGTCGGAAGTCGAGAGAGGTCTTGGGCACTAGGGATATTGTTAGAATAGTACTCATATTACGTATGTTAGAAACACCTTAATCTTAGGACTACCACGAAGTAAGGGCAATAAGAATATCGACACTGATATAGGAAGGATATTGTGAGTTAACCACAAGAAGATCGATGAGATAATCTTGAGAAGGATTGAATTTTCAGGTATCGGGAGAATTAAATTTCGAATTATTCAGGTTAAGGGATACCCAGGTGTTAGTACCAGGCCGATGAAATGATGCCCATTATTTAGAGTAAGGGTAATGTATCAAAACGTTTACAATGGTGGTGCATATATGCACGAATTATAGGGGGTATGGGTACCCTAGTTAGTTAATTCCAAAAATGTCCGAGATAGAAGGACGTAAAAAAAATAAAAAATAAATGTGTAGAATATATGCCTGAGGGACAGATACAAACAAGGTTAAATTGTATGACGTATTGAATGTCGTGTGAGAATGATGATAATTCAAGCATTTATGTGCAACGAGAGCTAGCACACCCGAGATGGGTTGAAAGGTTGTGGAAAGTCATTTAAAAGATACCTCTTAATGAAAAGGATAACAAATTATTGTGAGAAAATAGAGCGGAATATTACTCGAACGAGTGTTGAAGAGTGGCTTGCACATGATGGTATTGTTAGACTACTCCAAGGAAAGATGGAGTATATGTGATACCAAATTCTGGAAGAGTATGTGAGAATTAATACTTTAATTATTCGGTATAGGGAATATACCTTGGAGATTACGAGAGAGATAGTAATCCGAATATTTATACAATACGTAGCGATGATAATAAAATACGTATGGTAAGTATGCAAATAAGTTGGGAGAATACCTATAAATTTTAATAGAATGTCTGTATGCCTATTATGTGATATGATTATTAAGAGCACTAATGGGTGTTAGCCCGGGGGTGCAAGATTAGTATATATATGAATAACGATGATGAGAATATATATATATATATATATATATATGAGCATACACCTTGAGATGGATGGAATATAGTGGGAGACCATTGTGTTAGGCTATAATTAAATTTGGTTAAACTAGGACGTAATGTATATACTGATCATAGAGTAGTGGTACAGGCTATATCCGAATTTCGCGGACGAAATTCTGTTGTAAGGGGGGAAGTATGTAATACCCCATACTTTTAAAGGTATTTAAATTACACTATGGATGTAATTTGATAATTTGAGGAATTATTATGAATAGTAATTTTGGGATTAATAAGTGAAACTAAATAAATTCAATATTATAAAGTGAATAGTAAATATTAGTTTTCGAGTCACAGATTAATATTTACGTGGATTATATTTCGAGACTAAGTATATGAGTAGATTATTTTTATTACATGTCGTAGTTGGGTAAAGCGACAAAGGAAAATATTTTGAATTGGAAAACACGCGTATTGAACGTGTTGGGTCAAAATAGTGAATTTTAGTTAAGTGACTCAGATGGAGATTTCGACTCCGCTATTGGGTTCGAAATGGCCGAGATAGTCAAAATAGAGTACTCGGGGGTAGTATTTATGTTTCGAAGATTTTTGGACTAGTAGGGACTCGTAAATGAGTACACGAGTCATTTAACAATTGGGTATACACCCAATTTCGAATTTAATAGGGGGAAAGCCCTTGTTTCCCCAAAATATCATCCCTAATAGAGAGAGAGAGAGAGAGAGAGAGAGAGGAGAGAGAGAAGGGAAGAAAGTAGAAGAAAGAAGAGAGAAGAAAAGAAGAGATTTTCGACCAAAATTCGCGGGATTCGACTCGGGGTCGTCGGATTTAATCCATGAAGAAAGTGTTTAACTTGATTTATGATTTAGTGTGTTTATTTCTCATATTGTAGTTGGTATAAAACTAAAGAGTTTTGGGTTGAAATTGCGGGGATTAAACGGGTTTTCGAAAGATTAAAGCGGATATAACTCGATTAATACCCAATTTGAGAAACTTGAAATTTATTGAAATTAATTATTGAAAATGGGTTCTAGGATCATTAGAACCCTTTTTATATGTGTATTTATGATTTTTTTGAGGTTGGTTGATGATGAGAGAGGAGATAAAAAGCTTGGAGGTGTTTTAATGGAGGTTTGGATTTTTGGAAAAGAAGGTGAATAGTGACCAGCGTCACTTCCGAACTGTTTCGGCTAGGAAGATAGACAATTCAGCTCTCGGTCAAAATACAAAAGTTGTAGATATTTTCGATACGGTCGCGTAGGCGTGGACAACGTATTTTTTTGATTTTTTTTCGATTTGATATGATTTTTCTAAGAAAGCAGTTCCGGGGTTAATCATTAACTCGAAAATCAAACCGAAAATTGGAAAAATAAATGCTAGAATTATTTGGAGATAAATATTTGGGGTTCCTAAAAATAGTGTGGGGACTTCTAAATATTTTTTTTAGTAAGCCGTGTACTTTGGGTTAGTTGAAAGTAAAATCCAAGATTTATCCAAGTATGGATGTTCGTGAGGAATAATACTTAAAGGGGTATTTAGGTGTGATTTAAATAATAAATAAAAGAGTACGTACTGGGGATAATATTTTAAGTGTGTGACTTGTTATATTATTATTAATGGAAATATTTGAGGTTATTGGCTATCGTTATAAGATTTTCGAAATTATAGCCATAGTATATTGAGAAGAGATATAAATAATATATATACGATGTCATTAAAGTATATATATATTATAAGACGAATGAATATATCGGGGTTGTTGATATTATCATTGTGCGGTGAGAAAAGCTCGAAAATATAATATTGGGGATTAGTCAAAAATTGATAAATGCGTAGGATAGTCGAGATATAAATATACTACGTAGGGGATTATTATATGGGTGATGCGTATGCCTTGATGTTATTATATACATGGGTTAAATAATTACCTATGGGAAATTATGTACACGTGAGATAAATACCTATCGTTATAATATGATTATGTGAATACCTAATTGATGATATATTTATGTAGGGGAATGTGTACCTATATGATTGTTTATTATGTGTATGAAATACCTACCATACTTGCTATCACGGGAGGTTGGCGTTCGAAAGAGGACAATCTTATCCTGTGTTGCCTTCAGGGGGATTTTAGATTTTGTACCTCAAGAACATAGGACTGTGAAAGTCTTATTTATGAGTTGATAAGTCTGTCGGCTATGGGAGCGTATGTATGTGCGTGACCCGTAGGTACGTGAACTATGATCGCCTCCATTATGTGTGATTTGTATTGATACAGTTCCTGAGCGATGTGGAACATGCGATCCTTTAGTACGAGATGTACTTGGATTGGATAGCAGAGTTTGTGTGCACCGCTGTTAAGCCTATGGGTGTCGGATATGGATATATGTATTGTGATTAACATATATGTGTACTTGAGATAATCCACGGATGCTTAGTAAATGAAAATAACTAAGCCACTTATATTATAGTTCGATGGATGATTAATATACTTGTTGCGTATAGTATATTGTTTATATATATGAGATGAGATATCATATAACCTAACCTTGTATAAAGTGAAAAGAATGAATAAAGTGTGATATTACTTTCGGTAAATGAATATCCGGATTTATATGAATATGAATCTTAGGTTCTAATGAGAACTATTAATAAATACGGGATGGTATAAATATGGTATGTACTGAAGGCCTAATGGATCCCGATGATCAACATTGTCACGTAGTAGTGTATCGGGGGGGTTCCTTGTTTAGATTTTGCTTTGCGAGACACCCCTCACGAACGTAACGTAATGTTGGGAATGGGGAGAAGTTTAGTCCTTAGTACTCGAATTGATGAGGATCATTAGAAGATGGGTAATTACATTAGTTAGGCATGGTAGCTTAACTAGGTTGTTTTAAAAGGTATGCGATAGTTGTGCACTATTAGAAGAGGGGTGAGGTGTATATCATGTGAGAGTGATACCAGTTTAAATATGAGAAATATCATATTTTAAAATATGGATTTTAAGCACTTGATAAAATGTTTTCAAAACTCGGGCTCTGACCTATTTTCTCTATTTTCCCCTCTCTTGCTATATATATATACTAGGGTGTACCCGTGTCGATGGCACGGTGATAAATTCATTCCCGTGATATTTTGTACCCATATCGATGGCACGACGATAAATTTATTCTCGTGATATTTTGTATTCTAAACGTGTCACCAATAACGCAAATATAAATATTATTGATCATTCCATGGTACACTTAATTGGCACGATTAAGCACGTTGATCCAAATTTATAAATTTAATTGGCATTGTAAGTTACCCTTATACTCTGATAACATTTCAAAATTTACTGAACCAAATTTTATAAAGAAAGTTGAATTCCAAGTACTTTATGTCATGTTCGTTTTATAAAGAGATTTACTTGCATAAACATGTCATGTTCGTTTCCAAATTTTAACTCGTATTAATGGTCTAAGTGAGTTTTTATTTTTTATATAGATTAAATTAATAACATAAAAAATTGATAGTTCATTTTTTAAATAATAAAAACTTCTAATAAATTTACGATACTTAATTGTTACATATCCAAATTCCAAAAGAATTTTCTTCCATCTAATGCGAATATAAAATTAGACACCAAAACCAATGCAACTGTAGTAAAGAGAATGGGAGAATGGGCAGTGTTGTTTACAAAAGCAAATGGGAGTGTTGTTTACAAAAGCAAATGGGAGATGTTGTTCCTAACACAGATGGGTACCATGTTTGAGCAAATTAATTTCGAAAGCATGAGAAAGTTGTTTTAATTTCTTTAAACCAAACAAAACAACTTTTCTCAAAAGAAAAACGTTACAATATCAATAGGAAAAAAGTCTTGCTAAACACACCGAGTGTAAGAACCGGATTAGTACCAAACCGGTACTACCAATTGATGAGTTGTCACTCTTTCATTGGGTGTTCTTTTTTTTGAAAAAATATGGTATAATTTTTAATAAGGTTATTTGACTTTATTTTTATTTAAAAAAACTATTTTAATATAAAATAACATTTTGATAAATTAGAAAAAATGTATTATTAAAAACCACTATTTTAATATAAAAAAATAATTAAAAATAAAAAAATATTGAATAAATAAATGTTTGCATAACTAAATGAGTTAAAAATAATTAAAAATAATAATTCTTATTAGAATGATATGGGTTAATTAAGCCGAAATGTCTGAATACCTCTTTAGAATGGAAAAACTTATATTATAATCACAAAAATTAATGAATACTTGTAAAAGACAAATGATGATATAAGAATAGAAAATTAATATAGTTACATAAAGATTGAACCCACATAACTTACGTACCAAACTTCACTCACATAAAAGAGTTACTAAACTATAAAAAGTAGTTGCATGTATTACTTTTTAAAAGACATTAGAAATAAGATTTAAAAAAATGCATTTTTCCAGTCTTATTACCAAAAATTAGGGGTGACAATTTAGAAACGATACGAAATTGACACGAGCAGTCTGTGTTCGTGTCATGTTTTTTTTACACGAAGTCATATCGTGTCGTGTTCGTGTCAAAATTATGAGTTGTGTTATTCGTGTTATCGTGTTTATCATGTTTTTATTCGGATTTTCGTGTCGATTTATGTTTAATTTAGTGTGAAATTTAAGAAATCGTGTTATTCATGTCGCGTGACATATTCTGTTGTTTTTATTTGAGTCGTGTTCGTGTCAACTTAAAAATACGAATTCGTGTCGTGTCGTGTCGTGTCGTGTCGTGTCCTGTCGTGTTCGTGTCCGAAAAACCCTTTATCGTGTCGTGTCGGCATGAAACACGGCCTAAAAACACGAATTTTCACCCCTACAAAAATACATGGTTTAAACTATTTAAACCAATACATCAAACATTTGCTTTCATTCTAACAATTAAGATTTATGTCAACTCTTCACATCCTCATTGGATGAAATAAAGTAATAGATGAGATCACTTAAATACAACAAAACATAAAGAAGATGTTAAACCCTTTAAGGCAAACATAAAAATAACTTTCACGTATCTCGTGGGCAACCTCCATCATTAACTCTCCTGCTAAAAAAATGCGGTCAGCTAATCAAACAGAGTAAACCTTTTAAGGCAAACTTAAAAATAACTTTCACCTATCTCGTGGGCAAACTCCATCATTAACTCTCCTATGAAAAAAAATGCGATCATCTAAAACGCATCAAACAGAGTAAAGAAACCCACTAACAGTGGAAAGCACAAGAAACTTTAGAATATAGAATAAAATCTAAAAAAAATAAATGCAAAAATTCGAAGGGGAAAAAACCCACCATTCTTGAATCGAGAAATCCATCCATCACTCAACCAAAAAGATCAAACACAAATCTGTGTAAAAGAGACCACCATAAGATATTGGATCTTTAAAAAATGTGCATATTTCAGAGTACCTGTGTAAGTGCTGCCAAGAGCTACTTTCTTTCTCAATAATTCTGGATCTGTAAACAATAAAGAGTAAACACACATGCATTCAAACCTTTAACCCAAATATTAAAGTGAAAGAACTACAAACATTAAACCAAAACCACCAAAAAATAATACCAAAAGTTTCAACAAAAAAGTAGGTTTCAAAAGGTCCGCTAATCCAGTCACTCACACACGCATTTACACGTAAAAAATGATTTGACCGAAAACATTTTACTGAAAACCAACCAAAACATTACAGAGTAATGGTTTAGAGTTAGAACCAAAACAGATGAATACGTAAGAACCCAAAAAACTTTGATTTGAACCAAAACAGATGAACAGGTAAGAACCAAAACAGATGAACAGGTAAGAACCCAAAATGAAAATGATTTGATGAACAGGTGTGTTACCAAAACTGGGTTTTGACGAACAGGTAAGAACCCAAAAACCTTTTGATGTCTCAGGTTTGATTGCAACCAAAGAAAACTCCAACCCACAAAAGCATATATATTCCGTAGATAGAGAGGGAGAAAAAGGGTTCTTACCAGTGGCTATATATTTCATAAATAATGGAGGTTGCTATGTTAGTGAAAACCCCAATTCTTCTTGCCGGCGGCTAAACCAACCGGAGTAGTCAGATTCGCTCTTTTCCTAATGGTTGTTCCAGATCATCTGGGTAGTGGCACCTCTCGTCATGGCAGCTCGGAGATGGGATTCGAGAAAAAAACACCTGCTCAGAAAGAAAGCAACGAAAGGAGTTCAAAAAATGAGTTCCAAAGGAGTTCCAACAAAAGGAGTTCCAAAAATGAGTATACCCAAATTTATATAAACTCATGCTACCGAGATCTAAGAAATTGGGATTTCGGCTTACCTTAACCGAACTCACACTACTTAAAAACCAAACTCACCATTGTCAACGTATCTGAAACGAATGAATATCAGAGGGGATGGAGAGGAGAGGTAGTGATAAGAGAGAGACAAAAATACCATGGATTGAGGCTTGTCGTGGGTAAGAGAGAGAGAGAGATATCAGAGGGGATGGGTACTTTATTTACTCCGTACCAGCGTGCATGTACATGAAAGATTTCAAGTACCAATTTGTTTCTTGAGCCTTGTTCTTCTATGGTAAAGTAAATCATTTAGGACCGTTAAGATCGAAATTCTAAAGATTTAATCGGAACCGTCAGTTGATAAAGACCAAATCAATCAGATTTAATCTCAGCCATCAGTTGGCCTAGACAAAAAAAACCCTCCTCCTTTATTATATATATATATATATATATGTGTGTGTGTGTGTGTGTGTGTGTGTGTGTGCGTGTGTGTGTGTGTCCAGACACAAGGACGCCTGGATGATGATTCTTTCGAGTCAGACGTTTGCTGCAGCAGCTGTGGATGCAAGCAGGTTTATATTAGACGCTTCTATCATTGAGATCTAGATAGGAGGTATTGTAGAAACATTTGGGCTTATGGCCGAACTATACTCATTTATTCTTTTACCGCCTTTTAGTGCGGCATTCTATTTGGTTGTATTATTGTACCGAGTGTTCGATTATTTTATTTTATTTTATTTAATTTCAGTTGCTACATATCAACGGATGTAATTATTGTATTTGAATGGTTTGGTTAAAAAGATTAGTTAATTAAAAAAATTTGACCCCGGCCTAATAGGATATTAGTAATTAAATTGGTTTTCGACAGTGATGCTAAGAATGAACCATATGAGACTCCTGATTTAATTTGATATAGGAGTGATCGCCCGGTATTTTATTAGGCGGGGTGTCACAAATGTTCATCTTGGTTTTAGAGATAACCTTCTGAAGGGATTGTTAGGATTGAATGTCGCACTTGCGTGTGCTACCTGTATGGTTTTGTATGACCCTAGTGAAGGAAATCATTAGGTCTTAGGGATGAGATACACTTGAAAGTTTGAGGTAATTGTATAATGGTTATGATTTGGGATCATATAGGACATTACTAAGAGTCCTAGCAGTTTTCTGTAGGTTGAATGTGAGAAACTATGTCAGCATTGGGTTTTTCTTGATGAGAGTGATCTCAAAAACTAAAGTTAGATACCACGTAGTGAAATTTTGGAGGCCTAGGTGTGATGGATCTCTAACTAATGGTGAGTGCCAAGCGAAGAGACTTCACCTTGATTTATGATAGTTATTCTTACTAATAATGGAACAGGTAGCATTGGTCCTAAGAAGGGAAGCCTAACGTTCAGCTTCTCAAAGAAATTTGTTTTATTTTTCGTTCGTCCGACACAAATAGAGGATTCATGGTTAGAACTCGTCATTGTTAATGGGTCAAGCCAAAATATGTGGCAAGGCTAAGACTTTAGCAGATATCAATAAAGAGTTATAGTATTCGAGGGTTTGTTGTGGGTTTGTACATCGTATGGAACGAGTCATTGGCGGAATTTGTTCATTTCTTTTTGTTGTGAAAGTCGCCTGGTTCGTTGCGTTCCTTGTGTCTTTCTCGACCCGATAATAGAAAGTTGTTGATCAATGGTAATTCGGGTATGGTGATGCATAAGCTTAGTAGTGGTGCAGGTTATACCAGTTTTGGCTGTTGCGTCATAGTATATGAGTGCACTCTTCTTCAGAAGCATCTTTATTCTACACTAGTTTTTGTGTACACGTGGCCTCGCGTTATTGCATATAGTTTGCATATGTTACATAATTTCTTTATGTTGACATGTTTTGTTAGTTAACTGATATAACTAGTTACGAGTTGGTCGTGTGTCCTGAGGCCTTGACTTGAGGATATTCTGAGTATCAAGACTTGATGTAACATTAAGTACTAGCGTTGCACTCATTAAGAGTTGTAGGGATTGAGGATGTGATATCTTGGGTTTAATTGTGTTATAATACTTGGGATGACTCTATATTAGCATAAAGACTTCGTAGGGGATATCAGTCGGGTAAACTTATGTGAGAAAGTGACTGTCTTAAGAATCATTGATGTGTATAATGAGAAGTTTTGAGGTTGTATTAGCCTAAGCTAGGCGTGATCCAATATTTGTTTAAAGAAATATTGGTTGCGAATCCTAACATAGAAATAATCCTTGATAATAAGTTCCATAGGTGATAGTGCCATATTTGGTGAGTGACAGTCATCTTGAGGTTTTGTCTAAATGGACGTGTTAGGAATGCTTGAGAATCGATAATAACACCTACAATTCATCATGATCAAGTCAATAATAGGGACCGGTGAAATGAAGTTTTGGTCTTAGATTGTGATGTTGGGAATACCCTAGGGCCGAAAATAAGTTGCTAGTTAACCAAGTTCTAAGTTTTGATAAGTCAAGAATTTCGGAGACGAAATTCCTTAAGGAGGAGAGTTTGTAATACCATGTCCCAACAATTCGACTAAACTTTATATGAATTAAAATTGAGGAGGAGTTAATAATAGTCGTAGAAGAATTGCGGGTAAAATTGGAGAAAAATAAAGAGAATTAGTATTTAAAGAACTTTAATTCTTTCATTAGATTTAATGTGGTGCCTCTTATAAGATTTTTGAAAGTTGTTGGGTTAAATCTGCAAAACTTAGATAATTCAGTCGTTATAACGACGAGCCCCTATCGCTCGAACGACAAATCTATATCGCTTGGACGATGAAAGTGGTCGCTCATACGACCAATATGAAGTTAGATCTTCTATTTAGGCTATCAACATGTGAGCCATTGATCACATTCCTTGCCAGCTCTTAGAGCCAGACGGTGGGATGAAACAGCATGTGCATATTATGAGAATGTGTGAGTTGTTAGTTGTGTATGAGTGAGGGACGTCGGTTAATATCAGAGGGAACACAAATATTTATTAACAACATATTTCACAAAAAGTCGACGACTCCCTCTCCCTCTCCCTCAAAATACCTTCAGCCATTTCCTTAAGCTTTGGTAAACTCCACTCATTCAAATAGCCATACTTGTCCAGTAATTTCCCAAGCCACTTCCTTCTGAAACAGGAAATTAGCAGTGGTGCAGTGCTTGAAGAAGCTAGGGTTTTGTGGAGTTTGAGTTCTTGAAACTTAGGAGTTGGAGTTTGTGTGGTGGATCTTTTTGTGACTCCCTTTAGGGCCACCTTTGTAGGTGGGGGAGTCACCCATCTTCACCTCCACCACCACCATCTTTGAAGACTTTTAGGTGAGAAAAACTAACTTTGAAATAAGTTTAAAGTATAGTATGAAATTATATTGTTTATGTATATATTAGGCCGAATATATGTAGGATAGATGTTACATTTGCACCCATGTGTTGTTTGGTAATCATCTTATCATTTGTGTGATAATGGGTTTCAAAGGATGATTTAAAAAGGGTTTTGAAAACGTAGAAATTTTCAAAATATATGTCTTGAACGTTTTATGAATTTAAATGTGTTAAAATTATATTTAAAAGATAAATAGTGTGACTTCATGCAAATAAATGCATTAGGCTTGCTAAACAATTTTATGAGATTAAAAGGCAATTTTCTACATGAATATTGAAGATAAAAATGAGAAGGAAAAACTTTCACTTAAATAGGTATTTTAAAGTGTGTGAAACTCATGTAGGAAGAAAGTGGGTTTAAATGTTCAAATATATGAAAAGTGAGGTTTTACATGAATTATGATATAAAAGTTAATAATGGAAGTTAAAGGGTTTAAATAATAATAGAAAAATATAGTGTTTATTTTAAATGGGTGCTAAGATGAAAACCCCCATAAATATAGTGTTTATTTTAAATGTATAAAAAATGGGGCTTTAATGTGTAAAATGGTGTTATTTTATATATTAAAGGTAATATAGTGGCAAACGTGAAAGTTGGGTAAAAGGGTAACAATAAACAAGTGTTAAAATGGCCATACGTGTTTTAACTATTAACTCGAAAACTTAATAACCATTTTGGGAAAACGACACTTGTTAAAGGATTAAATTGCAAATTTAGTAACTAAAAGGGTAAATTGGTAATTTACTTAAAATGTAACATTTTTATCGAATAAAAATGTTAATGAATGCTTTAATGCTAGTATAGGTGAAATTGAATTAAGTCCTAAAAGTGAATGATTTTGGTATAAAATCGACGTGTGTGTGAATAAAGGACTTAAAGGAGAAAGAAACAGGTTTCCAAGTGTTAATGGAAAAGTGGACGGTCCATTCCGGGCTTTTGGCTTCATACTATATATGGGGAATAATGTGCACATATGAAAATGTTAAATACATGACTCGGATGCAACCTAGAAGTAAGTAAGAAGGGCCCTGAGCCCTAGGGTAAAAAGCCCAAAGCCATTAGCTAGAGCATATGGTGGTGTTGCCAGAGGTGTGGAGCCCGTTAAAGTACGTGGATAACTAGAAAATTTTGAGAAATTAATAATGGAATATGGAATAAGACATGTAAAGGGTTGCGTGGTGAATGTATAAAGACAACCAATGTTGAACGTAATAATAAATGTTTCGGTTAATGTAATGTGGACAAGTAAATTGAGACTAATTACTAATCTCCATTAGAATAATGAACTGGTTAAGTAAGATAACTTAATGAGTAATTAATCTACCTAATGAGGATTGAACCCATAATAACACAAGCTTGTGTGTCGTTTAAGGCCTTCATGTTAAATAAATAATTCCAACACGATGTCTGCATGTGTTGAAACAAAGCCTCAAGTAGTGGTTAAGCAACTCTGGTGTGAGTCGAGGAGCTTTGAGTAATAAGCGTTTTCAAAAGTGAGTGAAGGGTTTTTGTTAAAAATCGCTAATTGTTAAAATGTGTTCGTTAATGGGAAGGAATGATAGTTTTAAGCATAACAATACAAAATGACTATTTTGTAAGGACAAAGAGAATAAACGATACTATATAACATTTTTAAAATAAAATTGCTTAATGCATTGAGATGTATTTTCGAAGGTTTATATGTAGATATATATGCATTTACACATGCATGTTGTCGTAGTGCGTGAGTGTCCTTTATGCCATTCGTATAAATACTGCTTTTGTATATTCCCACTGGGCATAGGCTCATACCCTCGCTTGTTATGGCAGGTTAGGAGCAATTTCGTATTTTAAGGGCGTTATACAGGTAACTACTTTATTTTCTAGGTGTGTTAGGATGAGGGCTATGAGGATCTTCACAAACTTAAGAATCGACTCGGGTGTGACATGGGAAGAGGATGCACCGTCATAATCTATTCCTTGCCTCTCAATGTTACCTAATGCGAGGACGAGGAACATCTTTCCAACCTTCTTACACGTGTCATAAGTGACCTTAACTTCCCGGCACATTTGAGATCAATATCGAGTTGGGATACACAAGCTTCAAGTTTCTCACGAGTCTCCAATGAAACTTGAAGATCTCTCGCAAGACTATCCATATTGTCGGTTAAATCTATCTTCTTTATACATACAATAAGCAACTGCTCATACAAAGAAACTTTCACCTTCTCGAGTTGACTCACCATCACCTTATACTCTTTTAAAACATTCATCTCATTCTCCAAATCACACAATCTATTAGACAAATCTTTATTAAGCTTTTTGGTTTTTAAACTCTTGGTGTAGAGATCACCTTTGATGCAAAAAACTAGACTAACTAGACTATATCTAATTATTTGATCACCGTTAAATATGTAAATTAGAGAGACATAAAAGATTTGTAAAGTGGTTAGGCTAAAGGGAAAAGCCTACGTCCACTGTTGTGTATCGTCTTATGTCTGTTTTGTTGTCTCCTGTGTCGCTCCTTTTAAATGTAGGGATTACAATGTATTTATAGCCCTTGAGGGTGTAAAAGAGTTGGAATATTAAAGTATGGAATGCCTTTATAAAATAGGAATTTACTTCCATACAATGTTCATAATGTATACAACTGTTGGTGCTTTGCTGACCACGTTGGTCGGTCTTCCTGTTGTTGGTCAAGCTTCTTTTATATGTTGGTTGGTAGTTTAGCTGTTGGTCGGTATTTTTGGACTTAGTCGGGTAATAAGTCTTGCTGACTAGGAGTGATGCCACAATGGATGACACATTTTCATTTTTGATTGGTCCACGTAATAGGATAATTTTTAGTATCAAGAGAATCCTCCAATATTTCATGCTTGAGTTTTTTGGTAAGAGTATAAAACATTTAGTTCTTAAAGTTGCTCGGGCAACAATTGTTTTGCTTGGTCGGCTGCCGACTTCCCATACTTGCTAAATTGCTGATTTATCTAGCGGCATATAACACAGATGACATTTCTGCAATTATCCCCTGTTTTAACGACTCTTTTGGGGGGGCAAATGTGTCTTTTCTGGCTTTAGTCGTCAACAGTTCAATCGACGCTTCCTTTAATCATTCCCTTCCCCAATTTTTGAGGCAATGTATAAAAAGAGAGAAAAATCACGATTGTCTCTTACCTTAAATTTTTTTGAGTTTCTTGCTGCTATCTGTTTGATCTATCTGTGAGATCGTTTCCTCTTTTCTTCAGTTCTTCCTGAATCCTTAAATCCTTGTAAGAATCCTCTTTTTTTTTCATCTTTGAACATGGTTTACTCACTAGTTTCTCTAGAGGAATTTGGGGATTAATAGAACATCCCTTCATGGGTTGATTTAGAGTTTCTCAGTCTTGCTACATACCTTTTTTCTTTATCTAAGGGCCATTGGTTCCCTTCTATTTTTATTTCTGAGTGTGGGTTCACTTTTCCCCTAAACCTATTTTGTCTCAAGTTTTGCTAGTATTTTGATGTGGTCCCTACTAGAGTAGTCCCCAACACTTGGAGAATGGTTAATGGGGTTTATAGATTAAATCATCTCCATGAGACCCATATAGGGATTCCAGAAATCAAGTTTTATTATAAGTGGTTCACAAGTGATACTACTTACTATTTGAAAACTTGGGTTGTGAATAGAGCTTTATTTGTTAACCATCCTGATTCCAATAGAGATTATTTTGATCATGGGGTAATTGTCAAAAATTAGCGACATGCTCCCATAACTCGGAATGCTGAGTATTAGGGGCCCTGATGCTAACAATATGGCTATTGACGCCAAAAATTTACTCGTCCACATGGACCATTAAGAAAGGGACACCTACCATCCTACATGGAAATATTCACACTTGATCAGCGTAGAAGACAGTTGGTCGGCCACCGAGGAGAGTTAATCGGTACCTAAGGACAGCTAGTCTGCACACCGCCCAACCAACATAAAGAACACCAACTATCCAGAAGATCAAAAGCCACTGGTGTAGCCAATAGTCATTGTACCCGAGAAGACCAACAATTACATTTATTGTATATAGATATAAATGTCTGAATATATAAAGACATTCTATCTTTTAGACTCCCATCACTATAAATACAGCCCATCCCTTAGCTAAACGAAAAAGTAATTCATTCTATCTCTCTAAATATCTCTACACATCTATCTCTCTTAAGACCTGAGAACAATTCAATCATTCTCATCACATTGTATTGTGCTATTGTAAATCCCTGGGAATAAAATAATAGTGGACGTAGGCTTTCATCAACAGCCGAACCACTTTAAAAACCTTTGTCACTTATACTTCTGATGTGATGTTTTATTTCCAATTCATCTTCAATCTCATCCTCTTCATACCTTCACTTTATCTGTTGTTGATGCCTATAAGATAACATAGAAGCTATTTCTGGCGTCGTCTATGGGAATTCGACACAAGAATTATTTCCTTCTTATTATAAAAGACGAAGATCATTTTCAAAAGCTAAGTTTTTCTTTTCTCTATGTATAAACAATTACACATTGCGTATCAATCTTTTGATTAAATCGTGATCCTTATATGTTCGATTCACAAATCGTTTGAATCTGAAGTAAGTGGATCTCATAACCATAAGTTTTGCATGAACCTTCGAAGATAGGTGTTGATACCAAATTTAGTCTGCTGACATGGCTCAATTGAATGATGACACGTGGCAATCTATATGGAAACAATAAATACTTCTGAGGAACTCACACGCTTCGAGGAATAAGAATACAACGAGGAACATTACTTCCCGAGGAACTCAGACGCTCCGAGGAAATTAGATGCTCCGAGGAACAAGAATTCTCCGAGGAACTCATACACTCCGAGGAACAAGAACTCTCCGAGGAACTCATAAACACCGAGAAGCTTAGGCGGTTCGAGCAACTCAGGCGGTCCGAGATGCACCTCGAACAAAGCTTTAATAGTAGGATAACCAACAATTTGACTATTCATTAAATGCTTATCATTCAGAGGCATTGAATGTATCACCCTTTCATATATACATCATTTAATGTATTACCCTTTCACTTTACAACCTCAGGGCTATAAATACATTGTACAATCCTCATTAGGACGGGACGCCCGGGCCGGAATTTCTTTATAGAATTTGTAATCGAGAATTCCCAAACACTATGGAATAAAATAACAGTGGATGTAGGCCATTCTTATAAGGCTGAACTACTTTAAAATTCTTTGTCTCATTTATTTATCTCTGATTGAATAATTAGAGTGATCTAATTATTTACATCAACAGATTGGCGCCGTCTGTGGAAACGACTGCTAATATCGTTTGTCATAAAAAACAATCCATCACAAATGGCTGATATTCCAGAATCCAGCAATCGAAACGCTGGAACCCCTCCAAATCCATCTGCTCCGCCAAATATTCCAGATCTGGCTGGAATAATGACAAATCTGGCTCAGGGCCAGACCGTCATGCAAGAAACTATACGTCAACTCATACAAACTCTTCATGGCGGTGCACCAACTCATTCAGGACTGCGGAGTATTCAAAGAAACACCCGTGCGCCATCCTCACGTACTAGGCATACCTATTCATATTGCAATGAGGAATCTGATGATTTCTCTCATCAACCTGGGCGAACTTCATCAGTGCGAGCCACAGATACTGAACAACGTGTCACTCTCTCCCCAAAAAGGACCAGCGCATTGGAAAGATTAAGTAGGGTTTCTCCTTTCGACCGATTAGGCCCTAAGAGGAACAAAAGTCCTCTTAATGCAGCGTCGAGGAGCTGTCGACGATCAACAGCCTTAAGGGAAGGATCTGCCCAGTCGCGACCAGCTGCTCGTCAGGATAGATCCCAGGAATCCACTTCAACTCGATCAGCTACTCGAACCAACAGGCCCGAAGAAGGAAATGATGCATGGAAAGGCTCTATTCAAAGGCTGGAGGATAGATTAGGGGAAATGGTTAAAGCCAAGAACCCTTTACAACGAACCTTTGTTCGAGGAACACCTTTTGTCCAGGCCATTGTAGATTTTCCAACACCATCAAAGTTCAAAGCACCTGTTGTGACCCCCAAATATGATGGAAAGACTGACCCTGTTCTTCATATAGAACAATATCAAGCTGCTGCCGACATCTATGCTGTCCCAGACGAGATGGGATGCAGGGCATTCTCAGGAACTCTTACCGGACCTGCTCAAATATGGTATAATAATCTTCCTCGGGGTAAGATCTCAACTTTCTTTCAACTGGCCGAGTTATTCATTGGAAATTTCTGCTTTGGGGCAAAACCAGTTAAACGAGTAGCACATTTGTTAAGTGTTAGACACAAAGCTGGTGAAAGTACCAGAGATTATATAACTCGTTTTAATAACGAAAAACTTGAAGTCATTGATTATGAGGAGAAGACAGGGATCACTGCCTTGATGAGTGGGGTGTTGCCTAACAAGTTGTATTACACTTTGGCCAAAGATCCACCCACAACTATGTCAGAATTGATGGCAAAGGGGGCCAAAATCATGAATGTCGAGGAAGCTATGGCTGCAAAGAAGAATATGGATAAAGAAACCAAGGTGGAAGTCGAAAAAGCCAAGAAGAAAGAGCATAAGAACAATGGTGGTGACAAATAATCCAAAAATAGGTCGTCATGGGAGGTATTGAAGAAATTTGATAATTACAGTCCTTTAAAAGGTAGATATCAATCACGTCCTGGAGGAAATTAAGAACAACGAGGAGTTAAACTGGCCAAAGAAAATGAAGGCAGACCCTGACACGAGGAATAGGGAAAAATATTGCGAGTTTCACAAAGATCATGGCCATATGACCAAAAATTACATAGCTCTTCAAAATGAGATTGAAACACTCATCCGACGAGGAAAGCTGTCAAAGTATGTTGATCGAGGAAAATAAAGAAGAAACAACGACCGAGCAAGAGAAAGGTCTAGATCTCCTCGTCGAGCAGAGGAGAACAAGGAAAGAAACCATGAAGATGATCCCGAGGATGACCCCTATCTTCCCAAGAGACCAAGGCAGCCAGAACGAGAGGTATTTTCAATACGTTTTGGGTCATTTGATTGTAATGTTATTGCAGGTGGAGATGCAGGAGGAGGAGACCTTACTGCAGAGAGGAAAGCTTACCTCTGTAAGGCTCAAGCTTGCTCGTACATTCAACGAATAAATCTAACTGAAGAGGATCGCCCGAGAAAGGTGAACATAGAAAAATTGGTCATCGGTTTCTCAAAGAATGACCTCGCAGGTGTTCTGTATCCTCATGATGACCCATTGGTGATCAAGATGAGAATGAAGGAGGTAATGATTTCAAGAGTACTGGTCGACAATGGTAGCTCGGCAGACAACATGTTCTACTCGTGCTTCGATAGTTTAAATATAAAGCTATCTCAACTGGAGCCTTATCACAGACCCCTCCTCGGTTTTGCTGGCAAGAAAGTGTTTCCACTTGGGACGATCAAGTTGGATATATTCATTGGTACGTGGCTTGCTTGTCGAACATAAAGAATACGATTCTTCGTGATGGATAAGAATGTTCAATCATCATACAATATCATCATGGGAAGAGTAGGATTGAAGAAGTTCGAGGCTATACCATCTACAGTGCATCAATGCCTAAAATTTCCAACAAACTTTGGAGTAGGAGTTGTGAAGGGTGATCAGAAAGTTGCTCGAGAATGTTATTATTCATCCGCCGAGCAAGAAGAACTGGAGGAATCAAGGAAAAAGACTAGTACCTATCAAGTGGATGAAGGTGCAGAGATTGAAACATTGGATCCTCGAGATGAGTCGTAACTCGTGAAGGGTCAAGTGGTGGAAACTACTGAAAACATCATTCTAGACGACGAGCACCCTGAGCGAACTACTCAAATAGGTTCGTCGTTGGAAGCCTCATTAAAATAAGAATTGATAAACTTCCTTAGAAGCATAAAATAAACTTTTGCATGGAGTCACGAAGATATGCCTGGGATAGATCCAAATTTCTTATGTCACGAGCTCAATGTGAATAAGGAGATCAAGCCTGTGAAGCAGAGAAGAAGAGTGTTCAGCCCCGAGAAGAATCAAGCTATAGAGGAGGAAGTCGAGAAGCTCCAGAAAGTTTGTTTCATTGAAGATGTTAAATATCCAGACTGGTTAGCCAATTTGGTGATGGTAAAGAAGAAGAACAACAAGTGGAGGATGCGTGTAGACTTCACTGACCTCAAAAAAGCATGCCCAAATGATCACTTTCCATTGCCTCGAATTGATTAACTAGTAGATGCTACCTCGGGACACGAGCTGCTGAGCTTCATGGATGCTTATTCTGGTTACAATCAGATCAAAATGAAACCTGAAGACAGGGAAAGTACTTCTTTCATTACCCCTAGGGGAACTTATTGTTATAATGTTATGCCTTTTGGTTTGAAAAATGCAGGTGAGACATATCAGCCGCTGATGAACAAGGTTTTTGCTGAACAAATCAGTTGCAATATGGAAGTGTATGTTGACAATATGTTGACGAAAAGCAAGAAAGTTGCCGATCATCTAGTTGACTTAATCCAGACTTTTGATCAACTGGATAACTATCAAATGAAGCTGAACCCGACGAAGGGCATATTTGGAGTGCGAGAAGGCATGTTTCTCGGGTACATTGTCAATCAACGAGGAATTGAGGCAAATCCTGAAAAGATCAAAGATCTATTAGGGCTGCGATCTCCAACGACGAAGAAAGAGGTGCAAAGTCTTACAGGACGAGTAGCAGCACTCAACAGATTTGTATCACGAGAAACTGATCGATGTCTCCCATTCTTCAAGATACTCCGAAAGACTTTTGAGTGGAATGATCAATGTGAGAAGGCTTTTCAAGACTTGAAGAAATACTTGGGAGCACCTCCACTGTTGTCCAGGCCAGTGATGGGAGAAAAATTATACTTATATCTTGCAGTGTCCGAGAATACAGTTAGCTCGGCGTTGATCAGAGTGGAGAATGGAGTGTAAAAGCCAATTTATTACACAAGTAAGGCCTTCCGAGGAGCAGAGATCAGATATCCAAGGCTAGAAAAATTAGCACTGGCGCTGATTGAGGTGAGTAGGAGAATGAGGCCATACTTTCAGGCTTATACTATAGTCGTATATACTGATATGCCGTTGAGACAAGCCCTTCATAAGACAGAAAAATCAGGGAGATTGATGTACTGGGCAATAGAGCTCGGTGAATATGATATAGTCTATGAACCCAGATCATCGATAAAAGGGCAAGCTGTAGCAGATTTTATAGCAGAGTTCACCTATCCTGATAACCCCGAGGAGAAAAAGTTGCTCGCTGATCAACCTGTGGATGTTACAGGATCAACAAACACTAGCTCAGACCAAATCCGGTTGGTAAAAGGGCAAGTGGATGTTACAGGATCATTAAATTCGAGCTCAGACCAACTCCGGTTGGTAAAAGGGCAAGAAAAAATGATCGACGAAGAGCGAGAAATATCCGGGAGGATGAAAGGAAGCAAAAAATATTTCACCGAGGAACTCTGACTGATCAGAAATTTGAAGACGAGGTACCTATATGGAGGCTATATGTAGATGGCTCATCTTGCACTGCAGGATGTGGCGCGGGGATAGTTTTGAGCACTCCGGATGAAGTCGACATGGAATACACCCTGCGTTTCCAATTCAAAGCTTCCAATAATGAAGCTGAGTATGAGGCCATGATTGCAGGTCTTAGTTTGGCAAAAATTATGGAGGCGCAGCAGATTATTGTCTTCAATGATTCTCAATTGATCGTAAACCAAATGATGGGAGTATATGAAGTCAAAGGAGAGTTAATGATCAGATATCATGCAAAGGCAAAGGAGCAAGTGTCAGAATTTGCCGCTATTCAGCTGGTCAGAATACCAAGAATGGAGAATGCGAGAGCAGACGCCCTAACTCGATTAGCATCAGCTACTCGTACCGAGCTACGATGAACAATCCCAATTGAAGTGTTGGCTGGTCGAAGTATAGATGGAGACCTGACGATGAACTTTATCATCCTTGATTTAGGACCATCTTGGATGGATCCCATCAGGGCGGATATTGAGGAGGGAGAATTACCAATTGACAAGCTCGCAGCCAAGAAATTGAAGTTTAAAGCTGCTCGGTATGTATTAACTAACGGTATTCTTTATAGACGAGGAATTATGGCAGGTTTACAGAGATGTGTACATCCCCCCGAGGTTAAAGAATTGATTAAAGAGATCCATGAAGGGTCCTGTGGAGCACATGTAGTAGGTCGGACGCTTTTACAAAGGATGATGAAGCAGGGATACTACTGGCCGACGATGAGAGTCGATTATGTAGCCTATGACAAGAAATGTGACAAATGCCAACGCTTTTCCTCCATCCGAAGAACTCCACAAGCATTGTTGACACCCATAACTTCCCCTTGTCCATTTGCCATGTGGGGAATTGATTTGGTTGGGCCACTGCCAACGACCCGAGGAAGGTTCAAATACCTCGCCGTCGCAGTGGATTATTTTACTAAGTGGGTAGAAGCTGAGCCACTCATTGATATGACGTATGAGAAGGTGTACCAATTTTTTTTGAAGAACATCATTTGTCGATATGGTCTTCCTCATGCCTTTATCACAGACCATGGAACACAATTTGATAACGAGGAGTTCGCTGCCAATTGTCATCAGTCAAATATTTTGAAGGTCCACTCAGCACCAGGCCATCCTCAAAGCAATGGACAAACTGAAGTGACAAACAGAACGCTGCTAAATGGCTTGAAGAAAAGACTGAATTATGCGAAAGCAAATTGGATCAACGAGCTACAATCAGTACTCTGGGCTTGCCGAACTACTCCCCGAGTAGCAACTGGAGAATCACCATATATGCTGTCGTTTGGAAGTGAAGCCGTTATACCTGCCGAGTTAGGCCTCCCAACACACAGGGTACTGAATTTCAATTCCCCTGTCAGCGACTTAATAAGAAGATTGGATTTAGACATGCTCGAGGAAGTTAGAAAAGAAGCAGCCATTAGAAATGCTGCTTACCAGCAACGAATAACTTTATTCTACAACAAAAGAGTGAAGAAGTGCGACCTGAAAGAAGGAGATTATGTGCTGAAGAAAGTAATTCAAAAGCACAATAAACTGGAGGCAAACTGGCATGGACCATACCGAGTTACAAAAGTTATTCGACCAGGAACTTATCGATTAGCAACTTTAAAGGGGGAGGAGTTTAAGAATGCATGGAACGCAGAGCACCTGCGCAAGTATTATCAGTGATGTATATTCCCATGTAACGTAGTTCCATCGGTATGAATAAAATGAAGATATTCTGCAAGTCTCTCTTTTTATTGAAAATTTTTCGGGGAATACTAGTGCTACACACTACTCGGCAAAGCTCAGACTACTCAGCAAAATATTCCTAAAAAGGCCAACCTCGGTTGGTTAGAAAACAAAATATTCCTAAAAATGCCAACCTGTTTGGCTAGGAAACAAAATATTGCTAAAAATGCCCAACCTGTTTGGCTAGGAGATAAAATATTCCTAAAAATGCCAACCTGTTTGGCTAGGAAACAAAATATTCCTAAAAATGCCAACTTATGTTGGTTAGGAAGTACATATATTCTCGAAAATCCTAACTTATGTTGGTCGGGAGGTAAATATTTTCTCGGAAATGCCAACTTATGTTGGTCAGAAGGTAAGATTATTTCAGAAAGCGCCAAAGTTGCTCATAGAGGAAAAATCTACTAACTATGGCTGGTCGGGGATAAAAACCCACCAACTCTAGTTGGTCGACAAGGAAAATTTACCGACCTTGGTTGGTCGGAAACACTTAAGAGAAAAATTTACTAACTATGGCTGGTCGGGGATAAAAACCCACTAACTGTAGTTGGTCGACATAAAGAATCTAACGACCTTGGTTGGTTGAAAACATTTTAAACATTTTTTATACTCGTGACTTTATTATTAAGTAATCGAGTAACATTTTTTATACTTGTAACTTTTTAATTATTACTGAGTTGGTCGACAAACAACACAATATTGTTAACTTTTTAACAGATATGCACAAATATAAAGTGTTTGATAATTACAAGACAATAGCAATTAAGATTGCAAACATAAATGAAAGTCTTTCATTGAATTCAAAATAAATTACATTGATAATAAATTGAAAAGTACATTGATATTGAAATATATACTAACTATTACATCAAAAATTCCTATTCTACTGGTCTTTTCCCCTCTGCTTTTGACACAGGTTCCTCGCCAGTAGGCGGATCATTTAAAGCCAGAGGAGAATTGATGAAGTTGAGATCCTTCAACATCCTGACATTCATCACGGATGGTCGATCCAAGAGATGCTGGGGACGAGATATCTCGGCTTTTGAATGAAGATTGTAGTCACCGAGATACTTTGAAATCAAGCTCCGAGGAATGGCCCGTGCAGGGATCCAACTCATATCCAATTTGTATAGTGGCACAGGTAAGTCGAGAAACCCGGGATCGTGGTAGTCCCACAGGTAATGACCCTGTTCGACCTGCAACACACCTAAGGCGTTCAACCAGCCTTGTTTGTAGCCCTAATTATTGGCATTCTGGATACGATCGTCCAAGTGGTAGAGCGCTTCATTGTATCCAGCCATCCAGAACTCCCTGGGCTGTTTGTGGAACTGATATGTTAGTCTGTCCAGCTACTCATGGAGATTTTTGATGAAGAGCTCCTTGTCCTCCAAGGTAGATTTCTGCTCAGTGAGCTGCTCTTCCAAGTCCCTGATCTTCTTTGACATTTCAGCCAAAGCCTGGTTCTTCGCCATCAGCTGGAAGGCCTGGTTCTCTAGGGCAGACTGAGTCCTCTGTTCCTCGACAGGAATTCGAGGTGCTCTAACTCGTCCCCGAGGTGCTCTTGCTCGTCCTAGAGAATATGTGGAAGGGCCAGACCTCTTTAAAGTTTCCAACTCGTCCCTCAAGTTGGCGTTCTCAACTTCCAGGAATGAAAAGCCCTCATCGGTCACTGGGATTAAGGCTTTTGAAGAAGAGGCTGCAGACTTCAACTGTGATAGCTCTTTCTGCAAGTTGTTGTTCTCTTGCTCCAGCAACTCGGCAATCTGTCTGCATTCCTCGACCTCACCTTTCAGGGTTCTCTCCCTCAATCGTACCCAGCAAAAAGCTTCTTGTATCCCTTGTCGGCAATAATCAGCTTGTACTTCTTCTCGTAACCCTCATGCAACAGGGAAGTGGATTCTTTGTATTGAAGCTGAAGGTCTTCGAGGGTGCCTTGGAGATCCTCGATTATATCATAATAGGCCACATTATTGGCCACCGCTCGATCAAGTAGACACTTCAGATATTGATATGCTTCAACTACCTGTTCTGAAGCATCCTGGCCGAGGATGTCGATAACTTGTGCTGCACTCAGGTCTGTGTGACCAGCTTTAAAATATTCATTACATTGTCGCAACAACTTAGTATCATGGGCAAATAGTAATTCCATCCTGGCCAGAAACTAGCAGAGAAAAAAAGAGCAATCATCAATAAGAAATATAAGCAGAGTATGAATAGAAGATAAACAACAATATGCAAAAAAGTCCAAGTTTTATTGGATCATAAAGTTCAGAGTTACATGTGTGGGTTACATTTGAAAAGAAAAAGATGAAGAGAAACCCGAACAACTCTACACCTTTTCCTTGTCTCCCAAAAGCTTCTCGGGAGGCTGGGACGAGGAAGTAGGTTGCTCGGAGGGAATGGATAGTTGCTCGGGGAGCACTGGCAGTTGCTCGGAGGAAGTAACAATCTGCTGAAGTTCCTCGGCAGCAGGCTGAATAGCTGAGGGATTATCTCCCATCACCATAGAAGACTCTTCTGAGGAAGCTTCGTCCTCTTCAAGATCTTCTGGGGTTGGAGGGGGACTAGGAATGTGTTGCTGGAAAATCTCAGAAGATTCATCAACTTTCATTTCCTGGAGAGCAGCGACCCATCCATCCCTAAAGTATTTGAGGCTGCCATAGTCCACTTGCGACACCATGGCAGCCAACCCCTTGTTCCACCCTTTGTCCCAGCCAGCGCTGAAGGACTTCTTCACAACCATCTTCCTCTTCAATTTCTCCGAGGAGAGCTTCTCGGACAATATGTTATTAGCAGATTTTAATTTGTTTTCAATCTCCTCCTTCTGTCGACCTACTTCCCTAAGTTGAGCCATCTCCTCCTCAGTAGACTTGAGCTTATCTTCAAGCTCCCCATCAGTTTTGAGCTTCTCTTAGAGCTCCTTATTTGCCTTCTCCAGGGCATTTATTCTTTTTTCTAACTCCTTGGAGGCATCAATAGCTCGAGCTTTCTCTTGATCGGTGGAGACAAGATTTTTCTCCCAGACAACCTTGTCAGTAGCATATGTCTGGCGAGAATCGTCCAAAGACTTGATAGCTTCTGCCAGAGCTCCCTCCACACTGGACGAGGAGCATGAAGCTTTAATTGCTTCATCCTTCTTCAGGATTATATTAAAGCAGCTCGTCAACTTGAAAGTAAAAAGAAAGCAAGTCAGAAACAGAAATAACAAAGGAAATATGAAAAGTTCAAAGTAAGAAGACTTACAGAAGCAAGGTGACGAGCAGCTAATGAAGTGACCATGTCCCGGGTAAGGTTTTCTACAGTACCTTGGACCTCAGGAATGATCCAGGACTTTACCGAGTTCATGGCAGAGCTCGGAGGAACAAAAGTGGGAACCCCTGTCCCAGCAGTTGTGGGCTGAGTGATGGTGTCAGCCAAATTGACCGAGGAGCTCTTCTTCAGCCTCCTCAGGGTAACAAGAACAGATTCAACCAAGGAAGAACCCTTGGTCGGTGATATTACAATCACCTCTCCAGAAGCAGCAGACCTGCTCGGAGCCACTGTGGGCTTCTCAGTAACTTTCACAACAGCAGCTGAGGAAGGTGCATCATTCTTCTTTGTCCCCTCCACTGGGACATCAGCCTTACTTCTTTTTGCCTCTCCAGAACCAGAGTGAGGTTTCTATAAGAGGGTAGGAGGCCTTCTTCTCTTCATCCTTTCGCTTAAAGGGACGTGAGATTCAGGTGAAGAGCTAGTGGAAGCTGGTACTGGCTCTGATTCACTTATCACTGGACGAGCAGTGAAAGAAGTGGTGTAGCTCTTGTATTGCAGCAGATATGAAGCTGATCTAATGTGCTCGTCGGCAACACTCTGATGCAGACTCCAGATAAGTTTCAGATGTCTTATATTAACATCTGCTTCCTTTGGAGACTTTCTTTTGTTATCAAATGCAAATAAATAAACATTGAAATATCAGTGGAAGATTTTATCAAACACAAAAGAAGCATGATTTCAAAATAAGTAAAATGAAATAAAAATAACCTATCCCATTGCCATAAGGAGGGCATCTGGGACCCTGATAAACTTCATCTCCTGATAAAGGAGCATGTTGCCAATTTTTTATGACAACCCCGTGCTCAAAATAATCCCTATTGGCATCAGGGAGATTAACTACTAAAGCCCTATTTAACATTCTAGTTTTCAAATAAAAATGTTATCATTAACTGCCCATCTATAACAAAACATAATCTCAGGAATTCCTATGCGAGTTCCATGGACTTGATTTAATCTATGCACCCCATTAACTATTCTCCATGTGTTGGGGCTATTCTTGCAGGAACAACGTCAAAGTACTGACAGAATTCCATACACAAGGAGTTTGGTGAAAAAGAAAATCCACACTCAGCAATAAAGAGACTGGGGAACCAATGTCCCTCAGCCAAACGGAAATAATCATAAGGCTCTGAAAGCTCTTCCAAAACAACCCAGGAGGGAATGAAAAAATCAGAGCGAAATTTATCAAGAGATTCAATAGGGTAAACCATGGTGAATAAAGGAAATGAAGAAGAAGGAAGAAGATCTTACAGAAAAAGAGTGGAGCTGTTGACAACGAACGATGGAAGAAGATGAATACACAGGAGAGAAAGAGACTATGGAAAACTCGAAAAAATAAATTTGGAAAAGTAGAAGACGATGGGATTTTCTGCAGCATTTAAATACTCTAGCTTGGGAAATGGTAAAGTAATGATTACAAAAAGAAACAATTACGCTACCGGCGGCTAGAGAAACAAAAAGGGCGCAGCAATCGAAGCGAAAAGAAACGATTACGCTACCGGCGGCTAAAATGACAAAAAGTATGCGGAGATCGAGGCGGTCATAGAAAAATTCAAAAAGCCTGATTCTACGAATTTGGAAGGAGAAATAAATACAAGGGAAACGTTCCTAAAAATCAGGAAGACTATTTAAAGCTACCATATTCCGAGAAAGAATGTTCCATACTCCTCAAATTTCGAACTATGAAACATTGGGGCTTCTGTTGATACCAAATTTAGTCTGCTGACATGGCTCAATTGAATGATGACACGTGACGATCTACGTGGCAACAATAAATACTTCCGAGGAACTCACACGCTCCGAGGAACCATACTACAATGAGGAACACTGCTTCCCCGAGGAACTCAGACGCTCCGAGGAACAAGACCTCTCCGAGGAACTCTTGAATACCGAGAAGCTTAGGCGGCCCGAGCAACTCAGGCGGTCCGAGCTGCACCGCGAACCAAGCATTAATAGCTGGATAACCAACAGTTCAACTGATTCATTAAATGCTTATCATTCAGACGCACGCGCTTAAGGGGCATTAAATGTATTACCCTTTCATATGTACCTCATTTAATGTATTACCCTTTCACATTACAGCCTCAGGGCTATAAATATATTGTACAATCCTCATTGTAAGGGGACCCCAAAAATACAGACCGGAATTTCTAGATAGAACTTGTAATCGAGAATTCCCAAACACTCAGCAATAAAACAACAGTGGACGTAAGCCATTCTTATAAGGCTGAACCACTTTAAAATTCTTTGTCTCATTTATTTATATGTGATTGAATAATTAGAGTGATCTAATTTTTTACATCAACACCATCCATCTCTAAAATATTTTAGGCTGCCATATTCTACTTGAGACATCATCGCAGCCAATCCCTTATTCCATCCCTTGTCCCAGCCAGCGCTGAAGGACTTCTTCACAGCCAGTTTCCTTTTCAACTTTTCCGAGGAAAGCTTCTCGGACAGCAGGTTGTCAGCAGCTTTCAATTTATTTTCAACCTCCTCCTTCTGCCGATTTACCTCTCGAAGTTGAGACAACTCCTCTTCAGCAATCCTGAGCTTATCCTCAAGCTCCCCAACAGTTTTGAGCTTCTCTTCGAGCTCTTTATTTGCCTTCTCCAGGGCATTCATTTTTTTCTCCAACTCTTTGGAGACTTCAACAGCTCGAGCTTTTTCCTGCTCGGTGGAGGCAAGCTTCTTCTCCCAGACAGCCTTGTCAGTGGCATATTTTTGGCAAGAATCGTCCAAAAATTTGATAGCTTCCTCCAGAGCTCCCTCCACACTGGACGAGGAGCATGAAGCTTTAATCGCCTCGTCCTTCTTCAGAATTATATTAAAGCAGCTCGTCAACTGTGAAAAGATAAAGAAAGTAACTCAGAAACAGAAATGACAAAGGAAATATGAAAAGTTCAAAGTAAGAAGATTTACAGAGGCAAGGTGGAGAGCAGCTAAAGAAGTGACTGTGTCCCGAGTAAGGTTTTCTTCAGTACCTTGGACCTCGGGAATGATCCAGGACTTTACCGAGCTCATGGCAGAGCTCGGGGGAACAAAAGTTGGAACCCCAGTTCCAGTAGCTGGGGGCTGAGTAATGGTGTCAGCCAAATTGACCGAGGAGCTCTTCTTCAGCCTCCTCGGGGGAACAGGAACAGATTCAACCAAGAAAGAACCCTTGGTCGGTGATATTACAATCACCTCTCCAGGAGCAGCAGACCTGCTCGGAGCCACTACGGGCTTCTCGACAACCTTCACAACAGCAGCCGAGGAAGGTGCATCATTCTTCTTTGTCCCTTCTGGGACATCAATTTTAGTTCTTTTTGCCTCTCCAGAACCAAAGGCAGGCTTCTCGAAGAGAGTGGGAGGTCTTATCTTCTTCATTCTTTCACTCAAAGGGACGTGAGATTCAGGCGAGGAGCTGATGGAAGCTGGTACTGGCTCTGCTTTACTTATCACCGGACGACCAGTGAAAGAAGTGGTGTAGCTCTTGTACTGCAGCAGATATGAGGCTGACCTAATGTGCTCATCGGCAACACTCTGATGCAGACTCCAGATAAGTTTCAAGTGCCTTATATTAACATCTGCTTCTTTTGGGCACTTTCTTTTGCTATCAACTGCAAATAAATAAACATTGCCATCAGTGATACATTTTATCAAACATAAAGGAAGCATGATTTAAAAATAAATAAAAGGAAATAAAAATAACCTATCCCATTGCCATAGGGAGGGCATCTGGGACCCTGATAAACTTCATCTCCTGATAAAGGAGCATGTTGCCAATTTTTTATGACAACCCCATGTTCAAAATAATCCCTATTGGCATCTGGGAGATTTACTACTAAGGCCCTATTTACCATTCTAGTTTTCAAATAAAAAGTATTATCTCCTACAGCCCATCTATAACAAAATATAATCTCAGGAATTCCTATGCGAGTTTCATGGATTTGATTTAATCTATACACCCCATTAACTATTCTCCATGTGTTGGGAGCTATTCTTGCAGGAACAACGTCAAAATATTGACAAAATTCCAGACACAAAGGATTGGGTGGAAAAGAAAATCCACACTCAGCAATAAAGAGACTGGGGAACCAATGTCCCTCAGCCAAACGAAAATAATCAGAAGGCTCAGAAAGCTCTTCCAAAACAACCCAGGAGGGAATGGAAAAATTAGAGCGAAATTTATCAAGAGATTCAACAGGGTAAACCATGGTGAATAAAGGAAATGAAGAAGTAGGAAGAAGATCTTACAGAAAAAGAGTGGAGCAGTTGACAATGAACGATGAAAGGGATGAACGCACAAGAGAGTAGAAGACAATGGAAAATTCGAAGGTACAAATTTGAAAAAGTAGAAGACGATGGGATTTACTGCAGCGTTTAAATACTCTACCTTGGGAAAAGAAAAAGTAATGATTACAAAAAGAGACGGTTACGTTACCGGCGGCTAAAAAGACGAAAAGGGGCACGAGAATCGAAGCAGGCATAGAAATTCAAAAAGCTTGATTCTACGAATTTGGAAGGATAAATAAATACAAGGGAAACACTCCTAAAAATCAGGAAGACCATTTAAAGATACCATATTCCGAGAAAGAATGTTCCATACTCCTCAAATTTCGAACTATGAAACATTGGGGGCTTCTGTTGATACCAAATTTAGTCTGCTGACATGACTCAATTGAATGATGACACGTGGCAATCTACATGGCAACAATAAATACTTCTGAGGAACTCACACGCTTCGAGGAACAAGAATACAACGAGGAACATTACTTCCCCGAGGAACTCAGACGCTCCGAGGAAATCAGATGCTCCGAGGAACAAGAATTCCCCGAGGAACTCATACACTCCGAGGAACAAGAACTCTCCGAGGAACTCATAAACACCGAGAAGCTTAGGCGGTCCGAGCAACTCAGGCGGTCCGAGCTGCACCTCGAACAAAGCTTTAATAGCAGGATAACCAACAGTTTGACTATTCATTAAATGTTTATCATTCAGAGGCATTGAATGTATCACTCTTTCATATATACATCATTTAATGTATTACCCTTTCACTTTACAGCCTCAGGGCTCTAAATACATTGTACAATCCTCATTAGGACGGGACCCCTGGGTCGGAATTTCTTGATAGAATTTGTAATCGAGAATTCCCAAAAACTCAGCAATAAAATAACAGTGGACGTAGGCCATTCTTATAAGGCTGAACCACTTTAAATTTTTTTGTCTCATTTATTTATCTGTGATTAAATAATTAGAGTGATCTAATTTTTTACATCAACAATAGGGTAAACACATCTATTTACTGATCAGATATTTTAATTCCCATATCTGAGAATTTTGATAGGGAATAAAATGTTAAAACACTATCTTCAGAAATGATAACCATAATGTTTGCTTTATTTTAACGATTTGTATAAATTTTATTCGTATGTGAGTGTGCACAATTATGTTAATTTTTGTTGTTGATTTTGAGATTAATTTCATAATGGGAGGTCTTCAACGACTCTATGAACATCTGAATTTCCATGATAATCTTTGGTGCGATATGATTGTCCATCATATTTGTCCCCGAAAATTCAGTCACCCACCTCCCAAAAAAAGGGCAAGATGAACGGACAGGGGCGGACCTAAGTGGTCCCGAAGGTGGGCGGCCGCCCACCCGGGTTTTTCGGAATTTTTTTCCTGAGTTTTTTTTTTGGACCTATGTGGAATATTTAATAGTAGAAGGTGTAATGTTTTTGGGGCAGAAACGAAAATAATCAAAATCCCTATCTCTACGCATACAGAAACAACACACGTTTTTTTTTCCTTTTACCCTAATAGCCGTCCGTCCCTCTTTCTTCTCTTACAACCCCGTCCTCTTCTTTCTTTTCTCTACCGGCGGCGGCGCAACAGCGTACAACCCCTCCCCGGTCCGGCCTGCGTCTCCCTCCGGACCGGCGTGCTTCTTCTCTTCTTCTGTGTGCAGTAGGAGCTGCTACCCTTACTCCTCCGCCCGCTCCCTCCGGTCCGGCCTCCTCCTCCGCAGCTCCTCCGCCCCTCCTCCTCTAGATCTCGGCCTCAACTCTCTCTCCAGACTCCAGCTACTCCGCCGTCCCTCTTTCTTCTACTAACAGGTAATTTTGTACTTTGTTGAAGTTTTTATTTTTTTGACATTCTTGAGTTGAGTTATTGGCATTATTAATTTACTGTAAAAACATTGAAAAAAATATAGTTTATTGTAAAAATTAGTTGATTGTAAAAATTAACATTTTTAGTTTAATTTAAAAATTAGATTGTTGACATTGTTAGTTTAATCTAAAAATTAGATTGTTGAATTTAGTTTATTGTCAAAACATTGTTAGTTTATTTTAAAAACATTGAAAAAAATTATTGTGTTGTAAAAATTAGTTGTTTGTAATGAAAGACAATTTGACTATTTATATATGGTATTCTCGATAATACGCAGATTCTATAAATTATGATTTTTTTAATACTATTTAATTTAATTAAATATTATTTTATTTTTCGCCCACCCGTCGCTAAAATCCTGGGTCCGCCATTGTGAACGGACATGGCCATTGGTCTCTATTATCAAAAGGAACCAACTTGCCTCAATTTATGGCACCAATAGGTCTTCCACTGAAATCTTCAGATAGTTGAATCATTACAAAAAAGACCCAATTGTTGGGAACAATGTCTAGTATTCAGTTCGTCAGCAAAGATCATGGCTTTCAATCCGATTCTTGTCATCGGTGCGCTAGAAATCTCTTAAATGAAGCTATTTAATTTCTTAAGCAATACTATCATATTGGTTTAAGGCTTATCGAGTTTTCCTTTGCACAATAAATTTGTGGCTCTAGTTCGTGATGAATTATCTATTCAGATCACGGATCAGTTAGCATGATCAACATGATCAAAATTGACATGGGGGGACCTTTCTGGCACAGTTAAATTCGGTTTTTGACATAAAATTCATAGATTGTATGCCCCTGTTGGTCGGCATTCTTATGCAACGAACACCCTTTTCTGGACGACCGAACTTATTTCTTGGTCAGCACCATTCAACACTGGTCGACGAAACCAATTGTTGGTCGGAGGCATCTATCGCTAATAGACGACCACTATATTAAAGCTACGACAGGAGGGTGATAACCCATGGACCCATCTACTAATTAACAACAAGTTTTATATAGAATGAAGGTATCTCTATTGCTTATCAGTGTACTACACATATCGCTGGTCGGTAGAACCTATATCTGGTTGGCGATACATATTAGAAGTCGGCGATAGGTTTTGTAGAGGTTGATAGGTTCCAGAAAATCATTCCTTGCTAGTCGGCAGCAATAAAGGGATCGTCGGCGGCCGCTATTATTGGTCGGCGAAATTATACAGCAAGTCCAGAAGGGCTACGATTATCTATCATTGGTCAGCAATACCCATTACTAGTCGGCATCAGGTGTTACACCCATTGGAGGTTTACCAGCCATCCGCTTCTGCTCGGCAACATATTTCATCCAACCAGAGTTCTCCCTGACCAACCTTATCATATTACTAGGTTCTCTTGCACAAGATCGGATCATTTTATATTGGTCGGTGACCACTAATACGACGACAAATCTAGAGGAGACACGCCATCAATGGTCGGCGGTGAAAGGCGAATACCAGCTGAAATCATTTTTGACACGAGTATAGTTGGGGAACAAGTCTCCATTTTTTACTTTATTAAAACAAAACATTTTATGTTTAATAAAGAACTTTTGGATTAACTACAAGTTACTCTTTAAAAAATCTTTTAGGTTTATTACACCAAATTTTTACGTCCTTGTTGATACCAAATTTAGTTTGCTGACATGGCTCAATTGGGTGAAGACACATGACAATCTACGTGGCAACAACAAACACTTCCGAGAAACTCAGACGATCCGAGGAACCATACTACAACGAGGAACACTGCTTCCCCGACCAACTCAGACGCTCCCACCTACAAGAACTCTCCGAGGATCTTTTGAATACCGAGGAACTTAGGCGGTCCGAGGAGCTTAGGCGGTCCGAGCTGCACCTCGAACAAAGCATTAATAGCAAGATAACCAACAGTTTGACTATTCATTAAACGCTTATCATTCAGATGTATACACTTAAGGGGGCATTTAATACATTACCCTTTCACATGTACAACATTTAATGTATTACCATTTCACATTACAGCCTCAGGGCTATAAATACATTGTATTACCCTCATTGTAAGGGGACCGAAATTTCTTGATTTTACTTGTAATCGAGAATTCTCAAACAGTCATCAATAATAGAAACAGTGGACGTAGGCCATTCTTATAAGGCTGAACCACTTTAAAACTTCTTTGTCTCATTTATTTTATCTGTGATTAAATAATTAGATACGATCTAATTTTTTACATCAACAGATTGGCGCCGTCTGTGGGAATCGGCTGGTAATATCGTTTTTCATCAAAAATAACTCATCACAAATGACTGATATTCCAGAACCCAGCAATCGAAACGCTGGAAGCCCTCCAAATCCATCTGCTCCGCCTAATATTCCAGATCTGACTGGAATAATGACAAATCTGGCCCAGGGCCAGACAGTCATGCAAGAAACGATGCGACAACTCATACAAACCCTCCATGGCGGTGCACCAACCCATTCAGGACTGCGAAGTATTCAAATAAATACCCGTTTACCTTCTTCACGTATTAGGCGTACTGATTCATATCGTACTGAGGAATCTGAAGATTTTTCTTATCAACCTGGACGAACTTCGTCAGTGCGGGCCACATATACTGAACAACGTATCACTCTCTCTCCAGAAAGGACTAGTGCGCTAGAGAGGTTAAGCAGGGTATCACCTTTTGATCGATTAGGACTTAGAAGGAGTAGAAGTCCTCCTAAAGTCGTATCGAGGAGTTTTCGACGACCATCAGATTGAAGGGAAGGATCTGCCCAGTCGCGACCAGCTGCTCGTCAAGATAGATCCCAGGAAGCCACATCAACGCGATCAGTTGCTCGAACCGACAGGCCCGAGGAAGGAAATGATGCATGGAAAGGCTCTATTCAAAGGCTGGAGGATAGATTAGGGGAAATGGCTAAGGCCAAGAACCCTCTACAACGAACTTTTGTTCGAGGAACACCTTTTGTCCAGGCCATTGTAGATTTTTCAACACCATCAAAGTTCAAAGCACCTGCTGTGATCCCCAAATATGATGGAAAGACAGACCCTGTCCTTCATATAGAACAATACCAAGCTGCAGCCGATATCTATGCTGTTCCAGATGAGATGGGATGCAGAGCATTCTCGAAAACTCTTACCGGATCTGCTCAAATGTGGTATAATAATCTTCCTCGGGGTAAGATTTCAACTTTTCTTCAACTGACCGAGTTATTCATTGGTAATTTCTGTTTTGGGGCAAAGCCTGTTAAACGAGTAGCGCATTTGTTAAGTGTTAGACAAAAAGATGGTGAAAGTACCAGAGATTATATAACTCGTTTTAATAACGAGAAGCTTGAAGTCATTGATTATGAGGAAAAGACAGCGATTACCGCCTTGATGAGTGGACTACTGCCCAACAAGTTGTACTACACTTTAGCCAAAGATCCACCTAGAACCATGTCAGATCTGATGGGAAAAGCGGCCAAGATTATGAATGCCGAGGAGGCTATGGCTGCGAAGAAGAATATGGATGCCTGTTGATGCAAAAAACTGGACCGAATCCCATTTTTATGATCACAGATAAATAGATAAAAGCAATCCAATCAAGCACATGAGAGACAAAGATTTTTAAAGTGGTTCGGCTATAAGGAAAAGCCTACGTCCACTGTTATTTTATTCCCAGGGGTTTACAATAGCACAATGTGGTGTAGAGAGATAAAAAGGTATGGATCTTGTGTATGGTGTCTCTCGGTTCTTGGATCTCTTGGATCTCTCTCTTGGATCTCCCCCCCTTTTGGCTAAGGGAATACATGTATTTATAGTGGTGGGGGATAAAGAGATTCATTGTATGTAGACATTTATACATTATGTCTACATTCAACGAATCTAATTGCTTGGTATGCTATGTGTTGTCATCTACAATATAAATGTACATTAATGCTCATTAAATACGTAGTTATCCTTTGATATTCCTGGTTGGTATGCCGACCAACTCTCCTCGGGTGCCGACTAATACTCCTCGGGTGCCGACCAACTCTCCTCGGGTGTCGACTAACTCTCCTCGGGTACCGACCAACTCTCCTCGGGTGCCGACTAACACTCCTCGGGTGTCGAATATTGCCACGTAGGATGGCACGTGTCCTTTTCTGATTGGTCCTCGCAGATGGAGAATTTTTGCGTTAACAGAAGCCCCCAATGCTCCATGCTTGATGGTTTACTTGAAAGGATGGAGTATTTATTCTGCAGTGTTGCTCGGTGCTCGTGAAATTCTTGATCTACCTTCTTAATTTGTTCAACACAAAGTGCATTATCTCCTGGACGACATATGATGCAGGCTGATCGATGGTTGCTAATCTTTCTTTTGAGGAAATCCGTGTGCTATGTATCACCCCTGGGAATTTGGATGCAGCCATGCCATAGTATGCAACTTGTAGCTTGTCATAATCTTCAAGTATGTTGATTGGTTCGCCAGCCGACCAAATGCTTCCTGTGTCGAGCAACTGAATGCTAACTTCACGTGCTTGATTCTTCTGATTTATGATCCTCTGAATACGTTGTTGAGTAACATACTAGCTTTTGAACCCAACTCTTCAATCTGATTAGTACCAAGCTAGTGGTGGACTTCGAAACATTTTCACACAATTTCTTCTTCATTATTGGTCGAGACAGTAGTAGCAAATATCTCAGTGCTGTAGATGTTGATTTTTACTTCTACCTCTGCTCGGGGACGAGCAAGAGGTTCTCGGGGACGAGCAAGTGATTCTCAGGGACGAGCAAGAGCTTCTCGGACAGATCATCTGTGATGAATATCAGAATGTTGAAAGATCTTAACTTCATAAATTCCCCTTATACTTTGGATGATCCTCCTGCTGGTGAGGAACCTGTTTTAAAAGAAGAGGGAAAAGAAACCAATAGAATAGGAATCTCAATGTAATAGTTAGTATACATTTTCATTCTCAATGTATTTTGTTTTTTGAGTTTAATGAATGACTTTCATTTTTGTTCGCAATCTTAATTGCTATTGTTTTGTAAATATCAAACACTTTACATTTATGCATATGTATCTGTTAAAAAGATAACAATATTGTGTTGTTCATCGACCAACTTAGTAATAAAAAAGAATTACAAGTATTAAAAACGTTGCTCGATCACTTAATAATAAAGTAATGAGTATAAAAATGTTTAAAAATTTTGCCAACCAACCAAGGTTGTTAAATTGTGCTCGTCGACCAATTATAGTTAGTGAGAGTTTATCCCCGACTAACCATACTTGGTAAATTTTTGTTTTTTTCATAAAATGTGTCCGACCAACCAAGGTCGATAAATTCTCCTCGTCGACCAACTACAATTAGTGGGTTTTTATCCCCGACCAACCATACTTGGTTCAGTTTGGAATATTTTGTTCTTCGAGGAACTTTTGTAATAATCTTACCTCCCGACCAACATAAGTTGTAATGTGAGAGTATATTTTTATCTTACCAACCGTAATTGATCATTCTGGTGTACACCTCTTAACCAAAGGAGTAGTAGTGGTTCTTTCGAATTATATGTCCACTAGATATCTTACCAACCGTAGTTGGTCACACTAGTGTACGCCTCCTAACCAAAGGAGTATTTTTTTGGTTCTTTCGAACTGTCCACTAGATATCTTACCAACCGTAGTTGGTCACACTAGTGTCACCTCCTAACCAAAGGAGTATTTTTTGGTTCTTTCGAACTGTCCACTAGATATCTTACCAACCGTAGTTGGTCACACTAGTGTCACCTCCTAACCAAAGGAGTATATTTTTTGGTTCTTTCGAACTGTCCACTAGATATCTTACCAACCGTAGTTGGTCACACTAGTGTCACCTCCTAACCAAAGGAGTATATTTTTTGGTTCTTTCGAACTATCTGGTCCATTAGCTCTGAGGATATCCTGGCGCTGAATGAACCTTCAAAATGTTTGACTGATGATAATAGGCAGCAAACTCCTCGTTATCAAATTGTGTTCCATGGTCTATGATGAAGGCATGAGGGAGACCATATCGACAGATGATGTTCTTCCAAACAAACTGGTACACCTTCCTTCTCGTATGTCATGTCAATAAGTGGCTCAGCTTCTATCCACTTAGTAAAATAATTTACTGCGATGACGAGGTATTTGAATCTTCCTCGAGTCGTCGGCAATGGTCCAACCAAATCAATCCCCCATATGGCAAATGGCCAAGGGGAAGTTATGGATGTCAACAATGCTTATGGAGTTCTTCGGATGGAGGAAAAGCGTTGTCACTTGTCACATTTCTTGGCATAAGCTATACAATCAGCTCTCATCGTCGGCCAGTAGTATCCCTGCGTCATCACCTTTTGCAAAAGTGTCCGACCTGCTACATGGGCTCCACAGGACCCTTCATGGATCTCTTTAATCAATTCTTTCACCTCGGAGGGATGTACACATCTTTGCAAACCTGCCATAATTCCTCGTCTATACAAAATACCATTAATTAGTACATACCGAGCAACTTTAAACTTCCATTTCTTGGCAGCGAGCTTATCCTCCTGTAATTGTTCCTCCTCAATATATGCTCTGATGGGATCCATCCAAGATGGTCCTAAATCAAGGGTAATAATATTCATCGTCAGGTCTTCATCTATGCTCCGACTTTCTAATACTTCAATTGGTATCGTTCTTCGCAGCTCGGTACGAGTAGCTGATGCTAATCGGGCCAAGGCGTATGCTCTCACATTCTCCATTCTTGATATTCTTACCAGTTGAACAGCAACAAACTTTGATACTAACTCCATCACCTTTGCTTGATACTTGATCATCAATTCTCCTTTGGCTGCAAATATTCCCAACATTTGGTTTACGATCAATTGAGAATCACTGAAAACAATAACCTGCTGTGCCTCCATAGTATTTGACAAATTAAGACCTGTAATCATGGCCTCGTACTCAACCTCATTATTAGAAGCTTTGAATTAGAAACGTAGGGCGTATTCCATGTCGACCTCGTCTGGGATGTTCAAAACGATCCCTGCCCCACAGCCTGTAGTTCAAGATGAGCCATCTACATATAGCCTCCATATAGGCAACTTGTCTTCTAATTTCTGGTCTGACAGAGTTCCTCGGTGGAATACTTATCGCTTTCTTTCATCATGTCCTGATACTTCTGAATACACCTCTTGAATTTCAATATACCTCCTGAACTTCAATATACCTCCTGAACTTCAATATCAAAAGTAATTCTTGAGCAAGAAAAACAACTCCTGAATGATGATTGGTCGGGGCCCCGATCGTTTGAGTTTGTGGAGTTGAATTTGATGATCGACTGCATGATGATATAAGAATGTGCCACCAAATGAACAAATATATCTGTAATAGAAGCCCCCAACTGTGGAATGTGAACTTTGAATGAGATTTATCGACCAATACCAACTGGAGTTGGATTTTATCTACCAACCGGAGTTGGATTTTGTCGACCAACCGGAGTTGGATTTTATCTACCAATCGGAGTTGGTGGTAATTGATAATAAATGATGAAGACTTCCTCGGAGCTGACCAACGGATTGTTGGGAATAAGATAATATAAATGCTGGAGACCTCCTCGGCGCTGACCAACAGATTTGTTGGGAATAAGATAATATAAATGCTGGAGACCTCCTCGGCGCTCCTCGGCGATGACCAACAGATTATTGGGAATAAGATATAATAAATACTGGAGACATCCTTGGAGCTGAATAAGATATAATAAATGCTGGAGACATCCTTGGAGCTGAATAAGATATAATAAATGCTGGAGACCTCCTCAACAGATTGTTGGGAATAAGATAATATAAATGTTGGAGATATCCTTGAAGCTGAATATATGATTATAAATATTTGTCGAGCTCCATGCTGAAATGAGAATAGAATATGCATCCAAATAGATATAAAGAATAATTAAAAATAATAAAGTGCCTCGCCGATCAGTCGAGGTAGAATCATATAATGCCGAACAAGATCTTTCAGAACATAAGAATATGGCCGAGAACGTTGTCAGGCCTGAATATAAATAAGAATTATCCGAACGAATGTTGTAATTCTCCTTAAAGCTGAATAAGTATCTTGTCGAGGCATAATTGCAGAATGCCGAATAAGAATAATATTTTCCAGAACATAAGAATATGGCCGAGAACTTTGCTGGGCCTGCATATAAATAAGAATTACCCCGACCAACTATCCATTGGGGGTGAAATATAATAAATGTTATAGTTCTCCTCAGAGCTGAATATGATAATAAGTATCTCGCCGTGCTCCATATTGAGATGAATATAGAATATGAATCCCAATGGATATATAGAATCATTTGTGCTGGAGCAGATATCATAGCAATAATAAAATCAATAGTTCCTCGCTGAGGTGAAATTTCATACTGCCGAGCTATGATAATATTTTTCAGAAGAGTAAGATTATTTCCGAGCATTCGTCGGAGTTGAATCTTGTACCTGTAAAAATTAATATCTTGCTCTACCATTTGTGTAGGCTGAATTGATTAGTCATGAGAATAATTTACTCATCCAATCAATATATGATATGTATATGCTTGAGAAATAAAAATTTTAATAATATGCCAAATGTGTGTGAGATGGACAAATTATTGTCAAATATGCATCATAAATAAGACGTAAAATTATTTAATCTCCAACAACTAATCAGGTATTAGTTGCTGTTTGAAAATTATTTATCACTTGGTTTTAAAAATATTTTTTGGATGATCATAAGTTAAAAAGACTTAAGCCCCCTGCTTGTCCCCAAGCCGAACTCGTGTTTAAAGAAATATCGGGGGTGCTTAGCATTTTTTAATACCCCAAGATTCTACTGCTGCTGACAAACAACATGGATGTTGCCGACCAACATTTAAGGATATCTCAAATTATAGAATATATGGTTGGATGACCAGAATATCTCGAATCTTTAGATCAAAAAATAACATTCAATGTAAAATTTAAGCCTTAAGAATGTTAATTAAATGAATAAATATATAACCCACTAGATCGTGTGATTTCGACAAAGAAACCTTGTGATGTGATGAACGAGGGGCCAACATATCAAATTTGTGCCCAAAGTCTTGATATGGTCATGATTATTTTACTGACCTTCTTTTACAAGAGGTGAGTAATGATTTTTCAGGTGAGAGAAAATTATTTTTTATATTGATCCCTTCCTATTCCCAATTTGGAGAGATAAAAATATGGTGAATGATTAAAGTTATTACCAAATTTATATCAAAAATCAATCAATTTGACTTTATTGACATAGATGGAAGATGAACCAAATTAAGTATATAATTCATAAAAGTGAATGCCAAGAGACTCAAATATGAAGAGAGAGAAAATAGATCTGGGTCATGATTTCCATGAGAAGACTTTTTATTGTCTTTAACCTTTTCCCATTCTTTTATTAAAAATATGATGGGAATTTGAATAGACATCAAAGATCTTTCAAAAATTATTTCTAAATCAACAATGAAAAGTATCAAATCTTATCATCATCGTATATATTGGCATATGTAATCATTTAAAATATTTATTCCATGATATAAAATCGAAACTTGAGAATCAAGCAAACAATTTATGATTTATTAAATCCATTATTTTTCAGATTTCTAAATAAGGATAAATCTAATAGTTATGATTTAAAAATCATGATATGCAACATTTTGCAGATAAAAATTGGACAATTAATTTATGTATATAAACATAAAAATCATGATTGAATTAAAAGATGTATGTATAATTGATTATACGTAAAGAAAATAAAAACTTAGCTTTTGATGGAGAACAATGGTTGTAACACGTTCCCACAGACGGCGCCAATCTGTTGATGCAAAAAACTGGACTGAATCCCATTTTCATGATCACAGATAAATAGATAAAAGCAATCCAATCAAGCACATGAGAGACAAAGATTTTTAAAGTGGTTCGGCTATAAGGAAAAGCCTACGTCCACTGTTATTTTATTCCCAGGGGTTTACAATAGCACAATGTGGTGTAGAGAGATAAAAAGGTATGGATCTTGTGTATGGTGTCTCTCGGTTCTTGGATCTCTTGGATCTCTCTCTTGGATCTCCCCCCCTTTTGGCTAAGGGAATACATGTATTTATAGTGGTGGGGGATAAAGAGATTCATTGTATGTAGACATTTATACATTATGTCTACATTCAACGAATCTAATTGCTTGGTATGCTATGTGTTGTCATCTACAATATAAATGTACATTAATGCTCATTAAATACGTAGTTATCCTTTGATATTCCTGGTTGGTATGCCGACCAACACTCTTCGGGTGCCGACCAACTCTCCTCGGGTGCCGACTAATACTCCTCGGGTGCCGACCAACTCTCCTCGGGTGTCGACTAACTCTCCTCGGGTACCGACCAACTCTCCTCGGGTGCCGACTAACACTCCTCGGGTGTCGAATATTGCCACGTAGGATGGCACGTGTCCTTTTCTGATTGGTCCTCGCAGATGGAGAATTTTTGCGTTAACAATGCCAAAAAAGCCAAGGTGGAAGGTGATAAAGCTAAGAAGAAGGAGCATAAGAACAATGGTTATGACAAACACTCAAAAATAAGGTCGACTTGGGAAGTATTGAGGAAATTTGATAATTATACTCCTTTGAAGAAAGACATCAACCACGTTCTAGAAGAAATTAAAAACAACGAGGAATTAAATTGGCCAGAGAAAATGAAGGCAGACCCCGAAAGGAGAAATAAGGCAAAATATTGCGAGTTTCACAAAGATCATGGCCATATGACTAAAGATTGCATAGCTCTTCAGAATGAGATCGAAACACTCATCAGACGAGGAAAACTGGTAAAGTATGTTGATAGGAGGAATGATAGAAGAAACAACAATCGAGCAAGAGAGAGGTCTAGATCTCCTCGTCGAGCAGAGGAGAATAAGAAAAGAGACCATGAAGTTGATCCAGAAGACGACCCCGATCTTCCCAAGAGACCAAGGCAGCCAGAACGTGAGGTATTTTCAGTACGCTTTGGGTCATTTGATTGTAATGTTATTATAGGTGGAGATGCAGGAGGAGGACACCTTACTGCAGAAAGAAAAGCTTATCTCTGTGAGGCTCAAGCTTGCTCATACGTTCAACGAATAAATTTAGCTGAGGAGGATCGCCCGAGAAAGGTAAACAAAGAGAAATTGGTCATTGGCTTCTCAAAGAACGACCTCGCAGGTGTTCTATATCCTCATGATGACCCATTGGTGATCAAAATGAGGATGAAGGAGGTAATGATTTCAAGAGTACTGGTCGACAATGGTAGCTCGGCAGACATCATATTCTATTCGTGCTTCGACAGTTTAAATCTAAAGCTATCTCAACTGGAGCCTTATCATAGACCCCTCCTCGATTTTGCTGGTAAGAAAGTATTTCCACTTGGGATGATCAAGTTGGATATATTCATTGGTACGTGGCCTGCTTGTTGAATAGAAAGAATACGCTTTTTCGTAATGGATAAGAATGTTCAATCATCATACAATATCATCATGGGAAGAGTAGGATTGAAGAAGTTCGTGGCTATACCATCTACGGTACATCAGTGCCTAAAATTTCCAACAAATTTTGGAGTAGGAGTTATGAAAGGTGATCAGAAAGTAGCTCGGGAATGCTATTATTCATCTACCGAGCAAGAGGAACTGGAGGAATCAAGGAAAAAGACCTCCACCTATCAAGTGGATGAAGGTGCAGAAATCGAAACATTGGATCCTAGAGATGAGTCGCAACTCGTGAAGGGTCAAGTGGTGGAAGCTACTAAAAACATCATTCTGGACGACGAGCATCCTGAACGAACTACTCAAGTAGGTTCATCGTTGGAAGCCTCACTAAAATAGGAATTGATAACTTTCCTTAAAAGCAGAAAATAAATTTTTGTGTGGAGTCATGAGGATATGCCTGGGATAAACCCAAATTTCTTATGTCACGAACTCAATGTGAATAAGGATATCAAGCCTATGAAGCAGAGAAGAAGAGTATTCAGCCCCGAGAAGAATCAAGCTATACAGGATGAAGTCGAGAAGCTATAGAAAGGCTGCTTTATTGAAGATGTTAAATATCCTGACTGATTAGCAAATGTGGTGATGGTGAAGAAGAAGAATAACAAATGAAGGATGTGTGTAGACTTCACCGACCTCAACAAAGCATGCCCAAAGGATCACTTTCCACTGCCCCGAATTGATCAACTAGTGGATGCTACCTCGGGACACGAGCTGCTGAGCTTCATGGATGCTTATTCTAGTTACAATTAGATTAAAATGAAACCTGAAGACAGGGAGAGTACTTCTTTCATTACCTCTAGAGGAACTTATTGTTATAATGTTATGCCGTTTGGTTTGAAAAATGCAGGTGCAATATATCAGCGGTTGACGAACAAAGTGTTTGCAGAACAAATCAGTTGCAATATGGAAGTCTATGTTGACGATATGATGACGAAGAGAAAAAAAGCTGCTGATCATCTAGTTGACTTAAGCCAAACTTTTGATCAACTAGATAAATATCAAATGAAGTTGAACCCGACGAAGTGCATATTTGGAGTACGAGAAGGCATGTTTCTCGGATACTGTTGATGTAAAAAACTAGATCGTTCTAATAATTTAATCACAGATAAATAAATGAGACAAGATATTTTTAAAGTGGTTCAGCCTTGTATGAATGGCCTACGTCCACTGTTATGTTATTGCTGAGTGTTTGGGAATTCTCGATTACAAGTTCTCTCAAGAAATTCCGGTCCCTTTGAATGAGGGTGATACAAGGTATTTATAGCCCTTAGGTTGTACATGAAAGGGTGTTACATTAAATGATACACATATGAAAGGGTAATTCATTTAATGTTCTTCAAACGTGCGCGTCAAGATGATAAGCATTCAATGAATAGTTGAACTGTTGATTATCTGGCAATTAATGCTGTGGTCGAGGTGCAGCTCGAACCACCTTAGTTGCTCGTCGTCCAAAAGTTCCTCGGAGCATTGGAGTTCCTCGGAGGATAAGAGTTCCTCGGAAGGTTGGTGTTCCTCAGAGTGAGTATGTTGGTCGGGGAAACAATCTTCCTCATTGCCATTGTGCCACGTAGATTGACAAGTGTCTTCTTATTATTCGTCCACATCAGCATACTAATTTTGGTGTCAACAGAAGCCCCCAATGTTTCATATTTCGAACTTTGAGGAGTATGGAACATTTTTTCTCGGTATATGGAGATATTAAATGACCTTCCTGGGTTTTAGGAGCCTTTTCTTCGTATTTAAATTTCCTTCCAAATTCGCAGAATCCGCCTTTTTGCATTTTTATAGGCGCTTCGATCTTCGTGCCCTTTTTGTCCTTTTAGCCGCCGGTAGCGTAATCATTTCCTTTTTGTAATCATTTCTTTCGCCGTTTCCCAAGGCAAGGTATTTAAACTTCAGAGGCAATCCCATCGTCTTCTACCTTTTCAATTTCTGCTTTCGAGTTTTCTAAAGCTTTTCTCTCTCTTGTGCGTTCATTTCCTCCTTCGTTTGTCAATAGATCTCCTTTTTCCCTGTAAGCTCTTCTTCCTTCTTCTTTTATTCATCATGGTTTACATTATCGAATCTCTTGAGAAGTTCCGCTCTGACTTCTCTATTCCTTCTTGGGTAACTTTGGAGGTTCTTTCTGAGCCTTCAAGTTATTTTGATTTGGCTGAGGGACACTGGTTCCCTAGCCTATTTATTGCTGAATGTGGATTTTCTTTTCCACCAAATCCGTTGTGTTTAGAGTTCTGTCAGTACTTCGACGTTGTCCCTGCAAAAATAGCCCCCAACACCTGGAGAATAGTTAATGGGGTGTATAGGTTAAATCAAACTCATGGAACTCGCATAGGAATTCCTGAGATCATGTACTGTTACAGATGGGCTGTTTTAGACAACATTTTTTATTTAAAAACTAGGTTTTTGAATAGGGCCTTAGTAGTCAACCTCCCTGATGCCAACAGGGATTATTTTGAACATGGAGTAGTTGTAAAAAATTGGCAACATGCCCCTCTGGTTGGAGACGAAGTATATGAGGGTCCCAAATGCCCTCCATATGGAAATGGGATAGGTTATTTTCAATCTTATTTTGTTTTTTTGAAATTATGATTCCATTGTGTTTGACAAAATGTATGACTGATATTTCACTATGTTTTTTGTTTGCAGTTGACAGCAAGAGGAAAACTCCAAAAGAAACAGAAGTTAATATAAAGCATTTAAAACATAGCTGGAATTTGCATAGAAGAGTTGCAGACGAGCACATAAGGTCTGCTTCATATTTGTTGCAGTATAGGAGCTACACATCATCCTTTACTGCTCGTCCTGTGGTCAGCATTAGTGACCCATTGCCAGCTTCCGAGGAATCTTCACCAGAATCCCATATTCCTCTAAGTAAGAAGATGGGAAAGAGAAGAGTTCCTGCTATCTTCGAGGAGACTTCCTCTGCCGGGGATGGAAAGAGGAACAAAGCTGAAGTCCCAAAGGGAACCAAGAAAATTGATGTTGTTCCTTCTGTTGCTGTTCAGAAGGCTGCCGAGAAGCCTCCAATGGCTCCGAGCAAGAAAAGTACTTCTGTGGAAGTGATCACTATTTACCCCACCAAGGGTTCTTTGGCTGAAACTGCTGAAGTTCCACTGAGGAGATTGAAGAAATCCTCCTCGGTTAGTTTTTCTGAAACCACTCCTCAGCTCCAAGCTAGTGGATATGGTGTTCCTACTATCATTCCCCCGAACTCTGCAATGAGCTCGATAAAAACTTTGATTATTCCTAAAGTTCAAGGCATCGAGGAAAACATGCCTAGGGATATGCTGACATCCCTAGCTACTCGTCACATTGCTTCAGTAAGTTTTTTTTTATCTTGAATTTTTCCTTCTATCAATATATGTATCTCGGCACTAATTCATCACTACATTCTTTTTTCAGCTGGTGAGTTGTTTTAACACCATTGTGAAGAAAGATGAAGCGCTCAAGGCTTCAAGCTCCTCGTCTGGAGTAGAGGATGCATTCCAGGGTTTGGCCCAATCTCTGAAGGAATCTCGTCAGAAGTATGACGAGGATAAAGGTGTATGGGAGAAGAAATTGGCTGCATCTGAAGCAGAAAAGGTGTAGTTGGGAAACAAGGTGAAAGACTTGGAGAAGGAGAACAAGAAATACTCCGAGAAGCTCACTACTTTCGGGGAGCTTGAAAATAAGCTGAAATCAGCTGAGGAAGAGCTGACACTTCTGCATGAAGCCAATCGTCAGAAGGAGGAGTTGGAGGCCAAGCTGAAAGCCTCCGAGGACTTTCTATCCGAGAAGCTCTCCTCGGAGAAGATGAAGAGAAAAACGACTATGAAGAAATCCTTTCGGACTCGTTGGGATAAAGGATGGGATAGGGGGTAGCAGCAATGATGACCCAGGTGAATTATGGAAGTTTGAAATTCTTCCATGATGGTTGGGTTACTGCCTTGCAGGAATTGAAGGTGAGCGAGGACTCCGAGCTATTTCAACAACATCTCCCTGGTCCTCCTCCAGTTATTGAAGACGAAGATGAAGACGAAGCTGCATCTGAAGAATCTTCAATGATTGTGGGTGATCAGATCCATGCTCCTCAACCCAACCAGACATCTGCTGAGGAGATTTCTTCTTTGCCTGCTCCTCTTGAACAAATCCCAACTCTAGCCGATCAAATCAGTGTTCCCACCGAGCAACCAAGCTCCTCGTCCCAGCCTCCCGAGAAAGTCTTGGGAGACAAGGAAAAGGTGTGAAGTTGTTCGGTACTATCTTTCTGTTTTTTCTCCTTACTTGTACTTTGGATCTCAGATCTTTGTAACTTTTTCCTTATGATCTAATAAAATTTGAGTTCTTTCTTTCCATATGATTGTCTCTTCTTTATTTGCACTCTGTCTTGATCTTCTTTTTCTTTCTCTGCTAGTTTCTGGCCAGGATGGATCTTTTGTCTTCCAACGACACAAAGTTGATGCAACAATGCCATGAGTATTATAAAGCTGGTCACACAGACCTCAGTACATCCGAAATTGCCAATATCCTTGGTCATGGTGCTTCAGAGCAAGCAATAGAAGCTTATCGGTACCTGAAGGACTTACTTGATAGAGCAGTGGCCAATAACGTGGCCTACTATGATATGATCGAGGAGCTTCAATATACTCTTGAAGATGTCAAGGATCAGTACAGGGAGTCAAATGCCTTGCTACATAAGGGGTATGAAAAGAAATATCAACAGCTTTCTGCCGAGAAGGGCCATGACAAACTCATTGTTGGGTATGATGTCAGGGAGAGGACCCTAAAAGGTGAAGTTGAGGCCTGCAGACAGATCGCCGAGCTGCTGGAACAAGAGAACAACAATTTGCAGACAGAGTTGGCACAGTATAAGTCTGCAGCTTCATCTTCCACTGCCTTGGTACCAGTCTCCGACGAAGGGTTCTCGTTCTTAGAGGTTGATAATGCCAAATTAAGGCAAGAATTGGATACTTTAAGAAGGTCTGGTATTTCTGCTACTGCTCGGGGATGAGGAAGAGGTTCTCGTGGGCGAGGAAGAGCTGCCCAGGATGTTAACGAGGAACGAAGCACTCCAGCTGCTCGGGGTCGATCAAGGACTCCTCGTAGTATTGAAGAAGCTCCTACTCTGTCAACATTGGAAACTCAAGCGTACCAGTTGAACGCAAAAGATCGGGCTTTGTCTGAAATGTCCAAGAAAATCCTGACTTTGGAAGATCAACTTACTGCGACGAAGTCTGCTTTGAATAATAAGGATGTTTTTGCCAGGAACCTTCATGAGCAGTTAGAAAGATTAACTTTCCAATTCCATAAACAACCTCGCGAATTCTGGAATGCAGGCTATAATGAGGCCCTTTATCACTTGGATGCTCGCATTGAAAATGCCAATAATGAAGGTTATAAACAGGGATGGTTGAACGCCCTGGGTGTGCTGAAGCTTGAACAGGGGCACTACCTGTGGGATTATCATACTCCGGGGCTACTAGACTTGCCTGTACCACCCTATAAATTGGATATGGAATGGATCCCAGCTCGTGTTATTCCTCGGAGCTTAATTTAAAAATATCTTGGTGACTATAATCTTCATTCTCAAATTGAAGTATCTCGTCCTGAGCATCTCTTGCATACTCCTTCAGTAATGAATGTCAGAATGTTGAAGGACTTGAATTTTATCAATTCTCCTCAGACATTAAATGATCCTCCTGCTGGCGAGGAACCTGTATCGAAGGCTGAAGGGAAAAAACCAATAGAATAGGATTTTCAATGTAATAGTTAGCATACATATGTAACTTGTAATTTAATTTGAATTTTAATGAAAGACTTTCATTTTCTGTTTGCAAATATGTATTGCTATTATCTTGTGCCTGTTAAACACTTTATATTTGTGCTTGCATAATAATATTGTATGGTTCATCGACCAAAATAAAGTATCAGAAATGTTGCTCGATCACTTAATAATAAAGTAAAGAGTAAAATAATTGCTTTAAAATTTTTCTAAACAACCAAGGTTGTTAAATTATGCTTGTCGACCAATTATGATTAGTGGGTTTTTATCTCCGACCAACCATACTTGGTAACTTTTTGTCTTTAAAATGTGTTCGACCAACCAAGGTCGATAAATTATCCTCGTCGACCAACTACAATTAGTGGGTTTTTATCCCCGACCAATTATATTTGGTTCATTTTGGAATATTTTATTCTTCAAAGAACTTATTGTATTTTTCTACAATAATCTTGCCTCCCAACCAACATAAATTGGCATTTGAGAGCATATTCGTTTCTTAATCAACCTAGAATGGCATTTTAAGAATGTTGTTCTTGCCCTTTTACCAACCAAAGTTGGTCGTGGGTTTGAACTATTGCCTTCTAACCAAAGGAGTATATTTTGTTCTCGCCCTATTACCAACCCAAGTTGGTCGTGGGTCCAAACTGTTAGGTTCTTTCGAACTATCTTGTCCACAAGCTCTTTTACCAACTGAAGTTGATCACGCAAGTGTACGCCTCCTAACCAAAGGAGTATAATTTGTTCTCGCTATTTTACCAACCGAAGTTGATCACGCTCGAACTATCAGGTTCTTTCGAACTATCTTGTCCACAAGCTCTTTTACCAACCGAAGTTGATCACGCAAGTGTACGCCTCCTAACCAAAGGAGTATAATTTATTCTCGCCCTTTTACTAACCGGGGTTGATCATGGGTCTGAACTATCGTGTTCTCGCTATTTTACCAACCGAAGTTGATCACGCTCGAACTATCAGTGTCCACTAGTTATTTTACCAACCGGAGTTGGTCACGCTAGTGTATGCCTCCTAACCAAAGGAGTATAGTTTGTTCTCGCCCTTTTACCAACCTAAGTTGATCGTGGGTCTGAACTATCGTCTTCTTTTTGCTGTCGAGCAGCGTAGTGTACAACACTAATATTCCCCGAAAAACGGTGAAACAAAGGAGAGAAAAATGGTGAAACATCATCATTTTATTCATATTGATGGACCTGCTGTACATTTTACATCACTGATAATACTTGCGAAGGTGTTCAGCATTCCAAGCATTCTTGAATTCCTCTCCTTCTAGAGTTGCTATTCGGTAAGTTCCTGGTCGAACAACTTCTGTAACTCGGTAAGGTCCATGCCAATTTGCTTCCAATTTATTGTGCTTCTGAATGACCTTCTTTAGCACGTAATCTCCTTCCTTTAAATCGCATTTCTTCACCCTCTTATTGTAGAACAAAGCTGTTCGTTGTTGATATACAGCATTCCTAATGGCTGCTTCTTCTCTAACCTCCTCGAGCATGTCCAAATCTAATCTTCTCATCAAATCACTGACTGGGGAATTGAAATTCAGCACTCTGTGTGTTGGTAGACCCAACTCGGCAGGTATTACAGCCTCACTTCCGAATGCCAGCATATATGGGGACTCTCTAGTTGCTGCTCGGGAAGTTGTTCGGGAAGCCTACAATACTGACTGTAGCTCATTAATCCAATTTGCTTTAGCCTCATTTAACCTCTTCTTCAAACCATTTAATAATGGTCTGTTCGTCACTTCAGTCTGTCCATTGCTTTGAGGATGGCCTGGTGCTGAATGAATCTTCAAAATGTTTGACTGATGACAATAGGCGGCAAACTCCTCGTTATCGAATTGTGTTCCATGATCTGTGATGAAGGCATGAGGGAGACCATATCGGCAGATGATATTCTTCCAAACAAATTGGTATACTTTCTCGTACGTCATATCAATAAGTGGCTCAGCTTCTACCCACTTAGTAAAATAATCCACTGCCACGATGAGGTACTTGAATCTTCCTCGGGTCATTGGCAGGGGTCCAACCAAATCCATTCCCCACATGGAAAAAGGCCAAGGGGAAGTTATGGGTGTCAACAATGCTTGTGGAGTTCGTCGAATAGAGGAAAAACGTTGGCACTTGTCACACTTCTTGGCATATGCTATACAATCAGCCCTCATCGTCGGCCAGTAATATCCTTGCTTCATCACTCTTTGCAAAAGTGTCCGACCTGCTACATGAGCTCCACAGGACCCTTCATGGATCTCTTCAATCAATTCTTTCACCTCGGAGGGATGTACACATCTTTGCAAACCTACCATAATTCCTCGTCTATACAAAACACCATTAGTTAGTACATACCGAGCAGCTTTAAACTTCAATTTCTTAGCAGCGATCTTATCCTCCGGTAATTCTCCTTCCTTGAAATATGCCCTGATGGGATCCATCCAAGATGGTCCTAAATCAAGGGAAATAATATTCATCGTCAGGCCTTCATCTATGCTCCGAGCTTCTAATACTTTAATTGGTATCGTTCTTCGCAGCTCGGTGCGAGTAGCTGATGCTAGTCGGGCCAGTGCGTCTGCTTGTGCATTCTCCATTCTTGGTATTCTGATCAACTGAATGGCATCAAATTCCGCCAACAACTCCATCGCCTTTGCATGATACTTGATCATTAATTCTCCTTTAACTGCATACGTTCCCATCATCTGATTCACAATTAATTGAGAATCACTGAATACCATTACTTGTTGCGCTTCCATAATCTTTGCTAAATTAAGACCTGCTATCAAGGCTTCATACTCAGCCTCATTATTGGAAGCTTTGAATTGGAATCGTAAGGCATATTCCATGTCAATCTCGTCTGGGGTGTTCAAAACAATCCCTGCTCCACAACCTGTTGTACAAGATGACCCATCTACATATAACCTCCATATAGGTAACTCGTCTTCAAATTTCTTGTCTGACAGAGTTCCTCGATGAAATATCTGCTGTTTTCTTTCATCTTCCCCTGGTATTTTTTGCTTCTCGTCGACCATCTCTTCTCGCCCTTTTACCAACCGTAGTTGGTCTGGGTTTGAATTTGATGATCTTTCTACATCCACAAGCCCTTTTACCAACCGGAGTTGGTCTGGACTTATGTCTGTTGATCCTGTAACATCCACAGGTTGGTCAGCGAGCAACTTTTGTTCCTTAGGGGTATCAGGATATGTAAACTCTGCTATAAAGTCTGCTACAACTTTCCCTTTTAAGTATGATCTGGGTTCATACACAATATCATATTCACCGAGCTCTATCGCCCAGTACATCAGTCTTCCTGATTTTTTTGGCTTATGAAGAGCTTGTCTCAATGGCATGTCGGTATACACGATGATGGTATGGGCTTGGAAATATGGCCTCATTCTTCTACTTGCCTCAATTAATGCCAATGCCAATTTTTCTAACTTTGGGTACCTGATCTCTGCACCTCGGAAAGCCTTACTTGTGTAATAAATTGTCTTCTGGACTCCATTCTCTAATCTGATCAATGCCGAGCTGACTGCATTCTCTGATACTGCCAGGTATAAGTACAACTTTTCACCCATCACTGGTCTGGACAACAATGGAGGTGTTCCCAGATATTTCTTCAAGTCTTGAAAGGCTTTTTCACATTCATCATTCCACTCGAAAGTTTTTCGGAGTGTTTTGAAGAATGGAAGACACCTATCAGTTGCTCGAGATACAAATCTATTGAGCGCTGCAACTCGTCCTGTAAGACTCTGCACTTCTTTCTTCGTCGTTGGAGATCGCAACCCTAAAAGAGCTTTGATCTTTGCTGGATTTGCCTCAATGCCTCGCTGGTTGACGATGTACCCGAGGAACATTCCTTCTCGTACTCCAAATGTGCACTTCGTCGGGTTGAGCTTCATCTGATATTTATCCAGTTGATCAAAGGTCTGACCTAAGTCAACTAGATGCTCAGCAGCTTTCTTTCTCTTTGTCAGCATATCATCGACATAGACTTCCATGTTGCAACTGATTTGTTCGGCAAAAACCTTATTCATCAGCCGCTGATATGTCGCTCCTGCATTTTTCAAACCAAAAGGCATAACATTATAACAATAAGTTTCCCTAGGGGTAATAAAAGAAGTGCTTTCCCTGTCTTCAGATTTCATTTTGATCTGGTTGTAACCAGAGTAAGCATCCATGAAGCTGAGTAGCTCGTGCCCCGAGGTAGCATCCACTAGTTGGTCAATTCTGGGCAATGGGAAGTGATCCTTTGGGCAGGCCTTGTTGAGATCAGTGAAATCAACACACATTCTCCATTTATTGTTTTTCTTCTTTACCATCACCACATTTGCCAACCAGTCTGGATACTTCACATCTTCAATGAATTGGGATTTCTGGAGCTTGTCGACCTCCTCTTGAATAGCTTGATTCTTCTCGGGGCTAAATACCCTTCTTCTCTGCTTTACAGGCTTGATCTCCTTATTCGCATTGAGTTCATGGCATAAGAAGTTTGGATCTATTCCTGGCATGTCTTCATGACTCCATGCAAAAGTTTTCTTTCTGTCTCTCAAGAAATCTATCAACTCCTGTTTTATTGAAACATCCAACGATGTTCCTATATGGGTTACTCGTTCAGGGTGCTCGTCGTCCAGAATAACATTTTCTGTAGATTCCACCACCTGTCCTTTTACCAATTGGGATTCATCTCTGGGATCCAGTGTTTCAATTTCTGTGCCTTCATCCACCTGGTAGGTAGTAGTCTTTTTCCTTGATTCCTCAGGCTCCTCTTGCTCGGCAGATGAATAATAGCATTCCCGAGCTACTTTCTGATCACCTTTCACAACTCCCACTCCGAAATTTGTTGGGAATTTTAAGCACTGATGTACTGTAGATGGGACTGCTTCGAACTTCTTCAAACCAACTCTTCCCATGATGATGTTGTAAGCTGACTGCACATTTTTATCCATCACAAAGAAGCGTATTCTTTCTGTTCGGCAAGTAGGCCAAGTTCCAATGAATATATCCAACTTGATCGTTCCAAGTGGAAAAACTTTCTCGCCAGCAAAACCCAGAAGGGGTCTGTGATAAGGTTCCAATTGAGATAATTTCAAATTCAAGCTGTCAAAGCATGAATAGTATATGATGTCCGCCGAACTGCCATTGTCTACTAGCACCCTTGAAATCACTACTTCTTTCATCCTCATTTTGATCACCAAAGGGTCGTCGTGAGGGTAAAGAACACTTGCCAGGTCATTTTTTGAAAAGCCAATAACCAGCTTCTCTTTGTTTACCTTCCTCAAACGATCCTCCTCGGCCAAATTTATTCGCTGAATATACGAGCAAGCTTGTGCCTCTCCAAGGTAAGCTTTTCTTTCTGCAGTAAGATCTCCTCCTCCTGCATCTCCTCCTCCTTCATCTCCTCTTGTAATAACATTACAATCAAATGACCCAAAACGTATGGAAAATACCTCTCGTTCTGGATGCCTTTGTTTCTTGGGAAGATCGCGGTCATCCTCGGCATCATCTTCATGATCCCTTTTCTTTTTCTCCTCTGCTCGTCGAGGAGATCTAGATCTTTCTCTAGTTCGATCATTATTTCTTCTTTCACCTCCCCGATCAACATATTTTGCTAGCTTTCCTCTTCGGATGAGTGTTTCAATCTCGTTCTGAAGAGCTATGCAATTTTTAATCATATGGCCATGATCTTTGTGGAACTCGCAATATTTATCCCTGTTCCTCGCATCAGGGTCTGACCTCAATTTCTTCGGCTACTTTACCTCCTCGCTATTCTTGATTTCTTCCAAGACATGATTAATACCCATTTTCAAAGGAGTATAATTATCGAATTTCTTCAGGACTTCCCATGACGACCTATTATTCTTGGAATGCTTATCACCGCCATTGCCCTTATGCTCTTTCTTCTTGGATTTGTCGTCTTCCACCTTGGTTTCTTTATCCATATTCTTCTTCGCAACCATAGCCTCCTCGGCATTCATGATTTTGGCCGCTTTTGCCATCAACTCTGACATAGTTTTAGGTGGATCTTTCACCAAAGTGTAATACAACTTATTAGGCAACAACCCACTCATCAAGGCGGTGATTGCTGTCTTCTCCTCGTAATCTATGACTTCCAGCTTCTCGTTATTGAAATGAGTTATGTAATCTCTAGTACTCTCACCAGATTTTTGTCTAACACTTAACAAGTGTGCTACTCGTTTTACTGGCTTTGCTCCAAAACAGAAATTGTCGATGAACAACTCGGCCAACTGAAAGAAAGTTGAAATCTTACCCCGAGGAAGATTGTTGTACCATATCTGGGTAGCTCCAGTAAGAGTTCTTGAGAGTGCTCTGCATCTCATCTCATCGGGGACAGCATAGATATCGGCGGCAGCTTGATATTGCTCTATATGAAGAACAGGATCTGTCTTTCCATCATATTTGGGGGTCACCACTGGTGCTTTAAACTTTGACGGGGTAGGAAAACCCACAATGTCCTGGACAAAAGGTGTCCCTTGAACAAAAGTTCGTTGTAAGGGATTCCTCGCCTTAGCCATTTCTCCCAATCTATCCTCCAAACGCTGAATGGAACCCTTCCACGCATCGTTTCCTTCCTCGGGCTTATTAGTTTGAGCAATTAATTGTTCTGATGTGGCCTCTTGAGATCTTTCTTGATGAGCAACTGGTTGTGATTGTGCTGATCCTTCTCTTAGATCTGATGGTCGTTGAAAACTCCTCGACATGGTCTTAGGTGGACTCCTATTCCTCCTAGGGCCTAATCGACTGAAAGGAGACACCCTACTCAGTCTTTCCACGACACTGGGTCTTTCTGGAGAGAGAGTGATACGTTGATCAGTATCTGTAGCCCTTATTGACGAAGTTCGCCCAGGTTGATAAGAGAAATCATCAGATTCCTCATTATGATATGACTCAGTACGCCTGGATCGTGAAGAAAGTAAATAAGTTTGCCTCCGATCACTTCGCTGTCCTGAACGTGCAGGTGCACCGCCATGAAGGGTCTGTATGAGTTGCCTCATTATTTCTTGCATGGCGGTTTATCCTTGGGCCAGATTTGTCATAATCCCAGCCAGATCTGGAGGTGCAGAGGGATTTGGAGAATTTCCAGCATTTCCAGCGTTTCGATTGCTGGATTCCGGGTTATCTGCCATTGATGATGAATGATTCTTGGTGAAAAGCGATAATAACAATCGTTCCCACAGACGGCGCCAATCTGTTGATGTAAAAAACTAGATCGTTCTAATAATTTAATCACAGATAAATAAATGAGACAAGATATTTTTAAAGTGGTTGAGCCTTGTATGAATGGCCTACGTCCACTGTTATGTTATTGCTGAGTGTTTGGGAATTCTCGATTACAAGTTCTCTCAAGAAACTCCGGTCCCTTTGAATGAGGGTGATACAAGGTATTTATAGCCCTTAGGCTGTACATGAAAGAGTGTTACATTAAATGATACACATATGAAAAGGTAATTCATTTAATGTTCTTCAAATGTGCGCATCAAGATGATAAGCATTCAATGAATAGTTGAACTGTTGATTATCTGACAATTAATGCTGTGGTCGAGGTGCAGCTCGAACCGCCTTAGTTGCTCGTCGTCCAAAAGTTCCTCGGAGCATTGGAGTTCCTCGGAGGATAAGAGTTCCTCGGAAGGTTGGTGTTCCTCGGAGTGAGTATGTTGGTCGGGGAAACAATCTTCCTCGTTGCCATTGTGCCACGTAGCTTAACACGTGTCTTCTTATTATTCGTCCACATCAGCATACTAATTTTGGTGTCAACAGATACATTATCAATCAGCGAGGCATTGAAGCTAACCCTGAAAAGATCAAAGCTCTATTAGGGCTGCGATCTCCAATGACGAAGAAAGAGGTGCAAAGTCTTACAGGACGAGTAACAGCACTCAACATATTTGTATCGCGAGCAATTGATCGATGTCTCCCATTCTTCAAAACACTCCGAAAGACTTTTGAGTGGAATGATGAATGTGAGAAGGCTTTTCAAGACTTTAAGAAATACTTGGGAGCACCTTCACTGTTATCCAGGCCAGTGATGGGAGAAAAATTATATTTGTATCTGGCAGTGTCCGAGAATGCAGTCAGTTCGGCATTGATCAGAGTGGAGAAAGGAGTACAAAAACTAATCTACTACACAAGTAAGGCCTTCCGAGGAGCAGAGATCAGATATCCAAGGCTGGAAAAATTGGCACTAGCATTGATCGAGGCAAGTAGAAGAATGAAGCCATACTTTCAAGCTCATACCATAGTAGTAGATACTGATATGCCATTGAGGCAAGCCTTCACAAACCAAAAAAGTCAGGAAGATTGATGTGCTGGGCAGTAGAGCTTGGTGAATATGATATAGTTTATGAACCCAGATCGTCGCTAAAAGGGCAAGCTGTAGCAGATTTTTTAGCAGAGTTCACCTATCCTGATACCCCCGAGGAACAAAAGTTTCTCACTGATCAACCTATGGATGTTACAGGATCATTAAACACAAGCTCAGACTAACTCAGGTTGGTAAAAGGGCATATGGATGTTACAGGATCATCAAATTCGAGCCCAGACCAACTTAGGTTGGTAAAAGGGTAAGAAAAGATGATCGACGAAGAGCAAGAAATATCAGGGGAGGATGAAAGGAAACAACAAATATTTCACCGAGGAACTTTGTCAGATCAGTAATTTGAAGACGAATTGACTATATGGAGTCTGTATGTGGATGGTTCATCTTGCACTACAGGAAGTGGCCCAGGGATAGTTTTGAGTAGTCCGGACGAGGTCGACATGGAATACGCCTTACGTTTTCAATTCAAAGCTTCGAATAATGAGGCTGAGTATGAGGCCATGATTGTAGGTCTTAATTTGGCAAAATTTATGGAGGCGCAGCAGGTTATTGTCTTCAGTGATTCTCAATTGATCGTAAATCAAATGTTGGGGATATATGCAGCCAAAGGAGAATTAGTGATCAGATATCATGAAAAGGCAAAGGAACTTGTGTCGGAATTTGTTGCTATTTAGCTGGTCAGAATACCAAGAATGGAGAATGCGAGAGTAGACGCCCTAGCTCGATTAGCATCAGCTACTCGTACCGAGCTACGAAGAACAATCCCAATTGAAGTTTTAGCTGGTCGGAGTATAGATAAAGACCTAACGATGAACTTTATTACCCTCGATTTAGGATCATCATGGATAGATTCCATCAGGGCATATATTGAAGAAGGAGTATTACCAATTGACAAGCTCGCAGCTAAGAAATTAAAGTTTAAAGCTGCTCGTTATGTACTGACCAACGGTATTCTATACAGACGAGGAATTATGGCAGGTTTGCAAAGATGTGTACATCCATCCGAGGTGAAAGAATTGATTGAAGAGATCCATGAAGGGTTATGTGGAGCCCATATAGCAGGTAGGACTCTTTTGCAAAGGGTAATGACGCAAGGATACTACTGGCCGACGATGAGGGCTGATTGTATAGCCTATGCAAAGAAATGTGACAAGTGTCAGCGCTTTTCCTCCATCCGAAGAACTCCACAAGCATTATTGACACCCATTACTTCCCCTTGGCCATTTTCCATATGGGGAATAGATTTGGTTGGGCCACTACCGACGACTAGGGGAAGATTTAAGTATCTCGTGGTCGCTGTGGATTATTTTACTAAGTGGGTAGAAGCTGAGCCTCTCATTGATATGACGTACGACAAAGTGTACCAATTTATTTGGAAGAGCATCATTTGTCGATATGGTCTTCCTCATGCCTTCATCACAGACCATGGAACACAATTTGACAACGAGGAGTTCGCTGCCTATTGTCATCAATCAAATGTTTTCAAGATCCACTCAGCACCAGGCCATCCTCAAAGCAATGGACAGACTGAAGTGACGAACAGAACACTGCTAAATGGCTTGAAGAAAAGACTAAGTGACGTAAAATCAAACTAGATCAACGAGTTACAGTCAGTATTGTGGGCTTATCGTACTACTCCCCGAGCAGCAACTGGAGAATCACCATATATGCTGACGTTTGGAAGTGAAGCTGTTATACTTGCCGAGTTGGGCCTCCCAACACACAGGGTACTGAATTTCAATTCCCCTATCAACGACTTAATGAGAAGATTGGATTTAGACATGCTCGAGGAAGTTAGAGAAGAAGCAGCCATCAGAAATGTTGCATACCAATAACGAACAACTTTGTTCTACAATAAGAGGGTGAAGAAGTGCGACCTGAAAGAAGGAGACTATGTGCTAAAGAAAGTGATTCAAAAGCACAATAAATTGGAGGCAAACTGGCATGGACCATACCGAGTTACAGAAGTTGTTCGACCAGGAACCTACCGAATAGCAACTTTAGAGGGGGAGGAGTTTAAGAATGCATGGAACGCAGAGCACCTGCGCAAGTATTATCAGTGATGTATGTTCTCATGAAACGCAGTTCCGACAGTATGAATAAAATGAAGATATTCTGCCAAATTCTCTCCTTTTATTGAAAGTTTTTTGGGGAATACTAATGCTACACACTACTTGGCAAAACTCGGCAAAACTCGGACTACTTAAATTTATTCTCGAAAACGGCAACTAAGGTTGGTCGAGAAACAAATGTATTCCTCCGGGAAGTAAAACTTGTATTCCTACGGGAAGTAAAACTTGTATTCCTTCGGGAAGTAAAACTTGTATTCCTCGAGGAAGTAAAACTTGTATTCCTCCGGGAAGTAAAACTTGTATTCCTCCGGGAAGTAAAACTGTATTCCTCCGAGAAGTAAAACTATGTATTCCTCCGGGAAGTAAAACTATGTATTCCTCGGGAAGTAAAGGTATTCCTAAAAATGCTAACTTATGTTGGTTAGGAAGTAAATATATTCTCAAAAACGCCAATTAAAGTTGGTCGGGAGGTAAAATTATTCCAGAAAGTGCCAAAGCTCCTCGTAGAGGAAAAATTCACTAACTATGGCTGGTCGGGGATAAAAACCCACTAACTGTAGTTGGTCGAAAAGAAAAATTTACCGACCTTGGTTGGTCGGAAACATTTTATGAATACGAGAAAGTGATCAAGCAAAATTTTTGATACTCGTGACTTTTTAAAATTATTACTAAGTTGTTCGACAACTTAGTAAGTTGGTCGAGAAACAACTTAGTAAGTTGGTCGAGAAACAACTTAGTAACTTTTTAAAATGACTACCACAAATTCAAACTACTCGACAATAAGTTGGTCAAAAAATAACACAATATTGTTATCTTTTTAACAGATACACATGCACAGATGTAAAGTGTTACAAAACGATAGCAGTCAAGATTTACAAATAAAATTATTTCATTAAATGTAGAACATAATACATCAGGAATGAAATATAAATTTATTACATCAATACTCCTATTCTATTGGTTTCTTCCCTCTGCTTTTGAAACAGGTTCCTCGCCAGCAGGCGTATCATTTAAAGCAAGAGGAGAATTTATGAAGTTAAGATCCTTTAACATCCTGATATTCATCACGGATGGTCGATCCAGTAGATGCTCGGGATGAGATATCTCCACATTGGAATGCAAATTATAATCGCCGAGGTACTTGGAAATTAAACATCGAGGGATGGCCCGAGCAGGGATCCAACTCATATCTAGATTGAATGGTGGCACGGGTAGGTCGAACAGCCCGGGATTATGGTAATCCCACAGGTAATGACCCTGTTCGAGTTGCAGTACACCAAGGGCATTTAGTCGTCCCTGTTTGTAGCCCTCATTATTTGCGTTCTGGATACGGTCGTCCAAGTGGTAGAGAGCCTCATTGTAGCCAGCCATCCAGAACTCCCTGGGCTACTTATGAAATTAATATGTCAGTCTTTCCAGCTGCTCGTGGAGATTTTTGATGAAGAGTTCTTTATTCTCCAAGATTGATTTTTACACAGAAAGCTGCTCTTCCAGGTCCCTGATTTTCTTAGGCATCTCAGCCAATGCCTGGTTCTTCGCCATCAGCTAGAAGGCTTGGTTCTCTAAAGCAGATTGAGTCCTCTGTTCCTCGACAGGAATACGAGCAGCTCCTGCTCGTCCCCGAGGAGCTCTTGCTCGTCCACGAGAAGATGTAGAAGGGCCATCTCTCTTCAAGATTTCCAACTCATCCCTCAAATTGGCGTTCTCTACCTCCAAGAACGAGAATCCCTCATCAGTCACTAGGATCAAAGCATTCGAGGTGGAGGCAACAGATTTTAATTGAGATACTTCTCTTTGCAAGTTGTTATTTTCTTGCTCCAACAACTTGGCTATTTGCCTGTGCTCTTCGACCTCGGCTTTAAAAGTTCTTTCCCTCACATCGGAAGCAGCAAAACGCTTCTCGTATCCCTTGTCGGCAACGATTTGCTGATACTTCTTCTCGTACCCCTCGTGCAAGAGGGCAATGGATTCCTTATATTGTTGTTGAAGGTCTTCAAGAGTGCCTTGGAGATCCTCAATCATATCATAATAAGCTACATTATTGGCCACTGCACGATCAAGCAGACACTTCAAATATTGGTAAGCTTCAACTGCCTGTTCCGAAGCATTTTGGCCGAGGATGTCAACGATTTGTGCTGCACTTAGATCTATGTGACCAGCCTTAAAGTATTCATTGCATTGCCTCAACAACTTTGTATCGTGAGCAGATAATAATTCCATCCTGACCAGAAACTAGTAGAGGAAGAAAAAGCAATAATCAAAACAGACCATTGAAGAAGAGAATCAACAATATGCATAAACAAAAGTTCAAATTTTATTATATCACAAAGGTCAGAAGTACAAGGTTCAGAGTTACATGTTCAGGATTACATTTGTCAAAGAAAAATAAAATAGAGAGAAATCCGAATAACTCTACACCTTTTCCTTGTCTCCCAAAACTTTCTCGGGAGGTTGGGACGAGGAGGTAGGTTGCTCGGATGGAGCAGATAATAGCTGGGGAAGTGCTGGAGGTTGCTCGGAGGAAGCAACAGGTAGTTGAAGTTCCTCGCCAGTGGGCTGGATAGTCGGGGATGAGAAGTTTAATCTCCCATCACCATGGAAGACTCCTCAGAGGCAGCTTCGTCCTCTTCTTCGTCTTCAGGACTTGGAGGGGGGCCAGGAATGTGTCGTTGAAATAATTCAGAAGTTTCATCAACCTTTATTTCTTGTAAAGAAGCGACCCATCCATTTATAAAGTATTTGAGGCTGCCATATTCAACTTGCGACATCATGGCAGCCAAAACCTTGTTCCACCCTTTATCCCAGCCAGCGTTGAAAGAGTTCTTCACAGCCAATTTCCTCTTTAACTTCTCCGAGGAAAGCTTCTCGGACAGAAGATTTTCAGTAGTCTTCAGTTTATTCTCAACTTCTTTCTTCTAGCGACTTACTTCGCGAAGTTGGATTAATTCTTCCTCAGCAACCTTGAGTTTATTCTCAAGCTCTCCAGCATTTTTGAGCTTCTTGTCGAGCTCTTTATTTTTCTCGTCCAAGTCCTTTATTTTCTTCTCCAACCCCTTGGAGACTTCAACAACTTGAGCCTTCTCCTGCTCGGATGAGGTAAGTTTCTTCTCCCAAATAGCCTTGTCAGTATCGTACTTCTGATAATAATCTTCCAAAGACCTCGTCAGGCCCACCAGAGCTTCCTCCACACCAGATGAGGAGCTTGAAGCTTTAATAGCTTCATCTTTCTTTAAAATGGTATTAAAGCAGCTCACCAACTGTGGAAAGAAAGTGAAAGCAAGTCAGAGACAGATATAACAAGGGAAAGATGAAAAATTCAAAACAATTAGACTTACTGAAGCAATATTGCGAGCAGCCAATGAGGTAACCATGTACCGAGAAAGGTTTTCTTCATTACCTTGGATCTCGGGAATGATCCAAGTCTTCACCGAGCTCATAGCAGAGCTCGGGGGAACAAAAGTGGGAACTCCACTAGTCGGGGGCTGAGAGACGGTGTCATCCAAATTGACCGAGGAGCTCTTCTTCAGCCTCCTCGGAGGAACAGGAATAGTTTCGACCAAGGAAGAACTCTTGGTCGGTGATATGACAATCACCTCGCCTGGAGCAGGAGCCTTGCTCGGGGCCACTGAAGGCTTTTCGACAACCTTCACAGGATCAGCTGGAGGGGCTGCATCAATTTTATTTATCCCTTCTGGGACATCAAATTTACTTCTTTTTGCCTCTCCAGCACCAGAGGCAGGTTTCTCGAAGAGAGTATGAGGTCTTATTTTCTTCATCCTTTCACTTAAAGGAACGTGTGACTCAGGCGAAGAACTGGTAGAAGTTGGTACTGGTTCTGCGTCGCTTATCACCGGACGAGCAGTGAAAGAGGATGTGTAACTCTTGTACTGAAGCAGATATAAAGCTAACCTAATGTGCTCGTCGGCAACAATCTGATGCAAACTCTAGATAAGTTTCAAGTGCCTTATATTAACATCTGCCTCTTTTGGACAATTTCTTTTGTTGTCAACTGCAAATAAATAAAAATTAAAATATCAGTGGCACATTTTATCAAACATAAAGGAAGCATAATCTCAAAATAAATAAAATGAAATAAAAATAACCTATCCCATTGCCATAGGGAGGGCATCTGGGACCATGATACACTTTATCTCCAGATAAAGGAGCATGTTGCCAATTTTTTATAACAACCCCGTGCTCAAAATAGTCCCTATTGGCATCCCGGAGATTGACCACTAAAGCCCTATTTAAAAATCTAGTTTTTAAATAAAAAGTATTATCACCAACAGCCCATCTATAACAAAACATGATTTCTGGAATTCCTATACGAGTTCCATGAATTTGGTTTAGTCTATGAACCCCGTTAACTATTCTCCATGTATTGGGGGCTATTCTTGCAGGAACAACGTCAAAATATTGACAGAATTCCAGACATAAAGGGTTTGGGGGAAAAGAAAATCCACACTCAGCAACAAAGAGATTGGGGAACCAATGTCCCTCAGCCAAACGGAAATAATCAGAAGGTTTAGAAAGTTCCTCCAGAACAACCCATGAGGGAATGGAGAAATCAGAGCGAAACTTATCAATTGATTCTACAGGTTAAACCATGATGAAAGAAGGAAATGAAGAAGAAGGAAGAAGATCTTACAGAAAAAGAGTGGATCTGTTGACAACGAACGATGGAAGAGATGAATACATAGGAGAGAAAGAGACGATGGAAAACTCGAAGATACAAATTTGAAAAAGTAGAAGACGATGGGATTTTCTGCAGCGTTTAAATACTTTTCCTTGGGAAACGGTAAAGTTAATGATTACAAAAAGAAACGATTACGCTACCGGCGGCTAGAAGGACAAAAAGTACGCGGAGATCGAGGCGGTTATAAAAATTCAAAAAATCCTGATTCTACAAATTTGGAAGGAAAAATAAATACAAAGGAAACACTCCTAAATTTCAGGATAACCATTTAAAACCGCCATATATCGAGAAAGAATGTTCCACACTCCTCAAATTTCGAACTATGAAACATTGGGGGCTTCTGTTGATACCAAATTTAGTCTGCTGACATGGCTCAATTGGGTGAAGACACCTGGCAATCTACGTGGCAACAACAAACACTTTCGAGGAACTCAGACGCTCCGAGGAACCATGCTACAACCGACCAACTCAGACGCTCCGACCTACAAGAACTCTCCGAGGAACTTTTGAGTACCGAGGAGCTTAGGCAGTCCGAGCTGCACCTCGAACAAAGCATTAATAGCAGGATAACCAACAGTTTGACTGTTCATTAAATGCTTATCATTCAGATGTATACACTTAAGGGGGCATTTAATACATTACCCTTTCACATGTACAACATTTAATGTATTACCCTTCCACATTACAGGCTCAGGGCTATAAATACATTGTATTACCCTCATTGTAAGGGGACCAGAATTTCTTGATTGAACTTGTAATCGAGAATTTCCAAACAGTCATTAATAACAGAAACAGTGGACGTAGGCCATTCTTATAAGGCTGAACCACTTTAAAACTTCTTTGTCTCATTTATTTTATCTGTGATTAAATAATTAGATACAATCTAATTTTTTACATCAACAGTCCTCATATAGAAAATATTTTTAAAAACCAACTTACATTTAATATATGTTGGAATAATTATGCAAAAATTTTAGACTCATCAATTAGTCTTAATATCTTTGTTGATACCAAAATTAATATGCTGATATAGACGAATAATAAGAAGACACGTGTCGACCTACGTGGCACAATAGCAACGAGGAAGTTTATTTCCCCGACTAAGTCATACTCACTCCGAACAGCAAGTACACTCCGAGGAACACCAACACTCCGAGGAACTCTTGAACGACGAGCAACTAAGGCGGTCCGAGCTGCATCTCGGCCACAACATTGATTGCCAGATAATCAACAGTTCAACTATTCATTGAATGCTTATCATGCAGACGTATATTCTTAAAGGGCATTAATTGTTTACCCTTTCACATGTACAGCCCAAGGGCTATAAATACATTGTATCACCCTCATTCAAAGGGACCGGATTTTCTTGATAGAATTACATATCGAGAACTCCAAAACACTTGGCAATAACAGAAACAGTGGACGTAGGCCATTCTTATAAGGCTGAACCACTTTAAAATTCTTTGTCTCATTTATATTTATCTGTGATTAAATAATTAGAAGCAATCTAATTTTTTACATCAACAATCTTGTATATATTTGACAAAAATATGCTCTTGTGATACATATTGAGCATGACATAAAAAAGATTATTTCATGTTTTGAAATTAATATCACCCCAATTTTAGAGCAGATCCATATCATATATTGTTTGGCCAAATAAATTATTCTCATGAAGTTTATTTGATTTAGCCTCCACACATGTTCGGGTAAATTTATTTCCACAGGTACAAGACTCAGTCTCGACACACGCTCGACCATAATCTTATGCTCTGGGAAATATTATTATTTCTCGGCATTGTATAATTTTGCCTCGACATATTAGCCAGGCACTATTAATTTTATTATTACTTTGATAAATGCTCAAGCACGAATCATTCTCTATATCCATTCTGATGCATATTCTATATTTCTCTCAGCAGAAGTTCGGTAAAATATTTATTATCATACAGTTCCGAGGAGATCTGCAATAATCATTATATTTCATCTCCAACGGACAGTTGGTCGAAAAAATTATTCTCTATATATATTCAGCACCGACAAATGGTCGACATATTTGATCAAACATCGATACTACATTTATTTATTATTATTATTCAAATGATATTTATCTGGATGTCTCATTAAGCCTGGTAGATTGCCGACACTCTTATTATTTATCTCATTAAGCCCCAACAGATGATCGACGCTCTTATTATTTCTATGGATTTCTCAGTTGCATGGATATTCGATGTAAATTATATAGTATGCTTAAACATGCTCATTATTGGATTATTCAATTATACTACAACAAAGTCCCGATTAGGTAATTATTATTATCGAATATTCTTATCATTGTGCAATCTTCTCTTCAAAAAATGGGGTCTCTGGCTATTTCCCCAAATACTGATTTCATATACTAATTTATATATGAAGACTTGCAGCCGACTAGACTTCTTCGAAAGAGATCTCACATTCATAAAGAATTAAAAGGATGAAATCATCCTCATGCTTATTCGACAGTAGATGAAAACCCAAGTAAAGCAGTATATTAATTCCTCAAGAAGCTTGGTCAACGAAGACAAAGATAAAGTAAGATTTTATCTACAATAAATATAAGGATAAAATAATATCTTTATCCTACTGGGCAAAGTGCAGGAAGAACGTTACGAAGATTCCTTAAGAGGAATGTAGGCACATATTCCACATACGTCTGGTCACACCACTGGTAACTAATGAAAAAAATCTAAACATTTAGGTTCATTAGTAAAACCTTTGGAGACATATGGGTAACTAGCTCTAAATTTAGATTTTAATCTAAGTATGCTAGTAGAACCTACGTATTCATTGGTAATTGATACTAAATTTAGATTTTAATCTAAGTGTATCAATAGAAATAATGAAACAAATAAGACATTCACATTGAAAGATCAACAAGATAAGTTAATCAAATGCCTTTCATTCATTTGAATAATGATTGCATGGAAATATTGTTTTACAATTACAATACAGGACAATTATAAGTACGCTAGTAAAATATTCTATAAAGTCCAGCAGGTCAGCTTCTACCACTAGTAGCATACTTTAAGGCCAATAAAGTATTCAAAGCTCATATTCCATTATTGGGGGCTTATTAATCAAATTGCTAAGAAATTCCAAGGAGTGCAAGAAGAATTTATGACAGTTAGAAAAGAATCCAAATCATAACATGGTCGGCACATTGGGCAATCATCTTTCAAGAATTACTTTTGCTATCGAAATCAAAATTCACATTCAAGAGTTATTTTTACTAATGGAGAATCAAGAGTCACATTCAGTATATACATAACTGGGATCTCCACTATTTTTATTTTGACCAACACAGGAGAAGAAGTTGTACTTGTATGTAAATGTTTCAAAATCCGCTACTAGCTCTACGCTAATCAAATTGAAGAATCGGGTTCAAAGGATAGCATGTTACACCAGCAAAGCATTCAGAGGAGAAGAAATTAGAAAAATTAAACATGTACAATCAGTAATCAATTGATCAGCTCCGAAGATGGTTGGTCGGTTAACCAACCAACCAATTAACCAACCAACCTACCTGAGGATTATGATAAGCCACAATCTGCAAACTATAACATATCTCATTACTGCAAATAAATTCCTTAGGGTGATATATTGGAAAAGTTTTCTCTCTAAGCAGAGTTCCTCAAAAGAAAGATTAACTCCAATACATCTATCGATCATCCTGAGTCATCCGTTGTCCAGAAGATAGCCCACTCATAAGTTGAACAAATCAATAAGGCAAAATAGTATTATTTATTATGTACAAACATCAAGAAACTTTTCAGAATAAATACTCCATCCTCTTAGTAAACCATCAAGCATGGAGTATTGCGGGCTTCGGTTGATGCCAAAAATTTACGCGTGCATATGGATCAATAAGAAAGGGACAGCTGTAATCCTACATAGCAATATTCACACTTAATCAACATAGAAAACACTTGGTCACCCCCCGAGGAGAGTTAATTGGTAACTAAGGATCGTTATTCGGCGCACCGCCTGACCAACATAAAGAAGAACAACTATCCAGAAGATCAAAAGCCAGTGGTGTAGCCAACAGTCATTGTACCCGATAAGACCAACAATTATATTTATTGTATATAGATATAAATGTCTGAATATATAAAGACATTATATCTCTTGGACTCCCATCACTATAAATATAGCCCCTCCTTTAGCTAAAGGGAAAGTAATTCATTTTATCTCTCTACACATCTCTACACATATATCTCTCTCAAGACATAAGAATAATTCAATCATTCTCATCACATTGTATTGTGCTATTGTAAACCCCTGGGAATAAAATAACAGTGGACGTAGGCTTTCTTCAACAGTCGAACCACTTAAAAAACCTTTGTTTCTTATACATCGGATGTGATTGTTTATCTCTACTTCATCGTCAATCTCATCCTCTTCATACCTTCACTTTATCTGTAATCTGTTGATGACTAGAATTAGCATATATGTTATCTTATAGGCATCAACAACAGATAACATAGATGCAGGATGCTCCTATGTTTAAATTTATGTACCTGGTGAGGGGATCCATCCAAGAAGCTCCTATGTTTAAATTTAGACAAGACTCTGAGGCACTATCCTCTTCTTCAATGGTCGATCGATGCAAGATTTTTACCGGCACCATCCTTTTTATCTCCGTTCTTGTAGTTAAGGCCAGTCTTGCAAGTGCATCAACTTGGCCATTGTCTAGCCGAGGTATCCTCTTCAGCTTCACCTTTTTGAAACTATTCAAAACTGACCTTAATATCTCCAAATATTTGTCCATCCTATCATATTTCTCCTCATTCGTCCCCAAGATCTGCTTCACCACATATCTTGAATTACTGGGAACTAGGAGCTGGTCGACATTCAGAGCCCAAGCCAAGGAGATGCCTGCTATGAGAGCTTCATATTCAGACTCATTATTGGAGGCCTTAAAAATGAACCTCAGTGGGTATTCAATATCTGTCCCATCTATTGCTGACACTCTCAGCCTGCACCACCTCCATTATGACGAAGAGGCTCCACACTATTCCATTCTCAGAGAAACTACCTTCTACCAAGGCTCCATTTTTGAATAGATACAGTTCCTCTTTGAAAGAGTTGCGCGTGCGTTCAAATTAAGAAATTATATAATTAAACACAGTTTAACCCAATTAAATCCTAAACATGCATCTAGGTGTGATTACATTAAGATGTAAAGCAAGCAAGAGCATTCAAACACACACAAATGAGGAAAAATCCCCCAAAGGGGCAAAACCATTTATTTCACTATAATTTTGTAAAATACAATTTACACGGATTATAATGAAATACAAAGGAGACACAGAATTACCCTCAGGCGTCGGTTCTGTAGTCAGTGACTGTAAGTTTCCCTTTCCAGGAGGGCTGCAATGAAGAAGAAGGTCGGTCTTCTCCACAAGGGTATGAACAGCAAAAGAATTTATGTTCTAGGGTTTCAAAATGATTCACAAATGATTTTAAAATTTGTGTGAATCAAAACATGAGTTTGGTAACTCAAAAAGATGAAGACTTTTAGTTTCGTGTCCTCTGAAAATCGTGTATATATGTCTTTTAAAACCACTTCCCGTAATGGGTTTATAAAGGAGTAACTTGGCCTAAAAAATCTCTGCACGATCTGTTTGAAATTATCCCAGGCGGACCCGTCCGAGTCTAAGGCGGATCCGTCCGCGGAGGCAGACCGATTCTTTTAAATTTTGGCATTATCGGTTCGCTTGTGGTCCGGGGTGTACTGGCTTTTCAACAAGCGAATCGGTCTGGTGCAAGGGCGGACCGGTCCGAGGTGGGACCGGTTCATTTTCTCTGGGCGGACCGGTCCGACCTGTCAGGTTTTTGATTCCTCCTTTTCTTTGATATTTGGATCCATTGATGATGATATGAATCTTGAAGTTCTTCAACGGTGTAACGGCGTATGACATAACAATGGACAAAAATGTCCTTACAAATCTCCCCCCATGTCTATGCCGGTATATACATAAAAACAAACATCCGAATTATCAACGAACAAAAATGCCTATACAAATCTACCCTTCCATGAACCCAAAACTGAAAAGATACAATTGAATAAGACTTCATTGTTTGCTCTTCGAATCTTCAGGAATCTCAACACTTTTCTCATCAGGGTGTGCAATCAAATGATAATCCATGTAGTACCTACACATATGAGAAAAACCAAAATACCAAGTGACGTATCGAGTTTGAAATGAGATAAACATAGATACCAATTGATGATTTACGATAAACACGCAAAACTACTCAAAAATCCAAAACTCCCCCCCCCCCAAAATAAGATAATTCTTTCTCCCCCTTTTTATGATGTCCCCAAATAGACAAATGAGAAGAATAAATCAAACAATCACAGCAAGGGTGTCACATGGAACAAACTACATTTTTTTTTTAATTTTTCAAACAAACAAGAAACACATCATGAATGAACACAGAACAACCAAGTCAATGATGGCGTAAATGAATGGGTGTGATCAAATTCGATAGGAAAATCAATGCATACAGACATGACATATGTGCATGATGAATATCGGATACTCCTAACGAATGAACTCAAAGTCTTCCTTTGGTGTAAAAAGGTGGAAATATAGTACATTGACTCAATCAAATCAACAAATTAAAGCTCAAAGTGATTTCCACACCAATAACGTCCAAAACTATTTCATGCTTTTTAAGGACTTTCAAGGAAGTGCAAACCCGTTTATATTCTCCAACCAAACTCCCTCAGATTTTTAATTTTGAATAGAGGCATTCTAAATTCTCAAACTTTGGAGAATTGATGTTGAAACCTAGTGGCCCATATTTGGCATGTATTGCTTTTTATTTCCTTTAAATTTTTTGGGGCTATTTTAACCTCTTTGGACCCCGGATAATAAAATTCCTCCATTTTTAGGTCCTTTTGAACGGTGGCTTTTGCCCAAAGAGGAGAGAATTACCTTTCGCAGCCCCTCCCCGTTCTTAAACAAACACACAGTCTCACAAAAATGGTTTTTACATGCATTCCAATCTTGTCAAGTTTTATCGCATAGTGTTAGTTGTATAGACATAATTGAGATGGAAACACTCAAGCCAACATGTGATAGACAAGTGCAATAATTAAATATAGCCGTGCATGTGTGCATTAAAGGATATATGAGTCAAACATGTAGGAAGATATCACTAATCACATCTCAAAGACTCCAAACAATGTAAAACACATGAATGAAATGATGTAGCGTCTCAAATCTCTATAAAACAGTCACATGGATATATGAAGTGAAGTTGTGACTTGACTATCTTAAATGCTCATCCATAAAAAAGGTGCAAAACAAAAAAAATCTTTTTGGTCTTTTCTGAAATCTTTATATACAAAAACAAAAATCTTTTTGAATTTTTCAAAAGAATAAATAAATAGGTGTACAACAAAGCAATGATACATATAAAACAAACTAGCAATAGGAAGCATATGATATTATCATGAAAAAGCATCCTATTCTAGACATAGACCAACCCCTCAGTCAACTGTGTAAATCCCCAAAGACTTCCTAAGACTCTCAAATCTAAGGGCATCTAAAGGTTTTGTGAAAATATCGGCTAACTGATGGTCGTGGGAACAAAACTCAGGGATACGACTTTCTCCTCAACTAACTGTCGTATAAAGTGCTCACGTATCCTGATGTGCTTTATACATGAATGTTGGACGGAATTGCGGGATATGTGTATCGCGCTCGTGTTATCACATTAAATGATCATGGTGTCCCGTGAAATCCCATAATCCTCCAATATTTGCTTCATCCACAAGAGTTGCGTGCAACAACTCCCGACGGCAATGTACTCAGCCTCCGCAGTGAACAAAGAGATGGAGTTTTGCTTCTTGCTCAACCAAGAGACAAGAGCAGAACCAAAATAAAAACACCCACCAGAAGTGCTCCTACAACCATCTGCATCCCCGACCCAATCGGCATCTGCATAGGCAGACAAACGGTCATCAGTATCAAAGGAATACCAAATACCGTATGAGAGAGTCCCACTCACGTATTTAATAATACGTTTTAGAGCAAGTAAATGTGACTCTTTCGGGGACGTCTGATATCGCGCACAGACTCCAACACTAAAGGCTATATCGGGATGACTGGCAGTCAAGTAGAGAAGACTACTTATCATACTCCGATATAAGGTTTACTCTACGTCCTCGCCTGAAGTGTCCTTACTAGGCTTGGTAGTGGTACTCATAGGTGTACGTGCATGATTAGCGGAGTCTAAACCGAATTTCTTCACTAGGTCTCTAGCATAATTGGATTGGGAGATGAACATCCCATCCTCTAGCTGACGAACTTGGAAACAGAGGAATAAGGTAAGCTCACCTACTATGCTCATCTCAAACTCACTTTTCATCCCCTCCTTAAAGTGGTGAGCATGCTAGGAGCATGTGGATCCAAAGACTATGTCGTCCATATAGACTTGGGCAACCAAAATTGCATCGTCATCTCTCCTGACGAACAACGTCATATCAACTCCCCCTCTCTTGAAGCAATGGGCTAAGAGATAGGAAGTAAGCCTCTTGTACCAAGCACGGGGTGCTTGCTTCAAACCATACAAGGATTTCCTCGGATAGTAGACGTGCTCCAGGTGCTGAGGGTCCTCAAACCCTTTTGGTTGTTCCACGTAAACCTCCTCCTGCAGAATGCCATTCAGAAAGGCACTCTTGACATCCATCTGATATAACTTAAAGCGCAGATGACATGTGATAGCGAGTAGTAAGCGGACGGACTCAAGCCTCGCAATAGGAGCAAATGTCTCCCCAAAGTCTACACCCTCTATCTGTGTGTAGCCTTGAGCGACCAACCTAGCCTTGTTTCGGATTATGGTACCATTTTCATCCATTTTATTCTTAAAAATCCACCGGGTACCTATCACATTAGTCTCACTAGGTCGGGGGACAAGTTCCCAGACATTATTCTTTTTAAACTGAAGCAACTCATCCTGCATAGCAGATATCCAGTGTTCATCCTTGAGTGCTTCTTTATGATTCTTGGGCTCGACTCTGTACGTGTAGCAAAAATGGCTAACAACGTTCTCTAGCTGAGCACGAGTCTTGACCCCTAGAGTGGGATCACCAATAATGGCAAAAGGGTCATGACTCTTGCGAACCCAAGCCGGTGTGACCCCTAAAATAAGAATAGGGTCCATAGAGTGTGGGTGAGGGAAAAGTAAGTCACTCCCAGAGAAGTACTCATCCTCACACTGTAGGTTAGGATCAATATACGTCGAAGGTTCGTCATCTTGCACGGTGACGTTTATTGATTCCATAACTTTAGATCTCTTCAGGTTAAAAACCTGATACGCTCTGCTATTCGATGAATATCCTAGCAATATTCCCTCGTCGCTCCGAGAATCAAACTTTCCTAATTGTTCTCTATCCCGTAGGATGTAGCATTTACTCCCAAAGACACGAAAATATGCAAGGTTAGGTTTCTTGCCTGTCCACAATTCATAAGGCGTTTTAAGTGTGTGTGGACGCATGTAAACCCTATTCACCGTGTGGCATACAGTAGACACTGCCTCTGCCCAAAATTTCCTAGAAACATTACGACCTAGAAGCATAGATCTAGCCATTTCCTGGATCGTCCTATTCTTTCTCTCAACAATCCCATTTTGCTGAGGAGTCTTCACAGCAGAAAACTCATGTTTGATCCCAAGGCTATTGTAATAAAAATCTACTTTTGCTTCCTTGAATTCAGTGCCGTTGTCACTACGTATCCTATTAATAGTGACTCTGTGTTGATTTTGTAGGACACGGCACTTGGTCGTTAAAAACTCTACAGTCTCTCAGAAAACCTACAATGGAGTATCTGGAGAAATCGTCTACCATCACGAGGATATACTTCTTACCACCCAAACTCTCAGTACGAGTAGGACCCATAAGATCCATATGAATCAGCTCAAGAACTCGGGAGGTGGTAATGGAATTCAACTTCTTATGAGGGCTCCGAATTTGCTTTCCCAACTGACAGGGTCCACAAATCGTGGAAGTTGACTTTCCAAGAGATGGTAAGCCACGTACTAGGTCCTTTTTGGCTAAACGAGTCAAATCTCTAACGTTCATATGACCTAGACGTTGGTGCCACAAATCCATAGTAGTGATCGTGGCATTGTTGCAAACAAGTGAGGAAGTAGGCACAGTCCCATAACAATTACCCTCAGTCCTCACCCCTTGCATCAAAAGTTTACCGGCTTGATTGTAGACATTACACGCGTCCCGATTAAACTTTACTGCAAAGTCAGTGTCGCACGGCTGGCTAATGCTAAGAAGGTTTACTTTTAAACCTTTGACGTACAACACGTTCTCTAGCTTAGGAAATCCTGGTAACTCTATAGTACCTCGTCCTACAATGCTAGACTTACTCCCATCTCCAAAGGTGACTCTACCATCCTTATATTCCTCAAGATGGGTAAAAAGTGAGACATCACCTGTCATGTGTCTGGATCATCCACTATCAAAATACCACTGTGAGGTATTATGTGCTTTGAGAGCAACATGAACAACAAAGGCCTTTTTGTCTTTCTTAGGTACCCAAGAAGTGGTGACCTTTTGTTTTCCTTTGTTGCTATTGGTTTTAGCTGGAATGTGAGAAGCATTCACCGATGGGAAAGACATCCGTCGGAATTCCTCCATCAAACTCTGAGACGTGGCAGCTAAAAACTCAACTCGCTCTCTCAGACTGGTAAAATCATCAGTATGCTGACGTGGAGCAATAGTACGTCGTGTCCGACCCATATTATAGCAAAATTCCTTGAGGTCGCCTTTTCTTTTGCAATAAGTACAAAAGAACACAGTCAAAGGCAGACCTTGGTTTGCTTTTCTTGGTCGAACTCTCTTTCTAGGTGTTTGACGATGGCCATAAGGAGTCATAGTAAACTCCGAAACTGGTCCAGGTGCAATTTGGGATGTGGAGGCACCATCATAACCTATTCCCTGTCGATCACCAAAACCTAAAGCGGGGTCGAGGAGCATCTTTCCCATTTTCCCAGATCTGTCCTCGATTTGTACCTTGACTTCTCGTGCTTTTTCAAGATCATGAGTCAGCTGGGCAACAAGAGCTTCAAGTTTCTTCCGAGTCTCCACGGAGGAATGGAGCTCACTCGTAAGACTAGCCACTTGTTTAGTCAAGTCCCCTCTCTCTTTTTCAAACTTACTCTCTCTCTCTATAAACTAACTCTCTTTCTCAACACAAGCAGATTCTCTCTCACTCAGGGCGGTGAAGGTGTAGGACTATCTCTCTCTCTCGCTTTTCTTAATTCTTCCTCTAAGTCGGTGATCTTAAGGACTAACGCTTTGTTACGCTTTTTAGTTTTAAATGACTCAGAATATAACTCAGCGTAGGTGCGTTGAATATCACTCTCGCTCTCACTTGAGTCATCCTCCCCCTCACTCACATCGATCTCACTGTCGAGGTGTCCCTGTGATGCAGCATCCTTATCGTCGTGAGAAGTACTCAACGTGTTCACATGACTAGCCATGAATGCGGTGAAGTTACACTCATGCGGTGGCTTAGCTCCTGAGTCCACCGACTCGACCTCACTGTCGTCGCTAAGGGTAGCATTAAGGACCGCTTTCCCTTTTTCTCTGTTCAGACGAGTGGCACACTCAAAGTCTCTATGACCCCTACCATCGCACTCAAAGCACCTCTCACTTTCTTTCTTAGGAGGATCTTTAAAATCTTTTTCATTTTTCTTTTCAAACTTATTTTTCTCAAATTTCTTTTTATCTTTAAAATTGCCATTTTTCTTAAATTTGAGAATCCTCTTGAAATTTTTAGCAAAAAGAGCCAAATCATCTAAGTCAAAATCACAATCAGAATCTGACGTGTCAGTCTCTCTCTTTCTAGATGACTCTACCCTCTTTCTAGCCGACCCCTCACTCTTTCTCTCTTGGGCATTAAGTGCAATTCCCTTATCTTTAGACCTAGCGGTTTTAGGGAACATATCAATTTCATATGTTTGCAAATCTCCAACAAGTTCTTCCAATTTTAGCGTATTTTAATTACCCATAGAATTTAGCACAGTGACTTTAGGGATAAAACGCTTAGGCAAAGAACGAAGAATCTTTTTGACAACTCTAGCATTAGGAATATGTTCACCAAGATTAAAGCTAGTATTAACAATGTCAGAAAGTCTAGCATAAAAATTATCAAAACATTCAGTCTCATGCATGGTGATGGTTTCAAATTGAGTTGTCAAATTTTGCAATTTAGACTCTTTCACAGCATTAGTTCCTTCATGGGTAAGTTGCAAAACATCCCATGCCTCTTTTGACGTAGTGCACGTCATGATACGTCGGAACTCATCAGGAGTGATGGATCCGAAAATAGCACTTAAACCTTTAGAATTAAAAGAAGACCATTTAAATTCATCTTCAGTCCAAGAAGTGACAGGTTTTAAATTTGTCACGTTTTCAACAGTGACGAATGGAGGTGTCCACCCTCTTTCAACTAAAATCCAAACACGTTCATCTATAGCTTTCAAAACAGACCTCATGCGGGCTTTCCAATATGCATAATTTGTCCCGTAAAAAACTGGCATTTTATTATATGATTTCTCCATAATGAACACACTCGTTTTCAAAAATCAATTTTTCAGAAATTTGATATCTCAGAAAAATTTTGCAGAAAATTACACGGTAAAGTTGTGTAACTGGCTCTGATACCAATTTGAAAGAGTTGCGCGTGCGTTCAAATTAAGAAATTATATAATTAAACACAGTTTAACCCAATTAAATCCTAAACATGCATCTAGGTGTGATCACATTAAGATATAAAGCAAGCAAGAGCATTCAAACACACACAAATGAGGAAAAATCCCCCAAAGGGGCAAAACCATTTATTTCACTATAATTTTGTAAAATACAATTTACACGGATTACAATGAAATACAAAGGAGACACAGAATTACCCTCAGGCGTCGGTTATGTAGTCAGCGCCTGGAAGTTTCCCTTTCCAGAAGGGTTGCAATGAAGAAGAAGGTCGGTCTTCTCCACAAGGGTATAAACAACAAAAGAATTTGTGTTCTAGGGTTTCAAAATGATTCACAAATGATTTTGAAATTTGTGTGAATCAAAACATGAGTTTGGTAACTAAAAAAGATAAAGACTTTTAGTTTTGTGTCCTCTGAAAATCGTGTATATATGTCTTTTAAAACCACTTCCCGTAGTGGGTTTATAAAGGAGTAACTTGGCCTAAAAAATCTCTGCACGTTCTGTTTGAAATTATCCCAGGCGGACCGGTCCGGGTCTGAGGATGATCGATCCGAGGAGGCGGACCGGTTCTTTTAAATTTTGGCATTATCAGTTAGCTTGTGGTTTGGGGTATACTGGCTTTTCAACAAGCAGATCGGTCCGATACAGGGGCGAACCGGTCCGGGGTCGGATCGGTTCATTTTCTCTGGGCGGACCGGTCCGGCCTGTCAGGTTTTTGATTCCTCCTTTTCTTTGATATTCGGATCCGTTGATGATGATATGAATCTTAAAGTTCTTCAACGGTGTAACGACGTATGACATAATAATGGACAAAAATGTCCTTACGCTCTTCATTCTCAGATACTTTCCCTCCTGCTGAAGTTGTCTCGACCTTGTTCGAGGGAGATCTTACAGTTTTTCCTTGTTCACAGCCTGTAGTCTCAAAAATTTTACTGTCGACCTCGTCCCATGTGAACTCGGCTACGAAATCTTCTAATGCTTGCCCTTTGATGGACACTCTAGGCTGATAGATAATATCAAATTCTATAATCTCTATTGCCCAAGTAGTTGGTCTTCTCGATTTTTGAGGCTTATGGATGACCTGCCAAAGTGGAGAGTCTGTTAGGATGACCATTGTGTGATCTTGGAAGTACGACCTGATCTTCCATTAGGCATGAATTCAAGCATAGGATAATTTTTTCATCCTAGGATACCTCTGTTCGCCCCCTAAAGCACCTTACTATTGAAATATATCGGCTTATGTATTCCATCCTCGTCTCTTACGATGGCAGCACTACTAGCCGACTCTGAGACTGCTAGATATACATAAAGTTTTCCCCTTGGACTGACCATGATAATAATAAGGGAGAGTCGAGGTAGGAATTCAACTCTTGGAAGGACTTATCACATTCATCATTCCACTCGCAAGCTTTTCTAAGAACTTTAAAAAATAGAAGACATTTGTCGGTGGCTCTGGATATAAACCTATTAAGTACCGCCATTCTCCCCATCAGCCTATGCACATCCTTGATCGAAGTTGGAGTCTTCATCTTTACCAAGGCTTTGATCTTATCTGGATTGGCCTCTATCCCCTTCTTATTTATGATGAAGCCCAAGAGTTTACTAGTACCTATGCCAAATACACACTTTGCAGGGTTGAGCTTCATGCTGTACTTATCCATTATATCAAAGGTTTGTTTGAGGTCAGCCTTGAGACTCTTAGTAATCATATCGTCAACATATACTTCCATTGCCTTCCCGATTTGATACTCCAACATCTTGTAAGAGGGTAGTGAGACTGGGGTCTATGAATAACTAGAAAAGCTGAGGCGTGACCCACTCCAATGGACGCTATCTCCAAGGTTCTCAAGAACTTCTGGAGTAAATTCTAATAAAACCTTCTCCTTTTGGTAAAAATGGAGCTCAATTTGGAACTCCCTCATTGTAAGAAGATGAACTTCCACAACAATAGCAGTAATTTTCTCAAGAAGAACTCCTGAGAATGATGGTTGTTAGTGAGGAGTGAAAGAACAAGGCACTTAGAACTTGAGAAAGAGCAGGGAGAGAATACTAGGAAGTTCTGTTGTGATTTTGACAGAGTAACAATGCTATTGAGTTTTTCCATCCTTTTTTTACCTTTCCCAGGGGTCATATTTATACTTGGACACTAGGGTTGAGTTGGAACCTTTGGGGGCTAAAATTAAGAGGGTAGGTGAGGGACAAGGTCTAAAATATACCATTTGTCCCTACCTGTGTGTAGCAGTCTGTCCTCTCAGACATGGGCCACCTGGTGCAAACAAAAGTCAAAAAGTAAATATGTCTCCTAATGGAGACAAAATATCTGATTTGGTAAATATCTTTTGAAACGATAACTTGTGGTATAAACTTTATAAACTTGAGATAGGAGGACTTGGGGACAATCTTGAGGGGGAGGGTCTTGAGGACTCCTCTCCTCTAAAATCAGTTTTGCTTGAGAGGGGCCTTGGGGTCCTCTCTTCTAAGAAAATCATTTTGTAAAAGCTTATTTCTTGTAGGCAGCCCTTCGACTGCTCACTTCACTTGTGACTAAGTGTGAGATGTGTGTGGTCTTTAGTGACTCCTGGGGTCTTTCTATGAGTATTCTCTCAATCCTAAAGTGTTAAGTGGTTGAGCTTGCTCAACAAACCTTGTTCCTCATCCACCAAGCCAAAACTCCCAAAAGATCCCAACTGGCCTATTTGAGCCTTCCCTACTCAACTAAGTTACCTGTACAAGAAAGTAAGTGTTGGTATCTTTATTCTTTTAAAGAATGACTTTTCATGATGATGGGTTTCTCATGGTAGCCACTCCCTTATCCTAGCTTATTTTCTAGAAGCTGAGGAGGAGGACCTTGAGGGTCCCTCGCCCTAAGTTTTGGTTGAGGATGTTGAGGGTTGCTCACCCAATTTTTTTTTTATAGTTGGGGGAAGGGAACTTTGGGGGTTTTGTGATAAAATATTTTCTGTAGTTTGAGGGACCTTAGGGGTTCCTTCTCCAATGTGGCTTTTCTGCGGTCGAGGGACCCTGGGGGTTCCTTCTCCAATATGGGTTATCTGCTGCGATCGAGGGACCTTGGGTGTTTCTTCACCAATATTAATTTCATGGTTTAGGGACCCTTGGGGTTCCTTCTCTGCTATGGAATTTCTGCAATTGAGGGACCCTGGGGGTTCATTCTCCAATAGATTTTTTATGGTATAGGGATCTTTAGGGTTCCTCGTCAATATGAATTTTTACTGTGGAGGGACCTTGGGGGTTCCTTCTCAATATGAATTTCTGCCAGGACCCTGGGGTTCCTTCTCAATATGAATTTCTATTGGGACCTTGGGGTTCCTTCTTAATATGAATTTCTACCGGGACCCTGGGGGGTTCCTTTTTAATATGAGTTTCTGCCTGGACCCTGGGGGTTCCTTCTCAATATGATTTTTTTATAAAGGGACCTTGGGGGTTCCTTCTCAATATGAGTTTCTGTTGGGACCCTGGGGTTCCTTCTCAATATGAATTTCTGCCAGGACCTTGGGGTTCCTTCTCAATATGAATTTCTGTCGGGACCCTAGGGGTTCTTTCTCAATATGAATTACTGTCGAGACCCTGGGTGTTCCTTCTCAATATGAATTTCTTTCGGGACCCTAGGGTTTCTTCTTAATATGAATTTCTGTCGGGATCCTGGGGGTTACTTCTTGATATGAATTCTGCAGTCGAGGGACATGGGGGTTCCTCAACTAATTTGAATTTGGGTGTTCTTCAACCTCATATTTTCTGTAAGTTGAAGGGGGGGGGTCTTTAAGGGACCCTCACCCTAAAATATAGTGGTCAAGCTTGTATCACAATTTATGAAGTGAGGCGGAGCCGCTGGGGGTAAAACCCCTCATTTATATGTCTGCCTTTGGTGGAGGGGGCATTTATCTTGGACTCCCTCACCCTGGGTTTTCTTTTTTTATTTGTCTTTGGAAAATGGGTTACTCGAAGTGAACTCCCTCACCATATATTGTTCTTCATATTGATTGTAGTTGAGGGGCCACTCGTGGCGGACTCTCTCACCATAAATTATTTCTTATTTTAATCTTGGATGAGGGGGCCACTTCTGGTGGACTCCCTCATCCTCAAACTATGACTTGTGTTGGTATTGGAACAAAGGCCACTCGAAGTGGAATGCCTGGCCCAAATGGTACATTTACTGTGGTGTTGGCCGAGGGGTCCCTCGCAGTAGACTCCCTTTCCATCAATCACTCCTTTAGTTGTGGTATTGGCAGAGGGTCCCTCATAGTGTACTACCTCACCATGAATTACTTTTTGCTGTGGGTCAATAACCTTCTACAATAGTCCCCTCGTGCAAAGTCTTTTGCGTTTGGCAAATTGAAAGGATTTGTACTCTATCATTAGTTTCTTTAATATCGAGGAACCCTATGGCTTCTTCTTTAATGGCCCCTGCAGTTGTTGGGTACCCTGTTGCTGCTAGTTCTGGGGGCAGCACCGCTACAATGCCCCTCCCGATATCTCTATTAACAAGCATTATTTTTTTATGACTTTTCTATGTTTCTTAATTCAGTATGAAAGTGTTTTCTTAACACTTATTTCTTTCCTCATTTGTAGGTTGGTACTGACGGGACTTCTTTACCTATGATCCCTGATGCGAGTCTTGTGGAGGCAACCCCACATGTATTATACATTCCTGAAGCTGACCCTCTAACTGTGGGGTACTTGCATATGGCCGAGAAAGTTAAAATTTTGAAGTTGCCCCTCTAACTGTGGGGTACTTGCCTTTGATCTGAGCAAGTTATTATTTTTAAAGTTCCCCCTCTAACTGCGAGGTACTTGCATGAGATCTGAGCAAGTTATTATTTCTGAAGATGCCCCTCTACTGCAGGGTACTTGCATGAGATCTGAGCAAGTTAAAATTTTGAAGTTTCCCCTCTAACTGTGGAACACTTACCTTTGAGCTGAGCAAATTATAATTGGAAGTTTCCCCTAGTCTGTGGGGTCCTTGTTCCAAACTTTTTCTTAGGAACCTTTTTGTCTTATAAAAATAATAAGTTAAGAGAGGGGGGTAAATCCCATTCTCCATTTTTTGAAAACTGGTGAAGTAAAATTTTTCTTGAGAACAAAGGTTAGGACTTGTTCTCTAGGCTATAAATCTGTATGGAATAATATACATTTTTTTTATTATCACTAACTAGGAGGATAACCTCGTGTTGGCCTGATGTAAAAAATTTCTATTGTGCCTGTAAAGTCTTTGTTCAATATAATTTTCCCTTGGGATGAATATTCCCCCAAATATAATGAGGAAAGACCTTCATGTCATGGACCCTCTTCTAATCTAGTAGGGGTTCTACTATTCTCTTAAGAAAGAGAACATTAGTCCGATGTACCTTATAATTATACTCGGCACTTACTCAAGACTGTGAGAGTTCCGGTCCCCTTGGAGCCTTAGGTACTAAACTGTCATACCTTATATTTATACTTGGCACACTGCTCAATACTGTGGGCGCTCCGGTTCCCTTGGATCCTTAGGTACTAAACTTTCGTATTTTATATTTATACTTGACACTTTCTTAAGACTGTGAGCGCTCCGGTGCCCTTGGAGCATTAGGTACTAAACTGTCGTACCTTATATTTATACTTGACACTTGCTCAAGATCCGATGCTCTTGGAGCCTTAGGTAATAAATCGTCGTACCTTATTTATACTTGGCACTTGCTCAAGACTGTGAGCGCTCTGATGCCCTTGGAGGCTTAGGTACTAAACTGTCGTACCTTATATTTAGACTTGACACTTTATCAAGACTGTGAGCCCTCCGATGCCCTTGGAGCCTTAAGTACTAAATCGTCATACCTTATTTATACTTGGCCCTTGCTCAATACTGTGAGCGCTCCGGTGCCCTTGGAGCCTTGGGTACTAAACTATCGTACCTTATATTTATACTTTTACAAATACTTTTTGTGTTCTCACACCTATTGCCTTATTTTATTAGGCGGAGATATACTAGCAGGTAAAAAAAAAAAGCACAGGGAGGCATTATAGCCTATATAAAATAACTTGTCATTTCATAAGCATTAAACTTTGCGAAGAGGGTATAGTTGATACCTCATAATTTTTATTGCTAGATCTTGCCTTTCACACTAAGTAAGAATGTTCATTAAGCATGTTGGAGTCGAGTATATTTCCATAAAGTCAATTTGAGACTTAAACTTTTTATCAAGGCTTCATATATCTGCTTGCTAGCCCTGCTGCTCGAATCCAAGCATACGGGAGAATAAAATTTCCACTGGAGAAACTATTATTTTCTAGATGCACAACATAACTTTGTGAAATTCATATCAACAATGAGCATTTCAAACAATTAATATGACTAGATATAACGTTTGTGTCATTTATACTTTGAACAAATGGGTCAAACATGTCATAGTTCAGGATTGGAAAGTCTTTTGTATCTTCTCATAATAAATTACCCGATATCCAAAATATACAACATTAAAATAAATGTGAAGTTTATCACATAAACTATTCCAAATAAACAAATTCGAGGATTTTAGGATTATTGATCGATTTATTTGGGTATATACTTGGACAAATATTATCTTATGTCCTACTTTTATATCAACTCATATTATTACAAATGAAGTGAATCACACAAACTATAGATTGAGAAATCTCAAAGTATCTCAATTATTGAAATAATAATGATAATAATAATTATATTATTATATCAAATATTTTTCCCACACAAAGTATCTATGAGCTATGTCGTTTGTATTTCGAGCAATGGTAAGAAGCATACCAATCTAGTCCTAATTTCGAGGAAGGCACCTCGCTTGATAAAAAAACAAATGGTTCTTCGATAGTAACCAATCTTTTAAACAAGTGGGGTAGGCTAAAAACTTATCTCACCATATATCTTCTATTTGAAGACGAAAATGTGAGGGTTTTATTTGGGCAATATTTTACTTTTGTAAAAAAAATAAATGGGCCCTCTTGATTTGAACTGCTGTGAGACGAGACGAGAGGGTTCTCTGTAAAAAAAAACGTTGGAACACTATTCTTACTCAAAACAGGAGAGAGAACCCATTTATATATCTCTTTGGGAACACCCCATTTTTCGTAATTTTCAACATGAGAAATCCTTGAACACTTTTCGATTTCTATCTAAAAGTTAGACGGATTTTTTTTATGTCTTCAACGACATCAAGTTTTGATGTCGTCCAATCACAATGGTTTTTAGGAGTTATTCTCTCACTTCATTTAATAGCTCCTTTTTTTCTTTTTAAATGATCTTCTCTCACTTCATTCAATATGGAACAAAAGAGTTTATACCATTTATATATAAAAAAAGAATTATATTTTTATAATATAATATTTTTTCTTTAATAACAGTTTTTATATATAAAAACATTACAAAAATGTTTAAATGTTTTTAAAACTGTTTTTTTATATATACAAACATTAAAAAAAGTATTTTCTACATAAACTATTAAAAATGTTTTGAATATGTGCTATTTTTTTAAAACGTTACAAAATGTGTTTTGCTGAACAGTTTATATATATAAATATTTTTTTTTGTAGAAACAACTTTTTTATTGATAAAAACTGTAAAAATACATTTTAAATATTTTTTTAAACTGATTTTTTTTGTATATATATAAAAGAGGATTGTATGATACCAAAAATATATATATACATAGTTTATATATATATAAATAAACTATGTATATATATAAAAGAGGATATATAAACTATGTATATATATTTTTTTTGGTCTATACACCTGCTTATATATAAACTATGTATATATATATAAGAGGTTTATATATAAACTGTTTTTTATATATATAAATTGTTTTTATATAAGCTGTTTATATATAAACTGCTTATATATATATAAGAGGTGTATATATAAAAGAGGATTGTATGATACCAAAAAAATATAAAAGAGGTTTATATATAAACTGTTTTTTATACAAACAAATTTATATATATAAATAACAGTTTATATATACACTTGTTTATATAAAAAACGGTTGTTTTATAAATAAAAAAAGTTTATACATAAAAAAACGTTTATATATAAATAAAAGTGTAACAAAACAAGTTTTTAAACTTTTTTGAAAAATATTATCTATTTAATGCCTTTTTAACAGTTTATATAGAAAGGGATTTTTTAACCTTTTTATAAATAAATAACAGTTTATATATTAAGAGTTTATTTTTAAAAAATCAGTTTAAAAAAACATTTAATTGTATTTTTACAGTTTTTATCTATAAAAAGTTGTTTCTACAAAAAAACTGTTTATATATAAAAAACTGTTTAGCAAAACACATTTTTTAACGTTTTAAAAAAAATATCACATATTCAAAACATTTTTAATAGTTTATGTAGAAAATGATTTTTTTAATGTTTATACATATAAAAAACAAACATTTTTGTAATGTTTTTATATATAAAAACTGTTATTAAAGAAAAAATATTATATTATAAAAATATCATTCTTTTTTTTTATATATAAATTGTGTAAACTTTTTTGTTCCGTATTAAATGAAGTGAGAGAAGATCACTTGAAAAGAAAAAAAAGGAGCTATTAAATGAAGTGAAAGAATAATCCTTAAAAACTATTGTGATTGGACGACATCAAAACTTGATGTCGTTGACAATATAGTCTTTCAAGTCTGAGACACGAGACAGAGGTAAAATGGGAATTTTTTTTTTGAATAATGATATGTGTCCCAAATAAATCCCCCAAAACCTCCACAAAATGACGTGGATTCCATACATTCTCTCACCTATTCATTAACTTTCCACCCAAAACTTCTCACCTACCCATAATAACATTTCAATTTTCAATACCCAAAGAAGACCTCTTACATTCTCTTTCTTTACAAGCCACGCACATAGATTTTCTTTCTACCACAAATTTCTTGATATGGCATCTTCTTCTTCTCATCAAACAGGTGAGTTTACAACCTTTTTTTGTTTCTTCCTTTAACAATATTTGGAACATTAATTGTAATTATTTATATAGTAGAATATAATAAATAATAAAAAAATTTGAAATTTTGTTTTATATATATATAGTAGACTATGATAAATAATATTAATGAAAATATATTATGTTTATAAAGTAGACTATAATAAATAATAAAAATAATAATGAAATTATGTTATTATGATTGTAAAAATTTCAGATTTAAATTGCAACTTTTTTTTCCATCAAACAAGTGAGTTTTACAACCATTTTTGTTTCTTCCCTTAACAATATATGGAATATTAATCATAAATATTTATATAGTATAGTATAATAAATAATAAATTTTTTGAAATTATGTTTATATTATAATAATAATAATGATAATAATAATAATAATAATAATAATAATAATGAAAAAATCTTATATTTATAAGGTAGACTATAATAAATAATAAAAATAATAGTGAAATTATGTGTTTGGTATTATAACAAATTTTAAAATTAAATTGCAACTTTTTTGTAGGATCAATGGAGAATGAACTATTGGTGGAGCCAAAGGTTGGAATGTTGTTTGGCTCCATTGGTGAGTTGTTTGAGTAGTATGAAAATTATGGTAAAAAAATGGGCTTTGCTGTTTGCAAACGGAGCTGTAATAAAGATATAGATGGAGAAATGAAGTATGTTACTATTGCTTGTTTTCGTGACGGCAAGACACGTCACAGATCAACCAATCCAATTCAGAAGCGTCCAGTGACAAAAACAAATTGCAAAGCTAGAATTAGTGCAACTCTAGGCTCTCATGATATGTGGGAAATTAAATCAGTAGCGTTGAACCATAACCATGAGTTGACTACTCCAAGTAAATCCAGATTTTATAAAAGCAATAGGGTGATGCCACCACATGTGAAGAAAAGACTAGAGTTGAACGACAAAGCCGGCTTTCGAATGAATAAAAGTTTCAATTCATTTGTGGTTGAGGTAGGGGGCATGAGAATTTGACATTTCAAGAGAAGGATTGCAGGAACTATATTGACAAAGTTTGTCGTTTACGCCTTGGGGAAGGAGATGCCACCGCAATCCATAATTATTTCTTAAAAATGCAAGCGGATAGTTTTGAATTTTTTTACATGATGGATTTAGATGATGAGGCTCGACTTCGAAATGTTTTTTGGGCAGATGCAAGGAGCAGAGCGGCATTTAAGGAGTTTGGTGATGTAATTACCTTTGACACCACATACTTGACAAATAAATATGATATGCCATTTTCTCCTTTCATGGGGGTGAATCATCATGGCCAATCAGTGTTATTGGGTTGTGGACTAATCTCTAATGAAGACGTTGACACGTTCACATGGTTATTTCAATCTTGGTTTGTATGCATGTCTGGATGTCCTCCTAATGCCATCCTCACAGACCAAGATAAGGCAATGAAAAAGGCTATAGAAATTGTTTTCCCGAATGCACAACATCGGTGGTGCTTGTGGCATATTATGAAAAAGTTGCCTGAAAAATTAAGAGGGAACAAAGAGTATGATTCAATCAAATTTTCCATTCATAATTGTGTGTACGATTCCTTATCTATTGAGGAATTTGAACATAATTGGTGCAAGTTGATTGGTAAGTATAATCTTGAAGGTAGTGAGTGGTTACCGGGGTTATATGAAGAGAGACACCGTTGGGTGCCAACCTTTTTGAAGGATACTTTTTGGGCCGGAATGTCAACGACACAACGAAGTGAGAGTATGAATGCTTTCTTTGATGGCTATGTAAATTAAAAAACTACGTTAAAACAATTTGTGGAGCAATATGAGAATGCATTAAGAAGTAAGGTGGAAAAAGAAAATCAAGAAGACTTTAATTCGTGCAACTCGTGGCTCCCATGCATCACTCATTATGATATGGAAAAACAGTTTCAAAGTGCGTACACGACAACAAAGTTCAAAGAGTTTCAAAAAGAGTTGACGGGTAAAATTTATTGTGATTTGTCACCATGTAAGGAATGTTTTGGCATTGCGGAATATGAAGTGGGTGAAGATGTTTATTTCGGAGAAAGCCTACGACGTGTAGTTTTCAAGGTGTGGTTTAATATGGATGGTAATGAAATTAATTGCAATTGTCGGTTGTTTCAGTTTAGAGGAATATTGTGTAGGCATGCAATTACAGTGTTGATTCACAAATGGATATATCGAATTCCAGAAAAGTACATTTTGAGAAGATGGAGTAAAAATGTTAAGAGGAGCCATACAAAAATTAATATTAGCTATGATGATTGGTCTGTCAAACCGGAAGCACGTCGTTTTGATAAACTTTGCAAGGCTTTTTATGAGGTTGCGGATTTCGCAATAGAGTATGACGATAGGTGTGAGAAGGTCATGAGTTTTTTTGACGAATTGAAAAAGGATTGGGCAATAGATACTTGTAAAAGTATTCAACTTTCTACAGAAAAAATAAATGATTCACCCCCACGCGGAGATGATGTATTGCGAAGAAAAGAGAGTAGTGACGTGCTGACTCCATTGGCCGTTCGAAGCAAGGGAAGACCACCTATCAAAAGGAGACAATCTAATGTTGAAAAGGTTGTAACGAAAAAAAATAAGAGGAAGAAAAATATGGAGGTGGCGTCTACTTAGGTATTAATTTTAATTATTATGTAAAGTTCAATTTATGCTAATTTTTAATTTTATTTTATTATTTGAATTTTATAGGATTGTCAAATGCAACAATGGCAGCATTTTGGTGGATGGAGTCATGACTTTCAACTGTCTCAACGCATCGACAAACCATATATGCTACAAGGTTTCGAACATTTGAATATCCAACAATCGTTTGTGCATCCAAATATGTCATCTTTACCAAATTATGATCAAGACTGGAAAATTACTGTTAAGTGGTTCTAAGTGAAGGATTCTGTTTTTTTAGTGTGTTGGATTATTATACTCTGTTGGATTTTTGTATTATCAAGTGTTGCTAATTGGAGTATTTTGTTTTGAATTCATATTTATTGGTTTAATTATTGATTTATGAGTGTTGGTTTATACAGTAATGGTTTAATTACAGTGTGGGTTTATAAAGCATTCATGTTTTATACAGTGTGGTTTATACAGAAAAGCATTCATATGTGTTGGTTTTATACAATAAAGGATTCATATTTGTTTCTTCCCAAATGATCCCAAAAGAGATATTGACGTTATCTTGCTGTTTAAGTGGGAAGAGAGAGAATTAGTGGGTTTTATATCATTTATGGTGGTTGTTTGAGTAAGTAGGAAGAGAGAGAATTAATGGGTTCCATGTCATTTGGGGGAAACTTTGTGGATATTTTTTGTACGCATAACAAGACTCTTTTTTTTTATGTTGTCAAAGACATCATCTTTTGATGTCTCTCAATTGTCGGAATCCAAGTGACATTTAACAAAAAACTCTCTCTCTCTCTCTCTCTCTCTCTCTTATTAATGTGTCCAACTAACTATACTCTCTCTCTTATTAATGTGTCCAACTAACTATACACATGTATGGATAAAAAAATCCTACATATAAACTCTTTGCATAAAAAAACAGTTTGTATATAAAAAAAAGTTCTCTTTTTTATGCAAGTTAATTTTTTTAAAGTTGTTTTTATATAAAAAAAACTTTTAAAACTAAAAAGAACAGTTTTTTAATGTTCATTTATATATTTTGAAAAAAAAATCTCTTTTTTCATAAGTTATATATATATATAACAAAATATTATTGTAAATGAAAACATTTTTATTTGTTCAATGGCAAAAAAAATAGAAAAAATGAAAAAAAGTATTTTTTATGAATAATAATGTTGTTAACTTTTTTAAACGTTTTTTTTTAAATAACGATAAAACCTGTATGTTATACATAAAACAATTTATATATCAAAAAATTACTTTTTAACGTTATTCAAAAAAACATATATTAAAAAAATACTTTTTATACATATAAACCTATATGTTTTTTTAAATAACGTTAAAAAGTAATTTTTTGATATATAAATTGTTTTATGTATAGCATACACGTTTTAATGTTATTTAAAAAAAACGTTTAAAAAAGTTAATAAGATAAAAGTATTTTTTATGAATAATAATGTTATTAACTTTTAACGTTTAAACATTTAACGTTTAACGTTTAAACGTTAAAAAGTATTTTTTATGAAATATAATATTTTTTATGAATAATAATGTTATTAACTTTAACGTTTAAACATTTAACATTTAAACATTTAAAAAACGTTTAAATGTTAAAAAGTATTTTTTATGAATTATAATGTTATTAACTTTTTTAAACGTTTTTTTTAAATAACGTTAAAACCTGTATTTTATACATAAAACATTTTATATATTAAAAACAATTTTTTTAACGTTATTTAAAAAACAATTTTGTTAACGTTTAAACGTTGAAAAGTATTTTTATGAATAATAATGCTATTGACTTTTTAATTTTTTTTTAAAAATAACGTTAAAACATGTATGTTATACATAAAACAATTTATATATTAAAAAATTACTTTGTAACGTCTTTGTATATAAAAAAAACAGTTTATATACATTTTATAATAAAAAAAACGTTAAAAGCAATTGTTTTTATAAGCCATATAACGTTTTTATACATAAAAAAACCTTAAAAGAATGTTTTTATACATATAAACCTATATTTCTTTTAAATAATGTTAAAAAGTAATTTTTTGATATATAAATTATTTGATGTATAACATACAGGTTTTATCGTTGTTGATGCAAAAAACTGGACCGAATCCCATTTTTATGATCACAGATAAATAGATAAAAGCAATCCAATCAAGCACATGAGAGACAAAGATTTTTAAAGTGCTTCGGCTATAAGGAAAAGCCTACGTCCACTGTTATTTTATTCCCAAGGGTTTACAATAGCACAATGTGGTGTAGAGAGAAAAAGGTGTGGATCTTGTGTATGGTGTCTCTCGGTTCTCTTGGATCTCTTCTCTTTGGCTAAGGGGATACATGTATTTATAGTGATGGGAGATAAAGAGATTCATTGTATGTAGACATTTATGTCTACATTCAACGAATCTAATTGTTTAATTGCTTGGTATGCTATGTGTTGCCATCTATTAATACAGTATAAATGTACATTAAGGCTCATTAAATGCGCTGTCATCTTCATTACTGCACATTAAATGCATAGTTATCCTTTGATCTTCCCGGTTGGTATCCCGACCAACTCTCCTCGGGTGCCGACTAACTCTCCTCGGGTACCAACTAATTTTCCTCAGGTACTGACCAACTCTCCTCGGGTGCCGACTAATACTCCTCGGGTGCCGACCAACTCTCCTCGGATGTCGAATATTGACACGTAGTATGACATGTGTCCTTTTCTGATTGGTCCTCGTAGATGGAGAATTTTTGCGTTAACAGAAGCCCCCAATGCTCCATGCTTGATGGTTTACTTGATAGGATGGAGTATTTATCCTGCAGTGTTGCTCGGTGCTCGTGAAATTCTTGATCTACCTTCTTGATTTGTTCAACATAAAGTGCATTATCTCCTGGACGACATATGATGCAGGCTGATCGACAGTTGCTAATCTTTCTTTTGAGGAACTCCGTGTGCTATGTATCACTCCTGGGAATTTGGATGCAACCATGCCATAGTATGCAGCTTGTAGCTTGTCATAATCTTCAAGTATGTTGATTGGTTCGCTAGCCGACCAACTGCCTCCTGTGCCGAGCCACTGAGTGCTAACTTCACGTGCTTGATTCTTCTAATTTATGATCCTCTGAATACTTTGTCGAGTAACATACTAGCTTTTGAACCCAACTCTTCAATCTGATTAGTACCAAGCTAGTGGTGGACTTCGAAACAATTTTATACAACTTCTTCAATATTGGTCGGGATAGTAGTAGTAAAGATCTCAGTGCTGTAGATGCTAAATTTAACTTCTGAACTTCAATAGTATGTGCATAATAACTCCTGAATATGCCTCCTGAACTTCTGAATGTACCTCCTGAACTTCTGAATACGCCTCTGTGTGAGTTTGAGAAGTTGAATTTGGTGCTCGACTGCATGATGTTATAAGAATGTGCCACCAAATGAACAAATATATCTGTAATAGAATCCCCCAAATGAACAAATACTTTATCGAGCACCTCCTAGATCGACCATCCATGATGAATATCAGGATGCTCAAAGATCTTAACTTCATAAATTCTCCTCTAGCTTTAAATGATCCACCTGCTGGCGAGGAACCTGTTTCAAAAGCAGACGGGAAGAAACCAATAGAATGGGAATATTGATGTAATAAATTTGTATTTCATTCCTGATATATTTTGTTTTTGATTTTAATGAAAGTCTTTCATTTTTGTTCGCAATCTTAATTGCTATTGTCTTGTAAAATACTTTACATCTGTGTATATGTATCTGTTAAAAAGATAACAATATTGTGTTGTTTGTCGATGAACTTATTGTCGACCAACTTATTGTTAAAAAGATAACAATATTGTTTTGTTTTTTGACCAACTTAGTAAAAAAGTTACGAGTATCAAAAATGTTACTCGATCATTTTCTCGTTTTCATAAAATGTTTTCGACCAACCAAGGTCGGTAAATTTTCCTTTTCGACCAACTACAGTTAGTGGGTTTTTATCCCCGACCAGCCATAGTTAGTGGATTTTTCCTCTACGAGCAACTTTGGCGCTTTCTGGAATAATCTTACCTCCCGACCAACATAAGTTGGCATTTCCGAGAATATATTTACCTCCTGACCAACATAAGTTGGCATTTTCGAGAATATATGTACTTCCTAACCAACATAAGTTGGCATTTTTAAAAATATTTTGTTTCCTAACCAAACAGGTTGGCATTTTTAGGAATATTTTGTTTCCTAGCCAAACAGGTTGGCATTTTTAGGAATATTTTGTTTCCTAGCCAAACAGGTTGGCATTTTTAGGAATATTTTGTTTCCTAACCAACCGAGGTTGGCATTTTTAGGAATATTTTGTTTCCTAACCAACCGAGGTTGGCATTTTTAGGAATATTTTTGCTGAGTAGTCTGAGCTTTGCCGAGTTTTGCCGAGTAGTGTGTAGAACTAGTATTCCCCGAAAAATATTCAATAAAAGGAGCAGGTATAACAGCTTCACTTCCAAACGCCAGCATATATGGTGATTCTCTAGTTGCTGCTCGGGGAGTAATACGATAAGCCCACAGTACTGACTGTAACTCGTTGATCCAGTTTGCTTTTGCGTCACTTAGTCTTTTCTTCAATCCATTTAGCAGTGTTCTGTTCGTCACTTTAGTCTGTCCGTTGCTTTGAGGATGTCCTGGTGCCGAGTGGATCTTTAAGATATTGAACTGATGGCAATAGGCAGCGAACTCCTCGTTGTCAAATTGTGTTCATAGTGTGTGATGAAGGCATGAGGAAGACCATATCGAAAGATGATATTCTTCCAGATAAATTGGTACACCTTGTCGTACGTCATATCAATGAGAGGCTTCGTTTCTACTCACTTAGTAAAATAATCCACTGCGACGACGAGGTATTTGAACTTCCCCCTGGTCGTTGGCAGTGGCCCGGCCAGATCTACTCCCCACATGGAAAATGGCCAAGAGGAAGTGATGGGTGTCAACAATGCTTGTGGAGTTCTTCGGATGGAGGAAAAGCACTGGCACTTGTCACATTTCTTGGCATAGGCTATACAATCAGCTCTCATCGTTGGCCAGTAGTATCCCTGCGTCATCATCCTTTACAAAAGCGTCCGACCTGCTACATGGGCTCCACAAGACCCTTCATGGACCTCTTTAATAAAATATTTCATCTCGGTGGGATTCACACATCTTTGCAAACCTGCCATAATTCCTCGTCTATATAGAATACCGTTAATTAATACATACCGAGCAGCTTTAAACTTCAATTTCTTGGCTGCGAGCTTGTGAATTGGTAATTCTCCCTCCTCAATATATGCCCTGATGGGATCCGTCCAAGATGATCCTAAATTAAGGGTAATAAAATTCATCATCAGATCTTCATCTATACTCCAACCAACTAAAACTTCAATTGGGATTGTTCTTCGTAGCTCGGTACGAGTAGCTGATGCTAATCGAGCTAAGGCATCTACTCTCGCATTCTCCACTCTTGGTATTCTGACCAGCTGAATAGCAACAAATTCTGATACCAACTCCATCATCTTTTCATGATACCTAATCATTGATTCTCCTTTGGCTGCATATATTCCCAACATTTGACTTACGATCAATTGAGAATCACTGAAGACAATAACCTGCTGCGCCTCCATAATTTTTGCCAAATTAAGACCTGCAATCATGGCCTCATACTCAACCTCATTATTGGAAGCTTTGAAATGGAATATTAGGGCGTATTCCATGTCGACCTCGTTCGGGCTGTTCAAAATGATCCCTGCCCCACAGCCTGTTGTGCAAGATGAGCCATCTACATATAGCCTCTATATAGGTAACTCGTCTTCAAATTTCTGATCTGACAGAGTTCCTTGGTGAAATATTTGTTGCTTCCTTTCATCCTCCCCTGATATTTCTTGCTCCTCGTCGATCATCTTTTCTTGCCCTTTTACCAACCAGAGTTGGTCTGAGCTCGAAATTGATGATCCTGTAACATCCACTCGCCTTTTTACCAACCGGAGTTGGTCTGAGCTTGTGTCTGTTGATTCTGTAACATCCACAGGTTGATCAGCGAGCAACTTTTGCTCCTCGGGGGTATCAGGATAGGTGAACTCTGCTATAAAATTTGCTACAGCCTGCCCTTTTAGCGATGATCTGGGTTCATAAACTATATCATATTCACCGAGCTCTATTGCCCAATACATCAATCTCCCTAATTTTTTTGGTTTATGAAGGGCTTGCCTCAACGGAATATCAGTATATACTACTATGGTTTGAGCCTGGAAGTATGGCCTCATTCTCCTACTTGCCTCAATCAACGCCAGTGCCAATTTTTCCAGCCTCGGAATCTGATTTCTGCTCCTCGGAAAGGCCTTACTCGTGTAATAAATTGGTTTTTGCACTCCATTCTCCACTCTGATCAATACCGAGCTAACTGCATTCTCCGATACTGCTAGATACAAGTACAATTTTTTCCATCACCGACCTGGACAACAGTGAAGGTGCTCCCAGGTATTTCTTCAAGTCTTGAAAGGCCTTCTCACATTCATCATTCCACTCAAAAGTCTTTCGGAGTTTTGTGAAGAATGGGAGACATTTATCAGTTGCTAGCGATACAAATCTGTTGAGTGCTGCTACTCGTCCTGTGAGACTCTTTACTTCTTTCTTCGTCGTTGGAGATCGCAGCCCTAATAGGGCTTTGATCTTTTCAGGATTTGCTTCAATGCCTCGTTGATTGACAATGTACCCGAGAAACATGCCTTCTCGAACTCCAAATATGCACTTCGTCGGGTTCAGCTTCATTTGATATTTATCCAGTTGATCAAAGGTCTGGCCTAAGTCAACTAGATGATCGGCAGCTTTCTTGCTCTTTGTCAGCATATCGTCAACATAGACTTCCATATTGCAACTGATTTGTTCAGCAAAGACCTTGTTCATCAGCCGCTGATATGTCGCACCTGCATTTTTCAAACCAAAAGGCATAACATTATAACAATAAGTATCCCAAGGGGTAATGAAAGAAGTACTCTCCCTGTCTTTAGGTTTCATTTTGATCTGATTGTAGCCAGAATAAGCATCCATGAAGCTCAGCAACTCGTGTCCCGAGGTGGCATCCACCAGTTGACCAATTCGGGGCAGTGGAAAGTGATCCTTTGGGCATGCTTTGTTGAGGTCGGTGAAGTCTACACACATCCTCCACTTGTTGTTATTCTTCTTTACCATTACCACATTAGCTAACCAATCTGGATATTTAACATCTTCAATGAAACAAGCTTTCTAGAGCTTCTCGACTTCCTCCTGTATAGCTTGATTCTTCTCAGGACTGAATACTCTTCTTCTCTGCTTCACAGGCTTGATCTCCTTATTCACATTGAGCTCGTGATATAAGAAGTTTGGGTCTATCCCAGGCATATCTTCATGACTCCACGCAAAAGTTTGTCTTCTGCTTCTAAGGAAAGTTATCAATTCCTATTTTAATGAGGCTTCCAACGATGAACCTATTTGAGTAGTTCGCTCAGGGTGCTCGTCGTCCAGAATGATGTTTTCAGTAGCTTCCACCACTTTACCCTTCATGAGTTGTGACTCATCTCGAGGATCCAATGTTTCAATTTCTGCACCTTCATCCACTTGATAGGTAGTAGTGTTTTTTTTTTATTCTTCCAATTCTTCTTGCTCGATGGATGAATAATAGCATTCCCGAACTACTTTTTGATCACCTTTCACAACTCCTACTCCAAAGTTTGTTGGAAATTTTAGGCACTGATGCACTATAGATGGTACAGCCTCGAACTTCTTCAATCCTACTCTTAACTCGATTAAGTCAAGTATGAAGCTCTATGCCCAGGATTGGGGCATGTATGAAATGAATCTGATGGTGCCAATTGAATTGTTGTTTGCAGTTTTGCTGCTGTGTTGTGTGCAGTCTAGCTGCGTTGTTTTTGTTCGGTATTGACCTTTTAAGGTCTTTATGTGCTGTTGATGAACATCCAAGAATTGTACTGGGCAGATAATTTTTCCTGAGCACCTGTTGAGGCTGAATCATATAAAAATTACGATTAGAATAATTATTCAGCCGACCAATATATAGTGTGCATTGGCTTCAATATTGGATAATTTAAATTTCCAGATAATAATATGAGAGATAACAATCAAAATATCTCGTGTTCTCATAAAAATATGATGTACATAAACGTGTCCCCATAAAAATATTTAACGGACTTGTGATTATGAAATTTTCGTTTATTCATATTTGAAGTAAAAACCGATCCACTAATTTAATAAAATCGTGATTTGCAATATTTTGCAGATTTGATAAATGAAAAATTGGACAACTAATTTATGTTTATAATCATAAAAAGCATGACTGAATCAAAATATGTATGTATGTATGTACAACATATAATTGATTATTCATATATTGATAAAATTGATCGTATCAACAAAATTACATAATATGATTATTTGTGCAGAGAGCATAGTTTTCTTGAAGAGAGAGAAAATGGGTCTGATTCAATTCATGTTAATATCGGAATGGAAAATACATAATCGTTGTTGATACCAAAATTAGTATGCTGATATAGATGAATCACAAGAAGACACGTGTCGATCTACGTGGCACAATAGCAACGAGGAATTCTATTCCCCCGACCAAGTCAGACTCACTCTGAGCAACAAGTATACTCCGAGGAACTCTTGAACGATGAGCAACTAAGGCGGTTCGAGCTGCATCTCGACCACAGCATTGATTGCCAGATAATCAACAGTTCAACTATTCATTGAATGCTTATCATCTTGACGCACACGCTTGAAGAGCATTAAATGAATTACCCTTTCATATGTATATCATTTAATATATCACCCTTTCAGATTATAGCCTCAAGGCTATAAATACATTGTATTACCCTCATTCAAGGGGATCGGAATTTCTTGGTAGAACTACATACCGAGAACTCCAAAAACACTTGGCAATAACAGAAACAGTGGACGTAGGCCATTCTTATAATGCTGAACCACTTTAAAATTCTTTGTCTCATTTATATTTATCTGTGATTAAATAATTAGAAGCAATCTAGTTTTTTACATCAACAGATTGGCGACGTCTGTGGGAACGACTGTTGTTATCCTTTTTCACTAAAAATCATTCATCATCAATGGCAGATAATCCGGAATCCAGCAATCGAAACCTGGAAATGTTAGGAATCCTCCAAATCCCTCTGCACCTCCAGATCTGGCTGGGATTATGACGAATCTGGCTCAAGGACAAACCGCTATGCAAGAAATAATGCGGCAACTCATACAGACCCTTCATAGCGGTGCACCTGCACGTTCGGGACAGCGAAGTGGTCAGAGGCAAACTTATTTACTTTCTTCACGATCCAGGCGTACTGAGTCATATCGTAATGAAGAATCTGATGATTTCTCTTATCAACCTGGGTGAACTTCGTCAATGCGGGTTATAGATACTGATTAACGTATCACTCTCTCTCCAGAGAGACCCAGTGCCTTGGAAAGACTGAGTAGGGTGTCTCCTTTCAGTCGATTAGGCCCTAGGAGGAATAGGAGTCCACCTAAGACCATGTCGAGGAGTTTTCGACAACCATCAGATCTAAGAGAAGGATCGGCGCAATCATGACCAGTTGCTCGTCAAGATAGATCTCAAGAGGCCACTTCAGAACAATCAATTGCTTGAACTAATAGACCCGAGGAAGGAAATGATGCGTGGAAAGGTTCCATTCAACGGTTGGAGGATAGATTGGGAGAAATGGCTAAGGCGAAGAATCCCCTACAACGAACTTTTGTTCAAGGGACACCTTTTGTCAAGGCTATTGTGGATTTTCCTACACCGTCAAAGTTTAAAGCACCCGTAGTAACCCCCAAATATGATGGAAAGACAGATCTTGTTCTTCAGATAGAGCAATATCAAGCTGCTGCCGACATCTATGTCGTCCCTGACGAGATGAGATGCAGAGCATTCTCGGGAACTCTTACTGGATCTGCCCAGATATGGTACAACAATCTTCCTCGGGGTAAGATTTCAACTTTCTTTCAGTTAGCCGAGTTGTTCATTGGCAATTTCTGTTTTGGAGCAAAGCCAGTAAAAAGAGTAGCACACTTGTTAAGTGTTAGACAAAAATCTGGTGAGAGTACTAGAGATTACATAACTCGTTTCAATAATGAGAAGCTGGAAGTCATAGATTATGAAGAAAAGACAGCAATCACCGCCTTGATGAGTGGGTTGTTACCTAACAAGTTGTATTACACTTTGGCCAAAGATCCACCTACAACTATGTTCGAGTTGATGGCAAAAGCGGCCAAAATCATGAATGCCGAGGAGGCTATGTTTGCGAAGAGGAATATGGATAAAGAAACCAAGGTGGAAGACGACAAATCCAAGAAGAAAGAGCATAAGGGCAATGGCAGTGATAAGCATTCAAAGAATAATAAATCATCATGGGAAGTCCTGAAGAAATTCGATAATTATACTCCTTTGAAAATGGGTATTAATCATGTCTTGGAAGAAATCAAGAATAACGAGGAAGTAAAGTGGCCAAAGAAACTGAGGTTAGACCCTGACACGAGGAATAGGGAGAAATATTGCGAGTTCCATAAGGATCATGGCCATATGACCAAAAATTGCATATCTCTTCAGAACGAGATTGAAACACTTATCCGAAGAGGGAAACTAGCAAAGTATATTGATCGCGAGGTGAAAGAAGAAATAATGACCGAACTAGAGAAAGATCCAGATCTCCTCGTCGAGCAGAGGAGAAAAAGAAGACAAATCATGAAGATGATCCAGATGATGACCCTGATCTTCCCAAGAAACAAAGGCAGCCAGAATGAGAGGTATTTTCCATACATTTTGGGTCATTTGATTGTAATGTTATTACAGGAGGAGATGCAGGAGGAGGAGACCTTACTACAGAAAGAAAAGCTTACCTCGGTGAGGCTCAGGCTTGCTTATACATTCAACGGATAAATTTAGCTGAAGAGGATCGCCTGAGGAAGGTAAACAAAGAGAAGCTGGTCATCGGTTTTTCAAAAAACGACCTTGCAGGTGTTCTTTACTCTCACGACGACCCTTTGGTGATCAAAATGAGGATGAAAGAAGTAGTGATTTCAAGAGTTCTGGTAGATAATGGTAGTTCGACAGACATCATGTTCTACTCATGCTTTTACAGTTTAAATCTAAAGTTATCTCAATTGGAGCCTTATCACAGACCTCTCCTGGGTTTTGCTGGCGAGAAGGTTTTTCCACTTGGGATGATCAAGTTGGATATATTCATTGGAACTTGGCCTGCTTGTCGAACAGAAAGAATACGCTTCTTTGTGATGGATAAAAATGTGCAATCAGCTTACAAGATCATCATGGGAAGAGTTGGTTTGAAGAAGTTCGAAGCAGTTCCATCTACAGTACATCAGTGTTTGAAATTCCATACAAATTTTGGAGTAGGAGTTGTGAAAGGTGATCAGAAAGTAGCTCGGAAATTTTATTATTCGTCTACCGAGCAAGAGGAGCTTGAAGAGTTAAGGAAAAAGACTACTACCTACCAGGTGGATGAAGGTACAGAAATTGAAACACTGGATCCCAGAGACGAATCCCAACTTGTAAAAGGACAGGTGGTGGAATCTACAGAAAATGTTATTCTGGACGACGAGCACCCTGAACGAATAACCCAAATAGGTTCGACGTTGGATGCTTCGATAAAACAGGAGTTGATAACTTTCTTGAGAGACAGAAAGAAAACTTTTGCATGGAGTCATGAAGACATGCCAGGAATAGATCCAAACTTCTTATGCCATGAACTCAATGCGAATAAGGAGATTAAGCCTGTAAAGCAGAGAAGAAGAGTGTTTAGTCCCGAGAAGAATCAAGCCATACAAGAGGAGGTCGAGAAGCTCCAGAAAGCCCAATTCATTGAAGATGTGAAATATCCAGACTGGTTAGCAAATGTGGTGATGGTAAAGAAGAAAAATAATAAATGGAAAATGTGTGTTGATTTCACTAATCTCAACAAGGCCTGCCCAAAGGATCACTTTCCATTGCCCAGAATTGACCAACTAGTGGATGCTACCTCGGGACACGAGCTGCTCAGCTTCATGGACGCTTACTCTGGTTACAACCAGATCAAAATGAAACCTGAAGACAGGGAAAGTACTTCTTTTATTACCCCTAGGGGAACTTATTGTTATAATGTTATGCCTTTTGGCTTGAAAAATGCAGGAGCGACATACCAGCGGCTGATGAACAAGGTTTTTGCCGAACAAATCAGTTGCAATATGGAAGTCTATGTCGATGATATGCTAACAAAGAGCAAGAAAGCTTCTGATCATCTAGTTGACTTAGGTCAGACCTTTGATCAACTGGATAAATATAAAATGAAACTCAACCCGACGAAGTGCACATTTGGAGTACGAGAAGGAATGTTCCTCGGGTACATCGGCAACCAACGAGGCATTGAGGCGAATCCAGAAAAATCAAAGCTCTTTTAGGGTTGCGATCTCCAACGACGAAGAAAGAGGTGCAGAGTCTTATAGGACGAGTGGCAGCGCTCAACAGATTTGTATCCCGAGCAACGGATAGATGCCTTCCATTCTTCAAAACACTTCGAAAAACTTTTGAGTGGAATGATGAATGTGAAAAAGCCTTTCAAGACTTGAAAAAATATTTGTGAGCACCTCCACTGTTGTCCAGACCAGTAATGGGAGAAAAGTTGTACTTGTACCTGGAAGTATCAGAGAATGCAGTCAGCTCGGCATTGATCAGATTGGAGAATGGAGTCCAGAAGCCAATTTATTACACAAGTAAGGCTTTCCGAGGTGCAGAGATCAGGTACCCAAAGCTGGAAAAATTGGCATTGGCATTAATTGAGGCGAGTAGAAGAATGAGGCCATATTTCCAGGCCCATACCATTGTCGTGTATACCGACATGCCATTGAGACAAGCCCTTCATAAGCCAGAAAAATTAGGGAGACTGATGTATTGGGCAATAAAGCTCGGTGAATATGATATTGTGTATGAACCCAGATCATCACTAAAAGGGCAGGCTGTAGCAGACTTTATAGCAGAATTTACATATCCTGATACCCCCGAGGAATAAAAGTTGCTCACTGATCAACCTGTGGATGTTACAGGATCAACAGACATAAGCTCAGACCAACTCCGATTGGTAAAAGGGCTTGTGGATGTAGAAGGATCATCAAATTCGAGCTCAGACCAACTCCGATTGGTAAAAGGGCGAGAAGAGATGATCGACGAGGAGCAAGAAATATCAGGAGAGGATAAAAAGAAACAACAAATATTTCACCGAGGAACTCTATCAGATAAGAAATTTAAAGACGAGTTACCTACATGGAGATTATATGTAGATGGGTCATCTTGCACAACGGGTTGTGGAGCAGGGATTATTTTGAACACCCCAGACGAGATTGACGTGGAATATGCCTTGCGATTCCAATTCAAAGCTTCCAATAATGAGGCTGAGTATGAAGCCTTGATAGCAGGTATTAATTTAGCAAAGATTATGGAAGCGCAACAAGTGATGGTATTCAGTGATTCTCAATTAATTGTGAATTAGATGATGGGAACATATGCAGTTAAAGGATAATTAATGGTCAAGTATCATGCAAAGGCGATGGAGTTGTTGGCAGAATTTGATGCCATTCAGTTGATCAGAATACCAAGAATGGAAAATGCACAAGCATACGCACTGGCCGACTAGCATCAGCTACTCGTACCGAGCTGTGAAGAACGATACCAATTGAGGTGTTAGAAAGTCGAAGCATAGATGAAGACCTGACGATGAATATTATTACTCTTGATTTAGGACCATCTTGGATGGATCCCATCAGGGCATATATTGAGGAGGGAGAATTACCGGAGGATAAGCTCTCTGCAAAGAAATTGAAGTTTAAAGCTGCTCGGTATGTACTAACTAATGGTGTTTTGTATAGACGAGGAATTATGGTAGGTTTGCAGAGATGTGTACATCCCTCCGAGGTGAAAGAATTGATTGAAGAGATCCATGAAGGGTCCTGTGGAGCCCATGTAGCAGGTCGGACACTTTTGCAAAGGGTGATGACGCAGGGATACTACTGGCCAACGATGAGGGCTGATTGTATAGCCTATGTTAAGAGATGTGATAAATGCCAACATTTTTCCTCCATCCGACGAACTCCACAAGCATTGTTAACACCCATAACTTCCCCTTGGCCATTTGCCATGTGGGGAATGGATTTGGTTGGACCACTGCCAACGACCCGAGGAAGATTCAAGTACCTCGTCGTCGCAGTGGATTATTTTACTAAGTGGGTAGAAGCTGAGCCTCTGATTGATATGACATACGAGAAGGTGTACCAATTCGTTTGGAAGAACATCATCTGCCGATATGGTCTCCCTCATGCCTTCATCACAGACCATGGAACACAATTTGATAACGAAGAGTTTGCCGCCTATTGTCATCAGACAAACATTTTGAAGGTTCATTCAGTACCAGGCCATCCTCAGAGCAATGGGCAGACTGAAGTGACGAACAGAACATTACTAAATGGTTTGAAGAAGAGGCTAAGTGAGGCTAAAGATGATTGGATTAATGAGCTACAGTCAGTATTGTGGGCTTACCGAACAACTCCCCGAGCATCAACTGGAGAATCACCATATATGCTGGCATTTGGAAGTGAGGCTGTAATACCTGCCGAGTTGGGTCTTCCAACACACAGAGTGCTGAATTTCAATTCCCCAGTCAGCGACTTAATGAGGAGATTAGATTTGGACATGCTCGAGGAAGTTAGAGAAGAGGCAACCATTAGGAATGCTGCTTACCAACAACGAACAACTCTGTTCTACAACAAGAAGGTGAAGAAATGCGACTTAAAAGAAGGAGATTACGTGCTAAAGAAGGTCGTTCAGAAGCACAATAAGTTGGAAGCAAACTGGCATGGACCTTACCGAGTTACAAAAGTTGTTCGACCAGGAACTTACCGAATAGCAACTCTAGAAGGAAAGGAATTTAAGAATGCATGGAATGCTGAACACCTACGCAAGTATTATCAGTGATGTAAAATGTAAAGCAGTTCCATCAATATGAATAAAAGGATGATATTTCACAATCTTCTCTCCTTTTATTGAAAGTTTTTTGGGGAATACTAATGTTTAACACTACGCTTCTCGGCACACGACGCTGCTCGGCAGTAAAAAGAAGACGATAGTTCGAACCCAGACCAACTCCGGCTGGTAAAAGGGCAAGAACACCCCATACTCCTTTGGTTAGGAGGCATACATTAGCTCAGACCAACTCCGGTTGGTAAAAGAGTTAGTGGACATGATAGTTCGAACTCAGACCAACTCCGGTTGGTAAAAGAGTGAGAACACGATAGTTCGAACTCAGACCAACTCCGGTTGGTAAAAGAGCGAGGACACGAGACTCCTAAAAATGCCAACGTGTTTGGTTAGGAAACAAGATATGCTCTCAAATGCCAACTTATGTTGGTCGGGAGGTAAGTTTATTACATAAAAGTTCCTCGAAGAACAAAATATTCCAAACTGAATCAAGTATGGTTGGTCGGAGATAAAAATCCACTAGTTGTAGTTGGTCGACGAGGAGAAAATATTTTAAACAGTACCAAGTATAGCTAGTCGGGGATAAAACCCCATTAACTATGATTGGTCGACGAGCACAACTTAACAACCTTGGTTGGTTGGAAGAATTTTTAACATTTTTATACTCATTACTTTATTATTAAGTGATCGAGCAATATTACTAATACTTGTAATTCCTTTTATTACTAAGTTGGTCGATGAACCACACAATATTGTTATACAAGCACAAATATAAAGTGTTTGACAAATACAAGACAATATCAATACAAATTTGCAAACAAAAATGAAATTCTTTCATTAAAGTCAAAAATGAATTACACAAGTTTATTACATTGATATTAAATTGTGTATTAATTATTACATCAGAATTTCCTATTCTACTGGTCTTTTCCCTTTTGCTTTTGAAACAGGCTCCTCGCCAGCAGGAGGATCTTCCAGGCAAAGGGGAGAATTAATGAAGTTAAGATCTCGCAGCATTCTGACGTTCATTATTGAAGGTGTATCCAGTAAATGCTCCGGACGAGATAATTCAACCTGCGAATGAAGGGCATAGTCACCAAGATACTGGGAGATCAAACAACGAGGGATGGCCCGAGCAGGGATCCAACTCATATCAAGCTTGAATGGTGGATTTGGTAGATCGAGCAGCCCAGGAGCATGGTAATCCCATAAATAATGGCCCTGCTTTAGTTTTAATACACCCAGGGCGTTCAACCATCCCTGTTTATAACCTTCATTATTGGCATTTTCAATGTGAGCATCCAAGGGACAAAAAGCCTCATTGTAGCCTGCCATCCAGAACTCACGAGGTTGTTTGTGGAATTGGAAAGTTATTCTCTCTAACTGATCGTGAAGGTTTCTGGCAAAAATATCCTTATTATTCAGAGCAGACTTTATCGAAGCAAGTTGATCTTCCAGAGTTTGGATTTTCTTGGACATTTCAGACAAAGCCCGATCTTTTGCATTCAATTGGAACGCTTGAGTTTCCAATGTTGATTGAGTATGAGCTTCTTCAACAGTACGACGAAGACCTCTTGGTCGTCCCCGAGCAGGTTGAATACGTTGTTCCTCGTCAACATCCTGAGCAACTCTTCCTCGTCCACGAGAACCTCTTCCTCGTCCCCGAGTAGCAGTAGAAGGCCCAGCTCTTCTCAAAGTCTCTAATTATTGCCTCAATTTGGCATTCTCAACCTCTAAAAATGAGAATCCTTCATCGGTGACCGGTACCAAGGCAGTGGAAGATGAAGCTGCAGATTTATACTGTGCCAACTCTTTCTGCAAATTGTTATTCTCTTGCTCCAGCAGCTCAGCGATCTGTCTGCAAGCTTCGACTTCACCTTTTAGGGTTCTCTCTCTCACTTCATAGCCAGCAAGCATCTTGTCATAACCTATTTCAGCACTAAGTTGTTTGAGTTTCTTCTCATACCCTTCATGCAAAAGAACTGAAGACTCTTTATACTGCTGCTGAAGTTCATCGAGAGTACCTTGCAAATCTTTAATCATTTCGTAATAAGCCACATTATTGGCTACAGCACGATCAAGAAGACATTTCAAGTATTGATATGCCTCCACTGCTTGGTCTGAAGCATCGTGACCAAGGATATCAACAATTTCTGATGCACTCAGGTCAGTATGGCCAGCTTTAAAATATTCATGGCATTGTTGCATCAGTTTTGTATCATTGGCAGAAAGCAATTCCATTTTAGCCATAAACTAGTAAAGAAGAGAAGGCAAGAGTTAATAAAGAAGCAGACAGAACATCAACAACGCAGAGGAACAAAAAGGTGATTTTTATTACATCATCAAAAGGAGTACAACGTTCAGAATACAGAGTACAAGTAAAAGAAAATAAAATAAGATACCGAACAACTTCACACCTTTTCCTTGTCTCCCAAGACTTTCTCGGGAGGCTGGGACGAGGAGCTCGGTTGCTCGGTGGAAACAATAATTTGGTCAGCTGGAGTTGGAACTTGTTCAGGAGGAGCAGGCAAAGACTAAATCTCCTCGGTGGCTGTCTGATTGGGTTGTGGAGCAAGGACTTGATCACCCACTGTCATTGAAGACTCCTCGGATGCAGCTTCGTCTTCATCCTCATCTTCAATTCTAGGAGGAGGACCAAGAAGATGTTGTTGAAATAGCTCAGAGTCCTCGTTCACCTTCAATTCTTGCAGGGCAGCAACCCAACCATCTCAGAAGTATTTCAAACTCCCATACTGCACCTGGGTCATCATTGCTGCTACTCCCCTGTCCCATCCTTTATCCCAACCAGTACGAAAAGATTTTTTCACTGCCACTTTTCTCTTCATTTTCTCCGAGGAGAGCTTCTCGGATAGAAGATCCTCGGAGGCTTTCAACTTGGCCTCCACCTCCTCCTTCTGGCGATTTACTTCTCGCAGAAGGGTTAGCTCTTCCTCAGCCGACTTCAACTTATTTTCAAGCTCCCCAAAGTTTGTGAGCTTCTCAGTATATTTCTTATTCTCTCTCTCCAAGTCTTTTACTTTGTTTCCCAACTGCACCTTCTCTGCCTCAGATGCAGCTAACTTCTTCTCCCATTCACCCCTATCCTCGTCATATTTTTTACGGGAATCCTTCAAAGACTGGGCCAAACCCAGAAAAACATCCTCCACTCCAGACGAGGAGCTAGAAGCCTTGAGTGCTTCATCTTTCTTCACTATAGTGTTAAAACAACTCACCAGCTGAAAAAGAAGGTAATGATAAGTCAGTGCTGAGATACATATATTGACTGAAAGAAAGAAAAATTCAGGATAAGAGAAACTTACTGAAGCAATGTGACGAGTAGCTAGGGATGTCAGCATATCCCTAGACATGTTTTCTTCAATTCCTTGGACTTTAGGAATAGTCCAAGTCTTTACCGAGCTCATTGCAGAATTCGGGGGAATAATGGTTGGAACACCAGCTCCACTAGCTTGGAGCTGGGGAATGGTTTCAGAAAAACTGATCGAGGAGGATTTCTTCAATCTCCTCAGTGGCACTTCAACAGTTTCAACCAAAGAGGAACTTTTGGTTGGGGAGATGGTGATCACTCCTGCTGGTACATCCTTCTTATTAGAAGCCACTGGGGGCTTCTCGGCAGCCTTCTGAGGAGCAACAGAAGTGGTGGCATCTACTTTCTTTGTCCTCTTTGGGACGTCATTCTTGTTTCTCTTTCCATCTCCAGCAGAGGAAGTCTCCTCGAAGATAGAAGGAACTCTTCTTTTGCCCATTTTCTGACTTAGAGGAATGTGAGATTCTGGTGAAGAATCCTCAGAAGCTGGCAATGGTTCACTAATGCTGACCACAAGACGAGCAGTAAAGGATGATGTATAGCTCCTGTACTGCAACAAGTATGAAGCAGACCTGACGTGCTCATCTGCAACTTTCTGATGCAAACTCCAGATATGTTTCAAATGCTTGATATTAACTTCTGATTCTTTTGGAGTTTTTCTCTTACTGTCAACTGCAAACAAATACATAGTGAAATATCAGTCATACATTTTATCAAACATAATGAAATCATAATTTCAGAAATAAAATAAGATGAAAATAACCTATCCCATTGCCATATGGAGGGCATTTGGGACCTTCATATACTTCGTCTCCAACCAAAGGGGCATGTTGCTAATTTTTGATAACTACCCCATGTTCAAAATAATCCCTATTAGCATCAAGGAGATTGACTACTAAAGCCCTATTCAAAAATCTAGTTTTTAGATAATAAACATTGTCTAGAACAGCCCATCTGTAACAATACATAATCTCAGGAATTCCTATACGAGTTGCATGAGTTTGATTTAACCTATACACCCCATTAACTATTCTCCATGTGTTGGGGCTATTTTTGAAGGGACAACATCGAAATACTGACAGAACTCTAAGCACAGAGGGTTTGGTGGAAAAGAAAATCCACATTCAGTAATAAAGAGACTGGGGAACCAATGTCCCTCAGCCAAATTAAAATAATTTAAAGGCTCAGAAAGATCCTCCAAAGTTACCCAAGACGGAATAGAGAAATCAGAACGGAGTTTCTCAAGAGATTCAATAATATAAACCATGGTGAATAAAAGAAATGAAGAAGAAGGAAGAAGATCTTACAGGAAAAAGAGAGATCTGTTGACAACGAACAAAAACAAGGATGAACGCACAAGAGAAAGAAAGACTATAGAAAACTCGAAAGCAGAAATTGGAAAAGGTAGAAGACGGTGATATTGTCTATGAAGTTTAAATACTTAGCCTTGGGAAACGACGAAAGAAATGATTACAAAAAGGAAACTATTACGCTACCGACGGCTAAAAGGACAAAAAGTACATGAAGATCGAAGCGCTTATAAAAATGCAAAAAGGCGGATTCTGCGAATTTGGAAGGAAATTCAAAATATGGAGAAATGTTCCTAAAAACTAGGAAGATCATTTAATATTGCCATATACCGAGAAAGAATGTTCCATACTCCTCAAAGTTCGAAATATGAAACATTGGGGGCTTCTGTTGATACCAAAATTAGTATGCTGATATAGACGAATCACAAGAAGACACGTGTCGATCTACGTGGCACAATAGTAACGAGGAAGTCTATTCCCCCGACCAAGTCAGACTCACTCCGAGCAACAAGTATACTCCGAGGAACTCCAGCGCTCCGAGGAACTCTTGAACGACGAGCAACTAAGGCGGTTCGAGCTGCATCTCGACCACAGCATTGATTGCCAGATAATCAACAGTTCAACTATTCATTGAATGCTTATCATCTTGACGCACACGCTTGAAGAGCATTAAATGAATTACCCTTTCATATGTATATCATTTAATGTATCACCCTTTCAGATTATAGCCTCAAGGCTATAAATACATTGTATTACCCTCATTCAAGGGGACCGAAATTTCTTGGTAGAACTACATATCGAGAACTCCAAAAACACTTGGCAATAACAGAAACAGTGGACGTAGGCCATTCTTATAAGGCTGAACCACTTTAAAATTCTTTGTCTCATTTATATTTATCTGTGATTAAATAATTAGAAGCAATCTAGTTTTTTACATCAACAGTTCTTAATGCTTATCCATATCCTAACATATTTGTTCAGAAAATCTTCAAGTGGATCCATAAATGCAAGGATTTGTATAATATTTATGAGTCTAAAATTCACCAGATTCCCAAATTGAAATCGATCACACAGTTAGTGCATATAAAAATTATGACTAAATTAAAATATTTCCAAATGAATCAAATTTGTATATACTCATATAAAAGAGATTTATGAATATAGAGAAATTATTTTATCTCCTAAAAGAAGAAATAATATAATATGTACACAAATTTCTCAAACTTTGTGATTATGAAATGTACATTTATGCAGATTTGTAAAATTAGATTCAACAATTTGTGAATATAAAATCATGATTGAATTAAAAGATGTATGCACAATATATAATTGATTTGATCTCTAATTTTATGGATATAAACATATGAGAATCATGATTTGAACAAAAATATAATGAGAATTTGAATAATCATCAAAGATCTTTCACAAATTATTTCAAAATCAACAAAGAAAATTATCAAATCTTATCATCATCGTATATATTGGTATATTTAATCATTTAAAATATTTATTCCATGATATAAAATTGAAACTTGAGAATCAAGCAAAAAGTTATGATTTATGACATCCACTATTTTTCAGATATCTAAATAAGAATTAATCTAGCAGTTATGATTTAAAAATCATGATATGAAACATTTTGCAGATAAAAATTGGACAATTAATTTATGTATTTAAACATAAAAATCATGATTGAATCAAAAGATGTATGTATAATATATAATTGATTATACATATAGAAAATAAAAACTTAGCTTTTGATGGAGAACAATGCTTGTAACACGTTCCCACAGACGACGCCAATTTGTTGATGCAAAAAACTGGACCGAATCCCATTTTTATGATCACAGATAAATAGATAAAAGCAATCCAATCAAGCACATGAGAGACAAAGATTTTTAAAGTGGTTCGGCTATAAGGAAAAGCCTACGTCCACTGTTATATTATTCCCAGGGTTTTACAATAGCACAATGTGGTGTAGAGAGAGAAAAAGGTGTGGATCTTGTGTATGGTGTCTCTCGGTTGTCTTGGATCTCTTCTCTTTGGCTAAGGGGATACATGTATTTATAGTGATGGGAGATAAAGAGATTCATTGTATGTAGACATTTATGTCTACATTCAACGAATCTAATTGTTGAATTGCTTGGTATGCTATGTGTTGTCATCTATTAATACAGTATAAATGTACATTAAGGCTCATTAAATGCGGTGCCATCTTCATTAATGCACATTAAATGCATAGTTATCCTTTGATCTTCCTGGTTGGTATGCCGACCAACTCTCCTCGGGTGCCGACTAACTCTCCCCGGGTGCCAACTAATTTTCCTCGGGTGCCGACTAATACTCCTCGGGTGCCGACCAACTCTCCTCGGATGTCGAATATTGCCACGTAGTATGACATGTGTCCTTTTCTGATTGGTCCTCGTAGATGGAGAATTTTTGCGTTAACAATCGTTATTTGGAAAAACCTTTAAAAAAGTTAATAACATTATTATTCATAAAAAATACTTTTTTTTCATTTTTTTGTTTTTTTTGCCATTGAACAAATTAAAAACGTTTTCATTTACAATAATATTTTGTTATATATATATGTATATGTATAAATAACTTATAAAAAAGAGATTTTTTTTCAAAATATATAAATGAACATTAAAAAACTGTTCTTTTTAGTTTTATAATTTTTTTTTTATATAAAAACAACTTTAAAAAAAATTAACTTGCATAAAAAAGAGAACTTTTTTTTTTATATACAAACAGTTTTTTATATGAGTTTATATGTGTTGATGTAAAAAATTGGATTTGACCTAATTATTTTAATCACAGATAAAAAGAATAAAGAAATAATAGATAATGGATTTTTAAAGTGGTTCAACCTTGCAAGAATGGCCTAGGTCCACTGTTTTTGTTATTGCTGACTGTTTATTTGAAATTCTCGAGGAATGGTTTGCTCAAGAAATTCTGGTCCCCCTCCAATGAGGAGGTTACAATGTATTTATTGCCTTGAGGCTGTACAAATGAAAGGGCAATGCGCTGTTATCTAATAGACATGTACATTTGTATGATAATAAATGAGCATTTAATGCGCAGTCGTCTCCTTGATTATCCTGATTAGAATGCTAAGTTGGTCGGACCACCTAAGTATCTCGGACCGCTTAAGCTGCTTGGACCGCCTAAGTAGCTCGACACGCTCTAGCTGCTCAGGGCCCCTGAGTTCCTCGTGGCTTCTTAGTTACTCGGTGATCTTGAGTTGCTCGATAGAAGTATACATATTTGCCACGTTAGCAGACACGTGTCTGTAAGTGAGTAGTCCATGTCAGCAGACTAAATTTGGTATCAATAGAAGCCCCCAATGTTTCATAGTTTGATGTTGAAGAAAAGTATGGAACATTCTGCTTGGAAACTGCATTCGTTGTATAGTTTTTAGGACAGCATTCGTTGTATATAACTTCTTTTTTGGGTGCACGGTATCAGGCCTCATAAATATTTTGAATTTTCATGACCGCTTCGATATTTGTTCTCTTTTTCTTCTTTTAGCCGCCGGATACGCAAACGTCTCTCTTATTAATCATTACCTTTCTCTATTCCCGAGGTAAAGTATTTAAACACGACAAAAATCCTATCGTCTTCTACTTTTCAAACCTGTGTCTTCAAACTTTTCATTTCTTCTCTATCTTGTGCGTTCGTTTCTTCCATTGTTCGTTGTCAACTGATTCACTCTTCTCCTATAAGCTCTTCTTCCTTCTCTTTTACTTATTTTGTTCATCATGGTTTACCCTATTGAATCTCTTGACAAATTTGGTTATGAATTTTCAATTCCTTCATGGGTCATATTAGAAGAACTTTCTGAACCTTCTGACTATTTTTCTTTGGCTGAGGGACATTGGTTCCCAAGTCTCTTTGTGGCCGAATGTGGCTTTTCTTTTCCTCCAAATCCTTTATGTTTGGAGTTCTGTCAATATTTTGACGTTGTTCCTGCAAGAATAGCGCCAAATACCTGGAGAATAGTTAATGGAGTCCATAAGTTAAACCAAATTCATGAAACCCGTTTAGGAATTCCTGAAATTATGTTTTGCTACAGATGGGTTGTCAGCGATAGTACTTTTTATTTAAAAACTAGGTTTTAGAATGGGCTTTAGTTGTCAATCTTCCAGATGCCAATAGGGATTACTTTGAGCATGGGATTGTTATGAAAAAAATGGCAACATGCTCCATTAAATGGAGATGATGTATATCAGGGACCCAGGTGTCTCCCTTATGGCAATGGAATAGGTTGTTTTTTTTTTTGTTTTTTTTATTTTTTGAAATCTTATTTTCTTTGTGTTTGATAAAATGTATCACGACATTTAATTTTTTATTATTTGCAGTTGACAGTAAAAAAAAATCTCCAAAGGAGACAGAGGTTAATTTAAAGCATTTGAAACTTATCTGGAGTTTGCACCAATCTATTGCCGAAGAACATATTAGGCCGGCCTCTTATTTGTTGCAGTACAAGAGTTACACTACATCCTTTACTGCTCGTCTAGTGGTGGTTGACATTGACCAAGTACCAGCTGCTGATACTAGTGTGGAAGGTTCTTCTTTAGAGTCAAACATTCCTATTGGTGACATAATGGAGAAAAGAAAAGTTCCTGCTTTCTTTGATAAGTCTGCCTCTACTGCTGGAGAGGCAAAGAAAAGTAAACAAAGTGTCCCAGAAGAAGGGGCAAAGAATATTGATGCACTCCCATCCTGCTGCTGCCAAGAAAATTGTTGATAAACCCCCAGTGACCCCGAGCAAGATTGTTGTTGTTTCTCCTCTAAGTGAGGTTATCGTCATATCACCCACAAAGACAAGTTCTTTGGTTGAGAATGTTCCTGCTCCTCCGAGGAGGTTAAGGAAAAGTTCTTCTGAGAGACCAGCAGAACCTGTCTCTCAGTCTTTAAATGCTGAAGGTGGTGTTCCCACTTTTGTTCCTCCGAGCTCTGCTATGAGCTCGGTGAAGTCTTGGATTATCCCAAAAGTCCAAGGTATTGAAGACACTCTTTCTCGTGACATAGTTACTACCTTGGCTGCTCAACATATTGCCTCGGTAAGAATTATTGATCTGAGTTCTCATTTTTCACTGCTATATCCCTGTACTGACTCAATATTATTTCTTTTTTCAGCTGGTAACGTGTTTCAACACTATTCTGAAGAAGGATGAGGCCATCAAGGCTTCAATTTCCTCAGGAGGTGTAGAGGAGGCTTTTACTGGATTAAACCAGTCTTTGAAAGAATCTTATCAGAAGTATGAGGAAAATAAAATTGCTTGGGAGAACCAGGTTAAGTCTGTTGAGCAAGAGAGAGACCGAGCTATGGAAGCCTCCAAGGAATTGGAGAAGAAATTGAAGGAGTTTGAGAAGAATAATAAAGATCTTGAGGAGAAGCTCAAGAATGCTGAAGAGCTTGAGAATAAGCTCAAAGCTGCTGAAGAGGAGGTTGGTAGACTTCATGATGTTGATCGCCAGAAACAGGAGGTGGAAGGAAAATTGAAGGCTGTCGAGGAGATCCTTAGGGAAAGGACCTCCTCGGAGAAGGTTAAAAGGAAGAAGGCTGTTAAAAAATCATTCAGCGTAGGTTGGGATAAAGGCTGGAATAAGTGTTTGGATGTCATGTCCTCACAAATGGAATATGCTAGCCTTAAATACTTTAGGGATGGATGGGTGGCAGCCCTACAAGAGTTGAAAGTTGCTGAAGATTCTGAATTATTTCAGCAACACACTCATGACCCTCCTCCCTCTTCTGGAGAATAAGAAGAACATGAAGCTATCTCAGATGAGTCTTCTATGATTGTTGATGTAAAAAACTAGATCGCTCTAATTATTCAATCACGGATAAATAAAATGAGACAAATATTTTTAAAGTGGTTCAGCCTTATATGAATGGCCTACGTCCACTGTTATGTTATTGCTGAGTGTTTGGGAATTCTCGATTACAAGTTCTCTCAAGAAATTCCCCTCCCTTTGAATGAGGGTGATACAAGGTATTTATAGCCCTTAGGCTGTACATGAATGGGTTGATACATTAAATGATATACATATGAAAGGGTAATACATTTAATCAGCGTGTGCGTCAAGATGATAAACATTCAATGAATAGTTGAACTGTTGATATTCTAACAATTAATACTACGGCCGAGATGCAGCTCGGACCGCCTTAGTTGCTCGTTGCTCAGGAGTTCCTCGGAGCGCTAGAGTACCTCGGAGTGTTGAAGTTCTTCGGTATATCCTCGTTGTTCGGAGAGAACATGAGTTGGTCGGGGAAATGAACTTCCTCGTTGTTATTGTACCACGTAGATTGATAAGTGTCTTTGTATGATTCGTCCACATCAGCATATTAATTTTGGTATCAACAGAAGCCCCCAATGTTTCATATTTCGAACTTTGAGGAGTATGGAATATTCTTTCTCGGTTTTTGGCAATATTGAATGATCTTCCTAGGTTTTAGGAGCATCGTATTTGAGTTTATTTCTAATTTCAAAGAATCCGCCTTTTTTCGAACTTTTAAGAGCGCTTCGATCTTAGTGCCCTTTTTGTCCTTTTAGCCGCCGGAAGTTCAATAGTTTCTTTTTTGTAATCATTTCCTTCGCCGCTTCCCAAGGCAAAGTATTTAAACTTCTTAGGTAACCATACCGTCTTCTTCTTTTTCCAATTCCCTTCATTCAAGCTTTCTATTCTCTCCTTCTCTCTTGTGCATTCATCCTTGTTTTCGTTCGTTGTTAACATACCTCCTTTCTTCCTGTAAGATCTTCTTCCTTTCTTCTGTATCTCTTTTATTCAGTATGGTTTATATTGTGGAGTCTGTTGAGAAACTTCGTTCCGATTTTTCAATTCGTTCCTGGGTAACTCTGGAGGTTCTTTCTGAGCCTTTAGATTATTTTCGATTGGCTGAGGGACATTGGTTCCCCAGTATATTCATTGCTGAATGTGGATTTTCTTTTCCACAAAACCCATTGTGTCTTGAGTTTTGTCAGTATTTTGATCTTGTCCCTGCAAAAATAGCCCCCAATTCTTGGAGAATAATTAATGGGGTGTACAAATTAAATCTAACTCATGGGACTCGTATATGGATCCCTGAAATTATGTATTGTTATAAATGGGCCATTCTAGATAATATTTACTACTTAAAAACTAGGTTTCTGAATAGAGCTCTTGTAGTTAACCTCCCTGATTCAAATAGAGATTATTTTGAACATGGGGTGGTTATTAAAAATTGTCAATATGCCCCTTTAGTTGGAGATGGAGTATACAACGGTCCCAGATGCCCCCCATATGGCAATGGGATAGGTTTATTTTTCATTTTATTTCTTTTACTTATGAAATTATGCTTTTATCATGTTTGACAAAATGTATGACTGATATCTCATTATGTGTTTGTGTGCAGTTGATAGTAAAAGAAAAACTCCAAAAGAATCAGAGGTTAATATTAAGCATCTGAAACTTATCTGGGGTTTGCATAAGAACGTTGCAGACGAGCACATCAGGTCTGCATCATATTTGCTACAGTATAAGAGTTATACAACCTCTTATACTGCTCGCCCTGTTGAACCAGCTTCAACTCCAGAGGATTCTTCTTCAGATTCTCATCTTCCCTTAAGTTAGAGAATGGGCAAGAAAAGAGATCCTCCTGCTCTATTTGATGACATTACTTCTGCTGCTGGGGCCAAGAAAAGCAAAACTGATGTCCCAGAGGGGACTAAGAAGGTGGATGTTGCACCTTCCAAAGCTACCGAGAAGCCCCTAGTGTCTCCGAGCAAGAAGGTTGCTCCTGTGGAAATAATTGCTATCTCTCCGACCAAGAGTTCTTCCTTGGTTGAAGCTGCTGAAGTCCCTTTGAGGAGATTGAGGAAATCATCCTCAGTCAATTTGGCTGAAACTGCGTCCTCTCTACCAGCTGGTGGTGTTGGTGTTCCAACCATCATTCCTCCAAGCTCTGCAATGAGCTCGGTAAAAACTTGGATCATACCCGAGGTCCAAGGAATTGATGAAAAAATTTCTAGGGATATGCTGACATCCCTAGCTACTCGTCATCTTGCTTCGGTAAATTTCTCACACTCTGAATTTCCTTTCTTTCTTTGAATACTTGTCTTTTTGCACTGACCTGTCACTTTTTCCTTTGTTTAGCTGGTGAATTGTTTTAACAATATCGTGAAGAAAGATGAAGCTATTAAAGCTTCAAGCTCCTCATCGGGTGTAGAGGATGCTCTGCTGGGTTTGACCCAATCCTTGAAGGAATCTCGCCAACAGTATAGTGAGGACAAGGCTGTTTAGGAGAAAAAGTTGTCAATAGTTGAAGCTGAGAAGGTGAAGTTGGTTGAGATCTCCAAGAGTTTGGAGAATAAAGTGAAAAGTTTAGAGGTCGAGCATAAGAAATATGACGACAAGCTCAAGAATTTTGGAGAACTTGAGGAAAAGATGAGGAAGGCAGAGGAAGAATTGTCCGCCTTGCGAGATATCAAAGGTCAAAAAGAAGAATTGGATGCGAAGCTCTCCTCGGAGAAATTGAGAAGAAAGCTCGCAGTTAAAAAATCCTTCAGCGCAGGCTGGGATAAAGGATGGGACAAGGGGATTGCTGCGATGACATCCCAAGTTCAATACGGAAAGTTGAAATACTTCCAAGATGGCTGGGTAGCTGCCTTACAGGAATTGAAGATCAAGGATGATTCTGAGCTATTTCAGCTACACCTCCCTGGTCATCCTCCACCAATTGTGGAAGAAGAAGAAGATGAGCCTGTCTCTGATGAATCTTCTATGGCCATAGGTGATCAAGTCCCTGCATCTCTATCTTCTGCCAACGAGGACATTTCTTCCATGCCTCCTCCTCCTGAAAAAACTCCTACAGATCAAGTTGCTGTTACCACCGAGCAACCAAGCTCCTCGTCCCAGCCTCCCGAGAAAGTCTTGGGAGACAAGGAAAATGTGTGAAGTTGTTCGGTATCATTTCTATCTTTCATTATTTGTAATCAAACAATGTAATCCTCTTGTGATCTAATAAAATACATCTTTGTTCATCTCTGTTGTTGATGATTTGTTTTTGTTGATTGTTGTCTTTTTCTCATCCTTAGTTTGTTGCTAGAATGGAACTGATATCTGCACATGATACAAAGCTGATGCAGCAATGTCACGAATATTATCAAGCTGGTCATACAGACCTTAGTACATCAGAAATTGTTGACATCCTTGGTCATGATGCTACAGAGCAAGCAATTGAGGCTTATCGGTACTTGAAGGATTTACTTGACCGATCTATGGCCAACAACGTGGCCTACTATGACTTGATTGAAGAACTTAATAATTCCTTAGAATATCTTCAAGGTCAGCACAATGAATCAATTACTTTGCTGCACAAGGAATATGAAAATAGATATCAACAGCTTTCTTCTGAAACAGACCATAAAAAGATCCTCGCTGGATACGATGTTAGGGAAAGAACTTTAAAAAGTGAAGTTGAGGCTTGCAGGCAGATTGCTGAGTTGCTGGAACAAGAGAACAATAATTTACAAAAAAAGCTGGCACAGTATGAATCTGCAGCGTTATCTTCCACTACTTTAGTGCCAGTTACCGATGAAGGTTTCTCGTTCTTAGAGGTTGAGAATGCCAAACTAAGGCAAGAACTGGATAACTTAAGAAGTTCAGTTATTCCTGTGACTGCTCGGGGACGAGGAAGAGGTTCTCGTGGGCGAGGAAGAGCTGTTCAAAATGTTGCCGAGGAGCAAAGTTCTCCAATCGCTGCTCGGAGTCGATCAAGAACTTTCAGCCGTAATGTTGAAGAGGCTCGTACTCAGTCTACTTTGGAAACTCAAGCGTTCCAATTGAATGCAAAAGATCGTGCACTGTCTGAAATGTCCAAGAAAAACCTATCTTTGGAAGATCAACTTACTGCAACAAAGTCTGCTTTACATACCAAGGATCTTTTTGCCAAAAACCTTCATGAACAATTGGATAGATTAACCTTCCAATTCCATAAACAGCCCCAGGAATTTTGGATGGCAGGATATAATGAAGCCTTTGTTCACTTAGATGCTCGTATTGAACACGCCAATAATGAAGGTTATAAGCAGGGGTGGTTGAACGCCCTGGGTGTATTAAAATTGGAGCAAGGGCATTTCTTATGGGATTATCATGCTCCAGGGTTACTAGACTTGCCTGTGCCACCTTTTAAATTGGACATGGAATGGATCCCAGCTCGTTCCATTCCTCGGAGTTTAATTTCAAAATATCTTGGTGACTATAATCTTCATTCTCATACTGAATTATCTCGTCCCGAGCATCTCTTGGATACACCTTCAATAATGAATGTAAGAATGCTGAAGGACTTGAACTTTATTAATTCTCCCCTTTGCCTGGAAGATCCTCCTGCTGGCGAAGAGCCTGTTTCTAAAGCAAAGGGAAAGAAACCAATAGAATAGGAATATCAATGTAATAGTTAGTACATTCATGTAACCTGTAATTTATTTTGAATTTTAATGAAAGATTTTCATTTTCTGTTTGCAAATCTCTACTGCTATTATGTTGTGCTTGTTAAACACTTTATATTTGTGCATATGTATCTGTTAAAAAGATAACAATATTATGTTATTCATCAATCAAGATAAAAGTTGCAAGTATCAATATTGCTCAATCACTTAATAAAGTAATGAGTATAAACTGTTTAAAATGTTTCCAACCAACCAAGGTTGCTAAATAGTGTTTGTCGACCAACTACCGTTGATGGGTTTTTATCCCCGACCAGCCATATTTGGTTCAATTTGAAATATTTTCATAAAATGTGACCGACCAGCTAAGGTCGATAATCTATCCTCGTCGACTAACTACAGTTAATGGGTTTTGATCAACGATCAACTATACTTGGTTCAATTTTGGAATTTTTTGTATTTTGAGGAACTTTTGTAATAATATTACCTCCCGACCAACATAAATTGGCATTTGATAGTATAAACCAACCGAGATTGGCGTTATAAGAATGTTGTTCTTGCCCTTTTACCAACCAAAGTTGGTCGTGGGTTTGAACTATCAGGTTCTTTCGAACTATCTTGTCCACTAGTTATTTTACCAACCGAAGTTGGTCACGTCAGTGTACGCCTCCTGACCAAAGGAGTATAGTTTGTTCTCGCCCTTTTACCAACCGGAGTTGGTCCTAGGTCTGAACTATCTTGTTCTTTCGAACTATCTTGTCCACTAGTTATTTTACCAACCGAAATTGGTCACGCCAGTGTACGCCTCCTAACCAAAGGAGTATAGTTTGTTCTCGCCCTTTTACCAACCGGAGTTGGTCGTAGGTCTGAACTATCTTGTTCTTTCGAACTATCTTATCCACTAGTTATTTTACCAACCGAAATTGGTCACGCCAGTGTACGCCTCCTAACCAAAGGAGTATAGTTTGTTCTCGCCCTTTTACCAACCGGAGTTGGTCGTAGGTCTGAACTATCTTGTTCTTTCGAACTATCTTGTCCACTAGTTATTTTACCAACCGAAGTTGGTCACGCCAGTGTACGCCTCCTAACCAAAGGAGTATAGTTTGTTCTCGCCCTTTTACCAACCGGAGTTGATCGTGGGTCTGAACTATCGTCTTCATCTCGCTATCAAGCAGCGTAGTGTACAACACTAGTATTCCCCGAAAAAATTTCAAACAAAGGAGAGAAAAATGGTGAAAAACATCATCGTTTTATTCATATTGATGGACCCGTTGTACATTTTACATCATTGATAATACTTGCGAAGGTGTTCAGCATTCCAAGCATTCTTGAATTCTTCTCCTTCTAGAGTTGCTATTCGGTAAGTTCCTGGTCGAAAAACTTCTGTAACTCGGTAAGGTCCATGCCAATTTGCTTCCAATTTATTATGCTTCTGAATGACCTTCTTTAGCACATAATCTCCTTCTTTTAAATAGCATAGCTTTACCCTTTTCTTATAGAACAGAGTTGTTCGTTGTTGATAAGCAACATTTCTAATGGCTGCCTCTTCTCTGACTTCTTCGAGCATATTCAAATCCAGTCTTCTCATCAAGTCACTGATCGGAGAATTGAAATTCAGCACTCTGTGTGTTGGTAAGCCCAACTCGGCAGGTATTACAGCCTCACTTCCAAATGCCAGCATATATGGTGATTCTCCGGTCGCTGCTCGGGGAGTTGTTCGGTAAGCCCACAATACTGATTGTAGCTCATTTATCCAGTTAGCTTTAGCTTCACTTAGCCTCTTCTTCAAACCATTTAGCAGCGTTCTGTTCGTTACCTCAGTCTGCCCATTGCTTTGAGGATGACCTGGTGCTGAATGGGTCTTCAGGATGTTTGATTGTTGACAATAGGCAGCAAACTCCTCATTGTCAAATTGTGTTCCATGATCTGTGATGAAGGCATGTGGGAGACCATATCGACAGATGATATTCTTCCAAACAAACTGGTATACCTTCTCGTACGTCATATCGATAAGCGGCTCAGCTTCTACCCACTTAGTAAAATAGTCCACTGCGACGACGAGGTACTTGAATCTTCCTCGGGTGGTCGGTAATGGTCCAACCAAATCAATTACCCACATGGCAAATGGCCAAGGGGAGGTTATGGGCGTCAACAATGCTTGTGGAGTTCGTCGGATGGAGGAAAAACGTTGGCACTTGTCACATTTCTTAGCATAGGCTATACAATCAGCCCTCATCGTTGGCCAATAGTATCCTTGAGTTATTACCCTTTGTAAAAGTGTTCGACCTACTACATGAGCTCCACAAGATCCTTCATGGATTTCTTCAATCAATTCTTTCACCTCGGAGGGATGTACATATCTCTGCAAACCTGCCATAATTCCTCGTCTATATAAAATACCATTAGTTAATACATACTGAGCAGCTTTATACTTCAATTTCTTGGCAGCAAGCTTATCCTCTGGCAGTTCTCCATCTTCAATATATACCCTGATTGGATCCATCCAAGATGGTCCTAAATCAAGGGCAATAACATTCATCGTCAAGTCTTCCTCTATGCTCTGACTTTCCAGTACTTCAATCGGTATTGTTCTTCGTAGCTCGGTACGAGTAGCTGACGCTAGTCGGGCCAGTGCGTCTGCTTGTGCATTTTCTATTCTGGGTATTCTGATCAACTGAATCGCATCAAATTCTGCTAATAACTCCATTACCTTGGCATGATATTTGATCATCAATTCTCCTTTAACTGCATACGTTCCCATCATCTGATTCACAATCAATTGAGAATCACTGAATACCATCACTTGTTGCGCTTCCATAGTCTTTGATAAATTAAGACCTGCTATCATGGCCTCATACTCAGCCTCATTATTGGAGGCTTTGAATTGGAATCGCAAAGCATATTCCATGTCAATCTCGTCTGGGGTGTTCAAAACAATTCCTGCCCCACAACCTGCTGTGCAAGATGAGCCATCTACATATAATCTCCATATAGGCAACCCGTCTTCAAATTTCTTATCTGATAGAGTTCCTCGGTGAAATATTTGTTGCTTCTTTTCATCCTCCCCTGACACTCTTCGCTTCTCGTTGACCATCTCTTCTCGTTCTTCAACCAACTGGGGCTGGTCTGAATTTGAAGTTAATGATCCTTCTACATCCACAGTTTGGTCAGCGAGCAGTTTTTGTTCCTCGGGGATATCAGGATACGTAAACTCTGCTATAAAATTTGCTACAGCTTGCCCTTTCAATGATGCTCTGGGCTCATACACAATATCATATTCACCGAGCTCTATTGCCCAGTACATCAATCTCCCTAACTTTTCTGGCTTATGAAGAGCTTGCCTCAGTGGCTTATGAAAATATGGCCTTATTCTTCTACTTGCTTCAATTAATGCCAATGCCAATTTTTCCAGCTTTGGGTACCTGATTTCTGTACCTCGGAAAGCCTTACTTGTGTAATAGATTGGTTTCTGGACTCCATTCTCCAATCTAATCAATGCTGAACTGACTGCATTCTCTGATACTGCCAGATACAAATACAACTTCTCTCCTGTTATTGGCCTGGACAACAATGGAGGTGCTCCCAAATACTTTTTCAAATCTTGAAAGGCCTTCTCACATTCATCAGTCCACTCAAAAGTTTTTCGAAGTGTTTTGAAGAATGGGAGGCATTTGTCAGTTGCTCGGGACACAAATCTGTTAAGCGCTGCAACTCGTCCTGTAAGACTCTGCACTTCTTTCTTTGTTATTGGAGATCGCAACCCTAAAAGAGCCTTGATCTTATCTGGATTTGCTTCAATGCCTCGCTGGTTGATAATGTATCCGAGAAACATTCCTTCTCGTACTCCAAATGTGCACTTCGTCGGGTTGAGCTTCATTTGGTATTTATCCAGTTGATCAAATGTCTGAGCTAAGTCAACTAGATGATCTGCAGCTTTCTTGCTTTTTGTCAGCATATCATCGACATAGACTTCCATGTTGCAACTGATTTGTTCGGTGAAAACCTTGTTCATCAGCCGCTGGTATGTCGCTCCTGCATTTTTCAAACCAAAAGGCATAACATTATAGCAATAAGTTCCCCTAGGGGTAATAAAAGAAGTACTTTCCCTGTCTTCAGGTTTTATTTTGATCTGGTTGTAACCAGAATACGCATCTATGAAGCTGAGCAGCTCATGTCCCGAGGTAGCATCCACTAGTTGGTCAATTCTGGGCAATGGAAAATGATCTTTTGGGCATGCCTTGTTGAGATCAGTGAAATCAACACACATTCTCCATTTATTGTTCTTCTTCTTTACCATCACCACATTTGCCAACCAGTCTGGATATTTCACATCTTCAATGAATTGGGCCTTCTGGAGCTTCTCGACCTCCTCCTGTATGGCCTGATTCTTCTCGGGACTAAACACTCTTCTTCTCTGCTTCACAGGCTTGATCTCCTTATTCACATTGAGCTCGTGACATAAGAAGTTTGGATCTATTCCTGGCATGTCCTCATGACTCCATGCGAAAGTTTTCTTCCTGTTTCTCAAGAACATTATCAACTCTTGTTTTATTGAAGCATCCAACGACGAACCTATCTGGGTTACTCGTTCAGGGTGCTCCTCGTCCAGAATAACATTTTCTGTAGATTCTACTACCTGTCCTTTTACAAGTTGAAATTCATCCCTAGGATCAAGAGTTTCAATTTCTGTACCTTCCTCTACCTGGTAGGTAATAGTCTTTTTCCTTGATTCCTCAAGCTCCTCTTGCTCAGCAGATGAATTATAACATTCCCGAGCTATTTTTTTATCACCTTTCACAACGCCTACTCCGAAGTTTGTTGGGAATTTTAAGCATTGATGCACTGTAGATGGAACTACTTCGAACTTCTTCAAACCAAATCTTCCCATGATGATGTTGTAGGCTGACTGCACATTCTTATCCATCACAAAGAAGCGTATTCTTTCTGTTCGACAAGCAGGCCAAGTTCCAATGAATATATCCAACTTGATCGTCCCAAGTGGAAAAACTTTCTCTCCAGCAAAACCCATGAGGGGTCTGTGATAAGGTTCCAATTGAGATAATTTTAGATTCAAGCTATCAAAGAATGAATAGTACATGATGTCTGCCGAACTTCCATTATCTACCAACACCCTTGAAATTACTACTTCCTTCATCCTCATTTTGATCACCAGAGGATCGTCGTGTGGATAAAGAACACCTGCCAAGTCAATTTTTGAAAAACCAATGACCAACTTCTCTTTGTTTACCTTCCTCGGACGATCGTCCTCGGCCAGATTTATTCGCTGAATATATGAACAAGCTTGAGCCTCTCCGAGGTAAGCTTTTCTTTCTGCAGTATGGTCTCCTCCTCCTGCATCTCCTCCTGTAATAACATTACAATCAATTGATCCAAAACGTATGGAAAATACCTCTCGTTCTGGCTGTCTTGGTTTCTTGGGAAGATCGGGGTCATCCTCTAGATCATCTTCATGGTCTCTCTTCTTCTTTTCCTCTGCCCGACGAGGTGATCTAGACCTCTCTCTAGTTCGGTCATTATTTCTTTTTTCGCCTCCCCGATCAACATATTTTTCTAGCTTTCCTCTTCGGATGAGTGTTTCAATATCGTTCTGAAGAGCTATGCAATTTTTGGTCATGTGACCATGATCTTTATGAAATTCGCAATACTTATCCCTACTCCTCGAATCAGGGTCTGACTTCAGTTTCTTTGGCCACTTTACCTCCTCGTTGTTCTTGATTTCCTCCAAGACATGATTAATTCCCATTTTCAAAGGAGTATAATTATCATACTTCTTTATGACTTCCCATTTATTCTTGGAATGTTTATCTCCACCATTGTTTTTATGCTCTTTCTTCTTAGATTTGTCGTCTTCCACCTTGGTTTCTTTATCAATATTCTTCTTTGCAGCCATAGCCTCCTCGGCATTCATGATTTTGGCCGCCTTTGCCATCAATTCTGACATAGTTCTAGGTGGATCTTTCGCCAGGGTGTAATACAATTTATTAGGCAATAACCCACTCATCAAAGCGGTGATTGCTGTCTTCTCTTCGTAATCTATGACTTCTAGCTTCTCATTATTGAAACAAGTTATGTAATCTCTAGTACTCTCACCAGATTTCTGTCTAACACTTAACAAGTGTGCTACTCATTTTACTGGCTTTGCTCCAAAACAGGAATTGCCAATAAATAACTCGGCTAACTGAAAGAAAGTTGAAATCTTACCCCGAGGAAGATTGTTGTACCAAATCTGGGCAGATCCAGTAAGAGTTCCTGAGAAGGCCCTGCATCTCATCTCGTCGGGGACAACATAGATATCGGCAGCAGCTTGATATTGTTCTATGTGAAGAACAGGATCTGTCTTCCCATTATATTTGGGAGTTACCACGGGTGCTTTAAATTTCGATGGTGTAGGAAAATCCACAATGGCCTGTACAAAAGGTGTTCCTCGAACGAAAGTTCGTTGTAGAGGGTTCTTTGCTTTGGCCATTTCTCCCAATTTATCCTCCAACCGTTGGAGAGATCCTTTCCACGCTTCATTTCCTTCCTCGGGCCTATTGGTTCGAGCAATTGATCGTTCTGAGGTAGCTTCTTGAGATCTATCTTGACGAGCAACTGGTCGTGATTGTGCTGATCCTTCTCTTAGATCTGATGGTTGTCGAAAACTCCTCGACATGGTCTTAGGTGGACTCCTATTCCTCCTAGGGCCTAATCGACTGAAAGGAGACGCACTACTCAATCTCTCTAAAGCACTGGGTCTTTTTGGAGAGAGGGTGATATCTTGATCAGTATCTGTGGCCCTTATTGACGAATTTCGCCCAGGTTGATAAGAGAAATCATCGGATTCCTCATTGCGACGTGATTCAGTACGCCCGGATCGTGAAGAAAGTAAATAAGTTTTTCTCTGACCACTTTGCTGTCCTGAACGTACAAGTGCACCACTATGAAAGGTTTGTATGAGTTGCCTCATTGTGTCTTGCATGACGGTTTGTCCTTGAGCCAGATTCGTCATAATTTCGGCCAGATCTGGAGGTGCAGAGGGATTTGGAGGATTTCCAGCATTTCCAGCGTTTCGATTACTAGATTCTGGATTATCCGCCATTGATGATGAATGCTTTTTGGTGAAAAACGATAATAACAATCGTTCCCACAGACGACGCCAATCTGTTGATGTAAAAAACTAGATCGCTCTAATTATTCAATCACAGATAAATAAAATGAGACAAATATTTTTAAAGTGGTTCAGCCTTATATGAATGGCCTACGTCCACTGTTATGTTATTGCTGAGTGTTTGGGAATTCTCGATTACAAGTTCTCTCAAGAAATTCCCCTCCCTTTGAATGAGGGTGATACATGGTATTTATAGCCCTTAGGCTGTACATGAATGGGTTGATACATTAAATGATATACATATGAAAGGGTAATACATTTAATGCAGCGTGTGCGTCAAGATGATAAACATTCAATGAATAGTTGAACTGTTGATATTCTGACAATTAATACTACGGTCGAGATGCAGCTCGGACCGCCTTAGTTGCTCGTTGCTCAGGAGTTCCTCGGAGCGCTAGAGTACCTCGGAGTGTTGAAGTTCTTCGGTATATCCTCGTTGTTCGGAGAGAACATGAGTTGGTCGGGGAAATGAACTTCCTCGTTGTTATTGTACCACGTAGATTGACAAGTGTCTTTGTATGATTCGTCCACATCAGCATATTAATTTTGGTATCAACAATGATGATTGTAGATCAGTCCCTTTCTGTTCCAGCTGTTCAATCGTGCTCCGAGCAACCCCAACCAGCCATTACTCCTCCTGAGCAGCTACTCTTGTCCACCGAGCAACCAGTCTCTTCCTCAAAACCTCCTGAGGAAGTTATAGGAAATAAAGAGAAGGTGTAGAGTAGTTTGGGTGTTTATTTTGTCATTTTATTGAATGTAACCTCAACTTTTGTATTTTCCTTTAAGATGAAATGAAAATTCAAACTTTTGGTTGTTTGTCTTGACTTTTTCTTTTACTTGCTCTATCTGCATTCTTATTGATTCTTTTTATCTCTTCTCTTTACTAGTTTATGGATAGGATGGAGCTCTTGTCAGCTCATGACACCGAACTGATGAAAAAATGCAATGACTATTTCAAGGCTGGTCGTGTAGATCTGAATGATGCTTAAATCATTGATATCCTGGGTTTAGATGCTTCTGAACGAGCAGTTGAAGTTTACCAGTATCTGAAATGTTTGCTCAATCGTGCAGTAGCCAATAATGTGGCATATTATGAGATGATTGAAGATCTCCAGGGTACCATCGATGAACTCCAATAACAATATAAGGAGTCTTCTACCCTTTTTCACCAAGGGTATGAGAAAAAATATCAGCAACTGAGTGCTGACAACGGATATGATAAGTTTATCTCTGCTTATGAGAAGAAAGAGAGCATTTTGAAACTTAAGGTTGAAGAGCACAAGCATATCGCCAAGTTGTTGGAGCAGGAAAACCTTATTTTGTAGGGAGAGATTAAATAACTTAAGTCTGCCGCATCTTCCTCGGGGGCCTTGGTCCCTGTAACTGATGAAGGTTTCTCTTTCTTGGAGGTTGAAAATGCCAACTTAAGAGATGAATTGGAAACTTTAAAAAGAGCTGGACCTTCCACCTCTGCTCGTGGACGAGCAAAATCTTCTTCTCGGGGATGAGCAAGGGCTGATCGGATCTCTATTGAAGATGCAAGAACTCAAGCAGGTTTGGAAAATCAGGCAGTTCAATTGATGGCAAAGAACCAAGCTTTAGCAGAGATGTCCAAGAAGAATCTGAACCTCAGCGAGCAACTTTCCACACAAAGCTCTACCTTGGAAAATAAGGAAATCCTGGTGAATAATCTCCACGAGCAGCTGGAGAGGTTAACTTACCAGTTCCACAAACAACCCAGAGAATTTTGGATAGATGGCTACCATGAAGCCCTTATCATCTTGATGATCGGATTCAGCAGTCAAATAATGAAGGGTACAAGCAATGGTGGCTGAATGCATTGTGCATGCTAAAAGTGGAGCAGGGTCACTACTTATGGGATTATTATGATCCTGGATTGCTTGAGTTGCCCGTGCCTCCTTTTAAGCTCGACATGAGTTGGATTCCTGCTCGGGCAATTCCTTAGTGCGTGATTTCAAAGTACCTCAGCGATTACAGTCTTCATTCAAATTTTGATATATCTCGCCCAGAGCATTTTCTTGATCGGCCATCAGTGATGAATGTTCGAATGCTTTAAGATGTAAATTTTATAAACTCTCCTTATGCTTTAAACAATCCTCCTACTGGAGTAGAACCTGTTTCGAAGGCAGAAGGGAAAAAACCAATAGAGTAGGGTCTTTGATGTAATGACTTGTAGTTTTCACAGCATATGTAATTCTTCTTAATTTGAATGAAGAAATTTTTTCATCTTTTGCTATTTTATTTTCTTCTAAGTATTTTGCAGAATATCTTTGTTTGTGAATACATGCATATTTTGATTTGTTTTACTTTTTTGATTATAGTGACTTATCACTCTTTGATTCTAAGCAATGAAATGACTTACATCCCATGATCCTGCTTAGTTTAACCAACCGGAGTTGATTGCAATTGATTTACCGACCAACCGGAGTTGGTGGATATTGATTCCCGACCAATCGGAGTTATAGGAGATTAATTTGCCGACCAACCGGAGTTGGTGGATATTGATTTCCGACCATTCGAAGTTGGTGGATATTGATTCCCGACCAACCAGAGTTAGAGGAGATTAATTTGCCGATCAACCGGAGTTGGTGGATATTGATTCCCGACCAATCGGAGTTGGAGGAGATTAATTTGCCGACCAACGGGAGTTGGTGGATATTGATTCCCGACCAACCGGAGTTGGAGGAGATTAATTTTCCGACCAACCGGAGTTGGTGGATATTTGTTCAGATCTTGATGCGTAGTGTGTAGCACTAATACTCTGAAAATTTTCAACAAAAAGAAAGAAACTGGGTAAAGAATTCAACACTTTATTCATACTGAAGAAAACTACATTTACATAGGAATACCAACTACTGATAATACTTGCGTAAATGCTCTGCATTCCATGCATTCTTAAATTCTTCTCCCTCCAAGGTTTTAATCTTGTATGTCCCTGATCGAACAACTTCTATTACTCTGTATGGTCCATTCCAGTTAGCTTCCAATTTGTTATGCTTTTGAATTATTTTCTTCAGCACGTAATCTCCTTCCTTCAAATCACACTTCTTTACCCTCTTGTTGTAAAACAGAGCTGTTTGTTGTTGGTATGCAGCATTCCTGATTGCCGCTTCTTCTCTAACTTCTTCGAGCATATCTAGATCTAATCGCCTCATCAAGTCACTGATAGGAGAATTGAAATTCAGCACTCTGTGTGTGGGTAGGCCCAATTCGGCAGGTATAACAGCTTCACTTCCAAATGCCAGCATGTATGGAGATTCTCCTGTTGTTGCTCACGGTGTAGTACGATAAGTCCACAGCACAGAATGTAGCTCGTTAATCCAATTTTCCTTTGCATTATCTAGTCATTTTTTTAAACCATTCAGTAGCGTTCTATTCATCACCTCAGTTTGTCCATTGCTCTGGGGATGGCCTGGTGCAGAGTGGGTCTTCAATATGTTTGACTAATGACAATATGCAGCGAACTCCTCGTTGTCGAACTGAGTTCCATGATTTGTGATGAATGCATGGGGAATACCATATCTACAAATGATGTTCTTCCAAATAAATTGATACACCTTGTCATACGTCATATCAATAAGAGGCCCAGCTTCTACCCATTTAGTAAAATAATCCACAGCGACCACGAGGTATTTAAATCTTCCTCGGGTCGTTGGAAGTGGTCCGACCAAGTCTATTCCCCACATAGCGAATGGACAAGGAGACATGATGGGTGTTAGCAATGCTTGGGTAGTGTAGGAGGGTAGTGAGACCGGGGTCTATAAATAACTAGAAAGGGTGAGGCGTGACCCACTCCAATGGACGCTGTCTGCAAGTCTTCAAGGTCTCATGGTGCAACTTCTGAAGAAAACTTCTCCTTCTGGTAACAATGGAACTCAAGCTTCAACTCACTCCCTGCAAGAAGATGAACTTTCACAGCAAAAATAGCAATTTTCTCAAGGGAAACACCTGAGAGTGATGGCTGTCGATGGGGAGTGAAGGAACAAGGCACTCAGCACTAAGAGAATGAGCAGGGAGAGAATACTAGGTAGGTCTGGTGATATTTTAGCAGAGTAACAGTGCAATTTTCTATGTCTCTTTTTTGACCTTGCCCAGAGGTCTATTTATACATTGGCGTTAGGGGTGAGCTGGCGATTTTGGTCGCCAAAATTGAGAGAGTTGGTGGGGAACAATGTCTGAAGTGTACCATTTGTCCCTACCTGTAGGCAACCTGCCTGTCCCCTCCGCAGGGGCCACCTGGCGCCGACCAAAACTCAAAAAGCACATATATCCCCTAATGGAGACAAAATAGCAGATTTTGGTAGTTATCTTTTGAAACGGTAACTTGTGGTGCAATTTTGCAAATCTTTGAGAGAGGAGACCTTAAGGCCTCCTCCCCTTTAAAAGTGTTATTTTTCTTGAGAGGGACCTCGAGGACCCCCTCTTCTGGAAAATTCATTTTCTTGTAAAGAGTTTATTTTTATTGTGAGTAGCCAGCTCTTTGGCTGCTCACTTCACTTGTGACCAAGTGTGCAGTGTGCGTAGTCTCGAGTGACTTCTGGGTCTTCCTACTAGTATTCTCTCAATCCTATAGTGCTAAGTGGTTGAGCTTGCTCAACATACCTTGTCCCTCAGCCGCCAAGCCAAAACTCCCAGGAGGTCCCAACGCGCCTGTTCGAGCCCTGCTTGCTCGACTAGGCTACCTGTACAAGAAAGTAAAATGTTAGTGCTGTTGTTCATTTAGAGACTGTTGTTTCATGATGAAAACTCCTGTAGCAGCACTTCTCGAATAACATTTCTGCAGTGACCCTTGGCGCTGACTCTTGAAATGGCACCGACCTTTGCGGCGGCGCGGACCCTTGCATCGGCATTGGTATTTGAAGTGGCGCCGACACTTGCAGTGGCGTTGACATGTGACGCGGTTTCGATGCTTGCAGCGGTGTCGATACTTGAAGTGGCATTGACGTTCGAAGCAGCGCTGATACCTGAGGTAGCGCTGACGCTTGAAGTGGCCGCTGATGCTTGAATTGGCACTGTCATGTGAGGCGGCGCCGACCCTCGTCCTGGCGTCGACGCTCGAGCTTGAAGTGGCGCTGACGCTTGAAGTGGCACTGACGCCTGAGGTAGCGCTGATGCTTGAATCGGAACTGACATGTGAGGCGGCGCCGACCCTTGTCGCGGCGCTGACGCTCGAAGTGGCGCTGACGCTTGAAGTGGCGCTGACGCCTGAGGTAGCGCTGATGCTTGAATCGGCGCTGACATGTGAGGCAGCGCCGACCCTTGTCGCGGCGTCGACGCTCGAAGTGGCGCTGTTGCTTGAATCCGCGCCGACGCTCGGAGCGGCGCCGACGCTCGGAGTGGCGCCGACGCTTGAAGTGGCGCTGACGCCTGAGGTGGCGCTGATGCTTGAATCGGCGCTGACATGTGAGGCGGCGCCAACACTTGTCGTGGCGTCGTCGCTCGAAGTGGCGCCGACCTTTGTCGTGGCGCCGACGCTCGAAGTGGCGCTGACGCCTGAGGTAGCGCTGATGCTTGAATTGGCGCTGACATGTGAGGCGGCGCCGACCTTTGTCGTGGCGCCGACCTTTGTCGTGGCGCCGACCTTTGTCGTGACGTCGACGCTCGAAGTGGCGCTGACGCTTGAAGTGGCGCTGACGCCTGAGGTAGTGCTGATGCTTGAATCGGCGCTGACATATGAGGCGGCGCCGACCCTTCTCCCGGCACCGACGCTCGAAGTGGCGCCGACGCTCGAATTGGCGCCGACCCTTGTCGTGGCGCCGACACTCGGAGTGGCGCCGACGCTCGAAGTGGCGCTGACGCTTGAAGTGGCGCTGACGCCTGAGGTAGCGCTGATACTTCACAATGGCTTTTGGGCTTCTTGGTGACCCTCGCGGGTACCTCTCGGGTGTCATTAGTAAGAGAAAGTATTTTTTATTTCGTTTGCTTCTTTCTGTTGATAACACCCTTCTACAGGTAGTTCTTCGGATAGAGGAGAAACGTTGACATTTGTCACACTTCTTTGCGTAAGATGTACAATCAGCTCTCATCGTCGACCAATAATACCCCTGTGTTGTTATTCTTCGCAAGAGTGTCCGACCTACTATATGGGCTCCACAAGACCCTTCATGGACCTCTTTAATCAAATTTTTCACCTCGGAGGGGTGGACACATCTTTATAACCCCGCTATAATTCCTCGTCTATATAAAATTCCATTGGTCAATACATAACGAGCAGCTTTAAACTTCAATTTCTTGGCTGCGAGTCTATCAGTTGGCAAAGCCCCCTCTTCAATGTAGGCCCTGATGGGATCCATCCAATATAGTCTTAAATCAAGGGTAATAAAATTCATCATTAGATCCTTATTTATGCTCCAATCAGCTAGAATTTCTATGGGGATTGTTCTTCATAGCTCGGTGCATGTGGCTGAGGCTAACCGAGCTAAGGCATCTGCTCTTGCATTCTCCAATCTTGGTATTCTAATTAACTGCACTGCGTTAAAGCTCGATACAATCTCCATTGCTTTCGCATGATATTGGATTATTAATTCTCCTTTTGCTGCATACACTTCCAACATTTGATTTACAATCAACTATGAGTCACTATATACAATGACCTGCTCCGTTTTCATAGTTTTGGCTAGAATGAGACCCATGATCATAGCTTCATATTCATCCTCATTATTAGAAGCCTTAAATTGAAAACACAGAGCATACTCCACATTAATTTTGTCAGGGTTGTTTAAAATAACCCCTGCTCCACTGCCTGTAGTGCAAGAAGAGCCATCTACATATAAATTCCACACAGGTATCTCATTGTCAAATTCTTGGTCAGACAGAGTTCCTCGGTGGAATATTTGATGCTTTCTTTTATCCTCCTCCAACGCTTCTCGCTGCTCGTTGATCATCCTTTCTTGCTCGTCTACCGACTTAAGTTGATCGGTGTTAAAATTTTATGATTCTTTAACATCCATAGACTGGTCGGTATTCAACTTCTGCTCTTCGGAGGTGTCTGAATAGGTGAACTCTGCGATGAAATCTGCCACTACTTGCCCTTTGAGTGATGACCTAAGCTCATAAATTATATCGTACTCTCCCAATTCTGCAGCCCAATACATCAATCTTCCTGATTTCTCTGGTTTGTGCAGAGATTGCCTTAACGGCATGTCTGTATACACAACTATAGTATGAGCTTGGAAGTATGGCCTCATCCTTCTACTTGCTTCGATTAATGCCAGTGCTAACTTCTCCAGCCTTGGATATCTAATCTCTGCTCCTCGGAAGGCCTTGCTAGTGTAATAGATGGGTGTTTGCACTCCATCCTCCATTCTTATCAACGCCGAGCTAACTGCGTTCTCTGAAACTGGCAGATACAAGTATAATTTCTCTCCCATCACTGGACTGAACAATAATGGAGATTCTCCCAAGTATTTCTTCAATTCTTGAAAGGTTTTCTCGCATTCATCATTCCACTCAAAAGTCTTTTCGAGTGTTTTGAAGAATGGGAGACATCTATCAGTTGCTCGTGACACAAACTTAATAAGTGCTGCAACTCGCCCTGTGAGACTTTGCACTTCCTTCTTCGTCGTTGGAAATCGCAGCTCCAATAGAGCCTTGATCTTTTCAGGATTCGCCTCAATTCCTTGCTGGTTAACAATATATCCAAGAAACATGACTTCTCGTACTTCGAATATGCATTTGGTGGGATTCATCTTCATTTGATATTCCTCTAGTTGATTAAAGGTCTGGCCTAAGTCAACTAGATGATCAGCAGCTTTCTTGCTCTTCATTAGCATATCGTCAACATAAACCTCCATGTTATGACCGATTTGCTCTGCAAACACCTTGTTCATTAACCGCTGATAGGTAGCACCTGCATTTTTAAGTCCAAAAGGCATAACATTATAACAATAAGTTCCTCTTGGGGTAATAAAATAGGTACTCTCCCTATCTTCAGGCTTCATTTTAATCTGGTTATAACTAGAATAAGCATCCATGAAACTTAATAGTTCGTGCCCCGAGGTAGCATCCACCAGTTGATCAATTCGGGGCAAAGGAAAATGATCCTTCGGGCATGCCCTGTTAAGGTCGGTGAAGTCTACACACATCCTCCACTTGTTATTTTTCTTCTTTACCATCACCACATTTGCTAGTCAGTCAGGATATTTTACATCCTCAATGAAAGAGGCTTTTTGTAGCTTCTCTACTTCCTCCTGTATAGCTTAATTTTTCTCAGGACTGAACACTCTTCTTCGTTGCTTTACTGGCTTGATTTCCTTGTTCACATTGAGCTAGTGACACAAAAAATTCGGATCTATTTCTGGCATGTCTTTATGAATCCACGCAAAAGTCTGCTTTCTTCGCCTTAGAAATGAAATCAATTCTTATTTTATTGATTCATCCAAGGATGCACCAATTTGAGTTGTTCGTTCTGGATTCTCGTCGTTGAGAATGACATTCTCAGTATCCTCCATGACCTGTCCTTTCACGAGTTGGGACTCGTCTCTAGGTTCTGATGTTTCAATCTCCTCATCTTCTATTTGGTAGGTAGTAGTCTTCTTTCTGGATTCTTCATGCTCCTCCTGCTCGGCAGATGAATAGTAGCATTCCCGAGCTACTTTCTAGTCGCCCTTTACCACTCCTACTCCAAAATTGGTCAAGAATTTTAAACACTGATGTACAGTAGATGGTACTGCTTTGAATTTTTTTTGTCCTACCCTTTCCATGATGATGTTGTAAGCTGATTGGACGTTTTTATCCATTACGAAGAAGCGTACTCTTTCCGTTCGACAAGCAGGCCATGTACCAATAAGCATATCCAACTAATCGTCCCAAGTGGAAAAACCTTTTCGCCAATAAAACCAATGAGGGGTCTATGATATGGCTCCAACTGGGATAACTTCAAATTCAAACTATCAAAGCATGGATAGAACATGATATCTATCGAGCTACCATTATCCACCAATACTCGTGAAATCACCACTTCCTTCATTCTCATATTGAATACCAATGGGTCATCATGAGGATATAATACACCTGCTGTTGATACCAAATTTAATCTGCTGACATGAACCAATCATATGAAGACACGTGGCTATCTACATGGCAACAACAAACAATTTCGAGGAACCCACGCGCTCCGAGGAACAAGACTACAACGAGGAAGACTAGTTCCCCGAGGAACTCACAAGCTCCGAGGAACAATGCCTCTCCGAGGAACTCTTGAGTACCGAGAAGCTTAGGCGGTCCGAGCTGCACCTCGAAGCAAGATACCAACAGTTTAACTGCTCATTAAATGCTTATCATTTGGACGCACACGCAAAGAGGGCATTAAATATATTACCCTTTCATATGTATATCATTTAATGTATTACCCTTTCACATTACAGCCTCAGGGCTATAAATACATTGTACAATCCTCATTGTAAGAGGGGCCTGGATCCGAATCCAACTTCGAATTCAGAAGGGAATTTCTTGATAGAACTTATAGTCGAGAATTCCCAAACACTCAGAAATAAAGCAACAGTGGACGCAGGCCATTCTTATAAGGCTGAACCACTTTAAAATTCTTGGTCTCATTTATTTATCTGTGATTGAATTATTAGAGTAATCTAATTTTTTACATCAACAGATTGGCGCCGTCTGTGGGAAACGAATGATAATATCATTTTTCATAAAAAAAAATCCATTACCAATGGCTGATATTCCTGAATCCAGCAATCGAAACGCTGGAACCCCTCCAAATCCATCTGCTCCACCAATTATTCCAGATCTGACTGGAATAATGGCAAATCTGGCTCAGGGCCAGACCGTCATGCAAGAAACAATGCGACAACTCATCCAAACCCTCCATGGCGGTGCATCAGCCCATTCCGGACCACGAAGCATTCAAATAAATACCCGTGCGCCTTCTTCGCGTACTAGGCGTACTAATTCATATCGCAATGAGGAATCTGAAGATTTTTCTTATCAACCTGGGCGAACTTCGTCAGTGCGGGCCCTTGATACTGAACAACGTGTCACCCTCACCCCCGAAAGGACCAGCGCATTGGAAAGATTAAGTAGGGTTTCTCCTTTCGACCGATTAGGTCCTAGGAGGAACAAAAGTCCTCTTAATGCAGCGTCGAGGAGCTTTCGACGACCATCAGATTTAAGGGAAGGATCTGCACAGTCGCGACCAGCTGCTCGTCAAGATAGATCCTATGACCGACCAGCTGCTTGTCAAGATAAATCCCAGGAAGCCACTTCAACGCGATCAGTTGCTCGAACCAATAGTCCTGAGGAAGGAAATGATGCATGGAAAGGATCTATTCAAAGGCTGGAGGATAGATTAGGGGAAATGGCTAAGGCCAAGAACCCTCTACAACGAACCTTTGTTCGAGGAACACCTTTTGTCCAGGACATTGTTGATTTTCCAACACCCTCAAAGTTCAAAGCACCAGTTGTGACTCCCAAGTATGATGGAAAGACTGACCCTGTCCTCCATATAGAATAATACCAAGATGCAACCGATATCTATGCTGTCCCAGCTGAGATGAGATGCAAAGCATTCTCGGGAACACTTACCGGATCTGCTCAAATATGGTAAAATAGTCTTCCTCGGGGTAAGATTTCGACTTTTCTTCAACTGGCCGAGCTATTCATTGGGAATTTCTGCTTTAGAGCAAAGCTAGTGAAACGAGTAGCTCATTTGTTAAGTGTTAGACAAAAAGCTGGTGAGAGTACCAGAGATTATATAACTCGTTTTAATAACGAGAAACTCGAAGTCATTGATTATGAGGAGAAGACAGCGATTACCGCTTTGATGAGTGGACTACTGCCAAACAAGTTATACTACACTTTGGCCAAAGATCCACCTCGAACCATGTTGGACCTGATGGGAAAAGCATCCAAGATTATGAATGCCGAGGAGGCTATGTCTGCGAAGAAGAATATGGACGCCAAAGAAACCAAGGTGGAAGGTGATAAAGCTAAGAAGAAAGAGCATGAGAACAATGGTGGTAACAAAAAATCCAAAAATAGGTCGTCGTGGGAGGTCTTGAGGAAATTTGATAATTACACACCTTTGAAGGCAAATATCAACCACGTCCTGGAAGAAATTAAGAACAGCGAGGAGTTAAACTGGCCAAAGAAAATGAAGGCAGACCCTGACACTAGGAATAGGGAAAAATATTGCGAGTTCCACAAGGATCATGGCCATATGACCAAAAATTGCATAGCTCTTCAGAATGAGATTGAAACACTCATTCGACGAGGAAAGCTAGCAAAGTATGTTGATCGGGGAGGCGAAAGAAGAAACAACGACCGAACTAGAGAGATGTCTAGATCTCCTCATCGAGCAGAGGAGAACAAGAAGAGAAACCATGAAGTTGATCCAGAGGATGACCCCGATCTTCCTAAGAAACCAAGGCAGCCAGAACGAGAGGTATTTTCAATATGCTTTGGATCGTTTGATTGTAATGTTATTACAGGAGGAGATGCAGGAGGAGGAGACCTTACTGCAGAAAGAAAAGCTTACCTCGGTGAGGCTCAAGCTTGCTCGTACATTCAGCGAATAAATCTAGCTGAGGAAGATCGCCCGAGAAAGGTGAACAAGGAGAAATTGGTTATCGATTTTTCAAAAAATGACCTTGCAGGTGTTTTATATCCTCATGATGACCCGCTGGTGATCAAAATGAGAATGAAGGAAGTCATGATTTCAAGAGTACTGGTCGACAATGGTAGCTCGGCAGACATCATGTTCTACTCGTGCTTCGATAGTTTAAATCTAAAGCTATCTCAACTAGAGCCTTACCACAGACCCCTCATTGGTTTTACTGGAGAGAAAGTATTTCCACTTGGGACGATCAAGTTGGATATATTCATTGGTACGTGGCCTGCTTATCGGACAGAAAGAATATATTTCTTCGTGATGGATAAGAATGTCCAATCATCGTACAATATCATCATGGGAAGAGTAGGATTGAAGAAGTTCGAGGCTGTACCATCTACAGTGCATCAGTGCCTAAAATTTCCAACAAACTTTGGAGTAGGAGTTGTGAAAGGTGATCAGAAAGTAGCTCGGGAATGCTATTATTCATTCGTCGAGCAAGAAGAATTGGAAGAATCAAAGAAAAAGACTACTACCTATCAAGTGGATGAAAGTGCAGAAATTGAAACATTGGATCCTCAAGATGAGTCACAACTCATGAAGGATCAAGTGGTGGAAGCTACTGAAAACATCATTCTGGACGACGAGCACCCTGAGCGAACTACTCAAATAGGTTTATCGTTGGAAGCCTCATTAAAATAGGAATTGATAACTTTCCTTAGAAGCAGAAGACAAACTTTTGCGTGGAGTCATGAAGATATGCCTGGGATAGACCCAAACTTCTTATATCACGAGCTCAATGTGAATAAGGAGATCAAGCCTGTGAAGTAGAGAAGAAGAGTATTCAGTCCCGAGAAGAATCAAGCTATACAGGAGGAAGTCGAGAAGCTCTAGAAAGCTTGTTTCATTGAAGATGTTAAATATCCAGATTGGTTAGCTAATGTGGTAATGGTAAAGAAGAAAAACAACAAGTGGAGGATGTGTGTAGACTTCACCGACCTCAACAAAGCATGCCCAAAGGATCACTTTCCACTGCCCCGAATTGATCAACTGGTGGATGCCACCTCGGGACATGAGTTGCTGAGCTTCATGGATGCTTATTCTGGTTACAATCAGATCAAAATGAAACCTGAAGACAGGGAGAGTACTTCTTTCATTACCCCTAGGGGAACTTATTGTTATAATGTTATGCCTTTTGGTTTGAAAAATGCAGGTGCGACATATTAGAGGCTGATGAACAAGGTCTTTGCTGAACAAATCAGTGACAACATGGAAGTCTATGTTGACGACATGCTGACAAAAAGCAAGAAAGTTGTCGATCATCTAGTTGACTTAAGTCAGATTTTTAATCAACTAGATAAATATCAAATGAAGGTGAACCCGACGAAGTGCATAGTTGGAGTACGAGAAGGCATGTTCCTCGGGTACATGGTCAATCAAAGAGGCATTGAAGCAAATCCTGAAAAGATTAAAGCTCTATTAGGGCTGCGATCTCCAACGACGAAGAAGGAAGTACAGAGTCTCACATGACGAGTAGCGGCACTCAACAGATTTGTGTCCCGAGCAACTGATAGATGTCTCCCATTCTTCAAGACACTCAGAAAGACTTTTGAGTGGAATGATGAATGTGAGAAGGCTTTTCAAGACTTGAAGAAATACTTGGGAGCACCTCCACTATTGTCCAGGCCGGTGATGGGAGAAAAATTATACCTGTACCTAGCAGTGTTCGAAAATGCAGTTAGCTCGGCGTTGATCAGAGTGGAGAATGGAGTACAAAAGCCAATTTACTACACAAGTAAGGCTTTCCGAGGAGCAGAGATCAAATATCCAAGGCTGGAGAAATTGGCACTGGCGCTGATTGAGGCGAGTAGGAGAATGAGGCCATACTTCCAGGCTCATACTATAGTAGTATATACTGATGTGCCATTGAGACAAGCCCTTCATAAGCCAGAAAAATCAGGGGGATTGATGTACTGGACAATAGAGCTCGGTGAATATGATATAATTTATGAACCCAGATCATCACTAAAAGGGCAGGCTGTAGCAGATTTCATAGCGGAGTTCACCTATCCTGATACCCCCGAGGAGTAAGAGTTGCTCGCTGATAAACCTGTGGATGTTACAGGATCAACAAACACAAGCTCAGACCAATTCCGATTGGTAAAAGGGCGTGTGGATGTTACAGGATGTGATGCAGAGATAGTTATGAGAACTCCGGACGAGGAACAAGAGTTGCTCGCTGATAAACCTGTGGATGTTACAGGATCGACAAACACTAGCTCGGACCAACTCCGATTGGTAAAAGGGCAAGTGGATGTTACAAAATCATTAAATTCGAGCCCAGACCAACTCCGGTTGGTAAAAGGGCAAGAAGAAATGATCGACGAAGAGCAAGAAAAATCCGAGGAGGAAAGGAAGCAACAAATATTTCACCGAGGAACTCTAACTGATCAGAAATTCGAAGACGAGTTACCTATATGGAGGCTATATGTAGATGGCTCATCTTGTACTACAGGATGTGGCGCGGGGATAGTTTTGAGCACTCCAGATGAGGTCGATATGGAATACGCTTTGCGTTTCCAATTCAAAGCTTCCAACAATGAAGCTGAGTATGAGGCCATGATTGCAGGACTTAGTTTGGCCAAAATTATGGAAGCGCAACAGGTCATTGTTTTCAGTGATTCTCAATTGATCATAAACCAAATGATGGGAGTATATGCAGTTAGAGGAGAATTAATGATCAGATATCATACAAAGGCAAAGGAGCTGGTGTCAGAATTTACCGCTATTCAGCTGGTTAGAATACCAAGAATGGAGAATGCGAGAGCAGACGCCCTAGCTCGACTAGCATCAGCTACTCGCACCGACCTACGACGAACAATCCCAATTAAAGTGCTAGCTAGTCGGAGTATAGATGAACTTTATCACCCTTGATTTAGGACCATCTTGGATGGATCCCATCAGGGCGTATATCGAGGAGGGAGAATTGCCAATTGACAAGCTCGCTGCTAAAAAAATGAAGTTTAAAGCTGCTCGGTATGTATTAACTAATGGTGTTTTATATAGACGAGGAATTATGGTAGGTTTGCAAAGATGTGTACACCCCTCCGAGGTGAAAGAATTAATTGAAGAGATCCACGAAGGGTCTTGTGGAGCACATGCAGCAGGTCGGACGCTTTTATAAAGGGTGATGACGCAGGGATACTACTGGCCGACGATGAGGGCTGATTGTATAGCCTACGCCAAGAAGTGTGACAAGTGCCAGCGCTTTTGATCCATCCGAAGAACTCCACAAGCATTGTTGACACCCATAACTTCCCCTTGGTCATTTTCCATGTGGGGAATTGACTTGGTTGGGCCACTGCCAACGACCCGAGGAAGGTTCAAGTACCTCGTCGTCGCAGTGGATTATTTTACTAAATGGGTAGAAGCTGAGCCACTCATTGACATTACGTACGAGAAGGTGTACCAATTTTTTTGGAAGAACATCATTTGTCGATATGGTCTATCTCATGCCTTCATCACAGACCATGGAACACAATTTGATAACGAGGAGTTTGCCGCCTATTGTCATCAGTCAAATATTTTGAAGGTCCACTCAGCACCAGGCCATCCTCAAAGCAATGGACAAACTGAAGTGACAAACAGAACGCTACTAAATGGCTTGAAGAAAAGACTGGATAATGCAAAATCGAATTGGATCAACGAGCTACAAATAGTACTCTGGGCTTACCGAACTACTCCCCGAGTTGCAACTGGAGAAACACCATATATGCTGGCGTTTGGAACTGAAGCCGTATTACCTACCGAGTTGGGCCTTCCAACACACAGGGTACTGAATTTTAATTCCCCTATCAGTGACTTAATGAGAAATTGGATTTAGACATGCTCGAGGAAGTTAGAGAAGAAGTAGCCATTAGAAATGCTGCTTACCAGCAGCGAACAACTTTGTTCTACAACAAAAGTGTGAAGAAGTGCGACCTGAAAGAAGGAGACTATGTGCTGAAGAAAGTAATTCAAAAGCACAATAAGCTGGAAGCAAACTGGCATGGACCATACCGAGTTGCAGAAGTTGTTCGACTAGGAACTTATCGAATAGCAACTTTAGAAGGCGAGGAGTTTAAGAATGCATGGAACGCAGAGCACCTACGCAAGTATTATCAGTGATGTATATGTAACACAGTTCCATCAGTATGAATAAAATGAAGATATTCTGCTAAAGTCTCTCCTTTTATTGAGAATTTTTCGGGGAATACTAGTGCTACACACTACTCAGCAAAGCTCAGACTGCTCAGCAGCAAAATATTCCTAAAAATGCCAACTTTGGTTGGTTAGGAAACAAAATATTCCTAAAAATGCCAACTTCGGTTGGTTAGGAAACAAAATATTCCTAAAAATGCCAACTTCGGTTGGTTAGGAAACGAAATATTCCTAAAAAGGCCAACTTCGGTTGGTTCGAAAAAGAAATATTCCTAAAAATGCCAACCTGTTTGGCTAGGAAACGAAATATTCCTAAGAATGCCAACCTGTTTGGCTAGGAAACGAAATATTCCTAAAATGCCAACCTGTTTGGCTAGGAAATGAAATATTCCTAAAAAGGCCAACTTCGGTTGGTTAGGAAACGAAATATTCCTAAAAATGCCAACCTGTTTGGCTAGGAAACAAAATATTCCTAAGAATGCCAACCTGTTTGGCTAGGAAACGAAATATTCCTAAAAATGCCAACTTGTTTGGCTAGGAAACAAAATATTCCTAAAAATGCCAACCTGTTTGGCTAGGAAACAAAATATTCTCGCAAATGCCAACTTATGTTGGTCGGGAGGTAAGATTATTCCAGAAATTGCAAAAGTTGCTAACTATGGTTGGTCGGGGATAAAAACCCACCAACTGTAGTTGGTCGACAAAGAAAATTTACCGACCTTGGTTGGTCGGAAACATTTAAGAGAAAAGTCTACTAACTATGGCTGGTCGGAGATAAAAACCCACCATCTGTAGTTAGTCGACAAGCAAAATTTACCGATCTTAGTTGGTCGGAAACATTTTATGGGTAAAATTATTTCAAAAAGACTAACTATAGCTGGTCGGGGATAAAAACCCACTAACTGTAGTTGGTCGACAAGCATAATTTAACGACCTTGGTTGGATGGAAAAATTTTAAACAGTTTTTATACTCATTACTTTATTATTAAGTGATCGAGCAATATTATTGAAACTTGAAACTTTTTAATTATTACTAAGTTGGTCGACAAACAACACAATATTGTTATCTTTTTAACAGATATGCATAAATATAAAGTGTTTGATAATTACAAGACAATAGCAATCAAGATTTGCAAACAAAAATGAAAGTCTTTCATTGAATTCAAAATAAATTACATTGATAATGAAATTACAGTTACATTGACATGTATACTAACTATTACATCAAAAATTCCTATTCTACTGGTCTCTTCCCCTATGCTTTTGACACAGGTTCCTCGCCAGCAGGCGGATCATTTAAAGACAGAGGATAATTGATGAAGTTGAGATCCTTCAACATCCTGACATTCATCACGGATGGTCGATCTAAAAGATGCTCAGGACGAGATACCTCGATTTGAGAATGTAAATTGCAGTCACCGAGATACTTTGAAATTAAGCTCCGAGGAATGGCCCGAGCAGGGATCCAATCCATGTCCAAATTGTACGGTGGCACAGGAAAGTCGAGCAACCCGGGATCATGGTAGTCCCATAGATAATGACCTTGTTCGAGCTTCAGCACACCTAAGGCATTCAGCCAGCCTTGCTTGTAGCCCTCATTGTTGGCATTCTGGATACGATCGTCCAAGTGGAATAGTGCTTCGTTGTATCCATCCATCCAGAACTCCCTGGGATATTTGTGGAATTGATATGTTATCCTTTCTAGCTGCTTGTGGAGATTCTTGATGAAAAGCTCCTTATTCTCTAAGATTGACTTCTGCGCAGAGAGCTGTTTTTCCAGGTCCCTAATCTTCTTTGACATATCAGACAACGCCTAGTTTTTTGCCATTAATTGGAAAGCCTGGTTCTCTAAGGCAGACTGAGTCCTCTGTTCCTCGATAAGAACCCGAGATGCTCTTTATCGTCCCCGAGGAGCTCTTGCTCGACCAGGATAAGATGAAGAGGTGCCAGAGCTCTTCAAAGTCTCCAACTCGTCCCTCAACTTGGCGTTCTCAACCTCTAAGAACGAAATCCTTCATCGGTCACTGGGATCAAGGCACTAGAAGTGGAAGCTGCAGACTTCAATTGTGACAGCTCCTTCTGCAGGTTGTTGTTTTCCTTTTCCAGCAACTCAGCAATCTGTCTGCATTCTTCAACCTCACCCCTCAAGGTTCTCTCCCTTACATCGTACCCAGCAAAAAGCTTCTCGTAGCCCTTGTCGGCAATGATCTGCTGGTACTTCTTCTCGTACCCCTCATGCAACAAAGCAGTGGATTCTTTGTATTGAAGTTGAAGGTCCTCGAGGGTGCTTTGAAGATCCTCAATCATTTCGTAATAGGCAACGTTATTGGCTACAGCCCTATCAAGAAGACACTTCAGATATTGATATGCTTCCACTGCCTGTTCTGAAGCATCATGACCAAGTATGTCGACAACTTGTGCAGCACTCAGGTCTGTGTGGCCAGCCTTAAAGTACTCATTACATTGTCGCAGAAACTTTGTATCATGGGCAGATAGCAGTTCCATCCTAGCCAGAAACTAGCAGAGAAAGAAGAGCAATCATCAATAAGAAGAATAAGCAGAGTATGAATGCAAAAAAGTTCCAAGTTTTATTAGATCATAATTCAGAGTTACATCTTTTGGGTTACATTTGATAAAGAGAAACAAAATAAAGAGAAAACCCGAAAAACACTACACCTTTTCCTTATCTCCCAAAACCTTCTCGGAAGGTTGGGATAAAGATGTAGGTTGCTCGGAGGGAAGGGATAGTTGCTCGGGGAGAATAGGCAGTTGCTCGGAGGAAGAAACGATTTGTTGATTTTCCTCGGCAGCAGGCTGGATGGCTGGGGCATGATCGCCCATCACCATTAAACACTCTTCGGAGGTAGCTTCATCCTCTTCTAACTCTTCTGGAGTTGGAGGGGGACCAGGGATATGTCTCTGGAAGAGCTCGGAAGACTCGTCGACCTTCATCTCCTGAAGGGCAGCAACCCATCTATCCCTAAAGTACTTGAGACTGCCATAGTCCACTTGCGACACCATGGCAGCCAACCCCTTGTTCCACCCCTTATCCCAGCCAGAGCTGAAAGACTTCTTCACTGCCATCTTCCTCTTCAATTTCTCCGAGGAAAGCTTCTCGGACAACAGGTTCTCAGCAGCCTTCAATTTATTTTCTATTTCCTCCTTCTGCCGACCTACTTCCGGAGTTGATCTAACTCCTCTTCGGCGGCTTTGAGTTTATCTTCAAACTCTTCAGCAGTTTTGAGCCTCTCCTCAAGCTCCTTATTTGCCTTCTCTTGGGCATTTATTTTCTTCTCCAACTCTTTGGAGGCATCAATAGCCCGAGCTTTTTCTTGCTCGGAGGAGGCAAGCTTCTTCTCCCAGACAGCTTTGTTATCAACATATTTCTAGCGAGAATCTGCCAGAGACTTGGTACCTTCTTCCAGAGCTCCCTCCACACTGGACGAGGAGCAAGAAGCCTTAATCGCTTCATCCTTCTTCAGGATTATGTTAAAGCATCTCGTCAACTATGAACGGAAAAAGAAAGCAAGTTAAAAACAGAAATGACAAAGGAAATATGAAAAATTGAAAGTAAGAAGAATTACAGAAGCAAGGTGACGAGCAGCTAGTGAGGTGACCATGTCCCGAGTAAGGTTTTCTTCAATACCTTGTACCTCGGGAATGATCGAGGACTTTACCGAGCTCATGGCAGAGCTCGGGGGAACAAAAGTGGGGACCCCAGTTCTAGTAACTGGGGGCTGAGTAATGGTATCAGCCAAATTGACCGAGGAGCTCTTCTTCAGCCTCCTCGGGGGAATAGGTACAGATTCAACCAAGGAAGAACCCTTGGTCGGTGATATCACAATCACCTCTCCAGGAGCAACAGACCTGCTCGGAGCCACTGCGGGCTTCTCGGCAACTTTAACAGGAGTAGCTGCATCAGTCTTCTTCGTCCCCTTCCTTGGGACATCAATCCTACTCCTTTTTATCTCCCCAGAACCGGAGGCAATTTTCTCAAACAGGGCAGGAGGTCTTCCCTTCTTCATCCTTTCACTTAAAGGAATATTGGATTCAGGCGATGAGCTTGTGGAAGCTGGTACTGGCTCTAATTCACTTATCACTGGACGAGCAGTGAAAGAAGTGGTGTAGCTCTTGTACTGCAACAGATACGAAGTTGATCTAATGTGCTCGTCGACAACACTTTGATGCAGATTCCAGATAAGTTTCAAATGCCTTATATTGACATATGCATCTCTTGGGCACTTTCTCTTGCTATCAACTGCAAATAAATATTGTTATCAGTGGCGCATTTTATCAAACACAAAAGAAACATGATTTCAAAATAAATAAAATAAAATAAAAATAACCTATCCCATTGCCATAAGGAGGGCATCTGGGACCCTGGTAAACTTCATCTCCAGCTAATGGAGGGTGTTGCCAATTTTTTATCACAACCCCATGTTCAAAATAATCCCTATTGGCATCAGGGAGATTGACTACTAAGGCTCTATTTAAAAATCTAGTTTTTAAATAAAAAAATATTATCATTAACGTCCCATCTATAGCAGTACATGATTTCTGGAATTCCCATGCGAGTTCCATGGACTTGATTTAATTTATGCACCCCATTAACTATTCTCCATGTGTTGGGGGATATTCTCGCAGGAACGACGTCAAAATAATGACAGAATTCCAGACACAAGGGATTTGGTGGAAAAGAAAATCCACACTCAGCAATAAAAAGGCCGGGGAACCAATGTCCCTCAGCCAAATTGAAATAATCAGAAGGCTCAGAAAGCTCTTCCAAGACAACCCAAGAGGGAATGGAAAAATCAGAGCCAAACTTTTCAAGAGACTCAACAGGGTAAACCATGGTGAATAAAGAAATGAAGAAGAAGGAAGAAGATCTTACAGGAAAAGAATGGATCTGCTGACAACGAACGACGGAAAAGATGAACGCACAAGAGAGTAGGAAGAGATGACGTAAAACTCGAAGATAAAAATTTGAAAGGTAGAAGACGATGGGAGCGTCTGTGAAGTTTAAATACCTTGCCTTGGGAAATGGTGAAATAATAATTACAAAAAAGGATGATTACGTTATCGGCGGCTAAAAAGATGAAAAGTGGCGCGGGAATCAAAGCGGACAACAGCGGCTAAAAAGATGAAAAGTGGCGCGGGAATCAAAGCGGACAACAACGGCTAAAAAAATGAAAAGTGATGCGGGAATCGAAGCACACAGAAAAATCCAAAAAAACATGATTCTACGAATTGGGAAGGAGAAATAAATACACGAAAAACGCTCCTAAAAATCAGGAAGACTATTTAAAGCTACCATATTCCGAGAAAGAATGTTCCATACTCCTCAAATTTTGAACTACGAAACATTGGGGGCTTCTGTTGATACCAAATTTAATCTGTTGACATGGACCAATCATATGAAGATACGTGGCTATCTACATGGCAACAACAAACAATTCCGAGGAACCCACACGCTCCGAGGAACAAGATTACAACGAGGAAGACTAGTTCCCCGAGGAACTCATAAGCTCCGAGGAACTCTCTAGTACCGAGAAGCTTAGGCGGTCCGAGCAACTCAGGCGGTTCGAGCTGCACCTCGAAGCAGGATACCAACAGTTTAACTGCTCATTAAATGCTTATCATTTGGACGCACACGCAAAGAGGGCATTAAATGTATTACCCTTTCATATGTATATTATTTAATGTATTACCCTTTCACATTACAACCTCAGGGCTATAAATACATTGTACAATCCTCATTGTAAGAGGGACCTGGATCCGAATCCAACTTCGAATTCAGAAGGGAATTTCTTGATAGAACTTATAATCGAGAATTCCCAAACACTCAGAAATAAAGCAACAGTGGACGCAGGCCATTCTTATAAGGCTGAACCACTTTAAAATTCTTGGTCTCATTTATTTATCTGTGATTGAATTATTAGAGTAATCTAATTTTTTACATCAACACCTGCCAAGTCATTTTTAGAGAAACCAATGACCGATTTGTCCTTATTCACCTACCTCGGGCGATCATAATCTTGGCTGCTTTTGCCATTAGTTCTGCCATAGTTCTAGGAGGATCTTTTGCTAGAGTGTAGTATAATTTATCTAGCAACAGTCCACTCATCAGAGCAGTAATTGATGTCTTCTCCTCTTAATGAATGACCTCGAGCTTCTCATTATTGAAACGAGTAATATAATCCCTAGTGCTTTCACCTGCCTTCTGTCTAACACTTAGCAAGTGTGCTACTCGTTTGACTGGATTTGCTCTAAAACAAAAATTTCCAATAAAGAGTTGTTCTAGCTGAAAGAAAGTCACAATTTTCCCCCGAGGAAGGTTATTGTACCACATCTGAGCAGATCCGGTAAGGGTTCCTGAGAATGCCCTGCATCGCATCTCGTCTGGAGCAGCATAGATATTAGCAACTGCCTGGTATTGTTCTGTATGGAGAACATGATCAGTTTTTCCATCGTATTTTGGTGTTACTACCGGGGCTTTGAATTTTGACGGTGTGGGAAAGTCCACAATCTCTTGTATGAATGGCGTTCCTCGAACCAAAGTCCTTTATAGAGGATTTTTGGTTTTAGCCATCTCCCCTAATCTATCCTCCAGCCTTTGAATTGAGCCCTTCCATGCATCATTTCCTTCCTCGACCCTATTGGTTCGAGCAACTGATCGTGTTGAATTTGCCTCTTGGGATCTTTCATGACGAGTAGCTGGTCGTGATTGGGTAGAGCCTTCCTTTAAATCAGATGGTCGTTGAGAGTTCCTCGACATAGTCCTGGGGGAACTTCTATTCCTCCTAGGACCCAAACGATCAAAAGGAGAGACTCTACTTAATCTTTCAAGAGCACTTATTTTTTCTGGAGATAGAGTGATGTTTTGTTGAGTATTTGTAGCTCGTACCGAGGAAGTCCGTCCAGGCTGATAAGAAGGATCGTTGGATCTCTCAGTATGATATGAATCGGTGCGTCTAGACTGAGATTCCTCTGGGAATAACGTTTGTCTATTTCGCAAAAAGAGTAAACGAGTATTTCTCTGAACGCTTCGTTGCCCTGATTGGGCTGGCACTCTGCCCTGAATGGTTTGTATGAGTCGACGCATAGTTTCTTTCTTGGCCGTTTGCCCTTGGGCCAAATTAGCCATTATACCATCCAGATCTTGAACATTTGGAGGAGTAGATGGAGGATTTAAAGGGATCCCAGCGTTTCGATTGGTGGATTCAGGATGATCAGCCATTGGTGATGAATTATTTTGGTGAAAAACAATAATTATAGTTGATTTCCAACAGACGACGCCAATCTGTTGATGTAAAAAAATAGATTTGACCTAATTATTTTAATCACGGATAAAAAGAATAAAGAAATAATAGATAATGGATTTTTAAAGTGGTTCAGCCTTACAAGAATGGCCTACGTCCACTGTTTTTATTATTGCTGACTGTTTGTTTGGAATTCTCGAGGAATGGTTTGCTCAAGAAATTCCGGTCCCCCTCCAATGAGGAGGTTACAATGTATTTATAGCCTTGAGGCTGTACAAATGAAAGGGCAATGCGTTGTTATCTAGTAGACATGTACATCTGTTTGATAATAAATGAACATTTAATGCGCAATCGTCTCCTTGATTATCCTGATTAGAATGCTAAGTTGCTCGGACCGCCTAAGTAGCTCGGGCCGCCTAAGTAGCTCGACACGCTCGAGCTGCTCGGGGCCCCTGAGTTCCTCGTGGCTTCTTAGTTGCTCGGTGATCTTGAGTTTCTCGGTGATCTTGAGTTGCTCGATAGAAGTATACATATTTGCCACGTTAGCAGACACGTGTCTGTAAGTGAGAGTCCATGTCAGGAGACTAAATTTGGTATCAACAATATGTATGATTTTTTTATCCATACATGTGTATAGTTAGTTGGGCTTATTAATAAGAGAGAGAGAGTCTTTTTGTTAAATGTCATTTAGATTCCAACGATTGAGAGATATCAAAAGATGATGTCTTTGACAACATCAAAATTTTTTCCAGTAAAATGAGATATGCTTGTCTCATTCTTTGGTACACGAGATCTGTAATCGAAAGTTTATTTAGGGTCCATTTGACAATTCAATTCCACACCATAAAAATGAAATTAAAACGCCAATTTTAATTCCACCTTTCGATTCCAATACCAAACCTCACAAACAGACCTTTAAATGAAATTGCTTTCAATTCCGTGCTCGCCGGTGACATGGAGATGGGAACAAAAGGGGTTTGCCCACTCCAGATTATAGCACATGGCCGCCATTGCCGACCATTTTGGTCACCTCGAACAACAAACCCCTCCAATGAAGTTTCGAGGAGGTCGGGGTTAATATTTAGAGATTCTAGGGCTTGGCATTTTAATGGGCGAGAGCAACGAATCTGTACATACCTACCAGATGCGTAAACTTCTGGTCCTTTTTAATTTTTAGTTTGTAAAATAAAGTAAGATATATTGGAACTGTGATTTCGAGTAACTCAGAGGTTCTTATTCATGTTTCTCAAGCGTTAGATTTCTGTAAAAAAAAAACAGTGCTCCCAAATCCAAATTACGAGAGGCTTTTTGTTCGTGTATTTATTGGGGTTGCTCGACAAATTGACTAGAAAGCTTAGGTATGAAATCAACAAAAAAGATATGACTGAATTGGTGGATTTTCTCGACAAATTGACTAGAGGATTTTTGTTCATGTATTTTTTTTAACTTTTTTAGTTCCCCTTTTTTCGGTTACAGTTAAGAACAAGGAACATCAGGGAAGACTTTAGTGGGTTTCAAACGTCCAAAGTGAAATTTCTGGGGTTACTGTATGAAATGAAGTTAGAAGTTGGTATATGATTTCGAGCAATCAGTCTTGGGGCAACATTTTTTATTTTGAGCAGCAGCCAATGCGCCTCAGAAACTAGATTTCTATTGCAAACCCAATTATTCTTCCATAAAGCTAAGCAACTATTTGAGGGGTTCCACATGTATTTTTTTTGCAGCGTTCGAGGGGTTTGTTCTTCTTTTCGCTTCAAAGCCTTTTATCATTAGCTGTTTGTTATAAGAGCATTTATAGTGGGGAGTCTCAACGACAGACATGTTTACAAACTTAAAAAGGGTTTTACCTGATGTGAGGACCAAACTTTATAATGGTGTATGAAGACAGAATTTGTACATAACTTCCTACGAATAAATGTTGTTCGTAAGAAATATTAAACATATTTCTTACGAACAACATTTATTCCTACGAATTCTTAGGAACAAATGTTGTTCGTAAGAACTCAAATACCCATTAAAAATAATTATTTATATTTTCTATGAACTTTAAAAGTTCGTATGAATTCCTACAAACTTCAGAAGTTCGTAGGAACCCTCTACAAATTCTCCATTTGATTTACAACTTTAGAGAACCACTACAAATCGTTCTGCAAAATTTGTTCAATTCTATCTACCACTCAAGACCTCTCAATTCGTAAACTTACAAATTTTTTTGGCTTCTAGCATCCCATTGTGGATGCTCTAATGCCAATGACATACCCGGTTTCTATTATGGACAATATTTTATTTGTGAAACTAATACCAAACTTTTTCTAGTTGTGCCATTATTCGGACTTTATATGCAAGCATTTGTATTCAGAGTTGCGAGTGACATAGCCATCATATGCCCTTTTATTTCATCTTATTCATCATAATATAAATAAAATATTAAATAACATGATTTTTCCCCTCTAAGAATTTCAATACTTTATAAATAACAAGATTTCCAAATTAATCATGGGTGTTATTTTTGACTGAGCTTTACCAACAAAGAACTATTATGCATGTTCTCGCATTTTATCACTTGGCATCTCAAGAAATTATAGCATGGTTGATTTTTGTAAAACGTGTAAATGGGGTGTGTGATATCGATTTAAAGATTATTCGCAAGTTTCCAAGTTAACCTTATTTAATTAAAGTCTATTTTAAATCAACCCAATTCAACCCCTAAACTTGCAACAACGTGTGTGCGTATGTCAACCCATAAATAAATAAAACATGTGACACAAATATTCAGGAAAAATCCCCGCAAGGAAAAACCTTTTATTTCTAGAACTTTGAAGAATTTATAAGATCATTGACTTACATACAACTTGATAATCGTCCATAAGTGTAACGCACGGTGTCTTCGTCAAACCTCCAAAGCAACGGCTAGAAATCTGCAGTGGTTCACGCGCAGCTATACCACAAGGACCGTAACCCAAAACACTCTGTAGAGACTCCCTCCATAATAGCACGTAGCTCTCCGGTTGTAGAGTTCTCCCCACAAAGGTAAACAACAACAAAAGTTGTATTCTTGAACACCAAAACAATTCACTAAAGCATATGGGAGTTTTTTGAATTGAAAACCAAAAAGGGATTAAACCCTAAAAGGAAGAAGCCAAAAGAATTCTGCTTTCGCAGTTTTTATGTTCTGTAAAACGCTGAGACTTCTTAAAGAATACAATACAATTTAATGAGTATTTATAATAAAAATGCGATGCCTCGAAATACGTACTCATTCGAACGAGATCAGCATGTCGTTCGAACGTAGAACAGCTGTCTCTCGAATGAGATCGCGCGACATGCTATCTGGCGCGAACGTCACTGCTATGTCGTTTGAACGACCTGGTCATCAAAAAATATTATTTTAATCTCCGCTCTAACAGTTAGAAAAAATACTCATTCTCAAATTTTGATGAAAAAGTTCGCTCCAACACTTAGAAAATACTTTGTAAAAATATCCCAAAAGCTCTAAGTGAAAAGTTAAGGTATTTAAAACAAAACCTTACCAAAGTAAACTTCGCGGAGTCTTTTTTATGAAGAACTTGCTTAATTCGGATCCGTCTTGATGTAGATGGCTCTTGAATGCTCTTCGACGGTGTAGCGGTATATGACATAATAAATTAATAACGGACTTATAAAAATATGTCCTTAGAAATTTTCCCCTATGTCTATGCCGGTACATACATAAAAAAATTCCGAATTATCAAAAACCAAAATGCCTATATAAATCTACCATCCCATTGAATAAATTTGCAAGATCTCAAAACTGTTCTTCAAACATCTTCATCAAATCTTCAAAGCTTTTCTCATCAGGGTGTGCAACATAATGATCTTCAGTCTTTCTACCTACACACATGAGATAAAGAAAAAACCTTTATGACGCATCGAGTTTGAAATGATATAAGAATAAAGCATTAATAACTCAAATCTCCCCCATAATGCAAAAACTCCCCAATAACATGATAATTCTTTCCCCCCCTTTTTATGATGTCCCCAAATAGACAGATAAGAAGAAAAAAATCAAAACATGGAGTGTCACGATAAAATGCATAGTAAACAAGTATCAAACTACGCGCATGCAAAGGAGTATCTCAAAAATTTCACAAACTATTTTTGGATTTTTTAAATTTTCATACAAAATAAGATACTAAAAATCACACCATGGATTTAAACTAAAACAACCAAGTCATGAATATGGAATGTATGGGTGTGAACACATTCAATAGGTAAATAAACTCAATCAATCGTATGCGCACGATGCATACGTGTACTCCTAATGAATGAACATCAAAAGTATCCTTAGGTATAATTTTTTTTTGAATTTATATGGCATCGACTTATACAAATCAACAAATTAAAGTCAAAGCGATTTCCACACCAATAACGTCCAAACTATGTAGCGTTTTTTCAAGACTTTCAAGGACGTGCAAACCCGTTTTAATTCTCCATCCAAACTCCCTCATAGATATTTTCTTTTAGAGGTGTTAAACTAAATTATCAAACTTTGGAGAATTGGTGCAAAAACCTAATTGGCCGATAATTGGCATGAATTTCGTTTTATTGCCTTTACATTTTTCGGGCTTTTTTAAACCTCTTTGAACCCCGGATAATAAAATTCCTCATTTTTTTAGGTCCAATTTAAACGGCGGCTTAATCGCAAAGGATAAATGATAATCTTTCGTAGCCCTTCACCGTTTTTAAACAAAACACACAAATCCTCACAAACATGGTTTAAAGGTGCACACTTTTTATTGTCTTGTTTTATCGTGCTTGGGTCGTTTTAAGGATAGGATTAAAGTGAAAACACTCAACCAACATGTGATAAGACAAGCAGAACAATCAAACAAATTCGTGCATGTGTGCAATAAAGTAAATCGTGAGTCAAACATGTAGGAAGTAACACTTAATTACATCTTAATGACGCTAAACATTATAAAGCACATGGATGAATTAACATATTATCTCAAAACTCTATCAAATAGTCACATGAAAAATGGAATGATATTGTGACTCGGTTGTTGATACCAAATTTAGTCTGTTGACATGGCTCAATTAAGTGGAGACACATGGCAATCTACGTGGCAATAACAAACACTTCTGAACAACACCTTGACTTCGAGGAACTCAATTTCCTCGACCAACTCAGATGCTCCGAGAAACAAGTGTTCTCCGAGGAACTTTACTGCACCGAGCAACTCATGGATACCGAGATACTTAGGCGGTCCGAGCTGCATCTCGATCAGAGTATTTATTATCAGACAATTAAGAGGATTAAATGCGCATTAAATGCTGATTATTATCATACAGATGTATACGCTTATTGGGCAGCTATGTACAGCCCTATCACATGTACAGCCTCAGGGCTATAAATACATTGTATCATCCTCATTGTAAGGGGACCGAAATTTCTTGAGGTAGACCATACTTAGAGAATTCCCAAATAGTCAATAATAACACAAACAGTGGACGTAGGCCATTCGTTCAAGGCTGAACCACTTTAAAATCTCTTGTCTTATTCATTTTTTTATCTGTGATTAAACAATTAGAGATAATCTAATTTTTTACATCAACAGATTGGCGCCGTCTGTGGGAAACGACTGTAATTTTTGTTTTTCATCAAAAACAATTCATCACCAAGGGCTGACAATCCTGAGTCCAGTAATCGAAACGCTGGAAACCCCCCAAATCCATCCGCTCCTCCAAATATCCAAGATCTGGCAGGAATCATGGCCAGTTTGGCTCAAGGCCAAACAACCATGCAGGAAACAATGCGACAACTCATGCAAACTATCCAAGGTGGAGCATCAACCTATTCAGGACTACGAAGTGGTCAAAGAAATACTCATTTACTTTCTTCACGCATTAGGCAAAGCGATTCATATCGCACTGATAAATCTGAAGATTTTTCTTATCAACCGGGTCGAACTTCATCAGTACGAGCCACAGATACTGAACAACACATCACTCTCTCTTCGAAAAGGACCAGTGCACTGGAAAGATTGAGTAGGGTCTCTTCTTTTGATCGATTGGGACCTAGGAAGAATAAAAGTCCTCCTAAGGCTGTGTCGAGAAACTTTCGGCGACCATTTGATTTAAGAGAGGGTTCTGCCCAATCACAACCAGCTGCTCGACAAGATAGATCCCAAGAAGCCACATCCACGCGATCAGTTGCTCGAACCAACAGGCCCGAGGAAGGAAATGATGCATGGAAAGGCTCTTTTCAGAGGCTAGAGGATAGATTAGGGGAAATGGCCAAGGCCAAGAATCCTCTACAAAGAACTTTTGTCCAAGGGACACCTTTTGTCCAAATAATTGTGGATTTTCCCACACCATCAAAGTTCAAAGCACCTGTTGTGACTCCTAAATATGATGGGAAAACCGATCCTGTCCTTCATATCGAGCAATACCAAGCTGCTGCCGACATCTATGCTGTGCCAGATAAGATGAGATGAGATGCAGGGCATTCTCGGGAACTCTTATAGGATCTGCTCAAATATGGTACAATAATCTTCCTCGAGGTAAGATTTCAACTTTCTTCCAATTGGTCGAGCTCTTCATTCGAAACTTCTGTTTTGGAGCAAAACCTGTCAAACGAGTAGCACACTTGTTAAGTGTTAGACAAAAGGCAGGGGAGAGCACTAGGGATTATATAATTAGCTTCAATAACGAGAAGCTCGAAGTTATTGATTACGAGGAAAAGATAGCAATTATTGCCCTGATGAGTGGGCTGTTGCCCAACAAGTTATATTACACTTTGGCTAAAGATCCACCTAGAACCATGTCAGAATTGATGGCAAAAGCGGCCAAGACCATGAATGCCAAGGAAGCTATGGCTGCAAAGAAGAATATGGATACCAAAAAAACCAAGGTGGAGGGTGATAAGTCCAAAAAGAAAGGGCATAAGAACAATGGTGGTGACAAGCACTCAAAAAAAAACCATCATGGGAGGTATTGAAGAAATTTGAGAATTATACTCCTTTGAAGGTAGACATCAATCATGTTTTAGAAGAAATCAAGAACATCGAGGAGTTATATTGGCCGAAAAAAAAGAAGTCAGACCCTGACAAGAGGAATAAGGCCAAATATTGCGAGTTCCACAAGGATCATGGCCACATGACCAAAAATTATATAGCTCTTCAGAATGAGATCGAGGCACTCATTAGACGAGGAAAACTGGCAAAGTATGTTAATCGCATAAATAAAAGAAGAAACAACGACCGAGAAAGAGAAAGATCTAGATCTCCTCGTCGAGCAGAGGAGAACAAGAAAAGAGACCATGAAGATGATCCAGAAAATGACCCTGATCTTCCCAAAAGACCAAGGCAGCCAGAACGTGAGGTATTTTCAATACGTTTTGGATCATTTGATTGTAATGTTATTACAGGTGGAGATGTAGGAGGTGGAGACCTTACTGCAGAAAGAAAAGCTTACCTCAATGAGGCTCAAGCCTGTTCATATATCCAACGAATAAATTTGGCTAAAGATGATCGCCCGAGGAAGGCCAACAAAGAAAAATTGGTCATCGGTTTCTCAAAAAATGACCTCGCAGGTGTGCTGTATCCTCATGATGATCCATTGGTAATAAAAATGAGAATGAAGGAAGTGATGATCTCAAGAGTACTGGTTGATAATGGTAGCTCGGTTGATATTATGTTCTACTCATGCTTCGACAGCTTAAATCTAAAGTTGTCTCAGTTGGAGCCTTATCATAGGCCCCTCCTCGGTTTTGTTGGCGAGAAAGTTTTTCCATTTGGGACAATCAAGTTGGATATGTTTATTGGTACATGGCCTGCTTATCGAACAGAAAGAGTACGCTTCTTCGTGATGGATAAGAATGTTCAATCAGCCTACAATATCATCATAGGAAGGGTAGGATTGAAGAAGTTCAAAGCAGTACCATCTACGGTACATCAATGCCTAAAATCTCCAACCAATTTTGGAGTAGGAGTTGTGAAGGGTGATAAAAAAGTAGCTCGGGAATGCTACTATTCATCTGCCGAGCAGGAGGAACTAGAGGAATCTAGGAAAAAGACTACTACCTATCAGGTGGATGAGGGTGCAAAAATTGAAACATTGGATCCTAGAGACGAGTCGCAACTCGTGAAAGGTCAGGTGGTGGAAGCTAATGAAAACATCATTCTGGACGACGAGCACCCTGAACGAACAACTTAGATAGATTCGTCGTTAGATGCCTCATTAAAACAGGAGTTGATAGTTTTCTTAAAAAGCAGAAAACAAACTTTTGCTTGGAGTCATGAAGATATGCCCGGAATAGACCCAAATTTCTTATGTCACGATCGTAATGTGAATAAGGAGATTAAGAAAGTGAAGTAGAGAAGAAGAGTGTTCAGCCCCGAGAAGAACCAAGCTATATAGGAGGAGGTCGAGAAGCTTCAGAAAGCTTGCTTTATTAAAGATGTTAAGTATCCAGACTGGTTGGCAAATGTGGTGATGGTGAAAAAGAAGAACAATAAATGGAGGATGTGTGTAAACTTCACCGACCTCAATAAGGCATGTCCAAAGGATCATTTTCCCTTGCCACGAATTGATTAACTAGTGGATGCTACCTCGGGACACGAGCTGCTGAGCTTCATGGATGCTTATTCTGATTACAACCAGATTAAAATAAAACCTGAAGATAGGGAGATTACTTCTTTCATTACCCCTAGGGGAACTTATTGTTATAATGTTATGCCTTTTGGTTTGAAAAATGCAGGTGCGACATATCAGCGGCTGATGAATAAGGTGTTTGCAGAACAAATCAGTTGCAATATGGAAGTCTTTGTTGATGATATGCTGACAAAGAGCAAGAAAGCTGCTGACCATCTAGTTGATTTAGGTCAGACCTTTGATCAATTAGATAAATATTAAATGAAGCTGAACCCGACCAAGTGTATATTTGGAGTACGAGAAGGCATGTTTCTCGGGTATATTGTCAATCAACGAGGCATTGAAGCAAACCCTAAAAAGATCAAAGCTCTATTAGGGTTGCGATCTCCAACGACGAATAAGGAAGTACAAAGTCTTACAGGGCGAGTAGCAACACTTAATAGATTTGTATCGCGAGCAACTGATAGATGCCTCCCATTCTTCAAAATGCTCTGAAAGACTTTTGAATGGAATGAAGAATGCGAGAAAGCTTTTCAAGAATTGAAAAAATATTTGGGAGCACCTCCACTGTTGTCCAGGCCAGTGATGGGAGAAAGATTATATTTATATCTGGCATTTTCAGAAAATACAGTTAGCTCGGCATTAATAAGAGTAGAGGATGGAGTACGAAAACCAATTTATTACACTAGTAAGGCCTTCCGAGGAGCAGAGATCAGATATCCAAAGCTGGAAAAATTGGCAGTGGCGCTGATTGAAGCAAGTAGAAGAATGAAGCCATATTTCCAGGCTCATACCATAGTCGTATATACCGATATACCGTTAAGGCAAGCTCTTCATAAACCAGAAAAATAAGGGAGATTGATGTATTGGGCAATACAACTCGGTGAATATGATATAATTTATGAGCCTAGATCGTCACTGAAAGGGTAAGCAATAGCAGATTTTATAGCAGAGTTCACTTATCCTGATACCCTCGAGGAGCAAAAGATGAGCACCGACCAACCTGTGGATGTTACAGGATCATCAAATTTAAACCCCAATCAACTTAAGCTGGTCGGAGAGCAAGAGGAGAAGGTCGACGAGCAGCGAGGTGTGGTAGAAATGGAGATAAAGGAGCAACACATATTCCATTGAGGAATTTTGTCCACTATGAAGTTTGAGGACGAAATACCTGTATGGAACGTATATGTGGATGGCTCATCATGAACTTCGGGTAGTGGAGCTGGGATTGTATTGAAAAGTCCAGACGAGATCGATATAGAATATGCTCTGCGTTTTCAATTTCCAGCTTCTAATAACGAGGCCGAATATGAAGTGATGATTGTAGGTCTTAGTCTAGCAAAAATCATGAATGCAGAGTAGGTAATCGTATGCAGTGACTCACAGTTGATTGTAAACCAAATGCTTGGTGTGTATACAGTAAAAGGAGAGTTGATGATCAAATACCATGCAAAGGCGATGAAATTGGTATCGAAATTTATTACTATTCAACTGGTCAGAATATCAAGAATGGAGAATGCAAGAGCAGACGCTTTAGCTCGATTAGCATCGACTACTCGTACCAAGCTATGAAGAACAATCCCGATTGAAGTTCTAGCTGGTCGGAGCATAGAAGAAGATCTGGCGATGAATTTTATTACCCTTGATTTAGGGCCATCTTGGATGGATCCCATCAGGGAATATATTGAGGAGGGAGAATTACCGATTGACAAACTCGCAGCCAAGAATTAAAGTTTAAAGTTGCTCGTTATGTACTAACTAATGGTATTCTATACAGACGAGGAATCATATCTGGCTTGCAGAGGTGTGTACATCCAGCCGAGGTGAATGATTTGATTGAAGAAGTCCATGAAGGGTCTTGTGGAGCCCATGTAGCAGGTCGAACACTTCTGCAAAGAATAATGACGCAAGGATACTACTGGCCAACGATGAGGGATGATTGTATAGCCTATGCCAAGAAATGTGACAAGTGTTAGCGCTTCTCCTTCATCCGAAGAACTCCCCAAGCATTGTTGACACCCATTACTTCCCCTTGGCCATTTTCCATGTGGGGAATTGACTTGGTCGGGCCACTTCCAACAACTGGAGGAAGATTTAAATATCTCGTCGTTGCAGTGGATTATTTTACTAAGTGGGTAGAAGCCGAGCCTCTTATCGACGTGACATACGAAAAGGTGTACCAATTTATTTGGAAAAATATCATTTGTAGATATGGTCTTCCCCATGCATTCATCACCAACCATGGAACATAATTTGACAACGAGGAGTTCGCTGCCTATTGTCATCAGTCAAATATCTTGAAGATCCACTCGGCACTAGGTCATCCCCAAAGCAATGGACAAACTGAAGTGACAAACAGAACGTTGCTAAATGGTTTGAAGAAAAGACTCAATGACGCGAAAGCAAACTGGATCAACGAGCTACATTCAGTGCTATGGGCTTATCGTACTACTCCCCGAGCAGCAACTGGAGAATCTCCATATATGCTGGCATTTGTAAGTGAAGCTGTTATGCCTACCGAGTTGGGCCTCCCAACACATCGAGTGCTGAACTTCAATTCCCCTGTCAGCGATTTAATGAGAAGGTTATATTTGGACATGCTCGAAGAAGTTAGAGAAGAAGCAGCTATCAGGAATGCTGCTTACCAGCAACGAACAACATTGTTCTACAACAAGAGAGTGAAGAAGTGCGACCTGAAAGAAGGAGACTATGTGCTAAAGAAAGTGATTCAAAAGCACAATAAAATGGAAGCGAACTGGCATGGACCTTACCGAGTTACAGAAGTTGTTCGACCAGGAACCTACATAATAGAAACTTTGGAGGGGGAGGAGTTTAAGAATGCATGGAATGCAAAACACCTACGCAAATATTATAAGTAATGTAAACTCTCATGTAATGCTGTTTCATTAGTATGAATAAAATGTGAATATTCTACCCAATTCTCTCCTTTTATTGAAATTTTTTCGCGGAATACTAGTGTTACACACTATTCAGCAAAATCCACCGACTCCGGTTGGTCGGGGTAAAAAAATATTTCCTAAATGTGCCAACTCCGGCTGGTTGGGAAGAAAATCCACCAACTCCGGTTGGTCGGGAATAAAAAATATTTCCCAAAACTGCCAACTCCGGTTGGTTGGGAAGAAAATACACTAACTCCGGTTGGTCGGGGATAAAAAATATTTCCCAAAAGTGTCAACTCCAGTTGGTTGGGAAGAAAATCCACCAACTCCGGTTGGTCGGGGATAAAAAATATTTCCCAAAAGTGCCAACTCCGGTTGGTTGGGAAGAAAATCCACCAACTCCGGTTGGTAGGGAATAAAAAATATTTCCCAAAAGTGCCAACTCCGGTTGGTTGGGAAGAAAATCCACCAACTCAGGTTGGTCGGGAATAAGAATCTGTCAACTACAGTTGGTCGGGAACATTTTTATTAAACAAAGCATGAGTATGTGATAAAAGTCAGCTAATGGCTTAGAATTAAAAAGTGATCAAGCAAAATTTTTGATACTCGTGACATTTTAAATTACCACCAAGCTGGTCGAGAAACAAAATATCATCAATTTTTGGTTAGTCGTCAAATGATTACCACAAATTCAGGATAGTCGACAATAAGTTTAACCAGTTTTAGTTGATCGACAAATAACACAATGTTGTTATCTTTTTAACAGATATACATACACATATGCAAAGTGTTTTACAAAATATCTACAATAAATGGCAATCAAAATTTCAAAGAAAAATAGAAGTTTTTTTCATTAAATCCAAAACAAAGTACATTGAGAATAAAATACATAAAAATATTACATCAAGATTCCTATTCTATTGGTTTCTTCCCCTCTGCCTTTGAAACAGGTTCTTCACCAGCAGGAGGATCGTCTAAGGCATAAGAGGAGTTACTGAAATTAAGGTCTTTGAGCATCCTGATGTTCATCACAGATGGTCGATCGAGTAGGTGCTCGGGGAGAGATATCTCAACATTGGAATGGAGACTGTAATCGCCAAGATATTTGGAAATCAAACACCGAGGGATTGCCCGAGCAGGGATCCAGCTCATGTCGAGTTTGAATGGTGGTACTGGCAGGTCGAGCAACCCAGGATTATGGTAATCCCATAAGTAGTGACCCTGTTTCAATTGCAGTAAACCCAAGGCATTCAGCCACCCTTGTTTGTAACCCTCATTATTCGCATTTTGGATCCGATCATCCAAATGGTAGAGAGCCTCATTGTATCTAGCCATCCAGAATTCTCTAGGCTGCTTGTGGAATTGATAAGTCAACCTTTCCATCTGCTCGTGAAGATTTTTTATAAAGAGTTCTTTATTCTCCAAAGCAGACTTTTGAGCAGAGGGCTGCTCGTCCAGATTCATGATTTTCTTAGTCATCTCGGCCAATGCCTGGTTCTTTGCCATTAATTGGAAGACTTGGTTCTCGAGGGCCAATTGATTTCTTTGTTCCTCGACAGGAATTCGAACAGCTCTTGCTCGTTCCCGAGAAGCTCTTGCTCATCCCCGAGTAGAGGTAGAGGGCCCAATCCTTTTCAAGGTTTCTAATTCATCCCGCAGGTTGTCATTTTCAACCTCCAAGAAAGAGAATCCCTCGTCGTTCACAGGGAACAAAGCGTTTGAGGTAGAAGCTGCAGATTTCAACTGAGATACCTCCCTTTGCAGATTATTATTTTCCTGCTCCAACAACTCAGCTATCTGTCTATGCTCTTCGATCTCAACCTTCAAAGTTCTCTCCTTCACATTGTAAGCAGCAAACAATTTATCATACCCCTTATCAACACTGAGTTGTTGATACTTCTTCTCGTATCCCTCGTGCAAAAGGGTTGTAGATTCCTTATATTATTGCTGAAGCTCTTCAAGAGTGCCCTGGAGGTCTTCAATCATGTTATAATACGCTACATTGTTAGCCACTGCATGATCGAGCAGGCACTTAAAATACTGGTAGGCTTTAACTGCTCGTTCTGAAGCATTTGGACCAAGTATATCAACGATTTGAGCATCAGTCAAATCTACATGGCCAGCCTTGAAATATTCGTTGCACTATTTCATCAATTTTGTATCATGAGCAGATAACAATTCCATCCTGGCCATAAACTAGTAAAAAGAAGAAAGAGCAAGAATCAATAAGGAGCAAGAGGAAGAGAAACAACAGTATGAATAAGCAAAACATTAAATTTTATTATATCATAAAAGAGAGGTACATAGTTCAGAATTACAATTGCCAAAAATAAACAAAGAGAAAAAACCGAACAACTCTACACCTTCTCCTTGTCTCCCAAAACTTTCTCGGGAGGCTGGGACGAGGAGGTAGGTTGCTAGGATGGCACAGATGGTAGCTCGGGGGGTGCTGGAAGCTGCTCGATTGAAATAATGGATGCTTGAAGTTGCTCGCAGGAAGACTAGACAACTGTGGGATGAGGAATTTGATCTCCCATCACCATGGAGGATTCCTCAGAGGCAACTTCGTCCTCTTCTTCTTTTTCAGGAGTTGGAGGGGGGCCAGGGATGTGTCGCTAAAATAGGTCAGAATTTTCATCAACCTTCATCTCTTGCAGAGCAGCGACCCATCCATCCCTAAAGTATTTGTGGCTATCATATTCCACTTGTGACATCATGGCAACCAGACCCTTATTCCACCCCTTATCCCAGCCAGCACTGAATGACCTTTTCATAGCTAACTTTCTTTTCACCTTCTCCGAGGAAATCTTCTCGGATAGAAGTTCCTCGGTAGCCTTCAATTTATTCTCCACTTCCTCCTTCTGATGACCTACTTCCCGAAGCTTGTTTAGCTCTTCCTCAGCAACCTTGAGCTTACCTTCAAGCTCCCCAGCATTTTGGAGTTTCCCCTCGAGCTCTTTATTCTTCTCCTCCAAGTCTTTTATTTTCTTCTCCAACCCTTTGGATACCTCAACAACCTGATCCTTCTCTTGTTCGATGGAATTAAGCTTCTTCTCCCAAGTAGCTTCATCATCATCATCATCATACTTCTGACGAGAATCCTTCAGAGACTGCGTCAGACCCACCAAAGCTTCCTCTACACCTGACGAGGAGCTTGAAGCTTTAATAGCTTCATCCTTCTTCAAAATTGTATTAAAACAGGTTACCAACTGTGAAAAGAAAATAATAGCAAGTGAGTGCACAGATATAGCAAGGGAAAAATGAAAGTTCAGGACAATAATACTTACAGAAGCAATATGACGAGCAACCAATGTGGTAACCATATCCCGAGAAAGATTTTCTTTAATACCTTGGATCTCGGGAATGATCCAAGACTTCATCGAGCTCATGGCAGAGCTCGGGGCAATAAAAGTGGGAACACCACTTCCAGTAGTCGGGGGCTGAGAGATGGATTCAGCCAAATTGACCGAGGAGCTCTTCTTCATCCTCCTCAGAGGAGCATCGACGATCTCGACCAAGGAGGTAGTCTTAGTCGGGGATATGACTATAACCTCGCTTGGAGCAGCGACCTTTCTCGGAGCCACTGGGGGCTTCTCGGAAACCTTCACAGGAGCAGCCAGAGGAGGTGCATCAATTTTTCTTATCCCTTCTTCTGGGCAACATGCTTGCTTTTCTTTGCCTCTCCAGCAATAGAGGCAGATTTCTCGAAGAGGGCAGGAGCTCTTCTTTTCTTCATCCTTTCACTCAAAGGAATATGTGACTCAGGTGAAGAACTTATAGAAGTTGGTATTGGTTCCACGTCGCTTATCACCGAACGAGCAGTAAAAGACGAGGTGTAACTCTTATACTGTAGCAGATATGAAGCTGATATGATATGCTCGTCGACAACAGTCTGATGCAAACCCCAGATAAGTTTCAGATGTTTTAAGTTAACTTCTGTCTCTTTTGGAGATCTTCTTTTGCTGTCGACTGCAAATAAATGAAAATTAAAATATCAGTGACACATTTTATCAAACACAAAGGAATCATAATTTTAAAAATAAAATAAAATAAAAACAACCTATCCCATTGCCATAGGGAGGGCATCTAGGACCCTGGTACACATCATTTCCAGTTAGTGGAGGGTGTTTCCAATTTTTCATAACAACCCCGTGCTCGAAGTAGTCCCTATTGGCATTTGGGAGATTGACTACTAGAGCCCTATTTAAAAACCTAGTTTTTAAATAAAAAGTGTTGTCACCAACAGCCCATCTGTTGATACCAAAATTAATATGCTTATATGGACGAATGATATGAAGACACGTGTCAATCTACTTGGCACAATAGCAACGAGGAAGTTCATTTCCCCGACCAACTCATGAACTCCCGAGCAACGAGGATACACCGAGGAACTTCAGCACTCCGAGGTACTTTAGCGCTCCGAGGAACTCCTGAGCAACGAGCAACTAAGGCGGTCCGATCTGCATCTCGGCCGTAACATTAATTGCCAGATAACCAACAGTTCAATTATTCATTGAATGTTTATCATCTTGATGCACACGCTGCATTAAATGTATTACCATTTCATATGTATATCATTTAATGTATCAACCCTTTCATGTATAGCCTAAGGGCTATAAATACCTTGTATCACCCTCATTCAAAGGGATCGGAATTTCTTGGTTGAACTTAACATCGAGAATTCCTAAACACTCAGCAATAATATAACAGTGGACGTAGGCCATTCCTATAAGGCTGAACCACTTTAAAATCTTTGTCTCATTTTATTTATCTATGATTGAATAATTAGAGCGATCTAGTTTTTTACATCAACAGATTGGCGCCGTCTGTGGGAAACGATTGTTATTATCACTTTTCACCAAAAATCATTCATCATCAATGGCGGATAACCCGGAATCCAGTAATCGAAATGCTGGAAATGCGGGAAATTCTCCAAATCCCTCTGCACCTCCAGATCTGGCTGGGATTATGACGAATCTGGCTCAAGGACAAACTGCCATGCAAGACACACTGAGGCAACTCATACAAACCCTTCATAGCGGTGCACCTGCACGTTCAGGACAGCAAAGTGATCAGAGGCAAACTTATTTACTTTCTTCACGATCCAGACGTACTGAGTCATATCGTAATGAGGAGTCTGATGATTTCTCTTATCAACCTGGGCGAACTTCGTCAATAAGGGTTACAGATACTGATCAACGTATCACTCTCTCTCCAGAAAGACCTAGTGCTATAGAAAGATTGAGTAGGGTGTCTCCTTTCAGTTGATTAGGCCCTAGGAGGAATAGGAGTCCACCTAAGATCATGTCGAGGAGTTTTCGGCAACCATCAGATCTAAGAGAAGGATCAACACAATCATGACCGGCTGCTCGTCAAGATAGATCTCAAGAAGCTACCTCAGAACGATCAATTGCTCGAACCAATAGGCCCGAGGAAGGAGATGAAGCGTGGAAAGGATCTCTCCAACGGTTGGAGGATAAATTGGGAGAAATGGCCAAAGCAAAGAACCCCCTACAACGAACTTTTGTTCGAGGAACACCTTTTGTGCAGGCCATTGTGAATTTTCCTACACCGTCAAAGTTCAAAGAACCTGTAGTGACCCCCAAATATGATGGAAAGACAGATCCTGTTCTTCACATAGAGCAATATCAAGCTGCTGCCGACATCTATGTCGTCCCCGACGAGATGAGATGCAGAGCGTTCTCAGGAACTCTTACTGGAGCTGCCCAGATATGGTACAACAATCTTCCTCGGGGTAAGATTTCAACTTTCTTTCAGTTGGCCGAGTTGTTTATTGGCAATTTCTGTTTTGGAGCAAAGCCAGTAAAACGAGTAGCACACTTGTTAAGTGTTAGACAAAAAACTGGTGAGAGTACTGGAGATTACATAACTCGTTTCAATAACGAGAAACTGGAAGTCATAGATTACGAAGAAAAGACAGCAATCACCGCCTTGATGAGTGGGTTGTTGCCTAATAAATTGTCTTACACCTTGGCGAAAGATCCACCTACAACTATGTCAGAGTTGATGGCAAAAGCGACCAAAATCATGAATGCCGAGGAGGCTATGGCTGCAAAGAAGAATATGGATAAAGACACCAAAGTGGAAGTCGACAAATCTAAGAAGAAAGAGCATAAAAGCAATGGTGGAGATAAACATTCCAAGAATAAATGGGAAATCATGAAGAAGTACGATAATTATACTCCTTTGAAAATGGGTATTAATCACGTCTTGAAAGAAATCAAGAACAACGAGGAGGTAAAATGGCCAAAGAAACTGAGATCAGACCCTGATTCGAGGAGTAAGGATAAATATTGTGAATTCCATAAAGATCATGGCCATATGACTAAAAATTGCATAGCTCTTCAGAATGAGATTGAAACACTCATCCGAAGAGGAAAGTTAGCAAAGTATGTTGATCGGGGAGGCGAAAAAAGAAATAATGATCGAACTAGAGAGAGATCTAGATCTCCTCGCCGAACAGAGGAGAAAAAGAAAAAGGACCATAAAGATGATCCAGATGAAGACCCCGATCTTCCCAAGAAACCAAGACAGCCAGAACGAGAGGTATTTTCTATACGTTTTGGGTCATTTGATTGTAATGTCATTACAGGAGGAGATGCAGGAGGAGGAGACCTTACTGCAGAGAGAAAGGCTTACCTTGGAGAGCCTCAAGCTTGTTCATATATTCAGCGAATAAATCTGGCCGAGGACGATCGTCCGAGGAAGGTAAACAAAGAGAAGCTGGTCATTGGCTTTTTAAAAAATGACCTAGCAGGTGTTCTTTATCCTCACGACGATCCTTTGGTGATCAAAATGAGGATGAAGGAAGTAGTGATTTCAAGGGTGTTGGTAGACAATGGAAGTTCGGCAGACATCATGTACTATTCATGCTTTGACAGTTTGAATCTGAAATTATCTCAATTGGAACCATATCACAGACCCCTCCTGGGTTTTGCTGGCGAGAAAGTTTTTCCACTTGGGACGATCAAGTTGGACATATTCATTGGAACTTGGCCTGCTTTTCGAACAGAGAGAATACGCTTCTTTGTGATGGATAAGAATGTGCAGTCAGCCTACAACATCATCATGGAAAGAGTTGGTTTGAAGAAGTTCGAAGCAGTTCCATCTACAATGCATCAGTGCTTAAAATTCCCAACAAATTTTGGAATAGGAGTTGTGAAAGGTGATCAGAAAATAGCTCGGGAATGTTATTATTTGTCTGCCGAGCAAGAGGAACTTGAAGATTCAAGAAAAAAGACTACTACCTACCATGTAGATGAAGGCACAGAAATTGAAACACTGGATCCTCGAGATGAATCCCAACTTGTAAAAGGACAGGTGGTGGAATCTACAGAAAATATTATTCTGGACGACGAGCACCCTGAACGGGTAACCCAGATAGGTTCTACGTTGGATGCTTCAATAAAACAGGAGTTGATAACTTTCTTGAGAAACAGGAAGAAAACTTTCGCATGGAGTCATGAAGGCATGCCAGGAATAGATCCAAACTTCCTATGTCATGAACTCAATGTGAATAAGGAGATCAAGCCCGTAAAGCAGAGAAGAAGGGTATTTAGCCCCGAGAAGAATCAAGCCATTCAAGAGGAGGTTGACAAGCTCCAGAAGGCTCAATTCATTGAAGATGTGAAATACCCGGACTGGTTGGCGAATGTGGTGATGGTAAAGAAGAAAAATAATAAATGGAGAATGTGTGTTGATTTCACCGATCTTAACAAGGCATGCCCAAAGGATCATTTTCCATTGCCCAGAATTGATCAACTAGTGGATGCTACCTCGGGACATGAGCTGCTCAGCTTCATGGATGCTTACTCTGGCTACAACCAGATCAAAATGAAACCTGAAGATAGGGAAAGTACTTCTTTTATTACCCCTAGGGGAACTTATTGCTATAATGTTATGCCTTTTGGTTTGAAAAATGCAGGAGCGACATACCAGCGGCTGATGAACAAGGTTTTCACCGAACAAATCAGTTGCAACATGGAAGTCTATGTCGATGATATGCTGACAAAAAGCAAGAAAGCTGTAGATCATCTAGTTGACTTAGCTCAGACATTTGATCAACTGGATAAATACCAGATGAAGCTCAACCCGACGAAGTGCACATTTGGAGTACGAGAAGGAATGTTTCTCGGGTACATTGTCAACCAACGAGCCATTGAAGCAAATCCAGATAAAATCAAAGCTCTTTTAGGATTGCGATCTCCAACAACAAAGAAAGAAGTGCAGAGTCTTACAGGACGAGTTGCAGCGCTCAACAGATTTGTGTCCCGAGCAACTGCTAAATGCCTCCCATTCTTCAAAACACTTCGAAAAACTTTTGAGTGGACTGATGAATGTGAGAAGGCCTTTCAAGACTTGAAAAAGTATTTGGGAACACCTCCATTATTGTCCAGACCAATAACAGGAGAGAAGTTGTATTTGTATCTGGAAGTATCAGAGAATGCATTCAGTTCAGCATTGATCAGATTGGAGAATGGAGTCCAGAAACCAATCTATTACACAAGTAAGGCTTTCCGAGGTGCGGAAATCAGGTACCCAAAGCTGGAGAAATTGGCATTGGCATTAATTGAAGCATGTAGAAGAATGAGGCCATATTTTCAGGCCCATACCATCGTCGTTTATACCGTCATGCCACTGAGGCAAGCCCTTCATAAGCCAGAAAAATCAAGGAGATCGATGTACTGGTCAATAGAACTCGGTGAATATGATATTGTGTATGAGCCCAGATCATCACTGAAAGGGCAAGCTGTAGCAGATTTTATAGTAGAGTTTACATATCCTGATACCCTCGAGGAATAAAAATTGCTCGCTGACCAACCTGTGGATGTTACAGGATCAACAGACATAAGTCCAGACCAACTCCGGTTGGTAAAAGGACTTATGGATGAAGAAAGATCATCAACTTCGAGCTCAGACCAGCTCCGGTTGGTAAAAGAGCGAGAAGAGATGGTCAACGAGGAGCGAAAAGTGTCAGGGGAGGATGAAAAGAAGCAACAAATATTTCACCGAGGAACGCTGTCAGATAAGAAATTTGAAGACGGGTTGCCCTTATGGAGATTATATGTAGATGGCTCATCTTGCACAACAGGTTGCGGGGCAGGAATTGTTTTGAACACCCCAGACGAGATTGACATGGAATATGCTTTGCGATTCCAATTCAAAGCCTCCAATAATGAGGCTGAGTATGAGGCCATGATAGCATGTCTTAATTTATCAAAGATTATGGAAGCGCAATAAGTGATGGTATTTAGTGATTCTCAATTGATTGTGAATCAGATAATGGGAACGTATGCGGTTAAAGGAGAACTAATGGTCAAGTATCATGCAAAGGTGCTGGAATTGTTGGCAGAATTTGATGCCATTCAGTTGATCAGAATACCCAGAATAGAAAATGCACAAGCAGACGCACTAGCTCGACTAGCATCAGCTACTCGTACCGAGCTGCGAAGAACGATACCAATTGAAGTACTGGAAAGTCGGAGCATAGATGAAAACCTGACGATGAATGTTATTACCCTTGATTTAGGACCATCTTGGATGGATCCCATCAGGGTATATATTGAAGAGGGAGAATTGCCAGGGGATAAGCTCGCTGCCAAGAAATTGAATTATAAAGCTGCTCGGTATGTATTAACTAACGGTATTTTGTATAGACGAGGAATTATGGCAGGTTTACAGAGATGTGTACATCCCTCCGAGGTGAAAGAATTGATTAAAGAAATCCATGAAGGGTCTTGTGGAGCTCATGTAGCAGGTCGAACACTTTTACAAAGGGTAATGACTCAAGGATACTACTGGCCGACGATGAGGGCTGATTGTATAGCCTATGCTAAGAAATGTGACAAATGTCAACGTTTTTCCTCCATCCGACGAACTCCACAAGCGTTGTTGACACCAATAACTTCCCCTTGGCCATTTTCCATATGGGGAATTGATTTGGTTGGACCACTGCCGACCACCCGAGGAAGATTCAAGTACCTCGTTGTTGCAGTGGACTATTTTACTAAGTGGGTAGAAGCTGAGCCGCTTATTGATATGACATACGAGAAGGTATACCAGTTCGTTTGGAAGAACATCATCTGTCGATATGGTCTCCCTCATGCCTTCATCACAGACCATGGAACCCAATTTGATAACGAGGAATTTGCTTCTTATTGTCATCAGTCGAACATTTTGAAGGTTCATTCAGCACCAGGCCATCCTCAAAGCAATGGACAGACTGAAGTGACGAACATAACATTATTAAATGGCTTGAAGAAGAGGCTAAGTGAAGCTAAAGCTAACTGGATTAATGAGCTACAATCAGTATTGTGGGCTTACCGAACAACTCCCCGAGCAGCGACTGGAGAATCACCATATATGCTGGCATTTGGAAGTGAGGCTGTAATACCTCCCGAGTTGGGTCTTCCAACACATAGAGTACTGAATTTCAATTCTCCTGTCAGTGACTTGATGAGAAGACTGGATTTGGATATGCTCGAGGAGGTCAGAGAAGAGTCAGCCATTAGGAATGCTGCTTATCAACATCGAACAGCTCTGTTCTACAACAAGAGGGTGAAGAAATGCGATTTAAAGGAAGGAGATTACGTGCTAAAGAAAGTCATTCAGAAGCACCATAAATTGGAAGCAAATTGGCATGGACCTTACCGAGTTACAGAAGTTGTTCGACCAGAAACTTACCGAATAGCAACTCTAGAAGGAGAGGAATTCAAGAATGCCTAGAATGCTGAACACCTTCGCAAGTATTATCAGTAATGTAAAATGTACAGCAGGTCCATTAATATGAATAAAACGATGATATTTTCACCATTTTTCTCTCCTTTGTTTGAAAGTTTTTCGGGGAATACTAGTGTTGTACACTACGCTGCTCGACAGTAAAAAGAAGACGATAGTTCAGACCCACGACCAACTCCGGTTGGTAAAAGGGCGAGAACAAATTATATACTCCTTTGGTTAGGAGGCGTACACTTGCGTGATCAACTTCGGTTGGTAAAAGAGCTTGTGGACAAGATAGTTCGAAAGAACCAGATAGTTTGAAAGAACCTGATAGTTTGAGCGTGATCAACTTTGGTTGGTAAAATAGCGAGAACAAATTATACTCCTTTGGTTAGGAGGCGTACACTTGTGTGATCAACTTTGGTTGGTAAAAGAGCTTGTGGACAAGATAGTTCGAAAGAACCAGATAGTTCGAAAGAACCTGATAGTTCGAGCGTGATCAACTTCGGTTGGTAAAATAGCGAGAACAAATTATACTCCTTTGGTTAGGAGGCGTACACTTGGGTGATCAACTTCGGTTGGTAAAAGAGCTTGTGGACAAGATAGTTCGAAAGAACCAGATAGTTCGAAAGAACCTAGCAGTTCAAACCCACGACCAACTTTGGTTGGTAAAAGGGCAAGAACAACATTAAAATGCCAATTTTGGCTAGTTAAGAAACAAAATATGCCAACAAGTTGGTCGGAAGGTAAAACCTTTCCAGAAAATACAAAAAATTCCAAACTGAACCAAGTATAGTTGGGCGGTGATCAAAACCCACTAACTGTAGTTGGTCGACGAGGATAAATTATCGACCTTGGTTGGTCGGACACATTTTATGAAAATATTTCAAATTGAACCAAGTATGGCTGGTCGGGGATAAAAACCCATCAACTGTAGTTGGTCGACAAACACTATTTAACAACCTTGGTTGGTTGGAAACATTTTAAACATTTTATACTCATCACTTTATTATTAAGTGATCGAGCAACATTTTTTGATACTTGTAACTGTTTATTACTAAGTTGGTTGATGAACAACACAAAATTGTTATCTTTTTAACAGATACATATGCACAAATATAAAGTGTTTAACAAGCACAACAGAATAGCAATACAGATTTACAAACAGAAAATGAAAGTTTTTCATTAAAAATCAAAATAGATTACAAGTTACATGTATATATGCTAACCATTACATTGAAAATCCTATTCTATTGGTTTCTTTCCTTTAGCTTTTGAAACAGGCTCTTCGCCAGCAGGAGGATCCTCTAGGCAAAGAGGAGAATTAATGAAATTAACATCTCTGAGCATTCTGACGTTCATCACAGAAGGTGTATCCAAGAGATGCTCGGGACGAGATAATTCAATCTGAGAATGAAGACTATAGTCACCAAGATATTTTGAAATTAAACTCCGAGGAATGGAACGAGCTGGGATCCATTCCATGTCCAATTTGAAAGGTGGCACAGGCAAGTCTAGTAACCCTGGAGCATGATAATCCCATAAAAAATGCCCTTGCTCCAATTTTAATACACCCAGGGCGTTCAACCACCCCTGCTTATAACCTTCATTATTGGCGTGTTCAATACGAGCATCTAAATGAACAAGGACTTCATTGTATCCTGCCATCCAAAATTCCCAGGGCTGTTTATGGAATTGGAAGGTTAATCTATCCAATTGTTCATGAAGGTTTTTGGCGAAAAGATCCTTGGTATGTAAAGCAGACTTCGTTGCAGTAAGTTGATCTTCCAATGATAGGTTTTTCTTGGACATTTCAGACAAAGCCCGATCTTTGGCGTTCAGTTGGTACGCTTGGGTTTCCAATGTTGACAAAGTACGGGATTCTTTAACATTACGGCTGAGAACTCTTAATCGACTCCGAGCAGGTGGAGAATTTTGCTCCTCGACAACATTTTGAACAGCTCTACCTCGCCCACGAGACCCTCTTCCTCGTCCCCGAGCAGTAGTAGAGATACCAGACCTTCTCAGAGTATCCAATTCTTGCCTTAATTTGGCGTTTTCAACCTCTAAGAAGGAGACTCCTTCATCAGTGACCGGTACCAAGGCAGCAGAGGATGAAGCTGCAGACTCGTATTGCGCCAACTTTTTTTGCAAATTGTTGTTCTCTTGTTCCAGCAGCTCAGCGATCTGTCTGCAGGCCTCAACTTCACCTTTAGGGTTCTTTCCCTAACATCGTACCCAACAATGATCTTTTTGTGACCTGTCTCAGAAGAAAGCTGTTGATGCCTATTCTCGTATTCCTTGTGCAACAAAGTAATTGATTCATTGTGCTGACCTTGGAGATCTTCTAAGGAATAATGAAGCTCCTCAATCAAGTCATAGTAGGCCACGTTGTTGGCCACAGCTCGGTCAAGTAAATCCTTCAAGTACCGATAAGCCTCAATTGCTTGCTCTGAAGCATTATGGCCAAGGATGTCAGCAATTTCTGATGTACTAAGGTCTGTATGACCAGCTTTATAATATTCGTGGCATTGCTGCATCAACTTTGTATCATGTGCAGATATCAGTTCCATTCTAGCCACAAACTAATAATGAAGAGAAGACAACAGTCAACAAAAATAAATCATCAACAACAGAGATGAACAAAGATGTATTTTATTAGATCACAAAAATATTACATTGTTTGATTACAAATAATGAAAGATAGAAATGATACCGAACAACTTCACACCTTTTCCTTGTCTCCCAAGACTTTCTCGGGAGGCTGGGACGAGGAGCTTGGTTGCTCGGTGGTAACAACAGCTTGATCAGCAGGAGTTGAAATTTTCTCAGGAGGAGGAGGCATGGAAGAAATGTCCTCGTTGGCAGAAGGTAGAGAGGCAGGGACTTGATCACCCATGGCCATGGAAGATTCATCAGAGATGGGCTCATCTTCTTCTTCTTCTACAATTGGTGGGGGAGGACCAGGGAGGTGTAGCTGAAATAGCTCAGAGTCGTCTTTGATCTTTAATTCGTGCAGGGCAGCTACCCAGCCATCTCGGAAGTATTTCAACTTCCCGTATTGTACTTGGGATGTCATAACAGCAATCCCTTTGTCCCATCCTTTATCCCAACCAGCGCTGAAGGATTTTTTAACTGCGAGCTTTCTTTTCAGTTTCTCCGAGGATAGCTTCTCGGATAGAAGATCTTCGACAGTCTTTAACTTCACATCCAACTCTTCTTTTTGGCGCTTTACATCTCGCAAGACGGACAACTCTTCCTCTGCCTTTTTCAGCTTATCTTCAAGCTCTCCAAAGTTCTTGAGATTATCGTCATATTTTTTATGCTCAATCTCTAAACTTTTCACCTTATTCTCCAAATTCTTGGAGGTCTCGGCCAACTTCCCCTTCTCAGCTTCAACTATAGACAACTTTTTCTCCCAGACAGCTTTGTCCTCACTATACTGCTGACGAGAATCTTTCAAGGATTGGGTTAAACCCAGCAGAGCATCCTCTACCCCCGACGAGGAGCTGGAAGCTTTAATTACTTCGTCTTTCTTCACGATGTTGTTAAAACAATTCACCAGCTAAACAAAGGAAAAGATGAACGCACAAGGGAGAGAGAGAACAGAAAGCTTGAATGCAGAAAATTGGAAAATGTAGAAGACGGTATGGTTACCCAAGAAGTTTAAATACTTTACCTTGGGAAGCTGCGAAGGAAATGATTATACAAAAGAAACTAATACGCCACCGGCGGCTAAAAGGATAAAAATGCACGAAGATCGAAGCACTCATAAAAACTCGTAAAAGGCGGATTCTGTGAATTTGAAAGAAATTCAAATATGAAGAAAAGGCTCCTAAAACCCAGGAAAGTCATTTAACATCGCCATATACCGAAAAAGAATGTTCCATACTCCTCAAAGTTCGAAATATGAAACATTGGGGGCTTCTGTTGATACCAAAATTAATATGCTGATATGGACGAATGATATGAAGGCACGTGTCAATCTATTTGGCACAATAGCAACGAGGAAGTTCATTTCCCTGACCAACTCATGAACTCCCGAGCAACGAGGATACACCGAGGAACTTCAGCATTCCGAGGTACTTTAGCGCTCTGAGGAACTCCTGAGCAACGAGCAACTAAGGCGGTCCGATCTGCATCTCGGCCGTAACATTAATTGCCAGATAACCAACAGTTCAATTATTCATTGAATGTTTATCATCTTGACGCACACGCTGCATGAAATGTATTACCATTTCATATGTATATCATTTAATGTATCAACCCTTTCATGTACAGCCTAAGGGCTATAAATACCTTGTATCACCCTCATTCAAAGGGACCGGAATTTCTTGGTTGAACTTAACATCGAGAATTCCTAAACACTCAGGAATAATATAACAGTGGACGTAGGCCATTCCTATAAGGCTGAACCACTTTAAAATCTTTGTCTCATTTTATTTATCTATGATTGAATAATTAGAGCGATCTAGTTTTTTACATCAACACCATCTATAACAAAACATAATTTCTGGAATTCCTATACGAGTTCCGTGAATCTGATTTAATCTATGAACTCCATTAACTATTCTCCATGTGTTGGGGGATATTTTTGCAGGAACCACATCAAAATATTGACAGAATTCTAGACACAAAGGGTTTGGGGGAAAAGAAAAGCCACATTCAGCCACAAAGAGACTGGGGAACCAATGTCCCTCAGCCAAACGAAAATAATCTGAAGGTTCAGAATGTTCTTCCAGAACAACCCATGAAGGAATAGAGAAATCAGAGCGAAACTTATCAAGCGACTCAACAAGGTAAACCATGGTGAATAAAGGAAATGAAAGAGAAGGAAGAAGATCTTAGAGAAAAAGGATGGATCTGTTGACAACGAATGATGAAAGGGATGAACGCACAAGAGAGAGAGAAAATGGTAAACTCAAAGATACTGATTTGAAAAAGTAGAAGACGATATGATTTTCTACAACGCTTAAATACCTTACCTTGGGAAAAGGTAAAAATAATGATTATAAAGGGAGACGTTTACGCTACCGGCGGCTAAAAGGATAAAAAGGGCGCGGAGATCGAAGCAGTTAAGAAAATTTAAAAAGTCTGATTCTATGAATTTGAAAAGAAAAAAATAAATGCAAAGAAAACATTCCTAAAATTCAGGATGACCATTTAATCCCGCCATATTCCGAGAAGAATGTTCCACACTCCTCAATTTCGAACTGTGAAACATTGGGGGCTTCTGTTGATACCAAATTTAGTCTGCTGACATGGCTCAATTAAGCGGAGACACATGGCAATCTACGTGGCAATAACAAACACTTCTGAACAACACCTTGACTTCGAGGAACTCAATTTCCCCGACCAACTCAGATGCTTCGAGAAATAAGTGTTCTCCGAGGAACTTTACTCCACCGAACAACTCATGGATACCGAGATACTTAGGCGGTCCGAGCTGCATCTCGATCAGAGCATTTATTATCAGACAATTAAGAGGATTAAATGCACATTAAATGCTGATTATTATCATACATATGTATACGCTTATTGGGCAGTTATGTACAGCCCTATCACATGTACAACCTCAGGGCTATAAATACATTGTATCATCCTCATTGTAAGGGGACCGAAATTTCTTGAGGTAGACGATACTTAGAGAATTCCCAAATAGTCAATAATAACACAAACAGTGGACGTAGGCCATTCGTTCAAGGCTGAACCACTTTAAAATCTCTTGTCTTATTCATTTTTTTATCTGTGATTAAGCAATTAGAGATAATCTAATTTTTTACATCAACATCCTAAGTGTTCATCCATAAAAGGTGGAAACAAAATACAAAAATCTTTTTGGATTTTTCAAAAATTTTATCAAAATAAAATCTTTTTGTATTTTTCAAAAAATTTCCCCCAAAAAATAAAACATACAAAAATGATACATACTAGTAATAGGCAAATAATGTCAACAAGAAAAACATTATATGCTAGTAAACAAGTCAAACCTCAATCGTTAGGTGCAAAGGGGTTTTTCAAAGGTGATGTCAACTTATGAAAAACCTCCATCAAATTTTGTGAAGTTTTGACTAAAAACTTAACTTGCTCACTAAGATGTGCAAACTCTCTCATTTAGTCTCCAGGAGCATGTAAAGTATCATGTGTGGGTGCATGTGTGGCAAAAACACCTATAGTAGCAAAACGTGACACACAACCCAACTTAAAACAAAATTTCCTAAGGTGTCCTCTCCTTTTACAATGGGAACAAACATATATAGGCCTAGGAAAACCTCTCTAAAAAACACTAGGTAGTTCTCTCCTAATAGGAATGGGATGCCTAGGTGGGTTAAGGTGAGACTCATGTGAATCTAACACTAAAGTGGGAACCGGCTCGGGTGCTAATTGGGAAGTAGAATCACCATCATGACTTATTCCAAACTTCTCACCTTTACCCTTAAGAACCACCTTTTCAACCTTCTTAGGTGCGGTCTCAAAATTGACACTACTAGAAAAATAACAATTAAGGACAACTAATTTTCTATCCCAAAAGCTCATTTGATGTCCTTAATATCATTTGGGACAGTCATAAGGACAACAAGAGCTGTCCTAATAGATGGGCCTCATAAAAGCCTAAAAGGACAACAATTGCTGTCCTTTTTGAGTATTTAGGACATCAATTGTCGTCCTTTTTGTTCCGTCCTTTTAAATTCATATATTATTACATATTTATAATAACAAATGTTGTTGTCCTTTAAAACGAAGTATTAGGGACAAAAGTAGTTGTCCCAAATATATTTTGGCGCCAAATGAATATTTTAAAAGACAGTTGTAACTGTCCTAAAAGATATATATATATAAAATTATATTATAATCAGCCTAAATTACATCTCTAATATAATAACATTAAATTAAAAAACAAAAACACAAAGACATTGCCAAAATTTAACCTTAAATATAATAACAAAATCAAATAGTGTCTTATCACACTTCAAAAAATAAACACCACCACATAGTTTCAAATTGTCATTTCCACTTCTAAGTTAGTTACATTAATACATAGTCAAGCGTGGTTATCGATAGTATCAAATGCGGCAGCTGCTGCTGGTGGTAGTGGGATGCCCGCATCTCGTATCATACGAGCGATTTCAAGCCTAGCTTCTTCTAGAGTTTCTCTCTTGGCCCTCGAGACTCTTTCTTGTATTTCATTTTCTAAATCGGCATGCACCATATCAGTTTCTTCTTGATGACTATTCTCTCGTGCCTCCACCTCTTCCCGAATATGAGTATCTCACTCATTGGCCTCCTTCTCTAGTCGAGCAATCTCACTATGATAATAATTAGATGATGTGGTTGAACGTGAAGTAGTTGGTTTAATGCATACTCCCATACACAATGCTTGTCCATGTTCATCAGGTCCTATCACGTCCTTAAATATAGCATCCCTCACTTCAATTCGATTTTGTTGATCAAATGACAGCACATCCAATTGTCTTTTAATCATTTCCTACAAATTGAGAAAAAACATATAGCACAATCAACCTCTTTTCGTAAATGAAACTTGCAAATATCCACCAAAATAAATTTCGTAATGTAACTAAGTTGTTTGGATTGCAATTATCAACATATTTATACCTCTCTACCAGCCGCTCCATCATCGACATCGTATGTGAGATCCTTGTTCTTACATGTCCATCTCCAAACACTCAATTTGTCGATCGGCTCTTGTTTTGACTTCATTTAATTATATATAAATAGATAACATGTTAACAAAATCCTAAAAGAACATAAATATAATCATAGTTTAGTAGAACATATATATAATTATACTAAAGTAAGAACATATACTAACTTGTTGCTTTATTACGGCAATTGAAGTTCTCCCAATTCTAGGGTGGGAAAAATGATAACCACGGTTAATGATATTCCTATTTTCCACTCGCTGCAAGTGAAAATAAATAATGTTAATGACATTTCAAGTTACTTGGTATTGTATACTCTCCTCACCAATTCAATATATTATTTTTAGAAAATTTCGACAGAGTCTTATTTGTTTTTACATGTAATCCAACCTGTTTAATCATCAACATAACATCAATAATTAAAAAAATAACATGCAAAATTCCGTCTACCAATTCAATGTAATACCTTTGCTATTTCTTGACCCCACTGTTTCACTAAGACTTTTCATTGATTCGGGCTGACTTGGGGGGGGGGGGGGTGTCATTGCTAAACGCTCTGCATCCGTGTTCAATTCCGCATAATACTTCTTCTTGGTCTCATACTTAAAGGATCTCCATTGAATTCCAAGCTTACGACAACATATGTTTCGGTAATTGTCTGGCGCATTTGTGTTAATCTAAGAAAAAAAAAATACATTAGTTAGAAATACTAATAATTTTAAATATTTGATTTTACTAATACGATATTAATTTAATATTACCTTCACTTGTTCCCAAACAAAGTCGAGCTTTTGTTGATTCGCTTTTATCCAAGAAGGCAAAGTCAAAGGAAACAAATCCCCTTGACGTGCATAATATCCGAGTTGACTCGCCAACTTCGTCGCATATGGTCCAATTGGTTGGAAATCTTGGTCCCAACCAAGTATCTTTTTCTCACCATTACCCCATTCATTCTATTGTTTGGCAGTTCCTCTAACTTTCCTCTTATGAGAGGATGTGCTATTAGTATCACCTGTTCAAAAGTAATAAGCAAGCATATATAAAAATTTACAAAATTCTGATGTATAGATATCTTTTAATATATACCATCATGTGAGATGCTCTGTAAGTCATTTGTCATTCCACAGGAGGGTGTACCATCGATACTTCCTGTTAAAAAAAAGTATGCTTCTAATTTAATTCAGCAAATGCAGTAGCATTATTAAAATAATACATTACCATCAGTATGAATTTCAGTAGCATAGATAAAGCCCACAAATATGCTAAGTACAACACCCTGTCCCAAAGTAAGTAAACATGCAACACTTTCTCTGGGAGTCAGGTTAAAAAAAACTTTCAATCTCATGATGATACATTAAGTAGGTTGGTGAGTTTGTTTGGTAGAAAATGACTTGAATAGTATATGAGTTTTTTTGAAGAAATCAACAAGTTGAATTTGCGATGAAATGTAATGAAGAAAAAACGGTCCCTGGTTTATAATTATTATGAACAAAGTGACAATCAATTTCAATATGTTTTGTACGCTCATGAAAAACAGAGTTGTATGCAATTTGAAATGCATTTTTATTGTCGCAATACATGGAAGTTGGGTTAGAAACAGGTACCCCAAAATTGACATGTATGAGACAAATCAAAACAACTTCTTAAGTGGTAACAACTATGGGATAATATCCTATTTACATATCAAGGGAATAAGGGAATCACCAAGAAATATACAATATCCTATTTTGGATCTTCTATTAGTGACATCACCTGCCCAGTCAGCATTAAAATAGGCCCTCAATTTTGAGATGATGATTAAGAAACGAGTAAACTCTAAAAGAGAGTACCCCAAAGATTACAAAGAATCCTAAGAACTGTTTCCCAATGAATATAAGTAGGGGATGAGATATATTGTTTGATTACTTGAACAACATATGCGATATCATGACCTGTAATAGTAAGGTAAACAAATCTACCAACAATGGTTCTATAGATATTTGGATTCTTTAAAGGGAGGCCATCAAAATGAGTGAGAAGAATATGAAGCTCAAGAGGAGAATCTTCAGCCATAGTGTCAGTTAAACCAATACTCTCACGAATATTTGTAGCACAGTTAGACTGAAATAATATGTTTTCATTGAAAATTTTAACTACCATATTTTTGTCTTGTGGAGAGATGAAAGTTCTCCATCTATAACCTGACACCATTCAGGATATTTTCATACTTGTTTATAGGTAGTGGGATCATAAATACCATGAATGGTAGTTAAAAATGATGAGAATGTTGGTGAGTAACAAGAGTTGGTGACATAATACCGTATATTTATTTAAGGATAATGGGGACGAGCGGACTACCTTAAAAGGATTGGCACAGTTGTTGTAAGAGTAGGAGAACTAGTGGGAGTAATGGGTTCTGGGGAAGGAATACTAGATGAAATACCGTCATATGTATCCGAAAAAGGGTTAATATTTAGTGGCTTAGATGCCTTAATTTCTCGCTATATATTAGGAATAAGATATAAAGGAACATGTTCCATAAATATAACATGACAAAACATAAATAGTTTTTATCCAAATGGATCATAACGTCGATATTCCTTCAAAGTATCATTATATTAGGGAAACACACACATAATGGAGTCTTGCTACGATTAGTGGAATGACACATGACATAAAAGTACATCCAAAGACTTTTAAGAATGAGTAATCAGGGGCTCATCCATATAATCATTCATAAGGGGATATGCCATCACTTAATGTAATTGGGATTCTATTTATCAGATGAACACAAGCAACAACATCTCCCCCCCCCCCCCCAATTTTTTTTATTAGGGATAAATGTAGTGAGAAACACACAACAAGAAGACTTCAAGATATGGTGGCAACTCCATTTTGATGATGAGTTGTTGAAAGAAAATATAGCGAGCAGTCTCCAAGATAGGGACATGTGCAAGGAGATTAATGAATAGTTCCACCAAACGATAATAACTTTGTAAAATTACTGGAAGTTTACTCGCCCCAAAAATCATGATGAAAATATTTTATGACAGTGGAAAATTGAGTTTCAATCATAATATTAAAAGCTTTAAAAATATATATGAACTTAGAACGCGGGTCCTCAAACACCAAAATGGATTAAATCAAATGGTTCAGAAGATATAAAGGTACTATTAAGAAGTGGTAAGGTTGAAAATTCTCCTAATTTACAACCCTTACAATCAAGAACATCAAGACAAGAGACATCCCACAAAGCACGTGTGTTCCAGCCATAGCACTTTCTCTGGGAGCTGCTAGATACATTTGGATGGTTAATAATGGTACACTCTACTATTCGGTTTGAAATGCGACGGCTCTGGTTAAAAATGTGATGGTTGACTTCCAGTAATTTTAAACAAGCTCCATAAATGTATCTTTCTTGGTCCAGAAACTAAGAAACCTAAAAGGCTTTTTAAATATGTCTATAAAAGTCTTCATTTCCACTATAATAGAATTACGATCAGATGCAACCTTATTCAAATGAGAGGTTCTAACATTAAATCCCAATGACATCAGGTCCGCATTGGCTAAGGATCTATCCCATATGTTCCATATTCTAAATCCCCCTTCCCTTTTGTTAAATAAAGTATAGGTTGATCCATTATAACCCAAGTCTTTGAGATTATTTATCTCCATGAACTCTATAAATTCCAAAGAGGAATTTTGATTTATTTGATTCCCACCTACCTCATATAGAAGATTTTGTTGTCCTTATTTACAAATGAAAGAAAACACCTTCCTGCCTACTTATAAATGCTGAAAATAAAAGAGAGAATAGGGAAATTAAAAGTACAATTTTAATTTCAGCGCTAAAATTATTTCACTTTACTATCCCCCCATCTTCGTCAGGGATGATTAAATATGATAAGTTCTTTTAAAGACCTCTCTTTATATCTCTAGATTTCAATGAAAGTGGTTCAATTTCAATGGTTATATGTTAGTGGATTAATTTCAATGTTCTTTTTCTATAATTCATTGATAACGTCACGGGTGTAGTGAAGTTGCGAAAATGGTGGCAAAGCTTGGGAAAAACATTAACCTCAAATTCTAACTGGGTAAATATTGGTTTTGGAATAATAAAGTAGATAAAACAAAGGAAGCATCATATTTGACTAGGGCAGGATCGTCAACAAGGTCGAGTAAAATCAAAATTAAGTTAGTTTTAAATCCTAAAGGTTACAGATGGTAAGGGGAGGCATTTCTTATAATATTCAAGCAGATGTAGGCAAGGAATCTGGTATGAGTAATCTTATAATATTCAACAAAGTCTTTTCCTAATTTTATGTGTAGAGCATCCATAGCTTGAGTAAGAGACCTGATACCTAAACACCCCTCATCTAAATGTTTACATGTGGTATCATAGTTTATCCAATGATGTTGTCTTTTTCCATCAGATATCGAAAGAAAATTTTCATAAAGTGAAGCAAAAGAATCTAGAATTGTTTTGGGAACTCTTATCGCATATATAATGTGAATGGGCATTACAGTTAATACTACCTTGCTCAAAGTGATTTACCTGCAAAATTCAGCAGCCTAGCTTTCTATCCTTCAATCCTCTTTCCTCATAGTAAGATGGGGGGTAATGTATATGGGAATTAGTCTTATTTTCAAGTGCAATATTTGAATTTCTCGAGAAGTAAAAATTTATATACCTGAATCTGAGATGGGGGTGATGTATGTGTCGCTCCGCTAGTAGACGAGGATCTAATCCACTACACCAAAAACACCAATTTGGCACACCTTGATATTAAAAATTAGGCACAGTTTAAAACTGTGCCAAATTCTGGCACGGTTTAATGACAATCGAGCACACTTTAAAACAGTACCAAAATTTGGCACTGTTTTTAACTCTACCAAACTTAGGTACACTTGATTAAAATATAAATACTGAAATTTATTTGACATTTCATTTGGAGCCATCTAAATTTCATCCTTCGCTCCTCTCCCGATCACACAAACAGACTACGGAACTATGGCTGAAAACCCATTTACATTCTCACTCTCACTCTCACCAAAAACCAAAAAACCCTACCCATTTTGTTGCTTACTCTTACTCCAACGCCGTTGTGCTGTCATCTCCGCTCTCCATCCCCGGTCGCCCTTGTTTCTCTCCTCCTCACTGTTGTCCCTCGCTCACATCCCTCCGCTCCTCTCCCTTCCGGACCTCCCCTGTCCTCACCTCTCTTCTCTCCTCTCGTCGTCTCCGCGAGTCCCTGCCTTCCTTTTGATTCAAATTAGCCTGATTTGATAAGGTATGTTATTTTTTCAATAAATCTGATATGAAATTGTTTTTAGTTGTTAATTTTAAATTTTAATCGTTTTTAGTTGTTAGTTGAAATTAGTTTAATTGAATTTTTTAGTTGTTGAATTTTTTTAGTTATTGTTATTGTTGTTGAATTTTTTAGTTTTTGTTATTATTGTTGAAATTAATATGCTGAAATTAGTTGTTGAAATTTTGTAGTTCTTGTTATTGTTGCTGAATTTTTTATTTTTCGTTATTATTGTTGAAATTAGTATGCTAATGTGGCTAAGGTTATCTTTGCAATTGTTTTTGGTTAATTTGACTAATTTGGACTAGTTTGAATGTTTTGGGAGAAGTTATTTTTGACAGAATGAATGTTGTGGTTGTAGAAGTACTAGTTTTTGTATGTTTGATGATATCAAAAGTGCTCATTTTGGACAGAATGTTATTGTTGTATAATGTATTGAAAGTTGTTTTAGATGAAAATTTGTGGTCATAGAATTATTGAAATATATTGGATTGGATTGCGTTTGATAAAATGGTGTATGGATTGGACTGAATTTGAATCTGAATCTAATCCGATCAAATCCAATTTTGATTAAAAATAGGAAAAAGTCATATAGCCATTTTAGGATTTCCCTTTTTTCCCAATAAATCAACCTTGAATGTCATGCTTATGTCAATCCTATGCTACAGACTGGCAAAATGTTTGTTGGGGGTGTGATTACACAAAAATATTGTATATCAATAGTCCTTCATATTTAGGTTTAAATATCTATAAGTTATTAATTCTCACAATTTGGATATATTTGACTAACAGGTATTGATAATTTCCATTGTAGTGTTTTTGTTGTTTAAAGCATGTTTTTTCAGCAAATTCATTGTAAGCACATCACATTGGTCATATGTAAGGTGCGTGAGTTAGTGAACCGGTGATGGCCTTGGTGTATCTCAAAGTTATCCTTCAAATTGAGCATTTCCTTGTTCTGAAAGAGGTCAAACTGAGTTAGACCAAGCCAACTAATTGAAGACCAAGTCTAAGCAGCAGGGGGAAAATCATATGGTGATGTTCAAGTGTTGAATTAATTAACGAGAAATCAACACTGCAACAACAATGCTTGTTGATAGCCGATCATGTAGAAAACAAATAATAGTTTCCCATTGATCTATTATTAAGGTTTCACCATAACTCTGTCTTTTTCATTATGATTTCTAGCTTGCGCAATAACAATGACATAACATTGAATTTTAATTGAATGAGAACGAAGAAGAATCTCCCAGTTTTCCTGACCAGTTATTTTTGTGAATGCCGATGGCACCAACAAAAAATGTGCATATTGATGAAATCTTAATTGCTGATAAACCTCAGGGAATCTCAAATCATAGCAAACTGCTAGGACCGATGTTTTATTTCATCATTTACTACTACAAAAAAAAGTAGTTTTTAAGATGGAGGCTTTTGAGACGGCTTAAATTTTAGTCCCTAAAGCATACATTTTGAGACGGGTGAAAACAGTCGTCTCAAAAACTAATATTATTTGAGACGGGTAAAAGAAGCCGTCTTATAAAGGGAGGCTAATGAGACAGCATATTAAGAGCCGTCTCAAATAGTCAACCTTATGAGACGGCTAAAATAATTTAGTTTCCCACCTTCTTAATTTTATCTCCCGCCTTGTGCATAAAAATAAAACATTCTACAAAGAAAACAAAAAAAACAAAACAAAAAAGGAAACAATTTCAACTCCCGCCTTGTACAAAGAAAACAAGCAAGAAAAGAAAAACCTAATCATCTTGTATCTCTCCCCAGACAAAAAGTCACCCACCCCGCTCTCCCCTACCACTGTCGCTTGCCCTAGACTTCCACCCTGCAACCGTCGCTTGCCTTAGAATAGTATTTTTTTCTGCATTATATTATAAGAACTCAACTCGACCACCTTCACTCCGAGCCATAAAACACAAGAGCCAAAGGCCAGCTTATACTTGGAAATATGGCATATGAGTTTCTAATTTTTTACCCTTAACGCTTATGAATATGCTTTATTTGGTATCATTAAGTATAACACTAAATGATTTTATTTAAATGTTCTAGTTTTGGACTCTCTTGAAATTCCAAATCCCCATCATTTATATGACCTGCTATTTTTAAGAATCATATTATGGATCTTCGTGAGTGTTTATAATTATAATTATTTTTTGTTACTTTAATTTTGTGTTTTGGTTGTAGGGGAATTAATGTGTTTTATTTGAATTAGGTATAAAGTGCAATGCTAATCAAGCTAGCGCCACTAATGATGAGTGCAATATTGCATGTGGAATGTTTGCAGTCTTTTTAATAAATTTAACATTTAATGCCGTTACATATTTCATTCATTTTTGTACCGGATTGATTTGTAGTGGTGATAGGAGGTTGAGGGTGAGCCAATTGAAAACCCGGATTGTCAATTGGTGGTTGTAGTATAGAGTTTAGATTAATCTACGAGAATATTTGTTTACTAGTTTGTGTGAATTTAAGTAAGAATTATTGATAAGTTGGTTGTACGAAAGAATTCATTATGTAGAAGTCCTAAAGCCGAATCAAATAATGATTATACTATTAAATTAAAAACACACCTCTTTCCCAAAGGGGAAGACTGTATAAGGTCAAATTAGCTTAAGGAAACATAACACAATGCAATCGCAGTACCTGAGGCTCATACCTTGATCATTGAATACCTTGCGAGGATAAGGAATGGATAGGTCATATAATCCAATGTTGTTTTCTTGGTTTTAATCACATCCCATAAACCTATGTGGTTACACCACATTGTTTGAACTTTAAACATTTTGGGATATTGATCAAGGCCAGTTTTAACTAATAACATCACGGGGCAATGATCTGAACAGTTCTTGTTCAGGTGAGAAATAGATGAATGAGGATAAACCTGTTTCCATAAAGAGTTACATAACCCTCTGTCAGTTCTTTCAAAAATGGCTTCATTACCTGCTCCACTGTTCCACCATGTATATTTGGATACTTTATAACCAAGATCCAATAAGGAATTCCTTGATAACATACAATTGAAGTCCTCTACTTCCAAACTATCCAAGTCATTTCCACCACATTTTCCTTCTCCATTTGAACTAATGTTCAAGTCTCCTATGATAGGTGAGGCAGAGATTCATCACCTTAAGATATTTGATCCAAAGAGTCCCAAAGGTCGAGACATAGGCTCTATAATAGCCACCTACGAAATTTTATGAATTTCAATAAACTTTTGATTCTCCTTATAGTGGGATTATTTGAGATACCTCTAGCATTCCAGCCTAGAAGGTTCAACATTGAGAAATATCAAAAGCAAAGTTTTTTCTACAATTTTTTGGTATTTTTATCATCAATGGGAGGGAAAGAATAAAGAATACCAGATGTTAGATTGTTGAATTTCGATTTATCTCTTCTTACTTTATCATTTTCAATTTTCTTGCCAATACAAAAAGAGAATATTTTGAGTTCTTGAAGGAAAATATGTCCTATGTCCACTGCCAAGCTCATCTGAATCAGATAATGAATAGACCTATGCACACTTGCTTTTATCATAGTCTGGTAGAGTAGTTCCCCTAGGGGAAAGCATACCATAATCCATAATAATTACCTTTATACCAGATAAGTCACCTCTTTTGATTTTCTATATATGGTTGAAAATATCTGTGAGAGATACAAAAGAAGGAACTATACTGCCACATTCAGCTCCAACAGTGGAAATATTATAAGGTATGCCAACCTCATTATCGACTTCTTGATCTTCAGTTTTATCAAAGGGTGGAACTCCCTCCACATTGGTTATAGATTGAGGCACAACATCCTCAAAATTGACTTCTTGAACCGCATCATTAACAATAGAGGTTTTGTATCAATTCTAAAACTGACTTCTGCATCAATTCTAAAATCAGTAGTAAATATAGTATATACTGCATTTAATGTTCTTATTAAGTTTTGTTCACTACTAATTTTAAATCAACTTTAAAATTAGCTATGACAAGATGATGCATGCTTCTTAGCCTTTAATCGTTGTTTGCTGTAGTAAGATTGAGGCATATCCTAGGGGTTGCTACTGATGGGATAATATAAGGAAGGTTACCCCAGACAGAGAGAGCTGTCTAGTAATTAGTAGCTCTAATTGTATTATAATGTAGCAATTAATAAAATATATATACTCATTGGATTTACTTTTTCTCCTTATAAATTTCAGATACATTCCACTCATATAAGCACTTGTCACTAATATCAAGTTCAGAGATGCTGCAAAAGTTATCTTCGGAAAGGAATGACTTAGTTGTTTCATCCAATGAAGTCGCAATTGAAAAATTAAATGGAGATGTATATGGAACATGGCTGAATAATAAAGTTGGCGAATACAATTGTTTTCTTAATGTTATCATACAGGTTAAGAGAGCGTTCAACTGTCTTTTTAAGGGCTCAACATTTTTATTCTTCTAAATGTAGTGTCTTCTATATTACCTAAGATACTTCTTCTCTTGGTGAAATTTTAGTCTTTGTGGCATTTGAGATGGTTTCGATATGAATTCTTGAGGATATCATCATCAGAGCATGTTCATGTTAGTGTTCCTTGCGTTACATGTGCTTTGTACAATATTTTTACAGATCTAAGCATGGCATCTACAGACATGCAAAGAGAAGCCTTTGCCCCTACTTCTTTGAGGATTTCTCTAAGCAATGTGTATCTATACATACATACATACATACATACATATATATATATATATATATATATATATATATAGTAACAGCGACTGTTATATATATATGGTGAACCTGGTCTTCCTTAGTCAATGGCAAATTTCCTGCATTTGTGCGAATATTTGATATTCTCATTAGTCCAATAGCGAATTTAAGAGCTTTTTTTTTCAATTTATACTGATAATTGAGAAAATTAAAGCAAAATTAGATCAAGAGTTCACGTGTTAAACCAAATTTGTGTTATCGTCTACTTTACATAGGTAAAAAGTGTGCTTGATCCGTTAGCTTGGGAGTTGATTCTGTCCAAAGAGATGATGATTCTGAATCTAAGAGCGAGGTGAAGCATCAAAATTAGTTTTATTTCTCGTTGAGCTTAAGATAAAACATAAACTTCTAATTTCATACATTACATTATGACTATTTTTTACTTAAGGGTCTCGCTAAGGGTCAAAATTAGACTTTTGGTACCTATTTAGTACATTTTTTGTCATCGAATATAAAATGACTTACTTTATGAGCTTATTTAGTTAAATTGGTGGAAGGGATTTGCTGGTGGTTTGCTTTTGGAATTTGTTGTTGCTGTTGAGTTTATTTCAAATGTTAAAACATGTTGGATTTAACGAATAAATAAATGAAACTATGTCAACATTTTCAAAAATCAATAAACGTTCTAAATTGATTAAAAATATACCGTTAGAGGATGAAAACCCAAAACAAGCCATCAAAGGGTGATAACCTAAACCAGCCCCCAAACGGCACCGTAAGAGGCACGAACACCTAGCTCGGGACCAATGTAATATGTAGGAACTGACCGCGTAGTCCCGAGTCTCCCGATTTGAGAATAGGGCGATAGCTTACAAAAATCAACACTTAGACTTAAAAATAAGCCGTTGAAGGGTGAAAACCCAAACCAGCCCCTAGACGGCCCCGTAAGAGACACGAACACCTCACACGGGACCAATGTAACTTGTACGAAATGATTGCATAGTCGCGGATCACCCGGTTTGAGAATATGACGATAATTTTAAAATATGTCCATTTGGCTTGAAAACATGCAAACCAACCCCCAAACGGCCCGTAAGAGACACGAACACCTCGCACGGGACCAATGTAACTTGTACAAACTAATCGCATAGTCGCGGGCCACCTGGTTTGAGATGATGACGATAATTTCAAAACACATAGATTAGGCTTGAAAATAAGCTGTTAAAGGGTGAAAACTCAAATCAACTCCCAAACGACCTCGTAAGAGGCACGAACACCTCGCACAGGACCAATGTAACTTTTACGAACTGACCGCGTAGTCACGGGTCACACGCTTTAAGAATATGATGATATTTTCAAAATATGTCGATTTGGCTTGAAAACAAGCCGTTAAAGGGTGATAACCTAACCCAGCCCCCAAACGGCGTCGTAAGAGGCACGAACACCTAGCTCAAGACCAATGTAACTTATAGGAACTGACTGCATAGTCCCGAGTCTCTCGGTTTGAGAATATGGCGATAATTAGCAAAAATTAACACTTAGACTTAAAAACAAGCCGTTGAAGGGTGAAAACCCAAACCAACCCCCAAACGACCTCGTGAGAGGCACGAACACCTCGTACGGGACCAATGTAACTTGAACAAATTGACCGCGTAGTCGCGGGTCACCTGATTTGAGAATATGATGATAATTTCAAAATATGTCAATTTGGCTTAAAAATAAGCCGTTGAAGGGTGAAAACCCAAACCAGCCCCCAAACGTCCCCGTAAGAGGCACAAACACCTCGCACGAGACCAATGTAACTTGTACAAACTAACTGCGTAGTCGCAGGCCTCCCGATTTGAGATGATGACAATAATTTAAAAACATGTAGATTAGGCTTGAAAACACGTCGTTATAGGGTGAAAATCCAAACCAGCCCCCAAATAATCCCTTAAGAGGCACGAACACCTTGCACGGGACCAATATAATTTGTACGAACTGACTGCGTAGTCGCGGGTCTCCCGATTTAAGAATATGATGATATTTTCAAAATATGTCGATTTAGCTTGAAAACAAGCCATTAAAGGGTGATAACCTAAAGCAGCCCCCAAACGGCCCTTTAAGAGAAACGATCACCTAGCTCGGGACCAATGTAACTTGTAGGAACTGACCGTATAGTCTCGGGTCTCTCGGTTTGAAAATATGGCGATAATTTACAAAAATCAACAATTAGACTTAAAAATAAGTCGTTGAAGGGTGAAAATCTAAACCAGCCCCCAAACGACCCGTAAGAGGCATGAACACCTCGCACGGGACCAATGTAACTTGTACGAAATGAGCGCGTAGTCCCGGGTCACTCGGTTTGAGAATATGATGATAATTTGAAAATACGTTGATTGGTCTTAAAAACTAGTTGTTGAAGGGTGAAAACCCAAATCAGCCCCCAAATGGACCCGTAAGAGGCACGAATACCTCGCACATGACCAATGTAACTTTTACAAACTAACCGTGTAGTCGCGGGACTCCCGGTTTATGATGATGACGGTAATTTCAAAACATGTAGATTAGGCTTGAAAACAAGTCGTTAAAGGGTGAAAACCCAAACTAGCCCCCAAACGACCTCGTAAGAGGCACGAACACCTCGCACGGGACCAATGTAACTTGTACGAACTGACCGTGTAGTCGCGGGTCTCCCGATTTGAGAATATGATGATATTTTCAAAATATGTCGATTTGGCTCAAAAATAAGCCGTTAAAGGGTGATAACCTAAACAAGCCCCCAAACGACCCCGTAAGAGGCATGAACACCTAGCTCGGGACTAATGTAACTTGTAGGAACTGATCGCGTAGTCCCAGGTCTCCCGATTTGAGAATATGGCGATAATTTAAAAAAATCAACACTTAAGACTTAAAAATAAGCCGTTGAAGGGTGAAAACCCAACCCATCCCCCAGACGACGCCCTAAGAGGCACGAACGCCTTGCACGGGACCAGTGTAACTTGTACGAACTGACAGCGTAGTCGCGGGTCACCTGGTTTGAGAATATGACGATAATTTCAAAAAATGTCAATTTGGCTTGAAAACAAGCCGTTGAAGGGTGAAAACCCAAACCATCCCCCCAAACGGCCCTATAAAAGGCACGAACACCTCGCACAGGACCAATGTAACTTGTACAAACTAACCGCGTAGTTGTGGGCCTCCCAGTTTGAGATGATGATAATAATTTCAAAACATGTAGATTAGGCTTGGAAACAAGTCGTTAAAGGGTGAAAACCCAAACCAGCCCCCAAACGACCCCATAAGAGGTACGAACACCTCGCACAGGACCAATGTAACTTGTACGAACTGACCGCGTAGTCGCGGGTCTCTCGGTTTGAGAATATGACGATATTTTTAAAATATGTCGATTTGGCTTGTAAACAAGCCGTTAAAGGGTGATAACCTAAACCAACCCCTAAACATCCCCGTAAGAGGAACGAATACCTAGTTCGAGACCGATGTAACTTGTAGGAACTGACCGCGTAGTCATGGATCTCCCGGTTTGAGAATATGGCGATAATTTGAAAAAATCAACACTTAGACTTAAAAACAAGTCGTTGAAGGGAGAAAATCCAAAACATCCCCAAACGACCCCGTAAGAGGCATGAACACCTCGCACGAGACCAATGTAACTTGTACGAACTAACCGCGTAGTCGCGGGTCACTCGGTTTGAGAATATGACGATAATTTGAAAATATGTTGATTAGGCTTGAAAACAAGTCATTATAGGGTGAAAATCCAAACCAGCCCCCAAACGACCCCGTAAGAGGCATGAACACCCACGGGACCAATATAACTTGTACGAACTGACCACGTAGTCGCGGGTCTCCCGATTTGAGAATATGACGATAATTTCAAAATATGTCGATTTGGCTTGAAAGAAGCCGTTGAAGGGTGAAAACCCAAACCAGCCCCCAAACTGCCCCATAAGAGGCACAAAAACCTCACACGGGACCAATGTAACTTGTACAAACTAATCACGTAGTCGTGGGCCTCCCGGTTTGATATGATGATGATAATTTCAAAACATGTAGATTAGGCTTGAAAACAAGCCGTTAAAGGGTGAAAACCCAAACCATCCCCCAAACGACCCCGTAAGAGGCACGAACACCTCGCACGGGACCAATGTAACTTGTACGAACTGACTGCGTAGTCGCGGGTCTCCCGATTTGAGAATATGATGATATTTTCAAAATATGTCGATTTGGCTTGAAAATAAGCCTTTAAAGGGTGATAACCTAAACCAGTCCCCAAACGGTCCTGTAAGAGGCACAAACACCTAGCTCGAGACCAATGTAACTTGTAGGAACTGACTGCGTAGTCGTGGGTCACCCGGTTTGAGAATATGACGATAATTTCAAAATATGTCGATTTGTCTTGAAAACAAGCCGTTGAAGGGTAAAAACCCAAACCAGCCCCCAAGCGGCCCCGTAAGAGGCACGAACACCTCGTACGAGACCAATGTAACTTGTACAAACTAACCGCATAGTCGCGGGCCTCCCGATTTGAAATGATGATAATTTCAAAACATGTAGATTAGGCTTGAAAACAAGCTGTTAAAGGGTGAAAACCCAAACGAGCCCCCAAATGACCCTGTAAGAGGCATGAACACCTCGCACGGGACCAATGTAACTTGTACTATCTGACCGGGTAGTTGCGAGTCTCCCAGTTTGACGATATTTTCAAAATATGTCAATTTGGTATGAAAATAAGCCGTTAAAGGGTGATAACCTAAACTAGCCCCCAAACGGCCCCGTAAGAGGTACGAACACCTAGCTCGGGACCAATGTAACTTGTAGGAACTGATCGCGTAGTCACAGGTCTCCCGGTTTGAAAATATGGCGATAATTTGTAAAAATTAACCCTTAGACTTAAAAACAAGCTGTTGAAGGGTGAAAACCCAAACCAGCCCCCAAATGACCCAGTGAGCGGCACAAACACCTCGCACGGGATCAATGTAACTTGTACGAACTGATCGTGTAGTCGCGGGTCACCCGGTTTGAGAATATGACGATAATTTCAAAATATGTCGATATGGCTTGAAAACAAGTCGTTGAAGGGTGAAAACCCAAACCAGCCCCCAAACGACCCTGTAAGAGGCACGAACACCTCGCACGGGACAATGTAACTTGTATAAACTAACCGCGTAGTCGCGGGTCTCCCAGTTGGAGATGATGATGAAAATTTCAAAACATGTAGATTAGGCTTGAAAACAAGCCGTTAAAGGGTGAAAACCCAAATCAGCCCCCAAACGATCCCGTAAGAGGCACGAACGCCTCGCACGGGACCAATGTAACTTGTACGAATTGATCGCGTAGTCGCGGGTCTCCCGATTTGAGAATATGACGATAATTTCCACTCCTATATGTAATTTTTTAGTTTATGTAAGTTTTTTTTATAAATTACTTGGTTACTAATATAGTATCTTTTTTGTATCCTATTTTTTTGCAGGATAACATTTAATCGTTAGCATTTATTCACAGGGATCACACGGAGAACTCAATGGTTTACAATAAGGGGTTTATTCATGATTCAATTTTTTTGTGTTATGGCCGTGCGGGCTTTTGTAGTTTTATTGTAAACTTTTATAGCCGTGCGGGCCTTTGTAAGTTATTTTTTTTATATTTTGTGGCCGTGCGAGCTTTATGTTATCCAGGTTTTATATTAGCAGGTTTTAAAATGTCTAGAAAATAGAGGAAACTCTGCCCAATTTTTTTGGTCTGTGAACTACTAAAGACTTGTAATATTTTGAAGTTTGTAGGAACATTAGTTTATCAACAACGTGCAAGATTTGCAATTTGTGAATTTTCTTGTTTTCAAATAATTTTTTTTTATCAAAAATTTGGCACAGTTCAAAACCGTGCCAAAAGTGTGTCAAATTTTGGCACGATTTTGAACTGTGCCAAAAGTTTTTCAAACTGTGCTCAATTTGGCACAGTTCAAAACTGTGCCAAAAGTGTGCCAGAAATATCAAATTCTGGCACAGTTTAAAAGTGAGCCAGAAGTGTTCCTGTTTGGTCAAATCTGGCACATTTTTTAGCCGTGCCAGAAAAAATGGACATTTTGGAACATCTGATTCTGGCACAGTTCAAAACCGTTCCAGATTTGATCTGACATAGTTTTAAACCGTGCCAGATTCCTGTTTTTGGTGTAGTGATCATACTGAATATGTTACAACAAAACAATATATATGATTAGTTATCGTATTAATAAAAAATATGATAAAACATAACAAATCGTATGATAAAAATAAGAGAAACATATGTCATAATGCTTACATATAAATATACAACTTATCAACTCTCATTCTTCGTCCATATCATCCTCACAATCATCAACATCAGGCATAGATGTATCATTTACGGATCCATCTATATCTTGTCTCACATAAGATACGTTTTGATCATGTTCCAACTCTTGCAAACTAAACGGCTCGAATGGATGCACTTATAATTCTTCTTCTGTGGTTGAATAACTATCAAACCTATCTCTAGGCGTCATTTGAACAACTACATGCCAATCTGGTTCCAAAGGGTCTTGCACGTAACACACTTTTTCTGCTTCGGATGCAAAGATAAAAGGCTCATCGCTCGATCGATTATCTTTGTACAACAAGTGGTTGAAATTTACTAATGTAAAGTTGAACTCATCTACTCATTTCCCTAAACGGTTTTCTATCCAATTGCATTTGAATAATACAAACTTTTGGCCATTGAAATATTGAATTTCAATAATGACAGTTTGTTATCAAGAGAAAGTAACATCCCCAGACAAAGGATCAGAGTCTTTTCGACTAGCATAGCTGTTTTGTTCTGCTTTTAAAATAACTCCACTATTCTGAGTTTTTCGGCGACTATCAACTTCCTTTGTTCGAAATCTAAACCCACGAGTAATATATGACTTGAAACTTAACGCATCCTCCAGAGGACCCAATGCCAAACTCAATATTTCTCTAGATAATTCGATATCTTTTGGCAATCCATCCACCTAATATTTTAATAAATAAGAAAACTACGATATGGAAATATAATTAGAATACTAAAAACGAATAAACATACTTACATAATCCTTAAACCACGTGTGGAAATATTCATTGTGAAGGCGTTGCACAAAATGTTTTTGTGAAACGTGAGGATATTGGTTTGTAAGTTCAACAATGTGTTTTCTGAAAATATCATACGTGTATCAAGTTAGAAAGGGAATTCAATAATGCATTTTATATAAAAATTACTTATGGCTAATATATAACTTACTCAATAAATGGTGCAACTGCATCACTGTTAGCAAGCACATATCGATGCGCTTGTATACGATTTACTGAATCAAGCCAGAATTTCCAACCTTACCTCACACCATGCCCAAGGTCATTACCTCTATCATCATTTCTGGAAGGCCGATTAGACTTAGTTTCCACATCTTCAGTCATATATCTCGAGAAAAAAGGTGTGCTTTCTTCCATAATAACAGATTTAGCAATTGAGGCCTCACGATGAGCACGATTGCGCACAAAGTGTTTTAGAGTATGCAAATACCTTTCACTTGGATACATCTAACAGTAGATTACTGCATCGGCAATTACTAACTCATCAACCAAATGTATTGGCAAGTGCTCCATCACATCAAAGAATCCCGAGGGGAATGTTTTCTCAAGAGTGCAAAATGTAAGAGCCATACGATCTTCCAATTTTTCTACATCAACCAAAGTATTTGTACTCAAGCACAACACTGAAAAAAAGTTGCTTAGTTCGATTAATGCTTTGACAACATGTTTCGGCAATACCCTCCGTAGTGCTATTGGAAGTAATTGTTACATTAAAATGTGATTGTCATGGCGCTTTAGCCCCCATATACTTCACTCTTGAGGGTGAACACATCTCGAAAGATTCGATGAATATCCATATGGTACTTTAACATCCTGCAACACTTTTAGAAAAAATATCTTTTTCTTTGTTGCTCATTGTAAACTCAGCTGGAGCTATGTACTCCAAATTTTTCCCACGTTTTTGGGGATGTAGTGGTCGTCTGATGCGCATCTCTTGCAGGTCTTTTCTGGCCTTCAAATTGTCTTTAGTTTTATCTTTAATGCCCAATAATGTAAATAAGATATTGTCACACACATTTTTTTCAATATGCATAGCATCAAGATTGTGGTGGATCATATTATGCCCCCAATATGGCAATTCAAAAAAGATACTTTTCTTTTTCCAATTTAATCTCGTCTTTAGCACCACATCTTTTGTTGTCTTCGCAAGCTCTTTTTCTAATTGTTCTCTTTTTCTCTTTCTTAAAATAACTTCTGTCTTGTATTCAGTTTCAATGTCGAGCTCATTTAACTGTTGCAAAACTTATGATCCTAATAATTCTAATGAAGGAGGTCTGAAATCAATATTGCCATTAAAAGTTGTTTTCTCTTTCGAAACCTATGACGCAGAGGTAAGAATCGACGATGACCCTAATAACAATACTTTTTAACATAAGTTAATCGAGTCGCTTGATGATATTTGTTATAATAAGGACGAAAAAATTCACCTTTCGTGCTCCATCCCGATAGCATGGCATATGCCGAAAAATCATTAATTATCCACAATAACGCTGTTCGCAACTGGAAAAATTGTTTACTCAATACATCATAAGTAGTCACTCCATCACTTCATAACTTTTTTAGCTCATCAATCAATGGTTGTAAAAACACATCAATTTTATCATCAGGGCCTTTTGGCCCATTAATAAGAATTGATAAAATTTGGTTTTGTTGCTTCATACACAACCATGGGCGCACATTCAAGGGCATGAGCACAACTGGCCAAGTACTGTGAGCAACGCTCATATTACCAAAAGGATTGAATCTGTCACTTGCTAGCCCAAGTCTAACATTACGACTATCACTCGTAAAAGATGGATTACACTCATCAAATGATTTCCAAGCACAAGAATCAGCCGGATGCCTTTGTACACCATCATCAATGTGATCCTTGGTGTACCATTTCATTAACGAAGTAGTATGTGATGACCAAAACAATCTTTGCAGTCTTGGTTTTAAAGGAAGACACTTTACCTTTTTAGCAGCTACTTTTGTACTTTGATTACTCTGTTGCGCTTGATCAACATCACTGTCAACATTTGATTTATATATGGAAGCCCCACAAATGACACACTTCTCTAAAGTCGCATTTTCATATCGAAATAACATACAATAGTTAGGGCACGCATCCCATGTTTCATACTTGAATCCCAAATCAGAAGTGAGCTCGTTAGCCTGATAAAAGGATTTTGGAATTCTGGCATTAGGGAATGTCTTCTCCAATAGTTTTAGCAACATTGTGAAAGAATTATTTGTCCATCCATTTAGTTGCTTTAAGTGCAAGAGTTCAACTACAAATGAGAGTTCAGTAATACCCTCCCCCCCGGACAATTTTCATAGAACTTTCTTTCCGCATATTTTAGGAGTTTGAAATATTTTGGCATGTCACCATCAGACACCACATCTTCTACTCCATGTCCATCACTACATGAATTTGCACGCGTCTGTGGAACTCTCCTTCCCTCTTGAACCATTGCAATTATATTTCCCCCAAGCTCGATTCATATGATATATCATCGACACATCATTTCCAAAATTACATATATTTTCCTCCAATGCATCGATCAACTCCCCATGATAAATCCAATCCTTATAACTCCTGTCAAAACCATGCATCTCTATGTGACCCTCCACAGTGTGCAGGTTGTGGTAGACTCGATTTACACATTTACAACATGGGCATTTCATGCATGACGATTGCATATTTTTATTCCTAAATGCAAAGCTAATAAACCTTTCAACCCCATCTATGTATTCTTTTGGATTCCAATCACGTGATTCGATCCAACTTTTATCCATATTAACTCCTAAGACGTAATTCGATAAACAACAAAAATATATTAGCATACATATACACGATATACAATTTAAACATAACAAGATATATAAAGTTAGTGTGACATAATATTAAAGGAAACATCGTTTGAGCAATGTGTAAGGCTTTTATATATTGTAGTGATGAGCCTCCTTGATATTGGTTTCAACTAAGAAACACTTACTCTCAGTAGGTAGTGCTTTATGTGTCATTGAAGGACATCGTGTTCTAAACATGCCCAAACACATGTTGACTTGTTAAAAAAGAGTAACATTTTATTATTTTGGACAAGTTCAGACACGTCGGGGATACGATTACACACGTTGGGTATCGAGATAAGGAGTTTTGAATGTCGAGATGCTTAATTTATGAAATCAAAGTGTAGACATTATCTGTGCATATGATTTTTGTACTTATAAAAAAATCCATTAACTTATGTTATGTTGTGTTTACAATAGATATTTGTGTTTTGATGTCAATATAAATTATCAAATCAGTGATGTCAATATAAATTATCAAATCAGTGATGTCAATATAAACCATTCTGAATTCACTATGATCAAATTCCCCGCACTATTTATGTAAGCGTTATTTTTTTACTAAATTATGACTTCATGGTGAGATTCACTACTGTGGGCCCCCTAATTTCACTGAATAATCCCATAAACCACGAGGCAATTAATTCACCCAATTGCAGAAGCATGAGGAACAAATCTACATATGTGTGTGTGTATATAGAGAGAGAACAATATGAGATACTCATTAACAACATCAACAACGACAAACAGGTAGAGTAAACTAAAGACCCAAGGGCAACCAAAAAGACCAATAGAACACAAACACAATGAAAACATGGATTTTTTTTATCAAAATCAAAGTATACAATTACATGTACATACATATATGTGCAAGTATATATATAGTCATAACAATCAAAATCTGATCTTTACTGCACTTTTTCAATTCCACCTCCAACTACACACATTGTGTGCACGCACACATCACATAAGCAATCAATTCATTAATGAGCACACACACATGCGCGTTTAACGATTAATTATAATTCTAGATTACCTTTATTTCTCAATTTATTCTAAAGTTTCAATGATAAATCTCATCTTTCTTTCATTTTTACCCTTCTATCTACAATTCCATACACACACAAACATACATGCGATTACTTCTAAATCTAAATTATTCCACAAGCCTATATTTTCTCATTCTAAAAAATCTTATCTTCATCATCACATTTTCAGACATACATAAATATAAATATAAAACTACATCATAAAAAAGAAACCTGCAAACTCCCAAGGCTCAGACTTATAAATATCGATTTCTGAAACAGCTTGAAAGCGAAAGGACTTGGCGCACAAAATTTGCAATGTATGATTCATAACCGATTTGTAATGTATTTCATAAGTTATGAAGTTGAATGACTTTGCACATAAAATCAGTCTATAATCAAACACAAAATCTTTGCACATAAAATTAGTCTATAATCAAACACAAAACCAACTCTATAACCAAAAACAAAATTAGTTCTATAATCAAACAAAAAATCAAATAAAAAATCATCTCTATATGAGTAAGCCCTCATACCTTTATTCTTCAAGAGTTATTCTTCAGGAGAGAACCCGACGAGTTTTACGAGAGAGAGAGAGAGAGAGAGCGCGATAGAGAGAGAGAGAGAACACATAAGCTATCTGTTTGACAAAAGCTTCGAAGGTTTCACAAAATCGTCTGAAGATATCTGTTTCACGAGAGAGAGAGAGAGAGCGAGAGAACAGAGCACGAAGATATCTGTTTCATTTGTTCTCACGATATCGTAAGTCTGAAGGTTGGCTTTGATCGGGTGAGGATATGAGAGAGAAAAGCGGGTGAGTCCGTTATCTGATAGTAGAGGGAATGAAAAAATAATTTGGGGAATGGAGGGGAAAAAAGAGGGAAATGAAAATTTTAAAGGACAGCTATTTGCTGTCCTATTAGAGGACTTATAAAGGACAATAAATATTTGATGACCTTAAAACTATTATAAAGGACGCTAAAAAAATTAGTTGTTCCTTATATATTTTTTTAAAGGACAGTTTAAAAGTTGTCCCTAATATCGGTGTCCTTAATTGTCATTTTTCTTGTAGTGTGACTTTGACCTCCCTAGCACGTTCGAGATCCCTCTCGAGTTGGGATATATGTGTCGTCAGACTGGACAACGTGTTGGTCAAATCACACTTCTCCTTTCTTAAAACCTCATTCTCTCTCTCCAAATCAAAAACCCGACGACCTAAATCTCTATTATACTTCTTTGTTTTCAAGGTCTCGGTGTACAAATCTCTAAACACTTTTTGGATCTCACTTTCATCTCCACTTTCACTCTCGCTTTCTCCCTCACTTGAAGCGCTCAAATCATCATTGTGGGACAAAGTGGGTGTGCTCACATGACTCGAAAAGCTACACACTTCTCATCACCCTCACCTTCACTACTATCACTAAGTGTGGGGGGCATGGCTACTTTATTTCCTTTCTTTCTAAGCCATGTAGGACACTCAAACGACTTATGCCCCTTACCCCCACATTCAAAACAAGTCACGTTCTCAAACTCTTTCTCACACTCCTCATCCGAGTCATTATCTTTTTCCCCCTCACCGCTTTCTTTGGCCTTTCCTTTCTTTTTATTTTTCTCAAAAAATCTATTTTTATTGGCAGAATTATTTTTTTTCATGTTGAGAAATTTTTTAAATTTTTTCGCAAACAAGGCCATATCATTAAAATCAAAATCTCCCTCAGAATCGGACTCACAAACGTTTTCTTTCTTTTTCTTCAAATGAGTCTTTAAAGCAACGCCATTATCCTTAGCCTTAATGGTTTGGGGAAACATGTCAATCTCATAGGTTTGAAGATCTCCTACAAGCTCTTCCAACTTAAGTGATTTCAAATTTCCCAAAGAGTTCAAAATAATGACTTTAGGAATAAAGAGTTTTGGGAGAGATCTCAAAATCTTTTTAACGAAACGCATGTTATCAATCAACTCACCCAAATTAAAACAAGTGTTAACAATGTCCGACAAACGTGCATAAAAATCATCAAAGCATTCAGACTCAGACATGGTATAGTCTCAAATTGGGTGGCCAAATTTTGTATTTTTTATTCTTTAACCGTGTTCGTACCCTCATGTGTCAATTTCAAAACATCCCATGCCTCTTTAGACGTGGTGCACATCATAATTCGACGGAACTGTCGGGAGTGATGGCTCCAAAAATAGTACTCAGACCACGAGAATTAAAATTAGATATTTTATAATCATCTTCAGTCCAGGCTGACACGGGTTTTAAAGAGGTGATATTATCAACGGTGACCATGAGAGGTGTCCACCCATTTTCACAAAGCAACCAAACAAGTTCGTCAATGGATTTTAAACAAGATTTCATACGAGAATTCCAGTAGGCATAATTAGACCCGTAAAAAATAGGCATAATATTAAATGAATGTTCCATTGAAAAACTACGATTTTTCACAAAATTGATTTTTTTAAAAAAATCAATATCACACGATTTTGCGAAAAATAGGAATACGCGATAAATTAGCGCAACCTGCTCTGATACCAATTTGACGACGTGAGAAGTCAAATTGTTTAAAAAAAATCCTAGCAAAATCAAGATCACGCGATAAATTAGCGTAACCCGCTCTAATACCAATTTGTAAAACGTGTTAATACGGTGTGTGATATCGATTTAAAGATTATTCGCAAGTTTCTAAGTAAACCTAATTTAATTAGAGTCTATTTTTAAACCAACTCAATTCATCACCTAAACTTGCAACAAAGTGTGTGCGTGTGTCAACCCATAAATAAATAAAGCATGTGGCACAAATATTCAGGAAAAATCCCCGCAGGGCAAAACCTTTTATTTCTAGAACTTTGAAGAATTTAAAAGGCCATTAACTTACGTACAACCTCATAATCATCCACAAGTGTAATGCACGGTGTCTTCGTCAAACCTCCAAAGCAACGGCTAGAAATCTGCAGTGGTTTACGCGCAGCTATACCACAAGGACCGCAGCCCAAAACACTCCTTGGAGACTCCCTCCATAATAGCACGCAACTCTCCGGTTGTAGAGTTCTCCCCATAAAGGTAAACAACCGCAAAAGTTGTGTTCTTAAACACCAAAACAATTCACTAAAGCATATGGGAGTTTTGTGAATTGAAAACCAAAAAGGGATTAAACCTTAAAAGGAAGAAGCCAAAAGAATTATGCTTTTGCAGTTTTTCTGTTCTACAAAACGCTGAGACTTCATAAAGAAAACGATACCATTTAATGAGTATTGATAATATAAATGCACCACCTAGAAATACGTGCTCGTTGGAATGAGATCAGCATGTCGCTCGAACGAAGGACAAATGTTGCTCGAACGAGATCGCGCGACATACTATCTCGCGCGAACGACACTGCTATGTCGTTTGAACGACCTGGTCGTCAAAAAATATTATTTTAATCTCCGCTCCAACACTTAGAAAAAATAATCATTCTCAAATTTTGACGAAAAAGTCCGCTCTAACACTTAAAAATATCCCAAAAGCTCTAAGTGAAAAGTTAAGGTATTTAAAATAAAACCTTACTAAAGTAAACTTCGGGGAGTCTTTTTGATGAAGAACTTGATTAATTCGGATCCGTCTTGATGTAGATGGCTCTTGAATGCTCTTCGACGGTGTAGGGGTATATGACATAATAAATTGATAATCGACTTATAAAAATATGTCCTTACAATTTTTTATCAATTAAATTAGCTGGCATATTTACGAAATGCTCGTAAAATATAAACCAAGACTTGTGAAATGAACATATTGAGTAAGTTATAAAGTAAGGTAGTTTACTTAGCTGACTGAGAGTAAGATATGTCCTACAAGTGAGTAGAGTTTCCTTCAAGGTGTCCTTGAGGATGAATCCTCCACCGCCACTTTCTTAGCTAGAGGATTACTCGATCACCATTTTTTTGTCGGCGCTACCTTTAGCGTCGTTGATCTCTCTTGCGAGAATCGTCACTGATGCAACTATTTGTTCCGGTGCCGCCTTCCGTGGCGGATCCACCTCTACTGTTGCTGGTGTTGCAGCGGTTTCCCTTCCAAAGGGGCTAATGTTGTTACACTAGTTGGTCCTCCTTGAGGAATAAGTGCTCTAGTTTCGGTCATTACCACCTCCTATTGGTTGGTTTGTTCACTTTGAACTCCATTTCCAGTTGTAGTGTCTTCAAAGACCAGTTGCTTAGAAACATTATAACCATCTTTTTCCATGAAAGTGCCAAATGTAAGAGGGTAGTTAGACTGGGGTCTATGAATAATTGGAAAGGGTGAGGCGTGACCACTCCAATGGACGTTGTCTGTAAGGTTCTTAAGAAATTCTGGAGCAGCTTCTGATTCAACCTTCTGCTTTTAGTAAAAATGGAGCTCAAGCTGGAACTCCCTCCATGTAAGAAGATGAAATTCCATAATAATAATAGTAATTTTCTCAAGAAGAGATCCTAAGAATGATGGTTGCCAGTGAGGAGTGAAAGAACAAGGAACTTAGAACTAGAGAGAGAGCAGGGAGAGAATACTAGGAAGTTCTGGTGTGATTTTGACAGAGTAACAGTGCTATTGAGTTTTTCTATCATTTTTTTACCTTGCCCATAGGTATTATTTATACTTGGGCACTAGGGATGAGTTGGCATCTTTGGGTGCCAAAATTGAGAGGGTAGGTGAGGGACAAGGTCTATAATGTACCATTTGTCCCTACCTGTGTGTAGCAGTTTGTCCCCTCAGACAGGTGCCACCTGGTGCAAACAAAAGTCAAAAATCAAATATGTCTCCTAATGGAGATAAAATATCTGATTTAGTAAATATCTTTTAAAATGATAACTTGTGATACAATTTTTATAAACTTGAGAGAGGAGGCCTTCAGGACCTTCTCTAAAACTGTCAATTTTGAGAGGGAGGGTCTTGTGGACTCATCTCCTCTAAAATATTTTTTTCTTGAGAGGGGACTTGGGGCCTCTCTTCTAAGAAAATCATTTTGTAAAAGCTTATTTCTTATGGGCAGCCCTTCGATTGCTCACTTCACTTGTGACTAAGTGTGAGATGTGTGTGGTATTGACTGACTCCTGGGATCTTTCTACTAGTATTCTCTCAATTCTAACGTGCTAAGTGGTTATGCTTGCTCAACAAACCTTGTTCCTTAATCGCCAAGACAAAACTCCCAAGAGATGTCAACTGGCCTATTTGAGACCTTGAGGGTTGCTCGCCCCAGGTTTTAGTTGAGGACCTTGAGGGTTCCTCGCCCAAATGTGTTCTTGCAGTTGGGGGAGGGGAACTTGGGGGTTCTGTGACCAAATTTTTTTTGGAGTTTTGGGAACCTTGGGGATTCCTTCTCCAATCTGGGTTTTCTGAGGTCGAGGGACCCTAGGGCTTCCTTCTCTAATATGGGTTTTCTGCGGTCGAGGGACATTGGGTGTTTCTTCACCAATATGAGTATTTGCGGTTGAGGGACCCTTAGATTCCTTCTCCAATATGGAATTTCTGTAATTGAGGAACCCTTGGGGTTCTTTATTCAATAGATTTTCTATGGTAGAGGAATCAAGAGGGTTCCTCCTTGATTAGGCATAAATTCTTCCTAATTTATCCCTTGATTTAGTTACTTTTAGCACCTCGAACAACGTAATTGAGTTGACTTTATCTCATAATCTTGCTACTGACTGATCCTAATGAGTACACCGAGTTTCTGGTATTTCGTAGTGATTTTATAGGTATTTGATGTCAAGAAACGGAAGAAGGAAACCGGAAGAATCAAGAAAGAGATAAGGAAAGTCAAAAGGGCAAAAGTGTAATTTCCACCCGAAATTTGGATGAGGTACCTAAAGAGAAGTTGAAGATATCTCATTAACGAGAACATAGGAAGAAACGGCACCTCAATCGGAGTCCCGGAGCAGAAAATATGAGCAGTCAAAGTTGAGCCAAAAAGTCAAATAGGCAGACCGGTCCCCCCTACCCAGGACCGGTCCGCTTTGCCAAACTCCAAAAGACCCCGAATCACAAGCAAACCGAAGAAGGAAAAAATAAAAAGAACCGATCCAACCTCAGACCGGTTCGCCCCAAAATAAAAAGAATCGATCCGCCTTGGAAGCAGACCGGTCCGGCCATCGAGATTTGCAAATCTTACATGTTTCAAAGAAGAGTCCTAGTGCAGCTGAAATTCCTAAATTCATGGAGGGTATACAAACCCGATTTATTATTGTTATTTGACACAAAGATTTTAGGGAGAATAATATATTTTTCTTTTCTTTTCCAGCAAACCCTAGTTTAGATACAATTTCCATTTTAATTCCAAGATTGAAGCTTTATTCAGAATTTCATTGGATCACCAGTTTTACTCAGTGCTGTTGTTACTGCTTTGGTAGAAATTAGTGAGTTATTTATTCTTTTCAATTTCATCCTACATTAAGTTGCAAGTTTCCTTAGATTAATTATGAATCCCTGCACATCAATCACTGTTTCCATCACTTTCATCATGCTAGGCTAGATTTTCTAAGGCCAGGGTACATGAACCCAGCCTGATGTGTTAATTGTACGTGTATAACATTAATCCTCTGAATTTAGTGATTGAATACGACCGTATTGCGTAGGAACATAACGATTGTAGGTCTTTATATCTCGTTTGCCTCTGGGTAACCGTGATAATTTAGAATGCAATTCGAGTGTTATTATCGCAATACCGATTTACTCATCTTCAGATTAGGTATGACGCGGGCTTGAACCTCGTATACATAATGCTTGGGAGTACTAAATTCTGGGTCAAATCAATCAGTTAAATTTATTATTAGTATTATAACTGCAATTCACTAGGGTTAGGGGATTGTATTCCCGTCCTATTTTTCCCATCATTTAGTCAAAAGTTTTAAACGAGTTTTCATTCATATTTTAGGTAGTTTAGTGTAATTGCATCTCTTCATAATTTCATATTTTGCATTTAGTCCTAATCCATTCTCAAAACCAAATCATTTTTTTTTTCTTTTTAGAGTCAGAGTTAGGGTTCCTCCGTCTTTTCCCGTCGTCACAACTTCGTTGTCCTTTTTCCCTGAGGATCGATACCCGACTTGTCGGATTATTACTTGGGCGACAGACTTGCACTTGAGCCTAGAGTGAACGTGTTTTTGAGAAACATTTTCAATCGCATCAAATTTTTGGCGCCGTTGCCGGGGATTTAGGTAGACTTAGGATTAGATCGAGTCAATCCAGAGCTTTGACCAAAAATCTCAAAAAAATCCAAAAACATATAAAAAAAAAATTGAAAAAGCACAAAAAGATTCACAATCATCATCTCTCGTAAGCTTTAATGCAAAATTCTGAACTCACTCCCACACCCCATAATACTCCAACCAACATTCACGAAATTCAATTGTTGAGTATAATCCCGATAGTCCCCACACTCCAAACGCCCAATAGTTCTGGATCCCACCTCCCACACCGTCGCACACAATCTCCAATAACACTCCGTTTTTCTTCTTAGGAGACACTCCGAGCACACTCAGTGAGAGCACCGAGTCGTTAAGTGAGGAAGAGATCTCGCAACACGACTGTGCACCCACCGGTGAGGAAGAGCCCCCATACCGCCCGCTGAGAGAATTCTTATATCCCGAGCGCACTGTCACTCCGGGATGCATTATACTCCCGTATAATGCCGGACAATTCAGTTTCAAAAATGGGTGATCCAGATGCTACCGCATTATCACGGTATGGATTCTGAAAAGCCATACCTCCATATTAGGGAATTTTAGGATGTGTGCGATACTCTCAACGATCAAACCTGCACACAAGAGGTGATCCGCCTCAAACTCTTCCCTTCCTCGCTTAAAGATAAAGCTAAGACTTGTCTATGGTCTTTACCTCCGATCTCGATTCCATCATGGAACGAGTTGCAGTCGAGATTTCTCAAGAAATTCTTCCCAACACATCGAACAATCTCCATAAAGGCTAAAATTCAAGCGTTCAGACAAGCTCAAAATGAGCCATTTCATCGATGTTATGAGCGTTTCAATGAGTTAGTTACTTCATGCCCCCATCATGGATTTGATTCAGCGCAAATCGTCTCCTTTATCTATAATGGGCTGAATCTTAACTCCAAACAACTCGTTGAAACTATGGGAAGTGGTCCGTTTGTCGATTTAGATGCCCACGATGCTGAGCTTCACCAGAGGTATGTCACCGAGACTACCCAATCCTGGGATACTTCTGATCCTAACTCTTAAAATCAAAATCGACAAGTGACCACCACTCCGTCGACATCCGGCCTATTCCACGTAGATAAGAATTCTATGACGGATAGTCGATTGGAGACGCTTGAGAAAGGATTTCGAGATCTATGCGAGATATATGGAAAAGGATCAGCTGGATCCATACCAAACCCCGTCGAGAAGGTGTGTGCGATTTGTGAGGTGGGACATTCAACTGAGGAATGCCCGACGATGCCCACCTACAAAGTTATGCTTCAGGAGCAAGTTAGTGGTATAGGAGGATTTAAGGGAAATTTTGGTGCCCCGCACGGATATTCATATAACCCTTCATGGAAAAACCATCGCGGTTTTACCTATGGGCAACAACATGCCGCAATGAACCCTCCTTCACATGTTGCCCCTCCTCCACCACAACACTTCCAACAAGCTCCACACATGCAAGGACATGTACAAGCACCACCACCTCAAGGTGCGTATATTCCGCCATCGCGGAGAACTCTCGAGGATACCATGAATCAATTCATCACAAGCCATACCGCAACCAATGCCAAATATGATCGTCTGATTGGCGACATAAATGTAAGTCTGTCAAAAATACAATCCTCGTTGAGTGTCCAAGAGAAGGGCAAGTTTCCTGCTCAAGGCCAAAGACCTCCCCAAGGTCAAACTAGTGTTAGCTCCACCTCCACTGAACATCAGGAGCAATGTCAAGCTATGACTACTCTTCGTAGTGGGAGAGTCATTGATTTATCACCTCCCCCCCACGACACGGTAAAAGAAAAGGAGATTTTGCCCGACACGAAAGAGGCCGAAGATGTCCCCTTGAATGAGAGTGACAAAGAAGACACTAGTGAGCCAGAGGTAGTAGTGAAACCACCCTCTGCGGCACCATTTCCTCAAAGGTTGATTTCCTCCCAAAAAGGAAACCCACGTGAAGATGTGCTAGAAGTGCTTAAGCAAGTAAAGCTAAATTTACCTTTTCTTGATGCTATTAAGCAAATTTCAGCTTATGCTAAAGTCGTCAAAGACTTGCTGATGGTAAAAAGAAAGATGAAGGTAAAGAAGAATGTCTTTATAGCACAAAACGTGAGCTCCATTATACTAAATGATCTCCCGCCTAAATTCAAAGATCCTGGTGCACCCACCATATCCTGCATCATTTGAGAGAATAAAATCGAAAAAGCCTTACTTGACTTGGGAGCAAGCGTAAATATCCTCCCTTACTCTATCTATAGGAAACTTGACTTGGGATACCTCAAGCCGACAAAGGTCACTCTCCAATTAACGGATCGAACAGTCAAGATCCCACGAGTCATAGACGAGGACGTGATCGTCCAAGTTGATACTTTCTACTTCCCGATAGATTTTGTCATTTGGGACATGGATCCCTCCTTCAACTCGAGCAACCATGTTCCCATCATCCTTGGGCGTCCATTCTTAGCTATGGCTAACACAATTATCAATACTCGGAATGGTAGAATGTAACTCACCTTTGGGAACATGATCTTGGAAACCAACATCTTCCACATAGCCCAACACACGGGGGAGGAAGATGATCTTCACGTGGTGAGCCTCATAGATGAGATAGTAGAGGAGCATTTTGAGGAGACTTATTGCGACGACGCCTTAGAGTCCTGTTTAACAGCGACACATGAGAGTGAGGGGACGTACATCGACTTCGAGAGGGAGGTTGGGAAGTTTAGAGAGTTACTCGATGAGAGCACGTCGGACGAGGACGTGAGAGATGTTAGTTGGGTTTCTAGATTCGAGGAGTTTCCTCCGAGGGATACACGCATGGTTCCCTCGAGTGACAAATTTCTAACCCTCGAGTTGAAGAAACTCCCCTCCCATATTAAATATGCATACCTAGGAGAGGATGATACATTTCATGTTGTTGTCTCCTCTAGCCTAGACGAAGAGCAGGAGGATAAATTGTTGAAAATTCTGAGGAAGCACCAAAGTGCTTTTGGTTGGTGCATTGCTGATTTGAAGGGGATAAGTCCTTTGATTTGCACTCACAAGATCCATCTCGAAGAGGATGTCAAGCCCTCTAGAGAAATTTAAATAAGACCAAACCCCAACATGAAAGAAGTTGTGAGAACCGAAATTATCAAACTATTGGATGTCGGGATTATCTACCCAATCTCGGATAGCAAGTGGGTGAGCCCTATTCAAGTTGTCCCGAAGAAGTCGGGAATGACAGTGATTGAAAATGCTAAAGGAGAGCTAGTTCTCCAACGTACCACCACCGGGTGGCGCGTTTGCATTGATTACCGAAAACTCAATGCGGGAACTAAAAAGGACCATTTCCCCTTGCCATTTATTGATCAAATGCTTGAGAGAGTAGCAGGCCACCCTTACTATTGCTTCCTTGATGGTTATTCTGGATATAACCAAATTGAGGTGGATGTACTTGACCAAGAGAAGACGACCTTCACTAGCCCTTTTGGTAAGTTTGCCTACAAACTTTTGCCATTTGGCTTGTGTAATGCACCCGCGAACTTTCAAAGGTGCATGTTGAGCTTATTCAGCGACATGGTTGAGAGAGGACTCGAAGTGTTCATGGACGATTTCAGCATTTTTGGCACCTCTTTCGATCATTGTTTAGGAAAGATGGAAAAAGTACTTGCCCGGTGTGTGGAAAAGAACTTAGTGTTGAATTGGGAGAAATGCCATTTCATGGTCACCGGGGGAATAGTTCTTGGCCACATAGTATCATCCAAGGGAATAGAGGTTGATAGGGCAAAGATAGATGTCATAGTTGATCTTCCCCCACCTAAATTGCTTAAGGATGTGCGCTCATTCTTGGGCCATGCGGGGTTTTATCAAAGGTTCATTAAGGACTTTAGCGCCATCGCAAGACCCTTAAGCAACCTACTTATAAAGGATACCCCATTCGAGTGGACGGAAGCATGCGAAAAGCTCTTTTGAAAAATTAAAAAACATGCTTGTGTCTGCTCCCATCATGAAAGTTTCGGATTGGACCTTACCATTCGAATTTATGTGTGATGCAAGCGATTATGCGATAGGGGCTATTTTGGGCCAACGCAAAGAGAAGCAATCTCATGTCATCTACTATGCTAGCCGGACCCTTACCGGACGTCAAAGCAACTACTCTACCACGAAGAAGGAGTTTCTAGCAATAGTCTTTGCCCTTGATAAATTCCGGTCATATCTCATTGGTACTCCTATTACTTGCTTCACCGACTACGCGGATTTGAAATACCTACTTGCAAAGAAAGATGCCAAGTCGCACCTCATAAGGTAGATCCTACTCCTACAAGAGTTCAATCTCTCCATCAAAGATAAGAAAGGAGTAGAAAACATCATTGCCGACCATTTATCTCGGCTTTCGTCAGATGTACCTAGTGATCCCGTACCCATAGACAAATACTTTTCGGATGAGCAACTTTATGCTACCTCTTCATATCCCTGGTTTGCAAATATAGTGAACTATTACTTGGTCGCACATGTTCTTTTACGATGATCCATTCCTTTTTAAATATTTCACCGACCAAATCATCCGAGATGTGTACCGGGTGACGAGATCCCGAAAGTCATCCAGTTTTGTCATTCGGAAGCTTGTGGAGGCCACTTTTCGACGAAAAAGACAGCCGCTAAAATTCTGCAATGCGGTCTCTATTGGTCCGTAATATTTCGGGATGCAAACGATGCTTGCAAATCGTGCAATAGGTGCTAACGGATGGGAGCCATTACTCGATGAGACATGATGCCTGTTACCCCATACTCATTATTGAGATCTTCGACTGTTGGGGTATCGACTTCATGGGTCACTTCCCCTTGTGCTTTGGTTTCCTATACATCCCTGTTGCGGTAGACAACGTTTCTAAATGGGTAGAAGCTATAGCTACCAAGACGAATGACAACAAAGTGGTGATAAAGTTCCTGCAAGAACACATACTTTCCCGCTTCGGTGCTCCGAAGGTGATAATTAGTGATAATGGCACGTACTTTTGCAACAGGCCATTCGCGAAGCTCATGAGAAAGTATAGCGTCGTTCACAAGGTTGGAACGACTTATCACCCACAAATGAATGGACAGATCGAACTAGCGAATCGGGAAATCAAGAACATTCTTGAAAAGACCGTCAATCCTATCCGGAAAGATTGGTCCCTTAGATTGAACGATTCTCTATGGGCCTATCGTACCGCATATAAGAATAAACTCGGTATATCTCCTTTCCACTTTGTGTATGGCAAACCTTGCCATCTTCCCATTGAGCTCGAATACAAGGCATATTGGGTGATTAAGCAATTGAATTATGCCATGGACAAGGCCGGTGAAGCCCGCAAGCTTCAATTGAATGAGTTAGAAGAACTACGCAATGATGCGTATGAGAATGCCAAAATTTCCAAAGAAAGGATGAAACTCGCTCATGATAGCATCATTCAACGAAAAGAGTTTCTTCCTAGGCAAAAAGTTCTTCTCTACAACTCTCGGCTTCACCTCTTTTCGGGCAAGTTGCGGTCACGATGGTTTGGCCCGTTCATCGTGAAGAATGTTTTCCCCCGTGGAGCTGTTGAATTGGATGATTTAAAAGGGGGAAATACATTCAGAATGAATGGACAATGCCTAAAGACATATCTTGAGGCATGTGCGGAAGAGGTCGACACCGTCTGGTTGTCGAAACCCGTTTACGGGGTTGAGTGAGCTGTTACAGTGAGGCGCACCCCCGATGCGTATGGGGTGAGAGTCGTGTGAGTAGTGAGAGTCGTTAGGACTAGGTTCATTCAGGAAAATCATTCGTGTGATTCGGGAATTTTGAGTCAAAGGGTATTGACCTGCGAAATTGAGAGGGTTTTAGTCCAGATTGATAGGGAGTATGTAGCGAAAGTAAAAATTTTCGGAGAAGAGAGATCGAAACCAAGTGCAGAAAAATCCAGCCTAAAAGCCCTGGGGCCGGACTGGTTCCTTTAAAGGTCGGACCGGTCCGCACCCGGAACGGTTCGCCTTCTGCAGTTCTGAATTCTTCCCGTCCCAAGATTCACCCCCTTTCCCCCCAATCCCATTCATTCCCTCCAATCCATTTTCCCTCCTCCCAACCCCAACCTTTCCCTCTCAAATCCACCCCATTTTCCCTCCAAACCCTTTCCCTTCAATTCCAACCCCTTCCCTCACCCCTTACCCTATAAATACACCCCAATCCCTCCCTTCTCTTCACACCTCCAACACAAATCCTCTCTTCTCCCTCTCTAGTTTTTCTTAGAAAAAATCCTTCCTGTTTCAATGGCTCCCCGTGTTGCCCCCACCAAATATGACTCCACCAAGATCCAACCCTCCGGTCACGGCGAGTTTCGCTCCCCCAAGAGGAGCGATGGTGCAATTAATTTTTCGGTTTGGGCCGCAAACTCCAAATGGAGCGCGCTGCCCAATGAGAAGGGTTGCCCAACTCTGTCACCGCCCTCCTCATGGCTCGGGGTTGGTGCCGATTCCTCAACCAACCCTACGAAGCGGTTTGGGTAATCGAAGTCCGCTCCTTCTATGGCAAATTAGTTCGGACGGGCCAATTCGAGGCCCAAGCTTACGTGGATGGGACTGTCATCCCATTTTTCTTGGCCCGTCTCATGGCCAAGTTGGCCGAGTATGACGTCCCGAACGTTCACGAATTTACCTATCCCCGAAACGTCCCCCCGGTCGACAAGGATATCATCATGGCCCAAATTGCGCCGAATGTGGCGTGGACAGGGCATACCGTCGCCGTTGGACGCCTAAACGAGAAGGCGTGCCTCACATTTTAGATTGTGTGCGCCAACATTTTGCAAACGTCCAATGATTCCTCCATCCGACCTCGGCAAGCTACATTGACCTATCACCTCTTTGACCCCCACACTTCCATCGATTTGGGCCGTACTTTATACACGGATATCATTAACGCGTCCTTGGATGATAAGGGCACCACCCCACTTCCCTATGCCCATTTGATCACTTCCATCCTTAAGGATGCTGGCATAGCCGCGCCGATCGACCATACTCGCATCCCCGGTCCTTTCGAACAAGGGACCCGCACCAAGAGCGCCAAACAGCTAGCTGTCCTACGGGCTTGGCGGAGCGGTGATAGTGAAGAGGAGGCTGTCTCGAGCGAGAGTGAAGAAGAAGCAAGGGCAACAGGTACGGATGTCGAGATGGGGGATATCGGTCTGGACGAGGATTCGGCGGACGAGGAGGACGACCCAGATTTTGAGTGGGCGGGAAGTGACCTATCAGAACGCATGTCGGCACTTGAAATGAACTTTGACAACTTTATGACCGACTACCAGCGCGACATGAACTTAATTCTCCGCTTCCAAGCGGACATCTTTCGACGCCAAGGGGGTCTTAATGAACCACTCCCATCCTACTACCATAACCCCTATGATCCCAATGCGCCCGGTTCTTCCCATCCCTCGCCCCGGTGAAGCTTTATATGGTGTTGGCAGCTGTTTATTTGTTTTTCCTATTCACAGTTGTATGCTTTTCCTTGTACTTGTAACACAACCCTGTTTGTAATAAAAACTGCATTTTTCTCCATTTGTTTGTTTTATTTATCGCACTTATTATTTTGCCTTATTTAGATTTTAGTCCTTTTTGCTTGAGGACAATGCAAAAGTCTAAGTTAGGGGGGTCACAAGTATGTATTTCTAAAACTTCACAAATTTTCCAAAATGCCCAGAAATTTCCAAAAAAATCATAAAATTTTGAGAAATCCAAAATATTTTTGTTCAAAATAAATAAACATTGGAATTCAAAATTTTCAAAAATATCATTAAAAGTCGAATTGAAGTCTCAAGTTGTAAAAATTCAACATACACAAAGCCGAAATTGACCAAAGATGGAAATTGAGCAAAAATTGACGACTTAACGAATAAGTGTGGAGATTAACAAACCCGGTGAGATTCGAGCCTATCACTTTTTGCGAGTTTTTAAATCAATCCGAGTTAATTGTTAACTCAAAGTTCTTTTTAGCGCCTAAAAAGTTGTCGAGGATATCAATCCTTTCATTGTGATCGGTTATGAAAGACGTGTGTGATATTGCTTTGAAAAACGTGCTAAAATTGATCTCTAAAGTTAAATTCATCTCGAAACGCATATGGTAACGCAATTGGTATTTTGGACAATGAAGTAGGCCCTCGTTTGTCACCCAAAAATATTGGCCAGAAAAAGTAGCAAAAAATTACCCCTTTTGTAACCTAATTTGAGCCAAACAAATTATCACTTTCGTTTGATAACCCGAAAAACCCAAATAGCCCGGAATTGCGTAAAATGGAAAAATTTAGAATTTAAGTCCAAAAAGTGCATATAAAGGGGCAAAAAAAAAATGAGCAATAGCCCGGAAAAAGCACAAATGGACATCACAAATGACTTTTTCAATTCCAATCTTCCCTACCATTTTCATTTTACCCCATATACCTTAAAACCCGAAAAAGTCCTAACCGAGTTTAAATTGCGAAATTGGTTACCGCGTGAAGAGCTAATATACCAAAAGATAATAAAAGGAGATTAAGTGAGCGGAAAAAGGGGCAATTTTCTCATTTTTAAAACCGTAATCCGTTGATGGGATCCTTTCACCATGAAATTTCCATCTTTCTACTTGTATGCGTGACTTTGCATCCATTACATTTACTCTTTTATCACTCATATCGAGAGAATAGCCATAATCCGAGGGATTCGTTTGTGAGAGCATTCCGTGAGATTTTGAAATCAAAACGAACTTTCGGGTAAGTAACGTAATGATCAATCGGTGGAAATTGGCGGTTATATTTCCGGCTTCGCACACACACACTACAGTTTGAGACTTGTAAATATGACTTGATGATGACTATTTTATGGAAAAGTTTGAATTGCACAATTTTTGCGTATTTTAAATTTTCTTTGAGTCGAATTTTGTGGGTATATTCTCTGCAAACCCTCACGAGACACAACTCGTCCTACTAGGGTGACCTATGGGTTTAAAGGCTTGTTGCATACTCTACATGCAATCGCTTGCCCGCGAAAAAGGTATTCTATCCCAATAAAATGTTTTCAAGAATTAAGCCTTGCTAAGATTATCTTACATTGCTCGGGACGCGCAAAGTTCTAAGTTAGGGGGGTTTGATTAGGCATAAATTCTTCCTAATTTATCCCTTAATTTAGTTACTTTTAGCACCTCGAACAACGTAATTGAGTTGAATTTATCTCATAATCTTGCTACTAACTGATCCTAATGAGTACACCGAGTTTCTGGTATTTCGTAGTGATTTTACAGGTATTTGATGTCAAGAAACGGAAGAAGAAAACCGGAAGAATCAAGGAAGAAAGAAGGAAAGTCAAAAGGGTAAAAGTGTAATTTCCACTCGGAATTCGGATGAGGTACCTAAAGAGAAGTTGAAGAGATCTCATTAACGAGCACATAGGAAGAAACGGGACCTCAATCGGAGTCCCAGAGCAAAAGATATGAGCAGTCAAAGTTGAGCCAAAAAGTCAAATAGGCAGACCGGTCCGCCCCTACCCCGGACCAGTCCGCTTTGCCAAACTCCAGAAGACCCCGGATCACAAGCAAATCGAAGAAGGCAAAAATAAAAAGAACCGGTCCGACCTAAAATAAAAAGAACCAATCCGCCTTGGAAGCAGATCGATCCGCCTAAGGCCCGGACCGGTCCGGCCATCGGGATTTGCAAATCTTACCTGTTTCAAATAAGAGTCCTAGTGCAGCTGAAATTCCTAAATTCATGGAGGGTATAAAAACCCGATTTATTATTGTTATTTGACACGAAGATTTTAGGGAGAATAATATATTTTTCTTTTCTTTTCTAGCAAACCCTAGTTTAGATACAATTTCCATTTTAATTCCAAGATTGAAGCTTTATTTAGAATTTCATTGGATCACCAGTTTTACTCAGTGTTGTTGTTACTGCTTTGGTAGAAATTAGTGAGTTATTTCTTCTTTTCAATTTCATCCTACATTAATTTGCAAGTTTCCTTAGATTAATTATTAATCCATGCACATCAATCACTGTTTCCATCACTTTCATCATGCTAGGCTAGATTTTCTAAGGCCGGGGTACATGAACCCAGCCTGATGTGTTAATTGTATGTGTTTAACATTAATCCTCTGAATTTATTGATTGAATACGACCGTATTGCGTAGGAACATAACGATTGTAGGTCTTTATATCTCGTTTTCCTCTGGGTAACCGTGATGATTTAGAATGCAATTCGCAATACCGATTTACTCATCCTCAGAATAGGTATGACGTGGGCTTGAACCTCGTATACATAATGCTTGGGAGTACTAAATTCAGGGTCAAATCAATCAGTTAAATTTATGATTAGTATTATAACTGCAATTCACTAGGGTTGGGGGATTGTATTCCCGTCCTATTTTTCCCATCATTTAGTCAAAAGTTTTAAACGAGTTTTCATTCATATTTTAGGTAGTTTAGTGTAATTGCATCTCTTCATAATTTCATATTTGCATTTAGTCGTAATCCATTCTCAAAACCAAATCATTTTTTCTTTCTTTTTAGAGTCAGAGTTAGGGTTCCTCCGTCTTTTCCCGTTGTCACAACTTCGTTGTCCTTTTTCCCAAAGGATCGATACCCGACTTGTCGGATTATTACTTGAGCGACATGCTTGCACTTGAGCCTAGAGTGAACGCATTTCTGAGACACATTTTCAGTCGCGTCACTCCTTAATATGAATTTTTGTTGTAGAGGAACCCTGGGGGTTCCTTCTCAATATAAGTTTCTGCCGGGACCCTGGGGGTTCTTTCTCAATATAAATTTGTGTCATAGAAGAACCCTGGGGGTTCCTTCTCAATATGAATTTCTGTCGGGACCCTGGGGGTTCCTCCTCAGTATGAATTTCTGTCGGGACCCTGGAGGTTCCTCCTCAATATAAATTTATGTCGGGACCCTAGGGGTTCCTTCTCAATATGAATTTCTGTCGGGACCCTGGGGGTTTCTTCTCAATATGAATCTTTATGAATTTTTGCGATCGAGGGACCTGGGGGTTCCTCAACTAATATGAATTTTAGGTGTTCCTCAACCTCATATTTTCTGTTATCTAAAGGGGGATCTTTGAGGGACCCTCACCCTAAAATATAGTGGTCAAGATTAAAACATCCTTTTACACATCATGTTAACAAGTCTCTGATAGGTAGCTTCAGCATTCTTTAAATCGAAGGGCATGACCTTGTAGCAGTAGGTCCCCTTGTCAGTTATGAAGAAAGTCTTCTCTTTATCAGTCAGGTGAATAAATATCTAGTTATAGCCCGATTAGGCATCCATGAAGCTTATCAGCTCATGTCCTACTGTGGTATCAACTATCTGGTCGATTATGGACAGAGGAAAGCTATCCTTGGGACATGACTTATTCCGATTGATAAAGCCTACGTACATTCTCTAGTTCCCATAAACTTTGGAGACTATGATAGAGTTGTCTAACCACTTAGGATATATCACCTCTCTTATGAAGTCGGCCTTTTTCCAACTTCTTTACGTCTTCCTGAATGACCTCGTAATTCTCTCGAGAATAGATTCTTCTCTTTGGTCGTATCGGTCTAGCATCGCTGTCCACATTCAGTTTATGGAAAAAGAGTTCAGGATCTATGCCCGGCATATCCTCATGACTCCATGCGAAGATCCTCTGCCTCTTTCTCAAGAATTTGATCAGCTCTTCCTTGATATCTCCTCTCAGGGCTTTGCCAACCTGAATGAGTTTTTTTTTGCTCGTCTTTATTGAGGATGATGGATTGTACATCTTACGTGGCCTCCCCTTTCTTTAGTTTGGTCTTATCCCTGGGATCCAGGGTGTCAATACTGTAGGTCGTAGTTACTTTCTTGTAAGCTTCCTTCTCATCGATTGAGTTGAAGTAGCATTCACATGCCAACAGTTGATCACCTTGGACTTCACCTACCCCAAAAGGGGTCGAGAATTTTACCATTTGGTGTATAGTAGATGGCACGGGATCAAATTCCTTAAGGTCCACTCTTCCCATGATAATGTTATACGCTGAGTATACATTTCCATCCATCACAAAGAAATTGACCTTATTTGTTATACTCTTAGGCCTAACATCTCCCATTCTAACGTCCATTTCATATATTCCTAATGGGTGCACCTTCTCATCGCTGAACTCTATAAGAGGATGATGATAAGGGACGAGCCTATTCTTACTGAGTCCTAAACCTTTGAAACAAGGCTAGAATATAACGATGATCGAACTTCCCCTGTCGACCAATATCCTCGGTACATTACACCCATGCACTATAGTTGTTATTACCAAAGGGTCATCCTAAGGAGCAAGGATTCCCTTGAGGTCAAGTCTGAAAAATCCCACAATTAAGGTATCCATATCTACCTTCTTTCTCTTCTCTGACTTTGTGCTTACTTCGGTCGAGTTAATGGCTTCAACCTTAGGAAGGTCCTAAGCCTCAGCCACATGCACCTTACGGTCAGCCAATTCTGCACCACCCCTACTAGGCCTCCGCATATCATCTTCACATCAAATGAGATCATATGGAGTCGACCCTTTGGATCATCGTCCTTTGGCGGCAGGTTTAAGTTGTCATCATCATTGTCATCTGAGGTGTCATCCTTGTTCCTAGGACATGCTCCCTACACTTGTCGGACTTTTTTTTCTGGGGTCGTCTCGTCCACTCTTTGGGGCATTACTGCTCACATACTTCCTTAGCTTCCCATCCATAAGCATCTTCTCAATCTCATCTTTTAGGGCGAAACAAATATCGGTTAAGTGCCCGTAATCTTGGTGAAATTCACACCATAAGCTTTTATTCCTTTTGTGAGGGGAAGCTTTTAGCTTCTCAGGCCATCTTAGGGATCAATCATTCTTGATCTCATTCAAAAATGTGCTTGCAACTGATCGTGAGAGGAGTATACCCATTAAACTTATCATCAGTCGATCTCCTCTTTTCATCTTTATTCTTCTTCTGAAACTTTCTCCCACTTCTACTCCATTTCTCATCCTCATACTTATCTACCATAGCTTACTCGACGATGCTGATGACCTTACCAATCGTTGCCAATAGCTCGGCTATAGACTTTGGAGGGTATTCAGAAACTTTCCAAAGTAATTTACCTTTCTGCAAGCCTCCTATTAACGTTGTCATCGCAATACTTTCCTCATAATCCTTTACTTCCAACTTCTCCTTATTTCTTAATGTACTCCCTGAGACTTTCATTCTTCCCCTGCTTAACGTGCAACAGGTGAGTAGTCTTCTTTTAGGGTCTTATCCCAAAGCAGAAGTTGTGGATGAATAGTTCTGCGAGTTGCTTGAAATTTTTAATGGAGGTCTTTAGGAGTAAGGTGAACTATATATGGGCAGTTCTATTCAAAGTGCTTGAGAACGCACGATATTTCATCTCATCTGAGATGGAGTATATATCTACAGCCGACTGGTACATCTTTACATGGTGCACATGATTGGTACTCCCATCATACTTTGGAGTAACTACCGACAGCTTGAATCTGGAAGGGGTTGGTAAGTTAACTATTTTTGCCACAAAAGGAGAACCTTCTGAGTATCCCCTCTGTAAGGGGTCACGGATTTTAAGGATGTCTCCAATCTTGTTTTTTAGCCTTTGAATTGAGTCATTCCAATGCCTCTTGGTCACTTTAACAATGTCAGCCTGACCAATATTATCCCATGCTACCTCAATCGGCCGAATATAGGGTTCCCCTACTGCCGACCTGCATTGGCTATCTACCTCTCGCTGGCCCTCATCTTGGCCACACGGCGATCGATTGTCTATCGCCACACTCCTTTAGTCAACATTTCTCCTTGACCTGGATAGCCTTTCTCTCAAATCACCAACTGGGCCGAGCCTTTCGAAGGCCGACCCTCTACTTAGTCGATCAAAAGTTGAGCCCCTTAGTCGGGCATCACGACTCAACCTCCTATCATGACCTATGATTCCTTGGATGGAGCGCACTATATTTCCAGATTCTTTGTATGGCTCCCAACAATCAATCTGAGCATCTTCAGCCTCATAATTATCATAACGATCTTCGAGCAGGGTTGGCCTTGCCTCCTCAGATATAAATGCCTAGGGTCAGCAATGTCCCTCCACTGTTGAGGAGGTAGATCCTTGTGAGCTGCCTGGGGTGGTCCCTTGGCATCTCGATGATTCTCCCCTATCGCTGCCAGAGTTATATTCTCCGGTTGGGCTCCCACTGGACGGACTACCACATTCTGGATTAAAACAACCAGCTGCTCTTGGATTGCCTGTTGGCTCGTTGCCAAGGATTTTAGTGCTGTTGCCACCTCATCCATTTCTGATTGAGGAGAGGCTTGACTGGAGCTATGACCACCAGTTGGCGGCGGTGGAAATTCAGACGCCATGTTTAAACCTTTCAGATAAGCTGTATTTGAAGAGTAAACAACCTTGAAGCTCAATAGGAATTTTTTCAATGGTGAAACAACTCCACAAAAGGGGAAGACTGGTTCACCACCAGAGATTTTGATGAGGAAAAGCTAAAGAATGGAAGAGATGATGCTACTCTTTCCCACAGACGATGCCAGACTGATGATACCAGAAATGGTATCACTCGGTCACAGATGTATAAATCTCAAACAGGTATACAATAATGGCAATAATCACATAGAAAATCAACAAAGAAGGAGATGACGTAAAGAGGATGTACACCTAGATTTAATTGGTTCGGTCAGAGCCTACGTCCACTATGTGTGTGTGAATAAAATCCACTAGTAAATATGGCTCTAATGGCCTGGTTACAACACAAGATTTTTTTTATCTCTCTGAAAAAACAAATACGATAGTCTTATTACACATTTTACCATCGTTTTAATACTCAAAAATCAGTCACTACACATTAACGTAATAAATCCTACATTCCTCACTCACAAATGTAGTATATAATAACATAATTCTTAATGATCCTACCCGTTTCTCCCTATGGGTATCAACGGCAGGTTTTGCTACCCCATAAACATATATAATTATATCCATACCTAGGATCCACATCTAGTGTTCCCATTCTCATAGGTCCCACTCACTTTCAATGGACTCACTCAACATTAATAGTCCCAATTTTGTTTTCTACACCTGGAACAACTTTTCGTGTCATTTCCCCTGTCCCTGGTCCTATAGACCATTTTGAACCTAACAATACTAGCATCAATTGTGGCTCTACTGATTTCTTCGGCTCCACTTTCCCTATGGAACTCGTTATCGTCTATACTAGTCTTAACTGAATCCGCCTCCACTTGGTAGATATTTAATTTAACCATATATATGGGTCCACCCCTCTACTGGGTATGCCCCTAAGTGGTGTTCTACTATCGTTGTTCACCCTAGTCTCACTTTTCGACTAAATTCTCCAATACCCTTGACTCCCTTCTCGTGGAAGCATTGATATTTATTCATAAACGTACACTCTTGACGACATCGTCACTAGTCATCTAAATCTGATTTTTCCAATTACACATGGGTATATAAATCACGAACGCTTCAACAAAAAGTAACTCATTTTTGTCAGGTATATCCCATTTATGATAAGGTCCAAAATTTCACAATTTCATTCGCATCTCTTTTACAACTGCAGATGGACGATTTCATGGTCAAACCATACCCCAAATTCCACATTTAGCTCAATACCAACTTCTTTATATAAGAAGTCTAATTTCCATCACTTAAGATTTCTCTTACGAGTGAAATTTTATAAAAAATTCTTAAATCCTGGGTATTTCTACACTTCACCCTATACAATTTCCTTTGGATTTCTACTTCCATTGGACCCTTACTCTTCTTCCTTCACACATTTTGTAAATGTACTTTTTTTTTAAATCCTTCCAACTCCGCCACCCTTCACCAATAAATGATGAGTGAATCTGGAACGACACTATTGTCACCAATGATAGTGTTTAAGGAACTACAGTTCCCAAGTGATTTATTTATTATCGTCAACTTGAAAAATAATTTTGGTGAATTTTACCTCGATCAACATTTACACTAAGTCTCTAGTTGACCTTTCCTCCTGCATTTTGTCCAACGGCCTTCGGTGGTCGTCCTATTCTGTTCGGAAAACGATGCCCGATCGAACTTGTATAAGAATTTCACCACTTATGTTTAATAGAAAGACAACATAAATATTCATACGTGAAGGAATACAATAATCCTAATCATAAGGCTCTACATCAAAGGATGCTACGCTGAAACATAGATAGCCGTAGAGATCCTAAGGACTCTAGAACCTGATGCTCTGATACCACCCGTAACACCCCGCTCAATTAAATACTGAGTGATCAGCCCTATACCCAATTAAATCAGAGTATACAGTTGGTTCATTCTTCGCATCACTGTCAAAAAATACTTTCTTTTTGTTAATCACCTAATACTAAATTAAGATGGTGTTAAAAACTTTCAAATTTAATTTAATACAATCTCATTTTAACTTTATAAACAATGTCATGTAATCCATTCCACAACAATGAATAATAGATAAGTAACATCACAATTGAATTAATGTAAGTGGAATAAAATCCCTAGTTTAAGTATCTCAATACAAATATTAAAATAAACTGAATGTATCAAAACTGACATAAGTAAGACCACTGTCTGAGATAGAATCGAAATAACTAGAATCCTTGGGTGACATGCCTTATATGAACTAACTACTATGGATGTATGAATCAAGAGAATTAAAGCATATAAGCAAAGTCTGCAACTCCATAGCATCCATAGTACGTCAAGTATCCAATCCTCTATGTATGGCGTTCCTGTGACTAAACACCTAATATAAAAGATACAAGGGAGGCGAGAATATGCAAGAAAACGGGTCAGATCCCCATGATAAAATATTTTTAAAAATAGAAAGTGATTAACAAGTGTAATTAAGCAATTGTTATGTACATGTTAGATTCTCGAGCTCTCTCTTGAGATTCTCACGTCGCATCTAGTGTGCACGCCTGATGTACCTTCAAACCATACTAGCTACTATTCCCATGCTAACGAGTTCTTTCCTTTCTAACATCTACACATAGTCCAATATCGTTCCCACGTATTACTCTCAAAATATAAGTAATACATATATATATATATCCAATTTTTCTTTAACATAAATAAACACTTTTTCAATTTAATATAATTAAATGTTCACCAACTTAATTCATTACAGATTTCATTATCATTCATGTCCACTTAATTCACACAGTAGATAATATCACAAGTATATATATACATTCACTCTATTATATATATACAACATTGCACCCCAACACTCAGCTGCAATGCATTCATACTCTGCTATCATGTCTGGGTACATCTTATCACTATACAAAGGACTGTCGAGTCAGTATATCCCTCGAACCATAAATAACAAACACAAATATTGGAGGCGAACATAGTCCTAAGCCTTTGGGCTACGCACATACCTATGCACCCAAATGACCATTCAATACCAATGTTTTTACACATGACAATCCATCCTAAGTCCTATGTTCTGAGGCACAAGTCAAAAATCCTCCCTAAGGCTCATCAGGATATGACTGCCCTCAACGCGTAAACCTCCCATCGATAGCAAGTAGGCTAGGTATGTCATACTCACAAATCATATATATATATATATATATATATATATATATAGGGCATAAGCACATCCCATATTACAAGTCTCATACGTAGTATACTTATATCTCGAATATCCTACGTATCATGGTATTTTGAACCTCAATTATATTATAGGTATTCGCTCTACCGATGTATATATATCAAAAAATGGGTATACTCTCATCCCATATACAAATCCCACACGTAGTATATTTCAAGTTTATCCCATAAACTAATAATTCACATTTTATTCACCTTTCCTAGTACTCCTATCATCTCTTGTTAACCGAAAGGATTTAATTAATTATTATAGTAGCTACCTCAACCCATACTTATTGGTTAAACCCAAACTCATTATAACAAGCCCGGATTATATTTTAATTCCTAATAATTCTTTTTCTTGATAAAATTACATTCTGTCCAGAAATATAAAATTACAATTTGAAGCTTTTCTGCTCCGATTTTGAAAAAACTTAAAACTACAAAGTTGTGCAGAACGTGATTTTATACCAGAACATTCGAGCACACTATCAATTTCCGCTTAAAACGGTCCTAAAATTATCATACAATGTTCGTCCTTTTTCTACATATTTCTACCTACGGGTTGTAATATACTTCATCCTCAAAACGTCTACCAAATAATCCCAAACTCCTTATAATTAATCCCAAATGATATACCCAAGTATGTACATGATTTATAACATCAAATCATATCAAATTATCATGGAATTTTGATTAATCATGCTAATCCCATTTTAATACAGAAAATCTGTATTTTATCATTCTTACTCAAGAACACGTATAAACCCCAAATTTTTTCATCAAATAAACCCAAGTTTCATGATATTTATTCTAAAATAAACAAGGGATTAATCCTACATGGTTTCCATTTCAAGGATTAAATCAAAATCATCAAAATTCATCTTTGATTTATAAATCTTTAAAAAAAAACTTTTTTTATCTACCATGGACAACATACATGCTATAGATTACAAAAGTTAAAACACCTGCCTTTGATTTTGTAGGTCTTAACCTTTGGGGAACATGATGCTAAGGTGTTCCTCTCTTTTTCGGTCACTCTCCGGTGGCGGCGAAAGTGATGCAAGGTGCCTTTGTCCCTTGGTTTTCCTAGAATAACCCTTCCTCTCCTAGAGAAATCTTTTCCTTTCCTCAATGGATGTCTCTTAGAGTTTTGATGAATAAACCTTTGGCTAACATATCTCTTAAATTATATAAAAATACCCAAATTTCGTAAGTACTTTTCATCTCCTAAGTAAAATGACCAAAATACCTCTTTGGGGTGTCTATTCAGTTCCAAATGGATCCAAGACCCAAATCAAACCCCTGGGTACACTTTTCTGACTATATAAAACCCTCAAAAAACTTTGGCACACTCAAAATGACCATTTGGATGATATAAAAATAAGTTACTCTTCATTCCATTCAATTATAGTTTCGACACGACTCCTACGCGTGTCCCAACTTAATTATCGTAATTGTCGTATTTATAACTCTCGATAATTTCTATAAAGTCACAACCATATTACTTTTAGTCACTAAGTAATATTTAATATGAATCACATATTACTTTATTCTAGTAATATTCAATCCGAATTAATTCCAATTATTTCACATAAATAATTTCAATTAATCCCTATTGATTTAACCCATTTACTCTTAATTTATCTCATCTTAAAAGTGATTAAATTACAGGGTATTACACTCATAATTGAACTTGGTTCTCAGAATTGATCGTCCTAGCTTTGGGTCCTCAAAATTGAGCTCGACCCTCAGAATTGACCACGGATGTTAGAATTGGTCATCACAACTTAAGGTCCTCAGAATTGACCTCAACCCGCAGAATTAGTCATCCTAACTTTAGGTCCTCAAAATTGACCTCGACCATTAAAATTGGTCATCATAACTTAATAACCTCCAACTTAAAGTCATCAGAATTGACCTCGGCCCTCAAAATTCTTCGTCATAACTTTTGTCCTCAGAATTGACCTCGAACCTCAGAATTGGTCGTCACAACTTTAGGTCCACAGAATTGATTTTGGCACTCAAAATCGATCGTCCCCAACATAACTTTAAAAATAACCTCGACCCACTGAATCGATCATCCTTTTATACTTAGGTCCTCAAAATTGACCTTGACCCGCTGAATAGATTACCTTAGCCCCTTAGAACCAATTTTGACACATCCTCAACCCACTGAATATGTCATCCTTGTCTCCTTATGTCCTAAGATTTTACCTCGACCCACTGAATCGATCATCTTCATCTCCTTAAGTCCTCAGAATTGAACTCAACTCGCTAAATCGATCATCCTCGCCTCCTTATCTCCTCAGAACTGACCTCGACCTCTGAATCGATCAACTCGTCCTCTCGATCCCCAGAATTGACCTAAAATCCTCTTCCCCAACGTCGATGTGGTGTCTATCATTCGACAACCTTCATTTATTCCAATCTCGCCCGTCGAGGTTCTCTCTCTAGGCACCTAATCCTGGGACTCCCTTAGCACTTTGTTAGGTCCCTAGCACTCACTTGTTCACCGTAAACCCGAGATTATAATTCGGGTACCTTTTTGAAGGCCACTGAGCTATCCTGAGCCACATTTGACTCTAGTAAACTCTCCAAATTGAGCGAAGCTCAATGAATCTTTGAAGGGCTATGAATCCCCTTTCCAATAGTTCACCCGTGCTTGAATCGATCTTACGGTACGAACGAACGAGTTATTTTACTTCGAAGGGTCATCGAGCGTTTCTAGGCCCCATTTTACCTCAGTCAAATATTTGAACCGAATGAAGTTGAATAAAATCTTGAAGATCACTAAACACCCTTTCCAACAGTCCGTCCCATCAGCAAATCTGCCTTACGATTCGGACAAACAATCCATTTTCTTTTAAAAACTTCTTATCCAGTGACCAATTGGTTATTCTGGGCCCCGTTTGACCTCGGTCATCTCCCTAACTCGAGAGTGACTCAATGGATTCTTAAAGAACTTTGAATACCCTTTTCAATGGTCCACCCCGTGCACAATTGGGACTTACAGATTGCATTTTATAACCATTTTCTAAAAAACCTATCCCAGACTGCCGAATGTCACCCTCAGGACCCTGCCTATCGGCAATGTGTTTGGGGTTCCGTACCAATAGCAAAATCATATACCATGCCTATCATCACTGCAATTGGCCTTATAAATAGAGGCCAAGACCTCACATTGAAAGGCACCCCGAAAGATCCCTCTCAGCAATTTAGAGAACATTCTCTCGAATTCAGAGTTGTTCCCCATTTCCCATATCTCCCTCCCTCCATCCTTTTCTTACTTCTTTAGTAAATTCCCCCATCTCTTCATACCACCATCATCCCATTATAAGATCAACATATCTACATTCAAGTTTAATATCAAGCATTCATGAGGAGATTTAATTCTCCATCCTCTTCTCTAAATTCTCTTATTTTAGTTTCTCTGTTTCTACTTTAGCACTTTATTCCATTACATCACATACATTAATCTCAAACCTTTATTAGTAGTAATTTCACATACTTTATATTCATAAAAGACCCTAAAACAAGAAAAATAAGGTTTATCTATAAATTTCAAAAGAGGGATTCTCATTTCACATCCTCACTTTTAGAACAAATTTGTCTCTACACACAAATATGAGAAATCCCCCGTTTGGTTTTATGGATTAAACCACACCCTATGTTATCCTGGAACTAAGTGGACTTTTATGCCCTTTGGGCTACGTAGATGTCTTGGGTAAATCCTGAGATTTGAGTCCTCTCTTATGCACGTATATAATATTATTTTCATATTTTATGTATATATATATATATATATATATATATATATATATAATGAATGCCATATTCTTGCATGCTTGTGTTTCGTCTGTTATATACATTTGTTCTTCCATAACAACTTGTGATTCAACAAACACTCATATTATATTTTGAATTTTTATTTTTGTGAACACTCCTAAGGATGAATTCACTCCGTCCTTTTTCATGATGCGAGTTAAATGCTTCCATTCTTCATTCATATTATTCACATAATCACACCCTTCACGGAGTATGACATGAGAAGATTAACACATCCCCATGAGATATCGAAAGGGCGGGATAGGTGCCTAACATCTTCCAATTCCGTAACTTAGTCCTCAGACCTTTGAACTGTTTGGTTTCACAAGCATTAGTATTATGCTTGATGTCATTCTCTCGAGGCCGCAATATTTCTTTTGCCGGTTTTGTGCAAAATAAGTTGGCGACTCTTTCCCCATACATTATCCCACATTTATGATGGTCGAGCACCCCAATAAAGAGCGCTATCCCATGTGACCGCCGAAGGAAACCCCCGAAAGGGAAAATAAGAAAAAAGGGTGAGCCCCTCGGGATGGCCACAATAGGTAAAATAGATTTTGACTCTCGAAGTTTTTGAGAGGGTTCAGAATATAAAGAACTTTACTCTTTATACTTGGGGGGCATATACATCCCAAAGTTAAAGTGTAGTGAGCAAATTCCCTCTATTTATAACAGTTCAAAACACCGCACAGAACATAAGACATACATCTTTCTCTTCATTTTGTAGAGAATTATAGAATTCGTAAATACCTTTCATTTATCTTTAAAAAAAAGGTCTTTAGAAAGTAAGATTATGTCTTTACTTTTGCCCTATAAATTCTTTATTTGATTATTTGGGAATACGAAGAGAGGGTCAACCCCTCATTTAAGTCATTTCCTTAAAAAGTTCTAAATGAACTGTGGCACATGCACCCCACAGATTAAGGGGGAGGTTTAAAATAATTGACAAATTTATTTATTTTATCTTGAGAACAAGTTTTGAAAAGTGAGATGATATATTTACTTTTATTCTATGAATAATTTACTTGATTATTTGGGAATAGGGAGAAGGGGTCAACCCCTCCTCTAAATCATTTCCTAAAAAAATAGGTTCCAGATGAAATGTGGAACAAGTAACCGAGAGATGGAGGGGAAGTTTTTAAAATTTAATTTGCCAAGATCTTGTGTAAATGCTCCCATGGAAAAGGGGAGAAGTTCACACCGAGCATATACCAGTCTAAATAGAAATAATGCGAAGAAGGGATGAAAATGGAAAAATAGAAGCAAAATGTTTATTTCATTAGTATAGAAGACTGCTAAAATATATATATATATATATATATATATATATATATATATATATATATATCTGTCTTTATATGTATAAGAAAATGAAGAGTACATGGGAAGATAAAAAAGTTATTCCCTAGAAAACATAAACTAGACAAAAACGGTTCTCTCGTGAGTGCACGTCAGCATATGTAGGGCCAGCCTCCTAAATGAAATCCTCCTTTAGCCTAGAAAGGCGGGCCTCGTCCTCAGAGTCACTATCCATGACCTTGGACAATTTGGCCTCAAGCAACTGAATCTGACCACGTAGTTGAGAGGCCTCAGTATGACGCTACTGGACTCTTATTTGCCTAGATTAGCGAAGCTTCATCATCTTCTTGGACGGACGCTAGTAAAATGATGAACTGAAGCATCAAGCTAGTCCAGCTTGAATTGATAGATACTCTGAAGATCATGCAGGTCCTGTAAAAATAGTGAATTCTTCGAGATGGTGAGATCGGTAGGAGAAGTGGACAAGAAGTCATGAATGTGGCTAACGAGGGCCTTCAAATTATATATAGTGAGTTTGTTAATGTTAAGGATGCTCTAGGATATGAAGGTCTTCGGATGATGCTCGACAATTAGATCAAATATCTCTCGCTCACGGCTCCTGAATCTCTTTAGTTGCTCCTCACATTATAAGTCTCTCATAAAGATCTCAAGAGCCTCCAATTCGATATCATCATAGCTTATTTTCGAATAATCAAGTTTAGAAGGAAGAAGAGAAGACTCCTCGACGAAACCTTCAGCCTCATCAGACCGAGCCTCAGAATTAGGTCCCTTATTATCAGTTGCCTCCACAGTCCCACTCACATAATCCTAGAAACAAAAATGTAAAGATAGATGAGTAAGGGAAAGAGAGTAGTTAAACCACTTCAACCATGAAGGAAATAAAAAAGGAAATCCAGGAAGAGAAAGAACCTGCCCCCAGACCCAAAGGGGTGAGCAAATTGCTAGCCAACCTAGAAAGTACCCCTATACCTACTATGCAGATCTATAAAGAATGAACTAATTGATATTAAAGAACACTTGCTCATCAGAAAAAAAAGACTCTTAAAAATTGTATATCAAAGTTAAATCAGGTATGACAGTATAATACCTGAGGAGTGCTCTCCATAGTGCTCATAACTTATTCCAAAGATATGGGAATGCTTACCTCACTAACCTAAAAATAAGGAAATAGGGGTGTGATGGTGAGAACTTGCATAGTAATAGAAAGAATGAAAACAAAGGGGGGAAAATCATAAATGAATGAATAAGGTAAGATAATATAGTACCTCGCTCACACTTGTGATCCCAAACTATTCCATAATTATTGGAATGCTCACAACACTAACTTAAGAACATAGAAATAAGGATGTGTTAATGAGCACTTGCACAGAAAAAGAAAGTTTAAAGAAAAGATGTGTTGAAATGGGTACCTGAGGAGTCACCTACATAGTGCTCGTAGCATGTCCCGTAGACAAAGGGACTTCAATAGTATCATCCTAAAAATAATGAAGCAAAGAATAAGTCACCAAGATACCTTGCACAGTCTAAAATAAGTAATAAGGGTGAAGTACCAAGAATAGTAGTATACATGAAAAGCCTCTAACAAAGAGCTGCTTGGAGGTAGATTCAGAGGAGGGTTCATAGTAACAAGAACCTGCGAAGGAACCACATAAAAAGGAAAGAAGATCATGACCAGGATGCACTCAAATAAAAAAATCACAAGTACAGAAAACACAAAAGAAGAAAGTAAATACCTGAGGTGGAATGGCAAATGAGTTGCACACCTGAGCACCACCTGTAGAGATAGATGGTAATGATGTGCTGATGTTAGCCTGAAATATAAATGAACAAGAAGTGAACCACAATTCAAGTGAATTATATAATCACAAGTTATTGGAAACTAGGAATAGTAAAATTAAGTACTTGAAACCTATGAGGGGGAGAAGGGCTCAGATTAACTAAAGGGGTGGAGGGTTACCCGTGCCTGCCTGTTAACAAGTAAAATTATTAGTAATAAAGGTGATAGGAAAAAGAAAAAATGGCAAAGGTTGTGTGATTGAGTATGTGTGAAGAAACAAGGACCTATGAGACAGGCCCACTAGATGCCACGCTAAAAATGTGCTACAGGAATGAAAAACCTTGTGGATATATATTCTCCCGAATGGTGACAAATCGGGATTAACCACCCCAATGGGTAAACTTATTCCCCCAGTGGTATAAGGGCCACTCACAAGGGGGCCCTGCAAAATAAGGCAGACACAACAAAGATAAGATAGTGATTACCATAGATAGAAGTTAAAATATAGAAGAAGTTCTAAGAAGTACCTCTATAGGTCTAGTACTAGAGGGCCCAACTATGGAGCTACCCACTAGAAAAGATGCAGAAGGCCTAGTAGGGGGACTGGGGGCTACAGTCACCTATCACATAGACAAATGTACAAAAATAAAAACACAAGAATAAGTTAAAATCTAGTAGTTAACGAGACTTAAAGATATTTAAAAAGATTGTGAATGCCTGCACAAAACGAATGGACATAGAAAATCCCCTCGTGGTAGTGGGAAACACAGTAGAGAGCTACAGAATAAATCAAGATAGAAAATGTTAAAGGCAGCTGACAAGTAAGAGCAGATACAAGCGCTAAAGCTTTATGAAAAATTCTCTCTAACAAGGCCTAAAGAGGAGACAAGCATAGAGTTCCTCTGGGGAGTAAAGGTAACCGTAGAAGTGGGGAAGGTGAAGATGAGAGGGTAACCCTCACTTCTAAGGGGATTATTGTCCCTATGGAAGAAATCTATTCAAAGAAACAAAGTTAAAGTTAGATAACATGTTGCGTAAGTCAATCAAGAGAACAAAATAAAACCAATAGAAGGCACTTACAATGTTTGGGTGAGTGGCCTGACCATAAAGCTCGGTAGTGGGGCTAGTGGGTCCGCCAGACATCTCAAAGCTAAAATAAAGTACAAGTGTCAGGCGAGCGACCTTGATGAGAGTCAATAACACCAATGTTATTTGAAGAAGAACTATTGGCATCATAGGAAAGGGTGCTTCCATAATCAAGCAGTTCCTCTTCAAGTGAGCAAGACTAAGAACAAGCACTTGAAACCATATGATTGGCGATTTCGATAAGTAAAAGATAAGTAACTAGAATACCTTCTGCGAGAGGGGTGGATTAGAGGGACTACTCCTAAAACAGAATGCCCACGGCCTTATAGCCCTACTCTCATACTGTCTGAAATGTATCCTTAATACCAAAAGTGTCAGTGTTTGACTCTTGGTATGGAATGGTTGAGCGTGCAGTGGGCTTAGCCACTTTGTTCTTTTTCTGCTTACTTGCTCGAGTCCTCATGGGTGAAGGAGGAGGACGATTCATATCTACTTGTTCTGGGATAAAGTTTGACACATCGATGCCTGGGTGTTTTCTTTTTGAGGGGGCCTTAGGATTTGCCTTCCCTTTTCCATTTGTTCTGATTGGCTGGGTTTCAAGATGTTTTGCATAAATAGACTCCTCGCACATAGGTCTCACTAGAATAGGGGTGACCTTCTCGAGGTGAGTCTTCACCACAGTGCTGCGGAACCACAAATCCTTTTGGTTTTTTTTACCCAAGTACTTGTCACTAATTGGAATCTTTGTGTGGATGGTTTCGTGGGGCACATCCTGGATACAATTCGTGATAAGAAAAATATGGCGTTGCCACAAGGAGAACCACCATAGGATGAATGAGAGGAAGTAGTCACGAGCAGGAATAAAGAAGATACCAAAGCTATCATTCCTATGGAGGATCCCCTCAAAAGTAAAATTGGCATATGCCTCCAAGTATAGCTTAGTGGGAGAGTGACTTGAGGGATAAGTGGGGGTGTAAACTCCTTGATCATATTCAAATTATCTGCTCACTCACTAAGAATGATAAAACTCATCTCTTTGGCCAAGCTGAGTTAGCGAGGGAAGCACATAAGGTAAAACCATAGCCATAAAAGATGTGTGGGGATAGTCTGCCACTGACTCTAAATCTGCAGGACGATAAAAGGTGTCAGGAGAAGATATGAAGAAGCCCCACGAGATGATACTCCCCCACTCATTTGTAGTAGTGGAGGAATGAGAACTCAATAATATTATCAGTTAAAGAACCCAAGGCTTGCTTGGGGATCTTCTTGTACCACCTGGAAATCCGAGAGGAATTGTTATGTAATGAGCGAGGATCTGGGGAAAAGTTTGGAAATCTCTTGAATAAAACGACCATCAAAATAAAGGAATTCACAAAGTTATTCATATCATAACAACCATGGGATAGTTCCATGTCCATGTGGGAATTGTCCAACAAAGTGTACATTGAACCTAGTATAGGTGCTGCAAGGGGAACATCCCTCCCTCGAGTAAGCCTAACAGCGAGGATAAATAACATGAAGGGAGTCGTTTGGTCTGGCTTGAAATAAAAACCTTCTCAAGAAAGTGACAAAGAAAGCTACCAAGTGAAAAGCATACATGATCTTGGGACCATCCTGACTTGAAGGTGCCCTGCTCGAACTCCCTTCTTTTAGGGTAGGCTCAAAGTCCCTAAACATGTATATTTTCCACTTAGCAAAAGAGTGCTTAGTGGCCCCTGTGTTGTTGATTTCAACACAATTACTATATTCATATAGTTCTTAATGAATCTACTTTCACATCTCCTTTTCCACATCATCTTCATAACCATTTCGAAAAACATGAGCTCCCAAAAAGGGTGAGGTCAGTCAACTTACAATTTCCTCTAGGGTAATAGAAAATTCACTCCAACTGGTAATGAAAGTGTATGAGTGGATGCTCCAGTGAGAGTCTAGAAGGATGAACGTGTTGGAATGTTTGGCGATAGTGAAAGTCTTTAAACTATCAAGGATCCTCGCCCAACCCAGCTGCTCGATGATAGCCTTGTGAGTAGGCTCAATTAAAATATAGTCCACCCAGAGGTCCCACTCATCATGGGAACCACCAAAGACATCAATGTTTATGCTTGAGCAGGGGAAATCACCCCTATCCACTCGAACTCTCAAAATTCTATCAGAAAAAATGATGGGGGTATCAATAGATTCAACAAAACCTAATAAGGGTTGTTTATTCAACTTGGATACAAATTCTACCTCGTGCCCCTCAAGACCTTTCATGAAAGTGTCTTTTTCCCTAAAATAGGGGCCAAGGCGATAAAGGCTAAAATCTCTTTTAGACGGATTTCAAGGTACTCTTTTTCTACCTTAGAAAGAGTGGAAGTATCAAAATAACACCACCAAAACCACTAGCAAGGGTAGTGGAGGAGGTGACATTAGTGGTTGCCATGGTGGTAACACCAATGGTAAGAATAATGGAAATTGTCACTTGGATGGGCATTGAACCAATGAGAATCTTGTTGGTGGCAAGGGAGATGTCGGTAAATATAACCCTAGAACAATATGCCATTAACATAGTAGAAGTTTTGAAATAAAAAGCTATAGCGGAAAAGGAGATTTTGGGGAGGACAAAATTTTTCTCTCTCTAGAAGCTCTGAAAACGCAGGGTTGCAAATGACAAAGGTAAGGGTCAAAATTTTAAAATAGGTACTTATACTTAGGATGGGTCGCACGCTTGACCGCTCGAAAGGAATAAAATGATTACCCAAATGATGGGATGTGTGTTCCCAAGCAGACACGTGCTTCCTCGAGACACTAAAAGAGAGTTGAACTGACAGTGCCATTTAATGCCCAACAGAGTAATGATGTGATTGAAAAACCCTTATAATTCCAAGAAAAGAACAATGATTTCATGCAAAACTCTTTGCTTTAACAACCACAAACACTTTTTCACAAGGGGACTAATGTAGAGGACTACCCACTGAACTGCCCACAAGCAACCCTAATGAGGTGAGGGGGATCACAAACGAGTGGGTGCAAGATTTAGCAAGAGGGCCCACAGCGAATGGCTAAATTTAGGGGATGCTCACAGTCAAATAATTGTAAAAATATCTCGTACGATAAATAGTTACTAACATTGTTGTTTTTGTTACATAAGTAGCCTACATCGAGCAAGCAGGGCTCAAGCAGGACAGTTGGGATCTTTAGGGGGTTTTGGTTTGGTGGCTAAGAGGCAAGGTTTACTGGGCAAGCTAAGACCTAACCACTTTAGTACCTAAGGAAATGGAGAATAACAATAAGAGAGACCTAAGAGGTCACTTAAGCACCCACACAATCCACTCTTAGTGTAATGAGTGAGTAGCCAAGGTGGTGCTCACAAACTATTTTAAAATTAACCTTTTTGGAGAATAGGTCCCATGCCACTCACAAGTCCTCAAAAATTGTTCACAAAGTTACCATTTGAAAAGATTTTTACCAAATCAAACTTTTTGGCACTATGCCTCACATATTTACTTTTTGACTTTGGTATGTTCCAGGTGTCGCTTGTTAGAGGGGACAAGCGACGAATAGCCCAAATGACACACCAACCCTAGTTTTTACCTATAAATAGGACCCTTGGGTAAGGTCAAACACATAAGAAAAACTCAAGGTAGCACTATTACTCTGTCACAATCTCATCAAAAAGTATTCTCTCCCCTGCTCTCTCTTTAGTAGTTGAAGTGTTTATCTCTTTGCTCCTTATAGTCGTCACTTCCATAGTGATCCCTTTTTCTCTCTTATTATTGTTGTTGAAAAGTTGTATCTAATCATTTGTCTTATCAAATAAAATTCATAGAAACTCGAATATTACCAGAAATAGAAAGTTTTTCTTCTCCAGCTTCTCTTGAGATCTTGGTGACCTTGAAGACAACATCTATGGGAGTGGGTCATGCCTTACCAGATCTAGTCCTTCATAGGCCCCACTACAACCACCCTACTACAGTAAGAAGTATAATTACCAACTTCCACACTAGAAGAAAAAAGTCTTTTTATAATGGCCAAAATGTGTCATAAAAAATTATTTACATCACTTTTAATTATAATCAAAAGAATCTTAAGAACCACTGTCATAAAAAGACGGAAAAAACTACTTAAAAAATATAGTTTTTTAAGACGCACTATTTACAAGGGTTGCAAAAAATGTTAACAAAATGTCTTAAAAATAGAGTTTTTTAAGACGCATTATTTACAAGGGTTGTAAAAATTGCCCCTACTAACTACCTACTACTGGCCAAAAGCGTCCAAAATGTGTATTTTTATATATCCATATATTACATTCGAAAGTTTTCCTACGAAATAAAATCAACACAAATATTCACAAAATCAATTCAAACTAGTCATATTCATGTATACATTCAAACGTTGTCCTCCTAATATGTACATCCAAAAGTTGTCCTACCAATATATACATTCAAAAATTGTCCGACCAAAGTAAAATATACATTCAAAAAGGTATTTTGCCTAATCACATTCCATCCAAAATCAGTTAAAACTAAAAATTCTCATCTAAAATAGTGAAAAATGTAACTATTATAAACCAAATATGTCCTCGACATTCCACCACAAACGCCTGCTCCATTCTTTCTTTACAAAATCACTTTCCATAAACTTGAAAAATAATAAAGACAATAGAGTATGAGTTCATCTCTATTTTTTTTTCTAAAATCAATATACAACTCTCAATTGTCAAGTTCTTATAGCATTAGAGAGAAAATGATGACAATAGAGTATGAGTTCTTTAGATACTTGCCATGATTCTAGGAATTGCAGGGGGAATTCTCCTGTGTAGGAGGTTGAGGGTGTGTTCAACAACTTGTTCGGGTGTGGCCCTTTCCTTGCACTCCGCTCCAGGAGTAACCATGCTGGGATTGAGGAGGATACCTTCAAACATTACATTATTCTCAGCTAGGTAGAAGAAGACCTCGACCCACACCTTTTGGGCTACAAAAAGCTATAAAGAAATTGTATTAATAAAACACAGAAAGGAACAATAATATATAAAAATCATTTGGATTTAATGAACTTAGTTCAAAACAAGGTAGGGAACAATAATAGTTTCTTACCACTAAGAAGGCTCCTCTCTAAGATAGAAAAAGAACATACATATCCATAACTAACACAAATTGTAGAACACAAAAACACAATTTGCAGATCATGGAAACACACAAAAAACCCAAATTACGGATCATAGAAATACATTAAAAAAAACAAATAATGTGTAGTCATGGCTGAAAACTTTGAATTAAAATAAGCGAAAAACAACCATATAAGTCCAAAAATAAGGCAAAAAAAAATTCACCATAGCTACATGCCTAAGAAACATTATATGTTTACAACACGCTATATTGAAAAGGTACGCCCGGCCTATACGTTTGAATTGTCTTTTTATCATTTCTACAAAAATGATCAAATGATACATTAAAAAGTCGATCATACGTGGTACAAACTAAAATATTGAGAATCATTGGCAAAAGACAAAACAATACAAAGAAAACGACATAAATTAATGCTCCGCAAATAGTACAGACTAAAATATACATATGAATAAAAATAGGTGTTGCTCCATACATCCTTACGGTAAACGGAGGAAACAGAGGATTCAGTAAACATAGGACACAAACACAAATCTCTTTGTGTGCCTGGAAGTAAATAGTTTACTCAAAAACAAATAGTGGAAGCATTTAAGATATTAAAAGGATAAGAACTAAGATTAATCTATTTGTACACATTAGTAAAAATACATCGTAGTTATCTTGGCAAAAAAAACGGACTATAAAAACACGGACAAAGTGAATATCAAAGTGAAAACATAATAATTTTGTTTCACATGCTCTACAAACCCATGAAGTAAAATCCTGAACACTTCTTACTCCCTAACATTCTTGATGGAAAACTATTTGACATTTAAACAGAGGACAAAAAGAAAGAAAAATACTCGGATGATTCTGCTTGAGGCCCACCACATGCCAATAACCAACTTTCTAATTCAAAGGTGTAAAATCCAGAAACTATGTCAACATAAAGATTCACATATAATGAAAACACTTATTGCAAATTATAATTTTATTCTAGTCCCAATCTTCAACCCATCTACAGACATCACAAGGTTCTGTCATCCACTTTGCATAAACAGTCTCGTATTTATCTTTCATGGTGAAATCAGTAAAAAAGCATAATCGAATTTCACCCCTATAGGCCCAAGTAGGGTTGTGTTTTTTTTCCGAACTTTCGATTTTTCCGAATTCTGATCTGATTTTTTTCGATTTGGGAATAAATATTTGTATTTCGATTTTCGAATTTCCAATTTTTGATTTTTTCGAAAAAAATCGGATCGGAAATTGGATTTTTTTTTATATTCCGAATTTCTGATTTTTGCCGATCCGAATTTCCAAAATTTAATCCGATCCGATTTTCCGAAATGTATTCCGATTTTTTTTTCGATAATTATGCCGATTATAGTTTTCGATTTTTATTTCCGAAATACACCCACTTTATCTTTACTTCTTTAATTTTAATTTTACCTAGATATGCTTGGGCCAATAGTAACCGTTTGACTAGTTTTTAGGGCAAGATAGAAGAGGAAAAGGGCTCTCACTTTTATCATTTCACTCATCTTCTCTCTCCCACTCTCCAAAATGGCTCTCATTTTCTCTCTCAGTCTGAATCTTCGAAAACACCATTGGAGACATTTCTCATCTCTAATCTAAGGTTAGATCTTTAAATATGTTCTCCAAATATGTGCAAATCTTTTGAACGAAAAAAAATATTTTCGGTATAAACGATTTTTGATCTGTATATAAAAGATTTTGGAACGAAAAAATATGTATGTATATTTATATAAATCGTATAAACATCGATTTATATAAGCGATTTAAATAAAAGATGTTTTCGGTAATAAACGGTTCAGATCTCTGTTTTGATCAAACGAAAAAATACGTATGTATGTTTATATAAATCGTATAAACATCGATTTATATAAATGACTTAAACGAAAGATGTTTTCTGTCATATAAACGAGTTTTGGTTGTATGTATGTTCAGATTTGTATAACTATAAATGAATTTTCACAGAGATCTGTATATTGGATGAGTTTTCGATAATGAGTTTTGGTTGTATGTATGTTCAGATTTGTATTTTGGATGAGTTTTTGGTTGTACAGTCTACAGATTAAAAATTGTATGTATGTTTATGTATATATACAAAATCTTTTATGTACAGTCTACAGATCAAAAACTGTAACAAAATTTTGAAAGTTTTTATAAACAAAATATAAAAACCCTTGTTTTGAAAGACCCTTGTTCTGTAACAAAATCGTAACAAAATTTTGAAAAACCATTACAATCAAAAAATATAAAACTGTATGTATTTTTATATAAACAAAATTTAAAATATGTTCTGCTTTTATATATGTTCACACACTTCACGTTTTAACAATTAAAAACTTTTATATATATTTTTTTCAATTTTTTGACATTTGTTCTACTTTTTCATTTTAACAATGATGCATAGAAAGTATTTTTTTTTATCTGAATTCTTCATCTAACTCTTTTTTTTTGTCTTTGATTTAACTATTTTTTTCTTCATTTTATATGTTCTAAAGTTTGTTTTTGACTATTCATAAACTAATAAAAGTATATTTCTTTGTTTGTTTAATTGTATTGGAGGTGTATACACTTACACAATAGAGAGTTGCGTGATAATAAAACAGCCTCAAAATAGGTACTTTTTCTCTAATTAATTTGATTGCATGTCAACAATGAAAGTGGTGGAGTAACTAGCCAACCAAACCCTAATAATAATAAGAGAAAATCTGGTTCAAAATCTGGTTTAGCCGGGCATCACGGAGTGTCGGGAGTATGGGAATATTTTGAAAAACACTTGATTGAGGGCACAAAAAAATATTCGGGCACTTGTGAGTGCAAGTATTGCAATGTAACAATACATGCACCATCTTCTGTGGGTACTAACAAATTGTGGAATCATTTAAACAAATGTAAAGATTTTACCGGTTACGAAGGAGATAAAACGACACAAACCATTATTTCTGAGATAGGATCTCAGCCTTCTAATTAGAGATTTGACCAAGAGAGATGTCGCAAATCTTTAACAAGAATGGTAATTATTGATCAACTCCCCTTTAATCACGTCGAAAAGGAAGGGTTTAGAATGTTTTGTGCAGATTTGCAACCTAAATTTCATGTGGTTTGCAGAACAACACTAACTAAGGATTGCTTGATCATGTATCACGAGGAAAAAATCAAGTTGAAAAACTATTTTAAGTATTTTAATACACGAATATGCCTCACCACTGATATGTGGACTTCATTACAAAATCTTGGTTATATGGCTTTTACCGCTCACTTTACTGATAGAGATTCGGTTGTTCATAAGAAAATTATCAATTTTTGAGTGCTTCCACATCCACACAAGGGTGAGGTAATTTCTAAGGTAGTGGAGAGTTGTTTGTTGGAAAGGGGTTTAGAAAAAGTAATGACAATCACACTTGACAATGCAAAAACAATGACACATGTATTGTAGATTTGAAAAAAAGATTAAATAAAAGAAACGCTTTGTTACTGGGGGGTGAGTTCTTTCATGTTAGGTGTTTTTCATATGTCATAAATCTTGTTGTGAGAGATGGAGTTGAGGAGGCTAAGGACAAAATCATGCGCCTTAGGCGAAGTGTCAAATATGTGCGAAGTAGTCCTTCACGTATGCAACTATTTAAGAAGTGTGTTGTGGATGAAATGTTAGAAATAAAGAGGGTTGGTGTGTTTAGATGTTAAGACGAGATGGAATTCAACCTACCTAATGATAAATGCGGCGTTGGAGTTTGAGAGGGCATTTGATCGTTTAGATGAGGTAGAATCCAATTATAAGATTGAGTGTAATGTGGGAGGCGTGGGTATATTGGATGAGAGTGATTGGAGAAAATTAAAATCTTTGCACACTTTTTTAGAAGAATTCTACGAATTAACAAAGCGTGTGTCGGGTTCACAATATGTCACTTCCAATACATACTTTGATGAAGTAACACATGTTAAAGACCTTCTCATGGAGCATTTAGATAGTGATGATGCATTGTTTAGTGCCATGGCTATTAAAATGGATGCAAAGTTTGACAAGTATTGCAATTTTGATTCTCTTAACCTGATATTGGTTGTTGCAATAGTATGGGATCCTTGATACAAATTGCAATTTGTTGAGTTTTGGTATTCTTCATATTTGGAGAAATGTGTCAATTTTTTTTAAAGTTGAAAGGTCTTACAAATTGGACGTGTTTGTGGAAAAATTGAAAGATTTAATGATTCGACTTTATAATTACTACAAAGTGGAAGAGACACCTTATGTGGGTCTTGGTATCCCCCAAGATAAAGATAATGTGCCTGAAGACTCCATTCTTATTGAAAAAGTAGCTAAAAGACCTAAGCCAAAAGACTTGTCTAGAGGTATTTTGAAGAGAAAGGACTATGCGGATGTTTCCAATGACTTAGAAAGGTATTTGAGTGATGGCGTTGTAGAGAATGATGAGCGACATTTTGATGTTGTTGCATGGTGGAAAGGTGAAGTTACAACATATCGCGCATTTGCTATAATGGCCCGTGATGTATTATCCATTCCCGTGACATCGGTTGCTTCCGAGTCAGCTTTTAGTATGGCCGATCGTGTCCTTGATCAATTTTGAAGTTCATTAACTCCTTCTATTGTGGAATGTTTGTTATGCACGCAAGATTGGCTTAGGAATCCTTTACTTACGTCTTGTGTGGAAGATACAATTGAGGCTCTTGAAGCAATTGAAAATGGTATTTTTTTTTCAATTTTGTTTCAATATATACATTCATTTTATATTAGAAATAAATAATAATTCGTTTTACTCATTGTCATGTTAGTTGTGCAAGAGGAGATGAAAGGTTTATCGCTCGTATCGACTAGTTGAATTTTGGTATTGTTGACATTTACTTTACATTTTACAATGCACATTTATTATTCAATTCAAATTTTATTTGGTTGGTTACTAATTTTTTGTTTTGGTAAAACAGTGAAATGAGATGCGGATGTTCAATGATGTGCGGAGAGGACGATGCTTGGAAGCTTTTGGCTTGTTTTGTAGATGTTTTGGACTGTTTTGTTTAGGACTACTTCAGACTCTTTTTATAATTTGGACTATATTAGGACTGTTTTCATAATTTGGAGTGTCGTTGTAATTTGGACTATATTAGGACTGTTTTTATAATTTGGACTGTCTTTGTAATTTGGACTATATTAGTGTTGATGTAAAAAATTAGATCACTCTAATAATTCAATCACAGATAAATAAATGAGACAAAGAATTTTAAAGTGGTTCAGCCTTATAAGAATGGCCTACGTCCACTATTTTGGTATTGCTGTTTGTATGGGAATTCTCGATTATAAGTTATCTCAAGAAATTCCGGTCCGGGGTCCCCTCACAATGAGGATTGTACAATGTATTTATAGCCCTGAGGCTGTAATGTGAAAGGGTACTACATTAAATGTTATACATATGAAAGGGTAATACATTTAATGCCCTCTTTGCGTGTGCGTCTGAATGATAAGCATTTAATGAATCAGTTGAACTGTTGGTTATCCAGCTATTAATGCTTTGTTTGAGATGCAGCTCGGACCGCCTGAGTTGCTCGGACCGCCTAAGCTTCTTGGTATTCAAGAGTTTCTCGGAGAGGTTTGTTCCTCGGAGCGTATGAGTTCCTCGGAGTAAGCAGTGTTCTTCGGGGAACTAGTCTTCCTCGTTGTAGTCTTGTTCCTCGGAGTGAGGGGGTTCCTCGAAAGTGTTTGTAGTTGCCATGTAGATAGCCACGTGTCTTCATAGGATTGGTCCACGTCAGTAGATTAAATTTGATATCAACAGAAGCCCCCAATGTTTCATAGTTCAAAATTTGAGGAGTATGGAACATTCTTTCTCGGAATATGGTAGCTTTAAATAGTCTTCCTGATTTTTAGGAGCATCTCCCTTGTATTTATTTCTCCTTCCCAATTCGTAGAATCATGTTTTTTTGGACTTTTCTGCGTGATTCGATTCCTGCGTCACTTTTCGTCTTTTTAGCCGCTGTTGTTTGCTTTGATTCCCAGCCAATATTTAATGCCCTTTTAGCCGTCGGTAACGTAATCATCCTTTTTTGTAATCATTACTTCACCATTTCCCAAGGCAAGATATTTAAACTTCACAGACACTCCCATCGTCTTCTACCTTTTCAAATTTTCATCTTCGAGTTTTTCATTGTCTCTTCCTACTCTTTTGTGCGTTCATCTTTTCCGTCGTTCGTTGTCAGCAGATCCGTTCTTTCCCTGTAAGATCTTCTTCCTTCATCTTTGTTTCTTTATTTACCATGGTTTATCCTGTTGAGTCTCTTGAGAAATTTTGTTCTGATTTTTCCATCCCCTCTTGGGTTGTCTTGGAAAAACTTTCTGAGCCTTCTGATTATTTCAATTTGGCTGAGGGACATTGGTTCCCCAGCCTCTTTTTTGCTGAATGTGGATTTTCGTTTCCACCCAATTCCTTGTGTTTGGAATTCTGTCAGTACTTCGATGTTGTTCCTGCACGAATAGCCCCCAACACATGGAGAATAGTTAATGGGGTGCATAGATTAAATCAAGTGCATGGAACGCGTATAGGAATCCCAGAAATCATGTTCTGCTATAGATGGGCAGTCAATGAAAATATTTATTATTTAAAAACTATATTTTTAAACAGAGCCTTAGTAGTCAATCTCCCTGATGCCAACAGGGATTATTTTGAACATGGGGTTGTCATAAAAAATTGGCAACACCCTCCATTGACTGGTGATGAGGTTTACCAGGGACCCAGATGCCCTCCTTATGGCAATGGGATAGGTTATTTTTATTTCATTTTATTTATTTTAAATTCGTGTTTCTTTTGTGTTTGATAAAATGCACCACTGATAACAATGTTTGTTTATTTGCAGTTGATAACAAAAGAAAGTGCCCAAAAGAAGCAGATGTCAACATAAGGCATTTGAAACTTATCTGGAGTCTTCATCAAAGTGTTGCAGACGAGCACATTAGGTCGGCTTCGTATCTGCTCCAGTACAAGAGCCACACCACCTCCTTCACTTCTCGTCCTGTGATCAGTGAGGCAGAGCCAATTCCAGCCTCTGCAAGTTCTTCGCCTGAATCTCATATTCCTTTGAGAGAAAGGATGAAGAAGAGAAGAACTCTTGCTCTGTTTGAGAAAACTGCCTCCGGTTATGGGGAGGTAAAGAGGATTAGGATTGATGTCCCAAGGGAGGGGACAAAGAAAACTGGTGCAGCTCCTCCAGCTGCTCCTGCTAAAGTCGCCGAAAAGCCCGCAGTGGCTCCGAGCAGCTCTATTGTTCCTGGAGAGGTGATTGTGATATCACCGACTAAGGATTCATCCCTGGTTGAATCCGTAAATGTTCCCCCGAGGAGGCTGAAGAAAAGCTCCTCGGTACATTTGGCTGACACCATTCCTCAGCCCCCAGCTGCTGGGACTAGAGTTCCCACTTTTGTTCCCCCGAGCTCTGCCATGATCTCGGTAAAGTCCTTGACCATTCCCGAGGTCCAAGGTACTGAAGATAATCTTACTCGGGACATGGTTACTTCTTTAGCTTCTCATCACCTTGCTTCAGTAAGTCTCTTTACTTTAATCTTTTCATATTTCCTTTGTTGCTTCAATTTTTAACTTGCTTTATTTTTCTGTTCACAGTTGACGAGCTGCTTCAACATAATCCTGAAGAAGGATGAAGCGATTAAGGCTTCTTGCTCCTCGTCCAGCGTGGAGGGAGCTTTGGAGGAAGCTAAAAAATCTCTGGCAGATTCTCGCCGGACATATGCCACTGATAAGGCTGTATGGGAGAAGAAGCTTGCCTCCACCGAGCAGGATAAAGCTCGAGCTGTTGAAGCCTCCAAAGAGTTGGAGAGGAAAAATATTTCTTTGGAGAAGGAAAATAAAGAGCTCGAAGAGAAGCTCAAAGCTGCTGGAGAGCTGCAAAATAAACTCAAGGCTGCCGAGGAGAGGTTGGGCCAGCTTCAGGAAGTAGGTCGGCAAAAGGAGGAGGCAGAAAATAAATTGAAGGCTGCCGAGAACCTGCTGTCCGAGAAGCTTGCCTTGGAGAAGACCAAGAGGAAAGCTGCTATGAAGAAGTCCTTCATCTATGGCTGGGACAAGGGGTGGAATAAGGGGTGTGCTGCCATGGTATCTCAAGTGGACTATGGCAGTCTAAAGTATTTTAGGGATGGATGGGTTGCTGCCCTTCAGGAAATGAAGGTCAACGAATCATCCGAGCTCTTCCAGCGACATATCCCTGGTCCCCCTCCTACTCCAGAAGAATTAGAAGAGGACGAAGCTACCTCTGAGGAGTCTTCAATGGTGATGGGAGATCACCCCCCAACCATCCAAAATGCTATCGATCAAGTCGTTTCTTCTTCCAAGCAATAGCTGGTGCTCTCCGAACAACCCACAGTTCCCTCCGAGCAACCTGCTTCCTCTTCCCAACCTCCCGAGAAGGTTTGGGGGGATAAGGAAAAGGTGTAGTGTTGTTCGGGCTTATCTTTTTTTTCTTCTTTTGTCAATGTAATCCAGAATTTGTAATTCTGAATTTTATGATCTAATAAAACTTGAATTTTCTTGCATACTGTTGTTCATCTTCTATTCATACTCTGCTTGTTCTTCTTATTGATGATTGCTTTTCTTTCTCTGCTAGTTTCTGGCCAGGATGGATCTGCTATCTGCCCATGATACAAAGTTACTGCAACAGTGCAATGAGTACTTTAAGGCTGGTCACACAGACTTGAGTGCTGCACAAGTTGCCGACATCCTTGGCCAAGATGCTTCAGAACAGGTAGTGGAAGCATATCAGTACCTGAAGTGTCTGCTTGATCGAGCGGTGGCCAATAATGTGGCTTACTACGAAATGATCTAGGATCTCCAAGGCACCCTTGAAGACCTTCAGCTTCAATATAAAGAATCAACTGCCTTGTTGCATGAGAGTTACGAGAAGAAGTATAAGTTGATCGTTACTGACAAGGGCTACGAGAAGCTTTTTGCTGGTTATGATGTAAGGGAGAGAACCCTGAGGGGCGAGGTCGAGGAATGCAGAAAGATTACCGAGCTGCTGGAAAAGGAAAACAACAACTTGCATAAAGAGCTATCATAGTTGAAGTCTACAGCCTCTTCTTCAACAGCCCTAATCCCAGTGACTGACGAGGGATTTTCATTCTTAGAGGTTGAGAATGCCAAATTAAGGGATGAATTGGATACCTTGAGGAGGTCGGGCCCTTCCACGTCTCCTCGGGGACGAGGAAGAGCTCCTCGGGGACGAGCAAGAGCAGCTCGGGTTCTTGTCGAGGAACAGAGGACAGCATCTGCCTTAGAGAACCAGGCCTTCCAACTAATGGTGAAGAACCAGGCGTTATCTGATATGTCAAAGAAAATTAGGGACCTGGAAAAATAGCTCTCTGCGCAGAAATCAGTCTTGGAGAATAAGGAGCTTTTCATCAAGAGTCTCCACGAGCATCTAGAAAGGCTGACATATCAATTTCACAAATAGCCCAGGGAGTTCTGGATGGTTGGATACAACGAAGCACTATTCCACTTGGACGATCGTATCCAGAATGCCAACAATGAGGGCTACAAACAAGGTTGGATGAATGCCTTAGGTGTGCTGAAGCTCGAACAAGGACACTATCTGTGGGACTACCATGATCCCGGGTTGCTCGACTTTCCTGTGCCACCGTACAATTTGGACATGGAATGGATCTCAGCTTGCGCCATTCCTCGGAGCTTAATTTCAAAATACCTCGGTGACTACAATTTACATTCTCAAATTGAGGTATCTCTTCCCGAGCATCTTTTAGATCGACTTTCTGTGATGAATGTCAGGATGCTAAAGGATTTGAACTTCATCAATTCTCCTCAGTCTTTAAATGATCCGCCTGCTGGTGAGGAACCTGCATCAAAAGCTGATGGGAAAAGACCAGTAAAATAGAAATTTTTGATGTAATAGTTAGCATACATATCAATGTAACTTTCATTTTATCATCAATGTAATTTATTTCGAATTTAATGAAAAACTTTCATTTCTGTTTGCAAATCTTAATTGCTATTGTCTTGTAAATATCAAAACTTTAGATTTATGCATATCTGTTAAAAATAACAATATTGTGATGTTCGTCGACCAATTCAGTAATAATTAAAAAGTTCCAAGTTTCAATAATATTGCTCGATCACTTAATAAAAAATTCACGAGTATCAACCAATCAAGGTTGTTAAATTATGCTTGTCGACCAACTACGATTAGTGAGAGTTTATCCCCAACTAACCATACTTGGTAAATTTTTGTCTTTTTCATAAAATGTGTCCGACCAACTAAGGTCGATAATTTCTCCTCGTCGACCAACTACAGTTATTGGGTTTTTATCCCCGACCAACCATACTTGGTACAGTTTGGAATATTTCGTTTCCTAGCCAAACAGGTTGGCATTTTTAGGAATATTTCTCCTCGTCGACCAACTACAGTTAGTGGGTTTTTATCCCCGACCAACCATACTTGGTACAGTTTGGAATATATCGTTTCCTAGCCAAACAGGTTGGCATTTTTAGGAATATTTCTCCTCATCGACCAACTACAGTTAGTGGGTTTTTATCCCCGACCAACCATACTTGGTACAATTTGGAATATATCGTTTCCTAGCCAAACAGGTTGGCATTTTTAGGAATATTTCTCCTCGTCGACCAACTACAGTTAGTGGGTTTTTAGCCCCGACCAACCATACTTGGTACAGTTTGGAATATATCGTTTCCTAGCCAAACAGGTTGGCATTTTTAGGAATATTTCTCCTCGTCGACGAACTACAGTTAGTGGGTTTTTATCCCTGACCAACCATACTTGGTACAGTTTGGAATATATCGTTTCCTAGCCAAACAGGTTGGCATTTTTAGAAATATTTCTCCTCGTTGACCAACTACAGTTAGTGGGTTTTTATCCCCGACCAACCATACTTGGTATAGTTTGGAATATATCATTTCCTAGCCAAACAGGTTGGCATTTTTCGAAATATTTTTCCTCGTCGACCAACTACAGCTAGTGGGTTTTTATCCCCGACCAACCATACTTGGTACAGTTTGGAATATATCGTTGAGTAGTCTGCCGAGCTTTTCCGAGTAGTGCGTATCACTAGTATTCCTTGAAAATTTTTGAATAAAAGGAGAGACTTTGGCAAAATATCTTCATTTTATTCATACTGATGGAACTGTGTTACATATACATCACTGATTATACTTGCGCAGATGCTCTACGTTCCATGCATTCTTAAACTCCTCGCCTTCTAAAGTGGCTATTCGATAAGTTCCTGGTCGAACAACTTCTGTAACTCGGTATGGTCCATGCCAGTTTGCCTCCAGTTTGCTATACTTTTGAATTACTTTCTTCAGCACATAGTCTCCTTCTTTCAGGTCGCACTTCTTCACCCTCTTGTTGTAGAACAAAGTTGTTCGCTGCTGGTAAGCAGCATTTCTAATGGCTGCTTCTTCTCTGACTTCCTCGAGCATGTCTAAATCCAGTCTTCTCATTAAGTCGCTGATAGGGGAATTGAAATTCAGTACCCTGTGTGTTGGGAGGCCCAACTCGGCAGGTATGACAGCTTCACTTCCAAACGCCAGCATGTATGGTGATTCTCCAGTTGCTACTCGGGGAGTAGTTTAGTAAGCCCAGAGTACTGATTGTAACTCGTTGATCCAGTTTTCTTTCGCATCACCCAATCTTTTCTTCAAACCGTTCAACAGCGTTCTGTTTGTCACTTCAGTTTGTCCATTGCTTTGAGGATGGCCTGGTGCTGAGTGGACCTTCAAAATATTTGATTGATGATAATAGGCGGCAAACTCCTCGTTATCAAATTGTGTCCCATGGTCTGTGATGAAGGCATGAGGGAGACCATATCGGTAAATGATGTTCTTCCAAATAAATTGGTACACCTTCTCGTACGTCATATCAATGAGTGGCTCAGCTTCTACCCACTTAGTAAAGTAATCCACTGCGACGACGAGGTACTTGAACCTTCCTAGGGTCGTTGGCAGTGGTCCAACCAAATCAATTCCCCACATGGCAAATGGCCAAGGGGAAGTTATGGGTGTCAACAATGCTTGTGGAGTTCTTCGGATGGAGGAAAAGCGCTGTCACTTGTCACATTTCTTGGCATAGGCTACACAATCAGCCCTCATCATCGGCCAGTAATATCCCTGCGTCATCATCCTTTACAAAAGCGTCCGACCAGCTACATGGGCTCCACAGGACCCTTCATGGATCTCTTCAATCAATTCTTTTACCTCGGAGGGATGTACACATCTTTGCAAACCTGCCATAATTCCTCGTCTATATAAAACACCATTAGTTAATACATACCGAGCAGCTTTAAACTTCAATTTCTTGGTTGCGAGCTTGTCAATTGGCAATTCTCCCTCCTCGATATACGCCCTGATGGGATCCATCCAAGATGGACCTAAATCAAGTGTGATAAAGTTCATCGTCAGATCTTCATCTATACTCCGACCAGCTAACACTTCAATTGGGATTATTCGTCGTAGCTCGGTGCGAGTTGCTGATGCTAGTCGAGCTAGGGCGTCTGCTCTCGCATTCTCCATTCTTGGTATTCTGACCAGCTGAATAGCGGCAAATTCTGACACCAGCTCCTTGTCCTTTGCATGATATCTGATCATTAATTCTCCTCTAACTGCATATACTCCCATCATTTGGTTTACAATTAGTTGAGAGTCACTGAAGATCATAACTTGTTGCGCCTCCATAACTTTTGCCAAATTAAGCCCTGTAATCATGGCCTCATATTCAGCCTCATTGTTGGAAGCTTTGAATTGGAAACGCAAGGCGTATTCCATGTCAACCTCGTCCGGAGTGCTCAAAACTATCCCCGCACCACATCCTGCATTGCAAGATGAGCCATCTACATATAGCCTCCATATGGGTAACTCGTCTTCAAATTTCGAATCAGTCAGAGTTCCTCGGTGACATATTTGCTGCTTCTTTTCATCCTCCCTGGATTTTTCTCCCTCCTCGTCGATCATTTTTTCTTGCCCTTTTACCAACCGGAGTTGGTCTGGGCTCGAATTTAATGATTTTGTAACATCCACTTGCCCTTTTACCAATCGGAGTTGGTCCGAGCTAGTGTTTGTCGATCCTGTAACATCCATAGGTTTATCAGCGAGCAACTCTTGTTCCTCGTCCGAAGTTCTCACAACTATCTCTGCATCACATCCTGTAACATCCACACGCCCTTTTACCAATCGGAATTGGTCTGAGCTTGTGTTTGTTGATCCTGTAACATCCACAGGTTTATCAGCGAGCAACTCTTACTCCTCGGGGCTATCAGGATAGGTGAACTCCGCTATGAAATCTGCTACAGCCTGCCCTTTTAGTGATGATTTGGGTTCATAAATTATATCATATTCACCGAGCTCTATTGTCCAGTACATCAATCTCCCTGATTTTTCTGGCTTATGAAGGGCTTGTCTCAATGGCACATCAGTATATACTACTATAGTATGAGCCTGGAAGTATGGCCTCATTCTCCTACTCGCCTCAATCAGCGCCAGTGCCAATTTCTCCAGCCTTGGATATTTGATCTCTGCTCCTCGGAAAGCCTTACTTGTGTAGTAAATTGGATTTTGTACTCCATTCTCCACTCTGATCAATGACGAGCTAACTGCATTTTCGGACACTGCTAGGTACAGGTATAATTTTTCTCCCATCACCGGCCTGGACAATAGTGGAGGTGCTCCCAAGTATTTCTTCAAGTCTTGAAAAGCCTTCTCACATTCATCATTCCACTCAAAAGTCTTTCTGAGTGTCTTGAAGAATGGGAGACATCTATCAGTTGCTCGGGACACAAATCTGTTGAGTGCCACTACTCGTCATGTGAGACTCTGTACTTCCTTCTTCGTCGTTGGAGATCGCAGCCCTAATAGAGCTTTAATCTTTTCAGGATTTGCTTCAATGCCTCGTTGATTGACAATGTACCCGAGGAACATGCCTTCTCGTACTCCAACTATGCACTTCGTCGGGTTCACCTTCATTTGATATTTATCTAGTTGATCAAAAGTCTGACTTAAGTCAACTAGATGATCGACAGCTTTCTTGCTTTTTGTCAGCATGTCGTCAACATAGACTTCCATGTTGTCACTGATTTGTTCAGCAAAGACCTTGTTCATCAGCCTCTAATATGTCGCACCTGCATTTTTCAAACCAAAAGGCATAACATTATAACAATAAGTTCCCCTAGGGGTAATGAAAGAAGTACTTTCCCTGTCTTCAGGTTTCATTTTAATCTGATTGTAACCAGAGTAAGCATACATTAAGCTTAGCAACTCGTGTCCCAAGGTAGCATCCACCATTTGGTCAATTCGGGGCAGTGGAAAGTGATCCTTTGGGCATGCTTTGTTGAGGTCGGTGAAGTCTACACACATCCTCCACTTGTTATTCTTCTTCTTTACCATCACCACATTAGCTAACCAATCTGGATATTTAACATCTTCAATGAAGCAAGATTTCTGGAGCTTCTCGACTTCCTCCTGTATAGCTTGATTCTTCTCAGGACTGAATACTCTTCTTCTCTGCTTCACGGGCTTGATCTCCTTATTCACATTGAGCTCGTGACATAAGAAGGTTGGGTCTATCCCGGGCATATCTTCATGACTCCACGCAAAAGTTTGTCTTCTGCTTCTAAGGAAAGTTATTAATTCTTGTTTTAATGAGTCTTCCAATGATGAACCTATTTGAGTAGTTCGTTCAGGGTGCTCGTCGTCCAGAATGATGTTTTCAGTAGCTTCCACCACTTGGCCCTTCACGAGTTGCTACTCATCTCGAGGATCCAATGTTTCAATTTCTGCACCTTCATCCACTTGATAGGTAGTGGTATTTTTCTTTGATTCTTCCAATTCTTCTTGCTCGGCGGATGAATAATAGCATTCCCGAGCTACTTTCTGATCACCTTTCACAACTCCTACTCCAAAGTTTGTTGGAAATTTTAGGCATTGATGCACTGTAGACGGTACAGCCTCGAACTTCTTCAATCCTACTCTTCCCATGATGATATTGTACGATGATTGGACATTCTTATCCATCATGAAGAAACGTATTCTTTCTGTTCGACAAGCAGGCCACGTACCAATGAATATATCCAACTTGATCATCCCAAGTGGAAATACTTTCTCGCCAGCAAAATCGATGAGGGGTCTGTGGTAAGGCTCCAGTTGAGATAGCTTTAGATTTAAACTATCGAAACACGAGTAGAACATGATGTCTGCCGAGCTACCATTGTCGACCAGCACTCTTGAAATCATAACCTCCTTCATCCTCATTTTGATCACCAGCGGGTCATCATGAGGATATAGAACACCTGCAAGGTCGTTCTTTGAGAACCCAATGACCAACTTCTCCTTGTTCACCTTTCTCGGGCGATCCTCCTCAGCTAAATTTATTCGCTGAATGTACAAGCAAGCTTGAGCCTCACCGAGGTAAGCTTTTCTTTCTGCAGTAAGGTCTCCTCCTCCTGCATCTCCCCCTGTAATAACATTACAATCAAATTACCCAAAGCGTATCGAAAATACCTCTCATTCTGGATGCCTTGGTTTCTTGGGAAGATCGGGGTCATCCTCTGGATCAACTTCATGGTTTCTCTTCTTGTTCTCCTCTGCTCGACGAGGAGATCCAGATCTCTCTCTAGTTCGGTCGTTGTTTATTCTTTCGCCTCCCCGATCAACATACTTCGCTAGCTTTCCTTGTCGGATGAGTGTTTCAATCTCATTCTAAAGAGCTATGCAATTTTTAGTCATATGGCCATGATCCTTGTGGAACTCGCAATATTTTTCCCTATTCCTCATGTCAGGGTCTGCCTTCATTTTCTTTGGCCAGTTTAACTCTTCGGTGTTCTTAATTTCTTCCAGGACGTGGTTGATATTTACCTTCAAAGGTGTGTAATTATCAAATTTCCTCAAGACCTCCCATGACGACCTATTTTGGGATTGTTTGTCACCACCATTGTTCTTATGTTCTTTCTTCTTAGCTTTATCACCTTCCACCTTGGTTTCTTTGGCGTCCATATTCTTCTTTGCAGACATAGCCTCCTCGGCATTCATAATCTTGGACGCTTTTCCCATCAGATCCGACATGGTTCGAGGTGGATCTTTGGCCAAAGTATAGTACAACTTGTTTGGCAGCAGTCCACTCATAAAAGCGGTAATCGTTGTCTTCTCCTCATAATCAATGACTTCGAGTTTCTCATTATTAAAACGAGTTATATAATCTCTGATACTCTCCCCAGCTTTTTGTCTAACACTTAACAAATGTGCTACTCGCTTAACTGGCTTTGCTCCAAAGCAGAAATTCCCAATGAATAACTCGGCCAGTTGAAGAAAAGTTGAAATCTTACCCCGAGGAAGATTATTATACCATATCTGAGCAGATCCGGTAAGAGTTCCCGAGAATGCCTTGCATCTCATCTCGTCTGGGACAACATAGATGTCAGCAGCAGCTTGATATTGTTCTATATGAAGGACGGGGTCAGTCTTCCCATCATACTTGGGAGTCACAACAGGTGCTTGTGACACCCCGCCTAATTAAATACCGGGCGATCACTCCTTTATTAAATTAAATCAAGGTAAACAGTTGGTTCATTCTCAGCATCACTGTCGAAAAAAAATAAATTTTCCAATTTAACACCCTAAATAATTAAGCTAAGTGTCAAAACCATTTTCATACATAACTTTCCAAATTTTATTTTAAGAAAAATATTTATTTATTTATTAACATCATTCCAACAATTAAGAATCACACCACAATAAACCTAGAACACAAAGTCCAATAAATATAATACATTCGTCAATCGAATGTCAATATACGAAATCTAAAGTCACAAATCCAATCTGAATAAAACCCATAGTAACAATATTGGAAATAACTGAAATACAAATGTCCCAACAATAATGAAATAATGGAAAGAGTTACACATGCTCAACTAAATGAAAGTGCTAAGAGTGGATCCGAATGAACGAAGTCGTCTATTCAAAAGACATTCAACTCCCACCTAAGCTGCAGCGCGTTCCTTCCAAGAGATCCTAAGCAAGACGCCCCTGTGGCTGGGCACCTGTAATACATACATATATATACAAGAGAGAGAGAGAAACGGATCAGAGCCCGAAAGTGTGTTTGATTTAACATACGTTTAGCAAGTATTTAAATTGATACAGGCCAATGCAACAACATATTAGGGCGACGCTCTCTTGAGAAAATCTCACCTCTCTTCTAATGTGCACACCTATCGCACTAACCTTCCCAATGGTTTAACTTAACATTTTATCATACTAACCTTCCCAATAATTTAGCTTATCTTAACTTACTCATAAGATTTCAAAACCGAACAATATTAGTGTTTAAACAGATACTTCCAATTAGCAACACAACTCTCGTTTTAACTTTATTAGTTTATATAGTTTCCCAGTGTCATATTATACTTTCACGAAACAAGTATTTACTATTTGAGTCATCAACCATGTCCTACTTATTAAATCACAGTAGGCAGTTTCAAATTTCCAAATCTCATATATATATTAACTACTCGTATAATATATATAAAATAACAGCACCCCACATAAAACTATGGTGCGTGCATACTCTACTATCCAAAACCCCATATCACTTATATTAAGGGGAATACAATCGGAATCACTCTCGAATTGTATTAACAGAATACACAACAAAATTGAGGCGAAGAATAGATTCCAAGTCTCTAAGAGGATGGCACATGCCTGCGTCTCTTATGACCGTCTGAACTATCACGTCGATAGCCTGTACCAAGGACATCTATCTTTTAGGGTACAAGTCAATATCCCCCATAAAGGTCCCATCGAGATAAGACTGTCCCAGCGCGGTAACCTCAGGGATAGCAAGTAGCGTGGGCATGATTTTCACATGTATATAATATATGCACACACAATCATATAAATATACCACCTTTATCATATTAATTGTAGGTTCTCTCATCACCCATTATTACAATACTTATCCTTAATTTCACATTATTAGTTTTATGTATAAGGTTTCGTCTCTAACCTTAACTCGAAGGGTTTTCTCACTTATTTCGTGACACTCGTGGACTCTATTCTTCCAAGTAGAAAATTCAGTAGGTGTCAAATCTACGTTTCATCGTAACTCTCTTACGCGCCTCACACTTTAACATATCAATTTACTAACCCTAAAGTAAACATCTCATAAATACCATTCTCGTCGAGTATTAATGATCCCAACCTTTATTTATACGCACTACTGGTCCTCTATGTCTCCCAAATCATTATACTAAGAATGCCCAAGAATTATATCACGACAATTCAATTTTTAAATCATTTACAATGGGAAATAGTAGTCTACCAGGAGGGGTCGATCGATTGAGGTTTGGGGCTCGATCGATCGAACCTTCGATCGATCGAAGCTCTAGGCTCGATCGATCGATCAAGCAGGTCTGCGAAAATCTGCAGAATTGCAGTTACGGGTTCTACCAATTTTCTTCATCCAAAACCATGTTTTTCCATTCTAAACGTCCCAAAAATCCTTCTACTAACATTATATCAATATACCATATGTTTTCAACGTAAAGCATGTGTATATCTAACATTAAACATGGATAATTAACCCAAAATCTCATCTAATCATCAAGAACCGTAGAATTTTTCTTAATCATGGTTCTAATCTGTTTTTACTAGAATTTCCTTCTAATATATCATCAAAATTTCGTGGGTTATATTCCTCTACATGGCAAGGATTCCAGAATTTTCATATCATCAATACTACATGCATTTTCCTAACACAAATTGGGTTTTGTTCTACATAATTCATCCCTAATCATCCCTAAACTAATATGAAGATTGCACCAACGAAAATAGAAAGTTAAACACTTGCCTGGGATTTCTGGTATTCTGATTCACGACTGATTTTGGTATGGTTGCGTTCCTCATCTCGCGATCTACGCGGTGGTGGTGTTTGTGGTGCAAACGGAACATTTTTGGGGCCTTGGATTGCCTTGGAGCTTTCTCCTTCCCTCTCCTATGGCTGTCACTTGTGTTTTTGTTTTCTAACCCTAGCTGACTAACCTAAATGGCTGATATAGGTTGCTGAATTTCGTGGGTTTAATTACCCAAAAAGGTGAAATGACTAAATTGCCCTCCCGGGGTACCAATTAGGCCTAAAAATGCCCCGAGACTCAAACTAAACCCCCGGGTACACTTTTCTGACTATCTCGACCCTTCCGGACGTGTTGGCGCACTCAAAATGACCATACGAACAACTTATAAAATATTCACTTTTTATTTAATAAAAATTTAGTCCCGACGCGACACGGGGGCGTCCCGATTCAAATTTCCAAAATTGTCATTTAACTCACTCATGAAATTCAATATAATCAATAACATATATTACTTTGCTCATTAGTAATATTCAACCAATTTCCCATAATTACTAACTCTCGTCACGTTAATAATTATAACATAATTAATTTCCGGATTTTTATTAAATAATTCATTCGCATTAACGTTAATAAATCCCCAAATTAATATAGCATAAAAATACGGGGTATTACATACTTCCCCCCTAATAACTGAATTTCGTCCCGAAATTCGGAAAATAAGGCCTATCAGGTAGAACAATTCTGGATATCTCTCGTCAGTACGCAAACTATCCACATAGCACGGCGCTCAATCACTATAGCTTTTTCCCTCCCAACAACATTGTTTTTTCATTCTCATTGGAGACACTTCACATTGTGCTCCCAATCGACAACATTCGCATAAGTCACGCCTATAAGTTATAAATTTCATTATCTCGCTAACATTAGGAGGCCTCACCTCACTACATGACAAATACTCGGTTTTATTCATATGCAAAACTCCCATTCTGAGAAAATATTACGAACATTTGACCACTCTTGCCCGCCTAAAACAGTCGTGGAATTCTACGACATTTATCGGATGTCTTCTCGACCGATCCAAAAATTATGATTACTTACTCTCCTATAACATACGGAAGGAGAATAGTCGAGGTTCTTCCATAACAAAACTTTAATAAGTACATTGTACGCGACAACAGGTACGAGTGCTTCTACAGAGCATTCTTGAAATCATCGTATCAAGATTCAAAAATCTCATTCACGTGGCTTCACAAATCTTTAATCACCGTGCGCCCATTCTTTGGCTAAGGGTGATACATCCTACTCAAAACGAAATCTTTTCTCCGATGGTTCCTGAAATCCCATATTAAAGGTGGGATTCACCATTCTCATCCTGATTCAGGAATTTATACTGCGCCGAACCATGCACTGGCGCGATCCTTCCTTTCAAAGGAAGTCTGGGGCATACCAGTTAATATTGTAAGCCAGCCCAACGGAATATCAATCACTTCCTTCTCGGTGACTTAATTCACATGTTCGGGATAAACCCTTGGTCTTGTTTTGAGGATGGTAACTCATCCAAGAACTTTACCGTCTTTACCGACCTCTTCCAAGTTCAGGAATTTTCGATAAACACAAAATTCTTTGGTTGATTCTCCTCTTTCAACCAAACCTTACCTATGGGCGGTGCATGTAGAGACTACTCACTACGTCTCGCTAAACATCGATTCTTCCCTTGAAATGTCTCACATTAAGTGACACGTAATACTCCCCTTCCCTCCTTGGAGTATGCCGAGAGTTTTGACCCGTGCTCTTCTCTCCACGAAGCGCACTTCTGGATCTGTTATACTATACTAACATCTTTACTCTTTATATGTGTGAGTCGCTCTCACACTTGACTAATAACAACTCCGCTCCGGGTGTGCTTCATAACAATTAAATTCTACTATATTCAAGGAATACCAATTCTTGATTGGCTTCCCACAGCCTTCCAATCAAGTTAGGGCGTGCTATTCTAATTTCACACTTACGTATGGATTATCGCCCCTCATATGGCGTTTAATCCGCTATATCACTTCCACTTCATTCTGTTAGCCCCACAAACACATTTACACGTCCATTGCAACGCCCCTTCATCTCGAACGAGTTTTAGCATCAGTTAACCAGGATGTCTACACACCCTATAAACCGGGCATACTAGCGTAAGCATCACATACGCTCCATACTAATAAACAAATTCTTTGTTTTCCTTGGTGCTTGCAGCGTGATTACAACACTCTAATCACCCTAAAAATCAAAATTCTTAAATTCTCTATATCAGCGTTCCACCCCTTAACTTGTGGGGTAACTTTCAATACTTTCTTACCACACAATCCGGCTCCAGTGGCTTTAAAACAAGATTCAACTTCCAACTTACATGCATAATTACTTGATCCCATTTCGACTAGGGTACCGAACTCATGGAATGGTGACCAGACGTCTCCCTATTTCCAACCTTATACTAAGTTTCATGCGTGGGATGTCTCGCAAAGCAAAATCCAAACAAGGAACCCCCCCGATACACTACTACCTAGCATTGTCGGCTATCGAAATCCGTTATGTCCTCCGTCCATAGTATATACCCCTTTATTCTGTCCCTTGACTGGAAAAGTTACAATTTCTCCCGTAATTATGCTTAACAAAGAACGTTTCACTAATTGCACAATTGTTCAGTATAGGTTGGTGGTAATAGCATTTCATAAACCTCGAATACATACACTCGGAATTCTCGAAATTCCTTTCTCTAATAATAGAGGTATGAATCTTATCTCCCACCTCTCTAAAGGGTAAATATAACACTGTACTCTTCCTATCACTAAGTCCGGAGTGCTAAACATAATATTGGGTCAAATCTTTTCGCTCAAAGGTAAATTCCGATACATACGGAATTATACTGACAAAGTCTATACATACATTGGCATCGAATATCTCGAGCCCACTATTTCCTCCGAAGTCTCTTGGATAGATAATATAAGTGCAAGTCCAACCTTCTTACAGGTAAAGCTCGCCAAAACAAAACATAAAACATGTTTCTCTAATGCGACCATTCCGATAGCCTAGCAATAAATGCCCACTATCGTACTAACCATTTCTATAACGTTTTAACAAAGATAATATCATACTCGTGTATCGCATCACTACAACTAGTAACCTCAATAAGGTATGAAACACTGTTAATATACTCATTCATCCTCCTCGGATAGCACTAAAGAAAGATCCCGCTATACTAGGGAAAAATATTCACATAATGGTAACATTTATAATTATATGCATTAAACTCGTCTCACATGCTAATCTAGCAATGAACAAAATATAGTGACTCTCTCGTGTCACATAAACACGCCTCATCCTCTGAGGATACAACTTACACTTCTACCTTGTCAATCGTCTTGACTGCGCATATGGTTTTCGGACGTAACACGTCTGCCCAAACCATAACAAAATAATTTTAATCGTTGCCTTTTACTAGGCACCGTATTCTTGTCCCTTTTTCTCACTTTGGAACATATTATCGCGAGCGATCTCACTCCGCACAAAATACCTCAGTACATAATCCACTTACCACCTATCCTACAAACCAGGTTAGGATTTGTCCTCCTCTCAGACTTTAGTAAACTCGATTCCTGTTAACCATCCCGATTGTTCTCTTAACTTTTCAGGCCATAAAGATCATGTTACTATCTATAATAGTACTTACTGAATTTACCATCACTTGGTAAGAATTTAACTATCTGAAGCATTTAAATGGTTTTCCTGATGTGTATCCACATCCTTTTGTGGTGCTATACCACCACCGTTGCATTCAGTCTCATTCTCGACTAAATTCTTCTATTTCTTTAACTTCCCCCACAAAGAAGCGTTATCATCTATTTTGACAAAATATGACAATGTCAACCTCTAAATCGGTCGTCCATTAGAATTTCCTCCTCGAGTATTATCAACTATTATTACAAGTTGGTCTCCCACTTGGAGTCGTTTCCTCCACTAGTATCTACCTCTTCCGATAAAAAAATCGCTAACGGTTAAGATTCATATTTACGAATGGGCCCCTGACATGCCCTCTCTCAATGAGTTCAGAACCACACTTGTTTCTAATCCTGAACAGTTAAGGAAGGAACATACGGTCAGCACTATACCTAAGGTTCTCCTATAGGCGTAGCAATTCCACTTCTAAAATTGGTGATTGACTCCAACCATTATAATTTCGTCCCGAAAGCCAAGAAAATTTTCTCTAGATTTTCACTTTCAGTTTTGCCACACTCCGTCCTATATCTAAGCCTTTGGATACTTTACCTCCTTTGGTAAACACATACAATTTTCGAGTTTCTAAAATTTCCCACTGACAGTCTCTACACGTTTTTGTAATACGTTGGGTAAGTTTACCCTCGCACCTCATTTGACTATAACAGCATTTGAAAATTCATTGTTGCACCTTAGTCTCCTTTCTAGTCGTGGCTTCTCGTTCCATAATGGAGGTGACCTCGACTACGGTCATCATCCTCGGATATATTTCCTAATCTCAACTGAGCCCTGCCCCCCTGATGTACGCCTAACGGTCCTCTTCTGACATCCGTCATCGCTCGGCACACGCACACATCCGAACGAAATTAGAATTCACTAGTGTATACACATTATAGCAGGAGAACGAAATCTCGTCAAAGGAATCGACAATCCTGAACATAGGGCTCTATAACAAACAAAGCAACGCTGAAAGCATAATAAGCCGTACAGATCCTAAGGACACTAGAACCTGATGCTCTGATACCACCTGTGACACCCCGCCTAATTAAATACCGGGCGATCACTCCTTTATTAAATTAAATCAAGGTAAACAGTTGGTTCATTCTCAGCATCACTGTCGAAAAAAAATAAATTTTCCAATTTAACACCCTAAATAATTAAGCTAAGTGTCAAAACCATTTTCATACATAACTTTCCAAATTTTATTTTAAGAAAAAGATTTATTTATTTATTGACATCATTCCAACAATTAAGAATCACACCACAATAAACCTAGAACACAAAGTCCAATAAATATAATACATTCGTCAATCGAATGTCAATATACGAAATCTAAAGTCACAAATCCAATCTGAATAAAACCCATAGTAACAATATTGGAAATAACTGAAATACAAATGTCCCAACAATAATGAAATAATGGAAAGAGCTACACATGCTCAACTAAATGAAAGTGCTAAGAGTGGATCCGAATGAACGAAGTCGTCTATTCAAAAGACCTGCAACTCCCACCTAAGCTGCAGCGCGTTCCTTCCAAGAGATCCTAAGCAAGACGCCCCTGTGGCTGGGCACCGGTAATACATACATATATATACAAGAGAGAGAGAGAGAGAGAGAGAGAGAGAGAGAGAGAGAGAGAAACGGGTCAGAGCCCGAAAGTGTGTTTGATTTAAAATACGTTTAGCAAGTATTTAAATTGATACAGGCCAATGCAACAACATATTAGGGCGACGCTCTCTTGAGAAAATCTTACCTCTCTTCTATTGTGCACACCTATCGCACTAACCTTCCCAATGGTTTAACTTAACATTTTATCATAATAACCTTCCCAATAATTTAGCTTATCTTAACTTACTCATAAGATTTCAAAACCGAACAATATCAGTGTTTAAACAAATACTTCCAATTAGCAACACAACTCTCGTTTTAACTTTATTAGTTTATATAGTTTCCCAGTGTCATATTATACTTTCACGAAATAAGTATTTACTATTTGAGTCATCAACCATGTCCTACTTATCAAATCACAGTAGGCAGTTTCAAATTTCCAAATCTCATATATATATATATATTAACTGCTCGTATAATATATATAAAATAACAGCACCCCACATAAAACTATGGTGCGTGCATACTCTACTATCCAAAACCCCATATCACTCATATTAAGGGGAATACAATCGGAATCACTCTTGAATTGTATTAACAGAATACACAACAAAATTGAGGCGAAGAATAGATTCAAAGTCTCTAAGAGGATGGCACATGCCTGCGTCTCTTAGGACCGTCTGAACTATCACGTCGATAGCTTGTACCAAGGACATTTATCTTCTAGGGTACAAGTCAATATCCCTCATAAAGGTCCCATCGAGATAAGACTGTCCCAGCGCGGTAACCTCAGGGATAGCAAGTAGCGTGGGCATGATTTTCACATGTATATAATATATGCACACACAATCATATAAATATACCACCTTTATCATATTAATTGTAGGTTCTCTCATCACCCATAATTACAACACTTATCCTTAATTTCACATTATTAGTATTACGTATAAGGTTTCGTCTCTAACCTTAACTCGAAGGGTTTTCTCACTTATTTCGTGACACTCGTGGACTCTATTCTTCCAAGTAGAAAATTCAGTAGGTGTCACATCTACGTTTCATCGTAACTCTCTTACGCGCCTCACACTTTAACATATCAATTTACTAACCCTAAAGTAAACATCTCATAAATACCATCTCGTCGAGTATTAATGATCCCAACCTTTATTTATACGCCCTACTGGTCCTCTATGTCTCCCAAATCATTATACTAAGAATGCCCAAGAATTATATCACGACAATTCAATTTTTAAATCATTTACAAAGGTAAATAGTAGTCTACCAGGAGGGGTCGATCGATCGAGGTTTGGGGCTCGATCGATCGAACCTTCGATCGATCGAAGCTCTAGGCTCGATCGATCGATCAAGCAGGTCTGCGAAAATCTGCAGAATTGCAGTTACGGGTTCTACCAATTTTCTTCATCCAAAACCATGTTTTTCCATTCTAAACGTCCCAAAAATCCTACTACTAACATTATATCAATATACCAGATGTTTTCAACGTAAAGCATGTGTATATCTAACATTAAACATGGATAATTAACCCAAAATCTCATCTAATCATCAAGAACCGTAGAGTTTTTCTTAATCATGGTTCTAATCTGTTTTTACCAGAATTTTCTTCTAATATATCATCAAAATTTCGTGGGTTATATTCCTCTACATGGCAAGGATTCCAGAATTTTCATATCATCAATACTACATGCATTTTCCTAACACAAATTGGGTTTTGTTCTACATAATTCATCCCTAATCATCCCTAAACTAATATGAAGATTGCACCAACGAAAATAGCAAGTTAAACACTTGCCTGGGATTTCTGGTATTCTGATTCACGGCTGATTTTGGTATGGCTGCGTTCCTCATCTCGCGATCTACGCGGTGGTGGTGGTTGTGGTGCAAACGGAACACTTTTGGGGCCTTGGATTGCCTTGGAGCTTTCTCCTTCCCTCTCCTATGGCCGTGACTTGTGTTTTTGTTTTCTAACCCTAGCTGACTAACCTAAATGGCTGATATAGGTTGCTGAATTTCGTGGGTTTAATTACCCAAAAAGGTGAAATGACTAAATTGCCCTCCCGGTGTACCAATTAGGCCTAAAAATGCCCCGAGACTCAAACTAAACCCCCGGGTACACTTTTCTGACTATCTCGACCCTTCCGGACGTGTTGGCGCACTCAAAATGACCATACGAACAACTTATAAAATATTCACTTTTTATTTAACAAAAATTTAGTCCCGACGCGACACGGGCGCATCTCGATTCAAATTTCCAAAATTGTCATTTAACTGACTCATGACATTCAATATAATCAATAACATATATTACTTTGTTCATTAGTAATATTCAACCAATTTCCGATAATTACTAACTCTCGTCACGTTAATAATTATAACATAATTAATTTCCGGATTTTTATTAAATAATTCATTCGCATTAACTTTAATAAATCCCCAAATTAATATAGCATAAAAATACGGGGTATTATAGTGCTTTGAACTTTGATGGTGTTGGAAAATCAACAATATCCTGGACAAAAGGTGTTCCTTGAACAAAGGTTCGTTGTAGAGGGTTCTTGGCCTTAGCTATTTCCCCTAATCTATCCTCCAGCCTCTGAATAGATCCTTTCCATGCATCATTTCCTTCCTCGGGCCTATTGGTTCGAGCAACTGATCGCGTTGAAGTGGCTTCCTGGGATTTATCTCGACGAGCAGCTGGTCGGTCATAATATCCATCTAGACGAGAAGCTGGTCACGACTGGGCAGATCCTTCCCTTAAATCTGATGGTCGTCGAAAGCTCCTCGATGTTGCATTAAGAGGACTTTTGTTCCTCCTAGGGCCTAATCGGTCGAAAGGAGAAACCCTACTTAATCTTTCCAACGCGCTGGTCCTTTCTGGGGAGAGGGTGACACGTTGTTCAGTATCCGTGGCTCGCACAGACGAAGTTCGCCCAGGTTGATAAGAAAAATCTTCAGATTCATCATTGCGATATGAATCAGTACGCCTAGTACGCGAAGAAGGCGCACGGGTATTTCTTTGAATGCTTCGTGGTTCGGAATGGGCTGATGCTCCGCCATGGAGGGTTTGGATGAGTTGTCGCATTGTTTCTTGCATGACGGTCTGGCCTTAAGCCAGATTTGCCATTATTCCGGTTAGATCTAGAACAATTGGTGGAGCAGACGGATTTGGAGGGGTTCCAGCGTTTCGATTGATGGATTCAGGAATATCCGCCATTGACAATGGATTATTTTTGATGAAAAACGATATTATCAGTCGTTTCCCACAGACGGCGCCAATCTGTTGATGTAAAAAATTAGATCACTGTAATAATTCAATCACAGATAAATAAATGAGACAAAGAATTTTAAAGTGGTTCAGCCTTATAAGAATGGCCTACGTCCACTGTTTTGGTATTGCTGTTTGTATGGGAATTCTCGATTACAAGTTATCTCAAGAAATTCCAGTCCGGGGTCCCCTCACAATGAGGATTGTACAATGTATTTATAGCCCTGAGGCTGTAATGTGAAAGGGTACTACATTAAATGTTATACATATGAAAGGGTAATACATTTAATGCCCTCTTTGCGTGTGCGTCTGAATGATAAGCATTTAATGAATCAGTTGAACTGTTGGTTATCCAGCTATTAATGCTTTGTTCGAGATGCAGCTCGGACCGCCTAAGCTTCTTGGTATTCAGGAGTTTCTCGGAGAGGTTTGTTCCTCGGAGCGTATGAGTTCCTCGGAGTAAGCAGTGTTCCTCGGGGAACTAGTCTTCCTCGTTGTAATCTTGTTCCTCGGAGTGAGGGGGTTCCTCGGAAGTGTTTGTAGTTACCATGTAGATAGCCACGTGTCTTCATAGGATTGGTCCACGTTTGTAGATTAAATTTGGTATCAACAATTAGCACTATTTTTGTAATTTATAAAATTTAGGACAGTTTTCGTAATTTATGTAATTTAGGACTGCTTTTGTAATTTGTGAAATTTAGGACTATTTTCGTAGTTTATGTAATTTACGACTGTTTTCGTAATTTATACAATTAAGGACTGTTTTTAGAATTTAAGAAATTGAAGCATATTTAATAAAAAATTAAAATTACTTCCAAAATTCAAAGCATGTATAAAAATTCAAAAATAAGGTAAATATCACTTGAAAGTTCAAAACAGGTATAAAAATTCAAAAATAGGTACATATCAGCTTAAAATTCAAAATAGGTAAATATCAGCTTAAAATTCAAAACAGGTATAAATATTTTTTTAGAATAACAAATTTTAAAATAGGAAATATTAATTTTTTAGATTTTTTTTTTTTACCAAAACTTTTTATTTTTTTGAAAAATTGCCGAATTTTTCGATTTTTTCTGAAATTTAAAATTTTTTAGATTTTTTCGAAAATGCCGATTTTGCAGAAAATTCCGAAATCGAAAAAAAATACAATTCGAAAAAAAATCGGATTCGGAACACTAATTTTTTTGTCGATTTTTTCAGAAATTTTTTCGAAACATACTTTTTCGATCCGATCCAGCCGAAACACAGCCCTAGGCCCAAGAACGAAAAAATAATAAATTAAAAAAATGAATGTATCAATTGAGAAATACACAATTACCTTGCAAAAAAAGCAAATAGCGGTTCCTTCTCGAACTTCAAAGGGCTGAAACCATGAGCATTAAACTCAGGAATCTGCAGTGTCTTTAATGTTCGTTAAAAATTTCAAGACAATCTAATAACTTTGATTAAGAATGAAAGAGGAAGGCCTTCACAATGCAAAATAAGATCCCTAGAAGAAAATTTTAAACATATATATATATATATATATATATATATATATATATATATATATAACGTATAAAAAGGAAAGTAATAACAAAGTGAAAGCATAACAATTACCGAGGGATGTTAATTTATAACGTATAATGATATGGAGAACTATCAACATTCTTATGTTTGATGACACTGTTGATTAATACTGTTTTGTAAATCATAAATTCGAATATGAATCATAAGGTTGCATCATGAATAAAACAGTTTTGACATAAATCGAGGACGTTTATCTTCATGCAATCACAGAATCGAAAATTCCTTATAACTAGGATTTAAAAACTGACCTTTGTACATCGTTGTTGAACGGATTAAAATAACTTGAATGCTCCTTTCTTGAACAGCCCGGAATATGAGAAAAATGAATTTCGGATTTTCTCTCCCTCCTTAGAAACAGTGTGTATTGAGATGACTCTAGATGGTGTAGAGGTCTCTATTTATAAGGGGAAGAGGGTCGGAATCCTACTGGTGGTGGGACTATTTCCAAGTCTCCCACTAATGCCACTAACCATCATGTGACTAACGGATAAGGTTTACCCAAATCTTTTAATATCTTTATTTATCACATTCCTAATTAATTATCTGACATTTATTAAAACCACATAAATGGGAAATTCAAAATTTAATACAATTGAAATTAAATAATTAATTTCGTCACTTAACATTAATTTCCAACAGTCTCCCACTTCGTCTTAATAAGTCGTATAATTAAATTATGTATCATAAGGTGCACAATCATTGATAAATTTTGCTAAATCAAATGATTCACGGATGCGAGTCATGGCGGTTCCATGCTATTCAAGAGCATGGTTCCTTCCATGTACCACAACACCAATGCTTCATTCAACTAGCCTTTAATATTGGGTATCATAATGGCCTCATAATGTCATTTTGAATAAGGATTAATTCTGTCAACAATAATTCATAATTATATGCATGCATTCACAAAAGACAGAAATAATAGAAATCACAAACACTTTTATTGAATTCAAGTAATATTGTCAAATAACTAAGCCAAAATAACAATCATAATCTAACTAATCGAGACCCATCTCTTTGACATGTTCCTTAAAGGTCTTCGGAGATAGTCCTTTTGTAAGAGGATCTGCTATGTTATCACGCGTACTAATGTGATCAATTGACACTCTTTGTTTCTGAACTTCTTCTTTAACTGATAGGTATTTCATCTCAATATGCTTAGCAGCCTTAGTATACCTATCGTTCTTTGAGAAGAAGACTGGTGCAACATTATCACAATAAATTTTTAGCGGCTTAAATATTGACCCCATAATTCTGAGTCCTGAAATAAAGTTTCGCGGACATAATCCATGATTTGTAGCTTCGAAGCAAGCTACGTACTCAGCCTCCATAGTAGATGATGCAATGACGCTTTGCTTAGCACTTTTCCATGAAACGACTCCTCCAGCCATAAGGAAGACATAACCCGGAGTGATCTTCCTACTGTCAAGGCATCCCCCAAAATCTGAGTCTGAATAACTAATCACCTCAAGGTGATCAGTCTTTCGATATGTGAGCATGTAATCCTTGGTCCCTTGCAGGTACCTCAGCACTTTCTTTGCAGCTTTTCAATGGTGAATCCCCAAATTTCTTTGATATCTGCCTAGCATCCCAATGGTAAAACTGATATCGACCTAGTGCAGACTTGTGCATATAACAAGCTCCCTACGAGCGAAGCATAAGGCATGACTTTTATGTGCTCCCTTTCTAAATCACTTCTCGGGCATTGACTTAAGCTGAACTTATCCCCTTTCTGAAGTGGAACATTAATGGGATTGCAACTTTGCATGCTAAATCTTTCTAAACTTTGTTAATGTAAGCTTTCTGAGACAATCCTAACATTCCTCGTGATCTATCCCAAGATATTTCTATCCCGATCACGAAGGATGCCTCGCCTAAATCTTTTATTTCAAAGTTTTTAGAAAGGTACTTCTTGGTTTCACTTAATAACCCAATATCACTACTGACGATAAGTAAGTCATCAACATATAGTACTAAAAACACAAACTTACTCCCACTGATCTTCAGGTATATACACCGATCAACAGTGTTTTCCTTAAACCCAAAGGATCTAATGGTATCATGGAACTTAATGTACCATTGACGATAAGCTTTCTTTAGACCATATATTGACTTTTTTAACATACAAACCATGTCTTCCTTTTCTTCCTTTATGAAGCCTTGTGGCTGTGCCATGTAGACTTCTTCTTCTAAACTCTCATTTAGAAAAGCTATTTTTACGTCCATTTGGTGCAACTCCAAATCATAATGAGCCACCAACGCTAATATGATTCTCAATGAGTCCTTCTTTGAAACTGGAGAGAAGGTCTCATTATAATCAATGCCTTCTCATTGATTAAAACATTTGGCAACAAGTCTAGCTTTATGTCGTTCGATATTTCCTTTTGAGTTAAGTTTGGTCTTAAAGATCCACTTGCACCCAACTCGTTTTTGTCCTTCTGGCAATTCGACCAACTCCCAAACTTTATTGTCATTCATAGATTTTACTTCTTCATTCATGGCATCAATCCATTTATCAGAATCATCACTATTTACAGCTTTTTCATAAGAAACTGGATCATTAATATTCCCTATGTTAAATTCAGTCTCTTTAAGGTATACCACATAACCATCCGGAATTTCCGATCTCCTTTCTCTTTGAGATCTTCTTAATGGCACTTCCTGTGGTGCTTCAAAAGTTTCATCGGTTATAGTCTCATTATGTGGTTGTTCAGTTGGTTGATCTTTTACTTGTTGTTCATTGTTATTGATTGGGTCAATGACCGGTTCAACAACTACATTAGGAACAACAGGTATGTTATGAACTCTGGGTATAGGAATTTTTACCCTGACTTCTTGAACGATTACCTCCCTTTATTTTATACTCCCACTTACTTCACCTTCTTCAATGAATTTAGCATTTCCAGTTTCTATGACTCTAGTTGTATGATTTGGACAGTAGAATCTATATCCCTTCGACTTTTCTGGATACCCGATGAAATGACAAGATAATGTCCTAGGATCCAATTTCTTTTCATGAGGGTTATATATTCTAGCTTCCGTTGGGCAGCCCCACACACGTAAATACCTTAAATCGAGTTTCCATCCTTTCCAAAGTTCAAAAGGGGTTTTTGAAACTGACTTACTAGGAACCCTATTTAAGATGTGTACAACGGTTTTTAATGCACGTGTCCAAAAAAATGTAAGCAATTGGGTCCTACTTGTCATACTTCTTACCATTTCTATAAGGGTACGATTACTCCTTTCAGCTACACCATTCTGCCAAGGTGATCCTGGCATTGTGTATTGGGCGCAAATACCTAATTTTTCAAGGAGTTTAACAAATGGGCCAGGGCGTTGCCCTGACTCATCATATCTACCATAATATTCGCCACCTCTATCAGACCTAATAATTTTCACCTTTTTTCCTAGTTGCCTCTCAACCTCATTAATGTATATTTCAACAACGTTCACAGAATGAGATTTATCATGCAACATGTACAAAATACAATAACGTGAAAAATCATCTATAAAGGTGATGAAGTATTTTTCTCCACAAATGGATGGAATATCAAAAGGTCCACGTATGTCTGTATGTATTATTTCAAGTAGCTGGGTGCTTCTTATGGCTCCTTTCTTTGTATGTTTGGTCTGTTTTCCTTTAATACAGTCCACACACACATCATAATTTGCCCAATCCAGGTTATGGAGTATTCCACCTTTAATGAGCCTTTTAATTCTCGGCCTGGATATGTGCCCTAATCTTTTATTCCCCAAATAAGTAGATTTTTCATCATTAAGTGTACGTTTCGTACCAACATTAAGATGCAGGGTCACAAGGGTCTCAGAAAATTCTTTTCAAGATTCAATCAATATAAACCATCTAATAAAAATCCAGAACCAACATTATTAGAATTTTTAATCAAACCAAAACCATTGTCTTAAATTCAATTGCAAAACCATCTAAAGCGAGTTTGGAAACAGAAATTAAATTCCTAGAAACTGTGGGAACCTAAAAAGTTTCTTGCAAATACAAAACAAATCCAATGCTTAAAATCAGGCGAAAGACTCCAACAGCTTCTATTTTAGCCTTTGCCTTATTGCCCATGTAGAGAAAATGCTCATTTGGATTTATTTTGCGGATCGAAATGAAGCCCAGCATCGAATTAGAAACATGACACATAGAACCAGAATTAATCCACCAAGTGTTAGAAGAAGCGTTAATAAAGTTTGATTCGAAACAAACATAAATAAAGGGCTTACCCTTTTTCTCGAACCAGGCCTTTCGTTTATGACAATCCCTCTGGAAATGGTCCATCTTTTTACAGAAGTGACACTTGTCGTTCTTTTCCTTCTTCACAGCAGCAGTTGATGGTTCAGCTCGATGAGACGGCCCAAGACCTTTCTTAATGCCCTTGTCGAACTTCTTCTTAAAACCAGCTCCTTTGATTGTAAGGTTTGCCACCTGTCCCTTAGTCACATGACCATTCTGTTGCTTGAGCCTTCCTTCCTCCTGTACCAACATGATTTGCAAATCATTTACATTCCACTTATGTTTTATGGTGTTGTAATTGATTTGGAAAGGCCCATACTCAGGAGGTAAGGAGTTTAGGGTGAATTGGACGAGAAAAGACTCATCCACTGTCATGCCAAAAACTCTAAGTCTAGCAGCCAGATTGGTCATTTCTATAATGTGCTCATTCATGGTTCGAGTACCATCAAACCTTATAGTGGTCAGATCAGCCATCAGTTTCCCAGCAAGGGATTTATCAACAGTGCGAAAGCGTTCCTTAATGTTGTTCAAATACTATTTCGCTTTCGAAGTTTTAGGTAGGGAGGTCTTAATGTTAGCAACAACACACATTCGCATAAGCATTAGGGCCAACCTATTGGATCGAGACTATGCTTCATGGACAATAATTTCATCCTCGCTACTGGTATCACTAATAGCAGCGGGTTCATCACACATAATTGCCATGTCCAGGTTAAGAACCCCTAGGCTGAACTCAATTTGCTCACTCCATTCAGAAAAATTAGTTCCATCAAATTTGGAATAGGACTGAGCTTGGGAATACAGGTTAAGGGGAACTGCAATTAATAACAATGTTCACAAATTAAATTTTCACACACAACAAAAATTGCAAGGGTCGAATATTGAATTGTTGACTAAAGATTTTGGCATATTTCATTTACAATCTGAATATCACGGAATATGTGTTAATCATCACATAATATTCAGATTTGTAAAGATATATTACCCTATAATTCATTTATCATGGTCCTATAATTTTGGCATTTGTGTTTGTTGCCTAAATATTTAATACCATGATTAATAAACTTAATGTCAACTATTATGTTTTTATAAAAACTAGTTCTAATGTTGTTCAATTCAGATATTAGCATGTGTTGCGCCTCAATCCAATTTTATAACTGACATTAGAATAAGTCTTTAATGAATGTAAGTATATTATTCGTACATGCAGTCTCAGCCTGTGTTTGGCCTTTAACTTAACTCAAATGAATAATTGTTTACATGTCTCAACTTAAATATAGTTAATCATGCCTTAATATTAAGTATAATAAGTGTTGATACCAAAATTAATATGCTGATGTGGACGAATCAGACGAAGACACTTGTCAATCTACGTGATACAATAACGACGAGGAAGTTCATTTCCCCGACCAACTCATGTTCTCTCCGAGCAACAAGGATAGATCGAGGAACTTCAACACTCCGAGGTACTCTAGCGCTCCGATGAACTCCTGAGCAACGAGCAACTAAGGCGGTCCGAGCTGCATCTCGGCCGTAGTATTAATTGCCAGAATATCAACAGTTCAACTATTCATTGAATGTTTACCAGCTTGACGCACACGCTGCATTAAATGTATTACCCTTTCATATGTATATCATTTAATGTATCAACCCATTCATGTACAGCCTAAGGGCTATAAATACCTTGTATCACCCTCATTTAAAGGGAAGGGAATTTCTTGATTGAACTTGTAATCGAGAATTCCCAAACACTCAGCAATAACATAATAGTGGACGTAGGCCATTTACATAAGGCTGAACCACTTTAAAAATATTATGTTTTATTTATTTATCTGTGATTAAATTATTAGAGCAATTTAGTTTTTTACATCAACAGATTGGCGCCGTCTGTGGGAACGATTGTTATTATCGTTTTTCACCAAAAATCATTCATCATCAATGGCGGATAATCCAGAATCTAGTAATCGAAACGCTAGAAATGCTGGAAATCCTCCAAATCCCTCTACACCTCCAGATCTGGCCGAAATTATGACGAATCTGGCTCAAGGACAAACCGCCATGCAAGACACAATGAGGCAACTCATACAAACCCTTCATGGTGGTGCACCTGCACGTTCAAGACAACAAAGTGGTCAGAGGTAAACTTATGTACTTTCTTCACGATCCAGGCGTACTGAGTCACGTCGCAATGAAGAATCTGATGATTTCTCTTATCAACCTGGGCGAACTTCGTCAATAAGGGCTACAGATACTGATCAAGATATCACCCTATCTCCAGAAAGACCTAGTGCTTTAGAAAGATTGAGTAGGGCGTCTCCTTTCAGTCGATTAGGCCCTAGGAGGAATAGGAGTCCACCTAAGACTATGTCGAGGAGTTATCGACAACCATCAGATCTAAGAGAAGGATCAGCACAATCACGACCAGTTGCTCGTCAAGATAGATCTCAAGAAGCTACCTCGGAACGATCAATTGCTCGAACCAATAGGCCCGAGGAAGGAAATGAAGCGTGGAAAGGATCTCTCCAACGGTTGGAGGATAAATTGGGAGAAATGGCCAAAGCAAAGAACCCTCTACAACGAACTTTCGTTCGAGGAACACCTTTTGTACAGGCCATTGTGGATTATCCTACACCATCAAAATTTAAAGAACCCGTGGTAACTCCCAAATATGATGGAAAGACAGATCCAGTTCTTCACATAGAACAGTATCAAGCTGCTGCTGACATCTATGTTGTTCCCGACGAGATGAGATGCAGAGCCTTCTCAGGAACTCTTACTGGGTCTGCCCAGATATGGTACAACAATCTTCCTCGGGGTAAGATTTCAACTTTCTTTCAGTTAGCTGAATTGTTTATTGGCAATTTTTGTTTTGGGGCAAAGCCAGTAAAACGAGTAGCACACTTGTTAAGTGTTAGATAAAAATCTGGTGAAAGTACTAGAGATTACATAACTCGTTTCAATAACGAGAAGCTAGAAGTCATAGATTACGAAGAGAAGACAGCAATCACCGCCTTGATGAGTGGGTTGTTGCCTAATAAATTGTCTTACACCCTGGCGAAAGATCCACCTAGAACTATGTCAGAATTGATGGCAAAAGCGGCCAAAATCATGAATGCCGAGGAAGCCATTGCTGCAAAGAAGAATATTGATAAAGAAACCAAGGTGGAAGACGACAAATCTAAGAAGAAAGAGCATAAAAACAATGGTGGAGATAAACATTCCAAGAATAAATGGGAAGTCATGAAGAAGTATGATAATTATACTCCTTTGAAAATGGGTATTAATCATGTCTTGGAGGAAATCAAGAACAACGAGGAGGTAAAGTGGCCAAAGAAACTGAAGTCAGACCCTGATTCGAGGAGTAGGGATAAGTATTGCGAATTTCATAAAGATCATGGTCACATGACCAAAAATTGCATAGCTCTTCAGAACGAGATTGAAACACTCATCCGAAGAGGAAAGCTAGCAAAATATGTTGATCGGGGAGGTGAAAGAAAGGATAACAACCGAGCTAGAGAAAGGTCTAGATCACCTCGTCGGGCAGAGGAGAAGAAGAAGAGAGACCATGAAGATGATCCAGAGGATGACCCCGATCTTCCCAAGAAACCAAGATAGCCAGAACGAGAGGTATTTTCCATACGTTTTGGATCAATTGATTGTAATGTTATTACAGGAGAAGATGCAGGAGGAGGAGACCATACTGCAGAAAGAAAAGCTTACCTCGGAGAGGCTCAAGCTTGTTCATATATTCAGCGAATAAATCTGGCCGAGGACGATCATCCGAGGAAGGTAAACAAAGAGAAGATGGTCATTGGTTTTTCAAAAAATGACTTGGCAGGTGTTCTTTATCCGCACGACGATCCTCTGGTGATCAAAATGAGGATGAAGGAAGTAGTGATTTCAAGGGTGTTGGTAGACAATGGAAGTTCAGCAGACATCATGTACTATTCATGCTTTGACAGCTTGAATCTGAAATTATCTCAGTTGGAACCGTATCATAGGCCCCTTCTGGGTTTTGCTGGCGAGAAAGTTTTTCCACTTGGGACGATCAAGTTGGATATACTCATTGGAACTTGGCCTACTTGTCGAACAGAAAGAATACGCTTCTTTGTGATGGATAAGAATGTACAGTCAGCCTACAACCTCATCATGGGAAGAGTTGGTTTGAAGAAATTCGAAGCAGTTCCATCTACAGTGCATCAGTGCTTAAAATTCCCAACAAACTTTGGAGTAGGAGTTGTGAAAGGTGATCAAAAAGTACGCGGGAATGCTATTACTCATCTGCCGAACAAGAGGAGCTTGAGGAATCAAGGAAAAAGACTACTACCTACCAAGTGGAAGAAGATACAGAGATTGAAACTCTCGATCCTAGAGATGAATCTCAACTTGTAAAAGGACAGGTGGTGGAATCTACAGAAAATATTATTCTGGACGAGGAGCACCCTGAACGAGTAACCAGATAGGTTCGTCGTTGGATGCTTCAATAAAATAAGAATTGATAATATTCTTGAGAAACAGGAAGAAAACTTTCTCATGGAGTCATGAGGACAAGCCAGGAATAGATCCAAACTTCTTATGTCATGATCTCAATGTGAATAAGGAAATCAAGCCTGTGAAGCAGAGAAGAAGAGTGTTTAGTCTTGAGAAGAATCAGGCCATACAAGAGGAGGTCGAGAAGCTCCAGAAAGCCCAATTCATTGAAGATGTGAAATATCCAGACTGGTTGGCAAATGTGGTGATGGTAAAGAAGAAGAACAATAAATGGAGAATGTGTGTTGATTTCACTGATCTCAACAAAGCATACCCAAAAGATCATTTTCCATTGCCCAGAATTGACCATCTAGTGGATGCTACCTCGGGACATGAACTGCTCAGCTTCATGGATGCGTATTCTGGTTACAACCAGATCAAAATGAAACCTGAAGACAGGGAAAGTACTTCTTTTATTACCCCTAGGGGAACTTATTGCTATAATGTTATGCCTTTTGGTTTGAAAAATGCAGGAGCGACATACCAGCGGCTGATGAACAAGGTTTTCACCGAACAAATCAGTTGCAACATGGAAGTCTATGTCGATGATATGCTGACAAAAAGCAAGAAAGCTGCAGATCATCTAGTTGACTTAGCTCAGACATTTGATCAACTGGATAAATACCAAATGAAGCTCAACCCGACGAAGTGCACATTTGGAGTACGAGAAGGAATGTTTCTCCGATACATTGTCAACCAGCGAGGCATTGAAGCAAATCCAGATAAGATCAAAGCTCTTTTAGGGTTGCGATCTCCAACGACAAAGAAAGAAGTGCAGAGTCTTACAGGACGAGTTGCAGCGCTCAACAGATTTGTGTCCCGAGCAACTGATAAATGCCTCCCATTCTTCAAAACACTTCGAAAAACTTTTGAGTGGACTGATGAATGTGAGAAGGCCTTTCAAGACTTGAAAAAGTATTTGGGAACACCTCCATTATTGTCCAGGCCAATAACAGGAGAGAAGTTGTATTTGTATCTGGCAGTATCAGAGAATGCAGTCAGTTCAGCATTGATCAGATTGGAGAATGGAGTCCAGAAACTAATCTATTACACAAGTAAGGCTTTCCGAGGTGCGGAAATCAGGTACCCAAAGCTGGAGAAATTGGCATTGGCATTAATTGAGGCAAGTAGAAGAATGAGGCCATATTTCCAGGCCCATACCATCATCGTTTATACCGATATGCCACTGAGACAAGCCCTTCATAAGCCAGAAAAGTCAGGGAGATTGATGTACTGGGCAATAGAGCTTGGTGAATATGATATTGTGTATGAGCCCAGATCATCATTGAAAGGGCAAGCTGTAGCAGATTTTATAGCAGAGTTTACATATCCTGATACCCCCGAGGAACAAAAACTGCTCGCCGACCAACCTGTGGATGTTACAGGATCAACAGACATAAGTCCAGACCAACTCCGATTGGTAAAAGGATTTGTGGATGTAGAAGGATCATCACCTTCAAACTCAGACCAGCTCCGGTTGGTAAAAGAAGGAGAAGAGATGATCAACGAGGAGCGAAAAGTGTCAGGGGATGATGAAGAAAAACAGCAAATATTCCACCGAGGAACTCTATCAGATAAGAAATTTGAAGACGGGTTGCCCATATGGAGATTATACGTAGATGGCTCATCTTGCACAGCAGTTTGTGGGGAAGGAATTGTTTTAAACACCCCAGACGAGATTGACATGGAATATGCCTTGCGATTCCAATTCAAAGCCTCTAATAATGAGGCTGAGTATGAGGCCATGATAGCAGGTCTTAATTTATCAAAGACTATGGAAGCGCAACAAGTGATGGTCTTCAGTGATTCTCAATTGATTGTGAATCAGATGATGGGAACGTATGCAGTTAAAGGAGAATTGATGATTAAATATCATGCCAAGGTAATGGAATTATTGGCAGAATTTGATGCGATTCAGTTGATCAAAATACCCAGAATAGAAAATGCACAAGCAGACGCACTGGCCCGACTAGCGTCAGCTACTCGTACCGAGCTACGAAGAACAATACCGATTGAAGTACTCGAAAGTCGGAGCATAGAGGAAGACTTGACGATGAATGTTATTGCCCATGATTTAGGACCATCTTGGATGGATCCAATCAGGGTATATATTGAAGATGGAGAACTGCCAGAGGATAAGCTTGCTGGCAAGAAATTGAAGTATAAAGTTGCTCGGTATGTATTAACTAATGGTATTTTATATAGACGAGGAATTATGGCAGGTTTATAGAGATGTGTACATCCTTCCGAGGTGAAAGAATTGATTGAAGAAATCCATGAAGGATCTTGTGGAGCTCATGTAGCAGGTCGAATACTCTTGAAAAGGGTAATGACTCAAGGATACTATTGGCCGACGATAAGGGCTGATTGTATAGCCTATGCTAAGAAATGTGACAAGTGCCAACGTTTTTCCTCCATCCGACGAACTCCACAAGCGTTGTTGACACCCATAACCTCCCCTTGGCCATTTGCCATGTGGGGAATTGATTTGGTTGGACCACTGCCGACCACCCGAGGAAGATTTAAGTACCTCGTCGTTGCAGTAGACTATTTTACTAAGTGGGTAGAAGCTGAGCCGCTTATCGATATGACGTACGAGAAGGTATACCAGTTTGTTTGGAAGAATATCATCTGTCGATATGGTCTCCCACATGCCTTCATCACAGATCATGGAACACAATTTGACAACGAGGAGTTTGCTGTCTATTGTCAACAATCAAACATCATGAAGACCCATTCAGCACCAGGTCACCCTCAAAGCAATGGGCAAACTGAAGTAACGAACAGAACGCTGCTAAATGGTTTGAAGAAGAGGCTAAGTGAAGCTAAAGCTAACTGGATAAATGAGCTACAATTAGTATTGTGGGCTTACCGAACAACTCCCCGAGCAGCGACTGGAGAATCACCATATATGCTGGCATTTGGAAGTGAGGCTGTAATACCTGCCGAGTTGGGCCTACCAACACACAGAGTGATGAATTTCAATTCTTTGATCAGTGACTTGATGAGAAGACTGGATTTGAATATGCTCGAAGAAGTCAGAGAAGATGCAGCGATTAGGAATGCTGCTTATCAACAACGAACAGCTCTTTTCTATAACAAAAGGGTGAGGAAATGCTATTTAAAAGAAGGAGATTATGTGCTAAAGAAGGTAATTCAGAAACACAATAAATTGGAGGCAAACTGGCATGGGCCTTACCGAGTTACAGAAGTTGTTCGACCAGGAACTTACCGAATAGCAACTCTAGAAGGAGAAAAGTTCAAGAATGCTTGGAATGCTGAACACCTTCGCAAGTATTATCAATGATGTAAAATTTACAAAGGGTCTATCAATATGAATAAAATGATGATGTTTTTCACAAATTTTCTCTCCTTTGTTTGAAAGTTTTTTGGGGAATACTAGTGTTGTACACTACGCTGCTTGATAGCAAGAAGAAGACGATAGTTCAGACCCACGATCAACTCCGGTTGGTAAAAGGGCGATAACAACTGATATACTCCTTTGGTTAGGAGGCGTACACTGGCGTGATCAACTTCGGTTGGTAAAATAACTAGTGTACAAGATAGTTCGAAAGAACACGATAGTTCAGACCCACGATCAACTCCGGTTGGTAAAAGGGTGAGAACAACTGATATACTCCTTTGGTTAGGAGGCGTACACTGGCATGATCAACTTCGGTTGGTAAAATAACTAGTGTACAAGATAGTTAGAAAGAACACGATAGTTCAGACCCACGATCAACTCCGGTTGGTAAAAGGGCGAGAACAACAGATATACTCCTTTGGTTAGGAGGCGTACACTGGCGTGATCAACTTCGGTTGGTAAAATAACTAGTGTACAAGATAGTTCGAAAGAACCTGATATTTCAAACCCACGACCAACTTTGGTTGGTAAAAAGGGCAGGAACAACATTCTTATAACGCCAATCTCGGTTGGTTTATACTATCAAACGCCAACTTATGTTGGTCGGGAGGTAATATCATTACAAATAATTCCAAATTGAACCAAGTATAGTTGGTCGGTGATCAAAACCCATTAACTGTAGTTGGTCGACGATGATAAATAAAGACCTTGGCTGGTCGGTCACATTTTATGAAAATATTTCAAATTGAACCAAGTATGGCTGGTCGGAAATAAAAACCCATCAGCGGTAGTTGGTCGGCAAACACTATTTAGTAACCTTGGTTGGTTGGAAACATTTTATACAGTTTATACTCATTACTTTATTAAGTGATTGAGCAATATTGATACTTGCAACTTTTATCTTGATTGATGAACAACACAATATTGTTATCTTTTTAACAGATACATATGCACAAATATAAAGTGTTTGACAGGCGCAAAAGAATAGCAATAAAGACTTGCAAACAAAAAATGAAATCCTTTCATTAAATTCAAAATAAATTACAGGTTACATGAATGTACTAATTATTACATTGATATTCCTATTCTATTGGTTTCTTGCCCCTTGCTTTAGAAACAGGTTCCTCGCCGGCAGGAGGATCCTCTAGGCAAAGAGGAGAATTAATGAAATTAACATCTCTGAGCATTCTGATGTTCATCACAGAAGGTGTATCCAAGAGATGCTCAGGACGAGATAATTCAATCTGAGAGTGAAGGCTATAATCACCGAGGTATTTTGAAATTAAGCTACGAGGAATGGAACGAGCTGGGATCCAGGCCATGTCCAATTTGAAAGGTGGCACAGGCAAGTCTAATAACCCTGGAGCATGATAATCCCATAAATAATGCCCTTGCTCCAATTTTAACACACCCAGTGCGTTCAACCACCCCTGCTTATAACCTTCATTGTTGGCATGTTCAATACGAGCATCCAAATGAACAAGGGCTTCATTGTATCCTGCCATCCAGAATTCCCTGGGTTACTTATGAAATTGAAAGGTTAGTCTATCCAATTTTTCGAGAAGGTTTTTGGCAAAAAGATCCTTAGTATGAAGAGCAGACTTCGTTGCAGTAAGTTGATCTTCCAAGGATAGATTTTTCTTGGACATTTCTGATAAAGCTCGATCTTTGGCGTTTAATTGGAATGCTTGAGTTTCCAAGGTAGATTGGGTACGAGCCTCTTCGACATTACGGCTAAGAACTCTTGATCGACTCCGAGCAGCGATTGGAGAACTTTGCTCCTCGGCAACATTTTGGGCAGCTCTTCCTCGTCCCCGAGAACCTCTTCCTCGTCCCCGAGAAGTCACAGAAATAGCAGATCTTCTTAAGTCATCCAGTTCTTGCCTTAATTTGGCATTCTCAACTTCTAAGAACGAGAAACCTTCATCGGTAACTGGCACTAAAGCAGTAGAAGATGATGCTGCAGATTCATACTGTGCCAATTTTTTCTGCAAATTATTGTTTTCTTGTTCCAGTAACTCAGCAATTTGCCTACAGGCCTCAACCTCACCTTTTAGAGTTTTTTCCCTAACATCGTATCCAGCAAGGATCTTTTTATGGCCTGTTTCAGAAGAAAGCTGCTGATATCTATTTTCATACTCCTTATGCAGCAAAGCAGTTGATTCATTGTGTTTATTCTGAAGATCTTCTAAGGAACGATGAAGTTCCTCGATCAATTCATAATATGCCACATTATTGGCCACAGATCTGTCAAGTAAATCCTTCAAGTACCGATAAGCCTCAACTGCTTGCTCTGAGGCATCATGGCCAAGGATGTCGACAATCTCTGATACACTCAGGTCTGTATGACCAGCTTTATAATATCCATTGCATTGTTGCATCAACTCGGTATCAGGGGCAGGTATCAATTCCATTCTGGCCAAAAACTAATAAAGAAGAGAAGGCAGGAGTTAATAAATAAAAGCAGACGGAGTATCAACAATGAAGAGGAACGAAGATGTATTTTATTAGATCATCAAAAGATTACATTGATCGATTACAAATAATGAAAGATAGAAATGATACCGAACAACTTCACACCTTTTCCTTGTCTCCCAAGACTTTCTCGGGAGGCTGGGATGAGGAGCTCGGTTGCTCGGTGGTAACAGCAACTTGATCTGCAGAAGTTAAAACTTTTTCAGGAGGAGGAGGCATGGAAGAAATGTCTTCGATAGCAGAAGGTAGAGATGCAGGAACTTGATCACCCATGGCCATAGAAGATTCATCACAGACAGGGCCATCTTCTTCTTCTTCCACAATTGGTGGAGGAGGACCAGGGAGGTGTAGTTGGAATAGATCAGAATCATCCTTGATCTTTAATTCCTGTAGAGCAGCTACCCAGCCATCATGGAAGTATTTCAACTTCCCGTATTGAACTTGGGATGTCATCGCAGCAATCCCCTTGTCCCATCCTTTATCCCAGCCAGGGCTGAAGGATTTTTTGACTACGCCCTTTCTTCTCAGTTTCTCCGAGGAGAGCTTCACGTCCAATTCTTCTTTTTTACTTGTAATATCTCGCAGGGCGGACAATTCTTCCTCTGCCTTCCTCAGCTTTTTCTCAAGATCTCCAAAATTCTTGAGCTTGTCGTCATATTTCTTATGTTCGACCTCTAAACTTTTCACTTTATTCTCCAAATTCTTGGAGATCTCAGCCATTTTCACCTTCTCGGCCTCAACTGTGGATAATTTTTTCTCCCAAACAGCTTTGTCCTCATTATACTGTTGGCGAGATTCTTTCAAAGAATGGGTTAAACCCAGCAGAGCGTCCTCTACACCAGACGAGGAGCTGGAAGCTTTAATTACCTCGTCCTTCTTCACGATGTTATTGAAACAGTTCACCAGCTGAAAGATGAGAAAAGCAGTAAAGTCAATAAAAAATACAAGTATTCAGAGAAAGAAAGAAATTCAGGATGTGAGAAATTTACCGAAGCAAGGTGACGAGTAGCTAGGGATGTCAACATATCCCTAGAAATATTTTCATCAATTCCTTGGACCTCGGGATTGATCCAAGTTTTTACCGAGCTCATTGCAGAGCTAGGAGGAATGATGGTTGGAACACCAACAACAGCAGAGAGTGGAGAAGGGACATTTTCAGTCAAATTGACCGAGGATGATTTCCTCAATCTTCTCAGAGGGACTTCAGCAGCTTCAACTAAGGAAGAACTCTTGGTCGGAGAGATAGTAATCACTTCTGCTGGAGCAACTTTCTTGCTCGGAGCCACTGGGGGCTTCTCGGCAGCTTTGGAAGATGCAACATCCACCTTCTTGGTCCCCTCTGGGACATCAACTTTGCTTTTCTTGGCCCCAGCAGCAGAAGTAATGTCATCAAATAGAGCAGGAGGAGCTCTTTTCTTGCCCATTCTCAGACTTAAAGGAAGATGAGAATCTGAAGAAGAATTCTCTGGAGTTGAAGCTGGCTCAACAGGGCGAGCAGTATAAGAGGTTGTATAGCTCCTATACTGCAGCAAATATGATGCAGACCTGATGTGCTCGTCTGCAACGTTCTTATGCAAACCCCAGATAAGTTTCAGATGTTTGATATTAACCTCTGATTCTTTTGGAGTTTTTCTTTTGCTATCAACTGCAAATAAATACATAATGAGATATCAGTCATACATTTTGTCAAGCATGATGAAAGCATAATTTCATAAGTAAAATAAAATGAAAAATAAACCTATCCCATTGCCATATGGGGGGCATCTGGGACCGTTGTATACTCCATCTCCAACTAAAGGGGCATATTGCCAATTTTTAATAACCAACCCATGTTCAAAATAATCTCTATTTGAGTCAGGGAGGTTAACTACAAGAGCCCTATTCAGAAACCTAGTTTTTAAGTAATAAATATTATCTAGAGTGGCCCATTTATAGCAATAGATAATTTCAGGGATCCCTATACGAGTCCCATGAGTTAGATTTAATTTGTATACCCCATTAATTATTCTCCATGAATTGGGGGCTATTTTTGCAGGGACAAGATCAAAATACTGACAAAACTCAAGACACAATGGGTTTGGTGGAAAAGAAAATCCACATTCAGCAATGAATAGACTGGGGAACCAATATCCCTCAGCCAGTCGAAAATAATCTAAAGGCTCAGAAAGAACCTCCAGAGTTACCCAAGAAGGTCTGTTGACAATGAACGAAAACAAGGATGAACGCACAAGAGAGAAGGAGAGAATAGAAAGCTTGAATGCAAGAAATTGGGAAAAGAAGAAGACGGTATGGTTACCTAAGAAGTTTAAATACTTTGCCTTGGGAAGCGGCGAAGGAAATGATTACAAAAAAGAAACTATTGAACTTCCGGCGGCTAAAAGGACAAAAAGGGCACTAAGATCGAAGCGCTCTTAAAAGTTCGAAAAAAGGCGGATTCTTCGAATTTGGAAATAAATTCAAATACGATGCTCCTAAAACCCAGGAAGATCATTCAATATGGCCAAATACCGAGAAAGAATGTTTCATACTCCTCAAAATTCGAAATATAAAACATTGGGGGCTTCTGTTGATACCAAAATTAATATGCTGATGTGGACGAATCAGACGAAGACACTTGTCAATCTACGTGATACAATAACGACGAGGAAGTTCATTTCCCCGACCAACTCATGTTCTCTCCGAGCAACAAGGATAGACCGAGGAACTTCAACACTCCGAGGTACTCTAGCGCTCCGATGAACTCCTGAGCAACGAGCAACTAAGGCGGTCCGAGCTGCATCTCGGCCGTAGTATTAATTGCCAGAATATCAACAGTTCAACTATTCATTGAATGTTTACCAGCTTGACGCACACGCTGCATTAAATGTATTACCCTTTCATATGTATATCATTTAATGTATCAACCCATTCATGTACAGCCTAAGGGCTATAAATACCTTGTATCACCCTTATTTAAAGGGAATGGAATTTCTTGATTGAACTTGTAATCGAGAATTCCCAAACACTCAGCAATAACATAATAGTGGACGTAGGCCATTTACATAAGGCTGAACCACTTTAAAAATATTCTGTTTTATTTATTTATCTGTGATTAAATTATTAGAGCAATTTAGTTTTTTACATCAACAATAAGTAATCTATCAATAATTACAAAGATACCAATAGTAGCTTAAATGTCTCAATAACAGAATTGCCCAGGTATAGTAAAAACACAAAATACATGAATTTTGCCAAAAATGGCAAAAATGAGTTTTCACCATAGAATCGAAGTAAAACATGCCAGAAAACCAAAACTCTTTGCGGAACGTTAATATCAATTTTCTGCAAAGATTTATAAGCCCCGAGATTATTTCCTAAAATGGCAAAAACGGGGTTTTGAGCGCCTCAACGGACTCGAAATGTCGAAAAACACATTACATCACGGCCGAAGGCGGTGAAATTCGATTGTTGGCTCGTTTCTAGTCAACCTACCGAGTTTCTAGTCAATCGGACACCAAAAATTTCAAAAAACACTATTCACTGCGCCAAAAAAAAATTCTCCCGAAATCTGTTTTGCGCCAAATCGCAGTTTTCTCTTAATTAATCTTAAAAACATATTCATTTTCTTATCATGATTAATAAACGTATTTTCCAGAATGTTTACACAACTTGAAACAATAAAATCATATTAACGGCATATTAGGGTTCATATAACACGAAAAGGGGTTGAACAATAATATGACAGCTTTCACAAGATAAGGACTGTGGCAGCAATTTCGTTCTTAATATCATAACACAAATTCGAATTACCATATGTACGATTATCATATTGCTTAAAAATTCCATATTTTCAGAAAAACAAAATTTTCAGATTTCCAGAAAAAACAAAATTTCCAGAGTTCCAGAAAAAAAAATTTCCAGATTTCCAGATTTTTAAAACATCATAAATCAGAATTGTTATAAAGGAGTTTTCATTAACGGAAAATATGAGATTATAAACCGCAAGTTCTGATACCACATGTTGATTAATACTGTTTTGTTAATCATAAATTCGAATATGAATCATAAGGTTGCATCATGAATAAAACAATTTTGACATGAATCCAGGATGTTTATCTTCATGTAATCACAGAACCGAAAATTCCATATAACTACGATTTAAAAACTGACCTTTATCCATCGTTGTTGAACGGATTAAAATTACTTGAATGCTCATTTCTTGAACAACCCGAAATATGAGAAAAACGAATTTAGAATTTTCTCTCCCTCCTTAGAAACAGTGTGTATTGAGATGACTCTAGATGGTGTAGAGGTCTCTATTTATAAGGGGAAGAATGCCAGAATCCTAGTGGTGGTGGGACTCTTTCCAAGTCTCCCACTAATGTCACTAACCATCATGTGACTAACGGATAAGGTTTACCCAAATCTTTTAATATCTTTGTTTATCACATTCTTAATTAATTATCTGACATTTATTAAAACTACATAAATGGGAAATTCGGAATTTAGTACAATTGAAATTAAATAATTAATTTCTTCACTTAACATTAATTTCCAAGAGACACTGGCACCAAATTCCAAAACTATATATGTGTGTGTGTGTGTATATATATATATATATATATATATATATATATATATATATATATATATATATATATATACTAGCGGATGCCCGTGCCCGAGGGCACGGTGATAAATTTGTCCCGGTGATAAAACCCAACCCATAATAACCCGCAATTTTTTAGAAAAAAAAAATTTAAAATAAAAAAATTAATTTTTTAAAAAATATTTAAAAAAATTATTATTTTTTTAAATATTTTAATAAAAAAATAAAAAAAAAATAATACTGTATGTATGCATGCATACATGCATACATGCAACACATAAAATGCCATGCATGTTTATCATGCATGTCTTATCATACATAAGTTACTATTCATAACACCATTGTCCCATATTATATAGATATATATAAAATAAACTAATCTAGCATGAGCAGGCTCATGGTCACTTCCACCACCTGTATCGTTATATCACCAAATCATCAAAAAAGCAGTGATTTTAACTCATTTGATGACACTGGCACCAGATTCCAAAACTATTGTTGAATTCTTATGTCTGTCAAATGATTGACTAAGAGGATTTATCTTCATCACATAGCAAAAGTAATGTTCTACACTACTAAGATGGTTTGGAAGAGGGTGCTGCAGCAAAATGTCATGCATAGATGAAAGGTTATGTTTTTATGTGGTTAAAAATAATATCGCAAAATTCCTCTGGTGTAATTAATTCAAAAGTAATGTGAAATTATAGTATTATAAATATTAAACTAATAAAATCTTCTCTCTTTTATCAAGTTTTACCAATAGTATCATTTTAAGCAACCTAACATCAGAACTCACATTTCAATCCAATTGCAAGTTAAGCAGCTCTGCATGTCTGGTTCAAATTCATGACTTTCTAGATTATAACTTGTTATATCATAATTCCAGCTTCATAATAGACACAACTCGAACAGTACTTAATGAGCTACCAGACCTGATATAACTGTGACTTTGTCATAAGCTGTACTTAAAACATCGGCATGTAATACAACCTTCACATGTATTTTCATATACAGAAGGATGTTAATAAAAAAGTATAAAAAAATATATGTACAGAAAAAATTACAATTTTAAATGAGGGGAAATTATAATTATCACCTCTGGAACCATCCAAATACTGCAATCCAGGATATGTTTCCACAAGACCCTCGATAAACTTAGTAACCACATCTGCGACCATAGCAACAAACACATTTAAACTCTATGATACCACTCATAAAAAAAGGCTACCCTCCATTTGGTAACACAGAAAACAGAGTAAAGAAAACAAAATTGTAAAACCTAAAGTCCCGAATTGTTTGAACTTCTCAAATACGGTAACAATCCAACTAAAATTAAGCCAAATAGTTATGCTAGAACATCATGAAAATATCAATTATGAATACGAAATTAACGTCATGAAAATATCAAAAAGAAAATTAGGGACGGTTTTTGAACTAATTTATACCATTTGGCAAAACGAGCGCCTTGTTGGTAGTAAGCAGAAGTGCGGGAGGAAAGACCATCAAGACCTTGGCACCATGACGCATCATTCGAGCCAGCCAGGGGAACCAGGCCCTGTCATACTCATTATCCACCAATTAGCACTTAAAAATATGCCCCCCAAATAATAATAATTATAATAATAATAATAATTCCACTTATTGGGCTGCGAGCCCGAAAATCATTAGAAATGCACATTTGTGGATGTCAAAATTTCCATGTGAATATAGTTAGGTTTAATTTCAACTATAGAAATATAACTAGGGGCAATCCTAACAAGAATGATAAATGCCAAATTGTTAATAAATCAGAAAATCCACATATTTTAATTAAGGGGAGAATGGGATTTTTTACCTTGTCAACCTTAATTCCAGGAACAATGCCCTGCTCAGAAAGGATGTCGACTATCTTCTTACCATCAATAGTGGATTGATATAATGTCTCCTCAAAGAGAATGCACCAGAGATGTAGTTTCCTAGGCTAGGAGGGGTAACAAGCAGTGTGCGGTAAGCCTGGCGATTAGCCTCGGTGTTTTCTAGCCCAATGGAGGCTAGACAGTTTCGGCAGGTAGCATTTGATTCGTCCATAGCCAAGATTACCCGACCAGGTGATGCGATGGTTTTCTACACCTGAACAAAGAAGTTGCATATATAAGGATAAATACTTACATTCATGGTTTAGTTATTTTTTGACGAGGTAGATGTTTTCATTAGCATCAAAAACTCTGAAGCATTTTGACTATTTCCATTAATTCAAAAACTCTATAAAATTATCTTTACTACTCCATTCATCCTGAATTAATCGATTATTTGCAAGTCTTAAAGCTTAAAAGGGAACAACCGATTTTCAGTCCAAAATTTAATTCATCCTTCAATGATATTTCATATAACATTATCTCCTAAGATAATCAAGCCTTTCCTATTAAGTACTTATTTTGATGGATTTTAGTCAAAATGAAATTATGATAATTTAAAAAGATTTAACAAGGTTTGACAAGTAGGGCATTATTAAAGATTGGAATATTTCTAAATCATAAACCTCTTTGTAACTTGTCATTAGTAAATGTACAAGTTACTAAGGGACTTTTCTTAATTCTTTGAGATGAGTTTCAGTTCTAATGAATATGAAGTAATGATTCGTAAAAGCAAGAAAGGCAATGGAAGGCCCAGATTTATAATATCTAAAACCAGTTATCTTTTTATCCTTAACATAGAGCATGCTTTTCTTGATAACATATATGAAATAAATGAAGATATATGGGGAGAGAGGGTCTCAATCCACTTGATAGTAAGTGATGTCTACACGAAAATACTCACGCAATTAGTAATTACAATAATGACTAAAGGCCGTATGAGAAAAACACGGAGTCATACCATCTAACTGAGAGGGAGTCATACCATCTAACTGAGAGGGAGTCATAACGACATATGGTATTTTATTAACCAAATCTAATAACCTAAGGATAAATAAAATACATTAATAAAAATAATAAATTAAAAACATAAATAATCATCTCTGCCCCCTCCCCCCAAGTTGAATGGGATGACGTGCAAGATGAAGCCAGTGGATTGTTCTTATTCCGGTTCGATCTTGGATGGGAGATCTTCTCTATCACCTTGTGACGACGGAAGAAATCCATAGAGTTCAAATCAATGCCTGATGATGACTGAGAATGCTTCGGAGAGGTATAATGAAACTCCTCCAACGGAAGTGCATACTCATAAGCCACATGGGAACCTTTTTAGTGATCAAATCTTGTTGGATCCTTGGTTGGAGGACATTTATGTAACGTTCCATTCGTTTATCGACTTCTGAGGGGCGTGCTCGGGTGCGAAGGAGCTTAAATTTCTTGGTGTAGTTAGCAACCTACGGTGTCTCAGATTCTGTCATAATTTCATGGGAGGAACTTGTGCATGCGTCGTAGGATTCAAATTAACCCAAGTATGGACAAGAGGTCCATTTTCAAGTGTGTGGCACCGGAGAAACTAGTGTCACAAAACATGTGCGAAGTCCTCAAACTTGGTGGCGGCTAAGTCAATACAACATTCGCCCAAGATACATTTGTAGGTGAAAATTGACACTAGTCCATTAAGTCAATCAATAAATGCATGAGGTACGGCTGCGTTTGTAGGCATCCATTAATAGTGAGTAAATCAACCCAAATATCCCCTACATTCTCTCTATTAAGCGCAGAAGCTATCCCATGTTGTTGCAAATGAGATGCTCAACTGCGACGCCCATGGGCCACCGATGGTGTTGGATGATGCGATACCGGACAGGGTGAGGCCCATTCGGTGTGATTCTTCCTAAGGCCGCGTGGTCAAACAGTGGCCTAAACACCAGTTCCTTGGCATGTGGCACAGTGTCAAGGGTTCAGGTGGATCCACGGTACTACGGGGAAATCCATGTGGATGGTAGGGCTTTATTGGTCCCCATTATTGGGGAAACCAGAAATCCATACTAAAAGGCTCATCGGGGATTGTAGTAGTCCCCATCATCATCTATCTTAATTGAGTGTGGTAGGAGGGTTTGAGTCTCCAAATGTTAGTGACTGACGGTGCGATGGTGGTGGTTGAATCCGTTCTTGGAATAGATTGTACATGGTCACATTGGGCAACACTGAGGTTGGTAGGGGATGAAATGACCGATTGGTCATCACGGGGCATCTAGGGTAATTTGAACGGAGCTTTTCCCTTTACAAGGATGTTGTTAGTAGAAGTCTCGATCATGGTGTGAGATATACCTCGTAAGGTTGTTGGAATGGCGGAAGGGTGTCCGGAATGGGCCCTTCCTGTTCAGTTTGGTTCGTGGGGTGCGAAGGGATTCCAGCTGCCATTAGCGGTTTGGGACTGATAAAGGGTTGTCAACCTAACTGAGAGGAAAGTCAGGTCCAATATGGATGGCAGGTAGGGTGGTAATCGACCTGAAGGTTCCCCAGTTGTACAATAAAGAAGGGTAGTAGGGGTGAGTGAAATAGGGATAGGGTTAGGGGTATAAGGAACAACATAAGTGAGTTCAGTGGAGGGCTGGACATAGGGTAGAGGGACAAATTATGGGTAAGCATCGTAAGTTTGGTAACCATAGGCCAAAGAAGAAAAAGGGCCTATATAGAATCCCAAATATGGGGCTGCAAAGGCGACAGGCAACGAAAAATCTGTGGCGCATGTCAAGTGGTTTGCGACGACAGTGCTACAGGGTGGCATAGGCGGATAGGAGGACTAGAACAGGTGGTAGGGACCCATGGGAGATGAATATTGGATGGTTGGCTAATTTTTGGGTGGCAGCAGGGCTGTTGGAGCTTGTGGCCAAGAGCGAAAAGTGATGTAGCCTGAAGCTCTCCTATAGCCTTCCTTTCTTTTATTTATTTACTGTTTATTTTTTATCATGTTTATTTGTTAGAATTTGATATTTATGTATAGGTTGGTGTATATTTAAGAGTCTCTATCTTTTAATATAAATAAGGATTTGTGCCAGAATTGTAACAATTCAATAATTAGTGAGAGTTTAGTAAAGATTTCTTGTTAACAGGATCAGGTGTGCCAATAAGGGGAAGCTATGCATGTTATTCCATTTAAGTCCAGCGATCCACCACCCATTCAGACTAGATTATTCCCCTGCATCATTCTTCCTACAATATGCTCCTGCATGAGTCTCCCTATAATATGCCCTTGCATCAGTCTCCCTGCCTAAATTAGGTTGTCATAACTGTGACTGGAACTTATGACCTTGCTCTAATACCTCTACAGTTTCATTAATTAATTTACAATAATGGAAAAAGAACTAACGAAAACCAACTAGAGTCATGTGTCTATCATCTTATTTCTTTTCTTTTCTTTTTATCTTTTTTTTTTTTTTTTTGGGGGGGGGGGGGGGGGGGGGGGGGGAGGGGGAGGGCATTACTTCCAAAAAATTTAACAATAGGATTAGGGAGGAAATCCCCTCCCTGGTGTCTCACAAAGGTTGAGGATAAACCCTTACCCCCAAACCCACAGACTTATCTACAAAATCTAACACCACGAAAGTTCAAACTTATCGAACTTTAGGTCCCCTCCCACCAAAGATGAAAGCTCACTTAACCTGCTAAAATCATTAAAGAAGGATTTATAACATCCCCAGTTTTCTATCCTATCCCATCAATAGGTTTGTTGCATTCCCTATAGACATGTTGAACACAATACTCAAACTTACACATTTCCACTTTCACTTTCCTCGTGGTAGCTCAGTTGAATGGTTTTCTTAGGGGAAAGTTTTATAGAACTGTATATGTATATGTGTGCATCGAGGCTTCCCCAAACAAGGCTTAGTGAGGAGGTTCAAGGTGAGGGAGCCTAGGGTTCAAATGAAAATTAAAGTAGACAGAGCTAGGTATAAATGTAAATAACGTACCCTATGCGATTACCTAAAGGCTTACGGTGACTTGGGGCGAAGAGCCGACAACTTTCGGCGATGAGGCAGCGAATATAGAGGTGCAATCAAGTCGAATGAGAACCATTGGAGTGAAAATAGTTTAATTTGTTAAAATTCTTGTGATTTCAGTTAAGGAAAAAATACCAAACACAAACAGTAATAAATAGATAAGGTGGGCGAAAGAAAGTGTTTAATAGTGGAATTTTATCAAACACAAAAATGGCATTCCATTATATCACGACATACAATCAAAAACAGGCACATAACGAAATCAATAGGAGGCAAAATAGAACATTAAATTTAATGAAATCTATATTGAAAATGCAATATAACCAAAGAATATGTTATAAGTTAGAATATTTTACATATACCTTGAAAATTATAGTGTCATGTATGTATTTGTCTAGAATCTATCTTAGGGTGTGGTACAAAATTGGCCAAACAGAGATTAGTTGGTATTTGAAGAGATAAACGGAGAGATGTTGTTTGCTTATGGTATGAGATGGAAAGGTAGTGAAAAATTGAGCTTTAGAACGAATGTTGTGATGAAAAGGGAAATTGGAGGGGACTTTAGATATGGAAGAGTGGGTGTCATGATGAGGTGAGATTTAAACGGTTTTGAAACTGATCGGTTTGGGTGGGAGTGGGAGTGGGAGTGGGAGTCTTCTTTAGCACTAATTAAGGTACTTCTAGTTAAACCATTGTATAATGACCCAGGAAAAAATCATTTAGGTCGATTAATTAAAAATGAGATGAGGGACCAAATGGATGAAATCATTTACAACGCCCCACTTACGAGTGATGCAAATTTTTTTTCTAGTACACATGTGATAACAAAGTCAATTCGTCAATTTATAATACCAAAGCCAAATGAAAAGGAATAGGTAATCACGTAGATTAAAGCTCATATATACGATATTGATTAAACTAAATAGATGTTATACTAAGATATTTGGGCAAGTACGAAATTAAAACGAACACTTCTAATAAGCAAGAAAAATATAAGAAAAGGATTTAACTTATATTTCTGCTGGTTCGTCTCATTTTTCAGGTAAAACAAATATCAAATACAAATCAATGTAGAACAATCAAACTAGAGCTACGTCGGTCAAACAATTTATGGACATCTTGCAATCTTTTAATCAATTTCAACCGACAACCTAATGAATGGAAAATGGTCCCTTTATACAAGAATCGATCACTCAGATACCACCAAACACTTTAAATTGGCTTTCATAAAAAGAAAGAGTTACAAAAATAGAAAACAATACATATTTGTATTGGATTTAATACTCCTCCTCCAAGCAAGAGTTACAAAAATACAAAAAAATATCAGTCTTTTGGTTTTTTTCCAAATAATTAAAACTCAAAAATTCCCATAAAATGTACATAAAACCCATCAACACAACTTTTTTAAATTGATCAAAATTATCTTCAATTTGACTTCTATGCAGGTAAAATAAACATTCACCTCATTTTTTTTTCTAATTCCCATTATCAAAAACACTCATACCTAATTAGTTAGATCAAAAAATAAGATTTGATACCATTCTTCATAAATAATCATTAACAAAAGTATAATAAAATCAAGACAACATTTTTATAAGGATAAAAAACTAAAAACCTACGAAATAAAAACCCATTTACCCAAAAACTATCAAAACCAAACTTAGATGAAGATTAGAGTTATTGATACTCACAAAAAAAAAATTACATATATAGAAGAACAGTATATTTTTTCATAAGAACTAGTTCTTTATCTCTCTTCAACTGAATACATAAAGGGTCGAGCTAAAATATTACAAAACAAACAAATTTGAGCATCCGGTATAAATTATACAACAAACTACTACATTAGGTGCTAGTTCCCAACCCGCCCCTTTCAGGTTGCAATACTTATCAGTCGCCCATATACTAAAAAGTTACTCAACATCGAAAGAGAGTTTTGATTTCTCTGTATTAGAAATTGCACCATTTTTTTTACATTAGTACCCTCTTTTCGTTAAATAATATGCCTTATTATATAAAGATATAATATTAAAGCAGCTCTGATACCATTATTTTATTATTTTTAGGAATTCATAGGCGATTACACTAGAAAATACGTAGAATATTGGACACAAACGGGGAAAACAAGTGATATTAATTTACTAGATAGATATATACAGAAAATACCAGGAAAAATAGGTGAAAAAATATGGAAAAATTGGCAAAAAACCGATGACTGGAGAACAGATGCATCAATAGGAGCTAGAATTAATACAGTATATAATACATTAAAAACTGAGTGTAGAAAATTAAAAGAAAGCAAAGAAATTCGGAAACAATACTATCACACATGTAGAAGCTAGAATATATTTACTATAGATTTTGGCAACTAGGAATTATGGTTGCTAGATTGCTTGAAGGTTATGTTGGCTGTGTTGAGAGAAGAAGAGGAAGCCTCCTTATATAGGGGATTGAAGAGCCTCGGATAGAATCTTTGCACAGTAGAAGCCGCGTGAATGAATAGTGAAAGTGCACAGGATATGTACAGTGACTGATATGAACAGTGGCTGAATAGTAAAGGGCGCACAGTGGGTGAACAGTAAAGGTCGTCTACTGTTTGCACAGTAAAGGTTATCTACTGTTTGCACAGTAATGCTGGAGTCATCTCTTGCGTCTGATTTTGCTGCCGTAATGCTGACGTATTTATTGCATTTTTGCTTCTGACATTATGGTTCCATCATATTATCAATATTGTGCCTGGTTACTGAGTCCATTGAGTCATCATCTGAATCTGTGTGTCTATAAGCCAGATAATGATAATTGCTTTCTCGTTCATTAAATAGTGCTTCTTCAGTGTCAGTAGAATTTTGAGATTTATTAAAATAAGTTATATTTCTATTAAAAGGATGTTTTGGTATAAATATTCTCATATTAAAATTTTCTTTAATCATATAATATGGGTCAGCTGGTATTTCATTCATTATATTATAGACTTTATACATTAATAGTAAATCTGCTGTTGCTTCTTTGCCTTTAATTAGTGAATCATCGTTACTTTCTTGAGCATAATAATTTGATATTTTATCTGTTCGATGTTCAATAAAAATATTGTGCCTGCTATGAAGTATTTGACATATTCCTACCCATTCTGGTGGTATACTTTCTATTATTAATAAAATATAAGGTGAACAAACTCTTTTAGGTTGTTGTTCAGTTATTGCATCTATTAAACATTTTGGAAAGTTACAATTAATTTTATCCCATGGAGGAGGTATTAAAATACTACTAACCATACCGTATTCTAATAATAAGCTTATAGTGACTTCTATTGCAATCTCAGGATTATTAGGAAATATTACGTTTGGTCTAGTGATAATAAAATTTTGAAATTTTTTGTATTCAATTTCTATCATTATCATTGTTTCATATTTATTTATAGCATTTAGATGAACATGTTCATACTTATATTTACATCCTAAAGGTTCAGGATTAAAACGAAAATAATTTTGAATAAAAAGCCAATTAGATATATCTTTTTCTTGTGCAAATCTAATTATTTTTTCTGCTAGATCGCTTGGTAAAATAGTTTCAACTTTTGTTTTTATTATATACCTATGGTAAGGGTCAAAGGAAGATAAAAAGTTATTATTAGAATAGAGGTCTACAGTTTTCATTTTCTTGATTTTTAAGATTTAGTACCTTATAATATTTAATAACAGTTTTATGGTCCTTGATGAGTTGTGGATTACTTTTGCTTTTATAGTATTTAACTTGTGCCTCTAGGGTTTTTACATAATTATTTATATTGTGAAAATAAGTATTAACATAGTTCATAGTGTGAATAAAAGATCCTTTATTGTATTCTCTGTTAAACCAAAGGTTGTCTAGCATCTTCTGTTGGTCTTCATTAACTGGTAACTTTGACCTGAATTTTTGTTTTGCATTAAGAACAGTAAACAATTGATTAGTATGTTCTTGTGTGCCTGAAGAAGATCCTTGATATTGATTCTCTAAGCTTATCCAAGAGAGTTCTGATTTAGCTTCTGCTAATGCTTTTATCTCATTCTTTTGTAACACCCCGTAATTTTGAGGATTTAATATTTAATTATTTTGGGAGTTATAAATATTTAAATTGGGGAAACTTAAATTCATGAGTTGGAGAATTTATTTGAGTGAGCTGAATTATTTATAATTGGCGACTTTAAGTTTAATTGTCTGAATTAATGTGTGTCGCATTTTGTGGTCAAAATTTGGATATGTCAAAAAGTATTTCGGATGACAATTCTGAGTGCGCAATTGAGTCCGGATGGGTTGAGATAGTAAGAAAAGAGTACTCGGGGTGGTAATTGTGTCTCGTGGTATTTTTGGGCATAGCCGGGCGCACACAGGGTGAGTTAGGCCTTTTTAATTAGGCCCACATGGCCAAAAACGGGATTTAGTATTTTCAACCTAATTGAGGGACTAGGAACGGTAGATAGAAAATCCTAAACCTAGGGTTTGGGAGAGGATTAGAGGAAGCTAATCAAGAAGTCAATTGGGGGATCTTTTGGAGCCAAATTAAGGGGCTAATTTGGGTTGTTCTTCATCAACCATTCTCTACACCAACGGAATCAGACCCTACGAACGATTTCGGGCAAGTGATTAACTGTTGTGATTTCTAAATTGATGATAATCAATTCATATCATAGTGATGTGTAAATCAAAATTCGTTTTGGGGATAAATGGGTACAAAAATGGGGTTTTTGTTCATAGAACTATTGAATGAGATTCAAAATAAGATTTAGTTGTGTTGTATATCTCCGAGTACAGATATCTGATTTGAATGAGAAATCGAAATATAAAATGGTTGATTTTGAATCTGGAATTTGGAATTTTAGAACAAAGTTAATAGAAATTTATGGAAAAACCCATTTCAGAAATTGTGTGATAAGTTGAGAAATTCATATACTAGAAAGTGTATATGATATATAAGATCAAAGTTCAATATGTTTATGTGGTGGGATGACTTGATTAGAGGTTGAAATTAAGGTTTACAAACCTTGAATTTTTGTTAATGGTGGAATTCAGGGGGGAAGAAGAACTACCACGAAAGTATCGATCGATCGGGGGCCATCGATCGATCGACGATGGGAAAACCTTGGCAGGTCGGGCAGTTTAATGCTTTGCCTTGGTTTCTTTTTATTTTGGGTATAAGTTTAATTGGTGAAAAATTATAAAGAAGTAAATAGCTAGAGTGAGAACTTTGGGTAAAACATATTCAATTCAATTATGTACCAAGTGGGCGAGTCCGGATATGTTGATAATTATAGGAAAATATAATTGAGAAATTTGATGGAGATAAATGTGTGACACATTATGGGAGAATATGTGAGAATGAAATTCTGAGAGGTAAAAATAAACCAAGTGAGTGAGTCCGGGTATGTTGATTAAGTGACACCAAAGTATTAAATTAATTATTGAGAGAGTAAATTAATTTGGAGTAGGAACATAGACTCGAGAAATATTAAGTTATGGACCAAGTGAGTGAGTCCGGGTAGGATGGTTGGGCGATGACAAGTAATCAAATTAATTGAGGTGTTAATTAATTTAATTAGAGTCGGATTGTAGGCTCGGGTAGGTATTAAATTAATAAGTGTGTTAATTAATTTAATTAGAGTCGGACGATAGACTCGAGGAGGTATTAAATTAATGGGTGTGTTGATTAGACGATAGACTCGGGGAGGTATTAAATTAATAGGTGTGTTAATTAATTTAATTAGAGTCAGACGATAGACTCGGGGAGGTATTAAATTAATAGGTGTGTTAATTAATTTAATTAGAGTCGGACGATAGACTCGGGGAGGCATTAAATTAATGGGTGTGTTAATTAATTTAATTAGAGTCGGACCATAGAATCGGGGAAAATATTATATTAATTGAAGTGTGAATTAAGTATATTAGAGTCGTACCATAGACTCGGGAAAATGATAAATTATTAAGTGAGAAAAGTAATTAAGTTGAGTTGGGCCACAGACTCGGAAAATTACAGGCTAGTGTGCGGGATTTTGAGTACACGGTAAAGCCGAGGTTTTTATTGTATATATACGGTGTAGTGATAGTATATATATACGTGTATAAATTGTGTGTGATATTACATATCAGTGATTAGATATTTACTTAATTTATATACTCTAGTGCTATGAAGGAAGGTTGCGCGATGTGGGTGAATCCCCTAGCTTGAGGAGTAGGGCGAGTATATCCCCAGGTCATAGCGTCCGGTATATGGGTGAGGGAATTATCTCACTTTCAGGGAAGGAATATGACCGTCTCCACTTCGTTTATGTTTTAGGCCAGGTTGGTGAGCGAATCCAACTTGGGTAACTAGGTTATGTGAGCACACCTAGTGGGATAGCACTTTAGAGGGAATCATCCGGCGAGGGTATACTCGGAGGGATGGATATACGTATGATATATGTGTGGATGTTTTAGTAAAGGTACGTATATAATGGTATTCAATATTATATGCAGGTAATAATACAGTGTGTGGCGTATTTACTTTATATAACTTGTGACACGATTATATGCTACTATTTAAGATGGAATTAATTAAGTTAATTGTGAGATAACTTATAATTCAAGAATCATTGTACTCGGGTTAGAGTAGTATGGCAAGGGGGGAAGTTATACCAGGACTAGTTGGACGGATAGTACAACTAGGTGGGGGTTAAGGTAACTGATAGGTGTGCACAATAGTGGAGGGGTGAGAATGTCCACAAGGGAGTGCGACAACAACTTAAATATGAAGCGCATTCATGCATTTTAAATTACTGCAGTTAATTCACTTGCTAAATATTTTCAAAATGTTTTGGGTTCTAACCCTTGCTATAAAACGATTTTCAAAACCTTTTAGGTGTCCAGCCATAGGGACGCCAGGATTGATATTCTATTCCAGGGACACAGAGCTGCGGCATATGTGGATGCTAGCAGGAGTTTAGATTAGACGCATCATTTATTCATTCCTAGAATAGGAATCATTTATCAGTTTCAGTTTTATTCAGGGCTTGTCTCCCAGACTTCTCAGTACAGTTTTCAGATGTATTTATTCAGGTGTTGAATATTTGTATTGGTTTTCACTTTGGTGGCTGATGGTTTATTCAGCAAATTGTTTATTTAATTATTCAGTTGAGTTTTATTCAGTTGTGTGAATGGTTTATATTTATTTCCGCATGTACTATTTTGTGTAATTAAAAAGTTAAAATTTGGCACCAGCTTTTGAAATACTAGGTGGTTAGTATGATTTAAAAAGTTTTCGACAGTGATGCTAAGGATGAACCAAGTGGGATTCCTGTTTTAATTTGGTATAGGACTGATCACCCGATATTTTATTAGGCGGGGTGTCACATATTTCGATTAAGCAGATGGACCTTCTTCCTCACCCTGATGCAATTGTGTTTGGCGATGAGGTCCTAGTTCGCTAGGATTAAATGAAAATTTAACAAAGGGTTAGAAACACACCTGATGCGACTGCGTTTGGTGATGAGGCAAAAAGAAGTACCAAAATACCCAAATAGGGAATGAAGAGACGTGAGGGAGAAACTGGCACCAAAATAGGGGATGAACGAGACGGTTGCATTTAGTAGGGAGAATGTGAGCACCCTTTTTAAGTTGCTTTAAATTTAAAACATTGTATAAATAACCAATATATTTTTATTTAAGTGAGTTAATTATAAAAATGATTTTAAAATAAATAAAAGAACATTTTGACAACGGTTCATTTTTTAGTGATGTAAATTACTTTTTATAAAAGTGTCTTATAATGTATTTTTCTTCTAGTGAAATTAGCCTAGTAACTTTGACGTATATCGAACGGTTCCCCTCTCAATGTACCGCTTGATAGTACTCACGAACAGAGGTTTATAGCAGGGAACTCGATTATGTATGTCGAGTATATCGAATTCGCTTTCACACATACCGTCCCCACGAGGTATATCATGAGATAATTCATAACACTCGGTTATATCAAATGTCTTGTCCATACGTACCGATGAATGATTGCCCTTATAGACAAGAGGTATATCGTGAAGTCATGCTAAAGGGGAGAATCGTTCCACTAACCAACCAATTTATCAACCTTATATAGGCGTCTTCCATAGGACACTCATACCTAGTCTGTCGTTTTCAACGCAAAACTCTGTTGAAGTTTCGAGTCGCCTAATCACTTGAATTTCTGCACAATTTTGTCCATTTTTAAAATAGGACCCAATTTGTGAGTTTATAAATAAGTCAAAATTTGTCTTGCATCGCTTGCCCTATCTTTTTCCAACACCTGTCTGGCATTTCACTTACACCCTAGGCGGAATATAATACAAGTGAACTTAGTAGTAGTACTAATAATAATAATAATAATAATAATAATAATAATAATAATAATAATAATAATAATAATAATAATAATAATAATAATAATAATAATAATAATAATAATAATAATAATAATAACGATTTTCCTTTTTCCCCTCTTCAAAAATACCAAAAATATTTTTTCCCTTTTGTAGAAAAAATAAGAAAAGAAAAAAAAATATGCATACCAAAAATATTCCTATTTTCCTCAAAATAAATGCAAAATTCATTTTTTTTTCCTCTCAGGTGAGATCGCATACCCCAATCTTGGCTTGGCTCCCTATTGGCTTAGATCTTCCATTAAGACAACTCAAAACTCCACTACTTCCTCTGTTGCTTCTACAAAATTCGAATAATCCCTTTGAAGGTTGTTCATGGAGAACATTGTCTAGACTATAAATGCCCATCCCGATTTGATGACAGTCCTTACTCAGCTCAGTGCCAAGATCGACAATGTTTGGGAAAAAGTTCTGGAAATGCAATGACACCGGGTTCAGACTCTCGAGGCTCCTGACCCCAAAATCCTCTTTTCCCATGCCATGGGTTCTCCATCTCCAGAACCAATGTGGGTTCGAGAAGAGTACCAGCATGTCCCACGTGCTCCGCCTACTAATGGGTTGTCTCCACATCAACTGTTGATACCGAATGTTACCCAGTTAGGGGGTAATCTACCGGTATTGGTTGATCCCAAGGAAGAATAATTGAACAAGGTCAAAGAATACCTTAGACTCATGTCTAAAAGGTTCGACTAGATTAAGATCTCAAGGAACTATATGGATTACACCCACATGTCGTCCTATCCTTAAACATAACTACTGAAGAAGTTTAAAATGTCAGACATCGAGAAGTTCGGAGGTAGAAGACCTCCAATTTCGCTCCTAGGCATTTACTATCGTTCCATGACTCTCTTCGAAGTGTTAGATGAGATAATGGCCCAGATGTTCTAGTAAACTCTAAAAAAAGGTGCCCTCCTATAGTTGTTGTCACTTGAAGAATCTAGAATCTGTAATTGGGAAGATATATCTCAAGAATTCATAACTCAGTACAAGTATAATGAATGATGATATAAGTTACCCGTTAACACTTGGAATTGCTCAAGCAAAACTCGGGTGAATTAGTTAGCAACTTTATTAGAAAGTGGAGAAAGAAAATAGGTATTATGACAAATCGACCATCAGAAAAAGAATGGGTAAGAATTTTTAAGAATAATTTTTTACCCCATATCAAAACTTTAATAGGAGGCAATTATATTCCCATTTCAAAGACCTACGAGAGGCAGGGGTAGAAATTGAAGAACGGGTCGCAAGTTGAAAAGTGAATATGAACTGAAAACTATGATTGGGCAACTGGCACCACGAAAGTATGATAATCCATCTAGCAACTCAATATTAACCATTAACATCTCCAAACCTATTACCTCTTGAACACCCAGAAGTTGCCCAAATATAGTCATAAAGGAAAATAGTGAACTTTATGCCACTTCGCCAAAAGTGTATCAAGCCCTTCTTACCCAAAACCTCATCAAACCTCTAGAATCCCGACCATTGCCAAATCCCCTTCCCCGAAATTTTAGGTATGACATCCACTATGACTTACACCAAATCATTGGACATACCACTAATTAGTGTTTCCACTGAAGAATGTTATCCAAAGCCTCATAGACAGGGGGATCATTGCCCCTCTAGCCAATTGAAAGACCAATACCACTTAGCATTCTCTATTAACACATCGAATCAGGATGAATGCCATCCTCTTAGAAGAAAATACAAAATTTGATCCTTCTAGTAAAATAAAGATCATTGAAATTCCCAATCCATCCACCATTTCACCCAGATCCCTCAAAGTTTGTTCTTTATTTCTCCTACACCCTGAGAATCCTATTGACAACACTATATCTCTCGTCACCAAGGATTTTATTATCGTTCGTACCCATTTAGAAGGGGAAGTCATTGAACTGATCGTAGTTTAATATCAGCTTTATAAATTCAGGCAGAAATTGCCCTCGGAGAGAACCATCAGCTTTAAAAAGATCAACACCTTATTCATGGAAGCCAGAAAATAGGCTAAAAAATCTAGGGAATGGTTTGTACCCATAGAAGAGTTTAGTTTAGATGACATTGTTCCGGTTATGTTTGATGTATTCTTAAAGAACTGGGAATTATTTACTATCTCCAAACCGCTCATGGTTTTGAAACTCCAAGGGCATCTAATCCCTTCCTTTCAAAACATCACGGCTGAATGCTAAGACTAATATCATAAGGTCGTAGAGGTTGTAGAATGTATCTAATTTTCATAGAAATATGACATCATTGACACTGAATGGAGGGGTGATTTTGATAGCTCAGATGATGAATTAAAAGGTAAAGAACCCAACTTAGTCACCTCTTTGTGCATAATGATTTGTTTCCAGGAATTACTAGGAGGGGTCAGTAAGGTATCCGTTACACTCGAGGTGGATAAAGATACTGGGTTTTCATTCTTTCCTGCCTCTTTAAATCACATGAACCTATTCGGGCATCACTATAAAGATCAATTACTCTATCAACAGGAATAGACAAGGGAAAAGGAGTCATTGAGGAACTCCTAATACTCGAGATGACAGTTGAGAAAACTAGGGTCCTTGACCAACTCAAAAAGGCTCAGGATTTTTATGTCTTCCTTTCTATACATAAATGATCTGATAAAACTCCCCACGGATCCCACGATTCCTCCCACTACCACTCCTAAAGAAGTTGTGCACATGATCGGATCTCTAACTGTTACAAGACTCATCTCTTTCTCCTGGGAGGAAATTCCAAAGATCGATCGTGATCATAACTATGCCCTCAATATCTCTGTTGAAGTAATGGTAAAGATAGTTCCATTGGCACTTGTAGATAATGAATATACTCTCAATGTCTGCCTACTTAGGACACTTAATTTCCTGGGGACAAAAGTCAATGACTTTACTCTAACTTTTTCCATCATGTGCACCTATGACAATACTCGTCGAGAGGTTATGGGTTCCATAAGTCTTACACTTGGGGTTGGCCCTATTTTCCTCACAAGGAATTCCAATTCATCGACATATTGTCCTACTTCAACCTGCTCCTTGGCCGCCCTTGGCTTCATAGTATCTAGGGTGTATCTTCTTCCCTTCACCAAAAATTGAAGTTCTTTGCTAATGGTCAAGTCATCACCATTCTTGAGGATGATAACAACCCAGATGGTATCAACACAACCAATTCGATACTATAAATTCAGTGCAGGAGATTTGTTAAAGAGGGTAAATATTTCCCTAAATGGGAGAAGCTTAAAAAGGAAAAAAACAATCTCGGAAGACTCCCTAAATGTTAGGTTTGTTAAAGAGGGCGAAGATTTTCCCTTTTACAAATTCCACGAACTATGGTCTAAACCCGTAGAGAAAAAGATGAAACCAAGGTTGGAGATATTATTTAAAGATGAAGTCGTGAAGATTAAAAGCACAAGGTTAAGCCTCTAACAATCAAAGTTATGGAAAGCATCGAGAATTCCCAGGGCAGTGACACTCATGAACTGTTTGACCTGAATACACTAGTCCTGGAACTCTAGATGATCTACTTGAAAGTCGAACCATCTGACCCATCCAAGAGGATCACCACTACTAATGCACCACTCTTCAATTGGCATGCCATCCTTGTTAAGCCTACAAAAGTCAACCTCAACCCTGTTGTTCGTCCCCCCTAAGAAACACCTGAAATGACTTATTTTTCTTCTATTTTTAATGTACTTATGAACGAGGTGTCCTTTGATGAGGTCCTCACTGTCGTAATTCCTGAAATTATTTTTAATGAAATGAATGATGATTTCGGGTATTTTATTGTGCCTTACATTAATTGACTCGGTGTTAATTTAACTGTTGATAAGGATGATTTAATAAATGAAATATTCTTAACTGGTTTCAATAAGGAAAAAACAAAACATGCTTGTTCCCATGCCTACTTATTAGTGTTGCCACCCGACATGCACGTTCACTTTCTCATGGTGAATCGTGATTCGATAGACATTAACATCATATTTTTCTTTATTTTCCTTTCTTTCGTATACGCTCTTCATCCTCTCCATGGCATAACTAGGATGATTCCTCTTTTCTCACTCATTTTTACATCGCACAGATTATACGCTTGAGTCACATCTTGGAGATCAAGGAGAACATTATTATAGCCCTTAAGAGACCAAAATTGAGGAATCGATGCCTAACACCTTCCCATTTTATAACTTAGACCTTGGGTCCTCGATTCATCTGGTTTCGTGTGCATCAGTTTGTATATTGACGTCGTTCTTTCAGGGATGGCTCATCCTTTTGTCTGTTTTGAGAAAAATAGGCTGAAACTTCATTTCTTACATTTTTCTTTCCTTTGATGATGGTCAATTTATATCTGTGGCAGCCCATAAAGATTGGATGAGTGGCAGAAAAAAGAATATGATCCTCTAGTCCCCTCAAGCCAATAGAGAGAGATTTCCCCACATTATTTTCTCTCTCCCATTTCAGAGCCAGCTCGCCCCGGAGGAATCCTAGGATGACCACAATAATACATAACATTTTATATGATTCAAAAACTAATAACATGTATAATTGGATATCCATGTGTTATAATTATAGTTAATTACATATTATTTTTATTATGTTTTCATGTTGTATCAGAGCTTAGGTTTCTGATCTCATGATTGTCCATTAACTATTTTTGCCAATAAAAAGAATCCGGGTAAAAAATTGATGAATTCCTGAATTTTTTAGTGATGTATTCAGCGACAATATTTTTTTTCTTGCTCCGATTTTTTTGAAACTCACATGGTAACCAGAAAACGTCAGAATAAACAAAATTCATTGCGAACAATGGGCACCATCCTATCTCGATGATTTGTTGTCGTTTAGACCTCTAAAAATGCATTTTTGTCATTTTTGGTAATAATGTCAATGCTAATAACTCTCGCTTAAAAATTGATTTTACGATTCCACGAATTGGAGAGTTATCTTGAAGAGATTGGTTATGTTTCTGTAGTAATAACTCAAAGTTTTCTACTTTTGAAAAAATAAATTTTTTCCCCATATTTTATGGTATAAATCACTACATATATTTTTTTATCATTAAATGGTTGTTCTAATATTTGTGTTATGTATTATTTGGTATTGACCAAAAGTTTCAATATAAAATTTTAAATATTAGGTGTATGATTATGGGTTTGACAATAAGATTTTCAATAAATTAGGTTATTGTGTATAATCTATATTTGGTTGCCCAAAGGTCCTAATGTAATTATGAATTAATATTTTGACACTAATATTTATATGACGTTAGATTAGGAAAACATCAAAGTGCCTTAATCTATAGTTATAAATATTATATTATTGTGTGTGCATCTATATATGGACCCTTGATTATCCATAAAGTTTTGCGTAAAATATTTTTGGAGACATTAATTTTTACGTAACACATATATATATTATACAATATGTGTGTTATGTAAAAATATGTCATAATATTCATATTATACAATATTTTTATAATATGCTAAATATTGGTATTACTATTATAATTATGGTTAAGGTTTTGAAATTAATATTTATATTATGTTAGATTAGATTAGGCATCTATCAAAGTGACCTAGTCTATAAATGTAAATATTAAATTGTTGTGTATAAAATTGAATGTATCTATGTCCAAATATAATTATGGATGTTGGACTATTAATGCAACGATGATGTCACTTGTTCATTATAAGATTGCCCAAAGGGGCAATTTTGATTATTAAATGAATATTAATGAGTAATTTTATTTAGCATCAATTTAACCTTGAAGGATTTAAATTTTTTCTAAAAGTATATATTTACGTGAAATTTATTTAGGCGCTCAAAACTTCTCCAAAATTATAAATATTAAATTAATGTATATGCATATTATGTCCAATATGAGTTCTGGAATATTTAAAGCATGCCTTAAGGTTTTCATCTCAGTATTTATATCACAATTAAGTTACAATTCTACCAAAGTGGTCTAATCTAATAGAATATAAATGCTGAATTTTGTGATAGCATTCAAATACTATGTTTTAATTTCTCCAAAGAGTCCGGATATGGTTTTGAGTGTTCATATTATTAATAATTTCATCATGATTTGGTTGCTCCAAAGAGTTTGATTACATAGTGAACTTAATATTAAGAGGCAATGTGTTTGTTTATTAAAGTTAGTATCGATTGCTCCAAAGAATCAATAACCTTCCTTAATTTATAAGCATGCTTGTTGATGTAAAAAACTAGACCGAATCCCATTTTTATGATCACAGATAAATAGATAAAATCAATCCAATCAAGCACATGAGAGACAAAGATTTTTAAAGTGGTTCGACTATAAGAAAGAAGCCTACGTCCACTGTTATTTTATTCCCAGGGATTTACAATAGCACAATGTGGTAGAGAGAGGGAGAAAAAGGGTGTATCTTGTGTATGGTCTCTCATCCTTGTCGGATCTCCCCCCTTTTGGCTAAGGGAATACATGTATTTATAGTGATAGGAGATAAAGAGATACAATGTCTTTAGACATTTATGTCTACATACAATGAATCTAATTATTGGCCTTCTATGATGGTTGGTCTTCCTTGAATTGCTTGGTATACTATGTGTTGTCATCTAGTAGACACCTATTGATATAGTAGAAATATACATTAAAACTCATTAAATGAGTTGTCATCTCCATTAGTGCGCATTAAATGCATAGTTATCCTTTGATCTAGAGTTGCTCATCACGCCTTGAGTTGCTCTGCACAGTTGCTCGTTACTCTGCACAGTTGCTCGTTGCTCTGCACAGCTGCCAGTTACTCTCCACAGCTGCTCATTGCTCTGCACAGCTGCTCGTTAATCTGCACAGCTGCTCGTTGCTCTGTAGACCTGCTAGTGGCTCTGCACAGCTGCTCGTTGCTCTGCACACCTTCTAGTTACTCTGCACAGCCGCTAGTTGCTCTGTACAGCTGCTCGTTGCTCTGCAGACCTGCTAGTTGCTCTGTACTGCTGCTCGTTGCTCTGCACAGCTGCTCATTGCTCTGCACACCTGCTAGTTTCTCTACACACCTTGAGTTGCTTGATGAGAGTATGTATTTGCCACGTAAGGTGACACATGTATTCATATAAATGGTCCACGTCAACTGAATAAGTTTTGTGTCAACAGAATCCCCCAATGCTTCATTCTTGATGGTTTACTGAAAGGATGGAGCATTTATTCCGCAATGTTATTCTTGATCTTCCTTTTTGATTTGTTCTTCATAAAGTGCACTATCTCCTGGATGACATATGATGCAGGCTGATTGATGGTTGCTAATCATTCTTTTTACGGAACTCCGTGTGCTATGTATCACCCCTGGGAATTTGGATGCAGTCATGCTATAGTATGAAGGTTGTAGCTTGTAGCTTATCATAATCTTCAAGTATGTTAGTTGGTTGTCTAGTCGACCAACTGCCTCCTGTACCGAGCAACTGAGTGTTAACTTCACGTGCTTGATTTTTCTGATTTATGCTCCTCTGAATACTTTGTCGAGCAACATTCTAGATTTTGAACCCGACTCTTCAATCTGATTAGTACCGAGCTTGTGATGGACTTCGAAACAATTTCATACAACTTCTTCTTCAATGTTGGTTGGGACAGTAGTAGTAAAGATCTCAGTGATGTAGATGCTGAATCTAACTCATGAATGTTCATAATAACTCCTGAATATGCCTCCTGAACTTCAATGTACCACCTGAACTTCAATAGACTCCTGAACTTCAATATCAAAACTACTTCCTGAGCAAGAAAAAACAACTCCTGAATAATGATTGGTCAGGGGCCCGACCATGAAAGTTTATGGAATTGACTGCAGAATGTGCCACCGAATGAATAACTAAATATGAATAGAAGCCCCCAAGTGTAGAATATGAACTTTGAATGCTTTCTTGGTCTTGAAGTATATTCGTCTTGCTAGAAAAATAAAGTCGAGGAAATGTTCCATGAAATAACTCCCCGAGATCTTTGCATGTTTGCACTTTCTTTTTCTTGGAAATACTTTGTAAGATGCTTTCCTCGCTGTTTGCTGATGAATATATATATGTAGAAGGATAAATTATCCTATATTTCATAGACAATGAAACTTGTTCCACCTGTTGTTTAATTATAGTGACTTATCACTCTTTGGGCCTAAGCAATGAAACAACTTTCATCCCATGATCCTGCTTAGTTTAACCAACCGGAGTTGGTGGAGATTTGTTCCCGACCAACCGGAGTTGGATTTTATCGACCAACAGGAGTTGGATTTTATCTACCAACCGGAGTTGGATTTTATCGACCAACCGGAGTTGGATTTTATCGACCAACAGATTGTTGAGAATATAAATGTTGGAGACCTCCTCAACAGATTGTTGGGAATAAGATAATATAAATGCTGGAGACTTTCTCGGAGCTAACCAACAGATTTTTGGGAATAAGATATAATAAATTCTGGAGACCTCCTCAACAGATTATTGAGAATAAGATAATATAAATGCTAGAGAGTTTCTTGGAGCTGACCAACAGATTGTTGGGAATATAAATGCTGGAGACCTCCTCAACAGATTATTGGGAATAAGATAATATAAATGCTGGAGACCTCCTTGAAGCTGAATATATAGAGAGAGAAGAAATTTTCTGAGCTCCATGCTGAATATAAATAAGAATTACCCCGGCCAACTATCCGTTGGGGGTGAAATATAATAAATGTTATAGTTCTTCCTCGGAGCTGAATATGATAATGAGTATCTCGTCGAGTTCCATGTTGAGATGAATATTTAATATGAATCCCATGGGATATATAGAATAATTTGTGCTTGAGCCTATATCTCCGAGCAATAATATATAATGCCTCGCTGAGGTGAAATTTCATAATGCTGAGCAATGGTAATAGTTTTCCAAATTGTTTAAGATTGTTTCCGAGCATTCGTCGGCGTTGAATCTTGTACCTGTAAAAATTAATAACTTGACCTACCAAATTAGTCATAAGAATAATTTAGTCATCTAATATATATGATATATATATATGCTCGGGCAATAAAAATATTAATTTCAAAAAATAAAATAATATATGTTGGCTGATATGTCGCGGCAAAATTGCCTGGTGCCGAGCAATAACAATTTTCCAAAGTTTAAGATTGTGATCGAGCTTTTGTCGGGATTGATACTTGTCCCTATGGAATTTTAATAAGTAGCTCGAGCACCTATTGAGATTAGATCAGACAGTTATTGTCATGAGAATAATTATTCAGTCAAACAATTATGATGTGTATCAGCATAAAAATTTCAAAATATGAAATGATGAGATATATACCGAATGAGAAAATTTTTATCAAATATGAGGTTTGATTTTAATCTAATTTTTTTGCGAAATTATCTGAATTCCAAGAAATACTTAATATAAGTTGGTTTCCAAAATATTTATAAGTTGGTTCACATGAGGGTGTAAATAGTAGAGAATTGGTGCAATTAACCAAAAGTTTTTTAACAAGTTTTTAATTAGCCACGGGCTTTATTTGGATAAAGTCAAAATGGGATGTGGCAAAGCTTTAATTAGCAAATGCTTATAACAGTCTGGTATGAAGCCTAAGAAGTTTTGTCCTAGTTTTATCCTTTGTTGCTGACTAGTTGAAGCCGACCAACATACAGGGGCTCTTGGCCGACCAAGTTCACCATATCCGACTAGCATAACACGACGTCTTTGGCGATGAGGATCAGATCTGATGGTGGATCGTTGTCGATCTTGATTTGATGATGCTGACCAGTTATATGTAACGCCGACCAAGTATTGGTTGATCTTTGTTGTTGTGATGAGAATAATTATTCAGCCAAACAATATATAATGTGTATGCAATAAAGATTTCAAAATATGAAATAATATGTTTTGTGCCAAATGTGTGTCATATGAGAACATTTTCATGTGACATAATTAGGGCTAATTAATCACTATAGGAATTATTTGAAATTCAATAAATGCTCAAATATAATTTTTTGGTTCACATGAAGTTTTTATGATTTAATAAATCAGAAAATAATCAGTAATGCATTTTAATGTTTCTCCATGCAAATTTTCAGTTAGGAGTTTCATGTTTTGAATTAATAGAGGATAAGGATCAGAATAAGGGGATAATCTTGTCCTTTGGCAGCAAAGTAGTGGTTTTGAGTTATGGAAAGCTGGTGTAATAATCCAAGTTGCAATAGCTTATTTTAGAAAAGTCAAAATAGGAAACTCCTTGTCCTCCATATGAGAAAACGGGTGAGGAGCCATTACATTTGGTGTTAACCATTCACCGACCTACTAGGAGTTGTAGAAAATAGAATTTTCTGCCTCCGACAGCACAAAATTCATGCCGACCAATGCCATATATCTCCGAGCATAAGTGAATGTTAAATGTTCGCCGACTAATAATCAGATGTAGCCGATGAGTAAATAAAAGTTTTCTATTCTAAATTTTCCATTCCCCGGCCTGCTCTCCGATAAACATTCAGCCATACTTGCAATTATGAGATTCCCCGACCTGTGAAATATTTGCCGACCAGCTTTGTAAGTTCTGATCAAGAAGTAGTAGATCGGGAAGCTTTTCAACCTGTGAAACCTTTCCGTCGACCAACCAAAGAGGAGGTCGGGAATCACTCAATATGTATAATAGTTATCTCCGACCAATAAATGTTCTAACATATATATTGTTCATGTGATCTCCCGCCAGTAATCCAGCAGTTATTATCCTCTGCCTTCGTCGTTATAGTGATCTCCGACCAACAGAGCAATTTTGTCGACCAGCAAAATGGTCTCTGACCAACCATAAATCAACACCTGGTATCGCCGACCAACAAAAATGGTCTCCAACCAATAATAAATCAGCACCTGGTATCGCCGACCAACAAAAAAAACCAAGATTGATCCGACCAATAATAGGTTCTCCGACCAAGACTAATTAACAAAATATCTCCAAGAACCAAAAAACAAATGATCAAGCATGGTTGCCGACCTACAATATATCTGTCGACCAACATATAGGAGCCACCATGTTGGTCGGGCCATCAAAAAAAGCTTTAGCCGATCAAGAGTAATAGATGCCGCTGATCAGTACCAAATGCCTCCGTTTTGTATGCACCTTTGGCGAATCAAAGCAAGCTTGAGTTTTAAAGAGTAAAATTTAACCCAACCGAATCTTTAGTTGCCTCACAATTATTGATATCTTCTAATCATGGAGGGGGTTTTCTAAAAGGAGGAAAATGGGATCTGACTCATTATAGAGAAATTGTGATCTCAGATTTGTATCCGGTGCCTTAAATTAAGGCGGTTTCATTATTTTTGTTGCCGTAGCATTGGTCGCCGACCATGAAAGCTAGTCTGGTGCGTGGAATAATTTTCCTGGGGTCTCATACCTTGTTGCCGACCAACTATAAGAAATTGTAAATTGCAAAAATTATGTTTTCGACCAGCAATAGATCAACACCTAATATCTTCGACCATTATCAAATGCATCCGAACAGTAATAGGTGCCGACCAATAATCGAGGACCTCCCGACCTGAGCAACTCTTGATTTAAGAAAATTCTTAGTATCATAACAGTATTGCTGATACACATGTAGCCATGTAAAGTGAAATAAAATCCAGTAGTTTGAGCATATTGATCCAAGAATTAAATCCATTTTTCTTGAATATGTTTTCAGAGGATTTCTGATAAAGACAGCTTGTCGTCGACCTGGAAAGTGTGAGGGGAAGATATGTAACCTTGATAGCCTTAAGATGATGGTCTACTCCGGCCACCATATTCCTCTAATGTTTGATTCTGAACAGCAATAGATGACATGAAAACGACTCTGGTGATGTGACCATGTTGGTCAGAAAAAGTAGCTTTGATGATGTATGTGTGTTTTGGATATAATCGTCACCGACCTCTAGCATATTGGATTCCGATCAACATTAAATGATGTTGACCTATATAATTCATATAAGAGGTACAAAAAAGATCTTTCAAAAATCCCCTGAATCATACTGAAGCCCTGATATATTCAGAACTCTGGTTTCAAAAAAAAAAATTAGGAAGCGTAAGAAGATGAGATCATTTATTGGGATTGTCCTCATTTTACACATATTTCATTTGAGAGCATAAACTTCCTGACTTGTTAAATATCCGTCGATCGGTGTAATTAATTGCCAGAATATGGTGAATCTTAACAGATATTCAACTCATCATATTCCGAGTCTTTTCAACTCCCTATTGATCCAGGGAACAATTGCAATCGTTATTTATTACAAAAACGCATACTAATCCAGATTTGACGACAGATATGCATAAGAATCAAAATAATAGATAAATTCTGTGATGTTTATGTCAATTAATGTGAGTGGTCAAAATATCTCATATATATCTTTATACAAGCGTGTCCTCATGTAATTCTATGAAAGGGTTTGCCCAGAACATTTTCAAGAAGTCATAGACTTTTGACATTCATGATGAAAATTGTCTAACACTGAATATAAACATATATATATATATATATATATATATATATATATATATATATATATATATATATATATGAATCAAATTGATGAGAACTTTTGAAGCATATCTTTGTCAGAATTGTGATTATCGAGAGAGAAAATTGTTTTAGATTTTAACTTTTCCTCTTCTCTGACTAAAAATATGATGGGGATATGAATAGTCATCAAAGATCTTTCAAAATTCATTTTAAAATCAACAATAAAAATTATCCAATTTTGACATGATCGTCCATATCTATATGTGAACACAACAGTGGGGTTAACATCCCTCAATTTCATATTGCATATAATATGATAAATCATTCTATATAACAGTGTTATATGGATTCTAAAAAATAAAAGTTCGTGAATATATATACGAGATTCATGATTGAATAAAACAATACACGTAATTGTTCATATAAAAAGAAAGAAAAACTTAGCTTTTGATGGAGAACAATGCTTATAACACGTTCCCAAAGACGGCGCCAATCTGTTGAAGTAAAAAATTAGATTATCTCTAATTAATCAATCACAGATAAAAATAAACAAGATAAAATATTTTTAAAGTGGTCCAGCCTTAAGGGAATTGGCCTACGTCCACTGTTTTGTTATTGCTGACTGTTTGGGAATTCTCGATTACAGGTTTTACCAAGAAATTCCGAGTCCCCTGCTAATGAGGAGGTTACAATGTATTTATAGCCTTGAGGCTGTACATGCGAGAGAATATTACATAGCTGTCCAATAGGCGTGTACATCTGTATGATAATAATCAGCATTTAATGCGCATTCAATCCTCTTAATTATTCAGTTATAAATGCTCTGAACGAGGTGAAGCTCGGACCGCCTGAGTTGCTCGGACCGCCTAAGTAGCTCGGTATATATGAGTTGCTCGGTATAATAAAGTTCCTCGAAGAGCACCTGTTGCTCTGAGTGTCTGAGTTGGTCAGGGAGGTTGAGTTCCTCGAAGTCAAGGTGTTATTCAAAAATGTTTGTAAGTGCCATGTAGATTGACACGTGTCTCCACTTAACTGATCTACGTCAGCAGACTAAATTTGGTATCAACAATGCTGTCCATTTATGCCTTTTGAAAATATTAATGCCTATTGAAATTATTATACAATCCATAAGATAATGTAATATTCATGAATAGTTTGGTAGTCACCTAAGTGACCCAATTATAATGTTTATAAATATTAATTTATAGATAAAGTGGTAATAATAAATCATCATGCTTATATATGTAAAAATATTAATGGGGTATATTTGATTTATTTTGTCAAGCAAGATAATTTTCCAAAGGAAATTAATTTTGAGTAACTAAAATCAATATTAAGAAATTATGCAATAAGATGGTGAAAGGTTATCCTAGATAACATGTTCATCTAAATTACATAACATGGTACCCAATAGAGTTATATATAAATATTCAAAGTTATTACGAAAGAAAGCTCACACTTATAAAATGTTATTAATATACGTGTTGTCAACTCATAGCATTAATGTATTGAGTTATTTATCTCATTAATTATATATCCTTTTATTTCTCTAAAATTGAATGTTTATTCATTTTAGTGCTCTTGAAACGGACATCTTAGAATGAAGTGGAGAAGATAAGTTTCACTTAAAAATGTTAAATCATTATAATTCAGTTTTACTTTAGGAACCCATTATTAATGAATAAATTATTATGTGGCACTCTTTTAAAAATTTGAAGAATTCTGAAACGGATTAGGCATAAAGTTTATGCAAAATCTCATAATTTTAGAGATTAAAATATGAGTACCCATTATGTAACATACATATTTTAAGTTATAATGTGCTAATTATGATGTGTCGTTCGATATGGATGAAGTGATTTTTTTATTTTTCAAAACTAGAGTTTTTACAAAAAATAGTTCTAAATCGATATAAGGATGCTTACAAGACAACTTATAAAATAAATCATTCTTGGATTCCGTCGATTTTGTTATTTTGGAGTCATTTAAAAAATCCTTAATGACCTTTATTTTTTTAATTTAATTGATATTGAGGTATTTATCTTAAATATACCAAAAGATCTTTAAGTTTATATGAGAATATATTTTTCTTAATTATGGCATTCTCATTGGTGATTTGTACAATTATGTTTTCCTTGAAACTTTTATAAGGAACGTGATTTTGATCCTATATCATAATGTTGAACTTAAAAGTAGCTTTATTATTCAAACTCTTCAATTTTGTGGCATAATTGAATATTAGACTTTTTTAACTCTAGATTTATTTTTATGATTTACTAGACTAGATTGTCCTTGAGTTGTCATTTATAAATCTTGACATCCACGTTTGAACTCTTAAGGTTTTACAATTTTAGAACAATCTATGTGGCCCAAGTGGGAGATTATAGTCCTTGGATAGTAGACCTATAATAGATCATGTCATTATAAAACAACACACAAAACCCATCAATGTCAATGTCGCCACAAGAATAGTTCACGTGAAAATAAATATATATGGTTAAAAATATATTATATAAATTCCACTTTACTTACCCAATTTGATAGCCACCATGATTGAGAATATATTATACCTGCGTGGATTTAGAATCCACTAAAAGAATTGAGTTTTATAATTATGACTCTACACTTTCAAGAGGGTACACTATTTTCTATTGAAATCAAAAATGTCAAATTCTTTAAAGAATGGTGAAATTAGTGGGAGATCAAATCACCTAATGTGGTTATAAAAGAAGTAAAGATACTCTTGTCATTCCCTTAACATCAAAAGTAACTGTTCTTTTGGTTGGTGGATATAAATAGTTTTACAAAGCTCTTAAATGAGTTTTTTATTCTAAATGATTATGAGATTTATCACAAGAATGTGAATTTGATAGAGGAGTAAGAAAATACTCGATTTTGTTTTCACGAGTTTTAAAAGTTATAATGCCATTAATTGACCAAAATGAAGTTTAGGATTGCATTGAATTACCTAGTTAACAATTACAGTTGAGTATAAATGCTTCTTTAATACCAAAATATGATTCTGGTAATAATCAACGACATAAAGCTAGAACTAGGTCAAAGTTTCTCTACGAATAGTGAAAGGGGTGTAAATAAACATATTTACCTATATCTTAAAATGTGAAATTCTTTTGTCTTTAGTAACTCCTTTTTTTAAGAGTTAAATTTAGTGTGAAAACTTATGAGTGTTTAAGAAAAGAATTATATACATTGAGTAATCAATATATAAACATATGTCAGTTTTCCACCAATGGTAGTTTAAGAATACTTTATGTTTTATTTTAGTATATACATAATATATATATATATATATATATATATATATATATATATATATATATATATATATATATATATATATATATATATATATATATATATACCCTAAGGTCAGTTGAAATAAGTTTATGTATTTTAGAATTATCTATATATCAGTAATGAAAGATAAATTAAAGAAGTAAAATATTTTTAAGAGTATGAAGTAATGAGATACCTAAAATATTATATGCTCACATTATAATTTTTCATATACATATGATTAGTACTTACTATGATCTCTTGGTTAAGTAAATTCGTTTTGGCATAGAAGCTAATATTATAAAAGAGTAAGAAACAATCAAATATTGTATGTAGTATACTTTGAGGCTACAATTTATGAATTATGACTGCGAAAGTTCATTTTGGGACTCGGAGTTGTCGATACTATTACCAAGTCGCTGAAGTATTATGATAATTCCACTATAATCTTCGTTATAAAAAATTGATAGGTAGTTAAATAAACCTAAGCACGTTAGGATGTAAAACCTATATGTGAGTGAAGATGTTCACAAATAACAAGTGTCAGTTGAACACATTTGTCAAGTGTTAATATAACATATCCACTAATAAATGGTCTATTAGCAAATGACATTCATGTAGCTTAGTCAATTAAGTACAAGTGTTATGGATTGTTTGGTGCTTAATTTTGACATTACATTTTATATTAATTGAAGTTTATTCTGAACATTTCAATTTATTTCTCGCAATATAAATTTACATGCATGTGAATTGATAGATGTGACAGAAATAGTCTTTTACATAAGACATTATTGGACCATTATAATAACCCTTATTAAATACAATGTTAATCTTGTAGTACATATCAGGAACTTTACTCTTGAATTAGTATGGAACTGTTATGACTTACATTGATATTTTATTTAATTTAGGTGTTTATGAAAAACCATTTAAGAATGACTCAAAGATTATTGTATGCTTTATGATAATTATGGATAGAGTGGGAGAATGTCAGAATTATTTGAAACAATAATTCTTCATAATGTGTTTCATAATTATACTAATATTAAGAGTCACTTTGGTTAATGAAAGGGTACTCCAAATACCAAGAGTCAAAAAGACTCTTAGGTATCCACTTTGATGGATGATTTAGATTGAGTGGCTTTGGGAGATTGGATCATCTCCCTACCTATAAATAAGTGATTGATATCTATTAATAAGACACTATAAATTACGACATCAATAAAATTGGGTTTGGGGAGAGAAACACCAAAACTTTAATCATCTAAATGATGATTACTAATTCATATGGAGCATAACACAAACCACCTTAATCTTCAAAATGATTATTCCATATTCAAGTGGAGGATAATAATATCTGATAATCATGTTTCGATCAAGGTATTGCTCTTAATATTTTACTTCTAAATATGATCATGATTTTATATCTTTTAAGTTTAAATAATATCTGATAATCATGTTAATCTAAGATCATAACGTTAGAATATAATACATAATGTTTTACATGACTAAAGAACTCATAACATGTATAATTAGATTCTCATGTGATAGATTTATAGCTCCATATAAAATTATTAATTTCGTATTATTTTAATTATGTTTACAGCATGATCTCTGATGATTCATCGTGACTTGACTATCCTTAATTGTGAACTATTATCTTAATAAGAGGTTTGTCATAATACGCCTCCCACACTTTCCTCCTCATACACAAAATTAGAGTATCGTGTAAAATTTATGTACAAAAAAAATTCGTTTCAGATTTGTCATTGATCGGTCCTTCTTCTAACATCATGGGCCCCATCAAATTTTTTCTTCATGTATACCTTGGGAGAGTATTTTCATTCAATGCTAGGACGTCTTATCACCTTACATTTATTTAAACTACAGTCTTTTATGGCATGCGGAGCGATGTGATTGAATCTTCATCTGAATGATTTGTGATATGTAATCATTAAATATTTCCTTCAAATTCTTTAAATCTTGTGTTTTACCAAAATACCTTGTGATAAAGCATTTGCAATATTTTTTACCATTCTCCTATAAATATTACTTTTGACCTCTAATTCAATTTTTTTTACTTTCGCCATTATTGTTCCTAATCTTAAACTGTATAGAGAGAGAAAGTCACTACACTCTAATTTCTTGAAGGTATTTGGGACTTTTTAAAATTTTCTTGTGTTCTTCCCATTCAATTTTATCGCCCATTACCTCTTATTTACACTATATTCCATGGCTTCCACATCTTCACCGTCTGTGACACGTGTTGCTCGCAATCTACTAGATGAAAATGAGTAAAAATCAAGATCTTCTATAGTGTTATAGTCGGGCACCCTTTTGGGGAACAAAATAAATTTTTTTAATAGGCTGAGTAATTTAAGCAAATCACTAAGACCCTTAATAATCCTTCGCTTATATTTTAAGGAAGAAATTGCTTTCCCCACGTTGATCCATCAAACATTCTACAATTAGATTAGATAAGGGAGTTATTCCTTACTTTTTATCGAATTAGATGTCCATGTGTAAGAGCATGTGTATGCTCAATTTCCTTCACATGTTCGATTTATCTTATTATGTTTCCAATACCCATTTTAAGTATTAGTTCAAGAAGTCTCCAAAAAGATTCACATTCACGATGTAAATATCAGAGTTCAGCAAAGTTTTGTCATGACAATTTCTTAGAGTAAGCAAATTTTTGGGACTTTTAGTGTAAAGATAAAAATGACTCTAAAAGTAGATTTTATCCATTAATTAAATATTTTCTTAAAGTGAAAATGTGTTCTTAAATTAAAAAATGTTTTCATTTAACCTTGTGATTTTTTAGGCTCCCTAATACATGATGCAATATATTTTTCCTATAAAACTTATGTTTTGAAATGAATATTTTGTATTTAAATTTAATTGGCCATAGGTTGGCCAAGGAAATTCTGAGTTTTGTGAAATTTTGCAAGATAATGCAAACTATGTTTCCATCTACGACCTTATTCATGTTTTATCATTGCAATGAAAAAGAACTTTGCGTAAGAGAATTTCTTTCGCTGTTTGCAATCACTGGAAAATTTATGTGCTTGAGTTCCATATGCAACCTTGGTTGCTAACTGTTCACGTTAGAGAAATTAGTTATCGTTGTAGTGAATTGGCCCACGACCTTGTCGAATTTGATTAATTTTTAATATATTTCCATTATGATATCTTCGAAGAATGTGCTAAGAGATAATTAAAATTGGGAAGCCAAATAAGATTATTTCTTGACCTTATAGTGTGCAACACTTGAGTTATATTCCCTTTATGTTCTACACTTGTGTATATAACTTAAGGGTTTTCCATTGTCCCATTGATGAGAAGAGAATAAGATAACTATTGAGAGAATTTTTTTCAAATTCTAATAGCAAAAACCTTATTCACTCTTCATTCTATTCTTCAATTTTTTTATTCATTCGTTAATCTTGAAATTAAAACTATTATACTCAAGCTATTTTTGACAAAACTATTTTCCAAAATATTTTGTTCTTCAGTATACTCTTATTTAAAGATTGAAAAATACTTTATAAAATCTGTTTAGTGAGCCCAAACATTTCCAACACCATCAAACAATATGATATCCTCACATATTCTAGGTATTAGTCCTTGGATTCTCTTAGTTCTGATTTACTTGGAGCGAAGTTCATCTTAAACTTTAAAACAAGATTTTTTGAATGGTTGGAACACGACAATATCAACGAGGTTAACATGTGTGATGTGGCGAGTGATTGGAGAGCAATTTCTGCTTGCTCTTGCTACTACAAGGTGAAAAGTTTCTTTAGAGGTTTCGCGTTATTGGTTCTCGTAGAAGTTCAAGTTTGTAAGTCATTTATCCCTTATTGTAATACTTTACTTATAATAGTGTAATGTGTCAGTTTGGCCCAAAAAAAAATTCCCATCATGGATTTTTCTTCGAATAAATCCTTATATCAAGTGTATGATTTACTATTCTATAATTTAATTCCTTGATATTCTTAATGAACATATATTAACAAAAGAATAAATTTTAGAAATCAAGTTTTGTTACTTAAATGTTAGGATAAGATTATGCCCAAATTTGGATTAAAGGATAATATCTCTTTTTAATTGGGAATAATTTTTATTTTGAGAGTCCTTCATTCTCATTAAGTATCTATCCTAATGGGTTTGATTCTAGTCTACCCATATTAGGTATAAGTACGGTATAGTATAGAGAAGATTGGCCTTGTGTCAGTAGACATTTGGTTTTATAATTTTACCCATTCTAAGAATAATTTTTCACTACATCTTCTAGTATCGAGATAACAAACAAGCACTCACGCCTTTTTCGGTGATTGGGGTGAAAAAAAATCACCCTTGAAGATGTAAGTGATCTAATGGTTATAGAGCCACGTGTTATCGATATGTTCAGAAAACCTCCTCTTGAAGAAGATGAGAAGGTCAAATAGGCTTTCTCAAACCAATGGGTCTATGAGAGGATAAAAGGTTCTCTTAAGGCTACTTTTGGACATTCATTAGGTTTTTCTTCAAAATCCAAGCATGAGAAAAAGTCCCAAAATATTAATTTACATAAGCTCTTTAGGAAAGGCTATGGTCAACCTTTAGAACTAGCTACTTATATTTTGTCTTCAATATCTCGTAAGTTAGACGATCAACCATGTGGAGATTTAGTGACTATATCTTTTATAATAGCACACGGGGATAATATTCCATTGGTTGTGATGACCCTAGGCTCAATATACACTTAGATGGATAGGATTTATTTGATATGTACAGGCTTATCAATAGGTATGATGTGAGAAATTTCTCTAATTTTGTACTTCTCATAGGGTATTTATGTGCACACTTCCATACGCTTGCGTTCAAATCTTCTCCTATCAATGTGTTCACTTTTCATCAGCGGTGAATCTATTAAAGGAACAAAAGGATGTCAAATAAATCATATATAACTTTTATTGATGATACCATCCATTTCATCTTTTATTAGTCTTCCACTAATGACCATACTTGGTCTTTATATAAACCTCAACCAATGAATATGAAAGTTTTTATTATTGAACAGGCATTTGCAACCGATTTATTCTATGCTCTTGTGTTAATTATTAAACCAAACCTATTACTCTTGTATATCAAATACTTCTATAAGACATATGTCAAGCTCACTTAAGAGCAGAAGGAATAAGGAGTTAAACCAAATGTGGAGCTTGGTGAAGGTTATAAAAGAGATTACAAACTAGCAGCATACATCCTTTGCCTATTCTCAATATTATTTATCCTTAGAAAGCCCAACGATCAGCCATGAAGGGACTTGGTGAACCTTTTTATTAGGTTAGATAGTGGGGTCAGTATTCCCTTATAGCTATAACACTTGGATCTCTTTTCACCTATTTGGATAGGTGTTATCATAACATGGAATGCTTCATTAGACATTTTTATGTTTCTAATTTTTTTCAACACCATTTTGTTAATGGGGTTTCTCTATGCAAGATTCAACGCTCTTGTCCCCAAAGCTCAGACTATTACTAAGCTTCCTCTAAAGTATACACTCATAAAGCTATGGAATAAAAAACAGAGCAAGAAAGCACTCTAGCCTTTTATTGACATGAATAGTTTCTTAGAGTTCCTTCCTTATACTAGAGAGGCTAATTCTAAAACTTGGTTTTTTTCCAAACTAGAAGCTTCAATGGTTAAGCTTCTTCTAATTTCTCCCAGACTTCCTCCCTCTCATACTGAGTGGGATGTTGAAAGTGAAGCCTATAACCCTCATAGGTGTGCTCGTCGGTTTGTTTATGACCAAGGTATAACCAACCTTGTTTGTGAATCAGGTAGAACAGATTATTACTTCCTGACTCCCAACCTTGATTTTATAAGAAGGAATGTGTCACACCCGCTAAATTCTGGTGTCATCCGCCACCAAAACTAAGTTGGGAGTGAGTAAATAAAATACTATTCTTAGCATGAGAAAGATATGAGACATATAAAATTAATCCACAAGATAAATGATAATCAATCCTAAAAGATAAACCATCCAACTAAGCGATAAAAGATCCATCTCCATGCTAAACTCAAAGTAAATCAAATCTCTAATAATATGAAACTGAGTAATCTCCAACTGAATCTAGTGAAATACTGAATAAAACTCATAACAACTTTGGAACCGAATGTCCCAATCAAAACCATAAATTGTGCCTCAAAGTAAATACGAAGGAATGAAAAACTAAATTAAATCAATATGCATGAGGTAGAGCAACTCCAACTACACCTCCAAGAAAATCTTCAAATAATTCTATGCAGCTTCTCCAAATACTATTTCCTGAAAAGTTAGTCTACGCACGAGGTCAGAGCCCTGATCATGAATACACACTACTCCCCTCAAATAGGATCCTTGAAACCATACAGTAGCATTATACGAAATAAATATCAAAAGAGAATATTTTAATTACGAATATAATTAAATGCGATAAATATAAATCACTAACTACCCTAAGAAATTCTCATTCCAAAAAGCACACCAATATAATTTTAAATCCCCAAATCCCACGATGTTAATTTAATTAAATTAACCCAATTTATCATTATTCTCATTTTTTATTATGGCGGCCCTCCCGCCCCGGGTGGTAATTTCCACCAAAGTTTAACATTTCCCCTTGTCAAAATGAATGCTGATCCGTTTAAACTGTCGATCCAGCAATTTGATAAGTTTCCACGCACGACACGACGTAAAACACCTGCTGACCCGTTTAAACTATCGGTGCTCGCTATTTATGTCGCCCATATTTTAATACCCATTTTATTATCGTAGGTATTAATTCTCAACTTCTCAATTTCTCATTTATCAAATTACCCAACCCTTATTATCGATGTGAGATCCTCAAAATATCCCTTAGTCCCATACCTAAGGGTCCCCAAGTACACATACGTCATATCCAACATATAGGATAAATCACTAATGTAAAACATGATCTAGTCTCATGCCTAGGCTAGCAAAAAGACGATAACATAAAAATCTGCCCCACCACGAAATATAAAATTCCCACGAATTTACACTAACTAGTCCCATACCTAGCAAGTATAAATTCTAACCAAGGCCTACCCACTAGTCCCATACCTAGTAAGCATTCTATAATAGAGGTGAGCAAAAATACTACTCACAAGTCCCTCATCCATGCGATGGCAAAAGTGAATAAAATAATTCACACAATATCACAAATCACAATCACAACATGGCACTGTAATCACAATTGTCACAATTCAATTAAATTCCATTAATAATGCAGTCGCCGTTTTCAACATAATTATTTATGTTCAATAATGTTAAATTAATTAACATGGGACAATATTCAATACGTCATTATCGTTCTCTTTTATAATTCATCTATTTTTTTTATAAGTGTGAGCGCATCCCAATAACCATATAAATAACCCCCCATGATTTCTACATGAGAACCTACACCCAAAACCATAAAAATCAAAAAATATAACCTACGCACCCAAGTGTTTCAAATATTAAATCATATTTAAAATTCTCATAAAAACAGTCCCAAAATTTAAGTGTCCACTTTCTCTAATTAAGTTACTAATTGATTTTAATCAAAAACACATGATTAAGGGTTTAGGCGACACTTAAAACGCGTAATACTAAAGGGAAGGAATAGAGTATTCATGCATGTGATTAAGATGAAGAAAATCTGGTAGCACGTTTGGATTCCTCTCGAAAAATTAGCAACGAAGTGTTCTTGAACAATCTTGATTAAACCCCAATTAAGCCTACAAAACTTGTGACAAATACTTGATTATGCTGGAGGTTGATGATTATGGTTGAGAGGAAAAATATTTTAAAAGAGCTCTCTATTGAAAAACTTGGGAAAAGGTGATTATGAGAAGTCTCCACATGAATTATTTAGGTAATATACTAATTAGGAGTCCTAATTCCAACCCAACTCATTCATAATTGGCCGACTTATATGGGTTATAGGAGTGTTTAAAAAATCGATTGGACCAGCAGACCGAACCAGACCAAACCGAACCGCCCTATTTTTACCCTTTTTTATCACCAGTCTGGTTTATGTTTTTTTTTTTGGCAGAACGGTCTAGTCGATCCAGTACTCAGTCTGTCGCATTAAATAACCTGTTTGGACCGACCCGGACCGGTTGTTTATATATATATATATAAATTTTAATTATATTTTTATATATAAATTAACTTAAATAAAGGAGGCAGGGGTACGGTCGTCATTTAAAAAAAACTAATGTCGTTTGCCCTACTAGAAGACATAACCCCTCTTTGTTTTGTTTTTTTCACTCCTTGGATTTTTCAACCGTTTTTCTCTCCTCTCTCTCTCTCTTTCTCTACGCCATTTCCTCTCCACTGCTTTTGCTTGTGTCATTGCCATCTCCTTTCCTCTCTCCGCTGCCGTTTCAACTCATCGCCACTGGATTTGTACACTGCTGTCGTTTCTCTTTTATTATGCCGCAACGCTTCTGATTCTCTTCTTGAACGTCGATGTTGTCCTGTTTCTCTTCAATCAATCACACTGGTAACCCCATATAAAGGTGACTATTTATTTATTTATTCTTATGGCCCTTATGAATAACTTGTGTTCTATTAAACATATATGTTATATGTTGTGTTTTGTATGTATTGTGTTCTATATATATTGTATATATATATATATATATATATATATATATATATATATATATATATATATATATATATATATATATATATATATATATATATATATATATATATATATATATATATTCTGCCTCAATCACATGAATAAAACCATCTTCTGCTTCAATCAGTTCTGCAACATCGATTGTTTTTTTTTTTTGCCATAAATGACACCAGCTTTAGCCTGGTGAGATTTCTAATCCGTCATTTTTTGTACTGATTTTGGTTTTTGGATTGATTTTTCTTTTTACACTGTTTTTTGCACTTATTAGTTTTTGCACTAATTTCTAATCCGATAGGATCCCTACATATTTTCATTAACTAGTTTTATAAATATGCTTTTATACCAGAATATGGAGAAATTTTTAGGACCGAAAATCTGAATAAGTTTGGATATTTTTAAAGGTAATTTTTATTTTTAAAATGTTTAATTTAATACGATTCAAACCAACAAGTTAGACCGGACCAAACCTATAAAAAACTGGACCGGCTAAGGTCGGGTGACCAACACAATCAGTCCGATCATGGTCCATTTATTTTTAGGACCGATTTCATCGGTCTAGTCCCTAAAAATCCTAAAAATAGGGCCGGACCGGACCGCGAACACCCCTAATGGATTGGTATTGTCATCATTGGTAGACTCAACTCGAACCCTATAATGAGTTTGTAAAGAGGAAGCCACGTTACCCTTCCATATAGAGGTTTGGTTCCAATGAACTTGGGCTAAAAAATCTTTCCACCAAGGACATGGAATTTCCTCTTAGCATTACTAAGACCATACTCGAAAGAGCTTCCTCCTTAGCTCTAATTGTTGAGGTTACTGGTGTAGCTCCAAATGGAAAAAATAAAGGTTCCACGACCACTGGTGGAACAAAAAGGAATGTTGCTTCAATAGTAAATTCATCTAAAGGGGAAACTTCTCCAAAATCTTGCAAAAAGTCCAAGTCCACCAAAGGCTCCTCTAGCCTTAGTGATATTCCTCCTGAGTCCATTCCTCCAACCGGAATAGATATCGTGAAAAAGGTGAAGCTTATGGCAGTTGATGTTTTATCTAGAATGAAACCCAGCCCCGTTAGTTCAAATCATACATTAGTTAGTATGGTTAAGGAACCACGATCTCATGATTTTGTTATTTTTTAGGTTCCATGCCAAAAGTTTTCTTCCTCCGCTGCTCCTTCTACACATAAGACGACTTGGGGGAAGAAATAAAATGGGGTACATGTGATCGCTCCTCTAATAAATGTTGGATGTCCTAACCATTGTTAAGGTAGTGGATGATTCTATTCAGGTTGATACGTGTGTGCTGAACAGGTAACTCACATTTCAAATTTTCTCTAAGTGGTTAGTTGTGTAATATTGAACATAAATATCTATAACACAAGTGTTCCTTCTTTTAGGATATGCCTCCTCTGTCAATGAAAGTTTTGCCTATTTTCGATCACAGTCCTTTCATGAGAGTATCCTTAAGTCCAATTATTAAGGATAATATTACAGTCAATAGTTGGTTACTCAAGTGGGACTATTGAGACTCCAAGTCCAAATACTCCCCTAATTCCAAATGAATTGTCACTGGTTGTGGTCCCTCCATATCTGAGGTGATTTTTCAGTTGCCTTGATCTCATTACTTTTTCTCAATGCTCATTATTGTCAAGACTTAAATGAACTTTGTAATTACAGGTGGTGAAAAATCTTCCATTCTTTGGTCACTTTATGGATGTGATGCCCCTTTTGAGTTCAATAAATAAGGAAGTCTTTCTTTCTAACTTTATGAGTCTAAGGGTCATCGTGGACCTTCCAGTTAGGATAAATCCATATGGAGTATCTCTAGTGGATGTATGTTCCCTCATTCGTCCAACTATCGATGAGATACGTGTGTTACAAAAATTTCTATAACTTTTACTTTTCTTCCTCTCTTGTTAACTTTTGATAAGCTTCCTCTATTTTTGGTGTCTAGATTGCCAAAAATGTGGGGATGGAGCAGACCACTCTTCCAGCTGAGGTTGAACTGACCTCAACGAGTGTTGCTCCTTCCTCTTTATAAATTGATCTTCCTCAAGTGGAGCTTATCACTTTAGCTATTGAGGATGCTCCCACAATTAAACCACAATCTCCTTATAGGGAAGAAAACAGTCCCCATCCCTTAGTCATCATTCCAACTGTTGATAAGGTGGTTCTCATAACTCTTTTGTTTATGAAAGGTTTTTATTATTGTTAAAACCTTCTTAGATAAAACTTAACAAAAAAATCTTCACCTACATGGTGAATTACTCCTTATTTTGATTAATGTGTTCACAAAAAAAATTGTCAACTGCTTGGTGATTTACTCTCTCAATTAAGTAATATTTTCTCACAAATTTGTCACCTGCTTGGTGGTGTACCTTGCTTGGGCAATATTTTAAATAAACACATGCTTGGTGATTCACCCTGTTTTGAAAAGGTTTCTCTAAATAATACACCTGCTTGGTGAGTTACCCTTCTTGGGCAAGATTTCTCTAAAGATACACCTGCTTAGTGACTTATCTCAAATCTTGCTAAGATTTTCTCGTTTTACCTGCTTGGTAAAAAAATGCCAAATTTCAGTTAATCTTTTTGTGTTCTCTATTTTATAGCATATGAGAGAAAATACCCTTCCTGAGGTACCTCAGGCTGCCCAACCCCAAGTAGATGTACCTAGTCAATAAATGGAGGTTAATCCTTCAGTAGCTACCCCTGATCAAGCACAATCATCTAGCCAAAGTGATCATGGCTCAATGAATAACATAAATAAGGAGGAGAGTGAGTCTTTGTGTGGTGCTACTATGACCACTGTTGCGTTTGCTGAGTTTGGTCGGTAGGTAGTTGAAAGTAGTACCATTATTCCTAGCTCACTCTTCTCTATGTTAAATCAAATACTTGCTTCCCATCTTGATACATTTATGACTGAGTGTTTGAGGCCCCACAACTTAGTAATGGCTTATATTTTGTAAGTTAATACACCCACTTTTCCTCTTGAGATGTCTGTGGTTAATCTCCATTTGAGAAACCTCAAAAATATAGGCAAGGATGGATTTGACTTTTCTTGGCTCATCAACAAGTTGAGATATCTAAAGGACCCTTAAATGTCAACTAATCGTTCCCACTATCTCAAAAATGTGGTGGATCTAAAAGTTGATGTAACTTGCCCCTGAATTTGAGAGTGTGATTAGAAGGTGGCAACAGCCGAAGAAGCTTTGGCTAATGCCCAAAGGGAACGTGAAATCAAGCTCAAACTGAAGGCAGAAGTTGAATCAAATATTTTTGCTATGGTTGAGTATCAGCGAGAAGTTGCCTCAAACATTGCTTCTTTGATTAGGGAGGGTTTCTTCACTTCTTCAAATATGTGGTTCCTTTTAGGAAATTTTTTTCTCTTTCTTATAATTCCAGGCAATATTCTTTATTTATTGTGTAACTCAATTATACAAGTGAAATACAAAAGAAGTTTATTCTTGAATCATGTGTGCACTTCACCCATTTTCTTGTTTCAACACTTATTTTTATATAACCAAACTGCTATCCAACTTTACGTGTGCTTGCTCGCATTCTTTATGTACAAAAGGCTTAAGAACAAACATAAAATTTATAAGTGTTCTCTAAACATAATAACCCTTCAACCATTTGTTGTTAACTTTGAAAGGTATGTCGTCCTCAATCTGTGAAATCAAACAATAGCAAGAATCATGTGCCTCCTTAACAACATATAGTCTCTCCTTGGCAAAGGGAGTCCTATAATATGGTCTACAATAATTTTCAACACTAAGTTAACTTCCACAAATTTTCTTAGTTTAACTAAGTTCTAATAAATTATGGAGAGTTTCTTTGTGTAAATCTGGAAGTATCTTCTCGTGCTATCTCTGTGTTCATATAGTTCTTCTATTTGAAAATGCCTACTTTGTGGAAGCATGCTTCTTCACAAGTCATATCTCGTAACTTTACTAAAAGGATTATTTCAGCTCCATAGACTAGGGAAAATGGAGTACAGTCCATTGGTTTCCTCTTGGTTGTTCGATAAGCCTAAGTAATCATAGATATCTTATCCTATCACGCTTATAGAAAATATTCCATTATCTTGGTTAAAATATTAACCATGGTCTTGTTCGTTGCCTCAACTTGACAATTGCCTTTAGGGTAAGTTACCATTGAGGTGTGGTGAATAATTAAATGCTTGTCTATCAGCATTATTATCTCTTTGTTGATAAATGGAGTTTCATTAGCAGATAAAACAGCCTTGAAAATTCTAAATCATCAAAAGATGCACTCTTTGATGAACTGAGCCAGCACACATATTGTTGCCCTTTTCAAAGGTATTGCCTCTTCCCACTTTATAAAGAACTCAATTGCCATGAGAATATATATATTGCCTTTAGAAGAAGGCCCTATAGTTCCCACAAGGTCAATATCCCAAGTATGGAAAGGATAGGTAGTTGCCAAGGAGTGAAATTTCAATAAGAGGGCATGAATGAGGTTACCATGAAGTTGGCAAGCCTTGTACTTTTGAACAAATTCAGATGAATCCTTCTCTATTGTTGGCCAATATTAGTAAAGTGTCATCAGATGATCATACAACTTGGCTCCTCCAAAGTGAGCTCGATCGTGAGCTTACTTGAGAACTTCCCCCAGTTCCTAACTTGTGATGCATCACAATGGTCTGTTGAAATACACTCTTCGATATAGCTTCTCTTCCAATAGGTAGAACCATGGAGCCCTCAACCTCTTTCATATGGCACTATCTTTCTCGCTTGAAACAACTCCATATTTGATCAAATCAATATAAGATTTCTTTTAATCCATTTGAGCTTCCAGGAAGTTACACTCAGTCGATTGAAAGAAAGGTTAACACTTCATAACATTCTTTTTTTATTATTGTTGTGTATTGTTTCATTGTAGGCCAAAAAAATCCTCTCTTTGAATTATTCTATAAAGAGGAATCTCAGTGGTCTCACAATGCTCCTCGTGAGTTGTTTTCAAAAGTTTTTAAGCTTCCTCTAGACCAGTGCATATGGATAACCATCCTTCGGGATTTTTATAGTACAAACTTCCTTAAAGAAAGAAGAATTTTGCTAACTCTATAAGCTATTGTGACCCATTTGTTCTCTAACTTCCTCCTTATTCCATCTCTCCAATCTAAATTAACATCACTAAGAAAAGTTAGAGAACAAACGATGGAGTTGTTCTTCAGTGGATCACAACAGTAGTAAATTCACCGTCCATAATCACCGTATATGGTATTATGGAATAGGCGTCAATATAGCGATTCATCGCTCTTGGGTGTCTTTCCACATTAACTTCATGAATTTGATCTAATAACCTTCGAATTATCATTCTATAAGGTGCTAAGCTAAGATGCTTCAACGTGTATTCTCCATTCAGTTGCTTGACAGCCATTTTGGAATCTCCTTTGATGGAGAGTGAACGAATGCCTCCTTGCAACGCTTCGAGAAATCCCAAAGTCAATGCTTTGTACTTTGCCTTATTATTTGAACAATGAAAGTCCAACTTAAAATATAGAGTAATCTTTTCCTTCCTTTTAGACAAAATGACTCCTGCTAGTCCCTTGCCCTGAGTAGATGAATCATTAAACTCCATAAACCATTCTTCTAAATTTGCCTCATAAATATTGGCTCATAAATGATTACTTATAATATCTTCGTGAGATGACTTGAATATACCTGAGGGCGAAATGACCAAAAGATCTGCATAAGATTGGCTCTTGATCGCATGAGGGGCCACTTACTTTAAACCATACTCAGATGGTATGAGGAACCACCTTGATGCTCTCCCAATTAAAATTGTTCATGATAGTAAAAACTTAATGAGATCATATCTTATCACTATGTGAATAGTGAAATATATAATATAATGTCTAAATTTTGGGGCAATAAAGACCAGAGCAAAATAATGTCTCTCTATGCTGGCATATCTTACCTCAGGATCATGGATAATTCTACTCAGATAGTAGACAAGTCTCTTTTATCCATCAAAATCTTGTGCCAACAGTGCACTAATGGAACTCATAGTTGAGGTAAGATAAAGTACCAAAGGTACTCCGACCCTAGGTGGAATCATCGTTTGGGAGAAGTGAGAAATCTCTTAAACTTGTCAAAATCTCCTTAGTGTGGTTCCTCATTTGAACTTTGTGGTTATTCGAAGGATTTCCATCATTGGGTGAGTGATCTTCGATATACCTGAGACAAATCTTCTCAGGTAATAAATATTTTCGAGGAAACTCTTCAGCTCCTTGTGCATCTTTGCATAAGGTATGTGCAGGATAGATTTTTTCTTGTCTTGATCCATTTGAACCCCTTCCTGATCCACCACAAAGCCCAAAAATTTCCCACTCATTACACCAAAAGCACACTTGAGTGGATTCATTTTTAACTTATGTTTCCTACACATGTTAAAAAATCTTCTCAAATCATCCATGTGTGAGTCCTCCTTCTTCGACTTGATCACCAAATCATCCAAAAAGCACTCCAAAATGTCTGAAATAGGTAAGGACTATCAATGTTCTTTGATAAGTTGCCCCCGCATTTTTCAAACCAAAAGGCATAATATTGTACATAAAAATCCCCAAAGGAGTTTTAAAATATGTCTTCTCGACGTTAACTGGATCCATCTTTATCTAGTTATAACCCACATAGCCATCCATAAACTTGTACATCTCACGACCAGCTGTTGAATCGATCGGGTTCTCAATTGAAGGTAGATGGAACTCATCTTAGGGGAAATATATGTTTAGATCTATAAAATCAACACAAACGCGAATTTAGGTTTTATCCTTCTTCCCCACTGCCCCAATGCTGGAAAGTCAAATTGGATGTTTAATTGGCTTGATAAATCCAACAGTCGATCCCACCTCAACCTTTATTCTGATATCCATCTCAGGTTTATACATTTTGGTGGCCTGGTCGATCGAAATGGATGAGGACATAACATTTAACTTGCGGTGCCTCACATCTTGATCTAACCCAGGAAAATCGGTATACTTCCATGCAAATACATCTTTATACTCTTGAATAAGGTTGATGAAAGTGCCCATGTTTTAAATAAAACCAAATTTTATTACGAAAAATTGTTCAAATTTTAATTATGCTCCAAACCAAGTTGTGAAAACCAAATTCTTACTTTAAACCAATTTTATCTTGATTAATCCTAAACATGCATCTACTGATTAAAGAAAGTAAAATAAAGTAAAGAATACTCACAACGCCGTATGTACAAGGAAAAAACCCAAAACGGGAAAACAACCTCGGACGGCCCAAGCCAGACAATCACTATGAACAATGGTTTTACAAAGACAGATTTGCCTTACTCAATGACTCGATCCCCACGGGTCTTGATGATCCTTATGATCTTCTACCGTTCTTCAACAGTGCCCACGCAGAAATTCCATCTTCCACGATACCTATCCACAACAATCGACTCCACGAACGTCTCGGTGTCCACCGATTGGTTTTGACTCGTCTACGATGTCGAACAAGAAGTCCTTCTCTTTTCTTCACCAAAAAACCCTTATGTTCAATGGTAGAACAAACTTCTTTGGTGTCGCAAGATCACTTAAACATATAAGAATGATAACTCGGATCTTTGCAAACTTCTAAATATGTGTTTAGGCTTTGAAAACCTTAGAAAACATATGCAAACAAGTTTCTGGTTAGAATATTGTTTTCAACAATGCACACTTACGAAACTCTGATAGAAACACGCTTTAAATAACAATTAGGCGCTGCCTCAAAAAACGTGTCATTCGAATGACAATGCCACATCGTTCGTGCGACATAGGCATCTCTTTCGAACGAGATCCTAATGTCGTTTGAGCGAGATGACGTCAGTTTGACTTTCTCTAACTTTTAGTTCCAAACGTCTCTTTCAAAAGAGTTCCAAATTAATCAAACTCTATTTCGAGTGTATAAGAATAAAACGTAGTGTAAACCTTTAAAACACTTTTAAAAACATTTTAAAATATTTTTCTTTATAAAAATAGATCCTTATCTTTTATAAAAACAATTCCGAGCATCATTAATTATACGCATTCATACCTGAGTGATATCGGAATGCATTTAACTTGAAGACGAGTAAACTTGCCCCAATTAAACTTCGGCATGATAAATTCTTTGAAGCTTTGCCGAAATGTCTTCAATTTCTTCAATACGTCATAGACCAAGTGAGATCGTGGCAAAATAAAAATCTCCCTATGACATATTACAAATAGAGTTTTGTTCAAGAAATTAAGTCAAAATAATACAGGGACTCAATTGGAAACTTATGTCCTTACAGTTGATCCCCCTTTGACTATTTCAGGACAAAATTAAACCAGTGGAATGCCTAAGCCGGGCCGTCAAGCCGTATGACGCCTAAATCCCATCCCATAAACCCAAAAACAAAAATACAGCACACGGACTAGAATATGTAGCACCTACAAGCATAAACTATCTGAATGTGATGTAGACTTGAAATCTCGAATCGCTGAAGCATACCTACACACATGAAATAGACAAACAAATACCCAGTGAAGTACGGAGGAACAAATGAAACCAATATATTTATCCAAATGATACCAAACAATAATAGATACCAATATGAATAATCTCTGAAAGTAATTTGTTAAACAATTTGAGCAGCAAAATGATACCAATGTGTAATACCAATTTATGCTCAAATCTCCCCCTACATCACATACATCTCTCCCCGTTTTTGTCTCGAATAGACAATCCGGTGAAAGGATAAACCAAACCAAGTATCTAGCATGAGAATATAAATCAATGTGAAATCGCTAGATAATCATGAAACAACCAGCTAAATATAATCATGTAATGACAAATCAGTAGCTAGTAAACCAAGGAATCACACAAAAAATATAGCAATCTAATCAGGTGTGATAAACGGACTATATGCAAAAAAAATCAATTTTGAACCAATATAACCTGCATATAAACCAGTCAGTCCAGAAACACTTCCAGCAGTACCAAAAACATACCAATTTAAACCAGTAGACTGCAAACCAATCAGAAGCCAGAGCTCAGCCTGTCGTTCGAACGAGCCAGGGACGTCGCTCAAACGAGATGAGGACGTCGCTCGAACGAAGTACAACAGTCATTCGCGAGAGATGGAATGTCGCTTGAACAACTTCTCGCGACTTGTCAAAATTTCCCAGATTCCCAGAAATATTATATAATATTGCCTAGTGAAAAAATTTCCACAAAAAAAATTCCAGGAAGGGCCTGACAGAAACAAAATAGTCTTAAAACAGTAGGCTTTTAACACAAAACGCAAAAACTCATAAAAACTAACAATGTGAGTTACATGCAAATATAGTACCGATGTGCTCAAACATGGATATGAAATGAATGAGCGTGAAACTACAACAAATGAGTCATAATTCCAACACATCGAAATGATCAAGAGGCTCTAATTGATAGCGATAAATCATCAAACTCTATCATAGCCGTATGACAATTAAAGTTTGAGCTTAATGAACTAAACATACTACATGCACACAAATCCAGAATTTTGACGATTCTACAAACAATAGCGTCAAATTCCAATGTTTCAACATTAGGATTAGTTGTGCAAACCCGTTTAAATTTTTAATCCATCCAAACTCCCTCAATAATATCATATTTTCTTTGGAATGAACTAAACTAATTTGGCCATTTTCTTAGCATATTGCATTTTCTTTTGGGCTCTTTTAAACGGTGGCTTTCACGATGAGTTAATTTTGAACTCTAGCAGCCCTTTCCCGTGAATCACTCATCATTTTTACCGATTCAAATCCTCACAGTAAACATTTTTTACATGCACACTTCTCCTTAAGGCTACTTACGCATAGATGACAAAATTGAGATAAGAATCCCTCACCAAATTCAAATATGCACGAGAAGTCAAACATCCATGTAAACTCATGCATGTGTGCAATGTTGGCATATATACAAAGTCAAATCAAAATGCATATCAACTTCGAAAATACCCTATATAAACAATGGTTAAGATCATTCTAATCATCGATAAGAATGACCAAATGTCCTAGCCACATGGATAATGAAACGATGGGGGGGTCCAAGCACACCAATATGCCACATCAAACATGTAAACTCAAAAACAAAAATCAAAAATCTTTTTGGCGTTTCATATTTTGACTCAAATAAAAGCAAAATCTTTTAGGGTTTTTAAAAGTTTTCTCAAAAACAAAATCTTTTAGGATTTTTCAAAAAATTTCTAAAAAACAAAATCTTTTTGTATTTTTTCAATAGGACTCAAACAAATGAAAACTATGGTACAAAATGATGCACGTGTAATTATACTAGTAATGAATAAATCATGAAGCAAACTCGCATATGACAAAACATGGAAACACTATCATCCCTTAGATTTAGCATGGGAAGAATCAAGTGCACCCAAATGAGAATCATGAAGTTTTATTCCTAAAGCCACTAAATCCGATTTCCTAACCCAAGTAGGTGTAAAACGACGCATGGGGGTGTGGGGAACCAGGGAAACTTTACTCTTAAACTTACTAGGAGCTTGTCTAAGGTCGTAACAATAACTCCTAAGGTGACCTTTACTACCACAAAACGTGCAAGTAAAGTGGTGGTGGGAATGATTTCCTATATGTGGACCTTTTCTAACCTTCCTAGTGTTTCTCACACGTGCGCGGGGGGGGGGGGGGGGGGGGGGACAAATCTCTCACCAAAAGCTATACCTTCCCTATCTCCCTTAATTTGGACGGTGCCTAGGATCTTATATAACTTCTCTGACCTAGCCTCCAAATCAAACTAGACTCTAGACGAGTCTCTCACTCTCTCCTCCAACTCGTGAATCCTAGACTCGAGCAAATGCCTAGACTCATCAAACTCTAAAATCTCCTTTTTTAAGGTCTCCGTTAAACCACGAAGATTATCTCTCTCTTTCTCCACAAACTCTAGTTTCTCCCCAAACTTCTTCTCTCGTGACCTAAGATCCTAAATAAAACCATCATTATTTTCTATGGCACGCTCATTCAACTTAGCTTGCAATTTTGAGTTAGCCTTTTTCACCTTCAGCGTTTCGACATAAAACTCATTAAATGCATTTTGCAAATCTTTCGCATCTACCTCCTCCTCGTCACTCTCTTCACCCTCACTAACATTGGATACACTGAAAACCTCCTCGGAAAAGCCATGCACATGAAAATCGACGTCGCTCACATGATATGCCATAAACACAACAAAGTTACGATCAATGGGGGAACTCTCTCCCTCTTCCGGATCACTATCACTTATGGTGGAATTATAGACAATGGGTTGCTTGCACTCTTTCTTAAGTCTAGTGCGACACTCCTTAACTTTGTGATCGTACCCCTCATACCCAAAACACTTATCCGACTCATCTCTCTTAGGCTTCTCAAACTTATCCTTAGAGGAGGGATCTACTTTGTTGTTCTTGAATTTTTCAAATTTCTTGGCATCTTTTGATTTCTTTTGTAACTTAATAAATTTTTTAAATTTCTTTTCCAACAAAGAAACATCCTCAAAATCGAAATCAAAATTGGAATTCGAACCTTTAATTTCCTCCTTTCAGTTTTTCAAAGCAATACCCTTTTCTTTCTTAGGCACTTGCTTGGAGGTAATCATGTTGATTTCATAGGTTTGTAAGTCACCTACAATCTCTTCTAGTTTCGTCGACTCTAACCTGCCCAAGGAGTTTAAAATGGTCACCTTCGCATTAAACCTACTAGGCAACGACCTAAGGATTTTCTTAATGACATGGTTGTCGGGAATTTTCTCACCTAGGTTAAACGACGAATTGACAATATTGGACAACCAAGCATAAAACTCATCAAAAGTCTCACTCTCTAACATCCTAATGGTCCCAAACCGTGTAGTGAGATTTTGAAGTTTTGACACCCTAACCGTGCTAGTGCCCTCATGAGTGAGTGCCAAAATATCCCAAGCCTCTTTTGATGTTTCACAAGTCATAATTCTATTATATTCTTCATGTGTGGCATGTGAAGCAATAACGTGCAGACCCATAGAATTATATTGTGCAAGTGCTTGTTCAGTTTCAGTCCATGACTCAACAGGCTTTAAACTACTAAAATCACCTACAATAGTGACAGGGGGTGTCCAACCTTTCTCAACTACAAGCCACACACGCTCATCAATAGATTTTAATGCACATCTCATTCTCATCTTCTAATAAGTATAATTAGTGCCATCAAAAACAGGAGTTTGAGAAAATTCATTATATCCAGAATTCATCTTTGAAAACACACCGGATCACAAAACAAATAAAATATGTTTTCTAGCTCTTATACCAATTTGAAAGTGGCCAATATGTGTGTTTTAAATAAAACCAAATTTTATTACGAAAAATTGTTCAACTTTTAATTATGCTCCAAACTAAGTTGTGAAAACCCAATTCTTACTTTAAACCAATTTTATCTTAATTAATCCTAAACATGTATCTAGTGATTAAAGCAAGTAAAATAAATTAAAGAATAATCACAATGCCGGATGTACGAGGAAAAAACACAAGATGGAAAAACAACCTCGAACGGCCCAAGCCAGACAATCATTATAAATAATGCTTTTACAAAGACAGATTAGCCTTACTCAATGACTCGATCCCCACGGGTCTTGACGCTCCTTATGATCTTCTACCATTCTTCAACAGTGCCCACGCAGAAATTTCGTCTTCCACGATACCTGTCCACAACAATCGACTCCACGAATGTCTCGGTGTCCACTGATTGGCTTTGACTTGTGTACGATGTGAACAAGAAGTCCTTCTCTTTTCTTCACCACAAAACCCTTATGTTCAATGGTAGAACAAACTTCTTTGGTGTCGCAAGATCACTTAAACATATAAGAATGATAACTCGGATCTTTGCAAACTTCTAAGGATATGTTTCGGCTTTGAAAACCTTAGAAAACATGTGCAAACAAGTTTCTGGTTAGAATACTATTTTCCAGAATGCACACTTATGAAACTCTGATAGAAACACGCTTTAAATAACAATTAAGCGTTGCCTCAAAAAAGTGTCATTCGAATGACAATGCCACGTCGTTCGTGTGACATAGGCATCTCGTTCGAACGAGATCCTAATGTCGTTTGAGCGAGCTGACGTCAGCTTGACTTTCTCTAACTTTTAGTTCCAAACGTCTCTTTCAAAAGAGTTCCAAATTAGTCAAACTCTATTTCGAGTGTATAAGAATAAAACGTAGTGTAAACCTTTAAAACACTTTTAAAAACATTTTAAAATATTTTTCTTTATAAAAATACATCCTTATCTTTTATAAAAACAATTCTGAGCACCATTAATTATACGCATTCATACCTGAGTGATCTTGGAATGCATTTAACTTGAAGACGAGTAAACTTGCACCAATTAAACTTCGGCATGATAAATTATTTGAAGCTTTGCCGCAACGTCTTCAATTTCTTCAATACGTCATAGACCAAGTGGGATCGTGACAAAATAATAATCTCCCTATGACATATTACAAATAGAGTTTTGTTCACGGAATTAAGTCAAAACAATACAAGGACTCAATAGGAAATTTATATCCTTACAGTTGATCCCCCTTTGACTATTTCGGGACAAAACTAAACCAGTGGAATGCCTAAGCCGGGCCGTCAAGCCTTATGACGCCTAAATCCCATCCCATAAACCCAAAAACAAAAATACAGGTCACGGACTAGAATATGTAGCACCTGCAAGCATAAACTATATTAATGTGATGTAGACTTGAAATCTCGAATCGCTGAAGCATACCTACACACATGAAATAGACAAACAAATACCCAGTGAAGTATTGAGGAACAAATGAAACCAATATATTTATCCAAATGATACCAAACAATAATAGATACCAATATGAATAATCTCTGAAAGTAATTTGTTAAACAATTTGAGAAGCAAAATGATACCAATGTGTAATACCAATTTGAGATACCAATTTGTAAAAATATGTAAACCAAAACATGCTCAAATCTCCCCCTACATCACATACATCTCTCCCCCTTTTTTCTCGAATAGACAATCCGGTCAAAGGATAAACGAAACCAAGTATCTAGCATGAGAATATAAACCAATGTGAATCAATGTGAAATCGCTAGATAATCATGAAACAACCAGCTAAATATAATCATGTAATGACAAATCAGTAGCTAGTAAACCAAGGAATCACACAAAAAATATAGCAATCTAATCAGGTGTGATAAACGGACTATATGAAAAAAAAATCAATTTTGAACCAATATAACCTGCATATAAACCAGTCAGTCCAGAAACACTTCCAGCAATACCAAAAATATACCAATTTAAACCAGTAGACTGCAAACCAATCAGAAACCAGAGCTCACCCTGTCGCTTGAACGAGCCAGGGACGTCGCTCAAACGCAATGAGGACGTCACTCGAACGAAGTCCAACAATCATTCGCGCGAGATGGAATGTCGCTTGAACAACTTCTCGCGACCTGTCAAAATTTCCCAGATTCCCAGAAATATTATATAATATTGCCTAGTGAAAAAATTTCCACAAAAAAAATTCCAGGAAGGGCCTGACAAAAACAAAATAGTGTTAAAACAATAGGCTTTTAACACAAAACGCAAAAACTCATAAAAACTAACAATGTGAGTTACATGCAAATATAGTACCGATGTGCTCAAACATGGATATGAAATGAATGAGCGTGAAACTACAACAAATGAGTCATAATTCCAACACATCGAAATGATCAAGAGGCTCTAATTGATAGCGATAAATCATCAAACTCTATCATAGCCGTATGACAATTAAAGTTTGAGCTTAATGAACTAAACATACTACATGCACACAAATCCAGAATTTTGACGATTCTACAAACAATAGCGTCAAATTCCAATGTTTCAACATTAGGATTAGTTGTGCAAACCCGTTTAAATTTTTAATCCATCCAAACTCCCTCAATAATATCATATTTTCTTTGGAATGAACTAAACTAATTTGGCCATTTTCTTAGCATATTGCATTTTCTTTTGGGCTCTTTTAAACGGTGGCTTTCACGATGAGTTAATTTTGAACTCTAGCAGCCCTTTCCCGTGAATCACTCATCATTTTTACCGATTCAAATCCTCACAGTAAACATTTTTTACATGCACACTTCTCCTTAAGGCTACTTACGCATAGATGACAAAATTGAGATAAGAATCCCTCACCAAATTCAAATATGCACGAGAAGTCAAACATCCATGTAAACTCATGCATGTGTGCAATGTTGGCATATATACAAAGTCAAATCAAAATGCATATCAACTTCGAAACAACCCTATATAAACAATGGTTAAGATCATTCTAATCATCGATAAGAATGACCAAATGTCCTAGCCACATGGATAATGAAATGATGAGGGGGTCCAAGCACACCAATATGCCACATCAAACATGTAAACTCAAAAACAAAAATCAAAAATCTTTTTGGCTTTTCATATTTTGACTCAAATAAAAGCAAAATCTTTTAGGGTTTTTAAAAGTTTTCTCAAAAACAAAATCTTTTAGGATTTTTCAAAAAATTTCTAAAAAACAAAATCTTTTTGTATTTTTTCAATAGGACTCAAACAAATGAAAACTATGGTACAAAATGATGCACGTGTAATTATACTAGTAATGAATAAATCATGAAGCAAACTCGCATATGACAAAACATGGAAACACTATCATCCCTTAGATTTAGCATGGGAAGAATCAAGTGCACCCAAATGAGAATTATGAAGTTTTATTCCTAAAGCCACTAAATCCGATTTCCTAACCCAAGTAGGTGTAAAACGACGCATGGGGGTGTGGGGAACCAGGGAAACTTTACTCTTAAACTTACTAGGAGCTTGTCTAAGGTCGTAACAATAACTCCTAAGGTGACCTTTACTACCACAAAACGTGCAAGTAAAGTGGTGGTGGGAATGATTTCCTATATGTGGACCTTTTCTAACCTTCCTAGTGTTTCTCACACGTGCGGGGGGGGGGGGGAGGGGGAACAAATCTCTCACCACAACCTATACCTCCCCTATCTCCCTTAATTTGGATGGTGCCTAGGATCTTATCTAACTTCTCTGACCTAGCCTCCAAATCAAACTTGACTCTAGACGAGTCTCTCACTCTCTCCTCCAACTCGTGAATCCTAGACTCGAGCAAATGCCTAGACTCCTCAAACTCTAAAATCTCCTTTTTTTAAGGTCTCCGTTAAACCACGGAGATTATCTCTCACTTTCTCCACAAACTCTAGTTTCTCCCCAAACTTCTTCTCTCGTGACCTAAGATCCTAAATAAAACTATCATTATTTTATATGGCATGCTCATTCAACTTAGCTTGCAATTTTGAGTTAGCCTTTTTCACCTTCAGCATTTCGACATAAAACTCATTAAACGCATTTTGCAAATCTTTCGCATCTACCTCCTCCTCGTCACTCTCTTCACGCTCACTAACATTGGATACACTCAAAACCTCCTCGAAAGTGTCATGCACATGAAAATCGACGTCGCTCACATGACATGCCGTAAACACAACAAGGTTACGATCAATGGGGGAACTCTCTCCCTCTTCCGGATCACTATCACTTAAGGTGGCATTATAGACAATGGGTTGCTTGCACTCTTTCTTAAGTCTAGTGGGACACTCCTTAACTTTGTGATCGTACCCCTCACACCCAAAACACTTATCCGACTCATCTCTCTTAGGCTTCTCAAACTTATCCTTAGAGGAGGGATCTACTTTGTTGTTCTTGAATTTTTCAAATTTCTTGGCATCTTTTGATTGCGTTTGTAACTTAATAAATTTTTTAAATTTCTTTTCTAACAAAGAAACATCCTCAAAATCGAAATCAAAATCGGAATCCGAACCTTTAATTTCCTCCTTTCAGTTTTTCAAAGCAATACCCTTTTCTTTCTTAGGCACTTGCTTGGAGGTAATCATGTTAATTTCATAGGTTTGTAAGTCACCTACAATCTCTTCTAGTTTCGTCGACTCTAACCTACCCAAGGAGTTGAAAATGGACACCTTCGCATTAAACCTACTAGGCAACGACCTAAGGATTTTCTTTATGACATGGTTGTCGGGAATTTTCTCACCTAGGTTAAACGACGAATTGACAATATTGGACAACCAAGCATAAAACTCATCAAAAGTCTCACTCTCTAACATCCTAATGGTCCCAAACCGTGTAGTGAGATTTTGAAGTTTTGACGCCCTAACCGTGCTAGTGCCCTCATGAGTGAGTGCCAAAATATCCCAAGCCTCTTTTGATGTTTCACAAGTCATAATTCTATTATATTCTTCTTGTGTGGCATGTGAAGCAATAACGTGCAGACCCATAGAATTATATTGTGCAAGTCCTTATTCAGTTTCAGTCCATGACTCAACAGGCTTTAAACTAGTAAACTCACCTACAATAGTGACAGGGGGTGTCCAACCTTTCTCAACTACAAGCCACACACGCTCATCAATAGATTTTAATGCACATATCATTCTCATCTTCCAATAAGTGTAATTAGTGCCATCAAAAACAGGAGTTTGAGAAAATTCATTATATCCAGAATTCATCTTTGAAAACACACCGGATCACAAAATAAATAAAATATGTTTTCTATCTCTTATACCAATTTGAAAGTGTCTAATATGTGTGTTTTAAATAAAACCAAATTTTATTACGAAAAATTGTTCAACTTTTAATTATGCTCCAAACTAAGTTGTGAAAACCCAATTCTTACTTTAAACCAATTTTATCTTAATTAATCCTAAACATGAATCTAGTGATTAAAGCAAGTGAAATAAATTAAAGAATACTCACAATGCCAGATGTATGAGGAAAAAACATAAGATGGAAAAACAACCTCGAACGTCCCAAGCCAGACAATCATTATAAATAATGCTTTTATAAAGACAGATTAGCCTTACTCAATGACTCGATCCCCACGGGTCTTGACGCTCCTTATGATCTTCTACCATTCTTTAACAGTGCCCACGTAAAAATTTCGTCTTCCACGATACCTGTCCACAACAATCGACTCCACGAATGTCTCGGTGTCCACCGAATTGCTTTGACTTATGTACGATGTGAACAAGAAGTCCTTCTCTTTTCTTCACCACAAAACCCTTATGTTCAATGGTAGAACAAACTTCTTTGGTGTCGCAAGATCACTTAAACATATAAGAATGATAACTCGGATCTTTGCAAACTTCTAAGGATGTGTTTAGGCTTTGAAAACCTTAGAAAACATGTGCAAACAAGTTTCTGGTTAGAATACTGTTTTCCAGAATGCACACTTACGAAACTCTGATAGAAACACGCTTTAAATAACAATTAAGCGCTGCCTCAAAAAACGTGTCATTCGAATGACAATGCCACGTCGTTCGTGTGACATAGGCATCTCGTTCGAACGAGATCCTAATGTCATTTGAGCGAGCTGATGTCAGTTTGACTTTCTTTGACTTTTAGTTCCAAACGTCTCTTTCAAAAGAGTTCCAAATTAGTCAAACTCTATTTCGAGTATATCTGAATAAAACTTAGTGTAAACATTTAAAACGCTTTTAAAAATATTTTAAAATATTTTTCTTTATAAAAATACATCCTTATCTTTTATAAAAACAATTCTAAGAACCATTAATTATACGCATTCATACCTGAGTGATCTCGGAATGCATTTAACTTAAAATGAGTAAACTTGCACCAATTAAACTTCGGCATGCTATATTCTTTGAAGCTTTGCCACAACGTCTTCAATTTCGTCAATACGTCATAGACCAAGTGGGATCGTGACAAAATAAAAATCTCCCTATGACATATTGCAAACACAGTTTTGTTCATGGAATTAAGTCAAGACAATACAGGGACTCAACTGGAAATTTATGTCCTTACAGTTGATCATCTCCAGCTTCTTCGCAGCTTCTTCGCAGCCTCTAGGTCTTTCGATATAAAGATTGGCCTTGCCTCTTCTTCACCCTCAGCCAGATCAATATGCTCTAACTCTTATATTAGGGTCTTTGTGTGATCATGTATGCACTCAAGTTCATCTTCAATTTCCACTACAAACTCTTGTACGTTGGAATTATTAATGACAAGGCATTGTCCTTGATTATCCACCAAAAATAATTACATTTCGGGTTAGCTTCATTGGCTTCATACGCTGTCCACTCATACCTTCAAAGGTGATACACCACCCTGCCATCATCGACCTACACTTTCTTACATTATCATTTTGGTGGTGTAGGTGCCTTCCTCTTTCTATCGTTTGCTTCTTCCTCCTATCTAGGTCCGGTCCAAAAACCTTCTCAACACACTCTGGATTTTTGCCTCATGCTCTGTCGAGTCAATCCTCAACCGCATTCAATCTCTTAGATATTTAGATATAGTTTGGGGTTTTGGAGCAACATTGTTTACTTTTTCAACCACTTATAAAGATTACTCCATTTCCTCATCTTGATCCACCACTGGTCCTAATCTCTCCTTGATCATGGGACCCTCACTCCTTCAATACGCCTCGTCATAATGCATTTATCCTCACGAAGCTTCATATAAAAAGCAATAACTACTAGGTGAGCTTCCTCTTTGGCTAGTGGCTTATTGGTTGCTCGAATGCCAATCTCAGTTCCTTTTACGTTGGCCTTAGCACATTGATGGTACATTGAAGTAACTAACATGCGGTTGTGTATCCACACTCTTCCTATCAAAAGGTGGTAGAATATATCACGTGGAACTTTATGTGTGAAGTGAGATTGTCCATTATTATTCAAATATTCACATGGCCAATGGACTTAGACATCTAAATATCATAACATGAGATTGATACCGACATGTGATTAACCTAGTCTCTTAAATGTTAGCTGTGTGGAAGGAGTTAATTGTCATAATTTTTACCAAGGCACCACCATCCATTAATACTCTAGAAAAATGTGTGCCATTAATGGTTGATGTCACGTGAAGGGTCTGTTGTGTGGGAAGCTAACTGATATATCTGCATCTGAGAAAGATATGTCATACATAAAGTTTTTAACGAACCATACCATAGGCTCTTTCCACCTCATCCAATGAATAACTTTTTTCCTTGCTATGTACAAAATTGCATGTGTTATCTCCACCCTAGTTTCCTGTGACATCCCAACTTGGTCTAAGAACCATAAAAACTTTGCTGATTTAAAAACAGCTGGATACTGTAATCTTGGATCCACCACATAATCGTTTGTTTAATAAACCTTATCATTATCCTTTACGTTGTGTTCATCATAATCAATGACCATATTGGACATTCTTACCAAACATATTTCATAAACTCTTTAAACTCTTCCGCCTCACTTTGCTCACTTCTACTTTAACCTTCAGTTTCCTTGTCAAATGACACCACCATGTGCGCCCCATGCGCAAGCAAAGGATTAGTGTTGACGTTACCTTAAGGAATTTTTAAGGTTCCATTAGTCATATGCTTGTTAATAATCCTCCCTAAAGTAAAACATGACGTTGTTGGGTGGAAAGCACACCAATGGATCTATAAATACTTCGGATCATAAAGGTTTCTATATAGAGCACTCCTAGGGTTTATTTTTTGTGCTTTAGCTATATATACCTTCAGTTAGTTGGAGTTAAATTTTGATAAGATTTTTTTGTCGTTAGGGTGAGTCTAGTTCCTAATGCCAAGCTCCCTACGGAAGGCGACACCAACTCAGTATTAACATTCCGATCTCCGAATTCAGCCAGTCATGAAAGGTTGTCTCTCACACCTTAAAACTTTACCTCATAGGATTATTTTTTTCACATAGGGCACGTAAACACGACACTCCATTCATTATATCATTTCTAATGATTATGTGTTCTTATAATTAAAATGAATTTTTTTAAACTGTTTAAAATTTAATTTGGAAATTATGTCATTAAACATTTTCATAAAAATAAATTTTCATAAATGAATTTTGGATATTTTAATATTAGTTTAAAATCAGTTTTATTTAAAAATCTATGTGATAAATGTATCATTATTAATCCATGCACTATGTTGATATACATATGTGTATATACGTGTCTATTCATAGTAGGTCATTAAGTGTTGTTTCCATTCTCTTAGCTGATAACGTGTACTAGTCAAATATCCCTTAATCATATACCTGATGTGTTTTAAACATCTCTAGACTTGGTATCGATTTGACCCTATTATAGCCCATAGGCTTATAGCTGATTGCATGTACAATTGAGGAAAATATTACTATGTTTATGTTTGCAAAGGTAACAACGGCTGGCATCTTGGTCGCCAAGTTTTTAAAACGACGACGTCTTTTTTTCACCGCGCACGGTTTTACCTCAAAACCACTATTGGTATTTACTTTCCTTAAAACGATGTTGTGGTTCCTTTTTTCTGCAACAAAAACTTTTGTTAATTGTTTACAGCTGGCCTACAATATATTTTAAATGCCATGATTTTGTTAATAGGTACCTTCGAGGGTTTGTTACAGCTAGCATAACACGTGTCTTAATTTTTAAAGCGTCCATTTGTGTTTCTTTCCCAGCCACTCAATCAGATTTTATCAAAGGCTCAAATCGTTTTGTGTCAATCCTTGTGACACATTCTTACACCAATCAACACACACCACACAAGTCTATAAATTCAGACCTTTGGGTCTCATTTTACACAACCCAGAAAATAATATTGTACCCAAACTCTATCAAATTTTTTAGAGAGAGAAAGAGTTTTACATCTTTGACACATATTTTGCACTTGTGTTTGTTCAAATAAATAATATCTTCCATGGATTATTTCTGAAAACTAACACTACAATTTTTGTTTACGTGAGTATATGTTTTTGAAAAACATTTTTGATAATTTTTCAAAATTGTTTTAAAGTCTCATAAAGTTCATTTGCGTTCTTGAAATTTAAAAAAATATACAAACCCTACATATTTTCACTATAAATTTGTGCGAATTTTTTTATATAGTGAAATCTCTCTTCTTGTTTGTTTCGATCTGTTTTCTATACCTTGTGTGAATAAATTGATAATTTTTGTGAATATTTTTTATATACTTGTTCCATGTCACACAGCCCTGGTATATCAAGAAAATCCTTTAAAGGATTAAAGATATTTGGCTACTTTTGTGAGAACCACTTCACACAACTTTTCACGATTTATGTAAAATCTGTTTTGTTTTTATAGATCCATCTTAGATATATTTAGTGTGTAAGTTTGAACTATATTGCACACACAAATCACGATTGTGTGTATTCTGATTTGTCAACGTTGTTTCTAAGTTCATGCTTGATTAAAACGTATTGTTTTAAATCACATCTTAAAAGGTTGGGTTGAACTAATAATGGTTTAGAAAGTTAAACTTATTCTTCTTAAGGACAGAAATTGAACCTTACCACCTGACTTCGGACCAAGTACTCTAGAACATAACTGTTAAGAACTCGCATACTAAATTGGTTGGACTAATCTTGCTTTAATCTAAACGACATTTTTAAAACAGATTTGTAATTTTAACTTGTACTTATATTTGTATGTTTTAGTCAAATATAGTGTGTATATATTCTATCTTAGAATATTTGTGTTCTTGATGGTTCTTGCGTTATTTAAATATATTTGTGGCACACCATTCTTTCTTGCACTTAGAACACTACATTCACGTAGGCACAAACTATTGTTAATATCTTGCCATATCTGATTGTTCTTATTTTGATTAAAAAAAATTCTGAAAATCATTTTAAATGATGGTAGCTTGATTTAAAAGGAAGAAAGAAATAACGTAAGATTTGATCTTGATATCTAGGATATCTAAAACTTGTTGCATTCCATTCGGTTGTATCATTAAGTGTGTGTGTGTGTGTCATCTTGGATAGCACACAACACACAAATACTGCACTAAGAACTAGGACACAATAGGCACTGAGTCGAACCTGAGCTAAGGAGAGCAAGAGGGAGAAGCTGTGACGTGAAGAACTCAAAGTCAACAAATATAAACTAAAGGGAGATCAGAAGAAGCAACCATGGAGAGATAGGTCTAGTTGAGGTAATAGTTATAACTATCTACTTTACGTTGTCTTGTTTGATGTTGGTATAATCGTTCCTATTTCATTTTGGTTTTAGTGGAAGTAGACTAGGTTGACTCTTAGGAGAGTCCATCGTTTTCCCCAGGGAAGGGTTTTTGCGACATAAAATAAATACCGTGTACTTTACATTTTTCGCATCTCATCTCCACGAAAAAGTAGGTTTAAATAATTAGAAACCCACCTAAAACTTAATTGATTATTATTTTATTAATCACTTAGGTTAATCTTAGATAATAATCTGGACTGTTAATTGACTTTGCAAACTTAAATCTTTTTTAGTAAAGTTAACAATTCAAGAAAAGTTTGAATTGACCCCTCCTGGAATAACCTATAAAACTCGTATGTAAATTGCGCTTACTTGACAATTGTTTTACTTTCGTACTTGAGTTTTGTATGCCATACCCCCCACTTAAGTGTTTTCAAGTGGTATTAGAGCTAGACTTTAGAAAGATCTGCTTTTATAAGCTGTTGTTAAATTCATTTTACCTTGTTTTAAAGGAAGATTCTTGTCAGTTTCTTAAATTAGGTAATTTCAATAGACCCCTTATTTTCAATGGCACAAATTTTCCTTACTGGAAAATTAGAATGGTAGCATTTATTCAAGGCATGTTAGGAGATGATGTTTGAGATTTAATTGAAAATAGTTATAAGCATCCTACTAGTCCTATAGCATAAGGTTTCACTCTTTTTAGAAAACTTAAAACATCTTAATTAAGTGTTAATCAGAAAAAGATTAACAATTTCAATAATAAGGGCAAAAATGCGATTTTCATGAGTGTGAGTGAGACTGAATTGAAATGTATATCTTATTGCACTACTAGCAAAGATTCTTGGGATACTCTAATAATAGCACACGAGGGTGACGATAGGGTAAAGCAATGTAAATGCAAATGATGGTTCAATAATACAATATGTTAGTAATGAAAGATAATTTTGAAGACTTCTATATGCGTTTGACTGATATCATTACCCAATTACATGCGAAGTCTATTGAATATTCTGATAAAGATGTTTGTGCTAAAATTCTAAGGTCCATTGCCCCTAGATTTGACCATAAACGCTATATTATTGAAGAAATTAAGGATCCATCCCTCACACCAGAATTACTAAGCTCAAAATTGAGAACTACGAAACTTGAATCAACCTTTAGGCTCTTATTTCTTATGCTAAGAATGACTCAACCAACTCTTCTTAAGTTTCTTTTAAAACTACATGTCCTAATAAAAATAAGCATAAGGTAGTTCAACAACATTTTGAGTCGGATAATTAATCTGATATGGATTCGGATGAAATTGACAAGATTGACAATCAACTTGCTCTTATGTCTTCTCAATATGAAACTTTCAAAGCATAGCTAAAAGACGTATGCAAGCGAATAATCAGTCTAGTCATTTCAATCGACCCCATAATAGAAATTCAAATCAAACTTATTATGATAGTAGAAGTAGTAAGATTGATAAATCAAAATTTTCTCGTCACAATTGTGAGAAACTCGATCACTTCATTGCTGAGTGTAGGTCTAAGCCACATTCCAAGCATTCTAAACAACATAAGGCTCACATAACTAAAACTTGGGATGAATCTTCTGATTCTGAATCAGAATACGACCAACGAAATTCCTATTCAAATTGCCTTTTTTAGGATAAGTTTATGACTATTGCGGAGACGTGTACTTAAGTGGAATGAATAATTTTGAAGATGAATGTGATTTAGATATTGTACTTGATTTGATTGATGCTGTTAAATCTTTGTTAGCTAGACAACCTTGTATGTTTGAATTGACTGCTCCATTTGATGCAAAACATGATGTGTATGATACCAAATCTGATTATAGAAACACTTCCCACACGGACACTAATGAAAATGAAAATTATGTTGGATATGATGATTATTCAGAATTATATGTCAGAACCTTGCAAAATAGACAAGAATTATCTAATTTGGTGAAATTACTTAGTGAGTACCTAGAGAATCAATATAAGATAGTTCAACAAAATTCCATTGAAATGAGAAATGTTAAAATTGATTTTGAAAAACAGTCACTAGATTTTAAATACCAGATTATGACATTAAATGAGAATTTGACTTCTTTAAAAGAAAAATATAATGCAATGCTTTTAAAAGTTGAAAAATCTAAATAAGTTTGTGAAACAACTTTCCAAATGTGTCGTAGTTGTGATATAGAATGTTTTGACCTTGACAAACTATTTGTCGAACAACGTTATAATGGTGATACTAGAGTGTTTGGCTATGAGGGTCCTCTTGAAAAAGCTGATCCTCGTAGACCAATCTTCTTTGTAAAAGCCCAAGAAGAAATGGATCTTCCGTTGGATAGTAAGTTCTCTGAAAAATCTAAAGCAAAACAAGTCTTAATTGAAAGTATTATGAAAATGACATTGATAGTTTCATTGAGAACTTTGTAGGACCATCTACATCCATATATTGCCCCCCAGCCAAGAGATTTGATAGACCTCTGATTAGGAATAAATTATTACCAATTTATCCCTTAATTTAGTTACTTTTAGCACCTCGAACAACGTAATCGATTTGACTTTATCTCATAATTTTACTACTGACATATCCTAATGAGTACACCGAGTTTCTAGTATTTCGTACTAATTTTGCAGGTATTTAATGTCAAAAATAAAAGAAAGAAACCGGAAGAATCAAGAAAGAAAAGAAGGAAAAGTCAAAAGGGTAAAAGTGTAATTTTTCCCAAAATTCGGATGAGGCATCAAGAAAAGTTGAAGAGCCTTCGATTACGAGCACATAGGAAGAAATGGCACCTCAATCGGAGTCCCGATGTGAAAGTTATGAGCAGACAAAGTTAGAAAAAAAAACGCCAAAGGCAGACCGGTCCGCAGGAGGATCGGACCGGTCCGCAGTGCCATATTCCAGAGAACCCCGGATCAAATCAAACCGAAGAGGGAGGAAAAATAAAAGAATCGATCCTCCCCGGACCGGTCCGCCCCAAAAATAAAAGAATCGGTTCGCATTCTAGGCAGACCGATCCACAAGAGCCCCGGACCGATCTGGCTGTCGAGTTTTAATTTCCTTATCTTCTTTTATTTGAGAGTCCTAGTGCAGCTAAAACTCCTGAATGTTTGTAGGATATATAAACCCGAGTTTTTATCATTTTTAGAACGGAGAATTAATATAATTTTCTAATTCTTTCTGTAAAACCCTAGTTTTGAAGATAGATTACAATTTCAATTCCAATAGTGAAGATTATTCAGAATTCTATGATTACAAGTGTTCCTAATTGTTGTTTTTACTGCTTTGGTAAGATTAGTAGTTAAATTCTTTATTCCAATTCCTTTCTACATCATTCTACAAATTTCCCTTAGTTTAATCATGGTTTTCTGCAATTCAAAAATTATTTTCATTAGATTCAGCATGCTAGGCTAGATTTTCTAAGGTCGGGATACATGAACCCAGCCTGATGTGATAGTTGCATGTGTATAACATTAATCCTCTGAATTTAGTGATTTATTACGATCATATTACGTAGGAAAATGAAAATTGTAGATCTTTGGATCTCGTTTGCTTACGGGTAACCGGGATGCTTTAGAATACAATTCGAGTGTAACTATCGCGATACCGATTTACTCGTCCTCTGATTAAGTATGGTGCGGGATTGAACCTCATATACGTAATGCTTGGGAGTACTAAATTCTGGGTCAAATTAATCATTTAAATTTGCGATTAGTATTTTACCTGCAATACACTAGGGTTGGGGGATTGTATTCCCGTCCTGTTTTTCTCATCATATAGTTTAAGGTTTTAAATCAGTATTCATCATTATTTTAGGTAATTTAGTATAATTGCACCATTTCATAATTGCATCTAGTGTAGTCATTCCACAAACCAAATCATTTTTCATTTTCTTTAGAGTTAGAGTTAGGATTTCCTTGTCTATCCAACGTCATCACAACTCTGTTGTCCTATTTCCCTGTGGATACGATCCCGACTTACCGGGTTTATTACTAACGCGACAGGCTTGCACTTGAGCCTAGAGTGAACGCACATTATAGACACTTTCCGAGTCGCGTCAAGTTTTTGGCGTCGTTATCGGGGAATTAGGTAGGCTTAGGATTAGATCGAGTCAATCTAAAACTTTGACCAAAAATTTTCAAAAATCCAAAAACATAAAAAAATTTAAAAAGCACAAAAAGATCCATCATCATCTCTCATAAGATGGTAATGCAAAATTATGAACTCACTCGCACATCCCATAATACTCCAACCATCATTCACGAAATCCAATAATTAAGTACGACCCCGATAGCCCTCACACTCCTAACGGCCCACAATTCTGGATTCCACCTCCCACACCGCCACACTCAATCTCAAACAACACTCTGTTTTCCTTCTTAGGACACACCTCCGAGCACACTTCGAGCACACCAAGTGAGGACACTGAGTCTTTAAGAGAGAGAGAAATGTCGCAACACGATAGTTCAGCCGCCGGTGAGGCAGAGGCCCTACACCGCCCGCTGAGAGAAATCTTATATCCTGAGTGCACTGTCACTCTGGGATGCATTATACTCTCGTATAATGCCGGGCAATTTCGTTTTAAAAATGGGATGATCCAGATGTTACCCCATTATCATGGTATGGATTCTGAAAAGCCATATCTCCACATTAGGGAAGTTGAGGATGTGTGCGATACTTTCAATGATCAAACTTGCACATAAGAGGTGATCCGCCTCAAACTCTTCCCCTTCTCATTAAAAGATAAAGCTAAGACCTGGATATGGTCTTTACCTCCAAGCTCGATCCCATCTTGGAACGAGTTACAATCTAGATTTCTCAAGAAATTCTTCCCACCACATCGAACAATCTCCATAAAGTCTCAAATTCAAGCTTTCAGACAATCGAAAAACGAGCCATGTCATCGATGTTACGAGCGTTTTAATGATTTAGTTACTTCATGCCCCCATCATGGATTTGATACAGCGCAAATCATTTCCTTTCTCTATAATGGGCTGAATCTTAATTCCAAATAACTCGTTGAAACTATGGGTAGTGGTCCTTTTGTCGAACTAGACGCCCACGATGTTGAGCTTCACCTGAGGTATGTCACCAAGACTACCCAATCCTGGGATACATCTGATCCTAATGCTCAAAATTGAAATCTTCAAGTGACCACCACTCCAACGGCATCCGGGCTATTTCACAGAGATAAGAATTCTTTGACGGATAGTCGATTGGATACGCTTGAGAAAGGATTTTGAGACCTATGTGAGGTATATGGAAGAGGACCAACTGGATTCATACCAAACCCCATCGAAAAGGTGTGTGCGATTTGTGAGGCGGGTTATTCAACTGAGGAATGCCCGACTATACCCGCCTAAAAAGTGATGCTTCAGGAGCAAGTTAGGGGTATAGGAGGATTTAAGGGTAATTTCGATGCACCGCACGGAAATTCTTGCAACCCTTCATGGAAAAACCATCCTTGTTTTAGCTATGGGCAACAACATGCTGCGATGAACCCTGCTTCACATGCTGCCCCTCCTCCGCCACAACACTTTCAACAAGCTCCACACATGCAAGGACACGTGCAAGCACTACCACCTCAAGGAGCATATATCCCTCCACCGCGGAGAACTCTCGAGGATACTATGAATCAATTTATCAATAGCCAGACTACAACCAATGCAAGATATGGTCGCCTAATCAGCGACATAAATACAAATCGGTCAAAGATATAATCCTCGTTGAGTGTCCAATAGAAGGGAAAGTTTTCTGCCCAAGGCCAAAGACCTCCCCAAGATCAAACTAGTGTTAGCACCACCTCTACTGAACATCAGGATCAATGTCAAGTTGTGACCACTCTTCGTAGTGGGTGTTCGTTGATTTATCACCCCCCCCCCCCCCACATGACATAACGAAAGACAAGGAGATTTCGCCCGGCACGAAAGAGGCCGAAAATGTCCCCTTGAATGAGAGTGACAAAGAAGACACTAGTGAGCCCGAGGTAATTGTGAAACCACCCTCTGCGGCACCGTTTCCCCAAAGGTTGATTCCTTCCCACAAAGGAAACCCACGTGAGGACGTGCTAGACGTGCTAAAGCAAGTAAAGCTGAATTTACCTTTCCTCGATGCCATTAAGAAAATTCCAGCTTATGCAAAAGTCATCAAAGACTTGTTGATGATAAAGAGAAAGATGAAGGTAAAGAAAAATGTCTTTCTAGCACAGAACGTGAGCTACATTCTACTTAACGATCTCCCGCCTAAATTCAAAGATCCCGGTGCACCCACCATTTCCTGCATCATTGGAGAAAATAAAATCGAAAAAACCTTGCTTGATTTGGGAGCAAGTGTCAATATCCTCCCTTACTCCATCTATAGGCAACTTGATTTGGGCGACCTCAAGCCCACTAGAATCACTCTCCAATTAGCGGATCGAACTGTGTAATCCCACGAGGTGTAGTTGAGGACGTGATCGTCCAAGTTGACACTTTCTACTTTCCGGTAGACTTTGTCATTTGGGACACGGAGCCTTCCTTCGCCTCGAGCAATCATGTTCCCATCATTCTCGGGCGCCCATTTTTATCTACGGATAACGCTATTATCAACATTAGGAATGGGCAGATGCAACTCACTTTGGGTAACATGACCTTAGAGACCAACATCTTCCATATAGACCAACATACAGGGGAAGAAGATGATCTTCACGCGGTGAGCTTCATAGATGAGATAGTAGAGGAGTACTTTGAGGAGAATTATTGTGGAGACACCTTAGGGTCCTGTTAAGTGTCGAGACATGAGAGTGAGGGGACATACATCGAATTCGAGAGGGAGGTTGAGGAGTTGAGAGAATTACTTGATGAGAGAGCGTCGAAAGAGGACACTAGAGATGTTAGTTGGGTTTCTAGATTCGAGGAGTTACCTCCGAGGGATACACGCATGGTTCCCTCCAGTGACAAATTTCCAATCCTCAAGTTGAAGAAACTCCCCTCCCATAAATATGCATATCTAGGAGAGGATGAGACATTTCCTGTTGTTGTCTCCTCTAGCCTAGACGAAGAGCAGGAGGGTAAATTATTAAAAATTCTGAGAAAGCACCAAAGTGATTTTAGTTGGTACATTGTTGATTTGAAGGGAATAAGTCCTTTGATTTGCACTCACAAGATCCATCTCGAAGAGGATGTTAAGACCTCAAGAGAAATGCAAAGAAGGCTAAATCCCAATATGAAAGAAGTGGTGAGAACCAAAATTATCAAGTTATTGGATGTCGGGATTATCTACCCAATCTCGGACAGTAAGTGGTTGAGCCCTATTCAAGTCTTCTCGAAGAAGTCGGGAATGACAGTGATTGAGAATGCTAAGGGAGAGATAGTTCCCCAACGTACCACCACCGGGTGGCGCGTTTGCATTGATTACCAGAAACTCAATGCGGGAACTAGTAAAGACCATTTCCCCTTGCCATTTATTGATCAAATGCTTGAGAGAGTAGTGGTCCACCCTTACTATTACTTCCTTGATGGTTATTCCGGATATAACCAGATTGAGGTAGATGTACTTGACCAGGAGAAAACGACCTTCACTTGCCCTTTTGGTACGTTTGCCTACAAACGTATGCCATTCGGCTTGTGTAATGCACCCGCGACCTTTCAAAGGTGCATGTTGAGCCTATTTAGCGACATGGTCGAGAGAGGTCTCGAAGTGTTCATGGACAATTTCAGCGTTTTTGGCACCTCTTTCGATCTTTGTTTAGAAAAACTGGAACAAGTACTTGCCCGGTGTGTGGAAAAAAACTTAGTGCTGAATTGGGAGAAATGCCATTTCATGGTCACTGAGGGAATAGTTGTTGGCCATATAGTATCATCCAAAGGGATAGAAGTTGATAGGGCAAAAATAGATATCATAGCTGATCTTTCCCAACTAAAATCGCTCAAAGACGTGCACTCCTTCTTGGGCCACGCGGGGTTTTATCGAAGGTTCATTAAGGACTTTAGCGCCATCGCTTGACCCTTAAGAAACCTACTCATGAAGGACACCCCATTTGAGTGGACAAAAGCATGCCAAAGCTCTTTTGAAAAACTGAAAACCATGCTTGTGTCCGCTCCCATCATGCAAGTTCTGGATTGGTCTTTACCATTCGAACTTATGTGTGATGCTAGCGATTATGCAATAGGGGATATTTTGGGCCAAAGAAAAGATAAGCAGGCTCATGTCATCTACTACGGTATCCGGACTCTTACCGGACCATAACTCAACTATTCTACTACGGAGATGTAGTTTCTAGCGATAGTCTTTGCCCTTGATAAATTGTGGTCATACCTTATCGGTTCTCCCATTACTTGCTTCACCGACCACGCAGCATTAAAATACCTACTTGCAAAGAAATATGCAAAGCCGCGCCTCATAAGGTGGATCCTACTCCTACAAGAGTTCAATATCTCCATTAAAGATAAGAAAGGAGTAGAAAACGTCATTGCCGACCACTTATCACGGCTTTCGTCCGACGTATCTAGTGATCCCATACCCATTGACGAATACTTTTCGGATGAGCAACTCTTGGCTACCTATTCTTTTCCCTGGTTTGTAGATATAGTGAACTACCTTGTCACGGGAGCCGTCCCTCCCGACTGGACACCGCAAGATAAGAAGAGGTTTATTACTTGGTCGTGCATGTTCTTCTATGACGATCCTTTCTGTTGATACCAAATTTAGTCTGCTGACATGGCTCAAATAGGTGAAGACACGTGGCAATCTACGTGGCAACGATAAACATTTACGAACAACACCTTGACTCCGAGGAACCATACTGCAACGAGGAACTCTGCTTCCCCGATCAACTCATACGCTCCGACCTATAAGAACTCACCGAGGAACTTTTGAGTACCGAGGAACTTTTGAATGCCGAGGACCTTAGGCGGTCCGAGCTGCACCTCGGACAAAGCATTAATAGCCGGATAACCAACAGTTTGACTGCGCATTAAATGCTTATTATCATACAAATGTATACGCTTAAGGGGGCATTGAATGTATTACCCTTTCACATTACAGCCTTAGGGATATAAATACATTGTATTATCCTCATTGTAAGGGGACGGGAATTTCTTGAGAAAACTTGTAATCGAGAATTCCCAAACAGTCAGCAATAACAGAAACAGTGGACATAGGCCATTCTTATAAGGCTGAACCACTTTAAAAGTTGTTTGTCTCATTTTATTTATCTGTGATTAAATCATTAGATAAAATCTAATTTTTTTACATCAACAGATTGGCGTCGTCTGTGGGAAACGACTGGTAATATCATTTTTCATCAAAAATAATTCATCACAAATGGCTGATATTCCAGAACCCAGCAATCGAAATACTGGAAGCCCTCCAAATCCATCTGCTCCGCTTAATATTCCAGATCTGGCTGGAATAATGACAAATTTGGCCCAGGGCCAGACAGTCATGCAAGAAACTATGCGACAACTCATACGAACCCTCCATGGCGGTGCACCAACCCATTCAGAATCGCGAAGTATTCAAAGAAATACCCGTTTACCTTCTTCGCGTACTAGGCGTACCGATTCATATCGTACTGAGGAGTCTGAAGATTTTTCTTATCAACCTGGATGAACTTCGTCAGTATGAGCCACAGATACTGAACAACGTATCACTCTCTCTCCATAATGGACCAGTGCACTAGAAAGATTAAGCAGAGTATCTCCTTTTGATCGATTAGGTCCTAGGAGGAGCAAAAGTCCTCCTAGAGCCGCATCGAGGAATTTTCGACGACCATCAGACTTAAGGGAAGGATCTGCCCAGTCGCGACCAGCTGCTCGTCAAGATAGATCTCAGGAAGCCACATCAACGCGATCAGTTGCTCGAACCAACAGGCCCAAGGAAGGAAACGATGCATGGAAAGGCTCTATTCAGAGGCTGGAGGATAGATTAGGGGAAATGGCTAAAGCCGAGAACCCTCTACAACGAACTTTTGTTCAAGGAACACCTTTTGTCCAGGCCATTGTAGATTTTCCAACACCATCAAAGTTCAAAGCACCTATTGTGACTCCCAAATATGATGGAAAGACCGACCCTGTCCTTCATATAGAACAATACCAAGCTGCAGCCGACATCTATGTTGTTCCAGATGAGATGAGATGCATAGCATTCTCGGGAACTCTTATCGGATCTGCTCAAATATGGTATAATAATCTTCCTCGGGGTAAGATCTCAACTTTTTTCCAATTGGTCGAGTTATTCATTGAGAATTTCTGTTTTGGGGCAAAGTCAGTTAAACGAGTAGCGCATTTGTTAAGTGTTAGACAAAAAGCTGGTGAAAGTACCAGAGATTATATAACTCGTTTTAATAACGAAAAACTCGAAGTCATTTATTATGAGGAAGAGACAGCGATTACCGCCTTGATGAGTGGACTACTGCCCAACAAGTTGTACTACACTTTGGCTAAAGATCCACCTAGAACCATGTCAGATCTGATGGGAAATGCAGCCAAGATTATGAATGCCGAGGAGGCTATGGCTGCGAAGAAGAATATGGATGCCAAAGAAACCAAGGTGGAAGGTGATAAAGCTAAGAAGAAAGAGCATAAGAACAATGGTAGTGACAAACACTCAAAAACAAGGTCGTCATGGGAAGTATTGAAGAAATTTGATAATTATACTCCTTTGAAGAAAGACATCAACCACGTTCTAGAAGAAATCAAGAACAACGAGGAATTAAATTGGCCAGAGAAAATGAAGGCAGACCGTGACAGGAGAAATACGGCAAAATATTGTGAGTTTCACAAAGATCATGGCCATATAACTAAAAATTGCATAGCTCTTCAGAATGAGATTGAAACACTCATCAGACGAGGAAAACTGGCAAAGTATGTTAATCGGAGGAATGATAGAAGAAACAACGACCGAATAAGAGAGAGGTCTATATCTCCTCGTCGAGCAGAGGAGAACAAGAAGAGAGACCATGAAGTTGATCCAGAAGATGACCCCGATCTTCCCAAGAGACCAAAGCAGCCAGAACGTGAGGTATTTTTAATACGCTTTGGGTCATTTGACTGTAATGTTATTACAGATGGAGATGCAGGAGGAGGAGACCTTACTGCCGAGAGAAAAGCTTGCCTCTGTGTGGCTCAAGCTTGCTCATACATTCAACGAATAAATCTAGCTGAGGAGGATCACCCGAGAAAGGTGAACAAAGAGAAATTGGTCATTGGTTTCTCAAAGAACGACCTCGCAGGTGTTCTATATCCTCATGATGACCCATTGGTGATCAAAATGAGGATGAAGGAGGTAATAATTTCAAGAGTACTGGTAGACAATGGTATCTCGGCAGACATCATGTTCTACTCGTGCTTCGATAGTTTAAATCTAAAGCTATCTCAACTGGAGCCTTATCATAGACCCCTCCTCGGTTTTGCTGGCGAGAAAGTATTTCCACTTGGGACGATCAAGTTGGATATATTCATGGTACATGGCCTTCTTGTCGAACAGAAAGAATACTCTTCTTTGTGATGGATAAGAATGTTCAATCAGCATACAATATCATCATGGGAAGAGTAGGATTGAAGAAGTTCAAAGCTGTACCATCCATGGTACATCAATGCCTAAAATTTCCAACAAATTTTGGAGTAGGAGTTGAGAAAGGTGATCAGAAAGTAGCTCGGGAATACTATTATTCATCCGCTGAGCAAGAGGAAATGGAGGAATCAAGGAAAAAGACCACCACATATCAAGTGGATGAAGGTGCAGAAATTGAAACATTGGATCCTAGAGATGAGTCGCAACTCGCGAAGGGTTAAGTGGTGGAAGCTACTGAAAACAACATCCTGGACGACGAGCACCCTGAACGAACTACTCAAGTAGGTTCGTCGTTGGAAGCCTCACTAAAACATGAATTGATAACTTTCCTAAGAAGTAGAAAGCAAACTTTTGCGTGGAGTCATGAGCATATGCCTGGGATAGACCCAAATTTCTTATGTCACGAACTCAATGTGAATAAGGAGATCAAGACTGTGAAGTAGAGAAGAAGAGTATTCAGTCCCAAGAAGAATCAAGCTATACAGGAGGAAGTCAAGAAGCTCCAAAAAACTTGTTTTATTGAAGATGTTAAATATCCAGACTGGTTAGCAATTGTGGTGATGGTGAAAAAAAAGAACAACAAATGGAGGATGTGTGTAGACTTCACCGACCTCAACAAAACATGCCCAAAGGATCACTTTCCGCTGCCCCGAATTAATCAACTAGTGGATGCTACCTCGGGACATGAGCTGCTGAGCTTCATGGATGCTTATTCTGGTTACAATCAAATTAAAATGAAACCTGAAGACAGGGAGAGTACTTCTTTCATTACCCCTAGGGGAACTTATTGTAATAATGTTATGCCTTTTGGTTTGAAAAATGCAGGTGCAACATATCAGCGACTGATGAACAAAGTGTTTGCAGAACAAATCAGTTGCAATATGGAAGTCTATGTTGACGATATGCTGACAAAGAGCAAAAAAGTTGTTGATCATCTAGTTGACTTAGGCCAGACCTTTGATCAACTAGATAAATATCAAATGAAGTTGAACCCGACGAAGTGCACATTTGGAGTATGATAAGGCATGTTTCTCGGATACATTGTCAATCAGCGAGGCATTGAAGCTAACCCTGAAAAGATCAAAGCTCTGTTAGGGTTGCGATCCCCAACGACGAAAAAAGAGGTGCAAAGTCTTACAGGACGAGTAGCAGCACTCAACAGATTTGTATCGAGAGCAACTGATCGATGTCTCCCATTCTTCAAAACGCTCCGAAAAGCTTTTGAGTGGAATGATGAATGTGAGAAGGCTTTCCAAGACTTGAAGAAATATTTGGGAGCACCTCCACTGTTATCCATGCCAGTGATGGGAGAAAAATTATACTTGTATCTGGCAGTGTCCGAGAATACAGTTAGTTCGGCATTGATAAGAATGGAGAATGGAGTACAAAAACCAATCTACTACACAAGTAAGGCCTTCCGAGGAGCAGAGATTAGATATCCAAGGCTGGAAAAATTGGCACTAGCATTGATCGAGGTAAGTAGAAGAATGAAGTCATACTTCCAGGCTCATACCATAGTAGTATATACTGATATGCCATTGAGGCAAGCCCTTCATAAACCAGAAAAATCAGGAAGATTGATGTGCTGGGCAATAGAACTTGGTGAATATGATATAGTTTATGAACCCAGATCATCGCTAAAAGGGCAAGCGATAGCAGATTTTATAGCAGAGTTCACCTATCCTGATACCCCCGAGGAGCAAAAGTTGCTCGCTGATCAACCTGTGGATGTTACAGGATCATAAAATGCAAGATCTGACCAACTTAGCTTGGTAAAAGGGCAAGTAGATGTTACAGGATCACCAAATTCAAGCCCAGACCAGCTTGGTTGGTAAAAGGGAAAGAAAAGATGATCGACGAACAACAAGAAATATCAGGAGATGGTGATAGGAAGCAACAAATTTTCCACCGAGGAACTCTGTCAGATCAGAAATTTGAAGACGAGTTACCTATATGGAGTCTGTATGTGGATGGTTCATCCTGCACTATAGGATGTGGCGCAGGGATAGTTTTGAACAGTCCGAAAGGGGTCAATATGGAATACGCCCTACGCTTCCAATTCAAAGCTTCCAATAATGAGGCTGAATATGAAGCCATGATTGCAGGTCTTAGTTTAGCAAAAACCATGGGGGCAGAACAAGTTATTATTTTCAGTGACTCACAATTGGTCATAAACCAAATGATGGGAGTATATGCAGCTAAAGGATAATTAATGATCAGATATCATGCAAAGGCAAAGGAATTGGTGTCGGAATTTGCTGCTATTCAGCTGGTCAGAATACCAAGAATGGAGAATGCAAGAGCAGACGCCTTAGCTCGATTAGCATCAGCTACTCGTACCGAGCTGCGAAGAACAATCCCAGTTGAAGTTTTAGCTGGTCGGAGTATAGATGAAGATCTGACGATAAACTTTAATACCCTCGATTTAGGGTCATCATGGATGGATCCCATCAGGGCATATATTGAGAAAGGGGAATTACCAACTGACAAGCTTGCAGCCAAGAAACTGAAGTTTAAGGCTGCTCGTTATGTACTGACTAATGGTATTCTATACAGACGAGTAATTATAGCAGGTTTACAAAGATGTGTGCATCCAACCGAGGTGAAAGATTTGATTGAAGAGGTCCATGAAGGGTCCTGTGGAGCCCATGTAGCAGGTCGGACACTTTTGCAAAGAATGATGACTCAAGGATACTACTGGCCGACGATGAGGGCTGATTGCATAGCCTATGCTAAAAAATATGACAAGTGTCAGCGCTTCTCCTCCATCCGAAGAACTCCCCAAGCGTTATTGACACCCATTACTTCCCCTTGGCCATTTGCCATATGGGGAATAGATTTGGTCGGGCCACTGCCGACGACCAGGGGAAGATTTAAGTATCTCGTGGTCACTATGGATTATTTTACTAAATGGGTTGAGGCTGAGCCTCTCATTGATATGACGTACGACAAGGTGACCCAATTTAATTGGAAGAACATCATTTATCGATATGGTCTTCCTCATGCCTTCATCACAGACCATGGAACATAATTTAACAACGAGGAGTTCGCTGTCTATTGTCATCAGTCAAATATCTCAAAGATCCACTCGACACCAGGCCATCCTCAAAGTAATGGATAAACTGAAGTGACAAACAGAACGCTGCTGAATGGTTTGAAAAAAATACTAAACGACGCAAAAGCAAACTGGATCAATGAGCTATAATCAGTGTTATGGGCTTACCGAACTACTTCCCGAGCAGCAACAGGGGAATCTCCATATATGCTAGCATTTGGAAGTGAAGCTGTTATACCCGCCGAATTGGGTCTTCCAACACACAGAATATTGAATTTCAATTCCCCTGTCAGCGATTTAATGAGAAGGTTAGACTTGGACATGCTCGAGGAAGTTAGGGAAGAAGCAGCCATTAGAAATGCTACTTACCAGCAACGAACAGCTTTGTTCTACAACAAGAGAGTGAAGAAGTGCGACTTAAAAGAAGGAAACTATGTGCTAAAGAAGGTGATTCAAAAGCACAACAAACTGGAAGCAAACTGGCATGGACCCTACCGAGTTAAGGAAGTTGTTCGACCAGGGACATATAAAATAGAAACTTTAGAGGGGGGGAGTTTAAGAATGCATGGAATGCAGAACACCTGGGCAAATATTATCAGTAATGTAAACTCTCATGTAATGCAGTTTCATCAGTATGAATAAAGAGACAATGTTGTGCCTAGTTCTTTCCTTTTGTTGGAAATTTTTTACGGAATACTAGTGCTACACACTACTCAGCAAAACTCGGACTACTCAAATCTATTCCCGAAAATGCCAACTAAGGTTGGTCGGGAAGTAAATCTATTCTCGAAAACGCCAACTAAGGTTGGTCGGGAAGTAAATATATTCCTAAAAATGCCAACTTGGTTGGTTAGGAAGTAAATCTATTCCCAAAAATGCCAACTTGGTTGGTTAGGAAGTAAATCTATTCCTAAAAATGCCAACTTGGTTGGTTAGGAAGTAAATCTATTCCCGAAAATGCCAACTAAGGTTGGTCGGGAAGTAAATCTATTCCTAAAAATGCCAACTTGGTTGGTTAGGAAGTAAATCTATTCCTAAAATGCCAACTAAGGTTTGTTAGGAAGAGAAACTATTCCAAAAAGTGCCGAAGATTGGTCGGTAAGAAAAATCCACTAACTATGGTTGATCGGGTATAAAAACCCACTAACTGTAGTTGGTCGAGAAGAAAAATTTACCGACCTTGATTGGTCGGAAACATTACATTTTATTAGTACGAAAAAGTGATCGAGCAAAATTTTTGATACTCGTGACTTTTTAATTACTACCAAGTTGGTCGAGAAACAAAGTATCATCAATTTTGGTTAGTCATCAAATGATTACCACAAATTCAAGATAATCGACAATAAGTTTTAACAAACTCCAGTTGATCGACAAATAACATAACGTTGTTATCTTTTGAACAGATATACATGCACAGATGTAAAGTGTTTTATAATTACAAGACAATGGTAATCAAGATTTGTAAATAAAATTATTTCATTAAATGTAGAACAAAATACATCAAGAATGAAATACAAATTTATTACATTAAGATTCCTATTCTATTGGTTTCTTCCCCTCTTCTTTTGAAACAGGTTCATCGCTAGGGGTGTGCACGGGTCGGTTCGGTTCGGTTTTGGACCGCAATTCAGACCGAACCGATCGGTTCGGTTGTGGAAAAAATCAGACCGAAACCGAACCGACGATGAAAAAAACCGCCGGTTTCGGTTCACATCGATTTCGGTTCGGTTCGGTTTTAACCGATTTTCAGTTTTGGTCGGTTTTTTGTAGGTCGGTTTTCGGTTTTGGTCGGTTTTGGAGGTTGGTTAATGGTGTTTGGATATAAAAATAAAAGATATTTAAGGGTTTTTTAATATATAATATTGATGTCGGTTCGGTTCGGTTCGAATCGGTTTTTTCTTTGTCTAAACCGACAACCAAACCGATATTATCGGTTTTTTAAATCCATAAACCGCAAACCGAATCGGGCTAAAAAAACTGCCGGTTTCGGGTCGGTTCGGTTCGGTTTTTGGTTCTGTCGGTTTTTTTTGCACACGCCTATTCATCGCCAGCAGGTGGATCATTTAAAGCATGAGGGGAATTTATGAAGTTAAGATCTTCAAGCATCCTGATATTCATCACAGATGGTCGATCTAGTAGGTGCTCGGGACGAGATATCTCGACATTGGAATGGACATTGTAATCGCCAAGGTATTTGGAAATCAGACACCGAGGGATGGCCTGAGCAGGGATTCAACTCATATCAAGCTTAAATGGTGGCACTGGTAGGTCGAGCAGCCCAAGATTATAGTAATCCCACAGGTAATGACCCTGCTCCAGTTGCAGCACACCTAAGGCATTCAGCCATCCCTGTTTGTAACCCTCATTATTTTCATTTTGGATACGATTATCCAAATGGTAGAGAGCCTCGTTGTAGCCAGCCATCCAGAATTCTCGGGACTGCTTGTGGAATTGATATGTCAATCTTTCCAGCTACTCGTGGAGATTTTTTATAAAGAGTTCTTTATTTTCCAAGACAGATTTCTGCGCAGAAAGCTGCTCTTCCAGACTCCTGATATTTTTAGACATCTCAGCCAATGCCTGGTTCTTTGCCATCAGTTGGAAGGCCTAGTTCTCTAGAGCAGATTGAGTCCTCTATTCCTCGACAGGAATCCGAGCAGCTCTTGCTCGTCCCCGAGGAGCTCTTGCTCGTCCCCGAGTAAATGTATAAGGGCCAGACCTCTTCAAGGTTTCTAATTCATCCCTCAGGTTGGCGTTTTCGACCTCCAAGAAAGATAATCCCTCGTCAGTCACTGGGATCAAAGCATTTGAGGTGGAAGCTGCAAACTTCAACTGAGACACCTCTCTTTGCAGGTTATTATTTTCTTTCTCTAATAACTCAGCTATCTGTCTGTGCTCTTCGACCTTAGCCTTCAACGTTCTCTCCCGCACATCGTAAGCAGCAAACTGTTTATCGTATCCCTTATCGGCACAGATTTGGTGATACTTCTTCTTGTACCCCTCGTGCAAAAGGGCAGTGGATTCCTTATATTGTTGCTGAAGTTCTTCAAGAGTGACTTGGATATCCTCAATCATATCATAGTATGCTACGTTGTTAGCCACTGCACGATCGAGTAGGCACTTCAAATACTGATAGGCTTCAATTGCTTGCTCTGAAGCATCATGACCGAGGATGTCACTGATTTAAGCTGCACTCATGTTTGTATGATTGGCTTTGAAATACTCATTGCATTGCCTTAACAGCTTTGTATCATGAGCAGACAATAATTCCATCCTGGCCAGAAACTAGTAGAGGAGGAAAAAGCAATAATCAATAAAAGTACAAACAGAGTATGAAGAAGAGAATCAAAAGTATGCATAAACAAAAGTTCAAATTTTATTACATCACAAAGTTCAGAAGTAAAAAGTTCAGAGTTACATGTTCAGAAGTTACATTTGACAAAGAAAATAAAATAGAGAGAAATCCGAACAACTCTACACCTTTTCCTTATCTCCCAAAACTTTCTCGGGAGACTGGGACGAGGAGGTAGGTTGCTCGGATGGAGCATAGGGTTGCTCGGGAAGTGTTGAAGGTTGCTCGGAGGAAGTAGCAGGTAGTTGAAGTTCCTCGCTAGTGGGCTGGATAGTTGGGAGATGAGAAATTTGATCTCCCATCACCGTGGAAGATTCCTCAGAGGCAGCTTCATCCTCTTCTTCTTCTTCAGGAGTTGGAGGGGGACCAGGGATGTGTCGCTGAAAGAGTTCAGAATTTTCATCAACTTTCATCTCCTGCGTAGCAGAGACCCATCCATCTCTAAATTATTTCAGGCTGCCATATTCCACTTGCGACATCATGAAGGCCAAACCTTTATTCCACCCTTTATCCCAGCCGGCACTGAAATATTTTTTCACAGCCAATTTCCTCTTTGTCTTCTCCGAGGAAAGATTCTCGAAAAGAAGATTGTCAGCAGCCTTCAGTTTATTCTCAACTTCCTCCTTCTGACGACTTACTTCCCGAAGTTGACCCAACTCCTCCTCAGCAGCCTTGAGCTTATTTTCAAGCTCCCCAGCATTTTTGAGATTCCCTTCGAGCTCTTTATTCTTCTTCTCCAAATCATTCATTTTTTTCTCCAACTCCTTGGAGACCTCAATAACCTGAGACTTCTCCTGCTCAATCGAAGTAAGCTTTTTCTCCCAAATTGCCTTATCATCATCGTATTTCTGATGAGAATCTTTCAAAGACTGCGCCAGGCCTACCAAAGCTTCCTCTACACCAGACGAGGAGCATGAAGCTTTAATAGCTTCATCTTTCTTCAAAATTGTATTAAAACAACTCACCAACTGTGAAAAGAAAACGAAAGCAAGTTAGTGCACAGATACAAAAAGGAAAGAATGAAAATTTAAGACTATAGGACTTATAGAAGCAATGTGATAAGCTGCTAATGTGGTAACTGTGTCCCGAGAAAGGTTTTCTTTAATACCTTGGATCTCGGGAATGATCCAAGTCTTCACCGAGCTCATAGCAGAGCTCGGGGGAACAAAAGTGGGAACACCACTAGTCGGGGGCTGAGAGATGGATTCAGCCAAATTGACAGAGGAGCTTTTCTCCAGCCTCCTCAGAGGCGCATCAACTAATGATGTAGTCTTAGTTGGAGAAATGACAATCACCTCGCCTAAAGCAGCAGCCTTGCTCGGGGCCACTGGGGGCTTCTCGACCACCTTCACAGGAGCAGCCGAAGGAGGTGCATTAATTTTCTTTGTCCCTTCTCTTGGGACATCAAGCTTACTTCTTTTTGCCTCTCCAACACCAGAGGCAGGTTTCTCAAAAAGGGTAGGAGGTCTTCTTTTCTTCATCCTTTCACTCAAAGGAATATGTGACTCAGGTGAAGAACTTGTAGAGGCTGCTATTGGTTCTGCGTCGCTTATCACCGGACGAGCAGTAAAAGAGGAGGTGTAACTCTTGTACTGAAGCAAATATGAAGCTGACCTAATATTTTCGTCGGCAACAGTCTGATGCAAACTCCAGATTAGTTTTAAATGCCTTATATTAACGTCTGCCTCTTTTGGAGATTTTTTTTTGCTGTCAATTACAAATAAATCAAAATTAAAATATCAGTGGCACATTTTATCAAACACAAAGGAAGCATAATTTTGAAAATAAAATAAAAACAACCTATCCCATTGCCATAGGGAGGACATCTGGGACCCTGGTAAACATTATCTCTAGTTAATGGAGGGTGTTTCCAATTTTTCATGACAACCCCGTGCTCAAAGTAGTCCCTATTGGCATCTGGGAGATTGACCACTAAAGCTCTATTTAAAAACCAAGTTTTTAAATAAAAAGTATTATCGTCCACAACCCATCTATAACAAAACATGATTTCAGGAATTCCTATACGAGTTCCATGAATTTGATTTAATCTATAAACACCGTTAACTATTCTCCACGTATTGGGAGCTATTCTTGCAGAAACTACGTCAAAGTATTGACAGAATTCCAGACATAGAGGGTTTGGGGGGGAAAAATCCACACTCAGCAACAAAGAGACTGGGGAACCAATGTCCCTCAGCCAAACAAAAATAGTCTGAAGGCTCAGAAAGATCTTCCAAAATAACCCATGAGGGAATAGATAAATTAGAGCGAAACTTATCAATCGATTCTACAGGATAAACCATGATGAATGAAGGAAATCAAAGAGAAAGAAGAAAATCTTACAGGAAAGGGATGAGTCTGTTGACAACAAATGATGGAAGAGATGAACGCACAGGAGAGAGTGACGATGGAAAACTCAAAGAGATAAATTTGAAAAAGTAGAAGACGATGGGATTTTCTGCAATGTTTAAATACTTTGTCTTGGGAAAGGGTAAAAGTAATGGTTACAAAAAAAGACGGTTACGTTACCTGCGGCTAAAAAGATAAAAGGGGCGCGGGAATCGAAGCGGTTAGAAAAATTCAAAAAAGAACGATTCTACGAATTTGGAAGAAGAAATAAATACAAAAGAAAATACTCCTAAATTTCAGGATAACCATTTAAAACCGCCATATATCGAGAAAGAATGTTCCACACTCCTCAAATTTCGAACTATGAAACATTGGGGGATTCTGTTGATACCAAATTTAGTCTGCTGACATAGCTCAATTACGTGAAGACACGTGGCAATCTACGTGGCAACGACAAACACTTACGAACAACACCTTGACTCCGAGGAACCATACTGCAACGAGGAACTCTGCTTCCCCGATCAACTCATACGCTCCGACCTATAAGAAATATCCGAGGAACTTTTGAGTACCGAGCAGCTTAGGCGGTCCGAGCTGCACCTCGGACAAAGCATTAATAGCCGGATAACCAACAGTTTGACTGCGCATTAAATGCTTATTATCATACAAATGTATACGCTTAAGGGGGCATTGAATGTATTACCCTTTCACATTACAGCCTTAGGGCTATAAATACATTGTATTATCCTCATTGTAAGGGGACGGGAATTTCTTGAGAAAACTTGTAATCGAGAATTCCCAAACAGTCAGCAATAACAGAAACAGTGGACGTAGGCCATTCTTATAAGGCTGAACCACTTTAAAAGTTCTTTGTATCATTTTATCTATCTGTGATTAAATAATTAGATAAAATCTAATTTTTTACATCAACACTTTCCTTTTTAAATATTACGCCGACCAAATCATCCGACGATGTGTACCGGATGATAGGATCCCGAAAGTCATCCAGTTTTGTCATTCGGTAGCTTGTGGAGGCCACTTTTCGACGAAAAATACGATCGCAAAAATTTTGCAATTCAGCCTCTATTGGCCCACAATATTCTGGGATGTGAACGCTGCGTGTAAATCTTGCAATAGGTGCCAACGGATGGGAGCCATTACCCGACGAGACATGATGCCTCTTACCCCCATACTCATTATTGAGATCTTCGACTGTTGGGGTATTGACTTCATGGGACCTTTTCCCCCATCCTTTGGTTTCCTATACATCCTTGTTGCGGTAGACTACGTTTCTAAATGGGTGGTGGCTATAGCTACCAAGACAAATGACAACAAAGTGGTGATAAAGTTCCTGCAGGAACATATACTTTCCCGCTTCAGTGCACCGAAAGCAATAATCAGCGATAATGGCATGCACTTTTGCAATAGGCCGTTCGAGAAGCTAATGAGAAAGTATGGTGTCGTTCACAAGGTTGGAACGACTTATCACCCACAAATGAATGGGCAGACCAAACTAGCAAATCGAGAAATCAAGAACATTCTCGAAAAGATCGTCAATCCTGCCCGAAAAGATTGGTCACTTAGATTGAACGATTCGCTATGGACCTATCGTACCGCATACAAAAATCCACTCGGCATGTACCCTTTTCTCTTTGTGTATGGCAAACCTTGCCATCTTCCCATGGAATTAGAACACAAGGCGTATTGGGCAATTAAGAAGTTCAACTATGCCATGGATAAAGTCGGTGAAGCTCGCGAGCTTCGATTAAATGAGTTAGAAGAGTTACGCAATGATGCGTATGAGAATGCTAAAATTTCCTAAGAAAGGATGAAACTCGCTCACGATAACATCATTCGTCACAAAGAGTTTCTTCCCAGGCAAAAAGTGCTTCTCTATAACTCTCAGCTTCATCTCTTTTCGAGCAAGTTGCAGTCACGATGGTCTGGCCCGTTTATTGTGAAGAATGTTTTCCCTCATGGAGCTATTGAATTAGACGATTTAAAAGGGGGAAATACATTCAAAGTAAACGGACAACGCCTAAATCCATATCTATAGGCGTGTGTGTAAGAAGTCGACACCGTTTGGTTATCGGACTGTTAGAGTGAGCTTCTAAAGTAAGGTCGTTGCATCCCCGACACATATGGGGTGAATTCTTGTGTATAGTAGATGAGAGTCACGTGTGTAGTGAGTGAGAGTCCATACGATTAGGGTACATTCAGGAGAGAGCACTCACTTATTTCTGGAAATCGAGTCATATTGCGTTGGACCATTGGTATCGAGAGGTTTTTAATCCAAAATGATAGGGAGTATGTAATGAAAGTGAAAATTTTTGAAGAAGAGCGATCGAAATTAAGTTAGGGGGAAATTCAGCTCACAAACAAGAGCCGGACCGGTTCCTTTATTTTTGGGCCGGACCGGTTCCTTTATTTCAGGGTTGGACCGATCTGGCTACTGAAGAGTTTGAATATTAAAAGACTGGTCCGATCCCTAGGCGGAACGGTCCGCCCTCTGCAAAAAATTTCCCCCCTTTCCCAAGGTGCACCCCGTTCTCCCCAATCCCCTTCATTCCCTCAAATTTGTCTCCCCCACACCCAACCCTTCCATTTCCCTCCCAAATACACCCCCTTTTCCCTCCCAACACTTTCCCTCCAAATCCAAACCCTACCCACCCCATTCCACCTATAAATAACCAACCATCCCCTCCCTTTCTCTCCACACCTTCAACCATCACTCCTCTCTTCCCTCTCCCTATATTTCCATCAAATCCTCTCCCTGTTATCATGGCTCAATGCCATGCCCCCACTAAGTACGACTCCACCGACATCCTCCCCTCCGACCATGGCGAATTCCGTTCCCGCCAAGAGGAACATTGGTGCAATCGGTTCTTCGGTCCGGATCGCAAACTCCACGTGGAGCGCGGTGTCCAATGGACAGGTCTTCCCAACTCCATTACCACCCTATTCATGGCACAGGGGCGGTGTATATTCCTCAATGAACCATACGAAGTGGTTTGGGCAGCCGAGGTCCGCTCCTTTTATGGCACCCTTATTCGGACGGGCCAATTCGAGGCTCAAGCATACGTGGATGGTACCGTCATCCCATTTTCATTGGCCCTTCTCACGGCCAAGTTGGTCGAATACGATGTTCCCGATGTTCAAGAATTCACCTATCCTAGGAACATCGCACCGGTCTCCAAAGAAGTGATCATGGATCGCATTGCCCCAGATGTTGCATGGACGGGGCAAACTGTCGTTGTGGGTCGCCTCAATGAGCAAGCACGACTCACCTTTCAAATTGTGTGCGCTAATATTTTGCAAACGTCCAACGATTCCGTGATGCGGCCCCGTCAGGCCACTTTGACCTACCACCTATTTGATCCACACACTTCCATCCACTTGGCCCGCACCTTATACGCCAACATCATGGTCGCAGCCCTGGATGAAAAAGGTGCAGCCCCACTTCCATATGAACGATTGATTACCTCCATCCTGAAGGATGCTGGCATTGCGGCGCCGCTCGATCATACTCGGCTTCTCGGTCCTTTTGGATAGGGAACCCACATTAAGAGCACCAAACAGCTAGCCGTCCTTCGGGCTAGGCGGGGCAGTGATAATGAAGAAGAGGCTTCCTCGAGTGAGAGCGACGAAGAGGAAGAAGAGGCAACCGGTGCGGATATGGAAATGGGTGACGTAGGTGCGGACGAAGAGTCGGCAGATGAAGAAGACGACCCTGGTTATGAATGGGCAGGTAACGACCTCACGCACCATATGGCGGTGGTTGAGACGCGATTCGGTAACTTTTTGACCGATTACCGTCGCGATACGAGCACGATGTTCTGTTTCCAAGCGGACATATATCAACGCCAAGGGGCTCCCAACGAGCCATTGCCATGCTATTTCTATGACCCCTATGGCCCCGACGCGCCCGGTTCTTCCCAACCCCCACCCCAGTGAATCTTTATGTGGTTATGGCAGTTTTTATTTGTTTTCCCTGTTTCACAAGGTTGTATGTTTTTTCCTGTAATTGTACCACAGTCCTGTTTTCTATAAAATCTGCATTTTCTCCATTTGTTTGTTTTATTTATCGCACTTATTATTTTGCCTTGTTTAGATTCTAGTCCTTTTTGCTTGAGGACAATGCAAAAGTCTAAGTTAGGGGGGGGTCATAAGTGCGGATTTCTAAAACTTCAAAAAATTTCAAAAATGCCCAAAAATCTCAAAAAAACCATAAAATTTTGAAAAACCCAATAATATTTTTGTTCAAAATAAATAAAAATTGGAATTCAAATTTTTCAAAAATATCATTAAAAGTTGGTTTAAAGTCTCAAGTTGTAAAATTCAGCATACACAAAGCCAAAATTGACTAAAGATGAAAATTGAGCGAAAATTAACGACTTAACGAATAAGTGTGGAGATTAACAAACCCGGTGAGATTATAGCCTATCACTTTTTGTGAGTTTTTAAATCAATCTGAGTTAATTGTTAACTCAAAGTTCTTTTCAGCGCTTAAAAAAGTCGTCGAGGATCTCAACCTTTCACTTTGATCGGTTATGAAAAATGTGTGTGATATTGCTTTGAAAAATGTGCCAAAATTGATCTCTAAACTTAAATTCATCTCGAAATGCATACGGTAACGCAATTGGTATTTTAGTCAATGAAGTAGGCCCTCGTTTGTTACCCAAAAATATTGGCCATAAAAAGATGTGAAAAATCACCCCTTTTACGACCCAAATTCAGCCAAATAGATTTTCCCTTTCGTTTGATAACCAAAAACTCAAATAGCCCGAAATTGCGAAAAAAATGGAAAAATTCAGAATTTAAATCCGAAAAGTGCATATAAAGGGGCAAGAAAAAAAATAGATATGCTCAACGAAAATAGTAAGAAAAGAAAAGAAGTGAAAAACATAAAAAATAGAGAAAAAGAAAAAAAATATGAGCAATAGCCCGGAAAAAGCACAAATGGACATCATAAATGACTTTTCCAATTCCCACCTTCCCTACCTCTTTCATTTTACCCAATATACCTTTAAAACCCCGAAAGAAGTCCTAAACGAGTCTAAATTACGAAATTAGTTACCGTGTGGAGAGCTAATACACCAAAAAATAATAAAAGAGATTGAATGCGCGAATAAGAGACAATGTTCCCGTTTTTAAAACCGTAATCCGTTGATGAGATCCTATCACTATGAAATTTTCGTCTTTCTACTTGTATGCATGAATTTGCATCCATTACATTTACTCGTTATATCACGCATACCGAGAGAATAGCCATAATTCGAGTGATTCGTTTGTGAGAGCATTTCGTGAGAATTTGAAATCAAAAGGAATTTTTGGGTAAGTAACGTAATGATCAATCGGTGGAAATTGGGGGTTATATTTTCGTCTTCGCACACACACAGTTTGATTTGAGACTATTGAATATGACTTGATGATGACTATTTTCTGGGAAAGTTTGAATTAGACAATTTTTGCGTATTTTGAATATTCTTTGAGTCGAATTTTGTGGGTACATTCTCTGCAAACCCTCATGAGACACAACTCGTCCTACTAGGGTGACCTAAGGGTTTAAAGGCTTGTTGCATACGCTAAATGCAATCGCTTGCCCGCGAAAAAGGTATTATATCCCAATAAAATATTTTTCAAGAGTTAAGCCTTGCTAGGATTCTTTTACATTGCTCGGGACGCGCAAAGTTCTAAGTTAGAGGGGTTTGATTAGGCATAAATTCTTCCCTATTTATCCCTTAATTTAGTTACTTTTAGTACCTCGAACAACGTAATCGATTTGACGTTATCTCATAATCTTGCTACTGACTTATCCTAACGAGTACACCGAGTTTTTGGTATTTCGTACTAATTTTGCAGGTATTTAATGTCAAAAATAAAAGAAAGAAACCGGAAGAATCAAGAAAGAAAAGAAGGAAACGTCAAAAGGGATAAAGTGTAATTTTTACCCAGAATTCGGATGAGGCATCAAAAGAAAATTTGAAGATCCTTCGATTATGAGCACATAGGAAGAAACAGCACCTCAATCGGAGTCCCGGTGTGAAAGTTATGAGCAGTCAAAGTTGGAGAAAAAAAAGTCAAAGGCAGATCGATCCGCAGGAGGACCGAACCGGTCCGTAGTGCCCTATTCCAGAGAACCCCATATCAAAATCAAACCGAAGAGGGAGGAAAAATAAAAGAACTGATCTGCCCCAGATCGGTCCGCCCTAAAAATAAGAGAACCGATCCGCATTCCAGGCAGACCGATCCGTAAGAGCCCCGGACCGGTCCGGCTGTCGAGTTTTGATTTCCTTATCTTCTTCTATTTGAGAGTCCTAGTGCAGTTAAAACTCCTGAATGTTTGTAGGATATATAAACCCGAGTTTTTATCGTTTTAAGAACGGAGAATTAATATAATCTTCCAATTCTTTATGTAAATTTGAAGATAGATTACAATTTCAATTCCAATAGTGAAGATTATTCAGAATTCTGTGATTACAAGTGTTCCTAATTGTTGTTTTTACTGCTTTGGTAGGATTAATAGTTAAATTCTTTATTCTAATTCCTTTCTACATCATTCTACAAATTTCCCTAAGCTTAATCATGCTTTTCTGTAATTCAAAAATTATTTTCATTAGATTCAGTATGCTAGGCTAGATTTTCTAAGGTCGGGATACATGAACCCAGCCTGATGTGATAGTTGCAAGTGTATAACATTAATCCTCTGAATTTAGCGATTTATTACGATCGTATTGCGTAGGAACATGATAATTATAGATCTTTGGATCTCGTTTTCTTTCGGGTAACCAAGATGCTTTAGAATACAATTCGAGTGTAACTATCGCGATACCGATTTACTCATCCTCTGATTAAGTATGGTGCGGTCTTGAACCTCATATATGTAATGCTTGGGAGTACTAAATTCTGGGTCAAATCAATCATTTAAATTTACGATTAGTATTTTACTTGCAATACACTAGGGTTAGGGGATTGTATTCCCGTCCTATTTTTCTCATCACATAGTTTAAGGTTTTAAATCAGTATTCATCAGTATTTTAGGTAATTTAGTATAATTACACCTTTTCATAATTTCATAATTGCATCTAATGTAGTCATTCCACAAACCAAATCAATTTTCTTTTTCCTTTAGAGTCAGAGTTAGGATTTCCTTGTCTATCGAACGTCGTCACAACTCTGTTGTCCTATTTCCCTCTGGATACGATCCCAACTTATCGGGTTTATTACTAACGCGACAGGCTTGCACTTGATCCTAGAGTGAACGCACATTATAGACACTTTATGAGTCGCGTCAACCTCCTAAGCCTGTAATTCATTATGATTTTATTAAGTGTGTAGATAAAAACTCTGTCATTCACATTTGCCTTCATTTAGTAAATTATGCACTAAATGTGATGTTTTTGGACACCAAAACTGTGAGTGCCTAAGGTTTCATAAGAAAAATTCCCATTTTTACTTTAACTGTAAAGTTAGGAGATTTGGTAATATAACCTCGAACCGTTCTGGATCATTCCATTCATTTTATAAACCTAGACCCAAGAGTAACGGCAAATCAAAACCAATAAGCAGATCCTCTCCCGATATCAAATTTAGGCACAAAATAATATTAAAACCATGCCTATTTGGATTAGAAGTGATGATCTAAGACCCTAGCTAAATCATTTTCATTTAAAATCTTGTGTGGTCTTAACAACCTTACGATGTGAGATGCAAACTACTTTTTTGTACTTAGACAGTGGCTGCTCGCGCCATATGACCGGTGATGTTACCAAACTAAAGGATATTGTCCATTATAAAGGTGGGCATGTTACCATTGGAAATGGTAATACCTCCCAAATCAATTGTAATGGCATTCTTAATGAAGAGAGTTTACCTAATGTTAACGACGTGTTATTAGTTTAAGGGATGAGAGAAAAATTATTTTCTATCAGTCAGTTTTGTGATAGTGGTTGCCAAGTCAAATTTACAATAACCTCATGTGACGTGTTGACCAAAACAGGAGAGGATTATATAAAAGGCAATCGTATTGCAGTTATAAAACATCTAGTGCTTTTTCTTATAATGTGACACTTTTGGATGATTCCGACCTATGGCATAATAGGTTGGGACACATTAGTTTTGATACTTTAAATCATTTATCATCACAAGACCTTGTTAGAGGCTTACTAAAAATAAAGAAATTCCCCACCACTATTTGCGGTTCATGTCAAGTGGGTAAAATTACCAAATCGCCTCACAAGAATGTTAAAGATATTAACACCACTTCTTCTCTAGAAATTCTCCACATGGACTTAATGGGTCCTACGAGGAGTGTTAGTTTAAATGGAAATTCATACATTTTAGCCATTGTGGATGATTTCTCTCATTTTACATGGGTTGCTTTCATGAAAAATAAGTCAGAAACCTTTAACCATTTTTTGAAAATTCTGACTAAAATAGAAAATGAGAAAGACACCCAAGTAACACGAATTCGAAGTGATAGAGGTGGTGAGTTTAAAGAAACTGGAGTCGTTGAATATTGTGATGCCCAAGGTTACTCTCATCCGTTTAGTGCTTCAAAAACTCCTCAACAAAACGGAATTGTAGAACGGAAAAATAGAGTCATACAAGAAATGGCTAGAGACATTATTCATGCTAAGAATTTACCATTATATTTTTGGGAAGAATAATGTATTACTGTCGTTCATATTATTAATCACGCTTACCACAGACCGAATACCAAAATGACCCCTTATGAGTTTTTGTTCAACAAAAAGCCCAATGTCAAATATTTTCGAAACTTTGGCTCAATCTGTTATGTTTGCAATAATTGTGAAAATCTTTCTTATGTTTGCAATCATTGTGAAAATCTTTCTAAATTTGGTGCCAAAGGGGATAAATCAATTTTTCTTAGCTATTCTCATAATAGTAGGGCATATAGAGTTTTCAATCTAAGAACCAAATCCATTGTTGAGTCCATTAATGTTGTAGTGATTGACAGCACAGTTGAGCCTGTTAGTAAAGATCCACCTGTTGAAACTGATTTGGACACAAATATTTTAAATGATTCAAATCCAACGAAAGATGAATCTTTGCCCACTATAACCCCGTCGTGGCTAATTGGGTTTCAAAAGATCATCTCTCTACTGAAATTGTTGGAGATATCTCTGAGCCTGTGCGAACTAGGAACCAGTTATGTAAAGTAGCTCATATAATCCCTCGAGGAACCAAAAGTAGTAGATGTGGCTCTTCGTGATTCTCATTGGGTTGATGCGATGCAAGAGGAGCTAGCTCAATTCAAGGATCGTGACATATGCTATCTAGTCCCGTGTCCCAAAGATATCAAAGTAATCAGTACAAAATGGGTTTTTAAAAATAAGACAGGTGAAACAGGGATAGTCATTCGAAACGAAGCTAGACTTGTTGCACAGGGTTACTCACAAATAGAAGGAATAGAATGTGATGAGACGTTTGCCCTGGTAATGCGTCTTGAATCGGTGAGATTACTTCTAATTGTTGCGTGTCACTTATAATTTAAATTGTTTCAAATGGATGTCATATCTGCCTTTCTTAATGGTATTCTATCTGAAGAGGATTACTTTGATCACCCTGAAGGATTTCGAGATCCTAAACACCCCGATCAGGTTTACAGACTTAAAAAGGACCTATATGGTTTGAAACAAGCTCCTCGAGATTGGTATGGGTGTTTAACTGCATTTTTATCTTCACATTGCTTTGTTAGAGGAGGTGTTGATCAAACTTTATTTGTTAAGTAGTCTAATAAAAATGATGTTTTACTTGCTCAAATTTACATAGATGACATTGTTTTGGGGTCAACCTCTCAAAATGATGTTAAATAGTTTTCAAAAGACATAAGCAGTGAATTTAAAATGTCACTTATGGGGGAGTTATAATATTTCATAGGACTCCAAATAAAACAACATAGTGATGGCTTGTTTATATCACAGTCTAAATATGCTAAGGATTTAATTGTTAAATTTCGACTTGAGCATGCTAAAATATTATCTACATCAATGCACTTAAAAATCAAGTTATCAAATTAGAAAATGGCTCATATGTAGATCCTACATTATATCGTACTATTATTGGTGGTTTGTTATACTTAAATTCTTCTAGGCATTATATTCAATATGTTGTCAGTATTTGTGCACGATTTCAATCCATTCCAAAAGAGTTTCATCTTACTTGTGCTAAAAATACTTTAAAATACGTTAAAAGCACAATTGATTATGGACTTTGGTATACCACAATTGAGTATGGACTTTGGTATACCAATGACTCATCAAGTGAGATATTTGGGTACTCGGATGCAGATTGGGGCAGTAGCATAAATGATTATCGTTCCACTTTGGGTGGTTGTTACTATTTAGGACAGAACCTTGTAAGATGGTCTAGTACAAAGCAGACTACTATTGCTTTGTCAACTGTCAAATTTGAATATGTTGCTGCTAGTGCATGTTGTGCTCAGCTAATATGGATTAAACATATGTTATCTGATTATTGTATAATTAAGTCCAAAGTTCGCCTTTAGTGTGATAATGAGAGTGCTATTTGCATAGCTAAAAATCTTGTCCAGCATAGTAGGACTAAACATATTAATATAAGACATCACTTTATTAGAGAGTTAGTAGATTCAAAAGATATTATTATAGAACATATTTCCACCGATAAACAACTCGTTGATCTTTTACAAAACCGTTAGATAAATCTAGATTTTAAAGATTGAGACATATGATAGGAATGACAGTACTCGATAATTAGTTTGTGTTTATTCTGCATCTTGTTTACTAGATCTCTGGGGTTTTAAAATAAAGATATCTACTAATAACGGTATCTCATAAACCCATGTTTAATGTAGGAGACATTTATTGTGCAGTTTATAAACATTTATTGTTTTCCTCTTGCCATTATCTAATTTAGCCAATATGAGGGAGAGCTGAGTACATGTTCCTATCTTGTTTGTTGATATTCTTTCATACATGTTCTGTCATTTTATTTCTGCACATTTTATAATTCGGTAGAGCAAGTGCTGCTAACTTGATATCTCAGTAGAAAATATGTTTTGCAAGTTTTCTTGTTGGTCATCATGAGTTATGTCTTTTTTTTTTCTAGGATAGGTGGGTAGTTAGAAACACTTTTGTATAGGACATTCTAGGAATTTTTACCTTAGTATATCATTTGATGTACTCGAGGGTTTTGTCAAAATTAGTGCAATGGGGGAGTTTGAAGGTTTCTATAGCGAGCACTCCTAGGGTTTGTTTTTCATGTTTTAGCTATATAGACCTTCAGCTAGTTGGACTTAAATTTTGATAAGATTTTTTTTGTAGTTAGGGTGAGTATAGTTATCTACGCCAATCTCCTTATGGAAGGTGACACTAACTCAGTATTAACATTCCGATCTCCGAATTCAGCCAGTCAGGAAAGGTTGTCTCTCACACCCTAAAACTTTGGCTCATAGGACGATTTTTTTCACATAGGACTTGCAAACACGACACTGCATTCATTATATCATTTCTAAGGATTATGTGTTCTTATAATTAAAAAGAATTTTTTTTAACTGTTTAAAATTTAATTTGGAAATTATGTCATTAAACATTTTCGTAAAAATAAATTTTCAGAATTGAATTTTGGATATTTTAATATTGGTTTAAATATCAGTTTTATTTAAAAATGTATGTGATAAATGTATCATTATTAATCCATGTGATATGTTGATATACATATGTGTATATGTGTGTATGGTTATTCGTAGCAGGTTATTAACTGTTGTTGCCATTCTCTTAGCTGGTCACGTATACTAGTCAAATAGCCCTTAATCATATATCTTATGTGTTTTAAACATCTCTAGACTTGGTATCAATTTGACCCTATTATAGCCCATAGGCCTATAGCTGATTGTGTGCATAGTTAAGGAAAATGTTACTATGTTTATTTTTGCAACGGTAACAATAGTTGGCATCTTGGTCGCCAAGTTTTTAAAACGACGACGTGTTGTTTTCACCGCCCACGTTTTTTTTCCAAAACCACTGCTGGTATTTACATTCCATAAAACGACGTCGTGGTTCCTTTTTACTGCAGTAGTAACTTTTGTTAATTGTTTACATATGTCCTGTAATATATTTTAAACAACATCTTTTTGTTAATAGGTACCTTCGAGAGTTTGTTATAGGTAGCATAACACGTGTCTTGATTTTAAAGCGCCCATTTGTGTTTCTTTCCCAGCCACTAGATTAGATTTTATCAAAGGCTCAAATCGTCTTGTGCCAATCCTTGTGACACCTTCTTACACCAATCAGCACACACCACACAAGTCTATAAATTCAGACCTTTGGGTCTCATTTTTCACAACCGAGAAAAATAATTTTGCACCCAAACTCTACCAAATTTTTTAAAGAGAGAGAGAGAGTTTTACATCTTCTACACAGATTTTGCACTTGTGTTTGTTTAAAGCAATAATATCTTCCATGGATTATTTATGAAAACTAACACTACAATTTTTGTTTACGTGTGTATTTTTTTTTAAACTCTCTTAAGGTTCATTTGTGTTCTTGAATTTTTTTTTAAAAACGAACCCTACATATTTTCACTACGAATTTGTGCAAAAAACATTATACATTGAAATCTCTCTTCTTGTGTGTTTCGATCTATTTTCTAGACCTTGTGTGAATAACTTGATAATTTTTTGTGTATATTTTTTATATACTTGTTCCATCTCACATAGCCTTGGTATATCAAGAAAATCCTTTAAAGGATTAAAGATATTTGACTATTTTTGTGAGAACCACTTCACACAACTTTTCACGATTTATGTTAAAATTTGTTTTGTTTCTTTGGATCCATCTTAGATTTGTTTAGTGTGTAAGTTTGAACTATATTGCACACACAAATCACGATTATGTGTATTCTGATTTGTTAACATTGTTTCTAAGTACATGCTTGATTAAAACATGTTGTTTTAAATCACATCGTAAAAGGTTGGGTTGAACTATTATTAGTTTATAAAGTTAAACCTATTCTGCTTAAGGACTGAAATTGAATCTTACTTTACTTAGGACCAAGGACTATAGAACATAACTGTTAAGAACTTGCATACTAAATTGGTTGGACTAATCTTGCTTTAATCTAAACGAAAATTTTAAAATAGATTTGTAATTTTGATTTGTACTTAAATTGGTATGTTTTTAGTCAAATATTGTGTGTATATATACTATCTTAGAATATTTGTGTTCTTGATTGTGCTTGCATTATTTGAATATATTTGTGGCACAAAATTCTTTCACGCACTTAGAACACTACAGTAACGTAGGCACAAACTATTGTAAATATCATGCCATATTTATTTGTTCTTATTTTTTAATAAAAAAATTCTGAAAATTAGTTTAAATCAAGGTAACTTGATTTAAAAGGAATAAAGAAAGAACTTAAGATTTGTTCTTGATATCTAGGATATGTGAAACTTATTTCATTGCATTCGGTTGTATCAATAAATGTGTGTGTGTGTGTGTGTGTGTGTGTGTGTGTGTGATCTAGGATAGAACACAACACACAAATGTTGCACTAAGAACTAGGACACAATAGGCACTGAGCCGAACCTGAGCTAAGGAGAGCACGAGGGAGAAGTTGTGACGTGAAAAACTCAAAGTAAACAAGAACAGACTAGAGGGAGATCAGAAGAAGCAACCAGGGAGAACTTGGACTAGGTGAGGTAATAGTTATATCTATCTACTTTACGTTGTCTTGTTTGATATTTGTATAATCGTTCATATTTCATTTTGGTTTTAGTGGAAGTAAACTAGGTTAACTCTAAGAAGAGTCCGTCGTTTTTATTTGCGACGTAAAATAAATACTGTGTGCTTTACATTTTCCACATCTCACCTCACAAGAAAAAGTAGGTTTAAATAATTAGAAACCCGCTTAAAAACTTAATTGATTATTATTCTATTAATCACTTAGATTAATCTTAGATAATAATTTATACCGTTAATTACTTTGCAAACTTAAATTTGTTTTAGTAAAGTTAACAATTCAAGAAAAGCTTGAATTGGTTCCTCCTAGAATAACCTATAAAACTCGTAGGTAAATTGTGTTTACTCGACAACTATTTTACTTACGTACTTGAGTCTTGTATGTTATACCCCCCCTCAAGTGTTTTCAGATCAGCCTGAAGATCTGCCACCGGATGATATTGTGGAGCATTCTTCAATGGATAAACTAGGCCATTAATTACTATGGTGTTGTAACAGCGTATTGCCTCCTCAAAAGTGCAAGGCAATGGAGGCGTATATTCCCTGTCAAACTTCATCTTGATGTTTTTGTTCTTTTCCTCTGCACCAGCTCCATGTCCTTCTCCACCTTCCGTGTAGTTAACTCATGGATCTTGGCCTTCTCTACCTGCTTGGTTGGCATGTGGCTTCAATGCGACAACAGGCTTGGGGTGAACCATCATGGAGATGTTTCGGGCTGACCTTGTGAAATCTTTGAACGTGCCTTCTGGAGATTCATTTATCAGATGACAAATGTACTTCGATAATAATCCTTATGCACAAATTAAGATGTGTGTGTGTGTGTGTGTGTGTGTGTGTGTGTCATTAAGATGCTCTTTGTATCATCTTCTCTCACGTCCAACAACCGTTATCTAAACCATCTGATGTAGCACATCCCTCCTCACCTGGTCGTTTCCTTTCCCGTGCAAGCTGGGCTAGAGTGAACTCGACTTCTGCCAGAAAAAATTTCTAGATAAACTGAATGTGCATATCCTCGCACATAGCCATACTCCTTGGGGTCTAAGTGGGAGTACCATATGTAAGCTTTTTCAGTAATGGATTTTGAAAAATCCCTCAGATGCAGCATTTTACTGTTGCAATTAGCACCGAGGTGCTCAATAAATCGTTGCATGTGCTACTTCGGGTTACCCCCTTTTTGTTAAACTTCTCAAAGATTGGGGGAATGTACCCTTCATGATAAGGTTCATCATTATAGTCCTCTGGATAAGGAGTACGAAAATAGTCGTATCCTCACTAAGTGTTTGTGAGGATGATGCCAGAATTTTCATCATTTCCCTCTTGACCTCCTCAATGGTCAAGGAATGCAAGGTATGTGCCTCCACCATTTTGGCCTATAGTAGAATAACCACAAGTGTGTAGTTAACAACAACAGGTGCTTCAACGGTTGGTGCAATAACAAGATTGATCACTGAGGGACCAACGGGTCTTGCAGGTAGAATGATTATTCCTATTGAAGGAACTACAGGTGATGCCACTGGTGTGACAAAAGAGCTGGGGTCCATCGTTTCCCTTAACACAACCATCCCAGATTGAGTTTGTAAGAACTCCATAAATTTGGTTGTTTGATTGGGGGCCACTACAAAGCTCATGGAAGCTTGCCCCATTCGAACATTTCCTGTAGTGTTATCAACTAGAATAACTAGGGGAGCAAAATTAAGGTTATGTTCATCCAGCTGTTGAGCATCATCAAATTTAAGAGTACGGTTGACATTTTTACTGGACATTGCAAGGAGAATACCTCCCCAACAGAGTCGCCAAATGTAATAGAGCAGTTCTCTTGAGCTAGGGTGTTTAAAGATAAATAGTATGCTTAACCCATATTAATGGTAATGAATACAATAATAAATGCACTCTCAAATGATAAATAATAAACTCACATGTATAATTCAATCACAAATAATAAGTAGAAGTGTTTGACAATAAATGAACCTCAAAATATCTAGCCAAAGGAAGAAAAGAGCAAGCACTCTAGATACACCTCAGGTAGGCAACTCAAATACTAAGGAATAAGGGAATAAATAGTCAAAGGCTCAATGAATGCTTAGGTTATTGGTAAATATTGGGACAAAATCATTAATGGTGAAGAAATAAAAGTTCTATTTTACAATAATTCTCTCAAAGTGTTATTTTGGCTCAAAGATCATTTGGTTTCTCAAATAGAAGAAAGTGGTATATATAGAATCAAAATATACCAGAGGGACCTCAGGTGCATTAAATGTTGTGTCATCCCACCATACTCAACATGTCAAGTGCATTAAATATTGAGTGAAATATCGAGTAACCAGTCGATGTGTTAGGTGGTGCCACATGTGACACCCCGCCTAATAAAATACCGGGCGATCACTCCTATATCAAATTAAAACAGGAGTCTCTTATGGATCATTCTTAGCATCACTGTCGAAAATCTATTTTAATTACTAATAACCTATTAGGCTGGCGTCAAAATTTTACTTAACTACTCTTTTTAAACAACTAAAATTAAAACATTCACACAGATTATGTAAATGAAACTGAAATGAAATAGAATAACCGAACACTCGGTCAAAATATACAACCATATCGAATGCCGCACTAAAAGGCGATAAAGAATAAATAAATGCAATTGGTCCATTGGCCCGAATGTTTATACATTACCTCCTATCTAGAGTACAATGATAGAAGCGTCTATCGAGAACCTGCACGCATCCACAGCTGCTGCAGCTGACATTTGACTCGAAAGAAGTGCCATCCAGTATCCCTGTGTCTGGACACTTATATATATATATATATATATATATATATAGCAAGAGAGGGAAAAGTAGATAAACGGGTCAGATCCCGAGTTTTAAAAATATTTACCAAGTGCATAAATGCCTTATTTTTAGAAAAAGGTTTTATCTCATATTTAAATTGGTATCACACTCCCATGAGATACCCCTCGCCTCTCTTCTAATAGTGCACACCTAACGCACTTATCTTAGAACATTCTAGTTAAATTACCCCGCCTAACTAATCTAATTCACCCGTCTACTAGAAACCTCTACAACCCGAGTACTAAGGGTTAGACTTCTCTCCATTCTCAACACTGTGCTAAGTTCGTGCGTGGTGTGTCTCGCAAAGCGAAATCCAAGCAAGAAACGCCCCTAAAACACTACTACTTGGCAGGGTTAATGGTAGAGATCCATTAGGCCCGTAGTACAAAACTAGTGTATAAATACATATTATACAACGACACACATAACATACTTATTCTAATATACATATTTTAATATACCTCCGGATAATATCTCCCGGACTGAGGTTCATTCTATTTTCAAAACGTTTACCAATTCATTTTCATTTCAAAACTTTCTATTTCCCTTCTTCTATCTAGGAAATATATTTAAAAGCCAATTCATTATCATGAATTTCTTTAACATATCATATAACTTTTTAAAAGCCAGTTTTATTATCATAAAAATGCTTTTCCATTTTATAACATCCCATTTCCCTTCTTCCATCCAGGAAATGTATTCAAAAGCCATTTTTATTATCATAAAAATTCTTTTTCCATATCACATGCTTCCATTTCCCTTCTTTCATCCAGGAAATGTATCCGAAGACAAATCGTTTATCCCATTTCCCTTCTTCCATCCAGAAAATGTATTTAAAGCCAATTCATTATCATGAATTGCTTTAGCATATCTAAGACCGTCCCTCCGGGTTTCCCCACTGGACACGCCCCTAAATGACTATCATCTTCCAGGGCTTATCAAATAAGACAACCTGAGAACCTACCGAAATGTCAGGAAGCGGCCATAAGCCTGCGGGAGAGTTATAACCACACCCATAATTACCTTACTAGCGCAGTAAAACATATAATAAATGCCCATATGGCCTAGGACTATATCCACATTGCATTCATTAGCCAGGGGGCTTAACCTCATGCGCACAACTTCCCTTATGATAGAGATTTAGAGAGGTGTGTGTCCATCAATTATTATTTATGAAAATCATTTCTTTTCCATTTTGAAAACATTCATTTTTACATTTTCAAAATTCATTTACATCACATCATATATATACATTAATCACATAGTATATATATACCATATATTCCTCCTCGAATATATATATATATATATATATATATAGCCATAATTGCCAATCATATCTAGCGATGACCAATAATCCCAAAGATTATATCAAAGAATCATAATCATGCATTCATATACGCATGATACTAAACCCAAAGGATTTCCTCACCTTTATAAATAATACATACATAAATCCCATCTAAGGATTTATTGGATATCTCCAAATTTCCATCCTAATAACCTCATAGGATTCACTCAACCAATACCAATACAATTATGCTTTCCTATACGCATTAATTATATAGGCCTAAAAGCCCACAGAAATATCCCGAGAATTATCCTTCCCCGGTCAACCTTAAATTTAGTAGTTCGTGGATTCTATTTCCACAACTCGAGGACTACATCTCGTCCATATAATCCCTTAGAGGTCCCCACCCTAACTTAGGAACCATAAACCTCCAAATTCTATAATTATTACATTTTCCTCGAAAATATAGTTTAAGGGTTACACATTAAAACCCTCACCTTGCCCTCCAAAATCTCCTCAATTGGAGGACCATTTATTCCTAAAAGATCCCTTAAGTTATCTCATAAATAACCTCGAATCAATTAGAATTGGAATTTATCCCATCCAATTAACCCTAGGAAAAATTGCCTAGATTTCAGAAGGGTCGATCGATCGATCCATGGCCGTCGATCGATCCATGGCTCGATCGATCGATCCCCCATGATCGATCGATAGATCATGTCGTGCAGCTTCTTCTCCGAGAAGCTGTTTCGGCCATTAAAGATTCTCCCGAGCTTTTGTCGCCTCACCCAACATCCTACAACCTCAACCAACAACTAATACACATATAATAAGGGTTCTAAACGTCCTAGAACCCGAAATCACCAATTTATTTCAATTAAATCCTAAGTTTCTCCAATTAGGAAAATATTGGGGTTTATTCGTTTTAACTCTCGAAACCCGTTTTATCCACGAAAACCCAACCCAAAATCTTTAGGGTTTGTTTATACCAACAATGATATGAGATATTTATGCTCAAAAATAAATAAAGTAAGTAAACACTTGCCTCGTGGATATAATCCAACGATCCCGAGTCGAGTTCGGTGGAGTTTGGCCCGAGATCTCCTTTTTCTCTCCTATTTCTTCCTTCATCTCTCTCTTCTCTCTTTTCCATCTCTTCTCTCCCCCTTCCCCTCTTTATTTAGGTAGAAAAAGGGTTTTAACCCTTAAAACCCAAAAACGACTCGTTTACTCAATTACGAGCTCGTTTAACTCTAAAATTCCCCAAAACTCAATTTCGACAATAGGACACTCTTTTTCGACTATCTCGGCAATTCCAAGACTCACGGCGCAGTCAAAATTTCCATCCGAGGTACTTGACCGCAAATCACTATTTTAACCCAAAACAAATAAATGCGGTATTCCCATTAAAATATCATTTTCTATCGCTTTACCCAATGGCGATATATTATTAAAATACTCCAACATATTTACTTAATCCCAAAAGTAAATATACCATCCATCTAAAATCATCAAATCCTCGAAAATCCTAAAAATCACTATTTCGAGAAATTCCTCAAATTTCCGATTTATACCCAATTATGGAATTTAATCGTCTCCAAAAGGACGGGTTGTTACACCACAGTGTGTCAGTGTCGAACCAGTCAGCTACTCACCAAACCATCACTGTTTGAGCCAAGTCTTATTTGACATGCATTTGGTATGGCATAACGTAATTCAGATATTTTAGGGAAAGATGTCTAGTTTTAGCGCTAAAACATTATGGCAAAGTAAGGTAATTAGTGGTAGCTCGAGGTTGCTCGAATGTGCTCTCTCATATAAAGCTTGGTGTTTCGCCTGGTATATCTAAAATGGCTAAGTCATGCGTTAACATTGCCTTGCTCCTTAATCTTACAAACCAATTCCCTCAAAGGTTTCCGCACGATAGAGCATAAAGGCTCTCCCACGTCCTTCCATGCATGGTCCACCTCTGTTACCGAGTAACCTCAACAACATTACAACTTAACTCACAATTACACAATAAAATAAACATAAATACATGGCTCTTCAACTAATTCTCTAAAAATCTTCCTTAATCTTCGATTAAGCTCCACTTTGCCTTGATCTTGAATCAACTTTTATTAACTCCTCACACTCCTTTGTGATGTCACTATTTTTTTATGAATCCTTCTCTTAATAAGGAGGTTTATCTTTAAGGGGTTTATCAATAAGCCCCTACTATAAATCCAAACATGCCAACAATCTAATTAGAACTACCGCTTCAACTGCTTTAGTGTAATGGCTAGTCTGTCCCAAAATCTCACTTATGACATAATCTAAAGGTAAAATACTTCAATACCCTTTCAATCATTTTCGCTAGCAATATGGGGCTGCTGATGATCCCAAGAGTGACCATCAACCTCAAGTCTTGAGAAGAGGTCTTATAACTTAGGTCGAGGTCAAGAGATAGGTGAAAGGATCAACCTTCTAATCTAAGGCTAGACCATGTCATATATCATAGATGAATACCTCTCATGGGTTCATCCGAGATAGTATCAAGCCTACAACACCTTATACAAACTCATATCATATCGACATAGCCCATGCCACATAATAAGGACCTCGACAATCCCTCCCAACACTTATATGAAATCAAGAAGGTCATCAAGGAGACCTTAATCCTCTATGCAAGGTGAACACTTCGTAAAGGTGATTATTGATGTTTAGAGAATCCTTCCCCAAGAGGGAATTTACCTCAGTAGCATCCTCCAGACAACAACAGGGGTTGAGCTATCATATGCATGGTCAAATATTCTTAGTACTCAATAACCTCAACCTCGGGCTTGGGAACACGCACAAATAGCCAGGTAAAGCCTCTTTGACCAGACTAACGGATTGGTAGAATGTACACTCACTATACTACCAATCCCCAATCACGCACAACAGTTTATACTAGATGATTAAATGACATTTAATACCACTACAAGAAAAAAGAATTTTTATGACGTTTTTTAAGTGTCATAAAACGCATTTTATGACGCTTTATTTTTTAATAAAAAGCGTCATAAGTTTGGGTGTCATAATGGATACCCATAAAAAGTGTCATATTAGGTAACGATTATATATGACTTTTTTTTTCAAAACTGTCATATCTTCTACAAAAAAGGTCATAATATACTCTATAAGATGTCATAATTGATTTAAAAAGTGCCATGATAAATAGTTTTCAAATATTTAAAAAGGTCATATGAAATATTTCATCACATGAGAGTTTAATCTAAACGGTTATAAATTAAACATATAAAAAAACAATAACCAATATTAACGTCATAGTTAACACATAAATCTAAACACAAATCAAAATTCATAGTAATATAAAACAACCTTGAATTTTTTTGTATTCGAAGTCACGTACATCTAAAATACACCAAACCAAGCCATTTGTCCATATAAAAAAAAAATAGTGGGACACAAATAGATATACCCACCATCTACATTAATCACAAAAAATAATGGCCTACTACATGTATCATAACTAGATATAGCCACTATGTACATCATTCAAAAAAATGTTGCCAAAAAATTTACATCCAAAAATCACACATAAATGCATCAGTCTTTCTTTGGCTTTCGCAAAATTGTGTCGACAACTCAAAAGCTCCAAATCATATAATATAAGCCTTAATAAGCTCCCATCATGGACTTGCTTCTTCAAAGGGTCCTACAATAAAGCAAATTATCAAGATTGTTGTTAAATCATTGACTTTTAAATCCTCTTATATATAGTATATGTCCAAATTTATAAAGATTATATAAAAAATTATGCTTTCTTAACTTTTGAAAGAAACTCACAATTTTTTCACCAACTTCCTTGGTCGCATTTTCTTGATATCCTCTATTTTTTGATTGTCGAGAGGTTATCCACATTATAGACCTATCATCCTCATCAAATGCATTTCCATGTATCTTGTTTTGTCCCAATTATATAATAAAATGTAAGAAATTAAGCACACAACACAAAATCGCCACAATGAATTGATTATGATTGTATACTCTACAAAAAATACAATAATTCAGCCACATGCCTCTAATCTAGCAATGGTCTGCCTTTCACATGCCTCTTATTAAATGCTCCTGCATAAGTTCAAAACAACATATATAAATCTCAAATGCAACTTAAAACAAAACACGTGAATTCCACTTTTTTCAAAGTAGTACGTCGTGTATAATGTAAGTCGAATTTTTTTTATATAACATAAATTATTGTAAACAATTTTAAAAAATTGGCCAGAGTTTCCTTTGTTTATAGGACTATCCGCCATGTTTAAGAAAAAAAACTTCAACAATATTCGAAGAGACCCAATTTTTATCAAACATATTCAGATATTATTTCATTCACTATTAGGAAAAATAAGCCATTGATGCATTGATATTTTTGGTGCGTTTCACATTAAAAAGAGTCCAATAAGATTATCCTCACCTTCGGCTAATTGATGCTCAACCCTGAAAATAATTGCTTCCATCCTTACTTTTAGACAACCATAATAATACTTTCCATTGTTTCTTCCATCCCTCTGTTGTTAGTTGGCGAGAGTCACTGGACCTATTGATTTATCTCGTTAGCATTCAAAATTATGAGTTATGCGGAATATTTGGTTCTCGTATGAAAAAACAAAAAAGGTAGTATTGCAAGAACCAATTTAACCATATTGAGTAATGAAAGTGTATATACAGAAGGTAAGGATGCACATGTATGGTAACCTAACTTTTCAAAGTGGTCCATTTTAAAGTTTCACATGCATTTTGTCAAACAGGAACTAAGAATGGGTGAAAACAAAAGTGACATTGTCAAATTTGTATGAAAATTAAACTTGCAAAGATAAGACTTTCGGAACAAGAAGGATGATCCCTATACATCTGACTTAAATCCTCAATTCTTTCATATCAAGCTCGTTCCTAAAATTCATGACACAGAGACATTACTGCAGTGTAAGCAAATTAAATGAAAAACACGAAAACAAAAAATAATGTGTTGATTACCATAACTATACATCCAACTTGAATTCTTTCAATATAATTGTTGCTCAGACTTGAAAATCATTCTTAATATAAGATATACATAATTGTGCAAAGTACATCAGCATACTTAAAATTAGATATTATAATGTAATTTGAAATAATATCTAATTTTAAGTATAAGTTTTTATTAGTTTCTATTATTTCTGCAACAACAAAACAGAGAGCTATTGATTCGCGCCCACCCCACCCCTTAAACAACTGCAGGCCAATCATTAAATAGTCTTTTCATAACCTTATATAATAGTAATTTAGGCTATATATTTCAAATTTTATATCATAAATAATCTTATTATTAAAGATTTACAATTTTTGCATATTTTGTATAGTGTGCGCCTCACTTCAATCAGGCGCGTGCCTCACTTCAATCAAGCACGAGCTTCGCCTTGTGCCTGGGCTCTGGAGACTTTAGCGCCTAGATACGCCTTAAATAACTATGGTACTCAAGGAATGAGAAGGCCGATAATGTTACAACTGCAAAGTGCAGGAAGTTGGGCAACATATAGAGAGATTGTCCTTCAAGGATGGACATGACTCTGATGGTCAATCATGATATATATAGATGACTCATAATTTTCAACTCTAACTTGCAAGGTTCCTTGTCTTTGTCTAACGCAAATAAATGTGTTGTTGAGAGTGGGAACGGTGAAGTTCAAAACTTTGAGTGGTGTCCCAAATTAGGGGAAGAATTTGATCTCCATTAGCTATTAATTGTAAGTTTTACAACATATGATGATTAAAGAAAGGGACTACTAGTGAAGAGGTATATTGGGGACCCTCCAGAGCCAGATAATGAGTTTGACCCTGGTTTTTTGTGGACACGTAACTCACACTGGCAACTTCTTCTAACACCTCAGCTTGCATAGGGACCTTAATAACCGCATTTTCATTGTATTCGAAATCCATATACTATTTAGAGTCATTTTCATCTCTTTCCTTTGAAATTTCAACATCCTTATATATGGAATGTTGCTCTACAACTTTTAAAAGTGCGTTAATCATAATGTTACAAACAAACCTCAAAGAAGTATTTCAATTACGAACACTAAAAACAACTAAATGCTAACAATAAACAAGTTGAAGATCTGTGTGAACAAACTAACCTTTATTTTTGTGCCAATGTTGAGAACAAGTTGAAGATGTGTGTGAAAAAGTTGAAGGTTTACAAAAGAGGCAATTGAATGAGTTTCAGGAGCTTGTCTACCTCAGGTGGGTCAACTCACGTCTGCGACTTGAGTTGCGCAACTTCTCATCCACGAGTTCTGATCTAACATCAAGCCCCAGTCAGTGGCGGATCCAGGATTTTAGTCCAACCGGGGCCAAATCGATTCAAATTTTTTTTACCGACACTAATAAATAATCAACTCATAAAAACCAACAACCGATAAAACATAAAGGGGCATATACCAAATAATCCTTCAAACATTTTTTAATACATGTTTAGTTCAAGCCTTTTTTTTTTGCTCCAAAAAGTCCTTCTCCATGCCGCTGGCGCGGACTTTTAAAAATAAGAGAATATTAGTTAAATGGGATTTGAGGGACTTTTTGGTACAAAATAAAAGGCTTAGACTAAATGTGTATTACTAAAATGTTTGAGGGACTTTTTGGTATTTGATCCAAACATAAATACTGAATATGCCAAAATTTCATATCAATTCATCAATACAAAACCAGAAATTGCAAATACAAAGAAATTGTTTACACAAATTTTTATATACACAAATTTCTATATAAAAATTTCTATACAAATTTATGAGATATAAAGGCCACGTATAAAAAAACCACAAATTTCTTACAAATTATTTCTATATACACATTTTGTGTATACACAAAAACCACATATAAAAAAAACATTCACCAAATTTCTAATATACACAAAAATCACAAAAAACACACATTGCATGATTTCTAAATTACAAAAATTACAAAAACCATATACACAGACTAATCATCTCACTTTAATAATGGATATACACAAACCATATACACTAATCAATCATCTCACAAAACCATATACACAAAAACCATTACATATAAGAAAAAATTACCTGAGTTGGCAGTCAGGGGCGGGTGCCGGGCGGCACAGCAAAGCAAGGCTGAGTTGGGCAGAGGCAGCAGCAGCAAGCAAGGCAGAAAATGAGGTGTTTTCGTTGGGTTTTGGTCGGCGATGGATGGGAGGAGAAAATGGGTTTTCGTTGGGTTTTCTTATGGGTTTTCGTTGGGCAGCAGCAATAAAAGGCAGAAAATGAGGTGTTTTTTTACACGGATGAATGCTATAGGTTAAACATTGGGTGTTTTTACCAAAAAACCCTTTTTTTTAAAAAAAAAAATTCAACCCGGGCGATGGCCCCTGTTGGGCCCAAGCTGCGTTCGCTCGTGGCCCCAGTTCAATTGATTAGTGAATATTTCGTCTTAACGTCCTGCATAAATGATGAATTTGTCATCTTTTCATCCTACCTAAATGATAATTTCTTAATTCAAGCAAAATGTTGAGTATGGAATGGTCTTGATTTCATGACCTGTGATAGACATGTTATGCAGAATTAGTTCTCGGTTGAAGAGAACAAACTCTCTGCCACTTAAATGCCGCTCCACTTGCATCAAAAATGAAATATATTCAATGTGAACACAAAATAAACCAAATCAATTATAGATAAATAATTAACTCAATTGTCTTCTCACCAGCAGTTGAGAGTTGATTCCATTCCTTAAAAGAAATCTCACTTTCATTCTACTGTTCTCCCATTATTTCCACAGGCATGGACTCATCTACATTTTTAATTTCATGAATCGAAGTTACTTATTCTTCTTTGGCAGAATTTTCACCAGCCACTTGTGCAGCCAACTGAAGATTGAGTTAACACTCTTGGTCCCTGTCATTTGATCCCTCGTCAGCACAATCTACATCAATAGTGAACGATAGATTTTTAAGTATGAAAATAAGTTTCATGTGCACTCATCATCTTCACCACCTTCGTTTCTTCATGATCAATGGGATGTACACTTTCATCCACAACCCTCTGATGATCCTTATCTATGGACATAGCTACATCAGTCATTTCAACTTCATGTCTAGAAGTTCCCCGTATTTCAGTAGATTTCATGCCATTAAAGGGTGTTTCAAACATAGTTTTCAGCAAGTAATAATTAGGGAAACTTTCCATCACAAGCAATGTCATAATTTATAAGTAAGATAAGAATGTAATGATAGAAATATTCAAAAATTAAAGTTATGAAAAGGACTGATAAACACGTAAGAATTGTAATGGTGAAAATCAATTATTCGGTGTTTTAAATCATATGAGATGTCATATAACAAGATAACCTGTATAAGAGACTGTTGTCAAATAATGCTTTTTTCCATACTCATTAAGGTATCATTAGGTTTTTTCTCTCCCACACTTTTATCAGCATGAAAATCTAAGAACATCATAGAATATAATCAAGCATTCGTCAACAAATCATATAATTTGCAATTTATACACATATAAAACAAATAATTCCTACTTTTTGCCTTAATGACATCATTACAATCATATAAATATTCCATTTCCATCTTCTAATTATCAAAAGATATGGATTCCCTTTCCAATAACAAATTCCATCTCACCACCATTAGCACAATACATCGCCACAAGCATGGTTTCTTTCCAATGAAGTCCATCTTATCACATGAATACTTGGAATAACACCCCCCATCCCCAATTTGCAATAAATAAATAAAAACAAAATACCAAGCAATACTGACTCCTCCCCTGCTTGATGATTGGTTAACTGGACAAGAGAAAGACTGTTTGTTTCATCAGAACACATAAATTGGTTTCATAGATATAACAGATATGAAGGAAGCACTGGAAGAATACCTCCTTCACCTAGAAACTACTCACCATGTGTTAACGATTCCACTTTATTAAGCGTAAGTGTCATCTTTTGAATTACATTCCATATGAGAGGATTATTGGGTGACCAGTACTCACCCAGATCATATAACTTTTGATCAAATAGGTTTTATTGGATGACACAGTAAAGACATGTTTAATTAATGGCTAAGTTTGGCTCGGTTAATTAGTGATAGCTCAGGTAGGTTCAATTGTAAAATGTGGGTTATTTATATTCTCGGATATGCCATTAATCATGATTTCTCGCATAGAAATATAAAGATAATCACTTAAGCATGCAAGCACTTATGAAAAGGAGCATGAAGGAAGGAAGAAGTGGTGGTTTACCTATTTAATTATATATATGCAACACTCGCAATTTCATCTAACATTCGATACCACTGTCTGTCTCCATGAATTCCATGTCTGCCAGTAATCGCTCAGCATCTTTATCATATTCAATTTCAAACTCTTGCCTCTTATAATTATAGCCGCTCAACTCTGTCATATAAGGCCCTTTATCCCCTAAAGTCCAATGTTTTTTTTCTCTCAAACACTTCTGTCTGCATGAGAGTCTAAGAATATTACACATAAAATAATCAAGCATTTGTCTTCAAATCATATAACTTCCAATTTATATACAGATAAAACAAATAACTCCTACTTCTATGGGTGCATTACCATTGCTAGAATTCGCGCCTAACCCTACCTCTGGTGTAGAAGAGTGATATGTCAATACATGAACTATGATCTGTCTCTCTCTCTCACACACACACAAACACATTAATGAATCGGACACCACTGTTGAAAACCAAAAACAACATTTTTGTTATCTCTTATTGTTGATGTAAAAAATTAGATCGCTCTAATTATTCAATCACAGATAAATAAAATGAGACAAATATTTTTAAAGTGGTTCAGCCTTATATGAATGGCCTACGTCCACTGTTATGTTATTGCTGAATGTTTGGGAATTCTCGATTACAAGCTCTATCAAGAAATTCCGGTCCCCCCTGAATGAGGATGATACAAGGTATTTATAGCCTTTAGGCTGTACATGAAAGGTTCGATCCATTAAATGACATACATATGAAAGGGTAATACATTTAATGTAGCGTGGGCGTCAAGAATATAAACATTCAATGAATAGTTGAACAGTTGTCCGTCTGGTAATTAATGATACGGCCGAGATGCAGCTCGGACCGCCTTAGTTGCTCGTTGATCAAGAGTTCCTCGGAGCGCATGTAGTATCTCGGGATAATGGAGTTCCTCGGGGTGTCTTCCTTGTTGCTCGGAGAGAATATGAAATGGTTGAAGGAATTAACTTCCTCGCTACTATTGTGCCATGTAGATCGACACGTGTCTTTGAATTATTCGTCCACATCAGCATATTAATTTTGGTATCAACAGAAGCCCCCAATGTTTCATATTTCGAATTCTGAGGAGTATGGAATATTCTTTCTCGGTATGTAGCAATATTGAATGATCTTCCTGGGTTTTAGGAGCATCGTATTTGAATTTGTTTCCCAATTCATAGAATCCGCCTTTTTTTCGAATTTTTAATAGCGCTTCGATCTTCGTGCCCTTTTTGTCCTTTTAGCCGCCGGAAGTTCAACAGTTTCTTTCGTGTAATCATTTCCTTCGCCGATTCCCAAGGCAAAGTATTTAAACTTCTTAGGTAACCATACTGTCCTCTTCTTTTCTCAATTTCTTGCATTCAAGCTTTCTATTCTCTCCTTCTCTCTTGTGCGTTCATCCTTGTTTTCGTTCGTTGTCAACATACCTCCTTTCTTCCTGTAAGATCTTTTTCCTTTCTTCTCTTTTATTCAGTATGGTTTATATTGTGGAGTCTGTTGAGAAATTTCGTTCTGATTTTTCCATTCCTTCGTGGGTAACTCTAGAGGTTCTTTCTGAGCCTTTAGATTACTTTCGATTAGCTGAGGGACATTGGTTCCCCAGTATTTTTGTTGCTGAATGTGGATTTTCTTTTCCACCAAACCCATTGTGTCTTGAGTTTTGTCAGTATTTCGATCTTGTCCCTGCAAAAATAGCCCCCAATTCATGGAGAATAATTAATGGGGTGTACAAATTAAATTTAACCCATGGGACTCGTATAGGGATCCCTGAAATTATGTACTGCTATAAGTGGGCCACTCTAGATAATATTTATTACTTAAAAAGTAGGTTTCTGAATAGAGCCCTTGTAGTTAACCTCCCTGATTCAAACAGAGATTATTTTGAACATGGGTTGGTTATAAAAAATTGGCAATATGCCCCTTTAGTTGGAGATGGAGTATACAACGGTCCCAGATGCCCCCCATATGGCAATGGGATAGGTTTATTTTTCATTTTATTTTACTTATGAAATTATGCTTTTATCATGTTTGACAAAATGTATGACTGATATCTCATTATGTATTTATTTGCAGCTGATAGCAAAAGAAAAACTCCAAACGAATCAGAAGTTAATATCAAGCATCTGAAACTTATCTGGGGTTTGCATAAGAACGTTGCAGACGAGCACATTAGGTCTGCATCATATTTGCTACAGTATAAGAGTTATACAACCTCTTATACTGCTCGCCCTGTTGAACCAGCTTCCACTCCAGAAGACTCTTCTTCAGATTCTCATCTTCCTTTAAGTCAAAGGATGGGTAAGAAAAGAGCTCCTCCTGCTCTCTTCGATGATGTTACTTCTGCTGCTGGGGCCAAGAAGAGCAAAACTGATGTCCCTGAGGGGACTAAGAAAGTGGATGCTGCACCCTCTAAAGCTACCGAGAAGCCCCCAGTGGCTCCGAGCAAGAAAGTTGCTCCTGTAGAAGTAATTACTATATCTCCGACCAAGTCTTCTTTGGTCGAAAGTGCTGAACTCCCGTTGAGGAGATTGAGGAAATCATCCTCCGTTAATTTGCCTGAAACTGCCTCCTCTCTACCTGCTGGTGCTACTGATGTTCCAAACATCATTCTTCCAAGTTCTGCAATGAGATCGGTCATACCCGAGGTCCATGGAATTGATGAAAAAATTCCTAGGGATATGCTGACATCCCTAGCTGCTCGTCACCTTGCTTCAGTAAATTTCTCATACTTTTGGTTTTTCTTTCTTTCTCTGAATGCTTTCATTTTGTATTGACTTTACTATTTTTCTCATCTTTCAGCTGGTGAACTGTTTCAATAATATTGTGAAGAAGGATGAAGCTATTAAAGCTTCAAGCTCCTCGTTAGGTGTAGAGGATGCCTTGATGGGTTTGACCCGATCCTTGAAGGAATCTCGCCAACAGTATGTTGAGGAAAAAGCTATTTGGGAGAAAAAATTGGCTGTGGCTGAAGCTGAGAAGGTGAAGATGGCTGAAACCTCCAAGAATTTGGAGGATAAAGTAAAAGGTTTAGAGGTTGAACATCAGGAATATGATGGCAAGCTGAAAAAGGCAGAGGAAGAGTTATCTACCCTGCGGGATATCAAGGTCAAAAAAGAGGAATTGGATGTAAAACTTTCCTCGGAGAAATTAAGAAGAAAAATCGCAGTCAAAAAATCCTTCAGCGTTGGCTGGGAGAAAGGATGGGATAAGGGGATTGCTGCTATGACATCCCAAGTCCAATATGGGAAGTTGAAATACTTCCACGATGGCTGGGTAGCTGCTCTGCAAGAGTTGAAGGTCAAAGACGATTCTGAGCTATTCCAACGACACCTCCCTGGTCCTCCTCCAGCAATTGTGGAAGAAGAAGAAGATGAACCTCTCTCAGATGAATCTTCTATGGCTATGGGTGACCCAGTCTCTGCTTCTCAACCCTCTATCATCGAGGATATTTCTTCTATGCCTCCTCCTGCCGAGAAGATTCCTGCTGATCAAACCGTTGTTACCACCGAGCAACCGAGCTCCTCGTCCCAGCCTCCCGAGAAAGTCTTGGGAGACAAGGAAAAGGTGTGAAGTTGTTCGGCATTATTTCCATATTTCATTACTTGTGATCGAACAATGTAATCCTTTTGTGATCTAATAAAATACATCTTTGCTCATCTCTGTTGTTGATGATTTGTTTTTTTGTTGATTGTTGTCTTTTTCTCGTCTTTAGTTTGTTGCTAGAATGGAACTGATATCTTCACATGATACCGAGCTGATGCAGCAATGTCTCCAATATTATAAGGCTGGTCATACAGACCTTAGTACATCAGAAATTTCTGACATCCTTGGCCATGATGCCTCAGAACAGGTAATTGAGGCTTATCGGTATTTGAAAGATTTACTCGACCGAGCTGTGGCCAACAATGTAGCCTACTACGACTTGATTGAGGAACTTCATGGTTCCATAGAGGATCTTCAAAATCAACACAATGCATCAATGGCTTCGTTGCACAAGGATTATGAAAATAGATATCAACAACTTTCTTCTGAAACAGGCTATAAAAAGATTATCGCTGGATATGATATTAGGGAAAGGACCCTAAAAGGTGAAGTTGAAGCTTGCAGGCAGATTGCCGAGATCCTGGAACAAGAAAATAATAATTTACAGAAAAAGTTGGCTCAATATGAATCTGCAGCGTCATCTTCCACTGCTCTAGTGCCCGTTACTGATGAAGGTTTCTCGTTCTTAGAAGTTGAAAATGCCAAACTAAGGCAAGAACTGGATAACTTAAGAAAATCTGTTATTCCGGTGACTGCTCGGGAACGAGGAAGAGGTTCTCGGGGACGAGGAAGAATTGTCGAGGAGCAAAGTTCTCCAGTTGCTTCTCGGAGCCGATCAAGAGTTCTTAGTCGCAATGTTGAAGAGGCTCGCACTCAGTCTACTTTGGAAACTCAAGCGTTTCAATTGAATGCTAAGGATCGTGCTCTGTCAGAAATGTCCAAGAAAAATCTATCGTTGGAAGATCAACTTACTGCAACGAAGTCTGCTCTTCATACCAAGGATCTTTTTGCCAAAAATCTTCTCGAACAATTGGATAGATTAACCTTTCAATTTCATAAGCAGCCCAGGGAATTCTGGATGGCAGGATATAATGAAGCTCTTGTTCATTTGGATGCTCGTATTGAACACGCCAACAATGAAGGTTATAAGCAGGGATGGTTGAATGCCTTGGGTGTATTAAAATTGGAGCAAGGGCATTTTTTATGGGATTATCATGCTCCAGGGTTACTAGACTTGCCTGTGCCACCTTTCAAATTGGACATGGCCTGGATCCCAGCTCGTTCCATTCCTCGTAGTTTAATTTCAAAATACCTCGGTGATTATAGCCTTCATTCCCAAATCGAAGTATCTCGTCCAGAGCATCTAATGGATACACCTTCAATAATGAACGTCAGAATGCTGAAGGACTTGAACTTTATTAATTCTCCCCTTTGCCTGGAAGATCCTCCTGGTGGCGAAGATCCTGTCTCAAAAGCAAAGGGCAAGAAACCAATAGAATAGGAATCTTAATGTAATAGGCAGCACATACATGTAATATGTAACTTATTTTGAATTTTTAATGAAAGACTTCATTTTTGTTTGTAAATCTGTATTGGTATTATCTTGTGTTTATCAAACACTTTACATTTATGCATATGTATCTGTTAAAAAGATAACAATAATATTGTGTTGTTCATCGACCAACTTAGTAATAAAAAGTTACAAGTATTAGTAATGTTGCTCGATCACTTAATAATAAAGTAATGAGTATAAAAATGTTTAAAATTTTTCCAACCAACCAAGGTTGCTAAATTGTGCTCGTCGACCAACTACAGTTAGTGGGTTTTTATCCCCGACCAACTATACTTCCCCGACCAACTATACTTGGTGTATTTTGGTACATTTTGTTCTTCAAAGAATTTTTTGTAATAATCTTACCTCCCGACCAACATAAGTTGTAATATGAGAGTATATTTTTATCTTACCAACCGTAATTGATCATGATGGTGTACACCTCTTAACCAAAGGAGTAGTAGTGGTTCTTTCAAACTGTCCACTAGATATCTTACCAACCGTAGTTGGTCACACTAGTGTCGCCTCCTAACCAAAGGAGTATTTTTTGGTTCTTTCGAACTGTCCACTAGATATCTTACCAACCGTAGTTGGTCACACTAGTGTCGCCTCCTAACCAAAGGAGTATTTTTTGGTTCTTTCGAACTGTCCACTAGATATCTTACCAACCGTAGTTGGTCACACTAGTGTCTCCTCCTAACCAAAGGAGTATTTTTTGGTTGTTTCGAACTGTCCACTAGATATCTTACCAACCATAGTTGGTCACACTAGTGTCGCCTCCTAACCAAAGGAGTATTTTTTGGTGCGTAGTGTATTACACACTAGTATTCCCCGAAAAACTTTCAACAGAAAGAAAATGGTGAAACATCCTCGTTTTATTCATAATGAAGGAAATGCTTTACATTTTACATTACTGATAATACTTGCGCAGGTGTTCAGCATTCCATGCGTTCTTAAATTCTTCTCCCTCTAGAGTTGCTATTCTGTAAGTTCCTGGTCGAACAACCTCTGTAACTCGGTAAGGTCCATGCCAGTTTGCTTCCAACTTATTTTTCTTCTGAATGACTTTCTTTAGCACATAATCCCCTTCTTTTAAGTCACATTTCTTCACCCTTTTGTTGTAGAACAGAGCTGTACGTTGTTGGTAAGCAGCATTCCTAATGGCTGCCTCTTCTCTAACCTCCTCGAGCATATCCAAATCCAGTCTTCTCATCAAATCGCTAACTGGGGAATTGAAATTCAGCACTCTATGAGTTGGGAGACCCAACTCGGCAGGAATCACAACCTCACTTCCAAATGCTAGCATATATGGTGATTCTCCAGTTGCTGCTCGGGGAGTTGTTCGGTAAGCCCATAGTACTGATTGGAGCTCGTTAATCCAATTTGATTTAGCTTCACTTAACCTCTTCTTCAAACCATTCAGTAATGTTCTATTCATCACCTCAGTCTGTCCATTGCTTTGGGGATGGCCTGGTGCTGAATGAAGCTTCAAAATGTTCGACTGACGACAATAGGCAGCAAATTCTTCATTATCGAATTGTGTTCCATGGTCTGTGATGAAAGCATGGGGGAGACCATATCGACAAATGATGCTCTTCCAAATGAACTGATATACCTTCTCGTACGTCATATCAATTAGTGGTTCAGCTTCCACCCACTTAGTAAAGTAATCCACTGCTACGACGAGGTACTTGAACCTTCCTCGGGTCGTCGGCAATGGTCCAACCAGATCAACCCCCCACATGGCAAATGGCCAAGGTGAAGTTATGGGTGTCAACAATGCTTGTGGAGTTCTTCGGATGGAGGAAAAACGTTGGCACTTGTCACACTTCTTGGCATAGGCTATACAATCAGCCCTCATCGTCGGCCAGAAATATCCCTGTGTCATTACCCTTTGCAAAAGTGTCTGACCTGCTACATGAGCTCCACAAGATCCTTCATGGATTTCTTCGACCAATTCCTTGACTTCTGATGGATGCACACATCTCTGCAAACCTGACATAATTCTTCGTCTATAAAAAACACCATTAGTTAACACATACCGAGCAACTTTATACTTCAATTTCTTGGCAGCTAACTTGTCCTCCGGTAATTCTTCTTCTTCAATGTATGCCCTGATAGGATCCATCCAAGATGGTCCTAAATCAAGGGTAATAATTTTCACCGTCAGATCTTCTTCTATGCTCCGACTTTCTAATACTTCAATTGGTATCGTTCTTCGCAGCTCGGTCCGCGTAGCTGACGCTAATCGGGCCAATGCATCTGCTCTAGCATTCTCCATCCTCGGTATTCTCACCAACTGAATAGCATCAAATTCTGTCAATAACTCCATTACCTTTGGATGGTACTTCACCATTAATTCGCCCTTAACTGCATATATTCCCATCATTTGATTCATAATTAATTGAGAATCACTGAAAACAATTATTTGTCGTGCCTCCATAACTTTCGCCAAATGAAAACCTGCTATTATGGCCTCATACTCAGCTTCATTATTGGAAGCCTTGAATTGGAATCGCAAGGCATATTCCATGTCAATATTATCTGGGGTGTTTCAAACAATCCCTGCTCCACAACCAGCTGTGCAAGATGATCCATCTACATATAATCTCCATGTAGGTAACTCGTCTTCAAATTTCTTATCTGTCAGAGATCCTCGGTAAAATATCTGTTGTTTTCTTTCATCATCCCCTGGTATCTTTCGTTCCTCGTTGGTCATCTGTTCGTACCCTTTTACCAACCGGAGTTGGTCTGGGTTTGAATATGATGATTTTTCTACATCCTTAAGTCCTTTTACCAACCTTAGTTGGTCTGGACCTGTGTTTATTGATCCTGTATCGTCCACAGGTAGGTCAGCAAGTACCTTTTGTTCCTCGGGGGTATCAGGGTATGTGAATTCTGCTATAAAATCTGCTACAGCTTGCCCCTTTAATGATGATATGGGTTCATACACAATATCATATTCACCGAGTTCTATTGCCCAATACATCAACCTTCCTGATTTTTCTGGCTTGTGAAGGGCTTGTCTTAACGGCATATCGGTATACACGATGATGGTATGGGCTTGGAAGTATGGACTCATTCTTCTACTTGCCTCAATTAATGCTAATGCCAATTTTTCTAGCTTTGGGTACCTGATTTCTGCACCTCGGAAAGCCTTACTTGTATAATAAATTGGCTTCTGAACTCCATTCTCCAATCTGATCAACGCCGAGTTGACTGCATTCTCTGATACTGCCAGATACAAGTACAACTTTTCTCCTGTTATGGGCCTAGACAGCAATGGTGGGGCTCCCAAATACTTCTTCAAATCTTGAAAGGCCTTCTCACATTCATCAATCCACTCAAAACTTTTTCGCAGTGTTTTGAAGAATGGGAGGCATTTATCAGTTGCTCGGGATACAAATCTGTTGAGCGCTGCAACTCGTCCTGTAAGACTCTGTACTTCTTTCCTCGTCGTTGGGGATCGCAGCCCTAAAAGAGCTTTGATCTTTTCTGGATTCGCCTCGATGCCTCTTTGGTTGACGATGTATCCGAGGAACATTCCTTCTCGTACTCTAAAGGTACACTTCGTCGGGTTGAGCTTCATTTGGTATTTATCCAGTTGATCAAAGGTCTGGCCTAAGTCAACTAGATGATCAGTAGCTCTCTTGCTTTTGGTGAGCATGTCGTCGACATAGACCTCCATGTTGCAGCTGATTTGTTCAGCAAAAACCTTGTTCATCAGCCGCTGATATATTGCACCTGCATTTTTTAAACCAAAAGGCATAACATTATAACAATAAGTTCCCCTTGGGGTAATAAAAGAAGTACTCTCCCTGTCTTCAGGTTTCATTTTGATCTGATTATAACCAGAATATGCATCCATGAAGCTGAGCAGTTCATGTCCCGAGGTAGCATCCACTAGCTGGTCGATTCTGGGCAATGGAAAATGATCTTTTGGGCATGCTTTGTTCAGATCAGTGAAATCAACACACATTCTCCACTTATTGTTTTTCTTCTTTACCATCACCACATTTGCCAACCAATCTGGATATTTCACATCTTCAATGAATTGGGCTTTCTGGAGCTTCTCGACCTCCTCTTGTATGGCCTGGTTCTTCTCGGGACTAAACACTCTTCTTCTCTGCTTCACAGGTTTGATCTCCTTATTCACATTGAGCTCATGACATAAGAAGTTTGGATCTATTCCTGGCATGTCTTCATGACTCCAAGCAAAAGTATTCTTCCTCTTTCTCAAGAAAACTATCAACTCCTGTTTTATTGAAACATCCAACGACGATCCTATCTGGGTTATTCGTTCAGGATGCTCGTCGTCCAGAATAACATTTTCTGTAGATTCCACCACCTGTCCTTTTACAAGTTGAGATTCATCCCTAGGATCAAGGGTTTCAATTTCTGTATCTTCCTCCACTTGGTAAGTAGTAGTCTTTTTCCTTGATTCTTCAAGTTCCTCTTGCTCAGCAGACGAATAATAGCATTCCCGAGCTACTTTTTGATCACCTTTCACAACTCCTACCCCAAAGTTTGTTGGGAATTTCAAGCACTGATGTACCGTAGATGGAACTGCTTCGAACTTCTTCAATCCAACTCTTCCCATGATGATGTTGTAGGCTGACTGCACATTCTTATCCATCACGAAGAAGCGTATTCTTTCTGTTCGACAAGCAGGCCAGGTTCCAATGAATATATCCAACTTGATCGTCCCAAGTGGAAATACTTTCTCGCCAGCAAAACCCAGAAGGGGTCTATGATAAGGCTCCAATTGAGATAATTTCAAATTCAAGCTATCAAAGCATGAATAATACATGATGTCTACTGAACTACCGTTGTCTACTAACACTCTTGAAATCATTACCTCTTTCATCCTCATTTTGATCACCAAAGGATCGTCATGAGGGTAAAGAACACCTGCCAGGTCGTTTTTTGAAAACCCAATGACTAGCTTCTCTTTGTTTACTTTCCTCGGACGATCATCCTCGGCCAGATTTATCCTCTGAATATACGAACAAGCTTGAGCCTCCCCGAGGTAAGCCTTTCTTTCTGCAGTAAGGTCTCCTCCTCCTGCATCTCCTCCTGTAATAACATTACAATCAAATGACCCAAAACGTATGGAAAATACCTCTCGTTCAGGCTGCCTTGGCTTCTTGGGAAGATCAGGGTCATCATCTGGATCATCTTTCGTGGTCCCTCTTCTTTTTCTCCTCTGCACGACGAGGAGATTTAGATCTTTCTCTAGTTCTATCATCATTCTTCCTCTCACCCCTGCGATCTACATATTTTGATAATTTTCCTCTTCGGATGAGCGTTTCAATCTCGTTCTGAAGGGCTATGCAATTTTTAGTCATATGGCCATGATCTTTGTGAAACTCGCAGTATTTGGCCTTATTTCTCAGATCAGGATTTGTCCTCAATTTTTCTGGCCACTTGATTTCCTCGCTGTTTTTTATTTCTTCTAAAACGTGATTAATACCCATTTTTAATGGAGTATAATTATCGTACTTCTTTAAGACCTCCCATGACGTCCTATTATTCTTGGAGTGCTTGTCACCACCATTACCTTTCTGCTCTTTCTTCTTAGACTTGTCGACCTCCACCTTAGTTTCTTTATCCATATTCTTCTTCGCATACATAGCCTCCTCGGCATTCATGATTTTGGCTGCTTTTGCCATCAATTCGGACATAGTTTTAGGTGGATCTTTGGCCAAGGTGTAGTACAGCTTGTTAGGTAGTAAACCACTCATCAAAGCAGTGATCGTTGTTTTTTCTTCGTAATCTATGACTTCCAACTTTCTGTTATTAAAACGAGTTATGTAATCTCTAGTACTTTCACCTGATTTTTGCCTAACACTTAGCAAATGTGCTACTCGCTTTACGGGCTTTGCTCCAAAATAGAAATTTCCAATGAACAGCTCGGCTAACTGAATAAAAGTTGAAATCTTACCCCGAGGAAGATTATTGTACCATATTTGTGCAGATCCGATAAGAGTTACCGAGAATGCTCTACACCTCATCTCGTCGGGGACGGCATAGATGTCGGCAGCAGCTTGGTATTGTTCTATATGAAGTACAGGATCTGTCTTTCCATCGTACTTAAGGGTCACTACAGGTGCTTTGAATTTCGATGGTGTTGGAAAATCCACAATGGCTTGCACAAAAGGTGTCCCTTGAACAAAAGTTCTCTGTAAAGGGTTCCTCGCTTTAGCCATTTCTCCCAGTCTCTCCTCCAACCGTTGAATGGAACCTTTCCATGCTTCATTCCCTTCCTCAGGCCGCCTAGTCCGAGCAATTGATTGTTCTGACATAGCTTCCTGAGATTTATCTCGACGAGTAGCTGGTCGTGATTGTGCTGATCCTTCTCTCAAACCTGATGGTGGCCGTAAACTTCTCGATGGAGCTCTAGGTGGACTCATATTCCTCCTTGGTCCTAATCGACTGAAAGGAGACACCCTGCTTAATATTTCTAAAGCTCTAGTTCTCTCCGGAGAGAGAGTGATACGTTGATCTGTATCCGTGGCCCGTATTGATGAAGTTCGCCCAGGTTGATAAGAAGAATCATTAGATTCTTCATTGCGATATGACCCAGTACGTCTGGATCGCGATTGCCCACGATCACTCCTTTGCCCTGAATATGTAGGTGCACCGCCTTAAAGAGTTTGAATGAGTTGCCTCATAGATTCTTGCATGGCGGTTTGTCCTTGAGCCAGATTTGTCATAACTCCGGCCAGATCTGGAGATGCAGATGGATTTGGAAGATTTCCAGTATTTCCAGCATTTCGATTACTAGATTCTGGGTTATCTGCCATTGATGGTAAATGATTTTTTATGAAAAACGATAATAACAGTCGTTTCCCACAGATGGCACCAATCTGTTGATGTAAAAAATTAGATCGCTCTAATTATTCAATCACAGATAAATAAAATGAGACAAAGATTTTTAAAGTGGTTCAGCCTTATATGAATGGCCTACGTCCACTGTTATGTTATTGCTGAATGTTTGGGAATTCTCGATTACAAGCTCTATCAAGAAATTCCGGTCCCCCCTGAATGAGGATGATACAAGGTATTTATAGCCTTTAGGCTGTACATGAAAGGTTCGATCCATTAAATGACATACATATGAAAGGGTAATACATTTAATGTAGCGTGGGTGTCAAGAATATAAACATTCAATGAATAGTTGAACAGTTGTCCGTCTGGTAATTAATGATACGGCCGAGATGCAGCTCGGACCGCCTTAGTTGCTCGTTGATCAAGAGTTCCTCGGAGCGCATGTAGTATCTCGGGATAATGGAGTTCCTCGGGGTGTCTTCCTTGTTGCTCGGAGAGAATATGAAATGGTTGAAGGAATTAACTTCCTCGCTACTATTGTGCCATGTAGATCGACACGTGTCTTTGAATTATTCGTCCACATCAGCATATTAATTTTGGTATCAACACTTATATTATGAAATACTAAAGGAGATGAAGACCAACTTGACAACCCGTCAAGCCTATTTTAGAAACAGGAAGCATCTTTTGCATTACCATGCGTCTCATCAATTTGATGGAGATTTGACGATACAAGTGCACAATTATTTACAATTTTATAAGAATCATTTTACTTTTCACCCAAGTGAACTTATATTTAACTCCAAACTAAACAGGGGACCTTATGGAGAAAATACCAAATATACTTGATATAATCTCATGTACTAAGCAAACAAATGTATTAGAAAATCTATAACTTAGTACAAGAGAAGATTGAGGCTATGTACATAATTAACTAAAACCAGCTTAGTCCAGCTTTAAGAAGAATTTATAAACAGCGTGTGTGAGCTGTGCTATCAAGCACTAGGCTCATTTTTCCGTTGCCTTGGTAGACCAAGTGTAATTGAACTATAAGTAACTGAATTAATAATTTTTTTAGAATGCATGGGAATGGATGTCCTATATATTTAATATGACATCCATTCCCATGCATTCTAAAAAAATTATTAATTCAGTTACTTATAGTCCAATTACACTTAGTCAACCAAGTTTGTGTAGGAATGGATGTGTGTATACAGTTATCTCTTAAAATATACTTATAGTCCAATTACTTATAGTCCAATGTACACACATCCAGGGATATGACATCCAGGGATCAGTTACTTATTAAATATATTTCCACATCCATGTGTGTATCAATGTACACACATCCAATGTACACACATCCAGGGATCAGTTACTTATAGTCCAATTATGCATGTGTGTATAAAGTTAACTCTTAAAATATCGCATTCAATATACATCAACCCATGTTAGTCTACAAGAGCGAGTGTAACTTCACATCAAAGAATTCCAAAAGAAAGCCAAACATAAGTCTTTTAGAGCCAAAGCCTCAAAAGGTGGGCAATATTAGAGTAAAATCAACTAGTTATTGAACACATTTCAAAGTTACAATATGTTTCCCTCATTTATGTTTCCTATCTATAAATATAGTTATTCTACATAATCTTGATGCTACAGTATGGGCTAAGAATAATACATCAAATGTAAAACATTTTTTTCAAAATAACAATATGGGCATGCTAAGAGTCTATTGGAGTGTGGCTAATAAATGCCCAAACAGAAGTAAAAGCTTGGTTTTTTGTTGATTTGTTGCTAAAAAAATAGATAAATGTATATGACAACATCACTTAGCTGATTGCAATGAGCTGAGCATTCAGTATTTCTTTAAAAAAGTTGGTGATCCTATAGTGTTTACATTTATGGTAATAAAGAAGCTTTAGAGAGAATTGTATCAATAACTAAGGTATAATGGGAATTACATGAAAAGACTTATTAACAAGAACAAATAGCAAAACAGGTGTACTACTGCAAGTCTTTTTCGATATCATGTGGTTCCTTAGAAGAAATGATTTGATTGTAAACAATTCAGTCATTCAGGAAAAATAAAGAAGCACAAGTCACCAACTATAAACTGTATCAATTTAACCATATTTAAACATTTTTTAACATTATGAAACCCCATTATCCAAATGGATTTACTATCCAATGTTAGGGGAAAAAAGTGTTATAAGCAAAAACAATACTAATAGCATTTAATGTAAATCATTACAATAATAGGTGGAAACTGAGTTTTGTATATATAAAATGGTGTGGCACAAACTACTCCGTTGAGATAGAAAAATCAAGGGTAGCTTTGAAGAAGGAGCGGAAGCCATACCAAATGTATCACCAAAGTTGGTCCATATTTCAGCACGAATGGATTGGTTACTGTCAGCAATGCTAATGACCTCGACAAAAGTAGTAAGAGGAGAGGGCGGCCTGCCTTTTACCATTAATTATTGTTCATCTGTAGATTTTCCAATTACAACACCACCATCAGGTCGTACCACTTGAATCACAGCACGTACCTTCCTTCCCACATACATGCGCAGAAGCTCAAGATTGACAAAAACTGCAGGATTTGATGTATCCATGTCCTGCAAGTTACAGAACAAACATAAATGTTTATAAATTAGAACTATGTTGGATGGTGATATAAAAAAACTACTCAATTCACAAGCCACATCTTGAACAGGATTATACAATGTGCATCCCCAAGAAACACTTTCTTTTTTCGACTAGATTTGTCCACCTTGCCTCTTAACACATTTCTCATCAGACCTGGTGCGTACACCTTGAGGTTGCTGAAATTGAATGTATGCTGGAGGGGCCTGTTTGTAAGGATAAACATGCCTCATCTCCTGAAGAGCATCAATAGCCATAGATTGGTAGATGTCGCTTTGCATACCGATCATGGAGGCATCTAATCTTGGTTGCATCCAGGGTGTGACCCCCCAATCCCCTGGAAGTTAAGGGAAGATGCATTATCTCCACGTAGCCACATCAGCGAAGAATTGATATTCATATCATCATCCTTCATCCATGTGTTCAATAACAAGTACATGTTACAAATACGAAATTACAGATTAGCTTCGATATCTCTTTAATTAAGTAGATGGGTTGTGAGACTAAAATAAATTGGAAATAAAACATTCCTAATTGAGTAAAGTCAGCTTAGTTTCTTGCTTCATAAATAAGTCGCTCGAAAAAGAGGGGGCATTTGGATGTGATCCCCTCCACAATATTAAGCGACAGATACAGTACTGAAATTCACATATATATATTACCTAACTTGAAGGTATCTGGACCGGATCCCTTAAATTAAAATTAACTGGATCTCACCCAATCAGTTTGCTAACTCCAGAGACCTAATTGTGATTTGGGAAAGACATTTCAATTTTTTTATTTTATTTTATATATATATATATATATATATATATATATATATATTGGGCCGGGGCGACGTAGGTAAAAGTAGAGAACCTTACCATTATAAGAGGGTAATCCTGGTGGCCATGGTCGCTTCAGTCTGAGGGTAAACGGGGATGGATACATGGGGAATGTTATTAACGGATTAATCTCCCATAAGGATACTCTTGGTTGCCTCTCCCCAGTTGTAGACTCATCCCAACCCACCTGCATACACCAAGTCAAAGTACAGTTTTATCAACCAATATGTGCAGTCGAGAAACCAAAAAGAATCTAAAATTTATAGAAAAGTCAATGAACCTTTCTGAGCCCCAATGCGGATTTGGCAACCGAGCAGGATCCAAGTCACATATTCCCGTTATTGTGCCCATATAGCTAAAATAAACATAAATATCATATGTTTACTTGGAACACATACAAGAAAGAGTTCTTTATAGCAAAACAAAAGGAAAAAAGGGCACTGCAGGCTAGTAGAAAGCCGTCAACGTACTTTATAAAAATTAGAACAATGACTAATCCAAACAATTGTGCCTACTAAGTACGAGCACTTACAAGAAATAGTTCTTTATAACAAAATAAAAGGAAAAGAAAGCATTGCAGGCTATCAATGTATATCAATGTCACCAATAACTCCGGAAGATTATCTGTAAGAGAATAGGTCGAACAATTTATATCAAGCACTATACCATCTTGAGTTAATAACGGTTTCATCACAAAGACTATTTCAAGTAGTAAAAAATAATAAAATTATTATTAAATGATTCGGTGATGCACAAATGAAGCAACCCATGATATAAATCGTGAAACATTACCAAAAGGGATATTTAATGAACAAACAACAAATGTTAAATGATATAATATTAAACTATCATGGTCTTGCATCGGTACAACTGCGTCTACGACTATAAGTGATGTCAAATTATAGTCAGAAAAGAAGGCCAACCCCTAAATGAAAACCATCAAAAACCTTACTACGAAGAAAGAAATGAAACAAATGCGCACACACATTTAGGTCTGATATTGGTCGAATGTTATATATAGATGAATGGAATGATATCCAGTAGCACTTCAACTGACATAACAAATTAAAACAACAAGAGAAAAATAACCTTTTACCTTTGTTGGAAAAAAGAATTGTTAAGAACTTGCAACTACTTCCATTTGACTATTTTACCATCAAATTTGGAGAAATAGCCAAGAAGAAACGCATGCCACCCGACCTGAGATGCATTAAAAATAAAAATCCAAATCTGAAATCAAAACCTAACTGTGAAGAAAAATATGAAATCAAAGGTACCAAAATCAAATTCTCATTTTATTACTAAAAGATCTAATCAAATGCACTAAAATACATAAAAACTTATGAATTAGATTAAGATTAACTACAGAAAAAGGTATTCCAACAGCACAAAATGGGGTTCCAACACTCAGATGTTCCTACTGCTTCAATACCAACACAGAAAATTGAAACTTCAATACCAACACAAAAAATTTAAACAATCGTTTCAATACCAACCCTCAGATGTTCCTACTGCTTCAACACAAAAATTTGTTCCTACTGCTTCAGTACCAAATCGTTTCAATACAGAAAATTGAATAAAAAAAGTTCAAACATTTGAATCAATACTAAATCATTTCAAAGACCACTAGATTTCGATGGCCGAAGATTAAGGATTCATCTGTTGCCCACAGCCCTTAGACCATCATCCAAACCCTTCTTCAAATATGACTTTTGACGGTGTTAAACTAGATAATAAAAAAACGTAAAGATTGGTAAAGAGTCTTACGAAGTAGACATAGAAGATTCGGTGCGAGGGAATGTGTATCAACATCTTCATACTCAAATGGTGATAGGATGACACTAGCGGTAACAACCCACTAATATGAGCCATATCCACCAACAGAATAGCATTCTTCTTGTCACAAACCTATCAACCACATGAGAACCTCTTACTAAATGCGCGTTTTAGTGTAGTGTTTTAAGTAGCAACGACTATTCGACATATATATATATATACACACTAAAATTCAGTTTGAGAAATCATTGCATAATTCTCATAGTCCCAACTCATCATTGCATAATTCATATTGCCTAGGGAAATGTACTTTCCGAGACGCCAACATTATTTGCGAAAGTAGAAGTTCCCTTCTTAGCATTGGCAGGTTTAAGTGGACATTATACCTTCAAATTGAAATGCATATAATGAGTATTTTCTCATTGTTCCGAGAAGCTCAAAAGTATGACAATTGAAATGCTATTTCATATTTCTTATAATCCCTGACAATTTACCAATTGAAGAACACAAAATAGGATAACTCATTTTAAAAACAACACTAACTATGACATTCTTATAAAATCTTTTAAGAATAATTATTATAATATATCATTTTTTAATTTTGTCGTTGAAATTGAAAATTTTGAATGAAACAAAAGCTAAAAGTAGAACTCGAGACCAACTTTATCTTAGTATTATTTAGAAAGTTATATTGTATTGTTGAGTTCAATGATATGCAATATTTGTATGAAAGTGAGAATGTGAGAAAATTCCCCGAGAACAAAAAATGCAAAATTTGTAGACAAGGGCTCTGGATGCTCAAAATCCTTCACAAATAACTTTTATCAACCAATGTTCAACATTACAATATCTACAATTTGTAATTTTTATTTTAACAAAGAACAACTTATGCTAATTCAATCTCTCAAACGTTGTTGCCACAACAATGTACCGCGGGTAAAGGGACAAATTGACAATCATTGAAACACACTATCCATAGTAATTAGTGCTATAATATAAATTCAATGAATTTGATAGATGAAGGATGTTTTCAACCAAGATCATTAAAATTAACATTGACTACTCAATTGCATAGAATTCCCTATACTGCAAGATGGCATAATTCATTTAATATATGAATGTTTAAAATTATTTAATTAAGCACTCTCGTTTTCAAGTATAGCCTAGATTTATGTGAAGAATATAATAAAATTAATAGACAAAACGCGATAGTTCACTATAATATTTCAACACATTCACATGAAACTTCGCTACAATAAGTGACAATATTCTTAAATTAACTCCAACTGTCTCAACAAAATTAATCCAACTAGCCACAAAAATCAAAGGCACTCTTTTTTTACATACTAATATTCTCCTAGAAGCCCTAATTATTCTGGACAAACATAACAATCAAGTTTAAATTAAAAATAAAGTAATCTATAAACGAAGCGAAATTGGAAAAAAAAAACATGTTGGTGTGGACGAACATGTGAGGTTTCATGCAGAATTGAAATCAAAATTTTTTCTTTGTACGAAATTTTTAGGGTTTCACATTTATGTGTGTGCATATGTATGTCTATATATGTGTGCGTGCATATGTGTGTGTGTGTGTGTGTGTGTGTGTGTGTGTGTGTGTGTGTGTGTGTATGTGTGTGTGTGTGTGTGTGTGTGTGTGTGAGAGAGAGAGAGAGAGAGTACCTGAGGTTATGGGGAGTGAATCAAAAGGCTTCCTTTTTCTTTCTTGTTTTGGGAGTTTTATTATAGTTTTTTCCGTTCTTGATTTAGGGGCTTTTTGATAGCTAAGAAGGAGGTTATATATACTAACTTGTGAGAGAAAAATATAGAGAGAGAGAGACACAGAGAGAGATGAGACCTGTGAGTGAAAATGAGGCGGGACGGTCGTGGGGGAGAGAGAGGGGGTGGCTATGCGAGAAAGAGAGATGATCGAGTGCGAGTGAAAATGAGGAGAAGCGGGAGAGATCAAAGTTCTCCTAAATGTTTAGGAGGAAAAAGTCCCTCTTAATTTTGTATGGAGAACAAAAAAGGCGTAATATGTATATTTAGTATATAAATTATTAAAAAAGGGTCATAATATCTATAATTAAATATGATTTTTATATTTAAAGTGTCATAAAAAATAATATTATTATATATAAAATGACATTTTATATCAGATATGTCATATTAATAACAGTATTAACCTTTAAATGACATTTTTGTAATAAATGTCTTCAAATTAATTTTTCAAGCGTCATAAAAAGGTATTTTTCTTGTAGTGTACACTCAACAACCACTACCCTATTGCACTTCATTCTCCAACATTCCACATTTGCAATGTAGTGATAAAGCTCAACCATGGTCGCCCATACAGCAAACGTCACTTCTCACAAGTTCCAAGTAGTTGCCTATATGAGGAGTACTTGGGGAAGGTTACGGGAATCTAAATTCAAGTTGTCTTGGTGTATTACTGAATATAGTATTAATACTTAGTTTTTATAAAAAGAGTCGGGACCACTTCCCAACTCTCATATTATATTATGAGCATACTGGAGTGATTTAGTTTTACTTCAGTCTTGTGAGTCCTCAATAAGTAAAAAGTACTTGGAGAAGTCATGCAGTTACTTCCTAAGGACTCTCTACTCATTACAAAGACCTCAAACACTTCTTCTCGACCTTAGTGAAAGTCTAAGGATGGGTACATTTGTATTATCTACTATTTACATCGAATATATTAAAGAGAAACACCTTAACACTGAATGTTGCTACCTTAGTAAAGGTATCGAAATCCTTGTGTTTTTATTATTTTAAGCTAATTACACCTCCTTCGCCCTTAAGAGGCATATCTAGTGAGCTGCGATCTCAAAATTTCAGCACCATCATATGTTAATCAAGCCTTAGACATTTTGCATCATTATTTTAGCAAAAAAGGTTCTTCAAAGCACTGGCCACCAAGGTAAAAAAATTGACAAGTAGTCACAACATACCACGGCTGTTGCCATAGTTAGGTAAGGCTAAAACTCATACAATGGTTGATTTATCTGTTTCTCTTTTTGTTTTCACCTCTCCTTCAACAATTCAAGTACTACAGGAAGCTTTTTTCCATTTACCTCTACAGTAACCTAAATTTAGTGACAATATGATTTGACATTTTTATGTTGCAAAATGCTCATATGGGGATGACGCGCATTACTTCATTGCCAACACCAGATCGCACGTGACATCTCCGCAAGGGTGGGGTCAGGAAATTAATATCACTAACTCACAATGAAAATAATAATGATGTGTATTGTTTATGAAATAGAATTTGAGATCTAAAGGAAAACTATGGTCTGCATCCACTATTATATATTTCTACGCGATCACACCAATAATACAATCTTAAATGTCCTCAACGAAAATTATGGCCTAGAGAAAATTATGACCATATATCTTTCTACACAATCATACGAGTAATCTAATATCTACTGGTGTCCCAATTGTAACTTTGCTTAAAATGTTATTTACAATTAAGCCTCACCATCTTTTCACCTATCTCTATTTATCCATCCCTATGCCCAGTGCCCTTACTCTTCATCTCCCCAACATGTTCAAAATGAAGCTTTACTCCCTCTCTTCACCAAGTGTTGCCAAAATTAAAGACAATCATTCCTCTTTCCTCCATTTGTTTCAAACACATCCAACCATTTCTCTCTCTCTCTCTCTCTCTCTCTCTCTCTCCACAAAGTGATCAGACCAACTGAAATCTCCCTTCCAAATCACACAGGTTTCATCTACCTTTATCTAAATAAATTCTCATTTTAAGGCAATCTCCATCCCTATCTCAATCTCCAGGTATAGTCTCTCTAAAACTTTATTTGCAAACCATGGATAAATGTTGTTTCATCAATAAAGATACTCTATTTGCATGTCTTTACGTCTTTCTATTTGTTATACTAATGACTCGTAGATATTCTTATTGTGCATATTCACATAAATTGATAGTCCCATAGTGAATCATGGTGATGTTCTTACAAAACATCACCATATGTCCCATCCTGCATCATTATTTATATTGTTAGCACATGATATCATGAATGCGATCTAAAAGAAAGAAATGATCGATATATGTCATACATATCCTTTATTATGAGAATTCAAAACACTCGCGCATCGCATGGGATTGAAACCTAGTACAATGTTATATGTCAACTTAATCGTCACCATTTGATCTCTGAACGCCACTTAAAACATAAATTACCAAAATTACAAACGTTTTTACAGGATAAGACAATACAGTTGTTAATCTAGGCAAGTTTTGGCTAGGGTTTTCAAGTAGATGTCATCTTGTAGTGATGGTTATGGTCTTCCCCAAGACAAAGAAAACCAGTGAGAGCTCAATGAAGAAGACCGTGTTAATTAGCATCCGATCAACCAACCATCCATAAATGGTAAATCCACCAGTGTTGGAACGCACATATGTAACTGCACAATCAAAACCAACTCTAGTAAGATGAAACAATACATTAAATACATGGACAGAGGTATGTGAGGTCAAGTGGAGGTTGTAGCCCCCACATTTTATATATAGGAGAATTCTCATCAGCATTATGCTTTATACATCATTTTCATACATTACACATAATTGTAGAACCAAAAAAAAAAAAATTCAAAATTTTTATTTTTTTTCTTGAAACTAACCTTCCAACAAACTCATGTTCAAAAAATTAGGTCAAAATACATTTTGTAGCTATCTTATAAAAAATTCACAAAAAACTGCTCAACATACTTTATTTATAAGGATATGTGCCAACAATTTTTTGTAGATTTTTTAAAATAGCTACAAAATTTATTTTGACCCAATTTTTTTGAATATGAGTTGAATGGAAGGTTAGTTTCAAGAGAAAAATAAAAAATTTGAAAAAATGATTTCTTAAGACCTAGAATTAGGTTTGATGTATACATCATAATGTAGGCGTCTCTCTCTCTCTCTCTCTCTCTCTCTCTCTATATATATATGTGTGTGTGTGTGTGTGTGTGTGAGAGAGAGAAGGTTCACCTACATCACACCTAGTTTTAGGCCCTAAAAAAATTTTAATTTTTTTATTTTTATCTTGAAATTAACCTTCCAGTCAACCCATATTCAAAAAATTGGGTCAAAATATATTTTGTAGTTAATATTAAAAAATTCAACAAAAAACTGCTGAAAATGATTTATTTATAAGAGTCTGGGCTAGCAGAATTTTGTGAATTTTTAAAAATAATTACAAAATGCATTTTGACCTAATTTTTTGAACATGTGTTGATTAGAAGGTTAATTTTAAGAGAAAAAATTGAAAAAAAAAATCTTAGGCCTAAAATTAAATGTGATGTATGGTGTGTTGTATAAACTGTGATGTAGGTGAGCCTCTCTCTCTCTCTCTCTCTCTCTCTCTCTCTCTCTCTCTCTCTCTCTCTCTCTCTATATATATATATATATATATATATATATATATATATATATATATATATATATATGTATGTGCTTTTATAAATTTTGAGGTGTAAAATAATATTTAAAATATAAGTCGAGACATGTGTAAATATAAAAAAAAACTTTTAATTTAACCTACCAAACAAAATACAACCCATCAGCCTCTTTCAACACATACACAACACAACATATACAAAACACAACACAAGTAGCTCTCCCTCCTTTAACACACTTTACTGCTCAACCGCACAGCACCGTCGTCTGCCTTCGTTTCCACCCTACTCCCTATTGCTTCGCCGTCGACTTGTCCTTGTCCGCTAGTACTCTCTCTCTCTCTCTCTCTCTCTCTCTCATTTATTTTTCTATTTAGAGTAAATGGTTTAGTGTTAATTTGTGTTAGTTTGTTAAATGGTTACATTAAACAATTTTGAGTTAAATTGTTAAATGGTTACATTAATTTGTTTTTGGTTAAACTAATGTTAGTTGGTTGATGTTTTTTTTAGTGATATTGTTGGTTGGTTTAAATTCTACCCTCTAGGGTTAATTTTTTTTGGATTAATGATTGACTTAATTCTAGCTTCTAGTGATATTGTTGTTAGTTAGATATGAATTTGGGGTTGAAAATGATTGTTTAAATTTGATGTTTTAGGATTACAATATGGAAAAGTACTTAAAAAAAAATCAAGCGACATCCACACCATCACCTATTAAAATCTGGGGTTTATTTTAAGGTTATATTGTTAATATTTGTTACAATTTGCTTTAATGTTATTGTTAGTTTTTATATTATAGTTAATTTTAGGAGATAATTAGGGATAATTTTGGTTTAAATTTGGGGCCGAAATGTATGTTTAAATATTTGTTTCTCTTTTCATTAGATTAAATAAATTAGTTATTTTTGTTAAATACTAAAAAATAACCTCAAAAAAAATCAACTCAGGGGCTCCAGTCCCGAACCCCTGGAAATAGCAGCTAAATTAGCCCCCCCTCGAGAATTCCTGGTTCCGTCCCTGATTAAATATAATCAAGACTGAATATATCACTTTAGGTGTGAATGAAACTAAGTGTCAGATGTAATGAATGATATCTCATTCTGCACCAGCTCAATACCATCGAAAATTAAAATAACAAGTAACCGAAAAGGGGTTTATTTTCCCATGTGTTATAACACCATTGGTGAAATATTAGAGACAGAAGGAGAAGACCAAAAATGTTTCAGAATTAAGGCTGAAATATCAATCAATTCAATAGACAAAGATCATATGACATTCAACATCATGTTTCAAAAAACATTTTTGGCATAGGACTCAGACAGTCGTTTTTTTTATTGGATACTGGTTTCGGTGTCAGGTGAAACAAAAAGATATATTTTTTAGAATATACAAAAACTTTAAAAAAATAATAGTACTAAACAAATTGATTCAATGACTCGTGGCGAGATATCGGATGTTTTACCAAACTCAGCAAGTCAAGCTGAACCAAACTGATTTTGATAAATATATAGATAAGAGTAACGGATTTGGATTAGTGGGCACCGAAACCATGGGAAGTAGATGAAGGTTGTGAACACAACACGACTTAATTGATGGGTGATTATTGGAAGATATTGAGCACCCTATTATTGTTTTCAGTAGAAACATAGTTAATTTAAGGCTGTTGATTAAGTTAACTGAGGATTGGTTTGGATGTACGTGACGCATTAAACGTGATTGCACCATCTATAATGCTTCATCTACACTATTTATTATTAGAAAAGGAAAGGAAATAATATAGAATGGTATATTAATCATAGCCAACCAAATCAATTCTGCAACAAGAACCACTAGACGGCCAAAAAATTAATATTTAGTAGCTATTAGATGCACGTACCAAATGCTTGCCTCTTGTGATACGATGGCAGATGAGAAATGTGTTGTGTATTTGTGGACAAGGGCAAAAACTCAGATGATTCCATATCACTTTCTGAGTAACTTATAGGTAGGCCCATTTGATTCGAAACCTCTGAATTCCCACCATTATTTGAAATTCCAGAGTTGGAAGGATCATTAGAAGTACACGTGACTATTGCATGCCATCTACTAACAACTGATCCAAGGCTTTGAGCTCTGTGTGAAACTTTTGAAGCTGCACTCAAACAGAGAACTATTCCAACCAGCTGAACAATTGATAGGACCTGTTTGATGGTTACAAAAATAGCAACATAAGAGACAAATTTCTCAGAATAAAGAATGCTAGAAGCCTCATACTATACATCATCAAGGAATTGTAATTGTTGAGGTCAAATAGTCACCGATTAATGGAACTGGTATATTACTTGCGCACCCAAGGAAGATTTGTTGTATATATGATAGGTCAAAGAAACTTGGTAGCCAGATGATTGCAGCGACCAAGCCGGCCAGCTTGTACATAGACAAATTTATAATTTAGAGGATGTCAAGTTCGGATTCATTTGGAATAAATCTGGCCCTACTACATTAAGAGCCTATAACTTAACATTTGAAGTCCCCCAGCCCAGATGGATCTTATTAAGAATTTCCAATTAAATAATTGTCTGAAGAACAATTGAACATACAAGGAGAGGATCTACTAATAAACTAGGCACTACAAAGTTGAAGGTGTTGAAAGTTAAAAGTGTAATGTAAATAAGTAATAGCAAAACGCCATGCTGAAAAATATTGTTATACTCTTCGTCGTAGGCTTAAGGGTTTTTTTTAAATAGTGTGACAAAGTGGTAACATGGTTCAAAGTAACGGCCGAAACCGAGACAATACGGCCAAATTGACTAGATTTTGGTACACACCAATTCGAAACTGTAATCCGTATCTATATATCAACGAAACAAACTTGATTTGCCGTGACATGCCCGAGTTTTTTTTTTCCGAAATGGCCACAATCTTGACGACTCAACGAGCCGATATAACACGAGTCGTACAACTTTTTTCAAGAAAAAATTGATTCGCTAATTAATGTAGTGTTTCGTCTCTCACGAAATCGATACTGATATCAAAACTGAGTCCAAAATTGGACTCCCGAGTTTTTGAACGAAACTGTGTCTTGGAAACATGTGTGGTATTAGAGCTTAAATTTTTGGCACTTAATCCACATCAATGACGAATCCCTCCGACACCTTCGTGTGGGCAGACCACCAAGGAGGGCCACAAGTGAAGCGACGGAGATATTTGAGAGTATTAAATACATAAATACGCTACCCCTCTTTCATCAGTATAGTGCGAGGGTTGATAGGTCTCGAGCTCAAATCACACCAACGCTTGAATCACACTTGAAATATTCACGTGATGAGCCACTCGCAAGAGCCATATGTGAGGGGCTTTAGTATTGAAATACATTTTAACACCCCCTATCCATAAGCTCAAATTTTTAGCATAAATGGTGTTTAATATCCGACGAGTATATTGACAAATTAACTGACCTTGACAATACCCCAACTCATAGTTATAATATCCATTATGTACAACAATTATAATATAAACACCTATCAACACTTACAGCAAAATCACCAGCATTAATGAAGTTGATGATTCCCTTGTTCCCTGTTGTCTGCAAGAGAGCTGCGAATTGACTAGCTGTCACAACTAAGAACTCTAAAAGAGCAAATACACGGAACCTGTGGCTTATCTTGGATAAATAATAGGTTAGACGGATGTGTTCCTCAATATATACTGAAACATCCAAATTCCTTTCTAAAAGCTTCCCATAGTTTTCGAAGTGTATCACTTGCAAATTTCCCACCAAATTGAACAAAGCTGTGCCTGACAGATATAGTGTAGTCAAGTAGGTCCAACATACAAGCGAAGCAACCAAAATCACAACAGCTTGCCACCATGAATTATGATGCAGATAGATCATACGAGTGACCTCACGGGAAGTCTTCAACAAAAAACAAACAAGTACCCAAACAGCCAGCTTGCGATAAAATCCCTGAACAAATCATTTTTAAAAGATGATAATTGGTAAGTAAAATTTAAAGAATGGTCAATACCACATCAGCTGCAAGAGTAATTATATCAGTGAGGCGAAAAGAAAGACTATGCCAAGAAAAGTTGCATCTTTATGCAAACAGCTCCTTATATGTGAAACAGCTCCCTATTCCAAAGGCCTTCATTCTCCAAGTAGATTTAATATGTTCCAAATTAGATCTATCAAGATAGATATCAAAGTAAAAGGAGGAGAAACCTTCCGGGCATGGTTCTAAGTACTGGAAGCATTTGCGCTCTCCTTTAGCGTCAATCATAGTTGTTTGTATTGTACGATATGCGATACCGATGCCAACACCACCAATTGAATCCAAAGAAGAGAAAAAAAAATACAAGCACAAATCTGAAAATTGTATAACCAAGCCAAAGAATAATGAGATTTCTATTACAATACCTATTTATACTAGTAGTAATCCTACTCTAACTAGAAAAGCATTAAAAGACTAAGATACCCTTCACTTACTCTAATATTTCCTAAAGATAACTAAACCCGTTTTATTATATTTAATACTAACAATTAACAAAACTAAACTACAAACCCTATTCTATATCAGATACATAACCTGATACAATACATGATATACAAGGTAAACGATACGAACCACCCATCTGTATCGCAAATCCTCATGTATCCTGAGTGTATCGTTGCGATATTGCTATACGATATGCCTATTGGAATTCATCATTAGTTGTTCTTAGGGGGTATTATTGTAATTAGCTTTGTATTTCATTATTACATCTTTTGAGAATAAGAATGAGATCTTTATAGGTTGTTTTCGTATAGTTGAACTCCACACCCACGCGCCTAGATAGAATCGCAGGTACACTTAAATTCTTATTTCATGACATCAATGAGACAGTCACAACTACAATTTGAGATGGGCTTTAAATGTTTTTACAGCTTTTTTCAGGGAAATTCATTTTTTATGTTATATCACTCCCCATCTTCTTCCTACTATCTTTCTACTATTGGATCAACTGAGAAATGGTCGTGTTTTGGAGTCATAGGGTAAGCACTATAACCTAAAAATAGGAAGGCATCTGCACCTTTAGGATAGCGACACTACATCGTGGCTCCTCCATCCCACAAGCCAGATTTCTCAAATACCTTTCTTATTCTCTTATTATATTTTGTCAGACTTGTCAAAAAATACTAACTTAATTTATTTAGGTTGCGTTTGTTTTTTCTGAAATCTAAATATGAAATCTGAAGCTCGACTGACTCATTTTTATGTCTGAACTTAAAATGGGTGTATTTAAATAGGTTCCAAAATCATTATTTAATCCCATTTGTGAAGATTTATTTGTGACTACTCCCAGATTTTTAATCATTTAGTTGCTGGTCCTATTATAACAAACAAAAATGCTATTTGAACTGAATTTTTGACATAAAAATTTTAGACACACTGAGGTGTCAAGCTATTATTGGTTAGTTTTGTGGGTCCACGCCAATGGGACCCCAAAACCAACCAATATGAGACTGCCACATCATTTTGTCTCCAAAAATTCGGTCGATTCTTCGGCCAGTGTAGAACTGCTCTATAACAAATATGGGACACTTGTCATTTCTGCAAAAAGAAAGACGAGTGATTACAGAAAAGTTATACGCGGTTATGGACGGTAAGACATTTTACAATTATAAAAATATATGGGAGTAGAGCCTAACAAATCTTTATAAATAATACTAAATCCAAAAAAAGTATTTATTCTTTGAGTTTCATGAATAATGACGAACTCACAAAAAAACAAAAAGTTAGTTTACAAACACTCTTGTCTATAGTTGAAAAGATAGGTCCCACTTTTTATTCCCAACTGCTTTGTAGATGTATCATTATCGTCTCTTAACTACGGTGAGTCTTCCCTAAGATTTCGTAAATATAAGAGTCAACTTACACCTACCCATTATCATTTATTATTTAAAAAGGAACTTAATTAACTAGTGAAAAGGGCATACATACAAATTGCATATGAAGTGAGGATAGCTTAGCTTACTTACATTGATTTTGTCGATATACTGTTGTCGAAATTGGGGCATATCACCGCCGTGGTCGATAAATAAGAGTTTCTTCACACCGTACTTACGAATATTATGAGATACGCATAGAAGAGAAATGGCAGCGACAATCGCTTGAGAGATGAGAATCTCGAGCTCAAACGTTTTGATCTCATACTTCTCACAGTCGGAGCAGTAGGAATAAACGATTGAAAGAACAGGTAGAACTAGGGCGAGGGAAGCGAAAACAAACCAGGAGAGTAGGGTGGTTGGTAGAGTGTACTGACAGAAGCCCAAGCATCGGAGAAATAGTTGGAGACCGTGGAGGGATCGATCGAGCTTAGACTTAGTGCCATCTGCTGGTATGAGGGAGACTTGAATAGAGGATGAGCCCTCCATCGTTGTTGTGCTGGTGGTTGTGGCCATACTATGTCTTGGTAGCTAGATATGTACGAAACAAGTAAAGAGCTACTTTGTTAGAGAGAGAAACCTTTTGCCTGTTGGTCAACAATCTTACAAAAAGCGCACAAAACAAGGGAGAGAGAAACCGGGGGAGAAAAAAAATGCTTTTTTTTTTTTGAATTAAATGCTAAATTAGACTCAAAGTTTGGAGTGATTTTCAATATTAGACTCTTTAATGTTTTAAAACTTGAAATCTTAATTTTAAAATTTTAATATTAATTTTAAAAGTTTGGAGTGATTGAATTCACCGGTTCCCTCCATTAAAGGGGAATTTACATCCATCAAAATCAGTGAAGAAGGGTACAAACGCGATTTTGAAAAATGCAAATCCAGTCTATATGGGTGTATTTTAATGGAGCCTAAGAAGAAACCATGGAAGACAGAGGACTTAATCATCAGACTTAGAAAAATCTGGAAATTAAGGAATGATTTTAAGGTGACTACTATTCGTAAAGGTTTTTACAATTTGAGTTTTGCATCTATTGAAGATCGTGAAAAAGTTCGGGCCACCGGATAATGATCTTTAAACCCTAGCATTATGAGAATATTACAATGGATCCTAATATTTGGCTCTTTCATCATTCTTCCTTTAATGATTTTTTTGTTCTTTCAAATACCTCTCAATCTACCTATATTAACTTTTCTCTCAATAACAGCCTTGTTGTCATTTCTTTTATTTATGCTAGCACCTCTCTGAGAATTAGAAAAGATCTTTGGAATTCCCTTTTCTCTATTCATTCTAATTCCACTAATGTTAGTTTTCTAGTGGATGATTTCAATGTTATTCTTGGTTTCCATGAAAGAATTGGAGGAAGAATCCCTTATAGATCCTCTTGCAACGATTTTCAATCCATAATTGACTATTGTTCCCTGTTTCAAATGTCTTTCAATCGTCCTCAAACGACTTGGTCCTATGGCTGGGATTCTAATGGTCACATTGAACAAATGCTTGGTAGGGTCTTATGTAATACTCAATGGTTGGATTATTGGCCCAATTCCTCTTATGAAGTCCTCCCTAGACTATCCTCTGATCACTCCCCCCTTGTAATTTCTGTTTTTGATTTTGTCCATAAAGGTTTCCCCATTTAAATTCAAATCCATGTGGATGATTCATAGTACTTTAAAGGACATTTTGGCCAACTGTTGGTTTAATTACCAATTCGCTAGCTGTGATATATATATTGCCATCAGTAAGCTGTAACACCCCATGATTTTGGGACTGAGAAATTAAACTTTGGGGAGAAATAAAATTTATTTAAATTGGAGAATTTTAGAACTTGGAAATTGAGGTCCAAAATTGAGGACGTTATAAAGTATTCTAGATGAAGATTTTGAGTGCGCTATTGGTTCCGGATGGGTCGAGATAGTCGAAATGATTATCCTTGGGTTTTATTTCGGGCCGAAATATTTTTAAGTAAGTTTGACTCGAATTGGAGTAAACGAGTCATTTAAAGTATTTGTTATCATTTAAAACTGGGGTTTATGTTTTAAAGGCTTAAGAGGCTTACGAATCAGCCTATCTCAATTGTGAGAAAGAGAGAAAGAGAAAGAAAGAGAGAAAGAAGAAGGAAGAGGAGAGGAGAGAGGGGAAAGCTTGGAGATTTTCGGCCCGTACGCGATGTCGGGGATGATTCAACCTCTACAATTCTGAGGCAAGTATTTAATCTTGTTAAATAATTCATTGGTATATCATATTTCATAATTTGTGGGCAAAAGAATTGGATTTTGGGTTATATGTCAAAACTTAGGTTTTTGTAGATTAAATCTTGTATTTGAGGTTATATAAATTGTTGGGTAGTTATAGGATGAATTTTAAGGTTAGAAATATGTTTGGGATGAAGATTGAAGGATTGGGAAATGATATATGGGGATTTTGGAAATTTTGGTTTAGAGAAATATAGCCATTTTCATAACTTTTTGAACTGGCAGAATCGATTCGCCATGTTGCAGAAACATCAGGTCTTTAGGGCCGAATCGATTTGCCCCTTGCGAATCAATTCGGTATGTAGCAGACTTACAGGTCCCTTTGGACCGAATCGATTCGCTTGGACCGAATCGATTCGCTATTGGGACCGAATCGATTCGAAGGGGCCGAATCGATTCGAAAATAGGGCAGTTTTGAGAAATTTTCCTAGAGTGAGTTTTACTCCATTTCGATTGGGTTTATCGATTTGGGACATTAGTATATGAGATGAGAGATACGTTTTGGAGAATTATTGGGAGTTTCTCACAAGATGTGATCGTGGGAACGAATCGAGCTACTTTAGGAATTTATGCCCATATGCATTGGAGTTGAGGTATCGAGGTAGTGGGAAACCTCATTAGGGATGGGAGTTCTATTTAATAGTCAGGAGTGAGCTTAGATATGATATAAGGTTGAGTAATTTTTGGAGAGAGTTGTGAGGATATGGCATGGAATTTGTAAGCCAACTTTTGTATCGAATCCTTATAGCGATAGGATTATATTTAAGATATGATTGGGGATCAACGAGAGAGAGTGGTCGTGTATCCTTAGTGATGATAAACTCAAGGAATAAATCGTAAACACGTTAATGTTAAGGGTTCATAGGAGCAACTGAACCATAGGCTGAATTGAGAATGAGTGGATTTTACTATCGATTAGAATAGGATTGTTTTAATTGGCAGTCGGGGAAGTTACTACATATATATGCGTGATTAACGATGGGCATCCCAAAATATGATGGGATCATAAAATGAATTTAGGATTGAGCTTGAGGCTTACCAACTATTAGTTAGGTGAGCACATATGATCGAGATAAGTATTGTGTGTTGATGTGCTTTCGGATATAGATGGGATGTATAGTGATTGTTACATACGTTAAACGGTGGGTTAGTAACCTTAATGTTGGATGCATTGGAAGACTATTCCTATCATAGGGGCAAATGATGAGTATACTTCAAGTGAGGGATCGTATTTATATAACGAATTAAGTTAATACGCTTGGAACGACGGCTAGTATAATGAGTATTATGCATACTTATAGCCGAGTTTATAAATCTCATACATACAGATGAGAGATAGTGTGTATATATGTGTATATGTATGTATGTATATATATATATATATATATATAGTGTGAATGATATATACTTATTATGTGAGCATACTCGACACATGCTATCATGGGAGGTTGCGCGATGAGGGTAAGCCCCTGGCTTGAGGAACAGGGTGTGGATAGTCTCCAGGTAATGGTCGTCCATTATTATTTGTGTGATTTTATTTTGGGGGAGAGAAGTCTTGGGTATGATTCGTTCTCACTTTTCGGTTAGGAACTATGACCGCTTCCCATACGTTAAGATTGATTTTATTGCAATGGCGGTGTGATAATAGTCCGATATGTGGTGACCCCGGGAGAAAGTGAGTAATTCCTGAAAGACGATAACATGGTGCAGTATTTTTGTGTCCTATAACCGTTTGTGCTATGTGTATTGCAAAGTGTACATTATGTGTGTTATGTATACGTGGTTATAGGAATGAATGATTGTTTATATATATTTAGAGTAAGATATATATAAATATCCTATAGGTGAAGGTGATATGAATTTCCTAGTATGTACATCTTGGGTGATTTTGGTGTACTAGTTTATCAGGGTCGAAGGATCGTACTTAGAGACAATTGCGATTATATCGACCCCAAGAATTTAAATAGAGATTTAAAATTGTGTATTTAGAGAGGGTATTCAATAATTAGGTAGTTGCAGTAATAGGATTTGTGTGGAGGACATAATGGATCCCTACGATCAACATTATCAAGGAGTAGTGTATCGGGGGGTTCCTTGTTTAGATTTCACTTTCCCCACGCATGAAACGTAGTGCAATGTTGGGAGTGGAGAGAAGTTATGTCATTAATACTAAGATGTATGCTATTTAGAGAATGAATTCTTTATATGTAACTTATGATAATGTGTGTCGTGCTAAGACTAATAATTCGTTTAAGCAAATAACTAGAATCAATAAGCCTGGTAAGGCGTATATATATATGTGTGTATATATATTTATGTGGGATTAGAATGGAGAGGATCTTTGGGTTAAGTTAGGATGGTGGGTCATGCGGGTATAGGGCATGCTTATAGTTAGGTAGGTTGTCCTCATATGTGTCGGGTAGCTTAAATTAAGGTTCCAGGACGCGATTAGGTGCGCGTTGTAGATGAGAGGTGAGTTTGGCATTTCACGAGAGTACGACTCCACTTTAATTATGAAAAAGTGCATTTATATTTATTATGCACGGTTAATACACTTGTTGCAAACATTTTTCACCTCGAGCTCTGACCCATTTATATTTCTCTTGATATATATGTATATATATTGTACTACATGTGTCCCACCGCAAGGATACCGATGTGGCTATTCTATCCAGTATCTTGGGAGTCGTAGCAAATGCGGACTGTTGCGGAATTTTGTTATAGTCGCTTCATACCGTTTGTAAATCTAGATAGGATTCATTTTGGTGTATCGAGTTTATACTCTAAAGTTACTTTTAGCATTTTATACTTCTCTCCTCTGGATTGTTGTATTATCTGTTAGCCGACAGCATATTCGGGTATAATTCTTTTATTTGCACTTGTTACATTTTATACGAGTACATTCTTTCTTAGTTGTGCGTGAGTGCATTTCTTTTGTCTTACTCGTTAGTTACTTTATTGTTGGCATGTTGTTTTTCATATGTTTTTAAATTTTTTGGCATCCTCTTTTTATGGTATTTGGGTAGCTAGCAGATGTTAATTTTAGTATCGACAGTTGATGCTAAGAATGATCCATTTGAGATTCCTATTTTATTTTAATATAGGGCTAGCTACCCGTTATTATTTTAAGCAGGGTATCACAGATGGTATCAAAGCATCAGGTTTTAGTGTCTTTAGGATCTGTGCGGGTTTTCTGCGTTCTTCCGCAAGCGTTTTTAATGTAGAGCCCTACTATTAGGATTATTGTGTTCACTACGTCTATTTCCTTCTGCGAGGTGTACTCGCTTGAATGGCGTTCTGACACAGTTGCTCTCATCTCAGATGTCGCCAAGAATAAGTCCTCCATGAAGGGTTAAGATGAGTGATGCAACACCCATAATAGATTTTGGGTACGCTTTGACTTGAAGTATTTTTCTTTCCACGATTCAGGCTGAGATAAAGAGGAGATTTATAGCGGTGATTCAAGGTGATCTGACGGTGGTCGAGTGAGAAGGAGAATTTTGTGATCGATAATGTAAGTACTGAGGATAAGTGAACAGTGAAGCCCTTAGGAGGTGTGTGGCATTGTCTCAATGTCAGGAGTGTAGTCTTTTTGGAAGAGGGAGTAAGAAATTTAGAGACTTGGGTTCATTGAGTAGGACTGAAGGAGTTGTTGGGGGTCGCAATAGCGCCTTGTCCTTCAGGATGGTTATGAAGGATGTTTCTCGGAGGAGAATTAGGCCTTGGAAGGAGGGCTTGTCCTGGAAGGAGTAGAGGGACCCGGGGATGAAGTGAAACAATTGGATTATGGAAGTATAAGGTAGAATACCTTTCTTTGGGTTTAGGTCACGCTTTGTGCGGTATTGGGAGCGTCGTAGGTAAGGAATAACGAGTGGTTAACCACTATAACCATAGTGTGTACATAATTTTCTTGGAGGAAGGAGTGAGTAAGTATGACCTTTGTATAGCATCTTTTGGGATAATAGACCGTCTCGTGATAAGCTAGTAGAGGGTTGTGCTATTGATTTTCGAAAGTGCGGACTGTTAAGGTTTGTTGAGTAGTGGTTATAAGGTTATTGTTTTATACATAGGCTAGGGAAGGTAATTGTGGTATTCCAATAAGAGAAGGACTTATACTGCGGCAATGCCTTAATGTGATGTAAAGGATTTGTATAGTTGAGGAGGTTCAGAGTTTAGCAGATTCATTGTTAAGCAGGGAATTTAGCTCAGGGTTGTGCTAGCTTTGAGATTTAGGTGTTGGTGAGAGTATTGTATTTATTGGGGCCTTGTGTCTAGAACATAAGGTGTTTGATTGGCGTGTCGAAAGACATAAAATTATTTTATATTATATTGCTACATGGGCCTTTGGGTAATATCTATAACTTGAAAATCTTTTATAAAACCTTAATCCTGGTTCAACTGATCTCAATCCCCGATATATCTACACAGTAGTGTATTAGGAGGGTTCCTTATTTGGATTTCGCTTGCGATACCTCCCCCGCATGAAAGTAGCGAATGTCAGGAATTGAGAAGAGTTTAACTAATGGGAAAATTCAAAGATTTTATATTTAGTACGTTATAGTAGGTTATATTTTTTAGAGTTATATTACGATTTGAGGCTAGTGGAGCCGAGTTACGTTTTTGCGAGTTGAGCTCGGGTACAGGGTGTATGGGCGCCCTAGGTAGCTAGTTTGATTTTAAAGTTATATGGTTCTATGTGAGAAGTGGGAGAGATAGGTATAGTGATCTTGAGAGTAGACGTAAGAACTAGATGAGGTTCGGAGTCCTAGGCATAACTTAAATTTTGAGGACCAAAATTTTTATAAGGGGGAAGTCTGTAACACCCCATGATTTTAGGACTGAGAAATTAAATTTTTGGGAGAAATAAAATTTATTTAAATTCGAGAATTTTAGAATTTGGAAATTGAGGTCCAAAATTGAGGACGTTGTAAAGTATTCCAGATGAAGATTTTGAGTGCACTATTGGTTCTGGATGGGTCGAGATAGTCGAAATGACTGTCCTTGGGTTTTATTTCGGGCCCGGAATATTTTTAAGTAAGTTTGACTCGAATTGGAGTAAACGAGTCATTTAAAGTGGGTGTTATCATTTAAAACTGGGTTTTATGTTTTAAAGGCTTAAGAGGCTTACGGATCATCATATATTAATTGTGAGAAAGAGAAAGAAAGAGAGAAAGAATAAGGAAGGAAGAGGAGAGAGGGGAAAGCTTGGAGATTTCTGGCCCGTACGCGATCTCAGGGATGATTCAACCTCTACAATTCTGAGGGAAGTGTTTAATCTTGCTAAATAATTCATTGGTGTATCATATATCATAATTTGTGGGCAAAATAATTGGATTTGGGGTTATATGTCAAAACCTAGGTTTTTGTAGATTAAATCTTGCATTTGAGGTTATATAAATTGTTGGGTAGTTATAGGATGAATTTTAAGGTTAGAAATATGTTTGGGATGAAGATTGAAGGATTGGGAAATGATATATAGGGATTTTGGAAATTTTGGGTTTAGAGAAATATAGCCATTTCGTAATTTTCTGAACTGGCCGAATCGATTCGCCCCTAGCGAATCGACTCGCCATATTGAAGATCCATCAGGTCTTTAGGGCCGAATCGATTCGCCCCTTGCGAATCGATTTGGTATGTAGCAGACTTACAGGTCCTTTTAGACCGAATCAATTCGCTTGGACCGAATCGATTAGCTGTTGGGACCGAATCGATTCGGAGGGGCAGAATCGATTCGAAAAAAGGGCAGTTTTGAGAAATTTTCCTATAGTGAGTTTTACTCCATTTCGATTGGGTTTATCTATTTGGGACATTAGTATATGAGATGAGAGATACGTTTCGTAGAATTATTGGGAGTTTCTCACAAGATGTGATTGTGGGGACGAATCGAGCTACTTTACGATTTATGCCTATATGCATTGGAGTTGAGGTATCAAGGTAGTGGGAAACCTCATTAGGGATGGGAGTTCTATTTAATGGTCATAAGTGAGCTTAGATATGATGTAAGGTTGAGTACTTTTTGGAGAGAGTTGTGAGGGTATGGCGTGGAATTTGTAAGCCAACTTTTGTGTCAAATCCTTATAGCAATAGGATTCTATTTAAGATATGATTGGGGATCAACGAGAGAGAGTGGTCGCGTATCCTTAGTGCTGATAAACTCAAGGAATAAATCGTAAAAGCATTAATGTTAAGGGTTCATAGGAGCAACTGAACCGTCGGCTGAATTGAGAATGAGTGAATTTTACTATCGATTAGAATAGGATTGTGTTAAATGGTAGTCGGGGCAGTTACTACATATCTATACATGATTAATGATGGGCATTGATAAGAAGCTCTTTGGGTATATCATTGTTTTCAAATGCCACTCTTAAAATTCCCTTGAGTACCTACAAAACTTGTCTAAAAATAACTCGTATTGCGGTAAGTACGGGTATCAATCCAACTTACAAGGTGAAACAATTAATGTGAATACTTGCAATTTCAACTTTTTTTATTAAAATCTTTTCTATTTTTTTAATTTTTTTAAAACAATTTCAAGGGAAAAGTTACTACTAAATGCTAAAACTATAAAATAACTAAATAATGAAAAAGAATTTGCCACCGAGTGTGAAATAATGTGAGAAAGTCAAGAGATGGGATTACACTGCATTTTCAATTATTTTAATTTCTCAATTTATTAATTTGAAATATTTTGAGATAATATTAAATCGATAATCTAACTCTCGTTAAAATTATAAATTTAATAAAATATTTTTCAGAAAATTAATTTAAAAATGTCACACAATGAAAAATTAGGACTACACTATTTTCAGAAAATTACCCGCTAGGATCAATTTAACGAAAACAGTATCAATCCTCAAATTTCAACACCAAATTAATATTCAAATATCGAAAAAACCTATATCTAGTTTGATTCCTAAATTCAAACATTAATTTGTTCAATTAATTTACTAACTCTCGTTACATAAATTAATTGGTAACAGTTAAAAATTAATTTACCTAGAAATATAAAATTAATGAAACTAATTAATTAAATTAACATCATTTGCACTGCATCCCACCCCTTGAACGGGGCGTTTAGCCAAACATTCTCATGTGTGCTTAAACAACAATAAGTAATATGTCGAGAAGGAAATAAATTGAAAAGAGAATGTCGAAATATAATACGCAATTTTTTTTCACAAATTTGTTTAAAAATGCGCTTTGACATGCATCCAACTTCTTCACAATTTTCAGCACTTGATTACAAAAAGAAGACTAAAAACTAAACCTCAAAATTATTCAAAAGCTAAACTAATTTTTTTTGTATTTTTTTGGAATTTTTTCATGACCCTAAACTGTACATAATATACAGTCTCGTTTTCTCTCTCTATGCGTCTCCTTTTTTTTTGTATCTGAGAGTCTTGTTTTTTAATGAGCTCCTTCCCATTTGTATTATAACCACGTATTCTTCTCCTTGAGAGATTTTTTTGGGATTTGATTTTGGCTTGGGGATGGTATCTGATATTTTTGAGATTTATGTTGAAGGGATAAGGGTTGATTTGGTTTTGGTTTGTAATAGGTAAGGGTCGGATAAGGTCTGATTTGGGTTGGCAAGTCGGGTCGCGGGTTGAACTCTAGGATGGCAGAAAAGGGTAAGGTTGGCCGACGATGGATCGTCAGCGGCGGGGGTTCAGGTGGATCGAGGATAGAGAGAGGTGGTTGGGGTCGCAGTTTTCAGATTATGGGTTTTGAGGATCGCTGATGGAGATGGGGGTCGTCGGCGGCGCGATGTGAGCATGGTCGATGCAACCGGCGGAGTTCGCCGGCGGGTTTCGGAGGTAGAAAGTAAAGGGGGTCTGGCCAAATGGGTTTGGTGGAAGTGGCCACTGGTTAGGCCATGGCAGGTGGGTCCGACGGTTTCGGGTTGGGTTTGGTTTGTTGGGTTCTCGGGTTTAACATACCCGAGTTTGGACAGAAGTGGGTAGGTTCCAGTCGAGCTTGTGAGATGTTCGGATTGGGGGTATAATGGTCGCGGTTATAGGGACGAAAATAAGGGATGGTATAAGGTGGGTTAAGGTTGTTAATGGATGTTGAGGTTAGGAGAGGGAAAGAAGGGGGAGATGATGATGAATAGTGGTGGGGATGTGGATTTGGTGTGTTTGAGTGTAGGTGACTTAGGGTGAGGTTGAAGATGAGGGCATGCTTGTGTGTGTGAGGGTATAAGTTAATGTGTGAGTGGGTTGTGTGTGTTTAATTTGTACCCCTAAAATGAACACAAACTAAAAAAAAAAAAAAACTAAAACTAAATAAAATAAAAAATTAAAAGCTAACAAAGCTAAAAAAATTTAACATCTCAAACTAAATAAAAAATGAAAATAAAAAGAAATAAAATAAAACTCTATTAAACTAAAAAATATAATCCTAATAAAATAACTAAAATAACAGAAATTAAAATCTAATAAAGCTAGAAAATAAATTTCTAAAAACCAATCCTAATAAAAATAAATAAAAATAAAGATTAAAAATTAAAAACTAATAAAAATCAAAATCAAAATAAAGAAATAGAAAAATAAAAATAAAAATTAAATCCTAGAAAATTCTAAAATAATTCCTAAAAATAAAAAGGGCACAAATAAAAAAATCTAAAAAATAATAAAGGTACAAACTTAATACACACCGGGGTCGGGTGATGGAATGGGCTCGGTGTAGGCTTAGGTTAAGGTTACGACACTGGTTCGGGACATCGAAACTCTTCGGGCAAGCTCAATGGGACTCGGACTTCACGGCTATTTTGATTTTCTTCGTTGATCACTTTTTACCGCTATTTTGTCGCAATTACGCAAATTTAGCATCATTTCATACCACGACTGCTGATTGACCTGCAATATAGATAAATACGAACATAAGACCAATTTTAATTAAAATGAGGGAATAAAATGCATCTATTCGGGGTATAAAATAGACACTTTTGGGTGCTTATCACACCACCCCCAAGCATAACATTGCTAGTCCTTGAGCGAAATTAGAGAGAAAACAAAGATAAGTATCCAAAAGTGTGCCACTTTTGCAGGCACTGGCGATTGCAGTTAGCATGTGCAACAAGCCGTTAAACCTATAGGTTTCCCTATAGGACGAGTGGTGTCTCGTGAGGGTTTGTAGTGAATATACCCACAAAATTCAAAATTTATTAAAATGCAGTATCTGAGTAGATGATGAAATGCTATACAACCCAGCTTTAAAAGGACATCAAGGAACACCGTATTCAACTATCAAAATGAGATATAAAATTACTTAATACCAAAAGCGCAATCCTTCATAAAACTCAGCATGTGTTAGTATGAAGTAATCTTAAGTATCATTAGAGTAATTCTGAGATCGCCTTTATAAAATCAAAGCTTTGACTTCAATTCTCACTGGATATATCTCTCTGAATCGAACGCTCTCAGAATTGGGTAAGTGTATATCTTTAGTGTGTGAGGAGGTGAGTAAATGTAAGCAATTTTAAACGTCTCACACACTTTATAGAAAATGACGGATACATGAAAAAAATTTGATCTCATGAAGGAATGCTAACTGATGATGCCAGAATCAGCACCACCAGATAAGGTGTTTTCAAGCTCAATCTAAGAACAACAATGGAAGCATAGTTATGTAAAAGGTAAGAGAATGAGATGAGGAGAAGAGGAGTGAGCACCAGGATCTAAGTGGTTCAGCCTAGATTGGCCTACGTCCACTGTGTGTGCGAATAAGCTCACTGCAATAAGGCACTAATGGCCATTATACAATCTCTCAAGCTTTCTCTCTCTACTGTGTATCTAGACAAGGTTTCAGCTAGGGTTGAATATCTGGGGATCCCTTTGCAAGGTAGAGGATGACCTCTATATATAGTACCTAGGGGTGTAATGTACCCTCCCTGCATGCAATGAGCATGTGTGTGTTTACCTCACCAATATGGGAGCGCCATCTGTCACTGTCACATGTAGAGAATGATGATGCAATACTCTCCCCACGTGTGGGGAATAATCTTGTTATAACTGATTTGTGTCCACGTGTCCTTATCTAAATGTCAGCAGGTGCTCGGCTATCGCGTCTGGTGTATGACCTCGGCCTTGGGGAGGCCGAGGTTGGTGAGTCTTGATACCTGTTCAGTCCGAGTATTCCATGGAGGTCTCGGCCTAATCCTAGCCGAGACAATGGACAAGGTCGTCCTGAGACGAGGTTGAACTGATGGCTTGATGAGGTTGGTGGTGGCTTCTTGCGAGCTCGGCCTACGTCTGGCCGAGGTTGCCATTCCAAGGTATACGAGAATGTTGTCGATCCTTATGACGTCCCTTGGAGAGTCTCATGGTAGTGTCGGCCTGGGCCGACCTTGATATGGCCGAGGGGTGATATCGCGTGTCCAAGACATGCCCAATGTCGGCCATAATATCGGCCGAGGTTGGTGTCTCTAGGCCGAGGTTACACTTGGGCATATCACTAACCACTATGTCGAGAATGTCGAGTTATTCGCCATATAATCTTCTCGTTTGCCCAAACACGTCACCAAGGGTGAAAAATGTTATTTATGAAAGGTATAAGGGAATAATGAAACGAAGAAGATGAATGATAGGGTTTTTGAGAAGAGTGAAACACACTTATACTGACTATTGTCTTCATCATTTGAACTTATGATCGTATCTTTCTTTTTCTTTTTCTTTTATTTTTATTTTTTCTTTTTTTTCTTTTTCTTTGCTTTTTTTTTTTATTGCGATGCATTTTTTCTTTTCATAACAAAAATGAAGAAAATTTACATTGATAATTTCAAACACTCTTTTTCTCAAAAATTATGGTAGTGATGGGAAATGATATATGGATGGTATATGGGACACATATGGATAAGAAAAATGTGGAATGATAATAGGTAGAGTGAATGGTAAAAATGGTAAGTGTATGGAAAAATCGGTTTAGTGCTTTGAACAAACTACAAGACACATGTTTCTTATAACTCGAAAGTAATGTCATTCTTAGTGATTAAGCCAAATTTGAAAAAAACGATGAGACCATGCAACGACTAAATGTGGTACCCAAAGAAAGTTGAGTCAACTTGTGACTCGGAGATACGTAAAAACCCTAAAAAAAGGTGAAAAGCTCAAATCTCACGGGTTTAAGTCGCCACTAGTGATCTTTTAAGGCTCTCTTGAGAATATTGTTACTCTTCAGCTTTTGATTGTAAAAGTGATAGTGCAAATAGCCGAGTTTAGGAATTCATGGTGCAAGTACGCTTTACGAGGTATTAATTAATTTATTTTTAAAAAGTGTAATTTCAGGGTCGAACACGGGTATCCCGAGATTTCTAAAAGAGGGATGATAGATAAATCATGTCATAAAAAATTATTTTTAACTGCACAAAAAATTTAAAATCACTTGTTTCTGAAAATTTTCAAAAGAGGTACAATTTTGATAAATTTCCCACCCCCAAACAAAAGAGAACATCGTCCTCGATGTTTAAAACCATATATAAAAATAAAAGCACAAGGGAGGAAAGATATTACCATAATGAACCGCTAATGAAAATGTATTGCATGATGGAATATAGATGAAACCTGAAGAACAGATGCGACACAAAAGTATGTACAAGTCTATAAAGCATGTGAAAATCAGTGGGTGATGTGAAACACCACCCCCAAACAGAATAAGACTTATACTCAGAAACAATGAATGACGGGCTGCCTCCCGGTAGCGTTAAGTTTAACGTCTTCAGACAGACCGAATCGCTCACCCTAAAGATAAGGACTATGAAGTGCGGGGCGGCAGAAAAATTAGGTGATGAAAATCACCCCCAAACAAGACTGAAGCATCAGTCTTACTGGATAAAGGCTAAAGAAAAGGTCAATGGACTTGTATAACGAAGTGCATCACTCGATGCAAAGCATCGGTGGACCAAGGGTGGGTGGGTAGGAGGGTCCATGGATGAAGGGTAAGGGTGAGGGTGAACAGGCACCGGTCACGGGCCTTATTGAGCGTAAATGTGAGGGAAATAAGGGCCCTAGAAGAATGGTTCTCAAGTTGGTGGGGGAGGCAAAATGGTTTGGCAATAGTGAAGCTGTAGGCCTCGGAGAAAGTGCACGACTATTCTATAAATGGACGATGGTAACAGTCGCGCAGTGACACGCCACAGAGCGGTAGATGGAAAAAATCAACACCACAAGGCAGTGGTGTGCATAAAGTAATAAGCTCGGTGTCACGAAAGATTAGAGTAGCACAAATACTCTCATAGATAGTGGTGTCAATGAAAAATGCACAAATGGGATCGTGGGTCATTAGGGTGGAGAGTGGGTGTAGGTGAGGACCTAAATGCTTAGATGTGAACATGAAAATAATTATAGCAAGGTCTGAATCAAATGGTGGGGTGGTAGGGACAATGTGTGGGTCGGGTGGGACAAAGGCTGGGGAAGATGATCTAACTCACAAGTAGGAGAAACACATTCCTCATGAGGCGCGGAGTGATCCTCAAGGGCACTCGTAGGAGGAAGTGGGGAAATAAACGAGGGAGTGATCAACTTAGCCACCATTACGTCACCATCCGAGGTGGTTAAAGGGTCTAACGAGGATTTAAGGTCCGAGATAGATGAATCTACATCAATATTCGGCTCAAGGGGAGCCAAATATGATGGGGTAGGATCCATATCAAGAGAGGTGGGTACCAGCTCTGATGTTATTTCGGGACAGTGGGAAGCACACAAATAGAAAGAGCACAGGAGGAGGCTCGTAGATCACAACAGTTTCCCATTAGACCCATATTTCCACCACCTGAAGGTGATATATCCTCACCCCCCGGAGTTTTTCTATCAGACAGAGGTTCATGCTGATCCCATACCGATGTCTGAGTCTAAATCTTCTACCTCAGACCCCATGTCTGTGGATTCCTTTTAGGAGGCCATGGACTTCACACCTTGGCATGATCAGGCCCCTGATCAGGCCGAGGTATCCAGCCGAGCCTCATCCCATATTAGCTCAAGCACCTCATCCTCTTCCTTAGAGGTTGAGATTCTTGAGCCGAGTGTGGCCATTCCACCACCACTTGACGTCATCCCTCTGTCGGCTGTCACCGGGGCAGAGTTCGCTCAGAGGTTCCCGAGTAACCCATCAACATCTGCTCCGGCCGACGTTGAGTTGGATGATGATGAGGTTGAGAGCGATGTCGAATTCTCTGAGGCGGCCGAGATCGAGAGTACTATTACTGAGGTAGACCTTTTCTGCTTTAGATATCTGTATTCTACCAGCCCCTCAATAAAGCTTAGGAGACCTCTGAGGGAAGAGAGGGCTTATCATGGCCGAGACGGCGAGATCTGCCTGTATGAGCAGATGTTCAAGTTGGGGTTCCGTCTGCCCATTCACCCCATTATCAAGTCCATCCTTTCTTATATTAAATTGGCCCCCTCTCAACTCTCTCCTAATGCCCGGAGAGTCCTAATAGGGGTCATAGTGTTATGGAAGGCTGTCCACCGCTCAGACCTTCCAGTTCAGGTCTTCGTAGGTTGCTACGTCACTTCCTCGACCAAAAATCATCCGAGCTACTACCATTTTGTAGCTCGGAGGCCTGAGAAGAAAATGCTTCAGGTGACTCAGACTTCCAACCATAACTGGAAGCCTTTGTACTTCTTTGCTTCAGGGCCATGGGAGTTTGGCCCATGTGTTCCCTCGTCTAATCTGGAGCAGAGGATGCCCCTGAGGTGGGGTAAGGTCACCATGTCTGCCAGGGCCGACCCTTTTCTAAGTTTACAAAACTTCCAGAAGGTGAAAGCCCTTCAAGATCAGGGGGTACATGGTCTATTTGTCAGGTTCGAACACTTGATGACTCCCCACTTCCTCTCTGGGACAGGTCTAGGTGGAAGTCCCCTTGCCGAGATTGGTAAGCATTTTTGTTTTTGAAGTTTAACCTCAGAGTTTATTCATATCTGATTATCTAACTCAGGTCTACTAATTTTTTGCAGAGCGACCAAAGGATATTTCGGACGAGCTTTGGGAGATGGCTGCACCAAGCTTGACGAGACTTGCCAAGAAAGCAGGTCTTAACGCTCCTCCCCCAGCTCCTTCTGCCTCTAAGCCCCCGGCCAAAAAGAAGAGGGCTCCCGAAGGTCATGCCCCTGAGGATCAGAGGACGAAGAAGAAGACTGCTGACGCTGCCATCCCCATCTCTTCAGCTGACGCCCTGTCAGCTCATTTGGATCAGTTGAAGATAACTGACAGTGTAGTCGGCCATAGTATTCAGGCCCTGGATGCCGTCGGATCTGTAATGACCGAGGCTGACAAACGCTTCTTCAGGTCTCTGGACACCCCATTGATGGTTGAGTTCGGCATTCACAGAACCGTTCAGGTATGATTTGATCCTTCTTCAGAAATTCTTCTAAGTGTAACATCTGATTCTTCTTCAGCTTATTCATGATCACTAAATATGCAGGTCTTGACAGCTATGCACCATTTATCCAACTGGACTCTGAGGAAGTTTCCCCTCATCCAAAAGGGGTAAGAGACCGAGAAAGTCCAGAGTACTCTGAACGCAGAGATCGAGCACCTCAAGTCTGAGCTGAAGGACTCTGAGGAGAAGGTGAAGGGGTTGGAGAAGGACATCTCCCATCTCGGCAAGGTTCATGCTGCTGCACTGAAGGCTAAGGACGACGTTCTGCAGCAGAAAGTCAACTCGGTTGTCAGGGTCGCCCTTGATGACGCCTCTGAGAAGATAATTACTGACTACAAGGCCTCTGATGAGTTCATGGGCTTCGGCTTTGAATACATTGAAAGAGGTATCAAAGCCACTATTAAATGGGCAGACGTCAGGGAGAGAGAGGTCGGCACTTTGAAGGCCTCTAATTTCGTTGGTCTCGGCTTTGCTGATCCTCAATTTGCCCAAGCTCTTAAGGAGGTTGAGGAAGAGACTGCCGCTCTTGCCGAGACTGCTACATTGGAGGTCACCGAGGTTGGCAGACTATTGTGATGATGCGACCGAGGTGACTAATCAAGCCGAGGATGTCAACGTTCCCTCTTCAAACCCTTAGGATTTTTTTATCATTATTTGTAACTCATTGTATTATGGAGTTTCTGTAATCGTTGAACATATTGTTTCTGAATATATATCAACCTCTGATGAGGACTATCTTCACTTTCTTTTCATTGAATGTCATGTGATGCTTTTCATTCTTAACTCATTAATTTTCATTCTTAGTTTCGTTGCAATGGTCTTGTTTAAACTCAACCAATGGTCCTGAGCTCAGACCTCATCACCACTGAATGGTGTTATGAGGGTCTGAGGTCATCACCTAAGATGTTATCCCCATAATAAATCTTCACCAAATTAACGATGTTATGTGTCTGAGGTCATTTAATTTATAGTGTCTGACCTCAGACCTCGTCACCACTGAATGGTGTTATGAAGGGCTGAGGTCATCACCTAAGATGTTATCCTCATAATTAATCTTACCAAATTAATGATGTTAAGGGTCCGAGGTCATCTCATTATGGTGTCTGAGCTCAAACCTTATCACTACTGAGTGATGTTATAAGGGTCTGAGGTCGTCACCTAAGATGTTATCCTCATAATTAATCTCACCAAATTAATGATGTTAAGGGTCTGAGTTCATCTCATTATGGTGTCTGACCTCAGACCTCGTCACCACTGAATGGTGTTATGAGGGTCTGAGGTCATCACCTAAGCTGTTATCCTCATAATTATTCTCACCAAATTAATGATGTTAAGGGTCTGAGGTCATCTCATTATGGTGTCTGACCTCAGACCTCGTCACCACTGAATGGTGTTATGAGGGTCTGAGGTCATCACCTAAGATGTTATCTCCATAATAAATCTCACCAAATTAATGATGTTAAGGATCCGAGTTCATCACCTAAGATGTTATCCTCATAATTAATCTTACCAAATTAATGATGTTAAGGGTCTGAGGTCATCTCATTATGGTGTCTGACCTCAGACCTCGTCACCACTGAATGGTGTTATGAGGGTCTGAGGTCATCACCTAAGATGTTATCCCCATAATAAATCTCACCAAATTAATGATGTTAAGGGTCTGAGGTCATCTTATTATGGTGTCTGACCTCAGACCTCGTCACCACTGAATGGTGTTATGAGGGTCTGAGGTCATCACCTAAGATGTTATCCCCATAATAAATCTCTGATCTAAGAATGAAGCAAGAACTGTCATGGGAACTGATCTTTATCAATAACCTCTTCATAATAAGATGGTACATTTACATAAAACTCTATGCAACATCATATGTAATATCTCTTTAGGTGATCAGCATTCCATGGGTTAGTGAAAGGTTCTCCTTCTAGGTTTTCTAGCCTGTAAGTGCCAGGCACAACCTCTTCTGTCACTTTGTAGAGGCCATGCCAGTTTGGGTGAAACTTATTTGCTTTCTGTAGGGTCTTTTTTAGCATTAGGTCTCCCACTGCAATGGGTCTTGACTTCACCCTCTGGTTGTAGAATTTCGCTGCCCTCTGTTGGTAGGCTGCTTGTCTGACCTCTGCGTCCTCTCTTCTTTCTTCGATAAGATCTAGGTCTAGCCTCCTCCCTTCCCCATTATTGTCAGGTTCATAGGTCTGAATCTTGTGAGTTGGGAGCCCTACCTCTGTTGGTATGACGGCCTCTGAGCCATGTGCCAATATGAACGGGTTTTCACCTGTTGGTGTCCTTGCAGTGGTTCTGTAGGCCCATAACACAGCGTAGACCTCTTCAGCCCATCTTCCCTTCGCATCCTCTAATCTCTTCTTGATCCCATCCAGGATAGTTCTGTTTGTGACCTCGGTCTGGCCATTTGCCTGAGGTCGGCCAGGAGATGAGAAGAATTGCTTTATTACTACTCTTAGGCAATACTTTTCTAAAGATGAGTTCTTGAACTAGGTCCCATTATCCGAGATGAGAGTTTTTAGGAGGCCATATCTGCATATGATATTCCTCCAAATGAACTGGAAGGTCTTATGCTCTGTGATTGTTATCATCGGCTCTGCCTCCACCCACTTTGAGAAGTAGTCAATGGCAACTATCAAGAATCTATAGCTGTTGACAGCTCTTGGCAAGGGTCCTACTAAGTCAATTCCCCATACCGCAAATGGCCACGGAGAAAAGATTAACGTCATAGGCTGATGGGCTTGATGAGGGATAGTGGCGAACCTTTGACATTTGTCGCACCTATTCACGTAGTCTGCAGCGTCCTTGGACAAGGTAGGCCACCAGTATCCCTGAGTGATGATCCTCTTGGCCAAGGGCCTTCCCCCTATGTGGCTAGAGCAAGAACCCTCATGGACTTCCTGTAAGACCCTGGAGACTTCCGTGGGATGCACGCACCTAAGAAGAGGCAATAGAAATCCCTTTTTGTACAAGACGTCTCCTATCATCGAGAACTTGGCAGCTCGATATCTTAATTTTCTCCTCTCTAATCTGGACTCAGGCAGCTCTCCCTCTCTTAGGTATCTAACGAGCGGGTCGATCCATGAGTCTCCTAGGTTCAAATTATGACAAGGGTTACATACCTCTTCTTCCTCGATGGTCACCTTTCCTAAGACCTCGATCGGAACGGTCCTTCTAACATCTGTCTTCGTTGCCGAGGCCAACCTTGCCAATGCATCTGCGTGGCTGTTACTTTGTCAGGGCACTCTCTTCAGTTTTGCCTCTTCAAAATATTCCAATATCTTTCTAACTCTCTCCAGGTACTTCGCCATCCTCTCATTCTTGGCCTCATAGACTCCCAGCACTTGATTGACAACTAACCTTGAGTCGCTGTGGAGTAGGAGTCATCTTATATGAAGAGTCTTCGCCAATAAGAGACCTGTTATCATGGCCTCATACTCGGACTCGTTGTTTGAGGCATGGAAGTTGAATCTCAAGGCGTATTCAATGTTGGCGCCATTTGGAGCCGAGAGTATTATCCCCGCACCGCTTCCACTATCACAGGAAGAGCCATCAACGAAGAGGCTCCAGACGTCTGTATCTGATGAGAAGACCCCTTCTGTCATAACTCCTTGCTTGAAGAGGTATCGATCCTCTTCGTTCTCTTTTATTCTGCTCCGGGTTTTGCCTGAGATGACCTCTTCCCGATCTCGGAAGACGTTTGGTGTCGTCTCTTCCGAATTTTGAAAGACACTACGGTTTGTCTCTTCAGCGTCCTCTAGGCCTTTCTCTGTCTCTTCCTCTTCCCAGGTGAATTCTGTAATAAAGTTCGCGAGGGCCTGCCCTTTGATGGTTGTCCTAGGCTGGTAGGTAAGATCATATTCTCCCAACTCTATGGCCCAGGTCATCAATCTCCCAGACTTCTCAGGTATATGCAGGACCTGCCTTAGTGGGGAGTCAGTGAGGACTACCATGGAGTGAGCTTGGAAGTAAGGCTTCATTTTTCTTGAGGCATGTATTAGGGCATAAGCCAACTTTTCCATACGGGGATAATTTTGTTCAGACCCTTGAAGGGCCTTATTATTGAAGTATACAGGCCTTTGGATCCCATCCTCTTCCCGTATGATGGCCGCGCTGATGGCTGATTCAGAGACTGCCAGATACACAAACAACCTTTCTCCTGCGATGGGCCGAGATAACAATAAGGGAGACCCTAGGTAGGACTTGAGTTGGTTGAAGGCTTTTTCACACTCTTCGCCCCATTGGAAGGCCTTTCTTAAAACTTTAAAGAATGGGAGACACTTGTCCGTCGCCCTAAAGACGAATCTGTTAAGCGCAGCCACTGTCCCCGTGAGTCTTTGGACATCCTTGATACTCCTAGGAGTCTTTATGTCAAGCAACGCCTTAATTTTTTCAGGGTTCTCTTTGATTCCTCTCTGGTTGACGATGAATCCCAGGAACTTCCCAGCTCCTACTCCGAAGGCACATTTCGCTGGGTTGAGTTTCATCTTGTATGAGTCCATCACATCGAAGGTCTTCTCAAGGTCTGCTATATGAGTGCAAGCTTTCAAGCTTTTTGTCAGCATATCATCTACATACACTTCCATGGTCTTCCCTATTTGCTCTTCGAACATCTTATTGACAAGACGTTGGTATGTTGCCCCTGTATTTTTCAGACCGAAGGGCATCACTTTGTAGCAGTACGTCCCTTTGTCGGTAATGAAAGCTGTCTTCTCTGAGTCTTCGGCATCCATGAAGATTTGGTTATAGCCTGAATACGCATCCATGAAGCTCATGAGCTCATGTCCTGCTGTAGCATCCACCATCTGATCTATCCGAGGTAAGGGGTAGCTGTCTTTATGGCAAGATCTGTTTAGGTCAGTGAAATCGACACACATTCTCCACTTCCCATTGGCCTTGGGCACGATGACCGCATTTGATAGACACTCCGGATAGGTAACTTCTCTTATAAACTCAGCCTCTTATAACTTTTTCACCTCTTCACGGATGACGTTGTATTTTTCCCTGGAGTAGACTCTTCGTCTTTGTTTGATAGGCCTGGCATCTTTGGTTACGTTGAGCTTGTGACTCATCACCTCAGGATTGATGCCAGGCATGTCTGCGTGACTCCATGCGAAGACACTCTGTCTTTTCCTGAGGAAGTTTATCAGCTCTTCCTTAATTTCCGGGTTAAGGGCTTTGCCGACCTGGATGGTTTTTTCCGGCTCGTCCTCATTGAGGACGATGGATTCTACCTCTTCCGCGGCCTCTCCCTTCTTCAATTTTGCTTCATCTCTTGGATCAAGAGTATCAATGCTATAAGTGGTGGTGGCCCTCTTATGGGCTTCTCTCTCTTCGGTCGAGTTGAAGTAACACTCTCGCGCTGCGGTCTGGTCACCTTTCACTTCCCCTACTCCATAAGGAGTCGGGAATTTTAGCATCTGATGGACCGTTGACGGCACAACCTCGAACTCCCTAAGGGCCACCCTTCCTATTATGAGGTTATAGGCCGAGAAGACACTTTCGTCCATCACAAAGAAATTAATCCTCCTGGTCAACCTCTTAGGCCATTCGTCACCCATCCGTACGTCCATCTCATACATGCCCAAGGGGTGAACCTTTTCACCACTGAAGCCTATCAGGGGGTGGTGATAGGGGACCAGTCTTGCTCTACTAAGGCCTAAGCTCTTGAAGCAAGGCCAAAACATCACATCTGTCGAGCTCCCCCCATCTAGGAGGATCCTCTGCACCTCATATCCATGCACCCTTGTCGTTATGACCAAAGGGTCATCATGGGGGGCTAAGATACCTCTGAAGTCGAGTCTGGAGAACCCAACTACGAGGGTGTTCATGTCTACTTTCTTCCTCTTCTGTACTATATCGGAAGACGTTAGATTCACAACTTCAAGCTTGGCCACTGATTTGGCCTCGGCTACATGAGCCTTCCTATCAGTTACTTCAGATCCACCACCTGCAAATCCTCCACATATTGTGCCAACACCAAAAGAGATCATACCAACCCTTTTCACCGGGGTGTTGTCATCCTTTGGTGGAAGATCCGGATCATCTTCATCACCACCTTCTGAATCATCGTCTCTTCGGGCCGGGATGTTGTCACGGCATCTGTCATTCCTCCTTTTCTTATGGTCATCTCTTCCACTCTTAGGAGCCTTACCGTCTACATATTTTCTCAATTTCCCAGATTTTAACATCTTCTCTATCTCATCCTTCAAAGCGAAGCATCTATCTGTGACGTGACCATGATCTTGGTGAAACTCACACCATAGGTTTTTGTTCCTCTTATATGGTGGGGCTTTCAGCTTCTCTGGATATCTCAGAGCCCTGTCATTCTTAATCTCATTGAGGATGTGCTCACAGCTCACAGTCATAGGAGTATAGTGAGCGAACTTGTCATCACCCGATCTCTTCTTCCCATCTTTCTTGCTTTGGGACTTTCCACTGCCACCGCGGTTCTCATCCTCATACTTGGCGGCCATTGCCTCTTCCGCATTCATTACTTTCCCTGCGGTTGCCAGCAGCTCCGTCATAGACCTAGGGGGCTCTTCCGCCAGTTTCCACAATAGCTTCCCCTTCTGGAGACCTCCTATAAGGGCGGTCATGGCTATGTTCTCTTCATAATCTTCGACCTCCAACTTTTCTTTGTTGAATCTTGCTATGTAGTCTCTTAGGCTCTCACCCTTGGCCTGCTTGACATACAGCAGGTGGGTAGTTTTCTTCTGGGGTCTCATCCCAAAGTAGAAGTTATGGATGAATCGTTCAGCTAAGCCTTTGAAGTTCTCGATCGAGTTCTTCAGAAGAGAGGTAAACCAGCTGTGCGTTTCCCCTGTTAAGGTCCCAGAGAAGGCTCTACACTTCATCTCATCGGGTATCGAGTAGATATCTGCTGCCGATTGATACATCTCTATGTGGTGTACTGGGTTGGTGCTACCATCATACTTGGGAGACACCATAGGAGGCTTGAACTTAGCTGGGGTTGGAAACCCCACTATCCTAGCCACAAATGGGGAGCCCTCTGAGTAACCCCTTTGTAATGGGTCCCTGCTTTTAATGAGGTCTCCTATCTTCTCCTCAAGGCGTTGGATAGAATCATTCCATGGTCTTCTGTCATCGACTTGGCCGAGGTTATCCCCTTCCACCTCCCTGGGATGGTTCGAGGGTTCCCCTGCCACGACACGTTGGCTGTTGACCTCTTCCTGTTCCCTGCCTCTTCTTTCACAGTGTCGGCCTTGGTCTGGCCGACCCTGCCTGTTCCCTCTCTGAGAGCCTGCTGCGCTCCTTGATCTCGACCGTCTCTGTCTTAGGTCATTCACCGGGCCCAGTCTCTCAAAGGCCGACCCTCTGCTCATCCTATCAAAGGCTGACCCTCTTTATTGGGCTTCTTCACCTCTTCGGCCGACGCAACCTTGACTTTGCCTAAGGGGCCGTACAGTGTTATTTGACACCTCACACGGCTCCCAGCAATCTTCCGGGGCTTCTTTCGCCTCTAGATCATCATACCTGTCCTCTGGGCAAGGGTTTCCCTGCCTCCCCAGGCGCAAGCGCCTAGGGTCAGCAACGTCCCTTCTCCGCGAGGGTGCTGACTGGTCCTTCATTGGTGCCTGGGGTGGTCCCCTGGCGTCAGGATGAGGCTGAATTGCCGTCAGAGTGATCATGTTCGGTGAGACTCCAGGTGGCCTCATCATAGTTTGGCTGAGCTGTGCAAATTGCTCCAGCATGGCTGCTTATGTTGCAGCTAAAGATCTCAAGGCTACAGCTACCTCCGCCATTTCGGACTGGGGGGCCTGACTGGAACTAGTCCCTCCACCCCCGGGCGGCGAAAGAGGCGGTGGTAAGTCTGGTGCCATATGTTAACACTATAGAGCTTGAGTAGCAGATGAGCTTAGTACCTCACAGGACCTCTTTCAATGGTGAAACAGCTCCGCGCTGGGGGGAGGCCTGGTTCACCACCAGAGTCTCCGGTGAGGTTAAGCAGAAAAAGAGGAAGAGATAGCTTCTCGTTCCCACAGACGCGCGCCAAACTGATGATGCCGGAATCAGCACCACCAGATAAGGTGTTTTCAAGCTCAATCTAAGAACAACAATGGCAGCATAGTTACGTAAAAGGTAAGAGAATGAGATGAGGAGAAGAGGAGTGAGCACCAGGATATAAGTGGTTCAACCTAGATTGGCCTATGTCCACTGTGTGTGCGAATAACCTCACTGCAATAAGGCACTAATGGCCATTATACAATCTCTCAAGCTTTCTCTCTCTACTGTGTATCTAGACAAGGTTTCAGCTAGGGTTGAATATCTGGGGATCCCTTTGCAAGGTAGAGGATGACCTCTATATATAGTACCTAGGGGGTGTAATGTACCCTCCATGCATGCAATGAGCATGTGTGTGTTTACCTCACCAATATGGGAGCGCCATCTGTCACTGTCACATGTAGAGAATGATGATGCAATACTCTCCCCACGTGTGGGGAATAATCTTGTTATAACTGATTTGTGTCCACGTGTCCTTATCTAAATGTCAACAGGTGCTCGGCTATCGCGTCTGGTGTATGACCTCGGCCTTTGGGAGGCCGAGGTTGGTGAGTCTTGATACCTGTTCAGTCCGAGTATTCCATGGAGGTCTCGGCCTAATCCTAGCCGAGACAATGGACAAGGTCGTCCTGAGACGAGGTTGAACTGATGGCTTGATGAGGTTGTTGGTGGCTTCTTGCGAGCTCGGCCTACGTCTGGCCGAGGTTGCCATTCCAAGGTATACGAGAATGCTGCCGATCCTTGTGACGTCCCTTGGAGAGGCTCATGGTAGTGTCGGCCTGGGCCGACCTTGATATGGCTGAGGGGTGATATCGCGTGTCCAAGACATGCCCAATGTCAGCCATAATATCGGCCGAGGTTGGTGTCTCTAGGCCGAGGTTACACTTGGGGCATATCACTAACCACTATGTCGAGAATGTCGAGTTATTCGCCATATAATCTTCTCGTTTGCCCGAACACGTCACCAAGGGTGAAAAATGTGATTTATGAAAGGTATAAGGGAATAATGAAACGAAGAAGATGAATGATAGGGTTTTTGAGAAGAGTGAAACACACTTATACTGACTATTGTCTTCATCATTTGAACTTATGATCGTATCTCTCTTTTTCTTTTTCTTTTCTTTTTTATTTTTTTTTCTTTTTTTTTCTTTGCTTTTTTTTTATTTTTTTTATTGCGATGCATTTTTTCTTTTCATAACAAAAATGAAGAAAATTTACATTGATAATTTCAAACACTCTTTTTCTCAAAAATTATGGTAGCGATGGGAAATGATATATGGATGGTAACTATATGGGACACATATGGATAAGAAAAATGTGGAATGATAATAGGTAGAGTGAATGGTAAAAATGGTAAGTGTATGGAAAAATCGGTTTAGTGCTTGGAACAAACTACAAGACACATGTTTCTTATAACTCGAAAGTAATGTCATTCTCAGTGATTAAGCCAAATTTGAAAAAAAAGATGAGACCATGCAACGACTAAATGTGGTACCCAAAGAAAGTTGAGTCAACTTGTGACTCGGAGATATGTAAAAACCCTCAAAAAGGTGAAAAGCTCAAATCTCACGGGTTTAAGTCGCCACTAGTGATCTTTTAAGGCTCTCTTGAGAATACTGTTACTCTTCAACTTTTGATTGTAAAAGTGATAGTGCAAATAGCCGAATTTAGGAATTCATGGTGCAAGTACGCTTTACGGGGTATTAATTAATTTATTTTTAAAAAGTGTAATTTCAGGGTCGAACACGGGTATCCCGAGATTTCTAAAAGAGGGATGATAGATAAATCATGTCATAAAAAATTATTTTTAACTGCACAAAAAATTTAAAATCATTTGTTTCTGAAAATTTTCAAAAGAGGTACAATTTTGATAAATTTCCCACCCCCAAACAAAAGAGAACATCGTCCTCGATGTTTAAAACCATATATAAAAATAAAAGCACAAGGGAGGAAAGATATTACCATAATGAACCGCTAATGAAAATGTATTGCATGATGGAATATAGATGAAACCTGAAGAACAGATGCGACACAAAAGTATGTACAAGTCTATAAAGCATGTGAAAATCAGTGGGTGATGTGAAACACCACCCCCAAACAGGATAAGACTTATACTCAGAAACAATGAATGACGGGCTGCCTCCCGGTAGCGTTAAGTTTAACGTCTTCACACAGACCGAATCGCTCACCCTAAAGATAAGGACTATGAAGTGCGGGGCGACAGAAAAATTAGGTGATGAAAATCACCCCCAAACAAGACTGAAGCATCAGTCTTACTGGATAAAGGCTAAAGAAAAGGTCAATGGACTTGTATAACGAAGTGCATCACTCGATGCAAAGCATCGGTGGACCAAGGGTGGGTGGGTAGGAGGGTCCATGGATGAAGGGTAAGGGTGAGGGTGAACAGGCACCGGTCACGGGCCTTATTGAGCGTAAATGTGAGGGAAATAAGGGCCCTAGAAGAATGGTTCTCAAGTTGGTGGGGGAGGCAAAATGGTTTGGCAATAGTGAAGCGGTAGGCCTCAGAGAAAGTGCACGACTATTCTATAAATGGACGATGGTAACAGTCGCGCCGTGACATGCCACAGAGCGGTAGATGGAAAAAATCAACACCACAAGGCAGTGGTGTGCATAAAGTAATAAGCTCGGTGTCACGAAAGATTAGAGTAGCACAAATACTCTCATAGATAGTGGTGTCAATGAAAAATGCACAAATGGGATCGTGGGTCATTAGGGTGGAGAGTGGGTGTAGGTGAGGACCTAAATGCTTAGATGTGAACATGAAAATAATTATAGCAAGGTCTGAATCAAATGGTGGGGTGGTAGGGACGATGTGTGGGTCGGGTGGGACAAAGGCTGGGGAAGATGATATAACTCACAAGTAGGAGAAACACATTCCTCATGAGGCGCGGAGAGATTCTCAAGGGCACTCGTAGGAGGAAGTGGGGAAATAAACGAGGGAGTGATCAACTTAGCCACCATTACGTCACCATCCGAGGTGGTGAAAGGGTCTAACGAGGATTTAAGATCCGAGATAGATGAATCTACATCAATATTCGGCTCAAGGGGAGCCAAATATGATGGGGGTAGGATCCATATCAAGAGAGGTGGGTACCAACTCTGATGTTATTTCGGGACAGTGGGAAGCACTCATAGCCGGAACTAACCTATGATGAAGTGGTTCCTCAGGAACACACACAGTGAGATCAATAGGTGTAGATTTGGGCATAAATAGGGAAGCTGTGGAAGGGGAAAGGTGAACCTCAATTGTGGGTTTGAAGGGATATGGTGGTGTGGTATCAGTCTCACAATCAATGGATACGTCAACACAATTGTCAACTTGGGACCCGTACCACGGGGTGGTCTCAACGTCGATATTCTCACGATAATAGGGTTGGTCACACTCAAAATCAGTGGCACAATACGACACATCATCGTCCAACATGGGTGAAACAATGGTTTGACTTGGGGTGAAATCCGACTCTCTCACACACTCAAATTCCTTTAACCTTTGTTCAAGCCGTTAAAGGGCTTCGGTTTGAGATTTAAGGGTGTGCTCGTGTTCGAGGAAGAACTTGTGCAAGAAGTTGTCGATCGCGGGTGTTCAAGGTGGTGGGGAGATATCGGTGGGTGGCGGTGGTGGGTGAGGTGGACACAACTCGTTAGAAACACTAGGATATGGAGAATATTCATATGAAGTGTGGGTAATGGGGTCAAGTTGGTCATACACGGGAGAAGCATCTCCGTGAGAGACAAAAGTGTGATCAGCGTGAGGATCATATGAAGGGGACTAATAGGTATGAGGTGCACGAGGTGGCGATGACGACTGTTTGAAACCGTAAGGATCCACAACATGGCGTTGGGATTCATATTGCATGGAAGGATGATCAGGCCTCCATGAATAGCTTGGGTACTCATACCCCTAGACATTAGATATGTCGTGACAATACGTCGAGGGTTGGTCCAAAACAGTGTCACATGGATACACACGTTCCAAGGTGGATTCAGATAGAGAGAATATAAATGGACACTCATGGGACAAATGATTGATAAGAAAGCAGTGTGTGCACGGCGAAGCATGGGATGGGTTGACACTCGCCATCGGAGGCGGTGGAGGATGAGATGTGGGCGTGGACGACACACGAGTATCAACAATGGGTGTTTGAGAGTTAAAGCCCTGAATTAAGGATTGAAGGTTCGATACGGGCTCATCGTCAAACAAGCTTTGAGAGAATGAGAAATGGCCAAAGTATTCCCGTAAAGGACGTTCTTAGGCCATGACAAGAGGAATATTTTTGGGTTTTTAAATATTTTTCAAAAGAAAAGAAAATCTCTTTGTGATTTTTGAAAATAATAAAAAGAAAATATTTTTGGGATTTTTGAAAATATTTTTTTAAAAAAAGAAGGAAAATATTTTTGGGATTTTTCGATTTTTTTTTAAAAAAGAAGGAAAATATGTTTGGGCTTTTTCGAAAAAGGGGAGAAAATGGACTCTGGATGTGATCGAACTAACGAAAACCGACTACCTAAAGAATGGAATTGGACACACACAGTCAAGAAAAATCCTAATGAGCACATAGCCAATTATTATCTTCAAAATTAGTGAAAGGGGTAGTCAAATTTTAATTATGTCCGCGAGCGACGAAATTCACGAAATTTATCTTTGTGATCGCTTGTTGCAAAAATGTATTCCTACGGGGCTAGCTAGTTGATTGATTTTAAATTTAATAACAGCTAGGGTAGCACACAATGGATAAGCGAGTGAGTCGGGTGATGAAATCCCTTCTCGTTGCAATGACCGGGTTCGGGTCTTAGGTAAATTAATTCATCAAACCATTCAATTTAAGTGCGATGCAGAAATTAAAAGCACATAGGAGCAATTAATCACACAAAAAATGAACTCGCTGGGAGGAGAGTCGCGAGGGAAAAAAAAGTTGTACCTCCCACGATTTTTACACACGTGAAGACCGAGCTGAGTCGACCGGGGAGAGATCTCGCCTATCTCAGTCGTCCCCGGGAGTCCTACCGACCCAAAGTAGAGAGGCTTCAAAAATCCTCGTCGTTGGACGCCCTCTCTCTACCTTGTCCAGTTTCCCTTTTCATTTTTTTATGAAATAATTATTACAAAATAATGTGGTGTCAAAATGCACCCCAAATAAATACAAACCTTCAAAAATCCTATACAACCAGTCTAATGAGGAGGGAGGAGGAATAATATTTACAACTAAAAAAAATTAAAAATTACAAGTCTTCAATTTGTCTCCACGTCAAGAAAGCGACAACGACGCCATTTGATAAGAAGCTCTTTGGGTATATCATTGTTTTCAAAAGCCACTCTCAAAATTCCTTTGAGTATCTACAAAACTTGATTAAAAATAACTTGTATTGCGGTAAGTACGGGTATCAATCCAACTTCCAAGGTGAAACAATTAATGTGAATACTTGCACTTTCAACTTTTTTTTATTAAAATCTTTTCTATTTTTTTAATTTTTTTAAAACAATTTGAAGGGAAAAGTTACTACCAAATGCTAAAACTATAAAATAACTAAATAATGAAAAAGAACGTGCAACCGAGTGTAAAATAATGTGAGAAAGTCAAGAGATGTGATTACACTGCATTTTCAATTATTTTAATTTCTCAATTTATTAATTTGAAATATTTTGAGATAATATTAAATCGATAATCTAACTCTCGTTAAAATTATAAATTTAATAAAATATTTTTCAGAAAATTAATTTTAAAATGTCACACAATGAAAAATTATGACTACACTATTTTCAGAAAATTACCCCCTAGGATCAATTTAACGAAAACAATATCAATCCTCAAATTTCAACACCGAATTAATATTCAAATATCGGAAAAATCTATCTCTAGTTCGATTCCTAAATTCAAACATTAATTTGTTCAATTAATTTACTAACTCTCGTTACATAAATTAATTGGTGACAATTAAAAATTAATTTACCTAGAAATATAAAATTAATGAAACTAATTAATTAAATTAACATCATTTGCACTGCATCCCACCCCTTGAACGGGATGTTTAGCCAAACATTCTCATGTGTGCTTAAACAACAATAAGTAAATATGTCAAGAAGGAAATAAATTGAAAAGAAAATGTAGAATTACAATAAGCAATTTTTTTCACAAATTTGTCTAAAAATGCGCCTTGACATGCATCCAACTTCTTCACAATTTTCAGCACTTGATTACGAAAAGAAGACTAAAAACTAAACCTAAAAATTATTCTAAAGCTAAACTAATTTTTTTTATATTTTTCTAGAATTTTTTCTTGACCCTGTACTGTACATAATATACCGTCTCTTTTTCTCTCTCCATGCGTCTCCTTTTTTTTTTTTGTATCTGAGAGTCTTGTTTTTTAATGAGCTACTTCCCATTTGTTTTATAACCACGTATTCTTTTCCTTGTGAGATTTTTTTGGGATTTGATTTTGGCTTGGGGATGGTATCTGATATTCTTTGGATTTATGTTGAAGGGATAAGGGTTGATTTGGTTTTGGTTTTGTAACAGGTAAGAGTCGGATGAGGTCTGATTTGGGTTGGCAAGCCGGGTCGCGGGTTGAACTCGAGGATGGCCGGAAGGGGTAAGGCTGGCCGACGACGGATCGTCGTCGGCGGGGTTTCAGGTGGATCGAGGATAGAGAGAGGTGGTTAGGGTCGTGGTTTTCAGATTATGGGTTTTGGGGATAGCTGATGGAGATGGGGGCCGTCGTCGGCGCGAGGTGAGCAGGGTCGATGCAACCGACGGAGTTCGCTGGCGGGTTTCGGAGGTAGAAAGTAAAGGGGGTCTGGCCAAATGGGTTTGGTGGAAGTGGCCACTGGTTAGGCCATGGCAGGTGGGTCCGACGGTTTCGGGTTGGGTTTGGTTTGTTGGGCTCTCGAGTTTAACAGACCGGAGTTTGGACATAAATGGGTAGGTTCCAGTAGAGTTTGTGAGATGTTCGGATTGGGGGTATAATGGTCGCGGTTATAGGGACGAAAATAAGGGATGGTATAAGGTGGGTTAAGGTTGTTAATGGATGTTGAGGTTAGGAGAGGGAGAGAGGGGGAAGATGATGATGATGATGATGATGATGAATAGTGGTGGGGATGTGGATTTGGTGTGTGTGAGTGTAGGTGACTTAGGGTGAGGTTGAAGATGAGGGCATGTTTGTGTGTGTGAGGGTGTAAGTTATTGTGTGAGTGGGTTATGTGTGTTTAATTTGTAGCCCTAAAATTAACACAAACTAAAAAAAAATATATAAATAAAATTAAATAAAATAAAAAATTAAAATCTAATAAAGCTAAAAAAAACTAACATCTCAAACTAAATAGAAAATGAAAATAAAAAGAAATAAAATAAAACTCTATTAAACTAAAAATATAATCCTAATAAAATAACTAAAATAACATAAATTAAAATATAATAATGCTAGAAAATAAATTTCTAAAAACCAATCCTAATAAAAATAAATAAAAATAAAGATTAAAAATTAAAAACTAATCAAAATCAAAATCAAAATAAAGAAATAGAAAAATAAAAATAAAAATTAAAATTAAATCCTAGAAAATTCTAAAATAATTCCTAAAAATAAAAACGACACAAATAAAAAAATCTAAAAAATAATAAAGGTACAAACTCAATACATACTGGGCTCGGGTGATGGAATGGGCTCGGTGTTGGCTTAGGTTAAGGTTACGACACTGGTTCGGGACATCAAAACTCTTCGGGCAAAGCTCAATGGGACTGTGACTTCACGGCTGCTTTGATTTTCTTCGTTGATCACTTTTTACCGTTATTTTGTCGCAATTACACATATTTAGCATCATTTCATACCGCGACTGCTGATTGACCTACAATATAGATAAATACGAATATAAGACCAATTTTAATTAATATGAGGGACTAAAATGCATCTATTCGGGGTATAAAATAGACACTTTTGGGTGCTTATCAGGCATCCCAAAATATGATGGGATCATAAAATGAATTTAGGATTGAGCTTGAGGCTTACCGATTATTAGTTAGGTGAGTACCTATGATCGAGATAAGTATCGTGTGTTGATGTTCTTTCGGATATAAATGGGATGTGTAGTGATTGTTACATACGTTAAACGGTGGGTTAGTAAGCTTAATGTTGGATGCATTGGAAGACTATTCCTATCATAAGGGCAATGGATGAGTATACTTCAAGTGAGGGATCGTATTTATATAACGAATTAAGTTAATACGCTTGGAACGACGACTAGTATAATGAGGATTATGTACACTTATAGCCGAGTTTATAATTCTCATACATACGGATGAGAGATAGTGTGTATATGTGTGTATATGTAGATATATATATGTATAGATATGTATATATGTGTGTACATATGGCGTGAATATTTATACCGTGTGTGATGGTTGTATATATGATGTGATCATATGCAGGTATATATATATATATAGTGTGAATGATATATACTTATTGTGTGAGCATACCTGGCACATGCTATCATGGGAGGTTACGCGATGAGGGTGAGCCCCTGGCTTGAGGAGCAGGGTGCGGATAGTCCCCAGGTCATAGTCGTCCATTATTATTTGTGTGATTTTATTTTTGGGGTGAGAAGTCTTGGGTATGATTCGTTCTCACTTTTCGGTTAGGAACTATGACCTCTTCCCACATGTTAAGATTGATTTTGTTGCCATGGCAGTGTGATAATAGTCCGATATGTGGTGGCCCCAGGAGAAAGTGAGTAATTCCTGGAAGATGATAGCGTGGTGCAGTATTTTTGTGTCCTATAACCGTTTATGCTACGTGTATTGCAAAGTGTACGTTATGTGTGTTATGTATACGTGGTTATAGGAATGAATGATTGCTTATATATATTTAGAGTAAGATATATATAAATATCCTATAGGTGAAGGTGATATGAATTTCCTAGTATGTACATCTTGGGTGATTTTGGTGTACTAGTTTATCAGGGTCGAAGGATCGTACTTAGAGACAATTGCGGTTATATCGACCCCAAGAATTTAAATAGAGATTTAAAATTGTGTGTTTAGAGAGGGTATTCAATAATTAAGTAGTTGCAGTAGTAGGATTTGTGTGGAGGACATAATGGATCCCTATGATCAACATTATCAAGGAGTAGTGTATTGGGGGGTTCCTTGTTTGGATTTCGCTTTCCTCACGCACGAAACGTAGTGCAATGTTGGGAGTGGAGAGAAGTTATGTCTTTAGTACTAGAATGTATGCTGTTTAGAGAATGAATTCTTTGTATGTAACTTATGATAATGTGTGTCGTGCTAAGACTAATTATTCGTTTCAGCAAATAACTAGAATCAATAAGCCTGGTAAGGCGTGTGTATATATTTAAGTGGGATTAGAATGGAGAGGTAGCAGATGCAGACTGTTACGGGATTTTGTTATAGTCGCTTCCTACCATTTGTAAATCTAGATAGGATTCGGTTGGGTGTATCAGGTTTATACTCTGATGTTACTTTTAGCATTTTATGCTTCTCTCCTTTGGATTGATGTATTATCTATTAGCCGACAACATATTTGGGTATAATTCTTTTATTTGCACTTGTTACATTTTATATGAGTACATTTTTTCTTAGTTGTGCGTGAGTGCATTTCTTTTGTCTTATTCGTTAGTTACTTTATTGTTGGCATGTTGTTTTTCATATGTTTTTAAATTTTTGGCACCCGCTTTTTATGGTATTTGGGTAGCTTACATATGTTAATTTTAGTATCGACAGTTGATGCTAAGAATGATCCATTTGAGATTCTTGTTTTATTTTAGTATAGGGCTGGCCACCCGTTATTATTTTAAGCAGGGTGTCACATAAGTGCCAGAAGTTAAAAAATTGCTTGAAGAACTGGAACATCAATATCTTTGGGAATGTTTTTGATAATGTTAAAGCTGACCAAAACACCCTCAAAAACATCCAGGATGGTCTAGCTAATCGAGATGCTTCTAATGACACCCTCAAAGCTGAGATTGAAGCTAAAGTGAATATGGAGATGGCTCTTAATATGCAGTTTGAGTATGGGAAGAAAAAAGCTAATGTGGATTAGTTCAATTATGGTAATAAACTTAGAAGTTTTTTTTTCAACTATGTTAACGTCAGAAATTCAATTTTTAAATTTTTTAATTGACTGATGGTGCTAGAGTTTTGGATAATCCTTCTGATATTGCCTCTCATGTGATTTCCTTATATCAAAACCTCTATAATGATCCAAACCCTGACTTTATTGACCCCCATTCTCTTACTGATTGTATTCCTTACCTCATTTCTTATGAAGACAACACTATGCTCACTTCCATTCCCTCTGATAGTGAAATCAAGTCTACTATTTTTAATATGAGTGATTATAGTGCTCCTAGTCCTGATGGATTAAATGGTTCATTTTATCACAAAAAATGGGATATCATTATCAAAGATGTGATTTGTTATGTCAAGCATTTCTTTATCCATAGTTGGATTCTCCATTCTGTTAATTATAATTTTGTTACTTTGATACCTAAAGTTGAGGGTTCACTACACCAAAATACTAATTTTGTGACTGCCTTCTTGTAACTGCTAATGGGGTGACAAACTTTAGCACTGCCATTAGGACTCACAACATTATTTGTAACTGCCGCTAGGAGTCATAAAATAGTTGGGTAATGAAAAATTTGAATCAATTGGTTTGTCACTGTTAATGACAGTCACAAATCTTGTCATATAATTAATTTATAACTGCTATAAGGAGTCAAAAGTTTATAACTGTCATAAGGAGTCACAAATATATCACTAGGCTTAACTTATGACTCTTATGAGCAGTTACAAAATTATAACTGCTATGAACAGTAACAAATTTTAGATTTGTGACCGCTATTATCGGTCACAAATTTGTGACTACTCGTAACGGTCACAAATTCTGGTGTAAAAATTAATTTGTGACTGCTCGTAGCAGTCACAAATTTGTTCCATCTTCTCTCTCCTACGTGCTCTTTAATCTCCCGCTCCCTTTTTGACAAAATTTTGGTTTAACTCTTTCCCTCTCCCCTAAAGTTCGAAGAAACCTTCCTCTCCCTCTCTTCACTGTAAGCGATTTTTTTTGCCCTAAGCTTCATCTGTAGTTATGTTTTGTTCCAATCTTATGTTCCAATCAATGCTACCCAATGGGTCACTGCTGCTTAAGAAAGTGGATTTTCTCGAGTAATCTTGACAGCCAAACACCAAAATTGTTATTAATTTCGCATTTTGCTTCATTTAGCTGTGAAACTTGTTATTAATTTTATCTGGTAAGCTTCATTTCGCTGTTCCAATTAATTGTGCGTTTTGCTTAAGCATTATTTCGTTGTGATTTTGGCTTTTTTGCAGTGGTTTTAATATACAAATTAAGTGTTTTCGATGTACACACAATTATAAATAAAAATGGATCTTTTTCCCTGTGTGCTATTTTTCACAGTTCATTTGAAATTAAATAAGATTTAGGTAAGACTATATTGAATGTTATTGTGTTGTCAATAATGTTTCGAGCTATGATTTATTATTCAATTGTTTGGGACCCATTTGGTTGTTAGATACTTGATGCTTTCATTTAGAATGCTAGGGTATAGATTGTTTAGAACCTGTTTGGTTGTTAGCTATGGATTATTTGTAATTTCATTATGAGAATGGGTTACTATTTTTAGGGTATGTATATACATACATACAAACATACATACATACATACATACATACATACATACATACATACATACATACATACATTAATGATTTGTGATTACTTACGGAAACTAGTTAAACTCATTGTAGTTATGTGCACCTCTTTGTTCAATTTTTATCAAATGTATTACTTTTATGAATTGGGGTTTTTTATGTTGCTATTTATTGTTTATCTCATTTTTTATATATGTTTCAATGGACGATGGATTAATTGTCGACCGTCACAATTACCAACTGATTTTTAGGGCATAATTCTCCTCTTTCAATTCTATAAACTAGGCTCAATTGCTATTTTGTGAAGGTACAATGCTCAATCCAAACCTGATATGCTTTTTTCAATATACCAGCTGATTGTTTGAGTTGCATACCAATTAATTATCTTTTGTCAGTAAATGGGTATGGACTTTTAGTAAAATAAAATTTCATTAGGGGTGCAATTTATTGCATAGATGGAAAACGGTTGAAAGCAGGCGAGATGTCTCTTATGAACTAGTACATGGAGTCACAGACTCACATTCTTGATTTTTTATGTGTTGTGGAGCTGATTATATTAACCTACAATTACAGACTGTATGTAAACTCTAAGGAAATTGTTATGCTTATTTTGTGAAGCCATGGTATTGCTCATCATGTCCAAGCCCGGATAACACTACACCAAAATGCACTTTTACTGATAGACTATTTTTTTAATACTAACAATATTATACCATTACTATTTCTCACAATAAATTATCTTTACTAATATCATAAATTCATTAGTAATTTTAGTTTACACTTAAAAAATAAAACAAAGAGTAATTTTTATAACACACCTAAGCGCGGTGTCATTTTCCCTCCCAATGTGAAAATCCTTAAATTTCCTCTTCCCTCTCGACTCTCTCACAAGAAACCATTTAGTCCTTGGACATATATTCGGTTTTTGGTGTTTATATTTTCATCTCTAATAACCATTTTCTCTGTAGTTTTATTGATGAGTGATAATAGATTTCGCTATTGCTTTAATTGTCTTTTATCAGGTTTGCTTTTTCCTAAGTTTCGATATGGGTGGAATTTGAGTCTTCACGCTATAACTCATAAACTATCTAAAAATCCCAATCTACAAACCTTTATGGTGATTGCTAAGAAAGAGGATTCGACTGTGTTGCAACAAATATCATCATCATTTGATCAATCTACTATTAATTGTTACAGGGATCAGTTAGAGTAATTGGTCCCTATTTTTTTTATATCTCGTGATATCTACTTTAAGTAGAGTGCCTGATGGCACTATGGTGTTGAAAGTTTTGTTGTAATTCCCATTGAATATTTATTCAATTACGTGAGTCTTATATCGTGGAAGCTTGATAGAGTTGCCTCTTGTATTTTAGGCTTATGGACTCTTTGAAGCACTTGAAATTGAGAACATAATTCGTATATAACATTCCAGTGGTTCAGATATATTATACTCGCTGGAAGATTTGTAACTAGGGGACAAAGGGGGATCTGACAGAGATTACCTCCTTCCTTCATTTAAGGCATGTTTCCGCATCATTTCCATTCAAGAAATATATGGGAATACGAAGGTTCATGTGGATCATCTAGAGTCTCCATGATTTCCCTATAAACGTCTGGTATGCCTCTTCTTCACTTCATTAAGGTAGAATTGGAGGAATCAAGTATTTCCAAAGCGCTTTGTGAAGGCGTCGACATGCCTAAGAATACAATGGCAAGCCTCTTTCTTCATGCATAAGTATACCAAAAGTATCTTTCTTTTCTAAAATTAATATTTGACGGTTAGCAGTACTTTGATGTGTTGTCTCTGTGAAAACTATGATATAATATTGGCTCGAATGTCGTAATGTAAGAGAAATTATTATTGTTGTGTAACTAAAACCTTGAGCTTTGATATGTTTTAACACATATTTTTAAGAGAAATAATTGGGGTTTGATATGCTAGTTTTTAATTGCTTCCCACTAAATGATAACGGAATTTCATCGACAGTCTGTGGAGGAATGTTAGTCATCTCAAAGTAGCCACCCCTCTGTCCACATTCAACCCAATATCTCTTCGAAACAGTGTGAAAAGAAATAAGCTGGACCTCCTTGCTTATCGGTAGGCCCATGTCCAACTAGGGGTGGCAATTCGGGTTAGTCGTGTCATTTTCGGGTCGCGTTAATTTTTATTTTAGTATAAGTTTTGGGTACTCTTAAATCTATACAAGCTAATCGGATCATGTTCGGATCATTTCAGGTTATTACCGTAAACGGGTTATCGGGTCAAAAATTGCCAGCTCTTTGTCCAACATAACCCCAAGCAACACTACGTTCTCTTGGTAACATAAATGTAATATTTCTTTCATATTGGCTTCACTAAGACACTGTCCGGTTGCATTCCCAGGATTGATAATGACCATTGCCCTTATAGTTATTCCTTTAGAGCGGGCATTTGAAACTGACTGGCGAAGGTTATTGACATCAAGACCCCAATTAGCTGTCTCTTCAAGGTAATATGGAACAAGAGAACCACCAAATAAAGATATTGCAGCTGAGTATAGTGGATATTGTGGAACAGGAACCAAAATCCCATCATTTGGACCACGGATAATAGTTTGCAAGATTTGCATTACTCCTTTGCTGGCCCCATCCGTGAGATATATGAGCTTCGGGTCACTCGAATACCCATCACGCTTCTCAATGAAAGTTTCCACTTCATTTCTTAGTCTAGAAAGGCCACGTGAATCACTGTAAGCACCTAGACCCCCCGAGGTATATGAAAGATATTGATTAGCTCTTGCAATTGCATCAGCGGGGAATATGAGTCCTACATTTGGATCATCCAGTAAAAATGGAGCTGGGCAAAGAGCGACCACCTGGCGAGGGAAAGTCAAAGGCTTCTGCCCTAGGGCATGAGGATTGCCAACATTAGTGAAGATAATCTTCTTCCCTTCCTTTTGAAGCTCAGAAGCTCGAAGATACAACTCACCTCTGACAGCATACTGAGCCCTCTTCACATTTTCATTCAGTGAGTCGTAGTCCAACGCCTTAGGTGCCATGGTGGATTAACAATATAACAAAATGGATTAATAATCCCACCCAAATACCACTCAGTAACTCAGTTTGTCTTTTAGTAGCTGCATTCTGGTAATTATCTCGTTCACCTTAGTAAGTTCAAGCTCTTTATGTGACATAGAACCATAACATTAAGACGGGAATGTATTCCCCACATTTGATTTTTTTTTTTGCTTCTTGTGTCCTTTTTAGCTGACTTTATGTATGTTTCCTGTTGATCGCATTAATATGGGGGAAACGTAGTGGAATTGAGCTACTTAAATCCTGATACATTTGAGTTCTTTAATTGAATTGGCTGTTTACTTCAGCAGTTGGGTGGTTTGGCCTATCTTCTGGCTTGCACAGGGCATAATGTTTGAGGCATTGTTTGTTCTTGGCCGTGATTGGTAATAAATTACACTCCTTTCTTTTCCATTCAATTCATTTACACACAAACAACCATTTGTTTGATTTCACATATCTTTTGTTTGTTTCTATGAAAAATCAACAGGGGACATGGAATCTTTTCTGACAGAGCCAAGCTTAACATTGTTGTGGGCCATTTCTTGCATTCTTCAATTCTTGTGTCCTTCCATGGCTGGTAATGTTCTTTGCAATTCCTCTTGTTCTACATTTCTTTTTTTGTTAATTAAGTTGATTGAAATCTCAACTTTGTGAATTGTACAGGAGAATCAGCCATATAACTCACCATCAGAATAATGGAAACCTTGAAAAGGATGAATCTTGGGTGCCTATAAGAATTCTTATCAACCACATCACCCATATTTTTCGATCTATCCTTGATTCATATGAGGATCTTGATAATATCTTATTTTATTTCAGTTTGGTTTGTGTATAACCATTTACTGTTATTCTTCCAGTTGTCTGAGAATAAATACAAGGATTTGAATGCTTCTACCCAAATTCTCAGATTCAAAGGCCACTTTCCAATGTTTGCATACCCTATATATTTGGTGAGGACACATTGTTTATATAAATATCCTCTACATTGTTAGTTGTTTTTTGTTTTTGGAATTGCACAATTTTACAGATTAAGAACTAAGAAAATTTTGCAAAATGTACAGTGGAGCAGGAGTTCAAAATTTACAGTGGAGCAAAATTTACACATTTTTTATTCCATTTCATTTGATTAATAATCTAGTTAGAAGCATTCATGAAGATCACTATGTTAGTGATACTGGGGAGATTGTGTTCTATCAAACAGACCCTTAGCTGTATGGATCTTCTCAGAGCAAGATAAAAGTGACTCTTTCTGCAAAAATAGTCAAGATAGGGAGCGTAGTAATTATGATAGGACTGATCTTACTTTATAAACTTAGTATAAGATGTTTACTCTTGATGGGTAGTTATATTATGTGTCGTGTCGTCTAAAGGAGAAACTTATGGAAGGCCAACTGAGTTATCATTGGCCTGTTTCCTTGACTTATATTAAGAGGTTGTAGTAAGGTAAGTTTTTGTATGTACCTGGAGAGGATGTCTAGATATCTTTATAAAATCTATCATTAATTTATGTTTCAATGGAAGTGGTAATAAAAATCTGGCATTGGTGAGGATGGATAGATATCTTCATAAAATATGGCATTGGTCAGGATGTCTAGATATCTTTATAAAATAGAGCAGGGGTGAATATGGGGTGGGTGAATTCATCATTGAAGGAAGAAGATGGTTTGTCAGAGGGCCTGACGATGGTAAATGATGATATAAAAAATATTTAAAAGATCTAATTTGATACCTATTTCAATTATATGATTGAATAAAGCATCTTCATTTTTTGTTTACTAATTTGAAAGATCTAATTATTTTTTCTTTAATACCTTTTTTGCAGATTTCAATTATATGCACTCTCATTCTATTTTTTTATATAAAGCGTTTGTAACACGGATGTTATATTATGATGCAGATTGGAATCTCAGGTGGAGTTCTTTTCATTATTTTCGGAATTCAATCCTTCCTAGCGGTTGATTTATGATGCATGTGATGTTGCCGTTAGTCAGTAATATTTATTTATTTATTTCGTTATGTACTTCAAGAATGCTTAAAGATATTGCAAAATTGATCTTTATTAAATTTTATTTCGTTGTATACTAAACTTTTCCATGCAAATGCAGATTTTGGGGAGAGCATGGGTTCGAGGAAGATAACAAAGGGATTTATCTCAACCCAAGTGATGTTATTGTCGTAAAGTATCACATGTAATGTTTGTGGATGATGTGGACATGACTTTAATGTGTAGTTTTTATTGATTTTAGTGTATCCCGACGGCACATGCTATACATTGTATGAATTTTGACCATTTGGCAATTTGCACAACCCCAATCGACGAATCCTTAGATTTTACCCTTAAACCGTCACCATGTGGAAGTGGAGCAATTAGTCCCTCAGAATCTTTTAGGGATACTGGCACGACGAAATCTTGGCAGATCCATGTACATGATAGATTAGATTCCGGGATGGATGAAAGCACAAATGCATCTGCTGTACACAGCTCAGATATGAGTGGGATTAATATACGTGGAAAAACTGTTCCTGGGCAGCCTATTTGTCGACCCGAAACATGTTCATGTTCTTCAGAAAATGCTTCTATTCGCTCTAAGGTACATTTACTATATTGCTGTATATTGATGTTCTTAGCTTAGTCTTCTGATATTGACGGGGAAATCATAATTTCAGACCAAATGGCCGGAGCAATCTGAGGAGCTCTTGGGCTTGATTGTGAACTCATTGAGAGCATTAGATGGAGCTGTTCCACAAGGTTGTCCTGAGCCAAGACGAAGGCCACAATCTTCACAAAAGATTTCTCTTGTGTTGGATAAAGCTCCTAAGCATTTGCGACCAGAATTTGTCACTTTTGTACCCAGATTGCTTGAGCATTCTTTCTGCTTGTGCACTTTTAGATCGACTTCAAAAGCCAGATGCAGAACCTGCATTGCAATTGCCTGTAAAAAACTGACTACTTTTCTGATATTTTTTGCTTGATACATTCTTTTTACTAGAATTCTATGCACTTTTGAGCATGATGCGGGAAGTTGCTGAATTTGCAAATGCTAATAGGGCAGCTCTTTGGCATCAGTTATGTGCCAATGAGGATGAAATTGTATGTACCCGTGAAGAAATAAAAGCTAAAATTTTTAGTATATCAAAAGAAAAAGCTCTTATATCACAGAGGCTAAGTGAATCCGAGGCGACTAATGCATGTCTCAAGTCCGAGATGAGGGTTGAGTTGGATTCTTTTGTGCGGGAGAAAAAGGAACTTTCTGAACAGAGACAAGAAGTTGAGAGTCAACTCGAATGGCTTCATTTGGAACGTGATGACGAAATTACAAAGGTCAAGTCAGAGAAAAAAGCTCTTCAAGATCGTCTTCATGATGCAAAGACACAACTTTCCCAATTGAAATCCCAGAAACGTGATGAATTGAAGAGAGTAACAAAGGAGAAAAATGCTCTTGCTGAAAGGCTGAGGAGTGATGAAACAGCACGGAAAATATTCGAGTCCATTGAACTTGCTCAGCAGGCATACTCCGAGTATACGAGGGAGGATGTCACCGCATCAATTCCCCCACGGTTGATATATCTAGACTTCACGAAGCGTATCCATCGCGTGGTGAGCCATGGCCAAGGTTTAGAATAATATGTTATATGTTCATGACATTTCATGTCATTGAAGTGTCGTGTCATTTTTTTAGTGTATTTTTTATTCTATGTTCATTTTTGTACTTGGCGACCCAATAGGGATTGTTTGATGTAAAATTAAGTGTAAATAAGTTTTATGCGTACTGAATATTTGGAATATCAAAAATATAAATGAGATGTTATCAATTTTTTTAGACTTGTTACATGTTCATGATATTTATTCTACTCCCATCATTTCATCATTTTGTGAAAATATAAAGATATTTATAACAGGTCTTACCACATTTAACAAATTCAATTTTTGTAACTGCTAATAGCAGTCACAAATTTGTCATTACTATCAATTTTCTAACTGCTAATAGCAGTGACAAATATAAGATTCGTAACTGTTGATAATAGTTATAAATATAAGATTCGTAATTGTTGATGACAATTATAAATATTAAATTTATAACTGCTATCAGCAGTTACAAATATTATATTCGTAACTGCTGATAGCAGTTACAAATTGGGGTCATCAGTCATAACCCCCATAGGGGTTATAAAAATTTGTGACTGATGTTAGGAGTTACAATATTTCTTTTGTCACCCCCTAAATTATGACGGTAAATAGTAGTTTAAAGGTCATTTGTGACTGCTAACAACACTCACAAATCACCAATTTTGGTGTAGTGGTGGAAGTGATCTAGCTCAATTAAAACCTATTGCTATGGCAAAATTTATTTTTAAAATCATCCTTAAAATCACTGCTGACAGACTTAGAGGTATAGCCTAAAAAATCATTGGTCCTAATCAAGCTGCTTTCATTAAAAGGAGGGATATTGCTGATAGCATTGGTTTAGTCTCTGAGAGTTTCAATCTACTTGATAATAAGTCCTTTGGCGGAAACATATGTCTTAAAGTTAATATTGTTGAAGCCTTTAATACCATCAAATGGAAATTCATTCTTACTGTTCTTCAAAGATTTAACTTTTGTTCTAAGTTTGTCAATTGGATAAATGCTCTTCTTAAGTCTGCCTATCTCTCTATTCTCAATAATGTTAGTCCCAATGGATATTTCTCTTGCTCTAGAGGGTTAAGACAAGGAGACCTCTTGTTTCCCTTACTATTTTGTATTAGTGAAGAAGTCTTTAATAGAGGTATTCAGAAGCTCATCTTGGAGGGTAAGGTCAAGCCCGCATATACTCCTGCTGGATGTCCCATTATCTTTATGCTGATGACCTTATTATTTTCTGTAGAGCTGATAACAGATCCATCCAGAATCTAGTTTCATTCTTAAACTCCTATGTTGATGTCTCAGATCAACATATTAACAAAGATAAGAGTACTTTCTTCTTGGGTAAATATGCTTTGAACAGAAAGAAGTCCATTATTGATATCCTTAGTTTTAAAGAAGGTGTTGCCCCCTTTTCTTATCTTGGAGTGCTTATCTTCAAAGGCAGGCCTAGAAGAATTCCTTTGGAAGCCATAACTGATAGAGCTAAGGCTAAACTTTATTCCTGGAAAAGTAAGCTCCTAAATGTTGCTAGAAGGTCCCAATTAATCCAGTTTGTGTTCCAAAACATGATTATGCATTCCTGTAGAGTCTATAAATGGCCTGCTTCCCTTATCAAAGATCTCACTGGGTGGGCAAAGAACTTTATTTGGTCTGGTGATGCTTCTTCTAAGAAGTTGGTTCTTGTTAGTTGGAAAAAGATATGTTCTCCACACTCTGAGGGAGGTCTTGGGCTAAAAAATCTTACTGATATGAATGTTGTTATTGTTGGCTCCTTCACTTGGTCTATAATTAATGGTAGCTCTCCTTTTAATCTTTTTATGAGATACATATACAAATCCTATATTTACTCATCTATTTGGTCTAGCATAAAAAACTCTTTTTTTTTCTATTATAAACCGTAGTAGGTGGATCATTGATAATGGGAGACCAGTCTCCCTTTGGAATGACACTTGTCTTAGTTCTTTTATCTTTAACATTATGCAAAGCAATACCCATTCTACGAGTGATCTTAAAGTCAGTGATATTATAAATAAGGATGCTTGGGTTGTTCCTCAATCTTTTAAAAATCATATTCCTTTGATTGTGGATATGATCAATCAATCTAATAAGCCTTGTTCTGATATTGAGGATAAGTTTATTTAAGAGCCTTCTCCAACTGGATATTTATCTTGTAATGAGGTATATGAGTTTAGTAGGAATCATCTTCAAGTGAACTCTAAATTTAATCTCATATGGTCTGGTTTCTTTCCCCCCAAACTTTCTTTTTTGGCATGGAAGTTGCTTCATGACAAGCTGCTTACTGATAATAATCTTAAAAAAGTGATATTTCAGTGGATCCTGCTTGCCTTCTTTGTCAAATTCCATGTTGTTGTGAATCTATTTTTCACTTGTCCTTTAGATGTGACTTTGCTAAAGCCATTTGGAAGTGGGTAGCTACTGCTTTCTTAATTCCTTTTACTGATTCTAATGAAGTTGAGGATTATTTGGCAACCTTTTGTTACTCCAATTTTAGTCCTCAACTCAAGAATATTTGGATATTGACCTTTCTTTGCACTCTAATGAACATATAGAAGGCTAGAAACTATTTGAGATTTGAATACATCCCTCCCTCTACGCAGAAAATTACTCAGAATATCAAAGTTTGTATATATAGAGCCAGTTAAGTTTGCCCTGGATATGTTATGGGATCCAAAGACTCCAATATTTGTAACTTGCTTTTATTCCTATTCATTTGAGTAAGGATCCTAATATCATATTGGTTATGTGGCATCCTCTGTAACAACCCGATTTTTTAATGGGAAATTTTAAATAAAAATTGGAATATTCGAGAAAAATAAATTTTTGAATTTTATAAATTTTATTGGTTATGATTTTAGAAGAATAGAACTTCAAGCGGAATTGAAATCGGATTTAAAACGAATTTTTAATATTTTGCCTTATGGAATTTTTAAGGGAAATTGTCAGATATTCGGTTTGATCGATCGATCGATCCTTTTCATCGATCGATCGACCCTCTCAGATTTCTTGCTTAGCCGTTCGTCATTTTGACGAATTTTACTATTTATTTAAAACCCTTAAAGTTATATAAATACATGATTTCGGGGTGGAGTTTTTAACACTCATTCCCCACTCACCTAAGAGCAGCCAACCTCTACTTTCCCCATAATCTTCAACCTCCAAACCTTAACCTCCATTAAAACAGATTTTCAAGCTCGATTTTGGGGGTCTAAACATAAATATTTCAAGGTGGTTTAAAAGGGGTTTTCAATCAATTTTTCAAGAAGAACTCGAATCTCTCGTTAATTTCAACATCTAAAAATCATGAATGTTTATCCTATTATTTTCCCTTAGTGTTATGTGCCTTTATTGTAGCCTCCATTAAACTCATGCGTTCTAAAATACATTAAGAAAATAATATTTTTAAGAAATTAATTTCGGGGCTATTTTTTTATAAATTATCAATGATACCAAATAATTATAACTTTGTTGTTATTTGGATCGTATTTACGTAGTTGGTTATATTATGGGCATATACATGTAGAGGTCCCCTTAGCAATTTAATCCGGGTGTTTCATGTATAAATTTCTAAATTAATTAAATTACTCGTGCTAGAAAAATAATAGCTAAAATATAACTTGCGAGTAATAATGATTCGGAAAATCACAATAATTATGTGTTCTTGATTTCCCCTATTTAGATTAAAAATCATTTATTTGGAAATTTAGTGTTATTGAGAACATTATCATAAATTGTTGATTATGTCAGTTATGAAATATTATAATTTTGAATATCTCGGGAACGTTGGGTATTGTAGATAATTGATTTTCACCCCTTGTTATAGTACACTTGTTAGGTATGGGACTAGTAAGTGGGACTTAGTTGCGATTTATGCTAATTAGGTATGAGACTAGTTAGTATGAGTCTATGCGGGTTATATAAATTGGGGTGGGGGAAAATGCTCTATATTTATCGTTATTGCAATAACTTAGGATTGATATCTAGGTGAAGTGAAATTGTTATAATCATCATTTATTAAAGATGGGACGAAATTGTGGGTTGGGAAACTTTAGTTGGGACTAAGGGGTATTTTGAGGATTTTCACATCGCTTTTAAGGGTGGGGGAAATTTATGTTAATAATGAGTGTGAGAAATTTTGGGAAATTGATACCGCAAGACTAAAACGGATATTAAACTTTATTGGCGACATAATGTGTCCAAAGCCGACAGTTTAACCGGGTTAGAGGACGATTTATGTCGTGTCGTGTCGTGCGTGGAATCTTATCATATCGCGAGGATCGCAGGATAAAAACGGATCAGACGGGGGACTTGACAAGGTGATGTGTATTTTGGTGTAAATCACCTATGACGGGAGAACCGTTAAAATTTTGGTGGAGAAATCACCCGTGGCGGGAGGACCGCTATACCTAAAAATAAAGTGAAAATAAAGAATCCTAGTTAATTCAAACACCTTAACATCATAGGACTTGGGTTAAATTTAAAATACTATTGGTGTGGCACATTTAAACCTTGCGGGTACTTAGAAATTTATTGTTGAGGATTATAGACTTTCTTTTAATTAAAAGATTCTATTGTTATGGTCGATATGTATAACACTATTGTCTGGGTTCAAGGACCCTAATTGAAAGAAATAGTCGGTATTCATGCTCAGGGCCTTGGCTTTGACACATGCGTTGACTAATATTTTCAGGGATTAAATTGGAGTAGCATGCATAGGAATTATTGGAGATCTTTCGGAAGTGAAGCTGGGGCTATATTATTATTTTAGTAGTTTGTTTCTTCTCCTATTCAGCCATATCTATTGTGAGACTATATTTGGGTTTTTATTGGGCCTTTCGGTTCCAAAGTTGTCTTAAGATTTCAGTTGAGTTTGGTTTATTGTAATAATTGAGATATTCAGAGATTGCATGTGACGAACTTTATATCGCACTTTGGTGAAATCAGTTGGATGTTCTTAATATTTGGGATTGATTTAAAATATATATCTTGTGGATTAAAATTTAATATGTCTCATATCTGTCGCATGCTAAGGATGATATTTAATTTACTAATGGCCGGTTAAATTTTGGTTACGGTCGATGCTGAAATTTAGCGGGGTGTTACAGATGGTATCAGAGCATGGTCTTAGGCCTTGTAGGTTATGAATCCGTTTAGCTTCCGCGTTACCGATCTTTGATTCCCTTTGTTGATTCGTACCTTCTAAATAGTGGTCCTAGCATACGTATTAGCGAAGTTTGGAAATAGGAATGTCGATGAGAAGGATGATTTAGCATGTGGATAACTTGGAGTTTTGTGGTGATTATTGAGGTTAGAATTTTAATCTCTATTCGAGTATCATTAGAAGTGATTTGGAGATGATAATTATTTTGAATATTGCTAGCGCAATTGTTGATTATTGTAAGTATCGATTTTTGTGATATAAAGAAATTTGAGGACCTTGGTGTCTAGATGACTTTTTGAGATTTAATCGGGTGATGATTCGCGAGAGCGCGTGGTGCGCCCCTATTTTCATAGTTATGTATATATATAGGTGATATGAACTATATTTTCGACTGTGGGATTTTGTGTGACTAGGATTGGGCGTACGGGCTCCCAATCTTGACACTTTACGTGTAGACATGTGTACCTTATTTTGTTTTGTACGTTTGGGTTTTCATCAAATTTTGAGGACGAAATTTCTTGTTAGTGGCGAAGTCTGTAATAACCCGGATTTTTAATGAGTATTTTTAAATAAAAATTAGAATATTCGTGAAAAATAAATATCTCAATTTTATAAATTTTATTGGTTAAATATGCTGGTTATGATTTTAAAAGAATAGAACTTCATGCGGAATTGAAATCGGATTTAAAACGAATTTTTAAGAGAATTTTTAATATTTTACCTTATGGCATTTTTAAGGAAAATTGTCAGATATTCGGTTTGATCGATCGATCGATCCATTTCATCAATCGATCGACCCTCTTAGATTTTTTGCTTAGCAGTTCGTCATTTTGATGAATTTTACTATTTATTTAAAATCCTTAAAGTTATATAAATACATGATTTCGGGGCTGAGTTTTTAACACTCATTCCCCACTCACCTAAGAGCAGCCAACCTCTACTTTCTCCATCATCTTCCACCTCCTAACCTTAACCTCCATTAAAACAGATTTTTAAAGCTCGATTTTGGGGGTATAAACATAAATATTTCAAGGTGGTTCAAAAGGGGTTTTCGATCAATTTTTCAAGGAGAACTCGAATCTCCTGTCAATTTCTACATCTAAAAATCAGGCATGTTTATATCCTATTCTTTTCCCTTAGTGTTATGTGCATTGATTGTAGCCTCCATTAAACTCATGCGTTCTAAAATAAATTAAGAACATAATATTTTTAAGAAATTAATTTTGGGGCTGTTTTTTATAAATTATTAATGATACAAAATAATTATAATTTTATTGTTATTTGGATTGTATTTACGTAGTTGGTTATATTATGGGCATATACATGTAGAGGAGCCCTTAGCAATTTAATTTGTGTGTTTCATTTATAAATTTCTAAATTAATTAAATTACTTGTGCTAGAAAAATAATAGCTAAAATGGAACTTGCGAGTAATAATGATTCGAAAAATCACAATAATAATATGTTCTTGATTTCCCCTATTTAGATTAAAAATCGTTTATTTGGAAATTTAGTGTTGTTGAGAATATTATAGTAAATTGTTGATTACGTCACTTATGAAATACTATAATTTTGAATAACTCGGGAACGTTGGGTATTGTAGATAATTGGTTTTCACCCCTTGTTATAGTACACTTGTTACGTACGGGACTAGTAAATGGGCCTTAGTTGCTATTTATGCTAATTAGGTATATGACTAGTTATTATTAGTCTATGCGGATTATATAAAATGGGGTGGGGGAAAATTCTCTATATTACCGTTATTGGGATAACCTAGGATTGATATCTAGGTGAAGTGAAATTTTTATAATCATCCTTTATTAAAGAGGGGACGAAATTGTTGGTTGGGAACATTTAGTTGGGACTAAGGGGTATTTTGAGAATTTTCACATCGCTTTTAAGGGTGGGGGAAACTTATGTTAATAATGAGTATGAGAAATTTCGGAAAATTAATACCGCAAGACTAAAACGGATATTAAAATTTATTGGCGACATAATGTGTCCAAGACCGACAGTTTAACCGGGTTAGAGGACGATTTATGTCGTGTCGTGTGTGGAACCTTGTCATATCACGAGGATCGCAGGATAAAAACTGATCAGACGGTGGACTTAACAAGGGGATGTGTATTTTGGTGTAAATCACGCATGACGGGAGGACAATTAAAATTTTGCTGGAGAAATCACCCATGGCAGGAGGACTGCTATAATAATTTTTTTTTGGTGTAAATCACCCGTGGCGGAAGGACCGCTATACCTAATAATAAAGTGAAAATAAATAATCCTAGTTAATTCAAACACATTAACATCGTGGGACTTGGGTTAAATTTAAAATAATATTGGTGTGGCTCATTTAAACCTTGCGGGTACTAAGAAATTTATTGTTGAGGATTATAGATTTTCTTTCAATTAAAAGATTCTATTGTTATGGTCGATATGTATATCAGAATTTTCTGGGTTCAAGGACCCTAATTGAAAGAAGTAGCTGGTATTCATGCTCAGGGCCTTGGCTCTGACACATGAATTGACTAATATTTTCAGGGATTAAATTGGAGTAGCATGCATAGGAATTATTGGAGATCTTTCGGAAGTGTAGCTAGAGCTATATTATTGTTTTAGTAGTTTGTTTCTTCTCCTATTCAGTCGTATTTATAGTGAGACTATATTTGGATTTTTATTGGGCCTTTCGGTTCCAAAGTTCTCTTAAGATTTCAGTTGGGTTTTGTTTATTGTAATAATTGAGATAATCGGAGATTGCATGTGACGGACTTTATATCACACTTTGGTGAAATCAGTTGGATGTTCTTAATATTGGGGATTGATTTAAAATATTTAAATTTTGGGTTAAAATTTAATATGTCTCATATTTGTCGCATGCTAAGGATGATATTTAATTTACTAATGCCCGACTAAATTATGGTGGCGGCCGACGTTGAAATTTAGCGGGGTGTTACAGATGGTATCAGAGCATGGTCTTAGGTATCGTAGGTTATGAGTCCGTTTAGCTTCCGCATTACCGATCTTTGATTCCCTTTGTTGATTCGTACCTTCTAAAATAGTGGTCCTAGAATACGTGTTCGCGAAGTTTGAAAATAGGAATGTCGATGAGAAGGATGCTTTATCATTTGGGTAACTTGGAGTTTTGTGGTGATTATTGAGGTTAGAATTTGTAATCTCTATGCGAGTATCATTAGAAGTGATTTGGAGATGAGAATTATTTTGAATATTGCTAGCGCAATTATTGGTTATCGTAAGTATTGATTTTTGTCATATAAAGAAATTTGAGGACCTTGGTGTTTAGATGACTTTTGGAGATTTAATCGGGTGATGATTCGCGAGAGCGCGTGGTGCGCCGTTATTTTCACAGTTTTGTATATATATAGGTGATATGAACTATATTTTCGACTGTGGGATTTTGTGTGACTAGGATTGGGCGTATGGGCTCCCGATTTTGGCACTTTATGTGTAGACATATGTGTGCCTTATTTTGTTTTGTGCGTTTGGGTTTTTGTCAAATTTCGAGGACGAAATTTCTTGTTAGTGGGGAAGTATGTAGCAACCAAGTTTTTTAATGGGTATTTTTAAATAAAAATTGGAATATTTGAGAAAAATAAATTTCTGAATTTTATAAATTTTATTGGTTAAATATGTTGGTTATGATTTTAGAAGAATAGAACTTTAAGCGGAATTGCAATCGGATTTAAAACGAATTTTTAATAGAATTTTTAATATTTTGCCTTATGGCATTTTTAAGGGAAACTGTCAGATATTCGGTTCGATCGATCGATCGATCCTTTTCATCGATCGATCGACCCTCCCAGATTTTTTGCTCAACAGTTCGTTATTTTGACGAAATTTACTATTTATTTATAACCCTTAAAGTTATATAAGTACATGATTTCGGGGCTTAGTTTTTAACTCTCATTCCCCACTCACCTAAGAGCAGCCAACCTCTACTTTCCCCATCATCTTCCACCTCTAAACCTTAACCTCCATTAAAACAGATTTTTCAAGCTCGATTTTGGGGGTCTAAACATAAATATTTCAAGGTGGTTCAAAAGGGATTTTCGATCAATTTTTCAAGGAGAACTCGAATCTCCCGTCAATTTATACATTTAAAAATCAGGCATGTTTATCCTATTCTTTTCCCTTAGTGTTATGGGCCTTGATTGTAGCCTCCATTAAACTCATGCGTTCTAAAATAAATTAAGAACATAATATTTTTAAGAAATTAATTTCGGGGCTATTTTTTATAAATTATTAATGATACAAAATAATTATAACTTTGTTGTTATTTGGATTGTATTTACGTAGTTGGTTATATTATGGGCATATACATGTAGAGGAGCCCTTATCAATTTAATTTGGGTGTTTCATTTATAAATTTCTAAATTAATTAAATTACTCGTGCTAGAAAAATAATAGGTAAAATGGAACTTGCGAGTAATAATGATTCGAAAAATCACAATAATTATGTGTTCTTGATTTCCCCTATTTAGATTGAAAATCATTTCATTGGAAATTTAGTGTTGTTGAGAATATTATCATAAATTGTTGATTATGTCACTTATGAAAAATTATAATTTTGAATATCTCGGGAATGTTGGGTATTGTAGATAATTGGTTTTCACCCCTTGTTATAGTACACTTGTTAGGTATGGGAATAGTAAGTAGGCCTTAGTTGCGATTTATGCTAATTAGGTATGGGACTAGTGTAATACCCCGTAATTTTATTGATTTTTATTTAAGGGATTAATTGAATTATATGAGAATTAAATGGGAATTAATCCGGATAAAAATACTAGCGAGATGTGAGTTGGTATTTCATTACGATATTAAATTTGAATATTTCTGAGTACATATGGTAATATATGAGTATTGAAAATATTAAAGTTGTCGCGAGGCTGAAATACGACAATTTGGAAAATTAAGTTGGGACGCGCGTGTCAGTCGCGTCAGGAATGAATTTAATTAGATTAAAAAGTAATTTACATTTTTATCAATCTAATGGTAATTTTGAGTGTGCCAACGTGTCCGGAAGGGTCAAAATAGTCAGAAAATACTAGCCGGGGGTTTAGTTTGGGTCCCGGGGCATTTTTAGGCCAAACCGGCTACCTAGAAGGGTAGTTTGGTAATTTTAAAAATAAGGGAATTAAAACCCATGAAATTTAGAGTTTATATTTATATTTTTAAAGAGGCCACTAAGGCCATTACCAGCCAAAAGCATTAGAAGTGGGCTACGGGAGTTAGAGAGGAGTTATCATAGAGTTCCAAACCAAAAACACCCACCACCTTTCATTTTTGAAAGAGATTGTGACCATAAAGAGGGAAGAATCAATCTTGAAACACCGGCAACACATCTGAAGAACAAATCTGAGGCAAGTGATTTGATATTTTTAAGTGCATTGAATATTTCTTCCATGTTTAGTGTAGGAACTGTTTTGTCTTGAAAGTTTTGAGGAAAACGTAATGAAATTATTGTAGAAACTCTAAAGTTGGGTTAGGAATCGCATGTAGAATGACTATGGACGAATTTAGTATCCAAAAACTTAAATATGATGATTTAAAAACGGATTTATGATGAGTAATTAGGCATAATAAAATTCTGGGTTCATGTTCATAGCGTTTGGGGTAAAATTTGGGGATTAATGATAATTACATGTTGATTAGGAGGATTTGACCCCAAAAATATGTTAAGAAACGACCTAAGAGAATTTAGAGAAGTTTAAAAACATTAAAATTCCATTGGGATGATCTTAGGATGAATTTAGAGAAGAGAAAAATTGAGAAAAACGAATTGGGAATTTTCTGGGCGTATTCTGTCATCTCGTTAGAAGACCTGCCCAGGTCGTTCGAACGAGACTTCTAATGAGATGACAGTATCCCTTCTAACGAGTTCGTTCGAATGACCCTCATTCGAACAGCCTCGTTGGAACGAGATTTCTAACGAGTTTACAGAATGGCCTTTCTAGGCCTGATTTTATTTCCAACCCTCAGTAGACATATTTAATTGAGTGATAACCTTCCCATGTTGACCAGTGAGTGTCGTTGTGAGAATTGAGTACGTTGAGGATTAAAACTTAGAATTTAGTAGTAACCCGGATGACATCTATGGGCTAGGGTATAAGTAACTAAAATTTCGACGTGAGAAGAGTTGATAACCTTAACATATATAAATCGGGGACTTGTAAATGTGTAACATTAAATGATGGTATAGGAATGAGAAATATACCTCTATTAATATTATGGGATACCGAAGATGTGTGAATGTTTGGTATATGTAGTTATTTGTGTATAACATACCTACCATACTTGCTATCACGGGAGGTCAGCGTTCGATCAGGGCCATCTAATCTTTGTGTGCCTACGGGGGGATTTAGATTGGTACCTCGAGGACGTAGGTCAGAGAAGGACTTATTGAGAAGTTAATAAGTCTGCTGATCATGGGAGCGTAGGTATGTGCGTGACCCATGTGATGTGAACTATGTTCGCCTCCATTATGTGTGATTGTTGTTTATTGAAAAAGATTCCTGAGAGATTCGGAATATATGGTCCTTATGTACGTGATGTACCGGGATTGGATAGCAGAGTATGTGTGCACCGCAGCTTAGTTTCGGCGTGCCAGTATTGTATATTTATGATGAGAATAATATACTGCTAATTGAAATGAACTGTCATGTATAAATGTAAGTGTGAATAATAACAACATTTTAGTTGAGTTAAAAATGGAAAATATCTAGTGATTAGCATGACTAATATGGGAACTAAGAAGAAAAGTAAAACTCTCTGTTTAAATTAAGATGTCGGGACTTAAATCGTGAATCGTATAGAAATGTTAGATTGTGTATTGGACTAGTTAGATATGGGAATAACTAGAACGGGTACGGGTACGATAGGAGTGCACAATTAGTTGAGAGGTGAGGAACTCATGTGAGTGCACGCACTATCATGTACTTTATATTCACTGTTTAATTATATTAAACACTTGCTGTATTTTAAACTGTTTTCACAATCGGGCTCTGACCCGTTTGCTTTCAAATCTATTTTTGCAAAAACCTTTTTAGGTGCCCAGCCATAATGACACCAAGCATAGGAGTTCCATCCCAGTGACGTGCTGTAGCTGCTGTGGAAGTTACAAGACCTCGATAGTAGACGCCTCCACTTTCTATCTTGACTCTACTTCAGACTTATTCATCTGTAGGGCATGTCACCCCCTTTCCTTTCAGAGACATCTTACTTACTGAGTTTTTATTTCGTATTTTGGTTTGTAGTTAAATTAATGATTCAGACTTTGTATTTGTTCATTTCAGTATTCGGATTGTTGTGAGGTGTATTCCTCTAGAATTAGTTTATTACATCGTTATTTATTTGCGATTGTGATGTGGTTGTGGTATTAGTATTTCATAATTTAAATGGATTGCATGTTAATCGGATTTAATTAAAATTGACAACTCACTTTTTAAATATTAGGTGCTAGTGATTATTAAAATGTTTTCGACAGTGATGCTATAAACTGAACCAACTTGGCATTTTTTATTAATTTGAATAAAGGAGTAGCTACCCGGTATTTAATTAGTCGGGGTGTCACAGGTGGTATTAGAGCATCAGGTTCTAGTGTCATTAGGATCTGTACAGCTTGTTATGTTTCCGCGTAGCTTTCTTTGATATAGAGCCCTATATTTTAGGATTGTTGTACTCTATTGTGTATATTTCGCTCTTCAACTATTTTGAGATAATAACTGCGAACTTATAAGACTTTACTCTCATTTCAGATGCCTCTACGACGTGCACAACGAGTTCCTAGGGATGCTCAGCCCGAGCCACATCCTGCACCAGTCCAGGGCACCATGAATGCCGCAGAGGTTGTCGCTATTGTAGCCCAAGAGGTAAATGCCTCCCTCGCAGTTGTGCAGCAGGCACCACCCCAGGCGCTTCTACTAGCGCTAGTTCAGGCTCATGCATTTCCGTCTTCTTGGGAACGTGTTCGGGATGATTTTCAGAATGCACACCCTCCGGAGTTTACAGGTAGCTCCGATGTTGTTGTGTCCAGCCAGTTGAAGAAGGACATTCAAAGACATTTGAGGATGTATGAGTGCACAGAGGTACATAAATAGATACTGACTACTTTTAAGCTAGTAGGATCAGCGTTGCAGTGGTGGGAGTCCATTATCACCTTGGAGGAGAGAGATACCCTTTCTATACAGGAGTTCTGGGTGCGGTTCGATCGTAAATATTTTCCATCAGTCGTTCACACCGAAATGAGGAGGAAGTTAATGAACCTCAAGCAGGAGGGGAAGACCGTGGCCGAGTATGAGTCCGAATTCACTAATCTCTTGAACATCGTTCCCGATGAGATTCCAACCGAGGAGAAAAAGATTCAAAAATTCATGGATGGGTTGACTTGGAGGATCCGTCAGCAATTGTTGGGTAACCTCTCATTGGATACTTATTCTGATATGGTTAACGCAGCACTGTTTCACTGCCAGGACCACCGCTTTCACATGTCAGAGAGTAAGCGATCAGGAGAGTCCAACCATCAGGGCAGGACAGGGGTAAATGGTGCCAGTGGGGCATAATCTGCTCAAGGTCAGCATAGGCAGGGAGATCAGGGTTCCCAGTAGGGGGATTTTAAGAGGTTCAGATCTGGGGGTTTCAGAAATGGTTAAGGAGGTTTTCGTCAGGGCCAGCAGGGTCAGCACGGCCCACAGGGACAGCACGGCCAGCATGGCCAACAGCAGCAGTTTCATCAGGGCCAGAACGTCCAGGAGAGGAATGGCAACGGCTACCAGGGTCATGGGTAGCAGGGTTAGAGAGGGGGGGGGGAACTTTCCGGGGAAATGTTTCATTTGTGGCAAGATTGGCCACAAGCACCAAGAGTGTCCTGATAGGGGCCGGTCCCCACAACAACAGCAGCAGGGTACTCGACATGAGCCCCAGAGACCTATGTTTCACGCCGCCCTCCCAGCAGCACCACAGATGCCAGCTTTGCCACCCATCCCAACAGTCCCAGTCCAGCAGGGACAGCTACAGTACTGACGAGTTTATTGTAAGGACACAAATTTCCAATTGAGTCCATATACAGTTTTGGCTCAATTCCGGACAAAAACATTTATTCATAGGATAGTATGTAATTGTAATACTCTCAAGCCTATGAAGTGTTTGTTGAAGACGTAGAGGCAAAGAGTATAAAGCTTCATCAAATGTGCCGGTTTGCGTGCCTCGTTTCTACGTCATCAATCATAGTTCCATGCTCCCAAGGTATGAATGCAATATTATATATATAGGAGCTTGGAACAAGTTTATTGGGTGTTAGGTTTTATAAAAACTGCATTTTGTTTAAGAAAGAATTAATTAAAACTTTAAATAAATGTCTATAAAGTTTTCTGGGCTAAAAATGAATTTTTTCAAACTTTCTGGTCGTTCGTTAGATATGTCGTTCGAACGAGTTTTTTCGTTCGAACCAGATGTCGTTCGAACGAACCTGCCAACGAGTTCCCATATTAGGCCACTGTCATGTCGTTCGATATGTTGTTCGAACGATTCTGTTCGAACGAGATATCTAACGAGATTCTAACGAGTTCAATCTGGAACGTCGTTAAAAGTCTCGTTCGAACGAGATTTCGTTCGAACGAAATGTCGTTCGAACGAGATGCCAGGCGGGAACAGTTTTTGACAGTTTTTTGGCAGTTTTGCACTCACTTCCCCACTTGGTTTTTAACCAACTTTTTCAGACTTTAATATGTGCGGGAACAATATTTTCCAATCTAACTTTTCCATCCTATCTTCATCTCTTAAGAGAGAGTTTGAGAGCAAATTGTTTTAAGGAAAATGTTCATGTTTTGAGTGAAATTTTTAGAGAGAAATATCCATCACTCTAGTGTTTACACCCAAATAAGTTTATTCAAGTTCTCATATACATATCAATTGCTTGGAGTTTGGCACCGGTTTTCTCTACTGAATTCAAGAAGAGAAGTTTCGGGTTTTGCTTCTACCTCCCACGAAGAAAGAAGAAGTGTTTTTAATGTTGATTTACCCACACGGAGAAAGGCTCCATGTTCGGGTGACGGTGACCATATAAAGTCCCATCGGTAGATTCCGAGACCGCGGTGGTATTCCAAGGTTATCCGCTAGGAAGAGGTGTCTACAAGAAGAAGCGTCGAGGCTTAAGAGGGATCGAGTCGTGCTTTGTAAGTCTATCTGTCTTGTACTTGTAATTCCGTATCTAGTGGATTTGTGGCTAGGGACGTCCAAGGTTGTTTCCCGTCTTGGGTTTTTCCTCGTACATCGCGGCGTAGTGTGATTGGTTTATTTTATCTTGCATAATTTATTTAGAACGCATGCATAGGATAATTCAAGATAAAATTCGGTTTAAATTATCACACTTCATTTAATTTGGGACTAAATTAAATATTGGGTAATTGTGTAGTTAATTCAAGTCATTTGCTAAAATTGGTTTGGCCTAACTTTGTTTAAAGGAAAAATATGACTTAGGCAAATTCTAGGACTTGGATTAATTAATTGGTTTAAGTGAATATATTAATTGATTAATTTTACTTCACTTGTGTTTTATTTTATTTGTTTTGAGAAATTAAAATTTGTTGTGTTTATTTGGTGAACCATATTTCAACGCTTCCGCATCGTGTTTGTTTTATATATAACAAGGAAATTCTAGCTGTTACAAATTGGTATCAGAGCCAAAAACGATAAATTATTTCGTTAAAGATCCTTAAATTATTTTTGGCTAAAATGGATTTTTTGCCATTTTCAAAATTCCCTTTTTTCGATGGTTCAAACTACGCGTATTGGAAAGCGCGTATGAGATCGGCACTAAAATCTATCGACGAGAGAGTTTGGATGTCTGTTGTTAAGGGGTGGTCCCCACCAACTTATTTAGTTGAAAATGAACGTGTTATCAAACCCGCCGATAGATGGACTGAAAATGAGTTTAAACTTGCTAATTTCAATTCCCGTGGTTTAAATGCCTTGTTTAGCGCTGTCACACCAGATGAATTCCAACGTATTATGACGTGTGAAACCGCTAAAGAAGCTTGGGATATTTTACAATTAACTCATGAAGGAACTAGTGTCGTTAAAGCTTCAAAACTCCAAAACCTCACCACTCAATTTGAAACTATCAAAATGAATGAAAAAGAAACTTTTGATGAATTCTATGCTAGACTTTCTGATATTGTTAATTCATCTTTTAACTTGGGAGAGAAAATACCCGACGACCATGTTGTAAAGAAAATTTTAAGGTCCCTACCCGATAGATTTATTCCAAAGGTGACCGTTTTAAATTCTTTACCCACTTTAGCCTCTACGAAATTAGAAGAGCTTGTAGGTGATTTACAAACCAATGAACTGGATATGTTTCCCTCTAAAACTGAAAATAAAATAAAAAAGGGTGTTGCTTTAAGAGCCCAAAAAGAGGTTAAACAAGTAGTAGAGAGCGAGAGTGATAGTGACTCGGAAGACATGGCTTTATTTGCTCGTAAATTTAGAAAATTTCTTAAAATTAACAAAGATAAATTTAAAAATGATTTTAAGAAATTTGAATCTTCTAAGCATGACAAGAACGAGAAGATTTCTAAAGCGGAGAATATTCCTAAAGCCAAAAAGATCCCTAAACCTAGTAATGAAAATTTAGATAGGGACGAGTCTAATAAGTGTTTTGGTTGTGAAGGTTATGGCCACAGGGCTTATGAGTGCCCCACTAAACTAAGGAAAGAGGGTAAGCGACCCATTTCATATAATGCGACCCTTAGTGATAGTGATAAGGAAGAGAAGCCCGATTCCCCTACTAAGAAAAATTTTATGGCTTTTATGGCTAATCATGTGAGTGATCGTGAGAACTCATCGATTGATGAAACTTTAACTCATGACACTTCCAAGGTCATAGTTTATGATTCTCTTATTTTTGATGATAGTGAGAGTGGAGAAGAAGGAGAGAGTGAAAATGAAGAAGAGGTTAATGTGAGTGAACTTCAAAATGATTTTCAAGAACTTTATAAAGAATCTATTAAATTGAAAAGAGCTAATTTGAAGTTAGAAGCTAGTTTAAGAGAGAGTGTCAAGGTCGTTGATGAAAATGCTTTAATAGAAGACCTTAGGACACGTGAGAGGACTCTTTGAGAGAAGCTAGAATATGTAGAAGGCGAAAGAGATAGCCTTAAGAGTTTAATGGAATCCTTGAAAAAGGAGCTTCTTGCTTTTGAAGAGCGAAATGTTTTATTAGAGTCTAACATTTTAGAATTGCAAAATAAATTAAAAGAATCTAGTAATGTCAAATTTGATTTGGAGTGTCATTCGGAAAAATTAGATAAAATCTTAGGAACGGTCCAAATTAAAAATGACACTTGTGGTTTAGGCTTCAATACTTGTAATGAATTTACTCATAATGCCCAAACCAATGTTTTAGGAGAATCTACTAGGAATACATAGAAAGATCACTCCTTATGTAAATCTTTTCGACATGTTTTCACTTGTACTCATTGTGGTCGAAAAGGTCATCTTAGGAAATTTTGTTTTGATCTTAAACGAATTCTTAGAAAACCCCATAGTAAAGTAACCACAGCAGTTAAAGTTCCTACACCCCAAGATAGTCATTCTTCATTAATTTGGGTTAGGAAATCCGACTTGGTTGCTTTGCGAAATAGGGTTTTTGATTCTCATTTACTTTCACATGCTTCCTCCCTTGCTAAATCTAAAGGATGAATGTGTTAGTCTTTTGCATACTTTAGTGTTTGTACTTCATGCTATATTCACATGCTAAATGTATGCTTGTTTAGTTATTTTCTAGTCATTGCCTTATTTCACATCACATGCTAGAAATTATGACTTGCTTATCATTTTGAATTATATTTTGTGTTTGAATTAATTGAAAAATATAAAAAGATTTTTGTTTATCATTTGTGTTTTATTTATTTCATTTAAGCTTAATGAAAAATACAAATGATTTTTGTTTAACCTTTTGAATATATATATTTATTTTTGGTGAAAAATATTAAAAACTCAAAAAGATTTTATTTTGTGTGTATTTTAGTTTGACACACTTTATGTGGCATATATTTGTGTTTGAATCCCATCCTTTACGCTCCCACGTGGCTAGAACTTTTGGTTTAGATTTTCAATCCTTAAAATGTTCTTTACCATGTTTTATATGGAGTAGTTGGATTTTGTATTGTTTAAATGGATTCTATTTTTATATGCCTCTATTCACACATGCACGAGCTCTTTTGAAATCTTAATGTCACATGTTATATTTGAGCTTTTTGAGGTGTTCTCCTACCAATCTAGTCATCTACATATCTATGACCTAGGAGGACTAGTGCATGTCAAAATCCGTTGCACGTGAGCTTTGTGTGATAAAAAAAATTATATATCTAATTGTGCACGGGGAAAGGCTCCGAAAGGATGAATTAAATCCTTTGCAATAGTAAGCCACCGTTCATTGGATCTAAAAGAAATACGTGATCCAAAGGGCTAAAAACAGAATATTTGGCATTAAAAAGAAAACAATTGCCAAGGCCTATGTTTGTTTGGTATATTCATTCAAAAGCAAAAGAATATATTTGCTTATTGAGGGAGAATTGGATGGTATATCAACGGTTTGCACAATGTCCGTTTATCCTAGTTGTCTTTAATGTCATGACTCTATTTGGTTTGTAGAATCATCATCATGCTAGGCTTGTATGCATTGTGTATGTTTGTTCATTGAGTTCAATCTATATTGTCACATGCGGTTATATTTAACTGTGATGAAGTTTGCAATCAAATGAGAACTCCGTGAACGTTTCTTAAGTGTTTGGGTCTAAATTTAATTGTTGCTAGTCCACACCCCTACACTTCCGTTTCCATATGACACATTTTTGCCATACGAGTGTGCAAACTTATTGTATTTTGTGTCTTGTGTGTGTTTATATCTATATATATATGCAAATACTCTATTGGTATATTTCTAATATATATATATATTTGGTATCTGTTTGTCTTTGCCTTGCTTTTAAATGCCCATATGCTTTCATATCTTATCACTTTCAGCTTCAACATGCTGTTTATTAGTTCTTTATCCTTTGCCTATTCCTGAACAAAAAGGCGGAGAAAAATGATAGGGGTCCTATTATTATCGTATCTTAGTTTGGGGGAGATTTATCTTAGGGGGAGACGTCTTTCTAAGTAGGTCATTTGTTTAATAAAGGGGAGAATTAATTTAGGGGGAGTAATTAATTAATTGCATTTAATACTTTGATATTCCCTATGCATTTGACGAGTTTGCTTAAGTGTGCAGGATTTCTTCTAAAGCGGCATTGTTTAATGGCAAAGCGTTTGATCCTTGGGTTGAGTCAAGTTTGGACGGGTTATGTATTGAGTCTAGTGAGCTTGACGGCCCTTTAGGATTTTTGTTTGGTTTTTGTCTCGGAATAGCCAAAGGGGGAGATTTGTAAGGACACAAATTTCCAATTGAGTCCATATATAGTGTTGGCTCAATTCCGGACAAAAACATTTATTCATAGGATAGTATGTAATTGTAATACTCTCAAGCCTATGAAGTGTTTGTTGAAGACGTAGCGGCAAAGAGTATAAAGCTTCATCAAATGTGCCGGTTTACGTGCCTCGTTTCTACGTCATCAATCATAGTTCCATGCTCCCAAGGTATGAATGCAATATTATATATATAGGAGCTTGGAACAAGTTTATTGGGTGTTAGGTTTTATAAAAACTGCATTTTGTTTAAGAAAGAATTAATTAAAACTTTAAATAAATGTCTATAAAGTTTTCTGGGCTAAAAATGAATTTTTTCAAACTTTCTGGTCGTTCGTTAGATATGTCGTTCGAACGAGTTTTTTCGTTCGAACCAGATGTCGTTCGAACGAACCTGCCAACGAGTTCCCATATTAGGCCACTGTCATGTCGTTCGATATGTCGTTCGAACGATTCTGTTCGAACGAGATATCTAACGAGATTCTAACGAGTTCAATCTGGAACGTCGTTAAAAGTCTCGTTCGAACGAGATTTCGTTCGAACGAGATGCCAGGCGGGAACAGTTTTTGGCATTTTTTTGGCAGTTTTGCACCCACTTACCCACTTGGTTTTTAACCAACTTTTTCAGACTTTAATATGTGCGGGAACAACATTTTCCAATCTAACTTTTCCATCCTATCTTCATCTCTTAAGAGAGAGTTTGAGAGCAAATTGTTTTAAGGAAAATGTTCATGTTTTGAGTGAAATTTTTAGAGAAAAATATCCATCACTCTAGTGTTTACACCCAAATAAGTTTATTCAAGTTCTCATATACATATCAATTGCTTGGAGTTTGGCACCGGTTTTCTCTACCGAATTCAAGAAGAGAAGTTTCGGGTTTTGCTTCTACCTCCCACGAAGAAAGAAGAAGTGTTTTTAATGTTGATTTACCCACACGGAGAAAGGCTCTATGTTCGGGTGACGGTGACCATATAAAGTCCCATCGGTAGATTCCGAGACCACGGTGGTATTCCAAGGTTATCCGCTAGGAAGAGGTGTCTACAAGAAGAAGCGTCGAGGCTTGAGAGGGATCGAGTCATGCGTTGTAAGTCTATCTGTCTTGTACTTGTAATTCCGTATCTAGTGGATTTGTGGCTAGGGCCGTCCAAGGTTGTTTCCCGTCTTGGGTTTTTCCTCGTACATCGCGGCGTAGTGTGATTGGTTTATTTTATCTTGCATAATTTATTTAGAACGCATGCATAGGATAATTCAAGATAAAATTCGGTTTAAATTATCACACTTCATTTAATTTGGGACTAAATTAAATATTGGGTAATTGTGTAGTTAATTCAAGTCATTTGATAAAATTGGTTTGGCCTAACTTTGTTTAAAGGAAAAATATGACTTAGGCAAATTCTAGGACTTGGATTAATGAATTGGTTTAAGTGTATATATTAATTGATTAATTTTACTTCACTTGTGTTTTATTTTATTTGTTTTGAGAAATTAAAATTTGTTGTGTTTATTTGGTGAACCATCTTTCAACGCTTTCACATCGTGTTTGTTTTATATATAACAAGGAAATTCTAGATGTTACATTTATCAACTCCAGCATGCCGCAGTCCCAAAGGATCCACCAGCTATTGAGGGTATGTTCTCTATTCAGGGGACTATGGGGCATATTTTATTTGATACGGGGGCCACACACTGTTTCATTGCCACGAGATTTGCACGCACTTTGGTATTATTAGACAGTGCAGAGAGCACGATTACTTGCGTAGATTCACCGTTGAGTAGGGTTTTCGTGATTTCCCTTATTTGTAGAGGTGTGGGTATAGAGATCGGGAGATTTACTTTACCCGCTGATATGTTAGTATTAGATATGACTGAGTACGATGTGATTGTTGGTATGGATTGGCTAGTTGCGTACTGAGCCATGATTGATTATTTCAGTAGGAGTATTATTTTTGCCATTCCCGGGCAGGAGATGTTTTTAGTGGCGATGCCTCGCCCTGAGGGAGGATCGTCCACACACTTGTATTGCATAGAGGAGGAGACCTCTAAGGAATTGGTAATACCACTTGATTCGATTCCCGTTGTTAGTGAGTTCGCTGATATATTTCAGGATATACCTGGATTACCTCCTAGTAAAGAGATAAATTTTGTTATCGATTTGACACCGGGCACTCGGCCAATTGCCCGCGCACCGTACCATATGGCTCCGGCGAAGATGAGAGAGCTAAGGGATCAGATATAGCAGTTGTTGGAATAGGGGTTTATCTGAAGGAGTACTTTGCCGTGGGGTGCCCCTGTATTATTCATAAATAAGAGGGATGAATCGTTGAGATTGTGTGTAGATTATCGAGAGTTGAATAAAGTCACGATACGGAATAAGTATCCGTTACCCTGAATCGATTATTTATTCGACCAGTTGAGAGGAGCTTCCTTCTTCTCAAAGATTGATTTGTGATCGGGATACCATCAGTTGCGTATCAGGGAACAGGACGTCTTGAAGACTGCTTTCTTGATGAGATATGGTTCCTACGAATTTTGGGTTATGCCTTTTGGCTTGACCAACGCTCCAGCCGTGTTTATGGACTTGATGAATAGGGCGTTCAGAGAGTTCCTAGACCAGTTCGTCATCGTCTTTATTAATGACATCCTGGTTTACTCCCAGACAGAAGAGGAGCACGCCGAGCATTTGAGGCAGGTTTTGCAGATGCTACATCAGAACGAGCTATATGCAAAGTACGAAAAATGTGGATTTTGGCTGAAGGAGGTTCAGTTTTTGGGGCATATCATTTTAGACGGAGGGATATCTGTTGATTCGGGGAAGGTATCCGTGGCGAGGGAGTGGGGACAGCCCACGACACCAACTGAGATCCATAGTTTTTTGGGCCTAGCAGGATACTACAGATGGTTTATTCGGGGTTTCTCAAAGATAGCGGGTCCTTTGACACATCTGACTCTCAAAGGTGTGCCATTCATCTGGAGCGATGCCTGTCAGTTGGCATTTGATGAGTTGAAGGACAAGTTGCCCTCAGCGCCTGCGTTAGCATCGCCCAGATCGGGATTTGAGTATCTAGTCTACACCGATGCATCCTTACAAGGACTTGGAAGTGTGCTGCAACAGGAGAGTCAGGGTATAGCTTATGCTTCCCGTAAGCTTAAGCCTTACGAGAAGAATTACCCCACCCATGACTTGGAGTTAGCGACAGTCGTATTCGCTCTTCGGATTCGGAGACACTATCTACTGGGGGAGAAATTTTGATTGTTCACAGACCACAAGTCTCTACAATACCTCTTCACGCAGAAGGAACTGAATATGCGTCAACGTCGGTGGCTTGAGTTTGTGAAGGATTATCAGTTTGATATCCAATATCACCCAGGGAAGGCTAACGTGGTAGCAGACGTGTTGAGTCGTAGGCCAGTAGATGAGGTGGTCGAGGTGTGGAAAGCTAAGTGGAAGGAGTTGGGATTCCAAGATGCAGTGGCCCGATCATTCATGTCTGTGATGACTGTTACACCTCAGATTGTTACGAGAGTGATAAAGGCCCATGCAAATGACTCGTTCTGTCAGGAGAAGATAGTTCGATTACTAGCAGAGGGAGTCGAGTCCTATATCGTTAGTTCAGACGGGGGATTACGCTTCAATGGGAGACTGGTCGTTCCGGAAGGGGAAGACTTAAGACACGAGGTAATGTCAGAGTCGCACGGCTCACGGTTCGCGGTACACCCTAGTGGGGATAAGATGTACCAAGACATGAGACGACAGTACTGGTGGAGCGGGATGAAGAGAGATATCGTCGTGTTCATTTCTAAATGCGCCACTTGTCAGCTAGTAAAGGTGGATCACCAGAAACCAGCAGGACTTCTACAACCGTTAAAGGTTCCGATGTGGATATGGGAGAGCATATCCATGGACTTTATCACGGGGTTACCTACATCACAGAGGGGTCACGACTCCATATGGGTAATTATGGATAGGTTGAACAAAGTTGCTCATTTTCTGCCCGTGAGGACAGACTACACTACGGGACAGTATGCCCAGATTTTTATTATCAAAATAGTGAGACTTCACGGGGTGCCTCTAAATATCGTGTCTGACCGAGACAAGATATTTGTTTCACGATTTTGGGAGACTTTCCAGGAGGCCATGGGTACGGAGTTGTGGCTGAGTACGGCATATCACCTGCAGACTGATGGGCAAACGGAGCGGACAAATCAGATGTTGGAGGACATGTTACGTATGTGCATCCTAGACTTTGGAGGTGGTTGGGAGCAGTACCTTCCACTGGTGGAGTTTGCTTATAATAACTCCTATCAGTTCACCATTGGCATGGATCCATTCGAGGCGCTGTATGGTAGACCTTGTCGTTCCCCAGCATGTTGGTTAGAGGTGGGGGATAACAAACTCCTTGAGCCGGAAGTGATTCAGGACACTTCGGCAAGGATAGAGATGATACGGAGCCGTATTCGGATAGCTCAGGACCGGCAGAAGAGCTATGCTGATGCCAAGAGGTTCTTCAGAGAATTCAAGGTGGGAGACCAGGTGTTACTCAGAGTATCTCCTATGAAGGGGATTATGCGTTTTAGGAAGAAGGGGAAACTGGCACCAAGATATGTGGGGCCATTTCCTATCATCGATCGGATTGGGCCAGTTGCGTATAAACTTGGGTTACCGGAGCACTTGCATAGGATTCATGATGTGTTCCATATTTCCTCGATAAGGAAATATCTTAGGGACGATTTGGCCCATACTCACCTTTCTTTTGAGGACATCGATCTTCAGCCTGATAGTTCCTACGAGGAGGGGCCGATTGCTATTTTGGACCAAAGCGAGCGGAAACTAAGGTCGAAGATAGTACAATTAGTACGTGTTCAGTGGCGGCATCATAATGCCGAGGAGTCCACATGGGAGCGTGAGGATGAGATGCGCGAGCATTATCCGGAGTTATTTCTACCAGGAACTCTTTAGTTCAGAATTTCGGGACAAAATTCTGTTATTAGGGGGGAACTATGTAATACCCCGTAATTTTATTGATTTTTATTTAAGGGATAAATTGAATTATATGAGAATTAATTGAGAATTCATCCGGATATAAATACTAGCGAGATATGAGTTGGTATTTGATTAAGATATTAAAATTGAATATTTCTGAGTACATATGGTAATATATGAGTATTGGAAATATTAAAGTTGTCGCGAGGTTGAAATACGACAATTTGAAAAATTAAGTTGGGACGCGCGTGTCAGTCGCGTCAGGAATGAATTTAATTAGATTAAAAATTAATTTACATTTTTATCAACCGAATGGTAATTTTGAGTGTGCCAATGTGCCCAGAAGGGTCGGAATAGTCAGAAAACACTAGCCGGGCGTTTAGTTTGGGTCCCGGGACATTTTTAGGCCAAACCGGCTACCTAGAAGGGTAGTTTGGTAATTTTAAAAATAAGGGAATTAAAACCCATGAAATTTAGAGTTTATATTTATATTTTTAAAGAGGCCACTAAGGCCATTACCAACCAAAAGCATTATAAGTTGGCTACGGGAGTTAGAGAGGAGTTATCATATGGTTCCAAACCAAAAACACCCACCACCATCATTTTTGAAAGAGATTGTGACCATAAAGAGGGAAGAATCAACCTTGAAACACCGGAAACACATCTGAAGAACAAATCTGAGGCAAGTGATTTGATATTTTTAAGTGCATTGAATATTTCTTCCATGTTTAGTGTAGGAACTGTTTTGTCTTGAAAGTTTTGAGGAAAACATAATGAAATTGTTGTAGAAACTCTAAAGTTGCGTTAGGAATCGCATGTAGAATGACTATGGACGGATTTAGTATCAAAAAACTTAAATATGATGATTTAAAAACGGATTTATGATGAGTAATTAGGCATAATAAAATTATGGGTTCATGTTCATAGAGTTAGGGGTAAAATTTGGGGATTAATAATAATTACATGTTGATTAGGAGGATTTGACCCCAAAAATATGTTAAGAAATGACCTAAGAGGATTTAGAGAAGTTTAAGAACATTAAAATGCCATTGGGATGATCTTAGGATGAATTTATAGAAAAGAAAAATTGAGAAAAACAAATTGGGAATTTTTTGGGCGTATTCTGCCATCTCGTTAGAAGACCTGCCCAAGTCGTTCGAACGACCTCGTTCGAACGAGACTTCTAACAAGAAGACAGTATCCCTTCTAACGAGTTCGTTCAAAGACTTCGTTTGAACGACCCTCGTTCGAACGAAATTTCTAACGAGTTGACAGAATGGCCTTTCTAGGCCTGATTTTATTTCCAACCCTCAGTAGACATATTTAATTGAGTGATAACCTTCCCATGTTGACCAGTGAGTATAGTTGTGAGAATTGAGTACGTTGAGGATTAAAAGTTAGAATTTATTAGTAACCCGGACGACATCTATGGGCTAGAGTATAAGTAACTAAAATTTCGACGTGAGAAGAGTTGATAACCTTAACATATATAAATCGAGGACTTGTAAATGTGTAACATTAAATGACGGTATAGGAATGAGAAATATACGTCTATTAATATTATGGGATACCGAAGATGTGTGAATGCTTGGTATATGTAGTTATTTGTGTATAACATACCTACCATACTTGCTATCACGGGAGGTCGGCGTTCGATCAGGGCCATCTAATCTTTGTGTGCCTACGGGGGGGATTTATATTGGTACCTCGAGGATATAGGTCAGAGAAGGACTTATTGAGAAGTTAATAAGTCTGTTGATCATGGGAGCGTAGGTATGTGCGTGACCCATGTGATGTGAACTATGTTCGCCTCCATTATGTGTGATTGTTGTTTATTGAAAACGATTCCTGAGAGATTCGAAATATATGGTCCTTATCTATGTGATGTATCGGGATTGGATAACAGAGTATGTGTGCACCGCAGCTTAGTTTCAGGGTGCCAGTATTGTATATTTATGATGAGAATAATATACTGCTAATTGAAATGAACTGTCATTCATAAATGTAAGTGTGAATAATAGCAACATTTTAGTTGAGTTAAAAATGGAAAATCTCTAGTGATTAGCATGACTAATATGGGAACTAAGAAGAAAAGTAAAACTCTCTGTTTAAATTAAGATGTATGGACTTAAATCGTGAATCGTATAGAAATGTTAGATTGTGTATTGGACTAGTTAGATATGGGAATAACTAGAACGGGTACGGGTACGATAGGAGTGCACAATTAGTTGAGAGGTGAGGAACTCATGTGAGTGCACGCACTATCATGTACTTTATATTCACTGTTTAATTATATTAAACACCTGCTGTATTTTAAACTGTTTACACAATCGGGCTCTGACCCGTTTGCTTTCAAATCTATTTTTGTAAAAACCTTTTTAGGTGCCCAGCCACAAGGACACCAAGCATAGGAGTTCCATCCCAGTGACGTGCTGTAGCTGCTGTGGAAGTTACAGGACCTCGATAGTAGACGCCTCCACTTTCTATCTTGACTCTACTTCAGACTTATTCATCTGTAGGACATGTCTCCCCTTTCCTTTCAGATACATCTTACTTACTCAGTTTTTATTTCGTATTTTGGGTTGTAGTTAAATTAATGATTCAGGCTTTGTATTTGTTCATTTTAGCATTCGGATTGTTGTGAGGTGTATTCCTCCAGAATTAGTTTATTACATCGTTATTTATTTGCGATTGTGATGTGGTTGTGGTATTAGTATTTCATAATTTAAATGGATTGTATGTTAATCGGATTTAATTAAAATTGACAACTCACTTTTTAAATATTAGGTGGCTAGTGATTATTAAAATGTTTTCGACAGTGATGCTATAAACTGAACCAACTTGTATTTTGTATTAATTTGAATAAAGGAGTAGCTACCCGGTATTTAATTAGTCGGGGTGTCACAACTAGTTAGTATGAGTCTATGCGGGTTATATAAATTGGGGTGGGGGGCAAATTCTCTATATTTACCGTTATTGCAATAACCTAGGATTAATATCTAGGTGAAGTGAAATTGTTTTAATCACCCTTTATTAAAGATGGAACGAAATTGTGGGTTGGGAACCTTTAGTTGGGACTAAGGGGTATTTTGAGGATTTTCACATCGCTTTTAAGGGTGGGGGAAATTTATGTGAATAATGAGTATGAGAAATTTTAGGAAAGTAATACCCCAAGACTAAAACTGATATTAAAATTTATTGGAGACATAATGTCTCCAGGGCCGATAGTTTAACCGGGTCAGAGGACGATTTATGCCGTGTCGTGTGTGGAACCTTGTCATATCGCGAGGATCACAGGATAAAAGAGGATCAGACTGTAATTCCCCCTTATTTCTATGGCTTTTAAATTTAGGGATTTATTAAATTTAATTGAGATAAATTAATTTAATTTTAATCCGGAATGTTGTTTGAAATATTTACTGGACGAGTATAGTAACATATGAGATTTATTTTATAAAAATTGTCACGTGTGAATAAAATGGCAATTATAGAAATTTAAGTCGGGACGCGCCCGTGTCGTGTCGGGATTAAATATTGATTAATAAAAGTGAATAAATTATAAGTTGCTCGTATGGTCATTTTGAGTGCACCAAAGTATCCGGAAGGGTCGAGATAGTTAGAAAAGTGTACCCGGGGGTTTAGTTTGGGTCTCGGGGCGTTTTTAGGCCTATTTAGTACCCTGGGAGGGCGTTTTTGACATTTCGTATTTATGGGTAATTAAACCCATGAATTTTCTAGGGTTATATCAGATGGTAAGTGTTGTCTTCTAGGGTTAACATAGCCAAAAACTAATGACGACCATTGGAGAGGAAGGGGAGGAGCTTTCCAAGGAGTTCTAGGCCAAGAACTCCTCCGGTTGCACCGCCATCACTGCCAAATGGTAGATCGCGCAACGAGGATCTCAACCACACCAAATTCTTCCACAAATCAGAACTCTGAAATTTCAGGCAAGTATCTATCTTGCTTTAATCAAGTTAATGCTCTTTTATATTAGTCTAGGGTTGACTAGAATTAGTGTTCTTGAAAGAAAACATTAATTGGAGACAAAAATTTCATGTTGTAGAGGTAAAGATCATATTTTGGAAATCCATTTCACATGTAGAGGTTGAACCACAAATTTTCATGGTATTAGTGATAGAAAATCTAGAAGAAAAATGGAAGAAACTAAGTTAAAGAAAATTATTAGGGTTCTTGAGATTTATAAAGATTTTCACCCTTTTATCTTGTTATAGTTAATGAAAATTCGCATGTTTTACGTAGGATATTATTTATATGGGTATACAACACTTGTAGTATAAGTGGTTGAGAGTTTGGGACTGTAACATGATGATTTGGAGGAGTTTGGGGTAAGAATCCCGTAACTGGGTTTTCTGCAGAATCTGCATAACTGCTTGATCGATCGATCGATCGACCACCTTTCATCGATCGATCGACCCCTCCTGGAAAACTGCATTTTTGCTCGTGTTAGCTTAATACGATTTTATACGTAGTAAACCTTGATTAGGGTTGCTAGAACATAATGGGATATAAGAAGGACCAGCAGGATCAAGATAGACCCCGTTGAGTGGAACTTTAATGTGAAGGGAAATAAAAGGGTAAACGGGGAGATATTTATACTTAGAAAATCATACGTGCGTTGATTTAATAATCGAAAGGTCTAGGAAGTTGGAGTAGAAGGTAAGTGAGGGCCTACTGAAATTGTACTTAATTAAAGATAATACTTCGAGAGACGAGAAGTGAGTTTAGAATGACTTAATCTCGAGAATAAAATGAACGAGTCCGTTATATGAAATAATCGAATAGAATGTGTAATAACGGATAATTATAATTATGGGTCGAGAGCGCACCTAATTTAATAATGTGGATGTGAATACATATTTATATATGACGGTGTGATTGTGCATATATTATTTCTGTGTAAATATCGTACCCGGGATACTTGCTATCAAGGGGGTTTCCGCGCTGGGACAGTCTTATCTCGATGGGACCTTTATGGGGGATATTGACTTGTACCCTAGAACATAAGATTCATAGGTACAGGCTATCCGATTGATAGTCAGACGGTCCTAAGAGACGTGTGGGTATGTGCTGACCTCTTAGGACTTGGAACTATGCTTCGCCTCCGTTTGTATGTGTTTGTGTTAATGCAGTTCCAGAGGGATTCCAAACTAGCATTTCCCTAAATATGTGTGATACAGGGACTTGATAGCAGAGTATGCCAGCACCATAGTTTTTATGTGGGGTGCCGTTAGTATATATGTATTATATGAGTGATTGGTATATATATACTTATTTATGGAAACTTTGCACCATATATATTATGTGGGGTGCCGTTTGTATAAATATTATATGTGTAACTAATATATATACGTGTATCTATATGACAACTTTCTACTGAGTGAAATAGTAGTTAAGTAATGTATAAATTCTTCAGCTTCACTATAAGTATTCGAAAACATTATAAGGATACGGAATTATTCTAAATTACGTAAGAAATCTTGAGGAGTCAAATTTTTCTAAAGTGAAAACCATAACCTTAATTTCACGTGTTAAGACTAATGGAGAATAAGTTAGCAGAGATATATAAGATTCATTAGTACGGTAGACGTGCACATTAGTTGAGAGGTGAGAATTCTCAAGAGAGTGTCGCATACTAATATGATTATTGCATTAGCCGGTAAGCATTTTAAATACTTGCTAAACTATTTTTTAGTACTATTTTACAATCGGGCTCTGACCCATTTGCTGTTATCTCTGCTCTCTTGTGTGTGTATATATATATATATATATATATATGTATTACAGGTGCCCAGCCACAGGGGCGTCATGCTTAGGATTCTTTGGATGGAACGTGCTGTAGATTTTGTGGGAGTTGCAGGCCATTGCTTAGACGACCTCATTGTTGACTCCACTTCTAGTTCAGTTTTATCCAGTGGGGCATGTGTCGCCCTTTTCCATTATTTAGTTGGTTTTGTCAGAGATTGTAATTCTTTTACTTTCAGTATCCTTATTTCGGAATTTATTACTGTCAGGATGTTTTCCTTTAGTGTTTTAAAGTTGGGATTTGTTATTGATGGTTAAACTCTTGAATGTTCATTTTTATTCTTATACTTAATGTGTGACTCTTAAAATGTTAATGGTTAAAGGTTTTATAATTGGATTTAATAAAATGGAAATAAGGTTTTAAATGATTTTGACACTTAGCTTAATTAATCAGGGGGTTTAAATTTGAAAATTTTCATTTGCGACAGTGATGCTAAGAATGAACCAAGTGTTCACCTTGATTTTAATTTAATAAAGGAGTGATCGCCCGGTATTTAATTAGGCGGGGTATCACACAGACGGAGGACTTGACAAGGGGATGTGTATTTTGGTGTAAATCACCCATGACGGGAGGACCGCTAAAATAATGTATTTTGGTGTAAATCACTCGTGGTGGGAGGACCTCTATACCTAATAATAAAGTGAAAATTAATAATCCTGGTTAATTCAAACACATTAACATCGTGGGACTTGGGATAAATTTAAAATAATATCAGTGTGGCACATTTAAACCTTGCGGGTACTTAGAAATTTATTGTTGAGGATTATAGACTTTCTTTAAATTAAAAGATTCTATCGTTTTGGTCGATATGTATTGCACTATTGTATGGGTTCAAGGACCCTAATTGAAAGGAATAGCCGATATTCATCCTCAGGGTCTTGGTTCTGACACATGTGTTGACTAATATTTTCAGGGATTAAATTGGAGTAGCTTGCATAGGAATTATTGGAGATCTTTCGGAAGTGCAGCTGGAGGTATATTATTGTTTTAGTAGTTTCTTTCTTCTCCTATTCAGTCGTATTTATTGTGAGACTATATTTGAGTTTTTATTGGGCCTTTCGGTTCCATAGTTGTTTTAAGATTTCAGTTGGGTTTTGTTTATTGTAATAATTGAGATATTCAGAGATTGCATGTGACGGACTTTATATCGCACTTTGGTGAAATCAGTTGGATGTTCTTAATATTTGGGATTGATTTAAAATATTTATCTTGTGGGTTAAAATTTAATATGTCTCATATATTTCGCATGCCAAGGATGATATTTATTTTACTAATGCCCGGCTAAATTTTGGTGGCGGCCGACGCTGAAATTTAGCGGGGTGTTACAGATGGTATCAGAGAATGGTCTTAGGCATCGTAGGTTATGAGTTTGTTTAGCTTCCGCGTTACCGATCTTTGATTCCCTTTGTTGATTCGTACCTTCTAAAATAGTGGTCCTAGCATACGTCTTAGCGAAGTTTGGAAATAGGAATGTCGATGAGAAGGATAGTTTAGCATTTGGATAACTTGGAGTTTTGTGGGGATTATTATGGTTAGAATTTGTAATCTCTATGCGAGTATCATTAGAAGTGATTTGGAGATAAGAATTATTTTGAATTTTGCTAGTGCAATTGCTGGTTATTTTAAGTATCGATTTTTGTGATATAAAGAAATTTTAGGACCTTGGTGTTTAGATGACTTTTGGAGATTTAATAGGGTGATGATTCGCGATAGCGCGTGGTGTGCCGTTATTTTCATAGTTATGTATATATATAGGTGATATGAACTATATTTTCGACTGTGGGATTTTTGTGTGACTAGGATTGGGCGTATGGGCTCCCGATTTTGGCACTTTACGTGTAGACATATGTGTGCCTTATTTTGTCTCGAGAGTTTGGGATTTCGTCAAATTTCAAGGACGAATTTTCTTGTTAGTGGGGAAGTATATAACAACCCAGATTTTTAATGGGTATTTTTAAATAAAAGTTGGAATATTCGAGAAAAATAAATTTCTGAATTTTATAAATTTTATTGGTTAAATATATTGGTTATGATTTTAGAAGAATATAACTTTAAGCGGAATTGCAATCGAATTTAAAACGAATTTTTAGTAGAATTTTTAATATTTTGCCTTATGGAATTTTTAAGGGAAACTGCCAGATATTTGGTTCGATCGATCGATCGATCGACCCTCCCAGATTTTTTGCTCAATAGTTCGTTATTTTGACGAAATTTACTATTTATTTAAAACCCTTAAAGTTATATAAGTACATGATTTCGGGGCTCAGTTTTTAACACTCATTCCCCACTCACCTAAGAGCAGCCAACCTCTACTTTCCCCATCATCTTCCACCTCTAAACCTTAAACTCCATTAAAACAGATTTTTCAAGCCTGATTTTGGGGGTCTAAACATAAATATTTCAAGGTGGTTCAAAAGGGGTTTTCGATCAATTTTTCAAGGAGAACTCGAATCTCCCGTCAATTTATACATCTAAAAATCAGGCATGTTTATCCTATTATTTTCCCTTAGTGTTATGGGCCTTGATTGTAGCCTCCATTAAACTCATGCGTTCTAAAATAAATTAAGAACATAATATTTTGAAGAAATTAATTTCGGGGCTATTTTTTATAAATTATTAATGATACCAAATAATTACAACTTTGTTGTTATTTGGACTGTATTTATGCAGTTGGTTATATTATGGACATATACATTTTGAGGAGCCCTTATCAATTTAATTTGGGTGTTTCATTTATAAATTTCTAAATTAATTAAATTACTTGTGCTAGAAAAATAATAGCTAAAATGGACCATGCGAGTAATAATGATTCGAAAAATCACAATAATTATGTGTTCTTGATTTCCCCTATTTAGATCGAAAATCATTTCTTTGGAAATTTAGTGTTGTTGAGAATATTATCATAAATTGTTGATTATGTCACTTATGAAAAATTATAATTTTGAATATCTCGGGAACGTTGGGTATTGTAGATAATTGGTTTTCACCCCTTGTTATAGTACACTTGTTAGGTATGGGAATAGTAAGTGGGCCTTAGTTGCGATTTATACTAATTAGGTATTAGACTAGTTAATATGAGTCTATGCTGGTTATATAAATTGGGGTGGGGGAAAATTATCTATATTTACCGTTATTGCGATAATCTAGGATTGATATCAATCACCCTTTATTAAAGATGGGACGAAATTGTGGGTTGGGAACCTTTAGTTGGGACTAAGGGGTATTTTGAGGATTTTCACATCGCTTTTAAGGGTGAGGGATTTATGTGAATAATGAGTATGAGAAATTTAAGGAAATTAATACCCCAAGGCTAAAACGAATATTAAAATTTATTGGCGACATAATGTCTCCAGGGCCGACAGTTTAACCGGGTAAGAGGATGATTTATGTCGTGTCGTGTGTGAAACCTTGTCATATCGCGAGGATCGCAGGATAAAAGAGGATCAGACGGCGGACTTGACAAGGGGAAGTGTTTTTTGGTGTAAATCACCCATGACGGGAGGACCGCTATAATAATGTATTTTGGTGTAAATCACCCGTGGCGGGAGGACCGCTATACGTAATAATAAAGTGAAAATTAATAATCCTGGTTAATTCAAACACATTAACATCGTGGAACTTGGGATAAATTTAAAATAATATTAGCGTGGCACATTTAATCCTTGCGGGCACTTAGAAATTTATTGTTGAGGATTATAGACTTTCTGTAAATTAAAAGATTCTATTGTTTTGGTCGATATGTATTGCACTATTGAATGGGTTCAAGGACCCTAATTGAAAGGAATAGCCGGTATTCATGCTCAGGGTCTTGGATCTGACACATGTGTTGACTAATATTTTCAGGGATTAAATTGGAGTACCTTGCATAGGAATTATTGGAGATCTTTCGGAAGTGCAGCTCAAGGTATATTATTGTTTTAGTAGTTTGTTTCTTCTCCTATTCAATCGTATTTATTGTGAGACTATATTTGGGTTTATATTGGGCCTTTCGGTTCCAAAGTTGTCTTAAGATTTCAGTTGGGTTTTGTTTATTGTAATAATTGAGATATTCGTAGATTGCATGTGACGGACTTTATATCGCACTTTGGTGAAATCAGTTGGATGTTCTTAATATTTTGGATTGATTTAAAATATTTATCTTGTGGATTAAAATTTAATATGTCTCATATATGTCGCATGCCGAGGATGATATTTAATTTACTAATGCCTGACTAAATTTTGGTGGCGGCCGACGCTGAAATTTAGCGGGGTGTTACAGATGGTATCAGAGAATGGTCTTAGGCATCGTAGGTTATGAGTTCGTTTAGCTTTAGCGTTACCGATCATTGATTCCCTTTGTTGATTCGTACCGTCTAAAATAGTGGTCCTAGCATACGTCTTAGCGAAGTTTGGAAATAGGAATGTCGATGAGAAGGATAGTTTAGCATTTGGATAACTTGGAGTTTTGTGGGGATTATTATGGTTAGAATTTGTAATCTCTATGCGAGTATCATTAGAAGTGATTTGGAGATGAGAATTATTTTGAATTTTGCTAGTGCAATTGTTGGTTATTTTAAGTATCGATTTTTGTGATATAAAGAAATTTGAGGACCTTGGTGTTTAGATGACTTTTGGAGATTTAATAGGGTGATGATTCGCGATAGCGCGTTGTGCGCCGTTATTTTCATAGTTATGTATATATATAGGTGATATGAACTATATTTTCGACTGTGGAATTTTGTGTGACTAGCATTGGGCGTATGGGCTCCCGATTTTGGCACTTTACGCGTAGACATATGTGTGCCTTATTTTGTTTTTTGAGTTTGGGTTTTCGTCAAATTTCAAGGACGGAATTTCTTATTAGTGGGGAAGTATGTAACAACCCAGATTTTTAATGGGTATTTTTAAATAAAAATTTGAATATTCGAGAAAAACAAATTTCTGAATTTTATAAATTTTATTGGTTAAATATGTTGGGTATGATTTTAGATGAATAGAACTTCAAGCGGTATTGCAATCGGATTTGAAACAAATTTTTTTATAGATTTTTTAATATTTTTCCTTATGGCATTTTTGAGGGAAACTGTTAGATATTCGGTTCGATCGATCGATCGATCGATCCTTTTCATCGATCGATCGACCCTCCCAGATTTTTTGCTCAACAGTTCGTTGTTTTGACGAAATGTACTATTTATTTAAAACCCTTAAATTGTGTAAGTACATGATTTCGGGGCTCAGTTTTTAACACTCATTCCCCTCTCACCTAAGAGCAGCCAACCTCTACTTTCCCCATCGTCTTCCACCTCTAAACCTTAACCTCCATTAAAACAGAATTTTCAAGCTCGATTTTGGGGGTCTAAACATAAATATTTCAAGGTGGTTCAAAAGGGGTTTTCGATCAATTTTTCAAGGAGAACTCGAATCTCTCGTCAATTTATACATCTAAAAATCAGGCATGTTTATCCTATTCTTTTCCCTTAGTGTTATGGGCCTTGATTGTAGCCTCCATTAAACTCATGCGTTCTAAAATAAATTAAGAACATAATATTTTTAAGAAATTAATTTCGGGGCTATTTTTTTTTATAAATTATTAATGGTACCAAATAATTATAACTTTGTTGTTATTTGGATCGTATTTACGTAGTTGGTTATATTATGGGCATATACATGTAGAGGAGCCCTTATCAATTTAATTTGGGTGTTGCATTTATAAATTTCTAAATTAATTAAATTACTTGTGCCAGAAAAATTATAGCTAAAATGGAACTTGCGAGTAATAATGATTCGAAAAATCACAATAATTATGTGTTCTTGATTTCCCCTATTTAAATTGAAAATCATTTATTTGGAAATTTAGTGTTGTTGAGAATATTATCATAAATTGTTGGTTATGTCACTTATGAAAAATTATAATTTTGAATATCTAGGGAACGTTGGGTATTGTAGATAATTGGTTTTCACCCTCTTGTTATAGTACACTTGTTAGGTATGGAAATAGTAAGCGGGCCTTAGTTGCGATTTATACTAATTAGGTATGGAACTAGTTAATATGAGTCTATGCGGGTTATATAAATTGGGGTGGGGGTAAATTCTCTATATTTACCGTTATTGTGATAACCTAGGATTGATATCTAGGTGAAGTGAAATTGTTATAATCATCCTTTAATAAAGATGGGACGAAATTGTGGATTGGGAACCTTTAGTTGGGACTAAGGGATGTTTTGAGGATTTTCACATCGCTTTTACGGGTGGGGGCAATTTATGTGAATAGTGGGTTTGAGAAATTTTGGGAAATTAATACCCCAAGACTAAAATGGATATTAAAATTTATTGGCGACATAATGTGTCCAGGGCCGACAGTTTAACCGGGTCAGAGGACGATTTATGACGTGTCGTGTGTGGACCCTTTACATATCGCGAGGATCGCTGGATAAAAACGGTTCAGATGACGGACTTGTCAAGGGGATTTGTATTTTTGTGTAAATCACCCATGACGGGAGGATAGTTAAAATTTTGGTGGATAAATCACCCATTGCCGGAGGACCGCTATAATAATGTATTTTGGTGTAAATCACTCATGGCGGGAGGACCGCTATACCTAATAATAAAGTAAAAATAAATAATCCTGGTTAATTCAAACACATTAACATCGTGGGACTTGGGTTAAATTTAAAAGAATATTGGTGTGGAAAATTTAAACCTTGCGGGTACTTAGAAATTTATTGTTGAGGATTATTGCCTTTCTTTTGATTAAAAGATTCTATTGTTATGGTCGATATGTATTGCACTATTGTATGGATTCAAGGACCCTAATTGAAAGGAGTTGCCGATATTCATGCTTCGGGCCTTGGCTCTAACACATACGTTGACTAATATTTTCAGGGATTAAATTGGAGTAGCTTTGATGATGCTAGAAACAACACCACCGGATAAGGTATTTACAAGCTCAAGAAAGTGATAACAATGGAGGCACAGGAGAATATAAGTGTGTATGTAGAAGGAGGTGAGGTGAAGAGGATGAACACCAACATGTAGGTGGTTCAACCAATTAAGCCGAGGTACACTGTGCAAGTGAATGAGTAATGTCACTGAAATAAGGCACTAACGGCCATGGATACAATCTCTCTAGCTTTCTCTCTCGACTATGTAAAATGACAGAGTTTCAGCTAGGGTTGCCATTATCCACCTTTTACAATGTTGAGGATGACCTCTATATATAGTGCTTGGGGGTGTGTAATGTACCCCCCAAGCATGCAATGAGCATGTGTATGAAGATCCAACCAGTGCAAGGATGACACCTGACTAATCTTAACTAAACAATGATGACCTTAATATTCCCTCACGTGGAGAGAATGATTCAGTTATAACATATTTGTCCACGTGTCCCAAGCCATTCATGTGCACATAAATGCTTGGCTGAATTTGATACGCACCAACCTCAGCCTGGATGAGTACGAGGTGGGTGATGTCCGACCCTCTCCATGTCCGAGACTAACTTACACATGATGACCCTGACTAGGATGCCAACCGAGGTTAGATACTCGAAATATCGTCCAGGGCCGATGTTGTCATGATACTTGATGACTGAGCCTACAAGGCTTTGCTGACCTCAAGTGATAGCTTGTAAGTTAATGGATGACCGAGCCTATAAGTCTTTGTTGACCTTAACTGATTCCCAGCCGAGTTTGATGTAGAGGTTGGAGCAATGTCGGCCAGGGCTGACCCTATCTATTGTGGACAGTTATTATGTGCTTCTCCCACCTCGGCTGTGAGTAAGGCCGATGTTAATGTCTCTGAGTAGGAAGGTACACTTTGGGCATATCAATCACCCCTAGCCCTTAGTTACCTATGTGAATAGGTGACTAAGGGGTATGCATGTTCGAGGCTGGATTTTCTTGTTTGCCAACATTTCTTTGACATGTGTTGATTTTTGAAGTGGGTAGCGTGTCTGATAAGGCGTGATTATGTTGATTTGCCTTTTGGGCTCCCAAGGCAATGATGGGACTTGGGATGTGCGCCAACATGATTTTGGTTTTAAACCCTTTTCTTCTCATTTCTTCACTTTCCCTCTTGTGCTCTCTCTGCAATTCTCTCTCTCTTCAAGAGCTTTGTTGCTGCATTTGGGGATTTCTTGGTTTCTACTCTTCTTATTGTTCATTTCGTACTCCATCAGGTACCATTTTAACCCTTTTCTTTCCATTTTCAGCCTTTGAATTTTCCGTTCTCTATTTTTCGGTGAGGGTTTTAGTTTTTCGATTGGGGTTTTAGGGTTTTTTTGTGGTACTTTGCATTTTTTGGTGAGCCTGCTCTTAAGTGTTCTTATAGGGTCGTCTGCCTTATGCTCAGACCTTTGTATAAGCTCATAGAAGAGTTCCCTTCACTTAGAGAGAAGACCTTTGAAAAAATTAGGCAAATAAAGCTATCCTAAGCGAAAGCTCGTAGGGCTGAGGCCTTCCCCCTCAGACCTATCTTTCCTCCGCCTCTAAAGGTAATTTACCCTGAGCCAGCCGATCCTACTGAGCCAGCAGAGGTTCCAGTAGAACAAACACCCGTGTCTGAGTCTGAGTCATCTACCTCAAACCCTATGTCTGTAGACTCTTTTCAAGAGGCTATGGACTTCTCCATTAGGCAAGATCTGGTCCCTGATCAGGCCGAGGTCCCAAGTCTTGCCTCGTCTCATAATGGTGCCAGTACCTCATATTCTTCTTTCGATGTTGAAATCGTGGGGCCGATCATGGACATTCCCCCCATTATTAATACCATACCCCTGTCGGTCGCCACCGGGGCTGAGTTTCTCAGAGGTTTCTTGGTGGTGTCCCTGCACCTGCCCAGGCCGACGTTACCAGGGATGAAGATGATGGGCTTGGGAGTGATGTTGACACCTCTGAGGCGACCGATATAAGGAGCTCGGTTAGTGAGTATGACCTCTTACCTTTTAGGCAACTTTAATCCATAGGCCCTTTCATTAAGCTTATGAGACCTCTGAGGGGTGAGAGGGCCTTTGATGGATGATATGGGGAGATCTGCGTCTATGAGCAGATGTTCAAGTTAGGTTTCCATCTCCCTATCCATCGTTCAATCAGATCCATATTATCCCATATAAATTTGGCCCCTTCACAACTATACCCCAATGCTTAGAGGTTGATGATAGGGGATATCATCTTTTGGAAGGCAGTCCACCACTCATACCTTCCTGTTAGGGTCTTTACAGGCTACTATGTCCCATCCTCTGCGAAAAACCACCCCAGCTACTACCACTTCCTAGCTAGAAAGTCAGACATAGAGATTCTATTGGTTACCCAGACTTCAAATCACAACTGGAAACCTCGGTATTTCTTTACCTCAGGGGCATGGGAATTTGGTCCATGTGCTTCCTCTTCAACGTATGATCTGAGGACACCTCTGAAGTGGGGGAAGGTGTCTGTTACTACCAAAGACGACCCTGGACTTAGCCAGGATAATTTCCAAAAGGTTAATGACCTTCAGGATCAGGGAGAACAAGGTCGTCTTATTAAATATGAACATCTGATGACCCCCTACTACCTTTCTCAGACAGGCTTGGGGGGTAGTCCTTTGATCGAGCTTCGTAAGTATTATTTTTTATTTTTTACCTCTTACTTTTCATACCTCTGATTTACTAACTCAAATGTTTCTTTTTTCATAGCGCCCATAGGGTATTTCTGACGACCTGTGGGAGATGTCTGCCCCAAGCCTCGTAAAGCTGATGAAGAAGGTCGGCCATACTGCAACCCCTCCTCCTCCCAAACAGAACGTCGGAACGTCTAAGGTAAATGCTACGAATAAAAGGAAAACCACAACAGACTCGGAGCAGCAGAGGCCGAGTAATAATCAAAAGGGAGATCATGCCATTTCGATCTCCTCAGACGATGTACTTGCAACTCGTCTTTCTCAGATGAAAATAAGTGATAGCTTAATCAGCCATGGTCTGAAGGCTATTGATGCCATCATCTCTGTAATGACCGATGAATATAAGCACTTCCAACGTTCCTTAGACATCCCTTTACTAGCTGAGTTTACCCTTCATCGATCAATCCAGGTAATGATTTTTACTATTTATCTCTTCCAAGTATAACCTCGGCTATCTTTTATTAATGTTATTATACTTCTGACCTTATACTGAAGGGTATGTTGTCCATACATCGTTTTGTGGACTGGACTTTGAAGAAGATGCCCTTGATCGAGAAGGGTTAAGAAGCCGTTAAAGTCCAAGCCTCTTTGAGCGCAGAGGTTGATCGTCTAAAGGAGGAGCTGAAAGAGGTTAAAAAGCTGAAAATAAAGAGACAGGGACATGGCCAAGCTGAAGAAAGACCATGAAGCGGCTCTGAAAGCCAAGGACGATGCTCTGCAGGCTAAAGTGGTTGCCTCTATTAAGTCTTCCTTGGAGGACGCCTCAGAGAAGATTATTTCAGATTACAAGGTCTCTGATGAGTTCATCAGCTTTGGCTTTGAGTACCTTGAGAGAGGTATCAAAGCCACTGGTAAATGGGCAACCTCTAAGGAACAAGAGTCAGGGAGTTTGAGTGCCTCAGACTTTGCTGGTCTAGGCTTGGTGACTCACATTTTGCTCAGGCCTTGTAAGAGGTTGAGGAGGACGGTGCTGCTCCCTCAGAGACTGCTCCCTTGTGCGTCGCTGAGACTGAAGATGTTAATCCCGAGGACGATGGAGCCGAGGTGACTAACGTCGGCCAATAGGACACCACTCCAGCTGTAGATACCTAGGCCTTGTCCCGTGAAGCTTTAAGTTGTAGTTTTTACCTATTTTGTCGTCTGTAACATTTATGAATTTTGGTAGTATATTTTGGCATATTTGATTTGTAACTCTGATTGTTCTGTGATGAATATTAATGCCGTATTCCTCAGATTATATAGCTTCTTTGTGTGTCTTCTCTTGCATTTTATTTTGGTCTTAATGTCTGAAGTAACCATATAAGGATGTTTACCTTAACTGTCTAAGGTATGAGGTCACCATAATATGATGTTTCATCTCATGAATTATCACCAAATTAATGATGTTTAAGGTCTGAGGTCACCATAATATGATGTTTACCCTCATAAATTTCACCAAATTAATGATGTTTAAGGTCCGAGGTCATCAAATTATGATGTTTACCCTCATAATTTCCACCAAATTAATGGTGTTTAAGTCTCAGGTCATCAAATTATGATGTTTACCCTTATAATTTCACCAAACTAATGATGTTTAAGGTCTGAGGTCATCAAACTATGATGTTTACCCTCTAAATTTCACCAAACTAGTGATGTTTAAGGTCTGAGGTCACCATAATATGACGTTTACCCTCATAAATTTCGCCAAACTAATGATGTTTAAGGTCCGAGGTCATTAAATTATGATGCTAGCCTCATAATTTCACCATACTAATGATGTTTAAGGTCTGAGGTCACCATAATATGATGTTTACCCTTATAATTTCACTAAACTAATGATGCTTAAGGTACGGGGTCACCATAATATGATGTTTACCCTCATAAATTTCACCAAACTAATGATGTTTAAGGTCTGAGGTCATTAAATTATGATGTTTAGCCTAATAATTTCACCAAACTAATGATGTTTAAGGCCTGAGGTCACCATAATATGATGTTTACCCTCATGAATTATCACCAAATTAATGATGTTTAAGGTCTGAGGTCACTATAATATGATGTTTTAGCCTCATAAATTTCACCAAATTAATGATGTTTAAGGTCTGAGGTCACCATAATATGATATTTTACCCTCATAAATTTCACCAAATTAATGATGTTTAAGGTCTGATGTCATCAAATTATGATGTTTACCCTCATAATTTCTCCAAACTAATAATGTTTAAGGTCCGAGGTCACCATAATATGATGTTTTCACCTCATGAATTATCACCAAATTAATGATGTTTAGGGTTTGAGGTCACCATAATATGATGTTTCACCTCATAATTTATCACCAAACTAATGATGTTTAAGGTCCGAGGTCATCAAAATATGATGTTTCACCTCATAATTTATCACCAAATTAATGATGTTTAAGCATAATGAAACATTATTGACACAGGAACTGCTCTTTTCATTAATATCCTCTTCATAAAATGATACATGTATTACAAAGAAATAACTGCAACATCATATGTAATATTTCTGCAAGTGGTCAACAATCCAAGGGTTGGAAAAAGGTTCCCCTTCGAGATTTTTTAGCCGGTAAGTACCAGGCACAACCTCATCGACCACTTTGTAAGGGCCATGCCAGTTTGGGTGGAGCTTGTTTGGTTTTTTCAACGTCTTCTTCAGCACTAGGTCTCCCGCAGCTATATGTCTTGATTTCACCCTTTGATTGTAGAACTTTATTATTCTCTGCTGGTAGGCTGCCTGTCTGATCTCACCATCTTCCCTTCTCTCTTCAATTAGATCCAAGTCAAGTCTTATTTCTTCCCCATTCCTTTGAGGTTAATAGGTCTGAACTCTGTGGGTGGGGAGTCCTACTTCTGTAGGGATGACAACTTCTGAACCATGTTCTTGCATGAAAGGAGTCTCTCCCATTAGCATTCTTGCAGTCGTCCTATAGGCCCATAACACATCGTATACCTCTTCTGTCCATTTCCCTTTTGCCTCATTCGACCTCTTCTTTATTTTGTCAAGCATTATACGATTTGTGACCTCAGTCTGCCCATTTTCCTGGGGTCGACCAGGAGAAGAGAAGAACTTCCTGATCCCGACTCTTTCGCAGTATTTCTCCAAGGAGGCATTCTTGAACTGCGTTCCATTATCTGAGATGAGTGTGTTTGGCAAACCGTACCTGCATATGCTGTTCTTCAAGATGAACTGAAAGGTCTTCTGCTTGGTGATGGGGATCATTGGCTCAGCCTCTACCCACTTGGAGAAGTAATCAATTGCTACTATCGGAAATCGATAGTTGTTTGTAGCTCTTGGTAACGGTCCTACCAAATCAATTCCCCATATTACAAAAGACCAAGGAGAACTGATTGACATCATAGACTGATGAGGTTGATGAGGGATAGTGGAAAATCTCTAGCACTTATCGCACCTCTTCACGTAGGCAACAACATCTTTGGCCAAGGTCGACCACCAGTATCCCTGAATAATTATCCTCATAGCTAAAGGTTTTCCTCCTACGTGACTGGAGTAAGAGCCCTCATGTACGTCCTGCAGGATGTGTGGGACCTCTGAGGGGTGGATACTTCTGAGGAGAGGGAGTAGGAATCCTTTTTTATACAGGACATCTCCTACAATCAAGAACTTGGTAGCCCTATACCTCAGCTTTCTCCTTTCCAACATTGACTATAGGAGCTCTCCCTATCTGATGTATCTGATGAGGGGGTCTATACAAGAGGCTCCTAATTCAAATTGAGGTAAGGTCTGGCAACCTCCTCTTCTTCAATGGTCAATTTGAGTAGGATCTCGACTGGTACTATCCTTTTGATGCCTGTCCTTATTACTGAGGCCAATCATACTAGTGCATCTTCTTGACTATTATCTAGACGGGGTATCCTCTTCATCTTCACTTCTTTGAAGCTTTCTAGCATTATTCTCACTCTCTTCAGGTATCTAGCCATCCTTTCATCTTTGGCCTCATACACTCTCAGGATTTGGTTGACGACCAGCCTTGAGTCACTGTGGACTAGGAGTTAGCCAACACTAAGAGATTTTTCCAAGAAGAGGCCTACTATCAAGGCTTCATACTCAGACTCGTTGTTTGATGCTTTGAAGTTGAACCTCAGCGCATATTCAATGTCGGTACCATCTGGTGCTGACACTATCAACCCTACTCCACTTCCGTTTTCATAAGAAGACCCATCAACTAAGAGGTTCCAAACATCTTCATTCGAAGAGAAGTTACCCTCTGACAGGATCCCTTGCTTGAAGAGGTACCTGTCATCCTCATTCTTAACTACACTTTTTTCAGACTTTCTTGACCCAACCTCATCCGGATCACGAAAGAAGTTACTGTATGGTTCATCTGCAATCTCTTGACTATTCTCAATCTCAACCTCTTCCCAGGTGAACTCTGCTACAAAGTCTGTAAGAGCCTGCCCTTTGATGGCAACCTTTGGTTGATAAATAATGGCATATTCCCCCAACTCGATGGCCCAAGTCATCAACCTACCCGACTTCTCAGGCTTGTGCAGGAGCAGTCTTAGTGGGGAATCAGTGAGGACAACCATAGAGTGGGCTTGAAAGTATGGCTTCATCTTCCTAGAAGCGTGTATCAGGGCATAGGCTAACTTTTCCATTCGAGGATAATTTTGTTCAGACCTTTGAAGGGCCTTACTATTGAAGTATACTGGCCTCTGCACTCCATCGTCTTCTCTTACTATGGCCGCACTAATGGATGATTCTAAAATGACTAGATACACATATAACTTCTCCCCCAAGATGGGCCGAGATAGGAGCAGAGGGGATTCGAGGTAGGACTTCATCTCTTTAAAAGCATTGTTGCATTACTCGTTCCATTCGAAAGCCTTTCTTAGAACTTTAAACAAAGGAAGACACTTGTCCGTAGCTTTAGAGACGAACCTGTTCAGCGTAGTAACTCTTCCGGTTAACCTCTGAACGTCTTTGATGGTCCTGGGTGTCTTCATTTCAAGAAGAGCCCTAATTTTCTCGGGATTGGCCTCTATTGCCCTTTGATTAACGATGAATCTAAGAAACTTTCCTGCTCTTACTCCAAAAACACACTTGGAAGGATTGAGCTTCATCCTGTATAAATCCATGGTGCCAAAAGTCCGCTCCAAGTTGTCCACGTGAGTGTCATCCTTCAAGCTCTTCGTTAACATGTCATCCACATATACCTCCATGGTCTTTCCAATCTATCTCTCAAGCATCTAATTACAAGACGCTGATAAGTGGCCCCTGCATTCTTCAAGCCGAAGGGTATGACCTTGTAGCAATAGGTCCCCTTGTCGGTTATGAATATTGTCTTCTCTAAGTCTTCTAGATCCATAAAGATCTGGTTATACCTGAAATAGGCCTCCATGAAGCTCATAAGCTCATGCCTTGCTGTGGCATCTACCATCTGATCTATTCGCGATAGGGGAAAGCTGTCTTTAGGATAAGACTTGTTCAAATCAGTGAAATCTACGCACATCCTCCATTTCCGTTAGCTTTCGGTACAATGACGGTGTTAGATAACCACTCAGGGTATATGACTTCTTTGATGAACTTGGCCTCTTCAAGTTTTCTGACCTCTTCCCTGATGACATCATATTTTTCCCTTGAGTAAACCCTTCTTCTTTGTTTAATGGGCTTAACATCATCTAAAACATTGAGTTTGTGGCTCATAACTTCAGGGTCAATACTCGATATATCCATATGGATCCAAGCAAAGACACTCTGTCTCTTCTTTAAAAGCTTTACTAGCACTTCCTTAATTTCGGGCCTTAGGACTTTATCGATTTGGATGTTTTTTTCTGGCTCGTCCTCATTAAAGACGATGGATTCTACTTCTTCCGTGGCCTCTCCCTTCTTTTATCTCATCCCTTGGATCAAGTGTATCAATGTTATAGGTTGCCGTTGCCTTCTTATGAGCTTCCCTCTCTTCCACAGAGTTGAAGTAGCATTCTCGTGCTGATGTTTGGTCACCCTGCACTTCCCTTACCCCATAGGGGGTCGATAATTATAGCATTTGGTGGACCGTTGATGGCACGAACTCAAATTACTTGTGGGCTACTTGTCATATGATGAGGTTGTAGGCCGAGAATACATTTTCACCCATTACAAAAAAATTGATCTTTCGGGTCAACCTCTTAGGCCATTCGTCTTCCATTCGTACATCCATCTCATACATTCCCAATGGATGGACCTTTTCACCGCTGAAGCCAATCAACGGATAATGATAGGTTACAAGCCTTACTTTGCTGAGGCCTAGGCTCCTGAAACAGGGCCAGAACATTACGTCCGCTGAACTACCCCATCGATAAGGATTCTCTGCACCTTACATCCATGCACCCTTGTAGTAATTACCAAATGGTCATCGTGTGGAGCTAGGATACCTTTGAAGTCAAGTAGGGAGAATCCAACTATAAGAGTATCCATATCTACCTTCTTTCTCTTCTATTTAGCCTTTGAAGACGCCAGATTCATAACATCTACTTTGGTCACTGACTTAGCCTCTGCTATATGAGCTTTACGGTCGTCTACCTCTGAGTCACCCCCTGCTAGTCCTCCACAGATGGTGTTAACACCAAAGAAGATCATACCAACCCTCTTCACAGGGGCATTATCGTCTTTTGGTGGGAGGTTAGGGTCATCTTCATCATCATCATTTGAGTCCTCAGCTCTTCTTGTTGGGGCATCTTCTCGACACCTGTCGTTTCTATTCTTTTTAGGGTCGTCTCTTTCCCCTTTAGAATCTGTACCATCGACATACTTCCTAAGCTTTTCAGACTTCAACATCTTTTCAATCTCATCCTTTAAGGCGAATCACTTGTCAGTTAGATGACCGTGGTCTTGGTGGAACTCGCACCACAGATTTTTGTTCCTCTTATATGAAGGAGCCTTTAGCTTCTCCGGCCATCTTAGGCATCGGTCATTTTTTATTTCATTGAGGATGTGTTCGTAGCTCACAATTAGAGGAGTATAGTGTGCAAACTTATTGTCTGCAGACCTCTTTTTTCCGTCTTTCTTCTTTTGGAATTTCTCGCTGCTACTTTCGTTCTCATCCTCATACTTTGCAGCCATAGCCTCTTCAATATTCATGACCCTTCCTGTAGTTGCTAACAGCTCTGCCTTAGACTTGGGCGGGTATTCAGCAAGCTTCTTTAGAAACTTCCCCTTTTGGAGTCCTCCAATGAGGATTGTCATAGCTATATTCTCTTCGTAATCTTCAACCTCTAATTTTTCTTTGTTGAACCTAGCAATGTAGTCTCTTAGGATCTCGTTCTTGCCTTGCTTGACGTACAACATATGAGTGGTCTTCTTCTAAGGTCTTACCCCAAAATAAAAATTGTGAATAAATCGTTCAGCCAAGCCCTTAAAGTTCTCAATAGAGTTCTTCGAAAGAGAGGTAAACCAAATTTGTGCAGCTCCCATTAAAGTCCCAGAGAAGGCCCGACACCTCATCTCATCTGGGATTGAATAAATGTCTACCGTAGACTTGTACATCTTAATATGATGCATAAGTTTGGTACCACCATCATACTTGTGAGACACCATAGGTGGTTTGAACTTGGCAGGGGTTGGGAAGTTCACTATCCTTGCCACAAATGGGGAGCCCTCCGAGAACCCTCTTTGTAGTGGGTCTCTACTTTTGATGAGGTCCCCTATCTTCTCTTCAAGTCTTTGAATGGAGTCGTTCCATGACTTTGTAACGTCGGCATGGTCGAGGTTGTCCTCATCCACCTCCAAGGGGTGAACCAAGGGTTCCCCAACCGCTGCACAACGTCGGCTATTTACCTCCTCTTGCTCCCTGTTTTGGCCATGTTGGGGTCAGCCGTGTTGGGGTCGTCCTTGGTGAGGCCGATGCTCCCCATCATCCCTTTGTGAGACTGCTACGCTTCTAGACATGGATAACTACTGCCTTAGGTCATTAATTGGGACGAGCCTTTTAAAGGCCGACCCTCTGCTCAAGCTATCAAAAGATGATCCTCTTTGTTGGGCACACCCATCTCTTCTGCTCCCATAACCTCTGCTCTGCTGGATAGGACGTACCGTGTTATTCGAAACCTCGTACGGCTCCCAATAATATTCTAGAGAATCCTTTGCCTCCATATCGTCATACCTATCCTCAGGGCAAGGGTTTCCTTACCTCCGCAGACGTAAACACTTAGGGTCAGCAACGTACCTCCTCCGTTAAGGAGTGGGTTGGTCTTTTTGTGGTGCCTGGGGTGATCCCCTGGCTTCAGGATGGGGTTGACCAGTCGTCGGAGTAATCATCTCGGGTGAGACCCAGGTGGCCTCATCATATTTTGACTTAGCTGTGCAAATTGCTCCTTCATTGCTTGCTGTGTTGCAGCCAAAAACTTCGAGGATTCTTCCACCTCAGCCATTTCGGGCTGGGGTGGTGCCTGGATGGAACTAGGTCTTCCAGCACCAGATGGTGGAGGAGGTGGTGGTAACTTTAGTGCCATGTGTTAGGGCTAAAGAGCTTGTGATGAAAATATGAGAGCTTAAATACCTTAAAGGAACTATTTCAATGGTGAAACGACTTCACACGAAGGGTGAGGCCTGGTTCACCACCAGAGTCTCTGGTGAGGTTTAGCCAGAAAAGGAAGAGATATATCTTCTCATTCCCACAGATGGCCCCAAAAATGATGATGCTGGAAACAACACCACCAGATAAGGTGTTGACATGCTCAAGCAAGTGATAATAATGGCGGAACAAGAGAATATAAGTGTGTATGTAGAAGGAGGTGAGGATAAGAGGATGAACACTAACATGTAAGTGGTTCAGCCAATTAGGCCTACGTCCACTGTGCAAGTTAGTGAGTAATGTCACTGAAATAAGGCACTAACGGCCATGGATACAATCTCTCAAGCTTTCTCTCTCTACTGTGTAAAATTACAGAGTTTCAGCTAGGGTTGCAATTATCCACCTTTTACAATGTTGAGGATGACCTCTATATATAGTTCTTGGGGGGTGTAATATACCCCCCAAGCATGCAATGAGCATGTGCATGAAGATCCAACCAGTGAGAGGATGACACCTGGATGATCTTAACTAAACAATGATGACCTAAATATTCCCTCACATGAAGAGAATGATTCAGTTATAACAGATTTGTCCACGTGTCCCAAGCCATTCACATGCACGTAAATGCTCGTCTATCTTCGATACACACCATCCTCAGCCTGGATGAGTACGATGTTGGTGATGTCCGACCCTCTCCATGTCTGAGACCAACTTACATGATGAACCTGATTAAGATGCCAGTCGAGGTTAGATACTCGGAACATCGGCCATGATCTATGTTGTCATGATGCTTGATAAATGAGCCTGCAAGGCTTTACTGACCTTAAGTGATAGCTTGTAACGTCGTCTTGGGCCGATTTTTTGATGGATGGTCGAGCCCACAAGTCTTTGCTGACCTTGGCTGATGCCCAACCGAGGTTGATGTAGAGGTTGGAGCAATGTCGGCCAGGGCCGGCCCTATGTATTGTGGACATTTATTATGTGCTCTTGCCACCTCGACTGTGAGTAAGGTCGATATTAATGTCTTTGAGTATGAAGGTACACTTTGGGCATATCAAGCTTACATAGGAATTATTGGAGATCTTTTGGAAGTGCAACTGGAGCTATATTATTGTTATAGTAGTTTGTTTCTTCTCCTATTCAGTCGTATTTATTGTGAGACGATATTTGGGTTTTTATTGGGCATTTCGGTTCCAAAGTTGTCTTAAGATTTCAGTTGGGTTTGGTTTATTGTAATAATTGAGATATTCGAATATTGCATGCGACGGACTTTATATCGCACTTTGGTGAAATCAGTTGGATGTTCTTAATATTTGGGATTGATTTATAATATTTATCTTGTGGATTAACATTTAATATGTCTCATATTTGTTGCATGCTAAGGATGATATTTAATTTACTAATGTCGGGCTAAATTTTCGTGGCGACCGACGCAGAAATTTGGCGGGGTGTTACATCCTCCTCCCATTGGTATGGTCAAAATTAATACTAATGGTATTTCTCATGGTTCTCCTAGTATGGCTGCTTGTGGTGGAGTTTTTAGAAATTCTAGTGGTGAATTCATTGGGGGCTTCTGCTGAATGCTTTTGATGCTGAGCTTTAAGCTGCTATTCTTACTGTTGATTTTACTTATCACAAAGTGTGATTCAACATTTGGCCTGAATTTGATTTTTAAGTCTTTTGATGTGCTTTTATTTATCCTCTTTCCATCCTCCATGGCAACTCCTCATTGCTTGGAATAAATACAAGTGGAAACTCAGTCATATGAAGTTTAAAGCTTCTCACGTTTATAAAGAAGGAAACCAAGTAGCAGATAAGATGGAAAATTTGTAAATTCATTACTCCAATCTTCATTATTGGACTGATCCCCCTATGGATATAAATAGACTTTTTAGCCACGATTTATCGGGATTGCCCAACTATAGATTTTCTTGATGTACTTCTTTTATTCTCTTTGTATTGTTCTTTTATATTCTATTATCATCATTTTTCCCCTATTGTATATGCCACCAAGGAGAGGATTTTTCTCCCTATCTTTTTTCTTATACAATAGTTAGTTGTTTGCCAAAAAAAATTAATTTATAATTTGTGCAGTTTTATACTTTCATTAGATAACTTAACGGGATTGATTATTAGACACTTAAAAGGTGTCTAAGTTTCAAGTGAATCATTGATTTCATGCCATGTGTAAAAAAATTACTCTCTTATAATAAAAAAAATAAAACGAAAAAACAAATAATCCAATATTGTACCTTATAACTTTTTCTCTCATTTAAAGTATTTAGGAACAACAAAATAAACTAAAAAGGGGCAACTAATTCAATCTTCTACATCTTTCTAACCTATTAGACTCTCTCTCTCTCTCTCTCTCTCTCTCTCTCTCTCTCTCTACCCATTCAACCCACCTACCACCGCCTCCCATTTTCAATAACACTGTCAGTGAAATTTTGGAGCTCTCTCTCCCTCTCTCTCTCTCTCTCTCTCTACACACACACACACACTAACACAAAAATATGTGTGTATATATATGCACGATTAGTGTATATATATATAAAGATCTATGTGTGTGTATATATATATATATATATATACAAATTTGCATATATACACATGGATGCGTGTATATATACATGCTAATTTGTGTTTATATTAGGGTAAAGGTGTGTATACGTATGTGCTTATATTTACGGGTTTCTATTTGTGGGTATTTATGAGAAGAGGAGATTTTTGGTTGTGATATAGGTTGGGTTAGGGAGAGCATCTTTGTTGGTATAATATGTTTTATATTAAGCAACAATTTATGTCTGGGAAAAGGCGGGTGGTTTTCGGGTGGGGGTCTGACCATGTAAAATAGAGGTGGGGTTAGAAAAAAAAAGTAGGCGTGGGGGTGATTGTGTATTTTGTGGGTTTGTATGTATCGAAAAATATGCGAGGAGGTTTTCTACAGTAATGAGGTCAAATGTAATAACCTTAATTTCACTTATGTATTTTTAGTATAAATTTGAACAACCAGTATATTTCTTGCATTCGCCAAATTTTATCAATACGATTTCTCTTAAATTTTTGCACGAGATTATAATTATCTATATGAATGTATGTGTGTGTGTGTATAAAATTATATTCATATCGATAAATAAAAACTTGAATGAATTCGGATGTACAATTTTATTTTTACCCCGAGTGTCACCTTATTTTTAATATGACACTCTTGTAAATTGTGTCATTTTGTGTCATATATATATTTTGTAAGTTGAAAATAATTCTAAATATAAAAAATTATTTTTGTACAACTTGTAAATGATTTTTGTAAAAAAAAGTTATAATTTTGATGAGCGAGAGAGAGAGGGAGACGAGAGAGGGGCGGGGGGGGGGGGGGGGGTGGAGGTGTGTGGGGAGTGTATAAATATGAGAATAAAATATGATAGTGGATAAAATGAGTGTGTGTGTGTGTGGGGGGGGGGGTGAAATAAAATAAAGAGTAGTTTGTTTAATAAAAAGAAAATGGAGTGTGGATGTAGGGTAACATGTGTGAGTAGGTAGGTAATAAAAAAATTCAAAAGAAAGGAAGATGGTGGGTATATGTGTGGTAAGAAAATAAATAACTATGTGTGTATGAGTGTGTTGAAAATAATTTTATAGTAAATATTAAAAAAATAAAATGAACTTAAGAAAGAGAGGAAATGAAATTATACAAAATTTTCTATCAGAGGAGGGGGTGGTTGCCCTTTATTCATTTTATTAATTAACAAATAAAATAATAATAATAATTAGAGATTTAAGAGAAGAAGAAGAACAAGAAGAAGAAGAAGAAGAAAGAAGGAGAAGAAGAAATACGAAAAATATGAGGATTATTCAAGGAGGGAAGCTTTAATCATTTAAAAAAAAATTCATCTTCATTTCGACTTAGATATTATTTTAAGGTGAGTCCCAATTATTCCTTTATTTTAGAATGTGATAAATATATTTGTAATTGCATGAAATGAATTGTTGAAATTAAAATTTTCATACTTAGATGAAAAATAGAATTAAATTCTGTAAACATTTATGTACGTATATATTGGTATGCATATATTTATATGTATGAAGTGAAATGCATATAATGTTATAAGGCTTTAAATTTTGTTTCAGTTTATAATTATTTAAAAAATTTCGCTAAAAGAATTGGCACGTTTTGACAAAAAAATTCATATATGCAATTTGGATAATCTATTGCATGTTTACTCTTCACGAAATTTACTATTCATGAATATATGTGAAACCCAAAAGAGAATGAAAGAAATATAGTAATATTATAGAAATTCTGTTAGATTTTCATATTGTTAAGCACTGAAGAGAATACTTAAATATTCCAAAACTTTATTTTGCACGATTATTAATTCGGAAGAAAATTTACTAAAAGAATGAATATGAAAATATTCTTAATGGTAATTATTTATCTGTGTTGATAAAATATGAAAATAATGAATAGTTTTCAATGTACGGGTGTAATAAACAGGTTGAACAAACCTGAATGGTAAACTACGTGATTGAATGATCATAGTTGAGATTTGATAAAGAATGTGTTTTAGATGTTCCCAAAATGAAAAAGAATTTTTGGATGATTGACTAATTATGAAGAGTTTAATATATAAATTTTCGGAAGTATGAAAAGGAAGTATAATGGATAAAATAAAATAATTACTTAATCACGTATGAGATGTTTTAAGTAAAAATATCATAAGTTAATCCTTAGAGCTCATCACTGCTCCGATATATTGATTAACGGCTTAAAACTCTTGAGTGAACTCGATCAACAAGATGATTTTCTAAGAGTGTTATATAAGGCTAGGAATGGGTGGGGCATTTCTTTTTTTTTTGTCTTGCCCTAAAGCCTTTCGCTCAACTTTTTAAATTTATTATTCCGTCATAAATATGAGGCATGGACCATTATTGTGGCACAAACATAATGTATAACCATCTAGCAAAAAAATCAAATCCGATACCAATGCCCCAGTGCAAGTTTGGATTCATAGGGGTGTTATCATTGTGGGGAGGTACGTGGGAGTCATCCATTTAGGTCGGACCAATAGAAGGCTAAAGTGGAATTAACTAAGGTGAAAAAGAAAATTTTAAAACCTTAAGTTTTATTTTAATTTAAGCGTCTACAATAATAAATTATGTTATGTTAATTCTAAGAATATTATAGTACATCAAAAATTACAAAACTATATGTTTATAATATTTCTCTCAAATTGTAAAATTACTTAAATGGAAACTTTGGCTCCATTGGTTATTTATGCCACTTAACTTTAACAGATTGGGCCATATTATTAATAAATGTTGGGCTAACGCATGTTATTTTAAATATGAGGGGTTAAAATGAGAAAGTTGAGTAGAAAAAAGAAACTACCATTGTCACTAATGGGAATTAACATCCTTGTCCCGGGATGTGAGCGAAACTGACTATCTTGTTTCGTTGAATATTAATGGTTGGTATATTATTATTTATGAGGAAGATGGTTATGTTCTTAAATAATTGGACACTTCATTATGTGTTTCCTACCAGTATTTTAAATAATAACTCGAGTTGTGTTTGTGCACACTTGGGTGTATCCATTTCAAATGGATGCAACTGACCATTATAAGCAGGAACAACCATAGTTGGTAGTAGTTCATTGATGCAATGTAGTAGAGTACGGCATTTAAAAATTGTTGTAGAATTTATTTACAGTTCATTTTAAATTTTCGTTTATTATTTTGGACTTTGACACGTGGGCCATCTTTGATAACTACTTGTCTTTATGATTGGAACTTATTATTTATTTCATCTAGTACTATAATATAATTATGTTTTTCAAAAATCATGTATGAGATGAGATAGTTCATATTATGGCCATTTACATTCTTATAACATGAGCAGTTAATATTTTTCCCTTACCAAAATGAGACGTGAGTCTAAAATTAAATTTACACCAAAATTTTGGGAAATGGAATAATGATTGGGAATTAACTCAACTAGATATTTAATTGTCTAAAAAATCGATAGATTGAAAGGGGAAAGAGTCTAGGTAATCTACAGATGTTAGAATAATGGGCTAGTTAGAATCATGCTTACGGTTATATTTACTATGAACTGAACTTTTTTTTATTTTTTTAAAGAAAATGGCTAGAAAAATAGGAGCGCTTATCACTGGAACAATAGTGCTCCAATCAAGCAAGTAAACACTGCAGAATCTAGTACCGCAACACTTAAAATGGGAGAAATAATGACAGAGTTACTCCAGGTGGTACAAAACAACCACCAGAATAACTGAGAGGATTCGCTCACAAAATGGAATAAAGATTTTAGGTCTTTAGGCAGTCAATAATTCAATGGGGAAGGTGGTCCAATGATAGTTCATGCATGGATCCAAAAGTGTGAGCTGACTTTTGAGAAAATGAATCTCACTGAGGTGTAGAAATAGGAGTTAACTGCCCAACAGCTATAAGGCACGACTTTGTTCTGGTAGGGATCAGCGCATGGCTGACTAAATATAACTGAAATGATATGGGGAGACTAAGTCTCAATTCATGGACTACTTCATTACTAAGTCCATAATGTCAAAATTGTATAAGCAGTTTTAGGACCTCACTCAGGAAATGATGTCTGTTACTGAGTATATGTCTAAGTTTAATGAACTTTCCTAATATGCTACTCATCTGATAGAAACCAATGGGATGAAGAATGAGAAATTCATTGATGGATTAGGGTACTATCTCTCTAAGTTAGTGTTTATGTATGTACGAGAGGCATTTAGTAGTGTAGTGGACTTGGCCTTGAAATTGTAACAAAAAGATAAAAAATTTAGAGAAGAGAAGTATGGAAAGGGTAAGATTGGAGAAATATCAAAAGTTACTCATTCCTAGCCTCAACAAAAAGATTTGGAAAGAGTGTCACTAGTTACCATCCTTATGACTTGACTCAAAAAGGTCAGTAGGTGCAAAGGCCAATCAGTGGTGGACAACTCTAATCGAGAAACTAGGGAAATTTTAGGCCTCGATGTCAACATCGCCAAGGTTGGGGAGGTCAACATCAGTAGGCCAATCCTGGTTAACGTCAGTAAGAGAACTTTGGTCAGCATAACTAGGGTAATTAGTAACGTGGAGTTCATCCTGTTGATCCTCGCCCATGTGTCCAAAGACTAGAGCACCCACCAGCAGGGATGTAACAACCCGAGGTTTTGGACTCGACAATTTATTTATTTTGGGAGAAATAAATAATATTTTATTGGAGAAATAATTAAATTGGCAATTGAGGTCAAAATTTAGAGTCGTTAGAAAGAGTGTCGAATGTCGATTCTGAGGGTACCATCGTTTCTGAAAGGGTCGAGAAAATCGAAATGACTGTACTTGGGGTCTATTTAGGTTCCGAAATAATTTAGGACCGTTTGACTCGAATTAAAGTTACCGGGTCATTTAAAGTGTGTATTATCATTTAAAGATGTGTATCTTGTGGGATAAGGCTTAAAAGCCACGTGAGAAGTCATTCTCACTTAAGAGAAAGAGGAAAACCCTAGAAAGAAAGAGAGAAGAAGAAAGAAGAAGAGAAAGAAGGAGAAAAGGGAGAGAAAGTGGAGATTTTCGGTTTTCACGCGATCTCAAGGCGGATTCAGACCCTACGAACTCGAGGAAAGTGATTAAACTTGCTAAATAATTGTTGTGTACCAATTATTGGATGATTTGTGGATTGATATTTTGGGTTTTAGGTTTAGTTTAACAAAACCTAACTTTTGGGTATAATATTAGATTTAATATGTAGATCTTGGATTTAATGATAGAAATTAGTTTACAAGTATTCTAGAATGAATATTAATGTTATATATGTGATTGGGTTAGATTAAAATGGTTGGAAGATGATTAAAATGATTTTTGGGTAATTTGGGTTAAGAAGAAAACAACCCATTTCGTATCTTGCTGCACTTGTCGAATCGATTCGCCCCTACCGAATCGATTCGGTCTGTTGCAGATTGCCCAGGTCTTTATGGCCGAATCGATTCGCCCCTTGCGAATCGATTCGGTATGTAGCAGACTCCCAGGTCCTTTGGACCGAATCGATTCGGATGGGCCGAATCGATTCGGAAACAGGGGAATTTTTGGAGATGTTTTCTAACGAGAATTTCATCCAGTTTGGTCCGAGGTTATCGATTTGGGGCCTCTATATAAGACAATTGGAGTATGTTTTGGAGAATTTTAGAGGGTTTCCATCGTACGGAATTATGGGAGTCATATTATTTAAATTTGAGGAATACCGATTAGAGATTTTGGTATTTTTCTATGTGGGGAAGCCCACCTTGATTTGGAGATTTGAATTGGGGATGATAATTACAATTATATGAATAAATGAGACAAATTTAGAGATAATGGATTTTAGAATCCAATCCCAATTGGAATAACTTTAAAAAGGTTCATAAATTGAATTGAACCCTATAATGGATGGATAATAATAAATGCTATTTGATGTGCATATGGATATAGAAATATCCTTATTGATGATTGATTTGGGAGATATCTCACACAATGAGAAATGTTAATTGAGGTGCAATAGGATATAGAATATCCTTAACTTAAATAGAATTGAAAGACAATTCATACTAGAAGCGACATGAGAGCTTCAAGAGAGAATTAGTATAGTATATACTAAGTGGGGTAAATGTGTGAGTATTGACGGTTAGTGTATCAAAATAGAGGGATGTACTAAACAATGATGTTAATCAAATTGCGTCTAAGAGCGTATAATGATAATAAATATGTTGTTGCAGGTATACCTTATAAAATGGTATATCTTTATTATGTGGGATCTATGTATATCTTATATGATGGTGTATATACATGTTAAGCATACCCCCTCCTTGCTATCATTAGGAAGTTTCGTGCGTAGAGGGTGAGCATTCTGACTAGAAAAGCAGGATGTGGATATTCCCCAGGTCATAGTCGTCCTTTGTGGTCAGCAAATGACATATATGTATATATATATATATATATATATATTTATTTATTTATTTTGGGGGTGAGAGGCCGTGGGTATGTGTCGCTCTCACTTGCCGGTTAGGAACTATGACCGCTTCCCGGACGTTGTGTGCGTGAGTATATCACGAGGTGGGTGTCGTTGAACCCCACCAGGTGGCCCCAGTTTGCTACGTATATGGGCTGCTGGAAGATGATAGCATGTGAGCCTGCGTCCTTCGAGTTATAGCTCGGTTGGATGGTTATTATTGCTTGTGTTTGTACTTGGGTGTCAAGGGCATAATGGACCTCAACGACCTACATTGCCAGGATTAGTGTATCGGGGGGGTTCCTTGTTTGGATTTCACCTCGGCGAGACGTCCCACGCACGAACCGCAGTGTAATGTTGGAACTTGGGGATAAGTTTAGTCCTTAATGCTCATAATTATATATATATATCACCTATCCCGACAATCGACAGTGCCAGGAGTAGTGTAACGGAGGGGTTCCTTGTTTGGATTTCGCCTCAGCAAGACGTCCCACGCATGAAACGCCGTGTACTGTTGAGAATTAGGAATATTAATTAATTAAAATTGGATAATAATCATTTGGGTTACATGCATCTTGCATTGAGGGCATAATGAGCCCCGAGGATCGATACGGTCAGGAGTAGTGTAACGGGGGGGTTCCTTGTTTGGATTTCGCTTCGGCGAGACGTCCCACGCACGAAACGCAGTACCGTGTTGAGAATCGGGAGGAGTTTAGTCCTTAACTCTTGATGCTAATAACTCATCTATAATAATTATATATATGGTTTCATGCCTTATATGGGCATCACTAGAATACAAATTCTAGTAAATGAGATTGCTGATATATTGTGATGATGTGGGCATGATTGGATCATGTAACTTGATATGTTCAACAAATGAACATTATAAAGATAACTATAACTATTACATTAAAGTTAATGTATATGACTTATAAATTATGGGAACGAATGTATTGGGAAATAGGTTAGATGATTTTGCTTAAATACTTCTTTTGGGTTTAAGTTAGGATCCTCTTACCTATTTAGAATCGATCATCCTTTTGGAGATCACGTGCATACGTTTAGTGCGCGCTTTAGATGAGAGGTGAATTGAATTATTATGGAGAGTTCGATTCCAACTAAATCATGTAATAATGCATTTATAATTATTATGCATTTTAATACACTTGCTATAAAATGTTTTCCAAACTCGGGCTCTGACCCGTTTATATTTTCCTCCTCCTTGTATATATTGTATTACTTCAGGTGTTCCTCCGCAAGGACGCCTTTGATGTTATCCATCCAGGGTATTTGTGGAGCTGTGGCAGTAGCGGACTGCTGCGGCACTTTGCTTTAGTCGATTCCTATCTTTGTACATCTAGATTAGGATTCAGTTTGTATTTTGAGTTAGTATTCAAGTGTTGTAGATTAACACTTCCATATTTCATTTCTAAAATTATTGTATTGTCTGTTACCCGGCAGCATATTCGGGTATTTCATTATTGAGATTTTGTTGTACAATGTATTGTACTCTTTCATATTATTGGAGCATGCACTTTCCACTCATCATAGTTAGATGTATATTGTTGGTTATGTGCAATATTGGTTTTGTTGTTGTTGTTATTATACAAGTTTTAAATTTTTTTGGCAATTCGCACTTAATGATTTCGGGTAGTTAGCCTTATATTATAGTGCTTAGTAGTTGATGTTGAGACTGTGCCATCTGAGATACCTAATTTTTTATAGTATAGGGCTGGCCACCCGTTATTATTTGGAGCGGGCTGTCACAACGGAGAGGTGCACAATAGGGGAAAATAGTATGTTTTAACTGCCAATAACCAGAGCATATCTCTAGGTATTGTCCTAGGAACCAGGGAGCAAACACTCAAGGGCAAGGCCCAACAACTCCAACCAAGGTCTATGCAACCATTCTAGGAAGAATTAACGCGCAAGATAAAATAAATATTTCTCATTCCAAAGTGCGAGTATTATTTGATACTCGTGCTTCATATTCTTTTATATCTAGACAATTTATTGAGAAATAATATATTACTGTTACCCCTTTATCCATACCTTTATGTATTGAACCACCCCTACGAGGATCAGTTACAGTATATGAACAATGTAAAGACTTCGAGATAGAGTTTGAAGGAAAAATCCTTATAACATATTTAATTATATTGGGGTTTGAGGGGTCCTCTATTATCACTTAAATGGATTGGCTTGGAAAACATTATGTATCCTTAAATTGTTTGTGAGGAGTATTCACATAAATATTCCAAAATTTTCATGCCTTACGCGTAGTTACCAAAATAGTGGGGAATTAATGGCTAGTTTCCCATTTTTAATAGAAGTAATGAAGAAAGATATAAGTGATTTTAAGATTGTACACAAGTTTGAGGATGTCTTTTAGAAAATTCTCGGACCTCCACCCAGATGGGAGGTTGAGTTTAGGATTGATCTTTTACCTGGTATAGGACCTATCTCTAAGGCATCTTATTGCATGGCACCTACAGGGATAGAAGAAATGAAAAAGCAAATAGAGTAAATGCTAAAAAAAAGGGTGAGAACACCATAATAGTTTAATAATTCTTTAGTAGTATTTTTTTCTTTTCTAAGTAAGAATAATACTTTTGATGTGTGTATAACCCAGCTTTATACGCCCTAGTAATTCACTGTGGGGAGCACCATCGATTTTTGTGTCTAAAAAGGACAGCATGTTGCACTTCTGTATTAACTATCATGACTTGAACAAAGTGACAATCAAGAGTAAATATCCTCTTCCCAGGATTGATGATCTCTTTGATCAATTGAAGGGAGCAGTTATCTTTTCTCAGTTTGACTTAAGAACCAGGTACCACCAGATGGGTGTAGTCGAAGAAAGCATTCCCCTTACAGTATTTCCTACATAATATAGATTGTATGAATTTTTAGTTATGACATTTGGGTTAACTCATGCTCCAACTTTCTTTATGGACCTGATGAACTGAATATTCTGACCCTACCTAGACTGATTTATCATTGTCTTCATTAATGATACTCTAGTGTACTCTCAAAATGAGGATGAACATAAGATCCATTTGAAGATCGTATTGTATACTCTTAGAGAACATAATTTGTATGCAAAATTCAGCAAGTGTAGTTTTGGAGAGCCATTTTTTAGATTTTGGGATCACGTGATTTCAGTGGAGGGCATAACTGTAGACCTGTAGAAAGTTACAACAATCAGAGAATGGGCACAACTAACTAATCCCACAAAAGTAAGAAAATTTTTGGGACTAGCTGGGTACTACCGGAGGTTTATCAAAAAGTTTTCCCTTATTGATTCCCTAATTACTAAGTTGACTCGCAAGAATATAAAGTTTGTGGGGACTTATGATTGTGAGAAGACATTTCAAGAGCTAAAGTAACGATTGACCACAACTCTTATTCTTATAATCCAAGTGGTAGTAGGAACACTGGTGGTATTTACCGATACGAGTAGGATCAGTTTGGGTTGCATACTAATATAAATCATAAAGTGCTTTCGTATGCTTCCCGATAATTGTGAGATTAGGTATCCTATCCACGATTTAAAATTGGAAGCAATTGTGTTTGTATTAAAAGTTTAGCAACACTACTTGTTCGTGAAAATATTTGAGTTGTACACTGATTATTAGAGCCTCAAATATTTATTCTCCTAGAATGCATTGAATATGAGGCTACAAATATGATTTGAGTTTTGTAATGGCTACGATTTTGAGATACTTTTCCATCCAGGTAAGGTTAAAGTAGTAGTTGATGCACTAAGTCAAAAGAATAGCGTGATGGATTCTTTGATGATTTGAGAATGGAAGTCTTTGAAAGTGTTTGCATATCATGATGTTCAACCAGTTCAGAAGACCGAGAAAGTTTTTATTCATAATTTGATTATTCAACCAACCTTAATGAGTAAGGTTAGACAAATGCGGAGAACCAACATATTTTTAGTGAGTTTTCCAAATAACTTAATAACGGATTTACTTGATGACTCTCCTACATAGTGGTTTGTTGACTCTTAGGGAGGTTTATGCTTTCAGGTTAGACTTTGTGTGCCAAACATTACCGGGTTGAAGCGGGAGATTTTAAATGAAGCACATCGATCTCGTTACACCATTCATCTTGGTGTACACAAAATTTATAATGATGTGAAACAGACATTTTAGTGGGAAGGTTTAAAGAGAGATGGGGGTGACTATGTTGCTTATTGTATTGTGTGTCACCAAGTAAAGGAATAACACTAAAAACCTTATGGGTTGCTTAAAACTTTAGATATATCTATATGGAAATAAGAATTTATTTCTATGAATTTCATAGATGTAATACCATGATCCCAGAGAGGCAATGCGTCTATTTAGGTTGTTGTGGATTGACTTACCAAGTTAGCACATTTCATTCCCGTGAGTGTGCAAAGGATTAAGGATAAGTTGAACGAGTTAGACATTTGCGAGATAGTCTATTTACATGGTATGCCAGTGTCGATCATGTCAAACTAAGATCCTCTATTTATAGCAAAATTTTGGAATAGTTTTCAGCGAGATATGGGAATAAAGTTGGACCTTATCCACAGGTTGATGGGAAAATCGAGCGGGTAAACCAAATTTTAGAAGAGATGTTAAGGGCATGCATACTTAATTTTGGTGGTAGTTAGGAGGACCACTTTCCATTGGCAGAGTTTGCGTATAATAATAGCTATCAATCGACTATAGGTAGGGGATGCACATGTCTCAGGAACAAAGATGGTTATGGTGATGAATGATTAAGTGAGGATCATTAGAGAGAGAATTAAGATTGCCCAGAGTCGACAGGGTAGTTATGTTAATCTAAAGGGCAAGGGAGTTGAGTTGAATGAGGGGGACTTTGTATTTGTAAAGGTCTTACCAATGAGAGGAGTCATACGATTTGATAAAAAAAGGAAGCTTGCCTTTAGGTTTGTGGGACCTTATGAAATTATTAGAAAAGTAGAGAAATTGGTATATAGATTAGCATGGCCGCCATCACTATTATCCATTCATAACATATTCCACATATCACTGTTGAAGAAATATCTGAAAGATCCGACTCAGGTTATTTTGCTTAACAAGCTGGAAGTTTGTGATAACCTGACATACATTGTTAGGCCAATTATGATATTAGACCAAGATGTTAAACAATTGCGGAATAAGAATGTTAAGTTAGTAAAGGTACAATAGAGTGAGAATGAGAATGATGTCACATGAAAACTTGAGGAAAAGATACAAGAGTCACACCCTGAATTATTTTTGTAATAGTTTACGTTGGGAAATCTCAGAAATAGATTCCTTTAAGGTGTGTATAATGTAACAACTCAATTTTTACACATGTATTTTTAGTATAAATTTGAATTGGCCGTTTATTTCTTTCGTTCGCCAAATTTTATCAATACGATTATCCTTAAATTTTTGCACTAGATTACAATTAACTATATGTGTATATATATAGGTACCTCGTTTATTTATCTCATCCCAGAGAAGTAGTCAGGCTAAGCCCTATCAAAAATAGGGAAATCCCGGAACAATCTCCCAAGCCTTATAAATGGTTAATTAGTAGTGAACCATTCAACCCCTAAAATCTCTCACGAGATATTCTAGGGATTATGGGCCAACGTAGAGATGCCCCACACCCTCACTCTCCGAGAATTACATGTATATATTGAACCCCCCATCCTGAGGCAAAGGGTATGTAACTGTAAACACTCACCTGGAGAAAAGATAAATACAAACAGAGAGTACCACCGTGGACGTAGGCACTTTGTTGAACCACACATATCTTGTGTCGTGTGTGATTGCAGTTATTCTAATTTATATTCTTTACTTTTTTTGGTGATCGCATTTTCTTATTAATTTGTGTTGAGATTTATTGTCACCACACACACACACACACACACACACACATACATGAATACAATATAAAAAAGTTATATTAATGCTAATAAATAAAAACTTGAATGAATTTGGATGTATAATTTTATTTTTATCGCACACGTCACCTTATTCTTAACATGATACTAATGTAAATTGCATCATTTTATGCCATAAATATATTTTATAAGTTGAAAATAATACTAGGTATAAGATTTTTTTACAACTTTCTAAAGATTTAATAAAAAAGGAGATAGAAAGTGACGAATATGAGGATAGAGAGGCAGATGAGCGTGTTGGGGGGGGGGGGGGGGGAGTGTGAGAAGATGGGAATAAAAGATTATAGTGAATGAAATGAGTGTATGGGGGAGAGGAATAAAATAAAGAATAATTTATTTAATAAAATGATAAAGGAGTGTGGGATATGGGATAACATGTGTGAGTATGTAGGTTTACAAAAATTAAAAGGAAAGGAAGATAATGGGTATGTGTGTGGAAATGAAATAAATAAAGTAAATGTAGGGGGGTGTCCTCCCCAATGAGTGATTAATTTATGTAGGCAGATCGATCGTTTACAAAGAAGTATGTCCCACAAACACACTTCGAAAATCCTCCATACAAGTGGTTCGCAGGACCCACCTCGAGGATCCTTCACAACAAGTAGCTTGCAGTGCCCTATCTCGAAGAGTCTCCAACGGAACTGGCTTGAAGGATCCAATTCGAAGAACAAAGTCACTTAGATGACAGTAGTTTGTAATAAGAAATAGATTATTGTATGATGTACTTTATCTTATGAATATACATGTTGAGTAAGGTTGTTTGGTACCCACGAGGGACCCTGCTTGGCAGGGAATGGGAGATCTTTCATGCTCTATCAAGAAACCTCCTCTTGGTAACTTCGCAGGGACATGGTTTGGAGAATTGAGAACAAGGAAATGTTGGGAATTATTACCAACCCTCTTGGCACACTTGGACAAAACTTCACCCAGGACAAATGTCACTCGATCCTACTCATTACTTACCTATTCGAGTGAACCACCTCGAGTTATTCGATCTCCCTCAATTCTTTCCCCTTGAGGTCACCTCCTCGAGGTACCTCAAGTGACAGCCCGCTTGACTGATGTGACCAGATACCTAACAATAGTCACTGTTTGAACCACTTCCTGACGTCACGACGTCTGACGTTCAAGGACTCAAGAATGCAGCACTCAAGTGCCTTTATCCTTAGGATGGCAGGTCTAGCTCACCAGACCTGACTACCTAGCCACCCTAGAGTAACCCTCAAGCTGACGGGTCGTATCCCTTATTAATGCCCTCAATACTTCCAGCCAATATAATGGTTTCTCTCTAGAACTATCAGATCCCATGCATTAAATGCAATATCTCATGCATTTAATACACTATACCAGAGGGATCGAGGGCATGCTGACTCGAGCAGCCCCTCCCCCATATAAATAAGACCAAACAAACAAATCAGGAGAGAGAATCCTGAGCCCGGAATTTCTACCCAAATCTCCTTATAGCAGAGAACCCTCGCAAGAGCATTAACTCCCATACACATTTATGCACCCATCATTGGGCATTAACTGAGCTTGAAGTTTATGCCTTGTCTTTATTGTGCCTGGAGTGCTTGTTCTTTCTCCCTATTACCACGCCACTCGCTGGTCCCATTCATTTATTGTGCTTGTCATATGTTTCCTGTGTTAATATGCTCTTTAATGCAAGCTTGGCAATTAAATCTCTTTATCTTTGATTTGCCTATGGCTGCTGCCTATATTGCTTACTAACGGTGTTAGTCCCGATCTTGATAAGGGGTTACGCCTCATTTAATACTAACTATATTTGAAGAACCCACATTAAACAGTAAATATGATGGATGGATATATTAGTGTGTTTAAAATATTTATGTAGTAAATATTAAAAAAGAAAGACAAAGGATGAATTGATATAAAATTATGTATAAGAGGAGGGAAATTGATTGCCCTCTCTTTATTTTATTAGTTACTAGACAAAAAAAATTAATTTGAGGTTTAAGAGAAGAAGAAAAGAAGAAGAAAGAAGGAGAAGAAGAAATATTAAAAATAGGAGGAATAAATAAGGGGGGAATCTTAGATTATTTTAAAATTATTTTTCATTTTCATTCCAATTTAATTATTATTTCAAAGTGAGTTACAGTTGTTATAATATAAATTGTTGAAACTAAAATCTTCATACTTAGATGTAAAATAGAATTATATTCTGTAAATATTTATGTATGTATATATAGGTATGTATATATTTATAAGTATGAAGTGAAAGGTATATAATATTATAAGGCTATAAATTTTGTTCTGGTTTATAATTTATTAAAAATTTTTGTTAACAAGAATTTGCACATTTTGACTAAATATTTCGTACTTGAAATTTGGGTAATTTATAGCATTTTACTATTTGTGTTTTTAATTAAGTTCAACACAAATTAACAAGAAAAAGAAATCACCAGAGAAATAAAGAATATAAGGAATGACAATCACACAACACAAAATTTACGTGGTTCAGCAAGGATGCCTACGTCCATGGTAGTGCTCTCAATATTATTTCTCTATACTCCGGAGAGCGTTTTACAGGAAAAAATAATACATGCCTTTTGCCCCGGGCTGAGGGTTTGTTATATACATGTTCGTTTTCGGGGAGTGGGGGTGTTGGACTCGCCCACGTCAGTCCATAACCCTTACAATATCTCCTTACGAGATTTTAGGGAATTTGACTGGGTCGCAAGTGAGTTAATTGAGGCGCGAGGCTTTCAGACTTTGGGCCGTATTTTATTGGGCTACTCGTCTGGGCCAAGTTGACAAATTGAGGTACCCACAATTGCCCCTAAAGTTGTTGGGCCACAATTTGGGCTCAATAATTTTAAATGATTTGTCATAATGGCATTTTTGTTAATTGTGCAACACTTTTCAAGATCGAAGCGCCTCTTCTGAACTGATTTAGGTGGCAAACTGCCTCATTAACTGTGCGTTATGACTATAAAGGTTTAAATCATCTTTGGAGAAGTCATTTCCTGTTGCCGTTTCAAATTTCTCCATATCTCTAATTTTCTCCAAGCTTCCGCTGTTCTTCTTTCATTTCCAGGTCTCGTCTTCCAATTTCAATCCTCTCACCGTCCTTGCTTGTGACTTTGCAAACGTTCCCACAGACGACGCCAATTGCAGTGACAATTAAGTTCAATAAAAATTAATAAGAAAAAACAATCAACAGAACAAATAAAGAATGTAAGGAATGACAATCACACAACACAAAATTTATGCGATTTAGTAAGGATGCCTACGTCCATGGTGGTGCTCTCAATATTATTTCTATATACTCCGGAGAGTGTTTTACAGGGAAAAATAATACATGCCCTTTGCCCCGGGCTGAGGGTTTGTTATATACATGTTCTTTTCCAGGGAGTGGGGGTGTTGGACTCCCCCACGTTAGTCCATAACCCCTAGAATATCTCCTTATGAGATTTTTGGGAATTTGACTGGGTCGCAAGTGAGTTAGTTGAGGCGTGAGGCTTCCAGACTTTGGGTCGTATTTTATTGGTCTACTCGTCTGGGCCAAGTTGACAAATTGAGGTACCCACACTATTCATGAAATTTTTTATTCATAAATATATATGAAACCCAAAGGAGAATGAAATAAATGTAGTAATATTCTATAAATTCTTGTTAGCTTTTCATATTGTTAAATACCGAAGAGAATTCTTGAATATTCTGAAACTTTATATTGCATGATTAATAATTCGGAAGCAAATTTACTAAAAGAATGAATATGAAAATATTCTTAATGGTAATTATTTATATGTTGTGACACCCTGCCTAATTAAATCCGAAGTGATCAGTCCTAAATTAAATTAAAATAGATTTCGCAATTGGTTCATTCTTAGCATCACTTTCGAAATTTTTTTTAATTACTAATGACCTACGTTAAATTAGTCCGGTGCCAAATTTTGTCTTTCATTAACCCAAGACAAATTACTCACGCGTAAGTAATAGATAAACATTCACCATAAACAATAAAATAAACCCTGTAGCAATATAAAGGATAAAATCTTGCCGAGTCAACATTTGGCTAAAAACAAAAAATTACTAATTAAAATCCACACAATCCAAAATTGAAATATGAAATAAAGACTATGGATAACATGTCCCACTAGAGAATATTGTAATGAGATCCTACACTAATCTGAATAGATGAAGTGTCTATGCAAAGTCCTACCAGCCTCCACAAAGCTGTAGCTACAAGTCCCTGGACAGAATCTTCAAGTCTGGTGTTCTTGTGGATGGACACCTCAAAGGTTTTGAAAATATTTTAATATCAAGAGTTAGTACTCAAAACGTTTTAAAAATATTTTGTAAGTGATTATCACAATATGATGAGTTATTAAATACACATGTTAAGATTTCGCGTACACTCTCTTGAGTTACTGAGGTTTACTTTGTATACCACTTTATAATACACATCCGGATCTATCTCTCGGAATGAGGTGTATTCTATACTCATTTCAAAACCTTCTATTTCCCTTCTTATATCCATGAAATAAAATTAAAAGACAATTCATTATCATGAATTGGTTTAACAAAACATATAACTTTTTTAAAATCCAGTTTTATTATCATAAAAATGCTTTTCCATTTTATAACATCCCATTTCCCTTCTTATATCCAGGAAATGTAATTAAAAGCCATTTTTATTATCATAAAAATGCTTTTATCATATGATATGCTTCCACTTCCCTTCTTCCATCCGGGAAGTGTTTCCGAAGCCAATTCATTTACCCCATTTCCCTTCTTACATCCAGGAAATGTATTTAAAGCCATTTTATTATCATAAAATGCTTTAACAAATCTAAGACCGCCCCTCTGGGTTTCTCCACTGGACGCGCCCCTAAATGGCTATCATCTTCCAGGGCCCATTAAACAAGACAACCTGGGAACCTACAAACTTCGGGAAGCGGCCATATGCCTGCGAGATAGTCAAGACCACACCCAGAATCTCTTAACGAGTGCAGTAAAATATAATCGCTCATATGGCCTAGGACTATATCCAACCTGCATTCATTAGCCAGGGGCATCACCATACGCACGCAACTTACCTTATGATAGCGATTTAGGGAGGTGTGTAACCATAATTTATTAATTATGAAAATCTTTTCTTTTCCATTTTGAAAACATTCATTTTTATATTTTCAAAATCATTTACATCATATCATATATATACTTTAATCATATAGTATATAAATACAATATATTCCTTCTCGAATATACATATATGGCCATATTTGCCAATTACATCTAGCGATGTCCAATAATCCCAAAGATTCTCTCAAAGAATCATAATCATGCATTCATATTGGCATGATACTAAACTCAAAGTATTTACTTACTTTGATAATCAATGCATACCTAAATCCGATCTAAGGATTTATTGGATATCTCCGATTATACCATTTCTCATTTAGCTAATATATAACTATACTCCCCAAATTTATTCTAATCCACTCATAGGATTCACCCAACCACAAACAATATAATTATACTTTCCTATACGCATAAATCATATAGGCCTAAAAGCCCACAAAATAACTTAGGGATTTATATTTCCCGAACAACCTTAAATTTAATGGGTTATGGATTTCATTTCCATAAGCCCAAGGACTACATCTTGCCCATATAATCACTTAAAGGTCCCCACCATAATTTAGGAACCCTAAACCATCAAATTCTACAATTATTCTATTTTCCTCTAAAATATAGTTTAAGGGTTATGCATTTAAAAACCCTTACTCAACCCTCCTAGATTTCCATAATTAAAGGACCATATAGTCCTAAAAGGTCTCTTATGTTATCCCACAATTAACCTCAAATCAATTAGAATTGAAATTCATCCCATCCAATTCGCCCTAAGAAAATTACCTACTTTCAGCAGGAGTCGATCGATCGACCCATGGCCATCGATCGATCGAGGGCTTCGATCGATCGAGCCCCCATGATCGATCGATCGATCATGACGGGCAGCTTCTTCTCCGAGAAGCTGTTTCGGCCATGGAAGCTTCCCTCAAGCTTCCATCTCCTCACCCAACGGCCCACAACTTCAACCAACGATAACTAAACATATAATACTAGTTCTAAACATCCTAGAACCCGAAATCACCAATTAATTTCAGTTCAAACCTAAGTTTCTCCAATTATTCAATTTTAGGGGTTTATTCGTTTTATCTCCCGAAAACCCGTTTTATCCACGAAAACCCAACCCAAAATCTTTAGGGTTTGATTATACCAAACTACCATATGAGATATTTATGCAAAAATTAAATAAAGCAAGTAAACACTTGCCTCGTAGATAAAATTCGACGACCTCGAGCCGAATCCAGCGGAGGTTGGCCGGAATCTCCCCTTTTCTTCCTCCTCTCCCTCTTCCCTCTCTTCTCTTTCTTTTCCTTCTCTTTTCTCCCTCTCACCCTCCTTTTATAAGGAGAAAAGGGTTTTAACCCTTAAAACCCAAAAACGACTCATTTATCCAATTACGAGTTACTTTTAACTCCAAAATTACCCGAAACTCAATTTCGACAATCAGACACTCTTTTCCGACTATCTCGGCTATTCTGAGACTCATGGCGCAATTGAAATTCCCATTCGAGGTACTTGACCGCAACTCACTATTTTAACCCCACACGACTTAATGGGGGTTTCTCCAAATTAAATCTCACCTCGTGTCGCTTTACTCAACGACGACATATAATTAAAATACTTTGACTTATTGAATCCCAAAAATAATTACAACAATCATAAAAAATCATCAAATCCTCAAAAATCCCAAAAATCACTATTTCGAGAAATTCTCCAAATTGCCAATTTATATCCAATTAGGGAATTTAATGGTCTCCCAAAAGGACAGGTTGTTACAGTTACCTCACCCCCCATCTATCGTGCACGCCTTACGTCCCGTACCTAGCCCACCTAGCTATACTACTCAAGCTAACTGAACTATGGTATTCAACTCACTCATCTATACTACTAAGTTCCCATTCCGCCCACTTAGTATGTAATAGTAACCATATCTCATGATTTATATACTTAGATAACTGTTCACGTCTGGTTATCTTTCACCGTTTTATAAAGTCTTCCTACTTAATTGGCTCTTAAATGTATTCGCAACACCTCATTATCTACTAACTCGCATAAGTATATTATTAATACAGTATATATTTCACACACAACATATACTTATAAAATTTATTTATTCCTAATATGTCCTCTTAACACACATCAAGAACTCTTGGTTCGGAATGGTCCATCGAGACCAAGTAAGAGTTTGGTTCGGAATAATCACCTTGATGCCACTAATGAAATTTATACATAGATTGGTTCACAACTCTTTCGTCATGATCCCAACTTACTATTTTCATATATTAGTTTGGAATCCTACCTCGACCCTAATATAGGCAATTATAATTTAGGTATTCTCACCACCTAAGTATGTATATAATTCAGTAGGTATACACACAACCTAATAATAGAGTTCGTACGTAACATTTTCACTTTAATATTCATCGTACTTATTTATTTACGATTTATCTCACTATCTTTTAATTGAGTATTCACACAACTCTAAGGGCCCTAGTTACCCCTCTATCCATTTTAGTAGTTAAGCTATCTCTAACCTACTGATATACCCCTAGGGATTACATTTACTCTCTTCATAACTCAAATCCCGAATTTTCGATATACTACTCGATTGGTTGATCCTCGTCGGTCCATCACTGCCAATCTTGCACTCTATGATTATAACGGACCTCCATTATACACCTATTGGTCCTCTATAAGTCCCAACATAGGTAAAATATCATCCCTAAGGCTTTCCCCAATCATTGGCAAACAATTAGAACTCAACCAACAAAAGAACCCAGAATCAGCCTGGGTCGATCGATCGACCAGGACCATCGATCGATCAACATTCAAGGGTCGATCGATCGATTGAGTAGGTGCAGGTGCAGTTCGTCTTCTTCATGCGTTTTCTCACCATTCCCAAATTTTCAACTTACATGATAACACACCAAACTTAAAACCAATGATTTTGAACCATTCCTACATACTCTAGGATGATTTCCAATGATTTAAACATCACAAATCTTCACGAATTTATCCCAGAATAATACATATCCTCTAATTATTCAAGAACCCTAAAAATATGTTCTTCCCATATTTTAAATCAAAAACCCAAATTTTAATTCGTATTAACAATCATGATTCCTATGATTTTCAATTCTCTACAGATATAAATCTAACTACATGTTATTTCTACCCAAACATGCAATTAATCAATTATTTTTCTTCAAGAATATTAATCAAAATCGACTATTCATAAATCCTACGCATGGATATTATAACTCAAAATAATTTGAAAATAATCACTTGCCTTATTCAGAGATGATCTGATTTCGTGATTGTTGTTGGTACTTGATTGTCTTTCTCCTCCAATCTTCCTTCCTAACTCGTTTTTGGTGCAAGAACCCTTTGAATCCTTCACCAATTCTTCCTTAAGCTTTGAGAATAATCTCTCTTCTATCTCTAATTTCTTTCCTTTGTGTTATGAGGTTTCTAACCCTAACCCCACTTTTAATCAACTGATAAAAGACTCCAAAATTCGTAGGTATCCTCACCCCCATACGCCAAGAGACTAAAACTCCCCCGTACGGTCCCGATTAGGCCTAAAAATGCCCTGGTACCCCACTAGTACCCCAGGGTATACTATTTTGAGTAATTCGACCCATTAGGAATCATCCATGACCTGTAAATTATCATTTGAGTCACCAAAAATATTTTTCCCATCTCATCCTCAATTTAGTCTACACGCGACACTCGGTTGAGGCATAATCAAGTACGTCCATATCTCTCGCTATGTCGTACAATTTAACTATCAAAACTATTCACACTTAGTAAATTTGAATCATAATATTAATCAGTATCTATCTCTCGATTAATATTTAATAATCACAATTATTATTTACACTTAATAATCATAATTATTATTAAATCATATTAAATTACTCTACTCACGTAATTTAAATTAAAACGTATTGTCTGTATAATTACCCAATTAATTAAATTCTAAATACGTAGAAAATACGGAGTATTACATATGTGTTGATAAAATATGAAAATAATGAATAGTATTCAATGTACATGTATAATAAATGAGTTTAATGAACCCGTATGATAAACTATGTGACTGAATTATCACAGTTGAGATTTGATAAAGAATGTGTTTTAAATGTTTCAAAAATGAAATAAAAGTATCTTTAGATGATTAATAAAATTGTGAAGAGTTAAATATATGAATTTTCGAAAGTATGAAAAGTAAGCATAATGGATAAAATAAAATAATTACTAAATCATATATGAGATATTTTTAGTGAATATATCCTAAGTAAATCCTTAGAGTTCACTACAACTCAGGTATATTGATTAAGGGATTAAAACTCTTGAGTGAACTTGATCACCAAGTTTAAATCTTATATATAAGGCAAGGAGTGGGTGGGGCTTTCTATTTATTTTTGTCATGCTCTAAAGTCTATCACTCGACTTTTTATATTTATTGTTCTGTCGTGAGCCATGGATCATTATTATGGCACAAACATAATGTATAACCCTTTGGCAAAAAATCAAATTCGAGACCGATGTCCTGGTGCAAGTTTGGAATCATAGAAGTAATTCGTTATGGGGAGGCATGGGGGAGTCATACGTGTAAGTTAGACCAGTAGGAGGCCAATATGGAATGAATTAAAGCGAAAAAAGTTATAAGCCTTATATTTAAAGTTAATTTAAGAGTTTACAATAATAAATTTTGTTATGTTAATTCTAAGAATATTATACTACATCAAAATTACAAAATATATGTTTATAATATTTCTCTGAAATTACAGAAATACTTAAATAGAAACTTTTATTCCATTTGTTAATTATACCACTTCACTGTGACAACCCACAATCCGAAATAAAGGGTGGCCAGCCCTATACCTCGATAAGATAGGAAATCATGGATAAATATCATTCTCAGCATCACAACAATATACAAAGTATAAGGAATACCCACACTATATTCCAGAAAACGGGTTATCAAAAATTTTGGTTTTGATATAAGAAGAAAACATTTTCAACAACCCATGATAGAAATAGAGGGTGGAAAACCCCACAAACGCATAAGAACTAAAAGGATACAAAAGGGACCGAAAGGAATCATCGGTCAATAATAACCATACAACGTACAATAAGTTCCAGGTGTTACATAATAGATCCATTATACAATTACATCGGTTTAGGCCACATGACCGAATAAAACTGATCTTAACTAGAAAGCAAAAATGGAGGCGTCTACACAAAACATCCCGTGATACCCGAACGATGTCATGGCTCCTCAAAGGACATGTGGATGGAAGGGGTCATTACGGGTGACCGTGCGGCGGAACACCTGAACGGATTATATATATATACACAACAGGAAGTGAAAACCGGTCAGGGCCGGATATATGTGATCAATAGATAAATGACAGGTTTGATAATGATGCGCAAGTAAGCATGGATGATAGTCTAGCTTGGTAACATCATGTAAGGAACTGAAACTGATAAATGACTATGTAGAATGAAATTCAGATAAATCAGAATTAAAAGTACTTATGAGCCTTTAACATCTTTCAACATATTTCGATTTCAATCTTCTTTTCCATTCCTTATCAGGAATACAATTATCATCATGTGCTCTTTATGGCACTAATCTCAATAGCATGCTCTTTGTGGCATAAATTTGCTCTTTATGGCATTCATGTTCCATCGAGTCCATCTCGATAATTAGAATAGTCATAATATAAATATAACGATTCTAAGACCGCCCGTCCGGGTTTCCCCACTGTGCGCGTCCCTAAATAACCATCATCTTCCAGGGCCTAACATAAGACAACCTGGGATCCTATCGAAATCGTCGGGAAGCGGCCATATGCCTGCGGGGTAGTCAAGACCACACCCAGAATCTCCTACCCATCGCAGAAAAATAAAACAAGCGCTCATATGGCCTAGGACTATATCCACCCTGCATTCATTAGCCATGGGGCTTCACCTCTCACACGGACTTCCCTTAAGATGGTATTTAGAGAGGTGTGTAACATCCATTTTATTTATTTCCATTACATGATTTAGTAATTTGTCATTTACCTTATCAATTTCCCATTTTAACCAAGGTATAAGCCTAACCGGGACTATCCGTATTTCGTACCGTCATAACATCCTCGATAAGGGATTCAGACTCCAAAGTTATTCCCAAAACCTCCTTTAGACTTTAATATAAACCCTCAAGTCAAATCTAACTCAAGTTAATTCCTAAAGTCTCCAAATTGACCTTAATATATTCTAGACCCTTATAAACTACAGGACAAAAGAAATGACTAAACATTACTTTAAATTCCCCCTTAAAAGAACCCTAGATGAACCCTTTCGAGTCTAGGATGTCGACCCAACTCAACTAATACTCTAAACCCTATGTTTACTTCATTTAAGAAGGTCCCTAATTACTAATCCTAAACAAAAAGGGTTAAAAATTTAAAAGAAAAATTTTGGAAAAGTGCAGGGCTACCGAATCGATTCGCCCCCTTGGCCGAATCGATTCGGCCAGAAAATTTGAGTTTCTAAAAAGTTGCCGAATCGATTCGGATGGAAACCGAATCGATTCCGTCAGAAGGTTTGGGTTTCTGCATAACTGCCGAATCGATTCGGATAAATTCCGAATCGATTCGGTTCACAAGACCTGAGCACTGGACCTAACCGAATCGATTCGCCCAGGGGGCCGAATCGATTCGGGCCTGCGATTTTGCCAAGATTTGGCTATGGAGTATTGGACTCCATTTTCTACCCCAACTTAAATTTCTTCAAACCAAACTTATATACCAACGCCAAGATAACATTAATTATACTATTGACCATCTTAAACCTCATGAATCATCCCAATCATCTTTGAATGAATCAAAACCCATAAATCATAAGAAAAACCCTAAGTTTGCTAAACCAAAATTAATACATCATTACCATAGCAAATCATCTATCTCAAGACACAAATAGCAAGTAAAAACTTGCCTTGATTCAGCAAATTGCAGATCTCTTGGTTGTAGAAGCAAGAATCTCTCTCAATCTCCAAATCTCCAATCTTTCTCTCTACTCTTCTCTTTCTCTCTTTAGGTTTAGGAAGGGAATTAGGGAAATTGGGAGACTTAGAAAGCTTAAGTCGTGACCTAAGACAATTATCCCACTAAATTAACTAATAGTGCGATAAAATAATACGCAAATGCATAATTAAGGCACAACCAGTCAAAAATGCCCAAAACTACAAAATACAATATGGTACATTATTTGACTATTTCGCACGTTCCGGAATCAACTGCAACCTCCAAATTATCATTTGGACAATTTAAAATTTAATTTAGGTTTCTGTCTCATTATTGAGCCAAATATCATTTTGAATTCAGATGATATTAATAAGCATGACATAGCAATATTTACCCATAAATATGATAGGTATGCAAACTCATAATAGATGCCAACTTCTCTACATTGAATTAACATTCAAATCATAACCCAAAACTTGTATCTAATTACTATACTAAGTAATTACTATAAAATACGGTCTCAGAAGCGAGGTTTATTACATACTCCCCCCCTTATGAGGGAATTTTGTTCCCAAAATTCAAGCGTACCTCATAAGAAAAGATGCGGATATTTCTCCCGCATCTCGTCCTCACGTTCCCAAGTTGATTCGTTTGCATGATGATGACTCCAATGAACTCTCACTAGGGGTACCACACGAGATCTCAACTTTCGCTCCCCAAACTCAAGGATAGCAACCGATTGTTCTTCATAAGAGACATCAGGCTGCAATTCGATATCTTCGAAAGGAATGTGCCAAAGGGCACCTTCACACCTTCTGCACTTCTTCAAAGAGGAGACGTGAAATACATTATGGATTTATTGTAAAGGTTCCGGCAAGGCAAGTTGGTATGCCACGGGACCAACCTTTGCAATCACCGGGAAAGGTCCAACAAAACGGGGTGCAAGCTTTCCTTTCTTCCCAAAACGTTTAATGCCCTTCATCGGGGACACTCGCACCAACACTTGGTCTCCAACCTCCAACTCCATATGTCTCCTACCCGCATCGGCGTAGCTCTTTTGACGATCTTGGGCTATCCGTATGCGATTTCGAATAAGCTCAATCTTCGAAGAAGTGTCTTGGATCATTTCAGGTCCAATGAACTTGTTATCACCCACTTCCAACCAACAAGCGGGCGACCTACAAGGCCTGCCATACAGAGCTTCATAGGGTGCCATTCCGATAGTAAATTGGTATGAGTTATTATAAGCAAACTCAACCAATGGAAGGTATTGTTCCCAACCGCCCTTAAAATCGAGTATGCACATACGAAGCATATCCTCCAACATCTGGTTTACCCTTTCGGTCTGACCGTCTGTTTGAGGATGATAGGAAGAGCTTAACTTCAACTCGGTCCCCATTGCTCCTTGGAAACTTTGCCAAAAGTGGGACACAAATATCTTATCTCGGTCGGAGACAATATTTAAAGGTACCCCGTGAAGTCTGACGATCTCCTCGATGAACAATTGGGCATAACGAGCAGTATCATAATCGGTGCGCACAGGCAAGAAGTGTGCCGACTTAGTCAAACGGTCGACAATCACCCAAATTGAGTCATGACCCTTCTGCGATCTAGGTAGGCCCGTAATAAAGTCCATCGAAATGCTCTCCCATTTCCATACGGGAATCTCGAGTGGTTGTAACAAACCTGTTGGTCGCTGGTGGTCGATCTTAACCAACTGACAAGTAGTGCATTGAGACACAAACTCTGAGATATCCCTCTTCATACCCGCCCACCAATACAGATGACGCATATCTTGGTACATCTTGTCCCCGCCTGGATGTACCGCAAACCTTAACCCGTGGGATTCTGCCATCACCGTTCGTCTCAAATCCCCATCGTCGGGAACCACAAGTCTTCCATGGAAACGTAGTCCGCCCTCGGAACCAATCGAGTATGGCTCCGCTCCCTCGGACAACAGTTGGCGTGTATAGTCTTGACAAACTTTATCTCTTTTCTAGGCTTCCACAATCTTTGCTATAATCGTGGGAGTAACCGTCATCACGGAAATGAATGCCCTTACCCCTGCATCCTCTAGGCTGAGCTCTCTCCACTTAGCTTTCCATACCTCAGCTAAGTCTCCCTCGGGCTTCCTGCTAAAGGCATATGCTACTACATTCGCCTTTCCGGGGTGATAATGAATATCAAATTGGTAGTCTTTTACAAACTCCAACCAACGACGCTGGCGCATGTTCAGATCCTTTTGGGAGAATAAGTATTGTAGCGATTTTTGGTCGGTGAAAAGACTAAACTTTTCCCCCAAGAGATAATGACTCCATATCTTCAAGGCAAATACAACTGCGGCAAATTCCAAGTCATGAACCGGATAGTTCTTCTCGTGAGGCTTCAACTTACGAGAAGCGTACGCAATGGGTTGTCTCTCTTGTTGAAGAACACCTCCTAACCCCTGAAGCGATGCATCGGTGAAGACGAGATATTCCAGTCCCGGCTTTGGCAATGCCAGGACTGGGGCCGAAGTTAGTCTATCCTTGAGCTCATCAAACGCAGCTTGACATGAGCTGTCCTAAACAAATCTTACTCCTTTTCGGGTTAAATTCGTCAAAGGGCTAGCAACCTTGGAAAAGCCCTTAATGAACCGACGGTAATAACCCGCCAAGCCCAGAAAACTACGAACTTCAGTAGGTGTAGTGGGCTGACCCCACTCTTTTACCGCGATCACCTTACCCGGATCTACAGACACGCCCTGGGATGACACCACATGCCCCAGAAATTGAACTTCCTTCAACCAGAAGCCACATTTCTCAAACTTTGCATACAATTGATGATCCCTCAATCTCTGCAGGACCAACCGCAAGTGAGCAACGTGATCTGACTCTGTCTGAGAATAGACTAGGATGTCATCGATAAAGACAATGACAAACTGGTCAAGGAAATCCCAAAATACCCTATTCATAAGGTCCATAAACACAACAGGGACATTGGTTAGCCCAAAGGGCATAACCAAGAATTCATAAGATCCATAACGGGTCAGAAAGGCCGTCTTGGATACATCTTGCTCTCGTATTCTCAATTGGTGATACCCCGTCCTCAAATCGATCTTGGAGAAGTAGGAAGCTCCCCTAAGTTGATCAAACAAGTCGTCGATGCGAGGTAAAGGGTATTTATTCCGGATGGTGACTTTATTCAACTCTCTATAGTCCACGCATAACCGGAGAGAACCGTCTCTTTTCTTCACAAATAATACCGGAGCGCCCCACGGTGATGTACTACGCCTAATAAAACCCTGCTCCAGTAGCTTCTGAATCTGATCTCTCATCTCCCTCAGCTCCACAGGATCCATTCGATAAGGAGCTTTGGCGATCGGTCGAGTTCCCGGCATTAAATCAATCACAAACTCTATTTCCCGACTTGGAGGTAATCCCGGTATCTCCCGAAAAATATCTTCAAAATCTGTAACGATTGGAAGAGAATTTAGGGGAACCACGACATCTCTAGATGCGTCTTCCGCAATATAATATAGATAAGCACTCGTGCTCCCTTCCATACAAGGCATAACTACCAGGAACATTTCTTGTCCCGGAACCGCAAAAACTAAGCTCTTCCCGTAACAATTTACTATAGCACGATACTTCACTAGCCAATCCATACCCAAAATTACATCGTACCCGACCATATCAAGGACGAGTAAGTCAGCCTCAAAACACAAATCACCAAGGTTAATTCCTACGTTTTTACATACGAAGAAAATCAATGAGCCATCGCCCATAGAGGATTCAACGCTAGTGAAGGTACTTTCAGCAGATTTTATCAAACCTGAAGTCTGGGCAAAATTCTAGAAATAAAGGAGTGTGTAGCACCCGCATCAAATAGTATTCGACCCATGTGCCCATGAATGAGAAACTTACCCTCGATCGCTGGTGGTGCCGGAGGATCTGGAGGAAGCAGAGCCTCCTGAATATGGTAAACCCGTCCGTACTGCAATTGCCCCCATTGAAGAGGAGCAACTGGATTAGGCGCTTGGGGCGGAAACTGTACATACGGCTGCTGTGGGGCCCTAGGAAGATGCCCTCCAACTAACTGGGGACACGCCCTTTTGTAGTGGCCCAGCTCCCCACACTGGAAACATTTACTTGCCGTATTATCCTGATTCTTACCTTGGTTATTTCGGAATTGCCCCGCACCTCGGCCCTGTTGGCCTCTACCTCCATTTCCACCTCTACCACCCTGTGGTTGCTGACCACCTTGACCCTGCCTGTTATTATTGCCACTAGCATTAAACCCACCGAAACGTTGACGCTTTGCCGAATCCCCCTGCTGAGTATCCCTCTCAACCTGCTTGTTCCCCGAGGATTGGGATGAAGAAGATGTTCCCCCTCCGCTCCCAACTCCTCCCTGCCTTGCCGCTTGCCCCACAACTACAACCTTCTTCTTGTTTTGCACAAACAATCTATGGTCTTGACAGTGAAGTAAAGCAGCATTCATCACATCACCAAAGGTCACCAGAGATGGATTTCCAAGCAAATGTTGTTTTATTCGCCAGTGCAAACCTCCCACAAACTTGGAGATCCTCTTCGCTTTTGGAGTTACTTCATCCGGTATAAAACTTGCTAACCGGGTAAACTCCTCCTCGTACTCGGCAACCGATCTCTCCCCTTGTACTAAATCTTGAAGCTTCCTCTGCATTTCCCTCTGAACTGCGGGAGGGAAATACTTCCCATCAAACAAAGCCCAAAAATTTGTGATGGACATAGTATCCCTTTGTTCGGGTGTCGTCATCGACTCCCACCAGTGTAAGGCCGGTCCGACCAGCTTGAAGGTAACGAGAATTTGCTTTTTCTCCTCACTACATTCCACCATCCTAAGATGGCGCTGCATATCTCTCTTCCACTGGTTCGCCTTTATAACATCCGAACCTCCCTCAAATTCCGGGGGATGTCCCTTAAGGAAAGACTCCCTCACTCGTTCCCACTGAGAAGGTCCCGTAGGAATTAGTGCTTCTTGTCCCCTTGCTTGAACTTGTGGCATTTGTTGGGCCACTGCAGTCATCGCGGCGTTAACAGCTTGGGCCACAATAGTTGCCACCTCAGCGGCACTAATACTCCCCTGTGGCTGTGGTGGAGGACCAAACTCATCCTCAACAACCCTATTACGTCTAGCGGGACGTCCTCTCTTTGGTGGCATCTGAGATAAAGACGAGGCAGAGTTAAAACATAATACAAATCAATCTATTTAGCAGAAGATCGCATACATAAGCAACAAACAATCCTAACATTAAATTCTATATCAAAGAACGCTACGGTAGAACGTGACAAGTCCGCATAGATCCTAAAGATTCTAGAACCTGATGCTCTGATACCATCTGTGACAACCCGCAATCCGAAATAAAGGGTGGCCAGCCCTATACCTCGATAAGATAGGAAATCATGGATAAATATCATTCTCAGCATCACAACAATATACAAAGTATAAGGAATACCCACACTATATTCCAGAAAACGGGTTATCAAAAATTTTGGTTTTGAAATAAGAAGAAAACATTTTCAACAACCCATGATAGAAATAGAGGGTGGAAAACCCCACAAACGCATACGAACTAAAAGGATACAAAAGGGACCGAAAGGAATCATCGGTCAATAATAACCATACAACGTACAATAAGTTCCAGGTGTTACATAATAGATCCATTATACAATTACATCGGTTTAGGCCACATGCCCGAATAAAACTGATCTTAACTAGAAAACAAAAATGGAGGCGTCTACACAAAACATCCCGTGATACCCGCACGATGTCACGGCTCCTCAAAGGACATGTGGATGGAAGGGGTCATTACGGGCGACCGTGCGGCGGAACACCTGAACGGATTATATATATATATACACAACAGGAAGTGAAAACCGGTCAGGGCCGGATATATGTGATCAATAGATAAATGACAGGTATGACAATGATGCGCAAGTAAGGATGGATGATAGTCTAGCATGGTAACATCATGTAAGGAACTGAAACTAATAAATGACTATGTAGAATGAAATTCAGATAAAGCAGAATTAAAAGTACTTATGAGCCTTTAACATCTTTCAACATATTTCGATTTCAATCTTCTTTTCCATTCCTTATCAGGAATACAATTATCATCATGTGATCTTTATGGCACTAATCTCAATAGCATGATCTTTGTGGCATAAATTTGCTCTTTATGGCATTCATGTTCCATCGAGTCCATCTCGATAATTAGAATAGTCATAATATAAATATAACGATTCTAAGACCGCCCGTCCGGGTTTCCCCACTGTGCGCGTCCCTAAATAACCATCATCTTCCAGGGCCTAACATAAGACAACCTGGGATCCTATCGAAATCGTCGGGAAGCGGCCATATGCCTGCGGGGTAGTCAAGACCACACCCAGAATCTCCTACCCATCGCAGAAAAATAAAACAAGCGCTCATATGGCCTAGGACTATATCCACCCTGCATTCATTAGCCAGGGGGCTTCACCTCTCGCACGGACTTCCCTTAAGATGGTATTTAGAGAGGTGTGTAACATCCATTTTATTTATTTCCATTACATGATTTAGTAATTTATCATTTACCTTATCAATTTCCCATTTTAACCAAGGTATAAGCCTAACCGGGACTATCCGTATTTCGTACCGTCATAACATCCTCGATAAAGGATTCAGACTCCAAAGTTATTCCTAAAACCTCCTTTAGACTTTAATATAAACCCTCAAGTCAAATCTAACTCAAGTTAATTCCTAAAGTCTCCAAATTGACCTTAATATATTCTAGACCCTTATAAACTACAGGACAAAAGAAATGACTAAACATTACTTTAAATTCCCCCTTAAAAGAACCCTAGATGAACCCTTTCGAGTCTAGGATGTCGACCCAACTCAACTAATACTCTAAACCCTATGTTTACTTCATTTAAGAAGGTCCCTAATTACTAATCCTAAAGAAAAAGGGTTAAAAATTTAAAAGAAAATTTTTGGAAAAGTGCAGGGCTACCGAATCGATTCGCCCCCTTGGCCGAATCGATTCGACCAGAAAATTTGAGTTTCTAAAAAGTTGCCGAATCGATTCGGATGGAAACCGAATCGATTCGGTCAGAAGGTTTAGGTTTCTGTATAACTTCCGAATCGATTCGGATAAATTCCGAATCGATTCGGTTCACAAGACCTGAGCACTGGACCTAACCGAATAGATTCGCCCAGGGGGCCGAATCGATTCGGGCCTGCGATTTTGCCAAGATTTGGCTATGGAGTCTTGGACTCCATTTTCTACCCCAACTTAAATTTCTTCAAACCAAACTTATATACCAACGCCAAGATAACATTAATGATACTATTGACCATCTTAAACCTCATGAATCATCCCAATCATCTTTGAATGAATCAAAACCCATAAATCATAAGAAAAACCCTAAGTTTGCTAAACCAAAATCAATACATCATTACTATAGCAAATCATCTATCTCAAGACACAAATAGCAAGTAAAAACTTGCCTTGATTGAGCAAATTGCAGATCTCTTGGTTGTAGAAGCAAGAATCTCTCTCAATCTCCAAATCTCCAATCTTTCTCTCTACTCTTCTCTTTCTCTCTTTAGGTTTAGGAAGGGAATTAGGGAAATTGGGAGACTTAGAAAGCTTAAGTCGTGACCTAAGATAATTATCCCACTAAATTAACTAATAGTGCGATAAAATAATACGCAACTGCATAATTAAGGCACAACCAGTCAAAAATGCCCAAAACTACAAAATACAATATGGTACATTATTTGACTATTTCGCACGTTCCGGAATCAACTGCAACCTCCAAATTATCATTTGGACAATTTAAAATTTAATTTAGATTCCTGTCTCATTATTGAGCCAAATATCATTTTGAATTCAGATGATATTAATAAGCATGACATAGCAATATTTACCCATAAATATGATAGGTATGCAAACTCATAATAGATGCCAACTTCTCTACATTGAATTAACATTCAAATCATAACCCAACACTTGTCTCTAATTACTATACTAAGTAATTACTATAAAATACGGTCTCAGAAGCGAGGGTTATTACATTCACTTTAAGAGATTAGGCCATATTATAATAAATATTGGGTTGACACATATTATTTTAAATATGAGGGATTAAAATGAGAAAGTTAAGTCCGAAAAAGAAACTACCGTTGTCAGTAATTGAAAACTTCACCCTTGTCCTGGGATATGAGCAGAACTAACTGTCTTATTTCGTTGAATGATTAATGGTCGGTAGATTGTTATTTATGAGTAATATGGTTATGTTCTTAAATAGTTGGACATTTCATTATGTGATTCATACTAGTATTTTAAATACTGACTCGAGTTGTTGTAACACCCCACGGAATCTGACAAGCAAGGTGGTCAACCGTCGCCGCTAAACTACGTCGAGGGTTACGAAATAAGTAATCTTTCCTAGCATGTGACAAATATGACACATATAAAAGTTCATTCCATAAGATAATGATTACATTGATCCAATAAATATAACCATTCATACAATATTAAAATCCATTATTATGCTAATCTCCAAATTAAATCCAACTCCAAATAATATAATCTCAAATAAATGATCCAACTATAAATGTCTGAATAAAACCCTAAACAGCTGTGGAACCGAGTGGCTCACCAAATCCATGAATAAAGTCTCATAATAAATGCGACGAAAAGAAAAAAAAAATCTAAATACTAAGCATCTAAAGTAAACTCCAGCTGCACCTCCAAAATATATCCAATATTTCTATGAAGCTATTGCAGCACTATACCTAAAATGTTAGTCAACGCAATGGGTCAGATCCCACCGCATGAATACAAGCTACTCTCCCCAATTAGGGCCCATGATCCCAGATAATAACATATACATAATAAACACTATAATAGAGTATTTTAAATTAAACGCGATAATTATTAACATGCGAGAAAAAACAAACAACTATCATCTAATCACATAATTAAGACACCCTAAAAGTTTAAGTCTAACTTATATTATCACAATTCGATAATTACTCTAAGGTCAGCATCTTTATTTAAATTGATTTATCACATTATTAATATTTTTATTACGGTGTCGTCGTAGCCAACCGACCCTACTGTATGTCTTGCACTTATTCGGGCCTGTCTCAAGCTTTACACCACACACATTTCCTTCGCTATATCCAGCTAGGCCGTATTCTATCATCCCTACACTTATTGACGACGTTCCATGAAGGACACGTCATAATAGCCAGCCAGTCCGTATTCTGTCTGCCCTGCACTTATTACGATGCCACACACCCACACTTCGCAATATCCAGCCAACCCATATTCTGTCAGTCCTGCGCTTATTAACGACACCAATTCATTTTAATACCCATTTATTATCTCGGGCATTAATTCTCAATTTCTCATTATTGTAAATTAGCCCCCACCCTATTATAGAGCATAAATCCTCAAACCTACCCCTAGTCCCATACTAGAGGTCTCCAAAACACAAATACGTCATATCCTATGTTATAGGATGAATTTCTATCAATTATCTCTTCCTAGTCTCGCGTCTAGGCTATCCAAAACAACGGAACAACACCAAAATTAGTCCCAGCCTGGAATATTCCATCTGTGAAAATCTACACTAACTAGTCCCATACCTAGAAAGTGTTAACCGCTACTAAGATATACCCACTAGTCCTATATCTAGCAAGTATTCCTAAAATTAAGGTGAGAGCATACTACCCGAAATCCCGTCGTCCCCGCGGTGATGAATATAATTAAACCAATAAGTAGTAGAATCCAATTTATCAACAAATATACAATTTCTCATATAATCACAATTAAACTCAATTTAATTCTTTTAATTCAGCATCATAATAAACGCAGTTTATTTTATCCAACAATTTTAATTTCAACATCATGCGAGTTTAAGGAGCTCACCACAATAATTTACTTTGATTATACCTACATAATGTCATATGATTTCACAAGTCCCTTTTCATTGAAATAATGCAAGTATGATTTTCTACATACAAACCTACCCCCATAATCACAAAAGCAAATCTCTACCCTAAGCACATAAGGGTTATGAGTTTTAAATTCAGATTAAGATTTTTCACAAAAATCGTCCCAAACTAGATTTCACTTTCCCTAATTAAGTTTGCTAATTTATTTTATGAAAAACATGTAAATTTATATTTAGGCGATATTTAAAATGCATAATACTAACCCATGCCTACTGAAAAGTCGGTTGAAAATTCTGTTTGGACGGTTGCATTCCTCTCAAAAAATTAAGAAAGATTAGTTCTTGAACAATCTTGAGAAAACACCAATTAAACCTTCAAAACTTGGTTTGAATCTTGATAAAATTTGTGTCTAGGGTTCATAGATGAAAGGTGATAAAGATGTAGGAGTCTTATGGTTGACAAGTATTTAGAAAAGTCTAACTCCGAGTTATTTTAATATGAAAAAATATAAAGAGTTGTAATTAACTTAAACTCTAATAAAACCTCAAACCTGCCGACACTAACAATTCTGAATCGATTCGGTCTGTTCAGGTGTCCAAGAACGCCTAAAATTTTATATATAAGAATATGAATCCGATGTTTCCCCCGATTTCAATTCTAATTAAAATCCTACTTTTCATAAATAAAATCCAACATTTTAAATTGCTAAAAATAATTAAAGCGAAAAAATATTTTATTTTTTATTTTTGAATTAATTTAAATTATTATCGGTTTAAAAATCTATGGGGTATTACAGTTGTATTTATGCACACCCAGGTGTATCCATTTCAAATGGATGCAGTCGAACATCATATGCAGGAACAACCATAGTTGGTAGTAGTGTGTTGATGAATCATACTGGATTACGACATTTAGAAATCGTTATTGAATTAATTTATAGTCCATTTTAAATTTTCGTTTATTATTTTGGACTTTGACACGTGGGACACGTTTGGTAACTATTGGTCTTTATAATTGAAACTTATTATCTATTTCTTTTGGGACTATAATATTATTATATTTTTCGAAAATCATGTATGAGATGAGATAGTTCATGCTATGGCTATATGAATTCCTGTAACACGAGCATTCAATTTTTCCCTTTACCAAAATCAGACGTAAGTCTAAAATTAAATTCACATTGAAATTTTGGGCAATGGAATATTGGTTAGGAATTAACTCAATTGGATATTTAATTATCCAAAAAATCTAGACGTGATAGCAAATATAGGTGGTTGAAAGTGTAAGGGGTGGTGGTGTCCGGTGGGAGGTGGTATAAAGTGCAAGGGGTGGGGGTGGCAGAAAGTGTAAGGGGTAATGAAAGGTGTGGCGGGGGGGGGGGGGGGTATCACAATACATATGTAAATGTGTTTAGTAATCTCTTTTATTTTACGTTTGTTATTGAGTTTTAGTTAACTTTTTTGTTGTATGATTTTTTTTGACATATGGCATTAAATTAGTGAGTCAACTGACAAGTATATACCCCTTTAAATGCCTAGTCATCAATTCTATTAAGTTACTTAACGACTCTTTAATAGAGGTGAAAAATTTCACAAATTAAAAACTTTAAGGTTAACATTGTAATTTTTGAAACATCGAGACCCAAACTTTAGGGATAATTTTTTATTTTTCCTTTTTTTACTTCGAAAAATCCTAAATTACCCACTTTGAGTTTGGTACCTGTTCCGTTAAGGATCTATTAGACGTAAGAGTCATATGCTTTGCATATGACCCTTAAAAAAGACAACATTTAAAAAAAGGAAAGAACCAAAATAAAGAAAAACAAGAATAATATTGAAACAGAGAACAAACAACCGATCAAAAAAACAAAATACTTTAAATCAAAACTAGTAGGTTCTTCACCACTAGCAACCTAAACCCGAAAATCTGAACCATCTTCGTCCTCCCCCATCATCGGCCCAACCTCCGACATTCACCCCCATTATCTTCAACAACAATAACCGCCAACACCACAACAAATCGTTACTTCCACCTAACCACAATAAATAGTATGAACTAGTCACTCCCCACATTGATTTAAAACCCAAATCCAAACCAAAATTAAAATCAAAATAAGAAACCCTAATCGATTTTCAAAAATAAGATTTATTTTCAATATAAAATCTATGTTCAACCCTTGTTTGGTTTGTGTATGTATTTATGTGTTTATATATATATATATATATATATATATATATATATATATATATATATATATATATATATATATATATATATAGTTTTCTAAAAGACGCGCCCAGGATTGAGGCTTGGGAGAAATGCCCCGCCTTAAGCTTTTTACGCTTTATTCTTGGTAAAAGCATTATGGCGCACTTTTTTTAAAGCAAAAATGCTTTAGTGAAACGATATTGCGTTTTAAAGATTTTTTTTACAAAACGGACCAATATCTCGTCCAAAATAATCAAATATTATTTTAATTTGCATATATTCAGGCATATTTTAAGGTATGTACAATTTTAGTATTTTTCATAGCCTTGTTATAGTTAAAAATATTAAAATATATTAAAAAGGGCCTAAACGCCTTTTTACGCCTAAGGCCTGCCTAAGCTTCTAAGGCTTAAGGCTTGGCCTTCTACACCTCGGTCACGTCTCGCATTTTTTAGAACCTTGATATATATATATATATATATATATATATATATATATATATATATATATATATATATATAGAGAGAGAGAGAGAGAGAGAGAGAGAGGACATAACACAGGAGAGTCGGGGGCGCTAGGGGTGGTGGAGGTTGACAGGCATTGGGGCTGCTAGGTTTAGAGGGTCTGTCGAGTTTTGGGTGTGGTTGGGGTATCGAAACTTTTTTTAGGGGTGGGGTGGGGTGAAGAAGACGACTAAAAGCTTCTTATGTTTTCTTTTGTCTTTTTAATTATTCTCCAAAATTTGTTTTACATTTTTTTTTCTTTTACTATATTTTTTAATTATTTGTATTTATTAGTTCATGTGCAAGGCACATGACCGTCAGTTTTAACATACCCTTAACAGAAAACGTACCAAAGTCAAACTAAATTAAAAAAAGGTACCGAACTCAAAAGTAGTTAATTTAGGATGTATTAAAGTAAAAAAAAACAAATCAAATCAAATTACAAGAAAGATTCTTCAACTTAAATCCTCCATACTTTGTGAGGTTTTCAAAAAAGAAGAAACCTTAAATTTGAAGTCAATTCCAATTTTCACCATTTTATTTCTTATAATATCTGACTCAAAGGTTATAAATAATTTCAATTCTAAATCCAAAAGTTTGAGGTGTCAAAAATTTTACTTGGCACCTAATGATGAAAAAAATAAATTATGTAAAAAATTCACTCGTGTATTCTAATTATTTAAAAATAATATTAATTAATAAAAATATTTTTACTTTTTATATTTAATTTTTGTAAGGACACAAATTTCCAATTGAATCCATTGTAGTTTTGGCTCAATTCCGGACAAAAATATTTGAGTCATAAGGTAGAGTTCTTGGCCATCCATCAAACTTTTGACATGTTAAAGTTGAAGACGTTGCAGCATTACTTTTCAAGAAATCATCATTGTTGAGTTTCAGTGCCTCGTTTTACATCATTAACATCATATTTCAAGTCTCCAAAGGTATGAATGTTGTTATATATTTGTAGGAGACTTGGAATATTAATGGGTGCAATTTTATTTTAAAATGAATTTTATTTTCAGAAAGTTATTTCAGAACTTTGAATAAAAAGCTTTTGGGATTAAAATTGAAAAATGACATTCTGTCAGTTCGTTCGATATTGTCGTTCGAACGAGTTTGTCGTTCGAACGAGAATGTCATTCGAACGAGTTTGCCAACGACTTTCCCCATTTTTCCTCTGGAACATCGTTAGATGTTCGTTCGAATGAGACTTCGTTCTAATGAAAATCTCGTTCGAACGAGATTTTCGACGAGAAAACTTTTTGGCAGTTTTTCTCCACTATCCCACTCTTTTGTTCCCACTAATTTTTCCAGAATTAATAAGTGCGGGAACTAACATTTTCAAGGTAAATTTTTCATCTTCTACAATCTCTAAGAGAGAGTTTTGAGATGTTAATTCCTCTATGAAAAAGTTCATGTTTTGAGTGTTTGTTTTTCAAGAAAATCATTCTTAAACACTTTTGTTTACACCCATACTAGTTTATTCCAAGTACCACATATATATTTGCTTGGAGTGTGTTTGGAATCTAGTTTCTCTCTACACCTCAAAGAATAGAAGTTTGGGTTTACTTCTACATCCCATAAAGAAGAAGACTTATTTTTGCTGTGGCATTCTCACTTGGTGAAAGGCACCATGTGTGGTTGACGGTTGTCCGAAAGCTTCATTAGTGGATTCCAAGGTTCCAATGGATTATGGGATTATCGACTAAGCAGAGATTGGTACAAGAAGACACATTAGGGGCTTGAAGGGAGTCGAGTCGAGTTGAGTAAGTCATTTGTCTTGTACTTGTAAAATTCCGTACTTAGTGGACTTAAGGCTAGGGTCATCCAAGATTTTTTCCCGTTGTGAGTTTTTTCTCGTACATCGCGGCGTAGTGGTTATGAATTTATTTTATCTGGTAAATCACCTGGAATGCATGCTTAGGATTAAAAGATACAATATGGTTTAATTCACTTCGGTTGTTTAATTTGGTTTTAAAACAAGTTTGGGTGAAACTTAAGTTGATTTAATTCAAGTCTGTAATTTACATTTGCTAAAATTTGGTTTGGCCTAATTTGGTAATACTGAAAATATTGTGTAGGAAATTTTTAGGACTTGCGTTAAATTAATTTTGGGCTAAAAGTAAATTTCTCATAGTTAACTTCAAGTGCTATTTTTATTTGTGAGAAAAATCCAAATATTGGTTTGTGTGAATTTTGTGTGTGTGTGTGTTCACCATAATTCACTTATTAAAGTTTTATTTTAATTGTGTTTTAAAAAATAAAACTTTGCGTTTAATTTAATTTTTCATCCTTTTAGAATATAAAATCAAATAAAACTTGAAAAATTAATTTGTTGTGTTGAACCATATTTATTCCGCACTTAAATGGAAATTGATTCTTAAAGTGAAAGTTTTAAAATTGGGGGTCTTTGTACGTGTTTCAAATTGGTATTAGAGTCGGAGCGCTAATTTATTTCTTAAGGTCCTTTCAAATATTTTTGGTTAAAAAAATGGAATTTTCCAAATTTTCCAAATTTTCTATTTTCGATGGTTCCACCTACGCGTATTGGAAACCATGTATGAAATCGGCACTTAGGTCTATCGATGAGAGGATTTGGTTATCTGTTGTTAATGGGTGGTCCCTAACCTCATATTTGGTAGAAAATGAGCGTGTTCCCAAACCCGCTGATAGATGGAGTGAGATTGAATTTAAACTTGCAAATTTTAATTCTCGAGATTTAAATGACTTGTTTACCGCAGTCACACCAAATGAATTTCGATGTATCATGATGTGTGAAACCGCTAAATAAGCTTGAGATATTTTACAACTCACTCACGAGGAAACTAGTGTCGTAAAAGCTTCTAAACTCCAAAATCTCACCACTCAATTTCAAACCATTAAAATGAATGAAAAAGAAACATTTGATGAATTTTACGCTAGACTTTCCGATATAGTCAATTCATCTTTTAATTTGGGAGAGAAAATACCGGACGACCGAGTAGTAAAGAAAATTTTAAGGTCCCTACCCGATAGATTTATTCTTAAGGTGATCGTGTTAAATTCTTTACCCACTTTAGCCTCTACGAAATTAGAAGAGCTCGTAGGTGATTTACAAATCTATGAAGTAGACATGTTTCCCTCCAAAACAGAAAAGAAAATAGATAAGGGCGTTGCTTTGAAAGTCCGAAAGGAGGAAAAAAAAGTAGTAGAGAGTGAAAGTGATAGTGACTCGAAAGATATGTCTATGTTTGTTAGGAAGTTTCATAAATTTCTTAAATTTAACAAAGATAAATTTAAAAATGATTTTAAGAAATTTGAAAATTCTAAGCATGACAATGCCGAAAAGATCCTTAAAACTTTTAACGAAAATTTAAATAGGGACGAATCTAATAGGTGTTACGGTTGTGAGGGTTATGGCCATGGGGCTTTTGAATGCCCCACTAAACAAAGGAAATAACGTAAAAAACCAATTTCATATAATGCTACCCTTAGTGATAGTGATAAGGAAGAGGTACCCGCTTCCCCCATTGAGCGCAACTTTGTCGCGATCATGGCAAGTCATGTGAGCACCAATAATGAATCTTCCTATGAAGATATGCAAATACATGACACTTCCGAGGCCAAAGTTTATGATTCCCTTATTTTTGAAGGATGTGAGAGTGAAGAAGAAAGAGAGAGTGAAAATGAAGAAGAGGTTAATGTGAGTGAACTTCAATTTGTATTTCAAGAACTATATGAAGAATCTATTAAATTAAAAAGAGAAAATTTGAAGTTAGAAGTGAGTTTAAGAGAGTGTGTCAAGGTCGTTGATGATATTGTGTTGGTTGAAGACCTTAGGACACGTGAGAGTGCTTTTCGAGGGAAGCTTGAATGTGTAGAAGGCGAGAGAGATAACCTTAGAGGTTTAATGGAATCCTTGAAAAAAGAGCTTCTTGCATTTGAAGAGCGAAATATTTTATTAGAGTCTAACATTTTAGAATTAGAAAATAAATTAAAAGACTCTAGTAATGTCAAATTTGATTTTGAGTGTCGTTTAGAGAAATTAGATAAAATAATAGGAACGGTCCAAATAAAAAAATGACACGTGTGGTTTAGGCTTCGATACTTGTAATGAGTCAACTCTTAAAGCCCGAACCAATGTTTTAGGATAATCCTCTAAGAAGAATGTTATATATCATTCCTTAAGTAAGTCTTTTCGCCGAGTCTTTAGGTGCTCACATTGTGCTCGAAAAGGTCATCTTAGAAAGTTTTGCTTTGATCTTAAACGAGGTCCTAAAAAATCCCACCGTAAGGCAACTGAGGTAGCTAATATTCCTATATCCCGAGATCATCATTCATCATTAGTTTGGGTTAGGAGATCCGACTTGGTAGCTTTACAAAATAGGATTTTTTATTCTCATTTACTTTCACATGCTTCCTCACTTGCAAAATCCAAAGGTTTAATGTGTTAGTTGTTTGCATACTTTACCTTTTGTGCTTCATACTATATTATCATGCTAATTGTATGCTTGTTTATCATTTTCTAGTCATTGCTTTATCACATATATCATGCTAGAATCATGATCTTTGTTTATATTTTGTATTATATTTGTTTCATTTTTGTTTGCATTAAATGAAAAATACAAAAAGATTTTATTTGTCTTTTGAGTATATATTTTTTTTGGTTAAAAATTTCAAAAACTCAAAACGTTTTTTTGTGTGTGTATCTTAGTTTGACACACTTTATGTGGCATATACTTGTGTTTGAATCCCTCCTTTTGGATAGGACTTTTGGTTAAGATTATAAATCCTTAAAATGTTCTTTACCATGCTTACATGGAGTAGTTGGATTTTGTGTTGCTTAATGGATTCTATTTTATATGCCTCAATTCACACATGCACGAGCTCACTTGAAATTTTAACATCACATGTATATTTGAGCTTTGTGACATGTTCTCCTACCAATCTAGTCATCTACATATTTTTGACCTAGGAGGACTTGTGCATGTTAAATCCGTTGCACATGAGATTTGAGTGATATATATAAATGTGCACGGGGAAGGACTCCGAAAGGAAATATTATCCTTTGCGAGTAAGCCACCATATGGAATGGAACTAAAAGAAATATGTGGTCCAAAGGCCAAATAGAAAATGGCATTGAAAGAAAAATAATTTGCCAAGGCCTATTTTAAATTGATATAGTCATTCAAAAATATATATGCTTATTTTGACGGAGATTGGATGGTATATCAACGGTTTGCACAATGTTCGTTCATCCTAGTTGCGCCTTCATTGTCATGACTCTATTAGTTTGTAGAATCATCAAAATTCTAGGCTTGTATGAATTGTGTACGTTTGTTCATTGAGTTCAATTTATATTATCACATGAGGTTATAGTCAAATGTGATGAAGTTTGCAATCAATTGAGAACTCCGTGAACATGTTTTAAGTGATTGGGTCGAAATTTAATTGTTACTAGTTCACACCCTTACACTTCCGTTTATCACATGTATTTGGACACATTTTTTCCACACAAGTGTGAAAAGCTTAATGTATTTTGTGTCATGTGTGGTGTTTATACCTTTGTATATGTGCGTGTGTGTTAATGATATTTATTATGTACTAATATATGTGGTATTTTTTTTCCTTTGCCTTGATTTGTAGTCCATCCATGCTTCTAATTCATAATTGGTATCTACCTTGTTACATATTTTGGTTGATATCACATGCTTAGTATCGTTTATATCAAATTGGTGTCATTTTTCTTGCATCTTAGTTAGTATCCTTATATTTGTATGGACTAGTTATGATTTTGTTGCCCATATGCTTTCATGCTCTTATCACTTTAAGCTTTATCGTGTTTAAATTCGTTCTTTTATCCTTTGTCTATTCCTGAACAAAAAGGGGGAGAATGATAGAGGGATAAATGGCATCTAATCCTATTGTAAGCGTATCTTAGTTTGGGAGATTTAACTTAGGGGGAAACGTCTTTCTAATTATGTCATTTATTTGATAAAGGTGAGAATTAATTTAGGGGGAGTAATTATTTTAATTACATTTCATATTTTGATATTCCCTATGCGTTTAATGTTTGCTTAAGTGTGTAGGAATTCTATTTAGAGGCAACCTTTCATCGGCAAAGCTATTCATCCTTGGGTTTTGAATCAAGCTATGTAACTTTTTATTTTGGGTGGGATGTTTTTGAGTCTAGTAGAGCTTGACAACCCTTTAGTATTTTGTTTTGGTTTTTATCCCGGAATAGGCATAAGGGGAGATTTGTAAGGACACAAATTTCCAATTGAGTCCTTTGTAGTTTTGGCTCAATTCTGGAGAATAAACTCAAGGTTGCTGAGGCAGAGTTGGGTCAGCTTCGGGAAGTAAGTCAACAGAAGGAGGAGGTGGAGAATAAATTGAAGACTGCTGAAAACCTTCTGTCCGAGAAGTTTTCCTCGGAGAAGTTGAAGAGAAAATTGGCTGTGAAGAGGTCTTTCAGCGCTGGCTGGGACAAGGGGTGGAACAAGGGATTGGTTGCCATGGTGTCGTAAGTAGAATATGGCAGCCTCAATTACTTTAGGTATGGATGGGTCGCTGCTTTACAGGAGATGAAAATGGATGAAAATTCCGAACTCTTTTAGCGACACATCCTTGGTCCCCCTCCAACTCCTGAAGACTTAGAAGAGGACGAAACTGCCTCCGAAGAGTCTTCTATGGTGATGGGAGATCATCCCCCAGCCATCCAGCCTGCTAACGAGGAACCTCAGCAAATCGTTACTTCTTTCGAGCAACTGCCGGCGCTCCCCGAACAACTTTCTATTCCCTCCGAGCAACCTACTTCCTCGTCCCAGCCTCCCGAGAAGGTTTTCGGAGATAAGGAAAAGGTGTAGAGTTGTTCGGGTTTCTCTTTATATTTTTCTTTTGTCAAATGTAACCATGATCATGTAACTCTGAACCTTGTACTTCTGACCTTTATGATATAATAAAACTTGAACTTGTGTTTATTCATATTGTTGTCTCTTTTTCATGCTCTGTTTTGATTATTGATTACTGCTTTTTTCTTCCTTTGCTAGTTTCTGGCTAGGATGGAATTATTATCTGCTCACGATACCAAGCTGCTAAGGCAAGGCAATGATTATTTTAAAGTTGGCCACACAGATCTGAGTGCAGCACAAGTCGTTGACATCCTCGGCCAAGATGCTTCTGAGCAGGAAGTTGAAGCATACCAATATCTGAAGTGTCTACTTGATCGAGCAGTGGCCAATAATGTGGCTTATTATGATATGATCGAGGATCTCCAAGGCATTCTTGAAGACCTTCAGCTACAATACAAAGAATCCACTGCTCTTTTGCACGAGGGGTATGAGAAGAAATATCAACAAATCATTGCCGACAAGGGATACGAGAAGCGTTTTGCTGGCTATGATGTGACGGAGAGAACTCTGAAGGGTGAACTTGAGGAGTGCTGATAAATAGCCGAGTTGTTGGAGCAAGAGAATAACAACCTGCAAAGAGAGTTGTCACAGTTGAAGTCTGCAGCTTCCACTTCAAAAGCCTTAATCCCAGTGACTGATGAGGGATTCTCGTTCTTGGAGGTCAAGAACGCCAACTTAAGGGATGAGTTGGAAACCTTGAAGAGGTCTGGCCCCTCTACATCTTCTCGGGGATGAGCAAGAACTCCTCGAGGACGAGCAAGAGCAGCTCGGATTCCTGTCGAGGAACAGAGGACTCAGTCTGCCTTAGAAAACCAGGCCTTCCAGCTGATGGCGAAGAACCAGGCATTAGTTGAAATGTCAAAGAAGATCAGGGACCTGGAAGAGCAGCTTTCCACGCAGAAGTCTACCTTGGAGAATAAAGAGATCTTCATCAAAAATCTCCACGAGAAGCTGGAAAGACTAACATATCAATTCCACAAACAGCCCAGGGAGTTCTGGATGGATGGATACAACGAAGCTCTCTATCACTTGGACGATCGTATCCAGAATGCCAATAATGAGGGCTACAAGCAAGGCTGGTTGAATGCCTTAGGTGTGCTGCAACTCGAACAGGGTCATTACCTGTGGGACTATCATGATCCTGGGTTGCTCGACCTACCTGTGTCACCATACAAGTTGGATCCCTGCTCGGGCCATTCCTCGATGCTTGATTTCCAAATATCTCGGTGACTACAATCTCCATTCAAATGCCGAGATATCTCATCCCGAGCACCTCTTAGATCGACCATCCATGATGAATATCAGTATGTTAAAGGATCTCAATTTCATAAATTCTCCTTTGGCTTTAAATCATCCGCCTGCTGGTGAGGAACCTGTGTCAAAAGCAGAGGGGAAAAAACTAGTAGAATAGGAAAATTAATGTAATAAATTTGTATATATTTCATTATCAATGTAATTTTCATTTCATTATCAAAGTAATTTATTTTTGGATTTAATGAAAGACTTTCATTTTTGTTCGCAATCTTAATTTCTATTGTCTTGTATCACTTTACATCTTTGCATGTATATCTATTAAAAAGATAATGATATTATGTTATTTGTCAACCAACTTATTGTCGACCAACTTATTTTCGACCAACTTATTGTCGAATAGCTTGAATTTGTGGTAATTACTTGGCAAAAATAATGTTTTGTTTCTCGACCAACTTAGTAAAAAGTTACGAGTATAAAAAATGTTGCTCGATCACTTTCTTGTATTCATAAAATGTTTCTGACCAACCAAGGTCGGTAAATTTTCCTTGTCGACTAACTACAGTTAGTGGGTTTTTATCCTCGACCAGCCATAGTTAGTAAATTTTTTCTTTAAACAGCAACTTTGGCACGACCAATTCAAGTTGGCATTTTCAAGAATATATTTACTTCCTAACCAACATAAATTGGCATTTTTAGGAATACTTTTATTTCACGAGAAACACATAGTTTTACTTCCCGTAGGAATACAAGTTTTACTTCCCGGAGGAATACGAGTAGCTTTACTTCCCGGAGGAATACAGGTAGCTTTACTTCCCGGAGGAATATAGGTAGCTTTACTTCTCAGAGGAATATTGGTAGCTTTACTTCCCGGAGGAATATTGGTAGCTTTACTTCCCGGAGGAATATTGGTTTCTCGACCAACCTTAGTTGGCATTTTCGAGAAAAAATTTGAGTAGTCTGAGCTTTGTCGAGTTTTGCCGAGTACTGCGTAGCACAAGTATTCCCCGAAAAACTTTCAATAAAAGGAGAGAATATCCATCACTGATAATATTTGCGCAGGTGCTCTGCGTTCCATGCATTCTTATACTCCTCCCCTTCTAAAGTTGCTATTCGGTAAGTTTCTGGTCGAACGACTTCTGTAACTCGGTATGGTCCATGTCAGTTTGCCTCCAGTTTATTGTGCTTTTGAATTACTTTCTTTAGCACATAGTCTCCTTCTTTCAGTTCGCACTTCTTCACCCTCTTATTGTAGAACAAAGTTGTTCATTGTTGGTATGCAGCATTCCTGATGGCTGCTTCTTCTCTAACTTCCTCAAGCATGTCTAAATCCAATCTTCTCATTAAGTCGCTGACAGGGGAATTGAAATTCAGTACCCTGTGTGTTGGGAGGCCCAACTCGGCAGGTATAACAGCTTCACTTCCAAACGCTAGCATATATGGATATTCTCCAGTTGCTGCTCGGGGAGTAGTACGATAAGCCCACAGTACTGACTGTAACTCGTTGATCCAGTTTGCTTTTGCATCATCCAGTCTTTTCTTCAAGCCATTTAGCAGCGTTCTATTTGTCACTTCAGTTTGTCCATTGCTTTGAGGATGGCCTACTGCTGAGTGGACCTTCAAAATATTTGACTGATGACAATAGGCAGCGAACTCATCGTTATCGAATTGTGTTCCATGGTCTGTGATGAAAGCATGAGGAAGACCATATCGACAAATGATGTTCTTCCAAATAAATTGGTACACCTTCTCGTACGTCATATCAATGAGAGGCTCAGATTCTACCCACTTAGTAAAATAATCCACTGCGACGACGAGGTATTTGAACCTTCCTCTAGTCGTTGGCAGTGGTCCAACCAAATCTATCCCCCACATGGCGAATGGCCAAGGGGAAGTGATGGGTGTTAACAATGCTTGTGGAGTTCTTCGGATGGAGGAAAAGCGTTGGCACTTGTCACATTTCTTGGCATAGGCTATACAATCAGCCCTCATCGTCGGCCAGTAGTATCCCTGTGTCATCACCCTTTGCAAAAGCGTCCGACCTGCTACATGGGCTCCACAGGACCCTTCATGGACCTCTTCAATCAATTCTTTCACCTCGGTGGGATGCACACATCTCTGCAAACCTGCCATAATTCCTCGTTTATATTATATACCATTAGTTAATACATACCGAGCAGCTTTAAACTTTAATTTCTTGGCTGCGAGCTTGTCAATTGGTAATTCTCCCTCCTCAATATATGCCCAGATGGGATCCATCTAAGATGGTCCTAAATCAAGGGTAATAAAGTTCATTGTTAAATCTTCATCTATACTCCGACCAGCTAACACTTCAATTGGGATTGTTCGTCGTAGCTTGGTGCGAGTAGCTGGTGCTAATCGAGCTAGGGCGTCTGCTCTCGCATTCTCCATTCTTGGTTTTCTGACCAGCTGAATAGCAGTAAATTTTGACACCATCTCCTTTGCCTTTGCATGACATATGATCATTAATTCTCCTCTAACTGCCTACACTCCCAACATTTGATTTACAATCAATTGAGAATCACTGAAGACAGTAACCTTCTGCGCTTCCATAATTTTTGCCAAATTAAGACCTGTAATCATGGCCTCATACTCAGCCTCATTATTGGAAGCTTTGTATTGGAAACGTAGGGCGTATTCCATGTCGACCTTGTCCGGAGTGCTCAAAACTATCCCCGTGCCACATCCTGTAGTGCAAGATGAGCCATCTATATATAGCCTCCATATAGGTAACTCGTCTTCAAATTTCTGATCTGACAGAGTTCCTCGATGAAATATTTGTTGCTTCCTTTTATCCTCCCCTGATATTTCTTGCTCCTCGTTGATCATCTTTTCTTGCCCTTTTACCAATCGGAGTTGGTCTGAGCTCGAATTTGATGATCTTATAACATTCACTTGCCCTTTTACTAACTGGAGTTGGTCTGAGCTTGTGTTTATTGATCCTATAACATCCACAGGTTGATCAGCGAGCAACTTTTGCTCCTCGGGGGTATCAGGATATGTGAACTCTGCTATAAAATCTGCTACATCCTGCCCTTTTAGCGATGATCTGGGTTCATAAACTATATCATATTCACCGAGCTCTATTTCCCAGTACATCAATCTCCCTGATTTTTCTGGTTTATGAAGGGCTTGCCTCAACGGCATATCAGTATATACGACTATAGTATGAGCCTGGAAGTATGGCCTCATTCTTCTACTCGCCTCAATCAGCGCCAGTGCTAACTTTTCCAGCCTTGGATATCTGATCTCTGCTCCTTGGAAGGCCTTACTCGTATAATAAATTGGTTTTTTCACTCCATTCTCCACTCTGATCAACCCCGAGCTAACTGCATTTTCGGACACTGCAAGATATAAGTATAATTTTTCTCCCATCACCGGCCTGGACAACAGTGGAGGTGCTCCCAAGTATTTCTTCAAGTCTTGAAAAGCCTTCTCACATTCTTCATTCCACTCAAAAGTCTTTCGGAGTGTCTTGAAGAATGGGAGACATCGATCAGTTGCTCGTGATACAAATCTGTTGAGTGCTGCTACTCATCCTGTAAGACTTTGCACCTCTCTCTTCGTCTTTGGAGATCGCAGCCCTAATAGAGCTTTGAATTTTTCAGGATTTGCCTCAATGCCTCCTTGATTGACAATGTACCCGAGAAATATGCCTTCTCGTACTCCAAATATGCACTTCATCGGGTTCAGCTTCATTTGATATTTATCCAGTTGATCAAAAGTCTGACTTAGATCAACTAGATGATCGGCAGTTTTCTTGCTCTTTGTCATCATATCGTCAACATAGACTTTCATATTGCAACTGATTTGTTCAGCAAAGACCTTGTTCATCAACCGCTGATATGTCGCACCTGCATTTTTCAAACCAAAAGGCATAACATTATAACAATAAGTTCCCCTAGGGGTAATGAAAGAAGTACTTTCCCTGTCTTCAGGTTTCATTTTAATCTGATTGTAGCCAGAATAAGCATCCATGAAGCTCAGCAGCTCGTGTCCCGAGGTAGCATCCACCAGTTGATCAATTCGGGGCAATGGAAAATGATCCTTTGGGCATACTTTGTTGAGGTCGGTGAAGTCTACACACATCCTCCACTTGTTATTTTTCTTCTTTACCATCACCACATTGGCTAACCATTCTGGATATTTAACATCTTCAATGAAGCAAGCTTTCTGGAGCTTCTCGACTTCCTCCTGTATAGCTTGATTCTTCTTAGGACTGAACACTCTTCTTCTCTGCTTTACTGGCTTGATCTCCTTATTCACATTGAGTTCGTGACATTAGAAATTTGGATCTATTCCGGGCATATCTTCATGACTCCACGCAAAAGTTTTCTTTCTACTTCTTAGGAAAGTTATAAATTCCTGTTTTAGTGATGCTTCCAACGACGAACCTACTTGAGTAGTTCGCTCAGGGTGCTCATCGTCCAGAATGATATTTTCAGTAGCTTCCACCACTTGACCCTTCACGAGTTGAGACTCATCTCTAGGATCCAATGTTTCAATTTCTGCACCTTCATCCACTTGATAGGTAGTAGTCTTTTTCCTTGATTTCTCCAGTTCTTCTTGCTCGACGGATGAATAATAGCATTCCCGAGCTACTTTTTGATCACCTTTCACAACTCCTACTCCAAAATTTGTTGGAAATTTTAGGCATTGATGTACTGTAGATGGTACAGCCTCGAACTTCTTCAATCCTACTCTTCCCATGATGATATTGTATGATGATTGAACATTCTTATCCATCACGAAGAAACGTATTCTTTCTGTTCGACAAGAAGTCCACGTAACAATGAATATATCCAACTTGATCGTCCCAAGTGGAAATACCTTCTCTCCAGCAAAATTGAGGAGGGGTCTATGATACGGCTCCAATTGAGATAGCTTTAGATTTAAACTATCGAAGCACGAGTAGAACATGATGTCTGCCGAGCTACCATTGTCGACCAATACTCTTGAAATCATTACCTCTTTCATTCTCATCTTGATCACCAATGGGTCATCATGAGGATATAGAACACCTTCAAGGTCATTCTTTGAGAAACCAATTACCAATTTTTCTTTTTTCACCTTTCTCGGGCGATCCTCCTCAGCTAGATTTATCCGTTGAATGTATGAGCAAGCTTGAGCCTCATAGAGGTAAGCTTTTCTCTCGGCAGTAAGGTCTCATCCTCCTGCGTCTCCACCTGTTATAACATTACAGTCAAATAACCCAAAGCGTATTGAAAATACCTCTCGTTCTGGCTGCCTTGGTCTCTTGGGAAGATCGGGTTCATCTTCGGGATCAACTTCATGGTTTCTTTTCTTGTTTTCCTCTGCTCGACGAGGAGATCTAGACCTCTCTCTTGTTCGGTCGTTGTTTCTTCTTTCATTTCCACGATCAACATACTTTTACAGTTTTCCTCGTCTGATGAGTGTTTCAATCTCATTCTGAAGAGCTATGCAATTTTTGGTCATATGGCCATGATCTTTATGAAACTCGCAATACTTTTCCTTATTCCTCTTGTCAAGGTCTGCCTTTATTTTCTCTGGCCAGTTTAACTCCTCGTTGTTCTTGATTTACTCTAGAACATGGTTGATATCCTTCTTCAAAGGAGTATAATTATCAAATTTCTTCATTACGTCCCATACCGACCTAGTTTTTGAATGTTTGTTATTACCATTGTTCTTATGCTCTTTCTTTTTAGCTTTATCACCTTCCACCTTGGTTTCTTTGGCATCCATATTCTTCTTCGCAGCCATAGCCTCCTCGACATTCATAATCTTGGACGCTTTTCCCATCAGGTCTGACATGGTTATAGGTGGATCTTTGGCTAACGTGTAGTACAACTTGTTTGGCAGTAATCCACTCATCAAGGCGGTAATCGTTATCTTCTCTTCATAATCAATGACTTCAAGTTTCTCGTTATTAAAACGAGTTATATAATCTATGGTGCTCTCACCAGCTTTTTATCTAACACTTAGCAAATGTGCTACTCGTTTAACTGGCTTTGCCCCAAAACAGAAATTCCCAATGAATAACTCGTCTAGTTGAAGAAAAGTTGAGATCTTACCCCGAGGAAGATTATTATACCATATTTGAGCAGATCCGGTAAGAGTTCTCGAGAATGCCCTGCATCTCATCTCATCTGGAACAGCATAGATGTCGGCTGTAGCTTGGTATTGTTCTATATGAAGGACGGGGTCAGTCTTTCCATCATATTTGGAGGTCACAACAGGTTCTTTGAATTTTGATGGTGTTGGAAAATCTACAATGGCTTGGACAAAAGGTGTTCCTCGAATAAAGGTTCGTTGTAGAGGGTTCTTAGCTTTAACCATTTCCCCCAATCTATCTTCCAGCCTTTGAATAGAACCTTTCCATGCATCATTCCCTTCCTCGGGCCTATTGGTTCGAGCAACTGATCGCGTTGATGTGGCTTCCTGGGATCTCTCTTGACGAGCAGCTGGTCGTGACTGGGCAGATCCTTCCCTTAAGTCTGATGGTCGTCGAAAACTCCTCGATGGGGCTCTAGGAGGACTTTTTCTCCTCCTAGGTCCTAATCGATCGAAAGGAGATACCCTGCTTAACCTTTCTAGCGCACTAGTCGTTTCTGGACAAAGAGTGATACGTTGTTCAGTATCTGTGGCTCGCACTGACGAAGTTCGTCCAGGTTTATAAGAAAAATCTTCAGAATCCTCATTGCGATATGAATTGATACGCCTAGTACGCGAAGAAGGTGCACGGGTGTTTCTTTGAATACTCCGCAGTCCTGAATGAGTGGGTGCACCACCATGGAGGGTTTGTATGAGTTATCGCATAGTTTCTTGCATGACGATCTGTCCCTGAACCAGATTTGTCATTATTCCAGCCAGATCTGGAATATTTGGCGGAACAGATGGATTTGGAGGGCTTCCAGCGTTTCGATTGCTAGATTCTGGAATATCAGCCATTTATGATGAATTATTTTTGAGGAAAAATGATATTACCAGTCGCCTTCCCACAGACGGCGCCAATCTGTTGATGTAAAAAATTAGATCGTATCTAATAATTCAATCATAGATAAATAAATGAAACAAAGAGTTTTTAAAGCGGTTCAGCCTTATAAGAATGGCCTACGTCCACTGTTATGTTATTGCTGAGTGTTTGGGAATTCTCAATTATAAGTTCTATCAAGAAATTCCGGTCCCCTTCAAATGAGGATTGTACAATGTATTTATAGACCTGAGGCTGTAATGTGAAAGGGTAATACATTAAATGATGTACATATGAAAGGGTAATACATTCAATGCCCCTTAAGCGTGTGTGTCTGAATGATAAGTATTTAATGAACAGTCAAACTGCTGGTTATGCTGCTATTAATGCTTTATTCGAGGTGCAGCTCGGACCGCCTGAGTTGCTCGGACCGCCTAAGCTTCTCAGTACTCAAAAGTTCCTCGGAGAGTTCTTGTTCCTCGGAGCGTATAAGTTCCTCGGGGAAGCAGTGTTCCTCGTTGTAGTATGGTTCCTCGGAGCGTGTGAGTTCCTCGAAAGTGTTTGTTGTTGCCACGTAAATTGCCACGTGTCTTCACTTCATTGAGCCATGTCAGCAGACAAAATTTGGTATCAACAATATGTATATGAAAAGTACCCTATTCTAGACACAAGTCTCAACTTCAATCATTAGGCCTGGAGGAGATCTCAAAAGGAGATGACATCCTAAGAAATTCATAAATCAAATTTTGTGAAGTCTTGACTAAATACTCTACTTACTCTCGAAAACACACAAACTTTATATGGTGATGTGCAGGAGCATGCGAAGTAACACGTATGGGAATGCGTGTGAAAACATGTGTAGAAACTCATGGGGAAGCATACTAGGGAACATGCATATGAGAAACTCTCCCTAGCTTAAAACATAACTCTTTAAATTGACCTCTTTTTTTGCAATGGGAACAAACATAAATGGGTTTGGGTTCACCTTGCTCAAAACGTTTAGGATGAGTTCTCCTAGGTGGGTTAAGTCTCCTAGGTGGGTTAGAACGAGGGCCATAAGTATCCATCACAAATTCGATAAACGGATCGGGTGATACTTCAAAAGTGGATATACCGTCATAACATATTCCTTGCCTCTCAATGTTACCTAACACGGGAGCAAGGGACTTCTTTTCAACCTTCTTAGATGTATTATCTAAAGTGACCATGACATTCAAACACGTTTGAGATAAATCTCAAGTTGGGATACATGAGCTTCAAGTTTTTCACGAGTGTTCAATGAAGATTGAACATCTCCCCTAAGATTAGCAATGATGTTGGTCAAATCAGTCTTCTCCCTTCCTAAAATAATCAACTACTCACACAAAGAAATTTTCACTTTCTCGAGTTGACTCACTAACGCCTCACACTCTTTCAACACTTTCACCTCCTTATCCAAATCTAACACCCTTAGAGATAAATCTTTATTAAACTTTTTATTTTCAAAGTCTCGGTGTAAAGATCATTAAAATATTTTTGGAGTTCACCTTCTCCCTCACTCAAATTCTCATCCTCACCCTCACTCTCTCCATAATGAATCGAAACATCATCAAGACACACACATTTAAAAATGTCCTCATCGGCATGGGACAAACTAGAAGTACTAACATGTGTAACCATGAACGCAATGCATGATTTATGTGGTGATTCTCCCCCTGAATCAACCGACTCGACTTCACTATCGCTAAGAGTGGCCTTATTTGCAATTATTTTGCCTTCTATCTTAAGACTAGTGGGACATTCATGTACCTTATGCCCTTTGCCTTCACACTCATAGAATCTTATCTCTTCTATCTCGTAAATAAACTAATCACCATAATATGGTTGTAATTAAATAAAGTTTAAGTGTGCAAGTAGATAACACCCTTATTACAAATCACCACCGTAGCATAACCTGCTGGTTCTTTTATTTTTTTTACGTTCGAACCAATATCGAATGAGCTTCGAACGACATTATTTCTGCTAATAGAGATATGTCTTTTGATGTTCATTTGAAGTTTGTTTGATACGAAAATGCCTTTGGATATCCTCCTTCCATTGGCTGACTAATACCACGTCTGCATTTTCTTTGGAACTCTTGCGAATGGACTTTCTGTAAGGCCCTTCCTACTCTCTTCTCTCCCTTATTCTTATTTTTATTTTTCTCAAAATTCTTTTCTTTGGAAGAATTTTCTTTGAAAATTTTAAGAATTTTTTTTATATCTTTTGCAAAAAAGGCTAAGTCATCCATCTCAAAATCGAATTCAGACTTGGACTCACAAACTTTCTCTTTCTATTTTTCTTAGCCTGAGTTTTCAAGGCAATCTCTATTTCCTTAGGTCATATATATATATATCTCATACGTTTGAAGGTATCCTACGAGCTCTTCTAATCTAAGAGTATCTAAAATCCCTAACGAATTTAGCACGGTAACTTTAGGAATAAAACGGGCTTGCAAGGATCACAAAATATTTTTCATAACTCTAGTTTCAAGAATTTTCTTACCCAAATTAAAACTAAAATTGACTATGTCTCACAAATATGCATAACACTCATAAAAAAATTCAGAATCTAGCATGGTAATATTCTCAAACTCTGTGGTGAGGTTTTGTAGTTCATAAGCTATAACATCATTAGTTCCCTCGTGAGCGAGATGGAGGGTATCCCACGCTTCTTTAAACGTGGTGCATGTCATAATGTAAAAAAACTCATCGGGGGTGATAAGCTCCCGACATGGCACTCAGACCCTGCGAGTTAAAATTACTTCATTTAAAGTCATCCTTCGTCCATAAAGAGACGGGTTTAGGGCTGACGACATTGTCAAAAGTCACAATGGGTGGTGTCCACCCTCTTTCACAAACCAGCCAGACTCGTTAATTAATTGCTTTTAAAGCCGACATCATCCTAGCTTTTTAATAAGCATAGTTTGACCCAAAAAATATGGTCATTCAATTATATGAATTATCCATTAAATCCGGGATTTTTAAAGATCAACAATTTTTTTGAAAACAAAATTGATTAAAAAAATTTGCAAAAAAAGGATCACACGATATTTTGCTATAACCAGTTACGATACCAATCTGAGAGTGCTCGTGGTCTAATAGACCAATTTATATAATTAAATGCCACACACATAATTCAATTTTTATAATTAATTTTATATTCAATTAATTATGGTGTGCATATGAGATGATTTCAAATTACAATTTGTAATAAACAAGCCCAGCATGCAAAACAAAAGATGAGAAAAAATTCCTATGATGGGAAAAAACTTTAATTCAACACTATTGACAGTTTTGAATACAATCAACTTACAAAATATTTAGTTGAACTAAGTTAGATGCGCAGAGTCTTCAAAACGCCAGAAGATTCGAGTCAGCTTTAGAGCGGTCCACAAGTATTGGTCTACCCTCGGTATCCACCGGTTAGCCTTCTTATTTCTTCAGCAGTGGAACCTCGTTCCACAATCTTAGCAGTTGAGAAAAGTCTCTACAAAATGATTTCAGAAAGAATCCTTCTAGTGATAGGTAAAGTGATCTTAATAATTCATAGGGGTGAGGAATATAATATGATTTATTTGATCACAAAAAGAGAACTCAAAAGTTGCTTTTCTTTGTGAAAAATAGTTCTTGAGATATCTGATCACTTTCAGCCTTTTTATGATGACGGGAGATAAAAAGGATAAACATAAAAGATATTGGGAAGATAATATTTTAAAAAATAAAAATACGCCTGGTCGTTTGAACGAAAAGGTAGGTCGTTCGAATGACACTTGCATCTCATTTGAACGATTTTGAACAAGTCCTTCTAGCGAGATTTTGGAGTAACGTGAAAAATTCTTCGTTGGAACCTCATTCGAACAACAAGCAACTTCGTACAAACGAGTTGTCGCTTTTCGGCAGTTTTTCTTAAAAAAAAATTAGAATTCTTTTTTATAAAAATAGCCTCATAAAACATAACTAGTATCCAAAAAATTAAAAAAAAAATTACCAACTCCAATCACACACTTCTATTATGATTTTTGAGATGACCAAATCTTCCAAACTTTGACGATCTTCAACTAAGTCTTTGAGTACCGAAAAAGTTGTGACGCTGGCGTATTTGTGTAACGGGATATGCCAAACTAAAATAAAATATGAGCAATCATAAAATTTTCTCTTACACGGTGCTTTGCTTTCATCTCCAATTATCTTTAACAAAAATCAAAAGACGGCTAACAATTACAACCTTAAATTTGTGTTGTCAAATAAAGCCGAAAGTGAAAAACAAAAAAGGGAGTCTAAAACCATCTCCTTACAAATGTCTCGCTTTAGCTATTTTAATAGAAAACAAATAACTGGAAAAAATCTAATAAAAATACGGATAAAAATCATATACGTTGATATACTCATACTCAAATACCCATATAAGATATAAATAATTATAGATACTCCAACCATCGAATATGGAATTCACTTTGAAAAAAATATAGAAGAAAACAAATGAACGAAAGGGAAGGGCAGGGAGAGGGAGAGTAAAGTGACCACTTACTTTAGTTAGGCCAGGTCCATTCTTCTGATTCGTAGAAATCAAATGATAGTGATATGAATCCTTATAAATTTTATGTACTGATGTTTGACCCTGATATTAAATTTTTCAATAAAGAAACGTAAACACAAAAAGAGTAAGGTATTTATCAAAAAGGTTATATAAAGCATGTCTAGTACGTGAATAGTAGTACTAATGTTGTACTGATGCTATCTTAAGAGTATCAAACACAAATAAATAACTTCTCATTCTTGTAGCGCAACATTTTTTCGACATTCACTTACTTTTTTCTGATGAAAATGAAATAAAATAGGAAATACTTATAGGTCTTGTTGGGTTCGGGGTGATATTTTAGATGGAAAGTAATTATCAGGAAACCTTTTACTAGGATTCTAAATCCTATCGTTCTGTTTGGTTAACCAATGGATTCCTATTGGGAATCAAAATTTTGTGTTTGGTTCATGCATGAAAGTGACATGGGAATATATAATATATATAGCAATATTTACCCTTTAGCAATCATATTGATACACACACACACACACACACACACACACACACACACACATATATATATATATATATATATATATATATATATATACACAATATCACAGTTCAATATTTATAAATGTATGACCTAATTTTTTTTTAAATATATATTTTTCAATATTTAACAAGTATAATGATTTATTGTAGATATATGTGTATTATATTGTAAGTTGCTCAAATTAATTATTACATGAGTAGAAAAAAATTCCTAAATAATATTTCTTCGACTTTAAATTTAATACAAACTGACAGAACAAAATTGTCTTCACAAAATAAGTATATAGATTTTATTGGTAGTTTTTTTAATTTGATATTTTAAGGGCATTTTTTGAAGCACCTTATACTCTTGACTCGCTTGAGTCTACATTGTATAAGTGCTCATCTAGTTTGGAAATAGAGATAAAATTGAGTCCCCATCCTAGATACTAAAGAGCCTCAGACTCTTCAATACAAGTCATTCCTCTTGATTGATTGATCTAGGTATATTCACTATCACTCACACACTTTAGAACTGCATACATTGTTCATATATTGTTTAAATTATTTGAATGTGTGTTGTGTGTGTTAATTTCCCTTAAAACAATTTTTTATAATTTTTTGGGAATTTATAAAGATTTTAAAATAATTTTTTCTTAATTAAAAATGGGATTAAAAAGTTTTGGGGTCTTTATATAAATAATGGTTATTAGTTTTTTCCCTGAAATGTTCCCTTGGGTAGGAACCGAAAGCGCTAGAGAAGTCAGGGTATCTTTGTAATTAAGTTTAGACGCGCGTTTGATATCCGGTATTTGCTTTACACCTGTTGCTTCCCTATTGGATGTATGTGTGTTTCTTTTAAGAGAGTTAACCAGCGTGTTTTATTAGCCCTTCGATTGAGTTAATCGACGATCTGCATGCGCCCTTGTCCCAATCCTTGTGAATATCTCTCATCCAATCACAAGCCTCATAACCAACCGCTTACCTTTAACCGTTGGATGAAAGTCAAGGTTACTTGACTTAATCTCAACCCTCTATTTTCCTACACCTTCTCGATCCTTCTCTTCCCCCTATATAAGGAGGGTAACCCTCAGTCATTAGAAGACTTTTGCCACTTCGTCATTTTAGAGAGAAGAGAGAGAAGAGAGAAGATAGAAGAGAGAGAGAAACCAGAGTTAGAAACCCTAACCCTAAATTTGTCCAAACCCTTTTCAAACCCTAATTCGTTTATCAAAACCAATTTTATCCCAAACACAACCTTGAGTGTTTGAGAGTTTTGAGAGTGGTTTGTTAGTGGTTTCTTGCTGCAACCTCTTCGTTTTAAGATCTTGTGTCCAACTTAAGCATTAAGCTAGATCTGCGTTTCTGTTTAATAGAAATTTTAGATCTGAGCATTTTATGTTACATTACACCTAGATCTGCATTTATTGTTTCTCGTCTTGAGAAATTTGTTGTTGATTGTTTTCTGCAAATGTTTTCATACTCAAAATCAACAATAACATTTTCTGTTTCTAGTTCTTTTGAAACAAGACCTTTGACCTAGTTGGAATCGCACTTGGCAATTTTCAATTTCAAAACCCTGAAATTGATTAAGATCTTGAAACGTCTTCTGAGCAAGATAGCCGTGGATTCTGGATTAATCTTAAAGGTCAAACAAGGTTCAAGTTTCTTAAGAAGAGAGAAACTGAAAATCACAGCATATAGATCTGACTTGTAATTTGCTAGGACTGTTTGTAAAAGTAAGTGTGAGTGTGCATGCATGTGTTAGATCACCATCACAAACACTTACACACTACAACACTGAAAGTGTTGGTAATAAGATCTTGAAACAAGATTCAACGTAAAGACTGGAACAAAGTGAAGTTAGCAAACTGGCAGAACAACATCAACAATCAGAACTGCATAAAAGTTATAAGGACACTAGTGGGTACAATCCTAAACTTGTATAGGTCTGATTTGTGTGCATGTGTGTAATATAGTTTGTAACTATTATATTTAGTGGATTTTTCTTTTTACTCCGTAGAGGGAGTCTTGGATGTTTCCTCAGTTGGCTGAGGTTTTACCACGTTAAAAATATCTTGTCATTAATCTTTCTACATCTCCTCATCTCATTCTGCTTAGTGTCCTAAATTTAAAATTGATTTAGTTTTGTTTTTCAAAACTAGTTAGCAAGTCTTGAATTGATCTCGTGCAAATTTTAAACACATCTTGTGATTAAAAACTGAGTTGATTTCTAAAAAAGAGTTTCTTCAAAAAAGAGTTCAGAGTTACTTAAATAGTTTAATCTTGTATTAAACGTCTTTAGTAACAGTTTTTCAATTAGTATCAGAGCTTTGGAAATCTTTTAAAAGATTTTGTGTTTCTAAAATTATTTTCTTAAAATCAAAACAATGGATGAGAAAAATGAAAGTTTGGTAACTTGACCAGACCCCCACTTTTTGATGGAAACAACTTTGCTTACTAGAAGCTAAGAATGGTTTCTTTCATACAAGGACCTTTGGGAGATGATGTCTGGGATATTGTTGAAAATGGTTACACTTATCCTACTAAACCAGCCACTAAAGGAAGTAATGATAGGATTAAGAAAGCATTAAGTGAGTTCACACAAGAAGAGAATCAAACTTCTCGAAACAATAACAAAGGTAAGAATGCCATTTTTATGTCATTAAATGAACATGAGTTCAAAAGGATCTCATCTTGTGCCACTTCTAAGGAAGCTTGGGATACACTGATCACTGCTCATGAAGGTGACACCAGAGTTAAAGCTGCGAAAACTCAAATGCTTGTCCAGCAGTATAACTCCCTAATTATGTCAGATTTTAAATCCTTTGATGCCTTTTACATGAAATTAACTGACATTGTGACTAAACTGCATGCTAATGGGATAACATATGACAAACATGAAATTGTATCTAAAATTCTGAGATCATTGCCACAAAAATTTGATAACAAAAGATATGATATTGAGGAAATGTGTGATCAATTCATGAAAAAAAGATCTGCTATCTCCTATTTTATTCTGCATTGCTGAAGAAGGCCTAAGCAGAGGGTTGTCTAACCTTTTCACTCAAAAGAAAATTAATCATATCTCTCATCCTAGAGGGTGCCATCCCATTACTCATTCTCTATATACTGATGATCTTATTATCTTTTCAAGAGCTGATAGCAAGTCTCTATCCAATCTCCTCAAATTTATTAACCTATATGGCAAAGCATCTGGTCAATTCATGAACAAAGATAAAAGAAGATTCTACCTGGGGTCTCTTTCTACTCATAGGAGAAAAACTGTTGCAAACATCTTAGGTATTAAAGAAGGTGCAACCCCATTTATTTACCTAGGTGTTCCCATCTTTGTGGGATCTCCAAGGAAAAAATTTCTTCAACCTCTTGCTGATAAGGCTATTGCCAAACTCAGTAGTTGGAAAGGCCTCCTGCTCACTATGGCTGGCAGAGTCCAGCTGGTCTAGTCAGTTTTTCAAAGTATCCTCCTTCATAGCTTCCAAATCTATAAGTAGCCTACTTCCCTTCTCAAAGTTCTCAACTATAGTTCTAGAAACTTCATTTGGAGTGGATAAATTAGCACTAGAAAGTTAGTCACAGTTTCCTGGAGCAAATTTTATGACTCCAAAATCAATGGAGGTCTTGGTTTAAAAATGCAGCTACTCTGATCAAGGCAGCCCTGCTTAAAACAACCTCGAATATCCTCAATCAAAATTCCATTTGTGCCTTTTTTCTTAAAGCTATATTCAAATTCTCTGCTTCTAATTGTACATCCTATTATTACAAATCCTCTATTTAGGCTGGTCTTAAATACTCGATGCCTCTCATAAAGCTTCATTCTAGATGGATCATTGGCAATGTCACTTCAATCAATGTTTGGCTTGATAATTGGCTTGGTTATTCCATTATTTCCTCCTTAAACATTACTTCCTCTCCTCATCTCATTTCCAAAGTTTCTGATCTCATCCATGAAGGTTCTTGGAGACTTCCATCAGGTTTTCTCAACTCCTTTCCTCAAATCTGCTCATCTATTATTTCTATGAAACTTCCATTGGTCAATAATCCTGATTCTCTCATATGGGATAGTTCTTCTTCTGGAAATCTTACTTTTGCAGAAGCCTACAGCTGTATTAAAAATGATACTCAAATAAATTCTAATTTCAAAGTTATTTGGAATAATTTTGTTCCTCCTAGAATATCCATGATAAGTTGGAGACTTTTTCATAATTGTTTGCCTACGGATGATAGAATCAAAGATAGAGGAATTCTAATGGTTTCCACATGCCTCCTTTGTGACAATATACACTGTGAAGAAAATGCAACCCACCTCTTCATGGGATATTCTTTTGCCAAATTCGTATGGAGCTGGATAGCACATATTTTCAACCTAAAGATCCCAATCACTGATGATGTTGATGTTTTCTGGACCTTTGTTAGTAATCCTTATCAGGCCCTCAAGTACATAACCTTTAGAAAGTTGCCTCTCTTTATGTTGTCTACAAGATTTGGTGTGCAAGGAATAAACTCAAATTTGAGAACATTCATCCCAATAAAGTTGCTATATGCAGCAGCATAAAGGCTTGGCTCCTCTTTATCAGTCCATATACACCTGGATTCTTCAAAAATAATAATGACTTGGTCATTCTTAATAACTTAGGAATTCTTCCTGGGTTAAGAAAAGCTCCAAATATCTCTCCAGTCATGTGGACCCCCCCCCCCCCCCCCCTTCCTTGGATTAAAGCCAATTCTGATGATTTATCCAAAGGAAACCCTAGACCATCTACTTTTGGAAACATATTTAGAAGTTTCAAGGGTGAATTTCTTGGAAGCTTTTGTCAGAATATCGGTTGGCAAAATTCTTTCTTTGGTGAGCTTAATGGAGCCATTACTACTATTGACATAGCTTTCTCTAAAGGATGGCTTCATTTTTTATTGGAATGCGACTCTCATAGTGTTGTCTCTTGCTTCAACAACAGTAGCTTCTTCCCTCCATGGCCTTTAAAAATTGCTTGGATTAATTGTCTCCATTAAATATCACATATGAACTTCAAATGCTCGCATATCTATAGAGAAGGGAATTGCCCCATTGATAAGCTTGCCAACCTAGGTCTGGCCCATAACAATGGCCTATGGTTAGACCATTGCCCCAAATTTCTCTTCAGTCATGTCTTCAATGATTTCATGGGCATGCCTTATTATAGGTTTCATTAAGACAAGATGTTTTTTCCCTTCATTCTGTATTGTATATTTGCTTTTATTTTTCCTTGTAATCCCTCCTTATACTCTTCTTATTTTATTTCAATAAAATCTTCTTGTTTTGGAAAAAAAAAGAGGAAATGTGTGATCAAAATCTTACTCCTGAAATACTCAGTAGTAAACTATGAAATGTGGAAATGGAATTAGAATTTAAGAAATAAATGACCCAATCCTATAGAAAGCAGACTAGTTCCAACTTGAGTTTTTCCACTAAGTTGATGAAACCTGAGTTTACTATTCCCACTGATGATTCCGATGAGGAATGTGATATAGATAGTTTGGATAATCAAATTTCCTTAATGTCAAAATAATTTAAGAAAATTGTCAGATTTAGAAATAAATTGGCAAATAAACAAGGCAAGCCAAATTATCCAAATCAGTTTAACTACTAACCTCATGAGAAAGGTCAAGACAAACATCACAAGGACATGAGACCCAACAAAGACTTTAAGAACATTGAATGTTTTAGATGTGGAAAATTAGGACACGTAGCACAAGACTGTAGAGTGAAACTGAACACTTCTAATAAACATACTAGGGCCAACATTTGAAAAACATGGGATGATTCAAGTGACTCTGATAATGATGAACCTGAATCTTCTGATGGTTTTGATCCTTGGATGTCTTTTTTTGCCAAGATAATATATAATGATGATATGCATATGCCTGAGTATGAAAATGATGCTTGTAACTCTACTTTTGTCGTTATGAATCATGCTGCTAGTGGTTTAGATACTTTAATTTCTGAGAATGTTGCTAGTTTTACTACGGGGTGTGTGAGTCAGAGGGAATGCGATAATGACGATGTCCATGGGTGCATGAGTTTAAGAAATGAATCTTTAGGGGTCAATTCACACACGTCACTTAGTGATTCAGACACTGAAGATCTTCCTGACATTCACACTCTGTATCGAAAACCCTCAAGAAAAGCACTAGACTAGAAAAGATAGTGAAAGATCTCACAAAGAAATTAAAAGACCTAAGTCTGATGCTTAAACTTAACACTGAAGAGTATACTACCCAATGTATAACTCATGAAAATGAAGTTAAAAATTTTGATCAAAAATTGAAGAACTTGATTGAAGAAAATGAAACTCTGGAGAAAAAATATAAAGGGACGTTATTAGAATTGGAACAATCCAAAGAAAAGCAGCAACAGTTTTCAAAAAATTTGCTAAATTTGAAATAACTCCAACTATTTTGATGAATTTGTTGCTGATTTCAAAACCAATTCTGATGATCGAACTGGAATAGGATTTTACCCCAATTTGAAGACTCAAACTAAAATCTTTGAACCAATTAAGTTTGTGTCAGGAGGCAAAAGACATGTAGAAACTTGTCCAGGCTTTCATTCTCTAAAAAATGAGTTTGACAAAAACCAATCTAAGTTTGATATTGGGGAATCAAGTTACTCTAAGTGTGAAAGTCAACCTAAGACTAAATATGTCTGCCCCCCAATAAGGAAGAGTGATTATGTCTTTCAAACTATACTCCCTAGAAATAAAGTTCAAAACCAAAATGTCATGAAGCCAATGTTTAGAGACTTTCCTAAGGAGATACCAACTTTGAGAAACTTGTTTTGATCTTACTGTGATCTATATGGTCATTCCTTTAAAGGATGCTACTCTAGATGTGTAGTCAACCCTATCTATAATTATCTTGTGTACCAAAACTTTAACTATTCTAGGAGAATCCGGAACTATTAGATTCTTCCTAAACAACCAGACAAAAACTCTAACTATAGAAGGAGAAAGACTAAACCTAAAAGATCATTTCCAAGAAGGATTCTGAGACACTTTTCTAAACCAAATGCTCAATTTTTTCATAAAATTCAACCTTGTGCACAAAACATTTTTCAACAGAAATTCAATGCTCGTAAATTTTATCAATTGAGAGCAAATAAGCGCAAAATGAAAACAAGAGTTGTTTGGGTTAGAAAAGATGAGCTATTACCCCAGATGAAGTGTAATATTGTTGTTACAGCTTTAAAAGTTGAACACGCTCCATGTGGTTTGTATTTAGACTCTGGATGTTCAAACCACATGACTGGGGATGATACCAAACTTTTAAATAAAACCAGCTTTGCTGGAGGAAAAGTTATTTTTGGTGATGGTGTATCGTCTCAAATCATTGGTAAAGGAACTCTCTATGAAGAAGAATTACCCTTACTTGAAAATGTTCTTCTAGTAAAAGGTCTTAAGGCAAACCTACTCAGTATATCGCAATTTTGTGACTCAAATCATACTGTCTCCTTTTCAAAGAATAATTGTAAAATTTTAAATGAAAAAGGTGAGTGCATTATTATAGGACTCAGGACTCCGAACAATTGTTATACTGTTTAAAACAGTGCTGAAGTCTGTAACATTACAGGAATAGATGACAATGAAATATGGAATAATCGTATGGGTCACATAAATTACGAAAACCTTAGTAGACTGTCATCTCAAGAAATACTTAGAGGTATTCCTAAGATCAAACCTATATCTAATATTGTCTGCGGTTCTTGTCAAGAAGGAAAAATTGTTAAGGAACCTCATAAGAAAGTTAAAGATATCCTTACCTCTAAATCGTTGGAACTCATCCATATGGACCTTATGGGTCCTTCTCGAACTGTTAGTCTCTGTGGACACAGTTATATTCTTGTTATGGTTGATGACTTCACCAGATATACTTGGGTAGCTTTCTAAAATAAAAGTCTGACACATTCCAAAACTTTTTAAAGATTTTACTTCGAATTGAAAATGAGAAAAACTCTCAGGTAAATAGGATTCGTAGTGATAGAGGTGGAGAATTCATTGATACTGGGGTTATAGAGTATTGTGACTATAATGGTTACAAACATGAATTTAGTGCTCCTAAAACTCCTCAACAGAACGGTATTGCTGAGAGAAAAAATTGTACAGTTCAAGAGATGGCACATGTTATGATTCATGCAAAATCCTTAGCTAAGTATTTTTGGGTAAAATCTATTCGTACTGCGTGTCACATTATCAATAGGGTATATCTTAGAAAGAATTCTAAACAAACTCCTTACGAACTTTGGTATGGGAAAAAGTCCAATCTTAAGTATCTTATAACCTTTGGTAGTACGTGTTATGTCTGCAAAGATAGAGAACACTTATCCAAATTTGAGACTCGTGGAGATAAAGCCATCTTTCGAGGATATTCTCCTAACAAAAGAGCATACCGTGTTTATAATCTTCGCACTAAGACCTTAATAGAATTCATAAATGTTATTGTAAGTGACACTTCTATAGAGAGTAAGACTGGAGAACCAACTGTTGTGGTAGAATCTGAAAATGTTTTAGAATATGACTCTCCAGAAATAGATGATTCTTTACCAATTGAGACACCTGAAGTACCTAATTGGGTTGCTAAAGACCATCCCATAGATAACGTTGTTGGTAACCCTAGTGAACCTGTGCGTACAAGATATCAATTAAGAAACTTTGCTCATTATGCATGTTTTGTTTCTCTTGTGGAACCAAACAATGTTAATGATGCATTGAATGATCCTCATTGGATTTCTGCAATGCAGGAAGAACTTCTTCAATTCGTCATTCATGATGTTTGGTATCTTGTACTTAGGCCTGATCACAAAAAGGTTATTGGCACACGTTGGATGTTTAAAAATAAATTCGATGAAAGTGGGATAGTCATTAGAAACAAAGCCAGATTAGTTGCTCAAGGATACTCTCAAATTTACGAATTAGATTTTAACGAGACTTTTGCTCCTGTTACTCGATTAGAATCTATTCGTCTTCTCTTTACCATAACAAGCTACTTACATTTTATGCTTTATCAAATGGATGTCGAATCTGCCTTCCTTAATGGAATATTGACTGAGGAGACCTATATAGAACAACCAAAAAGGTTCATTGACCCTAAATATCTAAATCATGTCTTTCATCTTAAAAAGGCTTTGTATGACCTAAAACAAGCCCCAAGATCCTGGTATGAGCGCCTTTCCAACTTTCTCTTAAAGAAAGGTTTTAAGAGAGGAAGAAATGATCAAACCCTTTTTGTCAAACATTTTGACAAACATATCACTATAGCTCAAGTATATGTTGACGATATCATCTTTGGATCAACCTCCCCAAATGAAGTTAAATCTTTTTCTGAAACTATGCATAAAGAATTTTAAATGTCTCTCATGGGGGAGTTGCAATTTTTCTTAGGACTTCAAGTCAAACAAAATTCAGAAGGATTATTCGTTTTGCAATCCAAATACGCATTAGAGATTATTAGAAAATTCGACCTTGAGAGTGCAAAAGATGCTAAAACTCCCATGAGTACTACGGTCAAACTGTCTAAAGATGAAACTAGGAAATCCATAGATCCAACCCTTTGTCATAGTATGATTGGAACCTTACTATATCTTACTGCCTCGCATCCTGACATTATGCACGCTGTTTGCGTGTGTGACCATTATCAAAATAATCCTAAAAAGAGCCATTTAGCGTGTGTTAAAAGAATCATAAAATACATTAAAGGCACTCTAAACTTGGGACTATGGTACACTAATGATACTCCTAGCATTATAATAGGATACACTGATGTTGATTGGGCAGGGTGTACTGACGATAGCAAGAGCACATCAGGCGCATGTTATTATATTGGTAATAATTTGGTAGGTTGGAGTAGTAAGAAACACAACTGCATTTCATTATCAACTGCTGAATCTGAATACATAGCCGCTGGTAGTTGCTGTGCTCAATTACTTTGGCTCAAGCAAATGCTAAGTGATTATGGTATTAAAGAGGAACAATTATAACTCTACTATGATAATCAAAGCGCGATCAATATCTCTAAAAATCATGTTTCAACACTCACGAACAAAACATATAAAAATAAGACATCACTTTATTCGTGAATTAGTTGAGACTAAGGAATTGGAAATCAATTATCTTCCTACTGATTTGCAACTCGTAGATATGTTCACCAAACCTTTGGATTACAACAAATTCATTTCTTTGTGTAAATCAATTGGAATGGTGTGTGCTGATTAAACTCTTGGATTTACATAATTTTTCCCTTTGTCCATTTGAGACAAAATGGGGGAGAAATTTGAGTCTTATGAGAATTCATTTATTTTTTGTACACATTCTAAAGAGCTTGATCTTAGTGATTCTTTGCAGGATTTTGTTCTGTTATTTTTGACAGTTCTATAGGGTATTAAATTGTAATTAGTTGAGTTATGTAATTTTCTGTTCTAGGAAATGGGTAGATAGAATTTTTGTATAGGAATAGGTTTTTCCTTTTCTTTTTGTTTCCCTATGAGTCCAAGTTGACTCAAAGGAGATTTTGTCTCATATTTCCAAAGGGGGAGATTGAAGCACCTTATACTCTTGACTCACTTGAGTCTACATTGTATAAGTGCTCATCTAGTTTGGAAATAGAGAAAAAATTGAGTCCCCATCCTAGATACCAAAGAGCCTTAGACTCTTCAATATAAGTCATTCCTCTTAATTGATTGATATAGTATATTCACTGTCACTCACACACTTTAGAACTGCATACATTGTTCACATATTGTTTAAATTATTTGAATGTGTGTTGTGTGTGTTAATTTCCCTTAAAAGAATTTTTCATAATTTTTTGGGAATTTATAAAGATTTTAAAACAATTTTTTCTTAATTAAAAATGGGATTAAAAAGTTTTGGGGTCTTTATATAAATAATGGTTATTAGTTTTTTTCCCTGAAATGTTCCCTTGGGTAGGAACCGAAAGCGCTAGAGAAGTCAGGGTATCTTTGTAATTAAGTTTAGACACGCGTTTGATATTCGGTATTTGCTTTACACCTGTTGCTTCCCTATTGGATGTATGCGTGTTTCTTCTAAGTGAGTAAACCAGCGTGTTTTATTAGCCCTTGGATTGAGTTAATCGACGATCTGTATGCGTCCTTGTCCCAATCCTTGCGAACATCTCTCATCCAATAACAAGCCTCATAACCAACCGCTTACCTTTAACCGTTGGATAAAAGTCAAGGTTACTTGACTTAATCTCAGTCCTCTATTTTCCTATACCTTCTCGATCCTTCTCTGCCCCCTATATAAGGAGGGTAACCCTTAGCCATTAGAAGACTTTTGCCACTTCTTCATTTTAGAGAGAAGAAAGGGAAGAGAGAAGAGAGAGAGAAACCAGAGTTAGAAACCCTAACCCTAAATTCGTCCAAACCCTTTTCAAACCCTAATTCGTTTAACAAAACCAGTTTTATCCCAAACACAACCTTGAGTGTTTGAGAGTTTTGAGAGTGGTTTGTTAGTGGTTTCTTGCTGTAACCTCTTCGTTTTAAGATCTTGTGTCCAACTTAAGCATTATGTTAGATCTGCGTTTCTATTTCATAGAAATTTTAGATCTGAGCATTTTATGTTACATTACACCTAGATCTGCATTTATTGTTTCTCGTCTTGAGAAATTTGTTGTTGATTGTTTTCTGTAAATGTTTCCATACTCAAAATCAACAATAACATTTTGTGTTTCTAGTTCTTTTGAAACAAGACCTTTGACCTAGTTGGAATCACACTTGGCTATTTTCAATTTTAATTTTTTTTTTCAAAACCCTGAAATTGATTAAGATCTTGAAACGTCTTCTGAGAAAGATAGCCGTGGATTCTGGGTTAATCTTAAAGGTCAAACAAGGTTCAAGTTTCCTAAGAAGAGAGAAACTGAAAATCACAACATATAGATTTGATTTATAATTTGCTAGGACTGTTTGTAAAAATAAGCGTGAGTGTGTGCATGCATGTGTTAGATCACCATCACAAACACTTATATACTATAACACTAAAAGTGTTGGTAATAAGATATTGAAACAAGAGTCGACGTAAAGACTGGAACAAATATGAAGTTAGCAAACTGGGAGAACAACATCAACAATCAGAACTGCAGAAAAGTTATAAGGACACTAGTGGGTACATTCCTAAACTTGTATAGTGTAAGGACAATTTGTCCATCTTTATGTATATGTTATGTCATACGCCGTTACAAGATTGTTGGTTGAAAAGATCACATCGTCATCAACAAAATCCGAAGATCAAAAGAAGAAAGAATTTGGGAATCAGACCTGGCCGGACCGATCCGGTCCAGAAAAAGAACCGATCCGGTTTACCGGACCGATCCGACCATCTACCGGACCGATCCGTTTTGTCAGACTCCAGTAGCCACCGGATCCATAGCGAACCGATGAAGGCAAAAGTCCCGGACCGATCCGATGCCATCCAGACCGATCCGGTTTCAGAAAAAGAACCGATCCGACTTACCCGGACCGATCCGCCTAATCGACCGGACCGATCCGGTGAGGATAATCACTGCCAGATCGTGCAGCCGATTTTGTAGGGTTTCGATCCCTTATTTAAACCACGATCAGCAGTTGGTTTTCTTAAGACTTTCCCACGATTATCAGAGCATATCAACCCTAAAGTCTTCACCTATTGAGTCCTATGATTCTAGGTTTTTAGATTCACACATCTTCCATATCTATGTGAATCAAAGTTTGGTAACCCAAGAACACCATTACTGTTGTTCAACCCTTGTGAAGTGGACCGCTTCTTCCTCTTCATTGCTGCCCTCCTGGAAAGGGAAAATTCCAGCCGCCGACATAGGAACCGACACCTGCGGGTATTTCTGTGTCACACTGTTTCTAGCCGTTGCTTTGAAGGTTTACCGAAGACACCGTGCGTTACACTTGTGGGCGATTATCAGGTTGTATGTAAGTCAATGGTCTTGTAAATTCTTTAAAGTTCTAGAAATAAAAGGTTTTGCCCTTCGGGGATTTTTCCTTAACTTTGTGTCGCATGCTTTATATTTGATGGGTTGATTTAGATGCATGTTTAAGGGTTGAATTTATTTGGTTTAAAAGTAGACGCTAGTTAAATAAGGGTTACTTGGAAACTTGCGAAGTTAATCAATTATCACGCATTCTCATATAGGTCTGATTTGTGTGCATGTGTGTTATATAGTTTGTAAATGTTATATTTTGGTTTAGTGGATTTTTCTTTTTACTCCGCAGAGGGAGTCGTGGATGTTTCCTCGGTTGGGTGAGGTTTTACCACGTTAAAAATATCTTGTCATTAATCTTTCTACATCTCCTCATCTCATTCTCATTAGTGTGCTGAATTTAAAACTGTTTTAGTTTTGTTATTCAAAACTAGTTAGCAAATCTTGAACTGATCTCGTGCAAATTTTAAACACATCTTATGATTAAAAACTGAGTTGATTTCTAGAAAAGAGTTTCTTCAAAAAATAGTTCTGAGTTACTTAAATAGTTTAATCTTGTATTAAACGACTTTAATAACAATTTTTCAATTGGTATCAGATCTTTGGAAATCTTTTAAAAGATCTTGTGTTTTTGAAATTGTTTTCTTAAAATCAAAACAATGGACGAGAAAAATGAAAGATTTTGTAACTTGACCAGACCCCCACTCTTTGATGGAAACAACATTGCTTACTGAAAGGTAAGAATGGTTGCTTTCATAGAAGGAACTTTGGGAGATGATGTCTGGGATATTGTTGAAAATGGTTACACTTATCCTACTAAACTAGCCACTGAAGGAAGTAATGACAGGATTAAGAAAGCATTAAGTGATTTCACACAAGAAGAGAATCAAACTTCTCGAAATAATAACAAAGGTAAGAATGCCATTTTTATGTCATTAAATGAACATGAGTTCAAAAGGATCTCATCTTGTGCCACTTCTAAGGAAGCTTGGGATACACTGATCACTACACATGAAGGTGACACCGGAGTCAAAGCTGCGAAAACTCAAATGCTTGTCCAGCAGTATAACTCCCTAATTATGTCAGATTCTGAATCCTTTAATGACTTTTATATGAAATTAACTGACATTGTGACTAAACTTCATGCTAATGGGATAACATATGACAAACATGAAATTGTATCTAAAATTCTGAGATCATTGCCACAGAAATTTTATAACAAAAGATATGTTATTGAGGAAATGTGTGATCAAAATCTGACTCCTGAATTTCTCAGTAGTAAACTACGAACTGTGATAATGGAATTAGAATTTAAGAAACAAATGACCCAGTCCTATAGGAAACAGACTAGTTCCAACTTGAGTTTTTCCACTAAGTTGATGAAACCTGAGTTTACGATTCCCACTGATGATTCCGATGAAGAATGTGATATAGATAGTTTGGATAATCAAATTTCCTTAATGTCAAAACAATTTAAGAAAATTATCAAATTTAAAAATAAATTGGCAAAATTAACAAGGCAAGCCAAATTATCCAAATCAATCTAACTACAAACCTCATGAGAAAGGTCAAGACAAACATCATAAGGACATGAGACCCAACAAAGATTTTAAGAACATTGAATGTTTAAGATGTGGAAAATTAGGACACATAGCCTAAGACTGTAGAGTGAAACTGAACACTGCTAATAAACATACTAGGGCCAACATTTGCAAAACATGGGATGATTCAAGTGACTCTGATAATGATGAACCTGAATCTTCTGATGGTTTTGATCCTTGCATGTCTTTCTTTCCCAAGATAATATATTGTGATGATATGCATATGCCTGAGTATGAGAATGAGAATGATGCTTGTAACTCTACTTCTGTTGTTATGAATCATGCTGCTAGTGGTTTAGATGCTTTAATTTCTAAGAATATTGCTAGTTCTACTACGGGGTGTGTGAGTCAAAGGGAATGCGATAATGACGATGTCTATGGGTGCGTGAGTTCAAGAAATGAATCCTTAGGGGTCAATTCACACACGTCACTTAGTGATTCGGACACTGAAGATCTTCCTGACATTCACACTCTGTATCGAAAACCCTCAAGAAAAGCACTATACTAGAAAAGATAGTGAAAGATCTCACTAAGAAATTATAAGACCTACGTCTGATGGTTAAACTTAATACTGAAGAGTATACTACCCAATGTCTAACTCATGAAAATGAAGTTAAAAATTTTGATAAAAAATTGAAGAACTTGATTGAAGAAAATGAAACTCTGGAGAAAAAATATTAAGGGACGTTATTAGAATTGGAACAGTCCAAAGAAAAGACAACAACAGTTATCAAAAAATTTGCTAAATTTGAAAATAACTCAAACTGTTTTGATGAATTTGTTGCTGATTCCAAAACCAATTCTGATGATCGAACTGGAATAGGATTTTGCCCCAATTTGAAGACTCAAACTAAAATCTTTGAACCGATTAAGTTTGTTTCAGGAGGCAAAAGACATGTAGAAACTTGTCCAGGCTTTCATTCTCTAAAAAATGAGTTTGACAAAAACCAATCTAAGTTTGATATTGGGGAATCAAGTTACTCTAAGTGTGAAAGTCAACCTAAGACTAAATATGTCTGCCCCCCAATAAGGAAGAGTGATTATGTCTTTCAAACTATACTCCCTAGAAATAAAGTTCAAAACCAAAATGTCATGAAGCCAATGTTTAGAGACTTTCCTAAGGAGATACCAACTTTGAGAAACTTGTTTTGATCTTACTGTGATCTATATGGTCATTCCTTTGAAGGATGCTACTCTAGATGTGTAGTCAACCCTATCTATAATTATCCTGTGTACCAAAACTTTAACTATTCTAGGAGAATCCGGAACTATTATATTCTTCCTAAACAACTAGACAAAAACTCTAACTATAGAAGGAGAAAGACTAAACCTAAAAGATCATTTCCAAGAAGGATTCCGAGACACTTTTCTAAACCAAATGCTCAATTTTTTCATAAAATTCAACCTTGTGCACAAAACATTTTTCAACAGAAATTCAATGCTCGTAAATTTTATCAATTGAGAGCAAATAAGCGCAAAATGAAAACAAGAGTTGTTTGGGTTAGAAAAGATGAGCTATTACCCCAGATGAAGTGTAATATAGTTGTTACAGCTTTAAAAGTTGAACACACTCCATGTGGTTGGTATTTAGACTCTGGATGTTCAAACCACATGACTGGGGATGATACCACAAGTTATAACTGATGGGTATTTAGACTCTGGTTGGAAATTATTAATATCTTTAGCTTTTTAGTACTTTAATAATTTCCACAAGTTATAACTGAATATAATAAACCAATCAATATTATAAACCCTCAACTTACTAGGATGAAGATTTTAAGAAATCCAATCACAAAGGTTAAAAGGCACACATGTCCCCTAACATTGGATGTTAATGATAAAGTACCATACTAACTCGGCGTCATTTACATCTAAAAATATGGTTTATGTCCTCAACTTGGTTACACCATTTACAATTGGTAGTATTTGAAAGCCCACGAGCCAATATTTGGTGCTTAGTTAAAAAAATTCAAAAGACCACAAGTCCTAATAAAGTCAATTATTTTGGCGATAAACCGTGAGTCCACATTTTTTCCCCTGAAACACGTAGAGTCTGTTCACCTTGAACTTTAAACATAGAATTATAACACATGCTAGTAAAAAAAATACCCCTTAATATAGGTCCCAGCATGCCTTATCTTCCATACACTTAGTGAAAGTGAGATATGTATTAGCAATGGCCTGACTCAAGTCATTATTTTGGTGGGAATGGGGATTTAAATCTATCCTGAGTACCATCATTCCATATATGAGAATCAACATTAGAACCAACAACATTGTCCCCCTAATTCATTTAACACTCTGGGAAGTTTACCATTTCCATACCAACAATGCTCATATGCATTAATACGTTTACTATTAAAAATGGACCACATAGTGTTATATGCGATGACTCCAACATGGACCCCCGTATGATCGCGCATTAGGAGGACCAGAAAACGTCCATCCTCGACAAGTGAGAGCCTGATCTAGAACCCAAGAAGGCGAAGAATGTGCAAGAACGAGATTTTGAATTCCTCAATGAATGATGTATTTTTTTAAATGTAAGTAGTATTAGTTTTTATTTATGCTAGTTGAAATTTTTGTCAAGTTAACTATTAATTTTCATTGTTTATGAGTTATGGGGTAAACAATCGCGAAACTAAAGTAAATTAATGTAACACATTTAACTAGAACAATGAATTAAGCAAACGCATTTCATTAATAAGTCAACGTTACATTAAACGTTACATTAATGAGGAGACGTTCGACGCTGGCACGAGTTTATCCACCTCCTCAAAGTAGTATTAGTATTTGTGGTACAATTCAACCCTTTAACAATTCCACCAACCTGGAAATATGACTAATGCTAAGGATACTTTTTGTACACGTTAAATTTTTTGATGCACCAACTATGTACCCATCAATCTATCAAATAATATCTCGAACATTGTTGTGAATTCCAAGTCGAACTCCCTTGAAGAAGAGATAAAATCCTGAATTACTCATGTTTAAATTGTTATTTTAGTGCACAAAACCTTTTGTGGGGATGAACTAATTAGGTTGGCTGACCAATTTGACTGTTAGTGTGCGGTATTTTAACTGTCGCGCGTGCCATTTTCACGATAATTGGTTTGTCGCCAACCTGTTCAATACTGACTATGAACAAACTCTTTAATTAGTTTGCCCAATATTTTTAGAGAGCCAAAATCATATATTGATTAAATAAAAATATCACTTTGCAAAAATCATACATGCTTTGGAGATGTCTAAGGTGATCAAGCATCAACTCTAGAGTATAATTGTAGATCGTGCGAACTTAAATGATTTTATGGAGGTGGCGTGTGATTTGACTAATTGAGGCAACACCACAAGTTCTGAAGAGACTAAAAGTTTATCCACATTTTTTAAGTTGACGGACCAACTTGATGGGGTTATTCACTTGATCAATTTGAGATGAACGATATCCTCATTATTTTTCGGGGATATTTGTCCTTTATGGATATGACTAGCACCTTATAGGGCTGTAAAATAAATCAAATTACTCGAATATGACTCATGTTCATTTAGAAAAAATATCATTCGAAATGAGCCCATAAAATAAACTAATCAAATTTGATCATACCTTTAAGCTAAACTTGAAATCGAGTTGATTGCGAATATTCATTCTACAATAATACGGAACAACCAAGCATGACCATTTTTTAAGTTAGTTGTCATTTTCAAACGAGCTATCTCCATTTGTTATATTTCAGTTCATTCTCTGTATCATTGCTAGGTTAGCATCCTTCTCCGGTGGCCTGTTGCTAGAAAAAAAATTAGTGAATTAAGGACATATCTCACTCCAGTGTTCAACATGCCCACACCGAAAACATATTGAAGAATTCATATGTAGCCCCATATCGATGATATCTAATTATAACAAAAGCTTATACCAACTGCTTTGCAAGATGCACCTCGACTTTTACATATTTACCACTTGTCGTTGTAACTGATGTGCAATCTGTTTTAATTGGTTTATAGACATGATTGCATAGGTATCCTTGTATATTAATTATTTGTTGAAAGAAGTGGAGAAATATTTTTGCTATGTGATTATAAAGCTTTTTAATGTTTAATTGCCTAAAAAAGCATACTGACCGCACCTGTAAACCTATCTTTGCAAGTGTGATTGTCTTTCATTTAATCTCTATCTTTTTTTTTGGTAAAATGTAAGATTAATTATACCAAAGGGCAATGCCCGAGAAATACACCCAAACATTCCAAAACAAGGTACAAGAGCCAAGCCCCAAACAACCAGCTCACAACAAGCCCAAACACTAACAACTACAAGCAAACCCAAATAAAACCAACTAAAAAACTCAGCCCATACAGACTTATATACTGGAAATCACATAGTGCAACCAAAGACACCCAAATGCACCCCAGCAACCAAACCCAAACCCAAAGACACAACTCTGAGTCAAAGATAGTTGTCAGCTTATGAATCTCAAGACCACGCATCCACCACCACATCACAAGCCAATTACAAAACATATAAACTCCACTAACAGAGATAACAACCAACTACTATACCACAACTACACCAAACTCGCACCGATTAAAACAAACCCAGGCCTATCTTCTTCAAGAACCAATATACAACTTTGAAAACAAACAAACAAACTCTGCAAAACACCATGAACCCACCAACCTGCCTCCCAACAACAACTAAAATGAATCCAGCCACTCAAACAACATTCCAACAACCCTCCATACAAATTTGAAGACCAATGAATGCAACAACGATTACACAACCCAAAACAAGCAATTTAGACATGAATCACACAAGAAACTATCAAACCCCGCTAGAAATTTCTCCAAGCAAGCTCAGGGAGGAAAAAGACAAGGCACCCAAAGGTCAAAAGAGCTTAAAAAGATAACCAAATCATCAATAACAAGGATTCATTACTATATAGACGGACTGGATGTAAACCACCACATGAATGCAAGAGATAAATTTGAGAAGACAATCTCACAACAAGGAATTATCCAAGCATGCCTAGACATATGCCATAGACACTCGGCTATAGGTATTTCTCAAACTCTTAACAGATCTTCATCTAATCCCCATCTTCTCACCATTTCCCAGTTTTCCTGATTTCTCTTCACTCTCGCCCATTTACATGTAATACTCAGGATATCCCTCTCAATATTCTGAATGATTATCAAATGGTTTTTATTTTTCCCTTAAAAAATCCTTCCATTTCTCTCTTTCCATAAATTGTAAACTGTAGATGCAAGACTAATCTTCAACATACCACTGTGAAAATCCTTCTTTTATTTCCAATCAAGTATATTTCTTCCTGAAACCTTTTATTTTCTCTGTTAATACAATTATTATTTAAAATTATATAAGGGCACAATTCTCCGATTGAGTCTTAATGTAGTGTTGGCTCAATTCTGGACAAAATCGTTTGAGTAATAGGATAGTGTTCAAGTGTATCCATCCAATCTTATGACGTGTTAGTTGAAAATGTAGCGACCAAGATTATAAAGCTTCATCATATGTTGGGTTTAGTGTACCTCGTTTCTACGTCAACAACATTAGTTCCAATGCTCCTACGGTATGAATGCATTATATATATAGGAGCTTGGAAATTTATTGGGTGTATTTTATAAAATTTTTATAAAAAAATTTAACAAAATTTTTTTACTCGGAAAATATGTTTTAAGAACTTTTCATAAAATTTTTGGGCTTAAATAGAATATTTCATTTTCTTGTAAGTCGTTCGAACGAACTGGAAGCTCGTTCGAATGAGACTCCCAGGTCGTTCGAACGACACTTCTAACGAGATTTCCTTTTTCTCACTAGAACATCGTTATCGTTCGAACGACTTTGGCGGGAATAGTTTTTTGGCCATTTTTTAGCAGTTTTCTCCATGTTCCGACTATGCTTTCCCCACTACTTTTTGACAGATTTACTAAGTGCAGGAACCAACCTTTTAAAAGTAACTTTTTCACATTCTAAGAGATTTTTAGAGAGAATTCTTTCAAGAAAAAGTTCCATGTTTTGTGTTTGATTTTTATGGATTAAATTCACCAAAAATATATACACACCCATTTGTTTAGTTTATTCCAAGTTTCTACATATATATCCTTTGCTTGGAGTGTTTGGAACCGGGATCTACTCTACCTAATTGAAGAGTTGTTCGGGTTTACTTCTATATCCCATAAAGAAGAAGACTTGTTTGATGTTGTAGCGTTCCCACTCGGAGAAAGGCTTCGGGTGTGGGTTGAAGGTTGTTCCAAAGGTCTCATTATTGGATTCCAAGGTTCCGGTGGACTTCGGGATTGTCGACTAGGCGGAGGTTGTTACAACAAGATGCGTCAGAGCTTGGACGGAGTCAAGTCGAGTTGTTGTAAGTCATTTGTCTTTTAATCATAAACCATACTTAGTGGACTTAAGGCTAGGGCCGTCTGAGATTTTTTCCCGTTGTGGGTTTTTACTCTTACATCGTGGCGTAGTGGTTTATTTATTTTATCTTTAGCAAAATTCACCTTAGATGCATGCTTAGGTAAAAAGATAAAATTTGGTGTCAATCACTACTTGTTTAATTTGGTGCTTATTAAAGTCTTGGGTGAAATTGAAATTAATTTAATTCAAGTCGGGAATTTAATTTGTTAAATTTGGTTGGACTAAGTTGGTAATATTGAAAATGTTGTGTAGGCAAATTGTAGGACTTGGGTTGAATTAATTGGGTTTAAGTGAAAAATGCATTTGTTGTTTAATTTAATTTTACTTTGAGTTTTGTTTAATTTTAATTTGAAAGAAATTAAAATTTGTTGTTTGTGTGTGTTTTGTTGATCCATCTTCATTCCGCATTTAAAGGAAATTCTTTTTGTAAAATTTAAAATTGGGGGTCATCGTTTCCAACAAATTACCTTCCAAACTGCTTTAGAATATTCGCATTCAAAGAATAAATGGTCAATTTTTTTAATCTCTCTGTTACATTGCACACAATTCTCTTGGTCAATAATTCCCCATGATTTCATTTTATCCCTTGTCCATAGCTTCTTCAAACACACTAGCCACAAAATAAATGCATGTTTAGGAATTCTTTGATTATGCCATATAGCAGTAGTTCACTTAACTTTTTGTTTCCTTATTCTAATCTTATTATATACCTCTTTACAACTGAGTTTCTCCTTACCTTTCCAACTGACCCAATCATCTTTGTTAATATCAGGCTTAATATTCGTATTCATGAATGCAATAAGATCATTGGAGATAGGTCTAGGAAATTCCCAAATACCATTCTTAATAAAATCAGAAACTTTAGCCTTAAGATTGCTCACTATATCATACACCACTCTGCCCCTAAATTTATCAATTAAAGACCCCTCCTCATGCCAATTATCAACCCAAAAAAACACATTATCTCCATTCCCTATATTATACTTTATGAATTTCTTTGCAATATCTCTTAGTTTCCATATATTTCTCCATGTCCAAGAATAATTGTTGCCCAATTTAACTATCCATATTGAATCCCCTATTAACACCACTTTATGAATCCATTTAACCGATAAGGAGTCCTTCTTTCTAGCTAAATCCCACACATGTCTAACCATATTTTCTTTATTCCGATCTACAAGATTCTTAATCCCTAATCCCCCCTCATCCAAAGGAAAACACACAACATCCCAAGAAACTTTTGCTCCAATTTTCTTTAAATCAATACCAGGCCAAATAAACCTCCTAATCACCTGATCAATGTCTTTGATGACCTTTATTGGTATAATAAAGATACTAATCCAGTACATTTGAATACTTCTCAAAACTGAAATGGCCAACTGCACTCTTCCTGCATAGGATAACCTCCTGTTTGTCCAACTAGTTATTTTAGCATTTAATTTTTCCCCCAACACATTACAATCATAGGATTTCAATCTTGTAGTTATCAATGGAACCCCCGAATACCTTAATGGTAAAGTGCCTATTCTCATACCCAAAATATCACTAAGACTGATTTTAATATCGATAATAATACTAGCAAACATTTAGACTTACTAGGCCCCAAACCAAACAAGTCTTGGAATTTATTTAAGACTTTATCCACCACTCTAAGGGATTTCTCTTCATCTTTACACACTATAAGCAAGTCATCAACAAACATGACATGGGAAATTTATAATTCTTCACACTTAAGATAGAATCCAAAGGTACCTTTGCTAACTTCGTCATCAATAATCAAAGAAAATGCCTCCATATCCAATAGGAACAAATAAGGAGATAATGGACCCCCTTGTCTCAAGTCATTAGTCCCCTTGAAAATGCCATCAACTCCCCCATTTAACACTTACAGAAAACTTGGTTGTACAAAAAATTCCATTATCCAATTTGTAAACACCCTAGGAAGTCTCCAAAATCTTTTCAATAAACCTCCAATCCACTAAGTCATATGCTTCCATCAAATCAATTTTAAAAGCACACATCAGTTTACCCCCTCCAAATGATATACCTTAACAATTTCCTGCATAAGGAGAATGTTATCAGCTATATTCCTACCTTTAATAAAGCAGAATGCCTATTATTAACAAGACTAGGAATAATCCCCCTCAATTTGTTTACAATTACTTTAGAAACAATCTTGTAGCAGGTATTACAGCAAGAAATGGGCCTAAAATCCCTCATAGTACTGTTCCATTCCCTTATAAGCCTTCCAGTTTTAAAAAAATGCATCACAACTTTGGTAACATCCTCTCCAATAATCTCCCAATTTTTATGGTAAAATCGAGCACTATATCCATTAAGACCAGGAGCCTTATTAAGGCTAATATCATATAAAGAACTTTAATTTCTTCCTGAGTAATAGGTTTCATTAACTTTACTTTCTTATTTCCATTAAGCCATCTCTGTTTAATATTCCAAGGCTCATATCCCATATTGCTTCCATTATTTATCTTAGCTCCCAATAATCCAGAAAAAAATCTCATTGCTCCCTGATGAACCTCCTTTTAACCAGTGTAAACCCTTCCACTATCATCTTTTATAGAAAGAATTTTATTTCTGCTAATATGACTCTTATGTAAGAAAGAGGTATTTTTATCACCCAAGGCAAGCCACTGAACTCTTGAATTCTGTTTATAAAATTCCTCCTCATCAGCCCTGAACTCCAGATATTCTCTAAGACAATTTCTTCTGGCCAGAATTAATTATGTCACCTCTACTGATCATTAACTTCTCTTAGATACAATTCATCTCAAACTTTCTAGCATTAACTCTAAAAGAAATATTTGAGTACCATTTTTTATTTAAGCTTCTAAACTCACCTTTCAATAACTTCAATCTTTTAGTAACACTAAACATAGGAGTACCATCAATACTAACTTCACATCCCTTCTTAAGAATATATTTAAAACTTTTATGTTTCATCCAGAAGTCAAAAAATTTAAATGGTATATTAATATTCTCTCTATCCCCCATGATGGTCAACACAATAGGAGAATGGTCTGAAACCCCTGGTAAATCTACCATAACCTCACTTTCTTGAAAATTCTGATTCTATATATCATTTTGAAGAAACCTGTCAATTCTTCTTTGAATGTTATCCACTTCCTCCCTACCATTGCTCCAAGTGAACCAACAACCTTTTATAGGAATATCTTCAACCTCAATATCTCTAATGCAATTATTGAAATCTTCCACTTCAACCCATTCTATACCATTTCCCCCTAATCTTTCAATTGAATTTCTAACAACATTAAAGTCACTTACTATTATCCATGCCTCATTATTGAAACTACTAGCTACATTTCTAAGGTACCTACAAAGGCAATTTCTATCATCTCTATCATTTGCACCATAAACCCCTATAAAAATAAACTCCATATTGATGTTCTTCTTTTTAACTTTAATAGAGATAGCTTGATTGCAACTTCTAAGCTCCTCCACCTCTAATTTATTTGGATCCTAAGCAATCCATACTCTAGCAGGCCCAACATTAAGAGTGTTATAAATTAGCTCCCATTGATAAAAACAAACCTCCTTAGCCTTCAGGATATTATTTCTTCTAATCTTTATTTCAAATAGACAAATAAAATTGATGCTATTATCTCTAATATATTTACTAACTTCTTTCTTCTTATGAGGGGCATTACATCCCCTAATGTTCCATAAAACTCCTTTTATCATGATTTATTTTTTGAACCAACTCTACCCCCTCCTTTCTTTATCTTCTTAGCAGATTTATTCCCTTCTTTAACCCCCCCCCCCCCTCTTTCTTTTTTTCTATACCCTACTTCTCTTTACCCTTTCCAGAACTTAGAATTTCTTCTATTAAAGCATTCTCTTCTTCTAATTCCTCCAATTCTTCACTTCCTTCTTCTTCTAGTAAAATGTTAAAATTGTTTATAGTTTGAATGTCATGAACTTTGTCTTCCATTGTTGCATTTGACATGGTAATCTCTTTAGTACGAACCATTTCTTCCATTAAAACCTCTTTTTTTTATACCTCTGCTGCATTTCGCTTATAATATTTTCTTTCTCATGTTTTTTAAATCCCTCTTCTTTAGTTATCCCACTAGAACTTGAAATATTGTGATCAACTGTGCTACCGCTATCTTCTTTCTTCTCAACAGGCTTCCAAACGTTTGTTACTTTCATACCTTTGATACACCCATCATCCTTATGTCCAAAAGCATTACAAATTGTACATTTGGCTGGGTTCCACCCATATTCAACATTTTGGATTATCACACTACCATCGGGGCGCACAATAGGAATAACTTCTGGTAAATCACCACTCACACTAATTTTTACACATATTCTAGCAAATGTCAGTCTCTCCCTTCTAGCAGTAATCCTATCAGTAAATAAAGGATTCCTAGTCACACTTGTTATCTTACTTAGAATAGCATCTGATTATAAATGGAGTTTTAATCCTGCCAATCTGATCCATATAGGAATCTGTGAAACACCTTCTTTCTCAAGACTTACATCAGGGCTCCATGGTTTGACAATTAAAGGTTTATTATCAAAGGACCACGAGCCTAATTCTAATACCTGCTGTTGAGCATCATAATCATCAAAGGCAATAATGAAAACCCCATATTTTAACATGAAAACATCTTCTTTTCTAATTCTACTCCACTTTCTCATCACATATCCCTTCATAGCACCAAATGGAACTTTTGACCCAACAACATAAGCCACAAGTGCATTCCTCCATCTATGAACTTCGTCTTCAACCTCTGTAACTTCCACTTGAACACAACTTCTACCTTCTTTATCCTTAACAGTTGGTATGAATTTTAGTTAATTCCCAACACTTTTATCTCTATTAGGAGCTAAAATACTTGCCCAAGTCTTTTTCTCATTATTAAGTTTACTATTGGCTATATTAAACCTCATATCTTCAATAATCACCTCCTTATTTTTTTCCTAGTTAACTGAACATTACTATTAGTGGCCATACCTTCTGTTACTAATGTTTCATTTACTTCCATGTTCGATCTGGCATTATCTTCCTTTTTTCTCTTGTTAACTGCACTTGGCCCAATAGTCTCATCCAGATTTTGAACTTCTCGTAATGAAAGCTTTGTTGCAAAGTCTTTGCTAATAGTACTCCCACCAGGATGATTTTCCTTGTGATTTACAGCAATAGGCAATTTGAGTTTCTTCACATTCTTGATCTGGTTTTTTTCTTCCATAGAAACATGTCTTCTATAGATCTTCCACTGACTACCTTCGAAATCTAGGGCAAAATAATCAAAAAGAGGATTTCTAACCCTAACTTATCTTATCATGTATCTCAATCAAGATTAGCCATGGACCAATAATTGAAAGGGTAGAAGATTGAAAAGTGAGAAGAAACTAGAAGCGGATAGAACTAGAGAGAGAAAGTTACAATAGGCTTTTCTTTACCGCTTAGCCTTGTCTAGGGGAAATTTTAAATTCATCCATTTAATCTCTATCTTTATATTATTTGTACTTCGGTCCTTTGTTTTCCGTAATACTTTTTTTTCTTGGACCAGAATATTCCATAAATAATTTGTATTCTCAAACAAACACAAATACTTGTGTTTGAACCAAGCCTCTTGGCTCGTATGTATAAGGTTGCCACGGGGACAGTTTTGGGGGCGGATTGGATTTGGTCCGCAGTTCGATCCCTCGCACTGTCAAAATAATGCTTGGTCATCAAAAGCCATGAACTGCGAATGTAGATTAGTCAAGGTGCACTTAAAGCTGGCCCAGACACTGCGTGCTATGATACCAAAAAAAAATATTCATGTGTTTGATGATTCCAATTTTATAATTCGAAAAGAATTAAATTTGAAAAAAAAATAGTTCACATTGCTTCATTTCTCAATTTTAGAGCGTGCAACCGAAAATCCCAAATAAACCCATGGTGCTTCTTGAACCCCACTTGGAGTCTCTCTTGCAACTTCATTGCAGGCTCCCATTGTAAGGAATTTTTTTAAATAGTCTCAAATTGTATGTACTGACATTATTCCGGACAAAAACCAATTTGAGTCATAGATATATTTTTACTTGTCACGATTCCCACATAGTCTATGACCTTGTTTGAAGACGTAGCGGCCAAGCTTCAAGATAGATCATGTCGTGTTTATTGGTGCATGTTTCACGTCTTCATATCATATTGCATTCCGAGTATGAACGCATAATGTTTATAGGACTCGAAATTTTTTTAAGGATGTTATTTTATTAAAAAATGATTTCAAAATGTTATAACTTCATTTTTCTGAGATAAATATGTTTTGCAGTCATGTAGATCTTTCCCTTATGTTTAGAAGGATCAAACGACATTTACTGTCATTTAATGAACATCAGCAGATCTTTCTAACGACATACATATCTCATTCGAACGAGATGTGTAAGTCGTTCTAAGGACAGTCCAATATCGTTCTAACGGTGTGTCGACTTAAAGTTTTTAATTTTAGACGACTTTTGCTCAGAATTTCGAGGTGTGCAAAACCAAAATTATAGAATAGAATCCTTTCCCTTTTCTGCACTTGTTTACAAAGATTTTTCAAGCTAAAAAAATCATTTGTATTTCAAGGGCGGATCTTTCATACACATGAAATAGAGATCTTAGTTTAGCACCATCAGGAGTTTGTTCATACATATTGAACATAAATTATTTCGTTGAGTTTTGCGGTGAAGAAGTGGTGGACTCCGATTTTTGAATCGTAGGCAGTTGCTGTAGCTCTATTGGTGGATACCGACACATACGTGGACTCGTGTGTTGTGGACCTAGCGTAGGTGGACTCCTACGTTGCACTATGGAGGAGCGGTTGAAGCATAGAAGAGCATCAAGGCTTGTGGGGTATCGAGTCGCTAAGTAAGTTTATTGTTTGTACTTTGTAAAACCGTATCATAGTGATTGTCTGGCTTGAGTCATCCGAGGTTTTTTCCCTTAGTGGTTTCCTTGTACATTGACGTTGTGTGTTTTGTGGACTTGATTTATGTTACTTAATTAATCACACTAGATGCATGTTTAGGATTAACAAGATAAAATTAGGTTAAGTAAAATTGGTTCACAAAATTGGTGCATATTGAAATTGAAAAAAATTATTTTTGGAAAAATTATTTTCACTTAAAGCACACATAAAAAGGGGGAGCTACAAATTGGTATTAGAGCAGGTTGCACTTAATTATTGTGTAGATACTTGTTTAGTTCTTTTTGGGTGATTATTTGTTTTTATCTCTTGGCTTATTTTTTTTCTCTCGATGGATTCTTGTATGGACATAATTTTATAAATGTCCGAGGTAGAATCTAGGAATTTTCTATTTTTCCAAGATCACACTTTGTATTTCTGATACCGCTACATTCGGCACGTCATCACGATCATCCTCGACGGCCTCTATCCGAATCCATGCATCCATCATCTTCACACGTGCACCATGCTACATGCGACGTGCTTTTCAGCCGTTTCCCACTACTCCACGACGCATTATTGGTAAAATGTCTTATTGGAGTTGTTTATATTTGCATATATATTTGGGAAATTTTTTCAGAAAATAATTTTTGAAGTCTAAAATATTTTTTATCAAAAGCAAAATTTTTTCTAAGTGTAGAAGCGGAGTGCCTCGGTCTAAGACCTCGTTCAAATGAGTCAGCACTGTCGTTCGAGCAAGATCAGCATCTCGCGCGAAGTCGTTCGAACGACATGTGTCCTTCGTTCGAGCTATATGCCTATCTCATTCGAGCGACGTCGCCGCCTCGATTTTCATATAAATACCAGTGTATGTTCTACATGTTCTCTCAAGTCTTTTACGCACCAGTTTCTGCATTTTCACAACCCAAAAAACAGACTTCACTTTTTTAAGGTTTTATACCTTTTTGATTCACAAATCCATTCCCATATATTTGTGTGAATCCTTAAACCTTCAAGAGGATCGTTTTTACTCATCTAGAGTATCTTGTGGAGAAGCCGTCTCTCTTCTTCATTGCTTCCCTCCAGGAAAGAGAAAGTTCCAGTCGACGAACTTGTGGAGAAGCCGTTTCTCTTCTTCATTGCTGACCACCTGGAGTTCCTGCGGGAGATTTTAGCCGAGACATCGAAACCGATGATTGAGGGTATTTCATATGTCGCTCTTATTTTCATTGTAATCCGTGTAACCGTTTTTTACAAATTATAGTGAGAATAAAAAGGTTTTGCCCCTTTGGGGGATTTTTCCTAAAATTGTTTATTTTATCCTGCATGCTTTATTTTATTGGATAAATCATCTAGATGCATGTTTTAGGGTTTAACTAAAATTTTGGAATAATTAAAATTGGATTTTATTTGAGAAGTTGCAATATGTCCGCTGTAGCGATTCTACAAATTGGTACCAGAGCGGGTTACGCTAATTTATCGCGTGATCCTAATTTTTCAAGGATTTACTTTCTGATACAATTTGTCTACTCGCGTTTTCAAATTGGTATCAGGGCATGTTGCACTAAGTTTTTGTGTTTTGATCCAATTTTTTACAAAAATGGCTTTTGGTGGTTTTGATGATCTTCGATGTCAAATTTTTGAAAAAGTTAATTGGAAAATTCACACGAACTCTTATTTTAAATCTTCTGTTGAAAACGATTCTGAGAGGTGTCCATGTTGTGAGGGTGTTGGTCACACGTTAGATGAGTGTACCATAAATTTAAAGAAAAAATTGAATAAACCGATTTCTCATGTTTCTACCCTTAATGATAGTGAGTCTGAAGAAGAAGTCTTTTATGCTTCTAGGCGAGAGCTTCCCATCCATGTGATTAGTGATGAGAGTGAGGGTGAAAAAAGTGAGGAGGAAGAAGAAGATTTGAGTGAGGATGAGCATGACTTGCAAACGGCTTTTAATGATCTTTATGCCGAAGCTTTGAAAATAAAGAAAGAAAATTTGAAATTGAAAGATCAATTGCAAGAGCGTGCCTTAAAAAATGATAATGATATTTTGATTGAAGAACTTAGGTCACGAGAGAAAATTTTGAGAGAGAAGATGGTATATGTCGAGGGTGAGAGAGATGATCTTCGAGGCGTGATGGAAGCTATGAAAAAGGAGCTTCTTGAGTTCGAGGAGTCTAGGCGCTTACTTGAATCTAGGATAGGTGAACTTGAGAAAAGTTTGAGAGATTTGAGTAAGGTGAAATTTGATTTGGAGTCCAGGTCTGAAAAACTTGATAAGATTTTAGGCACTGTCGAGATAAAAAAGGATAGGGGTGGGATTGATTTTGAAAAACATGTTACACCCATTCCCACACATGTGAGAGAGCCTCCTAGGATTGTTAAGAAAGAGGCACCTAAGTTTGTTAGGAAAGATCCCCCTAGGAACATCGTGAGAGAGCCTACTAGGATCATTAGGAGATATCCACCTAGGAAAATTCAGAGAACGCCACCTAGGAATTTGAGGAGAGAACCACCTAGGAATTTGAGGAGAAGGCCACGATTTGGTAACATTCACCGCCCGGTGTACACTTGCACACATTGCGGTAAGAAAGGTTATCTTAGGCATTTATGTTATAAACTTTTGAATGGACCTAGGAAGTTTAAAGAGAGAGTCACACCGATTCTTAAAACCCCCACACCTCGTTACACATCGATTTGGATTAGGAAATCAGATTTAGAGACTTATGGTCTTTTTGTTCACGACTCTCGTTTGCTTGCACGTGATTCACCTCATGTTATATCTCTTGGTTGATTGTGTTGGATGTTTGTCATACTCTAGCTTTTTGTTTCATGATATATTTGTTTGCTAGTGTTATGACATGTGTACTTTTTGTATAAATTTTTGAAAATTTTGAAAAATACAAAAAGATTTTATTTTTGAAAAATACAAAAAGATTTTTGTATTTTTTGCACCTTTTATGAATGAGCATTTAAGATAGCCGAGTCATAACTTTCATTCCATTTATCCATGTGACTGTTTGATAGTGATTTGAGACGCTACATCATTGCATCCATGTGCTTTACATTATTTGGAGTCTTTGAGATGTGATTAGTGATATCTTTCGACATGTTTGGCTCATTATCTCCTTTATTGCACATGCACGGTTTTATTTGATTATGGTACTTGTTTTATCACATATTGTCTTGAGTGTTTCCATCTCAATTATGTCTATACAACGAACCATATGCGATAACACTTTACAAGATTGGAATGCATGTAAAAAACCATTTGGTGAGATTGTATTTTTTTTTAAATGGTAAAGCGCTACGAAAGGTAATTATCTGGCCTTTGCGATTAAGCCACCATTAAATCAGACCTAAAAAATTGAGGAATTTTTTTATCCGGTGTCCAAAGAGGTTAAAAGAGCCCGAAAAAATTTAAAGGCAATAAAAAGCAATACATGCCAAATATGGGCCATTTAGGTTTCACCATCAATTCTCCAAAGTTTGAGAATTTAGATCACCTCTATTCAAAATATATATCTGAGGGATTTTGGTTGGAGAATTTAAACGGGTTTGCACTTCCTTGAAAGTCCTGAAAAAGAATTAAATCGTTTTCGACATTATTGGTGTGGAAATCATTTTGAGCTTTGATTTGTCAATTTGATTGAATCAATGTCTCATATTTCCATCTTTTTACACCTAATGAAGATATTGAGTGCATTCTTTAGGAGTATCCGATATTCATCATGCACATATGTCATGTTTGTATGCATTGATTTTACTATTGAATTTTATCACACCCCTACATTTATGTTATCATCGACTTGGTTGTTTTTGTGTTATTTCATGGTGTGATTCTTTGTTGTATATTTCGTGAGAAAAAAATTTTAAAATTCAGAAATAGATTTTTTTTTACCATGTGACTTTTTCCATATTTTTGCTTCTCATATCTGTCTATTTGGGGACAACATAAAAAGGGGGAGAATGAATTATGGAGGATATTTGTTTGGTTGATTTATCAATGATTTGCTTAAGCTTAATTGATCTTTGATTTTAGTACATCATTATATTTCAAACTGTTGCTTGTCACGGGTATCTGCTTTATCTCATGTGTGTAGGTACAAAATTGATTTATTGGATTGCACACCCTGATGATAAAAGCTTTGGGAGTTTCTGAAGAGCTGGAGATTTGAAGATGCTGAAGTTTGGTTGAAGACATGTCATGTAGTATTCTCAGTTTGAGGGTTTAATGGGGATATTATCTTGTATGTCTTTTGTTTTAGGGAGATTGCATAATTCGAATTTTTTATTTATGTACCGACATAGACATAGGGGAAGATTTGTAAGGAAATAATTTTATAAATGCTCAGGATAGAATCTAGGAATTTTTTGTTTTCCCTAGATCACAGTTTGTATGTCTGATACCGCTACATTCGGCACGTCATCACGATCATCCTCGACGGCCTCTATCTGAATCCATGCATCCATCATCTTCACACGTGCAGTATGCTACATGCGACGTGCTGCTCAGTTGTTTCCCACTACTCCATGACGCATTATTGGTAAAATGTCTTATTGGAGTTGTTTATATTTACATATATATTTGGGAAATTTTTTCAGAAAATAATTTTTGAAGTCTGAAATATTTTTTATCAAAAGCAGAATTTTTTCTAAGTGTAAAAGCGGAGTGCCTCGGTCGAAGAGCTTGTTCAAATGAGTCAGCACTGTCGTTCGAGCGAGATCAGCATCTTGCGCGAAGTTGTTCGAACGACACGTATCCTTCATTCGAGCGAGATTCCTATCTCGTTCGAGCGACGTCGCCGCCTCGATTTTTGTATAAATACCAGTGTACCTTCTACACGTTTTCTCAAGTCTTTTCCGCACCAATTTCTGCATTTTTACAACCTAGAAAACAGACTTCACTTTTTTAAGGTTTTATACCTTTTTGATTCACAAATCCATTCCCATATATTTGTGTGAATCCTTAAACCTTCAAGAGGATAGTTTTTACTCATCTAGAGTATCTTGTGGAGAAGCCGTCTCTCTTCTTCATTGCTTCCCTCCTAGAAAGAGAAAGTTCCAGACGACGAACTTGTGGAGAAGCCGTTTCTCTTCTTCATTGCTGACCACCTGGAGTTCCTGCGGGAGATTTCAGTCGAGACATCGAAACCGACGCCTGAGGATATTTCGTATGTCTTTCTTATTTTCATTGTAATCCATGTAACCATTTTTTATAAATTATAGTGAGAATAAAAAGGTTTTGCCACTTTGGGGGATTTTTCCTGAAATTGTTTGTTTTATCCTGCATGCTTTATTTTATTGGATAAATCATCTAGATGCATGTTTTAGGGTTTAACTAAAATTTGGGAATAATTAAAATTGGATTTTATTTAAGAAGTCGCAATATTTCCGCTGTAGCGATTCTACAATTCTCAAAGTTTTGACGAATTAAATCTTTTGAATTTGAAGTTTGCAAAACGAATCAAAATACTTGAAGAAGAAAAATCTTGTTTTAAACATATGATTGAATATTTGCAAACATTTCAACTCAAAGAGATATCATTCGTGAAAATTTTGTTACTTTGTATGATGAATTTAATTCTTTAAAATTGGCCAAGGAAGATAGTGAGAATAGAGTCCTTGTTTTAGAGAAAGAGTTAGTGGACTTTAACAATTATAGAGTTTATGCCAAAGAGGATAGTGTCTTGATTAATGATTATAAGGCACATGAGAAGAATCTTAGGTATAAGTTTGCTCACATTGAGGAGGAGAGAGATAACCTTCCAGGGGCAATTGAAAATTTAAAGAAGGAGTCCCTAAAAATTGAGGAGTCTTAGTCTTTGCTTGAGTTCAAAGTTTAAAGTTAAAAAATAATTTCAACGACTCAAGTAGTGATGGTAGTGGCTTATCTTGTTCTAGTGCTTCGAATGCTAAAGCCAAAATCGTAGTTTATTTTAGATCGTCAACCTCATCCCAGGGTATTAAAAAAGGTCAACCTAAAGGTTCCATTCCTCGTCATGTTTACACATGTTCGCATTATGGTAGGAAAGGTCACCTTAGGCCTTTTTGCTATGATCTTAGAAAAGACCCTAAGAAGTTTAAGTGTAGTCCCGTCGGTTAACAAAATCCGTCGAGTTAAGTATAAACCTATTTGGGTTAGGAAATCTGTTTTGGAGATGCTAAATGCTAGGTTGGTTGATTCTTACATGCTAGCACATGATGTTTCACATGCTATTTTTTATGGACAATTGCTTGCATGACCATATTTGTCATACGCTAGTCTTTAGATCATGATATATACCATGCTAGTGTTATGACATGTGTATCTCTTTGTATTATATTTTTCATTTTATTTGAGTCTTATTTGGAAAAATACAAAAAGATTTTTGGTTTCATATATTATTGAGAAAATACAAAAATAATTTTTTTTGAGTCAAAAATATGTTTTGAAAAACACAAAAAAAATCGATTTATTTTTGTGTCATGAGTTTACACGTTTGATGTGGCATATTGGTGTGCTTGGATCCCCATCATTTCATCATCCATGTGGATAGTACATTTGGTCATCATTAAAGATGCTTATAATGATCTTAACCATTAATTAATAAGCTTGTTTCGAAGTTGATTTGCATTTAAATTCGATTTTGTATATATGCCATCGCACACACATGCACGAGCTTTCATGAATGTTTAACTTCTCATGCATATTTGAATTTGGTGAGACGTTATTCTCTCAATTTTGTTATCTATGCATAATTAGACTAGGGAGGATTTGTGCATGTAAGAACCGTTGCCCATGAGGATAGATATTGTTTAATTGAAAAAATGATGAGTGTGCATGGGAAAGGGATGCGAGAGTATAACAAACTCATCGTGGAAGCCACCGTTTAAAAGAGCCCGAGAAAAAATTAAGCCAATAAAAACAAACATATGCCAAAATGAGCTAATAGGATTTCTCTAAGGTGAGAAAAAAAAACCTCAAAAAAACTAGAAAAAGAAATATGAATATATGAAGGTTTTTGGATGGAAAAGTACAACGGGTTTTCACCACGAATCCTACTGTTGAAAAATCGTGTCATGACACTATTTGTTTAGTAGGATCATCTAAATTCCGGATTTGTGTGCATATTGTTTGTTTAGTTCATTAAGCTCAATATATAAATTATCACATATGGCTAAAACTTAGTTTGATGACATTTAGCTATCAATTAGAGCTTCTTGATCGTTTCGATGTGTTTAAATTATGATTCATTTTTTGTAGTTCACGGCCATTCATTCCATATCCATGTTTAGGTACATTGATACTATGTAAGCATGTAACTCATATTTTTTGTTTTGAGTCTGTTTTATTATTGTTTCATATTTTCAGTTGTTGTTTTGAGAAAAAAAATTCACTAGGTAAAAGCTAAACATTTTTAGAGCTGGAATATGAAGATTGTGAAGTCGCTCAAACGACTTCTGGATGTCGTTCAAATGACATATCCATGTCATTTGAAGAGGGGATCTAACGAGCCTAGTAACAAGATATTAAAAGTGTCAGGTATGGTCATTAGATGGGTCACGAGATAGGTCGTTTCTTAGATGCTTCGCGCAACGTCATTTTGGTTTGGGTTACTTCTTATCCTGATCAAACGAGATCTTTATATCTTTCAAACGACATTGATTTGTCGTTCGAATGACCTGAGTTAAATTTTTTACCCTTTGGTCTATTTTTGTACCCGCTTCATATATATACTGGTATTACACTATTTGGGTACATCTGGGTTGTTTTGGACAGTTTACATGCAGTCGGTAGTGTTTATTCATGATTGATTCTTATACTGCGTTGATTTGTTTAGTCACATCGTTCTTATTGATGATTCATACTTATGATTATTTGCTAGCTACGATTTTGCATCTTCTGATTGTTATTAGTTGGCTATCCATGTTTATCTAGATAACTTCATATGATTATTTTCATCCTAGATGTGTGTTTATATCTTTTTCTCTGGTTATCTATTCGAGACAAAAAGGGGGAGAGATAATATGTGATGTAGGGGGAGTTTTGTTTGATGAGCTCGTGTTGATATCATGTTTTGATCGTACTGTTTACATATTGGTATCATTGATATGAGCTATATTGAAAAATGTGTTTACAAATTAGTATCATATGTTTTTGTGGGTATCACTTCCCTCTTTGCAGGCCCAAAGGAGTAGCCGGACTAAGCCCTATTAAAAATAGGGAGCGCCCAGCCCAAACTTATAAGCGTCAAGATGGTTAACAAGAGAGGACCCGATCTATCCCTAAAATCTCAAAGGAGATATTAAAGGGATAGAGGGTTAGCGTGTTGGTATCCAACACCCCCATTCTCTTAATTTTCATATTATATATTGTACCACTGGCCCGGGGCAAAGGGTATGTATGAAAAAAGAGAAATACAACGAGTAAACCCCACCGTGGACGTAGGCACATTGCTGAACCACGTATATCTTGTATTGTCTCTGATTGTGATTATTCTTGTTCGTGTTCTTTATTTTCCTGGTGATTGCTTTTAATTATTAGTTGTGTTGGGATTTCGTATCACCACAATTGGCGTCGTCTGTGGGAAGCGGTTGTTCTTCCTTTAAGAAGTCCTTCACCAACAAGAGCCTAGAATGTCTTATCACAGCAGCAATGCCCCTCAAGTGGGGGATATTTAAGGGCAACCTATCCCTCATAGGGTTATATCTGAAGTTCGATGCTCAAACCTAAGGCTTCTTCTGGAACGACAAGCCTCGGAAGAAATCCAGGGGCAAGCTAGGTCTATATAAGTTTCCAGGATGATCGACGCCTATGAGGCTAGGCTCTGAGAGCAAGAGGAGGCTACTCACAAGTAGGAAGCCAAAAATGCTTGCCTTAAGAGGCGACTGAAGAGGATGGAGAGATAAATCCATCGTAACACGAGGCAACTCCATTATCGGACTCCTAGCCCTCAGGCGAGAAGATCTCACAGTCGAGGAGGGAGACCAAGGCGTGGGTCTCAAAGAATTTAGGGACACAGGTCAGATGACGACTGGTCCGAGCAATAATAACCAGCTCGCCGTTATAGAAGCCCAGGCCGAAGGAATGACGATATACGAAACTTGGTTCGGAGAGAGATGGACCAACACCCAGCACACCGAGGTGCCAGATCGACAAGAGAGCTAGCCAGGAGAGCTCTCAGGACCCAAATGAAGTCCCCTTTTTCAAGGGAAATAGAATAATAGGAAGCCCCCATGAAGGTCGCAATGCCCAGGTTCAAGATCTACGCTGGAAAGACTGATCCCATCGACCATGTCAGACAGTACAGGACGGCTATGACCCTTTGGAACTATAAGGACGCACTAATGTACCGGATTTTCTCGTCAAGCTTGCACGACGTGGCCCAAAAGTGGTTCGAAAAACTCACCCATAGATCCAATAAGAACTTTGAGTCCCTGGTAGAGCTCTTCACAGCTCGCTTCATTACCAGCAGCTCCTATCCCAAAAGGATGGATTCTTTGTTGACAATAAAGCAAAAGCCCCAGGAGAACCTCAGACACTACACGAATAAGAATTGGGAAGTGTTCAATGAGGTCGATGACTGCTCTGAGAAACTCACCGTTGCATCCTTCAAGATTGGCTTACCTATTTCCTACCTCTTGCACCAGTCCCTCACTAAGAAGGACGCCAAAAACCATCAACGACTTGATGGCTCGTATTAAAAAATATGCCAAAGTAGAAGATTTGACCCATCTTAATGCAGGAGAAAATGGTCGCACCAAGGTTGCTGGCAAGGGGAGCGACAGGAATGAGGGTCAGAAGAAAAGGAGTAAGAATGGGGGTAAGAATTTCCCTAAGAATGGGAACAAGAGTGATGCCTCGAAGGCGTTTCAAGCAGTAAATACAGTTCTCAGAGAATCGTTCTACAAGATTCTGGCAAAGATCAAGGATGAACCGTTCATCAAGTTGCCCAAGAATATGGGTGAAGACCATTCTAAGCAGAACAACGTACTAAGATGTGCTTTCCATAAGGAGGGCGGGCACAAAACTGAGCATTGCAAAGCCCTCAAATCCCACCTTGAAGAGTTAGCTCAAGCTGGACAATTAAGTGAATTCGTGGAGAAAAAGGCATAGAAGGTAGCTGTCACTGGAGATCAAAGGCCCGATAACGTGCTCGAGGAAGACATCAGCCATGAGTTCGTAGTAATTTATGGGGCGTTCGACCTCAAACAAATTCAAGGAAATACGGCTCGGATGGAAGTGAAAAAGCTTACAGCAATAATGCAAGCTTTTCAGATCGATCCATCCAAAACACAATCTGGGAAGCATAGACAAGAAGAAGATGTCGACTATAGCAAGCATATTGTGTTCACAGATGAGGACCTAGTGGGAGTGAGAATCCCACATCATGATGCACTGATCATTACACTCAGGATATCTAACTATGACGTCAACATATAGCTAACTATGATCACTGGAAAGATAACCATCCCCTTGGGAATGATCGTCCTGCCAATAAGGGCAAGAAACATCTAAAAAAAAGATCTAATTTCTCGTGGTCGATATTGATTCACCCTAGCAAGCAATCCTCGGCAGAGAAGAAGGTCGTCCCATCTACCTACTATCAGAAGCTCAAATGTGTGATTGAACGAGGAGTGTTGGAGATCCATGGAGATTAGGCGATGGTAAGAAATTACTTTATAGAGGCCATCCGTCCCAAACCAGAGAAGAAGGTTGAAGAAGTTAGAAACGAAAATGAAGAACAACCGTGTTGATGCCCTAGAAGCCTTAAGCTCGGCAATCAACTATGACTTGAAGAGGACAATTCAGATCGATTTCCTTGCCCAGCCAAGTATCAACCAAATCAACGAACTGCCGAACATAGAGCACGTTCTCCAAATCGATACAGCCCCTAGTTGGACGGACCTCGTAATAGATTATTTGAAAAATGTTATACTACCAACAGATAAGAAGGCCGCTCATCAAATAAGAGTCAAAGATGCTCGCTTTCACTTATCTCCTGAGGGCAAGCTATATAAGAGATCTTTCACTAGCCCTTACCTCCAGTGCGTTCATTCGAAGGACGTCGAGCGAGTCCTGCATGAACTCCATGAAGGAATCTGTGGGAGTCATATTGAGGCCAGGTCTCTAGCCTTTCAAGCAATGAAAGAAGGGTACTTGTGGTCATACATGCAGAAAGACGCTAGAATCTACGCTTAAAAGTGCGAACTTCACGTACCTATGGTTCACCGTCCATCTAGCGACCTAAAGTCACTTACTAGCCCATGGCCTTTCACCCAATGGGGAATGGACATCTTGGTCCCTCTACCAACTGCAGTCGATAATCGCAACTATCTATTGGTCGCAACAGACTACTTTACCAAGTGGATAGAGGCAGAGCCACTAGAAAACATTAGAGATCCAGACATGATAAGACTCATATGGAGAAACATCATCACCCGCTTTGGGATTCCCAAGACTATTATCACTGACAACGAAACCCAATTCGAGAGTGGCCTCTTCCAAGGTTTCTGCAGCGACTATGGGATCAGGTACTACTTCAGCTCTATGGCATACCCTCAGAGCAACGGACAGGCTAAGGCTTCCTACAAAATGATGATCGATGGATTGAAAAAGCGTTTAGAGCGATCCAAGGGAGCATGGGTAAACAAACTACCCCATATCCTATGGGCTTACCATACCACCCCAAGGTGATCAACTGGAGAGACACCATTCGCACTTACGTATGGGATGGAGGAAATTATCCCTTTGGAAGCTAGCCTCCCTACCATGAGGTCCACTCTGATCGACCAAGGCCAGAATGATGCAACATTACTCGTTGAATTTGACTTAGCCGACGAACGAAGAGAATTGGATCTAGTAAAACTAGCAGCCTACTAGCAACAGTTAGCAAATCACTATAACATAAAAGTCAATCCAAGAACATTCCAGGTTGGGGACTACGTCCTAAGGAAAGTTCTTGGCAGTGTTGTGAAGCCATCGAATGGAAAGATAGGACCAAACTAGGATGGACCATTCAAGGTGATAAGGGACAGCCTACAAGGAGATTACCACTTGGAAACGCTATAGGGCAGGGAGATACCAAGATCTTGGAATGCAACTAACTTGAAGAAATTCTACTTCTAGATTTCTTTTTTATTTTCTTGCAAACATAATGTTGAATTTTCAGTCCTTCTCCAATTAATAAAAATTGTTTTGCATAGGCATTCTATGAGTATTGTTCTTCTTAAATACATTTTTGTATATACATCATTTTCGAGTTACAGGCTCCCCTCTTAACATGCGCAATTAAGATCCTTTGTGTGATCTTCTATGATTTCACCTCATTGGTTAATCTTGTGTTATCCAAGATATAGCTAGCAGGGTCGACAAGTAAAGAACCTCCTCAGGCATTTGTCAGCACAATTGGCCTCTTATTTTGCCCCTGGCAATAAATGAAGCCCTACAGGGAACCCTTAGGCAACTCGACCAGCCCAGGTTGGTCGCCAACATAGCTTGTCCCAAAAATCCTTCTTGGATGGATTATCAGTTACCAGGTGTATCCTCGCCACTGCCCTGCTTAGGCCTAAGGTAGTGTGACGACACAACCTGAAAGGTAAGTTAAGGTCAAATGGTGCAATTAGAGAGTACTGGAATAGGGGGATACTAACTCAACAATCAACTCTACAACTCTACCTAAGTCACATCTAGTCGGCTAGAAAAGCCCAAGATAACTAAATGAGAGATCAACAAAGTCAAAAATAACACATGTTTAGTCGGTAATTGCCCAAAACATAAATATTTTATTACATCGTTACATGTACAACCAAGTAAATATACTAAATAAATCTGAACTCTAAAGAGGACCAGGTCACTGGGTAAGATAGTTAGCTACCCATGCTCTTCGACCATCATCTGGATGAGAAGAAAATTCCTGCTCGACCTCGTTCGAGCTTGGGTCTAAGAGCTATCTTGGAATTGCGTTTATAGGAATCCAGTGATCCTGCCACCTGAATGGATTTGGAATCAAAGTTGAGGGAGAAATTTCATGCCAATACTAGAGAACATAATTCCTGGGGACTTGTAACTCCCTGAGGGCACTCAACCATCCTCTTATGAAGGCTAACTCCTCAACCTCCTTCAACTTCGTGGGAGCGTCGGTCCATCCTTGGTCATAACCGTTTGCCCAGACCTGTCGAGGACCATTCTTGAATAGATGCCTCAATCTGGTGACATCTCACTGAAGCCTAGCAGCAATCACGTATGCCTAGAATACATCTCCTTTTATCTCGGCGATCTCCCTTTGGGAACTACTAACAATAGCTCCAGCTCGGTGCCTCGTCGACGATGAAGCGCCATGAAGGAGTAACGGGGAAATGCTCGACGAATTTTCCCTTAAGTGAGCAATCTCATTCCTTAAGGTGTCATTCTCTCGCTGAAGCATCTCACCTACCAAATTGATTTTAGATGCCTCTAATAGCTTCTCCTTGAGAGTATTTATCTCTTCTTGAATAGAGGAACCAATCTCGCTCTTCTCATCGAGTCTATCTTTCAACTTAGAAACCAGATTGGATTGGTTTTTATATTCCTGGTTCCTTGCTCGGAGAGATTTGCATATTTTTAAGAAGGCACGATGGACTTGGTCGCTCACATTAGTACCAAGGATTTGTCCTAGACGAGAAGTAGTCGGGATATATTCCTCAAGGTCAACGAGCTATAAATCATACAAGTATAAAAAAATGAGTGTATGAAAATGATCAAAACTCTTTCATTCCATTAAAATCAATGCCAGAGGCATACAGGTACATTGAATATAAAAAGAGAACAACAACCATACAAAAAATGCAAGAGATCCCTAGAAGCCTAGTCGACAACCTCAGTTTGTTCTGAAGATACTGGATTTTTCCCTTTATCTGCAGCAGCCTCGCTCATCCATGTCCCACCTGCACCTCCCTCAACAGGAACAGTTGTTATTCCCTGACCAACAGGGGAATCGGTTGTAGTATCACCCTCAACAGTTCGAGCTGTCGGGACCCCATCAACAGCAGAGGCACGAACCTCTCCTATGATAGGTTTAGCACCAGGGCCATGCTCATCAAAGAGAGGGAGTTCAACATCTACTCCAGCAGCAAGCAAAGCCTTGTCCCAAACTTTTTTGAAGTTGGAGCAGCTGATGTAGTCAATTTGGGCATTAGCATCATCATATGTTGTTTCCCACCCAGCGTTGTAAGAGCCCTCCACCTCAAACTCCAGCTTCTTCATCTTCTTAGCAAGCACGTAATTTTCCTCAACAACTGCCAGCTTGCTCGTTATGACCATGTCATAAGATTGTCGTAACTCTTACAGTTCTTTGGTGGCTGCTTCCTTCTCCTTATCAAAGGCAGTCTTAGCTTTAGACAGAGCACACTCGAAAGATGTCTTAGCAGCAATGGCAGCTTTCAGGTTCACCTCGAGCTCAAACTTTTTCCTCGTCAGCTCGTCACGGCTATAATAAGGACGGTGAAATCAAACACAAACTACAGAGAAATAAGAAAATATGAGAGAAGATAATAACAAGAAAAGATTGGTAGAAATAGAAGAAAAAAGAAAGGGAATAAAATAATCAATGATAGCCCCTGACTTGACTTCAGGGCTAACTGGTCGGTCCCTATTGCTGACGACCGCTCGCGGTCAGCTGGCAAAACCGCTCTTTCGAGCACCGCAGGATCCAATTGAGGAGTAAGGGCGACGGAGGGCCCCTCGGACAAGGCAGACATAGCAACCAAGGAGGCATGTGTTCTCTTTATCCTCTCTTCCTCTCTTCTTCCCTTTCCTTCTTCTCATCTGCAATCCTCACCCTCTCTTCCTCTTTCTTCTTTTCTCTCTCTCTAACTAACTCATCCTCCTTCTTCTTCCTTTCCTTCTCATGGGCCACAGTCTTGGAACCAGTAGCAGTGTCCCCGGATCCAGACTTCTGCATTTTTAGCCTGCGAGATAGCAAAACATCGTCATCATCATCATCCCCGATCAGATTCCTCCTAGGGGGAACCATGTCTTCCTCACTGGAGCTTTCTGAACCTGCCTCCGAGCTAGAAGATCCCTCGAAAGACCTCTCATTATCTAACTCTTCCTCTATAGATTAAAATTCAGCAGACTCAGTTTTGCCACTGCCACCCCTCTCACCTCCTATACTACCTTCACCAGAGCTACTCTCCTCCTCGTCCAATTGAATTAGATCAACATCGACCTCTTCTGGGATATCGAGGTGAGGAATGTTATCAACAGGTCGAGCAATAAAGCTGGTTCCTATTTTTTATACTCTAAAAGGAAAGCAGCCGATCTCGGATGCTCGCCGTCAGCCAGAGGTTCCCTTATCTTCCAAGCATTTATCAGCTCAGTAACTCGGATTTCGTGGGGAGCAGGTTCCGAGTTCTTCGCCTATGCTGAAAAAGAGAAAAAAGAAGACATGAGAGAAAGAATACACTAACAGGAAATCAATAAGCAATACAAGAAAAATATCTACCTATGTACTCCCCGAAGAAGGGAATCGTAGGTCCCTTATACCTAGTCCCCTCAGTCTGGGGAGGGAACTGCCAGTTTCTGGCGATAAAGCCTTCGTGCCAATAATCCTTATGGGAATCGGGTAGATTGACTATCAACACCCTATCAGGACTCCTAGCTTTCAGGTAAAGGAGTCCCAAGCTCATTCGAGAAAAGGTATAACAATAGCAGATTTCAGCGAGACCTAAATTAGTGCCATAGAGCTGGTTGATCCTATGTATGTCGTTAAAAATTTTCCAAACGTTCGGAGAACATTAGGCAGGGACTATGTAGAAATAACTAAAGAAGTGTAAAAACAGCCGATTTGGGGGAAAAGTTAAACCCCCTGAGACAACAAGAGAACGTGAATCCAATGCATGTCCTCAATATCTTGAACATTCCAAGGAACAGGGGCACATTCAATGTCCACCCAGTTGGGGATGTTAAAGTACTCCCTAAATGCGTCCACAGGTCTATTGCCTATTTTGGCCATAAATAAATCCTAACGTAACAATAGAGAAAGAAAAAGAAGTTTGGAGACTTATGAAGCAAGATTCAGCCTGAGACGATGTAAATCCACAGGCAGGGAGAGACGAAGAGTTAAAAATGGCTTCAAAACGACGAAAGACAGAGCCTGGGAGCAAGAGGGGACACTAGAATGCAAAGAACGCTTCAAGAATTGGAGATTATAAAACAATGCCAAAGATCAATTCAACTCAATAATTTAAACCCTTCTAATGATGGTTCACACTAACCGAAGAAGATTTTTCGCCTAAATCCTTAATGAGAAGAAGCCTCACTCCCCAAACCCCACGCAATTCACAACAGTGTCATCCGGGCACAATAAGAGTCATTATTTAAAATTCTTTAGCCCAAATTGTGGCCCAAAAATTTTAGGGACAATTGTGGGTATCACTTCCCTCTTTGCAGGCCCAAAGGAGTATCCGGAATAAGCCGTATTAAAAATAGGAAGCGCCCGGCCCAAACTTAGAAGCCTCAAGATAGTTAACAAGAGATGACTCAGTCTATCCCTAAAATCTCGAAGGAGATATTCAAGGGATAGAGGCTTAGCGTGTTGGTATCCAACACCCCCATTATCTTAATTTTCATATATATATTGTACCCCTGGCCCGGAGCAAAGGGTATGTAAAATAAAAGAGAAATACAACAAGTAAACCCCACCGTGGACATAGGCACATTGCCGAACCACATATATCTTGTGTTGTGTGTGATTGTGATTATTCTTGTTCGTGTTCTTTATTTTTCTGGTGATTTCTTTTACTTATTAGTTGTGTTGGGACTTCTTGTCACCACAGTTTTGATCACATGTTTAACTAACAAATGGTTTGTTTTACAAATTGATATCATAAGGTTTTATATCATTTGTTCCTCCATACTTCACATGGTATTTGTTTGTTTCGTGTGTGCCATGATTATTTAGAGATTGTAGATTTTGCGACTACATCAGATGGAGACAGTTCATGTTGCCAGTCCGACATTGTTTACTAGACCGTGTCCTGTATTTTCTTTTTGGGTTTATGGGCTGGGATTTAGGTCATTCGTCTTGATGGCCCATCTTAGGCATTTCACTTTTTTGATTTTTTCACAGAATATCCAAAGGGAGAGATTTATAAGAAAAAATTTCCAAATAGTGTCAATTTGTATGTATTGGCATTATTCCAAACAAAAACCAATTTGAATCATATATAGATTTTTACTTGTCACGATTCCCACATAGTCTATGACGTTGTTTTGAAGATGTAGAGTCCAAACATTAAGATATATCATACCGTGTTTATTGGTGCACGTTTCACGTCTTCTTATCATATTGTATTCCGAGTATCTCTCAGGTATGTACACATAATGTTTATGGGACTCGAAAAATATTTTAATGATGTTATTTTATTAAAAAATGATTTTAAAATGTTTAACTTCTTTTTTTCTGAGATAAATATATTTTAGAGTCATGTAGATCTTTTCCTTGTGTTTAGAAGGATCAAACGACATTTATTGTCATTCAAACGACATTTATTGTCGTTCAAAAGACATTAGCAGGTCGTTATAACGACAAGCGTATCTCGTTCGAATGAAATGTGTAAGTCGTTCTAATGACGCGCCAACTTAAAGTTTTTTATTTAAGGCGACTTTTGCTTAGAATTTCGAGGTGTGGAGAACGAAAATTATAGAACAAAATCCTTTCATTTTTCTGCACTTGTTTACAAAGGTTTTTCAAGCTAAAAGAATCCTTTGTGTTTCAAGATTCAATCTTTCATACACATATGCAATAGAGATCTTAGTTTAGCACCATCTGGAGTTTGTTCATACATATTGAACATAAATTGTTTCGTCGAGTTTTGCGGTGAAGAAGCGATGGACTCCGATTTTTGAATCGTAGGCGGTTGTCGTAGCTGTATCGATGGATACCAAGACATACGTGGACTCGTGTGTTATGGATCTGGCGTAGGTGGACTCCTACGTTGCATTGTAAAGGAGTGGTTAAAGCATAGAATAGTGCCAAGACTTGTGGGGTATCGAGTCGTTGAGTAAGTCTACTGTCTGTATTGTAAAACCATATCATAGTGATTGTCTGGCTTGCATCGTCCGAGGTTTTTTCCCTTAGTGGTTTCCTCGTACATCGGTGTTGTGTGTTTTGTGGACTTGATTTATTTTACTTGATTAATCACATCAGATGCATGTTTAGGATTAACAAGATAAAATTGGGTTAAGTAAAATTGGTTCACAAAATTGGTGCATATTAAAATTGGAAAAAGTTATTTTTGAAAAAATTGTTTTCACCTAAAGCACGCATAAAAAGGGGAACCTAAACTCATTAGATATATATTGTAACCTATGGATCATATCTTCACAATACGTCCAAATGGTTCAATTCGCTTGAACCACAAATGATTCAACCTGATAGTCCCATTAATTTTCCCTTTGAAAGTTCCCCTCAAGTGCAAAAAAAATGATGTAAAATAAGGTGTGAAAACATAAGAATTTTTAATCTACACAATAACAATAAATAAAAGAATTCTTGAACGGGTCTCAATTTTCTCTCTCTAGGTTCTCATTATCAAAATATCAAAAGTGGTACAAAATAATGCCCTTGGGCTATTTATACTAAATATACAAAAAGGACAAAAAAAGGACAAATAAAAAGAATGACAGAAAGGGCGTTCATGCCCTCCATATACTCTGTATATGGCTGATAGAAATTAGGGTCGACGTGATGCAGGGTGGCCTCTATGATCCATGAGTCCTCGGCCGAGATGTACAACCCAACGAACCAAGTAACGCGTATAATTTCCCGATGATGAAGATACAAGCTCAGAGTCTAGAATTCCCTCAACGCGATCAATGTGAGAGTGGACCATGGACGATGGAATTGGAATCGACGGAGCGTGGGTGCCCCAGAATGGAGAAAAATCTGTCATGTTGAATATGCGGTGCATGCGGAACTAATCAGGGAGGTCAACCTCATAGGCATTTGGCCCACAAGCTCGGATAATAGGAAAAGGCCCAAATCAGCGCATAAGAACCTTGTTACCCTTGCACTGTCACCGTGCCTTCTAGAAATCTACCATGACAAGATCACCCAGGTGGAAGGAGACAAAGAAGCGGTGTTCATCGACGGCCTCTTTATAAGAGGCATAACTGGTCTTTAGTCAAGCATGAACATCGGCATGGATGGAAGTCAGGCGAGCGACAAACTCCTCAGTTGAGGAACAAGTACGCACCGTCAGGGTAAGCTCGACAAGGTCTATGGGCATAGTAAGTGACTGCCCCAATATAATCTGTAATAGGGAAAGGCCGATAGAAAGATTAACGGTGTTGTTGAAGGTGAACTCGGTATGGGCTATCACTATGTTCCACCTGTGGGGATGTTCTAAAGACAGATATCTCAATAGGTTACACACACTCCAGTTGACCACCTCAGTCTGGCTATCCATATGGGGGTAAAAAGCGATCGAGAACTTCAACTCTATCCGTAAAAGTCTCCACAATGTACGCCAAAAATGTCCCATAAATCGTACGTCCCTATCAGAGGTGAGACTACGCAGGACTCCATAAAGATGGACTTGAAGAGTGAGCTTTTGTTCAAATAAAGGAATTATTTAATTAAACACAGTTTTTCAATTAAATCCTAAAAACATGCATTTAGATGATTTATCAAATAAACTAAATATAGCATGTGACACAACATATCAGGAAAAATCCCCGCAGGGCAAAACGATATTATTTTCACTATAATTTGTAAAGAACGGTTACACGGATTATAATGACAATAAGTGTGACATATGAAAATACCCGTAGGTGTCGGTTCCGATGTCGTCAGCTGGAATATCCCGCAAGAATTCCAAATGGCCAGCAATGAAGAAGATACCGACTTCTCCACAAAATACTCCAAAATGAGTAAGAATAATCTCTTGAAGGTTTATGATGTGCCATGAATAAATGGGAATTAAGTGTGCATTTATAAGGAAGTTTTAAAGCCTAAAAAACATCTTTAAGAAAAGAAGGCAGAATCTGGGCCGGAATTTGCTCAACATGCTGCAAAAGGAATTTGACCAACAAATAAGTGGTGACAGCATTTGGCACAAAAATTGAGGTCGGAGGCGTCGTTCAAACGACATTGGATGTCGCTCGAACGATGACACGTGTCGTTCGAACGACATCGCGCGAGATGTCTATGTCGTTCGAACGACAGTGACATCTCATTTGAACGAGCACGCTTTCCAAAAAAAAGCCCGATTCAGCTTAGAAAAAATCTGCATTTGATAAAAAATAATTTCAGACATTTAAAAAATATTTTCTAAAAAAATCCCAAATATTTATGCAAATATAAACAACTCCAATTAATCATTTTACTGATAGTGCGTCGTGGAGTTATGGGAAACGGTTGAGCAGTACGTAGCATGTAGCTTGATGCACGAGTGAAGATAATGGAAGCATGGATTCGGATAAAGGCCGTCGAGGATGATCGTGATGACGTTCCGAATGTAGTAGTATCAGACATATAAACTGTGATCTAGGAAAACAGAAAATTCCTAGATTCTACCTGGACATTTATAAAATTATGTCCTTACAAATCTCCCCCTATGTCTATGCCGGTACATACATAAAAAATCCTAATTATGCAAACTCCCAAAAAACAAATGACATATAAGATAATATCCCCATTAAACCCTCAAACTGAGAATATTAAGTGACATGTCTTCAATCAAACTTCAACATCTTCAAATCTTTAACACTTCAGAAACTCCCAAAGCTTTTCTCATCAGGGTGTGCAATCCAATAGATATCAACTTTGAACCTACACACATGAGAAAAAGCAGATACCTGTGACACGCAACAGTTTGAAATATAATGATATGCAAAAATTAAAGATCAATGAACTTAAGCAAATCATAGATAAATCAACAAGATTTTCTCCCCCATAAGTCATTCTCCCCCTTTTTATGATGTCACCAAAATAGACAGATATGAGAAGCATTAATATGGAAAATGTCACAAAAAAATATCTATTTTTGAATTTTTTTCAAAATTTCTACAACAAAGAATTAAAGAATCTTCTATTTTTGAATTTTTACACAAAGTGTACAACAAGGAATCACACCATGAAAGAACACAAAAATAACCAAGTCGATGATAGCGTAAATGTAGGGGTGTGAACACATTCGATAGGTAAATAAAAATAAACTCAATCAGTCATATGTGCACGATGCATACGTGTACTCCTAATGAATGAACATCAAAAGTATCCTTACGTGTAAAAAATGTTAAATTTAGATGACATCGTCTTGATCAAAATAACCAATCGAAGTCAAAGTGATTTCCACACCAATAATGTCCAAAACTATATAGCGCTTTTTCAAGATTTTCAAGGACGTGCAAACCCGTTTAAATTTTTCAACCAAACTCCCTCAGATGTATATTTTGAATAGAGGTAATCTAAATTCTCAAACTTTGGAGAATTGATGGTGAAACCTAATGGCCCATATTTGGCATGTATTGCTTTTTATTGCCTTTAAATTTTTTCGAGCTCTTTTAACCTCTTTGGACCCCGGATAATAAAATTCCTCAATTTTTTAAGTCCTTTTTAATGGTGGCTTTTGCGCAAAGGATAGATAATTGCCTTTTGTAGCCCCTCCCCGTTATTAAAATACCACACAATCTCACCAAAAGGTTTTTACATGCACACCTTTCTTATCAAGTTTTATCGCGCTTGGTTCGTTTTAAGGACAGGATTGAAGTGAAAACACCCAACCAACATGTGATAAGACAAGCACAATAATCAAACAAATTCATGCAAGTGTGCAATAAAGGAAATCATGAGTCAAACATGTAGGAAGTAACACTTAATTACATCTTAATGACTCCAAACATTATAAAGCACAAAGATGACATGATATATTGTCTCGAAACACTATCAAATAGTCACATGAATAAATGAATTGAAATTGTGACTTGACTATCTTAAATGCTCATCCATAAAAGGTGTAAATAAAATACAAAAATCTTTTTGTTCTTTTCTAAAATTTTATAATAAGAAAATCTTTTTGTTCTTTTCTAAAATTTTTATAAGAAAATCTTTTTGTTCTTTTCTATTTTTTTAAATATATACACATGATACAATCTAGCAATAGGAATCCTTTTATATCAAAATGACAAAGCATCCTATCCAAGACACGGATCAACCCCTCAGTCAGCTGTGCAAATCCCTAAAGACTTCCTAAGACATTCGAACCTAAGGGCATCTAAAGGTTTCGCGAAAATATCGGCTAAATGACGGTCGGTGGGTACGTAACTCAGGGATACGACTTTCTCCTCCACTAGCTGTCATATAAAGTGCTCGCGTATCCTGATGTACTTTGTGCGCGAGAGTTGGACTGGATTGTAGGATATGTGTATCGCGCTCATGCTATCACAGGAAATGGTCATGGTGTCCTGTGGAATCCCATAATCCTCCAGCATTTGTTTCATCCACAAGAGTTGCGTGCAACAACTCCCGACAGCGATGTACTCAGCCTCCGCAGTGGACAACGAGATGGAGTTTTGCTTCTTGATCAAATAGGAGACAAGAGCAGAACCAAAATAAAAACACCCACCAGAAGTTCTCTTACATCCATCTACATATCCACCCAATCGGCATCTGAATAGGCGGACAAATGGTCATCGGTATCAAAGGAATACCAAATACCTATGAGAGAGTCTCACTCACGTATTTGATAATACGTTTTAGAGCGAGTAAGTGTGACTCTTTTGGGGATGCCTAATATCGCGCACAGACTCCAACACTAAAGGCTATGTCGGGACGACTGGCAATCAAGTAGAGAAGACTACTTATCATACTACGATACAAGGTTTGTTTTACTTCCTTACCTGAAATGTCCTTACTAAGCTTGATAGAAGTACTCATAGGTGTACGAGCATGCTTAGCAGAGTCTAAACCAAATTTCTTCACTAGGTCTCTAGCATACTTGGATTGGGAGATGAACATCCCATCCTCTAGCTGACGAACCTGGAGACCAAGGAAGAAAGTAAGCTCACCTACCATGCTCATCTCAAACCCACTTTTCTTCTCCTCCTCAAAGTAGTGAGCATGCTGGGAGCTTGTGGATCCAAAGACTATGTCGTCCACATAGACCTGGGCAACCAAAATGGCACTGTCATCTCTCCTGACGAACAATGTCATATCAACTCCCCCTCTCTTGAAGCCACGGGCTAAGAGATAGGAAGTAAGCCTCTCATACCAAGCACGGGGTGCTTGCTTCAAACCATACAATGCTTTCCTCAGATAGTAGACGTGCTCCGGGTGAGTAGGGTCTTCAAACCCTTTTGGTTGTACCACATAAACCTCCTCCTGTAAAATGCCATTTAGAAAGGCACTTTTGACATCCATCTGATATAACTTGAAGCGCAGATGACAAGTGATGGCGAGTAGTAAGCGGATGAACTCAAGCCTCGCAACAGGAGCAAATGTCTCCCCAAAGTCTACACCCTTGATTTGTGTGTAGCCTTGAATGACCAACCTAGCCTTATTTCTGATTATGGTACCATTTTCTTCCATTTTATTCTTGAAAATCCACCTGGTACCTATCACATTAGTCTCACTAGGTCGAGGGACAAGTTCCCAGACATTATTATTTTTAAATTGAAGCAACTCATCCTGTATGGCAGATATCCAATGTTCATCCTTGAGTGCTTCTTTGTGATTCTTGGGCTCGACTGTGGACGTGTAGCAAAAATGACTAACAAAATTTTCTAGCTGAGCACGAGTCTTGACCCCTAAAGTGGGATCGCCAACAATGGTAGAAGGATCATGACTCTTGTGAACCCAAGCAGGTGTGTCCCCTAACACAGGAGTAGAGTCCACAGAGTGTGGGTGAGGGACAAGTAAGTCGCTACCAGAAAAGTCCTCATCCTCACACTGAAGGCTAGGATCAATAAATGGCGAAGGTTCGTCATCTTGCACGGTGACGTTTATTGACTCCATAACCTTAGAGATCTTCAGGTTAAAAACCCGGTACGCTCTACTATTTGATGAATATCCTATTAATATTCCTTCGTCGCTCCGGGAGTCAAACTTTCCTAGTTTCTCTCTATCCCGTAGGATGTAGCATTTACTCCCAAAGACACGAAAATATGCAAGGTTGGGTTTCTTGCCAGTCCACAATTCATAAGGCGTCTTAAGTGTGTGTGGACGTAAGTAGACCCTATTCACCATATGGCATGCAGTACACATTGCCTCTGCCCAAAATCTCATAGCAACCTTACGTCCTAGAAGCATAGATCTAGCCATTTCTTGAATCGTCCTATTCTTTCTCTCAACAATCCCATTTTGCTGAGGAGTCTTCACAGTATAAAACTCATGTTTGATTCCTAGGCTGTCACAGTAAAGATTTACCTTTGCTTCCTTAAATTCCGTGTCGTTGTCACTACATATTTTTTTTAATAGTGACTCCGTGTTGATTTTGCAGGACACGACACTTGGTCGTTAAAAACTCTACAGCGTCGAATTTCTCCCTCAGAAAACCTGCAATCGAATATCTGGATAAATCATCTACCATCACGAGGATATACCTCTTACCACCCAGACTCTCAGTGCGAGTAGGACCCATAAAATCCATGTGAATTAACTCAAGCACACGGGAGGTGGTGATGAAATGCAACTTCTTGTGGGGACTACGAATTTGCTTACCCAGCTGGCAGGGTCCCCTAACTGTGAAAGTTGGCTTTCCAAGAGATGGTAAGGCACGTATTAGGTCCTTGTTAGCTAAACGTGCCAAATCTCTTACGTTCACGTGACCTAGACATTGGTGCCACAGATCCATAGGAGTGATCGTGGCGCTGTTGCAGACAACTGAGGATGTGGGTACATTCCCATAGCAATTATCTTCTGTCCTCATCCCTTGCACTAAAAGTTTTCCGAATTGATTATAGACATTACACACGTCCCGATCAAACTTTACGACAAAGTCATCGTCGCACAGCAGGCTAATGTTGAGAAGGTTTGGCTTCAAACCTTTGACGTACAAAATATTCTCTAACTTAGGAAATCCTGGTAACACAATTGTACCTCATCCTACAATGCTAGACTTTCTTCCGTCTCCAAAGGTGACTTTACCATCCTTATAATCCTCTAAGTAGGTAAAGAATGAGACATCACCTGTCATATGTCTGGAGCACCCACTATCAAAATACCACTGTGAGGTATTATGTGCTTTGAGAGCGACATGAACAACAAGGGCCTTTTAGTCTTTCTTAGGTACCCAAGACGTGGTAACCTTTTGTTTACCCTTGTTGTTGTTGGTTTTAGCCGGGATGCGAGAAGCATTTACTGACGGCAAAGATATCCGTCAGAATTCCTCCATCAAACTCTGTGATGTCGCAGCTAAAAACTTAACACGCTCTCTTAGACTGGAAAAATCACCAGTATGATGTGGTGGAACAGTAGTACGTCATGTCCAACTATAGAAAAACTCCCTAAGGTGGCCATTTATTTTGCAGTACGTATAAAATAACACAGTCTTAGGCAGACCTCCATTTGTTTTTCATGGTCGAACACTCCTTCATGGTTTTTGACGATGGCTATATGGAGTCGTAGTAAACTCAGTAACTGGTCCAAGTGCAATTTGGGTCGCAGAGGCACCATCAAAACCTATTCCCTGCCGATCACCAAACCTAAAGCAGGGCCGAGGTGCATCTTTCCCATCTTTCCAGATTTATCCTCGATTTGAACCTTGACTTCCCGTGCTCGCTCAAGATCATGAGTAAGCTGGATAACATGGGCTTCTTTCGAGTCTCCAGGGAGGAATGGAGCTCACTCGTAAGACGATCCACTTGTTTAGTCAATTCCCCTTTCTCTTTCTCAAAACCACTATCTCTCTCCAAACAGACTCTTTCTCTCTCTAAACAAACTTTCTTTCTCAACACAGGCAGACTCTCTTTCTCTCAAAGGTAGTGCAGGTGGAGGATTCTCTCTCTCTCGCTTCTTCTAAATCTTCCTTTAAAGCGGTGATTCTAAGAACTAGCTCTTTGTTACGCTTTTTGGTTCTAAATGACTCATTATATAACTCAGCGTAGGTACGTTGAAGATTACACTCGCTCTCACTCACATCATCCTCCCCGCCCCACTCACATCGTTCTCACTGTCGAGGAGTCCCTGAGAAGTAGCATCCTCAACGTCGTGAGGAGCATTAGAAGTATGACTAGGCATGAATGCTTTGAAGATGCATTCATGAGGTGACTCGTCTCCAGAATTCACCGACTCGACCTCACTGTCGTCACTAAGGGTAGCATTAAAGACACCATTACTCTTTTCTTTTACAAATCTGTTCAGCCTAGTAGCACACTCAAAAGCTCTATGACCCTTACCGTCGCACTCATGGAATCTCTCACCGTCTTTAGGAGGGTATTTAAAACCCTTTTCATTTTTCTTATTTTTCTCAAAAAACTTTTTATCTTTGAAATTTTCATTTTTCTTGAATTTGAGAATTTTCTTGAAATTTATAGCGAATAGGGCCAAATCATCAAATCAAAATCACACTCAGAATCTGACGTTTCTATCTCCCTTTTTATAGATGACTCAACTCTCTTTCTTATCGACCCCTCACTTTTTTTAGCCTGGGCATTAAGTGCAATACCTTTATCTTTAGGTTTAAAGGATTTATGAAACATATCAATGTCATACGTTTGTAAATCTCCTACAAGTTCCTCTAATTTAAGAGTATTTAAATTACCAATAGAGTTTAACATAGTGACTTTAGGGATAAAACTCTTAGGAAGTGATCTTAGAATCTTTTTAACAATTGTAGCATTAGGAATGTGTTCACCAAGATTAAAACTAGTGTTAACAATATCAGATAACCTAGGATAAAATTCATCAAAACATTCAGTCTCAAGCATGGTGATAGTTTTAAATTGAGTTGTTAAATTTTGCAGTTTAGACTCTTTCACAGCATTAGTTCCTTCATGGGTAAGTTGCAAAACATCCCATGCCTCTTTTAACGTGGTGCACGTCATAATTCATCGGAACTCGTCAGGTGTCACGGATCTAGAAATAGCACTTAAACCCTTAGAATTAAAAGATGACCATTTAAATTCTTCTTCAATCCAAGCAGTCACAGATTTTAAATTAGTCACGTTATTAGCAGTGACGGAGGGAGGTGTCTACCCTTTTTCAACTAAAATCCAAACTCGTTCATCAATGGCTTTTAAGGTAGATTTCATGCGGCCTTTCCAGTAAGCATAGTTTGTCCCGTATTTTCAAAAATCAATTTCTCAGAAAATTGATATCTTAGAAAAATTTTACGAAAAATTACACGGTATATTGTGTAATTGGTTATGATACCAATTTGAAGAGTGCTATTTTGTTCAAATAAAGGAATTATTTAATTAAACACAGTTTTTTAATTAAATCCTAAAAACATGCATCTAGATGATTTATCAAATAAAATAAATATAGCATGTGACACAACATATCAGAAAAAATCCCCGCAGGGCAAAACCATATTATTTCTTTACACGGATTATTATGAAAATAAGTGTGACATATGAAAATACCCGTAGGTGTCGGTTCCGATGTCGTCGGCTGGAATCTCTCGCAAGAATTCCATATGGGAAGCAATGAAGAAGATATCGGCTTCTCCACAAAATACTCCAAAATGAGTAAGAATAATCTCTTGAAGGTTTATGATGTGCCATGAATAAATGGGAATTAAGTGTGCATTTATAAGGAAGTTTTAAAGCCTAAAAAACATCTTTAAGAAAAGAAGGCAGAATCTGGGTCGAAATTTTCTCAACATGCTGCAAAAGGAATTTGACCAACAAATAAGTGGTGACAGCATCTGGCACAAAAATTGAGGTCGGAGGCATCGTTCGAACGACATTGGATGTCGCTCGAACGATGACACGTGTCGTTCGAACGACATCGCGCGAGATGTCTATGTCGTTCGAACGATAGTGACATCTCGTTTGAATGAGCACGTTTTCCAAAGAAAAGTCTGATTCAGCTTAGAAAAAATTCTACATTTGATAAAAAATAATTTCAGACATTTAAAAAATATTTTCTAAAAAATTCCCAAATATTTATGCAAATATAAACAACTCCAATTAATCATTTTACTGATAGTGCGTCATGGAGTTGTGGAAACGGTTGAGCAGTACGTAGCATGTAGCTTGATACACGAGTGAAGATGATGGAAGCATGGATTCGGATAAGGGCTGTCGAGGATGATCGTGATAACGTGCCGAATGTAGCGATATCAGACATACAAACTGTGATCTAGGAAAAACAGAAAATTCCTAGATTCTACGTGGACATTTATAAAATTATGTCCTTACGCGATTATCTCACAAAAATATAATAAAGCGACATGGGATGCATCCGTCGTTCGAGTACAAGGGATGAAGTGCGACATCTTGGAGAACCTATCCACCACGATAAGGATGGAATCATGGTCACTAGATGTACGTGGCAACCCCACGATAAAGTCCATCGAAACTAATGTAATTAAAGGTGCGGGAGTGTAAAAGAATTATTATATACACAGCAATAATAACAACAACAACATGAAAAATGAATAAGGATTTCTTATTTCTCTCTCTAGTATCTCAATATGAAATAGGTAGAAGTGCTACAAATGAGAGCCTTCCGGCTATTTATACTAAAGGTGACAAAAGGGTAAAAATAACAAACAAAAAAAAAATGCTAAAATGATGACCAAGTCTCATATGCTCCTGCATCATTCTCTCCCCCTTGAGAAGAACCCATATATGCCCAGTATTGCCGAAAGAAATCGGGATCAACATGTTGTAATGTAGCCTCGGTAATCCAAGAATCTTCCGCCTCGGGGCGTCCAACCTAACGGACCAAGTAGTGGGTATAGCCTTCTGAAAAAAAAGAGACGAATATTGAATCAAGGATGCCCTCAATACGATCCACATGTGAACGGACTGGGTGGGTCGAGGATGATGGGAAGGGAATGGGTGGTGGGTGGGTGCCAAGAAATGGAGAAAGATCCGCCACGTTAAACATGTTGTGCATACGAAGCTCAGGCGGAAGTTTGGCCTCATAGGCATTCGGCCCACAAGCTCAGATTATTGAAAAATGGCCAAAGTGGCGCATAAGAAACTTATTGCCTTTGCTTAGTCGGTGCGCCTTCTGAAGATACACCATAACTAAATTGTCGGGTTAGAAGGAAACAAAACGGCGATGATCATCGGTCGCCGCTTTGTAAAAGGCATAGGTAGTCTGAAGGCGAGCACAGACGTCCGCATGAATGAAAGTCAAATGTGTCGTAAACTCCTCTACAGAGGGACACATAGGTATTATCGGTGGGAGATCGACGAGATTAATGGGCATAGTAGGAGACTGTCCGAATACAATCTGAAAGGGAGAAAGACCAGTAGAACGGTTGACGATGTTGTTGAAAGAAAACTCGTCATGTGCAATCACTATATCCCACCTACGGGGATGCTCCAATGTCAGACACCGTAAAAGGTCATCCACACTTATATTGACCACCTCGGTCTGTCCATCTATCTGGGGGTGAAAGACAGTCAAAAACTAAAGCTCGATCCATAACATACGCCATAGTGTTCGCCAAAAATAAACCGTATAGAACTCCAAGTCATACGTGGAATAGTACAATGCAGCTCCTGTCAGCTTCTGACTGAAATTGCAATGGACTTGTCGTTCTGACTCAACATGGCTCCCACCCATGTCTTGCAATCATCGTAAGACAACTCAAATAGTTGGTCAAAGTCAGGTAAGGAGAGGATAAGATCAGTAGGCATCAACTCCTTGATATGCGTGAAGGCTCGCTCGGCCTCTACAGTCCACCTGAAATTGGCACTCGAAGAAGTGATCATCAAGTCCTTGATAAGGGCCATAATCGTGATGAATCCCACTATAAAGCGTCGATAAAACTCGACGAGCCCATGAAAGCTATGGACCTGAGTCACCAAAGTGGGTGTAGGCCAATCCACTATCGCTTGAAGATTGGCATCGTCCACCCTGACACCGCCTCCCCAAGAAAGTCACTCAGGGAACCATGAAGGTGCACTTTTTCAAAGTGAGGAAAAGGCGCTCGGCTCGCAAAACCTCCAAAACCTGAGTCACGTGCCCAAGATATTCCTCCTCAGACCGACTATAAATCAAAATGTCGTCAACGTAAACACAACGAACTTTCCCAAGAAAGGGCACAAAATCTGAGTCATCACCCTCATGAATGTGGAAGGAGCGTTGGAGAGGCCGAAAGGCATCATTGTCCACTCGTAAAGTCCGTCCTTAATATTAAATGACGTCATCCACCCATCTCTCGATCTCATACGTATCTGATGATAACCACTCTTCAAGTCCATCTTGGAGAAGATCATCGCTCTATAGAGTTCGTCCAACATATCCTCGAGTCTGAGGATAGGTAACCTATACTTCACCGTGATTTTGTTGATGGCGCGACTATCCACACATATACGCCAGCTCCCATCCTTCTTGGGTGCCAATAATGTCGGCACCGCATAAGAAGACACGCTCTCCCTAATATAACCCTTATCACACAATTCAGTGACCTACCTCTGTAGCTCAGCATGCTTTGTGGCTAACATACGATAATGGGGTAAATTGGGGAGCTATACCACAAGTATAAGATCTATAGCATGTTGTATATCACGAAAGGGTAGGAGATCATCAGGAGGCGTGTATACATCTGCATACGAGTCTAACAGATCCTGGGCAAGTGGAGGAATAGGTGCATCCAGGGTGGACATAGGGCTAATAAGAGCATAACATCTACCCGTCTTCGTGGTCTCCGTGGCTAACTCCTCATGTGAAACCAACAATGCCGAAGGACGTTCCATAGGAATGGGTGTCATACGGCGGATGAGGAAATCCATATCCTCGTGTTTGAACGAGTAGGTATTTGCTCATCCGCCATGCACACTACGATGATCATACTGCCAAGGCTGCCCCAAAAGTAAGTGATACACCCTCATATCCACCACGATACGTAATACAACGTCATGGAAGTCTCCTATCCAGAAAGCTACTCAATATTTCCGACTTGGAGTAATAGCGGTATCATGTCTCAACTACCCAATTCGGCATGAGGATGTTAATGATTCCTTAGGAAGTTTCAACGTGTCTACCATTTCTTGAGCCACCAAATTGTCGCTCGCTCCACTGTCAATGATTACCGTACAAAGTCTCCCTCTTACGATACAATGAGTAAAGAAAATACTCGTGCGAATCCACGAGTCATCACTAAGAGGGGGGGGTGCTTGGGGGTTCACCAAAGTTGTGATCATGACAGTGTGCGTAGGCGGTGGAAAGATCAAAAAGTCTTGCTTGAGCATGGAAAAAAGAGTCACGATGCTGACAAATGGATTGAGCGGTAATTAATGGTACATCGGTTGGGATAGGGAGGATGCCTAAGGAGGCGCACCCTTTGAATAAAGGATTAGGGATTTTTTTAGGGGTTGGATATTAGAGTTTCTTGAGTTTGGGGTAAATAAGGTTGGCCGTCGACTTTTTTCTGTTGAATTTGGCTAGGGTTGGTATTAGGATGGATCTTGGATTGTTTAGAAGGATAAGACAATGAATCTTGGTTGTGGGTAAGGCTTTCTTGCAATTCCGGTGGCTCCGGTGGTTCTTGACTCGTTCGGGGTTGGTTCTTGGTTTGATTTTCAGTGTTGGATGTTGTGGCTATAGTTCCGGGCAGAATCGGTGAAGAATCCGGTCTAACTTGATAGCGGACGGTGGCTGGAAAGCCGGTTGGACCCACTGCCTTGACTGCGACTGTTGAAAAATAGAAATCATATGTTGATTCTTAGATTGTCGGAGGCTGATTCCATTGTGTTCTAGTTTGACGCGGGTTGCGATCCCCACAGGCTGTCGGACGCACGCCTAGGAGATAATCTGGTGCCTCCTATGGCACCGTCAGAGATGTGTTTGTGTGGATTCTTCCTTCCTTATAAATAGCAGGTCGACTGGGAAGCAGTGGTGGTTCTGCGAGGGCGGTGATCTTCTGTTCAAGTCTGGCACCACCGGAGAAGGGTAATAGGATGTGCGGCTAAGCACCACTATGGATGGTCCGGTTTTCATCCAGGTGTATCCAATGTAAATCCCAATCTTTGATGAATATGATTGATCCAAGAACAAACCACGCTCTGATACTAATTTGATGTAATTAAGGGTACATAAGTGTAAAAGAATTATTATCTACACAACAACAACAATAACAACAACATGGAAAATGAACAAGGGTTTCTTATTTCTCTATCGAATCTCTCAATATCAAATAGGCAAAAGTGCTACAAATGAAAGTCTTCCGGTTATTTGTACTAAAGGGGACAAAAGGGTAAAAATAACAAAAATAATGAAAAATGCTAAAATGACGATTAAGTCATATATGCTCCTACATCAGAAACATCCTGCCATAGTCTTTTAGGAATCTACAATGGAGTATACAGACCCGCATTAGTGTGCTGGCCCTTGATCGTGTGGCAATTGTAGCAACGCTTAATGAAGGCATTGGTATCCCTCCTCATCGTTGACCAATAAAATCAGTCCCTCAGCATCGCGTGGGTACGCACATGTTCTAAATGGCCCGACAATCCTCCTCTATAAATCTCAGAAATGATCTTCTCCTGCAAAGAAGAAGATGGAATATATAAAGTCGTCCCGCGGTGCAGAAATCCATCATGTAATAAATACTTTCCTGAAGCACCATTGCCTAGTTGATAGGATGCAAAGATCGGTCCAAACTCCACATCAGTCGGATAAAGATCACGGACCTCGTCAAACCCAAACATTCACTACACCAAAATGGGCAAATTGGCACCCTTTAAGCGGCTAGCCTTGTCACGGTCATCGATCGTGATAAAAAAAACACGCATTTTTTGTCATGGTCAATGGCCATGACAAATGCTTGTCACGGTCAATGACCGTGACAATACCAAAAAGTTGTCACGGACAATGACTATGACATGTCCGTGACAATTATGTCAGTAAAAAACTCCCTCTCTTCTTTCTTTCCCACCGTTTCTATTCCCTCCATTTCTCTCTCTCTCTCTCTAGCGACTGCTCACTCTCTCTCTTTACAACTTAAGTATGTTTTATCTCTCTATTTCTTCTCCATTTATGTATATGTATATGTGCGTGTGTGTATATATGTGTGTGTAAATATGCGTGTGTCTGTGTGTGTGGTGTATATATGCGTGTGGGGGAGGGGAGGGGAGGGGAGGAGGGTGTATGTGCATGTGTGTGTGTGTGTGTGTGTGTGTGTGTTTGTGTGTGTATATATGCATGTGTGTGTATATGTGCGTGTGTAGATATGTGTGTGTGTGCATGTGGTGGGTAGGGGCAGCCGGGGGTAGGGGGTAGGGCAGGTGGTTGGGGGGGTGTATGTGTGTGTGTGTGTGTGTATGTGCGTGTGTATTTTTTTTAATTAATTTTTATTGGTTTATTAGATATTGCCCCTCATATTGTAGTGCCCCTTGTAAAAAGAATTGATTGATTTAATATTGATTGGTGGTTAATTTCTTTTGTAAATTAATAATTACTGTCCCTTTAGGATTGCCCCTCATTGTAAATTAATAGTTGTATACTTTAATTGTTAGTTTAATTGATGAAAATAATTAATTGAGTAGATGAATTAGAAGGAGTACGGGATACACATTTTTTGTTGTCATTGCGGTTGGATTATTGTGGATCAATGTTGGGTTGGTTAATTTTAAAAATGGCATGACCACTGGATCATTGTCCATATGGGGGTGGGATTTTTCAACTTTTTTTGAAAATTACTTTGTATAACGAACAATATATATATAGTATGATAATTAAATGAAACATACTTGAAATTACATATAGTGCGCATAGATACTAGCCTTCTAGTTCTTATGCGTACGCATTCAATAGCCCTTAGACCCGTTCGAGAGTCATTACCCCTGTAATGAGATCTCTCGAATTGTCCCGTTTGGACAGTTTGGGACTGCATAATTTATGTATAATAATATTCTTAGTGGCTTAAAGTTGTTACTTTTGGAGGAAGTTCTGCAGTCGTATCCTAATGTTCTCTGGGTACATACTAGATTGACAAGTGTGACTGTTATTTCAATTGATCAATTGAAATAACACTCACACTTGCCAATCTACGTCGTGTACGTGGAGAACTACGGGGATATGCTGTTGAATTTTTCTCAAATCGTAACAATGTGCATGAACTGTTAAGTATATTACAGAAAAATGCGATCTTGAATGGGATAGGACTACTCACCCTTTAGAGGAGATGGAGGAAATAGAAATTTCTATTATAAATTGAATTTGAATTTGAAATTTAAAAATCTAATATAAATAAGACATAATTAAATGAAACATACTATAAATCTAAGTTTTGTTTATACTAATGCATGAATATACGCTTCTTTCCTTTAATAGGTGATTAGTTGTGGTAGTTGTGATGGGATATCCGAAATACAAAGAGTGGATGGGTGAGACAAATAAAATGGGGGATGTGTTTCGCAGAGGTGCTAATGAATTTGTGAAATACGCAAAGAGATATCATAATGATGAAGAGTTTTCGTGTCCGTGTGCTAGGTGTAAGAATGGTAAGGTGTTTGAGTGGAAAACAGTTGAACTACATTTGTTAAGATCAAGTATGCAAGATAGTTATCGATTTTGGAGTTTTCACGGTGAATTAAAAGTTCCTTTTGTCCCCGAACAACCTTCACAACAACCTTCAACAAGTAGGATAGATATAGAAAGGGACGACGTAGATCATAATATGTTAGATGATTTAGTTGATGATGCGTACGGAGTTTATGAAGCAGAGGAGAATGAGGTTACTGATGATGTACAAGGTTCAAGTGCTCGTGAAGATATCACGATAAACCTTGACGATGACTATCAAAGTTTAAAATTTAAGGTGACCCAACTGTTATACTCTGGCTGTGAGAAAGATCAAACAACTTTACATGCCATGGTTGGTTTGTACAGTTTGAAGACGCAGTACGATTTGTCTGGCAATAGCGTGACATGAATTCTGAAATGGGTGAAGGGGTTACCACCCAAGGAGAATACGCTTTCAAATAGTTATCCTGTTATGAAGAACAGTTTGAAAGGTTTGGGAATGAAGTATAAATCAATTCATTATTGTGTATGACTACATACTATACCGAAAGGAGTATGAAAATCTCGATCGTTGTCCGATTTGCGATGAACCTAGATATGTCCAATCTACTAGTAAAGAAGGCACAAGCTCAAAAGTGCCTCAAAAAGTGTTGAAATATTTTTTCGTTGGGCCTAGATTAAAGAGATTTTTAACAGTACCATGGATAGCGGAGGCAATGACTTTGCATGCTAGGGAAGAAGTAGGGGGTAATCTCATGCGTCATCCTATTGATTCTACAACTTGGAGGAGGATGAATTATGAGTATCCCGATTTTGCTCGAGAACAGCGCAACATTCGTTTGGCTATATCAACAGATGGTTTCAATCAATTTGAAAATATAAGCACCAATCAGAGTGTATGGACAGTGATCCTAGCCCCACTCAACCTCCGTTCTTCACAGTGTATGAGACCTGAATTTTCGATGATGTCTTTGTTGATACCTAGGCCAAAGGCACCAAGTGATGACATCGACGTCTACCTGGCTCCTTTGGTAGAAGAATTAAATGAGTTGTGGGAAGAGGGTGTGCAATCATTTGACTCTTTTAGAAAATAAGAGTTTACGCTGAAAGTTATGTTGATGTGGGAAATTCATGATTTTCCAGCTTATGGGACATTATCCGGTTGCACATATTATGAGCTAGATGCTGTTGTTTTGGAATTCAGAATTTAGGTGTTAAATAGTAACAATCCATTTGGATTTGTAGTAATTGTACATATTTTCATGTCTTCTTCTAATTCATTTTGATTTGTAATAATAACAACATTTTTTTACAGCAAATGTCTCCTTCAGGTATTAAGGCGAGGATGATGATGCTGATTATGATGATGTCGTCTGGGCTCGATCGTAGCGGAGGCGAATAGGGCTCCTCGGTCCTGTGGCTCCCCAAATATGGCAAATTGGGGATGGCCATCGAGAACAAGACGGGGCTATTAACGAGATCCATCGAGCTGGTAAAGACGATCATCGGTCCAGAGTACACTAGTTGGAGGGAGGTGCCAAATGAGCTCAAGTTAGCTATTTGGGTGGTACTACAAGTAATGTATTTATATTTATATTTATATGAATATTTCAATTTCAATTTCAATTTCAATTTCAATTTCGATTTCGATTTCGATTTCGATTTCGATTTCGATTTCGATTTCGATTTCATTTTATATTTATATTTATTCGCAACTAACATTGAATTTGTTGGATATGAACAATTCAACCTGGATCCAAAGCTACGCGATTCTGTCTTGGAGCAGTTGAGGGAGCAACACAAGATGTGGAAGAAAAATATGCGGACCCGGTACTTTGGGAAGACCCGAGAGTCCGTTATCCGAATGCGTGAATCCGTCCTGCCGAAGGAGCCGATCTCATTGGCACAATGGCAAAAGTTCATTGACAATGAGATCGGGGAGAGAGAATTGGCATCTCGCCAATCGGGCAGGGAAAATAGGGCAAAAAAGACGGACGTGCACTACTCCGGCCGGACGTCTTACGCCGAGGTGGAGCATAGGATGATGGTAAGATTTAATTTTTCTTTAACTACAGAAATATATTATTCTGCATTATTTTACTTTGCGGGATGATACTAATTTTACTTTATTTATTTTAGGGGACAGGGAGTGCCCTCGGGGTAGGCCACATAGGCTCGATACTTATGTGGCTATTCGGACGAAGAAGGGGAAGGATAAGGAGGTGTCCCCGAGCGTCGCGGCCACGATTGTAAGTAATCCGACAGTTTACTTTTTGTTAATTACGTTATAATTTTTTTATTTACTTATTTTACTAATCATTTGTTTTTTTTCGTTTCAGGCAAAGCTTACGGAAGTGCATGAGTCGCAGTTTGATGCCAACAATGCATCTTTGTCCACAAACACACTCAGCCAAGTGCTTGGCACTGATCGCAAGGGGAGGTCAAGGAGGGTGAGCTCGCGGGTGGCCAAATCTAGGATCATCGGATTGGAGACGAGCGACATTGGGTTGGCTCGAACGGTGGACTCGCATGATGCGAAGCTGTCCCGTTTGGAGGCGACGGTCCAAGATATGTTCTTATTCATGAAGCGTTCGTTGGGCGGAATCGTAAGGGGAAAGGGAAGGAGAAGGTGGTGGAGGACGAGGTGCAGGGTGACGAGGATGTGGACCTCGCTGCTTCATCGCCAACACGTGCGGACTTTGATGATCCACTCCCCTATTTGGCTCCTTTCGACCAACCGATGTCGATACTTGGTTGGCCGAGCGTGTTTTTACTGGACATATTTGATGGCCGGCGGATAGGGCGGGGGTTGAGGGACCCGAATACCGTCCAGGGTATATCAATTCATGGATGTTTTCTTCAAGACATCGAGTCCAAGGTGCTCGTCACGCATGTGATACCCGGGAAGGAGAACTCACCCTTGTGGTTGCGCGAACAATGCGGTACGATGTATATTGCTGGGTGTGTTAATTCGTATATCGTGAGGCCTACTCACCTCCTCAGAGCTAACCTTACCCCAGACATGTAGTGACATTATTTGAATTGAATTGTTTTAAGTTGTTACATTTGAATTATATTTGGATTATGTCGTGGTGCATATTGTTTTGAATGTATATTTGCATTATCTCTATTTTATTTGGATATATGATGTTTGAACAGGTACAACATTGCTATAACAGGTACAAATATACTACTGGGCAGTGGCACTGGCCATACTGCCCAGCAGATTTTTTTTCAATTCTGCCCAGAATTGTCACGGCCATTGACCGTGACAAGTTCGTGACAAATAAAACTTGTCACAGTCAATGACCGTGACAATTCTTTAAAGAATGTCACGGGTTTGTCATGGTTTATGACCGTGACAAAACTTGTCAAGGTCATATACCATGACATGATCGTGACAATTCTAATGAACTTGTCAAGATCAATGACCGTGACAACAAAATTTGTCACCCTCAGAATTGTCACAGTCATTGACCTTGACAAGTCCAACTTGTCAAGGTCAATGACCGCGATAATTCGACAGATTTGGTGTAGTGATTTGTACGGCAAATGAAATGTGTAGCGCTAGAGGTAAGCGGTCCATTTGGCGTGCTTGTCACTAACACGCCACTGATTATGTAGGAAACGTACGGCTTCATGATCTGACTTGATGACAAACTCCTTATGGAGGAGATAGGATGATCAAAACTTCACCACCTTTTCAGCCGCATAGAACTTGAGATCATATGTCAAGTAATTGAGAGCTGTCCCTGACAACTTCTAACTAAAGAAGGCGATCATCTTTCCATTCTGGCTCAAAATAGCACCCATAAATGTATTGCAATCATCGCAAGACAACTCAAATAGTTGATCGAAATCAGGCAGTGCTAAAATAGGCGTCGGTGTCATAAACTCCTTGACGCGCATAAAGGCTCTATCTGCCTCTGCAGTCCACCGAAACTCAGTGCTCGAGGAAGCACTCATCAAGTCTGTGATAGGCGCCATGATAGTGCTAAACCCGACTACAAAATGTCAATAAAACCCTGCTAGGCCATGAAAGCTGCGGACGTGGAATACCGATGTGGGTGAGGGCAAAAAATTATGGCATCATCCACCCTGATGCCCTCGCCGAAAACTACATAAACCAATAATGTCATCGATGGCACCATAAAAGCGCATATCTTCAATGTGGGGAAAAATTGTTAGGCTCGTAGGACCTCCAATACCCGAGCCACATGGTCAAGGTGCTCCTCTTCTGATCGATTGTAAATCAGGATATCATCAAAATAAACCACCACAAATTTCCCATGAAAGGGTGCAGAATCTGCGTCAGCACCCTCATAAAGGTTGATGGGGAATCAGAGAGGCCGAAAGGCATCACCGTCCACTCATATAGCCCGTCCTTCATCTTGAAGGCAGTATTCCACTCATCCCCTAACTTCATGGGAATGTGTTGATAGCCACTCTTCAAGTCTCTCGCACCATGGAGTTGGTCTAGCATATCCTCTAATCTGGGGATAGGTAACATGTACTTCACGATGATCTTATTAATAGCTCGGCTATTAATATACATGCGTCAACTCCCATCCTTCTTTGGCGCTAACAGGACGGGTATTGCACAAAGAGACATACTCTCCCGAATATAGCCCTTGTCACAAGCTTCGTGACCTATCTTTGCAACTATGCATACTCCATGGGTGACATGCGGTAATGGGGGAGGTTGGGGAGCTGTGCTCCGAAGACAAAATCTATAGCATGTTGTATATCCCGGAGAGGAGAAAGATCATCTGGGTGTGTACACACATCGGCATAAGAATCCAATAAACTTTGGACGTGTGGGGGAACGAACGCCTCCGGGGTGGTAATGGGACTGATGAGAGCATAGCATAATCCCGTCTCCACGATCTCTGTGGCTAACTCCTCATGTGAGACTACTAGGGCAAAGGGTCGTGACATCGGGAACGGTCGTATGGGACAGAAGAGAAAGACTCTTCCCTGTTGCATAAACGAATAAGTGTTAGCTCGACCATCATGCATGCTACGATGATCAAACTTTCACGATCTCCCCAAAAAAAGGTGGCACACTCGCATATCCACCACGGTGCACTTAATCTCATCATGGTAGTCCCCAATGGAAAAAGGCACTCGGCACTGTCGGCTAGGGGCAAGTGTTGCTCCACTACACAACCACCCAATACGACACAGGGTGGTCAATGACTTCGTGACAAGCTTCAATTTATCTACTATCTCTTGTGCCACCAAATTATCACTAGCTTTGTCGTCAATAATCACCGTACTTAGCCTCCCCTTTACGGTACGAGTAAAGAAAATACTCATGCAGATCCACGTGTAATCACTAGGAGTGGGTGATTGGGGATCTACCGATGTCGTTATCATTACGATGTGCATATAAGCGATTAAAACCCTCACAAGTTCCGCTTGGGTATGGCCAAATGAATCTCAACGCCGACAAATAGATTGGGCGGAAGATAATGATACGTGGGATGGTATAGGAAGAATGCCTAAGGAAGGGCACCTTTTATAGATAGGGTTGGATTGAGGATTTAATTCCACGATCGTCGGTTTAGATTTTTTTGGGTTGTGGTAAGAAATTTGAGTGGTGGGGGAAGGGTGAGAATTTTTATTCAAGTTAGGGGGTAAGGGGATTAGGGTTTGAATTAGGGTTGTCGAGGGGGGTGGAAATTAGGATTTCTTAGGACAAAAAAATACTTGGGAGAAGGATTTGTAGTTGGTTCGGGAGTTTTGGCCAAAAAATTTAAGGCCCGAACGACATCAACTATTGCTGTTCGACCCCTGTTTTGGCCTCGCCAGCGGTAAGAGAAGGGTCTGGTAGGGTGTCAGTGGCAGTCCGAGTGGTGCGACCTGGTCTGGACAGATTTGGGAGGAATTCCGGTGGTTTCAGGATTATCACAGGTGGTGGTGATATCAATGATGGGTGAAGAAGGTTAGTGTCTGTTGTTTTTAGGGTTAAGGTTTCGTGGACATGCTTGAGAGGATATCGCCCTTTATTCGGGTGAGATCAACTCGTTTCCCAATCTTCGATAATCATATTCAATCCAAGATCAAACGAGACTCTGATACCAATTTGATATAAAATAAGGTGTGGAAGTGTAAGAATTTTTAATCTACACAACAACAAAAAATAAAAGAATTCTTGAATGGGTCTCAATTCCTCTCTAGGTTCCCAATATCAAAATATCAAAAGTGATACAAAAGAGGTCCCTTGAGCTATTTATACTAAAGATACAAAAAGGCTAAAAAAAAAAAAAATGACAAAACAAACGCTAACGTCCCTATGCTTCTGCATAAAAAATGCTTAATAACAACGAGAGGATCGTCATACAATGACAACTCATACAAAAGCCATTGATGATTAAAAAATGCTTGGTGCCCGATACCAAGAGGAAGATGGAGAACTTGGAAGTTTCAGCTACTCCAAAAAGAGCAGCAGCAGCAAATAGAAAACTCAGCAGCCACATAATTATACTAATTCCCATGTATGCCTCCCAACAATTTCAGCAATTCCATAAACAGGATTGACCATAGTCAACACTATAGAGAATCGAAACCCAGAAATCCAACCAAACATTTGAACTGCAGAAATTCAAATGGGATGTCAGTAAGTCAAATGACAAAGATGGTATCTGGACTAAACTCGTCATATTGTTTAGCTTTAGCAAACAAACTATAACATTACAGCCGGTTATCAGAGGCATGGTTCAATACATATAATAGGGCTACATTTGGAGGGGCATAGCAATATAGCATACCTTGGATCATAACCTAGCTGAAACACCAGAAAGAGCATGACTGACCAGCTCTCTTCTCAAGATCTTTCCAGCCGGAGATTTTGGGATAGAGTTGATAAATGCAACACGACGAATCTTCTTGTATGGGGATACCTGCAAGATGAAACACACAGATGAGAAAGTGGAAAATTATGAAAAACTTAAGTTAGGTGAGCAATGGTTGTAGCATGAATCATGATTATACAAACGGAAGTCTAAAGAGAGTGATTCCCACCTAGTTGGATCTGGCTACACAAATCATGTTTCTTTGTTTTGGGTTGTCTCACAAATATCTTTTGTTAAGGATGTCAATGTTATTTGTTAAGGGAAATACTTTATATTCCAATAACGTGATAATTCAACAATGTCATGTGATCGAAAAGAGGGTAGTAAGATACTTAATACTACTGGAAAAAAGCTGACTCAAGTTCTACGTTATTGAGTCTACATCCAGAAAAATTTAGAAGGCAAAAGTAGTAGTTATCTTCTAGTGTTTTCAAATTTCCTTACTCTTATATTGTTGACAGGAGGTAAATACACAGCCAGGTTCACTCTTGATAAGTTTGCAAAACAGAAGAGGCCTCAAGACCTTAGCTGGAGAAGGATATTCATGCAGATTGTGCAGAAGCATCTTCTTTGAATCATTCTAAAGAAATATGTAGCAATCATTGTTGGTCATGGGGTAAGTTACCCTAACAAACCTTCTCAGTTCAGCTTCTACAGTGAAGCGTTTAAATTCCCTATTACTACCCAAAAGTCTTGTAGCTGCAAAAGTTTTTTTTTTCCATCTTCAAAGTAACGATTTTAGTGGTGGCTGGTTTGGTTGAGAATATAGGACTCAGATTCCAAATATCAACGTGAAACGATATCAGATGCCTAATTGAAGTCACTTCCTGATCTTTTACTTCGTATTTCAACCAAGTTCATCATAGTCTTCTTATCACAGAATATTTTGAAAAAATAAAAAAGAAGAAAAAACTACCCAGAATAAAACAGGCTGTGGCAGGTAATGAGAACTGTATAAACAAGCCACCCCTAAATTTCCAAGACAGTCATCATAGTATTCATTATGCATTTTATGATGCCTGACAAATTGGGACTTTTCCTCTTATTATTTACAACAAAAGCCAAGATTTTATAAGCATATGCATAATAGACCAATTGCCAACGTGAAGCCCCACATATATAAATGTTTAATAGTCAAATAAAATACTTCTGTAGTAACTTAGAAGTAAACATGCCTGTTTTGCCACAGAATCAATTATTTGTGCCTCAGTGATACTACTTCCAGGTTTTCTCACTACATAGGCCATGGGAATCTGCCCTGCTTCTTCATCGGGATATCTGCTTTCAGATGTCACAAACAAACGTGAGATAAGAAAGGGCTGGACAAAACGAACAAACATAAAATGCAATAAAATAGAATGTAAACGATGTTAGGTGATCTTTATAAAAGACATGCAAATATGATTTTGGGCGCAGATGGATAAAATAATTAAGATACACATACGGAATCACGGCTGCGTCTGCAATATCTGGAATTGATTGAAGTAAATGTTCTAATTCAGCTGGGGGGACCTGCAAGGTGCACCAGGTTTTGTAAGATGGTGGAATTCAGTGGCAGTGAATCGTTTATGAGTTACAAATCTATAATACGCAGAGTAAGTTGATTACCTGATAGGCCTTGTATTTTATCAATTCTTTTAACCTATCAACAATGTACAGGAACCCATCGGAATCAAAATAACAGAGATCACCAGTCTTTAACCAGCCATCTGAACCCAAGGTCGCAGCAGTTGCCTCTTCATCTCCAACATAACCTGTAAGTATCCACAATTATCCTCATTTATAAGAATCATCCTAGTGGTATTCAAGAGGCCACAGCCAAACAAAGTTAAGAATTCCGAGCAGAGATAACCAAAAAGTAAAGTCTTTTGGGGGATCAAGTTATCCAATAAGAATGCAGATGTTCAATTTTTCATACAGCTCCTTTTGTTTTTTCTCCTTTCTCAATAAACAACAGTACTCTCAAATATTGATACCTCAAAATTAATGTGTTTCCAGGTATGTATGCATTGGAGAGAATGGGGAGAAACATTCTTTGTCGATCCCATAAATAGAACAATATCAACCATATAATATACTAATGAAAACGTACGTATGAAAAATACGAATGGACTAAATCTAGAACATCAAATCTTTGATTTATTCGATGAGGGGATCAACTATATGGTTTCCTTATATATGTTGGCCTTTCGTCAATATAAACCCTTATAATGGGTTCTTTGTGATCATCCCTATAAATTATAGGCTATAATATTCAACAAAAGCTGCTATTTCTGTTAGAAGATGTACCGATGAACTTGAGGTCCTGGTCAAACACAGATAGACCAAGGCCCCCATGAAGTTGAATCACCCTAAAAAATGCAAAAGAAAAATATGCTAGCCATTCCCTCTTGTCTATCCCAAGAGGAGAATGTAGGTTAAATTTGATAGAACCTTAACATCCACACATGCCTTACCTTTCATGATCATAGGCCCCCGTAACCATAATTCCCCTCGCTGTCCAGGAGGTAAGGCTTCACCAGTTGCAGGATCAACTATCTTGGCTTCGATGTTACTAGATAGGCGGCCAGCAGATCCATACTTTTTGGACTCATCGGGATCCGTCATTCCAGTTGCCCCTCCCCCGGTCTCTGTCATACCATATCCCTAAGGTAGATAAGAGTGGCATGAGTTAGCTTTAAAAAAGTGGCATCAATTTTTTTCCCTTGGTTTTAATTGAGATTATATGTTTTCATTATCATATGAAAAGCAACTGTAGAACTTGTTTCACGATTAGCATAAGCCTTGGTTTTTGCAATAATCCCTCATATTTTCAAATAAATGCCAGTGTTAACGTTCATAAAGAAACAATAATAAAAATGAAAAGAATAATAAGAATAAAAGAACAATGCTAAAATAAAGTTTTTGCATAAAAAATTCTCACGAATATGAGACAGATAGAAAAACGAAATAAAATTATTAAATATAGGTACCTAGTTGATAGTGTAAAAAAGTGCCACATAATGTATTATTCAAGCAAGAGTCACATTCTCCAAGATCAAATTTAAGTAAAAATATAAAAAATGGATTATTACAATAACCTTTCTGTGTTTTTAGTTGATTACACATGCCTCCCTTGTTTCTGAGATATACAGTGACCTCTCTGACATTTGGGTTTTGTCAAGAATGATTTATACTCTGTTTAATGAACCTTGGAGATAAAAAGGAAAATACTGATATCAGCCATCAAATTTTTAAAGGTTAAACTATATTAACGATGAGTCAGCTAATATTGTGGTATTCAAATGTGATTACAATTGCAATCTCCCATATACAATATTATCGTCATCTTATGAAAACCAATTAAAGGTGATGGCCTCAATTCTAAAAATATAGTCTGGGCGTTTGCGATAAGTTCGAAACGCAATGGAGTTCACTGTGAGTATCTAAAAAAGGCAAAGTAACCTAATTGAGTTAAACCATGTCTGATCGAATGAACCGAGTGCCCCTGCGCTACTCAACCACATCTAACCAAGTCAACCAATTACACCAAACCCAGCTGATTCAACTCGATAGGCAGTCCAAGTTATACTGCTAAACCAAAACTTTTATCACCCACCATAATAAAAAATTCCTCTACCAAGTACCACCAGCTATGTCTCAGCCTGCCACAAGAAATCTCAATCTCGAAACACCACAAACTCCATCAAACCACCACGCACCACCTCACCCGCTATTACTGACGTAAATGGCGTCAAATGGGAGCAAGAAAAGATAAATCTCTCTAAACTCTCTCAAATCTCAATATCTCAAAATGGAACAATGCCCCTAACCTTCCTTCCTCTAAATACTAAACAAAAGAAAAAGTAGAATGAATACTAAAAATAGAAGAAATAATAAAAATGACATAAATGACAAAAAAAGCCCTTATTCACATCACTCCCCCCCCCCCCGGGGGAAAGAGTTCGTCTTCGAACTCAGAGAGGGAAAGACCTTCAGTGTCACCATTGAGGATAATAATGAGAGCTGGCTGGGGTGGAATATCCGGTGGCTCCTCAAGATACTCAGGATCCCCCGAAGCGAGGAGAACGCGACGGCCGGGAAGGGGACAATCTGAGGCTCTATGGCCAATCACCCCGCAGTTGTAACATTTGAATGTGACGGGATGAATGGGTGCTGGAGGAGGAACCGTGGGAGTAGTAGTAGCTGCATTAGGTGGAGTCACAAGAGTAGCAGAAGTCACTGGTGCTGGAGGAGCTGTCATACAGCGACCACGGAGGGGAGGAACAGACCGATGGAACTAAACTTTAGTGGCATACTCAAGCGCCTTGGCAAAGGAGGTGACGTCAGGTAAAGCGAGGTCCCGTTGGATATAGCATTGAAGGTCATGGATATACCGACTGATCCTCTGTTCCTCGCTCTCATTGAGGCTGGCAAGAGTACAAAGAAGCTGAAAGCGCTCGGTGTAGTTTAAAATTGTAGTGTCTTGCCGAAGAGACTGGACTCGCAAGAATAGATCACGCTCGTAGGTGGCAGTAACAAAAACGGTAATCAGTTGTGCACGAAGTGTCAACTGTGCAATGGCATCACCACCCTGTAGAGTCGGGGTTCCTCATCTATGGTGGAGGCTCGGGAAGTAAGGCTCGCGATGGCGTCTCCGAGGCGGTGGATGAGGAGGGTCCGGAGCGGGTGGTGGTAATGGGGTGGGTGGAGGGGGAGTATGAGGTGGAATGGTCTCTCGTGGTGGAGGGACCAACGGCTGGCGGTAGGAAGAGTGGTTCATTTGGTGTCCCTTTTGATAACACAAAAAGCAATGGTGCTCGAAGAGAGGTACATATGGATAACCTTTCGACCCAGAGAGTCAAAAGGAGAAACATCAGTGCGTCACTCAGTAAGAGGGGATGGCTCAAACGTTGGACAAGAGCGGGGTCGTGGTGAAGGGGGCCATCATGTGGGGGTAAACTAATCCACTCCCATACCCGCTCATAGGACTCAAAGGGTGCGGAATGAACGGGCATCCCATGTAGAATGATGGTGGGATACATGTGTGGGGTGACCAGGTAGGGGGTGAGGTGTGGAGGATAGGTGGGGGCGGAAGCGTGGGGAAGGCGATGTGGGGTGGGTGGTAATGGATGGAGCAGGGGATATGGAGGGAAGATGGGGAAGTTCGAGGTGTTTTTGTGGATGATGGCGAGGGCAAATGGAGATAGGAGGTAGGGGGTAGTCATGTTGAGGAAGAGTGGGGTAATTGTGAGGGTGTTGTGATGGGAAGTGGGGGGACCAAGAATACGAGGTGGAGGAAGGTGTGGTGAGGGTATATGGTGGTGTGTCGATATTTTGGGTGGTGGAGGAAGGTATGTAGGGGGGAGTGGGCGAATTTTGGAGGGTGAGGGTATTGGGAATGTCGGGCTTGGAGTTCAAGATTTGGGTTAAGATGTATGTAGGGGCTAATTTGTTACCGGAATTGTTATCTTTGGGTGAGGATGAGTTAAAGTTGAACCTTTAGCATGTCGAATGTCACGAATCATCTCGACTAGTACGTTCCGATCATGGGAGGTGCCATTTGGACACATAATGGAGAAGAGACTGCAGGAAATTTCTCGGAATGACCCATAAGTGACGGACAACCCTCGGTAAGGATGTCCGGACGACGGAACTCCCGACCCAAGCCGACGAAAGGCTCGGATGCTACAGTCGGTGGGATTTGATTCGACTGGACTGGATCGCGGCCTGTTCGTCTTTGGAGAAGATACTCGGTGGCATTGGGCTGCTTTCCGGTGGCCTGGGATTGATTGCGAGGCGGATCGGGCTGGGGTTGGGGCCTGCTTTGGGCGGTTCGATGTTTCGACAGTCCGGCCTTCTCGAGGGGAATTTTTTTGGACTTCCATCCAGTGGGTTGTGGTGGTGGGGCGCCATCCTCGGTGGTGGTGCTTTCTTGAATGAAATTGGGGTTAGGGTTTGCCAAATTAGGATTTTATTGCGGTAGGGGGGTAGAATGGGTTGCACTGGGGAATTAGGGTTAGGGTTTTGAGATATTACCGGAGCGGTGTGGGGGCGGTCAATGGGAATTGCCGGTGGGGGATTTTGTGCGTCGATCTCATCCATTCGGACCTTCAATTGGTTGAGGGCTTCCATGATTTGATCGAGAGGATTTACCGCGGAGGTGTTCATCTTTCTTGGACCCACGTGACGTTGTTTACGAGTTTTTGTTTTACAACAACAACAACCGGTGGAGCGACTAGGCTCTGATACCAATTGATGTAAAATGCGAGCAAGAAAAGATAAATCTCTCTAAACTCTCTCAAATCTCAATATCTCAAATTGGAAGAATGCCTCAAATTAGACTACAAAAGAGTATTTATAGGAAGGAGGTTGCTTGGCCTCTAAACTAAGTATCTAATTACAATTATGCCCTTAAGTGCCAATTAACCTTCCTTCCTCTAAATACTAAACAAAAGGAAAAATACAATGAATACTAAAAATAGAAGAAATACTAAAAATGACGAAAAAGACCCTTATTCACAACAATTACACCCTTACTCGTGTCATGGTAGTGGCATGCCTAAGCTGTGGGTGGGCACGCCTTGGAGGCACCTTTGCCAAGTCATGACCAATTGAGTTTTAAGCATAAGATGGTGTTTCGATAGAGTTGAAGTGGCATAAGGCTGCCTTGGGGGATACTGGAATTGGTTGTAGCAAATGATGGGTAGCGTGCCTAAGTGTGGGTTGATGTCTATTGCTATCACCATGGCCGGCCCTGGCCATGTGCCAAATGGGCAATGGCACAGGGCCCATTTTAGAGTATGCACCTATATATGTATATGTTAGGGGTCCAAAAATATTTTATGTATATTAAAAATGTCAATTTTTGAAATAAGTTTAATTTTTAGGGGCCCATTTTCTTAACTACCCAAAACCAATTTGTTTAAGGAATGATTCAACTACCCAAAAATCTCACCCAACTAAAATGACCCTAATTTTTTAGGGGCCCATTTTAGTTATTTAGTATCTTTGTACAAATTTTTTTACGAAGGGCCCTAAATTGATTTTGGCACAGGGCACTTCCAATCTTAAAACCGACCCTGACTATCGTTTGGCCTAGAAGGATATTTGAGTAGGGTGATGCTGGGTGCTTCGCAGGATTGTACACTTGTGGGCTTCAGTGTAGATACCACATTGGTTTGTAGCCTTATTGGTATACTTGGGCATGGCATTTTTACATGGGGCATGGCAAGGCACATTTGTGGGCAACAACATTGCAACATGTGGGCGGTATTTGACATATTCATAAGAACTGATATTTGACATATTCAGTTTGCAATGTTGGCTAAAGCCATGGTTTGCCTACCAAGAAGTGGAAGGTAAGCTTTGTGTATAAAACTCTCATTTTGGGTTCAGACAAATTCTGCAAATGACAAGGAAGTCGTATGTGATGCTGAGGTATTAGGACAGGTGTTGGCTCTAAGACAGGAAAGTTATTGTGCAGTTTTAGTGGGAAACTACCGCAACAATTAGAAATCTGTCTAATGGAACAGTTTTTTTATGTATTTAACCAAGGCCTTGCTTTGTGTCGTAGGAAGCCTAGTGTTCCCTTGTAATATGCGAATGATAATTACAAATGTTGGGAACAGAGTTCCTATATTCTGTAATTACATTGCAGAATAAGGAAAATGGGGGAGATATTTAACCCCTAATTGTGGGAATTGACTCAAAATGATTTTAGACAGGCTAGGTTTGGGGACAGTTAGTTTCACTACAGTTAGTGCAAAAAGGTTATATTGCAATACCTACCACCAACACCATTAATACCCACATAAATCATTACTAACCCCAAAACCCTCACCACCTCTACACCTCACCATCGCTGATATACTTTTTTTTTCTCACTCTCCCACTGACCTTCTTTCCATATCCGTTGCGCATGAAAACAAATGCATACAAAAATATGGTGGCGATGAGTAGTTGTGATTGAGATTGGTGAGATATAGCAGGTGATTGTGGCAGAAGTGGATGGTCGGTATGGAGGATAATGGGGTAGATAATGAAGAGATCCATCGTGGGTGGTAATGAGATCCAAATTTTCTGCCAAGTAAGCCACTGACATGGGAGGGTAACATCCACAGTGGTGATTAATGCTGTGATTATGATCAGTAATGAATAAGACATGGCTGGGTTCAGTGATAGAAGGGGAAAGGGGAGAAGGGAGAGTGAGTTCCAAGAGTTGGAGGGAGTTTAGTTAACAATCCTAAGACCATTCACAATAGTTTAACTTAAAAATGGAATAAAGGACTAATTTAAGCTATTCTATGATGAATTTGTTGGTTTTGGCTCTCCAATTTTTTCAGTTTTGGTTTATTTACAAATTTGCCATCTTGGCTCATACCTATAAATACAAGTGTTATTTCTAGGTTTTGTAAAAAGAGGGCATATTTGAGAGCTAATCAAAGGCAAAGAGAGATAGAGAGCTACTTTGAGCAAGGTGAGTTCTTGAGGTTGGTTAGTGATTGACTTTTGAGAGAGATAAGTGAGGTGTGTGTGTAACCATTGGTTCCTAGCCATTTATCTATAAAAGATGATATCCTACCATTTGTGGATGTAGCCCAAAGCTTGGGTGAACCACGTAAATTGTTGTTGCTTTGATTGTTTGTTGCTTGTATGTTCTTATTGTCACTTCATTGATGGTTGGTTGATTTGATTGGGAGTTTGCACACTAGTTCATTTACGGACTGCACACTAAGTGTTTGATAAAATTCCTGACTGAGTTTTATCGTCTTGGTCGCTAGAGATAGTCTTGCTTTAGCGCAACAAGTGGTATCAGAGCTTTGGTTGCATTGTTTGCCCGGTATTTTAATTCGAGGTTGAATCAATTTTGGCAATTTTGGTATAGCTTTTGCTTTTGTTCCAAATAACGGAAAATGTGGAGAGTACTCGAGAATCAACCTCTACGAGCGGAGTCTCTAAGAGATGGGATCCGAGTTATATATCGAGTGGCTCAATGAAGACGGACATGAAGGCTTTTGATGAGAAGATCAATTTCGGGTTATGGCAAAGATGAATGCAAGGCGTTCTTGTCTAACAGAGATTGCAATTAGCATTGTTGGGGGTAGAGGGACGACCGGTAGGCATGACCGATGCCGAGTGGATTGGCATTGATCAAAGAGTGGCTTCTTGTATTGAGATGCTTATCACGGATGATGTGTTGAATAACGTGATAGCGGAGACCACGGCTAAAGGCATGTGGGATAAGCTAGAAGAGATTTATTTGGGAAAGTCGTCAAATAAATTGTTCCTCAAGAAGAAACTCTTCAAGCTTGAGATGAAGGAGGGTGAGGATATGATGAAGCAAATCAACGTTTTTAATGCCTTGATAAATGACTTGAACCGGATAGACGTTCAATTCATTGATGAGGATCGAGCATTGTTGTTGCTTGCATCATTACCCGATTCATACGAGCATTTTGTGACCACTCTCATGTTTGGGAAGTCTACGCTCTGGTGCAACGAGGTTGTGCAAGATATTCAATCTCATGTCACGATGAGAAAGAAGGAAGGTGGAGGTGACGGGTATTCCCATGATGAAGGCCTTACGGCGAGAGACGGAGGTGGGCAAAATGGCGGGCGGAAATCCAACCAGGGATTTAATGATGGTAGTAGGTCTAGATCGAGGGGTGTTGGTGGTAAAGGGCCGAAATGCTACAAGTGCCGAAAATGGGGTCATATGATCCGAGAATGTCCTTTGTGGAACGACAAGGTTAAGGGCAAGGTTGATTCTGAGAGGGCAACGGTAGCGAGTGCGAATTATGAAGATGAATTTGGAGAACTTCTCACAATCTCTAAGGTTAACTCTCTTTCCCAAGATGCTTGGATATTAGATTCGGGATCGTCGGATCACGTTTGCTCCAAGAGGGAATATTTTGAGACTTTCACGAAAAATGGAAAAGGTTTCATGTCTTTGGCTAACGGAGAGAAGGTTGCCATTGAGGGTGTCAGGATGGTGAAACTCAAGATGTTCGATGGGGTGGAACGCACTTTGGGTAGTGTGGCCTATGTCCCAAAGTTGCGAAAGAATTTGATATCCATTAGCCGTTTGGATTCCAAGGGTTGTCGGGTGTCGGTGGCGGGTGGAGTCTTGAAAGTCACACGCGGCTGTATGGTCCTAGCAAGGGGAGAGGAGAGAGGGGTTGTATCGTCTAAATCAGACTTCGAGAAAGATGGGGAAGCTGTGTGCACAAGTGACCGAACGTTCGAGGCATGTCTCGTTTGTAAGCAAAACGAAGACATCGGGTGCTAGCTTTCCGAGAGTAGATGGTAGTGATGGGAGAATACCTACTAGTGGATGGGATGGATCGAAGTCCCCCTCCAGGGCCAACAGGTGATGTTGACTCGGTTTGGTTGCACACATGCATTGGCCGATTGGAATCGAGGAGGTGTAGGACTGTGATGGATTCGAGGTGTGTGTGGCTAGTTCAAGGAAGGCCGATGAGTTATTGTTTGCGAGCATTGTCAAATGGGAGTTTTTCGTGACAAAGACTTGGTACATCTTTCGAGGGTGAGTTTTGGAGGGTGTGGGAGGTGAGGAATTTTCCCTCGCATCCGTGGTTATTTCTCAAGGTGGAAGATGGTGTTGATGTGTTTGAATGTTTCGTGTAAAGAGGGTGTATGCTATATGTATTGTGTGGGGGTGTACTCACCGGGTTACATAAGGAGCGAGATTCACTGTATGGTTACGTGGGAAGCATTCAGATGCATGAGATGGAGAGTTCTTGTTTAGAACTTAGTTCCTCGGGGGGTGGAGTCGTTTGGAGTCTTGGAGTGAAGACTTGCGATTTCTCACTTCATGGTAGAAGTTTGGGGTGGCTTAGCGTCGGGTGGAGCGTATTGGCTAGTTAAATGTCAGGATGATCTTCGAGCAAATTTGATGTTTCTATTCCGAGTTCGGTTGGATCGTGAGGATCGCCTCGGGGAATCGCATTAGCTTGGTAGATGGTGGGACGGTCTTCAAGTGGGTTCAATTTCAGCATTCTAGAGATTGGTTGAATCGTCAGGATCGCCAAGGTGGAGTTTGTTGGTTTTGGCTCTCCTATTTTTTCAGTTTTGGTTTATTTACAAATTTGCCATTTTGGCTCATACCTATAAATACAAGTGTTATTTCTAGGTTTTGTAAAAGGAGGACATATTTGAGAGCTAATCAAAGGCAAAGAGAGATAGAGAGCTACTTTGAGCAAGGTGAGTTCTTGAGGTTGGTTAGTGATTGACTTTTGAGAGAGATAAGTGAGGTGTATGTGTAACCATTGGTTCCTAGCCATTTATCTATAAACGAAGATATCCTACCATTTGTGGATGTAGCCAAAGCTTGGGTGAACCACGTAAATTGTTGTTGCTTTGATTGTTTGTTGCTTGTATGTTCTTATTGTCACTTCATTGATGCTTGGTTGATTTGATTGGGAGTTTGCACACTAGTTCATTTACGGAATAAGGTCTTGGGTGTTTTTCGCACACCAAGTGTTTGATAAAATTCCCGAGTGAGTTTTATCGTCTTGATCGCTAGAGGTAGTCTTGCTTTAGCGCAACAGAATTTTCATAGTGAGATAAGATGCAGGCAGTGGAGGAGCAATGCACTATAAGTGGCAAAGGAGTTTCTAATAGGAACAAAAACAATGGATTTGTACTGCAGCGGTGGGTTCGTATCGTGTAAGGGTGGTGGCGATGGGGTTTCTAACTGGTATGGGTGGTGGGTGCGCAGGGGTGGCCCTGAGAAGCATGTACCAAGTGGGCGATCGCACAGGAGCCCCGCTGGTCAATTTGTAATTGCTTATATGTTGACGGCGCATTTTTTATATCAATACGAATAAAAGGGACCTATTTTATAATTTTTGCACGAGGCCTTGTCAATTTTTATCAATCTCAGGACCGGCCCTGTGGGTGCAGTAGCAAAGGATTTGGTGCGATGTGAAGGGGATTCAACTTAAGTGTTGGTAGAGGAGCGAATGGGTTTTGTGCAGGGGCGGCAGCGGTGCGTTGGTAATAGATTGGTGGTGGTGTCTTCATTTATATCTATAACATTTTTACAAAAGGTAACATTTACTGTGTTATAACACAGTATATATATATATATATATATATATATATATATATATATATACGGTGGATCCAAACCTCTTTTTTCTGATATTGTCTTATTTTTAACGGCCCGCACTAGTGGTATCTAATTTCGACCACCACCTTATCCAATTGTCGGAGCTCCAACAACCTTCATCAGAGTTCTGATTTGGGGTGACATGGAGTGCCGCTAGCGCGGACCTTAGGAAATAAGAGAATATTGGATAAATAGGGTTTGGATCCACTGGAGCTCCAGTTTGAGGTGAGTAGGGGTAGCATTGGATTAGGTTTATATTTGTAATATTTTCACAAATAATAAATGTTACTGTTTGTGAAAATGTTACATCGATATCCCATGCCACCTCAAATCAGCGCTCTGATGAAGGTTGTTGGAGCGCCGACAAATGGGGTGGTGGGTGGTGGTGGGGATTGGATGCCGCTAGCGCGGACCGTTAAAAACACGATAATATCAGAAAAAAGAGGTTTGGATATATATATATATATATATATATATATATATATATATATATATATATATATACACTGTGTTACATGAACACAGTAAATGTTAATGTTTATGAAAATGTTATAGATATAAATATAACCCAATGCCACCCCAACTCACCCCAAATCGGAGCTCCGGTGGATCCAAATCCCATTTATCTAATATTCTCTTTATTTCAGAGGTCCGCGCCAGCTAGGGGTGGCAATTCGGGCCAATGGGTCGTGTTTGGGTCTGGCCTGGCACGAACACGACACGACACACTAGCGTGTTTTTTTTGCCAGCACGAACACGACCCATTAGTAGCACGACCCGACACGAGTAACACGAAAAAAAAAAATTGTGCCAAATTGGCACGATTGACACGACTGGACACGATAACCCATTAGGCTAATTGAAGATGTGTTCTCTTTTTTCACGAGATGGAGTTTCTTATTTGGGCTAATTGGGACACAATTGGGTTGTAATTGGGACACAATTGGGTTATTTTCTTATCGTGTTGCAATTGGGCTCTAACGGGCCAATTTCGGGCCAATATCGGGTCAATTTCCTGGCACGAACACGACACGACCCGATAGTGGGCCAAAAAAGTCTGGCCCGAACACGACCCGAACACGACAAGCTGTTTTAATTTCGTGTCAATTTCGTGTTGGATCGTGTCGTGTTATCGTGTTCGTGCCCAAATTGCCACCCCTAGCGCCAGCGGCACCCTATGCCACTGCTACCCACACAAATTATAGCTCTGATGAAAGTCATTGAAGCTCCGACAATAGGGGTGGGTAGTGGTGGGGATTGAATGTCGCTAGTGTAAACCTTTAAAAATATGGTAATTTAAAAAAAAAAGAGGTTTGGATCTACCGTGTATATATATATATATATATATATATATATATATATATATATATATATAACTTTAACTCAGTAAATAATACTGTTTGTGAAAATGTTATATATATAAAACTATTTCATAAATATATTAACACAGTAAGTGTTATTGTTTGTATATATTAACACAGTAAGTGTTGAAGTGTTATTGTTTGTATATATAAAACTATTTCATAAATATATTAACACAGTAAGTGTTATTGTTTGTATATATTAACACAGTAAGTGTTAAAAGTGTTATTGTTTGTATATATTAACACAGTAAGTGTTATTGTTTGTGAAAATGTCACAGATATAAAACTATTTTATTTTCTGTTGTATACAATAAAGTTATATATATATATATATAATATGCTCCTATTTTTAAAGCTCTGCGCCACCGGCACCTAATGCCACCCCTACTCACCCCAAACCGGTACTCAAGAGGATCCAGATCCTATTTATCCAATCTTATTTTCAACGGTCCGCGCCAGCGGCACCCCATGACGCTCCGGTCGATCCAAAACACATTTATTCAAAAGTCTCTTATTTTCAAAGGTCCGCGCCAGCGGCACCACATGCCACCCTTACCCACCCCAAATCGGAGCTCTGACGAAGGTCGTTGAAGCTCCAACAATGGTGGTAAGGATTGGATGCCGCTAACGCGAACCTTTAAATATAAGGTAATTTTGAAAAAATAGGGTTTGGATCCACCGGATATATATATATATATATATATATATATATATATATATCACTGTTCTAAAAAACCCGCCTAGGCTTGAGGCTTGGGAGAAACGCCCCGCCTTAAGATTTTGACGCCTTATGCTTGGTAAAACCCTTAAGGCATACTTTTTCTCTAAAAACAACAATGCTTTAGTGAAACGATATCGCCTTTTAAAGATCTTTTTACAAATCGGATCATTATCTCATCCAAAATAATCAAATAGTATTTTTATTTGCAAATATTCACACATATTTTTATGATATGTACAATTTTAGTATTTTAATAGCCTTGTTATGGTTAAAAAATATTAAAATATATTAAAAAGACCTAAACGCCTTTTCACGCCAAGGCCCGCCTAGGCTTCTAAGGCTTAAGGCTTGGCCTCCACGCCTTGATCACGCCCCGCGTTTTTTAGAACCTTGATATATATATATATATATATACTGTGTAATATTATCACAGTAAATATTACTGTCTATTTGTGAAAATGTCACATATATAAAACTATTTCATATTCTAGTGCATACAGTAAAGTTTACTGTTTGTGTAAATTTTTTTCTTTAGAATTTTATAGCCTTCATGGATCTTGTTTAATAGATCTCGTCGAGCAGATTTAAAAAATAGTAATTTTGCAAAAAACGGATTTGTGAATCTAAAGTTATGATCATTTAAAGATTAAAAAAATAAAAAACACTTGTGTAACTTCTTAAAGGAAGTTATGGATGATTAGTTATAAAAGGGTAAAATTGTGAAAAAATTCCTAAAAAGTTGGAATAGGACCTATATGATTGTTGAAAAGTCAATAGGACTTATATGAATGTTGACCCGACAAATGGAACTTAAATATAATTATCTCTAAAAATAAACAGCACTTAACTGGTAAAAATAAACAACACTTAGGGTCCGTTTGGTTCGTGGTGAAATACTTTTCACCGTGTTAAAAGTAAAAGGTGAATTATTAGCGCGGTAATTTTGTTTTCACCATCTCCGTTTGGATGGTCGAGTTTTCACTAGGTGAAAATTTTAACTTTTTCACCATTTGTTGTTTGGATGGTCAAGATTAATATGGTGAAAAAATAAAATGACCATATTACCTTCGTACTTCAAATGCACATAACTATTTTGATTTTCGTCACACAAGTGTTAATGACTATTAAAAAATATGCATTTACCTCAAACTAAAATTTGACATAATCATCCCTCCCACCACACACACACAACTAGTCATATTTCGCTACACAAGACAAATAAGTAAAAAAACAGTACCAATTAAAAATAAAGTCCTTATTAAAAAAGAAAACAGTCCCAATTTTAAAAAAAAAAGTTTCCAACAATGAAAAAAAACTGTCATTTGTAAAAAAAACAATCACAATTAAAAAAAAAAGTTCTCAACAACGAAAAAACAGTCCCAATTAAAAGAAAATTTTTCAACATTGAAAAAAAAAAATCCCAACTATGAAAAAAAAAGTGTTCCAATTAAAAGAATTAAAAAAAAATAGTTCCCAACTATGAAACCGTCCCAATTAGTAATTAAATTCCGAACACATTACCATGCACCAAACAAATACTCATTTTTTTTATTTTTATTTATTTTTTATTTTTTTTATGGGAATAGATATTCTCACACCCTCTATATGTTCCCCCACACCCTTTGAATAATAAATGACAATTGTGCGCTTAAATTTATAAAATCTAAATGTCCAATTTTTTCACTTCCAACTAAAATAAATACAATTGATAAAAACAAAAAATTATATTTTCAATAAAATAAAATTGTTTTTTATAAGTAATAATAAAAAAAACTGTTTATAAAACGTAAAATCTTATCTATTTGTTTTATTAAAAAACTGTATATAAAACGTAATATTTATTTTTCTTGCGAAACTGTTTTCTTAAAAAGTGTTTTATTTTTTATTTACAAATTTTATTTTTGGTTAAAAACTGTTTTTTTTTTACCATATTAAAAATAATCTTTTTACTATTTTAAAAAAATATTGTCTGCGGCAGCGGTATGTATAGGCGGTCCGACCACCTATACATACCGCTGGCGCGGAGCATTTTTGTCTAATATGTTAGTCCGCGCCAACGGTATGTATAAGTGGTCGAATTTCCTATACATACCGCTGACGCGGACCATTTTTTTGTATAGTAAAAAAATTATTTTTAAAATAGTAAAAGAAACATTTTTTAACTGAAAAAATAAATAACGAAACAATTTTTGTAAATAAATAAAAGAAATAGTTTTTAGCTAGAAATGATAAAAAGAATGTCCATTTTTTAAAATAAATTACGAAACAGTTTTTTTTATCAACGTCCATTTAAATAAAAAATAATATGTTTTTTTATAAATAACATAATGTTTTTTAAATGAAAAAATAACTTTTATAATTTTTATATTTTCAGAATATTAAAATTTTAATTTTCTAGAATATTAAGATTTTTATTTTCAAAATATTATATTTTATTTTTTTCATAATATTACCTTTTTTTTTTTAAGTAATAGATTTTTGGGCAAAAGATTATATTTGTTCAAATCATATATGCATAGAGGGCCTTTTGATCTTTTAGTATTTAAATATTGAAAAGGATGTGGGGGAAGACATAGAGGGTGTAGGAATATTTATTCCATTTTTTATTTATTTTTAAAAATTTTAATTATTTAAATTATTTTTTTTTAAAATTATTTTTTTAAATAAAAAATGAAATTTAGAAAAAAAATATTTTTTTAAAATGAATATTTGATGATCGTGTTAATTGAGAGAGAGAAATGAATGTGTGATAGTTGTAAGTGGAAATAAGAAAGGTTAGTCTCGTAATAAGATAAATTCCATTGTTTTCACCTATTAAATTATTCACTTTACCCATGGTTTAAAATGGTTAAAGTTTCACCTCACTTTTCACCATATTCATTTTATTTCACCGTGTTAAATGCTCAACCAAATACATATTTTACCTAGGTGAATTATATTTTAACGCGGTAAAAAATATTTCACCACGAACCAAACAGACCCTTAAGTATCAATAATCAGCCTTAGTTAAGAGTGCTAAAATTTTGTTTAGCAATGAGGCGTACATCTAACTTTTGAAAAGAGTGAGAAGTGAGTCTAATTATAACATAATCTAGATGATTCTACGTGGTTAATGAAATAGTGATAACTCACTTTACCACAATTATACTTTTACTTTGAAAGTTATGATTGTTTTTTTCAAATAATAACTTCTAACATAGTATTAATCAATATAAAAAATTATGCACATATCATTTAATTTGGTAGATTAATTTTTTTGAATGGATTTTTATTTTGAAACGTTATGAAACATAATGATATCGGAACACATAAAACTATTTACCGAACACGGGTGGTAGTACATAGATTGAGAAAGGGTGATAGTGACAATGGACTAACATTACAATTAAGCATAACTTTTTTTTTTATTTGACACCCTGACCTACCTTTGGCGCACTAAACTAATTCCTTAAACATGTTCAAAATCAATATATACGTTGGACTGGACCTACCGGCGAATCTCATAAGAAGTTTTCATTTGACTCCAAGAAAGGGCTACCAAGTTTCGAACCTGAGCCCCATCCAACTTGTACAAGCCTCGGGGATAGCATAACTTGTTTTAGAGCATCAGGAGTGGTGTTCCCAAATGAAAGGTAATTTACACACCCAAAAACTCCAGTTACCTTTCATGGCTCAATGGGTTAACACTGGTGAAAGGTATAATCATGACTTTACACTTCCTACGAACTATATTAGTTCGTAGGATGGGTAAGATATGGAATTATACATTTTCTACGAACTATATTAGTTCGTAAGAATTCCTATGATCTAATATAGTTCGTTGGAACTTATATATACACTATAAATTAATTATTTGGAGTTGCAACGAACATCATTTGTTCGTATGAATTTTTACGAACAAATGAAGTTCGTAGGAACGTTTACAGAATTTGTAACCGTTCTCTAAATTTAGAGAATGCTTACAAATTCTTATACAGAATTTGTTCATTTTCCTCCACCATTGCAAGCATGTAATTCTGTAAATTTACAAAATCTCTTGTATTCTTCTTCCATCATTGCTCTTAGTTCAGGTAATTATTGAAGTATCTTCTAGCAAAAAGATCATAGCAACGATAACAAATGACAACAAAGCAAAAAGAGATTACTTTCTGAGTTTAGGAAAAGGAGCTGATGATGACTCCTCGAGGGAAACAATAATATAATATTTGAAAAGGTAGTCAAATCAAAGCTATCACCTTTTGCGGGAGGTAGGGATAATTTTGAGATAGTGGTATCACCATGTTGGGTGAAGGGATTTATCACCACCCACAGGGGCGGATCTACATGGGAGGTGGGTGGGGCAAGTGTCCCACCCCAAATCTCAAATTCAAAATTTTACCTCAAGAAAATTGTAAATTTAGAGTTGTGTCCCACCCCAAAAATAAAAATAATTCAAAATTTTACCACTCAAATTTTTTTAATCCTAAAAGAAATTTCGGGGCTCCAACCCCAACAATGATTTATGTCCCACCCGAAATAAATTCCACTGAACACCCACTACAAATATCACGGGATAAGATATGACACATTATTGAAACTATCTAGTCGGTGGCAGAAATGACCGCTGGCCACGCACTTTAGAGAAGCGTAGGCCACAAACACATACCTGTACAATGATAACATCTGGGAACCTGGCCGCGAACCTCTGTGCAACCTCCTTCCCCAGTGGAGCACCGCCGCACGCCAGCAGCTGAAGCGAGCTCAGATCATACTTAAGCACCAAGTCCGATTTCGCCATCGCCACCACCAGAGGCGGAGACACCGGCATGTAATTGACCTTGTACTTCTCCACCGCTATCAGCATCTTCTCGAAATCAAACCTCTCCATCGAAACCAAAGCTTCCCCAAACGTAGCCGCTCTGATCAGCATAAAGAAGCCAAAAACATGAAACAACGGTAACGTAAATAGTGAGACCGGCTGAGCCTCATCCTCCTCATCATAACCGTTGTGGTACATAGCGCCAATGACAGCTATCAAGTTCCGGTGCGTCAATTGAACTCCCTTAACTCGACCCGTGGTGCCGGAGGAGTATAGAATAGCCGCGGTGTCGGATTGGTTGACTTGGACCTGGTTGAAACTAGAGTTGTTATTTGTTAGCATGGAGAGAAAGTTGGGTGAGTCGATGAGGATGGTGCCGAGTGGGAGAGGAGGGATTTTACGAGCAGTAGAGGATGTTGCAAAGGCGATAACGGGTTTAGTGAGTTGAAGCATGTGAGCTAATTCTGAGTCAGTAGAGAGAGGGTTAGCGGGAGAGAGAGTGACACCCAGGGAGAGGAGAGAAAAGTATAAAACGGGGATGTGGAGAGAGGGAGGAGAGAGAATGAAGGCGACTTTATTTTTTGACAAAGATGGGAATTGAGATTGGAGAGAGGACGCCAAAGAATGGGTTTGGCGGAAGAATTCGGAGTAGGAGAGGTGGGTACCGGTGGCAGCGTCGATAAGGAACGTTGTGGTGTCTGGCGAGGGACAACGGAGGAGGGAGAGAGCATAGTTGGTGATGGAGAGAGGTTGAGAGGGAGGAGGGAGAGGCGCCGGTGGTCGTAGGCTGTGAAAGGTAGCTGTTTGTGAGCAGAAGCCATTCGTCGGATCGATGGTGTGGGTGTAGTCGGGTTGTATTTTTTCCATTTGCTCTTGAGGGAGGAAAAGAAAGAAAGGTTTATTAAATATTAATAGAGGTATGTGGTGGTGGTGGTGGCATTGTGAGAGAGACGTGCCGTGATGATAAAATGTCAATATATGTAGTAGCAGACTGTTTTGTTTAGAATAGAATTAGCCGACGTAATTGACGCACGAGGACTCTTCTATCGGACGTCTTAAATGGCTTATCTATAGTTTCTTCTCTTGTCAAGACATGTGACGGACCAGGGCCAGAGTTATTAGGTAGAATTTTTTTAGTTACACATTTTTGTGATCATTGTTGATGCGTTAACGTGTCATGGGTGTGTTTTAAATTAAGAACAAAGGAAATATCAATCACATAAACAAAAAAAGGGGGGGTTGACAGCATAAAAAACTTGCATTTTCTGTTTTTATCATTTGGCCTGCACATGCTTTTGTTTATTTAAAAGTGTATATTTTCTATCTAATATATCTAATTTATGTATATATATATAAATTGTTGCTTAAAATTGTTAAAAGATGACACGTGGCACTTAGTTAATGAATTCACTTAGAGCTTTTATTTATCTCCTAACCCTCCCATTGATCGAGGTCTCTCTCTCCCCCCTAAAACATCTGTTATCCGGTTCGTCTCTTTCAAGCTCTTTATCTTTCGATCTTTACACTTCTCTCTCCTATGTATATATATAATCGGAATAAAACTCTCGACTCCCACCTTGCCCCCTTATTTCTTATCTACAAATCTGTTTAAACACTTCTAAATCGGATTTTACCAAACGTTTCTTGATGAGATACTTAATTACATCCAATCGTTGCAGCGTCAAGTTGAGGTATTCATCCTTTTCCTTTTATTGCTAGGTTGTTGCACTATGAAATTGTTCCCCCTATTGAACCCAAATCGAATCATATAAATTTACTAGGTGTCACATTTTCTGTCAATGAAGCTTGAAACGGTTAATTGAAGATTGAACCACACCCTTGACGAATTTGGTTCAAAAGATGTAAGTTTCAAAAGCACGATATTCTCTACAACGTTATCTGTTTGATTGTGTTTTAGCTCCGCTATAATTTCTCCCTTTTAAAATGCTTACCAGGAAAACAATATTTTTTTGAAAATTTCACATTGGTCCACACCACCAGGTCTATCTTTTTAAATTCCTTCATCTCTTTACAAATGCTCGAGGTGGATTTGACATTTTAATCAAAAGCTTTGACTGTGATTATTTTATTTTAGGGTGAGTGATGCCACAAAAGTATTCGAAACCTCGAGGTATTGGGGCTACTCCTGAAGCACTTGTTGTGGTTGTATCTGTTTGTGCTTATCCAGATTCATGGTGGTTTAGGGAGCTACTTATTTGTTAAAAACTCGCCTATATGTATGTATGTGAAACGTGGAGATGCAAACGAAGCATAATTTATGTTCTTAACTTTATCCTATCAACTATGTATGTTACTATCCTCACGTGGTAAGTATTTGACTAGTTTTACATTGTGGTATAGCTTCCAAGTTATCATCCTTTTAAGTTTTTATTTTGGAAAGAATTGATAAGAGTATTTTAATTTGAATATTTATAAGAATTACAAATTTAAAAAATGATGGATAAATGATGCAGTGAAAAGATACTGAGTACATTAAACTTAACATGGATTTGCATAAAGACGTTTAAATTTTTTTTAAATGGTTATTTAATTTTGTAAAGCTTAAAAAGAAGAGTGTAAAAGTTAGTAAAAAGCGTGGAAAATCAAGAAAACTATGTGTTGATGTAAAAAATTAGATCGCTCTAATTATTCAATCACAGATAAATAAAATGAACAAAGATTTTTAAAGTGGTTCAGCCTTATAAGAATGGCCTACGTCCACTGTTATGTTATTGCTGAGTGTTTGGGAATTCTCGATTACAAGTTCAATCCAGAAATTCCCGTCCCCTTGAATGAGGGTGATACAAGGTATTTATAGCCCTTAGGCTGTACATGAATGGGTCGATACATTAAATGAGAATACATATGAAAGGGTAATACATTTAATATAGCGTGTGCGTCAAGATGATGAACATTCAATGAATAGTTGAACTGTTGACATTCTGGCAATTAATACTACGACCGAGGTGCAGCTCGGACCGCCTTAGTTGCTCGTTGCTCAGGAGTTCCTCGGAGCGCTAGAGTACCTCGGAGTGTTGCAGTTCCTCGGTATATCCTCGTTGCTCGGGGAGAACATGAGTTGGTCGAGGAAATGAACTTCCTCGTTGTTATTGTATTCCGTAGACTGACAAGTGTCTTCGTATGATTCGTCCACATCAGCATATTAATTTTGGTATCAACAGAAGCCCCCAATGTTTCATATTTCAAACTTTGAGGAGTATGGAACATTCTTTCTCGGTTTATGGCAATATTGAATGATCTTCCTGGGTTTTAGGAGCATCGTATTTAAATTTATTCCCAAATTCAACGAATCCGCCTCTTTTCGAACTTTTAAGAGCGCTTCGATCTTAGTGCCCTTTTTGTCCTTTTAGCCGTCGGAAGTTCAATAGTTTCTTTTTTGTAATCATTTCATTCGCCGCTTCCCAAGGCAAAGTATTTAAACTTCTTAGGTAACCATACCGTCTTCTTCTTTTTCCAATTTCCTGCATTCAAGCTTTCTATTTTCTCCTTCTCTCTTGTGCGTTCATCCTAGTTTTCGTTCGTTGTCAACATACCTCTTTTCTTCCTGTAAGATCTTTCTTCCTTTCTTCTATATCTCTTTTATTCAGTATGGTTTATATTGTGGAGTCTGTTGAGAAATTTCGTTCTGATTTTTCCATTCCTTCCTGGGTAACTCTGGAGGTTCTTTCTGAGCCTTTAGATTATTTTCGATTGGCTGAGGGACATTGGTTCCCCAGTCTATTCATAGCTGAATGTGGATTTTCTTTTCCACCAAACCCATTGTGTCTTGAGTTTTGTCAGTATTTTGATCTTGTCCCTGCAAAAATAGCCCCCAATTCATGGAGAATAATTAATGGGGTGCACAAATTAAATCTAACTCATGGGACTCGTATAGGGATCCCTGAAATTATGTATTGCTATAAATGGGCCACTCTAGATAATATTTATTACTTAAAAACTAGGTTTCTGAATAGGGCTCTTGTAGTTAATCTCCCTGACTCAAATAGAGATTATTTTGAACATGGGTTGGTTATTAAAAATTGGCAATATGCCCCTTTAGTTGGAGATGGAGTATACAACGGTCCCAGATGCCCCCCATACGGCAATGGGATAGGTTTATTTTTCATTTTATTTTACTTATGAAGTTATGCTTTTATCATGTTTGACAAAATGTATGATTGATATTTCATTATGTGTTTGTTTGCAGTTGATAGTAAAAGAAAAACTCCAAAAGAATCAGAAGTTAATATTAAGCATCTGAAACTTATCTGGGGTTTGCATAAGAACGTTGCAGACGAGCACATCAGGTCTGCATCATATCTGCTACAATATAAGAGTTACACAACCTCTTATACTGCTCGCCCTGTTGAACCAGCTTCAACTCCAGAGGATTCTTCTTCAGATTCCCATCTTCCTTTTAAGTCAAAGAATGGGCAAGAAAAGAGCTCCTCCTGCCCTTTTTGATGACATTACTTCTGCTGTTGGGGCTAAGAAAAGCAAAACTGATGCCCCAGAGGGGTCTAAGAAGGTGGATGCTGCACCCTCCAAAGCTGCCGAGAAGCCCCCAGTGGCTCCGAGCAAGAAAGTTGCTCCTATGGAAGTGATTACTATCTCTCCGACCAAGAGTTCTTCCTTGGTTGAAGCTGCTGAAGTCCCTTTGAGAAGATTGAGGAAATCATCCTCAGTCAATTTGGCTGAAACTTTCCCTTCTCTACCTGCTGGTGGTATTGGTATCCCAACCATCATTCCTCCGAGCTCTGCAATGAGCTCGGTAAAAACTTGGATCATACCCGAGGTCTAAGGAATTGATGAAAAAATTTCTAGGGATATGCTGACATCCCTAGCTACTCGTCATCTTGCTTCAGTAAATTTCTCACATTCTGAATTTTCTTTCTTTCTCTGAATGCTTGCATTTTGTATTGACTTTACTGTTTTTCCCATCTTTCAGCTGGTGAACTGTTTCAATAATATCGTGAAGAAAGATGAAGCTATTAAAGCTTCAAGCTCCTCGTCAGGTGTAGAGGATGCTCTGCTGGGTTTGACCCAATCCTTAAAGGAATCTCGCCAACAGTATAGTGAGGACAAGGCTGTTTGGGAGAAAAAATTGTCTGCAGTTGAGGCCGAGAAGGTGAAGATGGCTGAGATCTCCAAGAATTTGGAGGATAAAGTAAAAGGTTTAGAGGTCGAACATCAGAAGTATGATGTCAAGCTCAAGAACTTTGGAGAGCTTGAAGATAAGTTGAAGAAGGCAGAGGAAGAGTTGTCTGCCCTACGAGATATCAAGGTCCAAAAGGAAGAATTAGATGCGAAGCTCTCCTCGGAGAAATTGAGAAGAAAGCTCGCAGTTAAAAAATCCTTCAGCTCTGGCTGGGAAAAAGGATGGGATAAGGGGATTGCTGCGATGACATCCCAAGTTCAATATGGGAAGTTGAAATACTTCCGAGATGGCTGGGTAGCTGCCCTACAGGAATTGAAGATCGAGGATGATTCCAATTTATTCCAGTTGCATCTCCCTGGTCCTCCTCCACCAATTGTGGAAGAAGAAGAAGATGAGCCTGCCTCTGATGAATCTTCTATGGCTATAGGTGATCAAGTCCCTGCCTCTCTTCCTGCTGCCAACGAGGACATTTCTTCCATGCCTCCTCCTTTTGAGAAAATTTCAACTCTTGCTGTTCAAGCTGCTATCACCTCCGAGCAACCAAGCTCCTCGTCCCAGCCTCCCGAGAAAGTCTTGGGAGACAAGGAAAAGGTGTGAAGTTGTTCGGTATCATTTCTATCTTTTATTATCACTTGTAATCAAACAATGTAATCTTTTGATGATCTAATAAAATACATTTTTGTTCATCTTTGTTGTTGATGATTTGTTTTTGTTGATTGTTGTCTTTTTCTCATCCTTAATTTGTTGCTAGAATGGAACTGATATCTGCACATGATACCAAGCTAATGCAACAATGTCACGAATATTATAAGGCTGGTCATACAGATCTTAGTACATCAGAAATAGCTGACATCCTTGGTCATGATGCCTCAGAACAAGCAATTGAGGCTTATCGGTACTTGAAGGATTTACTCGACCGAGTTGTGGCCAACAGTGTGGCTTACTATGAATTGATCGAGGAACTTCATTGTTCCTTAGAAGATCTCCAAGGTCAGCACAATGAATCAATGGCTTTGTTGCACAAGGATTATGAAAATAGATACCAACAACTTTCTTCTGAAACGGGCCATAAAAAGATCCTTGCTGGATACGACGTTAGGGAAAGAACTTTAAAAGGTGAAGTCGAGGCTTGCAGGAAGATTGTTGAGTTGCTGGAACAAGAGAACAATAATTTGCAGAAAAAGCTGGCACAGTATGAATCTGCAGCGTCATCTTCCACTGCTTTAGTGCAAGTTACCGATGAAGGTTTCTCGTTCTTAGAAGTTGAGAATGCCAAATTAAGGCAAGAACTGTACAACTTAAGAAAATATGTTATTCCTGTGACTGCTCGGGGATGAGGAAGAGGTTCTCGTGGGCGAGGAAGAGTTGTTCAAAATGTCGCCGAGGAGCAAAGTTCTCCAGTCGCTGCTCGGAGTCGATCAAGAGTTCTTAGCCGCAATGTTGAAGAAGCTCGTACTCAGTCGACGTTAGAAACTCAAGCATTCCAATTGAATGCAAAAGACCGAGCTCTGTCTGAAATATCCAAGAAAAATCTATCCTTGGAGGATCAACTTACTGCGATGAAGTCTGCTCTGGATAATAAAGATATTTTTGCTAGGAGCCTTCACGAACAATTGGATAGATTAACCTTCCAATTCCATAAACAGCCCAGGGAATTTTGGATGGCAGGATACAATGAAGCCCTTGTTCATTTAGATGCTCGGATTGAACATGCCAATAATGAAGGTTATAAGCAGGGGTGGTTGAACGCCCTGGGTGTACTGAAATTGGAGCAAGGGCATTTTTTATGGGATTATCATGCTCCAGGGTTACTAGATTTGCCTGTGCCACCTTTCAAATTGGACATGGAATGGATCCCAGCTCGTTCCATTCCTCGGAGTTTAATTTCAAAATATCTCGGTGACTATAGTCTTCATTCTCAGACTGAATTATCTCGTCCAGAGCATCTCTTAGATACACCTTCTGTGATGAACGTCAGAATGCTCAGAGATATTAATTTCATCAATTCTCCTCTTTGTTTAGAAGATCCTCCTGCCGGCGAGGAACCTGTTTCAAAAGCTAAAGGAAAGAAACCAATAGAATAGGTTTTTCAATGTAATAATTAGCACATATGTATAGCTTGTAATACATTTTTATCTTAATGAAAGAATTTCATTTTCTGTTTGCAAATTTGTATTGCGATTGTCTTGTGTTTCTCAAACATTTTTACATTTGTGTATATGTATCTGTTAAAGGGATAACAATATGATGTTGTTCATCAACCAACTTAGTAATCAAAATTACAAGTATCAATGTTGCTCAATCACTTAATAATAAAGTAATGAGTATAAAATGTTTAAAATATTTCCAACCAGCCAAGGTTATTAAATTGTGCTTGTCGACCAACTACAGTTGATGGGTTTTTATCCCCGACTAAACTTTTTCCTAAAATGTATCCGACCAACCATGGTCGATAATTTATCCTCGTCGACCAAGTATAATTGGTCACCGACCAACTATACTTGGTTCAGTTTGGAATTCTTTGTATTTTCTGGAATGATTTTACCTTCCGACCAACTTGTTGGCTTATGAGAGTATATTTTTTGGTTCTTTCGAACTTTCTGTCCACTAGTTATCTTACCAACCTTAGTTGGTCACGCTAGTGAACGCCTCCTAGCCAAAGGAGTATATTTTTTGGTTCTTTCGAACTATTTGTCCACTAGTTATCTTACCAACCTTAGTTGGTCACGCTAGTGTACACCTCCTAACCAAAGGAGTATATTTATTGGTTCTTTCGAACTATTTTTCCACTAGTTATCTTACCAACCTTAGTTGGTCACGCTAGTGTACACCTCCTAACCAAAGGAGTATATTTTTTGGTTCTTTCGAACTATTGTCTTCTTTTTGCTGTCGAGCAGCGTAGTGTACAACACTAGTATTCCCCGAAAAACTTTCAAACAAAGGAGAGGAAAATGGTGAAAACATCATCGTTTTATTCATATTGTTGAACCCGTTGTACATTTTACATCATTGATAATACTTGCGAAGGTGTTTAGCATTCCAAGCATTCTTGAATCCTTCTCCTTCTAAAGTTGTTATTCGGTAAGTTCCTGGTCGAACAACTTCTGTAACTCGGTAAGGCCCATGCCAGTTTTTCTCCAATTTATTGTGTTTCTGAATTACCTTCTTTAGCACATAATCTCCTTCTTTTAAATCGCATTTCCTCACCCTTTTGTTGTAGAAAAGAGCTGTTCGTTGTTGATAAGCAGCATTCCTAATGGCTGCCTCCTCTTTGACCTCCTCGAGCATATTCAAATCCAGTCTTCTCATCAAGTCGCTGACTGGGGAACTGAAATTCAGCACTCTATGTGTTGGGAGACCTAACTCGGCAGGTATTACAGCCTCACTTCCAAATGCCAGCATATATGGTGATTCTCCAGTCGCTGCTCGGGGAGTTGTTCGGTAAGCCCACAATACTGATTGTAGCTCGTTAATCCAGTTAGCTTTAGCTTCACTTAACCTTTTCTTCAAACCATTTAGCAGTGTTCTATTCGTCACTTCAGTCTGTCCATTGCTTTGAGGATGGCCCGGTGCTGAATGAACCTTCAAAATGTTCGACTGATGACAATAAGCAGCAAATTCCTCGTTATCAAATTGGGTAATATGGTCTGTGATGAAGGCATGAGGGAGACCATATCGACAGATGATATTCTTCCAAACGAACTGGTATACCTTCTCGTACGTCATGTCGATGAGGGGTTCAGCTTCTACCCACTTAGTAAAATAGTCTACTGTGACGACGAGGTACTTGAATCTTCCTCGGGTGGTCGACAATGGTCCCACCAAATCAATTCCCCACATGGCGAATGGCCAAGGGGAAGTTATGGGTGTCAACAATGCTTGTGGAGTTCGTCAGATAGAGGAAAAACGTTGGCACTTGTCATATTTCTTAGCATAGGCTATACAATCAGCCCTCATCGTTGGCCAGTAGTATCCTTGAGTCATTACCCTTTGCAAAAGTGTTCGACCTGCTACATGAGCTCCACAAGACCCTTCATGGATTTCTTCAATCAATTCTTTCACCTCGGAGGGATGTACACATCTCAGCAAACCTGCCATAATTCCTCGTCTATACAAAATACCATTAGTTAACACATACCGAGCAACTTTATACTTCAATTTCTTGGCAGCGAGCTTGTCCTCCGGCAATCCTCCCTCTTCAATATATGCCCTGATGGGATCCATCCAAGATGGTCCTAAATCAAGGGTAATTACATTTATTTTCAGGTCTTCATCTATGCTCCTACTTTCCAATACTTCAATTGGTATCGTTCTTCGCAGCTCGGTACGAGTAGCTGATGCTAGTCGGGCCAGTGCGTCTGCTTGTGCATTCTCCATCCTCGGTATTCTCACCAATTGAATGGCATCAAATTCTGTCAGTAACTCCATCACCTTTGCATGATATTTGATCATTAATTCTCCTTTAACCGCATATATTCCCGTCACCTGATTCACAATTAATTGAGAATCACTGAATACCATCACTTGTTGTGCTTCCATAACTTTTGCTAAGTTTAACCCCGCTATCATGGCCTCATACTCAGCTTCATTATTAGAGGCTTTGAATTGGAATCGTAAAGAATATTCCATGTCAATCTCATCTGGGGTGCTCAAAACAATTCCTGCGCCGCAACCTGCTGTGCAAGATGAGCCATCTACATATAATCTCCATATGGGTAACCCGTCTTCGAATTTTTTATCTGATAGAGTTCCTCGATGAAATATTTGTTGCTTCTTTTCATCCTCCCCTGACACCTTTCGCTCCTCGTCGATCATCTCTTCTCGCTCTTTTACCAACCGGAGCTGATCTAGGTTTGAAGTTGATGATCCTTCTACATCCACAAGTCCTTTTACCAACCGTAGTTGGTCTGGATTTATGTTTGTTGATCCTGTAACATCCACAGGTTGGTCAGCGAGCAACTTTTGTTCCTCGGGGGTATCAGGGTATGTAAATTCTGCTATAAAATCTGCTACAGCTTGCCCTTTTAATGATGATCTGGGCTCATACACAATATCATATTCACCGAGTTCTATTACCCAGTACATCAGTCTTCCTGATTTTTCTGGCTTGTGAAGGGCTTGTCTCAATGGCATGTCGGTATACACAATGATGGTATGGGCCTGGAAATATGGCCTCATTCTTCTACTTGCTTCAATTAATGCCAATGCCAATTTTTCTAACTTTGGGTACCTGATCTCTGCACCTCGGAAAGCCTTACTTGTGTAATAGATTGGCTTCTGGACTCCATTCTCCAATATGATCAATGCCGAGCTAACTGCATTCTCTGATACTGCTAGATACAAGTACAACTTCTCTCCTGTTATTGGTCTAGACAACAATGGAGGTGCTCCCAAATACTTCTTCAAGTCTTGAAAGGCCTTCTCACATTCATCAGTCCACTCAAAAGTTTTTCGAAGTGTTTTGAAGAATGGGAGGCATTTGTCAGTTGCTCGGGATACAAATCTGTTGAGCGCTGCAACTCGTCCTGTAAGGCTCTGCACTTCTTTCTTTGTTGTTGGAGATCGCAACCCTAAAAGAGCTTTGATCTTATCTGGATTTGCTTCAATGCCTCGCTGATTGACAATGTATCCGAGAAACATTCCTTCTCGTACTCCAAATGTGCACTTCGTCGGGTTGAGCTTCATCTGGTATTTATCCAGTTGATCAAATGTCTAAGCTAAGTCAACTAGATGATCTGCAGCTTTCTTGCTTTTTGTTAGCATATCATCGACATAGACTTCCATGTTGCAACTGATTTGTTCGGTGAAAACCTTGTTCATCAGCCGCTGATATGTCGCTCCTGCATTTTTCAAACCAAAAGGCATAACATTATAGCAATAAGTTCCCCTAGGGGTAATAAAAGAAGTACTTTCCCTGTCTTCAGGTTTCATTTTGATCTGGTTGTAGCCAGAGTAAGCATCCATGAAGCTGAGCAGCTCATGTCCCGAGGTAACATCCACTAGTTGGTCAATTCTAGGCAATGGAAAATGATCTTTTGGGCATGCTTTGTTGAGATCAGTGAAATCAACACACATTCTCCATTTATTGTTCTTCTTCTTTACCATCACCACATTTGCCAGCCAGTCTGGATATTTCACATCTTTAATGAATTGGGCTTTCTGGAGCTTCTCGACTTCCTCTTGTATGGCTTGATTCTTCTCGGGGCTAAATACCCTTCTTCTCTGTTTCACGGGCTTGATCTCCTTATTCACATTGAGTTCATGACATAAGAAGTTTGGATCTATTCCTGGCATGTCCTCATGACTCCATGCGAAAGTTTTCTTCCTATTTCTCAAGAACATTATTAACTCTTGTTTTATTGAAGCATCCAACGACGAACCTATCTGGGTTACTCGTTCAGGGTGCTCCTCGTCCAGAATAATATTTTCTGTAGATTCTACCACCTGTCCTTTTACAAGTTGGGATTCATCCCTGGGATCAAGAGTTTCAATTTCTGTACCTTCCTCCACCTGGTAGGTAATAGTCTTTTTCCTTGATTCTTCAGGCTCCTCTTGCTCGGCAGATGTATAATAGCATTCCCGAGCTATTTTTTGATCGCCTTTCACAACTCCTACTCCGAAGTTTGTTGGGAATTTTAAGCATTGATGCACTGTAGATGGAACTGCTTCGAACTTCTTCAAACCAACTCTTCCCATGATGATGTTGTAGGCTGACTGCACATTCTTATCCATCACAAAGAAGCATATTCTTTCTGTTCGACAAGCGGGCCAAGTTCCAATGAATATGTCCAACTTGATCGTCCCAAGTGGAAAAACTTTCTCGCCAGCAAAACCCAGAAGGGGTCTGTGATAAGGTTCCAATTGAGATAGTTTCAAATTCAAACTATCAAAACATGAATAATACATGATGTCTGCCGAACTTCCATTGTCCACCAACACCCTTGAAATCACCACATCTTTCATCCTCATTTTGATCACCAAGGGATCGTCGTGAGGGTAAAGAACACCTGCCAAATCATTTTTTGAAAAACCAATAACTAGATTCTCTTTATTTACCTTCCTCGGACGATCATCCTCGGCAAGATTTATTCGTTGAATATATGAGCAGGCTTGAGCCTCTCCGAGATAGGCCTTTCTTTCTGCAGTAAGTTCTCCCCCTCCAGCATCTCCTCCTGTTATAACATTACAATCAATTGACCCAAAACGTATGGAAAATACCTCTCGTTCAGGCTGCCTTGGTTTTTTTGGAAGATCGGGGTCTTCATCTGGATCATCCTCATGATTTCTTTTCTTTTTCTCCTCCGTCCGACGAGGAGATCTGGAACGATCTCTAGTTCTATCATCATTCTTCCTTTCACCTCTGCGATCTACATACTTTGACAACTTTCCTCTTCGGATGAGCGTTTCAATATCGTTCTGAAGGGCTATGCAATTTTTGGTTGTATGGCCATGATCTTTATGGAACTCGCAATATTTGGCCCTATTCCTCAGTTCAGGATTGGTCCTCAGTTTATCTGGCCACTTGATTTCTTCGTTATTCTTGATTTTTTCTAAAACATGATTAATACCCATCTTTAATGGAGTATAGTTATCATATTTCTTCAGGACTTCCCATGACGTCCTATTATTCTTGGAATGCTTGTCACCACCATTACCTCTTTGCTCTTTCTTCTTAGATTTGTCAACCTCCACCTTGGTTTCTTTATCCATATTCTTCTTCGCAGCCATAGCCTCCTCGGCATTCATGATTTTGGTTGCTTTTGCCATCAACTCTGACATAGTTTTAGGTGGATCTTTGGCCAAAGTGTAGTATAATTTGTTAGGCAGCAGTCCACTCATTAAAGCAGTAATCGTTGTCTTTTCTTCGTAATCTATGACTTCCAACTTCTCGTTATTGAAACGAGTTATGTAATCTCTAGTACTCTCACCTGATTTTTGTCTAACACTTAACAAGTGTGCTACTCGCTTTATTGGCTTTGCTCCAAAACAGAAATTACCAATGAACAACTCGGCTAACTGAATAAAAGTCGAAATCTTACCCCGAGGAAGATTGTTGTACTATATCTGCGCAGACCCGGTAAGAGTTCCCGAGAATGCTCTACATCTCATCTCGTCGGGGACGGCATATATGTCGGCAGCAGCTTGGTATTGTTCTATATGAAGAATAGGATCTGTCTTTCCATCATACTTAGGGGTCACTACAGGTGCTTTGAATTTCGATGGTGTAGGAAAATTCACAATGGCCTGTACAAAAGGTGTCCCTTGGACAAAAGTTCTCTGTAAGGGATTCCTTTCTTTAACCATTTCTCCAAGTCTATCCTCCAATCGCTGAATGGAACCCTTCCATGCTTCATTTCTTTCCTCGGGCTGCTTAGTTCGAGCAATTGATTGTTCTGACGTAGCTTCCTGAGATCTATCTCGACGAGTAGCTGGTCTTGATTGTGCTGATCCTTCTCTCAAACCTGATGGTGGTCGAAAGCTTCTCGATGGGGCTCTAGGTGGACTCATATTTCTCCTTGGTCCTAACAGACTGAAAGGAGATGCCCTGCTTAATCTTTCCAGGGCTCTAGTTCTCTCCGGAGAGAGGGTGATATGTTGATCTGTATCCGTAGCCCGAATCGATGAAGTTCGCCCAGGTTGATAAGAAAAATCATTAGATTCTTCATTATAATATGACCCAGTACGCCTGGATCGCGATTGCCCACGATCACTCCTTTGCCTTGAATGGGTAGGTGCACCGCCGTGAAGAGTTTGAATGAGTTGCCTCATTGTTTCTTGCATGGCGGTTTGTCCTTCAGCCAGATTTGTCATAATTCCAGCCAGATCTGGAGGTGCAGATGGATTTGGAGGATTTCCAGTATTTCCAGCATTTCGATTACTGGATTCTGGATTGTCTACCATTGATGATAAATGATTTTTGGTGAAAAACGATAGCAACAGTCGATTTCCCACAGACGGCGCCAATCTGTTGATGTAAAAAATTAGATCGCTATAATTATTCAATCACAGATAAATAAAATGAACAAAGATTTTTAAAGTGGTTCAGCCTTATAAGAATGGCCTACGTCCACTGTTATGTTATTGCTGAGTGTTTGGGAATTCTCGATTACAAGTTCAATCCAGAAATTCCCGTCCCCTTGAATGAGGGTAATACAAGGTATTTATAGCCCTTAGGCTGTACATGAATGGGTCGATACATTAAATGAGAATACATATGAAAGGGTAATACATTTAATGTAGCGTGTGCGTCAAGATGATGAACATTCAATGAATAGTTGAACTGTTGACATTCTGGCAATTAATACTACGACCGAGGTGCAGCTCGGACCGCCTTAGTTGCTCGTTGATCAGGAGTTCCTCGGAGCGCTAGAGTACCTCGGAGTGTTGCAGTTCCTCGGTATATCCTCGTTGCTCGGGGAGAACATGAGTTGGTCGAGGAAATGAACTTCCTCGTTGTTATTGTATTCCGTAGACTGACAAGTGTCTTCGTATGATTCGTCCACATCAGTATATTAATTTTGGTATCAACACTATGCATGTTCATTTTTTTTATCGACAAAACTATTTTCTAAATTTGCTTAGAGTTAAAACTAAACTTGATTTTATCCCACTCTTAGATTCTTTAACATTTTGGTTGTTTTGATTTGATTCTTTTACTCGTTGTATCAAGTTTACTATCATCATGCTACAAAAATGAAATAATACAATTTACATATATTCGGTCACGCATCGCGTGGTCTGCATGCTAGTATATAATATAAAAAATAATGTCTCCGAATGTAATTACGCCACGTGTTAACTATTAATGTCCAATTATGAGTCTGAAATAAACCTCCAAATGAGCCTCATTTCAACTTTTTACATCTTTTCAGTAAATAACACATTCTTTAGGTTTCTTATTCTCCCTCTTAAAGATGAGAAGTTATAAAAATGTCTAATGCTTTACTTCTTTTCCAACCTCTCCATCTCCTTATTACATTTTCTCTTCTTATTTTCTCTAAAGGAGAATACGAGAAGTCTACACTCTTTTTCTATATACCTACACTTCATCAACCCAGATTTTTCATCCATTAAGGACACACACTGCCCTATCTCTTCTTTATTTTTTCCTTATTCTCCTGTCCATTCTACTTGATGTTTTTATATCTTATAAATTGGAGTTTAGAAAAACTTAATTAATACCCCTGCCTCAATCTCCTTCTTCCATTGTGGGGACCCATTGATGAACCAATGCAGCTCGCTTACTGTCAATCGTTATCTCTCCAAGGCCCTCCAATTACCACTCTTCTTTACATTTATTTTAACCGATCGGAGGTTTGAAAAACCAAACGAATCCTTCCTCACTTTCTTTTTAATATCATCTTTGTTCCGTGAACCAAAACAAACATAAATCGATTCACAACTGTGTGAACAACTCTTGGTTTTTTTAACGCATTGGTTGCTTATAATACGATTTGATTTGTAGAGATGATGTTTGCGGGCTTAACATGCTTAGTGGGAGAATAGCTGCAATGCACCAAATGGTTTTCTTTTGGATATTTTCTAAGAATTCCAAAAGACGCACTCTATCTGTTTGAAAGAATTTCACAAACGATGAACATATATTTTTTTATAATTTTAATCGTTGTCCCTGCTTAGTCATATATATAATTTAGACAAAAATTAGAGGTGATATTTATAACTTTATTTTATTCATGTTCTTTATCCCCAGGCACTTGGTGCATTATCAACTTTATATTGTTGGTTTTCTATTTTGATTTTGAAGTTGAAGTATTCATTTTTCTTTATTCGTTGTGTAGTTAATGATGTAAATTATATTCTCATTGGTGACATATGTCTAGAAGCTATGAAGCCTAAGGGTAAATATGATTTATACAATTAGGTAATGCCTTTTTTTTGCAATACATGCATTGATTATTTGAATGTCATTAAGCTTTTTTTTAAACATCTCATCTATTTTTGTTGTCTTTCAATTCTTTGTAGAATTAACAGTTATTTCATTTATTCTAATAGATTTTAAAATAAAAACTTATAATAGCCAATTGATTATAAATTAAAATTAAATTGTTCATAGTTGATTTGTGTCAAAATATGCTTATGCAATTAATGATCAATCTCCAAAAACCTTCACTAAATAAGAGTTTGAACACACTCCATCAACTTCGCTGATATAGGAACAAGCTGAATATGTAAGTTTATAGAATAAATAAATAAAAATGATTCCACAATATTGACAATTTTCATATACGTAATGCCAGGAACAACTACGACAATGAAGATACTGACTACAACATACCTTCATGACTTCGTCTGATGTTTAATTACATTTCGCTCTGACGTTCCTTTATCACACTTGATATTTTTTTAAATGGACATCAACGCGTCAAATAGTTTCGTTATTCAATCACACACCTACCGCTTCTGATTCTGGTCCACAGCTACCTTCACATTTCCTATTGTATTTTACAACAACTCGCGCATCACACGGGGTGAAAATTAATAGTTTTTAAAATTTGACTACTTTACGAGGTAAATCAAGAGCTATAAAGCGCCTGCGCATCGCGCGAGACTAAAAACTAGTAATATTAAATATGATGTCTCGAGATGTAATTGTGGCATGTGTCTAAAATTAATGCTAAATTATTAAGGATCTTCTAATCTATACTTTTATACTCTATCTAAACCCTCTACACCTGGAACCTATTATAAATGTTGGGCATCTTTGAGACTATCCACGTGGAAAATTCTTTATCTCAATTACTTCCTCACTTTTCTTACCTTTTACGTTTCCATTCCCCTCTTTTTTCTTCTAACCTCTTGACTTCTGCCGCCCTTTAATTTTCTAACCTCATGATCTTCTAGCAATTGCTCTCTCTTATAAATCACTGTTGGGTTTACAATAAATTCATAAAACATATTAGAAACCGACGTCAGATTCAACCCATCTAACACCGGTGACCTGGAGCACCGACGACGTATCCATCTTTGCCGAAACATGCCCTCTCGTCTGCACCACCACCTGCATCACCCTTTTTTATGCCCTCAATAACCCCAATCACCACTTAGAAATCCTCACCGCCCCGCTTCTATTTCCATCCAATGGCCCCCAGAACTTAAACATTCCTCAATTAATCCCTCCCAAAAATGTTCAAATTCGGATCAACATCAACTAACTCTTTATTTAGAACATTTTGTGGGCTAAACATTAGATGTATGAGTGGGTGGAAATTTACGGGATGTGTCGCAAAGATTTGTAATGGATAATATAACTTTGAACATTCTTGAACTGAGTTTCTTCCTCCTTCCTCTGCCCTTTTTTGTGTGTGGGTTTGGGGGTGAGTACTATGGTGTTCTAACAGATAGAAAATAAGCATATATTAGCTTTTGAAAATTTCAGAGTTTGTACAAAGTGAAAATCTTTGTGGACCTTTTGTTTAAGTATTTCCTTAGTCGTTTTTATGTATTGTCTGGCGAAATAGACTTTTAATCACAAGGAAGAGAACATGGATGTTTGCTTTTTACCTTTAATTACTCTGTGGTTTTGTTGTTTATATTTGTTAATACCAAATTTAGTCTGCTAACATGGGCCACTCACTTACAGACACGTGTCTGCCAACGTGGCAAATATATATATACACTTCTATCGAATAACTGAAGATCACCGAGCAACTAAGAAGCCATGAGGAACTCAGGGGCCCCGAGCAGCTCAAGCGTGTCGAGCTACTTAGGCGATCCGAGCAGCTTAAGCGTGTCGAGCTACTTAGGAGGTCCGAGCAGCTTAAGCGGTCCGATCTACTTAGGCGGTTCGAGCAACATAGCACTCTAATCAGAATAATCAAGGAGACGACTGCGCATTAAATGCTCATTTATTATCATACAGATGTACATGTCTACTAGATAACAACGCATTGTACTTTCATTTGTACAGCCTCAAGGCTATAAATACATTGTAACCTCCTCATTGGTGGGGGACCGAAATTTCTTGAGCAAACCATTCCTCGAGAATTCCAAACAAACAGTCAGCAATAACAAAAACAGTGGACGTAGGCCATTCTTGCAAGGCTGAACCACTTTAAAAATATATTATCTATTATTTCTTTATTCTTTTTAATCTGTTGATTAAAATAATTAGGATAAGTCTAATTTTTTACATCAACAGATTGGCGACGTCTGTGAAAAATGACTGTAATTATCGTTTTTCACCAAAATAATTCATCACCGATGGCTGATCATCCTGAATCCAACAATCGACACGCTGGGATCCCTCCAAATCCTCCATCTACTCCTCTAAATGTTCAAGATTTGGCCGGTATAATGACTAATTTGGCCCAAGGGCAAACGGCCATGCAAGAAACCATGCGTCAACTCATACAAACCGTTCAGGGCGGAGTGCCAGCCCAATCAGGGCAACGAAGCGTTCAGAGAAATACTCGTTTACTCTCTTCGCGAACTAGGCGAACGATATTCCCAGAGGAATCTCAGTCCAGACATACCGATTCATATCGTACTGAGAGATCTAATGATCCTTCTTATCAGCCTGGACGAACTTCCTCGGTGAGAGCTACAGACACTCAACAAAATATCACTCTATCTCTAGAAAGGACAAGTGCTCTTGAAAGATTGAGTAGAGTTTCTCCTTTTGATCGTTTGGGTCCTAGGAGGAATAGAAGCCCCCCTTGGACTATGTCGAGGAACTCTCAATGATCATCTGATTTAAAGGAAGGCTCTACCCAATCACGACCAGCTGCTCGTCATGAAAGATCCCAAGAGGCAAATTCAACACGATCAATTGCTCGAACCAATAGGGTCGAGGAAGGAAATGGTGCATGGAAGGGCTCAATTCAAAGGTTCGAGGATAGATTAGGGGAGATGGCTAAAACTAAAAATCCTCTACAAAGGACTTTTGTCCGAGGAACACCATTCATACAAGAGATTGTGAAGTTTCCCACACCGTCAAAATTCAAAGCCCCGGTAGTAACACCAAAATACGATGGAAAAACTGATCCTGTTCTCTATATAGAATAATACCAAGCAGCTGCTGATATCTATGCAGTTCCAGACGAGATGCGATGCAGGGCATTTTCAGGAACCCTTACCGGATCTGCTCAGATGTGGTACAATAACCTTCCTTAGGGGAAAATTACGACCTTCTTTCAGCTAGCAGAACTCTTTATTGGAAATTTTTGTTTTGGATCAAAGAAAGTCAAATGAGTAGCACACTTGCTAAGTGTTAGACAGAAGGCAGGTGAGAGCACTAGTGATTATATTACTCATTTCAATAATGAGAAGCTCGAGGTAATTGATTACAAGGAGAAGATAGCAATTACTGCTCTGATGAGTGGATTGTTGCCAGATAAATTATACTACACTCTAGCCAAAGATCCGCCTAGAACCATGGCAGAACTAATGGCAAAGGCAGCCAAGATTATGAACGCCGAGGAAGCTATGGCTGCGAAGAAGAATATGGACACCAAAGAGACCAGGGTTGAGGTTGATAAGGATGAGAAGAAGGAGCAGAAGAACAATGGTGGTAACAGACAGTTAGAAACAAAGCAAACATTGGAACAATTGAAGAAATTATACACCTTTGAAAGTAGATATAAACCACATTCTGGAAGAGATCAAGAACAGCGAGGAGCTGAACTGGCCAGAGAAAATGAAGGCAGATCCGGACAAGAGGAATAAGTCCAAATATTGCGAGTTCCATAAAGACCATGGTCACACGACCAAAAATTGCATAGCTCTTCAGAATGAAATTGAAGCACTCATCAGACGAGGAAAGCTGGCCAAGTATGTTGATCGTCGAAATTATGGAAAGAGCAATGACCGAGCAAGGCAGAGGTCTAGATCTCTTCGTCGAGAAAAAGAAGATAAGAAGAGAAGTCATGAAGAAGACCCGAATGATGACCAAGACGACCCCGATCTCCCCAAAATACCGTAATAATCTGAACGTGAGGTATTTTCTATCCATTTTGGATCATTTGAATGTAATGTCATGACAGGTGGAGATGCAGGAGGCGGGGATATGACTGCTGAGAGAAAAGCTTACCTTAATGAGGCTCAAGCTTGCTCGTACATTCAGCGAATAAATCTGACTGAAGATGATCGCCCGAGGAAGGTGAATAAGGATAAACTGGTCATTGGTTTCTCTAAGAACTACCTCGCAGGTGTACTATATCCTCATGATGACCCATTGGTGATCAAGATGAGAATGAAGAAAGTGGTGATTTCACGAGTACTGGTGGATAATGGTAGCTCGGCAGATATCATGTTTTATCCATGCTTTGACAGTTTGAATTTGAAATTATCCTAGTTGGAGCCATATCATAGACCCCTCCTTGGTTTTACTGGCGAAAAGATTTTTCCACTTGGGACGATCAAGTTGGATATGCTTATTGGTACTTGGCCTGCTTGTCGAACAGAAAGAGTACGCTTCTTCGTAATGAATAAAAATATCCAATCAGCTTACAACATCATCATGGGAAGGGTAAGACTAAAAAAATTCGAAGCAGTGCCATCTACTGTACGTCAATGTTTAAAATTCCCAACCAATTTTGGAGTAGGAGTGGTGAAAGGTGACCAGAGAGTAGCTCGAGAATGCTACTATTCATTTATCAAGCAGGAGGAGCATAAAGAATCCAGAAAGAAGACTACTACCTACCAAATAGAAGATGCGAAGATTGAAATATTAGACCCTAGAGACGAGTCCCAACTCGTGAAAGGGCAGGTCATGGAGGCTACTGAGAATGTCATTCTGGACGACGAGAATCCAGAATGAATAACTCAAATTGGTGCATCCTTGGATGAATCAATAAAACAAGAATTGATAGCATTTCTAAGGCGAAGAAAGCAGACTTTTGCGTGGAGTCATGAAGACATTCCAGGAATAGATCCGAATTTCTTATGTCACGAACTCAATGTGAATAAGGAAATCAAGCCAGTAAAGCAGCGAAGAAGAGTGTTCAGCCCTGAGAAAAATTAAGCTACACAAGAGGAAGTAGAGAAGCTACAAAAAGCCTCTTTTATTGAGGATGTCAAATATCTTAATTGGCTAGCAAATGTGGTGATGGTAAAGAAGAAAAATAACAAGTGGAGGATGTGTGTAGACTTCACCGACCTTAACAGGGCATGCCTAAAGGATCATTTTCCTTTGCCCGAATTGATCAACTGGTGGATGCTACCTCGGGGATTAAGTTTCATGGATGCTTATTCTGGTTATAACTAGATTAAAATGAAGCCTGAAGATAGGGAGATTACCTCTTTTATTACCCCGAGGGGAACTTATTGTTATAATGTTATGCCTTTTGGACTTAAAAATGCAGGTGCAACCTATCAGCGGTTGATGAATAAGGTGTTTACAGAGAAAATAGGTTATAACATGGAGGTTTATGTTGACGATATGCTAACGAAGAGCAAGAAAGCTGCTGATCATCTAGTTGACTTATGCCAGACATTTGATCAACTAAAGGAATATCAAATAAAGCTGAATCCCACCAAATGCATATTCGGAGTACGAGAAGGCATGTTTCTCGGATATATTGTTAACCAACGAGGAATTGAGGCGAATCCTGAAAAGATCAAGGCTCTATTAGAGCTGCGATCTCCAACGACGAAGAAGGAAGTGAAAAGTCTCACAGGGCGAGTTGCAGCACTTAATAGGTTTGGGTCACGAGCAACTGATAGATGCCTCCCATTCTTCAAAACACTCCGAAAGACTTTTGAATGGAATGATGAATGCGAGAAGGTCTTTCAAGAATTGAAGAAATACCTGGGAGCACCTCCATTGTTATCCAGACCAGTGATGAGAGAAAGACTATACTTGCATCTGGCAGTTTCAAAAAATGCAGTGAGCTCGGCATTGATAAGAGTGGAAGATGGAGTACAAAAACCTATTTATTACACTAGCAGAGCCTTCCGAGGAGCAGAGATTAGATATCCAAGGCTGGAAAAGTTATCACTGGCGTTGATCGAAGCAAGTAGAAGGATGAGGCCATACTTCCAAGCTCATACTATAATTGTGTATACAGACATGCCGTTAAGGCAAGCTCTACACAAACCAGAGAAATCAGGAAGACTGATGTATTGGGCTGTAGAATTGGGTGAATACAATATAATTTATGAGCCCAGGTCGTCATTTAAAGGGCAAGCAGTGGCAGATTTTATCGCAGAGTTCACCTATCCAGACACCTTCGAAGAGCAGAAGTTGAATACCGACCAGCCTGTGGATGTTACAGGATCATCAAATTTTAACACCGATCAACTGAAGTCGGTAAACGAGTAAGAGAGGATGATCAACGAGCAGCGAGAAGCGTTGGAGGAGAATAAAAGACAACATCAAATATTCCACCGAGGAACTCTGTCTGATCAAGAAATTGACAATGAGATACCTGTGTGGAATTTATATGTAGATGGCTCTTCTTGCACTACAGGCAGTGGAGCAGGGATTGTTTTAAACAGCCCATATGAGATCGATATGGAGTATGCTCTGTGCTTTCAATTCAAAGCTTCTAATAATGAAGCTGAATATGAAGCTATGATTGTAGGTCTCAGTTTGGCAAAAACCATGAAGGCAGAGAAGATCATTGTATTCAGTGACTCGCGGTTGATTGTAAATCAAATGTTGGGAGTGTATGCAGCAAAAGGAGAATTAATTATCCAATATCATGCGAAAGCAATGGAGATCGTATCGAGCTTTAGCGCAGTATAGTTAATTAGAATACCAAGATTAGAGAATGCAAGAGCAGATGCCTTAGCTCGGTTAGCCTCAGCCACATGCACCGAGCTACGAAGAATAATCCCAATAGAAATCTTGGCTAGTCAGATCATTGACAAGGATCTGATGATGAATTTTATTACCCTTGATTTAGGACCATCTTGGATGGATCCCATCAGGGCCTACATTAAAGAGGGGGCTCTGCCAACTGATAAACTCGCAGCCAAGAAATTGAAGTTTAAAGCTACTCGTTATGTATTGACCAATGGCATTTTATATAAACGAGGAATTATATGTCCACCCCTCCGAGGTGAAAAATTTGATCAAAGAAATCCATGAAGGGTCTTGTGGAGCCCATGTGGCAGGTCGGACGCTTTTGCGAAGAATAACAACACAGGGGTATTATTGGCCGACGATGAGAGCTGATTGTACATCTTACGCAAAGAAGTGTGATAAATGTCAACGCTTATCTTATGTCCGAAGAACTCCCCAAGCATTATTAACACCCATCACGTCCCCTTGGCCATTTGCTATGTGGGGAATAGACTTGGTCGGGCCACTTCCAACGACCAGGGGAAGATTTAAATATCTCGTGGTCGCTGTGGATTACTTTACTAAATGGGTGGAAGCTGAGCCTCTTATTGATATGACATATGACAAGGTGTACCAATTTGTTTGGAAGAATATCATTTGTAGATATGGTCTTCCACATGCATTCATCATAGATCATGGAACTCAGTTTGACAACGAGGAGTTTGCTGCATATTGTCATCAGTCAAACATATTGAAGACCCACTCTGCACTAGGCCATCCCTAGAGCAATGGACAAACTGAGGTGACGAACAAAATGCTGCTGAATGGTTTAAAAAAACGATTGGATGATGCAAAGGCAAATTGGATTAACGAGCTACATTCTGTGATGTGGGCTTATTGTACTACACCGCGAGCAGCAACAGGAGAATCTTCATACATGCTGGCATTTAGAAGTGAAGATGTTATACCTGCTGAGTTGGGCCTACCCATACACAGAGTGCTGAATTTCAATTCTCCTATCAGTGATTTGATGAGACGATTAGATCTAGATATGCTCGAAGAAGTTAGAGAAGAAGCAGCCACCAGGAATGCTGCATACCAATAATGAACAGCTCTGTTTCATAACAAAAGGGTAAAGAAGTGTGATTTGAAGGAAGGAGACTATGTACTGAAGAAAGTAATTCAAAAGCACAACAAACTGGAAGCTAACTGGCATGGACCCTACAGAGTAACAGAAGTTGTTCGACCAGGGACATACAGGATTGAAACCTTGGAGGGAAAAGAATTTAAGAATGCATGGAATGCAGAGCATCTACGCAAGTATTATCAGTAGTTGGGATCCCTATGTAAATGCAGTTTTCTTCAGTATGAATAAAGTGTTGAATGTTTTACCCAGTTCTGTCTTTTTGTTGAAATTTTTTCGGAGTATTCGTGCTACAAACTATGCATAATCTCTTCCAACTCCGGTTGGTCGGGAATCAATTACCTCTAACTCCGGTTGGTCAGCAAATAAATCTCTTCCAACTCCGATTGGTCGGGAACAAATCTCTTCCAACTCCGGTTGGTCGGGAATCAATTACCTCCAACTCCGATTGGTCGGCAAATAAATATCTTCCAACTTCGGTTGGTCGGGAATCAATTACCTCCAACTCCGGTTGGTCGGTAAATAAATCTCTTCCAACTCCGGTTGGTCGGGAATCAATTACCTCAAACTCCGGTTGGTCGGTAAATAAATCTCTTCTAACTCCGGTTGGTCGGGAACAAATCTCTTCCAACTCCGATTGGTCGGGAATCAATTACCTCCAACTTCGGTTGGTCGGCAAATAAATCTCTTCCAACCCCGGTTGGTCGAGAATAAATCCCTTCCAACTCCGGTTGGTCAGGAATCAATTACCTCCAACTCCGGTTGGTCGGTAAATCATATACAATCAACTCCGGTTGATTAAACTAAGCATGATCATGGGATGTAAGTTGTTTCATTGCTTAGGATCAAAGAGTGATAAGTCACTATAATCAAAAAATAAAACAGAATGGACATATCACAATGTGCATGTATTCACAAACAAAGACATTCTGCAAAATACTTAGAAGAAAATAAAATAGCGAAAGACTAAAACTTTTCATTCAAATCGAGAAGAATTACATATGCTGTGGAAAGTACAAGTCATTACATAAAAATCCTATTCTACTGGGTTTTTCCCTTCTGCCTTTGATACAGGGTCTACCCTAGCTGGAGGATCATCAAGACTATAAGGAGAATTTATGAAGTTCAGATCTTGCAGCATTCTGACGTTCATTATAGATGGACGATCAAGCAGGTGTTCTGGGCGAGATATTTCAAAATATGAATGAAGACTATAATCATCAAGATACTTAGAGATTAGAACACGAGGAATGCCTCGGGCTGGAATCCAACTAAGGTCAAGCTTGAAAGGAGGCATGGGTAAATCAAGAACTCCAGGATTATAGTAATCCAACAGGAAATGACCTCTCTCCAATTTTAAAACACAGAGAGCATTCAACCAGCCCTGTTTATACCCTTCGTTGTTCGACTGTTCTAAACGAGCATCAAGATGACAAAGTGCTTCATTATAACTAGCCATCCAAAACTCTCTAGGCTGTTTATGGAATTAGTAAGTTAACCTCTTCAGTTGCTCGTGAAGATTCCTCACCAGAAGTTCTTTATTTTCTAAAGCAGAACTCTGGGTAGAAAGTTGCTCGCTGAGGTTCAGAATCTTCTTAGACATCTCCGCCAAAGCTTGATTCTTTGCCATCAATCTAACTACCTGATTTTCCAAAGCTGCTTGAGTTCTTGCATCTTCAATAGAGATCCGACCAGCCCTTGCTCGTCCCCTAGAAGAAGATCTTGCTCATCCACGAGTAGAAGTGGAAGGTCCAATTCTTTTTAAAGTTTCCAACTAATCTCTTCAGTTGGCATTTTCGACCTCCAAGAAAGAGAAACCTTCATCGTTAATCGGAACCAATGCTCCCGAGGAAGATGCAGCAGATTTCAGTTGTTTATTCTCTTCTTGTAAGGCAATGTTTTTTAGTTCTAGCAATTTGGCGATATGCCTATGCTCCTCGACTTCAAGCTTCAGAACACTTTCTCTTTTCCCATAAGCAGATATAAATTTATCATACCCTCTATCAGCACTTAGTTGTTGATATTTCTTCTCGTACCCCTGGTGCAAGAGTGTGGATGACTCTTTGTACTGCTGCTGGAATTCCTCGATAGTTCCTTGGAGGTCCTCAATCATCTCGTAGTAAGCCACATTTGAAGAATCGCTACAGCGGAAATATTACGACTTCTCAAATAAAATCCAATTTTAATTAATTCAAAATTTTAGTTAAACCCTAAAACATGCATTTAGATGATTTATCCAATAAAATAAAGCATGCAGGATAAAACAAACAATTTCAGAAAAAATCCCCCAAAGAGGCAAAACCTTTTATTTTCATTATAATATTGTAACATACAATTTCTCGGATTACAATGAAAATACAGTGACACAGAATTACCCGCAGGTGTCGAATCTGTAGTCGGCAGCTGGAAGTTTCCCTTTCCAGGAGGGCAGGAATGAAGAAGAGAAACGGCTTCCCCACAAGGGTATGAACAGATACAAGGATGTGTTCTTGGGTTACCAAAAATATTCACAAAGGTTTGGCAATTGTGTGAATCAAAACATGAGTCTTGGGACTCAAAAATTATGAAGACTAGATGTATTTTTTACTCTAAAAAACATCTTCCAAAGTCTTTTTAAATAGCTCCCCCGAAGTTGGTATTTATAGTAAAATACATGAAGAGTTCCACCAATTTAGAACAATGAAATTTTATCCAGCGTACAGGGACCCCGAACCGGTTCGGGTACCCTGCGAACCGGTTCGCCCCCCCGAACCGGTTCGGGCTGGGTTCGGGGAAACTCGCTGGGAACAGGGGCTAAACACTTAGAAAAATTCCTAGTATTGTCAATGTAAATATCTCCATTTTCAACGGGCCATAACTTGTTCACCGTAGCTCGGATTGAGGTGCCATTTCTTCTAGTATCTTCGTTGCGACAAGCTCTTCAACTTTCCAGTTGACCGGTCCTCCGAACGATGGCTGTAATATTATAAAATTGCCCTTGAACTTCCCTATCAAGCCTTGTTGCACTGTTTTGACTTCTCTTGCGTACCACTTGCATTACGAGCCTAAAATCATGGAACGTGAAGTCGTTGAGGCAGATGAGGGACACATGATGGAAATAATAAATGCTTGATTCTCGAAATTCGAATAGAGGCCGTCATGTGAGATCGTGAGGTGACGTGCCAAATGTAGCGGCGTACGACATACACAAATGTAACATGTTGGACATGAGAAAAATGTCCTTACAAATCTCCCCCTATGTCTATACCGGTACATACATAAAAATATCCGAATTATCAAATAACAAATTGCCTATACAAATCTACCCTTCCATGAACTCAAAACTGGAAAGATAAAAATGAATAAGTCTTCATCGTTTGATCTTCAAATCTTCAGGAGTCTCAAATCTTTTCTCATCAGGGTGTGCAATTCAGTGATCATCAATGTAGTACCTACACACATGAGATAAAGAAAAAATACCAAGTGACGTATCGAGTTTGAAATGAGATAAACATAGATACCAATAAATGATAAGCATAAGTCAAATCTCAAAACTCCCCCAAAATTCAAACTCCCCCAAAATAAGATAATTCTTTCTCCCCCTTTTTATGATGTCCCCGAATAGACATATAAGAAGAATGAATCAAACAAGAAATATCGGGGTGTCACGGTATTCAAAAAATACACAAGCTATTTTTGATTTTTTAATTTTTTTATACAAAACAAAAATAGATACCATTTTGAAAAAAAATGTAAAACATGATAAAAAAAAAACACACCATGGATATAAACTCAAACAACCAAGTCATGGAAATGGAATGAATGGGTGTGAACACATTCGATAGGTAAATCAACTCAATCAATCATATGTGCACGATGCATATGTGTACCCCTAACGAATGAGCATCAAAAGTATCCTTAGGTGTAAAAGATTGTTGAATTTTGATGACATCGTCTTATGCAAATCAACAAATCAAAGTCAAAGTGATTTCCACACCAATAACGTCCAAAACTATGTAGCGCTTTTTCAACAATTTCAAGAACATGCAAACCCGTTTTAATTCTCCAACCAAACTCCCTCATATATATTTTCTTTTAGAGGTAATCTAAATTCTCAAACTTTGGAGAATTGGTGCAAAAAACTAAATGGCCCATAATTTGGCATGAATTTCTTTTTATTGCCTTTAAATTTTTTCGGGCTCTTTAAACCTCTTAGGACCCCGAATAATAAAATTCCTCCATTTTTTAGGTCCAATTTAACGGTGACTTTTGCGCAAAGGATAGATAATTACCTTTCGTCGCCCTTCCCCGTTTTTAAAACAAAGCACACAAACTCACAAAACGGTTCTTATATGCACAATTTTCTTAGTAAATTTTATCGCGCTTGGTTCATTTTAAGGACAGGATTGAAGTGAAGACACCCAACCAACATGTGATAAGACAAGCACAATAATCAAACAAATCCGTGCATGTGTGCAAAAAAGGAAACATGAGTCAAACATGTAGGAAGTAACACTTAATTACATCTTAATGACTCCAAACATTATAAAGCACATGGATGAATTGACCTATTGTCTCAAAACACTATCAAATAGTAATATGAAAAAAATGAAATGATGTTGTAACTCGGTCATCCTAAGTGTTCATCCATAAATGGTGCAAACAAAATACAAAAATCTTTTTGGATTTTTCAAAAAAATTTCAAAAACAAAAAAAAATTATACAAAAAGTACAAGTCATCACACTAGAAAAAAATATATCATGAAACCACAACTAGTGTATGAAAAACATGCAAAAACAATCAATTAAAAGATTTTACATGGGGTGAATCACATGCAAGCAAACGAGAATCGTGGACAAATAAACCATAAGCCTCTAAATCCGATTTTCTAACCCAAATAGATGTGTAACGGAGTGTGGGGGTTTTGGGAATCGAATTTATTATTTCATTAACCTTCCTAGGCCCATTTAAAAGCTTGTAACAAAAGTGCCTAAGATGACCTTGCCTACCGTAATGTGTATAAGAGTAAATCGGGCGGTGTGTGTTACCTAAAGGTGGCTCTCTCCTCAAATTTCTCGGTTGCTCTCTCCGAATTTGCCTAGGTGGGTCTCTCCTAATAATCCTAGGAGGTTCTCTCACGATGTTCCTATGGGGTGCTTTCCTAACAAACTTAGGTGCCTCTTTCTTAACAATCCTAAGAGGCTCTCTCACATGTGTGGGAATGGGTGCAACATATTTTTCAAAACCAATCCCACCCTATCCTTTTTGATCTCGATAGTGCCTAAAATCTTATCAAGTTTTTCAGACCTAGACTCCAAATCAAATTTCACCTTACTCGAATCTCTCAAACTTCTCTCAAGTTCACCTATCCTAGATTCAAGGAAGCGCCTAGACTCCTCAAACTCAAGAATCTCCTTTTTCATAGCTTCCATCACGCCTCGAAGATCATCTCTCTCACCCTCGACATATCCCAGCTTCTCTCTCAAAATTTTCTCTCGTGCCTTAAGTTCTTTAATTAAAACAACATTATTTTTTAAGGCACACTCTTTCAATTAAGCTTCAAGTTTCAAGTTTGCCTTTTTTTGTCCTTAAACATTCAAAATACAAATTATTGTAGGCAACTTGCAACTCACTCAATTCTTCTTCTTCCTCCTCACTCTTTTCACCCTCACTCTCATCACTAATCACACGGATGGGAAGCTCTCGCCTAGAAGCATAAAAGACTTCTTCTTCTGAATCACTATCACTAAGGGTAGAAACATGAGAAATTGGTTTATTCAATTTCTTCTTTAAATTTGTGGTACACTCATCTAACGTGTGACCAACACCCTCACAACAAGAACACCTCTCAGATTCATTTTCAAAAGAAGATTTAAAACAAGAGTTCGTGTGAATTTTCCAATTAACTTTTTCAAAAATTTGACATCGAAGATCATCAAAACCATCAAAAGCTATTTTTGTGCAAAATCAGGATCAAAACACAATAACTTAGTGCAACAGGCTCTGATACCAATTTAAAACGTGAGCAGTCAAATTGTATCAGGAAAAACTTTTAAAAATCAGGATCACGCAATAAATTAGTGTAACCTGCTCTGATACCAATTTGAAACGTGAGTAGTCAAATTGTATCAGGAAAAACTTTTAAAAATCAGGATCACGAAATAAATTAGCGTAACCTGCTCTGATACCAATTTGAAGAATCGCTACAGCGAAAATATTGCGACTTCTCAAATAAAATCCAATTTTAATTAATCCAAAATTTTAGTTAAACCCTAAAACATGCATCTAGATGATTTATCCAATAAAATAAAGCATGCAGGATAAAACAAACAATTTCAGGAAAAATCTCCCAAAGGGGCAAAAACTTTTATTTTCATTATAATATTGTAACATATAATTTCTCGGATTACAATGAAAATACAATGACACAGAATTACCCGCAGGTGTCAGATCTGTAGTCGGCGGCTGGAAGTTTCCCTTTCCAGGAGGGCAGCAATGAAGAAGAGAAACGACTTCTCCACAAGGGTATGAACAGATACAAGGATGTGTTATTGGGTTACCAAAAAGATTCACAAAGGTTTGGCAATTGTGTGAATCAAAACACGAGTCTTGGGACTCAAAAATTATGAAGACTAGAGGTATTTTTTACTCTAAAAAACGTCTTCCAAAGTCTTTTTAAATAGCTCCCCCGAAGTTGGTATTTATAGGAAAATACATAAAGAGTTCCACCAATTTAAAACACTGAAATTCTATCCAGCGTACAGGGACCCCGAACCGATTCGGGTACCCTGCGAACCGGTTCCCCCCCTCCCGAATCGGTTCGGGCTGGGTTCGGGAAACTCACTGGGAACAGGGGCTAAGCACTTAGAAAAATTCCTAGTATTTTCAATGTAAATATCTCCATTTTCAACGAGCCATAACTTGTTCACCGTAGCTCGGATTGAGGTGCCGTTTCTTCCAGTATCTTCGTTGCGACAAGATCTTCAACTTTCCAGTTGACCGATCCTCTGAATGGTGGCCGTAATATTACCAAATTACCCTTGAACTTCCCTATCAAGCCTTGTTGCATTGTTTTGACTTCTCTTGCGTACCACTTGCGTTGCGAGCCTAAAATCATGGAATGTGAAGTCGTTGAGGCAGATGAGGGACACGTGATGGAGATAATAAATGCTTAATTCCCGAAATTTGGATAGAGGCCATCATGTGAGATCGTGAGGTGACGTGTCAACTGTAGCGGCGTACGACACACACAAATGTAACATGTTGGACATGAGAAAAATGTCCTTACAACATTATTGGCTACTGCACGATCGAGCAAACATTTCAGATACTGGTAAGCTTCAATTGCTCGTTCAGAAGCATCTGAACCCAGGATATCAATGATTTGAGCATCATTCAGATCTGCACGACCATCCTTGAAATGGTCATTGCATTTTTTCATCAGTTCGGTGTCATGTGCTGACAAGAGCTCCATCCTAGCCATAAACTAGTAAAGAGAAGAGATAGAAAGAATCAATAAGAATGCAGACAGAGCAAGTTGAAGAAAAAGTCAAGACAAATAACCAAAAGTTTGAATTTTATTTCATCACAAAAAGAAGTACATAGTCCAAAATTACATTCAACAAAAAAGCAAAAGAAAGATCCGAACAACTCTACACCTTCTCCTTGCTTCCTAAGACTTCCTCGGAAGGCTTGGACGAAGAGATTGGTTACTCGGAGGGCAGTGAAAGTTGCTCGGCAGAAGTATTTTCTAGTTGGGGCTGCTCGGAGTAAGGTTCAACATTAGGGACCTGGTCCCCAATTATCATGGAAGATTCTTCTGAGGCAACTTCATCCTATTCTTCTTCTCTAGGAGAGGGAGGAGGGCCATGAGTGTGTAGCTGGAACAGTTCAGAATTCTCAATGACTTTTAGCTCCTGCAGAGCTGCAACCCATCCATCCCTGAAATATTTAAGGCTGGCAAACTCCATTTGAGAGGACATAGCAGCCAGGCCTTTGTTCTAGCCTTTGTCCCAACCAGCGCTGAAGGACTTCTTAACAGCATTTCTTCTTTTTGCCTTCTCCGAGGAAGTCCTCTTAATAAGAAGTTCCTCGACAGCCTTCAATTTCCCTTCCACCTCCTGTTTCTGGTGATCAACATCATGAAGTCTACTAACTTCCTCTTTAGCAGTTTTGAGCTTATTCTCAAGCTCTTCAACATTCTTGAGCTTCTCCTCAAGCTCTTTATTGTTCTTTTTAAACTCTTTCAATTTCTTCTCCAATTCCTTGGAGGCTTCCACAGCTCGATCTCTCTCTTTCTTAACGTACTTAACCTGCTTCTCCCAAGCAACTTTATTCTCCTCATACTTCTGATGAGAGTCTTTCAAAGACTAGGTTAATCCAGTAAAAGCCTTTTCCACTCCATCCGAGGAACTGGAGGCCCTGATGGCTTCGTCCCTTTTTATAATGCTGTTGAAACACGTTACCAGCTGAGAAAAAAATTAACTCTAAGTCAATGTATGAACATAGCATTAAAAAATGGAAGGCTCGGATCAATAATACTTACTGAGGCAATGTGTTGAGTAGCTAGAGTAGTAACTCTCTCACGAGTGAGAGAATTTTTAATATCATGGACCTCTGGGATAGTCCAAGATTTTACAAAGCCCATAGCAGAGCTCGGGGGAATAAAAGTTAAAACACCACCTTCAACAGTTGATGATTGAGAGACTGGTTCAGTAAGTCTCTCAGAAGAATTTTTCTTTAACCTCCTTTGAGGAACAGGAACATTCTCAACTAAGGACGTTGTCTTAGTTGGTGATATGACAATAACCTCACTAGGAGGAGTGATAGCAACAATCCTGCTTGGGACGACAGGGGGCTTTTCAACGATCTTGCTTGGAGCCACTGAGGGCTTCTCGCTAAATTTCTTGGTAGCATCAGAAGGGGGTACCTCTACAGTCTTTATCCCCTCTTCTGGGACATCTTTTTACTTCTCTTTGCCTCCACAGCAGGAGAATCAGACTTATCAAAAAAGGAAGGAGCTTTTCTTCTCTTCATTATGTCACCAATAGGAATATTTAACTCTGAAGAAGAACCTTCCACACTAATATCAGCAGCTGATACTTGGCCAATGTCAACCACCACTAGACGAGCAATAAAGGATGAAGTATAGCTCTTGTACTGCAATAAATAAGAAGCATATCTAATGTGTTCCTCGGCCATAGACTGGTGCAAACTCCAAATAAGTTTCAAATGCTTTAAATTAACCTCTATCTCCTTTGGAGATTTTCTTTTGCTGTCAACTGCAAATAATAAAAAATTAAATGTCAGTGATACATTTTATCAAACATCAAGAAAATGAGATTTCAAAAAAAATAAAAAACAACCTATTCCATTTCCATAAGGGGGACACCTGGGACCCTGATATACATCATCTCCATTTAATGGAGCATGTTGCCAATTTTTCATAACAACTCCATGTTCAAAGTAATCCCTATTGGCATCTGGAAGATTGACAACTAAAGCCCTATTCAAAAACCTAGTTTTTAAATAAAAAGTACTATCGCTGACAACCCATCTGTAGCAAAACATAATTTTTGGAATTCCTAAACGGGTTCCATGAAGCTGGTTTAACCTATGGACTCCATTAACTATTCTCCAGGTATTCGGTGCTATTTTTGAAGGAACAACATCAAAATATTGACAGAATTCCAAACATAAAGGATTTGGAGGAAAAGAAAAGCCACATTCGGCCACAAAGAGACTTGGGAACCAATGTCCCTCAGCCAAAGAAAAATAGTCAGAAGGTTCATAAAGTTCTTCCAATATGATCCATGAAGGAATCGAAAATTCAGAACGAAATTTGTCAAGAGATTCAACAAGGTAAACCATGATGAACAAAATAAGTAAAAGAGAAGGAAGAAAATCTTACAGGAGAAGAGTGAACCAGTTGACAATGAACAATGGAAGAAACGGACGCACAAGATAGAGAAGAAATGAAAAGTTCGAAGACACAGGTTTGAAAAGTGAAAGACGATAGGATTTCTGCAGCGTTTAAATATTTTACCTCGGGAATAGAGAAAAGCAATGATTACCAAGGCGAACGTTTGCGTATTCGGCCGCTAAAAGGAAGAAAAAGGGCACAAAAATCGAAGCGGTTATGAAAATTCAAAATACTTTAAAAGCCTGATATTATGCACTCAAAAAAGGGAGCTATATACAAAGAAAGTTTGCCTAAAATCCATACAAATCGAAAATCTAAGCAGCAGAATGTTCCTTACTTTTCTTCATCATCAAACTACGAAACATTGGGGGCTTCTGTTGATACCAAATTTAGTCTGCTGACATGGACCACTCACTTACAGACACGTGTCTGCCAACGTGGCAACTATATATATACACTTCTATCGAACAACTTAAGATCACCAAGCAACTAAGAAGCCACGAGGAACTCAGGGGCCCTACGCAGCTCAAGCGTGTCGAGCTACTTAGGCGGTCCGAGCAGCTTAAGCGTGTCGAGCTACTTAGGAGGTCCGAGCATCTTAGGCGGTCCGAGCAACATAGCACTCTAATAAGAATAATCAAGGAGACGACTGCGCATTAAATGCTCATTTATTATCATACAGATGTACATGTCTACTAGATAACAGCGTATTGTCCTTTCATTTGTACAACCTCAAGGCTATAAATACATTGTAACCTCCTCATTAGAGGGGGACCGGAATTTCTTGAGCAAACCATTCCTCGAGAATTCTAAACAAACAGTCAGCAATAACAAAAATAGTGGACGTAGGCCATTCTTGCAAGGCTGAACAACTTTAAAAATCTATTGTCTATTATTTCTTTATTATTTTTAATCTGTTGATTAAAATAATTAGGACAAGTCTAATTTTTTACATCAACAATATTATTCATGTCTGTCTAATATGCATTTGGGTTTTACCAGTTATTCTCACAGACAAGGATAGTCTTGACTTAGTCTAAAGTTGGATTGTTTTACCCTTTTTTTTTTCTCTTAGCTAAACCTATTGATGGCATGATGGTTTTTTACAAGTTTAACCATTAGATATGAGTTTTAGGTTTCCAATACATTTCGATCAATTAGCTGATCATATAATTCATAAAGAAATTTGCTATTTTGAATGGGTGAGTTTAAATTTTTATATAGACATAGATAATTAATAAAATATTTACATGATTGATAAGAGTATGGGTATTAGGTTGTTCTTTTTAAATTTCTAAATACGGTTATCTTTCAATAGCAATTTAAGAGATGCTACCGAATTTGTATGATATTAGCTTTTTTATTTAAGGTATAAAGTTCTCTAATTTCCTATTGCAAGTGTTGCTCTTACTAATATTTTCCTTGACTTAAGTTGTGTTTCATCCAACAACAAAAGGTGGTGATTACAAATTTTCATAATATTTTAGCTTTTCTTACTATGGGTGTTGTATTTATTTATTTCTTTTTCATGTAATAGAGTTGGTTATATATCCTTCATAATTTTACCGTACTTTGAATAGGGTATAAATAAACTTTGAAGTGTTATGTATGACTTATTATTGATTTACATGTTCACAATAATAAATTCAAGACTCTTTTCATCTTTCTTAAAAAATATAATATATATGTATATAATTTTTTTTAAAAATTGTTTCATAAATATAGATTATTTTTTAAAACAATACTCTTTTGGTAAAAATATAAATAAAAAATTATTTTTTATAAAAACTATAGGTTTAGCTCTTTTTTTTCTATAAAAAACATTTTTTTACAAAATTTTGTTTTATAAAGATAAGTATAAATTATTTTATTATATAAAAGTTGTATTTTTATAAAGTAATTTCCTAAAAATTGAAGCTTTTAACTTCTTTTCTTTACATAAATTGTGTTTTAAAAGGTTGTTCTTATAAATATAAATATATATTTTTTTAAGAAAATAATTGTTTTTATAAAGTAATGTTGTCATTCAAATTTTATAGATTGTTTTAGAAAACAATACATTTTATTATTAAAAAAAATGAGTTATGCATAAAAAAACATTTTATAATAAATAATATTTTATATATAAATCAAAAAATGTTTTTATAAAAAAATATACAATTTATATTATATTTTTAACATTAACATTACTTTATAAAAACATGTTTTCCGTAAAAAAATTATATTTATATTTATAAAACAACTTTTTAAAACACAATTTATGTAAAGAAATGAAGTTAAAACTAAAGTTTTATTAAAATTACTTTATAAAAATATTATTTTTAATACATAATAAAATATTTTATACTTATATTTATAAAGTCGAGTTTTGTAAAAAAAATTATAAATGTTAACACTATAGTTTTAAAAAAAATGATTATATATTTATGTTTTTATAAAAATCAGTATTGCTTAAAAAAATAATTTATATTGACAAAATAGTTATATATATATATATATGTGTGTGTGTGTGTCTGTGTGTGTGTGTGTTTTCTGTTCTTTTTGTTTTCTTAATTCCCCTTACTTCTTCGTTAAATATATATATATATATATATATATATATATATATATATATATATATATATATATATATATATATATATATATATATATATATATATATATTTTTGCATTTCAATTAGATTTGTTTGGCATCAAATATTCTACAAATTAAATGCATATATTCGTTAACCTTTTATAATATTATTTATATTAAAGGTGTGTATCACACAAATATAAAATAGATCTTTTAACGTTATACTTTGAAGCACCCACGCATCGTCCAGAGGTAAAAACTAGTACTACTATAAAATTCTTTACAAGCATTTATGGTCCCTTATCAAAGGAGCTATCCACGTAAGCAACATGAATAATAAGACGGGGCTAATATCTACAGCCTTTAGAGAATATCACCTCTCTCTCTCTCTCTCTCTCTCTCTCTCTCTCTCTATATATATATATATATATATACTTTCCAAATTATGTCGTCTCTTTCTTTTCATCCATCTACCCTTTATCTTTTCCCCTCCCTCTGTGACGTTTCCTCTCTCGCTCACTCTCCGGAGAGACTACACACCAACGTCAATCAACAATCTTTTTGACACCAACGTCAATCAACAACCTTTTTGACACCAACGTCAATCAACAACCTTGTTTGCATCTTCTCCACTTTCTCGAACCCTGCCACGCCAATAGCTCACCCCCGAAGATTGCTCTGATATGGCGTGAATAGAAATATGAGAGTGGACAACAGGCAGACAAGTGGGAACTAGTGAGACAGTTAGAAGATGTAGGTCGGGTAGCAGCGGGCGGGGATGACTGCGGGACGCAGGTGGAGGAAACCCATACCACCAACAATACTATTAATACCCACCAACAAATCGAAAACACCACTACCCCAATCTCCAAACGATCCAAATCAGCTAACCATCAAATAATCAACACATTATCCCGATTCAAAATCCAATTGATTGGAATGGAGATAAATTGACAATTGAGTGGTGGTTAAGGTAAGGCAGCTGGGAGATGGGTAGCTGGGGGGCAATAGGGTGGTGCTCCCTTTATGTATGTCAATTTGTATGTTTGCATTTGTGTATGTATGTGGGTAGTTGTGGGGGGTGCCGGTATCAATAGTGGTAAGGACAGAGAGATGATTCATTTTTGGATTTGGTGGTGGTGGTTTGTTGCTCAAAGAGAATATGAATTTTGTTTTATTTTGTTTTTGTCTTGTATTTTATTTTGAGTTTTTAAAATTATTTTTAGGGGTATTTTAGTACATTTACTCCCGAAAATGGAGGGAACATAACTTTAGGATTTAACTGCAATGAATTAATAGTTGAGGGGCTAAATTTGCCGAGTATTTTTTAGGGGTGATTCGCAAAATCAAGATAGTTGGAGGGGACTAGATGTAATTTTTCCTAAATTCATGTATGCCCGTCAAAACTCTCAAAATGGGGAGGACAACTCATCCAATTTAAAATTTGATTTTATTTTGTTTGATAAACTTTGACTTGCTCTATTTATTTTTATTTTGAGAGAGAGAAAGGGAGGTAAGAATATGTGAAGCTTGTGGCTGTGTTCTTGGTTGTGATGTTAATGGGAATTGTTGTTTTGTGGCTTGTAGTTATATTTGGAATGTGGGTTTGTTGTTGTCATGTGTTCTTATCAATGTTGTCATTTATTTATGTTCCAGTTTAGAAGACAACTATTTTAATTTAATGATATTTTACAACTAGTTAAAGAATTAAAAAAATATAATTTGCTTTCTTTATTCTTATTAATGTGTTATTATTTTTGTTTGATTATATTTAGCAGAACTCAAAACTAGTTGGAAGTTAATAACAGAATCAAACGTTCAAACAAGGTAAAATTTGTTTAAATGGTTGTGGATATTGACTAGAAGTTCAATTTTTAAATTCTATGAGTGTTGTGATCTTATATAGTTTGTATTTTGTTTCTCATTTTATTTTTTTACCTAATTTATGTTAATATTTTCTCAAATTTTTATTGGTGAAATCTTATATTGATTGGATATTTTATTTATAAAAGTTCCTTAATAATTGAAATTTTAGAAATTTTTAGTATATGAAATTAAAGATTTTTTTTTCAAACATAGTGAGAGCATTATAAGCAACATTGTAACATGCAAGAATATCAAAGACAAAAAATATACACTTAAGGTGTGTATCAACTATCAAATTCTCATAACTCCCGCATCGCACGGGTTTGCACCTAATTATAATTGAAAGTGTATTTCAAAGTTGGAAGTGTATCTAAAAATAGACAAATACATTAATTTTGATAGTCTACTTTTAGATCTATAAAGTTGGATAAATTTAAAATAACTCTAAGAAAATCATCACGGGAGCTTCCGTCTCCAAAGTTTCGGCATAACTAGAAATTCCTCAACTCTTAACAAAAAAATCATGAATTCGCCAAAAGTAAATAATTTGTCATGATATTTCTTATTTGTCATAGGTGTCCAATATGCATTGTGTGTTCACACACACACATATATTCTATGCTTCATGGCATGGTCATTTGGGATACATCCCAGCTAGTTTTTTTTTTTCAAAATTTCGAATTTTCTCATTTCCGATCCGATTTATTCTTAATTTGGAATGATATTTTAGTTTGTCGATTTCCGATTTCTGATTTTTTCGGAAAAAAATGGATCAAAAATTGAAAATAATTATTAATTTCCAATTTTTTGATTTTTTCGATCCGATTTTTTCGAATTATTTTTTCAATTTTTGATTCTTTCTCAATTTTTTTTGAAACTTTCTCATATCCCACATCGGTTGGGATGTGATGAGGGTTCCAAAGTAGTGCTCTATTAAAGAAGATTCTCCTCATAACCTCTACACAAATGAAAAAAATGGATCAAATTCTCATGTATTTACATGTTGGGTAAAACCTTTTTTTTCGTATCTTTAAAATAAAATTTCGAGTAATCGAAAATCCTGAATTTATTATTTCAAAATTTTGAAATTTCCAAAATTTTGGATTTTCAGTATACTTGGTGAATTTTCAATTTTTGCCGATTTTTCAATTTTTCTGAATTCGTAATTTTTTTTAATTTTCCAAAAAAATCGATTTGGAAATTGAAATAAATATTTATTTTCAAAAAATCATATTTTTTTAAGGTTCATTTTTCAATCTGATCCGGCTGAAACACAGGCCTAATCCCGATTATGGTACTATGAACATTACATTTACTAGTTGTCTCTTTTCATATGGGAATTAGTGGGATTTTAAATGATAAGGATGAATACACAAGCTAAAAAAAATTCACCGGTAAAGGGTGGGGACAATGGTTAATCTAATAACGGTAGAGTTATTATTTACACTCATGATTGATAGTTTTACTACTGGAGTGTCTTTTTTTTGCGATGGCCCTGACTCATCGCATTATTTCAGGTGCTCAAGTTTACCCAACCTAGTTTTCCACTCGAGCACGCAATCTTCCATTTCCAGTCACCACCGAGTTTTGAAAATGTAGGTGTTGAACCTACTTTTAGTTTTACTTCATTTATGTTGAAAGATGCGAGGTTTATTTTATTCCTAGCATTTGTACTGGGTTTTGGATTTGAGGGATTTAGCATATACATATACATTTACATATATGTACATATATAGTAAGACTCATATCCTTCATGCTTGATACATCACTCATACATCACACTTAGTTCTAGGGCCTAATTTTTTATTTTACCCATGGAGTTAACCTTCCAATCAACAGACGTTCAAAAAATTAGGCCAAAACACAATATTTAGATATTTTTTAAAAATCCAACACAAAACTGTTGAAAATACATTATTTATAAGGGTCTACACCAGCAGAATTTTGTGATTTTTTTTAAATAGCTAGAAAATGTATTTTGACATAATTTTTAAACATATATTAATTGAAAGGTTAATTTCAAGAGAAAATTAAAAAATTTGTAAAAAATATTACTTAGGGCCTAGAACCAGGTGTGATGTATGGTATGGGGGCTTATTTATTCAAGCCCAATACTATAGCCGATCAACCTTGTATGCAGAATGGACTGCCCGACCTAACTCGAAATAATTATTTTAGATCCGTGTGTTTGACATGTTCTTAAATGCATGGAGATAGACTCAAATCGGTTACTAATAATCTCGGAGGAGATATTTAGGGGACACCTATGAGCTATCTACAAGATGATTGAGTTACTTGTACACTTCAATCACTTATTTCTGCAACTATAAAATGTAAATCCTGACCTAGGACAAGGGATGTAACTTTGATTATTTGAGAGACACTAATAAGAATACAATAACCTCTCCGTGAACATAGGCAAGTTGTTGGATCATGTTTCTCTAGTGTTATGTGTGTGATCATTTATTTTCTCATCTCGATATTGCTTTCTAGATTTCTTATTGTGAAAATTCTTGCACTCACATATGGCGTGATGTATAGAGCGTGATGTAGGAGAGTCTCTCTCTCTCTCTCTCTCTCTCTCTATATATATATATATATATATATATATATATATATATATATATATATATATATATATATATATATATATATATATATATATATATATATATATATTTATATATAAGAGTAGTGTGAACACGACATATACCAATGGAGGCATATCAAATAATTATAAATATTTTGGAGTAAATTACATATTTAGTCCCCAAACTATGACTCAAGTTTTAAAATGGTCCTTAAACTTCATTTTATCTCAATTTACTCTCTCCCCTAATCAATTTGATTCAATTACATCTTTTTATCCAAATTATTAAAAAATAACAGATTATTAGGGCATTTTAGACAAATTATATAAAAATTATTTTACCTCAACCATTTGTTAAATAACACACAATTCCTAATTTATTTCATTCTTTCTTGACAAACCTTAACCTCTATAACCCCTGCCTCTAATGACCTCATAGGCACCCCCTCCCTCGCTCTCTCTCTAATGGAGGGAGATTCTAGGGATTTATCGTATTTTTTCTTATTGTTAACGCAAAAATTCTCCATCTACGAGGACCAATCAGAAAAGGACACATGTCATCCTACGTGGCAATATTCGACACCCGAGGAGAGTTGGTAGGCATCCGAGGAGAGTTGGTCATCCCCCGAGGAGATTTGGTCGGCATACCAACCAAGAAGATCAAAGGATAACTATGCATTTAATGAGCATTAATGTACATTTATACTGTAGATGACAACACATAGCATACCAAGCAATTCAACAATTAGATTCGTTGAATGTAGACATAATGTATAAATGTCTACATTCAATGAATATCTTTATCTCCCATCACTATAAATACATGTATTCCCTTAGCCAAAAGGAGGGGGAGGAGATCCGGCAAGGATGAGAGACACCATACACAAGATCCACACCTTTTTCTCTCTCTACACCACATTGTGCTATTGTAAACCCCTGGGAATAAAATAACAGTGGACGTAGGCTTTTCCTTATAGCCGAACCACTTTAAAAATCTTTGTCTCTTATGTGCTTGATTGGATTGCTTTCATCTATTTATCTGTGATCATAAAAATGGGATTCGGTCCAGTTTTTTGCATCAACAGATTGGCGCCGTCTGTGGGAACGTGTTACAAGCATTATTCTCCATCAAAAGCTAAGTTTTTATTTTCTATATGTATAATAAATTATATATTATACATACATCTGTTGATTCAATCATGATTTTTATGTTTATATACATAAATTAATTGTTCAATTTTTATTTACAAAATATTGCATATCATGATTTTAAAATCATAACTGTTAGATTAATTCTTATTTAGAAATCTAAAAAATAGTGGATTTCATAAATCATAACTTTTTGCTTGATTCTCAAGTTTCAATTTTATATCATGGAATAAATATTTTAAATGATTAAATATACCAATATATACGATGATGATAAGATTTGATAATTTTCTTTGTTGATTTTGAAATAATTTGTGAAAGATCTTTGATGATTATTCAAATTTCCATTATATTTTTGTTCAAATCACGATTCTCATATGTTTATATCCATAAAATTAGAGATCAAATCAATTATATATTGTGCATATATCTTTTAATTCAATCATGATTTTATATTCACAAATTGTTGAATCTAATTTTACAAATCTACATAAATGTACATTTCATAATCACAAAGTTTGAGAAATTTGTGTACATATTATATTATTTCTTCTTTAAGGAGATAAAATAATTTCTCTATATTCATAAATCTCTTTTATATGAGTATATACAAATTTGATTCATTTGGAAATCTTTTAATTTAGTCATAATTTTTATATGCACTAACTGTGTGATCGATTTCAATTTGGGGATCTGGTGAATTTTAGACTCATAAATATTATACAAATCCTTGCATCTATGGATCCACTTGAATATTTTCAGAACAAATATGTTAGGATATGGATAAGCATTAAGAACGATTATGTATTTTCCATTCCGATATTAACATGAATTGAATCAGACCCATTTTCTCTCTCTTTAAGAAAACTATGTTCTCTGCACAAATAATCATATTATGTAATTGTGTTGATACGATCAATTTTATCTATATATGAATAATCAATTATATGTTGTACATACATACATACATCTTTTGATTCAGTCATGCTTTTTATGATTATAAACATAAATTAGTTGTCCAATTTTTCATTTATCAAATCTGCAAAATATTGCAAATCACGATTTTATTAAATTAGTGGATCGGTTTTTATTTCAAATATGAATAAATGAAAATTTCATAATCACAAGTCCGTTAAATATTTTTATGGAGACACGTTTATGTACATCATATTTTTATGAGAACACGAGATATTTTGATTGTTATCTCTCATATTATTATCTGGAAATTTAAATTGTCCAATATTGAAGCCAATGCACACTATATATTGGTCGGCTGAATAATTATTCTAATCGTAATTTTTATATGATTCATCCTCAACAGGTGCTCAGGAAAAATTATCTGCCCAGTACAATTCTTGGATGCTCATCAACAACACATAAAGACCTTAAAAGGTCAATACCGAACAAAAACAACGCAGCTAGACTGCACACAACACAGTAGTAAGACTGCAAACAACAATTCAATTGGCACCATCAGATTCATTTCATACATGCCCCAATCCTGGGCATAGAGCTTCATACTTGACTTAATCGAGTTAAGAATAGGATTGAAGAAGTTCGAGGCAGTGCCATCTACATTACGTCAGTGCCTAAAATTTCCAACAAATTTTGGAGTAGGAGTTGTGAAAGGTGATCAAAAAGTAGCTCGGGAATGTTATTATTCATCTGCCGAGCAAGAGGAGCTGGAGGAGTCGAGGAAAAAGACTACTACTTATCAAGTGGATGAAGGTGCATAAATTGAAACATTGGATCCTAGAGATGAGTCGCAACTCGTGAAGGGCCAAGTGGTGGAAGCTACTGAAAATATCATTCTAGACGACGAGCACCCTGAACGAACTACTCAAATAGGTTCGTCGTTGGATACCTCATTAAAACAGGAATTGATAACTTTCCTAAGAAGCAGAAATAAAACTTTCGCATGGAGTCATGAAGATATGCCCAGAATATACCCAAATTTCTTATGTCACGAGCTCAACGTGAATAAGGAGATCAAACCAGTGAAGCAGAGAAGAAGAGTATTCAGTCCCGAGAAGAATCAAGCTATACAAGAGGAGGTCGAGAAGCTCCAGAAAGCTTGCTTTATCGAAGACGTTAAATATCCAGACTGGTTAGCAAATGTGGTGATGGTAAAAAAGAAGAATAACAAGTGGAGGATGTGTGTAGACTTCACCGACCTCAATAAAGCATGCCCAAAGGATCACTTTCCGCTGCCTCGAATTGATCAACTAGTCGATGCTACCTCGGGATACGAGCTGTTGAGCTTCATGAATGCTTATTCTGGTTACAACCAGATTAAAATGAAACCTGAAGACAGGGAGAGTACTTCTTTCATTACCCCTAGGGGAACTTATTGTTATAATGTTATGCCTTTTGGTTTGAAAAATGCAGGTGCGACATATCAGCGGCTGATGAACAAGGTCTTTGCTGAACAAATCAGTTGCAATATGGAAGTCTATGTTGACGATATGCTGACAAAGAGCAAGAAAGCCGTCGATCATCTAGTTGACTTAGGTCAGACCTTTGATCAACTGGATAAATATCAAATGAAGCTGAACCTGACGAAGTGCATATTTGGAATTCGAGAAGGCATGTTTCTCGGGTACATTATCAATCAACGAGGTATTGAAGCAAATCCTGAAAAGATCAAAGCCCTATTAGGGCTGCGATCTCCAACGACGAAGAAAGAAGTACAGAGTCTCACGGGATGAGTAGCAGCACTCAACAGATCTGTATCGTGAGAAACTGATAGATGTCTCCCATTCTTCACAACGCTCCGAAAGACTTTTGAGTGGAATGATGAATGTGAGAAGGCCTTTCAAGACTTGAAGAAATACCTGGGAGCACCTCCACTGTTGTCCAGGCCGGTGATGGAAAAAAATTGTACTTGTATCTAGCAGTATCGGAGAATGCAGTTAGCTCGGCGTTGATCAGAGTGGAGAATGGAGTGCAAAAACCAATTTATTACACGAGTAAGGTCTTCCGAGGAGCAGAAATCAGATATCCGAGGCTGAAAAATTGGCACTGGCGTTGATTGAGGCAAGTAGGAGAATGAGGCCATACTTCCAGGCTTATACCATAGTAGTATATACTGATATGCCGTTGAGGCAAGCCCTTCATAAACCAGAAAAATTAGGGAGATTGATGTATTGGGTAATAAAGCTCGGTGAATATGATATAGTTTATGAACCCAGATCATCGCTAAAAGGGCAGGCTGTAGCAGATTTTATAGTAGAGTTCACATATCCTGATACCCCCGAGGAGCAAAAGTTGCTCGCTGATCAACCTGTGGATGTTACAGAATCAACAGACATAAGCTCAGACCAACTCCAGTTGGTAAAGGGGCGAGTGGATGTTACAGGATCTTCAATTTCGAGTTCAGACCAACTCCGGTTGGTAAAAGGACAAGAAAAGATGATCGACGAGGAGCAAGAAATATCAGGGGAGGATGAAAGGAAGCAATAAATATTTCACCGAGGAACTCTGTCAGATCAGAAATTTGAAGACGAGTTACCTATATGGAGGCTATATGTAGATGGCTCATCTTGTACAACAGGCTGTGGGGCAGGGATCGTTTTGAACAGCCCGGACGAGGTCGACATGGAATACGCCCTACGATTCCAATTCAAAGCTTCCAATAATGAGGTTGAGTATGAGGCCATGATTGCAGGTCTTAATTTGGCAAAAATTATGGAGGCGCAGCAGGTTATTGTCTTCAGTGATTCTCAATTGATCGTAAGTCAAATGTTGGGAATATATGCAGCCAAAGGAGAATCAATGATTAGGTATCATGCAAAGGTGATGGAGTTGGTATCAGAATTTGTTGCTATTCAGCTGGTCAGAATACCAAGAATGGAGAATGTGAGAGTAGACGCCTTATATAGATAAAGATCTGACGATGAATTTTATTACCCTTGATTTAGGACCATCTTGGATGGATCCCATCAGGGCATATATTGAGGAGGGAGAATTACCAATTGACAAGCTCGCAGCCAAGAAATTGAAGTTTAAAGCTGCTCGGTATGTATTAATTAACGGTATTCTATATAGACGAGGAATTATGGCAGGTTTGCAAAGATGTGTGCATTTCACCGAGGTGAAAGATTTGATTGAAGAGGTCCATGAAGGGTCTTGTGGAACCCATGTAGCAGGTCGGATGCTTTTGCAAAGGATGATGACGCAGGGATACTACTGGCCAACGATGAGAGCTGATTGTATAGCCTATGCCAAGAAATGTGACAAGTGCCAGTTCTTTTCCTCCAACCGAAGAACTCCACAAGCATTGTTGACACCCATCACTTCCCCTTGGCCATTTTCCATGTGGGGAGTAGATCTGGTCGGGCCACTGCCAACGACCAGGGGAAGGTTCAAATACCTCGTCGTCGCAGTGGATTATTTTACTAAGTGGGTAGAAGCGGAGCCTCTCATTGATATGACGTACGACAAGGTGTACCAATTTATCTGGAAGAATATCATCTGTCGATATGGTCTTCCTCATGCCTTCATCACAGACTATGGAACACAATTTGACAACGAGGAGTTCGCTGCCTATTGCCATCAGTCCAATATCTTAAAGATCCACTCGGCACCAGGACATCCTCAAAGCAACGGACAGACTAAAGTGATGAACAGAACACTGCTAAATGGATTGAAGAAAAGACTAAGTGACGCAAAAGCAAACTGGATCAACGAGTTACAGTCAGTACTGTGGGCTTATCGTATTACTTCCCGAGCAGCAACTAGAGAATCACCATATATGCTGGCATTTGGAAGTGAAGCTGTTATACCTGCTCCTTTTATTGAAAAATTTTCGGGGAATACTAGTGCTAGACACTACTCGGCAAAACTCGGCAAAGTTCAGACTACTCAACAAAAATATTCCTTAAAATGCCAACCTCGGTTGGTTAGGAAACAAAATATTCCTAAAAATGCCAACCTCGGTTGGTTAGGAAATAAAATATTCCTAAAAATGCCAACCTGTTTGGCTAGGAAACAAAATATTCCTAAAAATGCCAACCTCGGTTGGTTAGGAAACACAATATTCCTAAAAATGCCAACCTGTTTGGCTAGGAAACAAAATATTCCTAAAAATGCCAACCTCGGTTGGTTAGGAAACAAAATATTCCTAAAAATGCCAACCTGTTTGGCTAGGAAACAAAATATTCCTAAAAATGCCAACTTATGTTGGTTAGGAAGTACATATATTCTCGAAAATGCCAACTTATATTGGTCGGGAGATAAATATATTCTCGGAAATGCCAACTTATGTTGGTCGGGAGGTAAGATTATTCCAGAAAGCGCCAAAGTTGCTCGTAGAGGAAAAATCCACTAACTATAGCTGGTCGGGGAAAACCCCCCCAAACTGTAGTTGGTCGAAAAGGAAAATTTGCCGACCTTGGTTGGTCGGAAACATTTTATGAAAACGAGAAAGTGATCGAGCAACATTTTTTATACTCGTAACTTTTTTACTAAGTTGGTCGACAAACAAAACATCATTTTTTATCAAATGGTTACCACAAATTCAAACTAGTCGACAATAAGTTGTTCGACAAACAACACAATATTGTTATCTTTTTAACAGATACATATGCACAGATGTAAAGTATTTTACAAGACAATAGCAATTAAAATTGCAAACAAAAATGAAAGTCTTTCATTAAAATAAAAAACAAAATACATCAGGAATGAAATACAAATTTATTACATCCATATTACCATTCTATTGGTTTCTTCCCCTCTGCTTTTGAAACAGGTTCCTCGCCAGCAGGTGGATCAATTAAAGCAAGAGGAGAATTTATGAAGTTAAGATCTTTGAGCATCCTGATATTCATCACGGATGGTCGATCTAGGAGGTGCTCGATAAAGTATTTGTTCATTTGGGGACTTCTATTACAGATATATTTGTTCATTTGGTGGCACATTCTTATAACATCATGCAGTCGAGCACCAAATTCAACTTCACAAACTCACACGGAGGCGTATTCAGAAGTTAAGGAGGTACATTCAGAAGTTCAGGAGGCATATTCAGGAGTTATTATGCACATACTATTGAAGTTCAGAAGTCAAATTTAGCATCTACAGCACTGAGATCTTTACTACTACTATCCCGACCAATATTGAAGAAGAAGTTGTATGAAAATGTTTCGAAGTCCACCACTAGCTTGGTACTAATCAGATTGAAGAGTTGGGTTCAAAAGCTAGTATGTTACTCGACAAAGTATTCAGAGGATCATAAATCAGAAGAATCAAGCACGTGAAGTTATCATTCAGTTGCTCGGCACAGTCAGCAGTTGGTCAGCTAGCCAAACCAATCAACATACTTGAAGATTATGACAAGCTACAAGATGCATACTATGGCATGGATGCATCCAAATTCCCAGGGGTGATACATAGCACACGGAGTTACTCTAAAGAAAGATTAGCAACCATCGATCAGAATGCATCATATGTCGTCCAAGAGATAATGCACTTTATGTTGAACAAATCAAGAAGGTAGATCAAGAATTTCACGAGCACCGAGCAACACTGCAGAATAAATACTCCATCCTTTTAAGTAAACCATCAAGCATGGAGCATTGAGGGCTTCTGTTAACGCAAAAATTCTCCATCTACGAGGACCAATCAGAAAAGGACACATGTCATCCTACGTGGCAATATTCGACACCCGAGGAGAGTTGGTCGGCATCCGAGGAGAGTTGGTCGGCCCCCGAGGAGAGTTGATCGGCATACCAACCAGGAAGATCAAAGGATAACTATGCATTTAATGAGCATTAATGTACATTTATACTGTAGATGACAACACATAGCATACTAAGCAATTCAACAATTAGATTAGTTGAATGTAGACATAATGTATAAATGTCTACATTCAATGAATCTCTTTATCTCTCATCACTATAAATACATATATTCCCTTAGCCAAAAGGAGGGGGAGGAGATCCGGCAAGGATGAGAGACACCATACACAAGAACCACACCTTTTTCTCTCTCTACACCACATTGTGCTATTGTAAACCCCTGGGAATAAAATAACAGTGGACGTAGGCTTTTCCTTATAGTCGAACCACTTTAAAAATATTTGTCTCTTATGTGCTTGATTGGATTGCTTTCATCTATTTATCTGTGATCATAAAAATGGGATTCGGTCCAGTTTTTCGCATCAACACTTAATTTTCTTGTGTCCTTATTTGATTGCCAAGTTGAACAACGTAAAGGTTGTGTGAAATTTAGAAAAAAAACTTGCATGGTTCCATTTTTCTACCCATAAAACATGTCTATGCATTTTGTAGTTTTAGTAATGCAACTATATGATTTTACTTATTCTTTAGTTACCAAATTTCATATTTGGTCAATCTGTTTTCCACTTGTCTATTTAGTGTTGAATTATAGGATACCTTCAGTTTATCAATTGAATTATATCACCTATTTTGGGTAGTTAATTTTAAGTACTTTTAATCATAAGCATCACTTTTGTTGTTGATGTACTTTTATGTTTTGTCCCTAATGATTTGTGTCTCATTTGTGTTTTTCTTTCTCCAGTATGCTGGTGATGGGCGAAACTATTAGGGAAAGGGAGTTAGAGGACACATGGGGGGAGGGAGGGGAGTTGAGGATGATGGAGGCAAGGGAAAAGGTTTTGGCAGAACAGGTGGCGGTGCACTAAAAAAAATGATCTATTGAGATTGATATATTAGGGAAGACCAGTCACAACCATCCCCAAAACTACTTATTTGAAACGACTATTAAACTCGTCATATATATGGGTCACCCGTCTTAAATAATACATAACATATGATATTATACAGGATGACTAGGGTCACATGTCTCATATCTAATATATAAATATAAAAATGATGTTTCCATTTGTAAATGTGTTACGTGACAACCATTATTAATTTAAAATATGTCTCCCCTCTACCTCCATATTACTCTCTCTTTCCACATGAAATGACGAGACCAGCTTCCCTCCCTGCTTTCTATTTCTTTATCTCCATTACCTATTATTCTTCCATTTACACATGTGTATACATGTTAACACACACACAAAAAAAAAAAAATTAATCTATCTAACATTGTATCTTATGTTTCTTTTCCAAGAGTGTCTCGAACATATTATTGAAGAATAAATGCACCACTCTCTCTCTCTCTCTCTCTCTCTCTCTCTCTCAAGACTCCAGCGGGTAGGGTTTCAATTCGATCCCTCTACCTCTATCGTGTTTCCCACAAATATTGATCATCCTCGACCACGATCCACCAGATTTGGGATTTCTAAACTTAGTGTTTTAGGATTTGAATTTTTTTATGAGAAATGACATCATTCATTTCAAATTTAGGTCATCCACACTTTGATGATTCAATTTGAATTTTATTTCTTAAGATTCTATGTTTCCATTTCAGATTTAATCTATCACAGTTTGCTATTCGAATACTTCAAATTCATGGCTACGTTGGGGGTAAATAACCGTCCCGGTATGGTTCTCTTTTATGTTTGCACTCTTAGACTAAAGTAAATATATTGTTATAATTTTACAATATGATTTTTTTTCATTTTTTAAATTCCATATATTCTTAAATTTAAATATCAGTTCATAAACGTAAAGGTAGATATTTTACTATTGTTGCTTCCATCTTTTAATGTGGTTTTACATTTCAAAGGTGCAACTGTAAATTTTATAATACCGCCTTTTCATATGTTATCTATACTTTTTATTTTTAACTTAGTTGTAGCACCAATATTTGTTACAATAATTAGTTTAACAATTCGAATATAAATCACCCTCCTATGGTTCATTCATTGTTTAATTTGGGAATTGATAAAATGTGCTCTTAGTGACTATTGTCCAATAATTATTTTCTTAAAACTAGGTTGAATTTACTGTGTGCTTTTAATGGGTTAGATTTTTTTTTATCTTTTATCTTTTTAATTTTATCGAATTGTATCACTCTATGCAATATATTTACCCAAATTTTGTTTTAATCATATTTCAAAATTATAATATTGATAAACTTAATTCAATATATATACAAAGGTGTTTCCACTTCAACTTTAATTTGAAACACACATTTTATTGTCGCAGGAACTAAATTTCACAATTCTATAAATTTAGGAACTCAAACCAGTCAATGGAAGGGTAGATATCAAAGAAAGCATGAATAAGTTGCATTAAAGTGGACTGCTTCAGCACTTTAATGTTGCCATAATGGTTAAATTTGTAAATGTAGTTGGCACCTTAACTTTGTAAGTATAAGCATAATCAACATATTACATTCGGTTGAATTATTATAAGTATAAATAGGAACAATATTTGAATTTGGAAGAATTATAAAAAGTGAAGCTTCATATTTTATTCCCAAATATTGTTTTTGTCAGTTGTATGTGAGTCTCTAAATTTCTTTTCAAAATTTTTCTATGTTTTCATTTAATTTTAAGACTCAACATTGAATCCATGTTTGTTGTCTTTTGGTTGAAAATGTGAATAATATATTGAATTTCGATGAATTATCAAATGCGGAGCTTCATATTTTATTCCTAAATATTATATTTGTTAGTTGTCTCTAAATTGTCTCTCAAGATTTTTACATGTTTTCATTTAATTTTGAGACCCAACATTGAATCTATGTATGTTGTCTTTTGGTTAAAAATGTGAATGGTTGATTTCGAAGGGTTCACAGGCTAATGGATCAGTTTTTATGGAGCAGTGCATTGGTGTGCACACTGTCTAATGGTAATTGAAAATTTGACTATTTTTTATTTATAATTTGCAATTCATTGGATAATATAAGTGGGAGAAATGTTTTAGTATTATTGCATCTACGTTTTTTTTAGATCCAAGAGTGACAAGAATTGAAAGTGAATATAAGCCCTTAAGACACTTCTCTAAATTGTGTGATGGTTTGTACCGAAAAAGTGCATGTGGTGAAAGTGTTTAGTGATTTTAATAACTCAATTTTTTTTTATTTGTTCACAATGTTTAGCGACCAAAACAATGTATTTTGTTTACTTATGATTCATATTTGGATCATGGTTATATGCATTTTACCTTTTTCTCTATTGTCATTTTAATTTTTTGTATTGCACATATTTATAAATTATTTGAATATAACCATATTAGAGATTTGGAATGTTTTTTGATACACATACTATATTATATAGTTTAAAATTTGGCAGATTTCCATTGAACCTATATTTTCAATTTTCCAAATGTATTATACTTGATTTTTGGAACCATTGATGAGATATATCACTCTAATACGTTAGGCTCTACATGTATATATTCAAATTATTTAGTACTGTGTTGGACAAACATTTATAATTGTGGGTACCTCGATTTGTCATCACGGGCCCAGGCGAGTAGCCCAATAGAAACGGCCCAAAGCCCGAGCTCCTCGCTTCTCAACTGAATTCGGTTATGACTTAGTCTACTCCTAAAGTCTCATAATGAGATATTCCAGGAGTAGAAGATGGACGTGGGGGAGTCTAACACCCCCACTCCCCGAGAAAAAACACGTATATAACAAACCCTAAGCCTGGGGTAAAAGGCATGCATTGTATTCTCTGTAAAACACTCCCCGGAGTATATAGAAATAATACTGAGAGCACCACCGTGGACGTAGGCATTCTTGCTGAACCACGTACATACTGCGTTGTGTGATTGGCATTTTTTATTCTTTATTCCCTTTGGTGATTGCGCTTTCTCATTAATTTGTGTTGAAAATAATTGTCACCACAATTGGCGTCGTCTGTGGGAACGTTTGTCTTCCTTTGAGAAAGACTTCATCAACAAAGAATTTGAAATGTCTGGTCACAGTAGTAATGCCCCTCAAGCAGGGGATATCCAAGAGCAGCCTTCTCCCCGCTGGATCAGACCTGAAGTTCAACGTCCGGATAAAAGGGCTTTCTCTGAGCGACCAGCCTCAGAGGAGAGCCAGGGACCAGCGAGATCTACACAAATCTCCAGATTGATTGATGCCTATGAGGAAAGGCTCCAAGATAAAAAATAGTCTGCTCGCCAGCAAGAGGTTGAGAATGCTAGCCTCAAAAGGAAATTAGAAATGATGGAGAAAGAACTCCATCGCAGTGCTAAGTGATGTCCATACCGCACTCCTAGCCCTCGGGCGAGCAATTCTCGCAGCCGAGGAAGGAGCCCTAGACGTGGATCCCAAAAAAGCGAGAAACACGAGTCGGATGATGACTCGCTCGAGCGATAACAAACAGCTTGCCGTTACAGGAGCCCAGCTCTAGGTGATGAGGACATACGAAATTTAGTCCGAAGGGAGATGGACCAGCACCCAACACATCGGGGTGCCAGATCAACTAGAGAGTTTTCTAGCCGAGCTCTTAGGAACCAGATGAAATCCCATTTTTTTTTTTTTTTTTTTTTTTTTTTTTTTTTTTTTTTTTTTTTTTTTTTTTTTTTTTGGAGAAAGCATCCTTTTATTCTCAAATGATAGAAGAACTAGCCTCTTCTAAATAGCTTACATCATTGAGAAAATACAAGAAAGAAGGAAATAAGAAACATAAACGAGGTTCTTTATAAATAAGAACCCTTACAGAATCAAATAGAAAAGAACTGATTAAAGCCAACTTTAAGAAACCAGAGGAATAAACTAAACACCAATGACCCTTAGACATTTCGGAATGAAGGTAAACCCCATCTATCTACTCTGATAAAACCTTTCAGCTGCTTTGGGAAGTCATCTGTACTATGAGAAAAGCAATCTGTATGTTGAGAGCTGCCTAACTTTGCAAGGAAATCTGCTACTTGATTTGCCTCTCTATGAATATGAACAAGTCTGACCTTTATCCTCGACATTAAACTTCTGATTTTGAACATATGCCACTGAATTTTCCAAGGGGAAGAACCTTTATTTTGAATGAAATCCACTAAAACTTTAGAGTCACTCTCTATAGTTAGATCATAGCCAATGAAGTCCATTGAAAATTCCAGACCTTTAAGTAAAGCCAAAGCCTCTGCTTCCATATTAGACACTACTCCAAAATGAGCATGAAAAGCCCAAAGCATGTCCCCTGAGTGATTCCTAAGAATTCCGCCGCCCCCTCCATTACCTGGATTACCAATGGAACTGCCATCAACATTAATCTTTAAAGCACCTGTTCTAGGAAGATTCCACTTGATTATCATCTGCACTTTAGCCTTTTGAGCACTAAAAAAGACTTTGTTAGAAATAAGTTCAGACTTGATATGATGTATAACAGCATTTACACTAGGAAGACTATCATCAAATCTGCATTTATTTCTGAAACACCAAATGCACCAACAAATGATAGCTGGAACAATTCTGCTTATTCTTTTGTTTAATTTTACCCCATATAACCACCATTGGAATAACTGATTTCTAACACCTCCTCCTTTGTGTCTTGTAATCCCAAACTCGTTAGTCATTTGATCCCATATGCTGCTAGCTACATCTCCCTCCTCAAACATGTGGTCTATAGTTTCTTCTTTAGGCTTTGAGCAACAACAACATTTGGAAGGGCCTCTAAAACCAATGGATTTTAACTTTTCATCTATTGGGAGAAGATTATTCATCATTTTCCACATAAAGACTGACATTTTGGACGGAAGATTCTTATGCCAAATAAATTTTGAGCTCAGCCTAGAAGAAGATTGATTTCTGCTTAAGTTCCAAGCTGAGGTGATGGAAAAATTACCTGTGCTAGTTGGCTTCCAGATGAGAAAGTCAGGTTTATTAGGCATAATCTCTTCAAATTTCAGAACTTTATGGACTACATTTTGATCATACAGATTTTCAAGCTTTTCTTTATCCCACTTTTTGTTATGACTCCAAAATTCTTTAATAGGACCTGCTACAGAATCTGAAAATAACTTACATTCAGAAATACTCCAATTATCCTTAGCAATATTGATAGAGCCATCTCCAATCATCCACATCATATGGTCTTCTGTTATATCTCTCACTGAACACATACGATTCCAAGTTGGAGCACATCCTCTTCTAGGAGCAGAAATAGGGTGGGAATTTCTACAATAAGCAGCCCTCATATATTGAGTCCATAAGGAATTTTGAGATCTAAAAGTCCACCAGAGTTTCATACTGAGAGAGGAATGAATATCATTTATGTGCCTTATACCTAAACCACCTTCATTGATAGGTTTAGCTATAGTATCCCACCTGCACCATTGATGTCTAGGAGCCCCAAAACTTGCACTCCAGAAGAATTTGGACATAAGAGCAGATATTCTGTTGAGAATTTCTTTTGGAGGACTAAGAGCAGATAATAAATACAGAGACATAGATGACAGAACTGAATTGATTAGAATAATCTTCCCTCCAGTACTCAAGCATTTTGCCTTCCAACCTAGGATTCTTTGTTTGATTTTCTGCACCATTTCTTCAAAATAAATGATTCTCTTCCTTCCACTATAGATAGGACAGCCGAGGTACTTAATAGAATCTGTCTTCAGCTGCATACCAGTACTCTCCTTCAGGTGATTAAGAGATCTTAGGCCTATAAGCTTTGAAGCCATGATGTTACTCTTTGATTTGTTGATTCTTTGACCTGACACTTCTTCATATTGGCTTAAGACAGACATAAGGTTTTTGACATCCCTCCTTGCTCCAGAACTGAAAATAATAATATCATCTGCAAAAGATAAATGGTTAAATCTGGGGCTGCCCAAAGGCATTTTATACCCCACAAAACTAGATTTAGACATTAGGTTATCTAAATTTTTGGATAGAGCATCAGCCATAATGATGAAAAGACTAGGGGATAGGGGATCCCCTTGTCTCAAACCTCTTGAAGATTTGAAAAATCCTGTTGTTTCTCCATTGATCATGACAGAAAACCAGCAGTTAGAAATGAGCCTCCATATTAAATCAATCCATTGTTCACAAAATCCCATTCTTCTCATGACTTTTAGAAGAAATAACCAGGAAACCCTATCATAAGCTTTAGCCATATCCAACTTCATAATGATGTTCCCTCCAAAATTTTTATGGTTGATTCTGGAAATACATTCTTGAGCCAAAAGAACATTCTCTGTGATGGACCTTCCTTTGATAAAGCCTGACTGAACTGGGGAGATGATTTGATTCAAAAGCTTTGCAACTCTATCATTCAAAATTCTGGAAAAAATTTTGTTGATAAAATTTTGCATACTTATAGGTCTAAAATCATTAAAAGATTGAGGGTTTTCAGTTTTAGGAATCAAAGCAATTTTTGTGGCAGTGGTGATTTTAGGGAGAAAAGAACCTGCAAAAAAACTCAGCACTGCCTTAAATACATCAAGCTTAATATCTTCCCAGAAGAAAGTATAAAAGAAACCATTGAATCCATCAACACCTGGTCCACTTGAGACATTTAGACCCTTAACTGCTTGTTCCACTTCTTCCATATCTGGCCAAGCAATTAACTTCTGATTCTGAGTTTCATCAATGGACCTTGGAATCTTGTCTAACACCTGATTCTCACCCATTGGGTTACAAAATTCTTCTGATTGAAAAGCTTCTGCAAAATGGTCTATAGCTTCAGACTTTATTTCCTCAATACTATCTGCCCAAGAGCCATCCTTCTTCTTCATCCTATGAATGGACATTCTTCTGTGTTTGATTTTAACATATTTATGAAAATATGCAGTGTTTCTATCTCCTTCTACAGCCCACTTATCATTGGCCTTTTGAGACCAGTAATCAGCTTCAAATTTGAGATGGTAATTATGATCTGCTATAGCTTTATTCAAGATTTCTCTATGTAGTTCTGTTGGATCTTGGTCAAAATCTAATTCAGCTTTTAGCAACTGGTCTTCAGCTTCCCTAGCTTCTTGAAATATATCCCCAAAGCATGATTTACTCCAAGTACAAAGTTTATGCCTGATAGCTTTAAGCTTCAAAGAAATAGCTACTATTGGATTTTGGCACTCCACTTCCTTCCAAGTTTCTTTAACAATTTTTTTACATTCTTCCTTCTCAGTCCAAAACTTAAGAAAGCAAAAGGATTTAGCAGAAATTTGATTAGGGGACTTACCTGTCAGCAGCATTGGATTGTGATCAGACATGCATCTGTTAAGATGAGAGACTTCCCAGTGGATGCCTATATCAAGGCATTCTTGATTCATAAGAATCCTATCCAGTCTACACCATATACTTTTCTCCTTACTTCTCTTATTATGCCACGTGAATTTAGAACCCTTGAACCCCATATCAATAAGGCCATTGGAATCTATACATTCCAAAAATTCATACATAGCCCCACTATTAACAGCATTACCTCCTGCCTTTTCTGATTGATTAGCAATAATATTGAAATCACCACCTACTAACCAGGCAGATTCAATGGCCACTTCAGCTAAATAATCCCATAAAAGTCTCCTGTCATATCTGATACAGCTTGCATAAATAAAACTGCATTGCAGATGTTGTTGATTGCCATACATTTTCACTTTCAAAGTAATGCACTGAGGCATATCTGAAATGAACTCCCATGTTATACCTTCCTTAAAAAAACACCATATTTTACTATTACTATTAGATATGCAGGAAGCATAGCCTAATTTTAGCATAAAACTACTTATCTTAACCTTCTCTTGCTTTGGCTCCAGTACTACCAGAACCTGACATTTGTGAATCCTAATTAACCTTTTTAACCTTCTCATAGCTCCTTTTTTCGAAATCCCCCTAACATTCCAAATTAGTGACTCAATCATAAAGAACATTGAGAATATTTAGAATTAGAGTTTGACCTTAGAAACCTTTTTGAGCTATTGCTAATATCTGGTATTTTAGCACCCTTGACTGGAGTTTTCTTCCTTCTGGTGACTGTGACAAAACCATCATCCTTATCAACTGTTGAAGGAGGAGTGAAATCCCCTTCATTTTGAACTGGGGAGCCTGCTTGGAATTCATTGGAAATGGACTGTGGCCTGCTTCTAGTCAAATTCCCTTCAATATTCGTTTGCTGTGCACAGTTGGATTCTAACTCTTCTTGCTCTACTTCTGAATTAATTCTCTGATGCACTATTGTTGTTGTTACCTCTTCTGTGATGGGCACTCTATGTGAACCCTCCTTTTGAACTGGAAGCCCTACTGAATGGGGAACAATTATATTATTCTGAGTTTGTTTCTTGAAGAAGTGTGAGATGAGAGGTTGACTGTCTCGTTTTTTCCTGTTTTGTATATTTCCAAGAATTTCCCCCTCTTCTATTTCTTGTATTTGATCACGTTCTTGGATTATTACATCAACTGTTCTCCCAAAGTTTTTGCTAACCCACTCTTTAGTTGATTCTTGCTGTTGTTGCTTCATCTTCTGAACTCCACCTTGAATACCAGTATTCTTCTTAAATTCTGTCTCCCTTTTTACGTGGCAATTATCTTGGACATGACCTTTTTTTTCACAATAAAAACAGTAGGGAGGCAAGTCTTCATACACTATAGATTGCCAAAAACCTGTGTCCTTGTCCTTATTTCCAATCCATACTCTAGAAGGCAAGGTTTTTTTAAGATCAACTTCCACACAAATTCTCGCAACACTAGGTCTGGCTATGGAATCAGTTGCACTATCAATCTTGAGAGGATTACCTACTACTTGACCAATGGAGAAGAGAGAACTCTTATTGAATAGATGGATAGGCAGTAGAGGTAATTGGATCCAAACAGGTACAACAGAAGATTCTTTATTGGGATGAAATTCTGGATCCCATTTGAAACTACGCATAGGGAAGTTCTTAATAAACCACGTGTCTTTTAACCATAAACGATGAAAGTCCTCTACATGATCAAGGCGAATCAAGACATGCTTCTGATCAATTAGACCAATGTGAGAGGATGCTTTGAGATTGAGGGAAGAGAAAAATTTACGGATTTCATCAACAGGTGGTCTCCCATGCGAAAATTTACCAACTAGGGAGAGCTTAAAGGGGGATGCCATCTCTTGAATGATAGGTTCATCAAACATGATTGCTGGCTCACCTTTGAAACGAGTTATAGGCAGTAAAGATGTTGGAGATGATCTAGAGACACAAACCGCATCAGCAAAAGACTTTGGATTAGGGACAGGATGAACGTGGGGAATTGAAAGGGATGAAACATGGGTAAGTGAGGGTTGCATGCCTTCTCCTTGAAGAGGAGAAGGTAGGGGATCCATGCAAACCCTAGGTGAGCGACAAGAGAGCAAAAGGAGAAGGGCTGCTAGGGTTTTTGAAATCCCATTTCTCTAGGGAGATAGAAGAAGAAAAAGCCCCCCAAAATTTTGCAATCCCGAGGTTCAAAATCTATGACGAAAAGATTGACCCTATCGATCACGTTAGGCAGTACAGGAAGGCAATGACTCTTTGGAGCCACAAAGATGCACTAATGTGTCGAATTTTCCCCTCAAGCCTCCATGATGTGGCCCAAAAATGGTTTGAGAGGCTCCCGCATAGGTCCATCAGGAGTTTTAAGTCCCTGGCTAAACTCTTCACGGCTCTCTTTATTACCAGCAGCTCCCATCCGAAGAGGATGGATGCTTTGCTAACAATGAAGAAAATGCCCTAGGAGAGCCTGCGGGACTATGCAAAGAGATAGTGGGAGTTGTTCAACGAGGTCGAGGACTGCTCATAGCAGGTAGCAGTAGCCTCTTTCAAGATTGGCCTACCCAGCTCTTACTTTCTGCACCAATCCCTGACGAAGAAGGAGGCCATAACCGTAGATGACCTGATGACTCGTATCAAGAAATATGCCAAAGTGGAGGATGTGACCCGCCTCAATACAGGGGAAAATGGTTGAACTAAGCTTGCTGCCAAGGGCAAGGACAAGGTTGAAAACCAGAATAAATGAGTCAAGAATGGGGGCAAGAATGGGTCCAAGAATGAAGGAAAGAATGATGCTTCGAAAGCATTTCAGGTAGTGAACACTGTCTTCAAAGAACCAATCTACAAGATCCTGGCGAAGATCAAAGACGAGCCATTTGTTAAGTAGCCCAGAAAGATGGGAGGAGATCCCTGAAAGAGAAATAACTTGTTGAGATGCGCTTTTCATAAGGAGGGAGGACATAAGACTGAGCATTACAAGGCTCTTAAGTCTCACCTCGAAGAACTGGCCCAAACTAGGCACTTGAACGAGTTTGTGGAGAAGAAGGCAGAGAAAGTCGCTGCTAATGGAGAAATAAGATCCAATAACGTACTCGAAGATGATGCTGGCCATGAATTTGTAGTTATTCATGGAGCATCTGATATGAAGCAGATTCAAGGGAATTCAGCTCGGATGAAAGTAAAAAAGCTTACTGCAGTAATGCAAGCTTTTCAGATAGATCCAGCGAAGACACAATCAGGAAAGTGTCGGCGAGAAGATGACGTCGACTATAATAAACATATCATGTTCACAGATGAAGATCTAGTGGGGTTAAGAACCCCACATCATGATGCCTTGATTATTACGCTCGAGATAGCCAACTATGACGTCGACAAGTTGATCATTGACCAGGGAAGCTCATCTGAGGTAATGTATCTCGACCTATTCAGAAAATTGAAATTAAGCGTTGTCGATTTGAAGAAAGCCACTGTCCCTCTAGTTAGATTCGTTGGAAAAGTGACTATTCCATTGGGAAAGATCGTATTACCGGTAAGGGTACGAAGTGTCTCTAAGATGATCGAGTTTCTAGTGGTCGACATTGACTCGCCATATCAAGCTATCCTCAACAGGGGGTGGCTACATGCAATGAAGGCAGTCCCTTCGACCTACCATCACAAACTCAAGTACGTGACTGTGCGAGGAGTAATGGAGATTCATGGGGATCAAGCGATGGCAAGAAGGTGCTTTATAGCGTCCATCCGTCAGAAACCAGAGAAGAAGGTCAAGAAGGCCAAAGAGAAGGTCGAAGAGCAAGAAGGGTTGATACCTTCAAAATAACAGTTAAGATATGGAAGACCCGGAGTGGAGGAGACCAGGATCCTCCCCTCTGAGCGAGTTATTGAGAACCTGGAGGAGACAACAACCAATGGAAGCAAGACAAATAGGAGTTTCTTGATCGGAACTTCTCTTACAGATCAAGAGAAGAAAGAGTTGATGGTACTACTGACAAGTAACCTGGACATTTTCGCGTGGGAAGCATACCAGCTGCCTGGCATTGATCCCAGTGCGGTTTGTCATCGGTTACACGTCGACCCCACTTTCAAGCCGATCGTGCAGAAATCACGGCGAACCATGCCCGAGAAGGCTAAGGGTGTGGAAAAAGAAGTTAAAAAGCTACTGGATGCAGGATCTATACGAGAAGTTCAATTCCCTAAATGGCTATCCAACGCAGTAGTAGTTCCAAAGAGCAATGGGAATTGGAGAGTTTATATAGACTTCACTGACCTTAACAGGGCGTTCCCTAAGGACAATTTCCCTCTCCCGAAGATCGACCAATTGGTGGACGCCACAACGGCTCATAAAAGAATGAGCTTTCTGGATGCATATTCAGGATATCACCAGATTCCTCTATATTCCCCAGACGAAGATAAGACGTCATTCATTACCACCATCGGTTTGTAGTATTACAAAGTTATGACCTTTGGGCTCAAGAATACGGGAGCAACTTACCAGCGGCTGGTCACAAAGATGTTCAAAGACCAAATGGGGATACCATGGAAGTCTACATTGATGATATGCTCGTCAAGAGAAAGCGCAAAGAGGACCATCTCTTAAACCTATCAAGAACCTTCAAAGTCCTCAGGAAGTACCGAATGAAACTCAACGCGAGTAAGTGTTTTTTTGGTGCCCATTCAGGAAAGTTTCTTGGGTACTTGATCAGTAAGAGAGGCATTGAGGCCAACCCGGACCAGATCAATGCAATCAATAGGGTACAACTCCCTCGCACGATACGCCACGTACAGAAACTCACAGGCATGCTCGTTGCTTTGAATTATTTTATCTCAAAGTCCTCTGAGAATTGCAAGCCATTCTTCTAGCTCTTAAAAGGAAATAAGACAGTAGAATGGAATAAAGATTGCTCGCAATCATTGGAAGAGCTCGAGGCTTACCTTAGATCACTGCCTCTACTCGTTATACCTCAAGAAAATGATCCCCTGTACTTATACCTCGCCGTCTCCAGTAATGCCGTCAGTTCTACACTGGTGTGCAAAAAAGCAGGAGTCTAACACCTAGTTTACTACGCGAGCAAGACCTTATTGGACGCCGAGAAGCGCTGCCTACCACTAGAGAAGCTCATTTTTTCACTAGTGATAACTTTGAGGAAGCTGAAGAACTACTTTGAAGCTCATACTATCATCATCCTCACATCACACCCCTTTAAAGAAGTCCTAGGGAAAGCGGATCTGTCTGGAAGACTATCCAAATGGTCAGTCGAGCTCGGACGATTTGACATCCAATTTCAACCCAGGAATGCAATCAAGGGGTAAGTCCTCGCCAATTTCATCGCAGAATTCACAGGCGAACAGCCTTGCGACCAGTTTCAACCCATGAAGCAAATAGAAGATCACCCGTCAGTAGGAGTCTGGCGACTGTTTGTTGATGGAGCCTCCAACTCAAAGGGGGAAGGAGTAGGCATTGTGCTCGTTAATCCAGAAGACACAATCCTCGAGCAAGGGATCAGGCTGGGATTTGAAGCCTCCAACAACGAGGAAGAATACGAAGCTCTGATAGCTGGCCTAAAGAAGGCACAGACACTGGGGGAAAAACAGTTGTAGGTGTTCGGTGACTCGCAACTGGTCTCCAATCAGGTAAGTGGGGAATTCAACGCAAGAGATGAAAGAATGGCAACCTACCTCGCTTTGGTAAAGAAGCTAATGTCTAGCTTTGAGGAGGTCAGTGTCCAACAGTTTCCCAGAGGACAGAACAGTCATGCCGACGCCCTGGCAGCCCTAAGTTCAACAATCGATTTCGACTTAAAGAGGACGATCCCTATCGACTTCCTCACCCATTCGAGCATCAACCAGGGTGACGAGCTTCCAAACACAGAACATATGCTTCAGATTGACTGAGCACCCAATTGGATGGAACCTTTGAGGGACTATTTGAAAGATGGTGCACTGTCAAACGATAAGAAGGCCGCTCATCGGATAAGAGTCAAAGCTTCTCGCTTTCACTTATCTCCTGAGGGTAAACTATACAAGAGATCATTCACCGGCCCTTACCTTCAATATGTTCACCCAAAGGACGTCGAGCAAGTTCTACATGAGCTTCACGAAGGAATCTGTGGAAGCTATATTGGAGGGAGGTCACTAGATTTTTGAGAAATGAAGGAAGGCTATTGGTGGCCATATATGAAAAAAGATTCGGCAGTGTATGCTCGTAAATGTGAGAAATGTCAACTACATGCTCGTATGGTCCACCAACCTGCCAGCGACCTAAGATCGCTTACCAGCCCATGGCCTTTCACCCAGTAGGGGATGGACATCATAGGCCCTCTTCCTACCGCCGCCGGCAATCGCAAGTATCTGTTGGTCGCAACAGATTACTTCACCAAATGGATCGAGGCAGAGCCACTGGCAAATATTCAAGATGCAGATATAATGAGGTTCATGTGGAAGAATATAATTACCCATTTTGGAATCCCCCGAACCATCATCACTGACAACGAAACATAGTTCGAGAGTAGCCCTTTCCAGAACTTCTGTAAAGAACATGGGATCAGGCACTATTTCAACTCGGTGGCCTACCCCCAAAGCAATGGTCAAGCCGAGGCTTCTAATAAAATAGTGATCGATGGGTTGAAGAAACGACTAGAGCGAGCCAAAGGCACATGGGTGAGTGACCTGCCACATATTTGTGGGCCTACCGCACTACCCCACAACGAGCAATTGGGGAAACCCCATTCTCACTAACGTATGGAATGTAAGAAATCATCCCCTTGGAAGATGGCCTACCAACCATGAGAACCACCCTTATCAAACAAGCCCAAAATGATGCAGCATTACTCGCTGAACTTGACCTAGCCGACGAACGCAGATAACTAACCTTAGTAAGGCTGGAGAACTATCAGCATCAGCTCGCGAAACACTATAACAAGAAGTTCAATCCAAGGTCATTCCAGGTTGGGGACTACGTCCTAAGGAAGGTCCTTGGCAGCGCAGTAAAACCATCAGACGACAAGCTAGGGCCGAACTGAGAGGGACCATTCAAGGTAACAAGAGATGATCTACAAGGAGCCTATCACTTAGAAACGCTGGAGGGCAGAGAGATACCCTGAACTTGGAATGTTGTCAATCTGAAGAAATTCTATTTCTAGGTTTCCTTCATTTGTCTTTTACTACCTTGATTGAATTGGCAACTCATTTCTTATATTTTTTTGGGATGATTAATAAAAGATTATTTGACAATAGCATCTTATGAAGTGTTAATTCTTTATTAGGAACTTTATAACTTGCACATCTTTTTCAAGCAATAGGCACCTTACTCGAAGCATAAAAGCAGGGTGTCACCCTCCTCAGGTTTTCATTATGAAACACGAACAACCTCCTAGCATTGCCCCGATAATATATGAAGCCCTACAGGGGACCCTTAGGCAATTAGACTAAAAACGAATTGGTCACCAAATTATGTTTGGTTCAGAAAATTCGATCGGATAGAACATCCAACAACAGGTGTGTCCTCGCCATTGCCACACTTAGGCCTAAGGTAGTGTGACGACACGACCTAAAAGGTAAAGTGAGGCAGAATGGTATCCCAAAAAGTATACTGGACTGGGAGGATACTCACTCAAAGAAACAACCCTATAAATCTAGTCGGCTACAAAGGGCCTAAGACAATCAAGTAGGAAATGCATGAAGTAAAAGATATACAACGCATGTTTAGTCGGTAAAATTATCCAAAACATAAATATTACTGTTGATGTAAAAAACTAGATTACTCTAATTATTTAATCACAGATAAATAATAAGACAAAAGATTTTAAAGTGGTTCAGCCTTATATGAATGGCCTACATCCAGTGTTATGTTATTGCTGAGTGTTTGGGAATTCTCGATTACAAATGCTATCAAGAAATTCCGGTCCCCTTTGAATGAGGGTGATACAAGGTATTTATAGCCCTTAGGCTGTACATGAAAGGGTGTTACATTAAATGATACACATATGAAAGGGTAATTCATTTAATGTTCTTCAAACGTGCGCGTCAAGATGATAAGCATTCAATGAATAGTTGAACTGTTGATTATCTGGAAATTAATGCTGTGGTCGAGGTGCAGCTCGAACCGCTTTAGTTGCTCGTCGTCCAAGAGTTCCTCGGAGCATTGGAGTTCCTCGGAAGGTAAGAGTACCTCGGAGTATACTTGTTGCTCGGAGTGAGTATGTTGGTCGGGGAAACAATCTTCCTCGTTGTTATTGTGCCACGTATATTGACACGTGTCTTCTTATTATTCGTCCACATCAGCATACTAATTTTGGTATCAACAGAAGCCCCCAATGTTTCATATTTCGAACTTTGAGGAGTATGGAACATTCTTTCTTGGTATATGGCAATATTAAATGGCCTTCCTGGGTTTTAAGAGTCTTTTCTTCATATTTGAATTTCCTTCCAAATTCGCAGAATCCGCCTTTTTGCCTTTTCATAAGCGCTTCGATCTTCGTGCATTTTTTGTCCTTTTAGCCGCCGGTAGCGCAATAGTTTCTTTTATGTAATCATTTCTTTCGCTGGTTCCCAAGGCAAAGTATTTAAACTTCAGAGGCAATCCCATCGTCTTCTACCTTTTCAATTTCTGCTTTCGAGTTTTCTAAAGCTTTTCTCTCTCTTGTGCGTTCATTTCCTCCTTCGTTTGTCAACAGATCTCCTTTTTCCCGGTAAGCTCTTCTTCCTTCTTCTTTTATTCACCATGGTTTACATTATCGAATCTCTTGAGAAGTTCCACTCTGACTTCTCTATTCCTTCTTGGGTAACTTTGGAGGTTCTTTCTGAGCCTTCAAGTTATTTTGATTTGGCTGAGGGACACTGGTTCCCTAGCCTATTTATTGCTGAATGTGGATTTTCTTTTCACCAAATCCGTTATGTTTAGAGTTCTGTCAGTACTTCGACGTTGTCCCTGCAAAAATAGCCCCCAACACATGGAGAATAGTTAATGGGGTACATAGGTTAAATCAAACTCATGGAACTCGTATAGGAATTCCTGAGATTATGTACTGCCACAGATGGGCTGTTTTAGACAACGTTTTTTATTTAAAAACTAGGTTTTTGAATAGGGCCTTAGTAGTCAACCTCCCTGATGCCAACAGGGATTATTTTGAACACGGGGTAGTTATAAAAAATTGGCAACATGCCCCTTTGGTTGGAGATGCAGTATATGAGGGTCCCAGATGCCCCCCATATGGCAATGGGATATGTCATTTTCATCTTATTTTGTTTTTGAAATTATGATTTCATGGTATTTGATAAAATGTATGACTGATGTTTCAGTATGTTTTTGTTTGCAGTTGACAGCAAGAGAAAAACTCCCAAAGAATCAGAAGTTAATATAAGGCAATTGAAACATATCTGGAGTTTGCATCAGAAAATTGCAGACGAGCACATCAGGTCTGCTTCATACTTGTTGCAGTATAGGAGCTATACGTCGTCCTTTACTGCTCATCCTGTGGTCAGCATCAATGATCCAATGCAAATTCCTGAAGACTCTGATCCGGAATCTCATATTCCTTTGAGCCAAAAAATGGGCAAGATAAGAGTTCCCGCTCTCTTCGAGGAAACTTCCTCTGCTGGGAAGAAAAATAAGGTTGATGTCCAAAAAGGGACAAAGAATAAAGATGTCACCTCTCCTGTTGCTTCTCAGAAGGCTGTCGAGAAGCCCCCAGTGGCTCCTGTGCAGAAGGATGCACCTGTTGAAGTAACCACTATCTCACCAACCAAAAGTTCTTCTTTGGTTGAGGTTGTTGAAAAGGCACCGAGGAGACTGAGGAAATCCTCCTCGGTCAGTATTTCTGGAGCCATTCCCCAGCTCCCAGCTGGAGGAGATGGTGTTCCAATCAGTGTTCCTCCGAGCTCTACGATGAGCTTGGCAAAATTTTCACCCATTCCCTAGGTGCAAGGTACTGAAGAAGACCTTACTCGGGATATGGTTACTTCTCTGGCTGCTCGTCATCTTGCTTCAGTAAGTATCTCTACTCTGAGTTTTTCATATTTTCCTTTGCTATTTCCCATATTTGTTTCTGATATCATTTCCCTTTTCTGATTACAGTTGACGAGCTGTTTCAATATAATCCTTAAAAAGGATGAAGCGATCAAAGCTTCTTGCTCCTCGTCCACTGTGGAAGGAGCACTGGAGAAAGCTATCAAATCTGTGAGTGAATCTCGTCAGAAGTATGACGAGGATAAAATTGAATGGGAGAAGAAGTTGGGTGCGTCTGATGCAGAGAAAGTACAACTGGGTAATAAGGTGAAGGACTTGGAGAGAGAGAATAAAGACTATGCCGAGAAACTTTCAGGCTTTGGGGAGCTGGAGAATAAACTGAAGTCAGCTGAGGAAGAGTTGACACTTCTGCGCGAAGCAAATCATCAGAAGGAGGAGTTGGAGGCCAAGCTGAAAGCCTCCGAGGACCTTCTATCCGAGAAGCTATCCTCGGAGAAGATGAAGAGAAAAATGGTTGTGAAGAAATCCTTTCGGACTGGTTGGGATAAAGGATGGGATAGGGGGGGTAGCTGCAATGATGACCCAGGTGAATTATGGAAGTTTGAAATTCTTCCATGATGGTTGGGTTGCTGCCTTGCAGGAATTGAAGGTGAGCGAGGACTCTGAGCTATTTCAACAACATCTCCATGGTCCTCCTCCAGTTATTGAAGACGAAGATGAAGACGAGGCTGCATCTGAAGAATCTTCAATGACAGGGGGTGATCAAGTCCTAGTTACACCACCCAACCAGATAGCCACCGAGGAGATTTCTTCATTACCTACTCCTCCAGAACAAGTCCCAGCTTCTACCAATCAGATCAATGTTCCCACCGAGCAACCAAGCTCCTCGTCCCAGCCTCCCGAGAAAGTCTTGGGAGACAAGGAAAAGGTGTGAAGTTGTTCGGTACTATCTTTCTATTTTTCTTCTTACTTGTACTTCTGTATTCCAAATGATGTAATCTTGTTGATGATGTAATAAAATCACATCTTTTTGTTCCTCTACATTGTTGATACTCTGTCTGTTTTTATTTATTAACTCTTGCCTTCTCCTCTTTATTAGTTTATGGCTAGAATGGAACTGATATCTGCCCATGATACAAAGCTGATGCAACAATGCCATGAATATTATAAAGCTGGTCATACAGACCTGAGTGTATCAGAGATTGCCGACATCCTTGGCCATGATGCCTCAGAGCAAGCAGTTGAGGCTTACCGGTACCTTAAGGATTTACTTGATCGATCTGTGGCCAATAATGTGGCATACTACGAATTGATCGAGGAACTTCATTGTACTTTAGAAGATCTTCAGAATCAACACAATGAATCAACTGCCTTATTGCACAAGGAGTATGAAAATAGATATCAACAGCTTTCTTCTGAAACAGGCCATAAAAAGATCATTGTTGGATACGATGTCAGGGAGAGAACCCTAAAAGGTGAAGTTGAGGCCTGCAGACAGATCGCCGAGCTGCTGGAACAAGAGAACAACAATTTGCAGAAAAAGTTTGCACAATATGAGTCTGCAGCTTCATCCTCTACTGCCTTGGTACCGGTCACCGATGAAGGATTCTCATTCTTAGAGGTTGAAAACGCCAAATTAAGGCAAGAATTGGATACTTTAAGAAAGTCTGGTGTTTCTGCTACTGCTCGGGGACGAGGAAGAGGTTCTCGTGGGCGAGGAAGAGCTGCCCAGGATATTAACGAGGAACGAAGCACTTCAGTTGCTCGGGGAGGATCAAGAACTCCTCGTAGTATTGAAGAAGCTCGTACTCTGTCAACATTGGAAACTCAAGCGTACCAGTTGAACGCAAAAGATCGGGCTTTGTCTGAGATGTCCAAGAAAATCCTGACTTTGGAAGATCAACTTACTGCAACGAAGTCAGCTTTACATACTAAGGACCTTTTCACCAAAAACCTTCATGAACAATTGGATAGATTAACCTTCCAATTCCATAAACAGCCCAGGGAATTTTAGAATGCAGGCTATAATGAGGCCCTTTATCATTTGGATGCTCGCATTGAAAATGCCAATAATGAAGGTTATAAACAAGGCTGGCTGAATGCTTTATGTGTATTAAAGCTCGAGCAAGGACATTTTTTATGGTACTACTACGAGCCTGGAGTGCTTGACTTGCCTGTGCCACCTTTCAAGTTGGACATGGAATGGATACCAGCTCGCGCCATTCCTCGGAGCTTGATTGCGAATTATCTTGGTGACTATAACCTTCATTCTCAAATTGACGTATCTCGTCCCGAGCATCTCTTGGATACTCCTTCAGTAATGAATGTCAGAATGTTGAAGGACTTGAATTTTATCAATTCTCCTCAGACATTAAATGATCCTCCTGCTGGCGAGGAACCTGTATCGAAGGTTGAAGGGAAAAAACCAATAGAATAGGATTTTCAATGTAATAGTTAGCACATATATGTAACTTGTAATTTATTTTAATGAAAGACTTTCATTTTCTGTTTGCAAATCTGTATTGCTATTCTTTTGTACTTGTCTAACACTTTTACATTTGTGCATATGTATCTGTTAAAAAGATAACAATATTGTGTTGTTCATCAACCAACTTAGTAATAAAAATTGCAAGTATCAATGTTGCTCAATCACTTAATAATAAAGTAATGAGTATAAAATGTTTAAAATGTTTCCAACCAACCAAGGTTGTTAAATTGTGTTTGTCGACCAATTACAGTTGATGGGTTTTTATCCCCGACCAACCATACTAGGTAAATTTTTTCATAAAATGTGTCCGACCAACCAAGGTCGATAATTTATCCTCGTCGACCAACTACAATTAGTTGGGTGTTGATCACCGACCAACTATACTTGGTTCAGTTTGGAATTTTTTGTATTTTCTGGAATGATTTTACCTTCCGACCAATATAAGTTGGCATATTTTGTTTCTTAACCCGCCAAAATTGGCATTTTTAAGAATGTTGTTCTTGCCCTTTTACCAACCGGAGTAGGTCATGGGTTTGAAATATCGGGTTCTTTCGAACTATCTTGTCCACAAGCTTTTTTACCAACCGAAGTTGATCACGCAAGTGTACGCCTCCTAACCAAAGGAGTATAATTTGTTCTCGCTATTTTACCAACCGAAGTTGATCACGCTCGAATTATCAGGTTCTTTCGAACTATCTTGTCCACAAGCTCTTTTACCAACCGGAGTTGATCACGCAAGTGTACGCCTCCTAACCAAAGGAGTATAATTTGTTCTCGCTATTTTACCAACCGAAGTTGATCACGCTCGAACTATCAGGTTCTTTCGAACTATCTTGTCCACAAGCTCTTTTACCAACCGGAGTTGATCACGCAAGTGTACGCCTCCTAACCAAAGGAGTATAATTTGTTCTCGCTATTTTACCAATCGAAGTTGATCACGCTCGAACTATCAGGTTCTTTCGAACTATCTACTAGTTATTTTACCAACCGGAGTTGGTCACGCTAGCGTATGTCTCCTAACCAAAGGAGTATAGTTTGTTCTCGCCCTTTTACCAACTGGAGTTATTCGTGGGTCTGAACTATCGTCTTCTTTTTGCTGTTGAACAGCGTAGTGTACAACACTAGTATTCCCCGAAAAACTTTCAAACAAAGGAGAGAAAAAATTGTGAAACATCATCGTTTTATTCATGTTGATGGAACTGCTGTACATTTTACATTACTGATAATACTTGCGAAGGTGTTCAGCATTCCAAGCATTCTTGAATTACTCTCCTTCTAGAGTTGCTATTCGGTAAGTTCCTGGTCGAACAACTTCTGTAACTCGGTAAGGTCCATGCCAGTTTGCTTCCAATTTATTGTGCTTCTGAATGACCTTCTTTAGCACATAATCTCCTTCTTTTAAATCGCATTTCTTCACCCTCTTGTTGTAGAACAGAGCTGTTCGTTGTTGATAAGCAGCATTCCTAATGGCTGCCTCTTCTCTAACCTCCTCGAGCATATCCAAATCCAGTCTTCTCATCAAGTCACTGACTGGGGAATTGAAATTCAGCACTCTGTGTGTTGGTAGACCCAACTCGGCAGGTATTACAGCCTCACTTCCAAATGCCAGCATATATGGTGATTCTCCAGTCGCTGCTCGGGGAGTTGTTCGGTAAGCCCACAATACTGATTGTAGCTCATTAATCCAGTTAGCGTTAGCTTCACTTAGCCTCTTCTTCAAACCATTTAGCAGTGTTCTGTTCGTTACCTCTGTCTGCCCATTGCTTTGAGGATGACCTGGTGCTGAATGGATCTTCAGGATGTTTGATTGTTGACAATAGGCAACAAACTCCTCGTTGTCGAATTGTGTTCCATGGTCTGTGATGAAGGCATGAGGGAGACCATATCGACATATGATATTCTTCCAAACAAACTGGTATACCTTCTCGTACGTCATATCGATAAGGGGTTCAGCTTCTACCCACTTAGTAAAATAATTTACTGCGACGATGAGGTACTTGAATCTTCCTCGGGTGGTTGGCAGTGGTCCAACCAAATCAATTCCCCACATGGCAAATGGCCAAGGGGAAGTTATGGGTGTTAACAATGCTTGTGGAGTTCGTCGGATGGAGGAAAAACGTTGACAGTTGTCACATTTCTTAGCATAGGCTATACAATCAGCCCTTATCGTCGGCCAGTAGTATCCTTGAGTCATCACCCTTTGCAAAAGTGTTCGACCTGCTACATGAGCTCTACAGGACCCTTCATGGATTTCTTCAATTAATTCTTTCACCTCGGAAGGATGTACACATCTTTGCAAACCTGCCATAATTCCTCGTCTATACAAAATACCATTAGTTAGTACATACCGAGCAGCTTTATACTTCAATTTCTTGGCAGCGAGCTTATCTTCCGGCAATTATCCTTCTTCAATATATGCCCTGATGGGATCCATCCAAGATGGTCCTAGATCAAGGGTGATAATGTTCATCGTCAGGTTTTCATCTATGTTCCGACTTTCTAGTACTTCAATTGGTATTGTTCTTCGCAGCTCGGTACGAGTAGCTGATGCTAGTCGGGCCAGTGCGTCTGCTCGTGCATTCTCTATTCTTGGTATTCTGATTAATTGAATCGCCTCAAATTCTGCCAATAACTCCATTACCTTGGCATGATACTTGACCATTAATTCTCCTTTAACTGCATATGCTCCCATCATTTGATTCACAATCAATTGAGAATCACTGAATACCATCACTTGTTGCACTTCCATAATCTTTGCTAAATTAAGACCTGCTATCATGGCCTCATACTCAGCCTCATTATTGGAGGCTTTGAATTGGAATCGTAAGGCATATTCCATGTCAATCTCGTCTGGGGTGTTCAAAACAATTCCTGCCCCACAACCTGCTGTGCAAGATGAGCCATCTACATATAATCTCCATATGGGTAACCCGTCTTCAAATTCCTTATCTGATAGAGTTCCTCGGTGAAATATTTGTTGCTTCCTTTCATCCTCCCCTGGTACTTTTCGTTCCTCCTCGACCATCTCTTCTCGCTCTTTTACCAACCGGAGTTGGTCTGAGTTCGAAGTTGATGATCTTTCTACATCCACAAGTTCTTTTACCAACCGGGGTTGGTCTGAGCTTATGTCTGTTGATTTTTCAATATCCACTTGTCCTTTTACCAACCGGAGTTGGTCTGGGCTCGTGTTTGTTGATCCTGTAACATCCACAGGTTGATCAGCGAGTAACTTTTGCTCCTCGGGGATATCAGGATAAGTAAATTCTGCTATAAAATCTGCTACAGCCTGCCCTTTTAGTGATGATCTGGGCTCATACACAATATCATATTCACGGAGCTCTATTGCCCAATACATTAGTCTCCCTGATTTCTCTGGTTTATGAAGGGCTTGTCGTAACGGCATGTCGGTATACACGACGATGGTATGGGCCTGGAAATATGGCCTCATTCTTCTACTTGCTTCAATTAATGCCAACGCCAATTTTTCTAGCTTTGGGTACCGGATCTCTGCACCTCGGAAAGCCTTACTTGTGTAATAAATTGGCTTCTGGACTCCATTCTCCAATCTGATCAGTGCCGAGCTGACTGCATTCTCTGATACTGCCAGATATAAGTACAACTTTTCGCCCATCACTGGTCTGGACAGCAATGGAGGTGTTCCCAGATATTTCTTCAAGTCTTGAAAGGCTTTTTCACATTCATCATTCCACTCGAAAGTTTTTCGGAGTGTTTTGAAGAATGGAAGGCACCTATCAGTTGCTCGAGATACAAATCTATTGAGCGCTGCAACTCGTCCTGTAAGACTCTGCACCTCTTTCTTCGTCGTTGGAGATCGCAACCCTAAAAGAGCTTTTATCTTTTCTGGATTTGCCTCAATGCCTCGCTGGTTGACGATGTATCCGAGGAACATCCCTTCTCGTACTCCAAATGTACACTTCGTCGGGTTGAGCTTCATTTGGTATTTATCCAGTTGATCAAAGGTCTGAGCTAAGTCAACTAGATGATCAGCAGCTTTCTTGCTCTTTGTCAGCATATCATCGACATAGACTTCCATGTTGCAACTGATTTGTTCGGTGAAAACCTTGTTCATCAGCCGCTGGTATGTCGCTCCTGCATTTTTCAAACCAAAAGGCATAACATTATAGCAATAAGTTCCCCTAGGGGTAATAAAAGAAGTACTTTCCCTGTCTTCAGGTTTCATTTTGATCTGGTTGTAGCCAGAGTAAGCATCCATAAAGCTGAGCAGCTCGTGTCCCGAGGTAGCATCCACTAGTTGATCAATTCTGGGCAATGGAAAATGATCCTTTGGGCATGCCTTGTTAAGATCGGTGAAATCAACACACATTCTCCATTTATTGTTTTTCTTTTTTACCATCACCACGTTTGCCAACCAGTCTGGATACTTCACGTCTTCAATGAATTGGGCTTTCTGGAGCTTCTCGACCTCCTCTTGTATAGCCTGATTCTTCTCGGGGCTAAATACCCTTCTTCTCTGCTTTACAGGCTTGATCTCCTTATTCACATTGAGCTCATGACATAAGAAGTTCGGATCTATTCCTGGCATGTCTTCATGACTCCACGCAAAATTTTTCTTCCTGTTTCTCAAGAAAGTTATCAACTCCTGTTTTATTGAAGCATCCAACGTTGAACCTATCTGGGTTACTCGTTCAGGGTGCTCATCGTCCAGAATAACATTCTCTGTAGATTCCACCACCTGTCCTTTTACAAGTTGGGATTCATCTCGTGGATCCAGTGTTTCAATTTTTGTACCTTCATCCACCTGGTAGGTAGTAGTCTTTTTTCTTGAATCTTCAAGCTCCTCTTACTCGGCAGATGAATAATAGCATTCCCGAGCTACTTTTTGATCACCTTTCACAACTCCTACTCCAAAATTTATTGGGAATTTTAAGCATTGATGTACTGTAGATGGAATTTCTTCGAACTTCTTCAAACCAACTCTTCCCATGATGATGTTGTAGGCTGACTGCACATTCTTATCCATCACAAAGAAGCGTATTCTCTCTGTTCGACAAGAAGGCCAAGTTCCAATGAATATGTCCAACTTGATCGTCCCAAGTGGAAAAACTTTCTCGCCAGCAAAACCCCAAAGAGGTCTGTGATAAGGTTCCAATTGAGATAATTTTAAATTCAAGCTGTCAAAGCATGAATATTACATGATGTCTGCTGAACTACCATTGTCTACCAGCACCCTTGAAATCACTACTTCTTTCATCCTCATTTTGATCACCAAAGGGTCGTCGTGAGGGTAAATAACACCTGCCAGGTCATTTTTTGAAAAGTCAATGACCAGCTTCTCTTTGTTTACCTTCCTCGGACGATCCTCCTCGGCTAAATTTATTCGCTGAATGTACGAGCAAGCTTGTGCCTCTCCGAGGTAAGCTTTTCTTTCTGCAGTAAGGTCTCCTCCTCCTGCATCTCCTCCTGTAATAACATTACAATCAAATGATCCAAAACGTATGGAAAATACCTCTCGTTCTGGCTGTCTTGGTTTCTTGGGAAGATCGGGGTCATCCTCGGCATCATCTTCATGTTCTCTCTTCTTTTTCTCCTCTGATCGACGAGGAGATCTAGATCTCTCTCTAGTTCGATCATTATTTCTTCTTTCACCTCCCCGATCAACATACTTTGCTAGCTTTCCTCTTCGGATGAGTGTTTCAATCTCGTTCTGAAGAGCTATGCAATTTTTAGTCATATAGCCATGGTCCTTGTGGAACTCGTAATATTTATCCCTATTCCTCGCATCAGGGTCTGACCTCAGTTTCTTCGGCCACTTTACCTCCTCGCTATTCTTGATTTCTTCCAAGACATGATTAATACCCATTTTCAAGGGAGTATAATTATCGAATTTCTTCAGGACTTCCCATGATGACTTATTATTTCTGGAACGCTTGTCACCGCCATTGCCCTTATGCTCTTTATTTTTAGACTTGTCGACGTCCACCTTGGGGTCTTTATCCAAATTCTTCTTTGCAGCCATAGCTTCTTCGGCATTCATGATTTTGGCTGCATTTGCCATCAACTCTGACATAGTTTTAGGTGGATCTTTCGCCAAAGTGTAATACAACTTATTAGGCAACAACCCACTCATCAAGGCGGTAATTGCTGTCTTTTCCTCATAATCTATGACTTTCAGCTTCTCATTATTGAAACGAGTTATGTAATCTCTAGTGCTCTCACCAGATTTGTGTCTAACACTTAACAAGTGTGCTACTCTTTTTACTGGCTTTGCTCCAAAACAGAAATTGCCGATGAACAACTCGGCCAATTGAAAGAAAGTTGAAATCTTACTCCGAGGAAGATTGTTGTACCATATCTGGGCAGATCCGGTAAGAGTTCCCGAGAATGCCCTACATCTCATCTCGTCGGGGACAACATAGATGTCAGCAGCAGCTTGATATTGCTCTATGTGAAGAACAGGATCTGTCTTTCCATCGTATTTGGGGGTCACCACAGGGGCTTTAAATTTTGACGGTGTTGGAAAATTTACAATGGCTTGGACAAAAGGTGTCCCTTGAACAAAAGTTCATTGTAGGGGATTCTTCGTCTTAGCCATTTCTCCCAATCTATCTTCCAACCGCTGAAGAGATCCTTTCCACGCTTCATTTCCTTCCTCGGGCCTATTGGTTCGAGCAATTGATCGTTCTGAAGTAGCCTCTTGAGATCTATCTTGACGAGCAGCTGGTTGTGACTGTGCTGATCCTTCTCTTAGATTTGATGGTTATCGAAAACTCCTCGACATGGTCTTAGGTGGACTCCTATTCCTCCTAGGACCTAATCGGCTGAAAGGAGAGGCCCTACTTAACCTTTCCAATGCGCTGGCCCTTTCTGGGGAAAGGGTGACACGTTGTTCAGTATCTGTAACCCGTATTGACGAAGTTTGTCCAGGTTGATAAGAGAAATCATCAGACTCTTCATTACGATATGACTCAGTACGCCTGGATCGTGAAGAAAGTAAATAAGTTTGCCTCTGACCACTTCGCTGTCCCGAACGTGCAGGTGCACCGCCATGAAGGGTTTGTATGAGTTGCCTCATTGTGTCTTGCATGGCGGTTTGTCCTTGAGCCAGATTTTGTCATAATTCCGGCTAGATCTGGAGGTGCAGAGGGATTTGGAGGATTTCCATCATTTCCAGCGTTTCGATTGCTAGATTCTGGATTATCCGCCATTGATGATGAACGATTTTTGGTGAAAAACGATAATAACAATCGATTCCCACAGACGGCGCCAATCTATTGATGTAAAAAACTAGATTACTCTAATTATTTAATCACAGATAAATAATAAGACAAAAGATTTTAAAGTGGTTCAGCCTTATATGAATGGCCTACATCCACTGTTATGTTATTGCTGAGTGTTTGGGAATTCTCGATTACAAATGCTATCAAGAAATTCCGATCCCCTTTGAATGAGGGTGATACAAGGTATTTATAGCCCTTAGGCTGTACATGAAAGGGTGTTACATTAAATGATACACATATGAAAGGGTAATTCATTTCATGTTCTTCAAACGTGCGCGTCAAGATGATAAGCATTCAATGAATAGTTGAACTGTTGATTATCTGGCAATTAATGCTGTGGTAGAGGTGCAGCTCGAACCGCCTTAGTTGCTCGTCGTCCAAGAGTTCCTCGGAGCATTGGAGTTCCTCGGAAGGTAAGAGTACCTCGGAGGGTTGGTGTTCCTCGGAGTATACTTGTTGCTCGGAGTGAGTATGTTGGTCGGGGAAACAATCTTCCTCGTTGTTATTGTGCCACGTAGATTGACACGTGTCTTCTTATTATTCGTCCACATCAGCATACTAATTTTGGTATCAACAATTACATTACTTCATTATATGTACAATGAGTTGCATTAGGTAAAATCTTATAGAGGTTGAGGCCTCTGAACAAGGTAATCAGCCACTTGTGCTCTTCGGCCATCATCCGGATGAGGAGCTAATTCCTCCTCAACCTCATTCACATCTGTCTCTAATAACTGCCTGGGGATAGCATCGATAGGGATCCACTAGTCGTCCCTCCTAAAAGGATTATGCCTCAAAGTTGAAGGAGATATCTCGTGATGGTACCAGAGTACTGAGTTCCTTGGGACTTGCAACTCACTGAGGGCGCTCAACCATCCCCTAATAAAAGATAGTTCTTCAAACTCTGTCAGCCTCGTCGGAGCATCTATCCAACCTTGTTCATAACCATTAGCCCATACTCACCGAGGACCTTTCTTGAACAGATGCCTCAGTCGTGTGACGTCTCTTTGAAGCCCAGTAGCAATCATGTATGCTCGACGAACATCTTCTCAAAGCTCATCCGTCTCCGTAATTGGACCCCTGCATCTGTACCAACTCGTGGACCAATCGATGGGGAAGAACCTCGCAAAGCTTGAGGGGCTGTGCTCGGTCCTGTGCCAGCTCGCGGAACAGCAGATAAAGAGGAACCTCATAAAACTCGAGGTGCGACGCTCGGCGCATGCTCCCTGAGTCGCGACACCTCCCTCCTCAGAGTTTTATTTTCCTGTTGAAGAACTTTTCTCACTTGGTTGATTTCGGAGGCATCTAGAAGCTTGGCCCTTAAAATATTTACTTCCTCTTGGACAAAGGCGCCAACTTCTTCCATCTCCTGAAGTCTATTCTTTAATTTGGCGACGAGCTCAGATTGGTCCTTAAAGCTCTTATTTCTCGACCTGAGAGACTTGCAAATCCTAACGAAGGCTTGATGAACTTGGATGCTCGCATTAGGACCAAGGGTCCTTCCTAGTTGAGAAGTGATAGGTATATACTCATCTACATCAATCAACTACAAACCATACAAGCAGCAAAAAGAAAAAGAATCAGTGTGCAGAAAAGAAAGTACTTTCATTTCATTCAAATAAAGGGGTCCAAGTACATCGGTAATTAAAAAAGAGCGATACAAATAAAGCAAAAGATATAGAGGAAATCCTAAGAGCAGGCAAGCTAGCAACCTCAGTTTATTCAGAGGTTGCAGGTTGTTTTCCCTTATCGACGGCAGCAGAGGCAGCTCCCTCAGATGGAACAATTGATGTTCTTTGGGCAGGAGGAGCATCAACAAGAACAATTTGGGAGGCAGGGACTACACCTTCAACGGCGGGGAAAGTGCATCATCTACAACAGGCTTTGGACCTGGATCATGCTCGTCAAATAAGGGTGAGTTAATAACCACCCCAGCATCCATAAGAGCCTTGTTCCAGCCCTCCTTAAAGTTCAGACGACTAATTAGCCTATCTGAGCATCAGTATCCTCATATGCGGCAACCCACCCGTAATTATACAAACTTTCCTTAATGGTGGCTGCCTCAGACTCCATCTTCTTCAATTTCTATGCCAGCACCTTATTCTCCTCAACCACGACTAGCTTGCTCGTGTAGACCAGGCCGTAGGACCGCCTCAGCTCATTGAGTTCCTTTATCGCCAGCTCCTTTACTCTATTGGCATCAATAAGGGCGAGATTGGAGGACTTCTGAGCCTCGTTGGTATCCCTCAAACTGGCCTCCAGCTTGGCATTCTTCCCATGTATCTCAGCATTTCACCTTTCTAGATCGGCCTTTACCCTTACCAGCTCGTCGCGAGTACGGTAGAGGATGGCAAAATCACTCACAAACTGTAAAGAAGAGAAACATTAAGCAGAATGTTGCAAGAATGGAGAAACGTCAAAATTAAAACTGTAAATGTAGAGGAGAAAAGAAGACTTACCAGGGCTAGCCTCTGGCTCGTCTCCAGAGCTAACTGGTCAGTCCTCATCGCTTTGTGACGATCAGTAGGCAAAATTGCTCTCTCAAGCAATGCAAGAGCCAATTGGGGAGAGAGGGAAACAGAGGCCCCCCAGGCAAAGAGGACACGGGCACCAGAGCATGCCCAACCTTCGTTCTCACCTCATATCTCCTTCTCTCCTCTTCCGTCTCCTTCTTCTCCCTCTCATCCCTCCTCATGTCCTCCATCTTCCTTCTTTCCTCCACCTTTTTCCCCTCTTCCTCTCTTTTTCTCTCTTTCTCTTTCAGCAGCTCCTCCTCCTTCCTCTTCTTCTCCTTCTCATGGGCAGCAGACTGAGAACCGGTGGCAACATCCCCACCGTCAAAATTTTGCTTCTTCGACCTCTGAGCAAGAAGCACATCATCATCATCGTCATCATGGATCAGATTCCTCCTAGGGGGAGCCATATCTTTCTCGCTGGAACTAATGGATGAACTTGAAGACTCCTGAGCCCCTGAAACCTCTTCCGAGATGGAAGATCCTTCACCACTAGAGCTCGCCTCACTGCAACCACCTTCAGCACCTCCCCTATTATCACCTTCAGAGTTGCTCTCTTCCTCGTCTAACTGAATGGGGTCTGCATCAACTTCTTCAGTGATGTCTAAATCAGGGATGGTGTCTACAGGCCGTGCGATGAAACTAGACCCAATATTCTTATACTCCAGGAGAAAAGCAGCTGACTGAGGATGTTCACCGTCAGTCAAAGGTTCCTTGATGTTCCAAGCTTTTATCAGCTCGGCAGCTCGAACCTCAATAAGAGCAAGTTCCAAATTCTTTGTCCTCGCTGAAAAGAAGAGAGAAGAATATTAGAGAAATCATACATTAATAAGAAAATCGAAGAGCCGAACAAAAATTAAGCCTACCTATAAACTCCTCCCCATAAAAGGGGACTGTGAACCTGTCAGACCTCGACCCCTCAGTATGGGGAGGAATTTGCCAATTTCTAGCAAGAAAACCCTCTTGCCAGTAATTCTTGTGGGAATCAGGTAGATTTACTACCAATACCCTGTCAGGACTCCTAGCCTTGAGGTAAAGAAGACCAGAGCTTGTTCGCGAGAAAGAGTAGCAGAAGAATATTTCAGCAAGCCCTAGATTTATGCCATATAGTTAGTTTATTCTATGGAAACCATTAACTATCTTCCAAATGTTTGGCGAGCACTGTGCAGGGACGATATTGAAGTAACCAAAGAAATGCAAAAACAAATTGCTTGGAGGGAAACTGATGCCCCCCTGGGACAACAACTGGACGTGAATCTAATGAGCGTCCTCTATCTCTCTGACATTCTTAGGGACAGAGGCGCACTCAATTTCTACCCAATCTGGGATATTATAGAACTTTCTAAACTCAGGCACTGATCTATTTCCTATCTTCGCCATTCATAAACCCTAATTACAAATTCAAGGAAAACTCAACACAGAAAACATTAATTGAGAGCAAAGGGGACTTACGAGATAAACGTTTGACTTGGACGACGCAAGATTATAAGCCCAGATAACGAAGAAGGTTGAAATCAAAGTAAATGAAGACCTAGAGAGGAGGGCGCAACAGCGAAAGCTTGAAGGAGATGAGAAAATATGAAGAAGCTTGAAACGATGGTATGGAAATTCTACTCCAAGTGACCTTTTAAACATTTCTAATAATATCGCACAAGACCCGAAGCAGGCTGCCGCCAAAATCAAGTAGAGAACTCCAATCTTGGGAAGAGTTACACAATTTACAAGAGAGCCATTATGACAAATCTTTTAAATTTATTGAGCCCAAATTGTGGCCCAATAACTTTTGGGGCAATTGTGGGTACCTCGATTTGTCATCACGGGCCCAGGCGAGTAGCCCAATAGAAACGGCCCAAAGCCCAGGCTCCTCGCATCTCAACTGAATTCGGTTATGACTTAGTCTACTCCTAAAATCTCATAAGGAGATATTGCAGGAGTAGAAGATGGACGTGGGGGAGTCCAACACCCCCACTCCCCGAGAACAAACATGTATATAACAAACCCTAAGCCTGGGGCAAAAGGCATGCATTGTATTCTCTGTAAAACACTCCCCGGAGTATATAGAAATAATACTGAGAGCACCACCGTGGACGTAGGCATTCTTGCTGAACCACGTATATACTGTGTTGTGTGATTGGCATTTTTTATTCTTTATTCCCTTTGGTGATTGCGCTTTCTCATTCATTTGTGTTGAAAATAATTGTCACCACAATAAGTAACCCGCGCATCGTGCAGGGGTTGAGATATAGTAATAGATAATAAAAGGTGTTATATCGTACGATTTATTAGTCGTTCTTAAAACTCTAGTTCTTTAAAAATTTATGGGACGGTTATAATTTTCAATTACCCTACATTCTCTCCCATTACCAAATATTATTTGCCTCTCATTTTCATGAAACCCTCGTTCGGCTTCTTTCTAAATCAAAACCCGTTCACTTCCCCCTAATTCAAGACCTATTTTCTTTCTATTTTCCTCCATCCATAAGTGTCGTCGTCGGGACCTTGTCTTTCTTTCTCTCGGTTTGTGGCGTCGATGGGAGCTTGTGCTTTTTTCTCTCAACTTGAGACGTCGGTGGGACCTTGTTCTTTCAGATCTCGGCTATTGGTGATATTGGTGGTTATTTCACTCATATTTCTGATAGTTAACTAGTGTCACACATCTTTCTTGTTTCGGTGGTAAGATATCTGTCTTTTTGGCCTTATTTGTTTGGTTTAAACTGTGTATTTTGGTCCTATATTTTTTATTTATTTTGCCTTTGGGATTTTCTAGTACCACAACCATCGATTTTGACCCTTATTTTCTTTTGTGATTTAATCTGTAAGGAAAGTTAGGTTTGTTATTGTTGCAATTTACTCCGTTATTCTGTGTCTTCCTTTGTTAACTTTCACTTTGAAATTTGTCTTAGGACTCACTGTTTTGGTTATGCTCACTATTTTGAAAGTTGAGCTGGGGTCCCTTGTTTTTATTCTCTTTATTTTTGGTGAATGTAAGAGTTTGTTTTATAATAAAAAAATGGAACAGCTATCTAATTCTGTAATGAATTTTTTTTTCCTGAAATGAATTTTGATGTCAATAAACATGAAGATTTAATAAAATATCCCTTTTTTTCTATTTTATATTTGAATAAACCATGAAGATTTACGGGTATAAGGCTAAAAATAAAATAATTCTTAACTTTGTTCGGAATCCAATCTACAAAAAGTCATTATATGAATAAAAAATGAGGTTGTTGCTGAGAGAATGCGAAGAGGGTATCCATTGAAAAGAGGAAATGTTAAGAGTAAGTTTACTTGAACCACATTATTTTGCTTAAACCGCATTATAACTTACTCTTAGTACTTATTCTCATCTTCAATCGCATTGTAACTTACTCTTATTAAAAATGTCGTCATTGTTTTGTTTTGGTTTTGCCTTTGGGATGATTTATTGTTGTATGTTTTGGGCTTTTGCCTGTTTGTTTAACTAAATTACATTTGTAATATCGATGCCTTGATTTGTTTGAATCTTTACCTTGAGTAAGCCGAAACTAAGTCCTTACTCATTTATAAATTGTTTTTATGCCTATCATGCACGATTGAACTATTTTTGTAACAATTTCAGAGAATAAACCATATTTTATATGATATTTAGTTTACATAGCAGCAGACCAATTTTACTTAGTTATTGTCGGTGCAAAAATCTCACAATGAATGATCCTAAATAATTAAAATCAAACAGAATAAAACAAGTCACACGTCCACGAGGTGTGTCTCATTTTTTATTACTTTGATTATAATAACAAGAATTACATGCCCCCTTTCCTCGGGGTAAGGATTACATTTATAGAAGAAGAAAAAGAGGCGGTGACATGCGAAGCTCTGGAGCTTGTTGGCATAGTTACGGTTTGATCATACTAATCTCATTATGAGATCCTGATGGTTAGACTCCTCATTTTTGTTATCTCGAGATGTGATCCTTTATCTCATTATACTAGATAAGTGTTACCCAATCCGAATCATTCAGTCTGTTTCGATAATCCCCTACAATTGTCTCTAAAGCTCTACATCTTGAATGTGGCGGAGAGGTTTAATCGTCATTCAGAAATGCACTGGCCGACCAAGATGTCGTGGGAAAAACTTTTTGAGTGAAAACTTTTCTCTATTATGACCGTTGGGTCATTGAAGGAAATGCTCATAGTTTCTCACATTAGTTTAGGGTAAGCTGGTAAAAATCCCATTTAAAAGCTGATCCACCTCAACTAATTCGATTATTGCGTAACACCTCATGCGCACATACGAAGAACTCGACAAGATTTGAGAAAACACCCAATTTCAAATAAGCATTATGACATTTTCATTACTTAGTCTTCTGTTATTACATTAGATGGCATGATGCATATACTATTAATTCTTGGCTGAAATAAATAGTATATACTGGCCATTCCAGATGTTATCAAAATATGACTTCAACATCCATTTTCATAAAATACAATGAATACACCTAGTATGATAAAATGCCTACATTGGTTCATGAATATTATAGAAATTAGTTGAGATGTATGAAATATGTAAATACAACAGATTGTGTCAACTCTAACTATTGCGAATTGATTTGAAAAATTTGTGAAGATATGCCTAGTTACATAATCATATTAAACGAATATATCCGTACACTTTTGTCAAACAAAAGATCTGAATTCGTACTTTCAAGAGACTATTTACAAACTTTAAGTCACATTATACTATGCATTTTATTTTTGAGACACACAAAAATGGGTCGCTCTATTCCCACTCCAAAACCATCTAACCCCACTCCACATTTACACCAAATGACTATAATACCCTCAAATTTTACTATCTCTTTTTCTTTCATTCAAAACACATTTTACCACCAACTAAAACAAAACCATTTAATAAAAATCAAAAATTTATATTTTCAATAAAAAAACTGTTTTTTTTATTAAAAAAAATGTTCATAATAAGATTTTATTTTAAAAATATTTTTTACACTTTTTATAACTGTTAAAAAAAACATTTCAGTTGTTTTAAAAATGTAAATCTTATCTATTTTTTTTAATGAAAAAACTGTTTATAAAGCTTAAAATTTGTTCCCTTAAAAAACTATTTTCTTAAAAATATGTTTATTTTATTTACAAATTTTATTTTTGGTTAAAAACTGTTTTTTTTTGTACTATTTAAAAAATAATCTTTTTACTACTTAAAAAAAAGGGTCCGCATCAGCGCATATGTACAGGGGGTCCGACCACCTATACATACCGCTGGCGCGGACCATTTTTTCGTATATGTTGGTACGCGCCGGAGGTATATATAAGTGGTTGGATCGCCTATATATAAACTGTTTTAGAGATTATAATAGTACTAGAGCGACTCAATTATTACAAAAATAAACTGTTTTAGCTATTAAAATAGCCTTTTATATATATAATTTTTTTTTGGTTAAAAATAGTTTTTTTGTACTTTTTTATGAATAATCTTTTTACTATTGAAAAAAAAATAGTTGGCGCCAGCGGGTAGGTATAGGCGATCCGCCTCCCATACATACCGCTGGGGCTGACCATTTTTTCATATATATACGTCCGCGCCAGCGGTATGTATAAGGTGGTTTGACTGCCTATACATACCACTGACGCGGACCATTTATTTTTAAAATAATACAAAAAGATTATTTTTAAAATAATACAAAAAGATTATTTTTAAAATAGTACAAAAAACAGTGTTTTCTACTACATAAAAGTGTTTTCTTTTACTCTTTTGAAAATAATCTTTTTACTATTTAAAAAAAAATAGTTCACGCCAGTGATATGTACAAACACCTACATATGTACAACCACCTACAATGGTCCGCGCCAAAGATTTTTTTTAAATAGCACAAAAAACAGTTTTTAACCAAAAATAAAATTTGCAAGCAAAATAAACACATTTTTAAGAAAACAGTTTTTTTAGGGAACAAATTTTATGTCTTATAAACAGTTTTTTAATAATAAAAAAATAGATAAGATTTACATTTTTAAAATAATCGAAATGTTTTTTAAACAGTTATAAAAAGTGTAAAAAAATATTTTTAAAATAGAAACTTATTAAGAACATTTTTTTTAATAAAAAAAGTTTATTATTCAATTAGTGTAAAGGTGGAGTGGGGATAAAAATGGTGATGTTTAAAAGTATTATAGTCATCTCTATATACTATAAAATGCAAAACAAGGCATTTATGAGCATTTAAGACTCCTCCTCATCGAGAGTGTCCACGTGGCACTCTATATTTTATACTTCTATAAAATACTATACAAGCAATTTAATAGATGCATTGAACTATTGAGTTTTCTCTCTCTCTCTCTCTCCTTCAATTTAATCCATCTACGAAACCAAGTCAAAAGCAATTAAGAATTATACATTTCTTTCGTCCCAATATATAAACATTATTTTTAACTGCTGCCAATCACCATGGTCATCACCATAGACTTCCCCAAAGACCCCAAACCTTCTCCTGAACAAAGGGTTGCACATATGTTAAATCGCCGCCAAAATTTTCGGCAGGTAATTTCCTTCTTTTCTTTCGTTGATTAATTCGTTAGCTAAGATTTGTAGGGTTTGGAGGTTCCCCACTATTGATAAACCATTTGCTTTCTCTCTTTTTTAGGTTGTTTCTTTAACACTGTTTTTTATAACCATTAAATTATATAAAAGCAATGTTTTTCCAAAAAAAACAGTTTATAATTGTTAAAAGGTGCTTTTATAAACTGTTTTTGTAACTTTTCTATAAAATTAATTTTTTACATAAAACGTTAAAAACATTAAAAAAATGTTGATATAAAAACGTTGAAAACACTATATTTAACTGTTTTTTTTATAAACGTTAAAAAATAGTTTATATAAACCATTATTTTTTTTTACAAACACTGCTTTTAAAAACGTTACAAAACACTGATTTTTTAATTGCTTTTTACAAATGGTTAAAAACATTTTGTATAAAAACGCTTCTTTTTTTTTAAAAAACATTGTTTACTAAAAACATTAAAAACACTCTTTTTATTAAACTTAAAAAAATATTTTATATAAAAACACTTTTTAAAAAAAAACAGTTTATATAAAAATAATGTTTTTAATTTTTTTTTATAAACGTGAAATGGTTTTTTATAAAACTTTTTTAACGTTTTTTTTATAAATCAATTTTTTTTATAAACATGTTAAAAAACAGTTTATATAATAACGTTGAAAAATACAGTTTTTTTTTAACGTTTTTAACATTTTATATGAAAATTGTTCATATAAAAAGTTGTTTTTAATAGTTTATAAAAACTTTTTTTTAACATTTTTGATGTCTTTTTATAAAAAAAAAAATTGATTTTATAAAAAACAGTTAAAAAGAGTTTATTAGAAAACCTTTTGATGTTTATAACTGTTTAAAAAAAAGGGGTTTTGTATAAGGAGTTTTTTAACGTTTATAAAAAACAATAAAAAAAGTGTTTTTTTAACCTTTTTAAAAAAAGTGTTTTTAACAAAAAGTGTTTTTATATAAACTATAAGAGCTTTTCTCTCTCTTATTCTTACTTTCTCTCTTTTTTTGGATTATTTTTTTAAAAAAAATTTTAAACGTTAAAAAAACACTGTTTTTAAAAGTTAAAAAAACACTGTTTTTTTACAAACATCAAAAAACCATTTATATAAAATCAATGTTTTAAAAAAAAATCAGTTTATAATCGTTAAACGGTTTTTTTATAAACAATTTTTTTAACTTTTTTTATAAATTATTTTTTTACGTAAAACATTCAAAAACAGTTGATATAAAAATGTTAAAAACACTATTTTTTATAAATGTTAAAAAACTGTTTATATAAACCACTATTTTTTTAAGGAAAAAATACTGTTTTTAAAAAACGTTACAAAACACTGAATTTTTAACTGTTTTTTATAAACATTCAAAAACAGTTTTATAATTCTCTTTAAAAAAATGTTGTTTTTATATAAACCATTTTTTAATATTTTTTTAAAAGAGTTCTTTTTTTTTTAAGAACAGTGTTTTTACATAATTTTTTTTGACGTTTATACAAAAAATTGTTAAAAAAACAGTGTTTTTAATGTTTTTATATTAAGTGCTTTTTACGTTTTTAATTTATTCATATAAAGAATTGGTTTTATGGAAAAAGTTGAAAACAATTTACAAAAAAACTTTTGACATTCATAAACTGTTTTTTTATAAGATTGTTTTTATATAAAGTTTTTTCAATGTTTATAAAAATAGTTAAAAACAATATTTTTTAATGTTTGTAAAAAAAAGTGCTAAAAAAAGTTTATAAAAAAACCTTTTGATTTTGTAAAACTTTTTGATTTAAAAAAAAAGTACTTAATAAAAAAAGTGTATAAAACTTTCTCATTTTATAAAACTTTCTCATTTTATAAAAAAGTTTTACTATTTAAAACAATAAGATATAATGTAAAATTTGTTTTAATACACTAATAAATACTTATACTAATGGGTAAAATAGTCTTTTTGATTGGAAAATGAGTCAACTGACCATCAAACTAGCTAACTAACGTTTTTTGTCGATTTTGAATCCCAAACGAGTAGAATGTAAACAAATGGAATAAAACTCTAAATAAATATTGGACCCCAAATAGTAAAAGATCCTTACAAAATTGACAAGAAGCCATAGAATAGACTGTGATTTTGTTTAAGTAGAATGTGTTATGTGAAGATTGAAATAGTGTTTTTCTTCATTTTTGTTGAAGAGAAATAAAAACAAAACAAAAGAAAAGCAGTTTGTAGGTTTTTTTTATCTCTTTTTCCCAAATACATTATTTACTCATCTAAGAAAATTGATGTAATTAAAATTTTAGAAAAGTACACTATATATGAGAATTTTTTTTAATTTGGTTACGAAAACTGTATATTTTTTTCTTAACATATGTTGAAAATAATTAAGGGTTTTGTTCTCGTATCATTCAATTCCTCAACTACTGTAGATTTTTTTCCTCATTACAATTTACATACCTATATGTTTATCCTAATTGCAAATATATTGTATGAATATAAATTTATTTTTAATTGTAAATTTTTGAAGGTTTAACAAAATTTATGGCTAGAGTTGAATAGTGAAGCAAAAAGTATTTATTATCAAGGTTAACAACTAATGTATTATTAAAGTGTGATCGCGCATCGCGCAAATTTTCACCTAGTTTAATGTAAAAATAGAGTGGGATTAAATGATTTTGAAGTGGGGATAGAGGGATCCCACAAAAATTAGGCTTTTGTCTACTTTCGACAGCAGATAGGACATTAGGTCCTGCATCTTCAAACCTTTGAAAAAATTCAAGACGGGACAACACACGTATACAGAGCTGTCAGACATTAGATGAATAAATAAATAAGAAGTTTTCCACGCACTACAGTTCGTTCAGGTCCAAAACCTATACACTAGCGCATAAAATCCGGCGAAAAACAATGGTTGACCCATTAACTGCTAGTTTCCGGCCAAAGCAGCTGCCGGTAGATATTACCCATTTCTCAAACGGGATTCCTCAATTACAATACCCATTTCGGCATTTCAACTGACAAGCCAAAAATGAAATACGGAAACAAAAAAACCTAGTTAAATACTAGACCTAAATCAAAACTGAATTTTGACCAACTTTGTATGGTCGATTAATGTAAAATCGACCCAGTTCAACATTCAAACGAGTTCAAAATTCAACTCCAGTGAAACCCGGTCCGCAGATATCCATTTATATAGCTCCGGTGAAAAATTCGGCAAACCTCTGCCCCAATCTCCGACGAAAAAACAACGGAACTCAATTAATCCAACTTACTATTTGGGCGAACAGGGATTAAGAGGTTCATTCATCATAAATCGATGAACTTTGGGAATGCAAACCATAAATGAATCAACTATTTGGACGCTTAAGCTAGACGTTTCAAAATCCATATTTTCAGTGATATATACGGATCATTTGGACTCCAAGTCCAAAAGTTAGTGGGTTTTGCTTTATATAAGATATTGAGATATAATTTACTCGAGATACCCATTTTAAAGCATGGGTACGATACAAGAGAAATATCTCCCAAATCATGCTCAAATTGTATGGTTACTCGAATAAGTATGGCAATAACTAGTGGCTAAAAATCACTTTTTAAAAAAAATTGGTTTAGGGTTCGTCTAGGGACGCTTAAGCTAGACGCTTGGAAGAAACGTCCCGTCTTAATATTTTGATGAGTTATGCTTGGTAAAACCCTTAAGGCGAATAACAATGCTTTAGTGAAACGATATCGCCTTTTAAAGATTTTTTTACAAACCGAACCATTATCTCATCCAAAATAATCAAATAGTATTTTTATTTGCAAATATTCAGACATATTTTTACGATATGTACAATTTTAGTATTTCAATAGCCTTGTTATGGTTAAAAAATATTAAAATATATTAAAAAGATCTAAACGCCTTTTCACGCCTACACCCGTCTAGGGTTCTAAAGCTTAAGGCTTGGCCTCCACGCCTCGATCACGCCCCGCGTTTTTTAGAGCATTGCTAAAAACTATTGGTTTGTGATTTTGAAAAGTAGGCCAAATAAAGCATATTGCCTATTTCATTTAACTTCAAAGGTTATGAATTTAATTTTTTCATGTTTTACACAACTTGAAAAATACTCCTCAAGATTTAAAAATATTTGTAGCTTCACACAAATTTGAGTTGCTCAAGTAGAAAACATTTATTTATGAAAAATCATACCCCTTGAAATTGTGAATATTTTATGTTATCCCACGAGGGACCATTTAAAGATTTAATATGAGCATATACTCGAACAATCTTTCCAAAATAATACTTTTGTGCAACCATGAAAAAAATGTCATCCTTCGAACAACCATATCAAAACGATATTTTTTAGAATGACCTTAGAAAATAATATTTTTGCTGAAAAAAATTAGCATTTTGCTTAAGTCATGGTACCTCGAGCAGGTACCTCTAACAACCTCATCCGTGGTAATTCGATCATGGTACCTCGAGCGACCTCACCCGCGGTGCCTCGAGCATCCTTCTCCTAGTGCCTCGAGCGGCCTTGTCCTAGTGGCTCGAGAAGCCTCGCCCTAGTGGCTCGAGTTGCCTCTCCCAAGTGGCTTGAGAGGCCTCGTCCTAGTGCCTCGAGCGGCCTCGCCCTAGTGGTTCGAACGACCTTATCCTAGTGGCTCGAGCAGCCTCGTCCTAGTGACTCGAGCTGCCTCATTCACGGTTGCTCGGAGCAACCTCCTAAGCAATCGCATACATGGTCGTCCGGAACAACTTTTTGCGTTATCTTGTATTTGGTTTATGCTAAACTATAATTTATTCACATTATGATGTTAGTTACATAAAAACTCAAGTCTGATATTTATTACTCACCTCGAGATGACCGAGCATGCTTATTGATTAAATTATTCAATAAATGATTTAATGGACCATTTCTGAGTTTTTCTCAACTTTGATAAAATAGTGGGGGCATGATATAATTAGCTCACCACATGGTATATCTACACTCTATCGACTGCATATTATAGCATATTAAATTTGCATCATAAAATTACACAGAACGATATGTCTATGACTCCTCGAATCATGTTTCCGAGTTTATTTTATTCTATTAACATAAAATAAAATAAAATAAAATAAAGGGGCAAGATATATCCCGTATGATTATATATGTCATTTTAATGTACCTTATGAGTTACTAATGATTTTTGTGCAAGAATCCAAATCGTTTTATTATCCTTAAAGATATTGAACGCACATGACCAAATCGAGCTTGAGCAATTACTTCATGTCTTATAGATGTCAATGCCAAATGCTCAAGAGATTTTATTTTTAATAGGGGGCAAACACCCCATGAAATGTATTTAAATACTTTTAACTCTCAAATGGTGTTGTAACTAGTAGATATATTTTTCTTTACTTTACTTTATCTTGATATAAAAGACAAAGCAAAGTAAAGAGGGGGAAAAGTACTGAATAGTGTACCATTTGTAGTTAGATGTCAACACATGTGGCAAGCATGCTCAGATTCGGTCCCAGTATGGCCATCATTGATGAAACATCCCCAAAAGAAACATCAGAGCTTTTCAGCATTGACGCTGGATGACTCATAAATAACACTGGCTACATTACATTATTTCCAGCAAAGCGATAGGGGGCAAACAAATTTCCTGCAAAACCTGGAGCATAGATACAGAGTTTGCATACAAACCTTACAACTTTCGAGGTAAGTCGCCCATAGAGGTGCCTTATATTTGCCACAAACCTTACCGGTTTCGAGGTAAGCTGCTTACAGAGGTGAATTATATTTCTCACAAACCTTACTAGTTTCAAGGTAATTCGCCCACAGAGGTGCATTATAGTTCATACAAACCTTACCAGTATTGTGGTAAATCACCCACAGAGGTGCATCATAGTCCTCACAAACCTTGCCAGTATTGTAGCAAGTCACCCACAGAGGTGCATTACAGTTCTCGTAAAGTCCTACATTACCAGGCCCACCTGACCGTCAGATATGGGAGATTTATAGCCCACATTACTAGGCTCGCCTGACCATCGGTTATGGGAGATTTATAGCCTACATTACTAGGCCCGACTGATCATCGGATATGGGAGATTTATCGCCTACATTACTAGGCCCGCCTGACCCTCGGATACGGGAGATTCTAAGTCCAATATAACTTGGCCCGCCTGACCCTCGGATATGGGAGATTTTAAGACCAAAATGACTTGGCTCGCTTGGCCCTCGGTTATGGGAGATTTAAAGTCCAATATAACTTGGCATGCCTGACCCTTGGATATGGGAGATTTATAGCGTACATTACTAGGCCTGCCTGACACTCGGATAAGGGAGATATATCGCCTACATTACTAGGCCCGCCTGACCCTCAGATATGGGAGATCCTAAGTCCAGTATAACTTAGCCTGCTTGACCCTCTGATATGGGAGATTTTAAGACCAAAATGACTTGGCTTGCCTGACCCTCGGTTATGGGAGATTTAAATTCCAATATGACTTAGCCCACCTCCACTCTCGGCTATGGGAGATTTAATGTCCAAAATAACTTGGCGCTACTGACCTTTACTCATAGGAGATTCAAAGTCCTATATTACTAGGCACCAAAGTCCTATACTACTAGGCACGCATGGCCCTCTTAAGGGAGACTTAAAGCCCTACATTACTAGGCATAATTTTGATTTACGGGAGATTAAAATCCTATATTACTAGGCACACTCAAAGACCCTGATTTTTGGGCACCTTTAAAGTCCTAAAAGGACCTTTATGGTTGCTCGACTAAATAAATTCAGGCACACTTACAAAATATGTTGGTTTAAAAACCCCAGTTTACTCAAATCCCTAATGGTTGCTCGACCAATTACTCTCGATAGGTTTCAATCTTATGTTGTAAAAGATCCACTATACTAAGATAACCACCAATTAATTGCTCGGGCCATTACATCTGGCAAGTTTGATTGTTCAAAATCTATAAAAAAAACACAAATAAAATTGTGGAAATAGGCTAGTTCAAAAGGAATGGGGGCAACCCCCAAAATGATCCTCCAAAAATGAAAAGTAGAGGCAGCAAAAATATCCCTTAAAATTGCTTACGGGTGATATATGCATATACATGCATAAAAAACAGACCAAACATGGTTTTGCGATGATTTTCTAGTTGAAACAGGTTAAACGATTTATTTCGTACACATAGTCTATATGTATCAGTCGAAGCATCAACACACCAACTAAGTCTATGAGGGGGTAAATGTAGAGTGGGGTTAAATGAATTAACCACCAACACTCTAGTATATTAACCCCCCAGATTTGATCAAATATTGATTTATGATTTATCAAGTTTTACTACAATCCAGACCCTATATGCGCTGAAATATTATTATGTGCAATTTAATATATTGTGTATACTCCGCATTTGATGAAATACACTAGACAATATGCTAGTAATGATTTAATTAATTATTTGATATGACACCACATATATTGTGACAAGTGGCACCATAAATATTGGACACTTAGTGCCACGGATTACATGACATGTGTTAAGCCCACTTGAGGCACTTTTTGTTATAAAAAGAGGGTTCCCCCCTCATTTGAGGAATGATGGTCTTGGGGGAAAAGTATGGAGAAGAAATATAACTCTTCTCCCCCCCGACACCTTTTGAGCTCCGTTACGGGTTCAATAGTGACAAGTGAATTTTCATGGTTTCATTATGGTATATGGGCATTTGAGTGGCGAATAGCCGGATTTGGCATCCCCCGCGCACCGAAACTACCAAAAATGGGCGTTTGAGAGGCAGTTCGCTGGATTCGGCACCCCCCACGCACTAAAACCACCAAAAACTGAGCTCTTTCCGGCGTATTGTATGACCCATGAACTACGCAGACTTTGATTCCGCAAAGAAGGATACGTAGGCGCAACCACGTTGCTCAAGTTTAAAATATGCTCGACGCGGTGCCTCCTCAAATCTGCACTCACATCTTACAATTAAAGATTAATCATACTTGAAATTCGAAAAAATATTTTGGGGTTAAAATTGATGAGCATGTAGAACTTGGATAGAAATATTGAATCATTAAAAATCAATTGGATAAAAGATTATGATCTTGAATTTATGGGGTTTACCATGTGGGGATTGAGTATACAAGGAGGTAATAGTGTTTTCTTGACTGTAATGGGGTTATAGTTCTTGGATTTTAAGTAGAAGAACCTTAGAAATGAAATTAGTGTAGAGAAAACATCCAAATCTGGGATTTTTACTGTATTTCGAATCGATTCGGCCTCCAGGGAGAATCGATTCGGCAAAGCGAATCATTTCGGCTCTAGATGGATAATCGATTCGACCCTTAGGCTGGGTCAGGTTGGGATTGTGAAAACGTTTAGGGGATTTTTACGAACCTAAGCGAGTATGTGGGAGGTTATCCGAGGAGCGGATATTTAATTAAAAATAGTCTTATGTCGCTTTTTATTGTTTAGGGAATTTACTAATTAAGTAGGGTGTCAATTAATGAGATGAGGTTGATAATCGAGGATACAAGTGAGTGGTGAATTGATTAATTATTCGGGAAGTTAGGTCGAACTTTAGGATTGGGTGAGCTGTGCGATGTGGGATATGTGCACGAGTTTGGTACTTAATACGTATACATATTAGAGGGACGTGTATATATATGTATGTGTATATGCAGTTTGTTTTATTAAAAATAGCTACTCATTAGTGCTATCATAGGACGTTGCGTGTAGTGGGAAGTCCACCGTTGAGTTAGCCAACATGTTTTGGATTGATTGCCTGAGCCATAGGGCTATTGCATGGCCACTATCCATGTGTGAGGATAGTATTGATTTGGAGATCGGGGGGGGGGGAGATGTGGTATGGTTACGATCCCCGGATGTATGTCTATGATCGCCTCCGTTGTATGTGTTTACGTTTTGGATCGGCGGTGAGATTTTGACCTGGTGGCTTAGTGGATGCGTGATGCCTGGAGTCGGATAACACTCGAGAGATGTATCAACGAGGTCCAAGCTATAGGGATACAATATACGCATATAGGGAGTGATATATATGTATGTTTATATAATATAGTGTATGTATTTATTTATTGCACGAGCGTAGCTATTTGATGGTTATTATGTGAATAATTATATACAATAAGTGTGTCTCTACAATAATGATTATGAAAGTATACCTAGTTAAGGTAGGTATACTTGGATAATTGAGAGTATTGGTGGGATTGGTTTCGGTTAGCAGTCACATGTCCTAGTTAGATTGAATAATTTAGTAGGATAATAAATGAACCCGTTAGGGCTCACTATAGTTGAGAGTTGATGTTTGTCTCATGTGACTGAGACCAAGTAATCTTGAAAGTAATACACTAATATTTTAGTCGGTTTAAAACAATTATCTACTTGCAAAATATTTTCTACCTTTCGGGATTTGACCCATATGATTTTGGTATCCCTTGTTTTCTTTTTATATCCTAAGTGTTTAGAGCAACAGCCGGGACCGCAAGGATAGATCCATTCTTGCCGTTGCAGTATCTTTGGATGCTATTGGACTTGATCTCAATAATTCTATCCACATAGGATCAGTTCATTTTAGTTTTTAGTTTGGGCGTGTTGCACGTGGATGAATAGGTGTTTATATTATTGTCAGAGATGTTTATTTCAATACTCGGTTTTATTCAGATGAATGTTTCACTTTAGTGACCAATGGTTTATTCGGTTCACTCTTATAATTTATTTATTTATTTATGCATGGTGACTTATTCATTACTTTGATATTCTATGGTTTATTCATATTATTTATTTATATTGTCTTTCTGACGGTTAAGTTAAGAATGGACCATACTGAGATTCCTATTTTATTTTAGTAGAGGATTAGCCACTCAGTATTAGAATAGGTAGATTGTCAAAATTGGTATAAGAGCTAGGTTCTATTGCCCTAAGGAGCTGTGCAAAATTGCTACGTTGTCTGCGTTGTGTTTCTTTGCTATAGAACCCAATATTTAGGATTGTTGTTTCATATTATGCATTTACGTTCTTCTGATATTGTTTATGATTGAAGTGAATCTCATACAATTTCGGTTTGGTTTCAGATGCCAAACAATAGGAGAGGTCGACCAGCACGTGTCGCTAGGAAAGGATGAGGCTCAATCAGAGCTGCAGGCCACTTAGGTGATGGTGACCACATCAGGGTTACTACTATTTTCGAATAGGTGGTTAATGCCGCGATGACTGTATTACGAAAACATTTTCCCTAGACATAACCACAGCATCTCGTGGCACCAGTTTAGGCATACTCAGTGCTATTAGTTTGGGGGAGAGTGAGAGAGGCCTTTTAGAAGGGCCATCCGCTAGAGTTCTAGGGGAGTGAGGATGTGGTTGTAGCTAGCCAATAGAATAAGTATATCCAGAGTCATTTGAGCATGGTTGAGGGTAGCGACATTTAAAAAAAGATACTGGCTACATTTAAGCCAATATGGGACACACTTTAGTCATGGGAGTTAGTCACTATGGCAGAGGAGAGAGACATTATAACAATACAAGAGTTTTGGGTGCTGTTTGATCGTAAGTTCTTTCTGTCAGCAGTTCAGACGGAGATGAGGAGGAGGATCTTAAACCTTTCACGGGAGGCCTGAATTGTGGCCGAGTATGAGGAAGAGTTCACGCACTTGGTGAAATTTGTGTCAGATGAGTTGAACACTTACGAGAAGATGGTTCTCAAGTTTACTAATGGACTCACTTAGAGGATCTGTCATCACTTATTGGGGAACCCGACATTACAAACTTACATTAAGGCTGTTAATGCAGCGTTGCTCCACTATTAGGATTATGACTTCCATATTAGGGGAGTGAAGAGGGTCAGAGAGTCTAGCCACTAAGGCAAGATCGGGGGTAGCGGTGCTAGCGGGGCACCGCAACAGCAACAGAAGCATCATGAGTGGGGTTCTAGAAAGGGGGAATCTGCTAAGAGATTTAGGCCAGGTAATAACATCTTCATGTAGGGCCATCAGGGCCAGCAGCATACCCATCAGGGCTAGCATGGATAGGGGAATCAGACTGGTGGCCAGTAGGGCCGAGGTTATTAAGGCGAACCGGGCGAGAGACAGGGACAACCTTTTCAAAGCTAGCAGGGCCAGAGGCAAACAAACTTTATTGAGAGGTGTTTCGTATTTAGGGAACAGGGACATATGCAACATGCATACCCAAGTAAGGCTAGGGGTCAGGAGTAGGGTGCCTAGCAGGGGTAATAGGAACAATAGCTTCCAGCCCCATCGACAGTTCCAATGTTGTCGCCTCCATAAAGGGAGGGTTAGGGGAAGTTTGAGAGTGTGTATCACCTCCGAGTACCAATTTTACCACTATCACCGCCAGCGATTGAGGGTTTATTTTATATCCATGGGTACATGAGGCGGATTTTATTTAATACGGGAGTGTCACACCCATTTGTCAGCACTATATTTGCACGTACAACGGACTTAGCCACATATAATATTGTCACCGTAGATTCACCATTGGGTGGTGGGATTCTCATTCATTCCATTTGTAAGGGGTTAGGTGTGTACATGGGGAAGTTATGCTTGGTAGAGGATCCACTAGTGTTGGACTTGGACTAAGTATGATGTTATTTTGGGTATGCACTGGTTAGTGACATACATAGCGATGGTGGACTGTTACAATATGACAATTGTGTTCTCTATTTCCTTGTAGCGATGCTTCATCCAGAGGGAGGGTCAAGCGCACACTTGTATTATATTAAGGAGGAGATTTTGAGGGTATAGTCATTGTATTGGATTCGATCCCTGTTGTTAGGGATTATGATGATGTGTTTTAGGAGACATCGGGGTTACCACCGAGTCAAAAGATTGAGTTTATGATCGAATTAACATCGAGAACTAGGCTGATAGAACGAGCGCCTTATCGTATGGCTCTTTTAGAGATGTGGGAATTGAGGGTTCGGATTCAGTAGTTATTGCGGAAAGCTTTTATTTATAGGAGTACTTCACCTTGGGGTGCCCCAATTCTATTTGTTAAGAAGAAGGATGGGTCTTTACGGTGTGTATTAATTATCGGGAGTTAAACAAGGTTACAATTTGGAACAAATATCTATTGTCGTGTATCGATGAATTGTTCGATTAACTTAGAGGAGTAGCCTACTTCTCTATGATTTATTTGAGATAAGGGTAACATCAATTGTTGATGTAAAAAACTAGATTGCTCTAATTATTCAATCACAGATAAATAAATAAGACAAAGATTTTTAAAGTGGTTCGGTTAGGAATAAAGCCTACGTCCACTGTTATGTTATTGCTGAGTGTTTGTGGAATTCTTGATTACAAGTTCTCTCAAGAAATTCCGGTCCCCTTGAATGAGGATGATACATGGTATTTATAGCCTTGAGGCTGTACATGAAAGGTTCGATACATTAAATGACATACATGTGAAAAGGTAATACATTTAATGCAGAGTGCGTGCCAAGAATATAAGCATTCAATGAATATCTGAGCTGTTGATTATCTGGCAATTAATGATACGACCGAGATGCAGCTCGGACCGCCATAGCTGTTCGCTGATCAGGAGTTCCTCGGAACATTAGAGTACCTCGGTGAGTTAGAGTTCCTCGGTGCGATAGAGTTCCTCGGTATGATAGAGTTCCTCGGTGTGATAGAGTTCTTCGATGTATTCTCGTTGCTCGGAAAGAAGCATGGTTGGTCGGGAAATGATCTTCCTCGCTGCTATTGTGCCACGTAGATTGACACGTGTCTTCGTATTATTCATCCACATCAGCATATTAATTTTGGTATCAACAGAAGCCCCCAATGTTTCATATTTCGAATTTTGAGGAGTATGTAACATTCTTTCTCGGTATATCGCAATATTAAATGACCTTCCTGGGTTTCAGGAACATTGTATTCAAATTTCCTTCTTATTTCGCTGTTTTCCGCCTTTTTTATAAGCGCTTCGATCTTCGTGCAATTTTTGTCCTTTTAGCCGCCGGAAGTTCAGTAGTTTCTTTTTGGTAATCATTTCTTTCGCCGTTTCCCAATGCAAAGTATTTAAACTTCTTTGGTAACCATACCGTCGTCTACGTTTTCCATTTTCTGCATTCAAGCTTTCTATTCTCTTCTTCTCTCTTGTGCGTTCGTCCTTGTTTCCGTTCGTTGCCAACATACCTTCTTTCTTTCTGTAAGATCTTCTTCCTTTCTTCTGTATCTCTTTTATTCAATATGGTTTATATTGTGGAGTCTGTTGAGAAATTCCGTTCTGATTTTTCCATTCCTTCGTGGGTAACTCTAGAGGTTCTTTCTGAGCCTTTAGATTACTTTCGATTGGCTGAGGGACATTGGTTCCCCAGTCTTTTTGTTGCTGAATGTGGTTTTTCCTTTCCACCAAACCCATTATGTCTTGAGTTTTGTCAATATTTTGATCTTGTTCCTGCAAAAATAGCCCCCAATTCATGGAGAATAATTAATGGGGTGCACAAATTAAACCTAACTCATGGGACTCGTATTGGGATCCCTGAAATTATGTTTTGTTATAAATGGGCTGTTCTAGATAATATTTATTATTTAAAAACTAGGTATCTGAATAGGGCTCTTGTAGTTAATCTCCCTGACTCAAATAGAGATTATTTTGAGCATGGGTTGATCATAAAAAATTGGCAACATGTGCCTTTAGCTGGGGATGAAGCGTACAACGGTCCCAGATGCCCCCCATATGGCAATGGGATAGGTTTATTTTTCATTTTATTTTACTTGTAAAATTATGCTTTCATCATGTTTGATAAAATGTATGACCGATATTTCATTATGTATCTATTTGCAGTTGATAGCAAAAGAAAAACTCCAAAGGAATCAGAAGTGAATATTAAACATCTGAAACTTATCTGGGGTTTGCATAAGACGATTGCTGACGAGCATATTAGATCTGCTTCATATTTACTACAGTATAAGAGTTACACAACCTCTTATACTGCTCGCCCTGTTGAACCAGCTTCAACACCAGAAAGTTCATCTTCAGATTCTCATATCCCCTTATCTCAGAGAATGGGCAAGAAAAGAGCTCCTCCTGCTCTATTTGGTGAAATTTCTTCTGCTGTTGGAGCCCAGAAAGGCAAAATTGATGTCCCAGAGGGGACTAAAAAAGTAGATGCTGGGTCCTCCAAAGCTGCCGAGAAGCCCCCAGTGGCCCCGAGCAAGAAAAATGCTCCTGCTGATGTAATTACAATCTCTCCGACCAAGACTTCTTCCTTGGTTGATGCTGCTGACCCTCCTTTGAAGAGATTGAGGAAATCATCCTCAGTTAATCTTGCTGGAACTGCATCTTCTCTACCCGCTGGTGGTAGTAGTGTTTCAAACATCATTCTTCCGAGTTCTTCAATGAGCTCAGTTATACCCGAGGTTCTCGGGGTTGATGAAAAAATTCCTAGGGATACACTGACATCCCTAGCTGCTCGTCATCTTTCTTCAGTAAATTTCTCATACCTTTGGTCTTTCTTTCTTTTTTTTTTTTTGAATTCTTGTATTTGTGTTGACTTTATTGTTTTTCTTATTTTTCAGCTGGTGAACTGCTTCAATACCATCGTGAAGAAAGATCAAGTTATTAAAGCTTCCAGTTCCTCGTCCGATGTTGACGATGCTTTGTTGGGTTTAGCCCAATCTGTGAAGGAATCTCGCCAACAGTACATCGAGGAGAAAACTGTTTGGGAGAAAAAGTTGGCTGTGGCTGAGGCTGATAAGATGAAGATGGCTGAAACCTCCAAGAATTTGGAGGAGAAAGTTAAGGGTTTGGAGGTTAAACATCAGGAATATGATGATAAGTTGAAGAAGGCAGAGGAAGAATTATCTACTCTGCGAGATATCAAGGTCAAGAAAGAGGAATTGGAGGTGAAGCTCTCCTCGGAGAAGTCGAGGAGAAAAGTTGCAATCAAGAAACATTTCAGCGTTGGTTGGGAGAAAGGATGGGAGAGAGGGATAGCTGCAATGACATCCCAAGTTCAATATGGGGAGTTGAAATACTTCCATGATGGCTGGGTAGCTGCTCTGCAAGAGTTAAAGGTCCAAGACGATTCTGAGCTATTCCAACAGCATCTCCCTGGTCCTCCTCCACCAATTGTGGAAGAAGAAGAAGATGAGCCTGCCTCAGATGAGTCTTCTATGGCTATGGGCGATCAAGTTTCTGCCTCTCAACCCTCTGCCACCGAGGACGTTTCTTCCATGCCTCCTCCTCCCGAGAAGATTCCTACCGATCAAGCTGTTGTTACCACCGAGCAACCGAGCTCCTCGTCCCAACCTCCCGAGAAAGTCTTGGGGGACAAGGAAAAGGTGTGAAGTTGTTCGGTATCATTTCTATATTTCCTTGTAATCGAACAATGTAACTTTTTGATGATCTAATAAAATATATCTTTGCTCATCTCTGTTGTTGATAACTTGTTTTTGTTGATTGTTGTCTTTTTCTCGTCTTTAGTTTGTTGCTAGAATGGAATTGATCTCTTCACATGATACCGAGCTGATGCAGCAATGTCACCAATACTATAAGGCTGGTCATACAGACCTTAGTACATCGGAAATTGCTGATATCCTTGGTCACGGTGCCTCAGAACAAGCAGTTGAGGCTTACCGGTATCTGAAGGATTTGTTTGATAGATCTGTGGCCAATAATGTGGCGTATTACGAACTGATCGAGGAACTTCATGGTTCCATAGAGGATCTCCAAGGTCAGCACAATGAATCAATGGCTTTGTTACACAAAGATTATGAAAATAGATACCAACAACTTTCTTCTGAAACAGGCCATAAGAAGATCATTGCTGCATATGATATTAGGGAAAGGACCCTAAAAGGTGAAGTTGAAGCCTGCAGACAAATTGCCGAGATCCTGGAACAAGAAAATAATAATTTGCAGAAAAAATTGGCTCAATATGAATCTGCTGCTTCATCTTCTACTGCATTAGTACCAGTTACTGACAAAGGCTTCTCGTTCTTAGAGGTAGAAAACGCCAAACTAAGGCAAGAGCTAGAGGACTTAAAAAGATCTGCCATTTCTGGAACTGCTCGGGGACGAGGAAGAGGTTCTCGGGGGCGAGGAAGAGTTCTCAGCCAAAATGTTGAAGAGGCTCGCACTCAGTATACTCTGGAAACTCAAGCATTCCAGTTGAAAGTAAAAGACCGTGCTCTGACTGAAATGTCCAATAAAAATCTGTCTCTGGAAGATCAGCTTACATCGACGAAATCTGCCTTGCATAATAAAGATCTTTTTGCCAAAAGCCTTCATGAACAATTGGATAGATTAACCTTCCAATTCCATAAACAGCCAAGGGAATTCTGGATGGCAGGATACAATGAAGCCCTTGTTCACCTGGATGCTCGTATTGAACATGCCAACAACGAAGGTTACAAGCAAGGATGGTTGAATGCACTGGGTGTGTTAAAATTGGAGCAAGGGCATTTTTTATGGGACTATCATGCCCCATCATTATTAGACCTGCCTGTACCACCTTTCAAATTGGACATGGCATGGATCCCAGCTCGTTCCATTCCTCGCAGCCTAATTTCAAAATACCTTGGTGATTATAACCTTCATTCCCAAGTTGAATTATCTCGTCCTGAGCATCTCTTGGATACACCTTCTGTTATGAACGTCAGAATGCTCAGAGATGTTAATTTCATCAATTCTCCCCTTTGCCTAGAAGACCCTCCTGCCGGCGAGGAACCTGTTTCTAAAGCACAGGGCAAGAAACCAATAGAATAGTAATGTCCATGTAACAATTTAGCACATTCTTGTATCCTGTAATCTTAAATTTAATGAAAGAATTTCATTTTCTATTTGCCAATTTTGCTATTGTCTTGTGTTTATCACACACCTTTATATTTGCACATATGTATCTGTTAAAAAGATAACAATAATATTGTTCATTAAGCAACTTAATAAAAAGTTACAAGTATTAGTAATGTTTCTCGATCACTTAATAATAAAGTAATGAGTAAAAATGTTCAAACTGTTTCCAATCAACCAAGGTGGGTGAATAATGTTTGTCGACCAACTATAGTTGATGAATTTTTATCCCCGACCAACTATACTTGGTGTATTTTCAGTCTTTAAAATGTGTCCGACCAACCAAGGTCGATAATTTGTCCTCGCCGACCAACTACAGTTATTGGGTTTTTATCCCCGACCAACTATACTTGGTGTATTTTTTGAATATTTTGTTCTTCAAAGAACTCTTTGTAATAATATTACCTCCCGACCAACATAAGTTGTAATATGAGAGTATATTTTTATCTTACCAACCGTAATTGATTATGCTGGTGTACACTTTTTGGCTCCTTAAAGCTTTTGGCTCTTTAGAGCATTTTTTTGGCTCCTTAGAGCATGTCCTCCTAACCAAAGGAGGTTGGCTACTTATAGCACTTTTGCTCCGTAGAGCTGTCCTCCTAACCAAAGGAGGTTGGCTACTTATAGCACTTTTGCTCCGTAGAGCTGTCCTCCTAACCAAAGGAGGTTGGCTACTTATAGCACTTTTGCTCCGTAGAGCTGTCCTCCTAACCAAAGGAGGTTGTCTACTTATAGCACTTTTGCTCCGTAGAGCTGTCCTCCTAACCAAAGGAGGTTGGCTACTTATAGCACTTTTGCTCCGTAGAGCTGTCCTCCTAACCAAAGGAGGTTGGCTACTTATAGCACTTTTGCTCCGTAGAGCTGTCCTCCTAACCAAAGGAGGTTGGCTCCTTAGAGCACTTTTGTTGTGTAGTGTATTACACTAGTATTCCCCGGAAAACTTTCAACCAGAAAGAAAATGGCGAAACATCCTCGTTTTATTCATAATGAAAGAAATGCTTTACATTTGACATCACTGATAATACTTGCGCAGGTGTTCAGCATTCCACGCGTTCTTAAATTCCTCTCCTTCTAGAGTTGCTATTCTGTAAGCTCTTGGTCGAACAACCTCTGTAACTCGGTAAGGTCCATGCCAGTTTGCTTCCAGTTTATTCTGTTTCTGAATGACCTTCTTTAGCACATAATCCCCCTCTTTTAGATCACATGTCTTTACCCTTTTGTTGTAAAACAGAGCTGTTCGTTGTTGATAAGCAGCATTCCTAATGGCTGCCTCTTCTCTGACTTCTTCGAGCATATCCAAATCCAGTCTTCTCATCAAATCACTGATCGGAGAATTGAAATTTAACACCCTGTGTGTTGGTAGGCCCAACTCGGCAGGTATCACAGCCTCACTTCCAAATGCTAGCATATATGGCGATTCTCCTGTTGCTGCTCGGAGAGTTGTTCGGTAAGCCCACAAAACTGACTGTAGCTCATTAATCCAATTTGCTTTAGCCTCACTTAACCTCTTCTTCAACCCATTTAGTAATGTTCTGTTCGTCACCTCAGTCTGTCCATTGCTTTGGGGATGGCCTGGTGCTGAATGAAACTTCAAGACGTTCGACTGATGACAATAGGCAGCAAATTCTTCATTATCAAATTGCGTTCCATGGTCTGTAATGAAAGCGTGGGGGAGACCATATCGACAAATGATATTCTTCCATATGAACTGATACACCTTCTCGTACGTCATATCAATTAGTGGTTCAGCTTCCACCCACTTAGTAAAATAGTCTACTGCCACGACGAGATACTTGAACCTTCCTCGGGTCGTCGGCAGTGGTCCAACCAGATCAATTCCCCACATGGCAAATGGCCAAGGTGATGTTATGGGTGTCAACAATGCCTGTGGAGTTCTTCGGATGGAGGAAAAACGTTGGCATTTGTCACACTTCTTAGCATAGGCTATACAATCAGCCCTCATCGTCGGCCAGTAGTATCCCTATGTCATTACCCTTTGCAAAAGTGTCCGACCTGCTACATGAGCTCCACAAGATCCTTCATGAATTTCTTCAATCAATTCTTTGACTTCTGATGGATGCACACATCTCTGCAAACCTGCCATAATTCCTCGTCTATACAAAACACCATTAGTTAACACATACCGAGCAACTTTATACTTCAATTTCTTGGCAGCTAGTTTGTCCTCCGGCAATTCTCCTTCTTCAATGTATGCTCTGATAGGATCCATCCAAGATGGTCCTAAATCAAGGGTAATAATCTTCACCGTCAGATCTTCTTCTATGCTCCGACTTTCTAATATTTCAATTGGTATTGTTCTTCGCAGCTCGGTGCGCGTAGCTGACGCTAGTCGGGCCAATGCGTCTGCTCTAGCATTCTCCATTCTCGGTATCCTCACCAATTGAATAGCATCAAATTCTGTCAATAACTCCATCACTTTTGCATGGTACTTCACCATTAACTCTCCCTTCACTGCATATATTCCCATCATTTGATTCACAATTAATTGAGAATCACTGAAAACAATTACTTGTCGTGCCTCCATAACTTTCGCCAAATGAAAACTTGCTATCACAGCCTCATATTCAGCCTCATTATTGGAGGCTTTGAATTGGAATCTCAAGGCATACTCCATGTCAATATCATCTGGAGAGTTTAAAACAATCCCTGCTCCACAACCAGCCGTGCAAGATGATCCATCTACATATAATCTCCATGTATGTAACTCGTCTTCAAATTTCTTATCTGTTAGAGTTCCTCGGTGAAATATCATCTGTTTTCCTTCATCATCCCCGGGTATCCTTCGTTCCTCGTTGGTCATTTGTTCGCGCCCTTCTACCAACCGGAGTTGGTCGGGGTTTGAATATGATGATTTTTCTACATCCACAAGTCCTTTTACCAACCTTGGTTGGTCTGGATCTGTGTCTGTTGATCCTGTATCGTCCACAGGTAGGTCAGCAAGCACCTTTTGCTCCTCGGGGGTATCAGGGTATGTGAACTCTGCTATAAAATCTACCACGGCTTGCCCCTTCAACGATGATCTGGGTTCATACACAATATCATATTCACCGAGCTCTATTGCCGAGTACATCAATCTTCCTGATTTTTCTGGCTTGTGAAGGGCTTGTCTTAACGGCATGTCGGTATACACAATGATGGTATGGGCCTGGAAGTATGGCCTCATTCTTCTACTTGCTTCAATTAATGCTAGTGCCAATTTTTCCAGCTTTGGGTATCTGATTTCCGCACCTCGGAAGGCCTTGCTTGTGTAATAAATTGGCTTCTGGACTCCATTCTCCAATCTGATCAACACCGAGCTAACTGCATTTTCTGATACTGCCAAATACAAGTACAGCTTCTCTCCAGTTATTGGCCTAGACAACAATGGTGGGGCTCCCAAATACTTCTTCAAATCTTGAAAGGCTTTCTCACATTCATCAGTCCACTCAAAACTTTTTCGCAGTGTTTTGAAGAATGGGAGGCATTTATCAGTTGCTCGGGATACAAATCTGTTGAGTGCTGCAACCCATCCGGTAAGACTCTGCACTTCTTTCCTCGTCGTCGGGGATCGCAGCCCTAAAAGAGCCTTGATCTTTTCTGGATTTGCCTCAATACCTCGTTGGTTGACGATGTATCCGAGGAACATTCCTTCTCGTACTCCAAAGGTACACTTCGTCGGGTTAAGCTTCATCTGGTATTTATCCAGTTGATCAAAAGTTTGACTCAAGTCAATCAAATGATCTGCAGCTCTCTTGCTTTTGGTGAGCATGTCGTCGACATAGACCTCCATATTGCGGCTGATTTGTTCGGTAAAAACCTTGTTCATCAACCGCTGATATGTTGCACCTGCATTTTTTAAACCAAAAGGCATAACATTATAACAATAAGTTCCCCTTGGGGTAATAAAAGAAGTACTTTCCCTGTCTTCAGGTTTCATTTTGATCTGGTTGTAGCCAGAATAAGCATCCATGAAGCTGAGTAGCTCGTGTCCCGAGGTAGCATCCACTAGTTGATCAATTCTGGGCAATGGAAAATGATCTTTTGGACATGCCTTGTTGAGATCAGTAAAATCAACACACATTCTCCATTTGTTGTTCTTCTTCTTTACCATCACCACATTCGCCAACCAATCTGGATATTTCACATCTTCAATGAATTGGGCTTTCTGGAGTTTCTCGACCTCCTCTTGTATGGCCTGGTTCTTCTCGGGACTAAACACTCTTCTTCTTTGCTTCACAGGCTTGATCTCCTTATTCACGTTGAGCTCATGACATAAAAAGTTTGGATCTATTCCTGGCATGTCTTCATGACTCCAAGCAAAAGTATTCTTCCTGCTTCTCAAGAAATTTATCAACTCTTGTTTTATTGAAACATCCAACGACGATCCTATCTGAGTTACTCGTTCAGGATGCTCGTCGTCCAGGATAACAGTTTCTGTAGATTCCATCACCTGTCCTTTTACAAGTTGAGATTCATCCCTAGGGTCAAGAGTTTCAATTTCTGTGCCTTCCTCCACTTGGTAAGTAGTAATCTTTTTCTTTGACTCTTCAAGTTCCTCTTGTTCGGAAGACGAATAATAGCATTCCCGAGCTACTTTTTGATCACCTTTCATAATTCCTACTCCAAAATTCGTTGGGAATTTCAAACACTGATGTACTGTAGATGGAACTGCTTCGAACTTCTTCAATCCAACTCTTACCATGATGATGTTGTAGGCGGACTGCACATTCTTATCCATCACAAAAAAGCGTATTCTTTCTGTTCGACAAGCAGGCCAAGTTCCAATGAGTATATCCAACTTGATCGTCCCAAGTGGAAAAACTTTCTCTCCAGCAAAACCCAGAAGGGGTCTGTGATAAGGTTCCAATTGAGATAATTTTAAATTCAGGCTATCAAAGCATGAATAGTACATGATGTCTGCCGAACTACCATTGTCTACTAACACCCTTGAAATGACCACATCCTTCATCCTCATTTTGATCACCAAAGGATCATCATGAGGGTAAAGAACACCTGCTAGGTCGTTTTTTGAAAAACCAATCACTAGCTTCTCTTTGTTTACCTTCCTCGGACGATCATCCTCGGCCAGGTTTATTCGCTGAATGTATGAACAAGCTTGAGCCTCTCCGAGGTAAGCTTTTCTTTCTGCAGTAAGGTCTCCTCCTCCTGCATCTCCTCCTGTAATAACATTACAATCAAATGACCCAAAACTTATGGAAAATACCTCTCGTTCAGGTTTCCTTGGTTTCTTGGGAAGATCGGGGTCATCATCTGGATCCTCTTCATGGTCCCTCCTCTTTTTCTCCTCTGCACGACGAGGAGATCTAGATCTCTCTCTAGTTCTATCATCATTCTTCTTTTCACCTCTGCGATCTACATACTTTGATAATTTTCCTCTTCGGATGAGTGTTTCAATCTCGTTCTGAAGGGCTATACAATTTTTTGTCATATGGCCATGATCTTTGTGAAACTCGCAATATTTGGCCTTATTCCTCAGGTCGGGATCTGTCTTCAGTTTCTCTGGCCACTTGATTTCCTCGTTATTCCTGATTTCTTCCAAAACATGATTAATACCCATTTTCAATGGAGTATAATTATCATACTTCTTTAGGACTTCCAACTTCATCCTGTTATTCCTGGAATGTTTGTCACCACCATTACCTTTCTGATCTTTCTTCTTAGAATTGTCGACCTCCACTTTAACTTCTTTATCCATATTCTTCTTCGCAGCCATAGCCTCCTCGGCATTCATGATTTTGGCCGCCTTTGCCATCAACTCCGACATATTTTTAGGTGGATCTTTGGCCAAAGTGTAGTACAGCTTGTTAGGCAGCAAACCACTCATCAGAGCAGTGATTGCTGTCTTTTCTTCATAATCTATGACTTCCAACTTCTCGTTATTGAAACGAGTTATGTAATCTCTAGTACTTTCACCTGATTTTTGTCTAACACTTAGCAAGTGTGCTACTCGCTTTACCGGCTTTGCTCCAAAACAAAAATTGCCAATAAACAACTCGGCTAACTGAACAAAAGTTGAAATCTTACCCCGAGGAAGATTATTGTACCATATCTGTGCAGATCCGGTAAGAGTTCCCGAGAATGCTCTACACCTCATCTCGTCGGGGACAGCGTAGATATCTGCAGCAGCTTGGTATTGTTCTATATGAAGTACGGGATCTGTCTTTCCATCGTACTTGGGGGTCACTACAGGTGCTTTGAATTTCGACGGTGTAGGGAAATCCACAATGGCTTGCACAAAAGGTGTCCCTTGAACAAAAGTTCTTTGTAAGGGGTTCCTCGCCTTAGCCATTTCTCCCAGTCTATCCTCCAACCGTTGAATGGAACCTTTCCATGCTTCATTCCCTTCCTCGGACCGCTTAGTCCGAGCAACTGATTGCTCTGACGTAGCTTCCTGAGATTTATCTCGACGAGTAGTTGGTCGCGATTGTGCAGATCCTTCTCTCAAACCTGGTGGTGGTCGAAAACTTCTTGATGGAGCCCTAGGTGGACTCATGTTCCTCCTTGGTCCTAACCGACTGAAAGGAGACGCCCTGCTTAATCTTTCCAAAGCGCTGGTTCTTTCCGGAGAGAGTGTGACACGTTGATCTGTATCCGTAGCCCGTATCGATGATGTTCGCCCAGGTTGATACGTAGAATCAGTAGACTCCCCATTGCGATATGACCCAGTACGTCTGGATTGTGATTGCCCACGATCACTCCTTTGCCCTGAATAGGTAGATGCACCGCCCTGAAGAGTTTGAATGAGTTGCCTCATAGATTCTTGCATGGCGGTTTGTCCTTGAGCCAGATTCGTCATAATTCCAGCCAGATCTGGGGATGCAGATGGATTTGGAAGATTTCCAGTATTTCCAGCATTTCGATTACTGGATTCTGGATTATCTGCCATTGATGGTGAATGATTTTTTGCGAAAAACGATAGTAACAGTCGTTTCCCACAGACGGCGCCAATCTGTTGATGTAAAAAACTAGATTGCTCTAATTATTCAATCACAGATAAATAAATAAGACAAAGATTTTTAAAGTGGTTCGGTTAGGAATAAAGCCTACGTCCACTGTTATGTTATTGCTGAGTGTTTGTGGAATTCTTGATTACAAGTTCTCTCAAGAAATTTCGGTCCCCTTGAATGAGGATGATACATGGTATTTATAGCCTTGAGGCTGTACATGAAAGGTTCGATACATTAAATGACATACATGTGAAAAGGTAATACATTTAATGCAGAGTGCGTGCCAAGAATATAAGCATTCAATGAATATCTGAGCTGTTGATTATCTGGCAATTAATGATACGACCGAGATGCAGCTCGGACCGCCATAGCTGTTCGCTGATCAGGAGTTCCTCGGAACATTAGAGTACCTCGGTGAGTTAGAGTTCCTCGGTGCGATAGAGTTCCTCGGTATGATAGAGTTCCTCGGTGTGATAGAGTTCTTCGGTGTATTCTCGTTGCTCGGGAAATGATCTTCCTCGCTGCTATTGTGCCACGTAGATTGACACGTGTCTTCGTATTATTCGTCCACATCAGCATATTAATTTTGGTATCAACAGAATTATGTATAAAGGAGAAGCATGTCCCTATGAACATATTTTTTACGAGATACATGTCTTACGAGTTCAGGATTATGTCGTTCGGTCTAACCAATGCGCCAACACTTTTCATGGATCTTATGAACAAGGTGTTAGGGAATTCTTGATTCAGTTTGTCATTATTTCATAGATTACATTTTGATTTATTCTCGGCTAGAGGCAAGCATATAGAGCACTTGTGTATGGTTCTTCAGACTTTGCGGTACCACCAGTTGTATCATAAGTTTGAGAAATGCGGATTTTAGTTATGGGAGGTGCAGTTCTTGGATCAAATTATTTTTGAGAGAAGTATTTCTGTGGATTCGAGTAAGGTGTCAATAGTGGGGGAGTGGTGCTAGCCCAGACACTGACAAAGGTGCATAGTTTTTTATGGTTAGCATGGTACTACCATGAATTCATTAGAGGATGTTCAAAGATTGCGGGTATCTTGATGAATTTGACTCATAAGGGAGTGTATTTTATTTGGGATGATCATTGTCAGTTAACTTTTAATTAGCTAAAGGATAAGTTGCCTTCAGCACCAATGCTCACATTGCCTAGGAGAGGAATGGACTATTTTGTCTTTACCGATGCGTCCTTACACGGGCTTGGGGGAGTTCTACAACAAGAGGAATGTTCCATAACCTATGCATCTCGCAAGCTTAAGCCCACTGAGAACAACTATCCCATTAACAACTTGGAGTTAGTAACAATTATTTTTTCCTTATGTATTTGGAGGCACTATCTTATAGGGGAGAAGTTTCGATTGTTCATCGACCCCAAGTCACTTCAGTATCTTTTCACATAGAAAGAGCTTAATATGAGATAGCATAGGTGTCTTGAGTTCATGAAGGATTACCAGTTTGACATCCAACATCATTCGGGGAAGGCTAACGTAGTGGCAAATACGTTGAACCCTATACTGAAAGGGCAGCTAGCTATAGTGTGGAATGTAAAGTGGGTTGAGCTTCATCAAGAGGAGGAGGCAGTACGTACGTATTTTAAGGGTTGTGAAGGCATAGGCAGGGGATCCATCTTATTAGGAGAGGATTCAAAAGTTGTTAGTGGGTGGAGCGTAGTCTTACTCAGTCAGTTCTAAGGGTGGCTTACACTTCAATGGTAGGTTAATAATCCCAGACGATGAGAACCTACAATGCGTAGTTATGCAGGAGGCACACGAGCCATGGTTTTCGATGCATTTCATAGGGGATTAGATGTACCAAGATATGAAGCAATAGTATTAGTTAGCCGGTATAAAGTGGGATATAACAGAGTTTGTCTCCAGGTGCACCACTTATCAGTTAGTGAAGGTTGATCATCAGAGACTAGATGGGGTTCTAAAACCGTTAGAGATTCCGGTGTGAACATGGGAGAGTATTTTGATAGACTTCATCACAGGGTTACCAACATCACAACAGGGTTATGATTCCATCTGGGTCATTATGGATCGATTGACCAATGTATCTCATTTCTTACCAGTTCGGGTAGATTACACGATAAGGTAATATGCACAACTATTCATAGCAGAGATAATTATATTGCATGGGGTGACCCTCAACATTATTTCAGATCGAGATAATATTTTTGTTCCACTTCTGGCAGAGCTTTCAGGAGGCGATGGGGATAGAGTTTCATTTGAGCATGACTTATTACCCACAGATCGATGGGTAGATAGAGAGGGTGAATCAGATGTTAGATGATGTTGAGGATGTGTATTTTGGACTTTAAGGGTAGCTGGGAGAAGTATTTACCTTTGGTAGAGTTTTCATATAACAACTCATACCAGTTCACTATTGTCATGGAACCGTTTGAGGCTTTGTATGTTAGACCTTGTCATTCGCCCTCTTGTTGGTTAGAGTTTCTGGATAACAAGCTACTTGAATCGGATTTGATTCAGGAGACGTCAACGAAGATCAAGCTAATCAAGAGTCTCATTCGGGTAGCTCATGACAGGCATAAGATTTATGTGAATGCGAATTATAGATTTATAGAGTTTGACATAGGTGATTAGGTGTTGCTACGGGTATCTTCCATGAAAGGAGTGATACGGTACGGGAAGAAGGGAAAGTTGACACCAAGGTATGTGGGGCCTTTTCTCATTATCAAGAGGGTTGGACCGATTGCGTATAGGCTCGCCTTTCCAGAGCATTTGTACCGAATTCACAACGAGTTCCACGTGTTGTCATTAAAGAGGTATTTTGGGGGTAACGTGTCTTACTGGAACATACTGTTAGAGGATATTGACTTGCAGGCAGATATTTCATATGAGGAGAGAGTTGTTGACATTTTGGACCCTAACAAGAGTAAGCTTCGGTCAAAGGTGGTACCATTAGTGCGTGTATAGTGGGGACACCAAAATATTACCGAATCGACGTGGGATTGTGAGGATGATATGCGAGAAAATTATTCGGAGCTCTTCATCACAGGTCTGTTCGAATTTTGATGTTGAAAGTCCGTTATTAGGGGGAAGAATGTAATATCCCATACTTTTATTATTAATTAATTATCTTGTTCTTTATATTATTAATTTTATTAGGTAAAATTAAATTGAATTTTAGTAAATACTAACTAGAGAGATAAATGATTAATATATATTATAATTATTATTTACTTAAGTGTGATAAGTAAATAGTTATGTGATTTATTACATGTCGCGTATGAGTGATAAGAACAATTTGTTATTATATATCGATTAAGTGTTACATCGGCGGATTTGTATAATTTATAGGCGACAGTAAGTTAAAACACTAGTTGAGCACGATTAATGAGATATTAGCATACTTGGATTTGGGTGACTCGAATGACCTTTTGAGTGCACCAGTGATCCGGTAAGGGTCGAAATTGTCTAGAATAGGTACTCGGGTGTTATGTTTGGGTTCTGGAGGCTTTTTAGACATAAAAGGGGACACGTATGAGGGTAGGAGGGTCATTTTGTGCTTAGAGTTAAGAAGAAAAATGGGATTAGTTCAATTACGAGAATATTTAAGAGGTGAGGAAGATGGATGGAAGCCCACCTTTCATATTTTATATGATAGATTTAGAGAGAGAATGCTTGAGAAGAGAAAAAAAAGAAGAAATAAGAGAAATCTTTGAGAGACGAATATAGAGGACTCAACCCGTCGTCAAATAAGTAGAGAACTTCGAATTCTAGTCCACCAATGCAAGTAGTTACTTCCTTTATAACGCAAATTAATAGTAGTAAATTATTTCATGATTAGAGGTAAAAATCTGAAAATTAAGATGTTAAAGATTGAAACTTCCTTACTTGATGTAACCACCTAAATGATAAGAGATTAGGGATTGTAAATGAGTTATTAATGGAGATTAGTCATATTTGAAACTCGAAATATATTATGGGGTTAAAATTAATGAACATGTAGAACTTAGATAGAAATGTTGAATCTTTAAAAATCAATTGGATAAAAGATTATGATCTATAATTTATAGGGGTTACCATGTGGTATTGAATATACAGTGATGTAATAGTTTTTTCTTGACTATAATGGGGTTATTATTCTTGGATTTTAAGTAGGAAGAACCTTAGAAACGAAATTGGATTTTTTGGATTGATATTCGTGTTGATAAAACAAGCATATCTTGTCTTCTGCCATATTTCGAATCAATTCGGCCTAGCGAATTAATTCGTCTCTAAAGGGAGAATCGATTCGGCCCCTGGGCTGGTCAGGTTGGGATCGTAGAGACATTCAGGAAATTTTATGAACCCAAACGAGTACATGGGAGGTTATCTAAGTGAGTGGATAATTAATTAAAAATAGATTTGTTTCGCTATTCATTATCCGGGGAATTTATTAATTAACTAGGGGGTTAATTCTTGAGATAAGGTTGGGAACCGAGGATACAAGTGAGTAATGAATCGATTAATTAATTGGAAAGTTAGGTTGAATTTCAGGATTAAGTGAACTGTGCGATGTGGATATGCGCACGAGTTTGGTACTTATTATATATACATATTAGAGTGATGTGTATATATATGTATGTGTATATGCTATTTGTTTTATTAAACATACCTACTCATGAGTATTATCGAATGGGGTTGCTTGTAGTGGGCAGTCCATCCTGGCATTGACCAATTAGTGTTGAATTGATTCCTGAGTCATAGGACTACTTCATGGCCACTATCCATGTGTGAGGATATATATTGGTTTAGAGACCATATGGGTGAGATGTGATATGGTTTTGACCCCCAAACTTATGTCTATGATCGCCTCCGTTGCATGTGTTTAGGTTTGGGATCGTTGGTGAGATTTTGACCCATGACTCAGTGCGATGAATGATGTCTAGAGTCGGATAGCACACGAGGTACATATTTGCGAGGTCCAAGCTCTGGGGATATGGTATACATACATAGCGAGTGATATATGTATGTTTATATGATATAGTGTATGTATCTATTTATAGCCCGAGCATATCTATGTGATGTTTATTATGTGAATAATTATCTATAGCAAGTGTGTCGCAATAATATTGATTTGAACGTTTAACTAGTGAAGATCGTTATACTTAGCTAATAGAGGGTATTAGCAGGATTAAATTCGATTAGCAGTCACGTATCGTAGTTAGACCAGGTAGTTTTAATTAGGCTAATAAATGAACTAGTTAGGGGTGCACTATAGTTGAGAGGTGAGGTTTGTTTCATGTGAGTGCGACCAACTAATCTCTAAAGTAATACACTATTGTTTTAATCGATTTAAAATAATTACATACTTGCAAAATATTTTATACTTTTCGGGCTTTAACTCGCAGGCTTTTGGTTTCCCTTTTCTTCTTTTTATACCCCAAGTGTGTAGCAGCAGCAACTGGGACCATAGTGATAAATACATTCTTGTCGTTGCAATAGCTGTGGATGCTATTAGACCTGATTTAGACGCCTAACTTATTCTATCTAGATAGGATCAGTTTATTTCAATTTTCAATTTAGGCGTGTTGCTAATAGATGAATAGACTTTTATATTATTGTTAGAGATGTTTATTTTAATATTAAGTTTTATTCAGTTTTATTCAATGGGATTTTACACTTTTCTCACCGATGGCTTATTCGGTTGACTCTTATTATTTATTTATGCATGGTGACTTATTCATTCTTTTGGCATTGTATGGTTTATTCATATTTTTTTACATTATCGTTACGACAGTGATGCTGGGAATGGACCATACTGAGATTCCTATTTTATTTTAGTAGAGAATTGGTCATCCAGTATTAGAATAGGCGGGTTGTCACAACTAATTTCATGACCAAATACCGCGAGGTATAGGTAGATTGGATCCCATGGAGTTGCTATTACGAGCAAAGGTGGTCAGCTTAGGTAAGTTTTGATTTCGTCCCATGGCTTTGAGCATTCCTCATTCCAAGTTAAGCCTTTATCTTTCTTCATTAGCTGAAAGAATGGTCAACATTCCTTTTACCCTAGTATATTTCTCCTTAAAGTTGAATATGTATTTTAAAGTAATTTTCATCTTGGTAAAACATAATCTATTTCCCCCTTAAAATAAGATTTTTTTTATGGGTGGGGGGATGGAAGACCTTTTTTTTACCCCTTTAAATTTTGTCAGTTTTTTTTTCTTTTAGGGTGTTATTTCTCTTCAAGTAGGAGAGATGGAGATATAAAGTGGAGGTTCAATTGAGTGTTTTGGGGTTTTAATAAGATGAGCAAATAAGGGAGGGGGAGGGGTGGGGAGAGAGGAAGAAAAGAGGGATTATGTTTGTTTTTTTGATCGAGTTAATCCTTTTTCCAGCCCACATGACTTTTACCTTTTTTTTTTCTTTTTTACTTCTGCTCCTTAATCCTTCATATATATATATTTATATGTCAACAAATTTTATGATATGTGAAGAATAAACTCTGATTACCTTTTCAGGGTGTATATCATATATACAAATAGCAGCAGACAAACATGTATATCATATATCCAAATAGCAACGATGTGTATATTATATATACAAATAGTAGCATATAAACTTCTCTCTCACACACACATACCAAAGACGTACACAATCAGAGAGCCCTGCATTATGGTATGTGAAGATAAAATTTGTTTGCCTAGATTCTATTTAATTATTTTTAAAATTTGAGAAAGTGAACTCGCAAAATTTACAAAAAACAAAACCAACAAACATAATCTCATGTTGATGTATTATGTGCAATCCTTACTCCAAGTTTTTTTTACCCTTTCTTTTTCTAATTGTTTTCCCATATATATCAACCATAGGCATCATACGTATAATATAAGTTCAATCCCCATAATTATGACAAAAAAGTTGAAATAAATATAGAAAAGAAAATAAGATAAGAAGAAAAACATGACCAAAAACTCCATACAAAATTTCACAATTAGCAAGTTATTACCCAACCATAAATATGCTCCCTCTGTAAATAAAATCAATTTAGCAGTCAGCGAGGGATTGCAGTTATCTAAGATCAACACCTTATATATTTCCTTCCCAAAACATTCCCCTTCTATCCTATTGTCATCAAGAACATGAGAGTGTCTTTTTTCTATCCTCATTCCATCTTGTTAACTGGGATATACACATAAGGTTATCCTAGACAACCACCTTCATCGATGTGTGTTTTTCTATCTCTATCAACTAATGGGGATGAAATCTAATGGATGCCTAATATGCGGTTGTTTTACAATGGTTGCCTAATATGGGGTTGCTTTGCAATTAACAATTACATCACTAATTATTTGATGCCCATTATCTCTTTTTAATAGGTAGTAAAAATGGCACCCTATTTTCTAGGCAACGAGGTAAAGGAAGGAAAAAACACGGAAGGGATGGATCAAAGACAAAAAGATATTTGATTGGAATGAAAAATGTCAATCAATTGGTGACTATACTTCAAAGTTGGCAACTCATTTGGGTTGTTTTGCATGTCAAGAGAACTTATTTCCGTTGGATGTGCCATATCAATATAAAATGGAGTCGCAGCATCTCATAACAATTTGGGAAATCATGCAGGTACATTTTTTGAGTTTTTTTTATCTACGTTGATAATATAAAGTTTTACATCATACAATAAGTTTATTATGTTCTTATAAATGTACAAATGCTCTCGATGGTTACATGGATCTTTGTCTGAAGAAAATTGGGTTGCAATGGAAGCAGTTCAAGAATCACTTAAAGGAGGAATAGACCCTCTTATGTTAGTAATGATCAGTGGGAGAAGTTGGTGAAACACTAGGGCACAAAAAAACCAAGGTGTTAAAATAATATTGTCATTAAATTATATCTTTCACTCAAAGTTCTATTTATTGTAATACAATATCTTTTCAACCTATAATTTTAATATATTATCATTTTCTTGCAGCAAGTGGCGGATCAGAATTCTCAAAATCGAGCAAACCGTTGTTTTTATCCTAAGACAACAAAAAATATTCTCACAAGTAATAAATGCGGTTGGCCATATCATTTTAATTTGTGTTACTTTTTTATGTCTTTAATTTTGATAAAAATAATTCTTAATGTACTTTTTTTACCAATGCACCAGATGAAGACAAAATATTTGCAAACTAATAAACTTGAGGTTTGGAGATATACACGAAAGAGAAATAGGTCTTATAATGATACTGATGGATCGGTCAATAAAAAGTATATACGATTCAATTATTTATCTTTCCCAATCTAACATGGAAGAGTAGTAAACAGTTTCTTGTGCATTTGAGGCAACTAAAGATCGAGTCTATTTCGTCTCATTTTGCAAATTGACACCCTCAATTGTTTTTTCTAATCATCATTTTGTATATCATGTGATGTTGATACTTTATTGGAATTTTTTTCTCTATTTGTAGAAAAGTATAAATAGAGTTTTGGAAGAGCTATCGAAGTATTAATAAAATGATCTCAAAGCGAGAAATAAGATATTTGATGAGCTAATAGGGTACGATGTGCGTGATCGTGTCTTGTGCATGGGAGTAGATCTTTGACCGGCACCTAAAAGGTCAAGCACAATTTCATCATCTCAATATTACGAGCAAGATATAGTCGAATTCGGCAAATAGTCCGAGGAACTTGGAATAGTCCATTAAGAAGAGCTTGATCATATTCAGGCCGAGACATTTGACAAAATCAGTAAGACTAAAGAGTCTTTTCTCAATTTGATGCAGCACGCTAGCTTTCCCGTTCTAGATGATGCACTTGATTAGGTATTTCTTTAACAATTATAATTTTTTTTACTGGTAATTTGAGATTATGTTAGGTCGTGTGAGTCGGTGAATCTTTATATGGATGAAATTAATTTATGTGCTCATTTGTGGACTTTGTTGTTATTGAGTTGAGTTTTAATGTTAAAACAGGTTGGCTTTCATGTAAACACAATAAAATCTATTGAATTTTTTCTTAAAATAACAAGTGATTTAAAAATAGTTAACATGATGTTATACAGATTACCATTGTTGATTATTGGACTGAATTATGTTTATTTTTTCTTTCAGGGGTCCTAACATCATTTGGTTCAATAGAGATATTATTTGGAAGTGTTGTCCAGCTATATGGATTTATTAACAAAATCCACCACTTATATTTTGCATATTAGAAGTTAGGTAATTATTTTTGGGTTTATTATATTTTCGAATTGGTTATTTGTTATTTTTGGGAATGATTGTAGTTTGAATAATAAAGCTTATTGTTGATGTTAAAAATTGGGCTAGATCCAAATTTACATTCAGAGATAAAAAAATAGAATTGCAATAAGATAATTAAATGAAAGACAGAGTTTTAAAGTGGTTCGGTTGTGTAAGAAAGCCTACGTCCACTGTTACTGTATTCATTTTAGAGATTACAAAAATCTAGGTATCCTTATTAATAAGAATATCTTAGAATTGTTCTATCTTGCATGTGATGAAAGGAATACAATGTATTTATAGAGACCCAAAGATCAAGGGTTGAAGGCCTTTATACATTTAAGGATTTAGACCCGTACATAATGAATGTGATAGTTGGTTGTATGAACCACGTGCAATAAGACCTTTGATTGTATTTCCCGTGTGGTGGCTTTTCATTTATATTGATGGTCTGCATTCTTCACGTTGGTCGGCATGCTTGCCGAGCAACTATCTACTGAGTAGGATTTTTGTCATATAGGGAGACACTTGTTCACTTCTGATTGGTTCACATTGGTGGATAGTTTTTGGTATTAATAGAAGCCCCCGATACTTCATTCTTGATGCTTTTGTTGAAAGGATGGAGCATATTTTCTTCAGTGTTGGTTGGCTCATGCCGAGATGTGGGACTCGTAAAAGTTTTTCCTTTTCTGATTTTGTAATGGCATTTTGGTAAATAATTTAAAAATTAGCGAACCGCCAAAGGGTAAATTGTTTTTTATTTGTGTTTATCAGAACTACAAAGCCGTCAGAATGTCACTCGTCGAAGCAAGTAATCATTTCATGCACGATTTTCCTGATAACCTATAAAAGGCAAGATTATGCCGAATTTTCATACCAAACCTTTATAATATTTCAAAGTCTTCTTCTTTTCTAAGTTATCTTTCTAAGCTTTCCTTTGCACTCTTCTTTTGCTTCAGTCGTCATTTTCTCTGTAAGTTTTCTTCTACCCTTTCATTTTGCTTTCTTTCGTTCTTCATTGTATCCATGGTTTATATTGTACATGGGTATTCCTTAGATAAGTTTCGGTGAAAAAGGAATATTCCTGATTGGGTAGACTTAGAAATGCCTATACCCCTTGTTGAGGTATTATCGTTGCCTTAGGGTCACTGGATTCCCTCTCTTTTCATTACTGAGTGCGGCTTCATATTTCCCCCTAATAAGTTTTGTTTAAAATTTTGCCAATACTTTAATATTGTCCTATATAGGGTAGCCCCCAATACTTAGAGAGTGTTCAATGGGATTCATAGGCTGAATCAGATATATGGAACACACATTGACATTCCTGAGCTAATGTTCTGTAATAAGTGGAGTAATAATGACAATACTTAATATCTGAAGACTAGGTTTGCTAATAGAGCCTTAGTTATTAATTTTCCCGACTCAAATAAGGATTATTTTGATTATGGAGTAATTGTTAAGAATTAATATCTTGCTCCTTTACAAACAGAAGAAGTATATGATGGGCCTAGGTGCCCTCAAGTGGGTCATGGCATAAGCTGTTTAATTTATTGTTATACTCCTCTATTTTTGTTTACCAACTGTTTGATGATATGATAATCCATAATTTCTAATTTTATTTCTTGTGTTGCACAGTTAGGAGCATAAATAAGTGTCCTAAAAAAGAAGACATCAATAGCCGAGAACTGAAATTCCTTTGGAACATCCACCAGAGGATTGGTGAGGAACACCCTAGAGCTGCCTCGTATCTGTTACAGTATAAGACATCTATAACTTCTTTTGTTGCTCAACCCACCACTTGTACAGTTACTGCTCCCATTAATCTTGAGGATGAACCAATCTTTACTTCCTCTGTTGAAGAATCTGCTGGTGCAGAAAAATATTTGGGGATTTCTTACTCTTTTGAGGCTTTGGACGTTTCAGCCATTCCCTTTTCTCCACTTGCTGCCGTGGGAAATATAAAAATCCCTAATCTTATGATGGGAGATTTGTCTCCAACTTCTAAGAAAGATGTCGAGAAGGGTAGTAAAGGTGAGGATGCTAAAAAACAGGATAGGCATCCAAGGTTGATGGTATTGAGAAAGTACCCCGGGTCATTACTTCTGAAGAAGTCAATGTGGCTATTGCTCAACTCAAGAGGATAAGAAAAGGCTTGCCCGAGAGGCAAGTTGAGAAAAGTTCTGTTGACCAAGAGTTAGTCAAGAAAATTTAGGAGGATTTGACTGTTGCTGAGTCATCCTCTGTTGCCATTCATCCTGGTGTTTCCAGGAAATTAATCAAGACCGGTACTCGCTCTGTTGACAGAACAACTCTTGCCCCATTGCCAAGGTGGGAGTTGGCTGAAAAATGCTTGTCAAAGTTTGGCTATGGTAATCTTTTATTCTTTATTAATTGCCTCTTGTTGTCTTTTTCATTGATGCTCCTTGTGATTTGTTGTTGCCCTTTATGTATTTTTCACCAAATTTTGCTGGAGAAGGATGAGCAAATCCGTTCTTATGATGGAGAAGTTTAAGAGGACCTTAAAGGTTTGAGGAAGTCTGTTGAAGCTTCAAGTCAGTTCTTAAAGTCCAAGTAGAAGACTTGTGATGCTGAGCTGCAGAAGGCTATTAATAGGGCCACTCTGGCTGGGGGAAAACCGGTCACTGCTTAGACCAGTTTGACAGTTACTGAAGGAAAGTTGGAAACTGCTGAGGCCCATTTATTATTTATTCAGAATAAGGCTAAGTTGGTCGAGGAAAAATTGGCCGCAAATCAAGGTCTCCTGAATTCTGCCGAGGAGAAAGCTGCTGGTTTATCTTTCGAGTTGGTCACAGAGAAGGCAAAAAATAAGAAGCTTAAGGAAGACTTATTAAACAAGTGCTGGGACAAAGCATTTTAAGTAGCCTCGATTCAGATTGAGTTTGTGAGGAAGAAGTCTTTTCAAGGATGGTTGGTCAGAGGCACTTAATGAGGATGGCACCCTAACAAAGTCTGAATTATTTATGAGGCATGATCCATGCTCTCCTCGTAACTTGAAGGAAGATTTTAATAATGAAGAAGGATATGGGGAATCTTCCCTTCAGCCCCCTGGGTCTGCTTTAAATACCATTTACGAAGTTACCCCTTCTGCCGACCATCCTTCTGGAAGCAATGTTGAGGACAAGGAGAAGGTTTAACTCCATGTTCTTTTCTTTTTATGTTTCTTTGCTTTGTAATAAGACCCACAGTTTTAACATTTTGTAACACCTATATGGTTATCAATGAAAACATTTCTTCTTTTTCGCTATGTGTTGTACTCATCATACTTTTTACTTTTCTTTCTTGGTTGAATGAACTCTTATGCTTGTGTCATTTTTTCTCAGTAATCATACTAGTTTACTTACACTTGAAATTTTCAATTTGATGCTTGAAAGCAGGCAATAGTTTTTACTAAATCCGACATACTCAAGTGGAGTAGAAGTATTTTGGAAGCTGACTATGTTCCTTTAACTAAAGAAGACTTGGTAAGCTTGCTTGGACCAGAAGTATCCAATCAAGTAAAAGAATTATACATTCACCTCCACTGTTTGCTGGACAAAGCTATAGCAAATAATGCAGCTTATTATGAAATGATTGAAGATTCGCAAGAAGATCACAAATATAATTTGGCTTCACTTCATGCTGAATACGAAGCTAAATATAAAGCTAAATATAAAGCTTTGAGTGAAGGTTGGGGATTTGAGAAGAAGTTGGAAAAATAGGCTTCCATATACAGATAAAAGATTTTTTGTTGGGCCAAGAAATAAATAAGGCTAGTGAAATTGCCAAGCTCCTGGAGGAGGAAAATAATAAACTCAGGAATGAGTTGGATACTTAAAAAAGTCTTCTGCCAGTGGCCCCGATGAAGGGGCATCTTTTTTGGAGAATGAGAATGCTAGGATGATGGAGGAACTTGAAGTTCAGAAGAAAACTAAGCTCGGGCAAACTTTCAGACAGCAAAGGATGAGCCGACCAACTGTTGATGAGGCCAGGACCAAGAAAACATTAGATGATGAAGCTACCCAGCTGAAAGTAAAGAGTTAAGCTATTGTTGATTTGTCTACAAAGCTGAAAGCTAAGGATAAGGCCACTGTCGATAATATGTGCAGTTGAAGGGGAATAGTGATGTTTTGAAGAAACTTCAACATCAAGTTGAAAAATTAACCTTTCAATTTCACAAACAAACCAGGGAGGTGTGAATGGAAGGCTAAAATGAAGATCTTTGCCATGTTGATGATCAACTAACTCAAAGCCACCAAAAAGGTTATAAGTAGGGGTGGACTAATTGCTTGACTTTAGTGAAACGTGATCGTAACAGCGAGCTTTGGTACTGGAATAAGCTTGGTTTGATAGATTGTGATGATCCTCCTTTTAAGTTGGACGTATTATGGGTACCTGTTGAAGCTATGCCCCAGTGCTTGATTACCACATATTTGGGAGATTATGGTTTGCATTATGTTCTTTAAATAGTTCGTCCTCCTCATTTGATCAATGCGCCAAGTAGCAACAATAAAATAATGTTAGGAGCTTTCAACTTTATTAATTCTCCTTATACTTTGGATGATCCTTATGCTGGAATGGAGAGAGTGCAACCTATTTCCAAGGCTCAAGGAAAGTATCCAGTAGAATAGTTTTAATGTATTTTGTTATTCATTTGAATGTAATACAGTTAATATTTCAATATGAATCCATATTTTTTTTTTGTCAACTCTTGATTATTTAATCAATCAGTCAACTAAATAATTGTCTAATGCATTATTTGTAATACCCCGTATTTTTACGTATTTAGAATTTAATTAATGAAGCGATTAAATAGAAAATACGGACCTTATATTTAAATTACGCGAGTAGAATAATTTAATGTGATCTTTTATTTAAATTACGCGAGTAGAGTAATTTAATGTGATCTTTTATTTAAATTACGTGAGTATAGTAATTTAATGTGACCTTATATTTAAATAACGTGAGTAGAGTAATTTAAGATGATCTAAATGTTAAATGGGATGATTTAATATTATAAGTCGAGTTACTGAAAATGACTTGTGAATAATTCATGAATTTACCTTACGTCATAATAAGTGATATGGACGTATATGATTTAAATCTTAACCGAGAGCCAAACATGGGCTAACGAGATGTCGAGATAAGAAATATTATATGAGTGACTCAAATAACAATTTAGAGGCCACGGTTAGCTCCAAAAGAGTCGAAATAGTCAAAATAGTATACCCAAGGGTACTAATCAAAATAGTCCCAGGACATTTTTGGGCTAGGTCGGGACCATTCAAGGGAATTTTGGCCTTTTAAAATATAGGAGTGGGAAGACCTACGAATTTTGGAATCCTTTATCATCTTATTAAATAAGGGATTAGGGTTAAAAACCTCATAACTCACGGAGAGGCCATTAGAGAGAAAAAAGAAGTCATTCTCAAAGCATAAAAAGAGAAGTATGAGAGATTCAAAGGAATTCTTGAAACTCAAGCAATTGAAGAGTGAAGATTGAAGGAGACAAACAATCATACTCTACAATAACCAAGAAATCAGATCATCTCTGAATCAAGGCAAGTGGTTATTTACAAAATCTAAATCTGAGTTATAATATCCATGTATAAGATGTGTAGAATAAATGGTTTTGTGAATAATTCTTGAAAAAGATTTGATACATGTTTGGGATAGGGCTTGCATGTAGTTAGATTTACATCTGTAGAGGATTGAATTACGGAAGAAATCTGATTTCTATTACGAAATATAAATCTGGGTATATGATGATTTAAGATAAAGAAACAATATATCTAGAGTTTTGAGAAGTTAAGAATGATTGTGGTTCTTGGATGATTTTCGTGGAGATTTGATGATATATTAACGTTAGGAATAGTCTCTATTCATATAAAAATTAATTGGTGATGTTGGTAGAGAGTTCCAGAAGGTTTAACGGAGTTTTGAGTGGTTAAAACTTAAGAAAAACGTAACAGGTAGAAGCTGCCTAAAACAGTCGATCGATCGACTATGAAGATCGATCGATCGATGTTCATCAGTCGATCGATCGACCCCTGTTGTTTCCTGAAAAATCTTATTGAGTGAATTTTCTTCGATGGCCGTCACTTATTTGGAAGTTTAGAGTGATTTTATACATATCCTAGGACTTGATAAAGACGGGTTGAGGCCCGTCATAGTTATTGAGAGAAAGACTTAGAAAATGAATAAATAAGCAAAGAACGAACGGGGCGAGTATCGAAAATGGTGAATTTAAGTTATGACGGGAGTTAACATGAATTCAAAATAATTATCAGTAGGGTAGAGATGAATTAACTACTGAATTAATTGGAGGGGTAACTAGGGCTCTTAGAGTAGTGCATATACCCAATTAAATGCGATAGTGAAATAAATCGTAAATTAACAAGTACAGTGAATATAAGAGAATAAAATATTACGTACGAACATGATTGATAGGTTGAGTGTGTACATACTGAATTGTATAAACTTTTAGATTAAGAGAATTATACCTAAATTGATAATGTTAGGGTCGATGAGATATTCCGAACTAACATAGAGTTATTATATGTTTGGGGTCGATGAAGAATGCCGAACCAAACCTTAAAACCGGTGTCGCGATGAAAGAGTCCCGAGTCAGAATATATGTATATATATAAATAGTTGGGGTCGATGTATTATTCCGAACCAACTCTTACTTGGGGTCGATGAGTCATTCCGAACCAAGAGTCCTTTATGTGTGTTATAAGGACATATTTGTGATAACTAATATTTAGTATATGTCGTGCAATAAATGTATACTGTATGTATAATCTACTGACATGAGATAGTAGATAATAAGATGGACCGATAATATTTTAGTAATAATTAAGTAGTGAGACTTAATTATAAAAAGAACAAAGATAACAAGAGATGAATAAGTTATCTACGTCTAAACATATGAGATATGGACTATTAAAATATTGCGTATATGATATGGAGACTTAGAGAGTAGATGTGTCCAATGGAGTATTTTAGTCTAGTTAGCTTGGGTAGTATAGCTAGATGGACTAAGTACCACCGTTAGGAGTGCACTATAGGAGAGGGGTGAGGTAACTCAAGAGTGTGTGTGAAATCTCAACATGTATAATCAATAAATCATATTTGTGATAGGTGCCTGCAAAATATTTTTCAATGTTTTGAGTACTAACTCATGATATGTAAAATCTTTTTAAAAACCTTTTAGGTGCCCAGCCACAGGGACACCCATCATGACTCCATTCCAAGGATTTTGGAGATGCAGCACATGTGGATGTTGCAGGGCTTGCTTAGATGATTATTTTCTTTCAAATCTAGTGTAGGATCTCAGTTTTAGTACTCTCAGTTTGGGGGCATGTTGTCCAATCTTTACATTTGTAGTTATTCTAATATTTTGGATTTGGAGTTAATTTTATTTCAGTCGTAGTTTTCGTCGAGACTTTATTTCTTTCAGTTATTTATGATGATTGATTTAGTACTTCTTAAATTATATTATTCCGCATGAGCTATTTTATCTGTGTAATGAAGATAAAATTTGGCACTAGCTTAATTTCACTTAGGTGGTTAGTAACTAAAAAGTTTTCGACAGTGATGCTAAGAATGAACCATTTAAGGAACCTGCTTTAAATTAAATTAAGGCTTGGTCACCCAAGATTTAATTAGTCCAGGTGTCACATTATTAAATCATGATTGTAATGCCATAGATTCTGCTAATGTTCTTAGGTTAAACTGTAAATAGCTTTATTGATCCAAGTTTAGCATTAGTCATAAGTGGTGACCACGTGTATGAGGAATATATGTGTATATTCCAATAATTAGGAATGTTTACATGTCTTACTGCATTTAACTTAGTCGGGTAAAACTTGTTTGTAACTATTTTAGTTGTATACGAAGTTTTATAGACTTCTTGTTCTTGACTTGTCAAAGACGAAGTCATACATGGAGTAAATTGTTTTGGACGACTAAGTGTGTTAGGATTGTATTCTAGTATTTATCTTGGTCGGGAAACACTTCTTGTCTATGACTTGTTAATATAGAGTCATACACAAAGTAATGATTGTTTACTATTCGTGACTTATATGTACGGAGTTATACATGAAGTTTAATCTTTGGAGAAATTGTGCGAAATTGTGCCTTAAGCTGTTGGTGCATCTTGAATTTGATAAATTCAACCTGATTAAGTATGTTATGCTGATCGATAGATACGTTCAACTTGATTAAGTATGTATGTGTTATTGATCGGCAAGAGCTGAAGACCAAAAGACATTTTACTTGTTGTTCCTGGGGGGATGTATATTGTCGTACTCCGAAAAAAATAAAAAATTTAAAGGGACTAAAATCAAAATTTTATTCAAACTGAACATAAAGAAAAAGGAATACACATATGGCAATCCCTTGAATAATTGATAATACTTTCGGAGGTGCTCGTTGTTCCAGAGTTTTTTGAATTCTTCTCCTTCCAAAATCGCAAGCCGATATGTCCATGGTTGGATGACTGCTGAAATACGATATGGGACATGCCAATTATCTTCAAGCTTGGTGTTCTTCTAGATGACCTCTCTTTAGGCAATAGTCGCCTTTTTTTAAATTGATCGGATTGACCCTTTTATTGAGAAGTGAGCGATCTTGTGTTAATACACGACATTTCTCAGAGCAGGATCTTCTCGAACTTTCTCCAACATATCTAAATCCAATCGTCTCATTAAGTCACTGGTTGGAGAATCAAAATTCAGAACCCTGTGAGTTGGTAGGCCTATCTCGGCTAGCACCATTGCTTTAGTCCCAAATGCAAGCATGTAAGATGTTTCTCCAGTTGCTGTTCTCGATGTTGTTATGTAAGCCCAAAGGACATAATGTAATTCATTAATCCAATTTATTTTAACAACATCAATCCTCTTCTTCAGTCAGTTGAGCAAAGTTTTATTTGTCACTTCTGCTTAACCATTACTTTGAGGATGGCCTGGTGCAGAATGGAGTTTCTGGATTTTAGATTGGACGCAATATGCTTCAAACTCTTTATTGTCAAATTGGGTTCCATGGTCTGTAATAAAGGCATTGGGCATCCCATATCTACATATGATTCTCTTCTAAATGAATTGATACACCTTCTCATAAGGCATTTTAATCAACAACTCTGCTTTCACCCATTTGATGAAGTAATCAATAGCAACCACTAAGTATTTGAACCTACCTTTGGTGGTCGACAATAGTCCGACCAAGTCAATTCCCCAAATAGCGAAGGGATAAGGCGAAGTTGTTGGTACTAGAGCAGCTTTAGGTGCTTTATGAATAGCAGAGAACTTCTCGCATTTGTCACACTTTCTTACGAAAGCTTTACAATCTTCCTTCATAGTCAACTAGTATTATCCCTTAGTATTGATTATTTGGAGCGGTGATCGATCAGCCGAATGTGCTCCATAAGAAACTTTGTGTACCTTTTTAATAAAATCTTCCACTTCTAAGAGATGAACACATCGTAGTAAGGACATTATTAATCCCCTTCACTACAAAACACCCTTATCCAACACATATCTTGATGCTTTATAACGAAGATTTTTGGGTTCTTTAGGATCAGGTGGTAGGATTCCATCTTTAATATAGGCCTTGATTGGGTCCATCCCAGAAGGTCCTAAATATACAGTAATGAGATTAACCATTAAATCCTCATCAATTCTCTAATTGGCCTGAGCAAGGGCATCAGCTCGGGCATTAGCTATTCTTGGGATTTTGTTGATTTGTATGACTAGAAACTTGGAAATAACTTTCATGGATTTGGCAAGGTATCTGGTTATCAAATATACTTTGACTCCATATAAATGAAGCACTTGGTTTACCACTAGCTGTGAATCACTATGTGCCACTACTTGCTCGGCGCTCAATAATTGTGCCAAATCTAGTCCAACTATCAAATCTTCATACTCTGCCTCATTGTTTGACAATTTAAATTAAAACCTAAGATCATACTCAACATTAATATTATCAGGAGTATTGAGTATTATACCTGCTGCACTTTCAGTCGCACATGAAGATCCATCTATGTATAGATTACACATCGGGATGTCGCTGCTAAAGCTTTCTGTTGACAATATTCGATGGTGAAATGTCTTCTTACTCTCCTTTGCGTATTTCTTATCCATTTCCTGATTTATGGATGATTTAAAATAATCAGCTGTAGTTTTGGCTTGCATTTGAGTTGGGCACTTTTCCTTAGAAGTCTGCTCGACAAGTAAGTTTTGTTGGTTGGTAACCTCTGGATAGGTGAACTCAATAATGAAATTCACCAAAGCTTGGACTTTTAATGAGGACTTTGTTTCATGCACAATATCATATTTTCCCAGTTCTACTGCCCAATACATTAATCTTCCCAACTTCTCTGCCTTGTGGAGCGCTTGCCGATGAGGTAGATCAGTATACACATTTATAGTATGTGCTTAGAATTAGGGCTTTATGGCCTGGTGGCTTCAATGAGGGCTAAGGAAAGCTTTTCCAAACGTGGATACCTGATCTTGGCTCCCCTGAATGCTTTGTTGGTGTAGTAAACTAGTTTTTTGTTCCCATTATTCAATCGAACCAAGGCCGAGCTAACCATAGACTCAGAAACAGCTAAGTATAAGCACAACCTTTCTCCTAAAATAGGTCGGGATAGTAAAGGTGGCGAGCCCAGATACTTCTTTAATGCTTGGAATGCTTCTTCACTTTCTACATTCCACTTAAAAGTCTTCCTCAACACCTTGAAGAACGACAAGCATCTATCTATTGCCCGGGAAACAAATCGGTTTAAAGCTGCTACTCTACCAATAAGCCTTTGTATATATTTCTTGCAACTCGACGAATGCATCTCTATCAAAGATTTTATCATTGCTGGATTAGCTTCAATACCCCTTTGATTAACTATGAAGCCGAGAAACATTCCTTCCTGCACCCCGAACAAGCACTTGGTTGGATTCAGCTTCATCTGATGCTTTTCCAACTGGTCAAAAGTCTGACTGAGATCGCTGATATGATCTGAGGATTTCTTTCTTTTTCTTAACATATCATCCACATAAACCTCCATATTCTTGCGTATTTGTTATTCAATACCTTGTTCACCAACCTCTGGTACGCCACTCCAATATTTTTTATCCCAATGGGCATTACGTTGTAGTAATAAGTTCCTCGACTGGTGATGAAAGATACGCTTTCCTTGTCTTATGGTTTCATTTTTATCTGGTTATACCCAGAATAAGAATCCATGAAGCTCAAAAGGTCATGTCCTGATGTAACACCCACCAATTAATCGATTCTAGTCAAGCAGAAGTGGTCTTTTGGGCAGGCTTTATTAAGACCGGTATAATCCACACACATCCTCCACTTTTCATTTTTCTTTATGACCATCACAAGGTTAGCCAACCAGGCTAGATACTTAACATCTTTAATAAATTGGGCTTTTTGAAGTTTCTCCACTTCTTCCTGAATAGCTTGCTTTTTCTCTAAATTGAAAACCCTATGCCTCTGCTTGATCGGCTTATCATCCTTATTGATACTAAGCTCATGACAGAGGAAGTTGGGGTAAATCCCAGGTATATCCACATGGCTCCAAGAAAATACATTTTTTTGCTTCCTCAGGAATATAATCAATTCCTCTTTAAGGATTGAATTCAGTGTTGAGACGATCTGCGTAGTCCTCTCTAGCTTATCGTCATCCAGGATAATGCTTTTAGTAGCTTCCATAATTTTCCCTTTGACTAACTCCGTCTCATCTTGGGGATCTAAAGTTTCAACTTCAGAATCATTGTTGGGCTTAGTGGTATCTACCTGATAAGTGGTGGTCTTCTTCTTTTGACAAATCAGTCAAGTCTTTTTGCTCGGCTGAGGAGTAATAACACTCTTTGGCCACCTTTTGGTCACCTTTTATAACACTAACCCCAAAATTAGTTGGGGACTTCAAACATTAATGGACTATTGACAGTCAACTTCAATATTCTTCATTCCAACCCTACCGAGGATCACATCATAGGCAGATTGAACATTTTTATCCATAAAAAAATGTATTTTCTCTATACGAATTATCATCCAGGTGCCGAACAACACTTCTAACTTGATTATGCCCAGTGGGTAAACTTTTTCACCTAAAAACCTATTAATAGCCCGTGGTAAGGTTCCAGTTCGTTGAGTTTCAAGTCTAAACTCTGAAAACATAGGTAAAATATTATATCGACCAAGCTCCCATTATTAATCAAAACCCTGTAGAATGACGACATCATGTATTCTGAACTTGGCAACGAATAGGTCATTATGGGCGTAGAGTACCCCAGAGAGGTCATTCTTGCAAAAGGCGATCACCAGATTGTCTTTATTGACCTTCCTGGGCCGATCATCTTCGTTTAGATTGATTCTCTAGATATAAAAGCAGGCTTGCACTTCATTTATGTAGGATTTTCTCTCGACAGTGTGATCTCATCTTCCTGCATCACCACTTATAATTACATGACAATCAAATGAACTAAAACTGATCATGGCTACCTCACGTTCTGATTGCTTAGGCTTCTTCAAAAGGTCGGGATCATCTTCATAACCATCTTCATGGTTTCTCTTCCTGTCATCTATGGAATTGTAAGGAGAATTTGACTTTCCCCTTTCTTCTCTGCCTTCTCGTCGATCAACAAACTTGTTTAGTTTCCTTTGCTAATAAGAGATTCCACTTCATTCTTCAAAGAAATACAATTATCTATTGTATGGTCGTGATCCTTATAGAACTCATAATATTTAGATTTTTCCCTCCTGTTAGGGGGTTTCTTCAACCTTTCAGGCCATCATAAATCCTTTTTATGTTTGATTTCCTCTAGGATATGGTGAATGCTAACAGTCAATGGAGTATAAGTTCCATACTTTTTAGGCTTGTCATCCTTTTTTGGCTTCTGATCCTTTCGATATTTCTTATCAGGCTTAGTGGCTGGACACTATTTTGCGGCCATTGCTTCCTCGGTATTCATTATTTTTCCTATCTTAGCCATGAGTTCACTCATGGTTTTAGGAGGATCTTTGGCTAGAGCACAATAAAGTTTCTCGGGAAGTAACCCACTCATTAGAGCAGTGGTGGTTATTTTCTCCTCATAGTCAACCACTTATAATTTCTCATTATTAAAATGATTGATATAATCCTTGATTGTTTCCCCTACTCATTGTCTTACACTTAAGAGATGTGCTACTCTTTTTACTGGTTTATATCCAAAACAAAAGTTGCTGATGAACAACTCGGCAAGCTGGTTGAAGTTGGTAATTTATCCTTAGAGCAAGTTATTGTACCATACTTGGGCATAACTTAAAATGGTGACTGAAAATGCTCTACATCCTATCTCATCAGGGATTGAATAAATGTTATCTACAACTTGATATTGTTCAATGTGCAAAACTGGATTGGTTTTGCCATCATATTTTAGGGTGACCACAGGGGTTTTAAACTTAGATGGAGTTGGGAAATCAATGATTACCTGAATGAAGGGAGACCCTTTAACAAAATTCCTCTACAAGGGATTCATTGTTTTGCCATTTCTCCTAACCGATATTCCAATCGTTGGATTGATACTTTCCTTGACGGATTGCATGCGTCAGTTTTGTGTGAAGTAGCTCTACTGTCCAAACTAAGTGTTTGTGTTGAGCTCTCTTCCTGAGAAGTCTGCTCGGTATGTACAAATCATTGGATGCTTGATTTTGACTTGACCGTGGCTTCACGATGTTCGTATGGATACTTGGTTGTTTTGTATAACACTCTAGGAAGGTTCCTGTTCGATCGAGGTCCCAAATGATAAAAACGCGAAGCTCTACTCAATATTTTTAGGACACTTGGGCTTTCATAAGAGAAAGAATGTCCATCATAGAACTATATTTCTCTAACTAATGAACTTACTCCTGGGTGATAAGTCCTATCATGAGATGATATGGAATAGATATGTCGGCTATGCCTAGAAGGTGGAGGTGACATTTCTCTCCTTGGTGAAGGAATTACTTGTTGCCTGGATAGAGCCGAAGATCGGTCTTGTATTAACTGTGCCAATTATCTCATTATTTCCTGCATAACATCTTGACCCCTGATAATACTGGAAAGAATCCCATTTAAATCAGCTGCAGTAGGCAGAGCAGATGGAACAGTTGGGTTGCCTTCATTCCTAGCACCGGGCTCTGGATCATTCATTTTTTCTTGAGCAAAAATATAAGAAATTGAGAATGGTAATTATATACACGTTCCCATAGACGGCACCAATATATTGATATAAAAAAATGGACTAGATCCAAATTTACAATCACAGATAATAATGTAGAATTGCAATAAGATAATTAAATGAAAGATAAAGATATTTAAAGTGGTTCGGCTGTATAAGAAAGCCTACATCCACTGTTATTATATTCATTTCATAGATTACAGAAAGCTAGGTATCCTTGTTAATAAGAATATCTTAGAATCCATTTTATCTTGCATTTGATGGAGGAAATACAATGTATTTATAGTAACCCGGAGATCAAGGGTTGGAAGGCCTTTATACATTTAAGGATTTACACCCGTACATAATGAATGTGATGGTTGGTTATATGAACCATGTGCTATAAGACCTTTAGTTGTACTTCCCGTGTGGTGGATTTTCATTTATATTAATGGTCTGCATTCTTCATGTTGGTCGACATGCTTGCCGAGCAACTATCTACTGATTAGGATTTCTGCCACGTAGGGAGGCATTTGTCCACTTCTTATTGGTCCACGTAGGTGGATAGTTTTTGGTATCAACACTTATGTTTTAGGTTGGTTGTTTTACTTTTTGGAGATGTTATGTTGGGAACCTTGAATATTAAGGAGTGAATTTGTATTTTTTAGATATTTCATTCATGTTGGGAGCTTCGTTGATATTTTGTTGACATATTTATTTGTTATAACTTGTATATTTGTCGATATTATGGTTGATATTGAATGAACTTTGAAGATTCGTATTTAAATTTATCTAAATATGGAGTATAATCCACATAAGGGGCGATATCTAAAATATGGTCATATAATAATAAGAACATTTTCAACACTGCCCATATCGTTTGGGATGGCTAGAATTGTCCCTAAAGTGCAGCATCATAATAAAATAATTCCCAACAATTTTTGTGTCAAACTTTAAGTGATTGTTCAAATCGTCCCAAATAATAATAATATTATTTGGGATGACGAAACTCCCATCCTTTAAAATTTGAGTGTCGATAGTTCTTAAAGGACGACTAAAAGACGTCCCGCAAGATTATCGAGGACGACTAAAATCATCCCGAGTACAATTGGGACCCCTAGTAATATAACCTTACATTGCCATTCCTAAAATGATCCCAAAAGACTTTTTTGGACATATTAATAGTCTTTAGGGATGTTTTTTTTCTGTTTCATAAAAATGAGTATTTTTTGTAGTGGTGGGTTGAGCGAACGAAGAAGGAAGGCTAAAAAATAGTTAATTTAAGTTTGAAAAATTATTGTATTTGAAAGTAAGACTGATTAGACAGTTCTGCCTTTTTACACTATTAATATTAATAAAACCTTTTTCAGATATGAATCTATCTGATTCAGAAGGGAAGAACTTGCATCAGCATCTCAATTTCAATTCAAACATGGGTTTGATTCAGACTCCATGTTCTGAAAAATATTTACCATCCGAAAAGAGGAAAAATGGAGTCTTTGTCTAATTGAATCAAAATTGATTAGTTAGGAGACTAAATTGAGGTAAAGTGAAGTTTTGGAACCATTTTAAAACTCGAGTCATTATTTGAGGACTAAATATATAATTTATTTAATATTTTACTAGTTGATTTTTTAAATATAAATTCAATATTTATTTAAATACACAAACATTGGGAGAAAAGACTTTATTTTAATTCATCATTTATAACGACAAAATAATTTCAATGAAAATACGTGTACATTGAGAACACAAATAGAATAACAAAGGGGGTCATTAGTTTTGAGAGAAAAAAAGTCAAAGAAGGGAACTATATTATGAAATCTTATGCCTGGTAAAGAGTTATACTTCTTATATCCAACATCGATAGAAGTAGATGGAAGCACAACACTAAATGTGTATAAATAACACTGGAACACCACGGTGAGAGTGTTGGAGCAGAAGTCCAAGGGTCTATTGAAAATGTGTATAGATTAAACTACAAAAAATTACACATACATGAAATCCTACAAGGCGGAATTAGGATTTATCTTTCGAGATCTATTTGATTTGATCTCGTCTTTGCATGGATAGAATATGTGATGTCTCGATTCACCTCACACTCTTCTACTGTATTCCTGATATGGACAGTCACGAGTAGAGGGTGGACTCCTATTTCGTGACCACTTTCTTGTCTCCTCTTTCTTCTCTGCTGCCTCGCTTTCTCACAAGTCCAAACTTGGTTTGAGTATCAAAGTATGATGACTAGGTTAAGAAAGAATGAGACTTTGGTGCATATATATAGGCTATACTAAGGACCCTAAGAATAGATAAGTGTGGTGACAATTATGTTCAACACAAGTTAATAAGAAAAGACAATCACCAAAGAAAATAAAGAATGTAATGAATGCCAATCACACAACACAGTATGTACGTGGTTCAATAAGAATGCCTACGTCCACGGTGGTACTCTCAGTATTATATCTCTGTACTCCGGGGAGTGTTTTACAGAAAATACAATGCGTGACTTTTTCCCCAGGCTTAGGGTTTGTTATATACATGTTTGTTCTCGGGGAGTGGGGGTGTTAGATTCCCCCATGTCAGTCCATTACTCCTAGAATATCTCCTTACGAGATTTTAGGAATAGACTAAGTCGTAACTGATTATAGTTGAGACGCAAGCTTCCCAGACTTTGAACCGTTTTATCGGGCTACTCGTTTGGGCCTGTGGTGACAAATTGTGGGTCCCCACAATTTCCCCTAAAGTTATTAGGCCACAAGTTGGGCTCAATAAATTTAAATGATTTGTCATAATGGCTTCCTTGTGAATTGTGCAACTCTTTCGAAGATTGAAAACTGATTTAGGCGACAACCTGCTTCGTGTCCAGTGTGCTATGATTGAAAACGTTTTAATGGCTTTCGGAGCAGTGTTTCCTTCTTGTCGTTTCAAGCTTCTTCAAATTTTCTCATCTCCTCTAAGCTCCTACTGTTGCGCTCTCGCTCCCAGGTCTTCATCTTTCAATCTCAATCTTCTCCATCCTCTTTGCTTGTGACTTCGCGTCGTCCCAATCCAAGTTTTTATTTCGTAAGTTTTTCTTGCTCTCTTTATGTGATTTTTTCCATTTCAATCTCCTCGCATTTATAGTTAGGGTTTTGTAAATGGAAAAAATAGGCAATAGGTTGGTAACTAAATTTAGGAAGTATTATAAAATCCCGAATTAGGTAGACATTGAGTGTGCCCCTGTCCCTAAAAATGTTAGAGAAATAGAGGCGCTCACTGGATTCACGTTCTTTTACTGTCCCAAGTGGGTCTTACTTTTACTCCAACTAATTTGTTTTTGCATTTCTTTGGTTACTTCAATATCCTCCCCGCACAATGTTCGCCAAACGTCTGAAAGATTGTTAATGGTGTCCATAGAATAAACCAGCTCTATGGCACCAATTTAGGGCTTGCTGAGATATGCTTCTATTATTCTTTCTCGCGAACAAGTTCTGGTCTTCTTTACCTCAAGGCCAGGAGTCCTGATAGGGTATTGGTAGTAAATCTACCTGATTCCCACAAAGACAACTGGCAAGAGGGTTTTCTTGCTAGAAATTGGAAATTTCCTCCCCATACTGAGGGGTCGAGGTCTGACAGGTTCATGGTCCCCTTTTATGGGGAGGAGTTCATAGGTAGGCTTAATTTTTGCTCTTCTCTTTTATCTTCTTGTTAATGTGTGATTTATCTGATATTCTTCTCTCTTTATTTTCAGCGAGGACAAAGAACTTGGAACCTGCTCTCAGTGAGGTTCGAGTTGCTGAGTTGATCAAATCTTGGAATATTAGAGAACCTTTTGCTGACGGTGAGCATCCTCGATCAGCTTCTTTTCTTCTGGAGTACAAGAACATTGGGTCTAGTTTTATTGTGCGACCTATAGATAGCATCCCCGAGCTAGATATCACTAAAGAAGTTACTGAAGATCCTATCCAATTGGATGAGGAAGAAAGCAGTTCTGGTGAAGGTGATAAGAGGGGAGGTGCTGAAGGTGGTTCCAGTGAGGCGAGCTCTAGTGGTGAAGGGTCTTCCAGCTCGAAATAGGTTTCAGAAGCTCGAGAGTCTTCTAGTGAGTCGAGCAGTTCCAGTGAGGAAGATATGGCTCCTCCCAGGAGGAATATGCTCAGGGATGATGATGATGAAGATGTGCTTCTTTCTAAGCGGTCGAAGAAGAAAAAGATTGGCAGTGGAGAAGCTACCACTGGTCCTCATCCTACTTCCACCGAGAAGGAAAAAAAGAGGAGGGAGGAAGAACAGTTGAAAGAGAAAGAGAGAAAGAAGGAAGAGGAGAGGAAGAAGGCTGAAGAGAGAAAGAATGTGGAATAGAGGAAGAGAGTTGAGAGGGAAGAGGAGATAAGGAGAGTGGAAGCGAGGACGAAGGACGGGCAAGCTTTTCTGCATTGCCCGAGGGGGCCTCTGTCGCCATCTCTCCCCAGTTAGCTCCTGCGTTGCTCGAGAGAGCAATTTTTCCTGCTGATCGACAGAAGGTAATGTGGACCGACCAGTTAGCTCTGCAAGTGAGTCAGAGGCTAGCCTTAGTAATCCTATTATCGTTTTTCAATACTTGTAATATTTTGTTCGATGTTTCTCTTTCTTAATGTTCTCTCTTTACTTGCAGTTTGTGACTGGATTCGCTATTCTCTACCGTACTCGCGACAAGCTGGTGAGTAGGAATACGGACTTGGAGAAGCAAAACGTTAAGCTGAAGGGGAAAGGTATTGAGCTGGAGGCCAGTTTGAAAATTGCCAGCGAGGCCCAGAAGTCCTCTAATCTCGCCCTTGCTGAAGGCAACAGAGCGAATGAAGCGGAGATCAAGAAGCTAAATGAGTTTAAGCACTCCTACGATTTGGTCTGCACGAGCAAGCTGGTCGTGGTCGAGGAAAATAAGGTGCTGGTAGAGAAGGTGAAGAAGGTGGAGTCTGAGGCAGCTGCCATTAAGGAGACTTCGTATAACTCTGGTTGGGTTGCCGCATATGAGGATATTGATGTTAAGATAGGCTACATCAGCCGGCTGAACTTCAAGAAGGGTTGGAACAAGGCTCTTCTGGCTGCTGGGGCGGATGTCGATTCTTCGATATTTGATGAGCATGACCCAGGACCAAAGCCTGTTGTGGACAAGGCTCCTACCTTGGCCATTGACAATGGTGTTCCCGCATCTCTCACCATTCCTGCTGACACTCCCTCCGTTCAGGGAACAACAACTTCTCCATCTGAGGGAGGTGCTCCTGCTACTGTTGACAAGGGAAAGCAACCAACGACCTCTGAACAAACTGAGGTTGCCAGCTAGTCTTCTCTTAGGACTTCTTTTGTATTTGTTGCTTTGTTTGCACTGCTATTTTTTTAATTACCGATGTAATTGGACCTCTTTATTTTAATGAAATGAAAATAGTTTCCCTTCTGTACTCTTATTCTTCTGCTCTTGAATGCTTGTATTGCCTGTAGTTGATTGATGTAGATGATTATATACTTGCTTCCTCTCAAATGGGAAGGATCCTTGGTCCTAATGCTAGCAATCAGGTTCGCCAAGCCTTTGTTAGGATTTGCAAGTCTCTCAAGTCAAGGAATAAGAGCTTAAAATACTAGTCTGAACTCGTTGCCAAACTGAAGGATAGACTTCAGGAGATGGAAGAAGTTGGTGCCTCTGTCCAAGAAAAAGTGAACACTTTGAGAGCTAAGCTTCTAGATGCCTCCGAAATCAATCAAGTCGGAGAGGTTCTTCAACAGGAGAAAGAGACTCTGAGGAGGGAGGGGTCGCAACTCAGGGAGCATGCGTCAAGCATTTCCCCTCAAGTTTTGTGAGGTTCCTCTTCATCAGCTGTTTCACGAGCTGGCACAGGGCCGAGCGCCGCCCCTTAAGTTTTGCAAGTAACTACCTCATCTGCTATTCTGCGAGCTGATCCAGATGCAAGGGGTCCAGCTAGGGAGGTGGAAGAGCTTCAAGATGATATCCGTCGAGCATACATGATTGCTGCAGGGCTTCAAAGAGATGTCACACAGCTGAGGCATCTATTCAAGAAAGGCCCTCGGCGAGTATGGGCTGATGGTTATAACCAAGGTTGGACAGATGCTCCAACGAGGTTGATAGAGTTTGAAGAGTTATCCTTCATTAGGGGAGGGTTGATCACCCTCAAGGAGCTGCAGGTCCCCAGGAATTTAGTACTCTGGTACCGTCATGAGATTTCTCCTTCAACTCTGAGGCCTAATCCCTTCAGGAGGGACGAACAGTGGGTCCTTATAGGTGCTATCCCCAGACAGCTATTAGATCCAGATGCGAATTAAGTTGAGGAAGACTTGGCCCCTCATCCGGACGACGGTCGGAGATCGCAAGTGGCTGATTATCTTACTCAGAGGCCTAGTTCCCATTAAGATTTTCTTACTGTAATGTAACTTTTTGTAAATGTAACGAAGTAATAAAATATTTATGTTTTGAGCGTTTTGTCGACTAAACATGTGTTTTGTATTTTTACTTCATTAATTTTTCGTTGATTATCTTAGGCTATTCGTAGCCGATTAGATTTGATGTAGGTAGAGTTTTTTATCGTGTGAGTATCCTCCCAATCCAGTATGCTTATGAGATACCATTTTGCCCCACTTTACCTTTTAGGCCGTGTCGTCACACTCCCTTAGGCCTAAGTATGGAAATGGTAAGGACACACCTGGTGTTGGATGTTCTATCCGATCAGGATTTTTGAGCCAAACATTTTTTGGCGACCAATTAGATTTGACCGAGCTGCCTAAGGGTCCCCTGTAGGGCTTCATATATTGCCAGAGGCAATGCTAATAGGTTATTCATGTTTCATAACGAAAACCTGAGGAGGGTGATACCCTTCTTCTGTATAAAGAGTGTTGTGTCTATCGCTTGGAAAAGGTGTGCAAGTTATAAAGTTCATAATAAAAAATTAACACTTCATAAGATGCCACTGCCAAACAATCTTTTATTAATTAAAAGCAATGAAAAAATAAGTTGCCAATTCCAACAATGCGAATTCCAATAATGCGATAAAAGATTAATGAAAAAAAACTAGAAATATAGTTTTTTCAGGTTGTTTGCGCTCCACGCTCGGGGTATCTCTCTGCCCTCCAGCATTTCTAAGTGATAGGCACCTTGTAGGTCATCCCTTGTCACCTTGAATGGTCCCTCCCAGTTTGGACCCAACTTGCCATCATATGGTTTTACTGCGCTGCCAATAACTTTACTTAGGACGTAGTCCCCAACCTGGAATGTCCTTGGATTGACCTTTTTATTATAGTGTTTTGCGAGTTGCTACTGATAGCTCGCTAGTCTTACTAGGTCTAGTTCTTTGCGTTCATCAGCTAGGTCAGGTTCGACGAGTAATGCTGCATCATTCTGGCCTTGGTCGACCAAGGTGGATTTTATGGTTGGGAGGCCAACTTCTAGAGGGATGATTGCTTCCATTCCATATGTTAGTGCAAACAGGGTTTCCCGAGTTGCTCATCATGGGGTAGTGCGGTAAGCTCATAGAATGTGCGGCAGCTCGCTCACCCATGCGCCTTTGGCTCGCTCAAGTCGTTTCTTCAACCCATCAATCACTGTTTTATTGGAAGTTTCAGCTTGGCCGTTGCTCTGGGGTAAGGTAACCGAGCTAAAATAGTGCTGATCCTGTGCTCATTGAAAAAACTCTGGAAGGGGCCGCTCTCGAAATGCATTTCGTTATCAGTGATGATGATTCTGGGGATCCCAAAGCGGGTAATTATATTTTTTCATATGAATCTCATTATATCTGCGTCCCTAATGTTTGCCAACGACTATGTCTCGATCCATTTAGTGAAGTAGTTTGTGGTGACCAATAGATACTTATGATTACCAACAACGGTAGGAAGAGGGCCCATGATGTCCATTCCCCATTGGGCGAAAGGCTAAGGTTTGGTAAGTGATCTTAGGTCGCTAGCAGGTTGGTGGACCATAAGAGCATGTAGCTGACATTTCTCGCACTTGCGAGCATATACTCCAGAATCGCTCTACATGTATGGCCACCAGTAGCCTTCCTTCATTGCTCGAAAAGCTAGTGATCTTCCTCTAATATGGCTCCCACAGGTTCCTTTGTGGAGCTCGCGTAGAAATCGCTCAACGTCCTTTGGGTGAACACATTGGAGGTAAGGGCCGATGAATGATTTCTTATACAGCTTATCCTTAGAAGATAAGTGAAAGTGGGAAAATTTGACTCTTATCTGATGAGCGACCTTCTTATCGTCTGGTAGTGCACCATCCTTCAAATAGTCCCTGAGGGGGTCCATCCAACTGGGTGATAATTCAATGTGAAGGATACGACCCATGTCTGGAAGCTCTTCGCTCTGGATGATGCTCGACTGGGCGAGGAAGTCTATAGGGATTGTTCTCATTAAGTCGAAGTCGATTGCTGAACTTAGGGCTGCTAGGGCATCAACATGGCTATTCTGTCCTCTAGGAAATCGTTGGACACTGACTTCCTCAAATTTGGACATTTACTTTTTTGCTAAAGCGAGGTAGGCTGCCATTCTTTCATCCCTCGTGTTGAAGTCCCCACTTATCTGGTTGGAGACCAATTGTGAATCATCGAACACCTGTAGCTATTTTCACCCAATGCCTGTGCCTTCTACAGGCCTGCTATCAAAGCCTCGTATTCTGCCTCGTTGTTGGAGGCTTTAAATCCAAGTCTGATGCCTTGCTCGAGAATTACATCTTCTGGAGTAACGAACACAATGCCTAATCATTCTCTTGGGGTATCACGAGCAAAGTTAGTTTACCGATATAAGCTTTGAGCTCTTCCAATGCTCTCGAGTAATCTTGGTTCCATTCTACCATTTTGCTTCTTTTCAATAGCTGGAAAAATTGCTGGCACTTCTCGGAGGACTTCGAGATGAACCTATTCAAAGTGGCGAGCATACCCATGAGCTTCTGCATGTCTCTTATTGTGCGAGGAGGCTTTACCTTGTTGATTGCATCGATCTGGCCCGAGTTGGCTTCAATTCCTCTCTCGCTAGCCAAGTACCCGAGAAATTTTCCTGACTGGACACCAAAAGAACACTTGCTAGCATTAAGTTTCATTCGGTTTTTCCTAAGGATTTCAAAGTTCCTTGATAGGTCTGAGAGATGGTCCTCTTTGTGCTTGCTCTTGATGAGCATATCATCAATGTAGACTTCCCTGGTATCTCCCATTTAGTCTATGAACATCTTGGTGACCAGCCGGTGGTAAGTTGCTCCCCCATTCTTGAGCCCAAAGGGCATAACTTTATAGCAGTATAACTCGACGGTGGTAATGAACACAGTCTTGTCTTGGTCTGGTGCATAGATAGGAACCTGGTGGTACTCTGAATATGCGTCTAGAAAATTCATTCTCTCATGAGCGGCTGTAGCGTCCACTAATTGGTTGATCTTTGGGAGGGGGAAACTTTCCTTAAGGTATGCCCTATTAAGGTCAGTGAATCGATACAAACTCTCTATTTTCCATTATTCTTTGAAACCACTACTGGGTTGGACAGCCATTTAGGGAATTAAACTTCCCGTATGGATCTTGCATCCAGCAGCTTCTCTAATTCCTTCTCTAAAGCTTTGGCCTTCTCTGGCGCAGTTCGTCGTGCCTTCTGCACGATGGGCCTGAAAGTGGGGTCTACGTGCAACCGATGACAAACCATGCCGGGATCAATTCCAGGTAGCTCATACGATTCCCACGCGAAAACTTCTAGGTTGCTTCTTAATAGCACCGTCAATTCTTTCTTCTCTTGATCTATGAGAGATGTCCCGATCAAGAAATTCCTATCTTTTTTGTTACCACCGGCTGTGACTTTTTCCAGGTTTTCAATAACCCGCTCAGAGGGGAAGAGCCTGTCTCCTCCACTCCGGGTCTTCCATACTTTAGCTGCTATTTCGAAGGTATCAAATCTTCTTGCTCCTCAACCTTCCCTTTAGCCTTCTCGACCTTCTTCTTTGGTTTCGAGCGGATGGCTGCTATAAATCACCTTCTTGCCATCGCTTGATCTCCGTGGATCTCCATCACTCCTCGCTCAGTCACGTACTTGAGTTTCTAATGGTGGGTCAATGAGACTGCCCTCATTGCATGTAGCCACCCTCTACCGAGGATAGCTTGGTATGGCGAGTCAATTTTGACTACCAAAAACTCGATCATCTTAGAGACACTTCCTGCCCTTACTGGCAACACAATCTTTCCCAATGGGATAGTTACTTTTTCGGTGAAGCCAACTAGAGGGACAGTGGCTTCCTTTAAGTCAGCAACGCTTAACTTCAATTTTTTGAATAGGTCTAGATATATTACCTCGAATGAGCTTCCCTAGTCGATGAGCAACTTATTGACGTCATAGTTGGCTATCCTAAGGGTAATGATCAAGGCGTCATGATATGGGGTTCTTACTCCCACTAAGTCTTCATCCGTGAATATGATGAGTTTGGTGTAGTCGACGTCGTCTGCTCGCCGATGCTTTCCTAACTGTGTTTTCACTGGATCGATTTGAAAAGCTTGCATTAGTGCTATAAGTTTTTTCACTTCCATCCGAGATGAATTCCTTTGAATTTGCTTCATATCAGATTCCCCATGAATTAATGAAAATTCATGGCCAGCATCGTCCTCGAGTACATTGTTAGGCCTTGTGTCTCCATTGGCAGCAACCTTTTCTGCCTTCTTCTCCACAAACTCGTTTAAATGCCCGGTCTGGTTCGACTCTTCAAGGTGAGACTTAAGAGCCCTGCAGTGCTCAGTCTTATGTCCTCCCTCCTTATAAAAAGCGCATCTCAACGCGTTGTTTCTCTTTGAGGGATCTCCTCCCATCTTTCTGGGCCACTTAACAAATGCCTCATCTTTGATTTTCGCTAGGATCTTGTATATTAGTTCTTTGAAGACAGTGTTTACTACCTGAAATGCTTTCGAAGCATCGTTCTTGCCTCCATTCTTGGAGCCACACTTTCCCCCATTCTTGCCTCCTCTCTTCTGGTTTTCGGCCTTATCGTTTTCCTTGGCAGTGAGCTTAAGTAGACCATTCTCTCCTGCACTGAGGTGGGTCACATCCTTGACTTTTGCGTACTTCTTGATGCGAGCCATCAGGTCATCGATGGTTGTGACCTCCTTCTTCGTCAAGGATTAGTGAAAAAAGCAAGAGCTGAGTAGGCCAATCTTAAAAGAGGCCACTGCTACCTGTTCTGAGCAGTCCTTGACCTCATTGAACAACTCCAAGTATCTCTTTGAGTATTCCCAGAGGCTCTCCTGAGGCGTCTTCTTCATTATTAGCAAAGCATCCATCCTCTTTGGATGGGAGCTGTTGGTAATGAAGCGAGCCATGAAGAGCTCGGCCTGAGACTCAAAGCTTCTAATGAATCTATAAGGGAGACTCTCGAACCACTTCTGGGCCACATCATGCAGACTTGAGGGAAAAATCCGGCACATTAGTGCATCCCTGTGGTTCCAGAGAGTTATGGCCTGCCTATACTGCCTAACGTGATCGATGGGGTCAGTCTTTCCGTCATAGATCTTGAATCTCAAAATTGTGAACTTCTTGGGGGCTTCTTCTTCTTCTTCTATCTCACTTGAGAAAGGGGATTTCAACTGGGTCCTCAGAGCTCAGGCACCCCGATGTGCTGGGTGCTGGTCCATTTCTAGTCGATTTGGCACCCCGATGTGCTGAGTGCTGGTCCATTTCTCTTCGGACCAAATTTCGTATATCCTTATCTCCTCGAGCTGGGCTCCTGTAATGATGAGCTGGTCGATGTTTCTCAAGCAATTCATCTTCAGACTCATGCTTCTCACTTCCTGGGAATCCAGATCTCGAGCTCCTTCCTCGGCTGCGAGACTTGGTCTCCTGAGGGCTAGGAGTGCGGTGTGGACGTCGCCTAGTGTTGTGATGGAGTTCTTTCTCCATCCTTTCCAGTCTCCTTTTGAGGCAAGTATTCTCAGCCTCTTGCTTGCGAGCAGCCTCCTCCCCTTGCTTTTGGAGCCTTGCCTCATAAGTATCGATCAACCTGGAGATTTGTGTGGACCTCGCTGGTCCTTGACTTTCTTCTGAGGCCTGCCGCTCTAGGCGACCCCTTTGATCTGAACGTCGAACTTCAGATCTAAACCTGTGAGGGGCAGGCTATTCCTGGATATCCCCAGCTTGAGGGGCGTTGCTACTGTGACCAGACATTCCAGATTCTTTGTTGGTGAGGGCTTTCTTAAAGGAAGACAAACGTTCCCTTAGACGGCGCCAATTGTGGTGACAATTATGTTCAACATAAGTTAATAAGAAAAGACAATCACCAAAGAAAATAAAGAATGTAATGAATGCCAATCACACAACACAGTATGTACGTGGTTCAATAAGAATGCTTACATCCACGGTGGTGCTCTCAGTATTATTTCTCTGTACTCCGGGGAGTGTTTTACAGAAAATACAATGCGTGACTTTTGCCCCAGGCTTAGGGTTTGTTATAAACATGTTTGTTCTCGGGGAGTGGGGGTGTTAGATTCCCCCATGTCAGTCCATTACTCCTAGAATATCTCCTTATGAGATTTTAAGAATAGACTAAGTCGTAACTGATTATAGTTGAGACGCAAGCTTCCCAGACTTTGGGCCGTTTTTACTAGGCTACTCGTCTGGGCCCGTGGTGACAAATTGTGGGTCCCCATAATAAGTATGTGGCTCCTAATGGGCTTGATAAATCTAATCCTTCCCAGATCCTGCTCTTAATCCCTTAATTATAATTAATACCACTAAATAATTATAATTGCAACTCCACTCCTTAACTCAAAGTTATATTTTGAGCTCCACGTAATTAATTGCTTAATTCTCCCCACGTTAAGGTTACAAATACCCGTTAATAAAATAAATTACTAATAATTTATTTGATTAGCTTATTTAAGTCCTTTAGCGATCCAACTTAACTTATTTGTAGTGTCGAATTAACATAATCCACCTGCACGGTTTGACACATACAAAAATTATAAGCATCCAAAGGGGTTATCACCAGTCTCTATATCGAGATGTGGATTCCATCCATAAAAGACTTTCACCATACATTAATCACTATTACCCAATTTATCAAGACTATTAATCCAATAATGATTCTCACCCGATAAGTCAAAGTAAAATAACTAGTGCATGTGTCCATCAATTATATCCGGATTAAGAGCCTTAAGTAAACGTAATAATCATGAGGTGTACATTGTCTTATAAAATCAATATAAAAATAATGACCTCAAATTGGTCCCGTTCAATACACACAAAGTGTACTAGCACAATAAGTTGAAACTATATAGTTTTTCATAATCAAGATATACATACTAAATACTATGCTACAACCCTACTCATGATATGTCTAGTTCCATCTAAGACTGTGAATGATAAAACTTATATTCTACAAAACTGATGATCTAATCCTCTATGTATAAGTCGTACTCTGCACACTAGATCACCTACTGAGCAGAATAAATGACACTAGCAATAGATAAAATACTGCAAAACATTATGTCCATATATGATTCTCATTGAAATAGGAATGACTGATTTTATTGTAACAATAAATCCATAACTAAAATTATTACATAAAGTATGGTTTTTATCTACTTCTGTAACAATCTCCCACTTAGACTCAAAGCCAAGCTGCAATGCATCTCACTCTTATCCCTTCTACATGACTATCAAAAGTCTTGGCTGGTAAGCTCTTTGTGAAAGGGTCTTCCATGTTATTCTCTGATGCAATCTTCATAACTGTGACATCACCCCACTTCACACATCCTAGAATGAGATAATACTAATGCTCAATGTGTTTACCTCTCTTATGGCTCCCGGGTTCTGTTGAGTTAGCAATTGCACCGCTATTATCACAATAAAGTGTAATAGTCGACAAAGCTAAAAGTACCAATCCTAGATCCATTAGGAATTTTATAATCCATACTGCTTCCTTGGCTGCCTTGGAGGCCGCCACATATCCAGCTTCTATGGTGGAATCAATAATTCAAGATTGCTTGATACTCCTCCAACTAATGGCTCCACCCCCTAGGGTAAAAACATATCCAGAGATATACTTTCTGGAATCTTTATCAGAATGAAAATCTTAATTAATGTACCTAATAGGTAAAGACTCTTTTCTTGGTAAACTAACATATAGTCTCGTGTTCTTTTTAAGTATTTGAGTGTATGCTTTACCGCAACCCGGTGTTCTTGCCCAGGGTTAGATTGATATATACTAACCATGGAAATATCAAAGAACATATCAAGTCTAGTGCATATCATAGCATACATAAGGATCCCAACTGCTGAAGCATAATGGATGCCTTTCATCTTCTCTATCTCATAAGGTGTCTTAGGACATTGATCCTTGGAAAGAGATACTCCATGTTTGAAAGGGTGGAACCCTTTCTTGGAATATTTCATGCTAAATCTGGCAATATTGGAATCAATATAAGTTTCTTGTGATAAACCCAACATCCTATTCTTGCGATCACACATAAGGTTGATACTAAGGATGTGACTAGCTTCTCCTAAGTCTTTCATATCGAATTGGCTAAAAAAAGCACTCTAATCGAAGAAAACACTCCATCATCATTTCCAATGAGCAGAATGTCATTGACATATAATACTAAAAACACCACTATGTTTCCGTTGCATTTATTATACACACAATACTTATCTGGACATTGATCAAAACTAAAAGATTTGATTGCTTGATCAAAACAAATGTTCCAAGTTCTAGATGTTTTCTTAAGTCCATAAATGGACTTTTTAAGCTTAAATAATTTATGCTCTTGGCCTTGGGCAATAAAATCATTTGGCCGCACCATATGGATACACTCGTCAAGATTCCCATTAATAAATGCAGTCTTGACATCCATTTGACAAATTTCATAATTGAAATAAGCCATAATGGATAAGAGAATTCGTATGGACCTCATCATAGCTACCGTTGAGAAGGTTTCCTCATAATCGATTCCCTATTTTTGAGTAAACCCTTTAGAAATAAACCGTGCCTTAAAGGTATCAACCTTCTCGCCCTCCCCTCTTTCCTCTTATAGACCCACTTGCATCCTATGGGTTTTATCCCTTCAGGTGGATCTACAAGCCTCTAGACCTGATTAGAATACATATATTCCATATCAGAATTCATAGCTTTAAGAAAAAGTTCTGCACCTTTATCTTGGATAGCCTTGTTGTAGTTACAGGGATCGACTTTGAGTTTATCAAGGTCCTTGTCAAAGACTCCCCCAAGAACATAAACCGTTCAGGTTGACATATAACCCTCCCACTATGACGAGGTAGTCCCTACTCTGGTGTACTAGTGTCAAGACGTTGTATTTTTTTTTATCCTGTATTGGTGGTGTCGAAGAATCTTGTTGGTTCCCTCACAACTTATCAAGAACAACTTTACTTCTGGGTTTATGATCCATCATATAATTCTCTTCTAAAAATCGAGCATCGGTGCTAAAAATGACCTTCTAATCCTTAGGATTATAGAATAAATAACCTTTAGTTTCCTTTGGATATCCTACAAAGAAACAAACTTCTGATCTTGATTCCAACTTTCTAGGATCTCTCTTTAGCACATGTGTCGGACTACCCAAAATTCGAATATGTTTCATATTGGGCTTGCGCCTAATCCACAATTCCTTCGGTGTAGTAGAGACCGCCTTTGAAGGTACCAAGTTCAGTAAATAAGTGGTCGTTTTTAAAGCGTATCCCCAAAAGGAATCTGGGAGGCCTGCATAACTCAACATGGATCTAATCATATCCAAAAGAGTCTTATTCCTCCTTTTTACTATACTATTTTACTGATGCATACCAGGCACAGTCAATTGGTATGTGATCCCATGATCTTCTAGATATTTCCTAAACTCCCCTAAGAAGTACTTGCCACCACGATTAAATCGTAGTACCTTAATACTTTTACCTTGATGCTTCTCCACTTATGCCCTATAAATTTTGAATTTCTCAAAGGCTTCACTCTTATGGTGCATTAGGTAAATGTACCCATACCTTGAGTAGTCATCTATGAAAATTATAAAATACTCAAAGCCCCCTCTTACTCGGGTTGTCATCGGTCCACATAGTTAATCAAGAACCAAGTCCAACAGTTCTTTGGCTCTATAGCCCTTGGCCGAGGAAGGCCTCTTGGTCATTTTACCTTCTAGACATGATTCATAAACTGGAAGTGCCTCCGCTTCTAGTGAGATCAATTTCCCACTTGCTACCAGTCTATGAATGCTTTTTATATTAATATGACCTAGGCGTAAGTGCCAAAAATACATTTGGTTCACTAAGAAGGGTTTCTTTCTCTTTAAATTTGTTCCAATTGAATTATGCAAAATATTAATTTGTTGTGTGGAAGATATAGGATTTATAATATGAAGATTATCAACTAATGTACCAGAACAAATAAAAGCTATTTTTCTTAATAACCACAAGATTATTAAAAGAAACTGAATATCTATAAAAGGCTAAATAAGAAACTGAAATAAAATTCCTCATAATGGAAGGTGCATAAAGATAATCTTTTAAAAGTAAACTCCTATCATTATTAAAGCTTAAATGAACATCTCCCGCAGAAACCACCGCCACTCTCGTAGCATCACCCATAGTCAGATAAATTTCTTCATCACTTAGTCGCCTGGTTTCCTAGAACCCCCGTAAAGAATTGCATACATGATTAATGGCTCCCGTATCTACACACCAGGTACTAGCAGTATGAACCAAAAAACATGATTGAACGATAAATAAATGGAATTTACCTACGTTGTTCTGTTTATTGCCAAAAAATGGACAATTGTTCTTTTAATGTCCTGACTGCTTACAGTGGAAACACTTTCCCTTGGGTTTTTTCACCTCCTCGAGGCCCACGGGCTGCCTGAGGGACCATCACCTATTTTTTAGCCTTCTTCTTCTTTTTATTATTTCCCATAGGCTTATAAGTAGAACCTTTCTCAGCAATAAAAGCATTTACTGACTTCTTGACGAGACCCTCAACTTATTATAGTTCTTTAAGTAGTTCCACCAAAGAGTAGGAAAGTTTGTTCACGTTGTAATTTGGGCGGAACTGCTTAAAGGACTCAGGTAGCGACTGGCGAACAATATCGACCTGGGTTTCCCCATCAATTTTCGCTCTAAGGATTTCAAGTTCATTGAGAAGAGACATCATCCTCAAAATACGTTCCTTCACTGGGGTCCCTTTAGTAATGTTTGTGTTCATGAACTCTTTCATGGAAACTTGCCTTGAAGAACGATTCTTGTCCCCAAACATATCTTTGAGGTTAAACATCATGCCATAGATAGTGTTCATCGACTGATGTTGATGTTGCAAAACATTTGACATAGATGCCAAAATGTAACACCGCGCCATCTCTTCAGCTTTGATCCATTTCTGGTAATCCCGGGTTTCCTTTTCGATTGGCCCCTCACCAGGTTTCTTAAGACAGATCTCATAGAGCACAAACATTTACCCTTTAGTAGTTAACATAATATCTAAATTCCTTTTCCCGTAAATGTAATTAGGTTCAGTTAATTTTTTTTCCTTGAGAATGACAACAAGTGGATTGAAAAAGCTTCCCATCTTAGTACTAAAGATCAAATAATAAAATGAATTATTATATGGCATAAAACATTTTGAATTCTAAATTAAAATTAATGTTCCCTTTATAAATTCTAAAAGAATTGTTTGGAATCCCGATTACCATTTAAATAGTATTCCTCTTTAGAGAACTTACTCTCCCCCCCAAAAAATAAGCAGGCTTATTCCTTTTAATTTTATTATCTAGATAAAGCCTATCTCAAATAAAATTAAATAATTGACACTTTGGTCCCACAAAATCATACCATTCCTATGTGGACAACCTACCATTATTTTATTTCTAAGTGTATACCACCAACCAATTTTAGATTATCTCATATCACATAGACTCCTCCTTTGGAGGCCGCCCATGTGAATAATAAATCCAAAATTACCCTTATGAAAATTTATACCGACTACCACAATAATTTGCATTCCTCGTTGGAGGACCTACTTATTATTGAAAGTCTTCAAATCGTTGATGGAGACCATCAGATTTTCTTTTGAAAAATTCCCTTTCCCACTTAGTAATTTAGAAAACTTTTGTGAGGGTTAAAAAAAGTGTCCAATTCTTAATTAATTTGAAAAATCTAGGACATTTGATATATTTCCAAAAATAACGAAATATCCTTATTTTAATATATCAAGAAAATGTGTGATAGATAAAAATTTTCAAATACCCTTGATTGTTAAAAAATGAATACTCATTTTTTTTATTCTCTAACCACACATATTAAATGTCCACAATTCAAAATAATTATTAATTATTCACATTTAGCATCTACATGATTTAAGTCGGGTCAGTATTCCATGTTGTCCATAATTCTAAGGGAATCGTTAACACATATTAACAACCCAATAATTAAACATGAATAACAGAGACATAAATCAACGTAAATAAGAAAATCGATATAAATAAGGATTCCCGACTATTATGGTCAATATACAACTCTGTCATAGATTGGAGTTCTCAACAGTCATCCTTGAACCCAAACACTTCATGTTGCCACTACGCTGGGACGATACGGGGTTCCACCTACCTGGTCAGGTGGCGGGGTTGAGGGACAACGCCCCACCTCCAAACACTATTGAAATTGATTTTTGTGCCAAAAAAACTGCCTCTGATCACCGATCTAGTTTCACACTTCTCCATTGATAATCACGATCAAAACAGTAACGAATTACAGATGTCCAATGCCTCCATTAAGGAGTCCACAGTCTACATCAATATTAAATTAATCCAGCATAAAAAATATAACCACGAATAAACCATTGTGGGATCCAATCACATAAAATAAAAACTTAAATACGTGACCATAATAGTGGGATTAGATCGTTGAAAAATAGAAGTTAGCACCATTCTTTGTATTACCCTACATCCATGCACATATACGATTTTTTTAATTGGATAATATGGTTGAATTCAACCTATACGCAATATCAACAGGCCTCTGATAGCAATTGTTGGAGCGTAAGTCCAAGGGTTTATTGAAAACGCGTATAGATTGAACTATAAAAAAACTACACATACATAAAATCCTATAAGGCGAAATTAGTATTTATATTTAAAGATCTATCTGATTTGATCTCGTCTTTGCAGAATAGATTATGTGATGGCTCGATTCACCTCACTGTCTTCTACTGTATTCCTGATATGGACAGTCACGAGTAAAGGGTGGGCTCCTATTTTATGACGATCTTCTTATCTCCTCTTTCTTCTCTGCTGCCTCTCTTTTTCATATGTTCGAACTTGAGTCTTTTGAGTATCTAAGAGTGATGGCTAGGTTAAGAAAGAATGAGACTCGGTGCATATATATAGTCTACAGTAAGGACTTTAAGGAGAGATAAGGATATGGAACCTAATGGGCCTGAGAAAACCTAATCCTTACCGAATACTAATCTCAGTCCTTTAATTATAATTAACACCACTAAATAATTATAATTTCAAGTCTAACTCAAAATTATATTTTGAGTTCCTCATTATTAATTACTTAATTCTCCCCACGTTAAGGTTACAAATACCCGTTAATAAAATAAATTACTAATAATTTATTTGATTAACTTATTTAAGTCCTTAAGCGATCCAACTTAACTTATTTGTAATGTTCGATTAATATAATCCACGTGCAGGGTTTGACACATACAAAACTTATAAGCATCTCAAGGGGGTATCACCAGTCTCTATACTGATATGTGGATTTCATCCATAAAATACTTGCTCTGTATATTAATCACCATTACCCAATTTATCAAGATTATTGATCCAATAATGAATCTCACCCTATAAGTCAAAGTAATAAATAGCTAGTGCATGTATCCATCAATCATATCCGGATTAAGAGACTTAAGTAAACCTAATAATTACGAGGTGTACATTGTCTTATAAAATCAGTATAAATATAATGACCTCAAATTGGTCCCGTTCAATACACAAAAAGTGTACCACAACCAAATCAGTTAAAACTATACAACTTCTCGTAAACATGATAGACCTACTAAAGTATTGTGCTATAGCCCTACTCATGGTGTGTCTAGTTCCATTAAAAATGTGAACGATAATACTTATATTCTACAAGAACTCGTGATCTGATCTTTTGTGTGTAAGTCGTACTTTACACACCAGAACACTTATTGAGCAGAATAAAAGACACCAATAATATATAAAATACTGCAAAACATTATGTCTATATATAATTCTCATTAAAATAGGAATAACAAATTTTATTATAACAATAAATTCATAACAAAAATTATTACATAAAATATGGTTTTAGTCTACTTCTTTAACACAGAGGAATAGCCATTATAGCATAATCATTAGAATGATCCTTGGATCCAAAATCTCTAGGAAAAATATAGCTATAACTCTTTACCAACTCTCCTTTTTTGCCACATCGGAGCGCCGGGAATTGAACGCAACTAGACATTTTTCATATCAACTCCATAAATTGATGGTTAACCTGATGGTTCCCATTTTTGTTTATTGGGACTTATAAAAGAATAAAAAAAGTTAATTTTTTATCAAAAGGATTTCAAATTGCATAATTCACGAACAAGACTTCTTTACTTCGCAAATTGCTTACCGATTCAGTGCGAACTGTTAACGTAGTGATTTGAGGGATGGTCCATTTGCCTAACATGTAGAATTAGCTCACTAAGTGTTTGTCATGGTAAATCAAAGCATTTTAAAAAAGTGTGATCTTTTTTTAGTTAGAAATGTAATGATGTCAATGCCTCTATGTTTTGAAGCTCTTAAAAACAACAATGCAAATTTCTTGGAAACCTAATAAAATAGTGAGAATGAAAAAGTTGGATGAAAACTGCTTCTTATTCATGTTCAATCATATTCTAGATAATGGGAGAGTTTTGAACAAAAGGCCATGGAGTTTTTATTAAAATATGTTGTTACTTCAAGATTTTGATGGAGATAAGCCTCCTCTTAAAATGGAATTACGTTGGATACCATTGTGGGTTAGAGTATTTAATCCCCCTTTAAACATAATGGGGGAGAGTATAGGTGGGAGACTAATAAATAAACTGCGGATATTTGAAGATATCGAAATAAGCCCGAATTGCTCGGGTTAGTGTAGGTACATTCAGATAAAGGTGGTAATGGATGTCCAAAAGCCCATATTCAAAATTTTGATAATGAACATCATGGGAAAAGAACCCTTTCAATAAAAAAAATTGCAACCAATGAATACTTCACACCGAACCTAAACCTGACCCAAAACATACAAATTACTCATAATAAAACTAAAAACCACACCCAAACTAACTATGCCAAACACATTAACACCTTTATTCAAAAGAACCAAGCTGAAATTTATAATCACACTTCAAAGACAACCCATAACAACCTCGGTCTACCCCGTCCCAATAAGCAAACAACCATTGAAAAATATCCTCTTAACCATAAAATATGGAAATGGTTTGCAAGGGCAATAAACAAAAGTAAATTAGTGAACATTGAAATATAAGGGGGACACAAGAGAAATGTAATGATGGATGAAGGAGAGAGAGAGAGACTACTATCAAAAATAGAAACTCAACAAAACTCATATGGATGGAGGAATGGTGGTGATCGATCAACGATCCTGCCGTGCCCAATAAAAATTCTCAACTGGAATTGTTAGGTCTGGGTCACCCCTCGAAAATTCGATATCTTTGTGACCTATCACTTAGAGAGAAACCACATTTTTTTTACTTGTCGCGACAAAGTCATGGAGTAGATAAATGGAAAAAATTAAGAGTTGAATGCAGTTCAAACATAAGATCCTTATTGATAATGTTCAAATATTTATAGGTTTGACATTATTTTGGGAAGAAGTAGTATATTTAACTATTCAAAGTTTTTCAGGTAAGCACATAGATTCCATTGTAGATATTTCAGTTGTTTATAAAAGATTGGAGTCTTCTAAAAGAATTGGATTTCGATTATGATCTCCCATGGATTTGGATGGGAGACTTCAATGAAGTATTATCCGATAATGAAAATGTAGGATAAAGAAGTCGTCCTAGCTGGCGCAGGATGTAGATAAGTGTAGGTTGTGAGATCTAGGTTTCTTGGGTTATTAATCACCTGGTCTAATGATAGGGTTAAGGAAAGATCAAATCATTTCTTTGCTAACCTAAAGTGGGTGGGAACATTTTGTGAGATTCACGTTAATAGTGTGGAGCAACATGGGTCTGATCATTTTCTTAAAAGTATTACCTTTAAATTTCCAGGAGATAGAGAAACTAGAAAAAAAGGCGACATTCAGGGTGTAGATTCAAATCTTGGTGGGATAAATATGAGGAGTGTAATAATGTTATCCGAGATGCTTGGGATGAATAAGTGCGAGGAGAAATTGATGATAAATTACATACATGTGGGAATATATTAGTTTATTGGTCAAGAATTAAGTACGATTCTTTAAAGAAGTCATTATAGGAGAAGAGAGACATGGTAAGAAAATTCGTGAACAATAATGATCACTGAACAAAATAGAAGAAATTAAGAAAATATAGAAGTACTATGACTCTTTAGTGGAGGCATAAGAATTAAGATGTAAGCATAGGGGGAAGGTGGAATGGTGATAGTTATAGGAAAACAAAATATTTTCATGCCGAGGCCACGTAATGAAGAAAAATAAATTATATCAACCGGATGATAAATGATAATGCAATTTGTATTCAAGACAAAACAATATCATAGAGCATGTGGTTAAATATTTCACCAATTTATTTCAAATCAACAGACCACACTGTGATTCTCCATGGGTTATTCTGGAGGGATAAGGAACTTTGTCTTAATAAAGATAAACAATATGACCTTATATGAATTTACAGACCCTAAGGTAACTCTTTCCATTAAACAAATGCCTCCTCTACAATTTCCCGGACCTAATGGAATTCCACCATTATTTTATAAAAATGTTGGCATGTTGTCATTCCGGCTGTCATTCAATTGGTCTCAAAACTCTTAATGGTTATTTACCCATAAACACAATTAATCATACACAATTTTCTTTGATACTTAAAATAAGGAATCGCAAGTTTTTTGGCTCAATTTTGGCCTATTAATTTGTGCAACTTAATTTTTAAAATTCTATAAAAAAAATGTTGCATACTCTTAGAAGAGTGTTATATTCAATTATTTTGGAAAATCAATGCATTTTTTCCCCGGATAATATCATCGCAACCTTTGAATTAAACCATTATATCAATATGAAAAAAATGGGGAACGTGGGCCATTTTGCTTTGAAACATCACATGTCTAAGACTTATGAAAGAGTGGAGATGATCTTTCCTGATAATATTATGAAAAAATATGGGTTAGATTAATTATGAATTATGTCACTTCTATTTCTTTCTTTGCCATCGTAAATAGGGAAACAAAAGGCAATTTTAAATCCCAAAAAGGGCTCCGTCAAGGCAACTCCCTTTCACCTTACTTTTTCCTTCTATATGTGAAAGGGATTGATGATACCAGAGATATAGCCATTTAAACTTCTATGGAGCTCAAGCGAGCTATAAATGGAGACAAGAGTGCAGTAACATAAATGCAAAAGAAATAGATGAGGCAAAGAAGAGAACATAATGGTATAAGTGGTTCGGTCGTAGCTTAATCCACTGTGCAAGGTGTTTGGTGGTGTTTTCACTATAAAATGAGGCACTAATGGCCTTAGAATACAACTCTCAATCTTTTTTCTCTACAGTGTATCTAGACAAAATTTAGCTTAGGGTTTCAATATTTTTTCCCCCACAAGGAAGAAGATGTAGGGTATTTATATCCTTGGGGGTGCACAGTGCACCCCCAAGCATGTAATAAGAATGCAAGTAAACAATGAGAACCAACAACCTGTCCCTAGCACACATATGTCATGATGATGAAATATTCCCTCACGTGCTCATCCAGATATTGTTATAATGGTTTTTCCAAGTGGGATAGTGACCCATAATCCACGTGTGTTCTGCTAGGTGCTAAGGGCAGGCCATCATGGACCAGGCTAAGTCGAGCCATCAGGTCAGTCCTATGATGCAATGACCCTCAGAATGTTGAGTAGGATTTGGGTTTGCATATGTGCCTCGGCCTCCTCTACTGATGGACGAGGCTGAGAAGATATGTAAGAGTTAATTGGGATCAATAATGTGCCATATGTCTATACTAATGGCTGAGGATGAGGCCACTTGAGGTTGGGCCTTTTGCTGAGTCAACTTCCTGTGTTTCCTTTGATAAGTGGCCAGGGTCAGCCTTAGTCGGGTTGGGATCTGTTGAGGATGAGGCCATACTTATGTATATCAATCACCTCTAGCCCTTAATCTTAAATTTGAGTAGAAGTCTGGGGGTATAGTCGGTTATCCCCCCCTGTGAGAGTATCTCCTTGTCATCTGAGGTTGTTCAAGCCGTGAACCTGTTTGGTTGAGTGTACAGGTATTACTTCAATGTCCCTGGGTGAAGTGTTCTGAACTAGAAACCTGTTAATATGTGTGTGGGCTGGCGTGATTGCCAAGGTAGGGCGGCTACATGCCTGACCTAGTAAGTTATGCCCTCATGATTTGGCTCTTAGTTAATCGCGTTCAATCATTACTCGGTTCAAATACTTAAAATAAAAGTATTTTCTCTTCCTTCTTCATTCTATTTCGCTCTTAAGAAAAACTTTTGTAACCTTTTAAGCTTTTTTCTCTCTATATTTTTGGGCATTCCATTAAGCTTTAGGGTCTGTTCTTCCTTCAAATTCGGTCTTCAACCTTCAGTTAACCATTTTCCCCTTCTTTTTATCTTTATCCACCCCGTGTACCTTAATTTCTACTTTATTATTTTTTTCGGCGATCTTTACTTTTTTTGGTGGTAGTGATAGGCCATTCTAGTGGGATTTTGTGGTTTTTCAATGTTGGTTAAGGTGTTAGGAGTTGAGGATAGGAAGCTTTCAGGCTTCAAACTCACTTCTTGTAATTTTTTGCATCTTCGATAGCTCTCCGACCACCTTCTTCGGTGGGCTGTATACCACTATTCTTGACTAGTTTTATTTATAAATGATAAATACTTTAGATTTTGATCAAAAATTCTTCTTTCGGCCAAACCCTTGAATGTTTAAAGTGTTGTATTAGCTTTTAGACTAATACCCCAAACTTAGTGCTAAGATCCTTAGGGAGATAAGGAAAGGTGAGGCAGAGGCTGAGGCAAAGAGGAAAGTCGGAGATGACCTTACACATCCTGTCTTCCCAACCCCCTAGATATCATCCCTCCTCCATCAGTTGAGGTTAGTGCTGACACAATGACTGGCCACTTATCCTAGGTGTCCCAATCGTCCTCATCTTTTGAGGGTTATAACCCTTCGCCTTCTTGGGTTTTTGAGATAATTGACTCTTTTGAGGAGACTCTTCGCATCCCCACATCATATACAACATAGTCTAATACTATCGAGTCTTCACATGGACACCAGTCGCGTATTTCCCTGGCCTATGAGGATCCAAGGGTAAATATTCTAACACCCCCAATGGTAGTTCCCTTATCGACTATGACTGAGGGAAAGTTTAACGAGAGGTTTTCGAGTGGAACCCCAACTCCTTAGGTTCCTATGACTTTGAGTCCAGGGAACCATTTGATGTTTCCTATGACCAAATCTTTCCTTCCACTATTATAGAAATTGACCTCCTTGTCTAGAGGCATATGTATGGAATTAAGTCAAATATTCACATGAGAGTCTCGGACGAGGATGAGAGAGCTTTTAACGATCGAGAGTGTGAAGTAGCCATTTATGATCAGATGTTTAGGGTCGAATTTCATCCTCCTATTCATCCTTCTTTATGAGCCATCCTATCCAGTATGGGGCTTTCTCCTACCCAACTAGCACCAAACTCATGGATAATCATACTTAGCTTAATTTCTTTGTGAAATTTGATGAACGAAGATGACCCTTTAGTTAGCGTCTTTAAAGTTTGCTATAATGTATCCCGCACTAAGGCCTAGCCAGGCTATTATCATTTGGGGGTGAGAAAACCTGACCAGAAAATCCTCTAAATTAATTAAACCTCGAACCATCACTGAAAGCCAAGGTATTTCTTTATCTTTAGGGCCTGAGAGTTCAAGGCCGACACTGCTCGTGATGACTCTGAGCCAAAGGTTCCCCATATTTGGGTAAATTCTTCTATGTCTTCCAAGCTAGACCCCATCCTTAGTGTGGATGCTCAGACAAGGGTTGACTAGTTGATATTCTAGGGGAAGGATGGTGGTCTAGCCGAGTTCGAACAAGTGATGACCCCGTTTATCCTGGAAACCTTAGGTCTGGGGGTTTAAACCTGTATGAGTTGTGTACGTTTTCTATATCTTCTATTTTTCTAATTATTCCTCGTCTCTAATTATTTTTACTAATCATCATCTTCTCTTTTTTACAGATTGTCCTCCTAAGACTCCAGATCACGTCTGGGATATGATTGCCCCAAGTCTTTAAGCGGCTCTGAGTAGAAAGGGCAGCAAGCAACCCACCAATGTTGCCTCTAAAAAAAGAACTACTGGTGGACCAAGCAATACCGAGGTTGGGAACAAATGAAATGAACCTATTGGGGGAATGGGTACCTTCCCCCTTAGATGGATACGAGGCAAATGGCCCAACCCTTTGACACGAGGCCGACTCCTGCCATACAGGGCTCTAATAATGTAACCATAGTGGCTCGTCTCGCCCAACTCTATGCGAGATTTGACTCTCTCATCATGAGTGGCGTGAGGTCTAAATAATCCGTCCTCTTCTTACCCTTTGAGTTTGACAAACACTTTTTGGATTCGACGAACATGCCTCAGGTCTTCGATTTTGGACATCTTAACATGGCCCGAGTATACATTTTATCCGACTTTATTTTTTTAAAAATATTTTTGATTTTGCAAAGCCTTGCATTATATCATATTAACTTCTGTACTCTATAATTTTTTCAGTCCATGTGTGACTTTTCTCATGCCACTGAGTGAATGGATGAAAATTCCCTCAAGTGCAAAAGGGGGAGAGGGCCCTTCAGGCCAAGAGATATTTGAAGGACAAGGTGAAGTCCTTAAAGATTGACCATAAAAAAGCCATTGCTAATTTGGAGAAAGAGTACACTAACATTCTTGATTCTTCGAAGAAAGAGCAAGACTCGACATTTCAAACTTTGACAACCAACCATGCGGCCGAGATAACAGAGGCTGTTAAGAAGGAAAAGGTCGAGGCCGTGGAGGCCTTAAAAAATTCTAAGGAGTTTGGCTAATTTGACTCCCAGTATCTTAAAAGTGGTGCAAAAATGGCCTGCAAATGGGCAGTTTTAAAATTCCCTGAGGCCATCTCCTCCATTCGATCAGACCTAGAGGCCTTTAATCTGGCTAACCTTTAGGTTCAGACACTGCTAACAGATGTTGAGGCGGCGGCCGCAGTCGAGAGCTCTGTTTAGGTTGCAAACGAAGTTGCTGGGGGGATAAGAGCCGAGGATAAGGCGCAGACGACCCTGCTTCCTGGGGAAATTTGGTCGTCATTAACGAGCTGAGTGTTTAGGGTATTCGTCTTGGACCTATACCCTCTTCCCTTGTAATTTAATTTTGTGAACATTTTTGTAGCTCTCTTGTGTGTAACCTTAACATTTTTATCATCGTATTTGTTCAAACATTATACCAGTATAATGAAAATCATTCTTTTTACAAGTCGTATGTCGTATTATTGATATAACTGGGTCATTCACATTTAGAATGAGGTTGATGATCTTTTAACCATATGAATGATTTTAATATTTTATTGTCAACTGAAATATAGTTAAGTCCCCTCTTGTAGTTTTCGAGGTTATGAGGACGAGACTAAGTCTCTTCACATATCCTCATACTTCCGAGGGAGTTATTACCTTTAATTCACCGCATTGTGATGTTCTAATTAACCATAATTAAATGACTTTATCAAGTTGCCTCCAAATAAATGGTGTTATGCATCTCCTCTCTTGTGGTTCCTGAGGTTGTGAGGACGAGACTAAGTCTCTCCTTATATCCTCGTAGCTCTAAGGGAGTAATGACCATTAATTCATTGCATTGTGATGTTCTAATTAACCATAATGAAATGATTTTATCAAACTTTTTGTGTTTTTCTCCACCTAAGTGATGCTATCACATTATTCCCACCTCTTAGTGTTATTGAGATATCATGGACGAGACGTGTCTCCTATGGTCTTTCATATCACCGTGAGTGAGTAAAAACTAATTCAACATAACAATGATTTTTATTAGTTTAGAGTAATTCAAACCACACAGTTGATAATTGAAAAACAAAGATATGAGGAAACACTTACACTTTTTCATTCATCACTTAAAAATATTTTAAATACAAGCAATTTCTGCACATGAAGATGGTGACACACAAATGACACTCAGATCTACTAATAATATCTCGTCAAATGATCTGCTTTCCAAGGACTAGAGAAAGGCTCTCACTCTAGATTTTTCAACCTATAAGTTACAGGGATGACCTCTTTAGTGACTCTATACGGATCGTTCCAATTCGGACACAATTTAGTAGGCTTCTACTAGGACCAAATCTCCCCCATCCATCGGCCTAGATTTTACCCTCTTATTGTAGAACCCGACTGCCCTATGCAGATATATTGACTGTCGAACTTTAGAATCTTCCCGTATCTCTTTTATCAAGTTCACGTCAAGCCTTCTCTCTTCATTATTGGTCTCAAGGTTGTAAGTCTGGACTCTATGCATGGGAAGACCAAGCTCGGTGGGGATGATTGTCTCTGACTTATAAACTAGCATGTATGGTGTCTCCCTTCTACTTGTCCTCTCCGTCGTCCTATAATACCATAGGACCCCATGTAGCTCGACCATCCAAAGACCCTTGGCATCTTCTAACTTCTTTTTGATTCGGTCTAATATCATCCAATTGGTGACCTCGGTCTGGATGTTAGATTGGGGTCGGCCTGATACTGAGTACAACTACTTAATGCCGACCCTTTTTTAATATTCCTCTAAGGATTTATTTTTGGATTGCTTCCCATTGTAAAAAATCAAGGTGTGGGGTAAACCATACTTGCAAATGATGTAAAAAATCAAGGTGTGGGGTAAAACAAGTGCAAGAGGATCCTGATTATTTGGATCCTCTTGCACTTGTTTTTCCAAGCAAAGTTGTCTGGGGTCGACCACGTCTCTATGCCTCTAGTGGCATTACACTTCCTTCTATGGGGTCGGGGGTGGTCCACCTATCGCCGCTTCCACAACCTCCCTGGCGGATGGAGTGATGATCTCTATCGCTGCGCCTAGAGTCCTTGCCATCATGGTTTGGCTCAAAGCCATAAATTATTTTTGCATCTTTTGGTGGCTAGCCACCAGCGAGCATAATGTCATCGCCATATCAGCCATTTTTTTTACTAAGGTGGTGCCTAGCTGGAGCTGGGGCAATGCCTAGAGGCTGATATGAAGCCATGTCTCTGATGAGAGTGTAGATGAATTACATGAGCTAAAAGAATCTTAAAGGTACCAACCATAACTCTTTTAATAGTTATTCAGGTCTAGCAATGGTGGAGCTGAATCACCATCAGAGACTTAGGTAGGAGCTAAGCTATAAATGAGAGGAAGAAGATGAAATCTCGTTTTCCACAAACGGGGCCAAAATAATGATACCAGAGATATCACCACTTAAAATTGTATGGATCTCAAGCTAGCTATCAATGGAGATAAGAGTGAAGTAAAGTAAATGTAGAAGAAAGAGACGAGGTAAAAAATAACACAATGGTATAAGTGGTTCGACCGTAACTGATTCCACTGTGAAAGGTGTTTGGCGGTGTTTTCACTATAAAATGAGGCACTAATGGCCTTATAATACAACTCTCAAGCTTTCTTTATATACTATGCATTTAGATAGAGTTTAGCTTAGTGTTCTAATATTTCGATCCCCCTTCAAGGAAGAAAATGTAGGGTATTTATAGCCTTATGCACCCCCCAAGCATGTAATAAGCATGCATGGGCTAAAGCAACCAATTAGAACCAGCCACCTATCCCTGGCACACATACATTATGATGATGAAACATCCCCCACGTGCTCATGAAGATCTTGTTGTAACGGTTTGTCCATACGGGATAGTGACCCACAATCCACGTGTGTTCTGCCAGGTGTCAAGGGTCGGCCATTGTGGACTAGGTCGATCCGAGCCGTCAGGTCAGTCCTCTAACATAATGACCCTAAGAGTGATGAGTAAGGTCTGGATCTGCATCTGGGCCTCAGCCTCCTCTTCCCATGGACTAGGCCGAAAAGATATATAAGAGTTAACTGGGATCAACAATGTGCATACGTCTGGTGTAGTGGCCGAGGATTAGGCCACTTGTGGTTAGGCCTTCTATTGAGTCGACCCCTATGTCTTTCCTTTGATGAGAGGCCAGGGTTGGCCTTAGGTGGGATGGTATCTTTTGAGGACGAGGCCATACTTATGTATATCAGGGTCCACTTCCTTATTTGAAAGAGCTACGATAGAGAGAGAAAAATCTCTGAGTCGAGGCAAGTAGATGGGGTCCTAATGTGCGTTGTTTATTTTTTACTAATGATAGTATTATTTTCGAGAGAGTTAGGAGAAAATAATTGGTAAATATTAGGAGTATATTTTGTATTTATGAGAGAGCTTTGGGATAACATATAAACTTTTATAAACGGGGAGTTGTGTTTAGTAGAACTACCACTAAAAATGGGAGGTCTAATATCTGCAACATATTGGGAGTTAAAGAGGTGGGAAGTCATTATAACTGTTTGGGACTGCCGTCGGTTGTGCAAAATCAAAGGAGTTCACCTGTTTAATGGAAATTAATGGGACAAAGGATATTCTTTTATCAAAAGCGGGAAATAAATTTTAATTAAGCTCGTTGCCCAAGCATGTCAAACCTATGCTATGAGTTATTTTAAAATCTTGGATCAACTTTCCAATGATTTAAAGTCTCTTTTATGTAAATTTGGTGGGTGCATGGGAAGATGGAGAGGGCTATGCGTTATGTTGGTTGGGAAAAACTTTGTAAGCCTAAGTTCCAAGGTGGTCTTGGGTTTAGAGATTTGAAATCTTTTAATTTAGAATATTGGCCAAAGAAGGGTGAGTAATCTTAACTAATCAAACCATCTTCTCTAGTAGAATTATTAGGCTAAATACTTTCTTAGGTGATCATTTTGGAATATTTGAATGAGTATATAGGGGGCTAAAGGGTTCCTCTTAGGGGGGGTAGGGGGTAGGTGAGATGGAGATAGGAGATGGGTCGAATATTAAGATTTAGGGTGATAAATGGATTCCGAGGCCGCACACCCCAATATTAATTATAATGGCTCTCATATTGTTAAAGATCTCATCATCCTGAAAAGAGGACAGTGGGATCTCAATATTATTTCTAATTTGTCTATTGCACACGGTATGGGAGATATTAAGAAAATCCCATTACAAAACGTACAATCGAGGGACAAAGAAATTTGGCATTTTGAAAAGAATGGAAGGGACTCGACAAGTAGGTATAAGCTTGCATGGTCTATAGGACAATGGCACGGGAAACATAGATTCAAATTGGCATTGATCTCCTCTAAGTGACTCGGGTTGGGGGTCAATTTGGAGGGGGATTTTACCAAATAAAGTAAAACACTTTTTATTTCGGTTAAAGTTCCAACTCATTACCAAGGGTGAAAAATTATGTAAAAAGGAAGGTTGTGGTAAGAAACTCTTAATGTTGTGTGTGCATGAAAGGTACCAATAATGAAGAAGACATTTAATGCGACATCCATTGTCAAAATAAATTTTAAATCTGTAAAAACTGAGTATGGAGGATTGGATGAATAAGAGGGACAATAGTAATGTGCGGTTAGTCTGATTGGCATCAGATCTTCAACAAGACCATTTTGACTATGTGTGCATGGCTATGTGGACTATTTAGAAAATAGAAAAAAGTTTTTCACGAAGATAAATCCAAAAATCCCATTACAATCCTGCATAGGGAAGCTGCTGTGTTTCAAGACTACCGGAATGCATGGGTAAGGAAAAAATAAAAGTTGATAACAGAAGACTGACTTGGATAGCCCAGCAACTGGAACCTACAAAGTCAATTTTGATGTTGCAAACAACGCGAGAACCGAAATTGGAGTATTCATTACAAATCGTAGTGGTGATTTTATCGTTGGACTTTCGGAAAGGATACCACAACTACTCTAAGCGGAAGAAACGATAGTAATGGCAGTGTTAGAGCCTATGAGTTTCGCTATTAGATGCGTTTTTTTTTTTAGTTCGAATTGGAGGCAGATCACACCAATATTATTGAGTAATTGCTAAATGATGAGGAAGACTGGTCTCCCAGTGGATTGCTCACAGAGCTAGTGAAAGATAAAATAAAAATCGGGTTTAATATTCACTTTTTCTTTGTGAAAAGAGCTGGCAATTGGCCAACAGATCTACTAGATCAACACCCAAAGAATGTGGGTCACCTCACTACTTGGTTGGAAGAAGTCCCCGTGTTCTCAAGTGCTTCTTTGTTTAATTATGTACAAGCTACTATTTCTTAATTTTTAATATTAATTGTTGTTAATAAATGGGTTCTTTGTAATATTTTATTTTTAACCTTTTATTAATAATGCAAACATTTTATTAATTAAAAAGTGTTTCTTAGTACCAAACCATATAATAAATTATTACATTTATTTCCTAAGTTGATACCTTATATATTTGAAGTGAAAAAATGGATTTCAATTACTATCGATTTTGGACTTCGTTCAAGATTCTTCCCCCCATCTATTAATTATTCATACCACTACACCAAATCTGCCCATTTGTCAAGGTCATTGACCTTGACAAATCCACCTTGTCAAGGTCAATGACCGTGACATTTCGAGGCGAGACAACTTTTTTTGTCACGGTCGTGTCACGGTCATTGACCTTGACACAAAACTCGCGTTTTGTGTCACGGTCGTGTCACGGTCATTGACCTTGACACGTTTGTCACGGTTATAAACCGTGACAAAGCCGTGACCCTTAGTAAAAAAATTGTCACGGTCATTGACCTTGACAAGCCCGTGACAATTTTGTCACGGGCTTGTCACGGTCAATGACCGTGACAATTCTGGGCAGAATTAAAAAAAAAACTGCTGGGCAGTATGGCCACTGCCACTGCCCAGCAGTATATTTGTACCTGTTATAGCAACGTTGTACCTGTTCCAAACATCATATATCCGAACAAACTAAAGATAATGCAAATTATTTTGTGAAGAATCCTAATACTAACCAGAATTGGTTGAAAACTCGAAACAGCTTATGATAACTATACACTAAGAAGACGTTTAAATGAAAAGTATGTCATCCATGTGGGACACCCTTGTGTTCGTTATGGATGTCTTTTCATGGTACATTTGGTTTCTAGGAAATTGACTTTAGAATCTAAAGTTTAAAATTTAATAAACATGACTTCGGCCCCCATTTAGATGTTCGTCTGTTAAGCAAAAAAGTTTGTCACTCCATACATACCCCCCATGAAAAACTTCCAAAATAAAAAATCAAAACGGAACTCGACCCAGAAAATTGAGTTGCATATCTCCATCCGCAAATGAAACTAGCCACTGTCGGTGTTATTGAGCCACAACATCAACCCCAATGGTCGTTTCTGGCCAGACTCAACATTTGGTTATGGATATATAGTGCACATCGGTAAAAGCTCAAATCAGGCGTCAAAGAAGAGGGTGAAGAATGATAGACCTGATTAGTGATTCCAGATGTAAATAAAGAATGTTCAACGATGAAGACAAAGTAACGATATACTACAAGTTGAAAAAAAACACTTCGAGCATGCAAATATCACACGATATGTTCATACAAATTATATGCCATTCGAACTTAAAAGCACAAGACATGTTATACTACACGTTCAATGAAGAAACATTAAAAACACAGTTTATTGAATAGCATGAGTGAGAATATGTATGGTTGGGGATTGTGTGTGTGTGTTGTGGTGGTGGTGGTGGGTGGGAGTGGGGGTGGGGGGGACCAAATTGGACACCTCGCAAGCATTTATCGTGATAATATCCATGAAAAAGCCCCTCCCGTTCAATGTGTCACTGCTGCAGGCAAATTACATAATAAAAAATTAATATAATAGATTTTTTACAAGCAAAACAATTATGGTGATTTGAGGTTTTACCGCAACTAATTCTTTGATGTTAAATTTAGCCTCTAACAATTTCATTTCTTGAGGTTCCCTCGAGATGACTTTCAGTGACACAAAAAGTGTTACAGGATATTTTTTGCATCACTAAAAGTCACTCTGGGGTTTAAGCCTTAAGAAATGAAACTGTTGGGGGGGCAAATTCAATATCAAATAAATAATGAGCTCCAAAGCCCAAGTGACCCATAAAATTAATAATAGACAATTTAAAAAAAAAACTAAACATGAGATAGAAAATGTCAATTTAGCAGTAGATATAAACACATTGAAAGTTTATCATAGGCGCGATTCGTGATTGTAAGTGTACCAATACAGGAGTCATCTGAGGATCTTTAGTTCTTCAACATAAGGAATTGATAAGGGGTAAAAGATGAAAAATATTCTCCCATCAACAATGACACAAACCTAGCCAATTTCATGACACAATTAATAACCTATCTTGGCCGGTAAGAGATTTATTTCAATTTATGGAACCTAGCCTCACTAGAACAATTACTAAAAAAATATATTTAAATTATTGATCGGAAAGGACAATTTACCAATTGGAGCTGTGTTTGGAGCACTTGAGTTAGGACCATCTTCTCCATTACTCTTTTCTCAAAATAAGTCGTCATATTTTAAATTATTCAGAACATATGAAAATAATAAATTCAGAAATAACAAAAATTCCTAGTAAGAGGCATAACAAAAATCTATGGATACAAATGCAGATCCAATGGATAGGAAAGAGATATTACTTACCCTGGACTGGGGCCGTTTCTTGAGCAGTCGTGTTAAGACCATCTACTCCATGACTGGGTTCTGAAAGAAATAATAATATTTTAAACGATTCAAAACATATAAAAATAACAAATTCAGAAATAATAAAAGTTAATCTAGGAATAAATAATCAGAGCCAATGAATCAGAAAGAAAGATTATTTACTGCTGATTGGAGCCGTTTCTTGAGCATTCAAATTAGGACCATCTGCCCCATGACTGGTTTCTAAAATAAGTAATGATATTTTAAATTATTCAAAACACATAAAGATAACAAATTCAGAAATAATGAAGATTCCTACTAGGAGGCTTAACAAAATCCAGGGATATAATAATCGAGCTAATGGATCGGAAAGAGATATTACTTACTCTCGACTGGAGCCATTTCTTGAGCACTCGTATTCGTACCATCAGCTCCATGACTGATTTCTAAAAGAAAAAATCATATATACATGCAAAATGAGACAAAAAATACATCAATACAGTCTAGGTCTAATCATAAAAAATGCATAAAGATAGGAATGGTTGGCAGAGTTATAATAATAAATGCAAACTAGTTCTAAATCATCCTTTTATCTTTTATAATTGTGTTTTAAGGAGTGATAAACAATGTGGAAACACATGAAGGATGATGGGAATTAGAGTTTGTTATGTTATTGGTTCGCTAAACACAATCCTATAATTTTAGAATAAATTCCATGTGTGTATTATTTTTAGGGCTTTAATCAATGGATTCATTTAAGACATGATGTGGTAGATGTCTTGTAAAAATCTAGAGATAGGGAAAACGTTTTATATTGGTTCAATAATGTGAAGCACAAAATTTTCGAAATGGTCTACACACCTAAATTGAATCTCAATCCTCCACCCCACCCCCTCCCCCACCACACACCACACACACACACACACACACACCCCACCCACCCCACCCAACCCCCTACCCCGTCCCCCACCCCCTCCCCCTCCCCCTACCCCGTCCCCCACCCCACCCCACCCCCTGCCCCCTCCCCCACCACACACCACCACACACACACACACACACCACCCTACCCCACCCCCTGCCCCCCTCCACCACCCCCTCCCCCCTCCCCCAAAACACACACACACACACCGCACCCCACCCCACCCCACCCCCTGCCCCCTCCACCACCCCCTCCCCCACTCCACCCACCCCACCCAACCCCCTACCCCCCTCCCCCTCCCCCCTACCCCACCCCACCCCCTGCCCCCTCCACCACCCCCTCCCCCACCCCACACCACCACACACACACACACACCCCACCCTACCCCACCCCCTGCCCCCTCCACCACCCCCTCCCCCACCCTGCCCCACCCCCTGCCCCCCTCCCCCACCCCCTCCCCCACCCTGCCCCATCCCGCCCCACCCCCCACACACGCACACACATACACACATATATATATACACATACATACATAAATATACAGACAAATATATATATATAAATGGAAGAGAGAGAGAGAGAGAGAGAGAGAAATTGGACCTGAGAGAGAGAGAGCAGCGTCGAGTCGAGAGAGAGAGAGAGAGAGGGAGGGAACGGTGGGAGGGAAAAAATAAGGGAGAAAGGGTTTTTGCTGGAAAAGTTGTCACGGTCGTGTCAAGGTCATTGACCTTGACAAGAATTGTCACGGTCTTGTCAAGGTCAATGACCGTGACAAGACCGTGACAAATTTAATTGTCACGGGCTTGTCACGGTCAATGACCTTGACAAGTCGTTGTCACGGTCGTGTCAAGGTCAATGACCGTGACATAAAACGCGTGTTTTTTTGTCACGGTCAATGACCTTGACAAGGCTGGCCGGCTGAAAGGTGACAATTTTCCCATTTTGGTGTAGTGTACTAAGCCTTAGTTTCCATATATATTCCATGATATAAGCCCTTGGATGTTTATAATGAAATCATCTTCGAGTCTGAGATTTAAGCAATGGTTGATTATTATTTATTATTGTACAAATTGTAGAATACGTTTGGATTATTCAATTGTTATTATATGTTCTTGATTTGGTAATGTTGGGATAATTGGGATATGTTTGTTCTTGGAAAATTTATCATGTTCTTAAGGTTTCAAGATAAGGTTTAGGGTTTATAATCCTTAAAATATAAAATAAAACTTGTTTTGGGGAAAACTATTAGTTTTAAAAATAACCTCATTATTTTCTTAAAAAAGGATCCCTAATTGCTTCTTTTAAGTCGTGAAATTAAGGCACTATTATATTGTACCTCACATTTCCTTTTGTACATCTTTATACTCCTTAGGGTGTCATGGGTGCAACATTGGTTTCGTTGGACCATGATATTTTGATCTTGAGGCCAACCTCATGCTTTATGCCTAGGGCTAGGGTAGAGAATTGAGAAGTTAGTTCATAACGATCATTTCTTGTGTGCTTATGATGATTGACTGCGCTAATTTAGGGCTTGTTTCTTGAGTAGAGCTCGACAAGGTCTATAAAGATAATGGAAGGCCATGGAAGGCTTATCCAGGAAGTGGGAAGGAGAGATGGTTGCATAGTATGGCATGACTAGGAAAAAGATCATAATATAATGCCATGGTAAGTGAACTATCTACCAAGGCCCTAAGAGGCTACAGAGGAGAAGTTGAATTTGGTCGACTAAGGTTGAAAAGAACCACCTTCTTGAATGATGAATGCCCCTTGGCTGGGATTTCATTTGATTACTTTTGGGATGAGGACTACATTCTCCAATTTTAGTTTATTTCCCTAGTTTATTTTTGTTCCATTGTTATATGATATAGTTATTCTTAAGATTATTAGACATTCATAGATGCTAACTTTGAAGGTTCCGACAGAGGATATTTAATTTATCCCTTGTTGGGACATTTCAGTTATCATACCTTTGATATTCCATGGTTCCTTTGGTTGGGAGTTGAGGAGACCTAGCAGGCTGCAAACTATTTTGGGAGATAGACGGCCAAGGCCTTAGTAGTAATAGTCTTAGTTTACGTAATAATTGTAATTACGGCCACATGTTTTAGACCGTGGACGAGATCTTATTTCTTAATCTACGAGAAGTGAAGATGGTTAAACATATTTATGTGTTTATTAAAACATTAATGTTTATTTATGAGCCATGAACATATTATTATTTTATGATTATGTATCTACGTATGTATGTGATGAATTACTTTCATGCTAACTAATCACTACACCAAAACTGGCGATTGGTCACGGCCAAAATCCCTGACCAAGACTGTGGGTCGCGGACTTGGACCGTGACCATTTCGGGAGTGACCAATTTCGTGATTCGCGGCCCAAGTCCGTGACTCATAAATGGTCACGGCCCAAAGGGGGTCACGGCAGATGGTCGCGAACTTGGGCTGTGACTCATGTCGTGACGGGTCGCAACCCTCATCTGTGACCCACAACCGTGACAAATTTCCAAGTCTGCGACCCACAACCATGACAAAAAAATGGTCGCGACACAAGTCCGTGACCCACAACCGTGATAAAAAAAAAAAGAAAAAAATGGTCGCGGCCTAAGTCCGTGACCCCAACCGTGACCAAAAATGGTCGAGGCCAAAGTCCGTGACCCAAACCGCGACGAAAAAAAAAGGAAAAAAATGGTCGCGGACTTTGGCCGCGACCATTTTTGGTCACGTTTGGGGGTCATGGACTTTGGCCACGACCATTTTTATGCACAACGAAAAAAATAAAAATGGTCATGGACAAAGTCCATGACCCTATTTAACTATAATTTAAAAATATATTTTTTTGTCCAATCCTAAAATTGGGGGTCCTATGAGTGCACTATCGGTTGCTACGTGTAACATTCGACACGTACAAGGTGTTACAAATATTTATTATTGGAAAAACAATAAAAAAAATCACAAATTGCGAATCGAGAACGTTGTTAATAAACTAATATATATACAAACTTAAAAATATTACACGTCTTAATAATTCACAGACCAAAAAAAAAATTGGGCAGAGTTTCTTCTATTTTCTGAACATTCCAAACCCTGTAAATGTAAAACCTGCTTATTATAAAGCCCGCACGGCCATAAAAATAACCAATAAAAGCCCGCACGGCAGTCACACATAAAAAATAATCTGAAATGTCCACAACATTATATAGACAATCTTCATGTTGTAAACCATTGCCTCCTTCATTTATTCCACGTGCAAAAATCCTACAAATGATTGGATACAAAAAAAATGATATCAGTAACAAAATAGTTTTACAAAAAAGTTATTCAAGCTGAAAAATTGCATATATGAGTTATAATTATCAACATATCAACTCCATTCTCAAACTGACAGTCCCGTGATCTCTCTGTCAGTTCGTACGAGTTACATTTGTCCCGTACGAGGTGTTGGTGCCACTCAAAGGGCCGTTCGAGGGCTATTTCGGGTTTTTTCCCACCAACGCCATTTTTTACCTAAGTCTTGATATTTTTAAATTATCGTCGTATAATTCAATCGGGAGTCCCATGGTGCGTGATCAGTTCGTACGAGTTACATTGGTCCCGTGCGAGGTGTTGGTGCAACTCATGGGGCCGTTCGGGGGCTGTTTCGGGTTTACGCCCACTAACGACAAGTTTTTAAGCCTAAGTCTAGAAATATGAAAATTATCGTCGTATTCTCAAATCGAGAGTACTATGATCGAGCGATCAGTTCGTACGAGTTACATTGGTCCCATGCGAGGTGTTGGTGCCACTCACGGGGCCGTTCGGGGGCTATTTCAGGTTTTCGTCCACTAACGGCAAGCTTTTAAGCCTAAGTCTAAATTTTTTAAAATTATCATCGTATTCTCAAACCGGGAGTCCCGTGATCACGCGGTCAGTTCGTACGAGTTACATTGGTCCCGTGCGAGGTGTTGGTGCCACTCACGGGGCCGTTCAGGGGCTGTTTCAGGTTTTCGCCCACTGACGGAAAGTTTTTAAGCGTAAGTTTAGAAATATGCAAATTATCATCGTATTCTCAAATCAAGAGTTCCGTGATCGCTCGATCAGTTCGTACGAGTTACATTGGTCCCGTGCGAGGTGCTGGTGCCACTCATGGGGCCGTTCGGGGGCTGTTTTTGGTTTTCCCCCACTAACGTCATGTTTTTCTTAAGTCCTGCTATTTTTAAATTATCAGCGTATTTTCAAACCGAGAGTCACGTGATCACACGGTGAGTTTAAACAAGTTACATTAGTCCCGTGCGAGGTGTTGGTGCCACTCACGGGGCCGTTCGGGGGTTATTTCGAGTTTTCCCCTACTAATGCCATGTTTTGCCTAAGCCTTGATATTTTTAAATTATTGTTGTATTCTCAAATCGGGAGTCCCGTGATCGCGCGGTCAGTTCGTAAGAGTTACATTGGTCCCGTGCGAGGTGTTGGTGCCACTCATGGGGCCGTTCAGGGGTTGTTTCGGATTTCGCCCACTAAGTCTAGAAATATGCAAATTATCGTTGTATTCTCAAACCGGGAGTCCCGTGATCGCGCGGTCAGTTCGTACGAGTTACATTGGTCCCGTGCGAGGTGTTGGTGCCACTCACAGGACCGTTCAGGGGCTGTTTTGGGGTTTCGTTCATTAAAGTCAAGTTTAAAGCCTAAGTCTAGAAATATGTAAATTATCGTCATATTCTCAAACCGGGAGTCCTGTGATCACGCGGTCAGTTCGTACGAGTTACATTGGTCCCGTGCGAGGTGTTGGTGCCACTCATGAGGCCGTTCGGGTGCTGTTTTGGGTTTTCCCCCACTAACGCCATGTTTTCCCTAAGTCCTGATATTTTTAAATTATCATCATATTCTCAATCCAGGAGCCCTGCGATCGCGCGATCAATTTGTACAAGTTACATTGGTCTCGTGCGAAGTGTTGGTGCCACTCACGGGGCCGTTCGTCGGCTATTTCGAGTTTTCGCCCAATAACGGCAGGTTTTTAAGGCTAAGTCTAGAGATTTGTAAATTATCGTCGTATTCTGAAACTGGGAGTCCCGTGATCGCGCGGTCAGTGTGTACGAGTTACATTGGTCCCGCGCGAGGTGTTGGTGCCACTCACGAGGCAGTTCGGGGGCTATTTCGAGTTTTCCCCCACTAACGCCATGTTTTGCCTAAGTCCTCATATTTTTAAATTGTAGTCGTATTCTCAAACCGGGAGTCCCATGATCACGCGGTCAGTTCGTACGAGTTACATTGGTCCCGTGCGAGGTGTTGGTACCATTCATGGGGCCATTCGGGTTTCGTTTCGAGTTTTCCCCCACTTACGCCATGTTTTGCCTAACTCCTCATATTTTTAAATTATCGTCGTATTCTCAAACCGAGAGTTCTGCGATCGCACAGTCAGTTCGTACGAGTTTCATTTGTTCCGTGCGAGCTGTTGGTGCCACTCACGGGGCCGTTCGGGGGTTGTTTCGGGTTTTTTCCCACCAACGGCAAGTTTTTAAGCCTAAGTCTAGAAATATGCAAATTGTCGTCGTATTCTCAAATCGGGAGTCCCGTGATCGCGCTGTCAGTTTGTACGAGTTACATTGGTCTCGTGCGAGGTATTGGTGCCACTCACGGGGTCGTTCAGGGGCTGTTTTGTGTTTTTCCCACTAACGCCATGTTTTGCCTAAGTCCTGATATTTTTAAATTATCATCGTATTCTCAAGCCGGGAGTCTCGTGATCACGCGGTTAGTTCGTACGAGTTACATTTATCCCGTGCAAGGTTTAGTTGCCACTCACAGGGCCGTTCGGGGGCTGTTTCGGGTTTTTGCCCACTAACGATAAGTTTTTAAGCCTAAGTCTAGAAATATGTAAATTATCCTCATATTATCAAATCGGGAGTCTCGTGATTGCGCAGTTAGTTCGTAAGAGTTACATTGGTCCCGTGCGAGGTGTTGGTACCACTCACGGGCCGGTTCGGGTGCTGTCTCGGGTTTTCGCCCACTATAGGCAAGTTTTTAAGCCTAAGTCTAGAAATAGGCAAATTATCGTCGTATTCTTAATTCGAGAGTCCCGTGATCACACGGTCAGTTTGTACGAGTTATATTGGTCCCGTGCGAGGTGTTGGTGCCACTCACGGGGCGGTTTGGGTGTTGTTTCGGGTTTTTCCCCACTAACGATAAGATTTTAAGACCAAGTCAAGAAATATGCAAATTATCATCGTATTCTCAAATCGAAAGTCCCGTGATTGCGCGGTCTGTTCGTACGAGTTACATTGGTCCCGTGCGAGGTGTTGGTTCCACTCACGGGGCCGTTCGGGGGTTGTTTCGAGTCTTCGCCCACTAACGGCAAGTTTTAAAGCCCAAGTCTAGAAATATAAAAATTATTATCGTATTATCAAACCGGGAGTCCCGTGATTGCACACTCATTTCGTAGGAGTTACATTGGTCCCGTGCGAGGTGTTGGTGCCACTCACCGTGTTTTGCCTAAGTCCTCATATTTTAAAATTATCGTCGTATTCTCAAACCGTGAGTCCTGTGATCGCGCAGACAGTTCGTACGAGTTACATTAGTCTCGTGCGAGCTGTTGGTGCCACTCACGGGGCCGTTCGGGGGCTGTTTCGGGTTTTCGCCCACTAACGTCAAGTTTTTAAGCCTAAGTCTAGAAATATACAAATTATCGTCGTATTCTCAAATCAAGAGTCCCGTGATCGCGCGAAAAATTCGTACGAGTTACATTGGTCCCGTACGAGGTGGTTGTGCCACTCACGGGGCCATTCGAGGTCTGTTTCGGGTTTTCCCCCACTAACGCCATGTTTTACCTAAGTCGTGATATTTTCAAATTATTGTCGTATTCTCAAACCGAGAGTCCCGTGATCGTGCGGTCAGTTCCTATGAGTTACGTTGGTCCCGTGCGAGGTCTTGGTGCCACTCACCGGGCCGTTTGGGGGTCGTTTCGAGTTTTCATCGACTAACGACAAGTTTTATAGCCTAAGTCTAGAAATATGCAAATTATCATCGTATTCTCAAATTAGGAGTCCCGTGATCACGCGATCAGTTCATTGGAGTTACATTGGTCCCATGCGAGGTGTTGGTGCCACTCACGGGGCCGTCCGGGGGCTCTTTCGAGTTTTCGCCCACTAACGGCAAGTTTTCAAGCCTAAGTCTTGAAATATGCAAATTATCATCGTATTACCAAACTGGGAGTCCCGTGATCACATAATCAGTTAATACAAGTTACATTGGTCCCGTGCGAGGTGTTGGCACCAGTTACGGGGTCGTTCGGGTGTCCCCCCCCACTAACGCCATGTTTTGCCTAAGCCTTGATATTTTTAAATTATCATCATATTCTCAAATCGGGAGTCCCGTGATCGCACGGTCAGTTCGTAGGAGTTACAATGGTCCCGTGCGAGCTGTTGGTGCCACTCACGAGGCCGTTCGGGTGCTGTTTCGAGTTTTTTCCCACTAACGCCATGTTTTGCCTAAGTCCTAATATTTTCAAATTATCGTTGTATTCCCAAACCCGGAGTCCCATGGTCACGCGATCAGTTCGTATGAGTTACATTGGTCCCGTGCAAGGTGTTGGTGCCACTCACGGGGCCGTTCGGGGGTTGTTTCGGGTTTCCCCCCACTAATGCCCTATTTTTATGCCTAAGTCTAGGAATATGCAAATTATCTTCATATTCTTAAACCCGGAGTCCTGTGATCACACCATCAGTTCATACGAGTTACGTTAGTCCGATGCGAGGTGTTGGTGCCACTCACGAGGTCGTTCGGAGGCTGTTTCGAGTTTTCCCCCACTAATGCCATGTTTAGCCTGAGTCCTGATATTTTTAAATTATCATCATATTCTCAAATCAGGAGTTTCGTGATCGTGCGGTCAGTTCGTACGAGTAACATTGGTCCCGTGCGAGGTATTGGTACCACTCACGGGGCCGTTCGGGGGCTATTTCGGATTTTCGCCCACCAACGACAAGTTTTTAAGCCTAAGTTTAGAAATATGCAAAAAATTATCGTATTATCAAACCGGGAGTCCCGTGATCATGCGGTCAGTTCATACGAGTTACATTGGTCCCGTGCTAGGTATTGGTGCCACTCACGGGGCCGTTTGGGGGCTGTTTCGAGTTTTCTCCCACTAACGGCAAGTTTTTAAGCCTAAGTTTAGAAATATGCAAATTATCATTGTATTCTCAAATCGGGAGTCCCACGATCGTGTGGTCAATTCGTACGAGTTATATTGGTCCCGTGCGAGGTATTGGTACCACTCACGGGGCCGTTCGGGGACTGTTTTGAGTTTTCGCCCACTAACGGTAAGTTTTTAAACCTAAGTCTAAAAATATGCATATTATCGTCATATTCTCAAACTGGGAGTCCCGTGATCGCACGGTCTGTTTGTAATAGTTACGTTGGCCGCATGCGAGTTGTTGGTGCCACTCACGGGGCCGATCGGGGGTTGTTTCGGGTGTTCCCCCACTAACGCCATGTTTTGCCTAAGTCTTGATATTTTTAAATTATCATCATATTCTCAAACCGGGAGTCCAGTGATCTCGCGGTCAGTTCGTACGAGTTACAATGGTCCCGTGCGAGCTGTTGGTGCCACTCACGGGGCCGTTCAGGTGATGCTTCGGGTTTTCTCCCACTAACGCCATGTTTTGCCTAAGTCCTGATATTTTCAAATTATCGTCGTATTCCCAAACAAGGAGTTTCGTGATCGCGCGATTAGTTCGTACGAGTTACATTGGTCCTGTGCGAGGTGTTGGTTCCACTCATGGGGCCGTTCTGGTGCTGTTTCGGGTTTTCCCCCACTAACGCCATGTTTTGCCTAAGTCCTGATATTTTTAAATCAACATCGTATTCTTAAACTGGGCGTCCCATGATCGTGCGGTTATTTCGTACAAGTTACAATGGTCCCGTGCGAGGTGTTGGTGCCACTCACGGGGCCGTTCAGAGGTTATTTCGAGTTTTCCCCCAGTAACGCCATGTTTGGCGTAAGTGCTGATATTTTTAAATTATCATCGTATTATTAATTCGGGACTCCCGTGATCATGGCGTCATTTCGTACGAGTTACATTGGTCCCGTGCGAGGTGTTGGTGCCACTCAGGGGCCGTTCGGGGGCTGTTTCGGGTTTTCGCCCACTAACGACAAGTTTTAAAGCCTAAGTCTATAAATATGCATATTATCATCATATTCTCAAACCGGGAGTCCCATGATCGCACAGTCAGTTCTTACGAGTTACATTAGTCCCGTGCGAGGTGTTGGTGCCACTCACTGGTCCGTTCGGGGGATGTGTCTCGTTTTCTCCCACTAACGCCATGTTTTTAAGCCTAAGTCTAGAATTATTCAAATTATCATCGTATTCTCAAACTGGGAGTCCCATGATCGTGCGGTCAGTTCGTACAAGTTACATTGGTCCCGTGCGAGGTGTTGGTGCCACTCTCGCGGTCGATCGGTGGTTGTTTTAGGTTTCCCCCCACAAACGCCATGTTTTGCCGAAGTCCTGATATTTTTAAATTATCGTCGTATTCTTAAACCAGGAGTCCTGTGATCGCGCGGTCAGTTTGTACGAGTTTCATTAGTCCCGTGCGAGGTGTTGGTGCCACTCATGAGGCCGTTTGGCGGCTGTTTCGAGTTTTCGCCCATTAACGGCATTTTTTAAGCCTAAGTCTAGAAATATACAAATTATCATCGAATTTTCAAAACGGGAGCCCCGTGATCGCGTTGTCCATTCGTACGAGTTACATTGGTCCCGTGCGAGGTGTTGGGACCACTCACGGGGCCGTTCGAGGGCTGTTTCGGGTTTCCCCCACTAACGCCCTGTTTTTATGCCTAAGTCTAGAAATATGGGAATTATCATCGTATTCTCCAATCGGGAGTCCCGTGATCGCGCGGTCAGTTCGTACGAGTTACATTAGTCCCGTGCGAGGTGTTAGTGCCACTCACAGGGACGTTCGGGGGCTGTTTCGAGTTTTCCCCCACTAATGCCATGTTTTGCCTAAGCTCTTATATTTTTAAATTATCGTCATATTCTCAAATCGGGAGTTTCGTGATCGCGCGGTCAGTTCGTACGAGTAATATTGGTCCCGTGCGAGGTATTGGTGCCACTCACGGGGCCGTTCGGGGGCTGTTTAGGGTTTTCGCCCACTAACGCCATGTTTGGCCTTAAATCCTGATGTTTTTAAATTATCGTCGTATTCTCAAACCGGGAGTCCCATGATCGTGGCATCAGTTTGTACGAGTTACATTGGTCCCGTGCGAGGTGTTGGTGCCATTCACACGGACGTTCGGGGGCTGTTTCGGGTTTTCGCCCACTAAGGACAACTTTTTAAGCCTAAGTCTATAAATATGCATATTATCATCATATTCTCCAACCGGGAGTCCCGTGATCGCGCGGTCTATTTGTGCGAGTTACATTGGTCCCGTGCAAGGTGTTGGTACCACTCACGGGGCCGTTCGGGGGCAGTTTTGGGTTTCTTCCCACTAACGCCATGTTTTTCCTAAGTCCTGATATTTTTAAATTATCATTGTATTCTCAATCCAGTATCCCCGCGATCGCGCGGTCAATTTGTACGAGTTATATTGATCCCGTGCGAGGTGTTGATGCCACTCACGGGGACGTTCGAGGGCTGTTTCGAGTTTTCCCCCACTAACGGCAAGTTTTTAAGCCCGTGTCTAGAAAATTTTAAATTATCATCGTATTCTCAAACCCGAAGTCCCATGATCGCGCGATCAGTTCGTATGAGTTACATTGGTCCCGTGCGAGGTGTTGGTGCCACTCACGGGGCCGTTCGGGTGTTGTTTCGGGTTTCCCCCCACTAATGTCTTCTTTTTATGCCTAAGTCTAGAAATATGCAAATTATCTTCATATTCTCAAACCCGGAGTCCTGTGATCGCACCGTCAGTTCATACGAGTTACGTTAGTCCGGTGCGAGGTGTTGGTGCCACTCACGAGGTCGTTCGGAGGCTGTTTCGAGTTTTCCCCCACTAATGCCATGTTTAGCCTGAGTCCTGATATTTTTAAATTATCATCATATTCTCAAATCGGGAGTTTCGTGATCGCGCGGTGAGTGTGTACGAGTAACATTGGTCCCGTGCGAGGTATTGGTGCCACTCACGGGGCCGCTCGGGGGCTATTTCGGGTTTTCGCCCACTAACGACAAGTTTTTAAGTCTAAGTTTAGAAATATGCAAAAAATTGTCGTATTATCAAACCGGGAGTCCCGTGATCACGCCGTCAGTTCGTACGAGTTACAATGGTCCCGTGATAGGTATTGGTGCCACTCACGGGGCCGTTCGAGGTCTGTTTCGGGTTGTCGCCCACTAACGGCAAGTTTTTAAGCCTAAGTTTAGAAATATGTAAATTATCATCATATTCTCAAATCGGGAGTCCCATGATCGTGTGGTCAATTCGTACGAGTTACATTGGACCCGTGCGAGGTGTTGGTGCCACTCACAGGGCCGTTTGGGGGTTGTTTTAGGTTTTCACCCACTAACGGCAAGTTTTTAAGCCTAAGTCTAAAAATATGCATATTATCGTCATATTCTCAAACTGGGAGTCCCTTGATCGCACGGTCAGTTCGTACTAGTTACATTGGTCCCGTGCGAGTTGGTGGTGCCACTCACGGGGCCGATTGGGGGTTGTTTCAGGTTTTCCCCCACTAAGGCCATGTTTTGCCTAAGTCCTAATATTTTTAAATTATCATCGTATTCTCAAACCGGGAGTCCCGTGATCGCGCGGTCAGTTCGTACGAGTTACATTGGTCTCGTACAAGGTGTTGGTGCCACTCTCGCGACCGATCGGTGGCTGTTTGGAGTTTTACCCCACTAACGCCATGTTTTACCTAAGTCCTAATATTTTTAAATTATCATCATATTCTCAAATTGGAAGTCTCATGATTGCGCAGTCAGTTCGTACGAGTTACATTGGCCTCGTGCGAGGTGTTGGTGCCACTCATAGGGCTGTTTAGGGGTTGTTTCGGATTTTCGTCCTCTAATGGCAAGGTTTTAAGCCTAAGTCTAAAAATATACAAATTATCGTCATATTCTCAAACCGGGTGTCCCGTGATCACGCGGTCAGTTCATACGAGTTACATTGGTCCCGTGCGAGGTGTTGGTGCCACTCACGGGGCTGTTCGGGGCTATTTAATATTTTTGCCCACTAACGCCATATTTTTAAACCTATGTCTAAAATTATGCTAATTATCGTCGTATTCTTAAACCGGGAGTCCCGTGATTGCGCAGTCACTCGTACGAGTTACATTGGTCCGGTGCGAGGTGTTGGTGCCACTCACGCGGCCGATCGGGGGCAGTTTCGAGTTTTCCCCCACTAACGCCATGTTTTGCCTATGTCATGATATTTTTAAATTATCATCGTATTCTCAAACTGGGTGTTCCGTGATTACGGGGTCAGTTCGTACAAGTTATATTGGTCCTGTGCGAGGCGTTGGTGCCGTTCGTGGGCTGTTGCGGGTTTTCGCCCACTAACGACAAGTTTTTAAGCCTAAGTTTAGAAATATGCAAATTATCGTCGTATTCTCAAACCGGGAGTCCCGTGATTGCGCGGTCAGTTCGTACGAGTTGCATTGGTCCCCTAAGAGGTGTTGGTGCCACTCACGGGGCCGTTCGGGTGCTGTTTTGGGTTTTCCCCCACTAACGCTATGTTTTGCCTAAGTCCTGATATTTTTAAATTATCGTCGTATTATCAAACCTGGAGTCCCTTGATCGTGCACGAGTTACATTGGTCCCGTACGAGGTGTTGGTGCCACTCACGGGGCCGTTCGAGGGCTATTTCTGGTTTTCACCCACTAACGACGAGTTTTTAAGCCTAAGTTGGATTTAGCTTTAACAGTGGCATCTTGGAAGCTGAAACAGTATTTCTAAGACCACTCTGTAGTGGTCTACTTTGATCTCCCACTTCAGGAAATCATCCATAAACCTGAGAAGTCTATAAGATTAAGTTAATTGATCCATTATTAGAAATTTCAATTGGTATCAAAGCGGGTATCTATAAGTTATTTAGTCATATTTTTCTTGGAAATTTTTTATGGAGTTAATAAGTAGGTTACCAATGTTTGACGGGTCAAATTATCTGTATTGGAAGGACCGTATGGAAGTGGCACTTAAGTCGATAAATAGAAAATGTGGATGGTGGTAATTAAAGAGTGGACTCCAACCATGACTATTATAGGAGAGTGCAGAGTTCTTAAACCTGTTAAGGGTTGGAGTGAGGACGAACACAAATTGTGTAACTATAATTGTTGTAGTCTTAACACTTTATTCAGTGTTGTCTCACCTAAGGAATTCTACCGAATAATAATGGGTGGAATATCTAAGAAGGCTTGGGACACACTCTTACTTACACATAAAGGAATAAATGCTATGAAATCATCTAGGCTTCAAAATATAACTACCCAATTTGAAACCATCCATATGAATGAGAATGAAACATTTGACGAGTTCTATGCTAGTTTCTCAGACATGGTGAATTCTTCATTCAATTTAGGATAAAGGATTCTCGAAACTCAAGTTGTGACTAAAATCTTAAGGTCCTTACCTGAAAGGTTTAATCCGATAGTCACTATCTTAAATTCTTTGGGAAACACCGATAATATGAAATTAGAAGAGCTTGTTAGTGGCCATCAAACCTACGAGCTTGGCATGTTTCCTCAAAACCCAAAGAAGGACACGAGCACTGCCTTAAAAGCTAGGAATGAGGAGATATTTGAGTTTGATGAGTCTGACCTAGATCCCTATAACATGGCCTTATTAAGCAAAAAATTTAAAAAATTTCTCAAGTTTAAGAAACAAGATTCAAAATTTGATAAACTAAAATTTAAGAAAAAACAACATAATAAGGCAGGAAATAATTTCAACGATCATGATTTTAAGAAAAATAAGAAATATAACTCTAAGAAAGATTATTTTGAGAGATGTTATGAGTGTGATGGTAACGGTCACAGAAACTTTGAATGTCCCACTAAGCTCAATGCCACTCTAAGCGACAGTGATGTTGAGTAAGATGATTTAGTCAATAACTCTCCTCCTGGATGCAATTTCACCGGGTTCACTGCTAGTCATGCCTGTAATTACATTATATATCATTCTAATGATGATAATATTCTTCATGGTGGTCATGGATTTAGCTCTATTTCTTCCCAAGACAATGAAAAAGATGATGGTTTTAGTGATGGAGATGGTGATGAAGGTGGTTTCCAAACTGACTATTTCGAGCTCTACACCCAATCCATGAAAGTTCAACAGAGGAATAAAAATTTGACAATAAAGGTGTTAACTCTTGGAAATGAGTTGGTTGGCTTGAAAGAAATTGTGGCATTGGTGAGTCAACTCGAGGCGGATAAAATTTCTTTATTTGAGAAACTTAGTTTGGTGGGAAAAGAGAAAGGCGACTTGATGTCCAAAGTCAAAAGACTTTCTGATGATCTTCGTGATTATTTGGAAGTTCGTGAGAAGTTTGAAGTCGATATTGCCATTCTCAATAAATATCTTGAGGCTTCTTGTGAGGTAAAATTCATTCTTATGGATAACTCCGTGAGAATAAAGAAGTTATTTTTCGAACCTATCCTCGGGTATAAGGAGAAGGGCTATCAAGAGACAAAGGCTATATGTTATTATGAGGGTGAATCTTCCAAGTCTACTTGATCCCACTGTAAAGTTTATTTTCGTAACAAACACTCCTAAACCTAATCCACTAAAAGGGAACCCTACTAGGAAAATTAAGAAGACGAAATTCGTTCAACCCTATGTTTGTCCCTATTACAAAAGAACGGGACATCTTAGAGATTTTTGCTACAAGATTGAGAAGGATTCTCATTATCGTACTCTGGCACCCCACTATAGTCATTTTACTAGCTTGAGAGAGAAGGTTGAATATCTTGTTCATACTCTTAAAGGGTTAATGGAAGATTTCCAAAGATTGTTTACTCCTCATGGGAACTCACTCAAAATGAAAGCTAGCAACAACAACAAAAAGAGCAAAAGGAAGACAACGCCCATGTGTTATACTCCTACTTGGTACGTAAAAGATAATGACACCAAAGATCTTGTTATTCATGTTTGTCTAAAAGCTCAGAATACCTCCCAATTGTATTTTTGTAGTGGTTGATCAAGACATATAGCAAATGACAAATCACTTTTTACCAAACTTAAATATCACATGGATGGTAAAGTCACCTTTGGAGATGGGAGTTGGTCTAACGTGTTAGGATGGGGAACTATTGAAATTTATGGATTACCAAAGCTTGAAAATGTGCTTTATGTTGATGGGTTAAAAGAAAACTTGATAATAATTAGCCAATTATATGATGAAAATCTTATAGTTAAATTTAACCAATAGCAATGTTGTGTCTACAACTATTCTGGTAAAATTGTAATGCGAAGTGTGAGGACATTCGATAACTGTTATGGTGTAAATTATAAATCCTCATTTTTTTTCAATAGTTATAGGTTCCCCCTTCTGACCTTTGGCACCAAAGACTAGGTCCTGTGAACTATAGGGATATCGATCGTCTTGTGAGGAAATACCTAGTCCATGGCTTACCATATCTAGGAAAACCAACTTCTTTAGTTTGCGGTTGATACCAACATGGAAATCAAATCAAAAGTCCACATAAGAAGTTAAATAATATTACTACCTCTTGTATATTAGAATTGATAGACATGGATCGCATGCGTCCAATGCGTACAGAGAGTCTAGGTGGTAAACGATATATCTTAGTCATAGTCGATAATTTTTCAAGGTAATTTATTGTGGGATTCCTTATGAAAAAATCAGATGTTGTTAAGTTTCTTACAATAAAATGTCGTGTCTTAAAAAATCAACATAGTATCATTACTAATCAAATTTGAAGTGATAATGCCATGAAATTCATTGATGCCAGTGTTGGAGAGTTTTGTGATGAGTTAGTCATCAAACATGAATTTTCGGCGGTAGGCACATCTTAACAAAATGTCATTGTTAAGAGAAAGAATGGGACCATTCAAGAGATGGCAATATCTATACTCCATGGTCGAAATGTTCCTAGGCATTTTTAGGCAGAGGCGGTGAACACCGCTCGTCACATGGTGAACCGGGTTTATCTTCATCCAAATAATTCTATAACTCCATATAAATTATGAACTGGGAAAAAGCCTAACCTATATTATTTTTATGTCTTCGCGAGTCCTTGCTACATTCTTCGAGATAGAGAGTGCTTAGAAAAGTTTGACTCTAGGAGTGACGAGGGAATATTTTTAAGTTATACATCGTATAGTCGAGCTTCTAGGGTTATAACCATAAAAGTTCCAAGATCATGAAATTGATAAATGTCACTATTAAAGATGATGGTCCTGCAAAATTTGTCGATGATGATATTTCTTATGAGAAAGATGCACCCCTAATGATGATCACATCATTTCTCACAATAATATAGCGGACCTCATTCTTAACAAAGAGGATCCACTATCTTGGGTTCGTAAGAGACATTTACCCATGAACATTCTTACAGATCTAATCAAAGGTGTCAAGGCTCATGCTCAGATGGAAAATGATGTTAGGAATTTTTACTATACTTGCAAAATCAAGCCCAAGAACATTAAATAAGCACTCAAGGGGGAACATTGGATTAATTCCATGCAAAAAGAGTTTCTTCAAAAAAAAAATGATGTCTGGGATTTGGTCCCCCGATCTAGATACACAAATGGTATTGGTACCAAATGGTTTTATAAGAGATGGATGAACATGGTATCATTGTTCCTAACAAAGCTAGGTTGGTTGCCTAATGTTAAACTCAAATTGAGGATGTCGATTTTTACAAGACATTTTGCTCATATTAGTAGACTAGATTATGTTCGCCTTTTACTAGCCATTACATGTCATCTAAAATTAAAGTTGTATTAAATGGATATTAAGATTCCCTTTCTTAATGACATTCTACAGGAAGAGTTATTTACAGAAAAAGCAAAAGGATTTGAAGATACAAAATTCCCCAATCATGTTTTTTTTATCTTAAGAAAGCCCAATATGGATTGAAACAAGCTTCTCGAGTGTAACCCCCATGAATTTGGGGATCCTAAATAACTCGTTTAAATAAAAAATCACAAAATTATTTTATTTTAATTTGGTTGCCTAAGTCTAGAAATATGAAAATTATCGTCGTATTCTCAAATTAGGAGTCCCGTGGCTGCGTGGTAAGTTCTTTCGAGTCACATTAGTCCCGTGAGAGGTGTTGGTGCCTCCCACGGGACCATTCGGGGGCTGTTTTGGGTTTTCACTCTCTAACGCCATGTTTTTAAGCCTAAGCCTAGAAATATTCAAATTACCGTCGTCTTCTCAGATCGGGAGTCCCGTGGCTGCGCGGTCAGTTCCTACGAGTTACATTGGTCCCGTGGGAGGTGTTTGTGCCTCCCACGGGGCCGTTCGGGGGTTATTTTGGGTTTTCACCCTCTAACGCCAAGTTTTTAAGCCTAAGTCTAAAAATATGCAAATTATCATCGTATTCTCAAACCGGGAGTCCGGTGGCTGTGCGATCTGTTCCTATAGGTTATATTGGTCTCGTGGGAGGTGTTGGTTCCTCCCACGGGGCCGTTCGGGGGTTGTTTCGGGTTTCACCCACTAACGCCATGTTTTTAAGCCTAAGTCTAGAAATATGCAAATTATCGTCGTATTCTCAAACCGAGAGACCCGCGACAGCGGGATCAGTTCTTACGAGTTACATTGTTCCCGTGAGAGGTGTTGGTGCCACCCACGGGGATGTTTGGGGGATATTTTTTGGGTTTTCACCCTCTAACGCCATGTTTTTAAGGCTAAGTCTAGAAATATGCAAATTATCGTTGTATTCTCAAACTGGGAGTCCCGTGGCTACGCGATCAGTTCTTACAGATTACATTGGTCCCGTGGGAGGTGTTGGTGCCTCCGACGGGGCCGTTCGGGGGTTGTTACGGGTTTTCACCCACTAACGCCATGTTTTTAAGCCTAAGTCTAGAAATATACAAATTATCGTCGTATTCTCAAATCAGGAGTCCCGCGGCTACGTGATCAGTTCCTACGTGTTACATTGGTCCCGTGGGAGGTGTTGGTGCCACCCGCGGGGCCGTTCGGGGGCTGTTTTTGATTTTCACCCTCTAACGCCATGTTTTTAAGCCTAAGTCTAAAAATATGCAAATTATTATTGTATTCTCAAATCGGGAGTCCCATAGCTGCGTGGTCATATCCTACGAGTTACATTGGTCACGTGGGAGGTGTTGGTGCCTCCCACGAGGCCGTTCGGGGACTGTTTCAAGTTTTCCCTCACTAACGCCATATTTTGCCTAAGTGTATAAATATGAAAATTATCATCGTATTCTTAAATAGGGAGTCCCGTGGATGCTTGGTCAGTTCATACGAGTCATATTGGTCCCGTAAGAGGTGTTGGTGCCTCCCACGGGGCCGTTCGGGGGTTGTTTTGAGTTTTCACCCTCTAACGCCATGTTTTTAAGCCTAAGTCTAGAAATATTCAAATTATTGTCGTATTCTCAAATCGGGAGTCCCCTGGCTGCACGATCAGTTCCTACGAGTTATATTGGTCCCGTGGGAGGTGCTAGTTCCTCCTACGGGGCCATTCGGGGGTTGTTTTGGGTTTTCACCCTCTAACGCCTTGTTTTTAAGCCTAAGTCTAGAAATATAAAAATTATCATCGTATTCTCAAACCAGGAGTCCCGTGGCTGCGCGATCAGTTCTTACAGGTTACATTGGTCTCATGGGAGGTGTTGGTGCCTCCCACGGGGCCGTTCAGGAGCTGTTTCGGGTTTTGACCCACTAACGCCATGTTTTTAAGCATAAAGCTAGAAATATACAAATTATTGTCTTAATCTCTAACCGAGAGACCCGCGGATGCAGGGTCAGTTCCTACGAGTTACAATGGTCCCGTGGGAGGTGTTGGTGCCTCCCACGGGGACGTTCGGGGGCTGTTTTGGATTTTCACCCTCTAATGTCATGTTTTAAGCCTGATTCTAGGAAATATGCAAATTATCATTGTATTATCAAACCGGGAGTCCCGCGGCTGCACAGTCAGCTCTTACGAGTCACATTGGTCCCGTGGGAGGTGTTGGTGCCTCCCACGGGGCCGTTCGGGGGTTATTTTGATTTTTTACCCTCTAACGCCATGTTTTTAAGCCCAAGTCTAGAAATATTCAAATTACCGTCCTATTCTCAAATCAGGAGTCCCGTGGCTGCGCGGTCAGTTCCTACGAGTTACATTGGTCCCTTGGGAGGTGTTGGTGCCTCCCACGGGGCCGTTCAGGGGTTATTTTGGGTTTTCACTCTCTAACGCCATGTTTTTAAGCCTAAGTCTAGAAATATGAAAATTATCGTCGTATTCTCAAACCCGGAGTCCTACGGCTGTGTGGTCAGTTCCTTCGAGTTATATTGGTCCCGTGGGAGGTGTTGGTGCCTCCCACAGGGCCGTTCGGGGGCTATTTCGGGTTTACCCTCACTAACGCCATGTTTTGCCTAAGTCTAAAAATATGCAAATTATCATCGTATTCTCAAATTGGTAGTCCCGTGACTGCGTGGTAAGTTCTTAGGAGTCACATTGGTCCCGTAAGAGGTGTTGGTGCCTCCCACGGGGCCGTTCGGGGGCTGTTTTGGGTTTTCGCCCTCTAACGCCATGTTTTTAAGCCTAAGTCTAGAAATATTCAAATTACCGTCATATTCTCAAACCGGGAGTCCCATGGCTACGCGGTTAGTTCCTACGAGTTACATTGGTCCCATGGGAGGTGTTGGTGCCTCCCACGGGGCCGTTCGGGGGTTGTTTTGGGTTTTCACCCTCTAATGCCAAGTTTTTAAGTAAGTCTAGAAATATACAAATTATCATCGTATTCTCAAACCGAGAGTCCCGTGGCTGCACGATCTATTCCTACAGGTTACATTGGTCTCGTGGGAGGTGTTGGTTCCTCCCACGGGGCCATTCGGGGGCTGTTACGGGTTTTCACCCACTAACGCCATGTTTTTAAGCCTAAGTCTAGAAATATGCAAATTATCATCGTATTCTCAAACCGAGACACCCGCGGCTACGGGGTCAGTTCCTACGAGTTACATTGTTCCCGTGGGAGGTGTTGGTGCCTCCCACGGGGACGTTCGGGGGCTGTTCTGGGTTTTCACCATCTAACGTCTTGTTTTTAAGTCTAATTCTAGAAATATGCAACTTATCATCGTATTCTCAAACTGGGAGTCCCACGGATGTGCGATCAGTTCTTACGAGTCACATTGGTCCCGTAGGAGGTGTTGGTACCAGCCACGGGGCCGTTCGGGGGTTGTTTCGTGGTTTTCCCCATTAATGTCATGTTTTTAAGCCTAAGTCTAGAAATATGCAAATTATTGTCGTATTCTCAAACCGGTAGCGGGGTCAGTTCCTACAAGTTAAATTGGTCCCGTGGGAGGTGTTGGTGCCTCCCACGGGGACGTTCGGGGGCTTTTTTTAGATTTTCACTCTCTAACGCCATATTTTTAAGCCTAATTCTAGAAATATACAAATTATCGTCGTATTCTCAAACCAAGAATCCCGCGGCTGTGTGCTCAGCTCCTACGAGTCACATTGGTCCCGTGGGAGGTGTTGGTGCCTCCCACGAGGCCGTTCGGGGGCTTTTTTGAGTTTTCACCCTCTAATGCCATGTTTTTAAGCCTAAGTCTAAAAATATTCAAATTACCGTCGTATTCTTAAACCGGGAGTCTCGTGGCTGCGCGGTTAGTTCCTACTAGTTACATTGGTCCCGTGGGAGGTGTTGGTGCCTCCCACGGGGTTGTTCGGGGGTTATTTTTAGTTTTTACCCTCGAACGCCATGTTTTTAAGCGTAAGTCTGGAAATATGCAAATTATCGTCGTATTCTCAAACCGGGAGTCCCGTGGCTGCACGGTCAGTTCCTACAGGTTACAATGGTCTCGTGGGAGGTATTGGTGCCTCCCACGGGGCCGTTCGGGGGTTGTTTCGGGTTTTCACCCACTAACGCCATGCTTTTAAGCCTAAGTCTATAAATATGAAAATTATAGTCGTATTCTCAAAACGAAAGACCCGTGGTTGCGGAGTCAGTTTCTACGAGTTACATTATTCCCGTGGGAGGTGTTGGTGCTCCCACAGGGACGTTCGGGGGCTGTTTTGGGTTTTCACCCTCTAACGTCATGTTTTTAAGCCAAATTCTAAAAATATGCAAATTATCGTCGTATTCTCAAACCAAGAGTCCCGCGACTGTGCGGTCAGTTCCTACGATTTACATTGGTTCCGTAGGAGGTGTTGGTGCCAGTTCCTAATATCTGTTATGTCCCCTCCTAAAGTTATCATTTAAAGGCTGCATAATCTAATGGAAAAGTTTTTTTGGAGTTCAAATTATAGGGATAATAGGAATCGATGGTGTAAGTGGGAGGACATTACAAGGCCTACAAATGGTGGTGGTCTGCGAGTCAGGAACTTCCATATATATAGAGAAGGCAACCACGTGGCGGACTTTTTAGCGAAAATGGGAAGTAAAGAAGGGATTAACCGTTTTTCACCCTCTAACGCCTTATTATCAAGCTTAAGTCCTCGTATTTTCAAATTATCGTCGTATTCTCAAACCGGGAGTCCTGTGATCACGCGATTAGTTCGTACGTGTTATATTGGTCCCGTGAGAGGTGTTGGTGCCTCTCACGGGACCATATGGGGGCTGTTTCGTGTTTTCCCCCTCTAACGCCTTATTTTTAAGCTTAAGTCCACATATTTTCAAATTATCATTGTATTCTCAAACCGAGAGTCCCGTGATCACGCGATCAGTTCCTACGAGTTACATTGGTCCCGTGAGAAGTGATCGTGCCTCTCAAGGGGCCGTAGGGGGGCTGTTTTGGGTTTTCACCCACTAACGCCATGTTTTTAAGCCTAAGTCTAGAAATATTCAAATTACTATCATATTCTCAAACCGGGAGTCCCATGGTTGCGCGGTCAGTTCCTACGAGTTACATTGGTCCCGTGCGAGGTGTTGGTGCACTCACGGGGCCATTCGGGGGATGTTTCAGGTTTTCACCGACTAACGCCTTATTTTTAAGACTAAATCTAGAAATATACAAATAGTCATCGTATTCTCAAACCGGGGGTCGCGTGATCGCGTGGTCAGTTCCTATGAGTTACATTGGTCCCGTGCGAGCTGTTGGTTCTACTAACGGGGCTGTTCGGGGTGGTTGTTTCAGCTTTTCACCCTCTAACGCTATGTTTTTAAGCCCGAGTCTAGAAACATTCAAATTATCGTCGTATTCTCAAATCGGGGGTTCCGTGATCGCGCGGTCAGTTTCTACGAGTTATATTGCTCCCGTGCGAGGTGTTGGTTCCACTCACGGGGCCGTTTGGGGGCTGTTTCGGCTTTTCACCCACTAACGCAATGTTTTCTAGCTTAAGTTCTCATATTTTCAAATTATCGTCGTATTCTCAAACCGGGAGTCCCGTTATCGTTCGGTCAGTTCCTACGTATTACATTGGTCTCGTGAGAGGTGTTGGTTCCTCTCACAGGACCGTACGGGGGCTGTTTCGAGTTTTCACCCTCTAACGCCTCGTTTTTAAGCTTAAGTCCTCATAATTATCCCGTATTCGTTCTAATTATCGGATACTCCTTCTAATATACTATCCGACAACAAGCCAACAACCAATAATTATCCAACATCCAAACCAAATAAAACCAATAATTATCCCGTACTCCTTCTATCATCTAAAAGATTTAATAGATAATGTATATCAATTATATAACTACTTTAGTTAAAGTAAAGAGTACCTGGTGTGTAATGAATAACTGGTATGTAATGAAGAATTGGTATCTAATTGGTTAGATCTGCAATACGTAAACAATGTGTTATGAAGAACGGGTATGTAAAATTAAAGAAAGTACCTCACAAAACCACTGAAGAATTAGTTCTGCTGCCTATAATATTTCGTAGATTTACATATGACGCAGATTTATTCCCCCATTTTAACATCGCAATTCGAACGAACATGAGCAACCTGCAACCTATAATATGTAAAGTAAAGTACACAAAGGCAAAGGAGAACAAAAATGTATAATATCAACCCGGTGCCTATAATATCAATGTAGTTGTGATTATTACGCCGCCATTTTAAGGCTTTAAAATACATATCCAATCAAGTTGACCACAACAAATCTTATACTAAAACATAACTGTATAAAATCAACAGAACTATGGTATACATGTCAAGTTAAAATATGAATGAACGGAAGCAAGTTGCCTTTGTTCCATGTCAAGTTGTAGCCTCCTAATATCTTGACGTAAGCGTAAAAAAATGCACATTAATCGCAAGATAAGTGATATATTTTTTTATAGGCAAATCAAGAACACACCCAACAAATTTAATAACATGTACACTTATCGACACTAATAAAAATTCAATAAATCCAACATAGTATCCAACAATCAAGCCAACAATATCTCACTATAATAATGTGCACACGTTTTTGCGACTAGTATGTAAAAAAAAAATCATTTAATTATATTTTGTAAAAAAAAATCACGACATGCATATAAACCCCAATATAATATGATGACATGCATATAACCCACAAAAAGGTGGATGTAATTTTTTTTACTTATTAAAATTTCATTTAATTACATTTTGTCAAAAAAATATAATGTCTAGGATTTTGAATAATATTTTGTCAAAAAAATACACACATACAATCTAGGGTTTATTGACATAATTTATACATACACACACATACAATCTACGATTTATTGACATAATCTATACATACACACACATACAATCTAGGGTTTTCTAAACCCTAACATACAATCTACGATTTATTGACATAATCTATACATACACACACATACAATCTAGGGTTTTCTAAACCCTAATATTTTTTTGCCATAAATCTATACATACAAACACATACAATCTATACATACACACTCATACAATCTAGGGTTTATTGACATAAAAAATAATTTATTTATTCATAGTTACATACATAAACACACGTATACACATAAATATATGCATACACACATATATAAACATAAATTTATACATAAGCAGAGATACAAACAAGAATAATAACCCAAATAGAAATTGATTTTCAATGGCATACAATCAGTTTTGGGGGGTGAGGGCTTATGCTAGCACAAATACACGCATACCTTTCAAAACTCATCAAATCGAAATGCACACAACTCCCACAAATCATCAAATCGAAATGCACACACACATATACACACATACCTTTCAAAAATCTTAGCAAAGAAATCGAATCGTAAAAATCGCCCCAAACCCCCTTTGACGAAACTGCGAACGTCCAAATAGGAAATGGGACTGAGATAAGCGGCTTTTTTTTAATGGCTATATCTGGTCATGGTCTAAAGCCGTGACCCACCATCGCAACCCATTAGTTCTCCATATGCTGCTGATTGACGAATGGTCATGGCTTAGAGCCGTGACCCCCATCTGCGACCACCATAAGGGATAACATGTGTGACCTGCTGATGTTCAAATGAGGGATGGTCACGGCCCATAGCCGTGACCCATACCAAGAAATGATCACGGCCCCAAACCGTGACCCTCAATCTATGGTGCGCGACCCTTTTTCATCCACCCTAGTGCTTGAATGAGGTATAGTCATGGCCTATAGCTGTGACCCACACCCATAAATGGTCACGGACCTAAGTCGTGACCCTCAATGTGTGTACTCTCTTCTTCCTCATGCCATGGGTCACAGACTTGGGCCGTGACCCACCCACGACCAAGCTTGGAGGGAATTTTGGCGCGCTTTTCGTGCCAAGATGGTCACGACCTGGTCACGGCCCAAGTCCGCGACCACTGTGGTCACGAACTTGGTTCGTGACCACTTTTCGAGCATCAATAATTTAGTGTGGTAATAAATATGTTCACGCCAAATATTGAGAGGGTCACGGCCCAAGTTCGCGACATCGCGGACTTGGGCCGTGACCCACTGGGCATGACCATTCGTAAGATTTGGTGTAGTGTCAAGGTCCTAAGCAGGTAGCATACATGATATACCCCGCCAAATCTCCTTGGTGTAATAACTATGACAACACACTCGAAATAGACCCGTAAAACTCCATCACCAAAGCAAAGAAACATGTCAACCCTAGGTGAGTTCAATCCGACACAACCTAGACTAACTTAGCTAGAAAGCATGTTAAAAAGCATGTATTTAAAGAAAGAAAGTAAACCTAATTATGAAAGCAATGAATAAATGAAATACAAGTTAACTAGGCATGAAAATTAAATGAAGCAAGTAAAGAGAGAATTAATCAAATGGAAGACAACTAAATTAATAAGCTTACATACATCAAAGTGTGCAAAACACCCAAAGTGGTGGAGTAGGGCAAATCTCCATACAAACCCTAAACTAATGTGTTGCCCAAATTATACTCAAGAGGGTGGTGAATTGAGTTTTTACAAACTTTAAGTCAAATTAAGATTTTAGAAAAATATTAAATTTAAATCACTTGAACAAATTTCAGATTAATAAAACTATAAAGAATAAATCCAACAATATCAAATAAATGCAACCAATTAATTTAAGCAACTAGAAATACAGATTTTAACACTCTAGAAATATTAAATTAATTTTCGTATTTAATATTAAGTGATATTCTGAAATTAATCATTTAGTTCAAAAAATAATTATTTTAATCTTAAAAATAATTAAGTCAAATTTCGGAATTAATTTATTTGCAAGATAGTGTGCTGAAAATATTAACTCAAGCAAGCATATGCAAATAAATAAATATAAGTGCGGAAAATAAATGACGCCGAAATTTAACGTGGTTCGGCCAAATTCCGCCTACGTCCACGCGCCTAGAGCCCCTGTCTCCTTTGCGCTTCACTAAACCTGATCCACTTGCGGGTAGGATCAAACAACCGCGTACAACTGTTTGCAAGCTCACTCCGAGCTTCAAACCCCGTGGCCCACTTGCGGGTAGGAACCAATCACCGGTACAAACCGAAGCTTCAACAAAGCTTCACAACAAATTTGAATTTTTTGTAGTACAGAATAAAATACTGAAACTCCTTAAAATACAATTTGTAATCTGAGTTTCTCCTTCTTTAATCAGACTTCAATAAATGATGTTGAAGTAGGCACAAGTCTTCTTCTTCAATGATTGAGCAGATGATAAAATTAATTGCTCTCTTGAATGTGTAGCTGAGTAGTAAATTAAATGCTCTCAATAATATTTCAAGTCTTGATCATATTCTCATTCAAGTCTGAGTCTTCAATGCAGCTCTTCAAAGCTTTAAATGTGTCTTGCAAAAACTAGCTGTTAGACACATGCATTTTGAGCATTAAATGCTCCTGATTTTGCTGAGATGAAGTAGCTGAAAATAATCTCAAAATCTGATATGCAGATCTTCATCTTTTATCTTCTCCATAAAAATATAGCTGATGTAGCATGGAAATAGTATTCTGAAAAATGTATGTCATTTGAAAATAGCTTGATAGATAACCCATATATTTTCTGCAAAAAGATTGTTAGTCCAAGAGATAAAATACAAATCTGATATGTAAATGTGGAACCATTGTGTAAAGAATATAACTGGTGTGTTAAGAACATTTCTCTGTCAAGAAGATAAATGGGACAAAGTAAGTAACTGACTTTGTTCAAGTGCATGTCTCGAGAAAAGCTAAAGATAATCTCATAGGAGATATGTGATATTATTTTTTAATAAGGACAAGGCATAGCTCAAAAGATGGGCTAATGAACAGTCCTGGGAAATATAACTCACATCAGTTCTTGTGGCAAGTAAACTGACACATGTACAACTCAGTCACAAGTTTGCAAGGAAATATATATGTAAATATATATATATAAGATATATATATATATATATATATATATATATATATATATATATATATATATATATATATATATAATATATATATTGTACAAAGAAAAATATATTTCTCGAAAAATTTCCGAACTGATATATATATAAAAAATTTCGGAACTGATATATATATATATATATATATATATATAATCAATTTCCCGAACACATTTATAAAGGAATCCAAACGTATTTATATATATAAAAAAAAATTTGGAACTGATATATATAAATAAAAAATTTCCGAACTGATATATATATATAAATAAAAAATTTCTCGAACTTATATATAAAAGAGTCCAAAGATTTGTTGTGCAGAGGACAAAACTCATATGACCTGCTACGGTCATGTTCTGATCAGAAAAAGCAAACATCAACATTATCTTATATGCCAACTAAGAGATCTCGGGTACAAGAAAATCTCGGTTGAACTGGTATCCAAAGGCTGTACAAATGCCAACCGAAATAGTGCAGTAGTGGCCTAAGAAACACGCCAATATAAACTTACTTTCAGGCCTATGATGTCGTGTGGCAGAAGTGAAGCATTAGAGGGTACACCTTGTTTAATTGGCCAGAGATGGCGTGTGGCAGTGGTCAATCTCGGTTAAAAGAAACCAATTTTAAAGATATAAAATCTCGCTCACAGTAGTAAGGTACATGGGTCAACAGCTACCTAAATTATACTAATAGAAGTAGCAGGTCTAGGGCTGCTCCTATTCGGATAAGTCATAGTTTTTTTTTTTAAAAAAAAAAATTAAACCAACTACAACAAAAGGTATTATGGCCGAAAGTTATGGCGCATGTTTATACGGCCAAATCAATTCAGACTAAAAGGTTAAAAACTAACCAAGTAGGTGTATAAAGAGTGCACTAGCAGGTAAGGGAAATGACTATGACCACAAGAGGACGAAAACAACTATCAAAGCCAAATCTCTATAAGAAAAGGACGAAAAATTCTAATGGCTACAGATATAGCACCTAAGGCTAAAGGCCTTACATCAAGTCAACATAAGTGGTGTAGTTGCCTAAGGCTTGGAGGCTTTAAAACCTACTGAACGAAACAGTCACACTATGGAAAGTATAAACCAAGTTAAATCAAAAGAGTTCCTATGTACCAACTAACAGATATGGATTTAAAACAAAAAAAAACTCGGCCAAAATAGTATGTAAATGATTAACGAAAAATATATATTTTTTTTTAAAAAAGAAAAATTATTTTTATCAAACAATTCCGAAAATGATTCTAAACAAAATTTATATCAATTTTATTTAAAAAAAAATTATTTTCAGAAAAATAATATAATTTCATTTAAAAAAAAAATTAGGCTCACAATTAATTAGTCACACAATTAAAAATCATAGATCAAGAAATATGCATGTGTGTCTAATGTGTCAAGTGCAAATGTGCAACATACGTGAATACCTTTAGTCGAATATGTTCGTTGAGTAAAGTCAAGGCAAGATTATACAATAATAAATATCTATAGAATAACCTAATAAAAATGTGTTTGGAATCATCAAAATCAATATATTAAGTTAAACTAAAATGTACATTAATTAAACTAATTTAATTAATTACGGATAAAATACATTTTCGTTAACAATCTCCCCCTTTTTGATGATGACAAACAAGGATTCACATATATTCATAAAATGAAATATTAAGCACAAATAGTGAATCATAAATATTTCTCCCCCTTTGACATTATCAAAAAGATTTTTCATATAAATTCAGTGTCACGGGTAGAATGCAAAGCTCCCTCTATCAAAAATAATTCGTGCATGGGATTCAACCATAAATCTTAAGGGACATATAAATAACATGAAAATTTTCAATATGCACACAAGTCATCATAAATTTTTCATAGCATGTATTTGAATGCGTAGATAGACAATAATATCATCAAATAATGCATAAGTCACAAAAATCATAAATGATATCAATTGTTGTAATCACACACTAATCGTGCAATGGACACAATGATTTCTCGGAACAACTTTTTACGCAAAAATAGGAATCACAACTCAATGTTCTCAAATAATGCAATTATGAGAGATATATCAATTAGCTCAATCATCTTTCTCAATAATAAAATTTCAGCGTATAAATTTTGAATAGACGCATATCAATTAATGTGTAAATCCTCATGATAGAATAAACTTTTAAGCACACAACATGAAGTATTTCATAACTCGATGCATTCAAATAATTTGAATTAAGCACATAACATGAGTTAGAAATAGCAAAAAAAATATACCATTTTGTTCAAGCTTTCGCCATTTTCAAGATACGAGCATAAGATTCTCGAAATAATCAATCATATTGCAATATACATATTAATGTTTAAGATCAAGTTTATTCCGATAATCAAATAATATCCAAAGACCTTTTAACTACCCCTAAGGGATACCAATAAAGGCATATATGCATATAACAAATGATGTGCATCTTTTTCATGAGATAAAATATTATTAAAAAAATTGACTTCATAAAATCATTTTTGAAAAGTCTCGCAAATGGTACCAATTGTTGATCATGTGGTTTCTCAATTCAAACATGCATAACACAAATATTACCAACTTAAAAAAATATTCATCGTGAATGTTACAAATATTCGAACAATGACATTAATCATGTAGTATGCAATAAAACTAACTCATAGAGATTAATATGACCATATTATCAAAATCAAATAGTGAATGTTACAATATTAACATGTAGCTCATATGACTAATAAATTTTAAAAGGACATTTTCGTTTCAAATTAATATCCAAAAAAAATCATGAATTTATGAATTAATCCAATATTATTCACAAATATATGTCCAGATATATAATACATAAAGATTATGAATTTTTCACTTAAAAAAAATATCATCAAAATTATGTGTCATATAACATAAAATCATCAAGAATAATAAATATACAAATTTACATGTGAATACTAAATACTCAATCAACACGCTCATGTGTTATAACAAATATTCTATGCATGGAAATATATCAATTATGAAATAAATCATTAATAAACATATGATATTAATTTCAAGAAAGGTGTTCCTTACCACCTTACCAGTACCAAAGATATATTCATTAAACTTCTATCAAGTGTGGCATTTCCAACATTAGGCAATGATACTTGAAATTTGTAATATGATCAAATCATATGCCTTGAAAATCCACATTCCATCTCAAAATGCAACCTACACAACTTTGAAAATTTTCTCTTTTGGTACCCAAAATGTGTTAGGTCCATAGGGGTTAGAATACATCTTGGTTCCTTTTGGAATCCATGCAAATTTTCTTTTTCTAAATTTATATGGACACAAATCTGAAAAATGTGTGTGTCTACCACAATATGTGCATAGATAGTTAGAATGACTAGATGAGGCATCAAATTTCAATAAATTGGAATAAGTCTTTTTCTCATTTCCTTCATCATATCCTATACCATTATTACTAAATCGAATCCTTTGTGTCTCAATAATTTTATGAAAATATTCATTTCCTTTTGTAAAAGTATCTAATGATTTCTTTAAATATTCAATCTCCCTTTTTAACTCAATATTTTCAATTTCAAGAGGAGTATTGACAATTACAGATTTTTCCTTTTTCAAAGATTTAATTTCATTTTTCAAAGATTCATTTTCTAATTTCAACTCATCAAAATCATTTGACATATAATCATATTTAGTTGAAACTAATGAATGAAACTTCTTAAGTTTAATATATCTATTTTTAAGTTCTTCAAAGCTTTCACATAATTCATCAAAGACATCTTGTATAACTTCATAATCATCAACTTCATCATTATCACTATCACTAGAGTTAGGGTTAGAGTGTACCCCATTTTCCATTGCCATGAAACATAGATGAGCAACTTCATTTTCATTCGAATCTTCATCGGAAGAGCTTGTGTCGGAGTCACTCCATGTTGTGGCTTTCAATGCCTTCTTCCCTTTCTTATATTTTGGACAATTAGGCTTAATGTGTCCAACTTCATCACAATGATAGCATCTTGGTTCAGATTTGGATTGATGATCATCATTGAACTCTTTTGAAAAATGTTTCTTTCTCCTTTCCTTGGCTTTCTTTTTGGAATTGAGATATTTTTTGAAATTTTTAGCCAATAGGGAAATATCATCATCATCATCGTCATCTTCACTTTCTATATTTTTCCTTGAAGATTTGAAAGCAATAATTTTGTTTGCTTTTGGTTTCTCTTCTTCAACAAATTCCTTAAGTTCCAATTCATGGGTGATTAAGGAACCCAATAACTCATCAAGAGAGATAGGTCTTTCTCGTATAGCTTCTTTGATTGCCAGCTTCTTTGTCATATAAGCAGATGGTAGTGACCTGAGAATCTTGCTCACTAATTCAGAGTCAGTATAAGATTTACCAAGAGATTTAATACCATTAATAATATTAGTGAACCTAGTGAACATATCGGAAATAGATTCATCAGACATCATCTTAAATAACTCATAATTATGAACAAGCATACTGATTTTGTCTTCTTTAACTTGACTAGTTCCTTCATATGTGACTTCTAGTCTGTCCCAAATTTCTTTACCAGATTCACAACAACAAATTCTGTTATACTCATTTACATCAAGTGCACAATGCAAAATATTCATAGCTTTAGCATTTATTTGAATTTTTTTAATATCAGCATCATTCCATTCATTTTCTTCTTTAGGAACATTTTCATTATTAGCAACTTTCATGGGGATATTAGGACCATTTATAATAACTCTCCAAACAGCATAATCGTTTGATTGAACAAAGTTTTTCATTCTATTCTTCCAATAGCTATAATTATTTCCTGAAAATAAAGGAGGTCTATTTATTGATTGACCCTCACCAAGAGATGAAACATTAAAGTTTGCCATTGATCTTTAACTCTAAGATTGTTAAATCTAAAAATAAGAAGAGCACTAGCTCTGATACCAATTGTTGCCCAGATTATACTCAAGAGGGGGGGTGAATTGAGTTTTTACAAACTTTAAGTCAAATTAAGATTTTAGAAAAATATTAAATTTAAATCACTTGAACAAATTTCAGATTAATAAAACTATAAAGAATAAATCCAACAATATCAAATAAATGCAACCAATTAATTTAAGCAACTAGAAATACAGATTTTAACACTCTAGAAATATTAAATTAATTTTCGTATTTAATATTAAGTGATATTCTAAAATTAATTATTTAGTTCAAAAAATAATTATTTTAATCTTAAAAATAATTAAGTCAAATTTCGGAATTAATTTATTTGCAAGATAGTGTGCTGAAAATATTAACTCAAGCAAGCATATGCAAATAAATAAATATAAGTGCGGAAAATAAATGACACCGAAATTTAACGTGGTTCGGCCAAATCCCGCCTACGTCCACGCGCCTAGAGCCCCTGTCTCATTTGCGCTTCACTAAACCTGATCCACTTGCGGGTAGGATCAAACCACCGCGTATAACTGTTTGCAAGCTAACTCCGAGCTTCAAACCCCGTGGCCCACTTGCGGGTACGAACCAATCACCGGTACAAACCGAAGCTTCAACAAAGCTTCACAACAAATCTGAATTTTTTGTAGTACAGAATAAAATACTGAAACTCCTTAAAATACAATTTGTAATCTGAGTTTCTCCTTCTTTAATCAGACTTCAATAAATGATGTTTAAGTAGGCACAAGTCTTCTTCTTCAATGATTGAGCAGATGATAAAATTAATTGCTCTCTTGAATGTGTAGCTGAGTAGTAAATTAAATGCTCTCAATAATATTTCAAGTCTTGATCATATTCTCATTCAAGTCTGAGTCTTCAATGCAGCTCTTCAAAGCTTTAAATGTGTCTTGCAAAAACTAGCTGTTAGACACATGCATTTTGAGCATTAAATGCTCCTGATTTTGCTGAGATGAAGTAGCTGAAAATAATCTCAAAATCTGATATGCAGATCTTCATCTTTTATCTTCTCCATAAAAATATAGCTGATGTAGCATGGAAATAGTATTCTGAAAAATGTATGTCATTTGAAAATAGCTTGATAGATAACCCATATATTTTCTGCAAAAAGATTGTTAGTCCAAGAGATAAAATACAAATCTGATATGTAAATGTGGAACCATTGTGTAAAGAATATAACTGGTGTGTTAAGAACATTTCTCTGTCAAGAAGATAAATGGGACAAAGTAAGTAACTGACTTTGTTCAAGTGCTTGTCTCGAGAAAAGCTAAAGATAATCTCATAGGAGATATGTGATATTATTTTTTAATAAGGACAAGGCATAGCTCAAAAGATGGGCTAATGAACAGTCCTGGGAAATATAACTCACATCAGTTCTTGTGGCAAGTAAACTGACACATGTACAACTGAGTCACAAGTTTGCAAGGAAATATATATGTAAATATATATATATATATTGTACAAAGAAAAATATATTTCTCGAAAAATTTCCGAACTGATATATATATAAAAAATTTCGGAACTGATATATATATATAAATAATCAATTTCCCGAACACATTTATAAAGGAATCCAAACGTATTTATATATAAAAAAAAAATTCGGAACTGATATATATAAATAAAAAATTTCCGAACTGATATATATATATAAATAAAAAATTTCTCGAACTTATATATAAAAGAGTCCAAAGATTTGTTGTGCAGAGGACAAAACTCATATGACCTGCTACGGTCATGTTTTGATCAGAAAAAGCAAACATCAACATTATCTTATATGCCAACTAAGAGATCTCGGGTACAAGAAAATCTCGGTTGAACTGGTATCCAAAGGCTGTACAGATGCCAACCGAAATAGTGCAGTCGTGGCCTAAGAAACACGCCAATATAAACTTACTTGCAGGCCTATGATGTCGTGTGGCAGAAGTGAAGCATTAGAGGGTACACCTTGTTTAATTGGCCAGAGATGGGGTGTGGCAGTGGTCAATCTCGGTTAAAAGAAACCAATTTTAAAGATATAAAATCTCGCTCACAGTAGTAAGGTACATGGGTCAACAGCTACCTAAATTATACTAATAGAAGTAGCAGGTCTAGGGCTGCTCCTATTCGGATAAGTCATAGTTTTTTTTTTTTTTAAAAAAAAAAATTAAACCAACTACAACAAAAGGTATTATGGCCGAAAGTTATGGTGCATGTTTATACGGCCAAATCAATTCAGACTAAAAGGTTAAAAACTAACCAAGTAGGTGTATAAAGAGTGCACTAGCAGGTAAGGGAAATGACTATGACCATAAAAGGACGAAAACAACTATCAAAGCCAAATCTCTATAAGAAAAGGACGAAAAATTCTAATGGCTACAGATATAGCACCTAAGGCTAAAGGCCTTACATCAAGTCAACATAAGTGGTGTAGTTGCCTAAGGCTTGGAGGCTTTAAAACCTACTGAACGAAACAGTCACACTATGGAAAGTATAAACCAAGTTAAATCAAAAGAGTTCCTATGTACCAACTAACAGATATGGATTTAAAACAAAAAAAAACTCGGCCAAAATAGTATGTAAATGATTAACGAAAAATATATATTTTTTTTAAAAAAGAAAAATTATTTTTATCAAACAATTCCGAAAATGATTCTAAACAAAATTTATATAATTTTTATTTTAAAAAAAATTATTTTCAGAAAAATAATATAATTTCATTTAAAAAAAAAAATTAGGCTCACAATTAATTAGTCACACAATTAAAAATCATAGATCAAGAAATATGCATGTGTGTCTAATGTGTCAAGTGCAAATGTGCAACATACATGAATACCTTTAGTCGAATATGTTCGTTGAGTAAAGTCAAGGCAAGATTATACAATAATAAATATCTATAGAATAACCTAATAAAAATGTGTTTGGAATCATCAAAATCAATATATTAAGTTAAACTAAAATGTACATTAATTAAACTAATTTAATTAATTAGGGATAAAATACATTTTCGTTAACATAATGTAAAATGTAAGATATTTCTCTCAAATGAGAGAAATGAGTATATATACAAAACCTCCAAAATAGCAAACTTGTAAATCGAAAAGCTGAGAAAAACAGGGGATCGATCGATCTACCCCTTTGAATGATCAAAGGCAAAAACAGGTCCCAGCCCACTGTGAATGATCAAAGGCAAAAACTTAAGGTTTGATCGATCGACCCTTTTGGTCGATCGATCGATCAAGCAGGGTTGCAACAAGCTCCGCCCTGTTTTGGTTCGTTTGAAATTCTCTTTCGCTAAAATCGTCGTAACTTCTTCATTCGGACTCAAAATCATGCACCCTTTGCGGCCACGTGAAGCTTATGAGGAGGGATACAACTTTCGTGATGTGGGGCTAGGTGCCCAAACTATAAATTGACCGAATTTCCCTTGCGCGTGCGGATATGTACAAAACTTAATCGGAATGCATCCAAACTCCATACTTAGTAGTTAAATACCTACAAAATCCCAATTATACCTCATATAACATGTTAACAATATAAATCCGAGGTTGTCTGGTAACGGGCTTAAATATAGAGATTAAGGCACCCGAGGGGACTAAAATGCGTAGGTTCGAGGGTATAAATATTCAATATTCGGTACGAATCACTGATCCGAAGACGTATTCGGATAGCTCAGAATCAACAAAAAAATTATGTTGATGCTGCTCGGAGACATGTGGAGTTAAAGGTCGGTAATATGGTGTTAGTCCAGGTATCTCCTATGAAAGGAGTGATGAGGTTCGGTAAGAAGGGGAAGCTAGCACCGCGGTATGTGGGGTCTTTCCCTATCATTGAGAGAGTGGGACATGTAGCTTATAGACTGGTTTTTTCAGAGAATCTTCAGCGGATACATGATATTTCCACGTGGCATCGCTGAAGAAATATCGGAGGAGCGAGAGGTCTTTCTGACACGTTCCACTCGAGGAGATTGACTTGCAGCCAGATATCCCATACGAGGATAGACCTGTAGCTATTCTGGATTATAATGAGTGCAAGCTGTGGTCTAAGGTAGTAACACTAATTAGAGTACATTGAGGTCATCACAATGTTGATGAGTCTACGTGGGAGCGGGAGGAGGATATGCGAGAGAAGTATCTAGAGTTATTCATCGCACGTATGACCAAATTTTGGGGACGACATTCCTTTGTAAAGGGGAAAGTATGTAACACCCCATATTTTTGTGCATTTAAATACTTAATTAATTCGAGTAAATTTTAAATTATTTGTGTGTCGTAATTTAATTTAATTAATTATGTTAATATTTATTTAAATATTAATCGGGAGGGTAAATGGTTAATATTTATAGAATTTAAATTACTAAGTGAATAGTAATAATTTACTTGCGTCATAACGTGTATTAGTGATGTGGTAGTTATTTATCTTAGTCGGGAGTCGGATATATACTAAGTTGGGTGGGATATAGGAACTTTTAATAAATTAATTCAGATTTCAATTATGAGTGCATGGTTGAGTCTGGATGGGTCGAGATAGTCGAAAAGTATACCCGATGGTGGTAAATGGGTCACGGGGTATTTTTGGGTATAACTGGGCCCACACGGGGGTATTTGGACCATTTTAATTAGACCCATGTGACTAAAAACGGGATTTGGAGATAAAAACTTAAGTTTAGGAGTTGTGGGCATCTATAACACAATTGGGAGAAATCTGAGAACGTAGAGAAGCAAAAGGGAGAACTCTTGGGAGCCAAAAGGAAGAACAAGGGAGGTATTCTTCAACAAACCAAATCTCTACACCAAAGGATTTAATCAGACACTACGAATCCTAAGGCAAGTGGCTAAACTTACTTTTATATAAATCGTTGAATTCAATTCATATCATGGTAAGTGTTAAACACATGATTTTGGGTTGGGTTAATACAAATTGGGTTTTAAATTTGCGGATGTTTAGAATCAAGTTTTGGGACTGATATGATAGGTCTTATGAATTCATATTATACTGTGAATAAATTGTAAGTTAATTATAGATGTTATTGACTGCAATAGTTGTGAAAAAAAATCATATGGATTCATGTCTTTATCAACAATTGGATATATAAATTGGGAGTTAAAGATATTAGAATTTTTTTTAATTCGTAGAACCTACTGTGTAAATTCTGGGTTTTATTTCTGGGTAAGAAAGGTTGTAGGGTTTTGTTAATGGCGGAGAACTGATTCTGGATGAAGAGAGAGAAAACGTTATAGGTCGTTCGAACGATCAGTGATCTGGTTCGAATGACGGTGATTGTCGTTCAAACGACATCACCAGTAGTTCAAACGACATCGTTTCTCGTTCGAACGAGATGGAAAATTCGGCTCACTTTGTTTTTGGTGTACTGATAGACCTGGGTTGCAATTTAAGGGAGAATTGTGTACAGTAAGGAAACGTCTTAAATCTGGAATTGTTTGGGACTTTAGGGACAAACAGTATAAGGTTGTTTTATATTTAATGTGAGAGAAACATTAATTTTGGAATAAATAAATAAGGGTGTGTCAAACTTATTAAAGGAAATTTGGGCATTTAATTTCGGATATTGAATTTCAGGCCAAGTGAGCGAGTCCATGTAATTGGTTGAGAGATACCAAGGAATTAATTTAATTATTGAGTAAATTAATTAAATTAGAGTTGTACCATAGACTCGAAAAAATTATAAATTAAATTAATGGCTAAATTAATTTAATTAGAGTCGGACCATATACTCGGGAATATTTTTGGCTAAGTGTTACAGATATTGTACACGATAAAATCGGGATTTAATTTAAAGTATATATACGGTAGTTTGATAGTATATATATATATATATATATATATATATATATATATATATATATATATATATATATATATATGTGTGTGTGTGCTTAAATATCAGTGATTAGATATTTATTTAATTTATATACTCTAGTGCTATCGAGGGAAGTAGCGCGATGTGGGTGAATCCCCTAGCTTGAGGAGTAGGGAGAGTATATCCCCAGGTCATAGCGTCCAATTTCAGAGGTGGTGCATTGAGATGATGTCCTCATACTTGGGGGAATATGACCGCCTCCATTACGTTTATAATTTACGTTCCGATTCGACGAACCATAGTTATCTCAGAACTCCAGGTGGGATTGAGTAGCCTGGGTTGATAGCACTTTAGAGATTATATCCGGTGAGGTATTACTTCAGGAGGATGGATTATATATATGTGTGTGAATGTTGTAATATAGTGTTATGTATATAATGAGAGAGATAATTATATACGGGTAATCTAATACATGGAGAAAAAATGTATTTATTATATAACTAGTGTGAATATTATATGGGCTTAAAGGAAAGATGATTATTTAAGTTAAAGTGATAAATAACTTATAGATCATATTTTAAACCTACTCGGGTTAGAGTTGTGTGTCAGGATTGAATTTTATCAAGAGCTAGTTACGGGATAGATGACTAGGTGGGTTATAGAGAATGCATTAGGTGTGCACATTAGTTGAGGGGTGAGTATATCCTTAAGAGAGTTCGACACCATTTTAAATTTTTGTAATTTAATCACATGCTAAATATTTTTAAAATATTTTGAGTTCTAACCCTTGCTATCAAATATTTTCAAAACCTTTTAGGTGTCCAGCCACATGGACACCAATGATGTGGCTGTTGCGGAATTTGGATAGACGCATTTATTGTTCTATTCCTAGTGTAGGGATTCATATTAGTTTATCTCGAGCATATCGCTCACGGTTTTATTTATTTTCTTTTCAGATTGTATGGGATTTATTACTCTCTGTTAGTTTGGTTTGGTTTTGACTTTAGTCGATGTTTTATTCGAAACGACTGTTATTATTCTATGTGATGATTGATTCTATCAGCATTGGATATTTTATTTTAATTCCGCACTTATTATATCTTGGATTAATAAAGATAAAATTTTGCACCAGCTTTTTGAATACCAAGTGGTTAGTAAGTTTTAAAAGGTTTTCGACGATGATGTTAAGAATGATCCATATGAGATTCCTATTTAATTTGATATAGGACTGATCACCCGGTATTTTATTGGGCGGGTTGTCACATATTCCATTCTATAATCTCGAATTTATGTTGCTGAGTGTATAAATTTTAGGACTGAAAATAGTTATGGTGGTTTTGATTGTTAAGGTTTACAATAATGAATTCTGGTGGAATTATGGTGGTTTGAGGTTTTTGCTGACATGGAAAGTCATCTGGCTTCAATGGATGTTTGAAAATATGAATTGTTTGGTTGATGCCTCTTCGTGAGTGTTGATTCTGGTGATGTCTTCTCCTGATGTACCTGGTACCATCTCCAAGTTCATATGGATGTGGTTATTATTTTTTTAGTGAGATGTAATCGTTTCACCTTCTTGTTACTTCCATGCTTGGTTGGGTTTTGTTTAAGGTTTGTTGATCATATATGGGTTGATGCTAATTTGGGATCTCTGTGAATGTATGAGTGTATTTGGGTATTCTTGGGTGAGCTTTGTTTCCATGAAAGAGAGTTCTTCTTTGTCTGAGATGAGAAGTGAAAAAGATAGTCTTGATTTGTGATTATCTTTATTTGAATTAGTTGTGTGTTGGTTATTGATTGGCTAGTAGGGAGGTGTTGGCGTGTGGTGTCCGAATAATCTTATCTGATCACACATGTATCGTTCATGCAAGTGGTATTGTTGTTATTGGTTTTGTAATTTAAGGGAGGTGAGTCAAGGTTTTGTTTGTTGGGTCTTGGGCTGGGTGTTTTGAGATGTTTGGTTGTGTGTTTTGGGTTGTGGTTTTGGCATGTTAGTAGGTTGATTTTGGCTGTGTGCCTTTGGTTTTGTTAGTGTTGGGCCTGTTTGTAGGCTTGTTTTGTTTTGTTTTGGGTGAATTCATAAGCTAAAACCAAATTCACACCCAGGAAGTGCGAATTCGTAAGTTTGTTAACTTTTCACCTCAAATTGCATCGGACAAGTTTGAGTTTAGTTAACGTATGTTAATCTGTACTAAATTTTCACTTGCTAAGTGCAAAACCATGTATAAATATGTACCTCCTTACATTTTTTTTATAAATCATTATGATAACTCATCACAAATTAAAAGGTCAAAATGAAATGATGACACTATCTAAAACTAGGGGTCGATAATAAATATACAACAAAGACACGAACACACGCAATGATCGTTGAAGTTGAGTGAGATGCCAAATTTCATATTTCAATTAGGATACAATAGTGTTGCATTTCTTTTCCTGTTCTCTCTAAAACATCTGGTTTTAAAGGATAATGGATTTCATAATGTTTTAAAGATAAAAACAACAGATTCAACTATCACTCATCATATTTCTTTACTCTCTAACTAATCAATTATAAACCAAATTCTTACACTTTTATATGTTAATTGCATTATTAAAAAAAAGCATTTTTGAGTCTGTAGCTTCAACACATGAAAGGTAAAAATGACAAGAATAATTATTTTTTTATTTCATTTGTGTAGAGCACAAACAAGACTATGCATTGTACACAACTGCCTCCACAAGGTTTCATCTCCGTTAGGGGTGGGCACGGTCCGGTCCGGATTTTAGTCATTTTAGGTGCCGGACCGAATCATTCGATCCTATATTTGAGAAAACCGAATTCGGACCGATATAATCGGTTTAGCCTATTTATTCGGTCTAGACTATTTTCGGCCCGGTTCGGTTAATAATCGGTCCACATTAACATTTATTTACTTTTTTTTAAATAAAAACTTGTTAATTTTTTTCTGTTTATTTACATTCAGTGTATTAATTCGGAATCAGTTTATTTGGTGAACCCCCATTTGATATTTAATAACAACTGCCAAGAAGGGTCGTATTTTTTCAATGGGATATTTGTGTTTCTTCCACAATTGAAATCAAGAACTGAGAATTGAGAAGTGATGGTGAACTCACAATAAAAATTCCATCACTTCTCAAAAGTGATGGTGAACTCACAATAGAAATCAAGAACTATGAAGTGCTTCCACAATATGTTCAACTCAGAATAGAAATCAAGGTTGAGACTGCGTTGAGGCTGATGTCCCAGCCATTTGTTGAGGTTGCGTTGAGGTGAGGGGCATACCCGAGAAGTGAGGCTGCAATCGCTGGATCTTGGAGTGGTTTGGTTTCCAAGGTGCGATCCGATCTGACCTATCTCTTCTTCCCCGAGTCTCGGGACTGGACCTTTGAGTGGTTTGGTGGCCCTGCCTCTTCGTGTAGAAGAGAGCAACTGAAGTGGGCAGGTGAGAGAGTGTGAGAGGGAAGTGAGAATGAGAGATTGTGTGTGACAAACTTATATGATACGTTTTAGGGTTTATTTATGATATATATATATATATATATATTATATAATATTAAAATAAGCGGTCCGGTCCGGTCCTAAGATCGAATTTAAAAAGGATATTTTAGACCGACTTGAATATATTTGGGTCTCTTAATTTAGGACCGAATTATAAAAAAGCCTATAAATGTGGGTCCGGCCCGGTTCGGTCCAATCGGGTCGGTCTTTTTTTTGTCCACCCCTAATCTCCGTATAATGCCTCTCTAGGTACTACACATGGGGAGATGAGATTAATGAGAGGTTCATTAATAGGACAAGGCAAGAATCATAAGAGGGAGAGAAAAAAAGTCTCCGACATTTATGTGTGTGTGTGTGTGTATATAGACAAATCTGATCTGGTGCGGACCCAAAAGACGTGTTTACTAACGGGGCACCTCAAAACGATATAAGCTTGGTTTAAAAATGATGGTGAAATAATAAGAAAATCTCTCACTTCACCTCAAAATACCCCAAAATTATGACGTTGAGGTGGTCCCTTAGCAATAGAGAGAGAGAGAGAAGTGGGTAAGAATGAAAAAATAAAAAACTTCATATTTGCGAACTCTCCTTAAAAATTAAATGTGCATCTCCTAAATGTGGATTCAATTAAAAATGCACTTGGGAGTTGTGCATATAATTAGCGCATTAAAAATTAATGATCCCCTTAATTCATTGTGAATTCGCATCTCACAAGCAAGGATTCAAACGAATTCTCAAAGTGCAATATTTTTTTATAAATATATTGGGTGCGGCCAAGCGTGTAAGAGTGTGTTCGTAGCTTTTCAAACTAGTCGAACTATACAAAAAGTAAACTTCATTATCAAGTACCAATATGATAAATGCATGATCACATCTTTAATTTTAAACCCAATAAAAAAAAGAGACAAGTCGCCGATTACCGTCTAAAATTGGCCTATGATACTTTCTGCGAACTTAAGTATGTGACAACCCATTTTCAACTTTTCATGATAATGAAATGGATCGAAAAAAAAAATAAAAAATTCCCCCCCAAAAAATTCAAATGTGTAATCAAATGCATCTTTAAACATTGATTGAAAAGCATAAATATAGCGTCTTGGTAATTGCAGCAACTGCTACAGTGGTAAATATCAATTTCAGACCCACTTACACAATCCAAACAAGTATAACCCATTTTCAAAATAAAAGAGAACTAAACCCTTTCACAATTTACCCATCGACATCTACTTCTCTTGAGATTTAGTACCTAATCTCACATGTACACAAAACATAGCACTTCCAGGTTATATGCAGGCCTAGAAAATGGACATATGCAGGCCTCAAAAATGGTACGGCATATACATGACATATTTATTTGGAGCGTCTCTAAGATGGGCTTGATCTAGTCTTCTCCTTGCCTTTATCCTTGTCACCAACCCCTAAGAATACATAAATATAGGAAAGGATGAGCATAAATACACAATATGCAATAGTAGTGAAGTGTAAACCTTTTAAAAATAAATAACTGCACATTGTTCAAATTTTGGAGCAGTCATCAATTTAGATTAGGCGCCTTTTAGTCTTAGTTCTCCGATGAAAAACTCACTTTTTTGCACTTTAGGCCCGTTTGGTTCTCTATTCAGAAAATTCGATTTAAACACTGTTTTTAAATACAGTTTTAAAATTCAGTTTTTTGTGTTTATAATTATTGGTATGCGTTTGGTAAAGTTGTTTTTAAATACAGTTTTTTGAAAATTTGACAAAATTGACAAATATGTATATTTATATCATACATATGCGTGTGTGTGTGTGTGTGTATATATATATATATATATATATATAACTTTCATACATACATGATACATGAATGTATACATATACATACATACATACATCATAAATTATATACACGTACATTTAATATCATGTATTTTTAGGTATATTTAATGAGGTATACCTAAAAATACATGATATTAAATGTACGTGTATATAATTTATGATGTATGTATGTATGTATATGTATACATTCATGTATCATGTATGTATGAAAGTTATATATATATATATATATATATATATATATATATATATATATATTTATAATGATGTCGCATATATAATTCACTATAAAATTATATACATACATGAATTGATAATTTTTTTAATACATATGTACTATATGTATATTTTATATTATTCCATACATTAATAATATATGTATAAAACTATATATAAGTATCATGTATCTATTGATAATATTATTTAACTTTATATTATTCCATACGTAATTTTGTGTATATGTACATATATATTTTTTATTTATAAGAATTACACACATTAATGTATTATGTATGTATATTATATATTAAGGTATATTTGCTTTAAAATATTAAGAATGAATAATTCTGAGTTGAAAAATAAAAAAAACAGATGTTATAAAATACCCAAAATCTGTTTTCTGAAAAACTTGATTATAACACAGGAATATTATAATTCTGTGTGTAAAAACAGGTTGCCAAACGAAGATTTTTATCAGAATTGTATTTAAACACAGAAAACAGAATTATAGTTGCAAATCAAACAAGCCCTTAGTGTTTAGCCTCTCGCTGCCATTTTACATACCACAAAGTTGTTTTAAATGGATTTTTTTTCAACCGAAAAACTCACTAATTTATATTCTAGACTTTCGTGCATTTTTTTATTTCTTTCCCAACATTGGTTCGTTTTTTACTCTAAATGATTAAAGTTGCGACCGTAAAAAAGGTGCAAATTAGTGAGTAGTCAAAGTGACAAAAAAACTGTTTGACACTTCAGTTAGTAAGAGATTTTACTGACCAACGAAGATGTTTTATATACCAGCACCGGAATTAAATACTAAAATTTAAAATATAGAGGTAGAGAAGGCAATTAAAGTTTCAAACATACAAACTTTTGAGTAAGTGACCAAAGTCTTAGGGATACAAGAATAATTGTCTATTTAAACTATGTATTCGTAACTCACAATAACCTAATAAATTCAATCTATTAATGAATAGTAGTGCAAGAGTGTCACAGTTCAGTGTGTGTGTGTGTTGGTGGGCAGGGGTGGGGGTGGGGGGGATATTAACATCCTGCTGTTATATTTTTATTGGTAGAATATATGTAGATACCCACTGGGAAAGCCCCATCTCATTTACTACATATTTGGAGAAAGCCTCCAAATGGGTATTTTAAGCTAAAGGAGAGTGACAAAGTTGAGAATCAGGTTGAAGACGTGAGGAGAATAGAAAGTCAAATTCATGGTATGTTGGAGAGAGGCAATCAAATGGAAACAGAGGCCCAAAATTAGTTCGATGAGAGAGGAAGATAGAAACATGGATTAATTCCAAGCAAAGAGGACCCAAAGGAAAGAATGTAGTCTCTGAAGGACGCAGGTACCTTGCGTACAGATTGTGCAATATGCCATTAGATACTTTCAGAATATTTTCCCATTACTCTGTTCAGAACTTAAATGAAACTCTTTCACAGGGGTTTATATTTAGCCATCTCTTGAATGTATCATGTCAAGTCCCCAGGCCCCATAGTATGCCAACATTATTTGTCCAAAAATAATGGTATATAATCGGACCTAATGTTAGTAAATATATTTTGGCATTCTTAAATAAAGGAATATTTCTCCAAAATTAATTGCAACCCCATTTTTTAATCCAGAAACGTAAAAAGAACGAGAGCTTGACACACTTTAGGCCTATAAGTTTGTAAGTTTGTGTAATGGGATTAGTAAAATTGCAGCCCAAACACTAGCTAATGCCCTAAAGTTGGTGCTTCCACCCATTATTTTGGAGAACCAAATACACATTACCGAAAAGGTGGGATTACAAAGACCACCTTGCCCTCGAAATTTATATGAGCTAGGTGTATGATCGATATATCATTATAAAATGCGCCTCACATGTGTCATATTCTGTTATAAATAGAGGGGAGCAAGAGACGACGAGGGTTTGTCTTGTTAATTATTATATGGAAATGATTCAGCAGTTTGAGCAACACTGCAGAAGCCTGCAAGAAGTCAATTGTTATTACTTAATTGAGATACAAAATAGACAAAAGCATAGAAAAGGCTCTACTAGAAGCGTTGACAGAGGCTCTTCCAAATCTTAAATATCCGCAGCACTGCCCACTAAATATTCCCATTAATGGGAAGCATAGAAACAATTAACTTCCTACCCTAATTCACCTGGGCAAAATGTTCAACGACAAATATTTTTCCAAATGTTACTTTTGAGAAGCATCGTGTGGTAACCTGTCATTCACATGGAATAGCATTTGGCAAGCGCACTGGGTTTTGGAATTTAGGTTGAGGTAGAGTATGGGTAATGGCGGTCAAGCTAATGGTGCAAGGGAGCAGATTTGGCATGAGAGATAGCTGTTTAGACCCCCCCCCCCCCCCCCACCCCACACACAGCTCATTTAAACAGTTTGAAGCAAATGTCACCATTAGCCGGCTGATTGACTACGCATCAATGGAATTGTGGGGTGATCAATAATATTACACTCCTATGGACGAAGGGGTAATTACTGAAAACTTTATTAGCAAAAGAGATATAAGAATAAAAGAGATATAAGAATCTCTAATTTGGCATTATACTTTGAACGGAAAATTTTCATGCAAAAGTGCTTATCATCTCATTGGGAATCTTAAATTATTTTTGATACGGCTATAGCGGCGTCAAATTTGGCGCTGAAGCTGCTATCCATACTGGGAGGGCAGAATTTAGTGTGTGTTTTTTTAAAGATAGATAACCAACAACTTCGAATGTGTTTTAATAGCAGCGGCGATGGCGACAGGACATCTATCCAATTTGCGGTAGATTCGGGGTTTTAAGAGGTTCCTCTTGAAGGGTATGCGTTGTCCGTTACTTAAGAGGCATAGGCCGAGGAAGATTTATGCTAGCCCAATGCGATCAGAACACAATGCCCTGTCCAAGTGCAACATAAGAAAGGTTTCAATTGAAACAGGGTAGCTCATGCTTTGGCCCAATTTGTTGTAAATGTTCACAATTCACTCACCTAGATGGGTGGGACTCCATTTGTATGTCCTCTCATCCATTTGGATGTACGAGTCTCTAACTAATGCTATTTACCTCTGATTTACTAAAAAAGAATGTTAATCACAAGTTGAGAGCTTAAATTCATGTGATACCAGTTAAGGAAAATTTCATTGCTATAGTCCCATACTCCCATTCATATTCCCAATCTTACCTTGATTTCACACGAATCATCGAATCATACTCTTGTTCTAACTCATAAACCTAACATAACAACTCAAAGGAGCTTGGGCTCTTAGTTATGGATTAACTAACATAATCGCTGGTTGACATTAAAACATAAAATAAGGAAATATAAACCTAGCAGGAAGCCATAAATAAAAAGATAAATAATAATTTTAATAATAATCTACTACCTAGCTAACTCCTAATAACTCTCCCAGATAATCTCTTCTTCCTTGATCTCGAATTCACATGCCACCGGTTGCATGCTAAGAGCAACCCTTACGGATAGTCTAAAAATACACATGACTAGTCTAAAAATACCTTACAAGACCTCCCGAAATTGCTACGGGCAAAAAAAATATATTCCAAATACACCCTATTAGACGCAAAACGACGTCGTTTTGAAAAATCAGTTGCCAACCGCGGAACAAGATGTTCTGCGCTGTAATGCCACCTCACCCCCTTAAGCGGAACATGATGTTCCGTTTTAGGGTTCTACCAATCCAACTTTCACCCTTAACATTTTATCATAATTAACCAATAGCCCAAATTAATTATACCAACTACTTTTACCAACCACCCAACAACCCAAATAAATGTAATAACCCTTTAAATATAGGCTGCGAAACCGAGTTATGCACAAAGAATTAACTCCTAGCTAAAAAAAAAAACCATATTCTGCCTATCAAAGAAATCATCTTCGAGCAAAAAAAAGAGATAATTTTTTGGTTGTTTTAATTTCCATGCTATATTTATTTATAAATTAGTTGTTGTAATTTTTTTTTGTTAGTAAATAGTTGTGTAGAAAAAAATCAAAAAATATTATTAGTTAATGTTAGATTATTTAGTAAATAGTTGTGTAGAAATAAACCAAAAAATATTATTAGTTAATGTTATGTAGAAAATAACCAAAAAATATTATTAGTTAATGTGATATCTTAATATATGCTCTACACAACGATTTACTAAATATTCATGTGTAAATATATAATTTAAATTAAACTTTTATGTTATGTTAGTTGTAAAATTTATTTTTGAATCAATTTTATTTTTATATTCAACTCCTAGCTAAAAAAGAAAACCATATTCTGATTATCATAGAAATCATCTTCGAGCAAAAAAAAGAGGTAATTTTTTTGTTGTTTTAATTTCCATGCTATATTTAATTTTAATTTAGTTGTTGTAATTTTTTTTTTGTATAGTTATATATATTATTTAGTAAATAGTTGTGTAGAAAAAAATCAAAAAATATTATTAGTTAATGTTACATTATTTAGTAAATAGTTGTGTAGAAATAAACCAAAAAATATTATTAGTTAATGTTATGTAGAAAATAACCAAAAAATATTATTAGTTAATGTGATATGTTAATATATGCTCTACACAACGATTTACTAAATATTCATGTGTAAATATATAATTTAAATTAAACTTTTATGTTATGTTAGTTGTAAAATTTATTTTTGAATCAATTTTATTTTTATTGAAACCTATTTCGGAAAATCCCTATGTATTATGTCATGTGAAATTTTGTACGAAATATATTATATACTAAAATAGTTAAAATCAATTTGCTATTGATTTTGATATCAGATATTTATGCCGTCAAGATTGTTTTACCAAGTAAAATATTAGATAATATTTATTTATTCATTAATCAATATGCTAGAAAATTAATAAGTTTTTTGTTGACATTGAAGTGTTGATAATGGAACAAATTGAAAAAAAGATTAGACAGGCTATTGGGGCAAGAAAGTCTAGAAAAATTGGAGAAGCAAGGCGAGAGCCCGAAGTCTAGAAGATAGTGTTTTGAACCTCCTATTTATAAAAAAATAAATAATAATAACCGTCGGATAAATAGTCGTTGAAAGTGTTTGAATAATTTGGGGGTCAAAATGGAAATGGGTTTAAGCTTGGGCGGAACATGATGTTCCGCTTTAGCCTTTTTTTTTCTCCTTCCTTGCGCGGAACAAGATGTTCCGTTTTGAGGGTGGGTCCAACAAAAAACTAATTAGGCCAATTGTATCTTTGTTATTTTTTATCCTTTCAACCGCTATATTTGGACTTTTACCTTACCCATAATATACATATATATATATCATATAAATACATGTTTACCCTACCCGTAAGGGTTGCTCTAATAGATATTGAATGAATTTGGTGGGCAGCCAAAGCACAATCAAAAGTCAACACCGCTTTGGAATTCCAAGAAAATATATTATTAATTGTATGTGAATTGTAGGCGAGATACACTTAATATATGGGTTAATAAGTGTTGTTAGCTAAGGAAATTAATATTTAAAAAAAAACTCTTCAAAAGTAATTATGCGGACTAAATACTAATCTCTATTACTATAAAATGCTAAACAAGCATTTATGATTCCTTTATAAAGGGACTATCCACGTGTCCACTACTACAGTAATATCCACATCGCTATTCCAAGAAATTATCTCGCTAAATCATAAAGTCATATCCCCTCACGTTCTCTCTTTTCCTCTTCCGCCCAGCTCCCCTATCCAAATGGTCCTTCCATATTCCCTTTCAAAATCCGTTTAAATTCACGCTCATCTCTCTTCTTTCCCATTCTATTTGTCTTCCCCAGATAATTTATCCATCCCCCTTCTTTTAATATCTCAATCCGTTTATTTCATCTGTTGCTCTTAAATGGAATGGAAGTGTCTTATCTCCCATCTTTTCTTTTCGTCTTGCTTTTGTTCAGTAATGGTGTGTATTCAACCTCCACCACCCCACCCAAGATTGGCAAAGGCTAATGATTAATTTTCAATTCGTAGTCTTCTAATGGAGGCCTTGTGGGTCACCCCCAAGTCAAACAGAAAAACAACATCTACGGTCCTGATATCCCCCTTTCGCAACTCTACATTAAGTATGTCTAAAATTTTATGTTTATACAGAATTATACTCTCCACGTAAAGGTTTGTATATTTTTGTGGGTTATGATTTGGATGTTATATTGTTCAATTCAATTATATCACATTATGGGTGCTAATATTTTTTTGTTTAGGTTATATATATTTGTGCGTTGTGTATATAAACTTTATTGTTGAAACTGTGAATGTAAAAAAGAAGATGACATAAGATTATACAGAACGCCCTTTGTTCAGTGGCGCAATATCCACAACCTTCCCTCTTAGGTTTGAGGTTACTCAAAATTTTCATTGGTTTTATTTGTTGTTTTATACAATTCATTTCAAAAGTCATCAATTTTAGTTTGAATTGTGGGGTGTGAGTGATATTCGTCAAGTCTCAGATCATCAAGTTAGAAGATTGACTGTTTTTGTTTGATTGGATAACAATTTTATGAAATTAATTGATTGGTTTTTCTTTGAAATTGAAGGAGGTATTTGTGGACCTTGCACGTGATGAGAGTGTGATAATCGAGCTTTTGGATTTGAAGCATGATGTGGGTGATAATGGAAGTGCTACCTGGTTCCTACAAGACCTCGCCACTGAACAAGATGCTCAAGGGACCATGGTAAACTCTACACTTATTTCAATTTAAATTAACAACCTTTTTTACTTTTGTTCCTTTTTGTTTGGGTTAGTTTCTATTTCAGGTTTTTGCTGTAGGCGGTTGAGAATTGATGCTGGTGGCATGGTTTTTTTAAGCTGTAAATTAGTGACCATTGTGATGGTGGATGTCTCCCCGTATTTTTTTTGTTAGATTATCTCCTTGTATTCATAATATGCTTTTTGCACATCTGGTGTTTGTTAAAAATGGCCCAGAGTTTGTAATAAGATTTAAAAGGCTTGATTATTTTAGAACTAGAAAATTATGGATATGTATACAAAATATATATCTAACGTTTTTTTATAATAGGAAGACATGATGAAAATAAAGTCTACAATTAAATTTAAGTTTTACACTATCATATTGCATTAACATTATACTTTTGAATTGATCCAATATGTTTTTTTAGGTTAAAATAAATTTTATGCGATATTGCAATAAATGGAAAATTTCGGCTTACGTATAACAAAGATGAGTTTCTTCACATTCACCATTGTGAGTAAGTTCAAATCTTATATTTTTCATTTTGCTTTTTACTTTAGCAATGGACTGTCACTGTGAGTCCACAGAACAAAAATGTGTTTCTTTACATTGAGTTTGGTAAAAGTAAGTTTTTACTTTCTTTTTGTTATTGTATAGTCAATTTTTGGTTGAGCATGTAATATGTTTTTGTTATTGCTTCAGTAGACCATACACTTGAGCATCATTATGAAAATGGGATAGTTACGTAATTGAATAATGATTTTATATCTTTTTTATGCCAGTCTCTTAAATATCAATTTGTCTCACTTTATCTTCAAAAATACTTAACATATTGCTGCCTTGTCCTTAATATTAACTGCTATGTCAGCATTATGTTAAGAGGCTTCGGATGAAAAAGTTAACAGTGGAAATAAAAGTTCATGGACCTTAATGCATAAACAATTTATTTCATTTTATCTCAAAATTAATTATCTGTTGAATTTAGATTCCATCTTGATTGCTGATGAAAATAGAAAAGTTAAAATATGGATTTTTTATATACCAGTTAATTTTTCATTAGTTGGTGTTTAATTAGTTCTCTCTGATAGTGTTTAATTAGTTGTCCCGACTGTATTGATCAGTCATTTCTTCATTCCATCTTAAATTTTTAGAATGCCAATTCATATGATATATACATGAGTTTTCTTCTGAATTGCTTTAAAATGTTGGTATCTGAAGTTTATCATTAATCATCATTATATGGCCTATGGAGAACTATGAGTCTGTCCTCATCTGTTCGTGTGTTGCATAACAGTTGTTCATACATGAGTTCTTTGTATAACAGTTGCTCATATTTCCATTTTTTTAGTATTGTGTATTTGGGAATTTGTGAGTTCCACTTGAGTAGGTAATTTCATTAGTTGTTTTAGTCGAATCTTTTTATGAGTTTTTGAACTTTTCTAAAGATTTTTCTGAATAATTTTTAGATAGTTTCTTAAATAGTTCTCCTTAATGTCCAGGTCTTCAATTAGTAGCCTCTGCTAAGACATGCCAAATTGAGGAACAAATGGGTCTGAATGAGACTTTTAGGCACATATTGGTGTAACGACAGATTCAAAAGATTTTTATCTACAGACCGTATTATGTAAGGGGAACCATAATTCGAAATGAATATAAAGATCGTATTCCGTAAGGTCGTAACCGGTGGCACCTTGAATGATGGTGTTGGTGACGATAAAGTCCTCGCGCATCGCGCGGGATCCACCTAGGTCTGTGTAATTTCATTTCTCTCTCCTCTCATTTCTTATTTTGTTCGATTGAAATTCTCAGCCACAAAGTGTCTTCTAATTCATTGTCATCCATAATCGAGAAATAAATGCAACCCAGCTCTATATATGTCAATGGAATACGTAAAGGCAGTTATGCAATATATTTATTATGGAGAAAATCATTGGTATTCTAACAATAGTCTGCTGGTATTCTCAAATATTTCTGAATCAACCACATCTGAATCCCCGCAGCAAGTAAGTTTACAAATTATAAGATGTCTACTCCACTGTTCAAACGTTTCATTGAATTACAAGATTCTTAAATTGAAGAAATATGTTCATTGTACATCTATATATGTTGTAATTTTTAAAGAGTATATGAAGAATTCAGATTGATCTTCATGTATATCATTCACTACATAATGCAAAACATTGCTTATTAGCTTTCTTAATTGAAAATCCCCCAAAAAAGAAAGGCAGAACATTGATATACACTACATATGAGATTAACTAGCTTGGTGTGATCTAGCCCTTATGAAGCTTGGAGAGTTGATACGATAACGAAATCACGACTCATACAGGTATTGTTCCAAGACTCTAGAATGTGTTACTGTTACTTTATTTTCCTAACCATTGAATGCTTATGATAGGAGGTGTTTGAAAGATTGCCTCTATGAACATGTTGGCTTCTTTAGTGTTCACTTTTGGTTTTGTTCAAACATATTTTGCCTCAAACCATCAAACACATACACTACATTCCTTTATGCTTTTTTTTATACAACCCTAAGTTTAGAGCTTAGAGGTATTATTTCATGACATTACTTGGATGTTTTTTAAGTGTTTGGACGGTATCACTAATAGGTACTATATATCCAGGTGACCGTATTAAATTTGGTATACTACTCAATAGTTGTGGAGTTTGTATTTTTATATAAGACATGTACATTATTGAAAGTAATGTGTTCTCACGTATTAATTAACTTTAAAAAATAATAATTTGTGGGTCATCTTTGACAACTTTCTTGAATCTGTTATTGGGTTTTTTTAACAGAATTTGTAATGTTGTATTAGAGATAAAGCACATATTTGGTTTGCGTTGACATTGAATAGGCTTTGTTTATTTGTTAAGAACCGTAGATCAAAAGGGGTTTACTAAAAAAAAAATGGATATATCATATTTTTACCAATTACAATTTGTGTAGGTGAATAAAACCATTTAAATAGATGTAGAAGATTTAATTCATTACTCGGAGAATAATGGCATGGTTCTAGCATTTAGACTCAAATTCAATTGCTTATTATCTATTGTATTGTGAAGTTTATTGTATCTGAATAAGGCGGAGTAAAGTGGTGAGAAAACAGTGGTGCAAGATTAGGTTCTAATCGTTATTCAAGGACGGTACTCAGTTCTACCTATTGAAATGGTAATTTTTTGGGGGTGAAATAAGCTGTGAGGAATTTTTTTATAAAAGCCGATGCCGTTATCAGATACTAAATCTCTAGATAGTTCCTCTGGCACAACTGCTCTGACTGCCTTTATTTTGGGATGGATCATGCTAATAGCACATGCCGGAGACTGACGAGCTATAGTGGGCAAGCGAGTGAGAGCAATCGATCTCTTTAAATACCAGAAGCCCAATTGGACCTCCGAAAGGCTGAGAATCCCAAAGGTTCCTCCTGCCCTTGAGCTCTGAGACTGAACTGGAAGAAGTGATTTTAACTGAGGAAGATGAGTTCTTGATAATCGGTTGCGATGGCTTATGGAATGTGATAAGTAGCCAGTATGCTATAACAATCATTAGGAAGGAGCTGATGCCGCATAATTATCCCAAGAAGTGCTCAACAGAGCTTGTGAGGGAGGCTCTCAAGAGAAACATGTGTGACAATCTGACTTCTAAGGTGGTTTGTTTCTCATCAGACCCAACACCTGAAATTGATATTCCCAAATTGTACAAGATAAGGAGCATATCGGTTAAATGGGTTGATATTCTAAAGAGCGTATTGAGTAATGTGTGAAAATAATAAAAATAATTTTGCTCCTACTGTTTGTAGGCTCTCTGGTGATCCAAATAAAGATGAAGATGTTTGTTCTTCTCATCGTTATGAAAGTGCTCTAAACATCATTCTATTTAAGGGACTACTTTCGTTGTGTTCAGATGAGAGTGTATCAGCCAGACGTGCACTAGACTCATGCATTAATCAGATGGAAAACGTCTTATGCTCTCAATAGTTGCCTAAGAATGCATCAATGGAAACTATTGGTCAAACTTATCGTGCCACAGAGACATTCTTTCAGGGACATCATTTTACAAAATCACAGCTTAGAAAGATTTCTGGGGGTAGTGAGTTTTCTAATAATTCTGAAAGAAATAGGGATGCTGATAATGCATCCTCAATATGTAGCCCATCAGGCATTACATGCGAATTCACTTCCTGTTCTTGATAGGTGCAAACAATGGTTGGTGCGGTACATGTAAATTGATTCTCCAATGGTTAAGTTGAAGTAGTTATGGCCTAATACCATGAGTTTTGAGAGCAAGAATTTCATCCCTACAGAGGAAATACTCAGACATGGTTATGATGCATCTACAGTATGCATGAGGATTGCAGGGACATTATTTTTCAAGTCTGTTCCTTGCATCATTTCAAAGTGTGAGTAGATAACTTTGCTTTCCCTTATATGAATCAATCATTTTTGCCTTCTTTATACCCAGTTTCCCCTTTCCTTTTAAAATCTTAAATTCTAGATTGTCAAAGCTAGAATAAGTTTGTGCATGTGTTGTGTGTGTGTGTGTGTGTGTGTGTGTGTGTGAGAGAGAGAGAGAGAGAGAGAGTTTTTTGACATTTTACCTTTATAATCAAGGACGAACCCAATTAATAAATCGGAAGTTTTTTTAAAAGACAATAATATGGAGTTTTACAGTTGTTCTGGTGGGTTTTTCTTAGTTTCTACTGCCCCTGATGATTTTAATATTGCTGATTTCAATATGAAGAGCCTGTACATCTGGTGAAATTTCTTTATGTTGTTTTGAATTATGTAGAATTTATTGTTTGTTATTATTTTTTTTTTTTCATATTTTTTGAGGGAAAATAATGTTGTTTCTGGTATTCAGTGTTAGTTTGTACAATCTTACTGATGATATTCTTTGTATGGGAACTGATGCTAATAATTAAGAATAATATTTATAATTATACGTACTCCTAGTATAATATCTGTTCTTAGTATCGGTTTAATCATAAATGTGAACCAGCTATCCACTCAAATCGTTTATGCCTATTTCCTACTCTGTTTATCATAATTCCTATATCAGAGGTTAGTTTCAGAGAACATATTCATCTCATGCATATTTTTCAACAATCATTTTTGGTTTTGTAGGAAAGGAAGGTTAGGAAATGTCGGGAATAGACAAGAAGTACACATACACTAGAATTGTATTTGTATGTTTCCCAAATTATCTTCTAATTTTCGATTATAATGGCCTTTTTAATTTTTATTCATTTGGCCAAACGCAGGTACCCAAAATATTCCATATGCAGGTCAGAACGTTCCATATGTGCTGATTTTGTTTTGTTTTGTTGTGTTGCCAGTAGTGTGTTGATTGTTTGGTTGAATTGTAGTTCTCTATTTGTGTTTGACTGTTGTTGCTGAAAAAGAAGACCCCCATTTTATTTTTCTCATTTTTTGTTTTTTGGTTGAATTACATCCTTTCCTTTCTTTTAGGTTTTATACCTTCAAGTTATGTTTGGATGCTGAGAAAGTTGAAGGGAAAATCTATGTTGTTTTCTTTCTTTGTTTGCCCTTTTATTGTTGAGAAAGGAAAACCAAATTTGATAGTCCCATTATTCATGTTTTTTTTGGTTGAGTTATAGTTGTTCCTCTCTTCAAAATTTTGTACATTGAAACTCTGTTTGGTAGTTCAGAAAATTGAAGTGGAAATTTTAGTTGTTGTTTTCTTTCTTTTTTTACCCTTATCATGCTGAAAAAAGAAAATTCAATTTATTATTACATTTATGTATTAATTGTTTTGTTGTTGATTTGTGTTTGTTTTAGGTTTGCGAGGTTCTGATCTGTTTGCAAAGCTATGGAGGGCATGTCTTGGACCTTTAGTTGATGTTCCTCATTGTGGGTGTGCATGTTGCTTTAAGTGTAAGTGGTGTGGTGTGAGTTTGATTGTGTTTGGTTTTATTCTATATTTTTTATCATCTCAGATATATGATGGGGCACTAGGATGAATAATATTGTTTTTTTAGTGATACTGAAACTACTATTGCAGTTTTAATTTGTATGGAAGATAATAAAAATCTTGGAGCAAACAGTGGCTTAGTTAGCCAATTTGGTTTTGTGTTATTATGCTTTTTGGGTTGTTGAAAAAAGTGCTTTAGCATTAAAGATTTTAAGTATTTTTTGCTCACTAAATATTTTGAGATATTTTGATGGGTCGATGGTTTTTCAAATTGATTGATGTTGATCTAAACATCAGTTTTTAACTAAAAAAATTCTCTTTTTTCTCACAACCATTTATTTGCTTACAAAAAAAAAAATTGGAAGAATGAAGAGCAAATAGTAGATGCGTGATAATGGGCTTATTATTTGAATGTGAACAATACATGTCTTTTTCAAAAATTAATTGTGAGGTATTTTTTAATCCTTTTTCTAATACTAAGTGTTTGAATTTCTACAGTAAAATTGAGTACAATATGTGAGAACTAAAAAAAAGTTTGTTTGATGAACCTTTACATGGATTTATATGGATGATTTATGGGAAATGATTATCATAGTAGGCTGGCTCGCGCATCGCGCGGGTTTACACCTAGTCATAGATAATTCCTAAAATTTCTCTACCTGCTCCTCATCGAAAAATATTGGCCCCAACCCCAATGAAAGGAGACCCACATCAATCGGGGAAAGTAGACGAGTAAAGTCCATTAAATTAATATTATCCTATCACTAAAAGATTCAAAGTTTTCACGACTACCCTTTCCCCTTCCATAATATAGATTAGGGTCGCCAATTTTAGTTAATTTATTTTTTGCAGGGGGTTGTTTGGCAATGATTCAATATTTTGTTCACTTGCTCACTATACACATGCTTGTGTAATTTGTATACATGGACAGAGCCTAGATTTTTTCTAGTGGGGGTTATTTAAGAACTGGCTATTTAGTTCATATAAAATTCAAAAGAATTAACGTGAGACGTTAAATTGCTAGCAAAAGATAGCATTTACAATTCAATGATGTTATTCGTGAACAAAAAATGAAAAGAAAATATGTTTGGTGCGATAAATTATGGGTCTTTCACTTTTTAATTATTTAGAATTAAGAAGTTTTTAATTTGACTAACCGGTCACTTTGATTCAATTATCATCTACACAGACCACAAAATTACGGTGTCACTAACTCACGTAATGTGTCAATTGGCACTCAAGAACAAGCACAATATCCACCATGGCTTGGTCCAGTGGTAAGGATGTGCTTCACTCTGACCATAGGTCATGAGTTCGATCCCTCCCCACGGATACCTACCCCTGTTGGAGGGCTTCCTCAGAGCTGTGTGGTTAGGCGCACAGTCGTGGGTTCGATCCCCCACAGGGTTTACCCTTATTTAAGCGGGGCTCGTGTGTGAGGTGGACATGTGCAGTGCCCCCCCTGTTTAGCTTGCACGAGGGAGTCCAAAGGTCTCGTTCGTGTGTAGGTTCAGGGTTATAAAAAAAAAAGAGCACAAAATGAGAATAAATTATCTTCTTATCAAAACGTAATAATATCAAATGGGTGGGTACAAGTTATACAGTCTAAGAGCATCCACAATGATGGGGAGTAAGTCTAACAAATTTTATAAAGTTGGCAATCGGCAGGACTGCAATGGTGAGAGGCAAATCCCAAATAAGGTAGAACGAATGGCAAGGGTTTGGCAAATTTACTGAATGGTTAATGAATCAGTAAATATTCCAACGAACTTGTATTGTTCGTAACAACTTGCTACGAACTTCTTTTCTTCGTAAGAAGTTTCTACGAACTTCTGATAACCGTAGGAACTTTCTACGAAGAAAAGAAGTTCGTAACAAGTTGCTACGAACAATACAAGTTCGTTGGAATATTTTTACTGGGTGTAACTTAACGGCTGTTTCATTATAAATAGAGGCCAAACAGATTATCAATTTATCATTATCACTCCATTTTTTCTAGCCTAAAATTCTCTCCCTTTGTATTTTCTTAATCTCATTCAAAAAAAATTATTTTTATACCGAAAATATGTCGTCTTCTCAACCAATTGCTTTGAGTACTCTTCGACAATCTAATATGACTCCATTTGAAGATGAAGTCTTATGTACTGTTTATGCTAAATATACCGCTTGAAGTATTGAAGGAAACTCGATGCCGTCGGGCACATTTTGGGATATCGTAATGAATGAGTATAACGTCGCAAATGGAATTACAATTTCTCGTATGAGATCCATGTTGTTGACACATTACAATCATATATCGCATCGCATAATGATATATGTTGCGAAGCTTTCTCACCAAATAAATAATATGGGAAGCGGGACCAATGAGTTCCAAGCGCTTACAGTTGCACCAGAAGCGTACCGCACTGAAATGAAAAACATTTTACGTAGGATAACTGCTATCAAATTTTGAAAGATTTACAAAAATTTGACTTACGAAATACAGCGGGGAATGATGAAAGACCTACACCCGTAGGCGAAGATGACATTTTGAGGGTACGAGACGTACCGGATAGACCCCCAGGCAGGAAGGGCGAGAAACGTGTCCGTCAACGAGCGCGTTCTGAGAGCTTGGATTGTAACAATGTGGTACTTAAACATTGAGAAGAATTCAATGCAATGTTTAAAAGCAATCAGGAGTGGAAGAATAACCGTGCTCATAAATTTGACTCATAAATGGATGCGTTCATTCAGATGAAGCAAGCTGATCAACTCACCAAAAAGAAAGATCAACTCGTGCGCCTAGGATGAGAGCAATCGTACATCATGAAGCTGGATATGACCCATATGAATGAAATGCAAAAGCAGTTTCATTTTAAAAGGTTCAATGACCTAACAACGATGGTTGCTGCGACCGAAGCTGCGATATCTGAGTTACAATCGAACTCTGCCGGGTCGTCTGGTCCAAGCGGTTCAATTAATGACCAGTAGTGTTTTTTAAAAGATGTATTGAACCTTCGTAATTGTATTTCATTTTTTATTTCGGTATATGGAGAGTGATTCACTATCCATCTTAATAAATGAAATGCCACCTTTAAATAGATGAAATGTGAGTATTGTTTAATAATTTTTTGCTTATATAATATTGTCGGTTAAACCATTATTTTATATAGAATAACATTTATATGATCACTACGACAATCATACAAATACAAATTGAAAATGGAACAAACAAAACATTTAACAACGGTTAAAATAGAAAATACAATAAATTCATCAACCGACTATTTCATCACCGTGGGTGTTCCAAATGTGCTCTACCAAATCATTCCGTAACTGTTGATGTTTAGTTACGTCTCTTATCTTAGCATCCCGTATGAGGTAGTCATAGAAATTAGTCTGGCCCCTCATAATTACTGTTGATACCAAAATTAGTATGCTGATGTGGACAAATAATAAGAAGACACATGTCAATCTACGAGGCACAATAGCAAGGAGGAAGATCATCCCCCCGACCAACATACTCACTCCGAGCAACAGGTATACTCCGAGGAACACCAGTCTTCCGAGGAACACCAACCCTCCGAGGAACTCTTATCCTCCGAGGAACTCCAATGCTCCGAGGAACTCTTGGACGACGAGCAACTAAGGCGGTTCGAGCTGCATTTCGACCGCAGCATTAATTGCCAGATAATCAACAGTTCAACTATTCATTGAATGCTTATCATCTTGACGCACACGTTTGAAGAGCATTAAATGAATTACCCTTTCATATGTGTATCATTTAATGTAACACTCTTTCATGTACAGCCTAAGGGCTATAAATACCTTGTATCGCCCTCATTCAAGAGGACCGGAATTTCTTGATAGCACTTGTAATCGAGAATTCCCAAACACTCAGCAATAACATAACAGTGGACGTAGGCCATTCATATAAGGCTGAACCACTTTAAAATCTTTTGTCTCATTTATTTATCTGTGATTAAATAATTAGAGTAATCTAGTTTTTTACATCAACAGATTGGCGCCGTCTGTGGGAACGATTGTTATTATCGTTTTTCACCAAAAATCATTCATCATCAATGGCAGATAATCCGGAATCCAACAATCGAAACGCTGGAAATGCTGGAAATCCTTCAAATCCCTCTGCACCTCCAGATCTGGCTGGGATTATGACGAATCTGGCTCAAGGACAAACCGCCATGCAAGAAATAATGAGGCAACTCATACAAACCCTTCACGGCGGTGCACCTGCACGTTCAGGACAACGAAGTGGTCAAAGGCAAACTTATTTACTTTCTTCACGATCCAGGCGTACTGAGTCATATCGTAATGAGGAGTCTGATGATTTCTCTTATCAACCTGGGCGAACTTCGTCAATAAGGGCTACAGATACTGATCAACGTATCACTCTCTCTCCAGAAAGACCCAGTGCCTTAGAAAGACTGAGTAGGGTGTCTCCTTTCAGTCGATTAGGCCCTAGGAGGAATAGGAGTCCACCTAAGACCATGTCGAGGAGTTTTCAACGACCATCAGATCTAAGAGAAGGATCAGCACAATCACGACCAGTTGCTCGTCAAGATAGATCTCAGGAGGCCACATCAGAACAATCAATTGCTCGAACTAATAACCCGAGGAAGGAAACGATGCGTGGAAAGGTTCCATCAGCGCTTGGAGGATAGATTGGGAGAAATGGCCAAGGCGAAGAATCCCTTACAACGAACTTTTATTCAAGGGACACCTTTTGTCCAGGCCATTGTGGGTTTTCCTACCCCGTCGAAATTTAAAGCACCAGTAGTGACCCCCAAATATGATGGAAAGACAGATCCTGTTCTTCATATAGAGCAATATCAAGCTGCCGCCGATATCTATGCTGTCCCCGACGAGATGAGATGCAGAGCATTCTCAGGAACTCTTACTGGAGCTGCATAGATATGGTACAACAATCTTCCTCGGGGTAAGATTTCAACTTTCTTTCAGTTGGCCGAGTTGTTCATCGGCAATTTCTGTTTTGGAGCAAAGCCAGTAAAACGAGTAGCACACTTGTTAAGTGTTAGACAAAAATCTGGTGAGAGTACTAGAGATTACATAACTCGTTTCAATAACGAGAAGCTGGAAGTCATAGATTATGAGGAGAAGACAGCAATCACCGCCTTGATGAGTGGGTTGTTCCCTAATAAGTTGTATTACACTTTAGCGAAAGATCCACCTAAAACTATGTCAGAGTTGATGGCAAAAGCGGCCAAAATCATGAATGCCGAGGAAGCTATGGCTGCAAAGAAGAATATGGATAAAGACACCAAGGTGGAAGTCGACAAGTCTAAAAATAAAGAGCATAAGGGCAATGGCGGTGACAAGCGTTCCAGAAATAATAAGTCATCATGGGAAGTCCTGAAGAAATTCGATAATTATACTCCCTTGAAAATGGGTATTAATCATGTCTTGGAAGAAATCAAGAATAGCGAGGAGGTAAAGTGGCCGAAGAAACTGAGGTCAGATCCTGATGTGAGGAACAGGGATAAATATTGCGAGTTCCACAAAGATCATGGCCATATGACTAAAAATTGCATAGCTCTTCAGAACGAGATTGAAACACTCATCCGAAGAGGAAAGCTAGCAAAGTATGTTGATCGAGGAGGTGAAAGAAGAAATAATGATCGAACTAGAGAGAGATCTAGATCTCCTCGTCGAGCAGAGGAGAAAAAGAAGAGAGGCCATGAAGATGATGCCGAGGATGACCCCGATCTTCCCAAGAAACCAAGGCAGCCAGAACGAGAGGTATTTTCCATACGTTTTGGGTCATTTGATTGTAATGTTATTACAGGAGGAGATACAGGAGGAGGAGATCTTACTGCCGAAAGAAAAACTTACCTCGGAGAGGCACAAGCTTGCTCGTACATTCAGCGAATAAATTTGGCCGAGGAGGATCGTCCGAGGAAGGTAAACAAAGAGAAGCTGGTTATTGGCTTTTCAAAAAATGACCTGGCAGGTGTTCTTTACCCTCACGACGATCCTTTGGTGATCAAAATGAGGATGAGAGAAGTAGTGATTTCGAGGGTGCTGGTAGACAATGGCAGTTCGGCAGACATCATGTACTATTCATGCTTTGACAGTGTAAATTTGAAATTATCTCAATTGGAACCTTATCACAGACCTCTTCTGGGTTTCGCTGGCGAAAAAGTTTTTCCACTTGGGACGATCAAGTTGGATATATTCATTGGAACTTGGCCTGCTTGTCGAACAGAGAGAATACGCTTCTTTGTGATGGATAAGAATGTGCAGTCAGCCTACAACATCATCATGGGAAGAGTTGGTTTGAAGAAGTTCGAAGCCGTCCCATCTACAGTACATCAATGTTTAAAATTCCCAACAAATTTCGGAGTGGGAGTGGTGAAAGGTGATCAAAAAGTAGCTCGAGAATGCTATTATTCATCTACCGAGCAAGAGGAGCTTGAAGAGTCAAGGAAAAAGACTACTACTTACCAGGTGGATGAAAGTACAGAAATTGAAACACTTGATCCGAGAGATGAATCCCAACTTGTAAAAGGACAGGTGGTGGAATATATAGAAAATGTTATTCTAGACGACGAATACCCTGAACGAACAACTCAGATAGGTTCGTCGTTGGATGCTTCAATAAAACAGGAGTTGATAACTTTCTTGAGAAACAGAAAGAAAACTTTTGCGTGGAGTCATGAAGACATGCCAGGAATAGATCCAAACTTCTTATGTTATGAGCTCAATGTGAATAAGGAGATCAAGCCTTTAAAGCAGAGAAGAAGGGTATTTAGCCCCGAGAAGAATCAAGTTATTCAAGAGGAGGTCGACAAGATCCAGAAAGCCCAATTTATTGAAGATGTGAAGTATCCAGACTGGTTGGCAAATGTGGTGATGGTAAAGAAGAAAAACAATAAATGGAGAATGTGTGTTGATTTCACTGATCTTAACAAGGCATGCCCAAAGGATCACTTCCCATTGCCCAGAATTGACCAACTAGTGGATGCTACCTCGGGGCACGAGCTGCTCAGCTTCATGGATGCTTACTCTGGTTACAACCAGATCAAAATGAAACCTGAAGACAGGGAAAGAACTTCTTTTATTACCCCTAGGGGAACTTATTGTTATAATGTTATGCCTTTTGGTTTAAAAAATGCAGGAGCGACATATCAACGGCTGATGAACAAGGTTTTTGCCGAACAAATCAGTTGCAACATGGAAGTCTATGTCGACGATATGCTGACAAAGAGAAAGAAAGCTGCTGAGCATCTAGTTGACTTAGGTCAGACCTTTGATCAACTGGATAAATACCAGATGAAGCTCAACCCGACGAAGTGCACCTTTGGAGTACGAGAAGGAATGTTCCTCGGGTACATCGTCAACCAGCGAGGCATTGAGGCAAATCCAGCAAAGATCAAAGCTCTTTTAGGGTTGCGATCTCCAACGACGAAGAAAGAAGTGCAGAGTCTTACAGGACGAGTTGCAGCGCTCAATAGATTTGTATCTCGAGCAACTGATAGGTGCCTTCCATTCTTCAAAACACTCCGAAAAACTTTCGAGTGGAATGATGAATGTGAAAAAGCCTTTCAAGACTTGAAGAAATATCTGGGAACACCTCCACTGCTGTCCAGGCCAGTGATGGGAGAAAAGTTGTACTTATACCTGGCAGTATCAGAGAATGCAGTCAACTCGACATTGATCAGATTGGAGAATGGAGTCCAGAAGCCAATTTATTACACAAGTAAGGCTTTCCGAGGTGCAGAGATCAGGTACCCAAAGTTGGAAAAATTGGCATTAGCATTAATTGAAGCAAGTAGAAGAATGAGGCCTTATTTCCAGGCCCATACCATCGTCGTATACACCAACATGCCATTGAGACAAGCCCTTCATAAGCCAGAAAAATCAGGAAGACTGATGTATTGGGCAATAGAGCTTGGTGAATATGATATTGTATATGAACCCAGATCGTCATTAAAAGGACAGGCTGTAGCAGACTTTATAGCAGAATTTACATATCCTAATACCCCCGAGGAGCAAAAGTTGCTCGCTAACCAACCTGTGGATGTTACAGGATCAACAGACATGAGTCCAGATCAACTCCGGTTGGTAAAAGGGCTTGTGGATGTAGAAAGATCATCAAATTCAAACCCAGACCAACTCCGGTTGGTAAAAGGGCGAGAAGAGATGGTCGACGAAGAACAAAAAATACCAGGGGAGGATGAAAGGAAACAACAGATATTTCACCGAGGAACTCTGTCAGAAAAAAAATTTGAAGACGAGTTACCTACATGGAAATTATATATAGATGGGTCATCTTGCACAACAGGTTGTGGGGCAGGGATTGTTTTGAACACCCCATACGAGATTGACGTGGAATATGCCTTACGATGCCAATTCAAAGCTTCCAATAATGAGGCTGAGTATGAGGCCATAATAGCAGGTCTTAATTTAGCAAAGATTATGGAAGCGCAACAAGTGATGGTATTCAGTGATTCTCAATTAATTGTGAATCAGATGATGGGAACGTATGCAGTTAAAGGAGAATTAATGGTCAAGTATCATGTAAAGGCGATGGAGTTGTTGGCAGAATTTGATGCCATTCAGTTGATCAGAATACCAAGAATGGAGAATGCACAAGTAGACGCACTGGCCCGACTAGCATCAGCTACTCGTACCGAGTTGCGAAGAACGATACCAATTGAGGTGTTAGAAAGTCGAAGCATAGATGAAGGCCTGACGATGAATGTTATTTCCCTTGATTTAGGACCATCTTGGATGGATCCCATCAGGGCATATGTCGAGGAAGGAGAATTACCGGAGGATAAGATCGCTGCCAAGAAATTGAAGTTTAAAGCTGCTCGGTATGTACTAACTAATGGTGTTTTGTATAGACGAGGAATCATGGCAGGTTTGCAAAGATGTGTACATCCCTCCGAGGTGAAAGAATTGATTGAAGAGATCCATGAAGGGTCTTGTGGAGCCCATGTAGCAGGTCGGACACTGTTGCAAAGGGTGATGACGCAGGGATACTACTGGCCAACGATGAGGGCTGATTGTATAGCCTATGCTAAGAGATGTGATAAATGCCAACGTTTTTTCTCCGTCCGACGAACTCCACAAGCATTGTTGACACCCATAACTTCCCCTTGGACTTTTGCCACGTGGGGAATTGATTTGGTTGGACCACTGCCAACGACCCGAGGAAGATTCAAGTACCTCGTCGTCGCAGTGGATTATTTTACTAAGTGGGTGAAAGCTGAGCCTCTGATTGATATGACATACGAGAAGGTGTACCAATTCGTTTGAAGAATATCATCTGCCGATATGGTCTCCCTCATGCCTTCATCACAGACCATGGAACACAATTTGATAACGAGGAGTTTGCCGCCTATTGTCATCAGTCAAACATTTTGAAGGTTCATTCAGCACCAGGCCATCCTCAAAGCAATGGGCAGACTGAAGTGACGAACAAAACATTATTAAATGGTTTGAAGAAGAGGCTAAGTGAGGCTAAAGCTAATTGGATTAATGAGCTACAGTCAGTATTGTGGGCTTATCGAACAACTCCCCGAGCAGCGACTGGAGAATCACCATATATGATGGCGTTTGGAAGTGAGGCTGTAATACCTGCTGAGTTGGGTCTCCCAACACACAGAGTGATGAATTTCAATTCCCCAGTCAGTGACTTGATGAGAAGATTAGATTTGGACATGCTCTAGGAGGTTAGAGAAGAAGCAGCCATTAGGAATGCTGCATATCAACAACGAACAACTCTATTCTACAACAAGAGGGTGAAGAAATGGGATTTAAAAGAAGGAGATTACGTGCTAAAGAAGGTCATTCAGAAGCACAATAAATTGGAAGCAAATTGGCATGGACCTTACCGAGTTACAGAAGTTGTTCGACCAGGAACTTACCGAATAGCAACTCTAGAAGGAGAGGAATTCAAGAATGCATGGAATGCTGAACACCTACGCAAGTATTATCAGTAATGTAAAATGTAAAGCAGTTCTATCAATATGAATAAAACGATAATGTTTCACCATCTTCTCTCCTTTTATTGAAAGTTTTTCGGGGAATACTAGTGTACAACACTACGCTGCTCGACAGCAAAAAGAAGACGATAGTTCAGACCCACGACCAACTCCGGTTGGTAAAAGGGCGAGAACAAACTATACTCCTTTGGTTAGGAGGCATACACTAGCGTGACCAACTCCGGTTGGTAAAATAACTAGTGGACAATGATAGTTCAGACCCACGACCAACTCCGGTTGGTAAAAGGACGAGAACAAACTATACTCCTTTGGTTAGGAGGCATACACTAGCGTGACCAACTCCGGTTGGTAAAATAACTCGTGGACACTGATAGTTCGAACTCAGACCAACTCCGGTGGGTAAAAGAGCGAGAACATGTGATTCCTAAAAATGCCAATCTCGGTTGGTTAAGAAACAAAATATGCCAACTTATGTTGGTCGGAAGGTAAAACTATTCCAGAAAATACAAAATATTCCAAACTGAACCAAGTATGGTTGGTCGGGATCAAAATCCACTAACTGTAGTTGGTCGACGAGGATAAAATTATCGACCTTGGTTGGTCGGACACATTTTATGAAAAAATTTACCAAGTATGGTTAGTCGGGGATAAAAACTCTCACTAACTATAATTGGTCGACGAGCACAATTTAACAACCTTGGTTGGTTGGAAAAATTTTAAACATTTTTATACTCATTACTTTATTATTAAGTGATCGAGCAACATTACTGATACTTGTAACTTTTTATTACTAGATTGGTCAATGAACCACAAAGTATTGTTATGCAATCACAAATATAAAAGTGTTAGACAAGTACAAAACAATAGCAATACAGATTTGCAAACAGAAAATGAAAGTCTTTCATTAAAATTCAAAACGAATTACAAATTACATGTATACTAACTATTACATTGAGATCCCTACTCTATTGGTTTCTTTCCCTCAGCTTTTGAAATAGGTTCCTCGCCAGCAGGTGGATCATTTAAAGTCTGAGGAGAATTAATAAAATTCAAGTCCTTCAGCATTTGGACATTCATTATTGAAGGTGTGTCCAATAGATGATCGGGACGAGATACCCCGATCTGAGAATAAAGATTGTAGTCACCGAGGTATTGTGCAATTAAGCTCCGAGGAATGGCACGAGCTGGGATCCATTCCTTGTCCAAATTGAACGGTGTCACAGGCAAGTCAAGTACCCCAGGGTCATAATAGTCCCACATGTAATGTCCCTGTTCAAGTTTCAACACGCATAAGGCATTCAACCAGCCTTGTTTATAGCCCTCATTAGTGGCATTCTGGATACGAGCATCTAAATGGAATAGTGCCTCGTTGTAGCCAGCCATCCAAAATTCCCTGGGCTGTTTATGGAATTGGAAAGTTAGTCTCTCCAACTGCTCGTGAAGGTTTTTTGCGAAAATGTCCTTATTCTCTAAAGCAGACTTTGTCGCAGTAAGTTGATCCTCCAAAGTTAGGATTTTCTTGGACATTTCAGACAAAGCCCGATCTTTTGCATTCAATTGGTACGCTTGAGTTTCCAATGTTGACAGAGTACGAGCTTCTTCAGTACTACGAGGAGTTCTTGATCGACCCCGAGTAGGTGGAGTACTTCGTTCCTCGACAACATCCTGGGCAACTCTTCCTCGCCCACGAGAACCTCTTCCTCGTCCCCGAGTAGAAGTAGAAGTACCAGACCTTCTCAGGATATCCAACTCTTGCCTTAATTTGGCATTCTCAACCTCTAAGAAGGAAAATCCCTCATCGGTCACTGGGATTACCGCTGTTGAAGAAGAGGCTGCAGACTTATATTGTGCTAGCTCTTTTTGCAAATTATTATTCTCTTGCTCCAGCAGTTCAGCAATTTGTCTACAAGCTTCAACTTCTCCCTTTAGGGTCCTCTGCCTGACATCGTACCCAGCAAGGATCTTTTTGTGGCCTGTCTCGGCAGAAAGTTGTTGATACCTCTTTTCATACCCCTCGTGCAAAAGGGAAGTTGATTCTTTGTATTGAGTCTGAAGATCTTCTAGAGTATATTAAAGCTCCTCGATCATATCATAGTAAGCCACGTTATTGGCCACAGCTCGATCAAGTAAGCCCTTCAGGTATTGATAAGCTTCTACTGCCTGCTCTGAAGCACCATGGCCAAGGATGTCGGCAACTTCTGATGCACTTAGGTCTGTGTGACCAACTTTATAATATTCATGGCATTGCTGCATCAACTTTGTGTCATTAGCAGACAGAAGATCCATCCTGGCCAGAAACTAACAGAGAAAGAAGTACAAGTAAAAGACAGAGTGCAGATAGAGAAGAGACAATCATATGGAAGAAAAGAACTCAAATTTTATTAGATCATAAGGCAAAGTTACAAAGATCTGAGATACAAAGTACAAGTAAAATAAAAACAGAAAGAGAATACCGAACAACTTCACACCTTTTCCTTGTCTCCCAAGACTTTCTTGGAAGGCTGGGACGAGGAGCTTGGTTGCTCGGTGGAAATAATGAGTTGGTCGGCGGGAGCTGGAACTTGTTCTGGAGGAGCTGGCAGAGATGAAAGCTCCTCGTCAGCAGGCTGGGTAAGGATGAGATCACCCACTACCAGTGAAGATTCTTCTGAGGCAGCTTTGTCCTCTTCTTCATCCTCGATGGCTGGGGGAGGACCAGGAAGATGCTGTTGAAATAACTCGGAGTCTTCGCTCACCTTCAATTCTTGCAAAGCAGCAACCCAGCCATCTCGGAAGTATTTCAAACTTCCATATTGCACCTGAGTCATCATGGCAGCTACTCCCTTGTTCCACCCTTTGTCCCAACCTGTGTTGAAAGACTTCTTTATTGCCATCTTTCTTTTCATTTTCTCCGAGGAGAGCTTCTCGGATAGAAGGTCCTCGGAGGCTTTCAACTTGGCCTCCAACTCCTCCTTCTGACGATTTACTTCGCGCAGAAGGGTCAACTCTTCCTTAGCTTATTTTCAAGCTCCCCGAAGGTAGTGAGCTTCTCGCCGTATTTCCTATTCTCCCTCTCCAAGTCCTTCACTTTTTTTCCCAACTGCACCTTCTCTGCTTCAGATGCAGCCAATTTCTTCTCCCATTCACCTTTATCCTCGTCGTACTTTTGACGGGATTCCTTCAGAGATTGGGCCAAACCCTGGAAAGCATCCTCTACTCCAGACGAGGAGCTTGAAGCCTTGAGCGCTTCAACTTTCTTCACTATGGTGTTAAAGCAACTCACCAGCTGAAAAAAGAAGGTAGTGATGAGTTAGTGCCGAGATACATATATTGATAGAAGGAAAGAAAAATTCAAGATAAGAAGAAACTTACTGAAGCAATGTGATGAGTAGCTAGGGATGTCAGCATATCCCTAGACATGTTTTCCTCGATGCCTTGGACTTCAGGAATAGTCCAAGTCTTTACCCAGCTCATTACAGAGCTCGGGGGAATAATGGTTGGAGCACCAGCTCCACTAGCTTGGAGCTGGGGAATGACTTCAGAAAAACTAACCGAGGAGGACTTCTTCAATCTCCTCGGTGTCTTCTCAACAACCTCAACCAAAGAAGAATTTTTGGTTGGAGAGATAGTGATTACTTCCACAGGCGCATCTTTCTGTACAGGAGCCACTGGGGGCTTCTCGGCGGCCTTCTGAGGAGCAACAGAAGGGGCAGCATCCATTTTCTTTGTCCCCTTTGGGACATCAGCTTTATTTCTCTTTCCATCTCCAGCAGAGGAGGTCTCTTCAAAGAGAGCAGGAACTCTTCTCTTGCCCATCTTCTGACTCAAAGGAATGTGAGAGTCTGGTGAAGAGTCTTCAGAAGCTGGCAATGGTTCGCTAATGCTAGCCACAGGACGAGCAGTAAAAGAGGATGTATAGCTCCTGTACTGCAGCAAGTATGAAGCAGACCTAATGTGCTCGTCGGCAACCTTCTGATGCAAACTCCAGATATGTTTTAAATGCTTGATATTAACTTCTGTTTCTTTTGGAGTTTTTCTCTTGCTGTCAACTGCAAACAAAAACATAGTGAAATATCAGTCATACATTTTGTCAAACACAATGAAATCATAATTTCAAAAAATAAAATAAGATGAAAATAACCTATCCCATTGCCATATGGGGGGCATCTGGGACCCTCATATACTGCATCTCCAACCAAAGGGGCATGTTGCCAATTTTTTATAACTACTCCATGTTCAAAATAATCCCTGTTAGCATCAGGGAGGTTGACTACTAGAGCCCTATTCAAAAATCTAGTTTTTAAATAATAAACATTGTCTAAAACAGCCCATCTATAACAGTACATAATCTCAGGAATTCCTATACGAGTTCCATGATTTTGATTTAACCTATACACCCCATTAACTATTCTCCATGTGTTGGGGGCTATTTTTGCAGGGACAACATCGAAATACTGACAGAATTCTAAACACAAAGGGTTTGGTGGAAAAGAAAATCCACATTCAGCAATAAAGAGGCTAGGGAACCAATGTCCCTCAGCCAAATCAAAATAACTTGAAGGCTCAGAAAGACTTTCCAAAGTTACCCAAGAAGGAATAGAAAAGTCAGAACGGAATTTCTCAAGAGATTCGATAATATAAACCATGGTGAATAAAAAGAAATGAAGGAGAAGGAAGAAAATCTTACAGGAAAAAGGAGATATGTTGATAAACAAACGAAGAAAGGGATGAACACAGAGGAGAGAGAAAAGCTATAGAAAACTCGAAAGCAGAAATTGAAAAGGTAGAAGACGATGGGATTGCCTCTGAGGCTTAAATACTTTGCCTTGGGAAACGGCGAAAGAAATGATTACAAAAAAGAAACTATTACGCTACCGGTGGCTAAAAGGACAAAAAGGGCACGAAGATCGAAGCGCTTATAAAAATGCAAAAAGGCGGATTCTGCGAATTTGGAAGGAAATTCAAAGACGAAGAAAAGGCTCCTAAAACCCAGGAAGGTCATTTAATATTGCCATATACCGAGAAAGAATGTTCCATACTCCTCAAAGTTCGAAATATGAAACATTGGGGGCTTCTGTTGATACCAAAATTAGTATGCTGATGTGGACAAATAATAAGAAGACACGTGTCAATCTACGAGGCACAATAGCAACGAGGAAGATCATCCCCCCGACCAACATACTCACTCCGAGCAACAGGTATACTCCGAGGAACACCAGTCTTCCGAGGAACACCAACCCTCCGAGGAACTCTTATCCTCCGAGGAACTCCAATGCTCCGAGGAACTCTTGGACGACGAGCAACTAAGGCGGTTCGAGCTGCATCTCGACCGCAGCATTAATTGCCAGATAATCAACAGTTCAACTATTCATTGAATGCTTATCATCTTGACGCACGCGTTTGAAGAGCATTAAATGAATTACCCTTTCATATGTGTATCATTTAATGTAACACTCTTTCATGTACAGCCTAAGGGCTATAAATACCTTGTATCGCCCTCATTCAAGAGGACCGGAATTTCTTGATAGCACTTGTAATCGAGAATTCCCAAACACTTAGCAATAACATAACAGTGGACGTAGGCCATTCATATAAGGCTGAACCACTTTAAAATCTTTTCTCTCATTTATTTATCTGTGATTAAATAATTAGAGTAATCTAGTTTTTTACATCAACAATTACAGGTGTTTCATCATTGTGTTCGTACTCATTTTTCCATGGACAATCTCTACGTTCATCGTCAATAATCATATTGTGCATTATAATGCAGGATTTCATAATGGTTGATAGTGACGCCTATTCCATAATTTACAAGGTTCCCGAACAAAAGCGAATCGAGCTTGTAATACACCAAACGCACGTTCAACATCTTTTCTGCACACTTCTTGGTACTCACAAAATAATTTCTGTTTTTGTGTAATACCATTTTGGTTCCTAACTGTTTTTACTATTAAAGCGTATAGAGGGTAAATGACATCGCCAAGGTAGTAGCCCATATCGTAAGAATTTCCGTAAACATTATAATTAACGGGAGCTGCCGTCCCATTGAGAAATTATTGAAAGACATTAGATCGGTGCAAGACATTCAAATCATTGCAAGAACTAGACACCCCAAAGAATGATTTCCAAATCCAAAGATCGTACGAGGCAACCGCTTCAAGGATTATAGTAGGTGACTGTTTACGACCACTATATTGAGCATGCCATGCTGTTGGGCAATTTTTCCAACACCAGTGCATGCAATCTTTGCTGCCTAGCATTCCTGGAAAACCTCTTCTAGCATTTTGTTCTAGTAACCTTGTGACGTCGCCTTAGGTCGGATTTCTATCGTACTGGGGACCAAAAATCATAACAATTTCCTCTGTGAATCTAATTACTGTTTCTAATAGAGTGTTTTCACTCATGGCGTACTTCTCAGACCACACGTCATGGGAACCCCCGTTAGCTAATAATCGAATTGCCCCCAACACTTTCCGATGGGAGCTTAAACATGTATGACCACAAGCGTCATTCTTCTGAACAAAGTAGTTCTCATAATGACAAACAGATTCAAGGATGCGATTGAAAACACTATACCGCATCCTAAATCTCATTCGAAAAAAATACTAATTATATACCTTATTTTCACCAAAGTAATCTTCCCATAGTCTTGCATGACCCCTTTCTCTCCTACGATTAACTCGACGTCTGGTTTTGAGCTCTTTCCCATCGCAAATTATATTTTTTTCAGCACACCACCGCGTAATCTCCATTATAATTATCATCTCCTCGTTTGAATCATCAGATGACCCACCTTCATTAAATTGAGTATATTGTAGCATAATATTTCGGCCCTCATCGCTAGAACTAGAGGAGTCCATGATTTTTTTTGCTTAGAAATTTAATAAGTTGTATTATAAATTTCATAATTTAACGATCTATTTATAAATGTGATAGGCTGGTAATAAGCATCTTGATTTGTTCATAGAAATAATTGTTAAGTGTGCTTGCAGAATGATAAAATTTGTGGCTGCATACATAATTATTGGTATCTGTGCCTTTATACAGGCTGGTAAAAATCATTATGGTTGCATAATTATTATATGCGTGCCTGCATAATTCTTGGTATGTGTGCATAATTATTGGATATGCGTGCCTGCATAATTCTTACTATAGTTCGTATGTGTGCCTTTTCACATGGTAAAAATCCTCTTGATATGTCCATACAATTATAGAAATCCTCTTGCAAAATTTAGATGTGTGCCTGCACAATGATAAAATTTGTGCCTTTATACAGATATGGTATCTCTGCAATTTACAATTTACTTTATTCTGGAAGTTGGAATGTGTACCTCATGTGTATCTGTCGTCATACTTACAGAGTTCTCTGTAGAAGTTGGGATGCAGAAATTTGAATTTCTGCACGGGTGAAAATTGGGATGTGTACCCAGTGTCTATTGGGATGTGTACCTACTGTATATGTTTTTACTATTTAAAATTACCACTGATGTTTTAACTAGTACCAAATTAATACGTCAATATATATTTACTAGTACAGTTATATATAATTACTATAAGGATGTACAATTACCACTCTATATTACCAAATTAATACGTCAATATATATTTACTAGCACACTTATATAGTATAAATGTATGTACTTACTACTACCACTGTATATTAACTATTACCATGTTAATACGTTGTATTATATATTTACTAGTACAGTTATATATTCCACCCTATAAGGATTTACAATTACCACTATATATTACCAAATTAATACGTCAACATATATTTACTAGTACACTTATATAGTATAACTGTATGTATTTTTACTACTACCATTGTATATTAACTATTACCATATTAATACGTCAATATATATTTACTAGTACAGTTATATATAATTACTATAAGGATTTACAATTACCACTCTATATTACCAAATTAATACGTCAATATATATTTACTAGTACACATATTTAGTATAACTGTATGTACTTACTACTACCACTGTATATTATCTATTACCATATTAATACGTTGTATTATATATTTACTAGTACAGTTATACATTCCACCCTATAAGGATTTACAATTACCACTTTATATTACCAAATTAATATGACAATATATATATAATTACTATAGTAATGATAGAGTTACATAAAGTTGCACAGTAAATATAAATTAACTTGTGTGGTTAAAAGTTGTCTATATAAAGGTTTGTAACGATTCTTCCCATAGTGTTATCTTCTACCGTATTCTTACAATTATAAGATGGCATCTTCTCCCTACAACTCATCCATTTACAATGGATCATACACAGATATTGCTGGTAACGATTGGTATGGGAAGAAACTAATTTTCCAAACTCATCCAATTAATACATCTCGACGTTTTCTTAATGACTTTGGTCATATATTCCTAATATCTCCCACTTCAGACCTTGAATACGGAGTTGAGTACCATTGGGAACAATTCACATGGCCAGATAAATATGATGAAAGGTGTGACCTCGAGGTGCTTTGCCATTATCATCACTTCGCCGTGCCGAAAAATCGTGATGCCGCACTTTGGCCCATAATGTATCCCGAAGAAGAGGATATGTTTTGTCTTGATTTATTGGAGGAAGAGATATGGCAAGTGGAGAGGCGCTTACAACGTTATCATAGCGCACAACGCGCGTTGTTATCAGATACATGAATAATTATTTAATATATATAACGACTCAACGATTGCATCAGATAATGATATTTTCGACTTCACTAATTCTGGGTATGATTACTTTTCGGAATGCATAACTGAATATGATGGGGAAGACTACGAACAAAATATATCGAACTACAACAAAGAATACGTTGATTCCGATACGTAACGGCCTTACTTACCAAAATGTTTAATGCGCAATAGAAAACCATTTTTTTGTACTTCTATAAGGTTCGACCTTAGTGTTTGAATTAGTTAACTACGCGTCCTAATAATCGTTTATTTCATGTACAGATGTTTGTACTAGTGATTTATTTATGTTGTAATAATCATTTATGTCCTAATAATCATTTATTTCATGTAATAAATGATCAAATTTTATTTCATGCATAAATTTAACTTTGATTTTATAGAGTCCCTTTTTAATTTTAAAATATTAATAAAGTATGAGAGCAGGCTAATAAATGGGTCTTCATTCCAATGTGGTAAAACAATAATATAATGCAACAAAACTTAAAAGAAAATGCAATTATATTCCGACAACTATTATTAATAAATTCATGAAATTTGTAAAATACAACATTATACATCAAGGGCACTCAGGACCGAACTCATAATCCGCACCTAAGTCCACATGTCAACCCGTAGTTGGGTCAGACCCAAATAAATTTCCCCAACTTTGTTGCGACTAATATGCGGTGATCGGGTCAGAGGGTTGTGGTATGTAAACACTCGTATGGCTAAAACTCGTACCACCCTGCTCAAACCCACGACTAGGCATAGTAAAGGGTGCTAGTCTACGCTCCAACTCCTTAATGCGGTCATCACGTGCTTTGAGCTGATCCTCTCGCTGTCGTGTCTCGAATAATAATAAATGACGGAGACCTCGATTGTTATCTACTGCATCGATGTAGGACTCTCGCCACTCTAACTGCGTCAAAGATTGAGCTGGAGGTACGTTGGTGGGAATCTCGAGTCGCGGGACATCAACCGTATATGAATCCCCTTTCGGCAGGCCAACGTCCACCGTCCAATTCTGTCTCGGTGGTTGGATATGCATAGAACCAGCCGTCAAAAACTGTGTCTCGTATACATGCGGTTCATTTGTCGGTGCTGGTGCTCGTGGGATTCGCAACGTTGAAGATGTCACTGAACCAACTCCAATCAAATCAACATTCACATATCTCGCAATTGGCGTTAGTATAGGCCCGAGTGCTACTACCTTCCAGTAGGCATTGTACTCTTCTTGAGATACATCTCCAATGAAATGATTTGCGACAGGACAATTTTGGCCAGCTACTACTTGAAATTCATATACGAAGACACAACACAAACTCGTAGCCGGGTTGTGTGCTATACATATTTGCTCAGTCAATTGTTGAATGGCCCGGTCAGCCAAGTATCAGAAACCCTTAAATAAGAGATCCCAAAAAATCATCCGTAAACTCGATAGATGATAAGCATAAAGGATTACATTGGAGTTACGGTAGGCAGAAGTCTCATATGGCTGCCATATAATGGATGGACTCGGGTGATCGCATCTCAAGCTGATGTTGACTGCTTGAGATATTAAACCGCTGTGCTCCCTTGACATTCTTTCGATTCCCCCTCGACCAACGGAATATGCGAGGCCACATATCGATGGACGGATTGACTAGTATTGGACATGCCGTGGCCATGTACTCGTGATGTAAATACTACAAAAAATGTCAATACATTTTATTCATTAGAATAAGTTGACTATTATTTTAATGAAAAATAAATTCAGATATGCGGTTAAATAAGAGTAAATGAAAATATACCTCGAGTAATTGCCACATGCATTCAACGCTAGTCAACGATCGATGACTGGCTTTGTCCAAAGACCATAAAATTCAGGCATAAATAGCGGAACCTCAGTCATATGTGGAGATGGCAGTAATATCCTCCAAATAATGTAAAAAATCGATGTCGGCAGTGGAGTTGGCATTTGGAAAAAATACACTCCCGATAACATATAACCAAAATGCCCGGGCTATGATAACGCACATAAAATCTGGTATATCTCCAGCCTTGATAAAATTTTCTATATATTTTTTAAGGTCAAAAATTGCAATCCCCGCACCGGTGTAAATCTCTGGATATGAATATCGGAGAAAAATTGATTTATGGTATTTGCAAAATTGGTATATTTTTCATTGGGTAGATTTATAATGGGTCTCCCTTGTCCAATCGGAATGCCTATACGGAATTTAAAATTATTGTCATATATTTAATTAATTATGAATATAAATACAAAAAAATACAACAAATATATTGAAACAATTATGAATATAAGTACAATTCAATAAAATATATATAATTACCGGAAAGCATTGTAAAGTCGACCGGAGTGAATGAAAGATCGACGTATGGTAGTTGGAATGTATGCGTCGTATCCCACCAACGTTCGATCATTGTTGTCAAAATACATTGATCGGAATTGGGCATCACCATAGAAAATATGTTCAACATATAACCGGCAGTGTCGATAATTGATTTGATCATCGCATTTTTCTCTCCGATCAATTTGTACAATTTCATTGGGCCCACCCAATTCCCATGAAATTTAAATTTATTTTCGTTTATAATCGGAGTTTGTCCGTCTGACGCGTGTGTTACTACGTCGTAAATACGGGAATAGTTACCGTAAACGGGGTTCGACGGTTCAATCGACGCGGAAGGAGCGGGAATTGATGTTGAAGTGGATCCGAATTTTTTGGATTTTCCGATATTGAGATATTTTTTTCATTTTCTACCTTCCATAATGAATAAAATGGAAAACTTGAAATAAAATAATTGGACTGATAAAGTGTATGATGAATTGGGATGATGATGAAATTGAGAGGAGGATGATAACTCTATTGTTTGCAGTGAGGTATATTCGGAGGAGAAGAAGATGAAGATGGTTATATAACCGAGGGAGGAACTAGCCGTTAGAGTGACGTTACCTTCCTACGAACTTCATTTGTCCGTAGGAAGTTCCAACAAACTTCTTTTGTTCGTTGGAACTTCCTACGAACAAATGAAGTTCGTAGGAATTCCACCACTGCTGACCACCCTACTTGGCGAAAGGTAGCTGCTTAAAAGGGGTGGCAACTTTGCCTTTCGTGGGTCTCCACCATTACGGATGCTCTAAAGTAAGTGTCTGGGCAATAGTTAAAGAACTAAAAAGAAACTAAAGGACGTAGCCCTTTTGATCATAGGGCTTACATCATACTAAAAGGTATAAACAAAGTAACTAAGCTACTAAAACGGTAAAAATAAAAAGTTCATACACGAGCTCAACCTCACGTGCATCCTCTCTCAGTGTCTTTGCCTAACCCCCCTCACCCTCTCCTAAAAGGCACAAAATGCAAACGTACCCGTGCCAGGATAGAGGAGGGCATACTCTCAATGTATTTCCCAATGATGAGGCATCTTTGAGCTAAACATTCTGTCGAACACAACCAAAGTCACTGAATGGGTGGATGGGTGTATCAGATGATCAACTGCTCATTTTAACAACTAAAACATCTCCGTATAATTAGAGACAGAAAGAGAATCCTTCTACAAGGACTGAAATGAGGTAAAGAGATCTCGGAGATTGGAATGAAGGCCTCCCGGAGTAACTTCCTCATAATAGGCCATGTGCTTAGGATCTCCAGGCCCTTGGCCTCTTGACGCCTTGACTACTCATTCCACCAAACCCTAGAGTACCCCTGAAATTTCCTCCGTCAATATCACTCATTTAATCCATTTGAGGTCTTTGTACTTAAAAATCTATAATCAAGCCAATCTATAAAAGCATCAGTGTTCATCCTTTCATTAAAAGTGGCCCCCTCCATTTAAATATTTCCATGCAAGCTCTTGGTCAAAATCTGCAAGGCTTGGTCCCGACCCACATCATCAACCCCATGCTCATCATCATCATCATCCAACTACATCCAACCCAAAGAACATAGCCTCGTCCCTCCCAAATGCGGATGTGGGGCCTCAATAGGTGGCCTCTGGTCTGAATGCCATGAAAGGGGCAATCAATCATCTCGTGTCAAACCACATGGCAAAGAAAATAAGAACTTTGATCTAAAAGGTAAGTATCGTCGTACCCTAGTTCAAATGGGGAGTGGTTCGTCCTCTATTCCTCGTGGACAGTCTACTCAATGTTGTCCTTATGGACTGAACGACGTGTCAAGGGCACCGATCAACCTCTGGGTAGATGTCCTCAGTCCCTATACCCACAAAGTCTCCAAAAATGATACCTCGGGGAGGGGGTTGCACCCACTCCCGAGGCCTTTTCCCATAGTCCCTCTTGATGAATTTACAGTCGAAAGGGGTTAAAAATTTCGATCAATTATCGAGCATAACTCTAGGGAGCTTGATTGGGGCCCTCCCTCCACTACAGTGACGTTGGAATTTAAAATGGGAAGGGATTGGAATCCTCATCATCCGAGTTCATAGGCGAATTGTGGTGGTGGACATAACCCTTGTTTGGGTGGATTCTGTTGGATATCAGATTAGTACTATATTATTGTATTATTAGGTCCACCTATTTTTTGGGCTTTAGTTATTAGACTTATTTTACTTTTTTCCCTATGGCTTACCAATAATGGTGCCACATTATGGTGCTTATATTACTCAATGAAAGGGTCTAAAAATCTTCTTAGTATCAGAGCGAAAATCAAACCCTAACCCTCTAGACTCACCCCTACCAATCAAAACCCTAGCCCTAGGTCTGGTCAACTACCCTCCAAGCCATCGACCTTTCTAGGTCTAACCGGCACCGCCTTTTTTTCCATTGACCGAAGTTGTTGTTCAGGCAGCCTTTTCAGTAAAATATGAAATATAAAATAATTTAAATTATAAAATATGAAATATAAAATAATTTAAACAAAATCATAGTAAAATATGAAATATAAAATCATTAGTTACCGATCCCGTCCAAAATTGAAGTCAAATGTGAAATATTCGCGAGACACCCCACGCACGAACATGGCTCAGTGTTGAGACTGGGGAGAAGTTTAGCCCTTAGTACTCGAATCAATTTTGGATTTTTAGAGTTTTGATGGAACGAATTAGTTGGCCTCCTTTAGGACTATGGGTTCAAGTATCCCTTACTGTGTCGCCCTAGCCCTATTATGGCATGAATTCCATGTTCTTGAACATCTGAATCGCATGAAGGTTGCACAACTATTAGGTTCCATGAGTATGGTGTTTGATAAACTATTTGGCTACATGAGTCTCAGAGAACTCTAGGGAGAGCCCCTTGCACGCATGATAAAACTCGGCCATGCTCTTGAGATAGTATCTCACGTGCACGAGAAAACTCAAATCACAGTTAGGCAATGCTCGATAAGGAACCTCGTGCGTCGTTTTCATCATGTAGAGACTTAGTCAAGCTTATTAAGTTAGTGCGTTAGAGCGTAAGCCTTGAGATAGGTGGGTACCATGAACAAGTATATGGTAGGTCTTAGTATATGGTTAGTACCGGATTGCTTACTTGGCTGTTGACTAACCGCTTCAAGAAAAAGATAGAAAATGAGGCCCATATCACTTTTTTCTTCTTGCCCTCTTTCTCCCTTTAAAATTTGCAAGGAAATGAATATATAAAATTGTCTAATTTTGATGGTAGAAGTATATCAATTGTGTCAGAAATTGACCTTTAATATTTATTAAATCACAAAACCATAAAAGCAAAATATCTTCAATGGAATTTTAATACAGAAAATTGTGAGGAAGTAGTGTAACAGGAGGGTTCCTTGTCTGGATTTCGCTTTGCGAGACGTCCCGCGCATGAAACCGAACAAATGTTGGAAGTTGAGAAGGTCTGGGGCACTAGGGATATAGTTAGAATAGTACTATATTACGTATGTAGGAAACGCTTCGATCTTAGAATAATTGGTAATAATTTGGTAGATTGGAATAGTAAGAAACAAAACTTCACTTCATTATCTACTGCCGAATCCGAATATATTGTCGCAGGAAACGGAACCTCACTTTTAGCGTTCCAATACCTACAAAAGCATAATTAACCCCCGCAAATCATGTATATATCCAAATCCAAGGTTGTCTGGTTAATAATAAATGTAGGCATTTAGGACCGTAAAAGCGCTATTAATGTTTATTTATATATATATAATTTTGTATGGAAATTTTACAGATGGTGTATGAGTTTTGAGTATCTTTATTCTCACAGTTTAATATGTATAAGCTTAATCACTCTTTTTAGGCAATTAGATTAGCCGCTTAATTTCAACGTTCAACTCACTCATTCCTTTTCTGTACTAAAAGGATTTGTATCACATATTTTGCCATTATCTCTTGAACTCCTCTCAGGTTGTTTCGGTATTACCTTGTTGACATTTCCATATTTCTAGGCATCACCCAGCCGATATTTTCTTTGGTACTAGGGATCGCCATATCAACCTTGCCTTATTTCAAGGCATCACCTTGCCAACATTTCCTTGGTTCTAGGAATCACACTAAGCTTAATGCTTACGGTTTATATGTTAACATTTTCAGGTTTGTACACTGCCAGCTAGGATATCATATGATCGGTGATTTGAGAGTTTCACCGTAAAAAGAGCTGGGGATTAGACAAACGCTTTTATCCTTGTCATCTAGATAGGAGGTATTATAGAACACTCGAGTTGAAAGTCATATTATATTTATTTATTCTTTTACCGCCTTTTTAGTACGGCATTTGATTTGGTTGTATTATGTTAAACCGAGTGTTCGGGGCCCCTCACCTGTCACTGCTTTATCGGTTCATAAGTACCATGTCACTTTTATTGATGATTTTTATGTGGGTACATTTACTCAAACATAAATATGATGTGTTACCTTTATTTGTCTAATTCCTCCAAATGATTAAAACACAATTTAACACCACTGTTCGTAACATTCGGTCTGATAATGGGGGGGGGGGGGGGGGGGGGGATGTTTATGATATTTTTCGTTCATAACTTAACCAAGAGGGCATTTTACACTAACTCGCTTGCCCCTAAACTCCAGAGCAAAAAGAGGTGGCGGAACGTAAGAACCATCACTAAATGGGAATGGTTCAGTGCCCTTTTACGGGGTATGCATGTTCCTAAATCTTATTGGCACCTTGCTCTTCTCACTGTCACATTTATTATTAACCGTACTCCAAGCAATGTTTTAAATGGCAAAACACCTCTTCACTCTATCTTTCCTACTGGCCCCCTTTTACCTATATTACCCCGAGTTTTTTAGTGTGTGTGCTATGTTCAGGATCGGCGATCCTCACATCACAAACTTGATGAAAAGGTCATTAAATGTATTTTGTGGGCTATCCTGCCATGTCTAAAGCTTATAAATGTTATGATCCTCTCTCTCGACATACGTATAACTCTCGTGATGTTACCTTCCATGAAAAATACTCCATTTTATGATAGGTCTACTACTCCCCCACCTCCTCATCTTGAGGAGGTTTCTTCAGTGGCTAGTCCTAACCCTTTTTGGATGTGTCTCCCTCTCTTCCTGAGACACCCCCTTTGCAGGTCTATGTTAACCTCCCTCAACTTCCCCTGCCTCCTCCTCATACGGACTCAGATAATGTTGATGCTCCTTCTTCACCACCACCCAACCCCACCTATTTTCGTTGTTTAGTCCCCCCCCCCCCCTCCCCCACCTATTTTTGGTTTTAAGTCCCGTTATCCCACTCGTGATCGCCGGCTTCCTGCTCGTTATGCTAACTCTTGTAACACTAACCATTCTATTCTCGAGCATTTTTTCTATCCAGGTCTTTCAGGGTCCTATCGTGATTTTTTGGGTTGTCTTGACTCTATTTCTATCCCCCAGTCTTTACATGAGGCTCTCTAGAATCCTAAGTGGGTAGTGGCCATAAAAACTGAGATGGATGACTTGAAAAACAATGGTACTTGGGAGTTAGTGTCTCTTCCTCCAGAGGAGAAACTTGTTGGTTGCAAATGGATGTGTAGTGTTAAATATTTGGTTAATGGCTCCATTGAGCGATATAAAGCTCGTCTTGTGACAAGTGGCTTTACTCAGATTTCGGGAAAATATTTTGGTGCTACCTTTGCCTCGGTTGCTAAGATGATTTCTGTTCGTCTACTTATATCTATTGCCGCATCTCACTCTTGGTCATAGCATCAATTGGATATTAAGAATGCTTTTCTTCATAGGGATCTTACTGAGACAATTTATATGGCTCCTCCTCCCATTTGCGGGTCGAGGGGGAGTATGTGGCCAAGGTTTGTCATGTTCGCAAATCTTTATACGGGTTGAAGGAGTCTCCCTAAGTTTGGTTTAGCCGATTTAGTGGGGTGATTACCTCTATGGGATTCTCCAGATGCCAGTCTGATCATACTTGCTTTATTCGATGGCAGCCCGACCACCGATGCATTATTCTTTTGGATTATGTTGATGATATCATTATTACCGGTGATGATCAAAAGGAGATAGCCCAGGTAAAGAAGGACATTGGAGCAGGATTTTATTCTAAGGACTTGGATCCTCTTCGGTATTTTTTAGGAATTGAGGTTGCGAGATCTCGTCGTGGGATTTCCTTGTCACAAAGGAAGTACGCTTTTGATCTATTACAGGATACAAGGATGATTGATTGTCGTCCAACTTCTACTCCTATGGATCCGAATGTGAAGTTGACTGCTGAGTCTGAGAATTTAGTTTCTGAGCCGTCTAGGTATCAGCGTTTAATTGGCCGTCTTATCTACCTGATCAATACCCATCCTGATTTGGCCTTTGTTGTGAGTCTTATGTAACACCCCGTATTTTTGGTACATTTAAAATTTAATTAATTTGGAAATTCTAAATTACTAGTGTGTTGTAATTTAATGAATTAATTATGGTAAAATAATATATAAATATTAATCTGGGATTGAATGGTTAATATTTAGGGAAATTTATTTACTAAGTGAATAGTAATAATGTAATTACGTCGTTTCGAGTATTAATGACGAGGTATGTATTTATCACATCCGGAAGTCGGTATAGACTATATTGGGTGGGGGATAAGTATTTTTATAAATTAATTCGGATGCAAATTCTGAGTGTACAGTTGAGTCCGGATGGGCCGAGATAGTCGGAAAAGTGTACCCGGGGGTAGTAAACGGGTCACGGGACGTTTTTAGACATAGTCGGGCCCACTCGGGGGCATTTAGGTCACTTGGGCTTGGCCCATTAGTCAAAAAACGGGATTTGGGTAATTAACCTAATAAAAAGAAGTAAGGGCATGGCTGAGCTTAATTAGAGAGAAGAATTAAAGGGTTAGGAAACCCTAACAGCAGCCAAAGCCATTTGGGGATCTCAAAAGAGCCAACAAAGGTCATCTTCAACCTTGGAATCCATCTCAAATTCAGATACTACGAAACCTAAGGCAAGTGAATAACTTGCAATAGTATAAAATCTGTCTTTCAATTCATATTTGTGTGAGGTAATGAATTAAATTCGTTTTGGGGTTTCATGGCATAAACATGGGGTTTTGAAAAACAAAAGAAAATATTAATCTGATTTGCCAAAATTTATGAGGATTTATGTAAAAATCTGATATTGGAATATTGATGTGTATCTGTTAGAATGATATCCGGATAAATTAGAAAGAGTTTGATGAATAAATTTGGGGTGTAAATGTGTTTAAGGATAAAGATAGATTTTTCCCCAAAATTATAAATCAGTAGTTTATGGACGAATTGATGATTGTTGTGGACTTTCTGGGGGATCCTAATAAGGTTTCTGATATGTACTTGTGATAATAAGGCTTATAATTCATGTTAGAAGAGATTAAGGTTTAAGTAAATTCGTCCATCGCTGCCCTGTCTACGCGAAGAAGACAAAGACCTGTTCGATCGATCGATCGACGGTCTGGGGTCGATCGATCGACGGTCGTCAGAACTTGGCAGTTTCGCCAGTTAATTATATAAAAGGGAAATTCATATAAAAATCTTATGTAATTAATTATTGAGAAATTAAATACAGGAGTTTAAATCTAATTAGTTGTAGATAAATTAATTAAGGTTTGAGGCAGAAAAATTTGGTTGTCACGTCATGATGAAATACGGAGCTATTGTCGAGTCCGGGGATATTGGTTGAGCGAAACCGAAATATAATAATTTAATTAGACAGAGGCTAATAAATTAGAGTCAGGGATTTTGACTCGGGTAAATTTATTGTGGGCTACGAGAGTAAGTCCAAATTTATGGTGGGGGCGACACCAAAAGTAATTTAATTAATTAAGGTGAAATTTAATTAATATTTAGAGTTGGACCATAAACTCTTAATAATTTTAATAGGCTTATGTTACGAATTTAGCGCACGGTAGAGCCGAGACTTTTATATATATATATATACGGATGTGATAGTATATATATATATGGTGTGTACATTAATATCTGTGATTAGATATTTTATACTATAGTGCTATAGGGGGAGGTTGCGCGTAGTGGATGAATCCCCTAGCTTGAGGAGTAGGGTGAGTATATTCCCGAGGTCATAGCGTCCATTATATGGGTGAGGGACATCTCACTTTCAGGGAAGGAATATGACCGCCTCCAATTATTTATTTTTATCAAGTTGGTGTGAAATTTTGACTTGGAATAACTAGGCTATGTGATTGTACCTAGTGGGATAGCACTTTATAGAATTTACATTCTGTGAGTATTTTACTCGGGTGGATGTAAGTTGTTAAATATGTTACAGTATGATTGTGAATGCTGAAATATGATTATAAGTATATAATTGGATAATTAATTATATACGGGTTATTAATGAAAAATATGAGTTGTTTCATATGTATAACAAGTGTCGAAGTTATATGAATTTAAAAAGGGAAATGTTTTAGTTAAGTTGATATTACTAATAACTTAAAAATCATAATCACTATATACTCAGTTAGAGTAGGGTGGGTATAAAGGAACTTTGTTAATTATCTAGTCATGAGATGAATAACTCGGTAATTTAATTAAAGTGTTAGTAGTGTACATTAGAGGAGGGGTAAGGAAGTCCTCAAGAGAGTGCGTTACTAACTAGAATATGAAGAGCATGCATATTTATTTATTACTACAAGTTAATCATTTGTTAAATGTTTTCCAAATGTTTTGGGTACTAACCCTTGCTATAAATCTATTTTCAAAACCTTTTCGGTGTCCAGCCACAGGGACGCCAGCCTTGACTTAATTTCAGGGATCCGTTGCTGCAGCATATGTGGATGTTGCGGGGTTTTGATATACGCCTCATTCTTCATTCTTAATGTAGAAATTCATGATTAGTTATTCGAGCATGTTGCTCACATTCCGTTTATTTGTATTAGACTTGTTGGGAGTTAATTCTTGTCTTTACGGGATTTATTATTTGGACCGATGGTTTATTCGGTTAATTATTCTTACTTGTGGATGATTATTTCAGTTATCTGTGATTGTTGTATTGTTTTATGTTCCGCATGGGTTTTTGTTTAAATAATGAAAGATAAAAAAAATTTGACACCAGTCTATTTTTCTCACTTAGGTGGTTAGTAAATTAATAAGACGACAGTGATGCTAAGAATGGACCAAATGAGAAACCTGTTCTAACTTGATTTAGGACTGATCACCCGGGATTAATTAGGCGGGGTGTCACAGATGGTATCAGAGCATCAGGTTCTAGTGTCCTTAGGATCTGTGCGGCTTTCTACGTTTCAGCGTAGCGTTCGGTTGTTATAGAGCCCTATTATTAGGACTGTTGATTATATTTTCCGCTTGTGAGATATCGTATTCCTGCTATTAGTTTTTGTATAAATTGTGTACTTATACAATTCAATCTATTTCAGATGCCACCAAAGAGACAGAGAGCGGAGAGGGTTGAGGCTAGAGATGAGGTGAGGGAGGCTCGCCAGTAGCCACAGATACCGCCACCACCACCCCCACCCGAGTTGATTTCTACCACTCAGGTGGCAGTGATAGTGGCCCAAGCGGTCGAGACAGCGATGCGAGCTATGGCAGCTCATTTTCCACAGCCCCAGACACCGCCTCCAATGGCTCCAGCAGTTCAGGCTCCAGTGGGACCACCGTCTTGGCAGCGAGTGAGGGAGACATTTCAGAAGGGTCACCCACCTGAGTTCCGAGGTAGCACCAATGTGGTGGAGGCTTGTGACTGGAAGAAGAACATTCAGCGCCATCTGCGCATGTTAGAGGGTACAGAGGTGCAGAAACAGATGCTGGCTACCTTTCGTCTGTCGGGGGCAGCCTTACAGTGGTGGGAGTCCGTTACCACCGCTGAGGAGCGGGATTTGATGCCGATTTCTGAATTCTGGGTGCGGTTTGACCGCAAGTACTTCCCTCCAGCAGTAGAGTCTGAGATGAGAAAGAAATTCAGCGAGTTGGTACAGGGTGACAGGTCAGTGGCAGAATATGAGGAGGAGTTCACCCGTTTGGCAAACTTTGTGCCAAATGAGGTGAGCGATGAGGAGCGGAAGAAGTCAAAGTTCATGGATGGCTTAGCCTGGAGGATCAGGCAACACTTGATTGGAAATCCGGTGTTAGTGACTTATACAGATGTCATTAATGCCGCACTTGTACATTGCCAGGATCATCGTTTCCATGCTAAGGGGAACAAGAAGGCAGGTGTGCCGAGCCAGCAGGGCAAGGCGGTTACTAGTAGTGAGACAAGTGGCACACAGCAGCAGGTTATCATTCAGCAAGGGAATCAGGCTAAGAAGTTTAAGCCTGGTGGGTTCCGACCGGGAGGACAGGGGTTCAGGCAGGAGCAACCAGGACCTAATCAGCAACAACAGGTTCCTCAGGGCCGTCAGGGCCAAGGGAACAACGGGGGAGGCCAACAGGGCCAGCAACGTCAGGGCCAGCAGGGCCAACGGTAGGGTGACGACCAGAAACGCTGTTTCGCCTGTGGCCAGCCAGGACACTTCAAGAGGGAGTGCCCGCAGAGGGGCAGAGGCCATAAACAGGGTGCCCAGCAGGGGCAACAGGGTCAGATGCCGCCAGAAGCACCAGCTCCACCCGCCCCACAGTAGCAGGGGCAGATGCACTACGGACGTGTGTATAACGTTCGGGATGTTCCCAATCCTCCAGCACAGCAAGCGCCGCCAGCGATTGAGGGTATGTTTTTCATTCATGGGCATGAGGGTAGCATTCTTTTTGACACGGGAGCATCACATTCATTCATTAAATCTAATTTTGCTAAACGGGCTGGGTTATTAGAGACAGCGGGTAGCCTCCGTATGAGTGTAGAGTCGCCAGTAGGCAGCGGGGCTTTGATTCGCTCGATTTGTCGAGGAGTAGACATTTTGATTGGGAGGCTTAGTTTAGCAGCAGACCTCTTAGTGTTAGATATGGAGGGGTATGATGTCATCTTGGACATGGATTGGTTGGCAGGTTACCGGGCTACGGTGGATTGTTATGAGAGGACAATCGTGTTCTCCATTCCGGGACAGGAGATGTTCCTGATAGCAATGTTGCTTCCTGAGGGAGGGTCGCGCACTCACTTATATTACATTGAGGAGGAAACCTCACAGGAGGTGGTAGTCCCTTTAGACTCTATTCCTGCTGTGAGGGACTTTGAGGATGTATTCCAGGAGATACCAGGATTATCACCCAGCAGAGAAATCGAATTTGTTATCGATTTGGCACCGGGGACGAGGCCGATTGATCGGGCACCTTACCGTATGGCCCCTTCAAAGATGCGGGAATTGAGGGAACAGATTCAGCAACTACTGGGTCAGGGTTTTATTCGGCGGAGTACATCACCGTGGGGTGCGCCGGTGTTGTTTGTAAAGAAGCGAGATGGTTCACTCCGCTTGTGCGTGGATTATAGGGAGCTGAACAAGGTGACGATACGGAATAAATATCCGTTACCTCGGATTGATGATTTATTTGACCAATTGAGAGGGGCGTCTTACTTCTCCAAGGTCGACTTGAGGTCAGGGTATCATCAACTGCGTATCCGAGAGGGGGATGTTCCTAAGACCGCTTTCTTTTCGCGGTATGGATCATATGAGTTCAGGGTGATGCCCTTCGGGCTCACCAATGCACCTGCAGTGTTCATGGATCTCATGAACAGGGTTTTCATGGAGTACCTAGATCAGTTTGTCATCGTGTTCATTGATGACATCCTAATCTACTCGCGCACCGAGGAGGAGCACGCAGAGCATCTGCGCATGGTTTTACAGACACTGAGGGATCATCATCTCTACGCCAAATTAGGAAAGTGTGGATTCTGGCTACGGGAGGTACAGTTCCTTGGTCACGTCGTGTCAGATCAGGGTATTGCAGTGGATCCGAATAAGGTGTCGGCGGTGAGGGAGTGGGGACAGCCCACGACACAGACCGAGGTGCGCAGTTTTCTGGGTTTGGCCGATTACTACAGGCGATTCATTAAGGGATTCTCTAAGATTGCAGGACCTTTGACGAATCTGACTCGGAAAGGGGTACCTTTCAAGTGGGATGATAATTGTCAATTAGCGTTCGACGAGCTAAAGGACAAGTTGACATCTACACCCGTGCTTGCATTGCCAAAGGGAGGGCTAGAGTATCGGGTTTACACAGACGCATCCTTACGGGGTCTTGGGGGTGTGCTCCAGCAGGAGGAAAGGGCTATAGCTTATGCTTCCAGGAAGCTAAAGCCCCACGAGAGGAATTACCCCACTCACGACCTAGAGTTGGCAGCGGTCGTTTTTGCTTTGAGGATATGGAGGCATTATCTTCTAGGAGAGTAGTTTACTCTATTCACGGATCACAAGTCACTTCAGTATCTCTTCACACAGAAGGATCTGAATATGAGGCAGAGGCGGTGGCTAGAATTCGTGAAGGACTACCAGTTTGATATTCAGTATCATCCTGGTAAGGCCAATGTGGTAGCAGACGCATTGAGCCGAAGGACGACTGGGGAGATATCGGAGGTATGGAAAGCGAAGTGGAGAGAGCTTCGATATGAGGATGACGTAGCCAAGGCTTGCATGTCAGCATTATCCATCACACCCGAGAGCATTATGCGAGTTGTGAAGGCTCAGGCAGAGGATCAGATTTGCCGAGATAGGGTGGGCCAGTTGTTAGCTGAGGGAGCAGAGGGTTACTCAATTAGCTCAGAAGGAGGCCTACGCTTTAATGGGAGGTTAATGGTGCCAGAGGATGAGGATTTGAGGCACGCTGTTATGACAGAATCCCATGGTTCGAAATTTGCGGTACATCCCGGTGGGGATAAAATGTACCAAGATATGAGGAGGCATTATTGGTGGGCAGGGATGAAACGGGACATAGCGGAGTTTGTTTCGAAATGTGCCACGTGTCAGCTTGTGAAAGTTTACCACCAGAGACCATCAGGGATGCTACAGCCGTTAGAAATTCCCGTGTGGAAGTGGGAGAGCATCTCCATGGACTTCATCACAGGGTTACCTGTATCGCAGAGGGGTCACGACTCCATATGGGTTATTGTGGATCGATTGACTAAGGTGGCCCACTTTTTGCCGGTACGCACAGACTTTGAGACGATGCGTTATGCACAGCTATTCATAGCAGAGATTGTTAAGCTGCATGGGGTACCAATAAATATTGTATCCGACCGAGACAAAATCTTTGTCGCCCACTTTTGGCAGAGCTTTCAGGAGGCAATGGGCACGGAGTTGCGCTTGAGTACAGCGTATCACCCACAGACTGACGGACAGACTAAGAGAGTTAATCAGATGCTGGAAGACATGCTCAGAATGTGCATTTTGGACTTCGGGGGAGGATGGGAGAAATATCTTCCTTTGGTAGAGTTTGCGTATAATAACTCTTACCAATTCACGATTGGCATGGCACCGTTTGAGGCGCTGTACGGGAGACCTTGTCGTTCACCCGCTTGTTGGTTAGAGGTGGGGGATAACAAACTCTTGGGGCCGAAGATTGTCCAGGAGACATCTGCCAAGATAGAGTTAATTCGAGGAAGGATTCGGATAGCTCAGGACAGGCAGAAGAGTTATGCTGATGCTTCTCGAAGACATGTGGAGCTAGAAGTTGGGGACCAGGTTTTAGTCCGGGTATCCCCTATGAAAGGGGTGATGAGGTTCGGCAAGAAGGGTAAGTTAGCACCGCGGTACGTAGCACCTTTCCCTATTATTGAGAGGGTGGGACCGGTGGCGTATTAGTTTGGGTTACCAGAACATATTCAGCGGATACACGATGTATTCCATGTGGCATCGCTGAAGAAATATCGAAGGAGCGAGAGAGCCTTTTGGCACATTCCACTCGAGGAGATCGACTTACAGCCAGACATCTCGTATGAGGAGAGGCCGGTGGCTATTCTGGATCATAGTGAGCGGAAATTACGATCCAAGGTTGTTCCATTGGTTAGAGTACAGTGGGGTCATCACAATGTTGACGAGTCTACCTGGGAGCGGGAGGAGGATATGCGGGAACAATATCTAGAGCTTTTCACCGCAGGTACGATCTAATTTCGGGGACGAAATTCCTTTGTAAGGAGGGGGAGTATGTAACACCCCGTATTTTTGGTACATTTAAAATTTAATTAATTCGGAAATTGTAAATTACTAGTGTGTTGTAATTTAATGAATTAATTATGGTAAAATAATATATAAATATTAATCTGGAATTGAATGGTTAATATTTAGGGAAATTTATTTACTAAGTGAATAGTAATAATGTAATTACGTCGTTTCGAGTATTAATGACGAGGTATGTATTTATCACATCCGGAAGTCGGTATAGACTATATTGGGTGGGGGATAAGTATTTTTATAAATTAATTCGGATGCAAATTCTGAGTGTACATTTGAGTCCGGATGGGCCGAGATAGTCGGAAAAGTGTACCCGGGGGTAGTAAACGGGTCACGGGACGTTTTTAGACATAGTCGGGCCCACTCGGGGGCATTTAGGTCACTTGGGCTTGGCCCATTAGTCAAAAAACGGGATTTGGGTAATTAACCTAATAAAAAGAAGTAAGGGCATGGCTGAGCTTAATTAGAGAGAAGAATTAAAGGGTTAGGAAACCCTAACAGCAGCCAAAGCCATTTGGGGATCTCAAAAGAGCCAACAAAGGTCATCTTCAACCTTGGAATCCATCTCAAATTCAGATACTACGAAACCTAAGGCAAGTGAATAACTTGCAATAGTATAAAATCTGTCTTTCAATTCATATTTGTGTGAGGTAATGAATTAAAATTCGTTTTGGGGTTTCATGGCATAAACATGGGGTTTTGAAAAACAAAAGAAAATATTAATCTGATTTGCCAAAATTTATGAGGATTTATGTAAAAATCTGATATTGGAATATTGATGTGTATCTGTTAGAATGATATCCGGATAAATTAGAACGAGTTTGATGAATAAATTTGGGGTGTAAATGTGTTTAAGGATAAAGATAGATTTTTCCCCAAAATTATAAATCAGTAGTTTATGGACGAATTGATGATTGTTGTGGACTTTCTGGGGGATCCTAATAAGGTTTCTGATATGTACTTGTGATAATAAGGCTTATAATTCATGTTAGAAGAGATTAAGGTTTAAGTAAATTCGTCCATCGCTGCCCTGTCTACGCGAAGAAAACAAAGACCTGTTCGATCGATCGACGGTCGTCAGAACTTGGCAGTTTCGCCAGTTAATTATATAAAAGGGAAATTCATATAAAAATCTTATGTAATTAATTATTGAGAAATTAAATACAGGAGTTTAAATCTAATTAATTGTAGATAAATTAATTAAGGTTTGAGGCAGAAAAATTTGGTTGTCACGTCATGATGAAATACGGAGCTATTGTCGAGTCCGGGGATATTGGTTGAGCGAAACCGAAATATAATAATTTAATTAGACAGAGGCTAATAAATTAGAGTCGGGGATTTTGACTCGGGTAAATTTATTGTGGGCTACGAGAGTAAGTCCAAATTTATGGTGGGGGCGACACCAAAAGTAATTTAATTGATTAAGGTGAAATTTAATTAATATTTAGAGTTGGACCATAAACTCTTAATAATTTTAATAGGCTTATGTTACGAATTTAGCGCACGGTAGAGCCGAGACTTTTATATATATATATATATATATACGGATGTGATAGTATATATATATATGGTGTGTACATTAATATCCGTGATTAGATATTTTATACTATAGTGCTATAGGGGGAGGTTGCGCGTAGTGGATGAATCCCCTAGCTTGAGGAGTAGGGTGAGTATATTCCCGAGGTCATAGCGTCCATTATATGGGTGAGGGACGTCTCACTTTCAGGGAAGGAATATGACCGCCTCCAATTATTTATTTTTATCAAGTTGGTGTGAAATTTTGACTTGGGATAACTAGGCTATGTGATTGTACCTAGTGGGATAGCACTTTATAGAATTTACATTCTGTGAGTATTTTACTCGGGTGGATGTAAGTTGTTAAATATGTTACAGTATGATTGTGAATGCTGAAATATGATTATAAGTATATAATTGGATAATTAATTATATACGGGTTATTAATGAAAAATATGAGTTGTTTCATATGTATAACAAGTGTCGAAGTTATATGAATTAAAAAGGGAAATGTTTTAGTTAAGTTGATATTACTAATAACTTAAAAATCATAATCACTATATACTCAGTTAGAGTAGGGTGGGTATAAAGGAACTTTGTTAATTATCTAGTCATGAGATGAATAACTCGGTAATTTAATTAAAGTGTTAGTAGTGTACATTAGAGGAGGGGTAAGGAAGTCCTCAAGAGAGTGCGTTACTAACTAGAATATGAAGAGCATGCATATTTATTTATTACTACAAGTTAATCATTTGTTAAATGTTTTCCAAATGTTTTGGGTACTAACCCTTGCTATAAATCTATTTTCAAAACCTTTTAGGTGTCCAGCCACAGGGACGCCAGCCTTGACTCAATTCCAGGGATCCGTTGCTGCAGCATATGTGGATATTGCGGGATTTTGATAGACGCCTCATTCTTCATTCTTAATGTAGAAATTCATGATTAGTTATTTGAGCATGTTGCTCACATTCCGTTTATTTGTATTAGACTTGTTGGGAGTTCATTCTTGTCTTTACGGGATTTATTATTTGGACCGATGGTTTATTCGGTTAATTATTCTTACTTGTGGATGATTATTTCAGTTATCTGTGATTGTTGTATTGTTTTATGTTCCGCATGGGTTTTTGTTTAAATAATGAAAGATAAAAAAAAATTGGCACCAATCTATTTTTCTCACTTAGGTGGTTAGTAAATTAATAAGACGACAGTGATGCTAAGAATGGACCAAATGAGAAACCTTTTCTAACTTGATTTAGGACTGATCACCCGGGATTAATTAGGCGGGGTGTCACATCTTATGAGTTAGTTTATGCATGATCCTCGCACCGCCCATCTTGATGTTGTTTATCATATCTTGAGGTATCTCAAGTGTTCACCGGGTCTTGGCCTCTTATACGCTTCAGGAGACTAAAAGGGTCTCTCTTGCTTCACTGATGTTAATTATGTGGGATGCAGGACTGATAGGCATTCTACTTTTTGCTTCTGTACTTTATATAGTTCCCATTTCATATCATGGAAAAGTAAGAAGCAAGTTGTGGTTTCTCGTTCTTCAGCAAAGGTGAAGTACCGTAGGGTATGACTCATGGTATATGTGAGCTCTTGTGGCTTCGATCGATTTTGGGTGAGCTAGGCTTTGCTGAAGACAGTCCTTCTGATTTATTGTGTGATGACAAATCAACCATTATGTTGTCATCTGATTCGGTTCTTCATAAGAGAACCAAATACATTGAAGTGGATATTCACTTTCTCTGGGAGAAAGTATCTATAGGCATCATTCATCCATCATTCGTCCCTTCATCAACTTAGACTGTAGATTGTCTCACCAAGGAAGTTGGACCTTCTTTACTTCACTCATCTATTGGCAAGCTAGGCTTGGTAGATATCTTCGCTCAAGCTTGAGTGGGAGTGTTGGGTATCAGATTAGTACTATAGTATTTTATTATTAGGCCCACCTATTTTTTGGGCTTTAGTTATTAGACTTATTTTACTCTTTACCAAGTACCTTTAGACCCTTTTATTGAGTAATATAAGAACTATAATGTGGCACCATTATTGGTAAGCAATTACATCACAAAAATCTTCGCATTCTCTGTTGGAAGAAGCGGGTGGCAGGAGAACCTCTAATTCAAGGTCCACCCCCTCTCCCATGTGCGTAACCTTGTTTTGAATCTGCATTCATACCCTTCTCCTCTGTTAGCGAACCACCATCATAGCGCCTAGGGTTTTGTCTTTCCCCAGAATAGACTGCCTGGTAATCTTGGCTCAGAGAAGTGATGTCGTGTTCGGATGTATGGAGAGGTGAAGAGCTTGGCGCATTTCACCCATGAAAAGCTGATGGAATATTTTAGGACTATTAAACACTTCTCCATTCAAATTTGGTACAATCTCTTTATTACCAATAAAATTGCTACGATTTGTGTTTTACAACGACAACAACGGAGCGCTTATAGCATAACTCAACAATTGAAACTTAAAAGAAACTACAAGATTAGAATACACTCTCTATATCAAAATGTAATGATCCTATTTGGGTTGGGTGTAATTGTTTATATAGCCTAGGAAAAGAGACACTAAAAGACCTAGCTCGTAATAACATAAGGCTTTCATCATACTAAAAGGTAAAAGAAAAGTAATTAAGCTACTAAAATGGTAATAATAAGAAAAGAACCACAAAAGGAATAAAACCCATACAGATCCTAATATGGACCAGCTGCAGAAATGCCAAAAATACTCCTGCACCCGCCATCGATACGTCACTAACATGTCATTTTTGTTAAAATCAACATAAGAATAGAATATGAAAGTGGCATGTTTTGGGCTGCAAATAACTTTATATATAAGACTCAAGATGGAAATAATTTCAAACTAAAGCTAAAGCTCATTAGTAACTTCATTCATTTACATGACTACATTTATTACCAAAGTGAACATGATTTTTCCCAAAGTAAAGCATACTTATGAAACTTAAAAGTTATAATAGTGTGTAGAATTATCAACATACCATATCTTGGTTTGTGTAGACGATTAACTCCAATTCTAACTTGAGTAAAACTACTCTTCCTGATTACTTTCCACAAAACGATATTGATTTCTTATTAGGACTAAACCCCATAATAATCATCAAGTAAAAAAAAGGAATGAATATACTAGTAAATAACTGGGAAACCCAAAAGGCCCTATATATTCATTTAGGTGACATTTATGAAAACAGAGGATGATCGCGCCACCATGAACTGGAGCGGAGCCACAGTACAGTTTTTCTACGGGTACGAATATTGATATATTTTTAATAATACTATTCCACCCTGTTAACTTAAAAAAGGAAGATTAAAAAAAAGGAATAGGGGTTGCAAGATTCCCTTCATTTGCAGGCTTACTTAGTATATAAACGAAAAGATGTTTCCATTTGATGAAAATGGTAAAAAAGGATGATTAATCTAATTTTGTGAGAGCTGGGAAGAAAAGTTTATATGCACTTTTTTTTATTGCTCTTTGACATTCTAAATTGGGCTAATATTTCAGTTTTGACATTCTGTATGTGGAAAAAAAAATTGGTGGCTCTGGGTACTTTATTGATTATTGTTTTTTATTTTTTATATGTATACGTAGGTATCTCTTTGGAATGGAAGAAGATGTTACAAGTGATTATGTAATTTGGAGGTCAATGGAGAAGATATGGATGGAAACGAAGTGGATGAAACAACCGTGGAAGAAAAAATTGAGCAATGATAAGAATGGCAGTGAAAACAATGAGTCGATTTTAAAAAAGAACTATAGGGATTTATGTGGAGAAGGTATATGTGTGACCCATGAAAGAAAACCGGTCCATTCACCGATAGTTGTGTGAAGGACGACCACCATGTAAAAGGAAGCAACCTATTGCTGGAAAGATTGTTATGGAAAAAATCAATAGTTGGAACAAAATGGAAAATCCATCTACTAAGGCATTTATTTTCACTGATTTGTGTTAATTTGCATTTTATAGGATTGAAACTTTGAGGAGCGCAAGAAGGTTTCTCAACCTTTAATTTTATGGAAACACGAGAGTGACTTTTATTTGTGTGCGCTTTAGAATTGGAATTGCATGAATCAAATGATCTTGTTAGAGGAAGTCAAGATATTTTGCACAATCACATATTTGGGAGAAGAATGCATTGGGGTAGTCAAGTATGCTACAAAATCATGAGCAACCAAGGATGCTTGACATTCTACAAGAATTTGGATTTCATGTGCTATAGGAATTGACATGCAACCTTCTATATATGGTATGACATCGATGTCTTCAAATAGTTACACTTGACCATCTGGAACGTACGACAAAGATTATTGAACTTGTCGACCCCACTTTATTTTGAAAAATTTCTATTTACTGCATATTTTTTATGTGAATTGATGAATGCGAAAGCGTTATTATTACAACTACGCAACTATTAACTACACAACGCCACCAACAACAAATAAAACTAAACTATGTTATCTCTATATTGTTTTTCTCAAGTGTGATTACAAATGAATGCCAAAGGCCTATTTATAGGAGAAAAATTACTTGGTAACCAAGTAATGGCCCAAAAGACCAAAAAGGACAACTAATAACTAAAAATGACTAATTAGCCCCAAACATACTTGGAGACCAATTGAAGACTAAAAATAAAAGGAAATGACAATATTACCCTAAACTAAAATACAAAATAAAAGATAGTCTTCTCTCGAGAGCACAATCACACGCTACGTATCACAAAACACACCATTCTCTCGGTCTTCGAAAAATTTTGAACCCCAATCAAAATCAACCAAAAGTTGGCTGCCCAAACTTTAATTAGTCCCATACATAAGAACCTCATCAATAATGAGTCTAATAGACCGAAATCCCGACAATGTTCCCTACAAAATTTGAGCAACCAAAAACTGACGACCATATCTGCCTTCTCTACACCACCTTCTCTATACCACAAGCACATAGTTGCAACTTAACTTGGTGGACCCTTGAATCTGACCGGACGGAAACTCCGGAGATCTCACGTTTGAGAGTACGATGCCGAAACAAGTGGATTAAAGGCGACGATAGTCCGGAAAGCTAAACCCAAAAATGGCAAATAGTTGGAAATGGATCCCAAGTGGGACTCATTTTTCATGGAAATCTTGAGTTGTGTCAAAAATAGGCCATTAGACTGATTTTGATCGAATTTGAGGTCAAATAGGGGGTAAGGGATTGGGTTAAAGTAAGGCAGGTCCATTTTTTAATTGGGTTTGATTGTGGTTGGGAATTGGATGAGTGGAGAAAGGGTTAAAATAGGGTTAAGAGAGGCTAGGTCAAATTAGGGTAAAACTTGGGAGTTAGGGTTTGGGAGTATAGATGAGGGTGAAAGAGTGTTTCAGAGCGTGGGGGAGAAGATGGGGCTGCATTTCGGAGTGTGACGGTGGTTGTGTGGGAGCAGGAGGTGGTTAAGTGTTAAAAAGTGGTGACTAAAACGATTGGTATCCCCCTAATTAACAGTGACTAAATTTAGGATTTCCATCCACCCGATTCCTATTTGAACATTTATCAATCTAAAGATTGAATGGTTGCCCGAGTTGGAATAGCAACCCGATACCCATTTCATACACCACGATGAACACCAAGAATAAACGCAACTCGGATACCAATTTTATGTGAATCTATGAATGCAGAAATGTTATTACTACGACTACACAAAACCAACAACAACAATAAATAAAACTAAACTAAGGAAATGGATTTCTTTCCCTCTATATACTCTCCTTCTCAGTATTCAAGTGTGATTACGAATTAATGTCAATAGCCTATTTATAAGAGATAAATTACTTAGTAACCAAGTAATAGCCCAAAAGACTGAAAAAGACAACTAATAACTAAAAATCACTAAAATTAAAAGAAAATGGCAATATTACCCTAAACTAAAATTCAAAATAAAAATAGTCTTCTTCCGGAAGCACAACTATGCACTACGTGTCTCCACGTATAACAAAACACATCCATTTTGCTCTAGTGTTTTGAAGTGTTATGACATGTGTTGTAATATAAGGCTATTTTAATCTTTTGAGCTTATAGGGTTATTTTATTCTTTTAGCGAATCTTGTAAAGCCTATATATAGGCGCATCTTATAACATACATTTTACACATTTACAATAGAAGTTATTTGCTTTTAGTAATTTCTAGTTTGTACGCTTTCTTCACTATTCCGCCTACTCCGGCGGGGGACAAAGGCCGCTCATCCGGTCAAAGAGGTTATTGTCATTTTTGTGACCTATTCAGCCTTACCAGAGCTAAGATGGGTCTCGCTTTTGTCCAATGATGGTCGCCTGAGTCCTTTGACACTGGTGCAGGCATGAACAAAGGTCGAGGGAGTGTTTATTTTACTAAGATTGGAGCCACACTCCTCCAGACTTGAAAACCCCCATGATTTGTTGCTATCAGAGCTCTCTTCAGGTGGTTAACATTGTCTAACTGGGAGCCGAAACCATTGAAATGATGGTGGGAAGTCGGAGGTTATAATGAGGTAACACAATGTTAGAGGTTATAATACCTCTGACCGAATAACACAAGATAGATGGCCTAACATCTCCCGAATTCTGCTCGTGTACTGGCTATTGGGGGAAGGTTTGATGAAGAATAAAAGAAGACACATACTAGGGGAGGATTTTTAAATTTGGTAAAGCTATTCTTGTTAAGACTGATTTCTGGTTAATGTGGTAGTATAATTTGTTGCGGTTGGTTCTAGAGTAACTGTGGTTTAGATCAAAATCATAAGTGGAACCGAAAGTAGAGATGTACAGGGTTGGTGACAAGTTGTTTAGTGGTGTAAGAAAGTTTTTGATGCCCTGAATGATGATGCTAAGATTCAGCACCACCACATAAGAGGTGAGAGCTCAAACAGTGATAACAATGGCATCCATAGAGATATATGTGTGTATGTGTATAGAAGGGGATGAGTATAAGAGGAATAAGATAATGATGTTTAGTGGTTAAGCCAATTAGTCCTACATCCACCGTGAGTGTGTGATCCACTAAATATGGGCACTAATGGCCTTGGATACAATGCATATAAGCTCACTCTCACTCTACTGTGTGCACGAGCAGAGTTTTAGCTAGGGTTACAATTATCTATCCCCTTACAGGGTTGTAGGTGACAAGTATATATAGGGCTTGGGGGGAGTAGTGTACCTCCCAAGCATGCATGGTGCATGTGAATGATGATCTAGCCAATCCCCCGCTGACACCTGGATGTGCCCCTTGTGATAAATGATGACATAATATTCCCTCACGTGAGGGGATGATATTGTTACAACGATCTAGTCCACGTGCTATATGAGTCTCACGCACACTGTTCCATGCGTCTCTCAAATCACGCGCTGTGATGATGTCACCCTCGACCTAGGATGCCAGGTTGAGGCTAAAGTGGATGCTGACGTTGGGTCCTGCTGTACGTGGGCCTCGTACTGTCGTCCCCTCATAGGGTCGTCTGGACCATGATGAGGGGTCGGCCCCTTGAAGGGTCGTCAGGGCCATGATGAGGGGTCGGCCCCTTGGAGGGTCATTTGGGCCATGATGAGTGGTCATCTTGGTCGATCCCTCCTGTAACGGTACTATGGTCATTGGACTCGTCCTGGGCGTGAGCCCTCGTCTGGTGGAGGACACACTCGTCCTAGCCGAGGGTATATATGGTATATCACTGAACTTATGAAATTTCTATCACCCTTAAATTTGCCTCTAAAAATTTTAGATAGAACTTTTCAGCACCTATAATTTCTGGAAAATACGTTAAACCCTCTAACCTTCTAAAAATTGCGAATTAGTCTCCCCCCTAGTTTTTCTGCAACTTCCACTTATGCCACATAAACTTTTAGATATTATTTTTGAGCCCTTCAACTTCTGAAATTTTCATCCTAGCCCCTAAAATTTTTGTTCTCCCAAATCAGAACCTGTATTTTTGGGAATTAATACTTCTGCTCATGAATTAAAAAATTATTCGCAATGCCTCCCAACCTCTGAAATTGATGTTTTAGCCCCTGAGATTTCAGAAATTCACAAATTAGCACCCCAAACCTCCTAAAATTATTTTTAACCCCTTGAACTTTTTGAAATTTGAACTTCAACCCCTAGAATTTGGAGACTTTTTTTTCTTAGGGACTTCTTTCCCATCTTTGGGGAAGAAGATGTTGGGTTCTTTATAAGGGGTTTCATCAATATTTTTGTTAAAAATGGTTGGGTGACTTGCACGCATTTTTACAATATGGAATCGTATAATTTGGCTAATTTATTCCCACTCTTTGGGCATGATGATGATTTTGATGGGATTGGTTATGTCTCCTGAGGAAGACATATTACTTAGGTTGACCGAGTTGGTTCAAGGGTATGTGGACCCATTGTAGGAGACTTGGACTACATTTTGCATCATTGGCACTATTCTTATCTACATGTGATCTTATAGATTCTTGGTACATTCTTTTAGTTTATTTGGAGCAGCGGCCTGCGGCTTTTTTCTGGGTATGTGAAGTTTTGTTTCTTTGGTGCCTATATGCAATTGAAGGTATTTTTCACTCATTTTCATCCCTTGCAATCGAGAGATTATTCGATGTTACTTTGTTACATTTGATGGTGGTCAATCAATTGAACGAAATTGAGTTGCTCTTCTGTCCATGATCATCAGTTGCTCCATTACATTTTCTTAGTTTGTGGTAGATTTTGTTTGAGTGTTCGATGGCATTATGTTGGCCAGATTGGTCCATTTTTTGTCTCGAGATCGACTTTTGGTTTGTTGTTCGATTTGAGGAATCTTATCAGTTACTCAGCATGTGGTCTGTTTGGTTTGAGTTGTTCGATGGAATTGTGTTGGCCGAATTGGCCCTTTTTTGTCTCAAGATCAACTTTGTGATTCGATTTGATTTGTTTGGTGACATAGTGTTGGCCGGAGGCCCTTTTTGTCTCGCGAATAATTTCATATGGGAGGGTATCATTTTTGGCACATGTATTATAATGGATGTTATTCTCACCTTTTGTGCGTTGCATTTACAGAGCAAACTGGTTTCGACTTCACAGCTGTTTCAATCGGAGGGGGAGTGTTGGAATATCAGTTTTTTTAGGTGTTAGGATCTCCCAAGAAGACTTCATATGTTATGCATCGTGATAGTGGTTCTTACCATGTTAGCCCTTCTCTTCTTCAATGCTTCTATGGCAAGCTTGGCTTGGTTGATATCTACGTGCAAGCTTGAGGTGGAATGTTTTAACATAAGGCTACTTTAATCGTTTTAGATTATAGGGTTATTTTAGTCTTTTTGCAAGTCTTGTAAAGCCTATATATAAGCCTATCTTGTAACATACATTCTACGCATTTACAATACATGTAATCACGTAATACCTTCATTTACAAATGTCATTTAAACTTTGTTTGAGAAATGCAAACTGCTTACGATTTGTTGGATGCGAGGTGGAGTGGGAGTGGTGTAATGTGCCTTTCAGGGGGCTGAAATGCTTTTTTTTTGTGTATGTGGGGGGGGGGGGGGGGGTGAAATGTGATTTTTTAGGGGATGAAATTGCAATTTAAAAGTGGAGTTGGACAACCATCTTCATTACAGTGTCAGCTGGACAGGCAATTTAGTATCAGTATGGGTGAAATGTGCATATTTAGGGGTATTGAAATGTTGTTTTGGGGGTGGTTAAATTGCAATTTAAAAATGCAGTCGGACGGTAATTTAGTATCACAGTGTTCATGGAGGTATTACATTATAGTGTTAATTTATAACCGAGTTACAGTGTTCATGACAAACTAGATTCGTGTAACTAGTTATTACATGTTGTATTATCTCTATTTTATGTGCTTTTTATATGATGCTTTTATATTGTGTCCAGCTAAGCAGTTGGTATGCTTTCGAGGAAAGATATCGGTAAGAGTAGTATTTCTCTTTAAACTTTGAAATTTTATAGGGAATTTATTTATACACTACACAAAAATTTCTCATTGTACCATATATAAGTTTTAACTAAGAAGGGTCAGTATCGTTACTGATCACTTGGCTCTGACCTTATATATATATATATATATATGTATGTGTGTGTGTGTGTGTGTGTGTGTGTTTTCCATAATAGGCTTAATGTGGGAGTTTCTTGCAATAAAATAAAAAAAACTTACAATGAAAGTGCATAATAGGCTTTTTCTCATTTTCCACGAGCTCAAGAGCGAAAGTGTCTCCTTCTTTTAGATCTTTTACATCACGGAATGAGTTCCATCCATATCAAATATACACTTGACTATTGTATTTGTGATACAATTCCGCTTGCCATGACCTTTGTTTGTCCTTGATAATCATCTCACAATTTCTATTGCTTAAGCCATATGGCCGTGCAAAGTCCGTGGGAATGTACTACAATAGAATCCATATAAGAAACACCAATATGTCTTTTTTTTTGTTGGGAATAGGAGAGGAGAGAGGAGAAAATATTGAGTGTATCAGTTATTTTGACGACATGGTATATCACAAACTCACATAAACTCATCCTCTCTCTCTTCCCGAACTCATTCTTTAACACTTTTCAGAGATTTACGAAAACTGTATTGGTTAATGATACCATGTAATCTTTATACTCAATATTTTTTTGAAGAGAAACAGATGGGGGGGGGGGGGGGTTAAAGACAAAAAGTTAATTTGAAGACTTACTATATAGCGCCCTACTAGGCTATATGGCTTCACAGTCAATACAAAATAAGGATGAACCCTTTTACAAAAGCCAACCCCTTTACACTCCCACAACCTGTGCTATTTGCAAAATCACCCAACCCTAGGGGTGTGCATGAATCCGAATGAACCAAAATAACCAAATCGAATCGAACCTACATTTACAAGTTTTTATGAATGCGATCTCAATGCAGTCCAAAATTACAAGGGACCGAATAAATCGGTCCGGTCTCGGTCTTGGGTCTAAAAATACGAGTTTAGATTGGACCGGACCTCATTTATAAAATTTACAAAAAACATTATATATGTTAACAGACATACTGTAAGTCTCCTTTCCTAGCTAAAAATATAACTAAAAACAAAAACCCATGAAGTATCACACGTGAAGACACCACTAAACCCACCCACCCACGCGCAAACTATCACACACACACTCTCTCTCTCTCTCTAAACCCTAACTCTTCAAACTCACCTCCTCTAAATATCTCATCTCTCTAAAAACCCCAAACAAAAAAAAATATCAAGAATGGAGGATAATCTTCAGACATTACAACCTAAGGTATATTCTTTTCTTGTTGTTATAGTTCCTTTGGCTTTTAAAAGACTATTCAGCAAGTTCATATATTAATAGATTTAGATCTGTTAAAAACACCAGTCAAAATTTAAATTAGTGAAACCCAAAACTATGATCTTCCCCTTGCCAAGACCAAACTCGGTGACTTAAACTCAACCCAATGAAAAGGTTTTATCTAACCCATGGTGATTATACAGAATATTGATCTAGTTTTTATCATCACAAATTTGACAACATTGTTGTTGTCATTGTGGGCATACCTATCTTACTTGAGAGTACATTCTCTTTGTTTAAATTCAGATCACTATTTGCAACAAGAAATGATTCTGTAAGGTTTGGCTAGGTGTATTCTCCATTCAATTTCCTATGACCTATTTCTTCTCTGCAGCTTCCTTTAGTATGTTTTCGTACCAAAATTTACATTGAATTCTATAGCTAACTACAATGAAACTCGTCTGTAAACCTAATCCCCTATTTTTTTCCACCTTCCCTTATACTACCTTTGAATTATCCAATATAAAATTTACATTCTCTTTGTTTTATAATGGACCGAATAGGACCGAGAACGAACCCAAACTGCCTGAAAACCAAATAGGATCGAGACCGATTATTCCGGTCCGATCTCGGTCCATAATTTTCTAGGACCGATTAATACGGTCCGATCCCAAAAATACCTCAAAACCAGACCGGACTGGACCGCGAACACCCTACCCAGCCCTCCCTTCAACTTTCCAAAATAATATTTAAGCCCCAAATTTTCTAAATTCCTAAAACCGACCTATTCATTTCACTAAACTCTTTCGATAGACCACCGTGTACCGTCCATCCGATTTGGAGGCCAAATATAATGATTTGGGATATGTTGAGAAAGTCAATAATGAGTATAGGTACTTGGAGGAATACTATCACAAGGCTTTACAGATATTGTGGAAAAAATTGAACAATGGAAAAGTGAGTGTTCTTATTTACACGACAAGGATATGGAGTGACATTTGAGGGTTGAAGTGATGGAAATAGGCCCCCTTTTAGGGATTATTTGTCATTTTTATTTTATTTTGTTATTGTATTTTTCTTTCTTTTGCTAGAGGGAATGAGTAGTAATGGCATTTTTGTAATTAGGGTCTTAGTTTGGAGCCTAAGCTACTCCACCCCTTTAAATACCCACTTGTAAGCCTCTTTTGAGGTAGAATTGAATTTTGAAAAATAAAAGAGTATTTCTCTCTCTAAACTGGTGTTTAGATATTTTTTAGAAGTCTTTTAACGTGTAGTATACGTCAATTGGTATCAGAGCGGGTGCCACTCCACATTGGTGTTGGTGTATGGTGTATTTTTGTTATCAAAATCGTACGCTACAATAAATGGCTCCAAGAAGATCGGAACAACTATATGAGAAGATTAAAAAACGAACAGGAGAGTGGTTACAATCACAACAACAAATCTATACACATTTCCAAAATGCTAACCCTAACCCTAGAAATCCCCACCCCACCCTTTACACCAAACCCATCACCATAAAACCCATCTCCCCGAAAACCAAAATCTTGAACCCTAATTTCCCCCCAAACCAAAATCCATTGCATAAACCCTCCATTCAAGATCCAAGACAACCCACTTCTAGGGTTTCACCTACCATTTTACAATCCAATCCACAATTTACAAACCCTAGCCTCCAACCCTACAAAATTCCTCCACCACCAACCCGAATCCCCTAACCCACCACTCATTTTTCAAACCCCAAACATCAAAAAAATTACGTTTCCTCCCCGATTAACTCCCGAGGCTCACTTCAAGATTACCGGTGGCTAATCCAAGATTGATTGCTCCACCCAATCATTCTCCCTCCCTCATACACCCAATTGGGTCAAATCAATGATAAAAAGTCTCCTCCCAAGCCGGTTGATTGCAAGAAAAAAAGAAATGACGAAATTGGGTTGTGTATTGGGGATTTTGTGACATTTTTATCAAGGATGTTTATAGTACTCGCACGCATTTTTGCGAGTCGGAACATTTGAATTGAGTGACATATTCTCAATCTTTGTGCATGGGGATGACGATTTTAATGAGATTGGATCGGTGTTTATCTCTCCCAGGGATAAGGTGGTAATCTTGGATGATGTGGTAGGTGGTGGGTATGTGGACCAATTTTTGATAGCTTTTGATATGCGTTCGGAGGAAAGTTTCTGTGGCGTAGCGTTAAGGAGGTTCATTACGAGAATCTCGGATCGCGCTTTTGTTGGTCGACCATGTTTAGATTGTGTTTGATGTAAATGACGTCAATGGGAGGAAGAAAAGATAATTCTCTCTCAAACTCTCTAATAAAATCTCAAAATATGGAAGAATGACTCAAATGAGTCTACAAAAGGGGTATTTATATGAAGGAGGTTACTTGGCCTCTAAGCTAAAAATTTAATTATAATTATGCCCTTAAATGCCAATTAACCTTCCTTCTTCTAAATACCAAAGAAAAAGAAAAATACAATGAATGCTCAAAATAAAAGAAATACTAAAAAGAAGTAAATATGATAAAATGACGGCCACGTCCCTGATTCACATCACTCTCCCCTCCCCCCCACCCCACCCCTGAAAAGTGTTCACCCTCGAACTCAGATGGGAAGGCCTTTGGTGTCACCATCAAGGATCGTGATGAGGGCTATCTGGGATGGTATCTCCGGTGCCTCCTCAATGTAGTCAGGGTCCCGGGAAGCTAAAAGAGCTTGACGGCGAGGGAGAGAACAATCGGAGGCGCGATGGCCCATCACCCCGTAATTGTAGCATTTGAAGGTATCCGAATGAGCGGGAGAGGAGGAAGAGTAGTGGTGGAAGGATTCCTAGCAGGTGCAGAAGTCACTGGTGCTGGAGGAGTAGGTGTAGAGCGGCTACGCAGTGGAGGAGCAGTCTGGTGGAATGACTCAACCTTAGTGGCATACTCCATCGCCTTAGCAAAGGAGGTGACCTCATGCAAAGTAAGATCATGATGGATGTATCCTTGAAGGCCGTGAATATAATGGCTAATTCACTGCTCCTCACACTTGCCTAGGCGGGCGTGAGTACATAAAAGCTAAAATCGCTCAGTGTAGTCCAAAACTGTGGAGTCCTGGTGAAGGGACTGTACTCGAAGAAATAAATCACGCTAATAAGTGGCTGGGACAAAAGAGGACATCAACTGTGCACAGAGCTCGGTCCAGGACTGGATGGGGGAAAGTCCCTCAATGGCACAACGCTGCTCCAAGTCATTCCACCACACACTAGTGTAGTTCCTGCGAGAAGAACACATCTACGACCCTTCAACCGTTTATACTCAAAAATCTACTCCATGGCGGCAAGCCAATCAATAACGGCATGAGGCTGTAGCTGGCCATCAGACATGGGAACATCCACTCTGATATCATAATACGTGAAAGTAACTGTAGGGCCAACTATGTGATGGCATCACCACCCTGACGAGCTAGGGTGTCCTCACCGATATCATCGCCTGGAGAAGGCTCGGGAAGTAAGGCTCGTTGTGGACGCCTCTGAAGCGATGGATGAGGAGGGTCAGGAGCTGGTAGAGAAATTGGAGGTGCAGAAGGTGCGGTAAGAGGTGGAAGAGTCTCTCGAGGTGGAGAAGGAGTTGGTGCGAGGACCAACGGCTAGCAATAGGGGCACTGATTCATCTGATGCCCTTTCTGGTGGCACACAAAGCAATGGAACTCAAAGATGGGGACATAGGGGGTCACCTTGGGGTTGAGTAAATCAAAGGGGGAAAAATCCTTGAGCCACTCGGTAGGAGGGGGTGGCTCAAACTCAGGAGCGGAGTGGGGACGTGTTGAAGGAGGATCAGCATGGGGAGGAAGGGTAATCCACTCCCGTACCCGCTCATGGTAATCAACGGGTGCGGAGTGAAAGGAACGAGTATCCCATGGGGGTGGATAATGCGGGATATGGAGAGGGTGGCCGGGTGGGGGAGAGGTATGTAAAATAGGTGGGGGCGGAAGCGTGGAAAAAGTGAAATGGGGTGGGTGAGGGTGTGTGGTAGTGGGTGGGGCAGGGGGTATGGGGGGTATTTGGGTATGTTCAAGGTGTTTTTGTGGGTGGTGTTGAAGGTAAATGGAGATAGGGGCAAAGAATGGTCATGGTGGGGTGGGGTAGAATATGTGGGTGGATATGGTGACAGGGAGTGGGTAGGGACAAGAATTAGGGGTGGGGGAAGGTGTGGAGAGGGAAATTAGTCGTGTGTTGATATATTTGGTGGTGGAGGAGGAGGTATAGGGGGTGGTGGTAAATTTTGGTCGGCAAAATTGTTGGGAATGAAGGAAGATGAATATTCTAGGGTTTGAGATGCAAGATTGGGAATAAAAGGCATGGGATTTGTTTCATTGGGGTTTATTTAGGGTGGATTTGACTTTTTATATGTCGGATGTCACATTTCATCTCGGCAATGGTCGAAGAATTCATTTCGAGTGTGGGAGGTACCGATGTAACACAAAGAGGAGAAAACAGGATTGGGAAGGTGTCGGGTTGTATTGGGGCCAAGAGGAGGTCAGTTGTAGTGTCGCCAGACTCCCTGGGGTCTTGACCGAGGGTGTTGGTCGCAATTTGGGATGAAAACGGACCCGATTGGTCTTGGACCTGGGCCTGTCTACGTCGGAGGTTATATTCGGAGAGGGGGATTGGTTTTCGAAGGTGGTTTGGGGTAGCGGCAGGATGGTTTAGGTAGGGAAGGTGTTGGCGGCAGCCTGTGGTGGAGGGAGGGGTTGTGTAGGGTGGTCGGCATATTTTTTTGGGTTTTGGGGGTTGTTTTGGGGCAGGATGTATGTTTTGGGAGTTTTTTTTGGGTGTTCTGGCCGGTGATTTGTAGTGGTGGGAGTGAAGGGCCGGTTGGCTTTTTTTTGGGGGTTTTGGGGCTTGCGTTGGGGCGATTTGAGTGGGTAGGGTACTTTTTTGTGTGGGTAGGCCAGCAGATTGTGGTGGTGGGGCAACCACATCAGTGGTGGTGCTTTCTTGGATGTTTCTAGGGTTACGGTTTTCAAGATTAAGGTTTCTTTGTGGGAGTGCTGTAGAATGGGTGGATCTTGGGGAATTAGGCTTAGGATTTTGAGATATTACCGGGGTGGTGTGGGGGTGGTCCGTGGTGGTTTCCGGCGTAGAACCTCGGGCGTCCATCACGTCAATTCAATCTGTCAAACGGTTGATGACTTTCAAGAGTAGCCCGAAAGGGTTTGGCTAAGAGGTGTTCATCTTTTCTTGGACCCACGTGACGTTGTTTACTAGTTTTTGTTTTACAACAACAAAAAAAACGGGTGGAGCAACTAGACTCTGATACCAATGACGTCAATGGGAGGAAGAAAAGATAATTCTCTCTCAAACTCTCTCTAATCAAATCTCAAAATATGGAAGAATGACTCAAATGAGTCTACAAAAGGAGTATTTATAGGAAGGATGTTGCTTGGTATCTAAGCTAACAATCTAATTACAATTATGCCTTTAAGTATCAATTAACCTCCCTTCTTCTAAATACTAAAGAAAAAGAAAAATACAATGAATTCTCAAAATAAAAGAAAAACTAAAAAGAACTAAAAATGATAAAATGACGACCACATCCCTGATTCACATCAGTGTCCCTATTCTCCCTGAATTTATTGCAAGCCGATATAAGGAGTGTTTTCGAGTACGACTCTTCTTCCTAGTGAGGAGCTCTTTGATGGGTGACTTGCTTTGTTACCACTGACCTCCTAAGCTCAAGGCCAAACTTTTCGAAGCCAGGGAGAGTGATGAAAATAAGCCATTTTAGGGATTATTTGTCATTTTTATTTTATTTTGTATTTTCTTTTATTTTGTTATTGTATTTTTCTTTCTTTTGCTAGAGGGAAGGAGTAGTAATGGAATTTTTGTAATTAGGGTCTTAGCTTGGAGCCTAAGCTACTCCTCCCCTTTAAATGCCCACTTGTAAGCCTCATTTGAGGTAGACTTGAGTTTTGAAATAGAAAAGAGTATATCTCTATCTAAAGTGGTGTTTAGATATTTTTAAGAGACTTTTGACGTGTAGCTCACGAAGAGTGCGATGAGAAGACACTCTATTGGAGATCAGAGCATGAGAAGCTTGAGCTCAAGTTTAGGAATCATTTTCCTAACCTTCATGCATTTGCTGATGTCATTGAGAGGGTTTCTAAGATCAGCTCATTGATGGGTCTTTAGTCAGTATGGATAGAGATAAATAATAGGTGTTTTGAAGACGTGGAGACTTCGGCATAATAGGTCCACATGACGATGCTTTCAATGTTGCAATTGTGGTGCATAGATAGTTCTGCGAGTTTTTGTCTCATGTTTGGTTTTCGGATGATTTAAGGGCTAGGGGATGCTTTTTTCTCTCTTCTCATTTTTTGTTGGGTGCCTGCGCCCCCGGGAAGATCTTTGATCTTGATCGATTCTTTATTCGATTTGATTTCTTATTTTTTTCTTCATTTGTATATGGATTCCGCTCTCTTGGCGGGTGTTCTTATTCCAATCTTATATTTCAAAAATAATAATTTGGTATTAGAAATACATAACATTAACTTTTTTTTTATTTTTCTAATGAGATAGGCACAAGTAATTTGTCATACGATGAGTAATTTTATAGACATAGTTAAGTACTTTTGTAGAATTGTGTATTTTATTATAATTTAAACTTAAGTTTGCATGAGAAATTCATAGTAAACACATTTTGTACTGTAAATACGGGTAATAAACTAAGGTTTGCATGAGAAATTCATAGTAGACACATTTTGTACCGTAGATACGAGTAATCAAGTATAGTCATAAATATATAATCTATAATAAACATGGGTTACTAGGCAGACATCAAATTCCATATATATAGATTTGGTTTATGTCATTAGTACTTTAAACATGAATTATAGGGTCACGAGCACAAACACAAGGTGACCATCGTATCAATATGGCATAAACACAAAATGCACCTAAGAAAAATTATAGTTGTGCTATGAATACAAGCTTGCCCACGTATAGGATGATTCATTGGTTTACTTCAGACACGAGGGAGGAACCGAAGTCATAACCCATCAACAATTTAGAGAGTGAGATAACACGAACTGACACGAAATTACCATGATATGTCGTGGTTTGTGGTAGAATTTTCTTACACTAGTTATGTCGCTTCGTGCTCGTATCAAAATTTTAACTCGTTTTAGTCTGATTATCATTCCTTGTCGTGTTATTCATGTTTTTACTCGTGTATAGTGCATTATCGGGTTCAATTGGGTGCATAACTTAGCAATCGTGTTAGTCGTGTCATCTATTCAATGGGTCGTGTTCATGTGAAGTGAAAAATTATAATTTTGTTTCATGTCATGTCATGTCGACCCCAAACACGAATTGCCATCCCTAGGCGCATGTAACCAGAAAAATATTACAACAGTGTCGTATGGACGAACATCCGCTAATGTGTGTGTGTGTGTTTTCATGTGCAAGTTACATCAGTAGAAAAAGAAATAAACTTATGATGGAAGTTCTTAGTAGACATTTTTACATATTCCAAAGGCTTAAAATACTTACCATGGAAGTGCATAATAGGAATTTTCCCATTTCTCACAAGCTCAAGTGCGAAAGTGTCTCCTTTCTTTAGGTCTTTTGCATTGCGGAAAGAGCTCCATCCATGTCCAATATAAACTTGACCGTCACATTTGTGGCTCAATACTACTAGCCATGATCTTTGCTCATCTTTGATAATCATCTTACATTGCTTATTGTTTAGGCCATTTGACCTCGCAAAGCTCTTGGGAATGCACTGCAGTAAAATCTCTATAAGTAACACCATGCATTTTTTTCTCTTTTTTCTTTTTCAGTTTTTGGCTGAAGGAGGGGGGAATCAAAACTTAAAAAAGTAATTCACACTTACTAATTTGGTCCCATTAAGTCTATATTGCTGCAACGTGGATACAAAATACGGATGATGAAGTTTGAAACAAGAAGATTTTGCTTTCACGTGAGTCGTGTATAGATTCTTGGAGATCTTCTTTGACCCTAAAAAAAGCAAAATCACATTAAATGAAACCCAAATAGATATCGCCATAGATCAATTTTCTTCAATTATCTATTCTATTGAAATGGTCATCAATCGACATCTTATTTTCTTACTTTAGAACAAGTGTATTCAATCAATATTGTTAAAATCGAGTATAAAGTAAACAAACTCTATTTCATTAAAACCCAACATGATTATTATCTGGAAATCATATGTTTGAACCTAGAAATGTGATTAGCCAATGAAATGCGCCTAAATATGATGTGAATATGGGCCTTTTCGTCATTTTTTAATCTTTTATTATTTCTAGTAGTACATTGTATTTTTCTTGTATTATCTTTTGTTAGTATTTAGAGGAAGGAAGGTTAAGGGCCTCTAGGGACATAATTGTAATTAGATTGATAGCTTATAGCCTAAGAAACCTCCTACCTATAAAGACTCTTTTGTAGCCTCATTTGAGGCATTCTTCCCTTTTGAGATATATGGATTTAAGAGAGTTTTGATGAGAGTTATTTTTTTCTTGCTCCCATTTGACGACATTTACTTTAATTGGTATCAGAGACTTGTTGATTCTACCCGTTTTTGTTATTGTAAATAAAAACACAAAAATCTAAAAAAAAATGACAAATAGGTCCAAGAAGAAAATGCACCCTCGTAAAATTTTCTCACCTGCGTCTCGAGGAGGTTATCAACGGTTGATAACTCGAATGGAGGATTTCGATGTTCGTCTTCCCCCACCAAGAGCCACCACCGACCACCCTCGTACCGCCCTGGCACCACATCAAAACCCTAATCTTAACTACCTAAATTCGACTCATTCCACACCTATTCCTGAAAAAAGGCTCAATTCCACAAACCCTAGCCCCATTTATCTCCAAACTAGCACCACCAAGAGAGGCAGAGTTCCACCACCACAGGCCACCGTCCAATCACTCCACATCATGATCGAAGAACATATATCTGGCCGTAATAGCCCAAATCAGCGAATCTTCATGGAGGACTGCCTCCCAGCATCATCGACCTCTTCTGGCCCATCTCTGGTACCAAACGTCACCGACTAGAGGCAGTGCACCCCTTCGAGGGTCGACGACCATTGTTCGCCACCTACAATGTCACAACCCACAAAGTTCAACCCAAATGGGTCAGATCCAACCATCAGCAAAATTAGACAGTCCAATCGCACAAACCCATTACCCGAAGCAACAGATCCTCTTGAACGAGGGGTGTCCGGCGCCGATAGGCCTCTCCGGCTCCATCCGGATGCCTTCCTCCCCAAGATATGGACAGATCGTTCATCAGTGGACAAGTCAACTGTGATAACCCACCTACTAAAATAAAGGGTGGCCAACTCGATACCCAAACAATCACAGAAATCATAGATGGTCCATTCTCAGCATCACTGTCGATAAAATAATAGTACGAGATAATCACCAAATATTTTAGAAAACGGACTGTCAAATTTAAAATTTTGGAAGTAAAAGGAAAACACTTAGACAATCCCATTCACAAAAAGGGTGGTTACCAAAAAAATCAATGGGTAATAGAATGCAATATGCATAAATCAATTACCCGAATAAGTTGTCGGTTAACAGACTAATACAAACAGGTTACACCGAGTATTACAATTTACAAGGCACAACCATAAGTCTCAATTCGACTTTCTTATCTTAGTCTCCCCCACATCGATTAGACGGATGGACTATTACAGTGCTTCTATTCCACACATTTACTCTTTATTATCCCCTTAATCACTCAATCACGTGATTTTCGGCTACAACCCCTCTAAACCAACATCTTAGCAATAAAAATAAAATAAAAGAAGAAAGAATAGCATATCTCCACTCCCAACGTCGTTAAGGTTCCTGCGTGGAGCGTCTCGTAAAGCAAAATCCAAACAAGGAACCCCTCTGATACATTACTACTTAACTTTGTTGGTCGTGGAGACAAGGCATAACAAGTACAAACAAAATAAACAAACAAGCATTCAAGGCAAACAAAACAAACAATGAAAGTTTCCTACATACAGTAAAACCACCTCCATAAAGTCTCAATCCGTATCCGGGTTAGATGTTATAGAACAACTAGTCCCATTCTGGAACTACAATTACGATAGCCTCGCAATTTATTCGCTTGCTATCGCTCTAACCAAATCAGGAATTTTTCCACTCGTATAACACATATAATACGAGTAGAACATACCACACATATACATTTAAAATATCATCACTCGCCTTATAACGAGTGAAGGAAAAATATAGAACTTCCCTCTCGTGGAAGTCATATAGATACGTTCTTTATAATAACATCGATACTATCGCAAGCTCGATTTACACACCCGAATCTTAAACATAAATTCCCCTCTTTTAAATGTCGATACACCATTAAAATGACTCGTAACTACATAATTGAGTCTCTCAGCATATAACATGAAATGAGAAGAATAAAAAGGGATTGGGAGACTTATACGGGTCTTAAACATAAATTCCCCTCTTTTAAATGTTGATACACCATTAAAATGACTCGTAACTACATAATTGAGTCATAACCCGTCAAAAGTGCCCGGAACTCAAAAATACAACTTGGCACGTATTTTGACTATCTCGACTATTCTAAAACCAACCGCACCCACTATTTTTGCATTCGGAGTAACGTACAATATTTTGGTGTTCCAACTTCATTTTATTTTATTAATTATACACCAACTTACATATAAATCATAACCATCGTTTAAAGTACAATGACGCAATAAAACACAACATAACACTATTTACCTTCTCATAATGGTAAATAGGCAAAAACATGGTAAATATTTTCCCTTAATATCACGGGAAATAATATTTACTCCAACTTCCTCAATTTTATAGAATTAGCCCATCAAGCAAAATAATATAAAATGGTCTGTAAAAAGTCTGGGTTGTTACATACTCCCCCCTTGGAGGGAATTTTGCCATCAAAATTCAGGCGTACCCCATAATCACATAAAGGGTATACTTTACTAAACTATCATTCTAAAATCCTCTGCAAACTCCTCGGAATTGGGGCATCCCCATTGGACTTGGACCAAGGTCATCACTACCGATCTTAGTCTACATTCTCCGTGCTCCAACATAAAACCAAATCGTTCCTCAAGAACTATTGATCCTACCGTCTACAACGGAAAGAAAATGCCTACACAACTCGGCACAAGTTACCTTTCGTAGGGAATAATCACACTAACCCTTTATCGCATAACCCCAACTCTACTTAAATTCTATTGACGTTGGCATAGCCCTTGAAAGCACGCGGCTCAGCAAGCCCAATCATTAGAGAAATATTCCTGGACCACTTCAAGTCCATGGAGTATATTGTCCGTCGGTTCCACCCAATGGGCAGTAGACTACCCAACCAACACCACAAAGCCACATATGGTGCCATACCTTTCGTAAAACGGTAAGAATTTATCGTAGGAACTTCGATTCATAAAAGCTATTGCTCCCGTCATTCCTTTAAGTCGAACACACCCATTCAAGGTATGCCTTCCGACATTAGGTTAACTTTCTTCATTCATTCATCCACTTTAGGGTGGTAGGATATACCCCATATCCATACGGTTCCCATTTCTTTCTGGAAAACTTTACCAAACCTTGACACGAAAATATAGTCTCGGTCCAAAACTATATTGATAGGAGCCTTATACCGTTCCATAACTCCACCATATAGAACTGGACGTACTCTCCCATAAATAGTCCGCCCACATTGGCCGGAAAACAGCGATTTGATCAAACGATCAACAATTTTTCTCAAATAGGATGATGGCCATATCGGTGCCGGCAATTCAACGAAAATGTCCACGAATATACCCTTCCTTATTCCACCACTATTCTCTACATACTAGTAGGTGAAACGGTCAATCTCGGACAAGAATGCTCTTGCTATAAAGTCCTTCTAGTTAGGCTCGTTCTACTTGGCTTTCTATGCCTTCACCAATCTCTCCGACGGGTTTTCTACTCGGCGCATCAGGTACCCCATCCGCATTTCCTTAGCGAAAGGAATATCCACTCGATAGTCCTTTACGAACTATAAACACTAACTCTTCCGCCCAAACGATATATTGCAACAACTTGTTGCGGGTAAAAGACAAAATTTTCCTGCCCAGGAAGTAATGCCTCTATCTCTTTAAGGCGAATACTATTGCTATGAACTCTACATCAAGCGTGGGATGATACTTCTCACAAGATTTTAGTTTTTGAGACGCATAAACAATGAGTCCATGCTCCAGTATTAATACTTCTCGTTCCTGGCAGAGACTCGTTCGTTAAATCCACTCTCTATCTTAACAACACGAGTTCAGGAGTGAAAGTCAGCTCATCCTTTTGACTCCCTAAAAGTTGAGTCACCGACGTAACGCTCTATCTACGAGAGGCCTCACCTTGGCCTAGCGACCCAAATCACTCGAGATCTTATACTTCTTGATTCTAGGGACCAAATCCCTCTTAGAGTTAACCCATAACCTACGCGTGGTTAACTCCCTACACCCTTCCAAAAATAACATCACATGCCCTAAGGGCCTTACGTACTAATAATCCTAAGGTAGATATATATATATATATATATATATATATATATATATATCCCAATCAAGTCGAATAGGTATTATACTAATTATATCCCTAGTGTCCAAGACCTTTCCCAACTTCCGACATTCGCTCGGTTTCAAGTGTGGGACGTCTCACAAAAGTAAAATCCAAACAAGGAACCCTCCCGTTACTCTACTACCTCGCATCGTCGGTCATCAAGATACAACGGTCTAGGACACATGTTCGGGATCGCTAAAATCCTACTAATACATTCTACTCCTATGTCCTACCATTATAAAATGAAAATTTTAGTACCCGGGCGCTTACTTTCTGTAAAGTGCCACTAATGCTTTATCCCAATGTACATACAAACATCCTTTTAAATGGCCTTCTCATCAAGGCACAACCATAAGTCTCAATTCGACTTTCTTATCTTAGTCTCCCCCACATCGATCAGAGGGATGGACTATTACAGTGCTTCTATTCCGCACATTTACTCTTTATTAGCCCCTTAATCACTCAATCACGTGATTTTCGGCTATAACCCCTCAAAACCCACATCTTAGCAATAAAAATAAAATAAAAGAAGAAAGAATAACATCTCTCCACTCCCAACATCGTTAAGGTTCATGCGTGGAGCGTCTCGCAAAGCGAAATCCAAATAAGGAACCCCTCTGATACATTACTACTTAACTTTGTTGGTCATGGAGACAAGGCATAACAAGTACAAACAAAATAAATAAACAATCACTCAAGGCAAACAAAACAAACAATGAAAGTTTCCTACATACCTTAAATCGCCTCCATAAAGTCTCAATCCATATCCGGGTGAGATATTATAGAACAACTAGTCCCATTCTGGAACTACAATTACGATAGCCTCGCAATTTATTCGCTTTCTATCGCTCTAACCAAATCAGGAATATTTCCACTCATATAACACATATAATACGAGTAGCACATACCACACATATACATTTAAAATATCATCACTCGCCTTATAACGAGTGAAGGAAAAACATATAACTTTCCTATCGTGGAAGTCATATAGATACATTCTTTATAATAAAATCGATACTATCGCAAGCTCGATTTACACACTCGAATCTAACGCACCACCCTCAACTAAGGTGGAATTCCCTCCAACATTCTTGGCAATTTCTTTGGCCACTACGAATGGTCCTCAAAGACAATGTATTCTAGTCTTATCTGAACCAAGCTACTTACATTTAAAGCCTCGACTAGGCATCCTATTATTACCCTTGTTCTCCAATCAACAAGGTCAAAATGCGTGGTTCTCCTAGTTTCTGCAATAAAAGAGAACATACTACCAGCCTCCCCTGCCTTAGTTCAATGAGCCTTCCTCGGGTGGATGTCCACCAATGGGGTTTCATGAACACTACTTCTCCGTAAGTGTTAACAACACTTATTCGTGAGCTTATCATTCCACTGAAGGGCTCTTCCTTCCTTGTACCTACCTTATTTCGGTGCACGGTCGCCTTGGCCGTACCACTCTTTATCCACGGCCGGTCTCTGACCGAACTTCGTGTGAATATTCGAGAATCTATTTTCTCGTCGTTCCAGATATCTCAGAGAAACTAGCGGTTGAAAATATCTAACGGGTCTCTCCATGGGCAAAACCTCCTATTCCACCAAATGTGGCGACTACCATTTCCGGCATTTCAACCTTACCCCTATGGACGAAATATTTTCATCAATCTTTCAAATCTGGGCATTTCTATACCCCTCTCTAGGCCAAAGCTCCAGGGCCTTATATTTCCACCGAACGAGATTACACTTCCTTCTTCTGACTTAACTTCAACATGTGGTCCTTGTCAAGGACTTTTCAACTTCGAACTAACGACGTTAAGAATTACAAACTTAGTACCACTCTCAACTGGCAGCGGTACTTGGAAAACTATTTCTACTACACTTAGTAGTCGCGACAGCAGTATAAGATAATGCTATGAAGGTAGAGAGACCTCCAAAGCGGCCCTCATTCCCGACTAGGGCTTACAGTTCTTTGTAATCCCATCTCAAGACGCCTTCATAACGGCTTTCTCTGATGCCCATCCTCCATCGACCTACGAATCTCACACGAACACGCAAAAGATTCTCTAAATTCCTACCCTACAGCAGGAGAGCGAAACCTCACAAGAGGAAATCAACGTTCTTAACACTAAGGCTCTATATCAAAACAAAATAATGCGGAAGGCGTAGTACGTCCGCACAGATTCTAAAGGATACTAGAACCTGATGCTCTGATACCATCTGTGACAACTCGTCTACTAAAATAAAGGGTGGCCAGCCCGATACTCCAATAGTCACAAAAATCATAGATGGTCCATTCTTAGCATCACTGTCGATAAAATAATAGTACGAGATAATCACCAATTATTTTAGAATACGGACTGTCAAATTTAAAATTTTGCAAGTAAAAGGGAAACACTTAGACAATCCCATTTACAAAAATGGTGGATACCAAAAAAATCAATAGGTAATAGAATGCAATATTCATAAATCAGTTACCCGAATAAGCTATCGGTTGTTAACAGACTAATACAAACAGGTTACACCGAGTATTAAAATTTTCATATCACAGTATAATGAATGATTACAAGGCTTGGGCAACCCGCCCGAATAAATAAACTGAACATAACTAGAGTACAATAGAAAGAAACAACTATAACAAATATCCTACGACATCCGCAAAATGCAATAGCTCCAAGACAACTGGAATGGAAAGGTCAATACGGGTGTACTTTGCTATGGAGCACCTGAACGGACAAAGAGTTGCATGCGAAATAAAGAAATATAGACGAGTCAGGGCCCAGTTTGATATGATTACCATGTGAGTAAAATGCATGACAGTTATGAGCGTAATTATCACTCGTAATTAAACATAAAGGTTCTCACCTCTCATTCTAAAAGCACAACCTAGCGCAATATCAATGCTAATGCTCAATGATCATACAAGCATGGGAGAACTCATCTACATCTACTCATGGAAACATCAAATCAATTATTCTCAACTCTACATGCATAGTTCCTATTCCTCTTTAACGAATATATATAAATGGCAATTCATTTTATCAAATGTTTACCAAAACAATTTTATCTCATTACTTTCTTTACAAAATCTATTTCCCTTCTTCCATCCAGGAAATATATTTAAAGCAGGTTTGTTAACATAAAAATGCTTTTTCATCTTATATCTTCAAATTTTCTCTTCCATCCGGAAAATGCATTTAACTTCTTATTTCCCTTCTTCTATCTAGGAAATGTACTTAAAGACATTTTATTATCACAAAATGTTTTAATCAACAATAATGTCCCACATTATTATAGATAGTTATATTTTATCTCATATAACATTTCTAAGACCGCCCGTCCGGATTTCCCGACTGTGCATGCCCCTAAATGGCTATCATCTTCCAGGGCCTATCATCAAGACAACCTGGGATCCTAACGCAAATGTCTGGAAGCGGCCATATGCCTCCGGGAGAGTCATAAACACACCCAGAATTACCCCACCATTGCAGAAAACATACAATAATCGCTCATATGGCCTAGGGATATATCCACCCTGCATTCATTAGCAAGGGGGCTTCACCTCACGCGCGCAACTCCCCTTATGATAGCGATTTAGAGAGGTGTGTTGACATAAATTATCATTTATGAAAATCATTTTTTTCCATTTTTAAATCATTCACTTTTACATTCTCAAAACCATTAATTTTTAATGATGAAATACCAATTTTTAGAATGTGCATTTCTTATTCTTAAAGTCATATTTTATTAATGACCTAAGACCCGAAGTGTCAATATCCTCCAACTAGTCTCCAAGAGTCCCACACAATACCACAAATCATCAAAGCGAGTCTCCCGAAAGTCCCAACATTATCATTTTTATCATCTATAAATTTTAGGTTAACTTCATATATCATTCGGACATTAACCTACACAATCTAACCTTTAGAATAAGTCCAAATAACCCCATGTTAGCCTAGGATATTTGTCTACCCAACATAACCCTCTAGGAATCCTCATTACTTACCAAAGGAAGGTTCCTAAGCCTCGAACCTAAAAGAAAAGGGCTAAAACAAAACTAGAAAAATCTCACAAAACAGGGCATCCGAATCGATTCGCCCCTGGTTGCGAATCGATTCTCCCAAAAGAGAATCGATTCGGTGAGTAAAACCAACATTCTTCCTTAGCCGAATCGATTCGGACTTAGTTCGAATCGATTCGGTCTCCCAGACCTGTATCCTTCCCCTAACCGAATCGATTTTCCTGGGAGCCGAATCAATTCGGCCCTGCGAATTTGCCCAATTTGGGCTATGGGTTGTAGAACCTTAAAATCCCAAAACCCTCAAAGTCTTGATTTCTTCCAACATCACCAACAATTATTTATACCCAATCATCCCTACACATCATCTAACTAATTTATTCTACTCAAATCAAATTAAAAACAAAGATTTAAGGTTTATACACCAAAAATGCTCAAAACCCTTAAATGGTTTAAATCTCCAAAAAACTAACTATACATGCAATTTATCACATTAAATCAATATCTAGCAAGTAAGAAACTTGCCTCGAGTTTGTAGTCTCGGATTCTCTTCCGGTAGCAATGATTTCCGGCTCCAATCTTCCATTTCTCTCACTTTTCTCCATTTTCTCCCAACTCTCTTTTCTCTCTCTCTCTCTCTCTCTCTCTTGGCTTATAACATGAAATGAGAAGAATAAAAAGGGGTTGGGAGACTTATACGGGTCTTAAACATAAATTCCCCTCTTTTAAATGTCGATACACCATTAAAATGACTCGTAAATACATAATTGAGTCATAACCCGTCAAAAGTGCCCGGAACTCAAAAATACAACTTGGCACGTATTTTGACTATCTCGACTATTCTAAAACCAACCGCACCCACTATTTTTGCATTCGGAGTAACGTATAATATTTTTGTGTTCCAACTTCATTTTATTTTATTAATTATACACCAACTTACATATAAATCATAACCGTCGTTTAAAGTACAACGACGCAATAAAACACAACATAGCGCTATTTACCTTCTCATAACGATAAATAGGCAAAACATGGTAAATATTTTCCCTTAATATCACGGGAAATAATATTTACTCCAACTTCCTCAATTTTATAGAATTAGCCATTATGTAAAATAATATAAACTAGTCGCTCAAAAGTCTGGGTTGTTACATACTCCCCCTTCCCTAGAAGGGAATTGTGCCCTCAAAATTCAGGTGTACCCCATAATCACATAAAGGGTATACTATACTAAACTACCATTCTAACATCCTCTGCAAACTCCTCGGTATTGGGGCATCCCCATTGGACTTGGACCAAGATCGTCACTACCGATCTTAGTCTACATTCTCCATGCTCCAACATAGCACCAAATAGTTCCTCAAGAACTATTGATCCTACCATCTACAACGGAAAGAAAATGCCTACACAACTCGGCACAAGTTACATTTCCTAGGGAATAATCACACTATAACCCAAACTCTACTTAACTTCTATTGACGTTGGCGTAGCCCTTGAAAGTATGCGGCTCGGCGAGCCCAATCATTAGAGAAATCTTCCTGGACCACTTCAAGTCCAAGGAGTATATTGTCCGTTGGTTCCACCCAATGGGCAGGCGACTACCCAACCAACACCACAAGGCCACATATGGTGACATACCTTTAGTAAAACGGTACGAATTTATCGTACGAACTTTGATTCATAAAATCTATTGCTCCCATCCTTCCTTTAAGTCGAACACATCCATTCAAGGTATGACTTTCGACATTAGGTTAACTTTCTTCATTCATTCATCCACTTTAGGGTGGTAGGATATACCCCATATCCATACGGTTCCCATTTCTTTCTGGAAACTTTACCAAACCTTGACACGAAAATCTAGTCTCGATCCAACCATATATTGATAGGAGCCTTATACCGTTCCATAACTCCACCATAAAGAACTGGGCGTACTCCCCCATAAATAGTCCGCCCACATTGGCCGGAAAACAGCGATTTGGTCAAACGATCAATAATTTTTCTCAAATAGGATCATGACCATATCGGTGCCAGAAATTCAATGAAAAGGTCCATGGATATACCCTTCCTTATTCCACCACTATTCTCTACATACTAGTAGGTGAAACGGTCAATCTCAGACATGAATGCTCTTGCTACAAAGTCCTCCTAGTTAGGATCGTTCTACTTGGCTTTCTATGCCTTCACCAATTTCTCCGATGGGTTTTCTACTCGGCGCATCAGCTACCCCATCCTCATTTCCTTAGCGAAAGGGAATATCCAATCGATAGTCCTTTATGAAATTTAAACACCAACTTTGCCGCCCCAATAATATATTACAATAACTTGTTGCTCGTAAAAGACAAAATTTTCCTGCCCAGGAAGTAGTGCATCTATCTCTTTAAGGCGAATACTATCGCTATGAACTCAACATCAAGAGTGGGATAATACTTCTCACAAGATTTAAGTTTGTGAGACGCATAAGAAATGGGTCCATGCTCCAGTATTAATACTTCTCATTCCTGGCAGAGACTCGTTCGTTAAATCTACTCTCGATCTTAACAACACGAGTGCAAGAGTGAAAGTCAGCTCATCCTTTTGACTCCCTAAAAGTTGAGTTACTGGCGTAACGCTCTATCTAAGAGAGGCCTCACCTTGCCCTAGCGACCCAAATCACTCGAGATCTTATACTTCTTGATTCTAGGGACCAAATCCCTCTTAGAGTTAACCCATAACCTACGCGTGGTTAACTCCCTACACCCTTCCAAAAATAACATCACATGCCCTAAGGGCCTTACGTCCTAATAATCCTAAGGTCGATATATATATATATCCCAATCAATTCGTATAGGTATTATACTAATTATATCCCTAGTGTCCAAGACCTTTCCCAACTTCCGACATTCGCTCGGTTTCAAGTGTGGGACGTCTCACAAAAGCGAAATCCTAGCAAGGAACCCTCCCGTTACTCTACTACCTCGCATCGTCGGTCATCAAGATACAACGGTCTAGGACACATGTTCGGGATCGCTAAAATCCTACTAATACATTCTACTCCTATGTCCTACCATTACAAAATGAAAATTTTAGTACCCGGGCGCTTACTTTCTATAAAGTGCCACTAATGCTTTATCCCAATGTACATACAAACATCCTTTTAAATGGACTTCTCATCAAGGCACAACCTTAAGTCTCAATTCGACTTTCTTATCTTAGTCTCCCTCACATCGATCAGAGGGATGGACTATTACAGTGCTTCTATTCCGCACATTTACTCTTTATTAGCCCTTTAATCACTCAATCACGTGATTTTTGGCTACAACCCCTCAAAACCAACATCTTAGCAATAAAAATAAAATAAAAGAAGAAAGAATAGCATCTCTCCACTCCCAACATCGTTAAGGTTCATGCGTGGAGCGTCTCGCAAAGCGAAATCCAAACAAGGAACCCCTCTGATACATTACTACTTAACTTTGTTGGTCGTTGAGACAAGGCATAACAAGTCCAAACAAAATAAACAAACAATCACTCAAGGCAAACAAACCAAACAATGAAAGTTTCCTACATACCTTAAACCACCTCCTTAAATTCTCAATCCGTATCCGGGTGAGATATTATAGAACTAGTCCCATTCTGGAACTACAATTACGATAGCCTCGCAATTTATTCGCTTGCTATCGCTCTAACCAAATCAGGAATATTTCCACTCGTATAACACATATAATACGAGTAGCACATACCACACATATACATTTAAAATATCATCACTCGCCTTATAACGAGTGAAGGAAAAATATAGAACTTTTCTATCGTGGAAGTCATATAGATACGTTCTTTATAATAACATTGATACTATCGCAAGCTCGATTTATACACCTGAATCTAGGGTTAACACCACACTACTCCATCTTATCATACAGAACGCACCACCCTCAACTAAGGTGGAATTCCCGGCAACATTTTTACAATTTCTTTGGCCACTACTAATGGTCCTTGGACACCGTATTCTATTCTTATCTGAACCAAGTTACTTACATTAAAAGCCTCGACTAGGCATCCTATTCTTACCCTTGTTCTCCAATCAATAAGGTCAAAATGCGTGGTTCCCCTAGTTTCTGCAATAAAAGAGAACATGCTACCGGCCTCCCCTGCCTTAGTTCAATGAGCCTTCCCCGGGTGGATGTTGTAAGGACATAAATTTTCAATTGAGTCCCTGTATTGTTTTGACTTAATTCCGTGAACAAAACTGTGTTTGTAATATGTCATAGGGAGAAATTTATTTTGTCACGATCCCACTTGGTCTATGACGTATTGAAGAAATTGAAGATGTTGCGGCAAAACTTCAAAGAAATAATCATGTCGATGTTTATTTGGTGCAAGTTTACTCGCCTTCAAAGTTAATTTCATTCCGAGATTACTCAGGTATGAATGCGTATAATTAATGGTTCTCGGAATTATTTTATAAAAGATAAGGATGTAATTTTTATATAGAAAAATGAGTTTAAATGTTTTACAAAGTGTTTTTATGGTTTAAACTTCGTTTTATGATGATAAGCTCGAAATAGAGTTTGACGAATTTGAATCTATTTGTTAAGAGACGTTTTTATCAGAAATTCAAACTTTCGCGAGGTCGCTCGAACGACATTGGATCTCGTTCGAACGAGATACAATGTCGCGCGAACGACATGCTTAAGTCGTTCCAACGCCATGTTTTTCGAGGCGCCGTTTAAATCTTATTTAAATAGTGTTTGCATCATAATTTCGTAAGTGTGCTTTCTGGAAAAAGTTTTACGAACCAGAACCTTGTTTGTACATGTTTTCTAAGGTTTACAAAGCATAAACACATCCTTAAAGTTGGAAAAGATTCGAGTTATCATTCTTATATGTTTACGTGATCTTGCTGCACCAAAGTTGTTTGTTCTATACATTGAACACAAAGGGTTGTGCGGTGAAGAAGCGACGTACATCGTGTTCGACATCGTAGACGTATCAAAGCCATATCGGTGGACACTGAGACATACATGGATGCGTGTGTTGTGGACAGAGATTGTAGAAGACGGAATTTCTGCGTGGGCACTATTGAAGAACGGTTGAAGATCAGAAGGAGCATGAAGACCCGTGGGGATCGAGTCTTAGTGTAAGGCTAATCTGTCTATGTAAAACCATTATTCATAGTGATTGTCTGGCTTGGGCCGTCCGAGGTTGTTTTCCCGTTTTGGGTTTTCTTCTCGTAGATCCGGCATTGTGAGTATTCTTTACTTTACTTTACTTGCTTTAATCACTAGATGGATGTTTAGGATTAATCAAGATAAAATTGGTTTAAAGTGAGAATTGAGATTTCACAACTTGGTTTGGTGCATAATTAAAAGTTGGATCTTTTTCGAAGAAAAATTGGTTTTGTTGAAAACACACATATTGGGCACTCTACAAATTAGTATCAGAGCTAGAAAACATTTTTATTTGTTTTGTGATCCCGTGTATTTTCAAAGATGAATTCTGGATATAATCAATTTTTCTCGAACCCCTATTTTTTATGGCACTAATTACACTTATTGGAAGATGAGAATGAGATGTGCTTTAAAATCTATTGATGAGCATGTTTGGCTTGCAGTTGAGAAAGGTTGGACACCCCCTGTCACTATTGTAGGTGACGTCACTAGTTTAAAGCCTGTTGAGTCTTGGACCGAAACTGAACAAAGACTTGCACAATATAATTCTAAAGGACTGCACGTTATTGCTTCACATGTCACACACGAAGAATATAATAGAATTATGACTTGTGAAACATCAAAAGAGGCTTGGGATATTTTGGCACTCACTCACGAGGGCACTAGCACGGTTAAGGCGTCAAAACTTAAAAATCTCACTACACAGTTTGAAACCATTAGGATGTTAGAGAGTGAGACCTTTGATGAGTTTTATGCTAGGTTGTTCAATATTGTCAACTCGTCATTTAACCTAGGTGAGAAAATTCCCGACAACTGTGTCATTAAGAAAATCCGTAGGTCGTTGCCTAGTAGGTTTGATGCGAAAGTGACCATTTTAAACTCCTTGGTTAGGTTAGAATCAACGAAACTAGAAGAGATTGTAGGTGACTTACAAACCTATGAAATCGACATGATTACCTCCAAGCAAGTGCCTAAGAAAGAAAAGGGTATTGCTTCGAAAACCCGGAAGGAGAAAATTAAAGTTTCGAATTCCGATTTCGATTTTGAGGATGTTGATTTGTTGGCAAAGAAATTTAAAAAATTTATTAAGTTTCAAAAGCAATCGAAAGATTCCAAGAAATTTGAAAAATCCAAGAACAACAAAGTAGATCCCACCTCTAAGGATAAGTTTGAAAAACCTAAGAGAGATGAGTCGGATAAGTGTTTCGGGTGTGAGGGGTACGGTCACAAGGTTAAGGAGTGTCCCACTAGACTTAAAAAAGAGGGCAAGCAACCCATTGTTTATAGTGCCACCTTAAGTGATAGTGAACCGGAAGAGGGAGAGAGTTCCCCCATTGAACGTAACTTTACTGCGTTTATGGCATGTCATGTGAGCGACGACGATAATACTCATGTGAATGACACTTCTGAGGAGGTTTTGAGTGTATCTCCTGTTAGTGAGGGTGAAGAGAGTGATGAGGAGGAGATAGATGTGGAAGATTTGCAAAATGCGTTTAATGAGTTGTATGCCGAAACGGTAAAGGTGAAAAAGGCTAACTCAAAATTGCAATCTAAGTTGAATGAGCGTGCCATAGAAAATAATGATAGTTTGATTGAGGATCTTAGGGCATGAGAGAAGAAGTTTAGGGAGAAACTAGAGTTTGTGGAGAAAGAGAGAGATAATCTCCATGGTTTGATGGAGTCCTTGAAAAAGGAGATTTTAGAGTTTGAGGAGTCTAGGCGTTTACTCGAGTCTAGGATTCACGAGTTAGAGGAAAGGTTCAAAGACTCGTCTAGAGTCAAGTTTGATTTGGAAGCTAGATCGGAGAAGTTAGATAAGATCTTAGGCACCGTCCAAATTAAGGGAGATAGGGGAGGTATAGGTTTTGGTGAGAGAGTTGGTCCCATTCCCCCCGCACGTGTGAGAAACACTAGGATGGTTAGAAAAGGTCCACATAAAGGTATTCATTCCCACCACCGCTACACTTGCACTTTTTGTGGTAGGAAAGGTCATCTTAGGCGTTATTGTTACGACCTTAGACAAGCTCCTAGGAAGTTTAGGAATAAAGTTGCCCCAGTTCCCCACACTCACATGCATCGTTTTACACCTACTTGGGTTAGAAAATCGGATTTAGTGGCTTTAGGAATTAAACTTCATGATTCTCATTTGGGTGCACTTGATTCTTCCCATGCTAAATCTAAAGGATGATAGTGTTGCCATGTTCGTCATATGCTAGTTTGCTTCATGATATATTCATTGCTAGTATTATGACATATGTATCATTTTGTATTATAATTTTCATTTGTTTGAGTCTTATTTGAAAAATTCAAAAAGATTTTATTTTTGAGAAAACTTTTGAAAATCCAAAAAGATTTTGCTTTTCTTTGAGTCAAAATATGTTTGAAAAGCCAAAAAGATTTTCGGTTTTTTGTTTTTGAGTTTACATGTTTGATGTGGCATATTGGTGTGCTTGGACTCCCCCTCCCCCATCGTTTCGTTATCCATGTGACTAGGACATTTGGTCATTATTATCGATGCTTAGAATGATCTTAACCATTGTTTATATGGGGTTGTTTCCAAGTTGATATGCATCTTGATTCGACTTTATATATATGCCAACATCGCACACATGCACGAGTTTATATGGATGTTTGACTTCTCTTGCATATTTGAATTTGGTGAGGCGTTCTTATCTCAATCTTGTCATCTATGCGTAAGTAAACTTAAGGAGAAATGTGCATGTAATAACCGTTTACCGTGAGGATTTGAATTGAAAAAATGATGAATGATTCACGAAAAAGGGCTGCGAGAGTTCAAATTTAACTCGTCGTGAAAGCCACCGTTTAAAAAGAGCCCAAAAAGAAAAAGCAAGATGCTAAGAAAAGGGCCAATAAGATTTTCTCTAAGTTGAGAATGCTAGAAACCTCAAAAGAACTTGAAAAAGTATGTTTATTTGAGGGTGTTTGGTTGGAGAAAATTTAAACGGGTTTGCACATCTAATCCTAATGTTGAAACAATGCAATTTGACGCTATTGTTTGTAGAATTGTCAAAATTCTGGATTTGTGTGCATCTAGTATGTTTAGTTCATTAAGCTCACTCTTTAATTGTCATTTGGCTATGATAAAGTTTGATGATTTATCGCTATTAATTAGAGCTTCTTGATCGTTTCGATGTGTTGAAATTGTGACTCATTTGTTGTAGTTTCATGCCCATTCATTCCATGTCCATGTTTGAGCACATCGGTACTATGTTTGCATGTAACTCGCATTTTTAGTTTTAATGAGTTTTTGCGTTTTGTGCAAAAAGCTTACTGTTTTAGCACTATTTTGCTTTTGTCAGTCCCTTCCTGGAATTTTTTTGTGGAAATTTTTTCACTGGGCAATACTTTATAATATTTCTGGGAAACTGGGAAATTTTGGCAGGTCGTGCGAAGTCGTTCTAACGACATTGCATCTCGCGTGAACGACTTTGTGCTTCATTCGAGCGACTTCCTCATCTCGTTTGAGTGAAGTCCCTGGCTCGTTCGAACGACAGGGTGAAAAATGCCTTCTGATTGGTTTGCAGTCCTCAGGTTCATATTGGTATATTTTTGGTACTGCGGGAAGCATTTCTGGACTGTTTAATTTATATACATGTTCTTTTCTGTTCCACATTGGTATTTTGCATATAAGTCCGTTTATCACACTTGATTTGATTGGTATACTCTTTGTGTGATTCCTTGATTTACTAGCTACTATTTTGTCATTACATGATCTTAATTAGCTGGTTGTCTCATGTTTATCTAGCGGTTTTCATTTTTTTTAAATTGGTATCAACTTGATTCAATTGGGTATCATATTCTCATGCTAGATATTTCATATTGGTTTATCTTATCACCGGATTGTCTATTCGAGACAAAAAGGGGAAGATATTTGGTATGTGATGTAGGGCGAGATTTGTTGAGCACTTAGATTTGTTTCAGATTGGTAACAAATTGGTATCATATAATTGCTCACATGTTTCAAATGATATGTTCTTATTGAATATATAAATTGGTTTCATTTGTTCCTCCATACTTCACTTGGTATTTCTTTGTCTGTTTCATGTGTGTAGGTATACTTCAGCGATTCGAGATTTCAAGTCTACATCACATTCAGATAGTTCATGCTTGCCGGTGCTTCATATTCTAGTTCGTGTCCTGTATTTTTGAATTTGGATTTATGGGATGGGATTTAGGCATCATACGGCTTGACGGCTCGGTTAGGCATTTCACTGGTTTAGTTTTTTCCCGGAATAGTCAAAGGGGGAGATTTGTAAGGACATAAATTTCCAATTGAGTCCCTGTATTGTTTTGACTTAATTCCGTGAGTAAAACTGTGTTTGTAATATGTCATAGGGAGAATTTTATTTTGTCACGATCCCACTTGGTCTATGACGTATTGAAGAAATTGAAGACGTTGTGGCAAAGCTTCAAAGAAATAATCATGTCGATGTTTATTTGGTGCAAGTTTACTCGTCTTCAAAGTTAATTTCATTCTGAGATCACTCAGGTATAAATGCGTATAATTAATGGTGCTCGGAATTATTTTATAAAAGATAAGGATGTAATTTTTATATAGAAAAATGATTTTAAATGTTTTAAAAAGTTTTTTATGGTTTAAACTTCGTTTTATGATGATAAGCTCGAAATAGAGTTTGACGAATTTGAATCTATTTATTAAGAGACGTTTTTATCAGAAAGTCAAACTTTCGCGAGGTCGGTTGAACGACATTGGATCTCATTCGAACGAGATACAATGCCGCGCGAACGGCATGCTTAAGTCGTTCGAACGACACATTTTTCGAGGCGGCATTTAAATCCTATTTAAACAGTGTTTGCATCATAATTTCGTAAGTGTGCTTTCTGGAAAAAGTTTTACGAACCAGAACCTTGTTTGCACATGTTTTCTAAGGTTTACAAAGCATAAACACATCCTTAGAGTTTGAAAAGATTCGAGTTATCATTCTTATATGTTTACGTGATCTTGCTGCACCAAAGTTGTTTGTTCTACACATTGAACACAAAGGGTTGTGCGGTGAAGAAGCGACGGACATCGTGTTCGACATCGTAGACGTATCAAAGCCATATCGATGGACACCGATACATACGTGGATGCGTGTGTTGTGGACAGAGATCGTAGAAGAAGGAATTTCTGCGTGGGCACTATTGAAGAACGGTTGAAGATCAGAAGGAGCGTCAAGACCCGTGGGGATCAAGTCTTAGTGTAAGGCTAATCTGTCTTTGTAAAACCATTATTCATAGTGATTGTCTGGCTTGGGCCGTCCGAGGTTATTTTCCCATTTTGGGTTTTTTCCTCGTACATCCGGCGTTGTGAGTATTCTTTACTTTACTTTACTTGCTTTAATCACTAGATGCATGTTTAGGATTAATCGAGATAAAATTGGTTTAAAGTGAGAATTGAGATTTCACAACTTTGTTTGGTGCATAATTAAAAGTTGGATCTTTTTCGAAGAAAAATTGGTTTTGTTGAAAACACACATATTGGGCACTCTACAGATGTCCACCAATGGGGTTTCATGAACACTACTTCTCCGTAAGTGTTAACAACACTTATTCGTGAGCCTATCATTCCACTTAAGGGCTCTTCCTTCCTTGTACCTACCTTATTTTGGTGCACGGTCGCCTTGGCCATACCACTCTTTATCCACGGTCGGTCTCTGAACGAACTTCGTGTGACTATTCGAGAATCTATTTTCTCATCGTTCCAGATATCTCAGAGAAACTAGCGGTTGAAAGTATCTAACGGGTTTCTCCATGGGCAAAACCTCCTATTCCACCAAATGTGGCGACTACCATTTCCGGCATTTCAACCTTACCCCTATGGATGAAATATTTTCCTCAATCTTTCACATCTGGGCATTTCTATACCCCTCTCCAGGCCAAAGCTCCAGGGCCTTATATTTCCACCGAACGAGATTACACTTCCTCCTTCTGACTTAACTTCAACGTGTGGTCCTTGTCAAGGACTTTTCAACTTCGAACTAACGTCTTTAGGAATTACAAACTTAGTACCACTCTCAACTGGCAGCTGTACTTGGAAAACTATTTCTACTGCACTTAGTAGTCACGGCAGAAGTATAAGATAATTCTACGAAGGGAGAGAGACCTCCAAAGCGACCCTCATTCCTGACTACGGCTTACAGTTCTTTGTAATTCCATCTCAAGACGCCTTCATAACGGCCTTCTCTGATGCCTTTCCTCCGTCGACCTACGAATCTTACACGAACAAGCAAAAGATTCTCTAAATTCCTACCCTACAGCAGGAGAGCGAAACCTCACCAGAGGAAATCAACGTTCTTAATCCTAAGGCTCTATATCAAAACAAAATAACGCTGAAGGCGTAGTACGTCCGCACAGATTCTTAAGGATACTAGAACCTGATGCTCTGATACCATCTGTGACAACCCGCCTACTAAAATAAGGGGTGGCGAGCCCGATACTCCAATAATCACAAAAATCATAGATGGTCCATTCTTAGCATCACTATCGATAAAATAATAGTACGAGATAACCACCAATTATTTTAGAAAATGGGCTGTCAAATTTAAAATTTTGCAAGTAAAAGGAAAACACTTAGACAATCCCATTTATAAAATGGTGGATACCAAAAAAATCAATAGGTAATAGAATGCAATATGCATAAATCAATTACCCGAATAAGCTGTCGGTTGTTAACAGACTAATACAAACAAGTTACACCGAGTATTACAATTTACATATCACAGTAATAGAATGATTACAAAGGTTGGGCAACCCGCCCGAATAAATAATTTGAACATAACTAGAGTACAATGGAAAGAAACGTCTATAACAAATATCCTACAACATCCTCAAAATGCTATACCTCCAAGACAACTGGAATGGAAAGGTCAATACAGGCGTCCTTTGTGATGGAGCACCTGAACGGACAAAGAGTTGCTTGCAAAATAAAGAAATATAGACGGTTCAGGACCCCGTTTCATATGATTACCATGTGACTAAAATGCATGACAATTATGAGCGTAATTATCACTCGTAATTAAACATAAAGGTTCTCACCTCTCATTCTAAAAGCACAACCTAGCGCAATATCAATGCTAATGCTCAATGATCATACGAGCATGGTAGAACTCATCTACATCTACTCAAGGAGACATCAAATCAATTATTCTGAACTCTACATGCACAGTTCCTATTCCTCTTTAAGGAATATATATAAATGGCAATTCATTTTATCAAATGTTTACCAAAACAATTTTATATCATTACTTTCTTTACAAAATATATTTCCCTTCTTCCATCCAGGAAATATATTTAAAGCAGGTTTATTAACATAAAAATTCTTTTTCATCTTATATCTTCCCATTTTCATTATTTTATCCGGAAAATCCATTTAACTTCCCATTTCTCTTCTTCCATCCAGGAAATGTACTTAAAGCCATTTTATTATCATAAAATGCTTTAATCAACAATAATGTCCCACATTATTATAGATAGTTATATTTTATCTCATATAACGTTTCTAAGACTGCCCGTCCGGGTTTTCCCACCGTGCGCCCCTCTAAATGGCTATCATCTTCCAGGACCTATCATCAAGACAACCTGGGATCCTAACGCAAACGTCGGGAAGAGGCCATATGCGTGCGGGAGAGTCATAACCACACCCATAATTACCCCACCATCGCAGATTACATACAATAATCGCTCATATGGCCTAGGGATATAGCCACCCTGCATTCATTAGCAAGGGGGCTTCACCTCACGCGTGCAACTCCCCTTATGATAGCGATTTAGAGAGGTGTGTTCACATAAATTATCATTTATGAAAATCGTTTTTTTCCATTTTGAAATCATTCACTTTTACATTTTCAAAACCATTAATTTTCAATGATGAAATACCAATTTTTAGAATGTGCATTTCTTATTCTTAAAGTCATATTTTATTAATGACCTAAGACCCGAAGTGCCAATATCCTCCAACTAGTCTCCAAGAGTCCCACACAATACCATAAATCATCAAAGCGAGTCTCCCTCAATAATTGTCTCCCGAAAGTCCCAACATTATCATTTTTATCTTCTATAAATTTTAGATTAACTTCATATATCATTCAGACATTAACCTACACAATCTAACCTTTAGAATAAGTCCAAATAACCCCATGCTAGCCTACTATATTTGACTACCCAACACAACCCTCTAGGACTCCTCATTACTTCCCAAAGGAAGGTTCCTAAACCTCGAACCTAAAAGAAAAGGGCTAAAATAAAACTAGAAAAATCTCACAAAACAGGGCATCCGAATCGATTCGCCCGAGGGCCGAATCGATTCGCCCGAGGGCCGAATCGATTTTCCCCTGGTTGCGAATCGATTCGCCCAAAAGTGAATCGATTCGGTGAGTAAAACCAACATTCTGCCTTAGCCAAATCGATTCGGCCTTAGTCCGAATCGATTCGGTCTCCCAGACCTGTATCCTTCCCCCTAACCGAATCGATTCGCCTGGGAGCCGAATCGATTCGGCCCTGCGAATTTTCCCAATTTGGGCTACGGGTTGTAGAACCTTAAAATCTCAAAACCCTCAAAGTCTTGATTTCTCTCAACATCATCAACAATTATTTATACCCAATCATCCCTACACATCATCTAACTAATTTATTCTGCTCAAATCAAATTAAAAACAAAGATTTAAGGGTTATACACCAAAAACGACCAAAATCCATAAATGGTTTAAATCTCCAAAAACTAACTATACATGCAATTTATCACATTAAATCAATATCTAGCAAGTAAGAAACTTGCCTCGAGTTTGTAGTCTCGGATCCTCTTCCGGTAGCAATGATTTTCGGCTCCAATCTTCCATTTCTCTCTCTTTTCTCCATTTTCTCCCAACTCTCTCTTCTCTCTCTCTCTTGGCTTATAACATGAAATGAGTAGAATAAAAAGGGGTTGGGAGACTTATACGGGTATTATACATAAATTCCCCTCTTTTAAATGTCGATACACCATTAAAATGACTCGTAACTACATAATCAAGTCATAACCCCTCAAAAGTGCCCGGAACTCAAAAATACAACTTGGCACGTATTTTGACTATCTCGACTATTCTAAAACCAACCGCACCCACTATTTTTGCATTCGGAGTAACGTATAATATTTTGGTGTTCCAACTTCATTTTATTTTATTAATTATACACCAACTTACATATAAATCATAACCGTCGTTTAAAGTACAACGACACAATAAAACACAACATAGCGCTATTTACCTTCTCATAACGGTAAATAGGCAAAACAAGGTAAACATTATCCCTTAATATCACGGGAAATAATATTTACTCCAACTTCCTCAATTTTATAGAATTAGCCATCAAGAAAAATAATATAAAATAGTCGCTCAAAAGTCTGGGTTGTTACGTCAACTTTCCCAACGATTGCTAAACTCATATGTGACATCCGGCATACAAAAGGGTCAGATCTGACCCATTTGCCACCACCCGATGGTATCCCAAGAGGGTTCGACTTCATTCAGGCGGCCAACGATTCAACTAAACAACACGCAGGTCCAAACATCTTAATTCCGATACTAGAAGACCCTATGGTGGATATTGATAATAATTTTGACCAATAAACCCTAGGGTTTCTACCCCCTCATGCCCAAGAAATCATAAAGACAAACCCTAACTCTGTCACATACCCTATCATGTTTGGATCCACTCAAAATCATGTACCCTCATTTGGAACCCTAAACCAACACACCCTCACCCTCCAAAATTACCAAGAAACATCCAAACACCCTCACCCACCTCCTAAATTACCATCACACTACCATTTCCCATCCCCTCACCTTCCACTACCTCGTGTTCCTATATCATCCCATTTACCCCCACAAACTCATCAAGCATATTCTACAACCCCTCATCATGACCCCATCCTACATCATATTTCAACCTACCCTTGCCACCACCCAAAGAGGCACCTTGAGTCCCATCATCTTCCTGCCATACACCCGGCCCCAGCCACCACTATTGACCCTCATCAATCTCATATTTTCTTCCCCACGCTTCCCCCCCCCCCCACTTATTTTACACACTTCCCATGGGTACACCCGAGACATGTTCCTCAACCCATTCTGTGTCCTCAACCCCATTCTGTGTGGGATGCACGCTCAGGTGATTCTGCCTATGTTGATTCCTTTGAGCGGGTAGAGGAGTGGATTGGTCTCCCTCCACCTAATGATCCACCCTCACCCAGACCCCACTCTCTCCCAGACATTGAGCCTCAACCACCCACTGAGCAGCGCACCGATATGTCCCCTTTTGACTCATAGAGTCTGAAGGTCACCCCGTATGTGCCTATCATTGAGAGGCATTACTTTTTTTGCTACCAAATAGGGCACCAAATGGACTACTTCCCCTATCGACAGCCTATGGTTCCCGCCCCACCTCCTTCCCCACTTAGGGAGACCGTTCCACCCTATATTCCTCCCATTCCACCAGTCCCTCTAGAGTCACCACCACTAGCTCCTGATCCTCTTCATCTACCATCTCGGAGGCAGTGACAGAGAGCCCAGATTAATGAGCCTCTGCTAGGCGATGGTGACATAGATGATGATGATTTGACCCTAAAGGATGGCGATGTCATCACGCATTTAGCACTCCAGATGTTGTCCAGGAGTATGAAGGGTGATATTTGGGTGGATGTCCTAATTTTCGATATCCACCTTCAGCCCGAAGCCGTTATTGATTGGCTCGTCGCCATGGAGCGGACTTTTGAGTACAAGCGACTGAAGAGTCGTCAATGTATTCTCCCAGCTGCGACTAAGTTCCAGGGCTACGCGAGTGTATGGTGGAATGATGTGGAGTAGCGTCATGCCCTTGAGGGCCTACCTCTTATCTAGTCATGGGCCGAGCTCTGGACACAGATGATGGCCACCATTGTTCCCGTTACTAACGAGCGTGACCTCTTCCTTCGGGTACAGTCTCTCCGGCAGGACACTTTAGTCTTAGACTACACGGAGCATTTTCAGTTTCTTTGTACTTGTGCCCGTCTCGACGAGAGCGAGGAGTAACGTATTAGTCGTTATATCCATGGGTTGCAGAGTTATATCTAGCGAGATCTTGCTTTATGTGATGTCACCTCCTTTACAAAGGCAATCGAGTACACCACTAAAGTATAGTCCTTCCATCAGTCTGCCTCTCCACCTCGTGGTCGCTCCACTCCTGCTCCTCCAACACCTGTGATTTCTAGTGCTCATGTGGCCCCACCTAACTCAGTTGCTCCAGCATCCACTATTCCACCTCCTACACCTTCTCACCCTATAACATTCAAATGTTACAGTTGCGGAATGATTGGCCATAGAGCTTGGAATTTCTCCCTTCCATGGTGTCATGCTCTTCTAGCTTCTGGCAACCCTAAGTATCTTGAGGAGATGTTGGAGGCTCCATCCCAGCATGCCCTCATTATTGTTCTTGATGATGAAGGCCTTCCCTTTGAGTTCGAGGACGAACTCTTTCAAGGGGGAGAATGATGTGAATATGGGCCTTTTCGTCATTTTTTAGTCTTTTATTCTTTCTAGTAGTACATTGTATGTTAAGGACCTCTAAGGACATTATTGTAATTAGATTGATAGCCCAGAGCCCAAGCAACCTCCTACCTATAAATACTCCTTTATAGCCTCATTTGAGGCATTCTTCCCTTTTGAGATAAATTGATTTGAGAGAGCTTTGACAAGATTTGTCTTATTCTTGCGCTCATTTGAAGCCATTTACGTAAGAATGGTTTTATCTGGAATGCAAAAAAGGTGATGGCTATTTGATTACACACATATATAAACTTCTAAATGTACAAGAAATGCCATAAACAAACACTTTTAATTCATTTTTTCATTTTTTTTTTTCATTTTTTTTTTTCATTTTTGTGCATTTATTTTATATTATTTAGGAGTTATTTTTACATTTTAGATAATTAGGAGGCTGCTTCCTGTTCCTGATGCGAACCATATTACCCAGAGCTAGGATCAAATTTTGATAAATTTATAAATTAATGGGGGTGAAAGATGTTTGGTAAAATTTTATGACGGGGAGCACAAAAAAGGTTATTGATATCAAGTTTGAACCTATTGAAAACATCCACTCAACCTAATCAAAGACATCAAGATATTACTCAATTATCATGGATATATAACTAGAAAATCCCCACAAATTCAATAAAAAATTTATTATGTTACTAACATGAAAGAAGAACATGTAATCTACTTTGGTTAAAATCCTAGTAGAACATGATAACTATTTTGAAAACATCTTTAGTCAAAGGGTACAAAGGTCCAATGGTGTTCTACTATTCACACAGATGAGAAATAACATTTATATCTACAAATATTGGTCTGAGCCAATTGTTAATTTATTGACAGTGTAATCAAATTTTTTATTACTTGGGAGTTTATTTTATTTTTCAAAGTGTTACAAGTTTAATCAAGTATAAAAAGAGTTTCTTAAGTTTGGTATAAGCGGTAACACTTTCATTAGGTACCAAATATTTATTATTATCATGTTTATTAAGAATTTTCTTTATGTGTCATCCGATCAATTCTTCCCTACAAATGATCCTGCTATAGACTCAAAATTGTTTATAGACATAAAAACGGAGAATAGTCTCTTCTATTCTAGGAGGGCAGACTTGTCCTGCAAATTGATTGCTTGCATCTGAAAGATCGAACCCGCATAACAACATAATCTCATCCGATATGCAAAATGCAACATATAATCGAGACATAAAAATTATATCAACTAGAGTCGAGAAAGACAAACCAACATGAGCCAGAATTCTTTTTATTTTCGCGATTGTAAAAAAGGTGTCAAGCATGAGGCCTAACAAGCCAACAACATGGGCTAAGCTCAAAAATTCTTTTTGGAACATGACTGTTGAGATGTTCACAACAGTCACGTGCGCTAGGAAAAAAACAAAACATTGGTATAAAAATGATTGGTTGTGGGAAATCTCGAACCAAAGTAAAACTAACCATTTTTTAGAGATTGGAACCATCGCAATGCTAATGATCCATCTTTTGCAGGAATATGGAGTTTAGTTATGATGATTTCTTTCCTTGGACTATTTTTCTAGCTCTTTTTTCTCCTTGCAGTGTTGGTTTTAGATTTCTCAGCTGAGAATTTCTCATCATCCGGTACAACTTTTCCATTCATTATATGTGTGCATTTCGGAGTAGAAAAATTAGGAAACCTTTACCACACACATCACTATGGTTGACAAAGCAAAACGCTAATAGTTGTGTATTTGGCAATACAGAGAAAAGAAGAAAAATATTATTCATGTTTATGTCACTTAATGTATAGACTTCTAACAAACCCCCACATATACCCAAAGCCATTGTCATCCAACATATTGATTCCAAATCACCAGAAAATGAGGACCTCTAAAATTTTACTGCCTCAGCTATCATCGCATCAATTATAACATCTGCCACTGCAGAACACAGATTTAGCTGTGATATAAAAATCACGAGAGTTGCACCCTAAAATTGCATAGGGATGCATTTAGGCCCGAAATGAGACATGGCATGAGAAAGAGAACAATCACAATCTCCAAGTATGGAATTCTTTTTCTTCCTCTAATTGGGATACAATCAAACAACATTCCACAGTGGACTTATGCTACATGGGATCAATGTTATCGAGGAAACAACATGGGGGGTTGAGGGTGAAAAATTAAGTGTGTCTTTCAGATGGTACGAAACTGCTCTCCTGACAAACGATCTAAAGTGATTCGTACCTGATTTACCCACTGTATCATATTTGGATCCAAGTCCCAACACTCCTATTCATGCTCGAAAAAAAATTCGTTTTATTTCCCTCTGTGATCTTGGAAAATGTACCATTTTGTATCAAAATGTTAAAATGTCATGAAACTCAAAGGAGACTCAAAATTTCAAAAATTGCATTTCTTGAGTGTTAATATTTTAGTATATGAACTCTTGAGGACTTTTCTCTTACAAACTCTGCACAAAGAGTTTTTTTAATCTCACTCATCCATTGAAAAAATAATAGACTGGAATTAAGCCACATTATTGTATTAAATTCAAAAGATAACCACAATTTGAAATTATTTTTCAAAACTTGAGTTGATTGCAAGAGATTGAGAAATTATTCAATTACGTAGAGCGATTCTTTATATGTTTCATTTGGATTCATTCTATAACTCTACAGTAGTAGTCAGATCCTGCAAAACCATACATTCAAATAATTAATCGTTGCGAACTAGTAACAGAGTTTTTTGGTACTCTTCTCTTAAAAAGCAGAACAAAATTCTACCTACGATAGCATATCCTTAATGCCTTACTCTATTTATATTCAGTGAGGTACTCACATCGCACTCACAAATGCTATCAACCTCATTATATTGTAACTAGATTCCATATCCTTAATGGTGTGATCCTGCTACATTGAGTGACGCACTCAGATCGTCCTTGCATTGTGACACACCTCGAGGCAGGCTAGGAGATACTTTGGCCCCGATGTGAACATTTAAATGGCACCCCGTATTAATATTATTATTTTTTTTTGCTCAAAGTGCATAGACAAATTATGTAGCTTTTGATAAAAGTACAATTATTAAAACTCTTTTACGCTGGTTTTGTAAAAATGGTCATATATAAACTATTTTCCAATTAATAAAAAAGTTATAGGTAATATTTTATGTTGATCCTAGCGCATTATTGTGATGGATTTGAACAATTTTAATGTCAGTTTAGTAACAACCGTCATAAAATGTTTTCTTATTTTTAGGCCCATAAAAGTGTTATATACCAATTTTCGGTCTTGATATGTATACCTATATGTATGATATATACATACACATTTATATCTTAATATATATGTGTGTGTGTGTGTGTGCGTGCGCGCGCGCGCGCGTAGTGGCGGCTCGAGGATTTTTTTTTTTTTGGGAGGGGAAGGGAGGTTGTGCCGCAGGTTGCGAATTTTGGGAGGTTAATTCGAGTTTTATACAAACTATAGTTTTAATTTGAGTTTTATACAAACTTATTACGTTTTTTTACCCTAAAAGTTGCAAAAAACTCATTATTTATGCCTCTAACTTTCTATCAGAAGGGGCCTTCGCCCTTTCTTGCCCTATTGCGCATCTGCCCGTGTGTGTGTGTGTGTGTGGTACTTGTTTACTTTGTTAAAACTCGTTTTAAATCAAGTTTACCAAATGCTTAAAAAAACTTTGGGTCATTTTGACTTAACCCCCAAAATTTAGTGTTTAATTTGACTTAACTCCTCATTTTTATAATTCTTTAACGTTGCTCCCAACATAGAGGGTTAAGTCTAATTTAATATTATAAACAAGGGGCGAAGCCAAATAATATTTTTATAAAATATACTAAGATAACCCCCTCGTGGCAAGGGTTATGTCAAAATGTCAAAGAGATTAGCAAAGTAAGATTAAGTCATATTGCATTATAAAGTGGGGGTCAAGTCAAAAAAACCCTAAAACTTTTCACAAAAATAGTTTTTAAACCAAGTATTCTGTAAACATAACAAAAAAGACCCTAGGTTGTTCCAACATTGAGTGCTCGCTCATATCATTAGTGATTAAACAGTTAAATATCTCAGGCCTATTTGATAGAAAATATTTGACATAGTTGAGTCTCAGACCCACAACTAGCCATTGACATTGTCCTCAATTTAATCACTTGGGCTAGGGATTTTAACCCAATATATCTGAGTATGAGTCAAAAGGTCACATTCACTCGAGTTTCGTAAGTTGGACTTCACATTTTTTGATGTGGGACAATTACTCAAACATAAGATTCTGACTTATGGTGTGTTCGACTAGTCAAATAATTAATTTGAAAATTTAAAGTATAACATGTTTAATGCATATTTTATACATTTGTCATGAAAAGTTAAATATGCATATTTTTTCACATTTCACAGGGTTAAAAAAAAATTTCCACGCACCCATATAGGATTGATGAAAAACAAAGTATTGGCAATGTAAAAGAGAAATACATGAAGGTGAATAAACTTACGGGTTAAATCCGTGTCACAATCAGATTCTGAAGATTGCTGTTCCTCCTTTGGGATTTGCTCTACAAGATCAGATGTATATTCTCTCACACATGCACTTGTATCAAACACCATAACATGAAACATCATGTCCCCTTCATGCCTAAACACCAAGAAATCTCCCACTTGTAAACCATTTTCTTTTGCAAATTTTTTCCAACCCTCCTCCACAAAACGCCTTCCATTGATCTTCACCCGCCATTTTCCACGGCTGGTTCTAAGAAGTGCATTACCCTCACACTTCTGCCCTTTTAAATATTTCAAGAAAGAGAGAGGAATCAACTGCAAAAAAAATATCATGCATGCATATATATAGCTCAAAACTTGTACAGTTGGACAACTTGAAATGTAAATGTGTTTGCATATATAAAGAGAGGAAGAGGGGGTGAAAACTTACAATTCCATCACGAAAATCTGGTAGAAGAGGCTTGAAAAAGTGGGGATTGGTTGGACGGATTCTTGTGGCCATAGTTGAAAAGGTGATGTTAATTGGTTTGCTCTTGCTTTTCTATGCTCTCAGTCCTTTTACGGAGAAAGAGTAGCTGTAACAAGGAATGATTAAGGTTTGAGTTTTGCCGGTTGCCAATAACGTCTATGGAATCATTTTTAAAGCTGCAAGATATTTGTTATTGAGTGGGTAATATGACATCAGTTTTCTTTGGATTAAAAACTCAAAGCTCTGCCTCCCTAAATCTGAATTCAATAATATTTTTATCCATAATTATTACGTGTAATGATTAAAGCGCCATGACTCTTTTGGTAAAAGTAGATTTTTGAAATGTTAACTGAGAATCTTCTCATATGATTATTTTTGTTATTTATAGCGTGATAATGTAAATTTTGAAAAACTCTCGATAGCCCATGGATTTGAATCGCAACGAGACATTTAAGGTTATGTGTAGGCTTCAAACTGTTTTTTACTAACACTGCAATAAATGATTTTCACATAAGTTGGATATGTCCCAATGTCGTCGCCAAATGCGAATTATTATTAATAATGTTGTGAGGAATCGCATGGAATGGAAGTTGGGTGGATTTCTTTTTTAATTAATAATGTTGGGCATTAAACATTTTTGCACGATGATGACTCAACCGCTAAAATGTTTAACACGGCAGAGATTGTAGGGCATGTTTACAAATTGTGTAAGGCCATTTATAATGGGATGAGTTAACTCAACGAAGTAGTTTTTTTATGTAAGTGGGGGTACCTGAATGTGTAAATGGGGATGGATAAAAATGTAAGCCTTGCCTAAATTTACATTGGTGGTACACAATGTGAAAATGGGCCCCATGCCTCTTGCCCTCTATATACTCTATCTCCTCAAATGATGAATCATTTTGGCGCAAAAGTGTTTAGCACCCAATGCTTAATTTAAATAAAAAAATAAAAATTCATTATTTCCAAAGAGCGAAGGCTTTTATTGTGGTCGAAAGTGGTGAAACAATGGGAGCCCCTTCAATGCTAAAGTCTTTAGCGTGGGAAGTGGGTGTCATTATTTCTCACACTAAAGACTTTTGCACCTAAATTACTTATCCATTATCTGACTATGGAACCCACAATATATATGACAACCTGACAATCGAGGTTTGCACACATTCTTACTCCATCCCATTGTGGATGGCCTTAACCAGCGTCTTTTTACACATCCGCGACATCTTTTTGCATTTTGTTCTGCATAATAGCATTCCCACTTCAAGATTATAATGTGTAAAATTCAACAGTTAGTCAGCACATTGTGGATGGCCTTACCAATAAGAAAGAAAAACAAATGAAAAGTCAAATGTTTTAAGAGGCATATACCAAATAGTCTCTCAAACTTTTTTTAATACACGTTTAGTCCAACCCTTTTTATTTTGCACCAAAAAATAAGGGACTTTTTGATACAAAATAAAAGGCTTAGACTAAATGTGTATTCAAAAATGTTTGAAAGACTTTTTGTTATTTGATCCTTGTTTTAAACCCAATTCGTATATTTTTAAATGACGATACTCTCTCTTCACTCCCTCTATATTCGTCTACCATCCCTTTCTCGACTTCTCCCTAGATAGCCACGTGTTGCTAGAATTAAAATTTTCATTAGGGTTCATAATTTTATTAATTTGTTCTTTTTTTTCACACATTCTTCAACAACGCTACCTAAACCTTAATAATTTATATTATCATGATTCAAAGTTTTGAAACATCATATAATAATTTTTTATATGAGTTTGACTTTAATTTTACAAGACTGTAATTAATGAACTTTTTTTACATAATTATTATCAATGAGTTGACACTATAAAAATACGAGAAAATGTATGGCACATCATGTGGCATATCTACATGGTGCATTCGCACCAATCAGTGCGAAACATATAAAAAAGTGGTCTAGTTACATATGTTAACCGCCATTACCGGTCACTACAATCCTAAATGTCATATGCTTGTTAGAGTCATATTTATACACCAAGTGCACCACATATAATACTTTGAAAACTAGTCAATCGAACTCGAAAATACACAATTATAGATGGTCTATTAATAAATACTAAACATACAAAACTTTGATACAACACGCACCACACAATGTGAGTTAAAATGACCTTCCAATTGAACACAATCTTCAATCTTATTTACATTCCTTGTATTTTTGGGGATCCGTACATCACGCAAGTATCCACAAACCTCTTTGTTCAGATAAAAAAAATTTCTTCGTCTTCTTTTTGTAGTATTTTTTTTTAGTTACTTTTGAGAAGCTAATTAGAATTTAATCATCGATATATTATGTTCATGATAAGTAACTTGTGTATTGTTTTAAGCTATCTAGTGAGTTTCTAAGACCATTTCAATAGCAAGTCTAATTTTGGCAAAATATTTTTTTTCCTCCACATTTTGTGATTTTGTCTTTTGAGATGGCAAACAAGAAATATGTAAAAGGTGGTCTAAAGAAACGCATAAAAGAGAATGTTTTTTTAATTCATTTACTTGTTATCTCTTAAGAAAATATTTTCCTCCCACCTTATAAAGAATGAGAAAAAAGAAGAAGTTATGTTATAAAATTCAAAATCACAAAAAGGGGCATATATCAAATAGTCCCTCGAATATATTTTAATACACGTTTAGTTTAAGTCTTTTTATTTTGCTCCAAAAAGTCTTTCACTATGCCGCTAACGCGGACCTTTAAAAATAAGAGAATATTAGTTAAATGGGTGTTTGAAGAATTTTTTGGCACAAAATAAAAGACTTTGACTAAATGTGTATTAAAAAATATTTGAGGGACTTTTTGGTATTTGATAAAAAAGAATAGCAATGTCAAACATTTGTCTCCACATTGAATAAAAATATCATATAAGTATTGAGAATATTCCATAAATACACCCCAAATCTCTATCACTTTCATCTTAATATCTTTATTCGTTAGCTCCACAGGTAAATACATCATATTCACCATTTATTTAAACTAATTTAATATCTCATGGTATGCTTTTAGTATTCTAATTGAACAGAAGAGAAGCTTTTTTATTTTATCTTCTTGAATATCTTCATATACATTTTGTTCTCTCTCTAGTAATATCCAAATTTTAGATAACAAGGAATACCCACTTAGTTAGTTCCTTAATTTGTTATAATGAATTTATTTGTGAGTCCATAAATATATTTATTTTTGTAGCGGATTGTATAATATGGGAAAGAGTTTGAGTAAAAAAAATCATTGGAATACAAAATTGACTCAAAAGTAATTATTAAATTGTGCACCATGCCTCCATTATCATTTGATATATTTAACAAGTTCTTATTTCGTGTGCCAAATTTGTTGTCAAGAGAGGCACGTGTAATTTTTACACATTTTTGTAAGTTTTCATTTTTAAATGCTTAATTATATATATATATATATATATATATATATATAGAGAGAGAGAGAGAGAGAGAGAGAGAGAGAGAGAGGTTTTTATTTTTCATCTCAACGGTTTTTTTTTTGAATTTTTTGATGAAAAAAATTGGAGTTGGTTTTTCACTATGTAGATCATATCCATGAAGTTTCATAAAAAAAATTATTTTTTTATTATTTTAAAAAAATGACGTGTACCAGGGTCTGCACCATAAAAAGTCATAACAGGAGACTTTCTGTATATATATATATATGTGTGTGTGTGTGAAAATTTTTGAATTTGTAAAATATAAAAGCATACATCAATGGTTCAAATGATTGTCACATCCTTACACATTTTACAAAATGGAGGGTTGAGATCAACTCCCCCAATTGATATTTTAAATTTTGAATTCCAATTTTTTTTTATGTTTCCCCCATTTCCCCCCTTTTTGTGGTTTACCCTCATATTTCTCTTACAAGCCCTCCTCTCACATAAAGCTCCGTACTTTATCTTTCTTCTCTCACTTCACGGTTCTACCACCAACTCTCCCTATTTTCTCTCTCTCCCTCTCTCCTCCCCTCACGTTTTTCACTCTTGGTTTCTATTTCATTTTCTTTGTTGCAATTTGTATTTCGGTGCTTCACTGCGATAATGGGTTCGGTGAATTTGCAATGGTGGTGGTGATGATTACGTTTATAGATTTATTTGTATTGTTATGTTCACCCAATATCCATATTATTATGTGTTTACCCGAATAACATGAAATTTTAATTAATGTCAGGCCTCTAGTTATGTTGTGGATGAAATTTTCCTTTCCTTTTGTCTTTTTTTTTTATCCCATTTGGCTAATACGAAGAATTTCACCATCGGTAGTTAGGATTTTATAAGTTTTAGTCTTTCTTTTTTTGTCCAGTAATTTGGTCCTAGCCTAAATAAACATAGTATTTTTAATGGTATTGTTTTCTTGAGTTATGTTATATAGGACTTTTAGTATATGAGCATATTGTTTTGCTTTCTAATATATATGGTTTCAATTGTTGTGTATACAAAATCCAATTGAATAGGGTCTAGTTGGGCATCAATGTATCTCATAGTGATTACGTGTATATATTATATATTCGATACCCATTTATGTATAAACATTTTCAAGGTTCATCTTTAAAATCTTTAACTGCACATACTTTACCTTTTTGTTTATTAATTCTCTTACTATTTTTGTGTTTGATCTGTACATGTTCATACTAATCTCTATTGTGATTATCTTAATTTAGATAATTAGTACTTAAGTTTGGAATTAGCTTTAAATTTAAAGATTAATTTTAGATTTGATTTTAAACATTAGAGCTGCTAGATCTATTTACAAGTTTAAACATTTCTTTGGGGCTAATTTTTTCAGCCCAACACCCTAACTATTGTGCCTTTCTTAATGATTTATTTTGCCTTCCTATAAATTATTATTTTTTATTTGTTTTAACTTTCCCCAAACTTAACCATATACCACCCATTCATTGTTATTGATAGATGATGAAGGCATTAGAAGTTATGAGAAAGAGATGACAAGGGCCAAGAGAAGTCTTCAAAAAAGTCAATAGAAATTACCATATATATGATTTTTGTACTCATTATTAACTCAACAAATTTGATGACTTAAAACTACAAGAATCAATCTATAAAACACAAATTGAATCTAGGTTTGGGGATATATGGATATTATTATGCAAGTTCTTCGAATAAATCAATATAAATTATCGTATATATGATTTTTGTACTCATTATCAACTAAACAAGTTTGATGATTTAAAAATACAAGAATCAACCTATAAAACACAACATGAATCTCTGTTAAAGGATATGTATGGAAATTATTATGCAAGTTAAGTTAATGTCATTTGTGTTGGTGCATATTTGTCTATCAAGAGTTAACGGATTTTATGTCAAACAAATGGATTTTTCTCAAATAGCTAAGCATGTAAAATACAGAGTATACTTCAAATATATATATATATATATATATATATATATATATATATATATATAATTAATCTTTTTAAGTTTTGTTGCAATTGATGAACACATTTTTTAAGTAATAAGGGAACCAACATATGTGCTTGGAAGTGGGCATGCCAATGTATATCAAATTTTATTTTTGCACATATTAATTCATTTTCGTCACAAAACATTCGAAAACCTGTTTTCTTATGTACTTTTATTCTTTAATTAAATAAGATAGTTTCAAAAGGATAAGTATTTTTTTCGACACGATTAAGTAAATTTTCATGTTATTTGTTTTCTTAGAATATCTTGGCAAAATTTAATGCAGAGTTCCATTTTAACATGATATTTTTTTTTTGTATAAATTTTATTTTTAATATGGTGTTTTTTTTATGCAGTTTCAAATTTAGTGTCTTTTTTCAACTCCGATATAAATAAGTTAGTTGGTGGTGGCCAACTCGAATGTTTAGGGATTCGCAATCAGTTCTTCCAACCAAGTTTTAGTTGATACTAAATGCAACTAATGAATAATTGGTAAAACATTATGATGTTAAAATGGTTTACCATATACGTTAAAAAGAATGTATTGAGTTCTCGAGTTGAACATTATTCTTGGTAAGTAATTGGTTCAATATTTCTCTATAATTATTTATTTATTTTCTGATCCAGAGTTCTTTTTTGTATGTAAAACTAAAGCCCCTTAACTAACAATATCATGTTTTTGGTTACTCTGTATTTTATGGCACCTATTTAATATATTCCAGGTTAGATATGTTTAAGGGATGCTAAGACCATGGGGGCATTTGGTTCATGACTTTCTATTGATTATAACACAATTGGACCTAAAAAGGGTATATTTAAAGTACTAGATTTTCAGATTTATGCAATGGATTTGACAAATGTTTTGTATTTCTTTTGGATTACATTAGGTAAAGACTATATCATATTGTACAAAATTAGTTGTTATGTTTTTACTTTTTGAATTTCTGTAGTGGTTCTTTTTATGGACATCCTTTTTAAATGTTATTTATTCTTGTAAGGATGGACGAGTCGGCCTATCAGGACAACCATAAAACTAATAGCGGTGGTGTTCTTGCCACCGCCCGTAACATTTCAGAGCTACCATAAACTTGCCACGTCAATAAATTGATCGACGGTGGTATATGGTGGCGAAGAAAAATGCAAAATGTAAAATATATATGGGGGACCACTGGTGGTACATGATGGGACCATCGCAGAAGAACTTAGCAATTGTTCTGAATGAGTATGCCAAGGTATAGTAAAATATGCACCAGCTATTTCCATTGATATTTCCTTTAGAGTTAGTCCTATGTTGAATGAAAAAACTATGTAAACTTTTTTTGCATCTTTTTGTCTACAAGTGCTCAAATTGTGAGATAGTGAGGACTTAAGTTTCCATTTTTAAGTCCCTAGTTGCTATTTTAATAAAATTTTATGCATGTGTTTATGTTCTTCTAAAAGTACTTAAAGAGGGAACTTTAGACTTTTAAATTCTACACTACACTGATATTAGTTTTATGGTGCCATAATTTTTAGTCTAATTCACTTGAAGGATTTATTTTCAGTTGCAATTATTTTACCCATAATCAATATTTGAAATGGATCATAGCATAGTAACTAAAACTATTCATTCTGCTGTAAGTCCTTAGTCATACCAAATGAGTATGCTACAACTTGTCGTTATTCATAGTGAGTGAAATGAAGACACTAGACATGTTCTTACAATATTATACATTTATTCTTTAATATAATGAACATTAAGATAGATATTGAAATCTATGTTTTACCAATGTGATGTGCTATCTTGTTTTGTTATTTTATAATGACTTATTATATGGTTTATTTTATGACTTATGATAGATACAATGATTTGATTAGCTCACCAACTCATGATTCATTGGATGTAATAATATAAGGATGAGTTTGATAATATTGGATTCAAACTTGAGTTTTTCTGTGTAAAAAAATAGAGATTTGGCCTATTTTACTGCTATAATTTATTATGAGTTTTTTCAATTATTCTTTTATCAAGTAAAGAATATTTTTTGTCAAATCTTGCATTTTTTCTCCATATCCATGTTTTATATAACAGTCGATTTTGTAAATTCACATTTTATCTCAACAAGCATAGTTGGTAAAATATATGGCATTTGGTTTTATCAAAAATTAATATGACTAATTTAAATGGGTTATTTTTAATAGTAGTTAAAGTTAAGTAAAGAATCAAAATGTTCGTATTACGTGTGTTAATTAAGTTACGTATTTTAAATTGGATTAAAAAAATTATACAAAATAAATTACATAATTATAACAATGAAACTATATATATATAGGATAAATAAGGAAATTAAAATATATATAATAATTAGAAGTAAAAATTATGATCTCGCAGATATGAATGGATTCGGGTTTGGACTGAATCGACTGAGCACCTGCAAATCGCTTTCCTTTTGAGCTGTCAACATGTTCAAAATTTGGGGTGTAAAGGCAGTCAACCTTACCATGTTTTTTAGCCTTCTCATTAGACATAGTGGGTACATCATTAAGGCATTGGGACTTAATACCCTATTAGAAAACAAAGTTTGTTTTCTAAAGTAAAATATCAAGTTTTATTTAAAATGAAAATGGGTATTTCGATAAAATATGAAACTTACAAATAAAGTGTGTCGGGTTTAGTATCATCTCTGGAATTATGGCCTCATTGACCGAGGTATAAAATAAAGGATGAAAGGAAAATGGGAAAAATGGAAAAGGAAAAGGAAAATAAAATGGTTTCAAAGATGTAACAACTAAAAGATACTCGGTGCAATTAGAGACATTTAAGAGGGTGTAACACCCCGTATTTTTGACGATTTAAATAATTATGCGATTAATTATTATTATGGGAATAAGTATGTAATTAATTATTGTTGTTGGATTAATTAAATTAAAATGCGAGAAATTAATTTGTTATTAATCCGAATTAAAATAATTATTAACTAGCGTGCCAAGGGTTAATACTTATTGTTGATAATTATTGAATATTACTGTGTGATATGTAATATGGAATTATGATACTTGATAAATTGTCAGAAGTGAGAAACACGACAGTTTGGTAATTTAAGTCTGACACGCATGAGAGTCGTATCGGGACTAATAGAATAGAATAAAAAGAGAATTTATTTTTATTAACTCGTATGGTCATTTTGAGTGCGCCGTTGAGTCCAGAAGGGTTGAGATAGTCAAAACAATATACCCGGGTGTTTAGTTTGGCCCCCGGAATAATTTTAGGCCTAACCGGCACCCCGAGAGGGCATTATGATAAATTGTATTTTTGGGCTAAATTAATGGACGAAAATTAAGAGTAATTATATCAGCTAAGGAAAGTCCATTAAGGTTAAAAAGTTACAGGAAGTTAAGAACGGCTATAGGAGGTGTGATGGAGAGCTAATTCCAAGAGAAAAGGGCCAAGATAACACCACCTTACACAATCACCACCACCACCGTGTAGATTGGGACAAGGGGAACACATCCATACCAATTCGAGGCAAGTGTTTATTACTTGCTTTCTTTTATCAATAATCATGCTTATGTTAGTGTAGGTGAAATTAATCATGATTTACATATGAATTGGGTGAAAATTGAAGATTTAAATTATGATTAAGGGTTGGTTTATTTAGTGGTTGAAATTACTTCATGTATGTAGAGGATTAATCACATAATTGGACTATATATTGATGAACGAATCTGGATTGATTAGGTTATTTAAATGAAAATTTGGAAACTAGGGTTCATATGAATTAATTTGGGGATTTTAAATAATTATAACGTTTAATGACGAATTAATGATCCTAAGATGTTGGGAATGATTTATAATCCATTAGGTGTTGATGGGTATTGATGATGAGGCATTGGGTGTTGAATCTTAGAGGTTTTTAGGTCCAAAAATGGTAGAAAACGCTGAAATTTGGTGAAGAAGACGAAACAGTGGGTCTCGCGCGAAGTGGTTCAAACGAGATGGGGATCTCGCGCGAAGTGGTTCGAATGACATGTGGAAGTGGTTCAAACGAGATGGGGATCTTGCACGAAGTGGTACGAATGACATATGGAAGTGGTTCGAACGACATGTCATTCTGGTTCGAACGACATGTCATCTGGTTCGAGCGACAGAAGGAATTTTTGAGAATTTTCTTAGAGTCCAGTTTTGAGTTTACCGATTTATTGGAGTGAGAGAAACTTCCAAATAGTAAATTTAAATAAGACGCAATTTCGCGAAAGTATGTGAGAATAAATACTTTAATTATTTCAGTATAGAGAGAATATACCTTGTAGATTACGAGAGAGATAGTAATCTAAATATTTATACTATACGTAGAGATGAGATTAAAATACGTATGAGGAGTATATATGTAGGTTGGATAAATACCTATAAATTATAATAGGATGTATGTATGCCTATTATGGGAAATTTTTGTTAAGAGCACTAATGGGTGATAACCCGGGAGTGCAAGAATCTTATAGTTAAGCGCACTAATGAGTGATAACTCGGGGGTGCAGAAATTCTATTGTTAAGTGTACTAATGGGTGATAACTCAGGGGTACAAGGATGATTACTATTAGGCGCACTAATGGGTGATAACCCGGGGCGCTGGATTATTATTGATAGGTGCATTAATGGGTGCTAACCCGGGGATGCAGGATTTTCTTAATATGTGCACTAGTGGGTCTTAGCCTGGGGGTGCAGGATTAGTATATATATGTATAGGGATGATGTGACTATATATATATATATATATATATATATATGAACTTGTGAATATTTCTACTGTATGAAATTAGTAGACTTAGTAATAATAATAATCATTACTTTGCACCGAGTGGTCTTAACCTAAGGGTGCAGGATTAGTGTATATATATAGGGATGATGAGAATATATATGTATAAGTGTACTTGGGTAACTTTCTACTTTGTGAAACTAGTAGATAAAATGGAAATGAGAAATAAGATAATCTTAGTGGATAAAAGATTAACAATTCAAATGGTGAATAAGGAAACTTAGTATGTGAGATAAACTATTTGAATAACGTATTGTATGGGAGATACGGGAATACTACTAGTGAGCATAGTTAGTATTAGTATGGTTTCTGACTAGTTAGACTGGGAGGTATAACTAGGGGGATATTAGATGTACGTTAGGCGTGCACAATAGACGAGAAGTGAGAAACTCATGTGAGAGTTCGATAACTAACATGCGTGTTGATACCAAATTTACTCTCCTGACATGGCCCAATTGAGTGAAGACACGTGGCAATCTACGTGGCAACAACAAACACTTCCGAGGAACTCAGACGCTCCGAGGAACCATACTGCAACGAGGAACACTGCTTCCCCGAGGAACTCATACGCTCCGACCAACAAGAACTCTACAAGGAACTTTTGAGTACCGAGCAACTCTTGAGTACCAAGCATTTTAGGCGGTCCGAGCTGCACCTCGAATAAAGAATTAATAGCAGGATAACCAACAGTTTGACTATTCATTAAATGCTTATCATTCAGATGTATACACTTAAGGGCCATTGAATGTATTACCCTTTCACATGAACAACATTGAATGTATTACCCTTTCACATTACAGCCTTAGGGCTATAAATACATTGTATTACCCTTATTGTAAGGGGATCGAAATTTCTTGATTAAACTTCTAATCAAGAATTCCCAAACAGTCATCAATAACAGAAACAGTGGACGTAGGCCATTCTTATAAGGCTGAACCACTTTAAAACTTCTTTGTCTCATTTACTTTATCTATGATTAAATAATTATATATAATCTAATTTTTTACATCAACAGATTGGCGCCGTCTGTGGGAAGCGACTGGTAATATCGCTTTTCATCGAAAATAATTCATCACAAATGGATGATATTCCAGAATCCAGCAATCGAAACGCTAGAAGCCCTCCAAATCCATCTGCTCCGCCAAATATTCCAGATCTGGCTAGAATAATAACAAATGTGGCTCAGGGCCAGACAGTCATGCAAGAAACTATGCGACAACTCATACAAACCCTCCATGGCGGTGCACCAACCCATTCAGGACTGCGAAGTATTCAAAGAAATACCCGTGCACCTTCTTCACTTACTAGGCGTACCGATTCATATCGTAATGAGGAGTCTGAATATTTTTCTTATCAACCTGGACGAACTTGGTCAGTGCGGGCCACAGATACTGAACAACGTATCACTCTCTCTCCAGAAAGGACTAGTGCGCTGGAGAGGTTAAGCAGGGTATCACCTTTTGATCGATTAGGACCTAGAAGGAGTAGAAGTCCTCCTAAAGTCGTATCGAGGAGTTTTCGACGACCATCAGATTTAAGGGAAGGATATGCCCAGTCGCGACCAACTGCTCGTCAAGATAGATCCCAGGAAGCCACATCAACGCGATCAGTTGCTCGAACCAACAGGCCCGAGGAAGGAAATGATGCATGGAAAGGCTCTATTCAGAGCTGGAGGATAGGTTAGGGAAAATGGCTAAGGCCAAGAACCCTCTACAACGAACTTTTGTTCAAGGAACACCTTTTGTCCAGGCCATTGTAGATTCTCCAACACCATCAAAGTTCAAAGCACCTGTTGTGTCCCCCAAATATGATGGAAAGACCGACCCTGTCCTTCATATAGAACAATACCAAGCTGCAGCCGACATCTATGATGTTCCAGATGAGATGAGATGCAGAGCATTCTCGGGAACTCTTACCGGATCTGCTCAAATATGGTATAATAATCTTCCTCGGGGTAAGATCTCAACTTTCTTTCAACTGGCCGAGTTATTCATTGGGAATTTCTGTTTTGGGGCAAAGCTAGTTAAACGAGTAGCGCATTTGTTAAGTGTTAGACAAAAAGCTGGTGAAAGTACCAGAGATTATATAACTCGTTTTAATAGCGAGAAACTCGAAGTCATTGATTATGAGGAAAAGACGGCGATTACCGCCTTGATGAGTGGACTATTGCCCAATAAGTTGTATTACACTTTGGCCAAAGATCCACCTAGAACCATGTCAGATCTGATGGGAAAAGCAACCAAGATTATGAATGCCGAGGAGGCTATGGCTGCGAAGAAGAATATGGATGCCAAAGAAATCAAGGTGGAAGGTGATAAAGCTAAGAAGAAAGAGCATAAGAACAATGGTAATGACAAACACTCAAAAACAAGGTCGTCTTGGGAAGTATTGAGGAAATTTGATAATTATACTCCTTTGAAGAAAGACATCAACCATGTTCTAGAAGAAATCAAGAATAACGAGGAATTAAGCTGGCTAGAGAAAATGAAGGCAGACCCTGACAGGAGGAATAAGGCAAAATATTACGAGTTTCACAAAGATCATGGCCATATGACTAAAAATTGCATATCTCTTCAGAATGAGATTGAAACACTCATCAGACGAGGAAAACTGGCAAAGTATGTTGATCGGAGGAATGATAGAAGAAATAACGACCGAGCAAGAGAGAGGTCTATATCTCCTCGTCGAGTAGAGGAGAACAAGAAAAGAGACCATGAAGTTGATCCAGAAGACGATCCCGATCTTCCCAAGAGACCAAGGCAGCCAGAACGTGAGGTATTTTCAATACGCTTTGGGTCATTTGACTGTAATGTTATTACAGGTGAAGATGCAGGAGGAGGAGACCTTACTGCCGAGAGAAAAGCTTACCTCTGTGAGGCTCAAGCTTGCTCATACATTCAACAAATAAATCTAGATGAGGAGGATCGCCCGAGAAAGGTGAACAAAGAGAAATTGGTCATTGGTTTCTCAAAGAACGACCTCGCAGGTGTTCTATATCCTCATGATGACCCATTGGTGATCAAAATGAGGATGAAGGAGGTAATGATTTCAAGATTACTGGTCGACAATGGTAGCTCGGCAGACATCATGTTCTACTTGTGCTTCGACAGCTTAAATCTAAAGCTATCTCAACTGGAGCCTTATCATAGACCCCTCCTCGGTTTTACTGGCGAGAAAGTATTTCCACTTGGGACGATCAAATTGGATATATTCATTGGTACGTGGCTGCTTGTCGAACAGAAAGAATACGCATCTTCGTGATGAATAAGAATATTCAATCATCATATAATATCATCATGGGAAGAGTAGGATTGAAGAAGTTCGAGGCCGTACCATCTACGGTACATCAATGCCTAAAATTTCCAACAAATTTTGGAGTAGGAGTTGTAAAAGGTGATCAGAAAGTAGCTCGGGAATGTTATTATTCATCCGCCGAGCAAGAGGAACTGAAGAATCAAGGAAAAAGACTACTACCTATCAAGTGGATAAAGGTGCAGAAATTGAAACATTAGATCCTAGAGATGAGTCGCAACTCGTGAAGGGTTAAGTGGTGGAAGCTACTGAAAACATCATTCTGGACGATGATCACCCTGAGCGAAATACTCAAGTAGGTTCGTCGTTGGAAGCCTCACTAAAACAAAAATTGATAACTTTCCTAAGAAGCAGAAAGCAAACTTTTGCGTGGAGTCATGAGGATATGCCTGGGATAGACCCAAATTTCTTATGTCACGAACTCAATGTGAATAAGGAGATCAAGCCTGTGAAACAGAGAAGAAGAGTATTTAGTCCCGAGAAGAATCAAGCTATACATGAGGAAGTCGAGAAGCTCCAGAAAGCTTGTTTTATTGAAGATGTTAAATATCCAGACTAGTTGGCAAATATGGTGATGGTGAAAAAGAAGAACAACAAATGGAGGATGTGTATAGACTTCACCGACCTCAACAAAGCATGCCCAAAGGATCATTTTCCGCTGCCCCGAATTGATCAACTAGTGGATGCTACCTCGGGACACGAGCTGCTGAGCTTCATGGATGATTATTCTGGTTACAATCAGATTAAAATGAAACCTGAAGACAGGGAGTGTGCTTTTTTCATTACCCCTAGGGGAACTTATTGTTATAATGTTATGCCTTTTGGTTTGAAAAATACAGGTGCAACATATCAGTGGCTGATGAACAAAGTGTTTGCATAACAAATTAGTTGCAATATGGAAGTCTATGTTGACGATATGCTGACAAAGAGCAAGAAAGCTGCTGATCATCTAGTTGACTTAAGCCAGACCTTTGATCAACTAGATAAATACCAAATGAAGTTGAACCCGACGAAGTGCATATTTGGAGTACGAGAAGGCATATTTCTCGGGTACATTGTCAATCAACGAGGTATTGAAGCTAACCCTGAAAAGATCAACGCTCTGTTAGGCCTGCGATCCCCAACGACGAAGAAAGAGGTGCAGAGTCTTACAGGAAGAGTAGTAACACTCAACAGATTTATATCACGAGCAACTGATCGATGTCTTCCATTCTTCAAGATGCTCAGAAAAACATTTGAGTGGAATGATGAATGTGAGAAGGCATTCCAAGACTTGAAGAAATATTTGGGAACACCTCCACTATTATCCAGGCCAGTGATGGGAGAAAAATTATACTTGTATATGGCAGTGTCCGAGAATGCAGTTAGTTCGGCATTAATAAGAATGGAGAATGGAGTACAAAAACCGATCTACTACACAAGTAAGGCCTTTCGAGGAGCAGAGATCAGATATCCAAGGCTGGAAAAATTGGCACTAGCATTGATCGAGGCAAGTATAAGAATGAAGCCATATTTCCAGGCTCATACCATAGTAGTATATACTAATATGCCATTGAGGCAAGCCCTTCATAAACCAGAAAAGTCAGGAAGATTGATGTGCTGGGCAATAGAACTCGGTGAATATAATATAGTCTATGAACCCAGATCATCGCTAAAAGGGCAAGCGGTAGCAGATTTTATAGCAGAGTTCACCTATCCTGATACCCCCGAGGAATAAAAGTTGCTCGCTGATCAACCTGTGGATGTTACAGGATCATCAAATGCAAGCCCAGACCAACTTAGCTTGGTAAAAGGGCAAGTAGATGTTATAGGATCATCAAATTCAAGCCCAGACCAGCTCAGGTTGGTAAAAGGGCAAGAAAAGATGATCGACGAACAGCAAGAAAAATCAGGAGATGGTGAAAGGAAGCAACAAATTTTCCACCGAGAAACTCTGTCAGATCAGAAATTTGAAGACGAGTTATTTATATGGAATCTGTATGTGGATGGTTCATCTTGCACTACAGGATGTGGCGTAGGGATAGTTTTGAGCAGTCCGGACGAGGTCGACATGGAATATGCCCTACGTTTCCAATTCAAAGCTTCGAATAATGAGGCTGAATATGAAGCCATGATTGCACGTCTTAGTTTGGCAAAAACCATGGGGGCGGAACAAGTTATTGTCTTCAGTGATTCGCAACTGGTCATAAATCAAATGATGGGAGTATATGCAGCCAAAGGAGAATTAATGATCAGATATCATGCAAAGGCAAAGGAACTGGTGTCGAAATTTACTGCTATTCAGCTGGTCAGAATACCAAGAATGGAGAATGCGAGAGCAGACGCCCTAGCTCGATTAGCATCAGCTACTCGTACCGAGCTACGAAGAACAATCCCAATTGAAGTTTTAGCTGGTCGGAGTATAGATGAAGATCCGACGACGAACTTTATTACCCTCGATTTAGGATCATCATGGATGGATCCCATCAGGGCATATATTGAGAAAGGGGAATTACCAACTGACAAACTTGCAGCCAAGAAACTGAAGTTTAAGGTTGCTCGTTATGTACTAACCAACGGTATTCTATATAGACAAGGAGTTATAGCAGGTTTGCAGAGATGTGTGCATCCCACCGAATTGAAAGATTTAATTGAAGAAGTCCATAAAGGGTCCTGTGGAGTCCATGTAGCAGGTTGGACTCTTTTGTAAAGGGTGATGATGCAAGGATACTACTGGCCAATAATGAGGGCTGATTGTATAGCCTATTCTAAAAAATGTGACAAGTGTCAGCGCTTCTCTTCCATTCGAAGAACTCCCCAAGCATTGTTGACACCCATTACTTCCCTTTGGCTATTTTGCCATATGGGGAATAAATTTGGTCGGGCCACTGCCGACGACCAGGGGAAGATTTAAGTATCTCGTGGTCGCTGTGGATTATTTTACTAAATGGGTTGAAGCTGAGCCTCTCATTGATATGACGTACGACAAGGTGTACCAATTTATTTGGAAGAACATCATTTGTCGATATGGTCTTCCTCATGCCTTCATCACAGACCATGGAACACAATTTGACAACGAGGAGTTCGCTGCCTATTGTCATTAGTCAAATATTTTGAAGATCCACTCAGCACCAGGCCATCCTCAAAGCAATGGACAAACTGAAGTGACAAACAGAACGCTGCTGAATGGCTTGAAGAAAAGACTGGATGATGTGAAAGAAAATTAGATCAACGAGCTATAATCAGTACTATGGGCTTACCGAACTACTCCCCGAGTAGCAACAGGGGAATCTCCATATATGCTAGCATTTGGAAGTGAAGCTGTTATACCCGTCGAATTGGGTCTCCCAACACACAGAATACTGAATTTCAATTCCCCTGTGAGCAATTTAATGAGAAGGTTAGACTTGGACATGCTCGAGGAGGTTAGAGAAGAAGCAGCCATTAGAAATGCTGCTTACCAGCAGTGAACATCTTTGTTCTACAACAAGAGAGTGAAGAAGTGTGACTTGAAAGAAGGAGACTATGTGCTAAAGAAGGTGATTCAAAAGCACAACAAACTGGAAGCAAACTGGCATGGACCCTACCGAGTTAAAGAAGTTGTTCGACCAGGGACATACAGAATAGAAACTTTAGAGGGGGAAGAGTTTAAGAATGCATGGAATGCTGAACACTTGCGCAAATATTATCAGTAATGTAAACTCTCATGTAATGCAGTTTCATCAGTATGAATAAAATGACAACCTTCGGCCCAGTTCTTTCCTTTTGTTGGAAATTTTTTGCGGAATACTAGTGCTACACACTACTCAGCAAAACTCGAACTACTCAAATGTATTCTCAAAAACGCCAACTAAGGTTGGTCGGGAAACAAATGTATTCCTAAAAATGCCAACTTATGTTGGTTAGGAAGTAAATGTATTCCTACGGGAAGTAAAACTATTCCTGAAAATGCCAACTTATGTTGGTTAGGAAATGTATTCCTAAAAATGCCAACTTATGTTGGTTAGGAAGTAAATGTATTCCTACGGGAAGTAAAACTATTCCTAAAAATGCCAACTTATGTTGGTTAGGAAATGTATTCCTAAAAATGCCAACTTATGTTGGTTAGGAAGTAAATGTATTCCTAAAAATGTCAACTTATGTTGGTTAGGAAGTAAATGTATTCCTCGGAAGGTAAAAGTATTCCTAAAAATGCCAACTAAGGTTGGTCAGGAAGTAAATATATTCTCAAAAAGCCAACTAAGGTTGGTCGGGAGGTACAACTATTCCAAAAAGGGCCAAAGTTGCTCGTTAAGAAAAAATCCACTAACTATGGCTAGTCGGGAATAAAAACCCACTAACTGTAGTTGGTCGAAAAGAAAAATTTACCGACCTTAATTGGTCGGAAACAGTTTATGAATACGAGAAAGTGATCGAGCAAAATTTTTTATACTCGTAACTTTTTAAATTACTACTAAGTTGGTCGAGAAACAAATCATCATTTTTTGTCAAATGATTATCACAAATTCAAACTAGTCGACGATAAGTTGATCGGCAAATAACACAATATTATTATCTTTTTAACAGATACACATGCACAAATGTAAAGTGTTACAAGACAGTGGCAGTCAAGATTTGAAAATAAAATTATCTCATTAAATGTAGAACAAAATACATCAGGAATGAAATACAAATTTATTACATCAATATTCCTATTCTATTGGTTTCTTCCACTCTGCTTTTGAAACAGGCTCCTCGCCAGCAGGTGGATCATTTAAAGCAAGAGGAGAATTTATGAAGTTAAGATCTTTTAACATCCTGATATTCATCACAGATGGTCGATCTAGTAGGTGCTCGGGACGAGATATCTCAACATTGGAGTGGAGATTGTAATCGCAGAGGTATTTGGAAATCAGACATCGAGGGATGGCCCGATAAGGGATCCAACTCATATCAAGCTTGAATGGTGGCACTGGTAGGTCGAGCAGCCCAGGATTATGGTAATCCCACAGGTAATGACCCTGTTCCAATTGCAGCACACCTAAGGCATTCAACCATCCCTGTTTGTAGCCCTCATTATTTGCATTTTGGATACGATCGTCCAAGTGGTAGAGAGCCTCGTTGTAGCCAGCCATCCAGAACTCCCTGGGCTGCTTGTGGAATTGATATGTCAATCTTTCCAGTTGCTCGTGGAGATTTTTTATGAAGAGTTCTTTATTCTCCAGATAGATTTCTGCACAGAAAGCTTCTCTTCCAGACCCCTGATCTTCTTAGACATCTCAGCCAATGCCTGGTTCTTCGCCATCAGTTGGAAGGCCTGGTTCTCTAAAGCAGATTGAGTCCTCTGTTCCTCGACAGGAATCCGAAGAGCTCTTGCTCGTCCACGAGAAGATGTAGAAGGGCCAGCTCTTTTCAAGGTTTCCAACTCATCCCTCAGGTTGGCATTCTCGACCTCCAAGAACGAGAATCCCTCGCCAGTCACTGGGATCAAAGCATTTGAGGTGGAAGCTGCAGACTTCAACTGAGACACCTCTCTTTGCAGGTTATTATTTTCTTGCTCAAATAACTCAGCTATCTGTCTGTGCTCTTCGACCTTAGCCTTCAACATTCTCTCCCTCACGTCGTAAGCAGAAAAACGCTTATCATATCCCTTATCAGCAATGATTTACTGATACTTCTTCTCTTACCCCTCGTTCAAAAGGGCAGTGGATTCCTTATATTATTGCTGAAGTTCTTCAAGAGTGCCTTGGAGATCCTCAATCATATCCTAATAAGATACATTATTGGCCACTGCACGATCAAGCAGACACTTCAAATATTGGTAGGCTTCAATTGCCTGTTCCGAAGCATCTTGGCCGAGGATGTCGACGATTTGTGATGCACTCAGATCTGTGTGACCAGCCTTAAAATATTCATTGCATTGCCGTAACAGCTTTGTATCATGAGCAGACAATAATTCCATCCTGGCCAGAAACTAGTAGAGGAAGAAAAATCAATAATCAATAAGAGTACCAACAGAGTATGAAGAGGAGAAACAACAGTATGCATAAACAAAAGTTTAAATTTTATTATATCACAAAGATCAGAGTTACATGTTCAGGGTTACATTTGACAAAGAAAAATAAAATAGAGAGAAACCCGAACAACTCTACACCTTTTCCTTGTCTCCCAAAACTTTCTCGAGAGGCTGGGACGAGGAGGTAGGTTGCTCGGAGGGAATAGAGAGTTGCTCGGGGAGCGCTGGCAGTTGCTCGGATGAAGTAACGAGTTGCTGAAGTACCTCGTTAGTAGGCTGGATGGCTGGGGGATGAGAAACTTGACCTCCCATCACCATTGAAGACTCCTCAGAGGCAGCTTCGTCATCTTCTTCATCTTCAGGAGTTGGAGGGGGGCCAGGGATGTGCCGCTGAAACAGTTCAGAAGCTTCATCAACTTTCATCTCTTGAAGAGCAGCGACCCACCCATATTTAAAGTATTTGAGGCTGCCATATTCTACTTGCGACATCATGGCAGTCAAGCCTTTATTCCACCCTTTATCCCAACCAGCGCTGAAAGATTTCTTCACAGCCAATTTCCTCTTTAACTTCTCCGAGGAAAGCTTCTCGGACAGAAGATTTTCAGCAGCCTTCAGTTTATTCTCAACTTCCTCCTTCTGCCGACTTACTTCCCGAAGTTGACCCAACTCCTCATCAGCAACCTTGAGCTTATTTTCAAGCTCCCCAGCATTTTTGAGCTTCCCTTCGAGCTCTTTATTCTTCTTCTCCAAATCATTTATTTTTTTCTCCAACCCCTTGGAGACTTCAACAACCTAAGCCTTCTCCTGCTCAGTTGAGGTAAGTTTCTTCTCCCAAGCAGCCTTGTCAGCATCATGCTTCTGACGAGAATCTTCCAAAGACCGCGTCAGACCCATCAGAGCTTCCTCCACACCAGATGAGGAGCTTGAAGCTTTAATAGCTTCATCTTTCTTCAAAATTGTATTAAAGAAGATCACCAACTTTGAAAAGAAAATGAAAGCAAGTCAGAGACAGATATAACAAGGGAAAGATGAAAAGTTCAAAACAATAAGACTTACAGAAGCAATATGGCGAGCAGCCAATGAGGTAACCATATCCCGAGAAAGGTTTTCTTTAATACATTGGATCTCGGGAATGATCCAAGTCTTCACCGAGCTCATGGCAGAGCTCGGGGGAACAAAAGTAGGAATACCAGTTCCAGTAGTTGGGGGCTGAGAGATGGTTTCAGCCAAATTGACCGAGGAGCCCTTCTTCAGCTTCCTCGGGAGAACAGGAATAGTTTCAACCAAGGAGGAACTCTTGGTCGGTGATATGACAATCACTTCTTTTGGATCATCAGTCTTGCTCGGGGCCACTGGAGGCTTCTCGGCAACCTTCACAGAAGCATCTGGAGGGATTGCATCAATTTTCTTTGTCCCTTCTAGGATATCATGTTTACTTATTTTTGCCTCTCCAGCACCAGAGGCAGGTTTCTCAAAAAGAGTGGGAGGTCTTCTTTTCTTTATCCTTTCACTCAAAGGAATATGTGATTCAAGCGAAGAACTTGTAGAGGCTGGTATTGGTTCTGCGCCGCTTCTTACCGGACGAGCAGTGAAAGAGGAGGTATAACTCTTGTACTGCAGCAAATATGAAGCTGACCTAACGTGCTCGTTGGTAACAGTTTGATGCAAACTCCAGGAACAACGTCAAAATATTGACAGAATTCCAGACATAAAGTATTTAGCGGAAAAGAAAAGCCACATTCAACAATAAAGAGACTGGGGAACCAATGTCTCTCAACTAAACGAAAATAATCGGAAGGTTCAGAAAGTTCCTCCAGAATAACCCATGAAGGAATAGAAAAATCGGAACGAAATTTATCAAGAGATTCAACAAGGTAAACCATGATGAATAAAGGAAATGAAGAAGAAGGAAGAAGATATTACAGAAAAAGAGTGGATCTGTTGACAACGAACGATGAAAAGGATGAACGCACAAGAGAGTAAGACAATAGAAAACTCGAAGATTCAAATTTGAAAAATTAGAAGACGATGGGATTGTCTGTGACGCTTAAATACCTTATCTTGGGAAACGATAAAGTTAATGATTACAAAAATAAACAATTACGCTACCGACGGCTAGAAGGACAAAAAGTACGCGGAGATCGAGGCAGTTATAAAAATTCGAAAAAGCCTGATTTTACGAATTTGGAAGGAAAAATAAATACAAATGAAACACTCCTAAAAATCAGGAGGACCATTTAAAACTTCCATATTCCGAGAAAGAATATTCCACACTCCTCAAATTTTGAACTATGAAACATTGGGGGCTTCTGTTGATACCAAATTTAGTCTGCTGACATGGCCCAATTGAGTGAAGACACGTGGCAATCTACGTGGCAACAAAAAACACTTCCGAGGAACTCAGACGCTCCGAGGAACCATACTGCAACGAGGAACTCATACGCTCCTACCAACAAGAACTCTACAAGGAACTTTCGAGTACCGAGCAACTCTTAAGTACCGAGCAACTCTTGAGTACCAAGCATTTTAGGCGGTCTGAGATGCACCTCGAACAAAGCATTAATAGCAGGATAACCAACAGTTTGACTGTTCATTAAATGCTTATCATTCAGATGTATACACTTAAGGGGCATTGAATGTATTACCCTTTCACATAAACAGCATTGAATGTATTACCCTTTCATATTACAGCCTTAGGGATATAAATACATTGTATTACCCTCATTGTAAGGGGACCGAAATTTCTTGATTAAACTTGTAATCGAGAATTCCCAAACAGTCATCAATAACAGAAACAGTGGACGTAAGCCATTCTTATAAGGCTGAACCATTTTAAAACTTCTTTGTCTCATTTACTTTATCTGTGATTAAATAATTAGATATAATCTAATTTTTTACATCAACAATGCGTATAAGACTTATTTTAAGAAACAGTTTTAGATACTTGTTAAATAATTTTTACACCTCGGGCTCTGACCCGTTTCTTATATTTCTCCTCTCTTTTGTTATATATATATATGTATTAATACAGGTGCCTAGCCACAAGGTAACCGGTTCTAGATACTTGGATGGTTTGCCGAGCTGCAGTTGTTGTGGAAGTTACGGGTCATTGAGATTAGACGCTTCTCTCATTTTACTCAGTTCCTTGTTCAGATACTTGAGTTCGGCGATGTGTCGCCCATCCTCATTAGTGGGATTGTACTCAGTTCCTTTGTAGTTCTTTTCTGTCCGATTGAGTACTTATTTTGGTTTTGTTGTGACTTTGAACTGGAAGGTTTTATCTAGTCTTAATTCTTCAGTATTTAACTCAATCAACATTCATTTATTATGTGTGGTTTATAATTCAATGTTCAGAAATTAATTGAATTAATTGGTTTCAAATTAATTTGGGAAATATTTTTACAGTAGCTTAATTAAATGTTAGGTAATTAATTGGATTTAAGTTTTCGACAGTGATGCTAAGAATTAACCAACCGAACATTATGTTATAAATTTTATAAAGGACTGATCACTCGATATTTAATTGGGCGGGGTGTCACAGTTGGTATCAGAGCATCAGGCTCTAGTGTCCTCAGGATCTGTGCGGCTTATTACGTTTCAGCGCATCGTTCTTTGATGTAGAGCCTTATGATAGGATTGTTGTTTTCCCTTACGTATGCGACTTACGTTCTCCTGCTACAAATTATAATGGATGTGACTCATTATATGAAATTTGGTGTGATTAGAACACCAAACATTTTAGGACGACCAGCGAGGGCCGTAAGAAGAACTGCGAGAGAAGAAGCTCAACAGAAGATATAGAGTAATCGGGAAAGAGTGATCATGACAAAAATCACCATGAGGGTTACTTAAGCAAGTGATAATAGAAATCATCACTCGGGAATAGGTGGTTCCCAGGGCACAGTCATAGATAACGGCGGAATGATTTCAGGACCACCTAGCAAAATCGATAAGAGGGAAATCAGAGGAGCTCTTTTGAAAAACCCATCGGTGATGATGCGGGGAAGAAAATGAGAGAGTGTAACAGACCAACGGAGGTAGAAAATCCGAAGGCAATTGTGTAGAGTGGGGTGTGACGACACTCAAAATTAAATTTGGAGTTAAAAGTTATATCTCTTAGGAGCATCATATAGTGATTAGAGGCAATCACCATATATGAAGAAGTGTGTTTGAAATTTAGAAAGAAATTTGGGTACGATTTGATCGTGAGGTCTTCCATTCGATGGGGTAACAAAACGTGAGTGAAATTTTGATGTTTAGCACAATGGATAAAATAGAAACCGATCGTGAGAGAAAGGTTAAATTGCATAATGAACTTCGTACCTGGCAGAGGGGTATAAATTATCCAAAGGTTTTATAGTTGATAAAGGACCCGTGAGTAGAATACCAGTATGAATGGGAAATATGTCTAGGATGACTAGTGTCGAGGTCATCAAGGTCATGCGTTAGTATGATAATGTTAACGCTTCCAAGAGACGGGAGTAAAGTGGGTTAACTAATCTGTTGAAGAGCAAAAACTGAATTTAATGGTGTTAGTGAAACCCCACATGAGAGTATACCCAGTAGGGAAATCGGTTAGATGACTTTTAGTGATTAACTTCAAAAGCACGATGAAGTCAATCAGGGCTGTAGAGGCCAACTATAGTTCCGAATGGCCAACATAGCCGAAGGGACAACGGAAGAACAATTGTGAGTTAAGACTGCTGGTCCGAAAGAAGGACATTCCCAAAATGGTTAGTGGGAACAGTGATGGGGAAATGGTTCGTGAAGTTTTCCTTATGTGAAGGAAGTATAACTACAAGTATTGAAGGTGTCCACAATTGAGATGAGAGACCGAAGAGATTAAAGATGGTAAACCATGTCAGTTAGGCATAAAAACTGGAGGAGCGAGACTTCCAGCGAAAGAATTTGGGGTCAAGGGAATTAGGCCCAGGAAATTTATAACCCGAGAGTGATGGGTTCAGGCTGGACCAGTAGAGTCCTCGTTAATAGTAGCATACAATATGTTAGGGTCTACGGGACCCGAGATGTAAACGGGAGTTTAATAAGGCTATAATTGAGGCCTATAGAGTTTGGGCCAATGTTTCAATAATGGGCGCGAAATCCATATGATGGAATAAATTATCCATGATGAAATAAGACAACTATAGGATGAAATCCTAGGATGCATGACGATTGCAGATGTTCATGGGTCGTGATGGCAGCCACGTGCTGAGACCCTGTGATTTGGCGAGACTGGTGAGGTTTTGCTTCTTCCTTGTGAGAAAGGATAGATTCTAGTGACATGGGTGTGCCACAACTTTTATGTAAATTGGAAACCCTAAACTTCGCGTGCGGGCCGAGTTTAGTGGGAACGTTAGTTTTAACAGTCTTGTTACAAACGTATTTCTCGTGGTTAGCAGGGCATTTTGATAATTGCCCGTGAGTGAACCGGGTGGACCCTAAGAATATGTTTTGTTGTTATAATTTACTACTGCATTGAGTCAGCTTTAGTAGAGTTTATTATAGTAATGTATAGTGATTAATTACCTTATGGTTAAACGATAGTAAAAATATAATGATATGACTATCATAAGGATACTCCGGGAGGAGGAATCTTTATTTTGTGCGGCGCCACCTGAAATAGGGTTGGGCCCAAATATATGAATATATGGGAAAAAAATCATGGTATTATAGACCTCAGGGAGTATGTTGTCTAGTTATATGTAATTTCGGTGTGTAGGAATTTATTTTACTGAGGAGACTCAGGATGCATTGTGTCCTTCTTTGAGTAGAGATATAGAGCTTGTTATATATATATATATATATATATATATATATATATATATATATATATATATATATATATATATATATATATATATATATATATATATATATAGCGCTGAGTACCTGGGATAGTGAAAGCGCCATGCTTTATGTTATGTTTAGAGACATGAGAGTGATCGAGAAAACTCTTATGTCAACAAACGTAGATTATGGGAAAATACATAGTATGTATTGAAGACCATACGGACCTCGACAACCGACTAGGTTAGATAATAGTGTATCGGGGGGGGGTCCTTATTTGTATTTTGCTTTGCGAGACATCCCACGCATGAAACTAGCGAATGTCGGGAGTTGGAGAGAAGTTTGGTCGATAATACATAAGTTTTGTATGTTGGTTATTATACCTATAAAGGAATATAATTGAGAGTTGATAATTCTTTTATAACTTAAGGCCAATAGAGTCGCCTAGTATTAGCATCATTCGGAATAGAGCAATGATTCCATTAAAGGATTGATTAAGTTATGATTAGTGGGGCGGTTGAGTGCACCCCTACTACATTAGCATACCAGGTATGCGAGAATTTAAGTAAGATAATTACATGTCAATTGTACAAGGTTGCACAAGGTATAGGGTGTATGGGCGCCCTAGGTGATTAAATCAGGTAATGAATTATGATTAGCATGTGAATTCGATAACATATAGTCGGTTAAGCCGAAGCTTATTCACTAAGTTTTGTCAGAGACTTACGTTTCAAAATAAACTGAGATTTTGAGCGGGAAAAGAGACTTCTGTCACACGGTATGATAAAGTCACACGCATCACGATTAGAAGTACATTCAAGAGAATACAAAATGTATTAGGATACAAATAACAATGGTAATGGGTTTAATATGGAGTAATTTTCAAAGTTAGTCTTGCATTGGGTCAGCTGACTGTTAGAAAAAGGTCGGACAATTCGAAACCAGTAGGGGCTCCTTCCATTAGAGAATGGAAGAGTATCCCCAAGGATTTTCTATGTAGCTGAGGTGGTAAGATTATAGGTACTAAAATGCGATTGAGTACGACCTAATACCCACAAAGGGATGGGCAGGACAAGCAGTCTAATCGAATGCGGGAGAGAAAATTTTATGTGGACCCTGAGATTTTAGGGGAGGACGAGAGTAGTACTTTTCACAAGTGGAGTTTGTGTCCAAATAACTCCTATAAGTTCACGTTCGGGCAGAGTGCCAATAGAAATATGGCACGGTAAACTTTGTTGTTGTCCTACTTGATAGTTAAAGGTGGGGGGAACAGTTATGATTACAAATGTCGGAGAAGAATCGATATTATCGTATATATTATGTGTGAAATATATATTGCACATCCAATTTACTTGTATGAACGACACGAGACGAAGTCGTATGTATCTAAAAGGAGGATAAATCTACTAAGGTGCAAATAATAGAAGGCTAGATAGTGAATATCTAAAATATAGTATGTAGTGAAACTTAAACGGTAAGGCTAAGGGAGGAGCCTGCATGATAGGGTAACCTGGAGCTTAAAACAAACACATGTGAAGTGTCCACTATTAAGGGTATTCGATAGCGTACTATATGGGTGGTACGGAGTAGCTTACTTGAGAGCGCCGGGATGCAATGCGCAATATTTTTATAGCGTTGTCTGTACCTGGTATGCTTTTTCTGAATTTTGGGACGAAATTTCGTTGTAAGGGGGGAGTATGTAACACCCCTTATTTTTGACGATTTAAATAACTATGTGATTAATTATTATTATGGGAATAAGTATGTAATTAATTATTGTTGTTGGATTAATTAAATTAAAATGAGAGAAATTAATTTGTTACTAATTCGAATTAAAATAATTATTAACTAGCGTGCCAAGGGTTAATACTTATTGTTGATAATTATTGAATATTACAATGTGATATGTAATATGGAATTATGATACTTGATAAATTGTCGGAAGTGAGAAATACGATAGTTTGGTAATTTAAGTCTGACACGCGTGAGAGTCGTGTCGGGACTAATTGAATAGAATAAAAAGAGAAATTATTTTTATTAACTTGTATGGTCATTTCGAGTGCGTCGTTGAGTCCAGAAGGGTCGAGATAGTCAAAACAGTATACCCGGGTGTTTAGTTTGGGTCCCGGGACAATTTTAGGCCTAACCGGCACCCCGAGAGGGCATTATGGTAAATTATATTTTTGGGATAAATTAATGGATGAATATTAAGAGTAATTATATCAGCCAAGGAAAGTACATTAGGGTTAAAAAGTTACAAGAAGTTAAGAACGGCTATAGGAGGTGTGATGGAGAGCTAATTCCAAGAGAAAAGGGTCAAGATAACACCACCTTGCACAATCACCACCACCACCGTGTAGATCGGGACAAGGGGAACACATCCATACCAATTCGAGGCAAGTGTTTATTACTTGCTTTCTTTTAGCAATAATCATGCTCATGTCAGTGTAGGTGAAATTAATCATGATTTACATATGAATTGGGTGAAAATTGGAGATTTAAATTATGATTAAGGGTTGGTTTAATTAGTGGTTGAAATTCCTTCATGTATGTAGAGGATTAATCACATAATTGGGCTATATATTGATGAACGAATCTGGATTGATTAGGTTCTTTAAATGAAAATTTGGAAACTAGGGTTCATATGAATTAATTTGGGGATTTTAAATAATTATAACGTTTAATGACGAATTAATGATCCTAAGATGTTGGGAATGATTTATAATCCATTAGGTGTTGATGGGTATTGATGATGAGGCGTTGGGTGTTGAATCTTAGAAGTTTTTAGGTCCAAAAATGGTAGAATACACTGAAATTTGGTGAAGAAAACGAAACAGTGGGTCTCGCGCGAAGTCGCGCGAAGTGGTTCAAATGAGATGGGGATCTCGCGCGAAGTGGTTCAAACGACATGTGGAAGTGGTTCGAACGACATGTCATCTGGTTTGAGCGACAGAAGGAATTTTTGAGAATTTTCTTAGAGTCCAGTTTTGAGTTTACCGATTTATTGGAGTGAGAGAAACTTCCAAATAGTAAATTTAAATAAGAGCAATTTTGGGAAAGTATGTGAGAATAAATACTTTAATTATTTCAGTATAAAAAGAATATACCTTGGAAATTACGAGAGAGATAGTAATCTAAATATTTATACTATACGTAGAGATGAGATTAAAATACATATGAGGAGTATATATATAGGTTGGAGAAATACCTATAAATTATACTAGGATATGTGTATGCCTATTATGGGAAATTTTTGTTAAGAGCACTAATGGGTGATAACCCGGGGGTGCAAGAATCTTATAGTTAAGCGCACTAATGAGTGATAACTCGGGGGTGCAGAAATTCTATTGTTAAGTGTACTAATGGGTGATAACCCGGGGGTACAAGGATGATTATTGTTAGGCGCACTAATGGGTGATAACCCGGGGGTGCTGGATTATTATTGATAGGTGCATTAATGGGTGCTAACCCGGGGATGCAGGATTTTCTTAATAGGTGCACTAATGGGTCTTAACCCGGGGGTGCAGGATTAGTATATATATATATGTATAGGGATGATGTGACTATATATATATATATATATATATATATATATATATATATATATATGTGTGTGTGCGTGTGTGTGTGTATATGAACTTGTGAATATTTCTACTGTGTGAAATCAGTAGACTTAGTAATAATAATAATCATTACTTTGCACCGAGTGGTCTTAACCTAAGGGTGCAGGATTAGTGTATATATATAGGGATGATGAGACTATATATATGTATAAGTGTACTTGGGTAACTTTCTACTTTGTGAAACTAGTAGATAAAATGGAAATGAGAAATAAAATAATCTTAGTGGATAAAAGATTAACAATTCAAATGGTGAATAATGAAACTTAGTATGTGAGATAAACTATCTGAATAACGTATTGTATGGGCGATACGGGAATACTACTAGTGAGCATAGTTAGTATTAGTATGGTTTCTGACTAGTTAGACTGGGAGGTATAACTAGGGGGATATTAGATGTACATTAGGCGTGCACAATAGACGAGAGGTGAGAAACTCATGTGAGAGTTCGATAACTAACATGCGTATAAGACTTATTTTAAGAACCAGTTTTAGATACTTGTTAAATTATTTTTACACCTCGGGCTCTGACCCGTTTCTTATATTTCTCCTATCTTTTGTTATATATATATATATTATATATATATATATATATATATATATATGTATTAGTACAGGTGCCTAGCCACAAGGACACCGGTTCCAGATACTTGGATGGTTTGCCGAGCTGCAGCTGTTGTGGAAGTTGCGGGTCATTGAGATTAGACGCTTCTCTCATTTTACTCAGTTCCTAGTTCAGATACTTCAGTTCGGGCATGTGTCGCCCATCCTCATTAGTGGGATTGTACTTAGTTCCTTTGTAGTTCTTTTCTGTCGGATTGAGTATTTATTTTGGTTTTGTTGTGACTTTGAACTGGAAGGTTTTATCCAGTCTTAATTATTCAGTATTTAACTCAATCAACATTCATTTATTATCTGTGGTTTATAATTCAATGTTCAGAAATTAATTGAATTAATTAGTTTCAAATTAAATTGGGAAATGTTTTGACACTAGCTTAATTAAATGTTAGGTAATTAATTGGATTTAAGTTTTCGACAGTGAGGCTAAGAATGAACCAACCGAACATTCTATTATAAATTTTATAAAGGACTGATCACCAGATATTTAATTGGGCGGGGTGTCACAGAGGGGCCCAGAGTCCTTTGGTGCGACTTCGACTTAGACTTCAAATCACTGACCAACTAGCATAGTGTAGCTTTTATGGTAGTCGGTGAAAGTTAGTAAATACAAATGGGATTGGTAACCTATGTTAAGAAATCGAAAATATGATTTTGAGCACTACGCTCACTAATTGTTAAAGAAAAGACAAGTTAATGTAATAACCATGGAAGTTTGATCTTTACATTTTCATGCAAATTTGTACGATGATTCTCTTAATTTAAATAATTAGTACTTAAGTTTGAAATTAGCTTTAAATTTAAAGCTTAATTTTAGATTTGATTTTAGACATTAGAGTTGCTTAATTTCATATCTAGATTTATCTACATGTTTAAACCTTTCTTTGGGGATAATTTTCTCATCCCAACACCCTAACTATAATGCCTTTCTTGATGATTTATTTTGCCTTCCTATAAATTATTATTTTTTCATTTGTTTTAATTTTCCCCAAATTTGACCATATACCACCCATTCATAGTTATTGATATATAATGAAGACATTAGAAGTTATGAGAAAGAAATGACAAGGGCCGAAAAAAGTCTTTAGAAAAGTCAATAGAAATTACCAGATATATGATTTTTGTACTCATTACCAACTCAACTAGTTTGATGATTTTAAAATAAAAGAATCAACCTATAAAACACAACGTGAATCTGGGTTTAGGGATATACATGGAAATTATTATGCAAGTTCTTCAAAAAAATCAATAGAAATTCCTGTATATATGATTTTTGTATTCATTATCAACTCAACAAGTTTTATGATTTAAAAATACAAGAATCGATCTATAAAAACCGCGTGAATCTCTGTTAAAGGTCTTTGTTAAAGGATATATATATATGGAAATTATTATGCAAGTCAAGTTAATGCCATTTGTGTTGGCAAGTTATAAGTTAAAGTCATTTGTGTTGGTTCATATTTGTCTATCAAGAGTTAATGGATTGTACTTCAAATAAGTGGACTTCTCTCAAATACCAAAACATGTAAAATACAGAGTATACTTTAAACAAGTGGAGCTTTGCATATATATTAACCATATTCTATTTTTCTAATTAATTTTTGTAAGTTTTGTTGCAACTAATGAACACATTTTTTAAGTAATGAGGGAACTAACATATGTGCTTGGAAGTGGGCATGCCAATGTATGTCAAATTTTATTTTTGCATATTTTAATTCATTTTTGTCTTAAAACATACAGAGTTCTATTTTCTTATGTACTTTAATTCTTTAATTAAATGAGATAGTTTCATAAGGATAAGTAGTTTTTTTAGGTGATTATATAAATTTTTGTATTATTTGTTTTCTCTGAATATCTTGGAAAAATTTAATACAGAGTTCCATTTTAACATGACATTCATTTTTTCTGTGTAATAAATTGCATTTTGAATCTGGAGTTTTTTTGTGAAATTTCAAATTTGGTGTTTATTTTCAACTTTGATATAAAGAAGTTAGTTATTGGGGGCAAGCTCGAATGTTTAGGGAATTCTATCACTTCTTCTAACCAAGATTTAGTTGCTACTAAATGCAACTAACGAATAACTGACAAAACATTATGATGTTAAAATGTTTTACAGTGTACGTTAAAAAAAATGTATTGAGTTATTCAGTTGAACATTATTCTTAGTAAGTAAATGATTCAATATTTCTCTACAATTCTTTGTTTATTTTTCGATCCAGCGTTCTTTTTAGTATGTAAAACTAAAGCCCCTTAACTAACAATATCATGTTTTTGGTTCCTCTGTATTTTTTGGCAGCTATTTAATATTTTAGGTTAGACATGTTTATGGGGTGATAAGACCATGGGGCATTAGGTTCATGACTTTTTATTGACTATAACACAATGGGACCTAAAAAGGGTATATTTAAAGTTTTAGATTTTCAGATTTATGCAGTTGATTTGGCAAATGTTTTTTTACTTCTTTTAAATTTCCTTAGGTAAAGACTCTATTGGATTGTACAAAATTAGTTGTTATGTTTGTCCTTTTTGTATTTCTGTAATGGTTCTTTTTGTGGCCCTCATTTTAAAATGTTATTTATTCTAGTAAGGATAAACAAGAATGCCTATCGGGACAGCCAAAAAACTAATGTCGATTACATTCTTGCCACCACACGTGACAGTTCAGAGCTACCGTAAACTCGCCACGTCAACAAGTTGATCGCCAATGGTATATGGTGTCGAAGAAAAATGTAAAATTATGTTTGTTCAGGTGGACATATATAAGGGTGGACCACCGATGGTACATGATAGGACCATCGCAGGAGAACTTGGCAATTGTTCTTAATTACTATGCTCAGGTATAGTCAAATATGTATTAGATATTTCCATTGCTATTTCCTTTAGAGTTCGTTATATGTTAAATGAAATTACTATATAAACTTTTATTGCATCTTTTTGTCTACAAGTGATTAAATTTTGAGAATGTAAGGACTTAAGTTTCCATTTTTAAGTCCTGAGTTTTCATTTTTTTTAAATTTTATACATGTGATTATGTACTTCTAAAAGTACGTAAAGAGGGAACTTTAGACTTTTGAATTCTACACTACACTAATATTGTCAGGTGCTATAATTTTAAGTCTAATTCATTTGAAGGATTTATTTATAATTTACAATTATTTTACCCGCAATCAATATTTGAAATGGATCACATCATAGTAATTAAAACTATTCATTCTACTGCAAGTCCTTAGTCATACCAAATAAGTATGTTGCAACTTGTCCTTATTCATAGTAAGTGAAATGAAGACACCAGGTGAATTCTTACAATATTAGACATGTATTCTTCAATCTAATGAACACTAAGATAGATGTTAAAATCTACGTTTTACCAATGTGATGTCCAATCTTATTTTATTATTTTATAATGACATATTATACAGTTTATTTTATTTTCATACTTATGATAGATACAAGGATTTGATTACCTCACTAGCTCATGATTCATTTGATGTAATAATATAAGGATGAGTTTGATAATATTTATTATGAGCTTTTTCAATTAGTATTTTATCAAGTAAAGTATATTTTTTGTCAAATCATGCATTTTTTTTCTCCATATCCATGTTTTATATAGCACCCGATTTTGTGAATTCACGTTTTATCTCAACAAGCATAATTCGTAAACCACTACACCAAAACTCCCAACTTCTCATAAGCAAAAACCTCGACAAGTTTGGGGGTGACAAATGACCTTGTCACAGACTTGTCACGGTCAAAGACCGTGACAAGTTCATTAGAGTTGTCACGGACTTGTCATGGTCTTTGACCTTGAAAAGTTTACTGTGACAAGTCCGTGATAAAATCTTAAACTTGTCGCAATTTTGGACCGTGACAAGTCCGTGAGAAATAATATATTATCACGGATTTTAACCATGACAAATTCGTGACAAGTTTCTTTGTCACGGACTTGTCACGGTCAAAGTTCGTGATAATTCTGGGCAGAATTTAAAAAAAACTGCTGGGCAGTATGGCCACTGCCACTGCCCATCAGTTTATTTGTACCTATTATAGCAAAATTGAACTGTCTAAACAACATATATATAGAGAAACTAAACCAAAATAAAAATATCCATAACCAACATGTAAATAATAATAACCAAATATAAATATCCATATCTAGACCAAAATGTACCAAATTAAAAAAATACAAATATAATCCAATATCCAAATAAAATAAATAGAAATAATATACTTAACAACTCATGCACATTGTTTCAATTTGAGGAAAATTCGGCAGCATATCCCCATAGTTTTCCAAGTACACGACATAGATTCGCAAGAAGTGTTATTTCAATTTATCAATTTAAATAACACTTAACATCGCATCATCTAGTATGTAACCAGAGAACATTAAGATACGACATAAGAACTTCCTCCAAAAGTAACAAGTTTAAGCCACTAAAAATATTATTATACAGAAACTATGCAGTCCCAAATGTCCAAACGGGACAATTCGAGAGATCTCATTATAGGGGTAATGACTCTCGAATGGATCTAAGGGCTATTGAATGTGTACGCATAAGAGCGGGAAGGCTAGTATATATGCTCACTTTATGTAAGGGCTATAGTATTTATATTCGATAATAATAGTTATAGTGATGATTTATACATAGTTATATTTCATTTCGCATTACACAACACTATACTCAATTTTCGTTTTATACCCAATTTCAATGTTAATTTCACATTTACATAACAATATGCCCAATTTTAGATTTATGCCCAATTTCAACTTCATGTTTACACAACAAAGGGTCCAATTTCAGATTTACACAATATTATATGCAATTTCCATTTTATACCCAATTTCAATTTTAATTTCGCATTTACACAACACTATGCCCAATTTTAGATGTCGAACCATTTTAATTTTATATTTACACAACAAAGGGGTCGGCCTAATATTTACACAATAAAGGGGTCCATTATTTACACAACAAAGGGGTCCAATTCAGATTTATGCCAACTTTGTGTAAACACCAAATTAATCACACACACACACACACACACACACACACACACACACACACACACACACACACAGATATATATATATATATATATATATATATATAGAGAGAGAGAGAGAGAGAGAGACACACACACACACACACACATAAAGGAAAGAGAGATAAAAAGAAAAAAATGTACCTGAGATAGAGAGAGAGAGAGAGGAGGGAAGTGAAACGGGGGGGGGGGGGGAGAAAGAGGCGGTAGGGTTTTTAGTTAAGACAGTTGTCATGGACTTGTCAAGGTCTTTGAGCGTGACAAGTCCGTGACAAACCGTTATCATAGACTTGTCACTGTCAATAACCGTGATAAAAAAAATCCATATTTTTTTATCACAGTCATTGACCGTGACAAGGTTGGCCGACTCAAAAGTGACAATTTAGCCTTTTTGGTGTAGTGAAAATATGGCATTTGGTGTTATGAGAAATTAATGGGATTAATTTAAATAGGTTATTTTTAATTGTAATTTAAGTTAAGGAAAAAAATCAAAATGTCTTCATTACATGCGTTAATTAAGTTACGTATTTTAAATTGGATTAAAAAATTATACAAAACGAATTATATATATATATCATTTGGATGAATAAGGAAATTAAAATATATATAATAATTAGAAGTAAAAATTCGTATCTTATAGATACAAATCGATTCGGATTTGAACTGAATTGACTGGGGAACCTACAAATTGCTTTCCTTTTGAGCTGTCAACATGTTAATATTTGGGATGTAAAGTTAGTCGACCTTACCATGTTTTTTAGCCTCATTGTCTGACTTCTTACCCCATTAGACATAGTGGATACATCAATATGGCAAGAAGACTTAAGACCCAATTAGAAAATAAAGTTTATTTTCTAAAGTAAAATATCAAGTTTTTTTTACAATAAAAAATATATTTTGATAAAATATGAAACTTAAAAATAAAGTATGTCGGGACTAATATCGTCTCGGGTATTATGGATTCATTGTATGAGGTATAAAATAAAGGATAAAAGGAAAAAAAGGAAAAAGGAAAAGAAAAATAAGATGGTTTCAGAGACATAACAACTAAAAGATACTCGGAGCAACCGAAGAAATTTAAGAGGGGCCCGAAGCCCTTGGGTGCGGCTTCAGCTTTGACTCCAAATTATCGTCCAGTTAGCATAGTGCAATATTTATTGCAGTCGGTGACAGTTTGTAAATACAAATGGGATTGGTGACCTACGTTAAAAAAGTAAAAAGATGAATTTGAGCACTACGCTCACTAATTGTTAAAAAAACGACTAGTTAATGTATAAGCGTGGAAGTATTTAAATTACGTTAATGGTTTAATTAATGGGACTCGGGTAGTAGTCAAGGAAAGATTAAGTGTGAGTGGGATCATCACCCAAGTTGCATGTTTACAACATAAATTGCATGGTTACGACACGCATTGCATAAGAACTCTTAATCAATGTAAGGATGATTTTTTGAATTGTTAAAATACATTATATATGTATAAATATTCCTTGTACATAGTATATGCTGTTGGTATTTCCATTATTGGGCATTCACTCTTACCCCACCATTCCCCCCCCCCCCCCCCCCCTCCCCACCAGGTAGGGAAAGATACCGGCAAGGTAATCGTGGGAGGTAAGTAAGGATTTTCACGCAAGTAGAGCTCTGTTTACTATTTTTTAATGTGTAATTTAAATGAAACTTTTGATTGTGTAATTTGAAGTAGTTGAAAGGACTTTATATTTGGTTTGTAATAATACATGATGATGTGGACTTTCTTTCAATGTTATTTGTTTTACGAAAATGACAAAACTCTTTTATCATAAATGTTAGTAACTAAATAAACTATCACCATTTAATAAAATAAAGTAACCTTTGTTTTGCAACACAATTCAGTAAATCGAGTGTATATATAAAATAGGATTTTCTTAAATGAAATCAAAGTAAAAAGTTTTCCCACGTGGCACCTCGACTTAGGTGTGTGTAATCCTTCAAGCAGGCCCAAACCCGGAATTAAGGCGTCACAACTTGGTATCAATGGATATGTTTCGTAAATGTTGGAGTGTGTGCTTACATTTTGTATTTATTTTAATAGTAATTCTCTATACTCAATGTCATTCTAAACTATCATCCCCTATTTAGAATGTGTACACATAGAGGAGGCAAACGTACTGTGGCACGTGTACTGGTGGAAACACCAATGAGTTACGCCAAATGAATCGGGCAGTTAGACAGCTGGCTGATTCACTCTCCCAATAGAACCAAGGAAAAAGTTGCTTAGTGGAGAGCAGCAGAACTGCCACTATATTAAAAGAATAAAGGAAACTCAATCCCCCTATGTTTAAATGTACTACAGGGTCTGAAAAGGACAAGTGGTTACAGCGCATTACTCATATTTTTTATGTCCTTGAAGTCTCTCCTGCTTATAGGTTCCATGTGGCTACATTTCAGTTTATGGACTAGGACCCAAAGTGGTGCTGATCCTATCAATCAAGTATGAAAGGGACAATCTTTTGGGAAGATTCTCATATAGCATTTCTGGACCATTACTTTCTAGAAGTTTATCGTGATGGAAAGAGGGATTCGTTTTGTAAATTGTTTCAAGGGAAGTGAATATAAATGGAAGTTTGAAATACTATTAGAATGTGATAAGTATGTGTCGGGTGATGAGATATAAAAGACTCAATTATTCATAAAAAGGGTCTTAATTCGTCCACATAAAGACTCATAGTCGAACAAGAGATTCGTGGGTTCAGTAAATGGTTAGCAAATCCATCAGCTTAGCGATGGAGTTCGAGAATGCTAAACTAATCATGGATAAAAGAAGAGGTTTGATAGTCGATAAAAAAGTGATGGAAGGAAACCTATAGATGGTGGGTCCAAATGGTTCTTTGCAAAACTAAAAGTAGTAGTAGGTGTCAGTTCTGCACAAAAATAGGGTTTAGCTAAAGGGTCAGTACAACAAGGACAAGGTTGTTTTATATGTGGATATCTCAATCATTCAAGAGGGATTTCCCACAAAGACACAACGATCCTCAGCCCAGTAACCAGGGTTCCAATTTTTATCTAGTGAGTAACTTAAATTTCTATACACCTACCCATCACCCACAACACTTTAGTGGATTCCAGCAGGGTATGTACAACAATGATGATTGACATCCCAACTAGGGTATGATGGATAGGAACAATCAAATGAGCAGGGCAATCAGAACAACAGGTTTAACCAAGGGCGTGCTTATGCCATTATATAACCAACAACTCAACCAGACGCCACGATTATGGAAGGTGATATGAATTTACCAAATTTGGGTCCAAGCATTGTTTGATTCTATCGCATAACATTCATTCATATCCAGTTCTTTAGCTAGTATTTTGGGTCTTAAGGTTGATTAATTTTATCCCTCTATTTCCGTGGGGCTTTCGATTGATGGAGGTATTTGTCTAAATCGTATTTGTCATAATTGCATTTTCATTATGAGGGAGTATGTTTTTTATTATGACTTAATTTTTGTGTACATGGAAGGTTTCGAGGTAATCCTCGGGATGGATTGGCTATCTTATTTTAATATTATAATAGAATGTCATCGGGATAGGGTTTCGATGTTATTTCCAGATGGTTAATATGCATTCAAAAGTGTTAAATTTATAACTCAGATAGACGCATTTTAATTGCTAGTTCTCGATAAAATTGATCTTATGCGGGCATTTTGTTGATCTTATTGGTGAAAGCATACTTGTGGATTCAAACGCACTAATTCAAGGGAATTTGGGCAAGAAATCGCCGCATATGCACTTTCAAAGGCAAAATGGTAAATTCAGATTACTAATTTTGGACTAGGATAAATTATGGAAATTATCGACCTTGAATTAAGGGGAGTCTAGGTTCAAACGGTGTGTCAATCGGAGTTCAAACGTTGAAGTTATGATCGTGAAAATTTGGAAACTAAAAGAAAACTAAAGTCAAAATTCGAGTCATACTTAAAGTCAAACCCCGTGACCCGAGCACTATTGAAATATTTTCAGCCTCAAACAGAGGGAAACGTTGGTTCTTGCGGTTCATCAATTGGAGGTCGTATAAAGAAGTTATAACATTTTGGGGGTTATAATGGAAAAAGGGAATCCTTGGCTGAAACGGCACCGGGGCAACGCGCGTCTGGCGCATCAGCCTACGCGTGGTGGTCGCCAACCCCCCATCGGGAATCGAACTCACGACCTTACCGAGTTACAAAACATGACTTACCACTAACCCAACGTGTAACTCAATTATTTATATTCTCGAAATATTGCATATGCCTTAATATTTTCCCCTGTTTCCTTAATTTCAAATAACACCCAAAACTTTATAACTTATCCATACGACCTCAAATTGACAAACTGCAAGAACTGACGTGGCCCTCTTTTCGAGGACGATAATATTTCAATAATTCTTGGATCATAGGGTTTTGCTTCGGGTATGATCCGTGCATTGAATTTGACTTTCTTTCGATTTTGATCTTTGTACGATCATAACTTCTTCGTTGGAACGCCGATTGACACGCCATTTGAATCCAAGCATACCTTTATACAAGGCTTACAACTTCCCTGATTTGTCCAAGTTTGAAATTAGTTATCTGAATTTACCATTTCGCCTTCGAAAGTGCATATGCGGTCGTTTCTTCCCCAAATTTCCTTAAAATATAGATTTTGAATTCCCAAATATGTTTTTCCCTTTTAGATAAATAAAATACCCACATAAGGCCAATTTAATCGACAACTAGAAGTTAAAATGCGACTATTTGAGGTATAAATTTAATACTTTTGATTTCTTATCACACCACCCCAAACCGAACATTGCTATTCCTCGGGCAAAAATGGAAAGATAATAAACTAAAAGTGTTATGCTTTCGCGAGTACAAGTGATTGCACTTAGCATGTGCAAAAAGTCATTAAACCTCGAGGTTGCCCTGGAGGACGGGTGTTATCTCGTGAGGGTTTGTAGTGAATTGTCGTACCCCAACTTAATTAAGTTAAAATCATCCTTTTTCATTTAGAGATAAATTCCCATAAATAATACTTTACTTTAAATCTCTCAGAAAATAACATAAGATTTTTTCTTTCTTTTCAAAGGCGTGTTTAAATGAAAACATAACTACATGTACATATAACTTACAAGTACTAAACAAATTTACATATATAAGTTATTTTGTTTAACATTAACACAAAAACCTTGCTGATATTCAGACCATATCAGATATTCGTCACTCCCCCGTTTTAAGGTCCTAACTTGGCAGTGAACTCCCAATGACAAGCATACTTGAAACATAACATTATAGGAGTGTAAGCAATAACAGGTTAGTGAATGACCATATACATGAACATACAACACATATAACTAATTTGAATAATCATTTTTATTTTCTAATGTCATAACCCATCAGGAATTGTGTAACTCTCGCAAGCCTGGACACGCCACAGTCCAATTAACCTTCCACGGTTCATGGGCACCACCACAGCCCATAATTTGGCCCGATTACAACAAACCTTTAAGTTGGATTAACAGGACCGCCACATCCCGTAGGTCTCACCACAGTCCTTAACATTAGACAAAGGACCCTCCACAGTCCACAATATTAAATAACTTCGCTTAACATGTTTAATCATATGCATGTGTTTCACAAATACCACATCACTCCATAAACAGTTTAACACATGTATTTAACCACACAGTTCCATATGAAAATATAAGCATTTATATTTCATAGGAAAGGTCACTCACCTTGAAGTTGGTACTAAAATTAACACCAAATCTATTTCCTTGGTATCGAAGTGTTAGACGCTTGCCCACCTAACAATTCAACATCATTAGTATTTGAATACGCCAAATAACATTAAACTCAATAACACATCACATCATAACTTTCCATGATATTCTACCCGATATCAATAAACATCTTGAATAACACAAAAATAAGTTTCATAATTTCTTTGAGTTCATTTGCTATGTCAGCAAAACATCAAACACATGGTGGACATACTTACTATTTTGGGGCAGATTTTATACCTAAACTTCAAACTATCCCCGAAGATTCATTACTCTGTATTTTTATATAATTTTTGGATATGTTATACACATATGAGTCCATTTTAATCTCCAATGAGAATTAATCAATTTCAATAAGTATTCCATGATTTATGCCATTTTTATCACAACTAGGTCGGAATAGAACATTAAAGCATAACTTAACATTTTCAAGCATATATAACCCCCATCTCGGTTATCAATCATGTAAACACATACTAAACATGTTGTAGTAAATACACACATCATACATATGAATTTCATAAATCAAAAGCTCCACAAGAAGGTGATTCAAATCTTGGGTTTTTAAAGTTAACATTTACGATCCTAATACGCGTTCTTACATATGTTCCTAAACCATCATTGTTTTAAAACAATTTGGCAATATGGGTATTATTAAAATCTTGATCCAAATCAGAAACAAAAATATACCAAGTGTAGAACTCATCCATATGACCAACTTTAATAAAGAAGTAATTACCTTACGAGGATTCCTCGATTTATAGAAATTTTCCAAATGACTTCTTCCTTAAACTTCCTTTCTCTCTCCTTAGGAAAAACTTGTTATTTCTTGTGAGAAAGAATACACAACTCTCATTTATAATAAAAAATACGTTTTAAAATCACTATAGAGTTGCGTCCAACCAATCACTCTGATTCGACATTGGTTGGACGAAAGGTCGAATCAGACAATTCCATTAATGACAGATTTGCCCCACATTGGTAAAATCACTATAACTCACTATCACTGGCCTCAATTTACTCCCTCTTTGTGTCTACGCGTAGATAACTTATACATCTAAAAATTTAATATTTTGTATTTTTCGGAAATCATAAAATTATTACGCCTAATTTGGGCTCGAACAAAAGAGTTATAATGTACTCAAAATTTCATAACTTTCACATTTGGCGACCAAACATCGCCACTTTCGCATCAACACTATAGTTTACTTTTATAAATATAATGATGCATTTAGAAACATATTTTCATGATGAATTTAACCAAATAACTAATCACATGCCTTAAACATGTTATCCCCAATCATAAGCTCGATTAGCATCTAATGTAAACAACATACATATCACATGAGTACGCATCTCCTAAACATGGTAATTAACATGTTTAACACCCATTAACCAACTTATAACTCATGAATTATACTTAATCATGTAATTAACATTCCCAATCATATTTTAGGGCCTTACAATTCTACCCCTCTTATAAAAATTTCTTCCTCAAAATTTAATGCATAAGAAACGTACCAAACAGATAAGGATATTGCTTCTTTATGTTATCCTCTCCTTCCCAGGTGGTACACTCCACATTCTGACTTCCCCACATTACCTTAACTAATGGAATGGTTTTATTACGTAGCACGTACTCCTTTCGATCTAAAATAGCAATTGGTTCCTCCACATAGGCCAAGTCATCTTGAAGCTCTATCGGTTATGAAGTAAACACATGTAAAGGATCGGGCAAATACTTACGCAACATCGATATATGAAAAATATCATGTATCTGAGACAATTCTGGTGGTAATGAAAACTTATAATCCACAGCTCCAACTCATTTCACAATCTCATAAGGGCCAATGTACCTAGGATTCAATTTTCCCTTCTTCCCAAATCTCATAACCCCTCTCCAAGGAGAAACACGTAGGAATACTCGATCACCTTCCTCAAATTTCAATTCTTTCCTTCGGTTGTCTGCATAACTTTTCTGTCTACTTTGCGCCACCTTCAAGTCATAATAGATAAGATTTATCTTTTCAGTGGTATGCTGCACAATTTCTAGCCCAAATAGTTTTCGTTCTCCTACTTCAGTCCAACACATTGGAGTTCTGCATTTTCTCCAATACAAAGCTTCATAAGGACCCATCTCAATACTCGAATGATAGCTATTATTATAAGCAAACTCTATTAGTGACAAGTGTTCATCCCAACTGCCCTTGAACTGCAACAAACAAATTCGTAACATGTCTTCAAGTGTCTGGATCGTTCTTTTTTACTTCCCATCAGTCTGAGGGTGAAAAGATGTATTAAATTTCAATTTAGTCCCCAAGGCTTGTTGTAAACTAGGCCAAAAGTGAGAAGTAAACTTCGAATCTCGATCAGAAATAATGGAAATAGGTGCACTATGCAATCTAATAATCTCATCCACATATATTTTGGCATATCTATCCATGGAGTAAGTAGTTTTAACGGGAAAAAAATGTGCAGACGTAGTCAAACTATCAACGAAAACCCAAATAGAATCAAACCCTCATGATGATTTTGGTAAACCTATAACAAAATTTGTAGTAACATGCTCCCGTTTCCACTCAGGAATAGGTAAGGACTGTAGTAAACCACTTGGCTTCTAATGTTCCACCTTCACCTGTTGGCAAACTAGACATCTAGCAATAAAATCTGCAATGTCGTGTTTCATTCTCGACCACAAATAACATTGTTTCAAATCTCTATACAGTTTCGTGCTCCTTGGATGCATAGTATATACAGAACAATAGGCTTCTTCTAGAATTGTTTTCCTCAAATCAGGAACATTAGGTACACGCAAACGATTATCGTACATAACAATATCATCATCACGAATAGAAAATTCACTTGCTTTACCCTTTTTCATATTGTCTCTAACTTTCTCCAATTCCATATCTCCTGCCTGTGCTTGTTTTATCCAGTCTATCAGTGTAGGTCTAACATTTAAATGTGCTAGTAATCCACAAGACTCATTCAAAGTTAATTTCACCCTCATTAAAGCTAACTCTTTCAGCAGGTCAACTTGAATACAATAAATACAAGACACACTTCCTTGAGATTTTTTACTCAAAGCATCAACAACAACATTAGCCTTACCCGGATGGTGATGTATTGTGCAATCATAATCCTTTATAAGTTCCATCCACCTCCTTTGTCTCAATTTCAAGTCTTTTTGAGTAAACAAGTATTTAAACTTTGATGGTTAGTAAAAATTTCACAACTAACACCATATAAGTTACGCCTTCAAATCTTTAGTGAAAAACTACTACGGCTAACTCAAGATCATGTATAGGGTAGTTGCGTTCATGTATCTTTAATTATCGAGAAGTAAAATCAATTACCTTCCCATACTGCATTAACACACAACCAAGTCCTTTATTCGAGGCATCACTATAAAAAAATAAACCTTCGGTACCCATTGGAATAGTCAATACTGGAGTTGATGCCAACTTACCCTTTAAACTTTCAAAGCTTTTCTCACAATAATCATTCCATACAAACTTGTTCTCCTTTCTGGTAAGCTTAGTCAATGACAATGCAATAGAAGAAAACCCTAGTATGAATCTCCTATAATATCCAGCCAATCCCAGAAAACTACGTACTTCTGTCACACTAGTTGGTCTTTACAAATTCATTACTGTTTCCACCTTCTTGGGATCAACACAAATGCCATCAATAGAAATGACATGCCCCAAAAATACTAACCTATCTAGCCAAAATTCACATTTAGAAAATTTAGCATATAACTTCTTCTCTCGTAAGGTTTGTAAAATTATGCGCAGATGGTGTTCATGCTCTTCCATGATATGAGAATATATCAAAATATCATCAATGAAAATGATAACAAAAGAATCCACGTATGGGTAAAATATGCGGTTCATCAAGTCCATGAATACGGTTGGTGCATTTTTTAACCCAAATGGCATGACAAGAAATTCATAATGTCCATACCTAGAACAAAAAGCAGTTTTATAAATGTCACATTCTCTTACTTTTAACTGATGATATCCCGATCTGAGATCAATCTTGGAAAATACTTTGGCTCCTTGCAACTGATCGAACAAGTCATCAATGCGGGGTAGTGGATATTTATTACGGATAGTCACCTTATTCAATTGACGATAATCGATGCACAGTCTCATGGTTCCATCTTTCTTCTTCACAAATAATACTGGGGCTCCCCACGGTGATACACTGAGCGTTATAAAACTATGATCTAACAATTCTTGCAACTGTATCTTTATCTCTTTTAATTGTGCAGGTGTCATAAGATATGGTGCAATAAATATTGGTGTGGTGCCTGGTACCAACTCAATCACAAATTCTACCTCACGGTCTGGTGCTAAACCTGGGAGTCCTTCTGGGAAGACATATGCAAACTCATTAACTACTGGTATATCTGATAGTTTTCCAGCCTCTTGCCGTGTGTCCACCATATGGGCAAGATAACCCTGACACCCTTTCCTTAAAAATTGATAAGATTTTGTAGCAGAAATCAAACATGTTGGAGTGACATTTCGCTCCCTAATAAATTTAAATTCAGGTTCACTCGGTAACCAAAACACTACCTCCTTTCTAAAGCAATCTAAATATGCATGATATGAGGCCAACCAATCCATACCCAGTATCATATCAAAGTCACACATATCGAGAGGTAATAAGTCAATCAGTAATTCTTTTCACCCACTCGTACCACACACTCCCTATATACCCTCTGAATATAAATCAACCCCCCCACTGGAGTAACAATACATAAACCAAAATCTAATGATGATAATGGTTTATTAAGATTAAATAGATAAAGCAAAGACATAAAAGAATGTGTAGAACCAGGATCTATCAACACATAAGAATCTTTTTCGCCAACAAGAAGTGTACCTGTCACTATGTTAGGCATAGCTTATGCATCTTGTTGCATTAGTGAAAACACTCAGCCTTGACCTTGACATTGTGATATACCTCCTCTACCTCTCCTAGGTACATTCTGTGTAGAACTCCTACCTCCTACTTCCACACTCCCAACTGATGTTGTAGCTCCCATTATTGGACAATTCTTCCGTAAGTTCCCTGGTTAATGACAATGGAAATATAAAGGTGTCGTCCCAGCTATTGTACACTCCCGAGACATGTGCCCTTGACCACCACATCTATGATAAAATATGGCCCTCGGTCCCAACACGGATGCATTTTCTGACCGACTCATTCTAGTCCTTCCACTTCAAGCTTGAAACTTCCAGATGCATATCTGTTATTTCTATATCCCTGACCCTTAGGTACACTATAAGTTGAGGTTCCCGTCTCCTATCCATATAATTTTGTACTATAATGTCTAACCTTCTTCAAATGTTCGACTTACATTTATTTTATTGACTTTTCTGACACCATAGCTCTATCCACCAAGTCCACGTAATCTGTGATCTTCATATTAGCAACTATTTTTTTTATGGTGACATTCAACCCAGTTTGAAACTGATCACATTTACTTTCTTCTGTCCTCACCAAATCATGTGCAAATCTGGATAAAGATACAAAGAAAGTTTCATACTCTGCCACTGTTCGATTCCCCTGTTTCAGAATGATAAATTCTTTTTCTTTATCCTTCCTATACAGCCTTGGAAAATATTTTTCAAAGAACACATTCACAAACTTCTCCCATGTAATTTGTGGAGGATTCACTGACACCACTCCCTCATTTATAGTAAGTAACCTTTCTGTAGCATCCCACTATAACTTTACATCATCCTCTAACCTAAAGTTTGCTAGAAAAACCGTTTGTTCATTTCACACTTCCATCACCTTGAATATCATTTTCATCTTTATAATCCACCCCTCTGCCACTAACGAGTCAGTAGTCCTAGTAAATGCTGGCGGATTTAACTTCATGAACCTCTCATGAAATTTATCCCTATCTCCACCATATGCTCTACCTCTCGCTTGTTCCACAAGTTGTGCCACAATACGTAATATTCTTCCCACGTCACCAATAGGTTATTGTTGCACCTCTGGTTCATACACTTCAATATATCCCTGTCATTGCTGAGTATTAGGTACATTGGATACCTCACCCTCTGCTCTATCATGCGGCTCGTGTGGATCCATCACTCACTAAAATATAAATAGCTTAAATAGAATACAATAGCAACGGTTTAACATTAACATTGTTAGTCAAAATCCTGACCCAAAAAATACCCACTTTCTATTGTCCACTGCCAATCTAGACCCTCACACCCTGTCCAGAACCTAATAACCATGCTTTGATACCAAGTTATCGTACCCTGGATTAATTAAGTTAAAATCATCCTTTTTCATTTAGAGATAAATTCCCATAAACAATACTTTACTTTAAATCTCTCAGAAAATAGCACAAGATTTTCTTTTCTTTTCAAAGGCATGTTTAAATGAAAACATAACTACCTATACATATAACTTACAAGTACTAAACAACTTTACATATACAAGTTCCTTTGTTTAACATTGACATAAAAACCTTGTTGATATTCAGCCCATATTAGATATTCGTCACTCCCCCGTTTTAAGGTCCTAACTTGGCAGTGAACTCCCAATGACAGGCATACCTGAAACATAACATTATAGGAGTGTAAGCAATAACATCTTAGTGAATAACCATATACATGCACATACCACACATATAACAAATTTGAATATCTAATTTTATTTTCTAATGTCATAACCTTTCAAGCCTTGACACGCTACAGTCCAATTAACCCACCAATGTTCATGGGGACCACCACATCCCATAATTAGGCCCGAGTACAACAATTCTTTAAGTTGGATTAACGGGACCGCCACATCTCGTAAGACCCACCACAGTCCTTAACATTATATAAAGGACCCGCCACAGCCCATAACATTAAATAACTTCGCTTAACATTTTGAATCATATGCACATGTTTCACAAATACCACATCACTCCATAAACAGTTTAACACATGTATTTAACTACACAATTCCATATGAAAATATAAGCATTTATATTTCATAGGGAAGGTCACTCACCTTGAATTTGGTATTAATATTAACTCCAAATCTATTCCGTTGGTATGGAAGTGTTAGTCGCTTGCCCACCTAACAATTCAACATCATTAGTATTTGAATACGCCAAATAACATTAAACTCACTAACACATCACATCATAACTTTCCATGATATTCTACCCGATATCAATAAACATTTTGAATAACACAAAATTAAAGTTTCATAATTTCTTTGAGTTCATTTGCTATGTCAGCAAAACATCAAACACGTGGTGGGCATACTTACTCTTTTGGAAAAGATTTTATACCTGAACTTCAAACCATCACCGAAGATTCATTCCTTTGTATTTTTACATAATTTTTGGATATGTTATACACATATGACTCTATTTCAATCTCCAATTGGAATTAATCGATTTCAATAAGTATTCCATGATTTATACCATTTTTAGCACAACTAGGTCGGAATAGAACATTAAAGCATAACTTAACATTTTTAAGCATATATAACCTCCATCTTGGTTATAAATCATGGAAACACATACTAAACATGTTGTAGTACGTACACACATCATATACATGAATTCCCTAAATCAAAAGCTCCATAAGAAGGTATTCAAATCTAGGTTTTTTAAAGTTAACATTTACGATCCTAATACGCGTTCTTACATATGTTCTTAAACCATCCTTGTTTTAAAACAATTTGGCACTTTGGGTATTATTAAAATATTTATTCAAATAAGAAAAAAAAAATATACCAAGTGTATAACTCATCCATGTGACCAACTTTAATAAAGAAGTAATTACCTTACGAGGATTCCTTGATTTATAGAAAATTTCCAAAGGACTTCTTCCTTAAACTTCCTTTCTCTTTCCTTAGGCAAAACTTGTTATTTCTTGTGAGGAAGAAGACATGCCTCTCATTTATAATAAGAAATACGTTTTAAAGGTGTCCAATAGAAATAGGGGTAGTGGTAACGCGTGATTGGTTGGACGAAAGGTCGAATCAGACAATTAATGACAGATTTGCCCACATTGGCAAATTCACCATAACTCATTATCAAGGGCCCCGATTTACTCCCTCTTTGTGTCTGCGCATAGATAACTTATACATCAACAACTTTCAGATTTTGTGTTTTCCCAAAATCATGAAATTAGTAAGCCTAATTTACGCTTGAACAAAAGAGCTATAATATACTCAAAATTTCACAACTTTCACATTTGGCGACCAAACATCGCCACTTTCTCACCAACACTCTAGTTTACTTTTATAAACATAATGATTCATTTAGAAACATATTTTCATGATGAATTTAACCACATAACTAATCACATGCCCTAAACATGTTATCCCCAATCATAAGCTCGATTAGCATCTAATGTAAACAACATACATATCACATGAGTATGCATCCCCTAAACATGATAATTAACATGTCTAACACCCATTACCCAACTTATAACTCATGACTTATACTTAATCATGTAATTAACATTCCTAATCATGTTTTAGGGCCTTATATGAATATACCCACAAATTTTAAAAATAATTTATTTTGAAAACCTATTTATTAAAAAGCGATTAATCTCTTCTTAGACATGGAAATATCACACAATCCATCATTCAAGGAATATGAACATTAAAGTATGATGTATATGAAAATTTTAAACTTATATAATACTCACGACAAATCTTTCCTAGAACTCAACTTGTGTAGTGTGAATTTCATCAAATAGTTTCAAGTATCATAAGAGTTATTTTTAGATGTCCTTATTGAATCAATGTTTCAACTACAAATCTCACTGTATATATCTCTCTAAAACAAACTCTCGATATTTGGGTAAGTGTATCTCTCTTTTCTGTGAGGGGAGGAGTAAATATAAACAAGGTCAAATGTCTCACACATATAAGAAGGAACAGATACATTAATGAATTTGATCGCATGAAATGAATGCAAACAACTATATTATAAATGTCGAGTTATTAACCAGGTAGAATTTTCGTTCATCCGAGCACTTCACCAAAGGTAAAAGTGGGTTTAATATAAAGGATAAGGGGAAATACAACTTGAATAACTAATGTCTTCAATTCACAAAATGTTGTCACATGCTTTTCTTTTTCTATGGTTATATATATATATATATATATATATATATATTCTATTTTTTATTTGCAACTTTTTTTTGCAATGTGATTTTACTATTGAATCACCAATGAAGACATTTTTACATTTATAATTTCAACCACTCTTTTTCTTAGAACTAAGGCTGATAATGGGATAATGATATATGGATGGTGTATGGGAATATATATGGGTTTGTGGTAATATGGAAAATGAGTGGTGAAAAAAGGTAAATGGGTGAAGGATTAGTGCTCGGGATAAACTACAAGACACATGTTTCTTATAACTTAAAAATGATGTCATTCTCAATGATTATTCAAAAAATGAAGAATAAATAGATCATGCAACGACTTTAATGCGGTATCCAAAGGAAGTTGAGTCAACTTGTGACTTGAAAATTTCATAAAAACTCTCAAAACGGTAAAAAGCTAAAATATCACAGGTTTAAGTCTCTATAAGTGATCTTTAAGTTTTTTTTGAAAATTTTCACACTCTTCAGCTTTAGACTGTTATACGTGATAAGTGAGCAAATAGTGTTTAGTCAAGGATTTCATGGTGCAATATGCCTTATGAAGTATTACTTAAGATTTTAATTTTAAAGATCGACATCAAGTTCGATTTAGAGTATTCTAGACTTAAACGATGGATGATAAATCATGAGAAGAGCGATATAAAACCGCATAAAAAGTGAAAAATGGCTTGTTTCTGAAAAAAAAAATTAAAATGAGGTGTGATTTTGATATAATATCCCACCCCTAAACAAAGGAGAACATCGTCCTCGATGTTTAAAATCATATTTTGAAATTTTTAAAGCACAAGCTAGGAAATATTATAACCAAATATACCGCAAATGAATTTGCGCTGCATGATGGATCGAATGTCAAACCTGAAAAATAGTAGCAGCACAAAATTTTGTATAAGTCTATGAAGCATCAGGGAGAGAGTTGAACACTACCCGCAAACATTGTAAGACTCATACTCAGAAATAATAAACTACGTATTACCTTATGGTTATGTTAAGTTTAACGTCTTCAGCCAGATGGATAGGTACTCACCCTAAAGATAGAAACTATGATAACACGGGGTAGCAGAAGGTATGAGTGATGGGAGTTACCCTCAAACAAAACTAAAATTTTAATCTTATCGGATAAAGGATACTGTGGTAAATGAACTTATATGGAAAAGTTCCTCTCGCGATGCAAATCATAGGTGGACCAAGGGTGTATAAGAAGAAGAGTATATAGAAGAAAAGTAAGAGTGATGGTGAAGAGACACATATCACGGGTCTTATTGAGACTAAAGGCGAGTTCAATAAGAACCGCATGATCATGGTTCTTTATTTGGCGAGGAAGGCAGAAGGGTTTGACAATGGTGAAGGTGTGGGTGTCATGGAAATTATGCGACCGTTCTATAAATAGGCAATGATATTGGTCGTGTCGTGACACATCGATGAGATGACGATAGTAATAAGAACCATAAGGAATGGGTGCGTAAGTAAAATCATGCCAGTTGTCATATAAGTTGAGAGTAGCACCACAAATACTCTCATGGATAGTGGGGTGGATGAGGAAATCATGATATGGATTTTGGAGTTCGAGGATGGATGGTGGGATCAAGTAGGGACCTAAAGATATAGTTCGCAATGAAATAGGTACAGTAACAAGGTCCAAACATGGTGAAAGGTCGGGTGGGACAATGGGTGGGTCAGGTGGTACACCAGGTAGAGGAATATGATCTAACTCGAGAGTAGGGGATACACACTCATCTTGAGGGTCAGATTGATCCTCAAGGTCCTCCTAAAGAGGGAGTGTGGTGTTAAGTGATGGAGAGATCAATTGAGCCACCACTATGTCACCATCCATGGTGGTAAAGGGGTCTAAAGAGGTATTAGGATCCAAGATAGATGAATCAACATCAATATCTAACTCAAAGTGAGACAAATATTTATGGAGAGGATTTATATGAAGAGAGGTAGGAACCATCTCTGATTCAATCTCGAGAGAACTTATAGTCGGAGTTAACCTACAAGGAAGAGGTGTCTCGGGGACACACATATTGAGCTCTATAGGTATAAACAAGAGCATATTTTTAGATATGACGGGGTGGAGGGACCTCAAATGTGGGTTTGTTTGGATTATCGAGGAATGGATCAGTCTCTCATTCTATGGATAAGTCAACACAATTGTGAACTCGGGGTTCAAACCACGTGATGGTCTCAACTTCGAGATTATCAAGGTAATAGGGTTAGACGTACTCAAAATCCATTTCACAAGATGACTCACCCTCATTCCATACGGTTACAAGAATAGCACTACACCAAAAAGTTTAAATTGGCAGCCTTTAGCCGGCCAGCCTTGTCATGGTCGTTGACCGTGACAAAAAACACGCGTTTTTTATCATGGTCAATGACCGTGACAAGGCCATGACAAAGACTTGTCACGGTCATTGACCGTGACAAATACTTATAATATTGTCACGGTCAAGGACCGTGACACGTCTGTGATAATTTGTTCAGCAAAATAAACCCTACGCTTTCTTTTTTCCCTTTGTTTTTGGTTTTCTCTCTCTTTCTCTCTCTAAGCGATTTCGAGCTCTCTCTCTCTCTCTCTCTCTCTCTCTCTCTCTCTAAGGTATGTTTTTTTTCCTCTCTTTCTCTTTCATTTCTATATGTGTGTGTATATATGTGTGTGGTGGTGTGTGGTGGGGGGAGGGGTTGTGTGTGCACGTGTGTGTGTGCGTGTGTGGTGGGGGGAGGGGAGGGAAGGGGAGGGACAGGGGGATGGGTGGGGGGCAGGGGGTGGTGGTGGTGGTGGTGTGTGTGTGTGTGTGGTGGGGTGATAGGGGTAGGGGTGGGGTGTATGTGTGTGTGTGTGTGCAGGTGTGTGCGTGTGTGTGTGGCGGGGGGAGGGGGCAGGGGGTGGGGTGGTGGGGGTGGGGTGGGGAAATCTCAACAATTGTATAGCTTTAATTAATAAATTGTATAGCTTTAATTGTATAGTTTTATATGAAAGTAAATTGATAATTAGTACCCATTTCATATGAAAAGTAGGATTGCCCCTCATTGTAAATTAGTAAATTAATAATTGTATACATTAATTGTTAGTTTAATTGATGAAATGAATTAATTGATTAGATGAATTAGAAGGAGTACGGGATACACATTTGTTATTGACATTGTTGTTGGATTATAGTGGATCGATGTTGGGTTGGTTAGTTTTAAAAGTGGCATGACCACTGGATTATTGTCCATATGGGGTGGGATTTTTCAACTTTGAGTTGAAAATTACTTTGTATATCGAACAATATATATATAGTATGATAATTAAATGAAATATACTTGAAATTACATATAGTGAGCATAGATACTAGCCTTCTAGTTCTTATGCGTACGCATTCAATATCCCTTAGACCCGTTCAAGAGTCATTACCCCTGTAATGAGATCTCTCGAATTGTCCCGTTTGGACAGTTTGGGACTGCATAATTTCTGTATAATATTCTCAGTGGCTTAAAGTTGTTACTTTTGGAGGAAGTTCTGCAGTCGTATCCTAATGTTCTCTGGGTACCATACTAGATTGACAAGTGTGACTGTTATTTCAATTGATCAATTGAAATAACACTCACACTTGCCAATCTGCGTCGTGTACTTGGAGAACTATGGGGATATGCTGCCGATTTTTTTCAAATCGTAACAATGTGCATGAGCTGTTAAGTATATTATAGAAAAATGCGGTCTTGAATGGGATAGGACCACTCACCCTTTAGAGGAGATGGAGGAAATAGAAATTTCTATTATAAATTGAATTTGAATATAAATAAGACATAATTAAATGAAACATATTATAAATCTAAGTTTTGTTTATACTAATCCATGAATATACGCTTCGTACCTTTAATAGGTGATTAGTTTTGGTAACTGTGATGGGATATCCTAAATACAAAGAGTGGATGTGTGAGACAGATAGAATGGGGGATGTGTTTCGCAGAGGTGCTAACGAATTTGTGAAATATGCAAAGAGATGTCATAATGATGAAGAGTTTCCATGTCCGTATGCTAGGTGTAAGAATGGTAAGGTGTTTAAGTGGAAAACAGTTGAACTACATTTGTTAAGTTCGGGTATGCAGGATAGTTATCGATTTTAGAGTTTTCACGGTGAATTGAAAGTTCCTTTTATCCCCAACCAACCTTCATAACAACCTTCAACAAGTAGAATTGATGTAGAAGGGGACGATGTAGATCATAATATGTTAGAGGATTTAGTTAATGATGCGTACGGAGTTTATGAAGCAAAAGAGAATGAGGTTACTGATGATGTAGAAGGTTCAAGTCCCCGTGAAGATATTATGATAAAACTTGACGATGACTACCAAAGTTTAAAATTTAAGGCGACCCAACCGTTATACTCTGGTTGTGAGAAAGATCAATTAACTTTACATGCCATGGTTGGTTTGCACAGTTTGAAGACGCATTACGGTTTGTCTGGCAATAGTGTGACAAGAATTCTGAAATGGTTGAAGGGCTTATTACCCAAGGAGAATACACTTCCAAATAACTATCATGTTATGAAGAATAGTTTGAAAGGTTTGGGAATGAAGTATAAATCTATTCATACTTGTGTGTATGACTGCATACTATACCGAAAGGAGTACAAAAATCTTGATCGTTATCCGGTATGCGATGAACCTAGATATGTCCAATCTACTTGTAAGGAAGACACAAGCTCAAAAGTGCCTCAAAAGGTATTGAAATATTTTCTCGCTGGGCCTAGATTAAAGAGATTTTTCACAGTACCATGGATAGCGGAGGCAATGACTTGGCATGCTAGGGAAGAAGTAAGGGGTAATATCATGCATCATCCTATTGATTCTACTACCTAGAGGAGGATGAATTATGAGTATCCCGATTTTTCTCGAGAACAACGCAACATTCGTTTGGCTACATCAACAGATGGTTTCAATCCATTTGGAAATCTAATCACCAATCAGAGTGTATGGACAGTGATCCTAGCTCCACTTAACCTCCCTCCTTCACAGTGTATGAGACCTACATTTTCGATGATGGCTTTGTTGATACCTGGGCCAAAGGCACCAATGATGACATCGAAGTCTACCTGGCTCCTTTGGTAGAAGAATTAAATGAGTTATGGAAAGAGGGTGTGCAATCATTTGACTCTTTTAAAAAAGAAGAGTTTACGCTGAAAGCTATGTTGATGTGAGAAATTCATAATTTTTCAGCTCATGGGACATTATCTGGTTGTGTTGTACATAGTTATTTGGGGTGTCTTATTTATGGAAAGGAGACTAAATCTCTTCGTCTATCCTTTAGCTAAAAAAATATATACCATTGCCACATGAGGTTTTTACCCCTAGCTCATAGTTTCAGATTTGAGAAAGGTTCTAATTTTTTATTGGGCGGGGTTGAACATAGGCTACCGTCGAGACAACTATCAGGTTCAGAAATTGAAAGTAAATCTTCTGAATGTGACCCTAATACGCCAGGTAAGAATCCCAAATTTAAGAATGTCAATCATAAGAAGACCCCAACTGGTAATGAAACTGAGACAAGAAAGGCATGGTCTAGGAGGTCAATTTTATTTGACTTGCCTTATTAGAAGAATAACTCGGTGTGCCATGTATTGTATGTGATACATGCAGAGAAGAACTTCGTTGAACATATTGTGGGCACTTGCCTAGGGGGGAGTCAATCGAAGGATGGAGAAAATGCACGAAAAGACCTTAAATCGTTGAAACTTAAGCCACAACTATGGTTGAAAGAAGATAGTAGGGGAAGGACAATAATTCCCCCTGGTGTGTTTACTTTGACAAGTGGGGAAAGGAAGGTGCTTTTAGACACAATATATAATTTGAAGGCCCCATCTACTTTTTCGTCCAACTTGCAAAGGATTGTGAATTATGCTACTCATGATTTACATAAGTGAAAGTCCCACGATTGGCATGTGATCATGCAATTGGTTCCTCTATTGTTTAAGCATTGTTTCTCCAAGCACAAGGATTTGCGAAGGGCTATTATGAAAATTTGTATTACCTTCTCACTCTTGTGTGAGAAGGTAGTCAATCGAGAACACATAGTGGCCACAAAATTGGCGGTGACCAAAGCGATTTGTGTGTTGGAGAAGTACTTTTCCCCAGCATTCTTTGACATAAGTGTTCACTTATTGGTACACCTATACGACGAGGCACTTCTTTGTGGTCTAGTTAGATATCGATGGATGTATATGTTTGAAAGATTGATGAAAGTTTTTTAAGATTACGTCAAGAATACGCGATACATTGCATGATCAATTATAGAGGAATACACAACCATGGAGTCATCAATATATACTCGGGAATATATGCCTGACTCGACTAGCGTTGATGACACTGATGAGTTCGTCGATGATGGTGGTCATGTGATGGGAAAACAAGTAAAATTAACGAGTTTGCAACATGAACAAGTAGCTCATTATCTATTTGACACACATGAAGATGTCGAAGAATGGAAAAAGTAAGTTTCAATTATTATAATGTTTAACATTATTTTAGATTATTTTATACATGATTAATTTTGTAATATGCAGAAAATATGAAGCCTGTGAGAACAATAAAAAACGAAAAACAATGGTACAATCAGACAGCGAATTTAGGTTGTGGTTGACACAAGAGATAATTATAATGAAAATGGATGTTATATAACGTTACATTACACTCAAATTTTACAACTAATATAATTAATTTATCTATATTCTCAGCTCTTAAAGACGGGTGATGCGACATCAAGGCTTACTCGGCTAGCCACTGGGCCCTTGTTCGTGGCACAAGAGTACAAAAAATATCGATTGAACGGTTAATTTTCGGCGTTAAAGTGTACGAGGAAAGTACAAATGTACAGAACTCGGGCATTTCATACAAGGCTCTTACTTTCTTTCGAGCGAGCGCAAAAGATAAAAAACTCGTTGAAGCTGAAATGACTTACTATGGTGTAATTCGAAATATATTTGAATTGGATTATATAAGCTTTAAAGAGGTTGTATTTTACTGTGACTGGTAAGAGTTGAGGATAAAAATGCTTGTAAAGTTGATCCTGTCACCAATTTGATCATGGTTGACTTGTCCAAGTTGAAGAGCAACGATCACTTGAGCGATGAACCGTTTGTTTGTGCATTTCAAAAGGTTAACCAAGTGTTTTACTCAGAGTATATCAACAACGAGCCATGATCAATTGTCCAACACACGCCAAAACGTCTAAATAGTAGTGTGGATGCCTTGGCTGCTCCTACCGAATATCAATCCATTTTTTTATGATAACCCGAATTTTAAACAATTTTTCAATTTGCAATAAATATTCCAATTTGTACCGAAATATTCCAATGCGTTTGGACAGTTTGGGACTGCATAATTTATGTATAATATTCTTAGTGGCTTAAAGTTGTTACTTTTGGAGGAATTTTCTATTATAAATTGAATTTGAATTTGAATTTGAAATTTAAGTTTTGTTTATACTAATCCATGAATATACGCTTCTTACCTTTAGTAGGTGATTAGTACATAGTTACTTGGGGTGTCCTATTTGTGGAGAGGAGACTGAATCTCTTCGTCTATCCTTTATATCCAAACACTAAGAAATGCCATAATCCTATGAAGTGATGCTCTGCAAATTCCTTCCAACCGTTGTGTAGCCAAACATCACCAGTTGAAGATGTCAATTACACTTTCCATACCCCACCACTTGGAACCTCTAGCAAAACATGGGAAAATATGGAAAGTGGAATTGACAACTTCAACTGGTGATGTTTGGTTACACAACGGTTGGAAGGAATTTATAGAGCATAACTCCATAGGATTATGACATTTCTTAGTGTTCAGATATGAAGGGAATTATATTTGACACGATTGTCCGGGGTACATTAGTTGGAAGGAGGTGCCATATGATATCAAGTTAGATGTTTGGGTGGCACTACAGGTATTGTATTTATATTTATATGAATATTTAAATTTCAATTTTGATTTCGATTTCAATTTTTATGAATATTTGTTTGTTGGGTGGCACTATACTCTTGTGCAGTGTCTTGCAGTGGATGATTCTTATAGTGGAACTGGAACTAGAAATTGGTGCTGGATTTTCTTAAAAGTTATCCTCTTCTAGAGGTTCTTATCTTTGAGGTACGTCAAGGGTTCATAACATCACTTCCAACTAAATAGTTTGTATATTTGAGATAATTGATGGTGATGTTGTTTCTTCTTATATTAGGGTTTTTCATTTTGTTGTGAACAAATCGGGACATCGTGGTTGGAATGGTATGTACCTGATTGTTTGAGATCACACCTAAAGACAATCGAAAATACGGGATTGGGGTCGAACAATGGAGTTGAACAGTTGAGGCACTTTGTGAAGAATGCCAAAGTTTTGAACAGGTACGAGATTGTTTCTATTTTGAATGTATATTTGCACTATCTCTATTTTATCTGGATATATAATGTTTAAACAGGTACAACGTTGCTATAACAGGCACATATATACTATTGGACAGTGGCAGTGGCCAAACTGCCCAGCATATTTTTTTTTTCAATTCTTCCCAGAATTGTCACAGTCATTGGTCGTGACAAGTCCTTGACAAAGGAAGTTATCACGGACTTGTCACGGTCGTTGACCGTGACAATTTTTTTAACATTGTCATGAATTTGTCACGGACCTAAACTGTGACAAAACTTGTCACGATCAGGGACCGTGACATGACCGTGACAATTCTAACAAACTTATCACGGTCTTTGACCATGACAAAAATAGTTGTCTCGCCCAGAATTATCACGGTCATTGACCTTGATAAGTCCAACTTGTCAAGGTCAATGACCGTGACAATTCGACAGATTTGGTGTAGTGTAGGTTAACTTGGGAAGACATGTGACTCTCTTGTATACTCAAATTCATTTAATAATTGTTCAAGCCTTTGAAGAGCTTAATTTTGTTATTGAATATTTTTCTCTTGCTTGAGGATGAACTTTTACAAAAGGCTTTCGAGAGAAGATGTGGATGATGGTGGGGATGTGATGGGTAGTGGTGCAATAGTGTATGGTTAAGGTGGACACAACTCACTATTAGCATGACTAAACGGAGGATACTCATAAGAAGTGTAAATAACGGGGTCAAGTTCATCGTACATGAGAGGAGGGCTTTCATGAGAGACAAAAGATTGATAATCGTATGGAGCGTAGTGGGGGGAATAATCGAGATGAGGTGCACTAAATTGCCATGATGACTGTTGGAAAGCGTGAGGATACACAACATGGGGTTGGGATTCATATTGCATGGGAGGGTGATCAATCTGCCAAGAATAATTTGGTTGCCTATACCACTTGGGATCGGATAAGTCGTGACAATAGGCCCAATTGGGTTTCGAAACAGTGTCATATGGATACACTTGGTCCATGGTTGGTTCAGATGGATAAGGAAGTTATGGGCATTCATGGAACAAGTGATTGGCTTTGTAGTGATAGGTGCACAACGAATATGGAATTGAATGGATAGATAGGGGAGAAAAAGGATTCTCCAAAAATATTTTTGGCTTTTTTAAAAAAATTTGAAAAAGAAAGAAAATCTTTTTGGTTTTTGAATTTTGAAAAAGAAGGAAAATACTTTTGGGTTGTTTGAATTTAAGAAGAAAAATGGAAAATATTTTTGGATTTTTGGAAAGGGATAAAAATGAACTTGCTATGAAACACACAAGGACGGAGCACACAAGAACCAACTACTAAAGGATTTGAATCAAATGCATACAAGCAAAGGCTAAAATGTAAAAAAATAAAATAAAAGATGAAGATAACATGTGAATTACAATTGTAACAACCCGATCCAGATTTATGGGTTACCCGTGGTCAACCCGGTTCGATCCAACCATTTGGTGTGAAGTGCAATGAAATAACCTACATAATGTTGGCAGTCCAGTTTTATTTAATTAACTTTTCACTTGTTTATCATGTGATTTCCATTTAAATCAAACTACGTGAGGTACCTGTGAGAAGCATCCCCGAAATCCAAGCATACAAAGCTACTAATGTAAAATAAGAGGATATTAACCTGTACAACGCTCTCAAAATACAGAACCGATCCCAATCTGTCGTAACAAAGATGAGAAAATGAGCTGAATGCCCAATGGGAAAAATACAAAAATGCAATATGGAATTGCCTAAATTATCGCCTCTCTCTCTCTTTTGGGGGCTCACTGTCAGGTGAGGCATGTCCAATACACATAATTAATATGCGGGACAGTCCTATATATATACACACACACACATACAACTTGTTCATTATATGCACCAAATCTTGTCAATGAAATGGTTCTTTTGTCAACATCAAAATTGGTCACTTGTTTTAACATTATGCATTTCCATATTATCCACCCTTAACTATCTCGATTTTCCTAATCTAACACCCTAAAATTTCTTTAAAAAATCTTTGAAACCCACAAGTTGATTGTTTGCCAAAAACCCAAATGGAAGGTACGATTAGGTGATTAACAAACTTTGTTCCTCTCTCACCTAAAAGATTTTAGAATGATCGACTGTTGTTTATAGAGATAGAAAGTCAATTGATTATGGGAATGTTAAGTTTACTTAGAGAGAGACTCTCCAAAGATGTATTAGTCTTGCTTCTGCTTTGTCAAACATAAGGATTTTTCACGGATACATTGTTCCAACTTTGGCATTGAATATTCCAATAATGTATGAGCTACATTATAGAGTTCCAATGGTCCAAGAAGTTCTTTGTACACTTGACATACACTACGATTCAACAATGGTGGCAACGTTATTGAAACATTCAGATCCCAAATTCATATTCATTGATTGCCAATTTCTTGGTATTGTAAAGAGATAAATCAAAATTCTATCTAAGACACAAACCAAAGTTCCGCATCTAGTTTTAATCCCCAAGTTTAATGAACCGCATACAATCTCTAGTCGAAGGACCTTGGAATACAAATATCTCTTAGAAAAAGGAAACTCTAATTTTGATATCAAATAACCAAATGATGAGTGGGAACTGATCGCACTTTATACTTTTACCGTCTGGCATAACATCGAGCCTGGAAGGTGTGATTTATAGTCATAGAGGCACGTATCTCAATTCGCTAATGGTCTCTCTTCTTAATGATACGCCCTCAATGCCTATATATTTATGGAACATACAATGTTTCACTTTAACGGATGATGTCTCAAGTGGGAATTTTGACAATATCTCCAGATATTCTGTCCCCCACATGGGTGGGGATCCCATGGTCTTGAACATGATAGCGAATGCATCGTCAGATAATTGGAACCTAAGTTCAGGGAAAGTGGTTGTGTGAATAGCGAGTCACCTCCATCTTCCTATTTTATTTTCAAAATGGAGAGATAGGGTTTAATGTGACTCATGTGTATGGTCTAATTAAAACCTAAAGTGCCGAGACTATTTGGAGGTGGAAACCCAAGTGGAAGTCCATGGCATGCAATGAATAAGCAAAGATCAAAGCCCATTAAGTATTACACCATCTCATTATAGAAAATGTATATATTAAGGATCCAAATACCGTGAGGAGAGTACTAGTCGATGCTAAAACCATGGGTGAGGTTATGTTTCGAGGAAACACGGTAATTAGTGGTTACTTGAAAAATAATAAAGCAACAAACCATGCGTTTAAAGGAGGTTGGTTTCGAAGTGGAGACTTGGGCGTGAGATGCGCGGAATGTAATATCCCATCCCGATGATTTAATTAAATTATATTTGGATATTAATGATAATTAAGGAGGATTTAATTATAAATATGGAGGAATTATGGGTGAAAAATTGGAGGGAAAAAATGAAAATAAAATAAATAGGGTCGTTCAAACGACAATGGATGTCATTCGAATAACTGTGTTCAGGTCGTTAACGACGCAGAGCTTCTAACGACATGCTATTAGTTTACAGTAGCAGGTCAATACAAGGGTCTTCAGAAGAACATTTCGAACGACGTAACTTGAGTCATTCGAAAGACCGTGGTTGATTTATGATATCAGATTGCCCATGTTCCCTGTCACATATTGGAGCGTTGATTTGGTGTGTTGATGATCCCAGATCAGTCCAACAAGGGTAAGAGTGAATTTCTGGGTTTATGGGGTGTTTTATAAGGCGTTGTGTTTTAAGGTTTATTTGGGTTGAAAGAAAATGGAAGAAAGAGAGAGTGAGAGAGTGAGAGAGAAAGAGAGGGGTCGGTGGTCTTCAACCACCACCCACCACTCATCCACCATAGACCACCCATAAACCACCACTTTCAAGATGTATTTCTCAACATTTGGACCAAATATACCCACTTCCACCATGGACAAAATAGAGCTACAAATTTTGGAGTTATATTTGGGGGGGTTTCTTGAAGAATATGAAGTGGGTTTTAATGCAGTTAAAGGAATTCTTAGCTTGGAGCTTTGGAGGATTTAATGGTAACCCCTTGAGGCCACCTTTGAAGGTGGGAGTTGCTCCTCCTACACCAACACCACCATTAGAGCCATTAGAGGTGGGTAAACCTTACTCTTAGTGTAAAATATTATTTTGCATTTGTAGTCTAGTATTTAGGCTATTTGAGTAGGGTTTAATTGATTAAATGATATAATTATTGTGTAGAAGACTTCCAACATTTTTATGGAATAAAAATATTGGAAAAATGTTATTTTATTAAAAATAAAGAATGGCTAATTATTTAAAGGTTTTGAAACAATGAAAGTTGATGTTTTATGAAAATGGTGTATTTTCTAGTAATTTTGATTAAAAATATTTTATGAAATAAAATGCTGCAAATAAGATGATTTTTGTTGAAAAATGATATTTGTTCAAATTAAACAATAAGTAAATATTTCAATGTTTTGGAATATTGAAAGAAGGTATATTATGAAAATGGGCATTTCTAGAAATATTGGTGTTAAACATTTTAGGAAATAAAATGTTTGAAAATAAATATTTACTTGGTAAATATTTGGTGAAAAATGTGCTTAAACCATGTAGTGGTATTTTGACATAAAATGCATAAACAAGTTTAAAGAGAATTTTTTTTTTTAAACAAGAAATAATAAAAGTTAAAATTTTAGTCTTTAAAGTATGTGTAATTGAGATTAAAAGGCATAATGTGTATGAAGTTAAAGGACTACATGTTAAATAAAAGAAATGGCAATTTTGTTATAAAAGTAGTCTTAAGTGTGAATGTATTTCTTGAATGAAGAAGTAAAGAAGGGTATACTTTGGAGATGTTGATAAAAAGTATTAATTAAGTGTTAATGGGTAAACAAGACGTGGTTAGTGAATGTAACTTACTAATGTTGTGAAACGTTAACACTTATGGCATTATGAAGGTGTTAAAGGGTTAAAACACTTAAGAAGTTGATGGGAATAAATTAATAGTGTTTTTGGGCGAAATTAACACTTGAGAAATAGAGTAAAGGCGATTTTAAAAATAAATAAGTAAAATGATAATTTTACTTAAAGTGGAACATATGTATGAAATAAAAATATTGAAAAGGGTGTTACAAAAAGTAGTCCTAACGAATATGATTTTTGGAATAAAAATAAAGGTTAAAGTATAAAGGACATGAAATAGTAAATTTTTTAAGTGTAACACAAATTGAGGCAGTAAAGTCCCGGGTTTGACTTTGAACGGGTAAAAAAGATAAGTGGAATAATCTGGACATTTGTAAAATGTTAAAACACGTTAAAAGGAACTCTAATGACACCGAGATAAAGTAAGAAGGGCCCTGAGACCTTGGGTGAAAAACCTTAAATAATTGACCAGAGCATATGATGCGCATAGCCGACGATGTGGAGCCCGTGGAAGTCTGCAGTATAAGAAAATTCTGAGAAAAGATAAAGAAAATGTCGATCATGTCAAGAAATCAGTTGTGTGGTAAAATATGTTAATACGACCTAACTTGAATGAATATAATAATATTTCGTTAAAGGTAAAATGGACAAATAAATGCGTAAATCTATTAATGTCCATAAAGGAATGAAAAAGGGTTAAAGAAAGTGGATATTTGGTTGGTTAAGCAACTTAAATGGTTAAACCCGTATTTAACACGAGAATGTATTGTGTAAAGGATTTTCAAAGATTAAATAAGTATTTTCTAACACGATGAATGCATGTGTTGAAATGGTGATTTTCAATGAAAATACTAAAGTGTATATAAATGAAAGGGTTAAATTGTGGTAAAGGAATGGGTTCGAGTAAATCAAGTGGAATGATTTCTAGTGTTGAACCGAGTGTGTCAAATAAAGTGAGAAATGCTAAGTATGAATAAAGAAAGCCCTTAATAAGTTAAGGTAAATTATTCTGGACAAGTAAGCTTTTCTGAAATAAAACGGTTAATGCATTGGAATATGTATTTTTCAAAGGTTTATATTTGTAAATATATACATATTTTTCGCATGCTTGTGGTCATAGCGTATTAGTATTCCTTTCCTTCTGTTCATTTCTATACTGCTTGTATAAATCCCACTGGGCATAGGCTCACGCCCCCACTTTGTTATGACAGGTAGGGAACGGTTTCGTATTTTGTGGGCGTTATACAGGTAAGTATATTTTATTTATGTTTACGTTAGTAGCTCTGTTTACTTGGACATTGGGGTTCTCCCTATGGGCCCATCATGTAATTTATCTTGAAATTGGAATCACATGCTAAACAAGTGGAACGTTAATTAAAATAAAATTGGATTAGCAACATTATATGGATGTTCCATTGCACTTCACATCTAATGCTCGGGTCGGATTGGATTGACCCACGGGTAACCCATAAATTCGGTTCTGGGTATTACACCGAAGATTACATAGAATTTATGGATTCATTCAAAATATATTATTATTCATCGGAAGAAAGTATTACCATAATTGAGGTGGGTTCTATTGTAATTATTCATCGGGTTATGGGGAGACTCGATTAAAATTGAGGATAAACGCCTTTCACATTTCTGAAGTTGAAGGATGGGTGTAATGAGAGAGTCGATGAGATAATTAAGTGTTGTATGAATAATTTGCTACATTATATAGCGCCTCAAAAATTTGCTTTTAGGATATGCTGAAAACTTCAATTGGGAAGACGCAAAAGTTTATACATAAAAGAATATTAAGGGGATGGTGAGACTTTCAAGACTGGTAAAAGAAAATTGTGAGTCCTCTTGGAGTGGGATTTTGTTTAATATAATTAGATTGGTCTTATTTATTTGATTGCATGGCTATTTTTCGAATAAAAAATGGTTCTTTTTGTTCAATAAGTCTAAAAATGTCAAAAGATATATTGCATATGACATGAAACTCGTCAAAGATGAAAAAACATAAAAATAAATAAACAAACAAAAACTCAAACTCATATAACATATATGTCTAGAGATGCATTTGTTTTCATTAAAACAAAAGAGCTCTAGATTTATACAAATTTAAATATACATGTTTAGTTGTGTATCTTCACTCTCTATGTCTTTATATATATATATATATATATAGTAGGACATACATTACTGGTTCTAGATTTTATTTAATTAGTTGTTTATTAGTTTCACAAGTTTTAGGATACGAGATAATGCTTTGACTACATTTAACGTGATGAAAATCTTAATACTTTCCATAGATTAGGTGTCTGAGTTACACTTCATGCATAAAAATTCAAAATAAACAATAAAGTTATCCGTATTGGTATGCTATATCAATTTATTGTATAGGGAGACCCAAGATCATTGGTAAGGAATACTAAAATGGGAATAAATATATTCAGGGTCACAAAAAAGTGAGTGGGGCAAGTTAAATGAAGATCTCAATATAGTAAATATGAATACCATTGCTAATAAGGAGAAGAATAAATCAAAAGATAAAAAAAATTAAGGTTAAGAAAATGTAAAAGTAGGTCAAAATCAAATAAGATTTGAGGATGGAAATTTAACTAGTGTTCAATCATTAAGTCAACCATTATCTACAACTTGAAGCCTCCACTTATGTATAAGTGAAACACTTATAAGATCATTTTGGGTGACTCATTAGATAACATCAAATTGTAGAGATCATATTGCGTATCGAAATGGAGACCCACCAAAAAAATATTTTAACAAACCTAAAAGTTTATGTTTTAATATTCACCAAAGATTTATTTAACAAGATCAAAATTTTATCTTATTTAAGCATATGCGTGATAAGCGATGAAGAAAAGATAAATAGAAACATAACACCAGATGTCTAAGGACAAAAAACCAGTAACGAAAAAAACCTCAAGCCAATGCAACAATCTCACTAAAAACTTTATAAAGACTTAGAAAACGGAGTAACGACTAACACTCTGTCTATGCTAAATCACACCTTATACTTTTTCCACCAATCTATAGCAAGTCAAAGATGTCTATATGCTGATAGAAGTATTGAACCTCTCTTATCTCTTAACACACGACAATAATGTTTCACAAGACTTTGTCTTCAAACTTTGGATTTCACAAATGATTTGAACCCGAAAAAGAGCCTAAAGACCACAATACTCTTGCTGGGAGAAAGCCTAAAGTTTAAGAATGGTGATTTTTAAAAATGTGCTCTTAGTAAAATCTTTATCTTCTTGGATATTAATCAACCTTAAGAAAGAAAAAAAGGTGATTAAATGCAAAGAAGAGAAGAGGATGAACTAGATTTAGAAAATGGGTTCCCTCTTCTTTAAAAATGTGTTCTTATATTCGTAGAAAATAAGAAGATAAAAAGACACACAAGATCTCATGGTATTTTTGCTCTTCATATAATTTAAGAGATATTTTTAAATGAATATTAATAATGGTTTAAATAAGGAAACCCACACAAGTCGGTTTACACAATACCAAACCAAGTTATAAAGTCATATATCTTGCACAAAACATGCGTGAGAGAGTTGTTGGTGGATCCAATGTCCAATCAACTGCTAAAAAGTGACCTCTTGCACACAAAATAGGAGATTCTCAAACATATAATAAGAAGATTTACATACCTCAATGCTTTGTTGGTCGGATGGCTGCAACGAAGAGAATCTTCATTGTAGTGGACTTGCAACAATATAATTCGCTTCAGTGCCCAGAGATTCTTAATAAGGCCTTCAAAGGATCCAGCGACCAGTGAAGCCAAGTATCACTACAACGAAGCCCTTCACTATGATGATGTTTCACCAATTAATTTTTTATTTTTGTCTAGTTTTATTTTTTAGGTAGTGTTATTTTATTTAAGGGTCCAAATTAAACACACTCAAACATAACTCACTTACCCACTCCCTATTATCCTACACCTAACACACACAACCAATTTCCCTCCACTATTTACCAACTTCTCCAACACCCACTCTCTCTCCTCTCTTCACTCCATCACCTCCCACCATTAACAAAACTCTAAGCTCCAGTCCACACCCCCATCTAAAACCATAATAGTTACCTCAAGCCAGCAGCAAGCTCAAATCAATCATAAACCAATCCCCATTGCCTATACCCATAAATCGACCTCACCCGGACTTGCTTCTCCATTCAACACGTGACCCGCTAATCCCCACATTCCATATCTAATCCGAAACCAAGACTAACCCCCACCTCAACCACCGTCGGAACCCAAATTCGAGACCTGCTATTCCGAGCTCATAGACTCGGAGATTCGAACCCTTACCCTAATCGAACCCACGGTCACCACCTACACCAAACTCCAATTGAAACTCGAAATCCAGTTCCAAACCCAGAAGCCACCCTCTGCGCCACGACCATAACCCGTGCTCCCCACCTTGTCTCCAACCCAAATCGGATTTCAAACCACCCTAAATCACTGCCCGTTTTCAACCATTACCCCTAAACCGATTTCACCATCGCAACCTGCCCAAAACCCAATCCATCCTTACCAAAACTCGTCGAACCCAACCTTAACTGCCAACATACCCGACCCACTAGCCATATCTCTATAAAATCAGGAACAAAACCCTTCTCCAAAAATCCACGTGCATATCTCTCCAAAAAGATTTGACTTGGCCAAACAAAATCTCCTAAAATCTCTCTCAAGTAAGCCCAATCCATGGACTATAAAGAAAGAGGGATGAAGCTCATAAAAAGGAGAGTCTCAGATACACACACAGAAGGCAACGCGAGAGACAGAAAAAAAACTACAAAGGGTAGAAAAAGAGTAAAAAAAAAGAAAAAGAAAATATAGTTTAGGTTTAGAAAAAAATTGTAGGTTCAGTTTTTATCTTCAGTTTTGTAATCCAGTCGAGTTTTTATGATGAGTTTGGGACGCGTGTTCATGCACACAGTTGACATAAGGAATTATTGCGTATTGTATTTCTTTCTCTTTCTCTTTAGTTTCTTGTTTGTTAATTGTGTTTGTGCTGAAATTCTAATTATGTCTGGCTAAACACCCCATTCAAGGGGTGGGATGAAATGCATATGTTGAGTTATTTAATAAATTGATTGTTCAATGATGTGTTCTAAGATAATTAAATTGGGAAAGATCACACATTAATTTATATAACGAGAGTTAATAAATTAATGTTGAAAATTAATATTTGATTTTTGGATTTGACTTAGACATATGTCCTATTCTTGAATTCAATTATTAACTCTTTGTGTACAATTAAAAGATTCGTACAAATTTTTATGAATTGATCTTAGAGGATAATGCATAAAAACAAGTATGAGTCTTAATTTTTTTATATGTAGTGACCATTCTTGATTTAATTGCTAAAAAAGATAAAATTGAATTTAGGATTGTAACGAGAGTTAAGTTTTAAATTCAAAATTATTTCGAACTATTCAATTGAATAATAAGGACATTAAATTAATTTAACTATGCGGTGTAATCCCACCTCTTGTTTCTTCTCATAAATTCTTAAACTATATTACTTTTTAACTTTTCGAAGTCATTTTAATTGCATAAATTTTCGTTTCCTCCCTTGAAATTGTTTTTAATTATAAATAAAAAATAATTAAAAAAGTTAAAAACACAATAAGATTATTTTTATAAAAATTGAAGTTGCAAGTTTTTATTATAACGATTTCGACGCTTGAAATTGGATTGATACCCAAATTTACCACGATACTAAATTTTTAACAAGTTTTTTAGGTGATTTCAAGGGAATTTTAATACTCGAAGTTTGTCCGCAACGACATTCCAAATCCATATCCAAGGAAGACAATAATTAAAAGTATCACTCCTCAAATTATGAACAATTCTTACACATACACAACTTTTTAGGATAGTGGAATCTCTTTCCCAAATATTGAAATCTTTGAACGATTTGTAACACACTGTTAAGCCTTTTCATCCCCCATAAGGTGACATCTATACAATGTGTAGTGTGGTGTAAAGTGAAACAAGATATGAACATGTGTTCCTGATATAAAATTCCTCAAAGTTTATAATAATTTTAAGGTAAAAAAAAACTTATCTTATGATGCACAAGATCACATTATCCAAACAAAAGGAAAAATAATCAAAAGTATCTATTTGATATACAAGATATGGCAGGGAGTATTTCATCTAAAGATCATATGAATAATTGTATATAACAAGTCTTTTTATGTCAAGAAATTTAACTTAATTTTATAAAAAGGCAACATGGTATAGGATAGAAAAATGCAACAAATCAAATAGGCACAAATCATTCAATCAATGATGAAAATACCTAATGTTGATCTAAGAAATTTGAATATAGTCCAATCAAGAGGTTTTGTTAAAATACCCATTAATTGAAGATTAATGAAAACTTAACTTAAACACACAACTTTTTCTTCAACAAGTCCTCTTATAAAATGATGTTATATGTCTATATGCTTAGTTCTAGACTATTGAATTGGATTCTTCCATATATCAACAGAACTGTTATTGTTGCAATAAGTAATCAAACAATCATGACCAATACTATAGTGTCCCGAACATTTGTTTCATCGATAAAAGCTGATCATGACAACTTCTCGTGGCAATATATTTCGCTTCGTCCATGGAAAGTGAAACACAATTTTTCTTCTTAGCATGCTAAGAAACCAATGAACTTCTATGATGGAAGCACCCTCCAGATGTAGTATTCCTCCTATCAATACCATCCTCTTAATTAGCATTGAAATAAGTCAACAAGAATGTATTAATATTCCTAAGATACTAAATGCTAAAGCTCATAGTCCCACTAACATAATTGATAACACATTTAACAGATTTCAAATGGGATTATTAAAGAAAAGATTAGTAGCGGTTATATAATCCTATTATTATACCCAAAATATGTCATCCAATAATCAAGAGACACGTGGCATGGAAGGCCATGCAAACACAATGAAAATATGATCAAGTACTAGAAAAGGTCTCGGCCTATAAAGAAGTCCACGACCTGGTACCTAACTAGCCCATAAATGGTTATCAATTTTCCCATACACTCAAGACTACGGTCTGGTGCATAGAACGACCACAGACCCAAATCACTAGACTACCCCAGAAGGCTAGGGACGGGTGCCTCACAGTCCGCGACCCCATGCCCTCAGCACAACTCTAGGTATATAGGTCGTGGACCCTTACATATCAGTATTGGACCGCCAACTATCCACCTTCTAGAAATATTCCTTCACATCATCCTTATCCACATGTCACGTGCATAGTGCACCTGAGGCTCATAACTAACTACTTTGAATAAAGGTGATCACCTCCTCATTTAACAAGTAACAACTGGGTAGAGAAGCTCTGCCCAATTAGTTATAGCTTCTCTTTACACCAGAGTCCACACTCCAGTCACCTGCTCCAGCAACCCAAGATAAAAAAGTCACGGCCCCTAACGGTTAGCACAACAAGTTTCGTAACCTCTACTACACAATGCATTTATGTTTATATATTTAGCATATTTCTCTCCCCTTGTATTCCTCTACGTACCCCCAAACATGTACTCAATGTTATATATAATGAGAATCAGTATCCAAAGTGGACATAGGCTTGTTTTAATGGTCGAACCAATTTAAATACCATATTATCTCCCTTTTACTATATTTTCTATACTTTGATTGTCGTGTATAGCTTTGATGGTATGGTTTACTCTACTAGATCCAATTTTATGCAATAGTTTGGCATCGTCTATGGAAAATAAGGTACTATACCAAGTTTCTCACTAATCGGGTCAATTATGCTTTATTTCATCCATAGGGATCTCTGGATCTACATCATATGGGTGGAATTTTTGCGATTAGACCCATATTTTCACATGTGCCCCTATTAGGGTTTCTTTTAATTTCCAAATATATTTTTCCAGTCCTATTTTCGGTTATTGGGCAGAGCCATATCCCATAATGAATTTTCCATGTCTAAATCTTGCTAAGCAGCTTGATAGGTCATGACCTCATAAGGACTCGTACTAGGGATGATCTTATTTTCTATTTTCTCTGGACTTTTAGGCATTATAGCCATAGTACTACCTACATATTAGGTATTGGTTAGTAAGCTTATGTTTATTTCCACATAAGGACTTATTATGCCTTACATATTGTTGTATTACAGGTCGCGGCCTCCCAGTGACAGCTTATACCAATTTTTTTTATTTTTGGCATGTTTAGCATTTCTTATCATATAATTGTTTTCTTTTAGACCGAAGATACCACAAAATACTTTAAAAACCCCATAAAATGTTTTATGGATTATGAGTCAGGTTACTTTCATAAGTTTAGGATTGAAAATCGATGATTATGTGGGACAACTCCAACAGGGATATTGCCTTAAGGATCGTTAAACCTCTCGAGATAGGTTAAGATGTTTTACTAACTTTTTAGTTAATTTTTCATTTAAGGGCATATATCGGGAAAATTGTCCTCCAGATGGAACCACCCAAGGAGAAAATCCGTGTTTGATCATATCAATTGTGGTGGAAAACTCCTTATAAAGGATAATAGCCACATCATCAGTCCTTTTTGGTTTTTTTAGCAGACTCCACCTTATCCATCACCTTAAGACTGGCAGCTTTAAAGGGTGAAGCCCTAGACTTCTTCCCAACTTCAAATAATTTAGACTTGACATTTCCACCTCAACCTGGTGTTTAGACTCTGCAGCCTTATGTTGGGCATATATAGCATCGTACTTTTCCCGTTGTCTCATAAAAGCCTCACCAACCTAGAGAAAGGAGAAGTTAGTAAAAGAAGTCAATATGAAGGAAAATACATGGATATATATATATATATATATGTTTATCTGAGAAGGATATGGAGTTGATAGTCCTCTAGGTCCTCGGTATCCTCCTCCAACATATATTTTGAGTGTAAGGAGTTAACAACCTGTTTCATCAAAGGCACTGCGATGGCCTCAATGTCCCATAGAGAACGTGGGTATTTTGGCCTTAACTGAGGCCACGATTGAGAGACTAAAACCCTGCTTTGGGGGAGTTAGTGCATTTATGTCAACTCTAACTTAAGCTTGAGGAGGTGTCTCGATGATGGTGATATTTGTAGAGTGTGCCACATCTTTACTTGTCTCCCTAGAATTTGTAGAAGCTAGTTGGTTATGATGGATGCTGAATCATCATCAAAATGCTAGGCTTGAACCACACATTATGGACTCATTTTGGGTCCCGATGGATACCTCAGTTGTTGGAGCAGAATTCGTGCTTGCATCCCTTTTTCTCTTCTTTCCCTTGGCCTTCCTATGAGCCTATTTCAGGGCTTGGGTGTTTTCTTCTAGCTCATCAAGTTGGGAAAGGAGTAACTCTATGTCGATTTCCTTGATTGGCTCATCATACCTGAACATTAAGAGAATGTCAACATATTAATTGAATAGATTAAGTTAAAGACAAAATAGGCCATGGCCTAAATGTCTATTTTACCTTCAGAGTTCCTAAAAGGTTCAATATGCACTATATAATATCCAAGCATGTATTAAGCTCTCATAGTTACCACAGAAGGGAAGTCCTTCTTGTTATCAGATATGTCTATAGGGCCCCAATTTTATCCCTTTGATGCTTTGAGGGAGTCCAATATGCATGAACTGCCACAAAGTAAAATAAATATACAAGTATAAAGAATAATAGTCACAGACATAAAGAAGGGATGTTATCACCTTCCAATGGGAGACCTTAGGACCGTGGAAGCTAATTGGACCTCTCCCTCTCAAACTTCATGGAGTTTACTTCCCAATTTTCCCTAGAAATGAATAAATAATTGTAATTCCATTTTTTAATACCAGAAGGATATCTGCTAGCATTTTGTATCGCCATATAGAAATACCAAGTATTATCAATGGTGTTCTCTTTTGTCCTTAAAAATTCAAAAAACTTTAGCGATCATTATACCTTTGTCAAACTTTTTCTTTTAGACCACTACGGAAGCCAAAATGGCCCTCCACTCCTTAGGGTTAATCTAGGTTGGGGCCAGGTTCGTCACTTTGAGAATTTTTCTAACGGGCACTGGGATTAGCAGCCTGAATCCAATAAGGAAAGCATGGAGGGGAAAACAAAATCCATCATTAGGGATCACGGAACATGCTCTTTGGTTCATGGATGGAACAAAGCATATGGTCCCCTTAGAAAATTTTCAAACTTCATCCAAATAATCCAACTAATTTTCGATCATGAGATAAGGACAATATAAGGTCACGGGTCCTTTTCTCCATTTGTATCGCGGCTTGAAGTCCTAACTTTACTATTCCTCATCTCCACGTTAGTTTGAACTTGCTCACTAGTAGACATGGCCCCATCCCTGGTATTTCTCTCCACTTGTGTTTGTTTTTATGGAGTCAGTATTTCTCATCTCTATAACTTGTCCCAACAACCTCTATCGATTCCCTATAGTTTGAATCCGTGGAGTTAAAATCAAAACGTACGTAGATTAGACACTCTTTTAGATAGCAAGGTCCATGATTTTTTAAAGGCTTGACATTCAATACCATACGATGAGGTACTCCAAGGTTCTTTATCCAAACACTTTCTGAGTACTCCCAAGTATTCCAATGCATAAGTATGCAACACGTATATATAAAAGTAGAAAAATCTCCAGGGTTAGAGGAACGCGACCATTATATACAAAATACAAGGTAATTACAAAGATTTCAATGAGCACGACCTTATGCATAAAGGTCGTGACCACAAGACAAAATTTAGTTCCCAAAAGCTATGGGTACAAAGTTGGGAAAAAATTATGGATCCCTATGGGTTAATTGTACATATCCAAGACATGTCTCAAAACATCTAAGGCCATAAAATCCTATGACTTAATTGTATATGTTTGTGGCATACATTCAAAATTCCTAAAGCAATTCTAAGTGTTCGAGAGAACGTTAGTTATGAAAGTCAGTAACATCTTATGTCCAAATATATTTTTTTTATCCCAGGCTAAACAACAGGACAAGGCCGAATCCGTTAGTCAAAGGTCGCGATCACAATAGATAAACACCGGGACTCCATATCAATTGGTCTTACAAGATCAAAATGAGTAAAACTATGGTTTAGACTTAGAACAAACCACGAATAACACTTCAATTTCTTGGCCCAAAATCAACTTTAAAATATTCAGAATTGATACCAACCTTTCAATTTCAGTGAAAAATAATCCTAATCTATCCCTACAAACCCTCGTCAAGCACTAAATCAATCAAAGACCATCAAACTACGAAAATCATCAAAAACCCAAATTGGGTTCCATAAAAAACACGAACCTAAAAAAAACCTTGTTCTTATGTTTTAGCGATTTCGACATGAATTCAAGAGCTATTTGTGCAACTGAAGAAAATAAATGGAAGAAAATACTATTGCGAGAAAAAGATAACAAGAAATTGCAAAAGAAATAGGCAAATAACCAGTCTGATTTGAAGAAAAAACTCATTAGAAATCTCCCTGATGGAAGCCAAAAATCATTGGGCCTCTTACTGTAAATCGAACAGTTTTTCTCTTTTATGTAAAAAAATATAATGAGTCCATGACTTTAATACATTTATATGAAAACATCAAGGAATTTAAAGCGCATCAACAATAGTCTACGACATCAGCAAGACCTCATCCTCTCAATGATAGGCTTCGACATCTACATCTTTATTAGATCATTAACTTCAAGGAAAATGAATGAACCTGAGAGTGTCACCCAAAACGAAGGCCATACTTCCATCCCATCTTCTCCGCCTAACGCATTCGACCTGAATGGAGTTCTGCTCAATCTTTTCAAAGGGCAAGAAGCAATGCAGGAAACTCTGAGGAAATTGGCACAATCACTACGGCTAGGTTAAAAGCTCTATCTAGGCATACAAATGATCTGTCTGGAAGAAGGGAAATGCCCCTCCTCCTCTTATGAGGCATCAAAATAGTTATTCTAGGTCCTCGCATTATAGGTCTGATTGCCTAGGTGCCATTTCTTCAATTAGATTCACGGATTACTATAATGGTTTCTCTCTTACTCCTAAATGTCCAAGTTCCTTGGAGAGATTGAGAAGGGCATCATCCTTTGATCATTTGGAACCTCACACAAATAGAGGACATAAGTAAGATCCATCCCGATCAAGATAACAACATACCGAACATCTTAAAAGATTAGTTAGATCTAGAATAAGTGTCAGAGGATCCATGCGTGCTGAGCAAACTTCTCAGGAAGAGATCTCAGCACAGACGCATGGAAGGGATGTCGAGATTCTTTTAATAGGTCTAAAACTGAAATGGAAGGGGTCAATTCAATAATTAGAATATTTATTAGGGGAGATGTCCTAGGCGAAGAACCCATTACAACGTAATTTTGTTAAAGGGCCTCCTTTTATCCAAGCGATTGTTAATTTTCTTACCCCATTTAAGTTTAAGACGCCAGTGGTTACCCCTAAATATGATGGTAAGACTGATCATGTTTGGCACATTGAACAATATTAGGTATTTCTGATTTATACTATGTCCCTAATGAAATGCGACGTAGAGTTTTTTCAAGCACCATCACTGGTTCAACTCAGATATGGTATAATAACTTACCCCGGGGACAAATTTCCAACTTTAATCAACTGACAGAGCTATTCATCAGTTACTTCTATTTTGGGGCCATGCCAGTTAAATGAGTAGCAGATCTTTTAAGTGTCAGATAGCGAGCATGGGAGACCACTAGAGAATACATCACTCGTTTCAATAAAAAAAACTGGAAGTGGTTTATTATGAAGAAAAAATAGCCATCACCGCCTCGATGAGTGAATTACTTGCAGAAAAGTTGTATTATGCCTTGGAAAAAGATCCTCAAAAAATAATAACAAAGCTCATGTCCAAGACTTAGAAAATCATGAATGTCGGGAAGCAATGGCTGCAAAGCAAAGTCCTGACACCAAGACTGAAAAGAAGGAGCAGAAATAAAAGAAAGAGGACAACCCCAAAAAGTATGAAGCATACACTCCATTGACGGTCAGTATCCACCATATCTTGGAGGAAATTAAGCACAGTAAATATTTGAAGTGGCCTGAAAAGCTGAGGGCACCCCCTAACAGGATGGATAAATCAAAATATTCTGAATTCCACAAGGATCATGGTGTGACTCCCCGCCTAATTAAACATCGCGTGATCAAGCCTTTATTAAATTAAAACAGGTTTCTCAAATGGTTAATTATTAGCATCACTGTCGAATTTTTTTTTATTACAAGTCACCTACGTGAAAATTAGACCAGTGCCAAATTTTATCTTTCTTAAAACAGAATTAACTAAGCGGAACAAAGTATAACAATCACCATGTACTATAACCCAATCAGAAAAATATAAGTACAAGAGAACAAGAGTATTACCGAATAACCATCGGCTAAAAATCCAAAAACAACAACTAAATAACCACTAGTCTGAAACTAAACATATGAGACTGATACCGGACCACAAGTCCATACATAAAATAGTGTGAGATCTTGCACTAGATCTGAAAGAGATATATTGTCTAATCAAAATCCTGTAGGCATCCACTGTGCTACAGCTTCGAGTCCCTGAAATGAAGTCGGCATAAATTACGTCCCTGTAGCTGGATACCTAAAAGGTTTTGAAAATATTTTATAGCAAGAGTTAGTACACAAAACATTTTGAAAATATTTAGCAAGCGTTTATCACAATATAAAATGCGATTATTGATTACACATATTAGGTTCTCGTACACTCTCTTGAGTTTACTCACTCCTCGTCTATTATGCACACCTAACGTTCTACACTTAGACTACTTAGCCATATCTCCCAAGCTAACTAGGACTAAAGTCACCATCTGAACTTATCTATACCTAAGTTCTCATACCGCCCATACAGTACATCCATTTCATTAACATCTCGCGAAGGTTAATTAGTTCTCAAGTAACATTTCACCTATGTTATGTTTCAAAACTTCTCATTTAGTTTCACTACTAAATTTCTACAATTATCACAATTAATATCTTCCCACTTTTGTAATTAAGTTTCACTACTAAAATTACTAATTAGATATTCTCCATCTAACATTACGTTTCGTAATTAAGCTTCACTACTTAACTTAATAGTTTGATATGTATCGTTAAACACGTCATATATCAATCTACTAAACACACAGAAGTAGAATATCATTAAGTATATATTTCAGATACAATATATACTAAATATCAGTCATTACTATTATGTCCTTTTGACACACGTAAAGGACTCTTGGTTCGGAATGATTCATCGACCCCAAGTAAGAATTGGTTCGGAATGATACCTCGATCCCAATTATTTATATAAACATATTCTGGCTCGGACTCTTTCATCATGCCACCAGTTCGAAGGTTTGGTTCGGCATTTTACATCGACACCAAACATATGATAACCCAATGTTAGTTCAGAATACTCCATCGACCCTAACATATAAGAACCCTACGTTAGTTCGGAATAATTCATTGATCCTAACGTAGTTAATTTAGGTATACTTCTCTCAACCTAATAGTTCATACAATTTAGTAGGTACACACCCGACCTAGCAATCATACTTGTACGTGATGTAGTATTCTCTTATATTAACCATAATTATTTACTTTACAAATTTATTTCACTTTCATATTAATTCGAGTATTCACATAACTCTAAGGGTATTAGTTACCCCTTGTTATATCAATTCAGTAGTTACCTTTGTTAACCTACTGACTCAACAAATTTAAGCTCGCTCACGCTTTTTCGTAATTACATTCTTATCATCTCGAATTCGAATACGTCACAATCGAGCCTATGAATCTCCACTTTAATTCTCTCACAAAATTAAAGTTCAATGCTCAGTCATAGACCTACTTCCATATCATTATTCCAGAAATATATTTCATCAAGGTCCCAAACACTTCCCCGATAAAATTTTATGCATTTGAGTCTTAAAAATAAAGATCTTACATTTTCTCTCAGCCGAACGAATCATAAATTTTCGGGCAGATTAAACACCCTCCAGAAAAATTTGATTTCTTCCTCTACAGAACTACGATTGACCTGATTCCAAGTTCAATGGAAAGCTAAGAGATAGAACTTTCCATAAATCTATGATTCACACTCTAATTCGAAGTACAACTCAAATCGTACACGTTTAAATTCATGTCAAAATTCTGGCAGATTACTATGCTAACAGATCAAACACCCTGCAGTAACATGTTAATTACTCCCTCTGCAGAACTCCGATATACCTGATTCTAAGTTTATTGGATAGCTAAGAGATAGACCTTTACAGACATGTATGTTTCACACTATAATTCGAAGTAAAATTCAACTGGCATACGTTTAAAGTTATGTTAAAAATTCTGGCAGATTGACATCTTGTGTTCATCAATTAAACCCTAAGTTATTCAAGATTCATTTTCTTCAACCAAGAACTCATAAAGATTCTATGTTAATCATCAAATATATTCAAATTTCATTTCATCTTTACTTAGGGATTCATTCTACATGCAATCCTACCTAAACATATGATCAATTCATACATTTAATTCAAGGTTTTTCATTAGAATCAACCAATTCTTAAAACTCCCTACATATGGGTATTATAACTTGAATTTGATTTGTAATAAACACTTGCCTTGACAGAGGGGTTCTGATTTCGTGGAGTTGATGATAGATTGATGCTTCTCTTCTTCAATCCTTCCTCCTTTGGCTCCTAGGATGCAAGATCCAAACCCAACCTATTCAAAAACATCTTGTATGCCTTGAGAATGATTTCCTCCTTCTCTCTAATGGTCTTGGTGTTTACATGGGTGTTCTAACCCTAACCCCTCTTTCATACGGTTGATAAGAGACTCTAAAATTCGTAGGTCTCAATACCCTCACATGTTAAAAGACCAAAACGCCCCCGAACGGTCTCGATTTAGTCCAAAATTACCCCGGGAATTAACTAATACCCCCGGGTATACTATTTTGACGAATTTGACCCTTCCGAACTCATCGGTGACCTCTAAATTATCATTTAAGTCATTTAAAAATATATTACTCATTCTCACCCCAAAATGGTCTACACGTGCTAAGTAACTATTTACTACTCGCGCTAAGTAAATAGAAAGAGGCAATGTTAATCAATATCTATCTCTCGATTAATACTCCATAATCACAATTATTAATAAATCTCACTAAATTAATTTTCTGGCATAATTTAAATCAAATTGTATTTTCTCATTTAATTCTCCAATTTAATTAAATAGAAATACTCAAAAATACGAGGTATTACATACTCTCCCCCCCCCCCCCCCCCTCCCCTTACATAGGAATTTCGTCCTCGAAATTAGGATAAGACTGGTATTAAGACTAAGGACCTTAAACATCACCGCCTCCTCTAATACCCAAAAATCCAATCACATTATCCTAAGGGTCTTCCCAAGTACATGCCTTGCTTCATTATAAACCCTTATCACATGTTATCCATGCCTCATATATTATAAGTTAGTCTCACTATTTAATATCTCCATAGATTTTTCCCAATTTAACGTTAACTCTTGAAATTAAGTTTCTCTCTACTTCATTTACCCTTTTGATGTATATCTCTATATATAGCATCTATGTGTCTACTATTACTCATAAGTAGAATATTTTAAGGTATATATTTCACACACAATATATACTATAAGGAAAATTGGTCCGGCAAAATCATCGACCCCAATCGTCCTATCATTTACGTTAGTCTGGAAATCCCTCGACCCTAAGGTAAATGTAATGCATATGTTGGTTCAGACCTTACATTGATACCAATGTTTATTATTCATCATCGATTTGTTTTGGAAAATCATCGACCCCAAATCGAATCCTTCATGTATTGATTCGGAACATCATCGACCCCAATACAGAATTAAGCATACTTATTATCGCCTATAAGTAGGAAAATCATAAGGTATATATTTCTTACACATAACATATACTATCAACACTTATATTAACATCACCCCCTTCTATAACACTTTTGGGGTTATTGGCTCGGAATCCCACCTCGATCATCAATAGTGATTTGTTATATTATCTCGGAATCACACCTCGAGCACCAATATATGTATATATATCTCGTCGCACATGAGTAGAAAATTTAGGAACCATATAATTTCACACTTTGAATATTCTAAAGTGTCCTACTCCAATAGAATGTCCTCATATCACGCATTAAGGACTAAGAGTTCGGAATGTCTCCTCGAACCACACCTCAAATTACATAAGTTCATAATCGGTACCCACGAACCTAATCCTTATTTACAGTCCATATAGGCACACTCACACTACCTATAAATATGCTCATATAAGTATACATTTAACCTATTAATTGATCAGTGGGTTCTTCCAAAATCCAACTATCGTTAGGGCATAGTATCTTCCTTTCTCACAATCAAGGAGTCATAGGTGACAAAACATACCTAAAATAAAATTTCATCTCCATTCCTCCCTGACCATTTCTCACAGGGTGGGATTTTAGGATTTCATCCTGATTCACAACAATACAGAGCGTCACCTTGCACTTGTTCACTCTTCCTTTTCAACGACATATTAGTCCATCATGGTCAATCCATTCTGCCATCCCAACGGAATGTTGACTTAGTTACCATGTTCACATTCCATCCATAAATTATAAGACTACCTACTCATTTCATCGTTGGAAACGTAGGTTCACAACCCAATTTTCGGTTATTCATTTCGAGCCCATCTTTCTTTATCAATTAGTGGTGCGTCTGGAGACAATCTCACTATGTCTCTTCGTCAACGTCGCTTCCCACTTATGTCATATTTCCTCAAGTGGTACTCTATTCCCCTTTCTCTCCAGGTATGTTATACTTTACAATCTGTGTACTCTTCGTAATTAGCGTACTTTTAGGGTTGGTCACTTTATAAGAATCAACATTTTAGTAATGCGTAAGTCACTCTCAAGATTTAGTAAAGTAGCACCTTGTGTTACTTCTTCATAACAGTTAGGTCTCCTATATCAAGAGATAACTTTTTAACGGCTTCCCACCGACTCTTATCCCATAGTGTGCGCTGGCTCTCTTAGCACATATAAGCTTGGATTATCGTCTTTCTCCCATGTTGTTCAATCCATTTCATCAATACAACTTACCTCATAACTTCCCCACCATCGTACTTATCAAATATAATCTTCTGCATCCCTCTATCTCGGATGACTAAGAAGACCAATTGACTAGGGCGCCCATACTCCCTCTACTCCGTGCACATTTGCAAAAACATTGCAACCATCGCACTCGTAACCATTTTTTCCTCAACTCTCGCCTTGTTTTCACGGCGTGACTACAAACTCGAGGGTATTCTCAATCTTCAATAGACTAGAAATCAAATTCTTTCCCACAATGTCCCACTTATCCCTTCGTGGTGAGATAAAATTTTCAGTGTTTTCCCACAACACTAACGGCTCCACTGATACCCTAGCATCTAACATCGTCTCTTCTCCTGACGTACATACAAATTCAGTCGTATCCCCTTTCGTAACCGAACTTAAACAAGGGACTTCTCCCAATGCATTCTTACTGAGCATTATCGGAACAACACATAGTCGAGATACTCAATTTTTTTTATCCCTCGATAATAGGTACGACCATACTCCAACATCTCTAAAGGAGTCAAGTGTCACTGCGCTAATACTATCACTAAGTCCTTAGCACTAATAACAACAATGAGATCAATCTCTCCGCTCAGCAGTCATACGACATACCTTGAATCACATCATTAAGGTCCCTACACACTCGGATCAATCACTATGAGACATCCATAATCTCTGAAGTCTCCAACATACTGATGAATAATGTGAGCTCGGCCCTCTTTCAGGTGAGGCATCGTCATATACCTCATTCACTCGAGGCTAAAACTCATATACTTTCTTGCCCATCGCACTGGTGGTTCAAATGGTTCCCTAACATAACACGCTTGTCCTTCTCGGAACGCAAAACTTATCGGAGTTATTATTCCCTTAAATAACTTCGGGCAAGAATAAAATGCGTGGACTCACGTCTCACATAAGACATCTTTTCATAAATCCTCTTATTCCAGGCCACGACGACCCGGTCTAGGGTATTCCTCCTCTCGGACTTATCAGTCTCGATTCTGAACACTATAATCATGATTCCCTTAGTTATGATGACCAAGAGGAACACACTATTAGACTTAACAGTCCCGACTTAGCATCAATTTGATAAATTTCCCTAGTGGGTTTTCACTTATGGCTTACACTAGCCCCTTGATATTCAGTCTTACTATTTGACTAATTCCTTAAACTCTTTTAGCTCCGCTCACCTAGGAGCATTTTCATCAACCTTGTAAGAAGCATCGTACTGCCATCATACACATAAGTCGTCCAAGTAGAATTTTCCCAAAAATTGGGAGCGATAATAACTCGTGAGTCCATTCTCTCAAGGGGTCTTTTTCCCTTGTACCTATCTCATCGGGTACAAGTTCACTTCAATAGATAAATTTATTTCTCACAATTGGCCTCTACCAGGCTTTCATGTGATGGGTTTAGAAATTCCATTTACTTCGCTTCAGAACCATCATTGGAGGAATTTGCGATTAAACTATACCTCAGATCCCTCTATTTGTATACTGACCCTCGGTCCGGATGTGGTGACTGGTATCCCCACCACGTTGCCTAAAAAATTTACCCAAATTTTTACTTATGAGTACTTCTACTCTATCCTTAATGCTAAGACCTTTGGACATTCTACATCTATTGGTTAACACGAACAGTCGACGTTTCATTAAATCTTTCACGGTTAGTTTTCTACAAAGGTCCTTCAGACCTCCTCCCATTATCACTGCGTTAGGAGGGTCACTCTTTGCCGTCGCGATACTTAAAAAATTCCTGCTATGCCCCAATAGTCCTTGCAACATCTAATTCCATTACACACTAGGAGTGACCTCGATAACGGTCATCTCTTCCACGATTACCATCCTCGAACACTCCATGCTTCATGTTGAGCCCCTTCCTCCTGTAGTTCTTCCAACTTCTACGCTGGTCCAACCGCCATATTTGACGTACCATACTCAATCGAACTCGAGCATATATAACTTCATCTACTAAATAGCAGGAGAACATAAACCACGTACGTAGAGGAGTACAATAATCCTAAGATAGGGCTCTATATCAATTAAACGATACGCTGAAAACATAGTAAGTCGCACAGATCCTATGGACATTAGAACCTGATGCTCTGATACCATTTGTGACACCCCCCTAATTAAACATCGGGTGATCAAGCCTTTATTAAATTAAAATAGGTTTCTCAAATAGTTCATTCTTAGCATCACTGTCGAAAACCTTTTCATTACTAGTCACCTAGGTGAAAATTAGACCGGTGCCAAATTTTATCTTTCTTAAAACAGAATTAACCAAGCGGAAAAAAGTATAACAATCACCATGTACTACAATCCAATCAGCAAAATATAAGTACAAGAGAACAAGAGTATTATCGAATAACCATCGGCTAAAAATGCCAAAACAACAACAGAACAATCACTAGTCTGAAACTAAACATCTGAGACTGATATCGGATCACAAGTTCATACATAGAATAGTGTGAGATCTTGCACTAGATCTGAAAGAGAGATATCGTCTAATCAAAATCCTGTAAGCATCCACTATGCTACAACTTCGAGTCCCTGGAATGAAATCAGCATACATAGCGTCCCTATGGCTGGACACCTAAAAGGTTTTGAAAATATTTTATAGCAAGAGTTAGTACTCAAAACATTTTGAAAATATTTAGCAAGCATTTATCACAATATAAAATGCGATTATTGATTACACATGTTAGGTTCTCGTACACTCTCTTGAGTTTACTCACTCCTCATCTATTATGCACACCTAACGTTCTACACTTAGACTGCCTAGCCATATCTCCCAAGCTAACTAGGACTAAAGTCATCATCTGAACTTATCTATACCTAAGTTCTCGTACCGCCCATACAGTACATCCATTTCATTAACATCTCGCGAAGGTTAATTAGTTATCAAGTAACACTTCACCTATGTTATGTTTCAAAACTTCTCATTTAGTTTCACTACTAAATTTCTACAATTATCACAATTAATATCTTCCCACTTTTGTAATTAAGTTTCACTACTGAAATTACTAATTAGATATTCTCTATCTAACGTTATGTTTCGTAATTAAGTTTCACTATTTAACTTACCAGTTTGATATGTATCGTTAAACACGTCATATAACAATCTACTAAACAAACAGAAGTAGAATATCATTAAGTATATATTTCAGACACAATATATACTAAATATCAGTCATTACTATTATGTCCTTTTGACACACGTAAAGGACTCTTGGTTCGGAATGATTCATCGACCCCAAGTAAGAATCAGTTCGGAATGATACCTTGATACCAATTATTTATATACACATATTCTAGCTCGAACTCTTTCATCACGCCACCAGATCGAAGGATTGGTTCGACATTTTACATCGACCCCAAACATATGATAACCCAATGTTAGTTCGGAATACTCCATCGACCCTAACATATAATAACCATACGTTAGTTCAGAATACTTTATCGACCCTAACGTAGTTAATTTAGGTATACATCTCTTAACCTAATAGTTCATACAATTTATTAGGTACACACCCGACCTATCAATCATACTTGTACGTGATATAGTATTCTCTTATATTAACCATAATTGTTTGCTTTACAAATTTCTTTCACTTTCATATTAATTCGAGTATTCACACAACTCTAAGGGTCCTAGTTACCCCTTGTTATATCAATTCAGTAGTTACCCTTATTAACCAACCGACTCAACAAATTTAAGCTCACTCACACTTTTCCATAATTATATTCTTATCATCTCAAATTAGAATACGTCACAATCAAGCCTATGAATCTCCATTTTAATTCTCTCACAAAATTAAAGTCCAACGCTCAGTCATAGAGCTAATTCCATATCATTATTCCATAAATATATTTCATCAAGATCCAAAACACTTCTCCGATAAAATTTTAGGCATTTGAGTCTTAAAAAGAAAGATCTTACATTTTCTCGTAGCCAAAATGAATCATAAATTTTTTGGCAGATTAAATACCTTCTAGTAAAATTTTGATTTCTCCCTCTACAAAACTCTGATTGACATGATTCCAAGTTCATTAGAAATATAAGAGATATACCTTTCCATACATCTATGATTGACACTCTAATTCGAAGTAAAACTCAAATCGTACACGTTTAAAATCACATCAAAATTATGGCAAATTACTATGCTGGCAGATCAAACACCCTGTAGTAACATGTCGATTACTCCATCTACAGAACTCTGATTGAACTGATTCCAAGTTCATTGGATAGATAAGAGATATACCTTTCCATAAATATATGTTTCACACTCTAATTCGAAGTACAACTCAAATGGAATACGTTTAAAGTTATGTCAAAAATTCTGGCAGATTGACATCTTGTGTTAATCAATTAAACCCTAAGTCATTCAAGATTCATGTTATTCAACCAAGAACTCATAAAGATTCTATGTTAACCATCAAATATACTCAAATTTCATTTCATCTTTACTTAGGGATTCATTCTACATGCAATCCTACCCAAACATATGATCAATTCATACATTTAATTCAAGGTTTTTCAATAGAATCAACCAATTCTTAAAACTCCCTACACATGGGTATTATAACTTGAATTTGATTTGTAATAAACACTTACCTTGATAGAGGGGTTCTGATTTTGTGGAGTTGATGATGGATTGATGCTTATCTTCTTCAATCATTCCTCCTTTGGCTTCTAGGATGCAAGATCCAAACCTAACCTATTCAAAAACATCTTTTAAGCCTTGAGAATGATTTCCTCCTTCTCTCTAATGGTCTTGGTGTTTACATGGGTGTTCTAAACATAACCCCTCTTTCATACGGCTGATAAAAGACTCTCAAATTCGTAGGTCTCAATACCCTCACGTGTTAAAAGACCAAAACGCCCTCGAACGGTCTCGGTTTAGTCCAAAATTACCCCGGGACTCAACTAGTACGCCCGGGTATACTATTTTGACTAATTCGACCCTTCCGGACTCATGTGTGACCTCTAAATTATCATTTGAGTCATTTAAAAATACATTACTCGTCCTCACCCCAAAATGGTCTACACGTTCTAAGTAACTATTTACTACTCGCGCTAAGTAAATATAAAGAGGAAATATTAATCAGTATCTATCTCTCGATTAATACTCGATAATCACAATTATTAATAAATCTCACTAAATTACTTTTACGGAATAATTTAAATCAAATCGTATTTTCTCATTTAATTAAATAGAAATACTCAGAAATATGAGGTATTACACATGGTCACATGACCGGTAATTATATTGCTTTAAAGAATAAAATTGAGTCCGTCATTCTCTGAGGAAGGCTGAGAAAATTTGTTGATCAACATGAGAATCAAGAAACAAAAATAATGTCAAATTCTCCTTGCAAACCTATAGATGATAAGAAGCGATGCCGCGAGGAGGGTTACGAAGACGATCCAGACCTGCCAAAGAAGCCTAAGCAATCAAAAATTGAGGTAGCTATAATAAGTTTTGGTTCTTTTAACTGTTATGTCATCATGGGTGGAGGTTCAGGAGGAGGAGATAAATTCGCTGAGGGGAAAGCTTATCTGGATGAGGCACAAGCCTGCTCATATATTAACGTATTAACTTTAATGATGATGATCGGCTCAGGAAAGTAAACAAAGATAAACTCATCATTGACTTTTCTAAAAATGATATTTTCGGAGTTTTGTATTCTTGTAACGACTCACTGGTCGCATGTTTAGAATCCAGGAAGCCATCATTGTCAGGGTTCTGATAAACAATGGAAATTTAGTTGATATCATGTTCTATCCATATTTCCAGAGCTTGGGATTAAAGCTTAGTCAACTGGAATCGTACCCCTTGATTAACTTTTCGGGGGAAAAAGTATACCCTGTAGGAACAATCAAGTTGGAAGTGTTATTCAGCACTTGGCCGGCAAGCCTCACCAAAAAGATACATTTCTTTATTATGGATAAATATGTCTACTCTGCTTACAGGGTATGATTAAAGAAATTTGAAGTTGTACCATCCACAGTCCACTAATGTTTACAGTTCCTTACTCATTTCGGGGTTGACATCGTAAATGATGATAAAAATGTGGCCATAGAATGCTATTACTCCTCGGTCGATTAGAAAGACTTGGTCAATGTGAAGAAAAAGACCACCACTTACTAATTTGACACTCCAGAGCCTAATAAAGAATCAGAATTTCATACGTTAGAACCTAGAGATGAGACATAGTTACTCAAAGGGCGGATAGTAGAAGCTACTGAAAGCATAATCTTGGATGATGAAAAATCGGAAAGAACCACCCAAATTGGCTCCACATTGTCTACACTCCTCAAATAGGAACTAGTTGTGTAAGATAAAGAAAGAATGTAATTGCTTGGAGTCACAAAGATATGCCTGGGATTGATCCCAATTTCCTCTGTCATGAAATCAACATTAGCAAGGATGCCAAGCCGTTCAAATAAAGGCATAGGGTGTTCAGTCCTGAGAAGAACCACGCCATTCAAGAATAAGTAGAAAAACTACAAAAATTTTAATTCATTAAGGATGTCAAATATCCAGCATGGTTGGCAAATATTTTAATGGTCAAGAAGAAAAATGATAAGTGGCGAATGTGTGTAGATTTCACTGATCTTAATAAGGCTTATCCAAAGGATCATTTTCCTTTGCCCAAAATTAATCAGTTAGTAGATGCCATAGAAGGACATGAGTTGTTGAGTTTCATGGATGCCTATTCGTGGTATAACTAAATAAAAATAAGCTAGAGGATAAAGAAAGTACTTGTTTCATTACCCACTGAGGTACTTATTGCTATAATGTAATGCCTTTCGGGCTTGAAAACTCTGGAGCAATGTACTCGAGATTGGTCAATAAAGTGTTTGAAGAATAAATTGGGTGGAATATGGAGGTGTATGTAGATTATATGCTGACTTTGTACGTAGATTATATGTTGACTAAAAGAAGAAAAGCTTCAGATAATATTAAGGACCTCAGTCAAACTATTGGCCAACTGGAAAAACATCAAATGAAATTTAATCCGACAAAGTGTGTATTCTGTCCAGAAAGGAATGTTCCTCTGCTTTATAGTAAACTAGAGAGGAACTGAATCTAATCCTGCCAAAATCAAATCTCTGATTGAAATCCAATCCCCAAACTGTAAAAAAGATGTCAAAAAACTTACTAGTAGAGTGGCACCCTTAAATCGTTTTATTTCTCGAGCAACAGATAGGTGTTTACCATTCTTTAAGGAGATTAAGAAGAACTTTGAGTGGAATGAAGAGTGCAAAGAATCATTTTAAGAGTTGAAGACGCATCTGGGGTCTCCATCATTATTGTCCCGACCAATGTTAGGAGAAAAATTGTACTTGTATTTACTGTTTCTAAATTCGTGGTTAGCTTAGCATTAGTTAGGCTGGAGAATGGGATCCAGGGGAGTCGAAATCAGGTATCCTCGCTTTTTAAAAACTGGACTTAGCTCTCATTAAAGCCTACAGGCGAATGAAACCTTATTTTCAAGTGCACACCATAGTAGTATATGCTGATCTACCTCTTCGGCGAGCACTTCACAAGCCTAAAAAGTCAGGCAGGTTGATGCATTAGCGGTAGAGCTGGGAGAATATGCCAACATATATCAATCGAGATCATCATTAAAAGGGCAATCTTTAGCAGATTTTATTACAGAATTCACATATTCAGAGGTTACCGACCAACCTAACTTCCTTGTCGAGCAGGCTTACGAAAGAGAGCTCAGCACAAAAGAAAGCTAAAGTCATACCCGATTAATCGGAATCATCCATTTCTCATGAAATAGCCTAGAAGTATATGGAAGAGAGTAAGAAGGTATTCCGCCATGGAAATCTATCTACAGAAAGTTTTAGTAGTGAAATTTTATTATGGAATTTATACGTGGATACATCTTCATGCGCAACTGGTAGAGGAGTTAGTATCATACTTAACACTCCTAACAATATTGAGGTGGAATATGCCCTCGGGTTTTAATTTTAAGCTTTAAATAATAAAGCTGACTACGAGGCTTTAATCACCGGACTAGAGTTAGCTCCATTATTAGGCGCCGAGAAAGTAGTAGCGCACAGTAATTCCTAGTTGATTGTCAACCAAGTGCTTAATATATATGGAGTCAGAGGGGATTTAATGGCGAGATATTTGGCTAAGGTAATGGAAGTTATTTCCAAATTTTTGGCTATATAGATAAGCAGAATACCGAGGATAGAGCCCAAGCTTATGCACTTACTTAGCTGGCTTCAGTAATAAAAATAGAACTCGGGAGGAGAATTCTAGTAGAAATATTTTCATTCAGGACCATAGAAGTGGATCAAATAATAAATTTCGTTATTGTAGATTTGAGACCATCCCAGATGGATCCAATTAGAGCTTACATCGATGAAGGAACCTTACCAAATAATCCAAAAGAAGTAAAAATTCGTCGGTACAAAGAAACTTGATATATGTTTAATAAGGGAGTCCTATACAAAATGGTATATAAGATTTCCTTATTAAGCTGTGTCCACCCATTGGAAGTTGTTGATTTAATCAAAGAAGTGCATGAAGTTTCTTGTGGAGCTCATTCAGTTAGTCGTTCATTAGTCCAGAGAATCAACACACAGGGGTATTACTATCCAACTATGAAGGCAGATTGCAGGTCCATCGTAATAAATGCGATAAGTGTTAGAGGTTTGTTGCAGTTCACAAAGCACCGAGCATTGCTTTAACACCGATCACTTCTCTTTGGCCATTCTCCATTTGCTGACCACCAAAGGCAGGTTTAAATACCAGGTAGTAGCTTTTGATTATTTCACGAAGTGGGTGGAAGCAGAGCCATTAATAGAGATTCCCTATGAGAAGGTATAACAATTCAACTGGAAGAGCATCATATGCAAGTATGGCGTGCCTTATACCTTCATTACTGACCATAGAACCCAATTCGATAACGATGAATTCGAAGTAGACTGTGTTCAATAGAAGATCCAAAAACTTCACTCAACCCTAGGACATCCACAAAACAACGGTCAAACTGAAATGACAAATATAACCTTACTTAATAAACTGAAGAAGAGACTTGATGCTTCCAAGGGTAACTGTATTAATGAATTGCACTATGTTCTTTGGTCTTATAGAACCACGCCAAGGACAACAACTGGAGAAACACCTTATATGCTTGCATTTGGGACAGAGGCCATAGTACTAGTCGAGATAGGTCTACCAACACATAGAGTGTTAAACTTTGATTCTCCTAAGAGTGACCTAATGAGATGATTGGACTTGGACATGGTGGAAGAAGTTCGAGAAGATGCCGCCCTAAAAAATAATATGTATCAAAAAAGGATTGCTCACTTTTACAACAAAAGAGTCAAGCCGATCAACTTAAAAGAAGGCGACTACGTCCTCAAAAAAGTTATTCAAAAAGTCAACAAGCTTAAGGAAAATTAGCATGTTCCATATCACATTTCAGAAGTAGTCCGACCAAGAACTTTTAGATTAGAGATACTTGAGGGGGAAAAATTCAAGAACCCTTAGAACGCCGAGCATCTCTGAAAATATTATCGGTGAATAAAGGCATTTTGTATTTCCTTTTGCTTTATGTTCAATAAAATTTCATTTCATGTTCAATAATATATCTTGATTAGTTTCCAATTTTTTTGATTTTTTTAGTACGGCGATATACTTCCCTAGAAACAATAAGCAAACAATGTCTCCTAGTCTTCATCCCTTGTCGATCAACATACGACAACAACTACATAAGTCAAATACTTAATCAGGTCACCAATAGCTTAACAAGCAGTTTGAGATGCACCAACAGCTTAACAAGCAGTCGTGTCTTTTCCGACCAAGTTATTACTTCACATATCCATGTATCAACACAAGAAGCTTTACCCGTCCAAGTTAAACCCATGAATATATACATATATTCATAACACACTTGGTCGCCAATGATAATTACTTTATGTATGGATCCGTCTTTGGCAAGTCAAGAACAAGAAGCTTGCAAAATTTCATGCGTACACACAAGAAATTTTACCCGACTAGGTTCAATGTAGGAAGACGTGTATACATTCCTAAATACAGGAATACACACATACATTTTTCATACACTTTGCCGCCACTTAAAACTAATGCTACAACTTGGATGAAAAAAACTATTTACAGTTTCATCTAAGTGCATTAGTATAATCTAAGGCCCTACAATCATAATTTAATAACTTATCATCAAGCAAATAATTTAGTCGACTAACTGATTTAAAAATCATAAGTTGACAACGAGAACATATATTCTTATTCAATTACTAAAGATATTACATTCAAGATCAAAGCAAGTAAAAAAATGGAAGAATTATTCAGCTGGACATTTCCCTTATGCTTTGGTTATTTCAGAAGATATCTATTGAACTATCTCCATCCTAGTAACAAGATTATCTAAGGTATAGGGAGAATTTATGTAATTAAAATCTTTCAGCATCTGTCTATTGCTAGTGTTTGACTTGTTGATCAAATGAGGAGGATAAATTATCTCATGCACATCGTGAAGGCCGTAATCTCCCAGATATTTGGTGATTAAACATTATGGAATGGCATCAGGAGGGATCCATGATATGTCTAACTTAAATGGAGTCTTATCACAATCCAGAAAATTGAGATCATTTAATACCATAACTCACTCTTTTGATCATATTTCAGGAAGGCAAGAAAGTTGGTCCATCCCCATCTATAACCTTCACGATGACTTTGTGGAAGATGATCATCTACATGGCTTAGGGCCTCATTATAACCTTCCATCCAAATCTCACTGGGCTGCTAGTGAAATTGAAAGGTTAACTTTTCTACCTGATATTGGAGTTTCTTCAAAATATTATTCTTGACTTTTAACTGAGCAACTTGGTCGGTGATAGCTTTATCCTTAGCTTCCAGCTAGACAGACAAGTTGGCAATGGCCTGACTCTTTGCTTTTAACTAGGCATCTTAGTCGGCTAGATTTTTCCTAGTTATTTCCTCATCCACAGTTGTTCGGATAGCCATCCTTTGCCTAAAATTTTCTCCAGGTCTGGTCTTTTACAATGCTTTCAGTTCTTCAACCAACCTTGCATTCTCAGTTTTCAAGAAAGAGGCACCCTCATCAGGGCCATTACTAGAAGATTTCTTCAAGCCATCTAGCTCATCTCTAAGGCGACTGTTTTCCTCTTCAAGCAACTTTCCTACCTCCCAAGCTTCTTTAACTTCTTGGTTCAATAAGAATTCCTTTTGTCTATACATGGAGGCATACTCTTTAATTTTTTTTTTCTCAAATCCCCATCCTTCACTTAAAGATTTATACTTAGCTTCATAATTAGCATATAAAAAAATCTTTGGACTGACTATGTGACACACCCCAACCCGGTATCTTATAATTAAGTTTTAAAGTCAAGGTGAGTCAAACCATAATTAATTTAACCAAACCATAAACACGTGTTTTAATTTCAAAGTCATCAACGTAACTCCATACAACTAAAAACATTTTTCAACATTAAGTAGTTATACATTTAAAAACTTATTGAAGGATAAGTTAACTTAATTACATCATTTACATTTGCACAAAATCATTGTTTTCCTCATTCCTAGCTAACCCAACCCGACTTCCTAGATTTTGCAGTGACCATAAATATTGGAATCGTGAGAAAAATAGCCCAGTGAGTGCATAACTACTATACTAATGCGTTAATTTAAAGGCAATAAATCATGTCCATATAATTATGTATTAATTTATCCATCTCATTTATAATGAATGACCTAACTTTCCGAATCATGATTCACGTATCTTGTCTGTAATAGACAATTCTCCCCCATTCCTGGTCGAGGAGTAACCCCTTGTCATTAATAGATAAATCTTGCCCATTCCGGGTCGGGGAGTAACCTTCCATTTCGGTAAACCAAAATGAACAATTTCATATTCATTATCTTTTTAGCATATCAATAACACGATACAAATATCTCTTTCCAGTGAGTACACTCACCTTGGGTTGTCAACTATGTATTTATGTTTCCTTCGGGTGGAGCTGAACTGGATGGATTAGACCTTAAACCTGTCAATCCAACTTAATCAGTATTGAATATCAATCATAAGTGTTATCCTAACATAGTTATGTAACTTTCAATGACTATACAACAACAATATACTTCCACTTAAGTCACATTCCATAAAATATGAGTAAGGACAAAACAGTAGTATACATGTCGATAAAGTTATGAACATTCAATCGTAGGAAACACCTCATAAGGAATTTATAACTAAACCCATATAAATATGAAATCATACTTCTCAATGTATGTACATATGAAACATGTTCTCAAAATACTCTTTGGAAAGAGGAGATAACAATATTCTTTTATGGGGTATCCAGTATGGCCTCAAATTATTGTCCTCTATACTCAACCATCCTATATTCCTAAATTATATAAATACAGGTGTCCAACCTTATAAATATGAAAACATATATAAATATAATTTCCATTACAAGTGGCAGTGTAATTTTTCAAGCTTCCTAGAGTAAGTTATGACCATTTCTGTACAACACAAGAAATTTGCCCTACAAACTCCTCTATTGTTCCTTCAACTTCCAAGAATTTTCATATTTTTTCTCCAGCATAAATATCCATGATTTTCAATAAATTTTCATTACACATACTAAATAGTACATATTAAAGTTTCATAATTTGTTGACTTCATTTGTTATGTCAAAAGCTTGACCAAACTGAGGGCATACCGAAATGAAATATACAAGCAACAACTATATACCAACTTGATATCATCATTAAGGCCTAACCACAATGAGGTAAATTTTAATTTTCGGATATGATATGAATATATGAGTCTGCTTTCATATCCAATTGGAATTTCTCAATTACAGTAAGCACACAAAAAGATATGCAAGTTTGAATACAAGGGGTTTCAATACAAAGCAATATGGCCTATAAACACTACTTATCTCACATATGAACCAATACATATTATCACAAAGGATGATGGAATTTTAATCACTAATTCACGATTTGTATACTTTGAAATAAGTATAATACAAGATTAAAACAATATTAACACATAATTTCACCTTGGAACACCTTAAGGATTTTCTTATAATTTTTTCCTAGCTTTTCCTTGTAACCCTTCCCTCTTTAACTTTTACTTCCTCTTCCTCAAGCTAAAAACACCTCAAACTGAACCTAGGGCTTAATTTGATGAAGAAATAGGTTGTAAGGAGATTTTAAGTCGGCAAAGGCATTCATCCTTTCCATCCAATCAAATTAAACCATTTGATCTACTAAAAGACAAATTACCACTTAAAGGGAATGGACAGATTTGCCCTTTGTTCGTAAATTTGGCCTAACTTCTTACTCAGACATCCGTTTGATGCACCGTTTGTTTTCTTACAACCCTAACTCACTTTTATACAACTATCTATTTTTTACCTCAACTCAATTGTTATGTTATAAAGGTCAAAACTAGTCTTCAATAGGAACATTTCTACCGAAATTAACAAACTTTTGTGTTTATACATAACTCGACATTTCACGATTTATGAAAGTAGGATTAGACTAAAAATAAATCACTTAACATTAGATATAATAATAACATATTATCCATATCACATAAGCTAATCATGATTTAAATATAATTTATCGTAATTATATTCGGGTTGTCACACTATGATCCTCCTAAAGTTGCTCCATCATATCGTAATAGACAACATTGTTGGCTACAACCCTGTTCCATAAATAATAAAGATTAGTATAAGACTCTTTGACTTGCTCATATGTATCAGGGACTAGCAATCTAACTAAATCCTCTTCAAACAAGGGAACACGACCTGATTCTAGAAAACTTCTATTACGGCAGAGTAGGTCGGATTCAGCAGAAACTATTGCTTTCTTCCTTGCATCAAACTGCAATTCACAAAGGTAAGAATCCAAAAACTGCAAAGATAATGATCAAGTAAAAGCTTTGAAGAAATATAATTTCATAACAACCAATCAAGATGAGGAGGAAATTACACAAGTTGGATTGAAGTAAAGTCTTTTCATTAATAAGCAAAGGGGTGTTACAAAATGATGATCCTAGTATAAGAATAAAGAAAACACTAGCAAAAAAATAAAAAATAAAATAAGCAGCTAGACCTTATCCTTATCCTGGGCATTAACTTCAGGACGCAGCTCGGCAGGAAGGACAACTCCACTAGCTAGTTTCGTAGTAGACTCAACAGGTTATAGGGAAGACTCCCATGACCCTTCTTTATTATCAAACTCTTCTTCCAAATTTAGAGGAGTGTCTAGGTCATGTCTGTGGAACAACTCAGAGTTATCAGTAACACCGACTTCCTTGAGTTCCTCCGACCATCCATCCTTAAAAGATTTTTTCTTGGCATACTCAATCTAGGATAAAGCAGCCAGTAGTGCCCTCTCCCAGCCTTTATCAAAAGCAGTGTCTTTTCTTCCATAAGATTAGCAGTCAAAACTTTAACCTTCTCCTCGGTATATGAAAGAAGAGAATGGTTTGCCAATAATTTGTCCTCAACCATCTTAGCCATGTTCTCAGTGAAAGTTGGACGGCCTCAGCAGTCGTCAATTTTCCATCAGCAACAACGGCCTTGTCATTGGACTTCTTTAGTTATTCCTACCAACTTTTTACTTTGTCTACAAAGCTTATTGGTTAGTTTCTAAAGACTTCTTTAGACCTTCAAAGGCCTCTTTAACTTCCCCCAAAGAAGAGCACAGTTAGTTATCCTTCTCCATCATTTAACTAAAGTCCACCAAAAACTGCCAAAATGAAAAAGTAGCAAGTCAGGGAAAGGAATAAGACAGAAAATATGAGCAAGAGATGAAAGATGATTACCAATGTCAAAGTTTGGCAAGCTATCTTTGTCAACCTATAATGGTACATAGTAACTGCAGCTACCCTATCAACAAGAAGAGTTCCAGACTTAATCATCTTCCTGGCCAAACCAGAATTAAAAGCCACTGAGGATAACCTAGAAATTTCCAGGTCAGATTAAATCTTTTTTACCAACTCATGTTGGTTGGCAGAAGTAGTCTTAGTCAATTTCTCAAGGATTCCTCTCTTTATTCTCTTCAACTGACCCCTGTCAGCCTCACCTTCCTCAGTATTGCTGGCTTGAGGGACTTTCTCAGCAATTTTAGACCCTTTTTTAGTCACTTTAGACTTTTGGGTATCAGCGGATTTGGCATTCTTGGAAGTAAGAGACAGAGAGGAGCTTTCATTCCACTTTTAAAAATTGACTTCCCATTCCTTAGGACACTTTTTCTTGCTCTCAACTGTACAAAATAGGATAAGAAATATTATTCAACATATCATCAAACAGTTGGGTCAGCAGAATAGCAAAAAATACAATATCAAGTTTAGCAACCTATGTCATGTCCTTCTTGAGAACACCTGGGCCCATCATACACTTCTCCTCTTTGAAGAGGATCACGTTGCCAATTCTTCTCTAGTACCCCATAGTCTAAATAGTCCTTATTGGAATATGGTAAGTTAACTATTAAGGCTCTTTTGACAAACCTAGTTTTCAGGCAATAGGTGTTATCACTAATAATCCACTTATAGCAAAACATCCGCTCAGGGATACCAATATGGGTTCTGTATATTTGGTTAATCCTATGGATCCCATTTACTATTATCCATGTATTGGGGGCTACCCTAGCAGGGACGACGTCAAAATATTGACTAAAGTCCAGAAAGAAACGATTGGGGGAAAGGTAATACCACACTCAACTATAAATAGCGTGGGGATCCAATGACCCTATGGTAATGATAAAACATCAACTAAAGGAACAAGAATTTCTAATTCTAACCAATCAGGGATATTTCTTTCCCGCATAAATTCATCTAAAGAGTCCCCATGAACAATTTACACCACGATTATAGCAAAAAAAGAAATCAAAGGAAAGGGAAGGGTAAAGCTTACAGAGAAAGTAGTGGAAGAAGTAAGGGTGAAAATGGGCGCCAAAAGAAAGATTGAAGATGAAAAGATTTAGGACGAAAGAGAGTTCGAAAGTTATAAAATTTATGGTACAGAAATCAACCAAAATCTCATATTGTATAGCTTGCGTAAAATAACGCAGATAATGATTAACTGTACAGAGGATTGACACTCTGACGGCTGCACAACTATAAAGATGAGAAATTACTGATATGCCCTTTGGCAGCTCGTTAAAATTCAAATTATTCATGAAATTTCCATTAAATGATCAAATGATATAATTTTTATCAGTCCTATAGGTCGGCCACTGACCAAGACCACAAAAGATTGTTGAGCAACTCTGTTTGAGTCATACATCATCCTTTTAACAAAATATCAAGAATAAAGCATTGGGGACTTCTATTGATTCCAAAAATTATCCATCTACGTGTACCAATTAGAAATGGACAGCTGCCCCCTTACGTGGCAACAGTATTTGTCATCAATCACTTGACCGATTAGTAGGCCGAGCAACCTGAAGAATACAAACCATCACTATAGATAAACAATCATCACGTGGAAAGCAACCAAGAGTCATTCCACATGTGCCCAATACTATAAATAGTCACATTCATTATGTATGGGTGTAAATGCTTAAATGTATAAAGGCATTCCAACCCTTGATCTCCGGGTCACTATAAATACAATGTATTCCTCTCACAAAAGGTAAGAGAAAAAAGAACAAGGTCATTCTTCTAACAAAAACACCTAGCTTTCTATAATGAGCACCATCAAATACAATCACAGTGGGTGTAGGCTTTTCCGATAGCTGAACCACTTAAAAATCTTCGTGTCTCATTTATTTTACTCTTATTATTTTATCTTTGGTTATAAAATTAGCATCATATAAATCCCTACAAATTTTAGACATCAACACTCTTGATCTTGCTCGCTCATGAGAAATATTTAATAATCGGTCAGTACGTCGTTGGATTGCAATTTATTCTCTTACATTTGTAACACTATACCATATTAAATTTATCTTTTATTTCGGCCCAATATTTTTTTTCGTCAGTGGGTTTTTTCTCGTACATCGTGTGTTATGTGAATTATTTTATCTTTTCGCATATTAGAGTCACTTGTCTTAAATTGAAGATAAAATTTGATTAGATTCCAATATTTATAAAATAGTTTTGTCATACAGGCTCTTAGGATATTTTTAACCCATTAATTAATTTTTATCCCACAACTAATAATTTAGTTTTAATTAGGTAGCTACCGCCGAGAGCTCTTACTCTCACTGTTTAATTGTAGCATTAGTGCGCGTTTATAAATGTCGAATTTAAGAGCAAATGGATTCGTAACTTGCATCCTATGGGCCCCATATTGTAAATAGTTTTTTAGCCTAGTGAGATCATATAGACTACTTTATGTTTCACATTATGAAAATTTGTTTTAATGATATAAATACAAAAATAATTACTTGATGATAATATAATCTTCATTTTACAATTTATTAGTTTTACTCTGTTATGAATGAATTTTATATTAATAAAGATTGAATTTATTATAGGCGATTTTTTTTATTTAATAAGTGATTTAGATAATATACAATCAACTTCAGTAAATATAATATGGATTTATGAAAATATTTATATTTTAGGAATAAATGTATATGTGTGTGTGTGCATACGTATTATGAATTATTAAGGCATAATATAACTCGGGGTCAAAGGTAAATATATTTTTTGTCAAATAAAAAGGATATTTTTTAATTTAATAATTTTAAAAGTTAACGATCAACTGACTTGACCGAACAGTTTCCATAAAAAATGGGACAAAGCCTCCATTAAAAAAATGGGTACTAAATTATAAAGTGAATAAAAGTTCTAATGACCCTACAAAAATTATAAATATAGTTTGTTTTTATAAAACATATATATACTGGTATAAAATTGTAATACCCCATACTTTTTAATAGATTAATAAATTATGAGTAATTTAAGTAATTAAAAACTAACCTGGATTAATTTTGAGTTATTACACTATTTATGTACTAAAATGATAAAATGAATTAATGTGATGAATTGATAAAGTTTAAAGAAGTTAATTTGGAATTTTAGCACTCATTTAAGTAATTAATAAAGTTTTGGGGCTAAAGTTAAATTTCATAAAATTTTAGGGCTAATATGGTAACTATCATAAATTATTTAATGAGTTGGTCATATGGGGGAATTTAGTTTAAGGCCACGAGCAGAATGGCCTTTAGGAGCATTACTTGGTTAGCAAGATTAGGGTTTAAGGTTGAATTTTTAAGAGGGAATCCTTATTTTTTAGCACGAAAACTCATTCTCTTTTCCTCTCTTCTCCATCAATCAAACCCTTGTGTTCTTCCCCTTTTTTTTAAGGCTCAACACATTATTTTCTCCCCTAAATTCAAATGCGATTTCAACTCTTCACCCAAGTTTAATTCAACTAGAAATTTAAAACCTAGATTATATTTTCCACCCAAGTCAAGATTTTAAAAGACGGTTTCAAGGGATTCAAAGGCTTTTTGAGATTAAATTGCAAGGGTTTCTTTTCGTACATGTATTTCAAGTTCGAACCACATTTTGAGGCAAGTTTCTTTTTACTCTTTTCCTTTTATATATGTATATGTTAAATTTCACCTAAATCTCTGTAGGATTAAAATCAATTACAACCCCTTAGGAATTTGAGATTTCCTAATATATTGGTATAATTAGGTTAAATTCATTATTCTTACATGATTCATATCAAGATTTATCCCTACTAAGATGGAGAAATTGAATATTGAACCTTAAATTGTAAATCGACATTTTAGGGTTGTAGCCTCATTTTAAGAGTTGATAATTGGGACTATATCAAATACGGACTTGATTTAGACTTCATAAAATTCTTAAATATTCACATCTTGGCAGGGTTGTACCTTTTACTTTAAGGGTAGTACCCTTGATAATAATTACCCAAATAAAGATATTTTAGTTTGGGGACTTTAAATATGGCTTAAAAAAGGTATGGGGACTCATTTTATTGTGATTATATTATGTAAGTACTCTTGAATTTTGAATGAAAGTAATATGTTGAATTAAAATTTAAAATTTTAAAATACATGCTCCCTTTTGTGAAAATTAAATATAAGCCTCTATTAATATTATTATTTTTGTTGATCATAATTCAATCACGGAGATGAGATAGTGGTTTGTTGGATTTGTGGATGTATATTTGTGTTAGATGAGTTGAGGTGGTTATGAAATTTTGATTTTTAAATAATTATTCTATTACTTTAACCTATCATAATAAATAAGTAGTTATCTCAACAACTGTCATATCCAAGCGAAAGTGTACTAGGGGTTCCTCGTCTGGATTTCACTTCGATGAGACGTCCAACACACGGAGTTTAGATATAGGTAAGAGTTATGACTCCAAACCTTTAATAAAATTAATGTACCTTTAATTTAAGATTTGATTAATGAATATTTCCATGTGAATTATTATCCCTTTAGCTCTTAGTATAATGACTTCAATTTTTTAAATAGTTTTACTTAGTAATAACCCGAGGTTTGGGCTAATTGGGTAATGATGATATAATGCGGAGTGACAAAATTCATGTAAAGTTGAGAATATCATTGATAAATGAATACATGGAATGTGGATTATGGGGTGAGTGTCGATAAGAAACACCATTATGTTGATATACTTGATGAGTACTAATTAGGGGTGGTTTCGATTGGGTAAGTCCAAACAAATTCATTATAGGGATTAGCCGAACAGATCTCCCGATCTCCACTAAGTGATCATTTTATTTGAGTGGTAGAACAACCAATAAGGCAGTTTAATACCTCTCGATCACTGTGACTTGATCAACTAGTCATTACTTCAAATGAATTTCACATTTCGTATGAAGACGGACCACTCCCAAGAAGATAGGGAATGTGGTATATAGAGATCTGGACACGTGTCCCACTCAACTTAAATCCCCTCAAAGTGTGGGGGAATAAATTAGGAGTAATATTATAAGGTTGTGTATATAAAGATATACATAGTATTGGAAGAGATTTATGAATATCAATATATAACAAATTCTTTGTAATCCCATATATCAATAAATAATACCCTTGCCACGTAGATGTAGCCCAATTCGATCGAACCCCATCTAGCTAGTGTTCATATATTTTACCACTTTACTTGATTCATTGATTATAGTAAACTTTATCATTGTGTTGTGAGTGAAAATCATATTTTTACCGCAACATAATTAGCGTCATATGTGGGAATGACGATTTCAAAGCCACGAATAGGAACCAGATGACTCGGGCTATTAACGGCCTCAAGGATCTACGATAGCCCCTTCAAGCCAAGCTCACCTTAATCTTAGACCTAATATAATCTAACCCACCACCTGCATTAAGGCAACAAGCGGACCAATATCCACCTGTAGACAGAGCCTGTAGAACTAGATTCCCCTTCCACCTCCATCTCCACCGGCTCTCTCATCCACTATTCATTAAGCATTGGTAGCTAAGGGGATTACCCGCCACCAATCCTCCTAATCACTAGAAATGTCGGACGTGCATCTCCATTCTGCTAGGAGGTGATGGACTGTCCAATGCCACTAAACTTCAAGCTCTTAAAGATGGATTCATTCGATGGAACATCGAATCCTAGGGACCATGTAGATCACTATAATACACAAATGAATTTTATTGATAATTCATACCAAATTATGTGTTGGGCCTTCGCCACAATGCTGAAGGTATTGATGAGAACTTGGTTCAACCGACTATCGTCGAATTCTATCTCATAATTTTTTAAACATTTCATAGGAAGCAGGGTTTATAGGAAAACCACTAACCACTTGTTCAATATCCTCCAGACTAAGGAAGAGACCCATGTATAAAGGGGTTAAATGATGAGTTACTTTAAATCGACCTCCTGGATGAGAGAGTGGTCATTTCATTGTACTTATATGGCCTTTACACTAAAAACACCATCTACTCTCTAACAAAGAACCCTCCCAATAACATGGTAGAGTTGATAAAGATGTTAGAGAAATATATCCATGGGGAAGACACTATCAACAGTTGACAACCCACTCATAAGGTGGAAGATTTAGGATATGGGAGATTAAGAGATGACCAGAACAAGCGAAGATTTCACCCAAATGGGAACTACATGGGAAACCAAGCATGCATCAAACACTTTACTCCTCTTAACATAACCCTGGGGAGGGTTCTGACTACTATGGCAGATGAAGATGCTAATATGGTTGAAAAGCACTGAGATCATGCCTTTCAAGTAAAATTCATACTTGTAATGTTAGTTTCACCATGACTATAACCGTGATACGAATGACTACCTCCATTTTAAGAGCGAGATCGAGGTATTAGTCCAAAAGGGGCAAAAAACAGGATGAATAAATAATGAACGGAGAATCAGCACAGAAGACGATAAAAAAAGTGAACAAAGGCATAAGGAGCCTAAATAAGTAAAAATTGCAGACAAGAATATGAGTACTAACATGATCTCAGATGGATTCATGGCTAGGAGGGAATCAACATTAGTCTGAAGAGTGTACAAAAGTCCGAAAATGGAATTGACGGAGGTCTAAATGGATAACCCCTGGAATATTGGGAAGACATCACCTTCACACCAAAGGATTATCGGGATCTGATCATTCCTCATGACGATTATTTCCTAATTAAAGCGTTAATATCAAACTTGAGGATCAAAAGTATCTTTATCAATACAGGTCATTTAGCAGACATCAATTATTACGAATACTTTGAACTAGTAAAATCGGGGGATCCCGATTAAAACTAATGAAAGTCTGACTCTTGGGCTTTTTCGAAGAGAAAGTGTACCTAGAGGGATCAATTGGCCATTCACAATGGGGAGGTACCCTAAGTTGACTACATCTTAGGTGGATTTTTTTGGTATTCAGGTCACCTTCGACCTAAATGTTTTAATTAGAAGGATGACCTTGAGTAGACTAGATGCATTTTTTCAATCAAATCCCTTACTCTTCGTTTCTTAATGTTGGATAGGAAAGGGAAAATAAGTGTGAGTCAATCGCCTGAAAACTATTACTTTTCATTATTAAAGAAGAAAAAGGCTTTTCATGTTGATAGATTAAATCTGAGAGAAGAACCGACTATGAGATCACTAATTGAATATATGAACTTGATTCCACTATATGATAACCATCTAAAGAAGGTAGTGTATGTGATATCATCATTGATTAATAAGAGAAGGGAAAAATTGATTTCATTCATAACGAGGCACCAACAGACATTTATGTGGAGCCATGAGGGCATGCCTGGCATTGAAGCCTCAACAATGACTCACTAGTTGAATGTGTACCCAACCAAGCGACCAATATAACAAAAAAGTAGAGCGTTCACCCCTAAAATGAACCAAATGGCCCATGCAAAGGTGTTTGACGTGATTTCTTTGGGATGTTAAATACCCCAAATGGTCACTAATAGTCATGATCGTAAAAAAAACTAAACGAAAAATAACAGCTTTGTATGGATTATTCAGACATAAACGAGGCTTGTCTGAAGGAATCGTGTCCACTCCCAAGGATTGATGTGTTGTTGGATTCCACTCATGGCAATGTGGTGTTGTCCTTTATGGATGCTTACTCTGGATACAACCTGTTGCAGTTGTATCTAATTAATGAAGAGAAAACCTCATTCATAACAGATCGAGGGGAATACTTCTATTGAGTGTTGCCATTATGTTCTAACACGAGGCCCCTAATTTTAAAAAACCACTTTTCAATTAAATATAAATTTCCTTAAAGTGCGGAATAGGATGGTTCAACACAATACACTCAAATTTCAAATTTGAATTTCTTCAAAATCAAAATTAAACTAAACTAAAAGTGACATAAAATTAAACACCAAATAATTTTCACTTAAACAATTTAATTCAACTAAAATCCTATAGTTTTCCTAACAAGATTAATTCATTTTCAACTTAGGCCAAACCAAATTTTATCAATTTAAATTATCTTAACTCGAATTAAATTAATCTAAAGTTCACCTAAACTAATTTATAGAACCAAAATACACAAGTGTGAGATCTAAACCAATTTTATCTTGAATTATCCTAAGCATACATTCTAAGTGATTTTACAAGATAAAAATAAATAATGTCACACTATGCCGCGATGTACGAGAAAAACCCAAACGGGAAAAATCTCGAACGGCCCTATCCTTAAGTCCACTAAGTACGGAATTTTACAAATATAAGATAGATGACTTACACAACTCAACTCGATTACTTTCAAACCAGTGAAGCGTCTTCTTGTACCATCCTCTGCTTAGTCGACAATCCCGGACTCCATCGGAACCTTGGGCTCCTCCAATGAAGCTTTTGGACTCCGTCAACCACACATGATGCCTTTCACCGTATGAGCACACCGCAGCAAAAACAAGACTTCTTCTTTTATGGGATATGGAAGCAAACCCAAACTTATACTTCTTAATGGTAGAGATGAACCAATGGTGCCAAACCTAAACTCCAAGCAATAGATATATATGTAGAGATACTTGGAATTCGAAACTAAACAAATTGGGTATATACTTTTGTGTTTTAGAAGGATTTAAGCCATCTAATTTAGACACACAAAGGGAACTTTTCTAAATATTAATTTTCTCTCTCAAAATCTCTCAAAAGATTGTGAAAAGTCCTGGGAAAATTCTATCCCGAAATGGTTAAAAATTGTCAAAAGAAAGTGAGGACAAAGTAGTGGGAAAATTCCAAAAACTATTCCCGCTAGATATCTCGTTTGAATGATTTTTTCATTCGAACGACATTTCATTCTAACGACCCTTCTAACGATAAGTCAGTGATCAAAAGGGAAAATCGTTGGCAAATCTCGTTCGAACAAAAATCTTGTTCGAACGACAATTTCGTTCGAACGAAAAACAGAATATGTATTTTTCATTTTAAGCCTATTAAACTTTATATCAAGTTAAAAATATAAAATTATTTTAAATAAAACTTACAACCAATAAAAATTCCAAGTTCCTACAAATATATATAATGCATTCATACCTTAAGGAGCCTTAGAAAATATACCGTTGAGGACGCAAAATCGGTCACTGAAATTCGGCAAGATATGAACTTTAAATTCTGGCCGCTATGTCTTCAACAACATTAAACGTCATAGGCTTGAAAGAATGTTCCATGAACATCTAAACTATGACTCAAATGTTTTTTTATCGAAATTGAGCCAACACTACATAAGACTCAATTGGAAATTTTTTTCCTTACACATTCCGATTGAAGAACGTTGGGGCTACATATCATAGGCTCATTAACGCAATGTTGGAAGAGTAGACAAGGAAGTCAATGGATGTATATATAGATGACATGTTAATGAAGAGTTTGGGAGAGGAGTATCACATTACCAACTTGAAGGAAACCTTTAGAGTTTCCAATCGGTACGAGATAAAATTAAACACAAAAAAAACTCTGGAAGTGTTAGACATGAGGAGTCCGAAGATAGTTAAGGAAGCGCAGTCACTGACAGGGAGAGTGTCAAGAGACAAGTTCATCCCATTCTTCAGAACATTAAAAAAGGCATTCGTCTAAACCAACGAATGTGAATAGGTTTTTCAAGATTTGAAGACTTACCTATATAAGGTCTCACTCCTTTTAAAGCTAGTCCCAGGGAAAGAATTGTATCTTTACTTGGTTGTCTCTTCGATGACGATTAGTTCAGCTATGATCAAGGATGATAGTGGGCTTCATCGACCAGTATACAATGTCAGTACGGTGTTCAGGGGAGCCAAGATACTCGATGCTTGAGAATCTATCATTTAAAATTGCAAACTCGGTTCAAAACATTCTTCTAAGCTCACACTATAGTTATCCTAACCGACTATCCACTCATATAAGTTATACATAAGCCAAAAGTCATAGTACGATTGATAAAATGGTCAGTTGAGCTTAGGGATTTCGATACACAGTACAAGCCCTGAGTAGATGTAATAGGGAAAGCAGTTGCTAAATTTATTATAGAGTTTACGAGCACTAAAATCAGTGAGACCATTCAAGAAATGCATGAAGGAAAGAAAGTATGGGTTTCCCATTAAGTTGGATCTTCTAATAAGGACATTTATGGAGCAGGATGGTCATCAAAATGCCAGATTGATCATGTATGGAATATACGCTAAGGTTCAATTTCAGGGCATCTAATAACGGGGTCGAGTATGAGGCCCTGGTCGCCGAAGAAATACTTTCCTTATCTCTTAAAGCAAACAGAGTAAAATTCTTCAGCGATTAGAATGTGTTCATTCAATAAGTGATGGGAGAATTTAAAGCGAAGATAAAGAACATGATGGCATATATGAAATAATTCCAGGAAGTGGCCAAGCGATTTTGAGCATTCACTATCAGTTATATTCCATGATTGAATAATGCGAAGGCCAATCACCTGCCTAAATTAACATTAATAAAACAAGGGAATACCCTCATAGAGACCCAAAACCAACCCAATAATTAGATGGAGGAAGCAAATAGAGTCACCATATAAGATCGAAGGTCCAGTTGGATGGTTAAATATGTCTAATTCAAAAATAAGGAAACCTTCCGAAAGATCATGTGGAAGATAAAAAAGTAAGGGTCAAGGCAACAAAAGTATGATATATGATGGGGACTTATATCGAATGGGGTACGCTCGCCCGATCCTTCATTGTGTTTATTCGATGAGGGTAATAACAGTCTTGAGAATCCTTTACAAAGTAATTTATGGGGGACATTTGGGAAATAGGAGTCTAGCATAAAGAACACTGATGCAATAATACTATTGGCTCACTATGATTAAGGATGTACAGCAGTAATAAGAAAGCGCGATTGATGCCAGGAAATTATGAACTACATATATTAATGTGCCAAAGAGTTATCAATAATTGTGTCACCATGTCCATTTTACCTATGGAGGATGTACATACTCATACCATTTATAATTGGGAAAACGTCAATGCAAGTTTCTCCTAGTGGAGATCGACTACTTTATGAAGTGGGTTGAGGCTAGACCCTTAGAAAGGATTCCAATCAAAAGGTGCATTCATTTATGTGGAGATACAAAATCACTCGGTTTGGTATCCTATATATCGTAGTCTCATATAATAGCTAAAATTTGATAGTATGAGGATTGATAAGCTATACAAATAATTCCACATGAAGCATTAGTTATCTGCCCCCAGGCATTGTAGGTGCAACGGGGAAGTAAAGGTCATAAACTGAATATTTCTCCATAGGATAAAGATTAGAGAAATCTAAGGGACTGTGGAAAATCTAGCATCCACGTCTTTGTATTTAACTGATGTAGAAGATGATGAAGTTTATCATACTCCATTAATTGAAGAAATGAAATTGATAATAAGAAGAATTGAAAATAAAATAAATTCGAGTTCTTTGAAGAAATATATAGATAATATGAAGGTGATGAAAGCAGATGTCAACTCCAATACTCAGAAATCAATAAGAATGTCATACCCTATGTATAAAAGATTCAAAAGATCCTCCATAAAAGGTAACATCAACTCAATCTCCTCAAAGTCTCAGTGATTAATTTCATAGTGTGGAATGTTAGAGGTGTTGCCAATAAATCCTCAAATAGAAGAATTAAAATGTTTTGCAAGACTCATAAAATGCCTTTTTCCCCTCTTAGAACCTAAGGCGAAATCTAAAAAAATGACTCTTTTAGAATCAAATGGGGTTTTGGGGGTAGTCTCAGTAATGTTAGTGGAAAATTTTTAATGTTTTGGAGAGTTAACATTTCAATGCAATGCTTGATTGACCACCCCCAACACCTGATAGCCCATCTTAGCAATCCCTTAATGAATAACAATATAGTTATGACTATTGTGTATGAGAAATACTTAAGAGAGGAAATAATTGAGGTGTGGGATCAACTAGGATCTATTTCATCTCTGACTCGAGACTCTTCACATGTGGTTATTCGGGACTTTAATGTCGTCTCCTCCCAAAATGAAGAATTGGGAGGGAATTATATAGATTATGCTGTTGCAGAGGACTTCAACCAAGATATATATGATAATGGTCTCATTGATTTGGGACACTTAAAAATAAGATTAACTTGGTGTAACAATAGGAAGGAGAAGGACATTATCATGGCAAGGCTTGATAGGTGCCCTATAAGTCAAACATTTTTGTCCCAATTACCCAACTCTAAGGTCAATTATCTTAATAGATACATTAGACCATGCCCTTCTATTATTCACCTTTCAAACTCAGCTAGATTCAACTCTTAAACCATTCAAATTCCAACATATGTGGGCCAATCATACTTAGTTTTTTATATTGTTCAAAAGTCATGGGAGAAGGATACTCGAGCAGTAGGTTTGAAGAATTTCAGTAGGAAGCATCAAAGACTAGAAAAATATCTTAAAAAGTGGAACAAGGACATCTTCAAGGATATGTTTCAGCCTGTCAAAGACTTAGAGGACAAAAACCTCCCACTTGAGCTTAACTTTGAATTAGACTCTAATGAAACTAATAGAGTGGCTATAAATAAGGGCAAAGCAGAGCTGATGAAGTCCTATGCAAATGAGGAGTTATTTTGGAGGCAGAAGTCCATAGCCAAATGGCCTAAAGAGGGTGATGCTAACTCAAGGTTCTTCCACAACAGTATGAAGATAAAAAATCATAAACTCAACATCAATTCAATTAGAAATGATAATGGTAATGTCCTAGAAGAGTTTGAGGCAATAAAGAATCACATACTGACTTTCTTTGAAAAGCTAATGAAGGAAGATCAAGCTAGGTCCTTAACAGATGTATCAGATATTATTCTTGCCATTGTCATCAGTGAGGTCAATGAAGAATTGAAGGCTTTCACATCTGAAGAGGAAATTTTTAAAGTTATTTAAGACCGGAATGAAGACTCAACCCCAGGTCCATATGGATTTGGGGGGTATTCCTATAAGAAGTGTTGGCACATTATAAAACATGATTTATTGAAGGCTATGAATTATTTTTTATAGGTAGATACCTTCCTATTTGTTGGACTAGTCCTTCTGTTGTATTAATCCCAAAAGTAAAGGCCCCTAGAACCTATGGTCATCTCAGGCCCATCAGTCTCTATGATTTCTCTTAAAAAATTATCATAAAAATCATGTTTTTTAGGATTGCTAAGGTGTTACCTGATCTGATATATCTAAATTAAAATGACCTCATCAAGGGTAGATCTATCCAGGACAATATTCTTCTTTCCAAAGAGATGGTCCACAACTTGGGAAAGAAAGGTCATGGAGGTAATATGATTATCAAAATTAACATGGATAAAGCATATGACAGGATTCAATAGGGGGTCTTTAATTCAAGTCCTTAGAGCTTTTGGCTTAGGGGAAAGATGGATAGATTTTATATGGAGAAGCATTTCCCGCAACTGGTTTTCATTGATTATCAATGAACTTCAATGTGTTTTTTTCAAATTCCATAGCGTTCTTAGATAAGGGGGATCCTCTATCCCCTAGTATGTTCATTCTTACAGTTGAATACTTGAGTAGGGGCCTCAATATATTAATGGAAAAAGGATTCGTCAAACCTCATTATGTTCCCAGTGGTAGTACTCTAATATCCCACCTTGATTTTTATAGATGATTTGATTTTATTTTTAGGGGTGACAAGAGATCTCTTAGAGGATTAGGTGATTTTATTCATCAGTATAGTTGTTTATTAGGCTAGAAAGTTAATCTCAACAAAATCACATTCACAGTTGATTCCAAGAGCTCCACTCAGTTTAGATCTAAAGTAGCGAATATCATAGGTCTCAAGCACAAGGAGCTTTCCCTTTCTTATTTGGGATGCCCTCTATTCAAAGGCAATAAAGTGAGATCTAGAGTAGCTAGATGGAAATCTAAAACTCTTTCAAGTGGAGGCAGGCTTATTCTTCTTCAATATGTCCTAACATCAGTTCCCTCTTATCTTATGTCCTCGATCTCTCCTCCTAAAGTAGTCCTATCTATACTTCAGATAATTCTGAATAAATTCTTCTGGGGTGGCAATAACGAACAAGGTTGTAAGTACTAATGTAAGAATTAGGAGTTCATTAGAGGAGATATCAAGGAGGGTGGTCTTAGGCTTCCTACTTTTCAATACATTTTCGAAGCTTCTTCTATGAAGTTATTTTGGAAACTATATTCTGATAATTCTCTATGGGATGCTTATTTGTCTAACATATATATGAAGAATGGAATTCACAAGCAAAGAGTATCTGTTAAATGGAGGAACCTGATGCAAGTTAAATATTTATGTCCTGATCACATGATACATATAGAGGGGCAGTGGATTTAGACCTCTGATGTAAAAGATGAATTCACTATTTCCTCTGGTTGTGCTTATCGCAAGGAAAATCTCCCATTTTCTAACATTAATAGTACTATTTGGGATCACCACATTCCTAAAAAATGCTTAATTAATCTGTGGAAAATCATTAATAACTGCATTCCCACTGATAAAAATGTCCAAGCTCTTGGTATTAGAATGTGCTCAAGATTCAAACTTTTCCTTAAAGATATTGAGACCTTAGACCATCTCTTTCTTCACTTCCCAAAAATCATTCCAATTTGGAAATTCTTCTTTAATATCATGGGCATTGATATGAGTTTTTCTAATATTTCCTCTACGTTGCATAGTTGGTGGATTAAAAGTGGCCCCTGCGATTACTCTAAATTTCTTAGAAAATGTATTCTAGTTATTATGTGTGGGAAATATGGAAAATAAGGAATAATAATTTGTTTGAAAACTCTCTAGTTGATGAGTGATTTATTATTTCTCAATCCATATTTTTTTATCTCGAGTATATGCAAGTTGAATCACTTCAAAAATAGTCCTTCTCATTTTGATGTGGGATTCAAACTACCTTCAACCTCACTCTCAAAAGGACAATCAAATTGACCATCATTATTAAATGGAGTTTCACCTCCCCAAATACTTTCAAGTTAAATATTGATGGTGCTTCCAAGGTCAATCCAGGGAGGATTGGCATTGAGGTATTTTTTAGGAATGATAGGGGAGAATTAGTTTTTTCTTATGCTCATCCCAAAGGTCATACTTTAAACTCATTTGTGGAGATTAAAAGTTTATTGATGGGGCTCAAATTGTGTTTGGACTTCAACATTTCAGAGGTGTTAGTTGAATCTGACTCAACTTTTTTGGTGAATCTGATTAATTTGAATTGAAAGCCTCATTGGGAATCAGAAAATTGTGTGAAGAAAGTCAAATCGTCATTATCTTCTCTCAATTTCTCATTAATTCATTTTTTTGGGTAATCAAATATGGTTGTTGATTCTCTTGCCAATTATGGGACCACTATTCAATCTTCAGAATTTTTATGGACCTTCCAACATTGGCTTATGGTGCTTTCAAGTTAGATAAAATGGGATGCTTCTACCTTAGATCTTCATAGCGAGGCTTATTAATATTTTCTTTTGTAATGGGTCTATTATAAAGCCCCATGTTTATTGTTTCCAAAGTTTAATTTCTCATTGCTTGTATATCTAAGCTTGCTTTGCCACTTAGGAGAGACTATTTATCCTCAATTAATAATATATTGGGGATTATGTCCCTCTTACATAAAAAAAGGGACTGTGGATGGATAAACTGATTTCGATTCTGTAGGCGTATAAGATGATTACGAGGGGACCCACTAGGGCCACACCCTTTACTCTAACTTGTGGCTTGGAAGTTGTGAACCTGATCAAACTTAAAACATCCAGTTATGGGTACAATATTTTGAAAACAAGGAGAATGACAAATGACTAGAAGCCAACCTTGATCTCTTAGAAGAACGAAGAAAAGAAACAATACTGAAGATGGTCACAACTCAATATAAAATTGCCATATCTACAATCAAGGGGTAATCAAGGTCGGTGACTTCGTCCTTCGAATGACAATACAGTCGACTAAAAACTCAGGTCAAGGAAAGATGGCTGACAACTGGGAGGGTCCTTACGTCGTCACGCGAATAATATAGTTGAGAACTTACAAAATTAGAAATCATGAAGGTCTCACTCTCCCCCGATCGTGGAATCTTGAGAACCTAAAAATATATTATCAATATCCTAACAAGTAATGACCAATCCAAGTGAGGCACCTTTCAGTAATTAGAATTATGAATCATTTTGTATGCATTTATTTTCGTTCAACACTTAATTTTTGCATTTTCTCTAGCAATGTAGATCTCTAAAGCATTTGAATCACCATTATGAATAAAGAGAATGTTTTCAAAAAATAATATGCCTTTATACTATGCTTACCCAACTCACTCGAAGCATGCTTTTTTATGCGACAGTGAAGAGGTTGGATAACCACTTAAATTGTTCGAAAAATACCAGATTATGTACCAACAAGATGGTCAGACGAAGGCTTACACTGGGCTCCATCCCAGTACACCTTTTCTACGCGCATATGTCTCGAAAGAATAACTTGGTTAATCACCGAGTGAACTTTCGACCCCTCAAACCTGATTTGATTTGTTCAGCATGGTCGACACGAGTATAAATAAGGGATAACTCTAAGTCAAGAAGGGGAAATCCCTACTACACTGTTCATTTAAAAAAGGGATATAAGGTAAGCGTACTATAGTTCTAATTTTTTTTAAACAAATAAACCATTAGTTTGGAATCAAATGATCACTGCATCACCCTTCATACATTCATTGACTTATTGAATATAAATAACTCGATCATCAACTCAGTATAAATAACTCAGTCAAAACTCAACTCGGACAACAACCGGGTGTAAAAAATTAAAATAGAATCAGCTATAACCTGTATAATGATAACCGACTTACAAAAATTTCAAACTAATAAAAGTTCATTAATTGTGGCATATCATTTACACCACCCAAATGACGTAATCAAGGCATATAATCAAGTGAAAATAGAATGGCAACATCCATATCATTCAATATAAACCAGTTAGCAAAACAAGTTCTCAATTACGATGTTCAAGATTAAATATTACAGACTATTCAAAAAATTTCATATTAAAGGGGAATGGTATAATGTAAGGAGAAGGTACTGAAGAATGAGTCATGAGGTAACTAAGTTATTCGCTTATGGAAATTTAGAGACCTTCGCCTATAGGTCCCATGAGAGGCCAAGGCTCTACAATGAGTCCTCGATACTCAATGAAGCTTTTATGGATTAGGCAAGAAGGAGAAGGCATCAGGTCTTCATCTTCCCCTCTTCAATCGATAGGATCATAGAAATACAGGTCTTCATCAAGACGATCAACCTTTACCCGATTTACTAACTCCTTGTATCCGTTTAAAAGGATTAGTACTTCAGCAAACCACAGTAGTCAAAAGTTAGGAAATACCTTAAATATATGAACCGTATGAAAAGGTTTGAGTACCTATTGGCTTTAACAAATTCATCTTTCTCCTTTCCTTATTTATAATTTAGCGCTTCAGTTTAGCCACTTCATTTTGAAGTTGACCCTTCTCCTCAGGCATACTATTCATATCCATCAAGGTCGAGTCCTTGCCTTTTTCTCAATTTCAAGATCAGCCTTAACCTTTGTGAGGTGCCAACCAGCCTTACTCCGAAGACCCTTCTTGGCCTCCAAATTTTTATTTAGATTTGGGATGACCTTAAATTCATCCTTCTGATCTTTCCACCTATGCATCATTTAGGTCCCAAAGATTCTTACCTATAAAATAAAGGAAGTTAGTCATGTGACATTAGGAAAAACTAAGAACATTATATCTAAATGAGTTAGTATATTAAACCCCAATTAAATCATCTTCTTGTATACCCAATCGGACCTCCACTCAAGGGATCCAACTCATTAAAATCCCAAGGCCTCCTGAAACTCCAAATAGTTCTCATTCGGATCATTATACTGAAGCTGAGTGGATCGTTATTCACTTTCGTAACCTCTGTAGACTCATCATCAATAAATAACCTTCTTCGAGCAAACGTAGGGGCGATCTCAGTCTCAATAGGCCTCTTTTTCGAAGAGGTTGGTCGTCAACTAGTTGAATGGAATATGACTCTTCAACATTGTTCATTTGAAGAATGGCATTAGAAACTATGGGTAAAAGGAATAGAGGGTCTACAATAGGGTTTCTCGATTAAAGGGGGTAGGGTTGATAGGTTGAGAGGCAGTTAATGCCTGGTTGTTCCTTTAAAGAGTCGCTCAGAAAGCCACACAAGACCTTTTTAATACCAGATCACAAAGTAATCATATTGACTTAGCAATTTCAAAAGATTAAGATCTGACAACCCGCTCATCAAAATAAGGGGTGGCCAGCCCGATACTCCAATTATAACTTGAATCATGGATGGACCATTCTCAGCATCACAATAGTACAATAAGTATACGGGATAACCACCCTATATTTAAGAAAAATGGGTTGCCAAAAATTTTGTTTTATACGTTAGAGAAAGTATTTAAACAACCCAATTTGAAAAGAGAGTGGATACCCAAAAGGACTTATATTACATCCGCATCAAGTATGCAATAAGGGGACTGAATATGTTGTCGGTCAACAGCCTCTCACTACACCAAAATGACAAAATTATCACCTTTCAGCCGGTCACCTTTGTTAAGGTCATTGACCGTGACACAAATCTCACATTTTGTGTCACGGTCATTGACCTTGACACGACCGTGACAAAGAATTGTCACGGTCATTGACCGTGACAAGCCCGTGACAAAGTGAATTGTCACGGTCATTGACCGTGACAATTCTTTAAATAATTGTCACGGTCAATGACCTTGACACGACCGTGACAACTTCGTCAGCAAAAACCCTTACCCCTTCTTTTTTTCCCTTGCGTCGTTCCCTCCCTCTCTCTCTCTACGCTTCGCGCCCTTCCCTCCCTCTCTCTCTCTACGCTGCTCTCTCTCTACTTTCAGGTTTATTTCTCTCTCTCTATTCCATTTATATATATGTTTGTGTGTATATATATGTGTGTGTGTGTATATATGTGCATGTGTGTGTGTGTGCGTGTGCGTGTGTGGGGGGTGGGGCAAGGTGGGGGTAGAGGGTGGGGCAGGGGGCTGTATTTGGGGGGTGGGGCAGGGTGGGTGTGGGGGGGGTGTGTGTTTGTGTGTATATATATATGTTTGTGTGTATATATATATATATGTTTGTGTGTATATATATATATATATGTGTGTGTGTGTGTGTATATATGTGTGTGTGTATGTGTGTGTGTGTGTATATATGTGCATGTGTGTGTGTGTGCGTGTGCGTGTGTGGGGGGTGGGGCAGGGGGCTGTATTTGGGGGGTGGGGGTGTGTGTGTATGTGTGTATATATATATGTTTGTGTGTATATATGTGTGTGTGTGTATATGTGTGTGTGTGTGTGTGTGTGTGTGTGTGTGCGTGTGGGGGGGTGGGGGGTGGGGGGGCAGGGTGGGGGTGGGTGGGTGGGTGTATTTGAATTAACCCATAAATTAACCCATGAATTTATTTTTGTATTTGAATTAACCCATGAAATGAATTAATTGTAATTCTCTTAATATCGTGCAAGTACCATATGAAAGTAGGATTGCCCCTCAGTGTAAATTAGTAAATTAATAATTCTATACGTTAATTGTTAATTTAATTGATGAAATGAATTAATTGAGTAGATGAATTAGAAGGAGTACGGGATACACATTTGTTGTTGACATTGCTGTTGGATTATTTTGTTTAGTAAATGTTTGGTTGGTTAGTTTTAAAAGTGGCATGACCATTGGATTATTGTACATATGGGGGTGGGAATTTTCAACTTTTTTTTTAAAATTACTCTGTATATCGAACAATATATATATAGTATGATAATTAAATGGAACATACTTGAAATTAAATATAGTGCGCATAGATACTAGCCTTCTAGTTCTTATGCGTACGCATTGAATAGCCCTTAGACCCGTTCGAGAGTCATTATCCCTATAATGAGATCTCTCGAATTGTCCCGTTTGGACAGTTTGAGACTGTATAATTTCTGTATAATATTCTTATTGGCTTACAGTTGTTACTTTTGGAGGAAGTTCTGCAGTCTTATCTTAATGTTCTCTGGGTACATACTAGATTGACAAGTGTGACTGTTATTTCAATTGATCAATTGAAATAACACTCACACCTGCCAATCTACGTCGTGTACTTGGAGAACTACGTGGATATGCTGTCGAATTTTTTTCAAATCGTAACAATGTGCATGAGATGTTAAGTATATTACAATGTGCATGAGCTGTTAAGTATAATTTGAAGGGCCCATCTACTTTTTCGTCCAACTTGCAAAGGATTGTGAATTATGCTACTCATGATTTACATAAGTGTAAGTCCCACGATTGGCATGTGATCATGCAATTGGTTCCTCTATTGTTTAAGCACTATTTCTCCAAGCACAAGGATTTGCGTAGGGCTATTATGCAAATTAGTATTACCTTCTCCCTCTTGTGTGAGAAGGTAGTGAATCGAGAACACATAGTGGCCGCAAAATTGGCTGTGATCGAAGCGATTTGTGTATTGGAGAAGTACTTTCCCCCAGCATTCTTTGACATAAGTGTTCACTTGTTGGTACACCTATGTGACGAGGCACTTCTTTGTGGTCCAGTTAGATATCGGTGGATGTATCCGTTTGAAAGATTGATGAAAGTTTCTAAAGATTACGTTAAGAATACCCGATACATTACAGGATCAATTGCAGAGGAATTCATCACCGTGGAATCATCAATATATACTCGGGAATATATGCCTGACTCGACCAGCGTTGATGACACTGATGAATTCGTCGATGATGGTGGTCATGTGATGGGAAAACGAGTGAAATTAACGAGTTAGCAACATGAACAAGTAGCTCGTTGTCTATTTGACACACATGAAGATGTCGAAGAATGGAAAAAGTAAGTTTCGATTATTATAATGTTTAACATTATTTTAGATTATTTTATACATGATTAATTTTGTAATATACAGAAAATATGAAGCCTGTGAGAACAATAAAAGATGAAAAACAATGGTACAATCAGACAGAGAATTTAGGCTATGGTTGACACAAGAGGTAATTATAATGAAAACAGTCGTTATATAACGTTACATTACACTCAAATTTTACCACTAATATAATTAATTTATCTTTATTCTCAGCTCCTAAAGACGGGTGATGCGACATCAAGGCTTGTTCGTCTAGCCACTGGACCATTGTTCATGGTACAAGAGTACAAAAAGTATCGATTCAACGGTTACATTTTCGGGGCTAAAGTGTACGAGGAAAGCAAAAATGTACAGAACTCGGGAATTTCATACAAAGCTCTTACTATCTTTCGAGCGAGCGCAAAAGATAAAAACCTCGTTGAAGCTGAAATGACCTACTATGGTGTAATCCAAAATATATTTGAATTGGATTATATAAGCTTCAAAGAGGTTTTATTTTACTGTGACTGGGAAAGAGTTGAGGATAAAAATGCTTGTAAAGTTGATCCTGCCACCAATTTGATCATGGTTGACTTATCCAAGTTGAAGAGCAACGACCACGTGAGCGATGAGCCGTTTGTTTGTGCATTTCAAAAGGTTAAGCAAGTGTTTTATTCAGAGTATATCAACAACGAGCCGTGGTCAATTGTCCAACACGCTCCAAGGCGTTTAAATAGTAGTATGGATGACTTGCCTGCTCCTACCGAATATCAATCCATTTTTTATGATAACCCGAATTTGAAACAATTTTTCAATTTGTAATAAATATTTCAATTTGTACTGAAACATCCATTTTTAATGCTTTTAATTGATTTGAACTTTATCGTTTTCACTCTTGTGTGGTGTGCGTGTGTGGAGAGGAGATTAATACATAAATATTCCAACAACATCTAAGTTTTCTTTATACTAATCCACGGATATACGCTTCTTACCTTTAATAGGTGATTAGTACATAGTTATTTGGGGTGTCCTATTTGTGGAGAGGAGACTGAATCTCTTCGTCTATCCGAACACTAAGAAATGCCATAATTCTATAGAGTATGTTCTGCAAATTCCTCCCAACCGTTATGTAGCCAAACATCACCGGTTGAAGTTGTCAATTCCACTTTCCATACCCCACCACTTAGAACCTCTAGCAAAACATGGGAGACCATTGAAAGATGGAATTGACAACTTCAACTGCTGATTTTTGGCTACACAATGGTTGGAAGGAATTTGCAGCGCATAACTCCATAGGATTATGGCATTTCTTAGTATTTAGATATGAAGAGAATTATATTTGGCACGATTGCCCGGGGTACATTAGTTGGAAGGAGGTGCCATATGAGCTCAAGTTAGCTGTTTGGGTGACACTACAGGTAATGTATTTATATTTATATGTCAATTTTGATTTCGATTTCAATTTCAATTTATATTTATCTATATTTGTGGGACGGATACTAATTTTACTTTATTTCAATTCAGAGGACAGGGAGTGGCCCTGAGGGTAGGCCACATATGCTCGATAGTTATGTGGCTATTCGGACGAGAAATGAAGGATAAGGAGGTGTCCCCGAGCGTCGCGGTACAAAATCTCTTTTTCAGCTAAATAGTTTGAGATAATTGATGGTGATGTTGTTTCTTCTTAAATAGTTTCTATTTTGAATATATACTTGAATTATCTTTAGTTTTTTTAGATATATGATGTTTGAATAGGTATAACGTTGCTATAACATGTACAACTATACTGCTGGGCAGTGGCAGTGGCCATACTGCCCAGCAGATTTTTTTTTAATTCTGCCCAGAATTGTCACGGTCATTGACCGTGACAAGCCCGTGACAAATGTTGTCACGGTCAATGACCGTGATAATTTTTTTAAAAGGTGACAAGACTTTTTCACGGTTATTAACCGTGACAAAACGTGTCACGGTTATGGCCCGTGACACGACCGTGATAATTCTAACGGAGTTGTCAGGGTTAATGACCGTGACACATCTGTGACAAAAAAAGTTGTCTCGCCCCGAATTGTCACGGTCATTGACCTTGACAAGTACAACTTGTCAAGGTCAATGACCGTGACAATATGGCAGATTTGGGGTAGTGTCTTACAACGTATTACAACAATTTAATTAAGTTTCATAATACATTACAGTAAGCAAATACAAAATCTTGGGCCACACACCCGAATAAATGACACGATCATAACTAGAGTACAAAAATGAAGGCGTTTATCACAAAATAACCCGCAACATCCGCAAGGTGTTGCAGCTCCAAGACACAGGAAAGGAAAAGTCAGTACGGGCGTCCTTGCGGCGGAGCACCTGAGCGAATATGAGATTCATGCACAACAAGAAATATGAACGGGTCAGGGCTCGGTTTTATATGATCACCAGATGAATAAAGAGTATGACAGTTATGAACAGTTAATCATGATTGATCGTGATAAGAATCTACCTACTCAAACTCAAAGCATAAACTAAGGCAATTAAATGATCATAAGTTTAATTTAGTTATGCAAGAGGATATGAATGAATATCCTTAATTAAAATCTCCATTCTTTACACCGTTTCATTTCATCGTTCCATGTCTCATTAGGAAACGTAATCAAAATTATTTTCTCTTTATGGCATTTATCATAAATCTAGTCCCACTTGAATAAGAATAGTTATATTCATCAATATATAATGATTCTAAAACCGTCCTTCCGAGTTTTCCCACTGGACGCGCCCCTAAATGACTATCATCTTCCAGGGCCTATCAAATAAGACAACCTGGGCATCCTAACGCAACGTCAATAAGTGATCATATACCTGCGAGTGAGTCATAACCACACCCGGAATTATCCCACATCGCACCATAAATACAACATACATAATAACCAGTCATATGGCCGAGGACTATATTCACCCTACATTCACTAGCCAGGGGACTTCACCTCATGCGCGTACTTCCCTTATGATAGCATTTAGAGAGGTGTGTTTAAGTAAATTATTATTTACCATTTTATTTCCATTTTAATAGATACATCACATTTTATCCAGAGCCATACGTAATTCATGCCATCATTATAACTTCAATGATCAATGAACCTCTTATTCATACTCCAAGAATTTATGGTGTCACTATAAACCACCAAGTCTAGCATACCTCAATTGAGCTTCTAAAGTCTCCCAATATAACCTAACAACTCTTAGTCTCATAATAATTAACTAAAGGAAAATAATGCCTTAACATCAATTTGGACACCCCCAGAACAAGCCCTAATTAATCCATTCCTAATGTAGGGTAGTTAACTAACTCATCTAAGAACCTAGGACTCTAAGTTTACTTCATACAAGAATGTTCTTAGGTCCTAAGCCTAAAGAAAAGGGGTAAAAATTGAGTTAGAAAAATAACTCAAAACAGCAGGATTTGCAAATCGATTTGCCCCATGCAGCGAATCGATTTGCCCCATGAAGCGAATCGATTAGCCCAAAAGCGAATCGATTCGGATGGAGAACCCAACATTCTACCTCAACCGAATTGATTCGGCCTTAACCCGAATCGATTCGGGTCCCCAGACCTGTAAACTGACCCCTTAGTGAATCGATTCACTAAAAGGGCGAATCGATTCGCCCCTGCGAATTAGCCAAGAATGGGGCTACGGGTTATGAACCCTAGTTTTCCCCAAAACCCATTTCTCCTCCATTTCTACACACATCAACCACCATTATTCTAACCAAAAGCATCCTACATGATTATCAACTACTATACTCCACATAATTATCAAATTAAACTATGATTGGGGCTCAAACACCACAAAATCCATATTTGTTCAATTGTTTCATATACACAACAATCACACAATTTATTCATCCTAAATCATATATTAGCAAGTATGAAAACTTTCCTTGAGCTTTAAATCTCAGATTTCCTTTGATAGCAACAACTCCAATTTTCTTCTTTTCTCCTCTTTTCTCCACAACTCTCTTCTTCTCTCTTTCTCTCTAGGTTTAGTAAATGCACTTAAGAGAATAAAATGAGGTGCAAGACTAAAGAGTGACCTTAGCCTAAATTCCCAACTCAAATTGTTAATACCTCATTAAAATGACTCGTAACTACACATTTATGTTAAAACCAGTCAAAAATTCCCGAAACCCAAAAACACAATATGGCACTTATTTTGACTATCTCGCACATTTCGGGACTAACTACGCCCTCTAAATTAGCATCCGAAAATATTTAATTCATTTCAAGTTTCGATTTCATTTATATCATAAATGTCGTTTAATGCATACGACACTATCAAACGTATCATGATGATATTTACATACAAGTAACAGTAAATATGCAACAATCTAGTAAATATGCTTAATTAACTCACTTAGTTCATATTTACTCCATCATCTATATTTTATATAATTACTTCACACAGTAAATTAATATAAAATAAGTTTCTCAAAAGTGAGGGTTGTTACATAAGATAAAAGGATTTTAACATAAGCGATCATGCTGACAATTCGGTAAAGTACGAATATTGGAATTAAAGAAGACAAAGGTGATCTTCTTCAATTTTAGCCCAAATACGAGGGGCTTCCTAGTCACGTATTTCCTCTTTTAACAATGAAACCAACTTTCTCCAACCTTTGATGGTCACAAAGTTCTTTGAATGAACGATCTTTCCTCAAAACTTCATCAACCCTCTCCTTTCGAGCTTTAAAAATGTCGAGAAAGTCAGTAAAGATATTGCCAAAAATGACAAGTGGGGTTGTTAATACAAACAAGTTACACAAAAAGTGAAGCATAAACTTACAAAGGAACAAAAATCACTCAGATCAGATTTGTTCCAACCGAGTGGAACAATTAAAAAATGTCTCATAAAGTTATTTATGTCATCACATTCCCATCCCTCGCCACCGATGAAGAGGAACCAAAATACCCTTAAACCCCACATTCTTAATTCTGCAAGCAAGAGTATACCATCCACCCTGTGAGGTTGAAGGTTTATAAACGATCAGCAATTCAACTACGGTTAGGGTTTTTTAACACCACACAGATTATGGAAATGCTCCATTGACCCGATTAGGATTCACTAGGCGTTTGGACTTAATTGTGAATGCTCAAGGTTAATAATTGAATGGATGTCACGAATAGGCTTTGGAAGAGGAATCCTGAGGCTGACCTAAAAAACAATGTTAATAAAGGCATACTTCCCCATTATAAGGATTGGAGTGATGATTGATCTCATCGGTCAAGCAGATGGATAGGGTCCTAGGGAGATCAAGATTCTCACCCCATTCGGTGGCATTTTGTTCACGTATATTGTTAACTGCCTATTGAGGTTCTGAGGATTTGTTTCTGGTAGTCCTAATACATGGATGATTTAAAGGTCCCATTACTTGAATGGTTCTTTGGTATCTGATTAGGAGTTTAAACCTCCCAGTAGTAGATGAAGAGGCTTTGTTATGCTCACACCCAAAGACATCTATAATTTTCATCATATTTTTTATAGACTGTTGGCATATGTGTCTTTCTTGATGGGTTAGGTTAAAGGGATGCCCAAAAGGCTAAATCCAGTCTATATACTGGAATAAGGGTGATTCAGATGCAATAAAGTTGGAAATATAGGGGTTCCCTTTAGGAAACTAGGCTACGAAAGTGCTAATCCTAGAGAAGTGAAAAATAAAACCAAGGCTTTGATGATCCAGACTTGATAATTTTAAAAAGAGAATTGGAGAAATAGGATCATACCAGTAGAAGGTAAAGAATGATGGAGTTAGAGGAACACAAAACCTGGTGGAACTTTAGAACTTGGAGAGGAAAATAATAGAAGAGTGAAGAATAACAGTTTGAGGATAAAAAAACTCCCAAATGAGTTTGCAAAATTTTTACGTCAAATAGGAAGTAGTCTCTTCGAATTCAATGGATAAGATTTTTATATCTAACGAATGTGGGATTTCGATGAGTAGCATGCACGGACGGAGTGCGTGAGGTGAATTTAGGTGCCCAGACGCACTTTCGGAGAGGATATATCATCAAGCATGCAATGATTAAGGCCTTTCTCCCAAACGATGACTTGTATTAAAATTATACACTGATGTCTTATCATATCATTGCATATACCCGCATCATCACAAAATCCCAAATAGATTTTTTCAAATTAAAATCATATCGGCTTACATAGCTATCACATGTCAGAATAAAAAAAATAGTCATCCAAATATAATGATAAAGAATTGTAAGGAACGACAGATATACGAACAATGTGAATCATTTTAGGGTCGCGTGGGATCCTCCTCAGGGGTGAATTGATTCGGCCCCTAGGGGAGAATAAATTTGCACCGGGAAGTGTTGGCGGGTTTGGTTGGTTTTTTAGAGTTTGAGTTATATTAAAACACCTCCACCTCCTAACATAAATACAATTCGGGGTTAGACTTTTTCAAACACTTTTATATCATACCTAAAAGCAGTACCCTCCCTTATTTATATCTCCTTTTATTTACAAAGACCTAAATCCATTTAAAAGCAAGATTAAAACCAAGTCTTGAAGGTTCAAATCGTGTTTTCTCAAGATCATCTAAGAACGCATTTTTATTATATTCTCGAGAGGAACGTAACCATGCAATCAGATTCTCCAAACAACTTTTTTACATGCATGAATACTTCTATTGTTTCCCTTAAGTGTTATGCGTTTTAGATATTTCCTAAACTTTGATAAATGATGTTTTATTAAAATAAATTAGGATAATTAATTAGGAAAAGTGAAAGTAATTACGGGGCTATTTTATTAAAAATTATAATATGATTTTAGACTCAAAGCAATCGCATGCTTAGATTGGAGAATTGGATTATGATAGAATTGTGGGGGCATTTCACATGTTAGAATTTATAGAATGGAATTAAAATAATGTTTCCACTCGTATAATGATGATATTGATGTGTAGATTGTAGAACGGAATTTTTATTACGAATATCGTGAATATCCATGTTAAAGTGGAATTTTGTGTTAACCAGTAAAATTATCACTTGTATCGAAATTTGGTAAATAGTGTGACTTTTTATAAACTTGTTTAATTATTAAGGATGTTTTAAGGATGTTAAAACAAAATAATGTTTTAAGGATGTTATTTTGTTTAAAAATGATTTTAAAATGCTTTAACTTCCTTTTTTCTAAAGATAACTTCGTTTATCCTGAGATAAACTCATTTTAAATTCGTGTAGATCTTTCCATTGAGCTTAGAAAGATCAAACGACATTGGATGTCATTTTAACGACATTAGTAGGTCATTCTAACGACATTCATGTTTCGTTCAAACGAGATGTGTATAATCGTTCTAAGGACAGGCTGATATCATTCTAACGACTTGCCAGCTTAAGATTTTTTATTTAAGGCAATTTTTTCTCATAATCTCAAGGTGCGCAGAACCAAAGTTATAGAGCAGAAACCCTTCGTTTTTCTGCACTTGTTTTATAAGGATTTCAAAGCAAAAACCATCCTTATTTTTTATAAATATTTGAGCATTGATACACATATGTTATAGAGATATTATTTGCACCATCTAGGGTTTGTTCATCTATGTTTAACATTTGTTTCATTGATTTTTATGGTGAAGAAATGGTGGACTCTGTGTTCTGAATCGTAGGCGGTTGCCAAAGTTATTCGCTGGATACTGAGGCACACATGGACTCGTGTGTTATGGACATGGCATAGGTGGACTCCTACGTTGCACTGTGGAGGAGTGGTTAAAGCATAAAAGAGCATCAAGAATTTTTTAGATCAAGTCACTGAGTAAGTCTGCTATTTGTACTTTGTAAAATCGTATCATAGTGATTGTCTAGCTTGGGCCGTCCGAGGTTTTTTCCCTTAGTGGTTTTCTCGTACATTGTCATTGTGTGTTTTGTGGACTTGATTTATTTATCTTTTTTAATCTCACCTAGATGCGTGTTTAGGATTAAGAAGATAAAATTGGGCTAAATTAAAATTGGTTCACAGAATTAGTGCATATTAAAATTGGAAAAAAAAAGATTTTGGAAAAATTGTTTTCACCTAAAGCACACTTAGAAAAAGGGACCCTACCGAACTAATGAAATTGAGTTGGCTGGCTATAGTGACGGGTGTGTGTGTTGGCATCGCTAATATGTGTAGGGCTAACAAAAGTTGGGTTGGCTAGCTATAACGACGTATCATGTGTGGAACATCACCAATATATGCAGGGCTAACGAAATTGGGTCGGCTAGCTATAGTGATGGGAATGGGTGTGATGGATTGGCAGTTTTTGGCGGGATCGAATATGTGTAGGATCCATAAATAAGTCGGCTTGCTATAGTGGCATTGCCCCATTAATGAATTGATTAAATTCATTTAGTTAAATTAATAGCTTGATTATAATAAAACGTTGTAATTATAATAATTTAACTAAAAAAAGGCTTTGTTGAGTTGAGTTGGGTGCCTTAGTTACGTGGGTTAGTAGTGTTGTTTAATTATGCTCATTTAATTATATCGTTTAATAAAAAATACTCTTGTGATAATTAATATGTATGATGCTTATGTATGGGTTCATGGACCCTAATTGGGAGGAGTAGCTAGTTTTCATGCGGTGGGCTCTGACCCATGGCATTCATTAACATTTCAGGTATAGTTATTGGAGTGTCCGTATAGGATGGATTAGTGATCTTGGGAGTGTAGCTGGTGATTTACTTTTATCGCTTTTGTAGTTGATTTCTTTTCTATTCAGTCAGTTTTATTTGTGAGACAATCATTATGGATTTAGGGGGCCAATCGGTTCCAGAGTTGTTTATGATTTTCAGTCCTGATTTGTAGTTGGATTATTTATTTTGAGTTTTATTCTAGCGTTTGGAGTTGGACTTTATTTTGGATCTAGCATAATGATGGATTTTATTGCATGGGTGTTTATATTCTTTGGATTTATTTAAAAAATATCTTGTGGGAAAAGTTTTTATTGTCTCATATTTTTATCACTAACTTCTAAGGATATTTTATTTAGTGATGCCCAGCGTGATTTGGCGGTGGCAGTTCGCTACCTCGCTCGTCAGAACGCACCGATATTACAGATGGTATCAGAGCATGGTCTTAGGTTTCATTGGTCCTGAGTCCATTTTAGCTTTCGTATTACTTATCTTTTATTCCTTTTGATGATTTGTACTCTTAAGTAATTCTGAGTTTGATTGTTGATTGTTCCTGTCTTTTCAGATGACGATCACTAGGAGATCAAAAGATAGGAGAGAGGGTTCGATTTCTAGTCCTGCAGTTCAGTAGAGGCAGGGTCGGTTTGTTTTTAATGCCGAGGAGTTAGAAGCTCTCATTCATGAGGACACAACGATCAGTATTTAGATAGGGAGACAAAGGTGGGAAAACATAGAAGCGAAAAACCAGGTACACCCACCTCAGTTTGGGATAAGGTGAGGGTCGGTTTTCACAGGACAGTCCTCCCACTTTCGTATAGGGGTCTGACCCAATAGTTGTTCACAAATGGAGGCGTGATATGTAGAGGTACTTGAGGATGATAGACTATACGGATGTGCAGAAGAAGATATTGGATACATTTAAGTTGACTGGGGATGCGTTGCAGTGGTAGGAGAGTGTCACCACATCCGAGGATATGGATTGTCTGAATTATGGAGACTTTTTGCTGAAATTAAATGAAAAATATTTTCCTTATTCGATTAGGAGTGCGAAGAAGAAAGAGTTTCTGGATTTAGAAAAGGATTCCAAGTCAGTTACGGAGTATGAACATGAGTTCACAAATCTGTCGATGTTTGTACCAGAAGTGGTGAATACTGAGGCAAAGAGGATGGAGTGTTTCATTAAGGGTTTGGCATGGTGGATTTAGCAGATGGTTTTGGATAATTTGGCCTACATTCCTTACACTCAGATAGTGGACGTCACACTATTGTTATGGCAGGATAGGATGAACTATCAAAAGATGTTGGGCAAGAGATATGAGGCGAGTGATCAAAATGGGACCAAGGCTGGTGGGAAGAACAAGGGCCCCAATGACCAGTTGTGGAAGAGGTAGCGTTCAGATCAGGAGAAATAAGCCTTTTATCAAAGCAATGGAGTGCCAAAGGACCCTTAGGGATAGGGCATGGACAACTGGGTGAGCGAGTGCCGAGAAGGTATTCAGGACATTTTAGGGGTGCAAGTTTCGTTTGTGGAGAGGTAGGGCCAAGAGCATAGGGCCAGCAGGGCTAAGGAGCACAGGGTTAGTAGGGACAAAGGCGTCCAGCATCTGGAGCACCAGATGAATAGGGAGCTCCAGCAGCACCCGTAGTGGGTAGGTGTTATTTACTTTCGACTCGGAAACCTCTGGCGGGGAATGCTCAGTAGGAGCCGAAGCGTGGTTAGTGGACAGCATGCTATGTATTATTTTCTTAGATATGTATCTATATATAGTTGATACATACATACATACATACATATATATATACATACATATATATATATATATATATATACATACATATATACATACATATATATATATATATATATATATATATATATATATTGTTCATGGGGTAGGTGCATGTAGGATTGGTTGTATTGGTGCCCAATTGTGGCATTCTACGAGTAGGCGTATGTAAGCCTTATTTTATTTGTGCAATTTACATTTGACGTTTAAACTTCGTCGAATATTGAGGAAGAAATTCCAGTACTAGTGGTGGAGAATGTTGCACCCCATGAATTTGTGGATCGTAGATAACTTGTTCAAATCAGAAATCGAAAAATTATATTATTCCTGGCATTTGAAATGTTGGCTTTATTATTTGAAAATTGGGATTTAAATTGGATTTGGAATCGGGGGAAAATCGTGTTTTTATAAACATAACCATTTTTAGGCCACCTGGGCACCTGCTTAGGGGTGAATCGATTTACACCGGGAAGTGTTGGCGGGTTGGGTTTATTTTTTAGAGTTTGAGTTATATTAAAACACCTCCACCTCCTAATATAAATATAATTTGGGGTTACACTTTTATATCAGACCTAAGAGAAGTAGCCTCCCTTTTTTACATCTCCTTTCATCTACAAAACCCTAACCCCATTTAAAAGCAAGATTCAGCCATAGTTTTGAAGGTTCAAACTATGTTTTCTCAATATCATCCAAGCGCATCTTTATTATTTTCTAGAGAGGAACACAACCATACAATCAGATTCTTCCAATAACTTTTTTACTGACATGAATACTTCTATTGTTTCCCTTAAGTATTATGCATTTTAAATATTGACTAAAATTTAATAAATGATATTTCTTAAAATAAATAAGTAAGATTAATTAGGGAGAATAAAAGTAATTACGGGGCTTTTTTTTATTAAGAATTATAATATGATTTAAGACTCAAAACAACCGCATTCTTAGATTGGAGGGTTGGATTACGATAGAATTATGGGGGCATTTCGCATGTTAGAATTTAAAGTATGGAATTAAAATAATGTTTCGACTCGTATAAAACGATATTGATGTATAGATTGTAGAGTGGAATTTTTATTATGAAATATCATGAATATGCATGTTAAAGTGGAGTCTTGTGTTAACCGGTAAAATTATCACTTGTATGGAATTTTTTTTAAATTTTGTAAATTGTGTGACTTTTTTATAGACTTGTTTAATCATATAAATTAGATAGGCGTAATTTGGATTATATTGTAACCGAAAAGTTAATTGGAAGAATCGTTTTGATAATAGAAAATATGCTTATGTGAATGTTGCCTGTGTTAATATTTTGACACCGCGGGGACATTGGGATTTTAGGTAGTTATGCTTTTACCCTTATTCTTAGGTTTCTTACTAGGTATGGAACTAGTAAGTAGGCCTTGTGGTTGGTAACCATTTCTAGGCGTGGGATTAGTGAGTATAGGTTCGTATGGTTGGGTATTTCCTGGGTGGGGCTAGGTAGTATGGTGTCATGCATTTCTCGTTAGCTTAGGTGCAAGACTAGGTGGTGATATGTGGTAGGTATACTTCCTAAGTGATAGGCTAGGAAGTACTTGTAGTTTTGGTAATCTTTAGGTATGGGACTAGGGATGATTTAGGTTGGATTAGCCGAATAAAGGGTGGTGCTAATTAAAAAAATGATAAATTCACAATAAATCAATAACTAAGGCCTAAGACAAAGAACGGATATTAAAATGGATTTTGCATCGCCAATATGTGCAGAACTAATGAAATTGGGTTGGCTAGCTATAGTAATGTGGGTGTGTGTTGGTGTCACAAATATGTGCAGAGCTAATGAAAATTGAACTGGTTGGATATAGCGACGTGTCCTGTATGGAACATCACCACTATGTGCAGGGCTAACGAAATTGTGTCGGCTCGCTATAGTAATGGGAATGAGTGTGATGGATTGATAATTTTCGGCGGGTTCGAATATGTGCAGGATCCATAGATAGGCCAGCCTTCTATAGTGGCATCGCTCCATTAATAAATTGATTAAATGCATTAGATTAAATTAATAGCTTGATTATAATAAAACATTGTAATTTTAATAATTTAATTGGAATAGTGAGGTGGCTTAGTTACGTAGTTTAGTAGAGTTATGTTACTTATTCTCATTTTATTATATTATTCAATTAAAAATACTCTATTGTGATATTTATCATGTATTATGCTTATGTCTGGGTATTGGGAGGAGTAGCTAGTGTTTGCGTGGTGGGCTCTTACCCATTGCATTGACTAATATTTTAGGTATAGTTGCTGGAGTAGCTACATAGGATGGATTGATGATATTGGGAGAGCAAATGGATATTTACTTTTATCGCTTTAGTAGTTGAATTATTTTCTATTCATTTTTATTTATGAGACAGTTATTATGGACTTAGTGGGTTAATCGGTTCCACAGGTTTTTATGGTTTTCAGTTAGGATTTGGGTTTAGATTATTTATTTTGAGATTTATTCTATTGTTTGGAGTTGGACTTTATTTTGGAGTTAACATGTTGATGGATTTTATTGCATGGATGTTTATATTCGTTAGATTTATTTAAATAATATCTGGTGGGAAAAGTTTTTAATGTTCGATATTTTTGTCACATGCTGATAATGATATTTTTTTTAATGACGCCCAATGTGGTTTGGCTGTGACGGATGGACACCTCGCTCGCCAGAATGTGCGGGGTGTTTCGTCGAGCTTGGTATGAGAGGATTGTTCCTATCTCCTAGACCGTGGTTTTAAGAGAGGGGGAGTTGATATGAAATTGTTTGTACATCTAGAGAAAGGGGAAATTTTAGTCTCTCAAGTCTATGTTGATGATATAGTTTTTGGTTCCACTTGTGACCGATATACTCATCATTTTGATGAGGAGATGACTAGTGAGTTCAAGATGAGTGTTGTAGGTGAGCTTACTCTCTTCTTTGGTCTTCAGTTTCATCTTTCATATCCAAGACAAATATGGAAGAGATCTAGTGAAGAAGTTTGGTTTAGACACTACTAAGAATGCACGTGCACTGATGAGTTCTACGACTAAGCTTAGTAAAGATGTTTTAGGAACTGGCGTTGAGCAAAAACTATTTAGGATTATGATAGGTAGTTTTCTATACCTAATCGCGAGTTGTCCCGACATTGTCTTTAGCATTGGAGTGTGTGTGTGTGTGTGTGTGTGTGTGTGTGTGTGTGTGTGTTATCAAGCGTCCCTAAAAGAGTCCCACTTTCTTCCTCTTAAATGTATCATCAAATACGTGAGTGACACTCTTTCCAATGGTATTTGGTATTCCTTTGATATTACTGACTATTTATTTGCCTATTTGGATGCCGATTAGGCTGGGAATGGTGATGGTTATAGAAGAACCTCAGATGGGCGCTTTTACTTTGGGAGTGCTCTTGTCCCTTAGTTGAGAAAAAAGTGAAACTCCATATCTTTTCCACGGTGGAGGCCGAGTATATAGCCGCTGGGAGTTATTTCACACAATGCTTGTGGATGAAGTAAATGTTGGACGATTATAGGATCTCCTAAGGAACATTGACCAGTTCATGTGATAATACAAGTGAAATTCATATATCCTATAATCCGGTCCAATATTCTTGCACGAAGCACATTACAATACGTGAGCATTTCATACGTGATCTTATTAAGGAGAAAATCATTTTCTTGAGCTTTGTGAGCACCAAACATCAACTAGTCTATATCTTCACTAAACCTTTAGATGTCCTTAGGTTTGAAAATCATAGGAAATCTATTGGTGTTCTTTCTATCAATTGATTTCGGGTTGTGGTCTAGTTTAGGGTGTGAGCTAATTGCTATTCCTTATATCCCTAAACTAGACTATACATATTTGTACACATTTTGTATTAAAAATTACAAAAATATTTTAACTTTTTTATTGATAAAAATCACAAAAATATTTTCCATTTGTTTTTGTGTTTTTGTGTGACATGGTTACGATATTTGAAGCACCCCTTCACTCCATTTTTCTCATATCCTACCATGGTATGCTAGATTCGATTATGCCAATATAGTGCTTAAATATGTCTTTTCGAGCATCGCGATGTTTATATGTTATGTATGATATGTTAATCTTCTTCATCACCTTTTATGCACACACTTTTCACGGTCTCCCTCGAGTGTTGGTGTTCTTTGCATGCGCTAAATGAGATGTTCTCCTGCCAATATTGTTCTATCGGGATTGTTGTGCATGTAAGAACCATTACGTGAGATGAATATATGTGATGCTTATGTATGAATGTGCAATGGCTCGGGCTGTGATTGGAAAAAATACTCTGTTGCATGAAAAACCACCATTGGCTAGAGCCCATTTTGTGAAGCAAAAAGAATTATGATGCTAATTAGGGCAAAAAGTGAGGTTGAATTCAATATAAAAGGGCAAAACTAATAGTCCTCTTAAATATCCTAAAATGAGAAATATAAAAATTCATGAGTGTTTGAGGAAGTTTAGTTAAAGATAAATGAGTTTGCACAACCATATTGCTATTTCCATCTTTCATTTTATGACTATATTGGGTTGAGAATCATCGATACTTAGGCATATAGGCAAAAGTATGTTGGCTTATTGTGAATGCCACTTTACTTGACACTAAAGTTGATTTGAATACTTAACTTTTTAGTATGTCCATTAGTTGTCATGGACTATAACATAATTTTGAATTAATGTTCCCATGTTTAGGTTCACACCTATTCCTTACTCTTCCATGTTTTCTTTGAGTTACGTAATGTCACACTATGTTTTTGTGCATAACTTGTTTGGATTTTCTTTTATTCCTTTTTAGGGATTTATTATTTTCAGTTTGTTTTGTGGTAAATTTTTGTACAAAATAATTTTTTTATGTGTTTCATTAGAACAAAAGCCACCTCATTCGAATGAGTTTGGATTCTTGTTGGAATGAACTTTTAATGACCTTCCAACGAGGCATTCTCTGTTTATCAGTACTAGTTTCGTTGGAAGCTCATTTGACCCTGATTCAAATGATATTGTGGTTTCGTTCGAACGAAATTCGTTTTTGTTCCAACAAGATCCTCATTTCATTTGAATGATCTCCAACGATATTAAAATCGCATTCTAGATTTTTAAAGGTTTTGTTCAACCTCTTTTCCCCCTTTCATTCTTCTCTCCTCTCCTCCGTTCCTCTGTAATTTCTTCCATTTCTTGTGAGGATTCAATTTGGGAGGATTACCTTGGGAATTCGATCGATTGTGTTCTACATTTTAAGGTATTCTTTCTCCTTCCTTTATTTTATTTTTTAGTTGTTTATTGATATGTTTGGGTGTTATCCATTTTGTGTATATATCCCCTACTTCTTTCTCTCAAATCTCCATTTTATTCTTATGGATACATACATGATGTGTTTAGGTCTCCCATATCCATATCTTTCAATAATTCCTTCTTGGGGCATTTTTGTTATTTTTTATCAAAAATTATATCAAAAAATATTTATTTTCCCCTTTTTCATTTGTGAAATACTACCACCTTCATTTTTTTTAAACTCTTCACATCTTTTTATTGAAATGGTACTACGTCACTCATGTTCTTACTCAGAATTAATCATTTATTCTTGTGCTGGTTATATATATATATATATAGAGGCAGGCTCCTGTACATACCAAACGGTACATACCAACGGTGCATACCGCTGGCGCGGACCTATTTCCATAAAGGATTTTGACTTGAGTTTTTTTATGTGGGATTTAAACATTTTAAAGGACCCATATAAAAAAAATCAGCTCAAAATAACTTTTTTTGCTATTTTTAAAAAATCAGTCAAACTTTCACAGCTTTTAAGTGCTTTAAAAAGCTGTGAAAGTTTGACCGATTTTTTAAAAATAGAAAAAAAGTCATTTTGAGCTGATTTTTTTTATATGGATTCATTGAAATGTTTAAATACCATATAAAAAAACTGAGCTCAAAAATATTTTTTTTACTATTTTTAAAAATTGGTATGCACCGTTGGTATGTACCGTTTGGTATGTACAGGAGCCTGCCTCTATATATATATATATATATATATATATATATATATATAGGGAGAGGTTCAAAAGTGAACCTAAAAGATGAACATTTTAATGAACCTTAAAAAAACACGTTTAGAACCCATTAATTTTAATTCCTATGTTGTAATTGGTCCGCGTCAGCGACAACGCACACGCGTGTTTTTTAATACACACACCTTACCCCCCACCCCCGTGTGTTCGTTGCCGCTAACGCGGACCAATTACAACATAGGAATTAATATTAATGGATTGTTATGGTGTTTTTTGTCAAGATTCATTAAAATGTTCATCTTTTAGATTCACTTTTGAACCTCTCCCTTTATATATATATATATATATATATATATATATATATATATATATATGCTTTGGTGTTATTATGTGGTTTGGACTTGTTTTTGCGGGGGTCCATTGGAATTTTGTCGGAGATAGGTTCTTAGGCGTGCGTCTAAGTTTATTTGTCCTTTTTCCTTTTCATCTTTACCACCCTTCTCCGTTTACCTATTTTTCATACATTTCAAAAGGCGAGTGGTCACAAACGATGATCCACTCTCGATGTGACTCGTACAAAGTCCTTATCATCATTATCTCGGGCATGAGCAGCCCAGGCGATTCGTCCAGCATATTCCCCTCTTCACTGGGTGAGTAGAGTTAATCACAATCACTACTGCACATTAGGGTTTCGTATCCGAGCAGTCATTCAAGAGTGTATGTTTCTCCTTGATGAGTTCTCTCATATCAATCTTCTCAGCTGGTTCGATGGTCGTGGACGGGAGTCCTTGTTCTAAATGTACGATGTGATTATCACCGACCTCGATCAGGAGTTTTATCTTCACATGCCCGATTTCCTTACTGTCATTTGCTCTACCGTTAGAGGTGTCAATACTCTTGTGACACCCGACACTGTGGCCACTATATTGGCCATTCCTAGGGCACACGATGATACATTTCGCCAGACCTTGGAGGAGCGGATCTTTATGAATACTATCATTCCAATTCTTTTTCGTGACACCCGACCCAACACCCTCACCCTCTATCACAATGATATCCATACGAATCATCGAATCCTTAATTGGGTCACCTGCTCATCCTTTCTCCCTTGCACAAACACTATCTAGCTTTTCGATGATTTCACCTGTTTCATGCACCATGTTAGCCATAGGATAATGATCCACCTCTCTGGTATCATTCTTTGTTTTGTAGCCTTTGTGCCAAATAATGGGATGTCCCATCTTCGATTGACCCTTACTTATGGGATATCGTCTTTGTCTTACTACCGAGGTTCCTCATCTTCTTGATGAGGCTCAAATGAGCTCCATTTCTATCATTGACATGAATTGAATTTGTCGTTTAGAAAGCCATCTTTCCGCTAGTGTTGGAAAACAGCTGCTACACAGCTGTTAGTTTCAAAAGTTGAAAAAGCAAAACTCCTTCGGTGGGTTCATAGAAATGGGTTGTGTATATTTATAAATTTTGGGGAACAAAGGTTCAGTCTTTTGGGCATTCAAGTTTTTGTGGGTATGTGGGGCAGACCCAATGGGCCAAGTCACACGCGCGCGCGCGCCGCCGTCCGTCCGTCCGGCCCGGCCCGGCCCGTGCTCGTGCCCGGGTCCAGGGGCTTGGGCTCATTAAGAATTAATTTTTTGGACAAATAAATTAACGTTTTTGCGCTTTAAAAATTATTTTTTAACGGTAATTAATTCCGAAAAAATTAAAACGTGGTTTATTGCGTGTTGATTTCTTCAACCGAGTTGCCCACTTCTTCCAGTTTTTTCTCCACATTGTTTACCAACGTCTCTTTTCTTTTTGCCCCATAAAAGAGCTGGTTGCCTCCGGTTTTGGCACACAGTTATCTTCTTCCAACACAAAAAATTTTCTCTACAGAGTTCTGAAAAAATTTTCTTCTCCCAGAATACTTTTTCCAGAATAATTAATCTCATTCACGTACAGATTAATTATAGAATCGAGCAATTAATACAGAATGGGTGTATACTGACCGGATTAATTCTTGTGCTATCAATCCGTAATATAATTGGAGGCTGTTTTATCCTGGGGGTGACGGGGCTGCACACTGTCGGCACAATTGGAGGCAGAGCCGCGAAACACCTTAAAGAGAGCGACCTAGTCCGCGACTCAGCCGTGTTCTTCGCTGTCCAGTTTCCGAAATTCTTATATAATTTTTCTGCCCCAGAATTATTTGCTCCAATTGGGTAATTTCGTTCCTGAATTTAATTCTGCATTTAATTGTTTATTACTGCAACAACAATTTTAAGGTGTTCTTATTCTGCCATGGACGAAATTAACTCTAGTAACCTAAATAAGCCTTTCAAATATGAAGGCACTCATTTTAAACGTTGGAGCAAAAAATTGCTATTTTATTTAACTACGAAAAAGGTCGCATCATGTGTTCAATTTGACAAACCCGTAGTTAATAATCCACCTACTGTTGAGGAAAGCAAAACAATTAGAACTTGGGAGGAAAATGATTTTTTGTGCAAGAAATATATTCTGAATGCTCTAAGTGACGAACTTTATGACTATTATGCCAATTATAAAACTGCGAAAGATGTTTGGGACGCACTTTTTAAAAAATATGACACGGAGGAGGCGGGTGCTAAAAAATATGCCGTCAGCCGTTATTTGAAATTTCAAATGACGGATGACAAATCTGTTGTTGCTCAAACCCATGATTTGCAAATGATTGCCCATGAAATTATTTCCGAGGGCATGGCTTTAGATGAGCAATTGCAGGTGGCTGTAATTATTGATAAATTGCCTCCACTGTTCAAAGAGTTTAAAAATATTTTGAGGCATAAGTCTAAAGAATTCTCACTAGAGTCATTAATTACTAAATTGAGAATTGAGGAGGAATCCCGAAAACAGGACTATAAAGATGAAATTCTTGTTGTGTCTAACAACAAAAATCAGAAAAAGAACCACACTCCAGTTGTTTTAAAGGCAAACGGGAAAAATATGAAAAATCAGAAAAAGAGCCACAACCAGAATTTTAAAAATCAGACTCAGACTCAGAATAAGTATAAGAACCCTGGAAATGGACAGTCTAGCAACTCGGGACAGTTTCTCTGTTTCAAGTGTGGCAAGCCTGGCCATATGGCTCGCAAATGTCGCAATGTGCCACAAGCACAAGCGAATTTGACCGAAGAGGACCTATGTGCTATGATTTCAGAAATCAACATGGTTAGCGGTGCCGAAGGGTGGTGGTTGGATACTGGCTCTTCCCGCCATATCTGTTATGACCGTAGTCTGTTTAAGACTTATTCTGAGACTGCATATAAGAAGGTGTTGTTGGGTGATTCTCACTCCACTGAGGTTGCTGGTACTGGAAATGTGGAATTGAAGTTCACTTCGGGAAAGATTATTATCCTCAAAGATGTTCTTCACACTCCCGAGATAAGGAAAAATTTGGTTTCGGGCTATCTTCTCAACAAAGTTGGCTTTACTCAAACTATTGGTGCTGATTTATTTACTTTGACCAAAAATGGAATTTTTGTAGGCAAGGGTTATGCCACTGATGGGATGTTTAAATTGAATGTTGATGCAATGAATAAAATTTCTCCTTCTGCTTATATTGCTTGTTCATTTAATATTTGGCATGCTAGGCTTTGTCATGTTAATAAACGACTTGTTAAAAATATGAGCACTTTAGGATTAATTCCCGAATTATCATTAAATGATTTTGAAAAATGTGAATGGTGTAGTCAAGCAAAAATCACTAAGACACCACATAAATCTGTTTTTAGAGAATCTGAACCACTTGATCTAATTCATTCGGATATTTTTGAATTGGATGGTGTCACAACTAGAAATGGCAAACGTTATTTTATAACTTTTATTGATGATTGTTCCGATTATTCTTTTGTGTATTTAATGAAAAATAAAAGTGAAGCGTTTGACATGTTTAAAATTTTCCTTAATGAAATTGAAAATCAATTTAATCGAAAAATAAAAAGGTTACGTAGTGATAGAGGTACCGAATATGATTCTGGACCATTTATTGAATTTTATAAAACCCACGGTATAATTCACGAAAAAACTGCCCCTTATTCACCCCAAATGAACGGTAAAGCCGAAAGAAAAAATAGGACATTAACTGAATTAGTAGTGGCTATTTTATTAAATTCCGGGGCTGCCTCACATTGGTGGGGTGAAATTATTTTGACTGTGTGTCACGTGCTTAATAGAATTCCTAAGACTAAAATGAAAATATCTCCTTATGAAATTTGGAAAAATATTAAGCCCAACGTGTCATACTTTAGAACGTGGGGGTGCTTAGCCTATGTACGTATACCCGACCCTAAAAGGTCTAAATTGGCAAGTAGAGCATATGAGTGCGTTTTTATAGGCTATGCTATTAATAGCAAAGCATACCGATTTTATGACTTGAAAAATCAAGTAATTATTGAATCAAATGACGCCGATTTTTATGAAGATAAATTTCCTTTTAAATTGAGGAATAGTGGGGGCGAGTCATCCACTAACATTTCTTTAAATAAAAATAAAGAAAATAATGAATCCATTTTAGAAATTCGAAAAAGTAAAAGGGCTCGTATAGAAAAAGATTTTGGTCCCGACTTTTATGCTTACACCTTAGAGGAGGATCCTAACACTATTCAAGAAGCCTTATCTTCTTTAGATGCCGATTTATGGCAAGAGGCTATTAATGATGAAATGGATTCTTTGGAAACAAATAAAACTTGGCATTTAGTGGACCTTCCTCCTGGATGTAAAACTATTGGATGTAAATGGATTCTTAAAAAGAAATTAAAACCTGATGGCACTGTTGAAAAATATAAGGCACGTCTTGTTGCTAAAGGTTTTAGACAAAGAGAAAATGTAGACTTTTTTGACACATTTTCACCCGTGACTAGAATAACGTCTATACGTGTACTATTTGCTATAGCTGCCTTAAATGATTTAATTGTACACCAAATGGATGTTAAAACTGCTTTTTTAAATGGAGAATTAGAAGAAGAGATTTATATGGATCAACCTGAAGGTTTTATTGTACACGGTCAAGAAAATAAAGTATGTAAATTAGATAAATCTCTTTATGGACTCAAACAGGCACCTAAACAATGGCATGATAAATTTGATAGCCTAGTCATCTCTAATGGGTTTAAAATTAATGAAAGTGACAAATGCATTTATTATAAATATGTTGAGAACATTTGCACTATCATATGTCTTTATGTTGATGACTTGCTCATTTTTGGTTCCAATAATCATGCCGTAGAAAATGTTAAATCATTATTATGTGCCAACTTTGATATGAAGGATTTGGGTGAAGCTAGTGTAATATTAGGAATTAATATTACTAGGTCAGAAAAGGGACTTTCTTTGGATCAATCTCATTACATTGAGAAAGTTCTAAAGAAATATAATTACTTTGACTGTAAACCTGCTAGTACTCCATTTGACCCTAGTGTAAAGTTATTTAAGAACATTGGCGACAGTGTAAACCAAAATGCTTATGCAAGCATTATTGGTAGCTTACGTTATGCTACAGATTGCACTAGACCTGACATAGCTTATGCTGTGGGAGTACTATGTAGATTTACTAGTAGACCTAGTATGGAGCATTGGCATCCTATTGAGAGGGTTATGCGGTACCTTAAAAGGACGATGAACCTCGGATTACACTATAATAAGCATCCCGCTGTCCTTGAAGGATTTAGTGATGCAGATTGGAACACCCTATCTGATGATTCTAAGGCTACTAGTGGATATATATTTAGCATCGCTGGTGGTGCCGTTTCTTGGAAATCTAAGAAACAAACTATTTTGGCTCAATCCACTATGGAGTCTGAGATGATAGCGCTAGCTGCTGCTAGTGAAGAGGCAGGTTGGTTAAGAAACCTCCTGTCAGATATCCCATTATGGGAAAGACCGATTCCAGCCGTTTTGATTCATTGTGATAGTACCGCGGCTATTGCAAAAGTTGAGAACCGTTATTATAACGGTAAGAAATGACAAATACGTCGTAAGCACAGTACTGTTAGAGAATTTATCTCTACGGGTGCTGTGAGGGTGGATCATATACGGTCTGAACAGAACTTAGCTGATCCTTTGACGAAAGGACTAGCTAGGGAAAAGGTGTGGAACACCACGAAAAGGATGGGACTAAAGCCCTTGGATAAATGAGTCATTTGTGATGGTAACCCAACATATAGACTGGAGATCCCAAGAAATATGTTCAAAGGGTAATAACAAGTCACAAGTGATATGGGTTGAATCATGCGATTATTAATTAAAATAGAACGGGGTTTTACTCCGAGTCCATCCCTAAGGAGCATGATATCCTGAAGCGAGTTAAGGATGAGTTATGATAACTCTTAATGAGATCTATAGCTTTATTTTGAGTGGGGTACTTAGCTACAGGAGTATTCTTGATAGACTCACCTATGTGAATGTGGAAGTGTGGCCGCTTCCTATGGATATTTTGGGCAAATTCCTAAAGCGTTCACTATACTGGGATAGAAGCACATGGCCGTAACGTGCTAGCTATTAGACTTACACCCAAGTAGGGTTGTGTGTGGGATGTTGTCAGAGATAGAGTTCAAAACTACGGTTACTCTAGTATATTCTGAATCATCTTTACTACGTAAAGGTTCAAGTCGAAAGACACCTTTGCTTATGCACAATTCTATAGATTAATGCTCGATAAAATGTTTTCAAATTTTGCAAGTGGGGGATTGTTGGAAAACAGCTGCTACACAGCTGTTAGTTTCAAAAGTTGAAAAAGCAAAACTCCTTCTTGTCCCACATCGGTGGGTTCATAGAAATGGGTTGTGTATATTTACAAATTTTTGGGAACAACGGTTCAGCCCTTTGGGCATTCAAGTTTTTGTGGGTATGTGGGGCAGACCCAATGGGCCAAGTCACACACGCGCGCGCGCGCCGCCGCCGTCCGTCCGGCCCGGCCCGGCCCGTGCCCGTGTCCGGGTCCGGGTCCTGGGTCTTGGGCTTGGGCTCATTAAGAATTAATTTTTTGGACAAATAAATTAACGTTTTTGCGCTTTAAAAATTATTTTTTAACGGTAATTAATTCCGAAAAAATTAAAACGTGGTTTATTGCGTGTTGATTTCTTCAACCGAGTTGCCCACTACTTCCAGTTTTTTCTCCACGTTGTTTACCAACGTCTCTTTTCTTTTTGCCCCATAAAAGAGCTGGTTGCCTCCGGTTTTGGCACACAGTTATCTTCTTCCAACACAAAAAATTTTCTCTACAGAGTTCTGAAAAAATTTTCTTCTCCCAGAATACTTTTTCCAGAATAATTAATCTCATTCACGTACAGATTAATTATAGAATCGAGCAATTAATACAGAATGGGTGTATACTGACCGGATTAATTCTTGTGCTATCAATCCGTAATATAATTGGAGGCTGTTTTATCCTGGGGGTGACGGGGCTGCACACTGTCGGCACAATTGGAGGCAGAGCCGCGAAACACCTTAAAGAGAGCGACCTAGTCCGCGACTCAGCCGTGTTCTTCGCTGTCCAATTTTCGGAATTCTTATATAATTTTTCTGCCCCAGAATTATTTGCTCCAATTGGGTAATTTCGTTCCTGAATTTAATTCTGCATTTAATTGTTTATTACTGCAACAATAGCTAGTGCTGCTCCTACAACATCTTCATCTGGGTTAGGTCCTACTTCAGAGTCCACTGGTTCCCTCCCTCCCTCATCATCTTATTTGTCTAGGGTTTCACCTATGGTTTAGGCGTTGTCTAGACAACTACATTTTGTTGCTACACTACAGCAGGAGGATCATATGAGGGTTGCTAAGGATCATCAGGGCATGGAGGTTGAGTTTAAAGAGTCCCGTCGCCTTCAGGTTATGCTTCTCGACCAGTTTACCAAGGAGAGTGAGCACAGGATACCAATGGAGTCTATTCTTATGTCACATATTGAGGAGATAAGACGTGTCAAGTAGCGTCGAGGAGCCAATTCATCTGGAACTGGATAGGAGTCGAGTAGTACATGAGATGACCTTCCCCTTCCCTCAATGAGCTGATTATTTATAAGTTATTATGTATGTTGAGGTTTATTTTATGTATTTTGGATACAACCTTGTATGGTCTTCAGACAGTTTCATTTGACAGTTATTGTATTGAGACTGCTTTGTATGGGTATTATCTTCTATGTGATGGTTTATCTGTGACATTGTATATAGAGATTATGGTTCTCTCTTATATTTCTCATCCGTGTACCGTCTTTTCTATATTATGTTTGGGGTTATATGCTTATGTTCTCTTATCCATGATCCTGTATTCACTGTGTTGCAAAATTTCCTTGTCTTATATATGAATGCACACTGTGCCACTTTTATCTCTTTATCCATGTATGTGCTCTAAAATTATAGGACGTTTTGATACATTATCCCATTGTCTTTTTCGGACAAAAGGGGGAGAGAGTTGTTGTACATAAGAGGAGTTTTTATACTCCATCTCTATTATTTTTTTATTCTCCCATACGTCACAGGTATTTGTTGTTTTCATGACTTCATCATAAGATACATAATGGAACATTGATGCCAAGTTATTGTTAGGTTGTCCGTGTCTATTTTTGGGGTTTTGGGATAGGCATAGGTGGCTTGACGGCCTGGCTTGGCATTTTTCACCTTATCTCGTGTTTTGACCTGGAATAGCCAAAAGGGGAGATTTGTAAGAAAAAATTTCCAACTAAGTCTTATGTATGTAATTTCTTACTCCGTTGGTCAAAACATGTAGGTTTAGGATTTTCATATATTTGTTACTCAAGCCTATGAACCGAAACATGCAAGCGACTATTCTTGATGCTATATGATTGAATGCACTAATATTTCTCGAGATCAAAGGAATATGATATTTTATGATAAAAATAATCATTATTATATTTGGATAATTTTTCTGAGGCAATTATCATTTAAAAATGTTTTTGAAATAATTTTTTTATTTTCTATTATTTTAACGAGATGGCATTCTTGTTCTAATGAGAAGCCAATCTCGTACGAATAAGAGTTCCAATGAGAAACTATTCTCGTTCTATAATGCTTTAAATTAAATCCAAATGAGGGGTTCTCTATTTATCAGAACACATCTCATTAGAAGCTCGTTGGAAAGATGTTCGAACGAAAAGGCTTTATCGTTTGAACGACCTCTGACCTCGTTCAAACAAGATGTGCAAAGTCGTTCAAGAGGCCCCCTTTAGTTTAGGTTATATTTTTATTTTTGAGTAGCTTCTTTTGCTGAAAATATTTTTTAGCCTACATATCTTGAAAATACATTTTATACCTAATTTCCAAATACTATATTGTTTATTTTGATTGCTGTTGATAACAAATTTAATCTGCTGACATGGACCAATCATATGAAGACACGTGGCTATCTACATGGTAACAACAAACACTTCCGAGGAACCCACGCGCTCCGAGGAACAAGACTACAACGAGGAAGACTAGTTCCTCGAGGAACACTGCCTCCCCGAAGAACTCACATGCTCCAAGGAATAATACCTCTCCGAGGAACTCTTGAATACCGAGAAGCTCAGGCGGTCCGAGCTGCACCTCGAACAAGGCATTAATAGCTGGATAACCAACAGTTCAACTGGTTCATTAAATGCTTATCATTCAGACGCACACGCATAAATGGCATTGAATGTATTACCCTTTCATATGTACATCATTTAATGTATCACCCTTTCACATGATAGCCCCAAGGCTATAAATACATTGTACAATCCTCATTGTAAAGGGACGAAAAAAAGACCCCAAATAGGAATTTCTTGAGATAATTTGTAATCGAGAATTCCCATTCAAACAGCAATACCAAAACAGTGAACGTAGGCCATTCTTATAAGGCTGAACCACTTTAAAAATCTTTTGTCTCATTTATTTATCTGTGATTGAATTATTAGAGTGATCTAATTTTTTACATCAACAGATTGGCGTCGTCTGTGGGAAACGACTGGTAATATCATTTTCTCACCAAAAATAATCCATCACAAATGGCTGATATTCCTGAATCTAGTAATCGCCACGCTGGAACCCCTCCAAATCCATCTGCTCCACCAATTATTCCAGATATGACTGGAATAATGGCAAATCTAGCCCAAGGCCAGACCGTCATGCAGGAAACGATGCGACAACTCATCCAAACTTTCCATGGCGGTGCGTCAGCCCATTCCGGACCACGAAGCATTCAAAGAAATACCCGTGCGCCTTCTTCGCATACTGGGCGTACCAATTCGTATCGTAATAAAGAATCTGAAGATTTCTCTTATCAACCTGGACGAACTTCGTCAGTGCGAGCCACGGATACTGAACAACGTGTTACTCTCTGCCCAGAAAGGACCAGCGCATTGGAAAGATTAAGTAGGGTTTCTCCTTTCGACTGATTAGGCCCTAGGAGGAACAAAAGTCCTCTTAATGCAACGTCGAGGAGCTTTCGACGACCATCAGATTTAAGGGAAGGATCTGCCCAGTCGCGACCAGCTGCTCGTCAAGATAGATCCTATGATCGACCAGCTGCTCGTCAAGATAAATCCCAGGAAGCCACTTCAACGCGATCAGTTGTTCGAACCAATAGGCCCGAGGAAGGAAATGATGCATGGAAAGGATCTATTCAGAGGCTGGAGGATAGATTAGGGGAAATGGCTAGGGCCAAGAACCCTCTACAACGAACCTTTGTTCGAGGAACACCTTTTGTCCAGGATATTGTTGATTTTCCAACACCATCAAAGTTCAAAGCACCTGTTGTGACTCCTAAGCATGATGGGAAGACTGACCCCGTTCTTCATATACAACAATACCAAGCTGCAGCCGACATCTATGCTGCCCCAGCTGAGATGAGATGCAGAGCATTCTCGGGAACACTTACCGGATCTGCTCAAATGTGGTATAATAATCTTCCTCGGGGTAAGATTTCAATTTTTCTTCAACTGGCCGAGTTATTCATTGGAAATTTCTGCTTTGGAGCAAAGCTTGTTAAACGAGTAGCACATTTGTTAAGTGTTAGACAAAAAGCTGGTGAGAGTATCAGAGATTATATAACTCGTTTTAATAACGAGAAACTTGAAGTCATTGATTGTGAGGAGAAGACAGCGATTACTGCTTTGATGAGTGGACTACTGCCGAACAAGTTGTACTACACTTTAGCCAAAGACCCACCTCGAACCATGTCGGACCTGATGGGAAAAGCGTCTAAGATTATGAATGCCGAGGAGGCTATGTCTGCGAAGAAAAATATGGACGCCAAAGAAACCAAGGTGGAAGGTGATAAAGCTAAGAAGAGAGAACATAAGAACAATGGTGGTGACAAACAATCCAAAAATAGGTCGTCATGGGAAGTTTTGAGGAAATTTGATAATTACACACCTTTGAAGGCAAATATCAACCACGTCCTGGAAGAAATTAAGAACAGTGAGGAGTTAAACTGGCCAAAGAAAATGAAGGCAGACCCTGACACGAGGAATAAGAAAAAATATTGCGAGTTCCACAAGGATCATGGCCATATGACCAAAAATTACATAGCTCTTCAGAATGAGATTGAAACACTCATCCGACGAGGAAAGCTAGCAAAGTATGTTGACCGGGGAGGCGAAAGAAGAGGAAACAACGACCGAACTAGAGAGAGGTCTAGATCTCCTCGTCGAGCAGAGGAGAACAAAAAGAGAAACCATGAAATTGATCCAGAAGATGACCCCGATCTTCCCAAGAAACCAAGGCAACCAGAACGAGAGGTATTTTCAATACGCTTTGGATCATTTGATTGTAATGTTATTACAAGAGGAGATGCAGGAGGAGGAGACCTTACTGCAGAAAGAAAAGCTTACCTTGGTGAGGCTCAAGTTTGCTCGTACATTCAGCGAATAAATCTAGCTGAGGAAGATCGCCCGAGAAAGGTGAACAAGGAGAAATTGGTTATTGGTTTCTCAAAGAATGACCTTGCAGGTGTTCTATATCCTCATGATGACCCGCTGGTGATCAAGATGAGAATGAAGGAGGTAATGATTTCAAGAGTGCTGGTCGACAATGGTAGCTCGGAAGACATCATATTCTACTCGTGTTTCGATAGTTTAAATCTAAAGCTATCTCAATTGGAGCCTTACCACAGACCCCTCATCGGTTTTGCTGGCGAGAAAGTATTTCCACTTGGGACGATCAAGTTGGATATATTCATTGGTACGTGGCCTGCTTGTCAGACAGAAAGAATACGCTTTTTCGTGATGGATAAGAATGTACAATCATCGTACAATATCATCATGGGAAGAGTAGGATTGAAGAAGTTTGAAGTTGTACCATCTACAGTGCATCAGTGCCTGAAATTTCCAACAAACTTTGGAGTAGGAGTTGTGAAAGGTGATCAGAAAGTAGCTCGGGAATGCTATTATTTATCCGTCGAGCAAGAAGAACTGGAAGAATCAAAGAAAAAGACTACTACCTATCAAGTGGATGAAGGTGCAGAAATTGAAACATTGGATCCTAGAGATGAGTCGCAACTCGTGAAGGGTCAAGTGGTGGAAGCTACTGAAAATATCATTTTGGACGATGAGCACCCTGAACGAACTACTCAAATAGGTTCATCGTTGGAAGCCTCATTAAAACATGAATTGATAACGTTCCTTAGAAGCAGAAGACAAACTTTTGCGTGGAGTCATGAAGATATGCCTGGGATAGACCCAAACTTTTTATGTCACGAACTCAATGTGAATAAGGAGATCAAGCCTGTAAAGCAGAGAATAAGAGTATTCAGTCCCGAGAAGAATCAAGATATACAAGAGGAAGTCGAGAAGCTCCATAAAGATTGTTTCATTGAAGATGTTAAATATCCAGATTGGTTAGCCAATGTGGTGATGGTAAAGAAGAAGAACAACAAATGGAGGATGTGTGTAGACTTCACCGACCTCAACAAAGCATGCCCAAATGATCACTTTCCATTACCGCGAATTGATCAACTGGTGGATGCTACCTCGGGACACGAGTTGCTGAGCTTCATGGATGCTTATTCTGGTTACAATCAGATCAAAATGAAACCTGAAGACAGGGAGAGTACTTCTTTCATTACCCCTAGGGGAACTTATTGTTATAATGTTATGCCTTTTGGTTTAAAAAATGCAGGTGCGACATATCAGAGGCTGATGAACAAGGTCTTTGCTGAACAAATCAATGACAATATGGAAGTCTATGTTGATAATATGCTGACGAAAACCAAGAAAGATGTCGATCATCTAGTTGACTTAAGTCAGACTTTTGATCAACTAGATAAATATCAAATGAAGCTGAACCCGATGAAGTGCATCTTTGGAGTACGAGAAGGCATGTTTCTCGGGTACATTGTTAATCAACGAGGCATTAAAGCAAATCCTGAAAAGATCAAAGCTATATTAGGGCTGCGATCTCCAATGACGAAGAAAGAGGTGCAAAGTCTTACAGGACGAGTAGCAGCACTCAACAGATTTGTGTCACGAGCAACTGACAGATGTCTCCCATTCTTCAAGACACTCATAAAGACTTTTGAGTGGAATGATGAATGTGAGAAGGCTTTTCAAGACTTGAAGAAATACTTGGGAGCACTTCCACTGTTATCCAGGCCAGTTATGGGAGAAAAATTGTACTTGTATCTAGCAGTATCGGAGAATGCAGTTAGCTCGGCGTTGATCAGAGTGGAGAATGGAGTGCAAAAACTAATTTACTACACAAGTAAGGCCTTCCGGGGAGCAAAGATCAGATATCCAAGGCTGGAAAAATTAGCACTGGCGTTGATTGAAGCGAGTAGGAGAATGAGGCCATACTTTCAAGCTCATACCATAATAGTATATATCTATATGCCATTGAGGCAAGCCCTTCATAAACTAGAAAAATCAGGGAGATTGATGTATTGGGCAGTAGAGCTCGGTGAATATGATATAATCTTTGAACCCAGATCATCGCTAAAAGGGCAAGCTGTAGCAGATTTTATAGCAGAGTTCACCTACCCTGATTCCCCCGAGGAACCAAAGTTGCTCGCTGATTAACCTGTGGATGTTACAGGATCAACAAACACTAGCTCAGACCAACTCCGGTTGGTAAAAGGGCAAGTGGGTGTTACAGGATCATCGAATTCGAGCTCAGACCAACTCCGGTTGGTAAAAGGGCGAGAAAAGATGATCGACGAAGAGCAAGAAATACCAGGGAAGGATGAAAAGAAGCAGTAAATATTTCACCGAGAAACTCTGGCAGATGATACCCCCGAGGAACCAAAGTTGCTCGTTGATCAACCTGTGGATGTTACAGGATCAACAGACATTAGCTCAGACCAACTCCGGTTGGTAAAAGAGCAAGTGGATGTTACAGGATCATCAAATTCGAGCTCAGACCAACTCCGGTTGGTAAAAGGGCGAGAAAAGATGATCGACGAGGAGTAAGAAATACCAGGGGAGGATGAAAGGAAGCAACAAATATTTCACCGAGGAACTCTGACTGATCAAAAATTTGATGACGAGTTACCTATATGGAGGCTATATGTAGATGGCTCATCTTGCACTGCAGGATGTGGCGCGGGGATAGTTTTGAGCACTCCGGACGAGGTCGACATGGAATACGCCTTGCGTTTCCAATTCAAAGCTTCCAATAATGAGGTTGAATATGAGGCCATGATTGCAGGGCTTAACTTGGCAAAAATTATGGAGGCTCAGCAGGTTATGATCTTCAGTGACTCTCAATTGATAGTAAACCAAATGATGGGAGTATATGCAGTTAGAGGAGAATTAATGATCAGATATCATGCAAAGGCAAAGGAGCTGGTATCAGAATTTGCCGTTATTCAGCTGGTCAGAATACCAAGAATGGAGAATGCGAGAGCAGATGCCCTAGCTCGACTAGCATCAGCTACTCGCACCGAGCTACGAAGAATAATTCCAATTGAAGTGTTAGCTGGTCGGAGTATAGATGAAGATCTGACGATGAACTTTATCACCCTTGATTTAGGACCATCTTGGATGGATCCCATCAGGGCGTATATCGAGGAGAGAGAATTGCCAATTGACAAACTCGCAGCCAAGAAGTTGAAGTTTAAATCTGCTCGGTATGTATTAACTAATGGTGTTTTATATAGACGAGGAATTATGGCAGGTTTGCAGAGATGCGTACATACCTCCGAGGTGAAAGAATTGATTGAAGAAATCCATGAAGGGTCTTGTGGAGCACATGTAGCAGGTCGGACGCTTTTGCAAAGGGTGATGACACAGGGATATTACTGGCCGACGATGAGGGCTGATTGTATAGCCTATGCCAAGAAGTGTGATAAGTGTCAGCACTTCTCTTCCATCCGAAGAACTCCACAAGCATTATTGACACCCATAACTTCCCCTTGGCCATTTGCCATGTGGGGAATTGATTTGGTTGGGCCACTGCCAACGACCCGAGGAAGGTTCAAGTATCTCGTCGTCGCAGTAGATTATTTTACTAAGTGGGTAGAAGCTGAGCCACTCATTGACATGACGTACGAGAAGGTGTACCAATTTGTTTGTAAGAACATCATTTGCCGATATGGTCTCCCTCATGCCTTCATTACAGACCATGGAACACAATTTGATAATGAGGAGTTTGCCGCCTATTGTCATCAGTCAAACATTTTGAAGGTCCACTCAGCACCAGGTCATCCTCAAAGCAATGGACAAACTGAAGTGACAAACAGAACGCTGCTGAACGGTTTGAAGAAAAGATTGGATGATGCAAAATCCAACTGGATCAACGAGATACAATCAGTACTTTGGGCTTACCGAACTACTCCCAGAGTAGCAACTGGAGAATCACCATACATGCTGGCGTTTGGAACTGAAACTGTCATACCTGCCGAGTTGGGCCTCCCAACACACAGGGTACTGAATTTTAATTCCCCTGTCAACGACTTAATGAGAAGACTGGATTTAAACATGCTCGAGAAAGTCAGAGAAGAAGCAGCCATTAGAAATGCTGCTTACCAGCAGCGAACAGTTTTGTTCTAGAACAAAAGGGTGAAGAAGTGCGACCTGAAAGAAGGAGACTATGTGTTGAAGAAAGTAATTCAAAAACACAATAAGCTGGAAGCAAACTGGCATGGACCATACCGAGTTACAGAAGTTGTTCGACCAGGAACTTATCGAATAGCAACTTTAGAATATGAATAAAACGAAGATATTCTGCCAAAGTCTCTCCTTTTTGTTGAGAATTTTTTCGGGGAATACTAGTGCTACACACTACTCGGCAAATCTCAAACTTCTCAGCAAAATATTCCTAAAAATGTCAACTTCGGTTGGTTAGGAAATAAAATATTCCTAAAAATGCCAACTTCGGTTGGTTAGGAAACAAAATATTCCTAAAAATGCCAACTCCGGTTGGTTAGGAAACAAAATATTCCTAAAAATGCCAACTCCGGTTGGTTAGGAAACAAAATATTCCTAAAAATGCCAACTTGTTTGGCTAGGAAACGATATATTCCTAAAAATGCCAACCTGTTTGGCTAGGAAACGATATATTCCAAAAAATGCCAACCTGTTTGGCTAGGAAACAAAATATTCTCGCAAATTCCAACTCATGTTGGTAGGAAGGTACGTACATTCTCAAAAATGCCAACTTATGTTGGTCGGGAGGTAAGATTACATCCAGAAAGCGATAAAAGTCTACTAACTATGGCTGGTCGGGGATAAAAACCCACCAACTGTAGTTAGTCGACAAGCAAAATTTACCGATCTTGGTTGGTCGGAAACATTTTAGGGGTAAAATTATTTCAAAAAGACTAAGTATGGCTGGTCTGGGATAAAAACCCACCAACTGTAGTTGGTCAACAAAGAAAATTTACCGACCTTGGTTGGTCGGAAACATTTAAGAGAAAAATCTACCAAGGATGGCTGGTCGGGGATAAAAACCCACTAACTGTAATTGGTCGACAAGCATAAGTTAACAACCTTGGTTGGTTGGAAAAATTTTAAACAACATTTTTATACTCATTACTTTATTATTAAGTGATCGAGCAACAGTATTGATACTTGTAACTTTTTAATTATTACTGAATTGGTCGACAAACAACAATATTGTTATCTTTTTAACAGATATGCATAAATATAAAGCATTTGATAACTACAACACAATAGCAATCAAGATTTGCAAACAAAATGAAAGTCTTTCATTAAATTCAAAATAAATTACAAGTACATTGATATTGAAATGTATACTAACTATTACATCAAAAAATTCCTATTCTACTGGTCTCTTCCCCTCTGCTTTTGACACAGGTTCCTCGCCAGCAGGCGGATCATTTAAAGACTGAGGAGAATTGATAAAGTTAAGATCTTTCAGCATCCTGACATTCATCACGGATGGTCGATCTAAAAGATGCTCGGGACGAGACACCTCGATTTGAGAGTGAAGATTGTAGTCACCGAGGTACTTTGAAATTAAGCTCCGAGGAATGGCCCGAGCAGGGATCCAATCCATCTCCAAATTGTATGGTGGCACAGGCAAGTCGAGCAACCCGGGATCATGGTAGTCCCACAGATAATGACCTTGTTCGAGCTTCAACACACCTAAGGCATTCAGCCAGCCTTTGTAGCCCTCATTGTTGGCATTCTGGATACGATCATCTAAGTGGAATAGTGCTTCGTTGTATCCAGCCGTCCAGAATTCCCTGGGTTGTTTGTGGAATTGATATGTTAGCCTTTCTAGCTGCTCGTGGAGATTCTTGATGAAAAGCTCCTTATTCTCCAAGACTGACTTCTGCGCAGAGAACTGTTTTTCCAGGTCCCTAATCTTTTTTGACATATCAGACAAAGCCTGGTTCTTCGCCATTAATTGGAAAGCCTGGTTCTCCAACGCAGATTGAGTTCTCTGTTCCTCGAACCAAACTCGAGCTGCTCTTGCTCATCCCCGAGGAGCTCTTGCTCGACCATGAGAATATGTAGAAGTGCCTGAACTCTTCAAAGTCTCCAACTCATCCCTCAACTTGGCATTCTCAGCCTCTAAGAATGAGAATCCCTCGTCGGTCACTGGGATCAAGGCACTGGAAGTGGAGGCTGCAGACTTCAATTGTGATAGCTCTTTTTGCAAGTTGTTGTTCTCTTGCTCCAGCAACTTGGCAATCTGTCTGCATTCCTCGACCTTACCCTTCAAAGTTCTCTCCCTCAGATCATATCCAACAAAAATCTTCTCGTAGCCCTTGTCAACCATGATCAGCTTGTACTTCTTTTAGTACCCCTCATGCAACAGGGCAGTTGATTCCCTATACTGATTCTGAAGGTCTTCGAGGGTACACTGGAGATCCTCGATCATTTCATAGTAAGCCACATTATTGGCCACAGCTCGGTCAAGTAGACACTTCAGGTACTGATATGCTTCAACTGCCTGTTCTGAAGCATCATGACCAAGGATGTCGGCAACTTGTGCAGCACTCAAGTCTGTGTGACCAGCCTTAAATTATTCATTGCATTGTTGCAGCAACTTCGTGTCATGAGCAGATAGCAATTCCATCCTGGCCAGAAGCACGCAGAAAAGTCCAAAAAAGCATGATTCTACGAATTGGGAAGAAGAAATAAATGCAAGGGAAACGCTCCTAAAAATCAGGAAGACTATTTAAAGCTACCATATTTCGAGAAAGAATGTTCCATACTCCTCAAATTTCGAACTATGAAACATTGGGGGCTTCTGTTGATACCAAATTTAATCTGCTGACATGAACCAATCATATGAAGACACGTGGCTATCTACATGGCAACAACAAACACTTCCGAGGAACCCACGCGCTCCGAGGAACAAGACTACAACGAGGAAGACTAGTTCCCCGAGGAACACTGCCTCCCTGAGGAACTCACATGCTCCGAGGAATAATACCTCTCTGAGGAACTCTTGAATACCGAGAAGCTTAGGCGGTCCGAGAAACTCAAGCGGTCCGAGCTGCACCTCGAACAAGGCATTAATAGCTAGATTACCAACAGTTCAACTGGTTCATTAAATGCTTATCATTCAGACGCACACGCATAAATGGCATTGAATGTATTACCCTTTCATATGTACATCATTTAATGTATCACCCTTTCACATGACAGCCCCAAGGCTATAAATACGTTGTACAATCCTCATTGTAAAGGGACGAAAAAAAGACCCCAAATCGGAATTTCTTGAGATAATTTGTAATCGAGAATTCCCATTCAAACAGCAATACCAAAACAGTGGACGTAGGCCATTCTTATAAGGCTGAACCACTTTAAAAATCTTTTGTCTCATTTATTTATCTGTGATTGAATTATTAGAGTGATCTAATTTTTTACATCAACAATTGTTGTTCAAGATTAAACCCCGAAACTCTTCATCATACATATTTTCATATGGTGGATTCCACACAAGGGGGTGACGATTGAGTATATCAGAGGAGTCTGAGACATAGAGGTGCTGTGAAGATGACGCTAGATTTTGCGGTGCTATAGAAGAAGGTGTACTGACATTTAGTTGCATAGGCTTGAGGAGTCAAATGTTGTAAGTCGTTTGTGTCCTTTTGTGAAACCTTCTCTATAGTGAATTTTATCCAGGCCTGAGCATCTAAGGTTCTTCTAGTTGGATTTTCTTTGTACATCTCCATCTCTCACATGATTTTGACTATTGATTATTACCGGACTTATCTTGTGTATCAACTTAATAATAAGGTTAATCAAGAATAAAATTGGTAATAATTTGACAAGCATACTTAGAAAGGCTTAGATGATATATTTGTCTTTCTTATATACCTTAAGATAATTGATTCATTGTTAGAAAAGCAAATTTTCAAGAGGCTATCACCTTCCACGGTATCCCCTTAACGTGGATTACTCTAAATTATGATCTTAAACTTACTTGCACAATTTTCACCCAAAATGTGGATATCATTTGACCCGGTATAAATAAGATCTCACCCATAGCAATGAAAGTGACTTTTGTGAAAGCATTTAGATCCTCATAATTCTCGGGATTAAAAATCTATGCACCCTTTGGAAATGATGTGAGATTTATCGAGTCTAATGAAGACAACCCTTAGACTTAAATCTCACAGGTGGTCATGTTCGATACATTCTTGGAGTGTACCAATCACAATACTCTATCGAACTATCCAATAAGTTCTCAAACCATAAAACAAGTTCCCATAGTTTGATATGAAGTAATAGGATTGCATTGCAACCATTTAGATAGGATGTCAACTCCATATATAGGTTGTAAACGTTTCAAAAATGCTAGAATCTAAATTATATTCTCCTTGTGATCAACCCGAAGTGACATAACTAAAATTCCTATTAAACTCTATTGACCGACATGTCTACAATATATTTCAACCAAATAAAAGTTATTCTCTTAAATGTGATTCTTATTTCAAAGTCAATTGACATACTTTTACATAAAAGTAACTATCATATATGGTTTTAAGAATAAAACCTCAGCTATCTCCCACTTAGTCTTACAGCCATATATTTAACTCCCAACCCATCTACTCGATAGTTTGTTGCCTATTAATAGAAGGATTAACAGGGTGTTATCTTATACAACAATGTGATTAACTTATCACCCATTCTGTTCAATCTCTCAAACTCGGGGAAACCTACACTCAATGTGCTTAACCCCTTTATGGGTTATGAGTTCTATTGAACTTGCAATTGTACTGCTATGTTCACTGAAAAGTGTAATAGCTAATTGCACTTGAATGAACCTTCTGAAAGTTACTTAGGAAGTAACCATCCACATTTCTACTTTAGTTACCTCTAAAATGGCAACAACTTAGGCCTCCCTAGTGGAGTCGTCAATTCATGATTGCTTTACACTTTTGTAACTTATAGCTCAACTTCCTATTAGTAGACACATGTTTTGATGTGGAATAACTTGGAATCCTTATTTGACTGAAAATCTAATCTTTGTATCTCAAAGGTATAAGACTAATAGACTGAAATCTGTTGACCATAAAGAAAGCATACCAGACTTTGGTCTAGTACAAAATATAATATATTTGAGGTTGATCACCATCGAAGCTTTAGGTATATCCCTTATTCCTTCCATCAAATTAAGTGTCTTTAGACATTAGTTCCCATATAGAATGATACCAAACTTGAAAATAAACTATTTTCATGGAATCCTGATGTTAATCTTGTATATACACGATTGATATAATCGACTTGGGATAAGCTAAACATACTTTATTACTGATTTAGTGCAAGCTTAATCATAAAGATGTGATTGGCTTATCCTAAGTACTTCATATCAAATATCCAAACAACCATATTCCAATGTAAAACTATATTCTCACCTCGTTACCGATTAAGTAAGTATTATCCACAAATTGTACTAAGAAATACTACCACGTTTTCTCCATTCTTCTTATAGAAATAAGTACTTGTCAAACTTTGATCAAAATAAAAACTTGATTAACTGATCAAATTGAATGACCAAGGACCTTGATGTTATCTTAAATCCATAAATGTATGTCCCAATCTTACATCACTTTTGTTTTCCAGACTTCTCACTATGTGCTTGTTAAGACGATAGTTCAAGAACGCAGTCTTATTGTTAAAAGAATTCTGACAGATTTTAGCATGGTTATTGCGAGAATGTTTGCTCATAGTCAATTCCTTTATTTTAAGCAAACCCTTTCATAAGCCTTGCCTTGAAGGTCTTCACCTTCCCATCCATATATCTTTTAACTTGTAGGTCCACTTGTGCCCGATGGATTTTACTCCATCAATAAGTCTACCAGACCCAAAACTTGATTTGAATACATCGAATCCCTTTTGGTATCCACACTCATAAGTCAAAGCAAAATTCCTTATCTTGGAATGCATTATTGTAGTTCTTAGGAGTTGATTCATTTTTTCTTGGGATCATATCAAAATTATTACCAAAACACTAACCATTCGGAATGAATCTTGATGCTCCCACTACGACATGGCACCACTTGTAATCCAGTATAAAGTGACACGTGTATCCTAATAATCAATAATTCTCCCACTATGATAAGGTATTATATTATCGATATTAAGTTGTATTTCATCGTGTACGAGTGGTATAACGGCATTGGTAATATGATGTTTCATTATACCTTATAAGTCTAACTTACATTAGGGCTCGTAGTTTATTACATAATCCTCTTAAAAGAGCCCGACATTGATGCAATCAATGACCTTCTTGTATTTAAGATTATGATATAAACTACCTTTGTTATCGTTCGGATAACCAATTAAAAGACATACCTCCTTCCTTAATTTCAACTTCCTTGGATCCTTCCATAGCAAGTGTCAGGCACCCCCAAATCTAAACATGCCCGAGATGAGCTTGCGCCCACTATAATATTCAATGAGAGTTAAAGAGACTGATTAAGAAGAAATTAAATTAGAATGTATATGCCCGTCATTTACATAAAAATTCTAATAAGAGTCTTGCAATCCTGAATAAACTATCATGGACCTTATCATAACCAAAAGAGTCAAAAGCCCAATTTCTTTCTCTTTAATGATTGTCCATCAATGTTATTCATTTTAGTATTTAGTAGTGGTGAGAAAAACTTATAACATATAAATATATTTCCAATGTACTAGAACAGATAAAATATGTATGATTTAAATAAAATAATTTTTGTAAAATCAATCGGATATTTGTTTAAACCAAATTTAGAAAGTCAAAATTAATATTACAAACCAGGTACATTAAATAATTTTCCTAAGTTAATTTTATGTCATCACCATTATCAAAAAAATATTCTTATCTCTTATATTGTTGCCTTATTCTTAATGCCCATGACTGTTCAAATTTGCCTTTAAAGTAATTGCTCGGTTAACTAGAACCGTTGCAATCCTGATTTGGGGTTCCGTAGATCGGACTATAAATCATGCATTAACTTTTAAGAGAAAAAACATTACCATGTACAATTACATTTCCAGTACTTGAAACTTATTCCAATTAAACCTTTAAGTCTAAAACAATGAGAAAATATTGAATGCTTTTTTTAAATCTTAGAAATATGAAATTGGAAAAAATAATTTCCAATTACACAACGAGAAAAAAATGATTATATTTTAAGTGGCATCCCTCAACCACCAATTTAAAATTAATTTGTCGAACATTCTAGTTTCCTTATGAGGTGAAAATTCTCGTTAGGAGCTTAAATCAACACACCTTGAACTAGACAAATTTTCATCTTTGATTATGTTATCCAGACAATTTAGGATTCTTAAGGGAGTGCGCTTGTGTTCAAATAAAGAAATTATTTAATTAAAATCAGTTTTTATCAATTAAGTCCTAAACATGAATCTAGGTGTGATTGAAGATGATAAAATCAAGTAAGAACATTCAAACACATACATGTGAGTAAAACTCCCCCAAATGGGCAAAACCATTTATTTTTACTATAATTTTGTAAGATACGGTTATACGGATTATAATAAAAATATAGTGACACAGAAATACCCGCAGGCATCGGATCTGTACTCGGTGGCTGGAATCTCCCTCAGGAACTCCAGGTGATCAGCAATGAAGAAGAAAGATGTCTTCTCCACAAAGGTTGTACAAACACAAGGTTGTGTTCTTAGGTTTCAAAAGGATTCAGAAAGGTTTGGCAAGGATGTGTGAATCAAAACATGAGTCTTGGGACTCAAAAATATGAAGACTAGAGTAATTAGAACTCTCAAAATCGTCTCTCCAAGTCTTATAAAATAACTCCCTGAAGATGGCTTTTATAGGAAACCAAAAAGAGTTTCACGATTTTCAAACACTTTCCAGCGTCAGGTACCTCAAACCGGTTACCACGAATCGGTTCGCCCCCCGAACCGGTTTGGCCTTCGGTTCGCAAAAATTCGCTGGAACTTGGGGCTTAAAAACTTAGCATTTTTCCAAGGTTTTTTCTCAGAATTTTTTCCATTTTCAAAGGGCCATAACTTCTTCACCGTAGTTCGGATTGAGCTGCCGTTCTTCCAATATCTTCATTGCGACGAGTTCTTCAACTTTCCAGTTGACCGGATCTTTGGGCGGTGTTTATAAAATTATCAAAATACCCTTTAACTTTCATATCTTGCCTTCTTTCACTATTTTTACTTCTCTTGCGTACCACTTTCATTAAGTCCCTAAAATCGTGGAACGTGAAGTCTTTGAGGCCGATGGGGGACACATGATGGAGATGTTGAATGCTTGATTACCGAAATTCGAATTGAGGCCGTCGTGTGAGATCGTGTAGAGACGTACCAAATGTAGCGGCGTACGACATACATAAATGAATATTTCGGACATGATAAAAATTTCCTTACAAATCTCCCCCTATGTTTATGTCGGTACATACATAAAAAATACGAATTATCAAATAAAAAAATTGCCTATACAAATCTACCCTCCCATGAACCTAAAACTGGGAAGATATAAATGAATAAGACTTCATCGTTTGTTCTTCAAATATTCAAAACTTTTCTCATCATGATGTGCAATTCAGTGATCATGAGTATATGTATCGAGTTTGAAATGATATAATCATAGATAACAGCTTAAAAAAAATCTCAACATCTCAAAAACTCCCCCATAATATGATAATTCTTCTCCCCCTTTTATTATGTCCCCAAATAGACAGATATGAGAAGCATAAATAAATGCAATTGGAATGTGTCACAAGGTAAAAAGGAACTTATATTTTTGAATTTTTTACAATTTTTCACACATAATGTACAAACAAAGAAACACACCATGAATGAACACAAAACAACCAAGTCGATGATAGCGTAAATGTATGGGTGTGATCAAATTCGATAGGAAAATCAATGCATACAAACATGACATATGTGCACGATGAATATCGGATACTCCTAACGAATGAACTCAAAATCTTCCTTAGGTGTAAAAAGATGGAAATATGAAACATTGACTCAATCAAATCAATAAATAAAAGCTCAAAGTGATTTCCACACCAATAATGTCCAAAACAATTTAATTCTTTTTCAGGACTTTCAAGGAAGTGCAAACCCGTTTAAATTCTCCAACCAAACTCCCTCGGATTTATATTTTGAATAGAGGTAATCTAAATTCTCAAACTTTGGAGAATTGATGGTGAAACCTAATGGCCCATATTTGGCATGAATTGCTTTTTATTGCCTTTAAATTTTTCGAGCTCTTTTAACCTCTTTGGATCCCGGGTAATAAAATTCCTCCATTTTTTAGGTCCTTTTTAACGGTGGCTTAGTATTCGCAAAGGCTAAATGAACCTTTCGCATCCCTTCCCCGTTTTCAAATAAACACACAGTCTCACCAAACGGTTGTAACATGCATTCCAATCTTGTCAAGTTTTATCGCATATTGTACGTTGTATAAACATAATTGAGATGGAAACACTCAAGCCAATATGTGATAGACAAGTACAATAATCAAATATAGCCGTGCATGTGTGCAATAAAGGATATAGGAATCAAACATGTAGAAAGATATCACTAATCACATCTCAAAGACTCCAAACAATGTAAAGCATATGGATGAAATGATGTAGCATCTCAAATCTCTATCAAACAGTCACATGGATAAATCGACTCGGCTATCTTAAATGATCATCCATAAAAGGTGCAAACAAAAATCTTTTTGGATTTTTCAAAATTTTATCAAAATAAAATCTTTTTGAGCTTTTCAAAAAAAATTCTAAAAGAAAATATTTTTGGATATTTTCAAAAAAAATATATAAAAAAGCAAAAGTAATAATACACATGATACAAACTAGCAATAGGAAGCATATGATATGAACATGAAAAAGCATTATATCCTAGACACGGACCAACCCCTCAATCAACTGTCCAAAATCCCAAAGACTTCCTAAGACTCTCAAATCTAAGGGCATCTAAAGGTTTCGTCAAAATATCGGCTAACTGACGATCGGTGGGAACGAAAGTCAGGGATACGACTTCTCCTCAACTAACTGACGTATAAAGTTCTCGTGTATCCTGATGTGCTTTGTGCGCGAATGCTGGACTGGATTTCGGGATAAGTGTATCGCGCTCGTGTTATCACAGGAGATGGTCATGGTGTCCTGTGATATCCCATAATCCTCCAGCATTTGCTTCATCCACAAGAGTTACGTGCAACAACTCCCTGCGGCGATGTACTTAGCTTTCGTAGTGGACAAAGAGATGGAGTTTTACTTCTTGCTCAGCCAGGAGACAAGACCATAACTAAAATAGAAACACCCACCAGAAGTTCTCCTACAACCATCTACATCCCCAGCTCAATCGGCATTCGAATAGGAAAATAATCGGTCATTAATATCAAAGGAATACCAAATACCATATGAGAGAGTCCCACTTACGTATTTGATAATAAGTTTTAGAGCAAGTAAGTGTGACTCTTTCTGGGACGCCTGATATCGCTCATAGACTCCAACACTAAAGGCTATGTCGGGATGACTAGTAGTCAAGTAGATAAGACTACCTATTATACTCCGATACAAGGTTTGCTCTACGTCCTTACCTGAAGTGTCCTTACTAAGCTTGATAGAAGTAATCATAGGTGTACGTGCATGCTTAGCGGAGTCTAAACCAAATTTCTTCACTAGGTCTCTAGCATACTTGGATTGGGAGATGAACATCCCATCCTCTAGCTGAAGAAACTGGAGACCAAGGAAGAAAGTAAGCTCACCTACCATGCTCATCTCAAACTCACTTTTCATCTCCTCCTAAAAGTGGTGAGCATGCTGAGAGCACGTGGATCCAAAGACTATGTCGTCCACATAGACCTAGGCAACCAAAATAGCACTGTCATCTCTCCTGACGAACAACGTCATATCAACTCTCCCTATCTTGAAGCCACGGTCTAAGAGATAGTAAGTAAGCCTCTCGTACCAAGCATGGGGTGCTTGCTTCAAACCATACAAGGCTTTCCTCAGATAGTAAACGTGATCTGGGTACTTTGGGTCTTCAAACCCTTTTGTTTGTTCCACATAAACCTCCTCCTGTAGAATGCCATTTAGAAAGGCACTCCTGACATCCATCTGATATAACTTGAAGTGCAGATGACATACGATGATGAGTAGTAAGTGGATGGACTCAAGCCTTGCAACAGGAGCAAATGTCTCCCCAAAGTCTACACCCTTTATTTGTGTGTAGCCTTGAGCAACCAACCTAGCCTTGTTTCTAATTATGGTACCATTTTCATTCATTTTATTCTTGAAAATCCACCTGGTACCTATCACATTACTCTCACTAGGTCGGGGGACTAGTTCCCAGACATTGTTCTTTTTAAACTGAAGCAACTCATCCTGCATAGCAGATATCCAGTGTTCATCCTTGAGTGATTTTTTGTGATTCTTGGGCTCGACTTTGGACATGTAGCAAAAGTGGCTAACGAGTCTTGACCCCAATAGTGGGATCGCCTATAATGGAGGCCGGGTCATGACTCTTGCGAACCCAAGAAGGTGTGTCCCCTAACACAGGAGTAGGGTCCACAGAGTGTGGGTGAGGGACAAGTAAATCACTGCCAGAAAAGTCCTCATCCTCACACTGAAGGTTAGGATCAATAACCGTCGGAGGTTCGTCATCTTGCACGGTGACGTTTATTGACTCCATAACCTTAGATCTCTTCAGGTTAAAGACCCGGTAGGCTCTACTATTCGATGAATATCCTAGAAATATTCCCTCATCGCTCAAGGAGTCAAACTTTCCTAATTTCTCTTTATCCCGTAGGATATAGCATTTACACTCAAAAACATGGAAATATGCAAGGTTGGGTTTCTTGCCAGTCCACAATTCATAAGGCGTCTTAAGAGTGTGTGGACACAGGTAAACCCTATTCACCGTGTGGCATGCAGTAGACACTGCCTCTGCCCAAAATCTCCTAGCAACTCTACGACCTAGAAGCATAGATCTGGTCATTTCCTGGATTGTCCTATTCTTTCTCTTAATAATTCCATTTTGCTGAGGAGTCTTCACAAAAGAAAATTCATTTTTGATCCCAAGGCTATCACATTAAAGATCTACCTTTGCTTCCTTAAATTCCGTGTCATTGTCACTACGTATCCTTTTAATAGTGACTCCATCTTGCTTTTGCAGGACACGGCACTTGGTCGTTAAAAACTCTACAGCATCGGATTTCTCTCTCAGAAAACCTACAATCGAATATCTGGAGAAATCATCCACCATCATGAGGATATACCTCTTACCACCCAGACTCTCAGTACGAGTAGGACCCATAAGATCCATGTGAATCAACTCAAGTACACGGGAGGTGGTAATGGAATGCAACTTCCTATGGGGGCTACGGATTTTCTTTCCTAATTGACAGGGTCCACAAACCGTGGAAGTCGACTTTATAAGAGATGGTAAGCCACGTACTAGGTACTTTTTAGTTAAGTGAGTCAAATATCTAATGTTCACATGACCTAGACGTTGGTGCCACAGATCTATAGGAGTGATCATGGCGCTGTTGCAGACAAGTGAGGATGTGGGCACAGACCCATAGCAATTATCCTCGGTCCTTACCCCTCGTACTAAAAGTTTACCAGCTTGATTATAGACATTACATGCGTCCCGGTCAAACTTTACGGCGAAGTCAGCGTCGCACATCTGGCTAATGCTGAGAAGGTTTGCTTTCAAACCTTTGATGTACAAAACATTATCTAGCTTAGGAAATCCTGGTAACTCTATTGTACCTCATCCTAAAATGCTAGACTTTCTCCCATCGCCAAAGGTGACTCTACCATCCTTATAATCCTCAAGGTAGGTAAAAAATGATGCATCACTTGTCATATGTCTAGAGCACCCACTATCAAAATACCACTGTGAGGTATTATGAGCTTTGAGAGTGACATGAACAACAAGGGCTTTCTTATCTTTCTTAGGTATCCAAGAAGTGGTAACCTTTTGTTTACCCTTGTTGTTGTTGGTTTTAGCCGGGAAGTGAGAAGTATTCACTGACGGCAAAGACATCCGTCAAAATTCCTCCATCAAACTCTGTGATGTAACAGCTAAAAACTTAACACGCTCTCTCAGACTGTCAAAATCATCAGTATGATGTGGTGGAGCAGTAGTGCGTCGTGCCCAAACCAAACTATAGCAAAACTCCCTGAGGTGGCCTTTTCTTTTGCAGTACGTACAGAAGAACGCAATCTTAGGCGGACCTGGGTTTGCTTTTCTTGGTCAAACTCTCCTTCGTGGTTTTTGACGATGGCCATATGGAGTCGTAGTAAACTTAGGAACTGGTCCAGGTGCAATTTGGGACATGGAGGCACCATAATAACCTATTCCCTGCTCATCACCAAAACCTAAAAGTGGTCGAGGAGCATCTTTCCCATCTTTCCAGATCTGTCCTTGATTTGTACCTTGACTTCCCGTGCTCTCTCAAGGTCATGAGTAAGCTGGGCTACAAGGGCTTCAAGTTTCTTCCAAGTCTCCAGGGATGAATGGAGCTCACTCGTATGACTAGCCACTTGTTTAGTCAAGTCCCCTCTCTCTTTCTCAAAATAACTCTCTCTCTCTCCAAACAATCTCTCTCTCTCTCTAAACAAACTCCCTTTCTCAACGCAAGCAGACTCCCTCTCTCTCAAGGTGGTGCAGCTGGAGGACTCTCTCTCTCTCGATTTGTATAAATCTTCCTCTAGAGGGGTGATCCTAAGAACTAACGCTTTGTTACGCTTTTTAGTTTTAAATGACTCATTATATAACTCGGTGTAGGCGCGTTGAAGATTACTCTCGCTCTCACTTGCATCATCCTCCCCCTCACTCACATTGCTCTCACTGTCGAGGTGTCCCTGGTAAGTAAAATCCTTATTGTCGTGAGGAGTACTAGAAGTGCTAACATGACTATCCATGAATGCGGTGAAGTTACACGCATGCGATGACTCGTCTTCAGAGTCCACCGACTCGACCTCACTGTCGTCACTAAGGGTAGCATTAAGGACAACTTTGCCCTTTTCTCTGTTTAGCCTAGTAGCACACTAAAAAGCTCTATGACCCCTACCGTCGCACTCAAAGAATCTCTCACTCTCTTTCTTAGGAGGATCCTTAAAATCTTTTTGATTTTTCTTTTCAAACTTATTTTTCTCAAACTTCTTTTTATCTTTGAAATTACCATTTTTCTTGAATTTGAGAATTTTCTTGAATTTTTTAATAAACATGGCCAAATCATCTAAATCAAACTCACACTCAGAATCTAACGTATCTATCTCTCTTTTTCTAGATGACTCTCCCCTCTTTCTTGTCGACCCCTCACTCTTTCTCTCCTGGGCATTAAGTGCAATTCCCTTATCTTTAGACTTGCCAGATTTAGGAAACATATCAATTTCATACGTTTGCAAGTCTCCTACAAGTTCCTCCAATTTAAGCGTATTTAAATTACCCATAGAATTTAACACAGTGACTTTAGGGATAAAATGATTAGGCAGTGATCTAAGAATCTTTTTAACAACTCTAGCATTAGGAATGTGTTCACCAAGATAAAAGCTAGTGTTAACAATATCAGATAGTCTAGCATAAAATTCATCAAAACACTCAAACTCAAGCATGGTGATTGCTTCAAATTGAGTTGTTAAATTTTACAGTTTAGACTCTTTCACAGCATTAGTTCCTTCACAGGTAAGTTGCAAAACTTCCTATGCCTCTTCTGACATAGTTCACGTCATTATGCATTTGAACTTATCAGGTGTGACAGATCCAGAAATAGCACTTAAACCCTTAGAATTAAAAGATGACCATTTAAATTCTTCTTCAGTCCAAGTAGTGTCAGGTTTTAAACTAGTCACGTTATTAACAGTGACGGAGGGAGGAGTCCACCCTCTTTCAACCAAAATCCAGACACGTTCATCAATGGCTTTTAATGCAGATCTCATGCGGGGTTTTCAGTATGCATAGTTTGTCTCGTAAAAAACTGGCATTTTATTATATAACTTCTCCATTATGAACACGCTTTTTTTCAAAAATCAATTTTTTGAAAAATTGATATCTTAGAAAAATTTTGCAGAAAATTACACAGTATAATTGTGTAATTGGCTCTGATACCAATTTGAAGGGAGTGCGCTTGCATTCAAATAAAGAAATTATTTAATTAAACTCAGTTTTTATTAATTAAGTCCTAACCATGCATCTAGGTGTGATTGAAGATGATAAAATCAAGTAAGAACATTCAAACACACACATGTGAAGAAAAATCCCCCAAAGGGGCAAAAACCTTTTATTTTCACTATAATTTTGTAAGATATGGTTACACGGATTATAATAAAAATACAGTGACACAGAAATACCCACAGTCATCGGTTCTGTAGTCGACGGCTGGAATCTCCTTCAGGAACTCCAGGTGAGCAGCAATGAAGAAGAAAGACGACTTCTCCACAAAGGTTGAACAAACATAAGGTTGTGTTCTTGGGTTTCAAAAGGATTCACAAAGGTTTGGCAAGGATGTGTGAATCAAAACATGAGTCTTGGGACTCAAAAAGATGAACACTAGAGTAATTAGAACTCTCAAAATCGTCTCTCCAAGTCTTATGAAATAACTCCCCCGGAGATGGCTTTTATAGGAAACCAAAAAGAGTTTCACGATTTTAAAATACTTTCCAGCATCAGGTACCTCAAAACGGTTCGGGTGTACCACGAACCGGTTCGTCCTTCGAACCGGTTTGGCCCTCGGTTCTCAAAAATTCGCTGGAACTTGGGGCTTAAACACTTAGCACTTTTCCAAGGTTTTTTCTAGGAATTTTCTCCATTTTCAAAGGGTCATAACTTCTTCACCGTAGCTTAGATTGAGGTGACGTTTCTTCCAGTATCTTCGTTGCGGTGAGCTCTTCAACTTTACAGCTGATTGAAACTCCGGACATTGTTTATAAAATTACCAAAATGCCCTTAAACTTTCATATCTTGCCTTCTTTCACTGCTTTGACTTCTCTTGCGTACCACTTGCATTAAGTCCCTAAAATCGTGGAACGTGAGGCCGTTGAGGCAAATGTGGGACACATGATGGAGATGTTGAATGCTTGATTACCAGAATTCGAATTGTGGCCGTCTTGTGAGATCGTGTAGAAACGTACCAAATGTAGCGGCGTACGACATACACAAATGAATATTTCGGACATGATAAAAATGTCCTTACAGATTCTCTGTCCAACATAATGAATAGTCGGTGAGTTTTGGTCCCACTCCAAATGACAGTGACTCCTTTGGTAGGATATCAAAAGTCATATCTTAGTGTATACCACTAAATAAATTTAGATTATCCCATATCACATACACTCCCCCCTTTGGGGGCGGTCCACATGAATAATGAATCCAAAATTACCTTTAAGGAAACTTGTACTGAGTAATGCAATAATTAGTATTCCTCTTTGGAGAACCTATTTAATATTGAAAGTACACAAGTCATTGATAAATACCGTCGAATTTATGTTGAAACCCCTCTCCAACTTAGTATTTAAAAACCTAAAGGCTTTGAAAAACTAAACATTCAATTCTAATTTCCCAAATTTAAATCATTGGTGATTTCCAATTTACTTATATAAATTAAATCACTTGATCTCACATAAAGTAAAAAAAATATAATTTAAAAGTCCCAAAATAAAAATTCCTTAGATCTCAATTTAAATTCGCACCTTTAAATTTAATTATCCCGATTTAATTCAATGTAGAAAAGAACAAAACACGACACAAATTTCAAAAGAGAATTGGTGATTTAGGCCAGTCTCAAAATAAATAATCAATGTTGTCTATAAAACGGGTGTTCTTAATTATCTAATTAATTAGCACACAAATTATGCAACACAACAAAATAAAGCGACATGAAAGAAATTAATTAATTGAATGAAGGAAAAATTAAATGACATAAAATCCCTTTCCATCATGGACAAGACTTCTATATGAAGTAAAACTCTCCATGCAAAATGGTCCTTGTTAAAGTTGACTTCCTTTTGGGTAAGAGTACAACATGAAGTGAGACTCTCCATGTGAAAGAATCCTTGTTGAAGAAGAATTTATTTTGATCAAGATTCCAACTCTAAGTAGACTTCATTAAAAATAGATTCAGGAGTCCTTAACGATGTCCGATTGAGATGATTTTTCATTCACACCTTCATATCGACTCCAGAAAAAACATATTCGAGAATCAACGATTTCCAATGGTCTGATCATCAGTTATGGACATGATGGTACAGAACTTCATTATCAAAGAATATGACCTTAATGAAATCCGATCAAGTTGATTTTCACTAGACAATTTTTTTTATCTTCAACAAGAACATATCTCAAAATCAACAAATTCCAATGGATTAATCATCGACTAAAGATGGTATGGCCCAGACCTTCACCATCAAAGAATATGACCTTATTGACATCCGATCAAACTTATTTTTACTGCAATCCTTTGTTTTGTCTTCAGCAAGAACATATCTCAAAATCACTGCATTCCAACAGTCCAATCATTGGCTATGGATGTTATGGCACAGAACTTCACCTTCAAAGAAGATGAACTTAATTATATCTAATCAAGATAATTTTCACTCGACATCTTTGATTTATCTTTGTCAAGAATGTATCAAAATATCAACCAATTCTAATGGTTTGATCATCGTCAATGGACACAAATAAGATTTCGAATCTCTGACATGACCTTCTTCTTCCCTTGGATTTGCATGGAAGAAAACCTCCACAACTCCTCCAATTCTTCTTGAAACTTCATAAGACTTATCCAAACACTTAAGAATAATGAAATACATGATTTTAAATGTAAATAAACATTACAACTTCCTTCCAACACCTCCAAATACATCGATATCAAATCATTACAAAAACATAATTATTACAACCAAGTCGAATCTAGGAGCAAAATTAACAATGGATAAACCATTGTAGGACCCAACCACACATAATAAATATGAGTGACTATGATGGAAAGGCTATAAACTTAGGATATCTGCAAAACCATGCTAGAACAACACTATACACAAACATGTATAATCATACAACATTCGAAAACTAGGGTTTCTTGTGGACAACATAGATATTTTCATTGCAAAATCAATCTCAAAGGATGCTTTGATACCAATTGTTGGAAAAATAACTTGGGATTGACATTTTAAATGGAAAAAAATTCGACCTTATGGATCTTTGATTAATTATGTATTGAAAAGAAAAAAAGAACTAGGTTTGAAGAATTAGAAAATTATATGTTATTGACATGTCTGCCTTGTTTTTTATCTCTACACCCTTACTTAACCTTCTATAAAACTTGGATCTTCTAGTCTATGATATTCTCCAAAGATAGGTAGGTGTGTGGGCACCTCTTAAGAGAAAAACCCTTCCTTATGAGTGATATACGGTCTTCTCCCTCTAGGACTCTTAAAAAAATGTAAATAGTATTTTCTTTCATCCCTCTCAAACCATAGTAATCCATAATAAATATAAAAACCACGTCCCACGCCTTTATATACAAGTACAAAAGGGGGGCTTGGACCAAATTGGGTTTCTTGAGAGTCTGGGCCTAACTACTTGGGTATATGGAATACACTAGGGACTCAAGATAAATAATTAAATTAACTCCAAATAAATACTAGAAAATTCCAATTACATTACCGAAATTATTTTCTTTCTTTATTTAATGATGAATTAACTCCACTAAATAATCATGATTGCACTATAATTTAATTATCTAAAAAATCAATCGGATGTGATGAGGTATTATTTGAAAAAGTTGATTATTGTACACAATACGATTCCCCACATTAAGAGCCCTATATCTACTTGTTCAAATCAATTTACTATTAATTGATTTTAACCAACATATAATCAATTCTTTGATTCTCAGAATTAACTTATTTGCTACTCCCCCAAAATTAGAAAATAATCTACCGGTCGAGTTTTACTTTGTGGAAACAAAACATATAAGTCTATCAAGGTGGTATCACAATCCGCGGTATCCCCTGGATGTGGATTCCTCCAAATTATAATCTCATACCTACTTACACAATTATTACCCAATATGCAAAGATCATTTGATCGGATATAAATCAAATCGCACCTATAGCAATCAAAGGACATTTGTGCAATCATTTCAATCCTCATAATTTTTGGGATTAAGAATCTATGTACCCTTTGCAAATGGTGACAGATTGACTGAGTCTAATTAAGACAACCCTTAGACTCAAATATCACGGGTGGCCCTGTTCAATATATTTGTAAGATGTCATCATCATCATCATCATCATTATCCTTGCTTTAATCCCATCATATGGGGTCGGACACATGGATTCTCCTTTTTCATTATAATCTATTATATGCATTATTATCATTCAAGTTTAATTCCTTAAGATCTCTCCTAATAATTTCCTCCCATGATAGCTTAGGGAGACCACTTTTTCTTTTCCCCTCTATTTTTAACAATCTTCCTCTTGTTATAGGGGTATCTACTGGTCTACGCAACACATGAACGTACCACCTAAGTCTACTTTCTTTTATTTAATCACTAATGGGAGCTACTCCTAACTTTTCTCTCACGTATTGGTTTTTAATTGTCCTTTCTAGTAATTCCTATTGTCCATCAAATCATCCTTATCTCACTAACATGGAGACTTTGTTCATATTTTTTCTTTGACGCCCAACACTCCGCTCCATACAGAACAGCTGGCCTAACAATTGTTCTATAAAATTTTCTTTTTAATTTATTTGTTATCTTCTTATCGCATAACACCCCACTCTCTTATCTCAATTTCATCCAACCAGTTGATATTCTACTCGTAACATCCTCATCAATATCCCCACTATTTTGTAACATTGAACCTAGATAATAAAATTTATTAGTTTGGCTTATGTAATACCCCGTAATTTTATTGATTATTATTTAAGGGATTAATTAAATTAAATGAGAATTAATTGGGAATTAATCCGGATATAAATACTAGACGTGAGTTGGTATTTGATTATGATGTTAAAATTGAAAATTTCATGAGTATTGAAAATATTAAAGTTGTCGCGAGGCTGAAATACGATATTTTGGAAACTTAAGTTGGGACGCGCGTGTCAGTCGCGTCAGGAACAAAATTATTTAAATTAAAAAGTGAATTATATTTTTATCAATTGAATGGTCATTTTGAGTGCGCCAACGTGTCCGAAAGGGTCAAAATAGTCAGAAAACACTAGCCGGGGGTTTAGTTTGGGTCCCGTGGCATTTTTAGGCCAAATCGGCAACCTAGAAGGGTATTTTGGTAATTTTAAAAATATGGGAATTAAAACCCACGAATTTTAGGGTTTAATAATATATCACTAATGAACCCACTAAGTCCATTATCAGCATTAGGTAAGTTAGTGGGCTACGGGAGTTAAAGGGAGAGTTTGAAGAGGTTCCAAAAGAAACCTCCAATCACCATCACCATCACCATCCTTGGGAGAATTCTGCAGAGAAAGGGGAGAAATCAGCCTTCATTCACCGACATCAATTCAGAAGAACAAATCGAAGGCAAGTGTTTTGATATTTTTAAGTGCATTAAATATCTCTTCCATGTTTAGTGTAGGAACTATTTTATCTTGAAAGTTTTGAGGGAAAATCTGATGAAATTGTTATAAAAACTCTAAGGTTGGGTTAGGGATTGCATGTAGAATGACTATGGACGAATTTAGTATCCAAAAACTTAATTATGATGATTTAAAAACGGATTTATGATGAGTAATTAGACACCATGAAATTCTGGGTTATTCTTCGTAGGGTTTGGGGTAAATTTGGGGATTAATGATCATTGCATGTTAATTAGGAGGATTTGACCCCAAAAATATGTTAAGAAGCGACCTAAGAGGACTTAGAGTGGTTTAGGAACATTAAAATACTATTGGGATGATCTTAGGATGAACTTAGAAAAGAGAAGAATGAAGAAAAAACGAACTTGGAAATTTCTGGGCGCAGTCTGCCATCTCGTTAGAAGACCTGCCCAAGTCGTTCGAACGACATCGTTCGAACGAGTTTCTAACGAGATGACAGTACCCCTTCTAACGAGTTGGTAGTTCATTCGAACGACACTCATTCGAATGACCTCGTTCGAACAAGATTTCTAACGAGTTAACAGAATGACCTTTTAGGCCTGATTTTATTTTTGAACCTCCAGTAGACTTATATAATTGAGTGTTAACCTTCCTTTGATGACTAGTGGGTATAGTTGTGGTATTTGAGTACGATGAGAAGTGAAACTTAGAATTATGTAGTAAACAGGATGACATTTATGGGTTAGGAAACAAGTACCTAAAATTACGACGTGAGAAGGGTTAGTGTATATTATTCGGAGATTGGTAAACGTGCAACATTTAGTGACGGTATAAGAATGTAAAATATACCTCTATTAATATTATGGGATATATAAGTTGTGTGAATGCTTAGCATATGTAATTATCTGTGTATAACATACCTACCATATTTGCTATCATGGGAGGTCGGCGTTCGATCAGAGCCATCTAATTTTTGTATGCCTATGGGGGGATTTAGATTGGTACCTCGAGGACATAGGTCAGAGAAGGACTTATTGAGAAGTTAATAAGTCTGCTAATCATGGGAACGTAGGTATGTGCGTGACCCATGTGATGTGATCTATGTTCGCATCCATTGTGTGTGATTGTTGTTTATTGAAACGATTCCTGAGAGATTCGGAATACGTGGTCCTTAAGTACGTGATGTACCGGGATTGGATAGCAGAGTATGTGTGCACCGCAACTTAGTCTCGGGGTGCCAGTGTTGTATATTTATGATGAGAATAATATACTGTTAATCGAAATGGACTGTCATGTATAAATGTAAGTGTGAATCATAGCAACATTTTAGTGGAGTTAAAAAGGGAAAGATCTCTCGTGATTAGCATCACTAATAATGGGAACTAAGAAGAAAAGTAAAACTCTATGTTTAAATTAAGATGTCGGATATTAAATCGTGAATCGTATAGTAATGTTAGATTTTCTATTGGACTAGTTAGATGTGGGAATAGCTAGAATGGGTACGGGTACGATAGGAGTGCACAATTAGTTCAGAGGTGAGGAACTCATGTGAGTGCATGCACTATCATGTACTTTATATTCACTGTTTAATTATATTAAACACTTGTTGTATTTTAAACTGTTTTCACAATCGAGCTCTAACCCGTTTGCTTTCAAATCTATTTTCTTGTATAAATATTTTAGGTTCCCAGCCACAAGGACACCAAGTGTAGGGATTCCATTCCAGTGACGGGTTGTAGCTGCTGTGGAAGTTACAAGACCTCGATAGTAGACGCCTCCACTTTCTATCTTGACTCTACACCAGATTTACTCATCTGTAGGGCATGTCGCCCCATTCCTTTTAGAGACATCTTACTTATTCAGTTTTATTTCACATTTTGGGTTGTACTTAAATTAATGATTCAGGCTTTGTATTTGTTTATTTCAGTATTCAGATTTTGGTGAGGTGTATTCCTCCAGATTCAGTTTATTACATCGTTATTTTATTATGACTGTGATGTGGATGTGGTATTAGTATTGCATAATTTATTTTAGTTGTATGTAAATCAGATTTAATGAAAATTGACAACTCACTTTTTAAATATTAGGTGGCTAGTAATTGTTAAAACATTTTTCGACACTGATGCTACGAACTGGACCAACTGGACATTTTGTATTAATTTGAATAAAGGAGTAGCTACCCAATATTTAATTAGTCGGGGTGTCACAGTTTATCATTTTTTCTTCAATCCTTAACATTATCTTACTCGACGCCTCATTATTAAATTTTATTTTATTTTTACTGATTGTTAGACCCTTACATTCTAAGACTTTTCTCCATGTATTTACTCCCATCGCTAAGCTTTCCTTTGAAGTGTCTACTAAAATATATCATCCGCTAACAACATACACCATGGGATATCTTCTTGTATGTCCTTAGTAATCATCCAAGACTACGGAAAATAAATAAGGACTTAAGGCCGATCCTTAATGTAAACTCACTTTAATCGTAAAGTCATTAGTTTCTCCACATATGGCCCTTACTCCCGTCTTTGTGTTATCATACATATCTTCAACAACTTTAATATAATTTAAAGGGATTCTTTTCCTCTTTAAAGACCACCAAATTATATCCCTAGGTACTCTATCATAAGCCTTTTCTAGATCTAAAAAGACCATATATAAATTTGTATTCTTCCTTATACATTTCTCCATTAACAGTCTTAATAAGTAAATAGCTTCCATAGTTGATATCCTTGGCATAAATCCAAATTGATTGTCCAAAATAGTTGACTCATTTCTTAACCTTTGTTCTATAATCTTTTCCCATAACTTCATAGTGTGACTCATCAGTTTGATTCCTCTATAATTATCGCAGTTTTGTATATCCCCTTTATCTATATACAACGGTATTATGGTGCTTTTCCTCCGCTCATTTGACATATTTCCTTCTCTTAAAATTTTATTAATTAAGCGTGTTAGCCATTCTACCCCTAGACTTCCAAGGGCTCTCCAAACCTCTATGGGTATTTTATCCCGGTCAACCGCTTTATTCTTACCCATTTTTCTTATTAATATATCCACTTCTTTTTCAATAATCGGACATGCCATTCCTATATTCTATTCAATGTTCTCAAAATTTTTTATCGGATATTCTTCATTCAATAATCTCTAAAAATACTCTTCCCATCTATCAAGAATTTCTTTATCGTTAATTAATATATTTTGATTTATGTCTTCAACACACTTAACTAGACCCATATCCCTTGTCAATCTATCTCTATTCTTTCCCAATTTATATATTTCCTTTTCACCTTACGTGGTACCTAACTTATTATGAAGATTATCTAATGCGTTTTGTTGCACATTTCTAATAATATTTTTTACTTCACTTTTTAACTTCTTATACTTTTCTAAATCTTTTTATTTTTACACTATTGTCATTATTTAAAACTTACTCATTTCTTTTGTATTATCTTTTGCACTTCCTTACTCCACCACTAAGTCTCTTTTTTTATGAATCTTTTTCCTTTAGTCTCACCTAAAACTTTCTTACCTATTTTCTCAATATCATTCTTTGTTCTTGACCAAATGTTGTTAACATTGTTGCTCTAATTCCACTTCATTTTTAACAGGAACTTTTGTCTAAATTCAATCTCTTTGAATCCTTTTAAATCCTTCCATTTTATATTTTGATAACCTATTTTATCTTTGCGATACTTAAATCCTTTAATTGTTAAATCTATTACTAATATATGATGTTGATTTATTAAGTTTTCACCTGGTATAACTTTACAGTGTTTGCATGTGTACAAGTCTCTTCTTCTAAGTAAGAAATAGTCTATTTGAGTTTTATTTTCTCCACTTTTAAAAGTTATTAAATGTTCTTCCCTTTTTTTAAAAAATTTGTTTGTTAACGCTAGATCATATTCCTGCCGATCATAATTCTATATCGAACTATTGAGAAAGTTCTCTAACCATCAAACAAATTCCAATAGTTTGAGATGAACTACTAGGATTGCATCACAATCATTATTATAGGGTGTCAACTCCCTATCTAGTTTATGAACATTTCAAAAGTGCTAGATTACGAATTCTAATATCCTTGTAATCAACTTGAAGTCGCATCAGTATAATTCCTACTAAACTCTATTGACCGACGTATCTATAATATATTTGAATCAAATACAAGTTATTCTCGTAACCATGATTCTTATTTCAAAACGAATTGCCATACTTTTACATAAAAGTAACTTTCATACATGATTTTAAGAATACATTCCCAATAGGGAGAGTATGAAGCAAGATAAGGGAACATGCTAAAATATCTTGCAAGGGAAAAAATGACGATGCCAAAAATAAAAACACTCCAAATGATAAGAATCCCCAGAATTGAAAATACCAAAGCAGACACGTTTGCTCGTCTGGCATCAGCCACTAGGGTTGATCTGAGGAGAACTGTGCCTATAGAAATACTATTCAAAATGAGAATTAACATAGAAGAAGTCAATTTTTTGGAGCTGACCATGAGCCCATCCTGGATGGACCCAATTATAAGATACTTAGAAGAAGGCATTATGTTATTCGATGAGAAGGAGGTGAGAAGACTTCTTTGCTAAGCGTCCAAGTTCATCATGGATGAGGGAGTGTTGTACAAAAGAGATTTTACAGTCTCAATGATGACATGTATTCACCCCATGGAAGCGCCAAACCTAGTCAAAGAAATATATGAAGGATCATCTGGTGCCCACGCAGCAAGCTAGACACTGGTAAAAAGAATATCCATTCAAGGATATTTTTTGCCAATAATGAGGGATGACTATGAATAATATGCACAATTGTGAGACAAATACCAGAGATTCGGAGTAATACACAAGAGACCATGAGCCAAGCTCGTGAAGATCACATCAACTTATCATTTTTCCCTCTTAGGTATGGATTCGATCGAACCACTACCAAAGACCAAAGGAAAATTCAGGGATGTGGTGGTACCTATAGATTATTTCATAAAATGGTTGAAGGCCGAACCACTCATGAAATAACCTACGCAAAGGTCTCCCAATTTATATGGAAAAATATTTTAAGCAGGTATGGGATCTCCCACACCTTCAGTGCTGACCACGGTACCCAGTCTGATAATGAGGAGTTTTAAAAATACTGTGATAATGCCCAAATTAAAAAATTGCATTCATCACCAGCTCATCAATAATGTAGCGAGCAAACAAAGATTATGGACTTAACTTTGCTAGATGGAATGAAGAAGAGGATGGAGTCAGTCGAGGAAAATTGGATAAATTAACTACAAAGCGTGTTGTGGGCTAAAAGGACAACAACGTGAATAATAATCAGAGAAACACCCAACATGTTGGCCTTCGACAGTTAAGCCATGGTCCCTATTGAGGTCGCCCTTCCGAGCTATAGGGTCCTTGTAATAACTTAAAATATATTTTATTAATTAAATGAGTTCAGATGACTCGACATATTATTTTAAAGCCAAGTAGCAATTTTTAAAAAATTTATATGTAGGTATTAATAATTTATTTAGTACTTCCAATATTTTAGTCAAAATCCTAACGCAATATCATCGGTAAGACTTGAATATAAATTTTGTGTGGTTATTTAATAGTTTATTAAAAGACTAATTTCAAAAATTAAACTTACAAATATTTTTGTGGTTAAAAGGAGATTAACCAAAAGTGAAACAATACACCTCATTTGTTTTATAAAAGGGAAACCAAACCCTTATTTGTTGGTTGTTATCACAAACTTCCCAAACTATCTCCCTTAAATTACGATGTCTCTCTCTCCGATAAAACCCAAAACCCAATTTCCCCGTGTCCCTCAAACCTTCCACTGCCAATATCCATCTTCCCTTTAACCCCTCATCCCTGTCCCTCTCCCCCCTTTCCTGTTAAGCCGTCGACAACCCCAATCACCCCAAAACTTGATTTCATCTCCTTCTTCCCCAAAACAAGCCCCACCGCCATTATTTTTCCCCTGTCCCTCTGGCGATTTAACCTCCTTCTTCATCCATTTTTTGACATCGGTAGGTGGTTATAACTCACTACTATACCTTAAACTTATGTCTTTGGCATTACTGCTTGTTATATCACTATGTCATAACCTTTAACTCGTATTCTCATTTATGAACTCTTTTGATAGGTCAACTGTACCGTGAATATTGATTCAATCTGTTATCTGATTAAACTCAAGCCAGCCCAATCCTGACAACCTAATTGATTTCAGTAAATTATCCGGATTGCAGTACACCACTGTATCCTCTTGGACAATGATTTAATCTATTTTACCATATTATAGTATACCCTGCATATTAATAAAACTTGGTTTCAATTATCTGATTTGCCGCATAACCTGCCATTTTATATCCATTATTAATAAACCTTTAATAGGATATCGTATAATCCAGGGATTAGATCCGGTAAATCTAATTGGCCTGGAGGACTCAGATGTTGAGTACTTTGTTGTTATATTTTTCTATATGTATGAGTGCCACTCTAGCTAAGTGTGCCAATTTATTTGGTGATTCCCTAATTATCGGGATTGCCTGTTCAAGTGCATTTTATGCCTTGAGTGATATTATAATGGTATGTCTACGCATTTGCAGCCCCTATAGACGATACTTTATGAGTTATCATATTATAATCTGAACCTTATTTATAACTCGATAAACACCATATCCAGTTATAATCCCTATACAGTTCTTTCACATATATCGTAGACTTCAGTATATCCCTGTTTAGTTTTGTTGATATTTCATTTTTCTACGGATTGCTGTACACTATTTTATAGTTTGAGCATTTCAAACCTAGTTATGCTATTCACATATTAACCTTGTTATAGAACTAGAATTATCTATTGGGCAAAGTTTTGCTTATTCCTTCCTTTTTATAAATGTTTATAAATGTTTAATTGAAAAAAGATTCAGTTATCTACTGGCCAAACTTTGCCCAGTATGGGTCTTAAGGAAGGAATAAGCAAAACTTTGAAATTGAAAAATAATATAACATTTATAACATAATTGAAAAAAGATTCAGTGGCCAACATAATTAAACATTTATAACATAATTGAAATTGGTACACGATTAGTCAATTAAGTAAATAAAAAAATTATAACATAATTGAAAAAATTAAACATTTATAACTTACGATGGTGGCTGCGACACTCAGGGCCACCTTCTTGTCCTTTCCCTTTATCGTTCGAATTGACATATAGGCATCGAGCCTATGTGGCCTACCCCCAGGGCCACTCCCCGTCTCCTGAAATAAAATAATACATAATTAATAAGAAATGCAAATTAATGCTAAATTATAATAACTAAAATTAAAGAAAATTAAAAACTAGATGCCAATTGCTGCTCATTGGTCTCATTGTTAATAAATTTATGTCACTGTGCCAATGAGATTGGCTCCTTGAGGGGATGGTGTCACGGAGTCTCAGAATGGACTCCCGATTCTTCCCAAAGTAACGTGCCCATAAATTCATCATCCGTGTCTATATTGATCCCTCAATTGCTCCAACCTGGGATCGCGGAGATATACGAGTAATCGAATTGTTCTTGTCAAACAAATACAAACCATCCTGTAAGTAATTATTATAGTTATAAATATAAATATAAATATTAAACATTCGACCTGTAGAGTCCCCCAGATGTTCATCTTGAGGCCAATAGGCACGGCCCGCCAATCAGTGTACCCCGGGCCGATAAACGTCTTCAACAACTCTAGCGCTCTAGCTAATAATGTCGTCTTATTCTCGATAACGGCCCCTAATTTGCCCCATTTTGGGGGACTACTATTCGAGGAGTCCTCATAGCCTCCGCTACCGCGTCTTGATGAAGTCATTTTCTGTAAAAACTGTTATTATTAGTACAAAGATGTATATGAAATTTTAATTAATTCTCAAATCTAATAATAACAATACATACCAATACCAATATCAATTTCTACCAGTTTCAATCTATACCAATACCATTACCAATATCAATTTATACCAATTTCAATTTATAACAATATCAATTTATACCAATATCAATTTATATTAATTTCAATTTATACCAATACCAATTTCAATTTATACCAATACCAATACCAATACCAATACAAATACCAATTTATACCAATACTTGCTTTGCAGTAAAATGATATTTGTGCTTAAATTGATGAAAATTCTAATTAGCATTAAATTGTTGTCCGATAATAATAGATCAATAGAACAAAATAGCCACTGGTCATTACAAATAATTTGAATACTTATTGCAAATCAAAAAATTCTTTTAAATTCGGGTTATCATAAAAAATGGATTGATATTCCATTGGTCCAGCTAAGTCATCGACACTACTGTTTAGATACTTTAGCGCATGTAGAACGATTGACCACGACTCATTGTTGATATACTCCGAGTAAAACACCTGCTTGACCTTTTGAAAAGAACAATCAAATGGCTAATCAGTCAAGTGTTCGTTGCTCTTTAACTTGGACAAGTCAACCATGATCAAATTGGTGTCAGAATCATCTTTACAAGCATTTTTATCCTCAACTCTTACCCAATCACATTAAAATACAACATCTTTGAAGTTTAAATAGTCCAATTCAAATATATTTCGAATTACACCATAGTTAGTCATTTCAGCTTCAATGAGATTTTTATCTTTCGCGCTCGCTCGAAAAAAAGTAAGAGCCTTGTATAAAATGCCCGAGTTTTGTACATTTGTATTTTTCTCGTACACCCTTGCACCGAATACGTAACCATTCAATCGATAATTTTTTTACTCTTTTTCCATGAACAAGGGTCCAGTGGCTAGACGAGAAAGCCTTGATATCGCATCACCTGTCTTTAAGAGCTGAGAATATAGATAAATTAATTAGGTTTGTTGTAAAGCTTTCTTGTAATGTGACATTTGATAACAGTCTATATTAATTATAATTACATCGTGTGATAAACACATCCTAAACTCGTTGTCTGATTGTGCCATTATTTTTTGTCTTTTATTATTCTCACAGGCTTCTTATTTTCTACATAGTTCGTGAAGAAAGTATTACAAAATTAATCATGTAAAAATTAAAATAATTTAAAAGTTAAAATAATTTAAACTTACTTTTTCCATTCTTCGACATATTCATGTGTGTCAAGAAGATAACGAGCTACTTTTTCATGTTGCAAACTCGTTAATTTCACTCGTTTGCCCATCACATGGCCACCCTCATCGACGAAGTCATCATTGTCATCCACGCTGGTCGAGTGAGGCATATATTCCCGAGTGTAGATTGATGACTCCACGGTGATGTATTCCTTTGTAATTGATCCTTCAATGTATCATGTATTCTTGACGTAATCTTTGAAAACTTTCATCAATCTTTCAAACGGATACATCCATTGATATCTTATTGGGCCGCAAAGAAGTGCCTCGTCTAATAGGTGTACCAACAATGAACACTTATGTCAAAGAAATATTGGAGAAAGTACTTATCCAAGACACAAACTGCTTCGTTCACCACCAATTTTATGGCCACTATGTGATCTCGATTAACTAACTTCTCACATAAAAGTGAGAAGTAGATACTAATTTTCATAATAGCCCTTCGTAAATCCTTGTTCTTGTACAAACAATGCTTAAACAATATATAAACTAATTGCATGATCACATGCCAATCGTGGGACTTACACTTATGTAAATCATAGGTAACATAATTCACAATTTTTGTAAGTTGGACGAAAAATTAGATAGAACTTTCAAATTATATATTGTGTCTAAAAGTACCTTCCGTTCCTCACTCGTCAAAGTAAATGCACCACGGGGAATTATTGTCCTTCCCCTACTATCTTCTTTCAACCATAGTTGTGGCTTAAGTTTCAACGCTTTAAGGTATTTTCGTGCATTTTCTCCATCCTTTGAATGACTCCCCCCAAGGCATGTGCCCACAATATGTTCGGCGATGTTCTTCTCTGCGTGCATCACATCCAATACATGGTGCACCAGGTTATTCTTCCAATAAGGCAAGTTAAATAAAATTGACCTCTTAGACCATGCCTTTCTTGTCTAAGTTCCATTCCCAGTTAGGGTCTTCTTATGCTTGACATTCTTAAATTTAGTATTCTTACACGGCTCTGAGCCTGAAAGTATTCTCGACCGTATCCTATGTTCAACTCCGCCCAGTAAAAAATTGGAACATTTATAAAATTTAAAACTATGAGACGGGGTAAAAACCTCCCATGGCAATGGTATACAATTTTTTATCTAGCGGGGAGATAAAGAGATTCAGTCTCTTCTCCATAAATAAGACACCCCAAATAACCATGTACTAAACAACCAGATAATATCCCATAAGATGAAAAATCATGAATTACCCACATCAACATAGCTTTCAACGTAAACTCTTCTTTTCTAAAAGAGTTAAATGCTTGCACAACCTCTTCCCATAACTCATTTAATTCTTATATCAAAGGAGTCAGGTAGACATCGATGTCCTCACTTGGTGCCTTTGGCCCAGGGATCAAGAAAGACAGCATAAAAAATTTAGGTCTCATATACTGTGAAGGAGGGAGATTTAGTATGGCTAGGATCACTGGCCATACACCCTGATTGGCACTTAGATTTCTAAATGGATTGAAACCATCTGTTGATATTGCCAAACGAATGTTACATTGTTCTCGAGCAAAATCAGGATACTCGAAATTCATCCTCTTCCAAACTGTAGAATCAATAGAATGGCGCATGAGATTTTCTCTTGCTTCTGCCCTAGCATGCCAAGTTATTGCCTCCGCTATCCATGGTACTGTGAAAAACTGCTTTAATCTAGGCCCAACGAGAAAATATTTCAACACTTTTTGAGGAACTTTTGAGTCTGTACCTTCCTTGCCAGTAGATTAGACATATCTAGGTTCATCGCATACCGGACACCGATCGATATTTTCATACTCCTTTCGGTATAGTATGAAGTCATACACACAAGCATGAATTGATTTATACTTCATTCCCAAACCTTTCAAACTATTTTTCATAGTAGGATAGTTGTTTGGAAGCGTATTCTGGCTGGGTTAGCAAGCCCTTCACCAAATTCAAAATTCATGTCACGCTGGTGCCAGACAAACCATATTGAGTCTTCAAATTATGCAAACCAACCATGGCATGTAAATTTGTTTGATCTTTCTCACAATCAGAGGATAACGGTTGGCTCGCCTTAAATTTTAAACTTTGGTAGTCATCGTTAAGGTTTATCCCGATATCTTCATGAGCACCTGAACCTTGTACATCGTGAGTGACCTCATTCTCTTTTACTTCATGAACTCCATACGCGTCATCAACTAAATCCTCTAGCGTATTATGATCTACATTGTCTTACTCCCCTTGTACATCTATCCTACTTGTTAAAGGTTGTTGTGTAGGAGGCTCGGGGACAAAAGGAACTTTCGGTTCTTTGTGAAAAATTCAACTTCGATAACTATCTTGCATACCCGATCTTAACAAATGCAGTTCAACTGTTTTCCACTCAAACACTTTACCATTATTACACCTAGCACACGGAGACGGAAACTCTTCATTATCATGGCATCTCTTTGCGTATTTCACAAATTCATTAGCACCTCTGCGAAACACATCCCCTAATCTATTTGTCTCACCCATCCACTCTTTGTATTTAGGATATCACATCACAGCTACTACAACCAATCACCTATTATGGATAAAATAGCATAAACAAAAGTGTGAATATTTAGTTCCCATTAGTATAAACACCTATTGAATGCGTACGCATAACAAATAGAAGGCTAGGTTTGATGGGTAAATTTATTCGTGCATTCAAATTCAAATTCAAATTAAATTTTAATTTGAAATTGAAATTAAAATTCAATTTATAATATTAATTCCTATTTCCTCCGTCTCCTCTAAAGGGTGAGTAGTCGTATCCCATTCAAGACCGCATATTTCTGTAATATACTTAACAACTCATGCACATTGTTCTAATTTAAGGAAAATTCGGCAGCATATCCCTATAGATCTCCAAGTACATGACGTAGATTCGCAAGTGTGAGTGTTATTTCAATTTATCAATTGAAATAACACTTAACATCGCATCATGTAGTATGTACCCAGAGAACATTAAGATACGACTGCACAACTTTCTCCAAAAGTAACAAGTTTAAGCCACTAAGAATATTATTATACACAAACTATGCAGTCCCAAACTGTCCAAACGGGACAATTCGAGAGATCTCATTACAAGGGTAATGACTCTTGAACAGGTCTAAGGGCTATTGAAGGCGTACGCATAAGAAGTATAAGACTGGTATTTATGCGCACTATATGTAATTTCAAGTATGTTTCATTCAATTAACATAAGTCTGTGGTCGTGAAACTCTCGAACGGATCACGACACAAAGTAATTTTAGAAAAAAGTTGAAAACTCCCCCCCCCCCTTTAGATAATAATCCAGTAGTCGTGCCACTTCTAAAATTAACCAACCCAACAAATTAAGACAATATAATTATTTAAGGACTTATTAGTGTGAATTAAATTAAGGATTTTAAAAAAAGTAAACAACCAACTTCCATATCCAATTACATCCGTCCAATATAATCCAACAGTGACAACAAACCAACAAATGTGTATCCCGTACTCCATCTAATTCATCTACTCAATTAATTCATATTTAACAATATAAGAAATTAAATACAAATGACTAATTAGCTTCAAGCCCTAAATAATAACACCAAATTAACATTAATAATTTCTAACCAATTTCAAACCTAAATAAGAATACACAAACAATATTTATAATGTCAATATTAATAAGATATTTTAAGGGTCCGAGGCAAACTCGTCCCCCCTAAGCCCCCCTTCCCCTCCCCCCCCCCCCCCCCGGTCTCCCCCACCCCCTGCCCCCCTCCCACACACACGCACACACACTTCTCACCACCTCAACCCCCCCTCCCCCACACACCACCATAACCACACAAAAAAAAAATAAGGAGAGGGAGAGAAAAACGTACATATATACACATCTACACACACATATACACACATATAATGGAAAGAGATAGGGAGAGAAAAACGTACCTTAGAGAGAGAGAGAGAGAGAGCAGCCACGCGAGAGAGGGAAATAGGAGGGAATGGAAACGGTGGGAATAAAAGAAAGGGGAGGGTATTTTTACTCAAAAAGTTGTCACGGACCTGTCACGGTCTTTGACCGTGATAACTTTCTAAAGCTGTCACAATCAATGATCATGACAACTGGTTGTCACGGTCATTGACGGTGAAAAATGAGTGTTTTTTTGCACGGTGAAAAAATGCGCGTTTTTTTTTTTGCACGATCAATGACCGTACGAGGATGGTCGGCTCAAAGTTGACAATATTGGATTGAAACTAATATTTTACTCGATTTAATTAAATAATTAATCTCGAACAAACTGTGAAAGTCACTTTTTTTTGGAATATCATATATCGAAAAAATGCCGAAAAAATATCTTACGCTCATATAAAATTTTGGATTTTGTTCAAATAGTCAAATCGTATATTTAACCTGTTGAATATTTTAATAAAATATCAAATTGTTGCTTATTCAAAAAGCCGAATCTTTTGATTCTATATAAAGAATATTTTTTTTGAAAATTGTATTATTCAAATATAGAGTTTCCATATGAACGTATTTTCTCAATGCTAAATATTACTTATTTCGTCAATGAACTTAAGAGCATAATTTAGAATTATATACGGAATTTATATATTAATGCTTATGATAGCATAAACTTTATTTTTATTTACTGAACGACATCAGATATCCTAAACCCAAACCATTCTTCCCAAACACCGACATAACCACTTTCATTTAAACCCTTAAGCCATATAACTACGGGAACTGGAACGCAACAATGAAAGATCCGTGTATAACAATGAAAAGCTTGTAAACTTAGGTATGTGGTTATAACTCACTATTATACCTTGAACTTATGTCTTTGACATTACTTCTTGTTATATCACTATGTGATAACCTTGAACTCGTATTCTCATTTATGAACTCTTTTGATAGGTCAACTGTACCGTGAATATTGATTCAATTTGTTATCTAATTAAACTCAAACCAGTCCAATCCTGACAACCTAATTTATTTCAGTAAATTATCCGAATTGTTGTACACCACTGTATCGTGTTGGATAATGATTTAAATTGTTTTACCATATTACAATATACCATGCATATTATTAAAACTTGGTTTTAAGTACCTGATTTGTAGCATAACCTGCCTTTTTATAACCATTATCAATGAAACCTTTAGTAGCATACCGTATAATCCAGGGATTAGACCTGGTAAACCCTCAGTCAATCTAATTGGCTTGAAGGAATCTGGTGTTGAGTGTCTTGTGGTCATATTTTGCTCTACGTATGAGTGCCACTCTAGCTAAGTGTGCCGAGTTATTTGGTTATTCCCTGAATTATCGGGATTGGCTGTTCAAGTGCATTTTATGCCTTGAGCGATATTATAATGGTATGTCTACCATTTGTAGCCCCTATAGATTATAATTTATGGGTTATCGTATTATAGTCTGAACCTTATTATTAACTCATAAACACCATATCCGGTTATAATCACCATACAGTTCTTTCACATATATCCCAGACTTCAGTATACCCCTATTTAGTTCTGTTGATATTTCGTTTTGCTATAGATTGTTATACACTGTTTTATATTTTGAGCATTTCAAACCCAGTTATGCTATTCCCATATTTACATGGTCATAGAACTAGAATTATCTATTGGGCAAAGTTTTGCTTATTCCTTCCTTTTCAGTTATAGGCACCAATAGGCCACGATGAATAGTTCAGATATCAGCTGATACATAGAGACAATGAAACATCAGGTTAGAAGAAAAGGAGCCTAGTTAGCAGGAAAAATACTTTTGTATTGTTCCTAGATTTTAATTGTAACACATTTGAGAATCAATAAATGCCTCAGTTATTTCAGTATTCATATTTATTTATAATTCAGCAATTATCAGTTTAACCCTCATCCTCAGATAACCAGGATGTGATAGTCCTTAAATTCAATTCCCCCAAGAGTACTTTTTTAAAAGATTGGATCTAGACCTGATAGATCAAGTCAGGGAGGCAGTAACACTCGGGGTTGTAGCCTATTAACAACGCGCATCAGAATTCTACAATAAAATATTCAAGCCTAGTACACTCAAGAAAGGGGACTACATCTTAAAGAAGGTTATACAAAAGTTCGATAAGATGGAATCAAATTTGCATGGTCCCTACCGTGTGGCTAAAATCGTATGACCTTGCACTTATCGGATTAAAACTCTAAAAGGGAAGCTGTAAGAAACCCTTAGAACTCTGAGAATCTTAAGAGGTATTATCATTAAGAAGTCTTTCAGTTATTAAAGAAGAAGAATGTAGTGCGAATGGGAAGTTATAATACTTGTACGATCAGAAATCATTATATGAGAATACATGTTACCCCAATTATATTTTTTATGAATACTAAATTCTTTTGAACATTCATTTAAAGTTTATTCAAAGAGTTGGGCAAGAGGCTTCAGCCAAAATCTCAAGATACAAACAAATGAATGTCTTTGACTGCCCCAAAATCTTAGGTCAGGTTGGCTTAAGCTATCCCCATTGACAAAGAGCACATCCTTAACTACTCAATCTGACATGATCTATCGTTTTTGAGCTTTGTAAACATTTAAAACAATTATATGTGATGCATATTTTAAGTTTCTCTGTATTGTTATTAGCGAGAGATCACATTGTTCATAATAATTGTCTGTATTCGTCTATTTTTATTTAGGTTTTGACATTATTTTTTATCCTCTTTAACTATGTTTCCAGATCTTGTTATCACAACGTAGGCTTACCAGTTCCCTAAGGATGAACTATTTTAATTGTCCAATTAAGAAAGGTGGGAAGGTATATGGTCGGATATTATCGCCCTATCCTCTTCCAAATGTTTTATAATTGTTTTAAATGTTAAAAAAGTTCAAAAGGATAGAACAATAATTCAAGTTGAACAGAAAAACTTAATCCTCGAGAACCTGGCCATCATTAACTTTAGCCATTGGAATGTCTTTAGGAGTGATGGGAGGACATCAGTGGTAGTGATATGGTCAACTACGACCTTAGGCGGGTCCTCCACAACTTCGTCTTCCATAACATCCACCAGTATCGCCTCCCTCTCTGTGACGAAGTCTTTAACCTCATTATTGCACCCCTCCCATGTCTAAACGATCTTTAAATGTTGGGGTAATATTTGATGACCTTCTTCTTCAACTCATTGTAGCCTTCCATAAAGATAGTCACCAGGTTAATGTTGTGCTCAACAGAAGCCTTGTACTTTCGAATACCTTCTTCTTCAGCATGGGCAGGGGCTGCATTTATCTTCTCAAGAGATTCAGTGGCTACCTTAAGAGCTCATTGGGCTTTTGAATATCCTCAGACCCCTTAGCGAGTGCTTAATCTGAACTCTTGATCTTCATAATGTCGATTTTGATATGCTCTTTCGTATTTATATGTTTTGCCTTAGCTCGACTCAAAGCCTCATTGTTCACTTTGAGATGATCATCTTTCTCTTTAAGCTCAACACAAACCTTATCATAGTCAGCCATGGCAACCTTGAAATCCTTTGACATGGCCTTATGGTGCTCAAGGATCTCAAAGTTTGCCTATTTCACCTCATCATAAGCATTCTGGAATGAAGTTATTTGCTCCCTCGGAACAGTGGCACCAATCTCACCCTGAAAGAAGATAAAGAGATTAGCATAGTAGAAAACATACTTTGAATTTTTTTTGAAAGTACAAGTTCAGTTGAGAACTTACCACCAGCGTTCGGTGTTGCACCATATGCTATAATTCATCATCATTAAAACTCTTGAAAACTTGAAATCAGAGGCATACCCGTGATAGTTTACCACATCTACAACATTGTCTATGTGACAACAGATATAGTTCTTATCATTTTTCAGCTTCTCCAAGGTGATCGGGATATAGGGGTAAAAAGTGAACGAGTCCACTTCACCATAAGGAAGAGATGGTTCCCCACCTCGGACCAAACGTCGAGCAGGCACCCCAAGAATCTAGACCCTTTCCTCATGGGTTTGGTATTTTGGTATTTGGTACTCGGTTCAGGCGTGGGACGATCCATAAGCCTCTTATTATAGATTGATTACCTATCATTAGAAGCAACTACTTTTGCCTTACGCTTGACTTTGGTGACGGCAACAGAGGTAACATCAGCATCAGTCTGCCTCCCAGTAGCATATATAGAATTCTTTTAGACCTCAGCATTGGCCCTCTTCTCATCATCAACTTTATTCTTGGCTCTATCATCGGCATCGACACTCTTCTTCTTGGCCTCAGCATCAAGTTTTCTCTTTTGAGCAATCTCTATGGCGACACGGTCAAGTAAAGGATAGTCTATGCTTGACTATGCTAAAATCGTATGTAATTAAATAACTACTGAATTTGAAATGTAACCGAGTTTAGAATTGTGAGAAGATACAAGAGGTGGGATTACACCGTGTGATCAATTTTACTTAATTTTTTAATTTATTTATTTAAAATATTTCGAGATACTATAAAATTTACAATTTAACTCTCGTTACAATCCTAAATACAATCCCATCATTCTCAGCAAATTAATTTAGAAATGTCACTTTCTAGAAAAAAAATTCAGATGGATACTTTTTTTAATAAACTATCTGCTAAGATTAATTATTAAAAATTATACGAATATTCAAAATACAATACCAAATTAATATTTAATTTTAAAAAAAAAAAACTATCTCTAGTTCGATTCGAGAATCAAATATTAGCTTTTAAAATTAATTCACTAACTCTCGTTACATAAATTAATTTATGACACTTTCGAATTAAATTACCTAGAAATATAACAATTAAATAAATTATTCAATTAAATTAACCTTCTACACGTTTCATCTCACCCCTTGAATGGAGTGATTAGCTGAGCATATTAAATTAAACAAGCACAATCACAATATAAATTGAAAGAGCAAAGAAATATATACGATACAAAAAGTCTCCTTCTGAATCGCGTAGTTGAAGTGCGTCTCTTTCTTCACAAGGTCAGTCACTTGATTACACCACAAATCAATAAAAAAGGAACCTACTAATTACAAAGTAAACTATTTTTTTTGTTTTTGTATTTTTCTGATTTTTTATACTCCTAACCGTAAAAAAAACTACACAGACTTCTCTCTTTTTTCAGTCTCTCCGTACGTGTGTCTTGCAGTCATGGGCGGAGCCACACACACCCAAGAGGGTGCGGGAGCATGCACTGGATTTCGGGAATTTTTATATATATACATGTGTGTAATAACTTAAATATTAAGATTAAAATTAGTAATTTTTAAAACTTAAGTCAATATATATACAACAGCAGCCGATCCTAGTTTTTCAACTCAACCAAAGTTTTGTCTTCTCTCTCTATTCAAGAACAAAACAAAAGGCAAGTCTCCTTTCTCTCCTCCATTTACATATTTGTTAGTCTACAACACATTAACGGATTCAAGATAAAAAATTCCTGAATGTGAACGACCCTAGTTTACTGAAATTATTACTGAAAATTATTACGGACCCTAGTTCAAGATAAAAATTATTATTGAAAATTTTCTCCTCCATTACATTGATTTTATTACTGAAATTATTACTGAATTTATAACTGAAATTTACAAAATGATTAATCATACAAAGTGATTAAAATTTTACTGAATTAATTTATTAAATAAATTCAATAATAAATTTCAACATCAATGGGTTAATCTTTTTCCAACAAATTTTATGTTAGATTAATTCTGATTTTTATGTTAGATTAATCATTTTCCATTAATTCTTTTAATTTTAAATAACTTGTTTAAGTTAGATTAAATCTGTTTGATTAATATATCGAAAGAGACGTGTTGGATGATATTGACACTGAACATATCATTCAATTTTTTCAGAAAATGAAGTCTAGGAAAGTTGCATTGTAATAACTATCCTATTTTAGTACTAGATTTATGCCCAAAATAGTACAAATAACTCAAAAAAAATCCCCTAGAGGGCTCCCGCCCCCGAACCCACGGGGTAGGTCAGACAGTTTCGCACCCACTAACTCCGAATCCTGGCTCCGCCACTGCTTGCAGTGTATATATGCGAGTCTCCTCCTTTTCAAATGAGTTGCCACTGCTTTTTTAAACTCTCGAATGCTCATTTTGTTGGAAGATTTGGTGGGATCTTAAAAGGCTAGGTCCAAGGTGTCTTTGGATAGGCACGTGTAGGCCTGTCAACCGGTCGGAGTCGGGTCGAATTTAGAGAGATCCAGATCCGTGTAATCGGGTCTTCATCGAGTTCGGGTCCGAATCTTTATCGGATCTACAATATTGGATCCAGACCCGGATCCGTTCGGGTCTTCGGATATTCGGGTCTCGGGTTCGGGTCTAGTCAAATATATACATTTATTTTATATTATCCCCATTCTTTATTTTTTAATCTTAAATTAGAATATTTTGTAATGTATTATAGAATATTAATAGTATAAATAAAACATATATTATTTATATTTATTTTATATATATATATATATATATATATATATATATATATATATATATATATATATATATATATATATATATATATAAATAATAATGTACAATTCGGATCGGGTCTTCGGGTCCGGATCTTGTATAAGATCCAGACCCTACCCGTTTAATAAACGGGCTTCGAGTATTCGAGTCCAAAAAAATATGTTCAGACCCTATTATACGAATCGGGTTTGGATCGGATCTGGGGCCAGCCCGACCCATTGACAGGGGTAGGCACGTGGTTTATTTTTCAATTGGCTTTGGTTTGTTCCTATTTTGGTGGAGCTATGGCAGGTAAGAGGTTGAATCCGGGGGTCTACAAATCGGGTCGATTTATGATTTGGACAGATCGGGTTGTGTTTAGGTTTGGAGTTGGGCTAGATAGAAATCGGATTTTGCAGGTGGGGGGCATCAGATAAATGGGTAGATTTGGTCCGGGTATGAGATGGTGTTTTTCCGGTCGATTTGAGTAGGTCGTCAGCCGAAGTGGTTGGGAATCTCGTCTATGGGGTTAGAGGGTTGATGGGTGCTGCTAGGTTTGGTTTTGAATGAGTTTCAAGCTGGGAGAAGATGGGTTGTTGTCGATTTTAGCTGTCCGGCCATAGCAGCTGGTCACCGGCGTTATGATGGAGGTGGGAGGTTTGGGTAGGTGTTGAGTTGGTGGAATGGAGAGATAAGGGGATTTGGCCGGCGTTGGAGAATGGCTGGGTTAAGGAGTAACAGGTGGTGGGTCATTGGTTTGGAGAGAGAGAAGAAAGGAACTAGGTGTTGTAGTGTGTAGGGTAATTACGTGTGTGTGTGTGTCTAATTTTACACCAAAAAAAATTTAATTAAAACTATCTAACAGTTTAGGACTGAATTAAAAATAAAATTTTAAAAATTAAAATCTAATAAGAATAAATTTCTACGTTATAAATAAAAGATTCAAATAAAAATATAAATAAATAATAAATAAATAAAAATAATAGAACTAACCTAATTAAAAATAAATAAAATTAAATAATAATAAAATTAAACTGACTAAAAAAAGATAAAAATAAATAAAAATAAAATGCACACTTATTATATTTACATAGATAATATAAAAACACTCGACTCACAATAACGGACGCACATAAATAAAATCTAAAAATCCTAAAAACTATATATGACTCAAATAAAAATAAAAAAACATACAAACTAAACACACACGAGACTCGAGTTATGGTTTGAACTTGGTTTAGGCTTAGGTTTGGTTCATGGTTGGGCTTAAGCTATTAGAATACATCTGGACAAGCTCAACGGAAATTCAGTTTTCACAGTCGCTTTGATTTTCTTCTTTGGCTTCTTTTGACCGCTACTTTATCGTTATTACGTCGATTTAACACAATTTGATACTGCGACTGCTGATTGACCTGAGAAATTAATAAATACGAACATAAGGCCAATTTTATTAAGAACGAGCGACTAAAACGTATATATTTGGGGCATAAATTAAACACTTTTGGGTGCTTATCACAACGCACGTGCCATTATACGTACACTATCAATGAATTAGACAGTGGGATGACGTCATCAACGCACTCTTTAACTAGAAATAGATGAGCATTCTCCTGCCTATGTTTTCCCATGATAATTTTAAAATTATTCCCCTACTACCTTGTAAAGTGGGTATTTTTTAATTATATAAAGACAAAAACCCTCACATATTCTAGTGGATTAGCTGTATAAGTCCATTAATAAATACTCCCACACATATATTTAAGAAGGTACGAAATAACCCAAAAGGGGCAAGCAAGCAAGCAACCAACTATCCTATTTATATATATATATATAGAGAGAGAGAGAAAGAGAGAGAGATAGAGAGAGAGAGAGAGATTATGACATTCTCACTGTGTGGACAGAGAAACAGAACGATTTTACTATTCTGATACTAGTGATAAAAGATAACATGTGGAGGTAGGCTCATTCTTGAGGGCTGAACCACGTAACTCTATATGTAATTCCTCTTATCTTCCCCTCTGTCTTCATACATCCATATTTTGTTGTTAATTTGTTTTTTTTATCTCATATTGGATCTCACTTAGCTAAGAGAAAGTTTTAAAACTAATTTTAGACGATAGCAATATGGGTTGTTCATTATTTCCTAGAGAAATGTAATATATAATGATAGTTCATAATTGTCAATTAGAAGATTTACTATAGATTGTGAAGTGAGTCCAAATATAGAGATGCATAAGAAAAAAAAATCATGTCACGGTCAAGCATTTGGTGACCAAAAACAAATGGAAGTTTAAAAAAAACTTAAATAAAATAATTATCACATATTCAAAGGATGGGTTGGATAATAAGACATTACGTTTTTTGTGTAATAATGAATCTTATAATACTTAATAATCTCAAAAGGATTATATATTTCAGGATATAGATTGTTAGGTTTATAAAAAATCATCCAAATAAATACATGTCTAAAAATCACGCATTTTTGTAACTTTGGATCATCAAAAATCATGTATCACAAACTATAATTTAATCATTGTTGATACCAAAATTTATCCACTTACATGGACTAATCAGAAATAGTCATGTGTCATCCAATATGGCACCAGTCCTAGTTAGTTAGGAGTAACCATCGACCAAGGCTTGGAATGCCGACCAACACCGGGAAGCCCCACCAACAATAGGAAGGCCGACCAATACTGTCAGCAAAACGCCAACAACCAGAAACATTATGAACTTTATGTACTGATTTAAATGCCTAATTTATAAAGGCAGTCCATCCTTTAACATTTTATATCTTGGTCTTCCTACTGGGCTATAAATACATTGTAATCCTTACAGCAAAAGGGGAGAATATAATCCAAGTGAAAAGCAGGCAATATAAGATAGTGGACGTAGGCTTTTCCTTTCAGCCGAACCACTTTAAAAATCTTACTTATCTATTTTATTTACTTATTTATCTGTGATCAAATAATAAGATATATTCTACTTTTTGGCATCAACAGATTGGCGCCGTCTGTGGGAACGTGTTTCTAAACGTTTTCATTCATCTATTTACCAAACATGACTGATATTCCTGACTCAAGTATAAGAAATGATGGCATCCCGCATGTTCCCTCTGCTCCACCAACTAACAATGATTTGACTGGAATATTTGCTAGTCTCGCCAGAGGATAAGAGGTTATGCAAGATACCATAAGGCAGTTAGCATACACCCTGCATGCTAGGCCACCTTCCTTATTTGCTTGTGGAAATATGCCACCACCGCCTCCAAGAAGTAGTAGACATAGCCAATCCAGGACTATTAGAGATACTTCCTATCGCCCAGGAGTAAATTCTTTGCTTAGAATATCAAAGCCCTATGACGAACAGTCTTTTACTCCTGAAAGATTGAGTGCCTCAGAAAGGCTAAGTCGAGCATCTCCCTTTAATCGTTTGAGATCCAGGGGGAATACAAATGTTCCCAGGGCATTGTTGAAAAATACTCGATGACCAACCGATCAATGTAAGGCCTCAGCCCAAGCTAGATCAGATGCCCGATGAACTGCTCATGCCGAACAGCATTCACAGGAGGAGAGTTCAGCACAAACAGTTGGTCAGAATGAATGAGCTGCAACACACAGATCTGATGATGGTAATAACGCATGAAAGTGCTATATCCAGCAATTAGAAGATAGATTGGGAGAAATGGACAAGGCTAAGAACCCTTTACAGAGAAGTTTTCTGAAGGGATCTCCCTTCGTACAAGCTATTGTGGATTTTTCCATACCTTTAAAGTTTAAATCTTGTGTAGTTACTCCCAAATATGATGGGAAAACTAATCCCATCCTTCATATAGAGTAGTATCAAGTAGCAGCTGACCTATGTACCATTCCTGACGAAATGGGATGCAGGGAATTCTCAGGGACAATTATAGGACCTACTCAGATCTGGTATAATAGTCTTCCTCAGGCACAGATTTTTAGTTTTAATCAGCTTTTTGAGATATTCATTGGTAACTTCTTCTTTGAAGCTAAACCGATGAAACGAGTAGCTCATTTTCTCAGTTTAAGGCAAAATGTGGGAGATATTACCCGAGATTACATCACTCGTTTCAATAATAAAAAGTTAAAAGTCGTTGATTACGAGGAAAAAATGGTTTTACGGCCCTTATGAGTGGGTTGCTCCCCGAGAAGATCTATTACACACTTGCTAAAGATCCTCCGAAGACGATGACAGAGTTGATCGCAAAGGAAGCCAAAATCATGACCATCGAGGAAGCCATGGCAGCCAAGCGAAACTCTGAAGTAAAGGCTGAAGGTAAAACTAATAAAAAGGAGCACAAAGATCCTAAAGACCACATCGAATCAAAGAAAAAAGGGAATACGAACCGGTTCAAAAGGTACAATAGTTATACTCCCTTAACAATGGGCATCCACCATGTTTTGGAGGAGATAAAGCACAGCAAGGATGACGTTGTCCTGAAAAGATGAGAACACCTTCTGTTAAGAGGAATAAGTCAAAATACTGTGAATTTCACAAGGATCACATACATACGATAGATCAATGCATTGCTCTTCAGAATGAAATTGAAGCACTCATCCGAAGAGGAAATCTAGACAGGTTTGTTGATCGACAGAACAATGGTGGAACTCGATAAAGGTCAAAATCTTCATGCAAGCCTAGAGACAAAAAAAATAACTCATGAAGATGATCAAGAGGATGATCTCGACCTGCCCAAGAAGCCTAGATAATCAGAACGCGAGGTATTCACGCTCAGTTTTGGATCTTTTGATTGTCAAATGATTACAGGTAGAGATACAAGAGGAAGGGATCATACTGTTGAAAGGAAAGCTTACCTCAATGAGGCTCAAGCTTGTTCATATATCCAGAAGATCAACCTAGACAAAGAAGATCGACCAAGGAAGGTTAACAAAGACAAGCTGGTGATTGGTTTTTCTAAAAATGACCTTTCAGGGGTGTTATACCCTCATGATGATCATTTAGTAATCAAAGTTAGAAGGGAGGATATAATTATTTCCAGAGTATTGGTTGATAACGGCAGCTCGACGGATATCACATTTTATCCCTACTTTGACAGTCTGGACTTGAAACTCAGCCAATTGGAACCTTATCACAAGCCTCTAATAGGGTTTTTTTGGCGAAAAGGTATTCCCTCTAGGGACAATCAAATTGGAGGTGTTGATCGGTACATGTCTAGCAAGTCGGACAGAGAAGTTATGTTTCTTTGTAATGGACAAAAATGTTCATTATGCCTATAATATGATCATAGGAAGAGTAGGTTTGAAGAAACTCGAAGCTATGTCATCTACAGTCCATCAGTGTTTGAAATTCTTGACCAACTTTGGAGTAAATATGGTAAAAGGCGACCAAAAAGTAGCTCAGGAATGCTACTACTCATCTGCCGAGCAAGAAGATCTGACAGAGATAAAGAGAAAAAACACCACTTATCAAGTGAACACCTCTAAACCAAATAGCGAATCTGAGGTTGAAACCTTAGATCCAAGAGAAGAAATAGAATTGGTGAAAGGTCAAATAGTGGAGGCAATGTAGAGCATTATGTTAGATAATGATAGACCACTCAAATAGTAACAACACTCGAGCCCATTCTTAAACAGGAGCTGGTGACTTTCCTAAGACAAAAAAAGCAGGTGTTTGCATGGAGTCACAAAGATATGCCTGGGATTCACCATAATTTTCTTTGCCATGAACTCAATTTCAACAAGGATGTCAAGTCTGTGAATCAAAGGCATAGAGTATTTAGCCCAGAGAAGAACAGGCTATTCAGGAGGAAGTTAAGAAGCTTTAGAAAGCCTAATTCATTGAAGATGTGAAATATACAGATTGGCTGGCCAACGTTGTTATGGTCAAAAAGAAAAACAAAAGTGGAGAATGTGTGTGGACTTCACGGATTTGAATAAGGTATGCCCAAAGGATCATTTCCCTTTGCCATGGATTTATTAACTCGTTGATGCTACATCGGGGCATGAGTTATTAAGCTTTATGGATGCATATTCTGGTTATAACCAGATTAAGATGTAGCCTGAAGACAGGGAAATCACTTATTTTATTACTCTCCAAGAAAATTACTGCTGTAATATTATGCCATTTGGTTTGAAAAATGCAGGTGCCACTTACCATAGATTGGTGAATAAAGTCTTCAAGGAGAAAATAGGCAAGAATATGGAAGTATATGTAGATGACATGCTGACGAAGAGAAAAAAAGCATTCGATCACATTGCCGACCTAATACAAACCTTTGATCAGCTAGAGAAGCACCAAATGAAGTTGAATCCAACCAAGTGCATATTTGGTGTTCGGGAAGGAATGTTTCTCGGGTATATAGTTAACCAAAGGGGAATTGAATCAAACCCAAATAAGATCAAAGCGTTAATTGAAATGCAGTCCCCTACTTGCAAGAAGGAAGTGCAAAGGCTAACTGGGCGAGTAGTAGCCTTGAACAGATTTGTGTCCCGAGCTACTAACAAGTGTCTCCCGTTCTTTAAAGTGCTGAGGAAGGGTTTTAAATGGAACAAAGAATGCGAAAAGGCTTTTCTAGAGTTGAAAAAGTACTTGGGATCACCCCCATTGCTCTCCTAACCAATTTTGGAAGAAAGGTTGTATTTGTACTTAATTGTCTCTGAATCAGCTGTAAGTTCCACCTTGATCCGAGAAGAAAATGGAGTTTAAAAGCCAGTCTATTACACGAGCAAGGCCTTCGGAGGAGCAGAAATCATATATCCACGCCTAGAGAAGTTAGCATTAGCATAAATTGAGGCATCGAGATGAATGAATCCCTATTTTTAAGCCTATACAATTGTGGTGTACACCGATATGCCTTTTAGGCAAGCCCTGCACAAACTAAAGAAGTCTGGGAGATTGATGTATTGGGCAGTAGAGTTGGGGGAGTATGATATTGTGTAAGAACCAAGGTCTTCCTTAAAAGGCCAGTCTGTGGCAGATTTCATTGCTGAATTCACTTATCTAGAGGTGCTCGAGCAATACGAAATTCAGGCAAAGCAAGACCTAAGAAGGGATAGTTCAACTAGGGATATCATTACCGACCTACCAGAATCTTCCACCAGAGTACAAGAGATTTTTAGGAAGTATGAGGAAGCAAGGAGCAAAGCATTCCATCATGGGATTTTAGTAAACCATGTGTTTGATAACAATCTTCCCGTATGGAACTTGTATGTTGATGGATCCTCTTACACAACCGGAAGTGGAGTAGGTATAATACTCAACACTCCTGATGGGATAGATATTGAATATTCTCTATGATTCCAGTTTCAGGCCTCAAATAATGAAGTAGAGTATGAAGATCTCATTATGGGCCTAAGTTTGGCTCAATCGCTGAACGCCGAGAAAGTTATAGTGCAGAGTGATTCTCAATTGGTGGTGAATAAAATACTGAGTTTGTATGGAGCCAAGGGAGAACTAATGATAAGATACCTGTCCAAAGCATTGGAAGTTATATCAAAGTTTCCAACTATTCGGATGATCAGAATTCCAAGATTACAGAACGCTCGAGCTGACGCACTTGCTCGGCTGGCATCAACAACTAGAATTGAGCTCCGAAGAACTATTCCCATTGAAATTCTAGTTAACAAGAGTATTGATGAAGACCTGATGATTAATTTCATCACAGTGGAAATTGGCCATCTTGGATGGATCCCATCAGAGCTTATATTAAAGAAGGAGTCCTACTAACAAATCCAATCGAGGCCAATTAGTCGAAGTATAAAACAACAAGATATGTGCTGGACAAAAGGGTACTATACATGAGAGGATTGACAGTTAGCCTGTAGAGTCTTGTTCACCCAAAAAAGGTTCAAGACTTTATGGAGGAAGTCCATGAAGGGTCTTATGGAGCTCATATAGCGAGCAGATCATTATTTCAGCGAATTAATAAACAGGGATATTACTGGCCAATTATGAGAAAAGATTGCACGGCCTTTGCCAGGAAATGTGACAAGTGCCAAAGGTATTCCAACATTCGTAGAACTCCACAAGATTCTCTTACTCCAATTACTTCACCTTTGCCATTTTCTATATGGGGGATAGACTTGGTCGGGCCACTGCCGACCACTCGAGGAAAATTTAAATATTTGGTCTTAGTTGTAGTCTACTTCACCAAATGGGTCGAAGCGGAACCATTGATAGATATGCCCTATGAAAAAGTTTACCAGTTCATCTGGAAAAATATTATTTGTAAATATGGTCTGCCGTATGCTTTCATTATAGACCATGGCGCACAGTTCGACAATAAGGAGTTTGCTGCCTATTGTGCCCAGTCAAACATTTAAAAGCTTCATTATGTTCCAGGCATCCTCAAAGCAATTGGAAAACTGAAGTAACAAATAGGAATCTGCTCAACGGACTGAAGAAAAGACTTGACGATGCTAAGGGGAACTAGATCAATGAACTACACTCCATTCTATGGGCATACCGAACAACTCCAAGGACAGCTTCGAGAAAATCCCCATATATGCTGGCATTTGGAACTAAAGAAGTGATACCATTTGAATTGGGTCTTCCCAATCATAGAGTGTTAAAATTTAATTCTCTTGTTAGTGATTTGATGCAAAGATTAGATTTGGATATGCTGGAGGAAGTACGCGAAGATGCAGCATTGAGAAATGTTGCCTATCAGCAGAGGACATCACATTTTTATAACAAAAGGATGAAGCCGACCAACTTGAAGGAGGGAGATTATGTGCTCAAAAAGGTAATTCAAAAGAATAACAAACTTGAAGCCAATTGGCATGGACTATATCGTATTGCAGCAGTTGTCGGACCAGGTACCTACAAAATTGAGACTTTAGAAGGGGAAGAATTCAAAAATCCTTGGCATGCTAAACATCTTATAAAGTACTACCAGTAATGTAATAAAACAAATTGTAATCATGATATTTTCGTATCAATAAAGTGATGATTTCCTCTAATTTTTCATTTTTTTTTGGAGTACTAGTGCTATGCACTACATACTTGATGCACTTTCTTCAAAAGTTGTTATACCTGGTCAGAAAAAACTTTCAAAAGTTATTGATGATGTCGATCCTTTGAAACAATAACCATATAGTTGGTCAGAGCTCATAACAACACCCACATAGTTGATTGATTGGTACTGTTCAAAATTTGGTTGGCCCAAGCAAGAGTTGATCGGCATCAAATAAAAACCCACGTAAAATAAGATCTGAAGTCCTCAAGAAACTTGGTCAATACAGTTAATGGTAAAATAATAGATTTTATCCAACTGGGCAACATGAAGGAAGAACGTTATGAAGATTCCTAAAAAGGAATGTAAACACATATTTCACATACGCCTGGTCACCACTGGTAACTAATGCAAAACCTAAAAAGTTAGGTGCATTAATAGAACCTATGGAAATACGTGGGTAACTAGTATTAAACTTGGATTTTAATCTAAGCATACTAGAAGAACCTATAATGATAATTTCATTGGTAATTAGTACTAAACTTGGGTAAAAGCCTAAGTGTATCAATAGAACTAATGAAGCAGAAAGCCATTCACATCCAGAGATTGACAAGATAAGTTAATCAAATATTTCATTCATTTAATTTATCATTACATGATATCACTTATAACTGAATTCCAGAACAAAACTACTCTAAAGTACACTTCCCCTCTACTTTAGAGGAGTTTGGTGTTGGTTCAATGCTCGCTGGAGGGTTATCTAATGTGTAAGGGGAGTTGATCAAATTTAAGTCTTGAAGCATCCTTCTATTGCTACTGCTTGGTGTCCCTTGTAGATGGGGAGAACGAATGATCTTTAACTCTTCAAGGCCATAATCCCTTAAGTATTTTGAAATCAATAATTAGGGAATAATGTTGACAGGGATCCAACTAACGTCCAATTTGAAAGGAGGATCTTGAAAATCCAGTAAACTAGGATCATACTAGTTCCAAAGTGTGCTGTTCTGCTCTACCTTATAACTGTCAAGCAGCTGGTCCAACCCCACTTGTAACCTTCACGTTGGACTTGCTTAAATCATTCATCAAAATGATCAAGGTCCTAATTATCTCCATCCATCCAGACCTCCCTAGGTTATTTATGAAATTGGAAAGTCAATCTCTCAACCTGATAATGCGATTTCTTCAGTACTCCGTCTTTAACTTATAATTGGGAAGACTGAGTAGAAAGTTGCTCGAGTTGAGTCTGGAGTTTCTTAGACATATCAGCAATGGCTAAATTCTTTGCTTTCAATTGTACATCCTGGTTAGCAAGTTTTTGTTGGGTCCTTGCCTCATCTGTAGTAGCTCATCCAGGTTTAACTTTTACTCAGGAGGAAGAGGCATGCTTAGTTTTCTTCAGTGCTTCCACTTCTTCCCTTAGTCTGGAATTTTTAGTCTCCAAGAAGGAAACCCCGTCATCAATAGTAACAATGGTAGTAAAAAAATCCTTCAATGAGTTCAATTCATCCCTCAAACTGTTATTCTCTTCTTCCAATAACTTGGCAATGGCCTTAGACTCCTCTCTTTCATGATTAAGCAGAAATTCCTACCTCCTGAAGAAAGATGCATGCTTCTCCAACTTCTGCTCAAAACCCCAACCGTCACTTAGAGCTTTGTACTTATCTTTGTAGTCGATATATAAAAGAGATTTAGCCTCCTTGTGAGCTTCTTAAAGATCTTCTATCATTTCAATGTATGCAACATTATTGGCTACCGCCCGATCAAGAAGATACTTTAAGTATAGGTAAGATTTTTTAGATTGATCTGAGACATCAACCCCGAGAAAGTTAGACAGGTCTTCTTCAGATAAAGTCATATGACCAGCCTTGAAGAGATCATTACATCTTCTGAGTAGCTCGAAGTCAGTGGAGGGGAATTGATCCAGTTTAGCTATGAACTATAAAAAGTAAGAAAAATCTCCAATCAACAACAGAGTATAGAATTTGAACCAGGGGAAGATAAGTGCAAATAAATGATCATTTTCATTAATGGAAATCAAGTTACAAGTACATTAATATGAAGCATAAAGTAAAAATAAAGATAAAAAGAAAAGTTGCTTGCCAAACAAGTCTACACCTTCTTTCTATCAGAAGTGGCCCCAACTTAAGAAAGGGGAGAGATAGGTGGAATGACTTGATCAGAAGAAGGGGGAGTGATGACCCAACTCCTGCTATCTATTACTGGTTGGCAGAGTCCAAGATAAGAGTGGAATCCTATGATCCTCCATCATCATTACCCTCCTCATCCAAATTGGGAGGAGAACTCGAGTCATGCTTGAGGAATGACTCAGAGTCCTATGAGGTACCGACCTCCGTGAGTGTTACCGACCAACCATCCTTGAATCACTACTTCTTCGAAAATTCAATCTGAGCAGAGGTAGAGTTAATAGCCTTCTTCGAGCCTCTTTTGAATGCAGACTCCTTGGCCTTCAATCTTTTGGCCTTCTCAGTAGCCAGACTCTTTTGTAGATCGGTAACCTGCCCCCGAGAAACTACAACATCACTCATAGCAGTCTATATTTTAGTTTCCCATTTCTGCTATTTATTTGTCAATGCCTATTGGGATTCAAGAAAAGACTTCTCCAGGCATTCAAATGACACCGCCACTTCGTCTAAAAAAGAACGGGGATGTCATCCTTCTCCAACATATAGTTGAAATTAACCAGGAACTGCAAAAATAAATCAGATCAAGTTAGTACAAGAGAGATGTCAAACATGAGAATATGAAAAAATAACTACTCTTACCAAAGCAAGGCTTTTTGCAGCCCTTTAAGAGATTTTAGAATGGGGCATTGCAGAAGCAGCACCCCTATGGTCTGGAAAAGTACCAAAATTTATTAATTGCCTGGATAAACTAGGGCTAATAGCCACTAGAGAGACAGTATCATACAAATCAACCAAGTCTTGTTAGTCGGAAATAAAATTAGTTCCTTCAGCAAGCCTTGAAGGAAAACCCTTCTATAAGCGCTTGAGCTGGGCTTCAGCATTCTTCTTGGCTTGGGGCTTCTTCCCAATCTCATTCTTATTGCTGACACCACTAGCAGCAAATTGTTTAGAGCTAGCAGTGGTAATATCTCCCATAATATTGGGGAATTTTCTCTTCACCATAGCAGTGGTAAGAGGTAAATCTAAGTTAATTGAAGATGAAGGGCCTATAGGAGCTTCACCACTGCCAGAAACAGTTACAGAAGAAGTGTAGACCGGGTCTTGGTCAAGCTCAACTACCACGGAGGGAGCAACAAAAGTTGGATGAGAAACAAAGGAAGTAATGGAGTTTTTATACTCCAACAAATATGATTTCGACCTAGTGTGTTCCTATCCAATTTTCTGGTGAATACCCCAAAGAAATTTTAGCTCGGTAAGTTTGATGTTACTCTCCTTAGGAAACTTTCTCTTTTGATCAACTGCAATCAAGAGAAAACAAAAATAGCTAGTATTATAACCAATGAAATTATCAAGAAAAGCTATATAATAGTGTTTCAACCTATCCCATGGCCATATTGAGGGCATCTGATCCCCTGGTATACTACATTCCCTATCATGGGTGCATATTGCCAATTCTTAGTAATCACTCCATGAGCAAAATAGTCTCCGTTGGAGTCTGGGAGACTAACTACCAAAGCCCTATTTACAACCCTAGGTTTTAAATAGTAAATGCTATCACTGGTGACCCTTATATAGAAAAACATGATCTCTGGGATGCCTATATGGGTCCCATGGAGCTGATTCAATCTATAAACCCGATTTACAACTCTCCAAGTATTAGGGGCTACTTTGGCAGGTACAACGTCAAAATATTGACAAAACTCTAGACAAAAGGGGTTTGAGGAAAAAGTAAACCCACATTCAGCAATGAAAAGAAAAGGGAACCAATAGCCCTTAGATAAAGAAAAAATATCTACAAGCGGACTAGGGAGTTCTAAATCCACCCACGAAGGAATATTCCATTCATTCCTAAATTCGTCTAGAGAAACTAGTGAATAAACCATGATTAAAGATGAAGAAAAGGAGAAAGAGAAAGGATTCTTGCAAAGAATTAAGGATTCAGCAAGAACTGAAGGACAGAAAGAAAGATCGCACGAAAAGCTCAAGAGATAGCAGAAAAACCATAAAGTTTGAGGTAGAAGACAACTGGGATTTTATCGCCTTTACAGATTACCTCAAAAATCGACGAAATTAATGATTAAAAGGAAAATGACGATTAAAATTTTGGCGGCTAAGCTAAAAACGACGTATTTTCCCCAAATCGATTCGTTACAAGTTTAGATATTTACGAACATGCCATCAACCGTAGAAGCCATGAGCAAAGCTAATAATTTTACAAGTGTGAGAAGTCGGCAACCAACTAAGCATAAAAAATGTAGCACGAGCTACTATCAGAACTAAATGCTTCATACTTTTAAGCAAGCATCATGCATAGAACATTGGGGGCTTCTGTTAACAATAAAATTTACCCTTTAACGTGGACCAATCAGAACATGTGTCATCCAATATGGCACCATTCCTATTCAGCTAGGAGTAACCACTGACCAAGGCTTAGAATGTCGACCAACACCAGGAAGCCCGGCCAACAGTAGGAAGGTCGACCAACACTATCAGCAAAATGCCAACAGTGAGAAACATTATGAACTTTATGTACTGATATAAATGCCTAATTTATAAAGTCATTCCATCCTTTAACATTCTATCTCTTAATGTTTCTACAGGGCTATAAATACATTATAATCCCTACAGTAAAAGGGGAGAATACAATTCAAGTGAAAACAGGCAATATAAGACAGTGGACGTAGGCTTTTTCTTTCTTCCGAACCACTTTAAAAATCTTACTCGTCTCTTTTATTTACTTATTTTGTGTGATCAAATAATTAGATATATTCTAGTTTTTTGCATCAATAATCATTATGCTTTAAGAACAAAAACCTTAACTATAGAAATTTGAAATCAATATGTAAAACTAGTGAACTAAATAGTGGCCAATTAAGGTTAGAACTTTTAAGATCTTAACTGATGAATCGAAATTTATGCTCTTCATCATAGGTTAGAGATTTCAGACTCAAAAATAAGAAACTTCAAGTTTACAATATATAACTATGGCCACATAAATAATTATGATCAATATTTTATTTTAAAAGTAAAGAGAAACTCAGTTCTCAGTTTAAACGTCAAGTTCATTGAGTTAGTGGTTAGAACTTCAGGTTATAAATATAATATTTTATAACTTCAGGTTCTGAGGATATAATTTTAAAACTTCAGGTTCTTTTGATTCCATCATGTTTATAATTGGATCCTGTATTTTATAACTCCTGATTTAATTTTATGTCATATGTATATGAATCTTCTAGTTTATATAAATTATAAAATTAAAAGTAAGGACTTCAAGTCCTAAATGAAAATAATTCACAAAGCATTTGGTGCTAATAACGTGAAATATAGAATTTCAAGTTATATCATTTGTGTGTGAGAAATTGTGGTTCTGTACAAATAGTTGAACTTTAGGCTCAATATTGTTAATCTCCAAGTATATTAAATCCTCTACCATTTTGTATCAAAACTTAAGGTTTGATTAGAGATAAAAATGTTAGATAATCTTTCAAACTAGTGCTATATTGGAAAGTGAAAAGGAGTTAAAGTTAAATGACATTAAAAATATAATTTAATACTTAAACGAACCAAAATGTCAAAATACAAAGATTTAATTATGAAACCATTAATTATACAATGAATGGAACCGTTAATGATTAAAATAGTTTGTAAAAAGATATTTCATTTAATAAAGAAAATGAAAATCCAAGAAGTTGAAAAGTCATGTTTTAACATTAAATTTATTTTAAACTAATCCAAACAATATATATTTTGAGCCTCAGATCCAAATTATAAATAATTATTTTGAGGAGTTTTCATATTCATACCTTACGAATAATCAAAACTTTAATTTTTTATTTATGGTATTGTATGGGAAATAATCCGACCACGTGTATGAGGAGGGCACATGCCCCATTGATCCATTCAGAATCTCTCTTCCATAAAGATAAGACATGTTGGAGCTAATCGACCTTAGAGAATCAAAGGAGAAGATACGAATGATCAAAATGGGGATAACTACCATAATGGTTGAGTTCCATACATCTCAATTATATTTTCTTATAATTGTAAACCTACTTCTAGGGAAAAGGGAAATGTAATCATGAGTATTGAACCTCTGCTAATAGAAGAAAAAAACTCCCATTGAAGTAGGCATAATACTAAACGACATATACCCTGCTCTCATGCGTGCATAATTTATCTATTTTATTAGGTTAATCTGTGTTGAATCATAACCAGTAGGTTTTGACCACCAATATTTGACATCGTTTGTGGGAAACGAATTTCCTTCTTCAACCTTGCATGCCAACAATGAGTGTATGTCATCCATACAATAATCACTTATCATATCACAAGGATCATCATGATAATTGTGATAAGCACGTTGATCCTAGGATCAAGTCTGTCATCTAACCTAACCTAAATTAGAATACCCCAAGCTCCCATTATCTTCCACACGAAAAGAAGATAGTAGAAAGAAATGAGTCGTCATGGTGTAGCTAAATATTGCGGTTCATAGACGCTTACGATGAGCACATTCGTGAACAGGAGGAAACCACACACTACCAACAGGAAGAGAACGCTCGCCTTCAATGTCATCTGTATAGTATGGAGTAAGATATGCATAGGGACAAACGTAAACGCCGAGAAATCACCCGCGCCCATAGCCCATATGAGAGTAAAACTAATTGACGTGGAAAGAGTTCTTAGCATGATCTAGACCATTTATGTCAAAGGAGATCACTAGAAAGAAAAAAGGCACCAGGATAATCATCGTGGCAAGGAAGACCTTAGTAATCTTACATGGAGGGGGATGAATGCCCATCCTTCTCACTAAAGAGTCCGATCCACTAAGGAATTGGCTTGAATGGCCCTCATATTTTAAATTATGTCTCCATTCACCGAGTCAATTAAGGACTCTGAACCTCCTAAGAATTTCATTCCGCCTAAATTTAAGATATACCATGGGAATACTGATCTAACTGATTATGTTCTCTAATACCACCAAGCCATGAGACTTTTGAATTACAATGAGCTTTTGATGTTTTGGATTTTTCCTTCAATCTTGGGAGACAAAACAAAAAAATGGTTCAAAACATTATCAAATCTATCCATATATAAATTTAAATAACTCACATAAGCTTTTACTGCAAGGTTCATTACTACAATCTCCAACCTGAAGAGGACGGATTTGTTTATAATGTTAATAAAGATGCCCCAAGATACCTTGCACGAATATGCACTACTATAATAGGAGATCTATAATGAGGTGAAAGACTGCACTAAATAGGTGGGGATAACCTTATTTAAGATTAACCTACCAAAAAAGTCTATATTATACCAATCCTTCACTAGAAGTAAACTACCACTACAGAAGCCCTAATGACCAAGATTGAGAAATATAACAGGATATGGTCGCAGGCGTGAACCAGGACCATGGTCGACCAAAGGTGAACAAAAATAACGATAATGATATTATCCATAAAAAGGAGCTAAAAAGAAGATTGACGGACCAAAGGGAGATGAGAAGTAAGACCCTAAAAAATCTCATCACCCCGTTAACACTATTTTCAAAGAACCAATATATAATATCTTAACCAAGATCAAAGATTAGAGGTATTTCAAGTGACCAAGAAAGATGGAAGGAAACCCCTCCAAGAGAAACACAACCTTGAGATGCTCTTATTATAAGGAACACGAGCACAAGATAAATAATTCTAAAGAACTTAAGTTACATCGAGAAGATGTAACACCCCGCGCAATCTAACAAGTGAGGTGGCCAGTCGCCGCTGCCAAACTACATCGGGCGTAACTAAATAAATAATCATTCTTAGCACGTGATAGATACGAGACATATAAAACTCATTAGACAATATAATACTTAAATTAATACCAATAAGAATAACTATTCAAGTAATAATAAAATCCATCACAAATGCTAAACTTCAAATAAATCCAATCTCCAATAATTATATATCGGAATAAAATGATCCAACTATAAATATCTTAATAAAATCATAAACAACTGTGGAACTGATCGGTCCACCAAATCCATAAATAAAGTCTCATAATAGAAATGCGATGGAAAGGAAAATAAATCTAAACTACTAAAGCATCTATAATAACTCAAGTTACAGCTCCAAAATATCTCCAATACTCCCTTGCAGCTACTCCAGCGCTAAACCTGAATGTTAATCAACGCAATGAGTTAGAGACTACCTCATGAATACAAGATACTCTCCCTAATTAAGGTTTGTGAACCCAGATAGTAACATTATACATAATAAATACCATAATAGAATATTTTAATTTAATGAGATAATTAATTAACGTGCGAATACACGTAAACTACCACAATCTACCATATGACTAAAGCACCCTAAAGTGTAAGCCCAATTATTCCTATAACATTATTATTTACAATTTCCTTCTTATCCTTATTCATTTTAATTAGACAATTAATTTAATTTAAGCGACACAAATATGTCCAGTCGACCCCTTATCGGCCCTGCACACACTCTTGGCATGCTTTAAGTTCTACACACCACACCTATTCCCTTACTATAGTCAGTCAGCTTGTATTCTGTCAGTTCAGTACATACTCGTGATGTTCCACGCACGACACGTCACTATAGCCAGTCGGCCCATTTAACTGTAAGCCTACACATACTCGTGACGCCAACACACACTCATGTTGCTATAACCAGTCGGCCCATTTAACTGTCAACCTTGCACATACTCGCGCCAAAAATTCATTTTAATATCCGTTTATTATCTTAGGTATTAATTATCAATTTCTTATTTTCTCATCATCTCATTTTCTCATTATTTTATTTTATCTCCACCCTATTATAGAGCATAATACCTCAAGTCTACCACTAGCTCCATACCTATAGGTCTCCAAAATACACGCACGTCCTACCTTATGTTATAGGATGAGTTTCTATCAATTATATCTTCCTGGTCTCGTGCCTAGGCTATCCAAATCAACTGAACGACACCAAAATCAGCCCCACCCCCGAATGTCCCATCCGTAAATATTTACACTAACTAGACCCATACCAAGAAAGTGTTTTACCACGACTAAGTCATACCTACTAATCCCATACCTAGCAAGTATTCAAAAAATTAAGGTGATACCATACTACCCAAAATCCCGTCCTCCCCGTGGTGATGAATATAATCAACATAGTAAGTCACGCAATCCAATTTATCAACAAATGCACAATTTCTCATATAATCTCAATTTGGTTTATTCAATCCATTGTCGCAATTAACATAATAATTTTATTCAACAAATCCAATCTTATCACCATGCAAATTTATGAAGAACGCAATAATAAATGATTTTAATCAATCCTACAAGATTTTATGTGGTTATACAAATCTAGTTTTCATATAAATCAAATTACTACGGTTTCTATATGCAAATCTATACCCATATTACCCAAAATCCAACCTCTACTCTAAGCACACAAGGTTTATAAGTATTAACTCAGATAAAAAAATTAAAAATCAATCCTAAATTCGTTTTCACTTTCCCTAATTAAGGTTGCTAATTTATTTTAAGAAAAACATGTAAATTAAGGTTTAGGCGACATTTAAAATGCATTATACTAAAGAGACAGAACAAAAGTATTCATGCCTGCTGAAAAGTCATGTAGAAAACCTGATTAGATGGTTGTAATCCTCTCAAAAAATTGCGAAAGATTGATTCTTAGACGATCTTGATAAAACACCTTCAAATCTTGAGTTGAAACTTGATAAATTTGAAGCTAGAGTTTGTAGGTAGAAGAAGATGGAAATTATAGGGGATTATTTCTCTTAGAGTTTGTGAAATTATGTTTTAAAAGTCCTAACCCTGAGTTAATTTAATGTGGAAAATATTAGAGTTTTAGTGGGATTAGAATTCTAACTAAAATACAACACTGTTGCCGCCTCTGATACAAATCGAATCGATTCGGCTATAAGGTCGAATTGACTCGCCCTTGACATGTAATTAAAATCCCAATTTCACCCCCGATTTCAATTCCGATTAAAATACTATTTTTCATAAATAAAATCCAATAATTTAATTTACTAAAAATAATTAAATCTAAAAAAATTTAATTTTCCAAATTCTGAATAAATTTAATTAAACTCCAATTTAATAAATCTACGGGGTATTACATACTTCCCCACTAGCACATGAATTTCATCCTCAAAATTCGACGAAGTGTCAACGCGCAAAATAAAATAAGGCTCGCATATGCCTACCCATAAATATTACGATTAGGTGCCCATACAACCAATACTACCCGCACGTACCCCACAATAAAAGTACAATATATGTCATATATATGCATAACTATGAAAAAATGTGTGCCTGTTGCCGTTGGAGCGGACTAATTATAATAAGGAATTAAGGGTTATTTTTTAATGTCCTATTAGGTTCATTATTTTGGTTCACTTGTGAGCTTCTCTCTCTCTCTCTCTCTCTCTCTCTGTATGTGTGTGTGTGTACATATACATACAAATATATATATATATATATATATATATATATATATATATATAACATGAATATGTAAGATGAAAATGATTTGAGACATGGGAATGGATAAGATTGGGTTTTATTGGGAACTCGGGGTCTCCGATCACAAGAAATTATGACATGACGTTTTGTACCGCATTTTTGCCACAATTGCTTCTTATTAAGCATTTGAACCGCAATCACCGACATTGACTTACAAAATAAACAATTACACACAAAGTGATAATATTAATCAGAAATAACAATTAAAATGAGTTTATTTGGGGTATAAATATAACACTTGTCGGTGATTATCACATTACCCCCAAAAGAATATTGCTAGTCCTCGAGCAAAAATAGAGACAAACCGAGATACGTAATCAAAAGTGTTGCATGTAGGCCCCTTTTTGTTTCGAATGAGGATGACAAAAAAACCTTTTTCCAATTTTAAACTGCACCAAGTAGTGAACCAATTTTAACGTAACTAAATTTTATCTTGATTAATCCTAAACATACATTTAGTGATTAAATCAAGTAAAGTAAAGAAAATAATGCTCACTATGCCGGATGTACGAGGAAACCATTACGGAAAAATACCTCAGATGGCCCAAGCCAGACAATCACTATGATGTGTAATTATAAGGAACATATACAAATATTACTCAATGACTCGATCCCCCATGAGACTTGAGGCTCTTATGATCTTCAACTACTCCTTCACAATGCCCATGTGAATCCTTTCGCGATACCTATCCATAGCAGTCGCCTCCACGAATGCCTCGGTGTCCACCGATGTATCTTGGAAACGTTTATGATGTTGAACACGAACTCCTTCACTTCTTCACTGCAAACTCAATGTTCAAGTGTAGAACAAACTGCAACAAGGTGCAAACAAAGATCATTATTGCATATGATAATGAAAACTCAAATCTTTGAAACTCTAAGGATGTTTTGGTACTTAGAAAACCTTAGAAGAATACGTTCTGGTTGTATATAGTTTTTTCAGATTGCACACCTACGAAATTCTGAGGAAAACATGCCTTAAATAATTTTTTGAGGCAGCGCATCATTCGAACAACTTAACATGTCGCTCGAACGAGATATCCATGTCGTTCGAATGACAATGGAATCTCAGTTGAAAAACAGTTAATGTCGTTTGAACTAGAAACAATGGAGTTTTTGTTTTATACAACTCTAATCCATCCTTATCTCAGAATAATATGAAGTGTAATCCTTTTAAAACTCTTTGAAAATATTTTCAAACATTTCTTTAATAAAATAACATCCTTAAATAATTTTAAAACAAATTCCAATTCCCATTAAAATTATGCATTCATACCTGAGTGATCTCGGAATGAAATTTGATTGAAGACGAAAAATGCACCATAAATCGACATGATAAATCTTTGAAGCTTTGCCACAACGTCTTTAATAAACTTCAATATGTCATAGTCTGTGTAGGATCGTGACAGTAAAAAAATACAACCTATGACTTAAACGTGTTTTGTTCCGGGAGTAAGTCAAATAAACATACAATGGACTCAATTGGAAATTTTGTTCTTATAAATCTCCCATTTTGTCTATTCCGGGACAAAACCAACGATGAAATGCCTAAGCCATGCCGTCAAACCGTATGACGCCTAAATCCCATCCCATAAATACAAAATCTAAAAATTATAGGATAAGACTAGAAAATTATGGTCCGTCAAGCATTAACTGTCTAAATGTGATGTAGTCTTGAAATCTCGTATCTTTTTAAGAATATGTACATACATGAAGCAAATAAATACCCACTGAAGTATGGAGGAACAAATGATATAAAACATGTGAGCAAAAATTTGGATACCAATCTTTAAACAACATCTAAATCACGATAATCACGATAATCATTTGTGCAATAGTGAAATGCCTAAGTTGGGTCGTCCGGACGTATGATGCCTAAATTCCATCCCATAAACGCAAAATCAAAAAATTACAGGATAAGACTAGAAAATGATGGTCCGGCAAGCATGAACTGTCTGATTTTGATGTAGTCTTGAAATCTCAAATTTTTCTAAGCATATCTACACACATGAAACAGAAAAAATACCCAGTGAAGTATGGAGGAACAAATGATATACACATGTGAGCAAAAATATGGATACCAATTTGTAAACAACATCTAAATCAAGATAATCAGGATACTAATTTGTGCAAATTAATTAATATCGACATATAAGCATGAAAGCATATGATATCAATTTGTAATGCAACAAATAAAATCTATGTGCTCAATAAACAAAATTCTCCCCCTTCATCACATACATCTCTCCCCCTTTTTGTCTCGAATAGACAACCCGATGAAAATATACACATATTTAATATGAGATAATCAATGACGTATATCTATATATCAATGAAATAATCAACGAATAATGATCAAAAGATGTCAAATCCGTAGCTAGCAAATAATAATAACATGTGACAAATCGACACAATCAGTATTGATGTGATTAAACCAACATAATGCAACATAATAATATAATTAGTGACAAATTCATATTGACCAAACATACCCAGCAGTACCAAAAGAAATAACCAAATGAACCAGGGTACTGAAACGGCATAAACTAAAGAGAAAAAAATCTCCAGACTGTCGTTCGAACGACATAGCCTTTCCATTCAAACGACATAGGCTTGTCGCTTGAAGGCTTCGCGTGACACAATATCTCGTCTGAATGAGAAAAACAAAAAACTCAGTTCCAGCTCTAAATATCATGAAAATTCATCCAGTGAAAATTTTTCCTGAAAAGGTTAACCGGAAAGAGAACAGATTGCAAAACAGTACTAAAACGGAAACTAAAACAAATAAAACAACGTAAGTTTCATGCTAACATAGTACCAATGTGCTCAAACATGAACATGGAATGTATGAATCACAATTCCAACACATCGAAATGATCAAGAAGCTTTAATTGATAGCTATAAATCATCAAACTTTATTTTAGCCATATGTGACATTTAAACTGTGAGCTAAATGAACTAAACAATCAAACAAGCACATAAATCCAGAATTTTGACGACTCTACAAACAATAACGTCATGATTCAATATTTCAACACAAGGATTTGTGGGGCAAACCCGTTTAAATTTTCTCCAACTAAACTTCCTAATATATATTTACTTTTTAAGCTCCTTAGAGGTCTCTACTTTTCTCAACTTAGAGAAATCCTATTGGCCCTATATTTTTGGTGTTTATTTCTTTTTATTGCCTTAATTTTATTTTGGGCTCTTTTAAATTGTGGTTTTCACAATGAGTCAATTTTTCACTCTCACAGCCCTTTCTCGTGAATACTGATTTATTTTTTCAATATTCAAATCTTATGGTAAACGGTTCTTACATGCACACCTCTTCCTAAGTCTACTTATGCACAGATGACAAGGTTGAGATAAGAACGCCTCACCAAACTCAAATATGCATGAGATGCTAAACATTCATATTAACTCGTGCATGTGTGCAAAGATGGCATATATATAAAGTCGAATCAAAAAGCATATCAACTTCAAAACAACCCCATAATATAATGGTTAAGATCATTCTAAGCATAAATAATTATGACCAAATGTCCTAACCACATGGATAATGAAAGGATGGGGGTCCAAGCACACCAATATGCCCCATCAAACATGTAAACTTAAAACCAAAAATCTTTTTGGCTTGTCTAAAAAATATTTTTGATCCAAAAATAAAATCTTTTTGTATTTTTCAAAAAGTTTTATCAAAAACAAAATCTTTTATGTTTTCTCAAAAAAATTCTCAAATAAGACTCAAATAAATGATAAATATGATACAAAAGATATACATATCATAACACTAGCAAGATATAAATCATGATGTAAATACTAACATATGACAAATATGTCAACACCATCATCCTTTAGATTTAGCATGGGAATAATCAAGTGAAACTAAATGAGAACCGTGAAGTTTAAGTCCTAAAGAGTCTAAGCCTGATTTCCTAACCCAAGTAGGTGTGAAATTATGTATGGGGGTTTTGGGAATCGAAACGATATTATTCCTTAACTTCCTAGGAGCATTCCTAAGGTCATAGCAAAAGCGTCTAAGGTGACCTTTCCTACCACAATTTGTACAAGTGTGGAGAAGGTGGGATTGATTACCAAAATTTTGACCTCTCCTCACGTTCCTAGTTGGCTCTCTCACACGTTTGGTAATGGCTTTGGGAATGAAAATAACTCTATCATCGTATCCTATACCACACCTATCACCATTGACTTGGACTTGGACCGTGCCTAATATCCTATCCAACTTTTCTGACCTAGCTTCCAAGTAAAACTTAACCTTACTCCTGTCTTTCAACTTCTCCTCTAACTCACTACTCTCATGCCTAGACTCCTCAAACTCTAACACCTCCTTTTTCAACGCCTTCATCAATCCACTAAGGCTATCTCTCTCTTTATCAACGTACTCTAGCTTCTCCCTAAGCTTCTTTTTCCGGGCCCTAAGATCCTCAATCAAAACATCGTTATATTCTACGACACGCTCATTAAACCTAGCTTGCAATTTCAAGTTAGCCTTTTTCACCTTTACCACCACGGTATACAACTCACTAAAGGCAACTTGCAACTCTTTCATATCACCCTTCCCTTTCTCACTCGCTTCACCCTCGCTCACTTGGGATTCAACTACCTCGGAAGTGTCATGCATATGAGAATCTTCATGGAAAGATTTATTATCATCGCTCATATGACATGCTAAGAAAGCAACAAACTTGCTCTCATTGGGGGAACTCTCTCCCTCTTCCATATCACTATCACCTAAGGAGGAATTATAAGCTAGCAATTTCTTTCCCTCTTTCTTATGTCTAGTGGGACACTCGGTAACTTTGTGACCATACCCCTTACACCCAAAACACTTATTTGACTCAACCCTATTAAATTTCTCACTCTTAGCCTTAGGGGTGGACTCTACCTTGTTGTTCTTGAATTTCTCAAATTTTTTTGCATCTCTCGATTTCTTTCAAAATTTAGGAAACTTTTTGAACTTCTTTGCCAATAAGGGGACATCCTCAAAATTGGAATCGATATCATCATCCGAAACTTTAGTCTCCTCCTTTCGGGTTTTCAATGCAATGCCCTTTTCTTTTTTTGGCACTTGCTTGGAGGTAAACATATTGAGTTCATAGGTTTGTGGGTCACCTACAATCTCTTCAAGTTTCATCGATTCAAGCATTCCTAAGAAGTTTAAAATGGCCAATTTCTCATCAAACCTACTTAACAAAGATCTCAAAATTTTTTATAACGGCGTACCACGCTCTCTCGCGAATCACTGCTCGAATCTATCTCCCAAAAATCATCACAACGCCTAAGTTCTCAAATAAAATCTCATCACCAAATTGATAATAACATCTGCACAATCAATCTCCAAAATATATCTCATCTCCAAAAATCACTTATAAGTATCCTCACATAAAAATCACTAGTTCTAACCTCAATGCATATACATCCTTATCACAAAATATCCTATATCCAAGAAACACGGGTAACACGTATGTTAGATCCAATACCTTAAGGAGTACGAATCAACAAAGGGGATCAAAGATCGTTAACGCGAAAGCTAGAAGGACACACAACCTTCGAGACCTAAGACCATGCTCTGATGCCATCTGTAACATTTCGCACAATTTGACAAGCTAGGTAGCCAATCGTCGCCACCAAACTATGTCATGTGTCACTAAATAAGTAATAATTCTTAGCATGTGACATATATGAGACATATAAAATTTATTCCACAAGATAGTAATTAAATTAATCCCAATAAGACTAACCATTCAAGTAATAATAAAATCCATCACCAAGCTAATCTCCAAATAAATCCAATCTCCAATAATTAGATATCCGAATAAAATTATTCAACTATAAATATCTGAATAAAATCATAAATAATTGTGGAACCAATTGGCCAACTAAATCCATAAATAAAGTCTCATAATAGAAATGCGGCGAAAAGGAAAATAAATCTAAACTATTAAATCATCTGTCGCCTCCAAAATATCTCCAATACTCCCTTTGTAGCTACACCAGCGCTAAACCTAAAATGTTATTCAACGCAATGGGTCAGATCCCGCCGCATGAATGCAACCTACTCTCCCTAATTAGGGTTTGTGAACCCAGACAATAGCATTATACAAAATAAATACCATAATAGAATATTTTAATTCAACGAGATAATTAATTAATGTGCGAATAAATGCAAACTACGACTATCAACCATATGACTAAAGCACCTTAAAGTGTAAGCCCAATTATTCCAATAAAATTAATATTAACAATTTCCTTCTTATCCTTACTCATTTTAATTAGTCAATTAATTTAATTCATGCGACACCAATATGGTTAGTCGACCCCTTATTGGCCCTGCACACACTCTTGGTATGCTTAAAGTTCAACACATCACACCCTTTCCCCTTACTATAGCCACTCAACCCGTATTCTGTCAGTTTGGCATATACTCATGAGGTTCCACGCACGACACATCACTATAGCCAGTCGGCACGTTTAACTGTCAGCGCAAATTCATTTTAATACACGTTTATTATCTTAACTATTAATTCTCAATTTCTTATTTTCTCATCATCTCATTTTCTCATTATTTTATTTTAGCCCCATCCAATTATAGAGAATAATACCTCAAGTCTACCCCTAGTCTCATACCTAAAGGTCTTTAGAATACACGCACATCCTACCTTATGTTATAGAAGGAATTTCTCAAGATTATATCTTCCTAGTCTTTCGCCTAGGCTATCCAAATCAAACGAATGACACCAAAATCAGCAGCACCCCGGAATGTCCCATTCGTAAAAATCTACACTAACTAGTCCCATACCAAGAAATTGTTAATCGCGACTAAGGCATACCCACTAGTCCCATACCCAGCAAGTATTCCTAAAATTAAGGTGATAACATACTACCCGAAATTTCGTCTTCCCCGCGGTGATGAATATAATCAACATAATAAGTCATACAATCCAATTTATCAACGAATTTATAATTTCTCATATAATCATAATGAATATCAGTTTAGGTTATTCAATCCATCATCGTAATTAACATAATAATTTTATTCAACAAATCCAATCTTCACATCATGCGAATTTATGAAGCACACAATAATATATCATTGTAATCATACCTATATGATTTTATATGGTTATACAAATCTAGTTTTCATATAAATCAAATTACTATGGTTTTTATATGCAAACCTATACCCATATAACTCAAAATCCAACCTCTACCTTAAGCACACAGGAGTTATAAGTACTAATTCAGATTAAGACTTTTCAGAAAATCAGTCCAAAATTAGTTTCCACTTTTTCTAATTAAGGTTCCTAATTTATTTTAAGAAAAACATGTAAATTAAGGTTTAGGCGACATTTAAAACGCATAATACTAAAGAGAGAGAATATAAGTATTCATGCCAGCTGAAAAGCCATTTAGAAAATCTGATTAGACAGTTGTAATCCTCTTGAAAAGTTACGAAAGATTGATTCTTGGACGACCTTGAGAAAAGACCTTAACATCTTGAGTTAAAACTTGATAAATTTGGGGCCATGGTTTGTAGGTAGAAGAAGATGAAAATTATGTTTTAAAAGTCCTAACCCCGAGTTAATTTAATGTGGAAAAGATTAGAGTTTTAGGGGAATTGGAATTCTAACTAAAACACAACACTGCTGCCACCTCAGATACAAATCGAATCGATTCGGCTATAAGGTCGAATTGATTCGCCCCTGACTATTTGCCAAGGATGACCCAAAAATGTATATGTAAATAAAATTCCAATTTAACCCCAGATTTCAAATTCCGATTAATATCCTATTTTTCATAAATAAAATCCAACATTTTAAGTTACTAAAAATAATTAAATCTAAAAAAATTTAATTTTCCAAATTTTGAATAAATGTAATTAAATTTCGATTTAATAAATCTACGGGGTGTTAGATACTTCCCCACTAGCATAGGAATTTCGTCCTCGAAATTCAACGAAGTGTAAACGCGCAAAATAAAATAAGGCTCACATATGCCTACCTATAAATATTACGATTAGGCTCTAATGCACCCAATCCTACTCGCACGTACCCCACGATAAAAATACAATAAATGTCCTCAATATATATATATATATATGTGTGTGTGTGTGTGTGTGTGTGTGTGTGTGTGTGTGTGTGAAAATAATAGTATACCTCGTTGTCTCGCGAATAACCGCTCGATTCTATCTCCTAAAACTCATCGCCTAAGTTCTCAAATCAAATCTCATCACCAAATTGATACTAACATATCCACTATCAATCTCCAAAATATATCCCGTCTCCCAAAATCACTTTTGAGTATCCTTACATCAAAATCACCAATTCTAACATCAATGCCTATACGTCCTGATCACAAAACATCCTATCTCCAAGAAACACATCTAACATGTATGCTAGACCCAATACCTTAAGGACTACGAATCAACAAAGGGGATCAAAGATCGTTAACGCGAAAGCTAAATGGACACACAACCTACGAGGCCTAACCATAATCGGATAACATCTATAACATCACGTACAATCTGACAAGCTAGGTGGCCAGTCGACACTGCCAAACTATGCCAAGCATCACTAAATATGTAATCATTCTTTGCATGTGACAGATATGAGACATATAAAATTCATTACATAAGATAATAATTAAATTAATTCCAATAAGAATAACCGTTCAAGCAATAATAAAATCCATCACCGTGCTAATCTCCAAATCCAATCTCTAATAATTATATATCCGAATAAAATGATCCAACTATAAATATCTAACTAAAACCATAAATAATTGTGGAACCAATTGGACCACCAAATCCTTAAATAAATTCTCATAATAGAAATGCAAGGGAAAGGAAAATAAATCTAAACTACTAAAACATCTATAATAACGCACCTACAAAATATCTCAAATACTCTCTTGCAGCTACTCCAGCGCTAAACCTGAAATGTTAGTCAACACAATGGGTCTGATCCCACTTCATGAATGCAAGCTACTATCCTCAATTAGGTTCTATGAACCCATAGAGTAGAATTATACCTAATAAATACCATAATAGAATATTTTAATTTTCGAAATAATTAATTAACGGGCGAATAAACGTAAACTACCACTATCTACCATGTAACTAAAGCACCCTAAAGTTTAAGCCCAATTATTCCAATAACATTATTATTTACAATGTCTTTCTTATCCTTACTCATTTTAATTAGTCAATTAATTTAATTCATGTGACACCAATATGGCCATTCGACCCCTTATCGGCCCTGCACACACTCTTGGCACGCTTAAAGTTCTACACATCACACCCATTCCCCTCAATATCGCCAGTTAACCCATATTGTGTCAGTTTGGCACATACCCGTGAGGTTCCACGCACGACACGTCATTATAGCCAGTCGGCCCATTGAATTATCAGCCCGCACATACTCGTGATGCCAACACACATCCACATCGCTATAGTAAGTCGTTCCATTTAACTGTCAACCTTGTACATACTCATGTCTCAAATTCATTTTAATACCGATTTATTATTTTAGGTATTAATTCTCAATTTCTTATTTTCTCATCATCTCATTTTCTCATTAATTTAATTTAGCCCCACCCTATTATAGAGCATAATACCTCAAGTCTACACCTAGTCTCATACCTAGATGTGTCCAGAATACACGCACGTCCTACGTTATGTTATAGGATGAATTTCTATAAATTATATCTTCCTAGTCTCGTGCCTAGGCTATCCAAATCAACGGAATGACACCAAAATCAGCACCACCCCAAAATGTCTCCTCCGTAAAAATTTACACTAACTAGTCCTATAACTATAAAATGTTAACCATGACTAAGGCATACCCACTAGTTTCATACCTAGAAAGTATTCCTAAAATTGAGGTGAGAGCATACTACCCAAAATTCCGTCGTCCCCGCCGTGATGAATATAATCAACATAATAAGTGACACAATCCAATTTATCAAGAAATGCACAATTTCTCATAGAATCATAATTAATATCAATTTAGGTTATTCAATCCATCGTTGTAATTAACACAATAATTTTATTCAACAAATCCAATCTTCACATCATGCGAATTTATGAAGCACGCGGTAATAAATCATTTTAATCATACCTACATGATTTTATGTGGTTATACAAATCTAGTTTTCATATAAATCAAATTACTACGTTTTTTATTTGCAAACCTATACCCATATTACTCAAAATCCAACCTCTACCCTAAGCACACAAGGGTTATAAGTATTAATTCAGATTAATATTTTTCAAAAAATAAGTCCCAAATTAGTTTCCACTTTCCCTAATTAAGGTTGCTAATTTATTTTAAGAAAAGCATGTAAATTAAGGTTTAGGCGAGATTTAAAGTGCATAATACTAAAGAGAGAGAATAGAAGTATTCATGCATGCTGAGAAGTCATTTAGAAAATCTGATTAGACGGTTGTAATCCTCTCGACAAATTGCGAAATATTGATTATTGGACGATCTTGATAAAAACACAAATTAAGCCTTCAAATCTTGAGTTGAAACTTGATAAATTTGGGGCTATGGTTTGTAGGTAGAAGAAGATGGAAATTATAGGGGACTACTGCTCTTAAAGTATGTGAAATTATGTTTTAAGAGTTCTAACCCCGAGTTAATTTAATGTGGAAAAGATTAGAGTTTTAGTGGGATTATAATTCTAACTAAAATACAACACTATTGTTGCCTCTGATAAAAATCAAATCGATTCGGCTATAAGGTTGAATCGATTCGCCCCTGACTATTTGTCAAGGACACCCCAAAAAATATATATGTAAGTAAATCCCAATTTCACCCCCGATTTCAATTCTGATTAAAATCCTATTTTCCATAAGTAAAATCCAACATTTAAATATACCAAAAATAATTAAATCTAAAAAAATTTATTTTTTCAAATTTTGAATAAATTTAAATAAATTTTGATTTAATAAATCAAGAGGGTGTTACAGAAGATTTGGCCCAAACATGTTAGCTGGATGACTTTGCCAAGAAGAAGAATGGTCAATGGCTAGTAAAGCACGACCAAAGGCCGGATTGTAACAACCAACTCTAAATATACTACACCTTTAGTCCCTCTAAAATGTAATGATTCCAAATAAACCCTAGCTTTTTACTAAATTACCAAAATACACCTAAAATAAGAATTAAGTTAACTTATATTTTTATATATCAATTAAACCCATCTTTCACTCAAAGTTTGACCAAATGACTTATATTTTATAGTAATATCATAAACAAATCTACTAGATTTAAATAATTGAACATAAGTACCTAAACTTTTACAAAGTAACTTAAAAGCCCTAAATTCTATACAAAAACTATCCAAGGACCTAAACCAAAATCCAATCTTATTTATACTTGCTCCCCTACTGACATGGGACTAGCTGGACTACCAAAATGTCATGTGCCATGTAGAGTACCATGGGTACCGATTTTTCATCTACATATACCATGGTGAAACTTGTGCAAACATAGCTTAGATGCACCTCCCAAACTAACCAATAAAGTCCTCCACACCAAACCTATAAAGGGCCCTCTTCACTTTTGTAAAAATGCATAGCAGTTGAGAACTTTTCCAACGTAAAATTTTGAGAGTTTTTGCATTTATGTAATTTTATGTATGAATTTTTATTTCTTAAACTTGGTTATGCTTTTGCACTTATAAAAATATAATTATGCATTTACATGCATTAGTTAACGTGTGTATGCACTGAAATAACTCAAAAACCATAAAAATCCACTAAAGCTTGAGCTTCAATGTTGGATTCTGCTTCCTTAACTCTGAACCAGTTTCGAATTGAGGTAAGTTGAGCTTAGGTTCTCAAGAACCTAGGTGCAAGATTTAATTGAACCAAGAACATGTTTTGATACCTCAAATTAAAGCTTGAAGTTTTAAGGCCTGGAGTTTTAAGAAAACAAATTCAGGAGTTTTACTCAACCAAAATCCCTCAAACCAGGCTTGTTTTGCTACATTTTCAATATTAACAAAACCCTTATGATCTTGGAATGAGAATCATAGCTTTCAGTTAATTATCTGAATCAAAATTTCACCATTTTTACAAAAACTCAATAGCTCAATTTAGCCCACCAAAATCCTTGAAACCGATATAGTTGGATTCCTCTTCAAAAGTTATTCAATTTTCATTCAGGAACCAATTCAAATGGATTCCTATAACGTCTCAAATTTAAGGTCAACGTTTAATAACCCTAATGTCAAACGGTCGAAGGTTGAAGATGAGTGGGTTACACGAGCATGAGTGAGGGTCAAACCAGGCACATGAATTATTTGACTTAGCGCGTTAGGACGCGTCTCCAATCAGAAAAATCTGATTTTTTTTCCAAAAATTTATTTTTTTATTCTGAACAAAATGGTGTATTACATCACCCTGTTTGGATCCTTGGAAATGATTTGCTCGAGAAAACCAATTTTAAAGTTTAAGTTCAAGTTTTAATTTTACACATAACCCCCTAACCTATTTCTCAAGTATTTCAAAACACCCCAAACTTTTTTCATAAATTCTTTAGTTCAAATAATGCCATTTTTGTCTCTGTCACTAAATCCAAATCCAAATGGAAATAAAGAAAAGTTATGCTTATAACTTTTTAAAATTTTATGTTATACCTTATTAGTTGTTTTTAAACTGAAACTTCTTATAATTTAGTGTCCTACTGCATCACATAACCATTTTTTAGGCCTATATGACCTACTTATACTCTCCATGATTTTAAATTATCCAGTCAACCCCAGTGAATTGGATGCACAAACCCGAAATTCAAAAATTCAAAGTATGTGATTTCAATTCAGTATTAAACAAATTGAGCATATGTATTTCCAAAATTACAGATTGTTATATCACTCCGTGATAATTTTGAACTCGTGTTTCAATTACGAAATCATTTGTGTAATTCATGTTTATCTTGTATATTGATTCTCTCGATATTCCAGTTATCCCTAAACTCGATAAACCGCTACAGCCTACGACTTTCGTAAAAGCCATGAACTCTTTTTACACTTAATTGTGGTATAGACCTGCAACCTACTATAATAATTTCATATTACCCTACAGTTTATGAACATTATCAGTGAAACTCTTTGTAGCATACCTTACGATTAAGCGATTAGACCCCAGTATACCACGGCTATTTTAATTGGCAAGTAGGACTCCGATGTTGAGTGCCTATTTTTTTATTTGATACATACCTATGAGTGCTATTCACATTGACGATGAAATTTCTGAAGATTGATCAACTGCTTTTTATTCTGTACAAAAGAATCCCATTTAATTCACTAATTTTTAGGAAGATACTGAGCTTTTGTATTTGAAAAATGTTTCTGAAGGGATCTCTATATGTGCAAAATTATAGAAGATCTCCTTTCATATCAAACAATTCCATCAAATTGAGTATAATTGTATGTGTGATAACATCTACTATACTAGGAATATCTATGAACACAATTATTACAATTGCTTAGGACACCCTTTCATAGATTCTCCTCAAGAGGATAGATGGGGCAATTCAGGTGAGATCCAATGTAGCTAAGTGTGCCAAGCCATCATCATCATCATCATCATCATCATCATCATCATCATTATTATTATTATTATTATTATTATTATTATTATTATTATTATTATTATTATTATTATTATTATTATTATTATTATTATTATTATTATTTCCCCCCAATAATTTTAGGATTGCCTATCCAAGTGTATGATATGATTTGGATGATATTGTAATGGTATGTCTATGCATTTGAAGCCTCTATAATCGATAATTTATGGGTTATCTTTTTATAGTCTGAACCCTTATCATGGTAACTTGATACACAATTTATCTGGTTACACTCCATCATATTATTCATTTGCATATCATTAGACTTCGGTATACCATTGAAAGTTCTATGACATTTTAGTTTGTCTCCAGATTTTTATGATATCAATATTAAATCCAGTTACTCTCTAGAAATATATTTTCTCCCTTACCTTGTGTAGAAATAAAATTATCTACTTGGTAAGTTCTCTTAATTATTTTCCTTCCAGATGGATGACAAACCTGAGGAAGATGAGATACCTCCTGCAGGTTTGGACTTTTATTCTATTTTACATCAAAAATCTTTTTGGTTACGTACATTTGGGTGGTAGTAGACCAGAATGGTAGTCCCCGCTGGAATATCTACACCGGAACTTATCAGCTCTTATGATTCCCGAATGTTTTTATAAGAGTTTTACATTATATATGGAATGCACAAATAATTATGTATTTCCGTTTATTTCAAACTCAACTATGTAATAAGATGTTAGGCATCCCCATAATAAAAATGTTTTAATTTCCATTGGATTTAATATATTTGTTATATTTATTTTACTCCTTATTTACCATTAAAAACATAGAATTTGCGGATGTGACACAAATAATGTTTGGGAAGATGATGAGTAAGGGCGCGAGCTCATAGTCATCCACGGAGCTTTAAAACCTAACTAGATCGAGGGGAATTTTGTTGAATTGAATTAAAGAAAATCAGTGTAGTGGTGGAGGCCTTCTAGATCGATCTAACTAAGTGATTAGTCACGAATATTACATTTTGTACCCTTTATTCTTTCACATTCTAGTATTCACATGTCCGTTAATTCCTATAATTAAGCTCTTATATTGGATAAACTTTGTTATTTATATTTATATATTTTACAATGTTTATTTGAGCTTTTATATGATTTGAGGATGTAAAGTGTGAAGTTGGAAGTGTTTTGGGAAACTTTCATCTCAATATGTAACTTTAAGGGCAATTTGGTCTTGTTAAACTCCGTATTTTGGAAGGTAAGTACAAACATGTATATAATCAAATTATCTTCATGTGAACACCAAACATGTGTTATTTTAATCTTGACTGAAGAAGTTATTGCCATTTCTAAAACGTTTCGACATGTGCTTCAACTTCAAGGGTAATTTGATCATTTTATACTGCAAAATTTGGAGGGTTTCAAAAGATTAACATTTAGGGAATTGAATTATTTTCAAGTAGATTATGACCGTGTGTCATTCTGAGTTCGTATGAGGATTTTATGGGCGTACTCATACCGACGCGTGAAAATAAACTTGAGTAGACCATGGCAACAACTTCCAAAATTCACAAAATCGCCCCAAGCCGGGTCCAAACCAGACCGAGACGGCCTTGATTTAGTAGCCATGAAATTTACTCTTTTAATTCCTATTTATTTTTCAATTTCTCTTCCCCACTTACTATAAAGAGTATTCTGGGTTTTTTCTTTAATATAAATCAGATTTTAGGAGATGTTTTTTTTTTTAGAGCTTCTCTCCCTCTCTCCTAGGGTTTACACCTTTTGGTTTTTAAGTTTCATTTACTATTCATTTTATTCTTCCTTTAGTTATTTCATTAAACTTGATTTCATAGATTTGTAAGTTAGACTTGATTCAATATAATTACTTTGTGTTGATTCATTTATTGTATTCATTCTTTAATTAGTTGTTTGTATTGCTTTAAAGTTAAATTAGGTTGAAATTATTGAACTCAAATGGGTTAATTAGTTACTTTGCTATGATATAATTGTTTATGATTGTTTTGATGGATTATTTATGTGTTGAAGCTTGATTTAGGAACCTTAATTGGTTATATCATGTATGTACCATATTTGTTTATAGGATAATTTCAAGCATATAGTTGAAATCAAAACCCAATTAAGATTTTGTGTGGATTTGGGGGGTGACAACCCTAGGTTTAAATTATTTCTAAATAGGTATTCAATCTTTGAAAGTGTTTTTCTCTCTGTGTAATCATTTATTCTAACTAATCCTTTTAAGGGAGATAATTCTCAACCTATAGTTTCCATTATTGATAATTAATATCTAGAATAAATATTGTTTAGAATAAATTAATTAAATAATTGCCTTTTACACTTTATTCAAGAAATAATAAATCAATAAAACTCTAACAAACATTATGTGTGGATTTAACACCCGAACTCGCTGCTATACTTCGATAAGAGTGTAGTAAAAGTTTGGTTTTTTTGTATAGAATGTTGGACTGATAACAATGACTAGTGGCCTCACACAACCACTCAGTTTTCCACCCAATTAGAATGACATTATTATCGGGAATCAAAATCGGGTCGCTCGCGTGATAGGTGTGAGTACTTATCATTATACTATCTTGAGCATGTCTTACTCTAATGTTTTCAGTAATTATAATGGTTTGAATTTATATCATAATGATAATTCTCAAAATCCACCGAAATCGATGACTTTTGGTGAGTAACTGCAAAAAGAGGAAATTAACAAGCCTATGAATTTGGGTGAGTATTACCAAAGTCAAACAAAGAATGTAGGAATTTTTAGAATGATTTTTCCAATTAAAGGGCCACAAAATTCTTACAATGACAAAATTTAAAACTATTGTGATAATAGTTCTCCGAAGTATTATGACAATAAGCTTCAAAATTTTTATACTAATAATTTTGAAAGTATTTTCGGGAATAGTTCTCAAACTTTCCATTTTGAAGCGTTCGTGCCTCCACCTATTACATTGCACGAGTCCCTTCACATTCTTGAGAATGAAAAGCTTAAAAATCATTTTCGGGAAGAAAATTATTATTAGGAACAAGATTTTTATGAATTATTCGAATCCAATGATGATTTTTATTTCGAGACTTTTGAAGTTGAAGAATGTTTTCAACCAAATGAGAAATCTGAGATTCTTAAGCCAAGGATGTTTACCTTGAAAGAAACCATGTTTCTTTTCGCCCAAAGTGTAATGGAGAACGATAACGGTGATAATATGGAAATTGAATCACTTTGCAATGAAATGATTTCTTCATTGTAAAACAAATAAGAGGTTGTGACTTTTTCTTTGCCTTAAATAATTTTTAAAGATTAATTCATTGGCAACGAGTCTCCTTCCATTGAAATTCAATCTTTGAGCGATGATGAGTCATCTCTCGAAATTGAATTTATTTTCTCCATATTACCATTCTCCTTTATTCCTTTATTGAACCTTTAAATCTATCCCAAGCATCGGAAGAAAATTTTAAAATGTTTAATCATTTTACTGACGAGAACTACTTGCTCGAGTTTCTTTCCATGAAGGCAATTCTCATTTTGTGTGCCCCACCTCGCATTAAAATTGAAAAACCATTGGGAGGAAATTAATTTTTTTAATCCTATTTGTTTTTGTCTCCCATTCAATCCAAACCCCCATCATCCTCCAAAGACTTTTAATTGGTGATGGTTCCTTTTCCTCACCCAAACAATGCCTTTGGTTGTTCAAACGAAACTCCTATTTTTTGAAAGGCATGAACTCAAATGAGGGACCACCATTAATCCCTCAAAGTCCAATTGTTCTTAGGGTGGACCCTCAAAAATTCAACTTATAGTGTATAGTTAGTTAGAAGTTAAAATGTTAGTTATACATAGTAGCGTCTTTCTTTTTCATTTTTTATCTAATGTAAATATTTATAGTTTTGTAATTATTTTTTTGCTATGCTCAATTCTAAATTTTTTTGTAGAATCTTTGGACTTGTACTTTTTGAAGATCGCTCTATTTTGGGTAATGCCTTTCTCTTCCTTTCTTTAGCTTGTGTTCTTGATTCACATTGAGGACAATGCAACATTTAAGTTAGGGGGTGTGGGTTATTCTTCCCAATCTTAGGTAGTTTGTTTAATTTGATTATATGTTCTTTCCAAGCATGCTTTTGTTGTACAAATTTGAAATTTTGAAAAAAAAATATCTTTTTTCTCCTTTGTTGAGCTTTTTCACTTATTTTCAATGATCTTTTAAATAAATGCTCGTTCCAATATATAATCTAATTATGCATGTTCTCGATTTTAAAAGTTATTAGAATTTAGTCCTCCAATCATTGATATTATGAAAAACTTTATGAATTGAACTATCAACCCATTAGCAAATGTTTTTTTCTTGTTTAAATGATTTGGTTTAAGGCTTGTATAACTCGATGATCTTCTATTGCTTTGTGTACACTAAAACCAAGTGAGCGTTTCACTTTTCTTCATTTGTGAGTGTTCATACATTACTCTTTCCTTCTTGAAAATATTAAAGTCGTTATTAATTTCACTATTATTTCTTTGATAATTAATTCTTTGAGTTCATTTTGAAATTTATTACTTGAGCATGATTTCTAACATTGTATTGACTCGAGAATTGCATAAACCTTAGAAAGGATTATATGCCCTCTTTTTTATTACAACCATATTGACCTTTGACCTCACCTTATATGTTTTCTCTAGTCAATACCCTTTGATACTAAATATAACCTTCCATTTCAAAACTCAAAATCCCATAACCAACTCCACATTGGAGTTTTTAAACCATATATACACTTTAAATACCCTTGTTTGGAAAGATACTTGGGATTTTATGATGTTATTTTTATGTAGTTGCAACTAAGCACGCGAGAATGAGAAGAAAGGGAAAAACAAGAAGTGAAAAACAAAAGAAAAATATGAGAAAAAGAAGAAAAGAAAAGAAAAAAGAAAGATTTCCTCAATGTACATAGTGTTCCATAATTTTTGTCACTCTCTTTGGTTAAATTCATTACTTTAAACACAATTTTCCATTTATCCCAAGTGTTTCTTACCAAACACTTTGAATCCGTAAATAACTTGTTCTTTTCATATATTTTAGCCTAACCTACTTTACAATCCTTGAAAGTCCTATTTGATCTTAGGTTGGGTGTGATTCAAAAGTCATAATAATTGTGATAATCTATGAAAATACTTTTTTCCTCCCTTATTTAATGGTACCTTTCATTAAGATTACAATTTTTCATTTTGAGGAGTGCAGTTGACGCGACCCTTTAAAAATAAAAGAATATTTAGTAAATGAGTGTTTGAGCGACTAAATGAGCTAAAAATAATTTTAAAATAAATTAGAATGATTTTTTTATTATTTTTTTTAACTCATTTCATAAGAAAAAAAAGAGGAGGCACACCGGATTGTCTAACATTATTCTAACAAAATTCCAAAACCATTCCACGCCTTATCCCTTCATGGATGCCAACCCAGCGACCCAGTAACATTCGATCCCCCAACCTAGTAACCCCTGTTACAACCCGAAACCAAATCTGACTCGACCCGGTTTGACCCTCCTTCCCTCGCTAAATTCGATCCAAGATCCAAACCACCTGCGCTTACTCCCTCCAGGCGGAAACCATCAACTCCATCAGGCAGTTCCAACACCAACTCAAACTACCTACCTATTTTAACCCCGAAATCCAGCCTCTAAAAACTAGTCAAAAACCTAACTGCCATACCTTATAACCGGAGTCCTCGAACCTGCCCAAAACCCGACCTCATCCATCGTTGCCACATTACCCAACACCGGACCTGGCTAAGGTCATGTCCTCCCACCAACTGTCTTATAACTCTGGCAGCACTACCTGCTAAACCCACCGGTGACCCAACTCACCTCCATACCCACTGTTCTAAAAAACCCGCCTAGGCTCCGCCTAGGCACGCCTAGGCTTAAGGCTTGGGAGAAACGCCTCGCCTTACGCTTTTCACGCCTTATTCTTGGTAAAACCCTTAAGGCACACTTTTTTCTAAAAATAACAATGATTTAGTGAAACGATGTCGCCTTTTAAAGAATTTCTTTACAAATCGGACCATTATCTCATCCAAAATAATCAAATAGTATTTTAATTTGCATATATTTAGACATATTTTTATGATATGTGCAATTTTTGTATTTTAATAGCCTTGTTATGGTTAAAAAAATATTAAAATATATTAAGAAGGCCTAAACGCCTTTTCACGCCTTTTTACGCCTAGGCCCGCCTAGGCTTCTAAGGCTTAAGGCTTGGCCTCAACGCCTCAATCACGCCCCGCGTTTTTTAGAACCTTGTCCATACCTAAACTCTGAACTTCACCAAACCGTAAACCAGGCCATAACCGAACCCATCATCCAAAACTGCCACCATCTCCATACCTTCCATAAACTCTCCTCAACCCGAACACCATATACCCAAGACTCGGATAACCATATGCATCAAATCTGAAACCCAGGAGCAGTTAACTCAAATCAAAACCCCAAGCAACTAGACACCCATTTACCAACGCAAGCCACGTTATTTGATTTCCTCTTATGTTAACTTAAAACCCAACCAAACCAAATAAAAAACAATAAATCTACACATACCCACAAAAAAACTCAAAACCCATACCCAATGCATTAAAGGTTTATACCTTATTATTATGGGTCCCGCCAGGGCATAGAAATGGGTCCCATCGAGTGCATAAAAAGCTTGTACTTATTTTTGTCTTATTAGACGGGTACACTTTTTGAGTTTTTTTGTGGATACATGTAGTTTTACTCAATAAAAAATAAGTCCACACGTGTAAAATAACCTTTTCCCCCCTTTCCCAAAATACCTCCATCTTCCAAACAAAAAGCCTTTTTTCTAAAACTACCCTCACATTCTCCACACCTCATTAAACCCCCATTCATATCTTACCCTTCTTATTATACACCTTAACCCCAATTTTTCCATAATATAAAAGAAGCAAAGAAGGGCCATTTGAAGAACCTAAACGCTAGTAGAGAAGAATAGAGAGAGAAACACCTTTGTAAATATTTTTTTATTTCTTTTATTTTTATTTAGAGAATTTGTGAGATTAATTATTAAGGGATTGAATTGTATTGATGAGAATAGAGTTCAATTTGACAAATTCAAGGAGACTTGTTTAAAAATTTGTTCTCTTTCTTTACTCTTATATTTTAATGCCTTTGATTATTTGTTTATCATATTTCATATCATGTTAAGCTAAAAACCCCTTTCAAGGGGTGGGATGAACCCTTTTTTTAATGTTCTTATAATTAATTAATTTGATTATTTGAAAGTCCCTTTTAATGTTAATTTTGATCCTTCACCTTTTAATTTACACCTCGAAAGAGGGTAAATGATTTTCGAGAGAAAATAGAAATTCGATATATAATATGCATTTTAAAATCGAACTAGAGATAGGAGTTTCTTAAATGTGGTATTATTCCTTGAATTTCAAATCTAAATTTTATTTGTATGCTTTATATGAATTTTGGTGAATCGATCCTAGCTGGTGATTTATTAAAAAGAGTGTAAATCTATTTTCTAAGAGTTGTGGGGGCTTGAATTTAATTTTCTAAAAGTTTAGTGTTAAATTGCATTTGTGACGAGAGTTGACTTGTAATTTCAATACTAATTTGGGAGATTTCAAATGAGTGGATTAATTAATTAGAATAACTAGAATATGTGGTGTAGTCTCATTCGTTGATTGTTCTCACATTTATTTATCTAACTTTATCTCTAATTTTCGTTTTTGATTTTGTTCATTTTCTTAGTCGCTTAGTTATTTAGTCTCATTCACCCTTGAAAAAAAATTTAAAAGAAAAAATAAAAATAAAAATATTTTATAGCGAATAGCATTCATCTTCTCATTTTAGCATGTGTCACTCCATTAAGTTGGATTGATACCCGTACTTACCACAATACAAGTTGTTTAACAATTTTTTTAGGTAATTCAAGGGATTTTAATTATCTTGGCTTTGAAGACAACAACATCTACACACAAACCAAGTTATCAAGAGCAATTTACTATGCCAGTCAAAATCTGGCTAGGTATGAAGTCAAGTACACTGACTTGGACAAGGCATGTGTTGCCCTGGTTTGGGTCACACTGAAACTATGACATTATATGCTTGGATTCCCCATCAGACTGGTATCCCAAATGGATCCCATGAAATATCTGTTAGAGAAGCCAGTTATGTCAAGTCAAATGGCCCGCTAGCTAATGTTACTAGCCGAGTTCGACATTGTGTACGTCATGCAAAAAGCCATGAAGGGGAGGGCCATCTTCGATTATCTTTCCGACCATCCCATGGAAGGAACTACAGATGGGTCTCCGAATTTCTAGACGAAGACATCCTTTGCAACTCTTAGGAGGACCTCAGGTGGCAGATGTTCTTCGACGGAGTCGCCAACAAAAAGGATATGGCATTAGGATACTCCTGATCGCTCCTGATGGTTCTCACACCCCAATTTCCATCAAGCTAGACTTGCCTTGCAACCAATATGACAGAATACGAGGCATGCACCATAGGACCCAAGATCGCCCTTGAGAAAGGAACCAAGCACATGGAGATTTATGGGGACTCTACCTTCATTGTCAGATAAATCCTTAGGAAATGGAAAGTAAAAAATGAGAAGCTCCTACCCTTCCACACCCATCTAGAAGAGCTTTCCTCCCAATTCAAAGATGTCACCTTCCATTACCTCTCTCACACGAAGAATATCCTAGTCGATGCATGAGCAACCTTAGACTCCATGGTTGACATGCCTAAGGGAATAACAATGGTCCCCTTTCTGGTTCAGAAATAAGCTACACACACCCACTATTACCACATCGAGATCGCCACCGAAAAAGATCTATACATGGTAGGATTATGGTACTATGACATTTGGTACCTTATCAAACATGGTAGGTATCCCTGAGACGCGAATAAGAATGACCGCACAACCCTTCGCAAGTTAGTTGCCCAATACATCATCTTCGAGCAAGGTCTTTTCAAAACAAATTTCGATGGGATCCATTTTCATTGCATAGAAGGGACAAAATCGAAGAATGATGCAGAAAATCCTAATCTGGGAATGTGAACCCCATATGAACGGTCACATGCTTGTGAAGAAAATTATCCATCAAGGGTACTACTGGACCACCATGGTCCAAGACTACACCACCTGTGTTAAAAAATGCATCAAATGCCAATAGTTAGCCAACCTTCAACACTTTCTTCCTTGAGAATTATACAACATGACCTCTCCCTGGCCCTTCTCTAACTGGGGCATAGACATCATAGGGAAGGTCACTCCCAAAGCTTCAAACGAGCATGAATTCATCCTGGTCTCCATTGACTACTTCACGAAATGGATCGAAGTCGAGTTATACATCATATTGAATGGGAAAAAAAGTCCAAGTTTATCATAAAGAATATTATTTATCGATATGCAGCTCCCCATGAGTTATTCCCAGACAATGGACTCCACTTCGAGGATGAGGTCACATAATTAGTCGACCAGTATGGAATTCAGAGACACAAGTCTTCTCCCTACCGACCACAAACTAATGGTGCTATCGAAGTCGCCAAAAAAAGCTTCAAGACTATCATCAGCAAGATAACTAAAAGCTACAAAGACTGGCCCTACTGGATGCCCTATGCTCTCTAGGGCTACCGCACCTCTATCAGGACACCCACTTGGGCTACCCCTATTTTCTAAGATAAAGCATGGATATAGTTCTCCCTATCGAACTAGAAGTGTTTTATCTATGGGTCATGCTTAAAAGCAAGGTCTGTGAGGAAGATTAATATCAGATCCACTACGATAAACTCTCACTTCTATATGAAAAGAGACTAAAATCTCTATACCACATATAGGGGTACCATCGGCTGATTGCGCTATCATTCAACGAGAAGATCAAAGATTGCGGTATCTAAGAAAGAGATATTTATCTCAAAAAAATTGTAGAACCAGTTTGGGATCCAAGAGGAAAATTCAAACCTAATTGGATTGTCCCCTACATTGTGAAGAAAATCCTATCAGGTGGTGCTAATATGATCACGGATCTCGACAGAGAAGAAATGGTGCGTCTAGTAAACCTGGAGCATCTCTACCCTTAATCTAAAATCTCGTCGTGTTACGACTCTCCCATCCCCCTTCTATTATAAAAAATTTATCCATTTCCCTTACTCAGAACTACGTGGGACCTAACCCTCTTAAACACCTTCGTTTTATAAAGCTCATAATTTTCAAAACCCACCGAGGTATGTAGGTAGCCCATAAAACACACATGGGCACGTTCCTTTCTTTGTCACAAAATGCTATTCTTTTCTTCCCCTAAAACCTCTGGTCTCTATCATTTAAATGAACAAAAGGATTATGTATGCCTTGGTGATTGGTATAGACAATTCAAATACGAAATTCATCCAAAGACAAAACAAAATATTTTAAAAGTACTTTTCTTTTATTATCAGGAATATGGTCATTACATGAAGTATCAGCAACAAGAGTCAAACAAGCCACTACCTTCCTAAGCTTCATATATTTCATAATTCCCTACTATTAAACCAGCTTCACTAAAAATCTAAAAACACACCAAACACCTACATAAAACCCAAAGCACCTACCTAAACATAAATTCCATATATACGTAAAACCATCCTCTCAAGACCTTATCCCCAGCTACCAGATGGTCCCGTCTTATCATCATTACCTACCCCTGAAGGATCCCTTTAACGAAAAATTTACAATTGAGTCAATTTGTATGTTATTAGCATTATTCTGAACAAAATTATTTGAGTCATAAGATAAATTTTATCTTGTTGATCCCATAAGTACGTGATGTTATTTGATGACGACGTTGCGGCCAAGATTCAAAGATTAGATATGTCGTGTCGTGTTTATCGTGCTAAGTTTGTCTTCATATTTATCAAGGATATTCCAGGTATAAATACCTATTAATTATATGTTGGAAATTTTCAGCAGCTCAATAGTGTCACCGCCGGATGAGCTGGTTACCACCGGCAACCGGATGTCGTCACCTAAGATAACATCGGTAGCACTGCTGAAACGTTTTGTGGAAACTAACTCATCGACAGTGTCCATGAACATCAGTGAAGACATTCAGTTGGCCTATACCCACCACAAACAGTCGCCTTCTCACCCCAGATCATTTGTAGTTAAAGAAGATATATTTTCTTAGTTGAAGGATCACTGGACAACTTAGGCAGCCTAAACTAATAATATGGGCTGGCCAAATCTACAAACGAGCCCGTAATGGTGATCGAGGCTTACAAAGGTCTTCATGACAGGGCACCATACCCTCCAAACCGTGTTATAGGCCATCTCGTCGGGAATTTCGTGTTTGTTGTCTATGACAAGGTCACCTCCACTTTATTCGTCGCTACGGATCAATTTGGTAAGGTTATAAGTTTAAGACTCCTCTACATCTCAAGAAGGTATAAAGACTTTCAGGAGTTTGAAATTATTCATAAAGTTATTTGGAATGTTTAATTTTTACTGAAAAATGAGGTTGGTATTTTTAAAGTATAAAAAATCAAAAAAATTATTTTTAACCTCGTTAAAACGAGATTCGTTTCTCGTTCGAATAACTTTACATTCTCGTTCGAAGGGTCGTTTGATCTCTACATCTAACGAGCATCTAATGATGGCGTACTGTTTCGCATCGTTTGAATGTGGTTTGAAGTTGGTTCCAATAAGATAGTTGTTTCGTTTGAACAAAATTTATTTTCGTTCGAACGAGATGCTATTCTTGTGCGAACGAGTCTCATTTTCGTTCGAACGAGCTGCCACCTCGAAATTTGAGTCACATTTATGAATACCTATTTTGACTCCAAAATTCGTAAGACTTTTACCAAAACGTTTCTTGCATATCTGTTACAAAAATTTTCACTTTTTTTGTTACCAAAACACTTTTTTATTCACACTTTACAACACCAAATAGTTTTTTGAATTATTTTGAAATCCCAAATAGTTTCGTATCTTTGCAAACATCTTTTTGGAGAAGATTTTTTATGGTTGACCTTATGATACAAGTGATATGCTGAAGAAGACGGCTGAAGGCTAATCGGTGGATACCGAGGGTGGATTGACAACTGTGGATTGATCAAGATTGAGGAGTATTCATTAGAGGTTCTGCGAAGACTGCACATTATACTTGTGGATGATATCAAGTAGTTTGTAAGTTGACTGTTTTGTAAAATTCTCTAAAGTGCTGAAATATATGTTTTGCCATGAAAAGGATTTTTTCCATTTTTGCCGTGTGATTACATGTTTTATTTATCTATTTTTATCACGTAGATGCATATTTAGGACAAAAAGATAAAACTTCGTAAATCGATTTTCACAAGAAAGGTTTAATTGAGTTTTAAATTAAAAAAATACGAAAATAGAATTTTTGTTTGTGACCATCCCTATCGAGCACATTTATTTTCACATTCTCAAAGTGGTATTAGAGTCTTCCACTCTTCCAAGTGGTGTCAGAGAATTTTTACCCCTTTAACAATTATGTACATTGATAAGGAATTTTGTGTAAGCATTTAAGTCAACCAATAGACCCATTTTTCTATTCAAGTATTGTGAGCTCCAAATAATTTGAAAATGAAACATATTGACCATTTGAGTAATAGCAAAAAATCGTGTATACCTTGGAATTCTTTACGCTCTATCCTTTTAAAACTCAAATGCTTATGTAATATATTTAACTAACGTGAGGGTGAAAAACAATGTATAACAAATTTACGAATATTTATTTTGAGAATTATATCTTAATTTTATATTTTACAATGACTTGTGGTTATTTAGAATTTTGCTATTATGGATTGGAAATTTGGGCTATTTTGAGTATTTTTTAGAAATTATTTTTCATGCATTTTAAACTCTGATATAATTTGAATTTATTATATTTGATGAAATATTTTTAAAAATTCTAAAAAATACCTATGGGACAAGATTACGCACCCGCAAGTTCTTTCTAGTGCCCCACCCAAAGATATTTTCTGGCTCCGCCACTGTGTGTGTACACACACACACACATAAATAAGAATATACACACAGAGAGAAATACACACACACACATACACATAGAGAAATACATACATATACAAAGAGACAAATAGAGAGTACCGTAGTGGAGAGAGGGAAAAAGGGTCGTCGGTTATGGTGGAGAGAGTTTAGAAAGAGAGATAGAGTGAATTATTTTTTATGGGATTGCAATATGACATTAGGGTTTGATTTATACCTTAAACTAGTCACGATTCTAGACCGTGACCCCAACTGTGACCAATGGGACCCTAATAAATGGTTACGGTTTTGTACCGTGACCTCAATCGTGACCAATGATAATAAGTAACTTGGTTACTATATGGCCATCCCTTCCCTTTTCGGGGTCTCTCCTTCCTCCCATCTCGGGGGAGTGGGGATGGAGTGAAATTCTCGGGCCCTTTCTCCTAGGAGAGGTTTGGCCGTCGTCGATGTGGGGTGAATGTAAAGAGATGGAGTCGCCCGCCTATTTTGCACAAAATAGGAAAAAGAACATGTCGCAGCCTCAAAAGAGCGGCATAAAAAACAAACTGATGCTTACGAAACCAGTAGTTTAGAGGTTCGGGGGCTAAGTTATGGAATGCGAAGGTGTTAGGCACCCATCCCGCCCTTTCGGTCTCTCATGCTCTTATGTTACTATCTTCCTTAATTTATCCGTGAAGTGTGCGTGCGTGTATATATAAGTGGAGATCAGAATCGCCCGACTCATATCATGGAAAGGATAGAGTGGGGTCATCCATAGGAATGTTTTCAAAATAATATCTAGAAAATATGATGTATGCGGTTATCGAAACATTGATCGTTATGATGAAACGATGATATGCGTTAGATAAAATGCCAAGTATGAATCTCAAGTACGGTATGTATGAGTAATGTATAGATAAAAAGGATGAAAATAAGAGAATGGAAAAATTGGACTCGAGTCCCGGGTTTTAGCCCGAAATGCCTACATAGCCTATAAGTTATCATAGGTAGTTCGTATGTGGAATAAGGGTGGGGTTTATCCAATAGATTCAAACGGAAATTTATTATATGTGAGTGTGTAAGAAAGCTATTTTAGCTTTGAGAAAATGTGGTGAATAATTTCGTTGGAATTTATAGGTGTTACCCTCTTTTTTATTTTGTTTTTTTATAGAGAATAAAGTATGTACAATAAAACTAATAAACAATGAGATGTTAATGTATATGGATAAAAGTGAAAACTAGATTAAGAATTTATGTAACTAATGCGAAAATAAAGAATTTAAATAGAGAGAAGGATATTTGGACCTTCTTTGGAGAATTGAGGCTTGATCTTTGATGAGCTCCCTTGAACGTTGAGATGAATATTGGATGAGAGATAAAGAGATTTTTGCTAAATTAGGTATGAAAATGACGGGCATGGAAGATGGAAAGGAATTTCACTCAAAAAAACTTCGCTGATTGCAAGAGAATATTGTTGAGATCCCTGATATTGATGAATCTGAGGTATGCCTTGAGTGTGAGCTCATTCCCTCCTTTTATAGGGTAGGGGGAGTGCCGATCAGCATACTCCTAGCCCTACCAATCGGTAGGTGACCCTAGACACGCTGTCAATTGGCAGGGAAATGGACTTGCCAATTGGTAGTCTCGTGCAGCTTTTTTTTAAAAAATGGTCGTAAAATGCAGTATGTGAATCCAAATCATGCATGGGTACACCATTGCAAAGGTAATTTAGAGAATTCCAAGAGTCCTTTGGGTCGCTCACGGTTCCGGGAGTTGACTTTGGGTCAAACGGGATTCGAAAGCGCTCATTGATCCTGTGGATGAGAGATTGTCGGATGGTAATGGATCATTCGTCCAAATCGTAAGTCAGAATCGCGAATGGGCAGATCGTTGGAAAGTTTATGAGAGGTAATTTGATGTTCCAAACAGATTCATCTGGTTCATAGAGTTAACTTTGGTCAACCGGGGCCCGAAAGTGCCCGATGACCTTTTGGAGTAAAAGGGGTCGTTCGTTCGTACCATAAGGCTGATTCGCACATGGAGTGGACCGTTGGAAAGGGTATTCAGTGCTTTTCTAAGATTCATTTAGTCTCATTCGAGCTGAAGAGTCTACCTTAGCCAAATGGAGCCTGGGAGCGCCGGGTGGCATCCGGATTAATTTTTGGGGAAAATGGATCGTTATGCCATTTCGCGCACGGGGCGGACAATTAAAAATGGGGTTTAGTGCCCTTCGACATATTGTCCTTTGAAGATTCATTGACGCTTAAAAATGATACAGACCATTTTTAGTCTTCAACATATTGGCACCGTTTGTGGGAACAACTCAAAAATCTTTCCTTCTTATTAGAAGAGACGAAGATCATTTTCAAAAGCTAAGTTTTTCTGTCTCTGCGTATGAATAATTATATGCTGTGTACACATTTTTTAATTCAATTATAATTGTCATACGTTTATATTCGTAATTTTTTTGATGAATTTAAAATTAGAAATCTGCAAAAACGTTGAATACCATGATCATAAATTTGGTATGAATCCTTGAAAATAGGGCAAATACGTTTATTTACTGGATTAGATCAAATAATTTCATCCACACATCTCATATTTTTTTGAGAGGGGATGAAATTCCAGGACCACTTTCTCTCTCCTAAAAATTCAATTACTCACCTCCGTCAAAGGAGGAAATATGAACAAATATGGCCATTACTCTTTATTATCAAAAGGAACCTCCTCAATTTATGGCTGCAGCAGGTAATTATCAACAGATTCACAATAATAGTGGAGGTAAATATATCTAAGCAATCCAATCATATCCAGCAGAGACACAACTCTGTATAATCACTATTTGGTTTGAGATCAACAAAAATTTTGGTCATCGAATTTTGTCACTCTCTGATTCGAAGTCTACTTGCATTGGGCAATTCCCAGCCAAACTGTGGGCTTTAATATGATATTTTGTTGGCCCCTCAACTTCTAAGAGTTGGACACACAGGATGCTAGTGAGATACCCATAAAGAAAAGATTATATATTCAAACACCGTCATAACTAGATCCGGTGGGTGTAGCAACAAACCCAAGACACTTGTCTTGATCTAGAAAATCCCAAAACTTGGAAAAATCTTTTTATCGAAACTCCATAATCATCAAGCCAACCAATGACGTGAAGATTGGTCGGTTCATTTATCAATTCGATGTGGTGCCCAGAACCTCACGAAATGTATGGGAAATATTTCTCACGAATTGCAGAATACCTGGTCGCGTCTCCAGCCACCAACAGTGCTCGTCTTTACTATTTATGCTGATCGGACTCATGTACGAATTAATGGAAAAGCAAGGAAATATCCCGTCCACCTATTATTGGTCGGTAATTCTCCTCCAGCTTCTGCTCGACGGTTGATTATTTCCCCTGATTACATCCCGACCAATATGGAAACCGAACCGGAGGTTTTTGCACAAATCGAATACCTCTATAACTGATTGGAGCCATATATTACTAGTCAGCGACAGGTTTTTCACGGATTGGAAGGTTTTTCGACCATCTAATACTGGTCAGCAGCACCTAATGCTTGTCGACAACTTCACTGGATCACTTTTTATTGGCCGATAGTAAGGTGCAAAGACCCGCCATCAATATCGCCAGAGGTTTTCTGTTTTCCCTAATTTCATTCCCGGCCAATGTGGTCATGGTACCAGAATCTCTTGTACAAATTGTCAGCTCCTATATGTTGGTCGACAACATCCCTGGAACCTAGAATAAGGTTGTAAGAATACCTGGTTGGTCGATGGTCACTGAACAAAGGGGGGAACATCTCGAAAACATCCCCAGAATAATATTGATGGTCGACAAGTCTCATATAACATCTGGTCGGTGGTCGTTGATCGTTTCCCCTTACCAGCATGGTCACCAGAGTCACATATTACTGGTCGACAGCTCCTTCTCTCGGCAACACCTATTATCAACCAACATTTGCACCAGATTTGAGAAATTATGATTCCTTGCATGTATTCACATATGGAAGACAATGGTTTTCTCATTTTAGCTTTATTAAAATAAGCGCATGTTGATAATGCCACTCCTCTATACTTTACATTTTACAGCTTTGTGTATAAACAGAGTTTTAAAACCAAAACACGGATAAACTTCTAATGGACGCTTAGGTCTCAGATCTGAATAAAATGTTTACTATAAAAAGTTTTGGTTTATTACACCAACTCTCTGCACTTCAGAATCTCATGTGAAACCAACTTATAAATATTTATTAATATTTTGATAACAATTTATATTCGGGGATTTTGTGGAGTTCAAATAACATTTGAAAAAATCTGAATTAAATTCAGATCCTTACATCTAATATATATATTTGACAAAAATCTGCACACGGTTTATACAAAACATATTATTTCATGTTTTGAAATTTTTATTGTCCGATGTTTGAGCAGAAACATATCATTTATTATTTGGATGAATAACTCAATCTCATGATAATTTCTATGTGATTTAGCCACAACAGGGGTTCATGCAACTTATTAAATTCCACAAGTACAAGATTCAGTCCCAACGAATGCTCAACCACAATCTTAAGCTCTTGGAAATATTATTAATGCCAGCACTATACAATTTTGCCTCGACATATCAGCCAGACACTATTTATCTTCTTAATGCTTCAACATCTATGCTCGAGCACAAATCGTTCTCTATATCCATTCGGATGGTTATGCATATTCTATATTCATCTCAACAAAATAATTATCGTCATATATTCAGTCCCGAAGAGATCTGGTACACTTATTATATTTTACCCTCAATGTACAGTTAGTCGGGATAATTCTTATTTTCAATCTCGACAGATGGTCGGCATATCCGATCGATAATCGATATTACCTTTATTATTGTTATTCAATTGGATGGTATGGGAATCTATTTTTCTCTAACAATGTAGGATCATATGGTCTCCTCATGCAATATTTAAAGGCCCAGACATATGGTCGCCCTCTTCATTATTTATCCGGATTTCTCACTAGCATGAATATTCAATGCAAATTATAAGCCCCAACAAACTGTTGGGCATTACCAACTGCATTTTCTTCCAACATTATATTTGCGATTCAAGGCCAGATGCTTAGGCATGCTCATTATTTGATTGCCTACATATAATCGGCATTATATTGCAGTAAAGTCTTGACGATTGATCGGGCATTATTACTATTATTCAATCCTTTATTAAAAAAATAGGGGCTCCGTCCATTTACCCAGATACCGATTTCAATATAGAATTTACATATGAAAAAATGCAGTCGAGCAGACTTCTCAGGAAGAGAGCCTAGCATCAAAGCAGCTGAGCAGACTTCTCCAGAAGATAGCTTAAAGATTCGAGATAGACGAACAAACTTCTCCAAAAGGATCTCACAATTCAGCTTGCAATTCAAGCAAATCAAGCAGACTTTTTCGAAAGAGAGCTCACAATTCAGGTTCCCAATACCCTGCTTCCCTAATGATCGTTACTTTATATATGACTTCAGGTCACAAAAAAAAAATGCCTAATGATCATAACTTCTTGTATGACTTCGCCTTTTGACGGGTCACGAACGAGAAGCTTGTAAAACTTCGTATACAACTCAAATAGTTAAAAATAAGTTTTACACAACTGAGTTAAATACAGGAATACATATATACATTCCAAAACACTGGAATACACACATATATTCCTCATACACTTGGTCGCCACTGATAACTAATGTTAAAACACTTATTCCAAAACTACTTGCAGTTTTACCTAAATACATTAGTAAAATTTAAGGCCCTACAATCTAAGTTTAATTATTGAACCCATTATTTGTTAAATAAGCAGATTACCTAGTCGGCAAGCTGATTAAAAACTAATCACAAGCTTAAATACAGATCAACCAATTATTCCAACACCAATGGCCTCAATAACAAAAATAGTCATTACAAGGAGATGGCAAAGATCTTAGGAGTCATTTAATGGAGCATTTTTTCTCGGCCTTATCCATTCCATCCAGAGCAACATCAAGGGCAAAGAAATTAGAGTATCAGAGTACCTTTTGACGATTCACGATTTTTTAAACTACAAGAACGCTAGTGAAATATTTTACAAAGTCTAGTAGGTCGGCTACCAACCCCCAGCATACTCAAAGATTGAGAAAATACTCAAAGATCATATTCCATCCATGGGGGCTTATTATTCATGTTGCTAAGAAATTCCGAGTAGCGCATTATAAGAAAGAAGAATTGATGACATCACCAGCCAATCATCAGATTCAGCTCTAGATCATAACATGGTCGGCCCACTGGCCAAATATCATTTATTATTTATTTTTTATTAAAGATCACTAGTCACATTCAGTATATACATCACGTGGATCTCCACTACTGCTGTCCTAACCTACACTGCATAAGAATTTGTATTTATATTTAGGTGTTTCAAAATCTGCTACTATCTCGGCACTGATCAGACTAGAGAATGGGGTTCGAAAGCCAGTATATTCCACTAGCAAAGCATTCAGAGGAGCATAAATCAGGTATCCATGCTTAAAAAGAAAAATTGACTTTGGCTCTCACTAATTTACTTCTTCGGTATAACGTAGTAAATGCTTTTCTTGCTTGTTTATTAAAGTCTCGCTTTTTGATAGGAGTAGGTGCTTACTGGGGCAGGTCACTCTTCATTCGAAACTAATGAATGCCGGGTCGGGTTTTTTTCCTTGTTATAAAAAACGGAGTTGTGTAAAGCAAACTCCCTCCTTGGACGAGTGCCCTTACTAGTTTTGGGGCTTTGATTTATCATAAGCGGTTTTCGACTTCTAGCCAGCAGTTTTCGGATTAGCCTTCGAACTTGCCTTACCCGCCTTTATTAAGAAAGAAGAGATATAAATGTTGGACATCCATCAGTGCCGTGATGACGCAGTTGAGTGTTCATTCGATCCACCACTCGAGGTCGGGCCGATCAAACCTATCCTTGGGTTCGATCTAGCAAGTGATTCCCTGCCCTAAATTGGGATAATAGTTATGTCATGAATGGAATGCGAGGGAGAGAGATAAGCAGTTGGCGGGGGCCATCCGTTATCGGTCCATACTGGGTAGATCTACCCCTCTCATCCTCTGATCCTTTATTTACCGCTCAATCTATTGATGAGATTTCTTCTCGACTGGCGTATTACGCACTTGGGCCAATCTACTACACGCTAATAATGAATGGTCTTTTGGATTTGATCCCGTACCAAAATAGTAAGTGGCTGGCCGTTCGATCGAGTCCGTCCCTTTTAGTCGTACCCTCTTAATATGCGCGAGTCTTCCGTCGATAGATAGAAATTCTGGCCAAAAAAAGCCAAGCTCACCATTCCTTCTCATTCCTTCTTATTCGACATCCAGGAGGAACCAGGAGCTTCCTTAACGATACCGAGAAAAAAGCCTAATCCTGTTGGAGATACCAGAAAAAAGACAACCATACATGAAGTTGAGCCAGGAGTGGAGCAAGAGTCAATGGTTGATCAATACTAAACCTCCGTAACACTCTTTCACCCTGGTATCGATGCGGTCCAGTTAGCTCCACCCATGCAAGGAGGATCAAATATAGCTACAGCAGGCCTAACAACGTAAAGACTATCTCCAAAGGGTTTTGTTATGATCTACATCCACATTGCATCAATTGGTCATCCACGCACCTTACTAATATATACGCGAAGGAAATCTCGCATAAGTGCGGAGGTGTCAAAGTATCCTCTAGGAAAAAATAGACCCTGCTGGTGCATATCTCCCAGAAGCGGTACGAACACCTCATCCCTTTAGGCACTCTACTTTTTAGGAAAAGCTTTTCACTGAACTCAATTGTAAGTTTCATTCTAAAGACAAAACTCAACTGGAGAGTAGGCAATAATATAACCTGACTTCAGGATGGGTTAGGAGCAGAATGAACTATGAACTCAAGAGCCAAAGCTCTCCTCTACAGTGAATTCGGATAAACTACAAATAGATATATCTATCACATTATTAACTCCCTTACCTTTCTTTCCCTTTGGCTTCTTAATATTTTCATTCTGCTTCTTATCATTATCCTGCTTATCTTTATTATTTATTTTCTTAGCATTATCTTTAGGCTTCTTTGCCTCAACCCCTATCTCTAAAGCTACGGCATCCAATCGATCCTCGAATCGGCTCTACTAGTTGGATTTGCTATTAAGTCATAGCATTCTATGGACTCTTCCACCACGTCGAGAAATGGTATGCCAACAACTTTTCTCCTTAGCCAACCAAAGTCTTTTGATGGAAATAACCACATTTGCCGTTAAAAGTAAATCGGTGTTCTCCCTATGCATGCCCTACTCATATTATCATGGTCTTTCGAGTAGAATATGTAATATGTCCATAAGGACGATGTCACACCAGACGTCCTGATTTAATTTCATCAGCTCCAACTTAGCATAAGGGGCACCTTCTCACCCCGTACTCAACATAAGGCCCGCTGCTCATGCCCTTTTTGGTCTGATTCAATAAGGATCTGGATGAGGCCCTTACTTAAGAGGGCTTCAGCCCCAACTGATCCACCATCTCCATAGATGCTATGTTATTTGAATTCCCAGCATCAATAATCATCTTTGCACTGGCCAATTTTGACATAGATTTAGAATAAAGCCTTTTGTCTCCTCCTCCTTTCTGCTGCCTTTGGCTCACATTGACACGCAATCTAATGACAGTGAAACTGTCTCCTTAGTTAGGTGTTAAGATAAGTCTTATAGACAAGCTTGATGCCTCCGCTTATTGGAGGATATTCTATTTCTTCATCAATGATTTATTCTTTCATAGAAATTGCATTAACTGCATATGTAACCGTTTGTAGTGACGACTGTGAGAGACTGTCCATTCCATGTAGGCACGACATCAACTAACTGACCCTGACCATTAGAGATTGTAGTTTTCAGACACAAGTAACAGTTTACCGCTTATTCTTCTTTGGCTGAGACTCATTTTTCTTGTTCTGTTGAGCCATAAAGATTGTTTGACATTGATTTAGTTAAACAAGAGTTCTCTGGCTTGATTCACGGAGAGAGATAAGTTATATTTCATAGTTGTCTTTTTGTTTTCTTTGTTCCTAGTTATTTCTTTTCCCGCATTTTAGGCTGGTTGCAGACCTAGATGAATGATATTTTACTTCACCCATTTCCCTAACCATTTGAATACTAAAACTCGGGAGGTAGATTAATTTCTATACACTTGTCGACAGAGACTTTAGCTTTACCATCAGGTCCCTTGTATCCCAGACCTTCTGTCTTGGTGACTGTATAGTCATCCCTGAACACGATTTGCGGAGATGCCAACGGGATATAAAGTATATAGGAAACTGCTTGTCCCATACCTGTTTGGGATATAGGACTTACTTTTTTAGCATTTGATGAGTCATGTCGCTGTACTTCAAGAACTCTGATGCCTCCCTGATGTGTAGGTCTTCAAATTCTACCTGAACCCGATCAACTTGAATTTTCTCCACACTTCCCAGATGATGGAAGTGGAGGGCCTTTGCCCCATTCTTTCTTGCCAGCAATGGGAAAGCCTTATAAGAAATACTCGACCAATGTGCATTGAGTCTTTCTCAATGGCATGATATATTAAGTGGTTAGCACTCCTGAAGTGATTATGGGTTCGAGCGCTTTGGTCCCCTCTTTCCTTTTGGCTTTCGGGACATAGCCCAAGCCCACTAGTTTCATGTAGTTTCGTCAGGGTAGGGTCTTCCTCCATTTTGACCATGTTTACAGTGATTTCTGAATCACTAGCGCACTTATTCCTCTTCTTCTGTTTGCCACCTGAAACTCACACTCTGCAATTGTGAATTGCCTCTCAAGGGATTTCAACTCATCATGGGCCCTCCGGAAAAGCCAACTCAATGAAGAGTAGGATCTGAGCAAATCGGAGCGATTACACCCAATGTCTTTATCTAGCCTTAAGCCAAAGTAGTCAGTAGTCATTGTTCCTTACTGCGACCAGTTGCGAGTATTGGCGTGTTGGGGGGTTGAGACACATTAGTAGCGCATCTTATCTTTCGGTTGTGTGATTAAAGACAACCTTTAGTCCTCCTACGACATCAAACGTGGCAGCAACTTACTATTAAGGGGCCTCACTCCCTAATTAGGCCAAAGTGCGTCGGTTCATTCCCTTATTAGTAAAGGGTCCCGTCTTTGCTAATAAGGTAAAGGCATCCATTTCTTCACTTAATTAAGGGTATTCGTTGTTGGTTAGGTAGATGTGAGGAAAGAGCAGTGATTTATTAATAGTCGTGGGGGTCTGGGTCTAAGGATCCCAACTTTAAGTCAATAAGGGCAGGGCTAGGCGATTTGAGTTATCGGGAAAGAGGCGGATTAAGGCGAAGACAAAACCTTTCAAAAAAGCGAGTCAGTCTAGTGCCCCTCCACCATCTTTCATTTCCTCGAAATAAGCCTTAAGCAGGGTATAGTTATGTTACAGGTGCAGGGGGTCAAAGGGGTTGGACAAAGCAAAGCTGGAAACGCAAAGCATGAGGGGCGTACTCACACATCTTTTGTGGCAATCTACAGGCAAGATGGCAAAGGGTTACAGGGGAGAGTCAAGTCAAAGTAGTGGTTCTCTTTCTACTATCTTTCTCGAAGGGCCTACGGGATGCAACTTCTCTTGTTGAGGCGAGCCCGATTGCTTCGTAAGCGAAATAGGGGTGATTTTAGCTAATGAATTGGTGTTTTGAGTGGTGGTGGGGGTCTGTAGGTCCAATTGCCTTGTTGTTGTGTAGTTTCTCTTTCGAGTTATGGAGTTGAGCTGATTGGATCTTATGATTTCCTTAAGCGAGTTTAAGGAAGTGACGTTAAGGTAGCCTTAGATAAGGAGCTGACGAGAGATACGAGTTTCCACGTCTTTTGGTAGTTGGGGAAGGAAGGTGGACTTGATTGAGTTGTGGTCTTGTCGTTGGTGCTTAAAATCTTCCTTGCTTATTCCTAGGTCTTTGATTTAATTTTTTTATCGCCGTCTTATTTCACTCACTCATTTATGTAATTAATTTATCTTTTATGAATAGTTGGTTGTGTTGGATGATCGATAAGTAGTCATAGATTTAGGTTATTTTTTCAAATATGCAAACATATTCTCTTTTTGGGTGATGTAAGCTTCATTTACTATTTTTCGGCTTGAAACGAGCTTCAAAAAGGATTGCATTCTTATTTATCCGTTTAGGTTTTCTTCATTTATTGTTCCATTCATCTATGCTGTGTGATTTATGGCTTCTATTAGATTTGAACATTTCTTTATTTTGCTTCCTTTCTATTGAAAAGGAGTCCTCTTTCTTCGCACTCATGAAACAACCAAAATGTGGAGGGGGATTAGTTAGGAAAAATAGAGTGAAGTTCACCCTGTTAGAATATGCAAGAATACCATTAAAAAAATTAGACAAAGAAAAGAAAGAGGAAAGCAAGAAAGGAATAACAGGAATAATAGGAAAAATAGAGTGAAGTTCACCCTATTAGAATATGTAAGAATATCACTAAATGAAGTTCACATTTCATTTATGTCATAATTAAATAAAGAATTCAACAACTATAAATACAATGAAGACAGAATGAATGAAATCTTGCTTGGTCTTCACTGGGAACTTGAGTAAGAAGTAGATCTTTTTTTGTGTGTTGGGGGGGTCTAGAATTTGAAAGAGAGAACTCCTCATCTTCTTTCTTTTATCACTTAGGAGCTGTGTGAGATGAAAGTCTCATGCATGGTTTTGAATGAGAGAAATAAGTGAGGAATCCTCTTTTCGTCGTACAACAGTAAGGTAAGTAGCTATTCCAGATGATCCAGCTTCTTTTAAGGATAGGTTAGCCTCTTCTCCTTCAGGGGATGCAACAAGACTACATTCTCATCGGAGTTCCACTTCTTCCTTAACCCACTCTAAGAAAAAGGTGAGTACAACTACTCTACTTTAGAGTCGATCCAGTTTTCGCTTCTCCCTCGATTGGTCCAACCTTCTCTATCAGCTTGGTCCAGTAGAGGATCATGCTAGGGTCAGATGATCCTCCCACCCCTGCTTCCAAATTTGGATCCGTTACTCCATCCTCATTTCACAATCAACTGATGAGTGGCTTTTGCCCTTGCCCTTGCCCTTGCTTTAGCCGCCTTAGCCACTTCCTCCGGTTTCCTACCACGCCATGCTGCAGGTGCTTTCGCTGCTGGGTATTGCTCTCGATCACTAAAGAAGGAGCCATTTTCATTGTTAGAGGTGCAACTGAGATCCGCTTAGCTAGGACTCGATCTTGGTACTAGTCCATACCGGTCAAAGTCGAATCACGAGCCTATTAGTGAAGCAAATTCAATGAAGCAACAACTGGTACCATGGAGAAGCGCCCATAAACTAGAGAGTCTTGACCAATTTGAAAGATCATTTGATTTAGTTGAAGTAACTGAATTTTGGGTTGTTCGATCAAGTAACAAACACTCTAATGGACTATAACGAGCTAAGTAATGTAGTACTAAATCCCTGAGTGACTCTTGGCTACCTTCAGTGATAAACGCAATTACTTTTACTACTCTATTCCTACGAAATGAGCCAATAAAGAGGGGGAGGGGAAGGGACGGATTTGAGACTACCGACGTCTCTAGCGCTGATACATAGAGCAGCGGGGTAGTGTTTAGAAATATTTTTTGTTTGGTCAGAAGAGTCCTCCGAATATTTTGGTCTTGGATTAGTGATTCGTTTCGATATTTTGATTTTATTTTGGAATATGAAGAGAGAATAGAGGAGCAACTACTAACTCGAGCTCCAAACTCCTAGCTCTGAACTCGAACTTAGAGCTCCTAACTAGAACTACTAACTATCTTAGCTACTTATATCTTTATGATAAACAGATCCATTTTGCAAGTTTGTTATTACGGGTAGTTCCTACAAAGGATCGGACTAATAACGTATACAATACTTGAATTCTCGGTATAGATGCTACATAGTTGTTCTCATCGATCGAAAGGCAGGGCGGCACAACCCCCAACCAAGGGAGTGGTTACGTCTAGTATGTCCCCCCTTATTCTCGACCTGCTATGGTGCCCCGGGGTGCGTAGGAGCGGGTTGAGTTCGTATCGTCGCGGAGCAATAGTCGCGTCCGCATCTGATCTATCTACTCGGCAATTCATCCGGTGACTTCACTGTCGCCAAAAAATAGAAAATGAAAAGTATATCAGCAAAATAGAGAATACAACGAAAAACAAAAAAATAGAAAAGATAAAAACAAAAAGAAAAAACAAGGAGAGCTATCGGGGAGATATAGTATACACAAGGGATGGACAAATATTATTCACAGATATAAAAGAGGGGATGAGGGAAGAATTTACGAAAAACTTCAACTGGGAAAACCAAAGCGGGGGGATCATTAAAGCAAGGAACTACTATATGGAATACGGAGAAAAAAGCTATGTAACTAGAAAAGAGGAAATGGGGAAAAATAGGGTGAAGTTCACCCTATTAGAATATGCAAGAATACCACTAAAAAAATTAGACAAAGAAAAGAAAGAGGAAATCCAGAAAGGAATAATAGGAGAAGATTGGTTGGGTTAGCCCACTTTTCTGTAGGTTATATATTCACTTATGCAGATTTCTTGATTGCCTCAACATCGAGCTAATTTGGTTAATTTTTTTAATGTCTTGTATCAATGATAATAGCATTTCTTTCGATGGAGAAGAAGTCCACCTTCTTATATTTCTACTAGACATGAATTAGTTTATCGACTCCCCGAACAGTACTATAAGAATCGGTACTGAACATCCTCCCTGTAATTGTACATGCTCCCATAGAAATAACATATTTTGGTTCAGGCATTTGCTCATATAATCTCAATAAAGAAGGAGCCATTTTCATTGTTACTGTTTCGGCTGTTAAAATGAGATTTGCATCCCTCTCTTTACTTTTTTTCGCCCCCATGTCGCCACACGGGGGGCATGGGGACGTAAAAAAGGGGATCCTATGACCTGGGATAATAAGCTCATGAGCTCGGTTTTACTTCACCATCGAGAAACGAAAGAAGACTTCCATCTCCAAGTGATGTATGGAATATATGACAAAGGTTGAGTGTTGGAGTATTTTTATTGATCGGTCATGTCATATAGGTCCGAGTTAGACATCCAATTACTTCGATTTGAATTATTCGGAGAATGTCCATGTTCTCCTACATGGCAATATTTATATTAATTACTCACTTGGTCGGCTCAGAAGAAAGTTGGTCGGCTAACCGGACGACCGACCAACCTAAAGAATATGAACCATCAAGAATATAAAAGGCCATTAGTGTAGAGTCATTTCGTATACGTGAATATCAAGGGTCTCATTTATTATATACAGATATAAATGCCTAAATATATAAAGGCATTACATCTCTTAGGTTCCTAACAATCCCTATAAATAAATACTCACCCATAGCTCAAAGGATTCATTCATTCTCAACACACCATGTTGTGCTATTGTAAACCTCTGGAAATAAAATAACAGTGGACGTAGGCTTTCCTTACAGTCGAACCACTTTAAAAATCTCTGTCTCCTATATGTTTGATGGGATTATTTATCTTTATTTTCATTTTCAATATCATCTTCATACCTTCACTTTATTTGCTGTGGATGCCTAAAAATGATATAGACCATTTTTAGTTTTCAACAGATGGAGTGACCAATTCTGAGGGTCAAGGTCAATTATGAGGACCTTAAGTGTGAGCGACCAATTCTAAGGGTCGAGGTCAATTTTGAGGACCTTAAAGGAGCGACCAATTCTGAGGGTTGAGGTTAATTCTGGGGACCTTAAATTAGAGCGACCAATAATGATGGTCGAGGTCAATTATGAGGACCTTAAGTGGGAGCGACCAAGTCTGAGGGTTGAGGTCAATTCTTAGGACCTTAAATGGGGCGACCAATTCTGAGGTTCAAGGTTAATTATGAGGACCTTATGATGAAGTGACCAATTTTGAGGGACGAGGTCAATTCCGAGGACCTTAAGTGGGAGCGAACAATTCTAAGTGTAGAGGTCAATTCTAAGTACCTTAAGATGGAGCGACCAATTCTAAGGGTCGAGGTCAATTCTGAGGACCTTAAGTAGGAGCGACCAATTCTAAGGGTCAAGGTCAATTCTAAGGACCTTAAGTTGGGAGCGACCAATATTGAGGATCGAGGTCAATTCTGAGGACCCTAAGTGGGAACGACCAATTCTGAGGGTTGAGGTCAATTTTGACGACCTTAATTGGGAGCGACCAATTCTGAGGGACGAGGTCAGTTATGAGGACCTTAAGATGGATCAACCAATTCTGAATTCCAAAGACCTTAAATGGGGGCGAACAATTCTGAGGGTCAAGGTCAATTCTGAGGACCTTAAGTGGGAGCAACCAATTCTGAGGGTTGAGGTCAATTCTGAGGACCTTAAGATGGAGCAACCAATTTTGAGGGTCGCTTAAATGGGAGCGACCAATTTTGAGAGTCGAGGTCAATTCTGAGGACCTTAAGACGATAGGGAGTAACTCTCTTAGTGGATTTCTGTTTGAGACTCCACTGGGGAGGAGACATTCATCTAGGGATTACATCCTTTTGATAAAGAGTTATAATTCTTAGTTTGGGAATTCCATTTTGGGGGACAATTGATGGTTTAAGGTTTTAAGATTTCGCTAGAGGGATGTGTTGCTGGGCAGAGATGCCCTATTAAGGCTTCTAACTCTACTTGGGGAAATTTGGAATTTCTCTAGGGAAAAGTTTAATTAGAGAATTCATGCTGGAGAAATAGGTAGCTTTGTTACGGAGGCACTTGATTTCTACTGTAGATGAAGTTTTGGGATTCCGCTGGGGAGTGGTAGCGAGTTTTCAGGATACGGGTGAGCCGAATTTTAGGGTTTCAAGCTGAAAATTGTGATATTAATCCGGCTGGAGATTTAGGGAACTTGAAAAATGATTTTCTTAGTAAAGAAATATTCTAAAATTCATTTGGTAATTTTAGGATTTTTCTAGGAATTTTTTGCGATTTTTTGGCATTTCTTGGGTTTTTTTTGTATGAAATTTCAGGGGGGTGCCGCCCCATAGGTTGTGGGATCTGCCAAATGACAGTGGCACAGTCTTTTGGTCAACCTATGGAAGGGGATGTGATAGGTGCTAATTGGTATGGGGTTCATTAGATGCTGGGGATTTACTGCGAGGGTATAGAGGTGGACTGATCTCTGAGGGTGACACCTGAGGCGGGGTAGGTGGCGTTGGGTAAGATTGTTGAATCTCTATTGAGGATGTAGGTGATCTTTTACCCTTGAAGGATGGATCCTCAAAATTTTCTTGCAGGATCACCATTGACTGTGGGAGCTTGGTGTTGACCATATTGCATGCTTGATGTAGTGGCATTGCACCTGAAAAGAGACTTAAAAGGAAAAAAGAGATGCATATTTTGTTTGATTATCTTGATTTAGTGGCTTACTCTACATGCACTTCAATTTTCTAGGGAGTTTTTATTTTGAGAAAGAGTACGAAGAGTGTGTTTTTTGGAAATTTTTGAATATGTTTGAGTAGAAGGTGTCCTTAGAGACTTGATTGAAAAAGATCTTCCCTTGAAGGGATTTATTTTGAGTAGGAAAAACGAGTCTTTGGGAATTTTTAAATAAAGGAGGGCCTTAGAGGCTTGGTTGGTATATGGATAAGGGGAATAAAAAGCAAGGTTATAAAGTTGGGTTTGTCGCCTTTGCGTTGAATCTGTTACGTTGAAGAGATTATACTGATGTTGCTTTTGTTGGAGCTGTTACTTTGGGCCTAACTTTGAGGCTCTTACTGATGACTGGGGATCTGCTAATGGACCCCCAACTTGCTTCCATTACTGCGTGGATGTTATATCATCGCAATCTTATGACAATGATACTGGAAGAGACCCTGAACGATCTGGATGCTTGGCGGGAAGACCGTTATGGTTTTCTGAGGGGTAGCCTAGTTATGTTATTCATGTGGCTATTTGAGAGATTTCGTTTGGCGATCCCTCCTGAATATTCCGTGGTAACTGTATTAAATTTCTTCAGCCGCTATTTCATCAGTTTCGTCTCGAACATCGAGAACTGGGAAAATTAGTTTATGGAGCACGAGGCATGATGTCTGCGCTGGTCAGTACCCTGGTGGGGAAAGTTACAGCCTATTCTGGAACTGGGGGAATACCAGTACGTTCGGTTGGTTGGCCTTCGATAGACCACTTTCTACGTTCCCTGGCATCTTTTACATCGAGTCGAGTGGGAGAAGATTGTGCCACCTTGGACACTAGACTTCTTTCCTGTAGAGGATTTGACTGAAGGCTTATGGATACCACTGGGCTCTCTATGGGAGAATCATCGGCCGTCGACTCATCCTTCCCAATCTATTGGCAGAGTTTGGCATGTTTCTGAGGACTATATGAAATGGCTGTGGAGGCGGGTATTAGTTAAGATAATGGGCAAGGAGATCGCACAGAGATGGTTTGCCATGTTTGAGACCATAGAGGGAGGCGTAGTGGTTTCTTCTAAGCTGATTCAGACTTACCGTTCTATGGAGCGCCTTCGATATTCCATCCAAGCAGGGGATGTTTTGGGGCCCCAATATGTAGATGATGATGGGGCCGATTCTTCTGGAAGTTGGTCGTAGGGCCTTTTGTGAAGCTGGTGTCTTTGGTGTTTTTCTCAAGCTTTTATGATGGTTATGTGTTTGGTTGTTAGGAGTAAATTTGGTAAGTTAAGAAATAGTTTGGTTTTTGTTTATTTTTCGGACAATAAGGTTGGCGGGGGGGGGGGGGGGGGGGTAGTTGTTTGACTCCCAACACTGATATTTCATGTAATCGTTCTAAAATTTCTTATTAATGGAATAAGAAAAGATTTTAATTATATTGTTGCGCATCTTGATGAGGTTTACATTTGAATTATCTATACTAATTGCAAAAGCGTACATAATCCTTTGTTCATATAAATAATAAAATGAATTGTTGTTTTCGGGGAAAATAAAATAATATCATTTTGTGAAAAAAGAAGGGAACCGTGACCATGTGAAGCGTATAAGCTGCCGACGTACTTCTGGTGGTTTTGAAATTTTTTTGAATTTCATTTTTAAAAGCAATTTTTTTTTAAAGGATCAGGCCCCACGTAGTTCTGAGTAGAGGGAAATAAAGATTTTCTTTTTTTTAGAATAGAAGGGGGATGAGAAGAGTCATAACGTGCCGAGATTTCGAACTAAGGGTAGAATTTATTGAGACGGTCCAGGTTGACTAGACGAGCCATCTCTTCTCCATCCAGGTCGGTGAGCATAACGACACCATCGGATATGATCTTCTTCATAATGTGGGGACCACTCTAATTTAACTTGAATTTCCCTCTGGGGTCCTAGATGAGTTCTACGATTTCTTTAAGGGATAAATCCCTTTCTCGGACACCACGATCCATGACTCTCTTGTTGAATGATCGTGCTATCCAGCAATGGTACCCTTATATATGATGTAGAGCCTTTAGTCTCCTTTCATCCAAGAGTGATAACTCGTCAAGACAAATCTGACGCTAGACTTCTTCGTTAACTTTGCTTTCAAGCATGATGCATAGCGAAGGAATTCCTAGCTCAACGGGTAGGACTGCTTCCATGTCGTATAATAGAGAGGAAGGGGTAGCTATAGTAGATGTTCAAACTTAAGTGCGATAGATCCAGAGGGCATAATGGATCCGATTGGCTTAATCTCGACAACTCTCAGCCATCCTGCTGCTGAATGCTTTGAGGTTCTTATTAGCGCCTTCGACTACACCGTTGGTTTGAGGTCAATAGGGAGAAGATTTGTGTGCCTCTAGATCCCATCCTCGCCGACCAATTTCATGACCTCTACCTCGAAATGTAACTTGTTATCTGATACTAGCTTTTACAGGACCCGGTATCGACAAATGATGTTTTTTCGAATGCACTTGGCTATTTTTTTAGCATCTAGAACTGCGTATGACTCGGCTTCAACCCATTTGGTGAAGTAATCAATGACAACCAAGATGAACTCATTCCCGTTTGAGGCTTTGGGTATAACTTTTCTTATGATATCAATGTCCCATATGGAAAACGGTCAGGGAGAGGTCATGGTGTATATACTCGTGGAGGCAAGTGTTGGAGGTTGGAAAACTGTTGGCATTTAAGGCATCTCCGAGCATAGGTGGTGCAATCTTGAACCATGGTAGTCCAATATTAACCCTATCAGATAATCTTCTTGGCGAGCATATGGCAATTCATGTGGGGTCCGCACTCCCTACTGTGGATCTTCCACATCATGTCTTCAATGTCAGCCCCTGCGATGCAGTGTAAGTAGGTTCCATTGAAGTTTCTCTTGAAGAGTGCTTTATCACAGATAATGTACTAAGCAACCAGTTTACAGAGGGTTGCTCGGTATTTCTTGTTAGAATCTTGGGGCTACCTACCGTGCTTGAGAAGGCGCCAAATATCATAATACTAGTACTCTGTCATATCAGGATCTTCTTCTTTGACGAGCTTAATATGGTAGCGGTGGGTTGGTTTAGCTTACTTTTAGACTAGGAAGGGCTCCATCATTTTTCCTTCGGGTATGTCGACCATGGAGGCTAAGGTAGCAAGAGCATCGGCTAAATTGTTCCTTGTTCAGGGCAGGTAATGGAAGGTAATATCTTGGAATTGGCAGGCCAGTTTTTCTAGGTGGGCATAAAAGGGTAAGAGTTTCTCGTCCTTGACTTTCTATTTTATAAGGACCTGGCCGATGATAAGGGCAGAATCTCCATAAACATCTAGGCATCAGATTCTTTTCTTGTGAGCGACTTTGAGGCCTACCATTCATGCCTCGTATTCAGTCATGTTGTTGGTGCCGGGAAAATCTAGCTTTATGTTAAAGGAGTATGAGAGTCATCAGGGGCTATTAGGAGTATCCCAATACCATATCCTTTCTTATTGGCAGCACCATCAAAGAACATTTTCCATTAGAGGTCTTCTTGGGAGGTGTAAATAATGTTTTCATCTGGGAATTCAAAAATCCAAACATCGACTTCTTCCATAGGGTGGTCAACAAGGTATTCAGATATGGCTCTTCCTTTCATGACTTTCTGTGTGACATACACAATATTGAATTTGGCTAGCACATCAACCATCGGGCCATTTTACTGGATAAGGCAAATGTCTTAAGTAGGTATTTAATAGGATCCATTCGGGACACAAGTCTGATGGGAAATGCAAGCATGTAGTGCCGTAATTTTTGAGTGATCCAAACAAGGGAGACATATGTTTTTTCCAAGGCAATGTAGTTGAGTTCATATCTGGCCAATTTATGACTGATGTAGTAGATATACCTCTCCTTGCGGGACTCTTCAATGTATTTGGTTAACAAAGCCCTAGAAGTGATATATGTTACGGTCAAGTATATGAGTAGATGGAAATCAGGCTACAGTGCCATGAGCACCGGTGGTCGGGTTAGATATTACTTGATTGGGTTAAAGGCTTCCTGACAAGCTTTGTTCCAAACCTTGGTTGAATCCTTCTGGAGGAGTTTGAAGATAGGTTCACAAATAGAAGTTAATTGGTTGATGAACCAATTGATATATTATAATTTTCCAAGGAATTTCTGGACTTTTTTCTTCGTTCGGCACGGTGGCATTTGGAGTATGGATTTTAGTTTGGCAGGATCTACTTCAATCCCCTTTTCGCTAACCATAAATCCCAAGATATTTCCTTTGGTAACGCCCAAAACACATTTATGTGGGTTAAGTCGCATCTGGTATCGCCGTAGTTGCTCGAAGAACTTCTGAAAAGCGGGAACATGACCTTCTCGGGTCTTAGACTTGATAAACATATCGTCTACATTGACCTCGACTTCTTTGTGTATCAGATCATGCAAGATGGTTGTTACAACACTTTGGTAGGTAACCCTTGTGTTTTTTAGACAAAATGGCATAAATGTGTAACAAAAGGTTCCCCGAGGGGTGATGAATGCAGTTTTTTCTTGATGATCAGGGTACATCTTGATCCGATTGTATTCGAAAAACTCGTGAACGAATGATTTGAGGGCGTGACTAGCCGTATTATCCACAATCATGTCACTATTGGGTTACGGGGAATCATCATTTGGAGAAGCTTTGTTCAAATCTGAATAATCAATGCATATGCGAACCTTCCCTCCTGATTTTGTCACTAGTACGAGGTTGTCTAACCATGTGGGATATTCAATCACTTGGATGAAGTCTACGTTTAACTGTTTGACCACTTCTTCCTTAACCTTGATCTACCATTCGGTGCAGAGCTTTCGCAGATTCTGTTTAATCGGTTTACATTTCGGGAGAGTTAGAATCTCGTGCTGAGCTATCTCGAGATCAATATCAGGCATGTCATCATAGGACCATGCGAAGATGTCCACAAATTCCTTTACTAGTTTTTCAAGTTGCGCACGTTCATGCTCGTCAAGGGTGGCCCCTATCGTAATCTCGTGCAGTTGGCTATTAGAATCGAGATTAATAACAATAATTTCATCTTCATTAATTTGGACACGGTTACATTGTTTGTTATTAACCTTATTAAGATCAGTTAAGAACTTCTCATTTATAAAATCATCATCATCAAGAGTTTGATTAAAATCAAGACAATCAATGTAAGGCACAATAAGATACTCAAAATCTTCATTTATTTCATTTTCAGGAAATACAACGTTGAGAATCTCATCAAATGAGGTCTCGATTACATTGTGATCAGAACAGGGAGGAACAATAAAAGAAGAAAAAATGGGATAAACATCTGTGTTGGGCTGCATTTCAGCGGGTGGAATTGGTATAGCATGCCAGTTGAAAAGAGGTGCATCAGCAGCTTTGATTAGAAGGGATGAATCTGATGACATAGTGATTGAGTGGATCATATAGAGTGTCAGACCCAGTGTCTACATATTGCATGAATCCTCGGAGTCACTTCCCTCAGAATCTCTAGTAGTAGCTATAGTCTTCTCAATGAGTGATTTCATATGATGCTGGGAACTTTTGGCCCATGAGTAGCTATCTTAGAAGAAGATCTCCATTCCTGGCTTTATCCTCTTATCTATATGATCATACCATGATTCGGGAAAGCCACAAAAGGGAAAATCTTCAACCTCTTTGATAAATATTTCATTCAAGGAATCCCCCAAGATAGTCTTGGTACTTTCTAGCCTTCTCTTCAATCGAGGTTCGAAGAGCACTCTAAGCTCTTCTGATGATAGTTGAAAACCTAAACCACAAGGAGGAAATGCCTTTTTTAATACTGTGGGTTTTAGTATTTCTTGTTGTCGTCATCCCAGCCCCAGTACGGGTATGTAATGCATATTCTTGAACATCTGTATCACATTGACATTGATGTAAGGGCTATACTCTGGACTGACTCGATCTTTAAAATTATCCCCTGTTGGGAGTGGAAATGGTTCGACTCAAAAACCTAACAGTAGCATATCATTAACCCCATGTTGTATCTCTAGTATTGAATTAGTGGTGCTTGCATTCTCAGCATTATCATCATCACCCAAGATGGTGATCACCTACCTATTGGCGAAGAACTTCAGTTTATAATGGAGAGAGGAAGACACCCCCTTGATACTGTGGAGCCATGGTCATCCAAGCAACAGGTTGAAACAAGCCGGTATGTTGATGACTTGGAATTCAGTAATGGGATTTATAGGGTTAACCCCTATTGTAACCTTTATGGATCCTATCACTTCCCGATGAGTATTGTCATAAGCACGCACCGCAATGTAAGTTGGAGCAAGGTCGCTTACTTTCAGTTATAAGCAGTTGAGGGTTCTTAACGGGTAAACGTTAAGTTCTGATCCATTGTCAACAAGTGAAAGTGGGACAGTCTTTCCCATAACCTCAACAGAGATATTAATAGCATAGTTGTGATTTGGACCATACTTAGGGATTTACTCTTCGAAGAAGGAGAGCATTCTTGTAGAGGTTAGAGATCCGACCAGATTTACTGCTTCTTCTGGCGTGGTGAAAGGAGGGACTAGTTTAATTAATCCATTTCGGTGCAATTGGGAAAACATAAAGAGTCCCCACAGAGTGGCGTTAGCCGGAGTTTTCTTCAATTGATTGAGGATCTTGCACTCCTCGAGGGTCATTTTCGGCATAAGGAGTTTCTCAACACCTTTTCCCTTATCGATTATTGCTGATTGAGGGTTTAAAACCGGATAGTGCCTCCCAGATCTAGTCATATGGTTCACAGAAGAGTAAAAAAATAGAAACCCTATTTCTTTATCTATCTCGGGCTGTTTGACAACTTTCTTAATCTCTAATACTAGGTCCTTAAACGATATCATTCCACATATACTAACTACTGGGCTAGTCTTATCTGGGCTTTGCTCTTCATCTTAATTATCAAATTCGTCCCCCCATCCGATCATAACGATGTCATAATGCATTCTACAACCTTAATAGCCTCTTCTATAGATCCTCCCACTCAACGGGGAGATATAAAATCGAAAGAACCAAGCCCCCTTGTAGTTTCAAAGCATCAAGTAGCTCGAACAAACTGCAAATTTCATTAATTTATCAAAATAAGTCTGCCATGATCTGGACGACATTATCTAAGCTAACTTCGTCGGTGGGTACCACCCAACTATCTGACTCTCGAGCCCACTTTCGAGCTTCCAAGAACAGTGTGCTAAATTTCTGGCAGTCAATGGTAATCTCTGAGGGTAATCTCAGCCCGAAGTCTAGGAGCTGATTCAATACTGCTGATAATTCCACATCATTTCCTCTGGAACGAGTAACAGCAATACAAGCTCTTGTAAGAAGTGACAGGGCCTGATTGTCAAAACATGTAGGGTGTAGGAGAAAATATGGGCAAACTTTGAGGGGTTTAGGTGAATATACGGGTATGATGGGTGGTTTATTGGGTATAATCTCGGTAGATGGGTCGAATTCAGGTTCTTCTTCTAGGAAGATGGCATTTGCATGATTTTAGAGTGGATTGTGGGTAGTGTTTGGTTTAGGATTGACTGGTGGGGCGATAATACCCTAGTCAATCAGACCTTGGATTATATTTCGGAGATGGAAACACTGATCAGTGGTATGACCAGTATTTTGATAGAAATCACAGTGGGCGTCTAGTTTGAAATTTTTGGGAAATGAGTTTTGTAATGGACGAAGGTCCAATGGCTTGATAAGATTTCAGATCAAAAAGGCTTGGTAAACTTTGAAGAGGGAAGCATGAAGCTCGGCGTATTCTTTTTTTACTAGGTTAGGACGGCTTTTTGGTACCCATGAAGTGGCAGGCCGAGAAATGTTATTGATGGTTAAAACTGCGGTATTGGTAGGCTTCTTATACTTTCTTAGAGTGAACTGTTTGGATACTTTCTTTGGCTAAACTTCTGTCTTGGCAAGATTTTCTTCAATCTCTTACAATATTGACCTTCTCTTCTTGAAAGGCCGGTTGGTCATGGTGGCCTCTTTTTCTCTCTACCTTTCTATGAAATTACTGACAGTTTCCCCGGGATTCTGTTTGAGAAGTTCTAAATCACAGCGAGTAATCTCTAACTCCTCGTTATACTTGTACTATGACATGAATTTGTGACACCCCGCCAAATTAAATACCGGGCGATCACTCCTTTATTAAATTAAAATCAAGGTGAACAGTTGATTCATTCTTAGCATCACTGTCGAAAAGACTTTTTCCAATTTAAACACCCTAAATAATTAAGATAAGTGTCAAAACCATTTAGACATTACTTTCCAAATTTTTTTATTTAATAAACCAACACTTAAAACTCTGCATAATTCACAATTTAATAGTCATACCACAACTATCCAGGAACATACAATCCAAATAATCAAATATTCAACTGATTGAATCCAACATTTAATACTTAAATGAAAACATCCTAACAGTAATAAATCCCAAAGTGCAAATACTGGAAATAAATGGATTACAATATCCGATAAAACATCTGAATAATGAAAACGGCGACACATGCCCAACTGGAATAAATAATGCTAAGAGTAGAATCAAATGATTGAGGTCGTCTAAGTAAGAGGCCTGCAACTCCCACCTAAGCTGCAACGCGTTCCTTCCAAAGGATCCTATGCAAGACGCCCCTGTGGCTGGGCACCTGTCATATATACATATACATACAAGAGAGAAAAGAAAATGGAAACGGGTCAGAGCCCGATTGTAGAAATGATTTAGAATTTGTTTAGCAAGTATTTAAAATGTTTATAGGCCAATGCAACAACATATTAGTGCGACACTCCCTTGAGAAATTCTCACCTCTCTTCTAATGTGCACGCCTATCGCACTAACCTTCCCAACGGTTTAACTTATCTTAGGTTACTCGTAAGATTTAAACTGAACAATTTCATTGTTTAAGAGATTAATTTCATTTGATCACAAAGTTCTCATTTAAACCTTATTTGTTAATAAAGTTTCCCAATATCATATTATGCTTTTCAAAACAAGTATATCCAAATTGAAATCATTATTCATTTCTTACTTACCATAAACACAGTAGGAAATTCCAATTTTCAGAATTTAATATATATATTAAATACTCGTATAATATATATATTCTAACAGCACCCCCACATAAAAATTATGGTGGGGGCATACTCTGCTATCCAATCCCCGTCTCACTCGTACTAAGGGAAATACAAGTTCAGAATCACTCTCGAACTGTATTAACACATACACAAATAATATTGAGGCGAAGCATAGATTCCAAATCTATAAGAGGTCAGTACACACCCTCACGTCTCTTAGGACCGTCTGACCATCGATCAGATAGCCTGTACCAAGGATATCTATCTTCTAGGGTACGAGTCAATATCCCCCCATAAAGGCACATCGAGATAAGACTGTCCCAGCGCGGCAACCTCAGGGATAACAAGTAGCGCGGGCATGATTTTTACACGTATATAGTATATGCATAAACACAGACATATAAATATACTACTTTTACCATATCAAATTTAGGTTCATCTCATAACCCATAATTATAATATTTATCCTTATTTCTCAATCTTTAGTTATCACGTATAACGGTTCTTCTCTTACTTTAATTGAGGGATTAATCCAACTTACTATGTAACACTCATGGACTCTATCCTCCCAAGTGTAGAATTCAGTAGGTACTCATCTATTTTTCCAACGAAACTATCTTACGCGTCTTTCCCTTTAATACATAATCCTATCGTCCCTTATATGTAAACATCCCAAAAATGCAAATCTCGTCTTACATTAAAGGTCTCACAATTATTAATAAGTCCTACTGGTCTTCTTCATCTCCCAAAATATTTTAATAAGGATGTCCAAATATTTTTACTCATTTAATTTGAATTTAACTAGTTACAAAGGGGAAATATGAGTCTGCTATAAGGGGTCGATCGATCGATGGCAGGAGCTCGCTCGATCGATGCGTCGATCGATCGACACTCCTGGTTCGATCGATCGATCAAACAGGTATGCGAATTCTGCAGATTAACAGTTACAGGTTCTATCATCCAACCTCAACCAAATTTAGATTTTTAACACCCGAACTCCCAAAAATTCATACTACAAACATTATAAACCCAAACTAATAATCTTCTTCGTAAAGCATGTGAATTTTCATCAATAACCATGGATTAAAAGGGCAAAACTTGTATAAACCTCATGAACCCTAGAATTTCTTTAACTTTGTTCTAATAAATCTTTTTCCATAATTTCTTCTTCTAAAACATCATAAATTCGTGGTTCAACCTCTACATATGAAGGGGGATTTCTAGATTTCCATATATCTCATCACTAGATGCAATATCCTATCTCTAACATGGGTTTTCTTCCATGAAACTCATCCTAATCAACCCTAGACTAACATGAGAGATGCATTAACGAAAATAAGAAAGATAGACACTTGCCTGGGAATTTCAGAGTTCTGATTTGTGGACGAATTTGGTGTGGTTGCGTTCCCCGTTGCGTGATCTACGCGTTGGTAGTGGTGGCGGTGCAACCGGATGAATTTTCGGCCTAGAACACCTTGGCAAACTCTCTCCTTCCCTCTCCTATGGCCATCACTTGTCTTTGGTTATGTTAACCCTAGAAGACAACCTTAGACCTCTGATATAACCCTTGAAAATTCGTGGGTTTAATTGCCCAAAATTACAAAATGTCGAAAATGCCCTCCCGGGGTGCTAAATAAGTCTAAAAACGCCCGGAGACCCGAACTAAACCCCCGGGTACACTTTTCTGACTATCTCGACCCTTACGGACACTTTGGCGCACTCAAAATGACCATACGAGCAACTTATAATTTATTCACTTTTATTAATCAATATTTAGTCCCGACGCGACACTGGCGCGTCCCGACTCAAATTTCTAAAATTGTCATTTTATTCACTCTTGACATTTAATAGAACCAATATTATATTACTTTACTCATTTGTAATATTCAACAAGTTTCCCATAATTACTAACTCACATCACGTTAATAATTATAAAATAATTAATTTTCGAATTTATATTAAATTAATAACTCACACTAAATTTAATAAATCCCCAAATTAATAAAGCATAAAAATACGGGGTATTACAGAATTCATGGGCAACATCCTCCCAATTGAGATTTCTGGTCTCCTCGAGAGATAAGAACCAGCGAAGAGCGTTTTCTTTTAAAGTTTGTTGGAACATCTGGGCCATTATTTCCTTGGAGGCATCTAGGAGAGTCATGGCTCAGTGATAACTTTGGAGATGAACAATTGGGGGCTCGCTACCCCCGAATTTATCAATATTAGGCATTTTAAACTTTTTCAACAGCCTTACCTTGGGATATGGAGACATATGGGTGTAATCCATGTAGTTCTCGAAGATTCGGACTTGGTCAAACTTCTTGGTCAACAACTTACGATTCTCTTTGACCTTGTTCAACTCTTTTTCCTTCGGATCAATGGTCACGGGTAGGTTAGCCCCTGGTTGGGCAAGATTCAACATAAGGATTTGAGCTGGTGGTGGCCCATTAGCAAGAGGACATGTGGAGCGTTATGATATTCTTTCGGGACCCAAATAGGCTCAGGTGCGGGTGGACCCATAGCGTGAGGGAAGAGGACCTCAGGCTCTTCGGGGATAGGAACCCGATTTTACTGCATCTCATGAACCTCGATTTGAAGGTTGTCAATCTTGTCTGTAAGTTGGGTTAGAGTCGTTATCAAATCAGGCTATACATTCGGTATTGGGTCGGTGTTCTCCATGTAAAGTGGGTGAAAGTGGATTTCGGACTTGGAGGAAGTAGCGGGAGAATTGACGGAGCTTCGAGATGGAAGTTCGAAGATAATGAGGAGCCAGGCCAAGGGTCGGGTATGCGATCGACCTGAGAAGGAAAATGATTCAAATTTATTTTTAAAAGAGAGGAGGAAAAACTTTTATTATTGAAAAAGGAGGAAAATATTTTTGACGTTTTTTGGAAAGGGAAGGACGAAATTTTTTTAGTATTTTTTTTATAGAAAGGAGGAAAAATATTTTTGGTATTTTGACAAGAGGGGGAAAATGTTTTTGACACTTTTGGCAAGGAAGGAGGGAAAAACGAGGAAGAGTCTTATTATTATTATTATTATTATTATTATTATTATTATTATTATTATTATTATTATTATTATTATTATTATTATTATTATTATTATTATTTCACTTGTATTAGGTTTACCTAAATACAAAACAAATACCAAATGGGACCTGAGCCTGGGAAAAATTGGGTTTGGAAAAAATATGTAAAACATGGTTGGACTTGTGGCCAAGCTCACGGACAGGGTCTCGTTTGGGAAAAATACGAAATTGTACGAAAATTTGAGCGGCATGCCGACCCGTCATTTCGGCAGAGTTTTAGGTAGTAACTAGTAAACTAAATATGAGTGCCCTAGGTTTGACGCCTATATGAGGGTATGTAGTTATTGGGTAAGTGGAAAGGTTCCCTCATTTGGCATGACTTCCATGATATACGTCTTACCTTTGAGGGCAATCGGTACGTTTGGACAAGCCATTTAATATACCCGAGTACCAGTGAGAGAGAATTCGATATACTTAACATACGTGAATGAGTTCCTTGCGTTATACCTCTCATCATGACTTCGGTCAAGTGGTACGATGCGGGGGAACCGTTTGATATACGTCAAAGGTACTTGGCTAATGGAAGGTGAGAGCCATATTGCTGAGACTAATTACGACCTGCCAGACCAGCGCCCATCATAAAGTGACCCCCCCAGTTATGGGACAAAATTTGGTCAATAGCCATGATCTTTGGTGATGTAGTGTGCAAAGTGAATGATTCTTGTTTAGTATATTATGGAAAGAGTATTTTATTTAGCATGATGAACACTATACTAATAGGGACGAATGTACAAATATCATAAAAAGTAAATCAAGCATGGAGCATGAGTATTACATTAAGCATGGATATGTGATAGTGAGTGATGTGTGAATATCTATAAGTGAGTGTGTGGTAGTGAACCTAAACATCGATTAACTATAAGTGGTGTGTGAGAAGTGTGAGTGAGCATGGATATATACAAGTGTTATAAGTAGAGGTGTGTATTAGTGACACCTAAGCATGGATATTCTAAGTGGTGTGTGCAACATGTGGTCATAAGCGATCCTACGTGTAAGTAGTGTGAAGTGGATATAGAGTGTAAATTGAATAAGCATGAGGTAGACATGTACAAGAAATAATAGAGGAGAAAAAGGGAACATACAGGTAGGTTCATACGCACACAAGTAGAAAATGATAACACCCATGCAAACAGAGTCTAGCCCTCTTATGATAAACAAGTCCCCAGCGGAGTCGCCATTGTGGCCATCCCTTCCCTTTTCGGGGTCTCTCATTCCTCCCGTCTCGAGGGGGGGGGGGGGGAGTGAAGGTCTCGTGCCCTTTCTAGGAGAGGTTCGGTCGTTGTTGATATGGGGTGAATGTAAAGAGATGGAGTCACCAGCCTATTTTGCAGAAAATTGGCAAAAGAACATGTCGTCGCCTCTAGAGAGCGGCATCAAAGAAAAACTGATGCTTACGAAACCAATAGTTTAGAGGTTTGGGGGATAAATTACGGAATGGGAAGGTGTTAGGCACCCATCCCTCCCTTTCGGTCTCTCCTGGGATTATGTTACTATTTTTCTTAATTTCTCTGTGAAGTAGATTGGAATCGCCCGAATCATATCATGGAAAGGATAGAGTGAAGTCATCCATAGGAATGTTCCCAAAATAATATCTAGAATATACGATGTATGCGGTTATTGAGATATTGATAGTTATGATAAAACGATAATATGTGTTAGATAAAATGCCAAGTATGAATCGCAAGTACGGTATGTATGAGTAATGTATAGATAAAAAGGATGAAAATACGAGAATGAGAAATTGGACTCAAGTCTAGAGTTTGATCCCAAAACGCCTACGTAGCCTATAAAGGCATCAAAGTCTACTTAGTTCGTACACAGCATAAGGGTGGGGTTTATCCCATAGATTCAGACGGGAGTTTATTATATGTAAGTGTGTAGGAAAGCTATTTTAGTTTCGAGAAAATGTGGTGAATAATCCCGTTGGAATTTATAGTTGTAACCCTCTTTTTCTTTATTTTTTTGAATGTTAATGTGTATGAACTAAAGTGAAACCTAGATTAAGAATTTATGTAACTAATGCGAAAATAAAGAATTTAAAGAGAGAGAAGGATATTTGGACCTTCTTTGGAGAATTAAGGCTTGATCTTGATCTTTGATGAGATCCCTTGAATGCTGAGATGAATATTAGATGAGAGATAAGGAGATTTTTGCTAAATTAGGTATGAAAATGATGGGAATGGAAGATGGAGAGGAATTTCACTCAAGGAAACTTCACTGATTGCAAGAGAATGTTGCTAAGATCGCTGATATTGATGGATATGAGCTACACCTTGAGTGTGAGCTCATCCCTTCTTTTATAGGATAGGGGGACTGCTGATCGGCATACTCCTAGCCCTGCCAATCGGCAGGTGACCATAGACACACCGCCGATTGGTAGGGAAATGGACTTGCCAATCGGTAGTCTTGTGCAGATTTTTCCATGGTAGAAGAACGCAGTCCGTAAATCCAGATCGCGCACGGGGTATACCAATAAAAAGGTAATTCAGAGAACTTCAAGAGTCCTTTGGGACGCTCACAGGTCCGGGAGTTGACTTTGGGTCAAACGGGATTCAAAAGCGCTCATCGGTATCGTGGATGGGAGATTGTAGGACGGTAATGGACCATTCGTCCAAATCGTAAGTCAGAATCGCGCACAGGGGTAGACCATTGGAAAGGTTATGTGAGGTACTTCGACGTTCCAAAGAGATTCGCCCGGTTCATAGAGTTGACTTTGGTTAATCGGGGCCTAAAAGTGCCCGATGACCTTTCAGAGTAAAATGGGTCGTTCGTCCATACCGTAAGGCTGATTCGCACATGGGGGTGGACCATTGGAAAGGGTATTTAGTGCTCTTCGAAGATTCATTTAGTCTCATTCGAGCTGAAGAGTCGACCTTAGTCAAACGGAGCCCGGGAGCGCTGAGTGGCCTCCGGATTAATTTTTGGGGAAAATGGATCGTTATGCCATTTCGCGCATAGGGTGGACAATTGGAAATGGATTTCAGTGTCCTTCGAAGATTCATTGAGCTTTCGCTCTGACGATAAATTTGAACGGAGTCAAACGGGGCCCGGGAGCGCCCGATGGCCTCTAAATCGGTACTCGGAGCATGGCCTAGGATTTGTAGTGTAATGGGGAGGTGCTAGGGATCTAAGGAGAGACTTAGGGGGGTCCCAGAATGTGGTGTATACAGTTACAATTTTAAATCGTGATCATTTGAACGTGGCCATTTTGAATGTAAACTGAGGGTCACGATTATGGACCGTGACCATAATTCATTGAGACTTGTCACGATTAGGTCATGGTTCAGAATCGTAACCATCAGTGTGATATTTTTTGCAGGAACTTTGGTGCCTAAAGGGTCATGAGTTAGTCATGGTTTGGAGTCGTGACTAATTTGATCACGGTTCAAAATCGTAACCAATTCCCTATTGGTGCCACACTTTGGCCTTATCACATAATTGGTTACGGGTTTTGTTAGTGGGTCACAATTTTGAATCATGGTAATGGTTCTGGACCATGCCCAATTGACTATAACTATCTACCTATTTTGGTGTAGTGTTGATGCATGCTACGAGGCGAGCTATGTCATATGCTTGCTTAATTCGTGAGCTGCCTTTCATGGAATCTTCTCCTCGAAATGGTTAGTTCTTAGAAATATCTTTCCTTCATTTGAAACGAACTAGATAAGATAAGTGATTTGGTAATCATAGAAAGAGTAGAACCATAATACAACTAAGATAGTATAATAAGGCAGGCCGATTCCACAATAGGCTGTGACCTTTAAGCTAGAAATGTTGAGGCCGCGATTGTTTTCCTTCACAAGGAGCTTCCCATGTAACATAATCCAACACGAGTTTCTCATAGGGAGATTCCATCAACTGGGCACTTTGCTTCACACACGCCCTTGGATAAAATAGTAATTCAAGAGATGTAAAATTACCATCTAGTCCTAACATATCCCAAGAGATTTTACCAACTTTTAAAGTCGAAACCTTTTCAAGTTTCACCAATAAGATCATCGTTCATCAATCGTTAGACCTAACCTTATGCAAGTTAACTTTTTCAAATATTCATAATACATGTTATGTTTTTTTGGCAACTTATGGCATCTTAGGTCTAGAAAGAAAGACAATTTTCCAAAAGGCTAATTATGTTAAAACTAGAGGTTTTAGCTCGTAACCGTGGCAACCATGTCGTGACACTGTCATATTGACTGACTTGCAGTGAACCCTTAAGTCATTATAGGGCAAAATAGCAAGCTATGACCCAGATTTAGTCCAAATATAACTTCTCACCCCAACCATTATGCTAAATAACATGTGGAGGGTCAATTTAAAGCATTACCTTATCCTTATGTGCAAATAAAAAATAATCGAATGATTAAATATTTAGACCGGTTCAATTATAAAATGAGCCTACATTCACCTCGGGACCTTATCATCATTAGATCTATGTTTACAAGTACATGATTGAGCCTTATAGGCACACACACATATATTAATAGGTTGAAATTGAGAAATTACATAGTTCTAAGTATAGTACAATGCCGCAGGAGGTCGTGATTATGTCTTGTATGGGTGCCCAAAAGGGTGACTGGAGATGCACTCAAGTGTAGAGAGAAGCGAAAGAAAATTTGACAGAGTTTGACTGATCTAGAGTTGCTTACTAAATGAGGAATGGACTCCTCTATTTATATGAATCAGTTTGTGTCCCACGTGCACTATTAATGTGACTTATGGATGATAATGAATCTTTTAGAAGGTTGATAACCAACAGTCCTGACGTCCATGTGTGTGTAAACTCCATGACCTCTTATATGTGTGTCAGGCTCAGGCGCGTCCATAAGGTATTTTGGGATACAACACCGTATCATCATAGGATATTTATCAAATTTGCCATTTGTGTCGTTAAATTGAACATATTTGTTTAACGAAAATGCGAGATGAAATAAAATTGATGGTTGAATAATTAGATTGATGAGACATCATAAAATTGAGGGACCCTTTTAAAACAGCGGTAATAGTGGAGGGAGTCAATAGACTTCACTCGCCATCCATCCCCATTATATACAAGACCCTAAACCCTAGTATTGAAATGTTTTGGCCAAAAACCCTGTACAACAAGAAACAAGAGGGAAGAAGAAGAGAGGCAGATAGATAAAGAAGTGGTTATAATGGCGCTATATCTGTTGTACGAATCAGCGTCTGGGTATGGTTTGTTTGTGGCCCACGGTCTTGACGAAATCGGACAGAACACAGAGGCAGTTCGGAACTCAGTAACCGATCTCAATCGATTCGGAAAGGTCGTAAAGCTTGTAGCTTTTAACCCTTTCGACTCTGCTCTCGATGCTCTCAATCAATGCAATGCAGTTTCCGAAGGTCACCACTACATTTATATACCATGCTCATCTTCTCATATTATCAATTTTGCTTTTATCTGTTTGTCCATCGTCGTTTTCTTAACTTAGTTTCTTATTTGTGTTTTAAATCTTTGGGTTTGACATTAAATCATTTTGAGCTTCCAAATGTTAAGTAGTAAGGAGATTTGTATTTCATATGCTTGCTAGTGTAAGGAAAGAAAATTAAGTTTCATTGTAATGTCTTATGCCTTTTCAGTTTCTGACATGAATTCTAAATTTAAAACGCTTTAATTATATGCAATTCTTAACCTTCCTTAAACAGCCAAATTTCAGCATTTAGAGGTAATAGTTAGCAAGTTTCATTCACTTTGGACCAGTTTGGTTGCACAAATTATTTGATTATGTAAATTGATTCATTGTGAATTAGTGAATTGTACATGAGTGAATTTGAAATGAGTTAAATTCAATTTTACATTATGTTTGGTAATTTGAAATTGATGTTAAGGTTCTATGAAAAAAAGATAAAAACAAATCAAGAGAGAGAGGAAGAGGGAAAGAGAGAGGGAGAGGGGGAGGGGGAGAGGGAGAGGGGACATGCACTTTATGTGACTCCTATTTCAAATGGATTCATTTCACCTTTTTTGTGAAATGGTCCAATTTCAGATTTTGCACATGAGCTAAAATTAGGCAATTAATGAATCATTTCATTAATAAAACCAAACACAATTAATGGGTCAATTTGTAAATGGATCAATTTATTAATGATTCAATTTACAATTTTGGGACAACCAAACGGGGCCTTTGTCAATGAGTCAATAGATCATTGGACCGAGTCAATGGTGTCAAATGTCCTATTTTGCCAACTCAGATCATTAAAATGACAAATACACCCTTGAAAAATATGTTTAGCAACTGTTACCGCATTTTTTTGAAAAAAAAACACATCAAATCTTTGAATGTCCATAATTTCAAATCTACACATCCAAAATTCACAAAATTTATATATTTGGAATCTACTTGTCAAGATCTATCAAACAACATCCATATTCGTTATATTTTGACGAAAAAATTGAAACAAATAAATTTACTGTTTCTAGAAAACCTCAATTTTTTCTCCATTTTTTCTGGCGAAAAACTTAATCTTTTCCGGCTCGGGCGATGGTGCCACTAGCACAGACCAGAATAAACAAAGAGAGGGAAAAATGAGGAGAGAGAAACATTCCGGCGAGATTTTCCGGTGGGCTGTTTCTGGCGAGTTCCGATAGGGTGGGGGTGGGGGTGGAGGTGGAGGTGGGACTGCTAGAGAGAGAAAGAGTGTGGGGTTATGTGTTTGTTTTTAGAGAGAGACTAAGTGGGTTTAAAATGAATATATGTGAGGGTACATTTGTCGAAATATATATAGTCTATAATGAAACTAGTCTTGAATTATCCCCAACATTTATTATTTTTATTTTTTATGTATTTTAAAACTTTTGGACCATATTAACAATTGTTTACTTAGTTTGTCTGCTTGGTTCGTGTAGGGGTGACAATTCGGGCCAATGGGCCGTGTTTGGGTCTGGCGCAACATGACACGACTTGATTTTATTTAGCCCGAACACGACACGACGTCGTGTTTATTTTTACCAACACGAACGCGACCCGTTAATAACACGACCTGACACGAATAGCACGATAAAAAAAAATCGTGTCAATTTGACACGATTGACACGGCCCGACACAATAACCTGTCAATTTAACAACACGATAACCCGTCAATTTGCTATGTCCATTTGGGTCTAAATTGGGTTGACATTGGGTCGTGCCAATTGGGCTCTAACGGGTCATTGTTGGGCCAATTTCGTGTCAATTTTTTGTCACGAACACGACACGACCTGCTAATTGGCTTAAAAAACCAGGCCCGAACACGACCCGAACACGAATAGCTATTTTAATTTCGTGTTAATTTCGTGTTGGATTATGTCGTGTTGTCGTGTTCGGGTCCGAATTGCCACCCCTAGGCTCGTGTAGTTCTCTCTTTGTGCACATGATACTATTTTTTTACTTATAAGTTTCTTGTGCTGAATTCTTATTTTAGGGCAAATGACGGATGAGTTACGGAACTTTTTGGAGCTTACACTCCCCAAAGTCAAGGAAGGGAAGAAGCCTAAGTTCAGTGTAGGAGTAGCCGAGCCTAAGCTTGGGTCGCATATATATGAAGTTACCAAGATCCCGTGCCAAAGTAATGAGTTTGTTCTTGAGCTTATTCGTGGTGTGCGCTTTCACTTTGATAGGTTCATTGAGAACCTAAAGGTTGAGTCTCTCTCTCCTCCTCTCCCCCTCCCCATATTTTGTACTATTTGCAGAATTTGTTATGCTTTCTAAAGATATTAACATGGTCTTAATTTCTTCTTTTTCTCAAATTTCTATAGCCTGGTGACTTGGAGAAAGCCCAGCTTGGTCTGGGTCATAGTTACAGCAGGGCAAAAGTTAAGTTCAATGTGAACCGTGTTGACAATATGGTTATTCAGGCAATCTTCCTTCTTGATACTCTGGATAAAGATATCAATTCTTTCTCCATGAGAGTCAGGTCTCTCTCTCTCTCTCTCTCTCTCCCCCTTGTATCAACTTCTCATCTTTAATACAAACATTTACTTTTTTTTTATAATTTATTTGGATGTGAATTGAAAAAATTGTGCTCTCATTTTATGCAGAGAGTGGTACTCTTGGCATTTCCCTGAATTAGTAAAGATTGTTAATGACAACTATCTGTATGCTAAAGTTTCAAAATTTGTTGAGAACAAATCGGAGTTATCTGAGGACAAAATACCAGGCTTAACAGACATTCTTGGAGATGAAGATAAGGCAAAGGAAATTGTAGAAGCTGCCAAAGCATCCATGGGTACAAGTTTTTTGAATTATTTTAGACTGCAATCTCATTTCTCTTACTCACCTGGGGCTCTTATGTTTATCAGGACAGGATTTATCTCCTGTTGACTTGATTAATGTCAAGCAATTTGCACAGAGGGTAATGGACCTTGCTGAGTACAGGAAGAAGCTTTATGATTATCTGGTTGCTAAAATGAGTGACATAGCACCTAATTTGGCTGCGCTTATTGGTGAAGTTGTTGGTGCTCGTTTGATTTCTCATGCTGGAAGCCTCACAAATCTGGCAAAGTGCCCTTCTTCAACTCTTCAGATCCTTGGTGCAGAGAAGGCACTCTTCAGGTGCTCTACCCTTGCCCAGAATTCTATAACCGACACTATTGCACTGATATACAACTTTCTTGTTCAATACCCTAACTGAAATGGCATTCTGGTCACTGTACTGTGTATCTCGCAGGCACATATTGCATTTGACATTTATATGAGCTGTATTTAACTTTAATCTTTTGATTTCCCTTATATCTGTTTTTGGATATTTTTATCAAGGAGCTTGTGTTCTTCCATTCTTTTGGTTCCAGGGCATTGAAAACCCGAGGGAACACACCAAAGTATGGTCTTATATTCCATTCTTCTTTTATTGGCCGGGCATCGGCTCGAAACAAAGGTCGAATGGCTCGTTATCTTGCAAACAAGTGCTCTATTGCTTCTCGCATTGACTGTTTCTTAGGTAATTCTATAATCATATAGAAAATTGCCGTCATTTGTCTATGTTCTTTATTCTTGTGCACATTAAGATGTTTGGGGACTAGATAGTAACATCTCCTTTCTGAGGACAGATAAGAATACTACTGCTTTTGGAGACAAACTACGCGAACAAGTTGAGGAGCGGCTTGACTTTTATGACAAGGGGGTTGCACCTCGCAAAAACATTGATGTGATGAAAGTTGCCATTGGAAATGTTGAAACCAAAGGTGCGAATGATTGATTATCCATTTTTTAACCTGTAGAAATTTAAATCTTTATGACTAATTGTTTGCAAAAATGTAGAAATAATTTTGTTTTATATAAAATAAAATGGAGTGTGACATGATATGATGGATCATATCTCCACGTCATCAGCTACTAGTTAGATAATCGGTTGTGTTTTCACTTTTATTTTGGCGTTAGAGCGGTTAATTATTGTGTCAATCAATGTTTGAAATCGAGACGATTTTGGTGTTACAACCATTAAATATTGTGTGTCAATGTTTGAAATCGTGATTGCGTATTGCGTCGCGTTTAGGGTTCTGGTATAGCGTCGCTTAAGCAATTTGGTATCTATTTTGTACGAGGAAAAATGATAAAATTATACCACAAACATAACTTTAGAACATCATTTGACAAATAAATTTAAAAATGATAAAATTATAGCACAAGCGTAACCTTAGAACATCATTTGACAAATAAATTCCAAAGCATTTATACCATCATCATACAAGCAAACGTGACAGTTGTCAATTGATAACGTCCAAAATAACATCAACTCATCATTCCAAGACCTAGGTAGGATACGAAAACAGGGAAGAGAAACAAATTAGAAATAAACACAAGCACAAGTTCAAAACTAAAAATGAAAAACCCTTGCTCTAACACTTACCTACGAGGCTACGAGTGAGGGAAAGACTTCGAACAGAGGCGAGGGTCCATTCATGAGAGGGCTACTAACAGAGGGAGGAGATAATGATGGCTGTGACTGTCGGTGAAGGAAACCCTAAGTGTCGATGCTGACCTAAGGTGTCTTCTTATTTTGTAATGCAGGTGCTTACGAGGGAGGGAGAGACTTCTTACTTATTCTGTTCTTTCCCTCTTTGTTCCCTTCCTAAAACACTACGCGGTTTAATAGGTACCTGAGATTTATATTATTTATAAAAAAAACGTCTTTTGCATTGTGTATTTCGCACGCCAATGACACAGATAGCATGGCGTATCACTTTTTTGAGTGCACAAATGGGATTCCCGCAAGGACAAGTGCGCAATGGCGCGGTTTAGGTAAAAAAAAACATAACGTTGCGCGCATTTTGCACAAATTGTGGCGATATTTCAAGCTCCTGTGTCAACAAGTACGTGTGAGTCGAGATGTTCCATAGTGATCCAACACTTATTGATTAAATCACAATTAAAGCTACCCCCCACCGCATCCCACTCCACCCCACCCCACCCCACCCCACCCCAATGCCTCTTTTAAAAGGCTCATTGTTCAATTGTATTAGACTGTGGCCAAGTAACTATGAATGTTCATTCGCTTGCAACATTGATGGACTCATTTATAGAGACATACTGAAGAACTTTTGACTTGGTTTGATACTGGAAGGATCTTTGTTGGCTGCCGAGGCTAACTTCATCCCTTGATACCCACTGGGAGCAATTCTTTTACCTCTTGCCATTTAAGCAGTAGTTGCTTCCTCATGATTGCAGTGCTTACCCTACAGTTGATAGTGCCATCTATGTGATATTTTCTCATTTATGTTTTTTCTGCATTTCAGATAGAGAAATGGATGTGGATAAAGCATCACCTGACCTTTCAGTAAAGAAAGGCAAGAAAAAGAAATCCAAAACTGAGGCTGCAGAAGAGGATGAACCCATGTCAGTGGATAAACCAACTGCTGTTAAAAATGGAGATGTTTTTGAAACGATTAAGACTGAAAAGAAGAAGAAGAAAAAAGAGAAGCGGAAATTGGATCAGGAGGAGACAGAGCATGAACTAAAAGAAAACGGAAATGGTGGGAATGGGTTCAACAAAAAGGACGAGATCACGGCAAAGAAGAAAAAGAAGAGCAGCAAGGATGGAGAGGATCTTCCACTTGCTAGTGAAGGTAAAAGGAAAAAGAAGAAGTCGAGACGTGAAGATGATGATTGAATGTTGTAGCGTTGATCAGAGTGATCTGGTAAATATTTATATATGGCCAGCTGCTTCTATATTGTTTTGATTATTACTTTGATGCGGCAGAAAAGATCACCGCTTGTTCCTGTATGCTATTATTGTTAGAATACATTGGTAATGACTTCCTTTATCGAGTATTAAATGTTCATCTTAGTTTCATTTGATATTAGAATCTTGAATTCATGTTGTTTCTCACGTAAGGAAATCTGTGGTACTATTGCATAACAAAAGATACTAATTTTGTATTATGCTCTACAAGTGCTTACCTCCATATAAAGGTATATGATACAAGTCGGGGCTTTCTTGACTTCACCCCCACTTTTTAATACCCTATTTGACTTGTCCCAATGTGCTAAGTTGGCAATGTTTTGAATGCAGGTCGTGTTGCGTAAATTGCATCGCACAATTAATTTGTGCATTTCAATTTTATAATTAAAAAACATATAAAAAATATAAATAACTAAATAATATAAAATAATCACTTTAAATAAACAATCACCCAATATGTTTTTGGTTAGACATTTTAATCGCAATAATCAACTGAAAATTCACACAACAAAATTTTTTTAGAGAGTAAAATCATATATAGGTAAAACATTGTAAACAATGATTTTCAAAGAATAAATAATAAATAGCAATTTAAATTGAAAATCATGAATAAATAGTTTTTGGAACATGAAATAATACATAACAGTTTGTATTGAAAAATCATAAATAAAGATTTTTGAAATGAAAATCATATAGTATTAAATATACTTGAATTTATTAAATGTACTTGTGCTCCTTTATCAATTAAATTGTCAATACCTCAATTAGCTTCAATTTTGAAGTTCGGGGATCAACCGACTTTGGTGTTTACACTTGTCAGAGAGAAATGTAATAGGCAGGAGAGGTCATTGTGTTAGGATTTCTTTGTGTGGGAATAAAATAAGTAGAAGAGAGCTCGAGAATGGAATAAGTAGAATAGGTAATTTTTCCCCACTATCTAATATAAATACATGTTTTAAAAAGACGCTTAAACACTTAATAACTTATAAAAGTTGGACAATAAGAGCCAAACAAGCCTTTTAATTACTAGGAAATGGGATTAATTAACGTGTAAAGACTGCAAGGTTGTTTCGGAAGAGAGACTAACCACACAACATGGGATAATGATTGTTATTGTCTAAAACTAGTATAATGATTTAGTCTTAGCAAATGTATATTAACAATAAACAATAACATATAAAGAGAAATAATCCCAAAAAAGCTAATCTAGAGCAAACACTAGAGAGAGGGAATGAGACCAAATTTACGTGGTTCGATCCAGAGAGATGCTTACGTGCACAGGTGCAGGTGTTTAATGTATTGATTTAGAGGGCAAACGATATGGATGAATTCAGGTTACAAGCTCTCAAGTTCACTTTAGACTTGGACAACATAACAATATGAAAATAATATCTCGATCCATTTACAATGAGGGATAGCGTGCTATTTATAGGCTGTTAGAAGAGAGAGAATAAAGGACATGTGTAATACCTTTATAGGTTAGGCTGGTACACCTTTTACATGCAAGGTGGAGAATGATAATAAAATATGTTATGAAGCACATAGGGGAATATTTTCATATCTACCATACGTTGATGTAATCCAATCACACAATACATGCTTACTTTGACGGAGATGCATAATGGTGTTAAACTGCTGTGAGTTGGCTACGCTAAAGTTACTGTCCGTGATACTGGATGGAGCCGATCGGAATTGCCCTCGCCGACCAGGTGGATAGCTGAGCCGACCTCCTTTATTAGAGACATGAATCCAATTGCCATCTTTTAGGTCCATGGGCCATACCATATTAGAACAACAAAAACTCCCAAAACTTTGCTTACGATTGAGGATTGCATCGGATTCCCTGAAGTGTTACGTTTTCTGAATATGTGCTGACCAAATTGAGTGAGTGAAGTATTAACTGGGGAATGTCGTCGGCATCCATGATTCTGGTAGTCTTTGATGTTTTTGGGCGTGCACTGGGCAAATTGACTTGTGAAATGTTTTTCCTGGATTTGAACTTGACACGTATCAAACGCTGAGAATGGCGTCTGGTGCAATTATGATGCGCATGCCTTGGACAACGTGTATCAGTTTATGAAGCGTCAGTTCCCTTCCACAAGCGTGACATCACGCCTACTTTAATAGGGGTAATGATCACCGCTTAAAAAGTATAAATCCCGGATTTCAAATCGTTTCTAACTTTTTAAAAATCATTTCCTTTGCACGAGAGTTTTTCTAGAGCGAAAAGTTCTTCCCGTTCTCAAACCCTTTCTTCTCCGGCACACTCTTCCTGTTTTCTGCCATCTTCGATTGTTTCCTCAATTAAAAACTCTTTTCAGGCAAACTTTTTTAGTTTCCTTCCATTCGCTGATAGAGATTAAGCACTGTCTCAATCGTCTTTAACATGTTTAGGGTTTTAGGTACGCCGCTTTTCCCTTTTTAGCTTCTTAAGGTTTTGTATATGAGATTTTCTACAATTTCTTTAATTCTAGCTGTGATTTCTTGTCATTTGTTAATTGTTGTGGATGGGCATACTTGTGGTTGGAGAAGTTCCTCTTATAGATGGCCATTGAGTTGGTTGACCTAGGGTTTTGCAAATTTAGGGCTTTTAAGTGTTCTAAGGTTTCATTTCGCCCGAATTCTTATTTTCTGAAACCAAACAGCCCTCGAGTCTTTCCAAATTCCATCCTTCCCGTCATTGATCAAACCCCCAAGTCCGATTTAACCTTTATGAGTGAACACTCTTGGGTCAACAGGTGGTTAGAACACGTTAGGAGGTTGAATAGGGGTTTCCCTAGGATTCTGGCAGAGAGGTTTCCTATTCCCTTAAGTATACTTCGTCCTAAGGATCGTATTTCTCATCCTCGGCATACCCCACAAGCTCAATCTTCCACTGACTTTACTCCACAACCTTCGAATGTGGAGTGTCACATTCTTGAGTTCGTGAGGAGAAATATAGTTAACGAGGCTGACCACAGACCTAGTGGTAGAAATTTTGCAAACACGGTTTCAAATATATCGATTATTGACTTGGAGGCTTCTGCTGAAATAGCTATGTCTGATAGACCTATGCCTTCCATCTCTTATGTTGATGTATCTCCTGTTGAGGATAACACTTCTGATTCTGAGAGTTCCACTGACTCCTATAACCCTTCGAACACTGGCGCCAGATGGCATGCCTGTAATGTCCTTGAGGATGAGTTAGATGACCTGAGAGATCAGTATGACATCCCCATCAATATCACCACAAGGCTGCCTGACTGTGACGAGAGGATTTACGATCGTCCTAATTGAGATGAGATTTGCTTCCCCCAGTGGGCACTTCATGTTGGAGTTCGTCTGCCCTTACACCCTAATACAAGGTCCATCTTAAGGGGTTATGGGGTTACTGCTACCCAATTTCTCCTCAACACCTACAGAACAATTATTAGGACAATGATGTTTTGGCAATCACGAACCGACTTCAATCGGGGGGGGGGGGGGGGATATTTTTAGGTCCATACATGGCATAAAGGACGATGCTAAGGCTCCTGGGTACTATTACTTTGCTCCCAAGAAGTCACATTTGAGAATAGTGAAGGTTGTTTAGATGAGCAACCATTGTTGAAAAAACCAGTTTGCATTTTTGAAAGGTGAATGGGAGTTCTGAACACATGAAAATAGTCGATCTTGTAGTGTTCCCCGTGAGTGGTGTGGGCCGAACAAAATTGGTAAGCATTTTTTCTTCATTTGTTCTCTTATTTCCTTTTTATTAATACTGTGCTAATACATTTGTTCACCCTTTTTAATGAAGAAAGCTCCCAGATTGCCTTTTACACTGCAGGACGTGGTTGAAAGATTTTGCGTGCCTGACCCCCCAAATTTAAGAATTTCTTCACTGTATCCAAGTTCACAAGCCTTGGGTACTGTGCTCCTCCTTAATAGACATTGATTCCCTTGGTAGCAGAAGGCCCGGTTAAAGCCGACTAGAGGTTGAGGCCGAAGTTGAAGCAAATGAGAGGATTTTTCTGTATCAAGTCGTCTTTCGTTTATGCACTGTAATATGAGTAACTGTTGAATTCTTATGCATTTTCTACTCCCAATACTTCAGGCTTCATCACTGAACCTTCTTATGGGATAGCACCTCGGGTAGTTGATCGTACTTCCATGGAGGTTTCTCGCCACAAAAACTTGAGTCGGAGGCGAAGAGGATAGCCGATGCTGATGCTAAGGCTAAAAAAAGAAGGCTAGTGCTCAAAAGAGGGCCGAGGTTGAGGACATAGAGCTAACAATAATTAATGCTCGGAGGAAGGCCGAAGCTGATATCGCTGCCAGAGACAAGTCCAAAGGGAAAACTCCCATGCCTTCTGATCCTCCAACTGCTGTTGACAAAAGGCCTCTCGAGGCCCCCACTATCCAAATTGATCCTGAAGTCCCAAGGGTGGGTGATCTGAGGTCAAATGGGTTTGTTGTAGAGAGGGTACAAATTGGAGGATGCCTTTCTCGTCGACTTGTTCGTGGATCGGGATCATCTTCCTGCTATGGTGAGGTAGAGGATTTCAAGTTTAATCCTAACAATCCCCTCACGTCCGAAGATCTAAAGAGAATCCAAACTATATCTTCCAATTTTAAATAATGCTATGGACTTGCTCGGCTACCACGGGCACAGTCCAGACTTCGAATTTCTGAGGGGCTTAGTCACTGATACTCTATGGAGATTGGTTCAACATCGTCTATTAGTGGTAAGTTCTCTAAATCTGTGCTCACCTTTCTCTGCCAAATACTTTGTTACTTTCTGCTCCCTTTACTTTTTTTTTTCAGTGTGCAATGGCTGCCACTATCCTTAGAAAGCAAGTTATGACCAACCATCATGCCTTCGAGGAGCGGTGGGAGACCATCGCAGAACTCATTCAGCAGAACACGAAGCTGAAGGAAAATTTGAAACAAGCTTCCGATGATCTGTAGAAAACATGTGGCGAGATTCAAGAGAGAGATGACCAGGTGGTCGCAAAAACACGGGCTCTTAGTAAGGTAGAAGATGAGAATAAAAATTCGAATGACCAGGCTGACACTGATGCCATTAAACTTCAAAGTTTTGAGGACACGCTCAAGAAGGCCAATGAAGATCTCACAATGTCTAATCAGGAGCTTACTAGAGTCAACCAGGAGCTCGTTAAGGCTAATTAGGCTTTAATTAAGGCTGGGGTGACTGGGGTTGCCAAGTTCAAAACTTCTGTCGATTATAACACAGAGACCATAACCTTCTTTCTTGATGGCTACGAGGAACTCAAAAAGCGGTTTATGCAATATTACTTTGAGATTGAAGACATTGTCGATAATTGGGAGGGCGACGATGAGGAATTCACAACTTTAGCAGCTGAATACTAGATGAAGGTGGACGAGTCTTTGGTGAAAAAATTATGAGATTGGTGAAGCCGATCAGATCATTGCTGTGGAGACTACTCTTTCCATAGCTCCAGAAGCTACCCATTACACTATTATGGCTGATCTGCTCCACTGCTCCTCAAGTTAATCTAGAGATTGACCAAACTCTTCAAGTCACCCCAGGAACTGAAAACGCTCTCATAACTTAGGAACTCCTAAATTTATGTCTTTATGAAGCTTCTTGTATTATCCATTCAATATTTTGTAATGAATTTTTTTAGTTATGCTTGCTTAACTTTGAAATCAAATATGATTCAACTTCTTGTCTGTATGCATGCATGTGTTGCTCATTTTTGTTTGATTAGCAACCAGTTATTTTGCTCGGCTAAGTTTTTAGCTATCAATTGTAGTTAAGTGTTTGTATGAATTTTTTTTTGACAAGTAAATGTGACCAAGTCTCATTAACCACCCAATTAGTTATAATCTTATAGACTCATGGTGGGATCTTGTCCACCTGCCATGTGGACTTACGAGTTGTTTAGTGTTGAGATATGTCTGCTAGTAATTTAGTCCTACGACCATGTTGGTCGGATATTGTCGACCTGATCTGCCTTACTAGCTACCATTTTTGGACGAACCTGAGTTGTCCTGACTTAGGATCTACCATTGCTTGTGTTAGCTATTGGTCGTATGGACGGATCTTGTTGTCTCGACCATATGTCAGCATTGGTTTGTAGAGTCGACCAAATGTACTAGGATCTATCCATGCACTAGTCAGTTATGGTTGGATTTTGTCATCCATAAGACTACACCGGGTTTCACAGATTTGGCTAAACTTCTTGATCGTGACCTGTCCAAGATGAGTCCATTCATGAAGTATGGTTCTAATCATATATTTTGATATGCTCGACACTGAGATGTCTTTGATCGGGGCTTCTTGCACATCTCTCCCACCTTGCGAAACATACATTGAATAATGCATAAAAGCTTAAAATGACAACATATATAGAGGAGGAAATTTTGATTCTTATTTATCTTTGAAGACTGATTACAAGGAAATAAAAACAATTTACATGGTGTTTTTGTCTTCTAAACTGTAATTTACTCTTTATCAATGGTAATACTTCCTTAGGTGTTTTGCATTTTAAGGATTCTTGAACTGTCCACTTTCTAAGGTTTTGATCCAATAAGTCCTAAGTCGCACAACAACAGAAACTTTATACGAGCCATGCTAATTTGGTTCTAACTTATCCCTTTTTGGATAACCTTCTTGAGCATGTAGTCCCATTTTTTCAAGGTGCATAGTTTTACCCTTATGTTGTAAAACCTAGCAATCCACTGTTGGTAAGGTGCCACCCAAAGTTCTGCATGTTCTCTGACTTGCTCTATTAAATTCAGATCGAGTCTTCTCATCAGGTCACTCTTTGGCAATTGGAAATTGAGTACTCGGTGACTGGACAATACGATCTCCGTGGGCACTACCACCTTTATGTCAAACACCAACTTGAACGGGGCTCTCCGGTTGCAATCCTCAAAGTGGTTCGATAAGCCCAAAGTATGATATGTAGTTCGTTGATCCAGTTCCCTTTGGCGTCGTCAATTGTTTTATTCATTCCATCCAAAAGGGTCTTATTTGTGACCTCTGTCTACCCATTGCACTATGGGTGATCGGGTGCATAGTGTAGTTTCTTGATCTTCGAACGAATATAATAATCCTCAAAGTTGGCGTTATCAAACCGCGTGCCGTGTTCTATGATGAAGGCATACGACATACCATACCGACAAATGATATTCTTCCATATAAAATGAAAAACCTTCTCGTACGACATCTCTACTAGCATATCTTCTTCCACCCACTTAGTGAAATAATCTAACGTGACAACCAGATACCTGAATCTTTCCCTTATCTTCGGTAGTGGGCCGACCAAATCAATTCCTTACATGGAAAAAGACCAAGGGTATGTGATCGGCGTCAATGCAACCCCCGATCTCTTAGGTATCATGGCATACCTCTGGATCTTATCACACTTCTTTGCGTAGTTTACACAGTCATCTTTTATTATTGACCAATATTATCCTTGTGTGGCAATCCATTTCACCAATGACCTGCCTGCTGAATGGGCTCCACATGAGCCCTCGCAGACTTCTTTGATCAAATCATGGACTTTAGTGGGATGAATACATATGAGCAGTCACATAATAAATCCTCATCTGGACATTTTCCTCCTTCGAGCACGTATCATGTCGCTTTGTAGTGGAGTTTCCTTGCCTCCTTTAGATCTTTCGGTAACGCGCCATTTCCAGGTACGCACGGATGTGATCCATACAAGATGGCCCCATGTCTAACTCCATTATCATCACACATTCTGCTTCAATATTGTGTTGGGATAAGATCTGAATCAATACTATTCTCCAAAGTCCAATTCGAGTAGCTGACGCTGGACGAGTAAGTGCATCTTCTCGGGAATTCTCATCTTTTAGGATCCTGACCATTTATATGGATGATAACCCAGTTAATAATATTTTCACCTTCGCCAAATACTTTGCCATAGACTCCTCTCTCGCTTCATAAATGCTCAAGACTTGGTTCATTACCAACTGAGAGTCATTGTGTGCTGACAACTGTTATGCACCAAATGATAATGCTAATCCCAATCTTACAACCAGGGCGTTGTACTCGGCCTCGTTGTTGGAGGCTTCAATGTAACATCCGCCCCCTTGATTTTGACTGTACTCGTGTAACTTGGCGACTTGATGTGGCCCAATCGAGATTTAGATATTGTGAGATGGTTAATTGGTCAAATTTGGGTAATATCATAGCCTTAGTGCAATTAGTTGGATTTAGAATGGCCTTACAAGTTATAAGTTATAACTTAATTGGAGGAAAAAGTCTTGGGTCATTCGAACGAAATGCTGGGTCGTTCGAACAAGGAAGCTGCATTATTCGAACGAGTGATTCAAATAACATTTGAACGATAAATACTTGTTCGTATTTCTAGCCTCGTTGGACTCTCGTTGGAGCCCCGTTCGAACGAGATGCGATGTCGTTCGAACGAGGTCTAATCTCATTCGAACGAGACTACAGAAATAAAAAAAAATTTGCAGAATTTATGTGATGTCGCGATGAAGGCCCTTGGATCGGTTGAGTTATCAAGCTCTCAATAGAGCAAATCATTTTGGGGTTGACCCTTTTGGGAGACCTTTGGGTAGTTGGTTTAAGGGTTTTGGTATAAATGGAAGAAAGAGGGTGGAGGGGTTTCATTTCCATTAGATTTTCTCTTTTCTCTCTCTAGTTTCAAGCACTCACCTCCCTCCCCAGGCCTTAACCCTTCATCCTTAACCATATTTACACCATTTTCAAGCCTTGTGTACCCATTCTAAGCATTATTGAAAGTAGAAATGGGTAAAGAAGGAGCTTTCAAGTTAGTTTTGAAGAAGAAATTATGGAGTTTGAAGGGGTTTTCATGGAGCTTTCAAGGAGCAAGCTTAGTGGAGCTAGGCGACCTCTTTAAGGTCACCTTAGGAAGTGGGATATTAGCATCTTCTTCTACATTCATCCGCCCATTTTAGAGCTTCAATGAGGTAGGAAAAACTCTACTCTTCTTAAGTTTAAGATTACTCTATTTTGCAATATATGAGTTAAATATGCTAAAGTTCATAAGAGTAGAATCTTTGCATCTTTAGATAGTCATTTCTTATGAGTTATTATGTAATTTTTTTTTACAATAAATGGTTTCAAAATTTTGAGAAAATGATATGTTTTCAAGAAGACTTGGTATTAAACATTTTATGAAATAAAATGTTTTGAAATGATCTTTATTTTTTAAAGATATTTTATGTGCAAAGTTTTAGAGTTTTCTTGTAAAAATGAAATTTCTATAAAGTTAGACATTTATATTAGTTTTAAAGAATAGTATGGTCTTTTAGTCTTAAAAAGCTTATTTTTGCAAGTGTGTCCATCCCTCTCCCGGTCGGCGTGCGCACGTGCAGGGGTCTCATGCTGATAGGCAGAAAAATGGGTTTGCCATTCGGCAGTCTCATGCAGATTTTCCAAAAAATGATTGCGAAACGCAATCCGTAAGTCAGAATCGCGCACGGGACGAACTATTTGAAAGTGTATTCAGAGCCGTTTAAGAATCCATGGGCCTCTCCTGGGTTCGAGAATTGACTGTGGTCAAATGGGGTTCGGAAGCACTCGATAGTCTTTTAGACAAGAGAAAAACAGATCGTTCGTCTGAATCGTAAGGATGATTCACACACGAGACGGACTGTTAGAAAGGTTATGTAGGGCTCTTCGATGTTCTAAAGAGCTTCGCTCGGTTTGGATAGTTCACTTTGGTCAAATGGGGCTCGGAAGCTCCCGGTGACCTTTCGAAGTAAAATGGGTCGTTCGTCCGTACCGTAAGGCTAATTCATGAACATAGCGGATCATTGGAAAGGGTATTCGGAGCCCTTTAAAGTCCGTCTCGTTCATGCTGAAGAGTTGACGGGAGTCAAATGGAGCCTGGGAGCGTCCGGTGGCTCCGTATCAGTTTTAGGGGGGAAATGGTCTGTTGGTTCGAACCGTAAGGCTGATTTATGCACGGGATTGACCATTATAAAGGGGATGTAGGGCACTTTGAAGATTCATTGAGCTTAAGCTCAGGCAAGGAAGTTGATTGGGGTCAAAACGGGGCCCAGAAGCACCCACTGGCCTCTAGATTAATACCCGGAGTATAACCTAGGGTTTATGGTGAAGGAGGAAATGCTAGGGACCTAAGGAGATGTTTGGGGGGGGGGGGGGGATACAAGAATGTGGTGTCTACAGAGCCCCTTGACGGGAGAGCTTGTAACAGGTGAAGGCTGTCGAATCGACACCACATGGATGTTTGGGAAATAGGTCAATTCTGCGGACCAAAGGGACGAGGATCACCGGTTTAGAGGGTCGAGGTTGATTCTGAGCTTGTGTTAGGGATGACCAATTCGGTAGTCGTGGTTAGTTCTAAGGTTATGACGATCGATTCTGCTCGTCGTGGTCAATTATGAGCACCTAAAGTTGTAGGGCCGATTCTGATGGCCAAGGTTAATTCTGAGGACCTAAAGTTGTGACGGTCAATTCTGCAGGTCAAGGTCAATTCTGAGGGCCTAAAGTTGTAATGTCCGATTCCGCGGGTCGAGGTCAATTCTGAGGACCTAAAGTTGTGATGACCGATTCTGCGGGTTGATGTCAATTTTGCGGATCTAAAGCTGTGATGACCAATTTTGCGGATCGAGGCCAATTCTGAGGACCTAAAGTTGTGACGATCGATTCTGAGGGTCGAGGTCAATTCTGAGGACCTAAAGTTGAGAGGACCGATTCTACGGACTGAGGTCAATTCCGAGGACCTAAAGTTGTGACAATTGATTTTTACGAATCGAGATCAATTATGTGGACCTAAAGTTGTGACGATCAATTTTGCAGGTCGAGGTCAATTTTGCGAACCTAAAGTTGTGAAGATCGATTTTGGGGGTCGAGGTCAATTTTGAGGACCTAAACTTGTGACGACCGATCCTGCGAGTCGAGGTCAATTCTGAGGACCTAAAGTTGTAATGACCAATTCTGCAGGTCAAGGTCAATTCTGAGGACCAAAAGTTAAGATGCGGGAAGTTGTTCTCCTGGGGAATTTTTATCTTATCTTGGGGATGCAGATGCATCTGTTGTTTCGCTGAGGATTGTGTTGTTTTGAGACTCTATTGGGGAAGGTTTTAGCCTTTGAGACATCAAGTTGGGGATAGTTTTGTTAGGGAAGCTTTGAAGGATTTTGACTGCAGGCACATCCAGAAATTCCGATGGTGGATGGATTGGGAGAAAGTTCAGGCTGGAAATTCCGTTGGTAAATTGGGAAGGTATTATCTTGCAATCCTACTGGGGAAGCATTTGTTTTGAGGTTTGAGTTCCGCTGGGGAAGACTTGAGATTTTAGATTCCGCTGGGGAATTGTAGTTGGACTTTGGGATGTGGGGGCATTGTTGTTTCTGTTTGTGGAATATGTTTAGGGTTTGTACTGGGTGTAAGAGCGTAATATTAATCTTATTGGGGACTTCGGGAGTTTTTAAGGGGTTTAGCGTTCCCAAAAAAATATTTGTTTGACATTTTTAGAAAATTTCCAGGAAGATTTTGGATTTTTATGACATTTTCTGGCATTTTTTTTATCTAAGGGCATGTTGTAGGGGTTGCCGTTTGGCAATGGCACGGGCTCCTGGTCTTCCTCGGGCAGAGGAATAGGTAGGTGCCAATTGGTATGTCCAGGGGTTTGCGGATTGGCATGCCGTTTAGTAGGGGTGGCCATAGGCCCGAGGCCCGCCAAGCCCGCCCAATAAAAAAATAGGGCTTGGGTAAGGTAAATAGGCCCGCAAAGCGGGCTTGGCAAAATTTTATAGGCCCGATTTTTTTTCGGGCGGGCTTGGGCATGAGTTCTTAAGCCCGATGAGGCCCGGCCCGGCCCGAGGCCCGAAATATATATATATATATATATATATATATATGTGTGTGTGTGTGTGTGTGTGTGTGTGTGTGTGTGTGTGTTGGGGAGGGGGGGACTTCTATAAATATAAAAACGTATACCTAGTCTTTTCATGTAAAGTGAAAAACTTTATATATGGACTTTGTAATATATGGAGTTTAAAACAGATTTTTAATTAAAAAAATTGGTCTTTAGATAAAAAAATAGGTATTTTAATTTTAAAAAAAAATCTTTTAATTAACATAATAGGGCCCGATCGGGCGGGCCTGGGTAAAGAGCTTTCAAATCTGGGCGGGCTTGGGATTACATAATAAGGCCCGATCTAGGCCCGAGCGGGCTTGGGATAGCACTTAATTTTTCAAGCCCGGCCCGAGCCCGACCGGGCCTGCCCAGGCCCGGCCCACGGCCACCCCTACCGTTTAGTCCCCTATAAAAAGGGACAATGATAATACGCAAATATTGCGTATTTCATCCGTCGAACCTACGCATTTTAGCCCCCTCGGGTGCCTTAATCTCTATATTTAAGCCCATTAACCAGACAACCTCGGTTTATATTGTTAACATGCTATATGAGGTATAATTGGGCTTTTGTAGGTATTTAGGTACTAAGAATGGAGTTCAGACGCATTCCGCTCAAGTTCTGTACGCAATCGCACGTTCAAGGGCAATCCGATCAATTCACAGTTTGGGCACCTGGCCCTATATCTGCACGAAAGTTGTGTCCCTCCTCGCAAGCTTCGCGTGGCCGCGAACGGTGCGCGATTCCGAGTCCGAACGAAGAAGTTACGGCGTTTCTAGCGGACGAGAAATTCATACATGCCAAAACAGAAGGAAAGGAGAAGTTGCCCTGCTTGATCGATCCTTCAGATTTTTGCCACGATTTCAACCATCGATCGATCGACCAAAGGGGTCGATCGATCGATCCCCTGCTTTTTTGAGATATTTTGCGTTTCTTTTCTTTCTTCTTTTCTTTTCTCCCAACTTACTATATATGGGAATTTTCTTGTGATACTTAGAAATATTTAGTTTTAATTAGTTTAAGCTTAGGGTTGTGGGTTTTGAGAGCTTGGCTTCATTTCTCTTTGGGTTGACAACCATATGGGTTGTGTATATTGAACTTTCATCTTCCATCTCCATTTATATAATTGTTCTTGCTTAATTCTTGCTTTGTAGATTAATTTCCATGCTTTGTTAATTAGTTTACTTGCTTTATTTCTTGCTTTCCTAGTTTAATTAGTTGCAATTTACTTTAATCATTTTGTGCCCTTAGATAAATAGGGTCGGGATGTCGTTCCGCCATTTTCGGGCCCCGAGCTTCGAAAATTAGGTTTCGTGCAAAATTGCGCTTAATTGAACCCGCACGTATTAAAGTCGGATTATTACACGTTTAACTTTCTCTGTCATGCAACGTTAGTGTTTATAGCGATAATCCGAGTTTAATCCGCGGGCGACCATTTTCGGTTAAATGTTTAATCTCGCAACTTTGGATTGAATTCCTTATTGTGTGATGTTTATGATTAATTGATAATGCTCGATTAAATTGCTCTCGAGCCGGAATTCTGACTAATAGTTGTTTCGAGCCGTATGGTTGGATGATATCTCAATCGTCGCTTTTACTTTATTTAGACTTAACTTCTCTCTTTTCTTTTATATACAACCACCCATCACCTTTTTACACTTTTATTTCTGAATTAATAATCTGTTATGATCTATCGAACATTCTCTGTGGATTCGATACCCGACTTACCGTTATACTTGTATTGCAAGTGTAGTCGTAATTTAAGTTTTTGTATTAACATGGTGAAATGAATTCAACGATTAGCATGTTGACAACGCGCTACCTTTCACGCGCTTAATCAAAATGGCGCCGTTGCCGGGGATGTTTTGATTTTGATTGTAATTGTCTTATTAGTTCGTAATATTCTTTCTTTTGTATTTGTATTCTTTGTTTTAACCTTTTTTGCAGGACTTTTACATTTGAGCACCTAGAAACGCTTGAATTTTTCCCGTCGCACATTGCTTTGTGGAATTAGCCCTCTTGAGCTTTATTTTAGGGTAAGCATGCCTTATTCTAACTTTTCTGGTAATCCTAATGATAATTCTCAAAATTTCGGTAAACCTATGACTTTTGGTCAATACTTGCAATCCAAAAAATTGCAACATCTAAAATGACATTGGGTGAGTATTACGAAAGTCAAAGTTTGGATTACATCAATTTTGGGCGTGATCATTTTGATTATGGGTCGCAAGATCCTTATGATAAGAATTTTGAAACAAATTTGAATCATTTCCAAAATTCTTATGTTAATGATTTTGAGTGTAGTCCCGAGAACAATTTCCAAAACTCTCAATTCCAAGAATTTGCTCCTCGCCCTATGACTTTCGGTGAGGGATTGCACATGCTTGAAAATGAGAGGATTGAAAACTGTTATCGGGAAGAAAATCGTTGTTGGGAACACGAGTTGGATTTACCATTTAAATTCGACGACGAATTTTCTTCGGAGACTTCCAAAGTCGATGACTGTTTTGAACCAAATGAGGACTTCGTTCCTACTTTGGAACGAATCACCCTTGACTTGACCCATGGTATAGTAGAGAATGAAAATGAGGATGAAAGAGGCATAGTATCCATTTGCAATGAACTCGTTTCTTCTTTGATTCTCAAAGAAGAAAGTTTCATTGTAAACGATCCTATTTCTTCCGAAATTCAATCTTTCGGCGATGATCACTCATCGCCTGAGATTGGATTTCTTTCATCCCCGTCTTTATTCTATACTGTCATACCAATTCTAGTTACCGATGAATCGGTTCAAAACTTTTTAGTTCTAAACCTTTTCACCGACGAGGAGTACTCGCTCGAGCCGCCTTCCATGATGGCATCTTTGCCCTCATGTGCGCCCCTCCCATTCCAACTTTAAAATACTTGGGAGATGATTCAATTTTTCTTGGCCCACATGTGTATTTGTCGCCCGTCCTATCCAAACCCCCCCATCCTCCCTGCCAAATTTTTAATTGAGGATGGTTCATCTTTTTCACCACCCGCATGACTTCCGTCGTTTGAACGAAATTCCTATTTTTCGGGAGGCATGCATGAGAGGGAAGGTCCACCATTGATCTTCCAAAGTTAAAATGTTGTTTGGGTGGACCCTAAAAAATTCCTACTTTTAGTATATAGCTAATTAGCATTTCTATGTGTAGGTTGTATATACTAACTTCTTCACTTTTTATTTCTCTTAATTTAGTCTAGTGTAATTAGTTAATCTCTTATATATATATATATATATATATTGTATGCTTGGTTCTAACTCTTTTGTAGGTTCAACGCAACTTGAATTTGTGGAGATTGTGCGTCCCGGCATACTTTTGTTAAGAAAAAAATGAAAACAGTCAGAAAAAAGATTTTTTCTTTATTTTACACACTCATTCTCACACATTTGCATTTGTTTTTCTTTTTCTTTTTCTTTTATTTTTCATTTCTTTGTGAACTTGCGTGTTTGTCGCTCGTTGTATATATTTTTCATTTTTTGGTTAACATATGTGTATGTATGTGCATACTTAGTCTAATTCTGTGTTATTTTATTTTATTTTTTATTTTTAATTTTTTTATTTGTATTTTATTTTCATATACTTATTTATACTATATATATATATATATATATATATATATATATATATATATATATATATATATATATATATATATATATTATTTATTTTTACAATTCCCCCCCCCCCCCATACTCCCTAAAATGCATCCCCCCCCCCACATTTAAAAACAACAAGCAGTGGGCATTTTCCTGCTTGATCGATCGATCGATGCCCAAGGGTCGATCGATCGATCGACTAGTTAAAGGCCGAGATCTGCTTCTTTTTTTCCAATTTCCTCTATTCTTTTTCTCTCCTTTCTTCCCAATTTCGAGCCCTAAAAATCCCCTAACCCAATTCCTTCATTTGTCAACCATTTTCTACACTTCAAAGGTATAATCCTTCCTCTTTACTTATATATTTGTAGATTTTGGTCGATTTGTGTCATTATTTCACTGTTTTATACAAGTTTTGACATGTTTGAATGTGTGTTGGTTTTGTCCCTGTATTTGTTGTTCCAACAGTTTTTCTTGCTTAATATTGCTATATATCCATTCATGAACACATTTATGATGTTGCATTGTCATTGTGTTCATGAATGCGGCTACTTTGTTGGTTCAAAATGGTATATTTCACCCTCGACGCACATTGCGCACGCCAAGTGTTCGCTAAAATTACCCAAACAATTTTCAATCCATTTTTGGCACACACTTGGGTGATTTTCACTTGTTGTCGCAGGTCGACAAATTTTATCGCAATGTTGATTCTTTTTCGCTCGGTTTTTGTGCACGTGCACCCACCATTTCAACTCGTACACTAACTAACCATTAATCCTGCTTACAATTTTTTTTGTATTGCTTAATTACTGTTTTGTAGGTTGAAATGGCCGCTGTCAAGAAATACAAGTTCACTAGGTCCGTACCCAACCGGGACTTCGAGGGATTCCGTTGCGAGCCGGAACAGGATTGATATCAGGCCTATTTTCAGACTTCAGAGAGGCCTTTGGGTTATCATTTTGCCTGGAGCCTTGATCATATACCATAGGAGGCGCGTCTACATTTGCGCCGACAGGGATGGGAGCCCTTTCTTGCTACCAATGGGCGCGTCAATGAAGAGCTCGTCCGTATGTTTTACGCGACATTGGTAGAAGTGAGAGGGAAATGGCCTACTACGTATGAGGCCATGGTCCATGGGGTGCGGATACCTTTCCGCCGTTCTGACTTGGCAGCTTTTATGGATGTGCCATACCCCGCGGATCCTGTCAGTTTCTTGGATAGGGATCTCTTTGGCCACGCGACGTTGATTGAGGCCCTTGCGCCGGGCGAGGTATAAAAAAAGGGTGCTTTTCGTTCGACGGTAATGGTGGACTTACCGAGACTTCTCCACTACATCAACGTCCACTCGTTCATGGTGATGAGCAACCGATCAGAGGTTCGTCACAAGCATGCGGCATTCATCTACATTGTGCTTCATAATTTGGGCGAAATCAGTTTGCCCAAAATCTTTTTGGAGATGATGCTTGCGCAATCCAAGGAGGTGGCTTGGAGATTTTCCCTTCCTTTTCCTGCCCTCATCACGAGTATCTGCATTTCACACGGTTGCCCAGAGTACGATGCTGATCGCAAGCGTGAGACATAGGGCTTCTCACAAAAGACAACATTTCGAAGATGTTGACTCAAGCCTGGGGGGAACAGGGGAACAAAAGGCAGAGGGCAGAGGCAGCTGACATGGCAGAGGAGGAGGACGAGATTAGAGGTATGGAGCAAGGTGAGGGTTCTCCCGTGCCACACACAGATTTGGATGCTCGCTTTGAGGCATTTCAGGTAGTGCAGAACCAGCGCTGGGAGGAGACCCAGTTGATGTGGGCTACATGGGAGTCCCGCCTGGACCAGCAGCAGGCCGAGCAGCGACAGGATAGGACCGAGTAGAGGCAGGCGAGAGCGCAGTAGAGGCATGAGTACCGGATGATGCAGGCGATGATGAGAGACATTTATTTGCAGAGGCATGATTCGGACACATCGCTACCTCCTCATTTTCAGGATCCTTCTGATCCTAGTGGTTCCGGCCACTAGGCTAATGCTTTTTTTTTTTTTGAATTTCTGGGACGGTTATTATGTTGTATTTTTTTTATTTGTATTTCTTTATTTTTAATAGTTGTAATGTATTAACTTGTTTTGTATGGAACTTATGAAATGGGCAATGAGAATGTAGTTTGAGGTTGTTTATTGGATTTTGATGTGTGTGACCTTCCATTTTATAAAATCAAAAAGTTCACCATCAATTTATCTAGTATTTGCACTTCAGCCCCTCTATATTGTTATGATTTGTGACATAGATTCTTTTAACTTAATACATCGGTACATATTCTTCATATGCTTTGTACTAACTTGTTTTGCAGATTCATTTGGACTTGTACTTATAGAGATCGCTCCAAATTTGGGTAATATCATTCTTTTCCTATCTTTGTGTTGTGTTCTTTAATGGACGCATTGGGGACAATGCAACATTTAAGTTAGGGGGTGTGGTATATTCTATCTATTTCACTATTTAGTCCTTGAATTTAACTACAATTTAGTTACAAAACATGTTTTTGTTAAAAATTTGAAAATTTTCAAAAATATTTTCTTTCTTTTTTCTCCTTTGTTGGGCATTTTGCCCTTGTTTTCGATGATACATTTTAATAATTACCCGATCCATTAGACAATTCAATGATGCATGTTCTCGATTTTAGAGGTTATTAGACTTTAGTCCTCAAATCATTAATATTATGAATAACTTCATGAATTAAACTTTATCCCATGAGCACATGTGTTTTTCTTGTTATATTGATTTGGTTTAAGATTTTTATAACCCGGTAATCTTTTGTCGCATTGTATATACTTACACCGAGTAATATTAGAGACTTATCTTCATTTGTAAGTGTATACACTATTCTTTCCTCTTTGAAAACGTTACAGTCGTTGGTAATCTCTTTATTCTTTCATTGACCGTTCATTAATTGAGTTCATATATGAAATGTATTACTTGAGCATGATTTTCATATATTGTTTTGACTCGAGAATTGCATAAATTTTTTGAAATGATCATAGGCCATCTTTGTATATCACCCATATGACCTTGACCTCACCCTTTTATATGTTCCCTAGTCAACCCACTTGAGCCTAAATACTAATCTTTCTTTTCATTACCCAAAATCCCATAACCGACTCCAAATTGGAGTTTTATACCATACATATTACCTTACATACCCTTGCTTGGATTGTTATTTGGGATTGAATGATATTGTTGTTTTGTGGTTGCAATTTGAGCATGAAAAGAGTGAGAAAAGAAGAAAGTGTAGTCAAAAAGAGAAGAAAAAGAGAAAGTTGAAAACAAAAGAAAAACAAAATAAAAAGATGAAAAGAAAAAGAAAGAGAAATTTGTCTATATTGTCTATAGTGATTCAATAAGCTTTGATTACTCTCCAATTGTTATATCTAATGCTCGTTTGAAAATCATTTGTCCAATTTTGAAATTGCCCACTTTTTCCCATTATCCCGAGTTTCATCCCCAAACACCTTTGAATCCGCATATATATATCCTTCCTTTCATAACCTTAGCCCCAACCTACATTACAACCCTATTAAAGTCCTATGTGATCTTAAGTAGATGTAATTTAAAAGTTGAAATAGTTTTGATAATCTGTGAAAACGCATTTCGCACTCGATCAAATTCGCCTCTTTTATATGTGCGGTATCTTTCACTGAGATTACAGTTTTTATTTTCTATATAGCGTTCTTCAATTGTGACATGTGCGTGACCTAGTTTCCCTTTACATTTACTTTTTATGCCCGCATGTCCAGTGTGTTACCTCCCTGTTTCAAGTGAATTCATTTGATGAGTGTAATGCCCGTAAGGATTGACTTTTATGCATGATTTGATATTTAGTATTCGAGTTATTTAAGTTTTTTTCAAATCATATTGTGCGTGTGCTCACTCCCCTCCCACAATTTAAAGTTTCAATTCATTGTGGTGCATTCGATAATGTTAATAACTACGGACTTTTCACGTGAATTCGTTTGCTATGCTAATAACATGTTGAAATCTTGTTCGTATTGTTGAGTTTGTCGCATGTGATTGGGCATATTTTAAGGAAACTTTTTGATGTTTGTGGGTTTCATCCCTAAAAACCCTCACGAGACGACACTCGTCCACTAGGATAACCGAGGGGTTTAACGGCTTATTGCATACGCTTAATGCAATCGAATCGCCCGCGAAAGTGGCCTTTTGCTTTTATACCATATTTTTGTACTTATCCTCCTTTTGGTTTGCTTGTTGTTCTTGTTTCATCCTATTTCATTGCTAGGGACTAGCAATGTGTAAGTTAGGGGTGTGATAATACGCCAATATTGCGTATTTCATTCGTCGAACCTTCGCATTTCATCCCCTCGGGTGCCTTAATCTATATATTTAAGCTCGTTAACCAGATAACCTCGGTTTATATTGTTAACATGCTATATGAGGTATAATTGGTCTTTTGTAGGTATTTAGGTACTAAGAATGGAGTTCGGACGCATTCCGCTCAAGTTTCGTACGCAATCGCACGTTCAAGGGCAATTCGGTCAATTCAAAGTTTGGGCACCTAGACCAAAATCTGCGTGGAAGTTGTATCCCTCCTTGCAAGCTTCGCGTGGCCACGAACGGTGCGTGATTCCGAGTCCGAACGAAGAAGTTACGGCGTTTCTAGCGGGCGAGAAATTCATACATTCCAAAACAGGAGGAAAGGAGAAGCTGCCCTGCTTGATCGATCGATCGATCAAAAGGATCGATCGATCGATCCTTCAGATTTTTTCCACGATTTCAACCATCGATCGATTGACCAAAGTGGTCGATCAATCGATCCCTTTCTTTTTTGAGATATTTTGCCTTTTTTTTCTTCTCCCAACTTACTATATATGGGAATTTTGTTGTGATACTTAGAAATATTCAGTTTTAATTAGTTTAAGCTTAGGGTTGTGGGTTTTGAGAGCTTGGCTTCATTTCTCTTTGGATTGACAACCATATGGGTTGTGTATGTTGAACTTTCATCTTCCATCTCCATTTATATAATTGTTCATGCTTAATTCTTGCTTTGTAGATTAATTTCCATGCTTTGTTAATTAGTTTACTTTCTTTATTTCTTGATTTCCTAGTTTAATTAGTTGTAATTTACTTTAATCATTATGTGCCCTTAGATAAATAGGGTCGGGATGTCGTTCCGCCATTTTCGGGCCCCGAGCTCTGAAAATTAGGTTTCGTGCAAAATTGCGTTTAGTTGAACCCGCGCATATTAAAGTCGGATTATGACGCGTTTAACTTTATCTGTCATGCAATGTTAGTGTTTATAGCGATAATCCGAGTTTAATCCGCGTGCAACCATTTTCGGTTAAATGTTTAATCTTGCAACTTTGGATTGAATTCCTTATTGTGTGATGTTTATGATTAATTGATAATGCTCGATTAAATTGCTCTCGAGCCGGAATTCTGACTAATAGTTGTTTCGAGCCGTATGGTTGGATGATATCCCGATCCTCGCTTTTACTTTATTTAGAATTAACTTCTCTCTTTTCTTTTATATACAACCACCCATCACCTTTTTACACTTTTATTCCTGAATTAATAATCTGTTACGATCTATCGAACACTCTCTGTAGATTCGATACCCGACTTACCGCTATACTTGTATTGCAAGTGTAGTCGTAATTTAGGTTTTTGTATTAACACGGTGAAACAAATTCAACGATTAGCTTGCTGACAACGTGCTACCTTTCACGCGCTTAATCAGGCAACCCCCCTCATTTTTCACATCTTCAAACTTTTGATTCCTCTGCTTCCTCTCTCTAAAAACCTTTCCTAAGTCCCTTCTTCTTCAAGACTTCAAATGGCGGGTTATTCCAGTGAGGAATACAACTTGGAGTGGCTGAACGTTGATGACTAGGCTGGCCTGGAGTGGCAATCTAGAATGCCCCTTACCTTGGTTAGTGAGAATGACCTTAATCTCTTTGAGCTGGTAACTGAGGAACAGTTCCTTTTGCAGGAGCCTGCACACCACCATTCATCTTGGGTAAGGAACCCTAGTGGCTATGTAAGTATGGTGATGTTTGGTATTCCTTTTTCCTTTTTCTTTGTTTTCTGTGCTAATGAAAGGTCTTTTTTTCTTTTTGGCTTTGGCAGACTGACATAGCTCCTTTGAGCATGCGTTATAGGCGGACGACTAGATTGAAGGAAGTTTGGGACCATCTTCTGGCGGTGGTGCACTGGATGGTTACTTCTGCTGGTTTTAGCCGTCTGGCACAGGCCTTGGACGAGACACTGTGTTCTACGGCGGTGCTGTGCGCTTTGGGAGAGAGGTGGTGGGACACTACCCACACCTTCCGTTTGGGTTTTGGTGAGATGACTGTTACTCCCATTGATATTCAACAGCTTCTAGGGATAGATTGCGAGGGTGCGCAGATAGAGGTGGACCGTACTGTGAGGGCGAAGCTGAGGGCGGTTCAGGCGGCGTTGGTGAATGTGGGTAGGATCGTTTATGGGGATTCTATCTACATCTCTTATCTCCGGGAAGAGGTCTTGGGTAGGATGATTGATGAGACTTACGATTGGAAAGTTAGATAGATGGCCCGGTTATTCATTCTTCTTCTGTTGGGTGGTTTTCTGGTGGCGACGAGTGGCGAAGTCGTTCATCTCTGGTTTTTGCCATTTTGAGGACGTTTTCTGGCGTCCCATTCTATGATTGGGGGATCCTGACTTTGGCGACCCTTTATTCTTGTTTGGATGAATTCATCCGGTGCTGCCGGTAGACTTTTACAAGGGCCACGTACCTTTTAGAGATAACTTTCGCATTTCTTTTCTTTCTTATGCATTTCCTTGCATTATTTTTAGTTTCTTCTTTGTTGATTCCTGTCTTTTGAATACATGGTTCTATGAAGTGATTAGGCTCAATGTGAGGTTGATAGCTCTAAAGGATGAGGATTTGGGGGGCTTCTGCCGGATGTACCGGTGGCAAAATTCCAACAGGCGGTCGAATCAGTCTTTGTCCCCACGGTGCGGCAGACCCTGAACACACTGACGAGCGGTCAGGTTATTTCTTCTTTCTTTTGAATCCTCTTTTGGCATTTTCTTTCTTTTCATGAATATTAATCTTTTACCGGGGATTGCAGGTGAACTTTTACCCTTGGGGACCGGCTCCTCAGCAAACGAGGGTAACGGGTATGCATGCACAAATTCGGCAGTTGGTGGCACATGAGTTTGGGTATGCCTAGTACCTGGGGAAGAGAGCGGTGCGATAGATCATGGAGTATGAGGTGATGGTCCCAACATCGGTGCCCTCGATGTATATGAGGGGGGGGGGGGGGGTGAGGGGGATGCCTGACGAGGCTAGGGCGGAGGTGATGATTGGCAAGGCTTACACGCTCTACACGGACACGACGGCGAGCTATGACTACCTGGATGTCATGACGAGCTGGTTGATGCTATCTTTAATTTGTGATGTGGTGAACATGCCTCCGCCCTCTACGTCTTTGGGTAGGGGTATCAGTAGGCCAGTGGGATCTTCCCACGGCACGGGTGGTACATCATTGTCGGCGACACTGACAGAGGAGGTTCTGCTTATTCAGGTCATTCCCCCTTCTTATAATTTTTGGTTGACTAGCGGGGGGACACTGAGCATGCTTCACCGTCCTAATGCAGTGGAACCAAGATTGATGAGGCTTACGAATGATGTCTTTAAAATTGATGTATATTTTTCTCTTTTCTTGTCTTGTCTCTTTTGGTTCTTTCTTTACTCTTTACTGACTAATTTTACCTCTTGCTTTTGTTTCTTTGCTTGCAGCAAGTTCGGGTGCTGACCACCCGGCTGAAGGATATCAAGGACTGGGTGGCCTCCACAACTACTTATATCAAGGATTCTGTTCCTTCCTGCTCTGTTTCATCTGCCACGTCGAATGAGGGATCGGGTTCTAGAAGTGGAGGTTCTACCGCTCATCCCCAAGGGAAGCGTGTTCACCGCCGGAGGGGGGGGGGGGTAAGGGTTTGAGAGAGAGAGAGATTGTGGGTTCGGGTTGAGTCCCATTGTTTTGTTTTTTCTTTTACCTGAAAAAATGTAATCATCAATGGCAGCATATATATATGAAGGAGATTTTTATTTTTAATTCTTGTTTTAATTACTTATTCTACATGCACTTTTACTTTGTTGCTGAGACTTTTTATTTAGAAAAGGAGAGCTTAATTAACTCGAGGAAAAGGTTTATTTTGGGTAATGATAAGTAAAATTGGATAAGTAAGAAGAAATAACTCGAGATTTTTAAAAAAAAATAGGATTTCTTTTCTGAGAGTTTGATTTTGACAAAATAGGAAAGATATTAGCTTCTAAAATATGGTGGTTGCCAATCATCATGCCCCTTGTCCTCCCTATCGGCTTATGGGTCAAGTCAAATCACTATAAGGCTTTGAGTGCACTTTCTTGCAGATCAGAGTACTCTGTAGGGAAGGAATTCAGACTCCTCAGATCCCTGGTCTTTTTCCAAGCCACGTGTGTATAAAAGGAGAGGTAATGAGTGCGGTTTTCCCATCCATACCTACTTTCTTTTTCTTGCTTTCTGCTCCATTATTCCCCAAATGGACCTTTCGATGCATGCTGAATTTTATTCCTACCTCGAAGGTCTAGAGGCCATGTGTTTGTATAACGTGGACAATGAGGCTTTTAACTTGCATCGAGTCTCCTTGTGGCGTAACAGAGCCATTGATTGGAATATGCTAGCAGCGGCGGCGACACAATTCTGGTATCCCGAAGACCATGTTTTTCGTTTCGATATAGATAAGGTCTGCCCGACCTATGAAGAGTTCTCAGCAATGTTGGGAATCAATCCTAGTGTAGCGGAGGCTATGCCTAAATTTTCTCGGTCTCCCCGAGCGTTATTAGCAGAGTTTCTCTATATTTCCCCTTCGGATTGTCATGCATTCTGTGCGCCTGAGGGATTTTAACGATGCGGGCTACACCAGAGCTATTGCCTTGGGCCTTACTTCGAGGCTCTTACTGGTAATGGGGGAATTAATGGTGGATCCCCAGTTGGCGCGATAACAATGTGGATGTCCTACCGTTGCAGTCCTGCGATGGTGATACAAGAGGAGACTTTGAATGGTCTTGATGCTTGGATGGAAGGTTGCTCCAATATCTGAGAGGGAGCCCGGTGATGTTGTTCATGTGGCTGGTTGAGAGGTTTCGTTTGACAGTTCATCCTGAGTATCCCTTGGTAGGTGTGCCAAATTCTTTGCTCAGTAGATTATCAGTTTCGACCTATTTATGGAGAACTGGGTCAATTGGTTCATGGAGCACGAAGCCTGGTGCCTTCGTTGGTCGGTGCCATGGTGGGGGGAACTGCAGCCTTTTCTGGAGCTGAGAGAGTACCAATATGCTCGATTAGTTAGCTTGTGGCAGACTTCATTCTATATCCCTTGGTGGATTCTGCGTCAAGTTGATGGGAGTAAAAAGTGCCTCCTTGGACACTAAACTTCTTTCTGGTGGAAGATTTGACTGAATCCATGCGCATGAGATTAGGTTCTCTATGGGAGAGTCTTCGACCATCAGCCCATCCATCCCAATCTGTAGGTCTGACATGTGTCTGAAGACTATCTGAAATGGTTGTGGAAGCGAGTATTGGCGAAGATCCTGGAGGAAGAGACCGACCAGAGGTGGTTTGTTCTTTTTGACACCATAGAAGGAGGAGTAGTGTTTTTTTCAAGGCTGGTCAGGGCGTACCGCTCCATGGAGCGTATTTGGAATATCAACCAGGCATGGAAAGTTTGGGGACCTTCGGGGGTTGATGATGATGGGGTTGGGTCTTCTGGAAGTTTTGATAGGTTATTTGTGAAGCTAAAATTATTTTTATGTGAAGCTTTTGGTGATTTGGATGTTTTTGAATTTTGGGAATAATTTTGTAAAGTTTGGTTAGGCTTGTTTAGAAATAGTTTAGTTAGTAGAGAAGGTTGGTTGGTTTGACTCCCTTCGCCGATACTTCGTGTAATGGTACCGAACTTCCTTATTTGAAATAAAAATGATTTTGATCATATTATTGTGCCTCTTGATGAGTTTTACATTTGAGTTATCTATACTAATAACTAAGGCATACATAATCCTTTTGTTCATGTAAATGATAAAATGAACCATCGTTCTCAGAGATTAGAAAAGAATAGCATTTTGCAAAAAAGAAGGGGATCGTGCCGATGTAAGGTGTATGAGCTACCTACGTATCTCTGGGGGTTTTGAAAATTTTCTGAGTTCCAAAGCAAAAGGTTTTTTAGAGGATCAAGCCTCACGTATTTCTCGGTAGAGAGAAATGGAGAGAAGGGAGATGAGAAGAGTTATAGCGCACCGAGATTTTGGACTAAGGGTAGAACTTCTTGAAACGGTCCAGGTTAACTGGACGTTCCATCTCTTATCCATCAAGGTCAGTGAGCATACAACACCTCCTGGGAGAATCTTCTTTACGATGTAGGGGCTACTCCATCTTGTCTATAATTTCCCTCTGGGGTCCCAGATGGTTTCATGATATCTTTAAGGTAAAGGTCCCGTTCTTGAACACCACGATTCTTAACTCTTCGGTTGAATGACAGCGCTATCCGGCAATGGTACCTTTGTATGCGATATAGAGAATTCAACCTCTTTTCATCCAAGAGTGACATTTCTTCAAAGCGGCTCTGATGCCAGTCTTCCTCGCTGATTATGCTCTCGAGCATAACACATTGGGCAGGTATTTCTAGCTCAATGGGTAGGACTGCTGCTTCCATGCTGTATACCAAAGAGTAAGGGGTAGCCCCAGTAGATGTCCTGACTGAAGTGCGGTAGCCCTAGAGGGCGTAAGGGATCCGATCGGCCTAATCTCGGTAACTCTCGATCATTTTGTTGATGATATCTTTGAGGTTTTTATTGGCGGATTCAACTTCACCATTGGTTTGGGGTCGGTAGGGAGAATATTTATGTCTGAATCCCATACTCATCGACTAGTTCTGTAACCTCGGCTTTGAAGTGTAACCCATTATCCGATACTAGCTCGTAGGGAATCCTGTATCGAAAGATTATGTTTTTTCTGATAAACTTGGCCACCTTTTTGGCATTCAAGACTGCGCACTCGAATTCGACCCATTTGGTAAAGTAATAAATGGCGACTACGATGACTTTAGGTGTGACTTTCCCTATGATGCCAATGCCCCAAGTGGAGAACGTCTAGTGACCAGTCATGTAGTATAATTCTCAAGGAGGCAAGTGCTGGTGATTAGCAAACTGTTGGAATTTGAGGCATCTACGGACATAAGCGATGCAATCCCGAACCATGGTGGTCCAATAATACCCTTGACGAATGATTTTCTTGGAAAGCATATGACCGTTCATATGGGGTCAACATTCCCCGTTGTGAATCTTCTGCATCATTTCTTCAATGTCAGCCCTGCAATGTAGTGCAAATGGGTTCCATCGAAGTTTTTCTTGAACAATACTTTATCACAGATGATGTACTAAGCAACCAGCTTTCAAAGGGTCGCACGGTCTTTCTTGTTGGTGTCTTGAGGATACCTACCATGCTTGAGGAGGCACCAAATGTCGTAGTACCAAAAATCGATCATATTGGAATCTTCCTCTATGAAGAGCTTAATGTGGTAGTAGTGGGTTGTCATAACTTGTTTCTGGACCAGGAAAGGGGCCATCGTTATTCCCCCAGGCATATCGACCATGGAGGTCAGGGTAGCAAAGGCATCAACTAAACTGTTCTTTATGCTGGGCAAGTAGTGGAAGATGATATCTTGGAACTGAGAGGCCAACTCTTCTAAGTGGGCATGGAAGGGTAAGAGCTTTTTGTCTTTGACTTTCCATTTTCTAAGGGCTTGGCCGATGATGAGAGAAGAGTCCCCGTAGATATCTAAGTATTTGAGGGAGACTTTAAGGCCTACAGTGCATGCTTCATATTCGGTCATATTGTTGGTGCATGAAAAATCTAGCTTGATGGCAGTGAGAGTGTGAGACTCATCAGGGGCGATTATGAATATCCTAATGCCATATCCTTTCTTGTTGGCAGCGTCGTCAAAGAACATTTTCCATTGGAGGTCCTCCTGAGAGGTGTAGAGAATATCTTCATTCAGGAATTCAGAGACCGAAACACCGACCTCTTCCATGGGGTAGTCAGTAAGGTAATCAGAGATGACTATCCCTTTTATGGCATTTTGTGTGACATTTACGATATCGAACTCAGCTAGTAACATCAACCATCGTGCCATTCCTCTAGACATGAAGGTTTTCTTAAGCAAGTATTTGGTAGGTTCCATTCGGGACACAAGTCTGATGGGAAAAGTGAGCATGTAGTGTCTAACGTTTGGGTGACACAGACTAGGACAACGCATGCTTTCTCCAAGGGAGTGTAGTTGACTTCATACTCAGCCAACTTTCGACTAGCATAGTAGATGGTCCTCTTTTTGCGGGACTCTTCAATGTATTGAGCTAGCAAAACTCTTGTTGCAGTATCTATTACGGTTAAGTACAAGAGTAGAGGGATACCGGGTTACGGAGGAATAAGTACCAAAGATTGAGTAAGGTATTACTTGATTCTATCGAAGGCTTCCTGATAAGCCTCATTCCAGACTTTAACAGAATCCTTTGGGAGGATTTTGAAGATGGGTTCGCAAATAGAAGTCAGCTGGATGATGAACCGACTGATGTACTAAAGTTTTCCTAAGAATTCCCGGACTTCCTTCTTCGTTCGGGGTTGTGGAATTTCGAGTATAGCTTTCAGCTTGGCGGGGTTTGCTTCGATTCCCTTTTCACTGACCATGAATCCCAAAAGCTTTCCTTTTGTGATACCAAAAACACATTTCTGTGGGTTTAGCCGCATTTGGTATCGCCATAGTCGTTTGAAGAATTTTCGGAGGGCAGGAACGTGACCTTTCTAAGTCTTAAACTTAATGATCATGTCGTATACGTAGACATCGATCTCCTTGTGTATCAAATCATGCAAGATGGTTGTGGCAGTCCTTTGTAGGTAGCCCCTTCATTCTTGAGCCCGAATGGCATAACCGCATAACAAAAGGTTCCCTAGTGGGTGATGAATGCGATTTTCTACTAATGGCCAGGGTGCATCTTGATTTGATATTATTCGACAAATCCATCAAAAAATGACTTGTGGGCGTGACTGGATGAGTCGTCCACAATCATGTTGATGTTGGGCAATAGGTAATCGTCTTTCGGGGATACTTTGTTTAAATTTCGGTAGTCGACGCACATGTAGACATTTCCTCCTAATTTCAATATGGGTACAATGTTGGTGAGCCATGTGGGATATTCGATTACCCGGATGAACCCTACGCTCAACTGCCTGATTATCTCTTCCTTGACTTTGAGTGACCATTAGTGCGAGGCTTTCGTAACTTCTGTTTAAATGGCTTGCATTTTAGGAGAGTTGCGATCTCATGCTGAGCTATTTTGTGATCGATGCCAGACATGTCATCGTAGGATCATGCAAAGATGTCCACAAACTCCTTCAATAGTTCTTCGAATTGTGCACACTTATGCTCATTAAGGTTGGACCCTATCCTAATCTCTTACTGTTGGCTACTAGAATCGAGATTGATAACAACAGTTTCATCCTCATTAATTTGAACGTGGTTATGTTGTTTGTTATTAATCTTATGAAGATAAGTTAAGAATTATTCATTCGCAAAATCATCATGATCAATAGTTTGATTAGAATCAAGGCAATTAATGTAAGACACAACAAGATACTCAAAATCCTCTTTATTTAACATTCGAGAAAAATAATGTTGAGAACCTCGTCAAAAGATGTCTCGATTACATTGTTATCAGAAAAGGGAGGAACAAAAATAGATGAAGAGATAGGGTAAACAACAAGATTGGGTTGCATCTCAGCAGGTGGGACTAGTATAGAATTCCAATTGAGAAGAGGCTCATCAGCGTCCTTGATCAGAGTGGAAGGGTCTGACTATGTAGCGCCTGAGGTCATCCCCAATGTTTGCAGGTTCAATGAGTATTCAGAATCACTTTCCTCGGAGACCTCGATAATGGCTACGACTTTTTCGGTGGAAGGTTGCACTTTATGTTGGTAGTTTTCGACCCAGGAGTAGTTGTCTTAAAATAAGATTTCCATCTCTGGCTTCATCTTCTTATCCACATGGTTATACCATGGTTCAGGAAAGCCACATAAGGGAAAATCTTCACCCTCCTTGATGAATCTCCCATTAAGATAATCCCTCGAAATAGTCATGGCTTCTAAACTCCTTTTTAGTCGTGGTTGGCGGAGCGCTTTGAGATCTTCTGGTGAAGGCTGATAACCTCAGCCACATGGGGGAAAGGCCTTTTTCAGGACTATGGGCTCCAGTATCCCTTGTTGACCCAAGCCCAGCCCCAGTCCGGGCATTAAATGCATATTCTTGAACATTTGTATCACAGTGACATTATCGTGAGGGCTGTGATCAGGACGGGTTGGTCTTTGAAATTATTACCTATTGGAAGGGTAAATGGATCAACCCTAAAGCCGTACATAAGCATGTCATTCGTCCCATGATATTTTTCTAGTATCGTATTACTAGTACTGACATTTTCTGTACCATCATCGTCCCCCAAAATGGTGATGACTTGCCCCTCGGCGAAGAATTTCAACTTCTGGTGAAGGGAGGAAGATACCCCTCGGATGCTTTGAAGCCACAGTCAACTAAGCAGCAGGTTGAAGCATGAAGGTATGTTAATAACTTGAAACTCAATGTTGGGATTAATAGGGCTAACCCCTATTGTGAGTTTTATGGTTCCCATCACCTCTTGGCGAGTATTATCATAGGCACGTAGTTCGGCGAAAGTAGGAGTAAGGTCACTTACTTTCAACCCCAAGTAATTGAAGGTTCTCAGTGGGAAAACATTAAGGGCAGATCCATTATCGACGAGTGAGAGCGGGGCTGTCTTCCCATTACTTCAACGGAGATATTGAGGGCATAGTTGTGGTCAGGGCTGACCTTCGGAATTCTTCTTCGGAGAAGTAAAGAAGTCTAGTGGTGGTCAAGGATCCAACCAGGTTTACAACTTATTCTGGAGTGGTGGAAGGAGGGACTGTGGGCTCGGTGAAAAGCTTTATCAAAGCATTCCGGTGTAACTGGGAGGACATGAAAATCCCCCATAAGGTGATGTTGGCTTGGGTCTTCTTGAGTTGGTCGAAGATCTTGCTCTCTTCAATGGTCATTATCGATATGGGAAGTTCTTCGATAACTCCCTTTCCCTTATCTGTTCTTGTTGAATGAGGATTCAGATCCTGCTAGTGTCTTCCTGATCTGGTCATGTGGTTTATGGAGGCTGAAAATAACAAGAACCATGCATCTTCATCTATTTTTGACTGATTGGCTACTTTACTGATTCTCCCAACAGGTCCTCGAAAGATATCATTCCATATATGCTAATTATCGGATTAATTTTTTCCTGACTCGGTTCATCATCTGAATTATCAAATTCATCCCCTATCCGGTGGAAATGATGTCTTCTTGCTAAGAGAAATCGATGCATTCCACGACCTCAATGGCTTCCTCATATAAATCTTGCCACTCAATGGGGAGGTACAAGAGTGAATGAACCAACCGCCCTTGCAACTTCAAAACACTGAGTAGTTCGAAAATACTACAAATCTCTCTGGTATGTCAAAACATGTCTTCCATGATTTGTACTGCATCATCTAAGCTTCATCAACGGGTACCACCTAATCATCTAATTCTCGAGCCCATTTACGGACTTCCATGAACAAGCGACTGAATTTCTGACAGTTGATGGTCATCTTGGTTGAAAATTTTAGCCCGAACTCCAAGAGTTGGTTCAGAACAGTCGGTAACTCCATAGCTCTTCCTTCGGATCGGGTATGAACGATAATACAAGCCCTTATGAGGAGTGACAGATCTTGGTTGGTAAAATAGGTAGGGTGTAGGAGAAAATAAGGGCAAAATTTGAGCGGTTTGGGTGAGATTACGATTATGATGGGTGCTTTACTGGGAATAATTTGGGTAGATGGATCGAATTTCGGGTCATTCTTTAGAAATATGATATTTTTGTGGGTTGTAAGTGTGTTATGAGTGGTGTTGGGTTCAGGGTTGGCTGGTGGGGCAATGATACCCCGATTAATTAAACCTTGGACCACATTCCAGAGATGAAAGCACTGGTCAGTAGTATGGCCGACAGACTGGTGGAAATCACAATGGGCATCGGTCTTGAAGTTCTTGGGAAGTGGGTTTGGTAATGGACGGAGGTCCAAGGGTTTGATGAGATTTTGACTTAATAAGGCTTGGTAGACTTTGGATAAGGGATTACGGAGCTCAATGTATTCTTTTTTGGTAGTATTATGGTGACTTTTTGGTGCCCAAGAGGTAGCAGGCTGGGGGATATTATTGATGGTTGAGTCTGTAGTATTGGCAGGCTTCTCGTACTTTTTAGGAATGAGTTGTCCGATCACCTTCTTCGGATCGACTTATACTTAGTAGTACTTTATTCAATTTTTACACCCACTTACCGGAGAGCTCGAAAGTGTGGATAATACTGACCTCCTATAGTTGCTCGGATATGGGGTAGTAAATTCTTCTTCACGATACTGACTTCTTCTTCAGAAGGCCGATTAGTCATGGTAGCAGCTTTCTTTCTCCACCTTGCTATGAAGCTATTGACAGTTTCTTCAGGGTTTTTCTTGAGAATATTTAGATCACGGCATGTAACCTCTAGTTATTCGTTATACCTGTATAGTGACATGAATCACCGAGTGACATCTTCCTAACCGCGGATTCTGGATTCTTCGAGGGATCGGAACCATCGAACGGTGTTGTTCTTCAAAATCTATTGAAACATCTGGGCTATTATCTCTTCAGAGGCGCCAAGAAGGGTCATGGATCGGTGATAACTGCGAAGGTGCACAATTGGGGGTCGGTTGCCCTGAACTTCTCGATGGCTGGTATCTTGAACATCTCCGGCAATATTGCTTTAGGATAGGGAGACATATGAGTGTAGTCCATGTAGTTCCCGGATATCTTGACTTGATCAAATTTATTCGACAACGGTTTGAGGTCTTCCTTGACCTTGTTCAGTTCTTCCTCCTTAGGATCAATGAGTACTGACAAGTTAGCCCTTGGCTGGGCAAGGTTTGGCATAAGGAGATGAGTTGGCGATGGCCCTTTGGCTGGCAGGGCACGCGGAGTATGATGATATTCTTCTGGGATCCAAATAGGCTTGGTAGCAGGTGGATCCATGTCACAAGGAAAGAGGACCTCGGGTTCTTCGGGAACTTGGACCCGTTTTCACTACAACTCATGAACCTCGTTTTGAAGGTTGCCAATCTTGGCACTGAGTTGGACTGGGACTGCCATCAGATTAGGCTGCACGTTCGGTGCTTGGTCGATGTTTTCCATATAGAGGTGGTAAAGATAGATTCCGGACTCGGATGAAGTAGCAGAGGAATTGGCAGAGCTTCGAGCGGTTTGATGGAAGATCGAAGCCAATAGGGAGCTAGGCCAAGAATTGGGTATGTGATCGACTTAAGAAGGAAAATGATTCAAATTTATTTTTTTGAAAGAGGGAATAACTGATTATTTTTTAGTATTTTTGAAAAAGAGGAAAAATGTTTTTGATATTTTTGATAAAAAGGAGGAAAAATATTTTTGGTATTTTTGATAAAAAGGAGGAAAATGTTTTTGGTATTTCGATTTTTTGAGAAAGAGGAGGAAAAACGAGAGAAGAGTCTCAACATGATTATTGTTATGTTTTCACTTGTATTAGGTTTACCTACATGCAAAAGAAATGCCGGATAGGAACCGAGCCTGGGAAAATTGGATTTGAAATATAGGTAAGATATGGTTTGACTTGTTTCCAAGCTCATGGGCAGGTCCTGTTTTGAAAAATGACTGAACAACGCGAAAATTTGGATGGCATATCGACCCAACATTTGGGCAGAGTTTCATGTGGAAACCGACAAACTAAATATAAGTTCCCTAGGTTTGACGCCTATATGAGGTTTATGCATTTGTTGGGTTAGTGGATGGGTTCCCCCTTTTGGCAGGACTTCCACGATATGCTTTTTTCTTTTGAGGTCAATCAGTACGTTCGGACAAGCCATTTGATATACCTGAGTGTATGTGAATTACCTCATTATATACCTCGTGGGGACAGTACGCGTGAGAGCGAATTTTATATACTCGACGTACGTGAATGAGTTCCCTGTTATATACTGTCCTGAGTTCGATCAAGCGGTACGATGTAGGAGGAACCATTCAATATACATTGGAGTTACTAGGTCAACGGAAGGTGAGAGTTATATTGCTTAGGCTGACTGTGACCTGCCGGACCAATGCCTATCACAAAGTGACCCCCAATATGAAATAAAATTTTGGTCAATAGCCATGATCTTGGTGATGTAACGTTCAAAATGTATGATTCTTTAATTAGTATATTATGGAGAGAGTCTTTTATTTTGCATGATGAGTAAAAAAATCACTATACAAACAGGGAAGAATGCACATGTATTATGAAAATTAAATCTAGCATGAAGCATGAAGCATGAAGCATCAAGGCTACACTAAGCATAAATATATGTGAGTGAGTGATATGTGAATATCTACAAGTGAACGTGTGGCAGTAAGCCTAAGCATGGATCAACTACAAGTGGCATGTGATATGTGCATGTGAGCATGGATATATACAAGTGTGATAAGTGGAGGTTTGTGCTAGTGAAACCTAAGCATGGATATTCTAAGTGGTGTGTGAATAATGTGGGTATAAGTGACCGCACATACAAGTATAAGTAGTGTGAGGTGTACATGGAGGGTATTTACATATGCGTGAAGTGAAAAGTGAAAAGTGAAAAGTGAGTGAGAAGTGATATATACATGAGGTAGATATATACAAGAAGTAATAGAGGAAAAAAGGAACATACAAGTAGGTGCATGCGCACATGTGCGGACAATGATAACACCCATGTAAAAATAGAGACTAGCCCTCTTATGACAAACAAAGTCCCAAGCGGAGTCGTCACTGTGGTCATCCCTCTCCGGGTTGGCACGCGTGCGTGCGGGGGTCTCGCGCCCTTCCTCAGGGCGCTTCGGCCATCATCAATCTGGGGTGATGTATAGAAATAGTGTTGCCAGCCTATTTTTGCACAAAACATGCAAAAGAAATATTATCGCCTCGAGAGAACGACATCAAAGACATAATGATGCTTTTGAAACCAATTAGTTCAAGGATTCGGGGGATAAATTATGGAATGGGATGGTGTTAGGCACCCATCCCGCCCTTTCGATCTCTCATGGGCATCTGTTATTCTTCTCTTTAATAACTCCGTGAAGTGTGTGCGCGCATATATATAAATGGAGAATGGAATTACTCGACTCGCGTCATGGATAATGTGGAGTGAGGTCATCGTTAGGAGTGTTCCCAAAATAATAATTTAAAAATATAATGTGTTCGTTTGTCGAGTCACCGATCGTTTATAGAAAGACGATGGTATAGGTCGGACAAAACACAAGCATGAATCACAAATATAATATGTGAAAATAATATATGAACAAAATTAGAAAAAGAGGACTCGAATCTCGAATTTTACCCGAGACGCTTATGTAGCCTAAAAAGGTATCAAAGTCCACGTAGTTCGCATGCAACATGGGGGTGGGGTTTATCCTATAGATCCAATCAGGGCCTTTATTATATGTGTGTGTGTGTGTGTGTATAAAAAGGATGTTTTAGTGTGAGAAAATGTAATGAGAAATCCCCGTTTGGAATTTACAAGCAAACCCTCTTTTTCTTGTTTTTGGTCTTCTTTTATAGAAAATATAGTATGTGCAATACTACTAATAAAAGGGTTGGATATTAATAGGTGTGATCTAATAAAGATGAAATGTGAAAGTAAGAATTAGATAACTAATGCGAATATAAGAGAATTTAAAGACAGAGTAAAAGGTTTGGACCTTCTTTCGAAGCTCTAAGGTTGATCATAATTGTTGTAGGGCTGCTCTTGCAAGTGGATGAAGGTGGTAGGAGGAGAGGGAAGGGAATTTGCCAAATTGGGCAAGGAAATGATGAAAATGGAATGTGGGGGGAGAGATATCAATATGGAAACCACGCTGACTTCGAGAGAATGTTGTTGAGATCCCTGAGAGGGATGTTTCTGAGGTGTGTTTTGAAGTGAGCTCATGCTCCCTTTATATAAGGTCAAGGGGATTTCGATCGGCATTGTCCTTGACATGCCTATCGACAAGCAATCCTAGACACATTGCCGATAGGTAGGGAAATGGGTTTGCCTTTGGGCAGTCTCGTGCAAATTTTCCAGAAAAATGGTCATAAAACGCAATCCGTAGTATGAATCCCGCACGGAACGAACCGTTGGAAAGGATATTCAGAGCCCTTAAAGAATCCATGGGCCGCTCTTGGGTTTAGGAATTGACTGTGGTCAAACGGGGCTCGGAAGCATTCGATAGTCATTTAGACAAGAGGAAAACGGATCGTTTGTCCAAATCATAAGGCCAATTCGCCAACGGGACGGACAGTTAGAAAGGTTATGCAGGGCTCTTCGATGTTCCAAAGCGCTTCACTCAGTTTGGAGACTTGACTTTGGTCAAATGGGACTCGGAAGCGTCCAGTGAACTTTCGAAGTAAAACGGGTCGTTCGTTCGCACCGCAAGGCTAATTCGCGCACAAAGTAGATCGTTGAAAAGGGTATTCAGAGCCCTCCAAAGATTCATTCCATTGCGTTCAAGATAAAGAGTTGATAGGAGTCAAATGGATCCCGGGAGCACCCAGTGGCCTCCGTATCAGTTTTTGGGGGAAATTGGTTCGTTTGTCCAAACCGTAAGGTTGATTCTCACACGGGGTGGATCATTGGAAAGGTCATTCAAGTCCCTTTGAAGATTCATTGAGCTTACGCTCGCGAGAAGAAGTTTATTGGGGTTAAAACGAGGCTCAGGAGCGTTTAGTGGCCTCTAGATCAGTACCCGGAGTATGACCTATGGTTTATGGTGAAGGAGGAAGTTCTAGGGACCTAAGGAGATGCGTAGGAGGGTCCTAAAATGTGGTGTCTACAACAAGTATTATAAAATTTCTTGGATAAATCATGTGTTAAACTTATTTTATTAGATTTTTGGACTTAAAATCCCTCTTCCCATGAATATAAACTTTGTAGTAATTTGGTTATGAGTATATGAATAAGTTTAGTAAAGGTTTTAATGAGTTTCAACATGAAATAAAGAAAATAGTAATTTCAGCCCTTAAAGTGTGTTAGTAAGTGTAGAAAATGTGATAAGTATACGTTTCAAGACTACATGTGCTAATAAAGAAAACATGGTGTTTTCATGTAAAGTAGTCTTTAAAGTGTCAAATTATTTCTTTGATAAATAAAGTAAAGAAATAAAAGAGATTTTCAACTTGAAAAGTGTGTTAGCTCGTAGGTGTATGACAAGTATTAATGAGTAAAACATTCAAGAAGTTGGTATGTATAACTTAATAATGTTTGTGTGAAATTCACATTTGCGAAAATGAAGGAAAATGCAAGTTTAGAAACAAATGGGTAAAATGATAATTTTACGTAAAGTGGAACGTTTTATGAAATAAAAATGTTGAAAAAAGTGTTACACTAAATGGTCCTAAAAGAAAGTGATTTTCTGGATGAAATCAAAGTAAATGTGTAAAGGACAAGAAATTGTGATTTTTAAGTGTAACACAAATATGGGGCATAGTTCCCGGGATTTTGGCTTTAGTCAGTAAAAGTGGAATAGTGTGGACATTTGCAAAATTTTAAAACACATTGAAAAAGGACTCGAATGTGATCAGGATTAATCAAGAAAGGCTCGGAGCCCTGGGTGAAAGACCCAAAATCATTGGCCAGAGCATATGGTAGCATAGCTGGCAATGTGGTGCCCATTAAAGTATGCAGTCATATGGTAAATTTTGAGAAAAATATAATGAGAAAAGTGAAACATGATAATGGAATTGGTTGTGTTGAGAATATGAGAAAAGATAACCCTTATGAAATGCAATCGATAAATTTTCCCATCTTGACAAGGTAATTTGGACAAGAAATACGAAAATGACTAAGTCCAAGTAAAATGTGAGTTAAGGGCACAAGTGATGTGGTTCATGTGTAATAAAGCAACCTAATATGATTTTAACCTATAATTAAGACAATTGTGCATTGTGAACGGTTATCAAAATGAAAACAAGTATTTCCTAACGTGAAGTGTGTGTATGTTAAAAGGTGACTTTCATGGAAAATATTAAAGTGGATTTGGTCTGAGTAGTGGGAAATTTCGGTGAATGAAGTGTTTATCCTAAACAAATAGTATTTTGTTTAAGTATCTAACCAAATGCGTTAAATTGGGAAAATAATTCGAAGTTAAGTAGCAAGGGGCAAGAAGGTCCCTTTCGTAAGATTAATGCGATTTAATCCAGTCAACTAACATTCTGAATTAAAAACGAATTCATTTCAGTAGTATATGTATGTGTATGTAAACATGGTATTTGTATGCGCACGTAGGTGGTATATTATAAAGTCTATTTTATACCGTTCGAGTCTGTGTTGCATTATTGAATTTTCCACTAGGCATTAGGCCCATTCCCTTTTCCTTTATTGCGACATATTGTATGAGATTCCGTATTTTGAGAGCATTATACAGGTAAAGTATTCTTTTATTTTATGTTAGTAGCTCCGAATGCTTGAATTTCGAGAACGCTTCCCACGAGTACCACACATGTCTTGATAAAACTGGAATCGCATGTTAAACAAGTGAAATGTTAATTAAATAAAACTAGACTAGCAACATTATTTAGGTTGTCTCATGGCACTTCACAGGTAACATTCGGGTCGGACCAGGTTGACCCACGGGTAACTCATAAATTTGAACCGGGGCATTACAAATGGTATCAGAGCATTAGATTCAAGGTTCCTTTCGGGAGTGACACAGGGAGGTCGGTAGTGGATCTTTCGATGTCGGTGTTGGTTTTGGTCTAGTCACGCTAGACAGGTGACGGTTTCGATTTGTGTTCTCGACGATGGAGTCAAAGAGATTAACATGTCGGGCATTTCATCACCAAGTAGCAAGCGGCTAAGTTAGTAGCCATTAATAGTTCTCGGCGCTTCTGATGTAGACGTGTTAGTAATTGGCGAGTGTTTGCATAGGCTATTAGTGGCGACACCATGTTCTTTAATGTGAGGTGCTTTTGTGTCAACCCTTAATGATGTGAGAGGTTTGTTAAGATGTTAATAAAGGTAAATAGAGTATATTGAATTAGAGATGTGAGTTGTTTAAATCCAACTTTGGAGTTAGGTAATTAGAGTGGCATGTCTAAGCCGTATTGATATGTGATAAGGATGTATTAGGTTTATTGGTTAGGTACTTGCGGATGGTTAATATTGATGATGTGATTAGGTGAAATTGATCCTCGGGGTAGTGTCATGTCATAAGCATTTGACAATGCGGTAGGCATGTAAACCTGTGTTGGTTATTACTTGAGGATGTGTACTCAGTCCGTATTTGATAGGATACCATCATCATTATATGTTAGTGCCTTGGTAATTTTCAATTGATAGATGTATCTCGTAAGCTATGAAGAGAGTTACGAGCCATTGTTGTAAGTGTGTTACATGTGTAAAGATGATTATTTGAAGTGACATAGGAATAAACCCTAGGTACCCTTCTATGGTGTGACTTTGGAGAATAAGATGCGACATTTGAGGAACAGGAACCCTTGAGACGTCGGTAGTGTGGAATAGAGGCTTATAGGTTGTACACGACGTCCTATATCCTTCCATAATCCTTAGTAGTGTTAGCTTGTGATTTAATACGAAGTGTATGGTGTCAGCCGTTTGAAAGAAAGTTTTTGGACATTTCATTAGGTCTCGAGGAGAGGGTCGTAGGATGGATCTATGACAAGGCCTCAAACAGAAAAGAAATCAGATTTTCATCTAAATGTCGTAGCCCATTTTCAGTTCCATGAGTGATGACTGAACGTGAAGCGATTTTGGTATGAGTCGCTGACTTTAATGGTACCTCCTCGTAGTCAATGTTTTGCGGGAAGTAGACTTTTCCGATCCTTGTCCAGTAGCCATTCTGAGTGAGGATAACTTGGAAATGGTTTTTTTCTTATTTAACAAGGAAATTATCTACTCCATTCTACGTATGAGATCAATTAGGCGTGGCGTCTTTGGGAATAGGAATCGACTTGTTGTGATGCCTTGAGGCGTTCAATGATTACTGTTCGCCATGTATGAAGACATGTATGCTAGTATTCGGGTGAGTATATATTGGTCGTTGAGACAAATGTTAGGAAATCGAAAGAGCATACCTACTATGAGAGGATCATAGGTGATTAGATCTTGTCAAGTCTTTAGTGAAAATTATGTTGGGTGTGCTTGGTGTCCGTAGGGAACTATTTAAGCTCGGTGTTATGGAGCGCAAGTGTTCTGATGATGATTGTATTAAAGGTCATGTGATGATGTCAAGTTGTTGGTCAAGCTCAAAGGAGTCGAATTGTGTTGTCCTAGGTGAGGTCATCCAATTTTGTATATATAGGGGATGTAACCTTCTAAGGGAAATTGGAGTTTAGTGTTATGATTGTTCATTATACTCGTTTTTCATAAGATTACCAGTGCATAAAGTATCATACTTGATTTTTATGAGTACTAGGAAATGCATTAGAGACTTAGATTGATGGTGTCATGTTAAGGACTTGAGAACAGCACCCCAGATGGGGCATCAAGGTGTGCTTAGGGCAACGACATGTGCCATCGGTACAAGATAAAATAACCTTAGCAGGGAAGGGACTAGCTCTTCGCACGTCTTGCCAAATCGACACAGATTAGGAGGAATAGACTTGTGTACTACTTGTTATCCTTATAGTGCTAATAACGACCGGTGTGGCCATCGCGTAGATTCAATTTGGGTAGAATTTGGAGATAGGCGTACTGACAACCTTGTGTCATTAGTGGTTGTAATAATGTGAGTGTTTTGCCTAGTTGGGCACCGTCTAGGGAGATATTAGGGTACAATCACGACACGATTAAGTAAGACAGTAACCTAGGTGCGTTAGGTTGGTCATGAAGCCTCGTTGACTGGAAAAAATGGACAAGGTTAGAGTTGACTAAGCCGTTGGGCATTCATCGATCAGAGTGGTTTATGTTTATCGAGAATGAAAGGGGGAATCATTACTCCTAAGGAGGTAAGTCCAACATTGAATTCCCAAAGGACAATAGCCTGAGTTTTACGTTCACCTCGTGAAGATGGATGGTTCGTGACTCGGCTCATCACGATTGGTGACTCAAGCCAGGGTGTATGACTAGACTAGGATCTGACGAAAAAGACTAGGAGGAGTTGTATACTTCTAGCATATGGCGTAGGTTCGCCTTTTGTAAATCATAGTCTGTTGTGTAAGGATGGGATTCTCTCGGAACGATTGTTTATTCATTTTGATTCGTTGTGTCTCATTAGTTTCGGTAGTCGAGGACTATGTATTTTTAGCTCCAGTAGTCGAGGACTGTGTTCCTTTGGTTCCGATGGTCGAAGAACGTGTTCCTTATGTTCCGATGGTCGAGGGCTATGTTCTTTCAGTTTCGATACTTGAGGGTTGTGTTCTTTCAATTTTAGTGATCTGGTATTGTTCCATGTTGATGGTTCGATCACAGCACGAATGGGCTCAGTATGAGTGCGGATGGAACTAGTGTGGTCATTGCAGCTCAGCAAGTGAGTGTACTTTTGTTTGGAATATCCTTTTGTTTGCACAGGTTTCGTGTACGTTCGCATTCTGCCGCACGTTTTTCTCGTAGTACCAATTTTCTTAGTATTGATGATCTCATGGATTGGCCGACATGGCGATTAACGGCTCTAGTTGTAAAGAGTAGGATTATGATTTGAGGGTATCGTAAAATGTTGGAACTCAAATAAACATATCACGTACTGTTATTTTGCCACCGTGACTAGATTGGTGTAATACTCAGGTGAGTGTTCCATAGTTGGACCCCTAAAAAGATCCTAGAATAGGAAGAGGATCTTGAGTAAGGTATCAGTCAGATGCACGATTTGTCACTTAGCCTGTGCATCGCTTCTTGAAGTAGGTAACTAGCTATGCGAGGTTAATATCAAATTTAAGTGAATGTGTGCGGTCGAAATGATATGTAGGTGCATGAGATATTTATTGTTGTTTGGGTTGGGATTAAAATTAAAAATAACTAAAATAGGAGAGGAAGATGCATAGTATTATGGTAGCCAAATTCACTTAAAATCTTATTCTAATTGGACTACCTGTTAACATTACTGTTGATTTTACTTTTCAGTAACTAGGCTGTCGTTCCCGCCTCTGATATCGTAGTTACATTTGATACTTTCTGCTGATATTAGGATATAGGTATCGGGTCTGCGTACCCATTCTTTTTATGACTATTTACTTTCGATTGGGTCAGATCTGTGTACCCGTTTCATTATTGGATGTGGGGTTGTGTTGGAAAGCCTTAATTATTTTTTATCAGACGTTGATTATGTAAAGAATGGTATCAAATATTGTTGGGTTTCCACTTGAGTATTATTTTACTTTATGTACTTTTATTTTTATTGTTAGTTTCTTAGAACGGTATTCAATTGTATTGACTCTTGTATTATTTACTTTAGATTTGATTAACCTATTATTATATTTTACGGGGTGACACACATATGGTAACAACTAGGCCTGTAAATTGAGCGCCCGAGGCCCGAAGCCCGCCTGTTCGGCCTGTTATTTTCGGGCCGAGCTTTATTTGAATTTGAACCGAGCCAAGCCGAGCTTGAGCCAAAATTTCAAGCTCGAGTGAATTTCGGGCCGAGCTTGAGCCGAACCTTGCCAAGCCCGAATTGGGCCCGAAGCCCGAACTTCATATTTATAAATAAATAATTTATATAATATAACATATTTATGTTAACATTGTTTAATTAGGTTTCGTTCTTTTATTTCATTTACTACTTTTAAAAAAAAATGAATTCATTTGTCATAAAACAACCAATAAAGTCTACTCATCTGGGGCAGTGGCATGTTGGTATGGTGCTCTTGCAGTGTATGGCCATGGGCCCGATTTCATGGGACAAGTTGAGGTATTTGTAGCTTTAAATGTATGGTTTGGGCATGAATGATGTCGTAATTAGCACCATCAATGCCCTTCCATACTATTTCCACCTTGTATCGTAGTACTAGTGCACGTCTACGTAATCGATAGCATTTGACCATCGATTAGGATTTGGTGGTATGTTATATGCTCAAGGAGAATGTGCTCGTACGCAATGTCCAACGGTGGCAGGAATGGTACAATAGAAAGCCTAATGTGCTGGAGCCAACACAAATCCCCAAGTACCAAAAGTAGATATAGTCCCCACAAGTAAGTTTGCATGCTGGCGATCAAGAATTTGGGGTTGCACCACCTAATCCCAATTTATGTGTTGCTTCGTGCCAACAATTGCCACACCGCCGATCCGACTATCTGTATCTCCAACTGATAACGCACCGTACTAAGGTTGTTATAGGCATGATTTCGTGCCATCTCTTTATTATCTCCGTCCCATGTAAGAAAGCCAGGGTATGAATCGATGTCCTCTTGCTCTGCATGCATTACTTGGACCATCATAAATGCAAATGATGAAACTGAAATAGACCTAATGAGGTTGATAAAGTGAGATATAATTTAAATTATGACAACAAATGATGGAACTAAACCATATCTATCTGCAGTATCAAAGTTAATTCGTTGATCCGTCAAGGTCAACATGGTTTCCCCCTTAAGAAGGCTACGTCCAAATCGGTGGACAAATAGGTCTTGATGGCCACACCCATCTCAATCAGTCGCGAAAGCCAAGCCACTCGGATATCACTATTGTCAGTTGTAAAGAATAAGCGACTTAAATCATAAAATAAGAGGCTCCTCTGTGCCCTCTATTCGTAAAAAAAGATGGACTTTGACTCCAAATCACTGACTTTCTATTTATTAGGATTTCTCGCATAGTACACTTAATCGTCATCGGATACCTATCCATCCCTCACCATCTTCTTCATCCAACTATAATATTGCGACTACGCTGCGTTCGACACAATATTTGTTCACAAAATGCTAGAGAGGCTCGCAACTAATCAGTACGTACGTCATTCGTCAAAACCCTCAATGACGAATGTATTTTTGATAATGTGGTAAGGGGCACATGCATAATGTTGTCTCTCATGATAAGTTAAAGTCGTTAATCACTCGCTTTTAGGCGTGAGGATGATGTGTCATCCAAATCAGTGTGTAATATGTACAAACCTCCTAACACAATGTGGATACTTTTTAGAGAGAATTATAGATGAACCGGTAGTGAGAAGGCTGGGAAGCTATTGAAATGCCACCCCAACATCAAAATGGTTAGATTTATACTCCATGTTGATGTGCCACTTGGATTGTCACGTGAGCCTTCTTGTTCCGACATTACAAGTGAGAATGTTGCTAGTTAACAATACGATTGAGTTCTAACTAATGTCTTGTTAACAAAAAAACATTGGAGTATTTTTCTCAAGCAAAACATATGGTTATATTATCTTTCTCCACATCATATAGAAAATCTCACTAGAATTTTTAACATGTAAAAATTATTTTTAGATTTTTGTATGCGTCGACTTGACCATATAATTTAAAAGTAGAGACGAAAATCTTCGTTGAAGAAAGTTTATAGTGTTTTTTTTACTTTTACAATAGAAATTCAGATATATAGAAGTATCCATTGGAGATGGCCTTATGACTCATGATCCCTTTCTGGGAATTTTTAAATAAAAATGCATAAATGTAACTTAATTATTAAAATTCTACAGTTCAAAACTTTTTCCCAAAAATAAGGAATTCGTAATGTCATTGCCTGTGCCAACATTTATTAGTGTAATATCCCGAACATCGACAAAGACATTATGAAGGGCATATATATATATATATATATATATATATATATACCCATTATTTCTCATTCACAATCCCTTAAAACTGAAAACCTAAAAAAATAGCGATTTTATGTATTCTAACCCTAAATCCAGTTAAAATTTGGTATAAATCGGTCCCAAGTCAAATTAAAGGTCAGTTTGTTATTAATTGGTTAGTTTTTCTTAATCATATGTTATATTTTATGTTTTAACCAAGTGTGTATATATGATTTATTTGCTAGTATTAAACCCTAAAAGTCATGGAACATGGTGGTCCATGAGTTTATGGCAAAAATATATGGATTTGAATAACCCAAAAAGTATGAGCTTGTTTGATGATAAAAAATGGGATTGAATTTTGCAAATTATTTTTTGTAAGAGACCGGTTTATTTTAAATTGTAATTTTTTTCTTAACTTTTTCACTTTGAAGATGAAATAATCATTTTCATATTTATTTGGTCTAGTTTTCTGCCCTTTTTGTAGGAATAATTTTTTGTATTGTAAAATTTAAATTTAAATTCAAATAAAAAATATGTTCAATAAAAAAATTGCCTTATTTAGTCAAATTTATATATGGGTTAATAAGAATACTTTGGTTTATTTTTTTCCCTTGAAATACATTATATTATTTTATTCTATAAGTATTTTTTTAATTTATTAATTTCACTAGAAAAAACTGAATCCACCAAAATATTTTAAAAGTTGCAGAAAAATATGTTTTTTGAAGTTACGCAAAAGCTGTTTGTTAACCTTTTGTCAATTTGCTGTTTTTTTAAGTTCCGAAAATTTTGTAGCAATGTGATAGATGATGGTTTTTTCAGAAAAATTTGAATGATATCCGTACCTTTATTTTAATTTATAGACTTTGTAGTTAAAATATTCAACCAAGAGTTTTTGTGTGGTTGATAACATTTTTTCAAATAGTTGGCCTTATAGGGTGCACAATGAAGCGTTGAAAAATTATAGAATGCACAAACATTGAATAGGATTCAAGCCAAGTGGAAAAATTATAGGGCCGTCCAGTGATGTCCGCCCCAAGAATTTGCCCTTGTTTGTTTACATGAATGACAGTAACTTCGATGAAATGGTCGGAGATGCTAATGGCATCTTACCACTAAATGACACACATTGGAACCTAACCACTAAAGAGTGAGCCTTTGGCTTGAGATTTCACACTAAGGGCGTGTTTAATTGCAGGCTAGAAAATGTGTTGAAAAAAAATCATTTCTATGAAATTTTTTTGCGAGGAAACTTTTTCCATGAAAATTAGAATTTTTTCATATATGCGCTGTTTGATTGCAATTGTTTTCTCGGTGGAAAATTCAATTTTTTCCATAGAAAATCTAATTTTGTTGTTTGATTGGTAATGTTTTCCTCTTGAAAATTGTCAGTTTATGTGGAAAATTAAAATGTTCATTTTCAAACCAATTTTAAATGGATAACAATATCATACAACCTCATTAGAGCCTCAAATACAAGCCACTTACAAACTTAATCATAACAAAACACCATTTGAATAATAATCTAAGTATAATACCAAAATTAGAAGTACTTAACATCAAAGTTTACATCCAACAAAATATAGTCTCCATCATTGAATCAAAATTTCCATCAATGCTCAAACATACTAAAAATCAAAACTAATGTGTAGGAACCCGTCCAAGCTTATGATAAACCCAATTACATTGAACTTGATCATTAGTAATCCCGAGGAAGAACCATCAAGCGTTTTCATCTTATTCAAACAATTGCGTGAGCTCCATTGTATCCCCTTACTCAATCCCCATCTCTTATAACTTCTCTAAGATGGCTTGTCCATTCACATGATTTTGAGTGGCCTGCTTTTCAAAAGCAAGGGTAATCTTCTTGGAGGATTGTGCAATCTTCGCAAGGGCCAAAGCAACACCATCCATAGGCTTTGCTCATTTACGTCGTTCTTTGGGGGCTCCCCCTGCATTGTTTAGTTTGATGTAATTGAGTGACTTATTTGTGTTTCATCAACGTCATTTTCATCCCCCAAGTCTACCGAATTATTGATGTCGCTTTCACTCATTGGGGGGAAGTCATTCCCGGAGACAGCTCGGTCCCTCGTTACAGAATCGCTACAAAAAATAGTAACCAAGTCGTAATACCGTGGACAAAGTTTTCCCTTAAACTTTGCTCCATCGAGTTTCTCCCACAATAACAAAGAAATGAACAACCAAGTCAAATTTAAACATTTTCACGCTAGTTTCAACCTAATTACTAATCACATTAACGAAAAAAACTACGAATAAAAAGATTTACCTTGATGTACGTGTCCCAAGTAATAGGATCACACTACACCAAAATGGTCAAAATGTCACCTTTCAGCCGGTCACCCTTGTCATGGTCATTGACCGTGACAAGAATCTCGCGTTTTGTGTCACGGTCAATGACCGTGACAAGACCGTGACAAAGTGTTGTCACGGTCATTGACCGTAACAAGTCCGTGATAAATATATTTGTCACGGTCAAGGATCTTGACACGACCGTGACAATATCTTCAGTAAAAAAGCCCTAGACTCTTTTTGTCCTACTGTTTTGGTTTCCCTCTTTCTCTCTCGCTCTCTCTCTACAAACGATTTTAGCGCTCTCTCTCTCTCTAAGGTAAATTTTTTTTCTCTCTTTCTCTTTGATTTCTATAGGTGTGTATATATATGTGTGTGTATATGTATGTGTGTATATATATGTGTGTATACGTATGTGTATATGTGTGTGTATATAGGTGTGTGGTGGGGGAGGGTGGTGGGGTGGTGGTGGTGGGGTGTACATGTACGTGTGCGTGTGTGGTGGGGGTGGGGTGAGGGGTGGTGGGGGTGGTGGCAGGGATGGATGGTGGGTGGTGGGGTAGGGGTGGGGGGCTGCGTGTGTGTCTATGTGTGTGTGCGCGTAGTGTCCCTTGTAAAAAATTGATTGATTATTAATTTTTTTAGTAAATTAATATATGATTGCCCCTTATTGTAAATTAGTAAATTGAAACATACTATATATAATTATTAATAATTGAATTTGAATATAAATAAGACATAATTAAATAAGACATACTACATATAATTATTAATAATTGAATTTGAATATATACATTTGTTGTAGACATTGCTGTTGGATTATTTTGTTTAGTAAATGTTGGGTTGGTTAGTTTTAAAAGTGGCATGACCACTGGATTATTGTCCATATGGGGGTGGGATTTTTCAACTTTTGAATAATTAAATTTGAATATAAATAAGACATAATTAAATGAAACATACTATATATAATTCTTAATAATTGAATTTGAATATAAATAAGACATAATTAATTAAGACATACTACATATAATTATTAATCATTATTGGATTATTGTGTGTGTAGTGGGGGGTAGGGGGTGGTGTGTTTACGTGTACGTGTACGTGTGCGTATGTGTGTGTGTGGTGGGGGTGGGGGGAGGGGGTGGGGGTGGTGGCAAGGATGGGGGGTGGGTGGTGTGTACGTGTACGTGTGTGTGGTGGGGGTGGGGTGAGGGGGTGGGGGTGGGGACAGGGATGGGGGCTACGTGTGTGTCTATGTGTACTGATAACATTTTTTTTATTTGTACTAATAATATTTTTTTACAGCAAATGTCTCCTTCAGGTATTAAGGCGAGGATGATGATGCTGGTTATGATGATGTCGTCTGGGCTCAGTGGTAGCGGAGGCGACGAGGGATCCTCGGACCCTAGGCTCCCCAAATATGGCAAATTTAGGATTACCATCGAGAACAAGTCGGAGCTATTAGCGAGATCCCTCGAGCTGCTAAAGACGGTCATCGGACCGGGGTTTATGAGTTGGAAGGAGGTGCTATATGAGCTCAAGTTAGCTGTTTGGGAGGCACTACAGGTAATATATTTATATTTATATGAATATATCAATTTCAATTTCAATTTAGATTTTATATTTATATTTATATTTATTCGCAACTAACATTGTATTTGTTGGACAGGAACAATTCAACTTGGATCCAAAGCTATGCGATTCCGTCTTGGAGCAGTTGAGGGAGCAACACAAGACGTGGAAGAAAAATATGTGGACACGGTACTTTGGGAAAACACGAGAGTCCATTATCCAATGGCGTGGATCCGTCCCGCCCAAGGAGACGATCTCATTGGCACAATGGCAAAAGTTCATTTAAAATGAGATCGATGATCGACAATTGACATCTCGCCAATCGAGGAGGGAAAATCGAGCAAAAAAGATGGACGTGCACTACTCCGGCCGGATGTCTTACGCCGAGGTGGAGCATATGATGAAGGTAGGATTTAATTTTTCTATAACTACAGAAATATATTATTCTTTATTATTTTACTTTGCGGGGTCGATACTAATTTTACTTTATTTTATTTCAGGGGGTAGGGAGTGGCCCAGGGGGTAAGCCACATAGACTCGATACTTATGTGGCTCTTCGAACGAAGAAGGGGAAGGACAAGGAGGTGTCCCCGAGCGTCGCCGCCACGATTCTAAGTAATCCGACGGTTTAGTTTTTGTTAATAACGTTATAATTTTTTAGTTTACTTATTTTACTAATCATGTGCTTTTTGTCGTTTCAGGCAAAGCTTAAGGAAGTGCATGAGTCGTAGTCTGATGCCGACAAGGCGTCTTTGTCCACAGACGCACTCAGCCAAGTTCTTGGCTCTGATCGCAAGGGGATGACAAGGGGGTGAGCTCGCGGGTGGCCAAATCTAGGACCATCGGATTGGAGACGAGCGACACCGTGTTGGTTCGAATGGTGGATTCACATGATGCGAAGTTGTCCCGTTTGGAGGTGACGGTCCAAGATATGTACTCATTTATGAAGCATACGTTGGGCGGAGATCGTAAGGGGGAAGGGAAGGAGAAGGCGGTGGAGGAGGAGGAGGTGCGGGAGAACGAGGCGCAGGATGACGAGGATGTGAACCTCGCTGCTTCATCACCGATACGTGCGTACTTCAATGATCCACTTCCTTATTTGGATCCCTTCCCCAGACCGATGTCGACAATTGGTTGGCCAAACATTTTCATATTGGACGTATTTGATGGCCAGCGGATAGGGCGGGGGTTGAGGGACCCGAATATCGTCCAAGGTGAAATAGATCATGGACGTGCGCTTCAAGAGATCGAGTCCAAAGTGCTCGTCACGCATGTGATACCCGGGAAGGAGAACTCTCTATTGTGGTTGCGCGAACAATGCGGTACGATGTATATTAGTGGGTGTGTCAATTCATATATCGTGTGACCTACTCACCTCCTCACATTTATCCTAGACATGTAGTGACATTATTTTTAAGTTGGTACATTTGAATTATATTTGGATTATATCGTCATGTATATTGTTTCTATTTTGAATATATATATTTGCATTATCTTTAGTTTGTTTGGATATATGATGTTTGAACAGGTACAACGTTGCTATAACAGGTACAAATATACTGTTGGGTAGTGGCAGTGGCCCTATTGCCCAACAGATTTTTTTTAAATTCTGCCCAGAATTGTCACGGTCATTGACCGTGACAAGTCCTTGACAAATAATGTTGTCACGGACTTGTCACGGTCAGTGACCGTGACAATTTTTTAAAAAGGGGTCAAGACTTTGTCACGGTTATTAATCGTGAATAAACTAGTCACGGTCGTGGCCCGTGACACGACTGTGATAATTCTAACGAACTTGTCACGGTCAATGACCGTGACACGTTCGTGACAAAAAAACTTATCTCGCCCCGAATTGTCACGGTCACTGACCTTGACAAGTTGAACTTGTCAAGGTCAATGACCGTGATAATTAGGCAGATTTAGTGTAGTGTCAGTTGTAACTCGCCCACTCGAGTCCAAACCAAACCTACTAATCTTGAATAATTCTATGATATCTGTACAGTCTTTTCTCAGTCTTTTCAACCTATACCTTACATGTGGAATATGGACAACGACGAGACATTTTTCCCGTACTTTATCTGCAACCTTTGTTAGTTCTTCTACCTTGAATTAATTTTCAGTTCTTCTTGGTCTGGATAGCACAAACTCTAAAAGAGTATTGATTAATACTTGATCCATATCATCACTCCACCGAATCTATTTTTTTTGCTCGGGAAGCAACTTGTGACGAGGCTGGAGAAATTTCCTCATTTTCTTGTTGAGAGTTTGGAATAGTTGTAAGTATAGGAACATGAAATGGACCTTGATTTACTTATCAGTGACTTGTCATGTTAACTGTTTTACAATAGAAAAAAAAGTAGCAAAAAAAGAGGATTTAAACATGTTAAATATAAGGCATGTTAATTGAACAGTGGGACTCGCAGCATGTCTCTAAAACAGATATATACAGAAGGGAGTTGTGCATGAAAAAAGTATGATAAATTATCAAGGGCCTTCTTGACAGCACTGCTCACAAAGTGGTGGCTGTTTCTTGATATTGAAATAACAACAAGCTATATCACAGTTATTGTATCATCCTGTCACAAGAAGATTATTAACCTTATCAGTATTGTAAATATAACTGAAGATATACTACTGATATACTAGTGATCCTTATTTCATTAACTTGTCACCTTTTGTGTCTGTATTAGCACAAACCAGAAATATTGAGGAAATTATAACAGAAAACTGAATCTTAATAGGTAATATTATAACTGTCACCTATTACAGTAATGTATTGAGAAGTTACAAGAGTTTGAGGGAGGGGAAGAATCTTAATAGGTAATTTACTGAGATTTTAACTCAATGGATGCAACAATATATATACATGTTATGTGTGTATATTTATGTGTATATATACACACATAAGGAAATTTGTAAAGTATCAAATATATGTTATGACCATGCTTGATCACACAACCATGAATATGAACACCCTCATTAAAATCCTCTAAATCCCCAATAACAGAAAGAACACTCGAAACACTAGTTCCATCAGGCTCAAACCTTATAAAAAGAACACTCAAAGAAACCACATATGGTTCACGCATTAACTCAAACACCTGATGAGACTCATCCAACTCATTACAATTCACATAAAATTGAACCAAAGAAGACTCAACAAATGAATCTAAACACAACTCAAATGTCAAACCAAACCCATGGACTTGTTTCCCAACTCTAACAGCTGACAAACCAGAACAAGATTTTATCACACTTGGGAGTAACCTAGTATCTAGAAATAGGCCATGGGATAAATTTGGGTAAATAAATAAAGGGTTTGGACAAAAAGACTATTTTTTGAACAAGAATAAATGAATGTTGAGAAGGAGGAAATATTGGGTTCTGAAATGGAATTGAGAATGAGATTTTCATATTTAAAGCATGAATGGTTGGCATAGAGTGAAATGAGTTTGGTGGTGAAATGGATTTGGTTTAAAAATCCAGTTCTGAGGATGTGGGCATGAGCTTGTACAAGAAACAAAAGCATGACCACTATCAGAAATGGAAATTAGCACAAGCAACAGAAATGGAAAGGTTATAACTATTGGTGGCTCTCATTCTGATTTGTATGTTGGTAATACCATGATTGATATCAACAATAGCATACAACAGAAGCAAAAGCAGATGAGAGTCCATCAATCCCTCATCCATTGTGCAATACAAGACATATTTTTTAGCAACATAAGCAGATGAATTCAATGTATGATTTGGCCTTTCTAATTTCCATACAAGGATGATCGATGTATGATTTACAGGGCATTAGTAGTACATGTACAGGGCATCTTAATCTACATATACAGGTAGCACATAATAAAGGGATATAGAAACTGAAATAATTGCTAATAAGGAATTGATTCTGTATTAACAAATAAAAGTTTACAATAAAAGTTCATCAGTTACAAATAAGGAAATACAAAATTAAAAAATCAAAATAAGTGCCAATACGAAAATACAAAGATAATTCCTCAATCAAATACGACCGGCACATAGTTGAAGGGATTATAGTCATCCCGCATAATATTAGCCAATATACTTCTTTAGTTAGTCCACGCAGCTTCAGGTGTGATAGTGATGTGGGTAGTGGCAGGTACAACTTCGGGTACATTACATAGATTATCGATGTCCTCAATTTTATCATCGCTAACTGCTTCTCCATCACATAGATCATCGATGTCAACCTTTTCGCAAGAAATTGTGTAGTGCACAACATGCGAGGACAATCTTCGCTTGCGTTTTAATGTCATGGAAAGGTTGGTGCCTAAGATAAATAAATCTCTTTTTTAACAATCTGATGGTCCTCTCAACAACGTTACGAAGAGATGAATGGCGAACATTAAACAACTCTCTATGATTTTCAGAAATTAGACCCTCGGCATCTCTACAATGATAACTTGTGCTACGATATGGTGTGAGAAAACTAGGGACTAAGGGGAATCCCGCATCGGCAAGATAGTATTTACCTATTATTATGAGGGGTTATTAGTAAAAAATGATATTAAGTTTTTCTAACTTTTGAAAGAGGGGACATATTTGACATACCAAATGGAACAGTTAGCCTATGTCCTTGTCGAAAGACTTCACTCCTCAGCAAACGACCATCATGTGCGGACCCTTTCCAACTGGAAAGCACATATGTGAATTTCACATCAAATGTACATGCCACCAAAATGTTTTGAGAAATAACATGTTTTCGATTACGATACTGAGAATGTTCCTCCGTGGGGATGTTTATCGCTATGTGAGTACCATCAATGGAACCTAGAGCATCCTTTTAAGACATACACTTTGTTTCAGTACCCAACACCGAATGTCTAAATAAATATTAATCAATAAAAAATAAAAGTAATAAGCACCTAACCCGAAAGTGATGGAACTAGTCTTGAATATTATGCTTATCGTAGGGGGAGTTTTGAGCAGTGACATTGGTGACAACATCTCTATATAGCATAAGACATGCATTTAGAACTCTATGTAAATAATGACTCACAGTTTATCCGAACAAAAAAATGTAAAAGTTTTGGCTCTGTTACGATAGTCATGGACAACTGTGTTTAAAAACATAACCACTTTCTCTTCAATGCGCACAGATCGGTTATCAGGCAACCCAAATCTACGTAAGCGAGTGCACAACCTATGGAATGGGACCATTTTCATTTTAAGTTACTCGTGACAAATTCTATCACTAGAGTTGAACATACGATTTAGTGCAAATTCTCTATGAGCTCTATAATCAATGTGAGGCGCCATAGTAAGACGTCTGTTATAATGGTAATGCCTCATATTATTATATATCACAACTTCCTGCATGACCATCGTCCAAAACACCACCACTAGTTTATTTTGGCTCGGTGATCTCGACATTCCTTCAATAAAAAATATTTAACCCGTATGAGAATTTTTATATTATTATCACATACACAACTCTATCGTATTAATAAACAAATAAATATGCCTAAAAAGATCTTTTAAGAAATTTTACATACACATCATGTGCAATATGCCTAAGAACTGCATTTGAATTTTTTTGCATACTTAGAGCAACAACCGAAGTATTAATATAAACAAGATCATAATAATCTGGATAGATTAAAATTCAATACAAAAACAAGGACATGAGTCATTTTAAACCTGAAAATCAAATATAATCCCGATCTTCAATATTTCTAACCTGAAAATCCAATATTAGTATTGATTAATAAAACTGAAGACATAAACCCTAAGGAGTTGCATCAATTTCCTAGATCATACTAAACTTTAGGAGATCAAAGAAGGTAATCTAAATCGTACCAAACTTTAGGACATAATCTAGATCGTACAATTTCAGATTTACACATAACTATGGTTAAAGAAAATAATCTTGATTGTACCATTTGTGATACAACCTTCATGAACATAACCGTGAACACAAGTAAATATGCAGATCAAAGAAGAGTATTTTTCTAGGGTTGAAATAAACCAAAATTGAAACCCTAGGTAAATGTACAGAACAAAGAAGAGTAAATATGCAAATCCAAAATTGAAATTGAAACCTAGGTAATTGAAATAACTGTGCAGATCAACTTTAATTCATTGGTTGATTAAATAACTGTGCAAATCCAAAATCGAAACCCTAGGTAATTTCAACATACAGTTCGAGAGATGATGAACCTTTTCTTTCTTTCAGTTTGCCTATCTGCACAGTTCGAGAGGTGAAATCGGTTACGAGTTTTGAGAGATGCGTGTATATAAGTTGACGAAGCAAATTTATTTTCCATGGAATTCATTTTTTAGGGGGGTGCTGGTTTTTGTTTTCCATAAAAATGGGGAAAAAGAGGTCACGTGATCTCTTTATGGAAATATTTTCTCTGAAAAGTTTGGTGTATCAAACACCACTATTTCATGGAAAAGAGGTCACGTGCACATATGATTGTAAACCCAACACATAGGCATATCAATTCATAATATATTTTTTTGGTGCCCTACCCATTGTTAAGGTGGACCCATCTATTCAAGTATCAGTTATTATGGCTATGATATGTAACAAACGGGATATGCTATTCTATATGTCAAGGCATGAAATGAAAAGCAAAATGCGATTGTTAAGCAATTCGATAATCGGGGAGAGTCCTACACATCATTATCGTGTTTATTAGCAGCATTACAACAATGTAACGAAGGGAGAACTATAAGTTTATATCAAAATCCGTTATTTAAGGAGAAAGCTAAATTTGTTATATTATTCTGGTCATTGGCAAACAAGGAAGCTTTTAAAAATTGTTCTCTAGTTGTCAATATAAATGAAACCCATTTGTATGATAGGTACTCCGGTTACATGTTAATAGGAATAGGGGTTGATTGCAACAACTAGATATTACCTTTAACTTTTGTTATTGTAGATGAAGATAATCATACGAATTGGGATTGGTTCATAGCCTTCATTAAAGTACATGTTCTCGGAGACCGGATGAGTATATGTATTAAATGTGACTGCCATAAAGGAATAAGTTCCATTGTACCTACTCAAAATAAACATTATGACTAGTGGGAATTGCTGAGAGGATGCTACCATTATTGTCTATCTCACCTCCGAAGAAATTTATGTGACCGTTTTAAAGACCATCATTTACAGAGACTTATATCTAAAGCATGAAACATACAATAACTGCTCAAGTTTGAGAAAATAGTTTAGGTAATTAAGAAAATTTACGAGGACACGTAACTATCTTAATAAGGTAGGCAACCCCGAGATGTGGACCATTGTAGATTGGATAGATTACTACTAACATATTTGGGGTTTTCAACAGTGTTATACGTGGGGCATGAATCTTACCAATTAAGGCAAACATTGAAAGTGTATTTATCAAACTGGTTAATTATTTTGAGGCCAAATCTTGTCAACGAAAATAAAACAGTGTGTGAGAAACTACGACACACTCCTTCTCAAGTAGACTTCAAAACAATTTATCATAAAGGGTTGAAATATACGTGTGTCACGTTTTCAATTTACAACAAGGTTTGGTCTCATGTACAACTAAAATCAGGAATTCTATGTTATGTACACTAAAAAATAGGCATGCACCTGTTAAAAGTGGAATCACCAGAGGATACCTTACTCACATGTAGTGGCTAAAATTTAAAAGATGGCTCATGTGTCCTCTTCCTTGGTATTATCTTATTCCATTTCTAAAATCCACTTTAAATCTTAGTATAAGAGGTCTCCAAAAATCTTCAACTTCATGCTTTCAACACCTGACTTCAACAAAGATTTATCATGGTATTTTAGTAAGCCAAAATTTGAAACTTTTAGGTTGAAGGTCAAAGTGACTGTTGATACCAAAATTAATATGCTGATGTGGACGAATCATACGAAGACACTTGTCAATCTACGTGGTACAATAACAACGAGGGAGTCCATTTCCCCGACCAACTCATGTTCTCTCCGAGCAACGAGGATATACCGAGGAACTTCAGCACTCCGAGGTACTCTAGCGCTCCCAGGAACTCCTGAACAACGAGCAACTAAGGCGGTCCGAGCTGCATCTTGACCGTAGTATTAATTGCCAGAATATCAACAGTTCAACTATTCATTGAATGTTTATCATCTTGACGCACACGCTGCATTAAATGTATTACCCTTTCATATGTATATCATTTAATGTATCAACCCATTCATGCACAGCCTAAGGGCTATAAATACCTTGTATCACCCTCATTCAAGGGGACCGGAATTTCTTGGGATAACATATACTCGAGGATTCCCAAACACTCAGCAATAACATAACAGTGGACGTAGGCCATTCTTATAAGGCTGAACCACTTTAAAAATCTTTGTTTCATTTTATTTATCTGTGATTGAATAATTAGGGCTATCTAATTTTTTACATCAACAGTGACTTAAATGACTCGGAATTTACCCTTTTGGTTAAATGTTTCTTAATTTGAAAAATATTTTAATTTAATCTTGTTATTTTTTAGGTAGCCAAATACATGATGCAATATATTCTTTATATATAAACCTTGTGTTTCAAAATGAATATTTCGTATATATAATTTACTTGTTTATAGATTTGACAAGGAAATTACGAGTTTTGAGAATTTATGAAATCTTGTAGACTCTTGGTTTCAGGAGCGATCATGCTCATTGAGGCATCGCGTTAGCGAAGCAAGTCCTCACATTCATGAAGCCTTGTCTTTTATGACTATGACCTTTGGACTCCTACGTATGTTAAAATATAAACTTTGTAATGATATATAAATTATCTATATTCCGGTATCAAAACATTGAGTCTATCAAGTCATATAGACTTGATTCGTTATGAATGAGGCGCGATCTAATTTAGGTTAGATAGACCTTGAACTTGAAGATTAAAGATAATGCACCGAAGAAAAAGTTTTTGTACTGAGGCATTCACACGGATGCAAAGAGGGCCCGTGCGCATGGCCAAGTTAAGTTGGCCACACTGGTCAGTAACGTCTAAACGATCAGATCTTATCGTGCACATGAACGACTTATATTTTGTGAAAATACTATGTAAAGGCAATGTTCCCTTTCATTTTTAGTGATCTAAAAACCAAATTGTTGAAATAAACTTATGAGATATTTTCGTGGTTGAGAGCACTATATATTCCCTCTCTTTCCAAATCCATTTGTTCCTTCCTATTTTATTAGAATTAGATCTTAAACCTTGATTTAGTACCTTGGTGAGAGAAATGAGTGTTTTGGTTAAAATCTACACACTAGCCATTATTAATTCAAATTACTTTATTTAATTAATTTGATCAAGTACTCCGTGATCAAGTACTCTGAATCCAAAAGTTTGGAGGTGGTTTCTATATGTTATGGGGAAAAGTCACAAGTTCATAGGTAACTACTCATAAGAGCATGAAGGAGAGGTGCCTTCTTACTTTGTATAAAAATCTTTTAAAGTAGAAATAGAAATTAGAGTGTGCGTGTGATTTTTTACCCTCAGGTAGGGGTTTTCTTCGTAAAATTTATGTCGTGTGTCTTTATGCTTATTTCTCATGCTTATACACACATTTGATAACACACATCACTTAGATCATAATTGTGACTCATAAATTGGACTAAAATTAACTCATGTGTGTTAGATGTAGTCATGTTCATCTAGATTCACCTAATCGCTTAATTGTGTTTGTTAATATGGTAATTGGATCATCTAATTGGTAAAATTTAAAATTACTTAAGCGAGATTTTAACAAAGTTAAAGGTATGGTTAAGTGGTCGAAGAAACTCTTTTTGTTTATTTTATAATTTCACACAAGGCTTGTAAAAAATTAAAACAGTATGAACTAAAAAGCCTTAAGAATCTTGGTAACTCAAGTTGTTAAAAGATATTTAGTTGTGCCAGATAACCTTTTAAACATAAAGTGACATGAAAGAGTTAAATAGTCATTCACACTAGTTTACACACATAATTTTTTACGTGGTAAAGTCCGAAGGCTGGAAAAACATTCACGGTAACCTCTACACCATAAAACAAAATCTAGTAAAAATGGAATAAGGTTAAAAGTTATAAGCATGCATTCACTGGATCAAAAGTGAAAAGATAATATACCTAATATGCCCAGAGCTACACCTCATTTGGGTACGTTTTCTCCGACCCAACAGCTTCTTGAACCTCCTCTCCTTTAGTTTTTCTTTACATCGACTCAGAATTTGGTCTCTCCAGAAAAACAACACACTTTCTAAATCGTGAACTGTGTGAAACTGATAGTGATGTATGTGATTAGGTATAAATTCTTCATATTTATCCCCTTAATTTCGGTATTTTTATGATCCCGTGCGGTATAAATAGCTTGAATTTGTCTCATATTTATTCTACTAACCCTTTTTGGCAAGTATTTATTGTTTTTGTGTGTCTCTTATGTGTTTTACAGGTATTTCATGCAAGTTAGTGCCAAAGAGAACTCAAAAGAGTGAAAGAAAACCAAGAAACGAGAGTTAAAGGGCATTTTTGTAATTTTTAAGCCTTAGTAAGGACGTGGGACCAACTGGAAAGTTGAATATCTTTCAATTACAAGAACACTGGAAAAAACGACACCTCAATCGGAGTCCCGGTGTGAAAGTTATGAGCAGTCAAAGATAGAAGAAAAAGTCAAAGAAAGACAGGATCGATCCGGATAGGACCGATCCAGTCAGAAGTTAAAAGAACCGATCCGGATAGGACCGATCCGGTTAGAAATTAAAAGAACCGATCCGGATCCAAGCAGGACTGAACTGAAGGAGGACAAAATCGGTTCGACTGTCGCAGTTTTATTTTTTTACACTTCCTCTAACGGAGAGTCCTGGTTAATCTAAAACTCTTGGAGTCTTGTAGGGTATTTAAACCCGATTTATTATCATTTGAAGGGATGGAAAAATAATCTAATTTTTCCCTTTTTAGTTGAAACCCTAGTTTGAAGATTGATTGCAATTTTAATTCCAAGATTGAAGTTTATTCAGATTTTTGTGATTACAAGTAATTTTAGTTGATGTTTTTAGTGCTTTGGTAAGTAGTTGATTACTTTCCTCTGTCTAATCTTCTTTCTACATAATTATTCAATTCTCCCTTAGTTTAATCATGGTTTCCTGCAATTCTACAATCGTTTTCATTAATTTCATCATGTTAGGCTAGGTTTTTAAAGGTCGGGATACATGAACTCAACCTGATGTGTTAGTTGCATGTGTATAAAATTAATCCTCTAAATTTAATGGTTTATTAAGGTCGTATTGCGTCGCATCACAACCATTGTAGATCTTTGGATATCATTTGCTTCCGGGTAATCGGGATGCTTTAGAATACAATGCGAGTGTAACTATCGCAGTACCGATTTACTCATCCTCTTATTAAGTATGGTGCGGGCTTGACCTCAATATACGTAATGCTTAGGAGCACTAAATTTTGGGTCTAATTAATCATTTACATTTATGATTAGTTTTATACCATCAATACACTAGGCTTGAGGGATTGTATTCCCGTCCTGTTTTATTCATCATATAGTTCAAGTTTCAGTTCAATCATCATCAGTAATTTAGGTAATTTTAGAGTAATTTCATGCCATTCATTCATTAGTTCATTAGTTAATTAGTTAATTATTTCCAAAATTTCATTTAGTTGTAGCCAATTCCTAAGAAACCAATCATCTTTTCTTTTTCTTTAGAGTCAAAGTTAGGTTTTCTTCGTCTGTCCGACGTCGTCACAACTCTGTTGTCCTATTTCCCTGAGGATCGATACCCGAATTATCGGATTATTACTTGAGCGACAGGCTTGCACTTGAGCCTAGAGAGTACGCACTTCTGAGACACATTCTTAGTCGCGCCAAGTTTTTGGCGCCGTTGTCGGGGAATTAGGTAGACTTAGGATTAGATTAAGTCAATCCAAAACTTTGACCAAAAATTTCCAAAAATCCCAAAACATATAAAAATTTGAAAAAGCATAAAAATATTCATCATCATCTCTCATAAGCCCGTTAATGAAAAATTATGAACTCACTCCAACTCCCCATAATACTCTAACCCACATTCATGAAAATCCAATAGTTGAGTACGACCCTGATAGCCCTCACACTCCTAACGCTCCACAATTCTGGGTTCCACCTCCCACACTATCACACTCAATCGCAAATAACACACCGTTTTCCATCTTAGGACACACTACAGAGAGCGCTTCGAGTATACCAAGTGAGGACACAGAGTCTTTGAGTGAGAGAAATATGTCACAACACGGTAGTGCAGCCGCCGGTGAGGGAGAGGCCCCGTATCACCCTTTGAGAGACGTCTTATATCCCGAGCGCACTATTACTCCAGGATGCATTTTAGTCCCGTATAATGCAGGGCAAGTCCGTTTTAGGAATGGGATGATACAGATACTTCCCACATACCATGGAATGGATTCAGAAAAGCCATATGACCATATCATGGCATTTGAAGAGGTGTGCGAGACTCTCAGTGATCAAACTTGCACAAAAGATGTGCTCCGCCTTAAACTCTTCCCATTCTGGCTAAAGGATAAGGCTAAGACCTGGCTATGGTCTTTACCTCCGAATTCGATTTCATCATAGAACGAGCTACAATCAAAATTTCTCAAGAAATTCTTTCCTCCACATCGGACGAACTCCATCAAGGCTCAAATTCAAACTTTTCGATAATTAGAAAATGAGTCGTTTGATCGATGCTTCGAGCGTTTCAATGAGTTAATTACTTCGTGTCCCCATCATGGTTTTGATAAAATGAAAATCATTTCCTTCATCCATAATGGGTTGAACATTAATTCCAAGCAACTCGTTGAAACCATGTGCGATGCTTCATATGTTGACTTAGACGCCAACGATGCTGAGCTTCACCTCAGGTATGTCGCCGAGACTACCCAATCCTGGGATACATCTGACCCTAATGCTCAAAATCAAAATTGCCAAGTGACCACCACTCCATCGGCGTCTGACCTATTTCAAGTAGAAAATAATTCTATAACGGACTGTCGACTCAATGTAATTGAGAAAGAAATGCGAGACCTACTTGAAGTATATGGAAGAGGATTAACTGGATCCATCCCAAACCCCGTCGAGAAGGTGTGTGCAATTTGTGAGGCGGGTCATTCAACTGAGGAATGCCCGACTATATCCGCTTACAAAGTTATGCTTCAAGAACAAGTAAGTGGTATAGGAGGATTCAAGGGTAATTTCGGTGCACCACACAGGAATTCTTACTACCCTTCATGGGAAAACCATCCTGGTTTTAGCTATGGGCAACAACATGCTGCGATGAATCCTAATTCACATGTTGCCCCTCCTCCACCACCGCACTTTCAACAAGCTACACACATGCAAGGACATGTGCAAGCACCACCACCTCAAAGAGCATATATCACTCCACTGCGGAGAAATCTCGACAATATGATCAACCATTTTATCAATACCCAGAATGCAACTAATGGTAAGCATGAGCACATGATCAACGACATGAATGCAAATATTTCAAAGTTGCAATCATCGTTGAATATCCAAGAGAAGGGAAAGTTTCCTACCTAGGGCCAAAGACCTCTCCAAGGTTAAACTAGTGTTAACTCGACACCCCATGACCATCCTGAGCAATGTAGTGCAATTACCACTCTACATAGTGGGAGAGTAGTTGACTTGTCACCTCCCCCACAAGATGTACCTAAAGACAAGGAGATTTTGCCCGAAACGAAAGAGGCCGAAGATGTCCCCTTGAAAGAGAGTGATAAAGAAGACACTAGTGAGCTCGAGGTAGTAGTGAAACCACCCTCCGCGGTACCGTTTCCTCAAAGGTTAATTCCTTCCCATAAAGGAAATGCCCGTGATGATGTGCTAGACATGCTAAAGCAAGCAAAGCTAAATTTACCTTTCCTCGATGCCATTAAGCAAAATCCAGCTATACAAAAGTCATCAAAGACTTGTTAACAGTGAAGAGAAAGATGAATGTAAAGAAAAATTTATTTCTAGCACAAAACATGAGATCCATCCTACTTAATGATCTCCCGCGAAAATTCAAAGATCCCGGTGCACCCACCATTTCCTGCATCATTGGAGAAAATAAAATTGAAAAAGCCTTACTTGACTTGGGAGTAAGTGTCAATATCCTCCCTTACGCCATCTATAGGCAACTTGATCTGGGCGAACTCAAGCCCACAAAGATCACTCTCCAGTTAGAGGATCGAACCGTGAAGATCCCAAGACGTATAGTGGAGGACGTGATCGTCCAAGTTGACACTTTCTACTTCCCGATATCTTTGTCATTTGGGACACGAAGCCCTCCTTCACCTCGAGCAATGATGTTCCCATCATTCTTGGGCGCCCATTCTTAGCTACGGCTAACGCTATTATCAACACTCGGAATGGGCAGATGCAACTCACCTTTGGGAACATGACCTTAGAGACTAACATCTTCCATATAGCCCAACATACGAGGGAAGAAGACGATCTTCACGCGGTGAGCCTAATTGATGAGATCGTAGAGGAGCACTTTGAGAAAAACCATTCTGGAGATGCCCTAGGGTCTTTCTTAGTGTCGAGCCACGAGAATGAGGGGTCTCACAAGAGAGAGCCGTTAGGGGTGTGCCTTATTTCATCAAGTAATAGCGGTATTTGTGACGATGAGAGAAAAGCGGGGGGGGGGGGGGGGGATGTGTGTAGTGACCGCGACTGAGAGAGAGAGAGAGTGGTTAGAAGAGAGAAAAATAGTGGAGTTAGAGATCGAGCAAGTCAGGGAGGACATAGGCACTACTCGAGAGAGAGAGCTAGGGGACATGAGCATGGAAGAATTTGAAAAAGAATTTGGTCTGATGGATGAGAGCCTTAACGGCGAAGTCCAAACTTTATTGGATTCATGTAGTCACCTAGAAGAAAGCAAATGGAAAGATAAAATCGATGAATTCCTTCTTTGGGACCATCCACCCATACCACTAGAGGTCCCGAAGGCGAGTGAGGAGAAAAGTTATGTTTCATCCGACCTAGAGCATGACCCATGCGTTCCAAAAATTGAAAGAAACTTAGGTGTTCCCTCCGAGTCGATGCACGCAGGCCTCGCTTTGAGTAAGCATCACGAGGATCCCTTTCTAATTAGTCATGATGAGTCTCCTGGTCTGTCCTTTATCTATGGGTGAGGTCCCAACTTATTTCGATTGTTGGTTTATAATCCTAGGACGGGAGAAATAAGGAGAGCATCGGATCCTGTGAGTGGGGTCGGGTGAGTTTGTGGAGAGATGAGAGGTCGTCGCACCCCCGACGCGTATGGGGTGATTTTTGTATTTTTGAGTCATGTGTTGGTGTCATTTAGTGTCTTTATGCATTTTAAATATTTGTTTGTTTTATTTTTCCGCACTTTTAATTCGGTTTGAGTTAGATTTTAGTCCTTTTTGCTTGAGGACAATGCAAAAGTCTAAGTTAGGGGTAGTCACAAGTGCGTTTTTCTAAAACTTCACAAATTTTCAAAAATGGCCAAAAATCTCAAAAAAAATCATAAAACTTTGAAAAATCCAAAAATATTTTTTCTTCAAAATAAATAAAAATTAGAATTCAAATTTTTCAAAGATATCATTAAAAGTGAGTTTAAAGTCTCAAATTGTAAAAACACAATGCACAAAGCCAAAATTGACCAATGATGGAAATTGAGCGAACGTAGGCGACTTAACGAATAAATGTGGAGATTAACAACCCCGGTGAGATTCGAGCCTTTCATCTTTGTGAAATTTATAAATCAATCCGAGTTAATTGTTAACTCAAAGTTCTTTTCAGCGGTCTAATAAGTCGTTGAGGATCTCAAGTCTTTCACTTTGATCAATTTTGAGAAATGTGTGTGATATTGCCTTGAAAAACATGCTAAAGAAATTTCTAAATTAAATTCATCTCGAAACGCATATGGCAACGCAATTAATATTTTGGACAATGAAGTAGGCCATAATTTGTTACCCAAAAATATTGGGCATAAAAAGTTGTAAAAAATCATCCCTTTTGTAACCCATTTTGAGCCAAATAAAAGTTTTCCTTTCGTTTGACAACCCGAAAAACCCAAAAAGCTCGGAATTGTGAAAAATGGAAAAAGTCAAAATTTAAGTCCGAAAAGTGCAACAAAAGGGGAAAGAAAAAGAATAGAAATGCTCAACAAAATAGCAAAAAAACAAAAGCGTGAATATAGAAAAGAAGAAGAAAATGATCAAAATCCCGAAAAAGCACTAACGGACATCATAAGAAACATTTTCCAATTCCGAAATTCTTAACCTTTTTCAATATAACCCAATATACCTTCAACCCGTAAAAGTCCTAACCGAGTCCAAAATTTTGAAATTGGTTATCGCGTGAAGAGTTAAAACACAACAGATAATAAAAGAGATAAAACGTATGTATAAGAGGCAATGTTCCCCTATTTCAAACGGTATTCCGTTGATGAGATCCAATCACTAATTTTTTTTTCGTCTTTCTACTTGTGTGCATGAACTTGGTTCCAATATAATTACTCATTATATCACGCACACCGAGATAATAGCCACATTCCGAGTGATTCGTTTGAGAGAGCATTCCGTGAGAATTTGAAATCAAAGCGAATTTTCGGATAAGTAACGTAATGGTCAATCGGTGGAAATCCGCGGTTAAATTTTCCGGCTTCGCACACACGCACTATGATTTGAGACTCTTGAACATGACTTGATGATGATTATTTTATGGGAAAGTTTGAATTATACAATTTTTGCGTATTTTGAATTTTCTTTGAGTAGAATTTTGTGGGTATATTCTCTGCAAACCCTCACGAGACACAACTCGTCCTACTAGGATAACCTAGGAGTTTAAAGGCTTGTTGCATACGCTAAATGCAATCGCTTGCCTGCAAAAAAGGTATTATATCCCAATAAAATGATTTTCAAGAGTTGAGCCTTGCTATAATTCTTTTACATTGCTCGGGATGCGCAAAGTTCTAAGTTAGGGGGGTTTGATTAGGCATAAATTCTTCATATTTATCCCTTTAATTTCAGTATTTTTATGATCCCGTGCAGTATAAATAGCTTAGATTTGTCTTATATATATGCTACTAACCCTTTTTGGCAAGTATGTCTTGTTTTGTGTGTCTCTTATGTGTTTTACAGGTATTTCGTGCAAGTTAGTGCCAAAGAGAACTCAAAATAGTGAAAGAAAACCAAGAAATGGTAGTTAAAGGGCATTTTCGTAATTTTTTAACCTTATTCTGAAGGTGGAGCCAACTGTAAAGTTGAATAGATTTCAATTACAAGAATACTGGAAAAAACGGCACCTCAATCGAAGTCCCGGTGTGAAAGTTATGAGCAGTCAAAGAAAGACAGGACCGATCCGGACAGGACCGATCCGAAATACAAAGTTCCAGTGAACCCCAGACCGAAGACAGATCGAAGTTGATGAAAATAAGAAGAACCAATCCGGACAGGACCGATCCGGTCAGAAATTAAAAGAACCGATCCGGACAGGACCGATCCGGTTAGAAATTAAAAGAACCGATCCGGATCCAAGCAGGGCCGAACCGAAGGAGGACCAAACCGGTCAGGCTGTCGCAGTTTTGTTTTTTTACTCTTCCTCCAATGGAGAGTCCTGGTTAAGCTAAAACTCTTGGAGTCTTGAAGGGTATTTAAACCCGATTTATTATCATTTGAAGGGACGAAAGAATCATCTAATTTTTCCCTTTTTAGTTGAAACCCTAGTTTGAAGATTGATTGCAATTTTAATTCCAAGATTGAAGTTTGTTCATATTTCTATAATTACAAGTAATTTTAGTTGATGTTTTTAGGGCTTTGGTAAGTAGTTGATTACTTTCTTCTGTCTAATCGTCTTTATACATCATTCTTCAATTGTACCTTAGTTTAATCATGATTTCCTGCAATTCTACAATCGTTTTCATTAATTTCATCATGTTACGCTAGGTTTTTAAAGGTCGGAATACATGAACTCAACCTGATGTGGTAGTTGCATGTGTATAAAATTAATCCTCTAAATTTAATGATTTATTACGACCGTATTGCGTAGCATCACAACCATTGTAGATCTTTGGATCTCGTTTGCTTTCGGGTAACTGGGATGCTTTAGAATGCAATGCGAGTGTAACTATCGCAGTACCGATTTACTCGTTCTCTGATTAAGTATGGTGCGGGCTTGAACCTCATATACGTAATGCTTGGGAGCACTAAATTTTGAGTCTAATTAATCATTTAAATTTATGATTAGTTTTATACCATCAATACACTAGGGATGAGGGATTGTATTCTCATCCTGTTTTATTCATCATATAGTTCAAGTTTCAGTTCAATCATCATCAGTAATTTAGGTAATTTTAGAGTAATTGCATGCCATTCATTCATTATTTCATTAGTTAATTATTTCCAAAATTGAATTTAGTTGTAGCCAATTCTAAAAAAACCAATCATCTTTTCTTTTTCTTTAGAGTCAAAGTTAGGTTTCCTTCGTCTGTCCGACATTGTCACAACTCTATTGTCCTATTTCCCTGAGGATCGATACCCGACTTTTCAGATTATTACTTGAGCGACAGGCTTGCCCTTGAGCCTAGAGAGTACGGACTTCTGAGACACATTCTTAGTCGTGTCAGTATGTTTCTAGGATTTTATATGAATATGCAACAACACACCCACACTTATACAAACAATCTTATAAATTATATAGGAAGTTCAAAATGCTTTGATCTAAAACTTCAAAATATCAAAGAAGTCAAGAAATTTAGATTTTGGTAGATCTTTGAAAAAATAGATCTATAAATGATTTATATACACAAAACATATTTCACAAAAGGTAAAATCACTTTTAACAACAAAACCAGATCTAAACCAACAAAGTATAATTTATAGTTTTAAACGTAATACGGTTGTGGATCTAAAAACAATTTTGAAAACTTTACAGAATTTCAACAAACAGATGATGTTTCTAATAAAATATTGACAAATCGTCGTATATAGAAACAAACTATATAGTGTATGCAAATGTTTCACATGAGTAAAATACTTGATTTTACTACCAAATATCAAGTTCCTAGCTATTATAAAGGTTGTTTGAAGGGAAAAACTAGATTTAGAGGAGATTTTCTTGAAAATACAATTTAAACTCTCAAAACTCAACTATCGTTTTTGAAAACCTTAAAATTTTACAAACAATGATACTCTATTTTTAAAAAATAAAATTTGGGGAGGAAAGCATACGAAGGATTAACCTTCTAATTTTGAAAAAAAAAACTCTCTTTTTATCTCTCTCGTTTCTCTCTCTATCCTGATCTCTCTCTCTTACTTCTCTCTCTAAAGTGCCAAAATAATTGAAAAATGAAGGTGAAGTACGTTTATATAGTGAGGCAGGAATGTTCTAAAACTGAGGTTTGAAATGGATGAGTGTGATTAATCCAGTTTAATCTAAATCCAATGGTTAAAAATAATGCGTATTTAGTAGGCTTCACCGGTTAATAATGGTTATAGGTAATGCCTTATAATTTGTCCAAATGGTTTTCACTAGGATTTATTAAGAATGGATTTAGGGTCAAGATAAAAATGGATCAGCGGTGTACAACAAACCTCAGGTATGTGAATGTAAAGAAACACATTTACTGCAGGTAAGGCAATGGCATGTGGCATATAGGTGTAAAGCATTAACACATTACCAAACTCATGTCATTAAAATTGATTAATATTTTAGGTAATTATAACTACATCCCCAAAGGTTTTAAAAGAAATTTTAACACCTTAATGAAATGTTTAAGAAAATGATTTTAAATTCACACAATTTCCAAAAATTACTTTTAAAATTGTTAAAATTTTTCTAAAAATTCTAGAAAATTATTATAACACATATAATGTAAGTATGTGCAAATGTGTCCCGGAGTGTGTTATTTTTATACCTTTGAAGACCATGTGGATTTCCAGTTGATGTAGATGTCCATCCTAAAATTTGAAGTTCTTTTTGACGGGGGCTCTTTGGTACTAAAATATTTGATCTTTATATCCAAACTAGTTAAATGACCTATATGGTACAGACTCCTACTAAGTAAACCATATAGGGTGTTTAAATATCTCCCTTTGGATACTAGAGACAAAATCCCTTTAAGTACATCATGGGTTCTCGTAGGTAAATAAATTCCTAATCCTATTTAAAATTTTAACTACCCAACCCATCCTAGAACCGGAAATTAGAGAAAGAAAATAAATTAAATTACATAACTCAACTAAAGTACAAACCAATATCCTAACATTTGATGAATAATGAAGTCTAAGGTATGTAACGAAAATACTCAAAATAGCATATTAGTCGAATTTAGAATTGAAATCTTATAGATAGTCCTAGGATGGACTCAAACCTTCACTCCCATTTTTGTCTCAAATAGATAATGGATAAATTTCGTGAGAGAGTATATAACAAAATAAGCTACTTAATTTCAGTCATAGTAAAGGGTCATATCATGTGTTTTCTATATAAAATAGATAAAGGAGGTGTATTTTATTATTTATGAAACGACCTTGCCCTAGATCATCAGAGATATATAATTAAGAAGATATAAACAGTAGGATATGACTAATTATGGCAAGAAATCAATCAAGCACAATCATCCGTATGGATTTTTTAAGGATTTAAATCTTATATTATCCAATGTCTTAGTAAAAAGATCAGCTAGTTGTTTTAAACTATTGCAAATATTCATTGATAGGTTTTTTTATATTCTACTAGTTCACGAATAAAATGATGTCTGATTAGTATTTTTTGATATATTAATATCACTTTGATTATCACACAGCAAGGTTAATTAGTTTTCTTTAATTTCGTAATCATATAACAATTGTTTAATCCATAATAAATAAGCACAACAACTTCCAGCAGCAATAAACTCAGATTCAACATTAGATAAGGATATACAGTTTTGTTTCTTGTTTTTCCAACCAACTAGGTAATTTCCCACCTAATGATAAGCACATGAAGTGCTCTTACTATAATCGAAGCAACCTTCACAATCATCATCTTCGCAGCCAATAATGGGACGTGTGGTGTCCTTTATATACCAAATACCATATTGTAGTTTTCCATTGACATATTTTATGATATGTTTAACACATAATAAGTGACATTCTTTAGGAACGCATTGATATCGTGCCCAAACACACGCGATATACATAATATATGGTCTAGATGTAGTGAGATATATTAAACTTCCTATCATACTTATATACAGAGTAAGATCAACATTCTTTCCATTTTCATCTTGACATATCTTAGTTGAAGTACTCATGAGAGTGTGTACAGTCTTAGCATTTTATAAACCAATTTTTTAATCAATTTATTCTCGTACTTAGTTTGAGAAATAAATAAACCATCAGATAATTGTTTAACTTACAAACTTAAAAAATATTATAACTCCTATATAAGCGAAATTTAGAATTCTTCGTGCATTATTTTTGAAAAATCATCAACTTGTGCAATGGAAGTTGAGTAAAATACAATATCATCTACATAAATTTGTGCGATCAAAACATCTTTATTTATTTTACGGACAAATAATGTCTGGTCATTGCCACCACGTTCAAACCCTTTATTAACTAAAAAGGTTTAGAGACATTTATACCATGCCCTAAGGTTTTTTTGTAATCCATACAAAGTATTCTTCAATCGAAAGACATGGTTAGGGCGCGAAGGATCAACAAAGCCTTTCAACTATTCTACGTATACTTCCTCAGTCAGAATGCCATTCAAAAAATAAAATTTAATATCCATTAGAAAAATTTTGAATTGTAAATGACATGCAACAACAAGGAGGGGACGAAAAGACTCAATTCTGATCACGGTAGCAAAGATTTCATCAAAGTCTATTCCCTCTATTTGAGAATATTCTTGAGCTACCGGCCTAGCCATATTTTTAATGATTTTTCTAAATTCATTAGTTTTATTTTTGGAAATCCAACGAGTATCGATAACTTTTTTTATTTTCAGGCCGTCGAACAAGATACCACACATCATGACTCTTAAGATGGGTTAATGCTTTTTGAATAACATCAATCCAGTAAGAGTCATTGAGGGAATTATTTACATTTTTTGGTTATATTTGGGAAACAAAACATGCAAAGTTAGCCATATATTGAAGTTGGGATCTTATTTTCACAGGCTCCATAAGGTTACCAGCTACCTTATTTAGGGTATGATCTTTAGAAATCCAAGTTGACACCACAAAAACTTCAGTTGGAAGTGTATGAATTATCTGAGGAGAGTCAATTTCAAAAAAACTTTTGAGACTCATCCTTAACAATTGATTTAGTACTGGTACTCCCTTTGCTAGTGTTAACAATTACATTTATAGATTCTATTAGGACTTTGGTTTTATAAATTGTAGACGGGATATGCTTTACAATTTTGGGAGTAACCCAGAAAAATTCGATTATCACCTCAGGTGTCAAATTTCAAAAAGGTGTTCTCTATCTTTGTAAATATAATAGACACTCTTGAAGGTTCTAAAGTATATATAAAATTTGGTTATTTATTGTACCAAAGTTCATATGAAGTCTTTTTGTCATTCTTTCTAAGGTATACACGATTAATAATGTGACATGTTGTCTAGACTGCCTCAACCCAAAAATATTTTGGCAACCCTTTAGCATGTAACATAACCTTAGTCATTTCTTGATTTGTTCAATTTTTTCTCTTGACAATACCATTTTGTGATGGAGTCTTAGGTGCACTAAAATCATGTTGATATGCGTTACTAAAATAATATTCTACTACTCTAGTCTCTTTGAATTCTCCTCCTCTATCACTTCTAGTTAGGCCTGTAAATTTAGCGCCCGAGGTCCGAAACACCCCCGTTCGGCCCGCTATTTTTGGGTCGAGCTTTATTTGAGTTTGAGCCGAGCCGAGGGTCAGCCAAAATTTTAAGCCCGAATGAATTTCGAGCCGAGCTTGAGCCGAACTATGCCAATCCCGAATTGGGCCCGAAGCCCGAACTTCATATTTATAAATAAATAAATAAATAATTTATATAATATAATATATTTATGTTAACATTATTTAACTAGGTTTCGTTCTTTTATTTCATTTACTACTTTAAAAAAAAATCATTTATCATAATACATTAGATTATATGTCATTTTAAATTTTGTGATTTTATTGTTAATTTCATTATGGGTATTTGATTTAATAATTGCTCAAGTTACAATATGACTTTGTTAGTGATAAAATTTTGCTAAATGTATGAAATTTAATAGGCATTTGTAGGTTTTCACTCTTATTTTCCTTGCTTTAATTTAATACATTTCATAATTATATATTTTATTTCATGAAATATCAATTAGATTTTAATGTGTAATTTTGTCCATGATGGAAATACAAGAAAAAAATTAATTCAAACTTTTTTCATAAAAAAAATTAAATTCGAGCTTTCCCGAAATCGGGCTCGAAGCTCGTAATATTTATGAGCCGAGTTCAGGCCTAGGTGGGAAAAAATAATTCGGGTTGAGCTCGGACTTGAGCATGGGTAAGTGAGTTCGGACCGAGCCTGAGCAACCCCAAGCCCAATTTACCGTGATACTTGGGTATCCTTTTCATTTTCTATTTTCTATTTTCAAACGGCTTTGCAAAAATTCTCGAAATGTATCCAATTTTTTTCTCATAAAAGTGACCCATGTATATCATGTAAAGTCATCCACTACGATAAGATTTTAGCCATTTTCACAAAGTCTCACATTACGAGAAGGACCCATAAGGTCCATGTCGATAAGTTCTATAGGTTTAGAAGTCATTATGTCTTTATTTTTTTTGTGAGTCGCTCTACTAATCTTTCCTACTTGGCATGAACCACAAACAATGTTTGAGGAAATTTTAATTTTAGATAAACCTGTAACCAATTCTTGGGAGCAATCTAGTATACCACAAGTCAGAGTCATCTAATCTTGTTAAGTTACATGACTCATTACTAAGAATGACTATAGAGCAGTTATCTGGAGTTCTATTTCCTGTAAGAATGCAGTTACAATAGTTGTTCAAATATGTCATTCAGTTTTGGAAAAGGAAACTGTGTGATCAGAGTCGCAAAATTGAGATATACTAATAATATTGTCTTCAAAGTCTTCACTAAAAGAACATCATTAAGGATAAAAATACCATTTTCTTAAAGCGTTCCTTTACCAATGATTTGAGATGAGACTCCATTACCATACAAAACATTACCTCCTAAGAATTTTTTTGTTTGTTAGTTTAGTCTCATCCTCAGTAATGTGTTAAGAATACCTTAAATCAAGGCACCATCTAATAGCGGTGTGTTCGGCTTTAAACGCAGTTATAACAATGTTGCAACTTAGTTAGGGTAACAGGTCATTTTTCTAACCGAAATGGCCCTAGTTTGAAAAACATTCTTGCATTTTGATTTAAAAAAGGTTTTGGGGGTTCTCTGGCTTCTTTTTAGTGCGAGACCTTTTCGTTTCCTTTCTAAAGTTAGTTTTTATTGGTCTGCCTTGGGAGAACATAAGTATTTTGTCTTTTTCTAGAATGGTTAAAGTTACTATAGACTGGCATATATAGACGTTTTTCAAAACATTCAGTAAGAGAATGACCATAGACATCACAATAACTATAATGTTAATGCGAGGTTGGCTTAACCCTATCTTTTATGCCTTTAAAATTAGGTTTACACGCACTTTGAAAGTGAGGTTCAACTGCAATAATTTTTGAGTTTTTCCCAAAGTCTCTAATCAAAATACCTTTCTGAGATTTTTCGAAATCTTAACTTGGTTTATTTTGTAACATCCTAGAGGAAACAAAGATAGTTTTTGAATTTTGTATACTAGTATTTTCTCCTTTAAGGTTTTTGTCAAATCCTAGGCCCATTTTATCGTTAGAGTTTATTTTCTTAGAACTGATTATTTTATCACATGCTGCATTAATCTCGAAATAAAGACATTTCCTACATGTAGTTGAGACTTTTTGTTTGGACTCTTCCATTTTTATCAAAGTAGAATTATATCTTTCTTCTAATAAAACAAAAAATTTCTTAGAATTTTCATTAATTTTAGAAATATATATTTTTGTTTCAGTCTCATGAGCCTCAGATTCATTAGTGTAATCCTCAATATTTTGCCTAACCGTATTGCTTAAGCTCTCAATACGTTCTGTCAAGTGTTTATCATTTTCTCAAGTTTAGAACTATTCTTCAGAGTCTTATAATATAATTCTTGTATGTTACTCGCTAAGTGAAGTGTGTGATTTGTCCTCCAGAGCTTCAATTTTTTATTTGAAACTCACCCACCCTTTCAATTTGACACAATGATTTGCACTTTGACTCACGCACATGCTAGACTCGTCAGAATTATTTAACACAACAGCATGTATAATTCATTCATACAAACATCAATTATAATATCAATAACAATATCACTAGGTAAACATGCATTATCATCAATGTACACAATTTTAGCAAAAATAGACATGCATGATTCATGTGTTCTGGATGACTCAGGCTCATCATCCCATGAGTCACTAGATTCATTCGAATTCTTACACACATAGGCCTTGAGGGTAGTCCTAATCTTGGATTTACATCTATTATCATAATGACTTATATTACTACACTTGTGACACTGTATGTTATTTAGGTCCTTTTTGGGTCTCTAACTGTTATTGAAGGTATGTCTATAATTATTTTGATCATATAGTATGGGGACTTGAAAGTTTTAATAGGCATTTTCCCCCTATTTAGTTTCCATACCATTCCTAAACTTTAGAATCCTTATAAAATGTTTGCTTATTAGGGCTATCTAGTTATCAATGCTTTTAAGGTCATGGGCTCCATCTATTCCTAGGTCATAGTTAGGTAAGTTTAAACTAGGTAAAATCATTGAAAATAGAAAACAAGGTTGTGTCCAGAGGATATTTTGACATTAGAGGTCATGTGCTTCTTATACTCTAATTCCATTTCTACATTTCTTAATTTGCTACTTAGCAATTCTGGAGTTAGGTTAGGATCATCCATCTCTTTCATAACATAAAGTTCGTTATCAAATTTTGCAGCTAGAGATCTAAGAATATTTTGCAATATTTTTTTCTATCATATACAATACCATTTGCATGCAGTTTAGTAAGAATATTAGTGAGCTTAATATAGACGTCATCAAAGGTATCAGATTCATCCATCATAAGGGTGTTATATTGTTGTATAAGCATTTGAGTTTTTCCAATCTTAACACGCTCATCACCTTAATAGACAGCGACAGGGGTATCCTAGGCCTCTTTGGATGTAGCGCATATAGATATTTTTTTGATGTATTCATTTACATATATGAATATTCAAAATTTACCCTTATTATTGCATAGTAACATCTGTTTCTCATCTTTAGTAATTATAATGAGTAGTTTCTTAACCCTTAGGGTGTTACCTTCAATCAAAGGTTTAATGGGGTGAGTGTAACCATTTTCAATAGTCTCCCAGACTTCATCACCCAACGTGCCTTGAATAAACGTAATCATCCTAACTTTCCAGTAAGAAAAATTGTGCCCATAAAACATTTTGAGTCTGGAGAGGTTACCAAGTTTCTCCAATTTTTCATCCATTTTTTAAGACACAAAAACAATTTCAATAGTTACAGGATCAAATTTTTTTAAAACCGCTCCGATACTACTTGAATTTACTTAACCAAGTTTTTAACAAAGTTAGAGGTATGGTTAAGAGTCCAAAGAAACTCTTTTTTATTTATAAAATAATTTCACACAAGGTGTGTAAAAAACTAAATCTCTATGAACTAGAAAGCCTTAAGATACATGGTAACTCAAGCTTTTAAAAGATATTTAGTTGTCCCAATTTCCTTTTAAATGGAAAGTGACATGCAAGAATTAAGAATAATTCACAGTAGTTTACACACAGAATTTTTTACATCGTAAAACCCCAAAGGTTGCGTAAACATCTACGGTGATCTCTACACCACAAAACAAAATCTAGTAAAAATAAAATAAGGTTATAAGTTACAAGCATGCATTCATAGGATCAACAGTGAAAAGAAAATATTCCTAATATACCCATAGCTACATCTCCTTTAGTTACTTATTCTCTGACCCAAAAACTTCTTGAAACTCCTCTCCTTTAGCTTTTCTTTATATTGACTCAGACTCAGGTCTCTCCAGAAAAAATAACACACTTTCTAAATTATGAAGTGTATAAAACTAATAGTGATTTGTATTTTTAAGATCTTAGATGAACATACATGAACACACCTACACTTATATAAACAGTCCTATAAATTACATAGGATGTTCTGAATGCTCTAATCTAAAAATTTAATTATCAGAGAAGTCAAGAAATTTAGATCTCGGTAGATCTTTAAATAAATAGATCTAAAAATGATTTATATACATAAAATAGATTTTACAAAGGTAAAATCAGTTTTAACAACAAAACCAGATCTAAACTAACAATGTATAATTTTTTGATATTTATAGTTTTAAACCTTACACGCTTGTAGATCTACAAATTATTTTGAAAACTTTACATAATTCCAACAAATAGGTGACATTTCTAACAAGATATCAACAAATCAACGTATATAGAAACAAATCTAACTATATAGTGTGTGAAAATGTTTCACAAGAGTTAGATTACTGATTTTACTAAAAAAAATCAAGTTCCTAATTATTGTGAAGGATGTTTTAAGCGAGAAGGTAAATCTAGAGGAGTTTTGTTTGAAAATACGATATAACTCTCAAGATTGGACTCATTTTTAAAAACCTTAAAAGTTTACAAATAATGAAACTCTGGTTTAAAAAAAAAAGTCTTGGGAAGAAAAATATATGATGGATTAACCTTTTGATTTTGGAGAAAAACTTCTCTCTTATTTTTCTCTCTCTAACCTGACCTCTTTCTCTGACTTCTATTCGTAAAGTTCCAAAATCATTGGAAAATGAAGACAAAGTACGTTTATATATAGAGGCAGGAACATTCTAGAACTTAGGTTTAAGATGGATGATTGCGATTAATTATATCAGTTTGATCTCAATCCAACGGTTAAAAACAAGGCATATTATGTAAGCTTCATCAGTTAACAATGCTTATAGGTAATTCCTTTTAATTGGTCCAAATGATTTTCACAAGAATTGATTAAGAATGGATTTAGGCCTTAGATAAAAATGATTCAACGGTGTACAACAAGCCTCAGGTATGTGTGCAAAGAAACACATTTACAATGAATAAGGCAATGACATATGGCACACAGATGTCAAGCGCTAACACATTATCACATGCAAGTTATTAAACTTGATTAATAGCTTAGGTAATTATAATTACCTCTCTAGAGGGTTTTAAAGCAATTTTAACACTATAATAAAATGTTTAAAAAAATTGATTTTAAATTCAAACAATTTACAAAAATTCTTTTAAAAAGTTTTAAAAATTTTCTAAAACATCTAGAAAATTGTTATAACACATATATTGTAAGTGTGTGCAAATGTGTCCTAAAGTGTGTTATTTTTATCCCTTTGGAGACCATGTGGATTAGCAGTTGATGTATATGCCCATCTTGAATTTTGAAGTACCTTTTGAAGGGGCTCTTTGCTACTAAAAATATTTTATCTTCATATCCAAACTAGTTGAAAGACCTATATGGTACAGACTTCTAGTAAGTCAATCATATAGGGTATTTCAAAACTTGTTTACATACTTGGTTGTGCAAACAAATGTATTTGAACTCACACCTATTCACCCCCCTCTAAGTTTGTTTTTTTATGTTTACTTAGGGAATATAACACGATTTCTCAATATGAAATCTCTGGTTTGTGGTGCTACCTAGTGTTGTTGAGCCTTCACGCTAGCAAAGACCATCCTTCGCATCCGTAAGCTTATAGGATTTTTTTATATTTTGATATATTTTCATAAGATCTTCTTGGATATTGTGCCAAATACACAATCAAAGTTGGGCAACCAAACTTAATTTTATTTCAACCTTTATATGAGAAACACTTGAGTCTTATCATCCAATTGGCTCTTAATCTTAGATTTACAACCTAAGGGTTTTCCAATGCTCCATTATAAATAAGAGAAAAATATTAGTATATTGAGACAAAATATTTTCAGATTTTAAAGGCAAAATCTTATTGCCTTCTCTATATGTTATTTAATATTTTTGATTAATTCTTTAATCTAGAAAGTAAGAGTTTCGTACTCAATCTAATTTTGATAAAACTTATTTCCAAAATATGTTATTCTTGAGTATGGTCTTCTTTCAAGCATAGAAAACATCTTATGAGAATTTTAATTAAGCACAAATATTTTCTACTCCATCAACCAATTGGATGTCCTCAGATATTTTAGGTTTTAGTCCTTGGCTTCTCTTAGTTCTAATTTCCTTGGAGAAAAGTTCATATTTAACTTTCAAAGAATAGCTATCGAAAGGTTCAAATGAGATATTATCAATAAGGTTGACACTTGCAACATGGCGAGTGGTTAGATAGTGATTTGTTCTTTCTATTTCTAATATAAAGTGGAAAAAGTTAGTTTTGGAGTTGTGTTTTACCGATTCAAGAGGAGGTTCAAGTTTGTAAGTCAATTATCCATTTGTAATGACAAATCTCCAATAGAGTCAATTTGTATATATTTTGGCTTATTTCGTGTTTGAAAAATTCCTTTGAATTATAGGTTAGGACTTGAGTGTGTTAACCTTTCAAGCCCATGACATGTTTGATTAAAGACACAGTGGCCACGATATCATGTACACATCATCATGCTAAGTTTCATGTCGAGTTTTCGTCATCATATTCCTAGGATCTCTGAGGTATGAATGCATATTTTTTTATCCTTGGATATTTTATTCTTGGGTGTTGTTTTAAAATGATTTTAAAAAGTTTTTTTTTGAAATTTTTTAAAGTCGTTCTACTGACAATGGGCATTTCGTTCGAATGTGATTCAACATTTCATTAGAACTTGATCTAATAAACTTCGAACGAGATAAAATTGGTGTGCTTTGGTCTCTCATTAAAAGCTATTCGGACGAGGATTATATCTTCATTCAAACAAGAACCAATTTCATTCAAAAGAACCGACCTAATTTATAATGCAAAATTCATTTTTTAGCCTTGTCTCATTTTTAGAAAACCTCATATAAATAGGAGTGCAGATAAGTAATTTTCATTACAGACTTTTTCATTTCTTTTGAGAACCAAACTCTATCATAAAGCTCTCTTATAGTTTTGATATTCTATAATCATGTTTTCCAACTAAAACCCTAGTTTTCATTTATATTATTTAAGATCAAAGAGTTCATCATATATATGCTTTGTAATCTTATTTGTTGGCACTAAGGTTTATTATCTTCATCTTGTTGAGAATCATTCATATGGTGGACTCTGTATTTTTCATTTACAAACGATGAACTCCATGGTGTGGTGTTATAGTAAAGAAGCAGTGGATTTCATGTTCTAATCCATAAATGGTTACTGAGTTGTTCGGTCGATACCAAGGCATTTGTGGAATCACACGTTGTGGCAGTTACATGAGTGGACTCCTGCATATCGATGTGGAGGAGAGGGTGAATATCGAAGATGCATTAAGTTTTGTGAGGGCATCGAGTCATTGTGTAAGTCATCTGTCTATTTTTGTAATTCCTTATCATAGTGAATCTATGTAACTGAGTCGTCTGAGATATTTCCCATTGTAGGTTTTCCTCATACGACGGGCATTATGGTTGATTTACTTATTTTATCCTTCACTCACCTAAATGTATCTTTAGGTTAAGGTTAAATTGGTTAATATGTTTTAACGCAACATTCATTTAATTGGTTCTTAGTTTAATTTGGATTAATTATTTAGCTAAACTTAAAATAGAAAATTTTAAAAATAGTGGTTTGTTTGGTTTTGCACTACTTATTATATATTAGAACCTTATAAAATAATACCGAATTTCAAACTAGTATCAGAGCATGAACATGAAGATATTGTGTAGATCCTTGTTTCGTGTTGTTTTAATATAGTTTGGTTTTTTATCTCTCTATCTCTAGAGTTTGTTAATTTCTCTCAATGGGTCATCATAGTGATAAGTTGTCCGATGCGTTTAGATATGATGACTTTGATACTTGAGAGGAGTTAATTAGCTTCATTATTATGGTGAAAAATTAACTTATTTGAATTTGAAGTTTGGTTTGGATAAACCCTTGAAAAATAGTTTTGGGTTTACACGGACATGTATATACCAAGTGAGATAAACCCAGGTAGATTAGTAGAGTAATATCAGTTCAAATGTTAGTAGAGTTGTGTTAGGTTTTAACATAAGTGAGTAGAATGCAGGTCAATATTAGAGTTAACAAACCTGATATTATTTTTGTTTAAAAAATGAACACTGTTGGTCTTGCCATTGTTAGTAATATTGTTTTTGTTTTAAAAATTGAACAGCGTTGGTCTTTACATTGTTATCGATATTGCATTTGTTAAATTCTCCTTTTTGTTTTTGTTAACTGTTATTGTTTTTGTTAAAAGTCTTCATTGTTTGTTAAAAAAATTGGGTTCATGGATAGGTTTACAGGGAGAAGATATATAAAAGATTTAACTAGAAATATAGCTGAGTTTTTGGCTGAACGCACTTATGGTCTTACTGTAATCCACCTTTGAATAGATCCATGAAAATTATAGGGGAAGCCAGTTATATAGGAGAAGATAAATAAAGCATTAGATAGACCCATGAATCAAATAGTAGTAAACTAAATTTATAAAAAAAAATGTTATTGAACAATAGTTACTGATATTATTTATGTTAATAGTCTTCATTGTTTGTTAAAAATCTTCAATGTTTTTGTTAACTGAGTTTCTTAATCCCATATGGTTAGACATATTACTACATCAAAAATAGGGGAAATCTACTTCGCATAGGGGTATATGCTGGAGCTTCTTCACGCATTTGCATTCATGGGTTCCAAAAGACAAACGCGTATTTGCATTTATGGGTTCCAAAAATTTATACAGACACGCATGAATGCAAAAAATATTGCAGTTGAAATGTCTAAAATATTGCAGCAGAACAAAAAATATTGCAGCTGAACAAATGGGTACGTCCCCTATCTCAACATACCCCATCACAATTACTAGAGTAATTATAAATGTGGGAGATTTGAATCTAATGGTTTAGAATCATTCAAAGATGGTTTGGATTTCTCATTTTTAACTAAATAATATAGTATTCACTTGGACAGATATATAAAAAATCTCAAGTCCACATTAGTGTATTTTTTAATAAGACACTAATTTGTATACCTGTTTGGTGTTTGTATACCTACTTGGTTAGTATGTTTTAAACGATTGATACATGTTTGCAATGATATGTGTATAAATTATTTAAACAGGTATATAAATGATTGATACCTGTTTGATTAGTATATTTTAAACAGGTATTTAGGTTTTACTTGATGTAAGAAATTTGCTTTCGGTTTAGTTTTTGTAGCTTTCATTTCTAATTTTAGCGCTCGGTTTAATTTTAGTTGCTGTAAACAGATTCATTTTTATTATTTATTAGTGCATTTGTTTGTGCTTTAGTTTTATATTTTATGATCATTTTCATTTATTTTTGACAGGTTTATACTGATATATTTTCGTTTCTGGTTGATCTTCCTTGGAGAACATTACCATATACATCATTGTATGTTATTTTTCATTCTTATCTCCTTCGGTGCGACTTATAACCATTTTAACTTATTTATGATTTTTGTTTCATTCCTTTCTCAGAGGTAGATGATAACTCATCATATGTTGTATCAACCACATCCCTATGTTCTAATTGTACATATTACAATAATATCTTTTGCTTTTAACTTACATGGTTGTGTTTACAATCACAGATTCAAAGGAGACTATGTTCTTTTTTTTTTAAATTGACACTTTGTCAATTTGAGGCAAAATGTGAATTCGATTGATGAATTTTGACTATTTGAACGTTGTTGGACTATTCGTTATTTATTAAGCAAGGTGTTTAGTCGTATAAACAAAGGAGATTATGACCAATTTTTTTAAAATTACATTTTGTTTTGTTGGCAAACGAAATTTTTGCCTTCTTACAATTACGTACTTTGAATTTTTTTCCAGTTTTTCAATTATCAGCTTGCCTTCAGGCATGGGCATACCCTAGTATATGTGTGTGTGTGTGTGGCATCATTTTGTTTTGAGTTTTCGGGTTTGACCTTAATCCATGTATGCCACATGTCCGATTTTAGTTCCAAGTGGTTTTATATTGGTATGCTATTGATCATATTAGTATATCTTGTTTCTTGTTTACATTGGACTCTCATGCTTCATCTCGTACTCAAGGTGGTATCATTTTTGCATCATTATTGGTATTAATTGATCATTGTGTGGATTATTTGTACTTGTGTTACTGAGTTGCCCATTGTTGTATATTTAACTTTACAACATTATATGATATACTTGTTTTCCTTTATGAACACTATTGTTTCATTTGGGGGGAGTTTTGGTTATATTGGAAAGAAATGATTTTATTCTTCCTCTTTATTCTGTTTTTTTTCTGAACAAAAAGGGGGAGATATGTTTTTTCAATCTTTATAGTTCGGGGGAGATTTTTACCTCAGGGGGAGACGTCCTAGCTTAGGTAGATTTTATTTGACATATGGGGAGGGTTTATTCATATGCAAATTTATGTTGTTATATATTCAAGTTACATTTGAAGGTGTGTTTAGGTATACAGGTTTACAACAATGCGACGAAGTTTAACACGAGAACAAAGTTATTTAGTTTATGTGTACGTCAAGCTGTACTTTTTCCTTTTTGGGTTAATAATTAAGTCTTTTAGATGAGCTTGAAGGCCCAAAGATTTTTGTTTTGTGTTTTGTCCCAGAATAGTTATAGGGAAAGATTTGTAAGGACAAATTTTTTATATAGACAATTTGTATGTATTTTGATTTATTTTGTGTTTAGAAAAAACCTTTAAGTTATAGGTTATGACTTCAATGTATTGACCTTTCAAGCCTATGCCATGTTTGATTGAAGACGTAGCGGTCAAATTTTCACGTGCACATCATTGTGCTGAAGTTCATGCCTCGTTTTCATCTTCATGTTCTAAGAATCTCGCAAGTATAAATGCGCATTTATTTTGATCCTTGGATATTTTGTTTTTAGGTTTTATTTTTAAAATAGTTAAAAAAAGTTTTTTATTTTATTTTAAAAGTCGTTCTAATGGCATTAGGCATGTCATTCGAATGAGATATATCATCTTGTTGAAACGTGATCTAGCGTACTTCGAACGAGACAACTCTAGTTTCTCATTGGACATCGCATTTGAAGTTGTTCGAACGAGAACTCTATGTTCGTTTGAATGAGATCCATTTTTGTTCCAACGAGCCAGTATGTTTTTTTAATGAAAAATTCATTTTTGACGTTATCTCATTTTTGGAAAACTTTCTATATATATGAGTACTGAGCAATAGTTTTCATTAGATACTTTTTCATTACTTTTGAGTTCCCAAACTCTTCCAAAAATCTCTCCCATGGTTTCGATTTTCCATGAACATATTTTTCAACAAAAACCCTAGTTTGTGCACATATTGTTTAAGATCCAAGAGTTCATTATATATATTCTTTGAGATCTTGTTTGTTGGACCCAAGGTTTATTCTTTTCATCTTATTGATAATCATTTCCTGCAATGGACTACCTATTTGCTGTTTACTTACGGTGGACTCCGTGGTGTGGTGTCATGGTAAAGAAATACTTAATTATTTATTCCAATTTTTATGTTGTTGTTGAGTTGTTTGGTAGATACCGGGGCGCATGTAGACTCACACATTATGAAAATCCCGTGGGTGGACTCCTGTGATGTCCCTGTGGAGGAGAGGCTAAAGATCTAAGATGCGGCAAGGCTTGCGAGGGTAACGAGTCTTTGTGTAAGTCATCTCTCGAATTTTGTAATTCCTTATCATAGTGAATTTGTGTGGCTGGACCGTCCGAGATTTTTTTTTTGTGGGTTTTTCTCCTACATTGGATGTTGTGATTGATTTACTTATTTTATTATACACTCACTCGGACGCATGTTTAGGTTAAGTTAAAATTGGTTACTTTGTTTTAACATGACATTCCTTTAATCAATGCTAAATTTAATTTGGGTTAATCATTTAATTCACTTAAAATAGAAAATTTTAAAAATAGTGGTTTGCTTGGTTTGCACCATTTGCCATGTATTATAACCCTATAAGAACACTACCAACTTTCACTTTTCTTGTAGTATTATACCTATACTGGTATATGGTGTCGATTTGACCTGAGGTATGTTTTTCGAAAGGGTTTCCTCATATAAATACTCGTTTCAAGTGTATGATTTACTTTTTTCGCATTTTAATTATCTTAACATACTTAATGAACATATGTTAATAAGATAATCATTTTTGTTGAGCATGTTTTGTTACTTGAACGTTATGATAAGCTTTTTCCCAAATTTGGATTAAACAAAAATATTTCTTTTTAATTAGAAATAATTTTCATTGGTTAGCTATTATCGAGAACCACACACTCCCACTCTACATGAAATAGTTCAAGATGGTGTAAAGTATCCCTCTCACTAGGAACACCCATGAGACACGGCACAACACAGACTTCTAGGTAAGTACAAGGACCAATTGGTTACATATTCATGATAAATATGTTGGTTTGTGGAACTATGGAGCACACACAGCACAACCGTGTGTGCTATATTTTTTGTAATTAAAAAACATGGTTGAATAATTAAGTCCAAAAAAATCTTGTACAGACAGAATGCATTGCACAAGTCATGCACCTGTTGATGTGGACAACATGAACCAGATCATGCTGACGATATTTTTGTTGGCATTTAGAAGTTATATTCAACAACTATGCATGTCTACAACAAGGTAGTCTATTTGGGTACACATGATGGTGAACCCCAATGATATTTCAGCTCATACGGCCACAACTCATGTGATGCGGTCCCATGTAAGAACATCTAGGCGATCAGTGGCGGAGGCAAAATTATTGTTTAAGGTGGGAAAAATCTAATACTAACGAATTCTCCAAAAATTAATGTGGTCAAGGTCTTATATTACTTGAAATTTACCTAACTGTTCTTTAAAAATTAACAATTCATATTGGTAATTTTGAAATCTCTTAAAACTCTACCATACATGTAGATCCGCCCCTGTAGGCGATGCGGTGTTATTGCTCCAGTCGGTGCTCGAGGCGAGAGGGATAGTGTCCATTAATCATAGACATAAGAAGTAGACTACCAACCCACATATACATAACACACGCCGATTAATGCCACTCTGTATGCTACCATTGATGCTCAGGGCCGGCTCTTAAATTTTAGGGGCCATAGGCGAACAATCAATTTGGGGCCCTTTACATTAAAAAAAAAAACGTGTTCTCGCATTTTTCGATGCAAAACTATCAATTAAATCATCAAATTTACTTATTGTTAACAAATCTTCTTCAATTGATAATATGGCTAATCCATTTAATCTTTCTTGTGACATGGTAGAACCAAGGTAAGATTTTATTAATTTTAATTTTTAAAAACTTCTCTCTGCCGAGGCAATCGTAACGGGTATTGTCAAAATTATTTTATAGGCAATCCAAGCATTTGAAAAAATACAATCCATTCTTTTAATATAATATAACACCTCAATTGATTATCTAATTGTTTATTATCTAATTCTTCTAAATATCAAGTGTTAAAGCTTCTACATGTTCATTTTCTAATTGTTCATTATCTAATTCTTCTAAATTTTGATGTTCAATAACATTTTCATTATCTAAATCTGCTATATTTTGATGTTCAACATCTATTTTTTTGTTTATTAAAATATTTATTTAGTGAACCCGCTAGTTTTGATGTTTCTTCTTCAATTTATTTTTGTCCTTTTCTTTTTTCGTGATCGGAGGGATATTTTCTAATAGACATATTCACATAACAACAAGTGTAATTTGCAAAAACAAAAATTAATCACACAACCACTAGATTCTCAACAATATTGACAAACAATATTAAAGAAAAATTCTAAAGAGGAACAATAGAACCTGATTTGTAACTAATCTCAAATTTTAATTTGTAAATGCCCAAATAAAAAATTGGAATCAACAAAAAAACAACAACACAAATATTTGTAGTAAAACAAACAAATTTATATAATGGGACATAACAAAGCAAATGAATAATATATAATTACATAAACAAGCTCCAATCAATCTCCAATCAAGCTCTAACTTTCTGAAATTGAAGAAATTGAAACACTAGATTTTTAACCCTTATTTTAATGAGGTTTGTTGAAGAAAAAAAGGGGGGGGGGGGGGGGGGGGCAGCGACGGCTAAGGGTTTGGGGTGGGGTGGGGGTAAGGGAGGGGTTTATTCTTACTTTAGTTAGTAGAGAAAGAGAGTAGTATGAGTGAGAGAGATGAAGAGAAGAAGAGTGAGAAAAGGAAGTGGGTGAAAGAAATGAGAGAGTGAGGGTTGGAATAGAATAAGTAAATGGGTTGAGTTGGGTTATGATGGTGGGTTTATTGTTTAGTGTGTGTGTGGGTTATTATATTGTTATTGGGTTTAGTGTGTGGGTTTGTTTTAAATAGAAAAAAATTTATTTTTGGGGGGGATTTTTTTAAGTTATAAATCTAATTGTTTTCATAATAATTTTTTTTAAACCTATTTTTTTATACCTAATTTTCTTTTCGGAAGGATCCCCAATTAATTGGGGCCCTAGGTAGCGGCTTAACCCGCCTATGCATAGAGCCGACCCTGTTGATGCTATAACTAATGGCACGCAACCAACACATGTAAAAGCCACTCCCAGACATGAAATTCATAAGACAACTAGCCCACTGTTTCCCAACCGTTATTTTAGTTAAACATCTACCAAACCCTGTATTAGACACTACCTATTGTTCCATAAATTTCCATGGTGTATCCTAATATTCTTACAAATGCATCCAGGGATTTTTACTTATAGGACGCTTATTTGGTTGATGATGTCACGAATGGTGTTCTAGAGGAGAACTCCGCACATGTTGCCTTCAAGATTGATGACATTTATAGGGTGCCACATACTAGAAATCTAAGACCATATTTAATTGTGATTGTAGGCTAAAGGAAGCGGGGAAGGCACCACTATGTTGGACTGAGGGCATTTATTGTTGGAAATTAATGTTAAGTGACGAAATTAATTATTTAATTTCAATTGTATTAAATTCCGAATTTCCCATTTATGTGGTTTTAATAAATGTCAGATAATTAATTAGGAATGTGATAAATAAAGATATTAAAAGATTTGGGTAAACCTTATCCGTTAGTCACATGATGGTTAGTGGCATTAGTGGGAGACTTGAAAGAGTCCCACCTTGACTAGGATTCCGGCCCTCTTCCCCTTATAAATAGAGACCTCTACACCATCTAGAGTCATCTCATAACACACTATTTCTGAGGTGGGAGAGAAACTCCGAGATTCCATTAGAGTGCATTTTTTTCCAAGAAGGCAGATTGATGGAGCAATTAATCAAGATTGATCTTTGATCAAGGTATGTCTTATTTTCTATCTTTTAGACGTATTTTGTGAAAACATGAAGATCTAAGATCCTTTTATTAAGAACAATCGTATGTTAAACTTTAATCATGTTAATGTGTTCATGATTAATATTAGGGTGTTCTTAAGAATGAGTTAATATGTGGTATCAGAGCTAAAGTTTAAGATCTCGTGATTTTCCTTATTGATGTTCGTCTATAATGATATATGTGCATGAGACTTTCTGCGACATTTTATTTATGTCATTAAATTGCTTTTGTGCCTGAGACCTTCTGCGACGTCTTATTTCTGTCATTAAATCTGCTCTTAAAGTGTGTCTGAGATTTTCTGTGACGTTTTTCTTCTGTCGCCAATACTCACTGGTGAGAATGAAAGGTCAAAACTTGCTCGGAATTTTACGAAACTGACATGGTCGACTGGAAACGTCGAAATAAACAAAACCCATTGTTTACAATGGGCACCATCTTACTTTTGCGTTTTGACGTCGTTAAGACCCTTAAAATTGCGTTTTTGCCGTTTTTGGTAATAATGTTGACGTCAATATCTCACTCCAGAAAATTGATTTTTGAATTCCGCAAATTGTTTTGAGATCCTGGAGTAATTATCTACATCTCTGTGGTGCTAACCCAAATTTTCTATTTTTGGCAAAAAACACGATTTTTTCCAAATATTATGTATTTTTTTTTTTACCACGGGGGATGTTTTTCTTTATGTTCATGGTTGTTCTAATATTCATGTTATGTATTATTTTGTATTGATGAAAGGGTTCAATATAAAATTTTGAATATTAGATGTATGATTATGTGTTTGACAATAACATTTCGATATATTAGGTTATTGTGCATAATCTATAATTGGTTGCCCAAAGGTCCTAATGTAATTATGAATTGATGTTTCGACAATAATATTTATATGATGTTGGATGGAGAAGACATAAAAGTATCTTAATCTATAATTGTAAATATTAGATTATTGTGTATGCATTTATATTTGGACCATTAATTATACATTAAGTTTTGAGTATAATATTTTTGGGGCATTGATTTTACATAAATAATGTTTATGACTTCCAGAAAAATTATGTTTTTGAGGCATTCGAGCTACTATTGGTATCTTTGTGATTACTGATAGATTACATATTATAGTTAATATTAATGCATGATTAACTATATTTAAGTTGAGACATGTAAACAATTATTCATTTGAGTTAAGTCAAAGGCCAAACACAGGCTGAGACTGCATGTACGAATAATATACTTACATTCATTAAAGACTTATTCTAATGTTAGTTATAAAATTGGATTGAGGCGCAACACATGCTAATATCTGAATTGAACAACATTAGAACCAGTTTTGTAAAAACAGAATAGTTGACATTAAGTCCATTAATCATGGTATTAAATGAATTAGGCAACAAACACAGATGCCAAAATTATGGGACCATGATAAATGAATTATAGGGTAATATATCTTTACAATCTGAATATTATGTGATGATTAACACAGATTCCGTGATATTCGGAATGTAGATGAAATATACCAAAATTTTAGTCAACAATTCAATTATGATATTCATGTTTTAATGAGTCTCGTGCCAAACACAGACCAACGATTCATGTGGTTGAAAATCAGAATTATTGTTTATTTTAAGGCTAGTATTCCCATTAAGTTGAATTAAATGCCAAACACAGGCTACAATTCATATGTGCGGATACTAGATTTATTCGTTGCATGCATGCATATTTGAATGCATGACTTGCAAATTTTGAGACTCATAAGTAGGTATTCATTCAGTTTAATCAAATGCCAAATACAGGCTAAGATTACATGTGAAGATACTATACTTGTAGTCATTTCAGATTATCCTAATGTTTGTTATAAGGTTAAATTGAAGCGCAACACATGCTGAAATTTGAATCAAATAAACATTGGGATTTTTGTAAATGTTAAATAATTGGCATCAATGTTAAAAAGTCATATTTACATATGTCACTAGTATGATAATTGTGATTATAACCATATTGGTCATTAGTATGACCATGAATGATTTGGGTCAATATTTCTGATTTGTTACTCATACATAAGTGATGAAGCGAAAGTAAATGATTTGTGTCTTCCATTTACTATTATTTGTGTAATATCTCATGTAAACTTTTTGTCTATTTGATTTTCACATTATGTCTAATTTTTCGTGAATTTCAAATTAAGGAATAGACAATAATATAATTATTCATGTATTACGGGTATTTTGCACGTGTATGCGTATCTCTTATATTTATATAATATATGGTTTGGTGTTCATTAAAGTGCTCCATTCCAGAAGATATAAATATTGGACTAATGCATTAATATCATGCATATTTTGGTTGCCTACGGGTCCATGTATGATATTGAATGCTAGGATGATGATACTTTATGATGTTGCATACATATTATTGTTTATTCATGTATTGTGATTACAATAATTGAATAAAATGTTAGTGGTGATATATATTTTGGGAAGGTAATAATGGTCGTCAAACACAGATGCCATAGTTTCTTTCACTATCATATCACCAATTAAGGTTATGAAAACCATAAACATGAATAATTTAGCTTATTGATCATGCGATATTTAATGAAAATAAGTGAAAAATTTATTGACTTGTGTATGTAAGTCTTTACGTAATGTAATATTCATATTATGAAATGTTTGGTAGTCACTACAGTGACCCGACTAGAGTTGCAATGAATATTAAATGTAAAGATGATGGTAGTAGTAACTCATGATGCTTATAATTTTAAAGATATTAATGGGGTATATTGAGTTCATTTCTTCAAGCAAGGTTATTCCTTACAGGGAATCAATTTTGAGTGATTGAATGAACATCATAGATCACATACATTATTATAGTATGTGAAAATAAGTTGTGCACAAATGTCGTGTACAATATAATGAAATAACATTATACCCAATAAAGTAATCTACAAGCATCATATAATCGATATTTCACGGTTACTACTGACAAAAACTCACGGTTATGCACTCAATTTATCATGTAATCGATGTGTGTGTTGTTAAATCAAAGCATTAATGAAGTGAGCAATTTATCTCATTATCTTATCACATATTATTGTATCCCATTTTATTTCTCTAAAATTTCATATTTAATTTGGTTAAACAAATTAAGTTTGTTTACATATTGCACACTCGGACTAATAATGATAAAGATAATATGTATCTTTTATGATTTAAAATGAGTTTTTCATCTCAGTAGAGTTTTCAAGTTATACTTACTGTGTTATAGAAAGTATCTACTTTTGATGCAAGGATTTCTTACAAAACAAACTAGAAATGCTAATAAGATTCTTTTCTTTTGTTCTTGGGGAATCAAATCGCCATTTGTTTTCATAAACCCTCAATTTCTTTTGGAAAATGTTTGTCTAGACTTGATCGTGAGGGATATGTTCTAAAGAATCTTTTGATGTATATTTTTCAAGGGTTATGATTTTAGTTTTGATGTTTTGTACAAAATAAAGTTTGGACATAGTTCTTTAAAGATTTGTTTGATCCTACATCATAATCGTAGCATTTTTTTATGAAACTCTTTAAATCTTGTACCAAATTAAATCTAAACTCTTTTTCATAATTTTCGTGGACAAGATTTTTGTAATGTCTCTTACAAATTTTGATAGCCGAGTTGTGCTCTTAAGGTATTACGATGTCTAATATAAGGATGACCTATGTGGCCCAAGTGGGAGATTATGAGAAACTTCCCTTAAAGTGGGCCTACATAGATCATATAATTGTCATTGACACGTATTTATTGCATTAAAGTCAAATTCATTATGAAATGTGAAATTAGTGGTAGTAGAAAATCATGAAATATGATTATAAAGGAAGGTAGGGTACTTATCCCATTAACGATAACCTTCTTGAATCCTTGTTCTTTTAGTTGTTAGATTGTCTAAACAACAAAGAACAAATAAATGGTCAACCACTAAATGATAGTATTGTCACCGTGAGAGAAATGTAGATGAAATCATAAGGAATAGTATTAAGAAGATCCTAAAAGGTCTACTATCCTAAATGATTATGTGGGGTATCTGCATGAACATGAATTTGGCGAACGAATAAATAATGACATGGTTTTATTTTCAAAAGTCATAAGAAGTGAAACTAATGGACTACAACTAAGGTTGAAATCTCGTTGAATTACATAATTGATGCACTAAAGTCGGGTATAAGGGGGTCATCAAGACCAAACGCGACACTAACGGTAGCTAAACGAGATAAAGCTAAATTGTAGTAAAATATTTCACTATTAATGAAGAAAAGGTTGTAAATGAACCTTCTCAATTATATGTAAGGACATGTAATTCTTATGACATTAGTAGCTCATTATGATTGAGAGTTACATAAAGTGGATGTGAAAATTATTTTTTGAATTCTAATAAACCATGCGTATATGTTTAGGAGATCATTTTATAAACATAAGTTTCCCACATGAGGCATTTTAAGAAATAATATCATTATTTTTTTAATCGTTGTATATTTGTATACACCTTAAGATCAGTGGGAGTAAGTTTATATATTTTCTCTATATACGAGCACGGATTTAGAAAGTAGAGAATCAAAATAATTTTATGGGTTTAAAAGTTGTGTATGAAGTAATGAGATACTTAAAGGACTATATGCTCACATTTATGATGTATGTGTTCATTTAAATATGAACAATTATTGTGACTCAGATTTATTGTTTGTACGGATGGTACGAAGTTCACTCTTGCTTAAGTATGTTTGTTTTGGTTTATCAACCAATATAATGAAGGAGTGCAACACAAACCATCCATTAAGTATTGTGAAAGCTGAGTTTGTAGTATGCTTGATGCTACAACTTATGTATTTTGGCAGCGTGACTTCATTTCGGGACTTGGAGTTGTCGACACTATTATCAAGTCGCTGAAATATTATGATAATGTCGCTGCAATCTTCTTTATGAAGAAATGTTAGGTATTCCTAAAGTAACTAAGCACGTTGAATGAAATACCTATCAATTAAAGAAGAAATTCAGAAACAAAGAGTGTCAATTGATCACATCAGTACGCGTGATAACATAGCAGATCCTCTTACGAAAGGACCATCTCCGAAGACCTTTATGGAACATTTCAAAGAGATGGGTCTCGATTAGTTTGACTATGATTGCTATTTTGGCTTAGTTGTTTGACACCATTACTTGAATTCAATAAAAGTGTTTCTGATTTCAATTATTTCTGTCCTTTGTGAATGCATGCAATTATGAAGTGTTGTTGACAGAAATAGTCCTTATTCCAAAGGACATTATGAGGCCATTATGATACCCAATATTAAAGGCTTAGTTGAATGAAACATTGGTGTTGTGGTACATGGAAGGAACCATGCTCTTGAATAGTATGGAACCACCATGACTCGCATCCGTGAATCATTTGATTCAGCAAAATAACTTTATCAATGATTGTGCACCTTATGATACCTAATCTAATTATGCGAATTATCAAGACCAAGTGGGAGACTGTTGGAAATTAATGTTAAGTGACGAAATTAATTATTTAATTTCAATTGTATTAAATTCCGAATTTCCCATTTATGTGGTTTTAATAAATGTCAGATAATTAATTAGGAATGTGATAAATAAAGATATTAAAAGATTTGGGTAAACCTTATCCGTTAGTCACATGATGGTTAGTGGCATTAGTGGGAGACTTGAAAGAGTCCCACCTTGACTAGGATTCCGGCCCACTTCCCCTTATAAATAGAGACCTCTACACCATCTAGAGTCATCTCATAACACACTATTTCTGAGGTGGGAGAGAAACTCCGAGATTCCATCAGAGTGCATTTTTTTCCAAGAAGGCAGATTGATGGAGCAATTAATCAAGATTGATCTTTGATCAAGGTATGTCTTATTTTCTATCTTTTAGACGTATTTTGTGAAAACATGAAGATCTAAGATCCTTTTATTAAGAACAATCGTATGTTAAACTTTAATCATGTTAATGTGTTCATGATTAATATTAGGGTGTTCTTAAGAATGAGTTAATATTTATATATATGGGATCTTTAGGATTTGGTCTCAGGTGGAATGATTTAGTTATATCTGATTCCATAATTTTTATTTTTAGTTGTTGGTCTTATGGAGTGGTGGTTAAAAAGTTCATGGGACATGTGTCATTTTTTAAGAAAATACATAAGGGCGGTAGGAGGTAGTTATGAGAGGTTATGGGACTAATTACAATTATAAAAACACATGGGATGGGTGACAATTAAAATTTTAAAAGTGGGACTAAAGCCTGAAAAACTATATAGATATTGTATATTTGATTTATTCATGGGATTACAAGTATTTAGGCCCACTTTTAAAGATTCATTTGTATTCACTCTTATGTTTTTACTTTTTTAATCATTGGTCCTATTGTAAATACTGTAGGACACATGTCATTCTTTACACAGAGAAAGAGTGGCGATTAGGTTGAGGGAAGTTTTGAGTAGTTTTAGGACTAAATACAGTTTAAAAAATACATGGGAGTGGAGCATAAAAAAACTTTGAGGATGGGACTATACCCCAAAAAAATATTCATTTTTGTTAGTAAACATTTTGTTAAGTATATTTACCTCAATATATATGATTTTAAAACTGCGACAAAACTCAAATTACTAATAAAGTCTTAATCATAACAACATAAAGAAATAACCTAACAATGAACAGACGAGCATGGAATTACATAAAAATATAAATTACGGTCAACCAGCCACAAAGATTGAGTATTCCTGCTCGTGAGATAACTGCCTTGGTGACCATTCAATTTATGCGCAACTACTGTGATTGTTACTCATGTTTAGAGTGTCATGAACATAATTGAGTTTTAAGATTACTATTATTTTCCTCAAACTAACATGGTTACGAGAAAAGGGACACTTAGGCGCGTCCCTGCCTTATGCCAGTCTTTACAAGAAAAAATTCTTCTTATAGATTATAAAATAAGTCAAAGTTAACAAGTCCTAGCATGGCATCCCACGTGAGGAAGTAACGGAATTCAAACAGTACAAGAAGGTGGAAGCAGTTGAACAAATGCCAAATGAACTCAACCATATCCAAAGTATTGGATATTGACATAAGGGTTAATTACACTTGGGGTCCGTGAACTTGGTTCCTACTAACACTTCACCTGCCCTCGTTCTTTTACTTTTTTCAAATCACACCCTATACTTTCACTACTAATGCAAGTTGCCCAAAAACGTGATGGGCGTTTATTTTTTGGCGAGAGATTAGTCACGTATGTCTCACATGGGTTTTAAGTGAGGGTAAGTTGGTAATTTTAGGGGTAAATTAAACGTTTTATTATCTTAACAAAATTTGCTAAGTAAAAACCCTAACCCTCAATATCACCAATTTCAATTCGTTGCTTCACTAATTCCGATGGGAGATTACATGCAATGGTTTGGGAATTGAGGAAAGGCTTGAAGTTCCATAATATGGTAACTTGTATTGCTTTTATTGTGTTTATTTTGTGTTCTTCACTGATATTCATGTTGTGATTGTGTTTCATGTTGATTCACTCTTAATGTGTTGATGTTTTCAACCTATAAATAACTTTTATACAACATAGAACCACTAAAAGTAAATTTTTTACTTTCTACAGATTTTATTGGACTATCATTTAGGGGAAATGTATAAAGTAAGGTTTTTTGTTGTTATTTATGATGCATGTTATTTAATAGTCACTCTCACTGTTATTTAGAGTGCCCCGGTCAATTAGGATTTGTATATTTTCACTATTCAACGTCCTTTAGTTGAAAAGGAAGCATGTTGTTATTTGTTGTACATTCCTTTTTTCGAAACATGTCCCTTATTGGAAAAATAACCATTTCTTTTATTATTGTTTGTTGCTCCATTTATGTTCCCTATTAAATCAATTTTTTTGTTTATGTACAGAAATCATTTAAGTACTTCACGATTAAACTTTATCATGGATGAAAGCTTAAATTGATTAGTGATGATGTATATGAAGGGGGGATGTTGTATATGCAGATTTCTGTCATGTTAATGAGATGTCATGCATTAAGATAATGTTAATGTTGAAGGAGTTAAGGTATACATCCAACTGCACTGTTCATTTCCTGGCAAGTGGTGACAGTGTTTTATAAATACTGAAGCCTATAAGTAATGTGTGGAAGTAATGAACTTGAAGAAGTATGCTAACAAGAATGATGTTGTGCTACTTTATGTTGAACATTTGGATGCTGGAGAAGTGCCTGATGAGTGTGAAATTGTTAATGAATGTGAAGTGGAAGTAGAATGTGAAGTTGAAGATGATTGTGAAGTGGATAAATATTTTGAAGTGAAGGATGAAGATGATACAGAAACATCTGATTTGGAAAGCATTGATAACATATTTTTTATTATCAGTTCTGATGATATTTGCAAATACACAGCTGATAAGGTGAGTTCTGGGAGTGAAAGTGATACAGATAATGTTCGAGACAAAGGAGAAAAGATAGATAAAGGTAAGGAAGAAGGCTTTTGCAATAATAGATGGGACAAATAATGACCAGTTTAACATGCTTTGGGAATACATTGCTGAGTGCTATAAAACCAATCCAGGAATAACAATTAGCTTGAAGTTGTCTTCAAAAGGAGGAAGGTAAGTCAGTTTTCAAGAGAATGTATATCTGTTGAGGGCCTTGAAGAAGGTTTTTTTTAGAGAATTGTAGGCCTCTAATTGGCCTAAATGATTGCCATTTAAGAGGACGGATTGGTGATTTTTATTTGATTGTAGTGGGACTTGATGTTAATAACTAGACATACCCCATTGCTTTTGCTGTTGTGGAGAATGAAAGGAAGAAATCATGGAGCTTGTTTTTAGAACTATTAGAGGATGATTTGATCATTGCTAACTCCAATGTGTACACCTTCATTTCAGACAAATAAAAGGTAATCTGCACCCTTTCTAACTACAATGTGTTTGACATAATCTATACACTTGCACATAATCTATACACTTTAATATCCATATGTATTTGACATTATGTCTAACTGTATTGTATAGGGACTAGTACCTGCATTGGAGGAGAGATTCCTAAACTTGGAGCATAGGCACTATATAAGGCATCTTTACAATAACTTCAAGGGGGAGTTTAAGGGATTATCATTGAAAACACTGACTTGAAAAGCATCAAAAGCAACCATAGTTCCTCAATTCCACAATACAATGAAAGTGGTAAAGGCAATAGATGAGAGGGCATATGATTGTCTATAAGATAAGCCTGCTAAATATTGGAGTAAGTCACACTTTAGCACTTTTTATAAGAGTGACATGCTTCTCAATAATCTTTGTGAGAGCTTCAATGCCAACATAAATAATGAAAGGAACAAGCCAATCATTACAATGTTAGAAGCAATTAGAATAAATTTGATGGAGAGAACACAAAAAAAAAGATAAAATAAGGAATTATAGAGGTGGTTTCATTTGTTCAATATTTCAAAAAGAATCAGAGATAGCCAATTAAGAATCTTCTACATGGATACAAAGGTGGAATGGTGATCAAAAGTTTGATATAGTTAGGCCATTTAAAGTGCAATATGCCTGGATGTTAGTTCATATGGATGCAGGAGATGGGATTTAATTAGTATACCATGATCTCATGTGGTTGCTGCCCTGCATTACTTGGGATAAGAACCTGAAAAATATATGAGGAAACATATTATGTGTAGACCTGCATAAACACCGATTCAAACTTTCTCAACCCAATCAATAGAAGAGATTTATGGCCAAAGACAAATTTGAACACCATCATTCCCCCAGTTTACACAACACAACCTGGAAGACCTAAAAGGGCAAGGAGGGGGGAGGAGGGGGAACCACCTGGTGAAAATCTAGTCAAACTATAGAGGAAATGGGCTATAATAACATGCAAGGTTTATGGTACCCAAGGGCATAACAAGAGAGGGTGTCCAAAGAAGATAAAGAAACACTGATATGGCTACTGTAAGTGGGGATGTGCCTGCTAGGAGTGGGGTAGGCGAGCAAGTTGGTAGGGTAAGTATAATAATCAATGCAGTTGGTTTGCAATTTATTATGTTTCCTTTCAATTGTATATATTTGTTTACAATAGAATATGGTGCCTAAAAATCGAATATGTTTGTTTATATAGGAAGGAAAAATGGTGCAGTAGCCGATGTGATAACACCGGGTCCCTTTCAGCCTTCTCCAGCTACACAAAGCTGATGGATTGCAGATTTCTATGCAGTTTCCTTTTGTTGTTTGTTATTTTATGAACTTTATCAAATGTTTGCACATTGGTCCTATTTTTTTAGTTAGGTTGCTTCATTATTAATGGTAGTGATTTGGTAACTTTATGTTGTGAATCAACCCTTTTTTGTTGGGACTTAAAAGCTAGTAAACTTATGTTTGCAAACAACATTACTACATAAATTCTATTTCATTGATACATAACTGCTTTAGTACATCCATAACATATTACATGATTTCCAATTTAGTTTTTACATTCTTGGTATTGCCCCACTTAACAATACATAAAACAAACACCAACAAGATACAAAATACCCAATCCATATAGCAAAACTTGTCTCTTCACCTATTTCTACTCACATCAGCCTCAAGTGCTCGAATCCTTTGAAGAAGACCAGTAATAGTGTTCTTGGGTCTTGGACACATTAGAGGATCTTTCTATACAATGTAGCCACAAGACGAACAAGAATAAAACATCCTTCTAGGATTGGAATCCGTCTAAGATGTACGAATTGCAATCGCATTACCGTAGTAGTATATTACTTCCATGGTGAGTTCCTTCCTTCTTCTTCTCTCTTCCTTAGTTTTTCTTTCTTCCTTCTTCTTCTCTCTTTCTCTGCTTGTCTCTCTTTTCGTCTCTCTTTTTTCCTCCTACAAAATGGATTTTACAAAAGAAACTATCAAAACCTTTTATTCACCCCTAAAATGACCAACTTAACCTCACTTAAAATCGATTCGAGACACACGTGGCCAATCTCCCACAAAAAAAATGTCCGTCACATTTTTGGGAAACTTGCATTGCTAGTAAAACTATAGGGGGATTTGAAAAAGTGAAAGAATGGGAGGTGAAGTGTTAGTATGGGTAAAGTTCAGGGGGGCAAGTGTAATTAACCCTTGACATAATAAAAAACTTTGTTAACCAAAATTTTTAATTGATCATGTTTAATAAAGTAAAAAAAATTACTAAATATAAATAATAGGTCTAGGGTTCTAATCACAATATCTTTTTTAATATTGTAGGTGATCTGATATAGGAGAAAGATTTGATAAAGAAAATGATGTTGTTTCCCTTCTTCCACCTCCAAGTCCTTGCAGAGATATGCAAATCCACCGAAAGAAATCCATGTGTGTGGGAACTTTCGAAGATTAAATCTTTGTGAAATATGAGAGAAATCACTTTCTGTCTCCTCGCCCCTTTACAAAAATGTGGATAGTGTTTTTTGAGTCCCCCTCTAACCCTTAGACGTCATAATACAACTTATTATGTTTACCTATACCCACATATATAGGTACATAAAGTAGGCTTGGACTATTAATTTCAAGAGAGTTTGTATTTGCTAATTGGTTAAATGGACTATATTAGGCACCCAATGCTAATAATTAAATTGACTTTCAAATAAAAATATAGAAATCCCATATCACACCCTGCGATATATTTTTTCTTTGTTTAATTGTAATTAATTCCTCTGAATAATTACAATTTCACTCCAAATTAATTATTTAATAATTACTTGAATAAAGAGTAATTTCTTGTAAAATTAGATAACAATAATATGATTCCCCATGTAAATCATACAATACATGCTTAGTTCAATTGAATTACCTGCTAATCGATTCACCAACGTATTATCTATTCCTTAATTTTAAACTTAGCTTATTTTATACTATACCGTATTATAAAATCAACCTTTTAGATTTAATGGTAGAATTAAAGCATTACAAGTTTATTAAGGGTGTATCACAATCCAGAATCTCTCCTAGATGATGATTCCTCCGAAATATGATCTCAGACATACAAACATAATGAATGCCCAACTTGGAGATATTTAAACCAACAAATTAAATCACAACCATAATAAGAAAAGAACTAATCATGTGAATATTTCAATTCTCATAATCCTCGGGATTAAGAATCTATGCCCCATTTGCAAACTTTGTGAGATTGTTCAAATTTAGTCTAATCAGCACCTAGACATGAATCTCACTTATAGTCATGTCCAATACATTCTTGATGTACTGATACAATCTTCTTTGAACTGTTAAATAAGTTTTTGAACCATCAGATAAGTTCCTGTGGTCAAGATAAACTATTAAAATTGCACACGTAGCTTTACTGATAGCATGTCAACTCCATAACTAGGGTGTAAACTATTCAATTGTATTCAAATGGGAATTTTGATTTTTAATTGCTTTCGAAGTGGAAACAACTTTGACATGCATGGTAGATTCAACAATGCTTGATTATTTCATACTCCTCCAACTTACAGTTTCACTACCTTGATTAAACACATATCTTGAGGTAAAAGTCCTAAAATCATTATCCGACTGAAAATTAAGTCTTTGTATCTTAATGGTACAAGCCTATGCACCTAGAAAACCTACATATAATCTCTAGTACCTTTTAAGTACTTAAGAAAGTGATCAACTCTAATCTGGTGCTCAACTACTATTTGTTGCTCCTCGCCAGAATTAGACTGAAATTTTCTAACCATGCCAATAAAAAATATATATCTAGTCTAGTATAGAACATACCATACATGAGTTTTCCTAGCGACGAAGCATATCCTCTCTATCTCATTAGATGTCATAGGACACCGATCCTTATACACAGCGATTCCATGCCCCAAAGGAACGAATTATTTTTGGAATCCTGTATGTGATACTTTGTGAGCACACCATCGATATAAAGTGGCTCAGGATAAGCTCAAATCCTATTTATTCGATCCAATAATTCTTAATCACATGGATGTGGATGGCTTGTCCTAAGTTATTTACGTTGAGATACCAAGACAATTACATTCTTATGAAATATAGTATACTCGCCTCATTCACAATTAAGAGAACAATATCCACAAGATATACCAAAATACCCCCACGTTTCCATCATGCTTATTATATAAAAAAATTATTATTTGGTCTTGGATCAAACTCAAATCTATTGTTTGATCAAACCAAATGTTCCAAGAACTTAGTGCCATCTTAAGTCCATAAATGTACCTCTTAAGCTTACACATTTTTCTTTTAAGTCTTCTTATTATGAATCCTTTGGGTTGTATTATAATGTTCAAGAACGTAGTCTTGACATTATAAGAATCCCCATAGACTTCAGCATAGCTACCGGTGAAAGGGTTTTGTCATAGTCAGTCACTTTATTTTTGAGAAAATTATTTCGCGAGTAGAGTTGTATTTAATGTTTTTCCTTCCCATCTATTGGTCTTTTACTTCTTCTAGATCCGCTTACAACCGATAGGTTTTATCCCATCAATAAGTCTATCGGTTCCCAAAACTGATTCAAATGCATCAAACCCATCTTCATATTCATAATCATAAGTCAAAGCTGAAAATTCTTATCTTGAATTGCATCACTATACTACATGCAACTTGGGTCGTGTTCCCATTGGATCTTATCGAAATATTCAGTAAAAACACTATCCTATTAAGATGTCTCTTGACCCTCCCACTATGGTGATTAAGCATAAATTCTTCACATTTATCCCTTTAATTTCGGTATTTTTATGATCCCGTGCGATGTAAATAGCTTGGATTTGCCTCATATTTATGGTACTAATCCTTTTTGTCAAGTATTTTGTATTTTGTGTATCTCTTAGGTGTTTTACAGGTATTTCATGCAAGTTAGTGCCAAAGAGAATTCAAAACAGTGAAAGAAAACCAAGAAATGGGGAGCCAAAGGGTATTTTTGTAATTTTGCGACCTTAGTACGGAGGTGGGTCCAAATGTAAAGTTAAAGATCTTTCAATTACAAGAACACTGGAAAAAACGGCACCTCAATCCGAGCCACAATGAAGAAGTTATGCACATTTGAAGTTGAGAAAGAAATCGAAGAAGAAACTGTTAAGGACGAAGCGAACCGAACCGAGCCGAACCTGAGAAAAAAAGAATTGATTCGCCCATTTGTCACGCGCCAGATCCATTACAAAATTAGTCGCGCTTTCTAAGTGTGACAAATTGTCAGATACGGGATTTTTATTTTGTACTTATCTTTTAGCCAAAACAGTTTTATGTTTTGGGGACTCTTCTAAACGACCTCTAGCCTATATATTTAGTCATGAGGACTCTTTTTATTAAGATTTGATTTATGTAAAAGCTCCATAACAATTAGGAACATCTAGGAGAAGGATTTACATATTTTACACCTTTAATTCAAGAGCTTTTCAAATTTTTCTTCAATCTTTGATTTCTTCTTGCATGTTCTTGTTCTTCAATCTTGGTAACTTTTATTTCTAGCACTTTTATTATTATTTCTCATATTTCATCTCTCTTTCCAAGCAATTATGAGTTCATGCAACGTAGATAACGTAGTTTTCATTAATTTCTTCACCATGTTAGGCTAGGTTTTTAAAGATTAGGATACATGAACTCAACCTGATGTGGTAATTGCATGTGTACACAATTAATCCTCTAAATTTAATGACTTGATTATGACCGTATTGCATAGAAACGCGACAATTGTAGATCTTTGGATCTCGTTTGCTTCAGGGTAACCAGGATGCTTCAAAATGCAATTCAAGTATAACTATCGCAATACCGATTTACTCGTCCTCTGATTAAGTATGGTGCGGGCTTGAACATCATATACGTAATGCTTGGGAGTACTAAATTCTGGGTCTAATTATTCACTTAAATTTATGATTAGTTTTATACCATCAGTATACTAGGGTTGAGGGATTGTGTCCCTACCTTAATTTTCCAATTAGTTTTAGTTAACTTCTTTATTTTTCCCCTTTTCCTTTCTCACTCAATCATCATCTTTTACACTTTAATTTTTGAAGTAATAAATCAATTAAAATCTATCAAACATTCCCTGTGGATTCGATACCCAGACTCGTCACTATACTCCATAAGAGTTTAGTTAAAGTTTAGGTTTTTTTTGTATTGTGGTCGAAAGCCGATAACAACGACTAGCGTATTTACACGGACGCTTGATTTTCAACACGATCTAAATGGCGCCGTTGCCGGGGAGTGTTTTGTTATAGATTATAATTGATTTACTATTTCATATGATATTTTTCTTTTTTTGTTTGTTTTAACCTTTTTGTAGGATTGCACTATTGAGCGCCAAGAAACGTTGAATCCTCAACCGCACACCTCCTTCTGTGGATTGTCCATCTACAAATCATTTGGTAATCATGTCTTTTTATAGTGAGTTCGGTAATTATAATGGTTTATATGGGAATAGTTGTCAAACTTTTTATTTTCAAGAATCCGTGCCTCGACCTATTACCATTGGTGAGGGCCTTCGAATTCTTGAGAATGAAAGGCTTGAGAATATATATCGGGAAGAAAATCGTTTTTGAGCTTTTTATTTTCAAAAACCTCGGTTTCGACCTATTACCATTGGTGAGGCCTATCTATGTATTGAGTATGAAGGGCTTGAAAATAAATATCGGGAAAAAAATTGTTTTAGGGAGCAAGAGTTGGATGCATTATTCGAATCCAATGACGATTTTTCTTCCGATATTTTTGAAACTAAAGAACATTTTCGACCAAATGAGGAATTCAAGGTTATAGATACAAGGAATCCTAATTTGGAAGAAAAAATGTTTTTTCTGCTCAAACAAATACTCAATTTTCTTTCCACCCAAAGCACGATGAATATCGATATTGGTTTTATTAAGGAAATTCTCGCACTTGGTGATGAGATGCGTTATGATTGGAAAAACAAATAGGAGGTTGAGACTTGTTTGTCACCTCAAATTTTTGAAGAACATCTCATTGAAAGTGAGTCTTTTCCCCTTGAAATTCAATCTCCAAGTGATGATGAATCACTTGAGATTGAGTTTATCTCATCACCATTCTCGTTCACCGTTATTGAACCATTACAAGTACCGTTAGATTCCTATGAGTCGGTTGAAACTTTTGAAACGGTTAAACCTTTTGTCGACGATGAATCTTTACTTGAATTGCTTTCCAATATGGACTCTCCCTTTTTGTGTGCCCCGCTTCCCATACTACTTGAAAAATATTTGGGAGGTGATTATATTTTTCTTAAATCTCAATTGTACTTGTCCCACCTAGCATCCAAACCACCCATCATCCCGTTAAAATTTTTAATTGGTGATGGTTCATTTTTTCCATCTCACACATGCTTTCCGTTGTTCAAACGGAATTCTTATTTTCCCGAAGGCATGCATGAAAATGAGGGTACACTGATTACCACTCAAAGTCCAATTGGATTTTGGGTGGACCCTCAAATTTTTCGACTTCTACTGTATGAGTTATTAGAAGTTAAAATCGTAGGTTGTACATAATTAGTTTTGTTTTTTTCTTTTTCTTTTCCTTTTTTTAGTTTAGATTAATTAGTTAAAGTTTTGGTTATTCTTTTTGTTATGCTTGGTTCTAACATGTTTTGTAGATTCAATGGACTCGCACTCATCGGGGATCGCTCCATTTGGGTGATATCTTTCTTTTCCTCTCTTTATGTTATGTTCTTGATTCGCATTGAGGACAATGCAACATTTAAGTTAGGGGTGTGGGATATTCTTCCCATTTATTGTTTAGTTTCATTGATTCGATCACGTGTTCTTTCCAAGTGTGTTTTTTTTTAGAAAATTTAAAAAATTGAAAAAATTTGTAAAAAAACCAAAAATATTTTTCTTCAAAATAAATAAAGATTGGAATTTAAAAGCTTCAAAAATGTCACAAATATTTTGTCTCAAGTTGTAAAAATCAAATGCACAAAGCTAAAATTGACCAAAGATGGAAATTGAAAGAAAATTGACGACTTTACGAATAAGTGCGGAGATTGACAAACCCGGTGAGATTTCGAGCCTATATTTTTTTGGGAGCATTTTAAATTAATCCGAGTTAATGATTAACTCAAAGTTCATTTCAGCGTTTTAAAAAGTCGTTGAAGATCTCTATTTTATTATTTTGATCGGTTATGGGAAATGGAATGTTTCCTCGAAAAGAGCGCTACAAATCTCTAAATTAAATTAATCTCGAGACGCATATGGTAAATTAATAAGTAATTCGGATAATGAAGTAGGCCATCATTTGTTATCCAAAAACATTAGCCATAAAAAGATGTGAAAATTTATCCCTTTGATACCTCAATTGAGCCGAATAAAATTTATCTTTTTCTATTGGTAACTCGAAAAACCCAAGTAGCCCGAAATTGCGAAAATGGAATATTCATTAAAGTCCGGAAAGTGCATAAGAAGGGGCAAGAAAAAGCATAAAAATGCTCAACAAAAATAGCAAGAAAAGAAAAGAAGTCAAAAACAGAAAAAATTAAGAAAATGAATAGAAAATGAGCAAAAGCCCAAAAAAGCACTAAGGGACTTCATAAGAAAAAATTTCCAATTATGAATTTCCCAACCATTTCCATGTTACCTGACGCGACTCAGAATGTGTCTCAGAAGTGCGTACTCTCTAGGCTCAAGTGCAAGCCTATCGCTCAAGTAATAATCCGACAAGTCGGGTATCGATCCTCAGGGAAAAAGGAAAACAAAGTTGTGATGACGGGAAAAAACGGATGAATCCTAACTTTGACTCTAAAAAGAAAAGAAAAAATTGTTTTGGTTTTAGAATTGATTAAACTAGATGCAATTGTGAAATATTGAAAAGATGCAATTAGACTAAGTTACCTAAAATATGATTGAAAAATGATTTGGAACTTTTAACTAAGTGATGAGAAAAACAGGACGGGAATACAATCCCCCAATCCTGGTGTATTGCAGTTATAATACTAATCGTGAATTTAACTGATTAATTTGACCCATAATTTAGTACTCCCAAGCATTACGTATACGAGGTTCAAGCCCGCGTCAGACTTAATCTGAGGATGAGTAAATCGGTATCGCGATAGTGACACTCGAATTGCATTTTAAATCATCCCGGTTACCCAGAGGCAAACGAGATATAAAGACCTACAATTGTTGTGTTCCAACGCAATACGGTCATAATTAATCACTTAATTCAGAGGATTAATGTTATACACACGCAACTAACACATCAGGCTGGGTTCATGTATTCTGGCCCTTTAAAATCTAGCCTAGCATGCTGAAAGTGATGAAAATAGTATTTGATTTGCAGAAAAACATGATTAAGCTATGGAAAATTGGAAGAATAATGTAGAAAGGAATTAAACAATTGAAATTACTTACTAATCTTACCAAAGCACTCAAAGTATAAGCTAGAATTACTGGTAATTATTGAAATCTGATCAAAGCTTCAATCTTGGAATTAAACTGTAAATTGTATCCAAAACTAGGGTTTCTGAAAGAGAAAGGAAAATTATCCTAATTCTCCGTCAAAATAATAATAATAAAGTGAGTTTTTATACCTTACAACAATTCAAGAGTTTCAGCTGCACTAGGATTCTTTTTCGGAGAAGATAAGATTTGGAAATATCGATAGCCGGACCGGTCCGGGCCTTAGGCGAACCGGTCTGCCTCCCAAGCGGATCGGTTCTTTTTATTTCCAGGCGGAACGGTTCTTTTATTTTTCACATTCTTCGGTTTGCTTTCGATCCGAGGTCCATTGGAGTTTTGCAACGCGGACCGATTCGGGGCAGGGGTGGACCGGTCTACGTATTTGACTTTTTTCTCAACTTTGACTACTCCTATCTTTTGTTCCGGGACTCCGATTGAGGTGCCGTTTCTTCCTATGTGCTCATGAATGTGAAATCTTCAACTTCTCTTTAGGTACCTCATCTTAATTTTGGGTAAAAATTATGCTTTTGCCCTTTTGACGTTCCTTCTTGTCTTTCTTAATTCTTCCGGTTTCCTTCTTCTGTTTCTTGACATCAAATACCTGTAAAATCACTACGAAATACCAGAAACTCGGTGTACTCATTAGGATTAGTCGGTATCAAGATTATGAGATAAGGTCAAATCGATTACGTTGTTAGAGGTGCTAAAAGTACCCAAATTAAGGGATAGATTAGGAAGAATTTATACCTAATCAAACCCCCCTAACTTAGAACTTTACGCGTCCCGAGCAATGTAAAAGAATCCTAGCAAGGCTCAGATCTTGAAAAACATTTTATTGGGATGGAATACCTTTTTCGCGGGCAAGCGGTTGCATTAGCGTATGCAACAAGCCTTTAAACCCCTAGGTTACCCTAGTAGGACGAGTTGTGTCTCATGAGGGTTTGCAGAGAATATACCCACAAAATTCGACTCAATTTTTTTTTTCAAAATATGCAAAAATTGAGAAATTCAAACTTTTCCAAAAAATAGTCATCATCAACTCATATTTACAAGTCTCAAACCGTAGTGTGTGTGTGCGAAGCCGGAAATATAATCGCCAATTTCCACCGATTGATCATTACGTTACTTATCCGAATTTTTTTTTTTGATTTTAAATTCTCATTGAATGCTCTCTCAAACGAATCGCTCGGAATGTGGCTATTCTCTCGGTATGCGTGATATAAAGAGTAAATGTAATGGATGCAAAATCACGCATACAATTTGAAAGATGGAAATTTTATGGTGAACAGATCTCATCAACAGATTACGATTTTAAAAACGGGAACATTGCCTCTTATTCGCGCACTTAATCTCCTTTATTATCTTTTGGTGTATTAGCTCTCTACGCGGTAATCAATTTCGCAATTTGGACTCGGTTAGGACTTTTTCGGGTTTTAAGGTGTATGGGTAAAATAAAAGAGGTAGGGAAGGCTGGAATTGGAAAAGTCATTTATGATGTCCATTTGTGCTTTTTACGGTCTATTGCTCATTTTTTTCTTCTTTTTCTCTATTTTTCTGTTTTCACTTCTTTTTTTTTCTTACTATTTTTGTTGAGCATATCTATTTTTTCTTGCCCCTTTATATGCACTTTTTGGACTTAAATTCTGAATTTTTCCATTTTTTGCAATTCCGGGCAATTTGGGATTTTCGGGTTGTCAAACAAAAGGGACAATTTGTTAGGCTCAAATTGGGTTACAAAAGAGGTAATTTTTCGCTACTTTTTTTGGCCAATATTTTTGGGTGACAAACGAGGGCCTACTTCATTATCCAAAATACCAATTGCGTTACCATATGCGTTTCGAGATGAATTTTAGTTTAGAGATCACTTTTGGCACGTTTTTCAAAGCAATATCACACACGTTTTTCATAACCGATCAAAATGAAAGGATTGAGATCCTTGACGATTTTTTAGGTGATGAAAAGAACTTTGAGTTAACAATTAACTCGGATTGATTTAGAAACTTGCAAAAAGTGATAGGCTCGAATCTCACCGGGTTTGTTAATCTCCACACTTATTCGTTAAGTCGTCAATTTTCGCTCAATTTCCATCTTTAGTCAATTTTGGCTTTGTGTATGTTGAATTTTTACAACTTGAGACTTCGATTCGACTTTTAATGATATTTTTGAAAAAGTTGAATTCCAATTTTTATTTATTTTGAACAAAAATGTTTTTGGATTTTTCAGAATTTTCTGATTTTTTATTGGAAATTTCTGGGCATTTTTGAAAATTTGTGAAGTTTTAGAAATACGCACTTGTGACCCCCCCCCCCCCTAACTTAGACTTTTGCGTTGTCCTCAAGCAAAAGGACGAAAATCTAAATAAGGCAAAATAATAAGTGCGATAAATAAAACAAACAAATGGAGAAAATGTAGTTTTTATTACAAACAAGACTGTGGTACAAATACAAGGAAAAGCATACAAAATGTGAACAGGGAAAAAAAATAACAACTGTGTAAAAACTGTAGAACCACATCAAGCTTCACTAGGGCGGGGGATGGGAAGAACCAAGCACGTTAGGGCCATAAGGGTCATGGTAATAGGATAGCAGTGGCTCATTGGGCTCCCATTGGCGTCGATAGATGTCCGCTTGGAAGCGGAGTATTAAGCACGTATCGCTGCGGTAATCGGTCAAAAAGTTGCCGAAGTTCGTTTCAAGTGCCGTCATTCGGTTTGAGAGATCGCTTCCCGCCCACTCAAAATCTGGGTCATCCTCTTCGTCTGCCGACTCTTCGTCAGGACCGATATCCCCTATCTCGATATCCTCACCAGCTGCCTCTTCTTCCTCGTCGCTCTCGCTTGAGGCAGCCTCTTCTTCACTATCACCTCCCCGCCTTGCCCTTAGGACAACAAGCTGTTTGGCACTCTTAGTGCGGGTCCCTTATCCAAAAGGACCGGGAATGCGAGTATGATCGAGCGGTGCCGCTATGCCAGCATCCTTGAGCATGGAAGTGATCAAACGGGCATAGGGAAGTGGGGTAGTACCCTTCTCATCCAAGGACGCATTAATGATATAGGCATATAAAGTGCGATCCAAATGGATGGAAGTGTGGGGGTCAAAGAGGTGATAGGTTAAAGTGGCTTGCCGGGGTCGCATGGCGGAGTCGTTGGACGTTTGCAATATGTTGGCGCACACAATCTGAAAAGTGAGGCGCGCCTTCTCATTAAGGCGTCCAACCACTACACCAAAACTGGCGATTGGTCACGGCCAAAATCCCTGACCAAACCTGTGGGTCGCGGACTTGGGCCGTGACCATTTCGGGCGTGACCATTTTCGTGGGTCGCAGCCCAAGTCCGTGACCAAAAAATGGTCACGGCCGAGAGGGGTCACGGCAGATGGTCGCGGACTTAGGCCGTGACCCATGCCGTGATGGGTCGCGGCTCTAATCCATGACCCATAACCGTGACAAATTGGTCGCGGCCAAAGTCCGCGACCCATGTGCGTGACAAAAAAAAATTAAAAAAATTGGTCGCGGCCCTTGTCCATGACCCACAACCGTGACAAATTGGTCGCGGCCAAAGTCCGCGACCCATGTGCGTGACAAAAAAAAATTAAAAAAATTGGTCACGGTCCTTGTCCATGACCCACGACCGTGACAAATTGGTCGCGGACTTTGGCCGCGACCCATGTGTGTGACAAAAAAAATTTAAAAAAAATTGGTCGCGGCCCTAGTCCGCGACCCATTACCGTGACAAAAAATAAAAAAAATGGTCGCGGACTTTGGCCGCGACCATTTTTAAGCGCGACAAAAAAAAGTAAAAATGGTCATGGACAAAGTCCATGACCATATTTATCTGTAATTTAAAAAAAATGTATTTTTTTTTGCCCAATCCTAAAAATGGTCATGGACAAAGTCCATGACCACTTTCAAAGCATCCATGGTCTAGTGTGATAATAAATATGGTCACGCCCAAAACAGCCTTGGTCACGGCCCAAGTCCGCGACCAACGGGTCGCAGACTTGGGCCGTGACCAACTCGGCGTGACCATTCGCAGGATTTGGTGTAGTGAACGGCGACGGTTTGCCCCATCCAAGCCACATCCGGTGCAATGCGGGCCATGATAACATCCTTGTCGATCGGGGGGACGTTTTGTGGATAGGTAAATTCTTGAACGTCCGGAACATCGAATTCGGCCAACTTGGCCGTGAGAAGAGCCAAAGAAAATGGGATGACATTCCCATCCACGTAAGCTTGATCCTCGAATTGGCCCGTCCGAACAAGGGTGCCATAAAAGGATCAGACTTCGGTTGCCCAAACCGCTTCATAGGGTTCGTTGAGGAATCAACACCAACCCCGAGCCATGAATAGGGCGGTGACGGAGTTGGGCAGCCCAGTCCATTGGACAACGCGCTCCATATGGAGTTTGCGATCCAAACCGAAGAACTGATGGCACCATCGCTCGTCTTGGCGGGAGGGGAACTCTCCATGACTGGAGGGATGGATGTCGGTGAAGTCATACTTGGTGGGGGCAACGTGTGGAAACATGAAAACAAGAGGGATTTTTTATTGGAAAACTAGAGAGGGAGAAGAGAGGATTGGGGTTGAAGGTGTGAAGATAAAGGGAGGGTAGTGGGGTGTATTTATAGGTGAAGGGGGAGTGTAGGGGTTGGAATTGGAGGGAAAGGGTTTGGAGGGAAAATGGGGTGAATTTGGGAGGGAAAGGTTGGGGTTGGGAGGAGGGAAAACGGATTAGAGGGAATGAATGGGGTTGGGGAGAAGGGGGGTGAATCTTGGGAAGGAGATAATTTAGACATGCAGAAGGCGGACCGGTCCGGGGTATGGGCGGACCGATCCGGGTACTTTAATATTCAGAAAATCCGACTAGCGGATCGGTCCACCTTAAAATTAAAGGGACCGGTCCGGCCTTAAATTAAAGGAACCGGTCCGACCCAGGGTTTTGGGCTGGATTTTCCTCGAACTTAATTTCGATCTCTCTTCTCGGAAAATTTTCACTTTCACAACATACTCCCTATCAATCTGGACTAAAACCCTCTCGATTTCTCTAGTCAACGCCCTTTGACTCAAAATTCCCGAAACACGCGAATGCTTTTCTCGAATGAAACCTAGTCCTATCGACGCTCATTACACACACGACTCTCACAACACACATGACTCTCACCCCATACGCGTCGGGGGTCGAAGACCTTGTTGTAACAGCTCACTCTACCCCGTAAAAGGGGTCCGACAACCAGACAGTATCGACTTCTTCCGCACACGCCTCTAGATATGGCTTTAGGCGTTGTCCATTCACTTTGAATGTATTTCCCCCTTTTAAATCGTCTAATTCAACAGCTCTATGGGGGGAAAACATTTTTCACGACGAACGGGCCAGACCATCGTGATCGTAACTTGCCCAGAAATAGATGAAGACGAGAGTTATAAAGAAGAACTTTTTATCCGGGAAGAAACTCTTTGCGTCGAATGATGTTATCGTGAGAGAGTTTCATCCTTTCTTTGGAAATTTTAGCATTCTCATACGCATCATTGCGTAGTTCTTCTAACTCATTTAATTAAAGCTTGCGGGCTTCACCGGCCTTATCCATGGCATAATTCAATTATTTAATCGCCCAATACGCTTTGTGTTCTAGCTTTACGGGAAGATGGAAAGGTTTGCCATACACAAAGCGAAAAGGGGACATGCCGAGTTGATTCTTATATGTGGTATGATAGGCCCATAGCGAATCGTTCAATCTAAGTGACCAATCTTTTTTAGTAGGATTGACTGTCTTTTCAAGAATGTTCTTAATTTCCCGATTCGCTAGTTCGGCCTGCCCATTTGTTTGTGGGTGATAAGTCGTTCCAACCTTGTGAACGACACCATACTTTCTCATCAGCTTCGCGAATGGCCTATTGCAAAAGTGCGTGCCATTATCACTAATTATCGCTTTTGGTGCACCGAAGCGGGAAAGTATGTGTTCCTGTAGGAACTTTATCACCACTTTATTATCATTTACCTTGGTAGCTATAGCTTCCACCCATTTAGAAATGTAGTCTACCGCAACAAGGATGTATAGGAAACTAAAGGACGGGGGGAAAGGGCCCATGAAGTCAATACCCCAACAGTCGAAGATCTCAATAATGAGTATAGGGGTAAGAGGCATCATGTCTCATCGAGTAATGGCTCCCATCCGTTGGCACCTATTGCAAGATTTACAAGAATCATTTACATCCCAAAAAATTATGGGCCAATAATGGCCGCATTGCAGAATTTTAGCGGTCGTCTTTTTCGTCGAAAAGTGGCCTCCACAAGCTTTCGAATGATAAAAATGGATGACTTTCGAGATTTCGTCATCCGGTACACATCGTCGGATGATTTGGTCGGCGCAATATTAGAACAAGAAGGGATCATCGTAGAAGAATATGCACGACCAAGTAATAAACCTCTTCTTATCTTGCGGTGTCTAGTCGGGAGGGACGGCTCCCGTGACAAGGTAGTTCACTATATCTGCAAACCAGGGTAAATCAGAGGTGGTAAAAAGTTGCTCATCTGAAAAGTATTCGTCTATGGGTACGGGATCACTAGGTACGTCGAACGAAAGCCGTGATAAGTGGTCGGCAACGAAGTTTTCTACTCCTTTCTTATCTTTGATGGAGAGATTGAACTATTGTAGGAGTAGGATCCACCTTATGAGGTGCGGCTTGGCGTCTTTCTTTGTAAGTAGGTATTTCAAAGCCGCGTGGTCGGTGAAGTAAGTAATGGGGGAACCGATGAGGTATGACCGGAATTTATCAAGGGCAAAGACTACCGCTATCAACTCTTTCTCCGTGGTAGAGTGGTTGAGTTGTGGTCCGGTAAGAGTTCGGCTAGCGTAGTAGATGACATGAGCTTGCTTATCCTTTCTTTGGCCCAAAACAGCCCCTATCGCATAATCGCTAGCATCACACATAAATTCGAATTGTAAAGACCAATCCGGAACTTGCATGATGGGAGAGAACACAAGCATGGTTTTTAGTTTTTCAAAAGAGCTTTGGCATGCTTCCGTCCACTCGAATTGGGTGTCCTTCATGAGTAGGTTTCTTAAGGGTCTAGCGATAGCACTAAAGTCCTTAATGAACCTTCGATAAAACCCCACGTGGCCCTAGAAAGAGCACGTCCTTAAGAGATTTTGATGGGGGAAGGTCAGCTATGACATCTATCTTTGCCCTATCAACTTCTATCCCCTTGGATGATACTATGTGGCCAAGAACTATTCCCTCGGTGACCATGAAATGGCATTTCTTCCAATTCAGCACTAAGTTCGTTTCCACACACCGGGCAAGTACTTTTTCCAGTTTTTCTAGACAACGGTCGAAAGAGGTGCTAAAAATGCTGAAATCATCCATGAACACTTTGAGTCCTCTCTTGACCATGTTGCTAAACAATCTCAACATGCACCTTTGAAAGGTCGTGGGTGGATTACACAAGCCAAATGGCATACGTTTGTAGGCAAACGTACCAAAAGGGAAAGTGAAGGTCGTCTTCTCCTGGTCAAGTACATCCACCTCAATTTGGTTATATTCGGAATAACCATCAAGGAAGCAATAGTAAGGGTGGCCCGCCACTCTTTCAAGAATTTGATCGATAAATGGCAAGGGGAAATGGTCTTTTCTAGTTCCCGCATTGATTTTTTGGTCATCAATGCAAACGCGCCACCCGGTGGTGGTACGTTAGGGAACTAGCTCTCCCTTAGCATTATAAATCACTGACATTCCCGACTTATTTGGGATGACTTGAATAGGGCTCACCCATTTACTATCCGATATTGGGTAAATAATCCCGACATCCAATAACTTGATAATCTTGGTTCTCACAAGTTCTTTCATGTTGGGATTTAGTCTTCTTTGCATTTCTCTTGAGGGTTTGACATCCTCTTTGAGATGGATCTTGTGAGTGCAAATCAAAGGACTTATCCCTTTCAAATCAGCAATGCACCAACCAAAAGCACTTTGGTGCTTCCTTGGAATTTTCAACAATTTACCCTCCTGCTCTTCGTCTAGGCTAGAGGAGATAACAACAGGAAATGTATCATCCTCTCCTAGGTATGCATATTTAATATGGAAGGGGAGTTTCTTTAATTCAAGGGTTGGAAATTTGTTACTGGAGGGAACCATACGTGTATCCCTTGGAGGTAACTCCTCGAATCTAAAAACCCAATTAACATCTCTCGCGTCCTCGTCCGACGCACTCTCATCGAGTAACTCTCTCAACTACCTAACTTCCCTCTCGAAGTTGGTGTATGTCCCCTCACTCTCGTGTAATGCCACTAGACAGGACTCTAAGGCGTCACCGCAATAATTCTCCTCAAAGTACTCCTCTACTACCTCATCTATAAGGCTCACCGCGTGAAGATCATCTTCCTCCCCCGTATATTGGGCTATGTGGAAGATGTTGGTCTCTAAGGTCATGTTCCCAAAAGTGAGTTGCATTCGCCTACTCCGAGTATTGATGATGGCGTTACCCATAGCTAAGAATGGGCGCCCAAGGATGATGGGAACATGGTTGCTCGAATTGAAGGAGGGCTCCGTGTCCCAAATGACAAAATCAACCGGGAAGTAGAAGGTGTCAACTTGGACGATCACGTCTTCGACTATGCCTCTTGGGATCTTCACGGTTCGATCCACTAATTATAGAGTGACCTTTGTGGGCTTGAGGTCGCCCAAGTCAAGTTGCCTATAGATGGAGTAAGGGAGGATATTGACACTTGCTCCCAAGTCAAGTAAGGCTTTTTCGATTTTGTTTTCTCCAATTATGCAGGAAATGGTGGGTACACCGGGATCGTTGAATTTAGAAGGGAGATCATTTAGTAGAATGGAGCTCACATTTTATGCTAGAAAGACATTCTTCTTTACCTTCATCTTTCTCTTTACCGTCAACAAGTCTTTGATGACTTTAACATAAGCTGGAATTTTCTTAATGGCATCGAGGAAAGGTAAATTTAGCTTTACTTGCTTTAGCACTTCTAGCACATCTTCACGTGGGTTTCCTTTATGGGAGGGAATCAACCTTTGAGGAAACGGTGCCGCGGAGGGTGGTTTCACTACCACCTCTGGCTCACTAGCGTCTTCTTTATCACTCTCATTCAAGGGGACATCTTCGGCCTCTTTCGTGCCAGGAAAAATCTCCTTGTCTTTCGTCGTGTCGTGTGGGGGAGGTAATAAATCAACGACTCTCCCACTATGAAGAGTGGTCGCAGCTTGACATTGCTCCTAATGTTCAGTGGAGGTGGAGCTAACACTAGTTTGACCTTGGGGAGGTCTTTGCCCTTGGGCAGAAAACTTGCCCTTCTCTTGGACACTCAACGAGGATTGTGTCTTTGACAGACTCGTATTTATGTCGCCAATCAAATGATCATATTTGGTATTGGTTGCGGTTTGTATAGCGATGAATTGATTCATGGTATCCTCGAGAGTTCTCCGCAGTGGCGGGATATAAGATCCTTGAGGTGGTAGTGCTTGCACATGTCCTTGCATGTGTGGAGCTTGTTGAAAGTATTGTAGTGGAGGAGGGGAAACATGTGAAGGAGGGTTCATTGCGGCATGTTGTTGCCCATAGCTAAAACCGGGATGGTTTTTCCACGAAGGGTTGTATGAATTCCCGTGCGGTGCACCAAAATTACCCTTAAATCCTCCTATACCACTAACTTGCTCCTGAAGCATTACTTTGTAGGCAGGTATGGTCGGGCATTCCTCAGTTGAATGACCTGCTTCACAAATCACACACACCTTCTCGACCGGGTTTGGTATGGATCCAGCCGATCCTTTTCCATATATCTCGCATAGGTGTCGAAATCCTTTCTCAAGGGTATCCAATCGACTTTCCGTCATAGAATTCTTATCTACGTGAAATAGGTCGGGCGCCGACGGAGTGGTGGTCACTTGACGATTTTAATTTTGAGCGTTAGGATCAGATATATCCCAGGATTGGGTAGTCTCGGCGACATACCTCAGGTGAAACTCAGCATCATGGGCGTCTAAGTCGACAAAAGGACCACTTCCCATAGTTTCAACAAGTTGTTTGGAGTTAAGATTCAACCCATTATAGAGAAAAGAGATGATTTGCAGTGAATCAAATCCATGATGGGGGCATGAAGTAATTAACTCATTGAAACGCTCATAACATCGATGAAAGGGCTCATTTTCAGATTGTCTGAACGCTTGAATTTGAGCCTTTATGGAGATTGTTCAATGTGTTGGGAAGAATTTCTTGAGAAATATCGATTGCAACTCGTTCCATGATGGAATCGAGCTTGGCGGTAAAGACCATAGCCAGGTCTTGGCTTTATCTTTGAGCGAGAAAGGGAAGAGCTTGAGGCGTATCACCTCTTGGGTGCAAGTTTGATCATTGAGAGTATAACACACATCCTCAAATTCCCTAATGTGGAGATATGTCTTTTAAGAATCCATACCATGGTAATGAGGTAACATCTGGATCATCCCGTTTTTTAAACGGAATTGCCCGACATTATACGGGAGTATAATTCCTCCCGGAGTGACAGTGCGCTCGGGATATAAGAATTCTCTCAGCGGGCGGTATGGGGGCTCTTCCTCACCAGCAGCTGCACTACCGTGTTGTGACATCTCTCTCTCACTTAATGACTCGGTGCTCTCACTTGGTGTGCTTGAAGTGTGCTCGGGGGTGTGTCCTAGGATGGAAAACGGAGTGTTATTGGAAATTGAGAGTGACGGTATGGGAGGTGGGATCCAGAACTATGGGATGTTTGGAGTGTGAGGGCTATCGGGGTTATACTCAACTATTGGATTTTCGTGAATGCTGGTTGGAGTATTATGGGGTGTGGGAGTGAGTTCAGAATTTTGCATTAATGGCGTATGAGAGATGATGGTGAATCTTTTTGTGCTTTTTGAATTTTTTTATATTTTTGGATTTTTGGAAATTTTTAGTCAAAGCTTTGGATTGACTCGATCTAATCCTAAGTCTACCTAATTCCTCGGCAAGGGCGCCAAAAACTTGACGCGACTCAAAATGTGTCTCAGAAGTGCGTACTCTCTAGGCTCAAGTGCAAGCCTGTCGTTCAAGTAATAATCCGATAAGTCGGATATCGATCCTCAGGGAAAAGGGACAACAAAGTTGTGATGACGGGAAAAGACGGATGAATCCTAACTTTGACTCTAAAAAGAAAAGAAAAAATTGTTTTGGTTTTGGAATTGATTAAACTAGATGATTTTGTGAAATATTGAAAAGATGCAATTAGACTAAGTTACCTAAAATATGATTGAAAAATGATTTGGAACTTTTGACTAAGTGATGAGAAAAACAGGACGGGAATACAATCCCCCAACCCTAGTGTATTGCAGTTATAATACTAATCGTGAATTTAACTGATTAATTTGACCCATAATTTAGCACTCCCAAGCATTACATATACGAGGTTTAAGCCCGCGTCAGACTTAATCTGAGGACGAGTAAATCGGTATCGCGATAGTGACACTCGAATTGCATTCTAAATTATCCCGATTACCCAGAGGCAAACGAGATATAAAGACCTACAATTGTTGTGTTCCAACGCAATACGGTCGTAATTAATCACTTAATTCAGAGTATTAATGTTATAGACACGCAACTAACACATCGGGCTGGGTTCATGTATCCCAGCCCTTTAAAATCTAGCCTAGCATGCTGAAAGTGATGAAAATAGTATTTGATTTGCAGAAAAACATGATTAAGCTATGGAAAATTGGAAGAATGATGTAGAAAGGAATTAAACAATTGAAATTACTTACTAATCTTACCAAAGCACTCAAAGTATAAGCTAGAATTACTGGGAATTATTGAAATCTGATCAAAGCTTCAATCTTGGAATTAAACTGTAAATTGTATCCAAAACTAGGGTTTCTGAAAGAGAAAGGAAAATTATACTAATTCTCCGTCCAAATAATAATAATAAAGTGAGTTTTTATACCCTACAACAATTCAAGAGTTTCAGCTGCACTAGGATTCTTTTTCGGAGAAGATAAGATTTAGAAATCTCGATAGCCGGACCGGTCCTGGCCTTAGGCGGACCGGTTGGCCTCCTAAGCGGATCGGTTCTTTTTATTTCCAAGCGGACCGATTCTTTTATTTTTCACCTTCTTCGGTTTTCTTTCGATCCGAGGTCCACTGGAGTTTTGCAACACGGACCGGTCCGGGGCAAGGGTGGGCCGGTCTGCCTGTTTGACTTTTTGCTCAACTTTGACTGCTCCTAAATTTTGTTTCGGGACTCCGATTGAGGTGTCGTTTCTTCCTATATTCTCATGAATGTGAAATATTCAACTTCTCTTTAGGTACCTCATCCGAATTTCGGGTAAAAATTGTGTTTTTTCCCTTTTGACTTTCCTTCTTGTCTTTCTTGATTCTTTCGGTTTCCTTCTTCCGTTTCTTGACATCAAATACCTGTAATATCACTACGAAATACCAGAAACTCGGTGTACTCATTAGGATTAGTCAGTAGCTAGATTATGAGATAAAGTCAAATCGATTACGTTGTTCGAGGTGCTAAAAGTACCCAAATTAAGGGATAAATTAGGAAGAATTTATGCCTAATCATTACCCAATACACCTATAGCCCGAAAAAGTCCTAACCGAGTCCGAATTGATAAATTAATTATTTTGTGGAGAGATAAAACACAAAAAGATAATAAAAAAGATTACATGGCATGAAAAAGAGATGATGTTTCCCGTTTCCCTATGATCGTATTCCGATGAAGAGATCTTTTCACCCAAAAATTTTTGTCTTTCAATTTGTGTGCGTGACTTTGCGTCCATTATTTTTACTCTTTTTATCACGCATATCGAGAAAATAGCCACAATCTGAGTGATTCGTTTGTGAGTGAATCCGTGAGAAATTGAATCAAAACAAATTTTCGAAAAGTAATGTAATGATCAATCGGTGAAAGTTAGCGGTTCAATTTTTGGCTTCTCACACACACACTATGATTTGAGACTCTTAAATAAGATTTTAAGGTGACCGTTTTTGGGGAGTTTAAATTTTACAATTTTTAAGTATTTTGATATTTCTTTGAGTCAATAACGAATTTTGTGGGTATATTCACTTCAAAACCTCACGAGACACCACTCGTCCTACTAGGGTAACCTAAGGGTTTAAAGGCTTGGTTCATACGTTAAATGCAATCGCTTTCTCGCAAAAGAGGTAGTCTATCCCAATAAAGTTTTTGAAGGGTCTTTAACTCATACTCTCATTTTTTTACATTTCTCGGGACGCGCAAAGTTCTAAGTTAGGGGGGTTTGATTAGGCATAAATTATTCACATTTATCCCCTTAATTTCTGTATTTTATGATCCTGTGTGGTGTAAATAGCTTGGATTTGTCTCATATTTATGGTACTAACCCTTTTTGGCAAGTATTTCGTATTTTGTGTATCTATTAGGTGTTTTACAAGTATTTCATGCAAGTTAGTGCCAAAAAGAACTCAAAACAGTGAAAGAAAACCAAGAAATGAGGAGTTAAAGGGCATTTGGTAATTTTTCAGCCGTAGTACGGTGGTGGGGACAACTGGAAAGTTGAAGAGCTTTCAATTACAAGAACATTGGAAAAAACGGCACCTCAATCCAAGCTAAGGTGAAGAAGTTATGCACATTTGAAGTTGAAAAAGAAATCGAAGAAGAAACTGTTAAGGACGAACCGAACCGAACCTGAGAAAAAAAGAACTGGTTCGCCAATTTGTCACACTTCAGATCCGTTACAAAATTAGTCACGCTTTCTAAGTGTGACAAATTGTCAGATACGAGATTTTTATTTTTTGCTTCTCTTTTAGTCAAAAGAGTTTTATATTTTGGGGACTCTTCTAAATGACCTCTAGCCGATATATTTAGTCATTAGGACTCTTTTTATTAAGATTTGATTGATGGAAAAGATCCATAACAAGTAGGAACATCTAGGAGAAGGATTTACATATTTTTTACCTTTAATTTAAGAGCTTTTCAAGTTTTTGTTCAATCTTTGATTTCTTCTTGCATGTTCTTGTTTTTCAATCTTGGTAACTTTTATTTCCAGCATTTTTATTATTATTTCTCATATTTCATCTCTCTTTCCAAGAAATTATGAGTCCATGCAACGTAGATAACATAGTTTTCATTAATTTCATCATATTAGGCTAGGTTTTTAAAGGTTGGGATACATGAACTCAACCTGATGTGGTAATTGCATGTGTATAAAATTAATCCTCTAAATTTAATGACTTGATTATGACCGTATTGCATAGAAATGCGACAATTGTAGATCTTTGGATCTCGTTTGCTTCAGGGTAACCGGGATACTTCAGAATGCAATTCAAGTATAACTATCGCAATACTGATTTACTCGTCCTCTGATTAAGTATGGTGCGGGCTTGAACCTCATATACGTAATGCTTGGGAGTACTAAATTATGGGTCTAATTAATCACTTAAATTTATGATTAGTTTTATATCATCAATACACTAGGGTTGAGGGATTGTGTCCCTACCTTAATTTTCCAATTAGTTTTAGTTAACTTCTTTATTTTTCCCTTTTTCCTTTCTAACTCAATCATCATCTTTTACACTTTATTTTTTGAAGTAATAAATCAATTAAAATCTATCAAACATTCCCTGTGGATTCGATACCCAGACCCGCCACTATACTCCATAAGAGTGTAGTTAAAGTTTAGGTTCTTTTGTATTGTGGTCGAAAGTCGATAACAACGACTAGCGTATTTACACGGAGGCTCGGTTGTCAACACGATCATATGGCATGACTCCACTTATGATAAAGTAATAACGACATGTGTTACCTGATCATCGATAATATTGTAACTACCGCTAGGTAATGTATTAGTCATATTAAGTTGTATTTTATACTGTACATATGGTCTAGCAATAGCGAAAAATTAATGTTCTTAGTTATCTTATAAAACTAGCTTACTCTTGGGCACATGATTTATTACATAATCCTTTTCAGGAACCAAATATTAATACCATCTATGACCTTCTTATGCTTAAAAACTAAAACTCAAACTACCTTTATAACGCTTGCGATAACCAATAAAGAGACATACTTCTTACTTTGATTCTAACTTCCTTGACTCCTTCCACAACGCGCGCGCGCGTGCGCGGGGGGGGGGGGGGGGGGGGGGGGGAGGGGATAATTACATTTAATTTCAAAAAATCAAAATTTATAAATTTTAAAATACTGATGGGAATATTGGGTTATATATGTTTATTATCCTTCTTAGTTAAAGCAATGTCCAAAAATCATTTTATTATGCAAACTTAGGGTTTCAATGGTGGACAACATTGACCTTTCTAAAACATGATCAATCTATAATTGAGGCTTTAATACCAATTGATGGGGATTGACAGAATAAAAAAAAAATTGCCCCAAAACTTTGATTCAACATATTTCAAAAGGTAAACAAAATTAACTAGACCTGAATAACAGATCTAGGGTTCGGATCACGATAAATTACTAATCTTGTAGGTGGTCTGGTATAGGAGAAAGATTTGATAAAGAAGATGACGTGGTTGTCATTATCCCACCTTCAAATCCTTCTGTACTTGTGTAGTATGACTTATATCTTCTAACATGTGATCCACCCAAAGCAAGACATTTGTATGGGCACCTCTAGAGATTAAATCTTAATGAAATATGAGAGAAATTACTTTCTCTTTCCTTACCCGTTCGTAAAAATGTGAATAATAAAATTCTTCTCTTTGTTTAACCTTTAGATGCTATAATACAACTTATGCTCCTCCTTAGACCAATATATATAGGTACATGAAATGAGATTAGACAAATTAGGATTTTCAGAGAGTTTGTGCTTGCTACTTGTATAAATGGACTATTTTAAGGGACCCAAGGCTAATAACTAAATTGGCTTCTAAACAAAAATATGAAAATTCCATATTGCAACCTGCGGTTAATTTTCTTCTCTATTTAATTGTACGTGATTTCACTAAATAATTACACACTATAATTTAATTATTCTGTAATTATTAAAATAAGTAGGCCTTGCATGCAAAGTTGGATAACATATAATATGTTCCCACGCGTAACTGAAATTCAATTCGTCACTAATTGATTTTCGACAATATATTTATTCCTTGATTCCAAACTTAAATTATTTTATACTCGGCCTGATTATAAAATCCACCGTCTGGATTTAATCTTACAATAAAAAATTATAAGTTTATAAAGGTGGTATCATAATCCATGATATCTCCAGGATGCGAAATCTTCCAAAATACGGCCTCAGTCACGACCGCATAATAACTGCCCAATTTGAAAAGATTTAGAACCAGTATATTAAATCGCATCCATAACGATCAAATAAATAATTATGTGAATATTTAATCCTCGCAGTCAAGAATTTATGCACCCACTTCAAACTTTATGAGATTGTGCAAGTATAATCTAGTTAGAAACTAGACTTGAATCTCATATATGGTCTCGTCCAATACATCCTGGTGTATTAGTAAAAATCTCTTTGAACTATCAGCCAAATTCCTGAACCATTAAATAGATTCCAGTAGTCAAGGTAAACTACTATGATTGTAAAAGAACTTTAACAATAGGATGTCAACTCCCTGTAATACCACGTAATTTAATTGATTTTTATTAAATTGGATTAATTAAATTAAATGGGAATTAAATGGAAATTAATCCGGATTTAAATATTAGCGATACGTGAGTTGGTATTTGATTATGATGATAATATTGAGTATTAATGAATTTATATGGTAATATATGATTATTGAAAATATTAAAAATTGTCACGAGTCATAAATACGACAATTTGAGAAATTAAGTTGGGACGCGCGTGTCAGTAGCGTCAGGAATCAATTTAGTTAGATTAAAAAGTAAATTAATTTAATCATCTGTATGGTCATTTTGAGTACGCCAACATGTCCGGAGGGAAAACACTAGCCGGGGGTTTAGTTTGGGTCCTGGGGCACTTTTAGGCCAAACTGACAACCCGGGAGGGTATTTTGGTCATTTTAAAATTTAAGGAAATAAGACCCACGAATTTGAGGGTTTATTTAATTGTTATTGGGAGTGCCATTAGGGCCATTATAAATCAAAAATGGAATAGTGGGCTACGTGAGTTAGAGGAGAAGTTGCAAGAGGTTTCTAAACCCTAGCCACCACCCACCGCCACCACTTTCAACGGAATTGTGACCGGAAAGAAGGAAAGAACCCGCCCTTGGACACCATCAACGATTTTGAACATCAAACTTAAGGCTAGTGATTTAATTTCATTAGTTTCAGCGAATATTTCTTCCATGTTAGAGTAGAAATTGTTATTAACCTTGAAAGATGATGAAAACTCATGAAATTTGGTGTAGAACTCTAAATCTTGGATAGGAATTGCATGTAGATTAGTTTTGGACGAAATTCAGTAACCAAAACCTGACTCTTGATGGATTAATAAGTGATTAAAAAAGATAAATATCATGGTTCTTAAAGAAAATAGAAAACAAGGGTTTTTATGAAGATTTGATCCATACAAGGTTAATTGTTGATGATTTAATGGCTTTGGAACATTAAAAATATTGTCCTTAGGTTGTATAATGATACCATATCCTTAGTTTAGAATTTCATACCTTGTAATGGAGTTTTGGGACAAATCTGGGACTGAAAAACGAAGCAGTCCATAGCCTCATCTGGTGTGATCGATCGATCGACATTAATAGGTCGATCGATCGACCACCAACGATTGATCGACATTCAAGGTCGATCGATCGACCTTCCCAGAATTTGTGATATTTTTCCCTTGTTGAATTTTAGAAAATTTGATCCTAAAGAGTTATTAGAGGGGACCTTGTGAACACTTTTAAATTTAAGGAAGACCACTAGGCGTGGTTATGAGGCCGAATTATCATTAGAATTAAATTTGGAATTTTAGTTAAGACCTAATAAGATTCGACGAGTGAGGTACTACTAGAGACCGGGATTAAATGAGTTAAATCTATATAGTTGATAATATAAGGTTAGTGGCAGAAATATGGACCTTAATAGTTTTGGATTAAAGAGTGGGAATAATAGGAGACTTAGAAACCTTTTCGAGTTAGGTTTTAAGTACTTAAAACTACGACGTGAGATGTGTCGGTGAACTATATTATATCATTTTTCGGAAGTATACTAATTGGAATAATGTTATAGGGATTGAGAATATACCTTTAATAATATTATAAATTGTCTAAGTTGTGTGAATGCTTAGTAAATGGATTTATATGTATATGACATACCTACCATACTTGCTATCACGGGAGGTCGGCTTTCAAACAAGGCCAACTAATCTTTGTGTGCCTACAGGGGGGATTTAGATTGGTACCTTAAGGACATAGGGTTGTGAATGAATTATTTGTGAGTTGATAAGTCAACTGACTATGGGAGCGTAGGTATGTGCGTGACCCATGGGTATGTGAACTATGTTCGCCTCCAATATGTGTGATTTTACTTATTGAAACTGTTCCTAAGAGATTCGGAACACGTAGTCCTTATGTACATGATGTACCGGGATTCGATAGCAGAGTATGTGTGCACCGTAGCTTAGCCTAGGGGTTCCCTAATTGTATATTTATGTTGAGATTAATATACTGGTAATTATAACAGACTCTTGTTAAAGTGTGAATGTGAATACTTGAGATATTTTTAGTAGAGTTAAAAATAAGAATTTTCTATCGCAATTGTTACGAATTAGTAGTATTAATACAAAGGTGAGCCCTCGCAGGACTTATTAAAATTATATTAATAACCCCTATTATATAATAGTCAGGATGTGTTACAGACTAGTTCAAACGACATTATTAGTACGGGTTGGGTATATGCGATAGGCGTGCACATTAGTCGATGGACGAGAAACTCATGTGAGAGCACGTAACTAACATCTATTTAATATTCACTATTTAATGCAATTAAACACTTGATATATTTTAAACTGTTTTCACATCGGGCTCTGACCCATTTTCTTTCAAATCTATTTTTATTGAAAAACCTTTTAGGTGCCCAGCCACAGGGACGCCAAGCTTAGGAGTTCCATTTCAATGACGTGTTGTAGCTGTTGTGGAAGTTGCAGGATCTTGATGATAGACGCCTGCACATTCTATATTGATTCCATTTCAGACTTATTCAGTTATTAGGCCATGTCACTCCATTTATTTTTGAGATAGTTTTATCGTACTCAGTTTCATTTCAGTTTGGGAGTTAATTCATTTATTATTCAGATGTTGTATTTGGTTTTATTCAGTATTTGGGATTACTCAGAGGAGTGTTACTCGAAACTCATTTATTATTCCATTTATATTTTGTTGTGACGGTGATGTAATTGTGTTATCATTAGATAACAATTATTAGGTGGATTGCATGTTAATTTAATTTAATAAAATTTGACAACTCACTTTTTAAATATTAGGTGGCTAGAAATTGTTTAAAAATGTTTTCGACAGTGATGCTATCAATTGAACCAACTTGAAATTTTGTATTAATTTTAATAAAGGAGTATCTACCCGGTATTTAATTAGTCGGGGTGTCACAGATGGTATCAGAGCATCAGGTTCTAGTGTCCTTAGGATCTGTACGGCTTGTTATGTTTCTGCGTAGCATCCTTTGATATAGAGCCCTATATTTTAGGATTGTTGTACTCTTTTGTATATTTTACACTCTTCAACTATTTTGAGATACTAACTATGGAGTTATAAGACTTCTCCCTCATTTTAGATGCCTCCACGACGTGCACAGAAAGTTCCTAGGGGTGCCCAGCCCTAGCCACAGCCTGCACCAGTTTAGGGTTTTATGAACGCTGCAGAAGTTGTCGCCATTGTAGTCCAGGTGGTAAATGTCGCTTTAGCAGTTGTGCAATAGGCGCCACCTCAAGCCCCTGTGATTATCCCAGTCCAGGCTCATGCATTACCGTCTGCTTGGGAACGGGTCCGAGATGCCTTTCAGAAGGCGCACCCTCCGAAGTTTGCAGGTAGCTCTGACGTCGTTGTGTCTAGTCAGTGGAAGAAGGACATCCAAAGAAACTTGAGCATGTACGAGTGTACAGATGTACAATGGAAGATACTGGCTAATTTTAAGTTGGTAGGAGCAGCGTTGCAGTGGTGGGAGTCTATTACCACCGCGGAGGAGAGAGATGTTCTTACCATTCGGGAGTTCTGGGTGCGATTTGACCGCAAGTATTTTCCCTTAGCAGTTCATACCGAGATGAGGAGGAAGTTGATGAACCTCAAGCAGGAGGGGAAGACAGTGGCTGAGTATGAGGTCGAGTTTACAAATATTTTGAACATTGTTCCCGATGAGATTCCGACTGAGGAGAAGAAGATCCAGAAGTTTATGGATAGGTTGACATGGAGGATTCGTCAGCACTTGCTAGGTAATCTCTCATCGGCCACTTATTCTGATGTGGTTAAGGCAGCATTACTTCACTTCTAGGACCACAACTTTCACTTGTCAGAGGGTAAACGAGAAGGAAAGTCCATCAATCAGGGCAGAACAGGAGGGAATGGTGCCAGCGGGGCACAATCAGCTCAGGGTCAGCACAGGCAGGGTGATCAGAGTTCCCAGCAGGGGGATTCTAAAAGATTTAGATCTGGAGGTTTCAAAAATGGTCAGGGAGGTTTTTAGAATGGCCAGCAGGGTCAGCACATCCATCAGGGCTAGCAGGTCCAGCACAACCAACAGCAGCAGGGCCAACAGGGTTAGGGTAGGAATGGCAGGGTCAAAAAGGGGGAAACTTTGCGGGGAAATATTTTATTTGTGGCAAGACTGGCCACAAATGCCAGGAGTGTCCTAAAAGGGGTAGGGTCCCACAGCAGCAGCAGCAGGGTGCTCGACACGAGCTCCAAAGACCTATGTTTCCCGCCACTCTCCCAGCACCACCGCAGATGCCAACTTTACCACCCATCCCAGCAGTCCCAGTCCAGCAGGGACAACTTCAGTACGGGTGAGTTTATCAGCTCCAACAGGGTGCAGTCTCACAGCATCCACCCACTATTGAGGGTATGTTTTCTATTCAGGGGACTATAGGGCGTATTTTGTTTGACACGGGAGCCACACACTGTTTCATTTCTACGAGATTTGCATGCAGTATGGGGTTGTTAGATACCGTGGAGAGCACTGTTACTTGCGTAGATTAACCATTGAGTAGGGGTTCTGTGATTTCCCTTATATGTAGAGGGGTGGGTGTAGAGATTGGGAGGTTTACTTTACCTACTAATATGTTAGTGTTAGATATGACCGCGTACGATGCGATTATCGGTATGTATTGGCTAGTTGCGTATCGATCCATGATTGATTATTTCAATAGGAGTATTATTTTTCCCATACCCGGACTGGAGATGTTCCTAGTGGTGATGCCTCACCTTGAGGGAGGATCGTCCACTCACTTTTACTATATAGAGGAGGAGACCTCTAAGGAAGTGGTAATACCGCTCGATTCGATTCCAGTTATTAGAGAGTTCACTGGTGTATTACAGGATTACCTCCTAGTAGAGAGATAGACTTTGTTATCGATTTGATGCCGGGCACTAGGCCAATAGCCAGCGCACCTTACCATATGGCTCCAGCGGAAATCAGAGAGCTACGGGATCAGATAGAGCAGCTATTAGGTAAGGGGTTTATCCGTAGGAGTACTTCACCGTGGGGTGCCCCTGTTATGTTCGTGAAGAAGAGGGATGGATCTTTGAGGTTGTGTGTAGATTATCGGGAGTTGAATAAAGTCACGATACAGAACAAGTATCCGTTGCCCCGAATCGATGACTTATTCGACCAGTTGAGAGGAGCGACCTTCTTATCAAAGATTGACTTGAGATCAGGATACCATCAGTTGCGTATTAGGGAACTGGACGTCTCAAAGACTGCCTTCTTGACGAGATATGGTTTCTACGAGTTCCGAGTTATGCTTTTTGGTCTAACCAATGCCCCAGCCGTGTTTATGAACTTGATGAATAGGGTGTTCAGAGAGTTCCTAGACCAGTTCATCAACCTCTTCATTGATGGCATTCTGGTTTACTCCCAGACAGAGTGGGAACATGCAGAGCACTTGAGGTAGGTTTTGCAAACGCTGCGTCACAATGAGTTATATGCAAAGTATGAGAAGTGTGGGTTTTGGCTGAAGGAGGTTCTGTTTTTGGGGAATATCATTTCAGACATGGGATATCTATTGATCCGGGGAAGGTATCATCGGTGAGGGAGTGGGGAAAGCCCACGAAATCGACTGAGATATGTAGTTTCTTGGGCCTAGCAGGATACTACAGGAGGTTTATTCGGGGGTTCTCTAAGATAGCGGGTCCTTTGACACATCTGACTCAAAAAGGTGTGCCATTTATCTGGAGCGATGCCTGTCAGTTGGCATTCGACGAGTTGAAGGATAAGTTGACCTCAGCACCAGTGTTAGCATTGCCCAGACCGGGAATTGAGTATCTAGTCTACACCGATGCGTCCTTATTAGGACTTGGGGGTATACTGCAACAGGAGAGTCAGGCTATAGCGTATGCTTCCCGTAAGCTCAAGCCTCACGAGAAGAATTACCCCACGCACGACTTGAAGTTAGCGGCAGTCATATTTGCTCTTCGGATTTGGAGACATTATCTCCTGGGGGAGAAATTTCATTCATTCACGGACCACAAGTTCCTACAGTACCTCTTCACGTAGAAATAATTAAATATGCGTCAACATAGGTGGCTTGAGTTCGTGAAGGATTATCAGTTCGATATCCAGTACCACCGAGGTAAGGCTAACGTGATAACAGACGCATTGAGCCATAGGCCGGTGGGATAGGTGGCCGAAATGTGGAAAGAAATGTGAAAGGAATTGGGACACCAGGACGCATTGACCCGATCATTCATGTCTGTGATGACCGTTACGCCCCAAATCATTACGAGAGTGATACAGGCCCAGGCAAAAGACTCGTTCTGTCAAGAGCAGATAGTTCGATTACTAGCAGAGGGAGCCGAGTCGTATACCGTTAGTTCATACGGGGGATTACACTTCAATGGGAGACTGATCGTTCCTGAGGGGGAAGACTTTCAACTCGGGGTAATGACAGAGTCACACGATTTGCGGTTCGTGGTACATCCTGGTGGGGATAAGATGTACCACGATATGAGGCGATGGTACTGGTGGAGCGGGATGAAGAGAGATATTGTCGAGTTCATTTCTAAATGTGCCACTTGTCATCTAGTAAAGGTGGACCATCAAAGACCGACATGACTTCTACAATCATTAGAAGTTTCCATGTGGAAATGGGAGAGCATTTCCATGGACTTCATCACGGGGTTACCTACATCGCAGAGGGGTCACGACTCCATATGGGTAATCGTGTATAGGTTGACCAAAGTTGCCTATTTTCTGCCAGCCCGGACAGACTACACTACGGGACAGTATGCCCAAATTTTCATAGCGTAAATAGTGAGACTCCACGGGGTGCCTCTCAATATCGTGTCTGACCGAGACAAGATATTTGTTCTACGATTTTAGGAGACTTTCTAGGAAGCCATGGGTACGGAGTTACGGCTGAGTACAACATATCACCCCAAGACAGATGGGCAGATCGAGCGTACGAATCAGATGTTGGAAGACATGTTGCAGATGTGCATCCTAAACTTTGGAGGTGGTTGGGAGCAATATCTTCCACTGATGGAGTTTGCCTATAATAACTCCTACCAGTTCACTATTGGCATGGCTCCATTTGAGGCGTTATACGGTAGACGTTGTCTTTCCTCGGCATGTTGGTTAGAGGTGGGGGATAACAAACTCCTTGGGCCGAAGGTGATTCAGGATACTTCGGCGAGGATAGAGATGATACGGAGCCGTATTCGGATAGCTCAAGATCGACAGAAGAGTTATGCTGATGCTAAGAGATTCTTCAGAGAATTCAAGGTGGGGGACCAGGTGTTACTCAGAGTGTCTCCGATGAATGGGATTATGCATTTCGAGAAGAAGGGGAAATTGGCACCTAGATACGTGGGGCCATTTCCTATTATCGAGAGAATTAGGCCACCTACGTACAGACTTGGGTTATCAGAACACCTGCATAGGACCCATGACGCGTTCCATATTTCCTCGCTAAGGAGATATCTTATGGATGATTTGGCCCATACCCACATTGCTTTAGAGGACATAAATCTACAGCCTGATAGTTCCTATAAGGAGAGGGCGATTGCTATTCTGGACCACAGCGAGAGGAAATTGAGGTCGAAGATAGTACCGTTAGTACGTGTTTAGTGGCGGCATCATAATGACGAGGAGTCCACCTGGGAGCACGAGGATACGATGCGAGAGAGTTATCCAGAGTTATTCTTGCCAGGTATACTTTACTTTTCGAATTTTGGGATGAAATTCTGTTATTAGGGGGGAGTATATAATACCCCTAATTTTATTGATTTTTATTTAATTGGATTAATTAAATTAAATGGGAATTAAATGGAAATTAATCCGGATTTAAATATTAGTGAGACGTGAGTTGGTATTTTATTATGATGATAATATTGAGTATTACTGAATTAATATGATAATATATGATTATTGAAAATATTAAAAATTATCGCGAGTCATAAATACGACAATTTGGAAAATTAAGTTGGGACGCGCGTGTCAGTCGCGTTAGGAATCAATTTAGTTAGATTAAAAAGTAAATTAATTTAATCATCCGTATGGTCATTTTGAGTATGCCAACGTGTCCGAGGAGGTCAAAATAGTCAGAAAAAATTAGCTGAGGGTTTAGTTTGGGTCCCGGGGCACTTTTAGGCCAAACCGACAACCCGAGAGGGTATTTTGGTCATTTTAAAATTTAAGGAAATAAGACCCATGAATTTGAGGGTTTATTTAATTGTTATTGGTAGTGCCATTAGGTCCATTATCAGCCAAAAAGGGAATAGTGGGCTACGTGAGTTAGAGGAGAAGTTGCAGGAGGTTTCCAAACCCTAGCCACCACCCAGCGCCACCACTTTCAACAGAATTGTGACCAGAAAGAAGGAAAGAACCAGCCCTTGGACACCATCAACGATTCTGAACATCAAACTTAAGGCAAGTGATTTGATTACATTAGTTTCAACGAATATTTCTTCCATGTTAGAGTAGAAATTGTTATTAACCTTGAAAGATGATGAAAACTCATGAAATTTGGTGTATAACTCTAAATCTTGGATAGGAATTGCATGTAGATTAGTTTTGTATGATAATTCAGTAACCAAAACCTAACTCTTGATGGATTAAAAATGAATTAAAGAAGATAAATATCATGGTTCTTGAAGAAAATAGAAAACTAGGGTTTTTATGAAGATTTTATCCATATAAGGTTAATTGTTGACGATTTAATGGCTTTAGAACGTTAAAAATATTGTCTTTAGGTTGTATAATGATCCCATATACTTAGTTTAGAATTTCATACCTTGTAATGGAGTTTTGGGACAAATCTGGGACTGAAAAATGAAGCAGTCCGTAGCCTCATCTGGTGCGATCGATCGATCGACATTCATAGGTCGATCGATCAACCACCATCGATCGATTGGCATTCAAGGTCGATCGATCGACCTTCCCAGAATTTGTGATATTTTCCCATTGTTGAATTTTAGAAAATTCGATCCTAAAGAGTTATTAGAGGGGACCTTATGAACACTTTTAAATTTAAGGAAGACCGGTAGGCGTGGTTATGAGGCCGGATTATCATTAGAATTAAATTTGGAATTTAAGTTAAGACCTAATAAGATTCGATGAGTGAGGTACTACTAGATATCGGGATTAAATGAGTTAAATCTATATAGTTGATAATATAAGGTTTGTGGAAGAAATATGGCCCTTAATAGTTTTAGATTAAAGAGTGGGAATAATAGGAGACTTAGAAACCTTTTCGAGTTAGGTTTTAAGTACTTAAAGCTAAGACGTGAGATGTGTTGGTGAACTATATTATATCATTATCCGGAAGTATAAAAATGTACTAATTGGAATAACGGTATAAGGATTGAGAATATACCTTTAATAATATTATAAATTGTCTAAGTTGTGTGAATGCTTAGTAAATGGATTTATAAGTGTATGACATACCTACCATACTTGCTATCACAGGAGGTCGTCTTTCGAATAGGGCCATCTAATCTTTGTGTGCCTACGAGGGGATTTAGATTGGTTCCTTAAGGACATAAGGTTGTGAATGACTTATTTGTGAGTTGATAAGTCAGCTGATTATGGGAGCGTAGGTATGTGCGTGACCCATGGGTTGTCAACTATGTTCACCTCCAATATGTGTGATTTTGCTTAACGGTTCCTAAGAGATTCAGAACACGTAGTCCTTATGTACGTGATGTACCGGGATTCGATGGTGACCTAATTGTATATTTATGTTGAGATTAATATACTGGTAATTATAACAGACTCTTGTTAAAGTGTGAATGTGAATACTTGAGATATTTTTAGTAGAGTTAAAAATGAGAATCTCCTATCGTAATTGTTATAAATTAATAGTATTAATACAAAGGTCAGCTCTCGCAGGACATATTAAAATGATATTAATAACCCCTATTATATAATATTCAGGATGTGTTACCGACTAGAACGATATAATTAGTACTGGTTGGGTATATGCGATAGGCATGTACATTAGTCGAGGGGCGAGAAACTCATGTGAGTGCACGTAACTAACATTTATTTAATATTCACTGTTTAATGCAATTAAACACTTGCTATATTTTAAACTGTTTTCACATCGGGCTCTGACCCATTTGCTTTCAAATCTATTTTTATTGAAAAACCTTTTAGGTGCCCAGCCACAGGGACGCCGAGCTTAGGAGTTCCATTTCAGTGGCATGTTGTAGCTGTTGTGGAAGTTACAGGATCTTGATGATAGACGCCTCCACATTCTATTTGATTCCATTTCATACTTATTCAGTTGTTAGGGCATGTCACCCCATTTATTTTAGAGACAGTTTTATCGTACTCAGTTTCATTTTAGTTTTGGAGTTAATTCATTTACTATTCAGACGTTGTATTTAGTTTTATTCAGTATTTGGGATTATTCAGAGGAGTGTTACTCCAAACTCATTTATTATTCCATTTATATTCTGTTGTGACAGTGATGTAATTGTGTTATCATTAGATAACTATTATTAGATGGATTGCATGTTAATTTAATTTAATAAAATTTGATAACTCACTTTTTAAATATTAGGTGGCTAAAAATTGTTTAAAAATGTTTCCGACAGTGATGCTATGAACTGAACCAACTTGACATTTTGTATTAATTTGAATAAAGGAGTAGCTATTCAGTATTTAATTAGTCGGGGTGTCACACGCCCTACATAGTATGTTAACTATTCAATTTTACAACAACCAAAACTTTAATATTATGTGATGGTTCCAAACCCTAACTCACTAGAATTCCCACAAACATAATTAGTATTTGAAAATGAACCTGACACGCCCTACTTGAAAAATAAATATTATAAACATGGCTTTAGGAAAAAAAACCAATATAAATGACTTCAAACTCAATGATGAAATTCCATGGACGCGTTGATTCATGGCAAATGCGAACCAGTTTGAAATGAAATGTTATCATTAGAAATGGGTGATATTGAGCAACAAACCAAAGTAAACAAGCAACTAAATGTCTTTACTTGATCAACGCACTTAGCCCTGATTTAGTTATGGAGAATCATTTTATGTCTTCTATTTCCAACTTTCATCTCCATTTTTATTTTTCATTTTCCATAGAAAAATTTAGAAAACTATAACGTGTGTTCATTTGGTGGAAATACATTTTTACTTTCAAAAAGTAGTTTATAAAAAAAATTGGGCATTAAATGAAATTTACACAAAATTTAGGAATGTAATGTAATTACAAAATCTCAAAGTCAAACTGTAATTTACATAAAGTTGAGGGACTAAAATATAATTTTTAAAAATTTCAAGGAACAAGTGTAATTCTAAAATAATTTCAAGTCAAAATTTTAATTTATATAAAATTGAGAAATTAAAAGGTAATTTTTCAAAAGGTTTGTAAGGACATATTTTACGTAGTCGGATTATTACGTTGCGTATGTTGTATACCACTACACTCGTCGAAGAATGTTCAAATTCATACACTCAACAAGATGGATCCGAATATCAAAGTTCTTCAACAACAAGCCCATACGACATTGATTTCTGTAAGGTTGTGTTTAAAGATCCTTAATGTGTAAGGACATGATTTTATAAATGTCCGTTAATAATTAAGTATGTCATATACCACTACAACCGTCTAAGAATTTTTCAAGATCATGCATGCATCGAGACGGATCCGAATATCAAGCTTCTTCAACATTCAAACCACTGTAAGGTTAATTTCGGTAAGATAGTATTTAAGTCCCTTAATGGTTCACTTAAAAGTGTTGGGATATTTTTTAAAAAGAGGTTTGGAAATGTTTTCAAAATATTTTCTAAGTGTTAAGGCATTGTTTTTCGTCAAAAATAACTTTTCCAAGATTTAAAGACGAATTTTCTGAAATAAAAAATGAATTTATTTTTTACATTTTCTCGTTCGGGCGATAGAGCAACTTGTTCGAGCGATAGGGGGATCTCGAACAAAGTGTCGTTCAAACGACACGTGTCTCCGTTCGAGCGACATTATGATTTCATTCGAGCGACGTGCCCCCTTAATGTTTTTATAAATAGCTCATTAAACGAGTATGTTTTTCATAGGAGACCTGAGTTTTACACAGTACGAAAAACTGCATAGTGTAGAAACGGTTTTGTCTTCTCCTTTAAGGTTTTAATCCTTGTTTTCAATTCACAAAACATCCCAATCTTTATGTGAATTGTTATGGAATCCAAGATGCAATCTTGTTGAAGTTTTCTCTTGTAGAGAGGATTTCTACTACTGATATACGTGCCACTTGAGGGAGGTACTAGGCTGACGATTGACTGCGTGTCATAGGGAGTACTCATGAGTGTTCCTGGGATGACTGGACTGCGCGTCCTGGTGGATCTTCTGCGATCGATTCATTTATGATTCAGAACTGCGTGTTCTCGTGGGTTTTAAGTTGTAAATTGCAAATTATTAGTGAAATAAAGGTTTTTACCGGAAAGGGTTTTTTTCCTGAAAAATTGCTTTCCTTTGCATGCTGGTTATTTTTATGATTTCAAATCACTTAGATGCATAAGTTAGGGTTTAACTAAAATTTGGGATTAATTTAATTAAGTCAATTTGAAAACTCTTGATATTTTTCGCTGCACTGCTCAAGTTTAAAAATTGATATTAAAACTTATTTAAGAAGATCACCGCATTCTCATATGTTTCATTTAAAATGTTGAGATATTTTTCTAAAATGTTTTAATCAACCCGAGGAGTTTTATTGAGTCAAAATAAATTTTTTAAGACCTATAGGCGGAGTTTTCAAAAATCCCAAAGTTACGTTTTAATCGTTCAAATGACATTAAACAGTCGTTGAAATGACATTCCGCTATCGTTCAAATGACAAAGGAAGTCGTTTAAACGACATGAACTTGTCCTTCAAATGACATGTTGAAGTCGTTCGAATGACCCGCCGACTCAAGGTTTTTATAAACACCTATTTTGTAAATCTTGTATATTTAAAACTTTAACGAAAATAAAATTGCGATCTGCGAAATTTTCAATCTTCACTTTTAGGTCACAAAACCTTTGTTTTCGATTCACAAAGTATCAAAATTACTTTAGTGAATCCTTTTGGAACCCAAGACACAATTATGTTGAATTTTCTCTTGTAGAGACGAAATATCTACTGCTAAATTGGTAGCTCTTTAGGGAGTTGCTTGCTAACTACGATTGCGATCATTATGAAGACTCAGGGGTGTTCTTTGCTGAAGGAGGAGGTACAATTTGTGTGCGTTGTTGAGGGAAATCACTGCTGATTTGGGTTGCGGTCTATGTGGATCTACTGCGTGAGATTCATTGAAGATTTCATTGTGTATATTTAAGTAGCGATTTACCATTGATAGTGATAAAATGGTTTTACCCGAAATGGGTTTTTTTCCTTAATCTCTCGATTTGTGTTTGTTGAATTTGCATGACTTGTTTTATCCACATAGATGCATGTTTAAGGTTTAATTAATTTGGATTAAAGATTGACTCTAATTAAATAAGTTATAAATTGGAAATTTACGAACCCACATTTAATCACACAACATTCTCAAATTGGTACCCGAGCGGGTTACGCTAATTTATCGAGTGATCCTTTTTTTTGTAAAATTTTCGTGATATCGATTTTTTTAAAATCTGATTTTGAAAAATTTCGTAATATTTCCGATGGATAACTTATATAATCGTTTGGAAAACTATATACGCACCGGACGGTTTTACCGGAGAATTACCGGATCATCCATTTTCTTTTTTTTCTTTTTTTTTAAGTTTCTATTATTTTGTTTTTAACCATTGAAATAAAAATAGTTTTATATATATTATAAAAAAACCGCTTTCCTATTGATATAAAAAAAAAAGTTTTTTTTATATTAACTAAACAGTTTTTTATTAAAATTAAATTAAAAAATATTTCTTTCATAAATAAAAAAAATTATGTTTATTGACATGATATCGCGATTGATTAGTATTGCTGGCACGGACCCACATTTGCACACCCACATTTGCGCACCCACATCATTTGTTGGATGTGGATCCGGGCTAACGACACTAATCAAATTGTGTGTTGAATATGGCACGGTATATTTTTTTTTATTATTTTTAACTCATTTAGTCCCCCAAACACCTATTTACCCAATATTCTCTTATTTTTAAAGGTTTGCGCCAGCGGTACCCCTTTTTTTTAAATTAATTTTTGTATAATGAGATATGTACCGGATGCTTTTATCGGAATATTACCGGATCTCCCCGTTTTCTTTTTTTTTTTGTTTCTTATTCTTTTATTTTAACAACTGTTTATATAAAAAAAACTGTCTTTTATTTAAAAAATAGTTTTCCTATTAATATAAAAAACAGTTTTTTTATTTTATTTTCTTAAAATAGTTTTTTTTTTGTTATTTTTAATTAGTATTTTTGTTTTTTATAATATTTTTAACTCATTTAGTCCCTCAGTCACCCATTTACACAATATTCTCTTGTTTTTAAAGGTTCACGCCAGCGGCACCCCTTATTTTTAAACCATTTTTTGTTTAAAAGTTCGACTTAAAAATTAATTTCTTATTAGAATAGTTTTTTTTAAAGTTCGACTTAAAAAACTAATATAATAAGAAATTATTTTTTTTATATTATTTTTAACTCATTTAATATCTCAAACACCCATTTGCCTAATATTCTCTTATTTTTAAGGTCCGCGCCAGCGGCACCCTCTATTTTTAAAGTTTTTTTTTTAATTTTACAACATTTAAAACATTTTTTGTATTTCTTAAAACTGTTTAAAGGTTCGCGTTAAAAAACTATTCTAATAAGAAATTATTTTTTTATATTATTTTTAACTCATTTAGTACCTCAAACACCCATTTACCAAATGTTTTCTTATTTTTAAAGGTCCGCGCTAGTGACACCCCTTATTTTTAAACATTTTTTTGTATTTCTTAAAACTGTTTAAAGATGTGAAAAAATAACTTTTTATTTATTTATATTAAACTAATTTTTATTTTTTGAAACAGTTTTTTTCACAAAGCTTTAACAAACACAAAGAAAGGAAGAGATAAAAAAAAAGGGCATCCGGTCATTATCCGGTAAGTATATCAGTGCTCTAATCGTTTTCCAGTCTTTGATGGGGCAAATTATGCCTAATGGGAACCCAAATGAAATTTGGTTTAAAAGCAATTGATGAACGTGTCTACATTGTTTGTGAAAGAGGGTGGACTCCTCCCATTGTCGTCGCTAATAATGTAACTAATCTTAAACCTATTATAGACTGAACTGGGGATGAATTTAAATGGAGTACTTTAAATTCTCATGGGCTAACTGTAATTTTTGGAGCCGTCACACCTGGCGAGTACTGACGCATCATGACGTACACCATGTCAAAAGAAGCATGGGATGTTCTACAACTTACCCATGAAGGCACAAATGCAGTGAAAGAGTCTAAATTGGAAAATTTAACTTCTTAATTTGAAAAAAAATACCATGCCTGGATCTGAGTGTTTTGATGAGTTTTATGCACGTCTGTCTGATATTGTCAACATTAGTTTCAATCTTGGTTTACACATATCCTTTGTGATTAAGCCACCGTTTACATCGGACCTAAAAAAAAGTGTGGCATTGTAAAAGTAGCCAAGGTACAAAGAGGTTGAAAAGTGCCCGAAAAATTTTTAGGCAATAAAAAGATAATATGCCAAAAAGGGGCCATTAGAATTTAGATCACCTTAAGAAAAAATAAAAGATTTATTACTTATGAGGGTGTTTGGTTGGAAATATATCTACGAATTTTCACGTCCTGACAAAGTCTTGAGAAATCATTAAATAGTTTTAGATGTTATTGGTGTGGAAATCATTCTAAACCTTTATTTGTAGATTTGATTAAGTCGATGTCATTTGAATTCAACATTTTTTACCCCTAAGGATGATTGTGAAGTTCAACCATTAGAAGTATCCATATTCATCTTGCACATTTGTTATGTACGTTTGAGTTGATTTACCTATTGAATATGTTCACACCCATTTATTTTGTTTCCACGATTTGGTTATCTTAGTGTAAATTCATGGTGTGTGTTATTTTTATAAATTTTCTTTGCTTGAAAAATCTGAACAATTGAATAGAGTTTGTGGATATTTTTGAGTTTAGCCTTGCATGATTGTAGTTTCTTTATTCGTGATGATTTCCTTGATTGTGACACTTCAAGCTTATTTATGTGTTTATTCTTTTCCTTATCTATTTCGGACAAATAAAAGGGGGAGAACGAATTATGAATTATGGGAGAGTGAGATTTTGAATTATGGGGGAGATTTGAGATATTTGATATTTGATTTATCTTTATCTCATTTCAAACTCGATACATCGCGAAGGTATTTGTTTCTTATCTCATGTGTGTAGTACAAGTCAATGTTCATTTTTGCACACCCTGATGATGACAAAGAAAAGTTGAAGATTTGAAGATTTCATGTTGAATATTTTTTAAGAAACTTTAAAGACTTGCATCTTTATTACCTTTTCACTTTGGGATTCATGGGAGGGTAAAAGATTTGTATAGGACATTTGATTTGATAATTCGTATGTTTTTATTTTGTACTGGCATAGACAAAGGGGGAGATTTGTAAGGATATATTTTACATAGTCTGATTCTTACATTGCGTATGTCATGTACAGGTACACCCGTCGAAGAATGTTCAAGTGCATAACATCAACAAGACGGATCCAAATATCAAAGTTCTTCAATAACAAGCCTCTACAAGAGTAATTTTGGTAAGGTTGTGTTTAAAGATCCTTAATGCTTCATTTAAAGTGTTGGGATATTTTTCTAAAATGTTTTTATCAACCTGAGGCTTTTTATTGAGTCAAAATAATTTTTTTAAGACTTGTAGGCAGAGTTTTCACAAATTCCAAAGTTATGTTTCAGTTATTCAAACAACATTAAACTGTCGTTCAAACGACATGCTGAAGTCTTTCGAACGACATGTTGAAGTCGTTCTAACGACCCGCCGACTCAAGGTTTTTATAAATACCTGTTTTGTAAATCTTTTTAATTTAAAACTTCGACAAAACCAAAACTGCAATCTGCAGAATTTTGAGTCTTCACTTTTAGGTTAAAAGACATTTTTTTTCGATTCCCAATTACTTTAGTGAATCGTTTTGAAACCCAAGGCACAATTTTGTGAAATTTTCTCTTGTAGAGACGAAATCTCTACTGCTAAATTGGTATCTCTTGAAGGAGTTGCTTGCTAACTACGACTGCAGTCATTGAGAAGACTCGAGAGTGTTCTTTACTGAAGAAGGAGTTATGGTTTGTGTGGGTTCTAAAGGGAAACCATTGCTGATTTGGGCTACGGTTTATATGGATCTACTGCGTGAGATTCATTGAAGATTTCATTGTGTATATGTAAGTTGCAATTTACCATTCATAGTGAAATAAAGGTTTTACCCAAAAGGTTTTTTTTCCTAATTCTCTCGATTTATGTCTGTGTGATTTGCATGATATATTTTATCCACATAACTGCATGTTTAGGGTCTAATTAATTTAGATTAAAGATTGACTCTAATAGATAAGTTTTAAATTGAAAATTTACGAACCCATATTTAAGCGTTATCACACAACATTCTCAAGGTTAAGGCTCTAAATATAAGTTATCGAAAGTTCAAGACCGTAATGTTTTGAAAAAACTAAAAATTGATGGAAAATTTGATAAAGTTGTTTTCTAATTTACTGGAAAAATAAAGAAATCGTAAAACTATTTTCCAACTTTCTATGTTCGAAAAATATCAAACTTGGACATATTTTCTATTTTTTTTAAACAACTTGAATTTCTTTTCTTCTCAAAACTAAGCTTGTTTTCCACAACTGAACAAGCCTTTAGTTTTTATGGAAGTGGCATAAACAAATTATTAAGCGAATACGGGGAACTCATATTAAATCAATTATGGTATTAATCAACAATTTAGTTTCTCCCCTAATATGCCCCCCAAATGGTCATTTTATAAATGTATCAAATTTGTTGACATCTTAATAAATTACAGCAAATGTGACCGACATTGCATTTTCTGATCAGTTTATATTATTTTGGGGTGCTAGAAAAATATATTGTCATTATGACTTTGTATTTGTGGTTTTGTGGGACTTGATCACTCATGTGCCTGGGGGAACTTATGTGTTAACAGTGCATGCCCTTGGGTTCTTATCTCTCGATTCATTACATCCCCTCGAGGTCGGGTTATTGGCTTAACGTGGGCCGAATGGACTTTCCCCTCGAAGATATTTGACGCCATATCTAGTTTGAGTCCCACACCCCTGGTCGTAGTCCTAGGTCTAAATGTGTTCCGTGGGATAAGGGGTTCAGTTGGTTTGTTCACAGCCACCTTTTTTTTATACAAAATTAAATAAAGTATTTGAGTTAACCCTTTAAGGCTATTCCTAAGGCATGATTAAATTTATTGTTAGTCTAGAGATTGTTGTTATGCGGGTTCGGTAAATGGAGCACGATAGGGTAAGGTATTAGGCACCCCACTTTGTTCTTTATGCTTCCTTAGTTAAATGCTTATTATCGCTCTTAACATTAATTTATTACTTATCAACTACTTTTAGAACTGGTTTAGAGACCTTAGGTTGAGAATACCTTAAACCTGGAGTGCTTAGGTAGGAAAATGGTATTAGTGAGAGATATAGGAACGTCACTTAAATTAGTACAAGTACATAAGAGAGCTTGTGCATTAATCTGTGCTAATGTATAAGGGGTGACCATTGGTATGCATATAAGTTTGCAAGTGATCTCATATTTGAGATAGTTTTATATCTCTTTTGAGGTTTGAGGAGAGATAAAAAGGTAATATAATAGATAGGTGCATTTATGTTATGACACCATATCAATAGATACGTTATCGAGGATCGTGCTCACGAGAAGGACTCAGTGTTGCCCTTACGTACCTAAAAATACTTGGGATCAAAGCCTACATAGTTTGTTTTTGTATATGCGTTTGAGCATTTGTGTATGTTTGCGAGGGAAGTCGTGGTTTGAGATAGTTGGATATCTAGATGGGGTGAGGGCTAATAGTTTTTTTGTACTTTTAAAACTGTACGATTGAGTTTAGGAAGATCATAGTTATTTCAATTGTTACACTCATACTTTAGGTAATTTATAGTCATGCAAGGTACGAGCCTTACATAAATAGTGGACTGCTTTATCATGCGAGTGTTAAAATCTACGAATATACTTCCCTTTCTTCTGACAACTTAATAAAGAATACTATTTAAAAGTGGGTGGATGGATAATTCGTGGCTCGTAATCTGATTGTGTCTTGTATGTATGATTTTTTGCATTGGTATGGGGGTGATTAAGAGATCGTGACTTTGAGATAGTTTGATATCTATTTTCAGTATTTATTGTAACAGAGAGATAAGAGCATATGTGTGGAGACAATATATGATGAGACATATTATCGAGGCTCGGACTCATGAGAAATACTCGGTATTACACATACGTACTCCTGTAGCGATGATATCATGGCCTACGTAGTTCGAGAAGTCACGTGTTCGAACATGATATGTGTGCCAGTGTGAGGTTTGGCTTTGGATGCAGAGAGAAATATGTGGGACAGAGGTTAGCTTCAGTGGAGGTTCAAAATCAAATTCGACCTGAAGTCTCCGACAAAGACATCCATCACATGTTGGGGGATTCCTAGCTCGAAAGTTTTGTTGATCCTTCGTCATACTTTGGAGGTGTATCGTTAAGGATGTCATATTCTAGACATCCTCGGCTAAGGAGGTAGATGTATAAATTGGGTGATTTTGGACTAGGGACGAATTTATCCTTAACAAATAATAGGTCGAGAGACATATTATTATGCTTGGGTTTCACGAATTTAGTTTGGTATAGCGACTACATACCCAAGGAAGTCCTTGGTATCAAAGCCAACGTAGTTCCAACAAACAGAGCATATTTACGGGTGTAGGCGATAAGATATCGGGTATATAATATATAGCATTACGGCATTCGTGAAGCCTAGTCCTTAATATAGAATTTATGTCGTGTTGTATTAATATATTTATATGTTAAAAGTATGTTTAATTATAGACTGACATTTGACAAGTATTTGATATGTAAACACATATTCGGGGTGTCGACGTGGGGACGAAATTTGTTTATTTGGATAAGAGATGGAGTAATCGGATATTAGATTTTGCTTATCCAAAATTTCGGACTAACTCGACTCACAGACACTTTCCTCAAAATGATTTTAAAAAGGATGTTTCCATATTTTGTAAAGGTCGTTATGGCATTTGATTAGTAGTGTTTCGACACATGATCATGTCAAGTCAGTTAACAAAGATATTGGGTTAAAAATCAGGATTTAAAATATAAATGTTGTAAAGTGAATTCCTGGTCCCCAAAATGTGGTCGGGTTAAAACTGATGAACATATATGAATAGTTTATCACAATATATATGGGGTATTTGACTCAAAATTTGGGCGAAGATTCTTTATCAAAAATATATCTAGGGGTGTTTGACCTAAAATTCAGGCAGAATTTCCTTACCCTTGTTGCGTGAACCATTTTTTTCTTGGGGGAATGTGCCACTTGAGGTGTCTTACGTGGGCAGGGCTCTATTTAGTCTAATAAAGCTTTGTTTAAAAGTGATGACGTTCACGAAATGCGCACAAAGGTTTGACTAGGTATTTCTTTCGGGGGAATTTTTTTTAAAAATACAAGCCTCTTTTGGGACTGTAGCGACTTTTTGGAAGTACAAACTTTCCTCGAGGGAAAGAGACTCCTCTTAAGTAAAAACTTCTTCTAGACTTTTCAGAATGATCTCTGGTATTCCAGATGCTCATGGGAGAAGAAATAGAAAGAAACTAAATTGAGATCGGGTTATTGTTCTCTTTTCTTAGTTTGTGGGTACATATATTTATAGGGGTCTAACCCAGGGCATTTAACCGATCAGTTAAATCCCTTGTATGGTGGATCCGAGGGATAAGACACGTGTATGACTGAAAAAATATTTTTAAAGAGCTCGTAATGATCACTCTGGAAGGTAATAATCATTCGATTATCGATTTGGGGGACCTTTAACTGATCGGTTAAAGGATGAGAGGTGCCTTTAACAGATTGGTTAAAGGTCGTAGAGGGGCTATCTTGTTCGCTTTTTATTATTTTTTCATTTTGACCCCTTTGGGTTTTTTTCTTGGGTTTTTAACCCCTTGAACTTCGGTTTTTGGTTTCGGATGTTCGTATTTTTGTAGGTTTTTTAGGGGTTCATATCGGTAGTTATTTATGACAAGACATATCATACCATAACCAACTATAAATCGAGGCTTCCATAGTATTGTGAACATTATGAAGTCTAATCTATTGTCTAATGTTTAGCTTATATGATTATACAAGATAACTATTTGACCATGTTACACCACTCACATCAAATGTCTACCAAACTGCTACACAACTCGGGTAGCGTGTTGACGAATAACATATTACTGAATCATACAAAATACAATCCGTTCAACTATGTGAACAGTGACTAATTCAGTATAAAACCTACTCAGCCATTAGTAGTCAAATAATCATCTAGATCTTTCAAATCTAAGGCCCAACAAGACAATATGACAAATCTGGTACAAAATCTAAAACAATATTCTAGGCACCCTGTCCCTATCAATAACGTGTTATTCATTCAGAATTATTTCCCTTACATTATTACATGTAAATGTTAAACTCGATAATGAGATTATTAATGTTACTCTAACAATGGTAAGTGTATGTGGTAAATTTCCACTAGCATATAATAACACAATCAAAGACAAACAATGTAAAATCATGCGCAATCACATATAAAAATATAATGTACGTGATTCGACGATGTGCTCATATCCAGGTGTATTGATCTTCTCTTTATTAATCAACTGCAGATTATAAAGATTACATGTTCCTTTTCCTAGGGGTGATGGATCTATTTATAAAGAAAAGAAAGAGTTTTAGACGCGTGGGATTGCATAACCTTAGATAGCTATATGATCTTGATTGACTGTACTTGTTTTTGAGACTGTTGTTGATCAGCTTTAGCCATACTTATCTTTTTGAACCGTGATTGCTGATAGGACTAATGGCTATATGTCTACCTTTCAGGTTTAGTCAAATAATTCCCTCGCAATAATTATTACTCATACATTGATCCTTTGTCCTACAATTACTTCAGATAATAACCTCATACTTACCACAACTCGTAACTGACTATATGGGTCATTAAGCATAAATCTCTAATTGAGTGGTACTGAACAATAACGGAGATAATATGTTAAGACAAGGAGAACATTAACACATCATCTACTTTAGTAAAATAAATGTTTAATCTAAGGGAAAATTTCAAATCGAGTCAATTTGTAGTATTGACTTAATTCCGGACAAAAGAATTTGAGTCATAGGATAAACGTTCATGTTGTACCTATCAATCCGATGACGTGTTTGAAGAGTTGAAAATGTAGCGGCCCAGATTTTAAAGTTCCATCATTGCCGATTTCTAGTGCTATGTTTCACTTCATCAACATTTTAGTTGTGCCAAGGTCTCCAAAGGTATGAATGCACTCTTATATATATTTAGGACCTTGAACAATTCTGGGTGTATTTTAAAGTGAAAATAACTTCTTATTTTGAAAAAATGTTATTGGAATTTTTTTAATAGAAAAATTCATTTTCCTATTGTTGATGTAAAAAACTAGATTGCTCTAATTATTCAATCACAGATAAATAAATAAGACAAAGATTTTTAAAGTGGTTCGGCTAGGAATAAAGCCTACGTCCACTGTTATGTTATTGCTGAGTGTTTGTGGAATTCTTGATTACAAGTTCTCTCAAGAAATTCCGGTCCCCCTTGAATGAGGATGATACAAGGTATTTATAGCCTTGAGGCTGTACATGAAAGGTTCGATACATTAAATGACATACATATGAAAGGGTAATACATTTAATGCAGAGTGCGTGCCAAGAATATAAGCATTCAATGAATATCTGAGCTGTTGATTATCTGGAAATTAATGATACGACCGAGATGCAGCTCGGACCGCCATAGCTGTTCGCTGATCAGGAGTTCCTCGGAACATTAGAGTACCTCGGTGCGCTAGAGTTCCTCGATGCGATAGAGATCCTCGGTGTGATAGAGTTCCTCGGTGTGATAGAGTTCCTCGGTGTGATAGAGTTCCTCGGTGTATTCTCGTTGCTCGGAAAGAAGCATGGTTGGTCGGGAAATGATCTTCCTCGCTGCTATTGTGCCACGTAGATTGACACGTGTCTTCATCTTATTCGTCCACATCAGCATATTAATTTTGGTATCAACAGAAGCCCCCAATGTTTCATATTTTGAATTTTGAGGAGTATGGAACATTCTTTCTCGGTATATGGCAATATTAAATGTCCTTCCCGGGTTTCAGGAACATTGTATTCAAATTTCCTTCTTATTTCGCAGTTTCCGCCCTTTTTATAAGCGCTTCGATCTTCGCGCAAATTTTATCCTCTTAGCCGCCGGAAGTTTAGTAGTTTCTTTTTGGTAATCATTTCTTTCGCCGCTTCCCAATGCAAAGTATTTAAACTTCTTTGGTAACCATACCGTCGTCTACGTTTTTCATTCTCTGCATTCAAGCTTTCTATTCTCTTCTTCTCTTGTGCGTTCATCCTTGTTTCCGTTCGTTGTCAACACATCTCCTTTCTTTCTGTAAGATCTTCTTTCTTTCTTCTGTATCTCTTTTATTCAATATGGTTTATATTGTGGAGTCTATTGAGAAATTCCGTTCTGATTTTTCCATTCCTTCGTGGGTAACTCTAGAGGTTCTTTCTGAGCCTTTAGATTACTTTCGATTGGCTGAGGGACATTGGTTCCCCAGTCTTTTTGTTGCTGAATGCGGTTTTTCCTTTCCACCAAACTCATTATGTCTTGAGTTTTGTCAATATTTTGATCTTGTTCCTGCAAAAATAGCCCCCAATTCATGGAGAATAATTAACGGGGTGCACAAATTAAATTTAACTCATGGGACTCGTATTGGGATCCCTGAAATTATGTTTTGTTATAAATGGGCTGTTCTAGATAATATTTATTATTTAAAAACTAGGTATTTGAATAGGGCTCTTGTAGTTAATCTCCCTGACTCAAATAGGGATTATTTTGAGCATGGGTTGGTCATAAAAAATTGGCAACATGCGCCTTTATCTGGGAATGAAGTATACAACGGTCCCAGATGCCCCCCATACGGCAATGGGATAGGTTTATTTTTTATTTTATTTTACTTATGAAATTATGCTTTCATCATGTTTGACAAAATGTATGACTGATATTCCATTATGTATTTATTTGCAGTTGATAGCAAAAGAAAAACTCCAAAGGAATCAGAAGTGAATATTAAACATCTGAAACTTATCTGGGGTTTGCATAAGACGATTGCTGACGAACACATCAGATCTGCTTCATATTTACTACAGTATAAGAGTTACACAACCTCTTATACTGCTCGCCCTGTTGAACCAGCTTCAACACCAGAAAGTTCATCTTCAGATTCTCATATCCCCCTATCTCAGAGAATGGGCAAGAAAAGAGCTCCTCCTGCTCTATTTGGTGAAACTTCTTCTGCTGTTGGAGCCCAGAAAGGCAAAATTGATGTCCCAGAGGGGACTAAAAGAGTAGATGCTGGTTCCTCCAAAGTTGCCGAGAAGCCCCCAGTGGCCCCGAGCAAGAAAGATGCTCCTGCTGATGTAATTGCCATCTCTCCGACCAAGACTTCTTCCTTGGTTGATGCTGCTGACCGTCCTTTGAAGAGATTGAGGAAATCATCCTCAGTTAATCTTGCTGGAACTGCATCTTCTCTACCCGCTGGTGGTAGTAGTGTCTCAAAAATTATTCTTCCGAGTTCTTCAACGAGCTCAGTTATACCCGAGGTTCTCGGGGTTGATGAAAAAATTCCTAGGGATACACTGACATCCCTAGCTGCTCGCCATCTTTCTTCAGTAAATTTCTCATACCTTTGGTCTTTCTTTCTTTTTCTTGAATTTTTGTATTTGTGTTGACTTTATTGTTTTTCTTATCTTTCAGCTGGTGAACTGCTTCAATACCATCGTGAAGAAAGATCAAGTTATTAAAGCTTCCAGTTCCTCGTCCGATGTTGACGATGCTTTGTTGGGTTTAGCCCAATCTGTGAAGGAATCTCGCCAACAGTACATCGAGGAGAAAACTGTTTGGGAGAAAAAGTTGGCTGTGGCTGAGGCTGATAAGATGAAGATGGCTGAAACCTCCAAGAATTTGGAGGAGAAAATTAAAGATTTGGAGGTTAAACATCAGGAATCTGATGATAAATTGAAGAAGGCAGAAGAAGAATTATCTACTCTGCGAGATATCAAGGTTAAGAAAGAGGAATTGGAGGTGAAGCTCTCCTCGGAGAAGTCGAGGAGAAAAGTTGCAATCAAGAAACATTTCAGCGTTGGTTGGGAGAAAGGATGGGAGAGAGGGATAGCTGCAATGACATCCCAAGTCCAATATGGGGAGTTGAAATACTTCCATGATGGTTGGGTAGCTGCTCTGCAAGAGCTAAAAGTCCAAGACGATTCTGAGCTATTCCAACGGCATCTCCCTGGTCCTCCTCCACCAATTGTGGAAGAAGAAGAAGATGAACCTGCCTCAGATGAGTCTTCTATGGCTATGGGCGATCAAGTTTATGCCTATCAACCCTCTGCCACCGAGGACGTTTCTTCCATGCCTCCTCCTCCCGAGAATATTCCTACCGATCAAGCTGTAGTTACCACCGAGCAACCGAGCTCCTCGTCCCAGCCTCCCGAGAAAGTCTTGGGAGATAAGGAAAAGGTGTGAAGTTGTTCGGTAGCATTTCTGTATTTCCTTGTAATCGAACAATGTAACTTTTTGATGATCTAATAAAATATATCTTTGCTTATCTCTGTTGTTGATAACTTGTTTTTGTTGATTGTTGTCTTTTTCTTGTCATTAGTTTGTTGCTAGAATGGAATTGATCTCTTCACATGATACCGAGTTGATGCAGCAATGTCATCAATACTATAAGGCTGGTCATACAGATCTTAGTACATCGGAAATTGCTGATATCCTTGGTCATGGTGCTTCAGAGCAGGCTATTGAAGCTTATCAGTACTTGAAAGCTTTACTCGACCGAGCAGTGGCCAACAATGTCGCTTACTATGAGTTGATTGAAGAGCTTCATGGTTCCTTAGAGGATCTTCAAAATCAACACAACGAATCAATGGCTTCGCTGCATAAGGATTATGAAAATAGATACCAGCAGCTCTCTTCAGAAACAGGCCACAAGAAGATCATTGCTGGGTATGACGTTAGGGAGAGGACCCTAAAAGGTGAAGTTGAAGCCTGTAGACAAATTGCCGAGATCCTGGAACAAGAAAATAATAATTTGCAGAAAAAATTAGCTCAATATGAATCTGCTGCTTCATCTTCTACTGCATTAATACCAGTTACTGATGAAGGCTTCTCGTTCTTAGAGGTCGAAAATGCCAAACTAAGGCAAGAGCTGGAGGACTTAAGAAGATTTGCCATTTCTGGAACTGCTCGGGGACGAGGAAGAGGTTCTCGGGGGCGAAGAAGAGTCCTCAGCCAAAATTTTGAAGAGGCTCGCACTCAGTCTACTCTGGAAACTCAAGCATTCCAGTTGAAAGTAAAAGACCGTGCTCTGACTGAAATGTCCAATAAAAATCTGTCTCTGGAAGATCAGCTGGCATCAACGAAATCTGCCTTGCATAACAAGGATCTCTTTGCCAAAAGCCTTCATGAACAATTGGATAGATTAACCTTCCAATTCCATAAACAGCCAAGGGAATTCTGGATGGCAGGATACAATGAAGCTCTCGTTCATCTGGATGCTCGCATTGAACATGCTAACAATGAAGGTTACAAGCAAGGATGGTTAAATGCATTGGGTGTATTAAAGTTGGAGCAAGGGCATTTTTTATGGGACTATCATGCTCCATCATTATTAGACTTGCCTGTACCACCTTTCAAATTGGATATGGCATGGATCCTAGCTCGTTCCATTCCTCGCAGTCTAATTTCAAAATACCTTGGTGATTATAGCCTTCACTCCCAAGTTGAATTATCTTGTCCTGAGCATCTTTTGGATACACCTTCTGTTATGAACGTCAGAATGCTCAGAGATGTTAATTTCATCAATTCTCCCCTTTGCCTAGAAAACCCTCCTGCCGGCGAGGAACCTGTTTCTAAAGCACAGGGCAAAAAACCAATAGAATAGTAATATCCATGTAACAATTTAGTACATTCTTGTAACTTGTAATTTATTCTGGATTAATGAAAAGATTTTCATTTTCTGTTTGCCAATTTTGTTAGTCTTGTGTTTATCAAACACCTTTATATTTGTACATATGTATCTATGTATTTGTTAAAAAGATAACAATATTATTGTTCAATAAGCAACTTAATAATAAAGTTACAAGTATTAGTAATGTTTCTCGATCACTTAATAATAAAGTAATGAGTAAAAATGTTCAAACTGTTTCCAACCAACCAAGGTGGGTGAATAATGTTTGTCGACCAATTACAGTTGATGGGTTTTTTTATCCCCGACCAGCTATACTTGGTTCAATTATAAAAATGCGTCCAACCAACTAAGATCAATAATTTTTCCTCGCCGACCAACTACAGTTGTTGGGTTTTTATCCCCGACCAACTATACTTGGTGTATTTTTTGAACATTTTGTTCTTCAAAGAACTCATTGTAATAATATTACCTCCCGACCAACATAAGTTGTAATATGAGAGTATATTTTTATCTTACCAACCGTAGTTGATCATGCTGGTGTACACTTTCTAGCTCCTTAAAGCTTTTGGCTCCTTAGAGCATTTTTTGGCTCCTTAGAGCATGTCCTCCTAACCAAAGGAGGTTGGCTACTTATAGCACTTTTGCTCCGTAGAGCTGTCCTCCTAACCAAAGGAGGTTGGCTACTTATAGCACTTTTGCTCCGTAGAGCTGTCCTCCTAACCAAAGGAGGTTGGCTACTTATAGCACTTTTGCTCCGTAGAGCTGTCCTCCTAACCAAAGGAGGTTGGCTCCTTAGAGCACTTTTGCTCCGTAGAGCTGTCCTCCTAACCAAAGGAGGTTGGCTACTTATAGCACTTTTGCTCCGTAGAGCTGTCCTCCTAACCAAAGGAGGTTGGCTCCTTAGAGCACTTTTGTTGTGTAGTGTATTACACTAGTATTCCCCGAAAAACTTTCAACCAGAAATAAAATGGCGAAACATCTTCGTTTTATTCATAATGAAAGAAATGCTTTACATTTGACATCACTGATAATACTTGCGTAGGTGTTCAGCATTCCATGCATTCTTAAATTCCTCTCCTTCTAGAGTTGCTATTCTGTAAGTTCCTGGTCGAACAACCTCGGTAACTCGGTAAGGTCCATGCCAGTTTGCTTCCAGTTTATTCTGCTTCTGAATGACCTTCTTTAGCACATAATCCCCCTATTTTAAATCACATTTCTTTACCCTTTTGTTGTAAAACAGAGCTGTTCGTTGTTGATAAGCAGCATTCCTAATGGTTGCCTCTTCTCTGACTTCCTCGAGCATATCCAAATCCATCCTTCTCATCAGATCACTGATCGGAGAATTGAAATTTAACACCCTGTGTGTTGGTAGGCCCAACTCGGCAGGTATCAGAGCCTCACTTCCAAATGCTAGCATATATGGTGATTCTCCTGTTGCTGCTCGGGGAGTTGTTCGGTAAGCCCACAAAACTGACTGTATCTCATTAATCCAATTTTCTTTAGCGTCACTTAACCTCTTCTTCAACCCATTTAGTAATGTTCTGTTCGTCACTTCAGTCTGTCCATTGCTTTGGGGATGGCCTGGTGCTGAATGAAACTTCAAGACGTTTGACTGATGACAATAGGCAGCAAATTCTTCATTATCAAATTGCGTTCCATGGTCTGTGATGAAAGCGTGGGGGAGACCATACCGACAAATGATATTCTTACATATGAACTGATACACCTTCTCATACGTCATATCAATTAGTGGTTCAGCTTCCACCCACTTAGTAAAATAGTCTACTGCCACGACGAGATACTTGAACCTTCCTCGGGTCGTCGGCAGTGGTCCAACCAGATCAATCCCCCACATGGCAAATGGCCAAGGTGATGTTATGGGTGTCAACAATGCCTGTGGAGTTCTTCGGATGGAAGAAAAACGTTGGCACTTGTCACACTTCTTAGCATAGGCTATACAATCAGCTCTCATCGTCGGCCAGTAGTATCCCTGTGTCATCACCCTTTGCAGAAGAGTCCGACCTGCTACATGAGCTCCACAAGATCCTTCATGGATTTCTTCAATCAATTCTTTGACTTCTGATGGATGCACACATCTCTGCAAACCTGCCATAATGCCTCGTCTATACAAAACACCATTAGTTAACACATACCGAGCAACTTTATACTTTAATTTCTTGGCAGCTAGTTTGTCCTCCGGTAGCACTCCTTCTTCAATGTATGCTCTGATAGGATCCATCCAAGACGGTCCTAAATCAAGGGTAATAATCTTCACTGTCAGATCTTCTTCTATACTCCGACTTTCTAATACTTCAATTGGTATTGTTCTTCGCAGCTCGGTGCGCGTAGCTGACGCTAGTCGGGCCAATGCGTCTGCTCTAGCATTCTCCATTCTCGGTATCCTTACCAATTGAATAGCATCAAATTCTGTTAATAACTCCATCACTTTTGCATGGTACTTCTCCATTAACTCTCCCTTCACTGCATATATTCCCATCATTTGATTCACAATTAATTGAGAATCACTGAAAACAATTACTTGTCGTGCCTCCATAACTTTCGCCAAATGAAAACCTGCTATCATAGCCTCATATTCAGCCTCATTATTGGAAGCTTTGAATTGTAATCTCAAGGCATACTCCATGTCAATATCGTCTGGAGAGTTTAAAACAATCCCTGCTCCACAACCAGCCGTGCAAGATGATCCATCTACATATAATCTCCATGTATGTAACTCGTCTTCAAATTTCTTATCTGTTAGAGTTCCTCGGTGAAATATCATCTGTTTTCTTTCATCATCCCCGGGTATCCTTCGTTCCTCATCGGTCATTTGTTCGCGCCCCTCTACCAACCGGAGTTGGTCGGGGTTTGAATATGATGATTTTTCTACATCCACAAGTCCTTTTACCAACCTTGGTTGGTTTGGATCTGTGTCTGTTGATCCTGTATCGTCCACAGGTAGGTCAGCAAGCACCTTTTGCTCCTCGGGGGTATCAGGGTATGTGAACTCTGCTATAAAATCTGCCACGGCTTGCCCTTTCAACGATGATCTGGGTTCATACACAATATCATATTCACCGAGCTCTATTGCCCAGTACATCAATCTTCCTGATTTTTCTGGCTTGTGAAGGGCTTGTCTTAACGGCATGTCGGTATACACAATGATGGTATGGGCTTGAAAGTATGGCCTCATTCTTCTACTTGCTTCAATTAATGCCAGTGCCAATTTTTCCAGCTTTGGGTATCTGATTTCCGCACCTCGGAAGGCCTTGCTTGTGTAATAAATTGGCTTCTGGACTCCATTCTCCAATCTGATCAACGCCGAGCTAACTGCATTTTCTGATACTGCCAAATACAAGTACAGCTTCTCTCCAGTTATTGGCCTAGACAACAATGGTGGGGCTCCCAAATACTTCTTCAAATCTTGAAAGGCTTTCTCACATTCATCAGTCCACTCAAAACTTTTTCGTAGTGTTTTGAAGAATGGGAGGCATTTATCAGTTGCTCGGGATACAAATCTGTTGAGTGCTGCAACTCGTCCGGTAAGACTCTGCACTTCTTTCTTCGTCGTCGGGGATCGCAGCCCTAAAAGAGCCTTGATCTTTTCTGGATTTGCCTCAATACCTCGTTGGTTGACGATGTATCCGAGGAACATTCCTTCTCGTACTCCAAAGGTACATTTCGTCGGGTTAAGCTTCATCTGGTATTTATCCAGTTGATCAAAAGTTTGACTCAAGTCAACCAAATGATCTGCAGCTCTCTTGCTTTTGGTGAGCATGTCGTCGACATAGACCTCCATATTACGGCTGATTTGTTCGGTGAACACCTTGTTCATCAACCGCTGATATGTTGCACCTGCATTTTTTAAACCAAAAGGCATAACATTATAACAATAAGTTCCCCTTGGGGTAATAAAAGAAGTACTTTCCCTGTCTTCAGGTTTCATTTTGATTTGGTTGTAGCCAGAATAAGCATCCATGAAGCTGAGTAGCTCGTGTCCCGAGGTAGCATCCACTAGTTGATCAATTCTGGGCAATGGAAAATGATCTTTTGGACATGCCTTGTTGAGATCAGTAAATCAACACACATTCTCCATTTGTTGTTCTTCTTCTTTACCATCACCACATTCGCCAACCAATCTGGATATTTCACATCTTCAATGAATTGGGCTTTCTGGAGTTTCTCGACCTCCTCTTGTATGGCCTGGTTCTTCTCGGGACTAAACACTCTTCTTCTTTGCTTCACAGGCTTGATCTCCTTATTCACATTGAGTTCATGACATAAGAAGTTTGGATCTATTCCTGGCATGTCTTCATGACTCCAAGCAAAAGTATTCTTCCTGTTTCTCAAGAAAGTTATCAACTCCTGTTTTATTGAAAAATCCAACGACGATCCTATCTGAGTTATTCGTTCAGGATGCTCGTCGTCCAGGATAACAATTTCTGTAGATTCCACAACCTGCCCTTTTACGAGTTGAGATTCATCCCTAGGGTCAAGAGTTTCAATTTCTGTGCCTTCCTCCACTTGGTAAGTAGTAGTCTTTTTCTTTGATTCTTCAAGTTCCTCTTGCTCGGCAGACGAATAATAGCATTCCCGAGATACTTTTTGATCACCTTTCATAATTCCTACTCCAAAATTCGTTGGGAATTTCAAACACTGATGTACTGTAGATGGAACTGCTTCGAACTTCTTCAATCCAACTCTTCCCATGATGATGTTGTAGGCGGACTGCACATTCTTATCCATCACAAAAAAGCGTATTCTTTCTGTTCGACAAGCAGGCCAAGTTCCAATGAGTATATCCAACTTGATCGTCCCAAGTGGAAAAACTTTCTCGCCAGCAAAACCCAGAAGGGGTCTGTGATAAGGTTCTAATTGAGATAATTTTAAATTCAAGCTATCAAAGCATGAATAGTACATGATGTCTGCCGAACTACCATTGTCTACTAACACCCTTGAAATGACCACATCCTTCATCCTCATTTTGATCACCAGAGGATCATCATGAGGGTAGAGAACACCTGCCAGGTCATTTTTTGAAAAACCAATCACTAGCTTCTCTTTGTTTACCTTCCTCGGACGATCATCCTCGGCCAGGTTTATTCGCTGAATGTATGAACAAGCTTGAGCCTCTCCGAGATAAGCTTTTTTTTCTGCAGTAAGGTCTCCTCCTCCTGCATCTCCTCCTGTAATAACATTACAATCAAATGACCCAAAACGTATGGAAAATACCTCTCGTTCGGGTTTCCTTGGCTTTTTGGGAAGATCGGGGTCATCATCTGGATCCTCTTCATGGTCCCTCCTCTTTTTCTCCTCTGTACGACGAGGAGATCTAGATCTCTCTCTATATCTATCATCATTCTTCCTCTCACTCCTGCGATCTACGTACTTTGATAATTTTCCTCTTCGGATGAGTGTTTCAATCTCGTTCTGAAGGGCTATACAATTTTTGGTCATATGGCCATGATCTTTGTGAAACTCGCAATATTTGGCCTTATTCCTCAGGTCGGGATCTGTCTTCAGTTTCTCTGGCCACTTGATTTCCTCGTTATTCCTGATTTCTTCCAAAACATGATTAATACCCACTTTCAATGGAGTATAATTATCATACTTCTTTAGGGCTTCCAACTTCATCCTGTTATTCTTGGAATGTTTGTCACCACCATTACTTTTCTGATCTTTCTTCTTAGAATTGTCGATCTCCACTTTAACTTCTTTATCCATATTCTTCTTCGCAGCCATAGCCTCCTCGGCATTCATGATTTTGGCCGCCTTTGCCATCAACTCCGACATATTTTTAGGTGGATCTTTGGCCAAAGTGTAATACAGCTTGTTAGGCAGCAAACCACTCATCAGAGCAGTGATTGCTGTCTTTTCTTCATAATCTATGACTTCCAACTTTTCGTTATTGAAACGAGTTATGTAATCTCTAGTACTTTCACCTGATTTTTGTCTAACACTTAGCAAGTGTGCTACTCGCTTTACCGGCTTTGCTCCAAAACAAAAATTGCCAATAAACAGCTCGGCTAACTGAACAAAAGTTGAAATCTTACCCCGAGGAAGATTATTGTACCATATCTGTGCAGATCCGGTAAGAGTTCCCGAGAATGCTCTACACCTCATCTCGTCGGGGACAGCGTAGATATCTGCAGCATCTTGGTATTGTTCTATATGAAGTACGGGATCTGTCTTTCCATCGTACTTTGGAGTCACTACGGGTGCTTTGAATTTCGACGGTGTAGGGAAATCCACAATGGCTTGCACAAAAGGTGTTCCTTGAACAAAAGTTCTCTGTAAGGGGTTCCTCGCCTTAGCCATTTCTCCCAGTCTATCCTCCAACCGTTGAATGGAACCTTTCCATGCTTCATTCCCTTCCTCGGGCCGCTTAGTCCGAGAAACTGATTGCTCTGACGTAGCTTCCTGAGATTTATCTCGACGAGTGGTTGGTCGTGATTGCGCAGATCCTTCTCTCAAACCTGGTGGTGGTCGAAAACTTCTTGATGGAGCCCTAGGTGGACTCATGTTCCTCCTTGGTCCTAACCGACTGAAAGGAGACACTCTGCTTAACCTTTCCAAAGCACTAGTTCTCTCCGGAGAGAGAGTGATACGTTGATCTGTATCCGTAGCCCGTATCGATGAAGTTCGCCCAGGTTGATAAGAAGAATCATTAGACTCCTCATTGCGGTATGACCCAGTACGTCTAGATTGCGATCGCCTATGATCACTCCTTTGCCCTGAATAGGTAGGTGCAGCGCCCTGAAGAGTTTGAATGAGTTGCCTCATAGATTCTTGCATGGCGGTTTGTCCTTGAGCCAGATTCGTCATAATTCCAGCCAGATCTGGGGATGCAGATGGATTTGGAAGATTTCCAGTATTTCCAACATTTCGATTACTGGATTCTGGATTATCTGCCATTGGTGATAAATGATTTTTATGAAAAACGATAATAACAGTCGTTTCCCACAGACGGCGCCAATCTGTTGATGTAAAAAACTAGATTGCTCTAATTATTCAATCACAGATAAATAAATAAGACAAAGATTTTTAAAGTGGTTCGGCTAGGAATAAAGCCTACGTCCACTGTTATGTTATTGCTGAGTGTTTGTGGAATTCTTGATTACAAGTTCTCTCAAGAAATTCCGGTCCCCCTTGAATGAGGATGATACAAGGTATTTATAGCCTTGAGGCTGTACATGAAAGGTTCGATACATTAAATGACATACATATGAAAGGGTAATACATTTAATGCAGAGTGCGTGCCAAGAATATAAGCATTCAATGAATATCTGAGCTGTTGATTATCTGGCAATTAATGATACGACCGAGATGCAGCTCGGACCGCCATAGCTGTTCGCTGATCAGGATTTCCTCGGAACATTAGAGTTCCTTGGTGTGATAGAGTTCCTCGGTGTGATAGAGTTCCTCGGTGTATTCTCGTTGCTCGGAAAGAAGCATGGTTGGTCGGGAAATGATCTTCCTCGCTGCTATTGTGCCACGTAGATTGACACGTGTCTTCATCTTATTCGTCCACATCAGCATATTAATTTTGGTATCAACACCTATAATGTCGTTCGAAGGACATTTTTTCGTTCGAACGAGTTTTATTAAACGAGGTTCAAACGACAAAATGTTAAAACTCTCTGAATTATCGTTCGAAGTTCATTCTAACAAGTTCATTTGAACGAGGACATCCATTGAACATTTGGTCTTGTTATTCCCGGAATTTTCGTTTGAAGAAAGTCGTTCGAACTACCTGGGCAGATTTTGAATTTTTTAGCAGTTTTCAAATTAACCACCCATGTTCCCCACTTTCCTACTAAATTTTACCAGCTACATTTTAGTGTAGGAAACACATTTTTCTGAGTTACTTTTGACAGATATTATTCTAAACTTTTTGAGAGCAAAAAGGTTTCCGTCAAAAGTTCATGTTTTGTGTTGTTAAATTCATGAATTAAATTTCTTCAAAACACCCATACACCCAATGTTTGTTTAAATCTAAGTTTCTACTTATATATATCTTGCTTGAAGTTTTTTTGGCATCGGGTTCCTTTTCTACCCAACAAGAAGAGAGTTTGAGTTTTTCTTCTCTACCCAAAAAGGAAGAAGTGCGTTTACACTGCGGTGTTCTCATACGGAGAAAGGCTCCGTGTGGAGGTTGACAGTGGCGAGACCCCATCGGTGGATTCCAAGACTGCGGTGGAGTTTGTGGTTATCTACTAGGCAGAGGTTAAAGTGCGGAGGAGTGCGTCAAGGCTTGAAGGGATTCGAGCCGATTGTGTAAGTCCTCTTGTCGCGTCTTTTGTAAACATACTGTACTTAGTGGATTTGTAGGCTAGGTCGTTCGAGGTTTTTTCCATTTGAGTTTTCCTCGTACATCGTGCCTCTAGTATGATTGTGATTTATTTTATCTTGGAAAACTCACTTAGAATGCATGCTTAGGTTTAATCAAGATAAAATTTTATTTAATCACAATCTCATTTAATTTTGTGCTAAAATAAGTTAAGGTAAGTTTAAGTTTAAATTTAAATTAATTCAAGTCCAGAATTTAATTTGAATAAAATTTGGTTTGCCCTATATTGAAAATTGAATTAATTTTTATTAGGATAATTAGAAGACTTGGGTTAAATTAAATTTGTGGTTAAAGAAAAATTTCATCAATTTGTTTAAGTTTAATTTTAATTTAAGTGAAATTAAAATTTGGAATTTTATTGTTAAAAAGAAATTTTTTACTTTGGAATTTAATGAACCATCTCCTCATAATTTTGAGAATTTAAAATTGGAGGCTTCCGTAACAACAAGTGACATCCGAGCATATAGTGTAGAGAAATCACATTTCCATTTAATAGTTAAATTCATTTAATAATAAGTACTCGCACTTGATATTGTCATCGACTCTTCTATGTCATTAATTACTCGCAAACTTGTCGGTCATGTGATGTCATAAAATGCTCCACTCTGAATGCTCTTTTCAAAGAATCTTGACCAAATACCCATTTATGATTCTTATTTCAATATATATATATATATATATATATATATATATTTTTATGGTGTTGGAAACATTGTTTAAGCCTTCATAAATAGACATCCTATATATATTATTATTATTATTACTATTTTTCTTGCACACAATCTATAGTGGTGCTTCAAAACACCATTTTCTCATTGTTATCTCTACATTTCCTACACAATACTACAACTCTATATATCATGCGTGGTAATCTAACATATACTTAATGCCTTTAATATTATACTGTCATTTCATATGAATTTCTTTAATATTACTTTAACTGATCTTCAAAGTTATGCCACTCATCACATGTAACACATGACTCCATTAACATTCAACATCGTTATGATGTTCTAGCTCAATATATGCACAATTACATCAGAGATGAGGCTATATTATACTTGAGTGGGGTCTTTGTTTAACCCACACCATTGTGTGTTTGTGTCCAACCAAGCCGAAGCACCATCAGTTAATTATTATTATTATTGATAGTTATTTGTTCATCTTTCTCTAATTTGTAAGGATAAATTTTTAATTGAGTCAAATTGTATGTATTAGCTTAATTTTGAAAAAAAATATTTCCATCCATAGCTAAAGCTTTTAGTTGACCTTTCAAGCCTACAACGTGTTTGATGAAGACGTAGTGGTAAAGCTTCAAGTATTTCATATCATGTCATGTTTTGTGCCATGTTTAGTCTTTGTGCTTTTGAGGTTCTTTCAAGTATGAATGCATATGAATTTTGATCATTGGAAAGTTTATTTTTGTGGTATTTGTTTTTATAAAAATATTTGGATTATATTTTAAAGCAACAAATATTTTTGTTTTAAAGTCGTTTAAATGACATTAGGGTTTTGTTCACATGAAAATGGTAGCTCATTTCAACAAACTTAAAACGAACATCAAACGAGGTTTATCAGTTTATAGAACCAATATCGTTTGAACCTCGTTCGAAGCTCTATTCATAGAAGCAAACTCATTTGAACCTCGTCCGAAGCTGGTTCGAATGATATTGGTTATTCATTCAAACGAAGTTTGATTTGGTTCGAATGAGATTTCATCTTCGTTCAAACGAAGTCTGGATTTAATTCTAATGAACTTTCTCAAAAAAATTCCTGCTTGAAAATTGTAGTTTCTATATAAAAGAAACTTTGATCAGTTTTTAGAGATATTTTTAGCCAAATTTATTTTCTAATACATATATACAAGATTCCAAGTCCTAGTTTCACCCAAAGAGTTCAATATATAAGTTTCATCTTTCTATATGCTGAAGATCTTATTTGAGGACACTGTAGCTTATTTCTCTCATCATTTTGTTAGAGAAAAGTTTTGTACTGTGCAATCCATACGCAGTTTGTTGTTTACACACGGTGGATGTGTGGCATTGTGGTGAAGAAATTTTGCGCCCATGTTTCGTACCTGTAGATGATTGCTGAGTCTGGATGGGTGGTATACCGAAGAAAGTGTGTACTCACAAGTTATGGCAGCTTGTGTGGATGAATTCAGGCATTGTCACTGTATAGGAACAACTGAAGACTGGATACGCATCAAGTCCTGTGAGGGTGTCGAGTCATTAAGTAATTCATCTATCAACTTGTGTAAATCCGTATCATAAAAATTTGTGTGGTTGAGTCGTCCGAGATTTTTCTCATTATGGGTTTTTCTCGTACATTAACGTGTTGTGCCTAATTTATTTATTTTATCTGTTATCACCAAGATGCATGCTTTAGGATAAAGATCAAATGTGTTAATATATTTTAACACAACAACTTGACTTAAAGTGGTGCAATGTTTTATTTGGGTTAATTCATGTTTACGGTTATGTATTTAATTTAAAAAAATTAAAATTGGCTTTTGTTTGCTAAGACCCTACCCTGCTGGAAATTCAAATTGGTATCAGAGAAAGGTCACTAATTTATCGTGTAGATCTTTGTTTCATGTTGTTTAAGTTGGTCTCTCTCTCTCTCTCTCTCTCTCTCTCTCTCTCTCTATCTATCTATCTATCTATCTCTCTCTCTCTCTCTCTCTCTCTCGTATTTGTTTAATTGTTTTCTCTCTATGAACCATCATTGTGACAAGTTGTCTGCTGCATTTTGCGATGACAATGACTTTGATATTCAAGATGAATATAATAAGCTTCATAACCATGCTGAAACATTAGCTCTTGTGAATTCGAAGTTTGCAAAAAAGAATTTAAAAAATTGTCATTTTAAAGCCCAAATTGAATTTTTTTTAAATGTTCAAACTCAAAGAGATCCTATATGAGAATCATAAGGACATAAATCGAGAATTTTAAACTTTAAAAGTGTCCAAGAAAGAGAGTGAGGATAGAGTCCGATTACTAAAAATATAATTATAGGTCTCTAAAATTTCTAGGGTTAATGAATGTGCCATTGAGGTTAATGATAAATCGATAAATGATTTGAGGGAACATGAGATGACTCTTATGGAAAAGTTCACTTGCATTGAGAGGGAGCGAGATAACCTTCTGAAAAATATTGAAAATTCAAAGAAGGAATCCCTATCATTTAAGGAGTATTAAGATTTTCTTGAGCCTAGGATTTTAAGGTTAAAAGATGATTTGAGAGACTCAAGTAGTGTTGGTAGTGATGATATTGTCTTTCATTATTCTAATGCTTTAGTTGCTAAAGATAATACCATTGTTTGTTTAGAGGGTCCACTACAACGCAGGTTATTGAAAAAGGTCAACTAGAAAGTCTCCTTCCTTGTCGTGCCTACACATACACACATTGCGGTAGGAAAGGCCACCTTAGGCAATTTTGATATGATCTTAGAAAATACCTTACGAAGTTGATGTCTAGTGCCCCCATGGTTCCCGAGTCCCAACATCATCCTGTTATATCTATGTAAGTTAGGAAATCCATTTTAAAGGTGCTAAATGTTAGCCTAGTTAACTCTCTCATTCTTGCATATGACTCTTCACATGCTATATCTTATGGGTGATTGCTTACATGTTTGCATACGCTAGTGTTTCTTATTCATGTGTTATATATTTGTTAGTTTCAAGTGTTTTGAGTCTTTTGTATTTTAATTTTTCATTTATTTGGTCATATTGAAAAATACAAAAAGCTTTTATTTGCCTTTTGAGTTTTTTAAATTGTATCATTTTAAAAAATGCTTTAAAACTTAAAAAGATTTTTGGTTTATGTGTAGTTTAGTTTTTATATTTTTTGTGGCATATTAGTGTGTTTGAATCCATTACATTCCATATTTTTATGTGGTTAAGACATTTGATTATGATTATTAATGCTTAGATTGATATTAATCATGCTTGCAAGAAGTTGTTTATCTCTTATTTATTTAATGCATTCACCTTATATATACCTTCACACATACGTGCATGAGCTCTTTTTAATTTTAACTTCACATATTATATTTGAGCTAAGTGAGATATTCTCTCATTCATCTGGTCATCTACATATCTGTTGACTATGGGGGATTTGTGCATGTAAGAATCGTTGCCCGTGAGTATGTTACTTATTATATGAGGGTGCAGGGGAAAGGTCTACGAAAAGAGCAAATTTCCTTTGAGGGAAAGCCACCATTGGCAAGAGCTTAAAAAATGAGAGACAAAAAGAAAAGATTAAAGGCCAACAAGTTTATATATTTGATTTTAAAAATTGGTATCTTCAAAAGAATTGAGTAAAAAAATATGATAGTTGTTTAACTTTTGAGCATGTTATAGTTAAAGATCAACGGGTTTTCATAATGAATCGTAATTATGCGTATCTTGTCACGACGCTATTGGTTTGTAGAATCATCAAAATTCTAAGCTCTTGTGAATTGTGCTTATTTGTTCATTGAGTTCACTTTATATGTCACTTGAGTCTAAATGTTATTGATAGAGTTTTGTGATCAAATAGAATTCCTTGGATTTTTTTGAGTAATTGGTTCATATTCCTTTTGTTTTTCCTTCACGCTCATTCATTCCATCCCACGTATTTAGACACGTCGGTACTATGCTAGTGTGTAAAGCTTATGTGTTTTGTCTCTGTTTTTGGTTATTTTTGTGTGTGTGTGTGTGAGTGTGTATACCATTGGTATATTTTGCATATTTATATGTGAGGTATCGTTTTGTTTTGAGTCTTTACATCATCATTTAATCCACGTTTGTCATGTGATATATTTTTAAATCAAATTGGCATCCTATATGATCATATTAGTATCTACTTTTACTTGTTTACAATGGTATTTCATGCTTTATTCTGTATTTAAGTTGGTATCATATTTGCATCAATATTTGTATTGATTGATCATTATATGGATTATATGTGATTGTGTTGCCATGGTTAATTTTGCTGCACGTTACACCATTGCATAATGTTATTCTTGTATCACATGTTCTCACATTTAGGGGGAGAGATGGTTTATGTGCACTATTTCTTTGTCTATTCCTGAACAAAAAATGGGAGAAATGTTATCTTTCATTTTAGTGTTAAGATGATATCTTTATCTTGGAGCGGACATCTACCTAGGTAGGGATCATTAGACATAGGAGGAGTCTATTCTTAAGTAGTTTATATTGTTATATATTCGAGTTTAATTTGAATGTGTGTTTCAGTGTATTGATTTACAACATGCAAAAATGTTTAAAGCGTGCCAAGTTATTCCAAGTATGTGTCTTTCGAGCATTTGTACTTTTTCCTTTTGGGGTCGAGATTGAGTCTTTTAAAGATCTTGATGCCCCATAGGTATTTTATTTTTGTTTTTTTCTGGGATAGCCAAAGGGGGTATTTGAAAGGAAAAAATTTCAATTGAGTCGATTTGTATGTATTGGCTTAATTCTGGAAAAAATATTTTGAGTTACATGTTAGGCTTTGAGTTGTTGAGCTTCGAAGCCTATAACATGTTTGATGAAGACATAGTGGCAAAACTTCAGAGATTTTTTATCGTGTCGTGTTTTATGTTTGAGTTTTTTTAGTATCTCTCAGGTATGAATGAAAAAGAATTTTGATCCTTGAAAAGTTTATTTTCCGGGTGTTTGTTTTTATATAAAAATGTCTAGTGCTGATTTTAAAAGAAATATATTTTGTTTTTAATTCGTTCGACATTACGATTTTGTTCAAATGAAAATGACATCAAACGAGGTTTATCTTTTTACATAACCAAACTCATTTGAATCTTGTTCGAAGTTGGTTCGAACGAGATTAGTTGTTCATTCGAACAAGGTATGATTTTATTTTCGAACAAGATTATAGCTTCATTCGAACGAAGTTTACTTTTCGTCATAATGAACTTTATCAAAAATTATGTTGCCTCTAAAAGTTTATTTTCTATATAAAGTGGACCAGGCATTAGCTTCTAGATAGACTTTTAGCGAAATTTATTTCCCAATACATATCCAAAAGCTTCCAAAACCTAGTTTCAGCTAAAGAGTTTAAGATCTAAGTTTCATCTTTATATATGCTTTGAGATCTTATTTGAGGGCACCATATTTTGTTTCTCTCATCATCTTTATAGAGGAAAGTTTCGTATAGTAGACTCTGTAGACAGTTTGTTGTTTACTCACGGGGAACTCCATGGAGTGGTGTTATGGCAAAGAAATGGTGTGTTCATGTTATGTATCTATAGACAGTTGCAGAGCCTGGATCGGTGGATATCGAGGCCTTTTGGACTCACACATTATGGCAGCTTACATGGATGGATTCTTGTGTTGTCACTGTGGAGGAGAGGATGAAGATTGAAGATGTGTTAAGGCTTGTGAGTGCGTCGATTCATTGAGTAAGTCATCTATCAACTTGTGTAAATTCGTATCATAGTGAATTTTCACAGCTAGTCCATTCGAGGTTTATCATGTTGTGGGTTTTCCTCTTACAATAGTGTATTGTGCTTGATTTATTTATTCTATATGTTGTCACCTAGATGTATGCTTTATGATAAAAGTACAATTAGTTAATATGTTTCAACACAACAACTTGATCTAAAACTGGTGCAAAGTTTTAAGGTTATATATTTAATTTGAAAAAAAAATTGACCTTTTATAGTTCAGACCCTACCCTCCTGGGACTTCATAATCCTCTTTAATTTAATAAAATATTTCAATGGTAATGGATTAATTTATATAGTTGACACGAGAAAAATGGACAAATGGCAATATCTCTTCCATAAACAATGACATTATGTAACATTACAATCCCCAACAATGAAGTCACATAAGGTTACTGCTCGTGATAATGACAAAAACCAAAGCCTATTAACACTGTCAGTGACATCGATATCTCAAAACCACGTTGGTGACAACGATGCAGTAATGTCGTCGTGAGATAGCAGGTGAGAATGATAAGGCGACCCTATTTGGATGGGATGGTTCTGAAAATTACACAAACCAAATTAAAAATAATTTCTCAAATTAATTTTTTCTTAAACAAAATTAATTCAAAATTAAATTAAAATTACCCAAATTAATCAATCACCAAATAAAACAATTTCATCATTAAACCAGTTTTATCTTTTTAACCTAAACATGCATCTAGGTGTGAATTGTAAGATAAAATAATCAACCGTTACGCCTGATGTATGAGAATAACTCAAATGGAAAAAACCTCGAACAATCCGACCACAAAGTCCACTCAGTACAGAATTAGAAAAAGGACATGACAGAAGACTTACACAATGACTCGATGCCCTCACAAGCCTTGACGCTCTTCGTTTTCTCAACCTCTGCTTAGTGACACACGGGAATCCACCCACGCCTCAAAGTCCACTGATAGGGCACAACAACCATCACGCATATGGAGTCCACCGTATATAAACCAACAACCATGGAATTCTCTACAAGAAACAATTCTCAATAATGTAGAGAATGAACACAGTGCCAAAAACTCGATCTCAAAACATATATACGTGTAGAATCTTGGATCTAGACTAATTGGATGTAAACATAGGTTTCTCCTTCGAAAGTTAAATCATGAATCATAAACAAAAAAAAAATTGGACTTTTTAGAAAGGTATATCCTTCAAAGGATGGAAAAAATCATGCTTAAAACTCCTATCCTGTACTACTTAGATATGAATAGAAAGGAAGTAATGGGGGCTTAAGGAAAAATAGCCAGAAATAACTAGATTTTTGAAATCCAAGCTCAGTCCTTCAAATAAGATACCATTCTAGTTCGAATGACATACCCTTTTTCATTAGAACGAGAATCTAACGAGAATTCAAACGATATTCCATAGAGGTCAAGTTTTTTGAAAAAAAATTTCGTAAGAAGTTCGTTCGAACGAAGGTACCAATATCGTTCGAATGGCCTTTGAACAAGTTATTTAATTAGATTCCAGAAAGATAGGAAAAATGGTTTGTTAGAAGTTTGAAAGATCTCATTCGAATGAGGTTCCCATTCTGGTTCGAACAGACCATCTAATGACTCGTTTGATGTTCCATTTGACCCGATATCTAATGACACCCAGAATGACTTATAAAATATGTTTAAAAATATTTTATAATTAGATTAAAAATATCTTAACATCCAATAATAAAATATCCAAGGCTCAACATAAAATATGCATTCATACCTGAGAGATCCTTGGAGCATTGATGAAGAAACATAGCAAGAAACTAGGCATGGTGACATTTTCTCTTTAGCTTGTCCGCTACATCTGCAACAAACATTTCATAGGTTTGTCCTTACAAATCTCCCCCTTTGGATTTTTCTGGACAAGACCAAAAATAAAAACACCTATGGGCCATAAATCTCATCTAAAAGACTCAATCCCAACCTAAAAAGATAAAGTACAGATGATTCACTGACACATACTCTGAGTATCTTTGCTTACATAAAATTTTGTCCGCGTGGATGCAAACCTGCATACTTAAACACACCACAAAATGGATAAAAATATAACAATATAAATTGGAAAAAGAAAATCCCCCCCCCCCCTTTGTCTAACAATATCTATATAAGAAAAGACGTCTCCTCATAAGTAATAGATCTCTCCTAAATGAGAAGAGTTAGATATCATTTCTCCCCCTTTTTATTCAGGAATAGACAAAGATTAAGGTATATAAAATAATTAATTTCTCCCCAGTTAATCCAATTCTCCTCCTAAATGAAACAAGGGATAGGTATAAAGGAAAAACAAGTATATTACACAATGGTGTATAGTGATACAAGTAACAATAAAGTAACTTGGTAACACAAGAATAACTTATCCACACAAAGACTAATGGATGCCAACTATGATACGACAGCAAAATAATACCAACTCGAATGTACTAAGATAAGCATGGAATAACAATATAAAGTTGCAACAAGATAAATACCATATGAACAAAGTGCATACAAGGACTAAATATAAAATCAATGACTCAAAATAAATGATACCATATATATAAACATGAAAAAAATACCAATGAAGCATAAGCACATATGTATATAGGTATAAACACCACATAAGACACTAAACCCGATAAGCTTTCCGCACTCATATGGCATAAATGTGTCTAAATAAACATATGATAAATGGAGTGAAGGGATGTGAACTAGATACAAAATAACTATGACCCGGTAACTTAAACATGTTCAAGGAGTTCTATTTTATCGAAAAACTTTATCAAACTTAGATAAAGTGAACTCAAAGAACAAACAGACACAATAAACACAAGCCTAGAATTTTGGCAATTCTATAAATCAATAGCATTATGACATTCAAGTATGACAGGATTCATTATACAAACCCATTTATCTTCAACTAAAACACCCTCAAAACCAAGCATATATCATATTCATTTTTTTTATCTCAAATCTTTTGAAGATATCAATTTTTGATGAACAATGTTCAAACATAGTCTTAGCAATTTATTTTTTTTTTTCCTCTTAATTTTTTAGGCTCTATCCAACGGTGGCTTTCCCGCAAAGGATATTTTCTCCCTCCATAGCCCTTTTCCCGTGTACACTCAAATTTTTCAATAAAAATAAAAAAAGGACAAGCAATTGTTCTTACATACATAAATCCCCCATAGTCTAAAGTTATGTAGATAACAAGATTGATGGGAGAACATCTCACTTGGCTGAAGTATAGCATGTCAAGTTAAAGTTCAAAAGAGGTAGTGCATGTGTGTGAGGAGGCATATACAAGGAGAATCCATTAAGAAAACCAAAGTCAAACTACTCCATGCAAGCATGATAAAGAGCAATTTAAGCATTGAAATTCATAACCAAAAGTTCTAGCCATATGGATGCGTGGAGTGATATAGGATTCAAACACAAGGATATGCCACACAAAATATGTAAAATTAAAGTACACATAAACAAAAGAAATATTTTTCGAGTGTTTAAATTTTTAAATATAATTTTAAAACAAGGATAACTCTAAAGACAAACAAAATCTTTTTATTTTTAAATAGACTCAATAGAAAAAAAATACAAATGACTCAAAACACATACAACTAGCAAACACATATATCATGAAGTTCAAAAGCTAGTGTACGTAATTATGCAAACACACTCAGCCACTAGATTTAGCATGGAATGTATCATGTGAATGCATTCGAGAATCAAGAAGTCTATCATGTAAAGACTTTAAATCGGATTTCCTAACCCACATAGCTGAAATGTGGTGTTCTCGAGCTTTGGAATCCTTGGTGACTCTAGGTTTAAACTTATTAAAACTATTTTAAGATTAAAACAAAAATGCCTAAGGTGACCATTTCGATGAAAATGCGTGCAAGTAAAGACGCGTGGAATGTTACCTAAGGGTTGACCTCTATTAACGTTCTTATCAACTATTGACTCTCTCAAAAATATGGTTTTGGCTTTATTAATAGAAACATTTTGATTATCGAAGCCAATACCACACATGACATTTTTTATTTGAACGGTGCCTAACATCTTATCCAATTTTTCAGACCTAGACTCCAAATCAAACTTGACACGACTTGAGTCTCTCAATTCATATTCAAGCTACATTCTCCTAGGCTTAAGTAAAATACTAGTCCCTTCAAACTCAAGAAGCTCTTTCTTCATAGCATCCTTTAAACCTCGAAGACTATCTTTCTCACCTTTAACATACTCTAGCTTCTCTAGAAGAGTCCTCTCAAATGCCCCAAAATCTTTGTTTAAAACACTTTCATCATTACCTCCGGCACGTTCTTTGATCCTACATTCTAACTTCAAATTTGCCTTTTTCAATTTCAACGATTCCACATGCACCTCACGAAAGGCAACTTGGAGTTCACTAACTTCATCCTCCTCCTCTTCAATCTCACTACCTTATCCGCTCTCTACTATTAAACACTTAGTATTCACAAACAATGGTCTTGGAAGTGTCATGTAATGAATTATCTTTAAGGGAATATTTTTCATCAAAACTAGCATGACTAGCCATAAACGCACTGAAATGGCCCTCGATGGGGGAATCGGGTCCCTCTTCCAGTTCACTATCATTAAGAGTGGCATTGTAAGTAATAGGTTTCTTTCCATCCTTCCTTAGTTTAATAGGATACTTAGTTGCCCTGTGACTATACCCCTTGCATCCAAAACACCTATTCAACCCATCCCTCTTATAATTATCATTAAAATTCATAGGGAGATTATTGGCCTTGTTATACTTAGACTTCTCAACTTTCTTATAATCATTTTTAAATTTCTCTTTATTAAACTTAAGAAATTTCTGAACATCTTAGAAAACATAACCATATCATCATAGTCGATGTCTGACTCATCATTCAAGACTTGTGTTTCCTCCTTCTCGACTTTCAAAGCAATGCCCTTATTTTTTGTAGGCTTTTTGGAGGTAAACACGTCGAGTTCATAGGTTTAAAGATCACCTATAAGTTCATTGAGTTTCATAGAGTATAAGGTGCCTAATGAGTTTGACATCGTTACGTTAGGAAAAAATTTGTTAGGTAAGGACCTTAATATTTTCTTGATAACACAATTTTTGAGTATTTTCTCTCCCAAGTTAAAAGACGAATTTACAATATCAGACAATCCTAGCATAAAACTCATCGAAAGATTCAATCTCTGTCATTTTAATGGTTTCAAATTGAGTGGTGAGGTTTTGAAGTTTGGAAGCCTGAACAACACTTTTATCCTCATAGGTGAGCTGGAGTATTTATAAAGCCTCTTTAGACATTTCACAAGTCATAGTATGGAAAAACTCCTCCAGTGTGACCACACTAAAAAGAGCATTTAAACCATGCAAATTATAATTTTTCTAGATTATGCTCATTCTCACTCCATCTGTCTACGGGTTTAGGGACACGAACTTCTCATACTAAACACATTGGTGGGGACCACCCTCTAACAATCGCTTGCCTAATCTTCTCACCTAACGACTTAAGTGATGACCTCATACACGATTTCCAATACACATAGTTCGAACCCTCGAAAACAGGAAACCTTAAAAATGATAAATTTTCCACAATCAAGCCTAAAAGGATTTAACACGATAATTTAGTGCACCCACTCTGATACTAATCTAAGAATGATGAGGCGACCTTATTTGGATGGGATGGTTTCGAAAATTACACAAACCAAATTAAAAATAATTTCTCAAACTATTTTTTACTTAAACAAAATTAATTCAAAATTAAATTAAAATAAACAAAATTACCCATATTAATTAAGCACCGAATAAAATAATTTTATGATTAAACCAATTTTATCTTTTTAACCTAATCATGCATCTATGTGTGAATTATAAGATAAAATAGACAAGCACTAGGACCGATCTACGAGTAAAACCTAAATGGAAAAAACATCGGACAGCTGAGCCACAAAGTCCACTAAGTATGGAATTAACAAAAGGACACGATAGAATACTTACATAATGATGCATCGCCATCGCAAGCCTTGACACTATTCATTCCTTCAACCTCTTCTTAGTGACATGCAGGAGTCCACCCACGCTTAGGAGTCCACCGATAGGGCACAGCAATCGTCACGCATACAGAGTCCGTCGTAGGTATACCAACAAGCACGGGATCCACTGCAACAAGTAATTCTCAATAATGTAGACAATGAAGACAGTGCCAAAAACTCGATCTAAAAACATAAATATATGTATAATATGGGATCTAGACTAATTGGGTGTAAATATAGGCTTTGTTTTTAAAGTTAAATCATGAATCATAAACAAAAACATTCTTGGACATTTTGGAAAGGTATATCCCTCAAAGGATGGAAAAAATCGTATTTCAAACTGCTATCCCGAACTACTTAAATACGGATAGAAAATGAAGTAATGGGAGATTAAGGAAAAACTGACAGAAAAATTAAATTTTTAAAATTCGCGTCTGGTCATTCGAACTAATAACCCTTTCTTGTTATAACAAGGATCTAATGAGAATTCGAATGAGATTACAGAGAGGTTAAGTTTTTTGAAAACAAATATTTACAAGGTCATTCGAACAAGAGTACTGTGGCCATCCGGGGTCAAATTCCCTCCAAAGCGTGCGGATACAGCCATTGGTCGTCGTCAAAGTGAGGGTAACACGAAGGTCGTCAGTCTACTTTGCTCAAAAGAGGCCAAAGAATGTTGCTGCCTTGATAGAACGGCATCAAGGTCAATCTGATGCATGCGAAACCAAGTAGTTCAAAGGTTCGGGGACTAAGTTACGGAATGGAAAGGTGTTAGGCACCCATTCTTCCCCTTCGACCTCTCATGGGCCAATGTAAATCTTATCTTTTTAGACTCTGTGAAGTGTGTGTACATGTGTATAATATAAACAGTGGGGTTATAAAATCATCCAACTTGCATCATGGAAGGGACAAAGTGAATTCAACCATGGGAGTGTTCCCAAAAATAATGATAAAAAAATTATGATGTAGGTGTAAGACAAATCACAAATCGCTATGAGAGAGAAAATGTGCACATCGGAAGGAATACAAATATATAAGAGTATAAAACTCACAAAGTATATATATATATATAAACATGAAAAAGGGAGGACTCGAATCTCGAGATTGACCCAAGATGCCTACGTAGCCCAAAGCGCATCAAAGTCCACATAGTTCGAGAATGGCATAGGGGTGGGGTTCAACCCATAAATCCAAACATGGGACTTCTCTTTTGTGTGAGTGAAGAAAATGTATTTTAAGAGTTAAAGTGTGAAATGAAAATCCCGCTTTTGGAATTTACAAATAAACCCTCTTTTTCTTTTTTTTGGAGGTTTTTATGAAAATAGATTATGTGAAATACTATTAACAAAGTGTAGAGATTAGTGAATGTGATATAATGAAACAAAAGCACAAAAAATATAAATAAGGCGAATAATACTAAAATGGAAATACTAGAGAAAGGGATGGACAGGTAGACCTCCGCATGAATGCTTGTTATTAACTTTCAGATGAAATTGTGCTAAACTTTAAGTGGTATGGAAGTGGTATGAAGAAGAGAGGCAAATTACCAAGTGAGGTAAGGGAATATGGGAAAATGGGATTTTTGGGAAAGGGAAGAGCTCTGAATTCTAGGAGAATGTCTTTTGAATTTATGAGAGGGGTCTCTAGGTTATTTTTTTGGTGAGGTCATGGCCCCTTTTTATAGGGTCAAGGGGGTATCGATCGGCATAGGGCTTGATTTTCCTGTTGGAAGGGTTCTTGCCTTTCCGAGAAAGAAAAAGGACACCTTTTTCGATATGCAGGGTTCCTGTGGTGCCTATAGGCAGTCCAGAACGGATTTTTTAGAAAAATGGCCATAAAATGCAAATTTTAAGTATGAATCACACACGGGGGGGTCATTGGAAAGGGAATTCAGCTCTCTTTAAGAATCCATTGAGCCACTCCAAGGTCCAGCAGTTGATCGAAGTCAAACGGGGCTCGAAAATTCATGACAGTCTCTATACAGGTGGCGGATCATTCGACCAAATTGTAAGGTCGATTCATGTAAGGAGAAAACCTTTGGAAAGGGAATTTAGTTCCTTTAGATATTTCATTGATCTTCGCTTAATTCAGAGAGTTGACTAAGGTCAAACGAGGCTCAGAAGCTCCCGATGACCCTATGAAGTAAAAGGGGTTGTTCGTCTGAACCGTAACACCAATTTTTGTATGGGGTGGACCGTTGAAAAAGGTATTCAGAGCATTTAAAAGATTCATTAAGACTTGCTCAAGTTCGAGAGTTTAATACGTCAAATGGGGCACGAGAGGGCCCAGTGGCCTCCAAATCAGTACCCGAAGTAAAACATATTGTTCATCTGAATTGTAAGGCCGATTCATGCATAGGAGGACCATTAGAAAGGGAATTTAGATCCCTTCAAAGATTCATTGAGCTCCTATCAATATGGAGAGTTTACCGGAGTCAAATGGGACCTGAGAGCACCTGGTGGTCTTTGGATCAATTATCCGAGTATAATCCAGGGTTTATAATAAACGAGTGAGTTTTAGGGACCTAAGGAGGTGCTTAGGGATTCCTAAGATGGGGTGTCTAAAGATCCCTCATTGGGATAGATTAGAAAAAGTAAAGGACATCGAAAGATAGACACCACGTCAAGGTTGGGGAAGAGGATTCTAGGCCAATTATGTGGACCTAAAGGAGAGGGTGACAGATTTAGGGGGTCGAGGTCAATTATGCAGATCTAATGAGTGTAGTGACTAATTCAGTGGGGTGAGGACCTAAAGTTGTGGAGACCAATTCTGCGAGCCGAGGTGCATTCTATGGACCTAAAGTTGTGATGATCAGTTCAGCGGGCTGAGGTTAATTTTGAGGACCTAAAGTTATGATGACCAATTATACAAGCCAAGGTCAATTCTGAGGACCTAAAGTTATAAATATCAATTGTGTGAGTCGAAGTAAATTTTGAGGACCATAAGTTGCTGCAACCGATTTTTCGGGCGGCCGAGATCAATTCTTAGGACCTAAAGTTGTGACGACCAATGTAGCGGGCTACCAATTATGAGGATCTTAAGTTGTAGCGACCAATTCTGCAAATCGAGATCAATTCTGAGGGCTTAAAATTTTAATTTGTGGGCAATGGCTCCGTGGAGAATGTGTAGATTTACGATTCGACAACCGATAGGCAGGTCTGGAGAGGTGCCTGTCAACATAGGGCATGGAATCCTGGGCTTTTTGGGATGGGTAAAAGACACTGCCAATAGACATGGTTAGGGGGCTGCCAATCGGCATACCCCTTAACTTTCTATAAAAGGGGGCAGCCCCTCCTCATTTTTAACACCGTCAAGTGATTGAATTTCTTGGTTTCTCTCTCTAAGAGTCATTCCTAAGTCCTTCTTTCTTTAAGACTTCAAATGGGAGGCACTTCTGGCGAAGTTAACAACGAGTTGTTAGCCATCAATGATTGAGCAGACTTGGAGTGGTGGTATGTGGTGCCGCTTGCACTGGGCAATGAAAATGCCTATAAATCCTTTAAGTTGGTTATTGATGAAAGGTTTTGTTGTGTGATCCTACACACCATCCTTAGGCAAGGTTGAAGAACCCTAATGGCTATGTGAGTATTTGACCTTTGATTTTTTACGTCATTTTCTCTTTCTCTTCTTCATGTTCTTGGGCTAATGAAGGTTTTTTTTTAATTTTTTTTAATAAACCGATGTTGCTTCTTTGAGCATCTAGTCCCGAGGGATGGCAAGGTTGAAGGATTTTTGGGATAAGCTTCCTGCAATGATACTTTAGATGGTGTCATTTACCAGGTTTGGCGCTTTGGCGGATGCATTGAATGAGCCGTCATGCTCTTCTACAGTGTTATTCGCTCTTGGTGAGAGGTGGTGGGACACGATCCACACATTCCATTTAGGGTTTGAGGAAATGACCGTCACTCCCATTGATGTCTATCAGCTGACGAGACTGGATTGTGTTAGGCATCAGATCATATTGGATTTTACTCTGTGGTTCATACCAAAGGCAGTGTGAGCTACTCAGGGAGATGTGGGTAGAATCATGTCGGGGGATTCTATCTGGATTTTTGCACTAAGGGATACACTGCTTAAGAGGCAAATTCGTGAGATTGGAGCGAAAGGTGGGACCGACTGCACATCTGTTTCTTTTGCTTTTGCAGGGAGGATTTATGGTGGCGATGAGTGGCGACGTCGTACATTTGTGGTTTTTACCGTGCTTGAAGATTATTGCAGATGTATATATGTATGATTGGGGGGGCTTCACCTTAGCATCCATTTATGCTTCCATGGATGCATTCAGTTGGTGCTACTGGCAGACTTTAACGAGACTCGTGTGCCTTCTGAAGGTAACTTTAAGTTTATTTTCCCTTTGTATTTTCTTGCAATCCTCTTTTACTCTCTTTTCCTGATTTTTATCCTCTTGTAAGCATGGTTCTACAAGGCGATAGGGCACAACGTGGGGTTGGTTTACCTAAAGGACGGTGAGTTAGGGAACTTTTGTAGGATATACCTATGGAGGAAGTCCAACCAGCAATCAAACCAGTCCTTGTCCCTAAAGGATGTACGGAGTTCTATAAACAATCTGACGAGCAATGAGATTAACTTTTGTCTTTTTATGAGTTTTTTGGTATCTTTATTTTGGGTGGATACTCATTCTTTATTGAGGATGTAGGTGAGATTTTTCCATTGGAGAGGGTCGCGGGGGCTATGGTTATGCCTGCCTAGATACGGCGATTCCATAAGTTTAGGCACGTCCAGTACCTTTGGGGAAAGAGTGGTGTGTCAGACCATGAAGGGTAAGGTGACATCCATCTTTCGATAATTTCTCACAGATCCGTCATTGTGAAAGCTTGGTATTAACCATGCTGTATGCTTGATGTATTGGCTTTGTACCTAAAAAGTGACTTGATAAGGCAAAAATGATGCACTTTCTGTTTCATTATCTTCATTTAATGGCTTACTCTAAATCCACTTTAATTTGCTACCGAGATTATTTTATTTTATGAAAACAGAGATAAAAATGTTTATCAAATAGCTAGTGGATTAATCTTTTTCAAAGTAAGAATTTGATTTTTAGGCAAAAGAGGAAAAAAGATTTTTTTTCCTAAAAGGAGGGCTAGCGATCGACATATCTCTTATCCCGCCTATCGGCATAAGGGTCAAGTCAAATCATTTATTTGGCTTTTATTGCACTTTGTGCATACTTTGAGTATTTATAGGGCATAGGGATTGATGACGTTCTGGGTGGTTTGTCTTTGGTGAAGACTTTTGGGTACTAAAAAGGGAGTTTAGGGGATGCATTCTTCACCACCATCCTTCTCTCTTCTTTTGTGTCTTTCTTCTCTTTCGCAAATGGCTCTCCTAATATCTAAAGACTTATATTCTCAACTCTAAGGCTTATATTCCATATGCCTCTATAATATCGACTATGACACCTTTACCTTGCGTTGAGCCTTTTTATGGCGCAACAGAGTTATAGACAGGAATTCGATGAACGGGAAGGTACAATTCTGGTACTCCAAGGATGACATTATTTGGTTTGGCCTAGATAAGGACTACCCTACTTATGAGGAGTTTTTAGCAATTGTAACTCCAGTAAAGCGGTGGATTTTCTCGACTTATCTTGTTCTCCCTGGATATCTTTGGCTGAGTTACTTCATATATCTTCCTCGATAGCCCATTTATTGGTCCACGGAGGGAATTTTGGCCTCAAGGTAGTTATGCACTCGGTGTGTCATAGGGACGTCTTTAATGCTGGTTTTACTAGACTTGTTGCCTTAGGCTTGATTTCTAGGTTGTTACTGGTGATAGGTGACTGAACGATCGAGCCTCAAGTGGCCACGATAGTGGCATGGATGTTTTACTGTTGTAGTCTTGCGACGGTGGTATTGGTGAAGACCTTAAATAGTTTTGATGCTTGTAAGGAGGGTCATTTTGATTTTCTATTGGGGATCTCGGTGATGTTGCTCATATGGTTTTCCAAGAGGTTTATCCTGGGAGGACCTCCTGAGTATCCCTCATCGCGTGTCCTTAACTTCTTCATTAGGCCCTTCTTCAATTTTGACCTTTTAACAGAAAACTAGGTTAATGAGTTTGTGGATCACGAAGCCCAGTGTCTTTATTAGTCTATGCCACAATGGGGGGACTTGCAACCCATTTTATAATTGGGAGAGTATCATTATGTGCGGCTGGTTTGCCTTCATAACACTTCCTTCTACTTTCCTTGGCATTTTTTATGCCAAGTGAGGATGGAAAAGATCGTGCCCCCTCGTATAATTAATTTATTTTCGATAGAGGACTTGACCGAATCCTTAAGGATAATACTGGGGCCTTTGTGGTAATGCCGAGGGTCGTCTACCCATCCGCCACAATCTGTTGGAGGGGCTTGGTATGTGTTTGAGGGTTATCTGAAATGGTTGTGGAAATGGGTAGTTGGAAAAAAATTGGAGGAGGGGACTGGGCAAAGGTGGCTTATTACCTTTAACACTATAAAGGAAGTCCTTGTGGTTTCAGCCAAGTTTGTCAAGGAGTATCGCTGAAAAGAGCACAAACGAAGCATTAATCAGGATTGGGAGAGTTGAGGACCTCCGAGAGAAGGTAATGATGACAAGGCAGGGTCGTCTGGCAGTTAGGGAAGTATTTGTGAATCCGGGGGTAATATTTGTAAAGATGGGTAAATTTATGTTAGTATTGGAATGTTTTAGGATTTTTCTAAAAAACTAGTTATTGAGTAGGGACTGGGTAGTTTTGTTTGTGGGTTTGTTTTGTTATTGGAAGGGGGTGGTCTATTTGACTCCCTTTATTAATATTTCGTGTAATAGTTGTATTCATTGACTTGAATAAAAATAATTTTGATCATATCTTATTGTGACGTTTGATGAGTTTTACATTTTGAACTATCTATACCAATCGCCAAGGCATACATGGTCCTTTTGCTCATATGAATGATGAGATGGATTATCGTTCTCGGGGTTAGAAAAGAATATCATTTTATATAGAAAGAAAAAGGACCGTGCAATGTATGTCGTATGGGTTGCCCATGTACCGTTGAGGATTTTGAAAATTTCATGAGTTTCATTTTGAAAATAATTATTTTGAGAGGATCAGGTCCCACATATTTCTGGGTAGGGTAAATGAAGAATTTTTTTTAGTATATAACGGGGATGAGAAAAGTCTTAGCGCTCCAAGAATTCAAATTAAGGGTCAAATTTCTTGAGACAACCCAGATTGACTGGACGCGCCATTTCCTCTCCTTCGAGATCTGCAAGCATAGCGGCACCACCTAACGGTATTTTCTTAATGATGTAAGAGCCTCTCCAATTAGGTTTGAACTTCCCTCACGTGTTTTATAATTTCTTTTCGGGCAAGGTCTCTTTCTTGGACACTGTAGTCCTTAACTTTCCTGTTGAATGATCTTGCTATCCGGTGATGGTAACTCTGTATGTGGTATAGAGCCTTAAGTGTCTTTTCATCCAAGAGTGAGAGTTCGTCTGAGCGACTTTGATGCCAGTCTTCCTCATTGATTTTGATCTCGATCATAACATATAGGGAAGATACTTTTAGTTCAATGGGGAGAACTACTTCCATGTAGTATAGAAGAGAACAAGGGGTAGCCCCAATAAGTGTTTTGATGGAAATGTAGTAGCCCTAGAGGGCGTACAGGATCCGGTACTTTCGATCATCTTATTGATAACGGTTTTGAATCTTTTATTGGCGGCATCGACAGCGCCATTGGTTTGGGTCCGATAAGGAGAAGACTTGTATCTCAGAATTTTATACTCGTTGACTAGTTATGTGACCTCCTCTTTGATATGGAGTCCGTTATTGGATACCAACTCATGAGGAACCCTATATCGATAAATGATGTTTTTCTGATAAACTTGTCTACTTTCTTATCATTCAGCATTGTGTATGACTCGTCTTTGACCCATTTTTTGAAGTAGTCAATGGCAACTAGGATGAACTCATGACCGTTTAAAGCTTTGGTAGTGACCTTCCCTTTGATGTCTATGCCCCAGGTGGAAAAGGGATAGGGATAGGGATAGGGATAGGGATAGGGATAGGGATAGGTCATGTTATATAATTCTCAAGGAGTCAAGTGTTGGAGATCGGCAAACTATTGGCACTTAAGGCATCTTCAAACATAGGCAATGCAGTCTTGAACCATTGTAGTCCCCTATACGGATGATTTCCTGGAAAGCATGTCACTGTTCATATGGGGCCCGCATTCCTTATTGTGAATTTTCTGTATTATTTCTTCAATGTCTACCCCTGCTATGTAATGTAAATGGGTTCCATCGAAGTTTTTCTTAAAAAGTGCTTTGTCACAAATGATGTACTGGGAAGCTAATTTACAATGGGTCGCGCAGTCTTGATTATTTGCATCTCAGGGATACGTACGATGTTTGAGGAGGCGCCAAATGTTATAGTACTATAACCCAGCCATGTCTAAGTCTTCTTCAGTAATGAGCTCAAAGTGGTAGCAGTAGTTGGGTGCAGCTTGCTTTTGAACCAGGAAAGGGGCCATTGTTATTCCTTTGAGCATATCGACCATAAAGGCTAAGATTGCAAGGGTGTAAGCTAGACTATTCTTTGAGTGAGGAAGGTAATATAAGGTGACAGGGCATGGAGGATAGGAGTTTTTTAGCTTTAACTTTTTATTTTTTGAGAATTTATTCGATAATGAGGGCAGAGTCTCCATAGACGTATAGGTGATTGATGCCTTTTTCAGTGGAGCTCTTGAGGCCTACAGTGCATGCCTCGTACTCGATCATGTTGTTGGTGAAAAGGAAGTCCAATTTAATGGCAATGAGGGTATAATAGTCATCAGGGGAAATCAGGAGTATCCCAATGTCGTACAATTTATTGTTGGCGGCTTTATTAAAGAACATCTGCCATCAGAGATCCTCCTTAGAGGTGCAGAGAATGTCTTCATCTGCGAATTCAAATACCCAAACATTAGTTCCTTCCATAGGGTAATCAATAAGGTAGTCGTATATGGCCCTCTTCTTTAAATCTTTCTGTATGAAGTACAAAATATCGAACTCAACTAGCAACATCAACCAACAGGCCATTCGTCTTGATAGAGCGGGTTTTTAGGGGTGGTAAAATGGGTCAACAGGTCGTGTTTTCACACAACCCAACACGACATGATAAGAAACCAGTGGACACAACACGATAGCATGTTTTTTTTCTTTAACCCAAACACGACACGTTAAAAACACGACACGACACGATAACACGATAAGTAAATATAATTTGATTGGACATGATTAGACCCGACCTAACACGACATGATTGGACACGATTAGACCAGTTAGTGAGGAATTAAAAAAATAGTGGGTTGATAATTGGTATAAATGGGGTCAATAGTGGGTCTACATAGGGTATATATCATGTCCTTAATTGGGTCACTATTGGGTCCTTATCGAGTCAATTTCATGGCAGAAATTGGACACGAGCACGACACGACCCGATGGCGGGTCCAAAAACCCAGACTCGAACACGACCCAAACATGAAACATCGTGTCAATTTTGTGTCAATTTCATTTTGTTTCGTGTCGTGTTATCGTTTCATTCCCAAAACTTCCACCCCTATGGGTTTCTCTAGTAAACACTTGATAGGATCCCTTTGAGATACTAGTCTGATGGGAAAGGTAAGCATGTAATGCCATAATTTTTATGCGACCTACATTAAGGCGACACACGCTTTCTCTAAACAAATGTAATTGATTTCATACCTAGCCAGTTTCTGACTAGCATAGTAGATGGCTCTTTCCTTGGGGGATTTTTCAATGTATTTGGATAGCAATGTCCCTGATGTGGTATCAGAGATGGTCAAGTATAGGAGGAGGGGGAGACCTGGCTACAAAGGCATGAGTACCGGAGGTCAGTTGAAGTATCGCTTGATTTGGTTAAAGGCTTCTTAGCACACCTTGTTCCATACTTTAGTTTAATCCTTCGGGATAAGTTTGAAAATGGGTTCACAAATAGAGGTTAATTGGTTGATGAACCAACTGATGTATTGCAATTTACCCAGGAATACTCGTACTTCCTTCTCCATCTGGGGTGGTGGAATCTTGAGTTTAGCTTTCAATTTGGCGAGCTTCGCTTCAATTCCTTTCTCACTGACTATGAATCCTAAGATTTTCCCCTTAGTGATGCCAAAAACACAAATCTATGGATTTAACCGCATTTGGTACTGTTGCAGTCACTTAAAGAACTTTTAGAGGGAGGGAATGTGACCTTCTAGAGTCTTTGACTTAATGATCACGTCATCCACATAGACTTCGACCTCTTTATGAATAAGGTCATGCAAGATAGTTGTGGCATCCCTTTGGTAGGTAGCCTCGGCATTTTTTATCCCAAGTGGCATGATGGTATAGCAGAAAGTTCCCCATGGGGTAATAAAGGAAGTTTTCTCCTAGTGGTCGGGGTACATCTTATTCTGGTTGCAACCGGCAAATCTGTCGACAAATAATTTAAGGGTGTGGCTAGCCGTATTGTCCACGGTCATGTCAATATTTGGCAATGGGTAATCATCTTTTATGGATGATTTATTTAAATCCCAATAGTCGATGCACATGAAAATTTTTCTCCTAATTTCGGCAAGGGAATGATGTTGGTAAGCCATGCAAGGTATCCAACCATGTGAATGAAACCCACGTGCAGCTATTTGAATACCTTTTATTTAATTTTGAGTGACCATTCCGTTCGAAGCTTTATCAACTTATGCTTGGACAGTTTGCATTTCGGGAATGTCGTAATCTCATGCTAAGTTATTTTTGGGTCAACGCCAGGCATGTCATCATAGGACCATGTGAAGACGTCCATTAATTCTTTCAACAGTTCTTCCAATTCCACCCGCTTATGCTCGTTAAGGATGGATACAATCCTAATCTAATGGTGATGTCTACTAGAACCGAGGTTAATAATAATAGTGTCATCATCATTAGTTTGAACATGATTATGTTGTTTATTATTTTTCTTATTAAGATCGGTTAAGAATTTTTCAATTACAAAATCATCATCATAAAAAATTTGATAGAATCAATGCAATTAATGTAAGGCACAGCAATATACTCAAAATCCTTATTTATTTCATTTTCAGGGAAAACATCACTGAGAACCTCATCAAAAGAGGTCCCGGTTACATTTACACCAGGAAAAGGAGAAACAAAAATAGGTTCATATATTTGAATAGGATAAACATCTAGGTTAGATTGATCTTGATCAGGATGGACCGGGATGGCATGCTCGTTTAGGAGAGGCATATCAACAGTTGTGATCTAGGCAAACGGGTTTGATGGCACAGCATCTAAGCTGATCATGTAAAGACTTAGCCCCAGTATCTGCAGGTCAAAGGATTCATCGAAGTCACTACCCTCGAATTTCTCAGTAATCGATATAGTTTTCTCGGTGAGAGGTTGTACTTCATGTTTTCAGTCTTTGTCCCAAGTGTTATTGTCTCGAAAGAAGATCTCAAGCCCCGATTTATCTTTTTATCAGCAGGATCATACCATCGTTCAGACATTCCACAGAAAGGGAAGTCTTCACCCTCATTGATAAATCTTTCGTTCAGAGAGTCTCTCAAAATAGTCTTTTCATTCTCTAGGCTTCTTTTTGGTCGTGATTGGTGGAGTGAATTGAGTTCAACTAATGCATGTTCATAGCTTAGGCCATGTGGGGGAGGGCTTCTTTCAGGAATATGGGCTTAAATATCGCTTGTTGGCGTCATCCTAGCCTCATTCCGGGAATGAAGTGCATGTTCTTGAATATTTGAATTATATTGACATTACTGTGAGGACTGTGCTCTGGACAGACTCAGTCTTTAAAGTTATCCCCTGTTAAGATGGGGAGTGGATCAATTCTGAAATCGGAGAAGAGCATATCAATGGTCCCATGCTGAATCTCCAACACTGGATTGTTGGTTGCTATGCCCAACACTTGAATTTTGGTCATAGATGTGACATTTACTGCCATTATCTGGGGCTTAGATAGACCGCAATAGTCTGTTCTATTCCAGCACCAAATGAGGTCGCGGCCTCATCCCCAACAAGCCGCGATAACCTACCTCTCCACCAGTGCACGCCCTATCGCAAACGTAGCCCCCTTAGCATGCGCTTGCTAGCTGTCCAACTTCTAGAAGGATTCCACACTTGCATCACTTATCTATATATCACGTGTTCTACACACGTGAACCTTACTTGGACTTCTATAAATATAAGTGCTCACCCATCATTTAGGGGGACATGTTTTTGGCAGCGAAGCCCTGCAAAACTCTCCACCCACTTTCTCTCTCCATCTGATAGCCCACTCAGGTCACCCCTGATCACCTGAGCCACTGCAGTCCGCGACCCTCTACTGCCTTACTCTACAGGTCGCATCTAGCTCAGCATAAAGTCAATATATTCATGTACTCATCCTTCTCTCTTTTATGCCTACCTAGGCAATCAACCTTGGTAATAATGCAAATGTATAACAAGAATGTGGCACCTAAGTCGGCATGGGATCATTTTATAGTTGAACCATTTTATATCTTGTGTTCCATCTCTCTTTTCATACTTTATTATGCTTTTACACTTCCTGATGGTTAAGAATATCTTTGATGGCATGGTTATTTCTTACCGATCTAATTTCTTACATCATCATTTTGGCGACGTCTATTCATCTTTCTCTATACTTTTGGGCATCTTATGCCACTTTATTTCCTATATGATAGGATTGTTACTTCCAAACTTATGCTATTTTGCAAATAAGGACCTTTATATCTTAGACTAACCCCCGAGAGACCTTTGTGGTTCTATTCTTAGGGGCACAACCTCATTTTTTGGGAAATTTTTGGGAAAAGCCCATCATTGCACCTTGTTGGATGTGGCCTGGCATGTTGTCTGCCGATAGATCGAATCCTCTATGCAGCAGTAAAGCCAATTTTTGTGTTTTGGGCATGTTATTATTTTAGATTATTAAAGTCGCTTTATTCCGGACCAAGTGTAACAACACACCTTAATTAACCCATGTTCCCTTAAATAGATGAAAAATCCAAATAAACCCCATAATTTTATCTAATTACCAAAATGCCCTTACAGGAAAAATTAGGTTAACTTACACTTTTCTATATCAATTGGACCCCAACTTTCACTCAAAGTTTGACCAAATGGCATATATTTTATAAGAATATCATGAACCAATCCATTAGGTTCAAATAATTGCACATAAGCACCTAAACTTTTATAAAATAACTTAAAAGCCTTAAAATAAATACAAAAACTATCGTAGGACCCAAACTAAAACCTAAACTTATTTGCTATTTTTCCCTAATGACATGGTATTAGCTAAACTGCCAGTATGGGTTGTACCATGTGGGGTACCCATAGTACCCAATTACTATACATAGAAGCCTTAGTGAAACTTGTGCAATTTTACCCCCATCTTCACCTCCAAAACTACCAATCAAATCCTCTCCACGAACCCTATAAACACCCTCCTTCACCTCAGTAAAAAACCATCCCAGCTAAGAGCTTTTCCAATGTAAAAATTTGAGAGTTTTTTCATTTCTATTATTTTTTACATGAATGTTTCTTTCTTCAATTTGGTTATATATTTGCATATATATAGAATAGAATTGTTCATTTACATGTGTTAGTTAACATGTGTATGCACTCAAATAGCTGAAAAACTCATAAAACTCTATTAAATCTTGAACTTCAATGGTGGATTCTGCTTCCTTGACTTTGAACCAGTTTAAAGTGAGGAAAGTTGAGCTTAGGTTCTTAGGAACATAGGTGCAAGGTTTAATTGAACCAATAATAGGTTTTGATACCTCAAATCAAAGCTTGAAATTTTTGGGCCTAGAATTTTCAAAAACCAAATTAAAGAGTTTTATTCAACCAAAATTCGTTAAACTAGGCTTTTCAACTACATTTTCAATATTAAACAAAACCCTTAGGATTCCAAAAATAGAATCGTAACTTTCAGTTACTTATGTTGCATCAAAATTTTACCATTTTTACAGAAACTCAATAGCTCGATTTAGCCCACCAGAACTCTTAAAACCAATATGGTTGGATTCCTCTTCAATAGTTATTAAATTTTCATTCGGGAACCAACTCTAAAGGATTTACAAAAAATTTCAAATTAGAGGTAAAATTTTAAAACCCTAAAGTCAAATTGTCAAAGGTTGAAGATGAGTGGGTTTCACGCGCATGAGTAGAAGTCAAACCAGGCGCGTAAATTGTTTGACTAAGCGCGTAGGGACGCGTCTCCAATTAGAAAATTTTGATCTTTTTTCAAAAGTTTTATATTTTAATTCTGAACATAATGGTATATTATATCACATTGTTTGGATCCCATGAAAGTATTTTATCAAAAAAACCAATTTCAAGTTAAAATTAAGTTTTAAATTTACACAAAAACCCCTGGTTACTTTTTTAAGTATTTAATAACACCCCCAAACTTTTTCCACAATTTCTCTAGTTCAAATAAAGCCATTTTGTCTTCTAACACTAAATTCAAATCCAAATAAAAATGAAGAAAATAATTTATTTTAGAACTTTTTAAATTTATATATTATACCCTCCGAGTTAATTTTACAATGAAACTTATTTCAATTTAATATTCTATTGCATCACATAAGCATTGTTTTAGGCCTATATGACCTACTTACACTCTACATGATTTCAGACAACCCAGTCAACCCCGTGAATTAGACGCACAAACATCGAAATTCGTAAATTTCAAAGTAGGTGATTTTAATTTTAGTATTAGACAACTTGAGCTTACGTCTTTCAAATTATCGACTATTATACCACTCTGTGATAATTTTGAATTTATATTTCAATTACGAACTCTTTTGTGTAGTTCATAGTTATCATGTATATTGATTCTCTCGATATTTCAATTATCTCTAAGAACTCGATAAACCGCTACAGCCTACGACTTCAATAAAAATCACTGAACTCTTTTTTACCCTTAATTATGGTATATCCCTACAGCCTGTTACAAGTAATTGTATATCACCCAGTGATTTGTACACTTATCAGTGAAATCCAAAGTGGCATACCTTACGATTTAGGGATTAGACCCTGGTATACCACGACAGTTCTAATTGGCCTATAGGACTCAGATGTTAAGTGCCTAGTTTTTTTATTTGATACATACATATGATTGCCACTCTAGATAAGTGTGCCAAGCCATTATTATTATTCCTCGATGACTTGGGATTGCCTGTCCAAATGTATGTTATGGTTTGGACGATATTTTAATGGTATGTCTACGCCTTTTAAGCCCCTATAATCGATAATTTATGGGTTATCTTGTTATAGTCTGAACCCTTATCTTGATAACTTGATACATAACTTATCTGATTAAATTCCACCATGTTATTCTATAAGAAAAAATTTCGAATCGAGTAAATTTATATGTGTTGGCTTAATTCTAGACAATACTCCTTGAGTCATAGGATAAAAGTTATTTGTGACCTTTCAAACCTATGACATTATGGTTGAAGACGTAGCGGCCAAGTCCAAGAATACCACATTTATGTCGTGTTTCATGCCTTAATTTCATCATCAACATTCTAACGATATCTCAGAGATATGAATGCTTATATTATTGTTAAGCCTTGGATATATTTATCGGGTGTCATAATTTGTAAACATATTTTAAAATGATTTTTTTTTAAGAAAATACTTTTTCTGTAAAATTGTTTGAACGACCTCGTTCGAACAAGATTACCAGATCGTTCGAAAGAGGTATCTAATGAGATTTCCTTTTATTTTCACTGTGATCTCGTTTGATTTGTCGTTTTAATGAGCCTTCATTTTTTGAATCTATTGTCTTCTCATTCGATTTGTCGTTCAAACGACTCTAGTATGTCGTTCGAACGACCGCGTCAGTTTTTATGGAAATGTGCAGTTTTCAGCATTTTCTTCTTATAACTCCTCAATACTTTTTTGCACCTTTTATGTATTACGGGATTACAAATTTTACATAGACTTTTTCCAAACCTTGAGAGAAAAAATACCTTTACAAAAAGTCATTTGTTTTTTATTAATCCTTAATGAATTAATTTTCAAAACAAAAACACACACAATTGTTTGTATGATCCAAGATTTAACATGATATTTATTTAAGATCATTTATGGCACCGAGTTTCATTCTCTATACCATAGAGATTGTTTCTTACGGAGGATTATGTGCTCGTGAATTTTCATATGGTGTACTCCATGTGTGTGTGATGGTAGCTTTGTCCCATCGGTGGACTCCGAGACGTAGATGGACTCTTGCATTATCACTAGGCAGAGGTGGAAGGAATGAGGAGAGTCATGGCTTTCGATGGCGTCGAGTCATTGTGTAAGTATTATGTCGTGTCCTTTGTAACTCCGTACTTAGTGAACTTGTGGTTGGGTCGTCCGAGGTTTTTCCCGTTATGAGTTTTTCTCGTATATCATGTGTTTTGGTTGTGTTTATTTTTTCCTTGCAAATTCATCTAGATGCATACTTAGGTTTAACAAGATAAAATTTGGTTTAACCACAAAAAGATGTTTAATTGGTGCTTAATTAAATTGAGAAGTTTTTGTTTACTTTAATTCAAGTCGGAATCATTAATTTGGAAAAATTCACGTTTGGTTTTATTTGCATAATTTAGAACTTGAATTGAACTCTTGTTTAAGATGTATAACTTAATTTTGAAAGAATATATAAAAATCAAAATATTCGGTGAACCATCCCTTTAGAAGTTAAAAATTGGTATTTTTCGACCCTAACAACTGGTATCAGAGAAGGGTACACTAAGATATCGTGTGATCCTGATTTTTAAGAATTTTTATAAGGATTTATCATGCTATATCCTTTTAGGCTTGAATATGAAAATTTATCATTTTCTAGGTTTACTATTTTGATGGTTCTCACTACACGTGCTGAAAAGCGTGTATGAATGTTAAAATGGCTTATTTTTTCATGCTTGCACATGACTCTTCACATGCTATATCTTATGGGTAATTGCTTGCATGTTTTTACATACCATAGCTTTTGTACTTCATGATATATATGTTTGCTAGTTGTATGTGTTTTGATTCTTTTGTATTTTGATTGTTCATTTATTGAGTCCAATTGAAAAATACAAAAGGATTTTGCTTGTCCTTTGAATTACCTTTGTTTTAAAATTTGATTAAAAATTTGAAAACTCAAAAAGTTTTTTTGTGTGTGTATTTTAGTTTTGCACATTTTATGTCACATATCCTTGGGTTTGAATCCTATATCTCTCTATATCCATGTGGCTAGAACTTTTAGTTATGAATTTCAATTCTTAAATTGTTCTTTATCATGCTTGCATAGAGAAGTTTAAGTTTGATTTTCTTGATAGATTCTCTTTTTATATGCCTCTTCACACACATGCACGAGCTCTTTTGAACGTTAACTCCACATGTTATATTAAGCTAAGTGAGATATTCTCCCATCAATTTTGTTATCTACATATTTTTTTACTATGAGGGATTTGTGCATGTAAGAACCATTTCCCCGATTGAGAAAAATCAAAAAATATTTATCTTATAAATCTTTGTTTAGCAATGGAATCGGGTTACGAAAGTCAAGTTGACTTTGCATGAAAACCACCATTGAAAAAGAGCCTAAAAAAGTGTGTCATTGAAAAATGTAGCCAAGGCTAAAATAGTTTAGTTCGTTTGATCTTTCAGAAGAAATAACTTCAAAAGAATTGAGAAAAGAAAAGAAAATATGTAATATATTTATCTTTTGAGGGTGTTTAGTTGAATTAAACGGGTTTGCATAATAAATCCTAGTTATGATTATTTTGTTATGACGATATTAATTTTTAGAATCATCAAAATTCTAGGCTTGTGTGCAATGTGCCTGTTTGTTCTTTGAGTTCACGTTATTTTGTTACGTGAGGTAAAATCTTAGTTGATAAACTTTTTCGATCAAATAGAACTCCTTGAACATAGTTAAGTGATTGGATCATAATTACTTTTTTGTCTCTAGTTCACACCCATTCATTTCATTTACCACATGTTTACTTAGACACATTTATGCCATACGAATGTGAAAATCTTATTGTGTTTAGTGTCTTGTGTGGTCTTTATACCTATGTATATATGTGCTTGTACTTCCTTGATATATTTTCATATTTATTTATATGGTATCATTTATTTTTTAGTCTTTCCTTTCACATCTAGTCCATGTATGTTTTTTGTTGATATAGGTATCAATCTTGTTGCAAAATTCATTGATACCCCTTGTTTCTATTAGTACATTCTAGTTGGTATCATTTTGATATTGCATCATAGTTAGTCTCTATTGCCCTTTGAGTGGATTAGTTGATTTATTGTTCTTTTATCACTATACACCATTGCATGATATAATTTTTTTCTTTATGCTTATCCCTAGTTAGAATTGTCTTAACTAAGGAGAAATTAATTAAAATTATGCATCTTAATCTTTGTCCATTCCTAAGCAAAAAGGACTAGAAATGATATCTAACTCTTTAAACCTGGGAAGATCTAACTTAGGGGAGACGTATTTCTAAGGTAGATAATGTTAGACAAAGGGAGATGATTTATTATTGTTATATTCCCTATGCATTTAATGATGTGTTTAAGTGTGCGGATTTTCATCCATGCGGTAAAGTTTTTAATGCAAAGCTTCTCAACATATGTGTCAATCAAGTGTCTATATTTTTTATTTTTGGATGGGATTGTGTCTTTTAGACGGACCATAGGTTTTTAATTTTGGTTTTGTCTCGAAATAGCCAAGAGGGAGATTTATAAGGACAAATTTCCAATTGAGTCAATTTGTATGTGTTGACTTAATTTCGAACAAATCTCCTAGAATCATAGGATAGAAGTTATTTGTGACCTTTCAAGCCTATGACATTATGGTTGAAGATAGCGGCTAAGTCCAAGACGATCGTATCTATGTCGTGTTTTGTGCCTTATTTTCTTCATCAACATTCAAGTATATCCCAAAGGTATGAATGCTTATATCATTATTGAGCCTTGGATATATTTATTGGGTGTTATATTTTGTAAACATATTTTTAAAATGATTTTTTATTTTTTTTGTAAAGTCATTTGAACGACCTCATTCAAACTAGATTACCAGGTCGTTTGAACAAGATATCTAACGAGGCTTCATTTTGTTTTTACTGTGATCTCGTTTGATTTGTCGTTTGAACAAGCCTTCGTTTTTGAAGTTGCTGTCTTCTCGTTCAATTTGTTTATCGAACAACTCTGGTATGTCGTTCAAACGACCGTGTCAATTTTTGTAAAAATGTGCAGCGGTTTCTTCTTGTAAGTTCCCTCAACTTTTTCCCACCTCTTATGTAGTACGGGATTAAAAAATTTACATAGACTTTTTGCAAACCTTGAGTGAAAAAACACCTTTTCAAAAAGTAATAATTTTTTTTGTTGATCCTTAATTAATTAATTTTCAAAACAAAAACAGTTTACACCTAATTATTTGTATAATCCAAGCTTTAACATGATATTTTTTTGAGATCATTTTTTGTACCAGGTTTTATTCTCTACACCATAGAGAGTGTTTCTTACAAAGGATTCCGTACTCATGGATTTTCATATGGTGGACTCTGTATGCGTGATGTAAGCTTTGCCCCATCGGTGGACTCCGAGACATAGGTGGACTCCTGCTTTGTCACTAGGTAGAGGTGGAAGGAACGAAGAGTGTCAAGGCTTTCGAAAGCGTCGAGTCGTTGTGTAAGTATTCTGTCGTGTCCTTTGTAATTATGTCATGGGTTTTTCTCGTACATCGCGGTATTCTGGTTGTATTTATTTTACCTTGCAAATTCATCTAGATTCATGCTTAAGTTTAACCAGATAAACCTTCATTTAACCATAAAAAGTTATTTAATTGGTGCGTAATTAAATTGGAAATTTTTTATTTACTTTAATTCAAGTTGGAATCATTAAATTGGAAAATTTCATGTTTGATTTGATTTGGATAATTTAGAACTTGAATTGAAGTCTTGTTTAACAATTATAACTTAATTTTGAAACAATCTATAAAAATCGAAATATTTGGTGAACCATCCCTTTAGAAATTAAAAATTGGTATTTTTCGACCCTAACATATTCATTTACATATCATAGACTACAGTATACCCCTGACTGTTCTATGATATTTCAATTTGTTTCCATATTTTTTTATGATATCAATATGTAATCCAATTACTATCCAACAATACATTTTCTCCCATACCTTTTATAGAATAAAATTATCTACTTGGAATGTCTGCTTAATTATTTTCCTTCCAAATGAACTACGAACTTGAGGAAAACAAGATACCTCCCGCACGTTTGGACTTTTAATCGATATTACCTCAAAAATCATTTAGTTTACGTAAATATGGATGGTAACAAATAAAAATGGTAGTCCCCGCTGGAATATCTACACCGCGACTTATTGGCTCTTCTGATTCCCGAATGTTTTCTACAAGTTTTATATTATGTATGGCATGTACAAATAATTATGTATTTCCATTTATTTCAGACTTAGATATATAATATTATGCTAGGCATCCCCAAAATAAAAATCTTTTAATTTTCGCTGCCTTAATTTTATTAATGTATCTTTACTTACCATTGAAAATCCAAAATTTACGGATACGACAGCATGGTATCAGAGCATCGTCGAGTTTTTTGCCTATACAAGACCGACTACAAGGATCTTTCTCCTACAAGTTATCCGATTATTAATATCAATATTTCCTTTATCACATTTTGCTACTCATACTATTTTGCAGTAATGAATATTTGTCATGATATCTACCTCTATATTCATGATTCGACTCACGAATAGTTTGAACGAGCAATTAAATAGGTCGGTTATGCCAAGCTTTGTCAGCACATAACCAGCATTGATCATGAATAGGCAATTGCTACTCCCGAAATTAAATACAATTTGCTTAGTGGTCGCCTGCTGGGAGAGGCTCAAGAAACTAGGCATACCAAGAGGTTCTCGAAAGATCTTGATACTCTTTAATAAGTAATACATCTCACATGGGATGTCTTATCACCTAATGAAGTTACAATTACTCCTCCTGATTCACCGATCGACTATGATTCTCTTTCTCCCGCCACTTCTATCTTTACCCCCACGAATACCAGTACTTCCCCCGATGATTTAGATACCTCGAAAGATGATCCACATCCCGAGTTTGACCAAATGGTTCCTCAAATGGCTTAAAGAATAACATTGGAATATGCATGTAACTACATAAAGTCTACAGGTGTGAATGTGTAAGTAAACGAAACTCATATTCCCGAATAAGAGTCGTAGTTTAAATTAATAGTTATTTTGTTCTTACGTTGTAAAATAGATCCAACGTCTATGTACTTTTCTTTGTTTTTTTATTCTCTGCATTGACTGTATGATACTAGGTAACTTGATGCAATATAATATAACAAGTTTGTTTGCAGTATCACTACTTTTAATTTATCCATCGATACATTAATTTTATAGGATAGTTAATACTAGAGCAACTACCAATGGAACCCAAGAGGAATGATCCATTCCATAAATGTCTAATCCAACCATTACCCAAGAAATAATTTTTCATTGTATTTAAGAGTTAATACTAACCCGGAGATAACAAAATACACCTTCACCCCTAGTTAATAATGAATTATCATAAGAGACTCGGAGAACGAATGCGATTAAGGAATTTCTGAGATAAAAACCTTCAGCATTCTTTGGAAATCCTGGTGTGATTGAAGAAAATAAATGAATCTGCCAAACACTCAAAGTACTTAACAAAGTAAGCATTATACCTGAACTTAGGGTAAAGTTGGATTCATATCTATTCGAAGGAGAAGATGACTTTTGGTGTAGTTTATTCCACGTTCCTAAAATGTGAATGAATTAACCTGGGAACAGTTTGAGGAGAGATCTTCTTCAAAAAGTACTTTTCAGAGTCAAGGGATCAAATGATAAAGACTTCCTAAGCCTACAATAGCAATAAATAACCATGGCCCAGTACAAGGCTAAGTTCACCGAATAATCCCGATATGCTCAAGAATACGTTGACACCAAACCTGAAAAATGCAAACATTTTGAAAGAGGTTTACTCCAAAACATCAAATCCCCCATCATTCCTTTATAGGTCCGAGAGTTTAACCATATAGACAAAATATCCTCCCTTATAGAATAGAATCCCATAACTACTAACGCAACTCGAATCTCTACTCCTTCCCAAAATCCCTATATTATTAGGAACCATCCTAATCAATGAGATCATCCTTATAACAAGCCCAAGGATGGTCGAGCATTCAGTCAGATTAAATATAACTACAGAAGACCTTTTGTACATTGTCATGAGTGCAACCAAGTAGGACACCTTAGACCCCAATGCTCTATTCTACAACTGCCTCCTCCTTCTACCTCCCTTAACTTTATCAAACCTGCTTTTAAAAATCCAACCAATAACTCTAATCGTCCACTGAAAGCAAGCCCCAATGAAAATAAGCAAGAACCATTCAATAAGAACCAAGGTCGGAATGTTTCCATTCTCCCAGTGAAATATTCAAATTACCACGGTGTGGTCGAAGGTAATCTTCCCTTTTATAATATCTAAAGTACATGTGTTATTTGATTCTGGATCCGTGCACTCTTTCATTAGTCAGTCATGTACGACTCATCTGTAATTATCTTCTAGTCCGTTAGCTCATACTTTTACTATAGGATTTCCAGCGGTAAAGATGGCCATCACCAATAGGGTTTGTACACGTTATACTTTACGCTCATTCTTTTATCCCCGAACTTTTGGTTGCATTGACTGTCATGCGAAGATGGTGAAGTTCAAACCACCCCATCAAACTTAATTTCATTTCCAAGGAAAATATCTCCACCAACCTAAACTTTTCTGAATAAGTGAAAAGGAAACCTCATCCCTTTCTAACATCTTGATTAGGAACAAAGATGTGCTCCCACAAGATTTACTTGGATTAGCCCCACCTCGAGAAAATTAATTTTTTATCTACTTGTTGCCAAATACCTCCCTTATTTTAATACCCCCTTATCGTATGGCTCCTTTAGAATGGAAAGAACTTTGAGAACAACTAGACGACCTGCTCAATAAAGGATTTATACGCCCTAGTACATCACCTTGGGGAGCTCCAATTTTATTCGTGCGAAAGAAAGATGGATGTTTTCGATTATGTATTAATTATCGAAAATTAAACCAAGTAACCATCAAGAATAAATATCAATTGCCCATGATAAGTGATTTTTTTTACCAGTTGCGAGGATCAAAGATATTTTCAAAGATTGACTCAAGATCTGGATATCACCAACTTCGTGTTAAGGAAAAAGATATATCCAAAATCGCTTTCCAAACCCGATATGGACATTTTGAATTCTTGGTCATGTCTTTTGAATTAATAAATTCCCCTGCCACTTTCAAGGACCTAATGTATAGAATATTTTGCCCTTTTCGGATCAGTTCGTAATCATATTTATATATGACATATTAATTTACTCCAAGACCGGGGCAGAACACGAAGAGAACCTATGTATAATATTGGAAACTCTTCGCAAACATCTTCTTTACATGAAACAGAGAAAATTCGATTTCTTCATGAAAGAGGTAAAATTTCTCGGACATATAGTCACTGAAGTAGGTATACAAGTAGATCCCACCAAAACCATTGCAGTACTTGAATGGCGGCAGCCTACCACCATCACAGAATTACGTAGCTATTTAGGAATTATCGGGTATTATCGACGCTTTGTGGAAGGATTTTCCCAATTCTCCCTACCTTTAATAAAGTTGACCAAATTGGATGTTCGATTTTTATGGACCCCTGAATGTGATTTGTACCTTGAAAGAAAAGTTAACCATCGCCCCCATCCTAACCATCTCTTCCAGTAACAGCAGCTACGATGTTTATACCCATGCATGTCTACAAGGAATCATTTATTTATTAATGCAACAAAGGAAAGTGATAAAGTATGGATCACGACAATTGAAAACTCATGAACGTACTTGGAACTATCAGCATTAGCCTTTGTCCCGAAAATTTGGAGGTGTTATTTGTATGGAGAACAATTTCAAGTATTTTCTGACCATAAGAGTCTTAATTAAATCTTCATGTAAAAAGATATTAACCTTCGACAAAGACAATGGATAGAATTTTTATAGGATTATAAGTTTAACTTACTTTACCATCCCAAAAAAGGTAATGTCGTTGTTGAAGCCTTACGTCGCAAAGCTCGGGAATGCCTCCATAGTATGTTTGGGTTCTTAAAAACCAATGGAGATTACAATCTACAATAAGACTCCTCTAAGACTCGGATTGTTCTAAAAAACATTATCACTTACCCCATTATGCATAAGAAATCATTGACCTCCAAGACCAAGTTGAATTTTTACGTTCCCAGAAGCCAAAACTTCTAAACAACCTCCCTAAAAAAGATTGGACTTTGGATCCCGAGTAGGGGTTCAAATTCAGGAATTGAGTATGTATTCCTCTCATAGCCTCATTACTGTGACGTCCCGCCTATTTTAACCACGGGTGATCAGTTCTTTATTAAAATAACCAGGAGTCTCATTTGGTTCACTCTTAGCATCACTGTCGAAAACTTTTTAAATTACTAATCACCAATGTTAAAATTATGTTAGTGCCAAATTTTATCTCTCATTATAACAATAACATGCGGAGTCAAACAATAACCAAACCATCCATGCAAGATAATAGTCTGAACCAATCACATGATAAATAGTTGAATAAATAATGTCGAATAAACCATCGGTTCCCACAAAGAAATCCAACTACAAGTCTAAAGTAATAAATTAAATCCAAATAAAGTCTGACAAATAGATGAATAACTGTAATACTAAATTGTCTGAAGGGGAAACATGCTCAAATGAAATACTGAAATGAAATCCTATTTAGAAATAAATAGCTTAAGCATCTACACAAAGCCCTGCAAGCCTCCACAATGCTGATAGAAAAATAGATTTGACACAGGCCAGAACCCGAGAAAACCTTTTGAAAAATATTTTGAAAGTATTTAAATCGCTAAATATGAAATTCACCAACTCCTCAAACTATCCCTATATGTTAACTTTTATATGTTGTAATGTTAGGGGAGTGTCTAACAAAGACACTAATATAAGAATCAAAAGACTAATTAAAACATAACAACTTCCAGTTATAGTTGTATTAGAACGTAACGTTGATACAAATACCAATTTAAATGGAAATTCTCAAATAGCATAAGCAATAAATCTAATAAGATTTGGTTCTTATAGGACAAAAATATCCAAATTAAAGTTGTTCAATACACTGAGCAGCTAATGTGTTTGGAAATTATCATTAAATTCTTAAATAAATCAGTATTCTTAATAATTGTTTATGCAAAATGCATTGTTAGAGAAAGAAGAGAACTATGGGCAGACATTGAAAACTTAACTTCAAATTCTTTAAACCAACCTTGGTTGGTAATTGGGGACTTTAATGTGGTCTCTAATATTGAAGAAAAATTAGGAGGAAATCAACTATAATTTCATGCTATAGAAGACTTTAGAGACATTATATCCTCTAGTGACTTGATAGACATAGGTTACATTGGCTCGAGATTTACATAGTCAAATAACATAATACGTGGCACAATTTTTTGTAGAATAGATTGAGCTTTAGTTAATCAACATTGGTTGTCTCAATTCCCAAATTTTAGTATCACTCATCTACATAGAGCATGCTCTCACCACAGCCCATTATTGCTATCAATTAAAAGTATATTAGATAATTGTCCTTAACCATTTAAGTTCCTATCTATGTGGTAAATTAATTCAAATGTTAAAGAAATTATAGAAAATACCTACTCTTCTAACATAAATGCTCCTCTAATGGTAGCTTTTGCTCTCAAGCTTAAAAAATTAAAAATGCAATTGAGAAAATAGAACGAAGATAGGTTCAAAAACATTTTTAAGCAACTAAGGACCTGGAAGATCTTATACTTATAAAGAAAATATATTTGAAAATTATCCTAATGACAACTCTAGAAAAGACTTGTTTGAAACTAGAGATAAACTTAATATTGCCTATCAAAGAGAGGAAATCTACTGGCTCCAAAAGAGCCATTTAAAATGGCTGAAACTGGGAGAAATTAATACATAATACTTCCATGCTTTAGTTAGAGCCAGACAAAGAAAACTAGTAATAAGTCAAATAAAAAACAACTAAGACCAATGGGTAGAAGTTGATGAAGATATTGACAAAATATTCTTAGATCACTTTCAAAACTTATTGACAGCTGAATACAAAATAATTAATAAAGACTTCTTAGAAGTTATCAAAATTGAAATAACTGAAGAAATGAACAAAAAATTGTCAGTTTTCCCTACTGAAGAAGGAATCTTTTTTGCCATCAAGAATCTAGATTCATATAGTGCCTTAGGTCCTAATTGTTTAGGGGGTGATTTCTATGTTCAATTTTGGGAAATAATCAAACCGAACCTGATCAAGGCAATCCATTCATTCTTTTTACTGGAGAAGATATTCCTAGAATATGGACTTCAACAATTATAGCTCTAATATCTAAGGTAACTGTTCCCAATAACTGTTCCCAATTCAGACAAATAAGCTTATGTAATTTTTTTAACAAAACGATAACTAAAATTCTAAATGAAATAATATCAACCATTCTTTCTCTTATAATCTCCCAAAACCAAAGTGGCTTTGTTAAAGGAAGAAGCATAAAAGATAATATACTTCTAGCACGAGATATGGTTCAATTTATTAGGGAAAAGGCTCATGGAAATAATGTAATCATCAAACTATACATGGAAAAAGCATACGACAATGTTTATTGGTCTTTCTTATGTGAAGTCCACAGGAAATTTGGTTTCAATGAGAATTTTATTGACATGGTATGGAGATTAATATCCAACAACTGGTACTCATTGATTCTAAATCGTCAAAATAAAGGATTCTTTAATTCCTCTAGAGGTCTGAGATAAGGAGATCCACTATCTCCAAGTCTATTCATCATAGCAACTGAAGTTTTGAGTAAAAATATAGACAAATTATTCTTCATGAAAAAGGCTATTCCTTTCTCTCATCCTAAAAACAGTCAACTTATATCTCATTTAGGCTTTGCAAATGATCTAATCATATGCACCAATGGAGGTAGTCACAGTCTCAAAGAAATAATCAATCTTCTCAAAACATATAAACAAACCTCCGGCCAGAAAGTTAATCGCACCAAAAGTTCTTTCTATATGGATAATAAAATTAGTTCAGCTAGGAAGACAACTATAGCTAAAAACATAGGCTTGACTTATAAGAAGCTTCCCAAAAAATTCTTAGGTTGCTTCCTCAACAAAGGTAGATATAAATTATATCAATTCACAGAGTTAATATCCAAGATCAAGAACAAATTTAACACTTGGTCCTCTAAACTAATATCTCAAGTTGGTCGAGTCAATTTAATTAGACATGTACTTCAGTCTATGCCAGTCTACACAAATACTAAATGGATTGGTTAAAATAGAAAGGGTAATCTTGGTAAAGGAATGCCTTTCGTTTAAACTAAGTGTAATTGTTTCAAGTATTTAACCACATGTGTTAAATAAAGGAATAAATGTCAAAATAAAGGGAAAGAAGTCTTTTGCAAGATTAAGGTGAATTAATTTGGAAAAATAAGGTTTTCGAAACTAAAACAGTTTTATGCATAAGCATGCGTATGCGTATGTATATCTTTATATACAAGGTAGTTGCGTGTGCACGTAGGCATAACGTGTCGAGTCTTCTTTCTATCGTTCATTTCTATACTGCATTTTATGCTTTTTCATTGGGAATTGTCTCATACCATCGTCTTTGTTACGGCAGGTTGGGTTCGAGTTTCGTATTTTGAGAGTTTTATGCCGGTAAGTGTTTTATTTAATTTTAGTTTAGTAGCTCTGTATGCTTAGGCTTCATAAATTCTTCCCATGGGTCCCCCACGTTGTTTGAACTTGAAATTGGAATCGTATTCTAAACAAGTGAAATGTTAATTAAAATAAAACTAGACTAGCAACATTATATAGGACGTTTCATTGCACTTCACACCTAACACTTGAACCAAATCGGATTGACTGTTAGTACCCTATAAATCCGAGTGGGGCGTTACATCCATATCTCTAGTTAACATGACTTCATGACCAACCTAACACACCTAGGTTACTGTCTACTTTATCGTGCAGTGATTGTATCCCAACATCTCCTTAGGCAATGCCCAACTAGGCTAAACACTCACCTCGTAATAGCCACCATTAGTAGAATATCGTCACTACACCTATCTCTAAATTCTACCCAAACTGAATCTATGTGACGGACACATCGGTCATCATTAATAATATAAGGATAACAGGTAATACATAGATCTACACCTCATAATACGTACCAGTTTGGCAAGATGTGCCATTAAATATTCCTTTACTTTGTAGGGTTATTTTATCTACGGCACATGCCGATACCCTAATCGTACCTCGATATGCCACTTAGACTGATATTCGTATGACCTCAATTTTGGCATCATCAATCTAAGTCTCTACTGCATTTCCTAGTACTCATCAAAATCAAGTATAACACTTACTACGCTAGTCATCGTATGACAAATGGGAATTATGTCCAATCACGGTATTAATCTCCAATTACCCTTAGAAGGTTACATCACCTAGTCGTACCAAATTCGATGACATCCCAAGGACTACACGATTGGACTCCTTTGAACTTGAAAAATAACCTGATATCATCACATAACCCTCAATACAACCATCATTAGAACACTTTCACTCCATAACACCGAATTTAAATGGTTCCCTAAGGACGCCCATCATACCTCAATGTAAAAGTCACCAAAATCATGATAAGATTTCATCACCCATGTTTTTTCTCATAGCATGAATGCTTTTTCAATTTTTCCAACATCCATCCCACAACTATAAGATACTCACAAGGATACTAGCCTATCAGTCTCCACACATGGTGAACTATAATCATTGAGCACCTCAGAGATGTCACAACAAGTCGATTTATATTCCCAAAGATGCCACATGCAATTGGTCTCAAGGGTTGGATGGAATAAATTATTTACTTATTAAATAAGTAAAAACCCTTTCCCAACGGATCCTCACTCAGAATGACTACTGGATAAGGACCGAGAAAATATACTTTCCACTAAACATTGATGAAGCAGAGGTTTTATTAAAATCAGTTACCGAAACCGCTTCATGTCTAGTCATCACTTATGCAAATGAAAATGGGCTACGGTATTCAGATAAAAATCTTATTTCCATTTCGTTTGAAGCCTCGGCACAGATCTAGCCTATGACACCTTCCTCGGGACCTAATAAAAAGTTTAAAAACTTTCTTTCAAAAGGGTGACACTATATACTACATGTCAAACCATAAGCTGGCATTACTAAGGATTCAAGTAAGGTATAGGACGTCATGTACGACCTATAAGCCTTTAAATCCACACTATCGACATTACAAGGAATCCTATTCCTCAAATGTTTCATCATACTCTCCAAAACCACATTATAGAAGCCTGCCTAGGCTGTACTCCTGTGTCATTTCAAATCATCATCGTTACCCACATAACACACTTACCATCAATGGATCGTAACTCACATCATATCTTACAATATACATCTATCAATCTACAATTACTAGGGCACTCACGTATAATGATAATATCCTATCAGTTAACGCCTTAGTTTACACCTTTACATCAAGGGATGTTATTCACCCTTCTTAATATCTTAGTGGGTTCCTCATATCATTAAGGGTTGGCACAAAAGCACCTCACACTAGAGAACGCGGTGTCGTTATAATGGCTTATGCAGACACTCATAGGTTACCAATACATCTAAATCAGAAGTTCTAAGAACTATTAATGGAAACTAACTTGGACAATTACTACATAGGAATGAATTTCCTGTCGATCTAGTATCCTTGACTCCATTGTAAAGAACACGAACTGAAACCATCATTTGTCTAGCGTCGCCGGCCTAAAACCAACACTGATGTTAAAAGATACACTAACGACCTCACCACGTCACTTCTGAAAGGAATCTTGAACCTAGAGCTTTTATACCAATTTTAATGCCCGATCCGAATTTATGAGTTACTCATGGGTCAATCCGGTCTGACCTGAATGTTAGGTGTGAAGTGCAATGAGATAACCTAAATAATGTTGCTAGTTCAGTTTTATTTTATTAACATTTCACTTGTTTATCATGCGATTCCAATTTCTACCAAGCTGCGTGTGGGGCTCGTGGGAAGCATTGCCAGAGTCCAAGCATATAGAGCAATTAATGTAAATAAAAAGAAAACTTAACTATATAATGCTCTTAAAGTATGGAATTGCATACAACCTGTCGTAATAAAGGAGAGGGAATGAGTCGTATACCCAGTGGGAAATACAACAATGCAATATATCACCTACGTGTACATGCAAATACCGTATATATATACACGTACATATACTAATGCATGAATCCATTTTTATTCCAAAAATATTACTTGACCTAATTAAATCTCATAAATCTTTGCATAAGGACCATTCTTACCCTTTATTAATCATCTTAGCATCATTTTCCTAATTTAAAACTCCCGATTAGATCTCTCACCAAATTCACTTTAGTATTTTCCTTGAAAATAACCTTTTAACACACACACACTCTGTGTTAGAAAATACTTGTTTTTCTTTTGAAAACCATTCACAACGTACACATGGGTTACTTATGGGTTAAAACCATCCTAGGTTTCTTGATTACCCATTAATCGCTCCACTTGTGTCATTAACGCACGTTTTACTTGGACTTAGTAATTTTCATATTTCTTGTCCAAATCACCTTTTATAAAACAGGAACATCTATCCATTTCATTTCACAAAGATTGTCTTTTCTTAATTTCTTGGCACAAGTAATTTCTTTATCGTCTTCCATTTTTGTCATTTTATTTTTCTTGAAATTTATCATATAATAGCGTACTTTAACGGGCTCCACACCCCCAGTTACGCTACCAAAATGCTTTGGCTAGTGATTTTGGATCTTTCACCCTAAGGCTCCGAACCCCTCTTAATTATTTTCGATCATATGAAGTCCCTTTTGAATGTGTTTTAACATTTTACAAATGTCCATATTATTCTACTTTTACCGGTCGAAGCCAAAATTCCGAGAACTACGCCCCATATTTGTGTTACACTTAAAAATCGCCATTTCCTTTCATTTACACATTTACATTGATTTCATCCCCAAAATCACTTTCCTTTAGGACCATTTTGTGTAATACATTTTCCAACTTTGTTACTTGAAAAAATGTTCCACTTTACTTAAAATTACCATTTTATCCATTTATTTACAAACTTGCATTTTCCTCCCTTTCACGAGTGTTATGTCTCCAAAAACATTGTTAAGTTGCGCACTAACTTTTTAAATATTTTAAACTTATTAACACTTATTTAACACCTTGGAGAAACACACTTCTAATGTTCAAAATCCCTTTATTTCATTACTTTCTTTATCAAATAAATCGTTGGACATTTGAAGACTATTTTATAAGGAAAAAATCATTTTCCTTTATCATCATGTGTAATCTTTTAATATACACTTATCACATTTACTACATTTATTAACACACTTTAAGGGTTGGATTTTCTACTTTCTTTATTTCATGTTAAAACTCATTAAAACCTTAACTAAATTGTTCATATGCTCATTGCCAAATTACTACAAGTTTATATGAATGGAAAGATGGGTTTTAAGCCCCCAAATCCAACAAAATGAGTTTAAAACATGATTTATTCAAGAAATTTCATTATACTTACAAAAACATATTTTTCAAGACAAAAAAATATTTTTATTCTTCAAAACTTGAATAAATTCCTAACTTCATAGAAATTCTATTTTTACAAGAAAAACTATAAAACTTTGCACATAAAATATATTAGCGAGATAGATATCATTTCAAAACATTTTATTTCATAAAATATTTAATGCCGAGTTTTCTTGAATTTTTTTTTTCAAAACTTGAAACCATTTATAAAACCATTTTACATAAATCATGAGAAATGACTACATAAACATGCAAAGATTTTACTCTTATGAGCTCAAGCATATTTAATACATATATTTCAAGATAGAGTAATCTTTAAACTGGGCATATTTAATACATATATTTCAAGATAGAGTAATCTTTAAACTGAACAAGAATAGACTTTATCCCACCTCAAAGAAGCTACAAAAATGGATTGATGAATGTAGAAGAAGATGGCAACCTCCCACCTCCTAAGGTGGCCTCAAAGAGGTTGCCTAGCTCCTTTAATCTTGTCTCCAAGCAAAAAACTCATTTAAGCTCATTTATTCTTCTACATTTTTTCTCTAAAAATCCCCCAAACATCTCCATAAATGACGTATTTCTCCAACATGTGGTGGTTATGGGTTTTATAGGCTTAAATATGGTATATATAAGGTAAACATAGTGGTTTAGGGTGGTGGAGCTCTAAGTGTTGGGAGAGAGAGAGAAAATCTAATAGAAAATGGTTAGGGATAGACCCCCAAACCTTCTCTCATCTATATATACCAAGTAACCTTAAAACCCATTACCTAAAGGTCCCCCAAAATCCCCCCCCCCCCCCCCCAATTTTATTTGCTTCATTGAGATCTTGACAACTCAAATAGTTCAAGAGTTCTCCACATGAAAGCACATAAATTTTTGCAAAAATCTAATTTTCTGCGGTCTCATTTAAATGAGACTATACCTCGTTCGAATGACATCACATCTCATTTAAACATGGTTCTAACGAGGCTGGAAAGGAGAACATGTGTTTTTCGTTCGATGGTCGTTTGAAGCATTCTTCGAACGACGGAGCTTCCTCATTCAAATGACCCAGCATTTTGTTCGAACGACCCTAACTTTTCTATAAATTAAATAAAGGCCAATTCTAAACCCAATTAAGTGGACTAAGGCCACGATATTACCCTAATTTAACCCACTATCCATCTCATGGGGTCTAAAGTCCAATTGGATCACATCAAGTCGCCAATCCATACGGGTATGATTAAAACCACGGGGGCGTGTGTTACATTCATCGTCTTATAGTAGAAAAGGTTCACACACATCGCATCCTAGGTCATTAAATGAAATAGATAATTAGGTCAATGATATTTATGAGGCCTTTGATAAAATTTGTCAAGAATATATCAAGTTGAAAAAAATAAAACGTTAAGCTCCTAAATAAAATGAGAACTTTTCAATTTGATGAAGACGAGAAAATTAAAAATGTTCAATTGGAATGCTTGAAATTCAAAGAGAAGATTGATGCTTTGAAAAAATGAGAATAATGTTTTGAAAATAAAAAAATGGAATAATTTGAAATAAAAGGAAGATCTTGAAATTCAAAAATAAAATTTAAAAGTTGATTTTAAAAAGTTAAAAAAATTGAGTTGCAACATGTCAAGAATTCAAAGATCGAAATGATTGATAGAATAAATGTTATTGATAGCATTTTAATAATTCACTGTAAAGTGAAACATGGTAAACAAGGAATTATCTATGTTCAACCTTTGAAAGAAAAAGTTAGTATTTCAAAATTAAAAATTAAAATTTCTTTTTGTATTGAAAAGTAGGCTAAGGAACAGATTCCTCAAATGAAAAAGAAGGACACTGCACCTAAGTATACATCTAAGACAAAATACATTGGGGTACTCATTTTGTGGAAATAAGAATCATTGTGCTCACTATTGTTTAAAAAAGAAGAAGGTTGAGAAAAGATCTCACGAACCTAAGCCTATATTTAGGATATATTTACCTTTTGTATCTATTATAGGTTTCATGGTTATTTAAACCAAACATATAGGCATTTTAAATAGAGAAATGTGAGGTTCATTCAAATTATGAAGAGGGTTATGCAAAGAGATCTTATTCGTGATAGTAAAGTTGATGGGGAGAGTTGAGTTTTTAGTCAAATAGAGGAGTAAGGTTAGGAGAAAGTTTCCTAGACCAAGAGTTCTTACTCGTATTCCCAGGAATAGGCATGATATACCTATAAGGAATGAGATATGGATAACCAAGAATGTGAAAGACATACCTAGAAACGCACCTAGTAAGAAATTTGAGGTGGATATCTCACCAAAAAGGTTATTAGGAAGGAAGATATGTTATTACCTCCTAAAGATCTGGGAGATGCTTCACCCATCGCTATTTAGGCAGTAGTTTTATTAGAATACCTAGGGTCTTCTTGTTGTAGGTCCTCTTACTAGGTAATCCTTGATTTTTATGGGATCTAATAATTTGGACGAGAGATTCAATTGCTTCATTTGGATCATTGTTTATATTTTTATGAGGAATTTTCATGCATTTAAGCATTCTCATGCATTTTTTATATGCTTTATTCCTTACATGATATGCTCGTATATATTGCATCATTCTTATTTTAAAATTGCAAAAAAGATTTTCATTTTATTCTTTCTACGATTATATTATTAAGTTATTTGATTTAATTGATTTGATCAGTGAACTTAACTTAGATGATTATGAAAGCATGAATTTTAAAGTTTTTGATGAAAATGTCGGGTATATCAATGATATTTCAAAATACACTTGATAAATCATGACATTCAAATTATATTGATATCATTGGTTGTGATTTCAATTTATACGTGCACTTGAATATCCCTCACTTGATTATAGTTCACTCAGGATCAAGATTAAATCCCAAGATCTTGTATTAGTTTTTGAAACGTTTTTGTGTTCATTTGAGAGTCTTATAAAATACACTTTTCTTGATGGAGTTGATTTATGGGGATATTTTATAAATAAAATGATATACCATTGGTGAGATTACTTTGACTTAAATTTAAGTTTCATCAATAGGTGTCCATCAAAGCATGTGCAAAATCCACCATTGAAAAATTCAAATTATGATGGAATGATCCAAAGCCAAGTGCTATAAAATTCAAGGCATAAAAAGCAATATATGCTTTTAATTTTCTTGTAATGATAACTTTAGTCTCTACTTTAAGTCTTAAACATTATTGAGGGATACATATTGTTAGAGACTACCATTTATGAGATCTTGAAAGTATATTAATTTAATGATAAACTTAAATATAGCTTGTAATTCCAATTACTTGATTTTGTGCATTTCTTTTAATTTTGTGACTCGTATTTGCTCATGAGACTAAAAAAATTGCTTGATTTCATTTAATTGTAATTTTGAATACGTTGTTGTATTTATTAATGTTTATTTTGAATGAGTTCACAAACTGTATCATTAATCCAGATTTAAGGGATATTTATTCACGAAATCATGGTTATCACATACTGCCTAATCATTGCCACACTTTTAATATCAGAGTTGCATTTGTAGACATGTGTGTGTTAGTTTTTTTTTGTGCACATTTTCATCTCAAAATCACGCTTAAAATGTTAAACATTAATATTTTCTCATGCATTTGCATACATTCATACCATATTTGAGAGTTTTGGATTTTAGACTTCAATACTCAATCTTCTTGTAGATTTTTTTCGTGACTGAGAGTTTTAGACAAAACCTTTCACACGGATATAACTTGGACAAGTATAAACGACTGTTGTATGCACAGATGGTCCATAGCCGTGCGCATGGACTTCACAAATTTACACAAAATGGGTTATTGAAATATAACTAGGGATAATTTGTTCCTCCTTTCAAATCATACATCCCTAGAGCATTTCTCTAGGCACTTTTGTGATAAAGGTGAAAATTTTCCATTACATGTGAATTTTGTGATCTCTATTGGGTGTATTTGATAGGATTGGATGCATAAATCCTAAATTTTCTGTCATTGTTGGATTTCTCCTAGGTTGAACTCTAGTAAGTGCTTTATCTAAGATCTTTGGTAGATGTAATTCTAATTAAAGTTTCTCTATGTTTTATCCTTCACTTCTGAGTGTTGATGTGTGGTGGTTAAGGTTATTTTTTCTGTTTTCTTGGATTATATTCCATATTCCCCTTTACATTGATTGATTTCATCCACATATCTATATGTGTGCATTTTGCCACCCTATTTATGAACTATATGTCATGAAAAATTGATTGCATGCAAAAGAATGATTCAAGAACCCAAGGGGTACTAGTGAATCATCTTGCACTAGAGCGACCCCTTCTTCACCTCTTAATGCACCACACATTACTAGACCACACACATAGTCCCCTATAGCCTCCATACCTATTCTTGAGATGAGATTCGATTTGTCATCCATTTGATTCACTAGGGATAGTTCTTCTCTTTGTCTTGGTTTTGAGTCTCGTGTTGTGAGATTCGAGAGAGATATTAATCTTGAGCATCAGCATCTCATTAGGACTAAGGAAGGGTTATTTATCCACTTGCTTATTCAGAACCTCTCCACATATCTTTTTAGCCCGCACTCATCAGCTAATGCCACTTTGGTTCACGAGTTCTATGTAAAAATGATTATTTTGTTCGAGATTCCTTTGATTCTCAGTTATTTTATACGTGACGTTAAGGTCATTATTACCGATCATGTTCTGACATCACATCTTATGTTACCTCGATAGGATAGTACCCATTATACCCCATATTCTGAGTGACGTTGTCCTCATGATAAGGTTGCTGCATTTATTACTGGTCGAGAGATGTCTTGGGTAGGAATTATAGGCTTATTTGAGGAAGAAGTATTATATACTTTAAATTGTGGTTGTTTATAACCATATGTCTCAAAGAATCTCTCAGGATTTTCCTTATATTGTTGGTTAATTGATTCATTCCATTTTTGTTGGTCATTCCATTGATTATCCTTCCCTGATTTTAAAGGTCATGAAACGTGTTTGTTTTAATTCGTCTAAGGAGGCAATTTCCTCGCCATGCATGATTATATGTTACCTTTACTCCTCAGGTGTAACTAGGATTTATAGCAATCATTTTTTTCCATCTTAAGTCCTATTATGAGTGTTATCAGCACTCGTCCTACCGGCCAGACATCAAGACAACCTGTAGTGCAACCTATTGATCCCAATGGTGAAGACATTGATAAAGGAAGAGAACCATCACCAGCCCCCGCTCCACTTGCTCATAAGCCATTCCAAGAGTATTTTGATACTTAATTTACTTTCATGCAAGATGCATTTGATCGTATGGACATGCATATGACTTCTAGGTATGATCACCTCGACTACCGATTCACTCATCTTGATCGGAGTTCACTTGAGCTGATGGCCATGGTTACTACCATAAAGCATCGCGTATTGGTATTTTGAGGATCTACACCAACTCCTACGCTTGATCCAAAGAATGATGATGATGACGATGATGGTGATGGTGATAGTGATGGGACGGTGGATGAGTACACTCATGGGTACGAGTGATTACTATTTATCTTTATTATTTTTGTTAATAGTTGTTATACGCTTTACATTTTAGTATATTTGGATATTTTTATTCGTATTGTATCTACTCCTATAACATTTTAGAGTAATTTATTTTGTGATTATTGGTTGATACATTTAGATGGTTATATTTTTCTCATGTTTATCCATTGGTGGTTTATCCTAGAGCTTTATTATGGCACTTGTGATCTCTTATAATTAGATGTGCTTATATTATTTATCCAACTTCATATGCTTTCATGATATATATATATCTCGTCTACTACTTCCTGTTATGACATTCACACTCTATACATTACTTTCTATTCTATTCACATATTTGGATGATGTTATAGAATGTTTTTCCATGGAGTACCTTCTTTATAGCAATGGTTATATCAATTGTATTTAAGTTTTTTGCTTAAGTGGTTTTCTTATACATTGTGATTTTCTTATATTTACCATGTTATACTCGTTATCTTGAATCCCCCTAAATTAATCATCAAAAGACTAAACACAATGTTTAGTAAATTTTACTGGGGGTAGTCAAAAGGAGAATCCTTATCAATGGTTAAAATGGAATGAAACATGTTTTCCATTTAAAGAAAGAGCCGTGAACATGAGAAATCTTGAAGATATTATTAAAGAATCTAACATTAAGCTCTATTCAGAATATAAGTTTGATTCAGGCATTTGGGAAACCTTCATTAGAAACAAATATTTTAAAGGATTGTCCTCAACTAAAGGTTCCAAAGTTATTAAAAGAATTACTAGTATTCAAGATTGGATAGAAGAATTCATTATTGATGAAAAACAAATATAGCAGCCCTCAATAACAGGATATTTCTCATTTAAATCTGCATTTCAGGTCTATAGACAGTCTAAACTTATTTCTTTAACTTGGAAGATCAATTGTATCCTTCAATTCCTAATGAAAATATCAAATTTCACTTGGAAACTTCTTAATAACTCCCCATTTGAAAATAACATAAAAGGAGCAGGTATCAGACTGGCTTCAATGTGTAGAGGCTGCTACACTAATGAGGATAGTAGTCAACATGTGTTAATAGATGGCTCCATTGCTACTGAGGTGTGGAAATTCATCTCTAACATAGTTGGATTGAATATGAATCAATATTCCTGCAGATCTTTACTACTCTCTTGGTGGATTTTAAATCCCAGAAGAGACTATAATAGAACACTGTCTCACATTCTCCTTAAAATTGTCCTTCGAGAACTTTGGAAAGAAAAAAAAAAAGACTTTTTATAATTTTAACACATCTACTTAAATTGTTAATCAAAATATAATAAATCTAGCTTCTAACATTCTTCAAAATTATAAGTTCTATGACAAAGGCAACCCGGAAGATATTCAAGTCATCAACACATTCAACATCAAAATTCATAAAAAGAAAATACAGATATTCAAATGTGCATGGACTAAACCCCCCTCAGGTCGCTATAAACTTAATATAGATGGTGCATCAAAGGCCAATTCGGGATTTAGTGGCATTGGAGGAGTAATTAGAAACTCATAAGGATATTCCATTGCATGTTTTCAAAAATCAATTGGCCATCAGAACTCATTTATTGCAGAAGCTTTGCAATGGCATAGGGTCTAAAACTTCTAGCCCAATTAAATATCAACAATGTGATAATAGAATCAGATTGTAAAACCCTTGTTGACATCTTTCGAAATAAATCAAAGCCTTCATGGACTTCTATTGATATAATACATAAGTTTAAATTCCCAAATAATTACAAAATTCAGCATATATGGAGGGAAAAGAACAAAGTGGTAGACTTCTTTGCATAAAATGCTACAAATTGTTCAATAAACCAAAACTTTTGATCCTTCAATTCCCTCCCAAATCTAGTCAGAGAACGCCTCAATATGGATAGATATAATCTACCTTAAATTGGAATAAAAGCCAAAAACTTGTAATGGGGATAAATTATAAACCCTAAGATTTATTGAAGCATTCTAATTTATTGTAATGGGAATTCTTATAAATCCCCATATCTAAGCTTTTATTTCTAGTGTATTAGGCCAAACCACTAGAACTAGGCAAGTTAGGGGTTGTATGCCACAGGAGAAGTTGTTTCTCTATTTTATAAATCAATAAAATTTGTGGGGGTACTGTCCCTCTTTGATAAATAAAAAATAAATAAAAAAATAAAGGTTCCCACGTGCACTCCCTTGAGTTTCCTCACGTCTCAATTATAGTGCACACCAAACGTCTCCTACCTAGCTATGTTAAACCAACTTAACTAGACCTCCATATCTAACTATCCACAAAAGTTTCATCTCCCCCATACTGCCCATACAATACGCTACCACTACTTCCAATAATTAATATCACCCGCATATTATTATTATATCATTTTAATTAAGTTTCTCATACTTGCATCACTTTTATATATGCGATCTCTATCTTTACTACCATCATCCATAAGTAGGTTAATCACACTTTATTATAGCACCATTAATTATGTTTCATCACACTTAAGTTACTTTGTAGATGTACACTATCTATCTTTTCTACTATCACACATAAGTAGAATAATATATATATATATATATATATATATATATATACAACTATAGCATCCTCTGAAATGACCACCGCGATATATGCGTACTCTGCTATTAAGTCCATGTACCTATCGTACCAATTAAGAACTACCGGTTCGGAATGTCTCCTCGAACCCTTAATCAAACAACACACAATGGAGGCAAATATAGTTCTAAGCCTTTGGCCTAAGAACATAACTAACGTACCCAAATGACCTGTCAGTCCAACTAATACACACACATAGTGAGCCACCCTCAGTTCTATATTCTGGGGCACAAATCTAGACCTAGTTGGAATTGCCAAGGTAGGATCACCCTCTGTGCAAAACCTCCCGTGATAGCAAGCAGCGTAGGTATGTTCACACACACAATCAAATCATGATAATAGGTATTCACACAACCAATATGTACACATATTCAGTAGGTATACACACAACCCATCATATAAACTCGTACGTAGCTATTCTACCAAGCTATGTCTCAAATCTATTGCACACTTAACGTCTCCTACCTAGCTATTCTACCCAGCTTAACTAGACCTCCATAACTAATTATCCACATAAGTTTCATCTCCCCCGTACTGCCCATACAATACGCTAACGCTACTTCCAATAATTAATATCACCCGCATATTATTATTATATCATTTTAATTTAAGTTTCTCATACTTACATCACTTTTAGATATGCGCTCTCTATCTTTCCTTCCATCACCCGTAAGTAGGTTAATCACACTTTATTATAGCACCACTAATTAAGTTTCATCACACTTAAGTTACTTTGTATATATACACTATCTATCTTTTCTACTATATCACACATATGTAGAATAATCACACTTGTATATATATATATATATGTGTGTGTGTGTGTGTGTGTGTGTGTGTGTATGTGTGTTTATGTGTGTGTGTGTGTGTGTGTCACACTTAATATATAAAACTATAGCAACCTCCGGACTGACCACCGCGATGCATGCATACTTTGCTATCAAGTCCATGTACTTCTCGTGCCAATTAAGGACTACCGGTTCAGAATGTCTCCTCGAACCCTTAATCAAACAACACACGATGGAGGTGAATATAGTTCTAAACCTTTGGGCTATGCACACACCTAACATACCCAAATGACCTGTCAGTCCCTATAATACACACGCATAGTAAGCCGTCCTAAGTTCTATGTCCTGGGGCACAAATCCAGACCTCTCTAGAATCGCTAAGATGGGATCGCCCTCTGCGCAGAACCTCCCGCGATAGCAAGCATAGTAGGAATGTTCACACACATAATCAAATCACAATAATAAGTATTCACACAACCTATATATACACATATTTAGTAGGTATACACACAACCCATCATATAAACCCGTACGTAGTATATATCTCTCGAATACTCAACGTATAAATTCTAACCTTTTTTCATATATTCTCGACTATCGCTCGCTATCCAAAGGGTCCTAGTTACCCCTTAATTAATATCAGTAATTAATATATCTCTATCCTACCGGTTCACAACTTGGGTTTACTCACGCTCCCCGTAACCCATTTCTGATTCCCAAAATTCCTTAAATATCATATTATGCCCAAAAGGTCCTAGCCTTATTTTCTCTCATTTTGGATAACAAAACCCTTAACATGGTCTACTGTAATTCAATAGGTCCCTCCCTATCATTTAATAATAATACAAAAGTTCCCCTTGATTATCCCTGAAATTTAGGCCATAAACTACAAGTTTGCCAAAATTTAGGCAACCGAATTGATTCGGTGAAGCAACTGAATCGATTCGGTGAAGAACCCGAATTGATTTGCCTATCGAATTCGATTTGGTCATCAAACCGAATCGATTCGCACCTAACAGTTTTGTCATCCTCATTAAGCTGTTATGATTTGTTCTATTGTAAACCATTTAATTATCCATTAAACCTTCCCAAACTCGCATACAAGGTTCCCAAACATCAAGTATACGTATAGGAACAATTTTTAACGTAATAATAACATCAAATCTCCAAGGACTTAGAACGTAAACCAATTAAATCTTAAAAAATCATAAATCCCTAGTTTATAAGTTTCTTCAAGCATTGCCAATAAGATTTCTAGATTTCTTCAAGGTTATTCATCATAGATCTCAAGTTTCTTCCTATAATTCTTAAGGGATTAATCCTACATGAATTTCTTACCCCAAATCATGCATTACACCCACTAAATCCCAAGAATTTATCAATTAAATCATGTAATTCAAACCCTACAGTACATGGGTATTATAACATGCTTTAAAAATTATAAGATAAACACTTGCCTTGGTCTAATAGGTCTTATTTTTGCTAATTGATGATGGAGTTGCTATTCCCTTGTTCCGATCTCGATTCTGGCAATGTCCGTGGTGCAAAATGGAGTGGGAAGGCCTAGTTTCCTTCTTCCCTTCCTCTTCTATGGCCTCCTCTCTCTCTAAAGTGTTCTCACCCTAGCCTCCCACTCTAATGGGCTGATATACTTCTTAAATTTTCAGTGTTCCATCCACCCTAGACTCTTTAATGACAGAAACGCACTTATTAGATGTCGGGTTGGTCTAAAATCGCCTCGGGACCCAATCAGCACACCCGGGTACACTATTTTAACTATTTCGGCCCTTTTGGAACCAACCATGAACTTAAAATCTCCATCCGAGTCACTCTACAATAATTTTGTATCTCGACTTCATATAGTGTAAACTCGACTCCTGATTGAGGTATAACACTATTACATCACTGTCATTTGCTATGACGTAAAATAATTATTTACTATCCACTTAGTAATTTTTTCCATAAACATTAATACTTATCTCTCCCTATTAATATTTTAATCAAAACATAATAATTAATTCAACTAAATTACAGCACACATGAAATTTTAAAAATCATCGAATTAATTAAATTCTATATACTCAGATATACGGGGTGTTACATACTTCCCCCCTTACAAAATTCTAGGATAAGTCTGGTACTAATAGCTTTGGATATCTCTTTTCACAACATCTATCTCTCCCCAAGTCGAATCTTGTTATGTTGTTGCCCGCTACACTTCTATTAATGGTACTCCTCAGTCCGGTGGTCTATACACTACCATTTAAACTAGTGACCAATATGCTTTAGTCACCTTACACCAAAATACCCCATCATTTTATCTACCATTTCTCCTTGGTGACAACTGAACACATTAAAATTTTGTCCGACATTTTCCAATAAGGTGCTTATCTATTACGGCTAAAGTATTTCCTAAACTGGGGAAAACTCCAATCATCCCCATGTGCCAACTCCCTTATTTACCTACTCTTATGTTTAAGTCATTAATTTTCACATCTTCTGACAGTGGATGATACTAAAAATAAAACCAAGTAGGGCGCCCATACACCCTATATACCAAGCATAACTACGCAATTACTACCAAGCTCCTGCTAGCCTTTAATCATAAAATAAATTTTAACTCACGATTTTAACCACACATCCATGAAACAACTAGTATGCTGGATCCATTTCCTGAAGACCACACATCTCGCAACTTTTAACTTTCACTAAGGTTCATCCGTGGGACATCTCGCAAGCGAAATCCAGACAAGCAACCCACCCAATAACCTGCTACCTAGCATTATAGGTCATCAAGATCTGTGGGTCCAAAGCACATAACTAAGACACATTAAATCCTATCTCCCAACACATAAATTAAATTTTTCACTCCCCATCACTCAGGGAGTAATACAATACTGTGTTGTCACTATCACTAAGTTCTTGGCACTAAATCAATAATGAGTTAAACCCTCCGCTCGACAATAAACCCAAAATACCCTGAATCATATCAACAAAAGTCCCCACGTGATGAATGCATTATTTTGTATTATTTATACCAAAATCTAGGACTTGTTAGGTCCCTTGCATAGTAAATAAAGAGCTTTTATAGCCATTTTTATTATTTAAAAGGAAAATGCAACTTTGGAAATAATTCGAGTTAATAATGTAATTTTATCAACCCCGAGGGGTGAAATCATAATTTTAGAAACTTTATGGGCTTAAAAATAATTTTAAATGTTTATGTGGTCAATATGAAGTTTTTCTTGAAATTTGGTTGAATTCCAAGTTAAAATGAGTGAGACGTGAATTTCAGGGACTAAAATATAAATAAGGGTAATTATGTAATTTCTAACATTTTTATGGCCCAAAATTTGTATGAAGTATTTTTCTTTTTCTTTTTTTTTACAGGGGCCTCGAGAATTCGGACAACATAGAAGCTGATATGCAAAAAATGGTTTGGATATGTCGCGACACGACACACCTGACACGACAGTACTAAAAATTGATTATAAATTCGCTTGAGTGTCCGTTGAGGTCATGCGATAGCTTTTCGGTAAGGTCTTTAAAAGACTCACAACTTTTTCATTCGGGCAAATCCCAAAATAAGATTTTTGAAGGTGAAAAATCAGTTTGAAAATTCTGATTTAAAAAGTGACGAAAATACAAAAAGAAAGAGAAAAAAATAAGTCCCACTGTCCCTTTTAACTAACCTTCCTCACCCTAGCATTCTATACCCTCACACTCACAAACCATCCCACTTCATATTCTCTAACAAACCCACACCCTTTCTCTCTCCATACCACCATAACCAACCACCTCCATTAACAACACAAAACAACAACAACAACAACAACAACAACAAAATCCAAACCACTTTTAACACCTTACACCACCTGCCACCACCAGCAAGTGGTGGCTTCTAACAAACCAATCCGGGCATCCAACAATCCCCGACCTTCTTAACTTTCAATAATCTGATATCCACCCTTATATCTCCCAACTCCGGCCATAACATCCAACCACCTAAAAACCCAAATCAAGCCCAATCAGTTCCAGTCGGACCTACAACACAACTCGTAAACCTCTTGAACCCGAAAGCCACCGACCCAAACCCGCGAACCCGAGCTTGTACATCTGTCCTACCCAAAACAGCCATGGTATAACCAAACCCACAAAACCATTTCTAAGCCACGATTTCTACCACCACCTGCCAACTCAAGTTTCCAAAATAAAATTTTAAAAAAAGACAAAAAAAACAAAGAATAAAATATAAGCCACATGATTTAAAACCCCACTTAATCCCTTCCACTAAGTCTGCCACCCACTTCTTTAAAGCCACTAACCAAAACCAATTCCCTTAAAAATCGGAACAAACCAACCCATTACCCACATATTTTAATCTAACCCAAAAAAGAATCCCTCAAATATCTCATCTACAAGAACAACTCGGGGACTTTAAAAGGGGAAGCTCATTTTGAGAACGAGGGGGGGTTATAGACACAGGGTGTTTTTGACAGACACATTTAGAAACTTAGAAAGATTTGTGTGCATATAGATAGGAATTTTTAGAGTGCGAAATTTTGTGTGCAAGTTTGGAGCAGACTTTATTGTATTGGCATTCGGATATTGGGACTCGAATTTTTGTAAGTTGACTATTATTAATGACGATTAGTATTTCATCTTGAAAGTTTTGTGTTTTAATTATGATGCTTGTGTAATTTAAATTGCTAGGATGAGGTGAAATTTACCATGATTATTTAGTGCATGTTTAATTGGTTTAATTCGCTAAATTCCTAATTTGTTCCAAAAATGTTTTAAAAATTCGATATTCATTTAAAATAGTCACAAGAGTGATATTTTAAACCTTCAAAATTAATTGTGCTATTCGCATCCTTTGATTTTATGTGCTTGCGTTTGACGGATTATGCTTATGTTAAATCATTTGATAGTCCATGATTATATTTGACATTTAATGCTTAGGAATGATATTTTAAAGGGAATAGGGATTTTTGGTATCTAAAAAGAGATGTAAAAATATTTATTTAAACTTTTACGTTTTCATCATCCGAAATTTACGCGACGAGAGTCGATATAATTTTGAGTTAAAAAGCGAATTAGACTAATTAATCGTAAGCTAGTAAAATTTGTAAACAGATCTGAAATCCTAGTAATATCTCTATACTTGTTAATATAATTTGTGTTCACTCATTTATTTTTATTTTATTTTGTTCTGTCACTAAATCATATTTATACACTCATTTGTCCAGTTGGTCACTCGATATTTTATAAAAATTGACGAAATCTTTATGGGTTCGATCCGTACTTACACCCGCTATATTTCAATAGCCCGTGCACTTGCGGTAGTTTTATAACAAATAAAACTTGACAACACCACGCACCGGAATCAAATATAACGAGACAACCATACTCTTTGAAGTCTGCAATACAATACAATATATATGTAGGCTCGACCCTCTTTCAGGTGATACCTCGCAAAATAATATATCTCACACTGGAATAACAAGTACGATAGTCTTACCATAACCGTCCACTACCGCTTGAAATCTCGCTAACCAGTTACTACACGAGATAATAATACGCTGTACGATCATAATTATCAAAAGGAGAAAAAACTACCACACAATATAAACATTAAAGAGTCTCGCTACCTAACGGTACATACATTCATAAATATGAGGCTGATACTGCCAACGCACCCACTAAACCCGACTCACCCGCGAATTTTGGTGTTACTAGTTATATTATGATGCACCCATGTCACCCAAAACCATCCTCATACTCAAAAGGATAAAAGAAAAATTTACCTTCATTTGCTATATGCCTTGCCTGGTCGACAGGTACTTGAACTTAATTCTCGCGTCGAAACTGACCTAAGATTTCCTGCAATGGTTGTACATCTAGTACCTCATCCTATAGTTGCCCCTGTATCGCTTTGGGAAATCCCTCTTCATGTTGCATGTCTCTCCACAACCAAAATAAATACCAGAAAAACTTTCCTGTCTCTAGCCCTGGCCCTGCGGGACTCCCTCTTTATTCCCTTGGCCCTGCCCTGAGGAACGGAATGTTGCTGCTACTGTTGAGGACCTTGCCTGAAACTTCCATCGTGTCGATAACCCTCGGATCTAAATCTCTTGGCTTAATCCCCTTTTTGGGAATCCTACCCCTGCTGATGTGGTGCCCCACTGGCACCGTTCCCACCTACATTCCCAGTCTGACTGGACTCACTTACTCACTTGGTCCCCTTCTTGTGGAAGCGTTAATCCTGACAATGAAGTAGATCATCATTGACAACCTCTGTCTATGCCTCCAATGCCATATTACCCAACAAGTGCTATCGGATTCTCCAGTTAAGTCCATCCATGAATTTTTTGCATCTTTTTCCTTTCATTATTCACTTCGTCCGCACAAATTTAGCTAAACAAGTGAATTTTCCTTGTATTCCTCTATAGTCCGATCTCCTTGAGAGATATTGAGAAACTTCCATCGTATCTCTGTCTGAATAGCGGATGGAAAATACTTACGGTCAAACAGCACCCAAAACTCCCCAGTGATCATCATATCTCTCTCCTCTGTTGTGGTCATAGACTCCCACCACTATAAAGTTGCGCCCACTAACTTGAATGTTGTCAAGAACTGTTTGTGAGTGTCACTGCACTCAACTATACAAAGGCAGCGTTGCATGTCTTTCTTCCACTGACAAGCCATGACTATATCTGAGCTACCCTAAAACTTTGGTGGGTGGCCCTTCTAAAAGGCTTCCCTTACTCTCTGCCAATCAGATGGCCCCGGGTGGGCCAGAACAACTGGTGCTACTGGTGGTTGTGGCTGAATCTATAAAAAATATTGCGCCATTATGATCATCGTCGCGTTAACTGCCCGTGCCATAATTTTTTCCTCCTCTATTACTGAAATGTTTCCTAGTAGGGCTCCCTCCCTAGCACTCACTCTCGTTCGACAAGTCTCATTTAGTAGCATCTGAAACGAGATTGAAGTTTTTATAAGTTCATAGTCAAATACAAAGTAATTGGCAGAAGAACGTAAATGCGCATATGTAGAGGAATGCAAAAATCCTATAATAGGGCTCTACATTAAAGAACGCTATGCTGAAATCATAGTAAAACGTACAGATCCTAAGGATACTAGAGCATGATGCTCTGATACCATTTGTGACACCCCGCCTATTTTAACCACAAGCGATCAGTCCTTTATCAAAATAATCAGGAGTCTCATTTGGTTCTTTCTTAGGATCACTATCAAAAACTTTTTAAATTATTAATCACCTATGTTAAAATTAAGTCGGTGCCAAATTTTATCTTTCAATGTAACAATAACATGCGGAATCAAACAATAACCACACCATCCATGCAAGATAATAGTCTGAACTAATAACATGATAAATAGCTGAAAAAATAATACTGAATAAACCATCGGTTCCCACAAAGAAATCCAACTACGAGTCTAAAGTAATAAACTGAATCCAAATAAAGTCTGGAAAATAAATAAATAGCTGCAATACTGAATCGTATGAAGGGTCCATATGAAATACTGAAATGAAATCCTATCTAGGAATAAATAACTAAAGCATCTACACAAAGTCCTGAAAGCCTCCACAATGCTGCATCTACACATCCCTGGAATGAGTCATCAAGCTTGGCGTCCCTGTGGCTGGGCACCAAAAATGTTTTGGAAAATAGAAAAATAAATTTGACCCGGGTCAGAGCCTAATAAAATCTTTTGAAAAATATTTTGCAAGTATTTATATCACAATTTAAAACATCTCCTACCTAGCTATTCTACCCAGGTTAACTAGACCTCCGTATCTAATTATCCACATAAGTTTCATCTCCCCCGTACTGCCCATACAATATGCTACCGCTACTTCCAATAATTAATATCACCCGCATATTATTATTATTATATCATTTTAATTAAGTTTCTCATACTTACATCACTTTTAGATATGCGCTCTCTATCTTTCCTGCCATCACCCATAAGTAGGTTAATCACACTTTATTATAGCACCACTAATTAAGTTTCATCATACTTAAGTTACTTTGTAGATATACACTATCTATCTTTTCTACTATATCACACATATGTAGAATAATCACACTTGTGTGTATATATATATATATATATATATATATATATATATATATATATATATATATATATATATATATATGTGTGTGTGTGTGTGTGTGTGTGTGTGTGTGTGTGTGTGTCACACTTAATATATACAACTATAGCAACCTCCGGACTGACCACCGCGATGCATGCATACTTTGCTATCAAGTCCATGTACTTCTCGTGCTAATTAAGGACTACCAGTTCAGAATGTCTCCTCGAACCCTTAATCAAACAACACACAATGGAGGTGAATATATTTCTAAACCTTTGGGCTACGCACACACCTAACATACCCAAATGACATATCAGTCCCTATAATACACACGCATAGTAAGCCGTACTAAGTTCTATGTCCTGGGGCACAAATCCAGACCTCTCTAGAATCGCTAAGATGGGATCGCCCACTGCGCAGAACCTCCCGCGATAGAAAGCATCGTAGGAATGTTCACACACATAATCAAATCACAATAATAAGTATTCACACAACCTATATATACATATATTTAGTAGGTATACACATAACCCATCATATAAACTCGTACGTAGTATATATCTCTCGAATACTCAACGTATAATTCTAACCTTTTTTCATATATTCTCGACTATCGCTCGCTACCCTAAGGGTCCTAGTTACCCCTTAATTAATATTAGTAATTAATATATCTTTATCCAACTGGTTCACAACTTGGGTTTACTCACGCTCCCAGTAACCCGTTTTGATTCCCAAAATTCCTTAAATATCATATTATGCCAAAAAGGTCCTAGCCTTATTTCCTCTTATTTTGGTTAACTAAACCGTTACCATAGTATACTAAAATTCAATAGGTCCCTCCCTATTATTTAGGAATAATACAAAAGTTCCCCCATTGATTATCCATGAAATTTAGGGCACAAACTATAAGTTTGCCAAAACCTGGGCAGTCGAATCGATTCGGTGAAGAACCTAAATTGATTCGCCTACCAAATCGATTTGGTCATCAAGTCGAATCGATTCGCACCTGACAGTTTCATTTTCCTCGTTAAGTTATTACGATTTGTTCTATTGTAAACCATTCAATTCTCAATTAAACTTTACAAACTTCCATACAGGGTTACCAAACATCAAGTATGCGTATAAGAAAATTTTCTAACGTAATAATAACATCAAATCTCCAAGGAATTAAATTATAAACCAGTTAAATCTTGAAAAATCATAAAACCCTAGTTTATGAGTTTCTTCATGCATGTCCAAAAATATTTCTAGATTTCTTCATGGTTATTCATCATAGATCTCACGTTTCGTCCTATAACTCTTAAGGGATTGATCTTATATGAATTTCCTACCCCAAATCATGCATTACACCCACTAAATCCCAAGAATTTATCAATTAAATCATGAAATTCAAACCCTACACTACATGTGTATTATCATATGCTTTAAAAATTGCAAGATAAACACTTGACTTGGTCCAGTAGGTATGATTTTCGTTAATTGATGATGGAGTTGCTATTTCCTTGCTTCGATCTCGATTCTGGCGATGTCCATAGTGAAAAACAGTGTGGGAAGGCCTAGTTTCCTTCTCATCTTCCTCTTATATGGCCTCCTATCTCTCTAAAGTGTTCTCACCCTAGCCTCTCAATCCAATGGGCTGATATACTTCTTAAATTTTTGGAATTCCATCTACCCTAGACTCTTTAATGATCGAAACGCCCTTATTTGTTACCGGGTTGGTCTAAAATTGCCTCGGGACTCAAGTAACACACCCGGATACACTTTTCTGACTATTTCGTCCCATTCGGAAGTAACTGTGATCTCAAAATCGCCATCTAAGTCACTATAAAATAAATTTCTATCTCGATCTCATATAGTCTACACTCGACTTAGGGTTTAGGTATAACATTGTCATGTCACTGTCACTGTCACTTGCTATGACGTAAATAATTATTTACTATCCACTTAGTAAGTTATTCCATAAACATTAATCCTTATCTCTCCCCATTAATATTTTAATCAACACATAATAATTAATTCAACTACATTATGGCACACATGAAATTCTAAAAATCACCGAATTAATTAAATTCTAAATACTCATAAATACTGGGTGTTACAATTATGAGAAGAAATCCTACAAGAATCTCACCACACTAAATTCATGATTCACCCTGGAAGCACCAAAATGTATCAAACCCTCAAGCAACATTATTGGTGGCCCGGTTTGAAGATTGATGTTGTACACTTCGTAGTAAAGTGTATAACTTGCTAACAAGTGAAGATTGAACACTACCACCCTAGCGGTTTACTCCAACCAATCCCCATCCCAAAATGGAAATGGTATCATATAACCATGGAATTTATCAATTTATTGCCCGGAACTTCTCAAGGATACAACATGATATGGGTTATCGTCGATCGTCTTATAAACTCCACCCATTTTCTACCAACCAGATCCACCAATTCCTTCCAATGACTAAATAAACTTTACATCAAGGATATTGTTAGCCTTCATGATGTGCCTATTTCCATTGTGTCCAATCGAGACACTGGATTTATAGTAAAATTTTGGCATACCTTACAAACCTCCCTAAAAACCAAACTCTACATAACCACAACCTTTTATCCTCAAATCGATGGACAATTTGGATGGTAATTCAAACTCTGGAAGATATGTTACGAGCCTATACGTTAGACTTTCTCGGTTCATGGAATAATCATCTTGACTTGATTGAATTCTCCTACAATAATAGTTATCAAACCAGCATCCAGACCACCCCCATGAAGCTCTCTATAAACGACCCTGCCATTCGCCACTATACTCGTATGAATAAGGAGAAAATCATGCATTTGAACCCGAAATCATCGCCAAACCCACATAAAAGATACACATTATTCGAAAAGATTACATTCAGCCCAGAGTCGACAAAAGAGTTACGCCGACAGTCGTTGAAAGCCCATAGAATTTCAAGTAAATAATCAAATGTTCTTACGAGAATCTCCAAGGAAGGAGATAATTCGATTTGAAAATAAAAGAAATCTATCACCTCACTATGTTGGTCCCTTTATAATCATCGAACATATTGAACCCGTAGCTTATCGTCTAGAATTACCTCCGAAATTATCCAATCTCCATGATTTGTTTCATATTTCATAATTGTGAAATATATCCCTGGTCCAAGTCACATCATTACTTGGCAAGGTATCACAGTTGAAGCTAACCACGAATTTGAGAAAATTCCTATTCAAATTCTCTATTGAGAAGAAAATATTCTCTAAATAAAAACCATCCCACTATTCAAAGTTCTTTGGCGTCACCATGGAGCTGAAGAAATAATATGGGAAACAGAAGACGTTATGAGATAGCAATATCCCGCGCTTTTCCCAGGTTCGAGGATGAAATTTTTTTAGGTGGAAATAAAGTAACAACACACCCTAATTAGCCCCTGGTACCTTGAATAGATGAAAATTCTAAATAAACCCTAAATTTTTACCAAATTACCAAAATGTCCCTAAAGAAAAACTAGGTTAACATACACTTTCCTATATTAATTGGACCCCAACTTTCACTCAAAGTTTAACCAGATGGCATATATTTTATAAGAATATCATGAACCAATCCATTATATTTGAATAATAACACACAAGCCCCTAAACTTTTATAAAATAACTTAAAAAGCCTTAACACCTTTACTAAAACTATCCAAAGACCCAAACTAAAACCTAATCTTATTTATACTTTTACCTTGATGATAGGACACCGGTTGAACTGTTAGAATGGGATGTACCATATGAGGTACTCATTTACCATACATATAAGCCTTGGTGAAAGTTGAGCAATTTTAGCCCCATCTTCACCTCCAAAATCACCAATCAAATCCTCTCCAGTAGCTCTATAAATATCCAGCTGCGAGCTTTTCCAATGTAAAAATTTGAGAGTTTTTGCATTTCTATTGTTTTATGCATGAATGTTTGTTTCTTAAATTTGGTTATATTTCTGTATGTATTTATAATAGAATTATGCATTTACATGTGTTAGTTAACTTGTGTACGCACTGAAATAGCTCAAAAATCCAGAAAACTCCATTAAACCTTGAGCTTCAATGGTGGATTATACTTCCTTGACCTTGAACTGGCTTTAAAAGGAGAAAAGTTGAGCTTAAGTTCTTAAAAACCTAGGTTCAAGGTTTAATTGAACCAAAAACAGGTTTTGATACCTCAAATCAAAGCTTGAAGTTTTCGAGCTTGAAATTTTCAGAAACCAAATTTAAGAGTTTTACTCGACCAAAATTCATCAAACCATGCATATTATACTATATTTTCCATATAGAACAAAAGCCTTATGATGACGGAAGTAGAATCATAACTTTCAGTTGCCTATGTTTAGTTAAAATTTCACCATTTTTACAGAAATTCAATAGCTGAATATAGCCCACTAAAATTCTTAAAACCAATATGGTTGGATTCCTAGTCAAAAGTTATGAAATTTTCATTCAAGAAATAACTCAAAATGATTTCTAAAACGTTTCGAGTTTAAGGTCAAAATTTTAAAACCATAACCTGTCGAAGATTGAAGATGAGGGTGGGTTACACACGTGTGAGTGGGAGTCAAACGAAGCGCATAAATTGTTTGACCTTACATGAGGGCACGTCTCCAATTAGAAATTTTTTATTTTTTTTCAAAATTTTTATTTTTTTAATCCCGAAGAAAATGGTATATTACATCACCCAGATAGAATCCCAGGAAAGAATTTTCTCAAAAAAACCAGTTTTAATTTTATACATAACCCTTTGGCTAGTTTTTTAAGTATTTCAAAACACCCCCCAAACTTTTTCCACAATTTTTTTAGTTCAATTAAAGCCATTTTGTCTTCTAGCACTAGATTCCAATCCAAATAGAAATAAAGAAAACTATTAATTTTAAAACTTTTTAAATTTATATATTATACCCTCCTAGTTAAATTTACCTTGAAACTTATTTCAATTTAATATCCTATTGCATCATATAAGCATTGTTTTAGGACTATATGACCTACTTACACTCTTCATGATTTCAGACTACCCAGTCAACCCCGTGAATTAGACGCACAACTACCGAAATCCATAAATTTCAAAGTATGTGGTTTTAATTTCAATATTAGACAACTTGAGCTTAAGTATTTCAAATTAGTGATTATTATATCACTCTGTGATAATTTTGAATTCACATTTCAATTACAAACTCTTTTGCGCAGTTCATAGTTATTTCGTATATTGATTCTCTCGATATTTCACTTATCCCTAATAATCGATAAACAGTTATAGCCTACGAATTTAATAAAAGTCACTGAACTCTTATTTACCCTTAATTATGGTATATCCCTACAACTTATTAAAAGTAATTGTATATTACCCTACAATTTATACCCTTATCAGTGAAACCCCAAGTCCCATATCTTATGATTCAGGAATTAGACCTCGGTATACCACGAGAGTTCTAATTGGCCTGTAGTACTCAGATGCTGAGTGACTTCCACCCTAGCTAAGTGTGCCAAGCCATGATTATTATTCCCCGATATTTTGGAATTGCATGTCCAAATGTATGTTACACTTTGGACGATATTGTAACGTTATGTCTATGCATTTGAAGCCCCTATAATCGATAATTTATGGGTTATCTTATTATAGTCTAAACCCTTATCTTGGTAACTTGATACACAATTTATCTGGTTCCATTCCACCATATTATTCATTTACATATCATTAGAATACAATATATCCATGACAGTTCTATGATATTTCAGTTTTTTTCCAGATTTTTTTATGATATCAATATGCAATATAGTTACTCTCCAATAATACATTTTCTCCCGTACCTTTTATGGAATAAAACTATCTACTTGGCATGTTTGCTTTATTATTTTCCTTCCAGATGGATGACGGACCTGAGGAAGACGCGATACCTCCCGCACGTTTGGACTCTTATTATATATTATCTCGAAAATCTTTTTAGTTACGAACGTATGGGTGGAAATGGTAGTCCCCACTAGAATATCTACACCGCAACTTATCGGCTCATATGATTCACGAATGTTTTCTACAATTTTTATATTATGGATGCCATGTACGAATAAGTATGTATTTCCATTTATTTCAGTCTCAGCTATATAATCGGATGTTAGGCATCCCCATAATAAAGATCTTTTAATTTTCACTGTCTCAATTTTATTGTTGTATTTACTCTTACTCTTTACTTATCATTAAAAACATAAAATTAGCAGATGCGACACTAAAGATGTTGGAAAATGCTTACAAACCCCCGCAATAAATTTTATAGATTTTGGATTGGGTTAAGTTACAAAGGGCTAGGTCACGTAAATATAAAATGGATGCTTCAATGGACAAGATCCAAGTTGGAAATCGCCTCAAGGATCGGTAAATTTTCCAAGATAAATTACGATACCTTTTGACTTACTTTTTAGTTACTTTACTACCCGATGGAAAGAGCTTGATAAATTATCCAATCTGGTGAAATAATATCTGGGCAGAAACCCTACTTTCTTGGATCACTTCTGGTGGATAATTCATCAAAGAGGCCACGTCTTCATCCTTATTGGCTCTAGAGGTCGCGATCTCATCTTTATTGCTTGGATAGGCTTCGACAGTCTTCTTTAGTTTAGACAGGTCGCAGCTTATGATGAAAGGATGCATCCTTATCTTCATACTTTCTCTTTTAAGCATGTTTGTTCTATAGGTCCTGGTTTTTCTCACCGTGGTTTAGTTCATCTCAGAGAATATATTTCTATAGACTAATCTTCCAAAAGTCGTGGAAGGAAGTTTTAAATCATACCCCCAGCAAAATGAAGATGTGGCACATTTGTTAAGGTACATTAACCACCTATATAAAGTCCAAGCCTCCCTCTAAGTCTAAATTAACCTCCTAAGGTAGAGGATTCTGATGTTGGAGTCCATAGCCTTCACTACCATACAGAAGGCTACAGCTAAGGCATTAAAGACGAAGCAGGAGGAGTAAGAGGCAAAAACTCCATACAAGGAATTCACACCACTGAATTCCAGTTTGTAAGACATCCTTAAGAGCATCAAGGAGAAAAAACTGCTCAGGTGGACAGGTAAGCTGAAATCCCCGCTTTCTAAGAGGGACAAGAGCAGATAGTGTGAGTTCCATCGAGACCATAGCCACACTACCAATGGATGTTATTCTTTGAAGAATGAAATTAAAAGGCTCATCCAGTAGGGAATGCTTTAGAAGTTCAAAGGGGATGTATCCCCTAACGGAGATAGATGCATGACTACCTTTACCTAGGAATATTCTAGATTTTTTATTTAGAGAAACATTGAGTTTGAGCTTACACGTTTTGCACTTCTTGAGCGCTCATATATATATATATATATATATATATATATATATATATGTCCTTTTCATCTCTGAATTCTCACTCTATCCTTCTAAAGTCTTTTCAAAAGATTCTTATCTTAACGGGATTGAACAGAGCCTAAAAATCGATTATTCTGAAGATTGACTTTAGTGGGAGCAGGTGACCTTAGAAAAAAAGGGAATGATGACCTTAAATGGAATTTAACACCCATCTTATCATGGAAGCATTGGAATGGCGTATGATATTTCTATTAGCCTTGGGGGCTCATGATGGTCGTTCTTAGCCTGGGCTTCAAAATGCTCGTTCTTAGCTTTGGGGGATCATAATGCCCGTCCTTAGCATTGGGGGCTTATAATATCTTTATTTAGTTGCAGGTTGGCTTATAATACCATTATTTAGCCTTAGGTTGGCTTATAATACCCTTATTTAGCCGCGAGTTGGCTTATAATACCCTTATTTATCCTTGGGGGAGGCTTGATAGATACCCCACCATAGGTGGCGTAAAAATACCCAATAGGTGTCTTCATAATACACCCAGCTACAGGAGGCTTAAAATAACCCAAAGAAGAAAATCCAAGTGCAAAGTTCCTCATTCTAGAAGGTCGCATCCTGATAAAGAACAAACGAGGGCTGACGAATTGATGTCCGCAATGAGGGAATTCAATTCCCAAAGACCACTATAATCTAAGTACACTGCGGCAGACATTATATAATTCAAAAAGTTCATTTATTTAGAAAATCGCAACCAAATAAAGAAGGTGGGCTATGGATGTGGTGTCCACAGCAAGGGCTCAATTCCTAAGAACCACCACAATCTAATAATGTTGCAGTAAAAATTCTACAAATCAAAACTTTCAAGTATTAAACCTATAGTCCATGGCAGGAAAGTTCAATTTCCATGACTATCTACTATGGCAGAAATCCTATTACTAAGCGAAAGAATTTTGACACAGATGGATGCGGTAGGCATGACAAAGTTAGTTTTTAGATCTAAGTCTGAATATCTGCGACATGCAATTTACTGCCAGTTTATCTAAGATTCTACTTATAATCTACGGTCTAAAGTTAAGCAATGCAAAGATTTTCAAAACATACAAGGCATCAAAAAATTACAAGACTGTGGAAAAGTAATAAAATTAACTGTTACAAAGCTAAAAGGCCACGAAAGGCTTATGTAGTTCCAACAAATTTTATAATAAACCTGGAAAAATGAAAAGAAAAGTACAAGTTCGAAATAAAGATTAAAAATTCAAGAGGTTGTGTCCTCTTCTTTTTTATCGCCATCCGTAACTATTCCAGTCTTTTTTCAGCCTCAGCGGCCGCAGCCTCCTCATGCTGCTTCCTGGCCAGCTCCTCCGTCGTCTTTAGATCTTCAATGCATAGAAAATGCTCTAGTTATTGAACTTCTAGGAGTAGATGTTATCTTTGGCCTTTGGATAATTTTTGGCCACCCTGTGCCTCATCTCCTTGTATCTGCAAAAGTAGGCCTTATTATTGAGGAGGAAGAAATCCTGAGAAGCCTTGAAGTTGGCCACAACATCTTTTGTTGCTTTCTTCAAGGCTACGGTATGGTCAGCATCTTTCTTATGGTGAGCTATTGTATGATCATCATGAAGTTTATTTAAAGTCGTGGCATGGCTATTTTTTAGATCTTAATTTTTTTCCTCTGTCTGGTTGAACTTATTTAAGAAGGCTGCAGCTTGACTTACATCCTTCAGCGTTTTAACTTCAGTAATTTTTAATGCCTTCGCAACCTATTTGAAATTTTACTCAACCTCATTTTGGACTTTGGATGCATCCCCCACCTTTGAGTCTGCTTCCATCTTATAGGCTTGGAGGGCGTCCTCAACAAACTTCTTACCAGCTTCAAAAGAAGATGACCTGACACCCTCCAACTGAGAAAGGTGGTCATCCCATGTGCCCTCATATTACGAATAAAGCCTTTCATATTTGGCCCTTTGGGCCATAGTAACCTCGACAGCCTAAAAGAAAAACTTGAATTGTTAGCACAGGTACACATAAAAGTCTACGGAAGGAAAAAAACTAAAGGGAAACTACCCTTAGAAGGTTGTGTAAGGAGTAATCCTCTAAATATCCGCATCCTTGTGTGCCTAATGATTTGGATTAAACTCCTATGCGGCCTTCATCATCCTTGGGACTACGTTAGCTGTTATGTTCCAAGGGGATTTAGGGTTTGGCTATCTTAGGCATGGATGCAAATGCCCTTCAACTATCTCTACCCAACTTTAAGGAGTGGGCAGGTTAGAATTAACTACCATAACGGTCTGTGAAGAGGACCCAAAGGCAGAAATAGGAATGGGTACAGAGGGACCATGTTCATTCCCTCTTTAGAAACTGATGCCAGTCGCAGCCAGACTCTCTCCAATATCATCATCAAAGTCCTAATTATCTAAAACTACCCCCTCGACCTCTGGCCTAGGGTTTAGGGTTTAGGGTTTAGGTTAACCACCACAAGTATAATTCACAGTGCCTTTGCAAATCTTTAAAGAATACGGTTCCGTCTAGAGTTATCCACATGTGTACTTACGTGCTCGGTATTCACCGATCAACCTTCGTCGTCAGCATTGAATTCCCTCGGGTATCACAAGATCAACCGTGAAGAAACTCTCTCCACAAGAGTTGTATACTAGATACAAGTTATAGGGTTTAAACTTGATTCACTCAAATAAATTTTAGGGATGATGATTTGTGTATCAAAATTGTTTTCTCAAAACAAAAGGTTGAAAACTTTTGCAAAAGATATGTAGAATCAATTCTGGCAAAAATATCAGAAAAACTGAACAAGAAATAGGTATTTATAGGACGTTCACAAATTTTGAGGTGACAGAATCGTTCAAACGATATTACACCGTTGTTTTAACGATATTATAATCTTGTTCGAACGAGATAAATCTCGCTTCTAATGACCGATAAAAAAATTGAGATAATACATCCTCGATAAAAGCTCATTTGAAAAAATTATGAACAACCCTTCTAACGAAGTGGTAATCTCGTTTGAATGAGATAAAAAAAATTCTTTTCAAAATAAAAAACTCCTGTTTGTTTTTGATAAAAAATAAGCATCACAAAAATAAATTTCATGAATTAGTTTAAACTCTAAATTGCTTTATACCTTTATAGTTAGTCGGGAAGCCTTTAAACTTGGAGATGCTTGAGTTCGGTTCGTCATGACAGTGCGTGACGATTGTATTGGGATACCCTAAGCTTGCCTAAAATGCAAAATGGCATAAGCTATGAACAATACTAGAAAAATTATTCTTATAAATCTCCCCCTTTGGCCATTTCGATACACACTAAACAAATATAACCGAACACCAAATTAAAATCATAAATCTCCCATGACAAAAATCCTAACACCCTTCCTAACCCTATAAACGGAATGAAAAAAGTCTTTTTATCTTCAAACTTCTTCTCCTTTCCTTTGGTAAACTTTATCTTCATCCGGTGTGTCTTCAATCCCTCTTTAAGTATCTACACACATGAGACAAAAATATATATCTTGTGATGCGTGGAGTTTGAAATAAAGTAAAACTCATAAATAAATTCTCCCCCATAAATCAAACTCATCAAAAATCACTTTTTAATTTTCTCTCCCCCTTTGTTTTTATCCGAAATAGACAAAGAAGTAGAAACATAATCATGAAATATGAAGCATCACGTAGAAGATAAGATATCATCAAAAAAGATATAAATTAAGCATGTGTAATGATCATTTTAAAGGCCATTAAATGCCAAATATTTTTTGAAGTTTTTCATTTTTTCTCAAATAAACAAATACAACAAACAATACCATATATAATATATGCAAAATATGTCAAAGAATATGCGGCACACATATGCAGGTATAAAAGACCGCAAAACATGACACAAAACCCATAAGCTTTACACACTAACATAATATCGATCTAGACTCGTGGGATGGAATGAATGATCGTGAACTAAATACAAATGAGTTATAACCTAAACACTCAAATATGTTCAAGAAGTTCTAATTGATCCCAAAACTTTATCAAACTAAGCTTTAGCCTCAAGTGACAAATAAAGTTAAACTTAATGAACAAAACAAGCACAATGCACACAAGACTAGATTACGGATGATTCTACAAATCAATAGCGTCATGACAAAATAAGCATACTAGGTATCATTGTACAAACCCATTTATCTTCAACTAAACTCCCTCAAAAGATAAACATATATCATATTTTCTCTTTACAATTTGTGAACGTTACAAATAAACACAATTAAAGGTTGTGGCAGTAAAAAAATTAAATTAAAAAGTGGAATAAAGTGAGGACGCAACCTCATATATACCTTCCTTGGGTGGGCGACCCCAATTCCATGGCACCCTCTGTTCTTTCTCCCTCTCGCTCTCTTCTGGGGGGGACCTCCTAGTTGTCCCTGGAAACATAGAAGAATTTCCCTTCCAGTTTTTAACACTGGAGGGACTTCCCCTTATTGAATAGCGGTCGTCACTCTGTAGACCCATGTAAAAGTACCAAAGGTTTTTAACTAAATTTTCCTTCAGCTTGTAGAAGTGGAAGAACTCCGCAGCTGTTATGTCCCTTTTGAAATTCATCTTCCAGACAACAAACGAGGCAAGGATGTCCCTCTAGTCATTGGGGTCAACTTTAGCTGGGGCCAAGTTTAAAACCTTCAAAATCTCAAAAATTGGGACTGGGACTGGCAGCCACAATCCTATAGTGAAAGCATGGAGTGGGAAGCAGAATCCATCATTTGGGACTGCAGAGCATGACCTCTACTCCACAAAAGGAAATGTACATACAGCCCCTTCTAGGAACTCACAAGCTTTATCCAGATAAGACAACCACTCCTCATGATGCAAGGATAACAGAAGGTTGCAGGATCTCTTGTGAAATCCTAGTCACGGTCAGACATCCCAACTTCAGTATTTCTAGTGTCTACAGCAACCACTGTCAGAGTCGTGGCATCTATGTTTGAAGTGGCTTGATTGCTCATTAAATATATTTACTCCTCCATATGAAAACTATCTACAAACTCCTTAGGATCCCTACAGTCAAAAGAAGTCGCGAAGTCAGAGTCAACTTGCACATAATTTGGGCGCTCCTTTAGCTTACAGAGCCCACTAGTCTTCAGAGGTTTTATATGTAACAACGTGGAATGAGGAACACCAAAGTGCCTCTTCCATAATCTTCCAGATATTCCCAAGTATTCTAATGCATATGGCCACGACAAGGACCTATAAAAGCAGAAAGGCTCTACAATTAGATCGTCGCACCCAACATGATCAAATTACAACAGATGGAAGTCTGTCTCATTATTAAGGTTGCGACATTATATAAAGAAATTAGAAAAGTGAATAAATTAAAAGTTTCCATAAGTTGGATTCAATTCCACTGACGTGTGAAAAAAAGGAAATCAGGACCAGACATGGAAAAGCGAAGTTACATTAATAGGTCCCAGCTAGTTATTCAAAGTTCACAACAGGTCAAAGGGGATAATCAAGTTAGCATTCAAATCTTTTAGATTCCAATGATCAAAACCTCAAAATCCTAGAGTTTTGACCAAAAACACTTTGAACAGCCTGCTTGTGTTCTCGACCAAAAGTCAATCCAAAAAGGGTCTAAACCAAAAATCTAAGCCCAAAAATTCCCTACGTGCAACTACCCACCATTCTAATTCCCGAAGGCCCCAAAATACGTTCCAAATACATCCAAAATTACCCAATTCAAAGAACCCACCATATAAAAAAACCTAGAAAAATGAAACACATCTAAACAGTTAGTCAATCAAATAAGACCCTAGCTATCAATTCCATAATCAAATGATACCAGTGCAAGTCCAAGCATTTTAAAAGTCAAAAATGGAAACTCAAAAGGAATCTTATCATTTATGAAAATGAACAGACATAGATCTACAAAGTCAAACAGACACGGATTTATGAAACAAAATAAACATGGATTTTTAAAGAAATCGAAAAGGAGTGAGAAATACCAACCTGAAAGAAGAGAAATCGTTGAAAGAAGAAGAAATTATCGAAAATCACCTAGGTTCAACGCTCTAGAGAAATTTGTAAAGTTAGTAAGGCCACGTGATCTGACCATTCATATAAGAGGGCACTGGAAGTTTAAGCGTCACAACACTATGGCTGCGGCACTTGGTCGCACCCCCGATAAGAGAAACTATCGGCTTAACATTAATACCGCGGCATATGGGCATAAATAGCCACAGCACTAACTTGTAACCTCTTGGCACTGAGGCTTAGAGGCTTATTGATATTCCAAACATTGGCACCTTAGCCACGGATATGACATACACTATCATTGTTTGGGGCTCAAATAGGCCGCAGTAGTCTCTTCCATTCCAGCACCAAATAAGGCCATGACCTCATCCCCAATAAACTGTTGCAACCTGCCTCTTCAGCAGCATATACACTGCCACAAACTTAGCCACCTCAGCATGTGCTTGTCAAATGTCCAACTTCCAGAAAGATTCCACACTTACATCACATATCCATATATCACGTGTTCTACACACTTGACCCTTC